>CM055127.1:74398499-79398499 GCA_029206835.1 Rana muscosa
CCAGTTCTTAAAAGCTCACAGAGGTTAGAGGACTTCCTGTGCCAGTCCCTGTAGGGGACAGGGTGACAGAACTGTTCGAGCTCCACACCGGCTGCTAGGACTGTGAGAGTGGACTATCCGGGTGAGCTAAACCCACTCGGGATCGAGTGGCGACGAGGTTACTGATTGTGCCTGGATCTAATCTTACACTATTCCTTCTTTCATCTATCTGTCTCTATATACTACGCAGCAAAAATAGAAAATAAACCCTCTGTTGGAGTTAAAGTGTTCTGGACATTGTTTCTTTGGGGAAGAAATAGAGACTTGACCCCATACTCTGGGGAAGAGAACCAGTGGAGGAAGGTAACTCGCTGAGGGACCCAAAATTGTGAACACCGCTTAACCTCCTCAAACAGGAGGGTACGGGCATATAGCACGGTGTGCCTTGACTTGCAAGTGAGCCAGGCGAGAAAAAGGTTTGTGTGCTACAGGTGGGGGCTCGAGTCCAGGATTACGCACTTTGTAGCTACCCCTGAAGCTGGACTTTATGTTTTTCCCCGATGTGATTCTGTGGAGGTCGACCATTTTGAAAAAAAGTGAACTGCATCACTTGTAAGAGAAATGGAGGTACAGGCCAAGACCTATGCTGGATTTCCTAACTGCGTAGTTCGTGGGCGTGTCTGAAGTATAGAAAAGCCTGCGAGCTACGTGCAGAAAGAGAAGGAGGGGGAGGAGCCCCCACCAACTTGTGTTGCATGTGGCAGTTTGGCGCCAAGGGACAGTACGAGCTGAACTAGTAAAGAAGCAACATGTCTGCCGCCCCATGGAGTTCTGTTTCATCGGGACCACGGATGTTCCCACCTGTCACAGCCATAGACGTTGTTTCTTTTGCTGCCCCCCTGACGGATACAGGGATTTGGCTCAAGCCTAGGGGCCGCTTCGTGCTTTATACGTGCAGGGATGCGGAGGGCCTGGGCATGCTCTGTCCTAAGTGCCAAGGACTGGCACTGCAGCTTCGGCCTTTTGGAAGGTGTGCTACGTGTGGAGAGTTCCTTTTTGAGGTGGACCAGCCGACGGAGAAACCAAAGGGTTACCGGGTCAACTGCCTTACAGGTGTCGCTACTCTAGAAGAGGAAACCAGTACTTCCACGGCTAAGCCCACGCGCACCGCTCCGACTGCCACGGATGTGGAGGATGGAGTTCCGACCATTGCGGAGCTTGCAACGGAGGTCATCGCGGATGCTGTCTCCGTTACAACAGAGAACTCTCTCCCACCCGCCAAGCAGAATGTGGGATACATAAAGGCCTCCCGCGGCTGCGGTCGAAGCCTGCCCCAGTGCCTGCCTGAACCGGATCTTCCAGTCGGAGGGACCTCCAGGAGATCCGCGTCGGGGGAAGGTAGGGAGGCTGGGAGAAGAGGGACATTGACTTTGTTGGAGAGGGAAGGGAAGCCCACACCCCACGCTACAGGGGATGTATGGACAACCAGCCCGCAAAGACCCTCCATTTTCAAGGACCTTGTGTCTGTCTCCACCGCCAGCTATCTACCGGCGGAGGAGTATAATACTTCTGAGTTGGACTCATCTTCAGATGTGGGAGATGATCGTGATGTGGATGAGGTGTTTGAAAGAAAGGGTTGGGATAGAATCCCGGCAACTTCACCCTGCAGTTTAGGTGGAGTTTCTTTGATGGACTCTTGGGAAACTACACCCCGAGTTGAAGTCTCTGCTGCAAGGGAGGAGACTGATCCTACGCCCACTTTGCCAGCTCCGGCGCCTTCTGTGCCTGCTGTTGCGGATGTCCGGGCACCATTGCGGCCACCTTTGCCGCCGTTGGAGCCTGCACCATTGAGAAGGTCTCCGGACGCCATTGTCTTCCCAGGAGCAGGAGATCGGGCCACCATGCCACCTCTAGCCCGGTTGCAGCGGCTCCTACACAAAAAGGTTGCCACTGACTATGGTTGGGAATATCCCTATGTTCCTAAAGAACTGCTTTATGAAATTGAGGTCTCTCGTGAACGTTGGTACGCTGACTTTGTATGGGACCATGTGAAAGTACCAAGAGGCTATCGATATTTGAAGTGTTCTGCTGTAATGGCTGATCGCTATAAAGGCTGCCGCAAGGACTGGACTTATGGTCGGCACATTCACGCGGACCGTGTAGTCATCTGCAGCAAGGACAGAGACGATGCTGTTTACTACGTAGAAACACTGGACAAGCAGTGGAAAACCCTTGTTCTCCCTGATCCCAAGTACTATCTTTGAAGTGGGAACTTGTTTTTTTTTATTATTTCCACTTCAGGGAACTTGCCTTGAACTGCTGATCTGACTCTCTGCTCAGGAGGGGATTTACTCTGTTGATGAATCAGAGGACTGTTTGTGTTTCTCCCCTTTTAGTCCCGCAGAGGAGAACGTTTTTTTCCCCTTCTCAAGAAAAGAACTGAAAACTGGGTAGATTTAGACAAGGCAAAACAGGAAGCCGTCATGATCAAGGGGGTGTCCTCGTGTATTGATACATGCCTATACGCACCAAGGCTAGTGTAGTAATGGGCGCTGCCGCTAGGTGGTAGTGTTCTGCAGAAAATTATGCTACAGAAACCGGTCATTCCTTCTGGGGGGAATGGTTTGCTTCTGTTACTAGAAGTTAGGATGTTTGATTTTGTGTGTTATGTTGTTTTTCTCTCCCTCTGCAGGTGAACTACAAGCAATTCTGCCGGAGAATGGGTGGAGTAGTTATTTAGGAGGGGGTGGAATATGTACAGTGTGATATGAAAATGTGACATTGAGAATGGATGTCAAATATTGTGTTTTGTTCTCTATATTTTCCTTCTCTATTTCTTTTCTCTTGTCCCTTTTTTCTCTTATGTTGGCTCAGGCACAACAACTCAACAATTGTACATAGTTTTTCTGGAATAAATTCACGCTTGCTCAGGCTTGAGGGGTTGTGCATTTATTGCAGACACTGGGGACAGTGTCTATTTTAGGAGGGGGTGTATGTAGTGGGAATTTTCTTTTTAGGGGTGTTATGTGCCTAAATTTAGGGGTTGGTCTGAGCTGGTAGCCAGGCTCGGATAATTTTTTGATTGCTAGGTATTTGCCTCTGCCTATGTGATGCTGCCTGGTGTACGGTTTCCTGTGGCCTGTAGGTGGCGCTGCCATATCAGGTCAGGGTTGAGCCAGGGGCGGCATTGCTGGCCTTGGGGTGTCCTCTCTCGGCAGCGGTACAGTGGGCGTGGTCGGCCTGCTGTGCATGCCGGGAGAGGGTACATAAGGGGCAGACGCCATCTTTAGGAGTTGAGAGTGGAGAGTGGGGAGTTGGAGGTTGGAGTGGAGGAACCGGAGGGGTGTGCCCCTCGGGGGGTGCGATGACTGGCCGAGAGGTCTCGAGCACCTTTGGCCCGAGGCTGCAACGTTCCAGGTAGGCCCAGTACCTTTAACTGGGTCTACAATTCGCCCATTGGAGTCCCAGGGTGCCCGGGTGAGGGTACCCGCTCTGACGGAGAGGAAGCCAGGGGAGGATCGGTCCCACTGAAGAGATGAGTAATGGAAGATTGCTGTCTCGGGAGAGGCCTGGTGACCTGTCAGAGGGAAGGATTCCATGTTTGGGAGGACTAACCTGTAGAGTGCCCATTGGCATTATCCAGTTCTTAAAAGCTCACAGAGGTTAGAGGACTTCCTGTGCCAGTCCCTGTAGGGGACAGGGTGACAGAACTGTTCGAGCTCCACACCGGCTGCTAGGACTGTGAGAGTGGACTATCCGGGTGAGCTAAACCCACTCGGGATCGAGTGGCGACGAGGTTACTGATTGTGCCTGGATCTAATCTTACACTATTCCTTCTTTCATCTATCTGTCTCTATATACTACGCAGCAAAAATAGAAAATAAACCCTCTGTTGGAGTTAAAGTGTTCTGGACATTGTTTCTTTGGGGAAGAAATAGAGACTTGACCCCATACTCTGGGGAAGAGAACCAGTGGAGGAAGGTAACTCGCTGAGGGACCCAAAATTGTGAACACCGCTTAACCTCCTCAAACAGGAGGGTACGGGCATATAGCACGGTGTGCCTTGACTTGCAAGTGAGCCAGGCGAGAAAAAGGTTTGTGTGCTACAGGTGGGGGCTCGAGTCCAGGATTACGCACTTTGTAGCTACCCCTGAAGCTGGACTTTATGTTTTTCCCCGATGTGATTCTGTGGAGGTCGACCATTTTGAAAAAAAGTGAACTGCATCACTTGTAAGAGAAATGGAGGTACAGGCCAAGACCTATGCTGGATTTCCTAACTGCGTAGTTCGTGGGCGTGTCTGAAGTATAGAAAAGCCTGCGAGCTACGTGCAGAAAGAGAAGGAGGGGGAGGAGCCCCCACCAACTTGTGTTGCATGTGGCAGTTTGGCGCCAAGGGACAGTACGAGCTGAACTAGTAAAGAAGCAACATGTCTGCCGCCCCATGGAGTTCTGTTTCATCGGGACCACGGATGTTCCCACCTGTCACAGCCATAGACGTTGTTTCTTTTGCTGCCCCCCTGACGGATACAGGGATTTGGCTCAAGCCTAGGGGCCGCTTCGTGCTTTATACGTGCAGGGATGCGGAGGGCCTGGGCATGCTCTGTCCTAAGTGCCAAGGACTGGCACTGCAGCTTCGGCCTTTTGGAAGGTGTGCTACGTGTGGAGAGTTCCTTTTTGAGGTGGACCAGCCGACGGAGAAACCAAAGGGTTACCGGGTCAACTGCCTTACAGGTGTCGCTACTCTAGAAGAGGAAACCAGTACTTCCACGGCTAAGCCCACGCGCACCGCTCCGACTGCCACGGATGTGGAGGATGGAGTTCCGACCATTGCGGAGCTTGCAACGGAGGTCATCGCGGATGCTGTCTCCGTTACAACAGAGAACTCTCTCCCACCCGCCAAGCAGAATGTGGGATACATAAAGGCCTCCCGCGGCTGCGGTCGAAGCCTGCCCCAGTGCCTGCCTGAACCGGATCTTCCAGTCGGAGGGACCTCCAGGAGATCCGCGTCGGGGGAAGGTAGGGAGGCTGGGAGAAGAGGGACATTGACTTTGTTGGAGAGGGAAGGGAAGCCCACACCCCACGCTACAGGGGATGTATGGACAACCAGCCCGCAAAGACCCTCCATTTTCAAGGACCTTGTGTCTGTCTCCACCGCCAGCTATCTACCGGCGGAGGAGTATAATACTTCTGAGTTGGACTCATCTTCAGATGTGGGAGATGATCGTGATGTGGATGAGGTGTTTGAAAGAAAGGGTTGGGATAGAATCCCGGCAACTTCACCCTGCAGTTTAGGTGGAGTTTCTTTGATGGACTCTTGGGAAACTACACCCCGAGTTGAAGTCTCTGCTGCAAGGGAGGAGACTGATCCTACGCCCACTTTGCCAGCTCCGGCGCCTTCTGTGCCTGCTGTTGCGGATGTCCGGGCACCATTGCGGCCACCTTTGCCGCCGTTGGAGCCTGCACCATTGAGAAGGTCTCCGGACGCCATTGTCTTCCCAGGAGCAGGAGATCGGGCCACCATGCCACCTCTAGCCCGGTTGCAGCGGCTCCTACACAAAAAGGTTGCCACTGACTATGGTTGGGAATATCCCTATGTTCCTAAAGAACTGCTTTATGAAATTGAGGTCTCTCGTGAACGTTGGTACGCTGACTTTGTATGGGACCATGTGAAAGTACCAAGAGGCTATCGATATTTGAAGTGTTCTGCTGTAATGGCTGATCGCTATAAAGGCTGCCGCAAGGACTGGACTTATGGTCGGCACATTCACGCGGACCGTGTAGTCATCTGCAGCAAGGACAGAGACGATGCTGTTTACTACGTAGAAACACTGGACAAGCAGTGGAAAACCCTTGTTCTCCCTGATCCCAAGTACTATCTTTGAAGTGGGAACTTGTTTTTTTTTATTATTTCCACTTCAGGGAACTTGCCTTGAACTGCTGATCTGACTCTCTGCTCAGGAGGGGATTTACTCTGTTGATGAATCAGAGGACTGTTTGTGTTTCTCCCCTTTTAGTCCCGCAGAGGAGAACGTTTTTTTCCCCTTCTCAAGAAAAGAACTGAAAACTGGGTAGATTTAGACAAGGCAAAACAGGAAGCCGTCATGATCAAGGGGGTGTCCTCGTGTATTGATACATGCCTATACGCACCAAGGCTAGTGTAGTAATGGGCGCTGCCGCTAGGTGGTAGTGTTCTGCAGAAAATTATGCTACAGAAACCGGTCATTCCTTCTGGGGGGAATGGTTTGCTTCTGTTACTAGAAGTTAGGATGTTTGATTTTGTGTGTTATGTTGTTTTTCTCTCCCTCTGCAGGTGAACTACAAGCAATTCTGCCGGAGAATGGGTGGAGTAGTTATTTAGGAGGGGGTGGAATATGTACAGTGTGATATGAAAATGTGACATTGAGAATGGATGTCAAATATTGTGTTTTGTTCTCTATATTTTCCTTCTCTATTTCTTTTCTCTTGTCCCTTTTTTCTCTTATGTTGGCTCAGGCACAACAACTCAACAATTGTACATAGTTTTTCTGGAATAAATTCACGCTTGCTCAGGCTTGAGGGGTTGTGCATTTATTGCAGACACTGGGGACAGTGTCTATTTTAGGAGGGGGTGTATGTAGTGGGAATTTTCTTTTTAGGGGTGTTATGTGCCTAAATTTAGGGGTTGGTCTGAGCTGGTAGCCAGGCTCGGATCATTTTGTGATTGCTAGGTATTTGCCTCTGCCTATGTGATGCTGCCTGGTGTACGGTTCTATGTGGCCTGTAGGTGGCGCTGCCATATCAGGTCAGGGTTGAGCCAGAGGTGGCATTGCTGGCCTTGGGGTGTCCTCTCTCGGCAGCGGTACAGTGGGCGTGGTCGGCCTGCTGTGCATGCCGGGAGAGGGTACAAAATTGGCAGATGCCATCTTTAGGAGTTGAGAGTGGAGAGTGGGGAGTTGGAAGTTGGAGTGGAGAAGCCGGAGAGGTGTGCCCCTCGGGGGTGCGGTGACTGGCCGAGAGGTTTTGAGGACCTTTGGCCCGAGGCTGCAACGTTCCAGGTAGGCCCAGTACCTTTAACTGGGTCTAAAATTTGCCCATTGGAGTCCCAGGGTGCCCGGGTGAGGGTACCCGCTCTGAGGGAGAGGAAGCCAGGGGAGGATCGGTCCCACTGAGGAGATGAGTAATGGAAGATTGCTGTCTCGGGAGAGGCCTGGTGACCTGTCAGAGGGAAGGATTCCATGTTTGGGAGGACTAAACTGTAGAGTGCCCATTGGCATTATCCAGTTCTTAAAAGTCTACAGAGGTTAGAGGACATCCTGTGCCAGTCCCTGGAGGGGACAGGGTGACAGAACTGTTCGAGCTCCACACGGGCTGCTAGGACTGTGAGAGAGGACTATCTGGGTGGGCTAAACCCACTCGGGATCGAGTGGCGACGAGGTTACTGATTGTGCCTGGATCTAATCTCACACTATTCCTTCTTTCATCTATCTGTCTCTATCTACTAGGCAGCAAAAATAGAAAATAAACTCTCTGTTGGAGTTAAAGTGTTCTGGACATTGTTTCTTTGGGGAAGAAATAGAGACTTGACCCCATACTCTGGGGAAGAGAACCAGTGGAGGAAGGTAACTCGCTGCAGGACCCAAAATTGTGAACACCGCTTAACCTCCTCAAACAGGAGGGTACGGGCATATAGCACGGTGTGCCTTGACTTGCAAGTGAGCCAGGCGAGAAAAAAGGTTTGTGTGCTACAAATAAATTTAAAAAAAACGAATTTTTTCATCAGTTTAGGCCAATATGTATTGTTCTACATATTTTTAGTTAAAAAAATCGCAATAAGTGTATATTGATTGGTTTGTGCAAAATAGCATCTACAAAATAGGGGATATATTTATGGCATTTTTATTATTACATTTTTTTTTTATACTAGTAATGGCGGTGATCAGCGTTTTTTAGCGGGACTGTGACATTATGGCGGACAGATCAGACACTTATGAAACTTTTTTGGGACCAGTGACATTTATACAGCGATCAGAGCTAAAAATAGCCACTGATTACTGTATAAATGTCACTGGCAGGGAAGGTGTTAACACTAGAGGGCGATCAAGGGGTTAAGTGTTCCCTAGGGAGGTGTTTCGAACTGTGGGGGGATTGGACTGCCTGGGAGTAGAGAGAGATCGCTGTTCCTGATCACTAGGAACAGCAGACCTCTCTCTACTTCCCTGACAGAACTGGGATCTGTCTGTTTACATTGACAGATTCCTGTTCTGGCTCTCTGAGGAGTGATCGCCAGTCCCCGGCGGACATTGTCGCCGGCCCTATAGCCCTTAAAGCGGCCACAGCTACGGCGATTCATGCAGGGGAGCCAAACTGCCGCCGTATAATGACAGCGGCTGGTCGGCAAGGTGTTAATATTGTTAACCCATAAACATAATCTGAGGGATGAAAAAAATCTGACACTTGGGTTTGTGAGACATGGGATTTAAATAGGAGTTGAAGTCACAGAAATAGAAATTAAGTTTGATAGACATTGAACATTTGATAGTCTAAGGCAGCCATTTTCAACCGGGGTTCCATTTTTTTTTTTAAAGTGACCACCTCTCTTTTCTCAGCTGCATAAGAGCTGGGGGGGGGAGAAGCAGCAGCACACTGAGCTTGCCATTGAAAGGCTGTGAAGCGGGGAGCATTTCAGGATACGTCTGATCATTGGAGGAGAGTATACTGAGTTCCCAGCAAAGCTAGAGAACTGACCACGGTGTGCTCTCCTTCTTGAGATTTGGCTGACTGACCTCCAATCTGATGGTGCTTACATAATTTCGTAGGCAACACCACTTAACAGAGCCAGCAGTAGGACACTAATCATCTTTTTAGCTGTTTGTAAGGAGGCTCCAATGTAAAGAGTATTTTACCACTGACGCCCAACCAATTTAATTCTTGTAGGGGTTCTCTGAGGCCAGAATTGTTTTTTACAGGTTTCCGCAAAAAGGTGCTATTCATATTGTGTGTTTACCTGTGCTTAGGTGCGTTTAGTTCAGCTGCATTTAGAGAAAATATAATTTTGTGCTGATTAGGAACTCTAAACATGGATAAATGCATGTAAATGTGGATAATTTAAGCAAAATCTAAATGCAGGGGCAGAGCTAAGGTGGAAGGATGCAGTGTGCGCTGTCTGTCTAATAAACTTTTTGGATCTACATATCCACATGATGTGCGGAAAGAGAACTGAATCCAGGATCACACAATTATTAATTGCTTAATTTTTCTCCAAATCCATGAGATCTTCCTTCCTCTTCATCATCTAACATTTTTTGTTCAAATTGTTGTAATTTGGATTCATATGAATTCTCTGAAATTTTCAGGTCTCCAGGAGCACAATTATCCATCAAATTTCATGAATTTGTATTTCTGTTAATCGCTCCTTTTAAGGGAATAAACAATGACACAACCACCTATTACCACTGCTCAAGGCACACTGCCAGCTGGCTTAAGCCTGGTACATGCAGGCTGAATATTGGCTGGTATCGGCTGGTTTAACAGAAACTGTCCAACATTTGGTTGAGTACCAGTGTAGAAAACCAGAAACCAGAAACCAATCAGCCCTGGCAAACAATGGCTGCAAGCACTGGCCAGTGTGTTCTGGCAGTGGCAGCCCCCCTCTCAGAACACAATAGTTCAGCGGGGAGGTCGCTGTATAACATTTTATAGTTAGTACTGTGACCTCCTCTTGAGCTTTTAAGTTTTTTTTTTTAGTTCGGCCTGCTAGGTTGGATGAAAAAAAAAACTGATAATGTGTACCAGGCTTAAGTGATGACTAATGATTTGTCGCAATGTTATTTGGCCGTCTACCACCCCCGCCCCCGTGCATGCCCCCGGTTTTCATGGGGGCGGTAGACGGCTAAATAACATTCCGAGGGAGAGTGGGAGGAGCTGCAGTGCAGAGGGCGGGAGGGGCAGAATTCGGATCTGAGCTGAGAGCCAGGGCGAAACAGGAAAGAGATATTGCGGCGGCAGCCATATTTTTGGAGCCAGAAGCAGCTCCGGTGCCAAAAACAGTCCTGATTTCCTGGGACAAAAGCAAAATCTGTTGGCAATCAATGTCCTTGAGGGTTTCCATGTTGGAGAAAATATAGCAGTGGATACAGCCCATTCCTCCTTAAAATTCCCTGAAATTTAATCTCGCAACCTTCCAGGTTGGGAACCCCTGAGCTAAAGGGTCTTTACTAAAAATTTAGTTATACTTCGAAGAAAAGTTGTCAAGAAAGGAATGGGCAGTCTGCCATTAACTAATGTCCTTTTTAAAATTCTGGGATGTCATGCTGCCCGTCTTCTCTCAATATTTTGAGTTACTAACCTGGAACTAATAATCAGATCATGAGTTCAGGCTTTACTTGCCACATACATGTTCCAGATCATCTGCTCTGTGCAAGGGTACTGTAACTCAGGTTTCAGTACAGGTTTCTTTTAACCTTTTCATGACCAGTGATAATTGATGCCTAGTTGCCCAGGTCAGCAAGCATCGGTACCTCTAAAATTACTTTTACTAATCTGCATACCCAATAGTTTTTGTATTGTATTTAGGAACATATATGGCTTTTATTTGGTACACCTTTTTAAAGCCTTGTTTTTATTACAGACTGAGAATTACTCAAAAATTTAAGAAAAAGTGATTTTTAAAAGCCTGCAATTGTATTTGTAAATCACATTATTAAATTAATGAACACAGCCACCTTCAGGCTGCAGTGCCATCTGAAAGCTGAAGACTACATTGAAACCTCCAGACTGCATGTAATCAGTATGTTATAGCTGACATAGTGATCACTTAATCAAGAATCATTCTGTTTAGATGTCGATCATCATTAAGGCCTGGTTCACACCTATGCATTTTTTAGTTCATTTTCAGTTTTGCAGAAACACACTACAGTCCATTAACATGGCTTCCTATGGATGTAGTTCACATCTGTGCATTTTATGGAAAGGGCGAAGGATTTTTTTTCTGATTTTTGGCTCCATAGACTTTGTGTGGATCAAAACTGTGTATTGAAAAATGCAAAATGCACCTGGAATATGCAAGCTGCAACCTGCATAGGTGTGAATCAGGCCTTAGGACTGCAACAGTCAGGGGCAGCCAAGATTGAAAGCCACCATCCTCTCAAAGTATCAGCTGCAGGCTTGTGGAGGGAGGAATTCTATTAAAGGGTAGTTCCAGCCTTTTTTATGTTTATTAGGCCTCATGCCCACGGACGTTTTTACAGCCGCGTTTTTGAGCGTTTT
Source organism: Rana muscosa (assembly GCA_029206835.1). NCBI lineage: Eukaryota > Metazoa > Chordata > Amphibia > Anura > Ranidae > Rana > Rana muscosa. Next base: position 74,409,723 of record CM055127.1, read on the forward strand.
TTACAGCTTAAAAACGCCTGTCCATGTTAGTCTATAGCTTCATGCCCACCTAGACGTTTTTGAGCTGCAAACAGCATAGACGTTTTTAAGCTGTAAAAAAAACCCAGGACCAGTGCGTTCCTCAGCGTCGGAGTTAGGCAGAAAAAAATGCGAGCGTCAAAAAACGCGCAAAAATGCTCAAAAACGCTCAAAAACGTGGTCGCGTTTTTTAGCTCCGATGTTTTTTTTATTTTATTTTTTTTTTTAAATTTACAATAACAAGGACAGGCGTTTTTAAGCTGTAAAAAACGCAGCTGTTAAAAACGTCTGTGGACATGAAGCCTTAAAAGTCAGCAGTAAAAAAAGTGTAGCTGCTGACTTTTAATAAACTGACACTTACCTGCTCCACTATCCAGCGACGCGGCGGAACGGAGCTTCGCTCCTCTCCCCCCTCTCTCCGCCACCGCCTTCATTCCTACTGTGGGCACCCGGCCGTGACAGCTTTCGGCTTCACGGCCGGGCACTCACTGCGCATACGTGAGCGGCGCTGCGCAATCTGAGTGGACAGGCAATCGCCTGGGACCTGTCACGTGTCCCAGGTGATCGCCTACAGGGAGGGGCCCGCCTTAGGCGATATGACGAGTCGCCTAAGTGGTCCCTGGGCAGAAGGAGGAAGTGGGACAGGAAGTCCCACCCCTACTGAAGCCCCCACTCCTCCCCCCAAAAAAATGACATGCCAAATGTGGCATGTAAGGGGGCGAGGAGTGGTTTAAGCGGAAGTTCCAATTTTGGGTGGAACTCCACTTTAATATATCCCCAACATAGGCCATCATGCTAAGGAATGTTAATATGCAGTGTGTTTGTGGTAGGGGTTAATAATAATTTTCCCCATACAGGGGTACCATAATGCTTTCCTTTTTTTCTTGCAGATTGGCACGTTCACTTTAATTGAACAAGTGAGCTTTTTTATTTTTACTAAGATCTAAATTATTCATGGAGACCTTGAACTCAGAGGCCTCATCCAATAACTGGCTTTACATCAACACAGTCCAAACAGATCTGATCAATGCAAAACACTGAATGCTAACTATTGGTCTCAAGAGCGGCCAAGACTTCTATTGAGCGTCGGAACTGGGAGTCTGTGAAGGAAGAGTTTTCCGACTTCCTCGTGATCAGCTTACACTTCTGTAGAAAACCTGGGGAATTACGAGCAGTAACTCCACTTTCCAAGAAAGGTTGATCAGGAAGCATAATAATCTTCCACTTCAAGCTTTGCTGACTCTGTCGTGAGTGAAAAGATTGCCAAGGGGATGGCTGTGGCATTCTTCATCATAATATGTAAATAGTAATACCCCAAATCCATAGAGCTGAGATTACTGCTGCCAGTGAAACACATGAGCTGTATGAATTCTATGCATAGGAAACCTGGGAGACATCCAAGTTAAATTGGGTGGAATGGGTCATATCACACAGGATAATGTGAATGATAGACTGCTGTAGTGACAAATAAGCACCTTATGCTTGTTTGTTTTGCAGTCATTCAGTGGGAGAAGCCACATGCTGTTTTGCGCATACTTATTATAGGGGGGGAAGGTGTCATAGACAACAAAAGTTGATATACAGAGGGGACTCGCATCTCAGTTCTGCTGCAGAGAGTTAATGATTATTAAACACCGCAGAGATCTGGTTTCACTCCCAAGACAGGCTGAATGAACATTATGTGCACATGAATGATACATTGCACAGTGGAGGATGCATTTTAAGTCACTCAAAAAGAACTACAAGGTGAATTAGGTAACAAAAAATTAAATACCACCGCGCCCAGGGGTGCACTACAAGTCAATGTGACAAATTGCAGTATAAGAGAGAAAGTTTTAAGTGTCAAAAATTAAGAAAAAAGGAACTTAGAAAATACGAGATTTTCCCAGTGAAGTGGCATTTTTGCTACACGAGCAAACTTGTGAAAAAAAATTACAAGCAGAGAGGATCGATTAATGGAAAGATCTGATAGTACTGTGCCCATTTTTAGAGAGCCTGCTGTGCATTATGTTTTTTTCTTTAAACACCTGTAGGTGAAACTGCATGGATTAAAGAAGAACTTTAGAAGCTCTTAAAGGAGAAGTCCAACCTGAGCTCATTTGGCTGGGCTTCTCCTCTGGGTCGCAGGAGTGCAATTCGCTTTGCACTCCTGTGACCCGTTTTCAGCGGAGAGCGGTCTGAAGTCCGCTCTCCGCTGACGTCACTGCCATCAGTCAGGGCAGCGCGTCATCACGACTTCCCAAGTTGGGATCCGCCAGCTGCCCTGATTGATGACAGTCTCAGCGAGCCGCTGAGACAGCCTCTTCCCGCCCCTCCACTGCTCGGTGCTCCAATGAGCGTGGAGAAGCAGAGAGGAAAGACGCTGACTGACAGTCATCGGCTTTCCTCTCAGGGATCTATGAGAACCGAGCCATCGGCGATGTTCGGTGGCTCGGTTCTCAGTGCATGGACGGCGGGGGACAGATGGAGCATCGGTCTGATGCTCCATCCACCGAGGTAAGTTTGAATCTAAAAAAATATTTTAACCCATACTTCTCTTTTAAAATAAATAAAAAAGATTAGTTTTTTTTCTTGTTTCTTACAGTTTCTATGAACTCCTAATCTATCTAAAACACTCTTTGCTTTTCTGCACATCTATGCCATAGCAATACAAATGTGATACATTTTTATCCAATTACCCATTTATATAATATTTCCTATTAGTGCCGTAGTAACCAAAATGTTTTCACAGTGCCATTTGCCCTCAGGTGTCAAAGAACCCATGTGGTCAGACAGGCCATTAATGCTTAGTGCACACCGGCCAAATGTCGGGAGACACTTTGGTGGGTTCAAGAAAAACTGTCTGACATTTATCCCGTGTGTATGTCAGCCAGTCCGACAGAAGTCGGCTGTTTTGCCGTCTTCTGTCGGACAAGCATGCTGGAAAACCAGCATCCGGTCGACTCTCGATCAGCGCTCTCAGCCAATGGCCAGAGTGCTTTGGGGGGGGGGCATCCCCCTGTCAGAACACAACAGCTCAGCAGGGGAGATCACTGTACTAACGTTGGACTGTCAGTACAGCGGCTCCGACCATGTGTACTAGGCTTAAGGCTCTGTTCACACTTGTGCAATTTCAGATGCGACATTCAAAGTCATGACAATATGTAAGGGCTTGCAGGTGGATGTCAGTCATGTCCTCTATGTTTCTACCCACCTTGGGTAGCAAGCAATGGTCACATGAGAAACCTACCCAGGGATGCGTTCTTTTGGGCTACATTAGGCACTTTGTTTCAGGGTCACATTACTGCACACATGGGGTACCTTCACTTTGTATAATTTTTCTCAATTCTTTGGGACAAGACTGAGGATGCCGTGGGAGATTACTCAACCTTAAGCCAGACCTCTACACCTGTAGATGAACATACTCTATGCACACCGACACTGCAACTGTTCTCTAGTTAACTTTCGGTTTCACCTTTGACATAACTCGCATTTAGGAGGAACATGCTAAGACAGTATCCACATCCACCTGTCCAGCGCTTTCCACTACTACTCCCTAGTAGCAAAGTGGGCCCTGCCGTGCACTCTGCGTGGGCTACACATGTGCACTCAACTTAACTCTCAAACATCTGTACCTCTAAACAGGATGGTAAACTTCTGCGGTGCAATCCGCTCCCATTGTGCTGACAACATTTGTCTCGCTGCTAGAAGCCATGCCACCTATAACAGGTATATGTTACCGACAGGCCCCTTGTTAATCTTCCGTTATTTTCGATAACCACTTGTGTTCTTCATCTTCATATTACTTCATTCTACACTGATGTCTTCATACCCCAATCTGTTAAAGACCCACTGGTTGTGTGTGCCGGCTACTTACGATACACTTCTCTAATGACCAGACAGGGGCAAGATTTAAACCTCTTTACATAATAAAGGTGCAAAGGTAGACATTTTTCAATCCAACAGGCAAGACATGATACTTCCGTAGTTCCCTAACTTTGACTACAGGCTGAAGTGCTGCCCCAGCATACCTGCAAACATGCATTCCAGTGTCCGTAGTCTTTTACAGTCTCTCTCATGCCAATGTAAGTCTTTTGGAGGCATAGTCCAGTGTGGGCATCTTCAGGGCAAACCCCAAGTTAAAAGTCTCTGGCCATAACAGGCGACACTCTCCTACTCCTGCGGGTCTCTTCTTCCATATTCACCCCCTACATGTCTCACTGTGGAGCCAATGATGACTCCCCAGACTTCCACAGGGGACTCCCTAGGGAACCTCTCTGAGAACCGGGCCACTGCCTGTTTATATCACCCAGGCAAGTGAGCTGGACCCACACAGGAAAACCAGCCAAAACAATCAGGAGAGCAGGCAAAACTTTAGCCCCAAACCTCCCAGCCAGGACAGCACACACTAACAGTTTCAACCTGCTTACAAATAGAAAAAAATGTTTTCAATGGTGCCTGTTCACATCAATGCAACAATGGTGTGATTTTGGAAAAGGCTAATATGACATGATTCCAGCACGGTTTTGGCCCCATGAAATATGCAAATCATATCCAAGTTGCATCCATGTTTCTCTACATAATCACATTTAAAATCAGATCAAAATCGAAACACAGCAGTGTTTAAGGCAAAGTTTACATGTTCCCAGGCCCAAGGCCACCCCCCCAACTGGGGGGCTCTCTCAAAGACCACAACAGCCTAGCACTCCATCTCCAGCTTCCACCCAAACAACTCCTCCCTGGCTGGGATGACCCTGAGTATTTGAGGAGGCCTGCCCCCTGCCAATCTTAGTTGGGGATTGGTCAGGTCCCTCATAATAATCCAGGCAGCACCACCTCACCTTTCCTCCTATCTTTCCAGAAGGTTTTAGCACATTCTAGAAATAAGTGGGAGATCAGTGACAGTTATGGTAAACAGGCACTATGATAGAATGCGTTTCTGGCAAATAGGAATGTACAGTAGGCAAGAAGGGAAGTTTTAACACTGCCAAGAATGTGGTAAGCATAAAAATGGCCTGCCAGTTGGGCAATGCAAATTACCCAAGGTAAAGGAAGCTGCTGCAGGTATGTGCAAATACCTACGGGTGGAAATTTGGGAAAGTAAAAGTTACTTAGAACAGAGGGATTAACGTTTACCTGTAGTTGAGATGAAAAAAATAAATAAAATAAATGTCATGGGAGCTCCTTGAAAACCTGAACTTCTAGGTATGGCCTCCCAATCATCCACAAGACAGTGCTCAGTGCCTAAATAACCAATCGCTGGACCTAACACTGTGGTGGACAGACCCAAGCCTATGAAAATACTGACTTTAATAAAGTCAATATTTGCTTATGAATTGTGGGAGCTCAGCTGTTTCTACAGAGTCAAAAAAGGTGACATGTTAAAAGTATGTAGGCACACTGCCATAAGCAGGAGTGTCTCTAAATTTAGTCTGCATGGCTGCAGTCAGTCAATGCCAATTATAATCTGTGTCTTGTCCAACTTCCCCTAAGCTCAGCCTGGCTGTCAGTTCTCCATTCTGTCAGTAGGAGGCACTGTCACCTCTGGCACTAGCATGAGATCTTACAGTGGGTTTGAGTTATGAATATTAATTTATTTTCTCAGCCATCCATTAGGCATTTCCCTGCCAGTGGTGCATCGTGGGAAAGAGCATAAACATTTGGGATGAGCTGATGTAAGCTCTCTTCCCCCAGGCTCTGGTTTGGGGAGGATGTATGTGGACTGAGCTGTTTCTTTATGCTTGCCTATCTCAAGAGGCCTGAGGGTGTTTAGGCTTGGAGCCTATGTCTGTGGATAATCCTGTCTGGATGAAGGATGGAGTCCCAAGAAAGCTGTTGGATTCTCCCTGAGGAAGATGAAAACAGGATGGAGTCCCAAGAAATCTGGTGGATTCTCCCAGAGAAAGCTGAAAACAGGATGTAGTCCCAAGACAGTTGGTGTATTCCCCTGGAGGAAGCTGAAAACAGGATAGAGTCCCAAGGAAGTTTGTGGTTTCTCCTGGAGGAAGCTGAAAACAGGATAGAGTCCCAAGGAAGTTGGTGGTTTCTCCTGGAGGAAGCTGAAAACAGGATGGAGTCCCAAGGACGTTGGTGGTTTCTCCTGGAGGAAGCTGAAAACAGGATGGAGTCCCAAGGACGTTGGTGGTTTCTCCTGGAGGAAGCTGAAAACAGGATGGAGTCCCAAGGACGTTGGTGGTTTCTCCTGGAGGAAGCTGAAAACAGGATGGAGTCCCAAGGACATTGGTGGTTTCTCCTGGAGGAAGCTGAAAATAGGATGGAGTCCAAGGACGTTGGTGGTTTCTCCTGGAGGAAGCTGAAAACAGGATGGAGTCCCAAGGACGTTGGTGGTTTCTCCTGGAGGAAGCTGAAAATAGGATGGAGACCCAAGGACGTTGGTGGTTTCTCCTGGAGGAAGCTGAAAACCGGATGGAGTCCCAAGGACGTTGGTGGGTTCTTCTGGAGGAAGCTGAAAACAGGATGGAGTCCCAAGGACGTTGGTGGTTTCTCCTGGAGGAAGCTGAAAACAGGATGGAGTCCCAAGGACGTTGGTGGTTTCTCCTGGAGGAAGCTGAAAATAGGATAGAGTCCCAAGGAAGTTGATGGTTTCTCCTGGAGGAAGCTGAAAACAGGATGGAGTCCCAAGGAAGTTGGTGGTTTCTCCTGGAGGAAGCTGAAAACAGGATGGAGTCCCAAAGACGTTGGTGGTTTCTCCTGGAGGAAGCTGAAAACAGGATGGAGTCCCAAGGACGTTGGTGGTTTCTCCTGGAGGAAGCTGAAAACAGGATGGAGTCCCAAGGACGTTGGAGGGTTCTCCTGGAGGAAGCTGAAAACAGAATGGAGTCCCAAAGACGTTGGTGGTTTCTCCTGGAGGAAGCTGAAAACAGAATGGAGTCCCAAGGACGTTGGTGGTTTCTCCTAGAGGAAGCTGAAAACAGGATGGAGTCCCAAAGACGCTGGTGGTTTCTCCTGGAGGAAGCTGAAAACCGGATGGAGTCCCAAGGACGTTGGTGGGTTCTCCTGGAGGAAGCTGAAAACAGGATGGAGTCCCAAGGACGTTGGTGGTTTCTCCTGGAGGAAGCTGAAAACAGGATGGAGTCCCAAGGACGTTGGTGGTTTCTCCTGGAGGAAGCTGAAAATAGGATAGAGTCCCAAGGAAGTTGATGGTTTCTCCTGGAGGAAGCTGAAAACAGGGTGGAGTCCCAATGACGTTGGTGGTTTCTCCTGGAGGAAGCTGAAAACAGGATGGAGTCCCAAAGACGTTGGTGGTTTCTCCTGGAGGAAGCTGAAAATAGGATGGAGACCCAAGGACGTTGGTGGTTTCTCCTGGAGGAAGCTGAAAACAGGATGGAGTCCCAAGGACGTTGGTGGTTTCTCCTGGAGGAAGCTGAAAATAGGATGGAGACCCAAGGATGTTGGTGGTTTCTCCTGCAGGAAGCTGAAAATAGGATGGAGTCCCAAGGACGTTGGTGGGTTCTCCTAAAGAGAAAGCTTTAAAATTGATTTTTTCTATTCTTTTTTTTTTTAACTTCAATGACAGTTAATTTTAATTGGACTTTTACATTGAAATATAACAAGTTATTCTCACTGACACTTCAATTTATGGATTACCAGTTAATGAACTGCAGAGCCCACCCAAATATTTTATTTCCAATAAGCAATATTTACACAATGTTAAACAAGCCCGTTGCTATAAAAATCTTCTTTTTTAGAGCCTTGCTGCAAGATAACAATAAAGTATACATCTGTAAAAAAGAATATTAGCAACCAATGGGAGGAAAATCTCCTGAGTCTCTTCAACGCAGTCGTTTCACACATGGATAAACTCACACTGAGCCGCTGTCATATGAACAGGTAATCTGCTGTGTGGGTTTCACATCCTATATTTAATCCCTCCACAATCATTTTATATAAAACCTTATGCGACTGACATATATTTTCCATGGTTTGAAATTCCCATTTGAGCATTTCAGAAAGTGTGTAATATCCATTACAATAAATAGGAATGAACATACCGCAGTGAAGTAGAACCTATTCACTAACAGGCAAAACTTCTTCATGATGGAAAGCTTGACAGAGAGGAAAAAAATATATATACAGTATATCCGTAACAAAACAAGTTTATATCCTTAGGAAACACGTAGTTTCTGACATCAATGGCTTCTGAAATGTGATCCAATCTTAGTCATAATAAGTACTAAACAAGTAAGGACACTAATGATGGCAATAATTACAATCAAATGTTTTCTGTAGCCATTGTTCAGACATGCAGCAATCAGGAAAAACATTTCATCCCTTCATCTATAAAAACAGTTTAGTTTTAAAAGTCCAAATTAACTCAGTTTAAATCAGCTAAATTCATTCCTTGTGCATCAAAAGGTGTTCAATGAGGTACACTATATTGTAAAAAGTATTGGGACGTCTGCCTTTACACGCACATAAACTTTAATGGCATCCCAGTCTTAGTCCGTAGGGTTCAATTATTAAGTTGGCCCACCCTTTGCAGCTATAACAGCTTCAACTTTTCTGGAAAGACTGCTCACAAGGTTTAGGCGTGTGTCTACCAGAATGTTTGACCATTCTTCCAGAAGCGCATTTGTGAGGTCAGCCACTTATGTTGGACGAGAAGGCCTGGTTCGCAGTCTCTGCTCTAATTTATCCCAAAGGTGTTCTATCGGGTTGAGGTCAGGACTCTGTGCAGACCAGTCAAGTTTCTCTACCCCAAACTCGCTCATCCATGTCTTTATGGACCTTGCTTTGCGCACTGGTCCAAATCATTGGTGGAGGGGGATTATGGTGTTGGGTTAATTTTCAGGGGCAATGCCGCATACACACGATCGGAAATTCCGACAAGAAAAGTCAGATGTGAGCTTTTGGTCGGAAAATCCGACCGTGTGTATGCTCCATCTGACTTTTGCTGTCGAAAATTTCCGCCGACAAAAGATTGAGAGCAGGTTCTCTATTTTTCTGACGGAAAAAGTTCCTATCGGAAATTCCGATCGTCTGTAGCAATTCCGACAAGCAAAAAACCTATGCATGCTCAGAAACAATTCGACGCATGCTCAGAAGCATTAAACTTAATTTTCTCGGCTCGTCGTAGTGTGGTATGTCACCGCGTTCTTGGCGGTCGAAAGTTCAGAGTGTGCCCGTGTGTATGCAAGCCAAGCTTGAGAGGAATTCCGTTGGAAAAACCATCCAAGGTTTTTCCAACGGAAATTCCGATCGTGTGTACGCGGCATTAGGCTTTTCCCTTAGTTCCATTGAAGGAAAGTTTTAAAGCCCTGTACACACGACCGGTTTTCCCGGCAGGAAAACTGCCATGAGAGCTTTTGGGCGGGAAAAACGGCCGTGTGTATGCTTCATCGCAGTTTTCCAGACAGGAAAACTGCCTAAAAAAAATAGAGAACCCGGCGGACTTTTCCGAGGGCAAAAAAAACATGCATGCTCAGAATCAAGTATGAGACGGGAGCGCTCGTTCTGGTAAAACTAGCATTCGTAATGGAGATAGCACATTCGTCAGCATTCTTAACAGCAGAAAACGATCTGAAAGCACGAAGACTGAAAAGCGCGAATCGTCTCTCACCAAACTTTTACTAACACGCGGTAACACGAGATCAGCAAAAGCAGCCCAAAGGGTGGCGCCGTTGGATTTGAACTTCCCCTTTATAGTGCCGTCGTACGTGTTGTACGTCACCACTCTTTGGACCGGCGGGATTTTGTATGACAGTCTGTATGCAGGACAAGCTTGGCAGGAAACCCGTCAAGCTTGGCAAGAATCCCGTCGGGAAAACAGACGTTTTTTTTTCATGCCAGGAAAACCGGTCGTGTGTACAGGGCTTAAGGCGTCAGCATACCAAGACCTTTTGGACAATTTCATGCTCCCAACTTTGTGGGAACAGTTTGGGGGTGTCCCCTTTCTATTCCAACATGACTGCACACCAGTGCACAAAGCAAGGTCCATAAAGACATGGGTAAGCGAGTTTGGGGTTGAGGAACTTGACTGGTCTGCACAGAGCCCTGACCTCAATCCAATAGAACACCTTTGGGATGAATTAGAGCGGAGCTAGGCCTTCTGGTCCAACATCTGTGCCTGACCTTATGAATGCGCTTCTGGAAGAATGGTCAAACATTCCCAAAGACACACTCCTAAACCTTGTGGACAGACTTCCCAGAAGAGTTGAAGCTGTTATAGCTGCAAAGGGTGGGCCAACTCAATATTGAACCCTACGGACTAAGAATAGGATGCCATTAAAATTCATGTGCGTGTAAAGGCAGGCATCCCAATACTTTTGACCAGTGGCGGTGCGTCCATAGAGGGCGCCGGAGCGCCACCCCCTCTCGCTCCCGCACCGCCACTGAAGGACAATACACAGATTCATGCATTGCATGAATCTGTGTATTGTCACCGCTGCCGCGCTGCCCACTATTCATATGGCCGGCCTCCTGGTGAGCGCCGGCCATATGAATTAGAGCGGTGGCCGGCGGTGGGTGTGGCTTGGAAGTGTCTATCAGAGCCAGCGGCTCTGATAGGCTTTCTGAATACAGCTCTCACGCTGTATTCGGCTTCCAAAAACTCCTCCCAGGTACGCACGGGGGTGCGTTCCTTGGAGAAGACTGTGGAGGTTTCAGCCAATCAGGTTCACCGGATCTGGTTACCGGTGACCTGATTGGCTGAAGCGACATCGAGGGCGGGAGAAGACATCGAGGACGGCGCGGACCGAGGAAGGTAAGTGGCTGGGGGGGGACAGGCTGCATTTGGCAGGGAACTGGCTGTATATGGGGGACAAACTGGCTGAATATGGGGGACAAACTGGCTGAATATGGGGGGAACTGGCTGTATTATGGGGGACAAACTGGCTGCATTTGGGGGGAACTGGCTGAATATGGGGGCACACTGGCTGCATTTGGGGGGAACTGGCTGAATATGGGGGCACACTGGCTGCATTTGGGGGGAACTGGCTGAATATGGGGGCACACTGGCTGCATTTGGTAGGAACTGGCTGGATATGGGGGCACACTGGCTGCATTTGGGGGGAACTGGCTGAATATGGGGGCACACTGGCTGCATTTGGGGGGAACTGGCTGAATATGGGGGCACACTGGCTGTATATGGGGGGAACTGGCTGAATATGGGGGCACACTGGCTGCATTTGGGGGGAACTGGCTGAATATGGGGGCACACTGGCTGCATTTGGGGGGAACTGGCTGAATATGGGGGCACACTGGCTGCATTTGGGGGGAACTGGCTGAATATGGGGGCACACTGGCTGTATATGGGGGCACACTGGCTGCATTTGGGGGGAACTGGCTGTATATGGGGGACAAACTGGCTGAATATGGGGGGAACTGGCTGTATATGGGGGACAAACTGGCTGAATATGGGGGGAACTGGCTGTATATGGGGGACAAACTGGCTGCATTTGGGGGGAACTGGCTGTATATGGGAGACAAACTGGCTGAATATGGGGGGAACTGGCTGTATATGGGGGACAAACTGGCTGAATATGGGGGGAACTGGCTGTATATGGGGGCACACTGGCTGAATATGGGGGCACACTGGCTGTATATGGGGGCACACTGGCTATATATATGGGGACAAACTGGCTGTATATGGGGGCACACTGGCTATATATATATATGGGGGCACACTGGCTGTATATGGGGACACACTGGCTGTATATGGGGACACACTGGCTGTATATGGGGACAAACTGGCTATATATGGGGACAAACTGGTTGTATATGGGGGCACACTGGTTGTATATGGGGGCACACTGGCTGTATATGGGGGGCACACTGGCTGTATATATGGGGGCACACTGGTTATATATATATATATATATATGGAGACAAACTGGCTGTATATGGAAACAAACTGGCTGTATTTGAGGGGGCAAACTGGTGGCGTTTGGGCACAGTGGCTGCGTTTAATGGGCACAGTGGCGGCAATTGATTATTTATTTTTTTTCAGTTTGTTTGCGCCCCCCCAAAAATTTTGAGCACCAGCCGCCACTGCTTTTGACAATATAGTGCATGTTGAACCTCTGCAGAGAGACTGCTGTTTGTCCACAGAAAGCAAGGATCCCACTCTGTGGCATGCTGGCAGGGGGCAGGCTTTTCTACTCGGGCTAAAAGAGGGAAACGAGGATGAATAAGGCGCTTCTGCCAAGGATCTTCCGGCAAGCTGTAATCAAAGGATCATCATGGGGAAGATGTATGGAGACTGGAATGGCACTGGAGCAGCACTTCAAAGAGCATAAGCAACTCTGATGCAAGGATAAACAACAAAAAGAAGGCGCTTCTAAGTGCAGTATTACAACAGTTTAATGAACATAAGGTTTAAAACACTTATGCCGCGTACACATGACCGTTTTTAATGTCATTGAAAAAAACAAAGTTTTTCTCTACGTGATTCTTCTCAAGCCTGCCTTACCTACACACGATCATGAAAAAAAATGCTTGAGCAAAGCGCGGTGACGTATGAAATGTACGATGGCACTATAAAGGGGAAGTTCCATTCGGATGGCGCCACCCTTTGGGCTGCTTTTGCTGATCCTTGTGTTAGTAAAGTTTGGTGAGAGACGATTCGCGCTTTTCAGCCTCGTGCTCTTCAGTCTGTTACAGTGTGACAAATGTGCTATCTCCATTACGAATGCTAGTTTTACCAGAACGAGCGCTCCCGTCTCATCACTTGCTTCTAAACATGCACGTTTTTTTTTCACGTCGTTAAAGCCTACACACGGCCGTTTTTCATGATGAGAAAAACGACGACGTGAAAAACGACGAGAAAAATTAGAGCATGTTCCAAATTTTTAATGCCCATTTTTCACGTCGTGAAAAATGCTCTGGAGCCCACACACGATCGTTTTTAATGACCAAATAAAAAAATTGCATTTTTCTTGTCATGAAAAACGGTTGTGTGTATGCGGCATTACAAGAGCCAGCATATAGGCAGGCTCATCAAAGTATTAATCCTGTCACTGTACTCCATAATGCTATGCCGACCAGCAGCTGCAGAAGGAGGGGAGAGCGAGGGGGCAAGATAGCCGCAACAACCTCGTGCCAGGAGCCGGGATTAATACTTTGATAAGACTGCCTATATGCTGTATCTTGTAAGCATTTGTAACCTATGTTCATTAAACTGTTGGAATAAAATAAAGTGCAAGGCATCGAACACCTTTTGTTTTGATTCACCTGGAATGTATTTAGTGGATTTAAACTATGAGTTAAATAGGAATTTAAATTATGGAAGATGCATGAACACAGATGTTATCAAGAGGCACATGCTGTTACTCAGGTGTCCCCCATAGGATTCTTTCTCACCTGTACATAGTGTCTCTGTGAAGAATAACAATGAGGCAAAATCTCTTCAATTTTCTACATATCAGCCTGACTCTAAAATGATGGGAGCCTTCAGCCCCGGAAGAATTCCTGACCAGAGCACTTTTTGCGATTCGGCACTGCGTCGCTTTAACTGAAAATTGCGCGGTCGTGCGCCGTTGCACCCATACAAAATTGACGTTCTTTTTTTCCCACAAATAGAGATTTCTTTTGATGGTATTTGATCACCTCTGCGTTTTTTATTGTTTGCGCTATAAACAAAAAAAGAGCGTGAATTTTGAAAAAAATGCAATATTTTTAACTTTTTGCTATAATAAATATCCTCAAAAAATATATAAAAAAAACATTTCTTTCTCAGTTTAGGCGGACATGTATTCTTCTACATATTTTTGGTAAAAAAAATCGCAATAAGCATATATTGATTGGTTTGCGCAAAAGTTATAGCGTCTACAAAATAGGGGATAGATTTATGTTTTTTTTATTATTATTTTTTTATTAGTAATGGCTAGGGATGAGCCGAACACCACCCGGTTCGGTTCGCATCCAAAACATGCGAACGGACCGATAGTTCGCGTGAACTTTCGAACCCCATTAAAGTCTATGGGACTCGAACGTGAGAAATCAAAAGTGCGAATTTTAAAGGCTAATATGCAAGTTATTGTTCTAGAAAGGGTTTGGGGACCCGGGTCCTGCCCCAGGGTACATGTATCAATCCGAAAAAAAGTTTTAAAAACTGACGTTTTTTCAGGAGCAGTGATTATAATGATGCTTAAAGTGAAAAAATAAAAGTGAAATATTCCTTTAAATATCGTGCCTGGGGGGTGTCTATAGTATGCCTGTAAAGTGGCGCGTGTTTCCCGTGTTTATAACTGTCCCTACACAAAATGACATTTATAAAGGAATAAAAGTAATTTAAAACTGCTTGCGGCTTTAATGTAATGTCTGGTCCCGGCAATATGGATGAAAATCATTGAGAAAAACTGCATGGGTACCCCCCTCCCCCCCAGCCCATTACCGGGCCCTTTGGGTCTTGTATGGATATTAAGGGGAACCCCGCACCCAAATTAAAAAAAAGGAAAGGCGTGGGGCCCCCAGGCCCTATATACTCTGAACAGCAGTATACAGGCGTTGCAAACAAGACAGGGACTGTAGGTTTGTTCTTAAGTCGAATCTGTTTGTAATTTTGAACTGGTACATTTTTAAAGTGTAGCGCCAGCCAAAACATAGGGAAGGGTTATCACCTGTCAGGTCACCTATGGCCAGGTGACAGATGCACACCGTAGGGGGACAGGAGTGCACCACAAGGTAGTGAACCCTATGGCTGACTGCTGCGGATAGGAAACTGGGTGGTTGTGGAAAGCAGGACCAGAGGAGCACAACCGGGATCCTATAGGAAGCTAGAGCCAAGATTCCCCAGGGCGCAGAGTCTAAGACCCAGCAGGTCTTCTCCAGAGCCTCTAGTGGTGAGGATGTTATGCTGCAGGCTGGGTCCAGGTCGTGGCCCCTAGAGTCTCCTAGCTCACGCCCCGTAGGATAAGGGGAAAAGAGGGGAAGCAGCAGCACAAGATATAAGAGTAACGAATAACAAGCTGAAGGTCAAGGGCCACAAGCAGACAAGGATAACGAAGGACAAGCCGAAGGTCAAGGGTCACGAGCAGACAGGGATAGTCGGGGACAAGCCAATAACGTAACAGAGAGACAGACGTAGCACACGGCAGGCAGGAACCCAAACACACAATGCCTAACAAACACGTTGATCAGCGAAGCAGGCTTGCAGTGCACAGGTTAATATAGTGTTCTGTGATAGGGCCTGGGGTGGAGTCTGGCTGGGAGGAGATTATAAAGGAAGCCAGGTGAAGGGGGTCTGGTCTCTAAGATGAACACATGAGGAGGAAAGGTAAGATGGCAGACAGACATTAATGCATATCCATGACAGTACCCTCCCTCTTATGAGACCTCCCCCTTCCCCGCCTGGGCCCAGGTTTGGAGGGAAACTTCAGATGAAACTCCTTTAACAGACGAGGTGCAAAGACCTCAGATGCAGTGATCCAAGACCTCTCCTCAGGACCAAACCCCTTCCAATGAACGAGGTACTGAAGAACGCCTTTACAAAGTCGGGAGTCCAGAATTTGACTGACCTCGTACTCCTGATTATCCTCAGAGACAGGCGCCATAGTAGGGAGAGGATGAGAGAATTTATTGAGGACTAAAGGCTTCAGAAGGGCAACATGGAAGGAGTTAGTGATTTTAAGGCTCTTAGGAATCTGGAGTTTGAAACAAACTGGATTCAGTTTAGCAGTTACAGTGTATGGACCAATGAATCGTGGAGCAAACTTCAGAGAAGGAACTCGGAGCTTGATGTTCCTGGTGGAGAGCCAGACTTTGTCCCCTGGCTGAAGAGAAGGCGGTTTACGCCTGCGGCGGTCGGCAAAGCCTGTGAATTTTTCAGCAGCTGCCCGGAGGGAATCGTGAACGTCACCCCAAACAGAATTGAGAGACTCCTGAACCGAAGCCAAAGCTGGAATATCTGGAGAACAGGTCATGGGAAGAGGAAGTTGAGGGTGTTTTCCATAAACAGTGAAAAAGAGTGTCTTCTGCGAGCTGGTATTCACATGATTGTTATGGGAGAATTCTGCCCACGGAAGTAGAGAGGACCAATCGTCATCATGAGAAGACACAAAGGTGTGAAGAAAGACCTCTAACTCCTGATTAACCCTCTCAGTCTGTCCATTGGATTGAGGGTGGTAGGAAGAGGAAAAATCCAAGACAATATTGAGGGATTTGCAAAAGGCTCTCCAAAAACGAGACGTAAATTGGACTCCCCTGTCGGAAACAATATGAGAAGGAACCCCATGGAGGTGGAAAATTTCTCGAATAAAAATGGGAACCAAGGCAGGAGCAGAAGGAAGACCAGGAAGAGGAACAAAATGAGCCATCTTGGAGAACCGATCGATTACCACCCAAATGACTGTATTATTCTCAGACAGTGGGAGGTCGGTGATAAAATCCATGGCAATATGAGCCCAGGGCTCCTTAGGGATGGGCAAGGGCATGAGGAGACCAGCAGGAGCTTGTGTGGAGGATTTAGACTGAGCACAGACATGACAAGCCTTAACGTAGTCTTTGACATCTGAGCGGAGATTAGGCCACCAGTAGTGACGACTAATGAGTAAGAAGGATCGGAGGAATCCAGAATGACCTGCCACCTTGGAATCATGTCCCCAACTAAGGATCTTAGCTCTTAGCTCAGTGGGGACAAAGGTCTTACCAGGCGGAATCTTTGACTTCAGGGTGGTAGAGTGGGCAGCAATGCACAAGGTTGGAATGATCGGCTCAGGTTCAGGGGCGGACTCCTCGTCAAAAGTGTCAAATGACCTAGAGAGCGCATCAGCCCGACCGTTGCAGGAACCAGGTTTGTAAGTAATCGTGAAATTAAAACGGGCAAAGAAGAGACTCCACCTGGCCTGTCTAGGATTCAGACGTTTAGCATTCTGTAGATACTGTAAATTCTTGTGGTCAGTAAAGATCGTTATGGAGTGAGGGGAACCCTCCAAGAGATGACGCCACTCCTCTAACGCCAATTTAATCGCGAAAAGTTCCCGATCACCGATGGCATAATTCCTCTGTGGGTGGAGCTCAGGAATTCAAGATCATCACGCACCAGCTGTTAGGCGTGAGCTACAGCTGATTGCTTTTTTAAACTGTTGTCAGAGACTGTGGGCAGTCAGTGCGCCCTCTCTCCATATATCTTTTTATCTTCTGTGGATGTCAGCCTTTAGTATGCAATAAAGGTTTTTTTTCCTTTTAATCACTCTGCACCATGAAGTTTTTTGTTCTTACCCCCAACATATTATAAGCGGTGCCTCTGATTGGTTTCCTACACTGAGAGGATTTGGTTTGAACACGGTGCAGCAGCGGAGCATTGGATTTAGAGGAGTACCTGATTTCCTACATCAGATGTCCGGAGTATACGTCTATCATGCCTGTTTGATCCCTGTAATGGGGGTCCACTGGATTTGGTAAGCAGACATCTTTATTACCTGATTGAGTCATTTATCACCTGCTAAAAGAAGAAAGTGAGGAGGATTGGCACCTTCGCTTCCATTTTTTTTTTTTTTGTGTGGACAATTTTTTTCATTTTTTATGTATATTTTTATATTTTTATGAACACTATATGTTGCACACTTTTTGAATTTTTTCACTTTTTTATTATACGTGTTTGAATCTTATGTATACTAGATATACACACATTGAGGTTTTGTTTATACATCTCCTTCTTTTGAGTACACAATAATATTTTTCCAGAAGCAATTCATGGAAATAATTACTGTTTGTTTGTTTTTTTTATTTTCTTATTTATTTATTTTTATTTTTTTATTTTTTTTCTTCACTAGTTTTTGGGTTGCGCATTTTTTACTTTATAATAATTCCTCTCTGCCTGAGAATTTTTTTTGGAGAAGAACGCACATGGTTGACGTCTCTTCTCAAAGAATTGAAGAAGCACAGCTCCCACCCCCATTGAGGAAGCGTCCACTTCAATAAAAAATGCATCCCCAGGATTTGGTCTCCTCAAGAGAGGTCCAGAAACAAAGGCCTGTTTCAGGTCGTGAAATGCAGAGACAGCTTCGGGAGGCCAGTCTTTGGCATTCGCACCCTTCTTGGTTAAAGCGATAATAGGTGCAGCAATGGAAGAGTAATTCCTTATGAACTGCCTATAATAATTTGTGAAGCCAAGAAAGCGCTGTGTGGCCTTGAGGCTAGCAGGAAGAGGCCAGTTGGTAATAGCCAAGACCTTCGCAGGATCCATACGAAGACCCGAACATGAGACAAAGCACCCCAAAAACAGGACCTCAGAACATTCAAAGGAACATTTCTCCAACTTGGCATAGAGATTGTTCTCTCTAAGACGCTGAAGTACAGTGCGGACATGGTTTCTGTGGACGAGCAGATTTTCAGAAAAGATCAGAATGTCATCCAGATAGATGACAACAAACTGGTACAGCAGATCTCTGAAGATTTCATTGACGAAGTTTTGAAACACAGCTGGGGCATTACACAAACCAAAAGGCATCACCAGGTATTCGTAATGCCCGTCTCTAGTGTTGAATGCAGTCTTCCATTCGTCACCCTCCCGTATTCGAATGAGATTGTACGCGCCTCTGAGATCTAACTTGGTGAAAATGGAGGCACCCTTCAACCTATCGAATAGTTCAGATATTAAGGGTAAGGGATATTGATTTTTAATAGTAACCGTGTTTAAACCTCGATAGTCGATACAGGGTCTTAGGGTACCATCCTTTTTGGCAACGAAAAAGAACCCTGCCCCTGCAGGCGATGAGGATTTCCAGATGAAACCTCTCTCCAGATTCTTTGCAACATACTCAGACATGGCCTGGGTCTCTGGGATGGACAGAGGGTAGGTATGACCCCTGGGCAGAGTTGCTTCGGGGACAAGATCAATAGCACAGTCAAAAGACCTGTGGGGAGGAAGCACCTCAGCTGATTTCTTACAGAACACATCCCGGATATCGCTGTATGCAGCGGGAAGATCAGAAGAAACAGAAGTGGTAGCAACTGGAAGTCTCTCTTTGGGGGCCACCTTGAGAAGACATGACGAGAAACATGAAGGACCCCAAGCCAAGACCTGCCCAGAGGCCCAGTCCACATGTGGAGAGTGGAGCTGCAGCCAAGGAAGGCCCAATACAATGGGGGTAGAGGCCTTGGGTAGAATGAGAAAGGATGTCCACTCCTGGTGGAGAATCCCTACCGACATCCTAATGGGTAGCGTCTGGAAGCGAATAGGGCCCCCTGGGAGAACAGTGCCATCAATTGCCGAGACTACCAATGGGGTAGCGAGAGGTGAAAGGGTAAGCTTCATAGAAGAAGCAGTTCCCCAATCCATAAAATTGCCGGCTGCCCCTGAATCCAGATATGCAAGGGTTGATTGAGGAGAAGTGCCTACATGAAGGAACACCGGCAGGAGAAGGCGAAAAGGTGATGTTTCAGGGTCCAATACTCCACCTTCCAAATGTATTAGGCCTGAGCGTTTCCCGGACAGAAGCGAGCAAAAGTCACGAAAATGACCCTTGCCCCCACAATAGAGGCACAAGCCCAGAGTTCTGCGCCTAGCACGTTCTTCGGGGGTTAGTCTGGTCCGGCCCAGCTGCATAGGTCCCTCAGCAGGCAGAAGATGCTCCACGGGACGAAGGGAGGGGAGCTCAGACTGGCTAGGACCCAGAGAGTGCTGGCGTCTTTTTTCTAGCGACCTCTCCTGAAAACGAATGTCGATCTGGTTGCACAAAGAAATTACATCGTCCAGACCGACGGGAATGGCTCTTCCTGCTAATTCGTCTTTCACTCGGTCAGAGAGGCCATGTAAAAAAGGTAGCGACCAGGGCCTCATTATTCCAGCTCAATTCAGCTGTGTGGATACGGAACTGAAGAGCGTATTGTCCCACTGAACTAGATTCTTGGCGAAGACGTAAGAGGGCACTAGCCGCTGAAGAAGCCCGAGCCGGCTCCTCGAAGATGTTCCGAAAGAGCTCCAAGAAATCGGACAGGATGGAAACCACCGAATCATTCCTTTCCCACAGGGGGCAGCCCAGGCTAAAGCTTCACCGGAGAGGAGGGAGATGATATAGGCTACCTTAGCCCGATCAGACAGGAAGTTTTGAGGCTGAAGCTCAAAATGGATCGTACATTGGCTAAGAAACCCCCTGCAGGCCTTGGAGTCCCCAGAGAAACGGAACGGAGCTGGCAGTTCTAGTGAGTGTGTGGCTGCGACTGATGCGAAAGGCACAGCCGCTGGTTGTACTTGAGGTTGCAGATTTGGGGTTCCCAAGAAGGTCTGAAGCTGCGCGAAGCGAGAAGCCAGATCCTGGAGGAATCGCATCACCTGAGTCTGATCTGATTCCTGGGTCTCAAGTCTACGGACTATGCCCTGTAATGGATCATCCGCGGGGAGCGGCCTGTCAGCCGGGTCCATGGCTGATCAAACTGTCAGGTCACCTATGGCCAGGTGACAGATGCACACCGTAGGGGGACAGGAGTGCACCGCAAGGTAGTGAACCCTATGGCTGACTGCTGCGGATAGGAAACTGGGTGGTTGTGGAAAGCAGGACCAGAGGAGCACAACCGGGATCCTATAGGAAGCTAGAGCCAAGATTCCTTAGGGCGTGGAGTCTAAGACCCAGCAGGTCTTCTCCAGAGCCTCTAGTGGTGAGGATGTTATGCTGCAGGCTGGGTCCAGGTCGCAGCCCCTAGAGTCTCCTAGCTCACGCCCCGTAGGATAAGGGGAAAAGAGGGGAAGCAGCAGCACAAGATATAAGAGTAACGAATAACAAGCTGAAGGTCAAAGGCCACAAGCAGACAAGGATAACGAAGGACAAGCCGAAGGTCAAGGGTCACGAGCAGACAGGGATAGTCGGGGACAAGCCAATAACGTAACAGAGAGACAGACGTAGCACAAGGCAGGCAGGAACCCAAACACACAATGCCTAACAAACACGTTGATCAGCGAAGCAGGCTTGCAGTGCACAGGTTAATATAGTGTTCTGTGATAGGGCCTGGGGTGGAGTCTGGCTGGGAGGAGATTATAAAGGAAGCCAGGTGAAGGGGGTCTGGTCTCTAAGATGAACACATGAGGAGGAAAGGTAAGATGGCAGACAGACATTAATGCATATCCATGACATCACCCCTGTAACATTTGTTTTGCTGTCTGTGCACCTGTTCAGAAGATTTCACCTCACTTTATGTCCCAATGACAATTGGATTTTGAAAATTTGGGGTTTTTAGGGAAACAAGGATTGGTGATAAAGCACCAGGGGAGAGGAGACACATTTTTCCCATATTAACTCTTAGGCTGGTTTCACACTTGGGCGGTGGGGGCGGTGGCGGTATAGCGCCGCTATTTTTAGCGGCGCTATACCGTCGGGATTGTTGAGCTATTCGGCCGCTAGCGGTGCGGTTTTAACCCCCGCTAGCGGCCAATAAAGGGTTAATACCACCCGCAAACCGCGGCTACAGCCGCGGTTTGCGGGCGGTATTACCGCGGTATCCCATGCATTTCAATGGGAAGGAGCGGTGTAGGAGCGGTAAACACACCGCTCCTCTCACCGCTCCAAAGATGCGGCTAGCAGGACTTTTTTTACCGTCCTGCTAGCGCACCGCTCCAGTGTGAAAGCCCTCGGGGCTTTCACATTGGAGAGAAAGGAGCCGCTGTTTAGGCTCGGTTTGCAGGCGCTATTTTTAGCAAAATAGCGCCTGCAAACCGCCCCAGTGTGAAAGGGGCCTTACAGGAGAGAATTTCCCTTCCTAGGGGTAGATTTCCTCTCACTTCCTGTTGTCTCCCTCCGTTTGTAAGTAGGAGTCGTTTGAAAGTCGGATGTTTGAAAGTAGTGGCCTGCCCTATGTACTCTGCAGAAATTTGGGCCTATGGGGTTGGTGTTGCCACAACACTGTAAGTCCTCACAGTTACTCTTGGTGGGCTCTGGAACGGGCCCTGCTGTGAAATATTATATCAAGAATTGTAATTACATGCCCCTGTTGAACAGGGGCAGAAAAATTGGACTTTAGGCCCTGGTGCTGGTGCCACAACACTGCAACCCCTCACAGATACTCTAGTTGGAGCACAGGAATGAGCCCTGCTGCAAAGTATTACAGCAAAAATTGTAATTACACGCCCGTGTTAGACAGGGGCAGAAAAATTGGGCCTTAACCACTGGTGGCGGTGCCCAGAACCAAAAATGTTCTTACAAGCTATCAACATGAACATTGAGAAGGAAGAGGATAGTCACTCAGCATAACAGGATAGTCACTCAGCATCAGCATAGGCAGTCTTGAAGGGATCTCACATTTAAAAAAAATTATTCGGTTACATCAGCATCAGGTGCTTGGTAGCTGGTGATCCAAGACTGATTCATTTTTATAAAGGTCAGCCGATCGCCCGAGTCGGTGGACAGGCGCACCCTGTGATCGGTTACTGAATGTTCCTTTCCGAAAGAACGCTGGATGCAGGACAGGCCAGTAGCTTAATTGCATACTGTGCAAGCTCTGGCCAGTGATCCATCCTCAAGACTAGTGATGAGCCGAACACCCCCGGGTTCGGTTCGCACCAGAACCCGCGAACGGACCGAACGTTCGTACGAACATTAGAACCCTATTAAATACAATGGAATGCGAACGTTCGAATTCTAAAGTGCTAATTATAACGACTATTATGCATGTTATTGTCCTAAAAAGGGTTTGGGAACCCGGGTTCTGCACCAGGGGACATGTATCAATGCAAAAAGAAGTTTTAAAAACGGTCGTTTTTCGGGAGCAGTCATTTTAATGATGCATAAAGTGAAAAAAAAAAAGTCAAATATTCCTTTAAATATCGTACCTGGGGGGTGTCTAAAGTATGCCTGTGAAGTGCCACGTGTTTCCCGTGTTTAGAACTGTCCCTGCACAAAATGACACTTCTAAAGGAAAAAAAACCCATTTAAAACTGCTTGCGGCTTTAATGTAATGTCTGGTCCCGGTAATATGGATGAAAATCTTTAAGAAAAATGGCATAGCTACCCCATGACCCCCCCCCCCCTACCCCAGCCCATTACCAGCCCCTTTGGGTCTTGTATGGATATTAAGGGGAACACCGCACACAAAATAAAAAAGGCCCTATATACTCTGAACAGCCGTATACAGGCGGTGCATACAAGACAGGGACTGTAGGTTTGTTCTTATGTAGAATGTGTTTGTAATTTTGAACAGGTACATTGTTTAAGTGTAGCTCCAGCCCAAAAATCTATTTTTAAACTTTTTGGAAAACATAGGTAAGGGTTATCACCCCTGTAACATTTGTTTTGCTGTCTGTGCCCCTGTTCAGAACATTTCACCTCACTTTCCGTCCCAATGACAACTGTTTTTGAAATGTGGTGTTTTTCTTGAAACAAGGATTGGTGATAAAGCATCAGTACAGAGGAGACACCTTTCTCCCATATTAATTCTTACAGGAGAGAATTTTCCTTCCTAGGGGTAGATTTCCTCTCACTTCCTGTTGTCTTCTTGCGTTTGCAAGTAGGAGTCGTTTGTAAGTTGGATGTTTGAAAGTAGGGACCTGCCGTATATACTCTGCAGAAATAGGCCCCTTAGTTGTTGGTGTTGGCACAACACTGTAAGCACTCACAGTTACTCTTGGTTGGTGCTGGAACGCCCTGCTGTCAACTATTATATCAGGAATTGTAATTACATATAATTGTTGAACGGTGGTAGTAAAAATTGGGCCTTTGATGGTGGTGCTGGTGCCACAACACTGTAAGCCCTGACAGTTACTCTTGGTGGGTGCAGCAATGGGCCCTGCTGTGAATTATTAGATCAAGATCTGTAATTGCATGCCCCTGTTGAACAGGGGCTGAAAAATTGGGCCTTTCGTGGTGGTGGTGGTGTTGCCACAACACTGTAAGCCCTCAGAGTTACTCTTGGTGGGTGCAGGAATGGGCCCTGCTGTGAATTATTAGATCAAGAATTGTAATTACATGCCCCTTTTGAACAGGGGCTGAAAAATTGGGCCTTTCGTGGTGGTGGTGGTGGTGGCGTTGCCACAACACTGTAAGCCCTCAGAGTTACTCTTGGTGGGTGCAGCAATGAGCCCTGCTGTGAATTATTAGATCAAGAATTGTAATTACATGCCCCTGTTGAACAGGGGCTGAAAAATTGGGCCTTAGGCACTGGTGGCACAACACTGCAACCCCTCACAGATACTGTACTTGGAGCACAGCAATGAGCCCTGTTGCAAAGTATTGCTTCAAAAATTGTAATGACACGCCCCTGTTAAACAGGGGCTGAAAAATTGGGCCTTAGGCACTGGTGGCGGCACCCATAAACAAAAATGATCTTCCAAGCTATCATCATCAATCGTATCATTGAGGACTCGGAGGAGGAGGATAGCCAGTCAACATAACAGCACAGGCACTCAGCATCAGCATCAGTCTTGAAGGGATGTGACATGTTAAAATCAATTAGTCTGTTATATCAGCATCAGGTGTGTGGTAGCTGGTGGTGATCCAAGACTGGTTCATCTTGATGAAAGTCAGTCGATCAACCGAGTCGGTGGACAGGCGCACCCTGTGATCCGTGACAAATCCTCCAGCAGCACTGAATGTGCGTTCCGAAAGAACGCTGGATGCAGGACAGGCCAGTAGCTCAATTGCATACTGTGCAAGCTCTGGCCAGTGATCCATCCTCAAGACCCAGTAAGCCAGAGGATTTTCGGTGGGGAAGGTGTCCAAGTCTGACCTTGCCCCTAGATATTCCTGCACCATGTTTATCAGACGCTGGCGATGGTTGCTGGAACCGATCATACTTTGGGGCTGCGGACTAAAGAATTGTCTGAACGCATCGGTCAGACGGCCACCTTCCCCACCGCTCCTTCTTT
Organism: Rana muscosa; assembly: GCA_029206835.1. Taxonomy (NCBI): domain Eukaryota; kingdom Metazoa; phylum Chordata; class Amphibia; order Anura; family Ranidae; genus Rana; species Rana muscosa. The sequence continues at coordinate 74,434,471 of CM055127.1, forward strand.
GACTGGCCGAAGCCTCAGCAACTCGTTGTCCAGGACCAGGAGTTTGTAACCTCCCAGTCTCTGGGAACGCGTTGCACAGACCTTTCTGCAAGGCCTCCCGGAGTTGTCTCATCCTCTGCTCCCTCTGCGACGGTAACATAAGGTCCGCAACCTTACCCTTGTACCGTGGATCAAGGAGAGTGGCCAGCCAGTAATGGTCCCTCTCCTTGATCCGAAGAATACGAGGATCCTTCCGCAGACTTTGCAGGATCAGGGAGGCCATGCAGCGTAGGTTAGCTGAGGCATTCGGTCCGGAGTCCTCTGGGTCACTAAGGACGACATGATCCGCAGCCACCTCCTCCCAGCCACGTACAAGTCCACTGGTTTCTTGGGACTGTAAATCATCCCTAAAAGACTGCTGCTGATGATGCTGAGTGCCAGCCTCCACCTCCATGCTGACACAATCCTCCTCCTCCTCCTCCTCCTCTTCCTGTGCGATGGGTGGGACAGAAGGAACACTGTCTGGGTAAAGGGGGCCTTGAGAGGCAAGGAAGTCCTCCTCTTCCTGCCTCTGTTCTGCCTCAAGTGCCCTGTCCATTATTCCACGCAGCGTGTGCTCCAACAGGTGGACAAGAGGTACAGTGTCACTGATGCATGCACTGTCACTGCTCACCATCCTCGTGGCCTCCTCAAATGGTGCCAGGACAGTGCATGCATCCCTGATCATGCCCCACTGGCGTGGAGAAAAAAAAACAAGCTCCCCTGACCCTGTCCTGGTGCCGTAGTCGCACAGGTACTCATTGATGGCCCTCTGCTGCGTGTGCAGCCGCTGCAGCATGGCCAACGTTGAGTTCCACCTGGTGGGCATGTCACATATAAGGCGGTTCTTGGGCAGGTTCAACTCCTTTTGCAGCTCAGCCAGGCGAGCACTGGCATTATAAGATCTGCGGAAATGCACACAGACTTTCCTGGCCTGCCTCAGGACATCCTGTAAGCCCGGGTACCTGCCCAAGAACCGCTGCACCACCAGATTAAGGACGTGAGCCACACAGGGCACATGGGTCAGTTGTCCCTGCCGGAGGGCGGAGAGGAGGTTGGTGCCATTGTCGCAAACCACCATTCCTGGCTTAAGCTGGCGTGGCGTCAACCACCTCTCGGCCTGGCCCTGCAGAGCAGACAGGACCTCTGCCCCAGTGTGGCTTCTGTCCCCCAAACACACCAGCGCAAGCACGGCATGGCATCTTTTTGCCTGCGTACTTGCGTAGCCCCTTGAACGGCTACGGAGCACCGCTGGTTCAGAGGACAAAGCACAGGAAGAGGCCATGGAGGAAGAAGAAGAGGAGGGGGTGGAGGAGAGAGGTGTGTCACAACCAGTAGTAGCATTTTGGAGGCGTGGCGGTGGAACAACCTCCAACACTACTGCACCTTGTCCTGCATCCTTCCCAGCTGCCAAAAGAGTGACCCAATGGGCCGTGAAAGAAAGGTAACGTCCCTGTCCATGCCTGCTGGACCATGAGTCAGCGGTAATATGCACCTTACCGCTGACCGCCCTGTCCAGCGAGGCCAAGACATTGCCTTCCACATGCCGGTAGAGAGCCGGAATAGCCTTCCGTGAGAAAAAGTGGCGTTTGGGAACCTGCCACTGAGGAACCGCACATTGCACAAACTCACGGAAGGGGGCCGAGTCTACCAACTGAAAAGGCAGCAGTTGAAGCGCTAGCAATTTAGCCAAGCTAGCATTCAACCGCTGGGCATGTGGAAGGCTGGGAGTGAACTTCTTTCGACGGTCCAGCAGCTGGGGCAGGGAAATTTGCCTGCTAGAATCAGACGTCGGTGTACTGCTAGCAGAGTGGCCGCAAGTACTTGGCTGTGACACACCTAATTCTACACCTTCATTCCTCTCAGTGCATGTTTCAGAGAGGACTGAAGTTATAGTGGGGTTGGAGATCCCAGCTGATGCGGTGCAAGGAGAGGTCCGCTTTGTTCTTTGGTGTGGGTCTTTGAGGTAGGCTTGCCAACGAGCTGCATGGCAGGTCAACATATGTCTGGTCAGGCATGGGGTACCCAAGCGGCTGATGTTTTGGCCACGCGATATACGCTTGAGACATATGTTGCAAACAGCAGCTGTGCGATCTGATGCACTAGCCTCAAAAAAGGCCCACACCAAAGAACTTTTTGAATGACGGACAGAGGCAGCGCCCTGCACAGGCGGAGCTCTGCGGTGTGATTCCGTCGGTGTACTGCCCTTACGCTGGCCACCAAAGGGCATCCTGCCTCGTTGGAGATGTGCCTCCTCCTCATCCTCCTCCTCCTCCTCTCTCCTATTAGGCACCCACGTGGAGTCAGTGACCTCATCATCCCCTCCCTCCTCATCACTGGAGCCAATCTGGCAGTATGCTGCAGCTGCTGGAACATGACTGCCAGATTGGTGTCCTTCTTGAGCATCCCCTCTGTCTGCTCTCACGCTACTGCCTTCCTGTAGCTGGGTTTCATCATCAGACCCTTCGAAACGCTGGGCATCCTCCTGGAGCATGTACCCAACACTGTGCTCAAACAGTTCGGGGGACTCCTCAGGAGGAGGACATGGTGGGTCTAGGGAAGGAGTGACTGATGATGAGTCTGACATTGATACCAGGGAAGAGGACGCTTTGGCAGCTGCTTTGCCAGTACCCTGAGCCTGGGTGAGAGAGGATGAGGAGGAGGAGGAGGGCTTGGTCATCCACTCTACCAAGTCTTCGGCATGATGTGGCTCAACATGTCCAGCTGCCGAAAAGAAGGACAAGCGTGTCCCATGGCCATGTGCTGATGACAATGCACCGCGTCCACGACCAGCACTGTTGCCCCCAGACACAGAGCCTGCTTGCCCTCTTTTATTGCCTCCTGACTGTCTGCCTCTCCTTGTTTGCCTTCCAGACATTCTAATGGATGGCCTGCAGGGAGATGGGAAAAAAGCAATAAGTGCTACCTTCAGGTGTCCTTCTCTGTCCCTTTACTTAAGGATTTCTAAATATGGTTGAGGATGATTGCTTTCGCACAGAATAGCACAACGACAATTTCCCTGACTGTCCAAAAAACAAGAATTTCAAAGATGGTTGATGAGGAATGCTTTAGCACAGTATAGCACAAGGAGAATTTCCCTCACTGTCCTTCCCTGTCCCTACAAACAAGGATTAGCACAGTAAAACACACTGACACTCTCCCTACCTATAGTTTTCTGTCCCTATAAAAAATGTTTTTTTAAAGATGGTTGATGATCAATGCTTTAGCACACTATAGCACAAGGAGAATTTCCCTCACTGTCCTTCCCTGTCCCTACAAACAAGGATTAACACAGTAAAACACACTGACACTCTCCCTACCTATAGTTTTCTGTCCCTATAAAAAATGTTTTTTTAAAGATGGTTGATGATCAATGCTTTAGCACAGTATAGCACAAGGAGAATTTCCCTCACTGTCCTTCCCTGTCCCTACAAACAAGGATTAGCACAGTAAAACACACTGACACTCTCCCTACCTATAGTTTTCTGTCCCTATAAAAAATGTTTTTTTAAAGATGGTTGATGATCAATGCTTTAGCACACTATAGCACAAGGAGAATTTCCCTCACTGTCCTTCCCTGTCCCTACAAACAAGGATTAGCACAGTAAAACACACTGACACTCTCCCTACCTATTGTTTTCTGTCCCTATAAAAAATGTTTTTTTAAAGATGGTTGATGATCAATGCTTTAGCACACTATAGCACAAGGAGAATTTCCCTCACTGTCCTTCCCTGTCCCTACAAACAAGGATTAGCACAGTAAAACACACTGACACTCTCCCTACCTATAGTTTTCTGTCCCTATAGAAATTTTTTTTTAAAGATGGTTGATGATCAATGCTTTAGCACAGTATATCACAAGGAGAATTTCCCTCACTGTCCTTCCCTGTCCCTACAAACAAGGATTAGCACAGTAAAACACACTGACACTCTCCCTACCTATAGTTTTCTGTCCCTATAAAAAATGTTTTTTTAAAGATGGTTGATGATCAATGCTTTAGCACACTATAGCACAAGGAGAATTTCCCTCACTGTCCTTCCCTGTCCCTACAAACAAGGATTAGCGCAGTAAAACACACTGACACTCTCCCTACCTATAGTTTTCTGTCCCTATAAAAAATGTTTTTTTAAAGATGGTTGATGATCAATGCTTTAGCACACTATAGCACAAGGAGAATTTCCCTCACTGTCCTTCCCTGTCCCTACAAACAAGGATTAGCACAGTAAAACACACTGACACTCTCCCTACCTATAGTTTTCTGTCCCTATAAAAAATTTTTTTTTAAAGATGGTTGATGATCAATGCTTTAGCACACTATAGCACAAGGAGAATTTTCCTCACTGTCCTTCCCTGTCCCTACAAACAAGGATTAGCACAGTAAAACACACTGACACTCTCCCTACCTATAGTTTTCTGTCCCTATAAAAAATGTTTTTTTAAAGATGGTTGATGATCAATGCTTTAGCACAGTATAGCACAAGGAGAATTTCCCTCACTGTCCTTCCCTGTCCCTACAAACAAGGATTAGCACAGTAAAACACACTGACACTCTCCCTACCTATCCTTCTCTTTCCCTAAACTAAAGGAATCCAGGTTAAGCAAGAAAAAAAATGTCACTGTCCCTGCCTATGCTTCTCTTTCCCTGCTCCGGAACACACTACACTAGGCCGCCGTGCTGGCGGCCTTTTATAGTGTGGGGCGTGTACTAAACACCCTCAGCAATAATTGGCCACAGGCATCCTGCCTGTGGCCAATCATTGCTCTCCTCGCTGCCGGCGCTGTGATTGGCCAAGCATGCGGGGTCACAGTGCATGCTTGGCCAATCACAGCGCCTGGATGACACTGCGATGGCGTAGTGCATTGTGGGCCGTTCGCGTCACTCGAATTAGGCGCGAACGGCCCAAATCGTTCGATCTTCGTCGAACGATCAAACAGCCGATGTTCGAGTCGATCGTATGTTCGACTCGAACACCGAGCTCATTCCTACTCAAGACCCAGTAACCCAGAGGATTTTCGGTGGGAAAGGTGTCCAAGTCTGATCTTGCCCCTAGGTATTCCTGCACCATGTGAATCAGACGCTGGCGATGGTTGCTGGAACCGATCATACCTTTGGGGCTACGGACTAAAAAAATTGAATATAACAGTGTACAATGAGAAATAAACTCCCCTCTTCTTCCCTTATACACTCCACTGCGCTTCGGGAGCGAGTCTGCTCAATTCAGACTAAAAACACCCTATCAGTTGCTACTTTACAAACAATATATAGTGAAAAAGCAATTTTGAATAACCAAAAATAGTAGCACTCTGTGTATCACAACACAAATCTAAAAATTCAATATATATACCCTGTGAAGAAATATACATATAAGTGAAAAATTACAAACATATACTTCTGTGAAAAACAGTGTTTTCAAAACAATTACTGTGAAATGTTGTTTAAAGAAAATCCATAAGTGAAAAGTGTTCCAAATATAGAGACTCCAAATAAAGAATATGTTCTCTTGAAAAAACCTTCACCTGGAATCCCATTGGAAGATTCCAGGTGAAGGTTATTGACACTAATTAATTAATTAAAATTCATTTATGCATACGTTTTTTACAGAAGTATATGTTTGTAATTTTTCACTTATATGTATATTTCTTCACAGGGTATATATATTGAATTTTTAGATTTGTGTTGTGATACACAGAGCGCTACTATTTTTGGTTATTCAAAATTGCTTTTTGGACTAAAAAAATTGTCTGAACGCATCGGTCAGACGGCCACCTTCTCCACCACTCCTTCTGTGACTGACCGAAGCCTCAGCAACACGTTGTTCAGGACCAGGAATTTGTAACCTCCCAGGCTCTGGAAAAGCATTGCACAAACCTTTCTGCAAGTCCTCCCGAAGATGTTTCATCCTCTGCTCCCTCTGCGACAGCTGGATAAGGTCCGCAACCTTACCCTTGTAACGTGGATCAAGGAGGGTTGCCAGCCAGTAATTATCCCTCTCCTTGATACCACGAATACGAGGATCCCTTTGCAGGCTTTGCAGGATCAGAGAGGCCATGTAGCGTAGGTTTTCTGAGGCATTCGGTCCAGAGTCCTCTGGGTCACTAAGGACTACATGATCCGCAGCCACCTCCTCCCAGCCACGTACAAGTCCATGGGTTTCTTGGGACTGTAAATGATCCCTTGAAGACTGCTGCTGATGCTGAGTGCTAGGCTCCACCTCCATGCTGACACAATCCTCCTCCTCCTCTTCCTGTGTGATCGGCGGGCCAGCAGGAACACTGTCTGGATAAAGGGGGCCTTGAGAGGTAAGGAAGTCCTCCTCTTCCTCCCTCTGTTCTGCCTCAAGTGCCCTGTCCATTATTCCACGCAGTGTGTGCTCCAACAGGTGGACAAGAGGGACAGTGTCACTTATGCATGCACTGTCACTGCTCACCATCCTCGTGGCCTCCTCAAATGGTGACAGGACAGTGCATGATCATGACCCACTGGCGTGGCAAAAAAAACCCAAGCTCCCCTGACCCTGTCCTGGAGCCATAGTCGCACAAGTACTCATTGATGGCCCTCTGCTGCGTGTGCAGCCGCTGCAGCATGGCCAACGTTGAGTTCCACCTGGTGGGCATGTTACAGATTAGGCGGTTCTTGGGCAGGTTGTATTCCTTTTGAAGGTAAGCCAGCCGAGCACTGGCATTATATGACCGGCGGAAATGCACACAGACTTTCCTAGCCTGCCTCATGACATCCTGTAAGCCCAGGTACCTGCCCAAGAACCGCTGCACCACCAAGTTAAGGACGTGAGCCAAACAGGGCACATTGGTCAGCTGTCCCTGTCGGAGGGCGGAGAGGAGGTTGGTGCCATTGTCGCAAACCACCATTCCTGGCTTAAGCTGGCGTGGCGCCAACCACCTCTGAGCCTGCCCCTTCAGAGCTGACAGAATCTCTGCCCCAGTGTGGCTCCTGTCCCCCAAGCACACCAGCTCAAGTACCGCATGGCATCTTTTTGCCTGAGTACTTGCGTAGCCCCTTGAACGCCTACGGAGCACCACTGGTTACGAGGAGAAATCAGCACAGGAAGAGGCCCTGGAGGAAGAAGAAGAACAGGGGGTGGAGGAGAGAGGTGTGTCAGAATCACCACTAGTAGCATTTTGGAGGCGTGGCGGCGGAACAACCTCCAACACTACTGCACCTTGTCCTGCATCCTTCCCAGCTGCCAAAAGAGTGACCCAATGGGCCGTGAAAGAAAGGTAACGTCCCTGTCCATGCCTGCTGGACCATGAGTCAGCGGTAATATGCACCTTACCGCTGACCGCCCTGTCCAGCAAGTCCAAGACATTGCCTTCCACATGCCGGTAGAGAGCCGGAAACACCTTCCTTGAAAAAAAAGTGACGTTTGGGAACCTGCCACTGAGGTACCGTACATTCCACAAACTCACGGAAGGGGGCAGAGTCTACCAACTGAAAAGGCAGCAGTTGAAGTGCTAGCAATTTAGCCAAGCTAGCATTTAACCGCTGGGCATGTGGATGGCTGGGAGCAAATTTCTTTCGGCAGTGCCGCAACTGGGGCAGGGAAATTTGCCTGGTACAATCGGACGTTGGTGTACCAATAGCAGATTGTCCGCAAGTACTTGGCAGTGACACACCTAATTCTACACCTTCATTCCTCTCAGTGCAGGTTTCTGAGAGGACTGAAGGTATAGTGGGGTTGGAGATTCCAGCTGATGAGGAGCAAGGAGAGGTCCGCTTTGTTCTTTGGTGTGGGTCTTTTATGTACGCTTGCCAACGGACTGAATGGCAGGTCAACACATGTCTGGTCAAGCATGTGGTGCCCAAGAGGCTGATGTTTTGGCCACACGAGATACGCTTCAGACACATGTTGCAAATAGCAACGGTGCGATCTGCTGCACACATCTGAAAAAAGGCCCACACCAAAGAACTTATGGAATAAAGCGCAGAGACAGCAGCGCCCTGTACATGCAGAGTTCTGCGGTGTGATGCAGTCGGTTGGCTGCCCTTAAGCTGGCCCCTGGAGGGCATCCTGCCTCGTTGGAGATGTGCCTCCTCCTCCTCCTCCTCTCTCCTATCAGGCACCCATGTCGAGTCAGTGACCTCATCATCCCCTCCCTCCTCGTCACTGCAGCAAATCTGGCAGTATGCTGCAGCTGGGGGAACATGACTGCCAGTTTGCTGTCCTTCTTGGGAACCCCCTCTCTCTGGTCTCACCTTACTGCCTTCCTCAAGCTGGGTCCCATCATCGGAGCCTTCAAAACGCTGCGCATCCTCCTGCAGCATGCACCCAACACTGTGGTCAAACAGTTTGGGGGACTCCTCAGGACATGGTGGGGCTAGGGAAGGAGTGACTGATGCCATTGAGCTGAGGGAAGAGGCCGCTTTGGCAGCTGCTTTGGCAGACAAAGTACCCTGAGCCTGGGTGAGAGAAGATGAGGAGGATGAGGACAGCTTGGTCATCCACTCTACCAACACTTTGGCATGTTGCGGCTCAACGCGGCCAGCTGCCGAAAAGAAGGACAAGCGTGCCCCATGGCCACGTGCTGATGAGGATGCACCGTGTCCACGACCAGCCCTGTTGCCTCTAGACACAGAGCTTGCTTGCCCTCTTTTATTGGCCTGTGTGTGTCTGCCTCTCCTTGTTGGCCTTCCAGACATACTGTATTTGATGTATTGGAATAGGTACACAAGGAATTGTCTGCAGTCAGCTTTACGTGCACACTGTGGCCAGTATACAGTACACTGACTTAATATACTGCAGGTTAGCTCAATCAACTGCCTGTATTATCAGTAGTAGAAAAGCAATAGTCTGCAGTCAGCTTTACGTGCACACTGTGGCCAGTATACTGTACACTGACTTAATGTTAGGATTAAGTTCACCTGCTGGTGGCACTATCCTGCTTTGGGCTGTTTGCTGCAGTTCCAGTCCACCAGCAGGTGTCTCCCAGGACCCAGCAGGCTATTGCAATCAGGCTAATTAATGTTCAGCTGCCTGGTGGCTACTTAAGGCTTCTCCTCCCTTCCCCCGGCGCGTCACGATTTTGGTCCCTGCCTTGCTGCTTAGCCTTGTCCTGATCTAGTCTGTGCCTTGCTCCTGCCTCCCTCTGTTCTGTTCCCAGCCGTGATCCCCCTTCCTTGCAATCCTTGTACCCTTGTCCCTAGTTTGGTCTGTATGTATATATGTTCAGGTTCAACAGTTCTTGTTAGTGTGGTTTTTGGTTCTGTTTGGGGTAGTTCATGTTTGCTGTGTTCATTGTTTGCTGTTTCTCACTGTAAATACATTTCACTTTTATATATATATCCTTTGTTTGGTCTCAGCTCCTCTGTATAGCCTATGTGTCTGATCACCTTAGACGCTGATCATAACACTTAATATACTGCAGGTTAGCTCAATCAACTGTCTGTATTATCAGTAATAGAAAAGCAATAGTCTACATTCAGCTTTACGTGCACACTGTGGCCAGTAGTGATGAGCCGAACACCCCCGGGTTCGGTTCGCACCAGAACCCGCGAACGGACCGAAAGTTCGTACAAACATTAGAACCCTATTAAATACAATGGATGCGAACGTTCGAATTCTAAAGTGCTAATTATAACGACTATTATGCATGTTATTGTCCTAAAAAGGGTTTGGGAACCCGGGTTCTGCACCAGGGGACATGTATCAATGCAAAAAGAAGTTTTAAAAACGGTCGTTTTTCGGGAGCAGTCATTTTAATGATGCATAAAGTGAAAAAAAAAAAGTCAAATATTCCTTTAAATATCGTACCTGGGGGGTGTCTAAAGTATGCCTGTGAAGTGCCACGTGTTTCCCGTGTTTAGAACTGTCCCTGCACAAAATGACACTTCTAAAGGAAAAAAAAGCCATTTAAAACTGCTTGCGGCTTTAATGTAATGTCTGGTCCCGGTAATATGGATGAAAATCTTTAAGAAAAATGCCCCTTTGGGTCTTGTATGGATATTAAGGGGAACCCCGCACATAAAATAAAAAAGGCCCTATATACTCTGAACAGCCGTATACAGGCGGTGCATACAAGACAGGGACTGTAGGTTTGTTCTTATGTAGAATCTGTTTGTAATTTTGAACAGGTACATTGTTTAAGTGTAGCTCCAGCCCAAAAATCTATTTTTAAACTTTTTGGAAAACATAGGTAAGGGTTATCACCCCTGTAACATTTGTTTTGCTGTCTGTGCCCCTGTTCAGAACATTTCACCTCACTTTCCGTCCCAATGACAACTGTTTTTGAAATGTGGTGTTTTTCTTGAAACAAGGATTGGTTATAAAGCATCAGTACAGAGGAGACACCTTTCTCCCATATTAATTCTTACAGGAGAGAATTTTCCTTCCAAGGGGTAGATTTCCTCTCACTTCCTGTTGTCTTCTTGCGTTTGCAAGTAGGAGTCGTTTGTAAGTTGGATGTTTGAAAGTAGGGACCTGCCGTATATACTCTGCAGAAATAGGCCCCTTAGTTGTTGGTGTTGGCACAACACTGTAAGCACTCACAGTTACTCTTGGTTGGTGCTGGAACGCCCTGCTGTCAACTATTATATCAGGAATTGTAATTACATATAATTGTTGAACAGTGGTAGTAAAAATTGGGCCTTTGATGGTGGTGCTGGTGCCACAACACTGTAAGCCCTGACAGTTACTCTTGGTGGGTGCAGCAATGGGCCCTGCTGTGAATTATTAGATCAAGAATTGTAATTGCATGCCCCTGTTGAACAGGGGCTGAAAAATTGGGCCTTTCGTGGTGGTGGTGGTGGTGGTGGTGTTGCCACAACACTGTAAGCCCTCAGAGTTACTCTTGGTGGGTGCAGGAATGGGCCCTGCTGTGAATTATTAGATCAAGAATTGTAATTACATGCCCCTTTTGAACAGGGGCTGAAAAATTGGGCCTTTCGTGGTGGTGGTGGCGTTGCCACAACACTGTAAGCCCTCAGAGTTACTCTTGGTGGGTGCAGCAATGGGCCCTGCTGTGAATTATTAGATCAAGAATTGTAATTACATGCCCCTGTTGAACAGGCGCTGAAAAATTGGGCCTTAGGCACTGGTGGCACAACACTACAACCCCTCACAGATACTGTACTTGGAGCACAGCAATGAGCCCTGTTGCAAAGTATTGCTTCAAAAATTGTAATGACACGCCCCTGTTAAACAGGGGCTGAAAAATTGGGCCTTAGGCACTGGTGGCACAACACTCCAACCCCTCACAGATACTGTACTTGGAGCACAGCAATGAGCCCTGTTGCAAAGTATTGCTTCAAAAATTGTAATGACACGCCCCTGTTAAACAGGGGCTGAAAAATTGGGCCTTAGGCACTGATGGCACAACACTCCAACCCCTCACAGATACTGTACTTGGAGCACAGCAATGAGCCCTGTTGCAAAGTATTGCTTCAAAAATTGTAATTACACGCCCCTGTTAAACAGGGGCTGAAAAATTGGGCCTTAGCCACTGGTGGCGGCACCCATAAACAAAAATGATCTTCCAAGCTATCATCATCAATCGTATCATTGAGGACTCGGAGGAGGAGGATAGCCAGTCAACATAACAGCACAGGCACTCAGCATCAGCATCAGTCTTGAAAGGATGTGACATGTTAAAATCAATTAGTCTGTTATATCAGCATCAGGTGTGTGGTAGCTGGTGGTGATCCAAGACTGGTTCATCTTGATGAAAGTCAGTCGATCAACCGAGTCGGTGGACAGGCGCACCCTGTGATCCGTGACAAATCCTCCAGCAGCACTGAATGTGCGTTCCGAAAGAACGCTGGATGCAGGACAGGCCAGTAGCTCAATTGCATACTGTGCAAGCTCTGGCCAGTGATCCATCCTCAAGACCCAGTAAGCCAGAGGATTTTCGGTGGGGAAGGTGTCCAAGTCTGACCTTGCCCCTAGATATTCCTGCACCATGTTTATCAGACGCTGGCGATGGTTGCTGGAACCGATCATACTTTGGGGCTGCGGACTAAAGAATTGTCTGAACGCATCGGTCAGCCTGCCACCTTCCCCACCGCTCCTTCTTTGACTGGCCGAAGCCTCAGCAACTCGTTGTCCAGGACCAGGAGTTTGTAACCTCCCAGTCTCTGGGAACGCGTTGCACAGACCTTTCTGCAAGGCCTCCCGGAGTTGTCTCATCCTCTGCTCCCTCTGCGACGGTAACATAAGGTCCGCAACCTTACCCTTGTACCGTGGATCAAGGAGAGTGGCCAGCCAGTAATGGTCCCTCTCCTTGATCCGAAGAATACGAGGATCCTTCCGCAGACTTTGCAGGATCAGGGAGGCCATGCAGCGTAGGTTAGCTGAGGCATTCGGTCCGGAGTCCTCTGGGTCACTAAGGACGACATGATCCGCAGCCACCTCCTCCCAGCCACGTACAAGTCCACTGGTTTCTTGGGACTGTAAATCATCCCTAAAAGACTGCTGCTGATGATGCTGAGTGCCAGCCTCCACCTCCATGCTGACACAATCCTCCTCCTCCTCCTCCTCCTCCTCCTCTTCCTGTGCGATGGGTGGGACAGAAGGAACACTGTCTGGGTAAAGGGGGCCTTGAGAGGCAAGGAAGTCCTCCTCTTCCTGCCTCTGTTCTGCCTCAAGTGCCCTGTCCATTATTCCACGCAGCGTGTGCTCCAACAGGTGGACAAGAGGTACAGTGTCACTGATGCATGCACTGTCACTGCTCACCATCCTCGTGGCCTCCTCAAATGGTGCCAGGACAGTGCATGCATCCCTGATCATGCCCCACTGGCGTGGAGAAAAAAAACCAAGCTCCCCTGACCCTGTCCTGGTGCCGTAGTCGCACAGGTACTCATTGATGGCCCTCTGCTGCGTGTGCAGCCGCTGCAGCATGGCCAACGTTGAGTTCCACCTGGTGGGCATGTCACATATAAGGCGGTTCTTGGGCAGGTTCAACTCCTTTTGCAGCTCAGCCAGGCGAGCACTGGCATTATAAGATCTGCGGAAATGCACACAGACTTTCCTGGCCTGCCTCAGGACATCCTGTAAGCCCGGGTACCTGCCCAAGAACCGCTGCACCACCAGGTTAAGGACGTGAGCCACACAGGGCACATGGGTCAGTTGTCCCTGTCGGAGGGCGGAGAGGAGGTTGGTGCCATTGTCGCAAACCACCATTCCTGGCTTAAGCTGGCGTGGCGTCAACCACCTCTCGACCTGGCCCTGCAGAGCAGACAGGACCTCTGCCCCAGTGTGGCTTCTGTCCCCCAAACACACCAGCGCAAGCACGGCATGGCATCTTTTTGCCTGCGTACTTGCGTAGCCCCTTGAACGGCTACGGAGCACCGCTGGTTCAGAGGACAAAGCACAGGAAGAGGCCATGGAGGAAGAAGAAGAGGAGGGGGTGGAGGAGAGAGGTGTGTCACAACCAGTAGTAGCATTTTGGAGGCGTGGCGGTGGAACAACCTCCAACACTACTGCACCTTGTCCTGCATCCTTCCCAGCTGCCAAAAGAGTGACCCAATGGGCCGTGAAAGAAAGGTAACGTCCCTGTCCATGCCTGCTGGACCATGAGTCAGCGGTAATATGCACCTTACCGCTGACCGCCCTGTCCAGCGAGGCCAAGACATTGCCTTCCACATGCCGGTAGAGAGCCGGAATAGCCTTCCGTGAGAAAAAGTGGCGTTTGGGAACCTGCCACTGAGGAACCGCACATTGCACAAACTCACGGAAGGGGGCCGAGTCTACCAACTGAAAAGGCAGCAGTTGAAGGGCTAGCAATTTAGCCAAGCTAGCATTCAACCGCTGGGCATGTGGATGGCTGGGAGTGAACTTCTTTCGACGGTCCAGCAGCTGGGGCAGGGAAATTTGCCTGCTAGAATCGGACGTCGGTGTACTGCTAGCAGAGTGGCCGCAAGTACTTGGCTGTGACACACCTAATTCTACACCTTCATTCCTCTCAGTGCATGTTTCAGAGAGGACTGAAGTTATAGTGGGGTTGGAGATCCCAGCTGATGCGGTGCAAGGAGAGGTCCGCTTTGTTCTTTGGTGTGGGTCTTTGAGGTAGGCTTGCCAACGAGCTGCATGGCAGGTCAACATATGTCTGGTCAGGCATGTGGTACCCAAGCGGCTGATGTTTTGGCCACGCGATATACGCTTGAGACATATGTTGCAAACAGCAGCTGTGCGATCTGATGCACTAGCCTCAAAAAAGGCCCACACCAAAGAACTTTTTGAATGACGGGCAGAGGCAGCGCCCTGCACAGGCGGAGCTCTGCGGTGTGATTCCGTCGGTGTACTGCCCTTACGCTGGCCACCAAAGGGCATCCTGCCTCGTTGGAGATGTGCCTCCTCCTCCTCCTCCTCCTCCTCCTCTCTCCTATTAGGCACCCACGTGGAGTCAGTGACCTCATCATCCCCTCCCTCCTCATCACTGGAGCCAATCTGGCAGTATGCTGCAGCTGCTGGAACATGACTGCCAGATTGGTGTCCTTCTTGAGCATCCCCTCTGTCTGCTCTCACGCTACTGCCTTCCTCTAGCTGGGTTTCATCATCAGACCCTTCGAAACGCTGGGCATCCTCCTGGAGCATGTACCCAACACTGTGCTCAAACAGTTCGGGGGACTCCTCAGGAGGAGGACATGGTGGGTCTAGGGAAGGAGTGACTGATGATGAGTCTGACATTGATACCAGGGAAGAGGACGCTTTGGCAGCTGCTTTGCCAGTACCCTGAGCCTGGGTGAGAGAGGATGAGGAGGAGGAGGAGGGCTTGGTCATCCACTCTACCAAGTCTTCGGCATGATGTGGCTCAACATGTCCAGCTGCCGAAAAGAAGGACAAGCGTGTCCCATGGCCATGTGCTGATGACAATGCACCGCGTCCACGACCAGCACTGTTGCCCCCAGACACAGAGCCTGCTTGCCCTCTTTTATTGCCTCCTGACTGTCTGCCTCTCCTTGTTTGCCTTCCAGACATTCTAATAGATGGCCTGCAGGGAGATGGGAAAAAAGCAATAAGGGCTACCTTCAGGTGTCCTTCTCTGTCCCTTTACTTAAGGATTTCTAAATATGGTTGAGGATGATTGCTTTCGCACAGAATAGCACAACGACAATTTCCCTGACTGTCCAAAAAACAAGGATTTCAAAGATGGTTGATGAGGAATGCTTTAGCACAGTATAGCACAAGGAGAATTTCCCTCACTGTCCTTCCCTGTCCCTAGAAACAAGGATTAGCACAGTGAAAGAAACTGACACTCTCCCTACCTATAGTTTTCTGTCCCTAGAAAAAATGTTTTTTTAAAGATGGTTGATGATCAATGCTTTAGCACAGTATAGCACAAGGAGAATTTCCCTCACTGTCCTTCCCTGTCCCTAGAAACAAGGATTATCACAGTGAAAGAAACTGACACTCTCCCTACCTATAGTTTTCTGTCCCTAGAAAAAATGTTTTTTTAAAGATGGTTGATGATCAATGCTTTAGCACAGTATAGCACAAGGAGAATTTCCCTCACTGTCCTTCCCTGTCCCTAGAAACAAGGATTAGCACAGTGAAAGAAACTGACACTCTCCCTACCTATAGTTTTCTGTCCCTAGAAAAAATGTTTTTTTAAAGATGGTTGATGATCAATGCTTTAGCACAGTATAGCACAAGGAGAATTTCCCTCACTGTCCTTCCCTGTCCCTAGAAACAAGGATTAGCACAGTGAAAGAAACTGACACTCTCCCTACCTATAGTTTTCTGTCCCTAGAAAAAATGTTTTTTTAAAGATGGTTGATGATCAATGCTTTAGCACAGTATAGCACAAGGAGAATTTCCCTCACTGTCCTTCCCTGTCCTTCCCTGTCCCTAGAAACAAGGATTAGCACAGTGAAAGAAACTGACACTCTCCCTACCTATAGTTTTCTGTCCCTAGAAAAAATGTTTTTTTTAAAGATGGTTGATGATCAATGCTTTAGCACAGTATAGCACAAGGAGAATTTCCCTCACTGTCCTTCCCTGTCCCTAGAAACAAGGATTAGCACAGTGAAAGAAACTGACACTCTCCCTACCTATAGTTTTCTGTCCCTAGAAAAAATGTTTTTTTAAAGATGGTTGATGATCAATGCTTTAGCACAGTATAGCACAAGGAGAATTTCCCTCACTGTCCTTCCCTGTCCCTAGAAACAAGGATTAGCACAGTGAAAGAAACTGACACTCTCCCTACCTATAGTTTTCTGTCCCTAGAAAAAATGTTTTTTTAAAGATGGTTGATGATCAATGCTTTAGCACAGTATAGCACAAGGAGAATTTCCCTCACTGTCCTTCCCTGTCCCTAGAAACAAGGATTATCACAGTGAAAGAAACTGACACTCTCCCTACCTATAGTTTTCTGTCCCTAGAAAAAATGTTTTTTTAAAGATGGTTGATGATCAATGCTTTAGCACAGTATAGCACAAGGAGAATTTCCCTCACTGTCCTTCCCTGTCCCTAGAAACAAGGATTAGCACAGTGAAAGAAACTGACACTCTCCCTACCTATAGTTTTCTGTCCCTAGAAAAAATGTTTTTTTAAAGATGGTTGATGATCAATGCTTTAGCACAGTATAGCACAAGGAGAATTTCCCTCACTGTCCTTCCCTGTCCCTAGAAACAAGGATTAGCACAGTGAAAGAAACTGACACTCTCCCTACCTATAGTTTTCTGTCCCTAGAAAAAATGTTTTTTTAAAGATGGTTGATGATCAATGCTTTAGCACAGTATAGCACAAGGAGAATTTCCCTCACTGTCCTTCCCTGTCCTTCCCTGTCCCTAGAAACAAGGATTAGCACAGTGAAAGAAACTGACACTCTCCCTACCTATAGTTTTCTGTCCCTAGAAAAAATGTTTTTTTTAAAGATGGTTGATGATCAATGCTTTAGCACAGTATAGCACAAGGAGAATTTCCCTCACTGTCCTTCCCTGTCCCTAGAAACAAGGATTAGCACAGTGAAAGAAACTGACACTCTCCCTACCTATAGTTTTCTGTCCCTAGAAAAAATGTTTTTTTAAAGATGGTTGATGATCAATGCTTTAGCACAGTATAGCACAAGGAGAATTTCCCTCACTGTCCTTCCCTGTCCCTAGAAACAAGGATTAGCACAGTGAAAGAAACTGACACTCTCCCTACCTATAGTTTTCTGTCCCTAGAAAAAATGTTTTTTTAAAGATGGTTGATGATCAATGCTTTAGCACAGTATAGCACAAGGAGAATTTCCCTCACTGTCCTTCCCTGTCCCTAGAAACAAGGATTAGCACAGTGAAAGAAACTGACACTCTCCCTACCTATAGTTTTCTGTCCCTAGAAAAAATGTTTTTTTAAAGATGGTTGATGATCAATGCTTTAGCACAGTATAGCACAAGGAGAATTTCCCTCACTGTCCTTCCCTGTCCCTAGAAACAAGGATTAGCACAGTGAAAGAAACTGACACTCTCCCTACCTATAGTTTTCTGTCCCTAGAAAAAATGTTTTTTTAAAGATGGTTGATGATCAATGCTTTAGCACACTATAGCACAAGGAGAATTTCCCTCACTGTCCTTCCCTGTCCCTAGAAACAAGGATTAGCACAGTGAAAGAAACTGACACTCTCCCTACCTATAGTTTTCTGTCCCTAGAAAAAATGTTTTTTTAAAGATGGTTGATGATCAATGCTTTAGCACACTATAGCACAAGGAGAATTTCCCTCACTGTCCTTCCCTGTCCCTAGAAACAAGGATTAGCACAGTGAAAGAAACTGACACTCTCCCTACCTATAGTTTTCTGTCCCTAGAAAAAATGTTTTTTTAAAGATGGTTGATGATCAATGCTTTAGCACAGTATAGCACAAGGAGAATTTCCCTCACTGTCCTTCCCTGTCCCTAGAAACAAGGATTAGCACAGTAAAACACACTGACACTCTCCCTACCTATAGTTTTCTGTCCCTAGAAAAAATGTTTTTTTAAAGATGGTTGATGATCAATGCTTTAGCACACTATAGCACAAGGAGAATTTCCCTCACTGTCCTTCCCTGTCCCTAGAAACAAGGATTAGCACAGTAAAACACACTGACACTCTCCCTACCTATAGTTTTCTGTCCCTAGAAAAAATGTTTTTTTAAAGATGGTTGATGATCAATGCTTTAGCACACTATAGCACAAGGAGAATTTCCCTCACTGTCCTTCCCTGTCCCTAGAAACAAGGATTAGCACAGTAAAACACACTGACACTCTCCCTACCTATAGTTTTCTGTCCCTAGAAAAAATGTTTTTTTAAAGATGGTTGATGATCAATGCTTTAGCACACTATAGCACAAGGAGAATTTCCCTCACTGTCCTTCCCTGTCCCTAGAAACAAGGATTAGCACAGTAAAACACACTGACACTCTCCCTACCTATAGTTTTCTGTCCCTAGAAAAAATGATTTTTTAAAGATGGTTGATGATCAATGCTTTAGCACAGTATAGCACAAGGAGAATTTCCCTCACTGTCCTTCCCTGTCCCTAGAAACAAGGATTAGCACAGTAAAACACACTGACACTCTCCCTACCTATCCTTCTCTTTCCCTAAACTAAAGGAATCCAGGTTAAGCAAGAAAAAAAATGTCACTGTCCCTGCCTATGCTTCTCTTTCCCTGCTCCGGAACACACTACACTAGGACGCCGTGCTGGTGGCCTTTTATAGTGTGGGGCGTGTACTAAACACCCTCAGCAATAATTGGCCACAGGCATCCTGCCTGTGGCCAATCATTGCTCTCCTCGCTGCCGGCGCTGTGATTGGCCAAGCATGTGGGGTCACAGTGCATGCTTGGCCAATCACAGCGCCTGGATGACACTGCGATGGCGTAGTGCATTGTGGGCCGTTCGCGTCACTCGAATTAGGCGCGAACGGCCCAAATCGTTCGATCTTCGTCGAACGATCGAACAGCCGATGTTCGAGTCGAACGTATGTTCGACTCGAACACCGAGCTCATCCCTAGTGGCCAGTATACAGTACACTGACTTAATATACTGCAGGTTAGCTCAATCAACTGCCTGCCTATATTATTAGGAAGAGAACAGGGATGGTCTGCAGTCAGCTTTACCTGCACACTGAACCCAGTATACAGTACACTGATTTCATATACTGCAGCGAGAATAACAGGAACACTCTGAAGTGAGATCTAGCTAAACTGAATACATTGTTTGTATATATATATATATATATATATATATATATACACACACAACTCCTGGGATGCATATATATACTAAATACACTGACTGCAGCTACCTGAATCGCCTGCCTGCTCTATCTAACTGAAATGACACTCTGACTCTCTCTCTATCAGACTCTCACAACGCCGCAACACACTACGCAAGGCCGACACGCAGGAGGCCTTATATAGTGTGGGGCGTGTACTTACTCCCCTGAGCCGTGATTGGCCAAAAGCACCCTTCCTTTGGCCAATTATGGCTCTCTGTGCTGATGGCGCTGTGATTGGCCAAAGCATGCAGGTCATAGTGCATGCTTGGCCAATCATCAGCCAGCAATGCACTGCGATGACGCAGTGAGTTATGGGCCGTGACGCGCCACTCGAATTTGGCATGAACAGCCGATGTTCGAGTCAAACATGAGTTCGACTGGAACACGAAGCTCATCCCTAGTAATGATGGCGATCTGCAATTTTTATCGTGACTGCGACATTGCGGCGGACACATCGGACACTTTTGACACAATTTTGGGACCATTGTCATTTATACAGCGATCAGTGCTATAAAAATGCACTGATTACTGTGTAAATGACACTGGCAGGGAAGGGGTTAAACACTAGGGGGCGATCAAGGAGTTAACTGTGTTCCCTCACTGTGTTCTAACTGTAGGGGGGATTGTCTCACTAGAACATAACAGAGATCACTGCTCCCGATGACAGGGAGCAGTAGATTCCTGTCATGTTGCTAGGCAGAATAGGGAAATGGCTTTTTTACAAAGGCATCTCCCCGTTCTGCTGCTCCGTGTCACGATCGCGGGCCCCAGGTGTACATTGAGTGTGCTGGACCCGCGGGCACGCTCACGGAGTACATGGCATGTGCGTGCCCACTAAGCCGTGATTTAAAGGGGACGTACAGGTACGCCCATTTACCCAGCTGTGCCATTGTGCCGACGTATATCGTCGTGCGCTGGTCAGCAAGGGGTTATTCGACAGCAGTGGGAGCCAATGGTTCTCGCTGCTTCAGTAAAGCCAGTGCGACCAGAAGTTGAGGGAAGAGAAGAGATGCAGAAGTGCACAAAATTCTGGTAGACTCTAAAGACTTCTCTCTTAAAGTAGTTCTAAACTCAAAATTATTTTTTACCTTAATACATTATCTGCATTAGGTAAATAAACTCCCTACTATTTAATCTACCCACTCCTATCCTGAAACACTTACCTGACTTAGTCATTGGCCCAGCACCACTTCTCTCAATTTCACAGGAGACACTGAGAGCAGTGGGAGTCATAGGTCAGTAAAACACCTGTGAGGAGGGTGCAGGGGTGTGGCTCACCAGTGCTCTGTGTGTCTAAGGACGCACACAGCCTCGCTCAGGGATGCATGGGTGCCCCCTTAGCACTTGGCTTGCTGAAGGGGCACCTGTAGGAAAGGAGAACGCCAGCGGGGGACTGAAAAAGAGAAGATAAGGGACCGTTCTGTGTAATATTGTTGCACACAGTAGAAAGTATAACATCTTTTTCTATTTTCACAAATAAAAAAATTTAACCTTTAGGGCCTCATGCACAAGGAGCTTAAGGTTGGGTTCACATCTTTGTGCAGAGCAGGGGTCCAGTGCGTCCCTGTTCACTGTTGGAGGTCCGCTTTCAGTCCGAATTTTTGGCTAAAATTGAGACCTGAAACGGACCAGAGCTCCTGTGCAATTCGCTCTGCAGCCATCCCGGGCAGGGCAGGACTTAGGGTGGTGGGGGCCCCTGGGCTTGAGTCACTTTCGGGCCCTACCTTCTATACAAATACATTACTTTAAATAGACGTAATACGTAACTGCCAATAACCAATCAGCAAAGTTCAAGATGACTGACATTTAATTTAGCTAATTAAATTACATTTCATTTTTTATAATATATATATATATATATATATATATATATATATATAAATTGTGGTTTAAGATTGTAGATCGGGAGGTGAGGTATCTGATGTTGTTAATAGCTGTCAGCCTGCTCTGAGCCTGCCACTGATGCTCTCAGCCGAAGTCTGTCCTGTCCTCAGCACTTACTTGCTGAAGGAGGCAGGCAGCGGGAAAGCCAAGTATATCACTCCGCCAGCAGCAGGAACTGTGACCCAGGACTTTATGCAAGTGCGGCACTGGTTGTTGTGTCAGTCTGCCAGTACTGAAAAGGAAAAAAGAAGTCCCTCTATTCTGCAGTCTCTTGAGCTGAATGCCCCCCCTCCCCACCCAGTAAATATGATTCACCACCAGTGGGCCACGGGGGAACATTATTTGTTCACACTATGTATGCCATGTATACTACATTATGAAGTTTAAAGCTGCTGGCCCCCCTGTTAAAGTGATGGGACCGGGCCCCCTACAAGAGGCGCAATGGTACTCCCCATCAGCAGCCCTGGCTGCAGACATCCCACTGGTCTGATGGGGGGGGGGGGTGTTTTTGCTGCTGGACACAGCTAAATTATAGATATGCACATATATATATATAGCTGTGTCCAGCAGCACCCCCCCCACTGGTTATCAGCTATATTATATACAGGTATAGTGGCTGAGCTGCCCACCCTGAGACGGTCTGATAACTCTGGGGGGGGGAGGCTGGGAGTGCTGCTGGACACAGCTATATACACAGATATATATATAATTTAGCTGTGTCCAGCAGCACTCCCAGCCTCCCCCCCGGTTATCAGACCGTCTCAGACCGCAGCTCTGCCGCCATACCTGTATATAATATAGCTGGTAACCAGTGGGGGGGGGGGTGCTTCTGGACACAGCTATATTTTATATATATATACATATATATATACATATATATATACGTATATACATATACCTGTGTCCAGCAGTAAAAACAACCACCCCCCTCTTAGCACTCCTCCTTCTTACCACAGCAGCTCTGGTCAGCTCAGGTGTGACTGGTAGGGTTGCCACCTTTTCTTCAAGCCAAACCCGAACACTATAGTGGCGCACGACATCTTTTTTTTTTTGTATATGCTATAAGATTGTAAAAGACAAGACCTGGGACACTTGGTTGCCTCCAGGAGAACAGTAATGCGTAGCGCAGTGGATGTGGCCGAATTGTGAGTGTTATGCATGGAATACAGGGGTCAGGAATATTTACTGTGCAAAATGCAGGGGACAGGAGTGTGGAATGCATAGTAGGAGTCATGACTACAAAACAAAAAGAGTACAGAAGTCAGGGGTGTGTAACACAGTGTAGGGGTAAGAAGAGCGCAAAATTCCCCCCCGCAAGCAATACTCTCCTCCATGGTACACTTTTATCAAATATCCCAACTCCCTCTTCTGCGAAAAAAAATAAAAAAGCCAGCACTAATCTTTATGCTCACTCTCCACGCCACCAACAAAAATAATTCCCCCCTTCAAAACAAATCCTCTTCCCCCCTTCCTCAGCACAAGTCCTCCTCCACTATGCCCAGTCCTAGCCCCCCTTCTTCCTCATCCCAGCACTTATCCCTGCCCCCCTTAATTCCCCCTCCTAATAGAAATCCTCTTTCTCAACCAGTACAAACCCTCCTTCCCCCCAATACCCCTCTCAGAAATAATCCTCTGCCATCACCAAATCCTACCTCCGAGCACAGCCTCCCATTCCAGTAGAACATCCTCCCCCCCAACAAAAAAATCTCCTGTAGTATAAATCTTTCTCCTCCTCCCACTCCCCCACCAAAAAAAAAAGGAAATCCCACTTCTAGCACAAACCTCTCCCTAAAAAAAAATCCTCCTTCCCAGCACAAATTCCTATCCCAGCACAGCTCCTCATCCCAGCAAAAATACCCCACCCCAACATCCCCCAAGCATAAATCCTCCTCCCAGTACAAATTCTCTCCCCCAAATCAGGGAAGGGGGTTCCAGCACAACATGCTCCTCATCCTGGAACAATTCCTCTCCCCTTGTCCTCTCCAGCGCAAATCCTCTTTCCTCCAAGCCCCTCCTACACAAATCCTCTCCCCAGTTCCATCACGTATCTTCTCACCTAAATCCCTCCTGCCAGTACAAACTTTTCCCCCACAAACACAAATCCTTTCCCCCTTCTAATCCAAACCTCCATACTGTCCCAGTTTTAATGGGCCTTTCCTGAGATTTGAACAAAATCCCAGAGTCACATGAATCCGGGCTGAGTCCTGGCACTAGGCTCAGCCAACTTGCCAAGCAGGAGCTAGTGTGGGCCTCCAGGGCAAAATTTCCTCCATCTCTTGGGGGTCTTGGGGTCCCAGATGCCATGATCATGCCCTCTGTGAGAAGTTGGATATGTGCTGGGGGGGGGGATATCTGGGAGGGAGAGGACTAGTGCTGGAAGGGGGGGGTGGATATGTGCTGGGGGAGGGGGGGCTATTGCTGGAAAGGGAGGGGGTTGGAAATGTGCCTGGGGGGAAAGGAGGTTAGTGCTGGAAGGGGGGGGGGTGGAAATGTGCTGGGGGAAAGGAGGTTAGTGCTGGGCGAGAGGAGGTTAGTGCTGGAAGGGGGGAGTGGAAATATGCTGGGGGCAGAGGAGGTTACTGCTGGAAGGGGGGGTGGAAATATGCTGGAAGGGGGGGGGTGGTCAGTGCTGGAAGGGGGGGGTGGTCAGTGCTGGAAGGGGGGGTGGAAATATGCTGGGGGAGAGGAGGTTAGTGCTGGAAGGGGGGGTGGAAATATGCTGGGGGGAGAGGTGGTCAGTGCTGGAAGGGGGCGGTAGAAATATGCTGGGGGGAGAGGAGGTTAGTGCTGGAAGGGGGGGGTGGAAATATGCTGGGTGGAGAGGTGGTCAGTGCTGGAAGGGGGGGTGGTCAGTGCTGGAAGGGGGGTGGAAATATGCTGGGGGGAGAGGTGGTCAGTGCTGGAAGGGGGGGTGGTCAGTGCTGGAAGGGGGGGTGGAAATATGCTGGGGGGAGAGGTGGTCAGTGCTGGAAGGGGGGGTGGAAATATGCTGGGGGGAGAGGAGGTTAGTGCTGGAAGGGGGGAGTGGAAATATGCTGGGGGGAGAGGTGGTCAGTGCTGGAAAGGGGGGGTGGAAATATGCTGGGGGGAGAGGAGGTTAGTGCTGGAAGGGGGGGTGGAAATTTGCTGGGGGGAGAGGTGGTCAGTGCTGGAAGGGGGGGTGGAAATATGCTGGGGGGAGAGGTGGTCAGTGCTGGAAGGGGGGGTGGAAATATGCTGGGGGGAGAGGTGGTCAGTGCTGGAAGGGGGGGGTGGAAATATGCTGGGGGGAGAGGTGGTCAGTGCTGGAAGGGGGGGTGGAAATATGCTGGGGGGAGAGGTGGTCAGTGCTGGAAGGGGGGGTGGTCAGTGCTGGAAGGGGGGGTGGTCAGTGCTGGAAGGGGGGGTGGAAATATGCTGGGGGGAGAGGTGGTCAGTGCTGGAAGGGGGGGTGGAAATATGCTGGGGGGAGAGGAGGTTAGTGCTGGAAGGGGGGGTGGAAATATGCTGGGGGAGAGGTGGTCAGTGCTGGAAGGGGGGGTGGGGGTGGAAATATGCTGGGGGGAGAGGAGGTTAGTGCTGGAAGGGGGGGGTGGAAATATGCTGGGGGGAGAGGTGGTCAGTGCTGGAAGGGGGGGGTGGAAATATGCTGGGGGGAGAGGTGATCAGTGCTGGAAGGGGGGAGTGGAAATATGCTGGGGGGAGAGGTGGTCAGTGCTGGAAGGGGGGTGGAAATATTCTGGGGGGAGAGGTGGTCAGTGCTGGAAGGGGGGGGAATATGCTGGGGGGAGAGGAGGTTAGTGCTGGAAGGGGGGGGTGGAAATATGCTGGGGGGAGAGGTGGTCAGTGCTGGAAGGGGGGGGGTGGAAATATGCTGGGGGGAGAGGTGGTCAGTGCTGAAAGGGGGTGTGGAAATTTGCTGGGGGGAGAGGTGGTCAGTGCTGGAAGGGGGGTGGTCAGTGCTGGAAGGGGGGGTGGTCAGTGCTGGAAGGGGGGGGGTGGAAATATGCTGGAGGGAGAGGTGGTCAGTGCTGGAAGGGGGGGTGGAAATATGCTGGGTGGAGAGGTGGTCAGTGCTGGAAGGGGGGGGGGGGTGGTCAGTGCTGGAAGGGGGGGTGGAAATATGCTGGGGGGAGAGGTGGTCAGTGCTGGAAGGGGGGGTGGAAATATGCTGGGGGGAGAGGTGGTCAGTGCTGGAAGGTAGGGGGTGGTCAGTGCTGGAAGGGGGGGTGGTCAGTGCTGGAAGGGGGGGTGGAAATATGCTGGGGGGAGAGGAGGTTAGTGCTGGAAGGGGGAGGTGGAAAAATGCTGGGGGAGAGGTGGTCAGTGCTGGAAGGGGGGGGGGGGGTGGAAATATGCTGGGGGGGAAGGAGGTTAGTGCTGGAAGGGGGGGGGGGTGGAAATATGCTGGGGGGAGAGGAGGTTAGTGCTGGAAAGGGGGGGTGGAAATATGCTGGGGGAGAGGAGGTTAGTGCTGGAAGGGGGGGTGGAAATGTGCTGGGGGGAAAGGAGGTTAGTGCTGGGCCAGAGGAGGTTAGTGCTGGAAGGGGGGGGAGTGGAAATATGCTGGGGGGAGAGGAGGTTACTGCTGGAGGGGGGGGTGGAAATATCCTGGGGGGAGGGGAGGTTAGTGCTGGAAGGGGGGGGTGGTCAGTGCTGGAAGGGGGGGTGGAAATATGCTGGGGGAGAGGAGGTTAGTGCTGGAAGGGGGGGTGGAAATATGCTGGGGGGAGAGGTGGTCAGTGCTGGAAGGGGGGGTGGAAATATGCTGGGGGGAGAGGAGGTTAGTGCTGGAAGGGGGGGGTGGAAATATGCTGGGTGGAGAGGTGGTCAGTGCTGGAAGGGGGGGGTGGTCAGTGCTGGAAGGGGGGGTGGTCAGTGCTGGAAGGGGGGGTGGAAATATGCTGGGGGGAGAGGTGGTCAGTGCTGGAAGGGGGGGGGTGGAAATATGCTGGGGGGAGAGGTGGTCAGTGCTGGAAGGGGGGGTGGAAATATGCTGGGGGGAGAGGAGGTTAGTGCTGGAAGGGGGGAGTGGAAATATGCTGGGGGGAGAGGTGGTCAGTGCTGGAAAGGGGGGGGTGGAAATATGCTGGGGGGAGAGGAGGTTAGTGCTGGAAGGGGGGGTGGAAATATGCTGGGGGGAGAGGTGGTCAGTGCTGGAAGGGGTGGTGGTCAGTGCTGGAAGGGGGGGTGGAAATATGCTGGGGGGAGAGGTGGTCAGTGCTGGAAGGGGGGGTGGAAATATGCTGGGGGGAGAGGTGGTCAGTGCTGGAAGGGGGTGTGGAAATATGCTGGGGGGAGAGGTGGTCAGTGCTGGAAGGGGGGGTGGTCAGTGCTGGAAGGGGGGGGTGGAAATATTCTGGGGGGAGAGGTGGTCAGTGCTGGAAGGGGGGGTGGAAATATGCTGGGGGGAGAGGAGGTTAGTGCTGGAAGGGGGGGGTGGAAATATGCTGGGGGAGAGGTGGTCAGTGCTGGAAGGGGGGGGGGGTGGAAATATGCTGGGGGAGAGGTGGTCAGTGCTGGAAAGGGGGGGGGTGGAAATATGCTGGGGGGAGAGGTGATCAGTGCTGGAAGGGGGGGGTGGAAATATGCTGGGGGGATAGGTGCTCAGTGCTGGAAGGGGGGTGGAAATATTCTGGGGGGAGAGGAGGTTAGTGCTGGAAGGGGGGGTGGAAATATGCTGGGGGGAGAGGTGGTCAGTGCTGGAAGGGGGGGGGAATATGCTGGGGGGAGAGGAGGTTAGTGCTGGAAGGGGGGGTGGAAATATGCTGGGGGGAGAGGTGGTCAGTGCTGGAAGGGGGGGGGGGGGTGGAAATATGCTGGGGGAGAGGTGGTCAGTGCTGGAAGGGGGGGGGGGTGGAAATATGCTGGGTGGAGAGGTGGTCAGTGCTGGAAGGGGGGGGGGGTGGTCAGTGCTGGAAGGGGGGGTGGAAATATGCTGGGGGGAGAGGTGGTCAGTGCTGGAAGGGGGGGTGGTCAGTGCTGGAAGGGGGGGGTGGTCAGTGCTGGAAGGGGGGGTGGAAATATGCTGGAGGGAGAGGTGGTCAGTGCTGGAAGGGGGGGGGGGTGGAAATATGCTGGTTGGAGAGGTGGTCAGTGCTGGAAGGGGGGGGGGGGGTGGTCAGTGCTGGAAGGGGGGGGTGGAAATATGCTGGGGGGAGAGGTGGTCAGTGCTGGAAGGGGGGGGTGGAAATATGCTGGGGGGAGAGGTGGTCAGTGCTGGAAGGGGGGTGGTCAGTGCTGACAGGGGGGGTGGAAATATGCTGGGGAGAGGTGGTCAGTGCTGGAAGGGGGGGGTGGAAATATGCTGGGGGGGGAGGAGGTTAGTGCTGGAAGGGGGGTGGAAATATGCTGGGGGGAGAGGAGGTTAGTGCTGGAAGGGGGGGGGTGGAAATATGCTGGGGGGAGAGGAGGTTAGTGCTGGAAGGGGGGGTGGAAATATGCTGGGGGGAGAGGAGGTTAGTGCTGGAAGGGGGGGGTGGAAATATGCTGGGGGGAGAGGAGGTTAGTGCTGGAAGGGGAGGTGGAAATATGCTGGGGGGAGAGGAGGTCAGTGCTGGAAGGGGGGGGGGGTGGAAACATGCTGGGGGGAGAGGAGGTTTAGTGCTGGAAGGGGGGGTGGAAATATGCTGAGGGGAGAGGAGGTCAGTGCTGGAAGGGGGGGGGTGGAAATATGCTGGGGGGAGAGGAGGTTAGTGCTGGAAGTGGGGTGGAAATATGCTGGGGGGAGAGGGGGTCAGTGCTGGAAGGGGGGGGTGGAAATATGCTGGGGGGAGAGGAGGTTAGTGCTGGAAGGGGGGGGGGTGGAAATATGCTGGGGGGAGAGGTGGTCAGTGCTGGAAGGGGGGGTGGAAATATGCTGGGGGGAGAGGAGGTTAGTGCTGGAAGGGGGGGTGGAAATATGCTGGGGGGAGAGGAGGTCAGTGCTGGAAGGGGGGGGGTGGAAATATGCTGGGGGGAGAGGAGGTTAGTGCTGGAAGGGGGGGTGGAAATATGCTGGGGGGAGAGGAGGTTAGTGCTGGAAGGGGGGGGTGGAAATATGCTGGGGAGAGGTGGTCAGTGCTGGAAGGGGGGGGGGGTGGAAATATGCTGGGGGGGGGAAAGGAGGTTATTGCTGGAAGGGGGGTGGAAATATGCTGGGGAGAGGAGGTTAGTGCTGGAAAAGGGGGGTGGAAATATGCTGGGGAGAGAGGAGGTTAGTGCTGGAAGGGGGGGGGTGGAAATATGCTGGGGGGAGAGGAGGTTAGTGCTGGAAAGGGGGGGGGGGGTGGAAATATGCTGGGGGGAGAGGAGGTTAGTGCTGGAAGGGGGGGGGTGGAAATATGCTGGGGGGAGAGGAGGTTAGTGCTGGAAAGGGGGGGTGGAAATATGCTGGGGGGAGAGGAGGTTAGTGCTGGAAGGGGGGGGGGTGGAAATATTCTGGGGGGAGAGGTGGTCAGTGCTGGAAGGGGGGGTGGTCAGTGTTGGAAGGGGGGGTGGAAATATTCTGGGGGGAGAGGTGGTCAGTGCTGGAAGGGGGGGTGGAAATATGCTGGGGGGAGAGGAGGTTAGTGCTGGAAGGGGGGGTGGAAATATGCTGGGGAGAGGTGGTCAGTGCTGGAAAGGGGGGGGGGGTGGAAATATGCTGGGGGGAAAGGTGATCAGTGCTGGAAGGGGGGGTGGAAATATGCTGGGGGGATAGGTGGTCAGTGCTGGAAGGGGGGTGGAAATATTCTGGGGGGAGAGGAGGTTAGTGCTGGAAGGGGGGGTGGAAATATGCTGGGGGGAGAGGTGGTCAGTGCTGGAAGGGGGGGGAATATGCTGGGGGGAGAGGAGGTTAGTGCTGGAAGGGGGGGTGGAAATATGCTGGGGGGAGAGGTGGTCTGTGCTGGAAGGGGGGGGGGGGGTGGAAATATGCTGGGGGGAGAGGTGGTCAGTGCTGGAAGGGGGGGGGGGTGGAAATATGCTGGGTGGAGAGGTGGTCAGTGCTGGAAGGGGGGGTGGTCAGTGCTGGAAGGGGGGGGGGGTGGAAATATGCTGGAGGGAGAGGTGGTCAGTGCTGGAAGGGGGGGTGGTCAGTGCTGGAAGGGGGGGGGGGGGTGGTCAGTGCTGGAAGGGGGGGTGGAAATATGCTGGAGGGAGAGGTGGTCAGTGCTGGAAGGGGGGGGGGGGTGGAAATATGCTGGTTGGAGAGGTGGTCAGTGCTGGAAGGGGGGGGGGTGGTCAGTGCTGGAAGGGGGGGGTGGAAATATGCTGGGGGGAGAGGTGGTCAGTGCTGGAAGGGGGGGTGGAAATATGCTGGGGGGAGAGGTGGTCAGTGCTGGAAGGGGGGTGGTCAGTGCTGACAGGGGGGGTGGAAATATGCTGGGGAGAGGTGGTCAGTGCTGGAAGGGGGGGGTGGAAATATGCTGGGGGGGGGGGAGGAGGTTAGTGCTGGAAGGGGGGTGGAAATATGCTGGGGGGAGAGGAGGTTAGTGCTGGAAGGGGGGGGGGTGGAAATATGCTGGGGGGAGAGGAGGTTAGTGCTGGAAGGGGGGTGGTGGAAATATGCTGGTGGGGGGGGAGAGGAGGTTAGTGCTGGAAGGGGGGGGTGGAAATATGCTGGGGGGAGAGGAGGTTAGTGCTGGAAGGGGAGGTGGAAATATGCTGGGGGGAGAGGAGGTCAGTGCTGGAAGGGGGGGGGTGGAAACATGCTGGGGGGAGAGGAGGTTAGTGCTGGAAGGGGGGGTGGAAATATGCTGAGGGGAGAGGAGGTCAGTGCTGGAAGGGGGGGGTGGAAATATGCTGGGGGGAGAGGAGGTTAGTGCTGGAAGTGGGGTGGAAATATGCTGGGGGGAGAGGGGGTCAGTGCTGGAAGGGGGGGTGGAAATATGCTGGGGGGAGAGGAGGTTAGTGCTGGAAGGGGGGGGGGTGGAAATATGCTGGGGGGAGAGGTGGTCAGTGCTGGAAGGGGGGGTGGAAATATGCTGGGGGGAGAGGAGGTTAGTGCTGGAAGGGGGGGTGGAAATATGCTGGGGGGAGAGGAGGTTAGTGCTGGAAGGGGGGGTGGAAATATGCTGGGGGGAGAGGAGGTTAGTGCTGGAAGGGGGGGGGGGGGTGGAAATATGCTGGGGGAGAGGTGGTCAGTGCTGGAAGGGGGGGGGGTGGAAATATGCTGGGGGGGGGAAGGAGGTTATTGCTGGAAGGGGGGTGGAAATATGCTGGGGAGAGGAGGTTAGTGCTGGAAAAGGGGGGTGGAAATATGCTGGGGAGAGAGGAGGTTAGTGCTGGAAGGGGGGGGGGTGGAAATATGCTGGGGGGAGAGGAGGTTAGTGCTGGAAAGGGGGGGGTGGAAATATGCTGGGGGGAGAGGAGGTTAGTGCTGGAAGGGGGGGGGGTGGAAATATGCTGGGGGGAGAGGAGGTTAGTGCTGGAAAGGGGGGGTGGAAATATGCTGGGGGGAGAGGAGGTTAGTGCTGGAAGGGGGGGGGGGTGGAAATATGCTGGGGGGAGAGGAGGTTAGTGCTGGAAAGGGGGGGGTGGAAATATGCTGGGGGGAGAGGAGGTTAGTGCTGGAAGGGGGGGTGGAAATATGCTGGGGGGAGAGGAGGTTAGTGCTGGAAGGGGGGGTGGAAATATGCTGGGGGGAGAGGTGGTCAGTGCTGGAAGGGGGGGGGTGGAAATTTGCTGGGGGGAGAGGTGGTCAGTGCTGGAAGGGGGGGTGGTCAGTGCTGGAAGGGGGGGGTTGGTCAGTGCTGGAAGGGGGGGGGGGGTGGAAATATGCTGGAGGGAGAGGTGGTCAGTGCTGGAAGAGGGGGGTGGAAATATGCTGGGTGGAGAGGTGGTCAGTGCTGGAAAGGGGGGTGGTCAGTGCTGGAAGGGGGGGGGTGGAAATATGCTGGGGGGAGAGGTGGTCAGTGCTGGAAGGGGGGGTGGAAATATGCTGGGGGGAGAGGTGGTCAGTGCTGGAAGGGGGGTGGTCAGTGCTGGAAGGGGGGGGTGGTCAGTGCTGGAAGGGGGGGTGGAAATATGCTGGGGAGAGGTGGTCAGTGCTGGAAGGGGGGGTGGAAATATGCTGGGGGGAGAGGAGGTTAGTGCTGGAAGGGGGGTGGAAATATGCTGGGGGGAGAGGAGGTTAGTGCTGGAAGGGGGGGGGGGTGGAAATATGCTGGGGGGAGAGGAGGTTAGTGCTGGAAGGGGGGGTGGAAATATGCTGGGGGGAGAGGAGGTTAGTGCTGGAAGGGGGGGGTGGAAATATGCTGGGGGGAGAGGAGGTTAGTGCTGGAAGGGGGGGTGGAAATATGCTGGGGGGAGAGGAGGTCAGTGCTGGAAGGGGGGGGTGGAAATATGCTGGGGGGAGAGGAGGTTAGTGCTGGAAGGGGGGGTGGAAATATGCTGGGGGGAGAGGAGGTCAGTGCTGGAAGGGGGGGTGGAAATATGCTGGGGGGAGAGGAGGTTAGTGCTGGAAGTGGGGTGGAAATATGCTGGGGGGAGAGGAGGTCAGTGCTGGAAGGGGGGGTGGAAATATGCTGGGGGGAGAGGAGGTTAGTGCTGGAAGGGGGGGGTGGAAATATGCTGGGGGGAGAGGTGGTCAGTGCTGGAAGGGGGGGTGGAAATATGCTGAGGGGAGAGGTGGTCAGTGCTGGAAGGGGGGGTGGAAATATGCTGGGGGGAGAGGAGGTTAGTGCTGGAAGGGGGGGGTGAAAATATGCTGGGGGGAGAGGAGGTCAGTGCTGGAAGGGGGGGTGGAAATATGCTGGGGGGAGAGGAGGTTAGTGCTGGAAGGGGGGTGGAAATATGCTGGGGGGA
The DNA here is from genome assembly GCA_029206835.1 of Rana muscosa. Lineage (NCBI taxonomy): Eukaryota > Metazoa > Chordata > Amphibia > Anura > Ranidae > Rana > Rana muscosa. Next base: position 74,466,306 of record CM055127.1, read on the forward strand.
GAGGAGGTTAGTGCTGGAAGGGGGGGTGGAAATATGCTGGGGGAGAGGTGGTCAGTGCTGGAAGGGGGGGGGGGTGGAAATATGCTGGGGGGGAAAGGAGGTTAGTGCTGGAAGGGGGGGGGGTGGAAATATGCTGGGGGGAGAGGAGGTTAGTGCTGGAAAGGGGGGGTGGAAATATGCTGGGGGGAGAGGAGGTTAGTGCTGGAAGGGGGGGGGTGGAAATATGCTGGGGGGAGAGGAGTTTAGTGCTGGAAAGGGGGGGGGGTGGAAATATGCTGGGGGGAGAGGAGGTTAGTGCTGGAAGGGGGGGGGGTGGAAATATACTGGGGGGAGACGAGGTTAGTGCTGGAAGGGGGGGGTTGGAAATATGCTGGGGGGAGAGGAGGTTAGTGCTGGAAGGGGGGGGGGTGGAAATATGCTGGGGGGGGGGGAGGTTAGTGCTGGAAAGGGGGGGTGGGAATATGCTGGGGGGAGAGGAGGTTAGTGCTGGAAGGGGGGGTGGAAATATGCTGGGGGGGAGAGGAGGTTAGTGCTGGAAGGGGGGGGTGGAAATATGCTGGGGGGAGAGGAGGTTAGTGCTGGAAGGGGGGGTGGAAATATGCTGGGGGGGAGAGGAGGTTAGTGCTGGAAGGGGGGGTGGAAATATGCTGGGGGGAGAGGAGGTTAGTACTGGAAGGGGGGGTGGAAATATGCTGGGGGGGAGAGGAGGCTAGTGCTGGAAGGGGGGGGGGTGGAAATATGCTGGGGGGAAAGGAGGTTAGTGCTGGAAGGGGGGGTGGAAATATGCTGGGGGGAGAGGAGGTTAGTGCTGGAAGGGGGTGGGTGGAAATATGCTGGGTGGAGAGGTGGTCAGTGCTGGAAGGGGGGGGTGGTCAGTGCTGGAAGGGGGGGGGGTGGAAATATGCTGGGGGGAGAGGTGGTTAGTGCTGGAAGGGGGTGGAAATATGCTGGGGGGAGAGGTGGTTAGTGCTGGAAGGGGGTGGGTGGAAATATGCTGGGGGGGAGAGGAGGTTAGTGCTGGAAGGGGGGGTGGAAATATGCTGGGGGGAGAGGAGGTTAGTACTGGAAGGGGCTGTCATGTTTCAAATGAATCCCACACTGACTTCTGGCATATGTCCTTTCTCATACCAAAGCACATATCCTCCTAACCCCCCAATCACTCCACCAAGTGTACATCGTTTTAGTTTCCTCCATCCCAATCCCAGCCACTCTCTCCCCCTCCTCCCTGTCCATCTACAAAGCATAGAAAACGTTTTTACAGACCTGAAATCACCACGTGTTCCTGCTGCCCCCCCTCCTCTTGTGTGTATACAGAGCTGGAGGAGGAGGGGGAGGAGACAGCTTCGTTCTGCTGTGTGTGAGTGAGACAGGCATCTGATGATCGTGCAGACAGCAGAGACATGTCACTCCCGGCTCAGCTCAGCAGAGCAGTAGTGAGAGGGGACTCGAAGGAGAAAAAACAGAGACAGAAGCAGCCCCAGCGCGCCAGATGTGTTCAGGCTAAAAAAAAAAAAAAATGCCAAAGGAAGACAGTTTGTCTACATGGACAGAGCGGGGCCCCCTATTGGGCGGGGCCCATGGGCTTGAGCCCAGTCAAGCCCAATGGTATGTCCGGCCCTGATCCCGGGGATGTGTGAACTGGCTCCATTGAGAGCCGGTCACAGTCTCCTGACATGCAAATTTGATGTGGGGAATCCAGCATCCAATTCGCATTAGTGTGAACCCAGCCTTAAAAACGTTTAAAAGCGTTCTGTTTTTTTATGCTTGTAAAAGCCCCTATATGTTAGCCTATGTGGTCATGCATACATTTACACGTGCATTTAAAGAGGACAGTTTACAGGCAGAAAAAAAATACCAAAGGTGCATTCTAAGAGGAACGTTTGAGCAGAAAAAAATGCACCTAAATGTGTGCATTTGCTCTTGTATATGCATTCCAATGGCCATAGTAAATTAATATTCTGGCAAGTCGAATGCATTTACGCTCAAACGCCATAAATACACATACATATTGTAACATTAGAGACATTTTTTCTGCTAAATTCTGTTAGAAAAAACGTATTTTCACAAACCTATGTGCATGAGGCCTTATTATCACTTTAAAGAAAAAGTTCAGCCAACACTTAACTAAAGCTAAATCTACTCGCAGCCACATTCTAAAACTAATCTGTCTCCCCCTCTAAAGAAAAAATTGTTATACTTACCTGTTCTGCAGCCGCTCCAGTCTGGTCCCAGACTGAGCTGTCAGCGGCGGCTCCAGTGTGTAGGCGTGTACAGGAAAGACAGCCAACTCTAATGCCACATACCAGTTTTCCAGTTGGAAAAAAAAACAATGGTTTTCCCGACGGAATTACTCTCAAGCCTGCCTTGCATACACATGGTCACACAAAAGTCTGATGAACTTTTGACTGCCAAGAACGCAGTGACGCAGTGACGTAAAAGACTAGGATGAGCCGACAAAATTAAGTTCTATGCTTCGGAGCATGCGTTGAATTGTTTCAGAGCATGCACGTTTTTTTCCCATTGGAAAAGCATACAGACGAACGGTTTTCCCGCTAGGATTTTTTCCTGATGGGAAAAAAGGGATCCTGCTCTCTTTTTTTTCTGGCACTTTTCCCATCAGAAAAACTCAGATGGAGCATACACACGGCCGGCATTCCCCAGCCAAAAGCTCTCATCGCAGTTTTTCCGATGGGAAAACCGGTCGTGTATGCGAGGCATAAGGGTGACGTCAATTTCCAGGAATTTCCTAGCCATTGCCTGTTCTCTCCTGCACACAGCATCCGCCACTGGAGATCGAACTGGATCAGCTTCAGAAAATGTATGGATAGCGATTTCTTAATTACAGGGCTAGATAGATTAGAATGTGGCTGTGAGTCCCACTGATGAACTCTTGATGGCCCTACTATGGCATCCATTCCTTCCCCCTTCTCTTGGCTGGGCTTGTTTTGTATAATTCATGCAGGTTTCTCAAGTCTCAGGGCATTCTCCATCCAGATTCCACAATGGTGGTGCTGGAGAGGTTGCCACTCATGCAGTGCCAACAGTGCCATTTTGGTATCTGGATGGACAGGTGCACAAGATGATTACTGAGTGGAAATCTTTACAGTGCATTTTTTACTGTGGGCTGCTAGGATGCTGGGGACAAAGCCAGGGGTGCCTGTTTAAGGAGGGCAGACTCTTGGAAACTGGGACAGTCCCCTGCAAAAGGCAACAAATGGCATCCTTATTCTCCATTGTGCCTGCCATTTATGTTCCATTCATAAAATGAAGGTCATGACGTGGAGCCACTGCAGAGGAAACTATGTGATTGAAGGAGAGACCAGTCACATGCCTTTTTTAAATTAATTGATATGAATGGAGCTTCACTTTTGCTGACACCGTTTCATTCCTTGCCACCCTAATACTTCTGCTGCCCCACTCAGTAGTAATTCAGCTGTTTTCTAGTCTTTAATAAAAACACAAAGCAGGTCCTTGGGAGGTAGAATTAGAATGGGCTGAGCTGGTTGTGTGAGCTACTTTAACCACTTTTGTGTATGAATTTTGTGTATGAATTATTGCACTGTACCTTCAGCTACAGAAGTCAGAAAGGGCTTGTTTTAAAGTATCTATTATGTAACAGCTTATTATTTTTTATTGTTTTAACTCAAATGTACCATGCAGATCTGTTATGAACATTCACTTAATAAATAATGTTTTTTTAAGACATTGGCATTTTCATCCTTATTATCACAGCGTGCTACATGATAAAATATTATTGTTTTTGTCCCATGACTATGTCTATCATCAGTTCAGCCCATTTATGATTAAATGTGCCAAGCATGAATAGATAAAATGCAAGCTGATTCTTAGTGATTAGTGAATTATTATAAGAAATTGTATCTTGTATCCAGTGGAAGGTGTTATATACATGTATTATGTATTCACAATGACTTTCCTGAGATTAATTTATTATACTGCCTGCTTCACAAAAGTCATTGCCTGTAAAATAAATGGTATTTTAAATTAGGCTTTTCCAAGTAACATTACAATGATTTTCCTTCACCAGCCACATGATGGACATTATAAAGCTTCCACAAATCCCGTGTGGCTATAGATTATCCTCATACAAGGCTTGTAGCTCTAGAAACGTGATTTAAAAATGTTACAATAGAGGGAATTTGCCCTATTTTTTTATTATGTAAATGAAAACTCACAAATAAATGTTTAAAACCCAAAAATATTATGTTAAAGTCCAACTCCACCTTTTTCTTAAAACATACAAATAAGTAGCCTAGCTTTTTGAAAATGAAAAAATAGCTCTGGTTGCAATACTTACTTCACTCTAAAGCTTTCCACTGCAGACTCACTGCTCACAGGCTCCGGTCTTCTCTCCTTTTCAGGGTTGGTTGATACGGGCTAGTGTCATCAACCCACCTCCTGTGAGCTATGGCCATCATGGACATGACCCGGGAGGGCTCACAGTAATCTCAAGCCTCGTACATGCGGCAGGGTTTCCCTATGGGAAAACTGCAAAGAGAGCTTTTTGTCGGGAATCCCGGCCGCGTGTATGCTCTCTCGCAGTTTTTCCGACCAGGAAAACTGCCAAATCGGCCGGCTGAAAAAAAAAGAACCTGCTCTCTTTTTTCCCGGCGGGTTTCCCGACTGACTTTTTCCCGAGGAAAAGCTCTCATCTGAGTATTCCCGTCAGGAAAACCGAGCGTCTGTATGGGGGAAAAGTAGAGAGCAGGCTCTTGGTTTTCTCCTCAGGATTTCCGACGGATCTTTTCCTGTCGGGAATCCCGGTCGTGTGTTAGGCATAAGAGTAAAAACTGCCCACATGCACTGTACAAGTGACTGCACAAGTGCAACCTTTGCAACTATGGTAGTTCCCGCCACTGGCAGGCAATCTGGCACATACAGGATCTCAGATGCATGGTCAAGCAAAAGTTGGCAACAACCAGGTGACAGAGGTACATTATTATTATTTTACAGGATTTATATAGCGCCAACAGTTTACACAGCGCTTTACAATATAAAAGGGAAACAATACAGTTAAAATACAATAAAAAAACAAGAGGGTTAAGAGGGCCCTGTTTAGAAGAGCTTACACTCTAATAGGGTGGGGCAGGTGGTACAAAAGGTTGTAACTGTGGGGAATGAGCTGATGGAAGTGGTAAAAGATTAGTTGGAGGCGTGATAGGCTTCCTTGAAGAGATGAGTTTTCAGGGATCGCCTGAAGGTAGCAAGAGTAAGGGATAGCCGGACAGGTTGAGGTAGCAAGTTCCAGAGGATGGGAAAGACTCTGGAGAAATCCTGGAGATGAGCATGGGAGGAGGAGACGAGGGCGCTTGAGAGTAGGAGGTCTTGGGAGGAGCAGAGAGGACGGTTTGGTTCATTTTTAGAGACAAGATTGGTGGTGTCGCTCTGGGCAGAGTTGTAAATGGCTTTATATGTTGTGGTTAGTATTTTGAATTTAATTTGCTGGGCGATTGGGAGCGAATGTAGGGATTGGAGGAGAGGGTTGGCAGACGCTGAACGGTGGGTAAGGTGGATAAGCCTGGCAGCAGCATTCATGATAGACTGAAGAGGGGATAGCCTATGGAGTGACAGGCCAATGAGAAAGGAGTTGCAATAGTACATATAAATACCTATAAAAAATAAGTAACCAGGAGCGAATTCAGAGGCAGGCCAAGGTCAGTATCCAGCAAGCAGATAAGGTACCGGAACAGCAGGCAGGAGGCAAGGCTGGGTCAAAAGTCGGAGTAAGCAACAGAGTTTCCTGGAGCAAGCTGCGTCAAACAAGCTAGGTCAGAACACAAATGTAAACATGGGATCCAGTCACAGACAGAAGTAGCTGATGACCACTCAGCAATGAGTCTTGCAGTGCTTTACTTAGGCCGCTGGGCACCAAAGTCCACTCAAACATGCACGTGTAGATGTGTGCATGGGCTTGATTCATTCTGTCCTGCCCAATATCCCCAAACAGCTCAATTGTACTCTCCTCAGCTGCAACAGCCGCTCATGCTGACAATGCGCATATCCATGACCTTTCTGAGATGATGATAGTCGTAGATGAGTAGGCTATGAAGAAAGGAAGCAGACATTATAAGTATTGATAAGGGAGATAGATAGATAGAAAAATAGATAGATAACGTGATATAGCTAAATAGAAACTGATGGAATGAATAGATAGCTACATGGAAAGACACAACGAAAAAGAAAGATACCTGATATTCTTTATTTCTCCTTCTCCTCTGGCTAATGTACTGGCCAATTGGATGTTATACTATAAAAAGAGTAAACACGACAAATTAAAAAAAAATTGTAAAACCACAAAATGTTTTTTTAAATACCAAAAAAAAAAAAAAATACAAATAATAATAAAGATTTAAAAAATTTATAAAAATAATTGTTTTGACCAAAAGTGTAAAAAAAAGTAGTAAAAGTAAAAAAAAAATATAGAAAGATTTAAAAAAAAGTTCAAAAACACTGCTGCAACCTCCTTCACCCTACAAAAAATAAATTAAATAAGAATTTACTCTCTAGACGTCATGGACTCCCTCAGGAAACTAAGCTTCTCAGACATAGGATGTTACCTGTGCATGCTTGAGGGCTTCACTCTGCTGTGCTTCCATTTGTTTATTTAAAAACCCCTACTCACAGGGTCATGCAGGAAAAAATACAAAAAAGGTACATAAGCTTATATAAAAAAATAAATAAAAATCATGCAGACCTATGCATTTACATTGATCCTTCTTCCGCGTGTGTGTAAGACCATCCCAAACCACTTAGGCTCTGGCCAATTTCTTCCCAGATGTTTCTTTTAGATATGTGGTCTGCATATCTACGATGGGATTGGTCCCAAATTTAAGGGTGCATTTGTACAGCTGCAATCAGCAGTGTGCAGCATGCAGTGCTTTGTAGGGCGCTCGGCTGGTGAACATTCCGCCAAGTGCCCTGCAAATTCGGGTGTTCGCCGAACAGGCAATGTTCGAGCCAAACTTTTGCTCGGCCCAAACCGTTCGCCCCAACTCTAGTAGATGGTTCTGGTAAGCGCCTTGCATTCTAGGAGTATCCACACTGGATAAACTTTTTTCACACATTGTGATCACACTTTGCACTTTATTAGTTGCTTTTTGGACTTTTATTGAATTTTCTGTATCAGATTTATTGACATCCATCAGGATAACAGCCGCCTCGCGCCCCCGGGGGGGCGCACATCGCGGCAATCGGTGGTGCGTTGTGTCAGTCTGACACACCGCTACACCGATCTTGGTAAATAGCCTCCGACGGAGGCTCTTTACCACGTGATCAGCCGTGTCCAGTCACGGCTGATCACAATGTAAACAGGAAGAGCCGTTGAACTGGTTTTTCTCACTCGCAATAGTTTATCAACGCAGCCCCCCCTCGGATCCCGCCCAGGACCACCAGGGAAGCCGCCCAGGACCACCAGGATAGCCACCCCACTGGACCACCGCCCAGGCAGCTGCCAATCAATGCCCAGGCAGCTGCCAATCTGTGCCCACCCACAATGCCTACCACTGCCAGTGCCACCAGGGATATGCATCAGTGCCACATATCAGTGCCGCATGTCAGTGCCCATCAGTGCCCATCAGTGCCATGTATCAATGCCCATCAGTGCCGCCCATCAGTGCCACCTTATGGGTGCCACCTATCAGTGCCACCCATAAGTACCCATCATTGCAGCCTTTCAGTGCCCATCAGTGTCACCTATCAGTGCCAATCAGTGCCCACCAGTGCCACCCATGAGTGCCCATCAGTGCCGCCTATCAATGCCCATCAGTGCTGCATATCAGTGCCACCCATCAGTGCCGCCTACCAGTGCCGCATATCAGTGCCCATCGTCAGTGCCCATAAGTGCCACCTCATTGGTGCCGCCTCATTGGTGCCGCCTTATCAGTGCCCGTCAGTGCCGCCTTATCAGTGAAAGAATAAACTTACTTATTTACAAAATTTTATAACAGAAAAAAAATAAAAACTTGATTTTTTTTAAAAAATTTTCAGTCTTTTTTTATTTGTATAGCAAAAAAAAAAAAAACTGCAGAGGTGATCAAATACCACCAAAAGAAAGCTCTATTTGTGGGAACAAAATTGTAAAAATTCTGTTTGGGTACAGTGTAGCATGACTGCACAATTGTCATTTAAACAGCGACAGCGCAGAAAGCTGAAAATTGGCTTGGGCAGGAAGGAGGTTTAAGTACCTGGTATTGAAGTGGTTCTGTCACTTTTTAAACAGCCTTTTTTTTTTCTTTCCTTCCTTCAGACTACTAATTAAGGGGAGTGGTTAATTGGTCACAGGTGCTTGAGGTCCTACATATCTTTCTGTAGAACTCATTTCTGAGCTTGCCACCTTTTTGCTTGATGGAACCTAAACCAAGAGGAACTTGACTAAGTGGTAAATTAAAAACCAGAGTTTACAACAGGAGATTATGACAGGAGTCATCAAACCTGTAAGTAACATCTGAAATTTCCTGTTAGTAATATTAATATTGTAACTGGGAAAATGGGGGTTAGCAAGATTGAAGGATTTGTGCCGTGCACAGTATGCCACATGTATACAACAATGGAGCAACAAATGGATACTGCTGCGACAGATGTAAGCAGGTTGCCCTTCTGGAAGCTCGCATTAGAGACCTGGAGGAGCAAATTGCAACACTGGGCATTACTGACAACCTTGAAAGGTGGCTAGCTGGGTTAACCACTTGACCACTGGGCACTTAAACCCCCTTAATAACCAGACCAATTTTCAGCTTTCGGTGCTCTCACATTTTGAATGACAATTACTCAGTCATACAACACTGTACCCATATGAATTTTTTGTCCTTTTTTTCACACAAATAGAGCTTTCTTTTGGTGGTATTTAATCACTGTTGGGTTTTTTATTTTTTGCGCTATAAGAGGAAAAAGACTGAAAATTTTGTAAAAAAAATGATTTTTTTTTCGTTTCTGTTATAAAATTTTGCAAATTACTATTTTTTCTTCATAAATTTTAGCCAAAATTTATACTGCTACATATCTTTGGTAAAAATAAGTACAAATTGGTGGATATTATTTGGTCTTTGTGAAAGTTATAGAGTCCACAAGCTATGGTGCCAATATCTGAAAATTGATCACACCTGAAGTACTGCCGGCCGATCTCATTTCTTGAGACCCTAACATGCCAGAAAAGTACAAATACCCCCCAAATGACCCCTTTTTGGAAAGAAGACATTCCAAGTAGACATGTGCATTCGTTTTCGTCCGAATGCATTTTCGTCCGAATTTCAGCTATTTTCGTTATCGTTTTAACAAACGAAAACGAAAGCACAGAATCCGAAAACCGAAAGATCCGACATAACCAATGCTTTATTTTCGTTTTCGTTGCTACAACAGTTCGATATAGATAGGAGATTCGACGTGACGCTGACAATAACAATCTGTGTCTATCGAACCTGTGGTCGAATGTGCCTAACCTTAACTCTATTAGTCCACGATTATTCTACATAGGAGAGAAAAGATTCGACATTATAGAGAGAAAAGATTCGACATAGGAGAGAAAGATTCGACATAGGAGAGAAAAGATTCGACATAGGAGAGAAAAGATTTGACATAGGAGAGAAAAGATTCGACATAGGAGAGAAAAGATTCGACATAGGAGAGAAAAGATTCGACATAGGAGAGAAAAGATTTGACATAGGAGAGAAAAGATTTGACATTATAGAGAGAAAAGATTTGACATAGGAGAGAAAAGATTCGACATAGGAGAGAAAAGATTTGTTATTATAGAGAGAAAAGATTCGACATAGAGAGAAAAGATCACTGCTGGAATTGGGTGGGGGAAGTAAAATAAAAATAAAGTTGATGATGAATGTTATTGGCTGATTGTAACCAAAGAGGAGGAGCAGTAAAATAGCTAGAATGACGAAGATTCGACAAAGCATCGAAAGTTAGAAGATTTGACGGTGCAGCAAAACTGTACGACGCTGCAATCGTACATTTCCGGTCAAATGCATCCTCCCATAGGCTATAGAAGAATTCTAATGTTGGTTGACTAGTAATAGTAATGAATAAATATAATTATTACTAGTCATACAACATTAGAATTCTTCTATAGCTTGTGGGCGGAACATTCGACCGGAAATGTATGATTGCAGCGTCGTACAGTTTCACTGCTCCGTCGAATCTTCTTTGAACATTAAACAGACACCATAAGCCTTCAATGACAGATTCGACCTTAATTAATTCAGATTTTCGGACGAATGCAATTTCTAACGAAAAACAAAATAAATAAAAACGAATTTCGGGAGTAACTAAATAAATTTATTTTTCGGACGAAAACGAAATTCCGAAACGAAATATTTCAGTGTGCACATGTCTAATTCCAAGGTATTCAGAAAGAGGCATTGTGAGTTTTTTGAAGTTGTCATTTTTTCCCACAATTCTTTGCAAAATCAAGATTTTTTTTTTTTTTCACAAAATTGTCATATTAGCAGGTTATTTTTCACACACAGCATATGCATTCCACAAATTACACCCCAAAATACATTCTGCTATTACTCCCGAGTATGGCGATACCACATGTGTGAGACTTTTACACAGCGTGGCCACATAGAGAGGCCCAACATACAGGGAGCACCTTCAGGCGTTCTGGAGCACCCAGGCCAATTCTGACATTTCTCTCCTACATGTAAAAATCATCATTTGTTTGCTAGAAAATTACATAGAACCCCAAAACATTATATATATTTTTTTAGCAAAGACCTTAGAGAATATAATGGTGGTTGTTGCAACTTTTTATCTCGCACGATATTTGCGCAGCAACTTTTTTAACGCGTTTTTTACGGAAAAAAAATGTTTTGTGCTTAAAAAAAAAAACAGTAAAGTTAGCCCAATGTTTTTGCATAATGTGAAAGATGAAGTTACGCCGAGTAAATAGATACCTAACATGTCACCCTTAAAAATTGCACACACTCGTGGAATGGCGCCAAACTTCGCTACTTAAAAAATCCCCATAGGCGACGCTTTAAATATTTTTACTGGTTACATGTTTTGAGTTACAGAGGAGGTCTAGGGCCAAAATGATTGCTCTCGCTCTAACGTTCGCAGAGATACCTCACATGTGTGGTTTGAAAACCGTTTTCATATGTGGGCGGGACTTACGTATGTGTTCGCTTCTGTATGCGAGCTCACGGGGACAGGGGCGCTTTAAAAAAAAAAAAAAAAAAATTATTGTTCATTTTACTTTATTTATTTTAGTTTGACATGTTTTTCCGCCCCAAAATTTTTTTTGATCACTTTTATACCTATTACAAGGAACGTAAACATCCCTTGTAATAGGAATATGGCATGACAGGTCCTCTTTACAGTGAGATATGGGGTCAATAAGACCCCACATCTCACCTCTAGGCTGGGAAGCCTGAAAAAAAAACAAAAAAAAAAAACAACAATCCTGGCTTTGATCGTAGCGGTGAGTCGGTAGAAGCACCGGAGGGTGGCGGGGGGCATCCCCTCTCATCTCCCATAAGAATGATCAAGCGGTGGAACAGCCACTATGATTGTTGTTATGGTGTAGGGAATCGCCGGCTGAAAAAGCTGATATCTGAATGATGCCTGTAGCTGCTCCCATCATTCAGATATCCCCGCACAAAGTCAAGGACGTCATATGACGGCCGGCGGGCGGGAAGTGGTTATTGCAGAGTATTGCCGGGCATTGCGGAGTATTGCCGGGCATTGCGGAGTATTGCCGGGCATTGCGGAGTATTGCCGGGCATTGCGGAGTATTGCGGACTATGGCAGGGTATTGTGGAGTATGGCAGGGTATTGCACGGGGTATTGCACAGGGGGTATTGCACAGGGTATTGCGCAGGGTATTGCAGAGTATTGCGCAGGGTATTGCAGAGTATTGCGCAGGGTATTGCAGAGTATTGCGCAGGGTATTGCAGAGTATTGCGCAGGGTATTGCAGAGTATTGCACCAGGGTATTGCAGAGTATTTTGCAGAGTATTGCGCAGGGTATTTTGCAGAGTATTGGCAGGGTGTATTGCAGAGTATTGGCAGGGTGTATTGCAGAGTATTGCACAGGGATGGCTGAGCAGGGATGGATGGATGGCTGGATCTGTGACTGCAATTGTCACAGATCCAGCCCACAGAGCTGCTGCTGCCATCCGCTCCCTCCCCCTCCCCTCTCACACTGTACCGATCGGTACAGAGAGGGGAGGGAGGAACCGGCGTCATCAAATGACGCCGGTCTGTTTACAAGTGATTGCTCCGTCATTCGACGGAGCGATCACGTGGTAAACGGCCGCTATCAGCGGCGATTTACCGCGATTCGGTCACAGAGTTTCCCGTGTGCGCGCCCCAGGGGGCGCGCGGGAGCGCGATTCTGGGAGGACGTTATATAACGTACTCCCAGAGTTAAGCAACCACCTTGTCGACGTTATTTGTCGGCAGGTGGTTGTTAAGTGGTTAATGTGATGGGATAAGTCAGGATTATCAGGTAAAAAGATGGGTTAATACAGTTAGAGGGAGTGTTAGGGGCTCACAGAAAAGGAAGGCCAGCCCTGGGTTTAAGCACCCTAACAGGCTTACCTGTAGTGAAAAGTGGTCTGTAATGCCGCGTCGGAAAAATTGAGAACCAGCTCTCAAATTTTTGTTGTCAGGAAATTCCGACAGAAAATGTCCGATGGAGCCTACACACGGTCGGAATTTCCGACCAAAAGCTCACATTGAACTTTTCTTGTCGGAATTTCCGATCGTGTGTACACGGCATAAGGGTTTACAGCCACAGTGAAAAATGTGGGTGGAACTCTGCTTTACAGTCATCAGAGGACAAGGGGGCACTCTTTACGTCTAGAGGAAAAAAGATTTAATCTCCAAATACGGAAGGTTTTCTTCACAATAAGAGCTGTGAAAATGTGGAATAGACTCCCTCCAGAGGTGTCCCGGGCCAGCTCAGTAGATTGTTTTTAAATAAGACCTGGATTCTTTCCTAAATGTACATAATATAACTGGGTACTAACATTTATAGGTAAAGTTGATCCAGGGAAAATCCGAATTGCCTCTCTGGTGATCAGGAAGGAATTATTTCCCCAGCTGTAGCAAGTTGAAGCATGCTTTGCTGGGGTTTGTCGCCTTCCTCTGGATCAACTGTGGGTGAAGGATTGTGTATGTAGCACCCTGATGTCTAGGCAGGGTTGCTCCTAAATTTACCTGTCAGGTGTATTGATTGGCCTTGGCCAATTGTTAGGGATCAATTGAGTTCATTCAAGTCTGGACTTGCTGCATGCTAAAGGAACATAGCATGACAACCTCCATTTTGAGTTCAGGAAGCCATGTCATGGGTTAAAGAAAGTTGAAACTCATACTTAAGGTTTAAAACTCACATAAGGTTTTTGAAATGTATGAGCTTAGTGAACTCCTCCCATCCCCACCTTTGTCCTCTAGACCTGCATATATACCAGTGTCTGAAGCTGATTAAACCAGATATCCTTTGGGCACATTGCAAAAGCTGTCTCCTGTGTCATTAATTAATATCTCCGGGCCTGTGGGGGTCACTGAAGGCTTTTCTTGCATTGAACCTTAACCTGCCTGGGTAGTTTGAAACAACTGAACCCCTAACAGAAACTGGGGTGCTCGTCCGAGATAAGCAAATCATCTGTGGTGAGTACAATCTTTTTGTCTCTATTGACAAAATATTTTCTTACCTCAGCTCTGATTAAAGCTTTTAGTCCCATAAATTAGTAGGGGATAAGAACCACGACAGGAGGTTAATATTGGGTTTTTGGTAAACCCACAGAAGGGTTTTAGGTAAACCCACAAGATAAGCAGTACTGCATATAGATACATTCCTTTTGGCAAGGAATATGATAGATACATTCCTTTTGGGAAGGAATATGAAGTGGTTAATGAGGAAATAGACTCCGGTGACCCCAAAACCTTTGCTTTTTCTTTCTGTCGCATAGAAGTATTAAGATAATAGAAGTATTAAGAATAATTTGTTGTGTGGATCAGAAGACTGCGTAATAAAACAGTCGTCTCCCACTGTCAATATGGGTCAGAAACAAGGTAAAGAAGATCCTCCTCCCAACCCAGGAGAAACGTGTATGGATTTTGTAGCCAGAATTTGTGGTACTGATTATGAATTTATAGTCCCATGGGTTTCAAATTTAGCGTGATGGACCGCAGCCATACGCAGTGTAGACCCCTTTCCCTGGGATGGTAGTAATGATGAATTTCACATGGATATGGTAACGGGATTGTGTTTAGGAGATAAGAGATCTTTCCCTTGGTACCCCGGGGACCCTCAATGGGATATGGGTTATATGGAAAAGGGAGGAGAGAATTGGTTAAGATACGCCCCATATTGACAATAAAAGACAGAAAAAGGCCACCAAATGTTTAACTAAGGAAGATTATGACCAGAAATATAGAGAAGAAGCCGATAAAAAGAAAGTTGTCCCTGACCCAACAGCCCCACCCCTGCCAATAGTCAGTCACCCTCCACCCTCATATGTACATGTCTATCCGAGTTTAACAAAGGAAGATATTGATCTTCTGGCTGGACATCATGCAATCAGACAACGGCAGATCCCTCCCGCTCCACAACAAGATACAGTGCCTACAGAGGCAAGGACAGGAAGCCAGAGTTGAGGTAGCTGAACCAGAAGAAGATCAAGGAGCTATAGGAAGGGTAGTTTCACCACCTGGCCAAGAGCAGGAGGAAGGACAGGAAAACGCTGTAGTGGGTAAAACACTTAGTCCCCCTAAATCAAAGAGTAGAACTGTATATAGTAACACTAACCTTCAAGTGCCTTTCATGACCATTGGAAATTAAATATTGAAAAAAGTAATAGACATTGAGGACATTGACAGGATAGTGAAACATTGCCCCAAACCCACCGCCTCCGTAGGAGGTACTATAACTTACCTAAAAAAAGGCATGTAAGGGTAGAAATTACACACAGGAAGACATGCGCTTTATCATTGATGGCATCATAGGACACACCAGTTCCTGGAGCTGGGCAAATGTTCCAAGTATAAACACTATTGACACTGGAAATGCGGGACTATATGGGTTAAACACAGTAGCAGGTAGTAACACCATGTGGACAGAATTAGAGGCTGAAATTATTAAAGTATTTAAAAATAAAAGTTCCCTTCCTACTGCCATAGCATGCAAACAAAAGTCAGAAGAGACTGTAGTTGAGTTCTGGAAAGGGTTTCATGAAAATTGGACAACAGAAGCTGGATTAGCTACAACTACTGATGTGGGAGCTTTGTTTATTCAAACTTATATGAATAATCTAAAACCCCAGTTCGCCTTGGTGGTCAAACAGATGATATCTGAATGGACCACAAAGTTGATTGACCAATTTCAGGAAACTTTAATACAGAAAGAAGCAGCAGGATGTTTAGATGTAATAAGAGAGAAAGCAGTGAGTACCCATTATCAGGCAGGATGCAGTTATAGATTTGTTCAAGACCTTTGAGCTGTAAATAACCTGGTGTGCGCCTATAGTGCCTGATGTGCCATCACTCCTTACCTCCATACCACCCGATGCAGAGTATTTTTCTGTGATTGATTTAACAAATGTATTTTTTAGCATCCTTGTGGATGAGGAGACACAGCCATTCCTTGCTTTCTGTTTTTTTTAAAACAAAAAGTTTTGCCAGATTTTTGCCAGATGACATGGTGTCATGGGTTATGTAGACCCTGTAGTCTACTCAGTTGTGCTCCAAGCCACATTGCGGTCCTGGACTCCCTGCCATCGTTCTGTCCTACTCCAATATGTTGATTGATATGTAACCCAAGCCAGGTAGCCTGCAAAGAGGATGGTTCAGATCTGCTACATTGGTTGGCAGATAATGGTCATAAAGTTTCCAAAAAGAGACTTCAATGGTGTCAGGAAACTGTTGATGCCTTGGTTTTGTACTCACGAAAGGTGAAAGGAAAGTCAGTCACGAGCTGCGGCTCTCCGTGGGTCTAGCCTCCCCACAGACCAATAAGGATATGCTGTCCTTTCTTGGCATGATTGGTTACCTGACTGTTCCTCCTATGATAATCTCTTGAGACAAGCCACAGGTACTGACATACCAGATTGTATAAAATGCAATGATGAAATGTACAATGCTTTTGTATACCTCAAAACATCTATGATAACAACTCCTGGTCTTGGCCTCTTGAGTATAGCAAAGGGTTTTACCTATTTGCTAGGGACAACTGTAAAGCCATGACAGGAGTCCTAGCGCAAAAACATGCGAGGCAAACTGCGCCCTATCGTTTTTCCCCAAGGGTTGTGCCTATGCCAGTGCAGGGCATGCTGGTGTGTCTCAGAGCTCTGGTATCCTGTGCGATGGTGGTGGAAATGTCTACATCATTCACTCTAGGACATGCCCCCACACTACACTGTAGGGCACATACAGGGCAACAGGATGACATAGCCAAAGGAAATGCTTTAGCTGACAAGGCAGCAAGAGAGGCAGCATCCACACAACCAGCAGACATCCAAATGCCATTGCTCTCAGCTGAAATCCCACTCCTAGATGAAACATTGTATGATCTCCAAACATATACTACAGACAAAGACATCCAACAATGGAACTCAATAGGTGTGCAGACAAGCCCAGAAACTGACCTTGTCTGCCATGAGGGGAGACCATGTATCCCTGTAGCCAGCGCACCCATTTTTATTTCACAATACCATGGAATAGATCACAGAGGGTGGAAAGTCACATGTGAACTTTTGGATAAGGATTTTTACATTCCAGGTCTTCCCTCTCTCGTAAAGGCATATGTTTCCAGATGCATCACATGCATTCGGAATAATCCCAGGAACCCTCACAAGGCAAAACATGAACATCTGATATATCCATCTACACCATTCACTCATTTACAAATTGATTTTACACACATTCCCAAACTAGGTAAAAGACAGGAATATTTGCTAGTAATAGTGGACATGTTCTCAAGATGGATAGAAGTGTTTGTAACAACAAAGGCAGATGCACAAACAGTAGTAACAATTCTCACACAGGAAATCATTCCCAGATGGGGTTGCCCACTTCAGATCAACTCAGACAATGGTCCTGCATTTATGGCCAAAGTTTGTCAAGACCTGGTAAAAACACTGAAAATAGAATGGAAGTTTCATATTCCTTACCACCCCCAGAGTTCAGGTATAGTGAAAAGGATGAACAGAACCATTAAAGATAAGATCAGGAATACCACTGGAGGTACGTATGCAAATTGGAAGAATGTCCTACCAGCTGTACTAGCCGAGGTAAGAATGACACCCTCTAAAAAGACATGATACTCTCCTTTTTAAGTCTTAATGGGTAGGCCATTCCCCACCCCATGGGCCAGACATGTTAGAAAGAGGGGACCTAGATCTTATTCAGGAAGAGTATGTAAAAAAAACGTATTGAAACTTTAGATCAAGTTGAAAGGAATGTTGCTCGCACCTCTCCTTCTTTCTTCACAGGAACCTACACACCCTTTGAACCGCACCAAGAAGCAGGAGTATCTCTTGGACTCCCAACCACAGTAATCGTAGTGACTCGCACAGCCATTCTGGTGGAAACACAACAGACCTGGATCCATGCCAGTCGTGTGAAGAAAGTGGACCAGACTCCTAAGAAGCAAGCCAAGGAAAATTGAGTGAAGCAGTTGGTCAAGGCTCAACAAGATGACGTCGCTTATTTCACCACACACTTCTGGGAAGGCCATGTGCCTCTTATGCTGGGCTGCCCTGATCGTGTTCCTGCCAACTTGGCTGATAACTAACTGTATTTATCATCCTGAAGATTTGGGACACATAAAG
Organism: Rana muscosa; assembly: GCA_029206835.1. Taxonomy (NCBI): domain Eukaryota; kingdom Metazoa; phylum Chordata; class Amphibia; order Anura; family Ranidae; genus Rana; species Rana muscosa. Next base: position 74,484,104 of record CM055127.1, read on the forward strand.
AGTATTTGTGGAGCCTCTAACACTCCACAACAGAATAATATGAATAATACACATGACAGACACAAGAGAAATGAAAACTCACAACGTTATATGGATAAAATGTTATTGTTGAAGTTTAAATATGCCTATGCACAGAAATCAGGGTATGAAAATGTTGGATATGTAGTAAAATTACACCCCTCCACCGTTAGTATTCCTCTCATGGCTGTACCTTTTAAATCAAAAATGTGCTAAATGTGAAATGCAATGATAATTAGAACTGAGGAAGATGATCCCAGGGAGGAGATAGAGTGTTATCAGATTGTCAGATTCGTATGATGCCAAGATGGGTGATATGAATGAGTAAAGATATGTATCCACATACACCCTAAGAAGAGCTTTACTCCACATAGATGTAAAGTAGTACTGTGGACCTTCTGGTATCATACCAAGCAGAGAAGATATGGTAGTGACCCCGCCATAGGGGTCTGATAATGTTGAGATATACATACATATATTTATCTAAATAGACTTAATGAAAAGGTTGAATAATTACACTGGAATCATTGATGAAATAATGGAAAATAATTCTGATGATATTACTAAATTAAATATAGAAACTAGAGCAATTAGAAAACAATTAGAACTACACGAGTTAGCCATAGAAAGCATGAGTGCTGCTCTAACTGGGTTATGTGAGAACACAGAAGATTATGAGTGTTGTACCTGGTTTCATAACACAAGTATTGAGGTACCAGATTATTATGATATAATTGCACAACACCGAAAGGAAGTAAGCAAATTACAAGATGAAGCTAGAAATATTGCCAAGACATGGGATCGATTTGCAAACCTAAGTTCTGGAGTAGGAATACTGACATGGTTGAAAAGTGCTGCCATAACTATTATTATGATAGAAGAAAGATTACATAACTGTGAAAGGTAGATGAGCCATATAAAATTGTCTCAAAGAGGGGATTGTAAAGGAACATAGCATGACAACCGCTATTTTGAGTTCAGGACGCCATGTCATGGGTTAAAGAAAGTTGAAACTCATACTTAAAGCGGAGGTGCAGCCAATATAAAAAAAAAAGTCAGCAGCTACTAACAGTGTAGCTGCTGACTTTTAATAAGGACACTTACCTGTCCTACTCGCCCACGATGTCGGTCCCGCCACGGCGATCGATCGCTGCTGGCAGGACGGGGCTCCTCCATCCTGAGTAAGGGAAACAGGCAGTGAAGCCGTAAGGCTTGCCTCCTGGGATACACACAGTTCCCAGAAGGCAGCGCGGCCCATTCACAAGAAGAGGAAACGGAAGGAGAGCCACCGCGGACGAGAAGAAGAACATTAGAGGCAGATTAGGGGACTTCCGCATAGCAACAGACATTTATTGGTGAGTATAAAAAATGTTTTTTTTTCTATAATTTTTTTTTTTTTTTTATGATTTTTAATATATAGATTTTTTCAGGGTGGACCTCCGCTTTAAGTTTTAAAACTCACATAAGATTTTTGAAATGTACTTATCTCTATGTAAAGTTTTCATGGTCATTTATGCAACATATCTATTGACTTTTGCCCTGGCTCATGTTTGTTTAAGATAAATTAAGTATGGTTCTACAACACCTGTGTAAACATAGAAAGCATATATTTATAATACATATGTTGAATTTTACATCTATGTAAGCTTTTGTTTTATATTACATCAGCTAAATTTGAAACTGAACTTGTAACACGTACTAGCAAATAGGAAATTATTAACCTGAATTTGTTTCTTTACTGTAACACGTATGAGCTTAGTGAACTCCTCCCATCCCCACCTTTGTCCCCTAGACCTGCATATATACCAGTGTCTGAAGCTGAGTAAACCAGATATCTTTTGGGCACATTGCAAAAGCTGTCTCCTGTGTCATTAATTAATATCTCCGGGCCTGTGGGGGTCACTGAAGGCTTTTTTTGCATTGAACCCTAACCTGCCTGGGTAGTTTGAAACAACTGAATCCCTAACACTGCACTTCTCTCTTCTGCCGCTAGGTGGCCGGGTACCTAGTGACATTAGATAAGACAAGGGCAGATTAGGAGTATATGGGGTATCTCAGCCAATGGGCTAGGGCTTTCTTAAATCCTCTGGCCTGCTGGGAGAGCCTATATATTTGGGTGAGGTCAGGTGATCTGGGTTCTGTGCCACCTGGACGGCTGTCTGGGTAGATGTGTGTTGTGCTGCCTGGGCTGCTAGGCCAGAGTTTGGGCCTATCCCGGGCACATCTGGCTGCTAGGCTGTCTGAGGGCCTATCCAGAAGAAAGAGAGCAGCGTAGGGTTGGGATTGCGGCTTGCAGTCCAACCAGAAGTGACGGTTCTGCCGGCCGGAGAACCTGTCATGGTCGGAGGTAGAGGGGAAGCTGTCGCCAATAAGGGACCAACCACCTTGTTACCAGGGACCACGGTGAGTAGCTAAGGCAAGTACCGGAGCAGTATTCTCACCAACCGTGGACGGCGAAGTATCGGGAAACTTGCCAAGCCAGGGACCCAGCCAGTGGGGTGAGGTTTGAGCAGTATCTGGAGTGCCAAGTCAGGGACCCAGCAGGGAAGTGGGGGTGACGCTTGAGGAAAATACTAAAGTAAAAAGATTAGAAGTGCTCACGGGATTCAGTGGCAGTGAATCAGCAAGTCTAGTGAGAGAGACTGGGAGCTCTGTGGGCTGAGAATCTACAAGAAGTGATTGTATAAAAGTAAAGGGGTTTGTTACAATTTGTGTTAGGAACTGTTCTGAGACTGTTGCCATAGGAGACAGCGCTCCTACACATGCAGATGTGGTGTCTTGCAGGGTGCCTTTCCCTGCATGGCTGTCTACCTGTAAAAGTCTTGAAGTCTGCCAATTGACATTGCAACTAAGTAAGGGTATCCTGGCCTTAAACCCTCTCTCCCACCGTTCTGTTCAAGAGAAAATAGATCTCTTTGCATTCAAGAAGTGTCTGGCGCCCATGAATCTACCTTACATAACACCCACCATGCCTTGCAACCCACTCTATACAGAAGGATGTCAGCTGTTCCTGGCTCTGGAGGTTCTAATTAGATTAAAGGACTCCTGGGACCTTGCTACATGTATATGGGATTGTGTTTTTCATTTCTTTTTTTTCCTTGGTAGAACTAGATGGACTTGTGTCTTTTTTTCAACCTGACTAACTATGTAACAAGGTTCTGTACAGTCAGATTCTGCGTGCCAGCTGCTGATATTTGGTGCACTCACTATATACGCTTTGCACTTATTGGATTCTATCTACATATTTGATCCAAGTTGGTGATTCAGAAAGTACTATATGAGTCATCCTGACAGACAGGCAACTAGCATTTTCAGAAAGAGGTCTGCAATGACAGCCCCTGTACTTCTCTCAAATATTTAAAAGACACCTGACATGACTGGGTTGCCTTTCTAAACTGTAGAAATGCTCTCTTAAATCTGCCAGTAACAATACAGACATGGGCATCCGCAGGTAGGGGCGAGGGGGGCAATTGCCCCCCCCTGGAATTGTCAAGAAGGTGTTGTAGTTGCCAGCTGCAGTGTCAGCTGGCTGCTCTCTGTCCTGACACATCTGATGTCCCTCCCTCACCCCCGCCCCGATCATCGGATGAGATGGCTCGGCAGTTCGGCCGTTCCGTCGCTCCTCGTCAGTAATTGGCTGCCTGCCTGTGTACATGTTGTGTAGATCCGGCCGGCGTCAGCGCCGCCTACTCAGTGCTGTCAGTGGCCGAGCCACCGAGTGATACGCTGCCAATGCCTACTCATCATCGCATCACAGGAAATCCTGACCTGAAGTGAGTGGCATATACAGTTGTATTGCAATACATTGCAATATAAAAAGATGTACATTCTCTAGGCTATATTATTATGGAAACAAGAAAAACAAAACAAAAAAAGAGGGGGGGCCCTATAAGTGTACTGTATAAACAGATAATAACTCACTCACGATGTTAATCCAGTGTGGGCAGTGTCTCTCTAGTCAAATGAAACTGCATATAAAAAAGGGGGAGGTTGTCCCACACCAGACGGTGAGGGACCAGGAGACCAAATGAGAGACACAAATTCAAAGGGTGAGGATTGTAGAAAAATGGTGTAAATTTATTTAAAAATAAACTATTTATTTAAATATCATAAAAGGCTCTCTTACAGGAAGAGAGTAAACAATTGCTATGTATCTAACACTGTGAAAATGTCTGGCAAAAAAGCCAATCTCAGCAAGGAGTCACAAAAACATACAAAATACAGGACAGACACAAACAACATAAACACAGTACAAAAATTGTCTGGACGCCGGTGATCTTTATGTGGGTGGGTATGTCACGACCATGGGTCGTATAATACCATAATATCAAGGGATAAGACATAGACATCCACATATGGATCCCTGGGAGGCTTAAGCCCAAATGGGGAATAAGGGGGTGGAAAAAATGTAGGGGGGGGGGAGAAGGAGGGGAGAAGGGAACCGAGAAATCTGCCAAAGTAACCAAGTATGGAGAGGAATTCTTCAAATCTGCACTGTTCCAATTGAGGGACTGCAAGTATACGATCAGGGTCAAAGTATCAACTACAGCAAGTGTAGTGAGGCTGAGAGTCCATGTTAGTACTGAAAATGGAGCGTGGAGGTGAAGGGTGGTATAGATGCACAGAGATGAATAACGTATCATGCGTAGTTCACCTTGGAATCACGTAAATAGCAGGCGGCAGTATAGTGAATGGTATCCTATACTATGAGGGTCCGGAAACACAGCACATGTATGCAGACAGAGATCTGATTCACTGAATGTATAGATGTGAAGCGGCCTCACCCCTCTCCCTTGCTTTATTGGTTGTATGGCTGTTGTCTAGGGGTACCTGGGAGAGAGAGATGATACACACCACAGCCCAAGTCCTCCGTAACTAAGAGGTGAAAGCCAGAAGATTGGGCTTTTGTGTAGGTGTCCTAGAGTCAAGTCCAGTCCTTCGTCCCTGACTCCTTTGCTTTAGTAACCCAAGTTTCACACAGTGAATAGGTACAACTCAGTTTTATTCTTCTTGCCAAGCAATAAAACAATCTTTCTCCTTAGGAAAATGGGGACAGATCGAGGCACAATCCTTTCCCTTCTTGCTGCTGCCCACTGTGCTGTCACCAGTGGTGAATAGTCACTGCCACTGACTAGGTAATATAGAACGTGAATTACCTTCGCTCACTTTGCCCCTGTCAGAGGAATAAATCCGTCCAAGGGAGAAATGGAGGCCTCTCCGTCACCAGCGATGCCGCGCCGGGCTCTTCGGAGAAGTTACTGCGCACCAGTCCTCACGAACTCAGACACGGGCACCCAAGGAGTTAGGGTCCCCTCGGATTCCTCCACCCTCGCGGAACTCAGTCGAAGGTACTGAGCCCCAGGCATCCGCCATAGTACCTCACCCCAGGCTAAAGGTGCCTGAGATGGACTCCATCTCCGCTCCGGCTAGGCCAAGGGCGCCTAGGCCCGGAACACCGGAACGCCAGCACCCAAGCTGAAGGTGCCTGGGTGCAGCCGCGTCCTCCAACTCTCTGCCCCTAAGGTCAGGGCGTCCGCCCCTTTTATGACCTCTCCCTTTGCGCCACAGCGGGTTCCCCGCCCCGGTGTACCAGCTCCAGGGGAGGACAAAAAGGCACAGTTTGCGGTGTGAGTTCAGCTCCGGCCCAAGGCAACAACGCCACCTGTAGGCCCCAAGGAACCCCACACCACCAGAGTCCTCACATAAATTCAAACACCGGCTACACTCTCCCCCTGGTGATTTGACACTGGTCCCCAGTGTCTGGTACAAACCCATATCCCACAAGGGTGGTGACATAAGTTCAGCCCAGAAACCAAACTACACAATTTAGCCCTGAATTGTGCCAAGACCTGAATGGGAAAGGGAAAACTTAAAACAATATAACTATAAAACTTTCCAATAAAACACTTTAAATATCTCACACATTTACATTCTTCCCTCCCTCTGGCTATCTAAGGACCACCCATTCTCAGTAGTCTTGACAGACGAGTCTCCCGCAGAGGGAAAGAAAAGAAACATACATCCTACCAACATGTGTGTTTGCTTGGAATGAATGAGTCTATCCTAGAAGAAACCCATTCACTCCAATAAGTGCTGCATAATGTCAAAAAAAAAAAAAACAATCTTGCGCAACACTGCCACCTGGTGACAGTGCCGCGGTCAAGACACTCATCACTTCCAGATGAACTTTCCTCTTGATCATTTTCTCTGTGACCCTACACTATCTAAAACCCAAAGTCACTGATTTCTTTTGAGTGCCTGGAGAAGAAAGGAGAACAAACAAAAACAGCTCCCATATCTCCAAAGAGTAGAACTGCCCAAATACAAAAAAAAAATAGGGCACAGTCCCTGTGTTCGATGAAAGGCACTCCGGAAAGTTCAGCCAGGAATAGAAAAGAAAAGCACACGGGAGTCTTTTTCCCTCTCTTCTTTTTTTCTCTTACAGGTAAAACCTTGGATGAGGCAATGATATAGGCTTCAGACGATCATCAAAAGCCTCCACATGGTACTCAACACTCTTTCCAACCTTGCGGCAGATCACCACTTTGTCCGCATGAATGTGTCTTCCCAGCATCCATTTAGCTTTACAGTCCTGAAACTTCTTGGTGACTGTTGGTGAACAGGAAAGGTACCGCCGTGCTTGCTGTGCTTTCAGTTTGTCCCATACAAAGGTATCATACCATCTTTGCCGAAAGACCTCCACCTCATAGAGCAGTTCCCGAGGCAGATACGGGTATTCCCACCCATATTCCTGAGCAACCTTCTGGCCAAAGAGACGCTGCAGTCTTGACAAAGGTGGCATAGTAGCTCTGTCTCCTTCTCCAGGTGGAACAATCGCTTCTGGGTGGCGAGGTGTGTTCACCACCTCGGTAGACCTGGGCCTAGGAGCCCGCAGTGATTGATGTTGCACTCCCGCAACAGGAGCAGGTGAAATGGATGTTGAATCCAGAAGGTGAACTTCAGACAGAGAACCAGCTTCTTCCCTTGGCACCGAAGCCTCTACCCGAGGTGTACTATCTCCAGTAGACATGGGCAGGTCCCTTGCGACACAGGACGAGGGTAGCTTCATCTTGTCCCATCCCTTCTGTTGGAAGATTTCGTCTATCTCCCCATCATCGCCATTGTCAGACAATGAATCCAGGTCAGAGTTGTCGTAGTACTCAGCGGGCAGATAATTCCCAGTCACGGAACTATCCCCCTTGACAGCCTCTAACAACTGTGGGCTACCGCCACTTTTAACCACGCAGACAGTCCCAACCCCTGGCTCACCTGGGCCTTTAGAAGAACAGGGATGTCCAGGACTTTTCCCACCGGAGCCATCCAGGCCAGGCAAGCAGTGGTGCAAAGCTCTTCCACGACCACAGGAGGCCATCACTAGGCCGACTTTTCTCTTTGGCGGCTGGAGCAGGGAGCTGCTGGTGACCGAGGCAGCATCCTCGGATTTCTCTCTTTTCACTTCCGCTTGGGCAGTCACTTCGCCCGGATCAGTGCGCACGGGGAACGCACAAGCATCGATCTCTCCCTCCGGAGTGGCAGTCCCTGTGAGGTAGTTGAGGTGGAAAACCCGAGGCTTTTCTGTGGATGGTTCCACCTCGAAGAGAAATTCTTTGCAGACCTCACAGCGCCCGAACGGCTTCAGCTGGACCACCAGTCCCGAACAGCCGGGACAGATCACACCGAGGGCTTCCATGTCTCTGCAGGTATAGAGAGCCAATCGCCCCCGGGGCCTTAGTCTTATCCCCGTATCCATAATCGGAGCAGCCAGAGAAGACATATCCGCAAAGGAAGGAACGGAAATCCACGGAGCACTTGAAGCCATCCTCTCTCTTTGCTTCTCCATTGCACACTGACCCACCTGCGCCGGAATCTCCACGTGTGTACGTCCACATGGCCAGACTCCTCCCACCTTCTGCACTTGTTTGCAGGCTTTGCACTTGTTCGCGGGCTTTTCCCTTGCCCCGCCCACGAACTACACAGTTATGGGTTGCCTCGTGGCACGTTGGCCAATATGGTCGACCTACTCGGAACTCCTCCGGGCAGCAAAGTTCAATTTCAGACATCATACACATATCCCGGATACGATGCCCCCACGTGTAGCGGCCTCACCCCTCTCCCTTGCTTTATCGGTTGTATGGCTGTTGTCTAGGGGTACCTGGGAGAGAGAGATGATGCACACCACGGCCCATGTCCTCCGTAACTAAGAGGTGAAGGCCAGACGATTGGGCTTTTGTGTAGGTGTCCTAGAGTCAAGTCCAGTCCTTCGTCCCTGACTCCTTTAGTTTAGTAACCCAAGTTCCACACAGTGAATAGGTACAACTCAGTTTTATTCTTCTTGCCAAGCAATAAAACAATCTTTCTCCTTAGGAAAATGGGGACAGATTGAGGCACAATCCTTTCCCTTCTTGCTGCTGCCCACTGTGCTGTCACCAGTGGTGACTAGTCACTGCCACTGACTAGGTAATATAGAACGTGAATTACCTTCGCTCACTTTGCCCCTGTCAGAGGAAGAAATCCGTCCAAGGGAGAAATGTAGGCCTCTCCGTCACCAGCGATGCCGCGCCAGGCTCTTCGGAGAAGTTACTGCGCACCAGTCCTCACGAACTCAGACACGGGCACCCAAGGAGTTAGGGTCCCCTCGGATTCCTCCACCCTCGCGGAACTCAGTCGAAGGTACTGAGCCCCAGGCATCCGCCATAGTACCTCACCCCAGGCTAAAGGTGCCTGAGATGGACTCCATCTCCACTCCGGCTAGGCCAAGGGCGCCTAGGCCCGGAACACCGGAACGCCAGCACCCAAGCTGAAGGTGCCTGGGTGCGGTCGCGTCCTCCAACTCTCTGCCCCTAAGGTCAGGGCGTCCGCCCCTTTTATGACCTCTCCCTTTGCGCCACAGCGGGTTCCCCGCCCCGGTGTACCAGCTCCAGGGGAGGACAAAAAGGCACAGTTTGCGGTGTGAGTTCAGCTCCGGCCCAAGGCAACAACACCACCTGTAGGCCCCAAGGAACCCCACACCACCAGAGTCCTCACATAAATTCAAACACCCGCTACAGATGTAACAAAATAGTGGCAGAAAAAGGCAAAATAAAACGTAACTTGTATTCAAGTATACGGTACCAGTCTTGGGAAGCCTATCTGCTGAGACACTGCCCACACTGGGTTAACATCATGAGTGAGTTATTATCTGTGTATACAGTACACTTATAGGGCCCCCCCTCTTTTTTTGTTTTGTTTTTCTTATTTCCATAATAATATAGCCTAGAGAATGTACATCTTTTTATATTGCAATGTATTTCAATACAACTGAATTTGTGTCTCTCATTTGGTCTCCTGGTCCCTCACCGTCTGGTGTGGGACAACCTCCCCCTTTTTAATATTATTATGGGCATGGTATGCCTGGCCTGAGTACCTTCCAATACAAAGTGAAGCTGAATTATCTCTTATATAACACATATCTTTCCACTGGAATGATATATGTGTTACATAAGAGATAATTCAGCGTCACTTTGTATTGGAAATTACTCAGGCCAGGCATACCATGCCCATATAAATATAGCCTAGAGAATGTACATATTTTTATATTGCATGGGTGACCTTAAAATTATGCCCCCTCTGAAAAAAGTTCTGCGGACGCCCATGAATACAGACTAAAATATTTGTTATTATAGCACAATATTATACAATGTAAGTATAAGTTCCCTTGCATGCATGGGTATTCAATGTTAATGCCACAATACTGGAATTACTAAGCTAAGTAAACATTCTCTGCTTCAGTAGAGTACTCCTTTAGTCAATCAGATCCCTGTAGTATATAAATTCCTTTGGATAAACTACCATGCATATAGGCTTTGTACTCAATGCATAGAAAATACTTTTTATGTAAGGATCTTTAAGTAAGGGTGAAATCATCTCATTAAAATATTTTAGATCTCTAAATCTGGTTCAGTCACGTACATAGAATACAAGTGTGTAATTTCTGCTACATGCTTGGCAATCAAAATACTTCAGTTGCCAATAAGGCAGACTGTTTCCTCCATGTATAGAATTCCACATCAACAATGTTTATAAACTATGAATTTCCTCTTACGCATTTGGAGACTTTTTTATGTTTCTCTATGGACCTATCCAGTAAATTCATTATTGTCACTGCAGGATATTTGTTATTAGCATCTAAATGTTTTACTGGAAAGAAAATGTACAATTCAGAAACATATGTATTTGTAAGTTCAAAGCCAAAGCACAACAACTCGTTTAAAATAGAGCTGGAGAAATTTTTTAAAGGAACATGTAACCACTAACAAACCTCAAAAATGGGGCTCCATCTAAAAATTACTTGGAATGGGGTAGTATCAAGGAATCATAATGACAAAACCTATCTTTAAAAAAAAAGGTGCAACTAGTCATTGGTTCTGTCAATGTCTTCAATGCTTTTAACTGATTTTATCAGAAACAGAAGGCTTGTCGAAAATATTACAATCTGATTTTAGGATTTCAAGTAGACAGCTTCTTCCTTATGCCCCTAAGGGCATCGAATTTCCGATGGAATAAAATCCGATGGAATTTTCCGTCGGAATTCCGATGAAGCTGACTTCCATCAGTCTTGCCTACACACCATCATACAAAATTCCGACCGTCCAAAACGCTGTGACGTACAACACGTACGACGGTACTATAAATGGGAAGTTCAAATCCAATGACGCCACCCTTTGGGCTGCTTTTGCTGATTTCATGTTACCGCGTGTTAGTAAAAGTTTGGTGTTAGCCGATTTGCACTTTTTAGTCTCCGTGCTTTTCAATCCGTTACAGCATGACGAATGTGCTATCTCCATTACGAACGCTAGATTTCCCAGAACGAGCGCTCCCGTCTTGTAATTTAGTCTGAGCATGCATGGATTTTTCTCAGATGGAGTTCCACACAGACGATTGGAATTTCCTATCGTTTTTTTTTTCCATCGGAAAAATTTAAAACATGTTCTATTTTTTTACACCGATGGAAAAAAGTCCGATGGGGCCCATACACGATCGGTTTTTCCAATGGAAAAAGTCCATTGGACTTTTTTCATTGGAAAAAATGATTGTGTGTACAGGGCATAAGAGCCTACAGAAAAAAAAGGTTGCACATGCCAACAGCAAACCTTGAAGTGAACTGCAGAACTCCCAGTGCCAGCATTGGTTGTAATTGGTACAGTAGGCCATTAGCTGATATGGGGTTGTCCTTTAAAGCAAGCAAGTGCTGTAATAATAATGTTCCTTTAATTAAAATCATCATCCTCAGTGATACAGTGGGGCAAAAAAGTATTTAGTCAGCCACCAATTGTGCAAGTTCTCCCACTTAAAAAGATGAGAGAGGCTTGTAATTGTCATCATAGGTATACCTCAACTATGAGAGACAAAATGTGGAAACAAATCCAGACAATCACATTGTCTGATTTGGAAATATTTTTTTTTGCAAATTATGGTGGAAAATAAGTATTTGGTCAGTATCAAAAGTTCATCTCAATACTTTGTTATATATCCTTTGTTGGCAATGACAGAGGTCAAACATTTTCTGTAAGTCTTCACGCGGTTGTCACACACTGTTGCTGGTATGTTGGCCCATTTCTCCATGCAGATCTCCTCTAGAGCAGTGATGTTTTGGGGCTGTCGCTGGGCAACATGGACTTTCAACTCCCTCCAAAGGTTTTCCTAGGGGTTAGAGATCTGGAGACTGGCTAGGCCACTCCAGGACCTTGAAATGCTTGTTACGAAGCCACACCTTCATTGCCCGGGCGGTGTGTTTGGGATCATTGTCATGCTGAAAGACCCAGCCACGTTTCATCTTCAATGCCCTTGCTGATGGGAGGAGGTTTGCACTCAAAATATCACGATGCATGGCCCCATTCATTCTTTCATGTACACGGATCAGTCGTCCTGTTCCCTTTGCAGAGAAACAGCCCCAAAGCATGGTGTTGCCACCCCCATGCTTCTCAGTAGGTATGGTGATCTTTGGTTGCAACTCAGCATTCTCTCTCCTCCAAACACGACGAGTTGTGTTTCTACCAAACAGCTCTACTTTGGTTTCATCTGACCATATGACATTCTCCCAATCCTCTTCTGGATCATGCAAATGCTCTCTAGAAAACATCAGATGGGCCCGGACATGTACTGGCTTAAGCAGGGGGACATGTCTGGCACTGCAGGATCTGAGTCCCTGGGGGCGTAGTCTGTTACTGATGGTAGCCTTTGTTATGTTGGTCCCAGCTCTCTGCAGGTCATTCACTAGGTCTCCCCATGTGGTTCTGGGATTTTTGCTCACCGTTCTTGTGATCATTTTGACCCCACGGGGTGAGATCTTGCGTGGAGCCCCAGATAGAGGGAGATTATCAGTGGTCTTGTATGTCTTCCATTTTCTAATTATTGCTCCCACAGTTGATTTCTTCACACCAAGTTGCTTGCCTATTGCAGATTCAGTCTTCCCAGCCTGGTGCAGGTCTGCAATTTTGTTTCTGGTGTCCTTCAACAGCTCTTTGGTCTTCACCATAGTGGAGTTTGGAGTGTCAAGCCCCATACACACTATCAGTTTTCTTGCAGGTTTTTCTCTTCAGGTTTACCAAAACCATCTAATATGAGGTCAAACCTTAAGAGTTTCAATTCGTATGCAATCAGGCAGGCCCTTGCACTACATGGTTTTGGTAAACCTGAAGAGAAAAACCTGCAAGAAAACTGATAGTGTGTATGGGGTGTCACTGTTTGAGGTTGTGGACAGGTGTCTTTTATACTGATAACAAGTTCAAACAGGTGCCATTAATACAGGTAATGAGTGGAGGACAGAGGAGCCTCTTAAAGGAGAAGATACAGGTCTGTGAGAGCCAGAAATCTTGCTTGTTTGTAGGTGATCAAATACTTATTTTCCACCATAATTTGCAAAAAAAATTCTTTCCAAATCAGACAATGTGATTGTCTGGATTTGTTTTTACATTTTGTTTTTCACATTTTGTTTCACATAGTTGAGTTAAACCTATGATGACAATTACAGGCCTCTCTCATCTTTTTAAGTGGGAGAACTTGCACAATACGTGGCTGACTAAATACTTTTTTGCCCCACTGTATTTAGAGAGGCTAAAGACTGAACCTGGCAATAGCAAGGTCTCTTCTGAAGGGGACAATCTCCTTAATGTCATACCCCCAAGCATCTTTGGCTGAGACTCATGGCCCATGTTTTCCTGTTCTACCTTTAGTTTTTAGTTTTTTAAACGTCAGTGTAATGCTTTTATTGATAGAATTTTATTGTCACAGAGTAGGTATAGGTTCATTTGAACCTGAACCAACCTATCCAGTGTTCTATCGGCTTACAACCACAGATAAAAGTGTGAAGAGGTGCTCAGGTACCTGTAGAAAGTCTTTAAATCTGGAAATATAGAAAAGCATAGTGGTGGGGAAACACAAGAGAATGTATTGCATGCCTTGACACAGTGCCCTGTAGATTTAGAGCACCACAGACTAGGGATAGGCAAATCTGCCTTGGTTTAATTTGTGGTGGGTTAACTGAATCCTGTTTGAAACTTGCGAAATCCTATGGTGGAGAATTTTGATACACAGTGTCCCCCCCCCCCCAACCCCTTCAACCTCTGCAGCAATGCTGGCAGCACTCATAAGTCTATTTCCCAATAGACTCCGGACATTTTTAGGGCTAACATGCTAGCTATTGTTAAAAAGGGCATTGGGAGCAAGAAATTGCCATAGGAGATATTTAACAAAGCACAAAATTTTTCAAAAAATACTACGCTAGGGAGAAGGTTCTTTTAATAGGAATTTTACAATAAAAATACACCAGTCCTTCAATTTACATTCTTGAAAGATGTATTTCCACTTTTGCAGACAAATTGGGATAACACCTTCTTTATATTTATTACATACTCCACACAGACTTGCATACATGCGTACATACAGTATCTCGCAAAAGTGAGTACACTCCTCACATTTTTGGAAATATTTTATTCTCACTTTTGGAAATATTTTATTATCACTTTTCATGTGACAACACTGAAGAAATTACACTTTGCTACAATTTAAAGTAGTGAGTGTACAGCTTGTATAACAGTGTAAATTCGCTGTCACCTCAAAATAACTCAACACACAGCCATTAATGTCTAAACCGCTGGCAAGTCAGTACACCCCTAAGTAAAAATGTCCAAATTGGTCCCAATTAGCCATTTTCCCTCCCCGGTGTCATGTGACTCGTTAGAGTTACAAGGTCTCAGATGTGAATAGGGAGCAGGCGTGTTAAATTTGGTATTATTGCTCTCACTCTCTCATACTGGTCACTGGAAGTTCAACATGCTACCTCATGGCAAAGAACTCTCTGGGGATCAGAAAAAAAAGAATTGTTGCTCTACATAAAGATGGCCTAGGCTTTAAGAAGATTGCCAAGACCATGAAACTGAGATGCAGCACCATGGATAAGACCATACAGCGGTTTAACAGGACAGGTTCCACTCAGAACAGGCCTCGACATGGTCGATTGGTCGACCAAAGAAGTTGCGTGCACGTGCCCAGCGTCATATCCAAAGGTTGTCCTTGGGAAATAGACTTATGAGTCCTGCCAGCATTGCTGCAGAGGTTGAAGGGTTTGGGGGGGAGGAGGTCAGCCTGTCAGTGCTCAGAATATACGCCACACACTGCATCAAATTGGTCTGCATGGCTGTCATCAGAGAAGGAAGCCTCTTCTAAAGATGATGCACAAGAAAGCCTGCAGACAGTTTGCTGAAGACAAGCAGACTAAGGACATGGATTACTGGAACCATGTCCTGTGGTCTGATGAGACTAAGATAAACTTATTTGGTTTAGATGGTGTCAAGCGTGTGTGGCGGCAACCAGGTGAGCAGTACAAAGACAAGTGTGTCTTGCCTACAGTCAAGCATAGTGGTGGGTGTGTCATGGTCTGGGGCTGCATGAGTGCTTCCAGCACTGGGGAGATACAGTTCATTTGAGGGAACCATGAATGCCAACATGTACTGTGACAGACTGAAGCAGAGCATGATCCCCTGGGCCACAGGGCAGCATTCCAAAATAACGACCCCAAACACTTCTAAGACGACCACTGCCTTACTAAAGAAGCTGAAGGTAAAGGTGATGGACTGGCCAGGCATGTCTCCAGACCTAAACCCTATTGAGCATCTGTGGGGCATCTTCAAACAGAAGGTGGAGGAGCGCAAGGTCTCTAACATCCACGAGCTCCATGATGTCTTCACGGAGGAGTGAAAGAGGACTACAGTGGCAACCTGTAAAGCTCTGGTGAACACTTTGCTCAAGAGGGTTAAGGCGGTGCTGGAAAATAATGGTGTTCACACAAAATATTGACACTTTTGTTCCAATTTGGACACACAGCTCTGGAGCAAGCAGACACTTTTTTCCCCAATAGCAAATGGCTTGCTATAGGGACACACGAAGAAAGGAGGAGTCAAGATCACCCGCAGGGGACCTGAGAAGAGGATGATCGGGCCCACACTGTGCAATACCACTGCACAGAGCATTTGAATATGACATGTTTGTTATTTTAGTTTAAAAAATAAATCTTTAGTAACACTTTAAGGTGTTACTAAACCCACAACAGTGAAATCAGTCTATATATGCAGTAAAGCATGCTTATTATACTCGCCATGGAACCTAAAGAGTGTTTGTTTCTGTCTTCCCTGATCCTCCCCTTCTTCCACAGTCTCCAAACAGTCTCCTGATAAAACAGAGTCTTGGGGGCAAGCTGCACATGCTCAGTTTGGTCTGTATTGCTAGAGTGTTTGTTTGTTTTCTCTTGGGAGCGTGCATGTGATCAACACAGGGCCAATCAGCACTGTCCAGACCGAGGGTCAGGGGTCCTGCAACCTCATAGGGCAATCAGGGGAGAGTGGAAACTCCTCCTACAAGCTTTAACCACACCCTGATAGAAGTCACAAGACTACTCTAACTGCTGATGAGAAAAGGTATTTAGCAGTTTGAATTTACTAAAACGTTTGCATTTCCGTGTACTGTGGGAGACCAGATATAGTAAAAGCAGGGTCCTATGTTTAGTAACACTTAAAAAACAAAACAAGTGTTGGCTACCTTTTTGCTTTTACCAATCCTACTTAGTTTTCCCCCTCTATATGTAGCGATACCCCCAAACTAAGGGAGCCGCTGGTTTGCTTTTGGGCCCTGTACACAGCACAGCCAACCCCCGGCAATCTACTCAGCCCTTCTCTGGCACAGCTAGTCTAGGGGTGGTATTTCTGTATAAATCTATAACAGTTTGCACACAATCCCACAATACCTTTCTTCAAGAGATAATATATATATAGGGACTCCAACACCAGATTTGAGAAAAGGTAAAAGGTTTACTTGTAGATAAAATGGGGTTAACAATTAAGATTACATATAACACATACATGCAGAGCCCTGCAGTAATACCAACAGTAGTTTATGATAATGCGCAATTAGTTCTAATACACACCAACATATAGCTTGGGTCCCCGTTAGCAATATGGCGCCCAACAGTACTATCAAATCCGAGTCAGGCCTGACTTAGCTAAAACTCAGTCTCTAGAGAAGGAATCTTCGCATGCCAGATGATCGGTGGTGCCCATACAGGAACAACATTTGTAATCCAACAAGGTCTAAGGTAATGGAACAACTCCCCGGAGACTATGTGACTCAGTCCTCGAACTAGTCTCCTGACAGGAAAAGGGAAATATCACCCGATGGGCCAAGGCAGTCTATAGGCCTAGTAAAGTACTCAAGTATGGTTGTGAGCAGGTGCTCTCTCACCCCTCCGGACTCGATTTCAGTCCGGGACTCCCACCGCTGTGTTCACACACACAGGATCTGCCACCGCCTGATCTCCGGTTCACTGACGTCCCTCAAGCAGGTAGATGTCTGTCGCCACACAGGCTCCGCAGCGAGGTGGAAGGCTCTCTGGAAGTGCGCAAGGCCCAGGCCTCAGGGCTTGCACTCGCAGCAGGTCCGCACAGGAAGTCCTCTTGCCAGCCGCGCGGTGTCCAAAGAGGCCGGGCTGAGCCTCGCCCTCCCCTTTTATACCCCACCCATGAGTCTCTGCGGCAGTCCAATGCACCCTGGATGCCAAACGGGGTTCTGGGTAACATAGTCCATGGGGCCTCAACGGAGACCCCGCTACATATATAGTGTTAAGAATTTATACAAACCATAGTTAACCCTGTCTGTACTGTTCTGGTAGATCTCATTATCACTTGTAAACTAGATATGCACAGTTTGTCCTAACACAGAGTTAAAGCTCTTAAGGCTTAGGTGGTATACTGTTTGTTAAATGCACTCTGAAAACTATTCTGTCTTTAGAGCCCTATGTATAAACCTACTCCAAAGAAACAACTATAGAGGTAAAAAAAAAAAAATGAAGCATCACATAATGTGGATATTAAATTGACTTTTTACTTTTACATTTGGCTTAAATACAGCAGCAGCACCCAATCTAATTTATTTTAACCTAAAAAGTTTTTTTTTTTTTTTAACAAGTTTGCTAAAAAACATTTTAAGCCCAGGTTCACACTTGGCTGCGGGAGTGAAGCCGTGTGAGTTCAGCTGAACTCGCACGATTTCACTCTCGCTGGCAGTCCCGATTTCAGCCGCGATTACAAAGACATCTGTGCAGGTTTCTGCACAGATATCAATGTAAATCACGTCCGAAATCGCAAAAAGTAGTACAGAAACGACTTTTTGAAATCGGTGCAGCGCCGCAGATGCGGCGTCACACCGATTAGGACGGTGCCATTGCCGGCAATTTGCGGCAAATATCGCCGTTTTGACATGCGATTTGACATGCCAAATCGCATGTCAAAACACACCAGGGCTAAAGTGAACCAGGGCTAATACTTTCTGCTTCTTTTTTTTTTCCAGCACCCGCAGTGCCACATTGCTTTACCTTATAAGTTTAATGTCACCACAAAGTGAACAAAAACACTTTATTAATTTCCAAAAATATTCCAAAATATTTAAAATATAGACTTCAGATATGTGTTTGTTAGAAATTGGCTAACATCTAGACCAGGGATATGCAATTAGCGGACCTCCAGCTGTTGCAGAACTACAAGTCCCATGAGGCATAGCAAGACTCTGACAGCCACAAGCATGACACCCACAGGCAGAGGCATGATGGGACTTGTAGTTTTGCAACAGCTGGAGGTCCGCTAATTGCATATCCCTGATCTAGACAATACCCAAGCACTTGAACAGACAACCATCAGAAAGAAACAAGGCTGGTGTTTTCTTGCAATAAAAATGAAAGTGTACTATCTGAAAGATAATGGGGGTTATTTACGAAAAGGCAAATCCACTTTGCACTAAAAGTGCAAACTACAATTGCAAAGTGCACTTGAAATTGCACTGAAAGTGCACTTGGAAGTGCAGTCGCTGTAGATCTGAGGGAGACATGCAAGGAAAATAAAAAACAGCATTTTAGCTTGCACATGGTTGGATAATGAAATCAGCAGAGCTTCCCCTCCTTTCAGATCTACCCCTCAGATTTACAGCGACTGCACTTGCAAGTGCACTTTGCACTTGTAGTTTGCACTTGTAGTGCAAAGTGGATTTGCCTTTCTTAAATAACCCCCAATATCTACAAATTGGTAAGTGTCAGCGGAAAATCAAAAATCACACAGGTAGTTTGATAGGCAGAGACATCCAATGTGGTTATTCAAAGGATAGGCACGAGTTGTCCTCTTTAGTTAAACATCTAATTATGTTATTTTACCGAATAAAATGCATTTTGTGGCTTTAAATTGACAATTTCTCAGTTCAAGGTGATAAAATTGGTGTCTGTGGGTAAAAAGTTGCCATACAATAGATATTTAACATAACGCAAAAGCACAGTCGAAAACTTAAAATATAAAGAAAGCAATCAAATATGTGAGGGTGAAGTGTGCAAATAATAAATATATGTAGCAGTCAGGAAGTTTCTGATATATCCAATGTATCAGATCGTATAAGATTGATATACTGTATAAGTAATATAATTAATGTAGCAGTAAAAAAGTTTCTAAAATACCAAACATGTCAGAGATGGCATAAAATAATATATTATTGATACCACAAATATTTTTCAGTGGCAAAAGAGTATGTAAACAGCTTTGCCAGAGCACAATATACGGAAGAGATAAGGCAGATTTGACCTTTTAGTCCTTTTTACTACCAGGTCCGCAGCCACTGAGAGTTTGTATATTTTTGGCAACCCAATTATTGGCTGTCAGATGGAAGCAATCTGGTGCCTTTAGTAAGGGCTCCTTGCACCTATTGGTGTGTCCAGGAATGGCATGTTGGGTTCCTGAGCTCTGCATGCCCATTGGCGTGCCCGAGACTGGCATGGCCGATTTCGCTGCGTAGAGGGGAGGGAGCCAAGTAAACATCAATCCTCCCTTCTCCCCTTCTTGTTGAACTTGAAACAAAGTGTAAAATGTCACTTCTGGGTCCCCCTTTTACTCTCCCCAGCCTAAACGGCTGGGGATTGGGGAAGAATCTAATGCGGAGCGATCTGCACCATGTTACATTTATTGGAGGACAGGTGAAAAAGGAGACCACGTCCCCAAAATGCAACATATAAATGGCGACCCCCACGCTCCGTCGCTGGTATACAGAGCCACTGCCTGTCTCCCCTTCTGGCTTTTGCACCTGTCAGATACTAGCTGCAAGTGTGGCTAGCTGCTTACTGGCTGGCTGCTTTTCACTCTCTATGCTCACACACTGGGACAGGTTGAGGGTTACAAGCTGCATGTAGGATTTCAGCTGGTGCTTGGACAGAGGGTTTTAGGCATTTTACACCTGATGGGTCCTGGTGAATGAATGATGACCATGCCCTTTGGGACCATTTGAGTGTAATATTTACTGTGTTTTTTTATGTATTCAATAATAAGTTTTTTTGCGCTAGGGTTGTGCATCCCTTGTTTTTTTTTTCTCTGGTCGTAGACACAATCTGATGGACAGTTATGAACAACACCTAAATAAAATATCAATCGGTTGCTAGATGACAGAAAGCCATCGGCACCATATCCCTTAGTTAACAGGATTTTAGGGAAAAGAGAAATATGGGACTTTGAAGGTGCAAAAAACACAACACGAATATAAAATTTCATTGAAAACATTGATTTAAAAATTTGAATATTGTCATACAGTGCCCATACGATTAAGGAAAAATGCAGTAACTGCAGCTCTACATGTTTCACCATGCGATGGCTTCCTCAGGACACTTTTAGCGAGTACTGTATATGCAATCACTATGAATTAAAAATAGTAATATTTAGACAAACAAATAATTGATATCAAACAAAAATATAAATAATACATTACAAATCCATAGAGAAATAACATATCTCACATATGCATGTGCCTGCCAACCAAGGTTTCCCTTAACTGAAATAATGATGAATATCTTAAAATGAAAAACTACTCCAACATGAGGAGGGCATATAGAGAGATATTTGGTGAAACCACAGAGGAAGGCAATAGGACTCCAAAAAAAAAGAAGGCCTGTCTGAGAGGGAGATTTCCAATATAAATCAAATTTATTAAACTAAATAACCTGATTCAGCTAACCAAATTCTTGACCTACCAGTATATCCCCCGGACCCCCAACAACGGATCCCTAATTGCTGAAAGCTGGTATGAATCACCTAAATAAACATTAGGGTAATAAATAGAAATGCCTTCCAATCATATGCAGGTAAATACTCTGAACTACACCTTTTAGGCTAGTCCTTTGATAAGGGGAGTTGGGGATAAAAGGGGAAGTTCAGGGAGAAAAAGGACCTCCCTCAAGCGCTCTGGAATCACTATGTATGGATTCTCACACAGAAAATCATCTCATCATCAGCTCAACTCTCCAGACTCTCATACCACATCAGATTATATTTTTAGAGGCCATTGCGAATCCTCGGGATGTGGTCCTATAATACACCTCAGTTATCTTTGCGTGATAAAATGTAAATTTCTCCAAAGTGAAATTTCATCTCACTTCTGAATTTTGACTGAATTTGTGCCTGCATAGTTTTGTTTGATATATTTTTGGGGTGTCATATCATATTCAAAGGTGTCATCTCCACTTAAGGAATCAAAGTAATTAATTTAAGCTTTGCCAGTGTAACTAGTAGTATAAACTCAGTCCTTGCATTCTGCTGCAGAGAATTCGAGGAGATGACTGACTGGGTGGACATTTTTGTTTACCAGCATAGTCTGAATTACTTATATTCCAAGACGGTGGTGACTAGTCTTTACCTATTGAATGAACAATAGGGAATACGATTTCTCTTAACCTCGTTGGCACCAATATACATATGGTTATATTTATTACTGATTAAATAATATGCTATTGACATAATGTGATTTGGGGCTTCACAATAAATCAGTATCAATATATAATTGTAGTGACTTAATAATAAATTGAAATTGTCATTTGTTTTATTGATATGCAGTCTATACCTTCACTTAAAATTTTATTGTGCTAAAAATATCTACATAGCAGGGATGGACTGGGCTGGAGGGCAGAGTGGCAATTGCCCCCCCTCCCCCCAGGCCGCTCTGATGCCCGAAAAAAATCGGAACATGTACAGCTCCCTCAGATGTGCACTTTTATTATTATTATTTTTTATATATATTTCAGGCTTCTTTAGAAATAGTGTATATTTCGATATTCATCCTCCCAGACGGGATACGTGGTTACAATTCAATAGAGCTGGGTGGAGTGTGCGCACGGGCATCTGGAGAGAGGAAGAGATTTATTTTTCTCCGCTGCATGCACTTCCGTGAATCATGGAGGTAGGGAGAATTTATTTTTCCAGCTGCATGTTCGGCATTTAATGTGCATATATGCCTTATCATTGGGTGCGTTTTTTATTTTGAGTGCAATGTTGTAATTGATTGTTTTTCTTCTTTTCTCTCTCTCTCACCTAAAGTTGGAAAAACCTTTTGTATTTCTAATTGAATGCTTTCTGCGTCCAATCCTGAAGAAGCCTTATAGGAGAAACTGTCGATAAATGGACGCCACCGCAAACTGAATACTATCCATTACTGTCAATATTGGGTATTAGGTGTATGCCTATGACTTATATTGTGATATGTGTTTATCAGTTTTTTAACAATAAATTTTTTGTCATTTAATAAATTTTTCTGTATTTTATACAACATTATTTGTTGAGTATTCTCATATACATAGCACCGTTAAAATCCTATATCTTGCACCTTTATTGATCCAGAAAAAAAGCTGCAGACATGCCCCTCCATGCACCTGTGCAGTTCGGTCCTACCAGACGCCGTCTCCTAGCAACCCTAGACTCCTAGAAGTTCTGGAACTTCTTTTGGGCGACAGGCATCCTGCGATTCTGTTTGTGCAATTTTACTCTGATGCGTCGGGCGACAATTGTGGCACGATTTGAGTGCCATTGAAAATAGCAGGGTTTGCAAGGGCATCCCACGATTTGCGGAGGTTTGGAATCGCTGGCAGAATCACAACGATTCTGCCTGCGATCCAGATGTCATAGTGTTTTGCGTGTAATAGACTTTAATGTAATTGCAACAGAAACGCAAGTGTTGGCTCAGTCCCCTCTGGATCTCCATCTCTGAATTCCAGGAGCCGGTCCGGCAGGACATGTCCCACTACTGGGGGGATAATGCCGGTTCCGCTTCCTATGGCCCCACGTAGGATGCCTTTAAGGTGTCGGTGCGAGGTTCCTATATTTCTAATATTGCCCAGCATCGGAAGTCCTCTCGGGCTGCCCTCTTGGCCTTGGAGTCCTCCCTGGATCAAGCCAGGGCCCAATACTCTGCGCTTCCTGCTCTGGACTCCCATGGGGTCCTGGTGGGGGCACATAGGGCTCTGGACCTCCATAGGGTGGACGCAACGTGGAAACAGCAAAGGTACTTGTCGGCCAGGTTGCTTGAACACAGCGGTAGAAATGGTAAGATGTTGGCCTTTCTCTCCTGCATGGATTACATTGACAGGACTATACCACACATTCAGTTACCTGACGGCTCAGTCACATCTGACCCCCTGCTTATTAATCAGACATTTAAGTCCTTTTATGAGAACTTCTATTCTGCCCCGGATGAACTCGAGACGCTGGGGTTTCTGGATTCTCTGCAGTTCCCAGTACTGGATGAATCTCATAACCTTATATTAGACAAACCCCTGACGATTGAGGAATTCACAGAGGCCATATGCTCTCTCCCCCTAATAAAGCCCCTGGATTGGGCGGTTTGCCCGCCGAATGGTACAGAAACTATGCTGAAGACCTGGCACAGAAATTACACTCATTGTTTGGCCGTGCACTGAAGGAGGGTGAGCTCCCCTCCATGTGTGAAGCCCTGATTGTTGTACTGCCTAAACCTGATAAAGACAAACTGTTGTGTGGGTCTTACCATCCAATCACACTACTGAATAGTGGTCATCCAAATGTTTTCTCCCTGCTGCTTTGTGCAATAATATAACAAAATTGTTTTCTCATACTGTTTTAATTTTATTTTATAGATCTATTTAAATCACTCTGTACAACTCTTTACCCCCGATGAAGCCAATGGATTGGCGAAACATGTAGGGTTAATTATGTAATCTTGCTGATGTATGTACAGTGTGTTCTGTCTTTATATTTCTTTATTTGTATAATTGCGTATTTTTTATCATTGTTTGATTAAATAATAAAAATACCCCTATTTTTGTACTAAAAGTATTTCAAGTTTTTTGTGGCACTGTTATAATCCCATAGTCCCTACATACTTTTTTCACATAATCTACCAGGGATGAGGTGCCGTATCTTTCAGAGGACACACCAACCACATACAATTTTTACTGAATAGTGACGTCAAGGTGTTGGCCAAAATTCTAGCCGTATGACTACAAAAGGTCATTCTCCATCTCATTCATAGGGATCAGACTGGGTTCATGCCTGGGAAGAGTACGTACGACAACATTCGCCGGCTCTATCTGCACATTCACAGGGTTGCCACTGACCAAAAGAGTGGCCTGGTGTTATCATTGGATGTGCTCAAAGCCTTTTATACAGTTAACTGGTCCTTCCTTTGGGAAACCATGCATCGTATGGGCTTCAGCTCCCAATTTATTAAGTGGGTCAGTTTGCTTTATACCAACCCTAGGGCTAGGATAAGTACTAATAAGGATGTCTCTGATGTCTTTACTTTGCAGAGGGGAACCAGGCAGGGCTGCCCGCTCTCGCCGCTTCTGTTTGTTCTGGCCATAGATCCTCTTGCTCTGGCGGTGTGGCGGATGGCGACGGTAGGTGGCATTTGCTATGGGGACCTGACTGAAAAGATTTCCCTCTATGCAGATGATGCCCTAATCTACCTGGATGGGACTGAGCAGTCATTTGTTTCGCTACTGGGTGTTGTGGAGGAAATTGCGAAGGTCTCTGGGTTACGAGTTGGGTGGGATAAATCGGTGGCATTCCCTATAGGCCCTGAACTAGATTACGCCTACCTCTCTACATCCAAATTGACCATCCAACACACGTTTAAGTATCTGGGGATACATATTAAAGTGGTTGTAAACCCACTATATTTTTTTTTTTCCCAACGACCTGTAAGAGAAAGGCATAATGAGCTAATATGACTAGCATAATAGCTCATTATGCATCACTTACCTTAGATCAGGGCCCCCGAAGCTGTCCTCGTCTCCCTCTTCAGCCGCATCCATCGCTGCGGCGATAGCCGGAATGTTACTTCCGGGTATCGCCGCACCAGCCAATCACAGTGCCGCTCCGGCGCTGTGATTGGCCGGAGCGGCGAAGACGTGACTCCGTGCATGCCGCGTGAGCTGTCGAATTCGGCTACGTCGTCGAATGCTGCGACCTAGCCGAATTTGTGAATGGGGTTAACCCCATGCGCATGTGCGTGACGTCAGCGTCGCCGCTTTTAAATGCAAATATCTCCTTAACCGTGTAGGTTAAGGAGATATTTCATGCACCTACAGGTAAGCCTTAATCTAGGCTTACCTGTAGGTGTTTGTTTACAAAGTGGGTTTACAACCACTTTGATTCTGACCTATATTCATTTGAAAAGCCTGGGCCTCCTTACCACTTAATCTGATAGGCCGTGTGAATATCTTTAAAATGATATATTTACCTAAATTCCTATATGTTTTTCGGGCATCCCCAATCTTTTTGTTTAAAAAAACTCTTTAACAGGATTAACTCGCTCCTCTCCACCTTCCTCTGCCAGGGCAAACAGGAACAGCAGAAAGGAAGGGATGGACAGCCGCACTCCAAAAAAAAACCCTTAAAGGTTGCTTTTATTGTAAAAAAGATAAAACACATGCACTACAGGTCACAGCAAGGCAGGGATCAGCTGACGAGTTTCACACTACAAATGTTAGTGCTTACTCAGGGGTCGACCCCGCGAATAGCTAGGGCTTCGCTTCAAGCTGCTAAACTTGATGGCGGATTGGCCTGCCCTAATCTGCGACACTATTTTATAGCGTCACAGCTAGCTTATGTTTATGACTGGTTCCTGGAGGCCTCCTCATCCTATTCCACTGCTCTATTGACTGCACTGGTGGATTCTAAGGCCTCACTTGTGGACGATTTACACAGATCTGTACCCAGGCGTTCTTCCCAAGGCTCCCCGTTAGAAATGAGCTAGTTAGCCTGGCATGAATGTAACAAGGTGCTTGGGGACTCGGATGGGATGTCTCCCAGGTCCCCCCTGTGGCGGAACCCAAAGTTCGCTGAGCTTCTGGGTCACCCGGACTACTTGTGGTGGACAAGACTCGGGGTCACGCATGTCTCCCACATTTTTGTTAATGATACGTTTCTCTCCTTTGAGAATTTGAAGGTACGGTGTGGGGTGACGGATAAATTCTACTATAAGTATTTGTTACTATGTCATGCCGTTCAGGCACAATTTACTGGGTTGACCCAGGATCTCATTGAATTGCCTTTGGAGAAGCTGCTGTCGTACCAGGATATTAAAAAGCTGGTTACGACTATTTACTCCTGCCTGCAGTCTGCTGGGGTTAATCCCTTTCAGATTGCTCAGGGAAAATGGGAGGTGGACATTCCGGGGCTGTCCGAGGAGGGGTGGGAGGAGGCCTCTGAGGTTTGCTTTCAGGACCTTATTGGATCTAATGATCTGTACTTACAGTTTAAATTTATACACCAATTGCATTATACTCCTGCCAGGCTGGCTCACATGGATTTTGCCTCTGCTGCTTCTTGTTCTAGGTGTGACTCCACTGATGCTGGATACATACATACATTTTGGTCTTGTTCTGCTTTGTCGACGTTTTGGAAGGACTTATTTTCTTATTTTAAGGACACCTTACATTTACCAATACCTTGTACACTGGAGATTGGACTGTTGGGAGTTCTCAATGAGTTTGTACAAAGGACCCATGCTCGAATTCTGGTGCGCACTATTCTTTTTTACGCTAGGAAATAAATTCTGTTACAATGGAAGAGTGCTTCTGCTCCAGATGTTCAAAGGTTGTACCGAATGATAAATACGGTTATACCCATTTTTAAATGCATCTACAAGGGTAGGGCCTGTCCTGCCATGTTTACCAAGATTTGGCAGCCCTGGCTTGACATTGCAGATTCCTTTTGGAAGGACACCCCGCTCTCCCAACCCTAATGGGTATTGCCCTGGGTTGGCTTGCTAAGGCTGCAGCCTGCTGGGGACAATGTTGTTGGTTTGGTGCTCTGGGGGTTCTGGTTGGAGGTGTGGTGAGCGGTGAGGTGTGATGCATGTGATGTGACCATTTGTGAGACTGTTTGCTTTGTACATGAAAAAAACTAAATAAATAAATCTTAAAAAAATAAATTAAAAAAAGAGTAACAAAAAAGAAACGCAAGTGTTGTGATGCGATTTTTTTTTGTGTTTTGCGTTTTTTATTGTTCCCTTTTAAACACTGTATATAGAGTGTCTTGCAAAAGTATTCACCCCCCCTTGGCTTTTTACCTATTTTGTTACATTACAGCCTTTAATTCAATGTTTTTTTAATCTGAATTATATGTGATGGATCAGAACACAATAGTCTAAGTTGGTGAAGTAAAATTAGAAAAATATATACATAAAACTTTTTTTCAGGAATAAAAAAATGATAATTGCCATGTGCGTATGTATTCACCCCCTTTGTTATGAAGCCCATAAAAAGCTCTTGTGCAACCAATTACCTTCAGAAGTCACATAATTAGTGAAATGATGTCCACCTGTGTGCAATCTAAGTGTCACATGATCTTCATTACATATACACACCTTTTTGAAAGGCCCCAGAGGCTGCAACACCTAAGCAAGAGGCACCACTAACCAAACACTGCCACGAAGACCAAGGAACTCTACAAACAAGTAAGGGACAATGTTGTTGAGAAGTACAAGTCAGGGTTAGGTTATAAAAAAAAAAAAAAAAAAAAAATCTAAATCTTTGATCCCTAGGAGCACCATCAAATCTATCATAACCAAATAGAAAGAACATGGCACAACAGCAAACCTGCCATGAGACGGCCCCACACCAAAACTCATGGATCGGGCAAGGACGGCATTAATCAGAGAGGCAGCACAGACACCTAAGGAAACCCTGGAGGAGCTACAGAGTTCCACAGCAGAGACTGGAGTATCTGTACATAGAATGACAATAAGCCGTACACTCCATAGAGTTGGACTTTATGGCAGAGTGGCCAGAAGAAAGCCATTACTTTCAGCAAAAAACAAAATGGCACGTTTTGAGTTTGCAAAAAGGCATGTGGGAGACTCCCAAAATATATGGAAAGTGCTCTGGTCTGATGAGATTAAACTGAACTTCTTTGCCATCAAAGAAAACACTATGTCTGGCGCAAACCCAAAACATCACATCACCCAAAGAACACCATCCACAGTGAAACATGGTGGTGGCAGCATCATGTTGTGGGGACGTTTTTCAGCAGTCGCGACTGGGAAACTGGTCAGAGTTGAGGGAAAGATGGATGATGCTAAATACAGGGATATTCTTGAGCAAAACCTGTACCACTCTGTGTGTGATTTGAGGCAAGGACGGAGGTTCACCTTCCAGCAGGACATTGACCCCAAACACACTGCTAAAGCAACACTTGAATGGTTTAAGGGGAAACATGTAAATGTGTTGGAATGGCCTAGTCCAACCCCAGACGTCAATCCAATAGAAAATCTGTGATCAGACATAAAGATTGCTGTTTACAAGCGCAAACCATCCAACTTTAAGGAGCTGGAGCATTTTTGCAAGGAGGAATGGGCAAAAATCCCAGTGGTAAGATATGGCAAGCTCATAGAGACTTATCCAAAGTGACTTGGAGCTGTGATAGCCGCAAAAGGTGGCTTTACAAAGTATTGACTTTAGGGGGATGAATAGTTATGCACATTGACTTTTTCTGTTATTTTGTCCTATATGTTGTTTGCTTCACAATAAAAAAAAAACATCTTCAAAGTTGTGGGCATGTTCTGTAAATTAAATGATGCAAATCCTCAAACAATCCATGTTAATTCCAGGTTGTGAGGCAACAAAACGCGAAAAATGCCAAAGGGGGTGAATACTTTTGCAAGGCACTGTAGCTGGTTGCTAAGGTGCGGGCCAGGAAGCCAGTCACTGCATCCTTATGTAGCGGGGTATTGCCCTTTAATTCCCCAGAGACTACAGTACCCATTACACCTTGAGGGAGGCGGGCCCCAGTTCTTTCCCTTTGGACACTGCCCTCCCAGCAAGAGGATCCCTGTGCTGACCTGCTGTGTGTACAAGGCCTGAAGCCTGGGCCTTGTGTTTTTTTACAAAGAGCCTTCAGCTCCACCGAGGAACCTGCGGAGCGTCTGATCCTGTTGCTGAATGCTGTTACCAGGAGGACCGAAGACCCGGGTGTCGTGGACACTGTGAATTAAGTCACAGCAACGGAAGTAACGGACAAGGACTAGTCCGGTTGGGTGAGAGAGCACCTGCTCAGAACTACACCACAGTATCTTTAGGCCCACTGACTGTATTCAGGGCCACCACAGTGATTGCAGTTACACTTTGAGGAGACTATCTACAGAACTGAGCTATCAGTCTCCCTGGCATTATAAAGTTACCAATCATCGTTACTTTGTTGGATTACAATTGTTCTTAACCACTTCCCTACCCAGCCATAGTCAAATGACGTCCACAGATGGGATCTCCCATCCTGGGTGGACGTCATATGACGTCCTGGCTTTGTAGGGGGATATCTGAATGATGCCTGCAGCTAGAGGCATCATTCAGATATCCTTTTTAAGTGCCGGCGATTCTGTGCACCATAAGAACAATCATAGCGGCGGTTTCGCTGCTTGATCGTTCTTATAGGCGGCGGGAGGGGACATCCCCCCTCCCGCTGCCATCCGGTGCTTCTCCGGGCTCTCCCGTGTGATCGGGGACCCGGAG
This sequence comes from Rana muscosa, assembly GCA_029206835.1. Taxonomy (NCBI): domain Eukaryota; kingdom Metazoa; phylum Chordata; class Amphibia; order Anura; family Ranidae; genus Rana; species Rana muscosa. The sequence continues at coordinate 74,513,487 of CM055127.1, forward strand.
AGAATCTTCCCGTGCTGTTGGTGGGTCACGTGACGAGCATAGAGATGATTGGTGACCAGATGGTCACCAGTCATCTCTATGATCGTCTGAGGCCCGGGCGCGATGTGATGACATCACGCCCGGGTCCTCAAATGTAAACAAAGCCGCCATTGCGGCTAGTAAGTATGAGATCAGTGAAAAAAATTTCACTGATCTCATGCTTTCCAGCCTGGAGGAGAGATGTGGGGTCTTATTGACCCCGCATCTCTCAATAAAGAGGACCTGTCACACACATTCCTATTACAAGGGATGTTTACATTCCTTGTAATAGGAATAAAAGTGATCAAAAAAAAAAGTTAAATAATTGTAAAAAATAAATAAGTAAAAAAAAAAAAAAAATAATAATAAAAAAAAAAATTAAAACGCCCCTGTCCCCGGTAGCTCACGGTCAGAAGCGAATGCACACGTAAGTCGCCCACATATGTAAACGCCGTTCAAACCACATATGTGAGGTATCACCACGTGCGTTAGAGCGCGTGTAACAATTCTAGCACTAGACTTCCTCTGTAATTCTAACCTGGTAACCTGTAAAAAAAAATAAAGCGTCGCCATTCCATGAGTGTGCGCAATTTTAAAGCGTGACATGTTAGGTATCTGTTTACTCGGCGTCATCATCTTTCATATTTTCCCCAAAAATTGGGCTAACTTTACTGTTTTGTTATTTTTTAATTCATGAAACCATTTTTTTTACAAAAAAAAGGCGTTTGAAAAATTATTGCGCAAATATCGTGCAAGAAAAAAAGTTGCAATGACCGCCATTTTATTCCCTAGGGTGTCTGCTAAAAAAACATATATACTGTTTCGGGGTTCTGAGTAATTTTCTAGCAAAAGAATGATGATTTGTACATGTAGGAGAGAAGTGCTAGAATAGGCCCGATATGGAAGTGGTACAAAAAGCCCTGTATTGAAGTGGTTAAAGTGTACCACCGTGTTTGCTAGCAAAGATTTCTTCCACAGAACTATACCCAAATCATAGTCAGGCCTGACTGGGTAGTGTAGAACATTGCTGGGCGCCATTTTGTCCACGAGGGAGGATAGCTGCAGCGGGGTCTATTAAACTGTCTAACATATTGCTGAACGGTTGATGTTTTAATAAGTATACCCATATTGCAGGGCTCTGCATCTGTTATTGCATACTGTTTATCTATCTAACCTTTATCAACAGTAAAATATTAGAGTTAAGTATACTGGTTGTCAGTGTCATTTACTGTGCTATACCATTACTGTGTGCCTTACTGTGGGATTGTGTCATAGAGAATATTAGAGTGATTGCAATTCTATCATCCCCTTTACTAACTGTGCCATGAGAGGTTAGAGACGATTACCAGGGGTTGACAGCGGTGCACTACAGGGCCCAAAACAATCAAGGCAGCCCTTTTAACTGGGGGTATCGCTATATGTGGGTGCTCGTCTGGGATTCCTGTATGCTGCATGCTGCAATCAAGATGGTCAGAAGCACCAGAATGGACCCTGCTGCCGTAGCCCGGGGGTGCAGGGATGAAGGCATCCTACCCGGAAATGGCCTGGTGGTTGAAATCCAGAGAGAGGCCTGGGTAGAGGAGCAGCTAACTCCAGTCTTGAGAGCATTGTCCACGGACAGGAAGCCATGGGTGATTTACATGAAGACAGATACTGTAAATCCCCACACCTATGCATTGTGTGAGTGGAGGAATGGAATCTCTGACTACTTCAAGGGTGCCAGCATAAAAACTACAAACCAAGTAGAACTCCTCCTGATACACCCAGCAGAGAACAAAGATGGCCCCACATCCACTACTTCAGGGGGCCCCAGCACAGAAGGAAGCGCCCAACAACAGGGTCCCGGTTCACCACCATTGACCACCCTTAGCTCAGAATTATGCGCTGTCCTGGGGGGAGATTGTGGCCAAGTGTAAAAAGGACCCTCCAGACTACCTGATGTCAGGATACAGGAAACTCAGGACTTTTTTTTGGAAGAAACCTGTACCTTCAGTGGAGGGTGGATTTGAAGAGTGGCTAGATGGCGCCACTCAGGTCCTAGAAGAATGGGAGGTGCCAGAACAACAAAAAAAACAGAGGATTGCGGAAAGCTTAAAGGGGCCTGCTCTGGAGGCCATACGTAACCTCAAGTTAGGCAAGAAGGACTGCAATGCACAGGATTATCTGGATATTCTGCAGAATGTGTTCGGCGGGACGGAAAAGGTCACTGAACTCACTTACCAGCTGGAGCATTGCTACCAAAAGGAGGGAGAGAAGCTGTCAGAATTCATAAGACGTCTGGATAAGATCCTGCATCAGATCCTACTGAAGAAAGGGATCGATCCAAGAAAAGTGGATGAGGCCTGTGCCCAGCAGGTCTTGAGGGGAGCTCAACCCTTGGACCCCATCACATTAATGCTACGCACCCGGCAGGACGGGAGCAGCCTGGAGTACCCTGACTTGATCCGGATAGTCAGGGAGGAGGAGGCCATGTTGGAAGACAAAAGGAGGAGGAGTCAACACACCGAACCAACTGCCTGAGTCAGAATGTTAAGTGCAGAAGGAGGTAATTCAGAAGTTGAACTCCTAAAGACCCAGGTGTCACAACTAGTAGAAATGGTATCCATGCTGACTAGCCAGGCCTCTGTGCTACACAATAAGAACACGTCAGAGGAACTAAATAACCCTCCTAACTCCAATACGGAACTAGTACAGAAGCCTAAGAGATTGATAACATGCTTCAAATGTGGGGGAATCGGGCATGTTAGAGCAGTGTGTCCCAGCCCAGATGAAGTTGCATCTAGATACCGCAAGCCGGCGGAAAACTTCAGAGGGCCCCGGTGAAGGAGTCAGCCGGGCGCCCACTACATACAGAAAGTTCCAAAAAGATTCAAAAGCAAGAAGAGGTAAAAGAGAAGGGAAACAATGCCCCTCCTAAAATACTCAATACAACCTGTCGGAAGTTGAAATTTAACAATCTGAGGGAAATCAATGCATACCAGGTCCAAAAAGGGTTGAGATCCAGAGAAAATGGAAGAAAAAGAAAACCACAACAGGAAAATCGAGGAGTCCAAGGAAGGAGACACCCCAGAAGAGGTTTCCAGACAAGCTAATAGGACCTTCCCCTCTAGTCTCTGTTCAAGTGGAGGGAGTTTACACCAAGGCCCTCCTAGATACAGGAGCCCAAGTGACTCTTTTGTACAGAGACTTTTACCAGAGTCACGTGCCCTTACAGAAGCTGGAAGACCTACAGATAGGGGGAATTGGTACTCATAGCTTTCCCTACGACGGTTATGTCTCAATCAGGCTGGCCTTTGATCCCTCGGTGACAGGAAAGGCGGAAGTCTTTGACACCCTGGCGGCAGTTTGCCCTCGCCCAGGAGGGGCCAACACAAGTTCCATGATAATAGGGACCAACACTGACCTGGTCAGGAGACTGCTGACCCCTCTAGTGTAGGAACAGAGTACTTCAGCAGCCAAGATTCACCCCATGCTGCAACAGATCTACCAGAAGTTGGTCCTGGAACAGAAGGCCCGGAAGAGGGGGGTAGAAAAGTCTGGAGACTGTCAAGAAAGGAGAAGATATTGCAGCCTGGTGAGGTGACCTGCCTTCAGGCTATGGTGAAACTCTCCTGGGAGCAGCCCGACCCCTTTTTGGGCCTGGAGCCAGACCCCGTGGACACCCACCCAGGGTTGGAAGTGATCCCTGAAGTGGTCCAGTTGAGGGCATTGAAGAAGGCGAAGGGTCAGATTCCAGTGAGCATCAGGAATGTCACTAGTTCTCCCATGAAGATTCCAGCTCAGGTACTACTGGGCAAAGTAAATCCTGCTACCCCAGTGGCCCTGTCTGACTTGAAGAAAGCTGAAGGAGGGGAACTCACCATGGAGGGACTCTGCCTGGAAGACACCACCTTACCACCGAAGTGGAAGGAGAGAGCCAAGGCCCAGCTGACCAGATGGAGAAAAATATTCTCGGAAGATGACTTTGACGTGGGGTGTGCGAGGAGTGCCACCCATAAGATTCGTCTGCAGGAAGACAAACCCTTCCGAGGGTCCGAAGAGTTCCTCTGGCTGACTTAGAAGATTTGCGTGAACAGTTGGCGGAGCTTAAGAGCACTGGGGTTATTCGAGAGTCCATATGCCTCCCCCATCGTGGTGGTCAGGAAAAAAAACGGGTCATTAAGACTCTGTATAGACTACAGGACTCTCAATAGGAGGACCATACCCGACCAGTACACTACTCCAGGATAGAAGATGCCTTACAGAGTCTGTCTGGGGCTAAGTGGCTCAGTGTCATGGATCTGAAGAGTGGGTATTACCAAATCCCAATGCACCCTGAAGACAGGGAGAAGACGGCCCTCATCACCCCGGTGGGATTCTATGAGTTCAATAGGATGCCTCAAGGCCTGTCGGGGGCCCCCGCCACTTTTCAGAGATTAATGGAGAAGACAGTGGGGGACATGAATCTTATCAAAGTCCTGGTGTACCTAGATGACATCTTTGTCTTCGGGAAGACCCTGGAGGAGCATGAAGAGAGATTGGAGAAAGTCTTGAAGAGACTCAGTGAAGAGGGACTTAAACTCTCCAGGGAAAAGTGTCAGTTTTACCAGTCCTCGGTCCACTATCTGGGACACATAGTGTCTGAAGAAGGAGTGTCTACATATCCCGACAAACTGGATGCAGTTATCTCCTGGCCCAGACCAACTACAGTGACTGAGCTCAGATCCTTCCTGGGGTTCTGCTCTTACTACCGTAGATTTGTGGAGGGGTTTGCGAAAATTGCCAAACCCCTGAATGAGCTACTGAAGACAGAAGGAGAGGAGGATGACACTGGCCCCAGAAAACCTGGAGAGTCCGTGGAAGGCCAGTGGACAGAGAAGTGTGAAGAAGCCTTCAAAATGTTGAAGAAAAGTCTGACCACTGCCCTGGTCTTGGCCTATGCTGACCCTAAGAAACCATATGAACTGCATGTGGATGCCAGCCATGATGGTCTGGGAGGTGTGCTGTACCAAGAGTATGAAGGACAGCTAAGGCCAGTTGCCTATGTCAGTAGAAGTCTAACACCAGCGGAAAAGAACTACTCCACCCACAAGTTGGAATTCCTGGCCTTAAAATGGGCAGTCGTGGATAAGCTCAGATATTACCTGTATGGAGCTGACTTTACAGTAAAGACCGACAATAACCCACTCACCTACCTCTTCACCACGGCCAAGCTGGATGCCACTGGCCACCGTTGGTTGGCAGCCCTGGCCGGATTCAACTTTAGTCTGAAGTATAGGCCTGGGGCTGGGAATCGTGATGCAGATGCATTGTCCAGAAGGACTCATGCACCCACCCACCACGCAGGAGACTGGACCCAGGTAACCCCGGATGGGGTACGGGCCTTGTGTCAAGGAGCACAACTTCAAGCTAGTGGTGGGTCAAGGGCAGAAGAGATCGGAGTTTCGGTAGTGGGGGTGCCCAAGTGTTATTGTGACGTTACCCAGATTGGCGAGTACGACCTGCCAAAGCTGTCTAAAAAGGACATAAGAAGAGACCAGTTGGAAGACCCCTGGGGAAGATTTGAAGGCACTGGAAGACCAGGATCCAGGCAGGCTCCTGCAGGACCCCTCAAAGTTGGCTCGACTGGTCCACAAAGAATGGGACAAGTTGCAGGTGCATCAAGGGGTGGTCTACCGAAGGGGCCCCTCTGATGACCTAGAAGAGAAGTGGCAACTGTTCTTGCCAGAAAAACATAGAAAGACTGTTTTAGCTGCCCTACATGACAATCATGGCCATTTGGGGGCCGAACGGACTTTCCAGCTTGTGAGGAGTAGATTCTACTGGCCTTGTATGCGGGCTGAAGTGGAGGAGTACTGTCACTCATGTGCTCGCTGCGTTCAAAGGAAGACATTACCACGTCAAGCTGCCCCAATGGGCCATCTGCAGAGTCAAGGACCCTTGGACTTGGTATGCATCGACTTTCTCTGTCTAGAACCTGACTTGAGTGGACATGGAAATGTTATGGTGATAACCGACCATTTCAACCGTTATGCCCAGGCCTTTCCAACTAAAGACCAGAAGGCTTACACCGTAGCCAAAATCTTGGTGGAAAAATACTTTGTGCATTACGGGCTACCACAGCGCCTGCACTCAGACCAAGGGAGAGACTTTGAGAGTCGACTGATCAGGAAAATGCTGGACTCTTTAGGTATAAAGAAAACTCGTACTACCCCTTATCACCCCCAAGGTGATGCCCATCCGGAAAGATTCAACAGGACTCTGTTAAATATGTTGGGGACTCTGAGCAGCGAGAAGAAGCAGCATTGGAGCAAGAAAATAGCAGCAATAGTGCATGCCTATAACAGCACAACCAGTGATGCCACAGGGTACTCTCCCTACAGATTAATGTTTGGCAGGGAAGCAAGACTGCCTGTGGATCTGGCCTTCGGCATATCGATGGATCACACATCAGCCACCTCGCACCAGGGATATGTAGATAGGCTGAGGAAGAGCCTGAAACTGGCGTTTGAACAGGCCCAAGCGGCATCAGAGCAAAGGGGAGCCCGGAACAAGAGGAAATTTGATCTCAAAGTTCGAATCCAGGACTTGCAACCCGGAGACAGAGTGCTCTTGCGGAACTTGGGAGTCCCTGGGAAGCACAAACTAGCAGACAGATGGAGACCCGAACCTTATGTGATCTGCAAAAGGTTACCAGGCTTGCCGGTGTATCAGCTGAAGCCAGAAGGGAAGATAGGGCCGCTGAAGACTGTTGTGGAATTATAAGCTGTTGTGTACAGAGCACACAGCCTATAATTCCTGTGCTTATCTAAGCACACTTCAGATTCATCTTTTTCAATAATGCTATCTATAGCTAAGTTCCACTCACCGTTCATTCCATCATTCATTCAAGGAAAACACCATCATCACAGGTCTTATCATCAAGTCATCCCAAAGCAGAGTGCCCCTGGGAGCTGTGTGTCTCTCTTTTATTAAAATCCCCACCGGATTACAATCCCAACAGGAAGTGATGTCACAGCATGTGATCCTCACTAAAGAAGTTACCAACAGGAAGTGAGGTCACAGCATGTGACCTTCACACAGGGAAAATAATACAAGGACATACCTTCTAACAGGGAATGCAGCACATGAAATATAGATTAAAGGATTCAATACAATAATACAATGCATGATGGCTAAAGTCTTATGGGCGTGTCCAGGCAGGGAAAGCGCGCATGCTCCCAGCAAACGAAGCCGTATTGCTTTAATACGTGGACGCTCTCCCCGACTCTGACAACGCTCTCATATTACCGTTGAAAGGAATCCTTATTCTGCGCTATTCCATAGAATAACGCATATTCAGATTATACTATTATTGAATGGGGGAGGGAGGCTATCTGCAGACGCACGCTACGAATCCCAATCAATGTTGATCAGACACAGCAGAGACAAGAGCACGCATCTGCCTATAACCAATGATGTCATTGCAGAGCGAGCATATCCCCTCCTCAATGATCGTCCGTGCTAATGCACAGAGGGCCCCTGTCGGTGGACATATCCGCACCCTGCAAACATCACACTCCAACCTCAAGACGTTTTCCCCTACCAGACGGGATTCAACCAGCCTCAGACTGCCCCAGTCAGCTCTTTAGGAGCGGGCTGCGGAAGTACTAACACTGGGTGACACTATGACAATACATATTAAATACATCTTCATAAAAATCTCCACAACAAGACCTGGCACAGAAACCACTTACTTCCACTTTCAGAAGCAGTTCGGATACCTCCTGTAGAGGATTCCCCTGGACCATCCTCAAGTCTGAATACACCTAGGCCCAACACTCGGTCTCAGGCACCTCAGTCTGGAGGAATGGATGTCACTGATCAAAGTAATGATGAAGAAGAAGAGCTTGAATGGTTGTGGCCGTCCCAGGCCCAGGAGCCTCTGTCCATAGACCTTCCACCCTCTGAAGATACTTTAGATAGTACATTGAATGTAGAAGCCACCGAGTTTGTCCCGTCCAGTTTTCACTCTGATGAGTGGGAAGATGCCATAGAGTCGCTCCATGCTGAAGATCAAAGGAACTCTCTGTGTCTTCCTGCACCTGATCTGGATGCTCCAGAAATATTGGATCCCAATACACCTGCCCCTGTGGTGACGGAGACAGTAACCCCAAGAGAACAGAGAGCAAAGAGAACCATTCGTCCTCCACGGAAGTTAACCTATGCCCAAATGGGAGAAAGCTCTGAGGACACAGTAACTACTACAAGAAGCACAATACAAACACCTGGTCCCTCCACTGTGCATTTGGTGGAGGGCAACCCCAGCTCACTTTCTGGCACAGTTAGGCAGGTCACCCCCATTGATGTGACCTGTGGGCAGGACAAGCTCCCTTCCCAGTTTTGGTGGGAGTTTCCCCTGCCAACTTCCCTTGCAGCCCTCAATGACCTTGTCTGTACATATCGTTAATACTGTCTTTGGGGACCAAAGATTCTAAGTGGGGTTAGTATGTAGCGGGGTATTGCCCTTTAATTCCCCAGAGACTACAGTACCCAGTACACCTTGAAGCACCCAGGGTGCATTGCCCTGTGCAAAGACTGCTGGGGTGGACTTTATAAGAGGGAGGCGGGCCCCAGTTCTTTCTCTTTGGACACCGCCCTCCCAGCAAGAGGATCCCTGTGCTGACCTGCTGTGTGTACAAGGCCTGAAGCCTGTGCCTTGTGTTTTTTTCCAAAGAGCCTTCCGCTCCACCGAGGAACCTGCGGAGCGTCTGATCCTGTTGCTGAATGCTGTTACCAGGAGGACCGAAGACCCGGGTGTCGTGGACACTGTGAATTAAGTCACAGCAACGGAAATAACAGACAAGGACTAGTCCGGTTGGGTGAGAGAGCACCTGCTCAGAACTACACCACAGTATCTTTAGGCCCACTGACTGTAGTAAGGGCCACCACAGTGATTGCAGTTACACTTTGAGGAGACTATCTACAGAACTGAGCTATCAGTCTCCCTGGCATTATAAAGTTACCGATCATCGTTACTTTGTTGGATTACAATTGTTCTTAAAGTGCACCACCGTGTTTGCTAGCGAAGATTTCTTCCACAGAACTATACCCAAATCATAGTCAGGCCTGACTGGGTAGTGTAGAACATTGCTGGGCGCCATTTTGTCCACGAGGGAGGATAGCTGCAGTGGGGTCAATTAAACTGTCTAACATATTGCTGAACGTTTGATGTTTTAATAAGTATACCCATATTGCAGGGCTCTGCATCTGTTATTGCATACTGTTTATCTATCTAAGCTTTATCAACAGTAAAATCTTAGAGTTAAGTATACTGGTTGTCAGTGTCATTTACTGTGCTATACCATTACTGTGTGCCTTACTGTGGGATTGTGTCATAGAGAATATTAGAGCGATTGCAATTCTATCATCCCCTTTACTAACTGTGCCATGAGAGGTTAGAGCCGATTACCAGGGGTTGACAGCGGTGCACTAAAGTGCCCAAAACAATCAAGGCAGCCCTCTTAACTGGGGGTATCGCTATACTTAAAGTGGATGTAAACCCTGTACAACCACTTTTACTTACAGGTAAGCCTATAATAAGGCTTACCTGTAGGTAACGTGAATTTCTCTTACACTTGCATAGTTTAGGAGATATTCACTGTATTCGCCGACGTCATCGGCACATGTGCACTGAAGAAATGGCTCGCTCGTGCCGTTTCTTCAGCTGCTGTGCCGTTACTGGCGGCTCACCGCACGCATGCGCGGGAGTGATGTCATCGAGGCTCCGGCCAATCACAGAGCCGGAGTCCGGGAACAAGGAAGTAACTCCGGGAATGACATGTCGTTGATCAAAGCGGTGTGCAACAGCATTGTTCTAAGATAAGTATTTCATAATGAGCTAGTATGCAATGCATACTAGCTCATTATGCCTTTTTGTCTTGCAGGTTTTTTTTTTATCTGGGTTTACAACTACTTTAACAACCAATGAGTCATCTGCTGTCAGCGGGGTTCCCTTCGGGTCTGGTATGGATTTGGAGTGGACACCCCACGCCAAATACTTTATTTAAAACAAAATGGTGTGGGGTTCCTCCCAAAATCCATACCAAACCCTTATCTGCGCATGCAGCCTGGCAGGTCAGGGAAGGGAGGGGACAAGTGAGCGCCCCCCCTTCCTGAACCATACCAGGCCACATGCCCTCTACATTGGGGAAGTGCTTTGGGGTGGGAGGGCTCTCCCCCACCCCAAAGCATCTTGTCCCCATGTTGATGAGGACATGGGCCTCTTCCTGACAACCCTGGGCAGTGGTTGTGGGGGTCTGCGGGCAGGGGGCTTATCGGAATCTGGAAGCCCCCTTTAACAAGGGGACCCCCAGATCCCGGGCTCTCCCTATGTGAATGAGTATGGGGTATGCATACAAAAAAAAAAGAAGTGTAGAGTTACAATACACAAGAGACAGTTTTTGACAAGTCCTTTATTATTATTTATTATTATTATTTATTAGCTAAAATAATGCTCACGGCTTTTCATGTATGAGAATTGTAGAAATGCCAGAGAAATACATTTCAAACCTTTTTTTTTTTTTTGCAGTTGTCTTAAATAGCTCCCTAGTGTGTTGTGTTTACCTGTGTAAGTCCAAAGTACATAAATTTTTTTTCAAGCAGGAAACAATACTTTATGAGAACACATTTGAAATAAAAGACATTAGACAGTGATACATTTGGACAATTTGACAAAGACGGATTAGCATAATCCCTAGTGCTGTTTTCTGAGCGGCTAATCTCTTAATAGTTTATTCCATTTACCTTGCATGCACAAGACTAACAGCTTACCTTCCTCGTCATTTTTCACCATATAGTAATTAATCTGATTATTCTCTTTGGATTTCCACTATTTCATTATTTTTAGAATATTTAAGCATTTGTAGCGATGTCTCTAAAGGAGTCAGAAGGAACTTTTATTAAAAATGTATATAGCGGCCTCACCCCCTACTCCCTTGATATAATATGGCTGGCTTGTCTAGGGGTTTGAGGTAGGAGGGTGAGGAACACTAATACCAGCTCTCACCTCATGTGCGTGTGAGGTTTGAGCTAAATTCAAGTTTACCTTCGGGTCTGCGTTCCGTACGGAGCCTCTGCTTCTCCTGTGGAGGCTGATTTGACACCGCTAAAGACTGAGCACTTTGCTGCCAGTAATAGAGTTCCACACCATGAACAGTCCAGCACTTATTTATTTATCTTGTATCAATTAACAGTACCGGTTGAACTTGACACAAACAGACTGGGTGTGGGTACGAGTAGGTCCAGGCACACAAGCTCTCTCCTATTCCATACAGTGCAAATAGGCTTGGCGCACAATCGCTGCCACCGATTGTGAATTTGGTTCCTGCCACAAACCTTGGTGAACGTTGAGGCCTCTGCCACAGACCTGAGTGTAGGTCTCTGCCACCGACCTGGGTTTAGTTGGGTCGCTGCCACCGACCATAAGCATGTGAACTACCTTCCTTGAGAGAATGGCCCATGTCAGGGAAGACATCCATCCGGACGGTCTCCAGAGGCCCACCCGTCACCGGCAATATGCTGCACCGGGTCTTCGGGAGGGACACATCTCCGGTCCCTTACGCCCTGGATTCAGGCACCCGTACCTGGGGCACCTTAGGTATGTTCCACCCCTCGCGGGACCCAGTGGAAGGTACTGGGCCCCAGGCCTTCTGTAAAGCACCTCACCCCACCTCACCCCAGACCCAAGGTGTCTGGGATGGAACTCGAACTCCACGTGTCCAGGCCAAGGGCGCCTGGACACCGACCGTGGACAGCAGCCCACAGGCTGAAGGTGCCTGGGACTTCCACCTCGTGCGCAAGATGTCCGCCCCCTTTATATCCCCTCCCAGCAAGCACAGCGGGTTCTCCGCCCCGCTGTACAACTGCTGCGAGAGGTCACAAAGGGTACGGCACTGCAGTGGTGGTTCAACCCCGGCCCAAGGCGACAGCGCCACCCACTGGGCCGTAGGGAACTGACACCACTGATATCCTCACACAAATAAATAGCATTACTCTAACAATCAGCGCATCTGGGTCATGCTACCACCCAGATGCTGCCCCTAAATGTATATACCCGCTACATGTATTTAGCACAATATTTGCAACTTTTATGAAAAATAAATCAGCATATTTATTTAGTGAAAAGTTGGAATTTACATGCTAGTTATTCCTTTTTTTTTTTAAGATAGCTTGTTGACCTGTGTTAGAAATTCATTAGATGGTGCTGTTATAAGAGGAAGAGATTGCATCTACCACCTTCAGCTTGTATGCACTTGCCATGTATGAAAGGGATTCATAGACCTGGGTGGTTCACAATCAGAACTTAATGATTTTCAGCTGTGATTTTTAAAGGCACATTCAGACCTCTGTAGAAACCTGCAGCTAATAGATCTGGGTAAAAATTCAGTAGAATATGTCTCTGTTGTACACACAGATATGCATGTTCATGTGATGCAAGCACAAATGCATAAATTACTTAGGACATGGAAAGATTATAATCTATGAGGATTAGACTACTTGGTTAATAATCAATATTTGTAAATGCTGGGTAATTTGCTTGGCCCAGAATGCACACTTGCTATTTTCTTTTTTGCAAAATTAAATGTAAAAAACTGTTTACCCTCGCCCCTTATAACCCAAATAACCTCTTGTAAAAAGTTGTACCTATCGTTCCTGGGTAAACCAAAAAGACAAGTAATGAATATCATATCTGTCACCTCAATGTACGAATACCATGACTGCAATTTTAAAGCTCAACTCCAGGTTATTTTAATTTTTGCATAATTACAGTGGTACAGCTTGGCATAATACAAATGTACATATTTGATTTCTGATGAGCCTCTTGGAAATAGGGTTGCCACCTCATCCCTTTAAACCCGAACAAATATTAATTACACAGGTTTTAAGGCTAATTTAATGCAGATAAGGCACCAAGTGAGTTTGTTTACCACCTTAATCAGCCACAGAACCTGTGTAATTAATATGTGTTCGGGTTTAAGCCCTGGTTCACACTGGTGCGATTTGACATGTCAAATCGCATGTCAAATCGGCGAAATTTGCCGCAAATTGCGGGCAATGGCACCATCCTAATCGGTGCGACGCCGCATCTGCGGCGCTGCACCGATGACAAAAAGTAGTTTCTGTACTACTTTTTGCGATTTCAGCCGCGATTTACATTTGTCAGATGTCTCTGTAATCGAGCTGAAATCGGGACTGACAGGCAGGAGTGAAATCGTGCAAGTTCAGCTGAACTTGCACGGCTTCACTCCCGCAGTCCCAGTGTGAACCTGGGCTAAAGGGATGAGGTGGCAACCCTACTTGGAAAGCTGGAAATCACTCTAGTAGCTTGCTTCTTACAGTGATAGCCAGTTAGCCACAATCTTTGGGTTTCTGTGTGAGTGGCTTACCCTTTGCACACAGAAGACTGGGCGTTGGACAGTTGGCCACCATTCATTTGTATTTTTTCATTGAAAACAAGAAGACATTCTCTGATTGATGGACCTTTTTGCTGATTGAATGACTTCTTCCTGACAACTCTGGCCAGGTGGTTTTCAGAGTCTGCAGGCAGGGGGCTTATCAGAATCAGATATATTCCCCCCAATCCCCACTTGAATGTAATAAACACAATCATACCTTAAAAAAAGTTCTCCCCACCAAAGAAAAAGATGTCCAGTAATATACATCCTCCCACTGCTCATGACAGCAACACCCAGTGACAAAACAATTCACCCCTTATCCCACTGACCCACACTCCCCACTTCCTTGGGGTGATGTCTTTGACCCTATTTGGTAACTGACATCACTGTATCATCTCTGTTTTACATTCAGATGGCATTGCGGCACTGTTATAAGTGGCTGGAAACGTGGCAAGTTGGGGTCAGTGGGACTGCAGGTGGATTGACTAGTAGGAATTTTTTTTTTTAGCACTTGCAAAGCCTTTTTCTGCATGGTGTACATGCATTAATTTATGGAGCTGTGTGGAAAAATACAGACATGATCCAAACTCACAAACGAACACTCAGTTTTGTTCCTTATCCATGCATTCCGTGACAGTGAAAATGAGAAGACTGTTCATGTATGGCTTGGCAACAAAGCTGAATGCTTATTCCTGAGTTTCTGAGGTTGTGCATTTAATACTGGGTATATCGTGCCTCCTGCATGCCTCGATGATCACATACCTTATCCCTGACATGTAGAATCTCAGTCAGACCGCGGCCGTCCATTTTTCAAAAGCCGCGCCTCCTCCTCGTGCTGTTCCGTGATAGGCGGAACACTTGCTTCCCAGCAGAGCCTCTGTTTAGTGTTCCGCCTATCATGGATGCCCTCTCGTCCTCGGCCTCGGATGAGAGGGCATCTGTGATAGGCGGAACACTGAACACAGTGCTGCTGGGAAGCTGAGTGTTCCGCCTATCACAGAACAGCACGAGGAGGAGGCGCGGCTTTTGAAAAATGGACGGCCGCGGTCTGACTGAGATTCTACATGTCAGGGATAAGGTATGTGATCGTCGAGGCATGCAGGAGCACAGTGAGGTATGCAATGGCACAGTACAGTGAGGTATGCAATGGCACAGTACAGTGAGGTATGCAATGGCACAGTGAGGCATGCAATGGCACAGTGAGGTATGCAATGGCACAGTGAGGTATGCAATGGCACAGTGAGGTATGCAATGGCACAGTGAGGCATGCAATGGCACAGTGAGGCATGCAATGGCACAGTGAGGCATGCAATGGCACAGTGAGGCATGCAATGGCACAGTGAGGTATGCAATGGCACAGTGAAATATGCAATGGCACAGTGAGGCATGCATTGGCACAGTGAGGTGAGGTGAGGCATGGCTAGTCGGAAGGGGGGTAGTCTTATACGGCGAGTGTATCCCTAAACCAACATTTTACCTGGAAAATTAGGGGGTCGTCTTATACGCCCAGTCGCCTTATACGCCGGCAAATACGCCATTAAGGACATTGTCATGCATCATAGGTGTGCGCAACCTATTGCATTAGGGTGTGCACCCCAAACAGAAGCTCAAACACACGTGATTATATATATATATATATATATATATATATATATATAATGTACAGTAAGACCTTGGATTGCGAGCATCATTTGTTCCAGAAACATGCTTGTAATCCAAAGCACTTGTATATCAAAGCAAATTTCCCCATAAAAAATTATGGAAACTCAAATGATTAATTCCACAAACATTTATTCATAAGTC
The DNA here is from genome assembly GCA_029206835.1 of Rana muscosa. Classification (NCBI taxonomy): domain Eukaryota; kingdom Metazoa; phylum Chordata; class Amphibia; order Anura; family Ranidae; genus Rana; species Rana muscosa. The sequence goes on from CM055127.1 coordinate 74,528,723, forward strand.
CATCAGTATATAGTCCATATAAAAAGATTATAGCAATGTAACTAGATTGTGTAACCATAAAATGTCCATCCACAAATGAAAGCCTCCCCAAGGGGATTAGAAGCAAAATCCAGCAGGAGCTCCAGAGTATAAAAGAGGCGCCTCTAAGTGTAGCAATATGTTGCTAAATGTTGTACCTTCATTAAATGTAATAATATTGCTACATTTAGAGGTGCCTCTCTTCTCTTTTATACTCAGTTGTGACATGACGCTACTTGTATATCAAGACATCGCTTGTATATCAAGGCAAAATTTATTAAAAAACTTTTGCTTGTCTTGCAAAACGCTCTCAAACCAAGTTACTCTCAAACCAAGGTTTTACTGTGTGTGTGTATGTGTATATATATATATTTATATATAGTGTATATATTTCACACAAACACACAGAACCCTGTGTACAAAGGAATAGTGATCTTGTTCTTTCTTGTCCCTGAAAAGCAGGGAGAAAAAACTTCCAGATTAGTAAGTAAAAGCATCGCACTTTTTCACATCGTTAGACACACTGTTAACCCCTTGATGTTAACCCTTTCTCAGTGTCATTAGTACAGTGTACAGTATTATCACTGTATTAGTGTCACTAGTGACATCAGTGTCAGTTCATGACCCTGCCAGCCAGTGTCAGTTAGTACCAGATTGCCCGCAGAGGGGCACAGTGCCCCATGACATCAGAGCATGGCACAGTGCCCCTTATATCAGAGCATAGTACAGTAGTGCCCCAACATCAGAGCATGGCATAGTGCCCCTTACATCAGAGAATAGCCCAGTAGTGCCTCCTGACATCAGAGCATGGCACAGTAGTGCCCAGACAGAGAATGGCACAGTAGTGCCCCCTGACATCAGAGAATGGCACAGTAGTGCCCCTGACATCAGACCATGGCACAGTGCTCCTTACATCAGAGCATGGCACAGTAGTGCCCCGACACTCCGCTATGTGCCTTTCGTGGTTTTTTCTTAGCTGCCCTGATTGCGCCCTTACATTTCTTATTGCATTCTTTGTAAAATTGGAATGCTGACAATGACTCCCCAGCCTTGTATTTTTTAAGGCCTTTTACTTTGCTTTTATATGCATTTTTATGTTTGAGTTAAGCCATCCTGGATATTTATTAACTCTTTTAAATTTGTTTCTCATTGGAATGCACTGGTCAATACCTTTATTTAGTATGCTCTTAAAGTACTCCCATTTTTCCTCCGTGTTCTTTGTTGCTAGGACTTTAATATCTTCTAGCAAAGAGCGAAGTTTAGGAAAGTTGGCTCTTTTGAAAGTCAGTGTCTTTGTATTACTTTTGTGTTCCCTATTTCTGTGATTTATACCGAAACTAATTGACCTGTGGTCGCTGTTACCGAAATTGCCCTAAATTGCCCCATATTTCCACATCCGTGATCAGGTCTCTATTGATAGTAATCAGTAAGTCTAGTAATGCATTGTTTTTGTTGGTGCATTTACCATCTGACCCATGAAATTGTCCTGCAAGTTATTTATTAAATGATGAGCCTTAGCCTTAGTCTATATCTGGATAATTAAAATCCCCCATTATAATGACACTTCCCATCCTAGCGGCCATTCCAAACTATGATAAGAGGTTCTCCTCCCCCTCTTCCCTCTGGTTAGGGGGCCTAGAGCATACTCCCAGTATTTCCCCTTGGTTTCCTCCCTTTGAAGCCCTACCCATAAGGATTCCACCCCTCCCTTGCTCCACAAGTGATGTTGACCCTCACATTCACCTGCACATCTTTCTTGATATACAGGCTCTGAAACTTCTGAAATTCCCACAAAATCGAAATCATCCTTGTACATCAGCAGCTCCAGTTCTCCCACCTTGTCAGCCAGACTTCTAGCATTAGTGTACAAGCCTCTTAGTTTTTTCCGGTCGCATACTATCTTCTTGTTTGTTTTTGAGGCTGCAATTTGGATTTGTCAATATACTTACCTTGGGTTTAGGAACTCTAGTCACCCTACCACCAATGCTCTCAATACTACCTTCTGAACCTTGTTCCACACTGGCTATCTCTACATCTGGACCCTCCCCCCTGTCACCTAGTTTAAAACCCCCTATAACTTTTCGGCCACCTTTTTCGTTTGCCAAATGGGGAGAATCTCCGTCCACAATTCCACGCCACATGCAATACAGAGGGGGTAGCGTACCTCATGACCTGTAAATGTGGGGCTTTTTATGTAGGAAAAACTATCCGCCAGTTTAAACAACGTATATATGATCATATCTATTATTTGCAGTATGCCAAAATGATTACACCAGTGAGCCGCCATTTGGGTCTATACCAGTGGTTCTCAACTCCTGTCCTCAGGACCCACCAACAGGCCAGATTTTAAGCATTACCTTGAGGAGATACAGACTAGAATACTGCAATCACTAAGCAGCAAATGATATCACCTGTGATTTATTTCAGTTATCTTGCAAACCTGGCTTGTTAGTGGGTCCTGAGGACAGAAGTTGAGAACCACTGGTCTATACCATAAATTTGACACTTCAATGGTTAAATTTATAATCCTAGAGGTAATACCCCAAGACCCCCGGGGTTGTAACTGGGACAAACGCATCCTTCGTAAAGAGACCCTCTGGATTGAACGCCTCAAGGCGACCAAGCCACCGGGAATCAACGAAGTTCTATCATGCCGGCCCTTCTTATAAGGACCTGCGTGATAGCCGTTTGACTCCCGGGGTTTATGTTCTATGTGCCAATACAACTTCTTTAGATTCACTCCCATCAAAACTCATACATCTTGCTTTCATCCCACATTGAGTCAATATGGCGGCAATTCAGTGTCTATGTATGGTTCTTAGCATCAGCTCTTGTATCAGAGGATATTTTTACGAGTCTTATGACCCCTTTTTTTCTACATCATTTGTTATAATAATTTTTCCTCATATATTAGGTATCGCCATTTATTTGGCCTTTTAAGCATGTAGATACACATGCAGCAAAATTAGATCCAGTGCGGTCACTCTACTCCTCATGCACCCGGTTTTCTCCATCTCATTCCCTTGCCCATGGTTGTCTCCATCATGTGGGCGGTGTGGGGAATTTGCGGCTGCCCAAGCCATTGGGGATTGGTTCACTTCCCTTCCCATGGGCGGGGATATCCTCCGTATCCACCAATGGCAACCCTGACACATCCCTCGATGTGTCGTAACTGCACTTCTGCCCTACCTGTGCCTAGGACTTGCCCTTAGTCCGCCAGTGCGCAGGCGCCGCTTGGCGCGGACGTGAGGTGCGTTACAGGATGGCTCCTGTGACGTCAGACGCCTTCTGATCAAACACGCGAGCGGGATGTACAAACTCCTCACTCCCCAGATGCTATTGGGGAAGTGGGATCACTCGGTGCACCTCGCACTACAGCAGCAGGAACCAGATCTGGACGCGGATGCGCTCTTCTAAGGCTCTGTGGTATGTGTTATTATGTACATTTGTTCCTTGCCTTTCCCTGTTGTGGGCCATTAGTACAGCGGTGTTGTGTGTTTTTTTGCAGCTTATCAGCTGTTATGTGCCCCTGTTCTTTAAATTTGATGTACGGCTTGCAATCAATACAGATCAGCAATTTCCTTGAGTGGGTCTGACAATCTAGGCAGCGGTGTGTTTGAAGGTACCAATAGAGTTATTTTCCTGTTTTTATATATTCCCTAAATATAGGACCCCTTGACCCAGCCTTGTTGACGGACGTCATCTTTATTATTGTCCTATGTTTTTGATTGCAGTGAGGTCTTTTGTGCCCTTTTAAATTTTCTCGGACACCACTGACACCCTCACACACCTTGTTCAGCCCTGTGCAGACCCCCTTTCATTTACAAACTTATTGAAGGTATGTCTTCCATTCATCATTATTGGTTTTGGGGAACAATGTAACTACATATGGCATATTGGGAATCTATAATCACTACCTTTTTTCTGCCCCCAGTAGTTTTTGTTACATCCGTTTTGAGAAGCATAGCATCCAGACCACTCTGGGATTCCTTTTGCCACTATTTTACATTAAAATACCTTTTTTCATGTAAGTATTAGCCTAATATAAATACAGCACCCACCAAATAATTTTTCTGTGGTTAAAAATAGCTCAATTACTTTTATATGATAATATCTTATAGCTTCCTGGTGCATCCCCCTATTCCCTGCTCTACTCACCGCTAGGGATGAGCTTCGAGTTCGAGTCGAACTCATGTTCGACTCGAACATTGCCTGTTCGCCCGTTCGCCGAACAGCGAACAAATTGGGGTGTTCGCGGCAAATTCGAAAAATCTATGGGAGAAATCTAAAGTGCTAATTATAAAGGCTTATATGCAAGTTATTGTCCTAAAAAGTGTTTGGGGACCCGGGTCCTGCCCCAGGGGACATGTATCAATGCAAAAAGAAGTTTTAAAAACGGCCGTTTTTTCAGGAGCAGTGATTTTAATAATGCTTAAAATGAAAAAATAAAAGTGAAATATTCCTTTAAATTTCGTACCTGGGGGGTGTGTATGATATGCATGTAAAGTGGCGCATGTTTCCCGTGCTTAGAACTGTCCCTGCAAAAAATGTCATTTTTGAAAGAAAAAAAGTCATTTAAAACTCACTCGCGGCTATTAATGAATTGTCGGCTCCCGGCAATACATAGAAAAGTCATTGATAAAAAAAATAAAAAAAAAAGCGTGGGGGTTCCCCAGAATTCAATTACCAGGCCCTTCAGGTCTGGAATGGATATTAAATGGAACCCCGCCGCAAATTTAAAAAAAAATTGACGTGGGGTTCCCCCAAATATCCATTCCAGGCCCTTCAGATCTGGCATGGATTTTAAGGGGAACTCCACCCCAAATTAAAAAAAAAATGGCGTGGAGTCCCCCTAAAAATCCATACCAGACCCCTTATCCGAGCACGCAACCTGGCCGGCCGCAGGGGAAAAGGGGGGGACGAGAGAGCGGCCCCCCCTCCCTCCTGAACCATACCAGGCCACATGCCCTCAACATGGGGAGGATGTCCCCATGTTGATGGGGACAAGGGCCTCATCCCCACGACCCTTGCCCGGTGGTTGTGGGGGTCTGCGGGCGGGGGGCTTATCGGAATCTGGAAGACCCCTTTAACAAAGGGGACCCCCAGATCCCACCCCCCCTATATGAATTGGTAAGGGGTACATTGTACCCCTACCATTTCACGAAGAAAGCGTAAAAAAATGTTTAAAAAAAAAACCACACAAACACCTTGAAAAAGTCCTTTATTTAAAAAAAAAAAAAAAAAACATTCCAGCGGTGAAATCCAGTGTCCCGCGGCGATCCCGATGTCCAGCGCTGTCCTTCATTGGTTGTGCCTGAGCGGACCTGATGGGGAACTCCCTCTCAGTGTTTTAAATGTATAGACCCGCCCCTTCTAAAGTTCCCCATCAGGTCCGCTCAGCGGACCAGATGCGGAACATAAGGGGCGGGTCTATACATGTATTACCAAAGTGAGAGCAGTTCCCCATCAGGTCCGCCCCCTCGGTATGTCGGACCCGCCTACGTCATTGGCTTGAGCGGGGAACTTCCTTCACTGTGTAATTAAAATTTACATAGTGAAGGAAGTTCCCCGCTCAAGCCAATGACGTAGGCGGGCCCGACATACCGAGGGGGCGGACCTGATGGGGAACTGCTCTCACTTTGGTAATACATGTATAGACCCGCCCCTTCTCATGTTCCGCATCTGGTCCGCTGAGCGGACCTGATGGGGAACTTTAGAAGGGGCGGGTCTATACATTTAAAACACTGAGAGGGAGTTCCCCATCAGGTCTGCTCAGGTACAACCAATGAAGGACAGCGCTGGACATCGGGATCACCGCGGGACACTGGATTTCACCGCTGGAATGTTTATTTTTTCTTTTTTTAATAAAGGACTTTTTCAAGGTGTTTGTGTGTTTTTTTTAAACATTTTTTTACGCTTTCTTCGTGAAATGGTAGGGGTACAATGTACCCCTTACCAATTCACATAGGGGGGGGCCGGGATCTGGGGGTCCCCTTTGTTAAAGGGGTCTTCCAGATTCCGATAAGCCCCCCGCCCGCAGACCCCCACAACCACCGGGCAAGGGTTGTGGGGATGAGGCCTTTGTCCCCATCAACATGGGGACATCCTCCCCATGTTGAGGGCATGTGGCCTGGTACAGTTCAGGAGGGAGGGGGGGCCGCTCTCTCGTCCCCCCCTTTTCCCCTGCGGCCGGCCAGGTTGCGTGCTCGGATAAGGGGTCTGGTATGGATTTTTAAGGAGACTCCACGCCATTTTTTTTAAAATTTGGGGTGGAGTTCCCCTTAAAATCCATGCCAGATCTGAAGGGCCTGGAATGGATATTTGGGGGAACCCCACGTCAATTTTTTTTTTAAATTTGCGGCGGGGTTCCCCTTAATATTCATTGCAGACCTGAAGGGCCTGGTAATTGAATTCTGGGGAACCCCCAAGCTTTTTTTTTTTTTATCAATGACTTTTGAATGTATTGCCGGGAGCCGACAATTCATTAATAGCTGTGAGTGAGTTTTAAATGACTTTTTTTCTTTCAAAAATGACATTTTTTGCAGGGACAGTTCTAAGCACGGGAAACATGCGCCACTTCACATGCATATCATACACACCCCCCAGGTACGAAATTTAAAGGAATATTTCACTTTTATTTTTTCATTTTAAGCATTATTAAAATCACTGCTCCCGAAAAAACTGCCGTTTTTAAAACTTTTGTTTGCATTGATACATGTCCCCTGGGGCAGGACCCGGGTCCCCAAACACTTTTTAGGACAATAACTTGCATATTAGCCTTTATAATTAACACTTTAGATTTCGAACGTAATAGGGTTCTAAAGTTCACACGAACATTTTGTCTGTTCGCAGGTTCTGGTGCGAACCGAACAGGGGGGTGTTCGGCTCATCCCTGCTCACTGCGCCCATTTTGGGGACTGCCAGTCAGGGCCAGATTGAACTAGTCCTTCTCTCCCCGTCTCTGGGGTGTTGATTGGACAGCCGAGGTGCCCGAGGTATTGGAGCGACTGCATGTGATATTTTCCAATAGTACAATTTTGGTGAGTGTTATGTATTCTAAGGCTATTGACACTCACAACTCCTGTATAAGCCTGTATTGTATTATTTTCAACTAAAATTGTTTTTATATTGAAATCTAGAAGCTCCTGAGGAAGCGATTTACTAAATCGTGAAACATGTTTGAAGCAGGTAATACTGCCACCCAGGTGTACTTCAGGTAAATGCAAGATCATTTTCAGTGACCCCCGGATCCGTGAGAAATCAAAATGACACATGGAAACGGATAGTGTGTTCATTAGATCTCTGGCCTTTATTGAATTTCAGAGTGGCTTATATGAAAAAGAAAGATAGGAGGGGCTATGTCTTAACACATATGTTTCTAAAAATTATACAAACTCAGTATATTCTTATCTTATATTAACTGCTGAATTTAGTTTAGCAAGGGACTTTTCTTATACAATCAGGCTACTGCATGAACAGGCTTAATCACAATGACTATCAGTAGCAGGGTGTGACTCTATACAAACTGTCAGTTAAGCTAAGTATGTCAAAGTTCATTTCTACTTAAAATGGAGTTGATTATTTATACATTCTATTACAATCCCCTCTTTTATCACGAACGTGATAATCACAAACCCTGAAGCCCCCGACATTCACCTGGACTACTTTCTCATAAATGTATCATTATCCTAAGCATGTAACAATAAACAGATAATCTCAGCTTCATAGCAATTGTCCATGAAATACAAAGGGGGAGGGGCATGACAATCCTTAAAAGCAAGTGGGAAGGGCATGACAGCCTTTAGGCCAAAATAAAAAAATTGTCCCAAAGAAAAGCACAAAAAAATCTCTTGTATGGCTTCTGAATGTCCAAAAAAATCGATGAAAGAGAAGGAAAAAGAAATGTCCACATTATCATTCTCCTAAACTTTTCCCAAAACTTTTGGTTCGATTCTGTGTTTATCCATATTTTACTGAGATCCTCTGCCCCAAAACCCTGCCTCTTTGTAAGGACAGAACTCGATATCCACAGACAGACGGGAACTGATGCATTGGGCTAGACTTGGGCTTCAGGCTGGCATATCTGTATCACTCCCTTGTGATGCTCACTGGAATTTCGTAGACCTTGGGCGTGCGTCATGGCTAACCCTAAAGGTGTCATTCCAGGAATATTTTCCAGCAGGTGGCCGCCTTTACTCATCTCAGCATCTCCCATGGCATTTGAACAAAGATGAACAACGAAGATGAACAACGAAGATTTCCATGTAAAAGCTGTAGTCATCTCTTCATCCGGATAGGGTATAAGGGGTATAGGGTAGGAATGGGATGGGCATTTCTTCTGGCTGGCTGGGGCAGATATTCCTCATCCAACATGAATAATCACAGAATCTACCTGATCAATTAAGGCCTTAACCATTGGAGGCATTAAAAATAATATTCCTCATTAACTCAAACATAAGTAAAGCATGCAGAAATATAAAATGTTTCTCAGCAACAGTCTTCATTATGTAAATTCAATATGTTTAAACTAAACATTTTTTCAAATCCAGTATTACAGCAGGACTTCAATAAAACTTAAACAACAACTTTAGTTTCTTCTATCCTCGGGACCCAAGTGGACCAGAACAGAACATTTTACCCAAACACATATTCTGATTCAGAAGACAGCCTCCTAACTTTTCAAATATATCTGATCATCAGCAACAAACAAAACATTGATGGATAAACTTCATTACATCATTAACACTTCATGATTGAAACTCTGGGAATTCAAAAGGTAAATATATCCAGAATAGTCACTCTGACTGTTATTCAAACAAACTTTCCTATCATATTCTAGTACCTCATGGACTCAATATATGCAGCAATTTATTTTGTATATCCTGGTTACTTAACCCAAACTTTTAGGGAACTATATATTATCAGGAACATGGGCCTAATAACTCCCTGAACAAGAAAACACAATATGAGACAACCATCTCTTTGTGTACATTTTAAACAAACACTTAAGATCCTTTACTAATCAAATAATACCTTGTGCATTCATTAAACACAATACAACCACTTTCTCCTTTTATTCACATCCATTTGGCCACTCCATTCATTCTTCATTTACAAATGTTTTCCATATTTGCCCTTTGAACATCTTTTAACCACTTCCCGCCCAGTCAATAGCATATTGACGTCCGGGAAGTGGTTGTGTTATCCACACTGGACGTCATATGACGTCCTGCAGGATAACATCCGCCGCGCGCCCGGGGGGCGCGCATCGCGGCGATCGGTGGAGCGGTGTGTCAGTCTGACACACCGCTACACTGATCTTGGTAAAGAGCCTCCGGCGGAGGCTTTTTACCACGTGATCAGCCGTGTCCAATCACGGCTGATCAGGATGTAAACAGGAAGAGCCGTTGATCGGCTCTTCCTCACTCGCGTCTGACAGACGCGAGTAGAGGAGAGCCGATCGGCGGCTCTCCTGAAAGGGGGGGTTCGCGCTGCTTGTTTATCAGCGCAGCCCCCCCTCGGATACCCACACTGGACCACCAGGGAAGCCCCCCAGGACCACCAGGGATGCCCCAAGCATGTGGATGGCCCCCATGGCCATCCACATGTAGTAAAACAAAAAATTAAATAAAAAAAAATAACAAAAATATGCCAATCAGTGCCCACAAATGGGCACTGACTGGCACTACCACAATGTGTGGTGGCTGGCATTGCTGGGCATCAGTGTCCATCAGTGCCACCTACTAGTGTCCATCAGTGCCACCTATCAGTGCCCATCCGTGCCCATAAGTGCCCACCTATCAGTGCCCGTCCGTGCCACCTATCAGTGCCACCCATAAGTGCCCATCAGTGCCGCCTATAAGTGCCCATCAGTGCCGCCTATAAGTGCCCATCAGTGCCGCCTATAAGTGCCCATCAGTGCCACATATCAGTGCCCATCAGTGCCGCCTATCAGTGCCCATCATCAGTGCCCATCAGTGCCACCTCATCGGTGCCCATCAGTGTCGCCTTATCAGTGTCCGTCAGTGCCGCCTTATCAGTGCCCGTCATTGAAGTACAAAAGGTACTTATTTACAAAAAAAATTAACAGAAACAAAGAAAAATGTCGTTTTTAAAAAAAAAAATCGCTCTTTTTTTATTTGTTGTGCAAAAAATAAAAATCGCAGAGGCGATCAAATACCCCCGAAAGAAAGCTCTATTTGTGGGAACAAAATGATAAAAAAATTGTTTGGGTACAGTGTAGCATGACCGCGCAATTGTCATTTAAATTGCGACAGCGCTGAAAGCTCAAAATTGGCTTGGGCAGGAAGCTGTATAAGTGCATAGTATTGAAGTGGTTAAGCACCTTTTACCATTACTTTTTTTTTTTTTTTCTTATTTTTCCCTAGTGCATAGGATTACACAAACCTTAAGTTACTTCCTTTTCCTTTACCAACCACAATTCCTCTGGCGTAGTGCCTGGAATACATAACTTCCTTGGATGAGGCTGGCTTACACACCTGCAGTGCATTCGCACTCCGCACTGCCCAAAAAGGTGTGCGTTTTCTAGGCAGTGCGGTCCGGCTTACGTGCAAATTCAGGGCCATTGACTTCTATGGGAACGCTCCTGAATCGCACATGTCATTCAGTTGTGAACAGTATAAAATCCTGACCTGATATGCAATCCTGACCTGATCCTGATAAAAACTGACATGAAGCACTGAACAACTACTTTGTCAATTAGCTGTGAAAACAGAGCTCAAACTCGCACTGCATATGTGTGAACCCAGCCCTAAAATTGTATTTAACCAAAAAAAAGAAAATCAAACATTTTTAAATCCCCAATCATTGTTCATACAGCCTAAACACAAATTAAAACCACTTGCACAAATATCCATTCCCTTGTCTGGTAACAGGCAATGTCCTTATACAATGCGAAAGTTCGCTTTTTTTTTTTTTTTTTCTCAACATCAACAAAACTATATTTGTCGAAACTGAAAAGAAAAACAACACCTTTTAACTTCAATAACGTAAGGATAGGCAATTACACAATTAAAACAGTCCCCAATGTCAGACTCCAAGGCTCTAAGGCTCTGTCTCCACTACTGTGAGTTGCTGTGCGACTTGACACATGCAAAGTCGCACGATAAGTCAAAAACCCATGTAATTCAATGAAGGTTCTTGCACTATTTTGTTCCTACTTCGGTGCGACCTTTTCTCACACTTTTGCATGACATTGCATCAAAAATCGCATTGCAAAGTCGCACTGCAAATCACGCAAATTTGGGGTTGCAATAGTGGAAACAGAACCTAACTGAAATAATCAAAATACCCCATGTATAAGTTGAAATGCTACTCTAAAAAAAAAAAATTGTATCTGATCAGATTCCTCAAAAAAAAACATTTGGTACCAGCGCATACATGTAATTTATCAGTGACGTCACATTCCCCTTTTAATGTTTCCAATTAACTATGCATTGGACATGTGCCCAACACATTTCATGAATAGACTGACATTAGTTGCAACATTTTAACAATAAACATGTATTTTTTTAATCTATATAGATAACTTTTCTGAATCAAATCCTTCTTTAACATTTTCTCCACCTCAGCAAGTCTCTCGGACTCGCTGAATATGGAATGCAAATATAGCAGTATGCTTTGCGCAAAAGCGTTGACGAAGGTATGGTCGGTTGTTTGATCCCCTCTTTCACTTGAAGTGAAATAGCAGATTTATGCAAGCGGACATATACCTCTGTGTATTGTGCTAAACAATACTTTGGATAAGAGGAATCACTCAAATAAAGCACCACACACAGATGAGTACCCTACTCTGTCCCTCTCACCTGCCCACTTTAGCAACACTCTCCTACTTGGCAGGATCAAAGGACATATCAATTACTCAAAAATCCGTTTGCATTCAGAAGAAAAAACAACTTATACTTTAAATTGGAATTCCAAGACAACAACAAACAAACACATAAAATGTAAGCATTTTTCTCTGAGCAGATGGAAGAGAATTCCCTATACTAACAACAACTTTCCCTACTTAAAACCTTGGCTTGTATAGTATAGCTAAAACCCCTTTGTCCCATCTGCACCACAGTGACAACATTTATCATACATACAAAAGTACTTACCACTCTCACGATATTTGGATATAAGCAAGGGAGATTTCTAATACTGTAGACCACTTTGACTGTTTAACCTTAGGGCCAGTTCACACCACATGCAGTCCAGTGAGTTTTTAAAAAAAAAAAAAAAAAATTCTGAAAAAAACGCATGGAAAGCAGGTTATATGGTCTTCAATGTCATAGTTCACACCAGTGCTTGCAGTTCCAGTGCACTTCAGTTCAAGAAAAAACAGAACATGCTGCATCCTTCCTGCACTGGAACGCTGCAAAAATGCATAAAAAACGCACTGGAGGGGTGAAAAAAAACACTGGACTGCATTCAAAATGCACAAAAAATGCACTGGAACGCATCAAAAATGTGCATGTAAAAAAACCACCTGGAACGCATCCGGACTGCATTTCTATGGTGCAAACCGCCCCCTACAGTCAGTGTATCTACACAACAAATTATCTTATTACTCCTATGCAACAGATAGAAAAGCAAAAGTAGGTTGGTTCACCGAAATATAATCCTCATTTACCATTTCAGCTCCTTGCCAAAAGGACTGTCGTGTACACTTTTCTACAGCGTTCCCAAAACGCTTCTAATTAGGACCTTCTGAGAGGTACTTTCCAGCGTTCCCAAAACACTTCTAATTAATTAGGACCTTCTCAAAGGTACTTTCAAAGGCGGATTTTCCCAAAAAAGTACCAGTTACTTACCGGTAATGGTCTTTCTGGTAAGTCTTCCAGGACGGCCCAATGAGAGATGACTAGTCCACCTGACAGGAAACACAATCAATCAAAGAGGTTAAAAACCCCACCCCTCCCTGTGCTCCTCAGTTTGTGAAAAAGTACTCCACACTAGTGCACGAGAGTGAAAACAACATACCACAACAACTCTATATATATATATATATATATATATATATATATATATATATATATATATATATTTATTAATATACTTAACCAGAGCGGTGGGAAGTAGGCCTGCCGTCCTGGAAGACTTACCAGAAAGACCATTACCGGTAAGTAACTGGTACTTTTCTCAAGACGTCTTCCAGGACGGCACAATGAGAGAGAAGCAAGTAATTTGCAGGCCTACCTTAGGGTGGGACGACCGCTTGCAGGACCTTCCTACCAAATGAGAGGTCCTGAGGCGACAGCAACTCCACTCTATAATGCTTCAAAAAAGTGTTCTGGCTTGACCAAGTCGCAGCTTGGCAGATTTGTTCGACCGAAGCTCCGGCCCTTTCTGCCCAGGAGGTCGCCAGAGACCGAGTGGAATGTGCCTTAACCTTCGGGGCTGTCTTAGCAGCCTGGTCATAAGCTAGGGAGATTGCTTGTTTTATCCACCTATCTATGGTTACTCTAGAAGCCTGTTGGCCCTTTTTCTGACCAGAAAAATTAATAAACAAGTGGCTGGATTTTCTGAAAATGCTAACTCTATCCAAATAAGAAAGCAGACATCGTCTGACATCCAAACAATGAAAGGAAGCCTCCCTTTCATTCTGGGGATTGGAACAAAAAGAAGGGAGTATTATTTCCTGTGTTCTATGACATTTTGATACTACCTTGGGAAGGTACAGGGGGTCCTGCCTGAGAACAACCCTGTCCTCAAATAAACAAAAAAACAGCTCTTTAATTGACAGAGCCTGCATATCACCTACTCTTTTGGCTGTCGTTATCGCCAGCAGAAAGGTAAACTTAACTGTGAGAAGTTTAATAGAAATACTGTCTAAAGGCTCGAACGGAGCCTTAGTTAACTGTTCTAGGACCAAGGAGAGATCCCAGGGTGGAACCCTAGAGATCTGTACTGGAGACATTCTGTCCCTAGCTGACAAGAATCTTTTAATCAACGGGTCCTGGGACAATCTTCTGTCCAGGAAGTAAGATAAGGCTGCTACCTGAACTCTTAGTGTCTTGCTAGGCAGCCCCAGATCAACTCCATCCTGGAGAAATTCCAGAATGACCGAAGTTTCCTGTTGGGAAACCTCTCTCTCTGAACACCAGCGAGAGAAGACCCCCCACACCTTAGCATAAATCCGCCTGGTGACCTCCTTTCTACTAGAGAGGAGAGTGGTGATCACTCTCTCTGAACAGCCCTTCTCCCGCAGGTTCTGCCTTTCAAGCACCAGGCCGTCAGTTTGAAGAAGCTGGGCTCTGGGTGTAAGACCGGACCCTGAAGAAGAAGGTCTGACCGAACTGGTAGATGGAGAGGGGGAGCTACAGACCAGTTCTCCAGAGTGGGAAACCAGGCTCTCTTGGGCCACCAGGGGGTGACCAAAATGAGACAGCATTCTGAGAGGTCCAGCTTCTGCAGGATCCTCGGAATCAGACTCAGAGGGGGAAAGGCATAGGCCAGATGAAAACTCCACACCTGGGCCAGCGCATCCACTCCCTCTGAGCCCCATTCCCGGGTCAGGGAAAAGAACCTCTTTAGCTTTTTGTTTTCCCTGCGGGCGAAGAGGTCTATCTCCGGATTGCCGAACCGTTGGCACACCAGATCGAACACCTCTGTGTTCAACTCCCATTCTCCCTGGAGAATCGGGTGGCGACTTAAAAAGTCCGCCTCTACGTTGTGAACCCCTTTTATGTGAACCGCTGTGATAGAGGGAATCCGGAGCTCTGCCCAGCTCAGGATCTCCAGAGACAAAGCCAGAAGGGTACGCGACCTGGTGCCTCCCTGATGGTTCAGGAATGCCACTGTGGTGGCATTGTCGGATAGAATCTGGACCTCTCGGCCCCTGACTCTCTCCTCGAAGGCCTTTAGAGCCTCCCGGACCACCAACAATTCCCGGAGGTTTGAGGAGGCGCCCCTCTGACCTCGGTTCCAGGAACCCTGAGCTCTGAGCTCGTCTAAGTGAGCCCCCCAACCCCAGGCGCTTGCGTCTGTGGTTATCCTGAGAGGGTTGGACTGACTCCACAGACGACCCACCAGTAAATTCTGAGGAAGGAGCCACCACCTCAGAGATTCCTTTGCCACCACTGGGATGGGGACCCTGTAGTCTAGAGATTCCCTTGATCCGTCCCAAGAGGATAGAAGGAATTCTTGGAGAGGTCTGGAGTGGAGCTGAGCCCACGGCACCGCTGGGATGCAAGAGGTCATTAGACCCAGCACCCGCATGATGCTTCTGAAGGAGGATTCCTCTGCCTCCAACATAGACCTGACCGTTGTCATAAGACCTTGGACCTTGTCCTGGGGTAAAACAAGTTTTCTTTCTAAGGAATCCACTAGGAATCCCAAGTAAACTTTCTTCTGTTCTGGGACCATCGAGGATTTTTCTTTGTTGATGATCCACCCCAGGCTTTCCAAGGTGCTCACGACCCTGGCCAGGTCTGCAAGAAGGAGATCTCGACTCTGATTGTAGAGAAGCAGATCGTCGAGGTAGGGGACTACTGCTATACCCTGCAGGTGCAGGTAAGCAATCACCTCCGCCATGATCTTTGTAAAGACTCTTGGACTGGATGACAGTCCGAAGGGAAGCGCAGCAAACTGCCAATGCTGCACTCCCTGGGCAGAAGTGATTGCAAACCTGAGGAAGGCCTGATGTGCTGGGAATATCGGGACGTGTAGATAGGCGTCCTTTAGGTCTATGGTCACCATGAACACCCCCCTCAGAAGAAGCTTCCTGAGAGTGTACACGCTCTCCATCCGAAACCTCTTGCGACGCAGATAAGCGTTCAAGGGTCTCAAGTTTATTATAAGTCGATGCTTCCCTGACGGCTTTGGAACAACGAAAACGTGGGAATAGACGCCCAAACCTTGTTGTTCCGTAGGTACCGGGATAACTACTCCCTGCCTTTCCAGATCTGAGACATTCTGTACCAGACCTGCAGCTTTTAAGGGGTCCCTGGGTAGATGCATTACCAGAAACTTCGGGGGAGGGGAGTGAAGGAACTCTAGCTTGTAGCCCTCCTTTAAAATTTGGAGGACATGGGGGCTCTGAGATATGCTTTCCCATCTGGGGAGAAACTGGGAAAGCCTTCCCCCTACCCTTACGTCACTTAGAGTTCTTGTCATTAGGCTTTTGGCTGGAGAAAAGGATACCTCCCTTCTGTTTGTCCTTGCCAGCACTCCACCTCCTAGTATTGATAGGTCTTTTGTCTGAAGACCGGTTCTTACCCTGGGGGCCTCGAAAAAATCTCCTTTTTTCCTTTTTAGGTTTGGTAGGAAATTTCTTACCCTTTTCGGTGGACCTGGACAAGGCTTGGTCAAGTCCTGTACCGAAAAGAAGGGAGCCCTCAAATGGGAGACCACATAAACGGGTCTTGGATGCACTATCACCATCCCAGGTTTTAACCCATACAGCTCTTCTAGCAGAGTTTAAGAGGGCTCCAGTCTTTGCGGTGGTTCTTACGGTTTCTACCGCTGCGTCCGCTAGGTACGCCACCGCGTTACCTATTAGCTGCAACGACTCCAAGACTTCCTTGGATTTGGAAGTGCCTGAAACATGGTCCGTTAATTTTGAGATCCATGCATCTGCATTCCTGGCTACGCATGCTGAAGCCAGCGCCGGGCTCATGGCTGCCGCATTGGCTTCCCAGGCCCTCCGCAAGGTGGTTTCAGCACGCCGATCCATCTGATCTTTGAGGTTACCAGTATCCTCAAAGGAGAGGTCAGACTGTTTGGATACCTGGGCTAAGGAAGCATCCAATCTGGGTGTTTTGAAGAACCTGTCTTCATCTTCCTCCTTGAAAGGGCACCTACGTTTCCACGTTTTTGGTCCTAAAAGCTTCCTTTCAGGATCCTTCCATTCTTGAAGGATAATGTCCTTCAGTGCCTGGTGGACGGGGAAGGTTCTGGGTTGAGACTTCAACAAACCCTGATACATTCTATCCTGTGCGGAAACCTGTTCCGCAGGCTCCTGGATCTCCTCAGAAGCATAAATTGCCCCAAGGAGGCCCTCCATATCATCGGCCGAGAAGATGTGCCTTCCTGGCCTGGAGCCCTCTTCCTCGTCCTCTGCCTGACTATCCACCAGACCCTCATCAGATACTTCTCGATCGGAGATATCTGAATCCTCCTCCGGCTCCGAACCCTGTGAAGGTAGGGATTTTAGAGGCTGCGGGCGTCTTTTAACTACCCTGGGAGTCAAAGAACTCTCCTGAGAGGAAGAGCCCCCCCCACTTGTCTGAGGTTCTGGTTCCCTAGACCTGAGTGAGGATTGAAATTCCTTAAGCGTAGTCAGCATCTGGGTCTGGACAGACAAGAAGTCTTTCATGACCTGCGATGTTTCTTTTCCAGCCAATTTCTGAATGCATTTAAAACAGAAAGGTCTGGAATAGTCTGGAGGCAACCTATCGTTGCAGTAGCCACATCTTTTGATGCGAGCAGGGGCTTTAGAGGGAGGGCTGGTAGACCCCTGGGCAGTGACGTCCCCTCCTGCAGAAAAAACAAATATACACAGGGAATTTTTTAGTACCAAACACCCCTGTGCAGAGCAAAAAGGGGGAAGAGTCGGGGTACCTCCCCCGTCATAACCCCTGCTGGCTGGGTAGGACTCACCTCCTGTGGCCTCCTCTGTAGCCTTGGCCGTACCGGGCCTTTCCTCATGCTCCATGCGCCGTCCGGGCTCGAACCGTGTCGCTAAGAGCAAACAGGAGGAATGGGCGCCTCTTTTCCTGGCATCTTTATAGTTGAAGCTGGCTGAAAAGACGCCGGCCGTCGCCATCTTGCCGTAGACCGGAAACCGGAAGTGGCGCGGCGCGCGGTGACGTCATTCCGGGCGCTAGAGGAGGAAATCAATGAGTCCTCCAGGCCATGGGAAAATGGCGCCGCACATGCCTGAGCGGCGCCAATAGCCAGAACAGCGCTTCACCGCTGGGTTCACCACCGCATCTGCGGGAGACCTGCCAGCCCCCCCTCCGAAGTGGACACCCACCAGGTAGGGAGGAAAAAAGAGGAAATATTTGGCCCCTGAAGCTTCCAGGTACCCTGTACCTTAGGGCTTCAGAAAACTCAGGGGGGTTCTTCAAGGCTATTCCTTCCCCCCTGAGTATGTTACAACAAAAGGGGGACCCCCCAGGAAGGATGAGCCCGTCCTGCTAGGTCCAGAGGCTTCCTAAGCGTTCGACCTAGGTCCCAGGGGGAGACCTCCAGCACCAGGCCTTTAGGTCTTTAGAAAATAACAAACGGTTTCGCTGTGGGGAAACACAATCAAAAACTGAGGAGCACAGGGAGGGGTGGGGTTTTTAACCTCTTTGATTGATTGTGTTTCCTGTCAGGTGGACTAGTCATCTCTCATTGTGCCGTCCTGGAAGACGTCTTGAGAAAATCCCCTATACACCAAGGCGTGGTTCGTATCCCTCTTCTACATAAATTTAGTTTGAGATGAAATTTAAATCAGAGCTAAGGTAAGAGAAAACAGTCTGTCTAAAAGACAAAAAGATTCTTCTTACCAAAGGTGATTTTTTCATCCCCACCACTGCCACCATCTGAAGCAGGTAATACTGCCACCCAGGTGTACTTCAGGTAAATGCAAGATCATTTTCAGTGACCCCCGGATCCGTGAGAAATCAAAATGACACATGGAAACGGATAGTGTGTTCATTAGATCTCTGGCCTTTATTGAATTTCAGAGTGGCTTATATGAAAAAGAAAGATAGGAGGGGCTATGTCTTAACACATACGTTTCTAAAAATTATACAAACTCAGTATATTCTTATCTTATATTAACTGCTGAATTTAGTTTATCAAGGGACTTTTCTTATACAATCAGGCTACTGCATGAACAGGCTTAATCACAATGACTATCAGTAGCAGGGTGTGACTCTATACAAACTGTCAGTTAAGCTAAGTATGTCAAAGTTCATTTCTACTTAAAATGGAGTTGATAATTTATACATTCTATTACAATGTTGAGCAACTTTTAATGTTTCAAGAACCCCGTGGATGATCACTCAGGAGACACTCTTTCTTTGGTTCAGTATGGGCGTCTTCACCATCTACACCCCTACAACAAGAAACATCTACCTTTGAGTGCCGTCCTATGGTCATTTCATGCGGTTCTTTTACCTTTTTCTATTTTTGTATTCTATGGATGCATTCATTGACTTATCTGTAATACTTGTGTAATATTAAAATTTGTTATATATTTTTAAGTCGTGCCTACAAAGTAAAATTTTTTTCTATACAACCCTTTATCATCCTCTCACCCAGCCGAGCTGCACCCCCCCCACATTTAGGTCCCTGCTAAAGAGCCGGTAACCGAATGAGAAGTTGGCCCACTTCTCCTGGAAGCTGAACCTCTGCTTTCTACACCAGCTCATCAGCCACCTGTTAACTTCCCTAATTTCCCGCTGCCTCTCTGGTGTGGCTCGAGGTACCAGTAGTATTTCTGAGAATACTACTTTGGAGGTCCTATTTCTCAATTTAGCTCCTAAGTCCCTAAAATCATTTTGTAGGACACTCCATCTTCCTCTGACTTTGTCATTGGTACCAAAGTGTCACCATGACAGCTGGGTCTTCCCCAGCCCCACCCAATAATCTGTCCACCAGATCCGTGATGCTCCGAGCCAGAGCGCCCGGTAAACAGTATACTGTTCGGTGCTTTAGGTCTTTTTGACAGGTTGCCCTTTCTGTCATTCTAATAATTGAGTCCCCTACCACCAGAATCTGTCTTTCCTTTCCCTTGACTTTACCCCCGCCCTCACTGGAGGAGTTTTTCCCATGGCAGCTAGGGGCATCACTCTGCTCCAGCAATGCTTGTTCCTGGCTGGTATCTCCAACATCACACAACACAGCGTATTTATTGGGATGTTCCAGCACAGGACCAGCCTCCCTGACACTTTCCCCTCTACCCTTCCTAAGTTTCACCCATCTACTCTGTTCTGGTGCCTGCACCTCTTTGTCTCCACTAGGGTCGAGCGAACCCGAACTGTAAAGTTCGGGTTCGTACCGAACTTTTGGGTTTTTGGTACCCGGACCCGAACCCGAACAATTTACTGTACGTTCGGGTTCAGTGTTCGACAATGTAATGGCGCGCTGCAGGGCAGCCAATCAACATTCGTTTAACTCGTGTGCCCTTAGAAGCCATCACAGCCATGCCTACTAATGGCATTGCTGTGATTGGCCAGTGCAGCATGTGACCCAGCCTCTATATAAGCTAGAGGCACATAGCACAGCACGTCACTCTGCTTTAGATAGTGTAGGGAAAGGTTTCTGCTGCTGCTTTGAGGGAGAGAATTAGATAGGAGTCCTGATTCAGAAATCAAATTACTCAGCGATCTACCTTGATTTTGTTTTGTGGGTGCAGTGCACAATCTTTTTACCTTGCCCTGAGCCCAGTGCCAGAGAAAAGATAACTTTTATCTGTCTGTTAGTTAGGTTGGCGTCGGCGGGCATTTTATGCAAGCTCAGTGCACCAGCACTGCATATGTTACTGTGAGATACACCCTTTAGATACTGTTGCTCTATTCTGCTATTCAAAAAACACCCATTTAGGGCAAAAAAAAATTTTTGCAGTGTTTCCTGCATATCTGTACATGTGAGATACACACTTTAGATACTGTTCTTCTATTCTGCTATTAATTTTTTTTTTATATTTAGGGCAAATAAAAAAAAATTGGTGCGTTTCCTGCATATCTGTACGTGTGAGATACACACTTTAGATACTGTTCTTCTATTCTGCTATTCAAAAAACACCCATTTAGGGCAAGATCCTAAATTTGAGAAATATGAGGAGAACATAAAATAAGGGACGTGGCCCCGGTTGTGGTGCTGCTGGTGGAGCTCCTGTTGCAGGGAGAGGACGTGGTCGATCTGTGCCAGCTACACGCACAAGTGAAACACCTTCCTCAGGTGCGAGTAGGCAACAGAGCCTGCAGCGGTATTTGGTCGGGCCTAATGCGGCTCTACGAATGTTGAGGCCAGGCCCAGGACAAGTACAGGCGATAGTAGATTGGGTTGCTGACAGTGCCTCCAGTTCCTTCACATTGTCTCCCACCCAGTCTACTGCTGAAATATCAGAGTTGGCACCTGCAGCCGATGTCCATCAGTCTTTCACCTCACCCCCTTGCAAATCAGCAGCAGTCTCTTCTGCTTTTTGATGACTCTGTTAGCAGGGTTTCCCAGGGCCATCCACCTAGCCCTGCCCCAGAAGTGGAAGAGATTGAGTGCACTGATGCCCAACCACTTATGTTTCAATATGAGTACATGGGAGGACTATCGCAGCACGTCTCGGATGATGAAGAAACACAGGTGCCAACTGCTGCTGCTTTCGCAATTGTGCAGACCGACAAGGAGGGCAGGGGTGAAGACTGGGTGGAAGATGTGGAGGACGATGAGGTGCTCGACCCCACATGGAATCAACGTCATGCAGGGGTGTACCCTAATTAAAAAAAAAAAAAATTTAAAACAAAAACCAGTGTTGACTACCTCGTCCTTCTCCACTGCCGCTTCCACCTACACCGCCACATCTACCGCCACCTCAACCTCCTACTCCATATGGACCTCGTCCTCCTAGGTCAAGATTATTATTTTTTATTTTTATGTATTTTATGTTATTTTAACCACTTCAATACAGGGCTTTTTGTACCTATTCAATACCGGGCCTATTCTAGCACTTCTCTCCTACATGTACAAATCATCATTCTTTTGCTAGAAAATTACTCAGAACCCCCAAACATTATATATGTTTTTTTAGCAGACACCCTAGGGAATAAAATGACGGTCATTGCAACATTTTTTCTTGCACGATATTTGCGCAATAATTTTTCAAACGCCTTTTTTAAAAAAAAAAAATGGTTTCATGAATTAAAAAATAACAAAACAGTAAAGTTAGCCCAATTTTTGGGGAAAATATGAAAGATAATGTTACGCCGAGTAAATAGATACCTAACATGTCACGCTTTAAAATTGCGCACACTCATGGAATGGCGCCAAACTGCGGTACTTAAAAATCTCCATAGGCGACGCTTTAATTTTTTTTACAGGTTACCAGGTTAGAATTACAGAGGAGGTCTAGTGCTAGAATTGTTGCATGCACTCTAACGCACGCGGTGATACCTCACATGCGTGGTTTGAAGGGCGTTTACATATGTGGGCGACTTACGTGTGCATTCGCTTCTGATCGCAAGCTACTGGGGACAGGGGTGTTTTAATTTAATTTTTTTATTATTATTATTTTTTTTACTTGTTTATTTATTTTTTTACAATGATTTAACTTTTTTTTTTTTTTTTGATCACTTTTATTCCTATTACAAGGAATGTAAACATCCCTTATAATAGGATATGTGTGACAGGTTCTCTTTATTGAGAGATGCGGGGTCAATAAGACCCCACATCTCTCCTCCAGGCTGGAAAGCATGAGATCAGTGAAATTTTTTTCACTGATCTCATACTTACAGCCGCAATGGCGGCTTTGTTTACATTTGAAGCCCGGGCGTGACGTCATCACATAGCGCCCGGGCCTCCGACGATCATAGAGATGACTGGTGACCATCTGGTCACCAGTCATCTCTATGCTCATCACGTGACCCCACCAACGACGCCGGAAGATTCGCTCCGGGTCCCCGATCGCACGGGGAGCCCGGAGAAGCACCGGATGGCGGCGGGAGGGGGGGGGGATGTCCCCTCCCGCCGCCTGTAAGAACGATCAAGCGGCGGAAACGCCGCTATGATCGTTCTTATGGTGCGCAGAATCGCCGGCACTTCAAAAGGATATCTGAAAGATGCCTCTAGCTGCAGGCATCATTCAGATATCCCCCTACAAAGCCGAGGACGTCATATGACGTCCACCCAGGATGGGAGATCCCATCTGTGGACGTCATTTGACTATGGCTGGGTAGGGAAGTGGTTAAGTTATTTCCCTATCCACATTTGTTTGCAGAGCACTTGCCATGCTCTTAACAACATTTTGCTGCCCTCTAACCATTTCCATTACTTTTTTAGAGCCATTTTAGTCCTCAAAAGTTCAGGTCCCCACTGACTTCAATAGGGTTCGGGGTCAAGTTCGGGCCCTGAACTCGAACTTTTTTGCGAAGTTCGGTCGAACCTGTCAAACCCGAACATCCAGGTGTCCGCTCAACTCTAGTCTCCACCAATTGCTGGCCCCTGCCGGCACCTGCTGACAGGGCCACTGATAGGTCAGTACAACCAGCCCTGTTGTATGGGGCCCGACCCCATCAGCTTCACAGGGGAGGCCCGGGCACCCTTACAGTTCATTACTGCATTATAAAAAAAATAGGACTTGCTAAACTTCTCCCTCACTCCTATGTGCTTATGGGGGTGTAATTACATTTTCCTGGGCCCCATCGGGTCAACAGAGGGGCCCAGGAGGTAAGCTGTAGTGGGGGAACTATTTCTTCTTTTTTGGGGGACATGTACATCAGTCTGCTTCGCATGTAGCTCGGCTACTCAATTAGTCCCGGCTGCCACTGCCCACTGCCTTCCCTGGCGGATTGATACTATGATTCCTCGCTCAGCTCAGCTCCACTTTGTATCACTGGCATTCAGGGAGCCCGGCTTCGCTAATCTACACTCCCCGTCCAGCAAGAAAACCTGCCCCATGGTCCTGGCTCCTGGAAGTATCTCCACAGCTCTGAAGTTCCCGCCGCGGTCCGCACACACCAGCAGGGGAGGAGCCGTTCCATACAGGATCCAATTGGGTGAGGCCTGGTTGGGACAAGGCTTGTGATTATTGGTATACAGAGACCGCTGATCTGTCTTTCTCCTGGCTGTCTTCGCTGATCTCCACTGTCCACAATGAGAACATGACGGCTTACATGGCTGCCCGACTTACACATCCATACCGTATCTGTCTGATCCCTCTATGTTCCATCCGCCAGTTCTAGGTGATTGTTCATAAACTGTCCCTCTATGTATTATCTGTACACCATCCACATCTTCCCTATATATCATTCATATACGCTCCACATCCGCCCTTTATGTCATGATTTGGAGGCCAAAGGAGAGATATGCGGTCTAATAGACCCCAGATCTCTCCATAAGGAGAACCTGTCATGGCCCATGCTATCACAAAGGATGTTGATCATCCCTTGTGATAACAATAAAAGACAAAAAAAATGTAAGATACAGTGTAAATTTTTTTTTTTACAGTAAAATAAATAATAAAATAAAACTTAAAAGACTTTTAAACCACTCCTGCTCCTCCGTGCTCATGTGCAACTGCGAACGCGCGTGTTGGTTACGCACGCCTATATAAACGGCAACAAACCTGCATTTTGTTTTCCAGGAGGGGCCAGTGGTGGGGTCGAGGATGGGGTTGAAGAGGGCCTCATCAGGTAGGGTGTACGGGGCCCCATGATATCTAACAGCGGCCCTGCCTGCCGGGTATGTTCCCAACTCTCCTTTAGTATGGAGATTCTACTCTGTGCTGCCAGCTGCTTCCCTAGATTCAGGTCCTGGGCTTCCAGGGAAGCAGCGTGCTTACATTTTGCACAGCAGTATTCACCCTTGATTGGATGATCAAGCAACACCTACATGCCACAAGATGTGCACAGAGTCCCATCTCCACACCCGCCGGTCATCATCCCCACTAATTTAATGGGAATTGTTAATTATTATCTGTCCATTTAACTGATATCTAGCTTCCTGACACTAATTTCTCAGCACACAGTTTACTCCTCAGTACTCAATCACTAGGGATGATCTCGGTGTTCGAGTCGAACATAGGTTCGACTCGAACATCGGCTGTTCGCGCGTTCCGCGAACAGCGAACGATTTGGGCCGTTCGCGCCAAATTCGAGTGACGCGAACGGCCCACAATACACTGCGCCATCGCAGTGTAATCCCGGCGCTGTGATTGGCCAAGCATGCACTGTGACCCCACATGCTTGGCCAATCACAGCGCCGGCAGCGAGGAGCAATGATTGGCCACAGGCAGGATGCCTGTGGCCAATTATAGCTGAGGGGGTTTAGTACACGCCCCACACTATAAAAGGCCGCCAGCGCGGCGGCCTTGTGTAGTGTGTTCCGGAGCAGGGAAAGTGAAGGATAGGCAGGGACAGTGTCAAATCTTGTCAAATCTATTCTTTACTAAACCTTGTGTGTAGGGAGAGAGAAGTATAGGCAGGGAGAGTGTCAGTGTCATATACTTTGATAAACCTTGTGTGCAGGGAGAGAGAAGGATAGGCAGGGGACAGTGTCAGTGTCATATTCTTTGCTAAACCTTGTGTGCAGGGAGAGAGAAGGATAGGCAGGGAGAGTGTCAGTGTCATATACTTTGATAAACCTTGTGTGCAGGGAGAGAGAAGGATAGGCAGGGGACAGTGTCATTGTTGCTAAGCCTCCTGCACATTATACACCTTAACTTAGCCTGTATTCCTGCTTTTTCCTGGTGTGTTACACCAACAGGATTTTGCGGCACTTACAGCGGGCGGAGTGTGCCTCCTGACCATATTACACCTGAACTTAGCCTGTATTGCTGCTTTTTCCTGGTGTGTTACACCAACAGGATTTTGCGGCACTTACAGCGGGCGGAGTGTACCTCCTGACCATATTACACCTTAACTTAGCCTGTATTGCTGCTTTTTCCTGGTGTGTTACACCAACAGGATTTTGCGGCACTTACAGCGGGCGGAGTGTGCCTCCTGACCATATTACACCTTAACTTAGCCTGTATTGCTGCTTTTCCCATTTCCCTGCAGGCCATTAGAATGTCTGGAAGGCAAACAAGGAGAGGCAGACAGTCAGGAGCCAATAAAAGAGGGCAAGCATGCTCTGTGTCTAGAGACAACAGTGCTGGTCGTGGACGCGGTGCATCGCCATCAGCACGTGGCCATGGGACACGCTTGTCCTTTTCGGCAGCTGGACGTGTTGAGCCGCATCATGCCGAAGACTTGGTAGAGTGGATGACCAAGCCCTCCTCATCCTCCTCATCCTCTCTCACCCAGACTCAGGGTACTGGCAAAGCAGCTGCCAAAGCGTCCTCTTGCCTGGTATCAATGTCATCATCAGTCACTCCTTCCCTAGACCAACCATGTCCTCCTGAGGAGTCCCCCGAACTGTTTGAGCACAGTGTTGGGTACATGCTCCAGGAGGATGCCCGGCGTTTCGAAGGGTCTGATTATGATACCCAGCTAGAGGAAGGCAGTAGCGTGAGAGCAGAGAGAGGGGATGCTCAAGAAGGACACCAATCTGGCAGTCATGTTCCAGCAGCTGCAGCATACTGCCAGATTGGCTCCAGTGATGAGGAGGTAGGGGATGATGAGGTCACTGACTCCACGTGGGTGCCTAATAGGAGAGAGAAGGAGGAGGATGAAGAGGAGGCACATCTCCAACGAGGCAGGATGCCCTCGGGGAGCCAGCGTAAGGGCAGCACACCGACGAAATCACACCGCAGAGCTCCGCCTGTGCAGGGCGCTGCCTCTGCCCGTTATTCAAAAAGTTCTTTGGTGTGGGCCTTTTTTGAGTCGAGTGCATCAGATCGCACAGCTGCTGTTTGCAACATATGTCTCAAGCGTATATCGCGTGGCCAAAACATCACCCGCTTGGGCACCACATGCTTGACCAGACATATGTTGACCTGCCATGCAGCTCGTTGGCAAGCCTACCTTAAAGACCCACACCAAAGAACAAAGCTGACCTCTTCTTGCACCGCATCAGCTGGGATCTCCAACCCCACTATACCTTTAGTCCTCTCTGAAACCTGCTCTGAGAGCAATGAAGGTGTAGAATTAGGTGTGTCACAGCCAAGTACTTGCGGGCACTCTGCTAGCAGTACACCGACGTGCGATTCTAGCAGGCAAATTTCCCTGCCCCAGCTGCTGGACCGTCGAAAGAAGTTCACTCCCAGCCATCCACATGCCCAGCGGTTGAATGCTAGCTTGGCTAAATTGCTAGCGCTTCAACTGCTGCCTTTTCAGTTGGTAGACTCGGCCCCCTTTTGTGCAATGTGCGGTTCCTCAGTGGCAGGTTCCCAAACGCCACTTTTTCTCACGGAAGGCGATTCCGGCTCTCTACCGGCATGTGGAAGGCAATGTCTTGGCCTCGCTGGACAGGGCGGTCAGGTGCATATTACCGCTGACTCATGGTACAGCAGGCATGGACAGGGACGTTACCTTTCTTTCACGGCCCATTGGGTCACTTTTGGCAGCTGGGAAGGATGCAGGACAAGGTGCAGTAGTGTTGGAGGTTGTTCCACCGCCACGCCTCCAAAATGCTACTACTGGTTGTGACACACCTCTGTCCTCCACCCCCTCCTCTTCTTCTTCCTCCGTGGCCTCTTCCTGTGCTTTGTCCTCGGAACCAGCGGTGCTCCGTAGGCGTTCAAGGGGCTACGCAAGTACGCAGGCAAAAAGATGCCATGCCGTGCTTGCGCTGGTGTGTTTGGGGGACAGGAGCCACACTGGGGCAGAGGTTCTGTTTGCTCTGCAGGGGCAGGCCGAGAGGTGGTTGACGCCATGCCAGCTTAAGCCAGGAATGGTAGTTTGCGACAATGGCACCAACCTCCTCTCCGCTCTCCGACAGGGACAACTGACCCATGTGCCCTGTGTGGCTCACGTCCTTAACCTGGTGGTGCAGCGGTTCTTGGGCAGGTACCCGGGCTTACAGGATGTCCTGAGGCAGGCCAGGAAAGTCTGTGTGCATTTCCGCAGATCTTATAATGCCAGTGCTCGCCTGGCTGAGCTGCAAAAGGAGTTGAACCTGCCCAAGAACCGCCTTATATGTGACATGCCCACCAGGTGGAACTCAACGTTGGCCATGCTGCAGCGGCTGCACACGCAGCAGAGGGCCATCAATGAGTACCTGTGCGACTACGGCACCAGGACAGGGTCAGGGGAGCTTGGGTTTTTTTCACCACGCCAGTGGGGCATGATCAGGGATGCATGCACTGTCCTGGCACCATTTGAGGAGGCCACGAGGATGGTGAGCAGTGACAGTGCATGCATCAGTGACACTGTACCTCTTTTCCACCTGTTGGAACATACGCTGCGTGGAATAATGGACAGGGCACTTGAGGCAGAACAGAGGCAGGAAGAGGAGGACTTCCTTGCCTCTCAAGGCCCCCTTTACCCAGACAGTGTTCCTTCTGTCCCACCCATCGCACACGAAGAAGAGGAGGAGGAGGAGGAGGAGGATTGTGTCAGCATGGAGGTGGAGCCTGGCACTCAGCATCATCAGCAGCAGTCTTTTAGGGATGATTTACAGTCCCAAGAAACCAGTGGACTTGTACGTGGCTGGGAGGAGGTGGCTGCGGATCATGTCGTCCTTAGTGACCCAGAGGACTCCGGACCGAATGCCTCAGCTAACCTACGCTGCATGGCCTCCCTGATCCTGCAAAGTCTGCGGAAGGATCCTCGTATTCTTCGGATCAAGGAGAGGGACCATTACTGGCTGGCCACTCTCCTTGATCCACGGTACAAGGGTAAGGTTGCGGACCTTATCTTACCGTCGCAGAGGGAGCAGAGGATGAGACAACTACGGGAGGCCTTGCAGAAAGGTCTGTGCAACGCGTTTCCAGAGACTGGGAGGTTACAAACTCCTGGTCCTGGACAACGAGTTGCTGAGGCTTCGGTCAGTCAAAGAAGGAGCGGTGGGGAAGGTGGCCGTCTGACTGAAGAGTTCAGACAATTCTTTAGTCCGCAGCCCCAAGGTATGATCGGTTCCAGCAACCATCGCCAGCGTCTGATATACATGGTGCAGGAATACCTAGGGGCAAGGTCAGACTTGGACACCTTCCCCACCGAAAATCCTCTGGCTTACTGGGTCTTGAGCATGGATCACTGGCCAGAGCTTGCACAGTATGCAATTGAGCTACTGGCCTGTCCTGCATCCAGCGTTCTTTCAGAATGCACATTCAGTGCTGCTGGAGGATTTGTCACAGATCACAGGGTGCGCCTGTCCACCGACTCTGTTGATCGACTGACCTTCATAAAGATGAACCAGTCTTGGATCACCACCAGCTACCAAACACCTGAAGCTGATATAACAGACTAATTTTCAAATGTCACATCCCTTCAAGACTGATGCTGATGCTGAGTGACTGTCCTGTTATGTTGACTGACTATCCTCCTCCTCCTCAATGATCCGATTGACGATGATAGCTTGGAAGAACATTTTTGTTTCTGGGTGCCGCCACCAGTGGCTAAGGCCCAATTTTTCAGCCCCTGTTTAACAGGGGTGTGTTATTACAATTTTTTATGCAATGCTTTGCAGCAGGGCTCATTCCTGCCCTCCAACTAGAGTATCTGGGAGTGGTTGCAGTGTCGTGGCACCAGCACCAGTGGCTAAGGCCCAATTTTTCAGCCCCTGTTTAACAGGGGCGTGTAATTACAATTTTTGATGCAATACTTTGCAACAGGGCTCATTGCTGTGCTCCAAGTACAGTATCTGTGAGGGGTTGCAGTGTTGTGGCACCAGTGGCTAAGGCCCAATTTTTCAGCCCCTGTTTAACAGGGGCATGTAATTACAATTTTTTATGCAATGCTTTGCAGCAGGGCTCATTCCTGCACTCCAACTAGAGTATCTGGGAGAGGTTGCAGTGTCGTGGCACTAGCACCAGTGGCTAAGGCCCAATTTTTCAGCCCCTGTTTAACAGGGGCGTGTAATTACAATTTTTGATGCAATACTTTGCAACAGGGCTCATTGCTGTGCTCCAAGTACAGTATCTGAGGGGTTGCAGTGTTGTGGCACCAGTGCCTAAGGCCCAATTTTTATGCCCCTGTTTAACAGGGGCATGTAATTCCAATTCTTGATCTAATAATTCACAGCAGGGCCCATTCCTGCGCCCACCAAGACTAACTGTGAGGCCTTACAGTGTTGTGTCAACACCACCACCACCACCACCACCACCAAAGGCCCAATTTTTCAGCCCCTGTTCAACAGGGGCATGCAATTACAATTCTTGATCTAATAATTCACAGCAGGGTCCATTCATGCGCCCACCAAGAGTAACTGTGAGGGCTCACAGTGTTGTGGCAACACCAACATGTAAGGGGCAAATTTCAAACATCCAACTTACAAACGACTCCTCCTTGCAAACGGAAGGATACAACAGGAAGTGAGAGGAAATCTACCCCTAGGAAGGCAAATTCTCTCCTGTAAGAGTTAATATGGGAAAAAAAGTGTCTCCTCTCCACTGATGCTTTATCACCAATTCTTGTTTCAATAAAAAAAAAGGGATTTTTATAACAGCTTACCTGTAAAATCCTTTTCTTGGAGTACATCACGGGACACAGAGCGACTTAGTCATTACTAATGGGTTATATAGATTACCTTCAGGTGTTGGCACTGGCCAATTCCAAACCGGAAGTACCCTCCCCTATATAAGCCCCTCCCATCCGGGAGCACCTCAGTTTTGTAGCCAAGCAATAAGTGTCCCAAAAAGAGGGGTGGGAGCTCTGTGTCCCGTGATGTACTCCAAGAAAAGGATTTTACAGGTAAGCTGTTATAAAAATCCCTTTTTCTTTTTCGTACATCACGGGACACAGAGCGACTTAGTCATTACTAATGGGATGTCCCAAAGCAATGCCAAATGAGGGGAGGGATACATAAGCTGGGCGCCATCAGGCATGAGGCTCTTTTGCGGCCTGCAACACACTGCGCCCAAAGGCGACATCCTCCTGACTTCTGACGTCTACCTGGTAGAATCTAGTAAACGTGTGTACTAAGGACCATGTTGTGGCCTTACAGACTTGAGCCAGGGAGGCTTGGTGATGCACTGCCCATGAAGTTCCAACTGCTCTTGTGGAGTGCGCCCTAACTTTGAACGGAGGCGGTCTCCTTTTCAAGCCATAGGCTTGTATTATGACCTGTCGAATCCACTTGGCTAAAGTAGATTTTTGATGCTGCCTGACCCTTTCTGGGGCCTTCCGGCAGAACAAACAAAGTATCCGTTCTACGAATCTGAGCAGTGGCTTTAAGATAAGCTTTAACTGCTCTTACTACATCCAAAGAATGCAATGACTTTTCCTCTACCAAACTAGGTTTGGGGAAAAAGGAAGGAAGAACCACATCTTGGTTCAAATGGAACCTCGATACCACCTTAGGAAGAAGGCTGGATGAGGACGTAACACTACTCTGTCCTTATGGATAACCAGATATGGCTCCTTACAGGACAAGGCGGCTAATTCCGATACTCTTTTAGCCGAACAAATGGCTATTAAGAAAATCAGTTTCCTGGTGAGAAGAACCAAGAAAATGTGCCGCAATGGTTCAAATGGTTGTTTCTGTAGAACCGACAGAACCAGGTTTAAGTCCCATGGACATATGGGAATACTAACCGGAGGGCTAATACGCATCACTCCTTGTATGAAAGCTTTGACTAATGAATGCAAAGCCAAGGGCCTTTGAAAAAAAAATATTGACAAGGCCGTCTGACCCTTGATAGTACTCAAGGCAAGCTTCCTATGTACAGCCCACTGTAGGAAGTCCAGAATCCTACCTATTACGTACTTACGTGGATGCCATTTCCTGGCCTCACCCCACGTGATGTACGCCTTCTAGATCCTATAATAGATCTGCCTGGATACCGGCTTCCTGGCATTGATCATGGTAGATACCACAGGATTAGAGAGCCCTCTCTTTTTTAGAATGTGGGCTTCTATAGCCAGGCCGTCAAACCTAGGGCTGGTAAGGAAGGGTAGTATATCGGTCCTTGCGAAAGCAGGTCCGGACGATGTGGGAGGGTCCAAGGACTTCCCACTGACATTTTTACAATCTCCGCGTACCATGCCCTTCGGGGCCACGCTGGAGCCACCAGAATCACTGGTTTCTTTTCTACCCTGATTCTGCGGATTAATCGCGATGGGAATGCATATATCAGCTTGAACTGATCCCAAGGGAACACTAGGGCATCCGAACCGCAAGCTAGGGGATCCTTTGTGCGAGACACAAATCTGTCCACCTTTGCGTTGAATCTGGATGCTAGCAGATCTACATCCGGTGTTCCCCACCGCTGGCATATTGCCTGGAAAACCTCGGGGTGAAGAGACCATTCCCCCGGGCATAATTGCTGGCGACTTAAACAGTCCGCTCTCCAATTTTCCACTCCTGGGATGAAAACCGCGGATATGGCTGTGACATACCTTTCTGCCCATTCCAGGATGCAATTCGCTTCCCTCTGGGCTGCACGACTCCTGGTGCCACCCTGGAGATTGATATATGCCACTGCTGTGGCATTGTCTGATTGAATTCTGACAGGTGACCCTTGGAGTTTGGATGTCCATGCTACTAGGGCATACCGGGCTGCTCGTATCTCTAAGAAATTGGTGGGCAGGGCCTTCTCTGCTTCTGACCACTTGCCCTGGAGAGACCATTGCTCCAGTACTGCCCCCCAGCCTATGAGGCTGGCAACTGTAGTGACCACCTTCCAAGAAACCGGACTGAAGGGTTTCCCTTCCCAGATTCTGGGGCACCAACCACCAATGGTGCGAACGGAAGGGGACAGGGACATTGGTAAGTCTAAAGCCTGAACTTTTTTGTTCCAGGCTGACAGTATGGCCCTCTGCAAGTTCCTTGAATGGAATTGACCGTAGGGTACCGCTTCGAATGAAGCCACCATTTTTCCCAGCAGCCTTATACACAGGCGTATGGATGGTTTTTCTTTTTTGCACCCACTAAGTGGGTCAAATCTTTCAAAGACGACACCTTCTCTGGAGGTAAGAAAATCTTTCTCTGATTTGAATCCAGTCTTAGCCCCCAAGTATTCCAGGCTTTTGACTGGTTTTAGGGCTGACTTGTCTCGGTTGATAATGCAACCGTGAGATTCCAGATACTTGATTATCTTGTGAACGACCACTTCTAGTTTTTTTCACTGAGTGGTCTATCAGCAACAAGTCGTCTAGATATGCCATTATCGTTACACCTTGTGTTCCTAGTTTGGCCAATTGTAGGGCCAGAATTTTTGTGAACACTCGTGGTGCCGTGGCCAGACCGAAAGGTAAGGCTCTGAACTGAAAATGGCGCCCTTCTACTGCAAAGCGTAGAAATTTCTGGTGGGCCGGACAGATGGAAATATGCAAATAAGCATCCCTTATGTCGATCGAGGCTAACCATTCCTGCCCTTGTAGGGCGGTGGCCACCGATCGGATCGACTCCATCCGAAAAAGTCCTGATATGTAGGAACTTGTTTAGCCCTTTTATATTTAATATAGGCCTCATGTCCCCATTTGGTTTGGGGACTGTGACAAGGTTCGAGTAAAACCCGAACCCGTTTTCTTTCAAGGGAACCTTCATGATTACCCTTGGGGCAATAGTTGCTCTAGTGCCAGAAGGAGGGATCCACTCTTCTGGGGATCGCTTGGCACGTTTGACCTTATAAAATGGGCAGGAGGAATGTCTTTTAACTCCAGCCTGTATCCCAGACTTACTGCGGAGATCACCCATCTCTGATGGTGTCCCGCCAGGTCTCTGTGAACCACTGAAGTCTTCCCCTCACCCGACTGAGTGGGGGCAACCCTTCATGACTTAGGGGGAGGTTTTGTACCTCTCTTGACCCAGGGTTTCTTGTTACCCTGTGATTGTCTCTGATTTCTGCCCCCTGGATTTGACCGCGGAGGCCGTCGGAACTGTTTCACAGCCGATGTGCCAGGGACTGGAGAAGTAGGCCTCTTAAAAGAAGGACTTCTACCCTTGTTCTTAACCGGTAAGAGTGAACTTTTACCGGCAGAAATTTTCTGGATATATTTGTCCAGATCTTCTCCAAATAAGCGTTCTCCATGAAATGGGAAGCTAACCAGCAGTTTTTTACAGGGAGCTTCAGCAGACCAGTTTTTGAGCCACAGAAGCCTACGCATATGTACTATAGACAGCGTAAAGCGGGAGGCCTGTTGGATTGTATCCTTTATGGCGTCCACCGCAACACAAGGCTCTAGGCAGGTCAGCTAGGGCAAGAGCCTGCTGATCTGGTAAGTCCCTTAAGACTTGTTTCAACTGATCTTTCACTGCCTGGCAGACTCCAATCGCTGCTACCGCAGGTTGTGTCACCATGCTTGCTGTAGAGAAAGCAGATTTTAGTAAAGACTCCAATTTTTTATCTATTGGGTCTTTGAACATTGGAACATTATCTACTGGACATGTCAGTGATTTGTTAACAGAAGAGATGGCTGCGTCCACTGTAGGGACCCTCCATTTTTTTATGAACTTATCCTCCATGGGATAGATCACCGGAAATCTCTTGGGGGGAGCAAATATTTTATCAGGATGCTCCCAATCCTGGTAAATAAGCCCTTCTAATAAAGGGTGGATTGGGAAGGAACAGACAGCCTGGGGAGCTTTTAGCGACCCCAGCGAGGAAACCGTAGTGGATGGTGGTTCCGCCAGAGGCATTTTAAATGCT
Organism: Rana muscosa; assembly: GCA_029206835.1. Classification (NCBI taxonomy): domain Eukaryota; kingdom Metazoa; phylum Chordata; class Amphibia; order Anura; family Ranidae; genus Rana; species Rana muscosa. The sequence goes on from CM055127.1 coordinate 74,563,080, forward strand.
GATCGGACCATATTAGTCAGAGACTGAACCCATAATCTTTCAGCCTGAGATGCTGAGAAAGGTTCTTCCACTGTTGATTCCTCCATAACTGAATCAACCTCATCCTGATCCCCTTCAGGTAGGTCGATCTCTGTGTGGGGCTGTTCCTCCACTAACAGGCACTCTGAAGGAGGAGACGGAGATCGGACGCGCTTTTCCTGTGACAGGGAAGCAGCGATCAATGCTGTTAATCTCTCTTCCAATCCTCCCAGAGTTGAGGATAAAACCTCCTCTGTTATATATACAGGAGCAGGTGGACTGGGGACAGCCGCAGCACCAGGCATTCCTGCGGGGTTTCTACGGCTACTGACCTCTGAATTCTCAGGGGAGATTGGTGCAGTACAAGCATGCCCAATATCCTCAGAGCCCGATGGAGACCCCTTTGGCTTCCTGGAAGATCTATTTCCGGAGCGTCTGGACGACATATCCTTTAAGCACAAAGCTGAGGTATTCCCGTCGTCATACACCAATTTTGCTGGTAATAGTCTAACAAAGTTGCTGCTATATACCAGCTGGTGTCCACTAAAGTGCCTTTCTATGGGGATGCCTGCATCAACCGCCTCTGTGTGCCACTGTTTGTTGCTAGCTCTGTTTGCATCCAGCTGACACTTGTACTGTGTCTTTTAACCATGCTGGGATGCCCGCACATGCGCAGAAGCGCCGCGCATCGAGCGTCATCCACCCGCCCCGCCCCTTTTTTTCATAGGAGGCGCGTGCACGCGCACGCGCGCGCCCGTGTGCCATTGGCGCCCTTTTCGAAATCAAACAGGGGACTAGGAGCCAGGGCCCTTTTTGCCGGAGGGCCTGTGCGGTGGATGAGCGCAGCAACAGGGCAGAGGAAGTGGATTCCCACAGAGAAACTTACCAGCTGCCTGGATCTTTTGACTTGAGAAAACCAAAGATCCACATGACAAGAAAAATGGACTACAGCGGCCTCTAGTGGTTTAACACAGGTACCGCGGTCCCTCTTTTTTTTTTTTTTTTTTCTTGACTACTATTAAAATTTTACATTTTCAGTAGTTACAGGCATACACAGATATTAGCGGGAATACCGTTAGGTAACAGACAGAAAGACAAATTAGGCTTGGGGGTCCCCCAATAGAACCAAGTTCCTGGGGGCCCCAACTTACCTGATCCCCGCCGCAGGACTTTGTTTGGTCCACAGAAGTCCAAACTTCACCTATCACGGCAGGCATTGTAATTAAACCTTCAGGGACCGGGTTCCCAAGGATTCCACTCCCCTGGACCTGTATAGCACCCTGCACAGACAACATCTTGGTCGTGGGTATGACCAGAGCTCTGGATCCCAGGGTCCAGCCCTCCTAAGAGAGGCATTACAGGCAAAACCTTGCTCTTCTGCTGCAAGGCCCGGGTACCGACCGTTTAGCTATGAAGCTTTTTTTGGTGGGATCCGGAACAGCTTACTAAGGCCCAAAAGAACCTGTACGCAAGCCCAGTGAAAACACATGTTACTCTTTGGCCAACACCTTAGACACTGGCAAAAAACTGAGATGCTCCCGGATGGGAGGGGCTTATATAGGGGAGGGTACTTCCGGTTTGGAATTGGCCAGTGCCAACACCTGAAGGTAATCTATATAACCCATTAGTAATGACTAAGTCACTCTGTGTCCCGTGATGTACGAAAAAGAAACCAAATTTTCAAAAAACATTTGTCATTAGGACGGAAAGTGAGGTGAACTGTTCTGAACAGGTGCACACTGCACAGACAGCAAAACAAATGTTACAGGGGTGATAACCCTTCCCTATGTTTTCCAAAAAGCTTAACCACTTAACGACCGCCCACCGCCGATTTACGTCGGCAGAATGGCACCGACAGGCAGAATCACGTAGATCTGCATCCGGACCCCCCTTCACTGCAGTGAGCGGCCGTTAAGTGTTCGGGAGCGATCAGGCATGAGGGGGCGGCCGCTCGATTCCGCCCCCCCCCTCACGATCGCTCCCGGCCAATGAAAATGCTTCCTCCGCCATGTGATGTAAACACAGGCTGGAGGAAGTGATGTCATCTCCCTCGCCGCGGTCTTTTCGTTCCCGGCGCCGAGGAGAGAAGACAGAGGTTAGTGCTCCAACAGTCCACTGACACGTAGGTACACATAGGCACACAAATCACCCCCCAGTCACCCCCAGATTACCCCCCAGGTCACCCCAATCACAGTGTCACTGATTGCAGTGATCATTTATTTTACTGATCACTGCATTTAGTGTCATCTGTGATTGTAAAAAGTTGCAGGGCAGTTAGGATTAGGCCCCTTTAGGTCCAGGGTAGCCCCCTAACCCCCCCTAATAAAGGTTTAACCCCTTGATCACCCCCCAGGTAACCCTTTCACCCCCTAACTTCAGCGTCACTAAGCGATTGTTTTTCCGATCGCTGTATTCGTGTCGCTGGTGTTTTAGATAGGCAGTTATTTCTTTTTAGGTTCGCCGCAGGTTTTTATTAGTGTCAGGTACCCCCATATATTATTTTAACCTCCTGATTGCCCCTAGAGTTAACCCTTTCACCAGTGATCGCCGTATAAGCGTCACTGATGTCACTGGTTAGCCAGTAAGTTATTTAGTTATTTAGGTTACCCGTCAGGTTTTTATATAGCGTCGGGTACCCCCATATTTAACCTAATAAAGGTTTTAACCCCCTGATTGCCCCTAGTTAACCCTTTCACCAGTGATCACCATATAAAGGTTACGGGTGACGCTGGTTAATTAGTTTGCTTTTTATAGCATCAGGGCACCCGCCGTATATAACCCAATAAAGGTTTAACCCCCCTGATCGCCCGGCGGGTGAGATCAATTAGGTTTTAGTGCCAGAGAGGGTCTGCGTCGCCCCAGGCAGTGTTAGGTTAGTGCCAGTAACGCTAACACCCACGCGCAAAGCATACACCCCCCTTAGTGGTATAGTATCTGATCAGATCTATACTAGCATCCCCAGCGGTTTAGGGTTCCCAAAAACGCAGTGTTAGCGGGATCAGCCCAGATACCTGCTAGCGCCTGCGTTTAGCCCCTCCGCCCAGCCCAGCCCAGCCCACCCAAGTGCAGTATCGATCGATCACTGTCACTTACCAAACACAACACACATAACTGCAGCGTTCGCAGAGACAGGCCTGATCCCTGCGATCGCTAACAGTTTTTTTGTAGCGTTTGATATATTTGCTGACGACAGTCAGGTGCTTTTTTTCCTGTGAATCTTACTAGTGTACCCCTGAATTTAGAGCCCAAAATGGCAAGACGAAGGTACACTAGTAAAGAGGCCTACGAGATTCTGAGCATGACAGATAGTGAAGAGGAGGTCACGTATCTGTCAGATTCAGGCTCAGAATATCTTCCCGTAGAAGACAGTGACGTCAGCGGCCCCACGTCAGATAGCTCTGACGACGAAGTTGAGGTCCCTGCTAAGGTCAGGTGTACCCGATCCCGATCTTCTGAGGTTGTTGAGGAGCAAGAACCGCAGGTCTCTCGTATCATGGAGCAGAGTAGTACTAGCGCCGCTATTCCTTCTGGTGAACTGGCAAGCACCAGCGGCCTAGTACAGCCTGGACGTACATCCAGCACTGCAGTAACACTTGGTGACGTGGCGAGTCCCATAAGTGCAGTTCAAGCTGGCGAGGTGGCAAGCACAAGTAGTGTCCCGCTGCCACCAAGAAGACAAAGGCAGGCCCGTCGTGCCCATACTGCCCTTCCTGCAGAATTCGCCTATCCTGATTGGGTCCCCACCACTTCTGCAGAACCCGTACTTCCCCCATTCACTGCCCAATCCGGTATTCAGGTGGAAACAGCTGATTTTATTCCAATTGATTTTTATTCGCTGTTTTTCACGGAAGATCTCTATAGATCTATTGTGGACCAGAGTAATTTATATGCTGGTCAATTTATCGCTGCTAACCCCCAGTTGCCTAAAATTGCCAGAAATTGGAAACCAATTACGGTTTCCGAATTTAAGACCTTTCTGGGCCTTTCCCTCAACATGGGCACACATAAATTTCCGTCATTGCGTGCTTATTGGTCCACGCACCCAATTGACCACATGCCCGTGTTCTCTGCCTCCATGTCCAGGGCACGATACGAGCAGATTTTGCGGTTCATGCACTTCAACGACAATGAACTTTGTCGTCCACGTGGGGACCCTGAATACGACCGGCTCTATAAAATTCGGCCCCTCATAAACCACTTCAACGAACATTTTGCAGCCTTGTTTACTCCCGATCAAGTTGTCTGCGTTGATGAGTCCCTGATTAAATTTTCTGGCCGCTTGCCTTTCAAGCAGTACCTTCCCAGCAAGCGTGCCAGATACGGGGTCAAGCTCTACAAGTTCTGTGACAGGGCAACAGGCTATGTAGTGAACTTTACGGTTTATGAGGGAAAAGATAGTCAGATTGAGTCGGTCAACTGCCCGGATTACATAGGGAGCGCTGGCAAGATAGTGTGGAACTTGGTGTCACCCTTATTCGGAAAGGGGTACCACTTGTATGTGGACAATTATTACACGAGCGTGCCACTGTTTAGTCACTTGTTTGATCATCAGATTGGAGCATGTGGCACCGTGCGACCTAATCGCCGGGGCTTTCCCCAGCGGCTTGTAGATGCCCGTCTTAGGCTGGGGGAGAGAGCCTGCTTGAAGTGTAATAACTTGCTCGCTATGAAGTGGAGGGACAATAAGAATGTTTTCCTTCTTACCTCCCTTCATGCAGACACGACAGTCCAAATTCGTACGGCGACTGGTGTTGTGGAGAAACCCCTCTGTGTCCACGAATATAACCAAAATATGGTAGGGGTGGACCTCAACGACCAGTTGATGGCGCCGTATCTAATTGACCGTAAGGCGAGACGCTGGTACAAAAAAGTGTCTCTATCATTATTCCAATTGGCTTTGCTGAACGCTCATGTGCTATACAGAGCTTCAGGCGGGACGTTATCTCTTCTAAAATTCCAGAATGAGATAGTCACAGAACTCCTGTATCCAGGCGGTTCTGCACCTCACCATCCCCAACCAAATGCAGTAAGCCGGCTGCATGAGAGGCATTATTCGTATGTCCTCCCGAGTACCCCTACCCAAAGCCAACCCCAAAAAAGATGTCGTGTCTGTAGCAAGCGCGGATTTAGGCGTGACACCCGTAGTTTTTGTCCACTCTGTCCTGACAAGCCTGGTCTTTGCCAAGGTGAATGTTTTGAACGCTACCACTCAAAAGTGAAGTTTTAGCGTAGGGTACAGCATTTCACAGACAAGGACACACTTACACAGGGTCTCCCAAGATGCCATTACATTTTGAGAGACCCGAACCATTACAGTTGTAAAGTTACAAAAAAAAGTGTAAAAAACAAAACACAAAAAAAATATAAAATAAAAAAACCAAAAATAGTTGTCGTTTTATTGTTCTCTCTCTCTCTATTTTCTCTCTATTGTTCTGCTCTTTTTTACTGTATTCTATTCTGCAATGTTTTATCATGCTTGCTTTTCAGGTATGTAATTTTTTGTTTTCAGGTGCGCCATTCAACTGCAGCGCGGAATTATTTATCTTGACAGCAACAGCGTTTGCTCCCACGATACATAAAGCCGTGACTCCAGTGCTGTAGGAGGTGATTTCACCACCACAGTTAAAAAAAAAGAGCATATATGCCGAAGCATGGGGGCAGCAGGGGCGGAGGAGCGATTTTGCTCCTAATGCCGCGTACATACGGTCGAAATTCCGACGAAGGCCTGCCCGTGGAAAATTCCGACCGTGTGTACGCGGCATAACTTTTTTGCGGGAGGATGCCCCCATGCTTCGGCATATATATATTTTAGGCACAGGTTGCGTTAAAACATTTTTTTATTTTTTACTAGGTTTTGTTTTGGTATTTGCTTTGCAGGTATGGCATGGTAAGGTCTTACTGTTGTACTGTAATGTTACTTTGTTTTAATGTTAACCACCATTTGCTTAGCAGGTACGCCATTCAGTTGCAGCGCGGATCTATTTATCTTGACAGCAACAGCGTTTGCTCCCACGATACATAAAGCCGTGACTCCAACGCTGTAGGAGGTGATTTCACCACCACAGTTAAAAAAAAGAGCATATATGCCGAAGCATGGGGGCAGCAGGGGCGGAGGAGCGATTTTGCTCCTAATGCCGCGTATATACGGTCGAAATTCCAACGGAGGCTTGCCCGTGGAAAAGTCCGACCGTGTGTACGCGGCATAACCTTTTATGCCGCGTACATACGGTCGAAATTCCGACGAAGGCTTGACCGTGTGTACGCGGCATAACTTTTTTGCGGGAGGATGCCCCCATGCTTCGGCATATATGCCCATCATTAGAAGTGGGTGGATGAAGGGAGGTATTCTAATGGTGGGCATACCCACCAATCAATTTCTTTTTTTCGTTCAGCCAATAGGCTGTATGAAAAAAAAGATTACAATACATGTCCAACAAGGACCAGCAACGTACTGGTATGTTGCTGGACTTTGAATGTTTATACCAGAATGATGCCTGCGGGTTTAGGTATCATCTTGGTATCATTCTTTTCAGCCAGCAGCCGGCTTTCATGTAAAAGCAATTCTAGCAGATAATTAGCCTCTAGACTGCTTTTACAAGCAGTGGGAGGGAATGTCCCCCCCCGGATATAAAAAGCGCCATTGGGAAATTGGGAAAGCATTTTATCACACCGATCTTGGTGTGGTCAGATGCTTTGAGGGCAGAGGAAAGATCTAGGGTCTAACCCCCCAATTTTTTTCAAAAAAAGAGTACCTGTCACTACTTATTGCTATCATAGGGGATATTTACATTCCCTGAGATAACGATAAAAATGGTAAAAAAATAAAATATGGAAGGCACAGTTTAAAAATAAAATAAAAAAGCCAAATAAATAATAAAAAAAAAAAAAAAAAAAAGCACCGCTGTCCCCCCCTGCTCTTGCGCAAAGGCGAACGCAAGCGTCGGTCTAGCGTCATATGTAAACAGCAATTGCATCATGCATGTGAGGTATCACCGCGAAGGTCAGATCGAGGGCAGTCATTTTAGCAGTAGACCTCCTCTGTAAATCTAACGTGGTAACCTGTAAAGGCTTTTAAATGCTTTTAAAAATGAATGTAGTTTGTCGCCGCTGCGCGTTTGTGCGCAATTTTAAAGCATGTCGTGTTTGGTATCCATGTACTCGGCCTATGATCATCTTTTTTATTTCATCAAACATTTGGGCAATATAGTGTTTTTTAGTGCATTAAAAATAAAAAAAAGTGTGTTTTTCCCCCAAAAAATGCGTTTGAAAAATCGCTGCGCAAATACTGTGTGGAAAAAAAAATGCAACACCCACTATTTTAATCTGTAGGGCCTTTGCTTTAAAAAAATATATAATGTTTGGGGGTTCAACATAATTTTCTTGCAAAAAAAATGTTTTTTTCATGTAAACAAAAAGTGTCAGAAAGGGCTTTGTCTTCAAGTGGTTAGAAGAGTGGATGATGTGTGACATAAGCTTCCTAATGTTGTGCATAAAATGCCAGGACAGTTCAAAACCCCCCCCAAATGACCCCATTTTGGAAAGTAGACACCCCAAGCTATTTGCTGAAAGGCATGTTGAGCCCATTGAATATTTTTTTTTTTTGTCCCAAGTGATTGAATAATGACCAAAAAAAAAAAAAAATGTACAAAAAGTTGTCACTAAATTATATATTGCTCAAACATGCCATGGGCATATGTGGAATTACACCCCAAAATACATTCTGTTGCTTCTCCTGAGTACGGGGATACCACATGTGTGGGACTTTTTGGGAGCCTAGTCGCGTACGGGACCCCAAAAACCAAGCACCGCCTTCAGGATTTCTATGGGTGTAAATTTTTGATTTCACTCCTCACTGCCTATCACAGTTTCGGAGGCCATGGAATGCCCAGATGGCACAAAACCCCCCCAAATGACCCCATTTTGGAAAGTAGACACCCCAAGCTATTTGCTGAGAGGTATGTTGAGTATTTTGCAGATCTCGCTTTTTGTCACAAAGTTTTGAAAATGTAAAAAAAGAAAAAAAAAAAAAGAAAAAAAAATGTCTTTCTTAATTTTCAAAAACAAATGAGAGCTGTAAAATACTCACCATGCCTCTCAGCAAATAGCTTGGGGTGTCTACTTTCCAAAATGGGGTCATTTGTGGGGGTTTTGGGCTATTTTGACATTTTATGGCCTTCAAAACTGTGATAGGTAGTGAGGAGTGAAATCAAAAATTTATGCCCTTAGAAACCTTGAAGGCGGTGCTTGGTTTTTGGGGTCCCGTACGCGGCTAGGCTCCCAAAAAGTCCCACACATGTGGTATCCCCGTACTCAGGAGAAGCAGCAGAATGTATTTTGGGGTGTAATTTCACATATAACTATGGCATGTGTGAGCAATATATCATTTAGTGACAACTTTTTGTACATTTTTTTTTCTTTTTGTCATTATTCAATCATTTGGGGCAAAAAAAAAATATTCAATGGGCTCAACATGCCTCTCAGCAAATAGCTTGGGGTGTCTACTTTCCAAAATGGGGTCATTGGGGGGGGTTTTGTGCCATCTTGGCATTTTATGGCCTTCAAAACTGTGATAGGTAGTGAGGAGCGAAATCAAAAATTTATGCCCTTAGAAACCTTGAAGGCGGTGCTTGGTTTTTGGGGTCCCGTACGCGGCTAGGCTCCCAAAAAGTCCCACACATGTGGTATCCCCGTACTCAGGAGAAGCAGCAGAATGTATTTTGGGGTGTAATTTCACATATGCCCATGGCATGTGTGAGCAATATATCATTTAGTGACAACTTTGTGCAAAAAAAAAAAAGTTTGTCATATTCCCGCAACCTGTGGCAAAATATAAAATATTCCATGGACTCAACATGCCTCTCAGCAAATAGCTTGGGGTGTCTACTTTCCAAAATGGGGTAATTTGGGGAGGTTTTGTGCTATTTTGGCATTTTATGGCCTTCGAAACTGTGATAGGTAGTGAGGAGTGAAATCAAAAATTTACGCCCTTAGAAATCCTGAAGGCGGTGCTTGGTTTTTGGGGCCCTGTACGCGGCTAGGCTCCCAAAAAGTCCCACACATGTGGTATCCCCGTACTCAGGAAAAGCAGCAGAATGTATTTTGGGGTGCAATTCCACATATAACCATGGCATGTGTGAGCAATATATCATTTAGTGACAACTTTTTGTACATTTTTTTTTTCTTTTTGTCATTATTCAATCATTTGGGACAAAAAAAAAAAATATTCAATGGGGTCAACATGCCTCTCAGCAAATAGCTTGGGGTGTCTACTTTCCAAAATGGGGTCATTTGGGGGGGTTTTGTGCCATCTTGGCATTTTATGGCCTTCAAAACTGTGATAGGTAGTGAGGAGTGAAATCAAAAATTTATGCCCTTAGAAACCTTGAAGGCGGTGCTTGGTTTTTGGGGTCCCGTACGCGGCTAGGCTCCTAAAAAGTCCCACACATGTGGTATCCCCGTACTCAGGAGAAGCAGCAGAATGTATTTTGGGGTGCAATTCCACATATAACCATGGCATGTGTGAGCAATATATCATTTAGTGACAACTTTTTGTAATTTTTTTTTTTTTTTTGTCATTATTCAATCACTTGGGACAAAAAAAAAAAAATATTCAATGGGCTCAACATGCCTCTCAGCAATTTCCTTGGGGTGTCTACTTTCCAAAATGGGGTCATATTGGGGGGTTTTGTACTGCCCTGCCATTTTAGCACCTCAAGAAATGAGATAGGCAGTCATAAATTTAAAGCTGTGTAAATTTCAGAAAATGTACCCTAGTTTGTAAACGCTATAAAACTTTTGCGCAAACCAATAAATATACGCTTATTGACATTTTTTTTACTAAAGACATGTGGCTGAATACATTTTGGCCTAAATGTATGACTAAAATTGAGTTTATTCGATTTTTCTTATAACAAAAAGTAGAAAATATCATTTTTTTTCAAAATTTTCGGTCTTTTTCTGTTTATATCGCAAAAACTAAAAATCACAGAGGCAATCAAATACCATTAAAAGAAAGCTCTATTTGTGGGAAGAAAAGGACGCAAATTTCATTTGGGTACAACATTGCATGTCCGCACAATTTACAGTTAAAGCAGCGCAGTGGCGAATCCCAAAAACAGGCCTGGTCCTAATGGCCCGAAATGGTCCGGGGCTTAAGTGGTTAAAAATAGGTTTTTTGCCTGGAGCTACACTTAAACAATGTACCTGTTCAAAATTACAAACAGATTCTACATAAGAACAAACCTACAGTCCCTGTCTTGTATGCACCGCCTGTATACGGCTGTTCAGAGTATATAGGGCCTTTTTTATTTTGTGTGCGGGGTTCCCCTTAATATCCATACAAGACCCAAAGGGGCTGGTAGTGGGCTGGGGTAGGGGAGGGGGGGTGTGTGATGGGGTAGCTATGCCATTTTTCTTAAAGATTTTCATCCATATTACCGGGACCAGACATTACATTAAAGCCGCAAGCAGTTTTAAATGGCTTTTTTTCCTTTAGAAATGTAATTTTGTGCAGGGACAGTTCTAAACACGGGAAACACGTGGCACTTCACAGGCATACTTTAGACACCCCCCAGGTACGATATTTAAAGGAATATTTGACTTTTTTTTTCTTCACTTTATGCATCATTAAAATGACTGCTCCAGAAAAAGGTTTTAAAACTTCTTTTTGCATTTATACATGTCCCCTGGTGCAGAACCTGGGTTCCCAAACCCTTTTTAGGACAATAACATGCATAATAGTCGTTATAATTAGCACTTTAGATTTCGAACGTTCGCATCCATTGTATTTAATAGGGTTCTAAAGTTCGTGCGAACTTTCGGTCCGTTCGCGGGTTCTGGTGCGAACCGAACCCGGGGGTGTTCGGCTCATCACTATCAATCACACACACTTACTCTGCAGTACTCAACAATACACTGGTACTCAACAATACAGGTACTCAACAATACTCAATTATATTTAATTACCCAACAGTACTCAGTTACCCAACAGTACTTAGTTACCCAACAGTACTCAGTTACCTAACAATACTCAGTTATACCACAATACTCAGCTACTGAACAGTACACCACAATACTCAGTTACCCAACAATACTCAGTTACCTAATACTCAGTTATACCGCAATACTCAGCTACTCAACAGTACACCACAATACTAAGTTACCCAACAATACTCAGTTACCCCACAATATTCAGTTATATCACAATAATCAGCTACACCACAATTTTCAGTTACACCACAATACTCAGTTACTCAACAATACACCACAATACTCAGCTACACCACAATAGTCAGTTACCAAACAGTACACCACAATACTCAGTTAAACAACAATACTCAGTCACTTGCACTACACCCTTCTCAGCCAGCATCCCCACTACACACAGTCAGCCTGTCAGTCAGTCTTTTCTATTGGCTGTGTCACTCTGTGTCTGCTCTGCTCTTGCTCAGCCGCCCCTGTAAACTGACACTTGCAGGGCTTGTCAGCACTTAGTCTCCCCCGGTCAGCCTGCCTGTGACTGCTCCTGCCACTTTCCTGGTCTGCCTGTCATGCTCCCCCTCTGGGCCGCGGTGACACTTACCCGCCGCCTCTCCCGGTCGGTCCGGCCGGTTACATGCTTACCTCTTCTGTCTGAGTCTATGGGGTGGCACTGTCCCTGGTTAATCTCGCTCCTCCTTCCCGATGGCCCCCACCTGCTGACACTCTCAGTCCCAGCTCTTGGTCTCAGTCTCAGTGGGGGGCAGGGGGGTTTCCCTTAAAGCTCAAAAAAAGCCTCTCGGCTCTTAGACCCAGAACAGGATGTATTCATATTCTGAGAAAACAAAATGTCTGTTTTCTTCACATCAATTTACAAACCCTGAAGCCTCTTACCATCTGTAGTTGAGAAACTTAGTTGACACATATACACCATTTTCATTCCTGCGAGCCAGTGTCTCACATTGTACACATACATCAGTGCAACATTCCGTAGTTACATAGGGAAAACACACACATAAGATAAATGCAAAAAAAACAACACAGACTTTCTATGCAAGATCATAAAATCACACTACACCACTACAAGAATTAATAAAGCGGATCCCCACGTTCATTTAGAAGTGGAAAAACTCTGGCCAATGCAGGGTAGCAAAATGAAAAACAAATCAGATTTGAGGTGATTGGAGTTGCCAAAAATGCTCAATCTTTTTTGTACTACAATCATTTATAGCCATGGGTTCCAAGTAGAGTTGAACGGACACCTGGATATTCGGGTTCGACGGGTTCGGCCGAACTTCGGAAAAAAGTTCGGGTTCAGGACCGAACTTTAACCCGAACCCGAACCCGAACCCCATTGAAGTCAATGGGGACCCGGACTTCTAAGGACTAAAAAGGCTCTAAAAAAGTAATGGAAAGGGCTAGAGGGCTGCAAATGGCAGCAAAATGTTGTTAAGAGCAAGGCAAGTGCTCTGCAAACAAATGTGGATAGGGAAATAACTTAAAATAACATAAAAAAAATAAATATGCTGGAGGCCCCCTTTTCAGCAGAAGAGGTACGGGAAGTCATTAAGAACCTCAGAAACTCAACGGCACGATGCCACACATATGGTGGGAATGCCCCAGAATACGCCCTTTCTGGAAAAAATTATTCAATTTAATGGATAAGCTAGTGGGAAAATAAAATACTTTGAAGTAAAAATGTAGCGGGGTGCTAAATTTAAGGGAAGTGTTTGAGTGGTAAATAGGCTCAAACACCCTAATTCTGTAGGATTCATGGACCATTTTGTCCTCGGGGGACAGTATTGGTGTGCAGTTCCCTGCGGCCTACAGGTGGCGCTGCCATGGTAGGCTAGGGTTGAACCGCCGATACAGTGCTGTGCCTTTTGTGTCCCCTCTTGGCAGTAGTACAGCGGGGCGGGGAACCTGCTGTGCATGCCGGGAGAGCATGTAAAAGGGGCAGACCTTTGGCCTGGGGGCTGATGTCCAGTGGGGTCCACGCCCAGGTGCCTTCGGCCTGGGTGCATGTGTTCCTGTTCCATCTCAGGTACCTTTAGCCCGGGGTGAGGTACTATCCTGGAGTTCCTGCTGCCCTGGGTATGGAGGCCTAGGTGCGGGAGTAAAGCCTGGAGTCCAGAGCCTTCGTCTGGAGTCCACTAAGGGTCGAGGAGTCTTAGGGTGCCGCCTCGTGTAGGGGACCATGTTCCAGGGAAGGGAGGATCATTCTGATGGACCGATGCGGGAGTCACGGTGAAGGAAGGGTCTGTTGACTCCCTGGAGAGATGTCTTCCCCTTGATATGGGCTTGGTTCGTAGAAGGAGAAGCTCAAGGTCATCTTGACTGTATCAGAGGCCTTATTCACCCGGCCCGTGGCAGGGGCCTTATACACCCTGGTCTGTGGCAGAGACCAAAGTTCTCCAGGTCCGTGGCAGGGGCCTTGTACACCCGGTCTGTGGCAGAGACCAACCTCAAGGTCTGTGGCAGAGACCGTGCACCTAAAACTGTTTGAGAAACCTAAGCAGTGAAGTGAATGTGCTACGTTTGTGCCTGGACCTCCTCCACACCTTAAGCTGTCCTGTTTCTTTGCTCTAACCTTTTCTATCCGAGTAGAGTTTATTTTGCCATGAGAGAATAAGAGTTGTAATTTCAGCTGGTGTGGACATTGACTTTACTGGGAATTAAAGGACTTGCCTCTACCTACAGTAGAGGTGAGAATCATCCTCTGGAGGAGTTTTGACTCCGGCTGTGGACACGGCCCGTCAAGTACACCGCTCAACCTCTTTATATAGGAGGGTACGGGCTGGTAGTGCGGTGTGCCTTTCTCCCTCCTGCGAGGAGCCAACAACATAAAGGCAGGTAAGGGGGAAAGGATCTGTGCGCTACAAAAAAATAAAATAAAAATTATAATCTTGACCTAGGAGGACGAGGTCCATATGGAGTAGGAGGTTGAGGTGGAGGTGGATGTGGCTGTGTAGGTGGAAGCGGCGGTGGAGGAGGACGAGGTAGCCAACACTGGTTCAAAAATACAACAATGGCTGGGTAAGGCCGGTTACCTGTGTTTCGTCATCATCCGAGACGTGCTGCGATGGTCCTCCCATGTACTCATCATGAAACATAAGTGGTTGGGCATCGGTGCACTCAATCTCTTCCACTTCTGGGGCAGGGCTAGGTGGATGGCCCTGGGAAACCCTGCTAACAGAGTCATCGAAAAGCAGAAGAGACTGCTGCATGATTTGGGGCTCAGACTGCTTGGCTGATTTGCAAGGGGGTGAGGTGAAAGACTGATGGACATGGGTTTCAGGTGCCAACTCTGATCTTTCATCAGAAGAGTGGGTGGGAGACAATGTGAAGGAACCCGAGGCACTGTCAGCAACCCAATCTACTATCGCCTGTACTTGTCCTGGGCTAAACATTCGTACAGCCTCATTAGGCGCGACAAAATACCGCCGCAGGCTCGGTCGCCTACTCGCACCTGAGGAAGGTGTTTCACTTGTGCGTGTATCTGGCACAGATCCACCACGTCCTCTCCCTGCAACAGGAGCTCCACCAGCAGCACCATGACCGGGGCCACCACGTCCCTTTGACCTTCTCCTCATATTTTCCAAATTTAGGATCTTGCCCTAAATGGGTGTTTTTGGAAGAGCAGAACACACCCACAGTACGTAACCGCTGAATCACACAGCTACAGAACTGCAGAAAATGCTATTAAAAAAAAAATGTTGTTTTTTTAGTATAGCACAGTAGAAGAAAACTATATAGAAATTGTTTATTTCACACACCTCCACATATGTATAACACACTGCAAAATATTTTTTGTGGCCCTAAATGGCGTTTTTTGGAAGACCACAACACACCCACAGTACGTAACCGCTGAATCGCACAGCTACAGAACTGCAAAAAATGCTATTAAAAAAAATGTTTTTTTTTAGTATAGCACAGTAGAAGAAAACTAATTAGAAATTGTTTATTTCACACACCTCCACATATGTATAACACACTGCAAAATATTTTTTGTGGCCCTAAATGGCGTTTTTTGGAAGACCACAACACACCCACAGTACGTAACCGCTGAATCGCACAGCTACAGAACTGCAGAAAATGCTATTAAAAAAAAATGTTGTTTTTTTAGTAAAGCACAGTAGAAGAAAACTGTCACGTACCTTTGGTGTGAGCCTGACGTGCAGAGGGAGACCTCCCAGCCAACCCCGGCTCTGAGACCACTGGAGTGGGGACAGTGGTGGTAAGAGCGCGGTGAGGTAAGGGTGCCTGCTTGGTCCTCTTGGCTGGGTGTAGTAAAGCCAAGCGAAAGCTGGAACAGCTGGAACTGGGAGCAGCGGATGCAGGTATGCAGAGCAGCGGATGCAGGTCAGCAGAGCAGCGGATGCAGGTCAGCAGGTGCAGGTATGCAGAGCAGCGGATGCAGGTCAGCAGGTGCAGGTGTGCAGGACCGCGGATGCAGGTCAGCAGGTGTAGGTATGCAGAGCAGCGCAGTCAGACAAGCCAGGTCTTTCACATCAGGGTAAACAGCATAAACGGCAGGCAGAGAGTAGTCAGAGTCCAGGCTGGGTCTTGGCAACAGATGATCAGACAGGTAACTTAGCAGGGTCAAACAAGCCAGAGTCAGGACTGGAGATAGGAGGGAGGTCAGGAAGCCGGGTCATACACAGGAACACGATACAGGCACAGAGTCAGGAACAGAAGCAGATCAAACCGCAAGGGGCAACATCTCTGGAACGTCTTTTATAGGAAGTTCATGGGAGGAGCAAGGGGTTCAGGGTTCAACATCAATCAAGACACCAAGCAGAGTAGTCTAATCCATTAGATAGGTTATCCAGCAGATCAGGCAGGGAGCTGTCCAGCATCCCAGATAGCTCAGTGGGAAGAGTCAATGCCAGACACAGACGATGTCCCAGGTTCAAGCCCAGTATGTCCCTGACAAAAACTATATAGAAATTGTTTATTTCACACACCTCCACATATGTATAACACACTGAAAAATATTTTTTGTGGCCCTAAATGGCGTTTTTTGGAAGACCACAACACACCCACAGTACGTAACCGCTGAATCGCACAGCTACAGAACTGCAGAAAATGCTATTAAAAAAAATGTTGTTTTTTTAGTATAGCACAGTAGAAGAAAACTATATAGAAATTGTTTATTTCACACACCTCCACATATGTATAACACACTGCAAAATATTTTTTGTGGCCTAAATGGCGTTTTTTGGAAGACCACAACACACCCACAGTACGTAACCGCTGAATCGCACAGCTACAGAACTGCAGAAAATGCTATTCAAAAGAAAAATTGTTTTTTTAGTATAGCACAGTAGAAAAAAACTATATAGAAATTGTTTATTTCACACACCTCCACATATGTATAACACACTGCAAAATATTTTTTGTGGCCCTAAATGGCGTTTTTTGGAAGACCACAACACACCCACAGTACGTAACCGCTGAATCGCACAGCTACAGAACTGCAGAAAATGCTATTCAAAAAAATGTTGTTTTTTTAGTATAGCACAGTAGAAGACAAATATATAGAAATGGTTTATTTCACACGCCTCCACATATGTATAACACACTGCAAAATATTTTTTGTGGCCCTAAATGGGTCTTTTTGCAAGCGTACATTAAAGTGCAAATTTTTTTATTTATTTATTTTGCCCTAAACGGGTCTTTTTTGCACGAGCAAAATAAAATGCAATTTTTTTATTTTTTTTGCCCTTAATGGGTCTTTTGGAAAAGAGCACAATAAAGTGCCTTTTTTTTGCCCTAAATGGATCTTTTTCCAAGAGCAGAATACACCCACAGTATGGAAACGGTGTATCTCTCAACGTAATATATGCAGTGCTGGTGCACTGAGCTTGCAGATAAAAGGTAGATTTTCTCTGACACTGGGCTCATGGCAGTGTAAAAAGACTGCACTGCAACACAAACAGGTAAACCTATGCAGATCGCTGAGTTATATCTCTGAATCTGGACTCCTATTCCTATATAATAAATCTCTCTCCCTGAAAGCACCAACAGGAACCTGGCCCTACACTACACTGTCTCTCTATCTTTTCCCTCAGATTCCAGAATCAGGACTAACTCATGTATTTTTCAATCTCTCCCTAAAAGCAACAGCAGCAGACAAGATCCTCTCCCTATCTATTTTGAAGCAGAGTGACGTGTGTGCTGTGTGCCTCTAGCTTATATAGAAGCTGGGTCACATGTTGCACTGATCAATCACAGCCATGCCATTAGTAGGCATGGCTATGATGGCTTCTAAGGGCACACCAGCTAATCAAAAGGTGATTGGCTGGCCCCTGAAGCATTTCTAACTGCGCCATTAGATTGCCGAACCCGAACCCGGACTTTCGCGCAAAGTCCGGGTTCGGGTTCGGGAAAAATCTAAAGTTCGGTACGGACCCGAACTTTACAGTTCGGGTTCGCTCAACCCCAGTTCCAAGCACCAAGGCATCCACTAGTTCTGCACTGAACATGGGGTAATGAATGGATGGATCTTACGGGTTTCTTGTTGAAAATATGGACTCATTTTATTGGGTAAATTCTGTGTTAATAGCAATTGTGTGTTCTGAAAAGTTTAACTTTATAGATCTAATTTTTCTAGCTGTCTTGGAAAGGGAAAAATGTCTGGATACAAATAGATCTAATTTGTAAGTAAAACTATTGAGCCTGAGGCCTGCACTGACACAAACACACAGGTAGGGCAGCTTCTTCTTATTTTACTGTTGTTCAATTCGATTTCCATAGAAATTGCTGAGATTTTATAATATCATGGACAAATGTATGTGTTTTAATTTTATCGCTTAGATATTCAACATATATTTTCTCTATGTTTTTCTGCTTATGTGGATGAGGCAATGTTATGGGTCACATATGCCTGGCAGCACTTACATTCTGATAGCTGTTATACAGAAATATAAAACAAGTTCAACAAACAAGTGAACATTTTATTGTATTCCCCCCCCTCTCCATCCTTTCTCTGTAAGACTACCTATTCTCTTCCTTAAAAAGTGAGTTACTTAAAGTGGTTGTAACCCCACTTTAAAAAAATAATAATACCTGCAAGACAAAGGCATAATGAGCTAGTATGCACAGTATCCGGGTATCGCGGCTCTGGCTCTGTGATTGGCCGGAGCTGCAAAGACGCCAGTCACGGCATGACCTACTTTAGAAACGCCACGATTGCCGTTTCTAAAGTGTGTCTGCGCCGTAGACATCGGCACCCATCATTATTGTAAATAATATTTCGAGCACCTACAGGTAAGCCTTAATCTAGGCTTACCTGTAGGTAAAAGTGGTTGTAAAGGGTTTACAACCACTTTAAGGCCCCTTTCACACTTGTGCAACTTGTCCTGCGACTTGGGACTGCAAAGTCGCATGTCAAGTCATACCATATGATTTCCAATGAGTACCATTCATATCTGTGCGACTTCAAGTTACTGCGACTTCAAAGGAGTCCCTGCACTACTTTGGTCAGACTTTGATGCAACTTGAGGTCTATAGACCTCAAGATTACACAGGCATTGCTTCAAGTCCAGTCAAAATCGCATAAAAATCGAAACAAAATCGTGTGACTCGCAGGTCGCACATGTGTAAAAGGGGACTGATGAAGAGCTGATGCTAGGATAAAAAATAAAAATAACAATCATGTTATGCCTTTAACAGAATGGGTAATCTGATAAATGATCAGACAGAGAGTAACTGTAACATACAGTTTACTAAACATATACTAAGCTAGAAGAAATAATGCAAAACGGGTTTTGGATGGCAAAGATCATGCATATATACACTAAAGATTAATGGAATCTGAACAAATATGTGAAAGCGGCACAAACATGGACTCTTCACAACAATACCTCTTTTGCTTCGTACACATGACCGTTTTTTTAAACAGGAAAACTTCTATGAGAGCTTTTCGTCAGGAATCCCAGCTGTGTGTATGCTCCATCGCAGTTTTTCTGACGGGAAAACTGCCGGACAAAAAAAAGAGAGCACGATCTCTTTTTTTCCCGTCAGGAAAAAATCCTGTCGGGTAAACCGTTCGTCTGTATGGTTTTTCGACGGGCAAAAAAACGTGCATGCTCAGAATCAAGTATGAGACGGGAGCGCTCTTTCTGGTAAAACTAGCGTTCGTAATGGGAATATCACATTTGTCACGCTGTAACTAGGGATGAGCTTTATGTTCGAGTCGAACATTGGCTGTTCGCCCGTTCGGCGAACAGCGAACAATTTGGGGTGTCCGCGGCAAATTCAACAAGCCATGGAACACCCTTTAAAAGTCTATGGGAGAAATCTAAAGTGCTAATTTTAAAGATTAATATGCAAGTTATTGTCATAAAAAGTGTTTGGGGACCTGGGTCCTGCCCCAGGGGACATGTATCAATGCAATTTATTTATTTTTTTAAAACGGCCGTTTTTTCGGGAGCAGTGATTTTAATAATGCTTAAAGTGAAACAATAAAAGTGAAATATTCCTTTAAATTTCGTACTTGGGGGGTGTGTATAGCAATAGCAATATGAAGAAAAAAACTGGAAAAAGTAGACCGTGATACACAAAAAAGGAAAGTTAAAAAATACAATAGGGATTCCACTGATTTTAAGATGAATAAAATTTATCTGTGGCAGAGTACTAATTCAGGAAATAAACAATTAATGGATGGAACAGAAGCCCAGAAGGAAATTACTGTTATTCCAAAAAAAGTAACAGTAAAAAATACTAACATGAAAGGTGGTGCAAGTAAAGGAGAACAACCACCTGCGAACCAGCCTCGGGGGGGTACACCTCAAAGAAATCGAGGTGGACAATATAGTACCAATATATACTCTCCAGGCCTATTAAGACACGGAAGGGAAGGATACCAGTATAATGGGAATTATCAATCACCTAGAATACATTACCCATATGGGAATAATGTCCCTTATGGATATGACCCCCAGTTAGAACAACAGCATTGGTATCAACCACCGATGGAATACCCTCCGGAATCTAGAAATCCAATACCTATTTATAATAGATACCAATCCCTAGTGGAAGAGGAGTATGATGGTAATCATCAGCGGGAATCTTTTTTAGGACAACGGGGGAGGGGTGGGAGAGGAAGAGGGGGTACACCGAGGAGGAACAACCACCAGATGCAGAAAAACAATGGTTGGAGTGGACCACCTCAGAATCCAAACAGGGAACCTATGCCCTCCCAAAGAGAAGAAGGGGCTGTAGGGCAGGGAAATCCAACCAATCCAAAGAAAAGGATGAGACACCAATAAATACTGGAATATTTAATCTAAGTAAGGTAGAATTAGACAAGAAAGAATTAAATATATTAAATTTGGGGCTGAAATGCGCCCCTAGAAAGATTATGAATAAATTTGAAGTATATATTGATACTCATAAGTTTATTCGGACACTAAACATGAAGAAGTATTTCCTGAGTCATCCGCTTAATCCTGTAATAAGGAACTATAGTATGCCAGAAAGAATTGATAGTGGTCTTAAAAATAAGTCTATTTTTAATCCACAAAATTCTAACAATCATTTCATTGAAGTTTTTAAACACATGGTTTTAAAGGACATTGAAGAACTTCCTATTAAAAAGAAAAAAGTGAACCCTGAGTATATTAAAGAAGGTGTCAAAACTCTTGAAAAAAAGAAGGACATTATTATCCGCCCAGCGGATAAAGGGGGAGGGGTAGTGGTAATGGATAAATCCACGTATCATAATCAGCTGATGGAATTACTAGGAGATCAGACTACTTATGCAAAATTAAAATCCGACCCAACAGAAGCATATATAACTCAGCTAATGTCTTTGGTCGAATGGGGATATAGTTCTAATGCTCTAAATCTGAAGGAAAAGAGATATTTGGTCCCCTCAGCCTGTAGAATTCCAGTGATTTACACACTGCCTAAAATACATAAAAATGCTTTAAATCCTCCAGCACGCCCCAATTGTTAATGGGATAGGGTCTGTGACATCCAGACTGGGTGAATACTTAGATAAGTTTTTACAACTAAGTGTTAAAGATACAAAGGCTTATCTGAAAGATACAACTGACCTATTGCAATTGCTGGAAAAAGTAAAAATTAATAGGGACTCTGAATCATATCTGGTCACAGCAGATGTGTCAGCCCTATATACCATTATTCAGCATGAGGATGCATCTTTGGCATTAAACTGGGCTTTGAGCAAGAGAGATGATATACCTGACATACAGAAACGGTTTTTGGGACATGTGTTGGACTTCTGCATGTCCCATAACTATTTTTGGTATCATGATTGCTTCTTCTCACAACAGGTTGGTGTGGCTATGGGGGCCAAGTTTGCCCCCAGCCTAGCCAACCTGTTTATGGCTGAGTGGGAGGACAAATACATTTTCAGGAACAAAATACCACAGTTACGATTCTATAGGCGATTTATTGACGACCTCCTATTTATCTGGGAGGGGTCGAAGGAATCTGTGATTGAGTTCCTAGGAATATTAAATAACAACAAAAATAATATTAAATTGGATTACCATATAAGTGAAGAGAAAATAAACTTCTTAGATGTCACTATTATGAAGGGAGTTGAAGGCCTGAGCACTTAAGTGTATTTCAAGCCTACAGACCGTAATAGCTATATTTCGATCAGAAGTGGACATCACCCGGCTTGGATACGCAATATTCCAAAAGGCCAAATACTCCGGGTACGCCAAAATTGCACTAGTCAGGAGGACTTCTTGATTCAAGCAAATGTTCTGTAGCGGGGTCCTCAAATTGATGGGATACACCTGGGGAATAGTGTGACCCAGGTGTATAATTGTGTTAGGATTCAGACCCCTTTTTGTTTCGTGGAGGACTGGAGGATGTAATATTCTCCTTTGCCTGTGGGTGGCGGGGTACCCACAGGCTTCAGGTAGAATCATCTCCTGCAGTGCTCCCTGTTTTGTCCCTTCCCGGAGATGGTATGGCTGGGGCGGGGAACCCGCCGGGCCGTTGATGGGAGGAGATAAAAGGGGGAGACGCCCTTACCACGAGGTCGTCGTCGTCGTCGTCTGGCGGAGAAGGAGGTCCTCGGAGGAGGAGGGTTGCGGTCCGCACCCAGGCCCCTCAGGCCTGGGTGCTGGAGATCCAGGAGTCTGGTCCAGGTGCCCATGGCCTGGTCCGGAGTCATGTTGGCGTCCATCCCAGGCACCTTTAGCCTGGGGTGAGGTACTATCGAGGAGGCCTGGGGCCCAGTACCTTCGACTGGGTCCCGCTAGGGTGGACTGTCCGAGGGTCCCTGAGCGGAGGGACTCGTACCTGAGGTGAGGAGGCCGGGGAGGTTACCCACTGAAGACCCGGAGCAGCACCAACCCGGTGACAGTGGGCCTCTGGGAACTCTCTTGGGAGGACACATCCCCCTGATAGGGGCCACAGTGTATCGAAGAGGGCTCCACTGCTGTTCATAGGGGTTGCTGGAAGAGACCCCATCTTCCTGTTTTGTAACAGCCGGATTGGCTTAGGCGCCGCTGGTCATAGTACAGTGGCATAGAACTTAAACTTTAGGAAGTGCCTCGATCTGCTCGCCCCACCGTTGGCAAGGTTATAGGTCCCAACCAGTTTGCTGCAAAAGAACTGTTCATTGTGCTTTGCGTATTGGAGTGTCAAATAAACAAGTGTTGGACCTTTCTTCGGTGTGCGAACTCCAGTTACTGGAAGCAAAGGGGAGGCTGGTGAGCTTGCAATTACAGTCTCAGTGCATTCACAGAACACACCGGCCCGAGGAAACATCAGGAAGTGGCCTTCACCTCCCTACTACAATGGGGAGGACATGGGCCGTGGCGCATCTCACTCTCACAACCCAGGAACCCCTAGACATGAGCTGGAGTGTAACTGATAAAGTCGAAGAGGGAGTGAGGCCGCTACACGTGGGGGCTCGTGAGTCCGGGATAGAGTGTGTTCTAAAGATGGACTTGAGAATGTCTACATTTGAACTTTGCTGCCCAGAGGAGTTCCGAGCAGATCGGCCATATTACTGGCCAAAGTGCGTCCCTGCTCGGAGTTGTGGAAATGACCCTAACACGGGAAAGGCCCATGCGGAGGAGCGGAAAAAGGGAGAGGTCCAGCAGTGTGACGTACTGCACGTGGGGACTGTTAATGCACTGCGCCACGAGGCACCCCATGGCGACATCGTTCGTGGGCGGAGTCAAGAGGAAGCCCGCGAAAATGTACAGCTCATGGGAGGAGTCTGGCCAAGTGTGGGGATACACGTGGAGACTCCGGCGCGGGGTCAGTGCATGATGGAGCAGCAGATAGTCGGGATGACCTCAAGTGCCCCGTGGATTATGGTTCCTCACCCCACGAAAATGACTTCCTTTGCTGCCCCCATCACAGACACGGGGATAAGACTTAGGCCCCGAGGGCGGTTGGCTCTGTACACTTGCAGAGACACGGAGGCCCTCGGTGTGATCTGTCCCGGCTGCTCGGGACTGGTGGTCACCCTGAAGCCATTCGGGCGATGTGAGGAGTGCAGAGAATTCCTTTTTGAGGTCGAGTCGTCCACAGCAAGACCCCGGGCCCTTCGCCTCAACCACCTCACGGGTACTGCTACTCCGGAAGGGGAGATCAAGGCCTCTGTCGAGGTTCCCGTGCGCACTGACCAGGGCGATGGACTGCCCAACAGAGAAAAATCCGAGGATGCTGCCTCGGTCGCCACAAGTTCTCTGCTCCCTCCCCCGAAGAGGAAAGTTGGCCTAGTACAGGCATCCTATGGACGTGGTCGAGCTTCACCCCGCTGCTTGCCTGTCCTGGATGGCGCCGGTCGAGAAGGAAGTCCCGGACATCCCAGTCCTCTACAAGGGTCAGGTGAGCCAGGGGCTGGGACTGTGGTGGTGGTTGGAGGTGTCGGGGGCCCATTGGAGGTGGAGCCCCCCAGGGAGGTTGATTCTGTGTCCACCGGAAGATATCTGCCTGCGGAGATGTATGACACCTCCGACCTAGAGTCGCTGTCTGATTGCGGAGATGATGGCGAGATAGACGAACTGTTCAGCCGCAAGGGCTGGGATAGAGTGCCACTTCTTGCTTCCCGTGCGGTACGGGATTCACCTATGTACACAGGAGACAGCACGCCTCGGGTGGAAGACCCGCAGCTTACGAGGGAACCTACCCCTCCACCTGTGTCCTCATCTACTGTTACCTCACCTACTTTGGTTGTGGGGACACCCCGCGCTTCTCTGAGAGCGCCGAAAGTCATTTCCAGGGAGCTGGTAAAGGCACCTTGGCATCCGGAAGCTATTGTGCTGCCTGGAACTGGAGAGAAAGCCACTATGCCACCTTTGGCCCGCTTGCAGAGACTGTTCTGTCATAAAGTAGCTCGGGAATATGGGTGGGAGTACCCGTATCTGCCCCGGGACTTGCTGTATGAGGTGGAAGTCTGGAGAACAAGATGGTATGACGAGTTTGTGTGGGACAAGTTGAAGGTGCCCCATGCTCGCAGGTACCTGGAATGTGTGCCGGCAGTGTCTAAGAGGTTTGAGGACTGCAAAGCTGAATGGAAATTGGGGCGCCATATCCATGCTGACAAGATAGTCATTTGCAGAAGAGAAGGAGAAGATGTCGAGTATTCGATAGAGGCATTTGACAAACACCTGAAACCCCTGTACCTGCCGGATCCAAAGTTTTACTTATAGGAGAAAAGAACTCCTGTTTATTTCTTTTGTGCACTTGAACTTTCTGGAGGAGCCATTCCCAGACGCCCAGGACTGTGCCCTGCTTTTGTTTTTGTTTGGGCTTTTCTTTTTTTTTTTTTTCTTTCTCGTAGGAGACTTGGGGACTGTTGTGTTTTCGTGTTTCCCCCTTTCTTCATGTGCCAAAGGCAAGGACATTTGGGAATAGTGGCAGAGTAGGGAAAAGCTGGAAGAACGAAGACTCGTTGAGTGTCATGACCGCGGCGTTGTCACCAGGTGGCAGTGTTGCGCAACAAATGTTTGAAAATGTTTCACACACACATCACCTTGCTTGTTGGAGTGAGTGGGTCTCTCGGCTGACGGGCCCACTCATCCCAAATGACACAAAATTATGTTAGGATGTTGTTTTTTTCTTTCCCCTGCAGGAGAATCGTCAGTCAAGATCATTGGGAGTGGGTGGCTCTTAGACAGTGTGGGAGAGGGGCTGTGACTATGCAGATGTTTAAAGTGTTTTATGACATAAGTTGTTTTATATGTTCCCCATTCCCTGAGCAGGTCTTGGCACTTGGGAAAAATTTAGAGGAACTGCCTCAGGGGTTTCACTCCATGTCACCACTTTATGGGAGGCATGGGTGTGCACCTGACGCTGGGGACCAGCGTCCAATCACAGGGGGGAGTGTGTAGCGGGGTCCTCAAATTGATGGGATACACCTGGGGAATAGTGTGACCCAGGTGTATAATTGTGTTAGGATTCAGACCCCTTTTTGTTTCGTGGAGGACTGGAGGATGTAATATTCTCCTTTGCCTGTGGGTGGCGGGGTACCCACAGGCTTCAGGTAGAATCATCTCCTGCAGTGCTCCCTGTTTTGTCCCTTCCCGGAGATGGTATGGCTGGGGCGGGGAATCCGCCGGGCCGTTGATGGGAGGAGATAAAAGGGGGAGACGCCCTTACCACGAGGTTGTCGTCGTCGTCGTCTGGCGGAGAAGGAGGTCCTCGGAGGAGGAGGGTTGCGGTCCGCACCCAGGCCCCTCAGGCCTGGGTGCTGGAGATCCAGGAGTCTGGTCCAGGTGCCCATGGCCTGGTCCGGAGTCATGTTGGCGTCCATCCCAGGCACCTTTAGCCTGGGGTGAGGTACTATCGAGGAGGCCTGGGGCCCAGTACCTTCGACTGGGTCCCGCTAGGGTGGACTGTCCGAGGGTCCCTGAGCGGAGGGACTCGTACCTGAGGTGAGGAGGCCGGGGAGGTTACCCACTGAAGACCCGGAGCAGCACCAACCCGGTGACAGTGGGCCTCTGGGAACTCTCTTGGGAGGACACATCCCCCTGATAGGGGCCACAGCGTATCGAAGAGGGCTCCACTGCTGTTCATAGGGGTTGCTGGAAGAGACCCCATCTTCCTGTTCTGTAACAGCCGGATTGGCTTAGGCGCCGCTGGTCATAGTACAGTGGCATAGAACTTAAACTTTAGGAAGTGCCTCGATCTGCTCGCCCCACCGTTGGCAAGGTTATAGGTCCCAACCAGTTTGCTGCAAAAGAACTGTTTATTGTGCTTTGCGTATTGGAGTGTCAAATAAACAAGTGTTGGACCTTTCTTCGGTGTGCGAACTCCAGTTACTGGAAGCAAAGGGGAGGCTGGTGAGCTTGCAATTACAGACTCAGTGCATTCACAGAACACACCGGCCCGAGGAAACATCAGGAAGTGGCCTTCACCTCCCTACTACAATGGGGAGGACATGGGCCGTGGCGCATCTCACTCTCACAACCCAGGAACCCCTAGACATGAGCTGGAGTGTAACCGATAAAGTCGAAGAGGGAGTGAGGCCGCTACAGTTCTAAAAGAGAAATTAATGCAAAAAGGATATCGAGAAGAACCACTTCAAAACCTCATACAAGAAATAGGGGATGCCCCAAGGAGTCAATGTTTTGGAGACAAAAGAATTCAAATAAAAGATAATCAACATCAATGGGGCTTCATAACAGGATTTCATTACCAGTATAGGGAGATTGAGACGATATTTAAAAAACATTGGCATATTTTGGGACGTGATAGACATTTGGGAGAGTCCTTGCCCAATATGCCAAAATTTATATACAGACGGGCCCCAAGTTTTGGTGATAGGGTGGTCCAAAAAATTCTGGATCCCCCAAATGAACGCGTTCTGAGAATTGACCTCAAAGGATTTTACTCATGTAGGAGATGCAAATGTTGCAGAACAGTGAAAGTACAGAATAGAGGGATAATGAGTGTCACTAATAATGACCAGGAGACATTTGATATTAAGGAATTTCTATCCTGTAATTCTTCCTATGTAGTGTACCTCATGTGGTGTCCGTGTGGGTTATACTATGTGGGTAGAACCAAGAGATTACTAAGGGTACGTATAGCTGAGCACCTTACGAATATCAAAAATGGCTTCAAATACCACAGTGTGTCACTGCACTTTAAGGAAAAACACCAGCAGGATCCTTCTCTCATACAATTTTGTGGCATAGATTATGTGCATCCATCTTGGAGGGGCTCAAATCGCGTCAGAGATTTGTCGCAAAGAGAGACAAAGTGGATATTTCTTTTAAAGAGCCTCTTTCCTAGAGGCCTCAATATCGAATTGGATCTTAATTGTTTTATTAATAATTTTTAATTTTAAAATAAATTTTTAATTTTGAAATATTTTTAAAATAATTTTAAGTATATATTATACATTTTATATAAACATTTTTTGACATATACAGTTATATTGAGTAATAGTGATATTTCTACTATGTGTAATCTGAAACTTTCCAGCACGGTCTATGTCTGACATTACATACAATCAGTGAATGTATGTTACAGACTTAATTTCCAGTTTATAGGTTCCTTCATTTATTTATACATGCACTCATCTGAATTGAGTAGTAGGTATAAGGGACTTTTGATATAGCTGAATATTTGGTTATATAGTAATTTTTAGGCTTAGTAATTTTTGGATTTAATCTGATCTGGTGTAGAGCACTCAGTGCGCTGCTTTTGTAGTTCAGCATATCTAATATATAGTACGTTGAATGGTGATTGAAATATTGTCCCTAAAATGAATTTTTATAAAATGAGTAGTATCACGCTCTCATAGTGCTCTACATGTATTTTAAATTTTAAAATATATATATATATATATATTCGTGCATTGTTTTAAGTATACGGCATTAATACGCTGTTATATTAATGTATGATTTTATCATATATATTAGTATTATAACACATTCCGATGATTGTTTACATCACATTATTGCTATAATAGTATAGACTATGATATAGTATATGTGCCCTTAAGGCACTTGATAATATTATTGGCGAGTGTATATGGATAGCGGAGACACTCGAGTGAATCACTTGGAGTGACATCCGACTTCCGCCCATGGTGTGAACAACGGATAACGAACCTCCGCCCACAATTGGGCTGGGAAGGGGGGTGGAGATACGAAGTCATATAGGAATGACGCACATCCGCCCAATTCGGACGGATTGATGAGTGAATTTCCGCCCAAAACAGGGAGAAATAAAAGGAGGAGCTGTCGCAACGCATAGCCAATCCCATGAATAAGTCTTTACGACGAAACATGTCGGGGCGTGGCTATGCGACAGACGTCTGACGGAACGTGTGACGTCACAGGATCAAGCTTAGCAGCGGACGGATAGTGAGTGGCAGCAGGAAGGCGGTGAGATATCAGTGAGATTACCGAGGGTCTGCCGCGACCTATACACTCGCTTTTGGTGCATTTGTGGAGTTGCAGTGTTTTAAACGTTCATAAAGTTTGGTTTTATGTGAGTGCAAAATTTGGAGTGTGTCTTTGGTGTGGTATTAAAACTGATTTTACGTTATTACACTATTCGGAGCCTTTCTTATTTTTGCATATGGAGTAATCCCTTATAAACACTTGTTTGGAACTTGGTGGATCGATTGCACAGCTTTGTGAGATTTATTTACGCTTACACGCCAAGCACGAGAGTGCGAGGCAACTTACTGTGGTAAGTTTTCCATCTGACGGGAGCGGGATCACTGAACACTGAACACTGTGTGTGGTGGAAGATTGGAAGATTTTACACGCATTTGGATTTAATAATGCACTTAATCCCTTATAAACACTTGTTTGGAACTTGGTGGATCGATTGCACAGCTTTGTGAGATTTATTTACGCTTACACGCCAAGTACGAGAGTGCGAGGCAACTTACTGTGGTAAGTTTTCCATCTGACGGGAGCGGAATCACTGAACACTGAACACTGTGTGTGGTGGAAGATTGGAAGATTTTACACGCATTTGGATTTAATAATGCACTGTGTGGACTTTATTTAGTTTGTGTACATTTTCACTTATGTCACAGGTGTAATTTAAGTTATTTTGTATTTATTTGAACATTATTTCTCTTAGTCCATAGGGTACGGACATAGGGGGAAACTGTTCTTATAGCGCCACCGGGTGGGGTCTTTTGGATTATACACTATTTATGTCATGTGTATAGTATGTCTGTAAAGTAGCGCATGTTTCCCATGTTTAGAACTGTCCCTGCACAAAATGTAATTTCTAAAGAAAAAAAGTAATTTAAAACTACTCGCGGCTATTCATGAATTGTCGGGTCCCGGCAATACAGATCAAAGTCATTGAAAAAACGGCAGGGGTCCCCCCACAGTCCATTGCCAGGCCCTTTGGGTCTGGTATGAATATTAAGGGGAACCCCGAACCAAAAAAAAAGCGTGGGGCCCCCCCAAATTCCATATCAGGCCCTTCAGGTCTGGTATGGATATTAAGGGGAACCCAGCACACAAAATGAAAAAAAATGCAGTGGGGTCCCCCCCAAAAATCCATACCAGACCCTTCAGGTCTGGTATGGATATTAAGGGGAACCCCACACCAAAATAAAAAAAAATGGCGTGGGGTCCCCCAAAACCATACCAGACCCTTATCCGAGCACGCAACCTGGCAGGCCGCAGGAAAAGAGGGGGGGGAGCGCCCCCCCTCCTGAACCGTACCAGGCCACATGCCCTCAACATGGGGAGGATGTCCCCATGTTGATGGGGACAAGGGTCTCATCCCCACAACCCTTGCCTGGTGGTTGTGGGGGTCTGCGGGCGGGGGGCTTATCGGAATCTGAAATCCCCCTTTAACAAAGGGGACCCCCAGATTCCGGCCTCCCCTATGTGAATTGGTAACGGAGTACATTGTACCCCTACCATTTCACAAAGAAAGTGTAAAAAATGTAAAAAAAAACACACAGACACAGTTGGGATAAGCCCTTTATTAAAAAACAAAACAAAAAAACCCAACTGTGTCTGTGTGGTTTTTTGATTTTTTTTACACTTTCTTTGTGAAATGGTAGGGGTACAGAATCTGGAAGACCCCTTTAACAAAGGGGACCCCCCAGATCCCGCCCCCCCATGTGAATTGGTAAGGGGTACATTGTACCCCTACAATTTCACAAAGAAAGTGTAAAAAAAACAACAAAAAACACACAGACACAGTTGGGATAAGTCCTTTTATTAAAAATAAAAAAAATAAAAATAAAAAAAAGATTCCAGAGGTGGTAATCCACTCTCGATCTCCACTCCAGTGATGTCGGGATCCAGCGATGGATGATCTGCAGGCTCCAGCGATGATGTCCAGCGAGGAACAGCACACGGTCCTGTCTCCACCGGAGACACCCTGGGAATGACGTCGCGGCAGCCTGACAGGTCTTATGTAGCTGAGGACGGGGCCACCCGTTACGTGACCCCGTCACCCTCTGACGCAAGGGGAAACCCGGGCTTTCCCAGTGATGTCCGGGTGACCCCGCCCCCCGCTGATGCAACGGGAAACCTGCGTTACATCAGAGGGGGGCGGGGTCACCCGCCACGTCACTGGGAAAGCCCGGGTTTCCCCTTGCGTCAGAAGGGGACGGGGTCCCTTGGTTGGTTGTCCCAGTCGGTCCTAGTGATCCATCAGTGCCTGAGCCAGCCTTACAGCCTTGTGGTAATGTTGCCATTCAGATTTGTACTGTTTTCATCTTTGGAATAAATTGACAGCAACTTTTTTCAGCATATATGTGGTTCATTGCAGCCATTACCCATCAATTTCAGCTCAGTTTCTGAGTGCTGTCAACCCACTTTTTGTCTTCAGTGTGTCAATTCTTGAGTTGGAATTGTCACTAATACAAGTAGTTGTGACTGAGTATGGGAAAAGAGTGTGGGTAGGTGGGTGTCCATCCTAAGTGTGAAGGCGCTCTCAGTCCTTGGTTGGGAGATGGTGAAAGTGTCCAAGGGTGAGGACACGATATGCAGGCCAGCAGGAGGATGGGCAGGTGTGGGAGCTGTCTGTACTAGTTATTTGGATTTGGTTATTGGACTAGTCTAGTGCTGGTCTAGGGAAGTAGAGTGGAGTATATATCAGTAATGGGGGTTGTGTACAAGATCAGAAGATTGTACTTTACAGGTCACACTTTGTTTTTGTCTCATTTAGACCCCTTTCACACTTGTGCCGCCCATTGATTTCAATGGGCAGGAGCGCATTAGGAGCGGTCGAAAAACGACCAGCTGGTGTATTAACCCTGCGAAACGGACAGGTCCTTCTCCATAGGAAGACTCTCTCTGCCCGTAACAGGTAGAGTCACGCTGAGTCGCGGCCGTGCACGGGTCCAGTGCAGAGGATTCGGGAAGGATCGAACGGAACCCGGAAACGGCCAAAGATAGCAGGAGAGCCAGACAGAGCTGCAGCGCTGAGCCCTCTCCCACAGAAAAGACAGCACAGGGAGCCCCCTGCCTTTTCCCTCTTGGCTACACCAACCCCACTTACCTTCACCTCCTGGCACTGACCTTCCTTCTCCTCCTGTAAACGCAGAAGTGGTGAGTATTATAAAAGTACTAAAAACTTGAGAATTTTTTTTTTTTTTTGCTCGCCTGTTCCCCACTTGCTGTGCTGAATTGGAGACCCGGGTAGTCATGAACTGGAACTGTGTGGCAGCAGGGAGCAACATAACCGCACTGAAAACATGCTAGCATTACTTGCTCTTATCTTCTAGTGATGTGCTGAATGGGAACTGTGCACTGACAGTGAACACAGCAAAGTATCTAAAACCTGTTGTATTGGCTTATTTTGGCATGCTCTGACCTCTCCGTGGTGTGCTGAATGGTAATGGGGCACTAGCAGTGTGTACCATAAAAACACGGAAAAGCTGTTATTTGCTCTTACCTCCCAGTGATGTGCTGAATGGGAACCGTGCACTGACAGGGAACACCACAAAGTATTTAAAACCTGTTGTATTGGCTTATTTTGGCTTGTCCTGACCTCTCCGCGGTGTGCTGAACGGTAATGGGGCGCTAGCAGTGAGCACCCTAAAAACATGGAAAATCTGTTATTCTTGTTTGCCTTTACCCTCCCATGCTAAATGGAACTGGAATCAATGTGCTAGGGTTGGCATTGTGCCCAGGATTGCCATACCAGGTTGACAAAAAAGAGACATTGCGGCGGACAGCAGGGAGGGTTATAGCGGAGGTCTGAAGGCGCAAAGGACAGAGTTCAGAGCTCAAAAGAAGCACAATTAGCACATCCCCCCCCAAGAAAAACGGGGAGACTGCCTAAGTGTGTTTGGGACTGTTGGGGAACCTGTGGAGGATTGGACGGTAACATAAAAGGGACCAACAGAAACCTCTATACATTTATATCTTATAAACGCCACACATAAATATGCAGGCAACAGGAAAGTGAGACTACTCAATTAGTATAAACCTACAGAGGCCTGCATTGCACCCCCAAGGGAAAAAAAAAAGAAAAACACAGGAGGAGGGGAAAGGAGACGTGAATAGACTTAAAAACATGAGCACAAGGGGAAAAGGAGCAAGAGGGGGGGCGAAGCCAAAATCCCCCCGCCTAAGTCTGACCCCCAGCCCGGGCCCAATGAATAAATATGTAACCCATGGTGGAAATGGAGATAAGCAAGTGGCGGAAAAACAACAAGGTGCTAAAGGCAACCAGACAGACAACAAGGAGAAGAAGGAAAAAAAAAGCCCAGAACAAATCACCTACAGAGACTGACACACTATCAGAGTCGAGAATACAGGTCCTTCTCAAAAAATTAGCATATTGTGATAAAGTTCATTATTTTCTGTAATGTACTGATAAACATTAGACTTTCATATATTTTAGATTCATTACACACGACTGAAGTAGTTCAAGCCTTTTCTTGTTTTAATATTGATGATTTTGGCATACAGCTCATGAAAACCCCAAAATCCTATCTCAAAAAATTAGCATATTTCATCCGACCAATAAAAGAAAAGTGTTTTTAATACAAAAAAAGTCAACCTTCAAATAATTATGTTCAGTTATGCACTCAATACTTGGTCGGGAATCCTTTTGCAGAAATGACTGCTTCAATGCGGCGTGGCATGGAGGCAACCAGCCTGTGGCACTGCTGAGGTGTTATGGAGGCCCAGGATGCTTCGATAGTGGCCTTAAGCTCATCCAGAGTGTTGGGTCTTGCGTCTCTCAACTTTCTCTTCCCAATATCCCACAGATTCTCTATGGGGTTCAGGTCAGGAGAGTTGGCAGGCCAATTGAGCACAGTAATACCATGGTCAGTAAACCATTTACCAGTGGTTTTGGCACTGTGAGCAGGTGCCAGGTCGTGCTGAAAAATGAAATCTTCATCTCCATAAAGCTTTTCAGCAGATGGAAGCATGAAGTGCTCCAAAATCTCCTGATAGCTAGCTGCATTGACCCTGCCCTTGATAAAACACAGTGGACCAACACCAGCAGCTGACATGGCACCCCAGACCATCACTGACTGTGGGTACTTGACACTGGACTTCAGGCATTTTGGCATTTCCCTCTCCCCAGTCTTCCTCCAGACTCTGGCACCTTGATTTCCAAATGACATGCAAAATTTGCTTTCATCCGAAAAAAGTACTTTGGACCACTGAGCAACAGTCCAGTGCTGCTTCTCTGTAGCCCAGGTCAGGCGCTTCTGCCGCTGTTTCTGGTTCAAAAGTGGCTTGACCTGGGGAATGCGGCACCTGTAGCCCATTTCCTGCACACGCCTGTTCACGGTGGCTCTGGATGTTTCTACTCCAGACTCAGTCCACTGCTTCCGCAGGTCCTCCAAGGTCTGGAATCGGTCCTTCTCCACAATCTTCTTCAGGGTCCGGTCACCTCTTCTCGTTGTGCAGCGTTTTCTGCCACACTTTTTCCTTCCCACAGACTCCCCACTGAGGTGCCTTGATACAGCACTCTGGGAACAGCCTATTCGTTCAGAAATTTCTTTCTGTGTCTTACCCTCTTGCTTGAGGGTGTCAATGATGGCAGTCTTACCCATGATTGCGGTTTTGAGTAATGAACCAGGCTGGGAGTTTTTAAAAGCCTCAGGAATCTTTTGCAGGTGTTTAGAGTTAATTAGTTGATTCAGATGATTAGGTTAATAGCTCGTTTAGAGAACCTTTTCATGATATGCTAATTTTTTGAGATAGGAATTTTGGGTTGTCATGAGCTGCATGCCAAAATCATCAATATTAAAACAAGAAAAGGCTTGAACTACTTCAGTTGTGTGTAATGAATCTAAAATATATGAAAGTCTAATGTTTATCAGTACATTACAGAAAATAATGAACTTTATCAAAATATGCTAATTTTTTGAGAAGGACCTGTAGAACAAGAGATAGAAATAGAGCCTGAGCAGAGAAGAGGAACAACAAACAAAGGCGCTACTACCAACTAAAATAGAAATAGAAGGCATGTTTGCGGCCCTGGAAAAATCACTAAAATCGCAAATGGAGATAATACAAAAAAACATGGGGCATATGCTGGAAACAGTGGAGGAAGTGGAAAAAAACAGACTGTAATGCAACTACTATTAAAAAACTAGAGGGAGAAATAAAACCCATAAAAAGAGAACAACAGAAACAAGCATATAAATTGGAAGATCAAGAAAACAGAGATAGAAGGAAGAACATTAGAATCCGCAGGGTGCCTGATTCATCCCAGCCCGAAAACCTCTCAGAAATAATAATGAAAATCTGCAATCCATTGCTGGACAGAGAACTAACATCTCCATTAAGAATTGAAAGAGCCCACAGAATAAGAAGACAGCAAAAAAAAAAAAAATCACAGGAGAACACGAGAGACCTCATTGTGCGACTTGAAAGTTGGGAGGAGAAAAATCAATTATGGAGAAACCTGAGGGGAAAGTCACCAATAAAACTGGAAGAAAATATTATCCAAATATACCAGGACTTGTCTCAAGAAACGCTAAAAAGAAGGAGAAACTTAAAACCATTATTAAACGTTCTGCAGGAACATGAGATCCAGTATAGTTGGGGCTTCCCAGCATGCCTGATTGGGAGAAGAAATTATATTGTGGCAAGACTGAGATTCATAGAAGAGATACCAGAATTCTGTCAAAAACTAGACATTCCAATACCAAATGGCTAAAGAAAGAAAGTGCCAGTAAAGGAAAACACATGAAAGGACGGTGAGGGGGGTGGGGGATGGAGGGGACGGAGCGAGAGAGGGAGGGGCTTTCGCCCTCCATTTTTTTTCTCTCTCCTCTCTCGCTCACTCCTCTTCTCTCCTCCCCCCTCTTGTCCTCTGGCCGGGTACACGGGGGCGTGGGGGGTATGGAGGGGATTAGTAAAGTAAACAAACATATAAAGACATTGAGTGGGGTATGGGGACCTGGACTCGTTGACTGCTCTGGCGCCACCTCCCTAGTAGTAGGGGAGAGGAGACTGACCATGCGAAACAGAAATCCACCTCAAGCCTAGGAGTGCAGAGTGCCAAAGGGGGCCCCAAGGGAGAATATCCTGCACCAAGGCCATGAGGTCAAATCACAAACAGGGGAGGGGGGCAGGGTGGAGGGGTGGGAGGGGGGATAGAGGGGGAAATTGAGAAGGGGATTAGGATCTGCACATCCCAAAATAAAAAAACATCTGTAAGAATAAGAAAAGGGGGAAAAAAATTAAAATACATGACTGACGTAAATTTTATTACATACAATGTTAGAGGCCTCAACTCCCCAGAAAAAAGACACATGGTACTAAGAGAAATGGAAAGGTACTCTGCAGAAATAGTCTTCTTGCAGGAGACTCACATAGCGTTAGACTCCAATGTAAAACTCTATTCTCAGGCAATCGCAACCAGGTATTATGGAGATTCCCCAAACAAAAGAGCAAAGGGAGTAGCCATAGGAGTGGGGAAAAACATCAGCCTCACAGTGGAAGAAAGGAGAGTCGACCCAGAAGGTCGCTACCTTTTCTTTAAAGGGATACTCCAAGGGAAAAAATATACTTTAGCAAATGTATATTGCCCTAACAGACACCCCAAAAAACACCTAAAGGGGATCTTGAATGTCTTAATGGACTTTAAACAAGGCCATGTAATCCTTGTGGGAGATTTTAATTGCTCAATGGAACACAAGCTCGATAGTACGTCTGGTGCACCGTTGCGACATAGTAAACAATTAAAATTAGTTAGGAAAAAAATGCATAACCAGTAATTGGTAGATCCATGGAGAATAACACATCCAAGTAAAAAGGACTACACATATCACTCATCGGTGCACGATACGTACTCGAGAATTGATTACATCATGGTGGATCATGGGGTCTTGGAATATGTAGTTTAAACTTCAATAGGCATAATATCAATATATCAATCTCAGATCATGCCCCGGTAATAGTAAAAATACGATTTAATGAAATAGAGGAAAAAAAGGGGGATGTGGAGCTTGAATTTTAGATGATATAGAAGTAAGTAAGATAATAATAAAGGAGATTGAACAATATTTTAGGATAAATAATACACCATAAGTGAGCTCGGCAACAATATGGGAAACCCATAAGGCGTACATTAGGGGCAAACTGATCTCCATAGGGGCAGGGAAAAATAAGGAAAGAGAACTAACAATGAAAAATACAATAAAGGAATTACATGAACTCGAACAAAAACATAAAATACATCAAGAAAGGGAAACACATCAAGAAATAGTAATTAAGAGGGGCCAACTTAGAGACCTGATGGAACAGGAAACTAGAAAAGTATTTAAGAACATCATAAAAGAAAGATATAAATGGGGGAATAAACCCGGGAAATATTTGGCTAGATTATCTAAAGAAAAAAAAAAACTCAAATTATATAGAAAAGATAAAGAACCAGATAGGAGAAATGAAGTATAAAACATCTGAAATCGCAAAGGCCTTTCAGACATATTACAGTACACTATACTCCTTTAGAATGAATGAGACCCGACAGGAAAGTAGAAAAATCAAAATACAGGAATATTTAGAGGAAACCAATCTACCAAAGATCTCCCAAGAGAATGCCGATCTCCTAGAAGACCCAATTACCCAGGAGGAAATATACAAAGCTCTTCAAGAAACGCCAGGGGGAAAAAGCCCAGGTCCAGGTGGATTCCCGATTAAGTACTATAAAAAATGTAAAGAACTACTGGTCCCAAAACTATGTAATTAATTTAATTGAATAGGGGAGGATGAAGAAATAAGAAAAGAATCACTCCTTGCCAACATTTCAATTATACCAAAAATAGGAAAAGATGGAACTATCTGCTCCAACTACCAGCCAATAGCACTGCTAAACACAGACACAAAAGTATATGCAAAAATATTGGCAACGAGGATAAAAACCCTGATGCCACAACTAATAAATATAGATCAGGCGGGCTTTGTAACAGGAAGGGAGGGAAGAGATAATAGTATAAGAACCGTATTATTAATGCGTAAAGACAAAGAGAAGAAACCCCCAGTCATACTCATGTCAATAGATGCTGAAAAAGCATTTGACCGAGTTGACTGGCGGTTTATGATGAACACAATCCGGAGTATAGGTCTGGGACCCAGATTTATGAGATGGGTAAATAATTTATACAATCACCCTACGGCTTGGGTTAAGGTCAACGGGAGTGTGTCTGTTTTTGAGATGTTCAATGGAACTAGACAAGGGTGCCCACTCTCGCCCCTCCTGTATGTAATATCACTGGAACCATTATTAGCAAAAATACGGAACAACCCAGACATAGGAGGGGTGAGAGTGGGGGAGGAAGAACACAAGGTGGCTCCGTATGCAGACAACATACCCCTATACCTGACTAAACCAAGGTTGTCATTGCCCAACGTAATAAAAGAAATAAAAAAATACGGAGAACTTTCGAATTTTAAAATTAACCCTATAAAAACTGTAATCTTAAATTTAGGATTCGATAAAAATGAAGAAAAAGCACTACAGAAGGAATTCCCATTCACCTGGGAGACAAAAACATTAACATACCTAGGAATTAAAATAACACCCACCTTAGAAAAACTTTATCCGGCCAACTATTTCCCCTTAATTAATGAAATAAAACAAGATGTGAAAAACATAGCGAGGAGGCCTATCTCTTGGATAGGAAGGCTTAATGTATTAAAGAGGATGATTCTACCAAAAATAACCTAAAAATTCCAAATGCTTCCTATAGGAATACCACAAAGCTTCTTCAAGGTAATTAAAACTATAATTTTGAAATTATATTTGGCAGGGTAAAAAGGCCAGAGTAAACTATACACTTTTAAGTCGGGAAAAAAAATGGGGGGCTGGCACTCCCAGACATAAAGAGATATTATAATGCGGTAATATTAGCAAGATTAGCAGAAAGGGCAAATCCATATACTAAAAAGAAGTGGGTACAAATGGAAGACACATTAAGCACAACACATTTACACAAAAACATTTGGATACCCCCTAAATTAAGAACCCTAGACACAGACACTCACAATATAACTAAAAACGTATTCAAAGTATGGGACACAATTCACAGGCGTGAAAAATGGGAATATAACTCCCCGCTAATACCATTATCGGGCACTCATTTTTTTATACCAGGGAATGGGACACAGTTGGGAAAGCAATTGGGAACTACACAACTTAGGGACATAATTACAGGAGGTAAAATAAGGACAAGACAAGAGTTAAAAACGGTGAATGGAGATCAGCAGTTTAGCGAATGGGAGTATCTTCAGTTAAAGCACTTAGTAAGCACTATACCACAACCAATTAGAGACGACAAAACACTAAACCCAATCGAAAACTCTGTAGTATAGAAAAACCCTTGAAACATGGCATATCTCAAACATGAAATATTAACAGATTTAGAAACACAGGGAACATTGATATGTATAGAAAAATGGGGACAAGATGTGGGCAAAAAGCTGGAAGAATCACACATGATTGGGGCAGTATTCAATTCCGCATCCGACATAGCGACAATTGAAGCAAACTATAAGTGTATGGTACGCTGGCATTTGACCCCAGAGAGAATGAGTAAAATCCACCCAAATAATTCTTCGCTATGTTGGAGGATTTGTAAACAAAAAGGAACGAACATTCATATCTGATGGGATTGCCTGAGAATACAAGAGAATAGGGATGAAGTACTACAGTACATAGAAAAAATAACGGGGGAGAAGAGCCCTCAAAACCCCTTGATATGTCTGTTCCACGGTACAAACAAAACAAAAAAACAATATGAAAAAAACGTTGGTCCCGACACTGCTTAACGCGGCAAAGGGACTAATCCCAAAAAAATGGCTATATCCAACGAGGCCATCCATAAAAGAGTGGATACAACGAGTAGATCATATAGCAGAAATTGAATATCTCAGACGCGGTGAGCAGGGTAGGGACGAAAGATATAGAGCAATATGGGAGAAATGGAGAGCCTTTAAAATGTCAGATAAATTTGCGCAGGGAATGACTGAAATAGACAGATGAAAAAGCAGAAAAAAAAAGAGGGGATGGCAGACCAGGGGAGGGTAGGGGGGTGGAGGATGAAGGGTGGGGGGGGCATGGGTAAATGGAAAACTAAGGAAATACGTATGTTTATATATTTTTTCTTTTTCTCTTTTAATCTTTTTTACACCAATGTGGGTGTGTTTTGTACTTGAATAATTTTCCAATAAAGAATAAATAAAAATAAAAAATAAAAAAAGAAGAATCCAACATAAGTTTAACCATACAGGTTATGGTAATAAGGGAGCCCTTCAACTGGATAATGGAGCCCTTCAACTGAATCAGTGTATAGCACTTTTTCTTGTTTACACTGCATGTTGTCTCATTTACAATAAGAGCTTAATAAAGATTCCACTTACCAGGTATAAATTGTGTTAGACTATTACAAAGTGAACAATAAAGAATGTTTTGAAATCCTTAATTCTGGATGTCAAGAACAACTCCCAGAATGGATCTCCCTGCTTTAGGTGGAGTGCAGGATTCCATAACAGTTACTCCTCCCCATCCCTATCCTAACTCCACTCACACACTTGTTCTGCAAACCATAGATCTCATCCAAATCTACCACAGCTGTAACAGGCTTGGCAAATGTTTTCAGCTAAGGTATAATTGTCATAGACCTAAGTAAATTCTTTAAATTATTCCTGTTGAGCAGCTTTTAGAAGGATACAGCATTCATGTTCTTAAATTTCAACTGAATTTACTATAGTAGTGAGAGGCAACCAGAAGATTTCCAGCTGATGAAGATCTACAAGTCCCAGCATACCAGCTCCTTAACTGATCTTATACACAGTTTGCAGGGTAGGACATTACAGGACTCGTTGTCATTCACCAGCAGCTGGAGAACTACTAGCAGCTAGCTAGTGACAATCGTAGTTCAGCTGAAAAAACTGAGAATTAAATGCTCAACATGCCACTTTTTTTTTTTCCCCTCTTCTTCTCCTCCTGTGCACCCCTTTCCCTCTTCTCTGCACAGCCCTGATTTCCCTAGTCAGTATGGAGTGTGGGGTTCCAGGGCTGGGCTTTTTTATATAGGAGCGTAGATTATTGTTTTCATTTTTAGGTTTTTTTTTTTTGTTTTTTTTTGAGTCGGTATATGTGTTTTATGTATTGTAAAGTGTGTTATATGTTGTTGAAAAATTAATAAGAAAGAGATATTAAAAAAAAAACAAAAAAAAAAAAACATGCCACTCAAGATGAAGAAATTAGTGGAGTTGACATGCTTTGTTTTTATGTGAATTGCAGACTAAATTAGCAATATTCACAAGATATAAAATAGATTTTGAATTGTAAATACATACTGCACATTTTGTATTACTTTGCGTTTTTCTCTGCCCAGTAGTTTCAATAATCATTTTTATCTTAATCTGTAACACGCTTGCCACAGATACTTTTCCTTTGCACTGACATTGAAAAACTTCAGGAATTTTAGATTTATCTTTTAGAGATACTTAAGGAAAACGCTTTGAATTACAAGAAATCCCTAAAGAAGACTTGAAAGTTATTAAAATTCTGGAAGACTTTCAACAAAAATAAAAGGACAAGATACAGTTAATCTATCATCTTTCTACATACTATTGTCTCCTTTTGTTTGTGTGTATGTGGTTCACTTTACTTTGTGTTTTTTTAGAATTTTTATGTCTCTTGGGATATCATTTTCATTTTCAGAAACCTTTTTTTTTTTACTTCAGATTAACAAAGCTTTGTGTTTTCCTGGCTGCAGCTACATTGCGGGAAAAAAGTAATAAAATAAACTATGTTTAGCAGCTTTGAAATGTAGGCTTTGTTCTTTGATGGAAATATTTTTATTTCAACAAACAAGATGAATTTGAAAAAAGGTTAAAATCAAAAGTTAGAAACTTGCTTAATGAAAGCATAAACATGAAAAGATGTAAAAACCTTCAGACAGGAGAACTTTATCTTACAGAACTTTTTAAATATGCAGAGAATATCTTGGAACATTTGAAGGTTTTATAGTGTTTGTAACCTTATGTAGTAAATCAAAAGAAAAATTTGCTAAGTTGTTAGTGAAAATAACAGCCTGCAGACCAGAGTTTGTCAGTGTTATTAAAGTATGTACTCCTTTATAAAAACAAGTCTTTGCTAGCTACTTAACTTATCTCAAGTACCCCTTCAAGTGGGTACTTAATTACCTGTACCCCCCCCCCCCCATTGTGTATAAAGGGAAGATGGAGTCTACTGTATGTAAACCCAATAACTAATATCTGTTATAAGATTTAACATGTTAATGTATTTACAAACATCTTTTTTTCTGCAGCTTTCATTAAATTTATACCTGGCTATCCTGCCATAAATGTTTCTGTTATTCTGTCTGTTTCCCAAATGTGCCCTTGCATTGTCACCCTATGAGAACTATTTGCCAATGGAGACCACAGCTGTGCCGATGCATTTTACATAGGCTCTCATCATCAGGAAACCTGTCCTGAGAAATGATGTGCAGCAACCATGAATGTATGCATGTAGTCAGAAAGGCTACAATGAGGCTATGGGGGTTAAAAGTACTGCTATGTAATAAAGGTGATAGTATTTTATTTTTAAAAAATAGGCAATTGTGGAGGGGAGCACACAGGCAGGATGTTAGAACAACAGTGGGATTGATTATTGCTCAGAGGCTCCTCCAAACAGTAGAGCATCCCAATAAAACCAAGTGAATTTATACATCTCATGTTTATTTTGGGTTGATAGGATCAGGTCCTCCGTTTGACAGTTTTTCTTCTACTTTTCACACCCATAATCAAGCTGATGGGGGATATTTTCTATTGGGCAGTAACACAATTTAGCAGATGACATAGAATAGATTTTTGATAAGTCTTTGTGGGAATGGAAGTGGATGGAGGAGAAAGAAGGCTGGGCTGTGAGGAAGCAGCAAATCTGTGATTTTTTTAGATAGTCCCCTAACCTGGGTCCAGAATGGTTGTATCAGTGGTGGAACTACCAGGGTCGCAGCAGTCTCACTTGCGACCGGGCCCTGGCATTCTGCCACTGTCGGGGGACCCCAGCGGGGTTGCTAGTCCCACGGCTCTGAGCAGAGAGTGTATCTCTCATACAGCTCAGAGCTGACAGTTCTCTCTGCTTCCCCCTCCCTCCCTCCTCTCTCACCTGGGATGACACAGTCGATCTGCTCCTTCTCCCCCCACCGCTCTTCTGTGTGTGCTTTGCAGGAAGTCAAGTGTGAAGCTAACAAGCTCACACCTCCTGCGGTATACATACAGGAGAGCGGTGGGGGGAGAAGGAGCAGATCGGCTGTGTCATCCGTGCGAGAGGAGGAGGGGAACGGAGAGAACTTTCAGCTCTGAGCTGTATGAAAGATGCTCTCTGCTCAGAGCCGTGCTGAGAAGGCAGGCAGCATTGATGAGCACTGATCTGCTGCACTGATAGGTATTTCTGATACGCATCACTGATATGCATCACTGATAGGTGGCAATAGCATTGATGAGCAATGATCTGTGGCACGGATAGGCGGCGTGGCACTGATGTGCATTGATGAGCACTGATAGGCAGCACTGATGAGTACTGATAGGTGGCATTGATGAGCACTGATATGTGGCACTGATGGGCACTGATAGGTGGCACTGATAGTTGGCATTGATGAGCAATAGTCTGTTGCACTGACAGGCATTGATGAGCAATGATCGGCTGCACTGATAGACAGTGCTGATAGGAGGCATTTATGGGCACTAATACGCAGCACTGATACACAGCAATAGGTGGCAATGGCATTGATGAGCAGTGATCTGTGGCATGGATAGGTGGCGAGGCACTGATAGGCATTGATAAGCACTAATAGGTGGCACTGATGGGAACTGGTAGATGGCACTGGTAGGTGGCACTAATAGGCTGCACTGATAGGCAGCACTGATAGTTGGCATTGATGAGCAATGGTCTGTGGCACTGATGGGCATTGGTAAGGACTGTTAGGCAGCATTGATGAGCACTGATAGGTGACACTAATGGGCACTGATAGGCGGCATTGATGAGCAATGATAGGTGTCACTAAAAGGCATCACTG
The DNA here is from genome assembly GCA_029206835.1 of Rana muscosa. NCBI lineage: Eukaryota > Metazoa > Chordata > Amphibia > Anura > Ranidae > Rana > Rana muscosa. The sequence continues at coordinate 74,606,533 of CM055127.1, forward strand.
ATGGGCATTAATGAGCACTGATAGGAAGCACTCATAGGCTGCACTGATGGGCACTGATAGGCTGCACTGATGGGCACTGTTAGGCAGCATTGATGGGCACTGATAGGTGGCACTGATAGGCATTGAGAACTGATAGGTGGCACTGATGGGCATCATTGATGAGCACTGGTAGGCGGCATTCATGGGCACTGATAGGCAGCACTGATGGGCATTGAGCACTGATAAGCAGCACTGATAGACACTGATAGGCGGCATTGATGGGCACTGATGGCAGTTGTAGATTAAACAGATCAGCTTCCTTGGCTGAAAACGATAGGGGGGTTGTTTACACTTTAACTTTAATTGAGGCTGATGGCATGGAGTAAATGGCCTCAATCTATTTCAAGCAGTAAGTATCCAGGCTTATGCATTGCAGCTTCAACATCATGAATTGCCAGTTCACTCTGTTAAATGCTTTCTCAGCATCAATGGAGAGGAATAAGCAAGAGTTGAGGAGGAGGATGCTTTGTGTATAAGATTGAGGACCTTGATTATGTTGTCTTGAACTTTGAGTGACATGAGAAAGCCAGCTCGATCAAGGTCAATGATGTGGGCTATGTAATGGAGAAGTTGAATGGCTATTACTTTTGTGAGGAGCTTCAGATTGATATTGAGTAGAGAAATGTGTCGGTAGCTAATGCATGAGGAAGGATCTTCACCTTCCATATGGTTAACTGTAGCCTTAGGGAATCTATAGAAAAGTGGGAATGTTGAGTTAAGTAATTTAAGGCCTGGGAGCCAGGAGAGGAGTTGTGGGAGGAAGGTTTTGTGATACTGGGTTGTGAGGCCAATGGAGTCTGGGGATTTACCAGGTTTCATGGAGGAAATACCGGAGTTTAGCTCCTCAGGGGAGCATCCAGGCATAGGATGGAATCCTTATCTACCTGAGGGAGGATGGAGGAAGAACTATAAAACAATTTTATCAAGCAAATCCTTAGAGGATGGAACCAAATGTTCAAGATTCATGTTGGAAAGAGAGGAGTAACAAGACCCAAAAATATGGGCGATTTTCCTAGGATGAGAAGTTGATATCCCCTGTGGTGTTGCGAGGGGATGTATGATATAGCATACTGTTCCCTGAGTGCGTTTGCCAGCAGGCAATTGCATTTACTTCCTGATTTGTAAAAGGTTTTATGCCAGCGGACAAAATCTGTTATGGCTTTGAAGTTATAGAGTTCTTTGAGCTGGTGTTTTAAAGACAAGAGACATTTGTGCATGTCTGAGTCTAGGGTATATTTATGTATGTTTTCAAGACTGGATAGCTGCAAGGATCTTTACGGTTTTGACTTCACGCTCCTTTTAGATTCTGGTCCCATGTTTAGTTAGGATGCCACTAATGCAAGGTTTGTGGGTCTCCTACAGAAGCATGGGATCAAAATATTCAGAGTGGGTTAACGGAGAAGTAAGTGTCCAGTTTGCTAGAGAGGTCAAACAAAATCACAGGATTGTGGAGAAGACTGTCATTTAGACACCAGTGCCATGCTTTGGGACCCTTGTTTGGGGAGAGGAAAAGTTGTAAAGAAGGGGCACGGTCTGACCATGTGATTGATCCTATTTCAGCTTTTTGGACAATGGGGATGTGCCGGACCAGAAACAGGTCAATCCTGGTGTATTTGTGAGTGGGAGAAAAGAAGGTATAATCCTTCTAAGTGATGGAGTCTCCAGATAATGGCTAGGTGAGCCTCATGGAGCATGGCGAGGATGTGTTTGTGTGTAGAACAGGACATTTGCCCATCAAAAAGTCGAGTGAGGGATCTACCGGGAAGTTCTAAACGCTATCCAAAAGAAAGCCCTCTGCGAAGGTTTTTTTTTTGTCTAGGACGAGTTTGAGAAAATTATCTTGATTACAATTGGTACAGTAGATTGTGGCTAATTTTACCTTGGTGGAGCCTATGATACCTTTCAGAAAAAGGTACTTGCCATCTTCTCCTGTACAAGAGTCAATGTGGGTCCAAGGAATAGATTTTGAGATCTGAATAGATCGCCTTTTAGATTTGGTGTCCTTATTACAACTATAGTAAGAAGTAGGGTAATGTCCATAATGGAGACAGAGAAGTCAGTCTCCTCTAAAGTGTGTTTCCTGTACATAAGCGACATGGGCATGCATTTTCCTGAGGTCTCGCACCAGGAATTTTCTTTTTTCTGGTGTATTCAGTCCTTTTACAGGGAAACTATGATGCGTTCTTCTATGGTGTGTGTGGTGTGTGTGACAGGGTTGTCAGAGTAAACAACCAACAAAGAAGAAATAAAGGAAGAGGGAGAAAGTATTAAGAAAGGTAAGGTTAAGGGGGTTGGATTTTAACAATGGTATCAATAACTTTAAGCGCAAAGGACAGTGTAACTAAAACATTAAATGGATCACTCATAGGCATTATGTAAACAATTCATAGGTCCATAGAAAGGAGTGGGGGGTAATGAAGGCAGCAGCTGCCTTAAGAGAAAGCCAACTCTGTATATAGATTAGAAAGGGGAAAACACAGGATTTTAACAATGGTATCAATAACTATAAGCGCAAAGGACAGTGTAACTAAAACATTAAATGGATCACTCATAGGCATTACATAAACAATTCATAAGTCCATAGAAAGGAGTGGGGGAGTGGGGGGGGTAATGAAGGCAGCAGCTGTCTTAAGAGAAAGCCAACTCTGTACATAGATTAGAAAGGGGAAAACACAGGAAGCGCCACCTAAGTGCATTATTAAAAGCAGGGTTTTAATGGCAAGGTACATACAATCCCTCACAAGATGAAGATAAAACATGAGCTCATCTGTAGTCTGGTAGTCCAGGTAACTCCAAGTGTTTGAATATGACACCCATGCATGGCTGTGATGATGAAGGGTCTGCAGCGCGTCCTGTGGCCACCATGAAGACAACCGGAACCAGTGTGGAAGGCAGGAAGTGACGTCACGGACAACGGGGAGAAATTTGGAAGGGCTGTTAGTCAGACAAGAAGGGAAGGCAGGCTACACGCTCAGAGTATCAGGCCTGTAGAAGGAGCTGATGCTGTAATAGCTTTTCCGGATGTCTCCCCATTGTCCGTAACGTAATTTCCTTGCGTTCCACGCTGGTTCCCATTGTCTTCCTGGTGGGCATATTTTCACATATTTATTTCTAAAAAATATTGAAAACCATTTATCATTTTACTTCCACTTTACAATCATGTGCCACTTTGTGTTGGTCTATCACATAAAATCCCAATAAAATACATTTACGTTTTTGGTTGTAACATGACAAAATGTGGAAAATTTCAAGGGGTATGAATACTTTTTCAAGGCACTGTATACCTTTAATCCTAATGAGAGACTGGGTATTCTAGATCTTAGGGGTGTGTCCCTTTAAATAGCAATAGGATAGCAGTGTCCAGAATGCAAGGCCTTGCAATGATCTTCACTGGCAAGTTGGAGCTCATAGAACAGGAATCCTGAGTGTGGCACAGTGATGTGTAATCGAAGCAAGCAGTTGTGTCTGGCTAGTTGTAATCCTTAGGGTAATTCCGGTTGTAAGGTGTCTGTATACAGTGTTCTGTGAACTAGGATCAAGTAGAGATTGTATTGGCGGGCAGATGCCCTCTCACCAAACTGAAGAACAGCATAGGAACCTCCTGAAGAGCAATCCAAGTCGGTGCATCCTTCGGGGACCGTGAGTTGTCTGATCTGGCTGGTTACAGCGAAGCTGCGGTGATGCCCCTTGTGTAGCAAGCGGCGTTGGACCCACCTGGGTCAGAGCTGGGATCGCCCTGTTGCTGTGTGGTAGGCCGCAGTCCTCTTGCACAGCAGCAGAGGGGTGTTTACTTGATGGAACCCGGGAAGTCAGAGACTTGGGCCTAATCGGCTGACCCTTTTAAAGCCTCCCCCGGAGTTCTTTCTCTGGAACAGATGACATGCTGGGATGTGTAGTCCAGGGATAGTTCTGCAGATCCAGGATGTCTGTTAAGGAGACAACAGTCCCCTCACTGCTCTCTGCTGGGCTCAGGAAGATGATGAAGATGACAGAAGGGAGTCTGCTGTGCCAGATAACGGTAGTCTTCTGTCGGCTACACAAAGGCTCACTAGAAATATGTAATACAAGTATGTAGCGGGTATACACTTTTCTGTGTATTTAAAACTGGCAGAGACACCAGTGATGTGCAGTTCCCTGCAGCCCCACGGGTGGCGCTGTCGCCTTGGGCTGGGGTTGAACCATTGCTGTGTGCTGTGCTCCCTTTTTGTCCTCCCTCGGCAGTGGTATGGTGGGGCGGGGAACCCGCCGTGCTTGCTGGGAGAGGGTATAAAGGGGCTGGCCATCTTTGTCACGAGGGCGAGTCCCAGGCACCCTAAGCCTGTGGGCGGTGGTTCGTGTCGGTCCTCTAGGCGGGCCTAGGCCTAGAGGACGTTCGGAGGTCGTGTTCCATCCCAGGCACCTTTAGCCTGGGGTGAGGTACTCGGATGGAGGTCTGGAGCTCAGTGCCCAACACTGAGTTCTGCGAGGGAAGGAGATCCTAGGGGACCCTGGGAGAGGGTACCCGAATCCAGAGGGCGTAATGGCCTGGTGGGAGATACTTGCTTGAAGACCCGGTGCAGCATATTGCCGGTGACAGGTGAGCCTTCCATCAGAGACCGCCTGGAAGGAAATCCCCCTTCGCTCGGCGACCGCAACCCACTTTCAGGGAGGACAGTGGAGAATTCATTGTGCCTGGGCCTACTCGCATCCACACCCCCCGTCTGTTCTGTTCGTTTCGGGAGTCCAACTGTCTGTGCATTACTCTGTCATTGGAAGAATAAAGGAGTGTTGGACTTTTATTGGTGTGGGGCTCATTTACTGGTAGACACTGTTCCACAGAAGAAGCGGAGGCTCCAAACACCGAACACCGACCCGAAGGTAAAGAAACTTTGCTCACACCACACAAATATCTGCGGTGAAAGCTTGGCGTGGTGACCCCGCACTCTCTCCTTCAGAGTACCCCTAGACAAAAGCCAGAGCAAGAAGAATAGAGAGGAGAGAGTGGAGGCCGCTACAAGTAGATGGCGCAAAAACTAAACCAGAGTATCCAATATAATATATATAAAACAACAAGGTGTTGAGTATGCATGAAATATATGCACAAAGAGACTTCAAGTCCGCTCTGTATAGTAAATAGTGTGGAAGTCCATAAAATATGCACAATGGCAATACAGGCACAATTAGGCTTCAAGGTCAATATAGGCAGCAGGGGAGGGGGAGGGGGGAGGAAAGGAGAGGCGGGAATAGTCCACGCTCACGGCAGCCATCTGGGGGGAACGGAAACCATGTTCCCAAAACACTGCAAAAAACAAGAAAAAGAGGCGCCTCTGGGTGCAGACTGTGTGGTAGGTTTTAATCAATAAAGAGTTAAGTGATAACAACTCACATTTAAGTAGTAAAAACAGGCATGTTATAGTCCCAATCAACGGGGGGTCTTCAGTGTGGTCAATCCCTTGGTCAGCCTGTGGATGTGCTCTCTTCAGCAGTCGTCTCCTGAACCGCTAGATGGTGCTCGGCCGGCTGTGGTGGGTGGACATCAGAACGAGGCTTGAGGAGCAAGCTGGAATCCAGTCGAAGGGTGATGACGTCACTGGAAATGCGACGTGTTTCTGAGCGTACTGGCCGTGAATGGCGTGACGGCCGCGCTCCTTTCTCAAGCTGATTGACAGGGACACATTGCAGGCAATATATGAGGGGAGGGAAGGGGAGTGGTCAGTATATTAGTCCAGCCCTGTGCAATGGTATGTAATGACACGGCACATGAAGGGGAAACATTATGTAAACCAAGCTTAAAAGTTACATATATATAAAACATCAGAAAAACACAAAAGGCAAACAGGTGAGCAACCATCACAGGCTAAAAATGGACATAATAAAAATAATCAAAAATACGATGGACACAAAACAGTAACAGCCTGGGGCATGTGGAAGGAATAGGAATATGTGGACCTATGTGGGAGGAATGGTAGAAGGAGATGATATATGGACAATTGTATAAGTACCTGATATATGCCAGATAGCTGGGACAAGCGTGGTGGTGGGACGGAGACAAAGGAAGGGAGTGATGGGGCAAGAAGAGTGATAAATTATTTAATATTTAATATGGTGGGAATGGGGGAGTAGTATTGATGAAATAGATATGTACCGTATTTATCGGCGTATAACCCGCACAGGCGTATAACACGCACCCTAATTTTAAGAGGGAAGTTTCAGGAAAAAAACATTCCACAGCCCCCTGCGTATAACACGCAGGCACAGTTTACCCTCTATTTTCAGGGTAAAAAAGTGAGTGTTATACGCCAATAAATACAGTATATGTATAAAAATAGTAATAGTATATTGGGGGAAGGGCAAATACAAAAAAATATATATATAGATATATATATATATATCTATATATATATGTAGCGGGTGGTTACATTTAGGGGGAAACATTTGAGTGGTAACCAGGCTCAGATGCACCAATTGTTAGGTCTCATGGACCATTTCTATCCCTGGGAGATAGTACTGGTGTGCAAGTTCACTGGGGCCTATGGGTGGCGCTGTTGCCCTGGGCCCGGGTTGAACTGCAGTACGAGGTTGTGTCCTTTTTGTCCCCTCTCGGCAGCAGTATGGCGGGGCGGGGAACCTAGAAAAAGGGAGCCGCTCAGGTGTGGGAATCCTTCAAATCACCTCCTCCCAGCAGACAAAGGTGCAAGCAATGCTATTGACAGCAAACAGGAACGAAAAAGTCTTCTGGACTGCAGCACTCAAAAATAAAAGCCTTTATTTTAAAATAAGGAATCCAAAATACACACTGTACAATGGTACACAGGTCAAAAAAATATGGCTGACATGTTTCACACTGTGCTAGTGCTTATTCATAGCGGGGAACCTACTGTGCCTGTCGGGAGAGGATATAAAAGGGGGCGGCCATCTTCCAGAGGGGTCGTCGGTTCCGCGCTCAGGCACCTTAAGCCTGGGTGCGTGTGTGTCGCCTCCGGGTGCCCTAGGCCCGGAGGCCTGTCGGGTTGTCTCTGGGTGCCCTAGTCCCAGAGACGGAGCTGCTGTTCCATCTCAGACACCTTCAGTCTGGGGTGAGGTACTTTGGAGAAAGGCCCGGAGCCCAACGGCCTTTGGCTGGGATCCGCCGGGGACCGAGACTCCCAGGGATCTGCCTTGCGAGGGGACCCGTATCCAGGACGAGGAGGCCAGGGAGGTGACCCTTTCTGAAGACCCAGCACAGAGTCGTGGTGACAGATGGGGCCTCTGAGGGATGTTCTTGTTCTCTAAGGACTAGTCCACTAACGAAAGGAAGTGCGTGTTCTTTAAGTCACAGTGGCAGTGATACTACGCACCCAAGGTCAGTAGCAGTGACTTTCACCTTTTTTTTCACCCGGTCAGTGGCAGTGACCATCCTCATGGTCTGTGGCAGAGACCGTGCACCAAGCCTGTTCGTGCTGATCAGAGCAGGAGAAACCCAAATTCAAGTTTGTGCCTGGACCTCCTCCCACCTTGTCTGACCTGTGCTTGTCCCAACCCGTCTGCTCTTAAAGAGACTGTTTATATTGCTGAGAAGAATGAATAAGTGTTGGACCTTTCAGTTGGTGTGGACAGTTGCTTACTGGGGAGAATTAAAGGACTTGTTTCTGACTACTGCAGAAACGAGGTCAGCACTGGAGGCTTTTTTACACCAGCTGCAAGCAGGCCCGAGAAATTAACACCGCTCAACCTCCCTATTCAGGAGGGAACGGGCTTGTGGTGCGGTGTGCCTCATTCTTTTCCTGCGGAGGAGCCAAGCAGAAGAAAAGCAGGTAAAGTCTGGGGTTGGTGCGCTACATATATATAATAATAATATGATATATCATATAAAATGTAATATATAACATATAAAAACTGTATAAAATATATATAAATGTATGTATATGGAAATGAATATATGTAGGTAAATATAAATATACAAATCAGTGTGCTGGTCAAGTGGTGTGGACAGGGGAGGGATGGGAAGGGAGAGGTGGGGGGGAGGGGGGAGTGATGGATGCGGGAGGGGGGGAGGGGGAGGAAAGGAGGGGGAGGGGGAGGGAAAGGGGGAGTGGGTGGGGAAGGAGAGGTGGAGATAAAGGGGGGAGAGAATAGGGGGGGAGGGGAGAAGGGGAAGGGAGGAAGGGGGGAGAGAGAAGGGACGGGATGTCAACCATACTCACTCACAGGATACCCGCCACCCCCATGGAATGGGAAGGAGGATGGGTGGGAGACCAACCTATGGATTGTGGAAAAGATGGTTAGATAACGTAGTAGTAATGAAATATATGTACATATATATATATATATATATATATATATATATATATATGTATATATATATAAGTAAAAAGGTGTGCATAGACAGGCCCGGACTGGCCATAGGGCATACCGGGCATATGCCCCGGGCCGCATGTCACGTCTCCCCCCAGTACACTCTCAGCTGCGAGTCGGAGCCGCACTCGATTGACAGTGACACCCGTCAGCACATCAGGGGGCCGGGACCCGCAACGATTCCCTTCTCTCTGGCAAGGTGGCCGCGGCACTGATGATCTGATCAGTCTCGGCTTGGCTGTTTCACACAGCCTAGCAGAGTGAAGCAGCCTCCCCCTCCTCCTTTATGTCCACACAGGGGGAGGGGACCCAACATGCAGTCCCGCGCTGATCTGAGGTACATTATGGGTCTGAAGGGGGGTCTGTATTGTAGGGGGGTTTCTGTATTGTAGGGGTGGTCTGTAATGTAGGGGGTTCTGTATTGTAGGGAGGTCTGAAATGTAGGGGGGTCATGTATTGTAGGGGGGTCTGTAATGTAGGGGTGGTCTGAAATGTAGGGGGTTCTGTATTGTAAGGGGGTCTGAAATGTAGGGGGGTTCTGTATTGTAGGGGGTCTGTAATGTAGGGGGGTTCTGTATTGTAGGAGGGTCTGAAATGTAGGTGGGTTCTGTACTGTAGGGGGGTCTGTATTGTAGGGGGGTTTGTATTGTAGGGGGTCTGTATTGTAGGGGGGTTCTGTATTGTAGGGGGGTCTGTAATGTAGGGGGTTCTGTATTGTAGGGGGGTCTGAAATGTAGGGGGGGTTCTGTATTGTAGGGGGGGTCTGTATTGTGGGGGAGTTCTGTATTGTAGGGGGGGTTCTGTATTGTAGGGGGGGTCTGTATTGTAGAGGGGGGTCTGTATTGTAGGGGGTCTGTATTGTGGAGGAGTCTGTATTGTAGGGGGTCTGTAATGTAGGGGGGGTCTGTAATGTAGGGGGGGTCTGTACTGTAGGGAGGGGGTCTGTATTGTAGAGGGGGTCTGTAATGTAGGGGGGGTCTGTAATGTAGGGGGGTCTGTATTGTAGGGGGGTTCTGTATTGTAGGGGGGTTTGTATTGTAGGGGGGTCTGTATTGTAGAGGGGTCTGTATTGTAGGGGGGTCTGTAATGTAGGGGGTCTCTAATGTAGAGGGGTTCTGTAATGTGGGGGAGGGGGTTCTGTACTGTAGGGATGGGGTCTGTATTGTAGGGGGGTCTGTAATGTAGAGGGGGGCTGTATTGTAGAGGGAGGCTGTAATGTAGGGGGGTCTGTATTGTAGAGGGGGGGTCTGTACTGTAGGGAGGGGGTCTGTACTTTAGGGAGGTCTGTGTAACATGCAGAGGGGCCAGAACTGTTAGGTGGTGTCTGTGTAACAAACTGTGGGAGGCTGTGTAATGTAAAGGGGTCCAGAGGTGTGGTGCTATGTAATGTAAAGGGGTCCAGAGGTGCAGGGTGCTGTGTAATATAAAGGGGTGCAGGGTGCTGTGTAATGTAAAGGGGTCCAGAGGTGCAGGGTGCTGTGTAATGTAAAGGGGCCTAGAGGTGCAGGGTGCTGTGTAATGTAAAAGGGTTCAGAGGTGCGGTGCTATGTAATGTAAAGGGGTCCAGGGTGCTGTGTAATGTAAAGGGGTCCAGAGGTGCAGGGTGCTGTGTAATGTAAAGGAGTCCAGAGGTACAAGGTGCTAGAACCCCACATCCCATCATTAACCGCCGCTGCGCCCCCTCCCCCCACTGCTCAGTCTAAAATGCCCGGGCCTATTTTTTGTCCCAGTCCGGGCCTGTGCATAGATATATATGGGGCATACTATCAGGAGACTGTAAGAACAAGGAAGGATATAATAATAAATTAAATTAAATAGAGAATACTGATCATTAGAGGATGGTGGAAACTTCAATACATTCATTGATTCCTCCTGGCGAGAGGACATCAAGACTGTAGATCCAGTAGGTCTCTCTCGCGCATGATTTTTTAAAACGTTCAGCCGCCGGGAGAGATCTAGAGACCTGTTCTATAACCCAAACTCTCAAACCGGTGGTAGAGCATTTATGGGCCACAGCAAAGTGTCTAGGGACACTGTGTGGATCTGTACCACCCTCAATGTACCTCCTATGCTCTCTGAAGCGCTGTCTGAGGGGTCGGATTGTAGGGCCAATGTAGATTAGGCCACATGGGCAGGTGAGGCCATATACTATGTAGTAAGAGGAGCAGTTGGAAAAGTCTTTAAGGGGATAGGTATTGCCTTTGGTACAGAACGATTTTTGACCGTGTTCTACAAATTTACACCTCTTACAAAGTTTCTTGCGACATTGGAACATCCCTACAAATTCTGACTATTGGTTACTTATCCCTGCTTTCCAGATAAGTTACCACATTCACACTATTGTACATATATTGCTTTTCCCATTTCCCTCTCACCCACCCTTTTTTAAACCGTCTCAACGATGGATCTTCTATCCATCATAGATAGTCAGAGATATGTGGTTTTGGAAAAACGTTACTCTTCTGTGGCGCTTGTCACTTTCTCCAGTGAGGCTAAACTCACGGGGAAAACAGGACAGAGCCTCTGTAGAAAATTTAAACAACTGGAAAGAATGGTTCACACAACCAACCAACAATGGTGGGATAAATTCTTCCTAGAACAACACACCAGGATTTCACCCAAAGGTTTAAGAATCGTGAAGGATTGCCCCATCTTTCTAGATGATGACAAAAAAAAGGAATGGACCAGCCTCTCTGAATTCTGCACTGCCAAGTGGATGGGCGTATTAATCTCCCACAGAAATAGTAGGTTTGAAAAATTACATGACCAGATCAAAACAATAGTCAACGATATTAACGGTCATTCCACACCCATCCCTCTAACATGGCTAGAGGTTCTATAGAAGAATACCAAGAGAGACGAAGATCTCCTTGTCCACACAAAAATGGGAAAATTCAAAAGCGACTTAGATGACTATAACTTTGATAGAATCTTCACATGGAACAAAAAACACTTTCCTCACTCTGCTGCTGCTACTGCATCAGCCGTATCCCCAACATCCACTCATCCTCCACGCAACCAAGGATCACTTGCCCCCCCACCCTTTATGAGTTTATGACCCTACAGACCTTGTGGGTCTGTAATCTCTAACAGATATCATAAATATCCTCCTCCTTCTCCAGTTAACCATCCACCGCATATATTTCAATGTAATTCTAACAATTACTCTGAGAAAAACAAGTATAAGCATAATAATGTTAAAAACAGAGATTTGATCATTGCCCTCAACCGTTTCTACAATAGACCAAGTCCTGTACCTGCCCCTGATGCAACTCTGTCCACATCCAGACACCATACCAACTCTACCACCATGGCCTCCAGCCCCTCAGATCATTCCATCACTGATGTGGTCATTTTGCCATCTAGCAATGACAATCAACAAATGACTATCCCGAATAGCATTTTGACAAATACAACCTTGGCACCTTGTACAGATCTGTATGATCCACCCTCAAGTGCCTCAGTCTCTAACATCCCCACCAGCTATGCATTACCCTCAACCAATGGCCAAGTTTCTTTTTTTTTAGTGCCAGTCCTCCTCCAGCAACAATATCACGAAAAGAAAACTCACAGGAGAGGCTGCAGAGGAGGACGAACTAGACAACTATCAAAATGAAAAAGTAAAAAAGTGCAGCGCTATAAGGTGAATATTAGTACCTGCTATAATACAAGCAATATATCACAGCATATAATACATGTAATCAAACAAATGTTGGTGAAAGATCCCACTGAATAGGGAACCAATGGTGATAATAAACATAAGTGATGAATGTAATCAAAAACCAAAGAAATAAGTGTCCAAAATAACAAATCCGTAATCAGTCATACTCCAGTGAAGGGTTCAAATGGAAAGAATCACAGGAGATGGTATGGACAGTAAACAAGAGGACGAGACAGGAGATGTCAGCAATCCTGGGAGCGTAGAAAACATGCACAGAGAGCCTGAATCCTATACCAATATCATATAGATGTAAATGAGTACTCTTACCAAATGACGTGGACCCAAACTCCAATTAAGGGTGGGTCAAACCAGCAAGGTAAGAGTGGTAGTGCGACTCCCACTGGTAGGCGTATCCTGATGAGATGAAAAGTTCCTTCCGAGGACCGCATCCACAGTACACACAAAGGCTTCAGATCTCAGGCAATAGAGTAATGAGTATGAGAAATTGTTACCCCTCCAGGGGTCAGCAGCATATAGAAAAAAATAGAGTATAAAGGAAGCCTCCACATGGCATAGATCAAAATGGCAAAAGTAGGGTTTATTTAAAGGATAAAAAGTAAAAATACAGCAAAATTTACAGGCAGTGATCACAATTGTAAAATAGCGCAGTATAGGCAGCAGAGTAGAACCCTATGCATTTCTTCCTAACGGACTTCTACAGGGGCATGTAATACTCTGCAGCCTCTGCGCTTAAATAACATACAGGGAATGACTGGCGCCATCAGATTTGCGGACGTGCGGCATCAGCGCACGCTTTAAGCCTCTGGATGGAACACAGCACATAGTGTTGAACATCCAGGGCGTGAGCCGCGCTTCAAGCCTCCATATCAGGGACCAATCATAGAGGTGTGAGGCCGAACGTATCACACAGTGCCATGACAACCTGAGGAGCGGCTGACGTCAATGGATGTGGGGGGGCGTGTTTCCGGGACCCGAAAGCCAAACAGAGCCCAGAGAAGGAGAGAACACATTTACATGTTTGGCAACAAAATAAAGGACTTAGTGAATGTTAACTCACGTCGGAGCCATAGGGGGCGTGCCATATGGATACCATCCAGAGCACACACGGATAGACTGTGTTGTAAAAAAACATACGTTCAGCGTCACAGCTTCACATAAAAATCCCATCATAGGAGGGATATATGGGTCATATAAAAACCTTTAATATAAAAGGTATATATACATATATTTCATACTCCTAATCAAAGGAATGTATATAAACAAATTATTTTTTATAAAATACTAAAGGATAATAAACCATTATTGCCCATAATCTCAATATATGATGATATGTAAATTTATATCGCGCCAAATACTGTCTTGGAGGACTGCAACTACAGTAAGCGCGCTGTACCATAAATTCACCAATCAGCCTTGGGAAAGAAAAAAACTATTTGAGAAAAAGGGAGGGGAGAAAAAAAAAAAAGGAAGGCTCACGAGGGGAGTCGAAAAACAAAGTTGACGTTAATTATTACAGAATTAGATGTCTCTACATCCGTAGTTAGGAAAAAGTGTTTTTAAAAAGGTGGGTTTTTAATTGCCTTTTAAAAAGAGCTTGGGGCATTGGGAGCCGGAGATGGTCGGGGAGTTGGTTCCAAAGGGCCGCGCCCATAGTCTGCATTCGTCGACCTCCCAAGGACTGGAGTCGTGCGGGTGCTAGGATGATCCTATTTTGAAGCCCTGACCGCAATGCTCTAATTGGTGTGTAATGGGGGGCCATTTCTGTGAGATAGAGTGGGCCCAGGCCCCAATATGCTACAAACATCAGAACCAAGATTTTAAATTGTACTCTATGCACTATAGGTAACCAATGTAGCTGTGCCAGCACAGGGGTGATGTGATGTCTATATGGTGTACCCGTAATAGTGCGTGCTGCTTGATTCTGTATAATTTGGATTTTTTTGACCCACTTAAGGGGAAGGCCAAGGCAAAGTCTAGTCTGGATTGTACTAGAGCCAAAGTAAGTGTGATTTGGTGTCGATATGAAAGTAGATGTCTGATCTTCCGAATAATTTGCAAATAGAATGAGGCATTTTTCATACAGTTCATAATTTGCGGAATCCAGGTAAGCTTTGCATCAAAAATTATTCCAAGGTTCTTGACTTGTCTTTTAGGTTCTGGGCAGGTACCTAGGTCAGATGGCCATCGAGATAGAATGGGAAAGGCTAGAGGTTCGCCCACTTGGAGTATTTCTGTTTTGGAGCAGTTGAGGCTCAACCAGTTTCTATTCATTCAGGAATGGATATGAGTCATGCATTCTGCTAGGATCTGGGGATGTCTGTCATTTTTGAAAGTGTTGACTAGGATTTGGATGTCATCGGCATATAATTGGCCTTGAAGGCCATGTAACTGCAACATATCGGGTAGGGGGCGCATATAACAATTGAAAAGGTATGGAGAGAGGGCAGAGCCCTGTGGTACTCCCCAGGGCACTGGGCTTATGGCTGACCTGAAAGGTCCCAGCCTAACCTGTTGGGTACGATCTTGTAGAAAAGACTGGATCCATAACAGGACAGCACCTCGAATTCCAAACTGGTCATGAAGCGTGAGATCAGAATGTTGTGATCAATGGTGTCAAAAGCCGTGGAGAGGTCCAATAGCACTAAGGCCGCTGATTCCCCAGCGTCTCTGACCCTCAGCAGCTGTTCCCTCATGGCCATCGTGGAGAGCTCTATTCCCCTGCCCGGACGGAACCCAGACTGGACATCGTGGAATAGGCCCTCCCCTTCAGAGTATTCCTGAAGTTGCTCAAGAACGATGGTTTCCATAATCTTTGCCACAAAATGAATCCTAGAAATGGGTCTTAGATTATTCGGGTCTTGAAGCTCTGTTTTTTTTGTTTTTTGGAATTGGCGTAACGTATGAGTGTTTAAGTTTCCCTGGTATAACTCCCAGCCTATATAATATATATAGAAGAGAATTAATACAATAGACTACTGTAAATCATACTGTCAGTATAATATACATGAGGAAAAGAAACAAAGGGCATAGGAAGAACACACATGGGTACATCCAGATCTAGGGAACACTGTTACACCGTCACTGCGGAGCTTAAAGAAAAAACAGAGAGATGGCTCTGAGTGCTCTATGTACCGTCAAAGACCGGTCCAAGGAAAAACACCCTATATCTGTCATTCCCACCGCTCAGTAACAAAGTCTTCTGCACCCATGGAATTCTGCCCTACTTCAACTACACCATAATAGTATGGAAAACATACAAAAACACTGACCAAAATCTAAATGAATAGAGAACCGAATCATTCAAAAGGAAGAAATAAATGAAAAAAGGGACCATGGGAACCACGCCAAGATTGGTTAATGAAGGCATTCACGTCCCATTCCACGTTCATACCGTGGGGCATGTATGTCTTTAACTGATAAATCCAAAATGTTTCCAACTTAGAGACCCCCCTAATTCTAGACTCGCCTCTCCAATGCGGGGTAAATCTGTCTATCACTTGGAAGATGGGACCAAGGGGATTTTTTTGTGGCACTCCAAATAGTGTCTGGTTATGCTATGTTTGAGTTTGTCCTTTTTAATCGCTGCGATATGTTCGTTTACTCTTACTGAGAACGATCTTATCGTACGTCCAACATACTGTCGCTTGCAAGGACAAGTAATTAAGTAAACAATATATTGGGTAGAGCAAGTAGCGAAACATTTCATCTGATATTGTTGCAGAGTACTGGTAGATTCAAAGTTTACAGACTTCCGTCTACCACAGCTATTGTGTTTGCATACGTTACATTTCTTACAGGGATAGTAACCTTTAAGATGTTCAAAAAACGCAGTTCTAACAGGGGGGTCAATTACATTCGGAGCAATGAATCCACTCAATGGTTGAACTCCCCTATAGATAACGCCTGCCTTCTCTGGAAGGACTGGACCCAAAAATCTATCGTTCTTTAGGACTTTCCAGTGACGGCTGAAAATGTCCTTAATTTGTTTATGCTGTCTTGAGAAAGATGTAACAAAGGACCATTTGAACTTATCATTTTGAGTGTGTGGGTCCTTATCTGACAGCAACTGGTTTCTATCTAATAAAGATACTTTATTGATTTCCTCATCCACATTAATTGAATCATAGCCCTTTTCTACAAAGCGGGATCTAAGATTTGAGGCCTGATGCTTAAAATCTTCCAAGTTGGTACAATTTCTTCACAATCTCAAAAATTGACCAGGACGCGTGATGACAGCTGTCAACTGGGATGTATCCATTCTTATCCGTGGGTTTGAAGAAAGTTTTGGTTACTAATTGTTGTTCCGATATTGAAATTTCTAAATCCAGAAAGTGTATTGAGGTGGTACTGGCCTCATACTTCAGTTCAATACCTCTGTTATTGTGGTTCAGTATGGTCATGAACTCACTAAGGGAAGCAAAATCGCCCTGCCACAGGAGGAGGATGTCGTCGATGTAACGGGCCCACAACACTAGCTCCGGTCTGTTGAGGGCATAGACGGCATCCTCCTCCCATTGGGCCATGAATAGATTTGCTAGGCTGGGGGAAAACTTGGCCCCCATAGCCACACCTTTCTCTTGTAAGTAGAAGATTCCCTTAAACCAGAAGTAGTTATGTTTTGTAGCGAACAGCAACAACTCCATGATAAACTCTTGTTGGATCTTGGGGATAGAGTTACCATCCGCTAAAAATCTCTGTACTGCCGCTAGGCCCAGGTCATGTGGTATTGAGGTGTACAATGACGTAACGTCAGCTGTCACCAAAATAAGATCATTGGAATATTTCACCTGTTGTAGGAGACTTAAAGTGGCCTTAGTATCCTTCAAATATGAAGGTATCCATTTTACCAGGGGTTGTAAATAAAAGTCAATGTATTTCCCTATGCGGGAAGTGACCAAATTAATTCCGCTAATGATAGGGCGGCCCGGAGGATGGATTGGATCCTTATGTACTTTGGGAAGATAGTACATAATCGGGATACGAGGGACTGTGGGTATAAGGTATTCCCTTTCCTTTTTATCTAGAATGTTTAGTTCTATCCCCTTATTGACCAAAGATACCAGAGCTTTTTTGTAAATACTGGTAGGATCCGCATTCAAAGGCCGGTAGGTATCCGTATCACTTAGGATTCTCAACATTTCGTCGTAATATGCGCTTTTATCAAGGACTACAATCCCGCCCCCTTTATCTGCGGGGCGTATTGTAAGATCCTTGCGTTTGCAAAGGAGTTTTAGTCCTTCTTTAATGTTAGGGTTTTCATGAATTCTCTTCTTTGGTAGTTGTTCTAGGTCTTTTAGGACCAATTCCTGAAATACTGAAATTGACGGGGCAATGGGACCTGGAGGGTTAAATAAAGATGGATTGGCTAAACCTGAATTAACGGTGTCACCAGTTCTGCAGGTGGATGAGGAAACAAAAGGATCAGAAATAAAATGTCTTTGAATATTTAACTTTCGAATGTATTTCTGTATGTCAATAAACGTGGCAAATTTATTGAGTTTTTTTGAAGGTGCAAATTTCAGACCTTTGTTGAGAACAAGCTTTTCAGCTTCTGAGAAGGAGGCCTGGCTAAGATTAAAAATGCCAGAATCATTTAGACACGCCTTCTTTTTGCGGGTCCGCCTCCCCCCTCTAGAGCCTCGATATTTTCTGGTAGTCTCTTGTGGTCGTCCATTCCTCTCTGTAAACCCGAGGGGTATGAAGATCCAGTGTTAGTTTGATTGTAATTAAAGGGTGATCTATTGTAGTAATCATATTCACTTTCTCTATAAGGATGGGAAGAATAATAAGGTTGGCGGTCAGGTTCTTCTCGCAACGGTGCATATCTATTATGGGTGCGAATAGGTGTTCTTTGATGGTACGAATAATCGCTACGGTATTCATCCTGCCATCTTCGTGGTGATTTGGGCTGTTCGTAGTGTTGGGAATAATTTCTATTCTCTGAAGGATGATTCCTACTTCTATTTCTATTGTTCCCCCTTCCTCTCCCATTCTGGGTTTGTGGTTTACCACAATGGTTATCAGGGGTATACATATTAGGATGGCGATATTTCGGACCACTAGGTGTAGAGGATGGATTTCTGACTTCCGGTGCCAAAACGGAGCCAGCAAGTAAAGGGGGTCTAAATTGCCCACCAGAAAGAGCTGGGGCTGTAGTATCCATCTGTGACTGTGACTGTTGTATTCAGAGGAATGTTGTCTTCCTTCTGCCAACTGAATACATTCTGAGTTTTGTAATCATTAACATCTCGTGTATACTTCTTTTGCTTTTTTGTTCTTTGATCTCGCTCCTCTTTTTCTAAATGTGTTTTGAGATTAGTAGAGAGTATAAGGTATTCAGAAGAGGACTTATGTGACGTCAACTTTTCCCTTAACTCTTTTATCTCCTTATCAATGGCTGAAATTCTAATCTGCTTTTTCTCCGACAGAAAAACTAAAAAGCTGAGGCCAGCTTCATTAAAATAGGGAAACCAGGGTTCGATTTCAGTGTCACCCTGTTGGGGATGGACATCCCATCTTAGTCCCCTCGGGACCATACGTTCCTTAGTATATTGTTCTAAAAAAGCCACATCCCATTCGAGATGTATCTCAGACACCATGAGGTTCTTCAACCTCATAAAGAGACCACTCAATTTGGAGTCTGTACTATCAAAATGTCCAGAAACTACAAAAACTCATTGCTCAGCCGTGGCCTTAAAGTGGTTGTAAACCCATATACATTTTTTTTGTAGCCCACCTGCAAGACAAAGCTATAATGAGCTAGTATGACTAGCATACTAGCTCATTATGTACCACTTACTTTAGATCGTGGCCCCCGAAGCCATACGTGTCCCTCTCTCCAGCCGCAGCCATCGCTGTGGCGATAGCCGGAATGTTACTTCCGGGTATCGCCGCTCCAGCCAATCACAGCGCCGCTCCGGCGCTGTGATTGGCCGGAGCGGCGAAGACGTGACTCCACGCATGCGCGCGGGAGCCGTCAAATTCGGCTAAGCCCAAGCATTGCTGGGACTTAGCCGAACTTGTGAATGGGATTAACCCCATGAATGTGCCGTTTTCTACGGCGCGCATGCGCCGTAGACAGCGGCGCCTGTGATTTTAGTAAATATCTCCTAAACCGTGTAGGTTTAGGAGATATTTCTTGCACCTACAGGTAAGCCTTAGTCTAGGCTTACCTGTAGGTGCAAGTTGCAAAAGTGGGTTTACAACCACTTTAATTTTGCTCCCATTAATAGACCTAATCCTTTTTTGCTTTTTAAAGATCTTAATAGCTATATTAGAAATTTGACACTTTCACATTAAAAATTAAAAAAGATAAGAACAACATCTCTGCTGAACCCTTAAGAGACACTTTCTCTTTCTCAGCCCCACATCTGAATCCTTATTGAACGAGTCTGAATCCACTTCCGAAATCTATGACTGTGATGATCTTGACATTCCTTCCACTGAGGAGGATTTGTCCAGATTGCTCACACAACATCTAGCCACATCTCCCCCCATTATTCATTCCACTCTCAAACCCAAATCCATATTTTTTCCGACGCATTCCAAGGGCCCATACCTAGAAAGCTTCTACAGAGTAGTTTTCTCAGACATGGTCAAACTGTGCAATTCCACATCAGCATCAAGCTCCCATAACCTTTAATCACTTGAAACTAGAGCCCTCAATCATTTCACGCATGCTGAAGACCTCATAATAAAGTCTGCTGACAAAGGAGGAGGAATTGTTTTTCAGAATAAAGCTGAATATATCCTGGAAGTAGAAAGACTTATGTCAGACCAATCCACATATACCAAGCTTAAGAAAGATCCAACCAGCGACTTTGCCAAAGAAACAGACAGCTTTATCTTGACCGCCCTACTAGACAGTATCATCTCCAAAGTAGAAAGTTCTTTTTTTCATAAATCATTCTACTCCATACCCTACTTGTACCACTTACCCAAAATCCACAAAAACCTGCAACATCCCCCAGGAAGACCAATTGTAGCCTCTATGGACAGCATCACTTCAGGCTTCAGCCTATATGTAGATCAGTTCCTGCAACCAATAGTCCTCCAACTCCAGTCCTACATCCGGGATGGAACACACCTATTGGAACTTCTTTCACCCTACACATGGGAGCCAACATCCCTCACTCCTTTGGTATTTTTGCTTTAGAGCACTTCCTTGCTCTTATTAATTCTCGCCAAGTCTCCTTTATCGTAGAAGCCACCAAACTTTGCTTAATTATTTCACCTTTAATAGAAATTTCTACTTACAACTACAAGGTACCGCGATGGGGGCCAATTTTGCCCCCTCTTATGCCAATCTGGCAATGGGCTTTTGGGAAAACCAATACATACACCATAATAACCCTTTTTCGGCCAACATCATATTTTTCGGAAGATATATTGATGATCTTATCATCATCTGGGATGGCACCATCGACCTCATCAACTCGTTCGTTAATTACTGTAATGACAATATGTATGGACTGTCATTCACACATGAAAGCCATCAGACCTCTCTAGCCTTTTTAGACTTGGAGCTTGGACATGACGGAAAGAAATATATGCCAAGAATTACACCAAGCCGACAGCTGGTAATTCATACTTACATTTCAATAGCTGTCACTACCCAAAATGGATTTACAACATCCCAAAAGGTAAATTTTGCTGCCTCAGACAAAATTGCACAAGAGACACCGATTACATCCAACTCAATGTTCATCTAAAAAATACATTTCTGGAGAAACAATATCCTGATAGTCTAGTAGAAGAAGCATACCAATATTACCTCCACGGAAAAGCCACCAACACTCAACCACCACCGAGAGACTGTTCCAACAGGTTCATTACCACTTTCCACTCCAAACACAAAAAAATTTAAAAAATATTGTCCAATCATTGGGACATTTTACAACAAGACCCTCATCTCAAAACTATCCTTCCTCCACATCCGAGAGTCACATACCGAAGGGCCCCCAACCTCAAAAATAAAATCGCCCCCAGCAAAATCAAAACCACTTCGGCTTTCTCTCCAGTACTCACCCTCATACCCTTGGTAGGGGAGTTCCAATGTCGCAAGAAACTTTGTAAGACGTGTAAGTTTGTAGAACACGGTCAAAAATCGTTCTGTACCAAAGGCAATACCTATCCCCTTAAAGACTTTTACAACTGCTCCTCTGACTACGTAGTATAGGGCCTCACCTGCCTATGTGGCCTAATCTACATTGGCCGTACAATCTGACCCCTCAGAATGCGCTTCTGAGAGCATAGGAGGTACATTGAGGGTGGTACAGATCCACACAGCGTCCCTATACACTTTGCTGTGGCCCATAAAGGCTCTACCAAAGATTTGAGAGTTTGGGTTATAGAACAGGTCTCTAGATCTCTCTCTGCGGCTGAATGTTTTAAAAAATTATGGGCGAGAGAGACCTACTGGATCTACAGTCTTGATGTCCTCTCGCCAGGAGGAATCAATGAATGTATTGAAGTTTCCACCATCCTCTAATGATCAGTTTTCTCTATTTAATTAAATTTATTATTATATCCTTCCTTGTTCTTACAGTGTGCTAATAGTACTCCCCATATATATCTATGCACACCTTTTTACACATATATATATATATATATATATATATATATATATATATATAGTCATGCTCGAAATTGTTGGCACCCCAGAAAATTTTCAAGAAAATCAAGTATTTCTCACAGAAAAGTATTGCAGTAACGCATGTTTTGCTATACACATGTATACACATTATTCCCTTTGTGTGTATTGGAAGAAATCAAAAAAAGGGAGGAAAAAAAGCAAATTGGACATAATGTCACACAAAACTTCAAAAATGGGCTGCTCAAAATTCTTGGCACCCTTAACTTAATATTTGGTTGCACACCCTTTGGAAAAAATAACTGAAATCAGTCGCTTCCTATAACCATCAATAAGCTTCTTACACCCCTCACCCGGAATTTTGGACCACTCTTCCTTTGCAAACTGCTCCAGGTCTCTCTTATTGAAAGGGCACCTTTTCCCAACAGCAATTTTAAGATCTCTCCACAGGTGTTCAATGGGATTTAGATCTGGACTCATTGCTGGCCACTTTAGAGCTCTCCATCGCTTTGTTGCCATCCATTTCTGGGTGCTTTTTGACATATGTTTGGGGTCATTTTCCTGCTGGAAGACCCAAGATCTCGGACGCAAACCCAACTTTCTGACACTGGGCTCTACAGTGCGACCCAAAATCCTTAATTATGTCTCAGATTTCATGATGCCTTGCACACATTCAAGGCACCCAGTGCCAGAGTCAGCAAAACAACCCCATAACTTCAATAAACCTCCACCATATTTCTCAGTAGGTACTGTGTTCTTTTCTTTGTAGGCCTCATTCCGTTTTTGGTAAACAGTAGAATGATGTGCTTTACCAAAAAGCTCTATCTTAGTCTCATCTGTCCACAAGACGTTTTCCCAGAAGGATTTTGGCTTTCTCAAGTACATTTTGGCAAACTGTAGTCTTGCTTTTTTATGTCTCTGTGTCAGTAGTGGGGTCCTCCTGGGTATCCTGCCATAGCCTTTCATTTCATTTAAATGTCGACGGATAGTTTGCGCTCACACTGATGTTCCCTGAGCCTGCAGGACAGCTTGAACTTCTTTGGAACTTGTTTGGGGCTGCTTATCCACCATCCGGACTATCCTGCGTTGCAACCTTTCATCAATTGTTCTCTTCCGTCCACGCCCAGAGAGATTAGCTACAGTGCCATGGGTTGCAAACTTCTTGATAATGTTGCGCACTGTGGACAAAGGCAAATCTAGATCTCTGGAGATGGACTTGTAACCTTGAGATTGTTGATATTTTTCACAATTTTGGTTCTCAAGTCCTCAGACAGTTCTCTTTTTCTCTTTCTGTTGTCCATGCTTAGTGTGGCACACACAGACACACAATGCAAAGACTAAGTGAACTTCTCTCATTTTTATCTGCTTTCAGGTGTTTTTTTTTATATTGCCCACACCTGTTACTTGCCCCAGATGAGTTTAAAGGAGCATCACATGCTTGAAACAATCTTATTTATCCACAATTTTTAAAGGGTGCCAAGAATTTTGAGCAGCCCATTTGTGAAGTTTTGTGTAACATTATGTCCAATTTGCTTTTTTTCCTCCCTTTTTTTGATTTGTTCCAATTCACACAAAGGGAATAAACATGTGTATAGCAAAACATGTGTTACTGCAATACTTTTCTGTGAGAAATACTTGATTTTCTGGAAAAATTTCTGGGGTGCCAACAAATTCGAGCATGACTGTATATATATATATATATATATATATATATATATATATATATATATATATATGTACATGTATTTCATTACTACTACATTATCTAACCATCTTTTCCACAATCCATGATATCCCCTCCCTTCTCTCTCCCCCCTTCCTCCCTTCCCCTTCTTTTCTCCCCCCTCCCCTCTCCCCCTTTTTCTCCCCCACTCCTTCCCCACTCCCTCCCCCTCCTTTCCTCCCCCTCCTCCCCCCCCCTCCCACCTCCATCACTCCCTCCTCCCCTCCTCTCCCTTCCCATCCCTCCCCTGTCCACACCACTTGACCAGCACACAGATTCGTATATTTATATTTATATCTACCTACATATATTAATTTCCATATACATACATTTATATATTTTTTTTATATATATATTTTTATATTTTATATAGTTTTTATATGTTATATATTACATTTTATATGATATATCATATTATTATTATTATTATTATTATTATTATTATATATATTTTTTTGTATTTGCCCTTCCCCCAATATACTATTACTATTTTTATACATATACATATCTATTTCATCAATACTACTCCCCCATTCCCACCATATTAAATATTAAATAATTTATCACTCTTGCCCCATCACTCCCTTCTTTTGTCTCCGTCCCACCACCACGCTTGTCCCAGCTATCTGGCATATATCAGGTACTTATACAATTGTCCATATACCATCTCCTTCTACCATTCCTCCCACATACGTCCACATATTCCCATTCCTTCCACATGCCCTAAAATGTTACTGTTTTGTGTCCATCGTATTTTTGATTATTTTTATGATGTCCATTTTTAGCCTGTGATGGTTGCTCACCTGTTTTCCTTTTAATTGTGTTTTTCTGATGTTTTATATATATGTAACTTTTAGGCTTGGTTTACATAATGTTTCCCCTTCATGTGCCGTGTCATTAAATACCATTGCACAGGGCTGGACTAATATACTGACCACTCCCCTTCCCTCCCCTCATATATTGCCTGCAATGTGTCCCTGTCAATCAGCTTGAGAAAGGAGCGCGGCCGCCAAGCCATTCACGGCCAGTACGCTCAGAAACGCGTTGCATTTCCAGTGACGTCATCAGCCTTCGACCTGGATTACAGCTTACTCCTCAAGACTCGTTCTGATGTCCATCCACGGCAGCCGGCCGAGCACCATCAAGCGGTTCAGGAGACGACTGCTGAAGAGAGCACATCCGCAGGCTGACCAAGGGATTGACCACACTGAAGACCACCCATTGATTGGGACTATACCATGCCTGTTTTTACTTCTTAAATGTGAGTTGTTATCACTTAACTCTTTATTGATTAAAACCTACCATACAATCTGCACCCAGAGGCGCCTCTTTTTCTTGTTTTTCACTATAAATATGTAAAGAGGTATAACTGGGTGCAGAGTGTTAATTCAGAATTTTCATTGTGTACAACTCTAATGGACTCAAAGCAGGTCCAGACAATGCTAGTGGGACAGAAAAGATAAACCATCATATAGCAATGTTTTCATAGCCTGCAGGAACACATACACATGCATAATGTTTAGCAAAATTTTTCATTTTTGAGCAGTTGTTTCAAGGTATGTATTTCAACAACTGAGCTGACATTCACACCTTATTTTATAAAGTTTCCCAACACAAAAATAATGGATCAGATTCTCTTGGAAGCGTTCAGTTCAGAGGTAATGTAGTTTCCTGATTTTCAGGTTGTTATAAGTGGAGTGAGCATGGAACTCTGTCAGCCCCTAAGCCAATCTCAGCTACTTCAACCTTGGCTGTCAATCATTCTGTAACTTTCTGCATTTATATTGTCCATATGCAGACTTCCCATACTTTCTGAAGCATGAAATCACCTAGCTGAATAAATCAGAAATAAAAGTCCTATCTGTCTTCTAATACATCCACTTAATATAAAAATATTACACACATCACAATGACTGAGAAGAAAATAATTGTTATTTTCATTTTCACCTTATAGGAAACTTTCACTAAATTACATGGTATGTTAATTAATGTGACATGGTGTAAAAAATGGCTATTTTGAATTGCTGTGAAAGAAACATGGTCTACGTTAGGTCCTGTGTATATGCTTTCCTTTATATTTTACACGGTAGGTATGAGTTATACTCATTTTTTCACGATTCTCAGACCAAGAGGTTTGGGAGCCCAAAGCAGTACGGACATATAAAATACACAGCTCTTAATTGTTTAAGTGACCAGTGATTGCCAGACATGACAGGTTAATAACGTTTATTTATCATCACTAACACCGAATTTCTTTTGTGGTGTGCAGGTGAAAAAAATTCTGTGATTTGGTTAGAATGGACTTTATTGTTTTATTATAATTACCAAAGTGTACTTATCAGTACTAGTGCCAAGCCATTCCTACTGTGTGAAGCACATAAAATAATGTTTAACATGATCCTTGCTTTTTTATTATAAAGGACTGACTGCACCTGTAGCAGGGGTAGAGTGTCCAGTTTGAGAGAATGTCCCACCTTTAAAGGTGATGGCCCCTATCACTGAAGTCATTTTTCCAGGAGGTGTTTAAGGAGGGAGGAGTTGAAGTGGGTAGAGTTTGGTAGCTTCAAGATGAAAGATGAACCTTACTAAAAGTGTATGCTTGCTTTCCCTTTTTTGGGATTGTTTGACAGCTGGTCCCCTATAAAGGGGGAAGCTGGGATGTAGACGCTTGTTTGAAACTACAGCAGAGAATAATGCAAGACACTTTTGTGAGTACCACAACATCCAACACTTGGGCAAGCTATGTTTAATCTAAGGTGAATTGAGCTTTTGACTAGGGATGAGCCGAACACCCCCGGTTCGGTTCGCACCAGAACATACGAACAGACAAAAAATTTGTGCGAACATGCGAACACCTTTAAAGTCTATGGGACACGAACTTAAAAAATCAAAAGTGTTAGGGCTCTTTCACACGGGGCGGATCAGTCATGATCCGCCCCGTGAAGCTCCGCTTGCTCAGCGGGGATCGCTCCGTTGATCCCCGCTGAGTCGGCGGATGACTGGGCGGTCCCCGCTATGGGGAATCGGATGACGACGGACCGTAGAGTCCGTTGTCATCCGATCCGCTCCGCCGACGGAAGGAAAAATAGGGTTTTCCTCCGTCACACTTTGGCGGAGCGGATGTCAGAGGACATGTCACCGCTGACATCCGTGCCTCCATAGGGCTACATGGAGCGTCCGTGCAGGTCCGCCTAAAAAACTGACAGGCGGACCTGAACGGACCCTCCGTGTGAAAGGGGCCTAAATTTTAAAGGCTTATATGCAAGTTATTGCCATAAAAAGTGTTTGGGGACTGCCGTTTTTTTAGGAGCAGTGATTTTAATAATGCTTAAAGTGAAACAATAAAAATTTAATATTCCTTTAAATATCATGCCTGGGGGGTCTTCTTTGTCTGCCTGTAAAGTAGTGCCTCTTTCCCATGTTTATAACAGTACCGCAGCAAAATTACATTTCTAAAGGAAAAAAAAATAATTTAAAATTGCTTGCGGCTGTAATGTATTGTTGGATCCCAGCAAAAAAAAACATAAAAAATCATTAAACAACGTGGGTCCCCCCCCAGTCCATTACCAGGCCCTTCAGGTCTGGTATGGATATTAAGGGAAACTCTACGCCAAAATAAAAAAAAATGGCTTGAGTGTCCCTACCAAAATCTATACCAGACCCTTATTCGAGCATGCAACTTGGCAGGCCACAGAAAAAGGGGGGGGACGAGAGAGCTGCCCCCCTCCTGAACTGTACTAGGCCACATGCCCTCAACATGTTGATGGGGACAAGGGCCTCATTCCCACAACCCTTGCATGTTGGTTGTGGGGGGTCTGCAGCAGGGGGCTTATCAGAATCTGGAAGCCCCCAGATCCCAGTCCCCCCATGTGAATGGCTAGGGGTACATTGTACCCCTACCTATTCACCAAAAAAGTGTCAAAAAAGTAAAAACGACAGCAGACAGTTTTTGACAATTCCTTTATTAAAAAAAATGTATCGTCAATCACGGCGCCGACGGTCCAGAGAAGAAAAAAAACAAAAAACAGAAAAACTCTGCTTCCATGGGAGGTGTCCCACTGCCTGCCGTCTTTTCGCTTTGACAGCTGTTAAATAGCCAAGGGCGGGGCCACCCGGTGATGTAAATGGGTGACCCTGCCCCAATCTGACGTCACATGGCTATATAACAGCTGTCACCGCAAAAAGGCTGCAGTCGGCGGGACGCCTCCCATCGAGGCAGAGTTTTTCTGTTTTTTTGACAATGGATTTACACATCGCGGGACACCTTTTTCTTTTTTTTTATAAAGGAATGGTCAAAAACTGTCTGCTGTTGTTTTTAATTTTTTGACACTTTTTGGGTTAATGGGTAGGGGTACCCCCTATCCTTTCACATGGGGGGGCTGGAATCTTGTTAAAGGGGAGTTCCAGATTCCGATAAGCCCCCTGCCCGCAGACCCCCACAACCACTGGGCAAGGGTTGTGGGGATGAGGCCCTTGTCTCCATCAACATGGGGACAAGGTGCTTTGGGAGGGACCCCAAAATACCTCCCCATGTTGAGGGCATGTGGCCTGGTATGGTTCAGGAGGTAGGATGCTCTCTCACCGCCCCTTTTCCTGTGGCTTGACAGGTTGCATGCTTGGATAAGGGTCTGGTATGGATTTTTGGGGGGACCCCCACACCATTTTTGACTGAATATAGAGTCTACACTGAATATATAGGCTACACTGAATGAAGAGTATATACTGAGCTATGTATATATATATATATATATAAAATCTTAAATACACTGCCACTAACTAACCTGCCTGTCTAATCTAGCTCAAACTATCTCTGTCCACACACTATACACGGCCGTTATGTAAGCAGCCTTATACTGTATAGTGTGGGGCGTGGACTTAGTCCCCCTGAGCCATGATTGGCCAAAGGCAGAGTTCCTTTGGCCAATCATGTCTCTCTCAGCAGCAGTAGTATATTTCGGTTTTGTGCTGCCCTAGGCCTGTCCAAACTCATGCACCCCCTAATTTAAATATGACCCTACCCCTTACTGTCAAGACCACACCCCTTTCTGTTTAAGACCCGCCCTGAAATTGGGGACACTAGTTCTTAGGGGCTGGGGGGGGCATTGGATTCCCTTAATTTGCATAGATTTCCTCTCACTTCCTGTTTGGCTATGGGGCAGAAAGTGAAGGGAAATCTCTGCAATGGGACAGGGATGGTAAAAAATATACTGACAGGGGCTATTACCCTCCCTTACTCTATCCAAAATGAAAAAAAAAAAGTGTTGCCTATAGTTCTACTTTAAGCGCATATTTCTGATAATTTTATGGAGAGGACTAAGAAGATATAACCATGCCAATGGTGCAGCAGAAAACATATAGCAGAGTGAGGAAGGTTTGTGGTCCAGGATGATAGGACAGTCAAAATTAGAAGCAGCTTGCGTTACGTTAACAGTGTAGCACAAGCCGGTGGGGACTCTTTCCGTGCTGCCCCCCTACAAAGTGCTGCCCTAGGCCTGGGCCTTGTTGGCCTAGGCCAGGATAAAGAGTTGCTCAGCAGAGCGCACTGTGATTAGCCAAAGCATGCAGGTCAGGGCAGTTCTGCAGTGCATTATGGGGCGTTCCGCTGCGCTCTAATTTCCCGCAAACGCCCCATATGTTCGGTTAGTTTTAGAACAAACGAAACCCGATGTTCAACTTGAACTTATGTTCGTCTCAAATCGTGGGCTTATCCCTACTTTTGACCATATATTTTTTGGGGGGAGAAATCTATGTATGCAAATAATTGTTTTTTTTTAAAGTGTTTGTAAGGCAAACCATTTGTGTATAGATATATAAAAAAACATTATATACACAATGTTTCGCTTCTTTTTTAGAAGTGATCACATTCCCCCTGAAAAAAAGCACTGACTGCAACCATGTAAAGAAACTGAAACCCTCTCCTCCATCCTGTGCCTGGCACCTTCGGTGCCTAAACTTACATTTAGCGCTGAACATTCACACCTAAGAGTGATTGGTGTTTTAGGCGTCAAGCAATGCAATTATAGTGAGGCATGAGACATATAATTTCTTCCCCTATACCTGGAAGTACTAGTAATTAACTTAGTGACTACAGGAATGGGAATGGTTGGGTAGTGGCTCTAAAAGTAAGAGTAGGCCCCAGAGGGTGCTTAGCATAGGGTAGTTGGAGCATTTTTAGCTTTATGTTTTTATGACAGCAGGATATTGTTAAAACAAAATAGGCCGCTTTTGAAATGACTATATACAAATAAATTACTTTTAACCACTTCCCGCCCAGTCAATAGCAGATTGACGTCCGGGAAGTGGTTCTGTTATCCACACTGGACGTCATATGACGTCCTGCAGGATAACAGCCGCCGCGCGCCTGGGGGGGCGCGCATCGCGGCGATCGGTGGAGCGGTGTGTCAGTCTGACACACCACTGCACTGATCTCGGTAAAGAGCCTCCGGCGGAGGCTTTTTACCACGTGATTAGCCGTGTCCAATCACGGCTGATCACGATGTAAACAGGAAGAGCCGTTGATCGGCTCTTCCTCACTCGCGTCTGACAGACGCGAGTAGAGGAGAGCCGATCGGCGGCTCTACTGACAGGGGGGGTTCGCGCTGATTGTTTATCAGCGCAGCCCCCCCTCGTATACTCACACTGGACCACCAGGGAAGCCCCCCAGGACCACCAGGGAAGCCCCAAGCATGTGGATGGCCAGGTAAGTCCCCCATGGCCATCCACATGCACAAATACATAAAAAATATATGCCAATCAGTGCCCACAAATGGGCACTGATTGGCACCATCATGGCACAACCAAAATGCATGATGCCCAGCAATGCCAGCCACCAGTGTCATCAGTGCCACCTACCAGTGTCCATCAGTGCCACCTATCAGTGCCCATCCGTGCCCATCTGTGCCCATAAGTGCCCACCTATCAGTGCCCGTCCGTGCCACCCATAAGTATCCATCAGTGCTGCCTATAAGTGCCCATCAGTGCCGCCTATGAGTGCCCATCAGTGCCGCCTATGAGTGCCCATCAGTGCCGCATACCAGTGCCACATATCAGTGCCCATCAGTGCCGCCTATCAGTGCCCATCAGTGCCGCCTATCAGTGCCCATCAGTGCTGCCTATCAGTGCCCATCATCAGTGCCACCTCATCGGTGCCACCTCATTGGTGCCACCTCATCGGTGCCCATCAGTGTCGCCTTATCAGTGCCCGTTAGTGCCGCCTTATCAGTGCCCGTCATTGAAGTAGAAAAGGTACTTATTTACAAAAAAAATTAACAGAAACAAAGAAAAACTTTTTTTTTTCAAAATTTTCGCTCTTTTTTATTTGTTATGCAAAAAATAAAAATCGCAGAGGCGATCAAATACCACCGAAAGAGAGCTCTATTTGTGGGAACAAAATGATAAAAAAATTGTTTGGGTACAGTGTTGCATGACCGCGCAATTGTCATTCAAATTGCGACAGCGCTGAAAGCTCAAAATTGGCTTGGGCAGGAAGGTGTATAAGTGCATGGTATTGAAGTGGTTAAAAGTGAAATCATCAAATACAGAGCCCAAAACCTGCCTGTACTCCATTACGGCAATTAACAGCTCAGTTTTTTTTGTTTTGCTTTTATAATTGTAATTTTTATTTTGGACAATTGAAAAGAAACAACAAAACTTATATAACAAGTACATCACAGAACTTACATCAGATAGAAAGTGTCATATTTGTAATTTACAGTTTTTAAACTTTACTCGTAAATTTATGTATAAGCATCAGTGGCAATTATTTAAAGGGCAAGAGCAATTAATACAGGGTGAGTATATATAGGAAAACCAGCTCACAATGAAAGGAATCAACAAAGAGGGAAATACAGAGGATACCAAGAGCTTCAGCTCGCATAATCACCATAACTCGAACTATCCCAGGGCTCACAGATTTTATCAAACTGAGTAACCGTATCGTGAGCTAAGACAGTGATTTATTCCATCCTCCTAATCTCTGCAATTAGTTGTAGAAATTGCATGTGAGGGGAAGAGGGGGTGGACAGCCAGCACAATGGTATAGCCCTCTTGGCTGCCAGGAGTATGTATGAGGTCAAACGTTTGGCAGGTTTTGGGATACATGGGAAAGGGAGACCCAGTAAATAGTGAATAGGATCTATAGGTAGAGATAATATGCCTATTATGTTCTGAAGTACCAGCATAACTTCTGACCAAAACGGCTGTATAATTGAACAAGACCAAAATATATGAAAATGGGAGCCTATCTCTGCACCACATCTCCAACACTTAGGTGCTAGGGCTGGACTAATTTGGTGGATGCGTTCTGGGGTTTTATACCAGAACATCAAAATCTTAACTGCTGTTTCCTTCTGAGTAGGGATGAGCTTTGAGTTCGAGTCATGTTCAACTTGAACATCGTCTGTTCGGTTGTTCGCCGAATTGCGAACATTATGGGCCGTTCGCGCCAAATTCGAGTGGCGCGTTGTTGTAATATGTTGGCTGATTTATTGGAGACGTTATGTTATTAGATGTGTGTATATGTGTATATATATATATATGTATATATATATATATATATATATATATATATATGTATATCTATATATATATATATATCTATATATATATATATATATATATATATATATATTTATATGTGAGTACAATATTTACCAGGCCAGATTTTAGTAGATAATTCAGTTGTCAGAGTCAACTGGATTGCGGATATGGGAGAGGCCGGAAGACAGCTTTGATGTGTTAATCTTATGTGTGTGAGGTACTTAATTGTCGACCAAACAGGATCTACTACTTGTTTAGGTCAATCTATTTTTACATATCAGGGCGGTATTAAGGCCACCTTCCGTCTCCGTAATCTAATTGCATATGTCAAAAGAGAGCATGTTGATGCTATTATGCAAGAATGCAAATGATGGCTATGGTCATCTCCGGCTAGGTTGGGGGTCATTCTCTGTCATCCTGAATGACAGAGTGTGGATCAAAGACAGCCAATCAAATTGCTCAGTCATTTCAATAGATAAGCCATATAAAGCTAATATTCAGGCTAGTCAATATAGATACATTCCTACATGATTATGAAGGCACAGGTATATTCTGTAGGAATATGAAGGCACGGGTCTAGAATATGATCTAGGAGACGTGGGACTCGGAAATATATGCATACTCTGATTGGATTCGTTGTCATCTGTGTAAGTTTTGGACTTTGTTCTGTATTGGAAGTCAATAAAGCGCAATCTCTGGAGAACGTGGGTGTATGCTGCGGGAAACATAACTTATATACATCATCATAATAACCTAAGTATTGGGTCATCGGTGGACTATATACTACTTCACCACATTGGTGCCGTTCAAGCGACCAGAAGCGCATTTTCAGGACTTAGTAACAGAAGCGGTGATGACAACAATCAGAAGTCTGAAGTCTGATGGAGACCCAAAAGCTGTGCTGTGACTCTAATGTCTGGTTGTGACATAAGAGTCTGATATACAAGATTAAACAAGTTCGGAACCCCAGAATTATTCTCTGGAGACTGGAAACAACATAAAGAAGGCCTGTGTCGTGTACCAGAAGACCTGAACTAGAAGCTGAAGGAGTAACTAATGCGGTGAGTTAAATATTTCCTTTTTTTTTAAATTATTAGCAATATAGCCAAAATGCTTACTCAGTGTGAAGCTAGTGTCAGTTCTGATAAAGTTAACAGATGGGTATTAAAATGTATTAAGCGTCATGGCGGTCCTTATGAAATTCCAGAAAAATGTAAGCAGACATGGACTATAATGAAGGAATTTTTAGAGAAAAATGTTTTTGATAGCAAAATTTCAGAAAGTAAAAGAAAAGGTTGCATTTTGCAGAGCTTGTTATCTTGCTGTTTAACTATGGAAAGTTCTTTGAATGATAAGGTTTAGGAAATTGCGCAGTTACAGAATGCAGTTGCAGATAGCAACAATGTTTGTCAGAGGTTACAAAACCAATCAGAAACTGAGACAGTAAATTTAAAATTGCATGCAGTTACCATTGGGGGAGCTTTGCTTGAGAAATCTAAACGTTGTGATGAATTAACAGATCTCAGGAATGCAGGTATGCATCAAATCTTGGATTAAGCAATCTGCAGCAAAATACAAACACAAACTTTCTATCAAATGAAACAGAACCTCATATTAAATCTGATAATTCATTGCCAGCCGCACCCACTGTGACCACCACAGTTTATAATAATAATAATAATAATAATACAGGTGAAGTTCAGCTTGTAATGAAGCATTTGAAACCAAAAGAACTAGATGCAATTCTTAAAGAAATAGGAATGGTTCCCTGCCATGATTTTAACAGATTTTTGAAGTGGTTTTGTGACTTGCAGAATGTTAGAGAGATGTACAATCTCAACCCATCTGACTTAGAAAGAGTTTTGCAACATTCAATAGGAAATGGTCTTTGGATGAGAATTAAACAGATATGTATTCAGCCTCTGAGGACAAGGGACATGTTAATGGCATTATTATGTGCTTTGTATGGTGTACGTTCTGATGTTACTATTCATGGGAAGATCAAACAAATGCAAAGTGAATTGCCCTATGAATTGTCACACAGGATATCTACTATTATGGAATTATTGGTCGGTAATAATCTTGCATTTGAGCGTGGAGGCCTGGTACATATGAGTATGTTTCTAGATACTTTGCATGAAGATATCAAACAAAATATTTTATTAGTTACCCCAAATCCTCATGATTTAAAAGACATATTGTTGAGGGCAGATCATTTATGGAGAAAGTTAAATGAGCAAACTGTCAAAATTGATGTAGCCACATTGTTTGATAATAATATGAAAAACAGAGCTGACCAAAATAATAATAAGAAAAGGACCTGGATACCATTTTCTCAATTAAAACAGAAATATGACCACCTGAAAATTGAGTATGACAAGATGAGAAAAGAACGTGACACATTATTAGAACAGTTGTACAGGGTGTCATAAATACAAATGTATATTCTCCAGATCTGTTTTTGAATGCAAATGACGCTTCTCTAGCAGTGGGGGTGAATTAGCTTTAGACTGTAAACTGTAAATAGTACTTTTGCTTTAACTTAAAAAAAAAAAAAATACTAAGGACTTTGCTAATGAGTTTTTGTCTGAGAATTTTGTCTTTCAGATCTCCGGAGGAACTCGTTTGAATGTGAACAGAAGTTGGCTAGTGGGGGAGAAATGCTGATAGACAATATACAAGGATGGACACTCTCTCAATATTCATCAAGCAATGGACTTTTTTTTGAACATTCAAAATTTTTTTTTTTCCTTTCTCATTTTTTTTTTTTATTTTTCTTTATTTTTCTTTTCAATGGACTTCTCCAATGCCCTATTTATATTTATTTTTTTCTCCCTTTCCCAGATATATTTTGTTGCTTTTAATTTTTAATTTTTTTTTTATGTTTTATTTCGTGAACTTTATCTTAAAACCAGAGCGAAGCATTTAAACCTAAATAAACCTATTTTATTTATTTAAACCTAATATCAATAGCTTTGACATCTGAGGTGATGCGGCACAATGGCATGGATAGAATGTTGGGTGGTTTACCTAAATTTATAAGAGGGGTGAGTGAAATTCACCCCTCTAGTCATGATTTGAATTTTGTTGAATCAGTTGTTCATAATATGCTGAAGGCTACGACATATATGGATGATAAAGACCTTTCTACCTTTCATGAAAAGGTACTGAGAAGAATTTCCACTGCCGCTTTATCGGGATAGAAGGTCTGATAGACACTGATGTCAAGCTGACTCTATTTGAACCATCGCGTGGGGGTATATATATGTTGATATACCATTCTGGTGGAATTATGGACTGAACGATACAAGTAACTGCTCTATTAAAGGCAATGAGGGGTGGCCTACAGCAAATTCAAATTGTGGCTGTCAATCAGCAAATTACTTGACAGGTACACAAAAGGTCATCATTGCTCAAATGGGAAATGGAAAGAAGCAAATGTGAATTGTAAGATGCTTACAAGATGGATTCATGCAAGGAAATAGTTTGCAGCACAGAGTTTTACTGCCGTATCCAAACCTTTTTGACCTTGGAAGGGACTGCTGGTATTTTGATGGTTCTTCTTACTATAAAGATGGAAGCAGAATTTCAGGATTGTGTAAAAGCATCTTTAAAAATGAAAACTTTGAGCCTGGAGATAAGAGAATCCTGGACTTATGTGGATTGGAGCTCCCAAAACATACCAAGCTTTACTTTCAGTTACATGATGAGAGATGTGATGAAGTCAGAAGGACTGTGACATCAGCTAACTTTTGCGCAATATTCAAGATCGTGATGTGATTTACTCAAAAGCAAGCTTTGAAATAAGGTCTAACAGCTAAACAGGCCACGGATGTTTACCAAATCCTTTTCCAGTCATGGTCTAAAGTTATGTTATCCAATAACTGTTTCATGGGAATATTTTAGGGGGGCTGGTGAAGAGAGATGTAACCAGTCTCAACTTCATATTTCAGATGAGCCATTGTAAAGCATCCAGTACCTCAAATCATAGTGATGTTTGTTGCTTAATTTATGGGTCAGTTCTAGTAGTTAGAACGGACCCAAGTGGGGGTATGTTGTAATATGTTGGCTGATTTATTGGGGACGTTATGTTATTAGATGTGTGTATATGTGTATATATATATATGTATATATATATATATATATATATATATATATATATATGTATATCTATATATATGTATATATATATATATATATATATATATATATATATATGTATATATATATATATTTATTTATATGTGAGTACAATATTTACCAGGCCAGATTTTAGTAGATAATTCAGTTGTCAGAGTCAACTGGATTGCGGATATGGGAGAGGCCGGAAGACAGCTTTGATGTGTTAATCTTATGTGTGTGAGGTACTTAATTGTCGACCAAAGGGCCAAACAGGATCTACTACTTGTTTAGGTCAATCTATTTTTACATATCAGGGCGGTATTCAGGCCACCTTCCGTCGCCGTAATCTAATTGCATATGTCAAAAGAGAGCATGTTGATGCTATTATGCAAGAATGCAAATGATGGCTATGGTCGTCTCCGGCTAGGTTGGGGGTCATTCTCTGTCATCCTGAATGACAGAGTGTGGATCAAAGACAGCCAATCAAATTGCTCAGTCATTTCAATAGATAAGCCATATAAAGCTAATATTCAGGCTAGTCAATATAGATACATTCCTACATGATTATGAAGGCACAGGTATATTCTGTAGGAATATGAAGGCACAGGTCTAGAATATGATCTAGGAGACGTGGGACTCGGAAATATATGCATACTCTGATTGGATTCGTTGTCATCTGTGTAAGTTTTGGACTTTGTTCTGTATTGGAAGTCAATAAAGCGCAATCTCTGGAGAACGTGAGTGTATGCTGCGGGAAACATAACTTATATACATCATCATAATAACCTAAGTATTGGGTCATCGGTGGACTATATACTGTACTACTTCACTACACGCGTCACGGCCCATAATTCACGGAGGCATCGCAGTGCATTGCTGGCTGATGATTGGCCAAGCATGCACTATGACCCGCATGCTTGGCCAATCACAGTGCCGTCTTTACAGAGAGCTGTAATTGGCCAAAGCCAGGGTTGCTTTGGCCAATTATGGCTCAGGTGGTTTAGTACACGCCCCACACTATAAAAGGCCGCCTGCATGGCGGCCTTGTGTAGTGTGTTGCGGTGGCGGAGAGAGATAGACAGAGAGACAGTGTCATTTGATTTAAGTTAGATAGAGCAGGCAGGAGAGTCAGTTAGCAGCAGTTACAGTGTATGGAGGATATTTATGCAACCTAGGTGTTGTGTATGTGTGTGTGTATATATATATATATATATATATATATATATATATATATACACTGTATTCAGTTTAGCTAGATCCATTCCTGTTATTCTCTTCCTAATATACTGACAGGCAGGCAGGTGATTGCGGTAGCTGCAGTATTTACAGTTAGTGTACTGTGTCCTTTGCACAGTGTGCACCTAAAGCTACCTGAAGACAATTACTGGTGTTCTTCTGATCCTATTAATACCACAGGCAGGCAGTATTTACAGTTAGTGTACTGTGTCCTTTGCACAGTGTGCACCTAAAGCTACCCGAAGACAATTGCTGGTGTTCTTCTGATCCTATTAATACCACAGGCAGGCAGCTGCAGTATTTACAGTTAGTGTACTGTGTCCTTTGCACAGTGTGCACCTAAAGCTACCTGAAGACAATTGCTGGTGTTCTTCTGATCCTATTAATACCACAGGCAGGCAGCTGCAGTATTTACAGTTAGTGTACTGTGTCCTTTGCACAGTGTGCACCTAAAGTTACCTGAAGACAATTGCTGGTGTTCTGATCATATTAATACCACAGGCAGGCAGATGCAGTATTTACAGTTAGTGTACTGTGTCCTTTGCACAGTGTGCAGCTAAAGCTACCTGAAGACAATTGCTGGTGTTCTTCTGATCCTATTAATACCACAGGCAGGCAGCTGCAGTATTTACAGTTAGTGTACTGTGTCCTCTGCACAGTGTACACCTAAAGCTACCTGAAGACAATTGCTGGTGTTCTTCTGATCCTATTAATACCACAGGCAGGCAGCTGCAGTATTTACAGTTAGTGTACTGTGTCCTTTGCACAGTGTGCACCTAAAGCTACCTGAAGACAATTGCTGGTGTTCTGATCATATTAATACCACAGGCAGGCAGCTGCAGTATTTACAGTTAGTGTACTGTGTCCTCTGCACAGTGTACACCTAAAGCTACCTGAAGACAATTGCTGGTGTTCTTCTGATCCTATTAATACCACAGGCAGGCAGCTGCAGTATTTACAGTTAGTGTACTGTGTCCTTTGCACAGTGTGCACCTAAAGCTACCTGAAGACAATTGCTGGTGTTCTTCTGATCCTATCAATACCACAGGCAGGCAGCTGCAGTATTTACAGTTAGTGTACTGTGTCCAAGGACAGCTATCTGGCAGTCATGTTCCCCCAGCTGCAGCATACTGCCAGATTGGTTCCAGTGATGAGGAGGGAGGGGATGATGAGGTCACTGACTCCACGTGGGTGCCTGATAGGAGAGAGGAGGAGGAGGAGGCACATCTCCAATGAGGCAGGATGCCCTCCAGGGGCCAGCTTAAGGGC
The DNA here is from genome assembly GCA_029206835.1 of Rana muscosa. Lineage (NCBI taxonomy): Eukaryota > Metazoa > Chordata > Amphibia > Anura > Ranidae > Rana > Rana muscosa. Next base: position 74,645,047 of record CM055127.1, read on the forward strand.
AGCACACCGACTGCATCACACCGCATAGCTCCGCATGTGCAGGGCACTGCTGTCTCTGCGTGTTATTCCAAATGTTCTTTGGTGTGGGCCTTTTTTGAGACAAGTACATCAGATCGCACTGCTGCTATTTGCAACATATGTCTCAAGCGTATCTCGCGTGGCCAAAACATCACCCGCTTGGGCACCACATGCTTGACCAGACATATGTCGACCTGCCATGCAGTTCATTGGCAAGCGTACCTAAAAGACCCACACCAAAGAACAAAGCGGACCTCTCCTTGCTCCTCATCAGCTGGGATCTCCAACCCCACTATACCTTCAGTCCTCTCTGAAACCTGCACTGAGAGGAATGAAGATGTAGAATTAGGTGTGTCATAGCCAAATACTTGCGGGCAATCTGCTATCAGTACACCAACGTCAGATTGTACCAGGCAAATTTTCCTGCCCCAGCTGCTGCACCGCCGAAAGAAGTTCGCTCCCAGCCATCCATATGCCCAGCGGTTGATGCTAGCTTGGCTAAATTGCTAGCACTTCAACTGCTGCCTTTTCAGTTGGTAGACTCTGCCCCCTTCCGGCTCTCTACCGGCATGTGGAAGGCAATGTCTTGGCCTCGCTGGACAGGGCGGTCAGCGATAAGGTGCATATTACTGCTGACTCATGGCCCAGCCAGCAGGCATGGACAGGGACGTTACCTATCTTTCACGGCACATTGGGTGACTCTGCTGGCAGCTGGGAAGGATGCAGGACAAGGTGCAGTAGTGTTGGAGGTTGTTCCGCCACTACGCCTCCAAAATGCTACTACTGGTGATTCTGACACACCTCTCTCCTCCACCCACTCCTCTTCTTCTTCCTCCATGGCCTCTTCCTGTGCTTTGTCCTCGGAACCAGCGGTGCTCCTTAGGCGTTCAAGGGGCTACGCAAGTACACAGGCAAGTAGATGCCATGCAGTGATTGAGCTGGTGTGCTTGGGGGACAGGAGCCACACTGGGGCAGAGATTATGTCAGCTCTGCAGGGGCAGGCTCAGAGGTGGTTGATGCCATGCCAGCTTAAGCCAGGAACGGTGGTTTGCGACAATGGCACTAACCTCCTCTCCGCCCTCCGACGGACACCTGACCCATGTGCCCTATTTGGCTGTCAGGAAAGGTTCCACTCGCTGGTAATACCATCTGGTATTTGGCGTGCAGTACTGATGTCCACCAGCAGGTGTCTCCTGGCAGTTTGGAACTGTCAGGAGAGCCTTTCCCTGCTGGTGTTATGTGATCCTTGGGCCACAGTACTGGCGTCCACCAGCGGGTGGATCCTGGCAGGATGGAGCAGGTTTCTCCTCCTGCAATTAGGAATCACCTGAGCCTGTTATCGGGTATAAATACCCGGCAGGTGCATACACACACCGCCCTGGTATTGTCCTCGTGTCCTAACCTGATACCTGATACCTGAGCCCTGATACCTGAGCCCTGATCCCTGAACCTGTTGTTCTGCTCCTTAGTCCTGGATCCTTGGATCCTTGCTCTGCTCCCTGTCTGTCCACTCCTGGCCCCCCATCTGCTGACCCCCCGTTAATGATTCTGGCCTGGCTTGACTATGATTCTGGTTCCCCCTTTTACTACTTATGCTGGTTATTGTCACTGTTTGGTTGTTCACTTTTGTGCTGGTGGTGTATTCACATTTATATTTATTTATCTTTAATAAATTACTTACTTCACCTATCTCTGTTTGCGGTTTCCTCTGTTGCAGTCCACACAGTTCTGATCATATCTGATTCCTGACAGAATACCAGGGCCATCCCTGATCAGAAGTGGCTGCACAGGGGAACCATTTGTTTGCAAACATGAATACTGATGAGGTTATTTATTTTTCTCTGCTGGTAACTGAAAGTGGTGATTATTGCCGTCAGGCTTTGAAAGGATGGTCTAGTGACCAGTTGTTTGCAGCTATCCGATCGGCTCACTCCCTGGTTGATCAGGGGTATATACTGTTTGGGGAGGTGCAGCCTCTGTTTAAAATCTGTACTGAGCTGGCCCTGCCCTGTATTCCAGAGGGCCATGATGATTTCACTCCTCCTTTCACTATGAATCAGGTTGTATCCCTAGTATGGCTGTTGGAAGACGATCCTGCTGATTTTTGTGAGCACTACTCAGCCAGTTCCCCACAGGTGATTGCTGAGTGCATTGAGTCTGGTCAGTCCTTTGTTAAACAGAGAGATTTAAAACTACAGTTTGTACAATCAATACTCTCGGCATGGTCTGATATGTTACAATCAATCCCAGCCAACCCACAACAAACCACTTCTACCATCAGACACCAGCCGACCCAAAAGCATGTTTCTCCATCACCCATGGCAACCCCAGTCGCAGTTCAGTACACACTGCTTCCCACCAGATACCAACATCCAGTCTCTTCCCCCTGTACCTATCCTGCATTTAACTCACCTGTCTCTTCTCTGATACCTACAGCTTCCCCACAAGATTTTCCTCTGGCCACTGATCCCTCTTCCTTGTCATATCCCAGCCCTTCTCTTCAGTATGTCTCACCTCCTACCTACAGTCCTGCAGTCACCTATAGATCTCCAGCAGTTAAGCCAAAAAAGAAACGGAAATTCTTTCCAACCCACACGATCCTGCCAGTAACCCAACCTGCCTTCACACCAACCAGACTGCTCCAGCCTGCTTGCATGCCAGCTGAACCTGACAACCCACCTGACTCTACCAAACCTCTGCCTGCTATCCAGCCAGTGTCTCCACCTGAAGTTCCTGTACCAGCCTGCCAGCCTGAAGTTCCTGTACCAGCCTGCCAGCCTGAAGTTCCTGTGCCAGCCTGCCAGCCTGAAGTTCCTGTGCCAGCCTGAAGTTCCTGTGCCAGCCTGCCAGCCTGAAGTTCCTGTGCCAGCCTGCTAGCCTGAAGTTCCTGTGTCAGCTTGTCAGCCTGAAGTTCCTGTGCCAGCCTGCCAGCCTGAAGTTCCTGTGCCAGCCTGCCAGCCTGAAGTTCCTGTACCAGCCTGCCAGCCTGAAGTTCCTGTGCCAGCCTGAAGTTCCTGTGCCAGCCTGCCAGCCTGAAGTTCCTGTGCCAGCCTGCCAGCCTTAAGTGCCAGAGCCAGTGTCCCTGCTTGAAGTGCCAGAGCCAGTGTCCCCACCTGAAGCGCCAGAGCCAGTGTTTCGGCCTGAAGCACCAGAGCTCCAGCCTGGAGCTCCAGCCTGAAGCGCCAGAGCCAGTGTTCCAGCCTGAAGCACCAGAGCCAGTGTTCCAGCCTGAAGCGCCAGAGCTAGTGTTCCAGCCTGAAGCGCCAGAGCCAGTGTTCCAGCCTGAAGCGCCAGAGTCAGTGTTCCGGCCTGAAGTGCCAGAGCCAGTGTTCCAGCCTGAAGTGCCAGAGCCAGTGTTCCGGCCTGAAGCGCCAGAGCCAGTGTTCCAGCCTGAAGCGCCAGAGCCAGTCTTCCAGCCTGAAGCGCCAGAGCCAGTCTTCCAGCCTGAAGCGCCAGAGCCAGTCTTCCAGCCTGAAGCGCCAGAGCCAGTCTTCCAGCCTGAAGTGCCAGAGCCGGTGTTCCAGCCTGATGTCCCGATGCCTGTCTTCCAGCCCGATATTCCGGTGCCTGCCTTCCAACCAGAAGTCCTGATGCCAGTGTCCCAGTCTGAAGTTCCGGTGTCCCAGTCTGAAGTGCCTGTGTCCTCGCCTAAAGATCCGGTGCACGTTTCCCGGCTTGAGGTTGTGGTGCCCGTTTCCCGGCTTGAGGATGTGGCACCTGTTTCCCGGCCTGAGGATGTGGTGCCCGTTTTCCGGCCTGAGGATGTGGTGCCCGTTTCCCGGCCTGAGGTTTTGGTGCCCATTTCCCGGGCTGAGGATGTGGTGCCCATTTCCCGGCCTGAGGATGTGGTGCCCGTTTCCCAGCCTTAGGATGTGGTGTCCGTTTCCCGGCCTGGGGATGTGGTGCCCGTTTCCCGGCCTGAGGATGTGGGGCCCGTTTCCCTGCTTGAGGTTGTGGTGCCCGTTTCCCGGCTTGAAGTTGTGGTACCCGTTTCCCGGCCTGAGGATGTGGTGCCCGTTTCCCGGCCTGAGGAGCGCGCGGCCCAGTCTGATGTGTCCCTGTCTGCTGCCCAGCTCGATGACCCGGAGCTTGCTGCCCAGCTCGATGTCCCGGAGTCTGCTGCCCAGCCTGATGTGTTCCTGTCCGCTGTCCAGCCTGAGATGTTCTTGTCTGCTGCCCAACCTGATGTGCCACTGTCTGCTGCTCAGCTTGATGTGCCCGTGCCCGCTGCCCAGCTTGATGTGCCTGTTCCTGCTGCCCAGTTTGATGTGTCTGCTGCCCAGCTCGATGTACCCATACTTGCTGCCCAGCTTGACTTACCTGTTACCCAGCCTGACGTACTTTTTACCCTGCCTGATGTGTCTGTACCCGCTGCTCAGCTCGAGCTGAACCTTGCCTGGCTTGGAGCCATGGACCTTCCTAATGTGACTTTGTCTGCTGCTCGGCTTGATATCATGGACTTGCCCCAGCAAAGGCTAGTTGGAGTGTCCGGAGGTCGCTCCTTTGAGGGGGGTACTGTCAGGAAAGGTTCCACTCGCTGGTAATACCATCTGATATTTGGCATGCAGTACTGATGTCCACCAACAGGTGTCTCCTGGCAGTTTGAAACTGTCAGGAGAGCCTTTCCCTGCTGGTGTTATGTGATCCTTGGGCCGCAGTACTGGCGTCCACCAGGGGGTGGATCCTTACAGGATGGAGCAGGTTTCTCCTCCTGCAATTAGGAATCACCTGAGCCTGTTATCAGGTATAAATACCCAACAGGTGCATACACACACCACCCTGGTATTGTCCTCATGCCCTAACCTGATACCTGATACCTGATACCTGAGCCCTGATACCTGAACCTGTTGTTCTGCTCCTTAGTCCTGGATCCTTGGATCCTTTCTCTGCTCCCCATCTGTCCACTCCTGGCCCCACATCTGCTGCCCCCCGTTAATGATTCTGGCCTGGCTTGACTACGATTCTGGCTCCCCCTTTTACTACTTATGCTGGTTATTGTCACTGTTTGTTTGTTTGGTTGTTCACTTTTGTGCTGGTGGTGTATTCACATTTATATTTATATATCTTTAATAAATGACTTACTTCACCTATCTCTGTTTGCAGTTTCCTCTGTTGCAGTCCACATAGTACTGATCGTATCTGATTCCTGACATTGGCTCATGACCTTAACTTGGTGGTGCAGCGGTTCTTGGGCAGGTACTCGGGCATACAGGAGGTCCTGAGGCAGGCCAGGAAACTCTGTGTGTATTTCCGCCGGTCATATAATGCCAGTGCTTGGCTGGCTGACCTCCAAAAGGAATACAACCTGCCAAAGAACCGCCTAATCAGTGGCATGCCCACCAGGTGGAACTCAACATTGGCCATGCTGCAGCGGCTGCACACGCAGCAGAGGGTCATCAATCTGTGACACTATGGCACCAGGACAGGGTCAGGGGAGCTTGTTTTTTTTTTGCCACGCCAGTGGGTCATGATCAGGGATGCATGCACTGTCCTGTCACCATTTGAGGATGCCACAAGGATGGTGAGCAGTGACAGTGCATGCATCAGTGACACTGTCCCTCTTGTCCACCTGTTGGAGCACACGCTGCGTGGAATAATGGACAGGGCACTTGAGGCAGAACAGAGGGAGGAAGAGGAGGACTTCCTTACCTCTCAAGGCCCCCTTTATCCGAACAGTGTTCCTGCTGGCCCGCCTATCACACAGGAAGAGGAGGAGAAGGATTGTGTCAGCATGAAGGTGGAGCCTAGCACTCAGCATCAGCAGCAGTCTTCAAGGGATCAATTACAATCCCAAGAAACCCATGGACTTGTACGTGGCTGGGAGGAGGTGGCTGCGGATCATGTCGTCCTGAGTGACCCAGAGGACTCCGGACCGAATGCCTCAGCAAACCTACGCTGCATGGCCTCCCTGATCCTGCATAGCCTGCGGAAGGATCCTCGTATTCGTGCTATCAAGGAGAGGGATCATTACTGGCTGGCAACCCTCCTTGATCCACGTTACAAGGGTAAGGTTGTGGACCTTATCTTGTCGTCGCAGAGGGATTAGAGGATGAAACATCTTCGGGAGGCCTTGCAGAAAGATCTGTGCAACGCGTTCCCAGAGACTGGGAGGTTACAAATTCCTAGTCCTGGACAACGTGTTGCTGAGGCTTCGGTCAGTCAAAGAAGGAGCGGTGGAGAAGGAGGCCGTCTGACCGATGTGTTCAGACAATTTTTTAGTCCGCAGCCCCAAGGTATGATCGGTTCCAGCAACCATCGCCAGCGTCTGTTTTACATGGTACAGGCATACCTAGGGGCAAGATCAGACTTGGACATCTTTCCCACCGAAAATCCTCTGGGTTACTGGGTCTTGAGGATGGATCACTGGCCAGAGCTTGCACAGTATGCAATTGAGCTACTGGCCTGTCCTACATCCAGCGTTCTTTCGTAACGCATATTCAGTGCTGCTGTAGGCTTTGTAACCAATCACAGGGTGCGCCTGTCCACTGACTCGGTCGATCGACTGACCTTCATAAAAATTAATCAGTCTTGGATCACCACCAGCTACCAAGCACCTGATGCTGATGTAACCAAATAATTTTTTTGGAAAGGTCAGATCCCTTCAAGACTGCCTATGCTGATGCTGAGTGACTATCCTGTTATGCTGAGTGTTTATCCTCTTCCTCCTCAATGATCATGCTGATAGATTGTAAGAACATTTTCGGTTCTGGGCGCCGCCACCAGTGCCTAAGGCCCAGCAGGGCTCATTCCTGCGCTCCAACCAGAGTATCTGTGAGGGGTTGCAGTGTTGTGGCACCAGCACCAGTGCCTAAGGCCCAATTTTTCAGCCCCTGTTTACCAGGGGCGTGTAATTACAATTTTTGATGCAATACTTTGCAGCAGGGCTCATTCCTGCCCTCCAACTAGAGTATCTGTGAGGGGTTTCAGTGTTGGGGCACCAGTGCCTAAGGCCCAATTTTTCTGCACCTGTTCAACAGGGACATGTAATTACAATTCTTGATCTAATATTTCACAACAGGGCGTTCCAGCGACCACCAAGAGTAACTTTGAGGGCTTACAGTGTTGTGGCAACACCAACACCTAAGGCCCAAATTTCTGCAGAGTATATAGGACAGGCCCCTACTTTCAAACATCCAACTTACAAACGACTCCTACTTGCAAACGGAAGGAGACAACAGGAAGTGAGAGGAAATCTACCCCTAGGAAGGGAAATTCTCTCCTGTAAGAGTTAATATGGTAAAAACGTGTCTCCTCTCCACTGATGCTTTATCACCAATCCTTGTTTCACTAAAAACCCCAAATTTTCAAAAAATATTTGTCATTGGGACGGAAAGTGAGGTGAAATCTTCTGAACAGGTGCACAGACAGCAAAACAGATGTTACAGGGGTGATAACCCTTCCCTATGTTTTCCAAAAAGCTTAAAAAATGATTTGTTGGCTGGAGCTACACTTTAAAAATTTACCAGTTCAAAATTACAAACATATTCTACTTAACAACAAATCTACAGTCCCTGTCTTGTTTGCACCGCCTGTATACTGCTGTTCAGAGTATATAGGGCCTGGGGGCCCAACGCATTTCCTTTTTTTAATTTGGGTGCGGAGTTCCCCTTACTATCCATACAAGACCCAAAGGGGCTGGTAATGGGCTGGGGTGGGGGGTGGGGGAGTACCCATGCCATTTTTCTCAATGATTTTCATCCATATTGCTGTGATCAGACATTACAAATTAAGCCGCAACCAGTTTTAAATTACTTTTTTTCCTTTAGAAATGTCATTTTGTGCAGGGACAGTTCTAAACACGTGAAACACATGCCACTTCACAGGCATACTATAGACACCCCCCAGGTACGATATTTAAAGGAATATGTCACTTTTTTTTTCACTTTAAGCATCATTAAAATCACTGCTCCCAAAAAAACGTCAGTTTCTAAAACTTTTTTTTTGCATTGATACATTTCCCCTGGGGCAGGACCCGGGTCCCCAATCCCTTTTTAGGACAATAACTTGCATATTAGCCTTTAAAGTTAGCACTTTTGATTCAGAACGTTCGAGTCCCATAGACTTTAACGGGGTTCTTAAGTTCACGCAAACTTTCGGTCCGTTCGCAGGTTCTGGTGCGAACCGAACCGGGGGGGTGTTCAGCTCATCCCTGCTTCTGAGTTACACACTTAGAGGATTTAAAAGTTGATGACCATATATAAGCCCATAATTGCAGAGGAATAGGGTGTTCCAATAGCAAGTTCCATTTGCGCATGTATAGGTGTGCATCGGGTAGAACCTCCGTGGAGTTATGTAGAATTTGGTATATAGAAGAAATCAGATGCAACTGGTGGGGACCTTCCGCACATAGTTGTTCAAATAGAGTAGGCCTATTGAGGGTGAGGGTCGGAGACAATGAGTGAAAGAAATGTCTGACCTGGAGATAAAAATAAAATAGATTTTGAGAGATAGAAAATTTTTCTTGCAGAGTTGCAAAGGTCTGTACTTTCTCCATATGGACATGGTAAATAGCATCAATGCCAGGCACATGTTCCTTAATACAAAATCTTTATGTAGGGAACTGGACCAGACTAAAGAGCAGGGATGAACCGGATATATGACACCTCTCTCAATTTCAGACCACCGATTTGGGGCCATCTGAAATGACCAGGAAACCACCGCCCGTAAATGTGAGGCAAGATAGTACCTAATAATGTCAGGTGCTCCCAGACCTCCCTGCGTTTGTAGGGAGAAAACCACCGAGCTGGCTATCCGGTGTGACTTGTTGTTCCGTATAAATTTTTAAAAAAACCCTGTGGAGAGCTTTGAGCTGACCAATGGGAATAGCAAAAAGGTATAAGAGCCTAGGTAGCGCAGACATTTTTAAAACATTAATTCTACCCAGCATAGTAATTTGGTATGTGTCCCACTGGCGGAGCCAACGGTATATATCTTGGAACAAAGGGGGGAAATTTGAGGAAAATAAAGTCGAGTACGAGGATGTGATCTTGACACCAAGATAGGTCAGAGCATGAGAACATCATTTATAAGGAAATATTCTTCGGAGAAGTGATAACAGGTCTGGTGGGACATGTAAGGGAAGTGCCTCTGTTTTGGCTGTGTTTATTTTATAACCCAATATCTATCCGAATGTCAGTAAAAGTGTATGCAGAGAGGGCTTACTGTTAGAAGAATGTCATCCGCAAAAGGGGATAATTTATATTGCCGCTGTCTCATCAATATCCCCTTAATATCCGGATGACATCTAATACTTCTGCTAGGGGCTCTAAACAGAGAATAAAAAGAAGGGGGGACAGAGGGCAACCCTGTCTAGTGCCATTGGACATGGAAAAAGAGGGGGATTGAAACAAAGCCATCTGCACTTGAGCAGAGGTACCTGTGTACAAGGCTTGTACGGCTTTAAAGAAAGGGTCTTCAAACCCAAATCTCTTCAGCGTAGAAAACATATAAGAAAAAAGAGGGGGTAAAATGCCTGATTCTCAGTGGGGTTACCTCCTACATATGCTGATGGGTTGATTTGTTAAAACACTGTGGCACATGAAAATATGTGGAGAAAACTAAGACTTTTAGAGACTCATCCTCTAGGGAGACCTTTGAGATCAAGTCATTTATCAACTGCATTACATCCCGTGTTCTCTACATTTTAGAGTGTCCGTGCCACCTCCTATACGTTGGAAAGACCAAACGCCAACTCAGCATCAGATTTGCGGAACATCTTAAATGTATCCGTCTTAAGGAAGACACCCCGGTTGCCCAGCATTTTCTGAAACATCATAATGGGAAGACATTGGGACTCTGAGTTAAAGGGTTTTTTGCGATGAACCTCTCTGAAAGAGGGTGAGACTTCGACTCAGTTTTAATAAAAAATGAAAAATCCTGGATATTCAGGCTCCAGACACTTCAACCTAAGGGCCTGAACACCGAGTTGAGTCTTAGAGTGTTTCTGGAGCCCTGAATACCCGTGCTCCTTCCCTGGTCCTTTCTCAGTCAACCTCAAATTGACTGGGTTCTATGAATCACTATCCACATCATTGATTTATATCAACTTTTTGAATTCTTTGTATGTGCCAGCCTGTTCTCTCCTAGCTAGCCCCATGTTAAGTGCTTCCCTCCCTGGTAGGTTGATAACCTACCATTGACCGATTCCGGTTAAGTCCTTATTCGTATGTTTATGTAGATACTGAGATTTAGTTACTACATGGGTTGCGGGTGTTGGGAGAAATTCAGGTTAAAGAGCCTTTTTGTATATTTCTCTTTATATGTTAGATATGCCATGCCTGATATCAACGTCGTCGACTACTATATGATGTAATATCATGAACTGTATGCTTTGATATCTTGAACCTTACGGGTATTGAATATATTAGATTTTTTTCTTTTTCCCTTTTTATTATAAGATTTTTTCCCTTTTTTTGCTTTTTCCCACTGTATACATAGAAAAACTTCCTGTTGTCTCCACAAGATGGTGCTATTTTGTCACTCAGCGGTTTTTGGCTCGTGATTGGCTGATTAGCATTATTTAAAGCGAGCATCTACACACCGCTGATACATCCAGATGAAGTGACTGGTGTGTCACTGGTGTGTCATGAAACGCGTCATGTCCGATAATAAGCAGAGTCTAGGCTAGCCCCCCCAATCCTCCATCTATCCTGACATCCCCTCCGTCAACACTGAGCGTGACTTTTGAGAGTTGCTAGAAGGATTTTTACTTTGCCCCCAGTGGCTGGATATATACACTGCATTGATCCTGCTCTTGAATGGTGTCTATCTGTTCAAGCCTCCGCAACAACGTCGGTCACGTCTGATGATCTTTAAACTCTCTGAAGAGAAAACACGTGACCGGATGCTGCCCACGCTGACTGCCTGGGAACTTTGCAGACACCTGCAGCAGGACAACTGTATACGGAGAGGTGTCTATCCACTGGACTGTCCCTCTGTGCAATCTACAGACACCGGAATCATTAAGTTGGACTCAGTGTGATCCCTGCAGATGGACTTCTGAGTGGAAACTCTGGATGGGTAAGCCTAATTCGAGCCAACAGCTCACCAACCCCGTCCATATACCGCTTCACACTGCACTTATCCCCCATAGATGCTTCCAGCCCTGTTGGGCATATCTCCTGTTGCTGCCCATTTTAGCAACATCATCCCATCTGAACATTTATTCCATCAGAAACTGTTCTCATTGCCCCTGGATAACATACAGTGGAAATAACTTCACAAATATCTGCAATCTATGAACCTTTCTGCTGAAGTATTACTCCTATATACCTGAATTTGGGCTCTCTATGCTGACTATTGACACCTAGGTGTCTTCTGGACTACTTCTGTTATGAAGCTGTCAGTATAGCATTTCGTATCTCCCCTTTTTTCATCCAGGTTTTAGGTATATTTTCAGTTCAGTTTCAGGTGAACACTTCCCGACTTCTCATTGACACGGTTCCTTAATTGACATAACTATGTCCGGACATTAGGGGTCATTTATTTCAGGTTTTTGGGTGTTTGAGCGGGGGGTTGCTAATCTACTTTTTTTTTGCCTTTTCAACAGTGCACTGTGTTTTTTCATGTATATTTTATTCTGTTATTTATATGTTCTGGAGAAACCCTTCTCTCTTTTAGGATGTGTTGCAACCTATAGATGAGCTGTTTTTTGATATTTTGCATTCAACAATAAAGTATTTACATTTAGCTGATGGAGTTGTGGTTGATTCACCGGTAAATTTTCTGTTGGGTCCCTGTCCCAACACCCACCAGTTTTTCTCATAGAAAACATATAAGGCCAGCTTAAGCCCTGTACACACGATCGGATTTCCTATGGTTTTTTAACCGATGGATTTTTCCATCGGAAAACCGATGAAGCTGACTTTCATCAGCCTTGCCTACACACCATCAGTCAAAAAACCGACCGTTCCAAATGCGGTGACATAAAACACTCCGATGAGCCGAGAAAAATGAAGTTCAATGCTTCTGAGCATGCGTCGACTTGATTCTGAGCATGCGTGGGTTTTTTATCCGATGGAGTTCCCCACAGACGATAGTAATTCGCTATCGGTTTTTTAACCATCCAATAAATTTAAAACATGTTCTATTTTTAAACACCGATGGAAAAAAGACCGATGGGGCCCATACACGATCGGTTTGTCCGATGAAAAAAGTCCATCGGACTGTTTTCATCGGTAAAACCTATCGTGTGTACAGGGCTTGAGGCGATCAAACGCCTTTTGGGCGTCTAAGCTTAAAACAAGTGTTGGGCGAGGAAATATGTTAATTACATTAATTAAGTTGATGGTGCGTCTTGTGTTGTCACCCGCATGACAGGAAGGTACATAACCCACCTGATCTCTATTGATTAATTTGGGTATAAATTGGGATAGTCTGGATGAGAGGATTTTTGTAAATATCTTATAGTCTGAGTTCAATAGGACTATGGGCCTATAATTGTCAGGTAAAGATGGATCCTTTCCTGGCTTTGGGATTACTGATATATATGAATGGGTGAACTGGGAATGTGGGATCTACCCCTGTAACAGTGAAGTAAATAGGTTTAGCATCTGTGGCATCAGGATGGGCAAGAAAGTTTTGTAATAAAGGTATGTAAGACCATCAGGACCTGGAGACTTATGTACCGGAAGATCTTTAACAATTTTTGTAAGCTCCTCAGGGGTAATAGGGGCATTGAGTTTTTCAAGGTCTGAGGATGTCAGTTTTGGTAAGGGTAGGTTATGTACAAATTGATCAAACTTGTCCTGCGTTAAGTGGAAGATATTTCAGGGGGTGAGGCAATTATAGAGCTCTCTATAAAAGTTTCCAAAAATGTTTGTCATAGTTTGAGGACAGTGGGTGGGAGTGCCATCTTGTTGCCTTAGTAGCTCAGGAAAGGAGTGAAAAAGACGTGGACGTAACTTATTAACTAACATTCTGTGAGGCTTGTTTGAGAATTCATAAAACTTTTGTTTTGCCCATATAAGGGATTTCGCTACCTTATTGTATGCTAATGATTTAATTTGATTGCGTAGAGCTATAACCTTACAGAGAGCTTCAACCATTGGGGACCCCACAAGATCCCGCTCCGCAGACTTCAAATCAGCTACTAAAGAAACCTGACGACTCTCACCATCTCTCTAGAGAGCCCTCAGTAATGCAATAGCCGCGGAAAGCTCAGTTTACTCTAAGCAGCACCTGTTGAATCAAAGGGATTTTTATCTTCACTTGGATGTGTTCAGCTTTGAAATGTGAAAGACAGGAGTGGGGAAATAGAAACGTTTTTTATTTATTTTTTATTTCAGCTCAGAGAGTTTCTTATCCACATAATTTGTGTAGGGGATTGCTTCTCATATTCCACATCTTTGACTACCTGTGTCTTGCCCACACTATTTATGTAAGTGACTTCTTACTATATTCTATATATTTAAAACTTGTGCCGCTGTATGTATGTAGAATCCTTTTCATTTTGCATAGCAAAGCTACCAGCACAACATTTCATTTACAATCGACAATTCATCAATCCTTTGAATGACTGTCCCCCCCACCATTCTCTGTGGTTCGCCCTGCAGCCTCACTATAGGACACAGTAGTGATGAAGAGGCTGGTGAGCGCAGCTCAGGCACCTGGAAGGGTGTCAGATGTGAAGATTCTACCAGCGGATTTGCTCTGCAAGAGAAAGAAGATTCCATGAATGAGTGATGGCATAGACAAGAATTCCATTTCTGCTCTTGCAGAGTAATTTTTTTTTATTTTTAGTTTGGTGTCAGAAAGTAAAGTAAACCTGTTACTTGGCCCTGGTTGACTTACAGTGCCACAACACAAGCACATTACACCCAGTCATGAACATAGCTCTCCTGCCTGCTGTGAAAATGCATACTGAAGGTCACTGATGGCTATTGAACAATGGTTCATACCATCACTCAGAAGACAAGCTGTACTTGGCAAGAACAAGTTGAAATAAAACACAATTTGAAGATTTTTTATATGCAGCATTCCATAGCAATCAAACAGATTTTAGCAAACACTAACCAGAATAAAAGAATACTTTTGATTATTTAGAATCTGCATGTTGAATATTGTTTTTTGCCTTATCAAGGCCAGTATGCCTAAACATAGAGTGTATATATTTTTCCGCTCACTAGTTAGAATTCCCTCCCTTCTAGCTCAAGTTAATACCAATGTTCAAAGGACGAAAAATACCAGACTACCAGTTCAGTGATGAAGCTCTATAGCAATATTACAATGAGATTAAAGAATGTGTAGGGTTAAATCATGGTTAGGCAATCATCATCTCTAAAATATAATGATGCATCACAATGTTAATTTCACTGTACAAATTCACTATTTAATAAAAGTTTGTGTTAGGACAGTCTGATTGCACAGTCTATATATAATCTCCTTTACATTTATCAGTATGTATGTAGTGGGGGGGAGGGCGCTTAAATAAACCAGTTTATATCCAATAAGGTATACCTTGCACTATATATACAGCGGTACAGTGCAAGGGCCCACTACCTTGGATATAAATTAAATGGATCATTTAGGCTTGCCATATATAAGATTGGACTGAATGACAGAAATCCATAGACTCCCCCATCCTCTAAACAGCATGTATAGATGGATCCCACACCAGTAAATATTGTATTCTGACAGCCAGAACTCACAACTGTCAGAATACCTCAACAGGGACTGAAGCTGATTGGCTACAGTCATTGTTTGGCTGACTTTTTTCCCTGGCTTCTTTGATTGCTCAGTCAAAGTTTGTTAGCCTGGGTGGTGTCGGCAGGCACAAATTTTGTCTGATTCACAGGAATGGCCAGCTTCAAATCTATGCAGTATATAGTTTTTGATAAAGGCCATACAGTACTTAAAATTTGTGCCCATTTTCCCACTTAAAGTAGATGTAAACCTGATTATTATTTTTTTTAATGAAGACTTCTACCTGGTACAGTAGAGGATGTCAAGTCATCTGTGCCCAGTCTTGTTACGAAAAGTTAATTCAGCTCTGAGCAATCCTCTTGTGTTTTTGTAGTAAGATAAAAAAAAGACACAGATAAGTTTGTGTCTCCACATCCCCCACTGCTGTGACTGACATCTGATTTCTTTATCTCACGAAGGAGCAGAGAGCAGAGTGTGTGTTACGATTCCAGCTTCACATCCCTCCTCCTTTCTTCTCCCGCTCTCCCAGGATTGGCTGCTCCCCACCTCAGCATGATTGGGCATGCTGAAGTCATGTGATGCTTTTCCTGAGTTTTGACTGGATGTTACTCATCATGGGGTATGATCAGTGTGACTGAAGAGTAGGAGAGTGTAGAGGTGGGCGGGGAGTCTTGTGACATCACAACTCCGCCCATGAGCTCCGGCAAAGAGAGCCACCCACTGATTCCAGAGTTTTGCAGGGTTCTTACTGCTGAAGGGGGTGACATTTGCAATGTAGGGATACATGCAGGAGGCTTATATACTTTAATACTATGCCATTTGTTTATACTGGATGAGTTGTGTGTTTACATCCACTTTAACGTGGGAAGTCCAACAGCAGGAAATAGTCTGATTGTAAGCAATAAAGTAAAAATTCACTTTACAAGGAAACCCCAATTATGTACAAGAAACAAAAAACAACGTATGCTTGCTCTTGATTGTATTTTTGAGGTCAGCACAACTTCACCTAATTTACCAAGCTGGAATGAACATTTTTTATCATGCCACAGAGTGGTACTGTGGATACAATGAAATAAAGACGTGCCACGTCCTATAAATTGATTTAAAAAAAAGGGGATTGGGACTTTTTAGGCACAATTTACACAGGAGTTTTTAGAAAGAATATATAAATTTATTTAAAGAACGTATAAAAATTCACAAGCTCATAAAAAAAAACCACATTTGAGATATATATATATATATATATATATATATATATAAGTACACAAATGATCAATATATCTGCTATTGTATACAACCACAAATCTACAAGGAAACTGAGAAGGTGCAACAACGTCATTCCATGGTAGAACAGAAGTCCAAGAGATTGGTTGAACAACAGCAATCAGCAAATGCAGATTGATTGGCTTGACATGTTGCGCGTGCAATCATGCTTCTTCAGGAGTATTGCATATTACCTATCAAGACGGGTGGAGAGAGATACAGATTATTATTATATATAATACAACAATGTATGAATAAACATATAATGAGCTGCCAAAAGCTGTGACCGCAATAGCCAGATCCAGAAGGTCATTATAAAGGCCAAAGAGGAACAATTCAGGTCACTATGGGGGCATGCACAACATAATGATATTAAATAATAAAAAAAGGAATATACCATTAGCAGTGTATATCCACTATGGATATTGAGTTATTTGATAATATGGATGGTAATAACCTAATAACCAAAATCATATAGAGTAGGTATATACTAGAGGAGAAGAGTATTATGTGTATATAGATAGATTTATATTCATCAAAAAACAAAGGGACTACTTACTGCACAGTATGAGGTATAGAACGAGAGTAATCATATAAAACCAACAACCCGATACAGATATCAGGAGGGAGATTGAGGCGTTGACAGGCGGGGATAATAATAGAAAATGCTAAGTGGCAAGGCTAACCGAAGGCCAGAAATTGTTTGCCTAAAACAGAACATATATAATATAATAAGTAAGTAGCTAATGATAACATCTGTTAGCATTTTGGGACTATATAAATCTGACATAGTAATATGCACAGGACTCACCAGTTTAGAGCAAAGTATTTTACCAAGCTAAGTGAATATTCTCTTTGCAAAGGTTATAAAGTTATAAAGTGGGTTGCTGTGTGACTAACACAGAGCTATGAACAGCTGGAATGGGCAGGTCACAGTGGGGTTGATTTACTAAAATGGGAGAGTGCAAAATCTAGTGCAGCTGTGCATGGTAGCCAATCAGCTTCTAACTTCAGCTTTTTAACCACTTGCCTACCGCCGCACGCCGATGTATGTCGGCAGAATGGCACGGCTGCGCACATTGGCGTACAGGTACGTCCCCTTTAATGTGCGAGCCGCCGCCAGCGCGCTCATGACCCTGTCGGGTACTCCGTGACCACACCTGTGGACCCGATCGCCGCCGGTGTCCCGAGATCGGGTCACAGAGCTGAAGAACGGGGAGAGGTAACTGTAAACAAACCTTTCCCCGTTCTTCCTAGTGGCACTGTCAGTGATCATAGGGAACAACGATCAGTGATGTGTCACGCCAAGCCACGCCCCCTAACAGTAAGAATCACTCTTTAGGTCACACTTAACCCCTTCAGCGCCCCCTACAGGTTAACCCCTTCACTGCCATTGTAATTTTTACAGTAATCAGTGCATTTTTATAGCGCTGTTCGCTGTAAAAATGACAATGGTCCCAAAATGGTGTAAAAAAAGTCTGATGTGTCCGCCATAATGTCGCAGTCACGATAAAAATCGCTGACCGCCGCCATTACTAGTAAAAAAAAAATATTAATAAAAATGCCATAAAACTGTCCCCTATTTTGTAGACGCTATAACTTTTGCGCAAACCAATCAATAAACGCTTATTGCGATTTTTTTTTACCAAAATATGTAGAAGAATACGTATCGGCCTAAACTGAGGAAAAAAATATGTTTTTTTATATATGTAGCGGCCTCACCCCTCTCTCCCCTTCTCTTTCTCGGCTTGTCTTTCTTCATCTAGGGGTGTTAGTGCTGGGGGGAGGGATGAGATACACCACGGCCCATGTCCTCCATAGTGAAGAGGTGAAGGCCAGAAAGATCGGGCTTTGTGTAGGTGTCCTAGAGTCAAGTCCTGTCCTTCGTCCTTGACTCCTTTGCTCCTAGTAACCAGAGTTCCACACAGTGAATAGGTCCAACACAGTTTTATTCTTCTCAGTGAATAAACATACAGCACGGTTAAGTTGGATTCTTTTGCAACAACTTAGTAGTAATGGGAATAGGTCGAGGCACAATCCTTTCCCTTCTTTTGCCAACCACTGTGGTAGCACCAGTGGCGAATAGTCACTGCCACTGACTATGTGAAGTAGAACGTGAATTACCTTCGCTAGCACGGCCCCTGTCAGGGGAAGGATATCCATCCAAGGGAGATACCGGAGGCCTCTCTGTTACCAGCGATGCTGCGCCGGACTCTCCGGAGAAGTTCTGCTCACCAGACCTCACGAACTCAGACACGGGCACCCAAGGAGTTAGGGCCCCCTCGGATTCCTCCACCCTCGCAGAACTCAGTCGAAGGTACTGAGCCCCAGGCATCCGCCATAGTACCTCACCCCAGGCTAAAGGTGCCTGAGATGGACTCCATCTCCGCTCCGGCCAGGTCAAAGGCACCTGGGCCCGTAACACCGGAACTCCAGCACCCAAGCTGAAGGTGCCTGGGTGCGGCCGCGTCCTCCCGACTCTAAACCTCCACACCAACCAACCCCGTGGTAAAGGCGTCCGCCCCTTTTATCCCCTCTCCCTTTGCATCACAGCGGGTTCCCCGCCCTGCTGTACCAGCTCCAGGGGAGGACAAAAAGGCACAGTCTTGCGGTGTGAGTTCACCTCCGGCCCCCGGCAACAATGCCACCTGTAGGCCGCAGGGAACTTCACACCACCAGAGTCCTCCAAGAACCATAAAAGGGTCTCAGATTCCCTAGCAATCAGTGCATCTGGGTTACACTACCACCCAGATGCTTCCCCTAAATTCAAATACCTGCTACACTCTCTCCCCGGTGATTTGACACTGGTTCCCAGTGTCTGGTGCAAACCCATGTCTCCCAAAAAATGGCAACATAAGTTCGACCCAGAGACAAACATTCACAAAATTCAAACTCAACATTTTCGATAAGGAATTGTGCCAGGACCTAAAACAGGAAAGGGAAACAGGAATATAAAACCATAAACTTTGTAATAAAATACTTTAAATATCTCACACATTTACATTTTCTCCTTTCCTACCCCTGGCTATCTAAGAGCCACCCCATTCTCAGCAGCCTTGACAGACGAGTCTCATGCAGAGGGAAAAAAAAAAGAACAACACACATCCTAACATCATATATGTGTTTGATTGGAATGAATGGGTCTGTCCGAGAAGAAACCCATTCACTCCAATGAGTGTTGCATAATGTTAAAAAAAAAAGTAGGATTTTTAAAACAGCTTACCTGTAAAATCCTTTTCTTGGAGTACATCACGGGACACAGAGCAGCATAGTCATTACTATGTGGGTTATATAGAATTACCTTCAGGTGCTGGCACTGGCAACTTCCAAAACAGGAAGTACCCTCCCCTATATAAGCCCCTCCCATCCGGGAGTACCTCAGTTTTGTAGCAAAGCAATACGTGTCCCCAAAAGAGGGGTGGGAGCTCTGTGTCCCGTGATGTACTCCAAGAAAAGGATTTTACAGGTAAGCTGTTTTAAAAATCCTACTTTCTTGTTCATACATCACGGGACATAGAGCAGCATAGTCATTACTATGTGGGACGTCCCAAAGCAATGCCACATGAGGGGGGGGGATACACCATACATAAGCTGGGCGCCATCAGGCATGAGGATCTTTTGCGGCCTGCAACACACTGCGCCCAAAGGCGACATCCTCCTGACTTCTAACGTCCACCTGGTAGAACCTAGTAAACGTGTGTACTGAAGACCATGTTGCGGCCTTACAAATTTGCGCCAGGGAGGCCTGGTGATGCACTGCCCATGAAGTTCCAACTGCTCTCGTGGAGTGCGCCCTAACTTTGAACGGAGGCGGTCTACTTCTCAAGCCATAGGCTTGTATTATGACCTGTCGAATCCACTTGGCTAAAGTAGATTTTGATGCTGCCTGACCCTTTCTGGGGCCTTCCAGCAGAACAAACAAAGAATCCGTTCTACGAATCTGAGCAGTGGCTTTTAGATAAGCTTTAACTGCTCTTACTACATCCAAAGAATGCAATAACTTTTCCTCTACCGAGCTTGGTTTGGGGAAAAAAGAAGGAAGAACCACATCCTGGTTCAAGTGAAACCTCGATACCACCTTAGGAAGAAAGGCTGGGTGAGGACGTAATACTACTCTGTCCTTATGGATAACCAGATATGGCTCTTTACAGGACATGGCGGCTAATTCCGACACTCTTCTAGCCGAGCATATGGCTACTAAAAATATCAATTTCCTGGTGAGTAGAACCAAGGAAATGTGCCGCAAAGGTTCAAATGGCTGCTTCTGCAGAACCGACAGAACCAAATTTAGATCCCATGGGCATATGGGAGCCTTAATCGGTGGAATAATACGAGTCACACCTTGCATAAAGGATTTGACAAGTGAATGCATAGCCAGGGGCCTTTGCAATAGTATTGACAAGGCCGAAACCTGGCCCTTGATAGTACTTAAGGCAAACTTCCTGTCTACAGCCCACTGCAGGAAGTCCAGAATTCTGCCTATAACGTACTTACGTGGATGCCATTTTCTGGCCTCGCACCAAGTGATGTACGCCTTCCAAACTCTATAGTAGATCTGCCTGGATACAGGCTTCCTGGCATTGATTATAGTTGATACCACAGAGTTAGAGAGACCTCTCTTCTTTAGGATGTGGGATTCAATAGCCAGGCCGTTAAACTTAGAGTTAGTAAGGAAGGGTGGTATATCGGTCCTTGCGAAAGCAGGTCCGGACGACGTGGAAGGGTCCAAGGACTCCCCACAGACATTTTGATGATCTCCGCGTACCAGGCCCTTCGGGGCCACGCTGGAGCCACCAGGATCACCGGCTTCTTCTCCAACCTGACTCTGCGAAGGAGTCGAGGCAACAATTGTAGCGGAGGGAATGCATATATCAGTCTGAACTGATCCCAAGGGAACACCAGAGCATCCGAGCCGCAAGCGAGGGGATCCCTTGTCCGGGAGACAAATCTGTCCACCTTTGCGTTGAATCTGGATGCTAGCAGATCTACATCCGGTGTTCCCCACCGCTGACATATTGCTCGGAAGACCTCGGGATGAAGGGACCATTCCCCTGGGCATAACTGTTGGCGACTCAGAAAGTCCGCCTTCCAATTCTCCACCCCTGGAATGAAGACAGCTGATATACATGGGACATGCTTTTCTGCCCATTCCAGGATGTGACTTACTTCCCTCTGGGCTGCACGACTCCTGGTGCCTCCCTGATGATTGATATATGCCACTGCTGTGGCATTGTCTGATTGAATTCTGACAGGGGACCCTTGGAGTCTGGATGTCCAGGCTACTAGGGCGTACCGGGCTGCTCGTATCTCTAAGAGATTGATGGGCAGGGTTTTTACTACATTTGACCATCTGCCCTGGAGAGACCATTGCTCCAGTACTGCCCCCCAGCCTATAAGGCTGGCATCTGTAGTGACCACCTTCCAAGATATCGGGCTGAAGGGTTTTCCCTTCTGGAGATTCTGGGGGATCAACCACCAGCAGAGACTCTTCCGAACGGAAGAGGACAAAGCCATCGGGAAGTCTAGAGCCTGAACTTTTCCGTTCCAGGCTGACAATATGGCACTTTGTAAATTCCTTGAGTGGAATTGGGCGTATGGTACAGCTTCGAATGATGCTACCATCTTTCCTAGCAGCCTCATGCACAGGCGTATGGACGGCTGTCTTTTTGCACAAAGCAGACGGACCAAGGCCCTCAAAGAGGATACCTTGTCTAGAGGTAAGAAAATCTTCCTCTGGTCTGAATCCAGCCGTAGCCCTAGATATACCAGGTTTTTCACTGGCTGTAGGGCTGACTTGTCCAGGTTGATGACCCAACCGTGAGACTCTAGATACTTGATTGTATCGACAATTACCACTTCTAGCTTGGCAACTGAGTGGTCCATCAACAACAGGTCGTCTAGGTATGCCATTATCGTTACACCCCGTGTTCTTAGATCGGCCAACAGTGGGGCCAGAATTTTTGTGAACACTCGTGGTGCTGTGGCCAGACCGAATGGTAAGGCTCTGAACTGAAAATGGCGCCCTTCTACTGCAAAGCGTAGGAATTTTTGATGACCTGGAAAGATGGGAACATGCAAGTAAGCATCTTTGATGTCGATCGAGGCTAACCATTCCTCCCCTTGTAGGGCAGCGGTGACCGATCGGATCGTCTCCATCCGGAAAGACCGGACGTTTAGAAATTTGATTAGACTCTTTAGGTCCAATATGGGTCTTATGTCCCCGTTTGCCTGACCACATAAAATGGGACGGAGGAGACTCTTTTAACTCCAACTTGTATCCCAGAGTTACTGCGGAGAGCACCCATCTGTCTTTGATCGTCTCCCGCCAGGTCTCTGCGAACAACTGAAGTCTTCCCCCCACCCGTTTGAGTGGGGGCAGCCTTTCATAGGCTTGACTTGGAGGCTGGTTTAGTACCTCTTCGGATCCAGGGCTTTTTATTACCCTGTGGCTGTCCCTGATTTTTACCTCCTGAGTTTGACCGAGGAGGCCGTCGGAACTGCTTAGTAGCAGACGTCGCAGGGATAGGAGAGGTAGTCCTCTTAAAAGATGGACCCCTAGACCTCTTTTTACTCGGTAAGAGAGTACTTTTACCACTGGAAATCTTCTGGATATACTTATCCAGGTCTTCGCCAAAAAGGCGTTCCCCATGAAATGGGAAGCTAACTAAGAGCTTCTTACAGGGAGCTTCAGCAGACCAGTTTTTGAGCCACAGAAGCCTACGCATATGTACCAAAGACAGCGTGAGGCGGGAGGCCTGATGGATAGAATCCTTGATGGCGTCAACCGCAAAGCATAATGCTCTAGGCAGATCAGCCAGAGCCTGGGCCTGCTGGTCTGGCAAATCCCTCAGGACCATTTTCATTTGATCCTTTAAAGCTTGGCAGACCCCAATAGCTGCCACTGCTGGCTGTGTAACAGCCCCTGCTGTGGAAAAAACAGATTTTAATAAAGATTCCAATTTTTTATCCACTGGATCTTTGAACATTTGAACATTATCTACTGGACATGTCAGTGATTTGTTCACAGAAGAGATGGCTGCATCCACCGTAGGAACATTCCATCTCTGGGTGAACTTTTCCTCCATGGGATAGATCACCGGAAACCTTTTAGGCGGAACAAATAGTTTATCAGGATGTTCCCAGTCCTGGTATATAAGTCCTTCCAATAATGGATGTATTGGAAAGGAGCAATTAACCTGGGGAGCTTTTAGCGACCCCAATGAGGAGACAGCAGTAGTTGATGGTTCAACAAGAGGCATTTTAAATGCAGATCGAACCGTGTCAGTTAGGGTCTGGACCCACAATCTTTCAGTCTGCGATGCTGAAAATGGTTCATCTACTGTCGATTCCTCAAAAACAGAGCTAACCTCCTCCTGATCCCCTTCAGGTAGGTCGGTCCCTTCCTGGGACTGTTGCTCTGCCAACAGGCACTCTAATGGAGGTGATGGAGATCTGGCGCGCTTTCTTTCCTGTAGAGAAGAAGCGATCAATGCTGCCAATCTCTGCTCCAATCCCTCCAGAGTTGAGGAAAAAACCTCCTCTGTTATATATGCAGGAGCAGGTGGACTGAGGACAGCCGCAGTACCTGGCACTCCCGGGGGTTCCTTATGGGTATTAACCTCTGATTTCTCAGGGGAGGAGGGTGCAGATGACTGCTCCAGATCCTCAGAGCCCGATGGAGACCCCCTACACTTCCTGAGAGGTATATCTCGGAGTTTTTTAGGCGGCATATTCCTTAGTTCAAAGCTGAGGTATTCCAGCCGCAATACACCCCTTACTGAAATAGTCTAATGCAATTTGCTGCTATGTACATCAGTGGGTGTCTACTAATGCGTCTTTCTGGGGATGCCTGTATCAACCGCCCGCTGTAAGCCCCTATACCATGCTACCAGCTCCTTTTCATGCTCTGTGTCCATAGCAAGCAGCGTGGACTGAGTCCTTTTATCTTGCTGGGACTCCCGCACATGCGCAGAAGCGCTGGGCGCACAGAGCGCGTCATCCGCCAGGCTCCGCCCCCTTTTTTGAAGCTAAACCTTATAAAAGGAAAGCATGTGTGCGCGCGCGCGCGCGTGCACGTGTGCGCTCTTGGCGCAATGTAGGGAGAGGAGCCAGGGTCCCTGTTTCACCAGGACTCGGGGATGGAAGGAAACTACTTGGCAGCATGACAGAGGAATGCAGCTTCCCTGATAGAGAGCTCACTCATCTGCCTGGACTTTCACCATGGAAGGAATAGTCCCAAGAAAAAAGACGTTCCACAGCGGCCTCTAGTGGACAAACACAGGTACCGCACCTTTGTCTTTTTTTTTTTTTTTTAAACCTCCTTTATGAAAAAACATTTCCAGGTTTACAGTTTTTTTAAAACTTCCCTTATGAAAAAACATTTCTAGGATTTCTTAGGCATATACAGCTATTAGCGGGAATACCCTTTAGGTAACAGGCAGAAAGACATATTAGGCTTGGGGGTCCCCTCAATAGAACCAAGTTCCTGAGGGGCCCCCACTTACCTTTTCCCCGCCGCAGGACTTTGTTTGGTCCACAGAAGCCCAAACTTCACCTCTCACGGCAGGCATTGTACTAGACCTTCAGGGACCGGGTTCCCAAGGATTCCACTCCCCTGGACCTGTATAGCACCCTGCACAGATAGCCTCTTGGTTTTGGGTATGACCAGAGCTCTGGATCCCAGGGTCCAGCCCTCCTAAGAGAGGCATTACAGGCAAAACCCTGCTCTTCTCTGCAAGGCCCGGGTACCGACCGTTTAGCTATGAAGCTTTTTTGGTCGGATCCGGAATAGCTTGCTAAGGCCCAGAGAACCTGTACACAAGCCCAGATGAAAACATGTTAACCTTGGCCAACACCTTAGACACTGGCAAAAAACTGAGGTACTCCCGGATGGGAGGGGCTTATATAGGGGAGGGTACTTCCTGTTTTGGAAGTTGCCAGTGCCAGCACCTGAAGGTAATTCTATATAACCCACATAGTAATGACTATGCTGCTCTGTGTCCCGTGATGTATGAACAAGAAATAAACAATCGTTGCGCAACACTGCCACCTGGTGACAATGCCACGGTAAAGACACTTATCACTTCCAGATGAACTTTTCTCTCTTGATCTTTTCTCTGTGACCCTACACTGACTAAAAACCCCAAAGTCAATGATTTCTCTGAAGTGCAAGGAGAAGGAGGGAGAACAAAACAGTAACAGCTCCCATTTCTCCAAGGAGTAGAACGCCCAAATACAAAAAAAAACTAGGGCACAGTCCTTGTGCTCCGGCAAAGGCACTCCGGAAAGTTCAGCAATGAGCAGCAAGAAAGAACACACAGGAGTCTTTTTCTCCTAAAGGTAAAACTTTGGGTGCGGCAGAAATACAGGCTTCAAATGCTTGTCAAATGCCTCCATGTTATATTCAACATTTCCTCCATCATTGCAACAAATTACCACTCTGTCCGCATGGATATGCCTTCCCAGCATCCACTTAGCTTTACAGTCCTGAAACTTCTTGGTGACCGTTGGTGAACAAGAAAAGTATCGGCGTGCTTGAGGTACTTTGAGTTGGTCCCAAACAAAGGTATTGTACCACCTCTGGCGAAAAACTTCCACCTCATAGAGCAATTCTTGAGGCAGGTATGGGTACTCCCACCCATACTCTTGGGCAACCTTCTGGCCAAAGAGACGCTGCAGCCTTGACAAAGGTGGCATTGTGACACGGTCTCCTTCTCCAGGTAACACAATTGCTTCTGAATGGCGAGGTGCGTTCACCACCTCGGTAGATCTGGGCACAGGGGCCCGCAGTGACTGGCGTTGCACTCCCGCAACAGGAGCAGGTGAAATAGAAGTTGAATCCAGAAGAGGGATTTTAGACAGTGGACCAGATTCTTCCCTAGGCGCCGAGGCCTCCACCCAGGGTGTACTATCCCCAGTAGACATAGGTGGGTCCCTTGTGACACGGGACGAGGGTAGCTTCATCTTGTCCCATCCCTTTTGGTGGAAGATTTAGTCTATCTCCCCATCATCGCCATTGTCAGACAATGAATCCAGGTCGGAGGTGTCATAACACTCAGCAGGCAGATAATTCCCAGTCACGGAATCATCCCCCTTGACGGCCTCCACCGACTGTGGGCTTCCGCCACCTTTAACCACACAGACAGTCCCAACCCCTGGCTCACCTGGGCCTTCAGAAGAACAGGGATGTCCAGGGCTCTTCCCTCTGGATCCATCCAGGCCAGGCAAGCGGTGGGGCGAAGCTCTTCCACGACCACACAAGGCCATCACTAGGCCGACTTTCCTCTTCGGCGGTCGGAGCAGGGAGCTGCTGGTGACCGAAGCAGCATCTTTGGATTTTTCTCTTTTAATCTCCTCTTGGGCAGTCACTTCGCCCTGGTCAGTGCGCACAGGAATTCCCACCATGGCATCGATCTCTCCATCCGGAGTGGCAGTACCTGTGAGGTAGTTGAGGTGGGAGGCGCGAGGCCTTTCTGTGGATGGCTCCACCTCGAAGAGAAACTCCTTGCAGACCTCACATCGCCCGAATGGCTTCAACTGAACCACCAGTCCCGAACAGCCGGGACAGATCACACCGAGGGCCTCTATGTCTCTGCAGGTGTACAGAGCCAATCGCCCCCGGGGCCTTAGTCTGATTCATGTGTCCATAATGGGAGCAGCAAAGGAAGTCATGTCCGTAAAGAAGAAGCTGAAAACCACGGAGTGTTTGAAGTCATCTTTCCTGTTCGCTGCTCCAATGCGCACTGACCCACCCGCGCCGGAATCTCCACGTGCGTACGTCCACATGGCCAGACTCCTCCCACACTCTGCACCTGTTCGCGGGCTTTCCCTTTTCCCCGCCCACGAACTACGCAGCTATGGTTTGCCTCTTGGCGCGTTGGCCAATATGGCCGACCTACTCGGAACTCCTCCGGGCAGCAAAGTTCAAATTCAGACACCATACACATCCCGGTCACGATGCCCCCACATGTAGCGGCCTCCCCCCTCTCTCCCCTTCTCTTTCTCGGCTTGTCTTTCTTCGTCTAGGGGTGTTAGTGCTGGAAGGAGGGATGAGATACACCACGGCCCATGTCCTCCATAGTGAAGAGGTGAAGGCCAGAAAGATCGGGCTTTGTGTAGGTGTCCTAGAGTCAAGTCCTGTCCTTCGTCCTTGAATCCTTTGCTCCTAGTAACCAGAGTTCCACACAGTGAATAGGTCCAACACAGTTTTATTCTATTCAGCGAATAAACATACAGCATGGTTATGTTGGATTCTTTTGCAACAACTTAGTAGTAATGGGAATAGGTCGAGGCACAATCCTTTCCCTTCTTTTGCTAGCCACTGTGGTATCACCAGTGGCGAATAGTCACTGCCACTGACTATGTGAAGTAGAACGTGAATTACCTTCGCTAGCACGGCCCCTGTCAGGGGAAGGATATCCGTCCAAGGGAGATACCGGAGGCCTCTCTGTCACCAGCGATGCTGCGCCGAACTCTCCAGAGAAGTTCTGCTCACCAGACCTCACAAACTCAGACACGGGCACCCAAGGAGTTAGGGCCCCCTCGGATTCCTCCACCCTCAATGAACTCAGTCGAAGGTACTGAGCCCCAGGCATCCGCCATAGTACCTCACCCCAGGCTAAAGGTGCCTGAGATGGACTCCATCTCCGCTCCGGCCCGGTCAAAGGCAACTGGGCCCGGAACACCGGAATGCCAGCACCCAAGCTGAAGGTGCCTGGGTGCGGCCGCGTCCTCCCGACTCTGAACCTCCACACCAACCAACCCCGTGGTAAAGGCGTCCGCCCCTTTTATCCCCTCTCCCTTTGCGTCACAGTGGGTTCCCCACCCCGCTGTACCAGCTCCAGGGGAGGACAAAAAGGCACAGTCTTGCGGTGTGAGTTCACCTCCGGCCCCCGGCAACAACGCAACCTGTAGGCCGCAGGGAACTTCACACCACCAGAGTCCTCCAAGAACCATAAAAGGGTCTCAGATTCCCTAGCAATCAGTGCATCTGGGTTACACTACCACCCAGATGCTTCCCCTAAATTCAAATACCCGCTACATGTATTTTTTGGGGATATTTATTATAGCAATAAAGTAAAAAATATTGAATTTTTTTCAAAATTGTCGCTCTATTTTTTGTTTATAGCGAAAACAATAAAAACCGCAAAGGTGATCAAATACCACCAAAAGAAAGCTCTATTCGTGGGAAAAAAAAGGACATCAAGTTTGTTTGGGAGCCACGTCGCACGACCGCGCAATTGTCAGTTAAAGCCACGCAGTGCCGAATTGCAAAAAGGGGCCTGGTCCTTTTAGCAACAAAATTGACCAGGGCTTAAGTGGTTAAATGAAGCTTTGACAATAATACCTGGAAGCTGATTGGTTTCTATGAAGAGCTGCACCAGATTTTTCACTCTCCAGTTTTAGCAAATGAACTCCAATGTGACTGTGGTATGATTTCTTCGCGGTTGATTTAATAAAATCCCCCATTTTTTTTGATTTACATCTCACTTCCATCACAAATCCAAAAGAATAGGGGGTTTTATTCCTCATTAAAAAATTACACGAATAGCTCACTAATCGTTCCTTATTGGATGCTGGTAATAACTGTAAATCCCAAATCATTGGTTTATAGTACTGATACAGCCCAATATTATAAAGCCAGTAACTCCAAACTGCATTCAGCTGATTAAGGCTAGCTGGCTATAGTCAGTGTAATGCAGTGATTTCCAAACTGCTGTCCGCAGTCCCTTTGCTTGCCTTTATCTGGCCATTGGGGCACTATTTTTTACACTGATAACTGATTCCAACAATGAGACACCATTCCTTTTGCTGACACCAACAGTGTACATTATTCCTCCTACTGAGACCAACAATGAGGTGTTATTCCTCCCACATCAAGGTTGGGGCACTATTCCTATCACTGATACACCAATGGGTCACCCCACTGATACAAACAAAAGGGCACTATTACTTATCCTGCTGACTACAGGCATTATGTATTTTTTTTTCTCCCGCTAACAACCAAGCCTGGGGCATTACCTACTCCCACTGGCCACAGTCTAGCCCGCTAAAGTCTGAAGGACAGTAAACTGGACCTTTTGTTTAAAAAGTTTTAAAAGTTGTTTAAAATTTTTGGAGATCCCTGGTGTAGTATATGGAAACCATGACTTCTATGTAGCAAGGATAGTACAACCAGACAGGTTATGGTAAGCTTGACTAAAAGGAACCAAAAGCCCTCCTACTTAAATCGGACTTGTAGTAAAATGCAACGTTCACTTATAAGGTCTTGGCAAGTGTGTATGCAGAGACCTGGACAGATGAACTTTATCATCTCAAAGTCAGTTTGCTAACTTTTAAAAACCAACAGATACACTTCTTTCCCAGTTTTCATCCATTGTATATTTTTGAATACGATGGCTCATGCCCTTACTATCTGGCACAGTAAGCTTGTGTGTTCAGTTGCCAACAGGAACACTACCTGCATTAGGTTTCAGAATTCTCACCCTGATTGCTCCTGTTTTCTCTCACAGTCCAACAAGATATCCGCTAATTGATTGGATTAATCTTAAATCTGTGCCTGCATACTTGCGGTAATGACATTAGATTATCAGTAAGAGAAACTATTGTGAACATCTCTAGATGAAATCTGCAAGTCTTTGCAGAATATGTGGGTTCTTTATAAATTAATTCAATAAATACATTCTCTGTTGCTGATTATGCTAAAATCCTTTTTTTTTTAAACGTATAAATCAATTACGGTCGGATATCATTAGGAAATCAGTTTTGTGCTTTAATTTTTAATAAGCATTGCAGATTACATATGTTTTTCTTGTCTAATGTTGTGCTTCATTCACACATCAAGCTAAATTACCAGTTTGTTATTTACTTAGGCAGTAAGTACAGATCCCTCTTTCATCCTCAGCAGCGGCTTAAGCCAGCCTTGTTAAGTGTCCTCAGTTTCCATGGTTTTGCAATGCCATGTAGTGCAGACAATCCCAATATGATAAGGTAAGAGTCAAAATACCCCCAGATTCATTAAAAGCACTGAAATAGAACATATTAATTCAGCTCCAATTTACAAGTCTGATGCTTTCCACATTTACTTAACAATTGCGTGCTGCAAAAATTAATTAAATGGCACTTGTGGAAAGGTGAGGCCAATGACAAGAGAGTTTTTGACGGTTAGCATTAGGAGCATTGTCATAAGCCTCCTGAATTTAGCTACAAGGAATTATATAAAAGTCAGTTTACATGTAAATTGAGTGCATTCTTTGACTTTAGCATAGTGGTAATGTTTCGTCAATAGCACTACCTGATCACTGGAATAGAGTTAGCGTTAGCAGTTCACAAAATATACTACTTCTGCCATGAGTTACCCTTTAATAACAGTGACCAGACAACAAATAGGGGGTGCCGCTCAAGGCTCCACCCGGGTCCTCTCCTGTAGTACACTGCTGGGAGTGCTGGTGAGGACAGAGCTCACCCCAGCTCCAATGACACAACAGACAAAACAGGTCCTATGCACTGCACATCACTGCAAGACCCTGTGGATATGTGAAATGACAACCTCAGCCCAGGCTCCATTTAAGCCATGCTTGGCTAGAGCCCAGGCTGAGGCTGTCATTTCACATATCCACAGGGTCTTGCAGTGATGTAAGGCTCATAGGGCCTTTTTTGTCTGCTGTACCCTTTAATAACAGTTACTCTAATGTGTTTTTCTTAAAATAAGGTCCTGTAGGGTCCACTTACAATTTTGCGATGCCTTGATGCACATGTGTTAACATGTATTATGTCATGTGTTCAGGGCCGGTACAAGGGGTGGGCAGGAGGGGAAGCTGCCCTTGGAACTGTGGTACCATGTGAGGATATTGGGGGAGGAGATTTGTACTAGAGGGGGAATTACGGGGACAGCAGGGGGTATGAATTGTTCTAGGAGGGGAAATTTAGGGGTGTGTGCTAGGAGTGGTGATTTAGGGGAATCTGTGTTGGTAAGTGGGATGGGGAAGATGATTTGTGCTAGGAGAGGGGATTGGGGGTTTGGCTTTGTGTTAGAAGAAGTGATATGGTGGGGGGTGGAATTGTGCTAGGAGGGTTTTTTTTTTTTTGGGTGGGGTTGTGCTACTAGGGATGATTGGGGGGTTATTTGTGCAAGGAGGGGAAATGGGGGGGATTTGTGCTAGGAGGGGAGACTAATGCCTTGTACACACGATCGGAATTTCCGATGAAAAAAGTCAGACGGAATTTTTTCATCGGATATTCCGACCGTGTGTGTGCCCCATCGGACTTTTTTTCCATCGGAGTTTAGAAAGAGAACATGTTCTATTTTTTTCCGATTGGAAAAAATTCCAATCGGAAATTCCTATTGTCTGTGTGGATCTCCGATGGAGAAAAAAACACGCATGCTCAGAATAAATTAGGAGACGGGAGCGCTCGTTCTGGTAAAACTAGCATTCGTAATGGAGATAGCACATTCATCACGCTGTAATGGACTGAAAAGCACGAGGCTGAAAAGCGCAAATCGGCTCTCACCAAACTTTTACTAACACGCAGTAACACAAAATCAGCAAAAGCAGCCCAAAGGGTGGCGCCGTTGAATTTGAACTTCCCCTTTATAGTGCCGTCATACGTGTTGTACTTCACCGCGTTTTGGACGGTCGGAATTTGGCATGACAGTGTGTATGCAAGACAGCTTGAACGGAATTCCGTCTGAAAATTCCATCAGAGTTTAGCCCGTTGGAAATTCCGATCATGTGTACAAGGCATGAGGAGGAATTTGTGCTGGGAGTGGAGGATTTTGAGTGGGGGAGAGAATGTGTACATGGAGGGGACATTTTAGGAGTATAGGATTTGTACTAGAAGGGGGGATTTTTTTTGAGGGGGAGGCATTTGTGTTGCAGGGATTTGGGGATGGGGGGGCAAAAATGTGTACAGGGAGGGATGATTTCAGCAGGGGGGTGGATTTGTACTGGAAGAGGGAGAATTTATGCTTAGGGGGTAATCATGCAGATTAGTGCTCAGTTTTGAGCACTTGGCAGATTATTGCTGACACATAATGCTCATGTATCTTGGGGGGGGGTGGGGGGGTCAGTTTGGCATGTTTTCCCTTGTCTCTAGATGACCAAGTCCCGGCACTGCATGTGTTATGTTGTGTGTTATTTTACATTGCATTAGGGCAGCCCATAAAATGGAAGGGCTGCCAACGCACCAAAATGCCCTGAAACTCAGATTTGCCACAAATTTTCTAATGCGAGACATTGAAGTGCTGAGTTGATGAGTATTGTGGCACGCTGCAAGGCATATGCATTTCCTTAGCGTGTGGGATTGCCATTTTTATGTATTTTGCCCGATTCCTGAAATTTGAGTATACCCCGCTTGGCAAAAGTCAGATTAAAAAATTGTAGGAGCCTTGTACTTGCTGTGACTGCCTGAATACGATAATTGAGTACTAAATCCATGCTGTTTCGTGTGAAGTGAGGGGGAGGGGGGGCAATTTATTTCTCTCATTCATCCTACTGAGATACTTTGTGTGCTCCCCTATCTGTATAGCCTCGTACAGACGATAGGATTTTCCGACAACAAATGTGTGATGGCAGGGTTTTTGTCGGATAATCCGAACGTTTGTGCACTCCATCAGAAAAATTTCCGACAACAAATGTTTTATAGCATGCTTTCAAATTTTCCGACAACAAATGTGTGATGTCAGATTATCAAATCATGTGTACACAAGTCTGTCGGAAAAAAATCCAAAGTACAAACACGCATGCTCCGAACCAATGCTAACCATAAGACAACATTAGCAGAAGTTGCCCAAAGGGTGGCGCTAAAGATCTGAAAAAACACGTAGTTTTGTGTACAGGTATGTTGGCTGAAAAAGTTCTGCCGTCTGTATGCATACCAAGTTCATGGCCAACGCCCTTCTCACAAAATTCCACGGATTTGTCCAATGAAAATCCGATCCTGTGTATGAGGCTTAACACTGAGCTTGATATCTGCTGTGCAGGGAAGAGTAGGAAGATAATATAAAGACAGATTTATCCTCTCGCCTTCAGCCTAGGTTCACACTAGATGCAGTTGAAATTCACAGCGAATTCACTGTGGATCCGGCACCTCATCTAAATTGCAACCCATGCATGCGAACCGATTGCAGAGTGTATGTTAAGTTAACGACACCCTGCAATCAGGGTTGCCAACTTTCAGTATATTTACAAACAGTTTGTAAAATCCATAATTGTTGCATCTGTCCATTAATGTGAGTTATGAACATGCAGCCTACATGTCCGTAATGGACATTCATGGACAGATGCAAAAAGTACATATTTTACAAACTGTTCATAAATTTACTGAAAGTTGGCAACCCTGCCTGCAATCGGTTTGCAAAATGCACCCATGTGATCCGATTCTGGTGCGGACGAAAAAAGGGTCCTGCACCATTTGGTGTGAATGCGGTGCGATTTGAGCCATACAAATTCATGGCTCGAATCGCACCCTAGTGACAGCAAATGTAATTCGCACAGGAATGTGCTGCGATTTATGTGCAAATTACATGCAGTGTCTGCACCGCAGCAGTGGGAACCGAAGCTCACTCTGATATCTGCTTTGCATGGAATAGTGGGAACTGGCATCTCCTGTGCAGGGAATAGTGGGAAGATAATCCTTAAAACAGATTTATCCACTGATTTAATTCTGTATTTGCTGTACTGGGAATTGAAGGGATGATAATATAAAGGCCAACGTTTCCTCTCAAGCCTCGTACACACGACCGAGTTTCTCGTCGTTAAAAACACGTCGTTTTTCTGGATGAGATTCTTGTTAACCTTGACAAGTTTCTCGTCAAGTTTTCCATGCGTACACACTGACAATTCCAAATCTCGTCGTTGTTCTGCGCGGTCACGTCCAGCACGTACGACGGCAGTATAAAGGGGAAGATCGATTTCAATGGCGCCACCCCTTGGGCTGCTTTTGCTGATCTCGTGTTACTGTGTGTGAAGTAAAAGTTTGGAAAGAGACGATTCGCGCTTTTCAGTCTTCGTTCTTTCAGTTCGTTTTACGAACGTGCTATCTCCATTACGAAGGCTTGTTTTACCAGAAGATGCGCTCCCGTCTCATACTTGATTCTGAGCATGCGCGCTTTTTGAAGAGTCGTAAAAGCATACACACGAACCATTTTCTCGTCGCAAAACAGGCCGACGAGAAACACGACGAGAAAATCTAGAATCCGGACGAGAAAATAGAGAGCAGGTTCTCTATTTTTCTCGTCGGGATTCACAGCAGTTTTCTCGTCGTAAAACCATACACACGAACGGTTTTCTCGACAATAAAGCTCTCTCAGCAGTTTTCTTGTCGGATTTGGACGAGAAACTCGGTCGTGTGTACGAGGCTTCACTCTCATTTTGTTTCTGGGAATTGTGGGTAGATAATATAAAACAGATTTATCCTCTCACTATCATTCTGTACCTGCTGTGCAGGGAATTGTGGGCATATAATATAACAATAGATTTCCAGCAGTTATTCAGTCAGAATTTGAGAATACAGTTTTGCATATAATTGGACAAAGGTGTTATTTTATAGTTGTCTGATGTAGAATTATAAGTGCAAAATGCAAGAGCCAACTGGAATTTGAAAATTCATGTTAAATAAGAAACAATCAACAAAAAAACAAAAAAAGAAGCACAAAAATCAAAACAAAAAAAACAATACAGAAAAACACCACCAATGTGCACAGTATACTTCAAATATCTAATAAAGAACATAGCAAGGTCTATATATCTGAAAAGGCATCTTGCAAAAACGATTCTCTTCCCCCAACAAACAGGTTTGGCAAGTGATCTCCACTATTTAATCTCAGAATAAATTAGACACACTTGCCCAATATAAAATGATGAAGGAAATGTATTTCCATTCTTGATGTATGAAAACTAGAATAGATAATGTGGACATGGTTATTTATCTAAGAACAGTCATTAATGAGGATAACAGAAAACAGTGTGCAATATGGCAACAGAACACAAAATGTACTCTGAACATTAGCCAGAACATTTTGTGTTATGTTGTGAGCTATCTCTTGTTTTCCTCATTATTGATTGGCACTGGATATGTGTCCATATTTCCTATTTTAGCTCTTAGTTTTGTTCGATTGAGGCCCGAAGCTTCCATCTCTTGGTATGCCTTAAACAAGGAACTGTCCTGTCAGAATGTGCATAAACCACTACTGCTCTTTCTGAAGAGTGCTTAGTCCTCAAAGTCAATATTCAACTTTAGCCCTCAAACAGCATACAGCATGATCATTCACTTGAAAAAGGCTCTGACGCTTACAACTCTACTTCTCGGCCCTCCATTAATAATTCTTTCATTTTTTATGAAAGAAGAAATTGAACATAAGCTGAAGTATGAATGGCTAGATAAAGTGGGAAGACAAAATCAACGTTTTAAACCTTCCCTCATAAAAAATCAAACATTGTTTTTGTTGTCTTAAGTAGAGCTCTGGTGTCAACTTTTTTAGGTTTGGGTGGTAAAGAATTCTGCAAGATAAAAATAAGCTTCTAGCCACAATGAATGCTAATGCCGCGTACACACAATCGATTTTTTCGACGGTGAAAACACAGTCGAGAAAATCGACGTGAAAAACGAGGAACAGCTTGTTCCCCCCACACACGGCCGTTTTAAATTACATTTTTTTTATTGGTCGAAAAAAACGACAGTGTGTGGGCTCCCCGGCAGTGTTTCCCTATGGGAAAACTGCCGCGGAAAAAAACGACGGGAATCACGACGAGAAAAATTAGAGCATGTTCTAATTTTTCTCGCCGTGATTAATGCCGTTTTTCCCGTCGAGAAAATACGACATGAAGCCCACAGACGATCGTTTTTCTCGTCCAAAGGAAAAAATTTCATTTTTCTCGACGGGAAAAATTATCGTGTGTACGCGGCATAAGTAGGGATAAGCTTAAAGGGGTTGTAAAGGTTAGTTTTTTATTTTCTAAATAGGTTCCTTTAAGCTAGTGCATTGTTGGTTCACTTACCCTTTCCTTCGATTTCCCTTCTAAATGTTTTTTTTCTTTGTCTGAATTTCTCACTTCCTGTAAGCTTGCCCCCATCATCCGAGCTGTTCTGGCTGGGGGTTAGTCAGCGTACTCGCCCCCTCCCTTGGGACTACATCCCTGCGGGGAGATGCTGTGAACGTTCACACCGTCTCCCCACAGGGATGTAGTCCCAAGGGAGGGGGCGAGCACGCTGACTAATCCCCAGCCAGAACGGTTTGGATGATGGGGGCAAGCTTACTGAGGAGGAACAGGAAGTGAGAAATTCAGACAAAGAAAAAAAACATTTAGAAGGGAAATCTAAGGAAAAGGTAAGTGAACCAACAATGCACTAGCTTAAAGGAACCCATTTAGAAAATAAAAAACGAACCTTTACAACCCCTTTAACAGTTGTTCTGAACACAAGTTCTGACTGAACCTTGGCTGTTTGGGTGTTTGGACGAATGTCGAAAAATTTACCTAATAAAAGCAGTATTACTACTGCCAGTATACATGCCAGCTTCTCACTGTCAATGGTTGATAAGGATTCTGGTGGATGCAGGCAGCACCAAGTCCTTAACCTATGATGTCACCAGTCCTATTCACTAACATGGCCATGTAAGCAAAGAGCCAGGGATAGTTTTAAAAAGGATCGCCAGAGGGTCACCTCCTAATTCTACCAGGCCCTTCAGGTTTGGTATTCATTTTACGGGAAACCCCATGCAAAAAATAGGAATAAAAAGTGTGTAGTACCCTCCAAAAAATCTATACCAAACTCATATCCATGCATGCAATCTGCCAGGTAGGGAGGGGTAGGGATGAGAGTGTGCTCTACCCCTTCTGAACTATACTAGGCCAAATACCCTCAACATGGTTATGAGGACAAGGGCCTCTTCCCCACAACCTTGGCCTAGTGGTTGTAGGCATCTGTGGGCAGGGACTTACTAGCATCTGGAAGCCTCTTTAACAATAAGGGGGCACCCAGATATGTGAATGAGTAAGGGATACATAGTACCCTTACTCATTGACAAAAGAATGTAAATGTAAAAAAATGTAAGTGTAAATAAACAAATACACAGTTTTTGACAAGTCTTTTATAAAAACACAAAAAATTACCCATGATGTACATCCCTAATTAATTATGTCACCCAGAAATGGAGATCCATAATGGCCTCTAATATAAAAAAAAAAAAAAAAAACATTGACCGCCTACACACCTCTGAATGACAACTGATATAATCATAGAGGTGAGGTCTTCTGGGTGACATCATTGAAGTTATAAGGACATGTCCATATACTGTATAATGTCATAGGGATCCTGATGGACAGGCCAAATTTCAATCAGTGTGTGGCTTCCCTCACTCTACAGGATTTGTTGTAGCTGCTGAGCTCATCATAGGCAACAGGAGAGTGTACACACTCTGCATATGCAGCCTTAAAGAAAGAACAGGATTTCTGGCACCCAAAGCCAGGATGGCCAAGGTGCCAAAGTAATGTACAATGCAAGAGATGACTGGGGCAATACAGAAGCTGCCCACTACAAGAGGCTCTCTTGCCTATAACTTGGCCTGACCTTGACTTGACTACAATTTGAAATATTTGAGAATTGTAAAAACATGGGAGGAACAATCATGAATGCACCTAATTCAAATCCTGCTGAGCTCAAATGATAACACTGGATTGACAACAATGTTAAATGGAATCCCCTTTATTAGAATATATACACTAAAAACACGAACAGTGGTGGAGTTTTTTCCCCTTTAAGGCCATTTGTATAACTTTCCTATATTCTGACATCTTGAATGTTATCCCAATTATTTCAGGCAGGATTATGGAGCAGTACTGAGAACATTTACAGTACTGAATCAAACAATGTGTTACTTTCTGATTCAGACATAAACACCATTACGAGAGTTTTCCTGCTGGTCATTGACACTCCTGCATCCAAATCCTCGAAGCCCAGCAATATGCTGTTTTAGTTCAGTAGCTAATTTGTTACTTTAATTATTATAATGTGTGCATTCACTTCAGGCATCGTCTAAAATACCAACAAAATATGACAGACTGTCTCGCTTGCTGATTAAATTCACTTTTTTGTATTTTTTTCCTGCTTGCTAATTAACTTTCTTACCATAATTCTAAGTCCATATTGATTATGACAGAGTGTGACATCACAACATGTTGCTTGGTGATATATGCAGCTGACTAGAATAGTTTTCTGTTTTCATGTTTACATATTGATTGGATGTTAATTAGTGAGATGTGGAAAATGCTTTAATTTAAACATTCGTTTCCACGGAAACCTTCTGCTTGGATAGACATATGTATATTTAATTACTTTAAAGGTGTCAACACAGTTTTGAAAATATTCAGAGAGCACAATGACATCAATCCAAACCTGATTTAAGGTTTGAGGGAGATTTGCTGCTTCTAACGTTTTTTTAGATCTATAATGGTTATTTGTGGGCATTGTTGTATACAGCTCCAGATGTTGGAAACATCATGGAGAAAATTGCTCATGCGATGCATGTGTAGTGGGGTGTCGTTTTACCCGCAGGACTACATTTCCCGGGATGGTTTGCGGCACCAAGGGTGCCATTCCCCGCGCAAGGACTGCTGGGGTGGACTTTAAAAGAGAAGTGCGGGGCTCGTTTCTTTCTCTTGGAACACCGCCCTACTTGCAAGAGGATCTCCTGCACTCATTTAAATGCGCGCTAGGCCTGAAGCCTGGGTCTCGCGTTCCTGTTCCAGAGAGCTTCCGTTCCGCTGGGGAGTCTGCAGAGCATCCGATCCACCTGAGGTGCCATCATCTTCCGAAGGATCAAAGACTCGGTGCATCGCGGACCACTGTGACGCCACTCACAGTAGCGGAGGAACCGAACAGGAGTCGGTCCGGTTAGGGTGAGAGAGCGCCTGCTCGGAACCTTAAATCAATAACTTTACCTAGGCCTTCTATTGAACATAGTTATACTTTGGAGAGACTGTTGTCCTGAACTGAGTTTGCCAGTCTCTCCAGTTTGCCAAGTCAGCGGTTATTCACAAACCTTTTTATTGGATTACAATTTGTTTCTCTATGTGCACCACCGACAGTTGCTAGCGAAGATTCCTCACCAAACTATACCCACAGTTATAGTCAGGCCTGACTGGGTAGTTAGGATATTGCTGGGCGCCATTTCTTTGCTCACGAGGGAGGATAGCTGCAGCGGGCTTAATACCATTTTTATTACCTAACTGAATGTAATATGCATATAATGTGTACACCTTTATTGCAGGGATCTGCATAATATATTGTACTCAAATTACTCTTTTATATTGTTGCTTACAGTAAACCGTTATAGTTAAGTAACTTGGTTGTGAGTGTCCATTATTGTGCTGGTATACAAAGGGGGTTGTACTGTGTAATATATATGTATAGAGATAGTACAGTTATACCACTACTTTCCCTCTTTTCTAACTGTGTCACGATAGAAGTCAGAGCCGATTGCCAGGGGTTGATAGCAGTGCATTACAGGGGCCCAAACAAACAAGCAGCCCTCTTAAGCTGAGGGTATCGCTACACATGGGGGCTCGGTCCAGGACCCATGTATATTGCACGCTACAATCAAGGCGGCCTGAAATACCAGCATGGACTCGCAGGCAGTAATAGAATGGTGCGCAGAGGAGGGTGTGGATCCACTCCGGGCGGTAGCTATTGAACTCCCGGGAGAGATCCGGGAGAAAGAAGAGATAAAGCAATTGATAATGTTAATATCTCCAAAATGGAAAGAATGCCCGGTAGATGTGAAGTCAAATGCCTTGGGGACATATGCGCTAATAGAATGGACAAGAGGAGTCCCAGAGGAGTTCAAAGGGCAAAGTATAAAATACATAAATGACAGAACGTATCGCTTAGTGCATACTGGGGCTGTGAAGAAAGAGTCCCCAGGGACCTCCCCACAGTTATTTCCGTCACTCTTCTCCAAAATGGGAGGCAGTAGCGAAATTAAAGCACCAAAGTCACCCCTGACCACCATAGGTCCTGAACTGTTGACTGCTTTGGGGGACTTTGTTGTTAAATGCCAAAAAAACAACACAGTGCATGTGGAAGCTGGGTACCGGAAACTCTGGGTGTTTTCAGGAACACAACCTGTGCCACCTGGGGAGGAAGATTTCGATACTTGGATCGAGCAGGCAATGCAGGCAGAAGAAGGTTGGGAAGTCCCAGAAGCGCAGAAGAAGCAGCACATCAGTGAGAGCTTGAAAGGCCCTGCTGCTGAGGCGGTGAATAATCTTAGGTGCAGCAATACTGTGTGTACAGCAATGGATTATTTGTCTATGTTACAGGAAAAGGTTGGCCAGCTGGAGAAGGTGTCAGACTTGATGTATAAAGTTGAACATACCTTCCAACAGCCAAAGGAAAAGTTGTCCGAGTATGTCCAGAGACGGAAAAGAATGCTGTGCCAGATTGTACTGAGAAAAAGAATGCAGCCACAGGTCATAGATGCTACCAGGATGAAACAGATCCTTAGGGGAGCCTTACGGTCGGATCCAGTTTTGCTCCACCTGAAGACTTCTGACGGAGGCACGACCCTGAACTACACAGACCTTGTGCGGATCATAAGGGACGAAGAGGCTTTGATGAAGGATCAAGAGGGGTTTGAGAAAACCACCCCACCTGTTTCGGTAGGAGTCAGTATGACAGTAGTCACAGAACGTGACCCAGAAGTAGAAACTTTGAAGTCTCAAATGGCCCAAGTACTGGACTTATTGACCTCTTTATTGGCCAAGAACTCTGGAGTCAAGGAGAAAGAAGAGATCCGGAAGGAACCGGACCGCAATGTCCCTATTCCAGCATCCCCAAAGATCAGAAAGGAGATCATTTGCTTCAATTGTGGAGGAGTTGGTCACCCTGAGAGAGTTTGTACCAGCCCAAGGAAGAGCCGAGGCACTCAATACCAGCCGGCGGAAAACTTCAGAGGGCCCCGGTGAAGGAGTCAGCCGGGCGCCCGCTACCTACAGAAAGCTCCAAGAAGGTTCAGAGACAAGCAGGGAAAAAAAAGTAGGATTTTTAAAACAGCTTACCTGTAAAATCCTTTTCTTGGAGTACATCACGGGACACAGAGCAGCATAGTCATTACTATGTGGGTTATATAGAATTACCTTCAGGTGCTGGCACTGGCAACTTCCAAAACAGGAAGTACCCTCCCCTATATAAGCCCCTCCCATCCGGGAGTACCTCAGTTTTGTAGCAAAGCAATACGTGTCTCCAAAAGAGGGGTGGGAGCTCTGTGTCCCGTAATGTACTCCAAGAAAAGGATTTTACAGGTAAGCTGTTTTAAAAATCCTACTTTCTTGTTCATACATCACGGGACACAGAGCAGCATAGTCATTACTATGTGGGACGTCCCAAAGCAATGCCACATGAGGGGGGGGATACACCATACATAAGCTGGGCGCCATCAGGCATGAGGATCTTTTGCGGCCTGCAACACACTGCGCCCAAAGGCGACATCCTCCTGACTTCTAACGTCCACCTGGTAGAACCTAGTAAACGTGTGTACTGAAGACCATGTTGCGGCCTTACAAATTTGCGCCAGGGAGGCCTGGTGATGCACTGCCCATGAAGTTCCAACTGCTCTCGTGGAGTGCGCCCTAACTTTGAACGGAGGCGGTCTACTTCTCAAGCCATAGGCTTGTATTATGACCTGTCGAATCCACTTGGCTAAAGTAGATTTTGATGCTGCCTGACCCTTTCTGGGGCCTTCCGGCAGAACAAACAAAGAATCCGTTCTACGAATCTGAGCAGTGGCTTTTAGATAAGCTTTAACTGCTCTTACTACATCCAAAGAATGCAATAACTTTTCCTCTACCGAGCTTGGTTTGGGGAAAAAAGAAGGAAGAACCACATCCTGGTTCAAGTGAAACCTCGATACCACCTTAGGAAGAAAGGCTGGGTGAGGACGTAATACTACTCTGTCCTTATGGATAACCAGATATGGCTCTTTACAGGACATGGCGGCTAATTCCGACACTCTTCTAGCCGAGCATATGGCTACTAAAAATATCAATTTCCTGGTGAGTAGAACCAAGGAAATGTGCCGCAAAGGTTCAAATGGCTGCTTCTGCAGAACCGACAGAACCAAATTTAGATCCCATGGGCATATGGGAGCCTTAATCGGTGGAATAATACGAGTCACACCTTGCATAAAGGATTTGACAAGTGAATGCATAGCCAGGGGCCTTTGAAATAGTATTGACAAGGCCGAAACCTGGCCCTTGATAGTACTTAAGGCAAACTTCCTGTCTACAGCCCACTGCAGGAAGTCCAGAATTCTGCCTATAACGTACTTACGTGGATGCCATTTTCTGGCCTCGCACCAAGTGATGTACGCCTTCCAAACTCTATAGTAGATCTGCCTGGATACAGGCTTCCTGGCATTGATTATAGTTGATACCACAGAGTTAGAGAGACCTCTCTTCTTTAGGATGTGGGATTCAATAGCCAGGCCGTTAAACTTAGCGTTAGTAAGGAAGGGTGGTATATCGGTCCTTGCGAAAGCAGGTCCGGATGACGTGGAAGGGTCCAAGGACTCCCCACAGACATTTTGATGATCTCCGCGTACCAGGCCCTTCGGGGCCACGCTGGAGCCACCAGGATCACCGGCTTCTTCTCCAACCTGACTCTGCGAAGGAGTCGAGGCAACAATTGTAGCGGAGGGAATGCATATATCAGTCTGAACTGATCCCAAGGGAACACCAGAGCATCCGAGCCGCAAGCGAGGGGATCCCTTGTCCGGGAGACAAATCTGTCCACCTTTGCGTTGAATCTGGATGCTAGCAGATCTACATCCGGTGTTCCCCACCGCTGACATATTGCTCGGAAGACCTCGGGATGAAGGAACCATTCCCCTGGGCATAACTGTTGGCGACTCAGAAAGTCCGCCTTCCAATTCTCCACCCCTGGAATGAAGACAGCTGATATACATGGCACATGCTTTTCTGCCCATTCCAGGATGTGACTTACTTCCCTCTAGGCTGC
This sequence comes from Rana muscosa, assembly GCA_029206835.1. Taxonomy (NCBI): domain Eukaryota; kingdom Metazoa; phylum Chordata; class Amphibia; order Anura; family Ranidae; genus Rana; species Rana muscosa. Next base: position 74,687,983 of record CM055127.1, read on the forward strand.
ACGACTCCTGGTGCCTCCCTGATGATTGATATATGCCACTGCTGTGGCATTGTCTGATTGAATTCTGACAGGGGACCCTTGGAGTCTGGATGTCCAGGCTACTAGGGCGTACCGGGCTGCTCGTATCTCTAAGAGATTGATGGGCAGGGTTTTTACTACATTTGACCATCTGCCCTGGAGAGACCATTGCTCCAGTACTGCCCCCCAGCCTATAAGGCTGGCATCTGTAGTGACCACCTTCCAAGATATCGGGCTGAAGGGTTTTCCCTTCTGGAGATTCTGGGGGATCAACCACCAGCAGAGACTCTTCCGAACGGAAGGGGACAAAGCCATTGGGAAGTCTAGAGCCTGAACTTTTCCGTTCCAGGCTGACAATATGGCCCTTTGTAAATTCCTTAAGTGGAATTGGGCGTATGGCACAGCTTCGAATGATGCTACCATCTTTCCTAGCAGCCTCATGCACAGGCGTATGGACGGCTGTCTTTTTGCACAAAGCAGACGGACCAAGCCCCTCAAAGAGGATACCTTGTCTAGAGGTAAGAAAATCTTCCTCTGGTCTGAATCCAGCCGTAGCCCTAGATATACCAGGTTTTTCACTGGCTGTAGGGCTGACTTGTCCAGGTTGATGACCCAACCGTGAGATTCTAGATACTTGATTGTATCGACAATTACCACTTCTAGCTTGGCAACTGAGTGGTCCATCAACAACAGGTCGTCTAGGTATGCCATTATCGTTACACCCCGTGTTCTTAGATCGGCCAACAGTGGGGCCAGAATTTTTGTGAACACTCGTGGTGCTGTGGCCAGACCGAATGGTAAGGCTCTGAACTGAAAATGGCGCCCTTCTACTGCAAAGCGTAGGAATTTTTGATGACCTGGAAAGATGGGAACATGCAAGTAAGCATCTTTGATGTCGATCGAGGCTAACCATTCCTCCCCTTGTAGGGCAGCGGTGACCGATCGGATCGACTCCATCCGGAAAGACCGGACGTTTAGAAATTTGTTTAGACTCTTTAGGTCCAATATGGGTCTTATGTCCCCGTTTGGCTTCGGGACTGTGAAAAGGTTTGAGTAGAAACCCAACCCCCACTCTTCCATATGAACCTCCATAATTACTCCTTGGAGCAATAGTTGATAGGAGAGATCCTCTTTCCAGAGGGTCTCTTGGCATGCCTGACCACATAAAATGGGACGGAGGAGACTCTTTTAACTCCAACTTGTATCCCAGAGTTACTGCGGAGAGCACCCATCTGTCTTTGATCGTCTCCCGCCAGGTCTCTGCGAACAACTGAAGTCTTCCCCCCACCCGTTTGAGTGGGGGCAGCCCTTCATAGGCTTGACTTGGAGGCTGGTTTAGTACCTCTTCGGATCCAGGGCTTTTTATTACCCTGTGGCTGTCCCTGATTTTTACCTCCTGAGTTTGACCGAGGAGGCCGTCGGAACTGCTTAGTAGCAGACGTCGCAGGGATAGGAGAGGTAGTCCTCTTAAAAGATGGACCCCTAGACCTCTTTTTACTCGGTAAGAGAGTACTTTTACCACTGGAAATCTTCTGGATATACTTATCCAGGTCTTCGCCAAAAAGGCGTTCCCCATGAAATGGGAAGCTAACTAAGAGCTTCTTACAGGGAGCTTCAGCAGACCAGTTTTTGAGCCACAGAAGCCTACGCATATGTACCAAAGACAGCGTGAGGCCTGATGGATAGAATCCTTGATGGCGTCAACCGCAAAGCATAATGCTCTAGGCAGATCAGCCAGAGCCTGGGCCTGCTGGTCTGGCAAATCCCTCAGGACCATTTTCATTTGATCCTTTAAAGCTTGGCAGACCCCAATAGCTGCCACTGCTGGCTGTGTAACAGCCCCTGCTGTGGAAAAAGCAGATTTTAATAAAGATTCCAATTTTTTATCCACTGGATCTTTGAACATTTGAACATTATCTACTGGACATGTCAGTGATTTGTTCACAGAAGAGATGGCTGCATCCACCGTAGGAACATTCCATCTCTGGGTGAACTTTTCCTCCATGGGATAGATCACCGGAAACCTTTTAGGCGGAACAAATAGTTTATCAGGATGTTCCCAGTCCTGGTATATAAGTCCTTCCAATAATGGATGTATTGGAAAGGAGCAATTAACCTGGGGAGCTTTTAGCGACCCCAATGAGGAGACAGCAGTAGTTGATGGTTCAACCAGAGGCATTTTAAATGCAGATCGAACCATGTCAGTTAGGGTCTGGACCCACAATCTTTCAGTCTGTGATGCTGAAAATGGTTCATCTACTGTCGATTCCTCAAAAACAGAGCTAACCTCCTCCTGATCCCCTTCAGGTAGGACGGTCCTTTCCTGGGACTGTTGCTCTGCCAACAGGCACTCTAATGGAGGTGATGGAGATCTGGCGCGCTCTCTTTCCAGTAGAGAAGAAGCGATCAATGCAGCCAATCTCTGCTCCAATCCCTCCAGAGTTGAGGAAAAAACCTCCTCTGTTATATATGCAGGAGCAGGTGGACTGAGGACAGCTGCAGTACCTGGCACTCCCGGGGGTTCCTTATGGGTATTAACCTCTGATTTCTCAGGGGAGGAGGGTGCAGATGACTGCTCCAGATCCTCAGAGCCCGATGGAGACCCCCCACACTTCCTGAGAGGTATATCTCGGAGTTTTTTAGGCGGCATATTCCTTAGTTCAAAGCTGAGGTATTCCAGCCGCAATACACCCCTTACTGAAATAGTCTAATGCAATTTGCTGCTATGTACATCAGTGGGTGTCTACTAATGCGTCTTTCTGGGGATGCCTGTATCAACCGCCCGCTGTAAGCCCCTATACCATGCTACCAGCTCCTTTTCATGCTCTGTGTCCATAGCAAGCAGCGTGGACTGAGTCCTTTTATCTTGCTGGGACGCCCGCACATGCGCAGAAGCGCTGGGCGCACAGAGCGCGTCATCCGCCAGGCTCCGCCCCTTTTTTGAAGCTAAACCTTATAAAAGGAAAGCATGTGTGCGCGCACGCGTGCACGTGTGCGCTCTTGGCGCCATGTAGGGAGAGGAGCCAGGGTCCCTGTTTCACCAGGACTCGGGGATGGAAGGAAACTACTTGGCAGCATAACAGAGGAATGCAGCTTCCCTGATAGAGAGCTCACTCATCTGCCTGGACTTTCACCATGGAAGGAATAGTCCCAAGAAAAAAGACGTTCCACAGCGGCCTCTAGTGGACAAACACAGGTACCGCACTTTTGTCTTTTTTTTTTTTTAAACCTCCTTTATGAAAAACATTTCCAGGTTTACAGTTTTTTTAAAACTTCCCTTATGAAAAAACATTTCTAGGATTTCTTAGGCATATACAGCTATTAGCAGGAATACCCTTTAGGTAACAGGCAGAAAGACATATTAGGCTTGGGGGTCCCCTCAATAGAACCAAGTTCCTGAGGGGCCCCCACTTACCTTTTCCCCGCCGCAGGACTTTGTTTGGTCCACAGAAGCCCAAACTTCACCTCTCACGGCAGGCATTGTACTAGACCTTCAGGGACCGGGTTCCCAAGGATTCCACTCCCCTGGACCTGTATAGCACCCTGCACAGATAGCCTCTTGGTTTTGGGTATGACCAGAGCTCTGGATCCCAGGGTCCAGCCCTCCTAAGAGAGGCATTACAGGCAAAACCCTGCTCTTCTCTGCAAGGCCCGGGTACCGACCGTTTAGCTATGAAGCTTTTTTGGTCGGATCCGGAATAGCTTGCTAAGGCCCAGAGAACCTGTACACAAGCCCAGATGAATACATGTTAACCTTGGCCAACACCTTAGACACTGGCAAAAAACTGAGGTACTCCCGGATGGGAGGGGCTTATATAGGGGAGGGTACTTCCTGTTTTGGAAGTTGCCAGTGCCAGCACCTGAAGGTAATTCTATATAACCCATATAGTAATGACTATGCTGCTCTGTGTCCCGTGATGTATGAACAAGAAAAGAAGGACAACAATGCCCCTCCTAAAAACTCCCATACCATCTGTCGGGAGTTGCAATTTGACAACCAGAAAAAGATCAATGCATTCCAGGTTTAAAAAGGGTTGAGGTCCAGAGAGAGTGAGAGCGATAACACCAAATTTAACACACCTGCTCCCCATTCACACCTGAGACCTTGTAACATTAACGAGTCACATGACACTGGGGAGGGAAAATGGCTAATTGGGCCCAATTTGGACATTTTCACTTAGGGGTGTACTCACTTTTGTTGCCAGCGTTTTAGACATTAATGGCTGTGTGTTCAGTTATTTTGAGGGGACAGCAAATTTACACTGTTATACAAGCTGTACACTCACTACTTTACATTGTAGCAAAGTGTCATTTCTTGTCACATGAAAAGATATAATAATATATTTACAAAAATGAGAGGGGTGTACTCACTTTTGTGAGATACTGTACATATTTGTATTATAGGGATATAGCTAGAAAAGCAACTACAGAGTTGCCCTAAAAGTGATTACCACGTCTAGCAAGTATGTGGAAAACCCTTCCAGCAGAAAGAAATATCACTAAAGGGCAGTGTTGGGACAAGGTCCTTTGTGCCCAAGAAAAGATGTCAAAATGTTTCCCTTTGTGTTACGGCAGTGGAATAAAGGGAGTTTGTTTGTTTTACCCAATTAGAAAGAAAAAATACGATAGACGTGCAAAGTTGAAATTTGCTCTAATAACATTGAATTGAAGAAGGTGTTGGAGCTCAGGGCAGCCATCAGTGCCCTCAGCACACTGAGAGCCTTTGGCCTGGGGCCACAAACACAACTTACTAGCCAGGATGCTGTATCTGCAGGTTTAAACAATAACAAATAATACCCAGTTTTTGTCCCTGACCACACACGGATCATGTCTGAATGGTCAAGGGGCATCCGTCTAATATATCTTATTAACCACCATGCGCCCAAGGTACGTCATATGATGTCCTGGACTTTCACGGGGGATATCTGAATGATGCTTGCAGCTACAAGCATCGTTCAGATATCATTCTCTTCAGCCGCTAAATCTGTGCACCATACGAACAATCATAGTGGCAGTCCAGCCACTTGATCGTTCTTACAGGCAGCGGGAGGGGACATCCCCCCTCTTGCTACCCTCCGGTGCTTCTCCGGGCTCTCCCGTGCGATCGTCGGCCCGGAGAAGGAATCCGCCGGCGGCGGAAGAGAGTCATAGAGAAATCTGAGGGACAGATGGTCCCCAGAAATCTCTATGTCTCTCGTAGACCCGGGCGTGTAGTTATGACATCACATCCAGGCCGGCGGAAGTAAACAATGCCGGGGACTCGGCAGGAAAGCCTGAGATCGTGAATTTTCTTTTTTTGATCTCAGCCTGCCTGAAGGAGAGATGTGGGGTCTTATAGACCCCACATCTCTCCATAAAGAGGTCACGCACTATTCCTATTTCACGGGATGTTTACATTCCATGTAATAGGAATAAAAGTGATCAACAAATTTTTCTTTACAGGGAACGTGTAAAAACATTTTTTTCAAATAAAATAAACAATAAAATTTTTTAGGTGCCCCCATCCCCACGTGCTCGCACACAGAAGTGAGCGCATACGTATGTTGTGCCCGCATATGTAAACGACAGTCAAATCACACCATGAACGTTAGAGCAAGAGCAGCCCAAGACCTCCTCTGTGACTCTAAACAGGTAACCTATAAAAAAAATGAAAGCGCCACCTACAGAGATTTTTAAGTACCAAAGTTGGGCACCATTCCACGAACGTGCGTAATTTTAAAGTGTGACAGGTTAGGTATCTATTTACTCGGCGTAATATCATCTTTCACATTATACAAAAAAATTGGGCTAACTCATGAAACTGTTTTTTTTCCCAAAAAAAAGCGTTTCAAAAATTGCTTCGCAAAGACCGTTTGACATAAAAAGTTGCAAAAACCGCCATTTTATTCCCTAGGGTCTCTGCTAAAAAAACATATATAATGTTTGGGGGTTCTGAGTAATTTTCTAGAAAAAAATTATGAATTTAACATGTAGGAGGGAAGTGTCAGAATTGTCCCTCTGCCCCAAAACCCAGTCCTTCCTGTTCAGTAAACATCTCTGGTTGCTAGTAATTTGGTTTACAATAAGCCCAGGATCTTTATATTCGGGTCTTTCTACAGTTTCTACAACAATTTTTGATTGGTCAAAATGGAATTATTCATGTCTGTGTTTAAACTTCACTGCAATTATCAGAGGCAGAAACTGGGTGGCATAGCACAGAATGAGTGCAGAGAATATGTAGAACCACCCTCAATTAATTCACTCAGTACTTATCTAAGTCACTAGACAAGAATAAACATGCAGATCCATAGGCTTGGCTTCACTCTGACTTTGCTAGCTATGGCAGCCTGAAAGGTTTTACTATATAAACCGCATCTGATTAACTTTGTTGCCTACTAACTTTGCCTAGGCCCATCAGTGATTACAGTTATACTCTGGAGAGGCTGTCTGCTGAACTGAGTTTGTTTGTCTCTCCAGCTTAACTAAGTTAGTGATCATCGCTACCCCCTTTGGATTACAGTTTGTTCTTTATGTGCACCACCGAGTTTTGCTAGCGAAGATTCTTCAACAAACTATACCCCAAGTTATAGTCAGGCCTGACTGGGTAGTATAGGACTTTGCTGGGCGCCATTTTTTTGCTCACAAGGGAGGATAGCTGCAGCGGGGTTACTATATTATTATTGCATTGCTGAATGTTATACCCTGTTAATGTGTACACCTATATTGCATGGATCTGCATGAGATATTGTATACAAATTACCTTTTAAACTTTTACCAATATTAAAAAGTTATAGTTAAGTAATTTGGTTGTCAGTGTCAATTACTGCGCTGGGATAAAGGGGTTGTGCCATATAACAGTATAGATATAGTACAGTTATACCATCCTCCCCCTTTCCTAACTGTGCCACGAGAGGTTAGAGCCGATTGCCAGGGGTTGACAGCGGTGCATTACAAGGCCCAAAACAAACAAGCAGCCCTCTTAAACTGAGGGTATCGCTATACGTGGGGGCTCGTCCGGGATATCCTTGTATATTGCACGCTGCAATCAAGCCGGTCTGAAGTACCAGCATGGACTCGCAGGCAGTGACACAATGGTGCGCAGAGGAGGCTGTGGATCCAGTCCGGGCGGTAGCTTATGAACTTCCAGGAGGGATCCAGGCGAGAGAAGAAGTAAAGCATCTAGTAATGTCAATATCGCCACAATGGAAAGCATGGGCGGTGGATGTAAAGTCAGATACCTCGGGGGCATATGCACTAGTAGAATGGACAAGAGGAATTCCAGAAGAATTCAAAGGGCAGAGTGTAAAAGACATAGATGACAGAACATATCGCTTAGTGCATACTGGGGCTGTGAAGAAGGAGTCTCCAGGAACCTCCCCACCATTATCTCCGTCACTCTTCTCCAACATGGGAGGCAGTAGCAAAACAAAAGCCCCAAAGTCACCCCTGCACGCCATAGGTCCGGAATTGCTGACTGCTTTGGGGGACTTTGTTGCCAAGTGCCAGAAAACCAGCACGGTACATGTGGAAGCCGGGTACCGGAAACTCTGGGTGTTTTCAGGAACACAACCTGTGCCACCCGGGGAGGAAGACTTCGACCCCTGGATTGAGCAGGCAATGCAGGCAGTAGAAGGTTGGGAAGTTCCAGAAGCGCAGAAGAAGCAGCGCATCAATGAAAGCTTGAAGGGTCCTGCTGCTGAGGCTGTGAAAAATCTTAGGTGCAGCAATACTGTGTGTACTGCAATGGATTATCTGTCTATGTTGCAGGATGAATTTGGCCAGCTGGAGAAGGTGTCGGAGCTGGTGTATCAATTTGAACATACTTTCCAACAGCCGAGGGAGAAGTTGTCTGAGTATGTCTGGAGACTGAATAGAATGCTGTGCCAGATTGTACTGAGAAAGGGAATGCAGCCACAGGTCATAGATGCTACCAGGATGAAGCAGATCCTGAGGGGAGCCTTGTGTTCGGATCCAGTTTGGCTTCACCTGAAGACCTCTGACGGAGTCATGTCTCTGAATTACACAGACCTTGTGCGGATCATAAGGGACGAAGAAGCCTTGATGAAGGATCAAGAAGGGGTTGAGAAGACCACCCCACCTGTTTCGGTGGGAGTCAGAACGGCAGTAGTTACCGAACGTGACTCAGAAGTATAAACCTTTAGGTCTCAAATGGCCCAAGTACTGGATTTATTGACCTCTTTATTGGCCATGAACTCAGGAGCCAAGGAGAAAGAAGAGATCCGGAAGGAACTGGACCGGAATGTTCCCATTCCAGCATCCCGAAAAATAAGGAAGGAAATTATCTGCTTCAATTGTGGAGGAGTTGGTCACCCTGAAAGAGTGTGTACCAGCCCAAGGAAGAACCGAGGCACTCAGTACCAGCCGGCGGAAAACTTCAGAGGGCCCCGGTGAAGGAGTCAGCTGGGCGCCCACTACCTACAGAAAGCTCCAAGAAGATCCAAAAACAAGCAGAGCAAAAAGAGAAGGGAAACAATGCCCCTCCTAAAACCTTCCATACCACCTGTCGGGAGTTGAAATTTGACAACCGGAAAAAGATCAATGCATACCAGGTCCAAAAAGGGTTGAGGTCCAGAGAAAAATGGAAAAATAAGAAAATACCACTGGAAAAATCAAGGAGCCCAAAGGAGAAAACACCTCCTAAGAAGTTCCCGGATAAATTAGTTGGACACTCCTCTCTAGTCTCTGTTCAAGTGGAGGGAGTCTACACTAAGGCACTCAGACACAGGAGCCCAAGTGACTCTCTTATACAGAGACTTTTATCAGAAGGATTTGAGTCACGTGCCTTTGCAGAAGCAGGAAGACCTGAAGATAGGGGGGATTGGCACTCGTAGCTTCCCCTACGACGGTTATGTTTCAATCAGGCTGGCCTTTGACCCCTCTGTGATCGGGAAGGCCGAAGTTTTTGACACCCTGGCGGTGGTTTGCCCTCGCCCACCAGGAGCCAACACGATGTCCATGTTGATAGGGACCAACACTGACTTGGTCCGGAGACTGCTGACCCCGTTAGTGCAAGAGCGGAGTTCTCCCAAACAGAAGATTCACCCCATGCTGCAACAGGTCTACCAGAAGTTTATCCTGGAGCAAAAGGCCCCGGAAGAGGGGGTGGTAAGAGTCTGGAGACTGTCTAGAAGAGAGATACTGCAGCCTGGTGAGGTGACCTGTCTTCAGGCTACGGTAAAACTCTCTTGGGAGCAGCCGGGTCCCTTTGTGGTCGTGGAGCCAGACCCCTTCAACACTCATCAAGGATTGGAAGTGATCCCTGATGTCGTCTCATTGAGGGCATTGAAGAAGGCGAAGGGCCAGATTCCAGTGAGTGTCAGAAATGTCTACTGGGCAAAGTGAATCCTGCTACCCCAGTGACCCTGTCTGAATTAAAGTCCAAAGAAGAAGAAGTCACCCTGGAGGAGCTCTGCCTAGAAGATACCGCCTTGCCATTGAAATGGAAGGAGAGAGCCAAGGTTTAGCTGGCTAGGTGGAGAAGAATATTCTCAGAAGATGAGTTTGACGTGGGGTGTGCGAGAAGTGCCACCCATAAAATCCGTCTTCAAGAAGACAAACCCTTTCAGGAGAGGGTTCAAAGAGTTCCACTGGCTGACTTGGAAGATTTGCATGAGCAGTTGGCAGAGCTAAAGAGGACAGGGGTCATCCGAGAGCCCAGAAGTCCATATGCCTCCCCCATCATGGTGGTAAGGAAGAAAAACGTGTCGCTGAGACTCTGCATAGACTACAGGACTCTCAACAGGAGGACCATACCCGACCAGTACACTACCCCCAGGATAGAATATGCTTTGCAGAGTCTGTCTGGGGCCAAGTGGTTCAGTGTCATGGACCTGAAGAGTGGGTATTATCAAATCTCAATGCACCCTGAAGATAAGGAGAAGACGGCCTTCATCACCCCAGTGGGATTCTATGAATTCAATAAAATGCCCCAAGGCCTGTCGGGAGCCCCCACTACTTTCCAGAGGTTGATGGAGAAGACCGTTGGGGACAATTTGATCAAAGTCCTGGTGTACCTAGACGACATCATTGTCTTCGGGAAGACTCTGGAGGAGCATGAAGAAAGATTGGAGAAAGTCCTGAAGAGACTCAGTGAAGAGGGATTAAAACTCTCCAGAGAAAAATGCCAGTTCTACCAGTCCTTGGACCACTATCTGGGACACATAGTATCTGCAGAAGGAGTGTCTACAGACCCTAATAAACTGGATGCAGTCACCTCCTGGCCCAGACCAACTACAGTGACCGAGCTCAGATCCTTCCTAGGCTTCTGCTCCTACTACCGTAGATTTGTGGAAGGGTTTGCAAAAATTGCCAAACCCCTAAATGAGCTACTGAAGATGGAAGGGGAGAAAGATGATACTGGCCCCAGGAAGCCTGGAGAGTCTGTGGAAGACCAGTGGACAGGAGTGCGAAGAAGCCTTCCAGATGTTAAAGGAGAGTCTTACCACTGCACCAGTCCTGGCCTATGCTGATCCCAAAAAGCCATATGAACTGCATGTAGATGCCAGCCATGATGGTCTAGGAGGAGTGCTATACCAAGAATATTAAGGACAGTTGCGCCCAGTTGCCTACGTTAGTAGAAGTCTGGCACCTGCAGAAAAGAACTACCCCACTCACAAGTTGGAGTTCCTGGCCCTAAAGTGGGCAGTTGTGGATAAACTCAGAGATTACCTGTATGGAGCTGACTTCACAGTAAAGACTGACAATAATCCACTCACCTATCTCTTCACCACGGCCAAGCTGGATGCCACTGGTCATCGTTGGTTAGCAGCCCTAGCCGGATTCAACTTCAGCCTGAAGTATAGGCCCGGAGCTGGAAACCGCGATGCAGACGCATTGTCCAGAAGAGCCCACGCACCCACCCACCATCCAGAAGATTGGACCCAGGTAACCCCGGGTGGGGTACGGGCCTTGTGTCAAGGAGTACAACTTCAAGCTAGTGGTGGGTCAAGGGCTGAAGAGATCGGTGTTTCTGCCATGGGGGTGCCTAAGTGTTACTGCAATGTGACCCAAGTGGGAGAGGATGACCTACCCAAATTGTCCAAGAAGGACTTGAGGAAAGACCAGCTGGAAGACCCTTGGGGAAGATTAGCACTGGAGACCTTGGAAGACCAGGATCCAGAAAGACTTCTGAAGAACCCTTCAAAGGTGGCCCGGTTGGTCCACAAGGAATGGGACAAGTTGCAGGTTCATCAAGGGGTGGTCTACCGAAGGGGCTCCTCTGATGATCTGGAAGATAAGTGGCAGCTATTTCTGCCTGAAAAGTACAGAAGAACCGTCTTAGCTGCCTTACATGATGATCATGGCCACTTGGGGGCTTAACGAACATTCCAACTTGTAAGGGATAGGTTCTATTGGCCTTGTATGCGGGCTGAAGTGGAAGAATACTGCCACTCCTGTGCATGCTGTATCCAGAGGAAGACATTGCCACGTCAAGCTGCCCCAATGGGCCATTTGCAGAGTCAAGGACCCTTGGACTTGGTGTGCATTGACTTTCTCTGTCTCGAAGCTGACCTAAGTGGACAAGGAAATGTTCTGGTGATAACCGACCATTTCACCCGTTATGCCCAAGCTTTTCCAGCCAAAGATCAGAAGGCTTCCACTGTAGCTAAAATCTTAGTAGAGAAGTACTTTGTGCACTATGGACTGCCACAACGCTTGCACTCTGACCAAGGGAGGGACTTTGAGAGTCGATTGATCAAGAAACTGTTGGACTCTTTGGGTATCAAGAAGACCCGCACCACCCCTTATCACCCTCAGGGTGAAGCTCAGCCAGAGAGGTTCAACAGGACTCTATTAAATATGTTGGGGACGCTAAGTAGTGAACAGAAGCAGCACTGGAGCAAGCATATAGCGGCCATCGTGCACACCTACAACAGTACCACTAGCGATGCCACAGGGTACTCTCCATACCACCTTATGTTTGGCAGGGAAGTAAGACTGGCATATCCACGGATCGCACAAGGGCTACGTTGACAGACTGAGGAGGAGTTTGAAGTTGGCTTTTGAACAGGCTCAAGTGGCCTCAGAACAAAGAGGAGCCAGGAACAAGAGGAACTTTGACCTCAAGGTTCGAATCCAGGACCTCCAGCCAGGGGACCGAGTGCTGCTGCACAACCTAGGGGTTCCAGGGAAGCATAAGTTAGCAGACAGATGGAGACCTGAACCCTATGTGATCTGTAAGAAGTTACCAGATTTGCGGGTGTATCAGCTAAAACCAGAAGGGAAGGTAGGGCCACTGAAGACATGGCACAGAAACCATTTACTCCCACTTTCGGAAGCGGTCCGGATACCTTCTGTAGAAGATTCCCCTGAACCATCCTCAAGTTTGGAGACACCTAGGCCAAACACTCGGTCTCGGGTCTCTCAGTCTAGAGAAGCGGATGCCTCGGATCAGAGTTTGGAAGAAGAGCTTGGATGGTTGTGGCCTTCTCAGACCCCAGAACCCATGTCTATAGATCTTCCACCATCTGAAGGCACTGTGGACAGTACATTGAACATGGAAGCCACAGAGTTTGTTCCGTCTAGTCCTCTGGTTGAAGAGTGGGAAGATGCCACATGGTCACCTTCTGCTGATCATCAAGATTACTCCTCACATCTGCCTATACCTGATTTGGATGTACCAGAAGTATTGGAGCCCAGTGTGCCCACTTTAGAGGAAGATGCAGTGAGGGATGTAACAGTCACCCCAAGAGAACAAAGGGCCAAAAGAGTTATTCGTCCTCCTCGAAAGTTAACCTACACCCAGGTGGGGAAAAGTTCTGAGGATACAGTAACCACTGCTAGAAGGACTTTGCCAACACCTGATCCTTCTGCTGTGCATTTGGTGGAAGGCAACCCCAGGTCTCTCTCTGGCACAGTTAGACGGGTCAACCCCTTTGATGTAACCAGTGGGCAGGACAAACTCCCTTCCCCATTCTGGTGGAAGTTTCCTCTGCCAACTTCTCTAGCTGCCCTAATGAGTTTGTGTTTTCCTACTGTTGATACTGTCTTTGAGGGACCAAAGATTTCAAGGGGGGGGAGTGTGTAGCAGGGTGTCGTTTTACCCGCAGGACTACATTTCCCGGGATGCTTTGCGGAACCCAGGGTGCCATTCCCCGCGCAAGGACTGCTGGGGTGGACTTTAAAAGAGAAGGGCGGGGCTCGTTTCTTTCTCTTGAAACGCCGCCCTACTTGCAAGAGGATTTCCTGCACTCACCTGCTGCGCGCGATAGGCCTGAAGCCTGGGTCTCGCGTTCCTGTTCCAGAGAGCTTCCGTTCCGCTGGGGAGTCTGCAGAGCATCCGATCCACCTGAGGTGCCATCATCTTCCGAAGAACCAAAGACTTGGTGCATCGCGGATCACTGTGACGCCACTCACAGTAGCGGAGGAATCGGACAGGAGTCGGTCCGGTTAGGGTGAGAGAGCGCCTGCTCGGAACCTTAAATCAATAACTTTACCTAGGCTTTCTATTGAACATAGTTATACTTTGGAGAGATTGTTGTCCTGAACTGAGTTTGCCAGTCTCTCCAGTTTGCCAAGTCAGCGGTTATTCACAAACCCCTTTATTGGATTACAATTTGTTTCTCTATGTGCACCACCGACAGTTGCTAGCGAAGATTCCTCACCAAACTATACCCACAGTTACAGTCAAGCCTGACTGGGTAGTTAGGACATTGCTGGGCGCCATTTCTTTGCTCACGAGGGAGGATAGCTGCAGCGGGGTTAATACCATTTTTATTGCCTAACTGAATGTCATATGCATATAATGTGTACACCTTTATTGCAGGGATCTGCATAAGATATTGTACTCAAATTACTCTTTTATATTGTTGCTTACAGTAAACCGTTATAGTTAAGTAACTTGGTTGTGAGTGTCCATTATTCTGCTGGTATACAAAGGGGGTTGTACTGTGTAATATATATGTATCGAGATAGTACAGTTATACCACTACTTTCCCTCTTTTCTAACTGTGTCACGAGAGAAGTCAGAGCCGATTGCCAGGGGTTGATAGCAGTGCATTACAGGGGCCCAAACAAGCAAGCAGCCCTCTTAAGCTGAGGGTATCCCTACACATGGAGTTGTGGAGATATCCAAGTGGCAGGGGCAGCCACTCATTCAGTTTTGAACCGGACAATCCAGTTTCTGAAACAACTGACCTTCGGGCCATATGAATTTACTGATCTTCTACACAAGATCTTTCTGCCAGAAAGATCCTGTGAAAAAAATGCATGAACTGGTCCTAAAGCGCTTTCTTTTACATGCAATAGACATGCAAATGTCTCTACAGCATTTAGACACATGCAATTAATCATTGAGATATTGAAGAGTGACGGCAGAAAAAAGACCCAGTGGTCTTTTTTTTTTAACTTTTCGTCTGAGTATAGATCTATGTTTGTCCCAAGCATGTTTGAATCCACTTACTGTTCACTGACTCACTTACCTCTGCTGGAAGTCTATTCAAAGCATCGACTACTCTTTCGATAAAATAATATTTTCTAAGATTCGTTTTGAACTTTCCTCCTGTTAGTTTGTCCCCATGTTCTTGATCTTGACTTCATATTGAAAATACTGCCCTCCTAAACCTGATTTACCCCCTTGATGTATTTAAAGGTTTCAATCATGTCTCCCCTTTACCTTCTTTCCTTCAGACTGTACATATTAAGTTCCTTAAATCTCTCCTGATATGTTTTATCCTTCAGACCTTTCACCATTTTTGTTGCCCCTCTCTGGACTCAATCTATCTTATCGATATCTTTTTGTAAGTGAGGTCTCCAGAACTGGACACAGTATTCTAAATGAGTTCTGACTAAAGATCTCTATAGGGGAATCAGGGCCTCCTTTCTCCTGCTGGTGACCGCTCTAGTGATGCATCCTCAAATTCTATTTGCTTTTCCCACTGCATGGCCAAACAACTCTGCTTCAATTCCATTAAATGTATACCTGCACACTTGTACATGCATGTACACACATTTATGAGTACACGTGTAAAAGATCTTCTGTGCACATTTTTTTCTTTTGGCTTTATGGATCTGACGGCAGTAGAACTGTGTTCATAGAAAAAAACACAGTACTGATAAAAAATTCTGAATTTTTTTGTGGCTGTGTGCGCGTGCCCTAATTATTATGCTGAATGTCTGGTTTGAGAACACTGTATACTGTATAACTGTATACTGTATAACAAACCAGACTCCAACACCCCTGCCACTGCGCCACCTCTGTCTGGTTTAATTGCGGAACTTCAGGAGCACTGACAGCTGTACCTGCATGAATAAAGCATGCAAAGACAATTTGCATGTTTCATTGACAAATAAATTGTAATGATATTATTACATTGTATTGTATAGTTTCTGACTCCTGATCAAGTGATCACTATGATAGCCAATAAAAGTTTCCACATAGCTTCGCTTACAAAAACAAGCTGGCAACAGTTGGCGCTGTCACTTTGATAAAAATTTACTTGTTTTACATTTTTGCCCATTTGTCAGCTTAAAAAATAAAATGTTATCAGAATATTTATTAACCCTGTGTATTAAATAAAAACCTTGACTGTCCTTAAAAGCAATGTCAAAATTATATAGGTAGGTGTCAGGCCTACCCCTAGTTTTGATGGTTTAGGCACTATAGCTGGTTCTGTGTTCTTCACCTATAGCTGCTCTTTCCCATAAGGCAAGCAGGCCTATTAGTACTCGGTTGCCCCAGGTCTTATACACAATGCAATAGTGCCTGGCTACCACACCAAAGCTACCAGGAGCTAAGCACAACAAATATGTACTTGCAGTTGGTAGACAGGTAGAGTGGTCCAATGGCAGTCTGGATTTAATGCAGGCAATGCTCAGAGAGTAGTCAGGCAGGACTGGGATCAAGCAAAGGCAAAGGTCAAGGTACAGGAACAAGGCAAGCAAACAGGGAACTTGAAGCACTTGTTACAAACGCTATCACAAGCATTACACTAAGGGCTTGGCAGGCTTAAAACAGGTTTGGTCTCCCCCAGTGTCTACATCAATCAACCTGCACGTGGACAGTGAGACAAGGAGTGCAGCTCAACCAAAACCAGGATGCTAGAATAAGACCAGCAGCTGCCAAGGAACAGGAGAGTTACATGTCCCCAACAGTAGGCAAATTGGGCAAGCAGTTATCATCAAGTTAACTGACAATGCTAAATTTGGCCTGGGCACCTAGACATCAATGACCTCTGGTCACAAAAGGATTAAGTGCATATGTGTTTTTTTAAAGTATTTTTTAAAGTATTTATGGTGGTATTTAATTTCTGATATTGTGATAACATAAAGTGAGGTTTTGGATAGGAGTATTGTGACTGTTGCTTTACTGATTCTCAGCTTTCCTCTTTTTGGTCCTTTTGCTTTCTATGCTTTCCCTGCTCACCACCTCCTGGGACATGTCACATGTCCCAGGTCCCAGGAGGCTTTTGGTTATTTGAGAAAGAGCAGCTCTACTCTCGCATTCTTACTGGGAAGCTGGCTGTGAAGCACCAAGAAGTCACAACCGCATTTCCACATTAGGGATGAGCTCGGTGTTCGAGTCGAACATAGGTTCGACTCGAACATCGGCTGTTCGCGCGTTCGGCGAACAACGAACGATTTGGGCCGTTCGCGCCAAATTTGAGTGACGCGAACGGCCCACAATACACTGCACCATCGCAGTGTAATCCCGGCGCTGTGATTGGCCAAGCATGCACTGTGACCCTGCATGCTTGGCCAATCACAGCGCCGGCAGCGAGGAGAGCAATGATTGGCCACAGGCAGGATGCCTGTGGCCAATTATAGCTGAGGGAGTTTAGTACACGCCCCACACTATAAAAGGCCGCCAGCGCGGCGGCCTTGTGTAGTGTGTTCCGGAGCAGGGAAAGTGAAGGATAGGCAGGGACAGTGTCAAATCTTGTCAAATCTATGCTTTGCTAAACCTTGTGTGTAGGGACAGAGAAGGATAGGCAGGGAGAGTGTCAGTGTCATATTCTTTGCTAAACCTTGTGTGTAGGGAGAGAGAAGGATAGGCAGGGAGAGTGTCAGTGTCATATAATTTGATAAACCTTGTGTGCAGGGAGAGAGAAGGATAGGCAGGGGACAGTGTCAGTGTCATATTCTTTGCTAAACCTTGTGTGCAGGGAGAGAGAAGGATAGGCAGGGAGAGTGTCAGTGTCATATACTTTGATAAACCTTGTGTGCAGGGAGAGAGATGGATAGGCAGGGGACAGTGTCAGTGTCATTGTTGCTAAGCCTCCTGCACATTATACACCTGAAGTTAGCCCGTATTGCTGCTTTTTCCTGGTGTGTTACACCAACAGGATTTTGCGGCACTTACAGCAGGCGGAGTGTGCCTCCTGACCATATTACACCTTAACTTAGCCTGTATTGCTGCTTTTTCCTGGTGTGTTACACCAACAGGATTTTGCGGCACTTACAGCGGGCGGAGTGTACCTCCTGACCATATTACACCTTAACTTAGCCCGTATTGCTTCTTTTTCCTGGTGTGTTACACCAACAGGATTTTGCGGCACTTACAGCGGGCGGAGTGTGCCTCCTGACCATATTACACCTTAACTTAGCCTGTATTGCTGCTTTTTCCTGGTGTGTTACACCAACAGGATTTTTCGGCACTTACAGCGGGCGGAGTGTACCTCCTGACCATATTACACCTTAACTTAGCCTGTATTGCTGCTTTTTCCTGGTGTGTTACACCAACAGGATTTTGCGGCACTTACAGCGGGCGGAGTGTGGCTCCTGACCATATTACACCTTAACTTAGCCTGTATTGCTGCTTTTTCCTGGTGTGTTACACCAACAGGATTTTGCGGCACTTACAGCGGGCGGAGTGTGCCTCCTGACCATATTACACCTTAACTTAGCCTGTATTGCTGCTTTTTCCTGGTGTGTTACACCAACAGGATTTTGCGGTACTTACAGCGGGCGGAGTGTGCCTCCTGACCATATTACACCTTAACTTAGCCTGTATTGCTGCTTTTTCCTGGTGTGTTACACCAACAGGATTTTTCGGCACTTACAGCGGGCGGAGTGTACCTCCTGACCATATTACACCTTAACTTAGCCTGTATTGCTGCTTTTTCCTGGTGTGTTACACCAACAGGATTTTGCGGCACTTACAGCGGGCGGAGTGTGGCTCCTGACCATATTACACCTTAACTTAGCCTGTATTGCTGCTTTTTCCTGGTGTGTTACACCAACAGGATTTTGCGGCACTTACAGCGGGCGGAGTGTGCCTCCTGACCATATTACACCTTAACTTAGCCTGTATTGCTGCTTTTTCCTGGTGTGTTACACCAACAGGATTTTGCGGCACTTACAGCGGGCGGAGTGTGCCTCCTGACCATATTACACCTTTACTTAGCCTGTATTGCTGCTTTTCCCATTTCCCTGCAGGCCATTAGAATGTCTGAAAGGCAAACAAGGAGAGGCAGACAGTCAGGAGCCAATAAAAGAGGGCAAGCAGGCTCTGTGTCTAGAGACAACAGTGCTGGTCGTGGACGCGGTGCATCGCCATCATCACGTGGCCATGGGACACGCTTGTCCTTCTTTTCGGCAGCTGGACGTATTGAGCCGCATCATGCCGAAGACTTGGTAGAGTGGATGACCAAGCCCTCCTCATCCTCCTCATCCTCTCTCACCCAGGCTCAGGGTACTGGCAAAGCAGCTGCCAAAGCGTCCTCTTCCCTGGTATCAATGTCATCATCAGTCACTCCTTCCCTAGACCAACCATGTCCTCCTGAGGAGTCCCCCGAACTGTTTGAGCACAGTGTTGGGTACATGCTCCAGGAGGATGCCCAGCGTTTCGAAGGGTCTGATGATGATACCCAGCTAGAGGAAGGCAGTAGCGTGAGAGCAGAGAGAGGGGATGCTCAAGAAGGACACCAATCTGGCAGTCATGTTCCAGCAGCTGCAGCATACTGCCAGACTGGCTCCAGTGATGAGGAGGGAGGGGATGATGAGGTCACTGACTCCATGGGGGTGCCTAATAGGAGAGAGGAGGAGGAGGAGGATGAGGAGGAGGCACATCTCCAACGAGGCAGGATGCCCTCGGGGGGCCAGCGTAAGGGCAGCACACCGACGGAATCACACCGCAGAGCTCCGCCTGTGCAGGGCGCTGCCTCTGCCCGTTATTCAAAAAGTTCTTGGGTGTGGGCCTTTTTTGAGTCGAGTGCATCAGATCGCACAGCTGTTGTTTGCAACATATGTCTCAAGCGTATATCGCGTGGCCAAAACATCACCCGCTTGGGCACCACATGCTTGACCAGACATATGTTGACCTGCCATGCAGCTCGTTGGCAAGCCTACCTTAAAGACCCATACCAAAGAACAAAGCTGACCTCTTCTTGCACCGCATCAGCTGGGATCTCCAACCCCACTATACTTTCAGTCCTCTCTGAAACCTGCTCTGAGAGGAATGAAGGTGTAGAATTAGGTGTGTCACAGCCAAGTACTTGCGGGCACTCTGCTAGCAGTACACCGACGTCCGATTCTAGCAGGCAAATTTCCCTGCCCCAGCTGCTGGACCGTCAAAAGAAGTTCACTCCCAGCCATCCACATGCCCAGCGGTTGAATGCTAGCTTGGCTAAATTGCTAGCGCTTCAACTGCTGCCTTTTCAGTTGGTAGACTCAGCCCCCTTCCGTGAGTTTGTGCAATGTGCGGTTCCTCAGTGGCAGGTTCCCAAACGCCACTTTTTCTCACGGAAGGCGATTCCGGCTCTCTACCGGCATGTGGAAGGCAATGTCTTGGCCTCGCTGGACAGGGCGGTCAGCGGTAAGGTGCATATTACCGCTAACTCATGGTCCAGCAGGCATGGACAGGGACGTTACCTTTCTTTCACGGCCCATTTGGTCACTCTTTTGGCAGCTGGGAAGGATGCAGGACAAGGTGCAGTAGTGTTGGAGGTTGTTCCACCACCACGCCTCCAAAATGCTACTACTGGTTGTGACACACCTCTGTCCTCCAACCCCTCCTCTTCTTCTTCCTCCGTGGCCTCTTCCTGTGCTTTGTCCTCGGAACCAGCGGTGCTCCGTAGGCGTTCAAGGGGCTTCGCAAGTACGCAGGCAAAAATATGCCATGCCGTGCTTGCGCTGGTGTGTTTGGGGGACAGGAGCCACACTGGGGCAGAGGTTCTGTCTGCTCTGCAGGGGCAGGCCGAGAGGTGGTTGACGCCACGCCAGCTTAAGCCAGGAATGGTAGTTTGCGACAATGGCACCAACCTCCTCTCCGCTCTCCGACAGGGACAACTGACCCATGTGCCCTGTGTGGCTCACGTCCTTAACCTGGTGGTGCAGCGGTTCTTGGGCAGGTACCCAGGCTTACAGGATGTCCTGAGGCAGGCCAGGAAAGTCTGTGTGCATTTCCGCAGATCTTATAATGCCAGTGCTCGCCTGGCTGAGCTGCAAAAGGAGTTGAACCTGCCCAAAAACCGCCTTATATGTGACATGCCCACCAGGTGGAACTCAACATTGGCCATGCTGCAGCGGCTGCACACGCAGCAGAGGGCCATCAATGAGTACCTGTGCGACTACTGGACCACGACAGGGTCAGGGGAGCTCGGTTTTTTTTCACCACGCCAGTGGGGCATGATCAGGGATGCATGCACTGTCCTGGCACCATTTGAGGAGCCCACGAGGATGGTGAGCAGTGACAGTGCATGCGTCAGTGACACTGTACCTCTTGTCCACCTGTTGGAACATACGCTGCGTAGAATAATGGACAGGGCACTTGAGGCAGAACAGAGGCAGGAAGAGGAGGACTTCCTTGCCTCTCAAGGCCCCCTTTACCCAGACAGTGTTCCTTCTGTCCCACCCATCGCACAGGAAGAAGAGGAGGAGGAGGAGGAGGAGGAGGAGAAGGAGGATTGTGTCAGCATGGAGGTGGAGCCTGGCACTCAGCATCATCAGCAGCAGTCTTTTAGGGATGATTTACAGTCCCAAGAAACCAGTGGACTTGTACGTGGCTGGGAGAAGGTGGCTGCGGATCATGTCGTCCTTAGTGACCCAGAGGACTCCGGACCGAATGCCTCAGCTAACCTACGCTGCATGGCCTCCCTGATCCTGCAAAGTCTGCGGAAGGATCCTCGTATTCTTCGGATCAAGGAGAGGGACCATTACTGGCTGGCCACTCTCCTTGATCCACGGTACAAGGGTAAGGTTGCGGACCTTATCTTACCGTCGCAGAGGGAGCAGAGGATGAGACAACTCCGGGAGGCCTTGCATAAAGGTCTGTGCAATGCGTCCCAGAGACTGGGAGGTTACAAACTCCTGGTCCTGGACAACGAGTTGCTGAGGCTTCGGTCAGTCAAAGAAGGAGCGGTGGGGAAGGTGGCCGTCTGACCGATGCGTTCAGACAATTCTTTAGTCCGCAGCCCCAAGGTATGATCGGTTCCAGCAACCATCGCCAGCGTCTGATATACATGGTGCAGGAATACCTAGGGGCAAGGTCAGACTTGGACACATTCCCCACCGAAAATCCTATGGCTTACTGGGTCTTGAGGATGGATCACTGGCCAGAGCTTGCACAGTATGCAATTGAGCTACTGGCCTGTCCTGCATCCAGCGTTCTTTCAGAACGCACATTCAGTGCTGCTGAAGGATTTGTAACGGATCACAGGGTGCGCCTGTCCACCGACTCTGTTAATCGACTGACCTTTATAAAGATGAACCAGTCTTGGATCACCACCAGCTACCAAACACCTGAAGCTGATATAACAGACTAATTTATTTTCAAATGTCACATCCCTTCAAGACTGATGCTGATGCTGAGAGACTGTCCTGTTATGTTGACTGACTATCCTCCTCCTCCTCAATGACCTGATTGATGATGATAGCTTGGAAGAACATTTTTGTTTCTGGGTGCCGCCACCAGTGGCTAAGGCCCAATTTTTCAGCCCCTGTTTAACAGGGGTGTGTTATTAAAATTTTTTATGCAATGCTTTGCAGCAGGGCTCATTCCTGCACTCCAACTAGAGTATCTGGGAGTGGTTGCAGTGTCGTGGCACCAGCACCAGTGGCTAAGGCCCAATTTGTCAGCCCCTGTTTAACAGGGGCGTGTAATTACAATTTTTGATGCAATACTTTGCAACAGGGCTCATTGCTGTGCTCCAAGTACAGTATCTGTGAGGGGTTGCAGTGTTGTGGCACCAGTGCCTAAGGCCCAATTTTTCTGCCCCTGTTTAACAGGGGCATGTAATTACAATTCTTGATCTAATAATTCACAGCAGGGCCCATTCCTGCACCCACCAAGACTAACTGTGAGGCCTTACAGTGTTGTGTCAACACCACCACCACCACCACCACCAAAGGCCCAATTTTTCAGCCCCTGTTTAACAGGGGCGTGTAATTACAATTTTTGATGCAATACTTTGCAACAGGGCTCATTGCTGTGCTCCAAGTACAGTATCTGTGAGGGGTTGCAGTGTTGTGGCACCAGTGCCTAAGGCCCAATTTTTATGCCCCTGTTTAACAGGGGCATGTAATTACAATTCTTGATCTAATAATTCACAGCAGGGCCCATTCCTGCGCCCACCAAGACTAACTGTGAGGCCTTACAGTGTTGTGTCAACACCACCACCACCACCACCACCAAAGGCCCAATTTTTCAGCCCCTGTTCAACAGGGGCATGCAATTACAATTCTTGATCTAATAATTCACAGCAGGGCCCATTCATGCGCCCACCAAGAGTAACTGTGAGGGCTCACAGTGTTGTGGCAACACCAACATGTAAGGGGCAGATTTCAGCTTAGTATATACGGCAGGCCCCTACTTTCAAACATCCAACTTACAAACGACTCCTCCTTGCAAACGGAAGGATACAACAGGAAGTGAGAGGAAATCTACCCCTAGGAAGGCAAATTCTCTCCTGTAAGAGTTAATATGGGAAAAAAAGTGTCTCCTCTCCACTGATGCTTTATCACCAATTCTTGTTTCAATAAAAACCCCAAATTTTCAAAAAACATTTGTCATTAGGACGGAAAGTGAGGTGAACTGTTCTGAACAGGTGCACACTGCACAGACAGCAAAACAAATGTTACAGGGGTGATAACCCTTCCCTATGTTTTCCAAAAAGCTTAAAAATAGATTTTTTGGCTGGAGCTACACTTAAACAATGTACCTGTTCAAAATTACAAACAGATTCTACATAAGAACAAACCTACAGTCCCTGTCTTGTATGCACCGCCTGTATACGGCTGTTCAGAGTATATAGGGCCTTTTTTATTTTGTGTGCGGGGTTCCCCTTAATATCCATACAAGACCCAAAGGGGC
The DNA here is from genome assembly GCA_029206835.1 of Rana muscosa. Lineage (NCBI taxonomy): Eukaryota > Metazoa > Chordata > Amphibia > Anura > Ranidae > Rana > Rana muscosa. The sequence continues at coordinate 74,711,249 of CM055127.1, forward strand.
TGGTAATGGGCTGGGGTAGGGGGGGGGGGGTGTGATGGGGTAGCCATGCCATTTTTCTTAAAGATTTTCATCCATATTACTGGGACCAGACATTACATTAAAGCCGCAAGCAGTTTTAAATGGCTTTTTTTCCTTTAGAAATGTAATTTTGTGCAGGGACAGTTCTAAACACGGGAAACACGTGGCACTTCACAGGCATACTTTAGACACCCCCCAGGTACGATATTTAAAGGAATATTTGACTTTTTTTTTTTTTTACTTTATGCATCATTAAAATGACTGCTCCAGAAAAACTGCCGTTTTTAAAACTTCTTTTTGCATTGATACATGTCCCCTGGTGCAGAACCCGGGCTCCCAAACCCTTTTTAGGACAATAACATGCATAATAGTCGTTATAATTAGCACTTTAGATTTCGAACGTTCGCATCCATTGTATTTAATAGGGTTCTAAAGTTCGTGCGAACTTTCGGTCCGTTCGCGGGTTCTGGTGCGAACCGAACCCGGGGGTGTTCGGCTCATCACTATTCCACATCCAAGATATCGGCAATGGGGACCCAAAAACCAGCGAAGAACCAGCATGGGTGAGGACAGCGCTGGATCCCTGGACTGATATGTGCATATTGATTAAAAGTCAGCAGCTACAGTATTTGTAGCTACTGCCTTTTATTTTTTCTTTGTAGAATGGAGTTACTCTTCACGAATGCACTCCTGCAATGCGCTGGGAAGTGTTCTCGAGAGAAGACCAAGTGGTCCATCAAATCTGCCCCATGTTATGTTCAGTGAGGGAAACAAGTATTTGATCCCCTGCTGATTTTGTAAGTTTGCCCACTGACAAAAAAATTATCAGTCTATAATTTTAATGGTAGGTTTATTTTAACAGTGAGAGACAGAATAGCAACAAAAATATCCACAAAAAAAAACACATTTTATAAAAGTTATAAATAGATTTGCATTTTAATGAGTGAAATAAGTATTTGATCCCCTATCAATCAACAAGATTTCTGGCTCCCAGGTGTCTTCTATGCAGGTAATGAGCTGAGATTAGAAGCACTCTCCTAAAGAGAGTGCTTCTAATCTCAGCTTGTCATCTGTATAAAATACACATGTCCACAGAAGCAATCAATTTATCAGATTCCAATCTCTCCACTATGGCCAAGACCAAAGAGCTGTCCAAGGATGTCAGGGACAAGATTGTAAACCTACACAAGGCTGGAATGGGCTACAAGACCATCGCCAAGCAGCTTGGTGAGAGGGTGACAACAGTTGGTGCGATGTTTTGCAAATGGAAGAAACACAAAATAACTGTCAATCTCCCTTGGTCTGGGGCTCCATGCCAGATCTCACCTCGTGGAGTTTCAATGATCAGGAGAATGGTGAGGAATCAGCCCAGAACTATACGGGAGAATCTTGTCAATGATCTCAAGGCAGCTGGGACCATAGTCACCAAGTAACACACTACACCGTTAAGGACTGAAATCCTGCAGCGCCCGCAAGGTCTCCCTGCTCAAGAAAGAACATGTACAGGCCCGACTGAAGTTTGCAAATGAACATCTGAATGATTCAGAGGAAAACTTTGTGAAAGTGTTGTGGACAGAGGAGACCAAAATCATGCTCTTTGACATCAACTCAACTCGCTGTGTTTGGAGGAGGAGGAATGCTGCCTATGACCCCAAGAACACCATCCCCACGTCAAACATGGAAATGGAAACATTATGCTTTGGGTTTGTTTTTCTGCTAAGGGGACAGGACTAGAGTTGAGCGGACACCTGGATGTTCGGGTTCGACGGATTCGACCGAACTTCGGAAAAAAGTTCGGGTTCGGGACCGAACTTTAACCCGAACCCGAACCCCATTGAAGTCAATGGGGACCCGGACTTCTAAGGACTAAAAAGGCTCTAAAATAGTAATGGAAAGGGCTAGAGGGCTGCAAATGGCAGCAAAATGTTGTTAAGAGCATGGCAAGTGCTCTGCAAACAAATGTGGATAGGGAAATAACTTAAAATAACATAAAAAAAATAAAAAAATATGCTGGAGGCCCCCTTTTCAGCAGAAGAGGTACAGGAAGTCATTAAGAACCTCAGAAACTCAACGGCACGATGCCACACATTTGGTGGGAATGCCCCAGAATACGCCCTTTCTGGAATAAATTATTCAATTTAATGGATAAGCTAGTGGGAAAATAAAATACTTTGAAATAAAAATGTAGCGGGGTGCTAAATTTAAGGGAAGTGTTTGAGTGGTAAATAGGCTCAAACACCCTAATTCTGTAGGATTCATGGACCATTTTGTCCTCGGGGGACAGTATTGGTGTGCAGTTCCCTGCGGCCTACAGGTGGCGCTGCCATGGTAGGCTAGGGTTGAACCGCCGATACAGTGCTGTGCCTTTTGTGTCCCCTCTTGGCAGTAGTACAGCGGGGCGGGGAACCTGCTGTGCATGCCGGGAGAGCATATAAAAGGGGCAGACCTTTGGCCTGGGGGCTGATGTCCAGTGGGGTCCACGCCCAGGTGCCTTCGGCCTGGGTGCATGTGTTCCTGTTCCATCTCGGGTACCTTTAGCCCGAGGTGAGGTACTATCCTGGAGTTCCTGCTGCCCTGGGTATGGAGGCCTAGGTGCGGGAGTAAAGCCTGGAGTCCAGAGCCTTCGTCTGGAGTCCGCTAAGGGTCGAGGAGTCTTAGGGTGCCGCCTCGTGTAGGGGACCATGTTCCAGGGAAGGGAGGATCATTCTGATGGACCGATGCGGGAGTCACGGTGAAGGAAGGGTCTGTTGACTCCCTGGAGAGATGTCTTCCCCTTGATATGGGCTAGGTTCGTAGAAGGAGAAGCTCAAGGTCATCTTGACTGTATCAGAGGCCTTATTCACCCGGCCCGTGGCAGGGGCCTTATACACCCTGGTCTGTGGCAGAGACCAAAGTTCTCCAGGTCCGTGGCAGGGGCCTTGTACACCCTGTCTGTGGCAGAGACCAACTTCAAGGTCTGTGGCAGAGACCGTGCACCTAAAACTGTTTGAGAAACCTAAGCAGTGAAGTGAATGTGCTATGTTTGTGCCTGGACCTCCTCCACACCTTAAGCTGTCCTGTTTCTTTGCTCTAACATTTTCTATCCGAGTAGAGTTTATTTTGCCATGAGAGAATAAGAGTTGTAATTTCAGCTGGTGTGGACATTGACTTTACTGGGAATTAAAGGACTTGCCTCTACCTACAGTAGAGGTGAGAATCATCCTCTGGAGGAGTTTTGACTCCGGCTGTGGACACGGCCCGTCAAGTACACCGCTCAACCTCTTTATATAGGAGGGTACGGGCTGGTAGTGCGGTGTGCCTTTCTCCCTCCTGCGAGGAGCCAACAACATAAAGGCAGGTAAGGGGGAAAGGATCTGTGCGCTACAAAAAAATAAAATAAAAATTATAATCTTGACCTAGGAGGACGAGGTCCATATGGAGTAGGAGGTTGAGGTGGCGGTGGATGTGCTGTGTAGGTGGAAGCGGCGGTGGAGGAGGACGAGGTAGTCAACACTGGTTCAAAAATACAACAATGGCTGGGTAAGGCTGGTGATGTGTCGAATTCTGTCCCCCGTCAAATAGTGTCCACCCTGTACTGCGCTTGCTCAGTATGTAGGACAAGGGGATTTCGAAAATCTCCCAAGACGAACGGCGCCTGCGTGGTGAGTTCAGGTGAAGGCCACACCATCCGTGGTTCAAGCCGAGCCAAGTGTGGCCGTTCCCGAAGCGTGGCGATCAAACTGAGCCCGTGAGGGGCCCTGTTACTATGTGCTACCGTATGTCCACTTGGATGGTGGGGCTTGAACCTGCACTCACAGCGCAGGCGCCGTTCATCTTCGGAGATTTTGTGAATCTCCTTGTCCTCTGTACTGCGCAAGCGCTGCGCCTTCGCAGTATGGGCCGGACACAATCCGATGGCCGGACAGTTTTTGTCACAACACCGGTATACATGTCTATTCTGCAGAAGGTACGGACAAGTCCTGTGGGATCCATGCCTGGTTAATTTTAATGAACGTGAGCTTGTCCACATTGGCTCTGGACAGGCGGCTGCGCTTGTCTGTGATAACGCCCCCTGCCGTGCTAAATACGCGTTCAGATAATACACTGGCTGCAGGGCAGGCCAGCACCTCCAAGGCATAAAGGGCAAGCTCAGGCCATGTGCCCAATTTGGAGACCCAGAAGTTAAAGGGGGCAGACCCGTCATCCAGTACGTGTAGGCCTGTGGACACATACTGCTCAACCATGTTGGTGAAATGCTGCCTCCTGCTAAGACGTTCCATCTCAGCTGGTGGTGCTGGTTTTCGTGGCTTGCTGACAAAGCTTTTCCACATTTCAGCCATGCTAACCCTGCCTTCTGAGGTGCGGCCGGTGCCCCAGCTGCGTTGGCGACCTCTTCCTCCTCCTCTGCCTTTGCCTTGTGCTTCCACCGTACGCCCGCTGTCAGGTGGGAATGCCACCAGCAGCGCGTCTACCAGCGTGTGCTTGTACTCGCGCATCTTACGATCCCGCTCCAGTGAGGGAATTAAGGACGGTACGTTGTCCTTGTAACGGGGATCCAGCAGGGTGGCCACCCAGTAATCAGCACCAGTTAAAATGTGGGCAACTCGGCGGTCATTGCGGAAACACTGCAGCATGTAATCGCTCATGTGTGCCAGGCTGCCCAGAGGCAAAGAAAAGCTGTCCTCTGTGGGAGGTGTATCGTCTGTGTCCTCTGTATCCCCCCAGCCATGCACCAGTGATGGCCATGAGCTGGTCTGGGTGCCACCCTGCTGTGAAAATGGCTCCTCCTCCTCCTCCTCCTCCTCCATCTCCTCCTCCACCTCGTCATCCTCCAGAACTGTGCCCTTTCTGCCGGACAATTGTGTACCTGGCGTTTGTTGATGCAGGAACCCACCCTCGTAGCCACTTGTGAAAGACTGCCCTGAAAGCCTTTGAAATGATCCCGCTTCCTCCTCCTCCTCCTCATCCTCCTGTGCCACATCCTCTTCCATCATCACCTGAAGCGTTTTTTCAAGGAGGCATAGAACTGGGATAGTAACGCTGAGAACGGCGTCATTGGCACTGGACATGTTGGTGGAGTACTCGAAACAGCGCAACAAGGCACACAGGTCTCGCATGGAGGCCCAGTTATTGGTGGTGAAGTGGTGCTGTTCCGCAGAGCGACTCACGCGTGATTGCTGCAGCTGAAACTCCACTATCGCCTGCTGCTGCTCGCACAGTCTGGCCAGCATGTGCAAGGTGGAGTTCCACCTTGTGGGCACGTCGCATATGAGGCGGTGAGCGGGAAGGCCGAAGTTACGCTGCAGCGCTGACAGGCGAGCAGCAGCAGGGTGAGAACGCCGAAAGTGCGCACACACAGCCCGCACTTTCTGCAGCAGCTCTGGCATATTGGGGTAATTTTTAAGGAACCTCTGGACCACCAAGTTCAGCACATGCGCCAGGCAAGGGATGTGCGTCAAACCGGCTAGGCCCAGAGCTGCTACGAGATTTCGCCCATTATCGCACACCACCAGGCCGGGCTTGAGGCTCACTGACAGCAACCACTCATTGGTCTGTTGTTCCATGTCCCTCCACAACTCCTGCGTGGTGTGGGGTTTTTCCCCCAAACAGGAAAGTTTTAAAACTGCCTGCTGTCGTTTACCCCTGGCTGTGCTGAAGTTGGTGGTGAAGGTGTTACGCTGACCGGATGAGGAGGCGGTAGAGGATGAGGAGGCGGAGTAGGAGGAGTTAGCAACAGGAGGCAAACTGAAGCGCCCTGCAATCCTCGGTGGTGGAAGGACATGCGCCAAACTGCTATCTGCCTCAGGCCCAGCCGCCACTGCATTTACCCAGTGTGCTGTTAGGGAGATATAACGTCCCTGACCGTGCTTACTGGTCCACGCATCCGTAGTTAGGTGGACCTTGCCACAGATGGCGTTGCACAGTGCACACCTGATTTTGTCCCCCACTTGGTTGTGCAGGGAAGGGATGGCTCGCCTGGAAAAGTAGTGGTGGCTGGGCAAGACGTACTGTGGAACAGCCAATGCCATCAGGCTTTTAAAACTCTGCGTCTCCACCAGACGGAATGACAGCATTTCAAAGGCCAGGAGTTTTGAAATGCTGGCATTCAGGGCCAGGGATCGCGGGTGGCTAGGGGGGTACTTCCTCTTCCGCTCCAATGTTTGGGAGATAGAGAGCTGAATGCTTCCATGGGACATTGTGGAGATGGTTGGTGACCCAGGTGGTAGTGTTGCTGGCAGATGCTCTGTTTGCGGATTGGCAGGTGCCACTGTCACTACAGAGGTGGATGAAGAGGCCGAGACTGCAGCAGAAGAGGAAGCAGGAGGAGCCAGAGACCTTTCTTGGTTTTTGAGGTGTCTACTCCACTGCAGCTCGTGCTTTGCACTTAGATGCCTGGTCATGCAGGTTGTGCTCAGGTTGAGAACGTTTATGCCTCGCTTCAGGCTCTGATTGCACAGCGTGCAAACCACTCGTGTCTTGTCATCAGCACATTGTGTGAAGAACTGCCACGCTAGGGAACTCCTTGGACCTGGCTTTGGTGTGCTCGGTCCCTTGCTGCGTTGGGCAGTAGCAGACATACTGTCTAGGGGACGGACGCTCCGCTTTTGCACCCTGCTCCCTCTTCTGCTGTGCTGGTGGCTCTGTGCGACCACCGCCTCTTCCTCCAAACTACACTGGTCACCTGCATAACGTTGATTCCATGTGGGGTCGAGGACCTCATCGTCCTCCACATCATCTTCCACCCAGTCTTCACCCCTGCCCTCCTTGTCTGTCTGCACAATTGCAAAAGCAGCAGCAGTTGGCACCTGTGTTTCGTCATCATCCGAGACGTGCTGCGATGGTCCTCCCATGTACTCATCATGAAACATAAGTGGTTGGGCATCGGTGCACTCAATCTCTTCCACTTCTGGGGCAGGGCTAGGTGGATGGCCCTGGGAAACCCTGCTAACAGAGTCATCGAAAAGCAGAAGAGACTGCTGCATGATTTGGGGCTCAGACTGCTTGGCTGATTTGCAAGGGGGTGAGGTGAAAGACTGATGGACATGGGTTTCAGGTGCCAACTCTGATCTTTCATCAGAAGAGTGGGTGGGAGACAATGTGAAGGAACCCGAGGCACTGTCAGCAACCCAATCTACTATCGCCTGTACTTGTCCTGGCCTAAACATTCGTACAGCCTCATTAGGCGCGACAAAATACTGCCGCAGGCTCGGTCGCCTACTCGCACCTGAGGAAGGTGTTTCACTTGTGCGTGTATCTGGCACAGATCCACCACGTCCTCTCCCTGCAACAGGAGCTCCACCAGCAGCACCACGACCGGGGCCACCACGTCCCTTTGACCTTCTCCTCATATTTTCAAATTTAGGATCTTGCCCTAAATGGGTGTTTTTGGAAGAGCAGAACACACCCACAGTATGTAACCGCTGAATCGCACAGCTACAGAACTGCAGAAAATGCTATTAAAAAAAAGTTGTTTTTTTAGTATAGCACAGTAGAAGAAAACTATATAGAAATTGTTTATTTCACACACCTCCACATATGTATAACACACTGCAAAATATTTTTTGTGGCCCTAAACGGCATTTTTTGGAAGACCACAACACACCCACAGTACGTAACCGCTGAATCGCACAGCTACAGAACTGCAGAAAATGCTATTCAACAAAAATTTAGTTTTTTTAGTATAGCACAGTAGAAGAAAACTATATAGAAATTGTTTATTTCACACACCTCCACATATGTATAACACACTGCAAAATATTTTTTGTGGCCCTAAATGGCGTTTTTTGGAAGACCACAACACACCCACAGTACGTAACCGCTGAATCGCACAGCTACAGAACTGCAGAAAATGCTATTCCAAAAAAATGTTTTTTTTTAGTATAGCACAGTAGAAGAAAACTATATAGAAATTGTTTATTTCACACACCTCCACATATGTATAACACACTGCAAAATATTTTTTGTGGCCCTAAATGGCGTTTTTTGGAAGACCACAACACACCCACAGTACGTAACCGCTGAATCGCACAGCTACAGAACCGCAGAAAATGCTATTAAAATTTTTTTTTGTTTTTTTAGTATAGCACAGTAGAAGAAAACTATATAGAAATTGTTTATTTCACACACCTCCACATATGTATAACACACTGCAAAATATTTTTTGTGGCCCTAAATGGCGTTTTTTGGAAGACCACAACACACCCACAGTACGTAACCGCTGAATCGCACAGCTACAGAACTGCAGAAAATGCTATTCAAAAAAAATGTTTTTTTTTTAGTATAGCACAGTAGAAGAAAACTATATAGAAATTGTTTATTTCACACACCTCCACATATGTATAACACACTGCAAAATATTTTTGTGGCCCTAAATTGCGTTTTTTGGAAGACCACAACACACCCACAGTACGTAACCGCTGAATCGCACAGCTACAGAACTGCAGAAAATGCTATTCAAAAATGTTTTTGTTTTTTTAGTATAGCACAGTAGAAGACAAATATATAGAAATGGTTTATTTCACACGCCTCCACATATGTATAACACACTGCAAAATATTTTTTGTGGCCCTAAATGGCGTTTTTTGGAAGACCACAACACACCCACAGTACGTAACTGCTGAATCGCACAGCTACAGAACTGCAGAAAATGCTATTCAAAAAAAAATTGTTTTTTAGTATAGCACAGTAGAAGAAAACTATATAGAAATTGTTTATTTCACACACCTCCACATATGTATAACACACTGCAAAATATTTTTGTGGCCCTAAATGGCGTTTTTTGGAAGACCACAACACACCCACAGTACGTAACCGCTGAATCGCACAGCTACAGAACTGCAGAAAATGCTATTAAAATGTTTTTTTGTTTTTTTAGTATAGCACAGTAGAAGAAAACTATATAGAAATTGTTTATTTCACACACTACCACATATGTATAACACACTGCAAAATATTTTTTGTGGCCCTAAATGGCATTTTTTGGAAGACCACAACACACCCACAGTACGTAACTGCTGAATCGCACAGCTACAGAACTGCAGAAAATGCTATTCAAAAAAAAATTTGTTTTTTTAGTATAGCACAGTAGAAGAAAACTATATAGAAATTGTTTATTTCACACACCTCCACATATGTATAACACACTGCAAAATATTTTTTGTGGCCCTAAATGTCGGTTTTTGGAAGACCACAACACACCCACAGTACGTAACCGCTGAATCGCACAGCTACAGAACTGCAGAAAATGCTATTAAAAAAAAATGTTTTTTTTTTAGTATAGCACAGTAGAAGAAAACTATATAGAAATTGCTTATTTCACACACCTCCACATATGTATAACACACTGCAAAATATGTTTTGTGGCCCTAAATGGCATTTTTTGGAAGACCACAACACACCCACAGTACGTAACCGCTGAATCGCACAGCTACAGAACTGCAGAAAACGCTATTCAAAAATTTTTTTTTTTTTTTTAGTATAGCACAGTAGAAGAAAACTATATAGAAATTGTTTATTTCACACACCTCCACATATGTATAACACACTGCAAAATATTTTTTGTGGCCCTAAATGGCGTTTTTTGGAAGACCACAACACACCCACAGTACGTAACCGCTGAATCGCACAGCTACAGAACTGCAGAAAATGCTATTCAAAAAAAATGTTTTTTTTTAGTATAGCACAGTAGAAGAAAACTATATAGAAATTGTTTATTTCACACACCTCCACATATGTATAACACACTGCTAAATATTTTTTGTGGCCCTAAATGGGTCTTTTTGCAAGCGTACATTAAAGTGCAAATTTTTTTTTATTTTTTTTGCCCTAAACGGGTCTTTTTTTGCACAAGCAAAATAAAATGCAAATTTTTTATTTTTTTTTGCCCTTAATGGGTCTTTTGGAAAAGAGCACAATAAAGTGCCTTTTTTTTTTGCCCTAAATGCATCTTTTTCCAAGAGCAGAATACACCCACAGTATGGAAACGGTGTATCTCTCAACGTAATATATGCAGTGCTGGTGCACTGAGCTTGCAAATAAAAGGTAGATTTTCTCTGACACTGGGCTCATGGCAGTGTAAAAAGACTGCACTGCAACACAAACAGGTAAACCTATGCAGATCGCTGAGTTATATCTATGAATCTGGACTCCTATTCCTATATAATAAATCTCTCTCCCTGAAAGCATCAACAGGAACCTGGCCCTACACTACACTGTCTCTCTATCTTTTCCCTCAGATTCCAGAATTAGGACTAACTCATGTATTTTTCAATCTCTCCCTAAAAGCAACAGCAGCAGACAAGATCCTCTCCCTATCTATTCTGAAGCAGAGTGACGTGTGTGCTGTGTGCCTCTAGCTTATATAGAAGCTGGGTCACATGTTGCACTGACCAATCACAGCCATGCCATTAGTAGGCATGGCTATGATGGCTTCTAAGTGCACACCAGCTAATCAAAAGGTGATTGGCTGGCCTCTGAAGCATTTCTAACTGCGCCATTAGATTGCCGAACCCGAACCCGAACCCGCACTTTCACGCAAAGTCCGGGTTCGGGTTCGGGAAAAAGCTAAAGTTCGGTACGGACCCGAACTTTACAGTTCGGGTTCGCTCAACCCTAGACAGGACAACTTCACTGCATCAAATGGACGATGGACGGGGCCATGTATCATCAAATCTTGAGTGAGAACCTCCTTCCCTCAGCCAGGGCTTTGAAAATGGGTCATGGATGGGTATTTCAATATGACAATGACCAAAAACACACGGCCAAGGCAACAAATGAGTGGCTCCAGAAGAAGCACATTAAAGGAGAAGTCCAGCCTAAGCTTTTTAGGCTGGCTTCTCCTCTGGGTCACAGGAGTGCAATTCGTTTTGCACTCCTTTGACCCATTTTCAGTGGAGAGCGGTCTGAAGTCCACTTTCCGCTGACATCACTGCCATCAGTCGAGTCTGCACGTCATCCCAACTTCCCACCAGCTGCCTTGATTGATGGCAGTTTCAGCGAGCCACTGAGACGGCCGCTCCCCGCCCCTCCACGGCTCATCACTCCAATGAGTGTGGAGAAGCAGACCAGGAGTTATGCTGACTCATAGTCAGCATCGCTCTGCTTGGGGAAGAGTGAGAACCGAGCCATCGGCGGTGTTCGGTGGCTAGGTTCTCGGTGCAGAGATGCCGGGGGATAGCTGCAGCATCAGTCTGATGCTCCATCCACCAAGGTAATTATGATTAGCAAAAAAACAAACGTTCTTCTCTTTTAAGGTCCTGAAGTGGCCTAGCCAGTCTCCAGACCTTAATTCCATAGAAAATGTGTGGCGGGAGTTGAAGGTTCGAGTTACCAAATGTCAGCCTTGAAACCTTAATGACTTGGAGAGGATGTGCAAAGAGGCGTGGAACTAAATCCCTCCTAAGATGTGTGCAAACCTGTGGCCAACTACAAGAAACATCTGACCTCTTTGATTGCCAACAAAGGTTTTGCCACCAAGTACTAAACATGTTTTCAGAAGGGGTCAAATGCTTATTTCATTTATTAAAATGCATATCAATTTATAGCTTTTTTTAAATGCGGTTTTCTGGATTTTTGTGTTGTTATTCTGTCTCTCACTGTTAAAATAAACCTACCATTAAAATTATAGACTAATAATTTCTTTGTCAGTGGGCAAACGTACAAAATCAGGGGATAAAATACTTTTTTCCCTCACTGTATGTATATATATATATATATATATATATATATACAGTATAGTTATTTTTATGTTTGTTCCAAGCATGCTTGAATCCACTTACTGTTGACTGACTCACTGCCTCTGCTGGAAGTCGGCTTTAAATAATTTTTCGTCTTAGCTATTTACGTCTAAATATTTGCTGATTTTTTTTTTTTACTGTTCATATTTAAATGTTTTTGCTTTTGATAGGACAAGTCAGGCGGTACAGCTACTGAGGACTTGGGAGCTTCAAAGACCCAGCTTGAGAAAGCAGAAAGGAGAGCCTGCATTTGTGCATATGTAATGAGAAAATATTCATTAGCACACTTTTTCAAACTGAAAAAAAAGTCAGAGCCCTCACTGGTATTAGTTCCATTGCATTCCAGCCAATTTTTATTTTGGTCTAAAAGGATACATAAAAACAAGCTGTTCCCTTATTCTTCTTGGAACACTCAAAACTAGAAGTCTTTGTCCATTTGACCATATCTTTGAACACGTTATGCTCCCACTTTTTATACAGAAACTTATTTCCAGCCACGTGTGGCTTCCACCAGAAAAAAAAACCTAGAGTGGATTAGTGTGGTGACCAGGGAACCAAGGAACCAACCCACACTTCCCCTGACCAGGCAACACAGGAATATGAATTCCTGCCAGAGATCACTTTCCTCTGTGGCTATTTACCACAAAACCACCACAGCCTGGACAGTAGGTACATGATGTCCCAGACAGGGACCGTTTTTTTTCTAAAGAGAAAAAAAAAAAAAGAGTATAGCAGTCCTTTTTGGGGAAAAAAATGGTTTCATGAATTAAAAAATAACAAAACAGAAAAGTTAGCACAATTTTTTTGTAAAATATGAAAGATTATGTTACGCTGAGTAAATAGATACCTAACATGTCACGCTTTAAAATTGTGCACACTCATGGAATGGCGCCAAACTTAGGTACTTAAAAATCTCCATAGGCGACGCTTTGAAATTTTTTACAGGTTACCAGGTTAGAGTTACAGAGGAGGACTAGTGCTAGAATTGTTGCACACGCTCTAATGCAGGCGGCGATACCTCACATATGTGGTTTGAACGGCATTTACATATGTGGGTGGGACTTACGTGTGCGTTCACTTCTGAGTGCGAGCTACCGGGGACAGGGGCGTTTTAATTTTTTTTTATAATTTTTTTTTTAATCTTACTTAATTTTTTTTTTTACACTTTTTTTTTTCTTTTTTTTTCTTTTTTTGATCACTTTTATTCCTATTACAAGGAATGTAAACATCCCTTGTAATAGGAATGGTGTGTGACAAGTCCTCTTTATGGAGAGATGCAGGGTCAATAAGATCCCACATCTCTCCTCCAGGCTGAAAAGCATAAGATCGGGAAAAATAAATCGCCGATCTCATGCTTTCAGCAGCAATCGCGGCTTTGTTTACTTTTGGGAACCCGGGCGTGACGTCATCACATCGTGCCCGGGCCTCCGACGGTCATAGAGATGACTGGTGACCATCTGGTAACCAGTCATCGCTATGGTCGTCATGTGACCATACACCGGCGCCGGACGATTCTTTCTCTGGGCCCCTGATGGCACGGGAGAGCCCGGAGGAACACCGGATGGCGGCGGGAGGGGGGATGTCCCCTCCCGCCGCCTATAAGAACGATCAAGCTGCGGAACCGCCGCTTTGATCGTTCTTATCGTGCGCAGAATCGCCGGCAGAAGAGAAGGATATCTGAGTGATGCCTCTAGCTGCAGGCATCATTCAGATATCCCCCCACAAAGCCCAAGACGTCATATGACGCCCATCCGGAGGGAGAGAGGGTTCCTGCCGGCGTCATTTTACAATGGCTGGTATGGAAGTGGTTAATTTACTTTATTGTCGGCAATGGCATAACAGTGTTCCTTTCTAAAACAAGTAATTTAATATCATTAACCTGTTTTTATTATAAACCTGCACATTAATGTTACCATTCACAATGTATTTACCGTATATGTAACTCTAGATACTAACAATTCAGTTATAAAGTTGTATAGTCTTGACCAAGTTGGCTGCCTCTACTCAGCAACACAGTACATAACACTCTGGAACATGTATAACTTAGCTGCTGGATTTGACTAATAAATAATTAATGGTTGAAGAAGGTCAATCAAATTCATAAGGGGTGCAATGGCTTTGGTGAGACTGCTTTTAGCACAAGCAGGGTGCCCCTTAAACCAGGTGACCTAGAGTTTGTAATGCACATATAAGAAATCTAACGAGAGTGCAATACCAAAGTTTTAGACTAAAAGATATCAATGTTTGTTTATGACAATGTAACGCTACCCCCTCACTAGCCACTGATTATAATGGGACCCCTGTTCATTTCTGGGCCCTTCTGCCACCACTGTAAAGCTGTAACAGATGTCGCCTTGGTTATTACAAAAATGATAAACACATCACTTTTGATGAAAAAACTATTTTGTTTATATAAGATTCTGATGGGCAGTAATTTAGTCACAAAATCAACATCTGATGTACACAAAGGAGAATCACACATAACAAAGCAAGCAATACAATACTGAACAGTGCCACTTTAAATAGACCCAATTGTCCTGCAGGACGAGTTTAAATGTAACCCTTTCACTGAGATGATTTTCCCGAAACAAGCAAAAAGGGATAGAGCAAGAAATGTTAGATTGGCTCGCTTGTGGGCTCCCAGTACCAGAGTCAGAGTTTAACTCTAGGAGGGTTTTTGTAAGAAAATTGTCCCATATAGAACCTATCATACAATGTGGGAAAAACTCTTCTGCCGGCTTGATGGAGCTCTCTACGATGGTGCACAGTGGAGGTGTAGTCCCCTTTTTATGAAAAATTACACTTCCCCAGAGATGGCGACACAACAAGCAGAGTTTCCCTTTATTAACTGCGACAAGTTGGGATGTCACTTTAAAGACATCAGAAGGTTATAAAGGTTATTTAGCTGAGGAGGGATAGGAGCTAAATTTAACAGAAGTGTGTCCTTTTAAGTGGAAAACATGGCTTGTGGAACTTGTTGCTTCTTTGGATTGAATAGACCTGAGGTAATATACATTTACAGTTCCTGCCTATCAGGCAAGCAGGACGTTTTAAGGCTGGTATCCTGTGTGCAGTACATCAATAGGCAGCTAGTGTAGATTGGCAGCAGCATTGATTTAGCTACAGTCTGTGGCAAAAGTCTGTGTGGCAGTCTGTGTTGTAAGGATTCCTGGACCTAAGTAACTGGCAAAAGCAACAAATGAACTTGTAGCATTCTGGTGGATGGCTTCCATACAATGTGGCATGGCTGCAGATAGGCTCTTTGATTTTATATTTCTGTGAGTTTGCATTTGGCTTTTCAATCATAATAAACCCATTGGGAGGGGGCGGAGCTAGCCGGAGACTGAGGAGGACATGCTGTAGCTGAGCTCCGGTACCAGCGGCACTTCAACGGCTTGAAACGGACGATCCAGGCACCAATAAGCTGCCCAAATACAGCGTTTCAGCTCCCGCTGACCCGACAAACCGTTATTCAACATGACAAGACGCAAGAAGGAGGGGAACCGGCCGACCAAACTCACGGCGTTCTTCTCTATGGGGCCAAAGCAAGATGGCGCCGGCTCATCCTCCACACCTGTACAAAACTCTTCCCAGCGCTCGTCTCAGAAGGGCATGAGCATGAAAAGAAGCAGCCCACCGAGGAACCCACACTCCCCACTAGCTACCCCTTCATCTGGGAGCCCGGAAAAGGCGAGATGCCGGCTGGATGCAGCGGATGCTGGACATGAGGTGAGCTCTCCCATAGATTCAGGGGATGAAACCAGAGACTTACCAGACTCCATTGACACATTCCCCACAAACGATAAACCTGTCTTAGATACAGTTTTGAAAGAGATGTTGGTGTCTCTCAGGAGCTCACTCCAGTCAGACATGGTATCATGCGTACACAAGTTTGGCACAGAACTGAGACATGTGGCTGAAAGGGTCTCTCACATAGAGAACAAGATGGAGGAGTATGCTTCCACTATCAATGACCTGGTTGATGCTAGTGAGAAGTCAGAGGATGATATGGAGTCAGTGAAAGCTAAGATGGCAGAAATGGAAGATAGATCCAGAAGGAATAATGTGAAGATAAGAGGGATCCCTGAATCAGTTAAAAATCAGGAGCTGCGTAGCTATGCTGCACAACTGTTCGCTGCAGTTTTGCCAGACCTGTCTGCTCTGGACTTCACTGTGGATAGGATACATAGGCTCCCGAAGCCTACATACCTCTCTGATGCTATACCTAGGGATGTGATCCTTAGATTACATTTTTATCACACCAAAGAACAACTGATGGCAGTGTCGCGTCAGAAAGGACAGATCCCGGCTCCTTACTCTGACCTCCAGTTCTATGCGGATTTATCGCAGTACACGCTCCAAAAACGCAGAAATCTCAATACTATCACGAAGGCCCTCAGAAATCACAAACTGACCTATAAATGGGGCTTCCCGACCAAGCTGATAGTCACAAAAGATGACAAGGACTATATTGTGGACTCCCTGGCCAAAGGAGTGTCACTGCTACACTCCTGGGGAATTGTCCCTGATAATCAACCACAACCTCAGCGGGGACCCCCACCCACATCAAAAAACCTAGAACCTGAATGGCGCACTGTTGACCGCAGAAATGCTCGTTCTCACAACTAAACTGGATTGCACTCTGAAGATTGCATAGAGTGCCTGTTGGAATGGATCGGATTCCTGTTCCGAACTTTCTTCTTTTCCCCACCTACCGCTTGAGTGATAATGAGTCACACACTTATGCACTCTGTTACTTGGCCAGTTGCCATTGTTATTTTTTTTTCTCTTTTTCATGTTTCTCTTGAAATAACTCTCTTTTGCCCTAATAGCCTGAAGTACGGCCTCACATACCTCGCAGAAAGAACATTAACCGAGTATGAGCACGAAAGACCTATCTCGAGCAGAGCACCTGCAGGAATTAACCAGCGGCTCCCACCATCTGTAAGTAACTTTATTACCCGCACATGGCGGTACAGTTTATGTCTCTGAATACAAAGGGTCTTAATCACCCTGCCAAGCTGGGATCTCTGTGGAAGGAGGCCTTGCATCAACATTGTGACATTTTGTGTGTCCAGGAGACTCACTTTTTGCAGGACTCGCCTCCTAAATGCACACATCCCCAGTTTCCCCACGTCTATCAAGCTAATGCGCCCTCAAAGACAAGGGGAGTGATGATAGCAATAAGAGACACAGTCACTTTCCATCTACATGAAGCTATATGCGATCCTCAGGGACGTTTCATAATATTGATATGTGACATTAATTCCGTCACCTACACAGTAGTGAATATATATGCACCGAATGTGAGACAAATCAAATTTTTTCACAGGATTGTGAAAAAAGTAAGAAAGGTGCAGAGGGGAGGGGTGATTATATGTGGGGACTTCAACATCACACCTGACCCGGATGTAGACTCCACCTCTTCACCAAAGAGGCGGCCCCAATCTCTGTTGAAGTCCCTACAGAACCATAACCTATATGACTCTTGGAGATGCTTAAACGCAAACGAAAGAGATTATACCTTCTTCTCTAATTGTCATGGGTCCTATAGTAGAATTGACTTATTTTTGGTTGACAGATGGGTACTGATGAAATGTAAGTCGGTTAAAATCAATTGTATCACATGGTCGGACCATGCCTCGATATGCTTAACAATAGGGAACCCTTCCTCTCAAAAATCCACTTATCTATGGAGAGCCAATCATCGCCTACTGCAGGAAGGTCCGATCAGGTCATACATCCAGGTAAAACTGAGTGAATACTTTGACGTAAATCAAGGTTCAGTGACAAACCCTTTTATTCTATGGAACGCACACAAGGCGGTGATGAGGGGGGTGATGATGCAGCAGGGGGCGAGATACAAGAGGGAAATGCAGCAGCAAATCGTACAACTGATATCCAAAATTGAAGACATAGATAGACGAAACAAAGCTAATCCATCCCACATATTGTCTGACCAAGTAACACAACTTCGCACAGAACTACGACTAAAATTCCTTGACGATTTTGAAAAGACCTCTAGGAGGTTGAAACTGGCATACTATACCAGCGGAAATAGAGCAGGCAAATTGCTTGCCAACAAACTGAAGGGTCACAGAACTAGAACCCAAATCTCCCATATTCTACAACCAAAAACGCAGGTCAAGCAAACTCACCCCCAAGCAATAGCTGACGCATTTAGCCAATACTATAGCTCATTATATAACCTAAAAGACGATCTTGACACACCACAACCGACAAAAGAGGCTATCGACACATTCTTAGACAAACTCAATTTCCCCAAACTTACACAGGAACACCTCCAGAGCCTTAACTCTCCCATATCGGAACTAGAGGTGAAACAGACGATCCAGGCTCTCCCCGCTAACAAATCGCCCGGCCCAGATGGTTTTACAGGGGAATACTACAAGACGTTTCAGGACATTCTTTGCCCACATCTCACCAAAACATTCAATTTAGCTGCTGCATCTTCCTCTTTCCCTCCTGAAATGCTAACTGCTACAATCATAGCTTTGCCTAAACCAGGGAAATCTCCAGATGTGCCACAAAACTTTAGACCAATATCATTACTGAATAATGATGTCAAGATATATGCCAAACTTATAGCTACTAGATTGGTGGATATCCTACCTGACATCGTGGATATGGACCAGTCTGGATTCATTAAGGGGAGACAAACAGCTGATGCCACTAGACGTCTGGTGAACCTAATACACATTGCTAAGAGGAGGGGAACGCCTTCTCTGCTCCTCTCGCTGGATGCGGAGAAGGCGTTCGATAGAATTCATTGGGGATACCTTACAGAGGTGCTGAGCAGGTTTGGTTTTGGGGGCCTCATACTTTCTGCAATAAAGGCGTTATACACACTTCCTTCAGCTCAGGTTTACATTGCAGGTGCTCTGTCAACTCCCTTTGACATAACAAATGGCACGCGCCAAGGGTGCCCATTATCGCCGCTCATTTTTAACTTGTTGATGGAACCTCTGGCCATGTACGTGAGAGAACACCCCCGAATAGCAGGTTTGCAAGTGGGTAACAGGAAACATGTCATTAGTTTATTTGCCGACGACATAATTTTGTTCTTAACTAAGGTAGAAGACTCCCTGGCCAATGTTCACAATGCACTGCAGACCTTCTCATTAATTTCCTACTATAAGGTGAACGAAACAAAATCCTATCTGATGGGATTAGGCTTAGCTCCAGAAAATAAAACAGAACTACAGACCAAGTACCCTTATGCGTGGTCAGATGGAGGTTTAGGATATCTGGGCATAACATTAACTAAGGATACAACTGAACTAATCAATGCTAACTACACTCCATTCCTGAACTCCTTTCAAAACAAGTTGAACAAAATTACTCACTCTGAATTGTCCTGGCTGGGTAGATTGGCGGCCTTCAAGATGATGGTCTTGCCTCAGCTGCTATATTTGTTCAGGACTCTCCCGATACCTCTGCCTGGTGCGTACTTTGCCTCCCTTCAATCGATCCTGAACAACTATTTGTGGCAGGGGAGGAGGGCGAGGTGCGCGTTTGGCAAATTGGTGAGGAATGGAGCGGCGGGGGGCATAGGCCATGTTGTACTGCAGGATTATTATTTTGCTTCAATATTAGCCCAGATCAAAGTCTGGCTAAGTCCTAACTGCATCCACTTATGGAAAAAACTAGAAGCCACACAAATACAGACAGACAACTTGGCTGATTTTTTGATGACAGCTCATCATTGCAAATCTCTTGACAGGAATCTATCGCCACCCATACTAGCTTCACTGAGGGCATGGGCCCATCTTTGTACAGCACAATCATGGGAGGAAGAGCTTATCCCCCTGAACCTTAACATACTGGCAGTCCGCCACATTATTCCAGATATAAATCTTAACACATGGAATTTTCAGGGTATTCAACATTTGGAAGATATAATTACTCACTCCAAAATTAAACCATTTCACTTACTACGACAAGAATTTAGCCTGCCACTGAGGGAGCATTATAGGTATATTCAACTAACTCAAGTAATTGGGAAGATCCCTACTAGGGATGAGCTTCGTGTTCGAGTCGAACATACGTTCGACTCGAACATCGGCTGTTCGATCGTTCGACGAAGATCGAACGATTTGGGCCGTTCGCGCCAAATTCGAGTGACGCGAACGGCCCACAATGCACTGCGCCATCGCAGTGTCATCCAGGCGCTGTGATTGGCCAAGCATGCACTGTGACCCCGCATGCTTGGCCAATCACAGCGCCGGCAGCGAGGAGAGCAATGATTGGCCACAGGCAGGATGCCTGTGGCCAATTATTGCTGAGGGGGTTTAGTACACGCCCCACACTATAAAAGGCCGCCAGCACGGCGGCCTAGTGTAGTGTGTTCCGGAGCAGGGATAGAGCAGCATAGGCAGGGACAGTGACTTTTATTTCTTTCTTGCTTAACCTGGATTCCTTTAGTTTAGGGAAAGAGAAGGATAGGTAGGGAGAGTGTCAGTGTGTTTTGTGCTTGTGCTATATTGTGCTTAAAAAAAACATTTTTTCTAGGGACAGAAAACTGTAGGTAGGGAGAGTGTGTCAGTTTCTTTCACTGTCAAAGTCCTTGTTTCCAGGGACCTGGAAGGACAGTGAGTGAATTCTCCTTGTGCTATATTGTGCTTAAAAAAACATTTTTTCTAGGGACAGAAAACTGTAGGTAGGGAGAGTGTGTCAGTTTCTTTCACTGTCAAAGTCCTTGTTTCCAGGGACCTGGAAGGACAGTGAGGTAATTCTCCTTGTGCTAAATTGTGCTTAAAAAAAACATTTTTTCTAGGGACAGAAAACTGTAGGTAGGGAGAGTGTGTCAGTTTCTTTCACTGTCAAAGTCCTTGTTTCCAGGGACCTGGAAGGACAGTGAGGTAATTCTCCTTGTGCTAAATTGTGCTTAAAAAAAACATTTTTTCTAGGGACAGAAAACTGTAGGTAGGGAGAGTGTGTCAGTTTCTTTCACTGTCAAAGTCCTTGTTTCCAGGGACCTGGAAGGACAGTGAGGTAATTCTCCTTGTGCTAAATTGTGCTTAAAAAAAAACATTTTTTCTAGGGACAGAAAACTGTAGGTAGGGAGAGTGTGTCAGTTTCTTTCACTGTCAAAGTCCTTGTTTCCAGGGACCTGGAAGGACAGTGAGGTAATTCTCCTTGTGCTAAATTGTGCTTAAAAAAAACATTTTTTCTAGGGACAGAAAACTGTAGGTAGGGAGAGTGTGTCAGTTTCTTTCACTGTCAAAGTCCTTGTTTCCAGGGACCTGGAAGGACAGTGAGGTAATTCTCCTTGTGCTAAATTGTGCTTAAAAAAAAACATTTTTTCTAGGGACAGAAAACTGTAGGTAGGGAGAGTGTGTCAGTTTCTTTCACTGTCAAAGTCCTTGTTTCCAGGGACCTGGAAGGACAGTGAGGTAATTCTCCTTGTGCTAAATTGTGCTTAAAAAAAACATTTTTTCTAGGGACAGAAAACTGTAGGTAGGGAGAGTGTGTCAGTTTCTTTCACTGTCAAAGTCCTTGTTTCCAGGGACCTGGAAGGACAGTGAGGTAATTCTCCTTGTGCTAAATTGTGCTTAAAAAAAACATTTTTTCTAGGGACAGAAAACTGTAGGTAGGGAGAGTGTGTCAGTTTCTTTCACTGTCAAAGTCCTTGTTTCCAGGGACCTGGAAGGACAGTGAGGTAATTCTCCTTGTGCTAAATTGTGCTTAAAAAAAACATTTTTTCTAGGGACAGAAAACTGTAGGTAGGGAGAGTGTGTCAGTTTCTTTCACTGTCAAAGTCCTTGTTTCCAGGGACCTGGAAGGACAGTGAGGTAATTCTCCTTGTGCTAAATTGTGCTTAAAAAAAACATTTTTTCTAGGGACAGAAAACTGTAGGTAGGGAGAGTGTGTCAGTTTCTTTCACTGTCAAAGTCCTTGTTTCCAGGGACCTGGAAGGACAGTGAGGTAATTCTCCTTGTGCTAAATTGTGCTTAAAAAAAACATTTTTTCTAGGGACAGAAAACTGTAGGTAGGGAGAGTGTGTCAGTTTCTTTCACTGCCAAAGTCCTTGTTTCCAGGGACCTGGAAGGACAGTGAGGTAATTCTCCTTGTGCTAAATTGTGCTTAAAAAAAACATTTTTTCTAGGGACAGAAAACTGTAGGTAGGGAGAGTGTGTCAGTTTCTTTCACTGTCAAAGTCCTTGTTTCCAGGGACCTGGAAGGACAGTGAGTGAATTCTCCTTGTGCTATATTGTGCTTAAAAAAAACATTTTTTCTAGGGACAGAAAACTGTAGGTAGGGAGAGTGTGTCAGTTTCTTTCACTGTCAAAGTCCTTGTTTCCAGGGACCTGGAAGGACAGTGAGGTAATTCTCCTTGTGCTAAATTGTGCTTAAAAAAAATCATTTTTTCTAGGGACAGAAAACTGTAGGTAGGGAGAGTGTGTCAGTTTCTTTCACTGTCAAAGTCCTTGTTTCCAGGGACCTGGAAGGACAGTGAGGTAATTCTCCTTGTGCTAAATTGTGCTTAAAAAAAACATTTTTTCTAGGGACAGAAAACTGTAGGTAGGGAGAGTGTGTCAGTTTCTTTCACTGTCAAAGTCCTTGTTTCCAGGGACCTGGAAGGACAGTGAGGTAATTCTCCTTGTGCTAAATTGTGCTTAAAAAAAACATTTTTTCTAGGGACAGAAAACTGTAGGTAGGGAGAGTGTGTCAGTTTCTTTCACTGTCAAAGTCCTTGTTTCCAGGGACCTGGAAGGACAGTGAGGTAATTCTCCTTGTGCTAAAT
Source organism: Rana muscosa (assembly GCA_029206835.1). Lineage (NCBI taxonomy): Eukaryota > Metazoa > Chordata > Amphibia > Anura > Ranidae > Rana > Rana muscosa. The sequence goes on from CM055127.1 coordinate 74,733,749, forward strand.
TGTGCTTAAAAAAAAACATTTTTTCTAGGGACAGAAAACTGTAGGTAGGGAGAGTGTGTCAGTTTCTTTCACTGTCAAAGTCCTTGTTTCCAGGGACCTGGAAGGACAGTGAGGTAATTCTCCTTGTGCTAAATTGTGCTTAAAAAAAACATTTTTTCTAGGGACAGAAAACTGTAGGTAGGGAGAGTGTGTCAGTTTCTTTCACTGTCAAAGTCCTTGTTTCCAGGGACCTGGAAGGACAGTGAGGTAATTCTCCTTGTGCTAAATTGTGCTTAAAAAAAACATTTTTTCTAGGGACAGAAAACTGTAGGTAGGGAGAGTGTGTCAGTTTCTTTCACTGTCAAAGTCCTTGTTTCCAGGGACCTGGAAGGACAGTGAGGTAATTCTCCTTGTGCTAAATTGTGCTTAAAAAAAACATTTTTTCTAGGGACAGAAAACTGTAGGTAGGGAGAGTGTGTCAGTTTCTTTCACTGTCAAAGTCCTTGTTTCAAGGGACAGAGAAGGACACCTGAAGGTAGCCCTTATTGCTTTTTTCCCATCTCCCTGCAGGCCATCTATTAGAATGTCTGGAAGGCAAACAAGGAGAGGCAGACAGTCAGGAGGCAATAAAAGAGGGCAAGCAGGCTCTGTGTCTGGGGGCAACAGTGCTGGTCGTGGACGCGGTGCATTGTCATCAGCACATGGCCATGGGACACGCTTGTCCTTCTTTTCGGCAGCTGGACATGTTGAGCCACATCATGCCGAAGACTTGGTAGAGTGGATGACCAAGCCCTCCTCCTCCTCCTCATCCTCTCTCACCCAGGCTCAGGGTACTGGAAAAGCAGCTGCCAAAGCGTCCTCTTCCCTGGTATCAATGTCAGACTCATCATCAGTCACTCCTTCCCTAGACCCACCATGTCCTCCTCCTGAGGAGTCCCCCGAACTGTTTCAGCACAGTGTTGGGTACATGCTCCAGGAGGATGCCCAGCGTTTCGAAGGGTCTGATGATGAAACCCAGCTAGAGGAAGGCAGTAGCGTGAGAGCAGACAGAGGGGATGCTCAAGAAGGACACCAATCTGGCAGTCATGTTCCAGCAGCTGCAGCATACTGCCAGATTGCCTCCAGTGATGAGGAGGGAGGTGATGATGAGGTCACTGACTCCACGTGGGTGCCTAATAGGAGAGAGGAGGAGGAGGAGGATGAGGAGGAGGCACATCTCCAACGAGGCAGGATGCCCTTTGGTGGCCAGCGTAAGGGCAGTACACCGACGGAATCACACCGCAGAGCTCCGCCTGTGCAGGGCACTGCCTCTGCCCGTCATTCAAAAAGTTCTTTGGTGTGGGCCTTTTTTGAGGCTAGTGCATCAGATCGCACAGCTGCTGTTTGCAACATATGTCTCAAGCGTATATCGCGTGGCCAAAACATCAGCCGCTTGGGTACCACATGCCTGACCAGACATATGTTGACCTGCCATGCAGCTCGTTGGCAAGCCTACCTCAAAGACCCACACCAAAGAACAAAGCGGACCTCTCCTTGCACCGCATCAGCTGGGATCTCCAACCCCACTATAACTTCAGTCCTCTCTGAAACATGCACTGAGAGGAATGAAGGTGTAGAATTAGGTGTGTCACAGCCAAGTACTTGCGGCCACTCTGCTAGCAGTACACCGACGTCCGATTCTAGCAGGCAAATTTCCCTGCCCCAGCTGCTGGACCGTCGAAAGAAGTTCACTCCCAGCCATCCACATGCCCAGCGGTTGAATGCTAGCTTGGCTAAATTGCTAGCGCTTCAACTGCTGCCTTTTCAGTTGGTAGACTCGGCCCCCTTCCGTGAGTTTGTGCAATGTGCGGTTCCTCAGTGGCAGGTTCCCAAACGCCACTTTTTCTCACGGAAGGCTATTCCGGCTCTCTACCGGCATGTGGAAGGCAATGTCTTGGCCTCGCTGGACAGGGCGGTCAGCGGTAAGGTGCATATTACCGCTGACTCATGGTCCAGCAGGCATGGACAGGGACGTTACCTTTCTTTCACGGCCCATTGGGTCACTCTTTTGGCAGCTGGGAAGGATGCAGGACAAGGTGCAGTAGTGTTGGAGGTTGTTCCACCACCACGCCTCCAAAATGCTACTACTGGTTGTGACACACCTCTCTCCTCCACCCCCTCCTCTTCTTCTTCCTCCATGGCCTCTTCCTGTGGTTTGTCCTATGAACCAGCAGTGCTCCGTAGCCGTTCACGGGGCTACGCAAGTACGCAGGCAAAAAGATGCCATGCCGTGCTTGCGCTGGTGTGTTTGGGGGACAGAAGCCACACTGGGGCAGAGGTCCTGTCTGCTCTGCAGGGCCAGGCCGAGAGGTGGTTGACGCCACGCCAGCTTAAGCCAGGAATGGTGGTTTGCGACAATGGCACCAACCTCCTCTCCGCCCTCCGACAGGGACAACTGACCCATGTGCCCTGTGTGGCTCACGTCCTTAACCTGGTGGTGCAGCGGTTCTTGGGCAGGTACCCGGGCTTACAGGATGTCCTGAGGCAGGCCAGGAAAGTCTGTGTGCATTTCCGCAGATCTTATAATGCCAGTGCTCGCCTGGCTGAGCTGCAAAAGGAGTTGAACCTGCCCAAGAACCGCCTTATATGTGACATGCCCACCAGGTGGAACTCAACGTTGGCCATGCTGCAGCGGCTGCACACGCAGCAGAGGGCCATCAATGAGTACCTGTGCGACTACGGCACCAGGACAGGGTCAGGGGAGCTTGGTTTTTTTTCTCCACGCCAGTGGGGCATGATCAGGGATGCATGCACTGTCCTGGCACCATTTGAGGAGGCCACGAGGATGGTGAGCAGTGACAGTGCATGCATCAGTGACACTGTACCTCTTGTCCACCTGTTGGAGCACACGCTGCGTGGAATAATGGACAGGGCACTTGAGGCAGAACAGAGGCAGGAAGAGGAGGACTTCCTTGCCTCTCAAGGCCCCCTTTACCCAGACAGTGTTCCTTCTGTCCCACCCATCGCACAGGAAGAGGAGGAGGAGGAGGAGGAGGAGGAGGATTGTGTCAGCATGGAGGTGGAGGCTGGCACTCAGCATCATCAGCAGCAGTCTTTTAGGGATGATTTACAGTCCCAAGAAACCAGTGGACTTGTACGTGGCTGGGAGGAGGTGGCTGCGGATCATGTCGTCCTTAGTGACCCAGAGGACTCCGGAGCGAATGCCTCAGCAAACCTACGCTGCATGGCCTCCCTGATCCTGCAAAGTCTGCGGAAGGATCCTCGTATTCTTCGGATCAAGGAGAGGGACCATTACTGGCTGGCCACTCTCCTTGATCCACGGTACAAGGGTAAGGTTGCGGACCTTATGTTACCGTCGCAGAGGGAGCAGAGGATGAGACAACTCCGGGAGGCCTTGCAGAAAGGTCTGTGCAACGCATTCCCAGAGACTGGGAGGTTACAAACTCCTGGTCCTGGACAACGAGTTGCTGAGGCTTCGGCCAGTCAAAGAAGGAGCGGTGGGGAAGGTGGCCGTCTGACCGATGCGTTCAGACAATTCTTTAGTCCGCAGCCCCAAAGTATGATCGGTTCCAGCAACCATCGCCAGCGTCTGATAAACATGGTGCAGGAATATCTAGGGGCAAGGTCAGACTTGGACACCTTCCCCACCGAAAATCCTCTGGCTTACTGGGTCTTGAGGATGGATCACTGGCCAGAGCTTGCACAGTATGCAATTGAGCTACTGGCCTGTCCTGCATCCAGCGTTCTTTCGGAACGCACATTCAGTGCTGCTGGAGGATTTGTCACGGATCACAGGGTGCGCCTGTCCACCGACTCGGTTGATCGACTGACTTTCATCAAGATGAACCAGTCTTGGATCACCACCAGCTACCACACACCTGATGCTGATATAACAGACTAATTGATTTTAACATGTCACATCCCTTCAAGACTGATGCTGATGCTGAGTGCCTGTGCTGTTATGTTGACTGGCTATCCTCCTCCTCCGAGTCCTCAATGATACGATTGATGATGATAGCTTGGAAGATCATTTTTGTTTATGGGTGCCGCCACCAGTGGCTAAGGCCCAATTTTTCAGCCCCTGTTTTACAGGGGCGTGTAATTACAATTTTTTTAGCAATAATTTGCCATAGGGCTCATTGCTGTGCTCCAAGTACAGTATCTGTGAGGGGTTGGAGTGTTGTGGCACCAGTGCCTAAGGCCCAATTTTTCAGCCCCTGTTTAACAGGGGCGTGTCATTACAATTTTTGAAGCAATACTTTGCAACAGGGCTCATTGCTGTGCTCCAAGTACAGTATCTGTGAGGGGTTGTAGTGTTGTGCCACCAGTGCCTAAGGCCCAATTTTTCAGCCCCTGTTCAACAGGGGCATGCAATTACAATTCTTGATCTAATAATTCACAGCAGGGTCCATTGCTGCACCCACCAAGAGTAACTCTGAGGGCTTACAGTCTTGTGGCAACGCCACCACCACCACCACCACGAAAGGCCCAATTTTTCAGCCCCTGTTCAAAAGGGGCATGTAATTACAATTCTTGATCTAATAATTCACAGCAGGGCCCATTGCTGCACCCACCAAGAGTAACTGTGAGGGCTTACAGTGTTGTGGCACCAGCACCACCATCAAAGCCCCAATTTTTACTACCACTGTTCAACAATTATATGTAATTAAAATTCCTGATATAATAGTTGACAGCAGGGCGTTCCAGCACCAACCAAGAGTAACTGAGTGCTTACAGTGTTGTGCCAACACCAACAACTAAGGGGCCTATTTCTGCAGAGTATATACGGCAGGTCCCTACTTTCAAACATCCAACTTACAAACGACTCCTACTTGCAAACGAAAGAAGACAACAGGAAGTGAGAGGAAATCTACCCCTAGAAAGGAAAATTCTCTCCTGTAAGAATAAATATGGGAGAAAGGGGTCTCATCTGTACTGATGCTTTATCAGCAATCCTTGTTTCAAGAAAAACACCACATTTCAAAAACAGTTGTCATTGGGACGGAAAGTGAGGTGAAATGTTCGGAACAGGGGCACAGACAGCAAAACAAATGTTACAGGGGTGATAACCCTTACCTATGTTTCCCAAAAAGTTTAAAAATAGATTTTTGGGCTGGAGCTACACTTCAACAATGTACCTGTTCAAAATTACAAACAGATTCTACATAAGAACAAACCTACAGTCCCTGTCTTGTATGCACCGCCTGTATACGGCTGTTCAGAGTATATAGAGCCTTTTTTATTTTATGTGCGGGGTTCCCCTTAATATCCATACAAGACCCAAAGGGGCTGGTAATGGGCTGGGGTAGGGGGGGGGGTCATGGGGTAGCTATGCCATTTTTCTTAAAGAATTTCATCCATATTACCGGGACCAGACATTACATTAAAGCCGCAAGCAGTTTTAAATGGCTTTTTTTTCCTTTAGAAGTGTCATTTTGTGCAGGGACAGTTCTAAACACGGGAAACACGTGGCACTTCACAGGCATACTTTAGACACCCCCCAGGTACGATATTTAAAGGAATATTTGACTTTTTTTTTTTCACTTTATGCATCATTAAAATGACTGCTCCCGAAAAACGACCGTTTTTAAAACTTCTTTTTGCATTGATACATGTCCCCTGGTGCACAACCCGGGTTCCCAAACCCTATTTATGACAATAACATGCATAATAGTTGTTATAATTAGCACTTTAGAATTCGAACGTTCGCATCCATTGTATTTAATAGGGTTCTAATGTTCGTTCGAACTTTCGGTCCGTTCGCGGGTTCTGGTGCGAACCGAACCCGGGGGTGTTCGGCTCATCACTAATCCCTACTCTGTTTACCCAACTTCCAAAGAAATTAACTGATTTTTACCAACAAGACACAAAAGGTTCCAAAGGGATATCAATCATTTACAGGGCGCTACAGAGCAAGGACATCTTAATTAAAACCCCAAACATTTTGGCATGGGAAAAAGACATTGGTCTGACATTCACTGCTAAAAAGTGGGAGAGGGCTATCAAACTTCACTTAACTGCTACCAAGAGTACAAATTTGTGGGAAATGCACCAGAAAATCTTGCTTCGATGGTACCTTACCCCACATAGATTGTCAAAAATCTTCCCAGGCACTTCCTCAGGGTGCTGGAGATTATGTGGAGAGAGGGGAACACTGTTCCACATATTGTGGTCATGCCCGAAGGTTAAACCTTTGTGGATGCAGATTGAGAGACTAATACGAACTATTTCACATATCACTTTACCCTTACGCTCCGAAATGGCCATACTCTCTTTGGAGTTGGACTCTGTACCTGTGGCACTTAGGACTGTATCAGCACATATATTAATGGCCACACGCCTAACTATACTTAGACACTGGAAGAACATTGAGGCCCCAAAATTCCCAGAAGTTATAACTACTGTACAAACACATAGTACATATGAAATTCTCCATGCTTCAGCAAGGGGGCAAATTGACAAGATATCCAAGTTATGGGCACCTTGGCAAGACTGGTATAACAAGCAAATAAACTAATGCAAGCTAATTAGGGCATACGTTACAACTTTAGTTAAGCTTAAAGTTATTTCATATGTTTGATTTTATTTTCTTTTATCCTTTTTCTCTTTCTTGGTTCCTACTGATGTAGTTACTAGCAACATGATATTTCATAGGAGTAGGGGCACTTTGCACTACTAATACTATTATACAAAGGAGGGGACCTCAGGGAAGGTAGTAGGTTGATCACTGCAACCAAACAGAGAGATTGCTAGTGGTCGACCATAGTTTGTGGAAACCAACCATTGTCCCTCTCTCACCTAATAAAGGGCTACTTAAGACGCTTAACGAATTGATTAATACATCAGGGGACTGGGTCCCTCTTTAACTCAGTTCTACATTATTTTGTATTATTTACTATATTATTTATATCTCTTTACTTTTTGTTTGCTAAAAAGTCTTTATCCTATGTATGCTTTAAACTTTCAATAAAAATTATTGATATAATAAACCCATTGATGCTGCACCCCTTAGGTAGTGGCAGGATAGGCTTCTCAGAAGATAAGGGTTTTCAGGGATCATCTACAAGTAGACAGATTAGAAGACAGGCGGACAGATTAGGGTAGGGAATTCAATAGGATGGGAGAGGCTCTGGAAAAGTTCTGGAGGCAAGCATGGGAGGAGGTGACAAGCCCAGATAGCAAGGATAACTTTCCACAAATTTGTGGCAATGTTGAATGGTAAGTCTTGTTAACATTTTTCACTGGCAAGTTGTATACTTGCAGAGCACTTAAAGCACAAGTTCTAGTTGGCACGTATCCATTTTGTAGCAAATTTGCATGGCAAGTCTCTAGCAAGAGCAAAGTTGCAGTGGTGCAGTGGTGAGTCTACAGCAAGAGCTCTGCAAGTCACAATAACGCAGTGGTGAGATGACTATTGAACAACATAACTGAACCAGAACTTGCAGCAGACTTGCAGAATGTTTGTGTAGCGACCTCACCCCTCTCACCCCTTCTCATTCTCGGCTTGTCTTTCTTTGTCTAGGGGTGCTAGTGCTGGGGGGGGGGGGGGGGGGGGGATGAGATACACCACGGCCCATGTCCTACATAGTGAAGAGGTGAAAGCCATAAAGATTGTTCTTTGTGTAGGTGTCCTAGAATCAAGTCCTGTACTTCGTCCCTGACTTCTTTGCTCCTAGTAATCAGAGTTCCACACAGTGAATAGGTCCAACACAGTTTTATTCTTCTCAGCGAATAAACATACAGCACGGTTAAGTCTGATTCTTTTGCAACAACTTAGTCTCAATAGGGTTAGGTCGAGGCACAATCCTTTCCGTACTCTTGCCAACCACTGTGGTATCACCAGTGGTGAATAGTCACTGCCACTAACTATGTGAGATAGAACGTGAATTACCTTCGCTAACACGGCCCCTGTCAGAGGAAGGATATCCATCCAAGGGAGATACCGGAGGCCTCTCTGTCACCAGCGATGCTGCGTCGGACTCTCCAGAGAAGTTCTGCACACCAGACCTCACAAACTTAGACAAGGGCACCCAAGGAGTTAGGGCCCCCTCGGATTCCTCCACCCTCGCGGAACTCAGTCGAAGGTACTGAGCCCCAGGCATCCGCCATAGTACCTCACCCCAGGCTAAAGGTGCCTGAGACAGACTCCATCTCCACTCCAGCCAGGTCAAAGACACCTGGGCCCGGAACACCGGAACGCCAGCACCCAAGCTGAAGGTGCCTGGGTGCGGCCACATCCTCCGACTCTGCACTCTGACCCCGTGGTAAGGGCGTCCGCCCCTTTTATCTCCTCTCTCTTCGCGCCACAGCGGGTTCCCTGCCCCACTGTACCAGCTCCAGTGGAGGACAAAAAGGCACAGTCCTGCATTGTGAGTTCACCTCCGGCCCCCGGCAACAATGCCACCTATAGGCCCAGGGAACCTCACACCACCAGAGTCCTCCAAGAACCATTGTGCAACAAATGTGTGAAGCTTGGCAAGTCTATCAATAGCTTAGCAAGTCATTTTCAGACTTACAGCTAAATTGCTTGTTATCTGGGAGGGAACTAGAGAGCAGTTGGTCTTGGGAGGAATGAAGAGAACGATTTGGTTATTTTGGACTAGGTTGTTGATGGCTTTGTAAGTTTGTGTTAGTATATTGAATTGAATTCATTGGGTGAGTGGAAGCCAGTGGAGGGATTGGCAGAGAGGAGTACCAGACACTGAATAGTGGGTGAGGTGGATGAGTCTGGCAGCAGCATTCATGATGGACTGAAGAGAGGATAGTCTATGTAGAAACAATCCAATGAGGAGGGAGTTACAGTAAAGACGAGAGATGACCAGGGAGGGAGTGAGTTAGAAGCTTTGTAGTGTCATTGGTAAGGAAGTGGCATATTTTGGAGGTGTTGCGTAGTTTGAGGCGGCAAGCTTTGGACAGTGATTGGATGTAGGGCCAAAAGGATAGTTCAGAGTCTGGGATAAAACCTAGCATGCTGGCATGTGGGAACGGGTTAATAGTTGCGCCATCAATCTTGACAGAGAAGTCAAGGAAAGAGGCACGTGGGGAGGAAATACTATGAGCTTGGTTTTGAATAAATTGAGTTTGAGGAAGTGGTGTGACATCCAGGCTTATATGTCTGTTAGTAAATTAGTGATATGTGTGGAGACTGATGGAGTGAGCTGTGGGGTAGAGGGATAGATTTAGGTGTCATCAGAGTAAAAATGGTATTGGAAGCCATGGGAGGCTATCAAATGACCCGGGAAGGAGGTGTAGATTGAGAATAAGTGTCACGTACCTGGTGGAGATCGAGCTGTAGAGGGGGCTTCTCTTGTACCTCCTGTCCAACACCCCTGGTAGAGCTGACAGGGAGTGTATGACACAGAGTGGCACGAGGGCCGGTATAGCAGGTGACACCAGCTGAGGCTTGACAGGGAACTGATGGCCATAGATCCCCAGACAGGCACCCGCAACTGGAACTCTGTGACGCTGGATCAGCAGGCAGGAGCGTAGCCGGAAAATAAGCCAAGGGGTCATCAACAGCCGGGCAATGCAGGTAGAGGAACGTGAGACTAAAGCAGGAACAGGATGCAAGCCGGAGTCGGTACACAATCAGGCAGCAAGGTACAGGAGCATGAGACAAGAGCAGAGTCAAACACAGGCCAAGCTCACAGGTAAGCAGGCAGAAGTCCAGAGAAGGGTTGAGGTCAAGCCAGGTCAAGCACAGGTAGGCAGGAAGTAGATCAGGGCACAGGAAAACAGGAACAAGCTGAAAGACCACTCATAAATGTGGAATATAAAAAGTGTGAAAATACTGCGCTGTCTAAATAAAATGTAAAATGTATGTGATAACTTAATATCTATGCAGCAACCAAAAAATGTGGGACACACACAAATAACAGATATATAAGGAAGAACTAAGGCTGCGCAACTGAATACAAAAAGTAAAAAAACAAAATTATGTTATAAAAACACAATATGATATCATTTGTATATGACGTGAATAAACAATATAACTTATGGAGTAAAGGATATTGTTCTATGTACGTCTCTGGGTGATAGATGGTACTTAAACTGTATTTCTTGATATTGACATGCAAAAAAATTCAAAGATAGTCCATAAATAACAAAAAGTCCCCAGAAGGAAGAAATAAAGGATTCCAAAACTCTTCAAAACTGCATAAGTGACTTCAAAAATGAAACACCATAGAAGGAGTGATGATATGACAGGAGAGAAATCCACCACCTTGTCCCTTTCAGGCTGCTTACTAGACTTGTGCACAACGGAAAAATTTGTTCCGTTTCGGTTCGTTTCTTTCCGGTCCTGTTGATTCGTAATCATTCGTAATTTTGCTAGACGGGATTTTTCGTGTTCGGACTCATTCGTATTTTTGCAAGCGACATTTTTCGTTGAATTTTTTGTTGCTTTATAATTCGTACTTTCGGTAGAGTACGTTGTTTTTCGTTGATTCTGGACACAACTCCTACTTTCGTAACTTTTTTTGGGTTCGTTGATTCGTAATTTTCCGTGTCTCTCTCACAACGACGCTGCCTATTATGCCTAATGTGCTTCGAATGGATTTGTACTTTTCTAAATACATAGCGGTTTTTGTCACGATTCGAAATCTCGTATTTTACTTTCGTTTTTTACATGCGGCTATAGGCTCCGCCCCCTGTACACCATTTTGAGAGGGTTCAGCACGGTGAGGGAGAAGCAGAGAGCAGAGCAGAGTGAGTGTTATTGTGCTTCGAATGGATTTGAAATCTCGTATTTTACTTTCGTTTTTTCATGCGGCTATAGCCTCCACCCCTGTACACCATTTTGAGAGGGAGTTCAGCATGGTGAGGGAGAAGCAGAGAGCAGAGTGAGTGTTATTGTGCTTCGAATGGATTCGTACATTCGTAACTTTTTTCATAACGAATTATGCCGAAGACCTTCGGGCATTCGCTATTTTGCGGTATAATTTATTTCGGATTCGGTTTTATTCGTAATTGCTCTGTTCGGAAATTCGAATGCTTCCGAATGTCCGAAAGTTGCTAAATTCGGACGAATTTTGATTCGTTACGAAACGAATTGCACAAGCCTACTGCTTACCAGAAATTTTGATCCCTGAAAGAGATCAATCTGAATAGGTGGCTGTTATCCCCGCCAAGGGCTCTAATTGGCTCTCTCTGTGCTCTCTGTTCGTCTAGGTTCCAGTCTGTTAGTCCACCAGGCAGCTCCGTGAGTCACATTTAGGGTAAAAGAGAAAACCCCATAGCGTAATCCAGTATATAAAAACGTTTATTATAATAAAAATGCACTTACAGCATGTTGAAGTAAAAACAGCAGTGGTTTAGTGTGCGGCCGGCCGGCTCTCACTACCCGTTGCTTCCGGGATTCGTATCGTGGTGGCGTTCATGTGTGCGCGAGTGCTCCTGCATGCGTGGGTGCATATTCCGCGCTAATGTGCCTGCTCATGCACGCCAATGCATGCTGGTTAACTGGATTTCTCTTACAATAGGAGAGATCCAAGAACAGGGGACCCTGACAGAGAAAGAAAGAGGTGAGGAGAAAGTAAAATTGTAAGTGACACTAAAAGTGTGGTGGTATATGTAGGATGAGAACCAATGAAGTATACAGTCATGGAGACCAAAGGAGTGGAGTTTTTTGAGGAGGAGGGGGTGGTCAACTGTGTCAAAGGCAGCAGAGAGGTCCAGGAGTAGGACTACAGATTAGTGTTCATTGGTTTTAGCCATTAGTAAATCATTTGTGAGTTTTAGGAGAGCAGTTTCTGTGGAGTGTTGAGGGCGAAAGCCAGACTGAAGGGGATCAAAAAGGCTATTTTCAGTAAGATGGTTGCTCAATCGGTTTCAGACTAGACACTCAAGGAGTTTGGAGGAAAAAGGGAGCAGGAGATGGGGCGTAGGTTAAGATTGATGGGATCCAATGAGGGCTTTTTAAGTATGGGAGTGACTAATGCATGTTTTAGAGAGTTAGGGAAGATGCCAGAAGAGAGGGAAAGATTGACAATGTGAGTTAGAGAGTGTAGGTTGAATGAGGGAAGTGTTGAGTGTACCTGTGGACATGGAGTGATAAGTGGGAGAGATATCTGTGTAGTGAAAATCACATCACCAATTTTATCAATCTTATTTTTGAAGTGATTGGCGATCTCCTTGGAAGTGAGTGAGGTAGTGGGTGGGGGCACTGGAAAACAAAGTAGAGTTGAAGGTAGAGAAGAATTCACAGGGAGTGGATGAGAAGGTGTTAATGAGAATGATAAAATATGTCTGCCTGGCAGTGAGGAGGGAGGAATAGCATTTTTGGAGGTCAGATTTATATTGGTTGAATTCTTCTGAGATGATTGAGTCTTATGCCACAGGCGCTCAAGAGCATAACTGTGTTTTTTCAGACTTCTGGTGTCATCTGTTTGCCATGGTTGTAAGGGTCAGGGCTTGATTCTGTGAGTAGTGAGGGAGGGCGACCATGTCCAGGGAGGATAACAGTGAACTGTTGTAGACAGAAGTAGCTAGGATGTGGCAGGAAAGGGGTGAGATTTTGTCATAGAGGTGGTCAGTAGCAGAGTAGAGAAGAAAAGTGTTATGGTGGTGAAGGTTTCTGTGGGTAACTGTTAGGCGGTTGGAGGGAGAGCAGGTAGAAGAAGAAGGGAGAGAGCAAAGCTAATAAGGTAGTGATCAGAGAAAGTGAAAGGATTGTTGAAGAAGTTGCAGGGAGTGCATAGGTAGAAGACAACAAGGTGTTGCCGTCAGAGTGAATAGAAACATGTATCTATTGCTTCAGGTCAAAAGAGGAGTTTAGACTGAGAAGTTTAGAAGTAACAGGAGTGTTAGTATAAACAGGGATGTCAAAGTCACCGAGAATGATTGTGGGAATTTTTAAAAGAGAGAAAGTAGGGTAGTCAGGCAGAAAAGTCATCAAGGAAGGTTGATACCGGTTCAGGGGGCCTGTAGATCACAGCAATTCTTAAAGAAAATAGACAAATGCAATGTGCCTCAAATGAGGAGAGTGACATATTTTTCTTTGTAATGAAGGCATCCTATCACAGAGATGAGCTAATAGGAATATGTAGGGAGTGGAAGTGGATAAGCTTTGCATATCAGACTGGCTTGGAAATTGTTGTCTATATTTCCATCACACACTTTCCTAGAGTAGGGACGGTTAGTAGTTGGTGCTGCAGCGACTACCAGCTGGATAGTAGATACATCTCAGATAAGCGCACATACTCGCCAGCACACTATGGATCTTCAAATGTTGTCCAAAGCTTTTATTGCAGAAAGATTACATCACAAAAGAACAAGTGCAATGTTTCGGAGCTGCGCAGGACCCCTTAGTCAGGCATGTGATAATTGGCTTGGAAATTGGGTGGTATGGTGAGGAATTGTAGGCTGCTGAATGTAGGTATTTCTGTACTTAAAACAGCTTATTTATTTATTTATTTTAAATTGTGATGGGGTCACTTTAAGCCGCTTGCTAAAATATTTTTTTTTTTTAAGTGAATTATATTTTATTACAGCTATTTTAAAATAAAGAGAAACATAATTTCCTCAGGCTGCCTACATAACTGTTCATTATAAATTAATTATTCAGAAAACACAGCAGTGACTTGGAAGCACTCTTTTATAATGCTAACAAGCATGTCTGGGCTGAATTTTATCCAACAATATCAGAATAGCTAGCATTGGTAAATGCTTCCCTACCCTGTTAGAAGCTTACTCTTGTAGTAGTTAGTAGTGGAGTAGGGGAAGATACTATATGGATGAGTAGGAAAATATCGTATGTATAGTACTTTTTTGAATGATTACCTTCTTTTTATCTAATATTAACCTGGAAATTGCAGTGGAACTGTTTGTAATTCAAGAATAATTATGCATTTTCTTATGTTTGTTTCTATATGTGCTTTTTTTCTTTGGAAACATCAAATAAAAATTATCTTAAAAAAATATTTACAAGTTGTAAGTCGCAAAAATAGAACATACAAAAGTAAGGTGGTTGCAGAACCATAACATGTTTTTTTTTTTTACCTTCAAGGGTTCCCGTAACACTCAATCCAGATCTGAAGGATTCTGAAATCCTTATACAGCTATCAAGCTTTTTATAATCAACATTATGCAAAGGCAAGCCATGCCATTCTCCTCCCATAGTTGAAAATGCTTGGACTTGGTGAATTGCAACTGAGACACCAAGTGCTGAACAGCTGGAGGTGTATGACGTATTCTGTTCTCAAATACACAGAAGTTCCTGGTCTTCTGGCTCTGTTAATTGCCCTACTCGTCAAGTCTGGTCTAAAATAAAGCACCTTTCTGCCACAGTGGTAGAGTAAATTAGCTGATCATCCAAACCAGATAACTGGAATTACTTACCATCGTTTATCGGGGAACTCAGGCCTATCCCATCTTGCCATGTCAAACCAGGTCCACTCTTAGGGTCTGGGCGGTAGCTAGGAGCAGATTTCGCAAACCCAATAGATGGTCTCCCTTTAACCCATTGTGGGTCAACCCAAATCTTCTTCATCTTGGCTCCATCCCTGACCCTCAGCTCTGGGCTAGATATGGGGTTAAGACATTGCATGACGTTATCATGGCAGGCACACTTCTTTCATTTGCAGAACTCAGGGCCAAATTTAAATTGCCTGGTTGGATGATTTTTCATTACTTTCAGGTACGTTGTGTGGTGCAAGCCCAGTTTTTTGTTTCTCCATGCCTCGCCATGGACCCTATTGAGGAACTGCTGGCTCAAGATTCCTTGGCTAAACCTTTGTCTGCTCTTTACTTCGATCTGCTTAGCATTGAATCTCCTAAGATGGAGCGTTTTTGGGATCAGTGGGGGGGCTGACTTTCCTGTCCTAGACAGAGAAGTTTGGGAAGGATGTCTTGAGGACAGTACTAAACTGCTGATTTCTTCTCTGGATAAATTAATCCAAATAAAATTTTTGCACAGAAGGTACTACACACCTCAGAGACTACACAGAATATATCTCCAGAGATCTCCAGAATGTACCCGCTGTAGCTGTCCGAGGGTGGTTCGCTACTGGGGTGAGGTAGTAGAGCTCATTATTTCCGTATCCAATTGGCCATGCCGACTACTCCTGAATTACTTCTACAATGTATCCAGGATGATGACCAAAGGCCTAGATGTACTAAACTATTAATCTCTTACTTTATTTACTATGTAAATGAAAAATTTATATCAAGTGGAATTCCCATCCCCCCTCCGTAGCTTCCTGGGAAAAGTCTATTATTGCTGCTCTTCCTATGTTTAAATTGACACATTTTAATAGGAATTGCCCTAAGAAGTTGGATAGGGTGTGGCAGCCATAGACCACAAAGAGCGGTTGTCTACATGCTGAAGTGGCTGCTATACCCTCTCGCTGTGATTCTATGCTGGTTTTTGGTGCGTGGGCAAAGTTGATGTCTTTTTTTATATTTCACCTTGGTTTTGCATATGCACTGCACTTATTGTTCATGTATATCATATTACTTGGTCTATTTCCATATCTGTGATTTTGTACCATGCCTTTGGTTCTATAAAGGAACATTCTGTTTTTGAAAAAATAAAAAAAAGATTCAGTAGGAGTCAAGCTGTATCTCTGCCTGCCCCCACCACTGGAAGATATGCTGAGAAGGAGGCATGACCAACACAGCCCTTTTAAATCATAAAACCATTATAAGTTAGTGATCAACGGAAACAGAATAAAAAAAAAAAGAAAAAACAGCTGTGGTTTTATAAAATTACATTGAAGGTATCTTATGAAGACAATATGGCGTAAACCCCACACTGGTCCCACTGCTTGTCTCAGGTTTTATTCCCTATTAGGTGCACAGCAGCCAGGCACACTGTATTTTATCAGGCTCTCCACACAGTAACCAGGCAGATAGTGTTTTCTTGTGGTTTTATTGTTTGAAGAACTGGAAAAGGGATTAGGGCGCATCTTGGGATACCAAGAACTAGTGCAAACTTTGGCTGAGGGCACTATCTAGCAACAGTTAATATTTTGTAAAGGCTGAAGGTTTGCATAGAATGCATGAAAGTAAAAAACCTTCAGTGTGCAGCTCCCCCTTCTCATTTTACCTAAGCCCAATCCCGATCCAGCAATGTGCACGAGAGCCGAGGCTCTATTGGGTCCCTCCCTCTTGATTGGCTGAAATGCAGCAACAGCCATTGACTCCCGCTGCTGTAAATCACAGTCACTGAGGCGGGAGTGAGCCGTGCTCCCTGTGTCTTATGGACACAAAGAGCCAGCTCAGGAGCGAGCAATCGGCTTGCTATGGGGGCACTCGGCAAAGGGGAGAGGCCCACAGCGCTGGCGGGGGGACCCAAGAAGAGGAGGATCAGGGCTGCTCTGTGCAAAATCATTGCACAGAGCTGGTAAGTATAACATGTTTGTTATTAAAAAAAATCCTTTACAATCACTTTAACTTCTTCAATAAGGCCTCCAACATATGAGAATGTGAACATACAGCTTAGAGGGATCCCAAACAGGAAACAGCCTTGGCCAGCAAATCTGGAACCGTTTCTTCATAATAGAGCAAAACACAGCAACAGTCTCTCTCCAAGATTTCTCTCAGGCCTCGATTGACTGTGTCCCTGTATACATGGATGTCTCCTTCCAGTACCTGCCAAACCCTTTACTGTGAGCTTCCTGGCAAAATCTTCAGCAGATTTTACTCCAAGCTGTTCCTGCAGCTTTTTTAGTCGGCCCCCAGCTCTCCCTGAGCTGGAATCCCACAGAACCTCCTGCAGACTCTACTGGATCACCTTGGAGGGAACACAGCCCCTCCAGGCTGGGTCACTCTCCTGTAGTACCCTGCTTTTCTAGTCCCCACTATTTATATGCACCTCAGTCCCCTGCTGGTCACTCTCTCGACCAGGGATTGGCTAAGGCTGCATGAATAAAAAAACAGCAAAATTTACCTACACCTATTAGCACCTAACTCAGAGGGTACTACACCAAGTTAGCTCTAAATAGTTTTTCTTGTCAAACTGCGCGAGTGTGGGTTGTGGGTCTTCAAACATACATTACTGGTACCTAGACAGGACTGCATATCAGGCCAAATAACTGAACATAAAGGAAAAAAGGAAAAAAATGCCCTGGACATCACGGCAAAGTAACCTTTTAACCACTTTAGCTCCGGAAGATTTACCCCCCTTCATGACCAGGCCAATTTCTGCGATAAAACATATCCAATAAAAAAATTATAATAAAAAGTCAAATTTCTTTATCAGTTTGGGCCAATATGTATTTTGCAACATATTTTTGGTAAAAAAATCCCAGTAAGCGTATATTTATGGAATTTTTATACTTTTATTTTTTACTAGTAATGGCGGCGATCAGATACTTATATCGGGACTGCGATATTGCGGCGGACAAATCGAACACTAAGGGACACTTTGCCTGGAACCAGTGACACTAATACAGTGATCAGTGCTAAAAATATGGACTGTCACTGTACTAATGACACTGGCTGGGAAGGAGTTTACATCAGGGGTGATAAAAGGGTTACCTGTGTGCCTAGCCAGTGTTTGTGTACTCTGGGGGAGGTGATTTTACTAAGGGAAGACATGGATCCTTGTCCCTGCTTTGCATGAACACAAGATCCTCCATGCCTTCCCTACTGACAGAACGGCAATCTGCCTTGTATACATAGGCAGACTGCCGTTCTGACTCTCTAAGGAACGATCAGCAGGTACCACGGAAATTGAGCCCGAGGTACCCACCAATCGGCTCCCGCTGTGCATGAGCTACCCAGAAGTGCAGGATCATGTATATATACATGATTTGGCCCACAGTAAAACTGCTATAGGGTGACTGTGAAGTGGTTAAATAGGAACCAGTTGTGGCTAGTGGTATATTTTTTTTGGGGGGGGGCGGCAAACAATGCGCCCACAGCCAACCCTGCGGTCAGTTGGGTCAGCCGCACCCCCCCCCCCCCGGGTCAGTCGGTCACCAGCCCCGCACTAAAGCCCTGTACACACGATCGGTTTTACCGATGAAAACCGTCCGATGGATTGTTTTCATCAGACAAACCGATCGTGTATGGGACCCATCGGTCTTTTTTCCATCGGTTTTAAAAAATAGAACATGTTTTAAATTTTTCCGATGGATAAAAAACCGATCGAAAACTCCGATCGTCTATGGGCAAGTCCATCGGATAAAAAACCCACGCATGCTCAGAATCAAGTCGACGGATGCTCAGAAGCATTGAACTTCATTTTTCTCGGCTCATCGGAGTGTTTTACGTCACCGCGTTTGGAACGGTCGGTTTTTTGACTGATGGTGTGTAGGCAAGACTGATGGAAGTCAGCTTCATCGGATTTCCGATGGACAAAACCATCGGATTAGAATCCATAGGATATCCGATCGTGTGTACGAGGCTTCACCCCATCTAGGTCGCGAGCAGTGCTTCCTCTGGGCAGTGGCATCCTCCGGGCGGTGGCTTTCCCTGCGTCGCCTCCTCTGCATCACACTGGCTTCCCCCTTGCATCTCCTTCCTCCTCCTCCTAGACCGCCAATAGGAATGCTTTTCCTCTCGGCCAATTGCGCCATGGGTCTCCGCTTCCTGATTGGCCGGAAGGAGAATCAGGAAGACGATAGCAAATATTAATTTGCTATTTTCACAAAACTGGGTGGGCTAAGGGCGCAGTGCTCTGCGCCCCTAGCCCACCCTTTTTTTAAGCCAATTAGCCTCAGGCTCTAATCATGTGCTTCTAAAAAAAAAAAAAAATGTAAACGCGGCAAAGCTGACGTTTTAAACGTGGGTTGCTATCTGTTTCATTAAATCGTTCAGGAGAGGTTGTAAAAACGTCCCGTGTACATGAAGCCTTAAGAGATATTTACTGTCCATGCTGCCAGCTACGTCACCGGCGCATGCGCTCTAAAGGAATGGACGTCATCGCGGCTCCGGGCCAGTCACACAGCCGGAGTGCGCAAACACGGAAGGAAGATGGGTGAAGATGGAAGCCTTGTCAGCGGTGACAGCTCGCAGCTGGAAGGGCTTTGTTCTAAGGTAAGTTTCACATATTGTGCTAGTATCCAAAACAAACAAAACACAGCGGTTTACTACCGCTTTAAGCCTTGTTGATTCCCTCACTAAGGGCTTGGCACACATTCCCCCTAGGCATTAATCCAATGGGCACCAACGCCCCTCCCCAAGTTGTGATGACACAAAAATGGTTTCTTCTCTTTTTCCTTCCACTGACCACTGATTTTAGGGCATTCTTTTTCACATGGATTCTAACTTCAGGCATTTTCTTCCTCCTCCCAGTGACCATGCACATTGATAATTTTTTCCTCTATTGCACAAGCCCCCCTAATTTGATTTTCATATTAGTCAGCTCTCATATATCTTATACATATAAAAAGAAGCAGATGTCACTGTCTAGCTCTACATAATGCTCTATTAAACTAGTTTGCGGCTTTTTATAATGAAGTTCTTCTTTAGGGTAGACTCAGAAAAAGTGTTAGCTCTCTGTTATTTTTTTTTTTCATTGAATATTTAGGGTATGTAAGTGAGGATCTCACTCAAAGCAAAGTAATTATGGAGTAGAATGTTGGTACAATTTCAGACTGTGAAAAGTGTATACTGTCTGTAGTCTTAGAATCTTTTTAACCATGCTCTCCTAAAGCCAAAATAAAAAACACAGAAATCAGTCAGTAGAAAGTACAGTAACCCTTGTGCTGATTTCTCTTATATTAGATGAAATCCTACTCTGTGTGAGCACCCCCAACCCCCTTCACCACAATCTTCAGGTGTGCCGGGCGTTAATAGTACTGTGGGAGATGTCACAGACTCTCACCAAGAATGCCTGTCTATGCCCACACTTTTTGGCCAGCTCCGCCAATCATAGAAGCGGTACCACAGCTCCTATGAATGGAAAGTAACATATGAATGGAGGATGGGTGGATGACTTAAAAGTCTGCCCCCTTTATTCATAAAACCTTTTTCTTTCATAGAAGCTGTAATACAGATTCTGTGAATGGCAGAACTAGCCAGAATGGACAGGCATAGAGAGGCACTCTTGAGCTGCCCAGGAAGATTACAGTGATGGGGTGGGGACATGGACAGAGGAGGATTTCACATAATAGAAGAAGCATCAGCATAAGGGACACAGGGACACATTTCACTGACTGTAAGGTAGTGAGATGTCCCTTGTGCTGATTTTTGTTTTTTATTTTGGCTGCACTTAGGCTTTAAGCAACGACCAATATTTAGTGCAATTTATCCATGACCATTTTTACCAGAGTGCAAAAACCTTTAACACCAAGTCTTTAAAATATGCTGGTAGCTCATTTGATCGCTTGGCTCTTGTTGATTCTGATACTGTTATTAATATGTTTGTGTCCGGATGATTTATGTTCGGTAGTCCATCTGTTTTTCCAGTAGCTGTTTGTCCATCTTCTAATGCTTGGTCGCAGGGGCGTTGCTAGGTGGGAAAAAGACCAGGGCTTCTTTGTTTTTGTTATAAAATTTTGCAAAAAAAGTAATTTTTCTTCATAAATTTGGGCCAAAATTTATACTGCTAGATATCTTTGGTAAAAATAACCCAAATTAGTGGAAATTATTTAGTCTGTGTGAAAGTTATAGAGTCTACAAGTTATGGTGCCAATCACTGAAAATGTATCACTCTGATCACACCTGATGTACTGACAGCCTATCTCAATTCTTGAGACCCTAACAAGCCAGGAAAGTACAAATACTCCCCAAATGACCCCTTTTTGGAAAGTAGACATTCCAAGGTAGTTAGTAAGAGGCATAGTTAGTTTTTTGAAGTTGTAATTTTTTCCCACAATTCTTTGCAAAATGAAGATTTTTTTATTTCTATTTTCTTTCACACCAAATTGTCATTATAACAGGTTATTTCTCTCAAATGGCATGTACATTCCACAAATGACACCTGAAAATATATTCTGCTACTCCTCCTGAGTATGGCGATACCACATGTGTGAGACTTTTACACAGCCTGGCCACATACAGAGGCCCAACATTGAAGTAACACTTTATGGCGTTCTAGGAGCATAAATTACACATCTAATCTCTCAACCACCTATTCGACTTTTGAAGGCCCTGGAGCACCAGGACAATGGAAACGCCCACAAAGTGACCCCATTTTGGAAAGAAAACACCCCAACGTATAATCTATAAGGCATAATGAGTCTTTTGAACTGTTAATTTTTTTCCAGAAGTTTTTGGAAAGTGTGGAAAAAAAATGAAAACGCTTTTTTTTACACAAAGTTGTCCATTTATAAGATATTTCCAACACATAGCATGTACATAGCAAAAATGACACCCCAAAATATATTCTGCTACTCCTCCTGAGTATGGCGATACCACATGTGTGAGACTTTTACACAGCCTGGCCACATACAGAGGCCCAACATCCAAGGAGTAGGGATGAGCCGAACACCCCCCGGTTCGGTTCGCACCAGAACCTTCGAACGGACCGAAAGTTCGCACGAACGTTAGAACCCTATTAAATACAATGGACGCGAACGTTCGAAATCTAAAGTGCTAATTATAACGACTAATATGCATGTTATTGTCCTAAAAAGGATTTGGGGACCCGGGTTCTGCCCCAGGGGACATGTATCAATGCAAAACGAAGTTTTAAAAACGGACGTTTTTCGGGAGCAGTCATTTTAATGATGCATAAAGTGAAATATTCCCTTAAATATCGTACCTGGGGGGGTGTCTAAAGTATGCCTGTGAAGTGGCATGTGTTTTCCGTGTTTAGAACTGTCCCTGCACAAAATGACATTTGTAAAGGAAAAAAAGCCATTTAAGACTGCTTGCGGCTTTAATGTAATGTCTGGTCCCGGTAATATGGATGAAAATCTTTGAGAAAAATGGCATGGCTCTTGTATGGATATTAAGGGGAACCCCGCACCCAAAATAAAAAAAGGCCCTATATACTCTGAACAGCAGTATACAGGCGATGCAAACAAGACAGGGACTGTAGGTTTGTTCTTAAGTAGAATCTGTTTGTAATTTTGAACAGGTACATTTTCTTTCTCGTACATCACGGGACACAGAGCGACATAGTCATTACTAATGGGTTATATAGATACCTTCAGGTGCTGGCACTGGCAACTTCCAAAACCGGAAGTACCCTCCCCTATATAAGCCCCTCCCATCCGGGAGCACCTCAGTTTTTTGCCAGTGTCTAAGGTGTTGGCCAAGAAGTAACATGTGTTTTTCACTGAGCTTGCGTACAGGTTCTTTTGGGCCTCAGTAAGCTATTCCGGATCCGACCAAAAAAGCTTCATAGCTAAACGGTCGGTACCCGGGCCTTGCAGAGAAGAGCAAGGTTTTGCCTGTAATGCCTCTCTTAGGAGGGCTGGACCCTGGGATCCAGAGCTCTGGTCATACCCACGACCAAGATGTTTTCTGTGCAGGGTGCTATACAGGTCCAGGGGAGTGGAATCCTTGGGAACCCGGTCCCTGAAGGTTTGATTACAATGCCTGCCGTGATAGGTGAAGTTTGGGCTTCTGTGGACCAAACAGAGTCCTGCGGCGAGGAAAAGGTAAGTGGGGGCCCTCGGGAACTTGGTTCTATTGAGGGACCCCCAAGCCTATTTTGTCTTTCTGCCTGTTACCTAAGGTATTCCCGCTAATATTCTGTGTATGCCTGTTACTACTGAGAAAATGTAAAAAAATTTAATAGTAGGCAAGGAAAAAAAAAAAAAAAAAAAATGTAAGACCGCGGTACCTGTGTTAGACACTAGAGGCCGCTATGGTTCTTTTTCTTGTAATGTGGATTTTTTTTCTTCCAGAATCAAATCCAGGCAGTTGGTATGTTCTCTGCTGGGAAGCTGTCTCCTCTGCCCTGTTGCTGCGCTCATCCATCCCCGGGCCCTGCGGCAAAGGGACCCTGGCTCCCATCTAGCTCCTTATTGTTTTCAAAAAAGGCGCCGAAGGCGCACGTGCCCGCGCGCGTGCGTGTGCACGCGCCTCTATATATAGAGGCGATCTGGAAAAAGGGGCGGAGCGGGTGGATGACGCTCAGGTGTGCGCCGCGGCGCTACTGCGCATGTGCGGGCGTCCAGCGTGTTTTAAAGCACATTATAGCTGGCTATTGAAGTGCACAGACAGAGCTAGCAACAGTATAAAGGCACACAGAGGCGGTTGATGCAGGCATCCCCTAGAAAGGCACTTTAGTAGACACCAACTGTGATATAGCAGCAATTGTGCTAGACTATTCTCAGTAAAAGTGGTGTATTACGGCTGGAATACCTCAGCTTTAGGCTTAGGAATATGCCATCCAGAAGCTCCGGAACTGAATCTTCCAGGAAGCGAAGGGGGTCTCATCGGGCTCTGAGGATCTTGGGCATGCTTCTGCTGCACCAGTCTCCCCTGAAGTTCAGAGGTAAGTGACCGTAGAGACCCCGCAGGGGTACTTGGTACTGTGGCTGTCCTCAGTTCACCTGCTCCTGTGTACGTAACAGAGGAGGTTTTTTTCCTCAGCTCTGGGAGGATTAGAGAGAGATTGTCAACATTGATCGCTGCCTCCCTGTCAGGGAAAGCACGCCCGATCTCCGTCTCCTCCTTCAGAGTGCCTGTTAGCAGAGCAACAGTCCCATACAGGGATCGACCTGCCTGAAGGGGATCAGGATAAGGTTGATTCTGTTATAGAGGAATCAACAGTGGGGGAACCTTTTCTCAGCATCTCAAGCTGAAAGATTATGGGTTCAGTCTTTGACTAACATGGTCCGATCAGCATTTAAAAATGCACCTTGCGGAACCATCAACCACTACTGTATCCTCGTTGGGGTCGCTAGAAGCCCCCAGACTGTCTGTTCTTTTCCACTTCACCCTTTACTGAAAGGGCTCATTTACCAGGATTGGGAACGTCCTGAGAAAATATTTATTACCCCAAGAGATTTCCGGTGGTCTATCCCATGGAGGATAAGTTCATCAAAAAATGGAAGGTCCCTACAGTGGACACAGCCATCTCTTGTATGTATAAATCACTGACATATCCAATGGATAATGTCCAAATGTTCAAGAACCCAATAGATAAAAGATTGGAGTCCTTATGAAAGTCTGCTTCTTTCTACAGCAAGCTTGGTGACACAACCAGCAGTGAGGTCTGCTAAGCAGTGAAGGATCAGTTGAAACAGGTCTTGAGGGACTTGACAGATCAGCAGGCCTTGCCCTAGCTGATCTACCTAGAGCCTTAGGCTTTGCGGTTGACGCCATAAAGGATTCAGTCCATCAGGCCTCCCGCCTTACGCTGTCTATAGTACATATGCGTAGGCTTCTATGGCTCAAAAACTGGTCTGCTGAAGCTCCCTGTAAAGAATGGCTGGTTAGCGTCCCATTTCATGGTGAACGCTTATTCAGGGAAAACCTGGACAAATATATCCAGAAAATTTCCAGCGGTAAAAATACGCTCTTGCCGGTTAAAAACAGAGTTAGAGGTCCCTCTTTAAGAGGCCTGCTTCTCCAGTCCCTGGGGCATCGGCTGTGTAACAGTTCCGACGGCCTCCTCGGTCAATTCCCGGGGGTAAAAAAACAGGGACAATAGCAGGGTAATGAGAAACCCTGGGTATGGGGAGGTACAAAACCTCCCCCAAAGTTAAATTCATTGAAGGGTTGCCCCCACTCAGTCGGGTGGGGGGAGGACTCCAGTTGTTCGCAAGCGACCTGGCGGGACACGATCAAGACAGATAGGTGCCCTCCGCAGTATGTTTGGGATACAGTTTGGAGTTAAAAGACTCTCCTCCTTCCCATTTTTGAGGTCAAACGTGCCAAGGGATCCCCGGAAGAGAGAGTCCCTCCTGTTGGCACTAGAACAACTATTGCTCCAAGGAGTAATTATGGAGGTTCCCCTGGAAGAATGAGGGTTCGGGTTTTACTCAAACCTCTTTACAGTCCCGAAGCAAACGCGGACGGGAGGCCCATATTAATTCTAAAAGGGCTATACAAATTCCTGTATATCAGGACTTTCCGATGGAGTCGATCCGATCGGTGGCCACTGCCCTACAAGGGGAGGATTGGTTAGCCGCGATCGACATCAAAGATGCTTATTTGCACATTCCCATCTTTCCAGTCCACCAAAAATTTCTACGCTTTGCAGTAGAAGGGCGCCATTTTCAGTTCAGAGCCTTACCCTTCGGTTTGGCCACAGCACCACGAGTGTTTACAAAAATTCTGGCCCTTTATTGGCCAATCTAAGAACACAAGGTGTAATGATAATGGCATATCTAGATGACTTGTTGCTGATAGACCACTCAGTGAAAAAACTAGACGTGGTCGTTCACAAGACAATCAAGTATCTGGAATCTCACGGTTGGATTATCAACCGAGACAAGTCAGCCCTAAAAACCAGTCAAAAGTCTGGAATACTTGGGGCTAAGGTTGGATTCAGGCCAGAGAAAAATATTCTTGCCTCGAGGAAAGGTGTTGTCTTTGAAAGATTTGATCCACTTAGTGGGTACAAAAAAGACAGCCGTCCATACGCCTGTGCATGAGGCTGCTGGGAAAAATGGTGGCATCATTCGAAGCAGTACCCTACGGTCAATTCCATTCAAGGAATTTGCAAGGGGCCATACTGTCAGCCTGGAACAAAAAAGTTCAGGCCCTAGACTTACAATGTCCTTGTCCCCTTCCGTTCGCAAGAGCCTCCGTTGGTGGTTGGTTCCCCAGAATCTGGAAAAAGGGAAATCCTTCAGTCCGATTTCTTGGAAGGTGGTCACTACAGATGCCAGCCTTATA
Organism: Rana muscosa; assembly: GCA_029206835.1. NCBI lineage: Eukaryota > Metazoa > Chordata > Amphibia > Anura > Ranidae > Rana > Rana muscosa. The sequence goes on from CM055127.1 coordinate 74,759,417, forward strand.
GGCTGGGGAGCAGTACTGGAGCAATAGTCTCTCCAGGGCAGATGGTCGGAAGCAGAAAAGGCCCTGCCCATCAATCTCTTAGAGATACGAGCAGCCCGGTATGCCCTAGTAGCATGGACATCCAAACTCCAAGGGTCCCCTGTCAGAATTCAATCAGACAATGCCACAGCAGTGGCATATATCAATCATCAGGGGGGCACCAGGAGTCGTGCAGCCCAGAGGGAAGTAAATTACATCCTGAAATGGGCAGAAAGATATGTCCCAGCCATATCTGCGGTATTCATTCCAGGAGTGGAGAATTGGAAGGCGGACTTTCTAAGTCGCCAGCAATTATGCCCAGAGGTAGGGTCCCTTCACCCCGAGGTTTTCTGGACAATATGTCAGCGGTGGGGAACATCGGATGTAGATCTTCTAGCATCCAGATTCAACGCAAAGGTGGACAGGTTTGTCTCTCGGACAAGGGATCCCCTAGCTTGCGGCTCAGATGCCCTAGTGTTCCCTTGGGATCAGTTCAAGCTGATATATGCATTCACACCGCCACAATGGTTACCTCGATTACTCCGCAGAATCAGGGTAGAAAAACCAGTGATTCTGGTGGCTCCAGCGTGGCCCCGAAGAGCGTGGTACGCGGAGATTGTAAAATGTCAGTGGGGAGTCCTTGGACTCTCCCACGTCGTCCGGACCTGCTTTCGCAAGGACCGATATACCACCCTTCCTTACCAGCCCTACTTTTGACGGCCTGGCTATTGAAGCCCACATTCTAAAAAAGAGAGGGCTCTCTAATTCTGTGGTATCTACCATGATCAATGCCAGGAAGCCGGTATCCAGGCAGATCTACTATAGAATCTGGAAGGCGTACATCGCCTGGTGTGAGGCCAAGAAATGGCATCCACGTAAATACGTAATAGGTAGGATTCTGGACTTCCTACAATGGGCTGTAGATAGGAAGCTTGCCTTGAGTACTATCAAGGGTCAGATTTCGGCCTTGTCAATATTTTTTCAAAGGCCCTTGGCTTCACATTCACTAGTCAAAGCCTTTATACAAGGAGTGATGCGTATTAGTCCTCCGGTTAATATTCCCATATGTCCATGGGATCTAAACTTGGTTCTGTCGGTTCTACAGAAACAACCATTTGAACCATTACAGCATATTTCTTTGGTTCTTCTCACCAGGAAATTGATTTTTCTAGTAGCCATTTGTTCGGCTAAAAGAGTGTCGAAATTAGCAGCTATGTCCTGTAAGGAGCCATATCTGGTTATCCATAAGGATAGAGTAGTGTTACGCCCTCATCCAGCCTTTCTTCCTAAGGTGGTATCGAGGTTTCATTTGAACCAAGATGTGGTTCTTCCTTCTTTTTTCCCCAAACCTACTTCGGTAGAGGAAAAGTTATTGCATTCTTTGGATGTAGTAAGAGCAGTTAAAGCTTATCTAAAAGCCACTGCTCAGATTCGCAGAACGGATACTTTGTTTATTCTGCCGGAAGGCCCCAGAAGGGGTCAGGCAGCGTCAAAATCTACTTTAGCCAAGTGGATTTGAAAGGTCATAATGCAAGCCTATGGCTTGAGAAGGAGACCGCCTCCGTTCAAAGTTAGAGCGCACTCCACGAGAGCAGTTGGAACTTCATGGGCAGTGCATCACCAGGCCTCCCTGGCTCAAATCTGTAAGGCCGCAACATGGTCTTCAGTACACACGTTTACTAGGTTCTACCAGGTGGACGTTAGAAGTCAGGAGGATGTCGCCTTTGGGCGCAGTGTGTTGCAGGCCGCAAAAGAGCCTCATGTCTGATAGCTCTCAGCTTATGTATGGCGTATCCCCCCCCTCGTTGGGCATTGCTTTAGGACATCCCATTAGTAATGACTATGTCGCTCTGTGTCCCGTGATGTACGAGAAAGAAAATAGGATTTTTATAACAGCTTACCTGTAAAATCCTTTTCTTGGAGTACATCACGGGACACAGAGCTCCCACCCCTCTTTAGGGACACTTATTGCTTTGCTACAAAACTGAGGTGCTCCCGGATGGGAGGGGCTTATATAGGGGAGGGTACTTCCGGTTTTGGAAGTTGCCAGTGCCAGCACCTGAAGGTATCTATATAACCCATTAGTAATGACTATGTCGCTCTGTGTCCCGTGATGTACTCCAAGAAAAGGATTTTACAGGTAAGCTGTTATAAAAATCCTATTGTTTAAGTGTAGCTCCAGCCCAAAAATCTATTTTTAAGCTTTTTGGAAAACATAGGGAAGGGTTATCACCTCTGTAACATTTGTTTTGCTGTCTGTGCACCTGTTCAGAACATTTCACCTCACTTTCCGTCCCAATGACAAATGTTTTTGAAAAGTGTGGTTTTTATTGAAACAAGGATTGGTGATAAAGCATCAGTAGAGAGGAGACACCTTTTTCCCATATTAACTCTTACAGGAGAGAATTTCCCTTCCTAGGGGTAGATTTCCTCTCACTTCCTGTTGTCTCCTTCCGTTTGCAAGTAGGAGTCGATTGTATGTTGGATGTTTGAAAGTAGGGGCCTGCCGTATATACTCTGCTGAAATTTGCCCCTTAGATGTTGGTGTTGCCACAACACTGCAACCCCTCACAGATACTGTACTTGGAGCACAGCAATGAGCCCTGTTGCAAAGTATTGCATCAAAACTTGTAATTACATGCCCCTGTTAAACAGGGGCAGAAAAATTGGGCCTTAGGCACTGGTGCCACAACACTGCAACCCCTCACAGATACTGTACTTGGAGCACAGCAATGAGCCCTGTTGCAAAGTATTGCATCAAAAAATTGTAATTACATGCCCCTGTTAAACAGGGGCTGAAAAATTGGGCCTTAGGCACTGGTGCTGGTGCCACGACACTGCAACCTCTCCCAGATACTCTAGTTGGAGTGCAGGAATGAGCCCTGCTGCAAAGCATTGCATCAAAAATTGTAATTACATGCCCCTGTTAAACAGGGGCTGAAAAATTGGGCCTTCACCCAGAAACAAAAAAGTTCTTCCAAGCTATCATCAAGAATCGGATCATTGAGGAGGAGGAGGATAGTCAGTCAACATAACAGGACAGTCACTCAGCATCAGCATCAGTCTTGAAGGGATGTGACATTTGAAAATAAATTATTCTGTTATATCAGCTTCAGGTGCTTGGTAGCTGGTGGTGATCCAAGACTGGTTCATCCTTATGAAGGTCAGTCGATCAACCGAGTCGGTGGACAGGCACACCCTGTGATCCGTGACAAAGCCTCCAGCAGCACTGAATGTGCTTTCTGAAAGAACGCTGGATGCAGGACAGGCCAGTAGCTCAATTGCATACTGTGCAAGCTCTGGCCCGTGATCCATCCTCAAGACCCAGTAAGCCAGAGGATTTTCGGTGGGAAAGGTGTCCAAGTCTGACCTTGCCCCTAGGTATTCCTGCACCATGTATATCAGACGCTGGCGATGGTTGCTGGAACCGATCATACCTTGGGGCTGCGGACTAAAAAATTGTCTGAACGCATCGGTCAGACGGCCACCTTCTCCACAGCTCCTTCTGCTACTGACCAAAGTCTCAGCAACTCGTTGTCCAGGACCAGGAGTTTGTAACCTCCCAGTCTCTGGGAACGCGTTGCACAGACCTTTCTGCAAGGCCTCCCGGAATTGTCTCATCCTCTGCTCCCTCTGCGACAGCAAGATAAGGTCCGCAACCTTACCCTTGTACCGTGGATCAAGGAGAGTGGCCAGCCAGTAATGGTCCCTCTCCTTGATCCGAAGAATATGAGGATCCTTCCGCAGACTTTGCAGGATCAGGGAGGCCATGCAGCGTAGGTTAGCTTAGGCATTCGGTCCGGAGTCCTCTGGGTCACTAAGGACGACATGATCCGCAGCCACCTCTTCCCAGCCACGTACAAGTCCACGGGTTTGTTGGGACTGTAAATCATCCCTAAAAGACTGCTGCTGTTGATGCTGAGTGCCATGCTCCACCTCCATGCTGACACAATTCTCCTCCTCCTCCTCCTCGTCCTCTTCCTGTGTGATGGGTGGGACACAAGGAACACTGTCTGGGTAAAGAGGGCCTTGAGAGGCAAGGAAGTCCTCCTCTTCCTGCCTCTGTTCTGCCTCAAGTGCCCTGTCCATTATTCCACGCAGCGTATGCTCCAACAGGTGGACAAGAGGTACAGTGTCACTGATGCATGCACTGTCACTGCTCACCATCCTCGTGGCCTCCTCAAATGGTGCCAGGACAGTGCATGCATCCCTGATCATGCCCCACTGGTGTGGTGAAAAAAAACAGAGCTCCCCTGACCCTGTCCTGGTGCCGTAGTCGCACAGGTACTCATTGATGGCCCTCTGCTGCGTGTGCAGCTGCTGCAGCATGGCCAACGTTGAGTTCCACCTGGTAGGCATGTCACATATAAGGTGGTTCTTGGGCAGGTTCAACTCCTTTTGCAGCTCAGCCAGCCGAGCACTGGCATTATATGATCTGCGGAAATGCACACAGACTTTCCTGGCCTGCCTCAGGACATCCTGTAAGCCCGGGTACCTACCCAAGAACCGCTGCACCACCAGGTTAAGGACGTGAGCCACACAGGGCACATGGGTCAGTTGTCCCTGTCGGAGGGCGAAGAGGAGGTTGGTGCCATTGTCGCAAACCACCATTCCTGGCTTAAGCTGGCGTGGCGTCAACCACCTCTCAGCCTGCCCCTGCAGAGCAGACAGAACCTCTGCCCCAGTGTGGCTCCTGTCCCCCAAACACACCAGCGCAAGCACGGCATGGCATCATTTTGCCTGCGTACTTGCGTAGCCCCTTGAACGCCTACGGAGCACCGCTGGTTCCGAGGACAAAGCACAGGAAGAGGCCATGGAGGAAGAAGAAGAGGAGGGGGTGGAGGAGAGAGGTGTGTCACAACCAGTAGTAGCATTTTGGAGGCGTGGCGGCGGAACAACCTCCAACACTACTGCACCTTGTCCTGCATCCTTCCCAGCTGCCAAAAGAGTGACCCAATGGGCCGTGAAAGAAAGGTAACGTCCCTGTCTATGCCTGCTGGACCATGAGTCAGCGGTAATATGCACCTTACCGCTGACCGCCCTGTCCAGCGAGGCATGGACATTGCCTTCCACATGCCGGTAGAGAGCCGGAATCGCCTTCCGTGAGAAAAAGTTTGGGAACCTGCCACTGAGGAACCGCACATTGCACAAACTCACGGAAGGGGGCCGAGTCTACCAACTGAAAAGGCAGCAGTTGAAGTTCTAGCAATTTAGCCAAGCTAGCATTCAACCGCTGGGCATGTGGATGGCTGGGAGTGAACTTCTTTCGACGGTCCAGCAGCTGGGGCAGGGAAATTTGCCACAAAGACTGTGCTATAAGGACGTTTTATCATTTCCCATCATAAAGTTCTGTCTTATACCGCCCCCTCTCAATAGGCAGGTAAGCTGTTTGTGACTTACTGATCACTGGGTGGACATTATAGAAAACCTCCAAGCACCTTTGGTGTTGGGACTATATATTTTGTACATATGACTTTAAGCATATTCATTGTACCAATCTGGGAGTTTTTTGTTATATTTTTATTTCATTTATTTCATATTTTATTGATTTTGTTTTCCACTGGTCATAGTTCACTGATGCACTCAATATTTAGATTCATGGATATTGGTTGTTGATTACCTATATGTCATAGTGATTATAATATTTTTTATATTTCTATCACGTTTGTATATCACTGGAGTGTTCAGTATTTGTTTATTTTTATATCAGTTTTCCACATATCATACTTGCACGTTTATTTGTGTCACTGTGCATTTAGCTCACTATTGCTACCTAGCTATATTTTAGCTTCTTATTCACATTTTTCCTACCCCTCCCCGTCACACTCCCATTTCCTTGTTAACTCCTTCTCCCATTTATTTAATTCGAGTCACTACAGCGCAGTCACCATCACGATATTTATTTAGGTGTATACTGTGCCACTAACTCCTGCAGATGCTGTATTTGAGAACAGCAATGACGGATATACAGGTGCATACTGTGCCACTAACTCCTGCAGATGCCTGTATTTGAGAACAGCAATGACGGATATACAGGTGTATACTGTGCCACTAACTCCTGCAGATGCCTGTATTTGAGAACAGCAATGACGGATATACAGGTGTATACTGTGCCACTAACTCCTGCAGATGCTGTATTTGAGAACAGCAATGATGGATATACAGGTGTATACTGTGCCACTAACTCCTGCAGATGCTGTATTTGAGAACAGCAATGACGGATATACAGGTGTATACTGTGCCACTAACTCCTGCAGATGCCTGTATTATAGAACACCAATGACGGGTGTATACAGGTGTATACTGTGCCACTAACTCCTGCAGATGCTGTATTTGAGAACAGCAATGACGGATATACAGGTGTATACTGTGCCACTAACTCCTGCAGATGCTGTATTTGAGAACAGCAATGACGGATATACAGGTGTATACTGTGCAACTAACTCCTGCAGATGCCTGTATTATAGAACACCAATGACGGGTATATACAGGTGTATACTGTGCCACTAACTCCTGCAGATGCCTGTATTTGAGAACAGCAATGACGTATATACAGGTATATACTGTGCCACTAACTCCTGCAGATGCCTGAGAAAATAAAACAGAACATAGAACACACTGTCCCTGCCTATGTATCTCTTTCCCTGCACGCCAACTGTGCCACTAACTCCTGCAGATGCCTGTATTTGAGAACAGCAATGACGGATATACAGGTGTATACTGTACCACTAACTCCTGCAGATGCCTGAGAAAATAAAACAGAACATAGAACACACTGTCCCTGCCTATGTATCTCTTTCCCTGCACGCCAACTGTGCCACTAACTCCTGCAGATGCCTGTATTTGAGAACAGCAATGACGGATATACAGGTGTATACTGTGCCACTAACTCCTGCAGATGCTGTATTTGAGAACAGCAATGACGGATAAACAGGTGTATACTGTGCCACTAACTCCTGCAGATGCTATATTTGAGAACAGCAATGACGGATATACAGGTGTATACTTTGCCACTAACTCCTGCAGATGCCTGTATTATAGAACACCAATGACGGGTGTATACAGGTGTATACTGTGCCACTAACTCCTGCAGATGCTGTATTTGAGAACAGCAATGATGGATATACAGGTGTATACTGTGCCACTAACTCCTGCAGATGCCTGTATTATAGAACACCAATGACGGGTATATACAGGTGTATACTGTGCCACTAACTCCTGCAGATGCCTGTATTTGAGAACAGCAATGACGTATATACAGGTATATACTGTGCCACTAACTCCTGCAGATGCCTGAGAAAATAAAACAGAACATAGAACACACTGTCCCTGCCTATGTATCTCTTTCCCTGCACGCCAACTGTGCCACTAACTCCTGCAGATGCCTGTATTTGAGAACAGCAATGACGGATATACAGGTGTATACTGTGCCACTAACTCCTGCAGATGCTGTATTTGAGAACAGCAATGACGGATATACAGGTGTATACTGTGCCACTAACTCCTGCAGATGCTGTATTTGAGAACAGCAATGACGGATATACAGGTGTATACTTTGCCACTAACTCCTGCAGATGCCTGTATTATAGAACACCAATGACGGGTGTATACAGGTGTATACTGTGCCACTAAATCCTGCAGATGCTGTATTTGAGAACAGCAATGATGGATATACAGGTGTATACTGTGCCACTAACTCCTGCAGATGCTGTATTTGAGAACAGCAATGACGGATATACAGGTGTATACTGTGCCACTAACTCCTGCAGATGCCTGTATTATAGAACACCAATGACGGGTATATACAGGTGTATACTGTGCCACTAACTCCTGCAGATGCCTGTATTTGAGAACAGCAATGACGTATATACAGGTATATACTGTGCCACTAACTCCTGCAGATGCCTGAGAAAATAAAACAGAACATAGAACACACTGTCCCTGCCTATGTATCTCTTTCCCTGCACGCCAACTGTGCCACTAACTCCTGCAGATGCCTGTATTTGAGAACAGAAATGACGGATATACAGGTGTATACTGTGCCACTAACTCCTGCAGATGCCTGAGAAAATAAAACAGAACATAGAACACACTGTCCCTGCCTATGTATCTCTTTCCCTGCACGCCAACTGTGCCACTAACTCCTGCAGATGCCTGTATTTGAGAACAGCAATGACGGATATACAGGTGTATACTGTGCCACTAACTCCTGCAGATGCATGTACATACCAAGAATTACACCCTAAAATACATTCTGCTGAGCAAAGGGTAAACAAAAGATTACCTGTGGTTTTAGTAGTGCAGTTGTCCACAGGAGGGGAGCCCTGATCCAGGCAGCAGGCAGGGACGTTGTTAGCGACAGTGAATGGAATTGTCCAGGCAGCAGGCAGGAATATTGTCCATAGTCAGTACAGGCAGGGATACTGTCCATATACAGTCCAGGGTCAGTGCAAGTAGAGACATTGCCAGCAGTGCCAAAATATTGGTCCTGGTAGTAAGCAGGAACATGGTCCAAGTAGCAGGCCAGGAAAGAATGGGGACAAGGGTAGAGGCTTCTCCCACCCAAATCTCTTTGAAGCCTCCGAGTCTCCAAACCCTTATCTGGGAATGAGAAAACTAAAAAATTTATTTTCTTCATCCTGAAAAATAATTCTGGAGCCCCTCACATATGTGAGACCCCTGTGTTCCCACTAGCATAGCAGGGTAAAAGATCAGTCCAAGAGGCAGGCAAAAAACGTGGTCAAACAGTCCAAGGTCAGTTCCAGAGCAGGCAGAGGTAGGTACAGTTTAGCGTTAGGCAGAAGCGTGGTCGTATAACAGGCCAGTGCATATAAAACATTTGCAATGATGACGTAGCAACAGTAAGTCCTAGGTCAGTGAGTGCTTCTAAGGCCTGGATAAATAGTGCATCCTACACCAGATCCCAATCTTCACCACACGTGAGGCACTATCCCCCGCCAGGGTGCAAACTCACCACAAAGTTGGATAAAGTGGGCCTTAAATAATGGTCATATAATCTCTCACATGGACATCTGTCATCAGCAGGTAGAAGGCAGCATGGGTTAAAATCAGTTTTGAGTTTCACATAAAAGCAAAAAGACACTAAAATAGCGTAATACTGCTTTAATGAAATAAAATGACCCCCATGGAGCCAAACACCCCGCTACAAATGCACGTACATTTCAATCAAAGTTAATGCACATATCAATAATGAATGTATTCACCGCTATCCCGCAATCCTCAGAAGCGCCTGTGTTGCTTAATGCAGCGCTGAGAAAACACTTCCTTCTTTCGGCAGGTTAGCAGTGGAGCACATCCAAATGGTTCCTGGTTACAGAGACGCCGTTGTAGCCACGCCCTGACCGGTTTCGTCTCCAATCGCCCTCTGTTGAAGTCGATTGGAAGACGAATCATTATTGATATGTGCATTAACTTTGATTGAAATGTACGTGCATTTGTAGCAGGGTGTTTGGCTCCATGGGGGTCATTTTATTTCATTAAAGCAGTATTACGCTATTTTAGTGTCTTTTTGCTTTTATGTGAAACTCAAAACGGATTTTAACCCATGCTGCCTTCTACCTGCTGATGACGGATGTCCATGTGAGAGATTATATGACCAATATTAAAGGCCCACTTTATCCAACTGTGTGGTGAGTTTGCACCCCGGCGGGGGATAGTGCCTCTCGTGTGGTGAAGATTGGGATCTGGTGTAGGATGCACTATTTATCCAGGCCTTAGAAGCACTCACTGACCTAGGACTTACTGTTGCTACGTCATCATTGCAAATGTTTTATATGTATTGGACATTTATCCAATTTTAAGTGCTGTTTTATTTTATCAATTGGACTTTCAGTTCTACTTTTTGATACTCTATTATATTATTGCACTATATGAGGTTTCTCGTTTAGTTTTAAACAGCTGCTGTCTGGCTTTTATCATCATCTCTGAGTGCTATTAGCTATTATTATTATATTATATATTATTCATTTATTATATTTTAACCTTTTATCCTGTTTAAATCAATTTTTATTCCTATCATACCTTTATTAGTTTTGACTACTAAGGGGAAACTCGGAATCTGTATTTATTCTGGTGGCGCCGGGAAGTGCAAAATTAGGCCTTTACGTGCACCTTCTTTTCATATAACAGGCCAGGGTTCCGGAGAAGGCAGAGGTATGTTTAGCGTTAGGCAGAAGCTTGATCGTATAACAGTCCAGGGTCAGTTCCGGAGAAGGCAGAGGTATGTTTAGCGTTAGGCAGAAGCTTGGTTGTATAATAGGCCAGGGTTGGTTCTGGAGAAGGCAGAGGTATGTACAGTTCAGTGCAGTGGCATAAGGGGTGTGGAGGAAAATGACAGGAAATGAGAATTACGTTTACCATACTTCCCTAATAATGTAGAGAAGTATGGTAACGGCGGAAACAGTCACCTATACAGAGGACTGGTTGGGAAGGACGTTGGGGACAATAATATGTGGTGTCTCTTCTAATTCCTCCTCTGGAGCACACCCGGCATTTCTTCTGCCGTCTGTGGCCTATTTCACTGGGGGGGGGGATTTTCTCAGGAAAGTGGCGTTCGTGTAGTCTGCTCACGGAATCAGAGCAAATATATTGTGGTGGGCTTTCAGGGTACAAAAGGGCACAGATAACGTGTTCTTGGTAGCGCAGATAGGATACGGGGTTCTCTGTAGATTTTTGGTAAATAACATAGGTGTTATACATGGCCAAAGTGAAAAAATAAATGGACACTTTTTTATACCAGTGGCGGGATTTTCTTGTGGGAAGGTAGGGTTCAATCATCTGATCATTGAAGTCCATTCCCCTTATGAACAAATTATAGTCATAGACACAAGCTGGTTTCTGGATTGTCCCATTTCTTCTGGGGACTTCCACGTAGGTGTCATTGAGGATTGATGTGAGCATGTGGACGTTTCGTCTTTCCCTCCACTTGACAGCCAAATAGCTCCTGGTTCCACAAAGATGCTGTCTCCCCTCGTCGTAGCCTTTCATTAACGAGTTTTTGCGGGAAGCCCTTTCTATTGGCTCTTACTGAACCAGATGCTGGGGTGTCCATCCAGTGAAGATTGCGGAAGAGGGACAAGCTAGTATAAAAATTATCCACATAAAGATGGTATCCCTTTCCATGGAGTGGATAGACAAGCTCCCAGACAACTCTTCCGCTGGCTCCAATATACTCTGGGCATTCAGGGGGATGCAGTTGGGAGTCCTTCCCTTCATACACCAGGAGGGCGTAAATGTACCCCGTTGTAAATAGTGCATCCTACACCAGATCCCAATCTTCACCACACGTGAGGCACTATCCCCCGCCAGGGTGCAAACTCACCACAAAGTTGGATAAAGTGGGCCTTAAATAATGGTCATATAATCTCTCACATGGACATCTGTCATCAGCAGGTAGAAGGCAGCATGGGTTAAAATCAGTTTTGAGTTTCACATAAAAGCAAAAAGACACTAAAATAGCGTAATACTGCTTTAATGAAATAAAATGACCCCCATGGAGCCAAACACCCCGCTACAAATGCACGTACATTTCAATCAAAGTTAATGCACATATCAATAATGAATGTATTCACCGCTATCCCGCAATCCTCAGAAGCGCCTGTGTTGCTTAATGCAGCGCTGAGAAAACACTTCCTTCTTTCGGCAGGTTAGCAGTGGAGCACATCCAAATGGTTCCTGGTTACAGAGACGCCGTTGTAGCCACGCCCTGACCGGTTTCGTCTCCAATCGCCCTCTGTTGAAGTCGATTGGAAGACGAATCATTATTGATATGTGCATTAACTTTGATTGAAATGTACGTGCATTTGTAGCAGGGTGTTTGGCTCCATGGGGGTCATTTTATTTCATTAAAGCAGTATTACGCTATTTTAGTGTCTTTTTGCTTTTATGTGAAACTCAAAACGGATTTTAACCCATGCTGCCTTCTACCTGCTGATGACGGATGTCCATGTGAGAGATTATATGACCAATATTAAAGGCCCACTTTATCCAACTGTGTGGTGAGTTTGCACCCCGGCGGGGGATAGTGCCTCTCGTGTGGTGAAGATTGGGATCTGGTGTAGGATGCACTATTTATCCAGGCCTTAGAAGCACTCACTGACCTAGGACTTACTGTTGCTACGTCATCATTGCAAATGTTTTATATGTATTGGACATTTATCCAATTTTAAGTGCTGTTTTATTTTATCAATTGGACTTTCAGTTCTACTTTTTGATACTCTATTATATTATTGCACTATATGAGGTTTCTCGTTTAGTTTTAAACAGCTGCTGTCTGGCTTTTATCATCATCTCTGAGTGCTATTAGCTATTATTATTATATTATATATTATTCATTTATTATATTTTAACCTTTTATCCTGTTTAAATCAATTTTTATTCCTATCATACCTTTATTAGTTTTGACTACTAAGGGGAAACTCGGAATCTGTATTTATTCTGGTGGCGCCGGGAAGTGCAAAATTAGGCCTTTACTTGCACCTTCTTTTCATATAACAGGCCAGGGTTCCGGAGAAGGCAGAGGTATGTTTAGCGTTAGGCAGAAGCTTGATCGTATAACAGTCCAGGGTCAGTTCCGGAGAAGGCAGAGGTATGTTTAGCGTTAGGCAGAAGCTTGGTTGTATAATAGGCCAGGGTTGGTTCTGGAGAAGGCAGAGGTATGTACAGTTCAGTGCAGTGGCATAAGGGGTGTGGAGGAAAATGACAGGAAATGAGAATTACGTTTACCATACTTCCCTAATAATGTAGAGAAGTATGGTAACGGCGGAAACAGTCACCTATACAGAGGACTGGTTGGGAAGGACGTTGGGGACAATAATATGTGGTGTCTCTTCTAATTCCTCCTCTGGAGCACACCCGGCATTTCTTCTGCCGTCTGTGGCCTATTTCACTGGGGGGGGGGATTTTCTCAGGAAAGTGGCGTTCGTGTAGTCTGCTCACGGAATCAGAGCAAATATATTGTGGTGGGCTTTCAGGGTACAAAAGGGCACAGATAACGTGTTCTTGGTAGCGCAGATAGGATACGGGGTTCTCTGTAGATTTTTGGTAAATAACATAGGTGTTATACATGGCCAAAGTGAAAAAATAAATGGACACTTTTTTATACCAGTGGCGGGATTTTCTTGTGGGAAGGTAGGGTTCAATCATCTGATCATTGAAGTCCATTCCCCCCATGAACAAATTATAGTCATAGACACAAGCTGGTTTCTGGATTGTCCCATTTCTTCTGGGGACTTCCACGTAGGTGTCATTGAGGATTGATGTGAGCATGTGGACGTTTCGTCTTTCCCTCCACTTGACAGCCAAATAGCTCCTGGTTCCACAAAGATGCTGTCTCCCCTCGTCGTAGCCTTTCATTAACGAGTTTTTGCGGGAAGCCCTTTCTATTGGCTCTTACTGAACCAGATGCTGGGGTGTCCATCCAGTGAAGATTGCGGAAGAGGGACAAGCTAGTATAAAAATTATCCACATAAAGATGGTATCCCTTTCCATGGAGTGGATAGACAAGCTCCCAGACAACTCTTCCGCTGGCTCCAATATACTCTGGGCATTCAGGGGGATGCAGTTGGGAGTCCTTCCCTTCATACACCAGGAGGGCGTAAATGTACCCCGTTGCTCGGTCACAAAGTTTGTACATTTTGACCCCATTTTGGGCCCTTTTGCTGGGGATAAACTGTTTGATGCCCAGCCTGCCTGAAAATATTATAAGGTACTCATCCACGGAGATATTCTGTTCGGGGGTATATAACTGGGAGAATTTTTCAGAGAAATAATTTAGGAGTGACCGAATTTTAAATAGTTTGTCAAAAGCTGGGTCATTTCAGGGAGGGCACTGGGTGTTGTCATTATAGTGGAGGAACCGCATAATAATATGGTATCTTGATCTTGGCATAAGGGATGAGAAGAGTGGCATGTGGTGGATGGGGTTGGTAGAGCAATAGGAGTACAATTCGTTTTTTTTTTGTGAATCCCATATTAAAAGTTAGGCCTAAGAAAATTTTGAATTCCTCTACTGTTAGTTCTCTCCACTCAAAAGGACGGGCGTAACTAGAACCAGGGTTGCTTACTATGTACTGCTGTGCGTAGAGGTTGCACTTGGCCACAATGGACGATAGTAAGTCTTCGGTGAAAATCAAATGAAAAAAATCAAGCATGGCAAAATCATCAGTGTTCACCTGGACACCTGGCTGAGCGGTAAAAGGGGGGATGTTTTCTGCTCCTGAATTAGGGGGAAGCCACAGGGGGTTTTGAAGGCTTTTCACGGGCACACGTTCCTCTTCCGATTCTGTATCAGACCCACTGCTTGTCACAGGTTCATGGGCCAAATCGGACTGAGACTCGGAGAGCTCCCCGTTGCTCTCATCGCTCATGCTTAGATGCTGGTAGGCCTCCTTGCTGGTAAAAATGTTTTTTGCCATACTGGTGGCTGGTGAGGCTGCACTGCCGAGTACTGATGTGCACTATGGGGCACTGTAGTGGTACTAATGAGTTGCACTGATGGCACGGCAGTGGCACAGATGGGCACAGGTGGCACCGATTGGCACAGTAGTGGCACCAATTGGCACTGTAGTGGCACTAATTGTACTGTGTAGTGGCACTGATGGTACAGATGGGCACTGTGGTGGCACTGGTGGGCACAGGCAGCACTGGTGGGCACAGGTGGCACTGGTGGGCACTGTAGAGGTGCAGATGAGCACTAATGGGCACAGGTGGCACTGATGGGCACAGGTGGCACTGTTGTGGCACTGGTGTGGCTCTGGTGGCACTGGTGTGGCTCTGGTGGCACTAATTAGTGGCACAGGCGGCACTGGTGTGGCACTGCAGAGGCGCAGATGAGCACCAATGGGCACATGTGGCACTGATGGGCACAGGTGGCACTGGTGTGGCACTGGTGTGGCACTGCAGAGGTGCAGATGAGCACCAATGGGCACATGTGGCACTGATGGGCACAGGTGGCACTGGTGTGGCCCTGGTGTGGCACTGGTGTGCCTCTGGTGGCACTGGTGTGGCTCTGGGGGCACTGATTGGCACAGAGGTGGCAGAGGTGGCACAGGTGGCAATGATGCACAGATGGCACTGATGTGGCACAGATGGCACTGATGTAGCACTGTTGGGCACTGATGTAGCACTGTTGGACACTGCTGGGCACTGCTGCTATATATGACTATATGTAACTTATGACTCACAGTTTGCACACAATGCTCTCCTCTTACGCTGTATCAGTGTGAGGAAATGAGAGCACTGAACTCCTGCTGACCCCGGTTTGCTTACATTAGTGATCGCTCCATCATTGGATGAAGCGATCATGTGGTAAAGGGCCGCTGTCATTGGCCCTTTACCACGATCCGTGCTGCGCCGGGTCCCGTGAACCCGGCGAGCATGGATGTTCTTGTGTACGTGCCCCAAGTGCGTAGAGGTTGCACTTGGCCACAATGGACGATAGTAAGTCTTCGGTGAAAATCAAATGAAAAAAATCAAGCATGGCAAAATCATCGGTGTTCACCTGGACACCTGGCTGAGCGGTAAAAGGGGGATGTTTTCTGCTCCTGAATTAGGGGGAAGCCACAGGGGGTTTTGAAGGCTTTTCACGGGCACACGTTCCTCTTCCGATTCTGTATCAGACCCACTGCTTGTCACAGGTTCATGGGCCAAATCGGACTGAGACTCGGAGAGCTCCCCGTTGCTCTCATCGCTCATGCTTAGATGCTGGTAGGCCTCCTTGCTGGTAAAAATGTTTTTTGCCATACTGGTGGCTGGTGAGGCTGCACTGCTGAGTACTGATGTGCACTATGGGGCACTGTAGTGGTACTAATGAGTTGCACTGATGGCACGGTAGTGGCACAGATGGGCACAGGTGGCACCGATTGGCACAGTAGTGGCACCAATTGGCACTGTAGTGGCACTAATTGTACTGTGTAGTGGCACTGATGGTACAGATGGGCACTGTGGTGGCACTGGTGGGCACAGGCAGCACTGGTGGGCACAGGTGGCACTGGTGGGCACTGTAGAGGTGCAGATGAGCACTAATGGGCACAGGTGGCACTGATGGGCACAGGTGGCACTGTTGTGGCACTGGTGTGGCTCTGGTGGCACTGGTGTGGCTCTGGTGGCACTAATTAGTGGCACAGGCGGCACTGGTGTGGCACTGCAGAGGCGCAGATGAGCACCAATGGGCACATGTGGCACTGATGGGCACAGGTGGCACTGGTGTGGCACTGGTGTGGCACTGCAGAGGTGCAGATGAGCACCAATGGGCACATGTGGCACTGATGGGCACAGGTGGCACTGGTGTGGCCCTGGTGTGGCACTGGTGTGCCTCTGGTGGCACTGGTGTGGCTCTGGAGGCACTGATTGGCACAGAGGTGGCAGAGGTGGCACAGGTGGCAATGATGCACAGATGGCACTGATGTGGCACAGATGGCACTGATGTAGCACTGTTGGGCACTGATGTAGCACTGTTGGACACTGCTGGGCACTGCTGCTATATATGACTATATGTAACTTATGACTCACAGTTTGCACACAATGCTCTCCTCTTACGCTGTATCAGTGTGAGGAAATGAGAGCATTGAACTCCTGATGACCCCGGTTTGCTTACATTAGTGATCGCTCCATCATTGGATGAAGCGATCATGTGGTAAAGGGCCGCTGTCATTGGCCCTTTACCACGATCCGTGCTGCGCCGGGTCCCGTGAACCCGGCGAGCATGGATGTTCTTGTGTACGTGCCCCAAGTGCGTAGAGGTTGCACTTGGCCACAATGGACGATAGTAAGTCTTCGGTGAAAATCAAATGAAAAAAATCAAGCATGGCAAAATCATCGGTGTTCACCTGGACACCTGGCTGAGCGGTAAAAGGGGGGATGTTTTCTGCTCCTGAATTAGGGGGAAGCCACAGGGGGTTTTGAAGGCTTTTCACGGGCACACGTTCCTCTTCCGATTCTGTATCAGACCCACTGCTTGTCACAGGTTCATGGGCCAAATCGGACTGAGACTCGGAGAGCTCCCCGTTGCTCTCATCGCTCATGCTTAGATGCTGGTAGGCCTCCTTGCTGGTAAAAATGTTTTTTGCCATACTGGTGGCTGGTGAGGCTGCACTGCCGAGTACTGATGTGCACTATGGGGCACTGTAGTGGTACTAATGAGTTGCACTGATGGCACGGTAGTGGCACAGATGGGCACAGGTGGCACCGATTGGCACAGTAGTGGCACCAATTGGCACTGTAGTGGCACTAATTGTACTGTGTAGTGGCACTGATGGTACAGATGGGCACTGTGGTGGCACTGGTGGGCACAGGCAGCACTGGTGGGCACAGGTGGCACTGGTGGGCACTGTAGAGGTGCAGATGAGCACTAATGGGCACAGGTGGCACTGATGGGCACAGGTGGCACTGGTGTGGCACTGGTGTGGCTCTGGTGGCACTGGTGTGGCTCTGGTGGCACTAATTAGTGGCACAGGCGGCACTGGTGTGGCACTGCAGAGGCGCAGATGAGCACCAATGGGCACATGTGGCACTGATGGGCACAGGTGGCACTGGTGTGGCACTGGTGTGGCACTGCAGAGGTGCAGATGAGCACCAATGGGCACATGTGGCACTGATGGGCACAGGTGGCACTGGTGTGGCCCTGGTGTGGCCCTGGTGTGCCTCTGGTGGCACTGGTGTGGCTCTGGAGGCACTGATTGGCACAGAGGTGGCAGAGGTGGCACAGGTGGCAATGATGCACAGATGGCACTGATGTGGCACAGATGGCACTGATGTAGCACTGTTGGGCACTGATGTAGCACTGTTGGACACTGCTGGGCACTGCTGCTATATATGACTATATGTAATTTATGACTCACAGTTTGCACACGATGCTCTCCTCTTACGCTGTATCAGTGTGAGGAAAGGAGAGAATTGAACTCCTGATGACCCCGGTTTGCTTACATTAGTGATCGCTCCATCATTGGAAGAAGCGATCATGTGGTAAAGGGCCGCTGTCATTGGCCCTTTACCGCGATCCGTGCTGCGCCGGGTCCCGTGAACCCGGCGAGCATGGATGTTCTTGTGTACGTGCCCCAGGGGGCGCGCGGGAGAGAGACTCTGGGAGGACGTCAATGTACACCCTCTCAGAGTTTTCGAGGCGCACTGTAGCCGTCATTCGGCTTGAGTGCGGTGGGCAAGTGGTTAAGGCAGTATCCCTGTGGGAAAGGGACCTGGGACCGCTCACAGGAGACCGGTGGGATGAAGCATTGCAATCAATATCTACCTGCTCTTTAAATGTTGCACAAAAAGTATCACAATTGTACTCAGGGGGCATTACACCCCGCAAAAGCTCCACAAGGTGGGCAGGCTGGCAGACCCCTTGTGTGGTAGGTATAGGCAGCACAATGGGGACCTTATCCATCTCTTCTGGCGATGCCCAAAGCTTCACCATTACTGGAGCAGGGTACTTGGAACACTCAACCGGGTGTTCCAAACTGCTGTACCTCTAAGCTCAATTCACTGTATACTGGGAGTTCAGGAAGAGGTGATCCCAAAGGAGATGGTGAGGGCCGCATTCTCCAGGGCGCTGTTTCAGTCCCAAAAACATATTCTGATGGGTTGGAAATCGATCTCACCGCCCACTGTTGCCTTGTGGATAACACACATGGGGAACACCCTTTTTATAGAAAGATATATCAACACAGGGGGAGCCCGGGTAGATTTAAACGTATTTGGTCACCATGGTTGGATACGCCAGAACTGAGCCCCAGGGAATTGGTGATGTCCAAGCTTCTACAATGCCCTACAGGATAATTATGCCATGTTTCTGACACAATGTAATGGTTGTACTAAATTTATGAACAAGTTTTGATGTTATAAGATCTTGGTTAGTATGGATAAAACTTTTGATGGCACTACGATAACCCTGATATGTAAATGTAGATTTTTCCAAATGCAATGTATGTACATGGGAAGTTGTTTACATATGTTTATTAAAAACTTTTTTGCATGCATAAGAACAGTTTTGCATATCATACATAAGGCCTGACTGAGGTCACCAACCGCCCTGACGCAATGTGTATCTCCTTTTTTGGACACTAGTATGGCAATGGTGTATAATCTGCATATTGCTGGCTCGCAAATTTACAGTTGTCGTCAGTTTGTTGGAAATGTCCAGTAGACCTGGAGAAGTAGTCCAAAATATCTGACAACTTGGTCCCACATTTCAGTTTACTACAACCAATTTGTCAGAATTGACACAAAGATATCAAAGACTTATGAACTCCTGGCTATACACTTTTTTCCATAACCTTTGTTTGGTACATATAATATCTTGGTGCCCCTCATGGTAAAGCTGAAAGGTTTGTCTCCATAATTTATGGAGCATAAGGATGTTGTTCCCATTGACTAAATGAATTACCCTACAGTGGTTATTTCACTTCTTACCTTCTGGTAACCAGGCTCAAATTTATCCCATGGTGCAGGCTGAATACATTTCTTAAAAACCGTGACATTTTTAAATTAACTGCCAAAGCTCCTCCACCACCTAGCGGTGTCGAAGCACAAAGAACTGCTGTAGCAGCAATAAGCATATTCCTTTGCTATAGAGAGATTTGGAACTGAACATAGGGGCAATCTTGAAAGTGCATCTGCTGCATTTTAGGTCCAGGTCGATATTTCACTTTCATTCAGTAAGTGAGAATACAGAGAATCCACCTCCCAATTTGGCAGAGTGAGAAGAGTCTATTACTTCTAATGGCTTGTGGTCAGAATTTCAAAATCAAGTCCATAAATAAATAAATAAATCTTTCACAGCCCCCAAAAAGAGTAAAAGCCTTTTTACAATTTTGAAGTGTTACCTTTGAACATCAGTTTCTTGTTTGCATATTTAATTGTAATTTCCAGTGTGTTGTTTCTAGGATGACACCTAAACCTGCAGGGCTTGCAGCACCAATAATTTGGGTCAGTACAGTTGGAACAAAATAAGCTAGATTTGTGATGCGAGTAAATCTTGTTCATTAAATACATACTATTCAACACACCTCCCTTCTATGGATTTGTCTTGTATTAAACGTGGCATCTATGTAATAAACTTGGCGCAATAATTTACTAATTAACACAAACCTATGCACTCCTGTATGATTCTCAAAGTTTTGACATCAAAATAGCTTTGGAATAATACTTTTTTACTTTTCCTGATTGAAGACCCATTCACATATTTGCACCATAGTAAAGTGTTAAAGTACAATGTGCTGCTATTTATTCAGAACAATGCACCTTCTAGACATGTGCATGGCAATGTAGTGTGCTGCCAAAAAAACAACTTGCATTTTCATTCAATATTTTACATTCAGACCCCATTCACATAGGGGCGACTCATCAGGTGACTCAGCCACCTGACAACTCGCGTCCCGTTCTGTACAATGGAACCATTCTAATAGGAGCGACTCAAGTCGCTCCGACTTAGAAAAAGGTTTCTGTACTACTTCGAGACAACTTCAGGGCGACTTCCATTGATTTCAATACAGAAGTCATTTTGGAAGTCACCTTTGAAGTCGTGTGAAGATCGCCCAGCAGAGTCGCGGGACAAGTCGTGCCGCCCCTGTGTGAATGGGCTCTTATAAAGATATTTTGTATTCACTTAATTGAACTTAGATGTTTTTGATAAGTCACGCGTGTCCCGTGAAAGCAGCTTCCCTTTGATTGGTATTCTAGCCATATTTTTTCTTTTGTATTATTACATATGCTGCAGGGACCGCTTAGTGATTTGGAAAATTTATAAGCTTTAACCACTTACGGACCGCCCGCCGCAGGAATACGTCGGCTGTTTGAAGAGGAATACCGTTGTTATGGTAGCAGCTAGCTACCATAACCCTGGTATCCTCTTCTTCAGCGGGCGCTCCTCTACAAGATAAAAGTGGTCTCTGTGGCGTATATGCCACAAGATCACTTTTATCGGCGGCGGGAGAGGGGCCCCCCTCCCGCCGCTCTCCGGTGCCCTCCGCTGCCCTCCGCCGCTTACCGGAGCCGTCAGCAGCGATCTGGTCCTCTCCCTTGCTGTGTATGGAGACAAGTGAGGGGAAGATGACCCCCACCCGTCTCCATATCACTGCAGGGCGGAAGTGAAGTCAAAACGTCACTTTCGCCCATAGGTCTTAAAGGGAGGTCTTTTTTAAGACATAATTTATTTATTTATTTTTTATTGCATTTTAGTCCAAATATGAGATCTGAGGTCTTTTTGACCCCAGATCTCATATTTAAGAGGTCCTGTCATGCTTTTTTCTATTACAAGGGATGTTTACATGCAAAGGAAGGAAGAGGGGTTGAAGATGGACACGATTAAACAGGGGAGACAGCGATGACATCGCGGGCTTCTTATGCAGGTAAGTGGCACATAATAGTAGACTAGCCCATAATGCACGTTTAGGAGATATTTACAGTACCTATACAGTATGTAAGCCTTATTATGGGCTTCCCTTTAAAGAGGAAGTAAACCCTGATGGGAGTGAATGACGTCACGTGGCTCCAGCCAGTCACATAGCAGGATCCGCAGATAGATGCAGCCTCCATTGGTGACAACGAGGGCTTAATTTGCAGGTAAGTTTCACATAATGTGCTAGTATGCGATGCATACTAGCACATTATGCCTTTACTTTGCAGGTCAGGAAAAAGAAAAAAAAAGGCATTTACTTCCTCTTTAAACCATTTTATCTCTTTGTTAGACCCCTTTCACACTGGGGCGACGGGTTCGTTAGTGGTAAAGCGCTGCACAATGTGTTAGTGGCGATTTACTGTCATTTTAGCTGCGCTTTTTGGCTGATAGCGGGGCGCTTATAACCCCTGCTAGTGGCAGAACAAAGGGTTAAAAGCTATGTGTTGCGACGCTTCCGGTTCATTCAGTGGACAGGGGCGGTGTAGGAGAACCGCCTACACCGCCCACTACACCGTCCCACAGATGCTGATTGCAGGACTTTTTTTCCTGTCCTGCAAGCACACCATCCCAGTGTGAAATCACTCGGGCTTTCACACTGGGAAGGCATGAAAGGCAGTTTTCAGGCAGTTTACAGGCACTATTTTTAGCGCTAAAATGCCTTAAAACTGCCTCAGTGTGAAAGGGGTCTTAGCTTTAAAACTGACAGGGGATTTAATCCTTCTCTGCTGTATCTTTTCCATTGGATATTACATGAGATAAAATCCTGAATAGTTTCATGAGTAAAATACCTCACATTTTAATTAAATAACTCATGCTTTATTTTAGTAGCTTTTTTTTTGAATTGCAAAAAAAAGTTTGAAAAAATCTATGGGTTATTTTATCTCATATTTTAAGAGTAAAATAACTATTTTTGAATTGAGCCCTGTGTTCCGGGTTTGAGCCGAAACTTCCAGCCTCATACCCAGAACACAGTAGAGTAGAGAATGGCTCAGCCAATGAATACAAAGCTTCCTCTGATTGGAGGAGTTAGAGACGTGGCCTGATGATGTCACAACCTATGACTCAGCCAATCAGAGGAAACTTTGTATTCATTGATAGAATACACCGCTTTCTGTGAATAGCTGAGCACCTCTGTGATAAACTCTACTATGTTCCAGGTATGAGACAGAAAGTCTTGATTCGAACCCGAAACACAGTGCGATATGCTGTATGAAGCCACACCTACATACAGTTTATACCGCACATCCAGTGGCCTCACATGTTAGCGAGAGACATAGTTGTTTAGGCCAAGCTGGCCCAAATTAACTATGTAAAGTCTAACAAAAGATGGAGTTCAGCTTTAAGTTCTGTAAAGCCACACCAAGTCTCCCATCATGCTCATGCTTAGTTCCTAAATAATCATATTGTTTGAAATACTGTGAGTGCCCTGTGAGTGTAATCTTCGGTTTGATAAACCTCAGAAAATATACTAAATATCAGCTGTTTGCAACTAAAAAGATCCTGACAGCCTACAAAAGTAGTGATGGCACATGTGTCAAACACAAGGCCAGGGGGCCGAATCCGGCCCTCCAGGTCATTTCAAGTGGCCCTCACACCTCACCTGCAGCTGCAGCAACCCCCTCATTGTTGCCCTCACCTTGTCTCAGCAGTCAGCAACAGAGAGGAGGACAAAACTCCTATCCAGATCCTGCAATTTTCCATGCAGCCACGGAGAGGCTCGTATCTGCCTCCCCCCCTCTTCCCAATGTAGCAGAATCTCTGACCTCTTCCGGTCTAATGGGAACCTTCAAGGCCAAAGACAGCTGACATCCTTCAATAAGTGGTGGATTGTGGGGCATAGTGGGTGCAAAGGGGATAAAAGTCATTGGGCGCCAGACACTTCTTGGATGTAAAAGAGGTTTTATTTCTTTGACAGTCCTTTTTTTATATTTTGTAGGGAAAAGAGGGCTAGGGCCAGGACACCCTTAAGTAATTTCAATTTCAAATGGCAGGCTCCGAGACTTTAATAGGTGAACAGCCCTACAGGGAAAGGCCCCAGCAAGGTGCAAGTTCTGCATATGCAGGATTGCTGTCTCCTATGGCAACAGTACTTAAACTGTTCCTAACTCTAACAGTTCTATCAGTAGTACTACAGCTTCTCCTTGTAGTTCTTTGGCCCCTTAAACTTCTGGTCTCTCACTGGACCCTCTGATTCCTTAACTCTGAATCCCGTGAGCTCCTCAATGCTTTGGCGGTGATATCTCCCTCAAGCGTCACCCACGCTTCCCTGCTGGGTACCTAGCTTGGCACTTCGGATACGTTCAATCTTCACCCCTGCTGACCGGCTCGGTCCCTGGCTTGACACACAAGGCCGCTCTGCAAGTGTCACCTCCGCTGGTTGGGTCCATGATCACCGCCTGAAGTTTCCCGATTCTCCACCGTGCCTGTCCGGTGAGAATACTACTCTGGTACTTGCTGTGGTCTCCGGTAAAGGCGATTGGTCCCTTTGTTGCGACAGCTTCCCTTCTACCTCTGACCACTGACAGAATCTCCGGCCGGCAGAACTGTCACTTTTGGTTGGACTGCAAGCCGCAGTCCCAACCCTGCGCTGCCCTCTTACTTCTGGATAGGCCCTCACACAGCCTGGCAGCCTGATGCCCCCAGAATAGGCCCAATCTCAGGCCTAGCAGCCCGGGGCCTACAACACACATCCACCCAGACAGAGGTCCGGGTGGCACACAAGAACCTAGATCACCTGACCTCACCCGAATATATAGGCTCTCCCAGCAGGCCAAGGGATTCAACAAAATCCCTGAACATTGGCTGAGATACCCCATATACCCATAACCTGACTTTGAGTTGTCCTTCTCAATCTAATACCTCCAAGTGGAAAAAATTCCGCACTAAGTGAATGATGAAAATAAGAAAGAAAAAACAAAATATACAGCAGAAGCTCAATATGAGATACACATATAAACAAATACAAATAATAAAAAGAAGCTGAGCTAACAATGATTAAGAGAACGTTGTATTAAAACAAAAATTAATAGCTTAATTTCGAAAAAATGTGCATAAAAATTTAAAGTGGAAGTAAACCCTCCTATCATTTTCAGCCAAGGAAGCTGCCATCTTTGACTCTGTTTAATCTCCAACTGCCATAATGCTGCACATGTGATCAGTTATGACACCAGCCATTGGATGGTTTGACAGTTTGGTTGAGAGCACAACCAATGTGACAGTTAGCATTTCCGGCACACCGGAAATGTAACATATTTTTTAAACTTTTAAATCGATGGGTTTACTTCCACTTTAAGAATATATCCAGCACCACAAAAGTGATATTGTGAATTAGTCCATATAACATATGTGCAGAGTCTTGGTATAACTAGTGACGACACCATAAACTCCTTTACCTCCACCACATGAAATGCGTGCTTAGCAGAGGCAAGCTAACACGAGTTTGAAGATATTAGCCTCGCCAAGGCCTTGATCCAAGGAGAATGGAAAAACAGCTCTCAGATACTTGATGTGATGGGGGCAGGAACTCACAGCAAACAGCCACAGAGACTAGTTTATTCAATGGTCATGATGAGGAACATAAGAAGAAGTAGTTTTGCACCGATTATAAAAGCTGACCGGCAAGCGAACACCCGTCCACTAAGGTACACAGCGCGATGACGTCAGCATGCTAACCTCCCAAGAGGGAGGTTTGTCGTGCTGACATCATCGCGCTGTGTACCTTAGTGGATGGGTGTTTAGCTTTAAAGTGGTTGTAACCCTCTGAAATGAAAAATGAACAGAGCATTTCCTTTTATCGTGTGTACTTGCATCACTCCAAAGCACCTAGTGTGATTTCTATCTGCTCTCTCATTCCTCTGCTATCTGCATGAGTCACTTCTGACAGTTTATGCCGGCATCTGACAATCCAGGGAGATGGTCCCACCCGACCCCCTCCGGCACGCAGCCTGTCTCTCTATGACACTGTGTTGTGTGTGTGTGTGGGGGGGGTCCTTTCCCTCCACTCAGGTCTCAGATTACACTCAGCTCTCTGCTTTATGCTGTACAGTGTGTGATGTCAGATCTCCACCGCCTGCATTCTGAAGCTCAGATATATTGTGCAAATTCTGGATGCAGAGAAGAGATTGCTGCGATAAACAGGTACAACTTAAATGTACCTATGTGTAGCGGGGTGTTCCCCTTTAATGCAGAGAGACTACATTACCCAGAACCCCGTTCAGCAATGTTTCCACCGCAGAGACTCATGGGAGGGGTTATAAGAGGAGGAGGCGAGGCTGGGCTCGGCCTCTTTGGGACACGAGACTTCAGAGACTGATCCTCCTGTGCAGATGTGTCGGAGTGCAAGGCCTGAAGCCTGAGGTCTTGCGCAGCACCAAAGAGCCTTCCACCCCTCTGCGAGCCGGGGTGGCATCTGACTTCGCTTAACTACAGCATTCGTTGGATCGGGGACCCGATCGCTGGAGACACTGTGTGTGTGTGTGTGTCACAGTTGGTGGAAGTTCCCGGACTGGGACCGCAGTCCGGGCGGGTGAGAGGGCGTATGCCCAAACCATATACTGTTACTGCTAATAGGCCTATAGACTGCCGTGGCCCACAAGTTGTTCCTGATACTTTCACTGAAGAACCTTATCAGAGCTGAACTCAGTTCGCATAGCAAAGTGTTTACCCCATCTTTTCCTTTCCCATTGGATTACAAATCATACTCTGTTAATGTGCACCACCGTTAAAGACCTGCCACATCCCCTAGAGCAGGGATATGCAATTAGCGGACCTCCAGCTGTTGCCAAACTACAAGTCCCATGAGGCATAACGAGACTCTGACAGCATCAAGCATGACATCCAAAGACAGAGGCATGATGGGACTTGTAGTTTGGCAACAGCTGGAGGTCCGCTAATTGCATATCCCTGCCCTAGAGACTAAGTTGTAGATATCAGAACCAGGCCTGGTCAGTTTTCTAGTTTGTTTGGTTACTGCGCCACAGGACGCCTAGCTAACGGTCGCCCACGTGGCGCACTTGTTGCTGTTAACTCCATATTCATAGTGTGTTAGTGTTGCAGGGCTCTGCATCATATATATTTTGTGAACTGTGATAAATGTTAACCCCTGATTTCTATCAAAAGCTTAAGTAAATCTTATACCCGTTTTATACTATTATTGTCTTGATGTTTAATTACTCATACAGTATAAGACATACATATTGCTGTCAGAACTAGCTGTGCCAGTAGGGGGTCGAGTATATTGCCGGGGGTTGGCGGAGCTGTCTTCAGGGCCCAAACTAAATCTGCGGCCTTCTTAAGTGAAGGTATCGCTACATATGTATCACCTGAGGCTTGTCACTTCAGTGGATTTATGTAAGCTTTACAACCACATTAAGTACTGTATAAAGGATAAATAGGTCAAATTCAGAGCTTTCTGAAATGTATAACCTTTGAATCTCTATATTTTGTACAGTATCAAGAATATGGAAGCAAGCAGGCCTGGACTGGGACAAAAAAATAGGCCCGGGCATTTTAGACAGAGCAGCCCGGGGGGGGGGGGGGGGGGGGGGGGGCGCGGCGGCGGCGGTTAATGATGGGATGTGGGGTTCCAGCACCTTGTACCTCTGGACCCCTTTACATTACACAGCACCCTGCACCTCTGGACCCCTTTACATTACACAGCACCTTGCACCTCTGGACCCTTTTACATTACACAACACCCTGGACCCCTTTACATTACATAGCACCACACCTCTGGACCCTTTTACATTAAACAGCACCCTGCACCTCTGGGCCCCTTTACAATACACAGCACTGCACCTCTGGACCCCTTTACATTACACAGCCCCCCACAGTTTGTTACACAGACACCCCCCTAACAGTTCTGGACCCCCTGCATGTTACACAGACCTCCCTACAGTGCAGACCCCCTCCCTACAGTACAGACCCCCCTACATTACAGACCCCCTCTACAATACAGACCCCCCTACAATAAAGACCCCCCTACAATACAGACCCCCTACATTACAGACCCCCTCTACAATACAGACCCCCTACCTACAGTACAGACCCCCCTCCCTACAGTACAGACCCCCCCTACATTGCAGACCCCCCTACAATACAGACCCCCCTACATTACAGACCCCCCTCTACAATACAGACCCCCCCTACAATACAGAACCCCCCTACAATGCAGAACCCCCCTACAATACAAACCCCCCTACAATACAGACCCCCTACATTTCAGACCCCCTACAATACAGAACCCTCCTACATTACAGACCCCCCTACAATACAGAACCCCCCTACAATACAGACCCCCTACAATACAGAACCCACCTACATTACAGACCCCCTAAAATACAGACCCCCTACAATACAGAACCCACCTACATTTCAGACCCCCCTACAATACAGAACCCCCCTACATTTCAAACCCCCCCTACAATACAGAACCCCCCTACATTTCAGACCCCCCTACAATACAGAACCCCCCTACATTTCAGACCCCCCTACAATACAGAACCCCCTACATTTCAGACCCCCCCCTACAATACAGAACCCCCCTACATTACAGACCCCCCTACAATACAGAACCCCCCCTTCATTTCAGACCCCCCTACAATACAGAACCCCCTACATTTCAGACCACCCCTACAATATAGAACCCCCCCTACAATACAGATCCCCGCCTTCAGACCCATAATGTACCTCAGATCAGCGCGGGACTGCATGTTGGGTCCCCTCCCACTGTGTGGACATAAAGGAGGAGGGGGAGGCGGCTTCATTCTGCTCAGCTGTGTGAGACAGCCGAGACTGATCAGATCATCAAAATTGGAAAGGAAGGGGGCAATGGGTATACTCAGTACCCTGGGATTTTCAAATACGGTGCTAAATAGAGACTGACAACAAGATCAAATCTTAAAAGGTTTGTTCATTTTATTAACATGAGAAAGACACAAGATATACATAAAATATAAAATAAAATAACCATCCTTGAAAGCGTGTAACTCAAAGATCAAGGTGCAGTTTGCTAGGTCGCCACTCTACTAGTTTCGCTAAAATAGCTTCCTCAGGAGTGATTGTGACAGTAGCAGAATTATACTGAAAACACAGAATACATATGGTTAGCACAGAGGATGGTTAAGGATTAATGTTGCATCAACATATAGCATTGTTTAAATTAACTCACAGAAGTTAACGCATCAATATTGACATGATAATGGGGAAAAATATAAATACATAAACAAATAAACATACATAGTTGATCAGGACCCATACTGAACACCAAACATACATATGTATACATATGCACTCACCAGTTTGCAATAAAAACTCATCTAATATAAATGGAAGGAAGGATTCTCTCAGAGCCACACAGTTCAAACGAGACAGCAATATTCCATTGCCCCACTCTACCAAACAGCAAAATCCAGTGGCCCACCTATTAGTATACGCAACCATAGGGGTATATTAAGTAGCATGAAATGGATACCTATAAATGGTAAGTAAAATGTGTTATAAGTACCGAGGCTGCACAAACACATTCAATTATGTAATACTAAAAATCGTAACCTCTTACCTTTATAGAATAGATATGCCAATAAATTGTCGGTAAGTGTCTAGCATCAATATTGCTCATAGGGGCACTAAGGCTAAGATGTTTGAATGGGAAATGAATGAGTCATCGGAAGTGCACATCAACCCAAAAGGGAGATTAGATGCATTGGAAGATATCTGTCAGCTATAAAGCAAAAACAGAACATATAAATCAGAATGGAAGAGAATGAGTCCTGGAGAAACACATGAATCAAAAAGTCTAATGACAAAGCATCCATGCAATGCCTTACCTAGATGAATAAGCGTACAGCATAGTCCAGCTGGAGGGAGTGCAACTAGCCCCTTAATGTGGGGAGGAATCCTGGCAGAAAGTGAGCGGTGCAGACCGCGCTTCATATGCCCCCACCGCGGCGGCGTCTGACCTCATCGCCGTGGTGCGGACGTCTGCTAGGAGGTCCATGTAAGACGCACGCGCCAGCCAATGATTGGGACTGGCGCGTGCGTCAGTGAAGCAGCCAACCGGCGTGGCCTGTCCCACGTCAGAGGACGTGTGTGATGAAGCCCTCCGTGCTGCTGAAGTCAGCCGCGCCATCTTGAAAAAGGGAAAAACCACACTATTACATATGTAAAGTGGGAAAATAGTTGGTAACAAATAGGGATGGAAAGTGAATGGAAATTCGAGGCTGACTGGACAAGGACCTACTAATAAAGGGCGACCTAGGTGTGCATAAGATTGGCAAAGCAAATGCAATAAACCAATAAGGGCGCCCCGGGCGTCCGTATGGTTGCACTAAGGTGCACCAAAGGATGAACTGACAAGGGAGAAGTGCTGCATGGAGTTAGCTGAATTATATCAACACATAAAAATGTGTATTGATATGTTTGAACAATCATGAGAATATGTTGATTGATGAAGAAAGTATACATAATGAAACAAATATATATTGATTGATGAAGAAATTCCATCTCCAATAATTTCGATTAATTGAGAGATCACAGGGAGATACAATGCTATTTGTATAGCATAGCCACCATATGTATTCTGTGTTTTCAGTATAATTCTGCTACTGTCACAATCACTCCTGAGGAAGCTATTTTAGCGAAACTAGTAGAGTGGCGACCTAGCAAACTGCACCTTGATCTTTGAGTTACACGCTTTCAAGGATGGTTATTTTATTTTATATTTTATGTATATCTTGTGTCTTTCTCATGTTAATAAAATGAACAAACCTTTTAAGATTTGATCTTGTTGTCAGTCTCTATTTAGCACCGTATTTGAAAATCCCAGGGTACTGAGTATACCCATTGCCCCCTTCCTTTCCAATTTCAAATTACATGGGATGTGGTGCTACAAGATTTGACCAAAAGTGCCCCCACTTTCTTACATTGCTGATCAGATCATCAGTGCCGCGGCCACCTTGCCAGAGAGAAGGGGATTGTTGCGGGTCCTGGCCCCCTGATGTGCTGACGGGTGTCACTGTCACTCGAGTGCGGCTCCGACACGCAGCTGAGAGTGCACTGGGGCAGTGGCGTCACTAGGGTTGGTGTCACCTGGTGCGGCAAAACATGGTGTCACCCCCCTCCTGTCTATCCCGCCCAGCGCCCTGCAGGCAACGCACGGTCACAAGGCACACCCCCAAATGACCCCTGTAAATTAAAGTATACGGTGGTATTGGGCCAGCTGGGGCAATATAGGGCAGGTTGGGGTAATATAGGGCAGGTTGCGGTGGTATAGTGCAGGTTGGGGTGATATAGGGGTGGCATAGGACAGGTTGGGGTTGTATAGGGCAGGCTTGGGTGGTATAGAGCAGGTTTGGGTTGTATAGGGCAGTTTATGGTGGTATAGAGCAGGTTGGCGTGGTATATGGCAGGCTGGGTGGCATAGGGCAGGTTGAGGTGATATAGGGCAGGGTGTGGTGGCATAGAGCAGGTTGCGGTGGCATAGGGCAGGTTGGGGTGGTATAGAGCAGTTTGCGGTGGACTAGGGCAAGTTGGGGTGGTATAGAGCAGTTTGCGGTGTGCATTGGGCAAGTTGCGGTGGCATAGGGCAGGTTGGAGTGGTATAGAGCAGTTTGCGGTGGCATAGGGCAGGTTGCGGTGGCATAGGGCAGGTTGCGGTGGCATAGCGCAGGGTGCGGGCGGCATAGGGCAGGTTGTGGTGGCATGGGGTAGGTTGCGTGGCATAGAGCAGGTTGCGGTGGCATAGGGCAGCCTGAGGTGGTATAGGGCAGGTTGCGGTGGCATAGGGCAGGGTGCGGTGGCATAAGACAGGTTGGGGTGGCATAGGGCAGGGTGCGTTGGCATAGGGCAGGCTGGGGTGGTATGGTGCCAGGTTAGGACTCTAGGTAGTGACATGTGCAGCAGTGCAGTAACTTACAGCATGCCTGGAGATGAAGACACTCTGGATGCTGTGTCCTCGTTTCTTTCTCCTTCAGCTGTGGGATCAGCCAGAGTGACGAGTCTGTGGGAGGAGTGGAGGGGGCAGCCAAACCCCCAGCTCCGGTGACATTGGAGATCCCAGAATGACGGGGGAGTATTACAGGCAGCGCCCCCCCCCCCTTGGTGCCCTGCTCACACCGCTCCGCTGCAGCTCAGCAAGCAGAAGTACAATGTGTAGCGGTGGGTGGTGGCCCTGGTGTCACCCCTCTGGCGGGTGTCACCCGGTGCGGCCCGCACCCTCATAGCAACGCCTCTGCACTGGGGGGAGACGTGACCGGGCATAGGCCCGGTATGCCCTATGGCCAGTCCGGGCCTGGAAGCAAGCATTTAAAAATGTAAAAGTCACTTCAAACTTACTTAAATAAAAAAGATCTCAGATAATATGCTCTCAGTGTAAACAATTACATTAAACACAATCCCTATTTTGTGCTGTACAGTAAGTTCAACTTACATAAGACCGTATATCTTGATTGCTATTCAAGACTGATGTTCTCAACCTCAATTAAAACATTTTTCAAAGAAATGATATAACATGCTCAGTTTGGTCCAGTGGGCATAAAATAGCTTTGAATGATCCATGAGAAATCCGAAACAAGAGCTGGCAGTTTTGCTTGAAAGAGATTTGGTTTGAAAGCTCTCTATTATAGATAAGTCTTTTAAAGGAATCAAGTGATGAGGCAGACTATTGGAAATGAAGGTCAGAAGCAGAATGACCTTGAGAATGAATCCCTGAGCCCATGCTGTGCCGGAGATATACCTGTAGGATTGAAAAGGTGAAGTAGCTGATTTCTCCACGTAATTGGAAAACCCTAGAGGTCACAGAAGAATGGGAACTGACTGTCAGAAGGGAAAGAATGAATCGAACACTTGATCCTGTGCATGTACATTGTGTCAAAGTTTGACCTTCGCTTTACCAAGCCAAGGTATACAACTGTACAGACTAAATACTGTGTGTATTTGACTTAACCATGCAAACTCTGGTGTGTATAGCAAGTTTAGTAAAGAGTACAGGTACATTATTTAATTATATATATATATAAGCCAGAGCATTAGAGTGGAGCTGTCTTAAGCTCTAGCAGTTTTCATATACTCAGCCAATAAAAGTTATCACGTTTCTCATTTAAAGCGGAGTTCCGGTCAGAATTTGTTATTTATTTTTTTGGCAAGTTAAATTTAATTACATTAAACATTCCATTAAAGATAGTAATAGCTCCCCAATCGATCATTAAATTATTCTATCACTTGCCTTATGTGCTGAAGCTCATGCTGTGGCCGTTGCCATCCTATGTGTGGGCATCTGAAGCCCAGTTCCTTTTTTTTCCCCCTGTTTTCATGGAGAGGTGCATGCTGGGTAACCAGATGGGGGACCCATCTCGATAGAACAGCGCTGGCCGCGCTCACAGCAATATATCAAGGGGCGGGTGTATCATTGAGAAGTCATTTTTTACAGGTTAATACAGCAAGGGGCGGAAAGGGGCGGGTGTATTATTGATTTTTTACAGGTTGGACATCTCGATAGAACAGCGCTGGCCACGCTCACACCAATACTGCAAGGGGCGGGTGTATTATCA
Organism: Rana muscosa; assembly: GCA_029206835.1. Taxonomy (NCBI): domain Eukaryota; kingdom Metazoa; phylum Chordata; class Amphibia; order Anura; family Ranidae; genus Rana; species Rana muscosa. The sequence continues at coordinate 74,792,396 of CM055127.1, forward strand.
CTGCTCAATAATACAACCGCCCCTTTTTGAAAACCATCTGCCCCTTGCTGTATTACTGTGAGAGCGGACAGCGATCTTCTATCGAGATGGGACCCATGCTGTTAGAACAGCGGCGCTCGAAGCGCAGGTTATTTCTTTTGTTGTCATGAACGTCCCGCCCCGTTGTTATGACAACACAGATAACACAGGCAGAGAAAAGCGCATAGTCTTCTGGGAAATGATGACACTCATTTCCCAGGAGTCAGTGCAGCTTAGGTAGGATAGGAGAACCACCACGGTCCAGGAAGAAGTCAGATTAGCAATTTTGCCTAGCAACAGGGTGATCAAGGCAAAGTAAAAAAAAAATTCACAGAATCTTTTTAAACATGTTAAAAGGAAGCTATAGAAGTAAATTATGATTTTAGGGTGGAGCTCCGCTTTAAAGGAACATGTCAAGAAAGAAATATGGTCACTGACATTGCTAATTTGATTTTGAAGGTGCAAGCTTTTGGGCTTCTAACTTTATTCTTCCTTCACTACTTAGGGATTTAAAAATGTAGAACAAACATGTAAATATCAAGTGTCAAGACACTTAATATGACACTCTTGGTCACTGACTTACTAAGTAATGGAGCCAGGGTGAGGGTGACAGCTTTAGCTAGATACACAGATGAAGTGCGGTTTGGAAGGAGGAGGCTATAGTGGACTTTAATGGTACCATATACCATAATCAACTTTCTTACCAGAAACGCCAGGTTGCCAGGTTGGTTCCTTAATAGACCAATATCTTTGTACCCTGTGCCTTCCAATGGGCTCCCGTTCTCTCCGGAGTGGGTCATCCTCTCTTGGGTTGCTGGCTACCCAGCGTTTCTGGTAAGACAGTTGATTACGGGGGGTACTCACAGCAGATGCTTTATTTACACTAGCATAATTTGTTATTATGGTAAAAACCTATGTTTATTGTTCTGTGACTAATGTATATTTTGTTTATTTCATAGTTATGTGATAATCAACTGTAGCGGGGTCTCCTCTAAAGACTCTCAGGACTACCTTACCCAGAACCCCATTCGGCACCCAGGGTGCAATGTTTCCACCCCAGAGACTCATGGGTGGAGTTATATAAGGAGGAGGCGAGGCTGAGCTTGGCCTCTTTGGGACACAAGACTTCAGTAGAGAGATCTTCCTGTGCAGATCCGCTGTGGTGCAAGGCCTGAAGCCTGGGGCCTTGCGCTGCTACCCAAAAGAGCCTTCCACCCTCATTGCGAGCCTGGGAGGCACCTGACTTGGTGATCCTCAACTGCTGCTGAGCCGGAGACCCGACCGCTGCAGACGCTGTGTGTGGAGACACAGCAGGTGGAAGTTCCCGGACTGGGATCGCATCCGGAGGGGTGAGCGAGCACCTGCTCAATCCATATACTGTACACTATTGTTAGGAATACAGACTGCCGTGGCCCACCAGTTCATTTTTAAGTCCCCACTAGAGATCCATAGCAGAACTGAGTCAAACGGATCTCTAGTGGAGTGTTCCGTGTTGGTACTTTTAGCCTTTTGGATTACAAATGTGTTCCTGAAATGTGCACCACCATTTAAAGACTTGCATGCGAAGAATTCGTGTTCTAAAGACTGAATTATAGGGTCAGGCCTGGCCAGCCAGATAGTTTATTTAGTTGCTGCGCCATAGGGCGCATAGTGAAGTACTGTTACACGTGGCGCGTGTGCGCCACATCTTACTAGTTGTAGTGTGACAATTGCTGCAGGGCTCTGCAGATATATTTATGTGATTTGTTACAACTGTTGATTTTTATTGCCAGTAGAAAGTAAACTCTTTATTCTTCTATCATTGCATTGGTGTCTGAATTTAACCATAGAGCATAAGATATATATATTACCCTAGACTAACTGTGTCAGAGTGGGTCGAGTAAATTGCCGGGGGTTGGCGGAGCTGTCTTCAGGGCCCAAACTAAATCTGCGGCCCTCTTAGCTGAAGGTATCGCTACACGTGGGGGCTCGTCCGGGATCCTGATACAGCAGGTGAACGCCAGAAGTGCCAGAATGGACCCCATGGACCCACAAGCAGTAGAAGCGTGGTGCAAAGCCTCTAGGGCAGAGCCAAACCAGTCGATAGTCATCAGCCTCCCTAGGGAGGAATGGTCGACCGAAACGGTAGAGGAGTTGTCCCCAGATCACACACCGTGGGTGACGGAGATAAAGTCAGACCCAGACATCTCATATCAGTATGCACTAGTGGAGTACTGGGACGGGATGCCAGAGGCTTGCAAGCGCAAGTGTGTGCGGACGCCAGACAACAGAACCTATAGGTTGGCGCACGCAGTAACTGTAAAGAAGGAGCCATCACCAACGGGCTCACCGCAGGCTGCGGCCCGAACCCCACCTGAAAGAGGAGACAGGGCGACGCCTCTGGTTGTGCCTGCACCTGTCACTGCTATATCACCAGAACTGATAAATGCAATAGGGGATCTGCTAACCAAGTGTCAGAAGACAAGTATGGTGCATGTAGAGACTAGCTACCGGAGACTAAAGACATTCTCAGGTAAGCTCCCTGTCCCTGCAGGGGAGGAAGACTTCGATACTTGGGTGGAGCAGGCATTACAAGCAGTGGAGGCATGGGAGGTGCCTGAAGCTCAGAAGAGGCAACGAGTGATAGAAAGCCTTAAAGGCGTAGCAGCAGAAGCAGTGAAAAGTTTCCGGTTTGGGAATACAGACTGCACGGCTCAAGACTGTCTAGCCATGCTACAGGAAGAGTTCGGTCAGTTAGAAAAGGTGACAGAAATGGTCTACCAATTTGAACATACTTTCCAACAGCCGAATGAAAAGCTTTCAGAGTATGTCAGAAGACTGAACAGGTTGCTGTGTAAGATTGTCCTGAAGAAGGGAATGATGCCCCAAGATACAGATGCGGCAAGAATGAAGCAAGTCTTAAAGGGAGCGTTGCGCTCGGATCCAGTCTGGTTGCACCTGAAAACCTCGGGAGGAGGAACATCACTGACTTACTCTGATTTGATAAAAATCATCAGAGATGAAGAGGCACTGCAGAAGGATCAGGTAATGATAAAGACAAGTCATGCTCCTACACCAGTGATAGTCAACTCGCTGATGACTCCAGAAAGAGGCTCAGAAGTGGACACTTTGAAATCACAAATGTCTCAGGTGTTAGAGATGCTGACCTCTCTGATGGCGAAAGACACACAGGGTCCAGAGAAAGAGGTAGCAAGGAAGGAACTGTTCCCAGTTGCTTCGGCAGCCACATCTCTGCAAGACTGGGGAGACATAATCTCTTTTAACTGTGGGGGAGTTGGCCACATTGCAGCTACATGTTCCAGTCCCAAGAAGAAGAAAACAGATAACCGCAAGCCGGCGGGAAACTCCAGAGGGCCCCGGTGAAGGAGTCAACCGGGTGCCCATCATCTTCAGTGAGCTCCAAGCTGAATGCAAAGCAGAAGAAAAGAGGAGACAAAACCCCTCAGAGGAAACACAACATTCCTCAACAGAGATACACTCCAGAGAAAGGGGGCAAGACCCCTCAAAAGAGGTACAGCATTCCCCAAAGGGGATGCACACCTAAGGAAAACAATAATATCCCTCAGCGGGTCTGTACACCCATTGAAAGGATGGAAATCAATGCATACCAGGCTCAAGAAAGATTAAAGTCCAAAGGGAGTTGGACTAGAAAGAGTCCGAAGGGAAAGGGCCAGAAGGAGGCGACCCCTGCCAGGCCATATCCGGAGAAACTGGTGGGCCCATCTCCTATAGTGCCCATTCAAGTGGAGGGAGTCTACACCAGAGCTATCTTGGATACTGGGGCACAAGTGACCCTATTATACAGGGATTTCTACGATAAGCACTTGAGTCATCTGTCCATCCAGAAGATAGAGGAACTGAAAATATGGGGAATCGGAACCCAGAGTTTCCCCTACGATGGTTATTTGCCCATCAAGATGACCTTTGACCCATCTGTGGCTGGGAAGGCCGAAGTGTTTGACACCCTGGCGGTTGTGTGCCCTCGGCCGCCTGAAGCCAACAAGAGTTCCCTCATAATAGGGACAAACACAGACCTGGTCCGAAGACTCCTGACCCCTCTAGTGAAAGAGAAGGGGCAAGAGGCCACCAAGATCCACCCCATGCTGAAGACGGCCTACCAACGGCTGGTCCTGGAGCAGAAGACCCCTGGAGAAGGGATAGGGAAGGTGTGGAGACTTGAAAGAGGTGGGATAATGTTGCAGCCCGGCGAAGAAACCTGTCTCAGAGCCATTGTGAAGCTTACTTGGGAGCAGCCTGGACCCTTTGTCGTGCTGGAGTCCGACCCAAGGGGAGAGTTCTCAGGTCTGGAAGTGATACCAGCTGAAGGCCCTGAAGAAGGCCCATTGTAGAGTTCCGGTGAGTGTTAGGAACACTACAGGTGACCCCATGGAGATCCCAGCCAGAATGCTGCTGGGCCAGGTGAGCCCTGCTGCCCCGGTTACCCTGTCAGAAGTCAAGGGGACGGGTGAAGGAGGAGATGTTTGGGAGAAGCTGTCCATGGAAAACCCGAATCTGCCCAGGGCTTGGAAAGAGAGAGACAAGGCCCAGTTGACCAGATGGGAGAAGATCTTCTCCAAAGATGAGTTCGATGTGGGGTGTGCAAGGAGTGCCACCCATCGAATCCGCCTCCAAGAAGACAAGCCTTTCAGAGAGAGGGTCAGGCGGGTCCCACTAGCAGATCTGGAGGATCTAAGGGAACAACTCGCAGAACTCAAGAGGACTGGTGTGATCCGGGAGTCTAGAAGCCCCTATGCCTCCCCGATAGTGGTGGCCAGGAAGAAGAATGGGTCGTTGAGGCTATGTATAGACTACAGGACTCTCAACAGGAGAACCATCCCCGACCAGTACACCACTCCGAGGATAGAGGACGCTTTACAGAGTCTGTCTGGAGCCAAGTGGTTCAGCGTTATGGATCTCAAGAGTGGATACTACCAGATCCCTATGCACCCGGAAGACAAGGAGAAGACAGCCTTCATAACCCCGGTGGGGTTCTTCGAGTTTGATCGAATGCCTCAGGGCCTGTCTGGAGCTCCTGCTACCTTCCAACGTCTCATGGAGAAGACTGTAGGAGACATTAATCTTATTGAAGTCCTTGTGTACCTGGACGATGTCATTGTCTTTGGGAGAACCTTGGAGGAACACGAAGAGAGGCTGGAAAAGTGCTGAGAAGACTCAGTGAGGAGGGACTCAAGCTTTCGCCTGAGAAGTGTCGGTTCTACCAGTCTTCTGTGAACTATCTGGGGCACATAGTGTCTGAAGAAGAGGTGGCCACAGACCCCGAGAAATTGGAGGCAGTTACCTCCTGGCCACGGCCCACCACAGTAACAGAACTCAGATCCTTCTTGGGGTTCTGCTCCTATTACAGGAGGTTTGTGGTGGGATTTGCCCGGATTGCCAGACCATTGAATGAACTGCTCAAGACTGAAGGGGAAGAGGACAACTCAGGACTAGGGATGAGCCGAACACCCCCGGGTTTGGTTCGCACCAGAACCTTCGAACGGACCGAAAGTTTGCGCGAATTTTCGAACCCTATTCGTTATAATGGACGCGAACGTTCGAAATCAAAATTGCTAATTACAACGGCCAATATGCATGTTAATGTCATAAAACAGGTTTGGGGACCCGGGTCCTGCCCCAGGGGACATATATCAATGCAAAAAGAAATTTTAAAAACTAAAGTTTTTTCGGGAGCAGTCATTTTAATGATGCATAAAGTGAAAAAAAAAAAAGTGAAATTTTCCTTTAAATATGGTACCTGGGGGGTGTCTAAAGTATGCCTGTGAAGTGGCATGTGTTTCCCGTGTTTAGAACTGTCCTTGCACAAAATGACATTTGTAAAGGAAAAAAAGAAGCCATTTAAAACCACTTGCGGCTTTAATGTCATGTCTTGTCCTGGCCGCCATATGGCTGAAAATCCTTGAGAAAAATGGCATGGCTACCCCATCACCCCCCCCCCAGCCCCTTTGGGTCTTGTATGGATACTAAGGGGGACCCCGCACCCAAAATAAAACCCTATACCTACAACCCTATATACTCTGAACAGCAGTATATAGGTGGTGCAAACAAGACATGGACTGTAGGTTTGTTCTTAAGTAGAATCTGAACAGGTACATTATGAAGTGTAGCTACATCCCAAAAAAATCAATTTTTAAGCTTTTTGGAGAACATGGGAAGGGGTTATCACCCCTGTAACATTTGCTGTCTTTGCACATCTGTTCAGAACATGTCACCTCACTTTCCGTCCCAATGACAAATGTTTTTGGAAAAGTGGGGTTTTAATTGAAACAAGGATTGGTGATAAAGCATCAGTAGAGAGGAGATACCTTTTTCCCAAATTAAATCTAACAGGATAGAATTTTCCTTCCTAGGGGTAGATTTCCTCTCACTTCCTGTTTTCTCTTGCCGTTTGCAAGTAGGAGTCGTTTGTAAGTTGGATGTTTGAAAGTAGGGGCCTGCCGTATATACTCTGCAGAAATTTGCCCTATTAGATGTTGGTGTAGCCACAAGACTGGTGGGCACAGGAATGGGCCCTGCTGTGAGTTAATAGATCAAGATTTGTACTTGCATGCACCTGTTGAACCGGGCAGAAAAATTGGGCCTTTGGTGGTGGTGGTGGTGGTGGTGGACGGTGTTGCCACAAGACTGTAAGCCCTCACAGTTACTCTTGGTGGGTGCAGGAATGGGCCCTGCTGTGAGTTATTAGATCAAGATTTGTAATTGCATGCACCTGTTGAACAGGGCAGAAAAATTGGGCCTTTGGTGGTGGTGGTGGTGGTGGACGGTGTTGCCACAAGACTGTAGGCCCTCATAGTTACTCTTGGTGGGCGCAGGAATGGGCCCTGCTGTGAACTATTAGATCAAGATTTGTAATTACACGCCCCTGTTAAACAGGGGCTGAAAAATTGTGCCTTAGGCATTGGTGCTGGTGCCACAACACTGCAACCCCTCACAGATACTGTACTTGGAGCACAGCAGTCACACCTGTTGCGAAGCATCTTTTTAAAAAATTGTAATTACACGCCCCTGTTATACAGGGGCTGAAAAATTGTGCCTTAGGCACTGGTGCTGGTGCCACAACACTGCAACCCCTCACAGATACTGTACTCTGAGCACAGCAATGAGACCTGTTGCAAAGCATTGCCTAAAAATTGTAATTACACGCCCCAACAGGGGCTGAAAAATTGTGCCTTAGGCACTGGTGCTGGTGCCACAACACTGCAACCCCTCACAGATACTGTACTCTGAGCACAGCAGTCACACCTGTTGCGAAGCATCTTTTTAAAAAATTGTAATTACACGCCCCTGTTATACAGGGGCTGAAAAATTGTGCCTTAGGCACTGGTGCTGGTGCCACAACACTGCAACCCCTCACAGATACTGTACTCTGAGCACAGCAATGAGACCTGTTGCAAAGCATTGCCTAAAAATTGTAATTACACGCCCCAACAGGGGCTGAAAAATTGTGCCTTAGGCACTGGTGCTGGTGCCACAACACTGCAACCCCTCACAGATACTGTACTCTGAGCACAGCAGTCACACCTGTTGCGAAGCATCTTTTTAAAAAATTGTAATTACACGCCCCTGTTATACAGGGGCTGAAAAATTGTGCCTTAGGCACTGGTGTGGTGGCATGGATCATTGAGGAGGAGGAAGAGGATAGTCAGTGAACATAACAGGACAGTCACTCAGCATCAGCATAGGCAGTCTTGAAGGGATGTGACATTATAAATTATTCCGTTATATCCGCTTCAGGTGTCTGGTAGCTGGTGGTGATCCAAGACTGATTCATTTTTATGAAGGTCAGTCGATCAACCGAGTCGGTGGACAGGCGCACCCTATGATCGGTGACAAATCCTCCAGCAGCACTGAATGTGCGTTCGGAAAGAACGCTGGATGCAGGACAGGCCAGTAGCTCAATTGCATACTGTGCAAGCTCTGGCCAGTGATCCATCCTCGGGACCCAGTAAGCCAGAGGATTTTCGGTGGGAAAGGTGTCCAAGTCTGACCTTGCCCCTAGGTATTCCTGCACCATGTATATCAGACGCTGGCGATGGTTGCTGGAACCGATCATACCTTGGGGCTGCGGACTAAAAAATTGTCTGAACGCATCGGTCAGACGTCCACCTTCCCCACCGCTCCTTCTGCTACTGACCGAAGCCTCAGCAACTCGTCGTCCAGGACCAGGAGTTTGTAACCTCCCAGTTTCTGGGAACGCGTTGCACAGACCTTTCTGCAAGGCCTCCCTGAGATGTCTCATCCTCTGCTCCCTCTGCGACGGCAAGATAAGGTCCGCAACCTTACCCTTGTACCGTGGATCAAGGAGAGTGGCCAGCCAGTAATGGTCACTCTCCTTGATCCGAAGAACACGAGGATCCTTCCGCAGGCTTTGCAGGATCAGGGAGGCCATGCAGCGTAGGTTAGCTGAGGCATTCGGTCCGGAGTCTTCTGGGTCACTGAGGATGACATGATCGCCAGCCACCTCCTCCCAGCCACGTACAAGTCCACTGGTTTGTTGGGACTGTACATCATCCCTAAAAGACTGCTGCTGCTGATGCTGAGTGCCAGGCTCCACCTCCATGCTCACACAATCCTCCTCCTCCTCCTCCTCCTCCTCCTCTTCCTGTGTGATGGGTGGGACAGAAGGAACATTGTCTGGATAAAGGGGGCCTTGAGAGACAAGGAAGTCCTCCTCTTCCTGCCTCTGTTCTGCCTCAAGTGCCCTGTCCATTATCCCACGCAGCGTATGCTCCAACAGGTGGACAAGAGGTACAGTGTCACTGATGCATGCACTGTCACTGCTCACCATCCTCGTGGCCTCCTCAAATGGTGAGAGGACAGTGCATGCATCCCTGATCATGCTCCACTGGCGTGGGGAAAAAAAGCCAAGCTCCCCTGACCCTGTCCTGGTGCCGTAGTCGCAAAGGTACTCATTGATGGCCCTCTGCTGCGTGTGCAGTCGCTGCAGCATGGCCAACGTTGAGTTCCACCTGGTTGGCATGTCACATATTAGGCGGTTCTTGGGCAGGTTCAGCTCCTTTTGCAGCTCAGTCAGCCGAGCACTGGCATTATAAGATCGGCAGAAATGCACACAGACTTTCCTGGCCTGCCTCAGGACATCCTGTAAGCCTGGGAACCTGCCCAAGAACCGCTGCACCACCAGGTTGAGGACGTGAGCCATACAGGGCACATGGGTGAGCTGCCCCTGTCGCAGGGCAGAGAGGAGGTTGGTGCCATTATCAGAAACGACCATTCCTGGCTTAAGCTGGCGTGGCGTCAACCACCTCTCGGCCTGCCCCTGCAGAGCTGCCAGAACCTCTGGCCCAGTGTGGCTCCTGTCCCCCAAACACACCAGCGCAAGCACGGCATGGCATCTTTTTGCCTGCGTACTCGCGTAGCCCCTTGTACGCCTACGGAGCACCGCTGGTTCCGAGGACAGAGCACTCGAAGAGGACATGGAGGAAGAAGAAGAGGAGGGGGTGGAGGAGAGAGGTGTGTCACAACCAGTAGTAGCATTTTGGAGGCGTGGTGGCGGAACAACCTCCAACACTACTGCACCTTGTCCTGCATCCCTCCCAGCTGCCAATAGAGTGACCCAATGGGCCGTGAAAGAAAGATAACGTCCCTGTCCATGCCTGCTGGACCATGAGTCAGCGGTAATATGCACCTTACCACTGACCGCCCTGTCCAGCGAGGCATGGACATTGCCTTCCACATGCCAGTAGAGAGACGGAATCGCCTTCCGTGAGAAAAAGTGGCGTTTGGGAACCTGCCACTGAGGAACCGCACATTGAACAAACTCACGGAAGGGGGCCGAGTCTATCAACTGAAAAGGCAGCAGTTGAAGTGCTAGCAATTTAGCCAAGCTAGCATTCAACCGCTGGGCATGTGGATGGCTGGGAGTATACTTCTTTCGACGGTCCAGCAGCTGGGGCAGGGAAATTTGCCTGCTACAATCGGACGTCGGTGTACTGCAAGTACTTGGTTGTGACACACCTAATTCTACACCTTCAGTCCTCTCAGAGCAGCTTTCAGAGAGGACTGAAGATATAGTGGGGATGGAGATCCCAGCTGATGAGGAGCAAGGAGAGGTCCGCTTTGTTCTTTGGTGTGGGTCTTTTATGTGTGCTTGCCAACGAGCTGCATGGCAGGTCGACATATGTCTGCTCATGCTTGTGGTGCCCAAGCGGCTGATGTTTTGGCCACGCGAGATACGCTTGAGACAAATATTGCAAATAGCAGTGGTGCGATCTGATGCACTCGTCTCAAAAAAGGCCCACACCAAAGAACTTTTGTGATAACGTGCAGAGGCAGCGCCCTGCACAGGCGGAGCTCTGCGGTGTGGTACAGTTGCTGTGCTGGCCTCTAGCTGGCCTCCAGGGGGCATCCTGCCTCGTTGGACATGTGACGCTGCATCCTCCTCCTCCTCCTCCTCTCTCCCTTCAGGCACCCACGTGGAGTCAGTGACCTCATCATCCCCTCCCTCTTCACCACTAGAGCAAACCTGGCAGTAAGCTGCAGCTGGTGGAACACTACTGCCAGATTGCTGTCCTTCAGCATCCCCTCTCTCTGCGCGCACACTACTGACTTCCTCAAGCTGGGTATCATCATCCGAGCCTTCGAATCGTTGGGCATCCTCCTGGAGCATGTACCCAACACTGTGCTCAAACAGTTCGGGGGACTCCTCAGGAGGACATGGTGGGTCTAGGGAAGGGGTGGCTGATGATGCCATTGAGTACGCGTTGGCAGCTGCTCTGCCAGTACCCTGAGCCTGGGTGAGAGAGGATGAGGAGGATGAGGAGGGCTTGGTCATCCATTCTACCAAGTCTTCGGCATGATGCGGCTCCACATGTCCAGCTGCCGAAAACAAAGACAAGCGTGTCCCATGGCCACGTGCTGATGACGATGCACGACCACGTCCACGGCCAGCACTGTTGTCTCTAGAAACAGAGCCTGCCTGCCCTGTGTTCTTGCCTCGGCACGCTCTGCCTCTCCTTGGCGGTCTTCCAGCCATTGTAGTCGGTAGTGTATATAGTATAAAAAATAGAACTCCTATGTGTGCTCACAACACACTGTAGGTCCTATGGGTGCTGACACTAACACACTATAGGTACTATGTGTGCTGCTGACAAGAAAATATAGGAGCTCTGTTTGCTGCCACTAACACACTACAAGTCCTATGGGTGCTGCTGAGAAGAAAATATAGGAGCTCTGTGTGATGCCACTAACACACTAGAAGTCCTATGGGTGCTGCTGAGAAGAAAATATAGGAGCTCTGTTTGCTGCCACTAACACACTAGAAGTCCTATGGGTGCTGCTGAGAAGAAAATATAGGAGCTCTGTTTGCTGCCACTAACACACTAGAAGTCCTATGGGTGCTGCTGAGAAGAAAATATAGGAGCTCTGTGTGATGCCACTAACACACTAGAAGTCCTATGGGTGCTGCTGAGAAGAAAATATAGGAGCTCTGTTTGCTGCCACTAACACACTAGAAGTCCTATGGGTGCTGCTGAGAAGAAAATTTAGGAGCTCTGTTTGCTGCCACTAACACACTAGAAGTCCTATGGGTGCTGCTGAGAAGAAAATATAGGAGCTCTGTTTGCTGCCACTAACACACTAGAAGTCCTATGGGTGCTGCTGAGAAGAAAATATAGGAGCTCTGTGTGATGCCACTAACACACTAGAAGTCCTATGGGTGCTGCTGAGAAGAAAATATAGGAGCTCTGTGTGATGCCACTAACACACTAGAAGTCCTATGGGTGCTGCTGAGAAGAAAATATAGGAGCTCTGTTTGCTGCCACTAACACACTAGAAGTCCTATGGGTGCTGCTGAGAAGAAAATATAGGAGCTCTGTGTGATGCCACTAACACACTAGAAGTCCTATGGGTGCTGCTGAGATGAAAATATAGGAACTCTGTGTGATGCCACTAACACATTAGAAGTCCTATGGGTGCTGCTGAGAAGAAAATATAGGAGCTCTGTGTGATGCCACTAACACACTAGAAGTCCTATGGGTGCTGCTGAGAAGAAAATATAGGAGCTCTGTGTGATGCCACTAACACACTAGAAGTCCTATGGGTGCTGCTGAGAAGAAAATATAGGAGCTCTGTTTGCTGCCACTAACACACTAGAAGTCCTATGGGTGCTGCTGAGAAGAAAATATAGGAGCTCTGTTTGCTGCCACTAACACACTAGAAGTCCTATGGGTGCTGCTGAGAAGAAAATATAGGAGCTCTGTTTGCTGCCACTAACACACTAGAAGTCCTATGGGTGCTGCTGAGAAGAAAATATAGGAGCTCTGTTTGCTGCCACTAACACACTAGAAGTCCTATGGGTGCTGCTGAGAAGAAAATATAGGAGCTCTGTTTGCTGCCACTAACACACTAGAAGTCCTATGGGTGCTGCTGAGAAGAAAATATAGGAGCTCTGTTTGCTGCCACTAACACACTAGAAGTCCTATGGGTGCTGCTGAGAAGAAAATATAGGAGCTCTGTGTGATGCCACTAACACACTAGAAGTCCTATGGGTGCTGCTGAGAAGAAAATATAGGAGCTCTGTTTGCTGCCACTAACACACTAGAAGTCCTATGGGTGCTGCTGAGAAGAAAATATAGGAGCTCTGTTTGCTGCCACTAACACACTAGAAGTCCTATGGGTGCTGCTGAGAAGAAAATATAGGAGCTCTGTTTGCTGCCACTAACACACTAGAAGTCCTATGGGTGCTGCTGAGAAGAAAATATAGGAGCTTTGTGTGATGCCACTAACACACTAGAAGTCCTATGGGTGGTGCTGAGAAGAAAATATAGGAGCTCTGTTTGCTGCCACTAACACACTAGAAGTCCTATGGGTGCTGCTGAGAAGAAAATATAGGAGCTCTGTTTGCTGCCACTAACACACTAGAAGTCCTATGGGTGCTGCTGAGAAGAAAATATAGGAGCTCTGTTTGCTGCCACTAACACACTAGAAGTCCTATGGGTGCTGCTGAGAAGAAAATATAGGAGCTCTGTTTGCTGCCACTAACACACTAGAAGTCCTATGGGTGCTGCTGAGAAGAAAATATAGGAGCTCTGTTTGCTGCCACTAACACACTAGAAGTCCTATGGGTGCTGCTGAGAAGAAAATATAGGAGCTCTGTGTGATGCCACTAACACACTAGAAGTCCTATGGGTGCTGCTGAGAAGAAAATATAGGAGCTCTGTGTGATGCCACTAACACACTAGAAGTCCTATGGGTGCTGCTGAGAAGAAAATATAGGAGCTCTGTTTGCTGCCACTAACACACTAGAAGTCCTATGGGTGCTGCTGAGAAGAAAATATAGGAGCTCTGTGTGATGCCACTAACACACTAGAAGTCCTATGGGTGCTGCTGAGAAGAAAATATAGGAGCTCTGTGTGATGCCACTAACACACTAGAAGTCCTATGGGTGCTGCTGAGAAGAAAATATAGGAGCTCTGTGTGATGCCACTAACACACTAGAAGTCCTATGGGTGCTGCTGAGAAGAAAATATAGGAGCTCTGTTTGCTGCCACTAACACACTAGAAGTCCTATGGGTGCTGCTGAGAAGAAAATATAGGAGCTCTGTTTGCTGCCACTAACACACTAGAAGTCCTATGGGTGCTGCTGAGAAGAAAATATAGGAGCTCTGTTTGCTGCCACTAACACACTAGAAGTCCTATGGGTGCTGCTGAGAAGAAAATATAGGAGCTCTGTTTGCTGCCACTAACACACTAGAAGTCCTATGGGTGCTGCTGAGAAGAAAATATAGGAGCTCTGTTTGCTGCCACTAACACACTAGAAGTCCTATGGGTGCTGCTGAGAAGAAAATATAGGAGCTCTGTTTGCTGCCACTAACACACTAGAAGTCCTATGGGTGCTGCTGAGAAGAAAATATAGGAGCTCTGTGTGATGCCACTAACACACTAGAAGTCCTATGGGTGCTGCTGAGAAGAAAATATAGGAGCTCTGTTTGCTGCCACTAACACACTAGAAGTCCTATGGGTGCTGCTGAGAAGAAAATATAGGAGCTCTGTTTGCTGCCACTAACACACTAGAAGTCCTATGGGTGCTGCTGAGAAGAAAATATAGGAGCTCTGTTTGCTGCCACTAACACACTAGAAGTCCTATGGGTGCTGCTGAGAAGAAAATATAGGAGCTCTGTGTGATGCCACTAACACACTAGAAGTCCTATGGGTGGTGCTGAGAAGAAAATATAGGAGCTCTGTTTGCTGCCACTAACACACTAGAAGTCCTATGGGTGCTGCTGAGAAGAAAATATAGGAGCTCTGTTTGCTGCCACTAACACACTAGAAGTCCTATGGGTGCTGCTGAGAAGAAAATATAGGAGCTCTGTTTGCTGCCACTAACACACTAGAAGTCCTATGGGTGCTGCTGAGAAGAAAATATAGGAGCTCTGTTTGCTGCCACTAACACACTAGAAGTCCTATGGGTGCTGTTGGGGTGCAATGCTGTGCTAACAGCACTGCGGTTGGTACTACTGCAATACTGTACTAACAGTAAGCACGCACCAGACTAATCCCCAGCAGCAGCTAATAACACACTAACTGTGCAATCAGCAGCAATGAACGATCAATGACTTAGGTAGCAATGGTTTAGCAAAGAAATAGCCAATGGTTTAGCAAAGAAGAGCAAATCTTTCAGTATCAAGCAAAGACAGAATCAGCAGACTAATCTCTCCTAAAGCCGGAACTCATGTGACCGGGGCCGATGGCGTGGCGGCCTTTTAAATGGTGGGGCGTGTACTAAAGCCCCTGAGCTGTAATTGGCTACAGGCGTCCTGCCTGTAGCCAATTATTGCTCTCCGAGTTTCGGGCGCTGTGATTGGCCAAGCATGCGGGGTCACAGTGCATGCTTGGCCAATCATCAGCCAGCAATGCACTGCGCCGGCCGCGCCGGCCGCAATGCATTGCGGGGCCGCTCGCATCACACGAATGTGATGCGAACGGCCCAAATAGTTCTGGGCTCGACGAGCGAGCGAACGCCCGATGCTCGATTCGAACATGGGTTCGAATCGAGCACCGGGCCCATCCCTACTCAGGACACAGGAAGCCGGGAGAGTCAGTCAGAGATTAGTGGAACCAGAAGTGTGAAGAGGCCTTCCAGGCGTTGAAGAAGAGCCTAACCACTGCCCCAGTCTTGGCCTACGCAGACCCAACAAGACCCTATGAACTACATGTAGATGCTAGTCACGACGGGCTGGGAGGAGTACTTTACCAAGAGCACGAGGGACAACTTCGACCCGTTGCCTACATGAGCAGGAGCCTGACCCCCTCTGAGAAGAACTACCCCACTCACAAACTGGAGTTCCTGGCCCTTAAATGGGCGGTAGTAGACAAGCTCAAAGACTACCTGTATGGGGCGGAGTTCACTGTGAAGACCGACAACAACCCCCTCACCTACCTTTTCACCACGGCAAAGCTGGACGCCACTGGACACAGATGGCTGGCCGCACTGTCTGGATTCAATTTCAGCCTAAAGTACAGGCCAGGGGCTGAAAATCGAGACGCAGACGCTCTGTCCAGGAGATCTCATGCCCCCACCAGTGACACAGAAGACTGGACTCAAGTGGCACCTGACGGGGTGCGGGCCCTTTGTCAAGGGGCTGAATTACAGGCCAGAGGAGGCTCGAGGGCAGAAGAGATAGGGGTTACCATGGTAGGAGTCCCCAAACAATACTGTAGAGTAACCCAACTGGAAGAAGACAATCTGCCGAAACTGTCCAAGAAGGAGCTGAGATGCGACCAATTAGAAGACCCCATGGGGAAATTGGTCCTGGAAGCCCTGGAGAATCAGGATCCAAATAGACTCCTACGCCACTCCTCAAAGGAAGCTCGCCTGTTGAGGAAAGAGTGGGACAGGTTGCAGGTGCATCAGGGAGTGGTCTACCGAAGGAGCCCCTCTGATGGCCTGGAAGATAAATGGCAATTGTTCCTTCCGGAAAAACATTGAGAGACTGTTCTGATTGCCCTACATGACAATCACGGCCACCTAGGGGCGGAAAGGACCTTTCAACTCGTCAGAAGTCGGTTCTATTGGCCCTGCATGAGGGCAGAAGTAGAAGAGTACTGCCATTCATGTGCACGCTGCATCCAGAGGAAGACTTTACCCCATCAAGCCGCCCCAATGGGCCATCTAAAAAGTCAAGGCCCAATGGATCTGGTATGCATTGATTTTCTCTGCCTCGAACCCGACCTGAGTGGACTAGGAAATGTTCTGGTGATAACCGATCATTTCACCCGGTATGCCCAAGCTTTCCCAACCAAAGACCAGAAGGCTTCCACAGAAGCCAAGGTACTTATGGAGAAGTATTTTGTCCATTATGGGCTGCCACAGCGACTCCATTTAGACCAAGGAAGGGACTTTGAGAGTCGGCTGATCCGGCAACTCCTGGATTCGTTAGGAATCAAGAAAACCGGAACCACACCTTACCACCCACAGGGAGATGCTCAGCCGGAGAGGTTTTTTTTTTTGAAAAGTTTTATTTATAGCTTTTGACAAAACAAACAGACCCAATGGGCCAAACACAAACTAAATACAAATCTTCAGCATTGGCTCCCTCTCCCTCCCTCCAGACCCCCACCCATCAACAGGAATAATACAGTTATAAAGTCACTTTAACTCAATCACAGTCATATGTTGTTTGGAAATGTCACATAATCACAACCATAATCAACTCTTACTGCAAGTGCATTTATAATGGGTGCCCCTCAATCCGCCACCGTAAGTTCACTATTCATCCAACCACCCCATACTTTATCAAATTTCTGAGGTGCGCCCCTACTAGCATACGTAGCTTTGTACAGCGGTACAGCTCTATTCAACACCCCCTTCCATGCTGACACAGTGGGCGGATTGGGCTTTTTCCATGATAACACTATCAGTTTCCTGGCGTAATATATGAGAATCATCAACAGAGCCCGAGTCGCTCTCCTTGGGGCTAGATTGTCTACCAGACCCAAGAGGCATACCTCAATTGAAGGCTGTAACTGGATGGTGGTCACCCCAGCTATGCAGTCGGCAACCCCTCTCCAGAACCTTTGGATGAATGAGCAATTCCAAAAGACATGCATGAAATTGGCCGTGAAGGAACTGCACCACCAGCAACAAGGAGACTGTGTAGGGAATATCTTGGCCAGTCTAGCCGGCGTAAGATAGATGCGATGCAGGAATTTAAATTGGATGAGATGGTCCCTGGCAGAGACCAATCTGGTAAAATTAATGTCCCATACATCATCCCAGTCATCCCTGTCCATCTGGGGGAACACCTCACCCCACGCCGCCCTACACTTTGCCAGGAGATCACCTCCCTCACTGAACAGCTGTTTATATATTGTAGACAAGGCCTTGTCTAAAGTGTCCTCTCTCAGTAAAGACTCCATATCACTAGTTTGCATGGTGATACCAATATCTCCAAATTGGGCCTTAAATGCATGTCTGAGCTGAAGAAAACGAAACAAGTGCGTATTGGGCAGATCAAACCTGGCTTTAAGGGCGTCAAACTGTAAGAGTTTCCCACCCCCCACTATGTCCCTCAGAGTCTTAATGCTATACTTAGTCCAGGTGACTGGATCGGGGTACTCACAAAAGTGTGGTAGCTGAGGATTCTTCCAAAGTGGTGT
Organism: Rana muscosa; assembly: GCA_029206835.1. NCBI lineage: Eukaryota > Metazoa > Chordata > Amphibia > Anura > Ranidae > Rana > Rana muscosa. The sequence goes on from CM055127.1 coordinate 74,810,048, forward strand.
GTAAGGAGAAATTTCAGAGGCGCCACCCACCTTATTCACTGCCACCCATGCCCTACAAGCGGCACGCATGGATATCGTGAGCCTATACGGAGCCCTGATTCCCTGAAGCGGGAGATGCTTCAGTGCCTCATACGAACCCACAATCGCCGCCTCCAGCGTATTAGCAGTGTCGTCCTCAGGTAGAGTGAACCACCTGTGGACAAATACCAGCTGACCAGCTAAGAAATACCTGTGAAAATCCGGGACCGCCAGTCCCCCTTGTTTCCACGGCAGTTGTAACACCCGGAATTTAATTCGAGGGCGTCTTCCCTGCCATAAGAAAGTTGTTATGAGACTATCTATTTTCTTAAAAACATATCTCGGCATCCAAACAGGGGAATTCCGAAATATATACAAAAACAAAGGTAAAAATTTCATTTTCACTAAATTCACCCTACCAATGAGCGTCAAAGGTAAGTTTTGCCATGCCTGTAGCCTGGATTTCAGTTTAGTCAAAAGTGGATCGACATTTAAGGCAATTTCCTGTATGGCTACTGCACGCTCCGCTCCGCAGGGCAAGATGGCCGCCGCACGTGTCACCGCTGGGGAGCCCTGCGTCTTAGGAGGCGGCTGTTTCTTGGTCGATTTCCTCCTGGATGGCATCGGTGTACTCCGGAGGTGACCCCGAGCACGGAGCAGCTGTCCACCGGCTTGGATGCCGCTCAGCGCAGGAGAAATTCACAGGATTCTTAACCCAGGAGCCAGAGCTCTCTCACACACGTCCTCTCTTCCTCACATCCGGACACGCCCCCAGCCGGAGAGGTTTAACCGAACCCTGCTCAACATGTTGGGAACTCTGGATAGTGAGAAGAAACAACATTGGAGCAAACACATAGCAGCTATAGTACACGCTTATAACTGCACCACATGTGATGCTACAGGCTACTCCCCCTATCGACTCATGTTTGGGAGAGAAGCAAGGTTACCTGTGGACCTGGCCTTTGGCACCTCCTTAGACCATTCCTCAGCCACCTCCCACAAAGGATATGTGGACAGGCTCAGACACAGCCTGAAAGTAGCCTATGAACAAGCTCAAGCGGCCTCAGATCAAAGGGGGGCTCGAAACAAAAGAAACTTCGACCTGAAGGTCCGGGTGCAAGACCTGCAGCCCGGGGACCGAGTACTGCTACGCAATCTGGGGGTCCCTGGAAAACACAAACTTGCAGACAGATGGAGATCTGAACCCTATGTCATCTGTAGGAAGCTGCCGGGCCTGCCTGTTTACAAGTTGAAGCCAGAAGGGAAGGTAGGACCACTGAAGACGTGGCATCGAAACCACCTGCTCCCACTTGCTGAAGCAGTCAGGATACCTCCAGTGAGGGACTCCCCTGAACCAGTCTCTATTCTGGATACTCCCAGGCCAAACACTCGGTCCCAGACCTCTCGGGCTGAAGATGGAGAGGCTTCTGAACTTAGTGGAGATGAAGGAAGAGAACTTGACTGGCTGTGGCCTTCCCCAACTCCAAGAACATCTGCTATAGATCTTCCAATCACTGAAGACACTGTAGATGGAACACTGAATGCAGAAGCCACTGAGTTCATCCCATCTAGTCCTTCATCAGATTACTGGGAAGATGTCTGGGACACTTGCTCAGATGAGGACCCTGGAGACTCAATGTATCCTTAGGCCCCTGAAGCAGATGTTCCAGAGCCCGCCATGTTGCCCGAACCTGCTACGGAAGAAGAGCCTGTGGCGCCAGAGCCAGAAACCCCAAGACAGCAAAGGGCTCGAAGAGTCATAAGGCCTCCCAAAAAGTTGACCTACCCACAAATGGGGAAGAGCTCAGAAGATTCTGTGGTCACTGCCAGGAGGAGTGCAGAGAATCCGGATCCCTCCACTGTTCATTTGGTGGAGGGCAACCCCCACTCACTCTCTGGCACAGTTAGGCAGGCCACTCATGATAGTGTGACCTGTGGGCAAGGGAATTCAACCCCTCGGTTTTGGTGGGAATTCTCTATGCCAACATCATACGCAACGTTGTCTAGGGTTGTACGCAGTGTATGTTAGAATTATCTTTGGGGACCAAAGAGTTTAAGTGGGGGGAGTGTGTAGCGGGGTCTCCTCTAAAGACTCTCGGGACTACCTTACCCAGAACCCCATTCGGCACCCAGGGTGCAATGTTTCCACCCCAGAGACTCATGGGTGGAGTTATATAAGGAGGAGGCGAGGCTGAGCTCGGCCTCTTTGGGACACGAGACTTCAGTGGAGAGATCTTCCTGTGCGGATCCGCTGTGGTGCAAGGCCTGAAGCCTGGGGCCTTGCGCTGCTACCCAAAAGAGCCTTCCACCCTCATTGCGAGCCTGGGCGGCACCTGACTCGGTGATCCTCAACCGCTGCTGAGCCGGAGACCCGACCGCTGCAGACGCTGTGTGTGGAGACACAGCAGGTGGAAGTTCCCGGACTGGGATCGCGTTCCGGAGGGGTGAGCGAGCACCTTCTCAATCCATATACTGTACACTATTGTTAGGCCTACAGACTGCCGTGGCCCACCAGTTCATATTTAAGTCCCCACTAGGGATCCATAGCAGAACCGAGTCAAACGGATCTCTAGTGGAGTGTTCCGTGTTGGTACTTTTACCCTTTTGGATTACAAATGTGTTCCTGAAATGTGCACCACCATTTAACCACTTAATGACCGCTCACTGTATATATACGTCGGCACAATGGCACCGACAGGCACAATCACGTACAGTGTACGTGATTGCCTTTGTACAGTTGTGGGTCCAATCGGACCCCCCTTCTGTACAGTGAGCGGTCGGAATTCGTTGGGGAGCGATCCGACATGAGGGGACGGCCGTTCAATTCCGGCCACCCCCCGCGATCGCTCCCGGCGAATAGAAATGCCCCCTCTGTCTGTCGAATGTACACACAGACAGAGAAAGCAGGAGGAAGTGATGTAATCTCCTGTGCGGCGCTCACATATACCGAGCGCCGTACAAGAGAAGACACACAGGTTAGTGCACAAACACTACACTAACACCAGCACACATAGGCACATAAATCGCCCTCCCAGGCCCCCCCTCCAGATCACCCCCCAGCCCCCAGTCACAGTGTCACTGATTGCAGTGACCATTTATTTACTGATCACTGCAATCAGTGACATTTGTGACTGTAAAAGTGTCACTACATTTAGTTTTAGGTCCAGTGTAGCCCCCTAACCCCCCCTAATAAAGGTTTAACCCCTTGATCACCCCCCAGATAACCCTTTCACCCCCTAGCACCGCCGTCGCTAAGCGATCATTTTTCTGATCGCTGTCTTAGTGTCGGTGATGCAGATCGGTACCCAGTATTTTTTTTTAGGTTCGCCGCAGGTTTTTATAGCGTCGGGTACCCCCATAAATTATCTAATAAAGGTTTAACCCCCTTGATCGCCCCCCAGGTAACCCTTTCACCCCCTATCACCACTGTCGCTAAGCGATCATTTTTCTGATCGATGTCTTAGCATCGGTGATGCAGATCGGTAGCCAGTATTTTTTTTTTAGGTGCGCCGCAGGTTTTTATAGCGTTGGGTACCCCCATAAATTATCTAATAAAGGTTTAACCCCCTTGATCGCCCCCCAGGTAACCCTTTCACCCCCTATCACCACTGTCGCTAAGCGATCATTTTTCTGATCGATGTCTTAGCGTCGGTGATGCAGATCGGTAGCCAGTATTTTTTTTTTAGGTTCGCCGCAGGTTTTTATAGCGTCAGGTACCCCCATAAATTATCTAATAAAGGTTTAACCCCCTTGATCGCCCCCCAGGTAACCCTTTCATCCCCTATCACCACTGTCGCTAAGCGATCATTTTTCTGATCGATGTCTTAGCGTCGGTGATGCAGATCGGTAGCCAGTATTTTTTTTTAGGTTCGCCGCAGGTTTTTATAGCGTCGGGTACCCCCATAAATTATCTAATAAAGGTTTAACCCCCTTGATCGCCCCCCAGGTAACCCTTTCACCCCCTATCACCACTGTCGCTAAGCGATCATTTTTCTGATCGCTGTCTTAGCGTCGGTGATGTAGATCGGTAGCCAGTAATTTTTTTTAGGTTCGCCGCAGGTTTTTATAGCGTCAGGTACCCCCATAAATTATCTAATAAAGGTTTAACCCCCTTGATCGCCCCCCAGGTAACCCTTTCACCCCCTATCACCACTGTCGATAAGCGTTAATTTTTCTGATCGCTGTCTTAGCGTCGGTGATGCAGATCAGTAGCCAGTATTTTTTTTTTAGGTTCGCCGCAGGTTTTTATAGCGTCAGGTACCCCCATATATTATCTAATAAAGGTTTTAACCCCCTAATTGCCCCTAGTTAACCCTTTCACCAGTGATCATCATATAAGTGTTACGGGTGACACTGGTTAGTTAGTTTGCTTTTTATAGTGTCAGGGCACCCGCCGTATATATAACCCAATAAAGGTTTAACCCCCTGATCGCCCGGCGGGTGATATCAATTAGGTTTTAGCGTCAGAGAGGGTCTGCGTCACACCCCAGGCAGCGTCAGGTTAGTGCCAGTAACGCTAACACCCACGCGTGAAGCATACACCTCCCTTAGTGGTATAGTATCTGAACAGATCAATATCTGATCTGATCAGATCTATACTAGCGTACCCAGCAGTTTAGGGTTCCCAAAAACGCAGTGTTAGCGGGATCAGCCCAAATACCTGCTAGCACCTGCGTTTTGCCCCTCCGTCCAGCCCAGGCCACCCAAGTGCAGTATCGATCGATCACTGTCACTTACAAAACACAACACACATAACTGCAGCGTTCGCAGAGACAGGCCTGATCCCTGCGACTACAGTGCTGTAGGAGGTGATTTCACCACCACAGTTAAAAAAAAAAAAGCAAATATGCCGAAGCATTGGGGCAGCAGGGGCGGAGGAGTGATTTTGCTCCTAATGCCGCGTACATACGGTCGAAATTCCGACGGAGGCTTGCCCTTGGAAAAGTCCGACCATGTGTGTGCGGCATAACTTTTTTGCGGGAGGATGCCCCCATGCTTCGGCATATATAAATGGTGCATGTATGCCCATCATTAGAAGTGGGTGGATGAAGGGCGGTATTCTAATGGTGGGCATACCCACCGATCAATCTCTTTTTTCGTTCAGCCACCTGGCTGCATGAAAAAAAAAAGATTACAATACATGTCCAACAAGGACCAGCAACGTACTGGTATGTTGCTGGACTTTGAATGGTTATACCAGATTGATGCCTGCGGGTTTAGGTATCATCTTGGTATCATTCTTTTCAGCCAGCGGCCGGCTTTCATGTAAAAGCAATCCTAGTGGCTAATTAGCCTCTGGACTGCTTTTACAAGCAGTGGGAGGGAATGTCCCCCCCGGATATAAAAAGCGCCATTGGGAAATTGGGAAAGCATTTTATCACACCGATCTTGGTGTGGTCAGATGCTTTGAGGGCAGAGGAAAGATCTAGGGTCTAGACCCCAGTTTTTTGAAAAAAAGAGTACCTGTCACTACCTATTGCTATCATAGGGGATATTTACATTCCCTGAGATAACAATAAAAATGATTAAAAAAAAAAAAATATGGAAGGAACAATTTAAAAATAAAATAAAAAAGCAAAATTAATAATAAAAAAAATAAATAAAAATAAAAAGCACCCCTGTCCTGCCCTGCTCTTGCCCAATGGCGAACGCAAGCGTCGGTCTGGCGTCATATGTAAACAGCAATTGCACCATGCATGTGAGGTATCACCGCGAAGGTCAGATCGAGGGCAGTAATTTTAGCAGTAGACCTCCTCTGTAAATCTAACGGGGTAACCTGTAAAGGCTATTAAAGGCTTTTAAAAATGTATGTAGTTTGTCGCCAATGCGCGTTTGTGCGAAATTTTAAAGCATGTCGTGTTTGGTATCTATGTACTCGGCCTAAGATCATCTTTTTTATTTCATCAAACATTTGGGCAATATAGTGTGTTTTAGTGCATTAAAATTAAAAAAAGTGTATTTTTTCCCAAAAAAATGCGTTTGAAAAATCGCTGCGCAAATACTGTGTAGAAAAAAAAATGCAACACCCACCATTTTATTCTGTAGGGCCTTTGCTTTAAAAATATATATAATGTTTGGGGGTTCAACATAATTTTCCTGCAAAAAAATATATGTTTTCATGTAAACAAAAAGTGTCAAAAAGGGCTTTGTCTTCAAGTGGTTAGAAGAGTGGATGTAAGCTTCCTAATGTTGTCTATAAAATGCCAGAACAGTTCAAAACCCCCCCCCAAATGACCCCATTTTGGAAAGTAGACACCCCAAGCTATATACTGAGAGGCATGTCCAGTCCATGGAATATTTTATATGTTGACACAAGTTGCGGAAAAAAGACAATTTTTTTTGCTCAAACATGCCATGGGCATATGTGGAATTACACCCCAAAATACATTCTGTTGCTTCTCCTGAGTACGGGGATACCACATGTGTGAGACTTTTTGGGAGCCTAGCCGCGTACGGGACCCCAAAAACCAATCACCGCCTTCAGGCTTTCTAAGGGTGTAAATTTTTGATTTCACTTCTCACTGCCTATCACAGTTTCGGAGGCCATGGAATGCGCAGATGGCACAAAACCCCCCAAATGACCCCATTTTGGAAAGTAGACACCCCAAGCTATTTGCTGAGAGGTATTGTGAGTATTTTGCAGATCTCGCTTTTTGTCACAAAGTTTTGATAATTGAAAAAAAAAAAAAAAAAACAAAATTTCTTTCTTCATTTTCAAAAACAAATGAGAGCTGTAAAATACTCACCATGCCTCTCAGCAAACAGCTTGGGGTGTCTACTTTCCAAAATGGGGTCATTTGGGGGGGTTTTGTGCTATTTTGGCATTTTATGGCCTTCGAAACTGTGATAGGTAGTGAGGAGTCAAATCAAAAATTTGTGCCTAGAAATCCTGAAGGCGGTGATTGGTTTTCGGGGTCCCGTACGCAGCTAGGCTCCTAAAAAGTCCCACACATGTGGTATCCCCGTACTCAGGAGAAGCAGCAAAATGTATTTTGGGGTGCAATTCCACATATAACCATGGCATGTGTGAGCAATATATCATTTAGTGACAACTTTTTGTATTTTTTTTTTTTGTCATTATTCAATCACTTGGGACAAAAAAAAAAAAAAATATTCAATGGGCTCAACAGGCCTCTCAGCAATTTCCTTGGGGTGTCTACTTTCCAAAATGGGGTCATTTGGGGGGGGGGGGGTTTGTGCTATTTTGGCATTTTATGGCCTTCAAAACTGTGATAGGTAGTGAGGAGTGAAATTAAAAATTTGCGCCCTTAGAAATCCTGAAGGCGGTGCTTGGTTTCCGGGGTCCCGTACGTGGCTAGGCTCCTAAAAAGTCCCACACATGTGGTATCCCTGTACTCAGGAGAAGCAGCAGAATGTATTTTGGGGTGCAATTCCACATATAACCATGGCATGTGTGAGCAATATATCATTTAGTGACAACTTTTTGTAATTTTTTATTTTTTTTTGTCATTATTCAATCACTTGGGACAAAAAAAAAATATTCAATGGGCTCAACATGCCTCTCAGCAATTTCCTTGGGGTGTCTACTTTCCAAAATAGGGTCATTTGGGGGGGTTTTGTACTGCCCTGCCATTTTAGCACCTCAAGAAATGAGATAGGCAGTCATAAATTTAAAGCTGTGTAAATTCCAGAAAATGTACCCTAGTTTGTAAACGCTATAACTTTTGCGCACACCAATAAATATACACTTATTGACATTTTTTTTACTAAAGACATGTGGCTGAATAGATTTTGGCCTAAATGTATGACTAAAATTGAGTTTATTCGATTTTTCTTATAACAAAAGTAGAAAATATCATTTTTTTTCAAAATTTTCGGTCTTTTTCCGTTTATATCGCAAAAAATAAAAATCGCAGAGGCAATCAAATACCATTAAAAGAAAGCTCTATTTGTGGGAAGAAAAGGACGCAAATTTCGTTTGGGTACAACATTGCATGTCCGCACAATTTACAGTTAAAGCAGCGCAGTGCAAAATTCTGAATTCACCTCTGGTCCTTTAGCTACCAAATGGTCCAGGGCTTAAGTGGTTAAAGACTTGCATGCAAAGAATTTGTGTTCTAGAGACTGAATTACAGGGTCAGGCCTGGCCAGCCAGATATTTTATTTAGTTGCTGCGCCATAGGGCGCATAGTGAAGTACTGTTACACGTGGCGCGTGTGCGCCACATCTTACTAGTTTTAGTGTGTCAATTGCTGCAGGGCTCTGCAGATATGTTTACGTGATTTGTTACAACTGTTGATTTTTATTGCCAGTAGAAAGTAAACTCGTTATTCTTCTATCATTGCATTGGTGTCTGAATTTAACCATAGAGCATAAGATATATATATTACCCTAGACTAACTGTGTCAGAGTGGGTCGAGTAAATTGCCGGGGGTTGGCGGAGCTGTCTTCAGGGCCCAAACTAAATCTGCGGCCCTCTTAGCTGAAGGTATCGCTACACAACTTTTAATCAACATCTAACTGTATAACAAATCTCCTGAAGAAGCAGCTATGTGGTCCGTGAAACATGTAGAGCAACTAATATACAGATAGTATTCATACTGTAGTTGTCACATATAATGCGACTATAGAAGTGGAATTTCTTGCCTGAGGATCACTATTGGTTTTAATGTGTAAAGGTCGAATGTTATATATGTATATTTTTTCAATAATTTATTTATGAATTTCTACTGTCAGTTGGTATATGGTACCATTAAAGTCCACTATAGCCTCCTCCTTCCAAACCACACTTTATATTGTCAGGACAAAGATACAAAAGTAAAACTATTATTGTATGGCACTCCCATATAGATACACAGATGAATATACAGTATACACGGGAACTGTTTTCCTTGCCAAAGCATGTGTAATTCTGTGCTGCCAGTTTTGTGATCCAGGCACCCCTTTCAGACAGTACAGTTGGACACTGAACTTCCACTGCATCTGCAGCACAGCTCGGATCAAGAACACTTGTCAAAAGGCAACCCAATCTTCTGATTAGACTATGACCATGAAGCATCACATTGATGAGGTCAATCTTCCTGTAACTATGTTTATTTGTAGCTCATGTTCATGAAGTACAGGTGTTGGCCTTGCCATCTTTAGTCTGCACAAGGTCATACTGTAGTGGTGTACCTGAGACCAGTTAGAATGGCACTCCCTGCCCATACTGAACATTACCCCTATGTAAGAGCTAGTACAGAGCTGAGGAATCCTCTTCTAGGTCACTCATTGGCTCTGATATGTCATATGACACAGCCAAGGAGAAGCCTGGGAGGAATTTCCCTCAATCCATGTGCCACTCTGATTGAGATTTGGTGAGTGCACTACAGGGAGGAGAGTTATGCTGGGGGGGGAATTTAGATGATAGGGGTGTGTGTCAAAGAAAGGGGTGAGATTTTACCTGGGGGCGGATGGAAGGGTGGATATTTTTATTTGTGATGATAGAGGGAGGGAGAGATTTTTGCTGGGGTGAGGAATGGGGGCAGAAGAAAAGTTTTTTGCTCAGGTGCACAGTGAATACATTTTTTGAATGTACATTGCCCCTTTGTTGACTGCATGTTGTTATGGACAGTTCGTTGTCTACATATTGTCACAATTGACTGTTTTTTGTCTACACATTTTTACGATTGCCGAATTTTTGCCCATATGTTGTCACTGCTGCCCATTTGTAGCCCAGACAATTCTCCATTTATTGCATGCATTATATCACAACTGCCTGTTTGTGACATGCATTGTATTGTATGTAATTATCCATTATGTATTGTCTGCATTGCATTTTTTTGTCTTCCTAATGTCAAATCAGCATTATTAAGAAGACCATATTGCTATAATTTAGTCCCCTACAGGCCCCCTATCAAAGTGCACTGCTATTATACCCAAATTTCAATATTTTCCCCATTTTTTGCTATTGAACATTTAGCATTTATTTTATTTTCCATGCTGGTATTATCCCTGTCTTTCACCATGGTGCACTATGCATGCTTCTATTAAAACATTGATTGTTTTCTTTTACCTACATGGCTATATACAACATTCTGATCTGAAAATCTTCACTGCCTTTTTTTTCGTGCCCATTATTGATATCCATTCAGTCTCATGATTATTGCTAACAATATTTTGACATACAGAACAGTTGAGAGAAAATAATCCTGCGGCCTGCCACTATCCTGCTGTGCAAGAATTACAGGAGACTGAATCTGAAAAAACAAATTCAGGTACTTACACTAGTTGAATTTCATTTTATTAAATAAAAGCATCAATAACTGGATGAATTGATACATTGTATATCAGCTTTAAAGAGACAGAACGATAGAGACATGTGCATGTGTTGCAGAGATGTACTACATGTTTTTTTTCTTTTACCATATATACGGTATCTCACAAAAGTAAGTACACCCCTCACATTTTTGTAAATATTTTATTATATCTTTTAATGTGACATCACTGAAGAAATGACACTTTGCTACAATGTAAAGTAGTGAATTTACAGCTTGAATAACAGTGTAAATTCGCTGTCCCCTCAAAATAACTCAACACACAGCCATTAATGTCTAAACCGCTGGCAACAAAAGTGAGTACACCCCTAAGTGAAAATGTCCAAATTGGGCCCATATAGCCATTTTACCTCCCCAGTGTCATGTCACTCGTTAGTGTTACAAGGTATCAGGTGTGAATGGGGAACAGGTGTGTTAAATTTGGTGTTATCGCTCTCACTCTCTTAGGCCTGGTTCACACTGGGGCGACAAACGCTCCGACATTGGGAGCTCATGTCGCATGATGTGTGAAAATCAATGTTTCCCTATGAGAGCCGTCTTAACTGGTCCGACACATGTCGGTCCGACTTTGAGAATGCTCCCTGTACTACTTTGGTCCGACTTTGATCCGACTTCAGCCCATTGACTATCATTGAAGTCGGATCAAAGTCGGACCGCAGTCTTGCATGATCCGACTTTGGCATGCGACTTGTGCTGTACTGCTCTTGAGGGGGAACTCCACGCCAAATTTTAAATAAAAAACCGGCATGGGTTCCCCCTCCAGGAGCATACCAGGCCCTTGGGTCTGGTCTGGATTTGAACGGGCACCCCTACGCCGAAAAAACGGCGTGGGGGGTCCCCCCAAAATCCAAACCAGACCCTTATCCGAGCACACAACCTGGCCGGCCGCAGGGGAAGAGGGGGGGACAAGAGAGCGCCCCCCCCTCCCTCCTGAACCGTACCAGGCCGCATGCCCTCAACATGGGGGGTTTGGTGCTCTGGGGCAGGGGGGCGACCTGCGGCCCCCCCACCCCAGAGCACCCTGCCCCCATGTTGATGAGGACAGGGCCTCTTCCCGACAACCCTGGCCGTTGGTTGTCGGGGTCTGCGGGCGGGGGGCTTATCGGAATCCGGGAGCCCCCTTCAATAAGCGGGCCCCCGGATCCCGGCCTCCCCACCCTATGTGAATGAGTATGGGGTACATCGTACCCCTACCCATTCACCTAGTGGACAAAAAATTGCAATAAAAAAACCACACAGCTTTTTAAAGTATTTTATTGCACAGCTCCGGGGGTCTTCTTCCGACTTCGGGGGTCTCCGGTGTCGTCGCCGCGCTCTCCGGTTCTTTCTTCCACCGGGCCTCCGCTAACTTCTTTTTAGCTCTTTTGCTAACGGAGGCCCGGTCTTCTCCGTCGCCTTCTTCTTCTCCCACTCTCCGGTTCTTTCTTCTGCCGGCCCCTCCACTAACTTCTTGGTAGCTCTTTCGCTAGTGGAGGGGCCGGGCTTCCCGTCGCCGTCGGCGTCTTCTTCCCTCTTCTCCTCCTCGATGTTGACGCGTCGCTTCCTCCCACTGTAATACTGGCTCTCCGCTCCGCTCCGCATTAATATAGGCTTCCCATGACATCACAGTCACATGTTCCCATGACGTCACAGTCACATGCTCCGGGGCCATGTGCCCCGGAACATGTGACTGTGACGTCATGAGAAGCCTATATTAATGCAGAGCGGAGCGGAGAGCCAGTATTACAGCGGGAGGAAGCGACGCGTCAACATCGAGGAGGAGAAGAGGGAAGAAGACGCCGACGGTGACGACGGGAAGACCGACCCCTCCACTAGCGAAAGAGCTACCAAGAAGTTAGTGGAGGGGCCGGCAGAAGGACAACGGAGAGCCGGACGAGACAACGGGAAGACCGGGCCTCCGTTAGCAAAAGAGCTAAAAAGAAGTTAGCGGAGGCCCGGCGGAAGAAAGAACCGGAGAGCGCGGAGACGACACCGGAGACCCCCGAAGTCGGAAAAGACCCCCGGAAGTCGGAAGAAGAGCGCCGGAGTCGGAAGAAGACCCCCGGAGCTGTCTAATAAATTACTTTAAAAACATGTGTAGTGTTTTTTTATTGCAATTTTTTTCCACCAGGTGAATGGGTAGGGGTACGATGTACCCCATACTCATTCACATAGGGTGGGGGGGCCGGGATCCGGGGAACCCCCTTATTGAAGGGGGCTCCCGGATTCCGATAAGCCCCCCGCCCGCAGACCCCGACAACCAACGGCCAGGGTTGTCGGGAAGAGGCCCTGTCCTCATCAACATGGGGGCAGGGTGCTCTGGGGTGGGGGGGCCGCAGGTCGCCCCCCTGCCCCAGAGCACCAAACCCCCCATGTTGAGGGCATGCGGCCTGGTACGGTTCAGGAGGGAGGGGGGGCGCTCTCTCGTCCCCCCCCCCTCTTCCCCTGCGGCCGGCCAGGTTGTGTGCTCGGATAAGGGTCTGGTTTGGATTTTGGGGGGACCCCCACGCCGTTTTTTCGGCGTAGGGGCGCCCGTTCAAATCCAGACCAGACCCAAGGGCCTGGTATGCCTCTGGAGGGGAACCCACGCCGTTTTTTTTTTTTATTTAAAATTTGGCCTGGAGTTCCCCCTCAAGATTCATACCAAACACAGTGCCTGATATTGGCGGGGATCCAAGTCGGATCCCCGTTCATTGAAAGTCGGACATATGTCGGCTTCATGTCGCAGGGCAAAGTCAGATCCAAAGTAGGACAGATGTCGTGTCGCACTAGTGTGAACCCAGCCTCATACTGGTCATTGGAAGTTCAACATGGCACCTCATGGCAAAGAACTCTCTGAGGATCTGAAAAAAAGAATTGTTGCTGTACATAAAGATGGCCTAGGCTATAAGAAGATTGCCAAGACCCTGAAACTGAGCTGCAGCACAGTGGCCAAGACCATACAGCGGTTTAACAGGACAGGTTCCACTCAGAACAGGCCTTGCCATGATCTACCAAAGAAGTTGAGTGCACGTGCTCAGCATCATATCCAGAGGTTGTCTTTGGGAAATAGACATATGAGTGCTGCGAGCATTGCTGCAGAGGTTAAAAGGGTGAGGGAGGGGGGGGGAAGCCTGTCAGTGCTCAGACCATACGCCATACACTGCATCAAATTTGTCTGCATTGCTGTCATCCGAGAAGGAAGGCTCCTGTAAATATGATGCACAAGAAAGCCCGCAAACAGTTTGCTGAAGACAAGCAGACTAAGGACATGGATTACTGGAACCTGGGGCTGCATGAGTGCTGCCGCCACTGGGGAGCTGCAGTTCATTGAGGGAACCATGAATGCCAACATGTACTGTGACATACTGAACAGAGCATGATCCCCTCCCTTCAGAGACTGGGCCGCAGGGCAGTATTCCAACATGATAATGACCCTAAACACACCTCCAACACAACCACTGCCTTGCTAAAGAAGCTGGGGGTATCATGGAGGAAAGGAAGAGGACTCCAGTGGCAACCTGTGAAGCTCTGGTGAACTCCATGCCCAAGAGGGTTAAGGCAGTGCTGGAAAATAATGGTGGCCACACAAAATATTGACATTTTGAGTCCAATTTTACGTAGGGGTGTACTCATTCACGTCCTTTTTTCCCCACAAATAGAGCTTTCTTTGGTGGTATTTAATCACCACTGCGCTTTTTATTTTTTGCGCTATAAACAAAAAAAGACAGACAATTTTTGAACAAAAACAATATTTTTTACTTTTTGCTATATAACATATAACATATCCAATAAAAAAATGAAAATTCAAATTTCTTCATCAATTTAGGTCAATATGTATTCTGCTATATATTTTTGGTAAAACAAATCCAATGAGCGTATATTGATTGGTTTGCCCAAAAGTAAAAAAAAAAAAATGGATATTTTTATTTATTTAATTATATGCTATTTTTTTACTAGTAATGGCGGTGATAAGCGACTTATAGCAGGACTGTGATATTGCGGCGGACAGTCGGGACACTAACTGACACTTTTGAATCTAAAAATATGCACTGACACTGTACTAATGACACTGACTGGTAAGGGGTTAAACATCAGGGGTGATCAAAAGCTTAATTCTATGCCAAGCCAGTGTTTTCTCGCTGTGTGGGAGGTGCTTTTACTAGTGGAAGACATTGATTCATATTTCCTACTGACAGAACGACAATCTGCCTTGTTTACATAGGCAGACCGCTGTTCTGGCTCTCTGTCTAATGTTCGGCGGGTGCCGGCAGACATCAAGTCCACGGTACCCGCAGATCAGCTACCACAGTATCTAATCACAATGGGAACGGGTTGCCGGCGACCCCCCAGACCCAGAAGTGTCAGATCAAATACTAGGTACGTGATCCAGTGCAGAGTGGCCACCCTGCTGCAGTATATCTGAGGTGGGCGGTCTGGAACTGGTTAAGATATATAAAACAATTGGAAACTGCGCAAAGAGCAAAACAAAAAACAAAAATATAGTGAGCACCCCCAAACAGATCAGCTGCTGGCGCACAGGGTGACTTTACAAAACCTTGTGAGCAAATCCAGTATCATCAGTAAAAGTGCAGCATTAAAATAAAATACAAATGCGATAAATCCTAATAAATATTAGATATAAAGTTAAATAATGACTAAAAGTCCAAATGATGACTTGGTAAAATCAATCCACAGTAAAAAGTGTCTACCGTGTATAGAAAATTTCCTTCAGTGCTAAGACTCACCATAAAAAACAAAGGCAAAACTAGCATCTAGCGTGTACCACCAGGTGATGTTAAAGAAATCCAGTGCAGGTGAGCCACCACCAAAGTATGAATTCATCAGAAATAAAATATTTGGGAGCTTCATTGTAATCTCTATAACAGGTACTCCCCCCTGTTTCCTCTTGTTAATAGCATGGAATCCTCATCACAGGAACCCACAAAGTGTTAAAAGAAAGCTCACCACCAGGAGCCCAAAAAATGCTTATATGGTGTAGTATTGTATTGTAAAAGTATTAAAAGTAGTTTTCACATAACATGCTGAAGCGCAATACCACATAAGAATAAACTTGGCCAGGCCTACAATGGCGGCTGCCTCTCTGAGCATGCGGACGTGACAGCATGACGTCAGCACGTGGGCCCCTCCTGATTCCGTTTTGTGCACAGGCACATTCTCAAGGAATATAGCTCCCTGGAGACACGGACACTTTTTACCCTGGATTGATTTCACCAAATCATCATTTGGACTTCTATTTATTATTGAACCTTATATCTAATATTTCTTTGGGTTACCACATTTGTAATTTATTTTAGCGCTGTACTTTTACTGATTAGAAATCAAACCAACTGCAACCACTAATAGAAGATATCCCTTCTACTAACACACTGTGAAACAAATTGTTGCGCTAAAGAACAAAATGTACATCAGTTCCTCGTAAATCATTAAAACATTAATACAAAGTGCAAAAAAACAAATATAAACATGAATAAAAATGAAAAGAAAAAAATAGAAAAAATGTCCATAAAGAATCCCAGAACCAAGAAAAGCCCCCTATTAAATGTACATCAATCTGGGATCTTCATGATTTCCAAAGGGTGCCAATAGAGGGCTTACCAGACACAATGACCCCCTTATTCAGTCAGAGTGGTCAACAGAGCTCAATGATATTAACTAGTGGCTGTTGCACCTCTCTCTCATGGAACGCCAAGAGGGACATCTGAACACAGCACTGAGTAGCCTCCTTCAGCTCCCCAATGGTTCAGTTAATGTGGGAACAACGAAATAAACACTTCTCATTGTGTAGTATGTTAAAATCCAAATATATTGTATTAAACACTTACATGAATAGTTAAACAATGCACATTGTAAAAGGAACCGGCCAACAAGCCGATCATAGTTGCGGTTTATTCCCGTGCATAATGATGTTACAAACAGGGATGAGCCGAACACCCCCCTGTTCGGTTCGCACCAGAACCTGCGAACAGACAAAATGTTCGTGTAAACTTTAGAACCCTATTAAATACAATGGACTCGAACGTTCGAAATCTAAAGTGTTAATTATAAAGGCTAATATGCAAGTTATTGTCCTAAAAAGTGTTTGGGGACCTGGGTCCTGCCCCAGGGGACATGTATCAATGCAAAAAGAAGTTTTAAAAACGGCCGTTTTTTCGGGAGCAGTGATTTTAATAATGCTTAAAATGAAAAAATAAAAGTGAAATATTCCTTTAAATTTCGTACCTGGGGGGTGTGTATGATATGCATGTGAAGTGACGCATGTTTCCCGTGCTTAGAACTGTCCCTGCAAAAAATGTCATTTTTGAAAGAAAAAAAATGCATTTAAAACTGACTCGCGGCTATTAATGAATTGTCGGCTCCCGGCAATACATACAAAAGTCATTGAGAAAAAAAAAAAAAAAAAGCGTGGGGGTTCCCCAGAATTCAATTACCAGGCCCTTCAGATCTGGCATGGATTTTAAGGGGAACTCCACCCCAAGTTTAAAAAAAAAATGGCGTGGAGTCCCCCTAAAAATCCATACCAGACCCCTTATCCGAGCACGCAACCTGGCCGGCCGCAGGGGAAAAGGGGGGGACGAGAGAGCGGCCCCCCCTCCCTCCTGAACCGTACCAAGCCACATGCCCTCAACATGGGGAGGATGTCCCCATGTTGATGGGGACAAGGGCCTCATCCCCACAACCCTTGCCCGGTGGTTGTGGGGGTCTGCGGGCGGGGGGCTTATCGGAATCTGGAAGACCCCTTTAACAAAGGGGACCCCCAGATCCCGCCCCCCCCCCTATGTGAATTGGTAACGGGTACATTGTACCCCTACCATTTCACGAAGAAAGCGTAAAAAAAATGTTTAAAAAAACACACAAACACCTTGAAAAAGTCCTTTATTTAAAAAAATAAATAAATAAACATTCCAGCGGTGAAATCCAGTGTCCCGCGGCGATCCCGATGTCCAGCGCTGTCCTTCATTGGTTGTGCCTGAGCGGACCTGATGGGGAACTCCCTCTCAGTATTTTAAATGTATAGACCCGCCCCTTCTAAAGTTCCCCATCAGGTCCGCTCAGCGGACGAGATGCGGAACATGAGAAGGGGCGGGTCTATACATGTATTACCAAAGTGAGAGCAGTTCCCCATCAGGTCCGCCCCCTCGGTATGTCAGACCCGCCTACGTCATTGGCTTGAGCGGGGAACTTCCTTCACTATGTAAATTTAAATTTACATAGTGAAGGAAGTTCCCCGCTCAAGCCAATGACGTAGGCGGGTCTGACATACCGAGGAGGCGGACCTGATGGGGAACTGCTCTCACTTTGGTAATACATGTATAGACCCGCCCCTTCTCATGTTCCGCATCTGGTCCGCTGAGCGGACCTGATGGGGAACTTTAGAAGGGGCGGGTCTATACATTTAAAATACTGAGAGGGAGTTCCCCATCAGGTCCGCTCAGGCACAACCAATGACGGACAGCGCTGGACATCGGGATCGCCGCGGGACACTGGATTTCACCGCTGGAATGTTTTTTTTTTTTTTTTTTTAAATAAAGGACTTTTTCAAGGTGTTTGTGTGTTTTTTTAAACATTTTTTTACGCTTTCTTCGTGAAATGGTAGGGGTACAATGTACCCCTTACCAATTCACATAGGGGGGGGGCCGGGATCTGGGGGTCCTCTTTGTTAAAGGGGTCTTCCAGATTCCGATAAGCCCCCCGCCTGCAGACCCCCACAACCACCGGGCAAGGGTTGTGGGGATGAGGCCCTTGTCCCCATCAACATGGGGACATCCTCCCCATGTTGAGGGCATGTGGCTTGGTACGGTTCAGGAGGGAGGGGGGGCCGCTCTCTCGTCCCCCCCTTTTCCCCTGCGGCCGGCCAGGTTGCGTGCTCGGATAAGGGGTCTGGTATGGATTTTTAGGGGGACTCCACGCCATTTTTTTTTTAATTTGGGGTGGAGTTCCCCTTAAAATCCATGCCAGATCTGAAGGGCCTGGAATGGATATTTGGGGGAACCCCACGTCAATTTTTTTTTTATTTGCGGCGGGGTTCCCCTTAATATCCATTCCAGACCTGAAGGGCCTGGTAATTGAATTCTGGGGAACCCCCACGCTTTTTTTTTTTTTTTTATCAATGACTTTTGTATGTATTGCCGGGAGCCGACAATTCATTAATAGCCGCGAGTCAGTTTTAAATGCATTTTTTTCTTTCAAAAATGACACTTTTTGCAGGGACAGTTCTAAGCACGGGAAACATGCGCCACTTTACATGCATATCATACACACCCCCCAGGTACGAAATTTAAAGGAATATTTCACTTTTATTTTTTCATTTTAAGCATTATTAAAATCACTGCTCCCGAAAAAACGGCCGTTTTTAAAACTTCTTTTTGCATTGATACATGTCCCCTGGGGCAGGACCCGGGTCCCCAAACACTTTTTAGGACAATAACTTGCATATAAGCCTTTATAATTAGCACTTTAGATTTCTCCCATAGATTTTTCGAATTTGCCGCGAACACCCCAATTTGTTCGCTGTTCGGCGAACGGGCGAACAGGCAATGTTCGAGTCGAACATGAGTTCGACTCGAACTCGAAGCTCATCCCTAGTTACAAAGAGGCTCCGTCCGGGACGTTTCTTCAGCAAAAGGATGTCTTCTGGGCCATGGTGATCCTCTTGTGTCATCACGCATTTAGACATAAAAACCAAGCCTTGCTCTCAAGTTTGCTCAAGGCTCATTCGAAGATAGCATTGAACAAACGGGCTGAGTAACCAAGCCTCACTGTGGGAGTATGCAACCTAATAATTTGATTTAATAAATAGAAAGCTGTCAGGTGAATAAGAACCACAGACTAACCCGGGATGATTAGTAAAATAATTAATACTTCTCTTAAGTGAACTTTCCTAGCCTAACCAAAAAAATAATAAGTAGATAAATAAACTGAAAAAAAAAATAGAAGTTAACGCACATGAGTACATAAGGGGAACAAAAGAGTTCAGGGAGGACCACCTAGTGGTTGTAACCTGTGGTCCAATAGAAAAACATACATACATCCAGATTTAAGCTGCATTTACATAGACATAAAAAAAAGTTAAACAATCACAATAATCATATAAAGCAATAGTTGCCTCACCCCATGCTAAAAACCTCAACATTTTCATAAATTATGCATAATTCAGAGGGATTCAAATAATAAGAGGGGAGGCTAAAAAATGTTTTTGTATAAATCCAAAACAAAATTATTTGTAAATTGGACTAAAATTAAAAACTACCAACATATATTCTTAAATAAAATAGAAACAGTTAAACAAAAAAATTAAATAAAAATGGAACATTAAGACCGTAAGGATAATAAGATTTAATGTTGTTTATCTATTTTGTTTCCAATTTAGAAATTTCCCTCCTTACTGCACTCCCCCTCCAATGGAGAACAAAATGGTCAATACCTAATAAAAGTGTACCGGATGGATCCTTATTATGGGTTAAGGCATAGTGTCTCAGGACACTATGGCCTTTAAAGACAATGGTGATGTTGCCCAAATGTTCGCTTAGCCGGATCTGCAAAATCCGGGTGATCCGCCCAATATATTGGAGGCCACATGGACAACGCAGTAATTAAACTATGTTGGTGGTTGAGCAAGTGATAAATTATTTAATTGGAAAACTTTGAGAGGTGGCAGTTGATATGAAAGAATACATCTTCCTATCCTGACAACTATTTATTTGACATGTAGTACATTTTTTAAAATCTATAATACCCAGTTAAGTTATGATAAAATATAGGACATGTTGGGAGTTTTAAAATATTTTGTGCTTTTCGATTACTTAAGGAGGGTGCCCCCCTAAAAGTTATTTGTGGCCTGGGGGAGGTAAAATTAAGATATCTAAAGGCTAAGTTCACCTTTTTTTCATAACATAGCCTATTCAGTCAAGTGGCCCCAATAGATGTTAACAATCTGTGCTGCTTTGTAAAATGATTATTAATTGTATTGCTTTACCAGTAGGGCATTTGGGTCCCATAAGAAGCCTGGCTAATCAACTCCTAGTTAGCAACCTACACATCCTGTTTTGTTGTTAGGACTCAAAAAACATTGGTTTTCGGTTCTGCAATGCAGGGAGGGAACTAGTCAGGACATGGGAATTGCTAACTAGGAGTTTTTTTTTAGCCAGGCTTCTGAGGGGAGACAAATGGTCAACAGGTAAAATAATAAAATAAATGACCATTTTACAAATCTGCAACGATTTTGAATATCTACTGGGGCTTTTGACTGCATAGGCTATTTTCTGGAAGAGGTAAATGTAGCCTTTAACTGTGTGTTAACGCTTTGTGAATTGAACCTAATTAATTTAAATTGAATGTAGTTTCTTGTGTCAATTTTTTTTGTCAATGTGTTATTCCCAACCTTTAGGGCTCTTTCACACGGGCGGATCCCGTCATGATCCGCTCCGTGAATATCCGCTTGCTCAGCGGAGATCGCTCCGTTGATCCCCGCTGAGCCGGCGGATGACTTGTCCGTCTCTGCACACTGTGCAGAAACGGACCGGTCGGATCGCCGCTTTCCTCTATGGGGGGATCGGATGAAAACGGACCGTCTGTCCGTTTTCATCCGATCCGATCTGCAGACGGATGAAAAAGTAGGATTTTCCTCCGTCATGCTAAACGGACCATAGCGGAGACTTATGTCGTCGGATGTCAGTGGATGTTCATCCGCTGACATCCGCTATTCCATAGGGATACATGTACGTCCGTTTTTCATCCAAAAACGGATGGATGAAAAACGGACATACGGAACGTCCGTGTCAGGGAAGACTTTACCCACTGGTGGCGCTGTCGGTCCTATGGATCGCAGTACTAGTGTCCACCAGCAGGTGTCCTCTCGCAGCCTGTATCTTTGACAGAGGATCTCACCTGCTGGTGGTAATGCCTGATCCATGGGCCATAGTACCGGCGTCCACCAGCGGGGGTATTCCGGCAGAGAGGGGCAGGCAGTACTTCCTTCGATCGGCTGTGACATGAGGGCAATTATAGCAGTCCTATAAATACCCGGCGAGCCCTTACATGCTCACCTTGGTATCTTTCTCCTGGAGCCTTGACCTTGTATCCGGTACTTGAGCCTGTACCTGTCCTTGAGCCTGTACCTGTCCTGTCCCGTCCCGTCCTGACCTGACCTGATCCCTATCCTGAGCCTATCCATCCGTCTTCTCCCTGCCTGCTTTGTTCCCTATTCCCATCTGCTGACTCCCCGTGTATGACCTTGGCCTGGCTACGTTTATGCCCCTGGAACACTCCTCTGTCAATCTCCTGATATGCTGTGTATGACCCCGGCCTGGCTTACATTCAGGATTCTGGTACTGCCCTTTGTTGTATATATTATTTGTTGTTTGTGGGTTGTTTGTTAGTTTGCACTGTTCGTATTTATCCATATCACTTCAATAAACCCCATTATAATTCACTCTACATGCATTTTGGTTATCTCTGTGCAGTCCACACAGTCTGGTCAATTAATTCCCTGATAGTATACCAAGGCCCACTGATCAGACGTGGCCGCACAGAGAAATCATTTTGGTTTTAGTATATTTTGCTAAACATGAATACCAATGAGGTTATTTTTTATGCTCTACTGGCGTCTGAGAATAGTGTATACTGCCGCCAGGCATTGACAGAGCGAACCAGCAATCAGCTGCTAGGGGACATTAGGTTTATTCACTCCCTGGTTGATCAGGGGTTTATGCCATTTGGGGAAGTTCAGCCTTTGATTTAAATATGCTCTGAGCTAGCCCTGTCCTGTGTTCCAAGGGGCCGTGATGATTACACTCCCCCTTTCAGTTTTGATCAGGTGGAGTCCCTAGTATGGTTGTTGGAGGATGACTCTGCATCCTTTTTTGAGCACTATTTGGCCTGTTTCAAGCAGTTGCTAGAAGATTGTATTTGTGCAGTGCAGTCTCTAATTAGGCAGGGTGTGTGTGAACCAACTTTTGTTCAGCCTGTGCTTCAGGCCTGGTCTGATCTCCTGTATCTAGCTAAACCACAACAACCCAGCCCTGCCATTTGTCACCTGCCTTCCCACGAATCTATCTCCCCGTCACCCCTGGCAACCTCAGCTACAGCTCAGTATACTCTGCTTCCCACCAAGTACTATTACCCAGTCTCCACTTGCTGCACTTATCCTGCCTTCAATCCACCTGCCTCTTCCCTTCCTCCTGTAACCAGTCCACAAAAACCTCCTCCAGCCACTATCCCTGTATCTCTGCCGCATTCCAGTCCTTCCTCTTATTCAATTCCTTCCTTTGCATACATCCCCCTGTTACCTACAAATCTGCAGTGACTAAGCCCAAGAAGAAGCGAAGGTACTTCCCGACTAGGGATGAGCTCGGTGTTCGAGTCGAACATAAGTTCGACTCGAACATCGGCTGTTCGACCGTTCGGCGAAAATCGAACGATTTGGGCCGTTTGAGCTAAATTCGAGTGACGCGAACGGCCCACAATACACTGCGCCATTGCAGTGCAATCCCGACGCTGTAGATTGGCCAAGCATGCACTGTGACCCCGCATGCTTGGCCAATCACAGTGCCGGCAGCTAGGAGAGCCATAATTGGCCACAGGCAGGTTGCCTGTGGCCAATTATAGCTCAGGGGGTTTAGCACACGCCCCACACTATAAAAGGCCGCCAGCGCGGCCTTGTGTAGTGTGTTCCGGCACAGGGAAAGAGAAGGATAGGCAGGGACAGTGTGATATTCTTTGTGCTATTCTTGTGTGCAGGGAGAGAGAAGGATAGGCAGGGAGAGTGTCAGTGTCATATTCTTTGCTAAACCTTGTGTGCAGGGAGAGAGAAGGATAGGCAGGGGACAGTGTCAGTGTCACATTCTTTGCTAAACCTTGTGTGCAGGGAGAGAGAAGGATAGGCAGGGAGAGTGTCAGTGTCATATTCTTTGATAAACCTTGTGCGCAGGGAGAGAGAAGGATAGGCAGGGAACAGTGTCAGTGTCACACTCTTTGCTAAACCTTGTGTGCAGGGAGAGAGAAGGATAGGCAGGGAGAGTGTCAGTGTCATATTCTTTGATAAATCTTGTGTGCAGGGAGAGAGAAGGATAGGCAGGGGACAGTGTCAGTGTCATTGTTGCTAAGCCTCCTGCACATTATACACCTGAAGTTAGCCCGTATTGCTGTGTTTTCCTGGTGTGTTACACCAACAGGCATTCGCAGCACTTACAGCGGGCGGAGTGTGCCTCCTGCACATTATACACCTGAAGTTAGCCTGTATTGCTGTGTTTTCCTGGTGTTACACCAACAGGCATTTGCAGCACTTACAGCGGGCGGAGTGTGCCTCCTGATCATATTACACCTGAAGTTAGCCCGTATTGCTGTGTTTTCCTGGTGTGTTACACCAACAGGCATTTGCAGCACTTACAGCAGTCGGAGTTTGGCTCCTGCACATTATACACCTGAAGTTAGCCTGTATTGCTGTGTTTTCCTGGTGTTACACCAACAGGCATTTTCAGCACTTACAGCGGGCAGAGTGTGCCTCCTGATCATATTACACCTGAAGTTAGCCCGTATTGCTGTGTTTTCCTGGTGTGTTACACCAACAGGCATTTGCAGCACTTACAGCGGGCGGAGTGTGCCTCCTGATCATATTACACCTGAAGTTAGCCCGTATTGCTGTGTTTTCCTGGTGTGTTACACCAACAGGCATTTGCAGCACTTACAGCGGGCGGAGTGTGCCTCCTGATCATATTACACCTGAAGTTAGCCTGTATTGCTGTGTTTTCCTGGTGTGTTACACCAACAGGCATTTGCAGCACTTACAGCGGGCAGAGTGTGCCACCTGCACATTATACACCTGAAGTTAGCCTGTATTGCTGTGTTTTCCTGGTGTGTTACACCAACAGGCATTTGCAGCACTTACAGCAGGCGTAGTGTGATTCCTGCAAAATATACTCCTGAAGCTAGGCCTTATTGCTGGTTTTCCCATCTCCCTGCGGGCCATTAGAATGTCTGGAAGGCAAACAAGGAGAGGCAGACAGTCAGGAGCCAATAAAAGAGGGCAAGTAGGCTCTGTGTCTAGAGACAACAGTGCTGGTCGTGGACGCGGTGCATCGCCATCAGCACGTGGCCATGGGACACGCTTGTCCTTCTTTTCGGCAGCTGGACGTGTTGAGCCGCATCATGCCGAAGACTTGGTAGAGTGGATGACCAAGCCCTCCTCATCCTCCTCATCCTCTCTCACCCAGGCTCAGGGTACTGGCAAAGCAACTGCCAAAGTGTCCTCTTCCCTGGTGTCAATGTCATCATCAGTCACTCCTTCCCTAGACCAACCATGTCCTCCTGAGGAGTCCCCCGAACTGTTTGAGCACAGTGTTGGGTACATGCTCCAGGAGGATGCCCAGCGTTTCGAAGGGTCTGATGATGATACCCAGCTAGAGGAAGGCAGTAGCGTGAGAGCAGAGAGAGGGGATGCTCAAGAAGGACACCAATCTGGCAGTCATGTTCCAGCAGCTGCAGCTTACTGCCAGATTGGCTCCAGTGATGAGGAGGGAGGGGATGATGAGGTCACTGACTCCATGTGGGTGCCTAATAGGAGAGAGGAGGAGGAGGAGGAGGATGAGGAGGAGGCACATCTCCAATGAGGCAGGATGCCCTCGGGGGGCCAGCCTAAGGGCAGCTCACCGACGGAATCACACCGCAGAGCTCCGCCTGTGCAGGGCGCTGCCTCTGCCCGTTATTCAAAAAGTTATTTGGTGTGGGCCTTTTTTGAGTCGAGTGCATCAGATCGCGCAGCTGCTGTTTGCAACATATGTCTCAAGCGTATATCGCGTGGCCAAAACATCACCCGCTTGGGCACCACATGCTTGACCAGACATATGTTGACCTGCCATGCAGCTCGTTGGCAAGCCTACCTCAAAGACCCACACCAAAGAACAAAGCGGACCTCTCCTTGCACCACATCAGCTGGGATCTCCAACCCCACTATACCTTCAGTCCTCTCTGAAACCTGCACTGAGAGGAATGAAGGTGTAGAATTAGGTGTGTCACAGCCAAGTACTTGCTAGCAGTACACCGACGTCCGATTCTAGCAGGCAAATTTCCCTTCCCCAGCTGCTGGACCGTCGAAAGAAGTTCACTCCCAGCCATCCACATGCCCAGCGGTTGAATGCTAGCTTGGCTAAATTGCTAGCGCTTCAACTGCTGCCATTTCAGTTGGTAGACTCGGCCCCCTTCCGTGAGTTTGTGCAATGTGCGGTTCCTCAGTGGCAGGTTCCCAAACGCCACTTTTTCTCACGGAAGGCGATTCCGGCTCTCTACCGGCATGTGGAAGGCAATGTCTTGGCCTAGCTGGACAGGGCGGTCAGCGAAAAGGTGCATATTACCGCTGACTCATGGTCCAGCAGGCATGGACAGGGATGTTACCTTTCTTTCACGCCCCATTGGGTCACTCTTTTGGCACCTGGGAAGGATGCAGGACAAGGTGCAGTAGTGTTGGAGGTTGTTCCGCCACCACGCCTCCAAAATGCTACTACTGGTTGTGACACACCTCTCTCCTCCACCCCCTCCTCTTCTTCCTCCATGGCCTCTTCCTGTGCTTTGTCCTTGGAACCAGCGGTGCTCCGTAGGCGTTCAAGGGGCTACGCAAGTACGCAGGCAAGAATATGCCATGCCGTGCTTGCGCTGGTGTGTTTGGGGGACAGGAGCCACACTGGGGCAGAGGTTCTGTCTGCTCTGCAGGGGCAGGCCGAGAGGTGGTTGACGCCATGCCAGCTTAAGCCAGGAATGGCGGTTTGCGACAATGGCACCAACCTCCTCTCCGCCCTCCGACAGGGACAACTGACCCATGTGCCCTGTGTGGCTCACGTCCTTAACCTGGTGGTGCAGCGGTTCTTGGGCAGGTACCCCGGCTTACAGGATGTCCTGAGGCCGGCCAGGAAAGTCTGTGTGCATTTCCGCAGATCTTATAATGCCAGTGCTCGTCTGGCTGAGCTGCAAAAGGAGTTGAACCTGCCCAAGAACCACCTTATATGTGACATGCCCACCAGGTGGAACTCAACGTTGGCCATGCTGCAGCGGCTGCACACACAGCAGAGGGCCATCAATGAGTACCTGTGCGACTACGGCACCAGGACAGGGTCAGGGGAGCTCGGTTTTTTTTCACCACGCCAGTGGGGCATGATCAGGGATGCATGCACTGTCCTGGCACCATTTGAGGAGGCCACGAGGATGGTGAGCAGTGACAGTGCATGCATCAGTGACACTGTACCTCTTGTCCACCTGTTGGAACATACGCTGCATGGAATAATGGACAGGGCACTTGAGGCAGAACAGAGGCAGGAAGAGGAGGACTTCCTTGCCTCTCAAGGCCCCCTTTACCCAGACAGTGTTCCTTCTGTCCCACCCATCGCACAGGAAGAGGAGGAGGAGGAGGATTGTGTCAGCATGGAGGTGGAGCCTGGCACTCAGCATCATCAGCAGCAGTCTTTTAGGGATGATTTACAGTCCCAAGAAACCAGTGGACTTGTACGTGGCTGGGAGGAGGTGGCTGCGGATCATGTCGTCCTTAGTGACCCAGAGGACTCCGGACCGAATGCCTCAGCTAACCTACGCTGCATGGCCTCCCTGATCCTGCAAAGTCTGCGGAAGGATCATCGTATTCTTCGGATCAAGGAGAGGGACCATTACTGGCTGGCCACTCTCCTTGATCCACGGTACAAGGGTAAGGTTGCGGACCTTATCTTACCGTTGCAGAGGGAGCAGAGGATGAGACAACTCCGGGAGGCCTTGCAGAAAGATCTGTGCAACGCGTTCCCAGAGACTGGGAGGTTACAAACTCCTGGTCCTGGACAACGAGTTGCTGAGGCTTCGGTCAGTCAAATAAGGAGCGGTGGGGAAGGTGGCGGTCTGACCGATGCGTTCAGACAATTCTTTAGTCCGCAGCCCCAAGGTATGATCGGTTACAGCAACCATCGCCAGCGTCTGATATACATGGTGCAGGAATACCTAGGGGCAAGGTCAGACTTGGACACCTTCCCCACCGAAAATCCTCTGGCTTACTGGGTCTTGAGTAGGGATGGGCCCGGTGCTCGATTCGAACCCATGTTCGAATCGAACATCGGGCGTTCGCTCGCTCGTCGAGCCCAGAACTATTTGGGCCGTTCGCATCACATTCGTGTGATGCGAGCGGCCCCGCAATGCATTGCGGCCGGCGCGGCCGGCGCAGTGCATTGCTGGCTGATGATTGGCCAAGCATGCACTGTGACCCCGCATGCTTGGCCAATCACAGCGCCCGAAACTCGGAGAGCAATAATTGGCTACAGGCAGGACGCCTGTAGCCAATTACAGCTCAGGGGCTTTAGTACACGCCCCACCATTTAAAAGGCCGCCACGCCATCGGCCCCGGTCACATGAGTTCCGGCTTTAGGAGAGATTAGTCTGCTGATTCAGTCTTTGCTTGATACTGAAAGATTTGCTCTTCTTTGCTAAACCATTGGCTATTTCTTTGCTAAACCATTGCTACCTAAGTCATTGATCGTTCATTGCTGCTGATTGCACAGTTAGTGTGTTATTAGCTGCTGCTGGGGATTAGTCTGGTGCGTGCTTACTGTTAGTACAGTATTGCAGTAGTACCAACCGCAGTGCTGTTAGCACAGCATTGCACCCCAACAGCACCCATAGGACTTCTAGTGTGTTAGTGGCAGCAAACAGAGCTCCTATATTTTCTTCTCAGCAGCACCCATAGGACTTCTAGTGTGTTAGTGGCAGCAAACAGAGCTCCTATATTTTCTTCTCAGCAGCACCCATAGGACTTCTAGTGTGTTAGTGGCAGCAAACAGAGCTCCTATATTTTCTTCTCAGCAGCACCCATAGGACTTCTAGTGTGTTAGTGGCATCACACAGAGCTCCTATATTTTCTTCTCAGCAGCACCCATAGGACTTCTAGTGTGTTAGTGGCAGCAAACAGAGCTCCTATATTTTCTTCTCAGCAGCACCCATAGGACTTCTAGTGTGTTAGTGGCAGCAAACAGAGCTCCTATATTTTCTTCTCAGCAGCACCCATAGGACTTCTAGTGTGTTAGTGGCAGCAAACAGAGCTCCTATATTTTCTTCTCAGCAGCACCCATAGGACTTCTAGTGTGTTAGTGGCATCACACAGAGCTCCTATATTTTCTTCTCAGCAGCACCCATAGGACTTCTAGTGTGTTAGTGGCAGCAAACAGAGCTCCTATATTTTCTTCTCAGCAGCACCCATAGGACTTCTAGTGTGTTAGTGGCAGCAAACAGAGCTCCTATATTTTCTTCTCAGCAGCACCCATAGGACTTCTAGTGTGTTAGTGGCAGCAAACAGAGCTCCTATATTTTCTTCTCAGCAGCACCCATAGGACTTCTAGTGTGTTAGTGGCAGCAAACAGAGCTCCTATATTTTCTTCTCAGCAGCACCCATAGGACTTCTAGTGTGTTAGTGGCATCACACAGAGCTCCTATATTTTCTTCTCAGCAGCACCCATAGGACTTCTAGTGTGTTAGTGGCAGCAAACAGAGCTCCTATAGTTTCTTCTCAGCAGCACCCATAGGACTTCTAGTGTGTTAGTGGCAGCAAACAGAGCTCCTATATTTTCTTCTCAGCAGCACCCATAGGACTTCTAGTGTGTTAGTGGCAGCAAACAGAGCTCCTATATTTTCTTCTCAGCAGCACCCATAGGACTTCTAGTGTGTTAGTGGCAGCAAACAGAGCTCCTATATTTTCTTCTCAGCAGCACCCATAGGACTTCTAGTGTGTTAGTGGCAGCAAACAGAGCTCCTATATTTTCTTCTCAGCAGCACCCATAGGAATTCTAGTGTGTTAGTGGCATCACACAGAGCTCCTATATTTTCTTCTCAGCAGCACCCATAGGACTTCTAGTGTGTTAGTGGCAGCAAACAGAGCTCCTATATTTTCTTCTCAGCAGCACCCATAGGACTTCTAGTGTGTTAGTGGCAGCAAACAGAGCTCCTATATTTTCTTCTCAGCAGCACCCATAGGACTTCTAGTGTGTTAGTGGCATCACACAGAGCTCCTATATTTTCTTCTCAGCAGCACCCATAGGACTTCTAGTGTGTTAGTGGCAGCAAACAGAGCTCCTATATTTTCTTCTCAGCAGCACCCATAGGACTTCTAGTGTGTTAGTGGCAGCAAACAGAGCTCCTATATTTTCTTCTCAGCAGCACCCATAGGACTTCTAGTGTGTTAGTGGCAGCAAACAGAGCTCCTATATTTTCTTCTCAGCAGCACCCATAGGACTTCTAGTGTGTTAGTGGCAGCAAACAGAGCTCCTATATTTTCTTCTCAGCAGCACCCATAGGACTTCTAGTGTGTTAGTGGCAGCAAACAGAGCTCCTATATTTTCTTCTCAGCAGCACCCATAGGACTTCTAGTGTGTTAGTGGCAGCAAACAGAGCTCCTATATTTTCTTCTCAGCAGCACCCATAGGACTTCTAGTGTGTTAGTGGCAGCAAACAGAGCTCCTATATTTTCTTCTCAGCAGCACCCATAGGAATTCTAGTGTGTTAGTGGCATCACACAGAGCTCCTATATTTTCTTCTCAGCAGCACCCATAGGACTTCTAGTGTGTTAGTGGCAGCAAACAGAGCTCCTATATTTTCTTCTCAGCAGCACCCATAGGAATTCTAGTGTGTTAGTGGCATCACATAGAGCTCCTTTATTTTCTTCTCAGCAGCACCCATAGGACTTCTAGTGTGTTAGTGGCAGCAAACAGAGCTCCTATATTTTCTTCTCAGCAGCACCCATAGGACTTCTAGTGTGTTAGTGGCAGCAAACAGAGCTCCTATATTTTCTTGTCAGCAGCACACATAGTACCTATAGTGTGTTAGTGTCAGCACCCATAGGACCTACAGTGTGTTGTGAGCACACATAGGAGTTCTATTTTTTATACTATATACACTACCGACTACAATGGCTGGAAGACCGCCAAGGAGAGGCAGAGCGTGCCGAGGCAAGAACACAGGGCAGGCAGGCTCTGTTTCTAGAGACAACAGTGCTGGCCGTGGACGTGGTCGTGCATCGTCATCAGCACGTGGCCATGGGACACGCTTGTCTTTGTTTTCGGCAGCTGGACATGTGGAGCCGCATCATGCCGAAGGCTTGGTAGAATGGATGACCAAGCCCTCCTCATCCTCCTCATCCTCTCTCACCCAGGCTCAGGGTACTGGCAGAGCAGCTGCCAACGCGTACTCAATGGCATCATCAGCCACCCCTTCCCTAGACCCACCATGTCCTCCTGAGGAGTCCCCCGAACTGTTTGAGCACAGTGTTGGGTACATGCTCCAGGAGGATGCCCAACGATTCGAAGGCTCGGATGATGATACCCAGCTTGAGGAAGTCAGTAGTGTGCGCGCAGAGAAAGGGGATGCTGAAGGACAGCAATCTGGCAGTAGTGTTCCACCAGCTGCAGCTTACTGCCAGGTTTGCTCTAGTGGTGAAGAGGGAGGGGATGATGAGGTCACTGACTCCACGTGGGTGCCTGAAGGGAGAGAGGAGGAGGAGGAGGAGGATGCAGCGTCACATGTCCAACGAGGCAGGATGCCCCCTGGAGGCCAGCTAGAGGCCAGCACAGCAACTGTACCACACCGCAGAGCTCCGCCTGTGCAGGGCGCTGCCTCTGCACGTTATCACAAAAGTTCTTTGGTGTGGGCCTTTTTTGAGACGAGTGCATCAGATCGCACCACTGCTATTTGCAATATTTGTCTCAAGCGTATCTCGCGTGGCCAAAACATCAGCCGCTTGGGCACCACAAGCATGAGCAGACATATGTCGACCTGCCATGCAGCTCGTTGGCAAGCACACATAAAAGACCCACACCAAAGAACAAAGCGGACCTCTCCTTGCTCCTCATCAGCTGGGATCTCCATCCCCACTATATCTTCAGTCCTCTCTGAAAGCTGCTCTGAGAGGACTGAAGGTGTAGAATTAGGTGTGTCACAACCAAGTACTTGCAGTACACCGACGTCCGATTGTAGCAGGCAAATTTCCCTGCCCCAGCTGCTGGACCGTCGAAAGAAGTATACTCCCAGCCATCCACATGCCCAGCGGTTGAATGCTAGCTTGGCTAAATTGCTAGCACTTCAACTGCTGCCTTTTCAGTTGATAGACTCGAAAGCCCCCTTCCGTGAGTTTGTTCAATGTGCGGTTCCTCAGTGGCAGGTTCCCAAACGCCACTTTTTCTCACGGAAGGCAATTCCGTCTCTCTACTGGCATGTGGAAGGCAATGTCCATGCCTCGCTGGACAGGGCGGTCAGCGGTAAGGTGCATATTACCGCTGACTCATGGTCCAGCAGGCATGGACAGGGACGTTATCTTTCTTTCACTGCCCATTGGGTCACTCTATTGGTAGCTGGGAGGGATGCAGGACAAGGTGCAGTAGTGTTGGAGGTTGTTCCGCCACCACGCCTCCAAAATGCTACTACTGGTTGTGACACACCTCTCTCCTCCACCCCCTCCTCTTCTTCTTCCTCCATGTCCTCTTCGAGTGCTCTGTCCTCGGAACCAGCGGTGCTCCGTAGGCGTACAAGGGGCTACGCGAGTACGCAGGCAAAAAGATGCCATGCCGTGCTTGCGCTGGTGTGTTTGGGGGACAGGAGCCACACTGGGCCAGAGGTTCTGGCAGCTCTGCAGGGGCAGGCCGAGAGGTGGTTGACGCCACGCCAGCTTAAGCCAGGAATGGTCGTTTCTGATAATGGCACCAACCTCCTCTCCGCCCTGCGACAGGGGCAGTTCACCCATGTGCCCTGTATGGCTCACGTCCTCAACCTGGTGGTGCAGCGGTTCTTGGGCAGGTTCCCAGGCTTACAGGATGTCCTGAGGCAGGCCAGGAAAGTCTGTGTGCATTTCCGCCGATCTTATAATGCCAGTGCTCGGCTGACTGAGCTGCAAAAGGAGCTGAACCTGCCCAAGAACCGCCTAATATGTGACATGCCCACCAGGTGGAACTCAACGTTGGCCATGCTGCAGCGACTGCACACGCAGCAGAGGGCCATCAATGAGTACCTTTGCGACTACGGCACCAGGACAGGGTCAGGGGAGCTTGGCTTTTTTTCCCCACGCCAGTGGAGCATGATCAGGGATGCATGCACTGTCCTCTCACCATTTGAGGAGGCCACGAGGATGGTGAGCAGTGACAGTGCATGCATCAGTGACACTGTACCTCTTGTCCACCTGTTGGAGCATACGCTGCGTGGGATAATGGACAGGGCACTTGAGGCAGAACAGAGGCAGGAAGAGGAGGACTTCCTTGTCTCTCAAGGCCCCCTTTATCCAGACAATGTTCCTTCTGTCCCACCCATCACACAGGAAGAGGAGGAGGAGGAGGAGGAGGAGGAGGAGGATTGTGTGAGCATGGAGGTGGAGCCTGGCACTCAGCATCAGCAGCAGCAGCAGCAGTCTTTTAGGGATGATGTACAGTCCCAACAAACCAGTGGACTTGTACGTGGCTGGGAGGAGGTGGCTGGCGATCATGTCATCCTCAGTGACCCAGAAGACTCCGGACCGAATGCCTCAGCTAACCTACGCTGCATGGCCTCCCTGATCCTGCAAAGCCTGCGGAAGGATCCTCGTGTTCTTCGGATCAAGGAGAGTGACCATTACTGGCTGGCCACTCTCCTTGATCCACGGTACAAGGGTAAGGTTGCGGACCTTATCTTGCCGTCGCAGAGGGAGCAGAGGATGAGACATCTCAGGGAGGCCTTGCAGAAAGGTCTGTGCAACGCGTTCCCAGAAACTGGGAGGTTACAAACTCCTGGTCCTGGACGACGAGTTGCTGAGGCTTCGGTCAGTAGCAGAAGGAGCGGTGGGGAAGGTGGACGTCTGACCGATGCGTTCAGACAATTTTTTAGTCCGCAGCCCCAAGGTATGATCGGTTCCAGCAACCATCGCCAGCGTCTGATATACATGGTGCAGGAATACCTAGGGGCAAGGTCAGACTTGGACACCTTTCCCACCGAAAATCCTCTGGCTTACTGGGTCCTGAGGATGGATCACTGGCCAGAGCTTGCACAGTATGCAATTGAGCTACTGGCCTGTCCTGCATCCAGCGTTCTTTCCGAACGCACATTCAGTGCTGCTGGAGGATTTGTCACCGATCATAGGGTGCGCCTGTCCACCGACTCGGTTGATCGACTGACCTTCATAAAAATGAATCAGTCTTGGATCACCACCAGCTACCAGACACCTGAAGCGGATATAACGGAATAATTTATAATGTCACATCCCTTCAAGACTGCCTATGCTGATGCTGAGTGACTGTCCTGTTATGTTCACTGACTATCCTCTTCCTCCTCCTCAATGATCCATGCCACCACACCAGTGCCTAAGGCACAATTTTTCAGCCCCTGTATAACAGGGGCGTGTAATTACAATTTTTTAAAAAGATGCTTCGCAACAGGTGTGACTGCTGTGCTCAGAGTACAGTATCTGTGAGGGGTTGCAGTGTTGTGGCACCAGCACCAGTGCCTAAGGCACAATTTTTCAGCCCCTGTTGGGGCGTGTAATTACAATTTTTAGGCAATGCTTTGCAACAGGTCTCATTGCTGTGCTCAGAGTACAGTATCTGTGAGGGGTTGCAGTGTTGTGGCACCAGCACCAGTGCCTAAGGCACAATTTTTCAGCCCCTGTATAACAGGGGCGTGTAATTACAATTTTTTAAAAAGATGGTTCGCAACAGGTGTGACTGCTGTGCTCAGAGTACAGTATCTGTGAGGGGTTGCAGTGTTGTGGCACCAGCACCAGTGCCTAAGGCACAATTTTTCAGCCCCTGTTGGGGCGTGTAATTACAATTTTTAGGCAATGCTTTGCAACAGGTCTCATTGCTGTGCTCAGAGTACAGTATCTGTGAGGGGTTGCAGTGTTGTGGCACCAGCACCAGTGCCTAAGGCACAATTTTTCAGCCCCTGTATAACAGGGGCGTGTAATTACAATTTTTTAAAAAGATGCTTCGCAACAGGTGTGACTGCTGTGCTCCAAGTACAGTATCTGTGAGGGGTTGCAGTGTTGTGGCACCAGCACCAATGCCTAAGGCACAATTTTTCAGCCCCTGTTTAACAGGGGCGTGTAATTACAAATCTTGATCTAATAGTTCACAGCAGGGCCCATTCCTGCGCCCACCAAGAGTAACTATGAGGGCCTACAGTCTTGTGGCAACACCGTCCACCACCACCACCACCACCAAAGGCCCAATTTTTCTGCCCTGTTCAACAGGTGCATGCAATTACAAATCTTGATCTAATAACTCACAGCAGGGCCCATTCCTGCACCCACCAAGAGTAACTGTGAGGGCTTACAGTCTTGTGGCAACACCGTCCACCACCACCACCACCACCACCAAAGGCCCAATTTTTCTGCCCGGTTCAACAGGTGCATGCAAGTACAAATCTTGATCTATTAACTCACAGCAGGGCCCATTCCTGTGCCCACCAGTCTTGTGGCTACACCAATATCTAATAGGGCAAATTTCTGCAGAGTATATACGGCAGGCCCCTACTTTCAAACATCCAACTTACAAACGACTCCTACTTGCAAACGGCAAGAGAAAACAGGAAGTGAGAGGAAATCTACCCCTAGGAAGGAAAATTCTATCCTGTTAGATTTAATTTGGGAAAAAGGTATCTCCTCTCTACTGATGCTTTATCACCAATCCTTGTTTCAATTAAAACCCCACTTTTCCAAAAACATTTGTCATTGGGACGGAAAGTGAGGTGACATGTTCTGAACAGATGTGCAAAGACAGCAAATGTTACAGGGGTGATAACCCCTCCCTATGTTCTCCAAAAAGCTTAAAAATTGATTTTTTTGGGATGTAGCTACACTTCATAATGTACCTGTTCAGATTCTACTTAAGAACAAACCTACAGTCCATGTCTTGTTTGCACCACCTATATACTGCTGTTCAGAGTATATAGGGTTGTAGGTATAGGGTTTTATTTTGGGTGCGGGGTCCCCCTTAGTATCCATACAAGACCCAAAGGGGCTGGGGTGGGGGGGGGGTGATGGGGTAGCCATGCCATTTTTCTCAAGGATTTTCAGCCATATGGCGGCCAGGACAAGACATGACATTAAAGCCACAAGTGGTTTTAAATGGCTTCTTTTTTTCCTTTACAAATGTCATTTTGTGCAAGGACAGTTCTAAACACGGGAAACACATGCCACTTCACAGGCATACTTTAGACACCCCCCAGGTACCGTATTTAAAGGAAAATTTCACTTTTTTTTTTTTCACTTTATGCATCATTAAAATGACTGCTCCCGAAAAAACTTTAGTTTTTAAAATTTCTTTTTGCATTGATATATGTCCCCTGGGGCAGGACCCGGGTCCCCAAACCTGTTTTATAACATTAACATGCATATTGGCCGTTGTAATTAGCAATTTTGATTTCGAACGTTCGCGTCCATTATAACGAATAGGGTTCGAAAATTCGCGCGAACTTTCGGTCCGTTCGAAGGTTCTGGTGCGAACCGAACCCGGGGGTGTTCGGCTCATCCCTAGTCTTGAGGATGGATCACTGGCCAGAGCTTGCACAGTATGCAATTGAGCTACTGGCCTGTCCTGCATCCAGCGTTCTTTCAGAACGCACATTCAGTGCTGCTGGAGGATTTGTCACGGATCACAGGGTGCGCCTGTCCACCGACTCGGTTGATCGACTGACTTTCATCAAGATGAACCAGTCTTGGATCACCACCAGCTACCAAACACCTGAAGCTGATATAACAGACTAATTTATTTTCAAATGTCACATCCCTTCAAGACTGATGCTGATGCTGAGAGACTGTCCTGTTATGTTGACTGACTATCCTCCTCCTCCTCAATGATCCGATTGATGATGATGATAGCTTGGAAGAACATTTTTGTTTCTGGGTGCCGCCACCAGTGGCTAAGGCCCAATTTTTTAGGGGCATGTAATTACAATTTTTTATGCAATGCTTTGCAGCAGGGCTCATTCCTGCACTCCAACTAGAGTATCTGGGAGAGGTTGCAGTGTCGTGGCACCAGCACCAGTGGCTAAGGCCCAATTTTTCAGCCCCTGTTTAACAGGGGCGTGTAATTAAAATTTTTGATGCAATACTTTGCAACAGGGCTCATTGCTGTGCTCCAAGTACAGTATCTGTGAGGGGTTGCAGTGTTGTGGCACCAGTGCCTAAGGCCCAATTTTTCTGCCCCTGTTTAACAGGGGCATGTAATTTCAATTCTTGATCTAATAATTCACAGCAGGGCCCATTCCTGCGCCCACCAAGAGTAACTGTGAGGCCTTACAGTGTTGTGTCAACACCACCACCACCACCACCAAAGGCCCAATTTGTCAGCCCCTGTTCAACAGGGGCATGCAATTACAATTCTTGATCTAATAATTCACAGCAGGGCCCATTCATGCGCCCACCAAGAGTAACTGTGAGGGCTCACAGTGTTGTGGCAACACCAACATGTAAGGGGCAAATTTCAGCTGAGTATATACGGCAGGCCCCTACTTTCAAACATCCAACTTACAAACGACTCCTCCTTGCAAACGGAAGGATACAACAGGAAGTGAGAGGAAATCTACCCCTAGGAAGGCAAATTCTCTCCTGTAAGAGTTAATATGGGAAAAAAAGTGTCTCCTCTCCACTGATGCTTTATCACCAATTCTTGTTTCAATAAAAAAAACAAATTTTCAAAAAACATTTGTCATTAGGACGGAAAGTGAGGTGAACTGTTCTGAACAGGTGCACACTGCACAGACAGCAAAACAAATGTTACAGGGGTGATAAACCTTCCCTATGTTTTCCAAAAAGCTTAAAAATAGATTTTTTGGCTGGAGCTACACTTAAACAATGTACCTGTTCAAAATTACAAACAGATTCTACATAAGAACAAACCTACAGTCCCTGTCTTGTATGCACCGCCTGTATACGGCTGTTCAGAGTATATAGGGCCTTTTTTATTTTGTGTGCGGGGTTCCCCTTAATATCCATACAAGACCCAAAGGGGCTGGTATTGGGCTGGGGTAGGGGGGGGGGGTGATGGGGTAGCTATGCCATTTTTCTTAAAGATTTTCATCCATATTACCGGGACCAGACATTACATTAAAGCCGCAAGCAGTTTTAAATGGCTTTTTTTCCTTTAGAAATGTAATTTTGTGCAGGGACAGTTCTAAACACGGGAAACACGTGGCACTTCACACGCATACTTTAGACACCCCCCAGGTACGATATTTAAAGGAATATTTTACTTTTTTTTTCACTTTATGCATCAATAAAATGACTGCTCCCGAAAAACGGTCGTTTTTAAAACTTCTTTTTGCATTGATACATGTCCCCTGGTGCAGAACCCTGGTTCCCAAACCCTTTTTAGGACAATAACATGCATAATAGTCGTTATAATTAGCACTTTAGATTTAGAACGTTCGCATCCATTGTATTTAATAGGGTTCTAAAGTTTGTGCGAACTTTCGGTCCGTTCGCGGGTTCTGGTGCAAACCGAACCCGGGGGTGTTCAGCTCATCACTATTCCCGACCTACACTATCCAACCAGTAACCCAACCTACCTCCACACCCACCAACCTGCTCCAGCCTGCCATTCCAGAATCAGCCTTCCAGCTTGCCGTTCCAGGGCCAGCCTTCCAGCCTGCAGTTCCAGCCTTCCAGCCTGCAGTCCCAGCCTTCCAGGGCCAGCCTTCCAGCCTGCAGTTCCAGGGCCAGCCTTCCAGCCTGCAGTTTCAGCCTTCCAGCCTGCAGTTCCAGGGCCAGCCTTCCAGCCTGCAGTTCCAGGGCCAGCCTTCCAGCCTGCAGAGCCAGCCTTCCAGCCTGCAGTTCCGGGGCCAGCCTTCCAGCCTGCAGTTCCAGGGCCAGGCTTCCAGCCTGAAGTTCCAGGGCCAGCCTTCCAGCCTGAAGTTCCCGTGCCAGCCTTCCAGCCTGAAGTTCCCGTGCCAGCCTTCCAGCTTGAGGTTCCCGTGCCAGCCTGCCAGCCTGAGGTTCCCATGCCAGCCTGCCAGCCTGAGGTTCCCGTGCCAGCCTGCCAGCCTGAAGACCCTGTACCAGCCTGCAAACCTGAAGTTCATGTGCCTGCCTTCCAAACAGAAGCCCTGATGCTGGTGACCCAGTCAGAAGATCCGGTGTCCCAGTCGGAAGATCCGGTGACCCCATCTGAAGATTCAGTGACTGAGACCCCGCCTGAAGATCCGGTGCCCGTTTCCCGGCCTGTGGTTGTGGTGCCCGTTTCCCGGCCTGTGGTTGTGGTGCTTGTTTCCCGGCCTGAGATTGTGGTGCCCGTTTCCCGGCCTGAGGTTGTGGTGCCCGCTGTGGTGCCCGTTTCCCGGATTGAGGTTGTGGTGCCTGTTTCCCAGCTTGAGGTTGTGGTGCCCGTTTCCCGGCTTGAGGTTGTGGTGCCCGTTTCCCGGCTTGAGATTGTGGTGCCCGTTTCCCAGCTTGAGGGTATGATGCCCGTTTCTCAGTCTGTGGAGCCTACTACCCAGTCTGACATGTTCCTGTCTGCTGCCCAACCTGAGATGTTCCTGTCGGCTGCCCAGCCTAATGTGCCACAGCCTGCTGCCCAGCTCGATGACCCGGAGCCTGCTGCCCAGCTCGATGACCCGGAGCCTGCTGCCCAGCTCGATGACCCGGAGCCCGCTGCCCAGCTCGATGACACGGAGCCCACTGCCCAGCTCGATGACCCGGAGCCAGAGATGTTCCTGTCTGCTGGCCAGCCGGAGATGTTCCTGTCTGCTGCCCAGCCGGAGATGTTCCTGTCTGCTGCCCAGCCGGAGATGTTCCTGTCTGCTGCCCAGCCGGAGATGTTCCTGTCTGCTGCCCAGCCGGAGATGTTCCTGTCGGCTGCCCAGCCGGAGATGTTCCTGTTTGCTGCCCAGCTCAATGACCCAGTGCCTGCTGTCCAGCTTGTCTGCCCGGATGTGCCTGCTTTCTGCTTGGACGTGCCCCTGGTCCAGCCTAGAGTGCCTGATGACCAGGCTGAAGTACCCTCATCCTTGGTGCTACCCAATGCCCTAGACTTTGGACAATCAAGACTGGTTGGAGTGTCCCGAGGCCGCTCCTTTTGGGGGGGGCACTGTCAGGGAAGACTTTACCCACTGGTGGCGCTGTCGGTCCTATGGATCGCAGTACTAATGTCCACCAGCAGGTGTCCTCTCGCAGCCTGTATCTTTGACAGAGGATCTCACCTGCTGGTGGTAATGCCTGATCCATGGGCCGTAGTACCGGCGTCCACCAGCGGGGGTATTCCGGCAGTGTGGGGCAGGCAGTACTTCCTTCGATCGGCTGTGACATGAGGGCAATTATAGCAGTCCTATAAATACCCGGCGAGCCCTTACATGCTCTCCTTGGTATCTTTCTCCTGGAGCCTTGACCTTGTATCCGGACCTTGAGCCTGTACCTGTCCTTGAGCCTGTACCTGTCCTGTCCTGTCCTGTCCTGACCTGACCTGATCCCTATCCTGAGCCTATCCATCCGTCTTCTCCCTGCCTGCTTTGTTCCCTATTCCCATCTGCTGACTCCTGGTGTATGACCTTGGCCTGGCTACGTTTATGCCTCTGGAACACTCCTCTGTCAATCTCCTGATCTGCTGTGTATGACCCCGGCCTGGCTTACATTCAAGATTCTGGTACTGCCCTTTGTTGTATATATTATTTGTTGTTTGTGGGTTGTTTGTTAGTTTTCACTGTTTGTATTTATCCATATCACCTTCTCAATAAACCCCATTATATTTCACTCTACATGCGTTTTGGTTATCTTTGTGCGGTCCACACAGTCTGGTCAATTAATTCCCTGATAGTCCGTGTGAAAGGGGCCTTACTCTGATCTTTTGCTATTGGTTTCTTATAATGTTTAATAACATTATTAAATAAGTTTAAATAGGGGCAAATAAACAAAACATTTCAAGGTTTCTACATTTGAATGTTTAGAATTAGAATATGCCCAGTGGATAAGCTAAGACAGCAAAATCATTATGGAATTGTTTCACAGTGGGAGAAAAAGGCAAAGGATGAAAGCGTGCCAGTCACCTTGCTTCACTGAAAGGCTTTGTTATGTCGATACATGCATTGGTCGAGGGTCATACATTGTAATTGCATTACAATTCACATCACACACTAATTAGCACTGATGACTACCCACTAGGTAATCTTGTAAAGCAAACAGATATTTAAAATGAATAGTTGGGGAAGCAGAGGAAAGATTTTCAATACATTTTTCCTGAAGGATTATTATAGCTTGCTCTATTATGACTGCATTGTTGTAACAATCAGTTGGTTTCTATTTTGGCAAATGGGAACTTGTCAATCACCAACAGTACAAATTTCTATAACGTGTTTGTATTTAAAGAGAAATTCAAGTAAGACATAAACTTCAGTTATTAAATTCTGTGGGAATATTTATTATCTTTATGGTATTCATTATGATTTTTCACAAGTTTGTAAGTATAGCAGTATGTAAAGTTTGTCTGTAACAAAAAATTGGTTTATAAGAATGTGTTCATCCGGCACTGCCAACAGCCAACTCCACGTAAAAGAATGATATATGAACAGGATCTACATTTGGCACTGTAACAACCTACTTCCACTAACAACACATTTTGGGGTTCATGCTCCCAATATTAATTTTTCGTTTGCTAAAAGCCCCACATGTACAGTGGGTATAGAAAATACTCCCGCTTTAAAAAAATCACATTTTGTTGCTATGCAGCCTAAAATGAAGAGAGACACAGGTTTTGTTTTATTCAACTGTATTTACTAGTGAAATTTATAACACAAGTAAAAGATTTACAGTAACACCAACAAGTAAGAAAAAAAAATACAGAATCACTTTAGTCTCATCTGACCATAACACCTTTTTCCATGTGGCCTCAGAATCTTCAAGGTGCGTTTAAGATTGTCAGATGAGACTAAAATTGAAAGGATCATTCTTGAACCCACTTCACAGCACTCCCATCAGATTGGCTGGAAGTGCTCCTGCAACAACAAAGATGGACTCCCGATATGATACCTTGATATACCTGTACCCAAGTGGGTTCCTTGTAAGTGCAATATTTTCTGCCTTATATCCATAAAGAGAAAGAAATCTGTGACTTTTCATGTGCCACTCACAGATTTAACACCAAAAAACAGGGCCCTCTTAACCCTCTTGGTGCTATACTATTTAAATACTGTATAATAATAATAGTAATAGCAAAAATAATAATAATAACCACAAATTCCTAAGGCACCAAATAGTGACATAAAACAATGAAAATATTTGTATTGAAAACACCAGGTTCATACTGCTTTAAGAACCAGCTAGAGGATGATGAACTGCATACAAAACAACAAGATACGGTACATAAAATTGCAATAAACAACCTAAAGTGAGATAAAAAGTGTCAAAAATTATATGATGACCAATATTGGAAGCAATGTGAAATCATAAAACGATATAATACATGGGCATCATAATCCAAAGGTTTTAAAGCGAAAGTCCCAAAGGAACATGTCCATACAGGGATAACTGTAATAGCCTCTTGTGCAGAGCAATTGCTTCAGTCTCTGTGTAGCTGGTAAGGAAAGGAACAAATCCTATGTAAATTGTAAATCAAAACACCATTAATAAATATAGTATTCACTTACATTAACCCCTTGCTGACTGCCGCACGAACAATTACGTCGGTAAATGGCACGGCTGTGCAAAGGGATGTACCTGCCGTGGACTCTATGTCCGCCGGTGTCCCACGATCGTGTCACAAAGCTGCAGAACAGGGGGAAGGGGAAGGAGCGCATGCTCCGCAAACGCGTCGCCTATTGGCTCTCTCCCATCCGGAAGTGACCACATCTCCTTGGCTCCCTGCGTGCGTTTCAGAGACCGCAGCCACTAGTCCACGGATGCACAGACTTCCCGGACGTTCGGCACACCATGCCTACATGCCTATTATGATCATACCTTTGTGAGTACCCTGTGTATATACTGTATGTAATTAAACATCTCTTGATTTATTGCACTTAGAGTGGCGCCTGTGTTTCATTCCCAGCTACTCCAGATGATTTTTCTTACTTTTCCACTGGGCTGCCTTCAAAAGTAGATTTTTAGAGCTTTATGGACTTGTTCTAATGCCTTGAACACACGATCGAAATTTCCGATGGAAAAAGTCAGATGGAATTTTTTCATTGGATATTCCAACAGTGTGTATGCCCCATCAGACTTTTTCCATCGGAAATTCAGAGGAATTCCATCTGAGTTTAGATAGAGAACATGTTCTCTTTTACTCCGATGGAATTCCATCAGAATTCCGATGTGATTTTGGCCGGTCAAAAGTCTGACCATGTGTACGGGGCATAAGTCAGTGTTTTTATTTTTATTCTGTACCATTTGCATCTTTCCCCACCCTGAGTAATTAGGTTGGTGGTACACATTGAGTTTGGCACAAGCGCCTACTTTTATCCTTGTATGCAGAACAGGGGGATGCCTGTGTAAACAAGGCATTTCCCTGTTCTGCCTTGTGACAGGACACTGATCTACTGCTCCCTGTCATCGGGAGCAGTGATCAATGACCTGTCACTGGTAGCCCAGCCCCCACACAGTTAGAATCACTCCCTAGGACACACTTAACCCCTTCCTCACCCCTAGTGGTAAACCCCTTCCCTGCCAGTATCATTTACACAGTGATCAGTGCATTTTTATAGCACTGATCGCTGTATAACTGACAATGGTCCCAAAATAGTGTGTCTGATGTGTCCCCCATAATGTCGCAGTCACGATAAAAAATCGCAGATCGCCACCATTACTAGTAAAAAAAAAAAATTATAATAAAAATGCCATAAATCTATCCCTTATATTGTAGACGCTATAACTTTTGTGCAAACACATCAATATACGCTTATTGCGGGTTTTTTTTTTTACCAAAAATATGTAGAAGAATACATATCGGCCTAAACTGAGGAAATTTTTTTTTTATATATATTTTTTGGGGATGTTTAGACAATTGTAGTATGGAGCTTCAATACCTGTATCAAAACCATCATCAAAAGTCTTGCGGTCCCTGTCAAGAATAGGGATGGGCCCGATGTTTGAGTCGAACGTAAGTTTGACTCGAACATCAGGTGTTCGCTCGTTAGGCAAATACGAACATTATGGGGCGTTCGTGGCAAATTCGAGCACCGCAGAATGCCTCAAAATGCACTGCGAGATCGCAGTGCATTGATGTTTGATGATTGGCCAAAGCATGCACCTGACCTGCATGTTTTGGCCAATCACAGCGTGCTCTGCTGTGAGAGCCATGATTGGCCAATCACAGCTCAGGGGGCTAAGTCCATGCTCCACACTATATAAGGCTGTTCACACGGTGGCCGTATATAGTGTAATGATTGAGAGAACGTTAGCTAGAGGCAGGTTAGTATAGTGCAGTTAGTGGTGTGCAGGCAGTTTATTTTATAAATATATACACAGTTCAGTCAGTGTAAAGTATATAATACAATGTGTCAAAGTGGTTAAGGGGAACCCTATGACAGAATTAACAAAAAAAAATGGCA
The DNA here is from genome assembly GCA_029206835.1 of Rana muscosa. Lineage (NCBI taxonomy): Eukaryota > Metazoa > Chordata > Amphibia > Anura > Ranidae > Rana > Rana muscosa. Next base: position 74,853,814 of record CM055127.1, read on the forward strand.
TGCCCCCCCCCCCCAGTCTATACCAGCCCCCATGGGTCTGGTATAGATTTTAAGATGAACTCCTTGGCAAATTTAAAAAAAAACAGCATGGGGTCCCCCCCCAAAAAACCAATACCAGGCTCTATAGGTCTGGCATACATTTTAATTGGAACTTCATGACAAAATGTAAAAAAAAATTGCCGTGGGGACCCCCCAAAATCCACACCAGACCCTTATCTGAGCAAGCAGCCTGGCAGGCCAGGAAAGGGGGGGGGGGGACAATTAAGCACCTGAACCCTACCAGGCCGCTTGCCCTCAACCTGAGGAGGGTGCTTTGGGGTCCCCCAAGCCATCACAATGTAAACAGAGACGCAGGGGTGACCGAGGGAATCTGCAGCTCTGTGACAGCTCTCTGTGTAAGGATGATTTTATACAGAGAGCTTTCACAGTCCCCCCACAAACAGTACGCCAACAGTGTCCCCATAAAATATCTGTCACAGTGCACAAAAACATCTGTCTGTCCCCATAAAACATCTGTTACAGTGCACAAAAACATAGAAAGAAACTTATGGGCCCCGATGCAAAAGTTGAACTGCCCCCCCCCTCCAACTACCACCTACCACTTTCACCGTGCGTGCAGATACACCCACTGCACGCCAAGATACTCAAAGTGGCTTAAGAGTTTTGAGTTCCTCCCTACATCAGAGGACAGGGATCACCGCTGGAGAATCAGAAGACAGGGATCATGGCTGGAGAATCAGAGGGCAGGGTTCACGGCTGGAGAATCAGAGGACATGGATCACCGCTGGAGAGTCAGAGTGACAGGGATCACCCCTGGCAGGTCACTTTCCCATTTTATCACTGTATACAGCTCCTCCCCCCCCCACACCACACAGGGCTGAAATCTCATTCCTTTACACACAGTCTGTCAGCCTTCACAAGGTGTATCTGGCTTTTATGTTGCTGTTCTGACCTGTGAAATTCTCTGGTCGGAACGGCAGTGTACTTGCAGTAGGCAGATACACCCTGTGCAGATCGTGGCTGACTGGCTGAGTTGTAAAGGAATGTGATTTCAGCCCTGCGGAGGAGCAGCAGTATAGAGTGCTGTAATGGGAAGGGAGCTCAGAATCCAGGGCAGAGGGGGTGGTCAGGGGGCTTTGGGGGGGCGCAACTTAAATCTGGGGGGCAAAGCCATGTGACACAAAATCTGGGGCCTGCAGCCCCTCGGGAGGTGTTAGGGGATTTGTTTCAGCAATTTCTTAAGGTTCCTCTGTCAGTGTTGGGGGAAGGTCACCTCCCGGAGGTGTGTGCCTTTTCCCCAGTTGTCAGGGAAGTGGGGTAAGCAGACATCCCGGGTGGGGTGGGGGGTACAGAGAATCCCAGCTGGTGACTAGGAGATACTGAGCTGTGTCTTACCTCACCAGTGACATCTGTCCCATTGTGGCAACAGGACGGCACTCTCCTCCTTTTAACTCACTGAGCTTGGTTACCATTCTATTTTGCCAACACTCAGCACAGACACTTCACCATACTGGGCTGTTCTCATCCCGTGCTCCTCTGTATTCAGGAAATGGCTCACAGCTTCTCCCCAGCCAATGAGAATAGAGGGGTGTGGACTGTGGAAGGCAAAGTGGAAGCTTAGCACTGGAGCGTGGCTGTGGGGCCCTAGGGCAAAGCGGAGCTGGACTTTGAGGAGGATATGATATGACAGGAAGGCCACAGGGGCCCCCTGGAGCTAAGACCGGGGTTGCGATTCTGACCCCTGCAACCCATTATGCTACGCCCATGGACAAAACATCTGTCTGTCCCCATAAAACATATGTCACACTGCACAAAATATCTGTCTGTCCCCCATCATATCTGTCACAGTGCACAGAAAATATCTGTCTGTCCCCCATCACATCTGTCACAGTGCACAAAAACATCTGTCTGTCCCCATAACACATCTGTCACAGTGCACAAAACATCTGTCTGTCGCTATCACATCTGTCACAGTGCAAAAAACATCTATTCTGTCCCAAATCACATCTGTCAAAGTGCACAAAACATCTGTCTGTCCCCATCACATCTGTCACAGTGCACAAAACATCTGTCTGTCCCCATAAAATCTGTCACAGTGCACAAAACATCTGTCTGTCCCCCATCACATCTGTCACAGTGCACAAAACATCTGTCTGTCCCCATCACATCTGTCACAGTGCACAAAACATCTGTCTGTCCCCATAAAATCTGTCACAGTGCACAAAACATCTGTCTGTCCCCCATCTCTTCTGTCACAGTGCACAAAACATCTGTCTGTCCGCCATTACATCTGTCACAGTGCACAAAACATCTGTCTGTCCCCCATCACATCTGTCACAGTGCACAAAAACATCTGTCTGTCCCCATAAAACATCTGTCACAGTGCACAATACATTTGTCTGTCCCCAATCACATCTGTCACAGTGCACAACACATTTGTCTATCCCCCATCACATCTGTCACAGTGCACAAAACATCTCTGGCATTCCCCCATCACATCCCCCATCACCCCCGGTGGCCAATAAACATCTGTCAGTGTACCAGTGTCCCAACAATAAATAAATAAAACATTTAAAGCGCCCCCATCCCCCATGCTCGCGTGCAAAGGCGAATACACACATTGGTTCCGCACGCAGGTCCGTCTTTAAGGCAGAGCAAAAGGGGCAGCTGCCCTGGGCCCTGTCATTGTTGTGGGGCCCATAGCAGCTGCCTCATACTTGCCAACTATCCTAGTTTAAATTCCCTTGTCCCTTGAAATTTTAGTCCTGTGCTGTGTCCCGATATCTCAGTGTAAAGTGCTGCTACTAATGCTGCACAGCTCTGCCCTATTGTTGTGTAGGAATGACTCACCTGCAGACTCTGTGTTTACATGTAAATAACTGTCATTCATATGCAAATAACGGTAGCATTCATACGTAAATAGCGGCGGCTGGCAGCATTGATATGTAAACAAAGGCGGCATTCATATATATATATCATGCCCCTCTGCAGTGAGCAGATGATGTGCTGTAACCTCTAGCAACCAATCAGTGAGCAGTATTACTGTACAGTAATCTCTAGCAACCAATCAACAAGCAGAAATCATGTGCTGTAACCTCTAGCAACTAATCAGTGAGCTGTAATGTGTGCTGTAACCTCTAGTAACCAGTCAGTAAGTGGTAATGATACGCTGTAACCTCTGGCAACAGCCTGATCTGATACAGTAAACTGATTTTAAGTCTAGCTGATATCTATTGTATGTCTCAGAGCACGTGGAGAGCGAAATTGCATGAGGGGGGCCTCAAGAAAATTTTTGCCCAGGGTCCAAACAATATTAAAGATGGCCCTGCCCGCACACATACGTAAACAGTGTTCGCACCACACATGGAAGGTATCGCCGCAAATGTCAGAACAAGAGCAATAATTGCAGCACCAGACCTCCTGTGTAACTCTAAACTAGTAACCAATAAAGGCTTATAAAGCGTCGCCTATGGAGGTTTTCAAACACCAAAGTTTGGTGCCATTTCACAACCGTGCGCAATTTTAAAGCGTGATATGTTTGGTATCTATTTACCCCGCGCAACACCATATTTTATATTTTACTGAAAATTTTGGTATTATATTGTGTGCATTGAAATTCATTAAAATGTATTTATGCGTTAGTCTGTAAATTTGCATTTGAAAAACTGTTGCGCAAATACCGCGTGACATAAAATTAGTAAAACCCACTATTTTATTCTCTACGGCCTGTGCTACAAAAATATATAATGTTTGGGGGTTCTAAGTAATTTTCCAGAAAAAATACATATTTTTACTTGTAAACAAAAAATGTCAGAAGAAGGCCTGGTCTTAAAGTGGATAATGGCTGAAGGCATAGCTCCCAACTGTCCCTGATTTGGAGGGACTGTCCCGGATTTCTCTGTCCCTCTTTCTTCCTCATTAGTCCCTCATTTTAATTCCGATCTATATAGTTGTATATAAAATGCACTTTTTATCTTTCAAGAATGACAATGACTTGCATAAAAAGTTTCTGTTTGAGTATTTTTATTTAGTACCCAAAAAAGAGAAAGTATTGTACATACAAAATGTATTTAAAAAAAGGTTGTCAAAAGAACAGAGATCCTGGTATAATCCCTAAAGTCACATCATTATTTTACATATGGTGTGCTCTGATTTGTGTTTTTTGTCTAAAACAAGAGTCTGCTTTCATGGGTTGTGGTCTTAAAAATAGCCTTGATGTAAAGCAGGGGTGCCCAACCTTTTGAAGAGCGAGGGCCACGTAAGCGACTTGGTAACCAGTCACGGGCCACAATGAGTGAAGGGGACACAAGTTTGTTTACATCTGCCGCTCCATAGAGGTGAATGGAGTGTTACATTGAGTCGGACAAATTGTGTGAAAGGGGCCTAAGGATGCTTTCACACTGATGCACTGTGGTTTACCCACACAGCGGATGCAACGACGTGCGCCTGTGGCTTTTCTGGGTTTGCTGCACTTTGCCATAGACTTCTATTATATCTTGCAGTTGTTGTGCACTTTCTGAAAGCACACAAAACCTGCAGGTAATAACAGAAGTCTATGGCTCAGTGCAGGTAACCCACAGGTAAACTGCACTGCACTGCACTGCACCTGCGGATCAGTTTGAAAGCAGCCCAGTAACCACCGCAGAACAGATATGCATACCTCCCAACTGGCACGGATTGTGCGGGTTTCACCCGCAGAGGCTCCTCCTTCCCGCACTCCCGTGAGACTATCATGTTTCCCGCACAGCAGGAAACATGAAGAGAAGAAGAGGAGCAGCAGCAGCAGCAGGTAAGAGCCCCCCCCCGCGATCGGCGCACTAGTATGCCCCCCCTGCCACCCCCCCCCCCCGCTCAACAACTCTGGTTGGCAGGGGAGAGGGGAACATCACAATGTCCCGCGAAGGGACTTTACAAAGTTGGGAGGTATGTAACAGTCTTCCATTCAGTTATCGCCGGCTGTTGCTATCCCAGGCAGAGTGCATTTAGTATCACTCCACCTGTTACAGGAGGCAGCACTTTACAGGAAGCATCGGCTTATGCAGCTCTTCTCCACAGCCGCTTACTTTATCTACTGCCGGCTTCATCTACCACTGGCACAACTCTGATGCTCTAGGATGGCAACCTGAGATCTGTGCTTGCCAACCCGCTATCCCAGAACAGGAGGTTGCGGGCCACATCAGAGGGCTCAGTGGGCCACATGTGGCCCCCGGGCCACTTGTTGGACACCTCTGATGTAGAGTATAGGTTATTCCAGCAATGAACCATTACCATAAAGCGTTCCAATTGTAAACCTGTAAATTGTAAACCTGAGAAAGAAAAAAAAACAAACAAGGCAAGCGAATAGGGGAGATAAAAGAAATTAAATGAATTAATGAAACAGAGATAAGCACTTCTAGGGTTAATATTTAAATACAGAAAGTGCTACAAAATGTAATGATCTTAAATTCCTGTAAGACAGAATTGCCTCTTATTCAAAAACGTAAAAATGGTGATGCTGCAAGAATCCTATACTAGTGTATTACAAGTCCCAGTTAAATCCAAAGGTCTCACAACCCTTTAGAAAGTATCTTTTTTCTTCATCTGGTCATGAAAGAGAGCCAGAATGTTTCTGTCACATACCTGATAGTGAGCCTGACGTGAAGAGTGCCTGTGATCAGTTCAGTAGTCTGCATGGCAGCAGCAGTCAGCAGGTGGATGTGGCAGCAGAACAGGCTGGTGGCAGATGAGCTGGCTTGGAGCTTGTATGGCAGCAGACTGTAGATATGCAGCAGGAAGCAAGACCCAGATGCAAACTTGCTGGACTGAAGAGCTGCAGCAGGCTGGATGCAGGGTCAGACAAGCCGGGTCAGTAACGGTCAGGCAGATCAGGCATAGAGGGCAGACAGCAGAATAGTTGGAACACAAGCCAAGTCAGCAATGGAAGATAAGTCAGGCAAGATGAGGAGGCAAAAGCAGAATCCAGAGACGACCCAAGGTCAGGGCAGGAAGCAGACAAGGAAGTTAAAGAACAAGCCAGGTCAGGATCAGAGGTCAACACAAGAGTCAGGAAAGAGCACACAGAAGCTGTAGACCAAACAGCAATGAGCCAATACTGCAGCCTGTTTAAATAGCCCATTTGGTGCCAGCACATCCATGCACATCTGCCCGGCCAGTTGCTGGCTAGGGATGAGCCGAACACCCCCCGGTTTGGTTCACACCAGAACCTGCAAACGGACCGAAAGTTTGCGCAAACTTTAGAACCCCGTTAAAGTCTATGGGACTCGAACGTTCAAAATCAAAAGTGCTAATTATAAAGGCTAATATGCAAGTTATTGTCCTAAAAAGGGTTTGGGGACCTGGGTCCTGCCCCAAGGTACATGTATCAATGCAAAAAAGTTTTAAAAACGGCTGTTTTTACGGGAGCAGTGATTTTAATGATGCTTAAAGTGAAAAAAAAACCTGAAATATTCCTTTAATTATCGTACCCGGGGGGTGTCTATAGTATGCCTGTAAAGTGGCATGTGTTTCCCGTGTTTAGAACTGTCCCTGCACAAAATGACATTTCTAAAGGAAAAAAAGTCATTTAAAACTGCTTGCGGCTTTAATGTAATGTCTGGTCCCGGCAATATGGATGAAAATCTTTGAGAAAAATGGCATGGGTACCCCGCCCCCCCCCCCAGCCCCTTTGGGTCTTGTAGGGATATTAAGGGGAACCCCACACCCAAATTAAAAAAAGGAAAGGCGTGGGGCCCCCAGGCCCTATATACTCTGAACAGCAGTATACAGGCGGTGAAAACAAGACAGGGACTGTAGGTTTGTTGTTAAGTAGAATCTGTTTGTAATTTTGAACTGGTACATTTTTAAAGTGTAGCTCCAGCCAAAAAATAAATTTTTAAGCTTTTTGGAAAACATAGGGAAGGGTTATCACCCCTGTAACATTTGTTTTGCTGTCTGTGCAACTGCTCAGAACATTTCACCTCACTTTCTGTTCCAATGACAATTTTTTTTGGAAAATTTGGGGTTTTTAGTGAAACAAGGATTGGTGATAAAGCATCAGTGGAGAGGAGATACGTTTTTCCCATATTAACTCTTACAGGAGAGAATTTCCCTTCCTAGGGGAAGATTTCCTCTCACTTCCTGTTGTCTCCTTCCGTTTGCATGTAGGAGTCGTTTTTTTAAGTTGGATGTTTGAAAGTAGGGGCCTGCAGAAATTTGGCCCTTAGGTGTTAGTGTTGCCACAACACTGTAAGCCCTCACAGTTTCTCTTGGTGAGCGCTGCTGTGAACTATTATATCAAGAAATGTAATTACATGCCATTGTTGAACAGTGGTAGAAAAATTGGGCCTTTGGGTGTGGTGGTGTTGACACAACACTGTAAGCCCTCAAAGTTACTCTTGGTGGGCGCAGGAATGGGCCCTGCTGTGAAATATTAGATCAAGAATTGCAATTACATGCCTCTGTTGAACAGGGGCAGAAAAATTGAGCCTTAGGCCACAGCACTGCAACACCTCACAGATACTCTAGTTGGAGCGCAGGATTGAGCCCTGCTGCAAAGTTACATAGATAGTCAGGTTGAAAAAAGACACAAGTCCACCCAGTTCAACCATAAAAAAAAAAAAATAATAATATCATAAATCATAAATATCATAAATCCCATATACCGTATATACTCGAGTATAAGCCGAGTTTTTCAGCACATTTTTTTGTGCTGAAAATGCCCCTCTCGGCTTATACTGGAGTCACCTTTTTGCGCCTGATCTCCTGGATTTTGGGGACCCCGTACCAGCCGGCCGTAGGTCCCCTGGACCCCAATCCTGGCACACATGTAGCCCCACTATTCCTCTACAAGTTTGCAAAGTTTGTTGTCTAGGGAACCTACGGCCGGGGAGCACCGATTTTTCAAAGCCGGGCATCCCTTCCATAGACTCCCATGTTAAACGTCAGTCTAGTCATGGACACAGTGAGGCATGGGCACAGTGAGGCATGGGCACAGTGAGCCATGCACATGGACACAGTGAGGCATGGGCACAGTGAGGCATGGGCACAGTGAGGCATGCACATGGACACAGTGAGGCAAAGTGAGGCACAGTGAGGCATGCAGATGGACACCCTAGGCTTATACTCGAGTCAATACGTTTTCCCAGTTTTTTTAGGTAAAATTAGGTGCCTCAGCTTATATTCGGGTTGGCTTATACTCGAGTATATACGGTACCTAATTCTATACCCACAGTTGATCCCGAGGAAGGCGAAAAACCCCAGCAGAGCATGATCCAATTTCCTACAGCAGGGGAAAAAATTCCTTCCTGATCCCCCGAGAGGCAATTGGATATTCCCCAGATCAACTTTACCTATAAATGTTAGTACCCAGTTATATTATATACATTTAAGAAAGAATCCAGGCCTTTCTTAAAGCAATCTACTGAGATGGCCAGAACCACCTCTGCAGGGAATCTATTCCACATTTTCACAGCTCTTACTGTGAAGAAACCTTTCCGTATTTGGAGGTGAAATCTCTTTTCCTCTAGATGTAAAGAGTGCCCCCTTGTCCTTTGTCTTGACCGTAAAGTGAATAACTCAACACTAAGTTCACTATATGGACCCCTTATATATTTGTACATGTTGATCATATCCCCCCTTAATCTCCTCTTCTCAAGAGTGAATAAATTCAGTTCCTCTAATATTTCCTCATGAGCTCCACCAAGCCTCTTATCAGTTTGGTTGCCCTTCTTTGCACTTTCTCCAGTTCCCCAATATCCTTTTTGAACTCTCTCTGGAAGTATTGCATCAAAAATTGTAATTACACGCCACTTTTAAACAGGGGCTGAAAAATTGTGACTTAGGCACTGGTGCTGGTGCCACAACACTGCAACCCCTCACAGATACTCTAGTTGGAGTGCAGGAATGAGCCCTGCTGCAAAGTATTGCATCAAAAATTGTAATTACACGCCCCTGTTGATGACTCATTGATGGCCCTCTGCTGCGTGTGCAGCTGCTGCAGCATGGCCAACGTTGAGTTCCACCTGGTGGGCATGTCACAGATTAGGCGGTTCTTGGGCAGGTTAAATTCCTTTTGCAGGTCAGCCAGCCAAGCACTGGCATTATATGACCGGCGGAAATGCACACAGACTTTCCTGCCCTGCCTCAGGACATCCTGCCCAAGAACCGCTGCACCACCAAGTTAAGGACGTGAGCCAAACAGGGCACGTGGGTCAGGTGTCCCTGTCGGAGGGCGGAGAGGAGGTTGGTGCCATTGTTGGAAACCACCATTCCTGGCTTAAGCTGGCGTGGCGTCAATCACCTCTGAGCCTGCCCCTGCAGAGCTGACTGAATCTCTGCCCCAGTGTGGCTCCTGTCCCCCAAGCACACCAGCTCAAGCACCGAATGGCATCTCTTTGCCTTCGTACTTGCATAGCCCCTTGGACGCCTATGGAGCACCGCTGGTTCCGAGGACAAAGCACAGGAAGAGGCCATGGAGGAAGAAGAAGAGGGGGGGTGGAGAAGAGAGGTGTGTCAGAATCACCAGTAGTAGCATTTTGGAGGCGTGGTGGCAGAACAACCTCCAACACTACTGCACCTTGTCCTGCATCCTTCCCAGCTGCCAGCAAAGTCACCCAATGCGCCGTGAAAGATAAGTAACGTCCCTGTCCATGTCTACTAGACCATGAGTCAGCAGTAATATGCACCTTACCGCCCTGTCCAGCGAGGCCAAGACATTGCCCTCCACATGCCGGTAGAGAGCCGGAATGGCCTTCCGTGAGAAAAAGTGGCATTGGGGAACCTGCCACTGAGGAACCGCACATTCCACAAACTCACAGAAGGGGGCAGAGTCTACCAACTGAAAAGGCAGCAGTTGAAGTGCTAGCAATTTAGCCAAGCTAGCATTCAATCGCTGGGCATGTGGATGGCTGGGAGAGAACTTCTTTCAGCGGTGCAGCAGCTGGGGCAGGGAAATTTGCCTGGTACAATCTGACGTTGGTGTACCGATAGCAGATTGCCCGCAAGTACTTGGCTGTGACACACCTACTTCTATACCTTCATTCCTCTCAGTGCAGGTTTCAGAGAGGACTGAAGGTATAGTGGGGTTGGAGGAGCAAGGAGAGGTCCACTTTGTTCTTTGGTGTGGGTCTTTTAGGTGTGTTTGCCAGCAAACTGCATGGCAGGTCGACATATGTCTGATCAAGCATGTGGTGCCCAAGCGGGTGATGTTTTGGCCACGCAAGATACGCCTGAGACATATGTTGCAAATAGCAGTGCTGCAATCTGATGCACTCGTCTCAAAAAAGGCCCACACCAAAGAACTTTTGGAATAACGTGCAGAGACAGCAGCGGCCTGCACATGTGGAGCTCTGCGGTGTGATGCTGTCGGTGTGCTGCCCTTAAGCTGGCCCCTGGAGGGCATCCTGCCTCGTTGGAGATGTGCCTCCTCCTCCTCCTTCTCCTTCTCTCTCCTATCAGGCACCCACGTGGAGTCAGTGACCTCATCATCCCCTCCCTCCTCATCACTGTAGCAAACCTGGCAGTATGCAGCAGCTGGGGGAACATGACTGCCAGATTGCTGTCCTTGTTGGGCACCCCCTCTCTCTGGGCTCACGTTACTACCCCCTCTCTCTGGGCTCACGTTACTACCTTCCTCTAGCTGGGTTCCATCATCGGAGCCTTCAAAATGCTGGGCATCCTCCTGGAGAATGTACCCAACACTGTGGTCAAACAGTTCGGGGGACTCCTCAGGAGGACATGGTGGGGCTAGGGAAGGAGTGACTGATGCCATTGAGCCGAGGGAAGAGGCCGCGTTGGCAGCTGCTTTGCCAGACCAAGTACCCTGAGCCTGGGTGAGAGAGGATGAGGAGGATGAGGACGGCTTGGTCATCCACTCTACCAAGTCTTCGGCATGTTGCGGCTCAACATGGCCAGCTGCCGAAAAGAAGGACAAGCGTGTCCCACGGCCACGTGCTTATGGGGATGCACCGTGTCCACAACCAGCACTGTTGCCTCTAGACACAGAGCCTGTTTGCCCTCTTTTATTGGCTTGTGACTGTCTGCCTCTCCTTGTTTGCCTTCCAGACATACTAATGGCCTGCAGTGAGATGTAGCTGCACAAAGGTGGGATGTGTATATATATATATATATATATATATATATATATATATATATATATATATATATATATCTATACTTATTATATTTCAGCTAGCAGAATCAACTGTGTGGCAATTGTCTTCAGTTAGTTTTAGGTGCACACTGTGCAGAGGGTACAGTACACTAACTGAAAATACTTGCAGCTCCCTGCCTGTGGTATTGGTATGAGAACACCACCAATTGTATTCAGGTACCTTTAGGTGCACGCTGTGCAAAGGACACAGTACACTAAGTGAAAATAAAGCAGCTAGCACAATCACCTGCCTGCCTGTCAGTATAGAGCTAGCTAAACTGAATACAGTGTGTAAATATATATACAACACCTAGGATGCATATATATCCTCTACACACTGTAACTGCAGCTAACTGCTCGCCTGCCTGCTCTATCTAACTCAAATAAAATTACACTGTCTCAACCACCGCTGTGGAGGGCAGGGTGAGCGACATTGAAGATCAGATGCCACATGTGACTAGAGAGGTGCGAGTAGCAGCTCAGCATGCCCGCCAGGCCTATGATAAGACAGACAACATCGAAAATCGCATCAGACGCAATAACATCCGCATAGTGGGGCTTCCTGAGAAAGTGGAGGGCAGGGACCCCACAGCATATATTGAAGGATGGCTGCAAGAAGTGTTCGGCAAGGAAGCATTCTCCACCCTATACGTGATTGAGCGGTCACACAGGGTGCCGCCACGTCCCCTCCCGCCAGGCAACCCCCCGAGAGCGATGCTAGCAAGGCTCCTGAACTATAGAGACCGTGAGGTGGTGCCGCGACTTGCAAGGGAGAGGGGAGCAGTGAATCACAACGGTGCCAAAGTATCCTTTTATCCAGACTTCTCGGCAGAAGTACAACGCAAACGTTCTAAGTTTGCTGAGATCAAAAAACATCTACAAAAGCTGCAGCTTCCCTACGCTATGCTATTCCCTGCAAAGCTCCGCATAACAGCTAGAGATCAAACCCACTTTTTTGAATCCGCACAGGACGCAGCAGGATGGCTGGACCATAATGAACAGGCCCTACGCCACCGGGGTCGTGAAGAGGGAGAAGGTTGATGTCGCAGGATGGTCACACACACTGGGCATGAAGGGCGCCCATTCTCCCTTCTGCAGCTTTCATTTGGCTAAATGAGGGACTATACCTGATTCCATAGCTCAGCGAGTGGATTTCCACCACGTAAGAAAATTATTTTTCTTTTGTTCCCTGTTGGGACTTTGTTCCAGTCCTTTTTGGTGCCCTATCAGTTTAAGTCCCGGAATACGGGAGATATGAGGCTATTTACATAATTTGTACGGGGCCTTCTGTTTTGGATGACTTGGTTCCGGCCTCGGTGCCCGGTTGGCACAGGCTGGACGCATACTTCCCATGCCTCACAGAATATGAAAGGTATCTGTTCTGTCCCCGTGCGGGGATGCGGGCCAATATCTGTTTCCCTGTACTCCTTGGTGCGCAGTTGCGCAAGATGCTACACTTCATTTTTTCAAAGTTTTTCCAATGTGCGGATTCCTTTAAGACTGCTGTTCATGTATTACAATCCTTGATAGCTGCTCCAGACTGCCCACCGACCGGATCCTGGTGGTACATGAGACTACCTTCTTGGCCTGAGAGGCCCCCTTGTACACGCAAATGGCTAACTGTATACATAACATGTCTGCTACACCTATAGTGTCATGGAATGACCGAGGGGTGAATGATCCCCTGAAAAGAACTATGATCTCTGCGGGTTTGAGAAAGTTCCATCCGGCTATAATTGGCCTACAAGAGACTCACCTGCAGAGGGATACAACTGGGTTTTTACAATATGCATGGGTGGGAAAGGCTTATCATTCCACCTACTCTGCTTTTTCACGCAGAGTGAGTGTACTGATACACAAGGCATTGGCCTACCAGGAGCTGGACTCCCTAATTGATATATCTGGTAGATTTGTGTTCCTGTACTGTAAGGTATACATGGTAACAATGATTTTGGCTTTTGTGTATATACCCCCCCCCATTCTCACGGGAGGTGTTGCAGTTGCTGCTGTCTTACCTGGCTACTAAACCTGACACTCCGGTCCTGATTATGGGTGATTTTAACTGCTATTTAGATCCCAGATTGGATAGACACCGGCCGGTAGCACCCCCTGGGGGAGGCCGGGGCACTGCCCTCAGCTGGCTGCTGGCAGAGGTGGGGTGGACAGACATATGGCGTATACGTAACCCTGATAGTAAACAATTCTCATGCTTTTCCAAAACTCATGGGTCACTCTCCCGGATTGACCTCTGTGTGGGTACCCCGAACCTGGTGAGCAGCACCTCTAAAGTGGAATATTTCCCGCGGGGAGTGTCGGATCACTCCCCATTGGCTCTATGGTTAATTACCCAGCCGCCCAGCTCAATGCCTAGGGCACCGTGGAAGCTTAATGCTTTTTGGCTTAAACTGTTCACCTCGCAAGAAAGAATAGTCTCTCAGATACAGGACTTTTTTGGGGCGCACCAAAGACACACTAGTAGCTTGCAGAAGTGGGAAACCTTTAAAGCCTACATTAGGGGGGTGTTCATTCATGAAATTCAAATTGTTAAACATAATTCTTCGGCCTTGTTGGAACGGGTGGCAGACCAGGTAAGACAGATGGAACTGGCATATGTGACTAGCCCTACTGACTCTGCAAGGTAAGCATGGATGACGGCCCAGGACTCTCCGGACCGGCTGAGATCCTCCACCGCGGAGCGCAAGCGGTTCTTTACGAAATTGGCATTCTACGAGGAGGGGGAGAAGACAGGCCGCCTTCTGGCCAAAATTGCACGATCCCAACAACAGTCCCCGGTTATAGGAGCCATTCGCGCTTCTAGTGGAAAACTGGTTAATTCCCCCGATGCCATTATATCCGAGCTGGCTTCCTTCTATATGGACCTCTATGGGGCGAAGGAGGCCTACCCGGATGACGAATTGGCTACCTACATGTCCCACATTGATCTGCCATTGCTGTCTGCTGAGGCTAGGAGACAACTAGATGCCCCGATTACTATAGAGGAACTGCAGGCGGCGGCCTGCTCTTTCCCCACATGCAAGGCGCCTGGTGAGGATGGCTTACCAATGGAAGTGTTCACTCAATACGGTGAGCAATTACTGCCAGAATTATTGAAAGTCTTTAATGCCTCGTTGGAGGTAGGTAGTCTCCCTGATTCTATGACTAGAGCAAATGTGATACTTTTACTGAAGCCGGGGAATGACCCGGTGGACCCGGGCTCCTATAGACCTATCTCATTGCTCCAGAGCGACGTGAAGATACTCGCTAAGGTCCTGACGCTTCGGGTCAATGGGATAGTCTCCTCCATTATTCACCAAGATCAGGCAGGCTTTATGCCTCAAAAATCCACTGCTACTAACCTTAGGAGACTGTACCTGAATATGCAAATTCAAGCAGAGAATGGGGGTCGTAGGGCACTTTTGTCCCTTGATGCCAATAAGGCATTTGATAGTGTAAGCTGGAGGTACCTATGGGCAGTGCTAGACAAGTTTGGCTTTGGGACTCAGTTTGTGGCGTGGGTTAGGTTACTTTATGCGGCCCCGCAGGCGACCATTAGGATGGCGGACAAAATGTCTCCGGCTTTTGCTCTGGGCAGGGGAACGCGGCAGGGTTGCCCATTGTCCCCCCTGCTCTTTGCAATCGCTATAGAACCACTGGCAGCCCTTGTGAGGTCAAGTGCACAGATATGTGGATTTAGGTACGGCACTATCCATGAAAAAATTATGTTATATGCGGATGACATGTTACTCTTTTTGGAAGATCCCAGTCTATCAGTGCCAGGGGTTATGTCCATAATAACGCAGTTTGGTCACTTTTCAGGTCTGACCATAAATTGGTCTAAGTCTGCCCTGATGATGCTAGATGAAGACCGGGAGGTGGACCTCCCGGCCTCTTGTCCCATCCCGGTGGTTACTGGCTTCAAGTACTTAGATGTGCAGATTTCACCCAAGATATCGGAATATTGCTCTCTGAATGTGTACCCCTTGCTGTCCCGTTTTTGAGATAAGATCAACACCTGGAATAACCTTAAAATGTCCCTGGCAGGTAGGGCCAATCTAATTAAAATGATTCTGATGCCCCAATTACTATACTTCCTACACAACTCACCGGTGGTCATACACCTGAAAGTTTTCAGAGTCGTGAACACTCTCTTCTGGAGGTTGTTGTGGAATGTTAGGACCCCCAGGATTAGGCTGGAGCAGTTACAGCGCTCTAAGGATAGCGGAGGGTTGGCGGTCCCCAACCCTTGGCTGTATTATGTGGCTGCCCAGCTGCAGCATTTGGTGGGCTCTATGGCTCGGGATCCGGCGGGCTCGGCGGCATGGCTGATGCTGTTTGCTTCAGGAGCTGAGACCATTCCCCTGGGCCTGGAGGCACAAATGTTTCTGAGGTCCAATAAGCAGACCCCAACTCTGGCTTTAACACAAAAGATATGGAACAAGGGTAGGCAACTCCAGGGGGTGCGGGGGTTCACAGACTTTAGCCCAATTTGGGGCAACCGCTCCTATGTTGAGCTGGCTAAGTTACATCAGGGGCCCCAATGGGGTGCCCATGGTGTGACCATGCTATCGCACATATTTGAAAACGGTAGGC
The DNA here is from genome assembly GCA_029206835.1 of Rana muscosa. Lineage (NCBI taxonomy): Eukaryota > Metazoa > Chordata > Amphibia > Anura > Ranidae > Rana > Rana muscosa. Next base: position 74,869,532 of record CM055127.1, read on the forward strand.
TGCTTTCCTTCTCTGAACTACAAACAAACTTTCAACTGCCAGCCAGTATGTGGTTCCTATACCTCCAGCTCCGGCACGCAGTAGCGGCGCAGGGAGATGCGGGGGAGTGGACTTTGTCGCCCACTCCGGTATTCCATGTACTGTACTCTACCACTGAGACTAAGGGGATTATATCCCAATGCTATCAGATGTTACTATCTGGACACTTGAGGGCGTATCCTTGTAGGGCAAGGTCTCTGTGGGAACAGGACCTTGGACAGATTACGGGTGACCAGTGGGAAGAAGCTCTACTATCCATAACCACTTGCTCCCTGAACGTGGCACAAAAAGTTTCCCAACTGTACCTAACGCTAAGAGTACACTATACTCCAGTGAAACTCCATAGAATGGGTAGACTTCCAGATCCGCTGTGCTGCCGTTGCCAGCAACACGACGGGGACCTTATACACCTTCTGTGGCGGTGTCCAAAATTGCATAGATACTGGAGAGAGGTGGTGAGGACACTGAACTCTGTGTTCCAAATTGAGGTTCCTCTCGATCCTATGTGCTGTATATTGGGGGTGCTGGATGTAGTGGTCCCTGAGGAACTGATCAGGATGGCAGTCTCTAGAGCGCTGTTCCAAGCTAGGAAGCTAATTTTAATGGGATGGAAATCAGCGGCACCTCCCACCCACTCTTCGTGGATTACCCATGTGGGGAACACCCTCATTATGGAGAAATATATTTACCAACATAGGGGATGCCAAGGCAGGTTTGAGCGGATATGGTCACGATGGCTGGACACGCCGGGTCTAAGCCCAAAAGAGCTGGTGATGACCAGACTTTTGCAATGTTTGTAAGGGATATTGAAATATGTACTGTATGTATGCCTGGTATGACATGTTAAGGGTCGGGGGGGGGGGGGATGGAGTCGTTTATGGAAGACCATGATTAATCGGTACATGAAAGGCAAATGTGTATATTTGTATGATGAGCAGTTGACGGAGTCGAATATGTGCTTGTACATTGGAAATTGTTGTTGTTTATCTACTTGTTCAATAAACACCCTTTTGATTTAAAAAAAAAAAATTACACTGTCTCTCTCTCTCTCTCTTTCTTTTAACAATCGCCGCAACACACTACACAAGGCCGCCAAGCCGGCGGCCTTATATAGTGTGGGGCGTGTACCTACTCCTCTGAGCCATGATTGGCCAAAGCCACCCTGGCTTTGGCCAATTATGGCTCTCCGTTTTTTCCGCGCTGTGATTGGCCAAAGCATGCGGGTCATAGTGCATGCTTGGCCAATCATCAGCCAGCAATGCACTGCGATGCCGCAGTGAATTATGGGCCGTGACGCGCCACTCAAATTTGGCACGAACGGCCCATAATGTTCGAAATTCAGCGAACCGCCGAACAGGCGATGTTCGAGTCGAACATGGGTTCGACTCAAACTCACAGCTCATCCCTATTGCCGGCCTGCTCAAACGCATATGAATGTGACGGCAAGCCTTTCCTGACAGCCTCAGCAATTATACATCTTGGCAGTTGGCACCCAAAGAGGGTATTATCAAACACTTACCATAGGAACTCCTATCAATTGCCCTCAACATGAAATTCTCTAGGTAAACGTAGAATTCATTTCCATCTTCCCAAACTTGTAGCCAATTCTTACACAGAATACATTTCACTCTAAACTTTCCATTGTTTCATCCTATGAAGAAAACAAATTTAAATTCAAACCATTTCTTTATGAACTAGCCTTAGGCTCTATGTACACTGGACACTAAAAAAAGCTATAAAAAACGCCAGTAGCTTTGCAGGGAGCCTTTCAACGTTTTTTAGCGTTTTTGCAATAGCGTTTATTAGCGTTTTTCAGTGTTGCGTTTTTTTGATTTTTTTTTTTTCAATGGATTAAAAAATGCTAAAAAACACTGGCGAGCTGCGTTTTTGAGCGTTTATTCGCGTTTTTCTGCGTTTTGCGTTTTTTTTTGCGTTTTTCCCACTGAAAAACTGCACTTTGAACGTGAATTTCTTGCGTTCAGAAAAAAGCCCATTAACTCCACTGCTCGTTAACACTAAAAAACGACCGTGTGTGCATGAACACATAGGCTAACATAGAGTGCAGTTAATGGGCTTTTAAAAAAAAATGCCAAAACGCCAATAAACTGCAGTTTATCAGCTTCAGTGTACATGGAGCCTTAGAAATTTCCTAGAGTCAAATTAATCATTAAGATGCTTTCTTGTAAAAAATAAATAAATAATAATAATCATAAAAATAATATTTTTTAATAATATCACAATATGTGGTGTTCTAAGACAGGGCAATGGGTGCAGTCTGATTTTTTGTCTAACAATGTCAACATACTTTAAACACCAACATCACATGGCTAAGCCAGTAACATGAGACCAGAAGAGAACATCCTGTCATTTCCCATATAAGTGTAGCGGGTATGTACTTTCCCGGGTGTAATTCAAACTGGCAGAGGCACCAGTGATGTGCAGTTCCTTGCGTTCCAGTGGGTGGCGCTGTCGCCTCGGGCTGGGGTTGAACCATCATTGTGTGCTGTGCCTCCTTTTTGTCCTCCCTCGGCAGCGGTATGGTGGGGCGGGGAAACCGCCGTGCTTGCTGGGATAGGGTATAAAGGGGCCGGCCATCTTTGTCACGGGTCGAGTCCCAGGCACCTTCAGCCTGAGGGCGTGTGGTTCGTGTCAGTCCTCTAGGCGGCCTAGGCCTAGAGGACGTCCGGAGATCGTGTTCCATCCCAGGCACCTTTAGCCTGGGGTGAGGTACTCGGATGGAGGTCTGGAGCTCAGTGCCCAACACTGAGTTCCACGAGGGAAGGAGGTCCTAGGGAACCCAGGGATTGGGTACCCGAATCCAGAAGGCGTAATGGACCGTTGGGAGCTCCTCACTTGAAGACCGGGTGCAGCAGATTGCCAGTGACAGGTGAGCCTCCCATCGGAGACCGCCTGCAAGGAAAATCCCCCCTCGCTAGGAGACCTTCAGGAAGGAAAGTGGAGAGTTCATTGTGTCTGGGCCTACTCGCATCCACACCTCCTTGTTTGTTCTGTTCTCTAAGGGAGTCTAACTGATTATGCTGTTCACTCGAGAAGAATAAAGGAGTGTTGGACTTTAATGGTGTGGGGCTCTTTTCTGGTGGACATTGTTCAAGGTAACTCCAGGTGCACAACACTGACCCGAAGGTAGAGAAAGAACTTTGCTTACACCGCACGGACACATGTGGTGAAGGCTTGGCATGGTGACCCCACTCTCTCCCCTCTAAGGTACCCCTAGACAAGAAGAGAAACGAGCTGATGCAAAGAGGGGAGTGAGGAGGCTGCTACACGTGGGGGCTCGGGTCCGGTATAGTGTTTGTGTACTACGGAATTGAACATGTCTGCCGGAGGAGTTACGAGTAGGCAGGTCTTCATTGGTCGAAGTGCATCCCTGTGCTGAAAGTCATGGACATGACCCATTGAAGGGAAAGGCCCGCGCAGAAGAGCGAGGAAAGGAGGAAGCTCAGCCGTGTGAGGGACTACACGTGGGGGCTTCTATTTGCACTGCGCCACCAGGCACACCCCCACCGCTTAGTTCGTGGGCGTGACTCAGAAACAGAAAAGAAGAAAAGCCCGCGAACTGGAGCAAAGGGGAGGAGTCCAATACGTGTGAAGGACTACACGTGGGACGTTGGCGCAAAAACTTGGCAGTGTGCGATGGATCAGCAACAGGTCACCATGTTCGGACATACATCGTGGATTCCGGTTCACCCTTCTACCACGACACTGACTGCTGCTGCTATGGTAACAGATACGGGGATCTGGCTAAAGCCGAGGGGTCGATTCACCCTGTACTCATGCATGGACGTTGAGGCCCTGGGTGTGATTTGTCCCTGCTGTTCGGGACTGGTGTGCCAACTGAAGCCATTCGGGCGATGTGAGGCCTGTGGGGAGTTTCTGTTTGAAGTGGATCCAGCTGGTTAAGAAGCCGAGAACCATTTACCCTGGCCGTGCTGCAGGCAACACCACTCAAGGAGGAGGAATCTCTGCTTTGACAGCCATCCCTGTGCACACTGCAGCGACTGCGGAGGAGGTCGTGAAAACTCAACGGGAGAAATCCGAGGATGCTGACTCGGTCACCACGATCTCGCAGCGTCCACCACCAAAGAGAAAGACCGGCATGGTAGCCCCGACCAGCGGTTGTGGTGGACCGTCTCGCCCGCTTACACCCGGCCGGGATGGATCCATCGGCAAGAATTCCGGACGTTCCGGTTCAAGTAAAGGCCGAGGTAAGCCAGGCGGAGAAATTTGGTGTGTGGGAAGAGGTGAAAACTCAGTCTCCACTACAGGGTACCTGCCCGCGGAGGAGTGTGACACCTCTGACCTGGAGTCGCTCTCGGACATGGGAGACGATGTTGCTATAGACGAACTGTTTGCAGAAAAGGGCTGGGACAAAGTGCCTCTCGCTTCATCCCGCAGAACCAGGGATCCACCCATGTCTACAGGGGAAAGTACACACCGGGTGGAGGCACCAGCGCCTGAAGAGGGGTCCCGTCCCCGGCCTGCCTCTACATCCCCGGTACCATCTGTACCGAAGACCGGGGAAAAGAGACTGCTGTTGCGGGCACCATTCCCAGATCAGATGTGATCAAGGTCCCTCGCCACCCGGTGTCAGGGAACCAACAGCAGGCAAAGGACTTTAGGACCCAGCATCTCTGGCAGGAGAAGGGCTTTAGGACCCAGTATCTCTACAAGCAGGTCACATGGGCCTATATAAGGAAGTCTGCTAGTGTCTGCATTTGCTGGATTATCGTCAGCTTCTCCTGTGTTCCTGTGTCTTGCATCTCCTGCCTGTCTGATCTCCTGTGTACCAAACCCGGCTTGCCTGACCTGCTCCTGTTGACTTCCTGGCATATACCTGACCCCGGCCTGGCTAACGGACTCCGCTTACCTTGTCTTCTGTGCTAAGACTCAGCTCTGCTGTGTTCTCGGACTGTCTTGCTGTGTTTGACCCCCTGGCCTGGCTTCTGACTCTGCTATCGGAACATTCCACTGGTCCTTACCCTTTGGACCTCATAAGCACGCCTGCTGTCCTGCAGTCTGCCTGTCCTACCAAGTTCCTGGCAACCAGCACTACCTACCAGGCAACCCGTGCTTCTGTGGGCACCACACCCCCTGTGTCATCTTCAGGGCTGTACTGCACTCGGCCGCAAGGGGCGCCCTCTCTGCTACTCGGCCTCAGATCAGAGACTTGACACCCTGACTCAATAGTTTTTCCTGGCGAAGGGGACAGAGCCACTATGCCTCCTTTGGCCAGACTACAGCGCCTATTTGGTCAGAAGGTTGCTGCAGAGTACGGATGGGAGTATCCATACTTGTCCAAGGAACTGCTCTATGAGGTGGAAGTGTGCCGGGAGCGCTGGTACAATGACTTTGTGTGGACTCACCTTCAGATTCCACACGCACGTAGGTACCTGGCATGCTCTCCCAAGGCCTCTCAACGTTTTAAGGACTGCAAGGCAGAGTGGATGTTGGGACGGCACATCCATGCACACAAAGTGCTGATCTGGCGCAAGGAAGGAGAAGATGTAGAATATCATCTGGAGACCATGGACCAGCACTTGAAGCCGCTTGTTCTGCCGCATCCCCGTTTCTACCTGTAGGAGAGAAAAGACTCCGTTCTTGCTATGCTGCTGAACTTTCTGGGGCCTGTTGCTTTCGTTGCCCAGAAGAATGAAGAACTGTTCCTGGTTTGTTCTTCATTTTTCCAGCAAGAGATCATGGACTCTGGGGTAGATAGGGCCAAAGAGAAGAGGAAAAGTTCCACGAGTGCAGTTACCGCAATGCTGTCACCAGGTTGCAGTGTTGCACAACGTTAACCACTTTTCACACACTCACTCCTTGGAGAAAAGGAATTTCTTCCCGGAGAAGTTTATTTTCTCTCACACGAATATATGTGTCAGGGTTTATGTGTGGTAATTTTCTTTCTTTTCCCTCTGCAGGAGAGCATCCCATCAAGACCACTGAGAATGGGGTGGATCTTAGTCAGGATGGGTGGGAAAAGTATAATGTGAATATGTGATTCAAAAAGTTATGGTTAAATGTTGTTGTTTCCCTTCCCTTTTTTATATAGGGCTCAGACACAATTGCTTTAGTTGATCAAGTTTTTCAAAAGTTTTATATTTTTGTACAATTGTTAGTTGGTCTCTGGATTGGATCATGCCAGCCCTTGAGGGTATGATTTGTTCCAGACACTGGGGACCAGTGTCAAATTACCAGGGGGAGAGTGTAGCGGGTATGTACTTTCCCAGGTGTAATTCAAACTGGCAGAGACACCAGTGATGTGCAGTTCCTTGCGGTCCAGTGGGTGGCGCTGTCGCCTCGGGCTGGGGTTGAACCATCATTGTGTGCTGTGCCTCCTTTTTGTCCTCCCTCGGCAGCGGTATGGTGGGGCGGGGAACCCGCCGTGCTTGCTGGGAGAGGGTATAAAGGGGCCGGCCATTTTTGTCACGGGGTCGAGTCCCAGGCACCTTCAGCCTGAGGGCGTGTGGTTCGTGTCGGTCCTCTAGGCGGCCTAGGCCTAGAGGACGTCCGGAGATCGTGTTGCATCCCAGGCACCTTTAGCCTGGGGTGAGGTACTCGGATGGAGGTCTGGAGCTCAGTGCCCAACACTGAGTTCCGTGGGGGAAGGAGGTCCTAGGGAACCCAGGGATTGGGTACCCGAATCCAGAAGGCGTAATGGACCGGGGGGGCTCCTCACTTGAAGACCGGGTGCAGCAGATTGCCAGTGACAGGTGAGCCTCCCATCGGAGACCGCCTGGAAGGAAAATCCCCCCTCGCTAGGAGACCTCAGCCCACTTTCAGGAAGGAAAGTGGAGAGTTCATTGTGTCTGGGCCTACTCGCATCCACACCTCCTTGTTTGTTCCGTTCTCTAAGGGAGTCTAACTGATTATGCTGTTCACTCGAGAAGAATAATAGAGTGTTGGACTTTAATGGTGTGGGGCTCTTTTCTGGTGGACATTGTTCAAGGTAACTCCAGGTGCACAACACTGACCCGAAGGTAGAGAAAGAACTTTGCTTACACCGCACGGACACATGTGGTGAAGGCTTGGCATGGTGACCCCGCTCTCTCCCCTCTAAGGTACCCCTAGACAAGAAGAGAAACAAGCTGATGCAAAGAGGGGAGTGAGGAGGCCGCTACAAAAGTAAGGTGACCAGATCTTTAAAATGAAATCCGGGGACATATTTTTTTCTTTACTAGTAATGGCGGCAATCAGCGACTCTCTGACCATTGCCGCCTGCCTCACAGCCTGTCAAGTCTTACTCCCTGGGCCCCGGCTACTACTGGGTGGGGAGCGGAGGAAGATCACTCCACCAGGGAAGGCAAGGAGATAAGCAGGCAGGCGGCTGTCCGGGACTTCAGCCAAGGCAGAAGAACATGCGAGTGGAGCTGAATGGGCATGCACCCGAAACTGAAGAAATATTCCCTCCGCTCTAACCAGCACATGATCATCAGAAAGGGGCACAGATAATGGAAAAAAATACTACACCCAACTAAGCTAGTAGGAGCGGGGGTGTGTAATTCAGAATTTATTTTTTTACATTTTGCACTGTCTGACTTTGAAATTGCCCCAGCCCCTGTTCAATTCCAATCTGGGGACAAAACCGGGGACAGACTTGGTCCGGGGAAAGTGTCCTCAATCTGGGGACTGTCCACTAAAACCGGGGATGTCTGGTCACCCTACATATAAGTAACCATTGATACCAATGATCTTTTCAACTGTCAACAAAGGGACATTTTTTCCACTCATGGAAGGTCCATGCTTTCCACTGACCAGCAATGTAAGGGAAATTCTTTCCATTGACCACTAATAAAAAGATCACTATGCCACTTACTATCATTGTAAAGGGTCTAAAAACTCACTGACCACAAATGTAAGGGTATACTGTACCAATGACAGGGGGTCCTTCTCCAACTAGCCACCCACATAAGGGCACACTACACTGCACTGTCCAGCAATGTAAGGGAGCGCAACACTAACCAACAATGTACATGGTAAAAATGATCCACCCAATGTACCAAAAACACTAGGTACTCTACTGGGTTAGACATCAATGTATTAACATTATGATGTATGGGAAAACGAATGCTTCAGGAAGTAATAACATAAAGCATTTTAATCATATCCATCTGCCATGAATGTAAACAGTACCTAGGGGACCCTAGATTACAATACACTATTTTTCTTTGACTGCTAAAACTGTCTCATGCCTTTAAACTCTATAATATAACAAGTCATCTGAAAAATATATAATGTCACAGTCAATTTCCTGTTAAATTTTGGTTATTTGCTCCTTGTCTTGCTTCTGTTATTCTGCCATTGTTTACTTACTATAGCCGCCTGTGTGGAGAAATAAATGAATATGATTTTTATTGGTTGTAGCTTTTTCAATAAAGGTTTTTGTTAATAAAAAAAGGAAATGAATATGTACAAAAAAATAGTCCAAAAAAATTATGAAAAATACAAATGCAAAATGCAGCGGTTTAGTTTGGCGTATATGATCTCCATACATTTGTAGAACAAAAAAAAATGTTGCTGGATTTTTTTTTATCTTTCTCAATAAATGCCAAAATGATTGATGCAATTCAACCTTAGAGCAACTACCGTATTTAATTTAAGAAAATGTATAGTGTTTCTGCAGTGATTTTCTCTCTTTCTTTTTTATAGTGTGTTGGGAACTAAAAATAGTGCAATGTGTGTTTTTCATTTCTATTTACCGGTAATCAGGTTAATAAAAAATATTGCATGTGCATATTTCATATTTACCACTTGCAGCCAGCAAGTGGCAAGTGTGAGACTAGTTTCAGAAAGTTAGTTTATTGGTTTGAATAATAACTAGAAATAAGACTTGGATTTGTGGCAAAGACCCTGATTTGCAAAGTTTGCAAACTGCAAACTTTTCACTGAAAACCCTGAAGATTCACCGCCAGAAATAAGGAACAATCAATAATGCAATGAATAGCCTGTACTTTGGTGAACTGAGTCACAAGAGCCAACAACCTGAAAAAATTGGTTATTCCACCACCCCCCCCCCCCCATCTATAAAAGGGTTGGCTCACAGCACCCTTATTGTTAGTGACTGTTAGAGCAGTTGTTGAGAACTGAAAATTCTGGGTAGGAAAATATACTTTATTTATTTTTATTTATTTTTATTTTAGCATTGGTGCATGTTTGACAATAGATGGCTTACTAGCCCTTATAGTAACAAATTACATGGTGTAATTAGTCAAAGGAAGCATTCAATGACAGTCTCCCACTCCTGTCTACGCTATGTCTTTTGGAGGGTCTCATCTCATAGCTCATGCCAGGGGCGGACTGACCGTGATCAGAGGGCCCGGCCACTGCAGGGGGCCCACCAGCGCCTCCCTGCTGAGACTCTCAGGGCTCCTGTGGGCCCTCGGCAACCTCGGCAACCATCTTTTCAGGCCCAACTGGGCCCCAGCACTGCCTGGGGGGAGGGCGAGCGCCGCTGGATCACACCCAGCATCCGCTCTGTCATCCGATGTCCCACCTCCTGGCTCCTTGGACAAACATCACACTGGTGACTGGTCCATTGCCGGGGGACGTGTGACATCTATTAGGCGGGACATTGGATGACAGTGTCACCAGGTGTAACAGCGGGAGATCTGTGTGATCCAGCAGCTCTCCTCTCTATCCCCCATGCACTGATCAGGCTGCAATATGGGCACTGGTGATTAGGCTGAATTATGGGCACTGGTGGTGAGGCTGCATTATGGGCACTGGTGGTGAGGCTGCATTATTAGCACAGGCGGTAAAGCTGCATTATGGGCACTGGTGGTGAGGCTGAATTAGGGGCACTTGTGGTGAGGCTGCTTTATGGGCACTGGTGGTGAGGCTACATTATGGGCACTGGTGGTGAGGCTACATTATGGACACTGGTGGTGAGGCTGCAATAGGAGCATTGGTGGTGAGTCTGCATTATGGGCACTGGTGGTGAGGCTGCATTATGGGCACAGGTGGTAAGGCTGCATTAGGGGTACAGGTGGTGAGACTGCATTATGGGAACTGGTGGTAAGGCTCTTTCCAACATAGACTCTCAAATGGACACAGAGAAGACCTGCACACATGCACGCGACGCCATTATGTGTTGCGAAGCGCGCCTCTGCGCCCTGTGCCTGCTGCAAACCTTCTAGTCCCACCCTCCCAGATAAGGCAAAGGTCGCTGCCTGCCTCCAAGTCCCTCCCTCACTTCGGCAAACAGTGCTCAGAATGGCAGAAGAGAGGAGGAAACACCAGCTATCCACAGCAGGGCCAGGCTCTGAGCCAGGCAGCCACCCACGCCGGTGACCCACCCACAGCAGGGCCAGGGTGCCAGCCAACCACTCACAGTGACCCACCCACAGCAGGGCCAGGGTGCCAGTCAACCACCCACGGTGACCCACCCACAGCAGGGCCAGCTAGCCAGCCACCCATGGTAAGCCCCCCCCACACCAGGGAGCCAGCCAGCCACCCATAGGAGCCAGCCACAGAAGATGCAGGTGCCAGCCAGCCACAGAGGACACAGGAAACAGCCACAACTACAGTACCCATAGTTATGGTAAGAGGAACGCTACACAGTGCCAATTTTATTTCTACTTTGTGAGAGGTTGGGGTAGCGGTGAGAGTCATGGCACAAGGAGGGCCAGAGTAAATGATGGTGTTTGCTGTACACCCATTATACCACTTTGTAGCCAGAGCCCACATTACCCCACAATGACATCCAACCCCATCCAGAGCCCTCCAGTATTTCATATTCATAACCTATTTTGTATTCCCATATATTTATTGTGTGAGTATAAGAAGGATTTACTGGACACTTGTCTCAATATGGTGGAGAATCACTGCTTTAGAGCATGTACTTTTATACCAGAAACTTTATTTCTAACGCTCTTTCTAAATTATGTTTTAATACGAGGCACACAGAATGTCCCGAGACTCAGTGACATTTCATCTTTTTCACATTACTTTTGAGCATCAACAAATCTGGAGAAATTGAATGTAATCATTAAAAAAAGTTCCTTACTATGCATCTAAAGGGGAAAACTCTTAAGCCATCTATCACATTTTTTTCTAATAAAAGTGATAATATGTGTAGTCAAAAGTCTACAACTGTAGAAAGGGCATCAAAGAAGCAAAAAAAAAGTTTGGATGTTTTACTTACTGACCCTCTAACATTAAAGTGCTTTTTTTTTTGGAGTGAGAAGGTTAATACATTTCAACTGATACATTTCATTCTGACCAGTGAGCCAATTTAGTTTGGTCACAGTGACCTTGCTGGATGCCCCGAATCTGCTTTTATATATCCACTCTCAGATGCTCCTAGCTGAGGGGGGAAAATTGCCAATTTGTAGAAGTCTTGTTGTTGATGTTTGTGCTGATTCTGGTATTTCATGGATTACTAGCTGTGCAGATTTTGAAAAACTGAAATATGTTTTGGGATATCTGGTGTTAAGGTATGAGATTTAAAGTAAGCAGAGTGGACTTAAATAACCCCCATTTCTCTTTAAAGCCTCATACACACGGACGTTTTGAAAAACGGGCTGTAAAGCTAGTAAGGACGCCAGGAAATAAGCGACGTTAAAAACGCGATTTTATAAGCATTTTGACATGGCGTCAATGCGCGTTAAATGTCGTTTGTACGTGTTATCGCTAAGACGCGTTTTAAAAAAAAATACACCTGTGCTATTTTCCACTCCCAAATTACCCACAATGCTACGGAAACGTGTAAAACATTGTGCAATATAATGTGACGTGGCCATTTTGGTTGGAGAGAGAGAGGAGAGAGATAGTCTGTGTGAGTTTTTTTGTGTATTTTTGCAGTTTTTGCGATTTTGCGTGCGTTTTCTTTGGATTTTTGCATTATGGATCCTGTTGTGCAAAAGATCGATGAAGCAATCCTGCTCATTATCTTGCAGAGGATTTGTAGAAGGAGACAGTTGGAAGAGGATAGAAGCAGTAGACGACGTCGCTTCTGGACCCATCCACTGTTATCCCAGTGGCTGTCAGTGGGGTACTTCACCCAGATGTATGCAGAACTGCGCATACACCCGGAAGAGTTTTACAACTTTACCAGGATGTCCATGACACTCTTTGATGACCTCTTGGAAAGACTTCAACCAAGATTGACCAGGATGGACACTGTCATGCGGCGTTCTGTGTCACCGGAGGAACGGCTGCTAGTGACACTGAGGTAAGTGAAATAAGTACTCATATGGGTTAGGGCTAAGGGAAAGCTTTTTGGGATATGTAATAGTGGGTTGGATTTAGGGGTAGGGTTTAGGCAATTGAAGTTTGGTGTTAGGGTTTAGGGGTAGGGGGTAAGGGTTAAGGAGTAGGGATTAGGGGTTACTAGATAGTGTTCTACTTAGGGGTAGGACTTTTTCGTATGCTGTTTTCATTAATAATTTTTTTATTTGTTTGTTAGGTTCCTTGCCACTGGACAAAGTTTTGTGTCCCTTCACCATTATTTCCTCCTCGGTGTCGCAACGGTTTCTGCAGTAACGAGGTCAACATGTGTGGCAATTTGGGAGGAGCTACACGACTCAGTCATGCTGGAGCCGACCGAAGAAATCTGGGAATCTGTTGTGGATGGATTTTGGGTAAAAACACAATTTCCTAATTGCATCGGTGCCCTGGATGGGAAAGACATCAGGGTAAATAAGCCTCCCCACTCCAGATCATCTTATTTTAATTATAAAAAATCTTTTTCCATGGTACTCCTGGCATTGACTGATGCCCATCTAAAATTCCTTGCCGTGGATGTGGGAGCCTACGGCAGCCAAGGTGACTCCCGCATATTCAGAGAGTCTGCATTCGGACGTCGTCTGCATGAGAGACGCCTCAACGTACCAGCCAGTAGGCCTCTACCCTGCACTGAAGAACCAAGTTTGCCATTGGTGATGGTTGCGGATGAGGCTTTTGGATTGGCCGAAAACCTTATGAGGCCATACAGTGGATATGGACTGAGCCATGAACAAAGAATTTTTAATTACAGGCTCAGCCGTGCACGCCGTGTGCTTGAGTGTGCCTTTGGTGTCTTGACGGCCAAATGGAGGGTTTTGCTGTCCTTCATGCAACTGGATGTGGAGAATGCAATCAATGTGGTCCTGGCATGCTGCATCCTTCATAATTTTATAAGGAACAATGATAGGGGCAATGTGGATCCGGAGCCCAGCAACCCAACACATTGTGTTCAATTTATGAACTTGCAGTCCACGGCACGGGTCATGACAATCCGCAACCAATTTGCCCAATATTTTGTATCGCTTGATGGAGAGGTGTCATGGCAAGATGACCATATTTAAAAAAATTATGTTGAGATTGATTAAATCAGCTTTGATTTTGGTCTTTTCTCATTTAATAAAACACGTAATATTCATGATACTTCTTTTTGTGTTCATTTTTCTTCTTTTGTTCCTCAAGTACATTACATTCTGCGTGAGGCAAACGCATTCTCGTCCTATTCGGGCTGAGCATGCATTTTTCTCAAGCAGACAGAAAGGTGCTCTTTTCAATCTGCTTGGGACAAACTCATGCTGGCCCTATTCATGCTCAGCATGCGTTTGTCTCAAGTAAAGAGAAGGGTTCTCTTTTCTCTCTACTTGAGACAAACGCATGCTGAGCATGCTCAGCATGCGTTTGTCTCAAGTAGAGAGAAAGGTGCTCTTTTCAATCTGCTTGGGACAAATGCATGCTGGCCCTATTCATGCTCAGCATGCGTTTCTCTAAAGTAGAGAGAAGGGTTCTCTTTTCTCTCTAATTGAGACAAACGCACGCTGAGCATGCTCAGTATGCGTTTGTCTCAAGTAGAGAGAAAGGTGCTCTTTTCAATCTGCTTGGGACAAACGCATGCTGGCCTTATTCATGCTCAGCATGCGTTTCTCTAAAGTAGAGAGAAGGGTTCTCTTTTCTCTCTAATTGAGACAAACGCACGCTGAGCATGCTCAGCATGCGTTTGTCTCAAGTAGAGAGAAAGGTGCTCTTTTCAATCTGCTTGAGACAAATGCATGCTGGCCCTATTCGAGCTCAGCATGCATTTGTCTCTAGTAGAGTGCAAATGACTACTGTTGTGCATCCTATAAAAAAATTAAAACAAACATATTTTATCAAGAAATTATTTTTTTATTGATGGTTACAATAATTACAACTGGTGATAGGTTGGCTGGGATGCCTGGTCACCTTGGGGATGTGGGGATTGGGGGCGGGGGAAGGACTGAGGATGGCGCCTGTAATGACATGATGGCGGTGTATAATCTTCATAGGAGGGTGGGGGGTATAATGGGGTCTGGGGCATGGTGGGTGGCGGCTGACAGAGAGGAGGGGGCTGATACTGAGAGGGGTGTGCTTGCACTGCTGAGGTCCCGGGGGCCATTGGGGGATCCTGAGATACAGTGTATGGATCGACTGAAGGTGGAGGTGGCACACCACTGTATTTTGTATTTCTAAATTGAACACAGATGGTGTTCAATTGATCCATACACTGTATCTCCAGGTCTCCACCCAAGTCCTCCATAATGTTATACATATGGCGACAGAAGCAGGCGCGCTTGTTGCTAGGGTCGAGGAAGGAATCAAAGCTGCGCCTCTCCTGCCGTACTTCCTGCAGCAGTGCAAGCACCCGGTTCTCAGTCTCAGAAACGCAATTCCCCATCCTCTGCCGCAGGTTACGCCCACGCCCACGGCCAGGGCAACGGACACTAGTGCCACGGACACCTCCACGACCAAGCACCTCTCCGTGTAGGCTGACGCTGGATTCGTGCAAAAGAAAAAAATATAGAAATTGCCATGTAGGTAGATAGACAGACAGACATAGACAGGCTGACATAATGGAAGGACAGTTACCTCATGTGTTGTCTCCTCAGCGTGGCTTTCAACACTGCTGTCAAGGGGAGATGTGTAGGCTGAGCTGTCCGTGGCACTGGTGGTGGGTCTTTCCACTGCTGGAGCTTCCACTGCCTCCTCCCTTCTCTCTCCAATATTGGATATTGTCCTACAAAGAATAGAATTAAATAGTTAGTTGACATTTTACATGGAAAATACATGTTACCTGCAAACAAATGCACAGGGTTAATTAAATTCACAGGGTTAATTATATAAAAAGAACACAATAACTTACTCTCTGGTGCTGTTTATCATGGCTTGCCTTACGAAGGCCAGGCTTTGGTGGTACACATGCGGCTTCCTTTTGGGGGCTGCCGCTCTGGATCGGGCTGCCTTTTCCTCTTCCGTGAGGTCCCTCCTCACACGATCACGGAGGGATTTCCAGCGCCGCTGAAGGACTTTGCCTAAGAATAGTGGACATAAATAGAAAAGTAGAAAGTAAGAGGTTAATTATGCATTCTACATTTATGACATTACAGAACAAGAAGAGCATGCATTCCATGAACATAGACTTACTTGTTTATTTTTGAGTTCCAGGTGACATGTCTTCCCACCCCAGGGTGATCGATGCGCTGATCTCCATCCATACTTTGTTCTTCAGAATGTGGTCCCCATGCTGTGGGTGAGCAAGGTCCCAAAGCTCTGGATGGGCCTCCACAGCCGCAATTAGAGATGGTTGTGTCACTAAGCTGGCCATGTGTTCTTCCTTTTTCCTCCACTTTATCTTTCCCACAATCCCCCAGGTGTGCAAGGGACTTTTGGGTAATTTCACATGGGAGTTTCCTGTTTTTCTTTACATACAGTGACCAATCACATAATAAACATTTTACAGTTTAAAAACGCTGACGCTAAAAAACGTCGGTATAGCGCTAATACACGTTTTTTAGCTTTTTTTGGCATCAGCGTCAAAAAAGCTCTAGCGCTGGAGCCTCAGAACGCGCTGGTCCTTGGTTTTTTTTTCAGCTTAAAAACTACCATGCCTGTTACAGCTCAAAAATGTTATGGTGTGTATGAGCCCATTGAATAACATAGAGTGGCGTTCTTAAGCAGCAAAAACAGCTAAAAAAAGCTGCTGTTAAAACGTCTGTGTGTATGAGGCCTAAAGGTGTCTAATAAAAGAACATTTAAAAAATGAATACATTTACTTAGTGGGGGGGGGGTGGGCTTATTAAAGATTCTTTATTTAGTAAGCCTAAATTTCCTTTAGACAACCAATGGGGTTAAAGGATTTATTTGCCCAAAACAAATAAAGTATATGCATTGGCCTGCACAAAAGATTTGCACCTTTCAATGTGAACACCACACCTTAATAGAAGCCAATGATATTTAAGGAATTTCTTGCTCTGCCTATTGCCCAATGCAAACAGACATTTGTGGCCAAAATGACAGTTGGCAGTTTTTCTCTGTGGGGGCATCCAATGGGTCTGACATGAACAATGAATTGCCCATATAGTATCTTTCCTTGCCACTCTTTTTACACACAGCTGTACTTTCTTTTTCTCACATAGACAGGATTGCTATGAGGATATCTCTTTGGGAGGTTCTGGTTTAGTGTTGGGATTAAAGGCCAACTCCAGACACATTTCTACAAGTTTTTAAGTGGCAAAAGTTTGAATCTTTGTCAGGCTTTTACTGCTGTCTGACAACCCTTTGAAGAAATATCTCTTCACTTTCTGTGTGGTCACCAAGACACGAAGTGAGTATAATCTTTGTAATAGGGACACTGACTACAATAAAGCCAATTATTTGTGGGATCTCTGCATCGGTTTATTTTTTCTGGGATACCATTTAGATGTTTTCTCACGTGTCGTGTACAGAAAATAAGTTAGTTATATGCATAAAAAGGATTTAAAAATAAAAAATAATAAAAGTACTAACAGTTATCAACATAAAACACATTATTTTGGCTGCAGTTTGCTTCAAATGTAGGAACAAGCTAGTGGAAGAATTGGGTTTGGAGATATTAAGTGGTTCTAAAGGCAGGGCATTTTTTACCCTAAGGCTGGGTTCACACTGATGCAAATTGGATGGGCTCTCAATGGAGCTGGTTCACACAGCCCCGGGGGAATCCACAAAATGCACTAGAAAAGGGTCCTGTGCATCTTTGGCTCAGTTTCAGGTGCAAATTCAGCCAAAACTTTGGACCTCATTCGCACCTGAAATGGTGTACAGGGACGCATCGGACCCCTGCTGTGAGCCGCGGCTGCAGCTAGTGTGAACCCAGCCTAATGCATTCCCTGTATTAAGGTAAAAAATGCCAGTATTTGTATCACCCCCTCACATCACATAAATACTTACCTGAGTCCTATCTCGATCCAGCTTTACAACCACACAACCAAGGTTTTGTTTAGCTCAGTAGCTCAACAGTAAGTATTGGTGGAGCGCTGTACCCAAACTGTAAGAGTTTAGAGGTGACTCCCTCATCTAAAGTCTAGGGTATCCTTGTGGACCTACAGAGTGATCAGAGTGGTTTTCATTTAGTGGGTATGATTGTTTTATTTGTTTTTTTTTTTTTGGGGGGGGGCATGTATTTAGGGTAGTTTAGTTTATTTCACTTAATGTTCTTCATATGTATTCCTTTTTGGTGTATTTAACTATTATTTGTGTACTGTTGATTTATTAATTTTTTTATTTTACTTTTACCCTGTCATTTTTCTTTCTGTGAAAAAATTTTAAATTATAAAGCTAATGAAGGTTTTTTTTTAGCATAGAATAGTTACAAATTACCTTATGTAGCCCTAATTAAAGCCCATTTTATCCTTAAATTTCTTTCTGTAACATTATTTTATTACGGGTTGATCCTGCCAGTAGATCCATTATTTTTCCAATTCCTGTAATTAGATGACAATGATTTTCAATGCAGAATGAAAAGGCATTGAAGACTTGTCACTCTGTGGACAAGGTATTTTTAGATGGACATGTAGCAGTGAATCTGATATTCACCAAATATTCACTGCAGGTAAATCCTCCTGGTGCATGTGCTTTAAATTGCAGAAATTGAAGAAAGTTTGGACAGCCAAACTCCAAAAATAGTTCCTTTTATTGTAAAATCAAATCACAAAAATACATGCCACAGCAAAAACAGATGTAACTGACGCGTTTCACACTGTAGTTCAGTGCTTATTCATAGCTATGAATAAGCACTGAGCTACAGTGTGAAACGCTTCTGTTTTTGCTGTGGCATGTATTTTTGTGATTTGATTTTACAATAAAAGGAACAATTTTTGGAGTGCAGCTGTCCAAACTTTCTTCAATTTCTGCATTTCCACATGCATTGCCAGCACCCGTGGCTTTGGATCCAGTGAAGAGGTTCATCAGTCACATCTGAGCGGTAACTCCCTTTCTCTGCTTTAAATTGCAGTTACTGATTTACCTGCAGTGACTTATGCCGTGTACACACGATCGGTTTTACCGATGAAAACAGTCCGATGGACTTTTCTCATCGGAAAAACCGATCGTGTATGGACCCCATCGGTCTTTTTTCCATCGGTGAGAAAAAATAAAACATGTTTTACATTTTTCTGACGGGAAAAAAAACGATAGCAAATTCCGATCGTCTGTGTGGAACTCCATCAGACAAAAAACCCACGCATGCTCAGAATCAAGTCGACGCATGCTCAGAAGCATTGAACTTAATTTTTCTCGGCTTGTCGGAGTGTTTTACGTCACGGCGTTTGGGACGGTCGGATTTTAGACTGATGGTGTGTAGGCAAGACTGATGGAAGTCAGCTTCATTGGATTTCCGATGGAAAAATCCATCGGATTAGAATCCATAGGAAATCAGATCGTGTGTACAGGGCTTTAGAGTTTTTTGCAACCCTGTAACTGCTTCTTTTGCTGGACATTTTGGTCTGTTACAGGTGACAAAACTAAAAAGAATCAGCCAAATAATCAGACAGGAGGCAACTTTTACTTGAAATTTACTAAACCGGTACACAGTTAACAATAAATCCAAGCAGGGTCAAATGGTCAATGTGCATACAGCACAGAACAATGTTAAACCAATTATGAACAACTACAATTAAGCCCAGTCTGGTTGAAATGAGCCAGAGGGGCATGCCCAATCAAGCAGGTACTGTAGCTGAAGCTTGTACTTTCACTTGGAGGTATAATTGATACCCATAGAATGCTGTCCAGGACTTTGTATTGCTGTGAATGTGAATGCGGTGGGGGGGGGATGTGCTCCTTGAGGGACTAGCACCTGAAGCAGAGAGAGAGCCAGTGAGATGGTATGCAGGATGCTTTGAGTGATGCCATATCTGTCTAGTATGAAAACCAAATTATGGAGCTGTACAAAGAGGAGCCCCTAAGAGAAATATGAGGCTCTGTAGCCACAGATACTAGAGACTGACCACTACTTGAGTAAGCAGTACAGTATGTAAATAGCTAATTAGCCTCTGCAACAGTGTATCTTACAGTGAAGC
The DNA here is from genome assembly GCA_029206835.1 of Rana muscosa. NCBI lineage: Eukaryota > Metazoa > Chordata > Amphibia > Anura > Ranidae > Rana > Rana muscosa. The sequence continues at coordinate 74,888,875 of CM055127.1, forward strand.
CCAAGGTTGGTCTGGATACTCAAGAAAACAGCTGGAGGGATCTCTCGGTTGGCACTACAGGCAAGCAGCTGGAGGAGTCCCAGGGCTGGTATCACAGGTAGGTGGCTGGAGACACAGGGCCACCCCACTTGAACTGCATTACTCTGTTTGCAATTTGCAGATTACATGCTAAGCCACCTCTCTCTCATTATTTCAAGTCCCTCTGAGCTATAGAAGGTAGGAAATTCGGAAACATTTGCTAGGGTGTCCAGAAGCCCAAGGGCTGAGAACCCAGAGAATTAATGGAGCCCAGGAAATTGTGGGAAAATGAGTTAAAAGAGCTTTTCAGAGTATTCTGAATTCTGAATTTCACCTGCATGTGAGCTTGGTGAGCCAAGGGTTATCCGATTACAAAACGTTGTCACTGAGGGACTGATTTGTTAAAACTATGCACAGACGGCATCACATATATATCATTACTTTCTTTTGTACATTGATATTCCAATAAATTTCACCAAAATTAATTTTATTTGACATGCACAATTTTTACTGAAATTTTGGGGCACTAAAAAACATGAGTAGCTTACTAAAGCTGCCAAATCTGTAATTAGCCCCAAAACACTGAAAAAAGAAAATCATCTGTTTGACTGTAATTCAACAACAAAAACTCTTTGGACATTGACTCTGTAGCTTTGGTGGGACCACTGGTTTGGAATAAAATGACTGGTAGTATACTACATGCAAATAGATTACTGATGGTAAGATACGTATGGCCAAAATCTGTGGCATCAGGTTTTTTTATCCAAGTAGAGGTTTCGGAGTGAAGGCTTCGGGCAGCTACCTTATTATTCCAGTCCTAACTCTATGTTGCAGTTCCTTAAGCAGTCAAAACTTGCAGTAGCCAATATATTTCATCAATTAGAATATTAAAGCTACTTGTGTGCTGTACGATCTGAACATTACCTGACATTCAGTGACAAAACATGCACTGCTTGTTGTAATAGACTCACCTTGCTCTTCCAGAACATTGTGCTCAATTAATATTCAGGACAGCCAGATGAAGGGGTCACAGTGCTATGCGGAATGAGAATTATATCCATCAGCAGATAAATTATGAATGTGCACTCTCCAATGTATCAGAAGTTCACATCATACAGCTACTTTTTTAAATGACAGTAAGTAATGCTTTGACTTTTTGCCTAATAATAATTCTATTTGAGTACTTAGCATTTTTTAATGCTCTTAACCTGGCGGTGAACTTATAATCTTAATGTATACATTTTATCTGCGTGGATCCTTCTTATCAATCAGTCATAAAGTTATTGGCCAAGTTCTGTGTAAAAATTTAGCCTGGGAAAAAATGAATATAAATGAGTCAGAAAATAAAGAAAAAGAGGAAGAATTAAAGTGTATCTGTAGCTTTTTTAAACCTCTGTATTTGTCTTGGGGACCATTATCATTGAAACAGAAAGTAATGGGAAATTCAAAATTTTACAGTTATTACCAGAAGAGGGGAAGTTTATATTCAAATGAGAACATGTCACACTCACCTGTTCCACGTTCCAGCACTGGGCCCTTCCCTTTGTGTGCAACTGCTGACTTCCAGCCAATCACAGAGAGGGCGCTGTCTTAAAGAGCAACGTGTTCATATGCTAGCAGCCGCCCCCCCCAGCCCCCCCATGTTCTCTGTACATGTTTTCCTGCCTCTTTAGTGATCCCCAGCCTTGTGTTTTCAGTATTTCCCCTCCAGCCTTGTGTTCCAGTGTGTCCCACTCCCAGCCTGTTTCCAGCCTTGTGTTCCTGAGGTGTCCAAGCAGGTCTTGTATTTCTCAGTCTAGCCCTGTCTCTCCAAGTACGCCTACCTGCATTCCATTTGTCTCCACCTCTGTGTCTCTCTTTGCACTTCAGTTTGTTACGTGCTTTTCTGCACTGGCCTATTTCCACTGAAAGTTCTAGCCTGCCTAGTTATCATCACTTGTGAACTCCCAGCCTGTGTTTTTACTTTGTCCTTCAGTGTATTCCTGTATTTTTGGGCTATTTGCCTGTGTACTCTACTATCTGGTGACTCCAGTGCCCAGCCCTGCAAGAGAGTTTTAACCTACCCTCAGTTGCTGTTTGCTGTTGCATCATCTAAGGTCACTTTGCAATAAAGCAAGGAAGTATAGAAACCTCTATGGTCTGTATACAATAGGAAGACAATAAAAGTTACTTAGCTCAGGTTGTGGCAGCTTCACAATCTCTATAGGCAAGCAGGACTCCTGGCTGTTTTGAACGATTGCAGAAATCAGATGCTAGTAGACATGTGCATTTCGCTTCGTTCCGAATCGAAATTCGGACGACTTTTTCATTATTCGGACATTCGGATGCATCCGAATTACCGAATTACAATACTAACGAATTTATCCAAATCCGAAATAACATTTCGAATCGAAAAACCACGAACGAAATTCAAATCAAATTCAAAAACAAGTTCTATTCGTATCGAATTTGAAAACAATTCGAATCGAAATCGAAAACATATTGGAATCGAAATCGAAAAAATATAAATCGATTTCTAAAAAACAATAAAATAAAATAGAATATAAAATAATAACACAATAGAATGAAAATAAAAGAATAGTAAAGAACAGAATAGAATTTAATAGAATGTAATAAAATGCAATAGAAGAATATGACCTTCTTCTGAAATTCTAAATTCGAATAGTATAAATTCGAATTCGAGAATAGATTGGAAAATAACTCAAAACAATGGAAACTAAAACAATATATATAATATTTTATTATAGTCTATTCTTAGTCTATTCTTTTCTATTATTTTATATTCTAATATTCTCTATTCGAATTTGATCCAAATTTTTATACTAAATTTAAATTTCAGAAGATGTTTATATATATATATATATATATTTTATGTTACCATTATTCTAAGATTTTTCTATTCGAACTTGAGTTCCATCTATATGAATTTTGAATTTCAGAAGATGGTTATATATATATATATATATATATATATATATATATAGATATATAGATATATATAGATATATCTATATATATATCTATATATCTATAACCATTTTCCGAAATTCGAATTTCATGTAGAATTAAATCGAATTTGAATAGAAAATATTCAAAACGAATAGAAAAAAAATCATAAAAAAAACAATAGAACAAATCAGAAAAAAAAATATATACATATATATATATATATACCGTATTTATCGGCGTATAACACGCACTTTTTTCCCCTTAAAATCAGGGGAAAATCGTGGGTGTGTGTTATACGCCGATACTCCGTCGAATTCCCCTGCTGAAAACGAGCGAGAGGAGCGAGCGGAGCCGAAGCCGAAGTACAATCGGCTTTACTCGGCTCCTCTCGCAGTCCCGCCCATCTCTGACTGCGCCGCTGACATAGAGAAAGCCGAGTGTACTTCGGCTAGTCTCGGCTCCTCTCGCAGTCCTGCCTGTGACTGTGAGCAGAGCCGAGTCTAGCCGAAGTACACTCGGCTTTCTCCGTCAGCGGCGCAGTCAGTGGAGATGGGCGGGACTGCGAGAGGAGCCGAGTCTAGCCGAAGTACACTCGGCCCCGCTCGCTCCTCTCCACAGAAATCGGCGCCAAATTTAAAAAAACGCCGAGACTGACACGATCGCAAAGGCACTGGGCAAGGCTGCAGATGGACAGATGGACACTGGGCAAGGCTGCAGATGGACAGATGGACACTGGGCAAGGCTGCAGATGGACAGATGGACACTGGGCAAGGCTGCAGATGGACACTGGGCAAGGCTGCAGATGGACAGATGGACACTGGGCAAGGCTGCAGATGGACAGATGGACACTGGGCAAGGCTGCAGATGGACAGATGGACACTGGGCAAGGCTGCAGATGGACAGATGGACACTGGACAAGGCTGCAGATGGACAGATGGACACTGGGCAAGGCTGCAGATGGACAGATGGACACTGGGCAAGGCTGCAGATGGACAGATGGACACTGGGCAAGGCTGCAGATGGACAGATGGACACTGGGCAAGGCTGCAGATGGACACTGGGCAAGGCTGCATGCTGCATTTAAATGTAAGTTTTTTTTTCCTTGAATTTCCCTCCTAAAAGTTTTTTTCCTTAAAATTCCCTCCTAAACTTGGGGTGCGTGTTATACGCCGGTGCGTGTTATACGCCGATAAATACGGTATATATTGTGAAGGACTAGCATCAAAAGGTAGAGCTTGAAGGACACCGCCACTCGCTGGGTCTTCTTTTTGAGGGCTTTATTTGCCCATTTTTATTAAAAGAAGTTCAAACGAAATCAAAGGTTTCCCTCACAGGGGTTTCAACACTCCTTTTCATCAATAACATGACATTCAGCCTCCTGGCTTATACATACAGCAGTGTTGCTCAGGCCTTCCACTTCAGGCTCTTGTCTGTCTCCTACAGACTATTGGCAACACCGTCCATTTAGATAGCAGCCCCTCACTGCTCTGACCCTCAGACCTGCGTCTCTGGCTTCCAGTGTGCAGACAACCACTCTCTGACTTCTCCAGTGCACACTTGCACTCTATGGCTTCCCCAGTGCACACCTGCACTCGTCGGGAGGGTGGAGCCCAGATTGCTGGTCCTGACTCTACTATCAGGCCCACACACACCTGAACAATCAGTGTGCAGTTGAGTCTCAAAACCCGGATCCAGGACTGGGGATTTCATCCCACCCGGATCTCTAAGAAATCCCCAGGCTCCGGGTCCCAAAGTGGACTTTAGTAAATCATGAGGAAACTGAAAAGCCAGTTTCCTCCAAAACAAGCAAATACCCTGGAGCCCCTCAACCTGCCTGGTTGAGAATTCTGTATTCATACACTGGTGGGGTACCACGCTACCACAATATATATATATATATATATATATATATATACATAAAACCAAACCATGTTCCGACATTCAAATTTTGTATAGAATGAATTTGTATTCCAATTAGAAAAGATTAGAATAGAAATAGAAAATAGACTAGAAAAACAATAGAACAGAATAGAATAAAATATAATATATATTATATTTTATTCTATTCTGTGTGTTCTATTTTTTTCTATTCGATTCTTTCCAATATTTTCTATTCTATTCTAATCTTTTTGATTCAAATTTGAATTCATTCTATATGAAATTCGAATTTCGAAAGATGGTGTTATATATATATATATATATATATATATATATATATATATATATATAAATAAATAACCATTTTCCGAAATTCAAATTTCATATGGAATGAAATAGAATTTGAATAGAAAAGATTACAATAAAATAGAAAGGAATAGAAAAAAATTGCATAGAAAAACAATAGAACAGATCTGAAAAAAAATATATATATAGCCATCTTCCGAAATTCGAATTTCCTATAGAATGAATTAGAATAGAAAAAATTTGAATAGAAAAGAATAGACTAGAAAAAACAATTGAACAGAATAGTATAAAATATTATTTTATTCTATTCCAATCACTGAGTCCAAGCCTTATTCTTCAAGGAGAAACGCTAACCCCAACCCTAATCCTAACCCTTACCCTAAGCCTAACCCGAACCCCAATCCTGACCCTAACCCCAATCACAACCCTAACCCCTAACCATAACCCTAACCCTTACCCCTTATCCCTAACCCTAACCCCTAACCCTAACCCTATAAAAAATATAATATATATGTATATAGATATATCTATAGATCTATAGATATAGATCTATATATATAAATAACCATCTTCTGAAATTCGATTTTCGTATAGAATGATTTTGAATAGAAAAGATAAGAATAAAATAGAATAGAAAAACAATAGAACAGAATAGAATAAAATATAATATATTATATTTAATTTTATTATGTTATATTGTTTTTATAGTCTATTCTTTTCTATTCTAATCTTTTCTATTCTAATCAAAATCGTTCTATACTAAATTTGAATTTCGGAAGATGGACAGTTTTTTTTTTCTATTCTGTTTTATTGTATTCTCTTATTTTTTTTATTCTGTTCTTTTCTATTCTAATCTTTTCTATTTAAATTTGAATTCATTCTATACTAAATTTGAATTTCAGAAGATGGTTTTATATATATTTTCTATTTCTATTCTAATCTTTTCTAATTGGAGTTCGAATTCATTCTATACGAAATTCGAATGTCGGAACATGGTTTTATATATATTATATATAAATATATATATATATATATATATATATATATATATATATATATATATATATATATATTATTATTATTATTATTTTTATTATAATTTTTTCTGATTTGTTCTATTGTTTTTTTATGATATTGTTTTCTATTATTTTCAAATGTTTTCTATTCAAATTCGATTTAATTCTATATGAAATTCGAATTTTGGAAAATGGTAATTTATATGTATATATATATATATATATATATATATATATATATATATATAATGTGACAGCAGGAAGGTAAAGTCACCTGGTTGCATCCAGGGGGGTAGATATATTTCGCCCAGATTCAGGCTTTACGCCGACTTATACAACTAGGTGGAGAGTTGTATAAGCCCAGCTAAGGCTAGTGGGCTCATGGATGACTCATACCTCTAGGGAGAGTGTGGGGCGTCGTGCAGACAGAGATGAGGAGACCAGCTGAACCTTGTCAGCTCATTTAGGCCTCTATAAGAACTCCCAGCTTCATTAGATGTTAGCTCATGCCTGGAACCAGACCTGTGTGGACTGTCTAGGGAGAGTGAACCCCTGTGCGGTGAGGCAAAGCCTGTGTGGCTATTTGTTTGGACTTTTACTAAACCAGGGACTTAGGGACTAGGACAGCACCAGGCTGATCCCAGTTGTTAGTTTAGGAAACCTGCATGTTTAGTCAGAGGTCAAACTGACCAGGATTTATTTTGTTTATGTTTCTTTTTGGCTTTGCTGTGGTTTTTGTCACTGTACATAGAGAAATAAACCGCACCTTTTGATTTTGAAAACCACAACCTCCGTCTGCTGGCCCTGTTTTTGTGTGGGGAGCCCAACCAGGGGGTCACACACACCCGCTACCGAGTTAACCCCCTCACAGTTGGTGGAGAATGCGGGCAGTTTTTTTTAAGCCAGCATGGAGGAGATACTGAAACAGCTGGCTCTAGCAAATGCCAATCAACAGCAGACAAATGCAGGTTTGCAAAGGAGCCTTGCAGCCCAGCAGCAAGCTCATCAACAAGCCCAGCAGCAATCTGAGGCCCGCTTCATAGACCTGTTACAGAAGCAAGAGCAGAGACTACAACAAATGGAAGCAGTAATGCAGCAACGTCCGCAGACCAGTGAGGAAAGCCGTCCCACTAATACCGCGTCCTTTGGGGTGAGTCGTTTATTGACAAAAATGACTGGAGAGGATGATCCAGAGGTATTTTTGACCACATTTGAAAGGACTGCTGAAAGAGAAAAGTGGCCTGAGGAGCAGTGGGCTGGACTGGTGGCTCCTCTGTTAACTGGTGAATCGCAGAAGGCTTACTATGACCTAGAGCCTGACCAAGCAAAAGACTATGTGATGCTAAAAGCTGAAATATTGGCAAGGCTGGGTGTCACCCTGGCTGTCCGGGCTCAGCGTGTGCATAACTGGACTTTCCAGCTTGGAAAACCCCCCAGGTCTCAAATGTATGATCTCATTCACCTGAGCAGGAAGTGGCTACAGCCAGAGACTTTGTCCGCACCGGAGATTGTGGAACGTGTTGTGATGGATCGTTTCTTGAGAGCTCTTCCTACCGCCATTCAAAAGTGGGTAAGCCATGGAGACCCAGAAACGGCCGGTAAACTTGTGGATCGTGTAGAGAGATACTTGGCTACAGAGAACCTGACGGCCTCTTCCAGAGACTCTCGGACTTTCCACCCTAAGACCAGACCATCCCCAGGGGCGGATAAGAGGGTTCCAAGGGGTGAGGGTGGAGAGAGTGAGAGGGTGGGAGCTCTACCCCAAGTTTGGCGAGAACAGCCTGGGAAATCAGCGGCTCAAGAGGCGGCAAGAAGGATCGTTTGCTACCGCTGCCGGCAAGCGGGACATATTGCAGCAAATTGCCCGGTTGTGGAGGAACCCATGCAATGTGACTTTCTGATGGACAGACGTCAGTCGCTGTGTGCGACAGTCGCATGCACTGCCATTCGGGGAACTGAGAAACATTTATGCAAAATGTGTATTAATGGTAGAAATGTTGTGGTATTACTGGATTCAGGTAGCCTTGTGACCCTGATAAAGGCTGAATTAGTTAAAACAGAGGTCTCTGGGAATAGCAAGGTAGCTGTTATTTGTGTGCATGGGGACACCCGAGAGTATCCAGTGACTACAGTGTGTTTCGAGACCCCCAAAGGTACCCTCTCTCATCCAGTGGGGTTAGTATCTCAATTACCGCATGATGCCATTGTGGGAAGGGATTTTCCGAAGTTCTGGGAACTGTGGGATGATCCTGAGCCCCCCACTGGTGCCCCTATGTACCAGGAATGTGATAGCCAGGACTCCTCTGAGAGTGGTGAGGACTCTCCAGAATTTCCCTTGTCAGTATTGGCAGGGGAGACTCAAGAAACTGGAGAGGAGCCCACCTCCTCAGACGAAAACCTACCGTCTGTGGAGTTTTCTGATCTGGAGGTTCACAGGGAAAATTTTGCCACAGAACAGTTAAAAGACCCCGCCCTAATAAAGGCACGGGAAAACGTAGTGGAAATAGATGGCGAGTTAGTGAACCCAGATAATACCTGCACTTACCCATACTTCAGCGTAGAGAAGGACCTACTGTATCGGGTGGCAAAAAGGGCAGAAGAAACCGTTGAGCAGCTTGTGGTGCCCAAACCTTACAGGAAGTTGGTGTTGGAGTTGGCCCATGGGCACATTCTTGGAGGTCATCTGGGGACAGAGAAAACCCGAGAGAGGGTATTACAGAGATTCTATTGGCCTGGGGTGATGAAGGACATAGAAAATTATTGTTCCTCCTGCCCTGTGTGTCAGAGGTCGGCCCCGATGCCACATTTCCGTAGCCCGCTGGTCCCTCTACCCATCATTGAGGTCCCGTTTGAGAGAATCGCAATGGATTTGGTAGGTCCTATAATCAAGTCCGCTAGGGGGCACCAGTACATATTGGTTATAATGGACTATGCCACCCGTTATCCAGAAGCGATCCCTCTCAGAAATACCTCGGCCAAAACCATAGCCAAAGAGCTATCTCTTGTTTTTAGCCGGGTGGGTATTTGTAAAGAACTGCTTACGGACCAAGGTACACCCTTTATGTCCCGGGTTATGAAAGAGCTGTGTAAATTGCTCAAAGTGACGCAATTGCGTACATCTGTGTATCACCCCCAAACCGATGGGCTGGTTGAAAGATTCAACAAAACCCTAAAACAAATGTTGAAGAAAGTGGTGGATAGAGATGGAAAGGATTGGGACTGTCTACTTCCTTATTTGATGTTTGCTATTAGGGAGGTGCCCCAATCCTCTACGGGATTCTCCCCCTTTGAGTTACTGTATGGGAGACACCCAAGAGGGCTGTTGGATATTGCCAAGGAAACTTGGGAAAGTGAGAGTTCTCCCCACAGGAGTGTGATTGAGCATGTCGCCCTGATGCAAGATCGAATTGCACAGGTAATGCCCATCGTGAAGGAACATTTGGCCCAAGCGCAGTTGGCACAGCAGAGAGTGTACAACCGTGGAGCAAAGACCCGTACCTTTTCCCCGGGGGATAGGATATTGGTACTTGTCCCTACGGTTGAAAGTAAATTCCTTGCCAAATGGCAAGGCCCCTACGAGATAATGGAAAAAGTGAGCGAAGTGAATTACAAGGTCAGACAACCAGGAAGGCGAAAGCCCGAACAGATATATCACGTTAATCTGTTGAAAGCCTGGAGGGATAGAGAGTCCCTAGTCGCAGAAACTTGGTCACCAGCTCAAACTGGTTGCGTGATTCCGGAGGTTGGAATAGCAGCCACCTTGTCACAACCCCAACAACAGGAGGTTAAGGAGTTTGTGCTTCGCAACAAGGAGGTGTTCTCTGAGCTGCCGGGACAAACATCTGGGGTAGAGCATGATATTATTACCCCGCCCGGTGAAAGGGTGAAGTTAAAACCCTATCGGATCCCAGAGGCCCGACGGGAGGCAATACGGGAGGAAGTACAGAAAATGCTGAACTTAGGGGTGATAGAGGAGTCCCAAAGTGATTGGTCTAGTCCCATTGTGTTGGTGCCTAAACCGGATGGGAGCTGGCGATTTTGTAACGATTTTCGTCAGTTGAACAAAGTTACAAAATTTGACACCTACCCCATGCCACGTATAGATGAGTTGATCGACCGGCTGGGAACAGCCCGATACATGACGACTCTTGACCTCACAAAAGGGTATTGGCAAATTCCCCTGGCCAAGTCGGCCAAAGAGAAAACCGCATTTGTAACCCCAGACGGGGCGTTCCAATATAAGAGAATGCCGTTCGGGTTACAGAATGCGCCGGCCACATTCCAGCGGAAAATGGACCAGATACTGAGGCCCCATCGGAAGTATGCTGCGGCTTACCTGGATGACGTAATTGTCCATAGCACAGATTGGGCCTCACATCTGCCAAAAGTGCAAGCAGTCCTAGACTCTATCCGGGAAGCGGGGTTTACGGCTAACCCCAAGAAGTGTACCATTGGGCAGGAGGAGGCCAAATATCTTGGGTACACCATTGGCAGGGGAGTGATAAAACCCCAACTCAACAAAGTCGAGGCCATCCAGAGTTGGCCACGTCCCAACAGCAAAAAGCAGGTACGGGCCTTTCTGGGAATCGCGGGTTATTATCGGCGCTTCATTCCCCACTTTGCTTCTAAGGCTGTGCCCCTAACCAACCTGACGAAAGGGAAAGGGTCGGTCATGATTAAATGGACCCCCGAGGCTGAGGCAGCATTCCAATTCTTGAAACAAGCCTTATGTAGCCAGCCAGTGTTGTACTCACCCGACTTCTCTAAAGACTTTGTCGTACAAAGTGATGCGTCAGATGTGGGGTTAGGAGCAGTATTGTCCCAGGTCTGGAACGGGGAAGAGCACCCAGTCATTTACCTCAGCAGGAAGTTGAAGTCCCATGAGGTAAATTACGCCACGGTTGAAAAGGAGTGTTTAGCGGTGAAGTGGGCTCTAGATTCCCTTCGGTACTATCTGCTAGGTAGGCACTTTGACATGGTTACGGATCACGCTCCGTTAAAGTGGATGGCTCAAAACAAGGAAACAAATAGAAGAGTGAATAGGTGGTTCCTGGCCCTCCAGGAATTCAACTTCACAGTAAAGCATCGCCCTGGCGTTCAAATGGGGAATGTGGATGCTTTGTCTCGAGTACATGAATGCCTGATTGCTGGTGTTCCAACCTCGAGGTTAAAACAAGAGGGGGGGGTATGTGACAGCAGGAAGGTAAAGTCACCTGGTTGCATCCAGGGGGGTAGATATATTTCGCCCAGATTCAGGCTTTACGCCGACTTATACAACTAGGTGGAGAGTTGTATAAGCCCAGCTAAGGCTAGTGGGCTCATGGATGACTCATACCTCTAGGGAGAGTGTGGGGCGTCGTGCAGACAGAGATGAGGAGACCAGCTGAACCTTGTCAGCTCATTTAGGCCTCTATAAGAACTCCCAGCTTCATTAGATGTTAGCTCATGCCTGGAACCAGACCTGTGTGGACTGTCTAGGGAGAGTGAACCCCTGTGCGGTGAGGCAAAGCCTGTGTGGCTATTTGTTTGGACTTTTACTAAACCAGGGACTTAGGGACTAGGACAGCACCAGGCTGATCCCAGTTGTTAGTTTAGGAAACCTGCATGTTTAGTCAGAGGTCAAACTGACCAGGATTTATTTTGTTTATGTTTCTTTTTGGCTTTGCTGTGGTTTTTGTCACTGTACATAGAGAAATAAACCGCACCTTTTGATTTTGAAAACCACAACCTCCGTCTGCTGGCCCTGTTTTTGTGTGGGGAGCCCAACCAGGGGGTCACACACACCCGCTACCGAGTTAACCCCCTCACAATATATATATATACGTATAAATTACCATTTTCCAAAATTCGAATTTCATATAGAATGAAATCGAATTTGAATAGAAAACATTTGAAAATAATAGAAAACAATATCATAAAAAAACAATAGAACAAATCAGAAAAAATTATAATAATAATAATAATAATATATATATATATATATATATATATATATAAAACCATGTTCCGACATTCGAATTTCGTATAGAATGAATTCGAACTCCAATTAGAAAAGATTAGAATGGAAATAGAAAATAGACTAGAAAAACAATAGAACAGAATAGAATAAAATATAATATATATATTGCATTTTATTCTATTCTGTTCTATTGTTTTTCTATTCGATTCTTTCCAATATTTTCGATTCTATTCTAATCCTTTCGATTCAAATTTGAATTCATTCTATACGAAATTCGAATTTCGGAAGATGGTTTTATAAATATATAAATACTGTGTGATGTCATCACCTCCCCCCCTCCTCTATCTATAGAGAGACAATCACCTCCATACACCATCCAATCAGAGCTCAGCATCTCCATCCATCCCCCACACTCACTAATACCCCACACATTATTTTAGCACATCTCCTGTAGTCTATTAACCACTTAAGCCCCGGACCATTTGGTAGCTAAAGGACCAGAGGTGAATTCAGAATTTTGCACTGCGCTGCTTTAACTGTAAATTGTGCGGACATGCAATGTTGTACCCAAACGAAATTTGCGTCCTTTTTTTCCCACAAATAGAGCTTTCTTTTAATGGTATTTGATTGCCTCTGCGATTTTTATTTTTTGCGATATAAACGGAAAAAGGCCGAAAATTTTGAAAAAAATGATATTTTCTACTTTTTGTTATAAGAAAAATCGAATAAACTCAATTTTAGTCATACATTTAGGCCAAAATGTATTCAGCCACATGTCTTTAGTAAAAAAAATGTCAATAAGCGTATATTTATCGGTTTGCGCAAAAGTTATAGCGTTTACAAACTAGGGTACATTTTCTGGAATTTACACAGCTTTAAATTTATGACTGCCTATCTCATTTCTTGAGGTGCTAAAATGGCAGGGCAGTACAAACCCCCCCCAAATGACCTCATTTTAGAAAGTAGACACCCCAAGGAAATTGCTGAGAGGCATGTTGAGCCCATTGAATATTTTTTTTTTGTCCCAAGTGATTGAATAATGACAAAAAAAAATTACAAAAAGTTGTCACTAAATGATATATTGCTCACACATGCCATGGTTATATGTGGAATTGCACCCCAAAATACATTCTGCTGCTTCTCCTGAGTACGGGGATACCACATGTGTGGGACTTTTTAGGAGCCTAGCCACGTACGGGACCCCGGAATCCAAGCACCACCTTCAGGATTTCTAAGGGTGTAAATTTTTGATTTCACTCCTCACTACCTATCACAGTTTTGAAGGCCATAAAATGCCAAAATAGCACAAAACCCCCCCAAATGACCCCATTTTAGAAAGTAGACACCCCAAGGAAATTGCTGAGAGGCCTGTTGAGCCCATTGAATATTTTTTTTTTTTGTCCCAAGTGATTGAATAATGACAAAAAAAACAAAAAAAAACAAAATTACAAAAAGTTGTCACTAAATGATATATTGCTCACACATGCCATGGTTATATGTGGAATTGCACCCCAAAATAAATTTTTCTACTTCTCCTGAGTACGGGGATACCACATGTGTGGGACTTTTTAGGAGCGTAGCCGCGTACGGGACCCCGAAAACCAATCACCGCCTTCAGGATTTCTAGGCACAAATTTTTGATTTGACTCCTCACTACCTATCACAGTTTTGAAGGCCATAAAATGCCAAAATAGCACAAAACCCCCCCAAATGACCCCATTTTGGAAAGTAGACACCCCAAGCTGTTTGCTGAGAGGCATGGTGAGTATTTTACAGCTCTCATTTGTTTTTGAAAATGAAGAAAGAACATTTTTTTTTCTTTTTTTTTTTCAATTTTCAAAACTTTGTGACAAAAAGCGAGATCTGCAAAATACTCACAATACCTCTCAGCAAATAGCTTGGGGTGTCTACTTTCCAAAATGGGGTCATTTGGGGGGGTTTTGTGCCATCTGGGCATTCCATGGCCTCCGAAACTGTGATAGGCAGTGAGAAGTGAAATCAAAAATTTACACCCTTTAGAAAGCCTGAAGGCGGTGATTGGTTTTTGGGGTCCCGTACGCGGCTAGGCTCCCAAAAAGTCTCACACATGTGGTATCCCCGTACTCAGGAGAAGCAACAGAATGTATTTTGGGGTGTAATTCCACATATGCCCATGGCATGTTTGAGCAATATATCATTTAGTGACAACTTTGTGCAAAAAAAAAAAAAAAATTATTTTTTACGCAACTTGTGTCAACATATAAAATATTCCATGGACTCGACATGCCTCTCAGTATATAGCTTGGGGTGTCTACTTTCCAAAATGGGGTCATTTGGGGGGGTTTTGAACTGTTCTGGCATTTTATACACAACATTAGGAAGCTTACATCCACTCTTCTAACCACTTGAAGACAAAGCCCTTTTTGACACTTTTTGTTTACATGAAAACATATTTTTTTTTGCAAGAAAATTATGTTGAACCCCCAAACATTATATATATTTTTAAAGCAAAGGCCCTACAGAATAAAATGGTGGGTGTTGCATTTTTTTTTCTACACAGTATTTGCGCAGCGATTTTTCAAACGCATTTTTTGGGGGAAAAAATACACTTTTTTTAATTTTAATGCACTAAAACACACTATATTGCCCAAATGTTTGATGAAATAAAAAAGATGATCTTAGGCCGAGTACATAGATACCAAACACGACATGCTTTAAAATTTCGCACAAACGCGCATTGGCGACAAACTACATACATTTTTAAAAGCCTTTAAAAGCCTTTACAGGTTACCCCGTTAGATTTACAGAGGAGGTCTACTGCTAAAATTACTGCCCTCGATCTGACCTTTGCGGTGATACCTCACATGCATGGTGCAATTGCTGTTTACATATGACGCCAGACCGACGCTTGCGTTCGCCATTGGGCAAGAGCAGGGCAGGACAGGGGTGCTTTTTTTTTTTTTTTTTTTTTTTATTATTAATTTTGCTTTTTTATTTTATTTTTAAACTGTTGCTTCCATATTTATTTATTTTTTTATCATTTTTATTGTTATCTCAGGGAATGTAAATATCCCCTATGATAGCTATAGGTAATGACAGGTACTCTTTTTTGAAAAAACTGGGGTCTATTGGACCCTAGATCTTTCCTCTGCCCTCAAAGCATCTGACCACACCAAGATCGGTGTGATAAAATGCTTTCCCAATTTCCCAATGGCGCTTTTTATATCCGGGGGGGTCATTCCCTCCCACTGCTTGTAAAAGCAGTCCAGAGGCTAATTAGCCACTAGGATTGCTTTTACATGAAAGCCAGCCGCTGGCTGAAAAGAATGATACCAAGATGATACCTAAACCCGCAGGCATCATTCTGGTATAAACATTCAAAGTCCAGCAACATACCAGTACGTTGCTGGTCCTTGTTGGACATGTATTGTAATCTTTTTTTTCATGCAGCCTGTTGGCTGAACGAAAAAAAAAGATTGATCGGTGGGTATGCCCATCATTAGAATACCGCCCTTCATCCACCCACTTCTAATGATGGGCATACATGCACCATTTATATATGCCGAAGCATGGGGGCATCTTCCCGCAAAAGTTTTGCCGCGTACACATGGTCAGACTTTTCCACGGGCAAGCCTCCGTCGGAATTTCGACTGTATGTACGCGGCATTAGGAGCAAAATCGCTCCTCCGCCCCTGCTGCCCCAATGCTTCGGCATATATGCTTTTTTTTTTTAACTGTGGTGGCGAAATCACCTCCTACAGCACTGGAGTCGCAGGGATCAGGCCTGTCTCTGCGAACGCTGCAGTTATGTGTGTTGTGTTTTGCAAGTGACAGTGATCGATCGATACTGCACTTGGGTGGCCTGGGCTGGACGGAGGGGCAAAACGCAGGTGCTAGCAGGTATCTGGGCTGATTCCGCTAACACTGCGTTTTTGGGAACCCTAAACTGCTGGGGACGCTAGTATAGATCTGATCAGATCAGATATTGATCTGTTCAGATACTATACCACTAAGGGGGGTGTATGCTTCACGCGTGGGTGTTAGCGTTACTGGCACTAACCTGACGCTGCCTGGGGTGTGACGCAGACCCTCTCTGACGCTAAAACCTAATTGATATCACCCGCCGGCCGATCAGGGGGTTAAACCTTTATTGGGTTATATACGGCGGGTGCCCTGACACTATAAAAAGCAAACTAACTAACCAGCGTCACCCGTAACACTTATATGGTGATTACTGGTGAAAGGGTTAACTAGGGGCAATTAGGGGGTTAAAACCTTTATTAGGTAATATATGGGGGTACCTGACGCTATATAAAAACCTGACGGCGAACCTAAAAAAAATTTACTGGCTACCGATCTGCATCACCGACACTAAGACAACGATCATAAAAACGATCGCTTAGCGACAGTGGTGATAGGGGGTGAAAGGGTTACCTGGGGGGCGATCAGGGGGTTAAACCTTTATTAGATAATATATGGGGGTACCTGACGCTATAAAAACCTGCGGCGAACCTAAAAAAAATTACTGGCTACCGATCTGCATCACCGACGCTAAGACAGCGATCAGAAAAATTATCGCTTAGTGACAGTGGTGATAGGGGGTGAAAGGGTTACCTGGGGGGTGATCAAGGGGGTTAAACCTTTATTAGGTAATATATGGGGGTACCCGACGCTATAAAAACCTGCGGCGAACCTAAAAAAAATTACTGGCTACCGATCAGCATCACCGACGCTAAGACATCGATCAGAAAAATGATCGCTTAGTGACGGCGGTGCTAGGGGGTGAAAGGGTTACCTGGGGGGTGATCAAGGGGGTTAAACCTTTATTAGGTAATATATGGGGGTACCCGACGCTATAAAAACCTGCGGCGAACCTAAAAAAAATTACTGGCTACCGATCAGCATCGCCGACGCTAAAACATCGATCAGAAAAATTATCGCTTAGTGACCGTGGTGATAGGGGGTGAAAGGGTTACCTGGGGGGCGATCAAGGGGGTTAAACCTTTATTAGGTAATATATGGGGGTACCCAACGCTATAAAAACCTGCGGCGAACCTAAAAAAAATTACTGGCTACCGATCAGCATCACCGACGCTAAGACATCGATCAGAAAAATGATCGCTTAGCGACGGCGGTACTAGGGGGGGAAAGGGTTATCTGGGGGGTGATCAGGGGGTTAAACCTTTATTAGGGGGGGTTAGGGGGCTACACTGGACCTAAAACTAAATGTACTGACACTTTTACAGTTACAAATGTCACTGATTGCAGTGATGATCACTAAATAAATGGTCACTGCAATCAGTGACACTGTGACTGGGGGCTGGGGGGTGATCTGGGGGGGTCTGGGGGGGCCTGGGGGGGCGATTTATGTACCTATGTGTCCTGGTGTCAGTGTAGTGTTGTGTGCACTAACCTGCATCTTCTCCTGTACGGCGCTCGGTATATGTGAGCGCCGCAGGAGAGATGACATCACTTCCTCCAGCCTGTGTAAACAAGCACACAGGCAGGGGAAGCTCTCATTCGCCGGGAGCGATCGAGAGGGGGTGGCCGGAATCGAACGGCCGTCCCCTCATGCCGGATCGCTCCCGAAGGTAAAACGACCGCTCACTGTAAAGAAGGGGGGTCCGATCGGACCCCCCAACTATACAAAGGCAATCACGTACATATACGTGATTCTGCCTGTCGGTGCCATTCTGCCGACGTATATTTACAGTGGGCGGTCGTTAAGTGGTTAATAGCTATTTCATTTTATTTTTTTTGCAGATTACGATCCATTTCCTTTATTTCCAGCAGATCTCCTGCAGACTATTAGCATCTATTTCATTTATGAATGGAGGAACAGTTTGAGGAAGAGACAACAAGAGAGACATCATCACCGCTTATATCTCTATACACAGGGAAATGGCTGCTAATAGTTTTCAGGAGACCTGCAAAAAAATATGAAATAGATGCTTATAGTCTGCAGATCTGATGAGAAAATTAAATAGATACTAATAGTCTGCAGGAGATCTGCAAAAAATTATGTAAATGCTAATAGTCTGCAGGAGATCGGATGGAAATAAATAGTCTAATGCAAAAAAAGAAAAAGAAAAGAAAAATTAAATAGATGCTAATAGTCTGCAGGAGATCTGCAAAAAAAAAATGAAATTGATGTTAAAATACTGCAGGAGATCTGATGGAAATGAATAGTAATCTGCAAAAAAGAAAAAAAATGAAATAGATGCTATTAGTCTGCAGGAGATCTGCAAAAAAAAAGAAGTGAAATGGCTGTTAATAGTCTAGAGGAGATCTGCTAAAAAAAAGAAATAGATGCTAATAGTCTGCAGGAGATCTGGTGAGAAAACGAAATAGATACTAATAGTCTGCAGGATATCTGCAAAAAAATGAAATAGATGCTAATAGTCTGCAGGCGATCTTATGGAAACAAATAGTAATCTGCAAAAAAAATTTAAAATTAATAGATAGTATCTATATTCTATTCTGTTCTATTGTTTCTCTAGTCTATTTTCTATTTCTATTCTAATCTTTTCTATTCAAATTCAAATTCATTCTATATGAAATTCGAATGTCGGAAAAAAAAAAAATATATATATATATAACCATCTTTCGAAATTCGAATTTAGTATATAATGATTTCGATTTTAATAGAAAAGATTTGAATAGAATTTAAAAGAATAGACTAGAAAAAAATAGAACAGAATAGAATAAAATATAATATATTCTATTCTGTTCTATTGTTTTTCTAGTCTATTCTCTGTTCTTCTATTTTATTATAATCGTTTCTATTCGGTTGAAATAATTTCGAATCCGGTTGAAATATTATCAAATTTGGTTGAAATATTAACAAATGTGGATGAAATATTATCGAATCCGGTAGAAATATTTTCGAATTTGGTTGAAATATTTTCGAATGCGACCGATTTTCCGAATTCGGTCGAAAACGAAACAAATTCCGAAAACTAATTTAACGAATTTAACAAATCTAACTAAACGAAATTAATTAATTAACGAATTGAAACGAAACAAAACAAAACACATTTTTTCCTTTTGCACATGTCTAGATGCTAGCATCAACCAGGTGAAGTTTCTTCTGGCACAGACCTTCCTTGTTGTTATGTTGTCATAGAGTCCCCCAGCACTACTGTACTTTTGTTCCTCAGCACATGGCTTGTTCAAGTTCTCTTTGCCCTACACTACTACCTGTAGCACCATTTTCTGTCCTGAGCTTATGAAGCAGTCCCACAGGTTTGTTAGCACTTGAATAGGGGAGGCCTAGCTTCCATAACAATACATGGTTGTCATTCTATAATTGTGCTAAAAAAACTCTAAAATAGCCATAGCAACAGAGTTGCAGTCTGCTCAAGTGAGTTGGAGGAACGCAACCTAGGTGTCACCTGCAGCATCACATTTTCACCTCTAGGACCTCTGGTGGTACCCTAGATTATTTGTCTTTGCCCTTTTCTGGGCTTTCACCACCTCCAAGTGATCAAGCATGCCAAACACACTATTTCTGCATTTAGTCATGCCCTCTCACCTGTACGGATATTTGATGAGGAGCAGCAGCTGTGTCTGTGCAGCCGCTGTGTCCCAATAGAGATCAATGGCACTGTCTGCACAGAGATGCAGAGAATGCCTGTGCATCCCTGTGTGGGTAAACATGGCCCTCCACAGGAGTATGCTTTTGTATGCCCAATGTGAAAAATACCTTAGCAGGAATTTAGCAGCAAATTAGTAAGTTATGTTGTGTTTGTTAGGGATGAGCTTTGTGTTCGAGTCGAACACACGTTCGACTCGAACATCGGCTGTTCGATCGTTCGACGAAGATCGAACGTTATGGGGCGTTCGCGCCAAATTCGAGTGACGCAAACGGCCCACAATACACTGCGCCATCGCAGTGCAATCCCGGCGCTGTGATTGGCCAAGCATGCACTGTGACCCCGCATGCTTGGCCAATCACAGCGCCGGCAGCGAGGAGAGCCATAATTGGCCACAGGCAGAATGCCTGTGGCCAATCATAGCTCAGGGGGGTTTAGTACACGGCCCACACTATAAAAGGCCGCCAGCGCGGCGGCCTTGTGCAGTGTGTTCCGGCATGCAGGGAAAGAGCTACATAGGCAGGGACAGTGTGTTCTACGTTGTGTTCTCTTCTCAGGCATCTGCAGGAGTTGCTGTTCATTGCTGTTCTCTAAGATAGATAGGCAGGCAGGGACAGTGTGTTCTTTTCTCAGGCATCTGCAGGAGTTGCTGTTCATTGCTGTTCTCTAAGCTAGATAGGCAGGCAGGGACAGTGTGTTCTTTTCTCAGGTATCTGCAGGAGTTGCTGTTCATTGCTGTTCTCTAAGCTAGATAGGCAGGCAGGGACAGTGTGTTCTTTTCTCAGGCATCTGCAGCAGTTAGTGGGTGTTGTGTGCCCCAGCACAGTATACACCTGTATATGCCCGTCATTGTTGTTCTCTAAGCTAGATAGACAGGCAGGGACAGTGTGTTCTTTTCTCAGGCATTTGCAGCAGTTAGTGGGTGTTGTGTACCCCCGCACAGTATACACCTGTATATACCCGTCATTGCTGTTCTCTAATAAAGTAATCTGCTGGAGTTAGTGGGTGTTGTGTGCCCTAGTACAGTATACACCTGTATATACCCGTCATTGCTGTTCTCTAATACAGGCATCTGCAGGAGTTAGTGGGTGTTGTGTGCCCTAGTACAGTATACACCTGTATATACCCGTCATTGCTGTTCTCTAATAAAGTCATCTGCTGGAGTTAGTGGGTGTTGTGTGCCCTAGTACAGTATACACCTGTATATACCCGTCATTGCTGTTCTCTAATACAGGCATCTGCTGGAGTTAGTGGGTGTTGTGTGCCTCCAGCACAATATACACTGCCCAATTGCTGGTTTTCCCATCTCCCTGCAGGCCATTACTATGTCTGGAAGGCCAACAAGGAGAGGCAGACAGTCATGAGCCAATAAAAGAGGGCAAGCAGGCTCTGTGTCTAGAGACAACAGTGCTGGTCGTGGACGCAGTGCATCGTCATCAGCACGTGGCCATGGGACACGCTTGTCCTTATTTTCGGCAGCTGGACGTGTTGAGCCGCATCATGCCGAAGACTTGGTAGAGTGGATGACCAAGCCCTCCTCATCCTCCTCATCCAATCTCACCCAGGCTCCGGGTACTGGCAAAGCAGCTGCCAAAGCGTCCTCTTCCCTCGTATCAATGTCATCATCAGTCACTCCTTCCCTAGACCCACCGTGTCCTCCTGAGGAGTCCCCCGAACTGTTTGAGCACAGTGTTGGGTACATGCTCCAGGAGGATGCCCAGCGTTTTGAAGGGTCTGAAGATGATACCCAGCTAGAGGAAGGCAGTAGCTTGAGAGCAGAGAGAGGGGATGCTCAAGAAGGACACCAATCTGGCAGTCATGTTCCAGCAGCTGCAGCATACTGCCAGATTGGCTCCAGTGATGAGGAGGGAGGGGATGATGAGGTCACTGACTCCGCGTCGGTGCTTGATAGGAGAGAGGAGGAGGAGGAGGATGAGGAGGAGGCACATCTCCAACGAGGCAGGATGCCCTCCGGGGGCCAGCATAAGGGCAGCACACCGACTGAATCACACCGCAGAGCTCTGCCTGTGCAGGGCGCTGCCTCTGCCCGCTTTTCCAAAAATTCTTTGTTGTGGGCCTTTTTTGAGTCGAGTGCATCAGATCGCACCGCTGCTGTTTGCAACATATGTCTGAAGCGTATCTAGCGTGGCCAAAACAACAGCCACTTGGGCACCACATGCTTGACCAGACATATGTTGACCTGCCATGCAGCTCATTGGCAAGCCTACCTTAAAGACCCACACCAAAGAACAAAGCGGACCTCTCCTTGCACCGCATCAGCTGGGATCTCCAACTCCACTATACCTTCAGTCCTCTCTGAAACCTGCACTGAGAGGAATGAAGGTGTAGAATTAGGTGTGTCACAGCCAAGTACTTGCGGGCACTCTGCTAGCAGTACACCGACGTCCGATTATAGCAGGCAAATTTCCCTGCCCCAGCTGCTGGACCGTCGAAAGAAGTTCACTCCCAGCCATCCACATGCCCAGCGGTTGAATGCTAGCTTGGCTAAATTACTAGCACTTCAACTGCTGCCTTTTCAGTTGGTAGACTCGGCCCCCTTCCGTGAGTTTGTGCAATGTGCGGTTCCTCAGTGGCAGGTTCCCAAACGCCACTTTTTCTCACGGAAGGAGATTCCGGCTCTCTACCGGCATGTGGAAGGCAATGTCCATGCCTCGCTGGACAGGGCGGTCAGCGGTAAGGTGCATATTACCGCTGACTCATGGTCCAGCAGGCATGGACAGGGACGTTACCTTTCTTTCACGACCCATTGGGTCAATCTTTTAGCAGCTGGGAAGGATGCAGGACAAGGTGCAGTAGTGTTGGAGGTTGTTCCGCCGCCACGCCTCCAAAATGCTACTACTGGTTGTGACACACCTCTCTCCTCCACCCCTCCTCTTCTTCTTCCTCCATGGCCTCTTCCTGTGCTTTGTCCTCGGAACCAGCGGTGCTCCGTAGGCGTTGAAGGGACTACGCAAGTACGCAGGCAAAAAGATGCCATGCCGTGCTTGCGCTGGTGTGTTTGGGGGACAGGAGGCACACTGGGGCAGAGGTTCTGTCAGCTTTGCAGGGGCAGGCCGAGAGGTGGTTGACGCCACGCCAGCTTAAGCCAGGATTGGTGGTTTGCGACAATGGCACCAACCTCCTCTCCGCCCTCCGACAGGGACAACTGACCCATGTGCCCTGTGTGGCTCACGTCCTTAACCTGGTGGTGCAGCCGTTCTTGGGCAGGTACCCGGGCTTACAGGATGTCCTGAGGCAGGCCAGGAAAGTCTGTGCATTTCCGCAGATCATATAATGCCAGTGCTCGGCTGGCTGAGCTGCAAAAGGAGTTGAACCTGCCCAAGAACCGCCTTATATGTGACATGCCCACCAGGTGGAACTCAACGTTGGCCATGCTGCAGCGGCTGCACACGCAGCAGAGGGCCATCAATGAGTACCTGTGCGACTACGGCACCAGGACAGGGTCAGGGGAGCTCGGTTTTTTTCACCACGCCAGTGGGGCATGATCAGGGATGCATGCACTGTCCTGGCACCATTTGAGGAGGCCACGAGGATGATGAGCAGTGACAGTGCATGCATCAGTGACACTGTACCTCTTGTCCACCTGTTGGAGCATACGCTGTGTGGAATAATGGACAGGGCACTTGAGGCAGAACAGAGGCAGGAAGAGGAGGACTTCCTTGCCTCTCAAGGCCCCCTTTACCCAGACAGTGTTCCTTCTGTCCCACCCATCACACAGGAAGAGGAGGAGGAGGAGGAGGAGGATTGTGTCAGCATGGAGGTGGAGCATGGCACTCAGCATCAACAGCAGCAGTCTTTTAGGGATGATTTACAGTCCCAACAAACCCGTGGACTTGTACGTGGCTGGGAGGAGGTGGCTGCGGATCATGTCGTCCTTAGTGACCCAGAGGACTCCGGACCGAATGCCTCAGCTAACCTACGCTGCATGGCCTCCCTGATCCTGCAAAGTCTGCGGAAGGATCCTCGTATTCTTCGGATCAAGGAGAGGGACCATTACTGGCTGGCCACTCTCCTTGATCCACGGTACAAGGGTAAGGTTGCGGACCTTATCTTGCCATCGCAGAGGGAGCAGAGGATGAGACAACTCCGGGAGAACTTGCAGAAAGGTCTGTGCAACGCGTTCCCAGAGACTGGGAGGTTACAAACTCCTGGTCCTGGACTACGAGTTGCTGAGGCTTCGGTCAGTAGCAGAAGGAGCGGTGGTGAAGGTGGCCGTCTGACCGATGCGTTCAGACAATTTTTTAGTCCGCAGCCCCAAGGTATGATCGGTTCCAGCAACCATCGCCAGCGTCTGATATACATGGTGCAGGAATACCTAGGGGCAAGGTCAGACTTGGACACCTTTCCCACCGAAAATCCTCTGGCTTACTGGGTCTTGAGGATGGATCACTGGCCAGAGCTTGCACAGTATGCAATTGAGCTACTGGCCTGTCCTGCATCCAGCGTTCTTTTGGAACGCACATTCAGTGCTGCTGAAGGCTTTGTCACGGATCACATGGTATCCACCGACTCGGTTGATCGACTGACCTTCATAAAGATGAACCAGTCTTGGATCACCACCAGCTACCAAGCACCTGAAGCTGATATAACTGAATAATTTATTTTGAAATGTCACATCCCTTCAAGAATGCGTATGCTGATGCTGAGTGACTGTCCTGTTATGTTGACTGACTATCCTCCTCCTCCTCAATGATCCGATTCATGATGATAGCTTGGAAGAACATTTTTGTTTCTGGGTGCCGCCACCAGTGGCTAAGGCCCAATTTTTCAGCCCCTGTTTAACAGGGGCATGTAATTACAATTTTTTATGCAATGCTTTGAAGCAGGGCTCATTCCTGCACTCCAACTAGAGTATCTGGGAGAGGTTGCAGTGTCGTGGCACCAGCACCAGTGCCTAAGGCCCAATTTTTCAGCCCCTGTTTAACAGGGGCTTGTAATTACAATTTTTGATGCAATACTTTGCAACAGGGCTCATTGCTGTGCTCCAAGTACAGTATCTGTGAGGGGTTGCAGTGTTGTGGCACCAGTGCCTAAGGCCCAATTTTTCAGCCCCTGTTTAACAGGGGCGTGTAATTACAATTTTTGATGCAATACTTTGCAACAGGGCTCATTGCTGTGCTCCAAGTACAGTATCTGTGAGGGGTTGCAGTGTTGTGGCACCATTGCCTAAGGCCCAATTTTTCAGCCCCTGTTTAACAGGGGCGTGTAATTACAATTTTTTGATGCAATACTTTGCAACAGGGCTCATTGCTGTGCTCCAAGTACAGTATCTGTGAGGGGTTGCAGTGTTGTGGCACCTGTGCCTAAGGCCCAATTTTTTCTGCCCCTGTTCAACAGGGGCATGTAATTACAATTCTTGATCTAATAATTCACAGCAGGGCCTATTCCTGCGTCCACCAAGAGTAACTGTGAGGGCTTACAGTGTTGTGGCAACACCACCACCACCACCACCACCAAAGGCCCAATTTTTCTGCCCTTCTTCAACAGGGGCATGCAATTACAATTCTTGATCTAATGATTTACAGTAGGGCCCATTCATGCGCCCACAAAGAGTAACTGTGAGGGCTGACAGTGTTGTAGCACCAGCACCACCACCAAAGGCCCAATTTTTCCTACCACTGTTCAACAATGGCATGTAATTACAATTCCTGATATAATAGTTCACAGCAGGGCGTTCCAGCGCCCACCAAGAGTAACTGTGAGGGCTCACAGTGTTGTAGCAACACCAACATGTAAGGGGCAAATTTCAGCAGAGTATATACGGCAGGCCCCTACTTTCAAACATCCAACTTACAAACGACTCCTACTTGCAAACGGAAGGAGACAACAGGAAGTGAGAGGAAATCTACCCCTAGGAAGGGAAATTCTCTCCTGTAAGAGTTAATATGGGAAAACGGTGTCTCCTCTCTACTGATGCTTTATCACCAATCCTTGTTTCAATAAACACCCCACTTTTCAAAAACATTTGTCATTGGGACGGAAAGTGAGGGGGGAAATGTTTTCTCTCTTCCTTTTCAGGAATAATTATAGAGGTGGGAGGAGGCCTACCCCCTCCTTTTTTTTTGGGGGGGGGACGGTGTGGATATAGGAGATATTATACCATATTAATTATTAATTGATTACATTAATTATCTCAGAGAAGGCGGGCACAGAAGGGAAATATAGAGTAAAATAGTAATACCTAAATATAAATAATGTATTTTTTTTTACATATATGTGTATATATATATATATATATGTATATGTGTGTATATGTATATATGTGTATATATATATATATTTTAATTTTTTTAATTTTTTTTATCTCTAGTGTAGTGTATTCAGGTTATAAGTTATTGGTATGTTTTTGTTTGTTAGTTTTATATTTACTTATTATGAATTGATCAGACTGGGAAATGAAGGGAGAGAGGAGGAGAGGAAGAGAGGGAGAGGAGGGAAGAGGAAGGAGGGAGAGAAAGGGGGGAGATGGGGGGATAGGGCAAATGGGGGAGGGGACAAAAATATGGAACAAACTGGGGGAATACGCAGATTAGAGGTCGCCTCTCCTAGGCTGGGATAATGTTACATTTTCTCCCCCCCACCTCATCCTCCTTCTGTAGCGGGTCCAGTGAGTTATATAAAACCGTTTGTTGGTCTTCTTTATTTTTTTTCTGTGTGGAGTTTTTTGGTGATACAAATTATAAGGAAGATATGATGTATACAAATGTATAATGATGTATAAAGATGTGAATAATCAGGTGGAGGTTTGCTTGGAATGCTCAGGCCGGGGTCATCGATGTTCAACCCGGCCCCCAAATAGGATAAACACTCAAGGAAGAGTATTAGTGACTGAGTGAATATAGCAGGATTGCTTTAGGAACTTCTAGGTGGCCAATAACGGGGATAGAGATCAGGAGAAATGGAATCGTTGCTAATTATGTCATTTAACGTAAGAGGAATGAATGTCCCTGAAAAACAACGGATGTTGTTACAGGAATTGAGGAGACAGCATATTGATATTGCCTTCATCCAAGAAACCCATTTTAGAGAGAACAACCCCTCTATGTTGAGGAACAGAGAGTACCCAGTGGTATACCATGCAATTAATCCAGAGGCTAAAACAAAGGGTGTTTCGATTTTAATTTCTAATAAAGTTTCCTGGGTTTATAGAGATGCACTGATAGATATGGAGGGAAGGTATCTTTTTATAAAGGGAACAATGGAGGGACGGTAGTGACATTGGCGTCCTATTATGCTCCTAATATACAACAAGATATATTTGTTAAAAAAATGATGAGACAATTAACAGTATTTATAGAGGGGCAGTTGATCTTTGGAGGAGATCTTAATGTCCCGTTAATTCCTAACGAGGATACGTCATCTGGGGCATCATCAATACAACCTAAAATAAGAAAGGGGATTGCAAAAGAATTGGCAGAGGCAAAAATGGTGGATGTATGGCGGTTATTTCACCCGAAGGAAAGAGACTATTCATTTATCTCCAACCCGCATAAAGTATACTCAAGAATCGATGTCTTCTTTATTCCTCATAAACAACTACATTCAGTTAGGGAATCCACTATTGGTTTGATTACTTGGTCAGACCATGCACCTGAGTTATGATTTGGCGGAGAGAAACCGGACGTCTCCAATGATGTGGAAACTAAATGAGAGTCTGTTACAGGATCCGAAGGTAACGGAGGACATAAGAAAGGAGATGGACTGGTTCTTTCGGGCGAATGATAACTCAGAGAGTTCATTAGGAGTAATCTGGGAAACTCATAAGGCTGTAATAAGAGGGGTACTGATTAAACATGGAGCAAGGATTAAGAAAGAGAGGGAAGTTAAATTAAAATGTTTACTAGAAAAAATTCAAAGATTGGAGGCACAACATAAACATGCTCAGACTACAGATGTACAAAGGGAATTATTAAAAACGTGCGAACAAACGAACAAGTTATTACAGTATAGAGCAAAAATGGCATTACAGATTGGTTGTAAAAGCAGCTATGAATCAGGCAATAAGTGTGGAAGACAATTAGCAAGGGCCTTACGTGAAATACAGACAAGGACATACATACCTTCGGTTAAAAAAAAAGATGGAACAGAAGCGCAGCTACCACGACAAATAGCGGAGGCATTTGGCGACTACTATTCCTCATTGTATAACCTAAGATTGAGAGAACCAGAGCAGGCCGAGACGGAGGAATATGTAACATCGAGTGGTATGCCGAGCCTGGCGATAGAGGTCAGTGAGAAATTGCAGTTGCCAATAACATTGGAAGAAGTCCAAAATGCAGTCAGAGAGTCAAAGATAGGGAAAGCACCAGGGCCAGATGGGTTTACGGCCCAATATTACAAGACATTTTTTTCTGAGCTAGGACCTTTTATGGTTAGAATGTTCAACGATCTGGGAGAAACAACTCCCTTTCATTCAGAGACAGTTAAAGCCATGATATCAGTACTACCAAAAGAAGGTAAGGACCCAAAGCAGTGCAGCAGTTACAGGCTAATATCTCTGCTCAATGCTGATTTAAAAATATTTAGCAAGATAATAGCCTTGAGATTACAACAACATCTCCCCTTTTTGATTCATCAAGATCAAGTTGGCTTTATACCAACAAGAGAAGCAAGGGACAATACCATTAAGGCAGTGAATCTGATACATATAGCAAACTCGACTAAGACCCCCTGCGTCTTTCTTGGAACGGACGCAGAGAAGGCCTTTGATCGGGTGGGATGGGGGTTTATGTTTGTGGTCCTACGACATATAAAAATTGGAGAGAAAATGACTAATTGGATCGCAAGCATGTATAAAGGCCCTACAGCCCAAGTGAAAGTTAATGGAGAGGTGTCCCCACTTTTTAAGATATCAAATGGGACAAGACAGGGCTGTCCACTGTCTCCTTTGATATTTGTATTGACTTTGGAGCCTCTTTTGTGCAGAATATGGGCAAATAAGGATATCATGGTAATTGAAATAGGGGGATCACAGCATAAAGTCGCAGCATATGCAGACGATATGCTATTTTCAATGATAAACCCGATTGTGAGCCTCCCTAACCTGTTTAAGGAAATCGAGCAGTTTGGTAAACTCTCATATTTCAAGATAAACTGTGCAAAATCAGAAGCCTTGATGGTAGCAACCCCGAAGAAGTGGATGGAATCAATAAGGTTAAGTTATAAATTTAGATGGCCAGATCAGGGGCTGAAGTATTTGGGAACTATAATTGCGGCAGATACAGCAAAAAATTTTGAATTAAATTTCCTCCCAATATTGAGTAAAATACGGGGATTACTGGAGAAATGGCACAAGGGGATGTTCTCATGGTTTGGAAGGGCTAATATAATCAAAATGAACGTCCTACCAAAGATACTGTACCTTCTTCAGGCATTCCCGATTGCAATTCCAAGATCGTTCTTTAGTCGTATGCAAACATTATTTATGAAATTTATTTGGGCCAGTAAACAACCGAGAATTAGGAGGTCATTACTTTTTTTGCCAAAACAATATGGGGGGATGGCGGTGCCTAATGTATACAAGTATTATCAAGCAGTACATTTAGGACGGGTATTAGATTGGTGCCGACACAGGGACATGAAAATATGGCCAAATTTAGAACAGGCACAATGTAGGGAATTACTAAGCAGAGCACCCTGGTGTTTCAAAAATATTACAACTAATACCAAGACGCACCCAACAATAGGGACAACACTGCGAGTATGCAATAGTCTCTTTATAAGGGAGGAGCTATCGACATGTAGTTCACCATTGACGCCTATATTGGGAAACCCCCAATTTATACCGGGAATACAAAAAGGCCCTTTTGCGAGGTTAATGGAACGTGGTCAGTTTCAGGCTTCGCATTTTTTGGTATTGGGTAACTGCCCAACAATGCAGGAATTGATGAAAAAAAATGGGCCCTTTCAATTAGATTTTTTTCAAGCAGCACAACTAAGAAATTTTTTAAGTACGACGGTGACATCAGGCTATGTAGATCGGAATCTAACAGTATTTGAGAAAATGTGCATGGAAAAAGAACCAATAACGCATACAGTGTCCAGAATGTATGGGCTGCTGAGCTGACTAAACCATCTGAGGATTTCCAGCTGCCCTTCTTTCATAGATGGGAGCTTGATCTGGGGAGGACTTTTCAGGAGTCTCAAAAAAATAAAATGATTCATGCAATATTTAAAACAGCAACGTGCACAAAAATGCAGGAAACAAATTATAAAATTATCTCACAGTGGTATAGAACCCCGGAAAGACTCCACAGATGGTTCCCGAATGTGAAGGGAGAGTGCTGGAGATAGCAGTTAGAGCAGGGCAGTATGTTACATATATTTTGGGAATGCCCCAGAATAAAGGAATTTTGGAAGGAGGTCCGAGAGACTATCCAACGATTTGGTGGAATAGCAATACCAGATGACCCAGCATTTTTTTTTATTGCATTTAATAGAGATACCAGGAGATAGATATAGGAATTCAATCCTGGGACATTTAGTAAATGCTGCGAAAGCCTGTATACCACTAAAATGGAAACAGACACAAGCACCTAATATGAGTATGTGGCTACAAAAAGTAGAAGAAGTGAATAGGATGGAAGATTTAGTTTGGACAAGTAGGAAAAAAAGAGATTTATACTTAAAAACCTGGTCAACATGGAACGACTTTATTTATGATAGGGAGGGTGGGAGATAGGCGGCGGCGGGGGGAATGGGGGGAGGGAGGGAGGAGAGGGAACAGGGGGGAGGGGCTTGGGGAGGGTTGGGTGTTTTTTTGTTTTTTTTTGGGGGATTGGGGTGGGGAGGGTAGGAAAATAGGAAGGAGAGTCAAAGGGAATGATAAGTAGGAAGGAGGGGATTAAGTATATGGATATAAGGAAACGGAACCTGTGGGGAGTGTTGCCCCAGGCTGTAGGAAGAAGGGATGAATGGAGCAAATATTGCTCTTTGTTCCCGACTCCTTTTAAACCCTCTGCTGGCTTTTTTGCTTTAGTTCATGATTTATTACTCTTTATTTGTTTCCCATCAGTATTGGGAGGAACGGGGAATTAGAATAAGAATTATGTAGGTTCTACCTGGCCCGGAGTATAGAAGAGCCTACGGGAAGCAAGTTAGAGTACCGACCGAATTATGGTAATGTGAGACTCAAGAATATGTATGTGGAATATGTGAGAATGACTCAATTCTTTATGTGTATGTACATGAAATGGAATACTCTGTTTAATTTGTATAATTTGGAAAAAGAAACGGAAAAATAAAGAAATTGGAAAAAGAAATGTTCTGAACAGGTGCACAGACAGCAAAACAAATGTTACAGAGGTGATAACCCTTCCCTATGTTTTCCAAGAAGCTTAAAAATAGATTTTTTTGGCTGGAGCTACACCTAAACAATGTACCGTATTTTTCGGACTATAAGACTTTTTTCCCCCAGAAATATGGGGGAAAATGTCCCTGCGTCTTATAGTCCGAATACATGACAGGCCCCGCCCCCCAACATCGCTGGCACCGCCCCTGCCTTCAGTTCTCACACCTCCCTGTAGCCGCTGGAATCCCCTGACCGCCGCCACTGGCTCCGCTCCCCCCGCCGCCGCTGGCAAAGTCCCTTATACAGCTCGCATTGCGGCTAATCCAATTAGAGCCGCTCTCTATTTCTTTTCTCCCTTCAGCTTACAGAAAGGGAAGGGGGGCGGCGGGGGATATACAGACAGCCCACATCTCTCCTCTTCCTGTCACAGCGCCGCTGCCGAGTTCTCTGGCAAATAGAGCAGCGGCACTGTGACAGGGAGAGGAGAGCTGCGGGCTGTCTGTATATCCCCCGCCGCCCCCCTTCCCTTTCTGTAAGCTGAAGAGAAAGAGAGAGCGGCTCTAATTGGATTTGCTGGGCTGCCACCCAGCTTCCTTCCTTGCTGTTTCCCTCCCCATGATTAGCCACAGCAGAGGGCCAATCAGAAGACACTGAGGGCATCATGGGAAATGAAGTCACTTCTGGCACCAGTTCCCCCAGCATGCAAGCACTCTGCTGGAGGGGAGGGAGGGGGTGTTAGAAGAGGAGCAAAAGAGAATACTCTGCTGGGGGACACCACCAGAGAGCCACGCTGTACCCCGCACCACCAGAGAGCCGCGCTGTACCCCGCACCACCAGAGAGCCACGCTGTACCCCGCACCACCAGAGAGCCACCACCAGAGAGCCACTCTGTACCCCGCACCACCAGAGAGCCACGCTGTACCCCGCACCACCAGGGAGCCACGCTGTACCCGCACCGCCAGAGAGCCACGCTGTATCCGCACCGCCAGAGAGCCACGCTATACCCGCACCGCCAGAGAGACACGCTGTACCCGCGCCACCAGAGAGCCACGCTGTACCCACACCGCCAGAGAGGGAGCCATGCCATTTTTCTCAACGATTTTCATCCATATTACCGGGACCAGGCATTACATTAAAGCCGCAAGCAGTTTTAAATGGCTTTTTTTCCTTTACAAATGTCATTTTGTGCAGGGACAGTTCTAAACACGGGAAACACATGCCACTTCACAGCCACTTCACAGGCATACTTTAGACACCCCCCAGGTACGATATTTAAAGTAATATTTCAATTTTTTTTTCACTTTATGCATCATTAAAATGACTGCTCCCGAAAAACAGCGGTTTTTAAAACTTCGTTTTGCATTGATACATGTCCCCTGGGGCAGAACCCGGGTCCCCAAACCCTTTTTAGGACAATAACATGCATATTAGTCGTTAATTAGCCTTTTAGATTTCGAACGTTCGCGTCCATTGTATTTAATAGAGTTCTAACGTTCGCGCGAACTTTCGGTCCGTTCGAAGGTTCTGGTGCGAATCGAACTGGGGGGGTGTTCGGCTCATCCCTAGTGTTTGTGTCTGTTAATAATGATTGTAGTGTATTTTTTTTGAGAGAATTGTGATTTGGTAAATATTTTCAAAACTATTGTGGGGCCTAAAAAATCTGTAGCACCTTTTTTTTATTCTACAGGTTATGTGCTTTCAGAAAATGTATGGTTTGGAAGTCCTAAAAAACTCCAGAATTTTTGAACAATTTTGCTTATTCACAGTTTTGTGTACCTGTAATTTCACTGTTTTGCAAAAAGGGGCAATTTAAAATGTACAGATATGTGTTATTTATTAACTCAATACAGTTTTAGCTTTTATATTTAGTGGGAATTTAGCAGGATTTTTTACATTTTTGCTGTTTGTGTCCACTAATAATAATAATAGCAAAAAATATAATTTTGATAAATGTTTGTCTTTTATTCTACAGGTCCTGTGCTTCCAGAAAATGTATGGTCTGTGGGGGGTCTCTAACAATATCTGAATGCTGTAAGTGAAAAATAAAAAACAATGGAAAAATTTAAAAATGGTCTGGCCACCAGAGTTTAAAAGTGCAACGCAGGGCCTGGCAGTGAAAGAGTTAAGCGTTCCCATGCCTTTCTCTTTCTTGTATTCAGAGACCCCACCTGGAAGGGGGGTGTGAGCTGAGTTATTTTTTAAAGTGGTTGTGCGCTCCAGATTCCCCCCCCCCCCAATACTATAACCTGGTGCCCCCTGAACAAAACCTTAGCTGTGTTTCTGTCCTTATGAGAATTCTTCCTAGATGTACAGTATTTTAAAAATAAATTGTTACCTACAATGTAATGTAGTGCAATGTAAAGCACTGCATAAATTGTCAGCGCTATATATTGTATATGCCTGTAATAAATAAATAATAGGTTAATAATATGCTTC
Organism: Rana muscosa; assembly: GCA_029206835.1. Lineage (NCBI taxonomy): Eukaryota > Metazoa > Chordata > Amphibia > Anura > Ranidae > Rana > Rana muscosa. The sequence goes on from CM055127.1 coordinate 74,922,322, forward strand.
TTGTAGAACCACACACACACAGCAAACTAAGGTCTCCCTGGAAACTTATTTTAAATGTTGGCAACTATTATATGCTGTTTAAGTTTGTATCCTGGAGAGGATAGTGCCTTCCAGGCCTAGGCCAAAAGAGAGACTCCATGCGATGACCCACTGAAGGGGGACTTATGCAAGAGAGAATATAGGAAGATAGCTGGACTTTCAGAGTTCGAGTCGGTGGCACAGATGTCGTGCTGAGTTGTTAAACATGATGTTTTACAGTAACTCATTAACCGCTTGCCGACCGCCGCACGAACTTATACGTTGACAGAATGGCACGGCTGGGCAAATGGGCGTATATATGCATCCCCTTTAATTTGGTGCAGTGTGGTCGTGCGCGCGCCGGCGTGCTAGTGACCCTGTCGCGAGCTCCGTGACCATGCCCACGGGACCCGCGGACTCGATGTCCGCCGGTGTCCCGCGATTGGGTCACAGAGCTGAAGAATGGGGAGATGTCAGTATAAACACAACATCTCCCCGTTCTTCCTAGTGACATGTCATTGATCGTCTGTTCCCTTTCATCGGGAACAGCGATCAGTGACGTGTCACTCGTAGCCACGCCCCCTAACAGCTAGAGTCACTCCCTAGGACACACTTAACCCCTTCAGCGCCCCCTACAGGTTAACCCCTTCACTGCCAGTGTAATTTTTACAGTAATCAGTGCATTTTTATAGCACTGATCACTGTAAATAATGACAGTGGTCACAAAATGGTGTCAAAATTGTCCGATGTGCCCGTCATAATGTCGCAGTCATGAAAAAAAATCGCTGATCGCCGCCATTACTAGTGTAGCGGGGTGTTCCCCTTTAATGCAAAAGAGACTACATTACCCAGAACCCCATTCAGCAATGTTCCGCCGCAGAGACTCATGGGAGGGGTTATAAAAGGAGGAGGCGAGGCTGGGCTCGGTCTCTTTGGGACACGAGACTTCAGAGACTGATCCTCCTGTGCGGACGTGCAGGGCCTGAAGCCTGAGGCCTTGCGCAGCACCAAAGAGCCTTCCACCCCTCTGCGAGCCTGGGTGGCATCTGACTTTGCTCGACTACAGCCTTGTTGGATCGGGGACCCGATCGCTGAAGAGACGGAGTGTGTGTGTGAGGACACAACAGGTGGAAGTTCCCGGACTGGGACCATAGTCCGATCGGGTGAGAGGGCATATGCCCAACCGATATACTGTTACTGCATCTAGGCTTATAGACTGCCGTGGCCTATGAGTTGTTCTTAGTGCTCTTATTGAAGATTCTCCTTGTTAGAACTAAATCTACCGTTCGCATAGTCAAGTTCCACTCCATCTTTACCTACCCCCATTGGATTACAAAGTTTGTACTCTATTAATGTGCACCACCGTTAAAGATCTGCCGGTGAAGAAAAAGAACTAAGTTGTAGATACTAAAACCAGGCCTGGTGGGGTTTCTGGGGTGGTTTGGTTACTGCGCCACAGGGCACTTAGCTAACGGTCGCCCGCGTGGCGCACTTGTTATGTATTAACCCTATAGTGTGTTAGTGTGGCTGGACTTTACATTACAAATGATTATTCTGTAAACTGTTATTGATGTTATCTTCTTTTCCTTTACCAAGAGCTTAAGTAAATTCTTACATTTATTTAAATTCAGTATTGTTTCAATGCTCAGTTATTCATACAGTATAAGACATACAATTTACTATTAGTACTAGCTGTGCCAGTAGGGGGTAGAACATATTGCCGGGGGTTGGCGGAGCTGTATTCAGGGCCCAAACTAAATCAGCGGCCTTCTTAGTTGGAGGTATCGCTACACTAGTAAAAAAAAAATATTAATAAAAATGCCATAAAACTATCCCCTATTTTGTAGATGCTATTACTTTTGCGCAAACAAATCAATTTTACATTTTTTTTGTATATATTCTTTGGGGATATTTTTTATTGCAAAAAGTTAAAAATATTGCGTTTTTTTCAAAATTGTCGCTTTATTTTTGTTTATAGCAAAAAAAATAAAAAAACGCAGAGGTGATCAAATACCACCAAAAGAAAGCTCTGTTTGTGGGAAAAAAAGGACGTCAATTTTGTTTGGGAGCTACATCACACGACCGCGCAATTGTCAGTTAAAGTGACACAGTGCCGAATCGCAAAAAGTGGCCTGGTCTTTGGCCAGCCAAATGGTCCGGGGGTTAAGTGGTTAAAAGGCTACTTGTGTGGACATTCTTTTATTTATTGAGACAGGCCTTGGGCCAGGAGGATGCGAGTATGGTAGTAGAGGAGGGCTTCAGGACTAGAGCATGTGAGTCACAATATGCTGAAGTTTCTCCTCATTACAGGTTTGTGTATACCCTTATCTCATTCCTGAGCATGAAGAAGATAGGATACACCCTTGGCCAGCTTGGCAGGAGCTGACGGCTAATTGGGGCTGCCAACAGACAGGTGCATTTAAATAATGTCCCACTGATAATTGTTTTTGTGAATTGTGAATGTGGTTTTCGAATGTTAATATAAAAAATAAAGAAAAAAGTACTTTCAAACGACAATTGTCAATTAATCGAATGTACTGATGAGAATGTTTGAAAATCTGCTAGTGTATAGCCAGCTTCTATCCACTGTTTCTCTTTCTAGAATGCCTTTGATGTAGAATATTATTCTTACCTCATTTGATTATCACACTTCGTCATTATGTCATACTGTGAACTTTACATGACACTAAAAACTTTTGTCACTGCTGGGTGTAATAGCATCCAGGGTCCTCATCCTTCATCAGCACATTTGTGTGTTGTCGTATGAGTCTAGTGTACATCCAGGCTAAATGGGTGTCTACGTGCATACTTGGCAAACCATTTTCCCCACCCAAAGGAAAACATGTTTAGTTTTCATACTGACATTTAATATTATACATACCAGCCCTCTATCTGTATCCTGGACACCACCCATTTGGTGCGGAAATCTCATTTGTAATATATTCTATAGGGTCACCCCACCTACAATACAACATGGTGTTATATGAGGGCATTTTACAATCCATAGATTACATATTCCTGCTGATTTAAAATCCATCTGCTGGTTGAGAAACCTTTTTTTACTTTTGATTCAGGCTATTACTGTCAATTACCAATTCAATGCCGGGCATTTTCACCACCTTCCTGCCCAGGCCAATTTTCAGCTTTCAGCACTGTCACGCTTTGAATGACAATTGCGCGGTCGTACAATGTGGTTCCCAAACAAAATTGATGTCCTTTTTTTTCCCATAAATAGAGCTTTCTTTTGGTGGTATTTGATCATCTCTGCAGTTTTTATTTTTTGTGCTATAAACAAAAAAATACTGACAATTTTGAAAAAAACACAATATTTTTTACTTTTTGCTATAATAAATATCCCATTTTTTTTTTATTTTTTTTTTACATTTTTCTCAGTTTAGGCCGATATGTATTCTTCTACATATTTTTGGTAAAAAAAATCGCAATAAGTGTTTATTGATTGGTCTGCGCAAAAGTTATAGTGTCTACAAAATAGTGGATAGATTTAAGGCATTTTTTTTTTTTTTACTAGTGTAGCGGGTATTTAAAATCCAGGGGGAGTGCAAGGGTGGTAGTATGACCCAATTCACTGATTATTGGGGAATCTGGAACCCTTTTACGGTTCTTGGAGGACTTTGGTGGTGTGAGGTTCCCTGCGGCCTGCAGGTGGCATTGTTGCCCCGGGCCGGAGTTGAACCTTCACCGCAGGACTGCATCCTTTTTGTCCTTTTCCGGCGCTGGTACGGCGGGGCGGGGAACCTGCTGTGACGCAAAGGGAGAGGAGATAAAAGGGGCGGATGCCCTGAACACAGGGTTCAGAGTCGGAGGTCAGAGTCGCGCCCAGGCACCTTCAGCCTGGGTGGCGGCGTTCCGGAGTTCCGGGCCCAGGTGCCCTTGACCTGGCCGGAGCAGGAGATGGAGTCCATCCCAGGCACCTTTAGCCTGGGGTGAGGTACTATTGAGAAGGCCTGGGGCCCGGTACCTTCGACTGGGTCCCGCAAGGGTGGAGGAATCCGAGGGGGCCCTAAAGCCTTGGGTGCCCGAGTCTGAGATGAGGAGACCAGGGAGCGTAACCCCTCCGAACAGTCCGGTTCAGAATTGCTGGTGAAGGCGGGGCCTCTCTTGGACTGATGTCTTCCCTCTGACAGGGGCTGCACTTAGCGAAGGTAATTCACTTTCTATTCTACACAGTCGGTAGCAGCGACTGTACGCCATAACTGTTGGTGACACCACAATGGTTAGTTCTATCTAAGGATTGTGCCTCGACCTACTCCCCACCTATACTGAACTGTTCTTTGGTCACAACCTGTCTGTGCTAAGTGACGATTTATTGCTGTTGGAGAATAAATACGAGTTGGACCTTTTCAGTGGTGTGGAACTCCAGTTACTGGGAGCAGAGGGGGTCATTTACAGAAAAGACTTGGCTCTGGGTTATACACACATGACCCGATTGTAAAATAGGTTCTGGCCTTCACCTCTATCCAAAAGAGGACATGGGCCGTGGTGCATCTCATCCCTCCTCCCATACCCTCCCCTAGACGAGACAACAAGCCGAGAAGAAGAAGGGGTGAGAGGGGTGAGGTCGCTACACGTGGGGGCATCGTTCCAGGAAGTGTGTTATACATATGGAGCTGAGAATGTCTGAATTTGAACTTTGTTGCCCGGGGGAGTTCCGAGTAGGTCGGCCATGTTGGCCAGCGCGCCATGAGGCACACCATAGCTGCGCAGTTCGTGGGCAGGGAGAAGAGAAAGCCAGCGAACAAGTGCAGAGTATGGGAGGAGTCTGGCCATGTGGAAGGACACACGTGGAGATTCCGGCGCAAATTGGTCAGTGCGCAATGGAGCAGCAGACAGTCGGGATGACCTCAAATACTCTGTGGATTTCTGTTCCTTCTACCACGGAGATGACTTCTTTTGCTGCTCTGATCATGGACACAGGAATAAGGCTAAGGCCCCGAGGACGTTTGGCTCTGTACACATGCAGAGACATAGAGGCCCTCGGTGTGATCTGTCCCGGCTGTTCGGGACTGGTGGTCCACTTGAAGCCATTCGGGTGATGTGAGGCTTGCAGGTAATTCCTTTTTGAGGTGAAGCCATCCACAGAAAGGCCTCACGCCTACCACCTCAACTACCTCACAGGTACTGCCACTCCGGAGGGAGAGATCGAAGCCTATGTGGGCATTCCTGTGCGCACTGACCGGGGCGAGGTGAAGGCCCCAGCGGAGACTGAGAGAGAGAAATCAGAGGATGCTGCCTCGGTCACCACAAGCTCCCTGCTCCCACCGCCGAAGAGGAAAGTTGGCCTAGTGAAGGCACCCTATGGACGTGGAAGAGCTTCGCCCCGTTGCTTGCCTGGCCTGGATGGATCCGGAGGGAAGAGCCCTGGGCGTCCCTGTTCTACTAAAGGTCCAGGTGAGCCAGGGGTTGGGACTGTGTGTGTGGTTGGAGGTGTCGGCAGCCCACAGTCAGCGGGGGCCGTTCAGGGGAGTGATTCTGTGACTACTGGGAATTATCTGCCCGCAGAGTTTTATGACACCTCCGACCTGGAGTCATTATCTGACGCCGATGATGACGGGGAGATCGATGAGATCTTTCACAAGAAGGGATGGGACAAGATGCCGCTACCCTCGTCCCGTGCAACAAGGGACCCACCTATGTCCATTGTGGATAGTACACCCCAGGTGGAGGCCTCGGAGCCTAGGGAGGAATCTGGTCCCCTGTCTACCTGTCCACTTCTTGAATCATCAGATGTTTCACCTGCTCCTGTTGTGGGAGTGCAATGTGCATCACTGCAGGCTCCTAAGCCCAAATCTACAGAGGTAGTGAAAGTACCTCGTCATCCAGAATCCATCATTCTGCCTGGAGAAGGAGACCGTGCCACAATGCCACCTTTGGCCAGGCTGCAGCGTCTCTTTTGCCAAAAGGTTGCCTGTGAATATGGATGGGAATACCCATATTTGCCACGAGACTTGCTCTATGCAGGTGGAAGTTTTGCGGCAGCGGTGGTACAATGAGTTCATCTGGACAAAGCTCAAGGTACCTCACGCACGCAGATACCTCTCGTGTTCACCTACAGTTACCAGAAAATTCAAGGACTGTAGGGCAGAGTGGGTGCTTGGGAGGCACATCCATGCTGACAGGGTGCTTATCTGTCGGAAGGATGGAGAGAACATTGAATATAATGTAGAGACCTTTGACAAGCATTTAAAGCCTTTGTTCCTGCCGCACCCAAAGTTCTACTTATAGGAGGAAAAGGCTCCTTTATATTCTCTTTTATTGCTGGACTTTCCATAGTGTTTTGCTGGAACACAGGGACTGTGCCCTATCTATTTTTTTTTTGGGGGTGTTTACTCTTTGGAGAAATGGGAGCAGTTACTGTTGTTTGTTCTCCCTCCTTCTCCTCCCATCAGAAAAAAAAATCAGTGACTTTGGGGCATAGCCAGTATAGGGCCACAGCACAGAGAAGTAAAGTTCATCTGGATCTGACAAGTGTCTTTACCGCGGCATTGCCACCAGGAGGCGGTGTTGCGCAACGATTGTTTGTTTTACACTCTGCACTATATTTATTGGAGCGAATGGGTTTCTTTAAGGATAGACCCATTCCTTCCAAGAAAACACATACATTGTGTTAGGATGTGTGTTTTCTTTTCTTTTTCCCTCTGCAGGAGACTCATCTATCAAGGCTGCTGAGAATGGGGTGGTCCTTAGATAGCAGAAAGGGGGGGAAGTGTCAATGGGTAAAATTACTTAAAGTATTTTTGATATAAGTTCGCTGTTTTATATTCCTGTTTCCCTTTCCCATTTTAGGTCCTGGCACAATTCATGGCTAAATGTTAAGGTTTGGTTTTATGTGTAGTTTGGTCTCTGGGTTGAACTTATGTTACCACTCTCTGGAGACATGGGTTTGCACCAGACACTGGGGACCAGTGTCAAATTACCAGGGGGAGAGTGTAGCGGGTACCGTATTTATCGGCGTATAACACACACTTTTTTCCCCTTAAAATCAGGGGAAAATCGTGGGTGCGTGTTATACGCCGATACCCACTGATCCCGGCGATCTCCGCTGACTGAGCGGAGCGCAGCGATCGCCGCCGAGATACACATAGCCGAGTGTACTCGGCTATACTCAGCTTTTCTCGGCTCTGCTCACAGTCACGCCCAGTCCCGCCATTGGACCTGTGATATGTCCATCATAGGGCGGGACTCGGCGTGACTGTGAGCGGAGCCGAGAAAAGCCGAGTATAGCCGAGTACACTCGGCTATGTGTATCTCGGCGGCGGCTCCGCCCAGTCCCTGCGTCTCTGCGTCCCTGCGTTCTCGGCGGCGTTCGCCCCGCTCCGCCTAGTCTCTGCAGCGATCTCGGCGGCGCCAATTTTGAAAACTAGGGCAAGGCTGCACTTAGCAAAGGCTGCACTGGACACTGGGCAAAGCTACACTGGGCAAAGGCTGCACTGGACAAAGCTGCACTGGACACTGGGCAAAGGCTGCACTGGGCAAAGGCTGCACTGGACACTGGGCAAAGCTGCACTGGACACTGGGCAAAGGCTGCACTGGACAAAGCTGCACTGGACACTGAGCAAAGCTGCACTGGGCAAAGGCTGCACTGGACACTGGGCAAAGGCTGCAATGGACACTGGGCAAAGGCTGCACTGGACACTGGGGCAAGGCTGCAATGGACACTGCTGACAAGGCTGCAACGGACACTGGTAAGGCTGCATTTAAATGTAATTTTTTTTTTTTCCTTAAACTTCCCTCCTAAAAGTTTTTTTCCCTAAAATTCCCTCCTAAACTTGGGGTGTGTGTTATACGCCGGTGCGTGTTATACGCCGATAAATACGGTATTTAAAATCCAGGAGGAGTGCAAGGGTGGTAGTATGACCCAATGCACTGATTATTGGAGAATCTGGGACCCTTTTATGGTTCTTGGAGGACTTTGGTGGTGTGAGGTTCCCTGCGGCCTGCAGGTGACGTTTTTGCCCCGGGCCGGAGTTGAACCCTCACCGCAGGACTGCATCCTTTTTTCCTTTTCCGGAGCTGGGTGGGGAACCTGCTGTGACGCAAAGGGAGAGGAGATAAAAGAGGCGGACGCCCTGAACACGGGGTTCAGAGTCGGAGGTCAGGGTCGCGCCCAGGCACCTTCAGCCTGGGTGCCGGCGTTCCAGAGTTCCGGGCCCAGGTGCCCTTGACCTGGCCGGAGCGGGAGATTGAGTCCATCCCAGGCTCCTTTAGCCTGGGGTGAGGTACTATTGAGAAGGCCTGGGGCCCGGTACCTTCGACTGGGTCCCGCAAGGGTGGAGGAAACCGAGGGGGCCCTAAAGCTTTGGGTGCCCGAGTCTGAGATGAGGAGACCAGGGAGCGTAACCCCTTTCGAACAGTCCGGTGCAGCATTGCTGGTGACGGCGGGGCCTCTGGTAACTCTCTTGGATGGATGTCTTCCCTCTGACAGGGGCTGCGCTTAGCGAAGGTAATTCACTTTCTATTCTACACAGTCGGTGGCAGAGACTGTACGCCATAACCGTTGGTGACACCACAATGGTTAGTTCTATCTAAGGATTGTGCCTCGACCTACTCCCCACCTATACTGAACTGTTCTTTGGACACAACCTGTCTGTGCTAAGTGACGATTTATTGCTGTTGGAGAATAAATACGAGTTGGACCTTTTCAGTGGTGTGGAACCCCAGTTACTGGGAGCAGAGGGGGTCATTTACAGGAAAGACTTGGCTCTGGGTTATACACACAAGACCCGATGGTAAAATAGGTTCTGGCCTTCACCTCTATCCAAAAGAGGACATGGGCCGTGGTGCATCTCATCCCTCCTCCCATACCCTCTCCTAGACGAGACAACAAGCCGAGAAGAAGAAGAAGGGGTGAGAGGGGTGAGGTCGCTACACTAGTAATGTCAGGACTGCGATATTGCGGCGGACAGATCGGACACTTTTGACACTATTTTGGGACTATTCACATTTATACAGCGATCAGTGCTATAAATATGCTCTGATTACTGTATAAATGTGACTGGCAGGGAAGGGGTTAACACTAGGGGGCGATCAAGAGGTTAAATGTGTTCCCTGGGAGTGATTCTTATTGTGGGGGGAGGGGACTGACTGGGGGAGGAGACCGATCGGTGTCCCTATGTACAAGGGACACACCATCGGTCTCCTCTCCCTGACAGGACGTGGATCTCTGTGTTTACACACAGAGATCCACGTCCCTGGCTCTGTAAATGCCGATCGCGGGCACCTGGCGGACATCGCGGCTGCAAGGCACGCGCATCAGCACCCGCGTGACGCGGCGCGCAGGGAGGAAGTAAACAGGAGGACGTCCAGGGACGCCCTCCCGGCAATTGAGCGCCACGCTGTAGATGTCTTTTGTCTATAGCGCGGGAGCGAAGTGGTTAATCAACACTGGGAAATACCGGCACACTTTTGCAGAGAGAGGCATGTTAACTGCAAGAGTCAGATCTATCAACACTGCTATGAGAACACACATTGTGAAGAATTACTCAATGTGACCACATTTTCTGTTAACTTAGTATGGCACTGAAATGTAAAAAGTATTTTTAAACTCAAGAACAAAATATGATATATTGCAGCTGAGCTAACCAATAGATGTGGTGGCATTGGTTTTGTTTTTTCAGGCTACATACCTTTTCTGCAAGCACAGAAAAATACCTGTTTTTATCCTACTCTAGTTTGGGGATCATATTGTCATAATAATGCTGACTGCAAAAAGAGGTTAGCAGGCTTCAGAAGGCTTTCAACAAGCTTTAAGTTGTGCTTGCTTACTGCTAGCTGAAGCCTGTTAGCAGCTTGTTTAAAATGATAGTCAGCATTCCCATTGAGATATGTGTTTAACATCCCCAAACTGGGACTGAAGAATGCTCGCAAGCTTAAAGCTTTCTAATAAACTTTGAAAACAATTTGCAAAAAAGCTTGTTGTACAGTATAAGCTAAAGTCAGGGTATAAGGCCTAAAACAGACTCGTTTTAGAAAATGAATCGTGAGTTTTATTACATTTCATAATGGTATACCAATAATATATCAGAAACAAATTTTGTCCCTGCCCTGGGACATGTCCCTCCTATCCAGAGCATAACCGACTCAATACTAAGGGAGTATCACAGAGTCAAGTCATGAGGGTGTATACTTATCTCTCTTCTCTACTGTATACAAGGGGTCACCATTCAGGGCAGTCATATAGCTATATACTCTACTGATATACTCTATACATTAAGGGTAGGGATATAGCTATATGTTCTATACACCATTTAAGGCAGTGATATAGTGATATACTCTATACTCTATTTAGGACAGTGATATACTGTAGCTGCTGATGTTGCTGAAGTTTGCCCCTTTATTCTGCTCCTCACTTTTCCATAATGTTCTTCAAAATCTGAAAAGGTTACACTGACAAAGAAAGTAAGACGGCACCCCGATGATGTCACTTGGCTCAATAAAGTTTATTCAGCTATACAAATGATGCAACGCTTCTCCTCCTGAAGACCACTCCTCTCTGATATGTTTCCCCCTTATGGGCTTAATCATATAGATCTCTATAGCTTCAAGCCATCCCTCTTTTGAAACCAAATCTTTTGGTCCCTCTTTTCCACTCAATTGTCATTCTTTTTTATTTGATATATAGACCTCTATAAAAAATGTACAAAACACTTTAGGGTTAAAGCAATCATTATTGTGTAATAATTATCCATGAGCCGCATGACTGGGGGCATGGAAGGAGTATACCCTTTGCCTACATACTTTTTGCCGAAAAGTGTTCCTCTTTCCTATCATGGGAACTTGGAAGGTGTCACATACACCTTACCAACATGTACATTAATCTGCTGCAAGCTCCGTACTAGCAAGAAACAGGTGTCTAAATGGTATCTACAACACTGAAAAAAAAATCCAGGGTTTATATACTGTCTTCTTTCTTGTCTCTTTTGTCCTGCTGGTGATACCATACAGAAATCATTCAGAATTGCAGTCATTGTTAGGGTACAAATATATAGAAAAATGGCAGTGTCTTTCTTATATACTGTAGGTCTTAAAATGAATCTATTATTATTAGACCACATGTCTACTCTGTGGGTTTTCAGTGTAGTCAATAGAGACTCTCATGACTAAACCTATAATGGCGAAACGCATTGGATGGGGGATATTACAGGTGGGATGTGATTGTGTGGTCTAAATAAAGAGGTTTAAAGCAGTGATGTCATCAGTATGCGGTCCATTCTTTTTCTTTTGACATGTGGTTTGCCGAGTGGGCATGTCCTCCTTGGCGGGCACCTGATGCATCTGAGAATGGAGGAGTGAACATTTTAGAATTACATTATTTGATACTGAATCTTTTTAGTGTAGTGATTGTGGTGCAGCAGAACATGGTTTGTATGCTGGGGAAGGTTTTTTATTAAGTGAAAAATATTGGTTACCCCACATTTCAAAAATTTATAGTAATGTAACTTGTCTAAAATATAGGTTTGGTACTAAATGTATTACTATTATTCTCTGCTATCATTGCACGGACTAATACCACTGCACAAATGTTTAGTATAGTGGTAAGAGTAGGAGATCTCTTGCGTAGCAGTTCATTCGTTTGTGGTCAGGTGATGCCTTTCTAAATGAAGGAAAACGCACTTGTTTTGGCTTCCTTCTGGTGCTCGGTGCTATGGGAGTAGTAGTCTGTGCATTCCATCTTTAGAATGTTTTTAAGAGGGAGCACAGGTGGACTTTTTGATTATATAAAAGATTAGGAAAATCGAAGGTGCAGTAATCAAAATAAATGAAGGTAAATGTTATTGGTGTAGCACTGCCCCCGTAGGGATTTCTGTGTGTAGACCTCCCTGGGATTTTCCCCTTCCTATCTTACACCCAGTTTTAATGGGTTTTCACACACCCACCAGCACTCTCATCCGCTCGCTAACTAATAATCAATCCAGGGCTTTGGTTTTTTGGTATTTATTGTTGGAACTTGGATAGGAGAAGGGAATAGTGGGATACGCCAACTGGAACTAATAACAGATATAGAAAACTCTCACTCTGCCTCACCAGGTTGAATGTGGTAACAGACTTTCTGTTATACCATACAACACTTGTATGGGAAGAATACGTTCTTTTGTTTGCTCTGGAAGCAGACTTGGTGAAACTATTTACCTTCAGGACACTCACTAGCATCCCCTTCGACTGACACCCGTCAACTGACTCTACTAGCTGAAGGGATGGCCCTCACAGGACAGGCCCCATGACACAGATCTGTACTCACTATAGGCCAAAACAGATCCTTCCTGGTGTGTCTCCCATCCAGTCAGCTCTGCAGGACATCTGGGTTGCAGCTTTACTCCGATTTAGGCCCTCAGTTCAACCACCTGAGGCTGCATGGCAGCTTCTACAGAGGAGGGGCAGTCCCCCCCCCCTCTGGGACCCTGCTCTTCAGCCAAAGACCCAGAGCACATGTGCCCTTGGCATATATACAGTCACCCAGCATGCACTTAGGCTCTTTCCTCAGCCAATCAGGGCTGTAACTATGCATATGCTTTCACTTGTCAGGATTCTTCCCACTGTCCAATATGCCCCCCTATTGGACCAGTTTGAAACATTCAGACAACATGAGCAGCATCTGAGCTCATGAGCAGACTCTACCAATGGACCCCTGCTCCCTGGTAGACAGAGAGCATCTAAATTTACCTGACTGCCTTCCTGGTAAGCAGAAAGACCCAAAAACTATACTCTCTTCTAGAACCTACCTAGGAGGGTGCTAAATCCACCCCCCGCCAAAATAAGCCATGTCCTCACTGGCTTTGGACAGCCGCCACTACAAAATACCTGTACAAAAATTACAAGGAGTGTCCCACAAACTTGGAAAAGGGAATGTAACATATGTACAAAGCCATGGGGCATACCATATATGTGGCCGAAAAGCACAATAATTTAGAGTGAAAAAAATATAAAGCATCTGCTGTACAAGGATATTTACATGTGTTTTCAAAGAAACATCTACCAAGTGCACTATATGGGCACACCCTCTGCCAAACATAGACTGATTAGTGGGGAAATGACCCTAACTAACTATACAACAATAATATCATTACATATGTACAATAACGTTTCCAGACTTCTTGCAAGCCTGCAAAGAAAACACAAACATATAACAACTGTACAGTCTATCATACTTACAGTGAGACTATCCTCTCTGCAGAGGCGACTTTCCCATTTAAACAGACACCTATTGCTAATGTTTACGTTGAGATAGTTGTTGTATACAGCCCCCTAAGGGCAACTCTTGACCCGTTGTCCTTTTGTGTTCCTGTAAAAGACAAACAAAACAACCTACCAGTCTAGCTAAACACATTCTGCATTTGTTCCCCATGGGAACCATATGGCTAATAATAGGCAAAGTACCTCTTAAAAGTCAAGGTACTGACTCTTCTCTACTAGCCAAACCCACAAGTCAGGATGAAGAAGTGTGGAGTCCATCTGACTGATGCCCGCAGTGACCCTTTTCTGCAGCATTGGGGCAACACATCTTCTCTTTGCTGCCAGCCATCATTACTGGAGCCTTAGCAATGGCTTAACTACTAGTGATGAGCCGAACACCCCCGGGTTCGGTTCGCACCAGAACCCGCAAACGGACCGAAAGTTCGCACGAACATTAGAACCCTATTAAATACAATGGATGCGAACGTTCGGATTCTAAAGTGCTAATTATAACGACTATTATCCATGTTATTGTCCGAAACAGAGTTTGGGAACCCGGGTTCTGCACCAGGGGACATGTATCAATGCAAAAAGAAGTTTTAAAAACGGACGTTTTCCGGGAGCAGTCATTTTAATGATGCATAAAGTGAAAAAAAAAAAGTCAAATATTCCTTTAAGTATTGTACCTGGGGGGTGTCTAAAGTATGCCTGTGAAGTGCCACGTGTTTCCCGTGTTTAGAACTGTCCCTGCACAAAATAGCATTTCTAAAGGAAAAAAAGCCATTTAAAACTGCTTGCGGCTTTAATGCAATGTCTGGTCCCGGTAATATGGATGAAAATCTTTAGGAAAAATGGCATAGCTACCCCATCAACCCCCCCCCCCACCCCAGCCCATTACCAGCCCCTTTGGGTCTTGTATGGATATTAAGGGGAACCCCGCACACAAAATAAAAAAGGCCCTATATACTCTGAACAGCCGTATACAGGCGGTGCATACAAGACAGGGACTGTAGGTTTGTTCTTATGTATAATCTGTTTGTAATTTTGAACAGCTGCATTGTTTAAGTGTAGCTCCATGCCAAATTCCTTTTTTTTAGCTTTTTGGAAAACATAGGGAATGGTTATCACCCCTGTCACATTTTTTTTGCTGTCTGTGCCCCTGTTCAGAACATTTCACCTCACTTTGCGTCCCAATGACAACTGTTTTTGAAATGTGGTGTTTTTATTGAAACAAGGATTGGTGATAAAGCATCAGTAGAGAGGAGACACCTTTCTCCCATATTAATTCTTACAGGAGAGAATTTTCCTTCCAAGGGGTAGATTTCCTCTCACTTCCTGTTGTCTTCATCCGTTTGCAAGTAGTAGTCGTTTGTAAGTTGGATGTTTGAAAGTAGGGACCTGCCGTATATACTCTGCAGAAATTGGCCCCTTAGGTGTTGGTGTTGGCACAACACTGAAAGCACTCACAGTTATTCTTGGTGGGTGCTGGAACGCCCTGCTGTCAACTATTATATCAGGAATTGTAATAACATATAATTGTTGATCAGTGGTAGTAAAAATTGGGCCTTTGATGGTGGTGCTGGTGCCACAACACTGTAAGGCCTGACAGTTACTCTTGGTGGGCGCAGCAATGGGCCCTGCTGTGAATTATTAGATCAATAATTATAATTGCATGCCCCTGTTGAACAGGGGCTGAAAAATTGGGCCTTTGGTGGTGGTGGTGGTGGTGGTGGTGTTGACACAACACTGTAAGGCCTGACAGTTACTCTTGGTGGGCGCAGCAATGGGCCCTGCTGTGAATTATTAGATCAATAATTATAATTGCATGCCCCTGTTGAACAGGGGCTTAAAAATTGGGCCTTAGGCACTGGTGGCACAACACTGCAACCCCTCACAGATACTGTACTTGGAACACAGCAATGAGGCCTGTTGCAAAGTATTGCATCAAAAATTGTAATTACACGCCCCTGTTAAGCAGGGGCTGAAAAATTGGGCCTTAGGCACTGGTGGCACAACACTGCAACCCCTCACAGATACTGTACTTGGAACACAGCAATGAGGCCTGTTGCAAAGTATTGCATCAAAAATTGTAATTACACGCCCCTGTTAAACAGGGGCTGAAAAATTGGGCCTTAGGCACTGGTGGCACAACACTGCAACCCCTCACAGATACTGTACTTGGAACACAGCAATGAGGCCTGTTGCAAAGTATTGCATCAAAAATTGTAATTACACGCCCCTGTTAAACAGGGGCTGAAAAATTGGGCCTCAGGCACTGGTGGCACAACACTGCAACCCCTCACAGATACTGTACTTGGAACACAGCAATGAGGCCTGTTGCAAAGTATTGCATCAAAAATTGTAATTAGACGCCCCTGTTAAACAGGGGCTGAAAAATTGGGCCTTAGCCACTGGTGGCACAACACTGCAACCCCTCACAGATACTGTACTTGGAGCACAGCAATGAGGCCTATTGCAAAGTATTGCATCAAAAATTGTAATTACACGCCCCTGTTAAACGGGCTGAAAAATTGGGCCTTAGCCACTGGTGGCGGCACCCATAAACCAAAATGATCTTCCAAGCTATCATCATTAATCGGATCATTGAGGAGGAGGAGGAGGATAGCTAGTCAACATAACAGCACAGGAACTCAGCATCAGCATCAGTCTTGAAGGGATGTGACATTTTAAAATCAATTAGTCTGTTATATCAGCATCAGGTGTGTGGTAGCTGGTGGTGATCCAAGACTGGTTCATCTTGATGAAAGTCAGTCGATCAACCGAGTCGGTGGACAGGCGCACCCTGTGATCCGTGACAAATCCTCCAGCAGCACTGAATGTGCGTTCTGAAAGAACGCTGGATGCAGGACAGGCCAGTAGCTCAATTGCATACTGTGCAAGCTCTGGCCAGTGATCCATCCTCAAGACCCAGTAAGCCAGAGGATTTTCGGTGGGGAAGGTGTCCAAGTCTCACCTTGCCCCTAGGTATTCCTGCACCATGTATATCAGACGCTGGCGATGGTTGCTGGAACCGATCATACTTTGGGGCTGCGGACTAAAGAATTGTCTGAACGCATTGGTCAGACGGCCACCATCCCCACCGCTCCTTCTTTGACTGCCCGAAGCCTCAGCAACTCGTTGTCCAGGACCAGGAGTTTGTAACCTCCCAGTCTCTGGGAACGCGTTGCACAGACCTTTCTGCAAGGCCTCCCGGAGTTGTCTCATCCTCTGCTCCCTCTGCGACGGTAAGATAAGGTCCGCAACCTTACCCTTGTACCGTGGATCAAGGAGAGTGGCCAGCCAGTAATGGTCCCTCTCCTTGATCCGAAGAATACGAGGATCTTTCCGCAGACTTTGCAGGATCAGGGAGGCCATGCAGCGTAGGTTAGCTGAGGCATTCAGTCCGGAGTCCTCTGGGTCACTAAGGACAACATGATCCGCAGCCACCTCCTCCCAGCCACGTACAAGTCCACTGGTTTCTTGGGACTGTAAATCATCCCTAAAAGACTGCTGCTGATGATGCTGAGTGCCAGCCTCCACCTCCATGCTGACACAATCCTCCTCCTCCTCCTCCTCCTCTTCCTGTGCGATGGGTGGGACAGAAGGAACACTGTCTGGGTAAAGGGGGCCTTGAGAGGCAAGGAAGTCCTCCTCTTCCTGCCTCTGTTCTGCCTCAAGTGCCCTGTCCATTATTTCACGCAGCGTGTGCTCCAACAGGTGGACAAGAGGTACAGTGTCACTGATGCATGCACTGTCACTGCTCACCATCCTCGTGGCCTCCTTAAATGGTGCCAGGACAGTGCATGCATCCCTGATCATGCCCCACTGGCATGGTGAAAAAAACCCGATCTCCCCTGACCCTGTCCTGGTGCCGTAGTCGCATAGGTACTCATTGATGGCCCTCTGCTGCGTGTGCAGCCGCTGCAGCATGGCCAACGTTGAGTTCCACCTGGTGGGCATGTCACATATAAGGCGGTTCTTGGGCAGGTTCAACTCCTTTTGCAGCTCAGCCAGGCGAGCACTGGCATTATAAGATCTGCGGAAATGCACACAGACTTTCCTGGCCTGCCTCAGGACATCCTGTAAGCCCGGGTACCTGCCCAAGAACCGCTGCACCACCAGGTTAAGGACGTGAGCCATACAGGGCACATGGGTCAGTTGTCCCTGTCGGAGGGCGGAGAGGAGGTTGGTGCCATTGTCGCAAACCACCATTCCTGGCTTAAGCTGGCGTGGCGTCAACCACCTCTCGGCCTGCCCCTGCAGAGCAGACAGGACCTCTGCCCCAGTGTGGCTCCTGTCCCCCAAACACACCAGCGCAAGCACGGCATGGCATCTTTTTGCCTGCGTACTTGCGTAGCCCCTTGAACGCCTACGGAGCACCGCTGGTTCCGAGGACAAACCACAGGAAGAGGCCATGGAGGAAGAAGAAGAGGATGGGTTGGAGGAGAGAGGTGTGTCACAACCAGTAGTAGCATTTTGGAGGCGTGGCGGTGGAACAACCTCCAACACTACTGCACCTTGTCCTGCATCCTTCCCAGCTGCCAAAAGAGTGACCCAATGGGCCGTGAAAGAAAGGTAACGTCCCTGTTCATGCCTGCTGGACCATGAGTCAGCGGTAATATGCACCTTACCGCTGACCGCCCTGTCCAGTGAGGCCAAGACATTGCCTTCCACATGCCTGTAGAGAGCCGGAATCGCCTTCCGTGCGAAAAAGTGGCGTTTGGGAACCTGCCACTGAGGAACCGCACATTGCACAAACTCACGGAAGGGGGCCGAGTCTACCAACTGAAAAGGCAGCAGTTGAAGCGCTAGCAATTTAGCCAAGCTAGCATTCAACCGCTGGGCATGTGGATGGCTGGGAGTGAACTTCTTTCGACGGTCCAGCAGCTGGGGCAGGGAAATTTGCCTGCTAGAATCGGACGTTGGTGTACTGCTAGCAGAGTGCCCGCAAGTACTTGGCTGTGACACACCTAATTCTACACCTTCATTCCTCTCAGAGCAGGTTTCAGAGAGGACTGAAGGTATAGTGGGGTTGGAGATCCCAGCTGATGCGGTGCAAGAAGAGGTCAGCTTTGTTCTTTGGTGTGGGTCTTTAAGGTAGGCTTGCCAACGAGCTGCATGGCAGGTCAACATATGTCTGATCAAGCATGCGGTGCCCAAGCGGCTGATGTTTTGGCCACGCGATATACGCTTGAGACATATGTTGCAAACAGCAGCTGTGCGATCTGATGCACTCGCCTCAAAAAAGGCCCACACCAAAGAACTTTTTGAATGACGGGCAGAGGCAGCGCCCTGCACAGGCGGAGCTCTGCGGTGTGATTCCGTCGGTGTGCTGCCCATACGCTGGCCACTCAAGGGCATCCTGCCTCGTTGGAGATGTGCCTCCTCCTCATCCTCCTCCTCCTCCTCTCTCCTATTAGGCACCCACGTGGAGTCAGTGACCTCATCATCCCCTCCCTCCTCATCACTGGAGCCAATCTGGCAGTATGCTGCAGCTGCTGGAGCATGACTGCCAGATTGGTGTCCTTCTTGAGCATCCCCTCTCTCTGCTCTCACGCTACTGCCTTTCTCTAGCTGGGTATCATCATCAGATCCTTCGAAACGCTGGGCATCCTCCTGGAGCATGTACCCAACACTGTGCTAAAACAGTTCGGGGGACTCCTCAGGAGGAGGACATGGTGGGTCTAGGGAAGGATTGACTAATGAAGATAATGATACCAGAGAAGAGGACGCTTTGGCAGCTGCTTTGCCAGTACCCTGAGCCTGGGTGAGAGAGGATGAGGAGGATGAGGTGGGCTTGGTCATCCACTCTACCAAGTCTTCGGCATGATGTGGCTCAACATGTCCAGCTGCCGAAAAGAAGGACAAGTGTGTCCCATGGCCATGTGCTGATGACAATGCACCGCGTCCACGACCAGCACTGTTGCCCCCAGACACAGAGCCTGCTTGCCCTCTTTTTTTGCCTCCTGACTGTCTGCCTCTCCTTGTTTGCCTTCCAGACATTTTAACCACTTAAGCCCCGGACCATTTGGTAGCTAAAGGACCAGAGGTGAATTCAGAATTTTGCACTGTGCTGCTTTAACTGTAAATTGTGCGGACATGCAATGTTGTACCCAAACGAAATTTGCGTCCTTTTCTTCCCACAAATAGAGCTTTCTTTTAATGGTATTTGATTGCCTCTGCGATTTTTATTTTTTGCGATATAAACGGAAAAAGACCGAAAATTTTGAAAAAAAATGATATTTTCTACTTTTTGTTATAAGAAAAATCGAATAAACTCAATTTTAGTCATACATTTAGGCCAAAATGTATTCAGCCACATGTCTTTAGTAAAAAAAATGTCAATAAGCGTATATTTATCGGTTTGCGCAAAAGTTATAGCGTTTACAAACTAGGGTACATTTTCTGGAATTTACACAGCTTTTAATTTATGACTGCCTATCTCATTTCTTGAGGTGCTAAAATGACAGGGCAGTACAAAACCCCCCCAAATGACCCCATTTTAGAAAGTAGACACCCCAAGGAAATTGCTGAGAGGCATGTTGAGCCCATTGAATATTTTTTTTTTGTCCCAAGTGATTGAATAATGACAAAAAAAAAAAAAAAAAAATTACAAAAAGTTGTCACTAAATGATATATTGCTCACACATGCCATGGTTATATGTGGAATTGCACCCCAAAATACATTCTGCTGCTTCTCCTGAGTACGGGGATACCACATGTGTAGGACTTTTTAGGAGCCTAGCCACGTACGGGACCCCGGAAACCAAGCACCGCCTTCAGGATTTCTAAGGGTGCAAATTTTTGATTTCACTCCTCACTACCTATCACAGTTTTGAAGGCCATAAAATGCCAAAATAGCACAAAACCCCCCCAAATGACCCCATTTTAGAAAGTAGACACCCCAAGGAAATTGCTGAGAGGCCTGTTGAGCCCATTGAATATTTTTTTTTTGTCCCAAGTGATTGAATAATGACAAAAAAAAAAAAAAAATTACAAAAAGTTGTCACTAAATGATATATTGCTCACACATGCCATGGTTATATGTGGAATTGCACCCCAAAATAAATTTTGCTGCTTCTCCTGAGTACGGGGATACCACATGTGTGGGACTTTTTAGGAGCCTAGCCACGTACGGGACCCCGAAAACCAATCACCGCCTTCAGGATTTCTAGGCACAAATTTTTGATTTGACTCCTCACTACCTATCACAGTTTCGAAGGCCATAAAATGCCAAAATAGCACAAAACCCCCCCAAATGACCCCATTTTGGAAAGTAGACACCCCAAGCTGTTTGCTGAGAGGCATGGTGAGTATTTTACAGCTCTCATTTGTTTTTAAAAATGAAGAAAGAACATTTTTTTATTTTTTTCAATTTTCAAAACTTTGTGACAAAAAGCGAGATCTGCAAAATACTCACAATACCTCTCAGCAAATAGCTTGGGGTGTCTACTTTCCAAAATGGGGTCATTTGGGGGGGTTTTGTGCCATATGGGCATTCCATGGCCTCCGAAACTGTGATAGGCAGTGAGAAGTGAAATCAAAAATTGACACCCTTAGAAAGCCTGAAGGCGGTGCTTGGTTTTTGGGGTCCCGTACGCGGCTAGGCTCCCAAAAAGTCTCACACATGTGGTATCCCGTACTCAGGAGAAGCAACAGAATGTATTTTGGGGTGTAATTCCACATATGCCCATGGCATGTTTGAGCAATATATCATTTAGTGACAACTTTGTGCAAAAAAAAAAAAAAATTATTTTTTCCGCAACTTGTGTCAACATATAAAATATTCCATGGACTCGACATGCCTCTCAGTATATAGCTTGGGGTGTCTACTTTCCAAAATGGGGTCATTTGGGGGGGTTTTGAACTGTTCTGGCATTTTATACACAACATTAGGAAGCTTACATCCACTCTTCTAACCACTTGAAGACAAAGCCCTTTTTGACACTTTTTGTTTACATGAAAACATATTTTTTTTTGCAAGAAAATTATGTTGAACCCCCAAACATTATATATATTTTTAAAGCAAAGGCCCTACAGAATAAAATGGTGGGTGTTGCATTTTTTTTTCTACACAGTATTTGCGCAGCGATTTTTCAAACACATTTTTTGGGAAAAAATACACTTTTTTTAATTTTAATGCACTAAAACACACTATATTGCCCAAATGTTTGATGAAATAAAAAAGATGATCTTAGGCCGAGTACATAGATACCAAACACGACATGCTTTAAAATTTCGCACAAACGCGCATTGGCGACAAACTACATACATTTTTAAAAGCCTTTAAAAGCATTTACAGGTTACCCCGTTAGATTTACAGAGGAGGTCTACTGCTAAAATTACTGCCCTAGATCTGACCTTCGCGGTGATACCTCACATGCATGGTGCAATTGCTGTTTACATATGACGCCAGACCGACGCTTGCGTTCGCCATTGGGCAAGAGCAGGGCAGGACAGGGGTGCTTTTTTTTTTTTTTTTTTTTATTATTAATTTTGCTTTTTTATTTTATTTTTAAACTGTTGCTTCCATATTTATGTATTTTTATCACTTTTATTGTTATCTCAGGGAATGTAAATATCCCCTATGATAGCAATAGGTAATGACAGGTACTCTTTTTTGAAAAAACTGGGGTCTATTGGACCCTAGATATTTCCTCTGCCCTCAAAGCATCTGACCACACCAAGATCGGTGTGATAAAATGCTTTCCCAATTTCCCAATGGCGCTTTTTATATCTGGGGGGGGCATTCCCTCCCACTGCTTGTAAAAGCAGTCCAGAGGCTAATTAGCCACTAGGATTGCTTTTACATGAAAGCCGGCCGCTGGCTGAAAAGAATGATACCAAGATGATACCTAAACCCGCAGGCATCATTCTGGTATAAACATTCAAAGTCCAGCAACATACCAGTACGTTGCTGGTCCTTGTTGGACATGT
Organism: Rana muscosa; assembly: GCA_029206835.1. Classification (NCBI taxonomy): domain Eukaryota; kingdom Metazoa; phylum Chordata; class Amphibia; order Anura; family Ranidae; genus Rana; species Rana muscosa. Next base: position 74,944,465 of record CM055127.1, read on the forward strand.
ATTGTAATCTTTTTTTTCATGCAGCCTGTTGGCTGAACGAAAAAAAAAGATTGATCGGTGGGTATGCCCACCATTAGAATACCGCCCTTCATCGACCCACTTCTAATGATGGGCATACATGCACCATTTATATATGCCGAAGCATGGGGGCATCTTCTCGCAAAAGTTATGCCGCGTACACATGGTCAGACTTTTCCACGGGCAAGCCTCCGTCGGAATTTCGACCGTATATACGCGGCATTAGGAGCAAAATCGCTCCTCCGCTCCTGCTGCCCCAATGCTTCGGCATATATGCTTTTTTTTTTAACTGTGGTGGTGAAATCACCTCCTACAGCACTGGAGTCGCAGGGATCAGGCCTGTCTCTGCGAACACTGCAGTTATGTGTGTTGTGTTTTGCAAGTGACAGTGATCGATCGATACTGCACTTCGGTGGCCTGGGCTGGACGGAGGGGCAAAACGCAGGTGCTAGCAGGTATCTGGGCTGATCCCACTAACAGTGCGTTTTTGGGAACCCTAAACTGCTGGGGACGCTAGTATAGATCTGATCAGATCAGATATTGATCTGTTCAGATACTATACCACTAAGGGGGGTGTATGCTTCACGTGTGGGTGTTAGCGCTACTGGCACTAACCTGACGCTGCCTGGGGTGTGACGCAGACCCTCTCTGACGCTAAAACCTAACTGATATCACCCGCCGGGCGATCAGGGGGTTAAACCTTTATTGGATTATATACGGCGGGTGCCCTGACACTATAAAAAGCAAACTAACTAACCAGCGTCACCCGTAACACTTATATGATGATCACTGGTGAAAGGGTTAACTAGGGGCAATTAGGGGGTTAAAACCTTTATTAGGTAATATATGGGGGTACCTGACGCTATATAAAAACCTGACGGCGAACCTAAAAAAAAATTACTGGCTGCCTATCGGCATCACCGACACTAAGACAACGATCATAAAAACGATTGCTTAGCGACAGTGGTGATAGGGGGTGAAAGGGTTACCTGGGGGGCGATCAGGGGGTTAAACCTTTATTAGATAATATATGGGGGTACCTGACGCTATAAAAACCTGCGGCGAACCTAAAAAAAATTACTGGCTACCGATCAGCATCACCGACGCTAAGACATCGATCAGAAAAATGATCGCACAGTGACGGCGGTGCTAGGGGGTGAAAGGGTTAACTGGGGGGTGATCAAGGGGGTTACACCTTTATTAGGTAATATATGGGGGTACCCGACGCTATAAAAACCTGCGGTGAACCTAAAAAAAATTACTGGCTACCGATCAGCATCGCCGACGCTAAGACATCGATCAGAAAAATTATCGCTTAGTGACAGTGGTGATAGGGGGTGAAAGGGTTACCTGGGGGGGCGATCAAGGGGGTTAAACCTTTATTAGGTAATATATGGGGGTACCCGACGCTATAAAAACCTGCGGCGAACCTAAAAAAAATTACTGGCTACCGATCAGCATCACCGACGCTAAGACATCGATCAGAAAAATTATAACTTAGTGACAGTGGTGATAGGGGGTGAAAGGGTTACCTGGGGGGCGATCAAGGGGGTTAAACCTTCATTAGGTAATATATGGGGGTACCCGACGCTATAAAAACCTGCGGCGAACCTAAAAAAAATTACTGGCTACCGATCAGCATCACCGACGCTAAGACATCGATCAGAAAAATGATTGCTTAGTGACGGCGGTGCTAGGGGGTGAAAGGGTTATCTGGGGGGTGATCAGGGGGTTAAACCTTTATTAGGGGGGGGTTAGGGGGCTACACTGGACCTAAAACTAAATGTAGTGACACTTTTACAGTCACAAATGTCACTGATTGCAGTGATCACTAAATAAATGGTCACTGCAATCAGTGACACTGTGACTGGGGGCTGGGGGGGGCTGGGGGGTGATCTGGGGGTGTCTGGGGGGGCCTGGGGGGGCGATTTATGTGCCTATGTGTCCTGGTGTCAGTGTAGTGTTGTGTGTACTAACCTGGCATCTTCTCCTGTACGGCGCTCGGTATATGTGAGCGCCCCAGGAGAGATGACATCACTTCCTCCTTCCTGGCAGGCAGGGGAAGCTCTCTCATTCGCCGGGAGCGATCGAGAGGGGGTGGCCGGAATCGAACGGCCGTCCCCTCATGCCGGATCGCTCCCGAAGGTAAAACGACCACCCACTGTAAAGAAGGGGGGTCCGATCGGACCCCCCAACTATACAAAGGCAATCACGTACATATACGTGATTCTGCCTGTCGGTGCCATTCTGCTGACGTATATTTACAGTGGGCGGTCGTTAAGTGGTTAATGGATGGCCTGCAGGGAGATGGGAAAAACAGAAATAAGGGCTACCTTCAGGTGTATACTGTGCAGGAGGCTTAGCAACAATGACACTGACACTGTCCCCTGCCTATCCTTCTCTGTCCCTAAACTCAAGGATTTCAAATATGGAACAGCAAAATTGGTTTAGAACAGAATAGCACACTGACACTTTCCCTCACTGTCCTACTCTGTCCCTCCCTACAAACAAGATTTAGCACAGAATAGCACACTGATAGTTTACACGAGTGTCCTTCTCTGTCCCTAAACTCAAGGATTTCAAATATGGTTCAGCAAAATTGGTTTAGAACAGAATAGCACACTGACACTTTCCCTCACTGTCCTACTCTGTCCCTCCCTACAAACAAGATTTAGCACAGAATAGCACACTGATAGTTTACACGAGTGTCCTTCTCTGTCCCTAAACTCAAGGATTTCAAATATGGAACAGCAAAATTGGTTTAGAACAGAATAGCACACTGACACTTTCCCTCACTGTCCTACTCTGTCCCTCCCTACAAACAAGATTTAGCACAGAATAGCACACTGATAGTTTACACGAGTGTCCTTCTCTGTCCCTAAACTCAAGGATTTCAAATATGGTTCAGCAAAATTGGTTTAGAACAGAATAGCACACTGACACTTTCCCTCACTGTCCTACTCTGTCCCTCCCTACAAACAAGATTTAGCACAGAATAGCACACTGATAGTTTACACGAGTGTCCTTCTCTGTCCCTAAACTCAAGGATTTCAAATATGGAACAGCAAAATTGGTTTAGAACAGAATAGCACACTGACACTTTCCCTCACTGTCCTACTCTGTCCCTCCCTTCAAACAAGATTTAGCACAGAATAGCACACTGATAGTTTACACGAGTGTCCTTCTCTGTCCCTAAACTCAAGGATTTCAAATATGGAACAGCAAAATTGGTTTAGAACAGAATAGCACACTGACACTTTCCCTCACTGTCCTACTCTGTCCCTCCCTACAAACAAGATTTAGCACAGAATAGCACACTGATAGTTTACACGAGTGTCCTTCTCTGTCCCTAAACTCAAGGATTTCAAATATGGTTCAGCAAAATTGGTTTAGAACAGAATAGCACACTGACACTTTCCCTCACTGTCCTACTGTGTCCCTCCCTACAAACAAGATTTAGCACAGAATAGCACACTGATAGTTTACACGAGTGTCCTTCTCTGTCCCTAAACTCAAGGATTTCAAATATGGAACAGCAAAATTGGTTTAGAACAGAATAGCACACTGACACTTTCCCTCACTGTCCTACTCTGTCCCTCCCTTCAAACAAGATTTAGCACAGAATAGCACACTGATAGTTTACACGAGTGTCCTTCTCTGTCCCTAAACTCAAGGATTTCAAATATGGTTCAGCAAAATTGGTTTAGAACAGAATAGCACACTGACACTTTCCCTCACTGTCCTACTCTGTCCCTCCCTACTAGGGATGAGCTCGGTGTTCGAGTCGAACATACGTTCGACTCGAACATCGGCTGTTCGATCGTTCGACGAAGATCGAACGATTTGGGCCGTTCGCGCCTAATTCGAGTGACGCGAACGGCCCACAATGCACTACGCCATCGCAGTGTCATCCAGGCGCTGTGATTGGCCAAGCATGCACTGTGACCCCGCATGCTTGGCCAATCACAGCACCGGCAGCGAGGAGAGCAATGATTGGCCACAGGCAGGATGCCTGTGGCCAATTATTGCTGAGGGTGTTTAGTACACGCCCCACACTATAAAAGGCCGCCAGCACGGCGGCCTAGTGTAGTGTGTTCCGGAGCAGGGAAAGAGAAGCATAGGCAGGGACAGTGACATTTTTTTTTCTTGCTTAACCTGGATTCCTTTAGTTTAGGGAAATAGAAGGATAGGTAGGGAGAGTGTCAGTGTGTTTTACTGTGCTAATCCTTGTTTCTAGGGACAGGGAAGGACAGTGAGGGAAATTCTCCTTGTGCTATACTGTGCTAAAGCATTGATCATCAACCATCTTTAAAAAAACATTTTTTCTAGGGACAGAAAACTATAGGTAGCGAGAGTGTCAGTGTGTTTTACTGTGCTAATCCTTGTTTCTAGGGACAGGGAAGGACAGTGAGGGAAATTCTCCTTGTGCTATACTGTGCTAAAGCATTGATCATCAACCATCTTTAAAAAAACATTTTTTCTAGGGACAGAAAACTATAGGTAGCGAGAGTGTCACTGTGTTTTACTGTGCTAATCCTTGTTTCTAGGGACAGGGAAGGACAGTGAGGGAAATTCTCCTTGTGCTATACTGTGCTAAAGCATTGATCATCAACCATCTTTAAAAAAACTTTTTTTCTAGCGACAGAAAACTATAGGTAGCGAGAGTGTCACTGTGTTTTACTGTGCTAATCCTTGTTTCTAGGGACAGGGAAGGACAGTGAGGGAAATTCTCCTTGTGCTATACTGTGCTAAAGCATTGATCATCAACCATCTTTAAAAAAACTTTTTTTCTAGGGACAGAAAACTATAGGTAGCGAGAGTGTCACTGTGTTTTACTGTGCTAATCCTTGTTTCTAGGGACAGGGAAGGACAGTGAGGGAAATTCTCCTTGTGCTATACTGTGCTAAAGCATTGATCATCAACCATCTTTAAAAAAACATTTTTTCTAGGGACAGAAAACTATAGGTAGCGAGAGTGTCAGTGTGTTTTACTGTGCTAATCCTTGTTTCTAGGGACAGGGAAGGGCAGTGATGGAAATTCTCCTTGTGCTATACTGTGCTAAAGCATTGATCATCAACCATCTTTAAAAAAACATTTTTTCTAGGGACAGAAAACTATAGGTAGCGAGAGTGTCACTGTGTTTTACTGTGCTAATCCTTGTTTCTAGGGACAGGGAAGGACAGTGAGGGAAATTCTCCTTGTGCTATACTGTGCTAAAGCATTGATCATCAACCATCTTTAAAAAAACATTTTTTCTAGGGACAGAAAACTATAGGTAGCGAGAGTGTCACTGTGTTTTACTGTGCTAATCCTTGTTTCTAGGGACAGGGAAGGACAGTGAGGGAAATTCTCCTTGTGCTATACTGTGCTAAAGCATTGATCATCAACCATCTTTAAAAAAACATTTTTTCTAGGGACAGAAAACTATAGGTAGCGAGAGTGTCAGTGTGTTTTACTGTGCTAATCCTTGTTTCTAGGGACAGGGAAGGACAGTGAGGGAAATTCTCCTTGTGCTATACTGTGCTAAAGCATTGATCATCAACCATCTTTAAGAAAACATTTTTTCTAGGGACAGAAAACTATAGGTAGCGAGAGTGTCACTGTGTTTTACTGTGCTAATCCTTGTTTCTAGGGACAGGGAAGGACAGTGAGGGAAATTCTCCTTGTGCTATACTGTGCTAAAGCATTGATCATCAACCATCTTTAAAAAAACTTTTTTTCTAGCGACAGAAAACTATAGGTAGCGAGAGTGTCACTGTGTTTTACTGTGCTAATCCTTGTTTCTAGGGACAGGGAAGGACAGTGAGGGAAATTCTCCTTGTGCTATACTGTGCTAAAGCATTGATCATCAACCATCTTTAAAAAAACTTTTTTTCTAGGGACAGAAAACTATAGGTAGCGAGAGTGTCACTGTGTTTTACTGTGCTAATCCTTGTTTCTAGGGACAGGGAAGGACAGTGAGGGAAATTCTCCTTGTGCTATACTGTGCTAAAGCATTGATCATCAACCATCTTTAAAAAAACATTTTTTCTAGGGACAGAAAACTATAGGTAGCGAGAGTGTCAGTGTGTTTTACTGTGCTAATCCTTGTTTCTAGGGACAGGGAAGGGCAGTGAGGGAAATTCTCCTTGTGCTATACTGTGCTAAAGCATTGATCATCAACCATCTTTAAAAAAACATTTTTTCTAGGGACAGAAAACTATAGGTAGCGAGAGTGTCACTGTGTTTTACTGTGCTAATCCTTGTTTCTAGGGACAGGGAAGGACAGTGAGGGAAATTCTCCGTGTGCTATACTGTGCTAAAGCATTGATCATCAACCATCTTTAAAAAAACATTTTTTCTAGGGACAGAAAACTATAGGTAGCGAGAGTGTCACTGTGTTTTACTGTGCTAATCCTTGTTTCTAGGGACAGGGAAGGACAGTGAGGGAAATTCTCCTTGTGCTATACTGTGCTAAAGCATTGATCATCAACCATCTTTAAAAAAACATTTTTTCTAGGGACAGAAAACTATAGGTAGCGAGAGTGTCAGTGTGTTTTACTGTGCTAATCCTTGTTTCTAGGGACAGGGAAGGACAGTGAGGGAAATTCTCCTTGTGCTATACTGTGCTAAAGCATTGATCATCAACCATCTTTAAAAAAACATTTTTTCTAGGGACAGAAAACTATAGGTAGCGAGAGTGTCAGTGTGTTTTACTGTGCTAATCCTTGTTTCTAGGGACAGGGAAGGACAGTGAGGGAAATTCTCCTTGTGCTATACTGTGCTAAAGCATTGATCATCAACCATCTTTAAAAAAACATTTTTTCTAGGGACAGAAAACTATAGGTAGCGAGAGTGTCAGTGTGTTTTACTGTGCTATTCCTTGTTTCTAGGGACAGGGAAGGACAGTGAGGGAAATTCTCCTTGTGCTATACTGTGCTAAAGCATTGATCATCAACCATTTTTAAAAAAACATTTTTTCTAGGGACAGAAAACTATAGGTAGCGAGAGTGTCACTGTGTTTTACTGTGCTAATCCTTGTTTCTAGGGACAGGGAAGGACAGTGAGGGAAATTCTCCTTGTGCTATACTGTGCTAAAGCATTGATCATCAACCATCTTTAAAAAAACATTTTTTCTAGGGACAGAAAACTATAGGTAGCGAGAGTGTCACTGTGTTTTACTGTGCTAATCCTTGTTTCTAGGGACAGGGAAGGACAGTGAAAGAAATTCTCCTTGTGCTATACTGTGCTAAAGCATTGATCATCAACCATCTTTAAAAAAACATTTTTTCTAGGGACAGAAAACTATAGGTAGCGAGAGTGTCACTGTGTTTTACTGTGCTAATCCTTGTTTCTAGGGACAGGGAAGGACAGTGAGGGAAATTCTCCTTGTGCTATACTGTGCTAAAGCATTGATCATCAACCATCTTTAAAAAAAAAAATTTCTAGGGACAGAAAACTATAGGTAGCGAGAGTGTCACTGTGTTTTACTGTGCTAATCCTTGTTTCTAGGGACAGGGAAGGACAGTGAGGGAAATTCTCCTTGTGCTATACTGTGCTAAAGCATTGATCATCAACCATCTTTAAAAAAACATTTTTTCTAGGGACAGAAAACTATAGGTAGCGAGAGTGTCACTGTGTTTTACTGTGCTAATCCTTGTTTCTAGGGACAGGGAAGGACAGTGAGGGAAATTCTCCTTGTGCTATACTGTGCTAAAGCATTGATCATCAACCATCTTTAAAAAAACATTTTTTCTAGGGACAGAAAACTATAGGTAGCGAGAGTGTCAGTGTGTTTTACTGTGCTAATCCTTGTTTCTAGGGACAGGGAAGGACAGTGAGGGAAATTCTCCTTGTGCTATACTGTGCTAAAGCATTGATCATCAACCATCTTTAAAAAAACATTTTTTCTAGGGACAGAAAACTATAGGTAGCGAGAGTGTCACTGTGTTTTACTGTGCTAATCCTTGTTTCTAGGGACAGGGAAGGACAGTGAGGGAAATTCTCCTTGTGCTATACTGTGCTAAAGCATTGATCATCAACCATCTTTAAAAAAACATTTTTTCTAGGGACAGAAAACTATAGGTAGCGAGAGTGTCACTGTGTTTTACTGTGCTAATCCTTGTTTCTAGGGACAGGGAAGGACAGTGAGGGAAATTCTCCTTGTGCTATACTGTGCTAAAGCATTGATCATCAACCATCTTTAAAAAAACATTTTTTCTAGGGACAGAAAACTATAGGTAGCAAGAGTGTCACTGTGTTTTACTGTGCTAATCCTTGTTTCTAGGGACAGGGAAGGACAGTGAGGGAAATTCTCCTTGTGCTATACTGTGCTAAAGCATTGATCATCAACCATCTTTAAAAAAACATTTTTTCTAGGGACAGAAAACTATAGGTAGCGAGAGTGTCAGTGTGTTTTACTGTGCTAATCCTTGTTTCTAGGGACAGGGAAGGACAGTGAGGGAAATTCTCCTTGTGCTATACTGTGCTAAAGCATTGATCATCAACCATCTTTAAAAAAAAAAAATTCTAGGGACAGAAAACTATAGGTAGCGAGAGTGTCACTGTGTTTTACTGTGCTAATCCTTGTTTCTAGGGACAGGGAAGGACAGTGAGGGAAATTCTCCTTGTGCTATACTGTGCTAAAGCATTGATCATCAACCATCTTTAAAAAAACTTTTTTTCTAGGGACAGAAAACTATAGGTAGCGAGAGTGTCACTGTGTTTTACTGTGCTAATCCTTGTTTCTAGGGACAGGGAAGGACAGTGAGGGAAATTCTCCTTGTGCTATACTGTGCTAAAGCATTGATCATCAACCATCTTTAAAAAAACTTTTTTTCTAGGGACAGAAAACTATAGGTAGTGTGAGGGGGTTAACTCGGTAGCGGGTGTGTGTGACCCCCTGGTTGGGCTCCCCACACAAAAACAGGGCCAGCAGACGGAGGTTGTGGTTTTCAAAATCAAAAGGTGCGGTTTATTTCTCTATGTACAGTGACAAAAACACAGCAAAGCCAAAAAGAAACATAAACAAAATAAATCCTGGTCAAGTTGACCTCTGACTAAACATACAGGTTTCCTAACTAACAACTGGGATCAGCCTAGTGCTGTCCTAGTCCCTAAGTCCCTGGTTTAGTAAAAGTCCAAACAAATAGCCACACAGGCTTTGCCTCACCGCACAGGGGTTCACTCTCCCTAGACAGTCCACACAGGTCTGGTTCCAGGCATGAGCTAACACCTAATGAATCTGGGAGTTCTTATAGAGGCCTAAATGAGCTGACAAGCTTCAGCTGGTCTCATCAACTCCCTGCCTCACGACGCCCAGCACTCTCCCTAGAGGTATGAGTCATTCATGAGCCCACTAGCCTCAGCTGGGCTTCATCAACTCCCTAGATGTATAAGTCGGCGTAAAGCCTGAATCTGGGCGAAATATATCTACCCCCCTGGATGCAACCAGGTGACTTTACCTTCCTGCTGTCACATACCCCCCCCTCTTGTTTTAACCTCGGGGTTGGAACACCAGCAATCAGGCATTCATGTACTCGAGACAAAGCATCCACATTCCCCATTTGAACGCCAGGGCGATGCTTTACTGTGAAGTTGAATTCCTGGAGGGCCAGGAACCACCTATTCACTCTTCTATTTGTTTCCTTGTTTTGAGCCATCCACTTTAACGGAGCGTGATCCGTAACCATGTCAAAGTGCCTACCTAGCAGGTAGTACCGAAGGGAATCTAGAGCCCACTTCACCGCTAAACACTCCTTTTCAACCGTGGCGTAATTTACCTCATGGGACTTCAACTTCCTGCTGAGGTAAATGACTGGGTGCTCTTCCCCGTTCCAGACCTGGGACAATACTGCTCCTAACCCCACATCTGACGCATCACTTTGTACGACAAAGTCTTTAGAGAAGTCGGGTGAGTACAACACTGGCTGGCTACATAAGGCTTGTTTCAAGAATTGGAATGCTGCCTCAGCCTCGGGGGTCCATTTAATCATGACCGACCCTTTCCCTTTCGTCAGGTTGGTTAGGGGCACAGCCTTAGAAGCAAAGTGGGGAATGAAGCGCCGATAATAACCCGCGATTCCCAGAAAGGCCCGTACCTGCTTCTTGCTGTTGGGACGTGGCCAACTCTGGATGGCCTCGACTTTGTTGAGTTGGGGTTTTATCACTCCCCTGCCAATGGTGTACCCAAGATATTTGGCCTCCTCCTGCCCAATGGTACACTTCTTGGGGTTAGCCGTAAACCCCGCTTCCCGGATAGAGTCTAGGACTGCTTGCACTTTTGGCAGATGTGAGGCCCAATCTGTGCTATGGACAATTACGTCATCCAGGTAAGCCGCAGCATACTTCCGATGGGGCCTCAGTATCTGGTCCATTTTCCGCTGGAATGTGGCCGGCGCATTCTGTAACCCGAACGGCATTCTCTTATATTGGAACGCCCCGTCTGGGGTTACAAATGCGGTTTTCTCTTTGGCCGACTTGGCCAGGGGAATTTGCCAATACCCTTTTGTGAGGTCAAGAGTCGTCATGTATCGGGCTGTTCCCAGCCGGTCGATCAACTCATCTATACGTGGCATGGGGTAGGTGTCAAATTTTGTAACTTTGTTCAACTGACGAAAATCGTTACAAAATCGCCAGCTCCCATCCGGTTTAGGCACCAACACAATGGGACTAGACCAATCACTTTGGGACTCCTCTATCACCCCTAAGTTCAGCATTTTCTGTACTTCCTCCCGTATTGCCTCCCGTCGGGCCTCTGGGATCCGATAGGGTTTTAACTTCACCCTTTCACCGGGCGGGGTAATAATATCATGCTCTACCCCAGATGTTTGTCCCGGCAGCTCAGAGAACACCTCCTTGTTGCGAAGCACAAACTCCTTAACCTCCTGTTGTTGGGGTTGTGACAAGGTGGCTGCTATTCCAACCTCCGGAATCACGCAACCAGTTTGAGCTGGTGACCAAGTTTCTGCGACTAGGGACTCTCTATCCCTCCAGGCTTTCAACAGATTAACGTGATATATCTGTTCGGGCTTTCGCCTTCCTGGTTGTCTGACCTTGTAATTCACTTCGCTCACTTTTTCCATTATCTCGTAGGGGCCTTGCCATTTGGCAAGGAATTTACTTTCAACCGTAGGGACAAGTACCAATATCCTATCCCCCGGGGAAAAGGTACGGGTCTTTGCTCCACGGTTGTACACTCTCTGCTGTGCCAACTGCGCTTGGGCCAAATGTTCCTTCACGATGGGCATTACCTGTGCAATTCGATCTTGCATCAGGGCGACATGCTCAATCACACTCCTGTGGGGAGAACTCTCACTTTCCCAAGTTTCCTTGGCAATATCCAACAGCCCTCTTGGGTGTCTCCCATACAGTAACTCAAAGGGGGAGAATCCCGTAGAGGATTGGGGCACCTCCCTAATAGCAAACATCAAATAAGGAAGTAGACAGTCCCAATCCTTTCCATCTCTATCCACCACTTTCTTCAACATTTGTTTTAGGGTTTTGTTGAATCTTTCAACCAGCCCATCGGTTTGGGGGTGATACACAGATGTACGCAATTGCGTCACTTTGAGCAATTTACACAGCTCTTTCATAACCCGGGACATAAAGGGTGTACCTTGGTCCGTAAGCAGTTCTTTACAAATACCCACCCGGCTAAAAACAAGAGATAGCTCTTTGGCTATGGTTTTGGCCGAGGTATTTCTGAGAGGGATCGCTTCTGGATAACGGGTGGCATAGTCCATTATAACCAATATGTACTGGTGCCCCCTAGCGGACTTGATTATAGGACCTACCAAATCCATTGCGATTCTCTCAAACGGGACCTCAATGATGGGTAGAGGGACCAGCGGGCTACGGAAATGTGGCATCGGGGCCGACCTCTGACACACAGGGCAGGAGGAACAATAATTTTCTATGTCCTTCATCACCCCAGGCCAATAGAATCTCTGTAATACCCTCTCTCGGGTTTTCTCTGTCCCCAGATGACCTCCAAGAATGTGCCCATGGGCCAACTCCAACACCAACTTCCTGTAAGGTTTGGGCACCACAAGCTGCTCAACGGTTTCTTCTGCCCTTTTTGCCACCCGATACAGTAGGTCCTTCTCTACGCTGAAGTATGGGTAAGTGCAGGTATTATCTGGGTTCACTAACTCGCCATCTATTTCCACTACGTTTTCCCGTGCCTTTATTAGGGCGGGGTCTTTTAACTGTTCTGTGGCAAAATTTTCCCTGTGAACCTCCAGATCAGAAAACTCCACAGACGGTAGGTTTTCGTCTGAGGAGGTGGGCTCCTCTCCAGTTTCTTGAGTCTCCCCTGCCAATACTGACAAGGGAAATTCTGGAGAGTCCTCACCACTCTCAGAGGAGTTCTGGCTATCACATTCCTGGTACATAGGGGCACCAGTGGGGGGCTCAGGATCATCCCACAGTTCCCAGAACTTCGGAAAATCCCTTCCCACAATGGCATCATGCGGTAATTGAGATACTAACCCCACTGGATGAGAGAGGGTACCTTTGGGGGTCTCGAAACACACTGTAGTCACTGGATACTCTCGGGTGTCCCCATGCACACAAATAACAGCTACCTTGCTATTCCCAGAGACCTCTGTTTTAACTAATTCAGCCTTTATCAGGGTCACAAGGCTACCTGAATCCAGTAATACCACAACATTTCTACCATTAATACACATTTTGCATAAATGTTTCTCAGTTCCCCGAATGGCAGTGCATGCGACTGTCGCACACAGCGACTGACGTCTGTCCATCAGAAAGTCACATTGCATGGGTTCCTCCACAACCGGGCAATTTGCTGCAATATGTCCCGCTTGCCGGCAGCGGTAGCAAACGATCCTTCTTGCCGCCTCTTGAGCCGCTGATTTCCCAGGCTGTTCTCGCCAAACTTGGGGTAGAGCTCCCACCCTCTCACTCTCTCCACCCTTACCCCTTGGAATCCTCTTATCCGCCCCTGGGGATGGTCTGGTCTTAGGGTGGAAAGTCCGAGAGTCTCTGGAAGAGGCCGTCAGGTTCTCTGTAGCCAAGTATTTCTCTACACGATCCACAAGACCACCGGCCGTCTCTGGGTCTCCATGGCTTACCCACTTTTGGATGGCAGTAGGAAGAGCTCTCAAAAACCGATCCATTACAACACGTTCCACAATCTCTGGTGCGGACAAAGTCTCTGGCTGTAGCCACTTCCTGCTCAGGTGAATGAGATCATACATTTGAGACCTGGGGGGTTTTCCAAGCTGGAAAGTCCAGTTATGCACACGCTGAGCCCGGACAGCCAGGGTGACACCCAGCCTTGCCAATATTTCAGCTTTTAGCATCACATAGTCTTTTGCTTGGTCAGGCTCTAGGTCATAGTAAGCCTTCTGCGATTCACCAGTTAACAGAGGAGCCACCAGTCCAGCCCACTGCTCCTCAGGCCACTTTTCTCTTTCAGCAGTCCTTTCAAATGTGGTCAAAAATACCTCTGGATCATCCTCTCCAGTCATTTTTGTCAATAAACGACTCACCCCAAAGGACGCGGTATTAGTGGGACGGCTTTCCTCACTGGTCTGCGGACGTTGCTGCATTACTGCTTCCATTTGTTGTAGTCTCTGCTCTTGCTTCTGTAACAGGTCTATGAAGCGGGCCTCAGATTGCTGCTGGGCTTGTTGATGAGCTTGCTGCTGGGCTGCAAGGCTCCTTTGCAAACCTGCATTTGTCTGCTGTTGATTGGCATTTGCTAGAGCCAGCTGTTTCAGTATCTCCTCCATGCTGGCTTAAAAAAAACTGCCACTGGTTCTCCACCAACTGTGAGGGGGTTAACTCGGTAGCGGGTGTGTGTGACCCCCTGGTTGGGCTCCCCACACAAAAACAGGGCCAGCAGACGGAGGTTGTGGTTTTCAAAATCAAAAGGTGCGGTTTATTTCTCTATGTACAGTGACAAAAACACAGCAAAGCCAAAAAGAAACATAAACAAAATAAATCCTGGTCAAGTTGACCTCTGACTAAACATACAGGTTTCCTAACTAACAACTGGGATCAGCCTAGTGCTGTCCTAGTCCCTAAGTCCCTGGTTTAGTAAAAGTCCAAACAAATAGCCACACAGGCTTTGCCTCACCGCACAGGGGTTCACTCTCCCTAGACAGTCCACACAGGTCTGGTTCCAGGCATGAGCTAACACCTAATGAATCTGGGAGTTCTTATAGAGGCCTAAATGAGCTGACAAGCTTCAGCTGGTCTCATCAACTCCCTGCCTCACGACGCCCAGCACTCTCCCTAGAGGTATGAGTCATTCATGAGCCCACTAGCCTCAGCTGGGCTTCATCAACTCCCTAGATGTATAAGTCGGCGTAAAGCCTGAATCTGGGCGAAATATATCTACCCCCCTGGATGCAACCAGGTGACTTTACCTTCCTGCTGTCACAGTAGCTAGAGTGTCACTGTGTTTTACTGTGCTAATCCTTGTTTCTAGGGACAGGGAAGGACAGTGAGGGAAATTCTCCTTGTGCTATACTGTGCTAAAGCATTGATCATCAACCATCTTTAAAAAAACATTTTTTCTAGGGACAGAAAACTATAGGTAGCGAGAGTGTCAGTGTGTTTTACTGTGCTAATCCTTGTTTCTAGGGACAGGGAAGGACAGTGAGGGAAATTCTCCTTGTGCTATACTGTGCTAAAGCATTGATCATCAACCATCTTTAAAAAAACATTTTTTCTAGGGACAGAAAACTATAGGTAGCGAGAGTGTCACTGTGTTTTACTGTGCTAATCCTTGTTTCTAGGGACAGGGAAGGACAGTGAGGGAAATTCTCCTTGTGCTATACTGTGCTAAAGCATTGATCATCAACCATCTTTAAAAAAACATTTTTTCTAGGGACAGAAAACTATAGGTAGCGAGAGTGTCACTGTGTTTTACTGTGCTAATCCTTGTTTCTAGGGACAGGGAAGGACAGTGAGGGAAATTCTCCTTGTGCTATACTGTGCTAAAGCATTGATCATCAACCATCTTTAAAAAAAACATTTTTTCTAGGGACAGAAAACTATAGGTAGCGAGAGTGTCAGTGTGTTTTACTGTGCTAATCCTTGTTTCTAGGGACAGGGAAGGACAGTGAGGGAAATTCTCCTTGTGCTATACTGTGCTAAAGCATTGATCATCAACCATCTTTAAAAAAAAAAATTTTCTAGGGACAGAAAACTATAGGTAGCGAGAGTGTCACTGTGTTTTACTGTGCTAATCCTTGTTTCTAGGGACAGGGAAGGACAGTGAGGGAAATTCTCCTTGTGCTATACTGTGCTAAAGCATTGATCATCAACCATCTTTAAAAAAACATTTTTTCTAGGGACAGAAAACTATAGGTAGCGAGAGTGCCACTGTGTTTTACTGTGCTAATCCTTGTTTCTAGGGACAGGGAAGGACAGTGAGGGAAATTCTCCTTGTGCTATACTGTGCTAAAGCATTGATCATCAACCATCTTTAAAAAAACATTTTTTCTAGGGACAGAAAACTATAGGTAGCGAGAGTGTCACTGTGTTTTACTGTGCTAATCCTTGTTTCTAGGGACAGGGAAGGACAGTGAGGGAAATTCTCCTTGTGCTATACTGTGCTAAAGCATTGATCATCAACCATCTTTAAAAAAACATTTTTTCTAGGGACAGAAACTATAGGTAGCGAGAGTGTCACTGTGTTTTACTGTGCTAATCCTTGTTTCTAGGGACAGGGAAGGACAGTGAGGGAAATTCTCCTTGTGCTATACTGTGCTAAAGCATTGATCATCAACCATCTTTAAAAAAACATTTTTTCTAGGGACAGAAAACTATAGGTAGCGAGAGTGTCACTGTGATTTACTGTGCTAATCCTTGTTTCTAGGGACAGGGAAGGACAGTGAGGGAAATTCTCCTTGTGCTATACTGTGCTAAAGCATTGATCATCAACCATCTTTAAAAAAACATTTTTTCTAGGGACAGAAAACTATAGGTAGCGAGAGTGTCAGTGTGTTTTACTGTGCTAATCCTTGTTTCTAGGGACAGGGAAGGACAGTGAGGGAAATTCTCCTTGTGCTATACTGTGCTAAAGCATTGATCATCAACCATCTTTAAAAAAACATTTTTTCTAGGGACAGAAAACTATAGGTAGCGAGAGTGTCACTGTGTTTTACTGTGCTAATCCTTGTTTCTAGGGACAGGGAAGGACAGTGAGGGAAATTCTCCTTGTGCTATACTGTGCTAAAGCATTGATCATCAACCATCTTTAAAAAAACATTTTTTCTAGGGACAGAAAACTATAGGTAGCGAGAGTGTCACTGTGTTTTACTGTGCTAATCCATGTTTCTAGGGACAGGGAAGGACAGTGAGGGAAATTCTCCTTGTGCTATACTGTGCTAAAGCATTGATCATCAACCATCTTTAAAAAAACATTTTTTCTAGGGACAGAAAACTATAGGTAGCGAGAGTGTCACTGTGTTTTACTGTGCTAATCCTTGTTTCTAGGGACAGGGAAGGACAGTGAGGGAAATTCTCCTTGTGCTATACTGTGCTAAAGCATTGATCATCAACCATCTTTAAAAAAACATTTTTTCTAGGGACAGAAAACTATAGGTAGCGAGAGTGTCACTGTGTTTTACTGTGCTAATCCTTGTTTCTAGGGACAGGGAAGGACAGTGAGGGAAATTCTCCTTGTGCTATACTGTGCTAAAGCATTGATCATCAACCATCTTTAAAAAAACATTTTTTCTAGGGACAGAAAACTATAGGTAGCGAGAGTGTCACTGTGTTTTACTGTGCTAATCCTTGTTTCTAGGGACAGGGAAGGACAGTGAGGGAAATTCTCCTTGTGCTATACTGTGCTAAAGCATTGATCATCAACCATCTTTAAAAAAACATTTTTTCTAGGGACAGAAAACTATAGGTAGCGAGAGTGTCACTGTGTTTTACTGTGCTAATCCTTGTTTCTAGGGACAGGGAAGGACAGTGAGGGAAATTCTCCTTGTGCTATACTGTGCTAAAGCATTGATCATCAACCATCTTTAAAAAAACTTTTTTTCTAGGGACAGAAAACTATAGGTAGCGAGAGTGTCACTGTGTTTTAATGTGCTAATCCTTGTTTCTAGGGACAGGGAAGGACAGTGAGGGAAATTCTCCTTGTGCTATACTGTGCTAAAGCATTGATCATCAACCATCTTTAAAAAAACATTTTTTCTAGGGACAGAAAACTATAGGTAGCGAGAGTGCCATTGTGTTTTACTGTGCTAATCCTTGTTTCTAGGGACAGGGAAGGACAGTGAGGGAAATTCTCCTTGTGCTATACTGTGCTAAAGCATTCCTCATCAACCATCTTTGAAATCCTTGTTTTTTGGACAGTCAGGGAAATTGTCATTGTGCTATTCTGTGCGAAAGCAATCATCCTCAACCATATTTAGAAATCCTTAAGTAAAGGGACAGAGAAGGACACCTGAAGGTAGCCCTTATTGCTTTTTTCCCATCTCCCTGCAGGCCATCCATTAGAATGTCTGGAAGGCAAACAAGGAGAGGCAAACAGTCAGGAGGCAATAAAAGAGGGCAAGCAGGCTCTGTGTCTGGGGGCAACAGTGCTGGTCGTGGACGCGGTGCATTGTCATCAGCACATGGATATGGGACACGCTTGTCCTTCTTTTCGGCAGCTGGACATGTTGAGCCACATCATGCCGAAGACTTGGTAGAGTGGATGACCAAGCCCTCCTCCTCCTCCTCATCCTCTCTCACCCAGGCTCAGGGTACTGGCAAAGCAGCTGCCAAAGCGTCCTCTTCCCTGGTATCAATGTCAGACTCATCATCGGTCACTCCTTCCCTAGACCCACCATGTCCTCCTCCTGAGGAGTCCCCCGAACTGTTTGAGCACAGTGTTGGGTACATGCTCCAGGAGGATGCCCAGCGTTTCGAAGGGTCTGATGATGAAACCCAGCTACAGGAAGGCAGTAGCGTGAGAGCAGACAGAGGGGATGCTCAAGAAGGACACCAATCTGGCAGTCATGTTCCAGCAGCTGCAGCATACTGCCAGATTGGCTCCAGTGATGAGGAGGGAGGGGATGATGAGGTCACTGACTCCACGTGGGTGCCTAATAGGAGAGAGGAGGAGGAGGAGGATGAGGAGGAGGCACATCTCCAACGAGGCAGGATGCCCTTTGGTGGCCAGCGTAAGGGCAGTACACCGACGGAATCACACCGCAGAGCTCCGCCTGTGCAGGGCGCTGCCTCTGCCCGTCATTCAAAAAGTTCTTTGGTGTGGGCCTTTTTTGAGGCTAGTGCATCAGATCGCACAGCTGCTGTTTGCAACATATGTCTCAAGCGTATATCGCGTGGCCAAAACATCAGCCGCTTGGGTACCACATGCCTGACCAGACATATGTTGACCTGCCATGCAGCTCGTTGGCAAGCCTACCTCAAAGACCCACACCAAAGAACAAAGCGGACCTCTCCTTGCACCGCATCAGCTGGGATCTCCAACCCCACTATAACTTCAGTCCTCTCTGAAACATGCACTGAGAGGAATGAAGGTGTAGAATTAGGTGTGTCACAGCCAAGTACTTGCGGCCACTCTGCTAGCAGTACACCGACGTCCGATTCTAGCAGGCAAATTTCCCTGTCCCAGCTGCTGGACCGTCGAAAGAAGTTCACTCCCAGCCATCCACATGCCCAGCGGTTGAATGCTAGCTTGGCTAAATTGCTAGCGCTTCAACTGCTGCCTTTTCAGTTGGTAGACTCGGCCCCCTTCCGTGAGTTTGTGCAATGTGCGGTTCCTCAGTGGCAGGTTCCCAAACGCCACTTTTTCTCACGGAAGGCTATTCCGGCTCTCTACCGGCATGTGGAAGGCAATGTCTTGGCCTCGCTGGACAGGGCGGTCAGCGGTAAGGTGCATATTACCGCTGACTCATGGTCCAGCAGGCATGGACAGGGACGTTACCTTTCTTTCACGGCCCATTGGGTCACTCTTTTGGCAGCTGGGAAGGATGCAGGACAAGGTGCAGTAGTGTTGGAGGTTGTTCCACCGCCACGCCTACAAAATGCTACTAGTGGTTGTGACACACCTCTCTCCTCCACCCCCTCCTCTTCTTCTTCCTCCATGGCCTCTTCCTGTGCTTTGTCCTCTGAACCAGCGGTGCTCCGTAGCCGTTCAAGGGGCTACGCAAGTACGCAGGCAAAAAGATGCCATGCCGTGCTTGCGCTGGTGTGTTTGGGGGACAGAAGCCACACTGGGGCAGAGGTCCTGTCTGCTCTGCAGGGCCAGGCCGAGAGGTGGTTGACGCCACGCCAGCTTAAGCCAGGAATGGTGGTTTGCGACAATGGCACCAACCTCCTCTCCGCCCTCCGACAGGGACAACTGACCCATGTGCCCTGTGTGGCTCACGTCCTTAACCTGGTGGTGCAGCGGTTCTTGGGCAGGTACCCGGGCTTACAGGATGTCCTGAGGCAGGCCAGGAAAGTCTGTGTGCATTTCCGCAGATCTTATAATGCCAGTGCTCGCCTGGCTGAGCTGCAAAAGGAGTTGAACCTGCCCAAGAACCGCCTTATATGTGACATGCCCACCAGGTGGAACTCAATGTTGGCCATGCTGCAGCGGCTGCACATGCAGCAGAGGGCCATAAATGAGTACCTGTGCGACTACGGCACCAGGACAGGGTCAGGGGAGCTTGGTTTTTTTTTCTCCACGCCAGTGGGGCATGATCGGGGATGCATGCACTGTCCTGGCACCATTTGAGGAGGCCACGAGGATGGTGAGCTGTGACAGTGCATGCATCAGTGACACTGTACCTCTTGTCCACCTGTTGGAGCACACGCTGCGTGGAATAATGGACAGGGCACTTGAGGCAGAACAGAGGCAGGAAGAGGAGGACTTCCTTGCCTCTCAAGACCCCCTTTACCCAGACAGTGTTCCTTCTGTCCCACCCATCGCACAGGAAGAGGAGGAGGAGGAGGAGGAGGATTGTGTCAGCATGGAGGTGGAGGCTGGCACTCAGCATCATCAGCAGCAGTCTTTTAGGGATGATTTACAGTCCCAAGAAACCAGTGGACTTGTACGTGGCTGGGAGGAGGTGGCTGCGGATCATGTCGTCCTTAGTGACCCAGAGGACTCCGGACCGAATGCCTCAGCTAACCTACGCTGCATGGCCTCCCTGATCCTGCAAAGTCTGCGGAAGGATCCTCGTATTCTTCGGATCAAGGAGAGGGACCATTACTGGCTGGCCACTCTCCTTGATCCACGGTACAAGGGTAAGGTTGCGGACCTTATGTTACCGTCGCAGAGGGAGCAGAGGATGAGACAACTCCGGGAGGCCTTGCAGAAAGGTCTGTGCAACGCGTTCCCAGAGACTGGGAGGTTACAAACTCCTGGTCCTGGACAACGAGTTGCTGAGGCTTCGGCCAGTCAAAGAAGGAGCGGTGGGGAAGGTGGACGTCTGACCGATGCGTTCAGACAATTCTTTAGTCCGCAGCCCCAAAGTATGATCGGTTCCAGCAACCATCGCCAGCGTCTGATAAACATGGTGCAGGAATATCTAGGGGCAAGGTCAGACTTGGACACCTTCCCCACCGAAAATCCTCTGGCTTACTGGGTCTTGAGGATGGATCACTGGCCAGAGCTTGCACAGTATGCAATTGAGCTACTGGCCTGTCCTGCATCCAGCGTTCTTTCGGAACGCACATTCAGTGCTGCTGGAGGATTTGTCACGGATCACAGGGTGCGCCTGTCCACCGACTCGGTTGATCGACTGACTTTCATCAAGATGAACCAGTCTTGGATCACCACCAGCTACCACACACCTGATGCTGATATAACAGACTAATTGATTTTAACATGTCACATCCCTTCAAGACTGATGCTGATGCTGAGTGCCTGTGCTGTTATGTTGACTGGCTATCCTCCTCCTCCGAGTCCTCAATGATACGATTGATGATGATAGCTTGGAAGATCATTTTTGTTTATGGGTGCCGCCACCAGTGGCTAAGGCCCAATTTTTCAGCCCCTGTTTAACAGGGGCGTGTAATTACAATTTTTGAAGCAATACTTTGCAACAGGGCTCATTGCTGTGCTCCAAGTACAGTATCTGTGAGGGGTTGCAGTGTTGTGCCACCAGTGCCTAAGGCCCAATTTTTCAGCCCCTGTTCAACAGGGGCATGTAATTACAATTCTTGATCTAATAATTCACAGCAGGGCCCATTGCTGCACCCACCAAGAGTAACTCTGAGGGCTTACAGTGTTGTGGCAACGCCACCACCACCACCACCACGAAAGGCCCAATTTTTCAGCCCCTGTTCAACAGGGGCATGCAATTACAATTCTTGATCTAATAATTCACAGCAGGGCCCATTGCTGCACCCACCAAGAGTAACTGTCAGGGCTTACAGTGTTGTGGCACCAGCACCACCATCAAAGGCCCAATTTTTACTACCACTGTTCAACAATTATATGTAATTACAATTCCTGATATAATAGTTGACAGCAGGGCGTTCCAGCACCAACCAAGAGTAACTGTGAGTGCTTACAGTGTTGTACCAACAACTAAGGGGCCTATTTCTGCAGAGTATATACGGCAGGTCCCTACTTTCAAACATCCAACTTACAAACGACTCCTACTTGCAAATGCAAGAAGACAACAGGAAGTGAGAGGAAATCTACCCCTAGGAAGGAAAATTCTCTCCTGTAAGAATTAATATGGGAGAAAGGTGTCTCCTCTGTACTGATGCTTTATCACCAATCCTTGTTTCAAGAAAAACACCACATTTCAAAAACAGTTGTCATTGGGACGGAAAGTGAGGTGAAATGTTCTGAACAGGGGCACAGACAGCAAAACAAATGTTACAGGGGTGATAACCCTTACCTATGTTTTCCAAAAAGTTTAAAAATAGATTTTTGGGCTGGAGCTACACTTAAACAATGTACCTGTTCAAAATTACAAACACATTCTACATAAGAACAAACCTACAGTCCCTGTCTTGTATGCACCGCCTGTATACGGCTGTTCAGAGTATATAGGGCCTTTTTTATTTTGTGTGCGGTGTTCCCCTTAATATCCATACAAGACCCAAAGGGGCTGGTAATGGGCTGGGGTAGGGGGGTCATGGGGTAGCTATGCCATTTTTCTTAAAGATTTTCATCCATATTACCGGGACCAGACATTACATTAAAGCCGCAAGCAGTTTTAAATGGCTTTTTTTTCCTTTAGAAGTGTCATTTTGTGCAGGGACAGTTCTAAACACGGGAAACACGTGGCACTTCACAGGCATACTTTAGACACCCCCCAGGTACGATATTTAAAGGAATATTTGACTTTTTTTTTTCACTTTATGCATCATTAAAATGACTGCTCCCGAAAAACGACCGTTTTTAAAACTTCTTTTTGCATTGATACATGTCCCCTGGTGCAGAACCCGGGTTCCCAAACCCTTTTTAGGACAATAACATGCATAATAGTCGTTATAATTAGCACTTTAGAATTCGAACGTTCGCATCCATTGTATTTAATAGGGTTCTAATGTTCGTACGAACGTTCGGTCCGTTCGCGGGTTCTGGTGCGAACCGAACCCGGGGGTGTTCGGCTCATCACTACTCCCTACAAACAATATTTAGCACAGAATAGCACACTGATAGTTTACACGAGTGTCCTTCTCTGTCCCTAAACTCAAGGATTTCAAATATGGAACAGCAAAATTGGTTTAGAACAGAATAGCACACTGACACTTTCCCTCACTGTCCTACTCTGTCCCTCCCTACAAACAAGATTTAGCACAGAATAGCACACTGATAGTTTACACGAGTGTCCTTCTCTGTCCCTAAACTCAAGGATTTCAAATATGGAACAGCAAAATTGGTTTAGAACAGAATAGCACACTGACACTTTCCCTCACTGTCCTACTCTGTCCCTCCCTACAAACAAGATTTAGCACAGAATAGCACACTGATAGTTTCCACGAGTGTCCTTCTCTGTCCCTAAACTCAAGGATTTCAAATATGGAACAGCAAAATTGGTTTAGAACAGAATAGCACACTGACACTTTCCCTCACTGTCCTACTCTGTCCCTCCCTACAAACAAGATTTAGCACAGAATAGCACACTGATAGTTTCCACGAGTGTCCTTCTCTGTCCCTAAACTCAAGGATTTCAAATATGGAACAGCAAAATTGGTTTAGAACAGAATAGCACACTGACACTTTCCCTCACTGTCCTACTCTGTCCCTCCCTACAAACAAGATTTAGCACAGAATAGCACACTGATAGTTTACACGAGTGTCCTTCTCTGTCCCTAAACTCAAGGATTTCAAATATAGAACAGCAAAATTGGTTTAGAACAGAATAGCACACTGACACTTTCCCTCACTGTCCTACTCTGTCCCTCCCTACAAACAAGATTTAGCACAGAATAGCACACTGATAGTTTACACAAGTGTCCTTCTCTGTCCCTAAACTCAAGGATTTCAAATATGGTTCAGCAAAATTGGTTTAGAACAGAATAGCACACTGACACTTTCCCTCACTGTCCTACTCTGTCCCTCCCTACAAACAAGATTTAGCACAGAATAGCACACTGATAGTTTACACGAGTGTCCTTCTCTGTCCCTAAACTCAAGGATTTCAAATATGGTTCAGCAAAATTGGTTTAGAACAGAATAGCACACTGACACTTTCCCTCACTGTCCTACTCTGTCCCTCCCTACAAACAAGATTTAGCACAGAATAGCACACTGATAGTTTACCCGAGTGTCCTTCTCTGTCCCTAAACTCAAGGATTTCAAATATGGAACAGCAAAATTGGTTTAGAACAGAATAGCACACTGACACTTTCCCTCACTGTCCTACTCTGTCCCTCCCTACAAACAAGATTTAGCACAGAATAGCACACTGATAGTTTACACGAGTGTCCTTCTCTGTCCCTAAACTCAAGGATTTCAAATATGGAACAGCAAAATTGGTTTAGAACAGAATAGCACACTGACACTTTCCCTCACTGTCCTACTCTGTCCCTCCCTACCATCAAGATTTAGCACAGAATAGCACACTGATAGTTTACACGAGTGTCCTTCTCTGTCCCTAAACTCAAGGATTTCAAATATGGAACAGCAAAATTGGTTTAGAACAGAATAGCACACTGACACTTTCCCTCACTGTCCTACTCTGTCCCTCCCTACAAACAAGATTTAGCACAGAATAGCACACTGATAGTTTCCACGAGTGTCCTTCTCTGTCCCTAAACTCAAGGATTTCAAATATGGAACAGCAAAATTGGTTTAGAACAGAATAGCACACTGACACTTTCCCTCACTGTCCTACTCTGTCCCTCCCTACAAACAAGATTTAGCACAGAATAGCACACTGACACTTTCCCTCACTGTACCTCTCTGTCCCTAAACTCAAGGATTGAAAATATGGTTCAGCAAGATTGGTTTAGAACAGAATAGCACACTGACACTTTCCCTCACTGTACCTCTCTGTCCCTACAAACAAGGTTTAGCACAGAATAACACACTGACACTCTCCCTACCTATCCTTATTTGTCCCTAAACACAAGGAATCCAGGATTAGTAAAGGAAAAAAAATGACACTGTCCCTGCCTATGCTTCTCTTTCCCTGCTCCGGAACACACTACACTAGGCCGCCGTGCTGGCGGCCTTTTATAGTGTGGGGCGTGTACTAAACACCCTCAGCAATAATTGGCCACAGGCATCCTGCCTGTGGCCAATCATTGCTCTCCTCGCTGCCGGCGCTGTGATTGGCCAAGCATGCGGGGTCACAGTGCATGCTTGGCCAATCACAGCGCCTGGGTGACACTGCGATGGCGTAGTGCATTGTGGGCCGTTCGCGTCACTCGAATTTGGCGCGAACGGCCCAAATCGTTCGATCTTCGTCGAACGATCGAACAGCCGATGTTCGAGTCGAACGTATGTTCGACTCGAACACGAAGCTCATCCCTATTAACTACGTGTGAGCATTTGTAGAAACTCTTCAAGGAAGCCCTTATCTTTGGCACCCCCTCCTTCTTAAAAGCAATGAGCCACTGCCCTTTCAGCTCGTGGCACTGCAGCAAAAAATCAGGGGAAAAACAACAGCTGCAACAAATCAGAGGAATAACTTTTCCCCTTCCTATCTTACAGCCAGTTACCAGAGGTTTTCACACAACCGCCCGCACTCTCATCTGCTCGCTATCCATTAATCAATCCAGGGGTTTGGTATTTATTGTTGGAACTTTAATGGGAGAAGGGAATAGTGGGGTACTCCAACTGGAATGAATTACAGATGAGGACAATGCTCACTCTGCCTCACCAGGTTGATTGTGGTAACAGACTTTCTGTTATACCATATGGCACTTGTATGGGAAGAATAAGTCCTTTGCTTGCCCTGGCGGCAGTCTTGGTGAAACTATTTATCTTCAGGACACTCACTAAAATCCCTTTTGATTGACACTCGTCCACTGACTCTACTAGCTGAAGGGATGGCCCTCACAGGACAGGCCCCATGACACAGGTCTGTACTCACTTTTGGGTAGAGTTTCATGATTTGTTACACAAGTGGAGCACACAGATCCTTTTCCCCCTTACCTTCCTTTCAGGGGATCAGACACACCATGCCACATGCCCACGTCCTCTGGATTAGAGGTCGGACGGTGTTATGTATTTGGGTCCCGCAGCGAGTTGCTTCCCTTCACTGGTTCTTCCCTCTAGGTTATAAAGGCAAGTCTTTACCTTTCCAAAAGAAGGTCAATGTCCACACAACACTTCAACTCCAACAAGAGTTTATTTTCTCTTTGCTTTAGTAACCAGAAAGTTGAAGAGAGGAAAGGGGTTAGCAGAATAGAATGGATTCAGGCACACTCTTGGCTTCGTCGCCACTCGGTCCCGAGTGGGTACAGCTCACCCGGATAGTCACTCTATAGCACTAGCAGCCGGCATGAAGCTTGAACGGTGACTTAGTCCCCTCCAAGGACAAAGTCGAGGAGATCCCTTCTTTAATAATGACACTCCGCAAAGGCAGTCTGCGAAGAAAGAAATCCTTCCCTTCTGACAGGACACCAGGCCTCTCCCGAGACAGCAATCTTGTATTACTCGCCTCCTTAATGTAACCGATCCTCCCCCGGTTTCCTCTATGTCAGAGCAGTCGCCCCCTCACCTGGGCTCCCTGGGTTTCCTTTCTGGTTGTAGACCCATTTGAAGGTACTACCTGGAACTCCGCAGCCTCGGGCCGAAGGTGCCCAAGACTCCTCAGTCAAAGTTGGGCGCACCCCCCCTTAGAGGGGCACACTCCTCCGGGTACAGGTCCCCGGGTACTACCACCCTGAACAATGGCGTCTGCCCCTTATATATCCTCTCCCAGCATGCACAGCAGGCTGGAACCGCCCACCGCACGGCAGCCAAGAGAGGACATCCAATAGCCACTCCATCACCTGTGGTTCAACCCCGGGTATAAGTGACAACACCACCCAAACGCCTAAAGGGGAACTGCACGCCAGGTGACACAGCAGCAAGACAGAGTCCAAATAATTAGAAGACCCGAGCCAACTACCGCTCAGGTCACCCCTAAATTGAAGCATAGCGACTCCCCTAGGTTGGGACCCCGCTACACAAGGTTTCTTTATTATTGATGATAATGTGAATTTGATTAATTACAACTGCATTGGTGGTTTGGTTGGAGTTTCATTGTTTTGCTACACAAGGTTTCCTTTCTTTTTCAAGTATATGTAAACCCAATTATTAAAATCTCATGTAAGCATGTTGTGCGTACCAATTTATGACACAGAGCCAAGCATGTTTGGCAATGTGCATTTTTTCTCAGTCTTCTTTTTCTAATTGTCACATGGAAAATGCATTACAAAAGCTGCCACTGCTACCCGCATTTAGGATGCCATATAGAAATACTGACACTGCAAGCGTGGCATGTTTCCAGAAATTCAGTCAGGGACACGTGTTTCTACCTACTGTACATTTCTGTGTCGCTTAGGTGTGACTATAGCCTTAGTACTCTCAATAGAGAGGGGCTGACGTCACGCCGCCACGTCCATGTGCTTGGAGCGGCGACCACCATTGTAAGTGTGCCTGGCTTGTTTTTTATTGTGCTGCAGTACATATATGGAATAGTAATATTTCCACAATAAATACTACACTACAGTATGTAAGCTTTCTCTGGGCTCCTGGCTGGTGAACTTTTTTACATTTTACATTTAGTTTGCTGCTTTGTGGAAGCAAGTATCCATGCTGCTCATGTGATAGAGAGAAGATGGATGACTAGTGATTATTCATTGAAGCCTGTATATGTCTCATTTCTGGTGAGTGCATAATTTGGGGGAAGGTTCACTCATGCAGACATTCATCACATACTTGAACGGTGTTATCTGGTGGACATCATTCTCTGCTTGATACTCTTTGACCTTTGGTGAACTCATAGTACACCTATAGATCATACACTGGATAGACTTTTTCATATTTCATGGACTTTTTTTTATACTTGCACATACTGTAATTTTATTTCACCATCACTTGGATTTCTTTATTGAATTTATTGTATATACAGTTAATTTGTCACCTTCACTAAGCACTGCACATTTATTATTTGGATTTCTGTCACAAGGTTTTGTACAGTCACCTTGCATGCCAGCTGCTACATTTGGTTGGTGCGCTTTAAAATACATAAAAAAACTTGCATCGTATAAAATCCTTTTACTTTTTATTTGTTAACATTCACATCCGGTAGTACTACAACCAGCACTAGCAGCATGTTAACTTTTGAGTAGAGTGAGAACTCAACTAGACCCTCAATTCTTGGTATTGTTCGCCTCTGGAACAGTGTCTGTTTCATAAATTATATCTGGGGATCCTGCTATGAAGGTGCTTCTTCAGGGATTTTATGTGATAGGTAGGCAACCCTCTGTTCTTGTCTGCCAAATGTGCTTCTGCCATGCCATACAGCCTTCACTGAAGCATATACTTGTTAACTGATCCGATCGAGGGCAAATACTGCTGTGCAAAATGTAAGCACATTGTTTCCCTGGAAGCCCAGGTTCTGAAACTAGGGAAGCAACTGTCTGCAATGAGAAGACCCTTCATACTAAAGGAGAACAGGGAACGTACCCGGCAGGTGCCGGCAGGGGCCAGCACAGAGGCGGATGGAGACAAAGAGGTGCAGGCATTTGTAGCGATACCATCAAACCAAGAGAGCCGCTGGTTTTGTTTTGGGCTCTGTACACAGCACAGCCAACCCCCGGCAATCTACTCGACCCTTCTCTGGCACAGCTAGTCTAGGGGTGGTATATATATATATATGGCTTCTATACCAGTTCCTAAACAATCCCACAATAACCCAGACAGTTGTGAAATATATTAATGGACGCCAGTACCAGAATGATTAACTGTAATAGGTTTACTTGTATAGAAAGGGTAACGGTCAAGAAAACTGCCAAGATTCCCAGACGAGAAAAAAGACGACCTGCGGCCTTTTTTCTTGTCGAGAATCTCGTCGGCCTGTTTCTCGACAAGAAACCCGAGCGTGTGTACACTTACCTGTCGCCGCGGAAACCGCATGCTCGAAATGACTTAGACGCATGCGCGGTAGCTTCCTAGGCATAGGCATAGGGTGTAGCAAGATGGCGGCGACGGCATCGAATGTGACGAGCGCACGCTTGTCGTAGTTGATGACGTCACCGCGTGCGTGCCATTCAAAAGAACGGTGGTTCTTTTGAATCGTACGTGTGTACACTCTGCCGGGACAAGTTTCTTGTCAAGATTCTCGTCAGGAAAAACAACGTTTTTTTCCTGACGAGAATCTCGGCCGTGTGTACGAGGCTTGACTCTGTCCTTTCACATAACTGAAACATTGTAACCTCCCGTGATTACGATGTCTCAGTTAATGAATGAAGAGAAGCCGTTGTCTTCTCTCCATTCATTATCAGTGCAACTGAGGCTGCTGAGAAAGGGACTGGGGAATCTGTGTCCCTAGTCCCTTTCCCTGTCTCAAATGGGAGATGTCAGAGGTCTGTTAAGACCCCTGATATCTCACCATAGCCCCTCAACAGGGCTGATAAAAAAAAAAAAATTGCAATAAATAATAATAAAAAAAAAAATTGTAAAAAATAATAATAATAAAAAAAAACGCAATGACACTGTCCCCCCCCCCCCTTAAAAAAAGAAAGCATTGTAAAAAGTAAAAATTAAATTATAAACATTCATGAACTTCTGAACAGAAAAGAAAAACAGAACATAAAAAAAAGGTAAGATAAAAGAATATAACTACATACATATATATATATATATATATATATATATATATATATATATATATATATATATAATATATATATGTATGTACTTATATTCTTTTATCTTAACTTTACAAAAAATTATAAGTACATAAAAAAAAGTTAAGATAAAAGAATATAACTACATACATATATGTAGCGGGGTGGTCAAATTGAGGGAGGTGTCTGAGTGGTAATCAGGCTCAGACACCTTGAATTGTTAGGAGTTATGGACCATTTTTTGTCCTCGGGGGATAGTATTGGTGTGAAGTTCCCTGTGGCCTATGGGTGGCGCTGCCATATTGGGCCGGGGTTGAACCACCAATGCAGTGCTGTGCCTTTTGTGACCCCTCTCGGCAGCCATACAGTGGGGCTGGGCACCTGCTGTGCATACCTGGAGAGGATATAAAAGGGGCAGACATCTTCTGATCGGGGTCCACCCCCAGGCACCTTCAGCCTGGGAGTGCGTGTGGCTCATCTCCGGGTGCCCTCGGCCCGGAAGCTGTGTTCGGGTTCCACCTCAGGCACCATTAGCCTGGGGTGAGCTACTACCTCACCGTTCCTGTCCGCCTGGGTATGGAGATCCGGGAGCTGCAGCGACGGCTCGGGGCTCAGTGCCCTTCGGCTGGGGTCTGCTAGGGATTGAGGAGTCCTGGGTGCCGCCTTGCGAGGGGACCCACACCCTAAGAGAAGGGAGGATCATTCTGAGGAACCGATGTGGGAGTCACGGTGAAGGAAGGGTCTGTTGACTCTCTGGGGGGGGACATCTTCTCCTTGATAGCGGCCATGTTCTAGGAAGGGAGTTCAAGTTCATCAGGTCTGTGGCAGAGACCTTGTTCACCAGGTCTGTGGCAGAGACCAAAAGTTTTGCCAGGTCCGTGACAGGGGCCTTATTCACCAGGTCTGTGGCAGAGACCAACTTCACGGTCTGTGGCAGAGACTGTGCGCCTAAAACTGTTTGAGAATCTGAACAGTGAAGAGTTTGAGCTACGTTTGTGCCTGGACCTCCTCCACTCCTTAGGCTGTCCTGTTTCCTTTGCTCCAACCTTTTCCTATCCAAAGAGACTGTGGGGCTGATTTACCAAACGTTTGCACCATGAGTATTGGCGCATCTGCGTGCGCAATGGCTGTTTTGGTATTTACAAAACATTAGCGCCGGTAGCGCAGCCCTATTTGCCATTTACTATAGTGTTCTCTGCGCCCGGGAGGAGGCGCTCAGTGCGCTACTATGGACCTGGCGCACAGCATGTTAAAATATAAATATAAAGAAGCTGGAAGTGAGAATATAATGGGGGTGATGTGGGGTGATGTGAGGAAGTGAAGTGACACCCGCCCAAATAACTAATATGCCCAAAATAGAGTGGGAAAGTAACTTTTTCAAAACCAGCCCGCTGCGCCGGCAAGTACGATTCGAGCTGCGGGAGGTTTTTTTGAGCTCAGTGCGGGAATTTCAATGGTTTAAATGCGCCGGGACACTGCGCCGGCAAAATCTTAGTAAATGTCAAGTCACGTAAACTAATTTGCATAAGTTGAACCGGCGCAGCTCTGAACTTGCCAGTGCGCCTGCAAAATGACATTTCTAAAGGAAAAAAAACCCATTTAAAAGCAGCCGCGGCTGTAATGAATTGTCGGCTCCCGGCAATATAGAGAAAAGTCATTGAAAGTGTTTGCTAACCAAAAAAAAAAAGCGTGGGGGTTCCCCCAAATTCCATAACCAGGCCCTTCAGGTCTGGAATGGATATTAAGGGGAACCCCGCTGCAAATTAAAAAAAAAAATGATGTGCGGTTCCCCCCAAATATCCAAACCAGGCCCTTCAGATCTGGCATGGATTTTAAGGGGAACTCCACCCCAAATTTAAAAAAAAAATGGCGTGGAGTTCCCCCAAAAATCCACACCAGACCCTTATCCGAGCACATAACCTGGCCGGCCGCAGGGGAAGAGGGGGGGACGAGAGAGCGCCCCCCCCCTCCTGAACTGTACCAGGCCACATGCCCTCAACATGGGGAGGATGTCCCCATGTTGATGGGGACAAGGGCCTCATCCCCACAACCCTTGCCCGGTGGTTGTGGGGGTCTGCGGGCGGGGAGCTTATCGGAATCTGGAAGACCCCTTTAACAAAGGAGACCCCCAGATCCCGGCCCCCCCCCTGTGTGAAATGGTAATGGGGTACAAATGTACCCCTACCATTTCACAAGGAAAGTGTCAAAAATGTAAAAAATGACAAGAGCCGGTTTTTGAGAATTCCTTTATTAATGTCTTTTCTTTTCTTCCATCTTCTTCTTCCTTCTTCTTCTTCCATCTTCTTATTTTCTCCATTCGGGTTTCTTCCTCCATCTTCATCTTCCTCTTTAGCTTTATCTTCATCTTCATCTTCCTTCTTCCTTCGGTCTTCTCGTCCAGCATCTTGCCCCGGCGTCTTCCCTTCTTTTTTCTTCTCCGGCCGCTCCGTTTGAATTGGAGGTTCCCGCTGTGCGACGCTTCAGTTCCCCACTTGGTCCGCTTACACCCGGTGGCTCCGCCCCCCTCTGTCAGCATGGGGAAAGTCCCTGTGATGTTCCAGTGCATTTTTGGTGTATTTAGGTGTGTTCCTGTGCGTTCCAGTGCGTTTATGATGCGTTTTGATGCGTTCCAGTACAGTCCAGTGCAGGTAAAATGCAGCATGTTCTACTTTTTTGGTGGAACTGGAACGCACTGGAACAAACACTGCCATTTAGAACCATATAACCAACTTTCCATGCATTTTGGATGCATAAAAAACGCAATGGACTGCATGTGGTGTGAAATGGCCCTTAAGCAATTTGGCATATTTAAAGGCACTTCTCCTTGTTTTGTTTTTGGTGTTTTCCAAATTGGTGACATTGATATATGTCCCTTAGGGTGGGACCTGGGCCCCCATTTTAAGGCCAATAACTACTAGAAGATAAGCCAGCCAAGTGGGGACTAGCAAAATTAACAAGTCAGTTCCCATAGACTGCAATAGTATTTGTTGGTGGGGGGGAGGGGTGATTGTCCCATCTCTAATTTTGTAGCATGCTGGATGATGTGCTTAATTTTGGACGGGGGGAGGCGGGGGGTTATTTTTTGCTAGCTGCATTGGTGTTGTTCTGCACATGCCCAGCCAGTTAGTTTTTTTTTGCGTGCTTTTTGTGTGTGAACAGCGCCTGGATATTTCTGGGCATGCTCAGAGGGAGTGTGTTTTTTGGGTTAGTAATTGAAGGACATCCTTAACAGGTGTGCCCACTTTGAGTTTCAGTCTCTACATTGAGTGAACTTGCATTTTGGGTGTTTCATGGACTGTGCATGTGTTTTCAATTGCCTCATTAGCACACAAACATATGTTGTTATATAAAGCTCACAGAGCATTCGGTCGATTGCCTTAAGAAGAGGCAAGTGTGTGTGGCAAAAATGTACATGTTGGTGTCCTTATCGAGTTTGTAACACATGTATTTTATTTGTTATGTCTTTGCAAAACAAGTGATTGGTTAACTTTTGTTGATTGTATACTTTTGGTGTGGGGGAGATATGTTCCCCTGAAATAATTCTGATGTTAATGTGTGGTGTTTGTTCACTTTGATTTAATTGTCTGCTGCATTTTTTTTGGCCAAAAATTGCTCGATGTTGAGTCTAACTGTTTCAAATTGACCATGTTTTTTATTTTGCCTTCCCTTTTGTTTTGTTGAACAATAAAATTAGATGCAAAATTTTGATGTTTGCTTTGTGTTTTCTTTGCAACAAATTGACAGCTGATTGGCATGTCAAAACAAAACCGGTGTGATTTGTCTAATCTGGTGCCTTCATGGTAGTATATGCATGGATTGTATTGTGTGCTGCCATGGAGCGTCACCAGGAAATGAAATACAGAGCGGTAAGTATTCAATTTTCCTTTTTTACTGCAGTGGTTCTCAGCCTCAGCCTCAGTCCTAAAGTACCCCCAACAGGACATGTTTTGTGAATTTATCTTATCGAGAATTGCTGTCCAAAAATCAAAACCATTGACTGTGATTTAAAGCACATGTGCAAGATGAAGGAAAACCTGCAAACATGGCCTGTTGGGGGTACTTGAGAAGCACTGATTTAGAGCACTGCACTTAAAAATAGCTCAAGGCCATACAATTCTAATTGTGGGCATTTTGAGGGAAACAAAGTGTTAGAACCCCTGCGTGTGTTTTTTTTTTTTTTTGTAGTTTGGCCTTTGTCTCCTTTTCTTAACATTGGCTTCACTTCCTGTCACACAGCTAAACAGGAAGTGAAGGTAAAACCCTACCAATGGCTTTTCATGGGGACACACAGATCAATCTAACTAGTGTCCCCATTAAGCAAATTGCACTCTAGTACTTTGTTGTGTACACCCCAAATAATTGGGTAGTTTGGGGTTTAGTAAAGACAAATCCACTCTGCAGTAAAAGTGTAGCTGCTGAAAATCTGAGGGAAAGTACTGGTTATTGGATGTTACAATCATGTAAAAGCAAATATGTTTTTTTTTTGGCTTGCATGTCCCCCTCAGATATACAGCAAGTGCACTTGTAGTGCAAAGTAAATTTGCCTTTAGTAAATAAACCCCACAATCCAAACTACCTAATAATAAATTGTGGTGTACCCCGCAATTTGCTCGAGTGCATAATGGGGAAAGTATTTAGACTGACCTGTGTGTCCCCAAGGAAAGACATTGTTAGGGATTTCCCCTCACTTCCTGTGTGGCTATGTGACAGGAAGTGAATTATTTGGAAGGATAAAGTGGCCAAATTATTTAGTTTAACTTTTCAAAGACTCATTCCTAAGTTGAATTGTGATGCATGTCAATGGCCTATTTTGACCCTCTTTAATCACTTGAGATCAGCGCTATAACTGATCGACGGCCACAGCATGGTCCTCAATTGCCGGGAGTCTGTCAATAAACGTCCTCCCCTTTGCGCGCGCTGTGGTCACAGAGTCACTGAGACTCGGGTGATGACAGATCCAAGTAAGGGGCCGATCCCTGCCCTTTACCATGTGATCAGCTGTCAGCCAATGACAGCTGATCACGTGATGTAAACAAAAGCTGGGTAATGGTTTTTGTTTTCTCCTTGTGCCGACAGCGTGAGCATAAAAAAAGGCAATCACCGGCTTATGTGCAAGGGACATGGGGCCCGAAGAGGAAGAGGCAATTCTGCATCATCTGTGACAATTAGTAGCCCCTGCCAGTGCCACCTATCAATGCCCACCACTGGTGCCAATCAGTGGCACCTAACAGTGCTGCCAGTGCCTATCAGTGCCCATCACTGCCAACTATCATTGCCACCTAGCAGTGCCACTTCTCACTGCCCACCAGTGCCAAATAGCAATGCCACCTCTCAGTGCCCACCCTTGCCACCTTATCGGTGCCCATCAGTGCAGTCTCATCAGTGTACATCAATGAAGAAGAAAAATTACCTTTTTAAAAAATATTAACCAGTTTCCTACCGCCCACCGTCAAATGACATCCTTGGCTTTGGGCGGTGACATCTGAATGTTGGGTGCAGTTGCAGGCATCATTCAGATATCATTCTTTTCAGCCGGCGATTCTGTGCACAATAAAAACGATCATAGTGGCAGTTCCGCCTCTTGATCGTTCTTATAGGCGGGGGGAGCGGACGTTCCCCCCCCTCTTGCCGCCATCCGGCGCTTCTCCGGGCTCTCCCGTGCCATCTGGGGCTCGGAGAACGATTTGGAGATGACTGGTGACCAGATGGTCATCAGTCATCTCTATGACCGTCGGAGGCGCGGGCACGACGTTATGACATCACGCCGTGTTCCCGTATGTTAACCAAGCCGTGATCTTGGCTGTCAGCATGAGATTGGTGATTTTTTTGGAACAATATCATGCTTTCCAGCCTGGAGGAGAGATGCAGGGTCTTATTGACCCTGCATCTCTCCATAAAGAGGACCTGTCACACACATTCCTATTACAAGGGATGTTTACATTCCTTGTAATAGGAATAAAAGAGATCCCAAAAAATATATATTTTTTTTTTAAAAGTGTAAGAAATACAAAAAAGTCAAAAAAGAAAAAACGCCCATGTCCCGGTAGCTCGCGCTCAGAAGCGAACACACACGTAAGTCCCGCCCACATATGTAAACGCCGTTCAAACCACACATGTGAGTTATTGCTGCGTGCATTAGAATGAGTGCAACAATTCTAGCACTAGACCTCCTCTGTAATGCCAAAATGGTAACGTGTAAAAAAAATGTAAGCATCGCCTAGGGAGATTTTTAATTACTGAAGTTTGGTGTCATGCCATGTGTGTGCGCAATTTTAAAGCGTGACGTGTTAGGTATCTATTTACTCAGCATAACAACATCTTTCACATTATACCAAAAAATTGGCCGTAACTTTACTGTTTTGTAATATTTTTAGCAAACAAAAGGCGTTTGAAAATTTATTGCGCAAATATCGAGTGAGATAAAAATTTGCAATGACCGCCATCTTATTCCCTAGGGTGTCTGCTCCAAAAAATATATAATGTTTGGTGTTTTGAAGTAATTTTATAGCCATAAATTTATGATTTTTACATGAAGGAGAGAAGTGCCAGAATAGGCCCAGTGCTGAAGTGGGTAAAATATCCATTTATTTATTTTTTAAACTCGGTCTTTTGTATTTATAGAAAAAAAATAAAAATAAAACACAAAGGTGATCAAATAGCACCAAAAGCAAGCTCTGTTTGTGTGCCAACAAATAAAACATTTTCATTGGGTTACAGTGTTGTATGAGCGCGCAATTGTCATTGAAAGTGCATCAGCGCTGAAATGTGAAACTTGGTCTGGGCAGTGCGCACGTGGTTAATATAAGGCTACATGCACCCAGACGTTTTTCCATCCGCTTGTTTGAGCGTTTTTTGCAGCTTAAAAACATCTCTCCATGTTAGCCTATGGCCCCATGGCCACCATGACGTTTTGGAGCTGTAAATGGCATAGGCGTTTTTAGGCCCCATGTAGACGGGACGCTGGTGCAAAGTGTTCAGAAGTAAGGTTGAAAGTGGCGTTTAGAAAGGCGCGCTTTGTGGCGTTTGCATGCCGTGTTTTACCACATTTGCGTGTATATGATAAGGAGCCGCCCTAAGCTCCAAAAACAGTATTTTCTTGTTCATACATCACGGGACACAGAGCAGCATAGTCATTACTATGTGGGTTATATAGAATTACCTTCAGGTGCTGGCACTGGCAACTTCCAAAACAGGAAGTACCCTCCCCTATATAAGCCCCTCCCATCCGGGAGTACCTCAGGTTTTTGCCAGTGTCTAAGGTGTTGGCCAAGGTTAACATGTATTCATCTGGGCTTGTGTACAGGTTCTCTGGGCCTTAGCAAGCTATTCCGGATCCGACCAAAAAAGCTTCATAGCTAAACGGTCGGTACCCGGGCCTTGCAGAGAAGAGCAGGGTTTTGCCTGTAATGCCTCTCTTAGGAGGGCTGGACCCTGGGATCCAGAGCTCTGGTCATACCCAAAACCAAGAGGCTATCTGTGCAGGGTGCTATACAGGTCCAGGGGAGTGGAATCCTTGGGAACCCGGTCCCTGAAGGTCTAGTACAATGCCTGCCGTGAGAGGTGAAGTTTGGGCTTCTGTGGACCAAACAAAGTCCTGCGGCGGGGAAAAGGTAAGTGGGGGCCCCTCAGGAACTTGGTTCTATTGAGGGGACCCCCAAGCCTAATATGTCTTTCTGCCTGTTACCTAAAGGGTATTCCCGCTAATAGCTGTATATGCCTAAGAAATCCTAGAAATGTTTTTTCATAAGGGAAGTTTTAAAAAAACTGTAAACCTGGAAATGTTTTTCATAAAGGAGGTTTTAAAAAAAAAAAAAAGACAAAAGTGCGGTACCTGTGTTTGTCCACTAGAGGCCGCTGTGGAACGTCTTTTTTCTTGGGACTATTCCTTCCATGGTGAAAGTCCAGGCAGATGAGTGAGCTCTCTATCAGGGAAGCTGCATTCCTCTGTCATGCTGCCAAGTAGTTTCCTTCCATCCCCGAGTCCTGGTGAAACAGGGACCCTGGCTCCTCTCCCTACATGGCGCCAAGAGCGCACACGTGCACGCGCGCGCGCACACATGCTTTCCTTTTATAAGGTTTAGCTTCAAAAAAGGGGGCGGAGCCTGGCGGATGACGCGCTCTGTGCGCCCAGCGCTTCTGCGCATGTGCGGGCGTCCCAGCAATATAAAAGGACTCAGTCCACGCTGCTTGCTATGGACACAGAGCATGAAAAGGAGCTGGTAGCATGGTATAGGGGCTTACAGCGGGCGGTTGATACAGGCATCCCCAGAAAGACGCATTAGTAGACACCCACTAATGTACATAGCAGCAAATTGCATTAGACTATTTCAGTAAGGGGTGTATTGCGGCTGGAATACCTCAGCTTTGAACTAAGGAATATGCCGCCTAAAAAACTCCGAGATATACCTCTCAGGAAGTGTAGGGGGTCTCCATCGGGCTCTGAGGATCTGGAGCAGTCATCTGCACCCTCCTCCCCTGAGAAATCAGAGGTTAATACCCATAAGGAACCCCCGGGAGTGCCAGGTACTGCGGCTGTCCTCAGTCCACCTGCTCCTGCATATATAACAGAGGAGGTTTTTTCCTCAACTCTGGAGGGATTGGAGCAGAGATTGGCTGCATTGATCGCTTCTTCTCTACAGGAAAGAAAGCGCGCCAGATCTCCATCACCTCCATTAGAGTGCCTGTTGGCAGAGCAACAGTCCCGGGAAGGGACCGACCTACCTGAAGGGGATCAGGAGGAGGTTAGCTCTGTTTTTGAGGAATCGACAGTAGATGAACCATTTTCAGCATCACAGACTGAAAGATTGTGGGTCCAGACCCTAACTGACATGGTTCGATCTGCATTTAAAATGCCTCTTGTTGAACCATCAACTACTGCTGTCTCCTCATTGGGGTCACTAAAAGCTCCCCAGGTTAATTGCTCCTTTCCAATACATCCATTATTGGAAGGACTTATATACCAGGACTGGGAACATCCTGATAAACTATTTGTTCCGCCTAAAAGGTTTCCGGTGATCTATCCCATGGAGGAAAAGTTCACCCAGAGATGGAGGGTTCCTACGGTGGACGCAGCCATTTCTTCTGTGAACAAATCACTGACATGTCCAGTAGATAATGTTCAAATGTTCAAAGATCCAGTGGATAAAGAATTGGAATCTTTATTAAAATCTGCTTTTTCCACAGCAGGGGCTGTTACACAGCCAGCAGTGGCAGCTATTGGAGTCTGCCAAGCTTTAAAGGATCAAATGAAAATGGTCCTGAGGGATTTGCCAGACCAACAGGCCCAGGCTCTGGCTGATCTGCCTAGAGCATTATGCTTTGCGGTTGACGCCATCAAGGATTCTATCCATCAGGCCTCCCGCCTCACGCTGTCTTTGGTACATATGCGTAGGCTTCTGTGGCTCAAAAACTGGTCTGCTGAAGCTCCCTGTAAGAAGCTCTTAGTTAGCCTCCCATTTCATGGGGAACGCCTTTTTGGCGAAGACCTGGATAAGTATATCCAGAAGATTTCCAGTGGTAAAAGTACTCTCTTACCGAGTAAGAAGAGGTCTAGGGGTCCATCTTTTAAGAGGACTACCTCTCCTATCCCTGCGACGTCTGCTACTAAGCAGTTCCGACGGCCTCCTCGGTCAAACTCAGGAGGTAAAAATCAGGGACAGCCACAGGGTAATAAAAAGCCCTGGATCCGAAGAGGTACTAAACCAGCCTCCAAGTCAGGCCTATGAAGGGCTGCCCCCACTCAAACGGGTGGGGGGAAGACTTCAGTTGTTCGCAGAGACCTGGCGGGAGACGATCAAAGACAGATGGGTGCTCTCCGCAGTAACTCTGGGATACAAGTTGGAGTTAAAAGAGTCTCCTCCGTCCCATTTTATGTGGTCAGGCATGCCAAGAGACCCTCTGAAAAGACGGTCTCTCCTATTGGCGTTAGAACAACTATTGCTCCAAGGAGTAATTATGGAGGTTCCTATGGAAGAGTGGGGGTTGGGTTTCTACTCAAACCTTTTCACAGTCCCGAAGCCAAACGGGGACATAAGACCCATATTGGACCTAAAGAGTCTAAACAAATTTCTAAACGTCCGGTCTTTCCGGATGGAGTCGATCCGATCGGTCACCGCTGCCCTACAAGGGGAGGAATGGTTAGCCTCGATCGACATCAAAGATGCTTACTTGCATGTTCCCATCTTTCCAGGTCATCAAAAATTCCTACGCTTTGCAGTAGAAGGGCGCCATTTTCAGTTCAGAGCCTTACCATTCGGTCTGGCCACAGCACCACGAGTGTTCACAAAAATTCTGGCCCCACTGTTAGCCGCCATGTCCTGTAAAGAGCCATATCTGGTTATTCATAAGGACAGAGTAGTATTACGTCCTCAGCCAGCCTTTCTTCCTAAGGTGGTATCGAGGTTTTCACTTGAACCAGGATGTGGTTCTTCCTTCTTTTTTCCCCAAACCAAGCTCGGTAGAGGAAAAGTTATTGCATTCTTTGGATGTAGTAAGAGCAGTTAAAGCTTATCTAAAAGCCACTGCTCAGATTCGTAGAACGGATTCTCTGTTTGTTCTGCCGGAAGGCCCCAGAAAGGGTCAGGCAGCATCAAAATCTACTTTAGCCAAGTGGATTCGACAGGTCATAATACAAGCCTATGGCTTGAAAAGTAGACCGCCTCCGTTCAAAGTTAGGGCGCACTCCACGAGAGCAGTTGGAACTTCATGGGCAGTGCATCACCAGGCCTCCCTGGCGCAAATTTGTAAGGCTGCAACATGGTCTTCAGTACACACGTTTACTAGGTTCTACCAGGTGGACGTGAGAAGTCAGGAGGATGTCGCCTTTGGGCGCAGTGTGTTGCAGGCCGCAAAAGATCCTCATGCCTGATGGCGCCCAGCTTATGTATGGTGTATCCCCCCCCTCATGTGGCATTGCTTTGGGACGTCCCACATAGTAATGACTATGCTGCTCTGTGTCCCGTGATGTATGAACAAGAAAGTAGGATTTTTAAAACAGCTTACCTGTAAAATCCTTTTCTTGGAGTACATCACGGGACACAGAGCTCCCACCCCTCTTTTGGGGACACGTATTGCTTTGCTACAAAACTGAGGTACTCCCGGATGGGAGGGGCTTATATAGGGGAGGGTACTTCCTGTTTTGGAAGTTGCCAGTGCCAGCACCTGAAGGTAATTCTATATAACCCACATAGTAATGACTATGCTGCTCTGTGTCCCGTGATGTACTCCAAGAAAAGGATTTTACAGGTAAGCTGTTTTAAAAATCCTACTAGTTACGATTTTAGCTATTTAGTGAGACCAGAGTGATATCAGCAGCTGAGAGCAGCAGTGTAGTTGTATTTAGCGTGTCACTTGCCACATCAGCTGCCCCAAGTTGTGGATTGTCCACTTGCCACGTCAGCTGCCCCAAGTTGTGGATTGTCCACAATGCAATGGAAGCAATTATATATATATATATATATATATATATATATATATATATATTATGGTTTTTCCTCATTTGCCATAAATTTGGAGTATATCAATGTAAAAAAAAAGGTCACCTTTAAAAACGCTTCTAAACTAAAATGCGGCTAAACGCTGGTACCCGCGTCTGAAACGTGGAAATCTTTGGCGTCTGAAGGCATTTTGAGGGTTTGTGAAAAACGATTTTAAACGCAACTGCAGATTTTTTTTGCCAGGACAAAAACAGTGTTTTGGATGTAATAGAATTCAATGGACTCGCATCCAAAACGCAAGTACCCGCAATTTTGCGGCGATTTTTTGTTTGACCTGTTTATGGCTGGTTGTTAAAGGAAATGTAAAAAAAAAAAAAAAAAACGGTTCAAAAAACAAAACCAAAAAAAAAACAGCGTGGGGTCCCCCCACAGGTCCATACGAGGCCCTTAGGTCTAGTATGGATTCAAAGGGGACCCCCCCAAAAAATGAAGAAAAAATGGCGTGGGGGTCCCCCCAGGTCCATACCAGGCCCTTGGGTCTAGTATGGATTCAAAGGGGACCCCCCCCAAAAAAATGAAAAAAAAATGGCGTGGGGGGTCCCACCAGAGTCCATACCAGGCCCTTCAGGTCTGGCATGTATTTTAAGGGGAACCCCGCACCAAAAACAAAAAAATAAATTGCGTGGGGTCCCCTTAGAATACACACCAGACCCTTTATCCGAGCACTCAATCTGGCAGGCCGCAGGGGAAAAGGGGGGGACGAGAGAGCGGCCCCCCTCCCTCCTGAACCGTACCAGGCCGCATGCCCTCAACATGGGGGGTTTGGTGCTCTGGGGCAGGGGGGCGACCTGCGGCCCCCCCCACCCCAGGGCACCCTGCCCCCATGTTGATGAGACAAGGGCCTCTTCCCGACAACCCTGGCCGTTGGTTGTCGGGGTCTGCGGGTGGGGGCTTATCGGAATCCGGGAGCCCCCTTTAATAAAGGGGCCCCCGGATACCGGCCCCCCACCCTATGTGAATGAGTATGGGCTACATCGTACCCCTACCCATTCACCTGGTGGAAAAAAATTGCAATAAAAAAAACACACAGCTTTTTAAAGTATTTTATTGCACAGCTCCGGGGGTCTTCTTCCGACTTCGGGGGTCTCCGGTGTCGTCGCCGCCGCTCTCCGGTTTTCTTCTGCTGCGCCACCGCTAACTTCTTTAGCTCTTTTGCTAGCGGAGGCCCGGTCTTCTCCGTCGTCTTCTCCCCTCTTCTCCTCTCTGGTTCTTCCTTTCTTCTGCCGGGCCTCCGCTAACTTCTTTTAGCTCTTTTGCTAGCGGAGGCCCGGTCTTCTCCGTCGCCTTCTTCTTCTCCCGCTATCCGGTTCTTCTCCCGCTTCTTTCTTCTGCCGGCCCCTCCACTAACTTCTTTAGCTCTTTTGCTAGTGGAGGGGCCGGTCTTCTCCGTCGCCTTCTTCTTCTCCCGCTCTCCGGTTCTTCTCCCGGTTCTTCTCCTGCTTCTTTCTTCTGCCGGCCCCTCCACTAACTTCTTTAGCTCTTTTGCTAGTGGAGGGGCCGGTCTTCCCGTCGTCGCCGTCGGCGTCTTCTTCTCTCTTCTCCTCCTCGATGTTGACTCGTCGCTTCCTCTCGCAGTAATACTAAATTTTCGGTCCGCAGAGATTAATATAGGCTTCTCATGACGTCACAGTCACATGTTCCGGGGCACATAAGCCCCCCGCCCGCAGACCCCGACAACCAACGGCCAGGGTTGTCGGGAAGAGGCCCTTGTCCCCATCAACATGGGGGCAGGCTGCTTTGGGGTGGGGGGGCCGCAGGTCGCCCCCCTGCCCCGAAGCACCAAACCCCCCATGTTGAGGGCATGCGGCCTGGTACGGTTCAGGAGGGAGGGGGGGGGCGCTCTCGTCCCCCCCTTTTCCCCTGCGGCCTGCCAGGTTGCGTGCTCGGATAAGGGTCTGGTTTGGATTTTGGGGGGACCCCCACGCCGTTTTTCGGCTTGAGGGGTTCACCTTAAAATCCAGACCAGACCTAAGGGTCTGGTTTGGATTTTGGGGGGACCCCCACGCCGTTTTTCGGCTTAGGGGTTCACCTTAGAATCCAGACCAGACCTAAGGGACTGGTATGCTCCTGAAGGGGAACCCATGCCGTTTTTTTCATTAAAATTTGGCCTGGAGTTCCCCTTCATGATTCATACCAAACATGGGACAGTGAGGCTGCCGAGGACCAGCGCGATCACATCGCGCTGGACACATTCTCGGCTGGCTAGTCGCCTCTAGGACACGACTTGAGTGGCTGCTGCACGCTCAGGTCGTGTCCAGATCGCCTCGCAAAGTCGCGCTGTCCCTGTGTCAGCCGGCACACGAGTCGCCCGCAAGTCGGATCCGACTTCCCGGGCGACCTCTATTCAAATCAATGGGCTCCCATAGGGAACCATTCATTTTCAATAGAGCGCCGCTGACATTTCTATTTACTATAACAGTGCGCTGCTGCTTCCTGCGCCCAGTGAAGGAGTTATCCGGCGCACCAATTAAGGTTAGAACCAGCGCAGCGCACTGTTATTAGTAAATCAGCCCCTGTTTGTTACAAAGTGAGAATAAATACTGAGTTGGAGTTTCAGCTGGTGTGGACATTTACATTACTGGGGAAGTCAAGGACTTGCATCTACCCATGGTAGAGGTGAGAATCATTCTCAGGAGGACTTTGACTCTGGCTGCAGACACGACCCAAAAATAACACTGTTCAACCTTTTACACAAGAGGGTATGGGCTAATAGCGCGGTGTGCCTTTCTCCCCCCCCTGCGAGGAGCCAAGTTAAATGCAGGAGGGGGATAGGTGGGTGCGCTAGACGTGGGGGCTCGAGTCCGGGATGTGTCTGCCACTGGAAAGAGTTGAAGTCCCCCCCAGAGTTTGAACTTTATTCCCTAGTGAGGTTCTGTGGAGGTCGGCCATATTGAGAACTGTGCCACGAGGAGAACACTGTCTGCGTAGTTCGTGGGCGTGCCTATAGAGAAAGCCCGCGAACAGTGCAGAAGATGGGAGGGGTCTGGCCATGTGAGGAGTTGCACGTGGGGACTTTGGCGCGAAAAGGACAGTTCGCAATGGAACAGCAAGCGGGCAACATGGCGTCTCATGGATTCCGGCCACAACCACCATGAATATGACCTCGTTTGCTGCGTCCGTGACAGATACAGGGATTTGGCGGAAGCCCCGGGGACGTTTTTCCCTTTGCAGAGATGTGGAGGCCCTCAGAGTGGTTTGTCCCAGGCTGCTCGGGACTGGTGGTGCATCTCAAGCCCTTCGGCAGATGCGAGCAATGTAGGGAGTTCTTATTTGAGGTGGAGCAACCCACAGAGAAGCCTCGGGCTTTCCGCCTCAACTGCCTTACAGGCGCCACTACTTCAGAGGAAGGAGCCAGAGCTTTTGCAGCCACCCATATGCGCACTGTTGAGACTTCGGAGGAAGTCGCGAGCACAGGTGTTCCGGAGATTGAGGAACCGGAGTCGGAGAGACCGGAGGATGCTGCCTCGGTCACCACAGAGTCCTTGCTCCCACTGCCCAAGAGGAAG
Source organism: Rana muscosa (assembly GCA_029206835.1). Taxonomy (NCBI): domain Eukaryota; kingdom Metazoa; phylum Chordata; class Amphibia; order Anura; family Ranidae; genus Rana; species Rana muscosa. The sequence goes on from CM055127.1 coordinate 74,988,701, forward strand.
ATTGGTTTTGTTATGGCTTCCTGCGGTCGTGGTGGAGTTACGCCCCAGCGCTTACTCGGAACGGATGCATCCGAAGGGAAAAGTTCCGGACGTCCTGGCTCAGCTACAAGCCGAGGTAAGCTGGGGAAAGAGACTCTGTCAGAAGTCCAAAGTGTCGGGGATGCTTGGGTGAGGGATTGGGTGGTGATTCATCGTCCACCCGGAGTTACTTGCCTGCGGAGGAGTGTGACACCTCTGACCTGGAGTCGGTCTCTGATCCAGGAGACGATGCAGTCATTGATGAGGTATTTGAGCGTAAGGGTTGGGATAAGATGCCCCTGTCCTTGTCCCGTAGAAATAGGGACCCACCCATGTCCACTGGGGAGAGCACACCCCGGGTGGAGGCCCCGGAGCCTGAGGAGGGATCTGTCCCATTGCCTGCCCTTCCACCGCTGGAGATACTTGGATCCGTTATTGGGATGGATGCCATAGTCTTGACCGGTATGGGAGATCGTCTGACCATGCCACCTTTGTCCCGTTTACAGAGGTTGTGTAATCAGAAGGTTGCTAGTGAATACGGATGGGGGTATCCGTACCTGCCAAAGGAGCTTCTGTTTGAGGTAGAGGCCTATAGACACCGGTGGTACGCGGACTTTGTTTGGACACATATCAAAGTACCCCAAGCCCGGAGGTACTATTCATGCTCTGCTACAGCTACCAAGCGGTACAAAGACTGTAGGAAAGCCTGGATGCTTGGTCGGCACATACATGCGGATAAGGTGGTTATTTGCCGAAAGGACACAGATAATGTTGAATACCATATCGACACCTTTTGACAAACATTGGAAGCCGTTGGTGTTGCCGCATCCAAAGTATTATCTCTGAGAGTCCAGACTCTTGGTTTGTTTGTTTCTGTAGTGTACTCTCTGGAGCCCAAGAACTTTTGCCCACACAGTAGGGTATTCTACTTGTTGGAAGAGTGGGAACAGTTGTTTTTTTTTCCCCCCTCTCTCTGCACCGCAAAGACACAAGGACTTTGGGGTAGAATAGTTCAGAGCAGGGCCAAAGAAGAAGAGGAAGTTTTACCTGGAAAAAAAAAAAAACTTTCTCTTTCAGGACGAGTGTTCTGACGGTGGCACTCCCACTAGGTGGCGGTGTTGCATTGTCTAAAAACAAAGGGAAGAGACTCTGTTTTAAAAACAAAAAAAATGTGTTTTACTTTTAGAAGGGAAGGAGTGTTCCTCCGGGGAGAATCTTTTCACTTCTGCTGTGCATGTGTTTGAATATGTATGTGCTTTCTCCCTCTGCAGGTGGATACCAAGCAAAACACTGAGAATTGGGTGGTTTTGGCTAGTGCAGACGGGGAGGGAATGTAATGATTGGAAATATGTTTATGTGACATTTGAGACTGTGATGTGCACATTGTGTTCTACTGATCTTCTTTCATTTCTGCTTTTAACGCCCTTTTCCCCATGTTAGGTTCCGGCACAAACAAGCAGTTTTTACATTTGTTTTTGATTTTTCTTGTCTCTGGACCAGGCCTATGCTGACTCGGTTTTGGGAGGCATGGGTTTGCTCCAGACACTGGGGACCAGTGTCCATTAGTAGGGGAAATGTGTAGCGGGGTGGTCAAATTGAGGGAGGTGTCTGAGTGGTAATCAGGCTCAGATACTTTGAATTGTTAGGAGTTATGGACCATTTTTTGTCCTATGGGGATAGTATTGGTGTGAAGTTCCCTGTGGCCTATGGGTGGCGCTGCCATATTAGGCCGGGGTTGAACCACCAATGCAGTGCTGTGCCTTTTGTGACCCCTCTCGGCAGCCGTACAGTGGGGCGGGGAACCTGATGTGCATGCCGGGAGAGGATATAAAAGGGGCAAACATCTTCTGATCGGGGTCCACCCCCAGGCACCTTCAGCCTGGGAGTGCGTGTGGCTCATCTCCGGGTGCCCTCGGCCCGGAGGCTGTGTTCCGGTTCCACCTCAGGCACCTTTAGCCTGGGGTGAGGTACTACCTCACCGTTTCTGTCCGCCTGGGTATGGAGATCCGGGAGCTGCAGCGACGGCTCGGGGCTCAGTGCCCTTCGGCTGGGGTCCGCTAGGGATTGAGGGGTCCCGGGTGCCGCCTTGCGAGAGGACCCACTCCCTAAGAGAAGGGAGGATCATTCTGAGGAACCGATGCGGGAGTCACAGTGAAGGAAGGGTCTGTTGACTCTCTGGGGGGGGACATCTTCTCCTTGATATGGGCCATGTTCTAGGAAAGGAGTTCAAGTTCATCAGGTCTGTGGCAGAGACCTTGTTCACCAGGTCTGTGGCATAGACCAAAAGTTTCGCCAGGTCCGTGGCAGGGGCCTTATTCACCAGGTCCGTGGCAGAAACCAACTTCACGGTCTGTGACAGAGACTGTGCGCCTAAAACTGTTTGAGAATCTGAACAGTGAAGAGTTTGAGCTACGTTTGTGCCTGGACCTTCTCCACACCTTAGGCTGTCCTGTTTCCTTTGCTCCAACCTTTTCCTATCCAAAGAGACTGTTTGTTACAAAGTGAGAATAAATACTGAGTTGGAGTTTCAGCTGGTGTGGACATTTACATTACTGGGGAAGTCAAGGACTTGCATCTACACATGGTAGAGGTGAGAATCATTCTCAGGAGGACTTTGACTCTGGCTGCAGACACGACCCAAAAATAACACCGCTCAACCTTTTACACAAGAGGGTACGGGCTGATAGCGCGGTGTGCCTTTCTCCCCCCCTGCAAGGAGCCAAGTTAAATGCAGGAAGGGGATAGGTGGGTGCGCTACATATATATAATATATATATGTATGTAGTTATATTCTTTTATCTTACCTTTTTTTAATGTACTTATCATTTTTTGTAAAGTTATCCAAAGGATTAATTAGCTAATCGAAAAAAAGAACACTAGATTAAGTAAAAAAATAAAATAAAAATAATCGTTATAGTCGATGACTAATCGAAAAAACTATCGCTAGATTAGTCGACAGACAAAATAATCGTTAGTTGCAGCTCTACACTGTACTAACACACATGTTAGTACAGTGATCTCCCCTGCTGTTCTATTGTGTTCTGACAGGGCGACGGCTTCCCCGCCAGAACATTCCAGTCAGCGCTCTCAGCCATTGGGAGATGGTCAGCAGACCTTTTTTGGTCATGCCCCTTCAGAAGCCGGCTGTCATATAGTCAGACAGGACTGTATACATGCCATGGCTGTGATGCTTTACTTCACAGCTGCAGCATTTTTAACGCAGGCTGCAGAGGTTAAAAGGCAGCACCACCTGTCAAAATTCTCATTGAGTTCAATGGGGCTGCTCTGCACCTTGAAGCCAAATACTTGACCCACTGTTGCAATGTGGTCTTGCAATTTAAAATTACTATTAAGCAATTGGAAAAAAAAACAGGTGTCAGGAAGGGGCAGTAGCGAGGCTATAATTTCTTCCATGGCTGCAAAGCATACCATTGCGACCATGGCATTTTAGCAATTTGTTATTTCCGGAGGGGGGGGGGGCCTGACAGGTAGGTTGTACGGGGCCCCAAGATTTCTAACAGCAGCCCTGGGTATGTCTGTATATCAAGAATAATGTACAAATGAATGTGAGAGATGACATCACTAAGGGAGCTAGGGAGGAGGTGGAATCCTTATGGGTAGAGCTCTAAAGGGATGAAACTAAGGGGAAAGTAATTCTTGGAGTATGCTATAGGCCCCCTAACCTGGGGGAGGAGGGGGAGATGGACCTCCTATCATAATTTGGATTAGCGGCAAGGATGGGAAGTGTCATCATAATGGGGATTTTAATTATACAGACAGACTGGGCGGAAGGAACCGCGCATTCGTCTAAGGCTCGCCAGTTCCTAAATGTCTTGCAGGACAATTTCATTTGTCAGATGGTAGACGGGCCAACTAGAAACAAAACGTTACTAGACCTACTGATTAGCAACAACACAGACCTGATCACGGATGTGTAAATACGGGGCAATTTAGGAAACAGCGATCACAGGTCAATTAGATTCAGTATAAATCACAAAGATAGGAAACATAAGGGGAATACAAAGACACTGAATTTCAAAAGAGCCAACTTTCCTAAACTACGAACATTGCTAGAAGATATTAATTGGGATAAAATCTTAGGGACAAAGAACATGGAGGAGAGATGGGTTTGCTTTAAGAGCATATTAAATAAGGGCATTAGCCAGTGAATCCCATTGGGAAATAAATTTAAAAGAGCGAACAAAAGTCCTGGGTGGCTTGACTCCAATGTAAAAATGCATATAAAAGCAAAGGAGAAGGCCTTCAAAAAATACAAGGCTGAGTGATTATCATCAGTGTCAGGGACGTACTGGGCTTGAACCTGGGACCTCTTCTGTGTCTGGCATTGACTCTTCCCACTGAGCTATCTGGGACGCTGGACAGTTCCCTGATCTGCTGGATAACCTATCTAATCCATTAGACTACTCTGCTTGGTGTCTTGATTGATGTTGAACCCTGAACCCCTTGCTCCTCCCATGAACTTCCTATAAAAGACATTCCAGAGATGTTGCCCCTTGCGGTTTGATCTGCTTCTGTTCCGGACTCTGTGCCTGTATCGTGTTCCTGTGTTTGACCCGGCTTCCTGACCTCGCTCCTATCTCCAGTCCTGACTCTGGCTTGTTTGACCCTGCTCAGTTACCTGTCTGATCATCTGTTGCCAAGACCCAGCCTGGACTTAGACTAATCTCTGCCTGCCGTTTATGCTGTTTACCCTGATGTGAATGACCTGGCTTGTCTGACTCCGCTGCTCTGCATACCCACACCTGCTGACCTGCATCTGCAGTCCTGCACACCTGCACCTGCTGACCTGCATCCGCTGCTCTGCATACCTGCACCTGCTGACCTGCATCCGCTGCTCTGCATACCTGCACTTGCTGACCTGCATTCGCTGCTCCCGACTCCAGCTGTTCCAGCTTTTGCTTGGCTTTACTACACCCAGCCAAGAGGACCAAGCAGGCACCCTTACCTCACCGCGCTCTTACCACCACTGTCCCCACTCCAGTGGTCTCCGAGCCGGGGTGGTACGGGAGGTCTCCCTCTGCACGTCAGGCTCACACCAAAGGTATGTGACAGTATCAAACCGCCATGTCTGAGCCTGCAAGAGGGACCTCGCCTATGGATGACGTCAGTCAGCACCTCGCAGCCCTCACCCGGGTCGTGAAGTCTCTACAAGGCAGTTACGTTCAAGTGGATAGGCAGACACAAACCCAGACCATCACTGCAGACTCACCTTCGGTCCCAACTTCCTCCTCTGGAATGCCACCACCTCATGAGCCTAGGGTCCCCATTCCCGATAAGTTTTCTGGGGATCAAAGCAAATTCCGGGCATCTCGCAACGCATGTGAACTATACTTTTCCTTACTACCTCAGACTTTTTCATTAGAGGTCACCAAAGTAGGGTTTGTTATCGCTCTACTACAGGGAGAACCTCAGGCTTGGGCCCACCATCTGCTGGAAGTCCGCCATGAAGCACTGGACTCTCTCATCTTTTCTTGATGCCATGGCTCGACTCTATGATGACCCTCAACAGACTTCCACCGCCGAGGCTGCCCTCCATGCGCTCCAGCAAGGCCGCAGTGCGGTCGAGGACTATGTGACTGATTTCAGACGCTGGAGCGTGGATGCCCAGTGGAATGATGCAGCCCTACGGCACCAGTTCCGTCTCGGTCTCTCTGAGGGACTGAAAGACGAGTTAGCCCGGGTCGGTGTTCCTGATGCCCTAGAGACTTTAATCACCCTGTCTATTCAGATAGACCGACGACTCCGGGAGCGCAGAACAGAGGGCTACCCAGCAGCTCCGTCCAGCCTGGATGCTACCCCGGGTATCTCCTGCTGTTGCCAGTTCAGTTCCAGTTAACTCCTTATCTGCCAATCAGACTTCTGTTACCATAAAGCCGAGACAGCTTGGACTGATCAGACCTTCCCTGTCGGCCGAAGAACGACTTCGCCGGCGACAGAATGATCTTTGTTTATATTGTGGAGGAGCCGGCCATTACGTTTCCTCATGTCCTGCTAAGCTGCGCAAGGTCCCAGCCACCTCTTATCCAAGTGGTCCACCTCCCTCTGCCAACGTCACCCACCTGGCCCTACCTATCTCGTTCCAATTGCCAGGAAGGACAATACCAGTCACCGCGATAATTGACTCAGGAGCATGTAATTGTTTCATCGATCTTAACTTTGCAGCACAACAGCACATCCCACTCCAGCCAAAGACCCAGGGACTTTCCATCTTTTTAGCAGACGGGTCCCGTATTAGGTCAGGAGTAGTGATTTAAGAAACCCCTCCTTTGCTTGTAACCACCTCTACAGATCATAAGGAACTATTAAGCCTGAATGCCATTGCATCCCCTCTGTTTCCAGTCATCTTGGGTCTACCCTGGCTTCAGGCCCATAACCCGCAGATCGATTGGGGGTCCGGGAGTATTAGGTTCCAGTCGCCTTATTGCCAACACCACTGCATGCCTCCATGTCTCAGCACTTCTGGTCCTCTGTTATGCCTGGAGCCGGATTCAGAGGTACGCGCAGCTGTGCCCAAACAATACCATGGATTCCTGGACGTTTTCAGCAAACGGGGAGCTGAGACCCTTCCGCCTCATCGTCCATACGATTGTCCAATCGAGCTTCTCCCTGGGGCTGAAATTCCCTTTGGACAGATCTTCCCCTTATCTGAACGGGAGCTAGAGGTTCTGAAAGAGTATGTTGACGAAAACCTAAAGAGGGGGTTCGTCCGTCCTTCCACTTCTCCAGCAGGGGCGGGAATCTTTTTTTGTGGAGAAAAAGGACCATTCTCTCCGGCCCTGTGTGGACTACCGGGAATTAAATAAAATTATGGTCAAGAATCGGTACCCTCTGCCCCTGGTACCCGAACTCTTTCAGAGGCTCAGGACCTCTTCTGTGTTTACCAAGCTAGACCTGCGGGGGGCGTACAACCTGGTCCGCATCCGCGCAGGAGATTAATGGAAGACTGCTTTTCGGACCAGGTTCGGCCATTACGAATACCTAGTAATGCCCTTTGGCCTATGTAACGCCCCTACTAGTTTTCAGCATCTAGTCAACGACATTTTTAGGGACTGCCTGGACATTTACGTAATTGTCTATCTAGACGATATTTTGATTTTTTTCCACTTCAATTGAGCAGCACCGGCAACATGTCAAGAACGTACTCTGTCGACTCCGTCAACATGGACTGTACGCAAAACCAGAAAAATGTGAATTCGAGCGACAGAGTATTCAGTTCCTCGGCCTGGTAATTTCAACAGAGGGATTCAAGATGGATCCGCAAAAGGTTTCAGCTATTCTGGATTGGCCTGCACCTTCAGACAAGAAGGGGGTGCAGTGCTTTGTTGGCTTCGCCAACTTCTACCGGAGGTTCATCAAGGGATTCTCCGCTATTATTTCCCCGATTACGCAGCTGACCAAGCAGAATGTCCGGTTTTGTTGGAATCCCGAGGCACAGGCTGCCTTCACAAATTTAAAAGGACTGTTCACGTCAGCTCCTATTCTGAGTCACCCTGACCCTGCTCTACCTTATCTACTCGAGGTAGATGCCTCAGAGACAGCGGTAGAAGCCGTTATTTCGCAACGCCAGGGTCTCAAGGACTTGATGCACCCAATAGCCTTCTTCTCTCGTAAGCTTACACCGGCCGAGAAGAACTATGACGTGGGGGACCGGGAGCTCCTGGCCATCAAGTCAGCCCTTGAAGAATGGAGGTATCTGTTGGAAGGAGCGGCACATCCCATACTCAATTATACAGACCACAAAAACCTGGAGTATTTGAGAGCTGCCAAGCGTCTGAGACCACGCCAGGCACGATGGGCCTTATTCTTCTCTAGGTTTTCATTCCACATTACTTGCCGGGCTCAAAACACCAAACCAGATGCCCTTTCTCGCATGTTCGATGATCCGAAAGAAGTGTCAGCTCCTGATACCATCCAATCGGAAGGTAACTTTCTACTTTTGCATACAAATCTAATGTCCGGCTTGAAGCAAGCTTCAGCAAATATGTCAGGGCCTCCTGGGATTACCCTGTTACCCAAGGATGGGTTACTATGGAAAGACAACAAGATCTTTGTACCAGAAGATGTCAGAGTAACAGTATTAAATCTGTGCCATGATCATCCCCTGGCCGGCCACTTCGGAATGCATAAAACCCAGGAACTAATTCAACGCACATTTTGGTGGCCGGATCTTGAAAGGAACTGCAGGGAGTATGTAAATTCATGTGCCACCTGTACCCGTAGTAAGACCACTAGAAGCAAGGCCTGGGGTCTGCTCAGACCCTTACCAGTTCCTGATCGACCCTGGCAAAGGATTGCTATGGACTTCATAGTGGAACTTCCCCCGTCAGAGGGTTGCTCAGCCATTTTTGTAGTGGTCGACCGTCTATCTAAAATGGCCCACTTCGTGCCACTGAAGAGCACGCCATCTGCCATGGAAACTGCCCAGGTCTTCATAAAAGAGATAGTAAGGTTACATGGGGTTTCCGACAGACATTGTTTCAGATAGAGGGGTGCAGTTCACCTCTCGCTTCTGGAAGGCTTTGTGCAAGGTCCTGAAGATCGAGCTGTCCATGTCCTCTGCTTATCATCCTCAGACCAATGGGCAAACCGAGAGGACGAACCAAACGCTCGAACAATATCTCCGATGCTTTACCACCTTTGTTCAAGATGACTGGGTAACACTACTACCCCTGGCGGAGTTTGCCTTTAATAATGGCAGTCACTCGGCTACAGCTCAGTCTCCGTTTTTCTCCAACTACAGGTTCCACCCGACCTTCCTACCTGATCTCATTTCTGATTCAGCAGTCCAGAGTACTGTTGATTTCCTGACTCATAACAACAAAATATTACAGGAAGCCTTGACCAAGGCGCAGGCAACCAATAAAAGGATGTTTGACAGAAAGAGGAGAGGGGAATTATGCCTTCAACAGGGCGATCAAGTATGGCTGTCTACCGCCAACCTTAGGATGACCTGCCCCGCAAGGAAACTGGCACCCAAGTTCATCTGCCCCTTCTCAGTAAAATGGAAGATAAATGAAGTCTCCTATGAACTTTCTTTACCAGATTCATTGAAGGTTCACCCAGTATTTCACGTGTCACTACTGAAACCTACAATGCCGGATCCCTTCCCAAACAGAGGATCAGGACCACCTGAACCTGTAATGGTTGACAGGGATGAGGAGTTCGAGGTGGAGGCCGTCTTGGACTGTAGAAGAAGGGGGAACCAACTTCAATTCCTGATTAAGTGGAAGGGGTATGGTCTGGAGGAGAACTCCTGGGAACCCCAACGGAACATTCATGCCCAGTAGTTAATCCAAGCATTTTTTCGCAGTCACCCACAGAAAATAGCTCTCTTGGGCACCCAGAGGTTGCCCTTAAGGGGGGGGGGCACTGTCAGGGACGTACTGGGCTTGAACCTGGGACCTCTTCTGTGTCTGGCATTGACTCTTCCCCTGAGCTATCTGGGATGCTGGACAGTTCCCTGCCTGATCTGCTGGATAACCTATCTAATCCATTTGACTACTCTGCTTGGTGTCTTGATTGATGTTGAACCCTGAACCCCCTGCTCCTCCCATGAACTTCCTATAAAAGACGTTCCAGAGATGTTGCCCCTTGCGGTTTGATCTGCTTCTGTTCCCTGTGTTCCTGACTATGTGCCTTTATCGTGTTCCTGTGTTTGACCCGGCTTCCTGACCTCGCTCCTATCTCCAGTCCTGACTCTGGCTTGTTTGGCTCAGTTACCTGTCTGATCATCTGTTGCCAAGACCCAGCCTGGACTTTGACTACTCTCTGCCTGCCGTTTATGCTGTTTACCCTGATGTGAATGACCTGGCTTGTCTGACTCCGCTGCTCTGCATACCCACACCTGCTGACCTGCATGCGCAGTCCCACACACCTGCACCTGCATCCGCAGTCCCACACACCTGCACCTGCTGACCTGCATCCGCTGCTCTGTATACCTGCACCTGCTGACCTGCATCCGCTGCTCTGCATACCTGCACCTGCTGACCTGCATCCGCTGCTCCTGGTTCCAGCTTTCGCTTGGCTTTACTACACCCAGCCAAGAGGACCAAGCAGGCACCCTTACCTCACCGCGCTCTTACCACCACTGTCCCCACTCCAGTGGTCTCCGAGCCGGGGTTGTACGGGAGGTCTCCCTCTGCACGTCAGGCTCACACCAAAGGTACGTGACAATCAGCTTTCAAACTTTTCAAAGAATGCAACAAGAAATGTAAAAGTGCAATTGGGGTGGCTAAGATAGAACACGAAAGACATATGGCAGAGGAGAGCAAAAAAAAAAATCCCAAGAAATTCTTTAAGTACCAGTATATAAACAGTAAGAGTGAGGACAGACCATATTGGTCCCATAAAGAATGATGAAGGGAATCTGGTTACAACGGATGGTGAGATGGCGAAGGTATTGAATTTATTCTTCTGCTCAGTCTTCACAAGGGAATTGGGGGGCTTCAGTAATCAAAACTGCAGTGCTTATTCTCATGGCACTTCACAGGAAGCATCCTCATGGCTAACAGAGGACAGGATTAGGAATAGACTTGAAAAACGTAACATTAATAAGCCACCGGGACCAGATGGCTTGTACCCGAGGGTCCTTTGGGAACCCAGTCAGGTAATTGCCAGACCATTGTTACTAGATTTTACTGACAGTCTACTGACCGGAATCGTACCAGCTGATTGGAAAAAAGCCAATGTAGCACCAATATTTAAAAAAGGGCCAAAATACATCCCTGGGAATTACAGACCAGTTTGCCTAACATCAATATTATGCCAGCTCTTGGAGGGGATGAAAAGGGACCATATACAAGATTTTAGTAATGAAAACGGTATCATTAGCAGTAATCAGCATGGATTCATGAAGAATCGTTCTTGCCAAACCAATCTATTAACCCTTTCGCTGCCAGAGCCGTTTTTGCGTTTTTTTTACACACATGTTTAAAAAATCATTTTAGGCTTGAAGATTACACAAACCCCCAAACATTATATATTTTCTGAAAGCAGAAAGCAGTGTTTCTCAACTCTAGTCCTCAAGGCTCCCCAACAGGTCATGTTTTCAGGATTATTTTGCACAGGTGATTTCATCAGTTTCACTACCTTAGTAATTACCACAGCTGTTTCATCTGAGAGAAATCCTGAAAACATGACCTGTTGGGGTGCCTCGAGGACTAGAGTTGAAAAACACTGCCCTAGAGAATAAAATAGCGGCAGTTCCAATCTTTTATGTCACACAATATTACCGCAAAGGTCTAAGAAACGCAATATTTCAGTAAAAAACACTCTAACGTAAATTTTAGGGCAAACAAACGCAATACATTACCCACATTTTTGGTAAAATATAAAATACGAGGTTACGCCGAGTAAATAGATACCAAACATGCCAAACCTTAAATAATTTTTGCGAACTTAAAATGGCGTTACACTTCAGTACCCTACATTTTCTATAGGCAACGCTTCAAAGGCCCCCTATATGTATCAGTTTAGTGTTACGGAGGAGGTCTTGTGTTAGAATTATTTCTCGAACTCTGGCATACGTGGTGATATGTAACATGTGTATCGCAATCTACGTTTTCATGTATAGGTGCCCCGACACATGCGTTTACGTTCGTGCGTGTGTATATGTGGGGGTGGGGGGGGCTCAAAATAATTTTGGGGGGATTTTATGTGCTTGGGTGCAACTTTATTTTTTTCAAAACGTTTTACTTAACTTTTTTTTCATCACATAGGGGACAAACAGTCCCCTATGTGATGATTTTTTTTGTGACAGGTTCTCTTTATTGAGATATGCAGGGTCTAAAAGACCCTGCATGTCTCCCCTGCATTCCACTGAATGTTTTGCATTGCAGATTGCATTGCAAAACATCCTTTCTCTGCAAAACGAGCCAAGGACACCGAGATCATCACTTTCTGGGTCACTGCAAGAAAGGGAGGAGAGCGGACGTGTATTCCGCTCTTCTCCTTACATTCTTCAAGCCGACACCTGCCATGACTGTCCCAGGCCTGCCGATGGGCAAGCAGAGCCCAGTAAGCATGACGGGAGCACGCGAGCGGGGGGTGCACCGCTACCGGGGGTGTGTGAGAGAGCGATCGGGTGGCAGCGGCGCCGCCCGAACACTCTCACCTGACAGGCAGGAGTTTGCCTGTCAGATTCACACACAATCCCGGTGGCTGCAGCCACTGAATTGTGTGCAATTACCCCCTGCCGTTAGGTCCGTACAACGTACGGACCTGGCGGCGAAAGCGTTAACTTCTATGAGGAGTGAACTGCCATCTAGACAAAAGAAGGCCCATAGATGTGGTGTATCTGGATTTTGCAAAAGCATTTGATACAGTTCCCCATAAATGTTTACTGTACAAAGTAAGGTCCGTTGGCATGGATCGTAGGGTGAGTACATGGATTGAAAACTGGCTGCAAGGGCGAGTTCAGAGGGTAGGGATAAATGGAGAGTACTCAGAATGGTCAGGGGTGGAAAGTGGGGTCCCCCATTGTTCTGTCCTGGGACCAATCCTATTTAATTTGTTCATAAACGACCTGGAGGATGGGGTAAACAGTTCAATGTCTGTATTTGCGGACGATACTAAGCTAAGGGGGGAAAATAACTTCTCAGCAGGATGTGGAAACCTTGCAAGTAGATCTAAACAAATTAATGGGGTGGGCAACTGCATGGCAAATGAGGTTTAATGTGGAAAAATTTAAAATAATGCATTTGGGTGGCAAAAATATGAATGCAATCTACTCACTGGGGGGAGAACCTCTGGTGGAATCTAAGATGGTAAAGGACTAGGGGGTCCTAGTAGATGACAGGCTCAGCAATGGCATGCAATGCCAAGCTGCTGCTAACAAAGGAAGCAGAATATTGACATGCATTAAAAAGGGGATTAAGTCCAAATAAAACGATAATTCTCCAACCTCACAAGACTCTGGTCCGGTCCCACTTGGAGTATGCTGTCCAGTTCTGGGCACCAGTGCTCAGGAAGGATGTGCTGGAAACGGAGCGAGTACAAAAAAGGGCAACAAAGCTAATAAAGGGACTGGAGGATACTAGTTGTGAAGAAAGGTTACGAGCACTGATCTTATTCTCTCTGGAGAAAAGACGCTTGAGAGGGGATATGATTTCAATTTACAAATACCATACTGGTAAACCCCCAAAAGGGATAAAAAAATTCCACGGAAGGGAGTTTAATAAGACACGTGGCCACTCATTAAAATTAGAAGAAAAGAGGTTTAACCTTAAACTGCATAGAGGGTTCTTTACTGTCAAGCCTCGTACACACGACCGGTTTTCTCGGCAAGAAATCTGCTGGGAGAGCTTTTTGCCGAGAAAACCGTTTATGTGTATGGTTTCTCGGCAGAAAAACTGCCAGGAATCTCGACGAGAAAAATAGAGAACCTACTCTCTATTTTTTTCGTCCGGATTCTCGGCAGAGTTTTCTTGCCGAGAAACCCGGTCGTCTGTATGCTTACCTTGTCCAGGTAAACCTGCACATGCTCAAAGACTTTGACGCATGCGCAGTAGCATACAAGGGTAGTGTAGGGTGTAGCAAGATGGCGGCGACGGCATCGAATGTGACGAGCGCCGGCTCGTCGTAGAGGATGACGTCACCGCGTTCTTGCCATTCAAAAGGTTCTTTTGAATGGTCGCGTGTGTGTGCACAGGGCTTGGCAAGACAAGCTTGCCAGAAATCCCGTCGAGAAAACTGACTTTTTTTTTCAACCGGATTCCTGCCCATGTGTACGAGGCTTCAGAGCGGCAAGGATGTGGAATCCTTTGTGAAACCACAGGCGGTGGTTTCAGCGGGGAGCATCGATAGTTTCATTATCACTATTAGATAAGCACCTGAACGACCACAACATACAGGGCTATACAATGTAATACTGACATAAAATCACACACATAGGTTGGACTTGGTAGACTTGTGTCTTTTTCAACCTTGCCTACCATTTTCGGAGCATGCGCTCCTTCTTCAGACCTCAGAAGGAGGGCATGCTCCGAACACGCATTAACCTATTGGTCCCTCCAGCTACCCGGAAGCAACGGATAGCAACACGGCTTATCGCCCGCCAAGGATCTTCACGTCTCCGGTTCTCTTTGCATCTGTGTGTCTGTAGTACAGGAAGCGTCGGCTTCCACCGGCTCAACCCGCTCCACGCCACCAGCCTGCACGGAGATGAGATACGGACTTTCCATTATCACATGCCTATTGTAATTCTACTTTTGTGAGTATATGTGCTCTCTTTCTCATCCATTAAAATGCATTGCTAATACTGCACTTAGAGTGGCGCCTCTGTGCTTCCCCCTCCATGTAACCCAACATGACTGCAGAGAGGCTGCCAGAGATCAGCAGTACTAAGATGCAACAATGGATAAAATATCATTTTACATCTACTTAAGGAACACCTGGGTAGCAGTGACCATAACATGATTTCATTTGATGTTAGCTGTAAGCAAGAAATACATGCAGGAAAGATAAAAACACTTAATTTCAATAAAGCAAATTTTCCAAGGATGAGGGCTGCTTTCCAGGACTTAGACTGGGAGGGAATATTGGCATAGATTAACACAGAACAGAAATGGGAAATCTTCAAAAAGACTGTTTGGGACCTCACTGCAAAGTATATTCCCATGGGCAATAAGTTTAAAAGGCTAAAAATAAAACCTATGTGGCTCACGGTTAAAGTTAAAAAAGCTATAAACAATAAGAAAAGAGCTTTTAAAAAATATAAAAATGAAGGAACACCCGTGTCGTTTAAATGTTACAAAGAATATAACAGGATATGTAAAAAGGAAATCAAGGATGCAAAAATTAAAAACGAAGGACAGATTACAAAAGATAGTAGGACAAACCCCCAAAAAATTCTTCAAATATATTAATAGTAAAAAGGTCAAGTCTGAGCATGTAGGCCCTTTACAAAATAATCTAGAGTGGGTGACTGGGGACAAAGAGAAGGCTAATTTATTAAATACCGTATTTATCAGCGTATAACACGCAAATCGTGGGTGCGTGTTATACGCCGATACTCCGCCGATTCCCCTGCTGAAACGAGCGAGAGGAGCGAGCGAAGCCGAAGTGCACTCGGCTTTACTCGGCTCCTCTCGCAGTCCCGCCCATCTCTGACTGCGCCGCTGACATAGAGAAAGCCGAGTGTACTTCGGCTAGTCTCGGCTCCTCTCGCAGTCCTGCCCCTGACTGTGAGCAGAGCCGAGTCTAGCCGAAGTACACTCGGCTTTCTCTGTCAGCGGCGCAGTCAGTGGAGATGGGCGGGACTGTGAGAAGAGCCGAGTCTAGCCGAAGTACACTCGGCCCCGCTCGCTCCTCTCCACAGAAATCGGCGCCAAATTAAAAAACCGCAGAGACTGACAAGGCTGCAAAGGCACTGGGCAAGGCTGCAGATGGACAGATGGACACTGGGCAAGGCTGCAGATGGACAGATGGACACTGGTCAAGGCTGCAGATGGACAGATGGACACTGGGCAAGGCTGCAGATGGACAGATGGACACTGGGCAAGGCTGCAGATGGACAGATGGTCACTGGGCAAGGCTGCAGATGGACAGATGGACACTGGGCAAGGCTGCAGATGGACAGATGGACACTGGGCAAGGCTGCAGATGGACAGATGGACACTGGGCAAGGCTGCAGATGGACACTGGGCAAGGCTGCATGCTGCATTTAAATGTAAGTTTTTTTTTTCCTTGAATTTCCCTCCTAAAAGTTTTTTTCCTTAAAATTCCCTCCTAAACTTGGGGTGCGTGTTATACGCCGGCGCGTGTTATACGCCGATAAATACGGTACTTTCTTCAGCTCTGTGTATACAATGGAACATGGGGGAGATCATGTCCATAATGGGGGTGGTAGTGACACAGCCCCAAATCCACAATGGCTCAAAAGTGATATGGTCCAGAAATATTTAGACAGAATTAAGGTGGATAAAGCACCTGGACCAGATGGCATCCACCCACGGATCCTAAAAGAATTGAGCTCTGTAATTTCAAAGCCATTGTATCTAATTTTTAGGGACTCATTAATGACAGGAATAGTACCACTGGATTGGCGCAGGGCCAATGTGGTGCCTATATTTAAAAAGGGAACAAAGTCTTTAACAAGTAACTATAGACCTGTTAGTTTAACTTCTATAGTTGGGAAGATACTGGAGAGATTAATAAAAGACCACTTAGATGAGTTCTTGCTGGGGAAAAAAACTATTTAAGCAACGGACAGCATGGATTCATGAAAGACAGAAGTTGTCAGACAAACCTGATTTCTTTTTATGAAGAGGTAAGTAAAACCTTGGACAGAGGGGTGGCGGTGGACGTGGTATACTTGGATTTTGCAAAAGCGTTCGATACAGTTCCCCACACACGGCTCATGTGCAAGGTAAAGTCTACAGAATTGGAAATATCAGTTTGTAAATGAATAGAAAACTGGCTAAAAGATAGAATTCAGAGAGTAGTGGTTAATGATTCTTACTCTGAATGGTCTAAGGTTCTCAGTGGTGTACCCCAAGGTTCAGTGCTGGGACCCTTACTTTTTAATATCTTTATAAATGATATTGGGTCTGGGATCAAAAGTAACATTTCTGTCTTTGCAGATGACACCAAGCTATGCAGTGGAATAACGTCCTTACAGGATGTTGCCAATTTACAAACCGACCTCAATGCTCTGTCTAATTGGGCGACTATGTGGCAGATGAGGTTTAATGTTGATAAATGTAAAGTTATGCACTTGGGGGCTAAGAATATGAATGCATCATACATACTAGGGGGAGTACAACTGGGGGGATCCGTAGTGGAGAAGGATCTGGGGGTTTTGGTAGATCATAAGCTCAATAATGGCATACAATGCCAAGCTGCGGTTTCCAAAGCGAGCAAAGTCCTTTCTTGTATTAAGAGAGGTATGGACTCCAGAGAGAGAGATATCATTTTGCCCCTGTTCAAATCATTAGTAAGACCTCATCTGGAATATGCAGTTCAGTTTTGGGCACCAGTTCTCAAAAAGGATATCGGGGAACTGGAGAAAGTGCAGAGAAGGGCAACCAAACTGATAAGAGGCATGGAGGAGCTCAGCTATGAGGAAAGATTAGAGGAACTGAATTTATTCACTCTTGAGAAGAGGAGAATAAGAGGGGATATGATTAACATGTACAAATATATAAGGGATCCATATAGTGAACTTCGTGTGGAGTTATTCACTTTGCGGTCAACACAAAAGACAAGGGGGCACTCGTTACGTCTAGAGGAAAAAAGATTTCATCTCCAAATATGGAAATGTTTCTTCACAGTAAGAGCTGTGAAAATGTGGAACAGACTCCCCCCCAGAGGTGGTTCTGGCCAGCTCAGTAGATTGCTTTAAGAAAGGCCTGGATACTTTCCTAAATGTACATAATATAACTGACTGAGTACTAACATTTATAGGTAAAGTTGATCCAGGGTAAATCCGATTGCCTCTCGGGGGATCAGGAAGGAATTTTTTCCCCTGCTGTAGCAAATTGGATCATGCTCTGCTGTTTTTTTTTCCTTCCTCTGGATCAACTGTGGGTATAGAATTGGGTATATAGGATTGTACGATATTTTTTATTTATTTTATTTTATTATTTTATGGTTGAACTGGATGGACTTTGTCTTTTTTCAACCTGACTAACTATGTAACTATGTACTTTAAATTGTTTTTGGGGAAACAAAAATATGTAATTAAAAACAATAACTTTTTTTTAAATTGTCTAAGCCTAAATGAATCAAAATAGAACTGACAAAAAGTAGTTTCCGCTATGTGTTTAACCACTTCCCGACCGCGCCATGTACAAAAGACGTCCACAGCGCGGTCGAGTTATCCTGAGTGGACGTCCCAGGGACGTCCTCACAGAATCTTGCTCCCGCGCGCCCCCCGGGGCGCGCTCCAGGATATGTCCGTGACCGCCGGGTCCGGAAGACCCGGCGCATCACGGATCACGGTAGATGGCCGCTAATCGCGGCCGTTTACCACGTGATCGCTCCGTCAAATGACGGAGCGATCACTTGTAAACAGACCGGCGTCATTTGATGACGCCGGTTCCTCCCTCCCCTCTCTGTACCGATCGGTACAGTGTGAGAGGAGAGGGGAGGGAGCGGATCATGTCCGCTCCCTCCCCCATGTCAGCTGTGGGCTGGATCTGTGACAATTGCAGTCACAGATCCAGCCATCCATCCATCCCTGCTCAGCCATCCCTGTGCAATACTCTGCCAATACTCTGCAATACACCCTGTGCAATACTCTGCAATACACCCTGTGCAATACTCTGCAATACACCCTGTGCAATACTCTGCAATACCCTGTGCAATACTCTGCAATACCCTGTGCAATACTCTGCAATACCCTGTGCAATACTCTGCAATACACCCTGCCAATACTCTGCAATACCCTGTGCAATACTCTGCAATACACCCTGCCAATACTCTGCAATACCCTGTGCAATACTCTGCAATACACCCTGCCAATACTCTGCAATACACCCTGTGCAATACTCTGCAATACACCCTGTGCAATACTCTGCAATACACCCTGTGCAATACCCTGCCCATACTCTGAAATACCCTGTGCAATACCCTGCCCATACTGTGCAATACCCTGCCCATACCCTGCCATACTCCGCAATACTCCACAATACCCAGCAATACTCCACAATACCCGGCAATACTCCACAATACCCTGCAATACCCGGCAATACCCCGCAATACTCGTCAATACCCGGCAATACTCGTCAATACCCGGCAATACTCATCAATACTCCTCAATACCCGGCAATACTCCTCAATACCCGGCAATACTCCTCAATACCCGGCAATACTCTGCAATAACCACTTCCCGCCCGCCGGCCGTCATATGACGTCCTTGACTTTGTGCGGAGATATCTGAATGATGGGAGCAGCTACAGGCATCATTCAGATATTCGCTTTTTCAGCTGGCGATTCCCTACACCATAAGAACAATCATAGCGGCTGTTCCACCGCTTGATCGCTCTTACGGAAGGTGAGAGGGGATGCCCCCCCCTCCCGCTGCCCTCCGGTGCTTCTACCGACTCACCGCTACGATCAAAGCCAAGATTGTTTTTTTTTTTGTTTTTTTTTTAGGCTTCCCAGCCTAGAGGTGAGATGTGGGGTCTTATTGACCCCATATCTCACTGTAAAGAGGACCTGTCATGCCATATTTCTATTACAAGGGATGTTTACATTCCTTGTAATAGGAATAAAAGTGCTAAAAAAAAAAATTTGGGGCGGAAAAACATGTCAAACTAAAATAAATAAAGTAAAATGAACAATAAAATATATATATTTTTTTAAAGCGCCCCTGCCCCCGCGAGCTCGCATGCAGAAGTGAACGCATACGTAAGCCCCGCCCACATATGAAAACGGTGTTCAAGCCACACATGTGAGGTATCGTTGCGAACGTTAGAGCGAGAGCAATAATTTTGGCCCTAGACCTCCTCTGTAACTCAAAACATATAACCAGTAAAAATATTTAAAGCGTTGCCTATGGGGATTTTTAAGTAGCGAAGTTTGGCGCCATTCCACGAGCGTGTGCAATTTTGAAGGGTGACATGTTAGGAATCTATTTACTCGGCGTAACTTCATCTTTCACATTATGCAAAAACACTGGGCTAACTTTACAGTTTTTTTTTCTTTTAGGCACAAAACAGTTTTTTTCCGTAAAAAACGCGTTAGAAAAATTTCTGCGCAAATACCGTGCAAGATAAAAAGTTGCAATGACCACCATTATATTCTTTAAGGTCTTTGCTAAAAAAACATATATAATGTTTTGGGGTTCTATGTAATTTTATAGCAAATAAATGATGATTTTTACATGTAGGAGAGAAATGTCAGAATTGGCCTGGGTGCTCCAGAACGCCTGAAGGTGCTCCCTGCATGTTGGGCCTCTCTATGTGGCCACGCTGTGTAAAAGTCTCACACATGTGGTATCGCCATACTCGGGAGGAATAGCAGAATGTGTTTTGGGGTGTAATTTGTGGTATGCATATGCTGTGTGTGAGAAATAACCTGCTAATATGACAATTTTGTGGAAAAAAAAAAAAAGAAAAAAAAATCTTGATTTTTGCAAAGAATTGTGGGAAAAAATGACAACTTCAAAAAACTCACAATGACTCCTTTCTAAATACCTTGGAATGTCTTCTTTCCAAAAAGGGGTCATTTGGGGGGTATTTGTACTTTTCTGGCATGTTAGGGTCTCAAGAATTGAGATAGGCCGTCAGTACTTCAGGTGTGATCAATTTTCAGATATTGGCACCATAGCTTGTGGACTCTATAACTTTCACAAAGACCAAAAAATATCCACCAATTTGTACTTATTTTTACCAAAGATATGTAGCAGTATAAATTTTGGCCAAAATGTATGAAGAAAAAATACTAATTTGCAAAAGTTTATAACGGAAACAAAGAAAAATTCATTTTTTTACAAAATTTTCAGTCTTTTTTCTCTTATAGCGCAAAAAATAAAAAACCCAACGGTGATTAAATACCACCAAAAGAAAGCTCTATTTGTGTGAAAAAAAGGACAAAAATTTCATATGGGTACAGTGTTGTATGACTGAGTAATTGTCATTCAAAATGTGAGAGCACCGAAAGCTGAAAATTCGTCTGGTTAGGAAGGGGGTTTAAGTGCCCAGTTGTCAAGTGGTTAAGTGGGTAAATCTCTTGTGTGTTACATGTCTAAGAATTTAATCAGAACTATGAAATCTCTGTTGGGAGGCTTAGGTTTGCAAGGATGGAGATTCAGTTATAGCTCTACAAGTCATTATTAAATACCAAGGTTATTTCTAAGTATGAGCAGGCATATTCTGTAAGTGGTAACCAACAGCTAAATCCATCATTGGCTGAGATTATCATACTTTGCCATTACCTAGCAAAACAGACTAACAATCCCATAGATGACAGGGAAACTCATGTTGCTCCAAAATACTAATATTCATAAGCTTTAGCAGTGTGCTATGATTGCTTCAGAAAAATAAAACATCTAATAAACGGAAATTGTGGCATGTGAAGAGCATATCAAGACATGGAAAATCTGAATCGTCTTCTCAAAGTCTTAGCAATGCAACTGAGCAGCACACCGGAGGATGCATAAAACATTCACAAGGGGTTTTCTATTACTCATCTGTGTGGAAGAATGTCCAGGAAATTGACCTATAAATGATTATAAATTGACCATTAAAGTAATGGACTGCAAATAGCTGAGATGGACTCCTGAACTATTTTAATTTATATGTGGGTGGTGTTTATAACCTTTCCCAACCTGTGGTCCATGTGTCACATAAATTGATTCGTTTTTCTTCATATTTCCTCCCAGCTACCTGATTTATTTCATTGGGACCTGCTCATTTAGAACCCATTGTCACATATCTAGTGTGCCTTAAAGTTCAGCTTATATTGCAAATATATATTTCCTTCTGTCAGGGTCTTGGAGCTTATGTTTTTCACATATTTCAGCCATTCTAGTCATTGCATACCAATTTCAGGGGTTCTGTATACAGATAAACGAGTGTATACAAACATTCATCATTCATATTGTGCTTTTTATTCAATTGTTTTTATTGATTTATAACCTACTGCGTGACTTTTATGCCCCAGTAATGAAGTTTAGATCATGGCGATCAAAGTAGGTGACAACGGAGGAGTAGGTTGAGGCTGCAGAGGTGGTCAGAGTCGTATAAGGCAAAAAATAAAAAATGTTTGTTTCATTTGCTAACATAATTTTACTGATATTTTCTTCAGGTATAAAATTGTTGGAGATTTGAGTGAATATATTTACATTTTCATGTAATATTCTATACTGTACTAGATTCACAAAATGGTGTCATCAAGGCACACCATGCCATCATATGAATACAAATTCTTAAGATGTATTAAAGCACTTAAGGTTTAACTAAAAGCAAAACTTTCTTGCCTTTGGAACACCTGCCAGGTTTTTATTGATGTCTGTGCACCCATTAGGGATATTGACGCTCTATATTTGTCCTTTTTACCATTCATCACTGAACGTTAAAGTAAAAGAAAATCCCACATTTTGGGTTGGCACCAGAAAAGTAATAGAGGGGAAATCTTCCAATGGGGACATTCCTTGGTGACACCCAGGGAATCCCTCATTTTGGAGGCATTTCCTCTCACGTTTGGCTTAAACACAGAAAGTAAAGGGAAATCTCCCCAATGTGACACAAATGGCAAAAAAAGTTGGCAGAAGTTATAACCCTACCTTACTCTATCCAAAATTAAAAACAGTTTTGCCTTTTAGTTCTACTTTAAATCACACATTAAAAAAAAAAAAAAAAAAAACATCAGAACTAAAGATGTGAATGAGAGTGTTTTATAATTATCAATTAGCTGCTGCACCTGCAGGGTTCAAAAAGGAAAGAGGCGGGGTCTGCACTCCTTTAGTCGTGATTTCCCTTTGGAAGTATCTCATCGAAAATTATATTTTTATTTGTTATTTTTGATGACCAAAATCTGACTTGTATTTTAGTGAAGACTTCTGGGAAAATCAGCAAGTCAATCACACAAGCTGGAATTTGCATTTCTACACCATCTGTGTACAGAACGCCTCCAGGTTGCCATATTGCATTGTATTTTGCAGAAAGTTACAGCACTGCAGATTGAAAAGGAGTGTCATTTTTAATAACATTCAACTACAATATGACTTGTGTAGTGATTGTATATGCTATATATATTTTCCAATGAAAGTGGAGTTATCCTTTAACCTAGCCCATGTAAAACGTAACTATTAAAGCGAAGGGCCGCCCCAAAAAAAATATTAAAAGCCAGCAGCTACACATACTGCAGCTACTGGCTTTTAATAATAGGACACTTACCTGTCCTGGAGTCCAGCAAAATCGGCACCGCAGCGGATGTTTCCATCAGCTGTCGGGGGCTGCTGCCGCCATTTGTGGGTAAGGGAACCCAGCAGTGTAGTCTTACAGCTTTTTGCCGGAAACCCTACTGCACATGCGTGAGGCCCCGCTCCTCTCTCCTACTGGCCCCGGCGACAGGGGGAGGAGGAAGGAGCCCCGCGGTGACGTCATGGGCTGTGGCACAGACTCCCGGAAGTGGGAACAGGATACCTGTCAGAGACAGGTATCCTGTCCCCCCTCCCCCCGAAAGGTGCCAATTGTGGCACTGGAGGGAGAGAGGAGAGAGGAGACAAATGAGCAGACGTTTCACTTTTGGGTGGAACTCCGCTTTAATATATAATATTTAGCCTAAAGCTATCAATTAACATAACCCCTTTTATGAGCCTCTAACACTTAATCCACACAATACTTAGGGGTATTTTTTATTTTTTTTGAAAAGCCCATGTTCTTATACGTGTGTTGCATCGAGGTACCTAATTGCAACCAAAATCTCACCTGACCCTCTTTTGGGAAGGTAATACACAGTAAAGCATGGTAGTGCATTGTGACTTGTTGCATCACAAGTAAATTGCCTTGATTGGCTCCCCAGTGTACCAAGTGTGTAATGTGCATTACTGTGGTAAAGCGGTGTGATCTGGCCCTAACGCTTCAACTAAACCCCTAGAAACCCAAACTCTAAATCCTAGAATATCTTTATCAGTGACCTAATCCTTACAGTGATTGTAAATATATAACAGAAAAGGAGAGCAGCACTGGCCAGTCCTAACCTCTGTAATAGCTACCTAATATACTAGTGATAATGTGATAACAATTCTCAATCATATATCATCTGTGTCAAAAAGCATACCTACACATTGCAATTGCTAAAACTGATACTGTAAACCAAAATAGAACAGTATACTTGCACTTATTACTGATCCTTTCAAGGCAATTGACTCCAAGGTGCTGGCTCTAAATGCAATCCCCTTTCAGTGGATCCTCACCTGCAGGTCCCGATCAAACACAGAGGTCGGGTAAAAGGAAAAAAGGCTCTCATTGCGTAACTCCATTAAGCACAGATTAAAAACAGTCACATTTGCATAGTGTCAGCCCAACACTAGGAAAGTAACGCTTGTTTTATTACCAATCACCCCTAGCCAAAAGTCCAAACCACGCGTTTTGTCATCCGACGACTTCTCGGAGTGGAAGTGATTCTAAATGTATTTTTTTTCTTTAAAAGAATAAACATGTTATACTTACCTGCTCTGTGCAATTGTTTTGCACAAAGCAGCCCTGATTCTCCTCTTCTTTGGTCCCCTGCTGATGCAGGTCCACTGGCTTCTCCCCCTCCGCTCAGTGCCCTCATAGCAAGCTGCTTGCTATGGGGGCACTCTTTTGCGTACGCTCCAGAGCTTGGCTGTCTATTGGTACAGACAGTGGGACTTGGCCTCACTCCCGCTCCCTCCTCACCGGTTGTAATTGACAGCAGCAGATCGCTGTCTTTAGAACCACTTTTAACAGAGAACTAACTAGATAAGCAGAATTTGTACATGCTCTATGTTGAGATCACTTGTGGTTGATTTACTAAAGGCATATAGACTGTTTGTTTTGAAAGGGAAGTTGCACTTTGCATGGGAATTTTCCCAGACCTTAGTGAATATGGCAAAATTTCACTTTGGAAAGACTGCTCAATCACATGCAAGGAAAATAAAAAAAAACAGCATTTTTGCTGGAATGTGATTGGATAATGGATATCAGCAGAGTTTCACCTCATTCACTAACCTCTGGGGAAAATTTACTTGCAAAGTGCAACTTCCCTTGCAAATTGAACAGTTTATTCCGCTTTAGTAAACCAACCCAATAGTTTAAGGTTCTACAATGGTAAATTCCAAGATGCTTGTGCTGGTGTATAGGTTTCGCTTGCATTACAGAAGGATACTTTTGTGGAGAACTTTTAACTACTAAACAAATTTAAGCTGATAAATGAACTTGACAGTAACAAAGCCAATAAAAATATTTTAAAAAACGTGCAAAATGTGAAAATTTTTAGACTGCTTAATTATTCTCATGTTTTATGTCTCCGTCCTCACAAACGGCTTACGTTGCAATTACTGTGGCCCAGCCTCTTTAACTGACCCGGTAACTTTTTCCAGTTTATTGTGCACAATTCTGCTCAGGATTGCGTCTTGGTAATATTACATTCCATTCATACTGCTATGATTTTGTAATCATATTCTTATGAAATGTTTGTGTTTTGGATACAATATAGTCAGCGAGCTGGCATTTTCCATTCTGAATAATATCATATTTTGAAAAATAATGTAATGCTTTAGCATAATAAAAAATGTGACGGGAGAGACTATTATTTTTTTGTTGCTGTCAAAACCACTTGATATCATCTTGAGCATTCCCAAGGTTTCGTTACACAGTTAGATAATGTAGACACCTGGGCTGGTATATTTCTATGGCAAATTAATTGCATTCAAAGTCCTGAAACCTCTATATATTATATATATTGTTGTCTAGATACCGTGCGGTTCTTCCCACTGGTTTTACAAATATACCACCCAACCTGTGCATATTGTGTTCATAATTAATTCAGAAAGGCCTTCTCTTTAGAAAACCATGAAAGTGAGTTAAGGACTACCCTTGCTTGTCACAAGTTCAGTGTCACGTTGGCTTTGCATGCTCTGCTGGTAGGAAAATTGATTAATATGTGAAATAATTAACTGCCCGGGATATGAAAAATCACTGTAGCAGGGCATGCCGGCTCTAATGTATGAAACCTTTCCTGTAAATCTGATTTGACCTTGTATGCAGGGAAATGTGATGGATAGACTTAGTCTAAATTAAAACCCTTTTAATGCAGAATTAGCTCCAACCAGTTTGAGCTATTGTACAGACCATTTTTCTATGTACTTCCTATATAACATTATATCTTAAAATGCATTTATGAAATAAAAATACAATTTATCACTGTTGGAAATTATATACTTATATAAACAGCTCACGTGCCCCTCTTAAATCCACTAAACTCTAACCTGGTTTCCTGTTCTTTCAGAAAATAATGTTTCCATGTTTTTTTTATGAGTTTTTTTTTTTTTTTTTTACATCTCAGTGCTGATTTTCCACAGCTTCTTGGTAGTTTATTCTTCTAGTCTACATGCAGGCATTCCACATCAGCTGCATGTCATTGCTTTGGACCAGGTTTTTGAAGGAGACTATAGCAGAACATGCCTGCACAGTGAGCATCAGTTGTACACTTGTTCCTCCCACTGACCTCCATGCCAATACTGCATCCTGTAGTGATGTAGCTGTCGGCAAGAGAAACTATTGAGCACTGCAAGGGACATGAAGATCAACATTTCTGATAGTTTGGGTTTTCCAAAATATTTTAGGGGATGATTCCTTATCAGTGGGGTGCCATTTGGAGGCTCTGTAAGCAGGAGAGGTAAGTACACCTTTCTTTTGCTGGAAAATAATTTAGGTTACTTCAATATTTGCATCTTGGTTGGTAATCAAAAATTCTTATCTGAATGCCCAGTTTGATAGCCATGATGGTGCCACATCCCGGTAAGTAGATACAGGAACGAGGTTTATGGAAGGGACTTTAGAAAAGGCACCACTATGACAAATATATACAAATACAGATATAATTGTATTAAATAAAATCTTAAGACATAATAAAATACTTGCAACAGTAAATGCTAAATTTGCACAAGATCATAATAGGACTTTCTTCATACAAGAAAAAGCTCTAGATCCCCAAATATCATGGGTACTCTTATGAGTTTTAACTCAAGGGTCTTCGTCTGGGGGTTCTCAAGAGCAACAGATTGAACAACCGTCTAAAATTATAAACAGTGATAAATGTCATAAACACATATTCAGTAAATGCGCATAAAAACATGTATATAGGAAAATTTATCAAGTAAGGCAACTTCCTACATATGGCAGAGAAGCGTCTTGGTTGGTAAGTGAGGCCACAATGAGTGCTCCAGTGTCTTTCATGTGTGATTAATCCATTTCTTTCTTTTTTTTCCCAAAAATTTATTTTATTGAAAAGTAAGTAAAAAACTGGTACAGATATCTCGAACGACAGTTTTACAATAGAAAATTTACAAGGTCACAGAAATCTGTTTTATAGAGAAGTATCCACTACAATAATAGACAAATCATGGGGGAGAATTTGGATCCAACTTGTAGGGTTAAAGGTGCTGAAATGTTGCAGGAAACAGTGATTCGGAGAGAGGTCCGGGGTGTACTCGTGGTTTCCCAATTGTAGAAACTATGTTTTCGGGGAAAGGCTTATTTGGCCTGGGGCGTTATTGTAGTAAGTTTCCACTTTGGTGTAAGTGTGGTTTGTAGGTGGAAAATTGTGGTTATGGTAATGTCCTGTGCCTGGTATCAGGGGTTGATGTTTCGGAACTGTGTGTGGGATGGGTAGGTGATAATGATATGTGGACATTTAATCGAAGCAGCTGGGGGGGTGGGGTGTGTGGAAGACAGGGTAGGGGGAAGGGCTGGGGGGCGGGGATGGAGAAGGGGGGGTACGGGAGGGGGTTGTCTCTGACTCCCCCTAGTCATCATTTGTCTGCAGGTGGAACAATTCCAACCAAGAGAATGGGCGTGTATTAGAGATTGGTAGACTGGGGAAGGGAAGAGGTGCCAATAAGATAGTTGGGAAATAAAGGATGTGGTGTACGTCTGGCGTTTTTGGCAAGGCCCGTGTTTGTTCAGATTGTATTATTTTTTATTTTATTTTTTTAGGTGGAATAATCCATTGTGCTTTTGTATTTAGCCGTTGTCTGGTAGTGTGTCCAACAGGCCCATTTTTTACTGAATTTTGTTGGCGTGTCATGTGCCGTGTGAATGAGTTTTTCCATATCAGTGACTTTATGAATTCTAGTAAACCACTCGTTGAGTGTGGGTAATTGTGATGAGTTCCAGTATAGCGGGATACACTGTTTAGCTGCGTTAATCATGTGCATCGCTAAGGATTTGTGATAGGACTTATGTGGTAAGGGCGAATGGTGCAGAAGGAATTGAGCCGGGGAAAATTCTATGTCATAGGAAGTGAACCGGAAAGTGATGCGGCAGACTTCTTTCCAAAAAGTTTGTAAAGAAGTGCAGGACCACCAGATGTGTAGTAGAGTTCCCTTTTCCTGGTGGCACCTCCAGCAGGTATTTGGTGTAGCTAGGTTAAATTTATTTAGGGGGAACGGGGTATGGTACCACCTGGATTGGATTTTGTATCAGTTTTCTTGGGTAGTGGCGTTGATCGACCATTTGTGGATATTTAAAAAAATTTGTTCCCAGTCCTCTTCCGAGAGTGGGATAGAGAGATCTTTCTCCCAATTTTTGCAGGCTAGGTTCTCGTTGGCTTTTATGTCAGCAAAGATAAGATTGTGTGTCAAGGATATTAGAAGGGGTTGAGACGTCTGTTGTGTGCAAAGCCTTTCAAAGGGCGTAAGTTGTCTCGAACCCTGTAAATCCTTATCTAAGGATTTTAGGTAATGGGCGAGCATTAGGTATGTCCAGGGAGTGATTTGTGGCCGTTCCAGCTGGGTGGAGAGTTGGGATGCGGAGAGGAGTTTTCCTCGGTGGAAGAACTGGTGGGTTCTAATATGGTCATGTGGCCAGTGTGGCTGCAGATGCACAGAGGACTTCTATCTGAATTCCATGGCGGAGCCTCGATGGGAGAGAAATTGTCTTTGTTTGATTGTTTGCATCGAGTGGTGTTGTTGTGCTGAGCACCAGGGAGAGTCAATCGGGTGGTGTGTTCTGGGATAGGTGTCCATTTGCTATAAGTCCCCTTGGGGAGTGGGCCATTCTCAGTAAGTCACTAGTATGGTTCATGGGAAAATGGCCTGTGTCTTGAGAAGGGTGCCCAGGGGGTTGGGATCATCAAAGTAGCCTGCGAGTTTTTGTAAGTGACCGGTGAGTAGAGTGTGCTGACGTTTGCTGAATAAGGTATACAATGGATTTCCTGAGGCTTGATCCTCCTGCTGTAAGCATGGCCGGGTCAAATGGGTTAGATGGATTCAGGTTTGGTGCTCACGCCATTGGGTAACCGGCTGGTAAAGTTGGGTGGGGAGAATACCCAGATTTCATCTCGATGGTGTATATAGCAGGGCTCAGGGGGAGATTCGTATGACTTTTGGGACTATGGCAGGTCAAATGTTAGCAATGCAGGGGATTCAAATAGGTCTCCATGTTGGTTGCCATATTGTGGACTCCCGGGTATTGAGTGGCTAAATGTGAGGGTTAAGTCTCTGTGTCAGGTAAAAGGGGAAGAGCAATGGAGAGCATTTACCTGACTAGGTGAGGCGAGCTTTGCGGTGCGCTGGTGATGCTGTAGGGCTGCCATTTCGTGGGGCTCCGGAGTGCTTCGGTGGCGTACGAGGAGGAAGAGGGTGGGAGCGGCGGCGGCTGCTACTGAAGTTGCCTGCTTTTGTCTATGCCGTCCATGGAAGTGGCTATTTTAGGAGATGGCAGGCAAAAGTCGCTGTACCAGTCTGGAAGATCTACTAGCTGGATGCCTAAAGTATCGCAGAAGTGTTCCAGATCTTCCGGTACTTTAAGGTTCGCAGTGCGGCCTTGATGTGACACAGATAAGCAGAATGGGAACTTCCAGTAAAGGCCGCAGTTCCCTTCTGCACTGTAGGGTGATGTTAGATAAATCCTGGTAGATCTTAATCATCGTCCCGCAAAAAGATAGTTGATTGCGGCTCCTGGCTTTGCTGAGGATTTCTTCCTTTAGCGGGAAATCCACGAGGCAGCACACCGTATCTCTGGGGGATCTGTATCTCTTCCCCTCGGGCGCAGTGCTCTGTGGATTCACTCAGATGCGATTGGGGTGTCTGGGGGCCTTTCCAGAAGGTCATTAAAAATCTTAGTGACCGTCAGGGAGAGCTGGCTGGGGTATATTGATTCTGGGATTCCTCTTACCCTGAGGTTCCGGCGTCTCCCACGGTTATCCAGGTCTTCCATGTGGCGGTTAATCTCTCTCAGGTGGATAGCGTGGGGCTCATTTATCTGCTGCACATGGCATAGTGAAGTGTCATGGCGGGCCTGTGTGAGTTCCACCTCTTCTACCCTGATGGCCATCGCCTATGTCAGATCGCATTTCCGATATAGCTGCCATCAGTGTGTTCTTGATGTCGGCCGCCACACTGCGGAGGTCGTCAAGGTTCACTGCAGGGGGATCTCTCTTCTCTATCTCCGCTCCAAGCGATCTCCGTGTTCCGGAGCATTGTGGGCTGGTGCTTGGGGAGCGAGACTCATGTGTGGAGGCCGCCTGCGAGGCTTGCATTCTGTCCCTAGGCCGTGACCTAAAAATCTCGGATGTGCTTGCCAAGCTGCGCGTTTCTTGACCCAGCGGAAATCGGGACCTTGTAGCAGAGACGCTGCGGGATATTCTCACCATGTCTGGGGTGGTTTTAAGGTGGTTGGCTGAAGTTGCTGGACCTCGTGGAACGGGAGCTCTGGACTTACACGTCCATCTTGAAATGGCTCCCGCCCATTTCTATACTAATAAATCAGATTGGAATACAGCCAATACATTTCAGGGTTTTTGGAGCACTCCCTTCTTTAAGGCTCTGTGTAAAGGATAATTAAGGTTTCAGCTATTAATTGAAAGCTGAAAAAAGATTTCCCTGGCTCTTACAGGCTACTACTTGCCGCTATTCTCTGGGTGCTTGACTGCCTTTTGACCACATGAATCTATCTACAGCGTCCACCCCCTATTCATGCATCTAGCCCTTTTCAGGCAGCCGTGATGACCCGTGGAGAGCAGGGGAACAGTAGGCCGCCGCCATGCAAGGGAATCCGGCGGTGAAGCGATGGGGTAAGTGCTACCAACCGTCCGCCACTGTACCTGAGTATCTACATAAAATCAAAGGGGGGAATCCACATAGTGTGAATCTGGCTAAAACTTTTATTGGACTTAATAGTACAAAAGTACACTCACATGCTAATATTAGGTAAACGCTTTAAGAAGAAATCAATCCCAGGTTGCATAGCAAAGTCGCCTAACAATACTTCACCAAAGGTTTAGATTCAAAAGAGGCATGGCGACATTGTGTGTGTTAGCCAGTCATGTGTTAATAGAATATCTATGGTGTGACATCATCAGTGTGTGGCCCTGTCTAGATATTTGCAACTGAATGCAGTTTAAAATGTATTGAGTTATACTGAGTTATGCAGTTCAGTTTTGGGCACCAGTTCTCAAAATGGATATCGGGGGAACTGGAGAAAGTGCAGAGAAGGGCAACCAAACTGACAAGAGGCATGGAGGAACTCAGCTATGAGGAAAGATTAGAGGAACTGAATTTATTCACTCTTGAGAAGAGGAGATTAAGGGGGGATATGATCAACATGTACAAATATTTAAGGGGTCCATATAGTAAACTTGGTGTTGAGTTATTCACTTTACGGTCATCATCACAGAGGACAAGGGGACGTCTAGAGGAAAATAAATTTAGTCTCAAAATACAGAAAGGTTTCTTCACAGTAAGAGCTGTGAAAATGGGGAATAGACTCCCTCCAGAGGTGGTTCTGGCCAGCTCAGTAGATTGCTTTAAGAAAGGCCTGGATACTTTCCTAAGTGTACATAATATAACTGGGTACTAACATTTATAGGTAAAGTTGATCCAGGGAAAATCCGAATTTTTTCCCCGGCTGTAGCAAATTGGAGCATGCTCTGCTGGGGTTTTTCGCCTTCCTCTGGATCAACTGTGGGTATAGAATTGGCTATATGGGATTGTACGATATTTTTTATTTTATTTATTTTTATGGTTGAACTAGATGGACTTGTGTCTCTTTTCAATCTGACTAACTATGTAACTAACTATGTAACTATGAGTTGCAGAGTGGACTGAGTTGCAGCCAAGAATTGAGCTAACACGAAAATACAACTGTAAATAATCGTTTACCCACTCCAAAATCAGTAATGATCCACCTATACTAATTTAGAGATTTAATGTGATGGGTGGCTGCAGTGGCGTATCCAGGGTATGGCAGACAGGGCAAGTGCCATGGGCGCTACATGAAGGGGGCGCTGGTGAGTAGCTGGCAGTCTACACACTGCTCAGATGACCCCCAGCATTACACAGTCGGTGCTCTCCTCCTCTCCCGGGAAGGTCTGGGAAAGTGTTTCGTGTGTGGGTCAGGTGACTCCCCCCTCCTGCACATCCCGATGTTCTCCCTGCAGGGTGGGTGCTCACTCTCCGCTCCGCGGCCGTGCAGTGTACACGGGTGGGCGGCGGGAGGAAGTTGCTGCATGTGGGAGGAAGAGCGGAGTTGTTGCACAGCTGTGCCCCCCCCAAATGAAAACGATCGTCACGGCAATAGTACTATAACCCCTAACCTGGCACTACACCCCCCAACCTGGCACTACACCCCCTAACCAGGCACTACACCCCCCAACCTGGCACTACACCCCCCAACCTGGCACTACACCTCCTAACCTGGCACTATACCCCCATAACCTGGCACTATACCACCCTAACATGGCACTACCACCCTAACCTGGCACTACTGTATATCACCTAACCTGGCACTATACCACCCAAACCTGGCACTACTGTATATCACCTAAGCTGGCACTTTGTGTTGGTCTATCACATAATATACATTCACAATTTTGGTTGTAACATGACAAAATGTGGAAAATTTCAAGGGGTATGAATACTTTTTCAAGGCAGTGTGTGTGTGTGTGTGTATGTATATATATATTTTTATAGTTGGGGCCCCCCTAGTTTTGTTCCTGTGCCCCCCCTAAATATGAAAGTTAGAGACACCACTGTTTCACAGAAGACGGAGTGAAAGCGCAGTGGCAGGAGACTCAGGGGCCACACACCTGCAGCCAGGGGCCACTTGTGCAGTGATTGGTGGCACAGCGCTGTCCCGGAGTGATCGTCGAGGACGGATGGCGCTGATCGTACCGTTGCTCGGGTATCATGCAGAAGAGTGTGGGCTGTAACAAGGGTCACGCTCTGTACCTGGCTCTCCTTGCCTGCAAGGGGGGCACCAAGAGGGGGCAACTCAGCAAGAAGGCGGCCAAGACCAACAGGTGTCACGACAAATGGTTCTCCCTCTTCCAGAATGTCCTCTTCTGCTTCAAGGGAGAGCAGAGCGCCTGACCCTCCGGACTCTACATGCTGGAGGGTGCCAGCTGCGAGAGGATCCCCCCACCCATAGTGGCCAGCGGGGGCAAGGAGAGCATGGAGAAGCAGGTACCCCACCAATGTCTACCCCATTATATATGTATGTATATATTGAGCTCCACTCCTGCCCAGGACACTAGCTACATGGAGTTAGCATGTTCTCCCAGTGGGGTTCCTCTTCCACTCCAAACACATGCAGGTAGGTGAATTGTACCCTGTATACAGACTGGCAGTGTACATGGCTAATCATATTCTACACTGACCCTACAATCATAGAGGACCCTACACATATCTATGTATACTTCCATTCAGTCCTGTCCAGCTCTTGGCAGATTTTGGGCCAGCACTCATCTTGGATCATTTTTCGGACATGGTGGGTTGGTATGCAGAATGTGATCACCCATGTACATTGCCACTTCATACAGACAGGGGACCATCACCTACTAACATGGCTTTGGAGTGTGCCCACACCAAGAGAACATGCAAACTACATGCAGATAGCTTCCTGGCCCAGATTCAAACCAAGTGAGGCAAGTCCCAACAACTAACCTACTGTTCTTCCTATATACCTGTATTATCTGAGAGATGGGTTTCAACTGTTTTGACAGGGGCGCAGTTTCAGTGCTTGCCATAGGCGCAATTTTTCACTAGATACGCCTCTGGATGGCTGAACTGAGGAACAAGAGGGCTCAATTGTTTAAGGGTAAATTTGCATGTACAGTATATGTTTGGATCTCCTTATTGTGCATTTTTCACTCAAGGCAATTTATAGTTACATTGTTTTTCTTTATGTTCTCAGTTCCAATTGCCCAGATTTGTGACAGCTTAAAAATCAAAGCTAAAATTTCATTTTTCCATCAATTTGTAATTTTACGATGAAAACATGAAACTGTAAATTCTAGAAGTTCACTGTCAAGTGATGTAAAATATGCATTACTGACCACAATACCGGATAATTGTGCCAAGCAGAGAAGTTGTTTTCTTCATAAGTTCTTGTCAGTGCACGTTTGTCATTTGCGGTGTTCACAACAGGAAACAGATGTAATGTCTGGAAGTCCAGCACAATAATATATATCATCGCTTAATTGCAAAGCTTCTATTCCCACCGCAGTCTGCAAGCCTCATACTATTCCACTTTGTAAATGTGGTAGCTGTAAGAGTGCTTAATATATTGAAGGGACTTGTGCTGGATATGAAAAATACACATTTATTAAAAGGAAAGTCAATTTTTTTTGTTCTCATTGTAATTATGCGTATGCAATATTTAATAATAAAAATAAAGACGTTCTTACAAGTTGTATTGCTGACATTATGTTTGAAAAACATGCTGCATTTTTTTTTAAAATAAGAATGTCTAGCACTATATTTATGCTTTCTGGCAGATTGTAGTAATCTACTTCAGTTGAAGGTCAAAGTCATACAAAAAAAGACATACCATATTTTTCGCTCCATAAGACGCACTTTTTCCCCCAAATATACACCAGACACCACCCCCCCGCCGCCGGTACTGCCCCACCGCTGGAAGATAGGCAGGAGAGAGGAGGACAGACATCCTAAGCCCCTGTGAGTGCCGGTTGATCTCCCAGCTGGGCCTGACACTGTTTCTGCACTGTTGCTGAGACAGAAGACAGAGCAGCCCAAGCGGTCGAATGGAGTACGGCCGCGGCGGCCGCTCTGGCTGCTCTGTCTTCTGTCAGGCAGATGTGATGACATCAGGTAAGGCTGCATTTATGGCGCTAGTAAGGCTGCTGGTATGGCACTAGTAAGGCTGCCGTTATGGCACTAGTAAGGCTGCCGTTATGGCACTAGTAAGGCTGCATGTATGGCACTTGTAAGGCTGCATTTATGGCACTTGTAAGGCTGCATTTATGGCACTGGTAAGGCTGCATCTATGGCACTGGTCAGGCTGCATTTATGGCAATGATAACGCTGAATTTATGGCACTGGTCAGGATGCATTTATGACACTGGTCAGGCTGCATTTATGGCACTGGTCAGGCTGCATTTATGGCACTTGTAAGGCTGCATTTATGGCACTGGTAAGGCTGCATTTCTTTGACACTGGTCAGGCTGCATTTATGGCTCTGGTAAGGCGGCATTTATGGCACTGGTAAGGCTGCATTTCTTTGGCACTGGTCAGGCTGCATTTATGGCACTGGTAAGGCTGCATTTCTTTGGCACTGGTCAGGCTGCATTTTTGGCACTGGTAAGGCAGCATTTCTTTGGCACTGGTCAGGCTGCTATTATGGCACTGGTAAGGCAGCATTTATGGCACTGGTAAGGCTGCCTTTCTTTGGCACTGGTCAGGCGGCATTTATGGCACTGGTAAGGCGGCATTTATGGCACTGGTAAGGCGGCATTTCTTTTGCACTGATCAGGCTGCATTTCATGGGCACTGGTAAATATTTTAGTACACCATTTGGTTCAGAATATTATTCTTGTTTTCCTCCTCTAAAACCTAGGTGCGTCTTATGGAGCGAAAAATACGGTAGTTCAGCAGAGAAAAAAAATTCTGAAAGCACCATTAAACAATATTCTGAAATCAGGTCACATAATCTGGCTATCTTGTCATAGTTGCAGCCTAGGTGGAGGGAGCCCCGCAGAGACTCATGTTGGTAACCTGATGTAGTCACATGACATTGGTATTGGGACTTGGGGGTTGATTTACTAAAGGCAAATAGACTGTGCACTTTGCAAGTGCAGTTGCACTTTATAAAGTGCAGTTGCTTCAGAGCTTAGTAAATGAGGCGAAGCTCAGCTCAGCTGACTTCCATCGTCCAATCATGCACATGCAAATTGCCTTTTTATTTCTTGCATGTTATTGGGAATTCTTTGCAAAGCTTTGCCTCATTTACAAAGCTCTGTAGCAACTGAACTTGCAAAGTGCACAGTCTATTTGTCTTCATAAAATCAATCCCAAGATCTGCAAAACACTTAAGCCCTGTACACACGATCGGTTTGACTGATGAAAACCGTCCGATGGATGGTTTTCATCAGACCAAGCGATCGTGTATGGGACCCATCGGTCTTTTTTCCATCGGTTTTAAAAAATAGAACATGTTTTAAATTTTTCCGATGGATAAAAAACCGATCGAAAACTCCGATCGTTTTTGGGCAAGTCCATCGGATCAAAAACCCACGCATGCTCAGAATCAAGTCGACGCATGCTCAGAAGCATTAAACTTAATTTTTCTCGGCTCATCGGAGTGTTTTACGTCACCGCGTTTGGAACGGTCGGTTTTTTGACTGATGGTGTGTGGGCAAGACTGATGAAAAACAGTTTCATCGGATTTCCGATGGACAAATCCATCGGACGAAAATCCATAGGTTATCCGATCGTGTGTGCAGGGCTTTACTAGGCTTGACAATCGGTAGTACTATCCTGTCAATCAGCATTCTATTTTCTTTCCTGCAGAGAAAGAGGGTCCTTTGGATGTCCACATATCACTGCCTAAGTAACCTGCACACTTCATGCTGGTTGTCCAGCTGCAAGGTTATTATGTTATCACACAAAAGACATGCAGTGGCATGATGGCTTCATGATGAGGGGACCAGTCAGTGTGGGCACAGACTGCAGCACTGGATCCATTGGGCATCACCCCCAGACATGGCATTGGCAAGGGAAATGGCAGAGTTAGGTGATTATAAGAATGGTTTCACAAGGTATTTATGCTTTTTAAACAGTTGTGATTAGTGGATATGTTACACACACACAAAAAAACTTAATCAAAGTACAAAGGGTATGTGTAGTCCTTTTGCCTTACTCACTTCCAATGGCACTGTTCAGTTACGGCCAGCACAATGACATAGTGGTTGGCACTTCCCCCTTGGTCAAATTCCAACCAGAGCACTACCTGCCTGGCGTTTCCTCCCACACTCCAAAGATATGCTTGTAGGTTCATTGGTTCCTGTCTAAATTGGCCCTAGGATGTGTATGTATGAATGTAAGTTAAGGACTTTAGATTGTAAGCTCCTTGAGAGCAGGAACTGATGTGAATGTACAATATATATGTAAAGCGCTGCGTAAATTGACGGCGCTAAGTAAGTATCTGTAATACATAAATAAATATTCCCAGCTGTCAAAATGACAGTGGTGATTTTCTGTGCAAATTAGGGATGAGCTTTATGTTCGGGTCGAACATGAGTTCGACTCGAACATTGGCTGTTTGCCCGTTCGCCGAATAGCAAACAATTTGGGGTGTTCGCGGTAAAATCAAAAGCCACGAAACACCCTTTTAAAAGTCAATGGGAGAAATTAAAAATGCAAATTTTAAAGGTTAATATGCAAGTTTTTGTCATAAAAAGTGTTTGGGGACCTGGGTCCTGCCTCAGGGGACATGTATCAATGCAAAACAAAGTTTTAAAAATGGCAGTTTTTTCGGGAGCAGTGACTTTAATAATGCTTAAAGTGAAACAATAAAAGTGAAATATTCCTTTAAATTTTGTACCTGGGGGGGGTGTCTATAGTATGCCTGTAAAGTAGCGCATGTTTCCCATGCTTAGAAAAGTCCCTGCACAAAATTACATTTCTAAAGGAAAAAAAGCCATATAAAACTACTCGCGGCTATAATGAACTGTCGGGTCCCGGCATTACAGATGAAAGTCATTGAAAAAAAACGGCATGGGTCCCCCCCCCCCCACTCCATTACCAGACCTTGCGCCAAACAAAAAAAAAATGTTCCCCCTAACAATCCATACCAGACCCTTATCCGAGCACGCAACCTGGCAGGCCGCAGGAAAAGAGGGGGGACGAGACAGCGACAGACCCTCCTGAACCGTACCAGGCCACATGCCCTCAACATGGGGAGGATATCCTTGCCCGGTGGTTGTGGGGGTCTGCAGGCGGGGGGCTTATCGGAATCTGGAAGCCCCCTTTAGCAAAGGGGACCTCCAGATCCCGACCCCCCCTATGTGAATTAGTAAAGGGTACATTGTACCCCTACCATTTCCCCAAAAAGTGAGAAAAAAAGGAAAAAAAACACACACACAGCTTGGGACAAGTCCTTTAATAATAAAAAAAAAGAATCCACCGCTGTAATCCTTCTACGAGTTCGGCCCGCTGATACGAACGATACAGCCTCCTCCATGGGAGGCACCAGGCCGAATGACGCACGACCCGTCTGACAGTTCTTTTATAACCGAGGGCGGGGCCACCCGTGACATGGACATGGATCCGGGTTCTTTTTTTTGGTTCAGGGTTCCCCTTAATATTCATACCAGACCCAAAGGGCCTGGTAATGGACTGGGGGGGGGGCATGTCGTTTTTTTTATCGACTTTTATCTGTATTGCCGGGACCTGACAATTCATTATAGATGAGAGTAGTTTTAATTGACTTTTTTTCCTTTAGAAATTTTATTTTGTGCAGGGACTTTTCTAAGCACGTGAATCACGCGCTACTTTACAGGCATACTATAGACACCCCCCCCCCCCCCCAGGTAAAAAATTTCAAGGAATATTTCACTTTTATTGTTTCATTTTAAGCATTATTAAAATCACTGCTCCCGAAAAAATGGCAGTTTTTAAAACTTTTTTTTGCATTGATACATGTCCCCTGGGGCAGGACCCGGGCTCCCAAACACTTTTTATGACAATAACTTGCATATTAACCTTTAAAATTACCACTTTTGATTTTTCATGTTCGCGTCCCATAGACTTTAACGGTGTTCGCGCGTTCAAACAAATTTTTTGCCTGTTCGCATGTTCTGCTGCGAACCGAACATGGGGGTGTTCGGCTCATGCCTAGTGCAAATGCAGCAGCTATAATAGCCGCTGTTGTCAAAAAGTGGACCATTTGACTTAGACCCCTTTCACACTGGGGTGGTGTGGTCGTTAGTGTTAAAGCGCTGCTAGTCTTTACCGCTGTTATAGTGATGCTTTTCAGCCACTAACGGGGTGCTTTTAATCCCCCGCTAGCATCTGAAGAAAGGATTAATAGTGCCCATGTTTTTTCCCATTCTGCAAGAGCAACCCCTCATGCTTTCACACTGGGGAGGCTTGAGAGGTGCTTTTCAGGCACTTTACAGGTGTTATTTTTAGCGCTAAAACCCCTGAAAAGCACCCCAGTGTGAAAGGGGTTTTAGACCCCTTTCACACTGAGGCGCTTGAAAACTGCCCATAAAACGGCGAGCGCTTCTGCAGTGCTTTTGAGGAGCTTGTCAAGCGCTTATGAGGCATTAGCAATGCACTTTTTTAAAGGTCTTGTGACTCAAAAGAATCATTTAGAGGCCCTTTTGAAACACTTTTTTGTGAGCTTTTGAGGCGTTTTTGAGGCGCTTCCCATTAATTTCAATGGAGAGGGGCACTTTTGAAGTTTTTTTTAAGTGCTTCAAACATGCTTCAAAGATCCTGATTGCAGGAGTTTTTTCACCGCCCCGCCAGCGCACCACCGAAGTGTAAAAGCATTAATTGGTTCTAATGGAAATTCGTTTCCGTGAGCTTTTCAAACACTTTTTTTAGCGTGAAAGCGTCTGAAAAGCTTCTGAGATCAAGAGATCGAGGGTTGGTTTACTAAAGGCAAATAGACTGTGTACTTTGCAAGTGCAGTTGCACCAGAACTTAGTAAACAAGGTAAAGCTTCACTTTGCAAAGAGTACCCAATCACGTGCAAGGACATTTAAAAAAAAAAGCATTTTTGCTTGCACATGATTGGATGATGGTATTCAGCAGAGCTTCTGCTCATTTATTAATCTCTGGAGCAACGACTCCTGCAAAGTGCAATTGCATTTTGAAAAGTGCATACTCTATTTGCCTTTAATAAATCAGCCTCAAAGTAAACATTAACCACTTCTCTACTGTGCACGAAAACCCCCTTCCTGCCCAAGCCATTTTTCAGCTTTCAGCGCTGTCACACTTTGAATGACAATTGCGCGGTCGTGCGACGTGGCTCCCAATCGAAATTTGCGTCCTTTTTTTCCCACAAATAGAGCTTTCTTTTGGTGGTATTTGATCACCTCTGCGGTTTTTATTTTTTGCGCTATAAACAAAAGAAGAGCGTCCAGTTTGGAAAAAAACCACAATTTTTTACTTTTTGCTATAATAAATACCCATTTTTTTTTTTTAATAAAATTTTCCCCAGTTTAGGCCGATACGTATTCTTCTACATATTTTTGGTAAAAAAAAAAATCGCAATAAGCGCGTATTGATTGGTTTGCGCAAAAGTTATAGCGTCTACAAAATAGGGGATAGATTTATAGCATTTTTTTTTTTTTTTTTTTTTATTAGTAATGGCGGCGATCTGCGATTTTTTTATTGTGACTGCGATATTGCGGCGGACACATCGGACACTTTTGACACATTTTTGGGACCATTCACATTTATACAGCGATCCCTGCTATAAAAATGCATTGATTACTGTATAAATGTGATTGGCAGGGAAGGGGTTAACCACTAGGGGGAGGGAAGGGGTTAAATATGTTCCCTCAAAGTGTTCTTACTGTGGGGGGAGGGGACTGACTGGGGGAGGTGACCGATGGTTGTCCCTATGTACAAGGGACACACCATCGGTCCCCTCTCAGGACGTGGATCTCTGTGTTTACACACAGAGATCCACTTTCCTGCTCGTTTCCCGGGCAATCGCGGCCGCCGGGTACGCGCACCGGGGCCTTGTGATCGCGGCGGGCGGGCGCGCGCCTCCTAGCTCGTTTTAAAGGGAGGACGTCATATGACGTCCTCCCAGAACGAGAGTGTCCTCCGCCCGCCGTCAATTGACAGTGGGCGGGGGACAAGTGGTTAATACTTTTGTATCTGCTCTGTTTTATTCATGCAGACCATACATTTTATAAAATCTGTTCCAATTTAACCCCTTATTAACCCTACGTTTACTCTGGGGAGCTCTAATTAGCTCTTTCCCTTCTCCCCTAAAATATAATTTCCCTGCTGCTTGTTTCTTTATTTCTATTTTCTAGCCATTATTATTTAACCACATTTGTTATTATTTAAACCTTTACTGAGCAACTGTATATTGTGGTTCAGTGATTTGCACAGTTACTCTGCCCCGCAGTATGTGCAGCCACTAGGTGGAGCTAAGAGGCAGGCAGTAATGTGACTGACCATCAGGCATCACTGCAGGATGTTCCTTTCCTTTGCCAATGGCAGCAGAGAGACAAATGTTGCTGTTGTGGCCACATGGCATTATGGTCAAAATATACATTAAATGTACATTTAAATATCAAATAAAAAATGTCAATACAGTACATGGATTCAAATGTGTTGTTAAATAAAATGCCAGTTTGTATAATATGTAATAAATCTTTTGTCCATTGCTGCTTAACATCTTTGGGGCAACGTTTCGGGGCAAGTATACCAGGCTGTTTCTGGGCTATGCCACCTTTTATGCACGAAAGGTGATATTCCTCCATTGGAAAGACCCGGTGCCACCCACAGTTTCTATGTGGCGTACGGTTGTGAACTCAGTGTTACCACTCTACAAACTTACCTACCTTAATCGGAACTGCCCCAACAAATTTGATAAAATATGGTCGGGATGGATAGATGCCTGGGGGGAGGGGTCCCTGGAGGACGCACGGGATGGGGTGGCTGGGGATGCACCACAGCCCTGAATCCATAGGTTGGTTCTCCTGTGAGTTGATGACCTGTTTTGTTATGTTGTTTAACCATTTACTTGAGGTTCCTTCTCGTCCCTCCCTCCCTCCCCCCCTCTCTCCCCCCCCCCTCCTCTCCCCCCCCTCCTTCCCTTCTCCCCTCCCCAGCTTTCCTCATTAGAACACAGAAAGTTCATCATCTGATTATAATGAACCAGTCACTCTAGTTCAGAATCAGTATTTAATCAGTCTGGTAAAATAAAGAGCCATTTCTTCATAGCAACACAAGGTAGGATTTTGCTTGAAAGATTTTTTTTTTAAATCGTCGTGATGTACATTGATCACCCAGAGGGATTTTTTTTTCTCAACCAATGTGGCGTTGCTCTTTATGGTAACATACTCCAACACTGCATAGAATCCTAGGCTGTGACAGCTATACCTACAGTAAGTCATTATAGGACCATTATCTCCTTTATACATGCTTATCGAGTTTTCAATACATACATTATAATGAAAATTATTTTTTATTTTGAATCTGAAAAAGCTGTAATACCCATTTTCGGCAAGTTCTACAACTGGGTAAATACATAGTGCCTGGCACTCGATAGCTGCATGATTAATATTGCTTGTACAAACACATATGGAAAGGTCGCAGAATGTAAACATCAGACTTCATATTAAAAGGTCAGGGTACAAGCAAAGCACAAACATTTATTTACAAGACCAAATCATTGCTTTACATTTTAGCCCATGAAGGTCAGATCATTTTTTGTTCTTTTAATAAAAATTATTAAAATAACTGTTGACTATATATTGACTATATATGGACTCTATATTGGGTTTTGGCTTGGTCCCTTGATTTGCTGGTGGCCACACATATCTTGAATTTTTTCCATTGGTGAGCACAATATTTGTTATAACTCTTTTGTTATTTGTTAAATATTTACTATGAAAAATTATTTAAATAATTGTAAATTCTAAGGCCCCTTTCACACTGGGGCGTTTTTCATGCGGTTTAGCGCTAATATTAGCGCTATTATACCACATGAAAAATTCCTGCCCTGTAGCCTTCAATGTGAAAGCCCGAAGGCTTTCACACCGAAGCGGTGCGCTAGCAGGACCGCTCCAAAAGTCCTGCTAGCCGCTTCTTTACAGCGGTGA
This sequence comes from Rana muscosa, assembly GCA_029206835.1. Taxonomy (NCBI): domain Eukaryota; kingdom Metazoa; phylum Chordata; class Amphibia; order Anura; family Ranidae; genus Rana; species Rana muscosa. The sequence goes on from CM055127.1 coordinate 75,031,469, forward strand.
AGGAGCGGTGTGTTCACCGCTCCTTTACCGCGGCTGCCCATTGAAATCAATGGGACAGCGCGGTAATACCGCCCGCAAAACGCGGCAATAGCCGCGGTTTGCGGGCGGTATTAACCCTTTTTCGGCCACTAGCGGGGTTTAAATTCACCCCCCTAGCGACCGCATACCGCGGTAAGAACGACGGTATAGCAGCGCTGAAAATCGCGCTGCTATACCGCCACCGCTCCTGCCCACCCCAGTGTGAAAGGGGCCTAAGTGATTGTAATGATGTTCTCTTTGAATTTAATTGATACATCTAGACGCATATTTGAGTTTCCTTGAAGAAGCAGAGATACATCTGCAAAACGCGTTTGATAACTCTATGCACAAGAATTCTCTAAGCTTTTGCTGGGAACAAGTATAATTATTGACAATATGATTCATGTTGTTCACACATTGAGATACTTCTTTTTATGATTTTTTTAAATGTATTCTTTGTACAATAAATATGATATTGTAAACAAAATACATTGTATATGTGCTCACCTCAGTGACAGCATACATCATTTAAAAGTCCTGGTTCTTTTTGGGAAAGATAAACTTTTTCCAATTTTCTGTATTGAGAAAATAACTGTTGTCTAGCAACGTGTCAGAATAATATTAATTTAAACTGTGGGTAGAATTAGGAGATACACATAAATGCAGAGCTGTAGAGACCAATAATTCATTCAATTCAGGGTACGTATCTGAATTTGACGTGTTTTTATCCTTTTATTACCCTGTATAGCAGCACCAAGTAAATTGGTGTGTGTGTAGGGGGGGGGCAGCACAGGGAGAAACATGTAGACCAGAACCAGCACTGACAGCCCCCTTTGCATGTATGGGAGAGGAGGGTGAGCTACCCACTGGGCGGGAAGTTTGACGCTCAGCATCCGCATGAAGAAAAGTGCTGACTACCCATGCCCGAGTCTTCACCCTGGGGTGATCTCACTCACGATCTATCCATTCACTATTAGTAAAGTCTCCCCCCTCCCTCCATTCTCTTTCCTGACTCTGAGTAAGTACACTAATGTAAAGGGGACTCAGATGTAGGGGTGCTCTGTGGACTCTGATGTGAGGGGGGCTTTGGTGAGCAGACACCCCATTACACCAGATTTCCCCTTTAAACCGGAGTCCACAACATTCCCCCTTACATCAAAGCCCCCTTAGAAAGGATTCCCAGAGCACCCCTTACATCAGAGTTCCCCTTTACATTCCAGAGTCCACAGAGATCAGACTCCAATGTAAGGGAGTGCTCTGTGGACTCTAATGTAATAATGTAAGGGGGGCTCTTCAGACTCTGATGTAAGGGGGAGCTCTGCAGACTCTGATGTGAGGGGGCCCTGTAAACTTTCATGTAAGTGGGGTTTTGCGTACTTTGATGTAAGGGGGCTCTGTGGACTCTGATGTAAGGGGGGCTCTGTGGACTCTGATGTAAGGGGGTATCTGGGAACCATAATTAAAAAGGAGTGCTGAAAAATCTAAAGGAAGTGGGGACTCTAGTTGCCAGAGACCCCCCTTATATCAGAGTCCTCTTTTACACCAGAGTCTGCAGAATTCCCCCTTACATCAGAGTTCCCTTTATACATCAGAGTTCTCAGTGTTCCCCCTTAAATTGGAGTCCCCAGAGTTCTCCCTTACATCAGAGTCTACAGAGTCCCCCCTTACAGTGTAAAGGGACTCTGTGAGTTCAAATGTAAGGGGAACTCTGTAGATTCAGATGTAAGAGGGGAACCCTGCAGATTCAGATGTAAGGGGGAGCTCTGTGGATTCAGATGTAAAGGGGAACTCTGTGGATTCAGATGTAAGGTGAAACTCTGCAGATTTAGATGTAAAAGGGAACTCTGCAATTTCAGATGTAAAGGGGAACTCTGCAGATTCAGAAGTAAAGGGGAACTCTGCAAATTTAGAGGTAAAGGGGAACTTTATGGACTCCGATGTAAGGTGGGGACTCTCGTGAATAAATCCAAATGATTAGATGTTATTTAATTACAAATTATATGTATAGTGTATACTGCAAAAAAGAAAAAAAAAATCAGTGTGCCGCTAAAGTGTTTTACTTAATTTTTTTTATTTTTACCCTTATTTTACTTTTTTTTTTGATCACTTTTATTCCTATTACAAGGAATGTAAACATCCCTTGTAATAGGAATGGTGTGTGACAGGTCCTCTTTATGGAGAGATGCGGGGTCAATAAGACCCCACATCTCTCCTCCAGGCTGGAAAGCATGAGATCGTGAAAAAAAATTCACTGATCTCATGTTTACTAGCCGCAATGGCGGCTTTGTTTACATCTGAGGACCCGGGCGTGACGTCATCACATCGCGCCCGGGCCTCCGACGGTCATAGAGATGACTGGTGACCATCTGATCACCAGTCATCTCTATGCTTCCTATCGTGCGCTGGACGATTTATTCTCCGGGCCCCCGATGGCACGGGAGAGCCCGGAGAAGCAACGGATGGCGGCGGGAGGGGGGATGGCCCCTCCCGCCGCCTATAAGAACGATCAAGCGGGGGAACCGCTATGATTGTTCTTATGGTGCACAGAATCGCCGGCACAACAAAAGGATATCTGAATGATGCCTCTAGCTGCAGGCATCATTCAGATATCCCCCTACAAAGCCCAGGACGTCATATGACGTCCACCCAGGATGGGAGATCCCATCTGTGAATGTCATTTGACTATGGCTGGGTAGGGAAGTGGTTAACTAGCTAACCACAGAATGGTATAGATCCTCAACCAAGCTGTATTTGTGAGGTCAGGGACCTAGCTATGATGTCCTTAGTTATACATATGATGTAGTGTTTGTGTTCCTAACAAGGAGTTAGATAGATTTATAAAGCCCTTCCCAGGGCAAATATTAAGCAGTGTTGGATTAAGATATAATCTAATTGGTTACTGTGCACATCTGCTCTAGATTATGTCTACTCCTATTTAGGTAAATTCTCTCCAATATATTTTCATTCATATTATAAGTTATAAAGATATACGTATATAATAAAACTGTATGCTTTGTGGTTTTTACCAGCCTTTTTTAAACTTTTTTGAAATATAATTTTAAGATCTTAGGGAACCCATGCTAACATTAATTCCTCATGGATCAGTGGGAAGAATGCTGCCCTTAAAGTGGCGGTCAAGATGCTACCCTTTCAGACAGCTAGATAGATCGATGATGTCATGCCCCTTGCCCTAACAAGGGGCATTGGACCCAGGACTATGCAGGCACCATCAGATGGTAGGTCAATTAGCCACAGTTCAAGGAATCATTTGTAACCTCTGAGGAAGATTCTTTGGAACGCTGGTTGGGAATTGCTGCTTAAAGCTGGCCATGCACAGAGCGAGTATTGGCCAGTTCCTGCTGAGCTGGCTAAAATTCATTCAGTGGATGACACTGTTGGTCACTTCCCACCCAACATCCTTCAATTGACAAAGCAAAGGAGCGGGAAAGAAAAATGTAAGCTTAAAGGGGTTATAAAGCCTTGTGTTATTTCACCTTAATGCATCCTATGCATTAAGGTGAAAAAACACCCTGTTGTGTCCGGCCCCCAGCCTCCCTATTTTACTTGCCTGAGCCCCGAATTTCTGTGGGCGCGATCCCACGTCGCTCTCCCCACTCCTACTCGGCTCTTCATTGGATAGATTAATAGCAGCGCAGGCATTGGCTCCGGCTGCTGTCAATCAAATCCAACGCTGTAGCTGCCGGGGGGCGGGGCCGAGTCATACACACGGCGGCTATGGACGCCGAGTGTATGACATGGGAGCGCACCCGCAAGGCTACCCCCTCGGGAGAGAGCTTCCCAGAGGGGGTTATCTATTGTGGGGAGGAGCCATGAGAGCCGCCCTGGGACCCCAAAAGAGGACGATCGGGGCCACTCTGTGCAAAACGAACTGCACAGTGGAGGTAAGTATGACATGTTTGTTATTTAAAAAGAAAAAAAACGTGAACCTATAGTATCACTTTAACAGCTCCTGCATCCAATCAGATTTTTGGGTATTTTAACAGCTGGTGGGGCCAAATGCCAAAATACAATAGTCATAAATGGAGATTTGTCCATTCACATTACACAGTGAGGATGGACAAAGCTCCTGCTGTAGCTATTGTAGGATGAATCTGTTTTTTTTTTTCCATTCAGCCTACAGATGTATGGCTAGATTTAGACTCACTTAGACATTCACACTGTGCTGCTTTAAAAATATTCATATTTCATGCATTGTTCATGATAGTCCTGTATTTATATCCTTCCCAACACAAACCACACATAAACCATAATAACCTGTCAAAAGGCATTAAACAAATCTACTTTTAACAAGCATTCCCGGAATCATATCTCTCTGTTTGTCTAATTTTTAACTTCTCCACTTGCACACCTGCTACAGTGCGTACAACTTGGCGCAATCATTTTTCAATGTTAATTGCCATTCAGGACATCCTTATCACAGTGTAAACTCAAGAGTAATTTGTCTTATCCCTGGATAATGTTATTATAAATAGGCTGGTTAACAAAGCTCAATCTTGATAATAGACCCCTAAAGCTTTGTTAACTTGGACCTGCTTTGTAGCTGCCTCTCAATTACCTTCCAGCTGCTGTCCTGTCATTTGTTGCAGGTCGTGTGTGTTTTACAGACACATTGCATGGAGCACCACTATATAAAAGTGCAGTCATGCTTCTCCCTGTTAAAGTTTAATGCCTTATCACTGACAGGATTGATGTAAAGTATGATCTCTGCGAAGGTGGATGATGAATTAGTGAGAAGCAAGGGCAGCCAAAGTATCAAGTGAATGTGCTGATGGTAACTGTAGATAGACATAAAAGATATGATACATTTCGGCCCTGGAAAATGTCTTGTCTTTGTTTTTTATTTTCCTTCAGAAGCAAACATAATGGATTATGCTAGATCATTAAATGCAAAGTGGAATAATGAAATTCTATATGCAGAAGACTGCTAAACCCAGAGAAAAGTAATCTCCCGACTGCCTACCATAAGGGGAAATCAACTTGGTTGTTATAGATTAGTTCTTACGACTAGGGTTGAGCAAACCCCAACTGTAAAGTTCGGGTTCGTACCGGACTTTTGGATTTTTGGGTCCCGGACCCGAACAATTGACTGTATGTTCAGGTCCGGTGTTCGGCGATGTAATGGCGCATTTCTAAAAGCTACAGGGCAGCCAATAAACTTTAGTTTAACTGGTGTGCCCTTAGAAGCCATCACAGCCATGCCTACTAATGGTGTGATGTGATTGTCCAGTGCAGCATGTGACCCAGACTCTATATAAGCTAGAGGCACACAGCACAGCACGTCACTCTGCTTTAGACAGTATAGGGAAAGGATCCTGGCTGATGTTGCTGTGAGGGAGAGAATGAAATGATAGGAGTTAGTCCTGATTCTGCAATCTACTGAGAGAAAAGATAGAGACAGTGTAGGGAAAGGTTCCTGTTGCTGCTTTCAGGGAGAGAGATTTATCTAGGAGTCCATATTCAGAGATCTAATAACTCTGCGAACAGCATAGATTTACCTGGTTGGGTTGCAGTGCACAGTCTTTTTACACTGCCATGAGCCCAGTGCCAGAGAAAATCTAACTTTTATATGCAAGCTCAGTGCACCAGCACTGCATATGTTACGTTGAGATACACCCTGTACATACTGTGGGTGTATTATGCTCTTCCAAAAACACCCATTTAGGGCAAAAAAAAAATTTGCAGTGTTTTTGTGAGATAAACAATTTATATATTTTTCTTCTATTGTGCTATTCTAAAAAAATAATTTTAGGACGAAAACATTTTTTTTGAATAGCATTTTCTGCAGTTCTGTAGGTGTGAGATACACCGTTTACATACTGTGGGTGTATTCTTCTCTTCCAAAAACACCCATTTAGGGCCACAAAAAATAATTTGCAGTGTTTTCTGCATATCTGGAGGTGTGTGAGATAAACAATTTATATATTTTTCTTCTATTGTGCTATTCTAAAAAAATTATTTTAGGAAAATTTTTTTTTATTTAAATAGCATTTTCTGCAGTTCTGTAGGTGTGAGATACACCGTTTACATACTGTGGGCGTATTCTGCTCTTCCAAAAACACCCATTTAGGGCAAGATCCTAAATTTGGAAAATATGAGGAGAACGTCAAAGGGACGTGGCCCCGGTTGTGGTGCTTCTGGTGGAGCTCCTGTTGCAGGGAGAGGACGTGGTTGATCTGTGCCAGCTACACGCACAAGTGAAACACCTTCCTCAGGTGCTAGTAGGCGACAGAGCCTGCATCGGAATTTTGTCGCGCCTAATGTGGCTCTACGAATGTTGAGGCCAGGACAAGTACAGGCAATAGTAGATTGGGTTGCTGACAGTGCCTCTGGTTCCTTCACATTGTCTCCCACTGGTCTGACGAAAGATCAGAGTTGGCACCTGCAGCCGATGTCCATCAGTCTTTCACCTCACCCCCTTGCAAATCAGCCAAGCAGTCTGAGCCCCAAATCATGCAGCAGTCTCTTCTGCTTTCCGATGACTCTGTTAGCAGGGTTTCCCAGGGCCATCCACCTAGCCCTGCCCCAGAAGTGGAAGAGATTGAGTGCACGATGCCCAACCACTTATGTTTCATGATGAGTACATGGGAGGACCATCGCAGCACGTCTCGGATGATGACGAAACACAGGTGCCAACTGCTGCTGCTTTCGCAATTGTGCAGACCAACAAGGAGGACAGGGGTGAAGACTGGGTGGAAGATGATGCGGAGGACGATGAGGTCCTCGACCCCACATGGAATCAACGTTATGCAGGTGACCAGTGTAGTTCGGAGGAAGAGGTGGTGGTCGCACAGAGCCACCAGGACAGCAGAAGATCGAGCAGGGTGCAAAAGCAGAGCGTCCGTCCCCTAGACAGTACGTCTGCTACTGCCCAACGCAGCAAGAGACCGAGCACACCAAATCCAGGTCCAAGGAGTTCCCTAGCTTGGCAGTTCTTCAGACAATGTGCTAATGACAAGACACGAGTGGTTTGCACGCTGTGCAATCAGAGCCTGAAGCGAGGCAGAAACTTTCTCAACCTGAGCACAACCTGCATGACCAGGCATCTAAGTGCAAAGCACGAGCTGCAGTGGAGTAGACACCTCAAAAACAAAGAAAGGTCTCTGGCTCCTCCTGCTTCCTCTTCTGCTGCAGTCTCGGCCTCTTCATCCACCTCTGTAGTGACAGTGGCACCTGCCAACCCGCAAACAGAGCATCTGCCAGCAACACTACAACCTGGGTCACCAACCATCTCCACAATGTCCCATGGAAGCGTTCAGCTCTCTATCTCCCAAACACTGGAGCGGAAGAGGAAGTACCCCCCTAGCCACCCGTGATCCCTGGCCCTGAATGCCAGCATTTCAAACTTCCTCGCCTTTGAAATGCTGTCATTCCGTCTGGTGGAGATGCAGAATTTTAAAAGCCTGATGGCATTGGCTGTCCCACAGTACATCGTGCCCAGCTGCCACTACTTTTCCAGGTGAGCCATCCCTTCCCTGCACAACCAAGTGGGGGACAAAATCAAGTGTGCACTGCGCAACGCCATCTGTGGCAAGGTCCACCTAACTACGGATGCGTGGACAAGTAAGCACGGTCAGGAAGTTATATCTCCCTAACAGCACACTGGGTAAATGCAGTGGCGGCTGGGCCTGAGGCAGATAGCAGTTTGGCGCATGTCCTTCCACCACCGAGAATTGCAGGACGCTTCAGTTTGCCTCCTGTTGCTAACTCCTCCTACTCCGCTTCCTCATCCTCCACCGCCTCCTCTTCCGGTTAGCGTAACACCTTCACCACCAACTTCAGCACAGCCAGGGGTAAACGACAGCAGGCAGTTTTAAAACTTTCCTGTTTGGGGGAAAAACCCCACACCGCGCAGGAGTTGTGGAGGGACATGAAACAACAGACCGATGAGTGCTTGGTGGCAGTGAGCCTCAAGCCCGACCTGGTGGTGTGCGATAATGGGCAAAATCTCGTAGCAGCTCTGGGCCTAGCCGGTTTGACGCACATCCCTTGCCTGGCGCATGTGCTGAATTTGGTGGTCCAGAGGTTCCTAAAAAATTACCCCAATATGCCAGAGCTGCTGCAGAAAATGCGGGCCGTCTGTGCGCACTTTCGGCGTTCTCACCCTGCTGCTGCTCGCCTGTCAGCGCTGCAGCGTAACTTCGGCCTTCCCGCTCACCGCCTCATATGTGACGTGCCCACAAGGTGGAACTCCACTTTGCACATGCTGGCCAGACTGTGCGAGCAGCAGCAGGCGATAGTGGAGTTTCAGCTGCAGCAATCACGCGTGAGTCACTCTGCGGAACAGCACCACTTCACCACCAATAACTGGGCCTCCATGCGAGACCTGTGTGCCTTGTTGCGCTGTTTCGAGTAATCCACCAACATGCCCAGTGCCGATGATGCCGTTCTCAGCGTTACTATCCCAGTTCTATGCCTCCTTGAAAAAACGATTCGGGCGATGATGGAAGAGGATGTGGCACAGGAGGAGGAGGAGGAGGAACCTGGATCATTTCAAAGGCTTTCAGGACAGTCTTTCACAAGTGGCTACGAGGGTGGGTTCCTGCACCAACAAACGCCAGGTACACAATTGTCCGGCAGCAAGGGCACAGTTCTGGAGGATGACGAGGTGGAGGATGAGGAGGAGGAACCATGTTCAGAACAGGGTGGCACCCAGACCAGCTCATGGCCATCACTGGTGCGTGGCTGGGGGGATACAGAGGACACAGACGATACACCTCCCACAGAGGACAGCTTTTCGTTGCCTCTGGGCAACCTGGCACACATGAGCGATTACATGCTGCAGTGTCTCCGCAATGACCGCCGAGTTGCCCACATTCTAACTGGTGCTGATTACTGGGTGGCCACCCTGCTGGATCCCCATTACAAGGACAACGTACCGTCCTCAATTCCATCACTGGAGCGGGATCGTAAGATGCGCGAGTACAAACGCACGCTGGTAGACGCGCTGCTGGTGGCATTCGCACCTGACAGTGGGGGTACAGTGGAAGCACAAGGTGAAGGCAGAAAAGGAGGAAGAGGTCACCAATGCAGCCGGGGCACCGCCAGCACCTCAGAAGGCAGGGTTAGCATGGCTGAAATGTGGAAAAGCTTTGTCAGCACGCCACAACAACCAGCACCACCAGCTGAGATGGAACGTCTTAGAAGGAGGCAGCATTTCACCAACATGGTGGAGCAGTATGTGTGCACACGCCTACACGTACTGAATGACGGGTCTGCCCCATTCAACTTCTGGGTCTCCAAATTGGGCACATGGCCTGAGCTTGCCCTTTACGCCTTGGAGGTGCTGGCCCGCCCTGCAGCCAGTGTATTATCTGAATGTGTATTTAGCCCGGCAGGGGGCGTTATCACAGACAAGCGCAGCCGCCTGTCCAGAGCCAATGTGGACAAGCTCACGTTCATTAAAATGAACCAGGCATGGATCCCACAGGACTTGTCCGTACCTTGTGCAGAATAGACATGTATACCGGTGTTCTGACAAAAACTGTCCGGCCATCGGATAGTGTCCGGCCCATACTGCGCAGACGCAGCGCTTGCGCAGTACGGAGGACAAGGAGATTCACAAAATCTCCGAAGATGAACGGCGCCTGCGCCGTGAGTGTAGGTTCAAGCCCCACCATCCAAGTGGATATACGGTAGAACATAGTAACAGGGCCCCTCACAGGCTCGCTTCACTCGCCATGCTTCGGGCACGGCCTCGCTTGGCTCGGCTTGAACCTCAGATGGAGTGGCTTGAACCTGGACTCACCGCGCAGACGCCGTTCGTCTTCGGAGATTTTCGAAATCCCCTTGTCCTACGTACTGAGCAAGCGCAGTACAGAGCGGACCCTATCCAATGGGGGACAGCATTCGACACATCACCGGCCTTACCCAGCCATTGTTGTATTTTTGAACCAGTTTTGGCTACCTCGTCCTCCTCCACCACCGCTTCCACCTACACAGCCACATCCACCGCCACCTCAACCTCCTACCCCATATGGACCTCGTCCTCCTAGGTCAAGATTATAATTTTTATTTTTTTTAATTTCAAAGTATTTTATTTTCCCACTAGCTTATCCATTAAATTTAAAAATATTTTTTCCAGAAAGGGCGTATTCTGGGGCATTCCCACCATATGTGTGGCATTGTGCCGTTGAGTTTCTGAGGTCCTTAATGACTTTCTGTACCTCTTCTGCTGAGAAGGGAGCCTCCAGCATATTATTTTATTTTTTTATTTTTTTATGCTATTTTAAGTTATTTCCCTATCCAAATTTGTTTGCAGAGCACTTGCCATGCTCTTAACAATATTTGGCTGCCCTTTGCAGCCCTCTAGCCCTTTCCATTACTTTTTTAGAGCCATTTTAGTCCTCAGAAGTTCGGGTCCCCATTGACTTCAATGGGGTTCGGGTTCGGGGTCAAGTTCGGTCCCGAACTCGAACTTTTTTCTGAAGTTTGGCTGAACCCGTCGAACCCGAATATCCAGGTGTCCGCTCAACTCTACTTACGACGTTTAATCTTCTGCTGGCTGTGTAATGTATATATGCAGCACAGAAAAGTGGGCATTAATACCCAGGGGCCACACACATGTGTCCTCGGTGACTTGAGGTTATTTGCACCTAGCATACTGACTAAGCTGCCACCAACAGCCCTCAGTTGAGGCTTTTGATCAGAAGACAGCAGGATTGTGACCGCTGTGGGTGCCAATCACAGTGGTCACATGATACAGACGCTGCGCCACCCCATCCAAACAGAAGGCAACATTTGAAGTTAAATGTAACTCTGGGAATTCTGAAAAAAATAAATTGGGATAAAATAGGAAAGAGTTAGAAACTCTATCAGGTTTTTATTGCTGTGCGGGGTCTTGCTGAGAACGAAGCTCTTTCTTCAATTTTTGTATCATTAACAATATTGTCACTATATCAGAAATTGATGGAAAATCTCCAGTGAGAACTCACTTTCTGTCAAGGTGAAAATTTCACTATTGTCAGACTGCAGTAAAAACTGACAGAAATTCTACACATTTTCGACCCAATCAAAATAAAAAAAATAAAAAAACGTAGCCTAATATATCCTATAAATTAAGATTAAAGTTTGCCATCCCAGCTTTTATGATTCCATCTCAGTATTTGAGCAGTAAGTTACCCATCAACATGAGAAGACAGTTGCCCAATCTAGCTGTTTTTGGCCCAATGAGGTTGGGTATCTATTTTGGTCCCAAGGCTTTTCGCTTACTGTTAGAGGGACCAATTAATAAGAAAACCTGCCCTGGTTATTATTCATTCCCACTGATATAAAGTGTTGGCTGCCTCTGCAAGCATGGCTTTTCTTCAACTTTCCCTCTTTTGGCTTAGCCAGTTGCTGCTCTTTGTAGATGAGTCACTCGACTGGAGTGCCTGAAGGAGGTTAGATTGTATCTACATGTCAGACTACCCTACAATATCTATGGTCAACTGCAGGGAATAAAAGTGCATGGAAATGTCTAGGTGGTCCCTACTATATAGGAAGAAGTCCTAAACTACCTCAACATGCTTCCAGGTTGCATATCTGATTTCATGACATTATTTTGTTTCCAGGGTACAGATGCCTAAAATATATATGACCTTTCACTTCTAAATATGCTCACATGTTTTAACTGCCTAAAATTAAATCAGAAATAAATAGAGAATCTTTATGTAGGGACTGCCTTAGCCCACAGCAACCAACAAAATATATTTTCACCAATCTGACTATTATCAATAGTTTACTACACTTTTCATTTCATTGATGTTTTTGTACTACTTTATTACACATTCTGATAATCTCTAACCCTTCTTAAAGTGGTTCTAAAGCCTTAACAGTTTTTACCTTAATGCATTAAAGTAAAAAATGTTTAGGCATCAGCATCCCCCCTTTTACTTACCTGAGCCCTCATTCGATCCAGCGTTGTGTATGTCTGAAGCTCTTCTCTTCCCTCACTTATGGGTCTCGCTGGCTTTGCTGGGGCACCGGGAACCATTGCCTCCCAGTTTTGTCAATTAAAGCCAGTGACGAGGGAGCTGGGGTGGGGCCGAGTTCCGCTGTCTGTGTCAATGGATGCAACAGCGGGACTCGGAAGCGAGCATGCATGAGTGCCTCCAAGGCAGTGGTGTAGCGTGGGGGGGGGGGGGCAGAGGGGATGTTGGCCCCGGGCCCAAAATTAAGGGGGCACATTCCATGCCTGCCATCCACAGAGTTACTCTGTCCACCCTTCTACACTGTCCCGTCTGGTGGCCCGTCTGCTTTCCCCTACTTGGACTGCACTCTGTGACTGCTGCTCTGTGATGGACAAGCGGCAGACACGGGTGCCCACTGCTCTGTGATGAAGTTGTCACATGTGGCCACAGGGCGGGGCTGGCAGTCGGTGCAAGACTGCATCATGCACAGCGCCGCTTTTGAAGTCCCGCCTCGCTGTTAGGTCGCGTATACGCATCTACTGTAGTCAGATTAGAGACAAATGTTGACATATGGGGTATAGATACATTTGCTTCCCTAATATATGCTCTTAAATTTCTCTCTCTTTCTCTGTTTCATGTACTTCCTATCAAAATGAACTTCTAAGATAACCATCAATTAGATAAAAACCATCAGGAACGTCTCAGTACTGAAAAAATAATACATCAGGCTGTTGAATGAAACAGACTTCAAGGAGTCAGCAGCGGGTGTGTTTGGGAATACTACTGCTGGGTTACAAATAAGTGAGCAAAATAGGTTTCCAGATTATGAGGTTAGCAGAGTTAGAGTAAAGCCCTGTACACACGATCGGATAACCTATGGATTTTCGTCCGATGGATTTGACCATCGGAAATCCGATGAAACTGTTTTTCATCAGTCTTGGCCACACACCATCAGTCAAAAAACCGACGGCAAGAAAACGACGGCACGTTCAAAATGTACGACGTGCTATAAAAGGGCCGAACAAATCTAATGGCGCCACCCCTTGGGCTGCTTTTGCTGATTTCGTGTTACCGCGTGTTAGTAAAAGTTTGGTGAGAGCTGATTCGCACTTTTCAGTCTCCGTGCTTTGCAGATCGTTTCCTGGTGTTCAGTTTGTGCTTGTGGGTTTGTATTTGTGATTCAGTGCGTGCAGTCAGGTCGTTACTGCCTTGCAGTGCCTTCTTGGCCGTTCGTTTACTGTTTTTCAGATCGTTCTTTTCAGGCCTTGCTGTTCCACGTTGCGTTCTGTTTGAGTGCGTTCTGACCAGCCGACCGGTTTAAAACCATGTTTGAAGTGCGTTCTCGTTCTCAAACTCGTGCTGGTTTTGGGCTTGGTGTTGCAGTTAACACTGTAACCCGAGTTCAGTCTGTGAACAGGGTGAGGAGGAGTTCATGGACTAAGAATTGGTAGCTCCAGCGGGACCAATTCTCTCATATGCCTCTGCTGCGGGAAATCCATGAGAATAATCCTGATGATTTCAGGAATTATCTTAGGATGACGGACCCCGTTTTTCACCGCCTGTTGGATTTTCTGTCCCCCTATATCACGAGGCAGGACACTGTGATGCGCCAGGCCATCACTGCCGAGCAGAGGCTTATTGCCACATTGAGATACCTGGCAACTGGGAGAAGCTTGCAGGACCTCAAGTTCTCAACAGGCATCTCCCCCCAGGCTCTCGGTATCATTATCCCTGAGACGTGTTCGGCCATCATTCAGGTCCTGCAGAAGGACTATATGATGGTAATTTTGCTCCTTTAACCTCACATTATATGTTTTGATTGTTTTTGAATCTTCTTTTTTTTTTCCTCCTAACACAAATATGCCTGTTTGTAATATCCTGGTAATGTCCCCATTTTCCCCATGCCTTTTTTAAACCTGTAAAGCCCTTTTTGGGCCCTACATGCCTATTTCCCTTCACTAACCTCTCCAGCATGCTATCGTGGGCGCAAACCCAGCTAGCCTTCTATTTTCCTTTTCATTTTTGGGGGGTCATAGCCCTCGTAGTTTGACAACCCTCCCTCCCCCCCCCCTAAAGATGTTAAAAAATTTGTAGTTCTCAATCAAGCTCAGCAGAGTGGTAGAGCGTTTTTTTTGATCCCCCACAATCACCTTAGCCCCCCCCCCTTAGATTATTTTAGACTGTCCACTCAGCGGGGGTGAGGCATCTGCTAAGTGGGCCTTTGTTTATTGGTCGGAAAAACTCCCTTAAATAATAATGTTAGAATGATGTTGGTCACAAATGTTTTTGTGTGTAATCTGCTTGCACTGTAAACCTAAACCGTACTAATGTCTTCTTTTTGTTTGACTCCACAGTTCCCTAGCACACCACAGGAATGGCTGACTGTGGCCTCCCAATTTGCCCAGCGGTGGGATTTCCCCAACTGCGGAGGGGCAATTGATGGGAAGCACGTCCACATAGTGCCGCCACCCCCGTTCGGGGTCATACTATTTCAACTATAAAGGTTTTAATAGCATAGTGTTAATGGCGGTGGTTTCGGCACGGTACAAGTTCCTATATGTGGACGTGGGGAAGAACGGCCGGATGTCCGATGGCGGATCATTCGCGGAGACGGAGTTCGCTCACCGTCTGCAGGCTGGGGGTCTTGCACTGCCTCCAGATGCAGAGAACGTTGAAGGGCTCCCGTTCGTTTTCATTGCGGATGAGGCTTTTGGACTAGGACCACACCTGATGCGGCCGTTTCCCCAACGCACCCTCACCCCGGAGAGGAGGGTTTTTAATTACCGGCTGGCCAGAGCCCGGAGAGTTGTGGAGAATGCCTTCGGGATAATGGCCAGCCGGTTCCGCCTGTTCCAGACAGCGATACATTTGGCGGATTATAAACTGAACCACATCGTCTACTGCTGCTGCTTGTTGCACAATTTTCTACGCAAATTTGCGACAAATTATGTCTCATCATTTGGGCCTGAGGCCGGTCCATCAGAACTGATTAATCTGACCGGCCTCAGCACTGCCCATACTGGCTTGGCCCCCCAAAGTGCCCGTGAAGTACACCAGAAATACGTAGAGTACTTCACGGGTAGGGGGGCCATCGCAATGCCAGACCACATCTAACCGAGGATTTTACCTTTTTAAAATAAAGCTAAAAATTTGAATTACTACAAACTTGTGTTGTCATTCTTGTATTTTGGGTTTATGTGTCTCCCAGGTTCTAGTAGTGCCAAGTGTATTTGTCCTTAGTAAATAGCCTCAAAACTCAGAGGGAAAAACACTGTTTTGGCATCTTCAGAACTGCTCTTGAGCATAGAAAGAACAAGGCACACCTTTTTTACACTTCCCAAATCTTTTTATTGATTGCACCACATTTTTTTATTCTTTTCAAAATAATAGCCTTTTATTTGCAGAAACATGCATGGGTCGAAAGCCATTTTTTTTTGCAAAAAAAGGAAGAAAATAACACAGTGAAAAATACAAACAGGAGATGGGGTGATGTTACCCCTGATCCATCCCAAATGTGAAGAACCACACTTTATTTTTGGGGCTCAAATGGGTATCTTCAACATGATCCCATGGCTAAGGTAAACATGTGCTGTCTGCCATCATGGGGGATCAATGGACGTGCTTTGGGGGTGAAAACCCTTCCTCTCACCTACTTGAGGAGGGAGGAAGAGGTTGCACCCCCAAAACAGGGACATAGATATCCTGTGACGGCAGATAGCACATGTTGAGTCAGTGTGTGCATCTTCACATTTGGGCTGGTGGAAATCCCAGAGATAATTTCAGACGCATAACAAAAAACACAAAAAGGGGGAAGGTTCACACTATTCTCCCCAAAATATCTATCATGTTTTTATATTTTTGCTCAATCACAATCATTCTCTTTCTCATAATGTCCATTTCGCTACTGCATTCCATGATTTCCTGAATGATTATTTTGGCGCTGGCACTCGAGAATGGCGGATTTGGACTTCCTGACACACCCCCACGTTCAGCCCCTAAAAAGAAACCAACATTTTTAAACTAGGCAGGCCTACATCTGTATTTACCTTGAAGTTGTGGTGACAGACACTGACCTGTTGTGCTGATAAGCTCCACCTCCCCTTCCTCCACCTCCCCTTCCTCCACCTCCGCTTCCTCCACCTCTGCTTCCTGAACCTGCTGATCTTGGTCTGCTTTGGGATCTTCTGGGAGTTTCTGTGGTGTTGGGTTCCTCGTCTCATGAGCATGGTGTCCTCCCAGTCTCCTCTCCCCTATGGCAATTTAAAAAATAATGTATACTTTAGCACACAGACTTTTTAAAGGCCTGCAAAGGGATTCTCAATGTTTGGAAGTTGGGTACAATTGATATTTGGCCCTGAGTTCCAACATGAACATATGTGATCTTGCAAACTCAACAAAGCAACATGTTATTTTTGAGGACACTCACAAATACACTTGGATAACCACCAAGGTATCCACTGGACCACCTGTGTGTGACACCGTTAAGAAATTTGGTCATGTGGCCCTGAGTATAGTATCTTGATGAAGAACAAAAAAGAGTACACAACTGCTGGAGTGTCATCTCCTTTACCCAGAATACAGATTATCCTTTCATTCACATTCTAGTTTTCCTTACAACACATCATCTAGCCAACAATGTGTAGATAAACATTGTTGAAGTAAAATGAGGCATGCCCACATGTAGTTTACGTACATATGTGCCAAACATGTTTGGGGGAAGAGCAGCAAGTTTTTGGTCAACACATTTTGCAAATAAGTGGACTCTCCACTTAACATAAAAGATGAGATTTAAAAATGTGAACCCAGTCAAGCCAAGCACATGTTGCAAAACATGGAAGAATACATATTACAATGTGAAAGAACACAGTAAAATAAACTTACTTTTTTCTATGCTTTTTAAAAGCTTCTTATACTGCTCCGGCTCCCTGATCTTGAGGTCTGACCACCTTTTACGGAGTTGTTCCTTTGATCTCCTGACCCCATATTTTTTATAGAGACTCTTCGCCACTTTGTCCATAATTTGTGACTTCCAGAGATTAGGGGTGTCGTATGGGCCATGCTTGCCGTCGTAATCCTTCCTCCGCAGAATGTCCACCATCTCCGCCATCTCGGAAAAAGACATATTAGTCGCCTTCTATCTTTTTTTACAGGATCGGGACGTTTCCGCCTCCGGGCTTTCCTCGTCGGTAATTGCTACTAAAGAAGCCACCTGTGTCTGCGACATGTCGCCGTCTCACACTGTGCGCCGATCGTTAAGGGGCGGGGAAATGCGGAAAAAGTCCGTCATGGGCGGGCGACGAGGGCGGAGTTACATGCATGCGCAGGGTATAAAAAGGGGAAAGAAGTTATTAGGGATGCGTGGAGTAAGGACGACCGGAAGTGAACCAACGAAGTGAACTAAGGTAAGAAGGGAACTCGGGCCTGCAGTGGCATATTAATGGGTAATGATTGTAAAGGGCAATATTGTGATAAGTTGAGGAGAAACAATTCTGATCCTTTTATTTATTTTTTACTTTTTTGTACTTGCTGATCCAAATAGATGCATAAACTAAGAGAGCCGGAGGTGATGCTGATTTTTATCGAAAAGTATAAGGAACAGCGCAACCTGTGGGAGCTCAAACACCCTGCGTATCACAAAAGTGATGTACGACGGGCAACTATTACCAAATTAGCAGAGGATATGAAGCCATGGATCCCAGATGCAGACTACACTATGATCAATAATAAAATCAACAACCTGCGCAATTCTTATAAAAAAAAAATACAAGGAAGTGCGCCAGTCCAAGAGATCAGGAGCAGCAGCCGACGATGTAGTAAAGCCCAAGCTGTGGTACTACAGACATCTCCAATTTCTGGATGACCAGATCGAGGCCAGGGAATCTATTTCCAGCCTTCCCTCAACCCTTCCTTCCACCCTTCCCTCCAGCGTTCCTTCCACCCTTCCCTCCACCCCTGCAGAGGCGGAGGAGGAGCCTCCCGAGCTAGAAGAGCCAGATCTTCACATCTTCAGCCCGGTATAGTATTTTTGATCATAATTATTGTCCACTAAGTAATATTGAGTTGAACTGTTTTGATTAGCCATAAAGGATCCCATCCCCCCCCCCCCCTCAAAAGAAAACCAGTACTGAGTTCAAAATTGTGTGTGATCGATTCCTCAAATAATATAATTTTTCATTTCATTTTATAAACAGGATGAGGCAAGCCAGGAGGAAGAGGGTCAGGAGTGTGACAGGCAGGAGGAGGCAGGGCCCAGTGGTACTCAGCAGGTGGCTCCCCTCCACGTCAGACCGCCAAAACAACGGCGGATGACACAAGTGGAGGAGGAGTCACTAAAGATGATTCAGGAGGCTGCTGCCATTATGAGGGCCCCCCTCAACCCTACGGAGGGGTTTAGCACCTATCTGGCGGATAAGCTGCTCAGAATGGAGGCGGGACAACGGGCCCTCTGTGAGCATCTCATCTATATGGCCGTACACATGGGGGCGAGGGGGCTGCTGACTAAGGCCACCCATATCTCACATCAGCCCAATCCCTCTCCTCCTTCTCCTCCTCCTCCTGCCACATCACCACCCACAGTGGCCCAGCCTGCAAGGGTGCATGGACGGGGCCGTGGAGAGAACGCTGCAGAGAGGCGTGGAAGGAAGGCTACAAGGAAGAGCAGGAGGTGATTCCCTGGCCTCGAGCTGCTCATCCAGAAATTTAAGGTTGATGGAGCTTGGGATGATGTATGTCTTTGGCTGCTGCTCCTGATTTCATGCTGTTGTTGATTTTATTATTGATCATAGTCAGGTCTGCATTTGGGATCTAATGACTTTATATTCTCTGCTAATTTGGGAATAGTTGCCCTTCGGTTTTTGTTTTGTTTATTTCCGAAATAAAGGGAAATTAGATTTCAGCAAACCTTCATGCCTGATGTGTTTTTTTGGGGAAGTAGCAATAAGATTGCATAAATACAATGTGTAATTAATAACAAGGGACACCAACCTCCATGATTTGTGAAAAATAAAATATTATGTTGTTCTGAGAAATTGACACACCCAAAAATGCACAACAAAATTAAAGACCAAAAAAAAAGGGGGAATTTGTGAGGTCGGCCTTGAAGAATTTTAATAATTATTCCTCAAATCACAAGATAAAAGAAAGACATACGTTTGTCAGAACTCATGAGAAAGTTCTACTGCCAAAATGACATTTAAAAGACCGTTCGAAAGCAAAAAAACATGCGCTGCATTAAACGAAGCAATAACTTGCAGAATGACGAATGTGCTCTCTCCATTAGGAACGCTAGTTTTACAAGAACGAGCGCTCCCGTCTCCTAATTCAGTCTGAGCATGCGTGGGTTTTTGAACCGATAGACTTGCCCATAGACGATCGGAAATTCCCATCGGTTTTTTATCCATCGGAAAATTTTAAAACAAGTTCTATTTTTTCCAACCGATGGAAAAAAGACTGATGGGTACCATACACGATCGGTTTGTCTGATGAAAACCATCCATCGGACGGTTTTCATCAGTTAAACCGATCGAGTGTAAGGGGCTTGAGTGTCTTCATTCCCCAGCTCAAGAACAACTTTAGCCCCGGGCAGACAGGCTATGTACTACATATGCATTTCAAAGGTTAATGTTCAATTTTAACCAGAGTGTTTCTTTTGGCAGTAAGTCTATGTGAAACCTAATAAAAAAAATAAAAAAAATCCTTAAAATGCATTGTACAGTTATGAAAGAGCCCTGAAGCCATGATAAAAAAAAAAAAAAAAAAATCCTAAAAATGTTTTTTTACAGAGTTCTAGATGGAATTTTTTTAATTCTTTGTTTAAAAAAATATATATTTTTTTTTACAAAATTTTGACTTTGAAAGTCAGAATTCTGAGATTAAAAGTCAGAATTCTGAGATTAAAAGTCAGAATTCTGAGATTAAAAGTCAGAATTCTGAGATTCAAAGTCAGATTTCTGAGATTCAAAGTCAGAATTCTGAGATTAAAATTCAGAATTCTGAGATTCAAAGTCAGAATTTTGAGATTAAAAGTCAGAATTCTGAGTTAAAGGCCTCGTACACACGACCGAGTTTCTCGGCAAGAACCAGCAAGAAACTTGCTGGCAGAGATGTCTTGCCGAGAAACTCGT
This sequence comes from Rana muscosa, assembly GCA_029206835.1. Classification (NCBI taxonomy): domain Eukaryota; kingdom Metazoa; phylum Chordata; class Amphibia; order Anura; family Ranidae; genus Rana; species Rana muscosa. Next base: position 75,051,519 of record CM055127.1, read on the forward strand.
TTGTGTGTATGGTTTCTCGTCGAGAAAACCGACAAGTAACCTCGACGAGAAAATAGAGAACCTGCTCTCTATTTTCTCGTCGAGATTCTCGTCGGCATGTTTCTCGACGAGAAAAGTGAGTGTGTGTACACTTACCTGTCCTCCCGGAAGCTCGCGCATGTTCGAAATGAATTCGACGCATGCGCGGTAGCTTCCTAGGCATACGTAGGGTATACCAAGATGGCGGCGACGGCATCGAATGTGACGAGCGCATGCTCATCGTAGTCGATGACGTCACCGCGTACGCTCCATTCAAAGAACCGCGGGTTCTTTGAATCGAGCGTGTGTACACTCGGCCGGGACAATTTTCTTGTCCAAGAATCTCGTCGAAAAAAACGACATGTTTTTTTCGACGAGAATCTCGGCCGTGTGTACGAGGCCTCAAAGTCAGAATTCTCAAGCCCTGTACACATGGCCGAGATTCTCGTCAGGAAAAAAACGTTGTTTTTCCTGACGAGAATCTTGACAAGAAACTTGTCCCGGCCGAGTGTACACACGTACAATTCAAAAGAACCACTGTTGAATGGCACGCGTGCGCTCGTCACATTCGATGCCGTCGCCACCATCTTGCTACACCCTATGCCTATGAAGCTACCGCGCATGCGTCAAAGTCATTTTGAGCATGCGCGGGTTTCCACGGCGACAGGTAAGTGTACACACGCTCGGGTTTCTCATCGAGAAACAGGCCGACGAGATTCTCGACGAGAAAAAAGACCGCAGGTCGTCTTTTTTCTCGTCGGGGAATCTGGGCAGTTTTCTCGATGAGAAAACTAATGCCGCGTACACACGATCATTATTCACGGCGGTTAAAAAACCGCCGTGAATAATGACAGGAAAAACGAGGGAACCGCTTGGTTCCCTACACACGGTCGTTTTTCCCGTCATTTTTTCTCTTGACGAGAAAAACGACCGTCTGTGGGCTCCGCGGCAGTGTCTCCCTATGGGAAAACTGCCGCGGAAAAAAATGCTGGAAAAAACGATGAGAAAATTTAGAACATGTTCTAAATTTTCTCGTCGTTTTTATGCCGTTTTTCTAGACGAGAAAAACGACATAAAGCCCACAGACGATCGTTTTTCTCGGCGAAAAAAAAAAAGCCGTTTTTCTCGTCGAGAAAAGCGGTCGTGTGTACGCGGCATGAAACCCACGTACACACAGCCGGTTTTCTCGGCAAGAAAACTCTCCCGGCAGTTTTCTTGTCGTTTTTTGCCGAGAAAACGGGTCGTGTGTACGTGGCCTGAGATTAAAAGTCAGAATCCTGAGATTAAAAGTCAGAATTCTGAGATTCAAAGTCAGAATTCTGAGATTCAAAGTCAGAATTCTGAGATTCAATGTTAGAATTCTCAGTTTATAAATATAGTAGTCTCTATTAGGAGTATTTTAGGACCAATTAGCAATAATTTAGTAACACCCACAGATCATCATTCTGCAGACATACATGTCTTCTGCTCTGTATATGCATAGTTGCCAACATTGCAAAAACAAAATCCGGGACACTTTTTTTGCATGGAGGCGGGGCCTTGCTATAATTAGGGGGCGGGGCATTCGTTTGTAGGCGTGTCACACCCTAATATGAAAATGCGTCACGCAAAGTGTGCCGCGGTGAAAAATGGGCGTGGTTTACGCGCGATAGTGTGCGAGGCTTAAATGGGCGTGGCTCAGAAGGGGTGTGGTTAGAGTCCGAGATGAAGGAAGGAAAGAAGAAAGGAAGAAAGAAGCCAGATCCTACACCACAATAGAAATGAGTGTATTCCAGAAAGTTTAACAAAATCGGCAGATAAAGATACTCCAAAACACCTGATGTTGGCGCTTCAATCATCCCGGCACTGTGGCTGTTATGGTGTCAGGGAGGTTGAAGCGCATTATTTGTATTATTACATTGTAATCTAAAATGAAATCATTCAACTCACCAAAATGCCGAATCAATAGAAGCGTGTCACCTGCCACGTCACCTGCCACCAGATGGCCTCCCCAGCAGAGTCCGTCCTTGCATCAGGTACCTCCCCAGCAGAGTTCGTCCTTGCATCAGGTGCCTCCCCAGCAGTCCGTCCTTGCATCAGGTGCCTCCCCAGAAGAGTCCCTCCTTACTTTAGGTGTCCCCAGCAGAGTCCCTCCTTACTTTAGGTGTCCCCAGCAGAGTCCCTCCTTACACCAGGTGTCCCCAGCATGGTCCCTCCTTACACCAGGTGTCCCCAGCATGGTCCCTCCTTACACCAGGTGTCCCCAGCATGGTTCCTCCTTACACCAGGTGTCCCCAGCAGAGTCCCTCCTTACACCAAGTGTCCCCAGCAGAGTCCCTCCTTACACCAGGTGTCCCCAGCAGAGTCCCTCCTTACACCAGGTGTCCCCAGCAGAGTCCCTCCTTACATCAGGTGTCCCCAGCAGAGTCCCTCCTTACATCAGGTGTCCCCAGCAGAGTCCCTCCTTACACCAGGTGCCCGCAGCAGAGTCCCTCCTTACACCAGGTGCCCGCAGCAGAGTCCCTCCTTACACCAGGTGCCCCCAGCAGAGTCCCTCCTTACACCAGGTGCCCCCAGCAGAGTCCCTCCTTACACCAGGTGCCCCCAGCAGAGCCACTTCCACACTTGTGTCCCCATCAGAGCCCCATCCACACTTGTGTCCCCATCAGAGCCCCCACCACACTTCTGTATCCCCATCAGAGCCCCCACCACACTTCTGTGTCCCCATCAGAGCCCCCACCACACTTGCCATCCAGCGATCCAGTGGCTTTACAGAGGCGTCAGCGGCAGCGGCGGGATGAGGATAATCCTATCACAGTCAGTCTCACTCTGTGTGAAGAGCGGGGAGGGGCCACCGAAAGACAGAGAAGCCACGATTGGCTGCCCCTCTCCTCACACTAGAGGTAGGAGGAAAGAACTCTCGTCGCGGCGGCGGCCATTTTGGTGTAGCCGCCGCCGTTTTAAGCCTTAAACATTCCCGAATTTCCCGGGACAAAACGGGTTGAAAAGAATTGGGCTTGTCCCGAATCGGGACAAGCCCAATCCGGGACAAGGGTCCAAAAATCTTGATTGTCCCGAGAAATTTGTGACTGTTGGCAACTATGTATATGGATATGTAAATCTATCTTAGTTACAGCACACAGTATAGGGAAGCAGGCAGTGCTGGGTTCTCTGGTTCCTCTACTGTATTAATAGTTCCTCGGTTTGCTGTCTTATCCTCCTTCTCTGTCATCTGCTCCAACATAAAGGGCTATGCTGAAAACGTGTGTATTGTGTGTAAGTGTGGGGGGGTGGCACAGCTTCCATAGATAACAGAACACAATGGCCAGCACAGTTCTGTGCCCCAACTTGTAGGGAACATTGCACTATTGCCACTACATGAGGGAATTGTGAATGGCTAGAAGGCAGCAGGACAATGTGTGTCTATGGTCATAACGGAATTGATCATAACAAATACTTGTCTGGACTAATTGTTGCAAATAATGAACCTCATATCAAATATAAAGACCAACTCAATAGTATACATTAGGCAATAGCTTAGTGGTTAGAGTAACAGGCTTATGTTGGATAAATTGTAAGTTCTAATCCAGGATAGAGCACTTTTTTTTAAGATATATATATTCAATATATTGCTTTTATAATAAATATTATATATCTTAAAATATGAGATCGTGAGGGCTTAAATTGTATTTTATCAATATATCCAAATTGATTTCAAGGTATATTAACAAAGACACACTGATATATTGAGCACACAAAGTTGTAGTATATGCTGGCTACTATAAATTAGAGAGTAGAGATTTAAAAGAAAAAAAAAACTCTGTATATATTAGGGCACAGGTGTCAAATCCGAATCCAGCCCTCCAGGCCATTTCATGTGGCCCTCGCACCTCTCCTGCAGGTACAGGAGAGCTCCAGCCCTCCTCTGGTCCTCCTCCAGACCCCTACTTTCTTTCTTCTTTCAAGCATGGCATCCAGCTTCTTCCCAGCAGCAGCATAAGGAAAGGGGGGGGGTGAACTGTGATGTAAGGGAGAGTAGGGGACTCAACTTCTGATGATGGGGTGGCTCTTCTTGACACTTAATGTAAGGGGAGGGGATGCGCTGGACATCTAATCTTACAGATACCACTGGCTCTTTTGAGAACAATCATAATGCTGATGCGGTCCACAATTAAATTGAGTTTGACACCCATGTATTAGGGTGATCAGATGGGATCATTAGGGTGTCATCTTCAGTTTTCCCGGGGGAAGTTCCCAATATCAGGAGACTGGTTATAACAGATTGATCATAGCAATTATTTGTCTGGACTCATACAGTTGTTTCACATAGAATTAACTTCATATAAAACATAAAAAGGAATTAAGTGCCATTAAGTGGTAGCATAGTGGTTAGAGTAACAGGTCTATTGTATAAGGTAGTGGGTTCTAATCCAGTTCATAGCACATTTTTTTGTTATATATATTTTCAGTATATTAATTTTATAATAAACATATTATAAAATGTGAGATAGTGAGGGCTTAAATTGTATTTTATTGATATATCCAAATTGATTTCAAGGTATAATAACAAAGACATATTGATAAAACTGTTGTATATGATGACTAGGGATGAGCTTCAAGTTCGAGTCAAACTTATGTTCGACACGAACATTGCCTGTTCGCCCGTTCGCCGAACAGCGAACAATTTGGGGTGTTCGCGGCAAATTCGAAAAGCCGCGGAACACCCTGTAAAAGTCTATGGGAGAAATCTAAAGTGCTAATTTTAAAGGCTTATATGCAAGTTATTGTCATAAAAAAGTTTTTGGGGACCTGGGTCCTGCCCTAGGGGACATGTATCAATGCAAAAAAAAAGTTTTAAAAATGGCAGTTTTTTCGGGAGCAGTGATTTTAATAATACTTGAAGTGAAACAATAAAAGTGAAATTTTCCTTTAAATTTTGTACCTGGGGGGTGTCTATAGTATGCCTGTAAAGTAGCGCTTGTTTCCCGTGCTTAGAACTGTCTCTGCACAAAATGTCATTTCTGAAGGAAAAAAAGTCATTTAAAAGTACTCGGGGCTGTAATGAATTGTCGGCTCCTGGCAATACAGAGAAAAGTCATTGAAAGTCATTGATAAAAAGAAAAAAAAAATTGTGGGGGTCCCCCAAAATTCAATTACCAGGCCCTTCAGGTCTGGTATGGATTTTAAGGGGAGCTCCGTGCCAAATGAAAAAAAAAAAGACGTGGGGTTCCCCCCAAATATCCATACTAGACCCTTTATCCGAGCACGCAACCTGGCAGGCCGCAGGAAAAAAGGGGGGGATGAGAGAGCGGCCCCCCACCTCCTGAACCGTACCTGGCCACATGCCCTCAACATGGGGAGGATGCTTTGGGGTCTGGACCCCAAAGCACCATGTCCCTATGTTGTTGGGGACAAGGGCCTCATTCCCACAACCCTTGCCCGGTGGTTGTGGGAGTCTGAGGGCGGGGGACTTATCTGAATCTGGAAGACCCCTTTAACAAAGGGGACCCCCAGATCCCGGCCCCCCCTATACAAGGTCCTGTGATGGGTGACCCCGCCCCCTCTGATGTAATGCAGGTTTTCCGTTGCATCAGAGGGGGCGGGGTCACCCGCACTTCACTGGGAAAGCCCGGGACTCACCTTGTGTCAGAGGGGGACGGAGTCACGTGACGGGTGGCCCCGTCCTCAGCTACATAAGACCTGTCAGGCTGCCGCAACGTCATTCCCGGGGTGTCTCCGGTGGAGACAGGACCGTGTGCTGTTCCTCGCTGGACATCATTGCTGGAGCCTGCAGATCATCTGTCGCCGGATACCGACATCACTGGAGTGGAGATCGAGAGTGGATTACCACCACTGGAATCTTTTTTTTTTTTTTTTTAATAATGGACTTATCCCAACTGTGTCTGTGTGTTTTTTTTTACACTTTCTTTGTGAAATGGTAGGGTGCAATGTACCCCTTACCAATTCATATGGGGGGGCCGGGATCTGGGGGTCCCCTTTGTTAAAGGGGTTTTCCAGATTCCGATAAGCCCCCCCGCCCACAGACCCCCACAACCACTGGGCAAGGGTTGTGGGGATGAGGCCCTTGTCTCCATTAACATGGGGACATGGTGCTTTGGGGTCCAGACCCCAAAATATCCTCCCCATGTTGAGGGCATGTGGTCTGGTACGATTCAGGAGGGGGGGCGCTCTCTCGTCCCCCCTCTTTTCCTGCGGCCTGCCAGGTTGCGTGCTCGGATAAAGGGTCTAGTATGGATATTTGGGGGGAACCCCACGTCATTTTTTTTTCAATTTGGAGCAGGGTTCCCCTTAATATCCATACCAGACCTGAAGGGCCTGGTAATTGAATTTGGGGGGACCCCCACGCATTTTTTTTTTTAATCAATGACTTTCAATTACTTTTCTCTGTATTGCCGGGAGACGACAATTCATTATAGCCGCGAGTACTTTTAAATGACTTTTTTTCCTTCAGAAATTACATTTTGTGCAGGGACAGTTCTAAGCACAGGAAACAAGCGCTACTTTACAGGCATACTATACACACCCCCCCAGGTATGAAATTTAAAGGAATATTTCACTTTTATTGTTTCACTTTAAGCATTATTAAAATCACTGCTTCCGAAAAAAACGGCCATTTTTAAAACTAAATCAGAATTCTGACTTTCAATCTCATAATTCTGACTTTTAATCTCATAATTCTGACTTTCAAACTCAGAATTTAGTAAAAAAATATATATATATATTTTTTTTTAAACGCAGAATTAAAAAAAAAATTCTATCTCAGAACTTTATTTTTTATCATGGCCCCAGGGCTCTTCCATAGTACTGTAAAAATTGCAGTTTAGATAATTGAGCTTGTTTTTATCCTATGTTCAAAACTAAGCTCTCGCTTATCCACATTAAATGCCATGTTAATATTACGAATAAGGGTTCTATGAACTCTACTCTTTTATATGATGTGAATGAAAAACCACCCCATCATTTCCAAGAGACAATTTGCAATTTTCTTAAGTAGACAAGGTTAACATAACAACAGAAGGAGTTGGGAAGTTGACGCATAATTTGTGGCAGAAAGTAAATGAGATGGAGACCATAAATGAGGAAATTGATATTGACATTTGCTTTCTAATCTTCCTTAAGTAAATGTATCTAGCACTTCAGATAGCTAGCCAAGACCTTAGTTGCAAAAGTTTGTGCCTAATACAGAATAAAAGCTCTCACCATAAATCTTAACTGATATATTGACTTGAACTTTACATGTACAGGTCACCTTCCTTTATCATGCCTGGTGTTAACTGAGCAGTGATAGAGATCTCAGAGAAGACAGGGATGCCCAAAACACAAGATTTTTGGGGCCTGCAGTTGGACCTACTGCTATTCCAGCCAGGGTTGCCAATCACCAATAAATTTACTGACAGTTTGTAAAAATCGTGACTTTTCCAACTGTCTGTACATATTAGGGGCTGATAATTTGTCATACTGTGTTGACTTTCATAAGTACAGTAAAACCTTGATTTGAGAGTAACTTGGTTTGAGAGCATTTTGCAAGACAAGCAAAATGTTTTAATACATTTTGACTTGTTATACAAGCGATGTCTTGATATACAAGTAGCGTCACAACTGAGTATTAAAGAGAAGAGAGTCAATATGGTTACATTTAATGAAGATACAACATTTAGCAACATATTGCTACACTTAAATGTGCCTCTCTTCTCTTTTATACTCTGTAGCTCCTGATGGATTTTTCTTCTTATCACCTTGTGGAGACTTCCATTTGTGGATGGACATTTTATGGTTACACAACCTGGTCACATTGCTATAAATTATAACCTATAATCTTTTTATATGAACTATAAACTGAAGGACCTATGAATAAATGGTTGTGGAACAAATCATTTGAGTTTCCATTATTTCTTATGGGGAAATTTGCTTTGATATACAAGTGCTTTGGATTACAAGCATGTTTCTGGAACGAATTATGCTCGCAATCCAAGGTTTTACTGTATAAACCAGGCAAATTACTTGTGATGTGAATTGTGTTTTTACTGTTTAAATATAGTTTGTCTTCGTTTTTAATAATAATTCTGTAATTTTTAAGGTTGTCAGTAAAAAATGTGCTCCGTCAGGTCATTTCCCATGTTTTTTCAGTAAAAAAAATGCTGCGAGAGGTTGGCAACCCTGATTCCAGCCCTAGAGACATCTGTAACCATGTGTATGAAAATGATACACACATTATACTCATCCCTCAGTGGCTACTTGACTTTGTAGCCATATAATGCTGTCACATGGTGTTTATAGCATGTTATTCTTTGAGCACTTATGATTTATTTTTTGCACCTGGACAAAGCTCTATTTTTGAGCGAAACATGTAGGGTATTTTGGTTTCAGAGGATAGGTTTTGGTGCACGATCACTTCAACATGGGGATATATTTGGTGGAGAGGGGTTTTTGATCAATCTGGTTGAATTCTCATATCTCCTAGATTAGGGATAGGAGGGATTAGTATACTGAAGCATAGGACAGTTTTGGGTTCCACTAAGAATAGGAACAATAGGGACACTATTCCATACGTGCCTTTGAATAGGGAGGAACTTCAGTGGCAGGTAATTCTGATACCTCCTTAATATACTCCTTCTAATTGCTGCAGTGCAGATAGAGATAAACAGAGAGGGATGTTCTGAATGCACCCTTTCCTATATATGAAAACACACAGACCCAATAAATCGGCGTCATCCCTAGGTCTTTTGGTGTGTGAGCATGCGCACCTTGTTTTGAATTGATTATTATGACCATTAGGAGTGACAAATATCTCAGATAGAAGAGGCCATTGTTTGATTGAGATCATATAATGCTGAACACCTAATGTGATGAAATATTAATTTTCAAATCTGTTTTTCATGAACACTAACTCATAAAAGAAACATATAACAAATAAAATGATATAATTAATTTAGGCAGTCTCCGTGTCCTGATATTGTGATTCTGCAGTTCTTGGGCAATGCATCTTTAATACAGCTGCACATCACATGACATGATTTGGCCTCTGGCCTACATTTTTACTATAGAGCTCAGTGCTAACATATAAAATATAGGCATTAATTTACTAAAGATCATCAGTGGAAAGTTTTCATTTGATATTAATATTTAATGAAATGCAAATTTGCACCTGAGTCACATAATTCCATACACAAAAGCCACCATTCATTTTAAGCAGGATAAATAGCATTAACCACTTTCCGACCGCTGCACGACTATATACGGCAGAATGGCACGGCTGGGCAGATCAACTTATATATACGTTGCCTTTAAGACGTGGCATTGTGGCGAGCTCCATGAGTTTGACCGCGGATCCCGCGGACTTAATGTCCGCTGGGAGTCCTGTGATCGTCTCACGGAGTGGAGGAATGGGGAAATGCTAATGTGAACAAGCATTTCCCCATTCTGCCTAGTGACAGGACACTGATCACAGCTCCCTGTGATCGGGAGCAGTGATCAGTGTCATGTCACACGTAGCCCATTCCCCCTACAGTTAAAACACATCTCTAGGACACACTTAACCCCTTTCCCCGCCCCCTACTGGTTAACCCCTTCACTGCCTGTCACATTTACACAGTAATCAGTGCATTTTTATAGCACTGATCGCTGTATAAATGTGAATGGTCCCATAATAGCGCCAAAAGTGTCCGGTGTGTCCGCCATAATGTTGCAGTCACAATAAAAATCGCTGATCGCCGCCATTACTAGTAAGAAAAATAAATATTAATAAAAATGCCATAAAACTATCCCCAATTTTGTAGACGCTATAACTTTTGCGCAAACCAATCAATAATCGCTTATTGCGATTTTTTTCTGCCAAAAATATATAGAAGAATGCGTATAGGCCTAAACTGAGGGAAAAAAAACATTTTTTTTATATATTTTTTGGGGATATTTATTATAGCAAAAAGTAAAAAATATTGCTTTTTTTACAAAATTGTCGCTCTATTTTTGTTTATAGCGCAAAAAATAAAAACCACAGAGGTGATCAAATACCACCAAAAGAAAGCTATATTTGTGGGAAAAAAAGGGATATCAATTTTGATTGGGAGCCACGTCGCACGACCGCGCAATTGTCAGTTAAAACGACGCAGTGCCGAATCGCAAAAAGTGCTCTGGTCTTTGGCCAGCCAAATGGTCCAGGGCTGAAGTGGTTAAGCACTATTGTCTGTAGTTGTTTAAAGCCCAGGTTTGAGCACAAACCAGATTTTAAAGCACTTAAAAGTAAAACAAACAAAAAAAAAAAAACAATTACAAATCATAGCAAGCAGTATTATAAAAAGAGTAAAATGCATGGAACTTCAATTGGGTGTTAACATATTCTGAAAAAAAAAATAAAAAATAGATCAGCAGAAACTTTATTTTGAAAGTTCTAATGCCGCGTACACACGATCGATTTTTTCGACGGTGAAAACACCGTCGAGAAAATCGACGTGAAAAACGAAGAACAAGCTTTTTAATGACATTTTTTTTTTTGGTCGAAAAAAACGACCGTGTGTGGGCTCCCCGGCAGTGTTTCCCTATGGGAAAACTGCAGCGGAAAAAAACGACGGGAATCACGATGAGAAAAATTAGAGCATGTTCTAATTTTTCTCGTCGTGATTAATTCAGTTTTTCCCATCGAGAAAAACGACAAAAAGCCCACAGACGATCGTTTTTCTCGTCCAAAGGAAAAAATTTCATTTTTCTCGACGGGAAAAATGATCGTGTGTACGCGGCATAAGAGAAAAGCTATATTGCAGATTAAGAAAGTTTTAGATAGTATAAAGCAGAAAATGAGAGCATTTAAATCCCTAAAGGCCGAGGGTACTGATACTTTATTAATGAAAAATAAGGAATGTAATAAAAACTGCAAAAAAAAGAAATCGAGATAGTAAAAATTGAAGCTGAAAAAAGGCTTGCTTATGGTATTAAGTTCAATCTTAAAAAAATAACAAGTATGTCATTTTAAGGGGAATAATAATAACAATACCTTAAGGACCTCTCAAAGACAACTTGGAAAAATACAATTTTAGAGGACAAAGGAAAAGTTGTACTTTTAAATACAGATTCATATTGTAACTGTGGCCAGGCTAGGTTCATTTAAATATTGAAATATTCTTACCAAGTTAACAATATGACCTTTAAAACAAGTCCCAACTAAACTCTGTGGCTGCAGGCACTGTGTAGCAAGTCATCATTGTGGAGCAGTTCACAGCAGTAGTCATCCAAGTCATTCTAACAGCTCACTCTGCTCCTCCCTCTCGGCAGTGATCCAGCAGCCTTCCAGCCTTCTTATCTCTGATGTAAACCAGAGCATAACGATATGATGTTAACCCTGGCAGTGGTTAAAGGTCGGTAACTAGCTTTTGCGTGTTTGTGGAAGATTATAGGGGATCTCAAAACTTGAAATAAGCCTTTTCATTTATCAATAACGAGCAACTTTTTTTTTTCAATTCTGACTCGGTTTGCGAGTGTTGTCTCGCAAAATGAGCAGAATTCAAGCTAATGGGGTGTGCAGTATCGCATTTAGCCAAAGGTGCGGGGGTGCCGGTGATACTCAGAACAGTTCGGAGCCACTCCGAGACATTCGGAAATACTCGGAATCACTCGAAAATATTTGGAAATACTCTGTTCTCAAGTGTTTCCGAACCTTTCCGAGGGTTTCCGAGATCAGCCAAGCTGTCCCTGAGTATTTCCGAGGCTCTCCGGCGCCCCCCCCCCACCTCTGGCTACATGCGGTATTGCATGCCATAGAAGTCAATGCGGAACAAATTATCTTAGTTTCCATTGACTTCTATGGGGCAACTCGCTTTGATATGCGATTGCTTTGGATTACAAGCATTCTCCTGGAATGGATTATTCTTGTAATCCAAGGTTCCACTGTATATGGCTGTTCAGTGCTGGAAGCTATATTCTGGAATCCTAAAATGTCATCTGATTAAAAAAACAGATGTGTTACTGTGAAGCCCCATCCCATTTCATAAAGGCAATTTCCTTCATCTAGTATAAAAGGCTGTTCCAATTGTTGCACTTATGTAAGTCAAATTAAGACATTTTTGCTCTTAGTTTTATGTTTCAATAATGTTTATTAAAGATTTTCAAAAACAATACAAAAGAATCTCAGCACATTTTTGTACAGTATTCAAAGCCATTAGGGAGCCATACATTGAACAATTAGCATAACGTAGATCACACCTGCCTTATCAACATTGTCCAATGAGTCTTTAAGATGCGCGCCAGATAGCTAAAGTATCATAATAAGCAATGTACAAGTCTCCCATGACAGGGGCCTACTAGTCTTTATATGTTACTATCCATGGGCCACAATATGTGAGCCCATTAAACAACTGACACTGTAATATTGAAATAAACACTAAAACATGAGAACTTAAGGGAGAAAGACAGAAGAAATAGGGGGTGAAAAAAAAGTTGAGAGGGGAGGATTGGGGGGGGGGGGGTGTGGGGGCGGGGGATATGGAGGAGCTTCGGTCCAGCGCCCAGAAGCCCATTTTATGAGAAAGTACCTAGGTAGCAAGCATCCTGGGGTTATTGGTAAGATCAGGGATCCTCAAACTATGGCCTCCAGCTGTTGCGGAACTACAAATCCCATGAGGCATTGCAAAACTCTGACATTCACAGACATGACTAGGCATGATGGGAATTGTGGTTCCTGAACACCTGGAGGGCCGTAGTTTGAAGACCCCTGGGTAAGATAATCTAGCCATGGATCCCAGACTTTGTGGAATAACTTCATCTTATCCTGGACTAGTGCCGTCAACCTTTCGTTCAACATTAGCCATGACAATTTACCTTTAAGCTGACCAAATGGCAGGGCAGCGGATCTCCAATTCCTGGCTATAGTTATTTTTGCCGATATGAATATGAAAGTAAGTAGCAGCCTTTGGGAATTAGAGGCTTCTACCACCCTGTCACCCAGAAGTGCTTGTTTAGCTGATTTAGTCAAATTCATCTGGGTAAGGGTATATATAAAATTTTAGACCCTGATCCAGAACCTTCTAACCTTAGGGCACATCCAGCATATGTGGTAGGTGGTTCCAACCTGACCACATCCTCTAAAACACTTGGAGGTAGCTCCATGAACAAAGGTGGCCAGTCTGACCGGTACCATATACCATCGCAATAACACCTTATAGTTCGCCTCAATTATTGAGGTATTGATGAGCGATCGAAATGCCATCTCTGATATCGCATGCCAATTCTCTAGGTCAAGGGTTTCCTGAAAATCCTTTTCCCATTAAAGCATATAGTTCAGTTTAGTCAATACACTCATCAATATTGTATATATAGCCAATATATGGCCCCTGAGTTTGTCATAATGATTGCATAAGTATTCCATGGGGGTCAATATGGCTAGGTCACTCTTACGGGCTAGAGATTGAACATAACGTTCGGATAGCATACCCTTACTGTCGCAAAGGTCGGCTATACGTAGTAGGCCCTTATTGGTCCACTATTTAAAGGCGAGAGGAATGAGGCCCGGGGTGAACGCACTATTTTTCAATAGGGGTGCCAATGGAGTATGGGGTGATTTGAATTTCTGAGTTCTGGAAAGCCTGTGCCAAATCTTAAGTGAGAAGGATAAAGATGGACATAATATTATTGGTCTTTCTTTAGGTGGAAGCCACATAATGTGAGATATAGGGTCTGGGTGATAGGAATAGGATTCCATGGTCATCCATATTGCGTGTGGTAGCTTTGAGTTAAACCTAGATAGTTGGGCCACCTGGGCCGCATAAAAGTATTTCTGCAGGTCGGGCAGACCAAGTCCACCTTTCCGTTTAGGAGTGCACATCGTGCCTTTGTTCACCCTAGGCCTCTTGTCTCCCCAGATAAACTGGAGGATTTTCTTTTGAAACATTTTTAGGTCGCTGCATGTCAATGCCACAGGTATCATGCAAAAGAAATATAATATCCTCGGTAGGACATTAATTTTTATTGAGTGTAGTCTGCCAAACCACGATGGGGGGTGAATCTGCCATTTCGCCAAATCCTCTGTTAGCCATTTGAAGAGGGCCGGGTAGTTCCTCTGATATAATGTTTGGATAGATGAGGTCAAATGAATACCTAAATATGGAAGAGCCTCAGGTTCCCACAGGAATTGATGTGACTGTTCAAGTGTTTTCTGAGTGGAGCTTAGTAGAGAGAGGTTCAGTGCTCTGGATTTACTATGGTTTATGTGTAGCCCCGAAATATCTGAGAATGGATGTAGGATCGTATAGAGATTAGGGAGTGATGTGATCAGGGATAGCAGAGTTAGCAGTAAATCGTCTGCAAAAAGCAGGCACTTATGTTTGTAACCCCCACAAACAATCCCCTTGATGTCCTGACATGTACAAATTTATATTGCCAGTGGCTCTATTGCTAGAGCGAACAATAGCGGTGTTGCTCTTAGTTTTAAAACTTTTCCTTCATTCATGTGTAGCGCCAACCCCGTAAGGGCCGCTGGAAGATGACTGTCCCCAAAGATTTCTCTGATCTTGCAAGCCTCCCAACACCTCTAAAACCCTGGGTTCAGACATAATTCAAAGAAAGGATACAGTTGAAAAAGACACCAAACTGCAGCAAAGCAAATTAGTATTTTACTAAGGATTTTTAAGTGAACAGAAAGAAAGGAATGTAATGCCGTGTACACACGACCGTTTTTAATGTCACGTGATTCTTCTCAAGCCTGCCTTGCCTACACACTATCGTGAAAAAAAATGCTCGAGCAAAGCGCAGTGACGTACAACACGTACGTCGGCACTATAAAGGGGAAGTTCCATTCGGATGGCGCCACCCTTCATGTTAGTAAAGTTTGTTGAGCGACGATTCACGCTTTTCAGCCTCGTGCTTTTCAGTCCGTGACAGCGTGACGAATGTGCTATCTCCATTACGAAAGCTAGTTTTACCAGAACGAGCGTTCCCGTCTCATACTTGATTCTGAGCATGCACATTTTTTTTCACGTTGTTAAAGCCCACACACACCGTTTTTCATGACGAGAAAAACGACAATGTAAAAAACGACGTGAAAAATTAGAGCATGTTCCAATTTTTTCATGGCCGTTTTTCACGTCGTGAAAAATGCTCTGAAGCCCACACACAATCATTTTTAATGACCATTTTAAAAAATGTAATTTTTCTCGTCATTAAAAACGGGCGTGTGTACACGGCATTACTGTAGATATCTTTCCAATCTCAAACTTTAGTCCTAGCAAGTATACAGAGGATATACAATGCAAGGGAAATCACAAAACATCAAACGGTAATAACCAATAAGCCTTGGAAGAAAAGAAGAGAAAAACCTTTCTGTGTTAAGCCGCTCCTTTGAAACCCTGATGCCACAGGCACAATTTTTAAGAACACAATATGTAAAGAATGCGAAAAGCACATAAATGAGTGAGCACAGATATTATGAACAAAGTCCTCTATGTGGGGGGGGGGGGGAGAAGAGAAGTCCTTGTAGCGTATGTGTTCACAATCTTCAGCTAGCTCAACAAGGGCCCAGAGAGGTTGGTGTGCAGTGACGGGCAACAATAGTGGATAGCATATACAAACTGTTTCTTGCTAGATGCTTTTGAGTAAAGAGGTGGGGTAAAGGTGTCTGTTTGCAGTGTCTTTTGTAGTATGTACACAGGGTGGGCTTCTGCCTTCTCACCATTCCTTATGATACCAAGGCTCAAGGGAATAGGATGTCCCAGAAAAGGCACTTGAAGAAATTGCAACCAGAGAAGAGTGCCTGGCCGTTCACCTGGTGACACAGGGATTCAGCTGGGTCTGTAACGGTGATGAGTGGCCCCAGAAAGTCACTTGATCGATAGGGAGCTGGAGATTTCAGATCTGCCTGCAGGTGTATGGCTCACTCACTCACTAAAGACTAGACTTGTGCACAACGGAAAAATTTGTTTAGTTTCGGTTCATTTCTTTTCGGTCCTGTTGATTCATAATCGTTCGTAATTTTGCTAGACGGGATTTTTCGTGTTCGGACTAATTCGTATTTTCGCAAACGTCATTTTTCGTTGAATCGGAATGATTCGTATTAATGTAAGCCTTATTTTTAAGTTGATTTATAAATTGTACTTTCGGTAGAGTACATTGTTTTTCGTTGATTCTGGACGCAACTCCTACTTTCGTAACTTTTTTTGAGTTTGTTGATTCGTAATTTTCCGTGTCTCTCTCACAATGGCGCTGCCTATTATGCCTAATGTGCTTCGAATGGATTTGTACTTTTCTAAATAGCGGTTATTTGTAACGATTCGAAAGCTCGTATTTTACTTTCGTTTTTTACATGCGGCTATAGCCTCCGCCCCTGTACACCATTTTGAGAAGGAGTTCAGCATGGTGAGGGAGAAGCAGAGAGCAGAGCAGAGTGTTATTGTGCTTCGAATGGATTCGTATATTCGTAACTTTTTTCGTAACAAATTATGCCGAAGACATTCGGGCATTCGCTATTTGCGATATAATTTATTTTGGATTCGGTTTTATTCGTAATTGCTTTGTTCGGAAATTCGAATGCTTCCGAATGTCCGAAAGTTGCTAAATTCGGACAAATTTCGATTAGTTACGAAACTAATTGCACAAGCCTACTAAAGACTGTCTACGCCATCCAGGACGCGGCACCTGCTCACATCTACCGAGTGGCTGGGTCTCTGCTCTCAGCTGAAGGCCCAAGAAAAAGAGCTCCTCCCTGGACCAGGCTATTTATGTCCTCACCCAGCATTCCTCTCTCTCCAGCTGGCTGGAACTTGTAGTCTGCAGCAACACTGACTCCATATAGATACCGACTCTTCAGACCACAGGTCCCACGGTGACACAGGCAGACTAGCCAGCACCTGGCTATACATGTACACCACTAATGTTACAACATACACTATATTACCAAAAGTATTGGAACGCCTGCCTTTACACACACATGAACTTTAATGGCACCCCAGTCTTAGTACGTAGGGTTTTACTATTGATTTGGCCCACCCTTTGCAGCTATAACAGCTTCAACTCTTATGGGAAGGCTGTCCACAAGGTTTAGAAGTGTGTTTATGGGAATGTTTGACCATTCTTCTAGAAGCGTATTTGTGAGGTCAGGCACTGATGTGGATGAGAAGGCCTGGCTCGCAGTCTACACTCTAATTCATCCCAAAAGTGTTCTACCAGGTTGATGTCAGGACTGGATGTAGATCTACAGTGTAGGTTCAGGGACACGCACCTGCATACACACACAACAATGTCAAATTGGGAGCGGCTGTGTCAGTGCCACAGTGTCCTTAATTGATATGAATGGGACTGTTTGCATGTGGATGCATGGAAAACTGTGCATCCTATGCAGGCAAAACACGGCCCTCACACGCTTAAGTATGCTTATATAAATTAGACCTAAAATTTCATAAAGACTAACACAAAAAGTAATATTCAATATTTTTAAATGTTCAGCTTTCATTATTTTGATGATCTCTCCATTAAATTCTTTGTTTAGGCACTTCCTGTAATAGGGTGAAAATGCCTTGTCTTTAAATTGTGCTCCTCTTCTCACACAGGCTTCTGATGGAGACAAAAAGTGGTAATTTCAACACACATTATGCAGGCATGGTCCACTTTTGACACCTTCAGGAAGCCTGTCCTGAGAAATACCATGAAAGCACCACTTGAGTGCATGCATGTAGACAGAAAGCACTTGCAAAAAGGCTGCTGGAGATAAGCAACACTAAGGCCTCGTACACACGACCGTTTTTCTCGTCCAAAACAGTCAAGAAAAGTGCAGCGAGAGTTTTTTTGTCTAGAAAAACGTTCGTGTGTATGGTTTTACGACGAGAAAATTGCCGAGAATCTCGACGAGAAAATAGAGAACCTGCTCTCTATTTTCTCGTCAGGATTCCAGATTTCCTCGTCGTGTTTCTCGTCGGCCTGTTTTGTGACGAGAAAATGGTTCGTGTGTATGCTTTTACGACTCTTCCAAAAGCGCGCATGCTCACAAGCAACTATGAGACGGGAGCGCATCTTCTGGTAAAACAAGCCTTCGTAATGGAGAGAGCATATTCGTCACGCTCAAAAATATTTCATCGTTTAAATGTTCTGCATTGAAATCTTCGTTAGAATGTTACATTAATCAAAACGAGTGACCTTCTTTTGCTGCTGATATTCACACAGAGTTATGCCTTATTTTTAACCTTTTTCATGCTGCTCTTTATAAGATTTATGTGTATTAAATCGTGCAAGTTTTTAGGAATAATTTAAATGGTTAGATTTTTCAAAATGATGTTAATTATAATTTCACAATGTTTTGATAGTGATCTCCCATTTAATTTTGGAATCTATATTAGTTTAATTTCCCACCATGTTTTTGTGCTAATCAGATTTAGTTATTCTTTTGGGGGGGTGATATATGTGCCTTTTATTGTCAGTCAAATGTATCTGCTTACTCCAAAGCTTGATTTTGTTTATTTAAAAATACACATAGTCAAGTATGAACTTAAACAAAAATCACATTTATTCATGTTTATAAATTAAATAAAGAGAAGGCAGCGCTGGAGAAGCTGCTGCCATTTGTGCATCCCAGGGACCCCAGAGCACACAGCAACCCTGTGTGGACACTAAAATTGGGAGCTTGAGAAGGCCAACATTTCTGAACACAATCTGATGCTGGCCTCCCAGAGGTCAGGAACAGCAGCAGGTGATATATATGTCCCAAGTGTGTGGTACTACAACAGGCTGCCTTCTGTCCGACCACAATGAAGCAAGGCCATCACTTCCTCTTCTTCCTGGCAACCTTCCCTGCAGCGTTTCCTGAAGCCTTCCCTGCAGACTTCCTTCTTCGTTTGGCTGGAGCCTGGCACACTGGAGGGGTACTCCTGTCAGGAGGAGGAGGTGTAGGTGTAGCAGAAGGGGGTGGGGCAGAAGAAGAAGGTGGAGGTGTAGCAGAAGGGGGTGGGGCAGAAGAAGAAGGTGGAGGTGTAGCAGAAGGGGGTGGGGCAGAAGGTGGAAGTGTAGCAGAAGGGGGTGGGGCAGAAGAAGAAGGTGGAGGTGTAGCAGAAGGGGGTGGGGCAGAAGGTGGAGGTGTAGCAGAAGGGTGGGGCAGAAGGTGGAGGTGTAGCAGAAGGGGGTGGGGCAGAAGGTGGAGGTGTAGCAGAAGGGGGTGGGGCAGAAGGTGGAGGTGTAGCAGAAGGGGGTGGGGCAGAAGGTGGAGGTATAGCAGAAGGGGGTGGGGCAGAAGAAGAAGGTGGAGGTGTAGCAGAAGGGGGTGGGGCAGAAGAAGAAGGTGGAGGTGGAGGTTGAGGTTGGGTCAGTTGGGCCACCTCACATATGGCGGTATTGGGTGTAATTTTCTCTATCACCCCCTTGTTGAGCAAGGTGATGAGCACGGGCTCGCATAGGAGGCATTGCTCCATGCTCATCACCTTGAACTTAGCCTCCACTAACCTGGGCAATGGCCTCTTCAGGGGATGTGGGCTCCTTGAGGGTGGCATGGGCCTCTTTAATAAGGGCCATTGCTGCCTCACTGGTGGTCCTGTCCCTCCTGCCTCTTTTGTGAAGCCGGATGGGAGGCACCTAGGATCTGGTGCTTCTCCTTTGCCCTGCCACCTCCTGTCTGCCACTGGGCCCTGCCACCTCCTGTCTGCCACTGGGCCCTGCCACCTCCTGGCTGGCACTGGGCCCTGCCACCTCCTGGCTGCCACTGGGCCCTTCCTCCTCCTGCCTGACAGTTTCCAGACCCTCCTCCTGGCTGATTTCATCCTGTGTATGAAAAAGGAACATAGTTTAATATGTTGGTTTAATCTTTGCATCAAACTTTGTAATCCTGATTGAAGCAATTAGAATGTAAATGCATAAATCCTTGCTTTAAATTTACCACTACATCAGATTGACTATTTAGCACCCAATTAAGTGCAGAATAATGTCTACAGATCTTGATTTCACTTGTGGAATCCAAAATAATGTATGTTTCTCATCCTGACATATTTGTCAAACATTAATTTTATCCCAATACATTTTCAGTTAATACTATACCTGGCTCCAGATGGCCAAATCAGGATCATCCAGGATGGCTGCCTCCTCTTGCTCCAGAGAAGGCTCAGGTTGGCTGCAGGGAAGTCTGGGGGGAAGAGTGGAGAGTGATGGCCTTGTGTCAATGTGGTCATCCAGGAAGGACATCCTGTTGTAGTACCACAAAATCGGGACATAAACATCATCTGCTGCTGCTCCTGACCTCTGAGAAGCCAGCACCTTAGAGCGTTCAGTCCTGTAGGTACCTCTCAAGCTCCCAATTTTAGTGTCCACTTGTTTTGCTGTGGCTGTGGGCACCTTGGTATGCACAAATGGGAGTAGCTTCTCCAGCGCTGCTTTTCTCAACCCTTTTTTTTTATGGATGGGGTTTTTCGTCTCCCACAGAGCCGGCAGCTCCCTTACCCGGTCAATAAATTCCGCCAGGAACTCTTTGTCGCTAATAAAGACATTCATATTGTATCTGCAAGTTAAATAAATTATATTTAACTAATGTGAGGCAAACAGTCTAACCTCCTTAACATCCTAGTCACCATATATATCCTCCAACAATCTCAAGACAGTATAGGCCAACAATTTTTACAAGTCACAAAATCACATACCTTCGTTCGCACGTCCGTCACTTGAACTCCTCTCTCCGCACACCGAACGTACTATAGTCACATGTGTGTTTGCTATATACACACCACGCATGCGTCAAAATTCGAACACGTCGCTCCGCACACGTCGCCCGCCCATGACGTTCTAACTAACATCTTTTCCCCGCCCCTTCTCTTTCGGCGCGCAGACAGATATGGCGGAGTTACAGCAGGTGTCTGATAATTCCGCAACTAACGAGGAGACAAGCCCGGAGACCGAGGACACGTCACGATCAAGGAGGAGATTCAAGGCATCGAATATGTCTTTGGCGGAGATGGCGGAGATGGTGGACATCTTGCTCAAGGCTGATTATGATGCCAAGCATGGGCCGTATAGCAAACCAAATAGAAGGAAGGCCAAAATCCTAACTAAAGTTGTGAAGAGTCTGAGGGCGAAGTTCGGGGTGAAACGCTCAAATGAGCAGCTCAGAAAGAGGTGGTCAGACCTCAAACTGAGGGAGCCAGACCAGTTGAGGAGCATAAAGAGGATGCTCGCTAAAAGTAAGTAAAATGTAGACTTTTCTGCTATTAATCTTTTTATAAACTGACATGTTTTTTTTTTTTTCTCATATTGGACTCCCTTCCAAAATGTAATATTTTGAACTTGGTTGGGCACAGTAATCGTTCGTTACGTTACCGACACTTCGTTCGGCCTCTATCCGCGGTTTTGGCTTATTTTAGAGCCACAAAAGTAATTAGACATCTGCCATTTTTGATCAAATATTGTTGATAATTTTTTAGTCTAGATGATGTGTTTGTAAAGAGAATGAAATGCAAACTTTTATCAGTGTAAAGGAGAGGACACTCAGCAGCTGCTTCCACATCTGTACTTTGGAGCACTATAGTGTGGGCCACCAGACCTGCCTTTTTTGGGTGTCCCACACAGGTGCATCAGAGAATTTTTGTGGTGCCTCCATGTCAAAAAAATTACATCCAAATGTGAATACTAAACATATTTGGGGTCATAAATAATGCATTCTTCTTTAAATTCCGCACAAACACACACTTGTACCCCACTTCCAAGCAATTTAGCCTGTTTTTATTTTAACAATGAGATTTACAGTGTGATAAATAGACCTTTGGTTTTATTCTCATAGGGGAGAGAAGACTGGGAGGAGGACACTCCAGGGAGCACATGCACCCCACAACTTCCAAGCAACCCCAAACTCCCAAAGACCCACAACCGAAAGATGTGCAGGAAGTTGAGGTGGAGGAAGGAGAAGTGCAGGAAGGAGAGGTGGATGACGTTGTGGATCTGGTCACCACAACAGGTCAGTATCTGTCACCACAGCTTCAGGTAAGAGATGTAGGCCTGCAGAGTTATAATACCTTTTTTTTGGTTTTTAGGGGATGTAAATGTTGTGAAGGATAGTACACGGTTCTCTGCTGACAGTGCCCTCCGCCTCATCCAGCAAGTGATGGAATGTAGCACGGAACTGGACCTAATTAAACAAAGAATCCATGTGATGGAACAAACATTTAAAGACATTCTCGATGTTTTGGGGAGAATTCAATAAGCCATCCAAACACATTTGTTTTTACATGTTTGTTTTTGTAATTTTTTGAATTTTTTTGACTATCAAACCAGCCAAAAATTGAATATGCACACAGTGTGTCAACATGTGCTATCTGCCATCAGGGGATATCCATGTACGTCTTTTGTGGGTGCAACCCCTTCCTCGTATCAAAAGTCGGTGAACTGAGGAAGGGGATGCACCCCCAAAACACATCCATTGATCACCCCTGATGGCAGATAGCACATGTTGACAATAGGGATCAGGATTGTAAACTTCCTAGATGAAAAAAAAAACCCAAATGTGTGCATATTCAATTTTTGGCTGGCCAAGGGGTGGCAGGACCCCATATTAGGACGGGCACATAGAGACATAGTTTGTGTAAGTGAATGTCTCCGATTGCTCAGAGGTATCCAATGTTGTAATTTTTGAAATGCAACTGTTATTTTTGTATTTTCATAAGCAAAAAATTGCCGGGTTGGGGCCAGGCCAACCCAAAAGTAAAAAAAAAAAAAAAAGGAAGAGAATGTGCACAGAGTAAAATATTTGACCACAAACAACGTGTAGCTTCTTTTTATAATACCCTCTAAGCTTATTTGGTTCTTTTGTAAGGTTACATAGTGAAATGGTTGTTATTTACTAAAGTAAAATACACTTGCCACTACAAATGCACAAAGACAAACTAGGAGACAGGAAAGACCAAATAATTCAAGGTTTAAACAAGCTTTTTATTGGGATACTTAGACATAGGCTGGCATAGGAATTGCCCCCCTACCCGTGAAATAGTCCATGTATTTGTCCCGAACCTCACGGGCATTTTGGGGGGGCAAGCCAAGGCGGGCAGATTCCAGGCCCGGAAGGGGATTTGCAGGGGAAAGTCCAGCCTCTGGCAAAACTGAGGCCATATATGAATTAGATTTGCGGCAAAGAAAATTGTGTAGCACACAGCAGCATAACACTACATAGTTTATTTTGTAGTCCGCCAAGTGGATGGAAGTCATAAAAAGGCGGAACCGGCTGGCCATTATGCCGAAGGCATTTTCAACGACTCTTCGGCCCCTGGCCAGCCGGTAATTGAACACCCTCTTCTCTGGGGTCAGGGTCCTCTGTGGAAATGGCCTCATAAGATGCCGTCCGAGTCCGAAGGCTTCATCAGCCAAAAAAACAAAGGGGAGTCCTTCAATATTCCCTGCATCCGGTGGCAATGCAAGGTCGTCACTCTGGAGACGGAGGGCAAACTCCGTCTGGATGAAGGATCCCCCATCGGACATCCGGCCATTCTTCCCTACATCAACATAGAGGAATTCATACCGTGCTGACACCACCACCATCAGCACAATGCTATGAAACCCCTTGTAGTTGTAGTAGTAGGACCCAGAACCGGGTGGCGGCACGATGCGGACGTGCTTCCCGTCTATGGCACCACCGCAGTTGGGGAAGTCCCACCGTGTGGCAAACTCCGATGCCACAGTCTGCCATTCCTGTGGCATGGAAGGAAGCTGTGGAGTGAAGAGAGATGAAATAATTTTAGAAAAACAAAGTCATACATTACAAGGAAATTCTATCCCAAAAAATTAGAGGCCAACATCAATCAAATTATACGTTTATTAAGGTGTTTAAAAAAAGGATAATGGAAGGCTCATTTATCATATTCATCACCCCCTCTGATGGGCCATTACTAAATTATTTTGGGGGGGGGGAGATGTGTTTGGCCACAGGATAGCATTGCAGTGGCGGTGCGTCCAGAGTGGGCGCTGGAGCACTGCCCCCTCTCTCCTGTGCCCATCACTCAGAACAATACATAGGTTCATGCGTTGCATGAACCTATGTATTGTCTATGCCGCACACTATTCAGGTGGATGGCCTCTTGTAAAGCGACCGACATATGAATCATGGCGGCATTTAGGGGGTTAAAATTGCATAGCAGAAACAGGTAGTAAAATAGTCTTGCACATTACAACCTGAGGGATGTAATTGGCTTCCTAAAAGAAAAATCGGGGACGCAGGGGGGGGGGGTGCATTCCTTGGGTAAACACTGACAGGCTGCTCTGCCAATCATGTTCACCAAGTCTGTTTAATGGTAACATGATTGGCTGATGCAACATGAAGGGAAGGAGAAGACATCAAGAACAGAAGAAGGATGGCGCTGACCACAAGAAGGTAAGTGCAGGGCTGGGGGTAAACTGGCTGCATTAGAGGGGACTAAATGGCTGCATTTGAGGGAACAAAATGGCTGCATTGGAGGGGACAACTGGGGGCGTTTAATAGTCACCAGAGCAAAAAAGGAGGAAGTTTATTTCCTAAATTGGGGTTTGAACCCCCAAACATTTGGAGCAACAGGCGCCCCTGCTGGAAAATTTAGTGAAGGGAAATATTTATGGAGGAGAAAAACGGGCCAATCTAAAGCTTCCAACATGCATGGGGACAAAGGGGACATTCTCAGCATATTACAATCATGGTAATTAGGGAAGGATGAAAGAAATACAATACATTAGCATACATGTAATACATAAAATGTGATGTTAAGGGAGCAAACTTACCCTAATATAGTCCTCCTGCAGGACTTGGATGATGGCAGAACAGGTGTCTGGGATTATGAGGCCCAGAGCCTGGGGGGAGATGCCTGTCGTGAACTTCAAGTCCTGAAGACTTCTCCCTGTCGCCAGGTAACGTAACATGGCGATGAGCCTCTGCTCAGCACTGATGGCTTCCCGCATAACGGTGTCCTTCCTGGTAATATAGGGGGACACCAAAGCCAACAGTTCCTGAAAAATGGGGTCAGACATCCGCAGAAAATTCCTGTAGTCCTCAGGATTATTCTCGACGATCTCCCGCAGCAGAGGCATGTGGCAGAATTGGTCCCGCTGGAGCAACCAATTCTTGGTCCATGAACTCCTCCTCACACCATTCATGGACTGGTCTTGGTCCAAAACAAGCAGACCAACACCAAGCGCACGCACAGCACGAACTCGACGACGAGAACGTCCAGGCGACATGGCTAGGAAACGGTCGTCTAATCAGAACGTACAGAACAGAACGCACTTTAGAACAGCAAGGCCTATGAATAACGAACTGAAAATCAGAAACGAACAGGCAAGAACGCACTGTAAAACAGATACGACCTGCCTAGACGCCCTGAAAGTCAAGATACGAACCCACAAACCCAAACAAAACGGCAGAAAACGATCTGAAAAGTACGAAGACTGAAAAGCGCGAATCGTCTCTTCCCAAACTTTTACTTCACACGCGGTAACACGAGATCAGCAAAAGCAGCCCAAGGGGTGGCGCCAAGAAAAAAGAACTTCCCCTTTATAGTGCCGTCGTACGTGCTGGACGTGAGCGTGGAGAACAACGAGGAAATTGGGAAATGACAGTGTGTACGCATAGAAAGCTTGACGAGAAAATCGACAAGCTTAACAAGAATCTCGTCGAAAAAAACGACGTGTTTTTTACGACGAGAAACTCGGTCGTGTGTACGAGGGCTCAGGCTGCTTTCACACTGAGGTGGTGGGGTCGTCGGCGGTAAAGCGCCGCTATGTTTAGCGGCTCTTTACTGTCGTTTTTGTGGCCCTTTTCGGCCACTAGCGGGGCACTTTTAAGCCCCGCTAGCGGCCGAAAAAGGGTTAAAACCTCCATTCAAAGCGCCGCTGCATTGATTTCAATGGGCAGGGGCGCTTTAGGAACAGTGTATACACCGCTCCTACAGCACTGCAAAGATGCGGCTTGCAGGACTTTTTTTACCATCCTGCCAGCGCACCGCTCCAGTGTGAAAGCCCTCGGTTAGCATAAAATAAAAAAGCAAAATTAATAATAAAAAAAAAAAAGAAAGAAAAAAGCACCGCTGTCCTGCCCTGCTCTTGCCCAATGGCGAACGCAAGCGGCGGTCTGGCGTCATATGTAAACAGCAATTGCACCATGCATGTGAGGTATCACCGCGAAGGTCAGATCGAGGGCAGGAATTTTAGCAGTAGACCTCTGTAAATCTAACGGCGTAACCTGTAAAGGCTTTTAAAGGCTTTTAAAAATTTATGTAGTTTGTCGCCAATGCGCGTTTGTGCGAAATTTTAAAGCTTGTCGTGTTTGGTATCTATGTACTCGGCCTAAGATCATCTTTTTTATTTCATCAAACATTTGGGCAATATAGTGTGTTTTAGTGCATTAAAATAAAAAAAAGTGTATTTTTTCCCCAAAAAATGCGTTTGAAAAATCGCTGCGCAAATACTGTGTAGAAAAAAAAATACAACACCCACCATTTTAATCTGTAGGGCCTTTGCTTTAAAAATATATATAATGTTTGGGGGTTCAACATAATTTTCTTGCAAAAAAAAAATATGTTTTCATGTAAACAAAAAGTGTCAAAAAGGACTTTGTCTTCAAGTGGTTAGAAGAGTGGATGTAAGCTTGCTAATGTTGTGTATAAAATGCCAGAACAGTTCAAAACCCCCCCAAATTACCCCATTTTGGAAAGTAGACACCCCAAGCTATATACTGAGAGGCATGTCGAGTCCATGGAATATTTTATATGTTGACACAAGTTGCGGAAAAAAGACAATTTATTTTTTATTTTTTATTTTTTTGCACAAAGTTGTCACTAAATGATATATTGCTCAAACATATCATGGGCATATGTGGAATTACACCCCAAAATACATTCTGTTGCTTCTCCTGAGTACGGGCATACCACATGTGTGAGACTTTTTGGGAGCCTAGCCGCGTACGGGACCCCAAAAACCAAGCACCGCCTTCAGGCTTTCTAAGGGTGTAAATTTTTGATTTCACTTCTCACTGCCTATCACAGTTTCGGAGGCCATGGAATGCCCAGATGGCACAAACCCCCCCCCCCAAATGACCCCATTTTGGAAAGTAGACACCCCAAGCTATTTGCTGAGAGGTATGGTGAGTATTTTGCAGATCTCGCTTTTTGTCACAAAGTTTTGAAAATTGAAAAAAAAAAAATATTTTCTTTCTTCATTTTCAAAAACAAATGAGAGCTGTAAAATACTAAAATACTAAAATACTAAATCCCAAAAAGTCCCACACATGTGGTATCCCCATACTCAGGAGAAGCAGCAAAATGTATTTTGGGGTGTAATTCCATATATAACCATGACATGTGTGAGCAATATATCATTTAGTGACAACTTTTTGTAATTTTTTATATTTTTTTGTCATTATTCAATCACTTGGGACAAAAAAATAAAATATTCAATGGGCTCAACAGGCCTCTCAGCAATTTCCTTGGGGTGTCTACTTTCTAAAATGGGGTCATTTGGGGGGGTTTTGTGCTATTTTGGCATTTTATGGCCTTCGAAACTGTGATAGGTAGTGAGGAGTGAAATCAAAAATTTGTGCCCTTAGAAATCCTGAAGGCGGTGCTTGGTTTTCGGGGGCCCGTACGCGGCTAGGCTCTCAAAAAGTCCCACACATGTGGTATCCCCGTACTCAGGAGAAGCAGCAAAATGTATTTTGGGGTGCAATTCCACATATAACCATGGCATGTGTGAGCAATATATCATTTAGTGACAACTTTTTGTAATTTTTTATTTTTTTTATCATTATTCAATCACTTGAGACAAAAAAAATAATATTCAATGGGCTCAACATGCCTCTCAGCAATTTCCTTGGGGTGTCTACTTTCCAAAATTGGGTCATTTGGGGGGGGTTTTGTACTGCCCTGCCATTTTAGCACCTCAAGAAATGAGATAGGCAGTCATAAATTAAAAGCTGTGTAAATTCCAGAAAATGTACCCTAGTTTGTAGACGCTATAACTTTTGCGCAAACCAATAAATATACGCTTATTGACATTTTTTTTTACTAAAGACATGTGGCTGACTACATTTTGGCCTAAATGTATGACTAAAATTGAGTTTATTCGATTTTTCTTATAACAAAAAGAAGAAAATATCATTTTTTTTCAAAATTTTCAGTCTTTTTCAGTTTATATCGCAAAAAATTAAAATCGCAGAGGCAATCAAATATCATTAAAAGAAAGCTCTATTTGTGGGAAGAAAAGGACGCAAATTTTGTTTCGGTACAACATTGCGTGTCTGCACAATTTACAGTTAAAGCAGCGCAGTGCAAAATTCTGAAAACAGCTCTGGTCCTTTAGCTACAAAATGGTCCGGGGCTTAAGTGGTTAAAGAACTCAGTCAGGTTATAGCCAGACCGCTATTCTTAATCTTCATGGACAGCATACTGACAGGATTGGTACCAGCTGATTGGCAAAAAGCCCACATGATACCAATATTCAAAAAAAGGCAGAGATCTATTCCAAAGAACTTTAGGCCTGTTAGTCTAACGTCGGTAGTTTGTAAACTATTTGACGGGATGGTAAGGGACCATATCCAAGAATTTGCTGATAAAAATATTATCATTAGCAGTAATCAGCACAGGTTTATGAAAGGTCGCTCTTGCCAAACTAGCCTATTAACATTCTGCGAGGAAGTGAGCTGCCATCTGGACAAAGGTAGACCGGTGGATGTGGTGTATCTGCAAAAGCATTTGACACAGTCCCCCTCAAATGCTTAACCCTTTCCCTCCGAGTGTACGCACATATGCGGCTTCGGCTTTCAGGGGTTATACCGGGATGATGCCCGCAGCTGCAGGCATCATCCCGGTATCATTTTTTAGAGCCAGCCGCCTCTGCCGCTCTGACCGGGCCTCCCGTCCCACCGGGAGACCCGATCTACGATCCGCCATCTCCAGTGCCCAGAGAGAGACTGAAACAAAGCAGCAAACGGCTTTGATACAGTCTCTTCAATGTAAACATGGAAGCAACGTCACAACGCCACTTCCTGTTTACTCAGCTGCCAATGGCGCCGGTTTGTTTAAAAATACACAGTATTCAGAATCACCGTTCTCTGCGATCTGAATACTTTGAAGTGAAAAGGAGGGATTGGGGGTCTTTTAGACCCCCGATCCCTCCATAAAGAGTACCTGTCACCACCTATTACTGTCACAAACGATGTTTACATTCCTTGTGATAGCAATAAAAGTGATCAAATTTTTTTTTTTTAAAAACACAATTTTATATTATAAAAATAAATAAAATAAATAAGAAAAAAATAATTTAAAGCGCCCCCGTCTCTGCGAGCTCGCGCAGCAAAGAAAATGCATACGGAAGTCGTGCCCGCATATGTAAACCGTGTTCAAATCACATATGAGAGGTATCGCCGTGATCGTCAGAGCGAGAGCAATAATTATAGCCATAGACCTCCTCTGTAACTCTAACCTGGTAACCGTAAAAAAAAATTGTAAGCGTCGCCTATGGAGATTTTTAGGTACCGTAGTTTGTCGCCATTCCACAAGTGCGTGCAATTATAAAACATGACATGTTTGGTATCTATTTACTCGGCGTAACATCATATTTCACATTATACAAAACAATTGGGCTAACTTTACTTTTTCATTTTTTTTTTAATTCATAAAAGTTCATTTTCCCCAAAAAGTTGTGTTTAAAACACTTCTGCACAAATACCGTGTGACATAAAATATTGCAACAATGGCCATTTTATTCTCTAGATTCTCTGCTAAAATATATATATATAATGTTTGGGGGTTCTAAGTAATTTTCTAGCAAAAAACTAACACCAAATGTCAGAAATAGGCTTAGTCATGAAAGGGTCTAGAAGATGAGGTCTGTAGGCATGGACCATAGGGTTTGTACCTGGATAGAAGACTGGCTAGGAGGGCGTGTCCAAAGGGTAGTGATAAATAACATACTCAGAATGGTATAAAGTGGTTAGTGGGGCTCTGTCCTTGGACCAATTCTGTTTAATTTATTTATAAATGATATAGAGGATAGGATAAATAGCTTGATCTCAGTGTTTGCTCATGACACAAAAATATGCAGGGCAATAACAACACAGCAGGATAAAGAAACTTTAAAAGAGGACATGAATAAATTAATGGAGTGGGCTATTAAATGGCAAATTAAATGTAATACTGTTAAGTATAAGCTAATGCACTTGGGGGGTAAAAATACAAAGACAAGTTACTCTTTAGGGGAAAAATCCCTTGGGGCTTCCAGGATGGAGAAGGATCTAGGGGTCCTAGTGGAAGACAGACTGAGCAATAGCATGCAGTGTCAAGCTGCGGCTACCAAAGCCAGCAGAATATTAGCATACATTAAAAAGGGAATTTACTCCAGAGATAAGATGATTATTCTGCCACATCTGGAGTATTCCATCCAGTTCTGGTCACCAATCCTCCGAAAGGATGCACTGGAGCTGGAGAGAGTCTAGAGAAGGGGAAATAAATTAATATGGGGACTGGAGGACCTCAATTATGAGGAACGACTACAAGCACTAAATTTATTCTCCCAATATGGTTGCTATGCTCTCTGTCTCACCAAGGATGAGGTCATCAAGAAGAGCAGAGCATGGCAAGGGGTTGTGTGGGTAAGTGGGTGGAGAGATAAATGTGGGGAGACAGACATGTGGATAGAACAGTAATGGCTGCTAAGAGAACCCAGTAAGTGCTGCTGCTGCAAATTCACCTCACTGAGAAATACATACAGAGTGTTAATAATTTCATGTTCCTGTTTGGAAAATACTTTATGTTGGATGGTTCACTGAATGTTATTTCTTCAATACATGGACTTTCAAATACAATGCTGTGTGGATTACTGTCTATGTGAAGATATATTTATCAATTGGGATTTCACTTGCTATTCACAATCCCCTATTGAGTGGAGGCACTGTACTTTGTTAGAAATCCTGTCCTGATCACACAGATTATGAAGACTCTGCTCCTAAAATACTATACAGGTGGCGCCATGATATCTCAGTAGCCGCAGAGAGAGAAAAGAATAGTGCTACACAGTTTTAATGCTTTTTGCATTTTTCAGATTTGCACTACAGTCCATTTAACATGGTTTCCAATGGAACACATTCTGTAGTGCAAATCTGCAAAATGCAAAAAGCACTAAAACTGCATAGGTGTGAGTCCAGCCTAATCCTGAACTGATAAAGTACTAACTTTCACCAATCCTGTTGCTCCAGTGGCCTACTAAGTTTCTTGCCCATATGCCTAGAGCCAGAAAGGAAGAAATGTTCTGTGGTAGCTCACGCAGTAATACAACTCTTGGATTTCACCAACTACACATGTGACCTAGACCAGCACTTTCTGATCTGAAAAATATGTCTTGTCCACCTCCTGAATAGGGATGAGCCGAACACCCCCGGGTTCGGTTCGCACCAGAACCTTCGAACGGACCGAAAGTTCGCGCAAATTTTCGAACCCTATTCGTTATAATGGACGCGAACGTTCGAAATCAAAATTGCTAATTACAACGGCCAATATGCATGTTAATGTCATAAAACAGGTTTGGGGACCCGGGTCCTGCCCCAGGGGACATATATCAATGCAAAAAGAAATTTTAAAAACTAAAGTTTTTTCGGGAGCAGTCATTTTAATGATGCATAAAGTGAAAAAAAAAAAAGTGAAATTTTCCTTTAAATATGGTACCTGGGGGGTGTCTAAAGTATGCCTGTGAAGTGGCATGTGTTTCCCGTGTTTAGAACTGTCCTTGCACAAAATGACATTTGTAAAGGAAAAAAAGAAGCCATTTAAAACCACTTGCGGCTTTAATGTCATGTCTTGTCCTGGCCGCCATATGGCTGAAAATCCTTGAGAAAAATGGCATGGCTACCCCATCACCCCCCCCCCACCCCAGCCCCTTTGGGTCTTGTATGGATACTAAGGGGGACCCCGCACCCAAAATAAAACCCTATACCTACAACCCTATATACTCTGAACAGCAGTATATAGGTGGTGCAAACAAGACATGGACTGTAGGTTTGTTCTTAAGTAGAATCTGAACAGGTACATTATGAAGTGTAGCTACATCCCAAAAAAATCAATTTTTAAGCTTTTTGGAGAACATAGGGAGGGGTTATCACCCCTGTAACATTTGCTGTCTTTGCACATCTGTTCAGAACATGTCACCTCACTTTCCGTCCCAATGACAAATGTTTTTGGAAAAGTGGGGTTTTAATTGAAACAAGGATTGGTGATAAAGCATCAGTAGAGAGGAGATACCTTTTTCCCAAATTAAATCTAACAGGATAGAATTTTCCTTCCTAGGGGTAGATTTCCTCTCACTTCCTGTTTTCTCTTGCCGTTTGCAAGTAGGAGTCGTTTGTAAGTTGGATGTTTGAAAGTAGGGGCCTGCCGTATATACTCTGCAGAAATTTGCCCTATTAGATGTTGGTGTAGCCACAAGACTGGTGGGCACAGGAATGGGCCCTGCTGTGAGTTAATAGATCAAGATTTGTACTTGCATGCACCTGTTGAACCGGGCAGAAAAATTGGGCCTTTGGTGGTGGTGGTGGTGGACGGTGTTGCCACAAGACTGTAAGCCCTCACAGTTACTCTTGGTGGGTGCAGGAATGGGCCCTGCTGTGAGTTATTAGATCAAGATTTGTAATTGCATGCACCTGTTGAACAGGGCAGAAAAATTGGGCCTTTGGTGGTGGTGGTGGTGGTGGACGGTGTTGCCACAAGACTGTAGGCCCTCATAGTTACTCTTGGTGGGCGCAGGAATGGGCCCTGCTGTGAACTATTAGATCAAGATTTGTAATTACACGCCCCTGTTAAACAGGGGCTGAAAAATTGTGCCTTAGGCATTGGTGCTGGTGCCACAACACTGCAACCCCTCACAGATACTGTACTTGGAGCACAGCAGTCACACCTGTTGCGAAGCATCTTTTTAAAAAATTGTAATTACACGCCCCTGTTATACAGGGGCTGAAAAATTGTGCCTTAGGCACTGGTGCTGGTGCCACAACACTGCAACCCCTCACAGATACTGTACTCTGAGCACAGCAATGAGACCTGTTGCAAAGCATTGCCTAAAAATTGTAATTACACGCCCCAACAGGGGCTGAAAAATTGTGCCTTAGGCACTGGTGCTGGTGCCACAACACTGCAACCCCTCACAGATACTGTACTCTGAGCACAGCAGTCACACCTGTTGCGAAGCATCTTTTTAAAAAATTGTAATTACACGCCCCTGTTATACAGGGGCTGAAAAATTGTGCCTTAGGCACTGGTGTGGTGGCATGGATCATTGAGGAGGAGGAAGAGGATAGTCAGTGAACATAACAGGACAGTCACTCAGCATCAGCATAGGCAGTCTTGAAGGGATGTGACATTATAAATTATTCCGTTATATCCGCTTCAGGTGTCTGGTAGCTGGTGGTGATCCAAGACTGATTCATTTTTATGAAGGTCAGTCGATCAACCGAGTCGGTGGACAGGCGCACCCTATGATCGGTGACAAATCCTCCAGCAGCACTGAATGTGCGTTCGGAAAGAACGCTGGATGCAGGACAGGCCAGTAGCTCAATTGCATACTGTGCAAGCTCTGGCCAGTGATCCATCCTCAGGACCCAGTAAGCCAGAGGATTTTCGGTGGGAAAGGTGTCCAAGTCTGACCTTGCCCCTAGGTATTCCTGCACCATGTATATCAGACGCTGGCGATGGTTGCTGGAACCGATCATACCTTGGGGCTGCGGACTAAAAAATTGTCTGAACGCATCGGTCAGACGTCCACCTTCCCCACCGCTCCTTCTGCTACTGACCGAAGCCTCAGCAACTCGTCGTCCAGGACCAGGAGTTTGTAACCTCCCAGTTTCTGGGAACGCGTTGCACAGACCTTTCTGCAAGGCCTCCCTGAGATGTCTCATCCTCTGCTCCCTCTGCGACGGCAAGATAAGGTCCGCAACCTTACCCTTGTACCGTGGATCAAGGAGAGTGGCCAGCCAGTAATGGTCACTCTCCTTGATCCGAAGAACACGAGGATCCTTCCGCAGGCTTTGCAGGATCAGGGAGGCCATGCAGCGTAGGTTAGCTGAGGCATTCGGTCCGGAGTCTTCTGGGTCACTGAGGATGACATGATCGCCAGCCACCTCCTCCCAGCCACGTACAAGTCCACTGGTTTGTTGGGACTGTACATCATCCCTAAAAGACTGCTGCTGCTGATGCTGAGTGCCAGGCTCCACCTCCATGCTCACACAATCCTCCTCCTCCTCCTCCTCCTCCTCCTCTTCCTGTGTGATGGGTGGGACAGAAGGAACATTGTCTGGATAAAGGGGGCCTTGAGAGACAAGGAAGTCCTCCTCTTCCTGCCTCTGTTCTGCCTCAAGTGCCCTGTCCATTATCCCACGCAGCGTATGCTCCAACAGGTGGACAAGAGGTACAGTGTCACTGATGCATGCACTGTCACTGCTCACCATCCTCGTGGCCTCCTCAAATGGTGAGAGGACAGTGCATGCATCCCTGATCATGCTCCACTGGCGTGGGGAAAAAAAGCCAAGCTCCCCTGACCCTGTCCTGGTGCCGTAGTCGCAAAGGTACTCATTGATGGCCCTCTGCTGCGTGTGCAGTCGCTGCAGCATGGCCAACGTTGAGTTCCACCTGGTGGGCATGTCACATATTAGGCGGTTCTTGGGCAGGTTCAGCTCCTTTTGCAGCTCAGTCAGCCGAGCACTGGCATTATAAGATCGGCGGAAATGCACACAGACTTTCCTGGCCTGCCTCAGGACATCCTGTAAGCCTGGGAACCTGCCCAAGAACCGCTGCACCACCAGGTTGAGGACGTGAGCCATACAGGGCACATGGGTGAGCTGCCCCTGTCGCAGGGCGGAGAGGAGGTTGGTGCCATTATCAGAAACGACCATTCCTGGCTTAAGCTGGCGTGGCGTCAACCACCTCTCGGCCTGCCCCTGCAGAGCTGCCAGAACCTCTGGCCCAGTGTGGCTCCTGTCCCCCAAACACACCAGCGCAAGCACGGCATGGCATCTTTTTGCCTGCGTACTCGCGTAGCCCCTTGTACGCCTACGGAGCACCGCTGGTTCCGAGGACAGAGCACTCGAAGAGGACATGGAGGAAGAAGAAGAGGAGGGGGTGGAGGAGAGAGGTGTGTCACAACCAGTAGTAGCATTTTGGAGGCGTGGTGGCGGAACAACCTCCAACACTACTGCACCTTGTCCTGCATCCCTCCCAGCTGCCAATAGAGTGACCCAATGGGCCGTGAAAGAAAGATAACGTCCCTGTCCATGCCTGCTGGACCATGAGTCAGCGGTAATATGCACCTTACCGCTGACCGCCCTGTCCAGCGAGGCATGGACATTGCCTTCCACATGCCAGTAGAGAGACGGAATCGCCTTCCGTGAGAAAAAGTGGCGTTTGGGAACCTGCCACTGAGGAACCGCACATTGAACAAACTCACGGAAGGGGGCCGAGTCTATCAACTGAAAAGGCAGCAGTTGAAGTGCTAGCAATTTAGCCAAGCTAGCATTCAACCGCTGGGCATGTGGATGGCTGGGAGTATACTTCTTTCGACGGTCCAGCAGCTGGGGCAGGGAAATTTGCCTGCTACAATCGGACGTCGGTGTACTGCAAGTACTTGGTTGTGACACACCTAATTCTACACCTTCAGTCCTCTCAGAGCAGCTTTCAGAGAGGACTGAAGATATAGTGGGGATGGAGATCCCAGCTGATGAGGAGCAAGGAGAGGTCCGCTTTGTTCTTTGGTGTGGGTCTTTTATGTGTGCTTGCCAACGAGCTGCATGGCAGGTCGACATATGTCTGCTCATGCTTGTGGTGCCCAAGCGGCTGATGTTTTGGCCACGCGAGATACGCTTGAGACAAATATTGCAAATAGCAGTGGTGCGATCTGATGCACTCGTCTCAAAAAAGGCCCACACCAAAGAACTTTTGTGATAACGTGCAGAGGCAGCGCCCTGCACAGGCGGAGCTCTGCGGTGTGGTACAGTTGCTGTGCTGGCCTCTAGCTGGCCTCCAGGGGGCATCCTGCCTCGTTGGACATGTGACGCTGCATCCTCCTCCTCCTCCTCCTCTCTCCCTTCAGGCACCCACGTGGAGTCAGTGACCTCATCATCCCCTCCCTCTTCACCACTAGAGCAAACCTGGCAGTAAGCTGCAGCTGGTGGAACACTACTGCCAGATTGCTGTCCTTCAGCATCCCCTCTCTCTGCGCGCACACTACTGACTTCCTCAAGCTGGGTATCATCATCCGAGCCTTCGAATCGTTGGTCATCCTCCTGGAGCATGTACCCAACACTGTGCTCAAACAGTTCGGGGGACTCCTCAGGAGGACATGGTGGGTCTAGGGAAGGGGTGGCTGATGATGCCATTGAGTACGCGTTGGCAGCTGCTCTGCCAGTACCCTGAGCCTGGGTGAGAGAGGATGAGGAGGATGAGGAGGGCTTGGTCATCCATTCTACCAAGCCTTCGGCATGATGCGGCTCCACATGTCCAGCTGCCGAAAACAAAGACAAGCGTGTCCCATGGCCACGTGCTGATGACGATGCACGACCACGTCCACGGCCAGCACTGTTGTCTCTAGAAACAGAGCCTGCCTGCCCTGTGTTCTTGCCTCGGCACGCTCTGCCTCTCCTTGGCGGTCTTCCAGCCATTGTAGTCGGTAGTGTATATAGTATAAAAAATAGAACTCCTATGTGTGCTCACAACACACTGTAGGTCCTATGGGTGCTGACACTAACACACTATAGGTACTATGTGTGCTGCTGACAAGAAAATATAGGAGCTCTGTTTGCTGCCACTAACACACTAGAAGTCCTATTGGTGCTTCTGAGATGAAAATATAGGAGCTCTGTGTGATGCCACTAACACACTAGAAGTCCTATGGGTGCTGCTGAGAAGAAAATATAGGAGCTCTGTGTGATGCCACTAACACACTAGAAGTCCTATGGGTGCTTCTGAGATGAAAATATAGGAACTCTGTGTGATACCACTAACACACTAGAAGTCCTATGGGTGCTTCTGAGAAGAAAATATAGGAGCTCTGTTTGCTGCCACTAACACACTAGAAGTCCTATGGGTGCTGCTGAGAAGAAAATATAGGAGCTCTGTGTGATGCCACTAACACACTAGAAGTCCTATGGGTGCTTCTGAGATGAAAATATAGGAGCTCTGTGTGATGCCACTAACACACTAGAAGTCCTATGGGTGCTGCTGAGAAGAAAATATAGGAGCTATGTGTGATGCCACTAACACACTAGAAGTCCTATGGGTGCTTCTGAGATGAAAATATAGGAGCTCTGTGTGATGCCACTAACACACTAGAAGTCCTATGGGTGCTGCTGAGAAGAAAATATAGGAGCTCTGTTTGCTGCCACTAACACACTAGAAGTCCTATGGGTGCTGCTGAGAAGAAAATATAGGAGCTCTGTGTGATGCCACTAACACACTAGAAGTCCTATGGGTGCTTCTGAGATGAAAATATAGGAGCTCTGTGTGATGCCACTAACACACTAGAAGTCCTATGGGTGCTGCTGAGAAGAAAATATAGGAGCTCTGTGTGATGCCACTAACACACTAGAAGTCCTATGGGTGCTGCTGAGAAGAAAATATAGGAGCTCTGTGTGATGCCACTAACACACTAGAAGTCCTATGGGTGCTTCTGAGATGAAAATATAGGAACTCTGTGTGATACCACTAACACACTAGAAGTCCTATGGGTGCTTCTGAGAAGAAAATATAGGAGCTCTGTTTGCTGCCACTAACACACTAGAAGTCCTATGGGTGCTGCTGAGAAGAAAATATAGGAGCTCTGTGTGATGCCACTAACACACTAGAAGTCCTATGGGTGCTTCTGAGATGAAAATATAGGAGCTCTGTGTGATGCCACTAACACACTAGAAGTCCTATGGGTGCTGCTGAGAAGAAAATATAGGAGCTATGTGTGATGCCACTAACACACTAGAAGTCCTATGGGTGCTTCTGAGATGAAAATATAGGAGCTCTGTGTGATGCCACTAACACACTAGAAGTCCTATGGGTGCTTCTGAGATGAAAATATAGGAGCTCTGTTTGCTGCCACTAACACACTAGAAGTCCTATGGGTGCTGCTGAGAAGAAAATATAGGAGCTCTGTGTGATGCCACTAACACACTAGAAGTCCTATGGGTGCTTCTGAGATGAAAATATAGGAGCTCTGTGTGATGCCACTAACACACTAGAAGTCCTATGGGTGCTGCTGAGAAGAAAATATAGGAGCTCTGTGTGATGCCACTAACACACTAGAAGTCCTATGGGTGCTTCTGAGATGAAAATATAGGAACTCTGTGTGATACCACTAACACACTAGAAGTCCTATGGGTGCTTCTGAGAAGAAAATATAGGAGCTCTGTTTGCTGCCACTAACACACTAGAAGTCCTATGGGTGCTGCTGAGAAGAAAATATAGGAGCTCTGTGTGATGCCACTAACACACTAGAAGTCCTATGGGTGCTTCTGAGATGAAAATATAGGAGCTCTGTGTGATGCCACTAACACACTAGAAGTCCTATGGGTGCTGCTGAGAAGAAAATATAGGAGCTATGTGTGATGCCACTAACACACTAGAAGTCCTATGGGTGCTTCTGAGATGAAAATATAGGAGCTCTGTGTGATGCCACTAACACACTAGAAGTCCTATGGGTGCTGCTGAGAAGAAAATATAGGAGCTCTGTTTGCTGCCACTAACACACTAGAAGTCCTATGGGTGCTGCTGAGAAGAAAATATAGGAGCTATGTGTGATGCCACTAACACACTAGAAGTCCTATGGGTGCTTCTGAGATGAAAATATAGGAGCTCTGTGTGATGCCACTAACACACTAGAAGTCCTATGGGTGCTGCTGAGAAGAAAATATAGGAGCTCTGTTTGCTGCCACTAACACACTAGAAGTCCTATGGGTGCTGCTGAGAAGAAAATATAGGAGCTCTGTGTGATGCCACTAACACACTAGAAGTCCTATGGGTGCTTCTGAGATGAAAATATAGGAGCTCTGTGTGATGCCACTAACACA
Organism: Rana muscosa; assembly: GCA_029206835.1. NCBI lineage: Eukaryota > Metazoa > Chordata > Amphibia > Anura > Ranidae > Rana > Rana muscosa. The sequence goes on from CM055127.1 coordinate 75,090,514, forward strand.
CTAGAAGTCCTATGGGTGCTGCTGAGAAGAAAATATAGGAGCTCTGTGTGATGCCACTAACACACTAGAAGTCCTATGGGTGCTGCTGAGAAGAAAATATAGGAGCTCTGTGTGATGCCACTAACACACTAGAAGTCCTATGGGTGCTTCTGAGATGAAAATATAGGAACTCTGTGTGATACCACTAACACACTAGAAGTCCTATGGGTGCTTCTGAGAAGAAAATATAGGAGCTCTGTTTGCTGCCACTAACACACTAGAAGTCCTATGGGTGCTGCTGAGAAGAAAATATAGGAGCTCTGTGTGATGCCACTAACACACTAGAAGTCCTATGGGTGCTTCTGAGATGAAAATATAGGAGCTCTGTGTGATGCCACTAACACACTAGAAGTCCTATGGGTGCTGCTGAGAAGAAAATATAGGAGCTATGTGTGATGCCACTAACACACTAGAAGTCCTATGGGTGCTTCTGAGATGAAAATATAGGAGCTCTGTGTGATGCCACTAACACACTAGAAGTCCTATGGGTGCTTCTGAGATGAAAATATAGGAGCTCTGTTTGCTGCCACTAACACACTAGAAGTCCTATGGGTGCTGCTGAGAAGAAAATATAGGAGCTCTGTGTGATGCCACTAACACACTAGAAGTCCTATGGGTGCTTCTGAGATGAAAATATAGGAGCTCTGTGTGATGCCACTAACACACTAGAAGTCCTATGGGTGCTGCTGAGAAGAAAATATAGGAGCTCTGTGTGATGCCACTAACACACTAGAAGTCCTATGGGTGCTTCTGAGATGAAAATATAGGAACTCTGTGTGATACCACTAACACACTAGAAGTCCTATGGGTGCTTCTGAGAAGAAAATATAGGAGCTCTGTTTGCTGCCACTAACACACTAGAAGTCCTATGGGTGCTGCTGAGAAGAAAATATAGGAGCTCTGTGTGATGCCACTAACACACTAGAAGTCCTATGGGTGCTTCTGAGATGAAAATATAGGAGCTCTGTGTGATGCCACTAACACACTAGAAGTCCTATGGGTGCTGCTGAGAAGAAAATATAGGAGCTATGTGTGATGCCACTAACACACTAGAAGTCCTATGGGTGCTTCTGAGATGAAAATATAGGAGCTCTGTGTGATGCCACTAACACACTAGAAGTCCTATGGGTGCTGCTGAGAAGAAAATATAGGAGCTCTGTTTGCTGCCACTAACACACTAGAAGTCCTATGGGTGCTGCTGAGAAGAAAATATAGGAGCTCTGTGTGATGCCACTAACACACTAGAAGTCCTATGGGTGCTTCTGAGATGAAAATATAGGAGCTCTGTGTGATGCCACTAACACACTAGAAGTCCTATGGGTGCTGCTGAGAAGAAAATATAGGAGCTCTGTGTGATGCCACTAACACACTAGAAGTCCTATGGGTGCTTCTGAGATGAAAATATAGGAACTCTGTGTGATACCACTAACACACTAGAAGTCCTATGGGTGCTTCTGAGAAGAAAATATAGGAGCTCTGTTTGCTGCCACTAACACACTAGAAGTCCTATGGGTGCTGCTGAGAAGAAAATATAGGAGCTCTGTGTGATGCCACTAACACACTAGAAGTCCTATGGGTGCTTCTGAGATGAAAATATAGGAGCTCTGTGTGATGCCACTAACACACTAGAAGTCCTATGGGTGCTGCTGAGAAGAAAATATAGGAGCTATGTGTGATGCCACTAACACACTAGAAGTCCTATGGGTGCTTCTGAGATGAAAATATAGGAGCTCTGTGTGATGCCACTAACACACTAGAAGTCCTATGGGTGCTGCTGAGAAGAAAATATAGGAGCTCTGTGTGATGCCACTAACACACTAGAAGTCCTATGGGTGCTTCTGAGATGAAAATATAGGAACTCTGTGTGATGCCACTAACACACTAGAAGTCCTATGGGTGATGCTGAGAAGAAAATATAGGAGCTCTGTTTGCTGCCACTAACACACTAGAAGTCCTATGGGTGCTTCTGAGAAGAAAATATAGGAGCTCTGTGTGATGCCACTAACACACTAGAAGTCCTATGGGTGCTTCTGAGATGAAAATATAGGAACTCTGTGTGATGCCACTAACACATTAGAAGTCCTATGGGTGCTGCTAAGAAGAAAATATAGGAGCTCTGTTTGCTGCCACTAACACACTAGAAGTCCTATGGGTGCTTCTGAGAAGAAAATATAGGAGCTCTGTGTGATGCCACTAACACACTAGAAGTCCTATGGGTGCTTCTGAGATGAAAATATAGGAACTCTGTGTGATGCCACTAACACATTAGAAGTCCTATGGGTGCTGCTGAGAAGAAAATATAGGAGCTCTGTTTGCTGCCACTAACACACTAGAAGTCCTATGGGTGCTGCTGAGAAGAAAATATAGGAGCTCTGTGTGATGCCACTAACACACTAGAAGTCCTATGGGTGCTGCTGAGAAGAAAATATAGGAGCTCTGTTTGCTGCCACTAACACACTAGAAGTCCTATGGGTGCTGCTGAGAAGAAAATATAGGAGCTCTGTTTGCTGCCACTAACACACTAGAAGTCCTATGGGTGCTGCTGAGAAGAAAATATAGGAGCTCTGTGTGATGCCACTAACACACTAGAAGTCCTATGGGTGCTGCTGAGAAGAAAATATAGGAGCTCTGTTTGCTGCCACTAACACACTAGAAGTCCTATGGGTGCTGCTGAGAAGAAAATATAGGAGCTCTGTTTGCTGCCACTAACACACTAGAAGTCCTATGGGTGCTGTTGGGGTGCAATGCTGTGCTAACAGCACTGCGGTTGGTACTACTGCAATACTGTACTAACAGTAAGCACGCACCAGACTAATCCCCAGCAGCAGCTAATAACACGCTAACTGTGCAATCAGCAGCAATGAACGATCAATGACTTAGGTAGCAATGGTTTAGCAAAGAAATAGCCAATGGTTTAGCAAAGAAGAGCAAATCTTTCAGTATCAAGCAAAGACAGAATCAGCAGACTGATCTCTCCTAAAGCCGGAACTCATGTGACCGGGGCCGATGGCGTGGCGGCCTTTTAAATGGTGGGGCATGTACTAAAGCCCCTGAGCTGTAATTGGCTACAGGCGTCCTGCCTGTAGCCAATTATTGCTCTCCGAGTTTCGGGCGCTGTGATTGGCCAAGCATGCGGGGTCACAGTGCATGCTTGGCCAATCATCAGCCAGCAATGCACTGCGCCGGCCGCGCCGGCCGCAATGCATTGCGGGGCCGCTCGCATCACACGAATGTGATGCGAACGGCCCAAATAGTTCTGGGCTCGACGAGCGAGCGAACGCCCGGTGCTCGATTCGAACATGGGTTCGAATCGAGCACCGGGCCCATCCCTACTCCTGAACCATGCATATTTCAGAAACTGTGTTAAGTTCTGAAAATGTATATACTTTAGAAAAAAAAAAAAAAGGAACTTATGGCTAAAGTAAAATAAAGGGCTTAATACTAGCACACTACTAGTGCCAAAAATACTTCAACACATCCTACAGATCATTCATTTTAGTTAGAAACAATATAACAATGTTTATTTAGGGCATAAATATTAGTCTCCATGCATGCATTTTTTATTTGCAGCAGTGTTGTTAATTTTCTCTAGCCTAGGGAGAGCTAAACAACTGCCCTTTTAAAAAAAGTCCTTAGAGAGAGAACAATAACAAGGTGTTTCAGTAGATAAGTCACACACATAATCACACACATGATAGCCCAATTGCTGTAAGCCTCTATTTGTATCAGGCAGATGTTTAATTAGAAGTTATAAATCTGTCTTTTCCTTAAGGTCACATCAATGCCGCAGTGGAAGGCATTAAAATATTTCTTGAATAACTGTCTCTCAGCCCCAGTGCTGCTTGTGGCTTAAGGGAGACCTGTGCTAAGCACCATTTATAGCTAAAATACAACACAACGTATTCTCGAAGGTAGTTTTGGAAAACAAAATAACACTATTTATCGCGGCCCATCTCTTATCTTCATGTTATGTATGCACCGATTGGAATTTGTACTCCTTTGTATGTCCACTAAATGTTTTCAACACGTCATATCTGATTAAATATGTGCAACGGAAACCAATTATGATTAGTTCCCGACATGCAGTTGGAGTCTTCCCTAGAGATTTCTCCGAGATCCTGTATAAGCTGTACTATCAATCACGATATAGTGTAGTTGGTGGGCAGAAGCACACAAGTTTCTGACAATATCAGATACTGGATATCTGTTCATTTGCATATTCACAGCTCTCCAACTACAAATGTAGAGACTCTGGTATACAGAGTGATTTTGAGCATGCATAGGTATAAGGTTGTTTGCTGCTTCTGCCAGGTGCTGTTGAGCAAGTTTTAGCAGTCTGTGTCAGAAGGGTTAACACGTTGAGTTATGAATATTTATCACCATATACAATTACTAAGAAGTTTGTCTTCCTGCTGTAAGCTGGAGATGTAGTAAATATTAGGAACAAGCCATGTATTGGTCTCTTTCTTCTCTGGGATTCTGCCCAGAGGAGTTATGTGTTGAATGAGTCCCCCCCTTCTGGGAGATTGGTACAAGATGCTTGATCTTAAGCCTGGTACACAATGCAAGTTTTTTTTCGTTCAACCCAGTGATCAACGTATCAACACAAGCAATGCTGTGCTATTGCATTGTGAGAAGGGGTCCCCCCTTCCCACCAGAATACACTATTCAGAACTCGCAGCCATTGTCTGCAAGCGCTGATCAGTTGCTGTTTTTCCACCATGTCCCTTTGGCAAAAGTCGGCTTCTGTCAGACAGACTGCTGTACACACTGACTTTGGACAGTGTGTCCCCAACTTAAGAAAAGTGAATTGTGGAGAGAAGTTGAACACAAGGATCTTCTGCCAGCTCTACTGCTTTAGAAAACTTTGATCTCTAAGAAGCTGATGGTCCAAAAATCTGCCAATAGCCATCATTGTCTGTGAGAGCAAAGAATATCTTGAGGATTAGAAATGGGCCTAAGACCCCCTGGTTCAGTTTGCACCGGAACAGCCAAACATTGCAAAAAGTTTGGACCCAAACACCGAACCCCACTGAAGTTTATGGGACCTGAACTTGCAAAAATAAAAAGGCTTATTTGCAAGTTATTGGTCATAAAAAGGGTATAAGGGGTCAAGGTACTGCCCTGGGGGACATTTATCAATGCAAAATAGTTAAAAAAAAGTGAAACAATAAAAATGAAAAAATCCTTTAAATATAGTGCCTTGGGGGTCCCCTTAGTCTGCCTGTAAAGTGGCACATCTGTAGCATGTATAGAACATGCTGCAGCAAAAAAACTGATTTCTAAAGAAAAAAATCATTTAAATGTACTTGGCGGCTGCAAGCTATTGCAGGTATCCGACAACACAATTATTATTTTTTTTAAATGGCATGGGGTCTCCTCCTTAGTTCATATCAGGCCCTTTGGGTCTGGTAGGGATTTTAAGGGGAACCCCATGCCAAAATAAAAATAAATAACAGCGTGGGCCCCCCCCCCCAAAGGGCCTAGTATGGACTGGGGGGACCCACTGACAGTGAAGTCCACTGACAGCTGAAAAAGAATTTGTTGTTAAGGATGCGGCAGCCGGCTTCCCAGCCCCCCTCCTAACAATATATTGACTGCGCTCGGCGGGCAAACAGTACATTGCCCGCTGGCTCAAGGGAAATCAGGAGCTTTGCCCAACCAATTTAGGTGCTCTTGATTAGGTTCATCTGCTATGGCAATTATAATTGCAGGCAGCGGTATTTACTTTGTCTCCAGCCCCATGATGTCTGTGGCAACAGTGACACCTATGCCGAGATCAGGATATGAAGTCTCTTTCAGTCTCTCCCACTTCATGGTCCTCACGAGTCAGCTGACCATCAGCTCTGGGAGGACTCTGTCACATCATCTGCAGCCACCTTTCATTGATTGTTTCTATGAGACGTAATACTGAACGCTCTGATACCAGAAACTAAGTCATTAGTGCCCCGTTTGTGTATGGTGCAACGAATCCTTACTGAGTGTGATATCCAGCTGGTGATTTGGAGTGGTACGATCAAATCACAATTGGATCCCCACAGAGGCAACAGTCATCTATTATACCCTTTATGGGAAGGCTCGTTTGACCTATCTGTTAACTCAGAGGTCCACTTAGAGACGTGTTATTTATATTACATTTTTGGGGTTTAGCGCAGATATCCCATCTTACACATTTACTGATTTATACACTTGTGAAACTACAACAGTGGGGGAACAACCTGGAAAAAATAACTTTGCATTATACAGTTGTAGCTCTTTTTTTTAAAAAATCTAGCGGAAAATTGTTGAAAAAATATTATCAAACATTTAAAAGATAAGTTCACCTTTTGTAACATGTTATACCCATATTCAGGGTGTAACACGTAACATGTCACAAATGCACCCCCCCCCCCCAATCATTCGTTTTGACAGCAAGTGGGGAATATTCCCCCCTGTCAGGGCCGATCCTAGGGTCACATGCGCCTGGGTGCAGAAATATTTCTGGCGCCCCTACAAGGGTGTGGTCACCTTACTAACTCCTCCCCCATTACAAATGTTTCTATGGCAAGGACTCAAACACTGAGATGCTCCCCTAAGGAGTCATCGTTACCCTGGGATCCTCCCACGATCTCTTAACAATAAACAAAATACAGGAAGAGAAGCAGAGTACTCTAATTGGACCTGGAGGGGGGTCTCTCTAATGGACACAGAGAGGGCCTCTGTTAGAGAGTTTGCTTAGAAAGAGCCCCCCATAATACAGGAGATGGTCAGAGACTGCAGACATAATACAGGAGATGGTCAGAGACTGCAGATATAATACAGGAGATGGTCAGAGACTGCAAACATAATACAGGAGATGGTCAGAGACTGCAGACATACTACAGGAGATGATCAGAGACTGCAGACATAGTACAAAAGATGGTCAGAGACTGCAAACATGGTAAAAGAGATCAATGCAGCCTCACCAGTGCCCATCAAATGCAGCTCATCAGTGCCCACCAAATGCAGCTCATCAGTGCCCACCAAATACAGCCTTATTAGTGCCCACCAAATACAGCCTTATTAGTGCCCACCAAATACAGCCTACTAGTGCCCACAAAATGCAGCCTACTAGTGCCCACAAAATGCAGCCTACTAGTGCCCACAAAATGCAGCCTACTAGTGCCCACAAAATGCAGCCTACCAGTGCCCATCAAATGCAGCTCATCAGTGCCCACCAAATGCAGCTCATAAGTGCCCACCAAATACAGCCTTATTAGTGCCCACCAAATACAGCCTTATTAGTGCCAACAAAATGCAGCCTACTAGTGCCCACAAAATGCAGCCTACTAGTGCCCACAAAATGCAGCCTACTAGTGCCCACAAAATGCAGCCTACTAGTGCCCACAAAATGCAGCCTACCAGTGCCCATCAAATGCAGGCTCATCAGTGCCCACCAAATGCAGCCTCATCAGTGCCCACCAAATGCAGCCTACTAGTGCTCATTAATTAGCGTCACTGTGCCCATCATAAAGAAGCCTCACTGTGCCCGTCATGAAGCAGCCACTGTGCCTATTAATCAGCATCACTGTGCCCCTCCGAAAGCGTCACTGTGGCCATAAAAATGCAGCCACTGTGCCCATTAATCAGTGTCACTGTGCCCATTGGAGGAGGAGGAGGGGGAGAGAGGAGGAGGAGGAGGAGGATGAAAAGAGAAGAGAGGGGGGAGGAGGAGATGAGAGGGGGATGAGAAGAGAAGAGAGGGAGAGGGGGATGAGAAGAGAAGAGAGGGAGAGGGGGATGAGAAGAGAAGAGAGGGAGAGGGGGATGAGAAGAGAAGAGAGGGAGAGGGGGGATGAGAAGAGAAGAGAGGGAGAGGGGGATGAGAAGAGAAGAGAGGGAGAGGGGGATGAGAAGAGAGGGAGAGGGGGATGAGAAGAGATGGAGAGGGGGATGAGAAGAGAGGGAGAGGGGGATGAGAAGAGAGGGAGAGGGGGAAGAGAAGAGAGGGAGAGGGGGAAGAGAAGAGAGGGAGAGGGGGAAGAGAAGAGAGGGAGAGGGAGAGTGAGAGAAGAGAGTGAGAGGAGGAGAAGAGAAGAGAGTGAGAGGAGGAGAAGAGAAGAGAAGGGGCAGGAGAAGAGAAGAGAGGGGGCAGGAGAAGGAGAAGAGAGGGAGAGGAGGAGAAGAGAAGAGAGGGAGAGGAGGAGAAGAGAAGAGAGGGAGAGGAGGAGAAGAGAAGAGAGGGAGAGGAGGAGAAGAGAAGAGAGGGAGAGGAGGAGAAGAGAGGGAGAGGAGGAGAAGAGAAGGGGCAGGAGAAGAGAAGAGAGGGGGCAGGAGAAGGAGAAGAGAGGGGGCAGGAGAAGGAAAAGAGAGGGGGCAGGAGGAGAAGAGAAGGGGCAGGAGGAGAAGAGAAGAGAGGGGGCAGGAGAAGGAGAAGAGAGGGGGCAGGAGAAGGAGAAGAGAGGGGGCAGGAGAAGGAGAAGAGAGGGGGCAGGAGGAGAAGAGAAGGGGCAGGAGGAGAAGAGAAGATAGGGGGCAGGAGGAGAAGAGAAGAGAGGGGGAGGAGGAGGAGAAGAGAGGGGGAGGATGAGAAGAGAAGAGAGGGAGAGGAGGAGAAGAGAAGAGAGGGAGAGGAGGAGAAGAGAGGGAGAGGATGAGAAGAGAAGAGAGGGAGAGGGAGAGAAGAGGGGTCAAGTCCTGGGGAAAAAAGTGTGGGAACTCCCACCCAAGATCTACTCCCCCACCAAAAAAAAATAATTATGGGGTGGGTGGTATGTAGATGAGAGGGGTGCGGAGTGTATGGGGTGGGTAGTATCAAATACACCACTGGCCACTGATGCATTAGTGACCAGTGGCAGGTAATTAACCCCTTTGTGCTGCATTAGTAAAACCAGTGTCAGTGTTTATGAACCCTTTCATGCTGCACCAAATAGGGGTTATAAACACTGACACTGGTGTCACTAATGCAGCACAAAGAGGTTAATTACCTGCCACTGGTCACCAATGCATCAGTGGAAGTACATTAACCCCCTCATAGCTGCATACCATTGTAAATTAACCCTCTCAGTACAGATCCCCCCCATTCAGTACAGACCCCCCCCCCTTCAGTACAGACCCCCCCTTCAGTACAGATCCCCCCTTCAGTACAGATCCCCCCTCCCTTCAGTACAGATCCCCCCTTCAGTACAGACCCCCCCACAGCACAGATAGATCCCCCTTCAGTACAGATTCCCCCCATTCAGTACAGATTCCCCCCATCAGTACAGATCCCCCCCATTCAGTACAGATTCCCCCCATCAGTACAGATCCCCCCCATTCAGTACAGATCCCCCCCACAGTACAGATTCCCCCTTCAGTACAGATCCCCCCTTCAGCATAGATCCCCCCCATCAGTACAGATTCCCCCCCCCATTCAGTACAGATCCCCCCCATTCAGTACAGATCCCCCCCCCACAGTACAGATTCCCCCCTTCAGTACAGATCCCCCCTTCAGCATAGATCCCTCCCATCAGTACAGATTCCCCCCCCCCATTCAGTACAGATTCCCCCCATCAGTACAGATCCCCCCACAGTACAGATTCCCCCCCTTCAGTACAGATCCCCCCCATTCAGTACAGATTCCCCCTTCAGTACAGATCCCCCCCCCCACAGTACAGATTCCCCCCCCCATTCAGTACCATAACGTACCAGTACCATACAGGAGGAGGGGGAGGCGGGCCGCCTTCACTCTGCTCAGAGCCGCGACCACGGAGAGAAGGGCGGGATCTGACGGGTGTCACTCCAGTGCGGCAAAGACACTACCTCAGGCTCTCTCTCCAGTCCACATGTTTTGAAATTGCGCGCCGCTGTCTCTTCAGTCGCAGGGGGCGGGGCCGGGCGCCTGCCGCTCCGCTGCCTAAACCCGCCCGCTGTCTCTGAACTAGCCCGCTCAGCCTCACTGTCTCTTTAGTCGCGGGGGGGGGGGCGCCTGCCGCTCCGCTGCCTAAACGCGTCCGCTGCCTAAACCTGCCTGCAGTCTCCGCCGGCCTGACACCTCCCACACTGCATTCCCTCCTATTCTATTCCCTGCCTGCTCCTGACACTTTGGCGCCCCCTCTCCTCTGGCGCCTCGGTGCGGTGCACCCCCTGCACCCCATCTCGGACCGGCCCTGCCCCCTGTTCGCGTACAGGTAGACAGCTTACACTCACAGCTAACACTGACAGTCTGCAGAAGACCTGCATGGCACCAGTGACCTGTTGATTGTTGTTGCAATGCTTTCCAGGCTCCTAAAAAAAAATTTAAATGCTAATTTTTTTACCTGCAAAAAAAGTGCATTTATTATATTTTTTTAAAAGGTGAACTTATCCTTTAAGGGTGTTAAGTTCTTTGAATGCCATGTTTCCTTTAGCTTTTTAAAGAGCATGATATCTGCAATTTAAATCGGAGGAAAACAATTATATTTTTTTCTTGAAAATAATACTGATTATGGCTTAAAAATACGGAGATATGGTAAAATCCACAGGAAAATGTACCAAAAAAACAGGCATGAGCTTTCTAAATAGTTTGGATGAGAGTGCAAAATGAAAAAAAAAATCTTAAGGCTCATAAATAAGCCAAGTTGACAGCTTGCATAAAACAATAAGATACGTACGTCACAGAAGTTATATCAGTGTCAGATATTTTCTATTTCATGTTGATATGGGCACAGTTAGACATATTTATTTAAATAATTTTTGACATAAAGTAACTTTTTGTTTTAGGTTTACTGGTCCTTGAATTCATCATCATCATACATATTTTGCTATGTAGAAAAATTTTATGGTAATAAATTAAATAATCTTATATTTCAAACCAAAAAAACCAAAGATGTTATGGTTCTTTTTTTCATATTGATTTCAATTTTTTATTGCCAGCCAGGGACGCAGTATTTCTTGTTAAATACACTGGAAATTTAATATATGCTATTGTAAACGAAACCATCAATCTCTGCAGTGTTGTAACACCATGCATTGGAGCGAAACTAGTTTATTGAGTTTGTGGGAGACCAAATGCAGCATTTCATTCAATTTCAGTTTACAAGGCTAGAGCGTGCTGTGTACAACAGTGCTCTATTTTATTAATGTGCCTCCTTCTTCCTAATTGACTCTCCAGCCTGAATTTGAATGAGGTGACAGATACAGGAAACCAGTAGGGGAGCATATTTTTATGCTTTTCTCGGTAGCATTTAAAGTGAACTTTATAAAAGCATTCTTGCTGAATATCTATATGATCTGTATTTAAATATCTGAAATCCCCCATTTTAAAATGATATGGTATAGTTTTCAGTGTTGCGTAAATTAAATGCAGATGACAATGTGTTTCAGGCATGTTGACGTCCAATGAAAAATTATATAGCTTGGGAAAAAATGACATAGTGTCTCATGTTTCAAAGTAAATGCAAATATATTTCCAAATACTGCCGTGGGAAGCAGGACTGAAAGGATATTAAACGTAGCTGTTTTGTTTAAGAAAGACCATCTGCGTAAATGGAAAAATAACCATGCAGATTATTAGCAAGCAATCTTTATTGTCACATTGCTTCTTGCAGATCTAGCCACTGCCTCAATGCAGCCACCTGAAAAGCCCAAACTTCTGGGTATATGGAAAATATGCGCACTTCCCCATCCCACAATGCCTTGCTTGGTAGCTGGGAGACCTATTGCAAAGCCCAGACAATGCCATACCGGGAAACACACCTCACCATGTGCACATACCAACTTTTTAGAAATCTGGTATTTGTGTATAAGTTTTGTAGGCTGCAGCATTGGGAGAAGGGTCAAACAGGCACATTATGATAAGATTTTAGCTTTAAATAGGGTGTCCAAAAATGAATACACAGTTTGAATGATTATAAAGACAGTATTTATTGCAATACAGTTTACTTACAAATTTTAAAATAAAATACATAAATGTAATTTTTTTATACTTATCAATTACCCACCACAATTGCACTTACTGGGTGCCTCAGAATCTGCACATTATGGAGGAGCATCATGGTAATTTACCAGGAGTGACGTTGTGCTTCAGCCTGTCAGTGCATGGATTCATTGGACCATTATTTTTTGATGGTACTGTAACCGGTGCCATTTATTTAAACTTGCTGCTGGAATGTGTCTTGCCACATGTTCAAGAAGATTTTGAAGATGAGGACTTCTATTTCCAATAAAATAGGGTACCCCCACACTACCATCCTGATGTAAGGGCCTATCTTGATGAGAATATGCCAAACAGATGGATTGGGCAAAGTAGTTCAGTAGAATACCCTTCGCGTTCATAAGACCTCATGCCACTGGACTTTTCCTTATGGGGATTTCTAAAAGATAAAATTTATGCTACAAAACCAGCAACCTTTGACAAATTAATAGTAGCCATTGAAAGAGAATGTGCCCTAAAAGGAAATGAAATAATTTTATGCTTTGCGTTATGTCTGGATCAGAATGGTCATCAGTTTGAGAACAAAAATAAAAAAGTACATTTATGTATTTTATTTTAACATTTGAAACTGTATAGTAATAAATACTGACTTTATAATCATTCAGGTGTGTATACTTTTTTTGGGACACCCTATATTAAGATAAGACAGATGTACTTAAAAAGGTTACGTAGATACATAGTTGGTAAGGTTGAACCAAGACATTTTTTGCTAAATAAGATACCCAGATTACCATTGACATCGTTTAACCAGTGGTTTCACGCAGTATCACCAGTGGCAAGGTCCAGGGGAGTAAGCATAGCCTTGGGAAGGGGGTGCCCTTTAATTCCTACAGCAACACAAATAGATCCCGAGGGGCGGTACCTCTTTGTCAAGGGGATGCTTAATGGGTGTTGTTCTACGTTGGCAGCTATATATGCCCCCAAAAAACTGAACATGTTCAAAGAGGGATGTGTAATAGTAGGAGGGGACTTCAATACTATATTAGACCCCAAACTAGACACAACAGCCGGAAAATCAGCATTGTCATTTGGAGCCCTTAGACATATAAAAAAAACTTTTCAAACTCATCACATGGTGGATAGCTGGAGGGCATTAAATGGGGAGACAAAGGACTATAGCTACTATTCCAAAACACATAAAGTGTATTCGAGGTTAGACTTATTCCTGGTGGACCAGTATTACCTTGAAAATGTGAAAACAGTTCAGATAAAAAATATAACAATATCTGATCATGCCCCAGTGTTGTTGACAATTTTGTTAATGAAAGCAGGCTACCATGAAAGAACATGGAGATTAAATGAGACCCTACTAGATGACAAATGGGTAGTGGATGACATCAGAAAGAAAATGAAAGAATACTTTGAGATAAATACAGTAGGGGAGGTATCAGAACAAACGGTCTGGGATGCCCACAAGGTGGTCATAAGAGGGGAGTTAATAGCTCATGGATCCAGAATAAAAAAAAATAAAAGGAGGGAGATGGAGGATCTACTAGGGGAAATACAAGAGTGGGAGGGAAGACATAAAAGAAAAGGGGCACTGATTTAGAGGTAGACAGAAAGTTGGGACTATTGAGGGACAAGCTTGTCACTTGTTTGGACAGGAAAGTTAAGGACAAACACAGATTCCTGGCACACCGTTTTTACGAACACGGAAATAAATGCGGTAAATTACTGGCTAGACAGTTAAAAAAACAGCAAGAGCTATCCCATGTCCATGAAATACGAATCAACAACAACCAGATAATGGACACAAAATCAATAGCTAATGAATTTAAACAATTTTATACAAGTTTATATACGGTAATATACACCCGGTAGTGGTAATAAGTGAGAGAGAGAAACAAGTAGAAGAAATAAAAGAGTATATTAAAAACTCAGCACTACCATCTCTCCCCTTGGACTTGGTGGAAAAATTTGAGGAAGATATTACTATAGATGAAATAAAAAAAGTAATAGGGGAACTACCAAATGGGAAAAGTCCGGGGCCAGACGGTATAACATATGCATATTATAAAAAATTTACAGACATTTTGACAGCACCACTATGTAATTATCTCAATAAAATCCGAGCAAATAATCCCCCATCCCCCGAAACATTATTAGCATACGTGACGATTATCCCAAAACCTGGGAAGGACCCACAATACTGCGCAAACTACAGGCCTATTTCTCTCCTGAATACATATATCAAAATACTATCAAAAATAATAGCAAGGAGATTGCAGCATAAAGTAGTACAACTGATCCATCTGGACCAGACGGGCTTTGTGATGGGGCGGGAGACTAAGGACAATACCATTCGAGCCCTTCACCTATTCTATTGGATGCAGAAGGGACCCAGTAAAGAACCAAAAGTAGCCCTGTCGATGGATGCCGAAAAGGCATTCGACAGGGTGAATTGGACATATATGATGGAAGTACTGAGGGGAATAGGCCTGGAGGAGCGGATGATGGGTTGGATAGCAGCACTGTATGCAAGCCCTAAAGCCAGGGTTAAGGTAAACGGAACCCTGTCGAGTAGCTTTGAAATCACCAATGGCACCCGACAGGGATGTCCTTTGTCACCAATATTGTTTGCCTTGACCCTGGAACCATACCTTTGTAGAGTAAGGGCAAATAAAAGAATAACAGGAGTGGAAATGGGCCCTAGAGAACATAAAGTGTCAGCATACGTGGACGATTTATTATTTTATTTATCGAAACCACAGGAATCAATATTAGCATTGATGCAGGAAGTAGAAAGATATGGGAAGTTATCTAATTTTAAAATAAATACAGAGAAATCCATAATACTTCCCAGCCATGTACCCCCACTCATAATTAAACGGCTACGAGAAGCCTATCCGTTTGTCTGGAGAAGAGACTCACTGTACTATCTAGGAGTACACATAACAGCAGACACTAAACTGATGTACGAACTCAATTATGAAACTTTAGTCACTAAGATAAACGAGGACCTACATAGATGGAGAGGCCACACATTAACTTGGTTTGGCAGGATGAGCACCTTGAGGATGAATGTGTTACCGAGAATAATTTACATCCTGAATACGGTACCCATGGCACTGCCGCAAACGTTCTTTAAAAAAATTCGTAGAGCTTTCACCTCCTTTGTTTGGAAGGAGGGGAACGCAAGAATAGCATATAACATACTGCGTAAAAAGAGAAGAGAGGGGGGAATGGGACTCCCAGACATATCGCTCTATTACAAAGCAATGTTGTTAGTTAGAATCACGAACTGGTGTCATGATGCCTCCACCAGGGCATGGGTTAGGATGGAGGAAAGTATGGCTGGCAGGAAATTAGCTGGGGCACCGTGGATACCCAATAAGTTAAGGGGACTATCAAAATGGACATCTCCATTGACATTGAATACGCTAGCAGTGTGGGACAGAATAAATAAAACTGGTAAATATGCACCCAGTACATCCCCTCTGGCCCCTCTAGGAGGGTACCCATGGTTTCCACCTGGGGAAGAGAGTGGAGCACTGGGTCCTTGGGAATCAAATGACAACACAATGTGCGCAAGGTATGCCCCAAGAGGTTATTTAATGCCGCAGTCAGAGTTGATATCATCACAAGGAAGTATGGGGATGGCAGGATGCAGATATAACCAGATGAATAACTTCTTTAACAAATTAGAACCCAGGGTAAGGACATTGGACTCACTAACAGCATTTGAGACAATGTGTGTGAGGAGAGAGAGACCTCAGCACATGTTGTCTCAAATGTATAAATTGACCCTGAGTGAACAAAAAAATATAACCCCATATTTTATTAGGGAGTGGGAAAAAGAGCTGGAACAAACATTCACCTCAACACAAAAAAAAAGATTTATAGAGATGACACACTCGTCCTCAATTTGCTCAGCCACCCAAGAGATGTCATATAAATTTATGACCAGATGGTACCGAACACCGATGCGAATAGCGCAGATATACCCGACAGCAGATGGGCAATGCTGGAGGGGATGTGGGGAGAGGGGCACCTTACTTCACATCTGGTGGTCTTGCCCAAAGATAAAAAGATTCTGGGAGGAGGTGATCCCGTGGATTAGGAAAATAGCCAATATACCTCTAGATGCAATACCCATGCATATCTTGTTTCATGGAACCACCGGCCCCATAAGAGAATATAAAAATAGTGTAACACCTCACTTACTTAACGCAGATAAAAAATTAATCCCTAAGAAGTGGAAACAAGAAGCCCCTCCAACTATGGGAGAATGGAAGATGGAAGTGGAGGCAATCATGGAAGCAGAAGGGTGAATATATAAAATACGAGGCCAACAGGGGAAATATAGAGAGATATGGAAAGGTTGGAAAAACTATGCCACAGAAATAGAGGGGGTTTGAGAAGTAGAATGGAAAGAAAGAGAGAGGAAAAGATGGGGAAAATAGACACCACCAAACCTCCAAAAAAAAAAAAAAAAGTGACTGTAGGTAATATAACAAAGAGAGGGAGGTAAACTACAACAGAATGGAGAGGGATTGGTAAAAGTATGTGAGAATCGTGGGGGAAGTGATCTCATCCTCTGACACCTCATCCCTAACTTCGCTGTACGCAAATACCCGTAGGGAGTTTGCTCATCTGAGCCAGTTTTAGGGGAGGGGGGGTTTCTCCCTCACTTCTCCCGTTTTTTAAGTTGGGGAAGGCTTATTTCACAATAAACACATATTAAGTAGGAAACACAATATAAGATGCACAAAATAAATATTAATAACAATAATACACTGACAGGGTAGAACACATCACTAGCTAAAAGAAAAAAAATGAGAATTTTTTTTTCTCATATAAAAAACACAGAGTAAATAGAACATGCACAACCTTAAGGGAATGGGGGGGGGGGGGGATAGAGAATGCATATAAATAAAGGTGATTAAGAAAAATAAGAAGGACTGTAAGAGTGGAGCACATTAATAGACACAAACGGAACAATAAAGGAGTAGGCGGGAGTTTATCTCTATCGTCTCCTCCCTTCTCTTCCCCTTCCCCCCTCTTTCCCCTTTTTCCCCCCTTTTCCCTCTTCCCCTCCCCTCCTCTTCCCCCCCTTTTTTTTTTTTCCCCTGGGAAATATTAGAAACATTACAAGCGCCAGGAGAGAGGGAGGAGGATAAATGGCAGAGGATGAGAAACCCCACCCAAAGAGAAAGTGAATGTTTGAATACGATAAGGAATGGATAATGTTAAATGTTAAATGTTGTGAAGTTTTTATGTGAAGAAAATCCTTAATAAAAGTTGAATTAATAAAAAAAAAAGAATCAAGACACTGTGAGAAAAGGAAAAAGGCGGGATTTTGAATAAAGGGCGCAGTCAATAGTATGGGGTAAAAAAATTGTATATTTAATATATAACATGATAAAAAATTCATACAAATTCATAAATGTTATCATAGTGTAATTCATCTATATACATGTAGGAACATGATAATTTATGACAGTGAAGCGGGATTAGGACTACACCACCTGTGAAACTTTCTATTGCACAGTAGATTATTGATAATCATAGTAATATACAAGCATTCATATGAATGGAAATGAATACATAATCGGTTTACACATTGCATGTACAGAGGCTTGACGCGTTTCGTGGAGTATTTATATCCACTCTTCAGGAGCAACAATGTGTGTATCTGAAATGAAACATATGAGTTTCTAGGTCAGTGCCTTTATAAAAATGAGAGAGTATAACTTGGGGATATCCCCTTATTAAGAGGATACTCACAACCACCATGTAGCCAGAGTGCAACATTGAGAGCTGGAAGCTCCCCTAAGAGCATCTTTTCCAGGAGCTGTGGCAGCATATGGCGTATGTGGGACCCCCACATGACAACACCGGGGGAGGGTATATCTCCATAAGGTGGTGATCCCTGAGATTAGTTGCAAGTGTAACTAAAGATAAAGACACCGGACCATCCAATTGAACCTAAATGTGTGCATTTGTTGATGTCATTATCAATTTTTAATATCCCTATATATTGTGTTCACAAAGACACTCATCTAAAAGTTATTTTGAATGTATGTATACTGTCTGCTGATTGTCATGGTTATGCAGTAATGTTTGTCTCTCAGCTTACCCCTTCTCCATGTGTTCACCTTAGAGGCCAGCCACTCTCATCTGGCTGCTTAAATAATCTCTCCTCCAAGCATGGCTCCACCTCAGGCCCTATCAGGGAACACTATATTAACCTGTGCACTGCAAGCCAGCCATGCTGATCAAAGTTGTTTGTTAAGCTATTGTGTGTTTGGGTTCCTGCTTGCCGTGTGCTATGTCTGTCTCTGTTTTACCGATCTTGGCTTGTTCTTGACTATCCCTGTCTGCTTGTGACCTTGGCCTTTGGCTTGTCTTTTGTTTATCCTTGTCTGCTAGTCGCCCCGATGTTTGGCTTATCCCCTCACTATCCCTTGTATCCTGGGCTGCTGCTTCCCCTCTATCCTCTATAGCCTACTGTGAGCGTGAGCTGGGGGTCTCTGGGGGCCGCGACCTGGATCCAGTTGCAGCCCAGGCCATCCTCACCACTAGAGGCTCTGGTGAACACCTTCTGGATCTTAGACTCCGTGCCCTGGGGAATCTTAGGCTCTAGCTCCCTGTGGGATCCCTGTTAGTGCTCCAGTGGACCTGCCTTCCTTAATCACCCAGTGTTCCATCCACAGCAGTCAGCCATAGGGTTCACTACCTTAGCGGTGCACTCCTGACCCCAACGGTGTGCATCTGTCACCTGGCTTCAGGTGACCTGACACTGATACCACCAATTGTGGAAAGGAGTTCTACATTCTTCCCATTCCAACAGGAAAGTATCCCTTACACAGTTTAGGATTGTCCTGCTTCTCATCCAAATTCATTGTGTTGCCATGTGTCTTTTTTAGAGCTTACATAGTTTTCGCCCAATGAAAGATTTATATTGCAATCATTTTGCCTCCTTGGCATCTTTTCTGCAGGGAGAATTGGTTTAAAGTTTGTAATTGTTCCTTATAACTGAGGTCCTCCAGCCCCCTTATTAGCCTTGTTGCCCTTCTCTGGAATCCCTCCAGCTCCAGCTCATCCTTCCTGAGGATTGTTGACCATAACTGGACTTCATACTCAAGATGTGGCCAAACAAGAGTTTTGTAAAGTGGTAAAATTATAGTCTTATCTCTTGAGTAAATACTCTTTTTAATGCAAGCTAGTAGTCTGCTAGCCTTGCTTGCTGCCACTTGGCATTGCATGCTTTAGCTGAGTCTGTGATCTACCAGGACCCCCAAGTTGTTTTGTTTAGAGAAAAAGGGGTATCCTTGGAATAAACTCTGAATTAGCAGTTGGAGTTATTCATAAACCTTCAATTGTGGTCACTTCAAAAATCAAGAAGCCCTCATCAAAATTAGTAATGAGCAGATGTGCCTCGGTTTGATTTATGGCCTGTTTGACAAACCTTCTGTAAATTCCTGCAATTACAAGCTTTACTCTGAACCACAATAATGTGATAAGGGGGCACATTTTGAAAATCAATTTCGAATTTCAAGACTAATAAGGAAGGGATTGTCAAATAAGGGCATAGAGAGCTGGGCACTGCCCAGAGGGACACGTACCAATGGAAAAATAAATGTTAAAATTACCGTTTAGCAGAGACAGGATACTCCCTTTTTTTGTGATATCAGGGGAGACAAGGGAAAACACAAATCCTTTTAATTACGGGCTTGGAGGCTTAACCTGTATTTGGTGTTATGGAACAATTCTCACGGGCAACATCATCAACACTGCATACTACCATCACATAATTTGCATGTGTATTACATTTCTGTCACCTTTATATTATTGTATAACCTTAATATAGCAGCAGCACCCCAGTCTGATTCAATATTCTAACTAGGAGAAAATGCTTTGTAGGTAGTTGTTGATGCAAAATCTGATTTCTTTAACAGCCTATACCAGCCCCACATGCTTGAATCCCTGGGCATTACCACCAAATATGGCTAAAGGAGCTTCCTTCTCCACCCCTCTCAACATGTGTTTGATGTGGCAAAAATTGATGTATGCACAATGGTACCCTGTACCAGCGTGCCAATAATATAATGCTAGATTATTTAATCTTGGAGCTACATGAAGAACCATGATTTCAAGCTAAATTCTTATGTTTTTTGGTCTTCTGTAGGTTGGATGTGCAATTCTTGTTTCCAGACAACCCAGTAAGGATGTGTAGGATAAGGACTGCAGTATTCTATATTGGGGGCAATGGAGTAGAAAAACTGCCTCTTTAATGGATTCAGTTCTTTAATAAAGTGTAAAGGTTTAGGAATGAAATGATAAAAATTATTAACCTGTTGATATCTCCAATAATCTAAAGCTGGCCACACACAGATCGAAATGTTACGTCTTGCTGCATGTTTTCTGACAATTCCAAGTGCAGCTGTCAAAATATGATGTCCTAACAGGGGGATTCCTCCATCCACTTCACTTGTGTGGATGAAAGAATCTGTTGATATATTTTTGCTCAGCCTGATATCCCCCTCCCAAAAAAAAAGAAATACCCATCTATGACCAACTGCAGGCATGTACGACCTATTTTGACTTTATTCCTTCCAGTGACATTTAGTGAGTTCCTTTCAGTAGATGGTGTAATCTTACAGTTGCGCAGTTCCTAAAAAAAAACTCCATGATTCAGGCTTCTAAGTAACCAAGGAGAATATATTATAGATATTATTGGATAATTACATTTCCATCTGTTTTCGCTGCATATGCTATCTCAAACCTGGAAAATGTGTTTTGTTAGTGGCAAAGTTAGATGTTTAAGTTGTCTGGTGTGCTTGGAGGCCAGCAGATCTAAATGAAGTTGACCGTAAATTTGAGTTGAACCCATCTTTTCTGAATAGCATAAAAATGCCAATCCAATGCTTTGCAGGAATCACTGCTTCAAAATATTGCTTAACGTGCGCATGCGCGGGGACTCGGAGAAGGACGTGTGCTGACCGAGCTCCCGGCACCCCGACCCACCAGAGCTAACGATAGCGCAGGCACTGAGGTCCGTGAGCCAGGACCGATCCCACACCAGCCCCGAAGTGGCGATGAACCGTAGGGCACAGGGGCAGCCGCGGAAAGGACACGATACGCAAACTACAGCCCAGAAGAGAGCAGGGCCTTCCCCTACAGCACAGCCACGATCCAAGATGGCGCCGGGTAAGCCAGACACACGAGGCAGCACGGCAGCAGCCAGATCCGACGGAGCTACACAGAGAGGAGACAGGCAGCTAAATCTGGAGCCAACTAGGGATCCATTCTCCTCACAATCCTCGGGAGAGGTGGAGACCGGACACTATCACATCCCCCATCCCCAGCCATATACGCTGATAGACATGACTCTCCAAACTCCCCTGCCTCCCCTGCCTCCTCCATGGATAGGAACATGGCAGACTTAGCAGAAGTCCTCATTAGCCAATCCAGCCAATCCAGCCAGGATATGCCAATTCCCCAGCTCTCACACTATTCCCCTGATGCTGTACTGTTGGGCAGATTCTCCACCATGCTGCAGCAGGAGCTCTCTAAGGCCTGCACATTAATCACCACTGACCTGAAAAAAGACATCCATAGCTTGGGAGAGCGTTTTGAGCTAATTGAAACCAAAGTGGATGGAGCCATCAAAAGGGTCAACCAGAACTCAGCCATGGTGACAGACCTCCAGGATAGATTAGAAGAGGCATTCACAAAAATTGAAGATTTGGAGAATCGTTCTCGTAGGTACAATGTCCGCGTGCGTGGCCTCCCTGAAACTCACACAGATCTAGAGGGGGCTGTAAAAGACCTGATGAAAACCCTTATCCCTGATATAGCCAACCACCACATGGAAGTTGATCGCGTTCACCGAGCACTGACAGCCCCAAGGGCCGACGGCCTACCACGAGACATTATTGTTAAGCCACATCACTACCGCATTAAGGATAAGATGATGCTTGCGGCCCGCAACAGGCCGGACCTGTCGCTATTTGGAACACCAATACAGCTCTTTACAGATTTGGCGCCATCAACGGTCCAGAAACGCAGAAACCTACGGCCATTACTCCAGCAACTTATGGCCAAACAGATTAAGTATCGATGGTCGTTCCCTTTTAAGTTATCATTCACTTACAACGGAAAGTCCCACTCCTTTTCCACGTTCCAAGCAGGCGAAGACCTACTGCTTAGTCTCGGCATCATTGCACGGGACTCTCCGACTCCGATTTCATCTCCCCCTCGTCTGGATCATCGTCCCCTCTCCCCGATATGGCAGGATCGCACACGCTCACAGGCCAGAAATGCTCGCCGGAATACCTGAGTATTATTGCTCTTCTCTCTTTTTGCTTTTTTGCCCCCTTTTGGGAACTGTTAGTGCTTGATTGCACGGATATGGCCTGGGCCCATGGTGGACTATGGGCCTGATGGGGCCATCGTTACCGTTCACAGTTCACAGGTTACAAAGTCACGGGTTACAAAGTTACTGGAGTTCCTGGTTCTTCGGACTGGCTGCCAGCCGAATATTTTACAACCCCGACGGGCCCAACCTGGTCGAAGAAATTTTGCTTTTTGCTTTTTAGCAGTCTGGGGGCCTTAGTCGGACCGCAATGTGTTCCCCTGTTGGGCTGTGGCTCGGGGGCCGGAACGACCGATGGGGACCCTTCCGGCCCCGGCGCCACTGGCCTTGGGAATGCATGTTCCTATAGACAGCCTGTTATGTTAAAACTGTATTGATTGATTTTGTCATTTCCGATATGACCTCGAATAGCCTGCTCGTACAGAGTGTAATCATATTTGGGTCGGGGTGGTCATGCTTGCCACCCAACTGCAAGACTACCTGTCCTACGACAAGGATGGTACCCTTGCACCTAATTTGCCGGATGTTGTCTCCGGCAGGGGTTATTCCCCATTCCTTCATTCATCAGCTAGGATTGAGTTATATTGGTTGTTTGGGCCTAAGGCCTATGTATATGTTTTTTTGCTTTTATTTTTGTTTCTCTTCTTCTCTAATGCCTTTTCCTTCTCTCCCTTCCCCCTCTTTCTTCGGAGCCTCGGTTCAGCGCCCTTCCCTTATGTCATGGTCTGAGAGGTCACATAGCCAAACAGTCATCATCATCGGGACCCTTCTCGCTTCATTCATTATGCAAGGTAAGAGTGCTCTGCCCTACCACGATGGGCACCACATATAACACAGACTATTCGATAGTTAGCCACAATGTACATGGATTTAACTCCCCTACTAAAAGAACTAAGGCTTTCCAGTTTTATCATAAACAGAAGGCTGAAGTCCTGCTATTACAGGAAACTCATTTCTCCAATGTCTCAGCGCCCCGTTACCTCAATGGGAAGTATCCACAGTTTTACTTGGCAGGGGGTCGGGAAAAGAAGGGCGGTGTAGCCATCTGCTTTTCGAAACGGACCCCCTTTACCCCCATCGCTATCGTTAAGGACAAGAGAGGTAGATATATTATGGCAGTGGGGCGGCTCCATGACCAGGAGGTGTCCTTTATATCATACTATGCCCCGAATACTGGACAGCCGGAATTCTTTAGCAAAATGCTGAAGATTCTTATGCCCAAAGTCCAGGGTCAGGTCATTATGGGAGGCGATAGTAATATTCCCTTGGACAGAATTATGGATAAATCGGACTCCTCTAGACCAACATTGAAACGCCCACCGACTGGAAGCAGCAAGGTTGCACGTCTGTTTCATTTCTATGACCTCATCGACGCCTGGCGAGAAAATAACCCTACGGTCAGAGACTTTACACACTTTTCACAAGCCCATCATACTTACTCGAGGATAGACCACGTTCTAGTACGTACGCCTTTGCTACCATTTATTAAGTCGGTTAAGATTTTATCTACCCCTTGGTCTGATCATTCCCCGATAAAACTCTCTACTTCAGGGCTATGGACTAAATCTAGACCCTCCCCGTGGAGACTTAATGTGAGCTTGCTGAATGACCCTACAATCTTTTTAGAGATTCAAAAGGAAATACAGGAATACTTTAGACTTAATAAGGCATCGGACACATCCCCCGCAATTAACTGGGTAGCTCATAAAGCAGCGATTAGGGGCATATTGTTACAAGTGGCAGCCAGGATTAAACGCAATAGGGAACAGGCAAATAAGATTCTGGAAACTAACTTAGATAACTTACTTAGTGAACAGCACAGAAATCCCCTGGTAGATATAAGGCATAAAATTGACGAGGCTCGACTAGCACTAAATCTTAGCTTGACTACTCAAGCGGAGAAACATATTAGTTGGTCTAAGCACAGGTTCTATACGATGGGTGATAAACCTACCACAATGTTAGCTAGAAAACTGGTTCCTCGACCGTACACACCGACTTTGCCTAAACTACGACTATCCACGGGCCTAACCTCCCAGAACCCCGAACGGATAATTGGAGAATTTCACAAATTTTATGCTAAGCTGTATGGAGTGCAGGACAAGTTCGATTCATCTGAAGCGAGCACATTCTTTCGCGACTTACAGCTGCCTAAATTGACACAAGCCCATGCGGAACTGATGGACGGTGCTCTTACAGAGCCTGAAGTCAGGGCTGCAATCAAAACCCTACACCCTACCAAGGCCCCTGGGCCAGATGGATTCCCGGGTCACTACTATAGGAAATATCACGATCTTCTGGCCCCACATCTCTGTACTTACTTTAATGACCTGAGAAGCGGCAGCAAGCTCCCCAGCCATGAAAATGTAGCCTATATAAGTGTTATCCCGAAACCAGGAAAGGACCATACAGACTGTTCCAATTATCGCCCAATTTCTCTGATCAATACGGATCTTAAGATTCTAACCAAAATACTGGCCCAGAGACTTAATACTTTTCTTCAGTGTTATATCCATCCTGACCAAGCAGGTTTTGTCCCGACAAGACAGGCATCGGACCAAACCCGCCGGATAATTAACCTTATCTCGGCAGTTCGGTCTGATTGGGATGGAAAGGGGACTAGGAGGGGAATGTTACTTTCATTAGATATCCAGAAGGCGTTCGATTCTATCTCCTGGGACTATCTTTTTGATGTTCTCACACGCTTTGGATTTGGGAGACGCTTTCTGGATCTCCTTCACATATTATATGATTCCCCCAGTGCCTCGCTAATGCTCAGAGGATATACATCCCAAACATTTCCTATCAGGAGAGGAACTAGACAGGGCTGCCCGTTGTCGCCACTATTATTCGCCCTGGCGATTGAACCACTAGCGCTCAAAATTCGCGCCTGCAGAGATATACAGGGCATTTATTGCGGAGACTATGAACACAAATGTTTACTCTTTGCGGACGACTTGTTGCTGACCTTGACCTCACCGATCACATCCCTACCTAACTTGTATGCTATTTTGCAGCCTTTCTCCAACATTTCCGGGTTGGCAATTAATCATAGTAAGTCAAGAGCACTGAACTTATCTTTGCTAAGCTCCACTCAGGCTACGCTTGAAAAATCATTTCAATTCCGATGGGAATCCACAGCTCTCCCTTATTTAGGCATACAGCTGACCTCATCTATTGGTGAGTTGTACAAAGAGAATTATCCAGCCCTTTTCAAACGGCTAACAGCTGACATGGCTAAGTGGCAGGTTCACCCGCCATCGTGGTTTGGCAGACTTCACTCAATTAAAATGAATGTTCTACCTCGATTATTGTATTTCTTCCGTACCTTGCCAGTTTCATTGGCCCGTGATGACCTTAAACGATTCCAGAATAAAGTACTACAGTTTATTTGGGGTGATAAGAGACCCAGGGTGAATAGGAGCACTCTATACACGTTGAAGCGGAGAGGGGGACTTGGTCTTCCAGACTTATTAAAATATTTTTATGCTGCCCAGATAGCACAACTTACAAGGTTTCACTCCCAACAGGCACAGGCCATTTGGATGGCTATGGAATCTTATTCCTGCCGTCCCAAACCTATTTCTTATATTTTATGGCTCCCTATCAAGGAGCGACCTCCTATACTTTGCCCTACTTTATCCATGTCACTGGAACTATGGGACAGACTCTCCAGATCTCACAAATTCAAATCTCCTCATTCTCCACTGACACCTCTGCTTCAAAATAAAGCATTCACCCCGGGTCTCACTCCACTAGCGTTCGAATGGTGGACTAATAAGGGTTTTAAGTGTATTGCTGACTTGTGCGATCATAGAGGTATGCTGACCGAACGGACTATGGCTGACAGACATCAAATGCCTCCAGCGGAGGGTTATAGGTTCGCCCAAATCTCACATTATGTACAAACCCTGGCTCGCAAGAGCAACCTAGCAACCCAAACTCCCATGGAACATCTATGCAAAAATTATGATAAAATTAAAGGACATTTATCTGCTATATATTCGATATTGCTGAGTGTATCGACAAAGCTGACTTATATGGTCCAATGGGAGACCGACTTGCAGGAAACCCTGGATCTGGACGAATGGCATAGGATAGCCGAGACAGCATCTCGTTCGCTCGTCAATACTTCAATAATTGAGGCCAATTATAAGGTTCTACTGAGGTGGTATATGGTGCCGGTCAGACTGGCAACTTTTGTCTCAGGAGCTACCCCGTTGTGCTTTAGAGGATGTGGCCAGATGGGCACCACCTATCATATTTGGTGGACATGCCCAAAGGTCCGGAGGTTTTGGATCAGGGTGTATAATTTAGTTTACTCCCTTACCCAACTAAACCTAACTAAATCAGCTAAGCAAGCATTACTGGGGGGAGGAGATGTGGAAGCCTCCAAGTCCTGCAAGAGGCTCTTGACATTTATTTTTATTTCAGCCAAAATCACTATTGCTAGGAACTGGAAATCGGCAGCTCTACCATTCGATCAGCTTAAAGGCAAATTGTCTTGGTTGATGCTAAACGAACGCTTGACCGCTCTGGCCCAAGATAAAATGAAACTGTTTCATGGAGTTTGGGACCCATGGCTTCGTTACCTAACTAATGACCCGGGGATGTTTACAGCATAGCCTAGGGGATTAGGTTGAGATGTCTGGATGCTGAATCGGGGCTCCTCCCCCCCCTCCCTCCCCCCATTCCCCCCTCCTCAACTGTCCTTTCCTTACTCTGTCTCCTTCCTTCTATTCTTTGTCACTGTCCTCTTTCCTCTCTTTTGAAATTTGTTTATTGTTTATTTTTGGAGTCAGATCCAGACCTTAGAGGTTTGTGCTGCTCCCTGTTTTCTCAGCTCCTACGGGACCATTGTCAGTCTGATCAGACCTCTGGGCGGCCCACACGGCCGGCTGAGTTGCGCCCCCCCCCGATAGATGGATGGGGGGGCGGCTCATCTGGGTGGACGGTTCAGATATGATCTGCGATGCTAATAGGGGTTAACGGCTCTACGGAGCTTCGGACTACTCCAAGGACCCCTACACTTGGTGATCTTCATTGTGTTACCCCAAATGTTGATTGTGACTGTACAATGTTATGTGGCGACTTTTATACATTTTGTATGACAAAACTTGAATAAAAAGATTGAAACACAAAATATTGCTTAACTTTAGGAAGGTTTGGGCCTCCTTCAAATTTTGAAATATACTATATAAGAGCTGGATATTTACACATGGTTTCCTTTTCTGCCAGAAAAATGCTAAATAATTGTTTTAAGTGTGTAAAAAAATGAAGCACTGGTTGAAAGTGGATCAAGACTTGTCATAAACTCATATAGACCTCCATAGGACCGTTCAGCAGACAAGCGGCTAGCTGAAGCGGAGTTCTTGGTGGAAGTACAGCTGTCAGGCTTTAGGCTGGAACATAGGTAGCAGCTGCTTCCAGGTGTAGCAAGATGTGCTTTGGCTCCATTCAGCACCTCTCCCAGCTGGGTGATGGTGACATGAAGAGGAGGGGGCATGGCTACATGTTACAGAGCAGCAGGACCACCCCTTTATCAAACCATAGGAAGAGTGTTTTATATACAGTATGTGCATTAGGATCTCAAGACCTAATCTGAGAGAGGCTGCATCCACTTCACCTGGCATTCCCTACCACCCGACTATTACTTTTTGGCTCTGAGGAAGAGGGTTCTCCCTCGCAAAGCATCAGCCGTAGCTGTAATACCTGTCGTTTGGACTCTCTGGATATTTGGTTCCAGCAGGAGGCCATTTGAAGGCATCTATCCCCTTTGATGGAATGGTGTATGTGCCTATTATTATACTTGCTTTGTGAGTATTCATGATCTTTTAAACATACTTTTAATAAACCTAGCCATTGGTAATGCACTAGGTCGGTGCGCCCTCTTTTTTCTTTTACATTTTATTCCCTACCACCCTCCTGGCCCTATCTAGTCAGCACAATAGCTTATTAATTTTCTTAGAAGAAACCATTTGTTCAATCTTCTTTCTCTTGTAGGTAGACACCATTTTTAGACAGACATCAGGATTTACTTGGCTATGTCATCTCTGAACCTACATCTCAGCCCAGGAAGTAAATGTGGATTCTGCAGGATGTCTAAAAATGGGGCCATCCTTCAAGAAGGAAAAGCAAGTGAAGGCATTGTCAAGGGGAGTACTGTGATCTTTATAAGAGGTAATAATGTAAATATCAGTAAATGTTACACTTATACAATATTTACCAAAAATATGCCTTGTGCTAGGTTCAAGTTAAAATGAACTTGTGCTTTGGCCATGCAGAACAAAGCAACACGTTTATTTTTACAACTAACTGTTACAATTAATACAAATATCACTAATGCCATTCAAAAGACCTTAAGCCTAGGTTCACACTGACAGCAGGATTGAAATTGTGCGAGTTCAGCTGAACTTTCAGAGACATCTGTGCGGGTTCCTGCACTTATATCTATTGAAATCCCACTCAAAGTCACCAAAATTAGTACAGAAACTACTTTTGGGAATTGGTGCGACGCCGCACCGATTCGGACAGTGTCATTCCCGCCAATAGCCACCGATTTGGAATGCGATTTGACATATCAAATCACATGACAAATTACAACAATGTGAAACTAGGCTTAATCTGTGTTAAAGACATTCAGCCTATGCATTCTACGTTTGATTAAGTACTGTGCCATTCTTTGCAGCCAGGTTTGCCAGATATCTCAAGCTGCTCCTCTGCAGTACTGCAACTGAAAAAAAAGAGTTTTAATGGGGTCTGTCCTTTAAAACCTTCCTCTCGAGGTCCAAAATATGTGAGCAAAGATGCAGTGAGCTCAGAGAGAAGATGGTGCTTTGAACCAAGGATCATTGTCTTTGTTTTAGTGCCATTAAAATGATTAGAATGTTGACGACTCTAGGAATGTAAAGGAAAAAGGGGGGAGATATGCCTATTTATAGGCCCCCCCTTTCCTCATGGGATCTGAGGCAGTGACATGTTATTTAAATGGTTTTGAAAATAAGACAATTTCATAGGATAGCATGAATTATCCAATAACATCTTATACAATTTCAAATTTAACTAAAGATAGGTCAGTTTAATCCACCAATGAATGTTTAGATACAGCAAGGTCCCCCTATAAATAGGGGCTATTGTTTATGACAGTTGCCAGTTGCCAGAAGAAACTGAAGAGGACAGCTCCCCACCCCCCTCTCCCTTGTTGCGGCTTTTTTATGTGGTGAACAATCCTTTCCTTGGGGTAAATTGTTTTTGTTTACTCAGAAGTGAGAATTTATTCAGTCTGAGCCGTAGTGGCTAGGTTGATTTTTATTTATTTATTTATATTTTAAGTTAATGTTATAATAAAGTTATTTATAAATATTCTAGAAATGTATTAACTACTTGAGGCCCTGGCTATAGCCAAATGACGGCTTCAGCGCGGACCTGAAAATCCGGGAGGTCCTCAATAGGGCGTGCGCTGTGATCACCCGAGTCACTGAGATCCCGACCCCTTACCACGTGATCAGCTGTCAGCCAATGACAGCTGATCATGTGATGTAAACCAAGAATCTGTAATCGTTTTTTTTCTCCTCACGCTGACATGACAGAGTGAGGAGGAAAAAAAGCCGATCACCAGCTTGTTCACAAGGTACATCGGTCCCGAAGAGGAAGGAGGCAGATGTGCCTCATCAGTGCCTGCCAGTATGCCAATAATTGCTAACTGCCAGTGCCCACAGTTCCACCTATCAATGCCCACAGTGCCACCTATTAATGCCCACAAGTGCCACCTATCAATGCCCACAAGTGCCGCCAATCAGTGCCTCATCAGTGCCACCTAGCAATGCTGCCTATCAGTGTAACCTACCAGTGCCCATTATTGCCACCCATCAGTGCCCATCACTGCCACCTATCAGTGCCCATCACTGCCACCTATCAGTGCCACCTATTAGTGCCACTTCTCAGTGCCCACCAGTGCCACCTATCAATGCCCTTCAGTGCCACCCATCAGTGCCACCTCTCAGTGCTGCCTATCAGTGCCCACCAGTGCCGCCTTATCAGTGCCCACCAGTGCCGCCTTATTGGTGCCCAACAGTGCCGCCTTATCGGTGCCCATCAGGGCAGCCCATCGGTGCCCATCAGTGCCCTTCAGTGCAGCCCATCAGTGCCCATCAGTGCAGCCTCATTAGCGTACATCAATGAAGGAGAAAAATTACCTGTTTACAAAATTTTATAACAAAATATAAAAATATATATATATTGTTTTTAAAAATCAGTCTTTTTAATTTGTTTTAACAAAAAATAAAAACCACAGAGGTTATCAAATACCACCAAAAGAAAGCTCTATTTGTGGGGAAAAAATTATAAAAAATTCATTTGGGTACAGCGTTGTATGACCGCGCAATTGTCATTCAAAGTGCATCAGCTCTGAAAGCTGAAAATTGGTTTGGGCGGGAGGGGGTTTAAGTGCCCAGTAAGCAAGTGGTTAAACCAATAAAAACAAGCCGCGGCCTAAATATTTTATCCAATAAAATATATTTATTTCAAAATTAAAATTGCTTGTCTGGATTGAATTATATATATATATATATATATATATATACTTAAAAAAATGTCTGCTGCCTTCTATCCCATAAGATTAGCCGTACAGCCAACTCTAGAACATTAATGCCATGATGAGCTACTAAGCACGTAGGCACTTTATCTCTACTAATGTCATGCCATCTCTGGTAGTCAAACCATAATAATATGAGGAAATAAATATTTTCCTGATAATGGATTTCAGAATCCATTAAGAAAGTCAGGAGCCCAAACAATATCTGGAATTTTGTGCACTGAAATGTGTCAATAGGGTTGTATACCCTTAGAGGAGAAAATATTCTGTCTGCTGGATTTGAAGCACTTAACCCAGTGAAACAGCTATTGTACGGCTTGGAAAGAATTCTGTTTGTGGAATCTAAACACTTTATACAGCACCAAAAAAAAAACAAAAAAACATAAAGCTGACTTACATGAAAGGGCTCAGAGTGATATTTACAGATGACTGGAAAAAAAGTCTCTGTAGTTTCTCAGAATGGAAGATATTTGAGATGATATGAGTAAGGGGAATGATATTTTGCTTCAAACAGCTGCATTTCTATCCACTAATCCTACTGAAGGACAATATTGTCATCCTTTACTTGACACTGACTGCTGTGGAAATTATTTTCTATATGATGGACATGCATAATTGTGGCCTATGTCCCCATGTCTAAACATGACTAGGGATTAGGTGTACAAGATGGAAAACAGCAAAAGCCCAGATTTCATTTTATTCAAAATCTTGTATTGCAAAAATCCAATGAGTTTCATAGGTTCAAAGGGTCCTCCTTCACCAGCACATAGTACTATTGAACAAAGTGCGTACTGGACTGATACAATTAAAGGATTACTGGGGGATAATTAGCATGATTGCTCCAGATGCCGGTTAAGCAGTTGTAATGTGAGTACGGTGCAGGTGCACAGGGAGAGGAGAAAGTGGAATGCGTGCTTCAGTGCTTCTGCAGTGAAATTTGAGGATAAATTGCCCCATAGTGACTTCAGCTGCAGAGAGGGCTTATTTTAAAGAGTATTTACCGCTTGCTAAAATATGTAAATTCCATGGAATGACCACAATTCCATTTCGAAATTGCTTTCTGCATTGATTCCAATCCATTTTGCTAAAATGGTTGCATTTCATCCTCTCAATTTTTTGTTAAATTGCAGGGAAATGAAAAATCAATATTTCCCAAATACCCAGCTGGAAATATCAATTGGAGGATTTATTTTGCATAAATACTTTAAGAGAAAGGCAATACTAAAACTTTATAAAAAATCTTTAGTCATTTTCTGTTTATATTGGTAGCAATACATTAGATACATTTTGATCATAATCAAAGTAAAAAACAAAGAATGAAAATTTTAATGACAGAGATCACCAGAATTTCCGATAGGTGAAACGCACGCCGATCCCTTAAGGTAGACATAGCAGTGCTAATGCTGTATTTGAAAGGCTGTATACATTTGTGTTGAGTCAGGACACATTGAATGAGTGCAATACCTTGTTACCTTTTTTTATACTTGGTGCAATAGAAAATACTACACTATAGTGCCATTTTTTGATTTAATGTGGTGGTATCCTTTGGAGTGATGATGGGAGATATAGGACAATTTTGGAAGTGCTAATGAAGATGTTGTGATCAATCTGAATGATATATCAAATATCCCAAAGCACTTATTGACCTTTATTCATTTTGAGGTCACCGGAGTGATGGCGAGTGTGCACTTCTCACTGTGGTGCTGGCATTCAGTGTCTTATTGGAGGATTATTCACCAAAATTTTAATTGATTTATATAACACCTTTTAATGTATGTTATTATGGTTATATTAGCGCTGTGTCCTTTTTCTGGTTTAGTGTGTATATAGTTTTTCACTATAAGGAGAGAAGCTTTCTTATACAATATTTTATTGTTTATAGTCACTGTTGAGCAGGCGCCTTTATATATAATTATTTTAGATCACCAGAACACAGCAGGCAAATGACAGGTACACTGATACAAAGTCCAAAAACATGAATGAATACAGGCTGGCAAATTCAAAAATTTCAATGAATAACTAGTGTAGAATGTCTGGCACGCAAATGCAAAAATCCTAATAAGTTAAATATTGCAAAAGGAGGTTGGTGTGTAATTTACCAAATATCCCAAATAGAGCAATACAGTTTAAAGATGTATTAAACCCAAAATCAAAAATGTAATATATTGCATCTTGCCAATGCTTAAATGCAGTGGAATCATTATTTTTTCCTCTGCTTTCACCTGGTGATCTGGCCAGTAACATACACCCTGTATTAGAGTGCCCCCACTCTGGAAGCAGGAGCATAGGGGTACCTTTGGACAGCTGCATTGTCAATCTGGGGGAAGGGGAGTGTTAGATGCATTAGCAGATTTAGATACACTGAGAAATTGAAGTTTTACATAAAAAACTAAAGCTGATCATAGTAAGCACCCACGTCAATGGTACATGTTTTTTCTCAACCCTGTAACTGATACATTTACAGGAGAGCTTGTTCTTTTGAAAAACAACAGACTTACTAGCTGGATCACCAGTTGAAAATAAAGGAAGGAAAGCCTAAAAAAGAAAAAAAATGCAGCCACCACAACTAAGCATGGGGAAGCTGCAACATAATAAATGTTTGCTTTTTGGTTTAATACTGCTTTAATTTGGCCTCTAGACTTATGTGCTCCAGGGGGATCAGGGAGTTGACTACATTGATTGATGCCTGCTTTGCAAAAAGGTTTGAGAGAAAGCCAATGTTTGGCTGTTTCCTTCATAGCAACAAATAGCTTACAAACTGTTTTAAGATCTGCAGCGGGGGAGAAGGAGATCACTAACATAACCTATAAATCATGGCAGAGAGTCAGCAAGGAACAACAAAGATATTTCTCTCATGACATAGCAAGTGATGTTTGGGACAATATGGGGTGAGGATAGATTGACTTTTAAATGTTTTTTTTAGATGGTAAGCCTTTGAGGGTGGTTCAAAGAAGTTTTACTAATTTTCTATAATATGGGGGACTTCTGGTCCTCAGAGACTGTGCCAATATCAAATGACCATGGACAGTCTAAGACAGGCCATAGATTATGTAACCTCCACCACAGGTGGAAGGACAGACAATTGATTGATTCCCCCATCAGTCAGTGTTGATGGGGGAATCCCTCCTACAGCGCTATTGTGTTCTGACTGGGAGGAACCTTTCCTGATAGCAAATCAACAATTTGTTTTGTCTGCTATAGCCAGCTGCACAAATCCTTAGGGATAGGGAAAAACCGGACAGGCTGGTTGTACACAAGTCGATGTTTTGATCGACTTGTGTACAACAAGCGTGCCCATACATGGATCGAAATTCGGTGGTCCTTGCTGGTTGAATTTCGATCCATGTATGGCGACTTAAGGGGTAACAATACATTTGAAACTACTACTACCACTGCCATACCTGATAATTTGCAATATAATAAGTATTATTTTTTCTTTATATGCTGTATTTTAGCTTGGTAATCATTAAAAAACAAATTTTTATTCAATACACCTGCTTTTTCTTTTATTAGCTGCAACAAATAAAATATTTTTTTAGCATTTTGCAATTATATAAGGTCTGTATTGAGATCACAATAATTCAATTCATTAAAAGAACTTCTTAAAGATTTCAAATCTCAATCAAGTGGGTCTATGGACCTTGACAGCCATGAAAGAGCTCTGAATTAATTGCGCGCTGTCTTGCACTTTTGGTTCTTAATATTCTCTCTCACTGGGACAATTTGCCTCAGATATCTTTTGAACCAAGGATAGAAGGCGACCAAAAGCAGCTCTCTGCCTCTCTATGCAATTCTTCATTTTAATGAGGAGGAAATGTCACAAATACCAATGTGCACTTGAAATATTATAATCTCGTTCAGTTTTATGTCACAGTAAGTATTTTTTGTAAAGTCTAATCATTCAGAATTCTTTTTTCTCCTAGAATTAAAAACACAGCTATTCAGTAGGTTCTTAGATTTTTTTTTTATTAAAAAATAAAAATTATTATATAGCCATATGTGAAAATTATCATTATGTATTTTGGCTTATGTACACACATTTTGTAGCATAACTCTAACTTTTTTAATTGGTTTTATTGGATAAACCACAATTTTCATACTCTAATACAAGGAAGCATGTAATATATTATCAAAGTTGCATCCAGTAAGCCATAAAAAACTATTTACTCCTGATAGATATCTTCATTTTTTTGGTATCCTTGTTAATGTCTAAAGACTTTCCAGAATGTCCAAAGACTAAATACCATTTGTGTTCCATAGAACATCTTAAGGTGGCCATAGATTGATCGGAATCTGGCTGGTTCAACTCCTGTTCAACTGCCCTATTGGATAAAAGGCACTTAATCAGCGGCTGCAGCCAATGGCTGCAGTGCTGATCTGTGTATTCTGACAGCAGGGGAGTCTCCACGCTGTCATAATGCAATACAACAGTGGGGAGAATTCCCTCATCCACCCGGAATGTGTGGTTGGGGGAACTGGTTCAGTTTTATGCCGCATACAACACAGTCGGAATTTCCCGACAACAAATGTTCAATGTGATCTTCTTGTCAGAAAATCCTACCGTGTGTAGGCTCCATCGGACATTTGCTGTCGGAATTTCCAACATCAAAAATTTGAGAGCTGGTTCTCTAATTTTCCGACAACAAAACTCGGAAATTCTGAGCATTCGTACACAATTCCGACGCACAAAATTCCATGCATGTTTGGAATCAAGCAGAAGAGCCGCACTGGTTATTGAACTTAATTTTTCTCGGCTCGTCGTACGTGTTGTACGTCACCACGTTCTTGACGTTCGCAATTTCCGACAACATTTGTGTGACCACGTGTATGCACGACAAGTTTGAGCCAACATCCGTTGGAAAAAAATCCACGGTTTTGTTGTCGGAATGTCGATCGTCTGTATGCAGCGTGAGTTCAGACCATGTATGACCAGCTTTAAACCCTGTACACACGATCGGTTTTACAGATGAAAACAGTCCGATGGACTTTTTTCATCGGACAAACCGATTGTGTATGGGTCCTATCGGTCTTTTTTCCATCGGTGTTAAAAAATAGAACATGTTTTAAATTTATCCAATGAGAAAAAAAAACGATAGCAAATTACTATCGTCTGTGGGGAACTCCATCGGATAAAAAACCCACGCATGCTCAGAATCAAGTCGACGCATGCTCAGAAGCATAAAACTTAATTTTTCTTGGCTCGTCTGAGTGTTTTACGTCACGGCGTTTGAGACGATCTGTTTTTTGACTGATGGTGTGTAGGCAAGACTGATGGAAGTCAGCTTCATCGGATTTCCGATGGAAAAATCCATCGGTTTAAAATCCATAGGAAATCCGATCGTGTGTACAGGGCTTAAGAGTTTAAATTCCTTGAATGAATGCTGTCTCGCGTCAAGAAGCATCTATTGAACAATGAGACATAATACAGTGATGCTGGTAAGAGAATGTCCTATGAGCTTCTGACAACTGACAAATGTATATATAATTCAGTGGCTTAACTAGAAATAAAAAAACAGACATCATAGCAAAAACATTATAGAATCCTTAGTTCTCATAGGTCAAAGCAGGGATGCTGCTTTATTAATTTTTTATGTGAGACTTTCCTTGTGCATTCTACTGTAGAAATTGCAATGCCTTGAAAAAGTATTAAAAAAAAATCTTGAAATATTCCACATTTTGTCTTGTTACAACCTAAAACATAAATATATTTTTTTGCCATTTTATGTGATAGACCCACACAAAGTGCCACATAATTGTGAAGTGGAAGGACATGTTAAATGGTTTTCTAAATTGTTTACAAATAAATATCTGAAAATTGTGGCATGCATTTGTATTCAGCCCCCTTTTCTCTGATACCCCTAACTAAAATCTAGTGGAACCAATTGCCTTCAGAAGTCACCTAATTAGTAAATAGAGCCCACCTGTGTGTAATTTAATCTTAGTATAAATACAGCTTCTCTGTGAAGCCCTCAGAGGTTTGTTAGCGAACCTTAGTGAACAAACAGCATCTTGAAGACCAAGGAACACTTCAGACAGGTTAGGGATAAAGTCGTGGAAAAGTTTAAAGCAGAGTTAGGTTATAAAAAAATTACTCCAAGCTTTGAACATCTCACAGAACACTGTTTAATCCATTAAGAGTATGGCACCACTGCAAACCTACCAAGACAATGCCGTCCG
The DNA here is from genome assembly GCA_029206835.1 of Rana muscosa. Classification (NCBI taxonomy): domain Eukaryota; kingdom Metazoa; phylum Chordata; class Amphibia; order Anura; family Ranidae; genus Rana; species Rana muscosa. The sequence continues at coordinate 75,127,555 of CM055127.1, forward strand.
CCTAAACTGACTGGCCGGGCAAAGCGAGCATTCATCAGAGATGCAGCCAAGAGGCCCATGGTAACTCTGGAAGAGTTGCAGAGATTCACAGCTTAGGTGGGAGAATCTGTCCACAGGACAATTATTAGTTGTGCATTCCACAAATCTGGCCTTTATTGAAGAGTCATGATCCTTGAAACCCTTCAAAGTTCCAGGCCTTGATGGGCTTTCTGAACTATATTATAAAAAATTCTCATCTCTCCTGGTACCCCATTTAGCCACACATTTTAATGCTCTGAAAGGGGGCTCCATTCCTTCTCCAGATTTACTAAAGGCTCACATTACCAAGATTCGTAAAACTAATGATGGGGCATTCAATCCTTAAGCCTTCAGACTGATTTCTCTTTTGAATATAGACCTGAAGATTCTAGCAAAGGTCTTAAGCACCCCGTTCAACAGATATCCTTGCTTTCTCATTTATACGGACCAGGCGGATCTTGTCCCTGGGTGTCAGGCTGGGGATAAAATCCGCAAGGTAATTCACTTGATTCACCAATTGAACCACTTTAAGATACCTGGTTTCCCCCTTTCACTCAACATTTACAGAGCTTTTGATTCTCTCTCTTGGGATTATTTGCAAAATGTTTTGAAATGGTGGAGCTCATTTAGCATGAATAGCGGCAATAAACTCCTCCCTGTCCTCCATGGTTAAGTATGTAGGCTACTTTTTAACCCCCACTTTTCATATTAAGAGCCTCTGGTCATAGTGCTTATGGAAAGCCCTTACATTGCTGGGGTCCATTATGCTGGAATTCATTATAACCTGAATTCATTTATCGATAACACTCTACTAGTCTTCACTAATCCCGTTACTGTGCTTCAAAATCTACAGAAAATCTTTGCACAATTCTCTGAGATCGTGGGCCTCTGAGGAAGCCCCGCTAAGGTGATTGTTCTGAAGATTTGTCTCTCAGTTGATGTGGTCTCTAATTTCCAATCTTGCTTTCCATATCTTTGGGCATCCTCGTCCTTATCTAGGCATTAAGTTGACCTCTACCTATTCAACTTTCTTTGCAGCTATTTCCCGTTATTACAGTACGCTCCCTGACCTCTCTTGTGTAATCATGGCAATTCCCCTCTCTATCTTGGATAGGTCACATCAATGCTATTTAAATGAAAATTCTGCCAAATGCCCTTTACTATTTCCGCACTCTACCTTCTCTTTTATCTGGGCCTTTAAATAACCCAGAACATCTCAGTCCACCATCTCCATCCACAAATTACAGGGAAGTCTAGGGGTCCCCAATGTGGCAAAATATTATCTAATGGCCAAAATTTCTCAGCCCTCTATGCTGCATGCCACTTCTGACATTCTGCTTTGGGGACTCCTGGAAACCCCAAACTGTGACACAATCTCCATCTCTGTCTTATTTGGCTCCCGCATGAATGCATACCCTCCTTGAGCCCCTTAATAAGACATAGCTTGAAAACCTGGGATTCTGTCCACTTCTTCGGTAATCCCATGTTCCCCTCTTCTACCCCCCCTTGCTGATTCTGAATATTCCTCTTTTTCCACCAGATATGGAACAATTGAGTGCGTTTGCATGGTGGTCATCTCATGCGTTCACTCGGGTACACCTTTTCTTATCTGCTCATAGTTTTCCCTCTTGGGCCTCACTACAAGAGACTTATGAGGCTCTCCCCTCAGAATCTTTGTGGTACGTGCATCTCTGACATTGGATAATGACCTTACTTTGAACCTCCACATTTTCCTTTTGAAAATGACTTTTAAACACTCCCAGGGGTCCCCCAGCCTCATCTTGGCTATCTATGCCACTCTGAATTTCTGTAACTCCCTATCATCTATCTCCTGCGTGGCTCATTGGAATTGAGACCTTGTGATTTTCAGGAGTAAAACCTGGCCAACAGTAACAAAATGTTCCTTTAATACTGTTCCTTTAATACTGCTACCCTTGAATCAACATACAAAGTCCTTTTTAGGTAGTATTGGGTCCTGGCCTGTATAACTCATGCAATTTCCACCTGTAGTGACAGATGTTTCAGGAGCTGTGGCCAATGCAGAGATGTCCTTCATATATGGTGGTCATATTCACAGCTCATTGGATTTTGGTCTTGGGTCTTTGGCCATCTGCACACATTATTCCACCTAACTATTCACAGAGATGTCAAACTAGCCCTGTTACATTATAAAATCCCAGGACTTTTTTCATACAAGCAAAAATTGATAACCAATTTGTTTTTGGCTGCTAAAAGGGCTATAGCCAAGGCTTGGAGAAAACCCTCTTCCTCTTTTCCGGAGGTGAAAGATCATATGACCACCCTAATGATTAACAAAAAGATGTCTAGTGTCTAAAACGACTTACACTCTAAAATTCTTTGAATTTGGGAACCATGAATAAATTACATCCTACCATCTTTACTTCAGGCGAGCCTAGGCTGCCTGTAGCTCACCACCTGATCTGTCCCTGAGCTTGTGGTGACTACCCCTACTATCTTCCCCATCACCTTTTTTTGGGGGCTTTCCTCTTTTCCTTTACTGTTTCTACTTTTCTTGACCCCTGTACTTCTTTCTTTGTCGTTTGACCTATGTCCCTCTGTTTTTGAACAAATGAATAAGTGACTTGTATAGAACTCACATGCGAACTGAATCGCCTCTAGTTGCTTTTTGCAGCCAGTGCCTGCTTGGCTGGTGCAGTCATTTAACCCTGTAGGATCTTGACACACTTGGGACACACAGTTGTACACACATATATACTGGGCCAATTTGGACAAGATCCAATTAACCTACCAGCATGTCTTTGGAGTGGGAGAGGAACCCACGCAGACACAGGGAGAACATGCAAACTCCAGGCAAATGGTGTTGTGATCGGGATTCGAACCAGTGACCCTTTTTGCTGCTAGGTGAAAGTGCTAACCACTACACCACTGTGCTGCCCTGTGCTGCCTTTTTGGTATCCATATACCTCTGGGTTATTCTGTCCCAGTTGGCATTGTTGAACTGTTGTATGGGCTGCACAATCAGATCCCCAGGTTGCTACCTCTCCTGAATTGTCTATGTTTCTACCCTTATTTGTTTGCTAATTCATGCAATTGATTTTGTCCCCCTGCGTGGGCAAACCTGTTGCAATGTTTCCTCCCTTGAAAACTCAATAAAATATTGCATATTAAATTGATGAATCCCTGGATCAACCACCTATTAAATGTAAAAATCCCATAGCCCTCTATTTTATGTGACTGAGGAAGATATCAAAAATTTGAATTTGAATTTATCAATTCTCTCAGCTAAAACAGTTGATTTAGAATAGAGGTGAAATGGGATTCCTTGTGGCATTTTGTAGCAGAGGATGCTTTTTAATCTTTGTTTTAATGCCATATAAATAAAAACGTTTGCTCTTATTTAAGAACCTGGCAAGTATCTGAATCTATTTAAATAAAGTTATAAAGTTCTGACACAATATAGTGATATTCTTTACATAAATGTACTTTAACGCTTCAAATGTATATGATGATTTTTGATGAATTAAATTTAGTAACCTGGTGTTGTACTCTAAAAAAAAGTAATACTCACTACCTTAGGATCGGTAGAGATATAGTTTATTTTCTCTGTGCTAAAGCCACAAATACCTTATATCAATTATGTTTAGATTTGGCCTTGGGTTTTGATTCTTATGCGGCATACACACGATCGTTTTTCATGCCATTTTTTAAACCGACGTTTTTCTCGTCGTTTTTTTTTCATGTTTCCTCTCAAGCCTGTCTTGCGTACACACGATCATTTTAAAAAATGTTCAAGCAAAGCGCAGTGACGTACAACACGTACGACGGCACTATAAAGGGGAAGTTCCGTTCGGATGGCGCCACCCTTCATGTTAGTAAAGTTTGTTGAGCGACGATTCGCGCTTTTCAGCCTTGTGCTTTTCAGTCCGTTACAGCGTGACGAATGTGCTATCTCCATTATGAACGCTAGTTTTACCAGAACGAGCGCTCCCGTCTCATACTTGATTCTGAGCATGCGCGTTTTTTTCACCTCGTAAAAGCATACACACTATCGTTTTTCACGTCGTTAAAAAAAAGACATGAAAAACTACGTGAAAAAATAGAGCATGTTCGAAATTTTTAATGCCCGTTTTTCACGTCGTTAAAAATGCTCTGGAGCATACACACGATCGGTTTTAATGCCCATTTTTAAAAATGGCATTTTTAACGGCATGAAAAACGATCGTGTGTATGGGGCATTATTGTGTGACTTTTTACTATTTCTCTCCCACACAACATTAAATCTTCCTTATGTTTTATACTTATATATTTTCTCACAATGAACATGCAGTTGACAAAGCCAAGCTCAGTCTAACATGTAATTTCCTTTCTTTAAATCTGCTGCCTTTTTGGAGCATCAAGTTTTTTCTCCAGTAACATGTTATTTTCCTCTTTAGAGAAACCCTGATTGCGGTCTCCTCCAATACTCAGCATGTGAACTGAGTTTGCGGTAAATCAGATAGGAAATCATTATATAAATCTGTGTCAGGCTGGCTGTCCTTTGCTTCCTGATTGCTACTGTCAGAGCCATACATTGCCGAAAACCTCAAACGTGTCATTTTTGATGTTCCTTTAGTGATTACGCCTTGTGCCACAAAGGACAAGAATCTCATATTCACACCACATCCCACGACTTCCTGTGCAGCAGATCTCTCAAATGTTCAGTGCTGATTGTGAAATAAAATCAAAACACAAAAGAAAATATTAATATGGAACTGTTGCTGCATGGTAACGCAAAGTCTTAATGTAACTGAGAATTTCTATCTATTAATAACAAGTATTACACATAAACCTGCTGTTTTCTAAAAGGGGGTTTAGACTAATGTCCATTAAAGTCTGTCACCATCTTTTCATACTATGTCAAGAAAAACTATTGTATTGATATGATTTTCATTTTATTTTCCCTTAAGAAGAAGCATTTAAGAAGGCATACAATCACTCAATATAGTAAACGTGATGCAAAGTTGTTGACTTTAAGGTCATTGTAGATCACAAGGGGGAATATTTTTTGCAAAAGGCTTTACCTCTGCATATAAAAAGTTTCTTTACAGTAAGGGTTGTAAAAATGTGGAATAGACTCCCTCAGGAGCTAGTTTTAGCTCAGTAGATTGTTTTAAAAAACCTAGATGTATTTTGCAATCATAGGCGTGCGCACAGGGTGTGCCAGGTTTGCCCAGGCACACCCTAATCACCATGAGCAGCACAGATTCCCCCTACTGCCCTGGCTCCCGTCTTTCCCCCCCCCCCAGCGCTGCCATCTTCCCTCCTCTCCTATCGGCTGTTGTTGCTGGGATGTTTTAGGAGTAGGGAAGGGGCCAGTAAATATGTAATTTACCAGCCCCTTCCCTTTCTGAATGAACACAGTGAGTGATCGGTAGTGTGTGTTTGGGCTTTGGGGTGCACACCCTAATGCAATAGGCTGTGCACACCTATGTTTACAATACACAGAATATAACAGGCGATAAAAATTTATAAGCAATAACAACATAGATTATTGATCCAGGGAGCTTCTGATTGCTCCACGGATCAAATTATTTTTTCCCTGTTCAGATCGGACCATGCTTCATAAGGGTTTTTTGCAAAAATGATGAGAGACCTTGGACTGCCGCACTCCAAAAAAATATATTTGTTCTTTTATTTAAAATAAAAACAGCAAGTACATGGCACAGCAAAGGAAACAGCTAATGTGAGCTATGCGTTTCGCACTGAACTTCATCGCCTAATCATAGCTTTTTCATAGGTTTTTTTGCTTTCTCTGGATCAACTGCACATTTAAAGTTCTGCATATGCAAGTTTTTAATGCGTTATGTATGTACTCTTCAAATATTTCTGTTAGTACAGCATGGCCTGCCTTACTTTGAGCATGTGAACACTTGGCAGATGCTGGAGCTTTGTATTATGTTAATACATTGTATCCAGGCCACTGGCTGGGGATTACAGGAAAAGGCCTCTGGCAAGGAGTTGGGTACAATTTGGTGAAAGCAAAGAACTACCAGCAGGAAAGCCTGCCAATGCACACTTCCTGTCCTAAAGAAACAACGCTGCCGGGTGTTGAAAAATTAGGGGTATATACTGCGCTAATGTGAAAAAGAAAAATATGAAAAATAATTGTGCTAATCACACCAAGGCTGCGACAAATAAAATATGTGAAACCATATACAAACAATATAAAATTAGAAAATATCGCGCCCAAAATACATGAAATAAATAATGAAAATGAATTGATTGAAAATACACAGGTGACACAACTCAAGTGAAAAAACCCTTTGTGAAGGGGTTCCTACCACCAAAATAAATGAATATGGTAGCAAAATGTGTAAAAAAATTCTAAATCAATATTAATAAACGATAATAGCAAAAGATGAATGGTCAATCCGAGTGAGTAATTATTGTCAATAAATGAAACACCAGTGTCCAATATATTAAATTAAATTCAAATAAGATACTTGAAAATCTTTAGAGCAAGGCTCCAAGCTAGAAAAAATTTAATGGGAAAGGAAGTCCAGCGTGTATATAAAAGTATCAGGGGAGAAGAAGTTCAGCACAGGTATGGAAGTGTCGCCTTCATACTGGATAACGGGAGAAGAAAAACTCTGGAAGGTAATTCAAGGTGAGAGATGATAGTGCAGGAGAATTAACCCAGGAAATCCACGGTTATCAGAGAAGATCAAATCCACCACGGTGAATACGTATATTAAGAAATGGGTACGTTACCAGAAGTGGTGGACCTCCGCTATGGCAAGGTCTATCAGGCCTGCAGATATCACCCTCTGCGGGGTGCAGGAGTTCATCCACCTGATTTTAGGAAGCTGTTATCCCAATGCAGTTTGATAGTATCCACTAGTACTGCTTCCTTCACTATGGCTGCTGCGATGAATCACTCCAAATGGTATAGAAACGAAATCTCCGAGTTTGTATAGGAAACAAAAAGAGGAGAGGGACTCCAGTAGTGTATTACCTCAATGAAAGATTTATTCCCAATTACAGAGGTTTACAGCCAAAAAACAATAAACAAGGTAAAATTGGTATTTAAAATAGCCGGCATAAAAAGTAGCGTTCGCCCGTGCTGGCGGGGTCACGTGGTAGTGACGTCAGTGCGTTGCACCGCCCTGACTAGTTTTGTTTACTTCAAACGTTCTCAAAGGGCACGGGCGATGCACTGAAGTGTCACTCACTAAATACTAGCGAGGCGCGATCCACGCCTCGCTTTCATGTCAGTCGTCATGACAGTGAAGTCATGACGCATCCAAACCTCGTTTCCACATCAGCAGTCCTGATAGTGAAACGTAAAACCTAGGACGTAAAAAATGGCCCTGCGTTCATGCAGGGGGAGGGGCCAGAGATCCACAGCCACCTCCCAAAGCAGCGAAAAAAAATTGGCCAATCAAAGAATGCAGATGGGTACATTCAAACCACATTAAACAAAATAATGAACATCATGACGGAGATGCGGAAACGTTCCACTAGTGCAAGGGGAGGAGAGAAAACACTCGAAATTCCCCTGCAAGTAGCGGAAAAGCGTCCCACCAACGTCAGGGATGAACAAGAAAAAACAACAATTGTTAAGATGAAAAATAATAAACACTGAAAGAATTCAGCGTATAAGCTAAATGGAATACATTATTAATTACGAATGCTTGGTAATATAAAATATATTATTGCTTATTGATGCATGGTGATAAAAGGAAATACAATTAGAAAAATAAAAATAAAATATAAAAAATATATATAAATAAAAATAAATAAAAATTAAAAATAAATTGAAAAAATACCCTATAAATCCACCTAGCTATCTAAAAAAATGAATTATCAGAATAGTAAAGTATATAAACTATATGAAATATAAAATATGACAAAAGAATGGGTTCAAGTGATCAAGCATTATCTATAAATGCATTGATTTCAATATCAACATTTAACCCAAATGGTTTGAGGCATTTTACCCTGTATATCCAACTCATTTCGAGTTTGGATATCGCACGCCTCTTCGGACCCCCCCTCCAGTGGCACTTCAACTTGTCAAGCGCCACAAAGGATGTCCCGCTGGGGTCCCTATTATGGACATCCCTGTAATGTCTCGAAACAGAGTGCCCCTTAAAGCCCCTTCTAATATTACCAATGTGTTCATTGAGCCTGACTTGGAAAGCCCGAACAGTTCTTCCTATATACTGTAACCCGCAAGGGCAGGTAAGAAGGGTGTTGAAAACCCCTGAAACCATTCTCCAGCTCCCTGTCACCCCAACATTATGAGCAGTGAATGCACTTCCTGGGCTCACCCTCTGCTTGCATTCATATAGGCACTGTATGATGCAAAAGAAAATCAACATACAGCTCTGTCCAAAACTCCTCTAAACTGTATATCCAAACCAGCAGAGAGGTCACTTTATTACCTAGTAACAGCATTTTGCCCCTCTTACTCAAGCTTAGTCAAGGAGTCCAAAGCAACGCTTGCAGCCTTTCATTTAGACAATGCTCACTTACTGTACATCTGTTCAGAAGAAGTGTTATCTCCTTAGGCTGCTCAGTCTCATGTTGGGTTTCCTCTTCTATTGAAAGATCTACTATCAAAGTGTATATAAAGTCAAAACTTTTTTCTTCTAGTTTTGGATAGAGTACAGAATAGTTAACACCCCTGTGAATTTTTTCTTTTTTCCTGTTTCACGTTAGGGAGTTTATCCCAGAGAGACAACAGGAAGTAAGAGGGGATCTTTCCAAAGTGAGTGGATATTCCATCTTATGCCGCGTACACACGATTGGAAATTCCAACAAGAAAAGTTTGATGTGAGCTTGTTGTCGGAAATTCCGACCGTGTGTAGGCTCCATCGGACATTTTCTATCGGAATTTCCGACAACAAAAATTTGAGAGCTGGTTCTCAATTTTTCTGACAATAAAAGTTCTTGCCGGAATGCAATTCCAACGCACAAAAAAACACGCATGCTCAGAATCAAGCAGAAGAGCCGAACTGCCTATTGAACTTCATTGATCTCGGCTCGTCGTACGTCTTGTACGTCACCGCATTCTTGACGGTCGGAATTTCCGACAACATTTGCGTGACCGTGTGTATGCAACACAAGTTTGAGCCAACATTCCGTCGGAAAAAAATCCACGGTTTTCTTGACGAAATTTCCAATCGTGTGTACGCGGCATTACACAGTTATCACCACATCAGGGTATTGATAAATATAAACCCCACTGGAGGGGGAGTTTACTGGTGAGAGAGATTTCTAAGATGGAAATGGCCTGGATCCATAGGCTCAAGACATATACTCCCTATGGGTTAAACATCGAGACAGATGTGAATGCTTTCATTAATAGTGCTTAAAGTGCCTGACTCTTTGTGAAATGTTGAGATGATTAATTATTTTTTATCATCATTTTTTATTTATCTTTTATCCATTCATTTTTTATATCCTCACATTTTTTCCACTTTTTCACTTCATTTTTTTCTTCTTTTTTAATTTTATGATTCATCATTAATTTTCATTAATATCACAAATTTGTTGTAATATTCATACATATACACTGAATTAATCTTTTAATTGATTACACATATAATTGGTACACTTGATTTATTCACAGAGATCATTTAGTGGTCCCTTTACCACAGGTGTACATATAGGTGGTGTACACTATTAGTTTTATGATAATAATATCACATTTTTTGAAAATTTGTGTATATACACTGAATTAATTTTCATTATATATATATATATATATATATATATATATTTAGTCCATTTGATTTATCTCTAAGTGATCATTCATGATCTTTTTTTTATTACAGGTGCACATATTAGTTGGTGTACACTTATTGGTATTATGTTTATTAGGAACTCAACGATTTCATAGGGTTAATTTCCCTCTTGCCTAATTAGGTTAACTTTTCCCCTACTTCGATCTGTTTGGGAGAATTTATATTTACCTGGCCTTTTGTGATTATCCTTGTTCTATTAGGGTCCGTTTATTATTATTTTTAATCATAAGGTTCTTAAACGGTTAATACATGCAGGGTTGAAATTGCCTATTTTATGTATTAATTTTTTTTTACATTTATTAAATGCCTGGATGCGGTTTAAAGTACGCTATTGGAAATTTTTCCCATTTCTAAAATGGCGATTTAGCTAAAATCTCTGTATTTCATAACGAGGTTTGGCTATAAATAGGTGGTGTGTCAGCACGTCGCCCTATCCCCATTGACAACGTCCATTGTGACGAACCGCGCATGGGAGCGACGTGCTGGCATCACCACGCTGATCTAAGGGAAGGGTGTTTGTTTGTTTGCCGGCCGGCTTACTTTCTAAAGCTTTATTTACTTTGTTGATGTAAGTGTTTTATCTTTTTATTTAATAAATTGGACTGTACGATATCACCCTATGGTCTATGTCCTCTCCTTTATACTGGTTCTGCCTGTTGATTTACCCGTTATCGGGAGGATCGGGGGAATAGTGTTTTTGCGGTGCTGTGTGCTGTTTCCATATCCTGCTGGTCCATCAACTCAACTCCTGGGCTTATCTTTGGTAAGCTGCTAATCTATGTGGTGGAGGGCACTGTCTGTTCGCTGTGATCACCGGGTGCTGCTATCAATTACCATATGTGTTTAACCCTTTCACCGGATATTCTCTAGCTGCATATGGGACTAATATTGAATTTAGGTCTGGGTTTGGTTTAATCCATAAGCCAACCTTTGGACTTCTATTTTTTGTTCTGCTAGTGGCTGCAAATCGGTGTGCTGTGTGGTGCTTTACACAGATCAGTCCCTGGATATTATCATTGTTTTTTTATTATTGGCGCAATTTTTTCTGTTTATTTCTGCCTGTGTTTATACCACCATTATTGCTGCCTGTTTTACATATTTGATTCATTAGCGCAGTTTTCTTTGTTTATATCACCACATCAGGTTTACCCCTTGGAAGATTTTCCCTCAGAAAATAGATAGTGATGATAACTGGGATGTGGTATTCTGGGAGAGTTCAGGGTTTTATATCAATGCTGTCATTGTTAATAATAATACATTCATTCAATAGGAACATTTTCAGTAGCAAATAAAATATTTTAAGTACCATATCATTTCCCATTGAACAAATAAAGTCATACACAATAATTTACTTGCCAGCTTTGCAAAATATTTTTCCAACACTACAGGTGCCTTTTAAATAAATAAAAACAAAACTCAAAGCAACTTATTCTCCCTTGCAGCTGAAACATCTTATCCAGTCTGTTGCGCTAATAATTACCTTTTTAGTTTTTCATCAATGCTCTAAGCAATTTACAAATGCCGTATTATGTTTATGAGCAGTTTTATGAAGACAAATGGAATGTTTTTAAACAGGTGCTAAATGCGTTCAGGTAGGCTGTTGATGATAATATCTACTTATGTGTGGAGACAAAAATGTAAAAAAACACTTTATAATGAAAATTTGTGTATTTTTTTTGTTGTTTTTGTAACATGAGCATTACTACTAATAGCCAGAATAATCTATTTCAAATAAAAGTAACAGCTATTTCAATTCAAATAAAAGGTACCACAGAAAGTAAATTATCTTTGATGACCCAGAATAATTTTCTTTGCAGAAAGGAAATGAGCAAATAATCAGTTAAATAGATATACAGGACTGAAGGTAGTAGGGACTATGGGATTATAACGGTGCCACAAAGAATTTGGAAAACTTTTAGTAAAAAAATAAGGGTATTTTTATTATATTATTTACGCAGACAATAGAAAAGCATTTTTTTACATAATTATACAAATAAAGAAATATATAGGCAAAGCATACTGTACATACATCAGCAAAATCACATAATTAACCCTACATGTTTCGCCAATCCATTGGCTTCATCGGGGGTAAGAAGTTTGTACAGAGTGATTTAAATAGATCTATGAAACAAAATTAAGACAAGAAATCAATATTTATTGCACAAAGCAGCAGGGAAAAGACATTTGGATGACCCAAAAAAGATGTAAAATATGAATGAATGAAGGCTGCCATACCCGCCAGTCCGTACAGAGGGCACGTCACGCTTCCGCGAAGGTCCCCAAAGGAGCCCGACCCAAATTGTGCCTACAGGTAGCTATTTAAGGGAAAAAGAAAGGGAATTTTATGAATATATAATAATTCAGGGATGGCTATTGCAGCAAATTGCTTGCTGCAAATAATAGACAACCCCATGAGGGACTAACCTAGTCTCCTGACCTACTAAAAAATAGTTAAAACCAACAGAGAACTAAAGTGGGGCGCTGAATAAAGTGTTCGGACCAATGCCCAATCACCGGAATTGAATCTGCGCTGTTCTGAAACAGAAAGTAAGTATGATGTTAATAATTAAATGGCTGTGTTATCTCAGTGAAAAAAGCCCATTTAGATATAATAAGATAGAGTTTGAAAAAAGGTATATAATTGTGCTAATTTATAATGTGTGTAACAAGTAAAAGAGAAAGGAAAAGGAAAAAGAAAAAGAAAAGAAAAATAGATCACTCATAAATAACTATATGAATGTAAACAAACACCTGATGTATATTAGCAGCAAAGAAGCACCAACCCTATCGAGGCAATAAATCCAATAATGAATCTGTGTTCAAAAAAATGTCTCACAATGCAGAGTGACATAAATTAAAGCCTAAAAGAAAATCAAACAAAGAAAAAGCCAATCGGATATGTCAGACCATTGAAAATAGCACAGACCCAGATGACCAGCTGGAGAGCCGGTCAATCTAAAAATTCGACTCAGTTTACCTGTTAGAGTGAAAGACAGGACAACAGCGCCCCACAGCCATCGACAGCTAGGACAAGCTGTCAATGGCAGTTTAAATAGACCACCCAGCCATTCGACGTAAGATGCCGTCGAACGGCAGCGGACGTAGGGTGACCAGTGCGCCTGCGCCGCATCGCCGAGGGCCTACAATACCCATAATGCAGTGCAAATATATGTCATATGACGTAATTGCAGCGTGCATGTCCGAATGAACGGATTGGATGGAAAGACGGGGAAGGGAGGATGCCTCGGCGGCACTTCACAGAGGCATGGCCACAGTGCGGGCAAGGTGTAGTAAACACCGGCACTTGGGTGTCCATGCAGGCACAGGTCGCAGATCACATGGAAGCCTAAACGCCGAAGCGGGGGTAGACGGCCCCCTGCAGGCAGGACAGACATTGTGCAGAGGGTTAATGTCCTCCTCAATACCTGTAAAGATGAAGAGGAGGCAAACAATTCAATTCATTCAAGGGTCATCCAACGCACCAAACCACAATGCGCAGTACACTAAAATTTATCATATAATCATGATTAATATTGAGAATAAATGAAATAATAATGAAAGAAAAATACTTTGTTTAATTGATGAATTACATATCATATTTTATATTCAAGACGAACAATATGTTTTAATGATAATAAGAGAAATTAAACAACATTATTAAATTGCTTTATGAGATATATATATCATACAAAAAGGAGAAATATATGAAATAGATAAATGAAATAAGAATGAAATAAAGTAAAATAAAATTGTTTCATAGATCTATTTAAATCACTCTGTACAAACTTCTTACCCCCGATGAAGCCAATGGATTGGCGAAACATGTAGGGTTAATTATGTGATTTTGCTGATGTATGTACAGTATGCTTTGCCTATATATTTCTTTATTTGCATAATTATGTAAAAAAATGCTTTTCTATTGTCTGCATAAATAATATAATAAAAATACCCTTATTTTTTTACTAAAAGTTTTCCAAATTCTTTGTGGCACCGTTATAATCCCATAGTCCCTACTACCTTCTTTCACTTAATTTACCAGGGATGAGGTGCCGTATCTTTCAGAGGACACACCAACCACATACAACTTTTTTCTCCAATTAATTGATGTTTCAATACATCGCCCTGTGGTTGTTGGTCCCTCTCAATTGATGCAAATTTTTCTCCTTTATAAAAATTCTTTTTTCTTATATATATTTTCTTTTTCTTTTTCATTGTGATAATTGTCAATCTTGTTTCTAATTAGTACATATTTCGTATATATTTAATTTATTATCTCTCCAAATTTTTTTTTTTTTTTTTTTACTTTTCGGTTTTGTGGGGAGGCTTGGGATGGTTTAATGTCTAAGATTAGACTTTCACAAAATAATGAAAAAATAACTGACGCGGAATTGGATCGCAATTTCATGCGACTTCAGCGTCTATTAGAGAAAAAAGCTAGAATTTACTGGCATAAGACTTATTTTATTAAATACTCCGATAATCACATTGTCCCTTGGGGCCTTAGGATTCTAATTTTTCCAAATGTTAGAAAGATTAATGATGCACTGAAATCCTTATGGGAGTCTAACCTTCAGTCTTGTTCCTTTCAAATGCTCTCTATTTTATGTGATCAATATGATAGGGAATTGGAATCACTGGATGTACAGATCACTAGTTGGTTCGATGACCATATTTTTGTGCGTTCCTCTTCCAGATTCACATCTCGTCTCAAAGACTCAGGTGTGCGCTTGGAGGAATACACGTTAAGCATCATTAACAATAAGGAGGCAAAGTTTTTACGAGACAAAACTGCGTATGATAATGGTTATGCATACAGATGGAATCAACCATCTGACAGATTTACTTCTAAACCTCCCCCAGCAGCACCAAAAGTCACTAACACAGCTCCTAATAATGCTGCATCTCCTTTTTCTTTATCTTCTAGCACCTCTACTTTGTATAGAGAACTCTCACAAGATATGAATTCAAAAAAAACATAAAGGAGACCGGAGCACCACTTCTTCTGGCCCTACTCATGAAACCTATAGACCCAATTTAACACTGGTTCGTAATCCAACCATTTCTTCACACACTTCTACACCAATGCCACCCAGACCACAAACTATCACTAATAGTAATTTGTCCTCAAATACTATTTCTGATATCACCCATGCAATTGCTTCTCCATCTACGATTCGTCGCAGAGGTAGCGAATCTTCGATCTCCACATTATTTCCTCACAGTACACAAATCCTTGATCCTAAAATAGCCCCTATTTTTTTAGGGAAGCAACTGGAACCTTCACAGGCCCCGTTGGAAACTCTAGCTCTTCCAGCGCCCCAGGATTAGAAGTTATTAATCTGTCATCAGTACCACTTTCAGATGACCAAATCACAGTCCTAAAATTGGGCCTTACTTTCTGTCCTTCAAACAATTTGGACAGATTTGATCTAATAAAGGACATACATCTTTTTGCCTGTAGACTAATGTACAAAGTAATTTACGATCGTCCTGCTTCCTCTGACACTATGGATTTTCCACCTCTTGACCTATCTTTGACTGAACTCCAAGCTATGGATGATCTCATGTCTCTCTGGGAGGATGGACACACTGATGACCAAGACTCCGGCATTGCCGTTATGCCGGGTGTCTTGGTCCCTGGTGTGTCCTTCCCCCCTCCAGTATCTTTCAAACCGAAATCTCGGAACTTTCCTCTGCTTCACACTAATCCCAACATCTGGGCATTTGTACAGCAGAGCACTCTTGAGATACAAAATATGACATTCCTTAATAAACATAAACACAACCTGTCACTTAAGCAACGTTTGGCATTGAAGAAACTCCAGACCCACCCTGGGCTGGTCATCAAGCCCGCTGATAAGGGTGGCAATGTGGTTGTGATGGATGTCGAGGCTTATCAACGTATGTGCCTCGACATCCTTGACAATAAACTTTGGTATCGACCCATCTCCAAGACCCTTGTGCAGGGCTTTGTTCAAGAATATTACAACATTATATTCAAGGCATATCATGATGGTACGATTGACCAATCCACCTGGAACTTTTTAAATGTTAAGGACCCTAGAATACCTACTTTTTATTCATTACCGAAGATACATAAATCCCTAACAAATCCTCCTGGACGCCCCATTGTATCGGGCTGTCTTGGTTTGACAGAGAACGCCAGTGCTTTGGTCGATCACTATTTACAGCCTCATGTCACTTCTTTATCATCCTTTGTTAAGGATACCATAGATCTTTTGCGTAATATTGATGGCAAACAATTTCCACCAGGTACATGGTTGGTTGCCCTGGATGTGGAAAGTTTATACAACTCCATTCCACACGATATAGGAATCCAAACTATTCAAAATCAGCTGAGGGAAAGAGGCTCATCCTTTGATCAATACAGTCGTTTCGTTCTTCAACTCCTGACGTTTATACTTACACGTAATATATTTCTTTTTGGCAACTCCCACTTCCTCCAGGTGCAAGGTGTGGCTATGGGGACCAAGTGTGCCCCTGCCTATGCCAATTTGTACCTGGGGGGGTGGGAGAGACAATTATTTTCTGATGAATCGTTTATGTCTCTGCTTACCCATGTTATTACTTGGTACAGATATATAGATGATATTTTGATATTATGGTCTGGTACCAGGGCTGAACTTCAGGATTTGATCAACAAAATGTCCAATAATGATTTCAATCTTTCTTTTACGATGGAATGTAGCCAACAGTCCATCAATATTTTGGACGTAACAATCCATATTGATCAGGGTGGAACACTCCACTCTTCTCTATACCGTAAATCCTCTGCTGGGAATACTTTATTACATGCTTCTAGTGCACATCCTCGGCCATTACTTAATAGTATACCCTATAGCCAATTTCTTCGCCTTAGGCGGAATTGCACTCGGGATTCGGACTTTCATATGGCAGCCAAAGATTTGCGTGACAGATTAATTGCTCGAGGGTATAGTCGTTCACTTTTAAAAAAATCCTATAATAGAGCTGTTAAGCTCAATAGGAATGATCTTATTCATTTTACAAAAAAATCTAAACCCAACACCTCTGTTCGCATGATTACTAAATATTCCAACCAACATGGTCAAGTTCGAAATGTCCTTCAGAAATATTGGCCTATTTTATGTGCCGATAAAACTGTTCGGAAGTATATTAAGCCCCACCCAGAGTTAACTTTTTGCCGCGCTCCCTCGCTTAAAGATCATTTGGTCTCCAGTCATTTTGATTTTCCAGGTTCCTCAAATCGTTTTCAGGGTGGCACATTCCCTTGTGGTAAATGTGACATTTGCTGTTATTTACCCAGCTCTTATGATGTCCCATTACCCAATGGTTGTATTCATAATATCAAGTACCGTATAAATTGTAAGACCATAGGTGTGGTTTATCTTGCACTATGCCAATGTGGGTGTTTCTATGTCGGCAAGACAAAAAGGCCCTTCTTCAAGCGAATAAGGGACCATGTATTGCCGACATATAAGAAATTAACCACTACGGCGTTGAATCGCCATATAGGGTATCAACATGGCTATGATGCTCATGTGGTCACGTTTTATGCCCTCGAGCATGTGCCTCCACATATTCGTGGAGGTAACATAGATGTAGCATTGTTGCAATTAGAAACTCGATGGATACATACTCTTGATGCTGTCAAATTTCCGGGACTTAATGAATATATTAGCTACAAATCCTTTTTGTAAATATTCGGCTCTTCTCTTGACTTATGACTTCTTCCTTTGCTTCCCCTTTAGCACTCTCCCCCCCTTCTTTTGATCATTGATATTGTTCCCCCTTTACATCTAGGGAACCACTGATATTTTATTTTATTTTATTTTATTTTATTTTAATTTTATTTTACTTTATTTCATTCTTATTTCATTTATCTATTTCATATATTTCTCCTTTTTGTATGATATATATATCTCATAAAGCAATTTAATAATGTTGTTTAATTTCTCTTATTATCATTAAAACATATTGTTCATCTTGAATATAAAATATGATATGTAATTCATCAATTAAACAAAGTATTTTTCTTTCACTATTATTTCATTTATTCTCAATATTAATCATGATTATATGATAAATTTTAGTGTACTGCGCATTGTGGTTTGGTGTGTTGGATGACCCTTGAATGAATTGAATTGTTTGCCTCCTCTTCATCTTTACAGGTATTGAGGAGGACATTAACCCTCTGCACAATGTCTGTCCTGCCTGCAGGGGGCCGTCTACCTCCGCTTCGGCGTTTAGGCTTCCATGTGATCTGCGACCTGTGCCTGCATGGACACCCAAGGGCCGGTGTTTACTACACCTTGCCCGCACTGTGGCCATGCCTCTGTGAAGTGCCGCCGAGGCATCCTCCCTTCCCCGTCTTTCCATCCAATCCGTTCATTCGGACACGCACGCTGCAATTACGTCATATGACATATATTTGCACTGCATTATGGGTATTGTAGGCCCTCGGCGATGCAGGTGCACTGGTCATCCTACGTCCGCTGCCGTTCGACGGCATCTTACGTCGAATGGCTGGGTGGTCTATTTAAACTGCCATTGACAGCTTGTCCTAGCTGTCGATGGCTGTGGGGCGCTGTTGTCCTGTCTTTCACTCTAACAGGTAAACTGAGTCGAATTTTTAGATTGACCGGCTCTCCAGCTGGTCATCTGGGTCTGTGCTATTTTCAATGGTCTGACATATCTGATTGGCTTTTTCTTTGTTTGATTTTCTTTTAGGCTTTAATTTATGTCGCTCTGCATTGTGAGACATTTTTTTGAACACAGATTCATTATTGGATTTATTGCCTCGATAGGGTTGGTGCTTCTTTGCTGCTAATATACATCAGGTGTTTGTTTACATTCATATAGTTATTTATGAGTGTGACAGTGGGGTCACTTTGGACACAGGGTGAATAAAAGAAACCCCCGATATGGTCTGTGATAGCCATATTCAAGGCTGTATATACATGGTATATAGATTGGATGTATACTGTGTGTGGGGGTTATGTAATCATTGCTGTGAGGAATTAAGGTGTTTTGCATTCTATTGTTCATTAAGTCTGTCCTTGTGTGTATTGTAAAGTGCCAGACAGACTGGCTGCCAACCCTTTGTGAGAAGATGTGTATTGTGTGGGATCTTTTGAAACCTAGCAGACGTCAGGATGAGGTGTTGAGTCTTGGGATGTGTGGGTGGAGCTGGGCCCTTGTTCATGTTAAATCATGTGTATTGAATTGTGTATAAAGTTACAATGTTTCTCAATAATAAAGTAATTCCTATTACAGAAGAAGACAGAGTGCGTCTCGTTTTCTTCCAGAGGGATTGGTTCCTATGGGAAAGGGTCGTTTAGCTGTGGATATTGGTAGCGAGTGGATGTGTGTCTAGGAGAGGGAACATCGTAAACGGCGTTTTACTCCTTGATATTGGGGTGCCGTTACATTGGTTGGCAGCAGCGGGATTTTCCCTCCAGTTCCTGGGACACTCCAAGCCACCACAGTGAATGACCAGCTATGCAGCCTGCAGGAAAGTCAAGCTGAAAGACTTACTTGAGAGCCGAGATGGACCAGAGAGATGGTGATGCAGGACCCCGTTCAGTTGAAGATTTGTTTCAGCAATGAGTGCGACAGCGGTTGGCATTATATGGTGCTAACCCATCAGAGACCGCCATTCAGGAAGCCATTAGAGGCATCCAGCTGCAGGATGCGCGACAAAAGAGAGAACTAGAGCGGCAACATGAGTGGAGAATGGCGGAAATACGACAATCGGAGATCGCCTACAGACAGCTGCTAGAATCTGCTCAGCAGCAGGGTGGGGCTCCCTTTGCCTGGGACTATCAGGAAATACCAGTTGACAACTATGAAATCCTGGCTGAAGAATCAGCAGTGAAAAATCTGAAGATTGCCACCCCTAAAGCCGAAGTGGATGATATGGAGTTCCAGGGAGCTAGCCTGGCTGAAGAATCGGCAGTGGAAAAGCTGAAGATTGCCCTCCCTAAAGCTGAAGTGGATGATACGGAGTCCCAGGGAGCTAGCCTGGCTGAAGAATCGGCAGTGGAAAAGCTGAAGATTGCCACCCTTAAAGCCGAAGTGGATGATATGGAGTTCCAGGGAGCTAGGGCAGTTGGCTCATCTCCCCAGCCACAGATTACAGAAGATATGGACTTAAGGGACTGTTCAGAGGATGTTATGGATTATGCATCACCCGCTCAAGTACTGACAGCAGGACAAAGTACTGCAGACCCCTGCTCTACACCCGTGGCAGTTTTGGAGGCCCGAGTTGAGAAGGTGATGGTTCCTCTTTCCGAGTGGATTTCAGAGATGCAGGGAGGAGAAGCAGCCATTTTCCCTCCCCAACAGCTAGCCAGAGCAGATGGTGTGGAGTCCCCAGCAGAAGTGCTGGCAACAGGGCAGAGTGATAGCAACCTCTGCCCAGCACCGGAAACAACTGGGGAGTTTCAGGGAGCCGGGGCAGTTGGCCCCTCTCTCCAGCAACAAGCTGAGGGGGTAAAGCTTTCACCCCCAGCTGAATCACTGGCAGCAGGGCAGAATGCTACTGGCCGCTGCACACAACTGCCACTTGAGCGGATATCGGTGGATGGGACTGCGGTCTCCACTCACAGCAACCCAGCAGAAGAGCTGGCAACAGAGCCGAGTGCCACGGGCCTCTGCTCTCAACTAACAGAAGAGGGAGTTCCTGTGGTAGTAGATGGGACTTCAGTCCTCACTGACACAACCCCAGAAAATGGTGTGACACTGAGACAGGAGGATGTCAGCCTTGCTTTGCAAGCACTGGGGGACTTCCACCTACCACAAGTGGATGGGACTTCAGTCTCCACTTGTATATCCCAGGGATGCCGGGCAGTCGACCCAGATCCCCAACAGCATGACGGACTGAGCCCAGTCACCCTGTCTTCTCCCCAGCGGCGGGTATGTTCTCTGAGAGAGGCAGAGGTTGGCTGGGTAAGTAATGCTCTGCTTGGAGCAATTCATTTGTGGTACTGGGTGGATACCAGCATTGGAAGAATGGACCCATGGACTAACTTTGGAGTAGACCCGTCTGGGGTCCCCTCCTCTGTTAGTCCCCTGCCGAAAGGGGAGATGTGTGACAGTGGGGTCACTTTGGACACAGGGTGAATAAAAGAAACCCCCGATATGATCTGTGATAGCCATATTCAAGGCTGTATATACATTGTATATAGATTGGATGTATACTGTGTGTGGGGGTTATGTAATCATTGCTGTGAGGAATTAAGGTGTTTTGCATTCTATTGTTCATTAAGTCTGTTCTTGTGTGTATTGTAAAGTGCCAGACAGACTGGCTGCCAACCCTTTGTGAGAAGATGTGTATTGTGTGGGATCTTTTGAAGCCTAGCAGACGTCAGGATGAGGTGTTGAGTCTTGGGATGTGTGGGTGGAGCTGGGCCCTTGTTCATGTTAAATCATGTGTATTGAATTGTGTATAAAGTTACAATGTTTCTCAATAATAAAGTAATTCCTATTACAGAAGAAGACAGAGTGCGTCTCGTTTTCTTCCAGAGGGATTGGTTCCTATGGGAAAGGGTCGTTTAGCTGTGGATATTGGTAGCGAGTGGATGTGTGTCTAGGAGAGGGAACATCGTAAACGGCATTTTACTCCTTGATATTGGGGTGCCGTTACAATGAGTGATCTATTTTTCTTTTCTTTTTCTTTTTCCTTTTCCTTTCTCTTTTACTTGTTACACACATTATAAATTAGCGCAATTATATACCTTTTTTCAAACTCAATCTTATTATATCTAAATGGGCTTTTTTCACTGAGATAACACAGCCATTTAATTATTAACATCATACTTACTTTCTGTTTCAGAACAGCGCAGATTCAATTCCGGTGATTGGACATTGGTTCGAACACTTTATTCAGCGCCCCACTTTAATTCTCTGTTGGTTTTAACTATTTTTTGGTAGGTCAGGAGACTAGGTTAGTCCCTCATGGGGTTGTCTATTATTTGCAGCAAGCAATTTGCTGCAATAGCCATCCCTGAATTATTATATATTCATAAAATTCCCTTTCTTTTTCCCTTAAATAGCTACCTGTAGGCACAATTTGGGTCGGGCTCCTTTGGGGACCTTCGCGGAAGCGTGACGTGCCCTCTGTACGGACTGGCGGGTATGGCAGCCTTCATTCATTCATATTTTACATCTTTTTTGGGTCATCCAAATGTCTTTTCCCTGCTGCTTTGTGCAATAAATATTGATTTCTTGTCTTAATTTTGTTTCATAGATCTATTTAAATCACTCTGTACAAACTTCTTACCCCCGATGAAGCCAATGGATTGGCGAAACATGTAGGGTTAATTATGTGATTTTGCTGATGTATGTACAGTATGCTTTGCCTATATATTTCTTTATTTGTATAATTATGTAAAAAAATGCTTTTCTATTGTCTGCGTAAATAATATAATAAAAATACCCTTATTTTTTTACTAAAAGTTTTCCAAATTCTTTGTGGCACCGTTATAATCCCATAGTCCCTACTACCTTCTTTCACTTAATTTACCAGGGATGAGGTGCCGTATCTTTCAGAGGACACACCAACCACATACAACTTTTTTCTCCAGATATACAGGACTATTTTGTCCAGGCATAGTGGCAGTGTATAGAGAACTGGAGGGATCAGCTGTCCTAATTTGGTGCCACTGCCCTACAGAGACAGGCCCCTGCTATCCCCAGCGCTACTTCTATCCCCATATCTGCAGCGCCATTGTGCTCTGCAGCCTCTGCCTGCAGAGTGTCAGCTATGCTAAAAGTACAAGCTAATTGGGTACCACATACATGAGGAGACACATGACTGGTCACCACAAAGCTCAGTGTGAGCAGCACCTCTATAATACAAGTCAGCACAAAGTCCTCCTGTACTCCACATCTCCCCCTCTCCACAAGATATTGCTACTGCTTCCACTGCAACATCTGCAGCCTTTAGTGATAAGGAAAAAGTCTCCCAAGGGGTGTCAGAGGTTTATCACACACCAGGTAAAGCAGGGATTATGGTCGATTCGTCATGGAGTCATACAGAGTAGGCTCAATTGAAGGCTTGAAACACAATAATTCTCCAAAACCCGCGCTGCCATCTCCTGCCGCATCATTTATCAATCAGATGTCTCTTCTATAGCTGCTGGACTGTAATAAAAAATGTCCTCCCCCCCCAGCTTGGCAAAACCACTGACTTTTGAAGCTACCCTATTTCATTTGGTAGAATCACCCCCCCCCCCCCCCAAAAAAAAAGTATGGCCTTAGCTACACCTCATTGGCAGCAACATTATTTTGAACATTAGGCCATGCCTGTCTTTTACCAGCATGCAAAAGTAATGTGTCTGCTTCACTGTAGCGTGCTGTCAGAGTCCAAATGACCACAGACATGGTCCAGAAAACATGAGCAGAGAAGCTACATATCTTTCCCAGCACACTGGGTCACAGTTTCTCCTCACTGGTCTAATCCAGTGTTTCTCAACTCCAGTCCTCAAGGCGCACCAACAGGTCATGTTTTCAGGATTTCCCTCAGATAAAACAGCTGTGGTAATTACTAAGGCAGTAAAACAGATCAAATCACCTGTGCAAAATAATGGAAATCCTGAAAACATGACCTGTTGGTGCGCCATGAGGACTGGAGTTGAGAAACACTGGTCTAATCCTCTGAGAATCAACATTTTCCCCTAGGTACCTAAAGAATTCCAGGCGAGATGCTGCCATGCTGTTCTGCAGCTGGTATATCTGCAGGCTAGACATTCTGACAGCTCTCCAGGGACAGGCTAAGAGGTAGTTGACCCCATGTCAACTTCAACCAGACAAGGCTGTGTGTGACAATGGTCCTAACTTGAGGGTTGCTCTTCGACAGGAAAAGTTCCCACATGTATCTTTCCTGGCACATGCCCTCAACCTTGTTAAGTACCCTGGATTCCAAGAGGTTCTTTGTCAGGCTAGAAGAGTTTGTGGCCACTACCAGTGTTTGCCTGTGAGAAATGCAGCACCAACTCACTTCTAGCCATCTGATGTTTGATACCTTCATGCGCTGGAACTCAGTATTGGCAAGGCTGTAGAGACAAGGACATGTTTTAGGGAGCTGGAGATCTTTTCACCATGTCAAAGATGTTCAAAGTCTTTACCAAGTAACTATAGACCTGTTAGTTTAACTTATATAGTTTAGAAAGATAATGAAGAGTTTAATAAAAGACCACATAGATGAGTTCTTACTGTAAAAAATATTTTAAGCAACAGCATGGATTCATAAAAAAAAAGAAGTTGTTAGACAAATCTGATTTCTTTTTATAAGGACTGAGGAGGTAAGTAAAACCTTAGACAAAGAAGTGGCTGTGGATGTAGTATACTTTTGACTAGGGATGGGCCCGGTGCTCGATTCGAACCCATGTTCGAATCGAGCACCGGGCGTTCGCTCGCTCGTCGAGCCCAGAACTATTTGGGCCGTTCGCATCACATTCGTGTGATGCGAGCGGCCCCGCAATGCATTGCGGCCGGCGCGGCCGGCGCAGTGCATTGCTGGCTGATGATTGGCCAAGCATGCACTGTGACCCCGCATGCTTGGCCAATCACAGCGCCCGAAACTCGGAGAGCAATAATTGGCTACAGGCAGGACGCCTGTAGCCAATTACAGCTCAGGGGCTTTAGTACATGCCCCACCATTTAAAAGGCCGCCACGCCATCGGCCCCGGTCACATGAGTTCCGGCTTTAGGAGAGATCAGTCTACTGATTCTGTCTTTGCTTGATACTGAAAGATTTGCTCTTCTTTGCTAAACCATTGGCTATTTCTTTGCTAAACCATTGCTACCTAAGTCATTGATCGTTCATTGCTGCTGATTGCACAGTTAGCGTGTTATTAGCTGCTGCTGGGGATTAGTCTGGTGCGTGCTTACTGTTAGTACAGTATTGCAGTAGTACCAACCGCAGTGCTGTTAGCACAGCATTGCACCCCAACAGCACCCATAGGACTTCTAGTGTGTTAGTGGCAGCAAACAGAGCTCCTATATTTTCTTCTCAGCAGCACCCATAGGACTTCTAGTGTGTTAGTGGCAGCAAACAGAGCTCCTATATTTTCTTCTCAGCAGCACCCATAGGACTTCTAGTGTGTTAGTGGCATCACACAGAGCTCCTATATTTTCTTCTCAGCAGCACCCATAGGACTTCTAGTGTGTTAGTGGCAGCAAACAGAGCTCCTATATTTTCTTCTCAGCAGCACCCATAGGACTTCTAGTGTGTTAGTGGCAGCAAACAGAGCTCCTATATTTTCTTCTCAGCAGCACCCATAGGACTTCTAGTGTGTTAGTGGCATCACACAGAGCTCCTATATTTTCTTCTCAGCAGCACCCATAGGACTTCTAGTGTGTTAGTGGCAGCAAACAGAGCTCCTATATTTTCTTCTCAGCAGCACCCATAGGACTTCTAATGTGTTAGTGGCATCACACAGAGTTCCTATATTTTCATCTCAGAAGCACCCATAGGACTTCTAGTGTGTTAGTGGCATCACACAGAGCTCCTATATTTTCTTCTCAGAAGCACCCATAGGACTTCTAGTGTGTTAGTGGCAGCAAACAGAGCTCCTATATTTTCTTCTTAGCAGCACCCATAGGACTTCTAATGTGTTAGTGGCATCACACAGAGTTCCTATATTTTCATCTCAGAAGCACCCATAGGACTTCTAGTGTGTTAGTGGCATCACACAGAGCTCCTATATTTTCTTCTCAGAAGCACCCATAGGACTTCTAGTGTGTTAGTGGCAGCAAACAGAGCTCCTATATTTTCTTCTCAGCAGCACCCATAGGACTTCTAGTGTGTTAGTGGCATCACACAGAGTTCCTATATTTTCATCTCAGAAGCACCCATAGGACTTCTAGTGTGTTAGTGGCATCACACAGAGCTCCTATATTTTCTTCTCAGCAGCACCCATAGGACTTCTAGTGTGTTAGTGGCATCACACAGAGCTCCTATATTTTCATCTCAGAAGCACCCATAGGACTTCTAGTGTGTTAGTGGCATCACACAGAGCTCCTATATTTTCTTCTCAGCAGCACCCATAGGACTTCTAGTGTGTTAGTGGCAGCAAACAGAGCTCCTATATTTTCTTCTCAGCAGCACCCATAGGACTTCTAGTGTGTTAGTGGCATCACACAGAGCTCCTATATTTTCTTCTCAGCAGCACCCATAGGACTTCTAGTGTGTTAGTGGCAGCAAACAGAGCTCCTATATTTTCTTCTCAGCAGCACCCATAGGACTTCTAGTGTGTTAGTGGCATCACACAGAGCTCCTATATTTTCATCTCAGAAGCACCCATAGGACTTCTAGTGTGTTAGTGGCATCACACAGAGCTCCTATATTTTCTTCTCAGCAGCACCCATAGGACTTCTAGTGTGTTAGTGGCAGCAAACAGAGCTCCTATATTTTCATCTCAGAAGCACCCATAGGACTTCTAGTGTGTTAGTGGCATCACACAGAGCTCCTATATTTTCATCTCAGAAGCACCCATAGGACTTCTAGTGTGTTAGTGGCATCACACAGAGCTCCTATATTTTCTTCTCAGAAGCACCCATAGGACTTCTAGTGTGTTAGTGGCAGCAAACAGAGCTCCTATATTTTCTTCTCAGCAGCACCCATAGGACTTCTAGTGTGTTAGTGGCATCACACAGAGTTCCTATATTTTCATCTCAGAAGCACCCATAGGACTTCTAGTGTGTTAGTGGCATCACACAGAGCTCCTATATTTTCTTCTCAGCAGCACCCATAGGACTTCTAGTGTGTTAGTGGCATCACACAGAGCTCCTATATTTTCATCTCAGAAGCACCCATAGGACTTCTAGTGTGTTAGTGGCATCACACAGAGCTCCTATATTTTCTTCTCAGCAGCACCCATAGGACTTCTAGTGTGTTAGTGGCAGCAAACAGAGCTCCTATATTTTCTTCTCAGCAGCACCCATAGGACTTCTAGTGTGTTAGTGGCATCACACAGAGCTCCTATATTTTCTTCTCAGCAGCACCCATAGGATTTCTAGTGTGTTAGTGGCAGCAAACAGAGCTCCTATATTTTCTTCTCAGCAGCACCCATAGGACTTCTAGTGTGTTAGTGGCATCACACAGAGCTCCTATATTTTCATCTCAGAAGCACCCATAGGACTTCTAGTGTGTTAGTGGCATCACACAGAGCTCCTATATTTTCTTCTCAGCAGCACCCATAGGACTTCTAGTGTGTTAGTGGCAGCAAACAGAGCTCCTATATTTTCATCTCAGAAGCACCCATAGGACTTCTAGTGTGTTAGTGGCATCACACAGAGCTCCTATATTTTCATCTCAGAAGCACCCATAGGACTTCTAGTGTGTTAGTGGCATCACACATAGCTCCTATATTTTCTTCTCAGCAGCACCCATAGGACTTCTAGTGTGTTAGTGGCATCACACAGAGCTCCTATATTTTCATCTCAGAAGCACCCATAGGACTTCTAGTGTGTTAGTGGCATCACACAGAGCTCCTATATTTTCTTCTCAGCAGCACCCATAGGACTTCTAGTGTGTTAGTGGCAGCAAACAGAGCTCCTATATTTTCTTCTCAGAAGCACCCATAGGACTTCTAGTGTGTTAGTGGTATCACACAGAGTTCCTATATTTTCATCTCAGAAGCACCCATAGGACTTCTAGTGTGTTAGTGGCATCACACAGAGCTCCTATATTTTCTTCTCAGCAGCACCCATAGGACTTCTAGTGTGTTAGTGGCATCACACAGAGCTCCTATATTTTCATCTCAGAAGCACCAATAGGACTTCTAGTGTGTTAGTGGCAGCAAACAGAGCTCCTATATTTTCTTGTCAGCAGCACACATAGTACCTATAGTGTGTTAGTGTCAGCACCCATAGGACCTACAGTGTGTTGTGAGCACACATAGGAGTTCTATTTTTTATACTATATACACTACCGACTACAATGGCTGGAAGACCGCCAAGGAGAGGCAGAGCGTGCCGAGGCAAGAACACAGGGCAGGCAGGCTCTGTTTCTAGAGACAACAGTGCTGGCCGTGGACGTGGTCATGCATCGTCATCAGCACGTGGCCATGGGACACGCTTGTCTTTGTTTTCGGCAGCTGGACATGTGGAGCCGCATCATGCCGAAGGCTTGGTAGAATGGATGACCAAGCCCTCCTCATCCTCCTCATCCTCTCTCACCCAGGCTCAGGGTACTGGCAGAGCAGCTGCCAACGCGTACTCAATGGCATCATCAGACACCCCTTCCCTAGACCCACCATGTCCTCCTGAGGAGTCCCCCGAACTGTTTGAGCACAGTGTTGGGTACATGCTCCAGGAGGATGCCCAACGATTCGAAGGCTCGGATGATGATACCCAGCTTGAGGAAGTCAGTAGTGTGCGCGCAGAGAGAGGGGATGCTGAAGGACAGCAATCTGGCAGTAGTGTTCCACCAGCTGCAGCTTACTGCCAGGTTTGCTCTAGTGGTGAAGAGGGAGGGGATGATGAGGTCACTGACTCCACGTGGGTGCCTGAAGGGAGAGAGGAGGAGGAGGAGGAGGATGCAGCGTCACATGTCCAACGAGGCAGGATGCCCCCTGGAGGCCAGCTAGAGGCCAGCACAGCAACTGTACCACACCGCAGAGCTCCGCCTGTGCAGGGCGCTGCCTCTGCACGTTATCACAAAAGTTCTTTGGTGTGGGCCTTTTTTGAGACGAGTGCATCAGATCGCACCACTGCTATTTGCAATATTTGTCTCAAGCGTATCTCGCGTGGCCAAAACATCAGCCGCTTGGGCACCACAAGCATGAGCAGACATATGTCGACCTGCCATGCAGCTCGTTGGCAAGCACACATAAAAGACCCACACCAAAGAACAAAGCGGACTTCTCCTTGCTCCTCATCAGCTGGGATCTCCATCCCCACTATATCTTCAGTCCTCTCTGAAAGCTGCTCTGAGAGGACTGAAGGTGTAGAATTAGGTGTGTCACAACCAAGTACTTGCAGTACACCGACGTCCGATTGTAGCAGGCAAATTTCCCTGCCCCAGCTGCTGGACCGTCGAAAGAAGTATACTCCCAGCCATCCACATGCCCAGCGGTTGAATGCTAGCTTGGCTAAATTGCTAGCACTTCAACTGCTGCCTTTTCAGTTGATAGACTCGGCCCCCTTCCGTGAGTTTGTTCAATGTGCGGTTCCTCAGTGGCAGGTTCCCAAACGCCACTTTTTCTCACGGAAGGCGATTCCGTCTCTCTACTGGCATGTGGAAGGCAATGTCCATGCCTCGCTGGACAGGGCGGTCAGCGGTAAGGTGCATATTACCGCTGACTCATGGTCCAGCAGGCATGGACAGGGACGTTATCTTTCTTTCACGGCCCATTGGGTCACTCTATTGGCAGCTGGGAGGGATGCAGGACAAGGTGCAGTAGTGTTGGAGGTTGTTCCGCCACCACGCCTCCAAAATGCTACTACTGGTTGTGACACACCTCTCTCCTCCACCCCCTCCTCTTCTTCCTCCATGTCCTCTTCGAGTGCTCTGTCCTCGGAACCAGCGGTGCTCCGTAGGCGTACAAGGGGCTACGCGAGTACGCAGGCAAAAAGATGCCATGCCGTGCTTGCGCTGGTGTGTTTGGGGGACAGGAGCCACACTGGGCCAGAGGTTCTGGCAGCTCTGCAGGGGCAGGCCGAGAGGTGGTTGACGCCACGCCAGCTTAAGCCAGGAATGGTCGTTTCTGATAATGGCACCAACCTCCTCTCCGCCCTGCGACAGGGGCAGCTCACCCATGTGCCCTGTATGGCTCACGTCCTCAACCTGGTGGTGCAGCGGTTCTTGGGCAGGTTCCCAGGCTTACAGGATGTCCTGAGGCAGGCCAGGAAAGTCTGTGTGCATTTCCGCCGATCTTATAATGCCAGTGCTCGGCTGACTGAGCTGCAAAAGGAGCTGAACCTGCCCAAGAACCGCCTAATATGTGACATGCCCACCAGGTGGAACTCAACGTTGGCCATGCTGCAGCGACTGCACACGCAGCAGAGGGCCATCAATGAGTACCTTTGCGACTACGGCACCAGGACAGGGTCAGGGGAGCTTGGCTTTTTTTCCCCACGCCAGTGGAGCATGATCAGGGATGCATGCACTGTCCTCTCACCATTTGAGGAGGCCACGAGGATGGTGAGCAGTGACAGTGCATGCATCAGTGACACTGTACCTCTTGTCCACCTGTTGGAGCATACGCTGCGTGGGATAATGGACAGGGCACTTGAGGCAGAACAGAGGCAGGAAGAGGAGGACTTCCTTGTCTCTCAAGGCCCCCTTTATCCAGACAATGTTCCTTCTGTCCCACCCATCACACAGGAAGAGGAGGAGGAGGAGGAGGAGGAGGAGGAGGATTGTGTGAGCATGGAGGTGGAGCCTGGCACTCAGCATCAGCAGCAGCAGTCTTTTAGGGATGATGTACAGTCCCAACAAACCAGTGGACTTGTACGTGGCTGGGAGGAGGTGGCTGGCGATCATGTCATCCTCAGTGACCCAGAAGACTCCGCACCGAATGCCTCAGCTAACCTACGCTGCATGGCCTCCCTGATCCTGCAAAGCCTGCGGAAGGATCCTCGTGTTCTTCGGATCAAGGAGAGTGACCATTACTGGCTTGCCACTCTCCTTGATCCACGGTACAAGGGTAAGGTTGCGGACCTTATCTTGCCGTCGCAGAGGGAGCAGAGGATGAGACATCTCAGGGAGGCCTTGCAGAAAGGTCTGTGCAACGCGTTCCCAGAAACTGGGAGGTTACAAACTCCTGGTCCTGGACGACGAGTTGCTGAGGCTTCGGTCAGTAGCAGAAGGAGCGGTGGGGAAGGTGGACATCTGACCGATGCGTTCAGACAATTTTTTAGTCCGCAGCCCCAAGGTATGATCGGTTCCAGCAACCATCGCCAGCGTCTGATATACATGGTGCAGGAATACCTAGGGGCAAGGTCAGACTTGGACACCTTTCCCACCGAAAATCCTCTGGCTTACTGGGTCCTGAGGATGGATCACTGGCCAGAGCTTGCACAGTATGCAATTGAGCTACTGGCCTGTCCTGCATCCAGCGTTCTTTCCGAACGCACATTCAGTGCTGCTGGAGGATTTGTCACCGATCATAGGGTGCGCCTGTCCACCGACTCGGTTGATCGACTGACCTTCATAAAAATGAATCAGTCTTGGATCACCACCAGCTACCAGACACCTGAAGCGGATATAACGGAATAATTTATAATGTCACATCCCTTCAAGACTGCCTATGCTGATGCTGAGTGACTGTCCTGTTATGTTCACTGACTATCCTCTTCCTCCTCCTCAATGATCCATGCCACCACACCAGTGCCTAAGGCACAATTTTTCAGCCCCTGTATAACAGGGGCGTGTAATTACAATTTTTTAAAAAGATGCTTCGCAACAGGTGTGACTGCTGTGCTCAGAGTACAGTATCTGTGAGGGGTTGCAGTGTTGTGGCACCAGCACCAGTGCCTAAGGCACAATTTTTCAGCCCCTGTTGGGGCGTGTAATTACAATTTTTAGGCAATGCTTTGCAACAGGTCTCATTGCTGTGCTCAGAGTACAGTATCTGTGAGGGGTTGCAGTGTTGTGGCACCAGCACCAGTGCCTAAGGCACAATTTTTCAGCCCCTGTATAACAGGGGCGTGTAATTACAATTTTTTAAAAAGATGCTTCGCAACAGGTGTGACTGCTGTGCTCCAAGTACAGTATCTGTGAGGGGTTGCAGTGTTGTGGCACCAGCACCAATGCCTAAGGCACAATTTTTCAGCCCCTGTTTAACAGGGGCGTGTAATTACAAATCTTGATCTAATAGTTCACAGCAGGGCCCATTCCTGCGCCCACCAAGAGTAACTATGAGGGCCTACAGTCTTGTGGCAACACCGTCCACCACCACCACCACCACCAAAGGCCCAATTTTTCTGCCCTGTTCAACAGGTGCATGCAATTACAAATCTTGATCTAATAACTCACAGCAGGGCCCATTCCTGCACCCACCAAGAGTAACTGTGAGGGCTTACAGTCTTGTGGCAACACCGTCCACCACCACCACCACCACCACCAAAGGCCCAATTTTTCTGCCCGGTTCAACAGGTGCATGCAAGTACAAATCTTGATCTATTAACTCACAGCAGGGCCCATTCCTGTGCCCACCAGTCTTGTGGCTACACCAACATCTAATAGGGCAAATTTCTGCAGAGTATATACGGCAGGCCCCTACTTTCAAACATCCAACTTACAAACGACTCCTACTTGCAAACGGCAAGAGAAAACAGGAAGTGAGAGGAAATCTACCCCTAGGAAGGAAAATTCTATCCTGTTAGATTTAATTTGGGAAAAAGGTATCTCCTCTCTACTGATGCTTTATCACCAATCCTTGTTTCAATTAAAACCCCACTTTTCCAAAAACATTTGTCATTGGGACGGAAAGTGAGGTGACATGTTCTGAACAGATGTGCAAAGACAGCAAATGTTACAGGGGTGATAACCCCTCCCTATGTTCTCCAAAAAGCTTAAAAATTGATTTTTTTGGGATGTAGCTACACTTCATAATGTACCTGTTCAGATTCTACTTAAGAACAAACCTACAGTCCATGTCTTGTTTGCACCACCTATATACTGCTGTTCAGAGTATATAGGGTTGTAGGTATAGGGTTTTATTTTGGGTGCGGGGTCCCCCTTAGTATCCATACAAGACCCAAAGGGGCTGGGGTGGGGGGGGGGGTGATGGGGTAGCCATGCCATTTTTCTCAAGGATTTTCAGCCATATGGCGGCCAGGACAAGACATGGCATTAAAGCCGCAAGTGGTTTTAAATGGCTTCTTTTTTTCCTTTACAAATGTCATTTTGTGCAAGGACAGTTCTAAACACGGGAAACACATGCCACTTCACAGGCATACTTTAGACACCCCCCAGGTACCATATTTAAAGGAAAATTTCACTTTTTTTTTTTTCACTTTATGCATCATTAAAATGACTGCTCCCGAAAAAACTTTAGTTTTTAAAATTTCTTTTTGCATTGATATATGTCCCCTGGGGCAGGACCCAGGTCCCCAAACCTGTTTTATGACATTAACATGCATATTGGCCGTTGTAATTAGCAATTTTGATTTCGAACGTTCGCGTCCATTATAACGAATAGGGTTCGAAAATTCGCGCGAACTTTCGGTCCGTTCGAAGGTTCTGGTGCGAACCGAACCCGGGGGTGTTCGGCTCATCCCTACTTTTGACACAGTTCCCTACACAAGGCTAATGTGTAAAGTAAAGTCTACAGGCTTGGAAAAAACAGTTTGTAAATGAATGGAAAACGGTCTAAAAGACCATATTCAGAGTAGTGGTTAATGATCCATACATTCATGAACACCAAGGTTCATTGGTGGGACCCTTACTTTTTAATACATATATAAACTATATAGTGTCTGAGAATAAAATTACTATTTCAGCCTTTACAGATAACACCAGGCTATGCAGTGGAATAACGTCCTTACAGGATGTCTGCAATTTACAAGCCAACCTCAATGCATTGTTTAATTGGGCAACTATGTGGCAAATGAGGTTTAATGTTGGTAAGTGTAAAGTTATGCACTTGGGGGCTAAGAATATTCATGCATCATACATACTAGGGGGAGTACAATCAATAGTGGAGACGGATCTGGGTGTTCTGGTAGATCACAAGCTTAATAATGGCATGTAATGCCAAGCAGCAGTTTCCAAAGTGAACAAAAGCCTTTCTTGTATTAAGAGAGGTATAGACTCCAGAGAGAGAGATATCCTTTTACCCCTGTGCAAATCATTAGTACGACCTCATCTGGAATATGCAGTTTCATTTTGAGCACCAGTTCACAAAAAATATATTGGGGAACTGGAGAAAGTGCAGAGAAGGGCAACCAAACTGATAAGAGGCATGGAGCAGCTTGGCTATGAGGGAAGATTAGATGAACTGAATTTATTCTCTCATGAGAAGAGTTTAAAGGGAATATAATCAACATGTATAAATACTGTACATAAGTGGTCCATATAGTGAACTTGGTGTTAAGTTATTCACTTTAAGGCCATCACAGGGGACAAAGGGCACTCTTTATGTCTGGAGGAAAAGAGATTTTATCTCCAAATATGGAAAGGATTCTTCACAGTAAGAGCTGTGAAAATGTGGAATAGACTCCCTCAAGAGCTGGTTCTCTGTTCAACTGTGGGTATAGGATTGTGTATATAGGATTGTATATATTTTTTTCAAATTTATTGGTTGAACTAGATGGACTTGTGTTTTTTTTCAACCAGGCTAACTATGTAACCATGTAGTATGCCAGTGGCTCATCATTCAGGATGTGTGCTGCATCTTTTGAAGAGGTCACCACAATGGTGAACCATGACAAGGTGAGGATACAGTCACTCTTGTGTTCCTCCTAGAGCGGACAATCCATGGACTGATAGACCAGACACTGGGGCACAGCACCAAGGGGAAAAGGAGGACCTACTCAGAGCCAGCGGGTTCCTTTGCCAACTGCTGCCAAATGTGTTGGAGCCTTTACGTTTTTGGCATTCTGGTTTTCCTGCACTCTACTTTTCCTGCAAAATATTTGTGGCTATTGTCTCTCAGATAATACACTCTAATTTTATTTAAAGCTAAAACCTGCCTTTTCTCTCCCTCTTACATTGCGATCTAAACAAGCTGCTTTCATACTGACCTGGAACTGTACAAAATCTATGGCTACTGTTTTTCAAATACTACACTCTAATTTCAAGATAAAACCTGCCCCATATATCTCTCTTATAATATAGCTTAACTAAGCTGCTTCCGTACTGTCCAGCCACTGCACAATATTCAGGACTATTGTTTCTGAATAATTCACTCTAATGTTTATTTACCAATAAAACCTAGCACAACTATTCATCTAACATTGCTGCCTTACTAATTTGCTTACATACTGTCCGGCCACTGTACTACATTTGTTTCTATTGTCTCTGGAATTATGTACTTTAATGTTTATTTCAAGATAAAACCTGCCTTGTCTCTTTCTGTTAGATGCCTGTTTAAAGTGGTTGTAAACCCCTATAAACATTTTTATTTTTTTAGACCACCTGTAAGAGAAAGGCATAATGAGCTAATATGACTAGCATAATAGCTCATTATGCATCACTTACCTAAGATCGGGGCCCCTGAAGCCGTCCACGTCTCCCTCTTCAGCCGCAGCCATCGCTGCGGCGATAGCCGGAATGTTACTTCCAGGTATCGCCGCTCCAGCCAATCAAAGCGCCGCTCCGGCGCTGTGATTGACCGGAGCGGCGAAGACGTCACTCCGCGCATGCGCGCGGGAGCGGTCAAATTTGGCTAAGCCCAAGCATTGCTGGGACTTAGCCGAATTTGTGAATGGGAATAACCCCATGAATGTGCCGTTGTCTACGGCGCGCATGCGCCGTAGACACGGAGCAATGTAATTTTTAGCAAATATCTCCTAAACCGTGTAGGTTTAGGAGATATTTCTTGCACCTACAGGTAAGCCTTAATCTAGGTTTACCTGTAGGTGCAAGTTGCAAAAGTGGGTTTACAACCACTTTAAGTGCTTGCATACTGTCCTAATGCTAATCAATTTCAATTCAACACATGCCTAAAGTCTCTATTTTAAATATTTGGAAATAACTACAGATATGAGAATGGGAAGGAGTTTGGTTTTAGGGGTTGTGTTTTTTTCTATTGTTGGTTGTGCTCCACCAGTCTGGCCTATTACTACTGTATAAAAAAAATCAAGTGCCAAAACAAACCTAAAAAAGCCAAATTTAGATGAATCATATTAGAATGGTGCTGCTGTAATCCAGCTAAGTAGTGTGGTTTGATCTTTACATTGTAGTTCAGGTTTTACGGACTTCATCCACTTCATGGGTGGAAGGAGAAAAATGAGGGTGGAAGGAAACAATTTTCTCCTCGTCCTGCTCTAATCATTCTGTGGAAGTGGAAGTAAACAGGGGAAAGAGGGGTAAGCTTTTTCCTCCATCTTTTACATGGTATTCACTTTCTTTTGATCATCTCGTATCTGATGTCACTTTGAGCTTACTCATTCCACAACGCAGTGCGCTGCATTGCACGGGTTTTCAGGCGATAAGGGGCATTACAGAATTCTGCATTGGACACCTCAATACATTATATAATAGATGCAGTGTAAATTTTTCTCAGCTAAATACACAGGATATTGTGCATTGTGCTGAGCAGCAGTGCACATATACAGTATCTTGGAAGGACATTGGGCTGCCACCTACAGTACAATAGATGGCACTGCAGAAAACCAATACACATACTGCGCATTACCACAACCCTTATAGGAAATATTTTGT
Source organism: Rana muscosa (assembly GCA_029206835.1). Classification (NCBI taxonomy): domain Eukaryota; kingdom Metazoa; phylum Chordata; class Amphibia; order Anura; family Ranidae; genus Rana; species Rana muscosa. Next base: position 75,163,687 of record CM055127.1, read on the forward strand.
ATGTACTACAGACCTTTTTATTTCTTTAAATATACAGGTGAGTTTATAATTGGCATTCAGGTTTTTATTTATTATAACGATTTCCTGTAGCAGTCTGTAAAATAACATTCTCATGCACTATGCTCCATGCTGAGAGAACATATACATTATCTCACAAAAGTGAGTATACCCCTCACATTTTTGTAAATATTTTATTATATCCTTTCATGTGACAACACTAAAGAAATTACACTTTGTTACAATGTAAAGTATTGAGTGTACAGCTTGTATAACAGTGTAAATTTGCTGTACCCTCAAAATAACTCAACACACACAGCCATTAATGTCTAAACCGCTGGCAACAAAAGTGAGTCCTCTTCCACTCCTCCATGACGACATTATGGAGCTGGTGGATGATAGAGACCTTGCGCTCCTCCACCTTTCATTTGAGGATGCCCCACAGATGCTCAATAGGGTTTAGGTCTGGAGTCATGCTTGAGTCATCACCTTTACCCTCAGCTTCTTTAGCAAGGGAGTGGTCATCTTGGAGGTGTGTTTGAGGTTGTTATCATGTTGGAATACTGCCCTGCGGCCCAGTCCTTGAAGGGAGGGGATCAGGCTCTGCTTCAGTATGTCACAGTACATGTTGGCATTCATGGTTCCCTCAATGAACTGTAGCTTCCCAGGGCCGGCAGCACTCATGCAGCCCCAGACCATGACACTCAGCCTTACACCCAGTGAAGGTGACCCCGCCCCCTACGTTATTGGCTGAGCGGACCTGATGGGGAACGTGAGAAGGGACGGGGTCTATTAATTTATTACACTGCAGAGGAAGCAAATCATGTTCCCCATCAGGTCCACTCAGCCAATGACAAAGGCGGGGTCTGACGTACGAGGGGGCAGGGTCACCCGTCAGATCATAGGGGTAAGCCCCGGCTTTCCCCGCTTGCGGGGAATAGCCAATGACGTAGGCGGGATCCCGCCTACTTCATTGGTTATTCCCCGGCAAGCGGGGAAAGCTGGGGCTTACCCTATGATGTGACGGGTGACCCCGCCCCCTTGTACGTCATGGGGGTTTCGTGTGGAGTGGAGACTGGAGGAGACTGCAGCGCTGGACATCGGATCACCGCGGCACATAGAGAACAACGCTGGACAGACTGGATTACATCGCTGGAATGGGTTTTTTATTTTTTATTTTTTTATTTTTAATATAGGACTTTCCCATCTGTGTCTGTGTGTTTTTTTTAATTATTTACACTTTCTTTGTGAAATGGTAGGGGTACAATGTACCCCTTACCAATTCAAATGGGGGGGCCAGGATCTGGGGGTCCCCTTTGTTAAAGGGGGCTTCCATATTCCGATAAGCCCCCCGCCCGCAGTCCCCCACAACCACCGGGCAAGGGTTGTGGGGATAAGGCCCTTGTCCCCATCAACATGGGGTCATGGTGCTTTGAGGGGTCGACTTGACAAAGGAGCGCGCATGCTCTATTCCAGACCTGCGCATGCTCTGAAACGCGCTGTGTTTCCCCCATTCATCTGATCCAGGTGACGTCACACGCTGTTCCACGACTACACAGTCGCCATCTCTATCAATGGACACAGCCGGCTTCTACTCCGACACCTTGCGGCTCTCTTAGCCGGGAATTGGGACACCTCTGGATGCACAAAAGGACCCTGGATTATGCACCACCTAGAGCATTGACCCCACTCCACACGAGCACCTCTTCATATACTCACATGTAAGTGTTAGATATTTATTAGTGTTACTACATTAAACAGTTTACTCAGAGGCACTTTTTCTATTAGTTTTTTTCTATGTTCTCCTGAGCTGGCTTCACTCCTGAGAAGAGCTGCCTTGAGTATCTGTTCATTTTCAATAGACTTTTTACATACCATCATCTCCTTTGAAGGTGCACCGTCGCTAACTATTTTACCATCTAACTGGAAAATCCGTCCTGCCTCTCGGACTTCCTTCATAGACCCTCATTATTGTTTTTATTAGAATTTTATTTATTGTGATTTACTATGCAGGCATCCTGAGTGCCAGCATTTGCTGTTATTACCAGGCCCTTTGGGTCTGGTATGAATATTAAGGGGAACCCCAAACCAAAATTAAAAAAATAATGTGCGGGGGTCCCCCCAAATTCCATACCGGGCCCTTTAGGTCTGGTATGGATATTAACTGCTTAAGGACCGCCTAACGCCGATATACGTGGGTTGCGCGTGCCGCCGCCGGCACTCTCGCGACCTGGTCCGAAGCTCCGTGACCGCGCCCGTGGGACCCGCGGAACCAGATCGCCGCCGGTGTCCCGCGATTGGGTCACAGAGCTGAAGAACGGGGAGAGGAAAGTGTAAAGAAACCTTTCCCTGTTCTTCCTAGTGAGAGTGTCACTGATTGTCTGTTCCCTGTCATAGGGAACGACGATCAGTGACGTCACACGCCAAGCCACGCCCCCACACAGTAAGAATCACTCATTAGGTCACACTTAACCCCTTCAGCGCCCCCTACAGGTTAACTTCTTCACTGCCAGTGTCATTTTCACAGTAATCAGTGCATTTTTATAGCATCGATCGCTGTAAAAATGACAATGGTCCCAAAATGGTGTCAAAATTGTCCGATGTGTCCGCCATCATGTTGCAGTCATGATAAAAATCTCTGATCGCCGCTTACTAGTAAAAAAAAAATATATTAATAAAAATGCCATAAACTATCCCCTATTTTGTAGACGCTATAACTTTTGCGCAAACCAATCAATAAACGCTTATTGTGATTTTTTTTACCAAAAATATGTAGTAGAATACGTATCGGCATTAACTGAGGAAAAAAAAATGTTTTTTATATATTTTTGTTTATAGCGCAAAAAATAAAAACAGCAGAGGTGATCAAATACCACCAAAAGAAAGCTCTATTTGTGGGAAAAAAAGGACAGCAATTTAGTTTGGGAGCCACGTCGCACGACCGCGCAATTGTCAGTTAAACTACGCAAAACGGGGCCTGGTCCTTTAGCAACAAAATGGTCCGGGCTTAAGTGGATAAGAGGAACCCTGCACCAATTTTTTTTTTTTAAATGGCGTAGGGGTCCCCCTTAAAATCCATACCAGACCCTTCAGGTCTGGTATGGATTTTAAGGGGAACCCTGCTCCAAAATGAAAAAAAAAATGGCGTAGGGTCCCCCCAAAATCCATGCCAAACCCTTATCCAAGCACGCAACCTGGCAGGCCACAGGAAAAGAGGGGGGACGAGAGAGTGCCCCCCTTCTGAACCATACCAGGCCACATGCCCTCAACATGGGGGGATGGGTTCTTTGGGGAAGGGGGGGCTCTGCACACCCCCACCCCTAAAGCACCTTGCCCCCATGTTGATGGGGACAAGGGTCTCATCCTCACAACCCTTGCCGGTGGTTGTGGGGGTCTGTGGGCGGAGGGCTTATCTGAATCTGAAAGCCCCCTTTAACAAGGGGACCCCCAGATGCCGCCCCCCCATGTGAATTGGTTACGGGTACATTCATTGTACCCCTACCATTTCACCAAAAAAAGTGTCAAATATTGTAAAAAAGACAGGAGACACTTCGGGACAAGTCCTTTATAATATAAATAAAAATAAAAATGTTCAGCGATGTCCATTCATCTTCTATTCCACCGCCGATACCAAAAATAAATAAATAGCTGCAACAGCTCTGCCTCCATGGGCGGCTCCCGCCAACTGATGCTTCTCTCGCTTTGACAGCTATTATATAGCTGAGGGCGGGGGGCCACCGCGTGATGTAAATGGGGGACCCGCCCCCTCTGACGCCACAGGGGTTTCCCCATGGCATAAGAGGGGCGGGGTCACCCGTATACGTCACCGGGTGGCCTCGCCCTCAGCCATATAACAGCTGTCAAAGTGAGAGAAGCGTCAGTCGGCAGGATGCCTCCTATGGAGGCAGAGCTGTTGCGGCCTTTTTTTTGGGGCGTCGTCGGCGGAATAGAAGATGAATGGATATCGCTGGACATTTTGTAATAAAGAACTTGTCCCGAAGTGTCTCCTGTCTTTTTTACAATTTTTTACACTATTTTGGGTGAAATGGTAGGGGTACAATGTACCCGTTAACAATTCAAATAGGGGGGGAGGGATCTGGGGGTCCCCTTGTTAAAGGGGGCTTTCAGATTCCGATAAACCCCCCGCCAGCAGACCTCCACAACCACTGGGCAAGGATTGTGGGAATGAGGCCCTTGTCCCCATCAACATGGGGGCAAGGTGCTTTGGGGTGTGGGGACAGAGCCCCCCTGCCCCAAAGCACCCATCCCCCCATGTTGAGGGCATGTGGCCTGGTACGGTTCAGGGGGGTGATCTCTCGTCCCCCCCTCTTTTCCTGCGGTCTGCCAGGTTACGTGCTTGGATAAGGGTCTGGTATGAATTTTGAGGGGGACCCCTACGCCATTTAAAAAAAAAATTGTCGCAGGGTTCCCCTTAATATCCATACCAGATCTAAAGGGCCTGGTATGAATTTTGGGGGGACTTTACAGGCATACTATAGACACCCCACAGGTATGAAATTTAAAGGAATATTTCATTTTAATGGTTTCACTTTACCAACATTTGGCTGCCCAAACACCTGAGCACTTTTTGCGATTCGGCACTGCGTAACTTTAACTGACAATTGCGCAGTCGTGCGACATGGCTCTCATACAAAATTTACATCTTTTTTTCCCCACAAATAGAGCTTTCTTTTGGTGGTATTTAATCACCTCTGCGGTTTTTATTTTTTGCGCTATAAACAAAAAAAGTGACAATTTTGAAAAAAAAATATATTTTTTACTTTTTGCTATAATAAATATCCCCCTAAAACATATCTAAAAAATTTTTTTTCCCTCAGTTTAGGCTGATACGTATTCTTCTACATATTTTTGGTAAAAAAAAAATCGCAATAAGTGTTTATTGATTGGTTTGCGCAAAAGTTATAGTGTCTACAAAATAGGGGATAGTTTTATGGCATTTTTATTAATAATTATTTTTTTTACCAGTAATGACGGCGATCAGCAATTTTTATTGTGACAGCGACATTATGGCGGACACATCAGACACTTTTGACACCATTTTGGGACTGTTCACATTTATACAGCGATCGGTGCTATAAAAATGCACTGATTACTGTTTAAATGTGACTGGCAGTGAAGGGGTTAACCAGTAGGGGGTGGGGAAGGGGTTAAGTGTGTCCTAGGGAGTGATTCTAATGGTGTGGGCTGCGGGGCTTACTGTGACACGACACTGATCGCTGCTCCCGATGAGAGGGAGCAGACGATCAGTGTCCTGTCACTAGGCAGAACAGGGAGATGCCTTGTTTACACAGGCATCCCCCCGTTCTGCAGCTCTGTGACACGATCGCGGGACACTGGCGGACATCGAGTCCACGGTCATGGAGCTCGCGGCAGGGGCGCGCACGCGCCGCCGGCGGCAAATTTAAAGGGACGTACCTGTACGCCCATTTGCCTGTCCATGCCATTCTGCCGACATAAAAGTGCGTGCGCTGGTCGGCAAGTGGTTAAGCATTATTAAAATTACTGCTCCCGAAAAAACTGACGTTTTTAAAACTTTTTTTTGCATTGATACATGTCCCCTGGGGCAAGACCCAGGTCCCCAAACTCTTTTTAATGACAATACCATGCATATAAGCCTTTAAAATGAGCACTTTACATTTTTTATGTTCGTGTCCCATAGACTTTAACGGTGTTCGTGTGTTTGAACAAATCTTTTCCCTGTTCGCAAGTTCTGGTGCGAACCGAGCCGGGGGGGGGGGGGGGGGGGGGTTCGGCTCATCCTTACATCTGACATGTCCCCATGCCAAATCCAGCGAATAAGCTATACAAAAAGATGGCAGCCACAGCCTTTGCATTAAGGTGTACATGGAAGGGCAGTGCACATCACAAACAGACAAAAAATTTCCCAGCACACTTACCAGCTAACTTGGGAAAAGAAAGCAAATTGTCTCCGTCTAACAATCCACAACAAAGTGGCGTGGGAACACACTGGATGATTTAGCTGCCATTGTGCTGGGTGTCCAATGTTTGCTATATATGCTCCAACTTGGAAATTCTCAGAAATGTAGTTAGGAGCCTGCAGTATATAGAGGAGCCTTGACATGAGCACCGTGTCTTCCACATGAATTTGCAAATGTGTGCAACTACCTATGTTTTCTGTTCTGAATTGTTAGACAGGGTCAATTCGTTTTTGTTTTTTTTTTTGTTTGTTTTTTTGCAGGCTAGCTGGTAAAGGTGCTGGGAACTTTTTGTCTGTTTGCAGTGCCACAAAAGGAAGCAGCCTCCTATTGTGGCACACTGAGAGGAGGAGGAGCCAGGAGCACCAGTTGGGACATGAGAAGAGAAGGATCAGGGCTGCTCTGTGCAATTCCATTGCACAGAGCAGGTAAGTATAACCCCTTTTTTTGCTTTTATTAAAAAAAAGTGTGAATTTACTTATTAGCACTTTTACATTTTCTATATGTTTTATTTACAGCAGCTGTGAATTTATTTTGATCATTAATATGTTTACAAAACTATGAACATCAACTACCTGTGTGATGCATCACTGCCTCAATGCAAAGTGTGCACAGGCTATGTATCTCCGCTACTACTGAAGCATCCATCTTCTCTGTGGGAATCCCACCTGAGATACTCTGTGCATAGCGTTTATATATTTGAACCATGTTTGCATGGTTTTTCTCTAGGTGCTATGGCTCCCATTACACAATCAATGAACATACTAGAACGTTAATTGGCTTTCTCCCAAACCTGGATCGAATGTATGCATGTGTATGGTACGTGTTTAGATTGTGAGCCAGGGACAGAGACTGGTCAGAATTAGTGATGAGCCAAACACCCCCGGGTTCGGTTCGCACCAGAACCCACGAACGGACCGAAAGTTCGCACGAACGTTAGAACCCTATCAATGCAAAAAGAAGTTTTAAAAACGGATGTTTTTCGAGAGCAGTCATTTTAACCACTTAAGCCCCGGACCATTTCGGGCCATTAGGACCAGGCCTGTTTTTGGGATTCGGCACTGCGCTGCTTTAACTGTAAATTGTGCGGACATGCAATGTTGTACCCAAATGAAATTTGCGTCCTTTTCTTCCCACAAATAGAGATTTCTTTTAATGGTATTTGATTGCCTCTGCGATTTTTATTTTTTGCGATATAAACAGAAAAAGACCGAAAATTTTGAAAAAAAATGATATTTTCTACTTTTTGTTATAAGAAAAATCGAATAAACTCAATTTTAGTCATACATTTAGGCCAAAATGTATTCAGCCACATGTCTTTAGTAAAAAAAATGTCAATAAGCGTATATTTATTGGTTTGCGCAAAAGTTATAGCGTTTACAAACTAGGGTACATTTTCTGAAATGTACACAGCTTTAAATTTATGACTGCCTATCTCATTTCTTGAGGTGCTAAAATGGCAGGGCAGTACAAAACCCCCCCAAATGACCCCATTTTGAAAAGTAGACACCCCAAGGAAATTGCTGAGAGGCATGTTGAGCCCATTGAATATTTTTTTTTTTTTGTCCCAAGTGATTGAATAATGACAAAAAAAAAAAAAATTACAAAAAGTTGTCACTAAATGATATATTGCTCACACATGCCATGGTTATATGTGGAATTGCACCCCAAAATACATTCTGCTGCTTCTCCTGAGTACGGGGATACCACATGTGTGGGACTTTTTAGGAGCCTAGCCACGTACGGGACCCCGGAAACCAAGCACCGCCTTCAGGATTTCTAAGGGCGCAAATTTTTGATTTCTCTCCTCACTACCTATCACAGTTTCGAAGGCCATAAAATGCCAAAATAGCACAAAACCCCCCCAAATGACCCCATTTTGGAAAGTAGACACCCCAAGCTATTTACTGAGAGGCATGTTCAGTCCATGGAATATTTTATATTTTGCCACAAGTTGCGGGAATATGACAAACTTTTTTTTTTTTGCACAAAGTTGTCACTAAATGATATATTGCTCACACATGCCATGGGCATATGTGAAATTACACCCCAAAATACATTCTGCTGCTTCTCCTGAGTATGGGGATACCACATGTGTGGGACTTTTTGGGAGCCTAGCCGCGTACAGGACCCCAAAAACCAAGCACCGCCTTCAAGGTTTCTAAGGGCATAAATTTTTGATTTCACTCCTCACTACCTATCACAGTTTTGAAGGCCATAAAATGCCAAGATGGCACAAAACCCCCCCAAATGACCCCATTTTGGAAAGTAGACACCCCAAGCTATTTGCTGAGAGGCATGTTGACCCCATTGAATATTTTTTTTTTGTCCCAAATGATTGAATAATGACAAAAAGAAAAAAAAAAATGTACAAAAAGTTGTCACTAAATGATATATTGCTCACACATGCCATGGTTATATGTGGAATTGCACCCCAAAATACATTCTGCTGCTTTTTCTGAGTACGGGGATACCACATGTGTGGGACTTTTTGGGAGCCTAGCCGCGTACAGGGCCCCAAAAACCAAGCACCGCCTTCAGGATTTCTAAGGGCGTAAATTTTTGATTTCACTCCTCACTACCTATCACAGTTACGAAGGACATAAAATGCCAAAATAGCACAAAACCCCCCCAAATTACCCCATTTTGGAAAGTAGACACCCCAAGCTATTTGCTGAGAGGCATGTTGAGTCTATGGAATATTTTATATTTTGCCACAGGTTGCGGGAATATGACAAACTTTTTTTTTTTTGCACAAAGTTGTCACTAAATGATATATTGCTCACACATGCCATGGGCATATGTGAAATTACACCCCAAAATACATTCTGCTGCTTCTCCTGAGTACGGGGATACCACATGTGTGGGACTTTTTGGGAGCCTAGCCGCGTACGGGACCCCAAAACCAAGCACCGCCTTCAAGGTTTCTAAGGGCATACATTTTTGATTTCGCTCCTCACTACCTATCACAGTTTTGATGGCCATAAAATGCCAAGATGGCACAAAACCCCCCCAAATGACCCCATTTTGGAAAGTAGACACCCCAAGCTATTTGCTGAGAGGCATGTTGAGCCCATTGAATATTTTTTTTTGTCCCAAATGATTGAATAATGACAAAAAGAAAAAAAAATGTACAAAAAGTTGTCACTAAATGATATATTGCTCACACATGCCATGGTTATATGTGAAATTACACCCCAAAATACATTCTGCTGCTTCTCCTGAGTACGGGGATACCACATGTGTGGGACTTTTTGGGAGCCTAGCCGCGTACGGGACCCCAAAAACCAAGCACCGCCTTCAAGGTTTCTAAGGGCATACATTTTTGATTTCACTCCTCACTACCTATCACAGTTTTGAAGGCCATAAAATGTCAAAATAGCCCAAAACCCCCACAAATGACCCCATTTTGGAAAGTAGACACCCCAAGCTATTTGCTGAGAGGCATGGTGAGTATTTTACAGCTCTCATTTGTTTTTGAAAATTAAGAAAGACATTTTTTTTTCTTTTTTTTTTCTTTTTTTACATTTTCAAAACTTTGTGACAAAAAGCGAGATCTGCAAAATACTCAGCATACCTCTCAGCAAATAGCTTGGGGTGTCTACTTTCCAAAATGGGGTCATTTGGGGGGGTTTTGTGCCATCTGGGCATTCCATGGCCTCCGAAACTGTGATAGGCAGTGAGGAGTGAAATCAAAAATTTACACCCATAGAAATCCTGAAGGCGGTGCTTGGTTTTTGGGGTCCCGTACGCGACTAGGCTCCCAAAAAGTCCCACACATGTGGTATCCCCGTACTCAGGAGAAGCAACAGAATGTATTTTGGGGTGTAATTCCGCATATAACCATGGCATGTTTGAGCAATATATAATTTAGTGACAACTTTTTGTAAATTTTTTTTTTTTTGGTCATTATTCAATCACTTGGGACAAAAAAAAAAAATATTCAATGGGCTCAACATGCCTCTCAGCAAATAGCTTGAGGTGTCTACTTTACAAAATGGGGTCATTTGGGGGGGTTTTGAACTGTCCTGGCATTTTATGCACAACATTAGGAAGCTTATGTCACACATCATCCACTCTTCTAACCACTTGAAGACAAAGCCCTTTCTGACACTTTTTGTTTACATGAAAAAAATTTTTTTTTTGCAAGGAAATCATGTTGAACCCCCAAACATTATATATTTTTTTAAAGCAAAGGCCCTACAGATTAAAATAGTGGGTGTTGCATTTTTTTTTTCCACACAGTATTTGCGCAGCGATTTTTCAAACGCATTTTTTGGGGGAAAAACACACTTTTTTTATTTTTAATGCACTAAAAAACACTATATTGCCCAAATGTTTGATGAAATAAAAAAGATGATCATAGGCCGAGTACATGGATACGAAACACGACATGCTTTAAAATTGCGCACAAACGCGCAGCGGCGACAAACTACATTCATTTTTAAAAGCATTTAAAAGCCTTTACAGGTTACCACGTTAGATTTACAGAGGAGGTCTACTGCTAAAATGACTGCCCTCGATCTGACCTTCGCGGTGATACCTCACATGCATGATGCAATTGCTGTTTACATATGACGCTAGACCGACGCTTGCGTTCGCCTTTGCGCAAGAGCAGGGGGGGACAGCGGTGCTTTTTTTTTTTATTTTTTTTTTTTATTATTTATTTGGCTTTTTTATTTTATTTTTAAACTGTGCCTTCCATATTTTATTTTTTTACCATTTTTATCGTTATCTCAGGGAATGTAAATATCCCCTATGATAGCAATAAGTAGTGACAGGTACTCTTTTTTTGAAAAAAATTGGGGGGTTAGACCCTAGATCTTTCCTCTGCCCTCAAAGCATCTGACCACACCAAGATCGGTGTGATAAAATGCTTTCCCAATTTCCCAATGGCGCTTTTTATATCCGGGGGGGGGACATTCCCTCCCACTGCTTGTAAAAGCAGTCTAGAGGCTAATTATCTGCTAGAATTGCTTTTACATGAAAGCCGGCTGCTGGCTGAAAAGAATGATACCAAGATGATACCTAAACCCGCAGGCATCATTCTGGTATAAACATTCAAAGTCCAGCAACATACCAGTACGTTGCTGGTCCTTGTTGGACATGTATTGTAATCTTTTTTTTCATACAGCCTATTGGCTGAACAAAAAAAAGAGATTGATTGGTGGGTATGCCCACCATTAGAATACCTCCCTTCATCCACCCACTTCTAATGATGGGCATATATGCTGAAGCATGGGGGCATCCTCCCGCAAAAAAGTTATGCCGCGTACACACGGTCAAGCCTTCGTCGGAATTTCGACCGTATGTACGCGGCATAAAAGGTTATGCCGCGTACACACGGTCGGACTTTTCCACGGGCAAGCCTCCGTTGGAATTTCGACCGTATATACGCGGCATTAGGAGCAAAATCGCTCCTCCGCCCCTGCTGCCCCCATGCTTCGGCATATATGCTCTTTTTTTTAACTGTGGTGGTGAAATCACCTCCTACAGCGTTGGAGTCACGGCTTTATGTATCGTGGGAGCAAACGCTGTTGCTGTCAAGATAAATAGATCCGCGCTGCAACTGAATGGCGTACCTGCTAAGCAAATGGTGGTTAACATTAAAACAAAGTAACATTACAGTACAACAGTAAGACCTTACCATGCCATACCTGCAAAGCAAATACCAAAACAAAACCTAGTAAAAAATAAAAAAATGTTTTAACGCAACCTGTGCCTAAAATATATATATGCCGAAGCATGGGGGCATCCTCCCGCAAAAAAGTTATGCCGCGTACACACGGTCGGAATTTTCCACGGGCAGTCCTCCGTCGGAATTTCGACCGTATGTACGCGGCATTAGGAGCAAAATCGCTCCTCCGCCCCTGCTGCCCCCCTGCTTCGGCATATATGCTCTTTTTTTTAACTGTGGTGGTGAAATCACCTCCTACAGCACTGGAGTCACGGCTTTATGTATCGTGGGAGCAAACGCTGTTGCTGTCAAGATAAATAATTCCGCGCTGCAGTTGAATGGCGCACCTGAAAACAAAAAATTACATACCTGAAAAGCAAGCATGATAAAACATTGCAGAATAGAATACAGTAAAAAAGAGCAGAACAATAGAGAGAAAATAGAGAGAGAGAGAACAATAAAACGACAACTATTTTTGGTTTTTTTATTTTATATTTTTTTTGTGTTTTGTTTTTTACGTTTTTTTTTTTCTTTTTTACACTTTTTTTTGTAACTTTACAACTGTAATGGTTCGGGTCTCTCAAAATGTAATGGCATCTTGGGAGACCCTGTGTAAGTGTGTCCTTGTCTGTGAAATGCTGTACCCTACGCTAAAACTTCACTTCTGAGTGGTAGCGTTCAAAACATTCACCTTGGCAAAGACCAGGCTTGTCAGGACAGAGTGGACAAAAACTACGGGTGTCACGCCTAAATCCGCGCTTGCTACAGACACGACATCTTTTTTGGGGGTGGCTTTGGGTAGGGGTACTCGGGAGGACATACGAATAATGCCTCTCATGCAGCCGGCTTACTGCATTTGGTAGGGGATGGTGAGGTGCAGAACCGCCTGGATACAGGAGTTCTGTGACTATCTCATTCTGGAATTTTAGAAGAGATAACGTCCCGCCTGAAGCTCTGTATAGCACATGAGCGTTCAGCAAAGCCAATTGGAATAATGATAGAGACACTTTTTTGTACCAGCGTCTCGCCTTACGGTCAATTAGATACGGCGCCATCAACTGGTCGTTGAGGTCCACCCCTCCCATATTTTGGTTATATTCGTGGACACAGAGGGGTTTCTCCACAACACCAGTCGCCGTACGAATTTGGACTGTCGTGTCTGCATGAAGGGAGGTAAGAAGGAAAACATTCTTATTGTCCCTCCACTTCATAGCGAGCAAGTTATTACACTTCAAGCAGGCTCTCTCCCCCAGCCTAAGACGGGCATCTACAAGCCGCTGGGGAAAGCCCCGGCGATTAGGTCGCACGGTGCCACATGCTCCAATCTGATGATCAAACAAGTGACTAAACAGTGGCACGCTCGTGTAATAATTGTCCACATACAAGTGGTACCCCTTTCCGAATAAGGGTGACACCAAGTTCCACACTATCTTGCCAGCGCTCCCTATGTAATCCGGGCAGTTGACCGACTCAATCTGACTATCTTTTCCCTCATAAACCGTAAAGTTCACTACATAGCCTGTTGCCCTGTCACAGAACTTGTAGAGCTTGACCCCGTATCTGGCACGCTTGCTGGGAAGGTACTGCTTGAAAGACAAGCGGCCAGAAAATTTAATCAGGGACTCATCAACGCAGACAACTTGATCGGGAGTAAACAAGGCTGCAAAACGTTCGTTGAAGTGGTTTATGAGGGGCCGAATTTTATAGAGCCGGTCGTATTCAGGGTCCCCACGTGGACGACAAAGTTCATTGTCGTTGAAGTGCATGAACCGCAAAATCTGCTCGTATCGTGCCCTGGACATGGAGGCAGAGAACACGGGCATGTGGTCAATTGGGTGCGTGGACCAATAAGCACGCAATGACGGAAATTTATGTGTACCCATGTTGAGGGAAAGGCCCAGAAAGGTCTTAAATTCGGAAACCGTAATTGGTTTCCAATTTCTGGCAATTTTAGGCAACTGGGGGTTAGCGGCGATAAATTGACCAGCATATAAATTACTCTGGTCCACAATAGATCTATAGAGATCTTCCGTGAAAAACAGCGAATAAAAATCAATTGGAATAAAATCAGCTGTTTCCACCTGAATACCGGGTTGGGCAGTGAATGGGGGAAGTACGGGTTCTGCAGAAGTGGTGGGGACCCAATCAGGATAGGCGAATTCTGCAGGAAGGGCAGTATGGGCACGATGGGCCTGCCTTTGTCTTCTTGGTGGCAGCGGGACACTACTTGTGCTTGCCACCTCGCCAGCTTGAACTGCACTTATGGGACTCGCCACGTCACCAAGTGTTACTGCAGTGCTGGATGTACGTCCAGGCTGTACTAGGCCGCTGGTGCTTGCCAGTTCACCAGAAGGAATAGCGGCGCTAGTACTACTCTGCTCCATGATACGAGAGACCTGCGGTTCTTGCTCCTCAACAACCTCAGAAGATCGGGATCGGGTACACCTGACCTTAGCAGGGACCTCAACTTCGTCGTCAGAGCTATCTGACGTGGGGCCGCTGACGTCACTGTCTTCTACGGGAAGATATTCTGAGCCTGAATCTGACAGATACGTGACCTCCTCTTCACTATCTGTCATGCTCAGAATCTCGTAGGCCTCTTTACTAGTGTACCTTCGTCTTGCTATTTTGGGCTCTAAATTTAGGGGTACACTAGTAAGATTCACAGGAAAAAAAGCACCTGACTGTCGTCAGCAAATATATCAAACGCTACAAAAAAACTGTTAGCGATCGCAGGGATCAGGCCTGTCTCTGCGAACACTGCAGTTATGTGTGTTGTGTTTGGTAAGTGACAGTGATCGATCGATACTGCACTTGGGTGGGCTGGGCTGGGCTGGGCTGGGCGGAGGGGCTAAACGCAGGCGCTAGCAGGTATCTGGGCTGATCCCGCTAACACTGCGTTTTTGGGAACCCTAAACCGCTGGGGATGCTAGTATAGATCTGATCAGATACTATACCACCAAGGGGGGTGTATGCTTTGCGCGTGGGTGTTAGCGTTACTGGCACTAACCTAACACTGCCTGGGGCGACGCAGACCCTCTCTGGCGCTAAAACCTAATTGATCTCACCCGCTGGGCGATCAGGGGGGTTAAACCTTTATTGGGTTATATACGGCGGGTGCCCTGATGCTATAAAAAGCAAACTAATCAACCAGCGTCACCCGTAACCTTTATATGGTGATCACTGGTGAAAGGGTTAACTAGGGGCAATCAGGGGGTTAAAACCTTTATTAGGTTAAATATGGGGGTACCTGACACTATATAAAAACCTGACGGGTAACCTAAATAACTAAATAACTTACTGGCTAACCAGTGACACCAGTGACGCTTATACGGCGATCACTGGCGAAAGGGTTAACTCTAGGGGCAATCAGGGGGTTAAAATAATATATGGGGGTACCTGACACTAATAAAAACCTGCGGCGAACCAAAAAAAAAATAACTGCCTATCTAAAACACCAGCGACACGAATACAGCGATCGGAAAAACAATCGCTTAGTGACGCTGAAGTTAGGGGGTGAAAGGGTTACCTGGGGGGTGATCAAGGGGTTAAACCTTTATTAGGGGGGGTTAGGGGGCTACCCTGGACCTAAAGGGGCCTAATCCTAACTGCCCTGCAACTTTTTACAATCACAGATGACACTAAATGCAGTGATCAGTAAAATAAATGATCACTGCAATCAGTGACACTGTGATTGGGGGCTTTGGGGTGACCTGGGGGGTGATCTGGGGGTGACTGGGGGGTGATTTGTGTGCCTATGTGTACCTACGTGTCAGTGGACTGTTGGTGCACTAACCTGTTTCTTCTCTCCTCGGCGCCGGGAATGAAAAGACCGCGGCGAGGGAGATGACATCACTTCCTCCAGCCTGTGTTTACATTTCAGGCAGGAGGAAGCAATTTCATTCGCCGGGAGCGATCGCGAGGGGGGGGGGGCGGAATCGAGCGGCCGCCCCCTCATGCCTGATCGCTCCCGAACACTTAACGGCCGCTCACTGCAGTGAAGGGGGGTCCGGATGCACAAAGGCGATCACGTAGATCTACGTGATTCTGCCTGTCGGTGCCATTCTGCCGACGTAAATCGGCGGTGGGCGGTCGTTAAGTGGTTAATGATGCATAAAGTGAAAAAAAAAAAGTCAAATATTCCTTTAAATATCGTACCTGGGGGGTGTCTAAAGTATGCCTGTGAAGTGCCATGTGTTTCCCGTGTTTAGAATTGTCCCTGCACAAAATAAAATTTTTAAAGGAAAAAAAGCCATTTAAAACTGCTTGCGGCTTTAATGTAATGTCTGGTCCCGGTAATATGGATGAAAATCTTTAAGAAAAATGGCATAGCTACCCCATCACCCCCCCCCCCCCCCCCTTTACCCCAGCCCATTACCAGCCCCTTTGGGTCTTGTATGGATATTAAGGGGAACCCCGCACACAAAATAAAAAAGGCCCTATATACTCTGAACAGCAGTATACAGGCGGTGCATACAAGACAGGGACTGTAGGTTTGTTCTTATGTAGAATCTGTTTGTAATTTTGAACAGGTACATTGTTTAAGTGTAGCTCCAGCCATAAAATCTATTTTTAAGCTTTTTGGAAAACATAGGGAAGGTTTATCACCCCTGTAACATTTGTTTTGCTGTCTGTGCAGTGTGCACCTGTTCAGAACAGTTCACCTCACTTTCCGTCCTAATGACAAATGTTTTTTGAAAATTTGGGGTTTTTATTGAAACAAGAATTGGTGATAAAGCATCAGTGGAGAGGAGACACTTTTTTCCCATATTAACTCTTACAGGAGAGAATTTGCCTTCCTAGGAGTAGATTTCACTTCCTGTTGTATCCTTCCGTTTGCAAGGAGGAGTCGTTTGTAAGTTGGATGTTTGAAAGTAGGGGCCTGCCGTATATACTCTGCTGAAATTTGCCCCTTACATGTTGGTGTTGCCACAACACTGTGAGCCCTCACAGTTACTCTTGGTGGGCGCATGAATGGGCCCTGCTGTAAATTATTAGATCAAGAATTGTAATTGCATGCGCCTGTTGAACAGGGGCTGAAAAATTGGGCCTTTGGTGGTGGTGGTGGTGGTGTTGACACAACACTGTAAGGCCTCACAGTTACTCTTGGTGGGCGCAGGAATGGGCCCTGCTGTGAATTATTAGATCAAGAATTGTAATTACATGCCCCTGTTAAACAGGGGCAGAAAAATTGGGCCTTAGGCACTGGTGCCACAACACTGCAACCCCTCACAGATACTGTACTTGGAGCACAGCAATGAGCGCTGTTGCAAAGTATTGCATCAAAAATTTTAATTACACGCCCCTGTTAAACAGGGGCTGAAAAATTGGGCCTTAGGCACTGGTGCTGGTGCCACGACACTGCAAACTCTCCCAGATACTCTAGTTGGAGTGCAGGAATGAGCCCTGCTGCAAAGCACTGCATAAAAATTGTAATTACATGCCCCTGTTAAACAGGGGCTGAAAAATTGGCCCTTAGCCATTGGTGGCGGCACCCAGAAACAAAAATGTTCTTCGAAGCTATCATCATCAATCGGATCATTGAGGAGGAGGAGGATAGTCAGTCAACATAACAGGACAGTCTCTCAGCATCAGCATCAGTCTTGAAGGGATGTGACATTTGAAAATAAATTAGTCTGTTATATCAGCTTCAGGTGTTTGTTAGCTGGTGGTGATCCAAGACTGGTTCATCTTTATGAAGGTCAGTCGATCAACCGAGTCGGTGGACAGGCGCACCCTGTGATCCGTGACAAATCCTCCAGCATCACTGAATGTGCGTTCTGAAAGAACGCTGGATGCAGGACAGGCCAGTAGCTCAATTGGATACTGTGCAAGCTCTGGCCAGTGATCCATCCTCAAGACCCAGTAAGCCAGAGGATTTTCGGTGGGGAAGGTGTCCAAGTCTGACCTTGCCCCTAGGTATTCCTGCACCATGTATATCAGACGCTGGCGATGGTTGCTGGAACCGATCATACCTTGGGGCTGCGGACTAAAGAATTGTCTGAACGCATCGGTCAGACGGCCACCTTCCCCATCGCTCCTTCTTTGACTGACCGAAGCCTCAGCAACTCGTTGTCCAGGACCAGGAGTTTGTAACCTCCCAGTCTCTGGGAACGCGTTGCACAGACCTTTCTGCAAGGCCTCCCGGAGTTGTCTCATCCTCTGCTCCCTCTGCGACGGTAAGAAAAGGTCCGCAACCTTACCCTTGTACCGTGGATCAAGGAGAGTGGCCAGCCAGTAATGGTCCCTCTCCTTGATCCGAAGAAAACGAGGATCCTTCCGCAGACTTTGCAGGATCAGGGAGGCCATGCAGCGTAGGTTAGCTGAGGCATTCGGTCCGGAGTTCTCTGGTCACTAAGGACGACATGATCCGCAGCCACCTCCTCCCAGCCACGTACAAGTCCACGGGTTTCTTGGGACTGTAAATCATCCCTAAAAGACTGCTGCTGATGATGCTGAGTGCCAGGCTCCACCTCCATGCTGACACAATCCTCCTCCTCCTCCTCTTCCTGTGCAATGGGTGGGACAGAAGGAACACTGTCTGGGTAAAGGGGGCCTTGAGAGGCAAGGAAGTCCTCCTCTTCCTGCCTCTGTTCTGCCTCAAGTGCCCTGTCCATTATTCCACGCAGCGTATATTACAACAGGTGGACAAGAGGTACAGTGTCACTGATGCATGCACTGTCACTGCTCACCATCCTCGTGGCCTCCTCAAATGGTGCCAGGACAGTGCATGCATCCCTGATCATGCCCCACTGGCGTGGTGAAAAAAACCTGAGCTCCCCTGACCCTGTCCTGGTGCCGTAGTCGCACAGGTACTCACAGATGGCCCTCTGCTGCGTGTTTAGCCGCTGCAGCATGGCCAAAGTTGAGTTCCACCTGGTGGGCATGTCACATATAAGGCGGTTCTTGGGCAGGTTCAACTCCTTTTACAGCTCAGCCAGGCGAGCACTGGCATTATAAGATCTGCGGAAATGCACACAGACTTTCCTGGCCTGCCTCAGGACATCCTGTAAGCCCGGGTACCTGCCCAAGAACCGCTGCACCACCAGGTTAAGGATGTGAGCCACACAGGGCACATGGGTCAGTTGTCCCTGTCGGAGGGCGGAGAGGAGGTTGGTGCCATTGTCGCAAACCACCATTCCTGGCTTAAGCTGGCGTGGCGTCAACCACCTCTCGGCCTGCCCCTGCAGAGAAGACAGAACCTCTGCCCCAGTGTGGCTCCTGTCCCCCAAACACACCAGGGCAAGCACGGCATGGCATCTTTTTGCCTGCGTACTTGCGTAGCCCCTTGAACGCCTACGGAGCACCGCTGGTTCCGAGGACAAAGCACAGGAAGAGGCCATGGAGGAAGAAGAAGAGGAGGGGGTGGAGGAGAGAGGTGTTGTTACAACCAGTAGTAGCATTTTGGGGGTGTGGCGGCGGAACAACCTCCAACACTACTGCACCTTGTCCTGCATCCTTCCCAGCTGCCAAAAGAGTGACCCAATGGGCCGTGAAAGAAAGGTAACGTCCCTGTCCATGCCTGCTGGACCATGAGTCAGCGGTAATATGCACCTTACCGCTGACCGCCCTGTCCAGCGAGGCCAAGACATTGCCTTCCACATGCCGGTAGAGAGCCGGAATCGCCTTCCGTGAGAAAAAGTCGCGTTTGGGAACCTGCCACTGAGGAACCGCACATTGCACAAACTCACGGAAGGGGGCCAAGTCTACCAACTGAAAAGGCAGCAGTTGAAGCGCTAGCAATTTAGCCAAGCTAGCATTCAACTGCTGGGCATGTGGATGGCTGGGAGTGAACTTCTTTCGACGGTCCAGCAGCTGGGGCAGGGAAATTTGCCTGCTAGAATCGGACGTCGGTGTACTGCTAGCAGAGTGCCCGCAAGTACTTGGCTGTGACACACCTAATTCTACACCTTCATTCCTCTCAGTGCAGGTTTCAGAGAGGATTGAAGGTATAGTGGGGTTGGAGATCCCAGCTGATGCGGTGCAAGGAGAGGTCCGCTTTGTTCTTTGGTGTGGGTCTTTAAGGTAGGCTTGCCAACGAGCTGCATGGCAGGTCAACATATGTCTGGTCAAGCATGTGGTGCCCAAGCGGGTGATGTTTTGGCCACGCGATATACGCTTGAGACATATGTTGCAAACAGCAGCTGTGCGATCTGATGCACTCGACTCAAAAAAGGCCCACACCAAAGAACTTTTTGAATAACGGGCATAGGCAGCGCCCTGCACAGGCGGAGCTCTGCGGTGTGATTCCGTCGGTGTGCTGCCCTTACGCTGGCCCCCCGAGGGCATCCTGCCTCGTTGGAGATGTGCCTCCTCCTCATCCTCCTCCTCCTCCTCATCTCTCCTATTAGGCACCCACGTGGAGTCGGTGACCTCATCATCCCCTCCCTCCTCTTCAATGGAGCCAATCTGGCAGTATTCTGCAGCTGCTGGAACATGACTGCCAGATTGGTGTCCTTCTTGAGCATCCCCTCTCTCTGCTCTCACGCTACTGCCTTCCTCTAGCTGGGTATCATCATCAGACCCTTCGAACCGCTGGGCATCCTCCTGGAGCATGTACCCAACACTGTGCTCAAACAGTTCGGCGGACTCCTCAGGAGGACATGGTTGGTCTAGGGAAGGAGTGACTGATGATGACATTGATACCAGGGAAGAGGACGCTTTGGCAGCTGCTTTGCCAGTACCCTGAGCCTGGGTGAGAGAGGATGAGGAGGATGAGGAGGGCTTGGTCATCCACTCTACCAAGTCTTCGGCATGATGCGGCTCAACACGTCCAGCTGCCGAAAAGAAGGACAAGCGTGTCCCATGGCCACGTGCTGATGGCGATGCACCGCGTCCACGACCAGCACTGTTGTCTCTAGACAAAGAGACTGCTTGCCCTCTTTTATTGGCTCCTGACTGTCTGCCTCTCCTTGTTTGCCTTCCAGACATTCTAATGGCCTGCAGGGAGATGGGAAAACCAGCAATAAGGCCTAGCTTCAGGAGTATATTTTGCAGGAATCACACTACGCCTGCTGTAAGTGCTGCAAATGCCTGTTGGTGTAACACACCAGGAAAACACAGCAATATGGGCTAACTTCAGGTGTATAATGTGCAGGAGGCACACTCCGCCCGCTGTAAGTGCTGCAAATGCCTGTTGGTGTAACACACCAGGAAACCACAGCAATACGGGCTAACTTCAGGTGTATAATGTGCAGGAGGCACACTCCGCCCGCTGTACGTGCTGCAAATGCCTGTTGGTGTAACACACTAGGAAAACACAGCAATAAGGCCTAGCTTCAGGAGTATATTTTGCAGGAATCACACTACGCCTGCTGTAAGTGCTGCAAATGGCTGTTGGTGTAACACACTAGGAAAACACAGCAATAAGGCCTAGCTTCAGGAGTATATTTTGCAGGAATCACACTACGCCTGCTGTAAGTGCTGCAAATGCCTGTTGGTGTAACACACCAGAAAAACACAGCAATACGGGCTAATTTCAGGTGTATAATGTGCAGGAGGCACACTCCGCCCGCTGTAAGTGCTGCAAATGCCTGTTGGTGTAACACACCAGGAAAACACAGCAATAGGGCCTAGCTTCAGGAGTATATTTTGCAGGAATCACACTACACCTGCTGTAAGTGCTGCAAATGCCTGTTGGTGTAACACACCAGGAAAACACAGCAATACGGGCTAACTTCAGGTGTATAATGTGCAGGAGGCACACTCCGCCCGCTGTAAGTGCTGCAAATGCCTGTTGGTGTTACACACCAGGAAAACACAGCAATGCTGGCTAGCTTCAGGTGTATAATGTGCAGGAGACACACTCCGCCCGCTGTAAGTGCTGCAAATGCCTGTTGGTGTAACACACCAGGAAAACACAGCAATAAGGGCTAGCTTCAGGTGTATACTGTGCAGGAGGCTTAGCAACAATGACACTGACACTGTCCCCTGCCTATCCTTCTCTCTCCCTGCACACAAGGTTTATCAAAGAATATGACACTGACACTCTCCCTGCCTATCCTTCTCTCTCCCTGCACACAAGGTTTAGTAAAGAATATGACACTGACACTGTCCCCTGCCTATCCTTCTCTCTCCCTGCACACAAGGTTTATCAAAGAATATGACACTGACACTGTCCCCTGCCTATCCTTCTCTCTCCCTGCACACAAGGTTTAGCAAAGAACATGACACTGGCACTCTCCCTGCCTATCCTTCTCTCTCCCTGCACACAAGAATAGCACAAAGAATATCAACACTGTCCCTGCCTATCCTTCTCTTTCCCTGCATCGGAACACACTACACAAACCCCCTGAGCTATAATTGGCCACAGGCAACATGCCTGTGGCCAATTATGGCTCTCCTAGCTGCCGGCGCTGTGATTGGCCAAGCATGCTGGGTCACAGTGCATGCTTGGCCTATCACAGCGTCGGGATTGCACTGCGATGGCGCAGTGTATTGTGGGCCGTTCACGTCACTCGAATTTGGCGCAAACGGCCCAAATCGTTCGATGTTCGCCGAACGGTTGAACAGCCGATGTCGAACGTATGTACGTGTGTTCGACTCGAACACCAAGCTCATCCCTAGTCAGAATCAGACTGCGTGCTTTGTAAATTGTTGCATAATATATTGTCAAATTCAAGCAACAAAAAAGTAAAAATAAAAAATTTGAAAACACTCTTTTCTTCAGAATGCCAAACCTTACAAATCATGGTCCAGTTTGACTCAACAGCGAAAAAATTCTAATTTGATTCTCATAGGCAATTGGATAACTCCATGGATCAACTTTTTACAGTTATATTTTCTATAAGGGCACTTTCACACTGCCAGCGCCCAGGCGTCGGCAATAAAACACCGCTATTTTTAGCAGCGCTTTACCGTTGTTTTTGCTGCGCTTTTCGGCCGCTAGTGGGGCACTTTTAACCCCCTGCTGGCGGCCGAAAAAGGGTTAAAAGCGCCAGCAAATCTGCAGTTCGGCAGCGCTGCCTATTGATTTCAATGGGCAGGGGCGCTTTAGGAGTTGTGTATAAACCGCTCCTACAGCGCTGCAAAGAAGCTGCTTGCAGGACTTTTTTTGACGCCCTGTCAGCGCAGCGCCCCAGTGTGAAAGCACTCTGGCTTTCAAACTGGGATTGCAGCTGAGGCTTTTTTCAGGCGCTTTACAGGCGCTATCTTTAGCGCTAAAGTGCCTGAAAAATGCCTCCAGTGTGAAAGGGGTCTAAATATTAAAAATGCCTTCAGAGTACCCACGCTCGTGATGTCACTGGTTGCATCCAGTGTGAATATCTCTGTACAGGTGAGTTGTCCTCAGCTTTAGGAAATTGTCTCTCAAAATGAATGAAGGGTGGACTGACCGGTTGGACACTTCATCTGTGGAACTTTTTTTCTGTTCCGGACAAAAAACTTGTGGCCACAGGCCCACGGCAACCGTCTTTATCTAGCCCGGGCGGGCCCCAGCGCACACCAGTGCGTGGAGGCTCCGTACACTAGGCATGCAAACCTTCTGAGTTCTGGGCTGGCTTCTTCTAGTTCTACCCGGATAGGGCAAAGGCGACCGCCCCTCGCCTCTGCAAAGTGTGTGCACTGGAATGGAAAGGTTGAGGAAACACCAGCCAGCCACAGCAGGATCATGGGTGCAAGCCAGTCAACCACCCACAGGGACCCACCCACAGCAGGGCCAGGGTGCCAGCCAACCACCCACGGTGAGTGACCCACCCACAGCAGAGCCAGGGAGCCAGCCACACACAGTGACCCACCAATAGCAGAGCCAGTGTGCAGCCACACATGATGACCCACCCACAGCCAGGGTGCCAGTCAGACAGCCACCCATGGTGACCCACCCACAGCATGGCCAGGGTGCCAGCCAGCCACCCATGGTGACCCACCCACAGCAGGGCCAGGGTGCCAGCCAGCCACCCATGGGGAATGACCCACCCACAGAAAAACCAGGGTGCCAGCTGGCGGCTGAAAAAGGGTTAAAAGCACCAGCAAAGCGGCATTTCGCCACACTGCCTATTGATTTCAATGGGAATGGAGATCTAAGTAGTGCATGCCCTTTCCCTCTACATACAGTACAGTCTGGTGGTAAAACCCTACAGCAGCGAAAGCAGAAGTTACACATATTATATTTGTAGTCAGAGTCTTCACTTAAGAATGTGATAACCTAAATTCCAAGGCCTGAGGTGTGCCTTAGCCTGCTGGTCAGTATGCCTAAAAGTGGGCATACCCTGAATGTGACTGTGAAGAAATGAATGATGTAAATGATTATAGGAAAAAAGGGGGAACGGATGGGTGGGAACCCAGAAACCCAACCGACGCAGGAGACGAGAGAGGAGGAGGGATAAATAGCCCTCAGACTCCTCCTACAAATACAGGCTAGCCTGCGGCCAGCCTTCAAACTTGTAGTCAGAGTCTTCACTTAGGAATGCGATATCCTAAATACCAAGGCCTGAGGTGAGCCTTAGCCTGCTGGTCAGTATGCCTAAAAGTGGGCAAAAAGACCCGGAAGTAGGTGTGAAAAGAAAGTAGAAGAAGGGCAGGTAACAAGCCGTCTAGTAGAGTAACGCACGCCCGGATGGCCTCAATGAATGGATCCGGTATGCATCAGTTATGACAGCAGAAACCAGCATCCTATGAATTGATGATTAGAAGGGACCCCATCCGCTGGAACTAGCAATCCTGCCCAGAAACCAAATGACAGTCCCGTAACTGATTGGATTAGCCTACTACCAGAAAACACAGGCATGGGAACTAACTGCTTGTTGCAAGAGGATACGTGGGACGAACGGAACAAGGGCTGACCTGAGGAACTGAGGAACCCTGTGAAATAATGCAAAGGTTGAACACCAGCCAACAGGACGTAAGATAAGTAGCTCTGTAAAAAACCCACAACCCCTGGCCTAACTGTCCATACCTGGTAAGGGGATGTGAGAGGGAGAGCTGCCAAAAAATGGACAGACTGATAGGAGGGAAGGGGTCTAAGAGCCTGATACCTGAAAGATGAGTTTGCTGATGTTGACGGATGAGGCCAACATGCTGTAGTAATATGCCACGATAACACACAGAACCAGACATGGCATGACACAACCTACCCGAGTGTCTGTGAACACCCTTGGAACAAGCTGGGAATCGGACAAAAGATGAAAGGTCTGACGTACCTGCCCAGAAGAACCAGCAACCTATAAACAAGAGAACAGCACCAAAAAATGATATTGGTCCAGACCTACCATTGTGGGCCGACACAGGGACGTTGGTGTCAAGGAGGGATGCATAGACCCGAGGGTAACCCAGCAGTGAAACCGACACCAACGCTGCTAACCGGCCCTTGCAGCGGGCAGGACTGATGAAAGCTTCAAGCGGTGAAAACAGCTTGGATGCCCAACTGTGGGAAGCGATGAAGCGAGACGACTCCATGGACGAGAACCCTGATGAAACTATCCCCGCAGGAAATAGACAGCTAAACGTAACAACAATGTTGAAACTTGCCACTGGATACCCCGATGGGCCGACCTACTCTCTACGGAATGAAAGTAAAGAACCAGACCAAGCGCCCCCTGGAAAAAACTGCCCCTAGTAACTTATTGACAACGCAAGCATGACTGACGCCGACGCCAAGATACTACCTACAACAGACTACGACGAGATAGTGATGAGGCCCGCGTGTGGGCCTGACAAATACTCCCGGCAGGGGCTGCCTGAAGCCCGGGGATGAGAGATTCCAACACAGCCCCTGCCAAGAAATATGCTTGGTTCAGACATATTGAACCAAAGGTTTGACAAGACCAGTGAACTAAGGAGATGCAGAACTTGCCTGCAGAAATGCAGGAGCTGAGGGTGGGCTGACCCCCCGCCCCCGACCAAGCAAGTTTTGAACACCTCTATCCTGTCCTGTAAACGTAAGAGGCCGTGGAGAGCCTGTTTGGCCCGCATGAAACTGCGCTTAAAAATAAAGCCCAGAACACGCTCCATGCTGGTATGTGGGAGTAGCTAGGATGGAATTGGAAACAAACTGAAGCGTACCGCCTACCCTGCTGTGGCCGGAAAAGGAAACCCCTGTGTTGACTTACTGCTCTGCCGAGCCAAGTATGGACCAACCCCTGTGCGACGGTGTACTACAATGCTCAGAACCCCCACGTGGAGTAGCCGGGATGAACCAGAATGTGTTGCCCCCAAAACGTACGGCATGCCCAACCCTAGGAAACACAAAGAAAAAGATAACAGACAACCAGACATGAGACACCACCCCTCTGTACCTGCCTGGGCCAAAGACGTGAGCAGAAATTACCAGACCTCAGCACGTGAATGAACCTGACGACAGATCCCACCCAAGTGTATGTAGTAAGTGTATGTAGTAAGTGAGCCCGAGTAACCTGCTGAGCAGAGACAGGTAATTAAAAACGAAACACTCAGGGCCGATGTACCCACAGACCGTGGTGGGTAGTTGTATAGGTGTAAGAATGAACGTGCATGTATGATGTATGGTATACAGGCGAGAAGATTGTGGTCAACAATCATTTAAAAACAAAATCTCAGCCCGTATGGATCTGTAGACGTGACAGATCCTGAGATCCGCACCCTGGCTAACTAAACCCGGTATGCAAGAACCTTAAAGAAAGGTATGATGAGACAAAGAAAACAAATGAAGATGCAACGGCTGTACGCATGTGCCGAGAAGCATAGCACCGACAAGCTATGGCAGAACATGCTACGACTGGCTGAGACATGCTATATGCACTGGGGTAAAACACGAAAATACGCTATGACAGAACACAACCCCCTCTGTACCTACCCAAGTGCGAAGACATGAGCAGTGATGGTGAGACCACAGCATGTAAATTAACCTGACAACAACCCCCCCCCCTTGGTGTGACGTGAGTTAGCGCAAGTAACCTGCTGCACAACAACAGGTCGTTGAAACGGAATACTCAGGACCTGTGTACCCACAGACCGTGGTGGGTAGTCCTGCAGGTGTAATGAAACGGATGCATCGTATGATGGAACTGTAGACATGACAGATCCTGAGATGTGAGCCCTGGCTAACTGACCCAGGTATGCAAAGAACCCACGAAAAGTAAGATGACATGAAAATGAATGAAGAAGAAACAGCTACTGGTGTATGCCGAACCTGCATGGCACCGACGTGCTGACAGGAAATGTAGAGACAGGAAAACGCTACAACAGGAAAATGCTATGACAGGAAAACGCTATGACAGGAAAACGCTATGACGAAGCCGTAATGATAGAGCGTTACTGACAGAAACACGCCATGACAGAAACACGCCATGACAGAACATGCTAAAAAACGGAGCTTCTGTGACAGAAACAAATGACAGAGCCGCGATGACAGAACACATTACGACAGAAACATGTTACCGACAGAAACACGCTACCAACAGAAACACGTTACCGACAGAAACACATTACCGACAGAAACACGTTACCGAAAGAAACATGCCACCGACAGAAACACGTTACAGACAGGAACACGTCACCGACAGGAACACGCTACCGCCAGAAACACGCCACTGACAGAAACACGTCACCGACAGAAACACGTCACCGATAGAAACACGCTATCGACAGAAACACGCTACTGACAGAAACACGTTATGACAGTCGGTGAACTAAGGATCCCTCAGTGACCCCCCCCCGAAGCTTGCAGGGACAGATGTCCCAACAGACCTCACAAGTGCTGACCGATGACTCCTGCGGAACTGCACCCCCCCTGTGAGGTGACCCCACTGCATTCTTGTTGAGCTGACAGGAAAAAATGCCCCAAGTGGCTCATACCTCCCAGGTAACAAAGCTCAGCTAGGAGTGTGTCTGCGCATGCTCAGTACGCACAAGACAAGCTGCATACCCCTAAGACAGGAAAACGCTATGACAGAAAACGCTATGACAGGAAAAACACTATGACAGGAAAACGCTATGACAGAAAATGCTATGACAGGAAAACGCTAAGACTGAAAAAACGCTATGACAGAACATGCTAAAGCCTGACCTGCCGTGACAGAAACACTAATGACAGAACACGCTATGACAGAACACGCTATGACAGAACCATACTACTGACAGAAACCGCTGCTGACAAACGTACTACACACGTTGCTGATAAAACACGCTGCTAACAGAACACGCTGCTGACAGAAAACGCTATGACATGTACAATGTGAGGCATGAATCATGGAATGACCCCACCAAACGGCCCCCCACCTGCTGGACTGCACCCCCCTCCCCTTGGTCTGTGACCCCCAAGGGAGCTTGAACTATCACGCAAGTCTCAGCTGGCTAGCTCCCCCGGCTCACAGAGCCATGCCAGGGCACATCAAGCCCAAACATGTGCTCACTGGAATTCCTATGGGAACCTGGTGATGGGATGGACCTAGAACAAAGACGAATGAATGACATACCTTGCTGAGCTGCAAGCAGCCGCCTGTCCATCTATACCAGGACAAACCATCAAACCCCCCCTTACCTGACGCCTGGCGTGTGCAACGGGTGGAATAAGCAGGCGAGCGGGAGGTATGAGCGGAAGGAGTGAGCGCGCCCCCTGCACACGTTGCCCGGCTTGAGTGAGGGGAGAAAGAGAGCGGGCGGCCCTCCCTCCGATGCTGGCGGCGTGAGCCTAGGAAGTGGAGCAGGCGAGTGAGTCCCCCCCCCCTGTGAAGCCCGGCGTGAGCCAGAAAGCAGTGGCGGCGGGCGGCACAACTGAATGAAACCCGGCATGAGCCCTGGGAGAAGAAAGCCGCCCACGACTCCTGCAGCCGACCTCCGCACTGTGAAGGAAAGCTGAAGTGACGCGGAACCCGGAAATGACGTCATCGGCTGTAACCCAGAAACCCAACCGACGCAGGAGACGAGAGAGGAGGAGGGATAAATAGCCCTCAGACTCCTCCTACAAATACAGGCTAGCCTGCGCCCAGCCTTCAAACATAACATAAATGTAGAATTGGAAAGTGAGTTTCAAATATACTGTAATGTAAAAATCTGAATCCAAGTTACATTTGCTGATGTTCATGTTCTTCTTAAAACCCTATTTTTTATATACCACATTGGAATTTTCTAACTGAGCAGTCAATGTACCTATCAAATATAACAGTGGAATAATGAGCACCTACTTGTCATGTCTTTCAGAAATGTTAGCTTGATTGACCTTTATGTGGCTTTATGTAATACACTAATTATATACAATGCACATTCCGACCAGTGATAATTAGATTTATTCAGTTGCCTAGACTTCATTATATTAAAATCCCTGCTCAACACGCCTCTTAGTACTTGAAATATGTGAGTGCAAACTAAGGAACAATAGTTACATGTTAAAGTATTCTGATGATGCATCTTTTGAATATTACCTAAATTAAAAGTACTGAAAGGGGTTTTGGAATATTGTCTTTCGTCATCTATAATATCATGACTAAAAAAAAAGTTTTCTTAAGTCACCTGGATAAGAAATACTGCACATATATATGTTGTATTCTTATTTCTACCCATTGTACCTGGCTTACTTTCAAACATTTACCTATGTTGCTGAAAATAGTCTGTAGTTCACATAGCATTGTACCTAAAGCTGAAATTTACATACAAAGAAGAAAGACCAAGATGAGTGACTCATCATGATCACCCCTGGTCTGTTTAAGTGGGCCATATTCAGGCCCGGCGGCGGTTAATGATGGGATGTGGGGTTCCAACATCTTGTACCTCTGGACCCCTTTACATTACACAACACCCTGCACCTCTGGACCCCTTTACATTACACAGCACCTTGCACCTCTGGACCCCTTTACATTACACAGCACCCTGGACCCCTTTACATTACATAACACCACACCTCTGGACCCTTTTACATTACACAGCACCCTGCACCTCTGGGCCCCTTTACATTACACAGCACCCTGCACTTCTGGACCCCTTTACGATACACAGCACCCTGCACCTCTGGACCCCTTTACATTACACAGCACCCTGCACCTCTGGACCATTTTACATTACACAGCACCCTGCACCTCTGGACCCCTTTACATTACATAGCACTGCATCTCTGGACCCCTTTACATTACACAGCACCCTGCACCTCTGGGCCCCTTTACATTACACAGCACCCTGCACTTCTGGACCCCTTTACGATACACAGCACCCTGCACCTCTGGACCCCTTTACATTACACAGCACCCTGCACCTCTGGACCATTTTACATTACACAGCACCCTGCACATCTGGACCCCTTTACATTACATAGCACCGCACCTCTGGACCCCTTTACATTACACAGCCCCCCACAGTTTGTTACGCAGACACCCCCTAACAGTTCTGAACCCCCTGCATGTTACACAGACCTCCCTACAGTACAGCCCCCCTCCCTACAGTACAGACCCCCTCCCTACAGTACAGACCCCCCTACAGTACAGACCCTCTCTACAATACAGACCCCCTCTACATTACAGCCCCCCTCTACAATACAGAATCCCCTACATTACAGACCCCCTCCCAACAGTACAGACCCCCTCCCTACAATACAGAACCCCCCTACAATACAGACCCCCCTACATTTCAGAACCCCCTAAAATACAGAACCCCCCTACATTTCAGACCCCCCTACAATACAGAACCCCCCTACATTACAGGCCCCCCTACAATACAGAACCCCCCCTACATTTCAGACCCCCCCTACAATACAGAACCCCCCTACATTTCAGATCCCCCTACAATACAGAACCCTCCCTACATTTCAGACCCCCCTTCAATACAGAACCCCCTACATTACAGACCTCCTACAATACAGACCCCCAACATTACAGACCCCCCTACAATACAGACCCCCCTACAATACAGAACCCCCCTACATTACAGACCCCCCTACAATACAGACCCCCTACAATACAGAACCCACCTACATTTTAGACCCACCTACAATACAGACCCCCCCTAAAATACAGAACCCCCCTACATCACAGACCCCCCTACAATACAGACCCCCCTACAATACAGAACTCACCTACATTTCAGACCCCCCTACAATACAGAACCCCCCCTACATTTCAGACCCCCCCTACAATACAGAACCCCCCTACATTACAGACCCCGCTACAATACAGAACCCCCTACATTTCAGACCCCCCTACAATACAGAGCCCCCCTACATTACAGACCCCCCTACAATACAGAACCCCCCTACAATACAGAAACCCCCCTACATTTCAGACCCCCCCTACAATACAGAACCCCCCTACATTACAGACCCCTACAATACAGAACCCCCTACATTTTAGACCACTACTACAATACAGAACCCTCCCCTACAATACAGACCCTTCTTCAGACCCATAATGTACCGCAGATCAGCGCGGGACTGCATGTTGGGTCCCCTCCCCAAGTGTGGACATAAAGGAGGAGGGGGAGGCGGCTTCACTCTGCTCGGCTGTGTGAGACAGCCGAGCCAAGACTGATCAGAACATCATTGCCGCGGCCACCTTGCCAGAGAGAAGGGGATCGTTGCGGGTCCCGGCCCCCTGATGTGCCGACGGGTGTCACTGTCACAGGCGGCTCCGACTCACAGCTGAGAGTGCACTGGGGCAGTGGCGTCACTAGGGTTGGTGTCACCTGGTGCGGCAAAACATGGTGTCACCCCCCTCCTGTCTGTCCTGCCCAGCGCCCTGCAGGCAGCGCACGGTCACAAGGCTCACCCCCAAATGACCCTTGTAAATTAAAGTATAGGGTGGTATTGGGCCGGCTGGGGCAATATAGGGCAGGTTGGGGTAATATAGGGCAGGTTGCGGTGGCATAAGGCAGGTTGGGGTTGTATAGGGCAAGCTGGGGTGGTATAGAGCAGGTTTGGGTGGTATAGGGCAGTTTGAGGTGGTATATGGCAGGCTGGGTGGCATAGGGCAGGTTGGGGTGATATAGGGCAGGGTGTGGTGGCATAGAGCAGGTTGCGGTGGCATAGGGCAGGTTGGGGTGGTATAGAGCATTTTGCGTGGCAGAGGGCAGGTTGCGGTGGCATAGGGCAGTTTGCGTGGTATAGCGCAGGTTGCGGTGGCATAGGGCAGATTGGGGTGGTATAGAGCAGTTTGCAGTGGCATAGGGCAGGTTGGGGTGGTATAGAATCAGTTTACGGTGGCATAGGGCAGGTTGCGGTGGCATAGGGCAGGCTGTGGTGGAATAGGGCAGGTTGCAATGGCATAGGGCAGGTTGCAGTGGCATAGGGCAGGCTGGGTGGTATAGGGCAGGTTGAGGTGGCATAGGGCAGGGTGCGGTGGCATAATGCAGGTTGGGGTGGCACGCATAGGGAAGGGTGTGGTGGCATAGGGCAGGCTGGGGTGGTATGGTGACAGGTTAGGACTCTATGTAGTGACATGTGCAGCAGTGCAGTAACTTACAGCATGCCTGGAGATGAAGACACTCTGGCTGCTGTGTCCTCGTTTCTTTCTCCTTCAGCTGTGGGATCAGCCAGAGTGAACGAGTCTGTGGGAGGAGTGGAGGGGCAGCCACACCCCCAGCTTCGCCCACCAACTCCGGCTGCCTCCGGAGACATTGGAGATGATGGGGAAGACGTGACATGCTGTCCAGCGGCCCGCGGTTTGCCCGGTATGCCCTATGGCCAGTCTGGGCCTGGCCATATTGATCTTTTACTTCTGCTGTGAACTCTCTTTAGAATACCATTTTCATTTTGACATCTTTATCAACAGCTAAATATAAAGAGTTAAAGTGGTTGTAAACCTCAGACATGAAATTTGAACAAAGCATATGCCTCTATAGTAGGGTGACCAGACATCCCCGGTTTCAGGGGACAGTCCCCGGATTGAGGACACTGTCCCCGGACCAAGTCTGTCCCTGGTTTTGTCCCCGGATTGGATTTGAACAGGGGCTGGGGCAATTGCAAAGACAGTCAGTGCAGAATAAAAAAAAAATCCGAATTACACCCCCCCCCCCGCGCTCCTACTAGCTTAGGGGGGGGTGTATTTTTTTTCCATTACCTGTGCCCCTTTCTGATGATCATGTGATGGTCGGAGCGGAGGGAATATTTATTCAGTTTCGGGTGCATGCCCATTCAGCTCCGCTCGCATGTTCTTCTGCCTTGGCTGAAGGCCCGGCCAGCCGTCTGCCTGCTTATCTCCTTGCCTTTCCTGGTGGAGTGATCTTCCTCCGCTTCCCACCCAGTAGTAGCCGGGGCCCAGAGAGTAAGACTTGACAGGCTGTGAGGCGGCGCTGGCGACGGGCAGAGAGTCGCTGATTGCTGCCATTACTAGTAAAAAAAAAATATGTCCCCGGATTTAATTTTAAGAATCTGGTCACCTTACTCTATAGTGTGTACTTGTCTCAGTCCAGAGCACAGAGAAAGTGTAATTTCTGTCTGCTGCCTTGTTCCTCTGCTATCTGCATGAGTCACTTCTGGCAATTTTTCCTAACACCAAGAAGTAAAAAGGTGAAAGCCTTTGATTGGCAGCATGTGATTGGCAGCCTCAGCTCTGTTCCTGTGTGATGTATGCAGGGGGGTGTTTCATCCAATCAACTCTCACTGATCTCTGCAGAGGGCAACTTCAGCCCTTACTCCTTGCTTTCTTTAACCACTTCCGGACCGCCACATGACTATATACGTCGGCACTTTGAAGAGAAATATCTCGGTTATGGCAGCAGCTGCTGCCATAACCCAGGTATCCATCTCTTCCGGCCTGCGGTCCGGTTTACGATAATGGTGGTCTCTGCAGCGGGTTCGCCGCGAGATCACCGTTTTCGGCAGCGGAAGAGGGGCCCCCTCCCGCCACTCTCCTGCGCCCTCCGCTGCTGACCGGAGCCACCGGTAGCGATGGAGGCGATCGGGTCCTTCTCGTTGCTTGGTATGGATACGAGTGAGGGCAAGATGGCCCCCACCCGTCTCTATACCATAGCAGGGCAGAAGCGACGTAAAAACGTCACGTTTGTTTTTTGTTTTTTTTAATATTGCATTTTAGTTTAAATATGAGAACTGAGGTCTTTTTGACCCCAGATCTCATATTTAAGAGGACCTGTCATGGTTTTTTCTATTACAAGGGATGTTTACATTCCTTGTAATAGGAATAAAAGTGTCTCAATTTTTTTTTTTTAAACAGTGTAAAAATAAATAAAATAAAGTAAAATAAATGCAATTTTTTTTATTTTTCTTAAAGTGCCCCATCCCAACGAGCTTGCGCGCAGAAGCGAACGCATACGTGAGCAGCACCCGCATATGAAAACGGTATTCAAACCACACATGTGAGGTATCGCCGTGATCAGTAGAGCCAGAGCAATAATTCTAGCCCTAGACCTCCTCTGTAACTCAAAACATGCAACCTGTAGAATTTTTTAAACGTCGCCTATGGAGATTTTCAAGGGTAAAAGTTTGACGTCATTCCACGAGCGGGCGCAATTTTGAAGCGTGACATGTTGGGAATCAATTTACTCGGTGTAACAACACCCCGTGTATGAAAGGGGTTAAAGTCATTTAGGATCTTCCATTCTCGAACACAAGGCATCTACCAGAAACTCCAACCAGCCGAATAAGACCCCATACAAATAATTCTTCCCCAAATACGAGACAAGGCTCTGTATGAGGTTTAATCAGGACTCACAATCTTTATTGAGAGGCTACAGGGTTATATACAGTAAAAGAGGAGGTGCATACATATTAGACATGTGCACTGCCAAAAAATTCGTTAGTTTTCGTTTTCGTTTCATTCGTTTGTTTTTTTTTCGTTTTTCGGGTCATTCGTTATGATCGCAATTCGTAAATTCGTAAATTTGTACATTCGTAAATTTGTACATTCGTAAATTTATACATTCGTAAATTTGTACATTCGTAAATTTGTACATTCGTAAATTTGTACATTCGTAAATTTATACATTCGTAAATTCGTACATTCGTAAATTTATACATTCGTAATTTCGTAAATTTGGAAATTCGATATTTTCGAAAACCCGAAAATTTGAAAATCTGAAAAAATAACTATTAAATTATAGTTGTAATTTCCTTTCAAATTTGGCTGTTAGCGAACGTAACGAATACAAATTTATCTGAAGTTACGCATAACCTGAAATAACAAATGCCGCATCTAAACAAATGGAACGGAACAAATTAATAATAATAATAATAAAACGTTTTTATTATTATTATTGTTATTTATTATTATTATTAATTCATTACGTTCCATTCGTTTAGATACGGCATTCATTATGTCGGAAAACAATTCGTAACTTCGTTAAGTTCACTAACAGCCAAATTTGAAAGGAAATTACAATACCTATAATTGAATAGTTAGTAATAGTTAAGTTATTAGTTAATTATTATTTCAGATTTCCGAATTTACTAATTTACGATTGTACGAATGTACAAATTTACGAATGTACGAATATTCGGAAATTCGTAAATTCAAATTTACGAATTTCCGGATAGTTGTACATTCGTAAATTCGTGCATTGGTAAATTCGTATATTCGTAAATTCGTACATTCGTAAATTTGAACTTACGAATATTCGTTAAAATTCGTTAAATGAGTTTTCGTTAATTTGGATATTTCCGAATTAACGAATTTGTCGAAATTCGTTAAAAAACGAATTCGGAACGAAACGAATTGCACATGTCTAATACATATCCTGCTCATATTACTCTGAAAATACACCTGTGACCAGACCTAATTAACATGAGCTAATTAACTAATCCCTTACAGCAGCTGATGACTCAGAGACATGACCTTTAGGCTAGACTTGGCGTCTGTTAGCTCAGAAGACACAATCAACATTATCACAAATACACCTTCACACAATTGCAGGGCCAATTAGCACAAGCAACAATGAGATCTAAAGACTCTTAAATTGAACTTCCTGGAATGCCCAAATAAGGAGGTATACTTCCTGGGCATAGACCTCACAGCACACAGGGGATAACATCTTCATATTTCTTGAGAGATATTGTTAATGAATATTACTGTCCCATTTGAAGTAGTCCAAGATATATTTTCTCAGTCACCCTATGCCCCTAATGGACATAGGGTGACCTAATGGCACAGGTGCCATTAAGAGGTGCATGGGGAGCTGAAGCAAGGGTATCCCATACTTTCCAAGAGATTCTGGGTTCCACGGGCCCTCCCGTTGCACTCGGCGTAACATTATCTTTCACAATATAAAAAAAATTGGTCTAACTTTACTGTTGTCTTGTTTTTTAATTCAAAAAAGTGTATTTTTTCCAAACAAAGTGCGCTGCACAAATACTATGTGACAAAAAGTATTGCAATGACTGCCATTTTATTCTCTAGGGTGTTAGAATATTTTTTTTTTATAATGTTTGGGGGTTGTAAGTAATTTTCTAGCAAAAAAACTTGTTTTTAAATTGTAAACAACACATCTGAAAAAGAGGCTCGGTCCTTAAGTGGTTAACCACTTGCCGACCGCCGCACGACGATATACGTAGACAGAATGGCACAGCTGGGCATATGGGCGTATAGGTACGTCCCCTTTAGGAAGCGAGCCACAGGTCGCACGCGCTCCGCCGCTGGCGTGCTCGCAACCCTGTTGGGAGCTCTGTGACCGCGGGATCAGCGTACCCGATCGCCGCCGGTGTCCCGCGATCGGGTCACAGAGCTGAAGAACGGGGAGAGGTAAGTGTAAACAGACATCTCCCTGTTCTTCCTAGTGACACTGTCAGTGATCGTTTGTTCCCTGTCATCGGGAAAAGCGATCAGTGACTTGTCACGCAGAGCCACGCCCCCTAACAGTAAGAAGCACTCCCTAGGTCACACTTAACCCCTTCAGTGCCCCTACAGGTTTACCCCTTCACTGCCAGTGTCATTTTTACAGTAATCAGTGCATTTTTATAGCACTGATCGTTGTAAAAATTACAATGGTCCAAAAATGGTGTCAAAAGTGTCTGATGTGTCCGCCATAATGTCGCAGTCATGATAAAAATCGCTGATCGCCACCATTACTAGTAAAAAAAAAATATTAATAAAAATGCCATAAAATTATTTTGTAGACGCTATAACTTTTGCGCAAACCAATCAATAAACTCTTATTGTTTTTTTTTTTTAACAAAAATATGTAGAAGAATACGTATCGGCCTAAACTGAGGAAAAAATATGTTTTTTTATATATTTTTGGGGATATATATTATAGCAAAAAGTAAAAAATATTGAATTTTTATCAAAATTGACGCTCTATTTTTGTTTATAGCGCAAAAAATAAAAACCGCAGAGGTGATCTAATACCACCAAAAGAAAGCTCTATTTGTGGTAAAAAAAGGACGTCATTTTGGTTTGGGAGCCACGTTGCACGACCGCGCAGTTGTCAGTTAAAGCGACTTAGTGCCGAATCGCAAAAAGTGGCCTGATCTTTGACCAGTGAAATGGTCCGGGGCTGAAGTGGTTAAGCTCAGACAAGCTGTATAAATTTTGCACTTTGAACCGATGTAGAGGAGAGGGGGCTGCAAATACAGTGGGGCAAAAAAGTATTTAGTCAGCCACCAATTGTGCAAGTTCTCCCACTTAAAAAGATGAGAGAGGCCTGTAATTGTCATCATAGGTATACCTCAACTATGTGAGACAAAATGTGGAAACAAATCCAGACAATCACATTGTCTGATTTGGAAAGATTTTCTTTTGCAAATTATGGTGGAAAATAAGTATTTGGTCAATATGAAAAGTTCATCTCAATACTTTGTTATATATCCTTTGTTGGCAATGACAGAGGTCAAACGTTTTCTGTAAGTCTTCACAAGGTTGTCACACACTGTTGCTGGTAGACTTGTGCACAACGGAAAAATTCGTTCCGTTTCGGTTCGTTTCTTTCCGGTCCTGTTGATTCGTAATCATTCGTAATTTTGCTAGACGGGATTTTTCGTGTTCGGACTCATTCGTATTTTTGCAAGCGACATTTTTCGTTGAATTTTTTGTTGCTTTATAATTCGTACTTTCGGTAGAGTACGTTGTTTTTCGTTGATTCTGGACACAACTCCTACTTTCGTAACTTTTTTTGGGTTCGTACTTTCGGTAGAGTACGTTGTTTTTCGTTGATTCTGGACACAACTCCTACTTTCGTAACTTTTTTTGGGTTCGTTGATTCGTAATTTTCCGTGTCTCTCTCACAACGACGCTGCCTATTATGCCTAATGTGCTTCGAATGGATTTGTACTTTTCTAAATACATTGCGGTTATTTGTAACGATTCGAAATCTCGTATTTTACTTTCGTTTTTTACATGCGGCTATAGCCTCTGCCCCTGTACACCATTTTGAGAGGGTTCAGCACGGTGAGGGAGAAGCAGAGAGCAGAGCAGAGTGTTATTGTGCTTCGAATGGATTCGAAATCTCGTATTTTACTTTTGTTTTTTACATGCGGCTATAACCTCCGCCCCTGTACACCATTTTGAGAGGGAGTTCAGCACGGTGTGGGAGAAGCAGAGAGCAGAGCAGAGTGAGTGTTATTGTGCTTCGTATGGATTCGTACATTCGTAACTTTTTCATAACGAATTATGCCGAAGACATTCGGGCATTCGCTATTTGCAGTATAATTTATTTCGGATTCGGTCTTATTCGTAATTGCTTTGTTCGGAAATTCGAATGCTTCCGAATGTCCGAAAGTTGCTAAATTCGGACGAATTTCAATTCGTTACGAAACGAATTGCACAAGCCTAGTTGCTGGAATGTTGGCCCATTCCTCCATGCAGATCTCCTCTAGAGCTGTGATGTTTTGGGGCTGTCGCTGGGCAACACAGACTTTCAACTCCCTCCACAGGTTTTCTATCGGGTTGAGATCTGGAGACTGGCTAGGCCACTCCAGGACCTTGAAATGCTTCTTACGAAGCCACTCCTTCGTTGCCCGGGCGGTGTGTTTGGAATCATTGTCATGCTGAAAGACCCAGCAACATTTCATCTTCAATGCCCTTGCTGATGGGAGGAGGTTTGCACTCAAAATCTCATGATACATGGCCCCATTCATTCTTTCATGTACACGTCCTGTTCCCTTTGCAGAGAAACAGCCCCAAAGCATGATGTTGCCACCCCCATGCTTCACAGTAGGTATGGTGTTCTTTGGTTGCAACTCAGCATTCTCTCTCCTCCAAACACGACGAGTTGTGTTTCTACCAAACAGTTCTACTTTGGTTTCATCTGACCATATGACATTCTCCCAATCCTCTTCTGGATCATCCAAATGCTCTCTAGCAAACCTCAGACAGGCCCAGACATGTACTGGCTTAAGCAGGGGGACATGTCTGGCACTGCAGGATCTGAGTCCCAGGTGGTGTAGTGTGTTACTGATGGTAGCCTTTGTTACGTTGGTCCCAGCTCTCTACAGGTCATTCACTAGGTCCCCCCGTGTGGTTCTGGGATTTCTGCTCACCGTCCTTGTGATCATTTTGACCCCACGGGGTGAGATCTTGCATAGAGCCCCAGATCGAGGGAGATTATCAGTGGTCTTGTATGTCTTCAATTTTCTAATTATTGCTCCCACAGTTGATTTCTTCACAC
Organism: Rana muscosa; assembly: GCA_029206835.1. Lineage (NCBI taxonomy): Eukaryota > Metazoa > Chordata > Amphibia > Anura > Ranidae > Rana > Rana muscosa. The sequence goes on from CM055127.1 coordinate 75,202,765, forward strand.
CAAGCTGCTTGCCTATTGCAGATTCAGTCTTCCCAGCCTGGTGCAGGTCTATAATTTTTTTTCTGGTGTCCTTCGACAGCTCTTTGGTGTTCACCATAGTGGAGTTTGGAGTGTGACTGTTTGAGGTTGTGGACAGGTGTCTTTTATACTGATAACAAGTTCAAACAGGTGCCATTAATACCGGTAATGAGTGGAGGACAGAGGAGCCTCTTAAAGAAGAAGATACAGGTCTGTGAGAGCCAGAAATCTTGCTTGTTTGTAGGTGACCAAATACTTATTTTCCACCATAATTTGCAAAAAAAAATATTTCCAAATCAGACTTGATTGTCTGGATTTGTTTCCACATTTTGTCTCTCATAGTTGAGGTATACCTATGATGACAATTACAGGCCTCTCTCACCTTTTTAAGTGGGAGAACTTGCACAATTGGTGGCTGACTAAATACTTTTTTGCCCCACTGTAAACATGAACAACTTATGTAGGAGGATTTGTTTAATCTCTGTGTATTATCAGTCACTGCACTGGGTTTATGCAAGGGTTTAAAACCACTTTAAGATGACATACTGAACCTGAATTTATGTTCTAGTTCTGATATTTGCACAGCTCTGCCATACAACACAATTCTGTTGTGCAAGGCAGGGTACCTGTTTTTTCCCTGCTGCAGTTCAGTAAGGCTACTTTTACACTGAGGCGCTTTGCAAGCGCTATACAGGGCTGGATTAACATAGGGGCTATTGGAGCTGCAGCTCCAGGCCCCTTCCTCAAGATAGGCCCATTTGCCCAAAAAAAAAAAATAGATAAAAAAATAAATAAATAAAAAAGATCGACTTCGAGGGTTGTAGCTCGACGACCAGGGGTCACAGAGACTCCAAATTTGGGGGGTATTTAGCTAAAGACCTACCCCACAGCTGGGGCTCCTATCATTTATGGTTCCGGAGATACGGGGCTGCTTGCACAGCCTGTCAGAAGCTACATACAGAGCGGCCTGTTTAAATACAAGCTCACACACTCTGCAGCAGACTGAAAGGATGAGCTCACAGTGCTTATAATAATTATTTGTATATTACTTATGGTACTTAACCCCTTGCCACCCAGGCCAATTCGGACACTTCTCTCCTACATGTAAAAATCATAATTTTTTTTTTTGCTAGAAAATTACTTATGCCACGTACACACAACCGTTTTTAATGTCATTAAAAAAAACTAAGTTTTTCTCGACGTGATTCTTCTCAAGCCTGCCTTGCCTACACACACGATCATGAAAAAAAATGCTCGAGCAAAGCGCGGTGACGTACAAAATGTACAACGGCACTATATAGGGGAAGTTCCATTCGGATGGCGCCACCCTTTGGTCTGCTTTTGCTGATCCTTGTGTTAGTAAAGTTTGGTGAGAGACGATCCGCGCTTTTCAGCCTCGTGCTCTTCAGTCCGTTACAGCGTGACGAATGTGCTATCTCCATTACGAACGCTAGTTTTACCAGAACGAGCGCTCCCGTCTCATCGCTTGCTTCTGAGCATGCGCGTTTTTTTCACGTCGTTAAAGCCTACACACAGCCGTTTTTCATGACGAGAAAAACGACGACGTGAAAAACGACGAGAAAAATTAGAGCATGTTCCAAATTTTTTATGGCCATTTTTCACATCGTGAAAAATGCTCTGAAGCCCACACACCATCGTTTTTAATGACCAAATTAAAAAATTTAATTTTTCTCGTCATGAAAAACAGTCGTGTGTACGCGGCATTAGAACCCCAAACATATATATTGTTTTAGCAGACACCCTATGGAATAAAATGGTGGTCTTTTGCGCAGCAATTTTCCAAACTTGTTTTTTTTTTAAAGAAACTGTTTCATTCATAAAGAAAAAAAACACTAAAGTTAGCACAATTTTTTTTGTATACTAAGCGATGCTTTAAATTTTTTTATAGGTTACATGTTTAGAGTTACAGAGCAGGTCTAGTGCTAGAATTATTGCTCTCGCTCTAATGATCGTAGCGTATGTAATCTGTGTGTATCTGGCTCTGATACTAGCCAGTGCCTACCCAGCCACTGACTAGTATCTCCCCCCAGCCTGTCCCCACACACCCTCTCACCTGCTGACCTGTGGGTGGGGGAATCACTCCTGCAGTGTTATTGTGTTCTGCCAGTGAATATAATGATCAGTGTTGCTAACTATAGCTGGCAGCACTGATTGTTTTGGGAAAAACCTGACAGGCTGGTTGTACTCAAGTTGGTTAATAGATTGACTTGTGTAAAACCAGCTAGCCCATACATAGATCGACTATGGCTGGTCTCTACTTAATTGACGTAATTTCTATCCATGTATGTCCCGCTTAACCACTACACAGTCCCTTAACATCCTTCCACAAACCTTTACATTTTTCCTTCCCAGATTCCTTCATCCTCCTCACCTGTACTTACTCTCCACACTTCTCTCCTGTACATACTGCTCACTGTCATACCCTCCACATTTCTCTCCTATACATAGTGCCCACTGTCATACCCTACACACTCCTCCTCTCCTGTACATAGTGCCTGCTGTCATACACTTCTCTCCTGTACATAGTGCCCACTGTTGTACCCTCCACACTCCTCTCCTATACGTAGTGCCCACTGTCATACCCTGCACACTTCTCTCCTATACATAGTTCCCACCGTCATACCCTCCACACTCCTCTCCTGTACATACTGCTCACTGTCATACTCTCCACACTCCTCTCCTATACGTAGTGCCCACTGTAATACCCTCCACACTCCTCTCCTGTACATACTGCTCACTGTCATACCCTCCACTCTTCTCTCCTATACATAGTGCCCACTGTCATACCCTCTACACTTCTCTCATATACATAATGCCCACTGCCATACCCTCAACACTCCTCTCCTGTACATGCTGCCCACTGTCATATCCTCCCCACTCTTCTTCTGTACATACTGCTCACTGTCTTACCCTCCATACTCATCTCATATACATACTGCTCAGTATCATACCGTCCACACTCCTCTACTGTACATACTGCCCACTTTCATAAACTCCTCTATTGTACATAGTGCCGGCTGTCATACCCTCCACACTCCTATCCTGTACATATTGCTCGCTGTCATACCCTCTACATTCCTCTCTTGTACATACTGCTCACTGTCACACTCTCCACACTCCTCTCCTATACGTAGTGCCCACTGTCATACCCTCCACACTCCTCTCCTATACATAGTGCCCACCATCATACCCTCCACACGCCTCTCCTTTACATACTGCTCACTATCCTACTCTCCACACTTCTCTCCTGTACATAGTGCCCACAGTCATACCCTCCACACTCCTCTCCTGTACATACTGCTCACTGTCATACCCTCCACTCTTCTCTCCTATACATAGTGCCCACTGTCATACCCTCTTCACTTCTCTCCTATACAAAATGCCCACTGCCATACCCTCAACACTCCTCTCCTGTACATGCTGCTTACTGTCATATCCTCCCCACTCTTCTTCTGTACATACTGCTCACTGTCTTACCCTCCACACTCATCTCATATACATACTGCTCAGTATCATACCGTCCACACTCCTCTACTGTACATACTGCCCACTTTCATAAACTCCTCTATTGTACATAGTGCCGGCTGTCATACCCTCCACACTCCTATCCTGTACATACTGCTCGCTGTCATACCCTCTACATTCCTCTCCTGTACATACTGCCCACTGTCATATCCTCCACACTCCTCTCCTGTACATACTGCTCACTGTCACACTCTCCACACTCCTCTCCTATACGTAGTGCCCACTGTCATACCCTCCACACTCCTCTCCTATACATAGTGCCCACCATCATACCCTCCACACTCCTCTCCTTTACATACTGCTCACTATCCTACTCTCCACACTTCTCTCCTGTACATAGTGCCCACAGTCATACCCTCCACACTCCTCTCCTGTACATACTGCTCACTGTTATACCCTCCACTCTTCTCTCCTATACATAGTGCCCACTGTCATACCCTCTTCACTTCTCTCCTATACAAAATGCCCACTGCCATACCCTCAACACTCCTCTCCTGTACATGCTGCTTACTGTCATATCCTCCCCACTCTTCTTCTGTACCTACTGCTCACTGTCTTACCCTCCACACTCATCTCATATACATACTGCTCAGTATCATACCGTCCACACTCCTCTACTGTACATACTGCCCACTTTCATAAACTCCTCTATTGTACATAGTGCCGGCTGTCATACCCTCCACACTCCTATCCTGTACATACTGCTCGCTGTCATACCCTCTACATTCCTCTCCTGTACATACTGCCCACTGTCATACCCTCCACACTCCTCTCCTGTACATACTGCCCCCATCATACCCTCCACACTCCTCTCATGTGCATACTGCCCACTATCATACCATCCACACTCCTCTCCTGTACATACCGCCCACTGTGATACCCCCCGCACTCCTCTCCTGTGCATACTGCCCACCGTCATACCCTCCACACTTCTCTCCTATACATAGTGCCCACTGTCATACCCTCTACACTTCTCTCATATACATAATGCCCACTGCCATACCCTCAACACTCCTCTCCTGTACATGCTGCCCACTGTCATATCCTCCCCACTCTTCTTCTGTACATACTGCTCACTGTCTTACCCTCCATACTCATCTCATATACATACTGCTCAGTATCATACCGTCCACACTCCTCTACTGTACATACTGCCCACTTTCATAAACTCCTCTATTGTACATAGTGCCGGCTGTCATACCCTCCACACTCCTATCCTGTACATATTGCTCGCTGTCATACCCTCTACATTCCTCTCTTGTACATACTGCTCACTGTCACACTCTCCACACTCCTCTCCTATACGTAGTGCCCACTGTCATACCCTCCACACTCCTCTCCTATACATAGTGCCCACCATCATACCCTCCACACGCCTCTCCTTTACATACTGCTCACTATCCTACTCTCCACACTTCTCTCCTGTACATAGTGCCCACAGTCATACCCTCCACACTCCTCTCCTGTACATACTGCTCACTGTCATACCCTCCACTCTTCTCTCCTATACATAGTGCCCACTGTCATACCCTCTTCACTTCTCTCCTATACAAAATGCCCACTGCCATACCCTCAACACTCCTCTCCTGTACATGCTGCTTACTGTCATATCCTCCCCACTCTTCTTCTGTACATACTGCTCACTGTCTTACCCTCCACACTCATCTCATATACATACTGCTCAGTATCATACCGTCCACACTCCTCTACTGTACATACTGCCCACTTTCATAAACTCCTCTATTGTACATAGTGCCGGCTGTCATACCCTCCACACTCCTATCCTGTACATACTGCTCGCTGTCATACCCTCTACATTCCTCTCCTGTACATACTGCCCACTGTCATATCCTCCACACTCCTCTCCTGTACATACTGCTCACTGTCACACTCTCCACACTCCTCTCCTATACGTAGTGCCCACTGTCATACCCTCCACACTCCTCTCCTATACATAGTGCCCACCATCATACCCTCCACACTCCTCTCCTTTACATACTGCTCACTATCCTACTCTCCACACTTCTCTCCTGTACATAGTGCCCACAGTCATACCCTCCACACTCCTCTCCTGTACATACTGCTCACTGTTATACCCTCCACTCTTCTCTCCTATACATAGTGCCCACTGTCATACCCTCTTCACTTCTCTCCTATACAAAATGCCCACTGCCATACCCTCAACACTCCTCTCCTGTACATGCTGCTTACTGTCATATCCTCCCCACTCTTCTTCTGTACCTACTGCTCACTGTCTTACCCTCCACACTCATCTCATATACATACTGCTCAGTATCATACCGTCCACACTCCTCTACTGTACATACTGCCCACTTTCATAAACTCCTCTATTGTACATAGTGCCGGCTGTCATACCCTCCACACTCCTATCCTGTACATACTGCTCGCTGTCATACCCTCTACATTCCTCTCCTGTACATACTGCCCACTGTCATACCCTCCACACTCCTCTCCTGTACATACTGTACTGCCTATTGTTATACCCTCCACACTCCTCTCCTGTACATACTGCTCACTGTCTTACCCTCCACACTCATCTCATGTACATACTGCTCAGTATCATACCGTCCACACTCCTCTCCTGTACATACTGCCCACTGTCATGTTCTCTACACTCCTCTCCTGTACATACTGCCCACATTCATAAACTCCTCTATTGTACATAGTGCTGGCTGTCATACCCTCCACACTCCTCTCCTGTGCATACTGCCCACTATCATAACGTCCACACTCCTCTCCTGTACATACTGCCCACTGCCATACCCTCCACACTCCTCTCCTGTACATACTGCCCCCATCATACCCTCCACACTCCTCTCATGTGCATACTGCCCACTATCATACCATCCACACTCCTCTCCTGTACATACCGCCCACTGTGATACCCCCCGCACTCCTCTCCTGTGCATACTGCCCACCGTCATACCCTCCACACTTCTCTCCTGTACATACTGTAACCCAACCTTACCCTCCACACTCCTCTCCTGTACATACTGTAACCCAACCCAACCTTACCCTCCACACTCCTCTCCTGTACATACTGCTCGCTGTCATACCCTCTACATTCCTCTCCTGTACATACTGCCCACTGTCATACCCTCCACACTCCTCTCCTGTACATACTGCCCCCATCATACCCTCCACACTCCTCTCATGTGCATACTGCCCACTATCATACCATCCACACTCCTCTCCTGTACATACCGCCCACTGTGATACCCCCCGCACTCCTCTCCTGTGCATACTGCCCACCGTCATACCCTCCACACTTCTCTCCTATACATAGTGCCCACTGTCATACCCTCTACACTTCTCTCATATACATAATGCCCACTGCCATACCCTCAACACTCCTCTCCTGTACATGCTGCCCACTGTCATATCCTCCCCACTCTTCTTCTGTACATACTGCTCACTGTCTTACCCTCCATACTCATCTCATATACATACTGCTCAGTATCATACCGTCCACACTCCTCTACTGTACATACTGCCCACTTTCATAAACTCCTCTATTGTACATAGTGCCGGCTGTCATACCCTCCACACTCCTATCCTGTACATATTGCTCGCTGTCATACCCTCTACATTCCTCTCTTGTACATACTGCTCACTGTCACACTCTCCACACTCCTCTCCTATACGTAGTGCCCACTGTCATACCCTCCACACTCCTCTCCTATACATAGTGCCCACCATCATACCCTCCACACGCCTCTCCTTTACATACTGCTCACTATCCTACTCTCCACACTTCTCTCCTGTACATAGTGCCCACAGTCATACCCTCCACACTCCTCTCCTGTACATACTGCTCACTGTCATACCCTCCACTCTTCTCTCCTATACATAGTGCCCACTGTCATACCCTCTTCACTTCTCTCCTATACAAAATGCCCACTGCCATACCCTCAACACTCCTCTCCTGTACATGCTGCTTACTGTCATATCCTCCCCACTCTTCTTCTGTACATACTGCTCACTGTCTTACCCTCCACACTCATCTCATATACATACTGCTCAGTATCATACCGTCCACACTCCTCTACTGTACATACTGCCCACTTTCATAAACTCCTCTATTGTACATAGTGCCGGCTGTCATACCCTCCACACTCCTATCCTGTACATACTGCTCGCTGTCATACCCTCTACATTCCTCTCCTGTACATACTGCCCACTGTCATATCCTCCACACTCCTCTCCTGTACATACTGCTCACTGTCACACTCTCCACACTCCTCTCCTATACGTAGTGCCCACTGTCATACCCTCCACACTCCTCTCCTATACATAGTGCCCACCATCATACCCTCCACACTCCTCTCCTTTACATACTGCTCACTATCCTACTCTCCACACTTCTCTCCTGTACATAGTGCCCACAGTCATACCCTCCACACTCCTCTCCTGTACATACTGCTCACTGTTATACCCTCCACTCTTCTCTCCTATACATAGTGCCCACTGTCATACCCTCTTCACTTCTCTCCTATACAAAATGCCCACTGCCATACCCTCAACACTCCTCTCCTGTACATGCTGCTTACTGTCATATCCTCCCCACTCTTCTTCTGTACCTACTGCTCACTGTCTTACCCTCCACACTCATCTCATATACATACTGCTCAGTATCATACCGTCCACACTCCTCTACTGTACATACTGCCCACTTTCATAAACTCCTCTATTGTACATAGTGCCGGCTGTCATACCCTCCACACTCCTATCCTGTACATACTGCTCGCTGTCATACCCTCTACATTCCTCTCCTGTACATACTGCCCACTGTCATACCCTCCACACTCCTCTCCTGTACATACTGTACTGCCTATTGTTATACCCTCCACACTCCTCTCCTGTACATACTGCTCACTGTCTTACCCTCCACACTCATCTCATGTACATACTGCTCAGTATCATACCGTCCACACTCCTCTCCTGTACATACTGCCCACTGTCATGTTCTCTACACTCCTCTCCTGTACATACTGCCCACATTCATAAACTCCTCTATTGTACATAGTGCTGGCTGTCATACCCTCCACACTCCTCTCCTGTGCATACTGCCCACTATCATAACGTCCACACTCCTCTCCTGTACATACTGCCCACTGCCATACCCTCCACACTCCTCTCCTGTACATACTGCCCCCATCATACCCTCCACACTCCTCTCATGTGCATACTGCCCACTATCATACCATCCACACTCCTCTCCTGTACATACCGCCCACTGTGATACCCCCCGCACTCCTCTCCTGTGCATACTGCCCACCGTCATACCCTCCACACTTCTCTCCTGTACATACTGTAACCCAACCTTACCCTCCACACTCCTCTCCTGTACATACTGTAACCCAACCCAACCTTACCCTCCACACTCCTCTCCTGTACATACTGCCAACTATCTTTTTCTCCACATTCCTCTCCTGTACATACTGCCCCCATCATACCCTCCACACTCCTCTCCTGTACATACTTCCCTCTGTCATACCCCCCCTCACTCCTCTCCTGTATATACTGCCCACTGGCATACCCTCCACACTCCTCTCCCGTGCATACTGCCCACTGTCATACCCTTCAAACTCCTCTACCTGTACATAGTGCCTTCTGCCATACCCTCCGCACTCCTCTCCTGTACATAGTGTCCACTGTAGGGATGAGCTCGGTGTTCGCGCATTCGGCGAACAACGAACGATTTGGGCCGTTCGCGCCAAATTCGAGTGACGCGAACGGCCCACAATACACTGCGCCATCGCAGTGTAATCCCGGCGCTGTGATTGGCCAAGCATGCACTGTGACCCTGCATGCTTGGCCAATCACAGCGCCGGCAGCGAGGAGAGCAATGATTGGCCACAGGCAGGATGCCTGTGGCCAATTATTGCTGAGGGGGTTTAGTACACGCCCCACACTATAAAAGGCCGCCAGCGCGGCGGCCTCGTGTAGTGTGTTCCAGAGCAGGGAAAGTGAAGGATAGGCAGGGACAGTGTCAAATCTTGTCAAATCTATTCTTTGCTAAACCTTGTGTGTAGGAACAGAGAAGGATAGGCAGGGAGAGTGTCAGTGTCATATTCTTTGCTAAACCTTGTGTGTAGGGAGAGAGAAGGATAGGCAGGGAGAGTGTCAGTGTCATATACTTTGATAAACCTTGTGTTCAGGGAGAGAGAAGGATAGGCAGGGGACAGTGTCAGTGTCATTGTTGCTAAGCCTCCTGCACATTATACACCTGAAGTTAGCCCGTATTGCTGCCTTTTACTGGTGTGTTACACCAACAGGATTTTGCGGCACTTACAGCGGGCGGAGTGTGCCTCCTGACCATATTACACCTGAACTTAGCCTGTATTGCTGCTTTTTCCTGGTGTGTTACACCAACAGGATTTTGCGGCACTTACAGCGGGCGGAGTGTGCCTCCTGACCATATTACACCTTAACTTAGCCTGTATTGCTGCTTTTTCTTGGTGTGTTACGCCAACAGGATTTTGCGGCACTTACAGCGGGCGGAGTGTGCCTCCTGACCATATTATACCTGAACTTAGCCTGTATTGCTGCTTTTTCCTGGTGTGTTACACCAACAGGATTTTGCGGCACTTACAGCGGGCGGAGTGTGCCTCCTGACCATATTACACCTTAACTTAGCCTGTATTGCTGCTTTTTCCTGGTGTGTTACACCAACAGGATTTTGCGGCACTTACAGCGGGCGGAGTGTGCCTCCTGACTATATTACACCTGAACTTAGCCTGTATTGCTGCTTTTTCCTGGTGTGTTACACCAACAGGATTTTGCGGCACTTACAGCGGACGGAGTGTGCCTCCTGACCATATTACACCTGAACTTAGCCTGTATTGCTGATTTTTCCTGGTGTGTTATACCAACAGGATTTTGCGGCACTTACAGTGGGCGGAGTGTGCCTCCTGACCATATTACACCTTAACTTAGCCTGTATTGCTGCTTTTCCCATTTCCCTGCAGGCCATTAGAATGTCTGAAAGGCAAACAAGGAGAGGCAGACAGTCAGGAGCCAATAAAAGAGGGCAAGCAGGCTCTGTGTCTAGAGACAACAGTGCTGGTCGTGGATGCGGTGCATCGCCATCAGCACGTGGCCATGGGACACGCTTGTCCTTCTTTTCGGCAGCTGGACGTGTTGAGCCGCATCATGCCGAAGACTTGGTAGAGTGGATGACCAAGCCCTCCTCATCCTCCTCATCCTCTCTCACCCAGGCTCAGGGTACTGGCAAAGCAGCTGCCAAAGCGTCCTCTTCCCTGGTATCAATGTCATCATCAGTCACTCCTTCCCTAGACCAACCATGTCCGAACTGTTTGAGCACAGTGTTGGGTACATGCTCCAGGAGGATGCCCAGCATTTCGAAGGGTCTGATGATGATACCCAGCTAGAGGAAGGCAGTAGCGTGAGAGCAGAGAGAGGGGATGCTCAAGAAGGACACCAATCTGGCAGTCATGTTCCAGCAGCTGCAGCATACTGCCAGATTGGCTCCAGTGATGAGGAGGGAGGGGATGATGAGGTCACTGACTCCACGTGGGTGCCTAATAGGAGAGAGGAGGAGGAGGAGGAGGAGGATGAGGAGGAGGCACATCTCCAACGAGGCAGGATGCCCTCGGGGGGCCAGCGTAAGGACAGCACACCGACGGAATCACACCGCAGAGCTCCGCCTGTGCAGGGCGCTGCCTCTGCCCGTTATTCCAAAAGTTCTTTGGTGTGGGCCTTTTTTTATTCGAGTGCATCAGATCGCACAGCTGCTGTTTGCAACATATGTCTCAAGCGTATATCACGTGGCCAAAACATCACCCGCTTGGGCACCACATGCTTGACCAGACATATGTTGACCTGCCATGCAGCTCGTTGGCAAGCCTACCTTAAAGACCCACACCAAAGAACAAAGCTGACCTCTTCTTGCACCGCATCAGCTGGGATCTCCAACCCCACTATACCTTCAGTCCTCTCTGAAACCTGCTCTGAGAGGAATGAAGGTGTAGAATTAGGTGTGTCACAGCCAAGTACTTGCGGGCACTCTGCTAGCAGTACACCGACGTCCGATTCTAGCAGGCAAATTTCCCTGCCCTAGCTGCTGGACCATCGAAAGAAGTTCACTCCCAGCCATCCACATGCCCAGCGGTTGAATGCTAGCTTGGCTAAATTGCTAGCGCTTCAACTGCTGCCTTTTCAGTTGGTAGACCCTGCCCCATTCCGTGAGTTTGTGCAATGTGCGGTTCCTCAGTGGCAGGTTCCCAAACGCCACTTTTTCTCACGGAAGGCGATTCCGGCTCTCTACCGGCATGTGGAAGGCAATGTCTTGGCCTCGCTGGACAGGGCGGTCAGCGGTAAGGTGCATATTACCGCTGACTCATGGTCCAGCAGGCATGGACAGGGACGTTACCTTTCTTTCACGGCCCATTGGGTCACTCTGCTGGCAGCTGGGAAGGATGTAGGACAAGATGCAGTAGTGTTGGAAGTTGTTCCGCCACCACGCCTCCAAAATGCTACTAGTGGTGATTCTGACACAGTGCATGCATCAGTGACACTGTACCTCTTGTCCACCTGTTGGAACATACGCTGGAACATACGCTGCGTGGAATAAAGGACAGGGCACTTGAGGCAGAACAGAGGCAGGAAGAGGAGGACTTCCTTGCCTCTCAAGGCCCCCTTTACCCAGACAGTGTTCCTTCTGTCCCACCCATCGCACAGGAAGAAGAGGAGGAGGAGGAGGAGGAGGATTGTGTCTACTACTGGTTGTGACACACCTCTGTCCTCCACCCCCTCCTCTTCTTCTTCCTCCGTGGCCTCTTCCTGTGCTTTGTCCTCGGAACCAGCGGTGCTCCGTAGGCGTTCAAGGGGCTATGCAAGTACGCAGGCAAAAAGATGCCATGCCGTGCTTGCGCTGGTGTGTTTGGGGGACAGGAGCCACACTGGGGCAGAGGTTCTGTCTGCTCTGCAGGGGCAGGCCGAGAGGTGGTTGACGCCACGCCAGCTTAAGCCAGGAATGGTAGTTTGCGACAATGACACCAACCTCCTCTCCGCTCTCCGACAGGGACAACTGACCCATGTGCCCTGTGTGGCTCACGTCCTTAACCTGGTGGTGCAGCGGTTCTTGGGCAGGTACCCGGGCTTACAGGATGTCCTGAGGCAGGCCAGGAAAGTCTGTGTGCATTTCCGCAGATCTTATAATGCCAGTGCTCTCCTGGCTGAGCTGCAAAAGGAGTTGAACTTGCCCAAGAACCGCCTTATATGTGACATGCCCACCAGGTGGAACTCAACGTTGGCCATGCTGCAGCAGCTGCACACGCAGCAGAGGGCCATCAATGAGTACCTGTGCGACTACGGCACCAGGACAGGGTCAGGGGAGCTCAGGTTTTTTTCACCACGCCAGTGGGGCATGATCAGGGATGCATGCACTGTCCTGGCACCATTTGAGGAGGCCACGAGGATGGTGAGCAGTGACAGTGCATGCATCAGTGACACTGTACCTCTTGTCCACCTGTTGGAACATACGCTGCGTGGAATAATGGACAGGGCACTTGAGGCAGAACAGAGGCAGGAAGAGGAGGACTTCCTTGCCTCTCAAGGCCCCTTTACCCAGACAGTGTTCCTTCTGTCCCACCCATCACACAGGAAGAAGAGGAGGAGGAGGAGGATTGTGTCAGCATGGAGGTGGAGCCTGGCACTCAGTATCATCAGCAGCAGTCTTTTAGGGATGATTTACAGTCCCAAGAAACCAGTGGACTTGTACGTGGCTGGGAGGAGGTGGCTGTGGATCATGTCGTCCTTAGTGACCCAGAGGACTCCAGACCGAATGCCTCAGCTAACCTACGCTGCATGGCCTCCCTGATCCTGCAAAGTCTGCGGAAGGATCCTCGTATTCTTCGGATTAAGGAGAGGGACCATTACTGGCTGGCCACTCTCCTTGATCCACGGTACAAGGGTAAGGTTGCGGACCTTATCTTACCGTCGCAGAGGGAGCAGAGGGAGCAGAGGATGAGACAACTCCGGGAGGCCTTGCAGAAAAGTCTGTTCCCAGAGACTGGGAGGTTACAAACTCCTGGTCCTGTACAACGAGTTGCTGAGGCTTCGGTCAGTCAAAGAAGGAGCGGTGGGGAAGGTGGCCGTCTGACCGATGCGTTCAGACAATTCTTTAGTCCGCAGCCCCAAGGTATGATCGGTTCCAGCAACCATCGCCAGCGTCTGATATACATGGTGCAGGAATACCTAGGGGCAAGGTCAGACTTGGACACCTTCCCCACCGAAAATCCTCTGGCTTACTGGGTCTTGAGGATGGATCACTGGCCAGAGCTTGCACAGTATGCAATTGAGCTACTGGCCTGTCCTGCATCCAGCGTTCTTTCAGAACGCACATTTAGTGCTGCTGGAGGATTTGTCACGGATCACAGGGTGCGCCTGTCCACCGACTCTGTTGATCGACTGACCTTCATAAAGATGAACCAGTCTTGGATCACCACCAGCTACCAAACACCTGAAGCTGATATAACAGACTAATTTATTTTCAAATGTCACATCCCTTCAAGACTGATGCTGATGCTGAGAGACTGTCCTGTTATGTTGACTGACTATCCTCCTCCTCCTAAATGATCCGATTGATGATGATAGCTTGGAAGAACATTTTTGTTTCTGGGTGCCGCCACCAGTGGCTAAGGCCCATTTTTTCAGCCCCTGTTTAACAGGGGCGTGTTATTACAATTTTTTATGCAATGCTTTGCAGCAGGGCTCATTCCTGCACTCCAACTAGAGTATCTGGGAGAGGTTGCAGTGTCGTGGCACCAGCACCAGTGGCTAAGGCCCAATTTTTCAGCCCCTGTTTAACAGGGGCGTGTAATTACAATTTTTGATGCAATATTTTGCAACAGAGCTCATTGCTGTGCTCCAAGTACAGTATCTGTGAGGGGTTGCAGTGTTGTGGCACCAGTGCCTAAGGCCCAATTTTTATGCCCCTGTTTAACAGGGGCATGTAATTACAATTCTTGATCTAATAATTCACAGCAGGGCCCATTCCTGCGCCCACCAAGACTAACTGTGAGGCCTTACAGTGTTGTGTCAACACCACCACCACCACCACCACCAAAGGCCCAATTTTTCAGCCCCTGCTCAACAGGGGCATGCAATTACAATTCTTGATCTAATAATTCACAGCAGGGCCCATTCATGCGCCCACTAAGAGTAACTGTGAGGGCTCACAGTGTTGTGGCAACACCAGTATATACGGCAGGCCCCTACTTTCAAACATCCAACTTACAAACGACTCCTCCTTGCAAACGGAAGGATACAACAGGAAGTGAGAGGAAATCTACCCCTAGGAAGGCAAATTCTCTCCTGTTAGAGTTAATATGGGAAAAAAGTGTCTCCTCTCCACTGATGCTTTATCACCAATTCTTGTTTCAATAAAAACCCCAAATTTTCAAAAAACATTTGTCATTAGGACGGAAAGTGAGGTGAACTGTTCTGAACAGGTGCACACTGCACAGACAGCAAAACAAATGTTACAGGGGTGATAACCCTTCCCTATGTTTTCCAAAAAGCTTAAAAATAGATTTTTTGCCTGGAGCTACACTTAAACAATGTACCTCTTCAAAATTACAAACAGATTCTACATAAGAACAAACCTACAGTCCCTGTCTTGTATGCACCGCCTGTATACGGCTGTTCAAAGTATATAGGGCCTTTTTTATTTTGTGTGCGGGGTTCCCCTTAATATCCATACAAGACCCAAAGGGGCTGGTAATGGGCTGGGGTAGGGGGGGGGGTGTGTGATGGGGTAGCTATGCCATTTTTCTTAAAGATTTTCATCCATATTACTGGGACCAGACATTACATTAAAGCCGCAAGCAGTTTTAAATGGCTTTTTTTCCTTTAGAAATGTAATTTTGTGCAGGGACAGTTCTAAACACGGGAAACATGTGGCACTTCACAGGCATACTTTAGACACCCCCCAGGTACGATATTTAAAGGAATATTTGACTTTTTTTTTTCACTTTATGCATCATTAAAATGACTGCTCCAGAAAAACGGCCGTTTTTAAAACTTCTTTTTGCATTGATACATGTCCCCTGGTGCAGAACCTGGGTTCCCAAACCCTTTTTAGGAAAATAACATGCATAATAGTCGTTATAATTAGCACTTTAGATTTCGAACGTTCGCATCCATTGTATTTAATAGGGTTCTAAAGTTCGTGCGAACTTTCGGTCCGTTCGCGGGTTCTGGTGCGAACCGAACCCGGGGGTGTTCGGCTCATCACTAGTCCACTGTTAGACCCTCCACATTCCTCTCCCTCACCTGCACATACTTCCCACTTTTATACCGTCCATTCTCCTCCCCTATGCCTCTTACCCACAAAAACAGTTCTTTAAAATTATACTGAATATCCTCAATGTTACCAGCTCCAGAATGGGCACACTTTTGTTAGTTCAACTAAAGCAAATCTCCTCAGTCCTCATATTTGTTCTGCCCATTATTAGTACTCATTTAATTTTGTGATTACTACTGTGATGTATAGAGGAACATAGGGGATGTCAGCTACTCCAAATATAGCACTTGTAAAAAAAAGTGTCCCTGAAAATATTTTTGAAATGTTGGCAACTATGCACTTAGGCACTGACCAAGGGCCACCGGGTCAGGTGGGGGTCCCCATAAGAGGCTCCTGGGATCCTGTGATATTTAAGCGGTAGTAAACATCGCTAACATTACTACTTTTTAGAGGCCCTGAGGTAGGTTATGCCACAATGTACAAGTATGCACAGCATATTAGCACATTAGGGTACACTTAAACTGTCAGACTGAGCCCTCCAGTGCTGCACTGTGATCAATCTGTGATCAATCTGTAATCTTCACCCGGTCTTTCTTCTGGGTTCTGTGCCTTCGGTCACTTGCCTGGCTGCGTTGATGTCATTCCCACGCATGCTCATGCGCATCCTCTCTCTCTCATTCTCCCTCACTTACCCCTCACCTCTCTCTATCTCTCTCTCATCCTCCCTCTCTCTCTTTAATTTAATTTGTTATAACAAAAAAAAATTGCATTTTTATTTATTTATAAAAGGCCCCACCAAAATCCTTCAGCACCAGGCCCACGATGTTCTTCATCTGGCCCTGGCGCTATAGAGCTAAAAATAGCACCTGCAAAGCACCCTGAAAGAGCCGCTCCTTTCACTCCAGTGGGAAAGCCCGAGGGCTTTCCCACTGGAGCAGTGTGCTGGCAGGACGCTCAAAAATGTCCTGCTAGCCGCATCTTTGAGGCGCTGTAGGAACGGTGTATACATCACTCCTAAAGCACCTCTGCCTATTGAAATCAATGGGCAGCGCAGCCAAACCGCCGGCAAAGCGCCGCTGTAGCAGCACTTTGCTGGCGGTTTTAACCATTTTTCGCCCGCTAGCGAGGGTTAAAAGCTCCGCTAGCGGTCAAATAGCGCCACAAAAATTACGGTAAAGCGCCGCTAAAAATAGAGTATCATCTCATGTCTTTTATTCTTATTTACTCTGTATTATTCCTTAAAATTTAGATACCGTATATACTCGAGTATAAGCCGACCCGAGTATAAGCCGAGGTACCTAATGTTACCACAAAAAACTGGGAAAACTTACTGACTCGAGTATAAGCCGAGGGTCAACAATGCCTCACTGTTCCCATCCTTACTGTGCCCATCCTCACTGTTCCTCACTGTTCCCATCCTCACTGTTCCTCACTGTTCCCATCCTCACTGTTCCTATCCTCACTGTTCCTATCCTCACTGTTCCCTAGCTCACTGTTTAAATTTTACATTGTAAATAGTACCTGAAAAAAAGTTGAGAGGCTGCGGCGTCCATCGTTTAAATCCCGCGGTCTCTTCCTGGTCCCTTCCGTGATAGGCGATTCTCAGCAGACACTCTCCGCCTATCACGAACGTTCTCTCATCCTCACCCATCCCAGCAGACACTGTGTTCGGTGTTCCACCAATCACAGACGTCTGCTGGGAAACTGAGGATGAGAGAATGTTCGTGATAGGCGGAGAGTGTCTGCTGAGAATCACCTATCACGGAAGGGACCAGGAAGAGACCGCGGGATTTAAACGATGGACGCCGCAGCCTCTCAACTTTTTTTCAGGTACTATTTACAATGTAAAATTTCGCTGACTCGAGTATAAGCCGAGGGGGGGGGGGGGGGGGGACTTTCAGCCCAAAAAAAGGGCTGAAAATCTCGGCTTATACTCGAGTATATACGGTATGTATTAGTGATTTATTTTCTTTGTAAATAAATAATATCTTTGCTTCTTTGAGCTTTGTGGCTATTATTATAACTATTATTTTTATTAACGCTAATACTATTAACAGAGCCCTAGAAGAGTGGCATAATTCAGTAAATAGACAAAATAGAATAAATATATTATCATGGGAAAACACTCATCGGTATTTCAAGCATGTTCCTGGCATTGGAACACAACTGATAGGCCCCTAGTGCTGTCTTATACAGTGGATTGCAAGAAGCCAATACTGAATACATTCAAATTTAAATTCAGGTACTTAGAACGCTTGCATTAAAAGAAAATAATTTAAGGATATTTTAATGAATACAAAGTAGCATTCATATGTGCCTTTTATATTTGCCTAGTTCAGCTTTAAAACTTTGGCAGCTTCATAACTCACTTTTAGAAAGTAGCAAAAACTGACTTTTGTGGATTAATTACCAATATCATTTGGGCTTTTGAAGTTTAAAAAATAGGTATAGATAAATATATATTGTATATACAGTATATATAAAGCCTAAAGCGGCAGTATAGCCTTTTCTCCTTTTTAAATAATTTAAATATGACATTTATTTATTTCGAGTATCTACTGAAATTACTAAAAAGTGGATCTGAACTCAAAAAGTGAATAAATGCCATGGTATGGGGAACATTTAGAAACAGTAACTGTGCCTAAGCAACACTGTGAAAAATTGAACTTTTGTCTGAAAAATGGCAGTTCATGATATGTGAGAGCATCTAGGCATTCTATTTGAATCAAAATAATATAGTGCAATGCAACTAGCAATATATCAAACATTATTTTTTTTTTACATGTGAATAAATATGTGTCCAGGGTGTCCGTTTATGAATGGAATGTAGGTGAGATTACTACGCTAACCAAAATGATGTAAAAAGCATCTAATACAACAATAGACAAGATTGAAACAGAATGTGAAAAATAGTGTAGCGTTAGAATGTAAGTTAAAACAATACAACTAATATCATGTGCAAAAAGATCAATAAAGTGCATATTAATCATAAAACAGTGATACAAATAAAGTGCATTTGTGCAAATAAGTGAAAAATCTGCTGGGCAAGCCAGATTAAATAAATGTCACTGAATGGTGAAACAAAGTAAGTTCAATGAAGACCCAATTGGTGACAAAATATGCTTAATGGTCCACACACTCTTACCGGAAGTTGTGGAATCACTGTGGTGGGACGAAACGTGTTAGATTTGCTTTCTCAGCTCCTCGCTTTTCTTTTAATTGTGATCACGGTTTCATGTACACATATTTACTTTTGATGTTTGTACTTATTTTAATAAATCCATCCGTTTGACCTACAGTATGTGGAGGCATTTTTCTTTCCATGATCCCCATATTCTCATCAGATGTAAGTGTTTGCACACATTTCCTGGACTTTCAGTGATCCACACCTGAGTTCCAGTTTCTGCTTGCTTCCATCTAATTGACTCAGTGCCGCTGGCAGATGAGTCCACAGTCTCTGGATTTCCAGTGTTCAACATCGGAGTTCCATTCCGCGTTCTTTTCAGCTCGATTGACTCACTGCCGCTGGCAGGTGAGTCCACTACTTCAAAAAGTGTTTACCCCTTACCCCAGGTGGAGGACGCACCATCCCTGGGGATCTCATTGCGGTTGTAGCTATTTCATCTGCCATCTATTTCTGTATTGGATTGCAAAGCTAAGTTTATTTCCTAGTGTGGACCATTCAGCATATTTTGTCACCAATTGGGTCTTCATTGAACTTACTTTGTTTCACCATTTAGTGCCATTTATTTAATCTGGCTTGCCCAGTGGATTTGGCACTTATTTGCACACATGAAATATATTTCTATCATTGTTTTATGATTAATATGCACATTATTGATATTTTTGCACATGGTATTCATTGTATTGTTGTAACTTACATTCTAGCGCTACACTATTTTTCACTGTCCGTTTATGAAGCAGTGAAGAATATTCACTGCTCCATTCTCTGGCATACACAGAGGAAATCGTTCTCCTCTAAGTGCCAGTTTATGAAACTGTGTAGATCGCTTCTCCTTTGGAGGAGTGAAGCGATCTACAAATGCTTCAAACAGTGGAGAACGCCCCCTGATACTGGAATCTCGTAAGACATAACGAGATTACAGTACAAAAAATTCACTGAAACATTTGAGGTGGAAGCAGGTGTGTTACATTTGGTGTTATCGCTCTCACTCTCTCATATTGGTCACTGGAAGTTCAACATGGCACCACATGGCAGAGAACTCTCTGAGGATCTAAAAAAAAAATAGTTGATCTACATAAAGATGGCCTAGGCTATAAGAAGATTACCCTGAAACTGAGCTGCAGCACGAGGGCCAAGACCATACAGTGGTTTAACAGGACAGGTTCCACTCAGAACAAGCCTTGCCATGGTCAACCAAAGAAGTTGTGTGCACATGCTCAGCGTCATATCCAGAGGTTGTCTTTGGGAAATAGATGTATGAGTGCTGCCAGCATTGCTGCAGAGGTTGAAGGGGTGCGGGGTCAGCCTGTCAGTGCTCAGACCATACGCCGCACACTGCATAAAATTGGTCTGCATGGCTGTTGTCCCAGAAGGAAACCTCTTCTAAAGATCATGCAAGAAAGCCCGCATACAGTTTGCTGAATACAAGCAGATTAAGAACATGGATTACTGGAACCATGTCCTGTGGTCTGATGAGACCAAGATAAACTTATTTGGTTCAGATGGTGTCAAGCGTGTGTGGCGGCAACCAGGAGAGGAGTACAAAGACAAGTGTGTCTTGCCTACAGTCAAGCATGGTGGTGGCAGTGTCATGGTCTGCATAAGTGCTGCCGGTCCTGGGGAGCTACAGTTCATTGAGGTACCCATGAATGCCAACATGTACTGTGACATCCTGTAGCAGAGCATGATCCCCTTCCTTCAGAGACTGGGCCGCAGGGCAGTATTTTAACATGATAACGACCACAAACACACCTCCAAGATGACCATTGCCTTGCTAAAGAAGCTGAGGGTAAAGGCGATGGACTGGCCAAGCATGTCTCCAGACCCAGACCTAAACCCTATTGAGCATCTGTGGGGCATCTTCAAACTGAAGGTGGAGGAGCGCAAGGTCTCTAACATCCACCAGCTCCGTGATGTCATCATGGAGGATTGGAAGAGGACTCCAGTGGCAACCTGTGAAGCTCTGGTGAACTCCATGCCCATGAGGGTTAAGTCAGCGCTGGAAAATAATGGTGGCCACACAAAATATTGACACTTTTGGCCCAATTTGGACATTTTCACTTAGGGGTGTACTCACTTTTGTTGCCAGCGGTTTAAACATTAATGGCTGTATGTTGAGCTATTTTCAGGGAACAGCAAATTTACACTGATACACAAGCTGTACACTCACTACTTTACATTGTAGCAAAGTGTAATTTCTTCAGTGTTGTCACATAAAAAGATATAATAATATATTTATAAAAATGTGAGGGGTGTTCTCACTTTTGTGAGATACTGTGTGTGTGTGCCTATATATATATATATATATATATATGTATATATATATATATGTATTGTGACAGCAGGAAGGTAAAGTCACCTGGTTGCATCCAGGGGGGTAGATATATTTCGCCCAGATTCAGGCTTTACGCCGACTTATACAACTAGGTGGAGAGTTGTATAAGCCCGGCTAGTGGGCTCATGGATGACTCATACCTCTAGGGAGAGTGTGGGGCGTCGTGCAGACAGGGCGTTGATGAGACCAGCTGAAGCTTGTCAGCTCATTTAGGCCTCTATAAGAACTCCCAGCTTCATTAGATGTTAGCTCATGCCTGGAACCAGACCTGTGTGGACTGTCTAGGGAGAGTGAACCCCTGTGCGGTGAGACAAAGCCTGTGTGGCTATTTGCTTGGACATTTAAAACCAGGGACTTAGGGACTAGGACAGCACTAGGCTGATCCCAGTTGTTAGTTAGGAAACCTGTATGTTTAGTCAGAGGTCAAGTTGACCAGGATTTATTTTGTTTATGTTTCTTTTGCTTTGCTGTGTTTTGTCACTGTAAATAGAAAATAAACCGCACCTTTTTGATTTTGAAAACCACAACCTCCGTTTGCTGGGCCTGTTTTTGTGTGGGGAGCCCATCCCGGGGGTCACACACACCCGCTGCCGAGCTAACCCCCTCACAGTTGGTGGAGAACCAGTGGCAGTTTTTTTTTAAGCCAGCATGGAGGAGATACTGAAACAGCTGGCTCTAGCAAATGCCAATCAACAGCAGACAAATGCAGGTTTGCAAAAGAGCCTTGCAGCTCATCAACAGAGCCTTGCAGCTCAACAACAGAACTTCGCAGCCCAGCAGCAAGCTCATCAACAGAGCCTTGCAGCCCAGCAGCAAGCTCATCAACAGAGCCTTGCAGCCCAGCAGCAGACAAACGCAACTTTGCAACAGAGTCTGGAGGCTCAGCAACAAGCCCAGCAGCAATCTGAGGCCCGCTTCATAGACCTGTTGCAGAAGCAAGAGCAGAGACTACAACAACAGATGGAAGCAGTAATGCAGCAACGTCCGCAGACCAGTGAGGAAAGCCGTCCCACTAATACCGCGTCCTTTGGGGTGAGTCGTTTATTGACAAAAATGACTGGAGAGGATGATCCAGAGGTATTTTTGACCACATTTGAAAGGACCGCTGAAAGAGAAAAGTGGCCTGAGGAGCAGTGGGCTGGACTGGTGGCTCCTCTGTTAACTGGTGAATCGCAGAAAGCTTACTATGACCTAGAGCCTAACCAAGCAAAAGACTATGTGATGCTAAAAGCTGAAATATTGGCAAGGCTGGGTGTCACCCTGGCTGTCCGGGCTCAGCGTGTGCATAACTGGACTTTCCAGCTTGGAAAACCCCCCAGGTCTCAAATGTATGATCTCATTCACCTGAGCAGAAAGTGGCTACAGCCAGAGACTTTGTCCGCACCAAAGATTGTGGATCGTGTGGAGAAATACTTGGCTACAGAGAACCTGACGGCCTCTTCCAGAGACACTCGGACTTTCCACCCTAAGACCAGACCATCCCCAGGGGCGGATAAGAGGATTCCAAGGGGTGAGGGTGGAGAGAGTGAGAGGGTGGGAGCTCTACCCCAAGTTTGGCGAGAACAGCCTGGGAAATCAGCGGCTCAAGAGGCGGCAAGAAGGATCGTTTGCTACCGCTGCCGGCAAGCGGGACATATTGCAGCCAATTGCCCGGTTGTGGAGGAACCCATGCAGTGTGACTTTCTGACGGGCAGACGTCAGTCGCTGTGTGCGACAGTCGCATGCACTGCCATTCGAGGAACTGAGAAACATTTATGCAAAATGTGTGTTAATGGTAGAAATGTTGTGGTATTGCTGGATTCAGGTAGCCTTGTGACCCTGATAAAGGCTGAGTTAGTTAAAACAGAGGTCTCTGGGAATAGCAAGGTAGCTGTTATTTGTGTGCATGGGGACACCCGAGAGTATCCAGTGACTACAGTGTGTTTCGAGACCCCCAAAGGTACCCTCTTTCATCCAGTGGGCTTAGTATCTCAGTTACCGCATGACGCCATTGTGGGAAGGGATTTTCCGAAGTTCTGGGAACTGTGGGATGATCCTGAGCCCCCCACTGGTGCCCCTATGTACCAGGAATGTGATAGCCAGAACTCCCCTGAGAGTGGTGAGGAGTGGACTCTCCGGAATTTCCCTTATCAGTATTGGCAGGGGAGACTCAAGAAACTGGAGAGGAGCCCACCTCCTCAGACGAAAACCTACCGTCTGTGGAGTTTTCTGATCTTGAGGTTCACAGGGAAAACTTTGCCACAGAACAGTTGAAAGACCCCGCCCTAATAAAGGCACGGGAAAACGTAGTGAAAATAGATGGCGAGTTAGTGAACCCATATAATACCTGCACTTACCCATACTTCAGCGTAGAGAAGGACCTACTGTATCGGGTGACAAAAAGGGCAGAAGAAACCGTTGAGCAGCTTGTGGTGCCCAAACCTTACAGGAAGTTGGTGTTGGAGTTGGCCCATGGGCACATTCTTGGAGGTCATCTGGGGACAGAGAAAACCCGAGAGAGGGTATTACAGAGATTCTATTGGCCGGGGGTGATGAAGGACATAGAAAATTATTGTTCCTCCTGCCCTGTGTGTCAGAGGTCGGCCCCGATGCCACATTTCCGTAGCCCGCTGGTCCCTCTACCCATCATTGAGGTCCCGTTTGAGAGGATCGCCATGGATTTGGTAGGTCCTATAATCAAGTCCGCTAGGGGGCACCAGTACATATTAGTTATAATGGACTATGCCACCCGTTATCCAGAAGCGATCCCTCTCCGAAATACCTCGGCCAAAACCATAGCCAAAGAGCTATCTCTTGTGTTTAGCCGGGTGGGTATTTGTAAAGAACTGCTTACGGACCAAGGTACACCCTTTATGTCCCGGGTTATGAAGGAGCTGTGTAAATTGTTCAAAGTGACGCAATTACGTACATCTGTGTATCACCCCCAAACCGATGGGCTGGTTGAAAGATTCAACAAAACCCTAAAACAAATGTTGAAGAAAGTGGTGGATAGAGATGGAAAGGATTGGGACTGTCTACTTCCTTATCTGATGTTTGCTATTAGGGAGGTGCCCCAATCCTCTACGGGATTCTCCCCCTTTGAGTTACTGTATGGGAGACACCCAAGAGGGCTGTTGGATATTGCCAAGGAAACTTGGGAAAGTGAGAGTTCTCCCCACAGGAGTGTGATTGAGCATGTCGCCCTGATGCAAGACCGAATTGCACAGGTAATGCCCATCGTGAAGGAACATTTGGCCCAAGCGCAGTTAGCACAGCAGAGAGTGTACAACCGTGGAGCCAAGACCCGTACCTTTTCCCCGGGGGATAGGATACTGGTACTTGTCCCTACGGTTGAAAGTAAATTCCTTGCCAAATGGCAAGGCCCCTACGAGATAATGGAAAAAGTGAGCGAAGTGAATTACAAGGTCAGACAACCAGGAAGGCGAAAGCCCGAACAGATCTATCACGTTAATCTGTTGAAAGCCTGGAGGGATAGAGAGTCCCTAGTCGCAGACACTTGGTCACCAGCTCAAACTGGTTGCGTGATTCCTGAGGTTGGAATAGCAGCCACCTTGTCACAACCCCAACAACAGGAGGTTAAGGAGTTTGTGCTTCGCAACAAGGAGGTATTCTCTGAGCTGCCGGGACAAACATCTGGGGTAGAGCATGACATCATTACCCCGCCCGGTGAAAGGGTGAAGTTAAAACCCTATCGGATCCCAGAGGCCCGACGGGAGGCAATACGGGAGGAAGTACAGAAAATGCTGAACTTAGGGGTGATAGAGGAGTCCCAAAGTGATTGGTCTAGTCCCATTGTGTTGGTGCCTAAACCGGATGGGAGCTGGCGATTTTGTAACGATTTTCGTCAGTTGAACAAAGTTACAAAATTTGACACCTACCCCATGCCACGTATAGATGAGTTGATCGACCGGCTGGGAACAGCCCGATACATGACGACTCTTGACCTCACAAAAGGGTATTGGCAAATCCCCCTGGCCAAGTCGGCCAAAGAGAAAACCGCATTTGTAACCCCAGACGGGGCGTTCCAATATAAAAGAATGCCGTTCGGGTTACAGAATGCGTCGGCCACATTCCAGCGGAAAATGGACCAGATGCTGAGGCCCCATTGGAAGTATGCTGCGGCTTACCTGGATGACGTATTTGTCCATAGCACAGATTGGGCCTCACATCTGCCAAAAGTGCAAGCAGTCCTGGACTCTGTTCGGGAAGCGGGGTTTACGGCTAACCCCAAGAAGTGTACCATTGGGCAGGAAGAGGCCAAATATCTTGGGTACACCATTGGGAGGGGAGTAATAAAACCCCAACTTAACAAAGTCGAGGCCATCCAGAGTTGGCCACGTCCCAACAGCAAGAAGCAGGTACGAGCCTTTCTGGGAATCGCTGGGTATTATCGGCGATTCATTCCCCACTTTGCTTCTAAGGCTGTGCCCCTAACCAACCTGACGAAGGGGAAAGGGTCGGTCATGATTAAATGGACCCCCGAGGCTGAGGCAGCATTCCAATTCTTGAAACAAGCCTTATGTAGCCAGCCAGTGTTGTACTCACCCGACTTCTCTAAAGACTTTGTCGTACAAAGTGATGCGTCAGATGTGGGGTTAGGAGCAGTATTGTCCCAGGTCTGGAACGGGGAAGAGCACCCAGTCATTTACCTCAGCAGGAAGTTGAAGTCCCATGAGGTAAATTACGCCACCGTTGAAAAGGAGTGTTTAGCGGTGAAGTGGGCTCTAGATTCCCTTCGGTACTACCTGCTAGGTAGGCACTTTGACTTGGTTACGGATCACGCTCTGTTAAAGTGGATGGCTCAAAACAAGGAAACAAATAGAAGAGTGAATAGGTGGTTCCTGGCCCTCCAGGAATTCAACTTCACAGTAAAGCATCGCCCTGGCGTTCAAATGGGGAATGTGGATGCTTTGTCTCGAGTACATGAATGCCTGATTGATGGTGTTCCAACCCCGAGGTTAAAACAAGAGGGGGGGGTATGTGACAGCAGGAAGGTAAAGTCACCTGGTTGCATCCAGGGGGGTAGATATATTTCGCCCAGATTCAGGCTTTACGCCGACTTATACAACTAGGTGGAGAGTTGTATAAGCCCGGCTAGTGGGCTCATGGATGACTCATACCTCTAGGGAGAGTGTGGGGCGTCGTGCAGACAGGGAGTTGATGAGACCAGCTGAAGCTTGTCAGCTCATTTAGGCCTCTATAAGAACTCCCAGCTTCATTAGATGTTAGCTCATGCCTGGAACCAGACCTGTGTGGACTGTCTAGGGAGAGTGAACCCCTGTGCGGTGAGACAAAGCCTGTGTGGCTATTTGCTTGGACATTTAAAACCAGGGACTTAGGGACTAGGACAGCACTAGGCTGATCCCAGTTGTTAGTTAGGAAACCTGTATGTTTAGTCAGAGGTCAAGTTGACCAGGATTTATTTTGTTTATGTTTCTTTTGCTTTGCTGTGTTTTGTCACTGTAAATAGAAAATAAACCGCACCTTTTTGATTTTGAAAACCACAACCTCCGTTTGCTGGGCCTGTTTTTGTGTGGGGAGCCCATCCCGGGGGTCACACACACCCGCTGCCGAGCTAACCCCCTCACAGTATATATATATATATATATATATATATATATGCGATCGGATACTACCAGGAAGTAGATTGCCACTGGGGTGCACAGGACTGAGAATCTGCAAATATTTGAGTGCACATTGTGTGTGCACCAGAGCTAGTGCACCTATAAATGTCAGTGTGATTATTTTTATTTAACAAAGACCCATTTTTATACAGTTCAACACTATGTTAGTTTTTTCCTGCTCTTATGACATATAAGATTTGTACTGAAGTTTATTACTGGATTTCTGATTATTCACAGAGAGTGCATGAGCGTGTGCACTAAATGAATGGACTGGATTTTATGATTACATTTCTATAAGGACTATTTACAGTATCCATTTAAGATTGCTGAGTTGATATGGTTATTTCAACTGCACGTTACTTTTGAGTACCGTATTTATCGGCGTATAACACGCACCCTAACTTTAAGTGGGAAGTTTCAGGAAAAAAACTTTCCACAGCCCCCTGCGTATAACACGCAGGCACAGTTTACCCTCTATTTTCAGGGTAAAAAAGTGAGTGTTATACGCCAATAAATACACTATATATATCAATGGTATAGTGATATATGTCACTATAAACTATAATTGTCTTTTTTGGGGGTTTTGGTCATCACTACTATTGCCATGTTTATATTTGTTTGTTTCACTAATATTTAACAAGTGTTTGCATTATATGTAATTATTTGAGTTAGCAGGATAGGTAGCGCTTCACGTTTCTTTGATTTTTGAATACTCGTGACCAGCCCTTTGCCATCTGCTCTCTTATTTTGGGCACATCTTCCAGAGTTAAGTTCCTCTTTTAAAGGAAACGTTTCATGAGAAATAAATGGAGGTAACAATGCTAACCTCTACTTCTTCTTGGCTGTTATTTTGACCCTTATGCTTTAGCACTTTGAGTCACCCAACAAGAACATTATGCAAATTAGAACCATTTTGTAAGGCACGACTCACTCTGATTTTATGGAGTCTAGGACAGTCACTGGAAGTCTGAGACTGTTTTGTATTGGATTGCTTAAAAGAGAAGTATGGGGTAATAAAAAAATAAAATAAAAATTGTACTCATCTAGGTGGATGCAGCATGGATCCGATACTGCATCTGTCTCCCACTGACTCTGCAGTGAGAACTGAGTGATCAAAAACCGTTGATCACTCAGTTCTCCCCTCCACTATGAGCAGAATGCCTCTCTGTTGTGCCCCTCCAGTGCTCAGTGGGGCACTGTGTTGGGGAGGGGAGGGAGCAGCTGTCTCAAGGTCCCAACAGCGCAGCTGAGAGGCTGAGCCAGCTGCTGGCCCATGCATCCAGGTGAATCCCAACTATAAAGTCGGAATCTTTAACCAACCTGACCAGCTGAGGGAGGTCAGCCGACAGTGGGCTGAAAGCGGGTCCTAGGAGTGTGGAAAGAAATGCATTCCTCTGATCCATGGGAGAAGTATAGCCAAAAAAGCTTTGGCCATACTTCTCCTTTAAACACCTTTGTGTAGCATCAAGCCACAGTAACATGCACATATGCATGTAAACTTGCATGCACAAATTGATGAAGTATACACTGTACAAAAAAAAAGAAAAACAGGACAGGTCTTTCTTTTTTAATTTGCACAGCTAGCTTAGCTATCTGTAGCTTTCCAGAGAAACTGGATGTCACAGAGATGTATGGAGAAGGCTTGTAAATAAGAGACACAATGCTGCAGTGAAAACATCATTTCCATTCAAGCAGTAAAATAGAATTAATTGAATGCAGGCTGAGGGTGATTTGTATAAACTTATCACCCTACAAGATTTTTATAGGTTCCCTTTTATTGCCATGACAATGTAATATTTGAGCCTCCCAGGAATTAACTCTTCCATGGGTGGAATCTCTCAGGATGTTTTTCTTCAATAAATAAAGGTAGGGTTATTGCAGAAAGGAAGAACACTAAAAAAAAGGGGAAAGTAAAATTCATAGGTGTAAGTTGATTCATGCAGTTATTTGTGTATCCTGAAATTTGCATAAGCCACTTGTGTAAATTTTGAAAAGGCCATGATTTTTTTCTTCAGTCAAACTGAAAAACACAAAGATTTCAGCAGGGATGCATCATTATCTCCTTATAGTTATTTTAGTAGTGGGACAAAATGTGGATCAGCAATTTTTAAAGCTAAGATTTCAGTGGAACTTACAAGGGTTAGTGTTGCTGTCAAGAGTAACGTGGCCATACACGCTTCAATAAATGATTGATTTATTTTGCAATTGATTGCTTCCAATAGAAATAATCAATCTATAATTGACAACCCATTCGATTGATATACCATACAAGTGGAAGGGGATTTTGATTGATACAATACGTAACTGATGATCACTGGGTATGAATCAAATCTCTGTTTCCATCATGTAATCTCACAATCTCATCAATTGAAATACGATAGTATTTTTGAACAAAGTATCTCAGTGCTGTCAATCGATGCAAAAAAATTTAAACATCTTCGCTAGCCAGTCGACTCAGAAAGATTGAATCTGATCCAAAATTGAGTCTAAATACCTTCATCAGAAGAAAAGTTATGGCTATTTGATTGTTTGAGGATTAGATCATTCTGATCAACTCGCACATCAATTATTATTATTATTATACAGGATTTCTATAGCGCCAACAGTTTACGCAGCACTTTACAATATAAAAGGGAGACAATACAGTTATAATACTATAAAATACAAGAGGATAAAGAGGGCCCTGCTCAGAAGAGCTGACAATCTAATAGGGTGGGGCAGGTGGTACAAAAGGTTGTAACTGTGGGGAATGAGCTGATGGAAGTGGTAAAAGATTAGTTGGAGACGTGACAGGCCTCCCTGAAGAGATGAGTTTTCAGGGATCGCCTGAAGGTAGCAAGAGTAGATAGATAATATAATCAAAGCATGCATGGCTATTTAAAGATAGACTTAATAGGGGGTTAAGTATTAGATAAAGGTGTATCTTAGGTATTCATAGTTTTGCATAGTTGCATTGGTCCAGCTTGCCCAATCAGAGAATGCTTTGCATTTATTTAGAAAATACTAAGTATTCTCTGAATGGTGTCTGTGCCAAGCAAGCCACTTCCTGTGTTCATTAGGTAGCAGAGTAGCAGCACCGCACGGGACACAGAAGCTAGTGGCAATCACTATAGTAGCAGTAACTATACATTGATTTCCAGCTTACAAAGGGATCTTTTTTATTTAAAAAACACCTTATATATACTGTATATATATATAGGCCTCAAGGAGCTTACAGTCTAAGGTCCTTAACTTACATGCGTACATACAGTACACATACTATGGCCGACTTAGACAGGAGACAATTAACCTACCAGCATGTCTTTGGAGTGTGGGAGGAAGCCCATACAGGAACAAAGACCACATACAAATTCCAAGCAGGTAGCAGTATGATTGGGATTTGAACCAATAACCCTAGTGCTGCTAGGGAAGAGTGCTAACCACTATGCCACTGTGCTGCCCAGGTATGATGCTTGCATATTTACATTGGTCCAAGCTAGAGCAATTCAACTATGCAAAAATGTGCACGCCTACATTTTAGCTTTAAAGCTGTAGTAAACACCACTTTTTCACGTGTGCCTACCGGTAAGCTTATAATAAGGCTTACCTGTAGGTACAGTGAATAACTCCTAAATTTGTGACTTTTTTAACCACTTGCTTACTGGGCACTTATACCCCCATTCCTGACAGGCCAATTTTCAGCTTTCAGCGCTCTCACACCTTGAATGACCATTGCGCGGTCATGCAACACTGTAACCAGACAAAATTGTTATACCTTTTTTCACACAAATAGAGCTTTCTTTTGGCGATATTTAATCACCGTTGGAGTTTTTATTTTTTGCTAAAGAAACAATAATATACAGAATAATAATATACAGAAAATGTGGAAAAAAACTGTTTTCATAGTTTGTTATAAAATTAAATTATAATTTTTTCTCCTTCACTAATGTTCGCTGATGAGGCTGCACTCATAGGTGGCATTAATGGGCACTGATGAGGTGGCACTGGTGGGCACCAATTAGGAGGCACTGATAGGTGGCACTGATGGGCACTGATAGGTGGCACTGATGGGCTCTGATAGGCAGCATTGAAGGGCACTGAGGTGGGACTAATGGGCACTGATAGGCGGCACTGATAGATTGCACTGATGGGCACTGATAGGCGGCACTGATAGATGGCACTGATGGGCACTGATAGGCGGCACTGATGGGCACTGATAGGCACTGGTAGGTAGCACTGATAGGCAGCACTGATAGGTGACACTGATGATGAGGCACTGATGGGAACTGATAGGTGGCACTGATAGGCACTGATAGGTGGCACTGGCGGGCACTCATTAGCAGCACTAGTGGGCATTGATTATTGGCACTGGTTGGCACTGATTAGCAGCATTGGTGAGCACAGATCAGAACCGATGTCTTCTGTAACAGAACACGCTGATCATGAGGAGAAAAAAGCAGATAACTCGCTTCTGTTTACTTCCATAATCAGCTGTCATTGGCTGACAGCTGATCACGTGGTAAAGGGCCGCTGTGATTGGCCCTTTACCCTGCTCTGTGATCGCTGAGTCCGAAGGGCTCTGCGATCACAGAGCGCGCCGCCTGCATGCTGCAGGGGGAGCGCAAGCAGCGCGATCATGGGAGGATGCCCATGGATGCCCTCCCGGCATTTTAAGCCCACGCTGAACCCATCTTTCAGCTATAGCGTCCTTCCACCAATCAGACCAAGAAGTGGCCTCCTGTACACAATAAGATGTACCTTTGTGGATAAGTACTTGGCCTTCACACACTTATTATAAAAATACCATACTCTTCACTATACATGGAGAATCATTGCTTGGATATCCAGGACCACAGCGCTACAAGGCCAACTTCTTACCCCAAAGAAACCGTGATGTCCACTTGACACTTCACCAATGGTTTTAACCTGGACTTTCTAGGAACCAATACACATACACACCGTATATACTCGAGTATAAGCCGAGTTTTTAAGCACAATTTTTTGTGCTGAAAATGCCCCCCTCGGCTTATACTCGAGTCACCTTTTTGCGCCTGATCTCCCGGATTTGGGGAGCCGGTACCGGCCGTACGTAGGTCCCCTGGACCCCAAACTTGGCATACATATAGCCCCACTCTTCCTCTATAAGTGTGCAAAGTTTCTTGTCGGGGGACCTACGGCCGGGGAGCAACGATTTTTCAAACCCGGGCACCCCTTCCATAGACTCCCATGTTAAATGGTCATTTCTTTGGTAAATTTGGAGACCCGGTACCGGCCGGTCGTAGGTCTTCTGGACCCCAATCTTGGTACACATATAGCCCCACTCTTTCTCTACACGTTTGCAAAGTTTCTTGTCCGGGGGACCTACGGCTGGGTAGCACCAATTTTTCAAAGCCGGGCACCCCTTCCATAGACTCCTATGTTAAACGTCAGTCTAGTCATGGACACAGTGAGGCATGGACACAGTGAGGCACACCCTAGGCTTATACTCGAGTCAATACGTTTTCCCAGTTTTTGTGGTAAAATTAGGTGCCTCGGCTTATATTCGGGTCGGCTTATACTCGAGTATATACGGTAGTTGCCTACCTCTGTTGAGATTGGTAACGTTATTTTGCTATCCGGTATGTCCCCACATCTTACCTGCAGCTCACCGTGGATGCCCCCCTCTGGTTTACTCTTTCTCAGACACAGTCATTTTATGTAATGTGGATCTCAAGAAACTGAAATGGTATATTTACCTGTGATACATATCCACAATGTATATACAGTACTTATTGATTGTTTTCCCTCTTTAGAAAGTACACACAAACTCCTGAAGAAGCGGCCCCCGCAAAACATATAGAGCTTAATATATTGCTACATCATAGCTTAGTCATACTTATCTGGGCTGTTTAGGCTAGATATGTCTTGACATCTATGGCTATTACTGGAGAGACCTAGTCTGTCACTATAGAAAGCTACAGCATTGTTTTTAAATGTTTTTTAATTCTATGTATTAACTGGTATTAATACAATTTATTGTTTCCTTTTCTTACTATTGGTGCCTAGAAAGTCAATTTTTTCACTTACAACTTTTATTAACTTATGTTTAGGACGTGGCACTTTATTATCATATGCACCCACAGTTCCATCCTGTGATGGTGTATATTAGCTCTTAGATTCATTGTTTTTAACCTGGCTTATTAAATAAATCTGACTGTTTCATTACAATTTTTATTTAAATCACTCTGTTCTAGGAGTGCTGTGATCTATAGTTTCTTTCTATCAACTCATCTGATTCTGAATACATCCCC
Source organism: Rana muscosa (assembly GCA_029206835.1). Taxonomy (NCBI): domain Eukaryota; kingdom Metazoa; phylum Chordata; class Amphibia; order Anura; family Ranidae; genus Rana; species Rana muscosa. The sequence continues at coordinate 75,236,033 of CM055127.1, forward strand.
CTGCTATCAAACGGGGGCACTCTTTATGTAACTGGAAGCACACACTCCAGCCTTGATTAAGGTCAGTCTTTTTATGAACAGTGTTTCTAAAAGAAGAATATTCCTCAGTGTTATTTGCACATTTTGTGGGGGTATGTATTGTAGGTGGCTGCTACATTGAGATAAGGATTCTAATTTTGCAATTGAGTGCACTTTGAGTCGACAATTACGAACTAATGTGATAAGTAATTGTAAATTGTAACAGCGGAAGAAAGCTGATTTACAGCCCTCTTTGAACATGTCTTTGTCTATTAAAATGTGCATCTGCACCTCATTTCTTCCATTTTTAGGATGATAAAGGGATTTTTGCTTTGTTAATGTGTACAGAGAAGTTGACAGAAGTCTACTCTAAACTTTGTGTTATATGTTTTCAGATTGAGAAACAAAAATGATTTAGTTTTATTGGTGACAGTGTATAAGTGGCAGAGCGATCCCCATTTAAAAAAAATACTAAAATCTTTGGATTTAAAGTGGATCTAAAGGCTCAAGGCTTTTAATGCATTAAGGTAAAAACATTCTGGGTGCAGCTCCCCCTTATACTTACCTAAGCTCCATCTTGATACAGCAATGTGCATGTGAGCAGCGGCTCCTCTGGGTCTCTCTCTCTCTTCATTGGCTCGCACAGCAACAGGATCCATTGGTTCCTGCTGCTCTCAATCAGTGCCAGTCAGCCAATGGGAAGAGAGCGGGGGGGACACACAGCACCTGGCTCGGGAGTGAGCCTGCCCAAGTTCCTCCATAGCAAAGGGCTTGCTATTGGGGGCAGTCGGCAGGGGGGAGGAGCCAGGACCGCCAGTAGGGCACCCAAAAAAAGAGGATCGGAGATGTTCAGTGCAAAACTATTGCATAGATCAGGTACGTAAAACATATTTGTTATTTTTTATTTTTTTCCTTTAGGACAACTTTAAGAAAATGACACTGGTGCTGCCACCTCTAACTTGGCTTCTCTAGGCACTGGCCCATTAATACTCTTAAACAATGTTAATGAAGCCCCCCCCCCATTGTTAAATGGGAGGTATGTTGTAGTACAAACAAATTTGACTTGGTATATGCCTTTGCAATGCCCTTTACAGCAGATCTCGGACTGGGAAATGAATAAGCAGCATAATGGACAGTCCGTTGTCCAGTAGTGCTCAGGTGTTATCAAGGAACATAAAGCTAGAAGAACAGAGCAGAGTGACAGACAGATAAACTGATTGGCCTTCTGCTTCATCCTTCATTGTCAAGCCACAGGCTGGGGAAGGGACAATACATGTCTGCCCTGCCGGACAAGGCTGTGCTGTGTGGCAGACCTGTGTAAATCTCAGAATTTGATGGACAGAAATTCAAATATTTTGACAGGTAAAATAGCTTACGTATACAATATGTATGTGAATTTACTTGCTGGATTGGACTTCTGCTTAAAGTGTATTTTTTTAAAGCAGCTAGTCTAAGTAATAGTGTCAGCCTTTTGCAAACCCCTGTAGAGCAGAGTACAGATTGGTAGAGAAATAATTAACACACGGAACTTGTAAGCAGGTGTTAGTACCTCTTTTAAAGAGAACCCTCCTGTGGTTTGTTAGTAGATGGAGTACTGTGCTTTTTAAAAGTGGATGGGGCCCTGGGTAGAAGGTGGATGGGAGCTGGCTACCAATGATTTACATCATGTAGGTTTGTAGCCTGAAGAGTGACATGTAGGAAGGTGCAGTCTACTTTATCCATTGCAAGTGGTGCTCAACCACAGCAGCTTGAAAGGGAAAGAGGGATTTGGTTCCTCTATGGTTTCCAGGGTCACTGGGGAAGCTATCCGATTGGATGCTGCCTCACCATGTGACTCACCACAAACAAGCTCAATTCCTATTTGATAGTATAGAAATTTCCCTTACTCATAATAACTTCTCATACATGGGAAAGCATTATAGACAGACGCAGGTCACTGCTATGGGTGCCAGGTTCGCACCCAGCTATGCCAACCTCTTAATGGGGTATTGGGAACACCAATATACTTGGTCCCATAACCCGTTTGGTGCAAACCTGGTACTGTATGCCAGGTATATCGGTGATGTTCTGATCATATGGGATGGTACTAATGCCTGGAGGGCTTCTTACACCACTGTCAAAACAACCCATATGGTACCCATGTTCTTGATGATCACAATCTCATTTTTTTTTATATAGAACTGAGGTGCATCCCATCTAAGACACATTTTAAACCCAAGCAGGCAACTGATATTTGCATTCCCACAGCAATCACCATCTGCACTGGATCAAAAATATACCATTCAGACAGTTCTGTAGACTTAAACGGACTTGCACTATCAAAAATGGGATTACATCACACAGGGCTCCATCCTTAAGCCCTGGTTCACACTGGTGTGTTTTGACATGCGATTTGGCATGTCAAAACGACGATATTTGCCGCAAATTGCCGGCAATTGCACCGTCCTAATCGGTGCGACGCCGCATCTGCGGCGCTGCACCGATTTCAAAAAGTAGTTTCTGTAGTACTTTTTGCGATTTTGGCCGCGATTTACATTGACATCTGTGCGTGCACAGATGTCTTTGTAATCGCGGCTGAAATTGGGACTGCCAGCGAGAGCGAAATCGTGCGAGTTCAGCTAAACTCGCACCGCTTCACTCCCGCAGCCCAGTGTGAACCTGGGCTAAAAGGAAGTTCAAGGACTACTTAGATACCCACATAGAGGAGGCATACAACAAATACTTACTCATATATGAGAGTTTGAGCATTAATTACAATACTAATAATATTAAAGATCAAGAGGGCAGTCCGATACCTATGAAGCACAGCAGACCAATTTTTGTACTCGGTTCAATAACAAAGCCTGGAAAATTCAACGCATTTCCCCAAAAACTGGGATATTCTTAAAAAGGATTCAATCCTAGGTAGTTTTATCCCAGATAAGCCCAACTTCATTTACAGGAAACCAAGAGATTTGAGAAGTATAGTTGCTCCTAGTGGATTACAGAAGCTCAAAAAATCTTCTAACATTCAGTCCAACCAATGGTCCTCATTGTCTGATCAAAAGGGAAGCTACAAATGTGGTAGAAACTGCGATACTTGCAGATTCATGTGGCATCGCAAGCAGGGCTGCTGATAAGGCAGTACAACCAGCCCTGTTGTACCGGGGGGCCCGAAAATCTTTTAACTTCTAGCTAAAAGAAAAAAAAAATTGCTAAATAACTTTAGTTATTAACCCGCACCCACTTGATTACTAATGTATATAAGGAATATATACCGTATTTATCGGCGTATAACACGCACCGGCGTATAACACGCACCCCAAGTTTAGGAGGGAATTTTAAGGAAAAAAACTTTTAGGAGGGAAATTCAAGGAAAAAAAACTTACATTTAAATGCAGCATGCAGCCTTGCCCAGTGTCCATCTGCAGCCTTGCCCAGTGTCCATCTGTCCATCTGCAGCCGTGCCCAGTGTCCATCTGTCCATCTGCAGCCTTGCCCAGTGTCCATCTGTCCATCTGTCCATCTGCAGCCGTGCCCAGTGTCCATCTGTAGCCTTGCCCAGTGTCCATCTGTCCATCTGCAGCCGTGCCCAGTGTCCATCTGTCCATCTGCAGCCGTGCCCAGTGTCCATCTGTCCATCTGCAGCCTTGCCCAGTGCCTTTGCGATCGTGTCAGTCCCGGCGGTTTTTAAAATTTGGCGCCGATTTCTGTGGAGAGGAGCGAGCGGGGCCGAGTGTACTTCGGCTAGACTCGGCTCCTCTCGTAGTTCCGCCCATCTCCACTGACTGCGCCGCTGACGGAGAAAGCCGAGTGTACTTCGGCTAGACTCGGCTCTGCTCACAGTCACAGGCAGGACTGCGAGAGGAGCCGAGACTAGCCGAAGTACACTCGGCTTTCTCTATGTCAGCGGCGCAGTCAGTGGAGATGGGCGGAACTGCGAGAGGAGCCGAGTAAAGCCGATTGTACTTCGGCTTCGGCTCCGCTCGCTCCTCTCGCTCGTTTTCAGCAGGGGAATTCGACGGAGTATCGGCGTATAACACGCACCCACGATTTTCCCCTGATTTTAAGGGGAAAAAAGTGCGTGTTATACGCCGATAAATACGGTAGTCATTTCCTGGGCCCCATCAGGTTAACAAAGGGGCCTAGGAGGTGAAAGCAGAAGAGGGACTTTTTTTTCATTTTCGGGTGCAGGGATACACACACACGCTGCTCTCAGTATACCTGCACAAACTAAAGTTCTGCCTGCTCACTGTATGCCTTCTCCAGCGGATGGATATTACTGTAATGCAGCTCCATTCCCTCAGTAAGTGCTGCAGCCTGAGGGAGAGACAGATCACTGAGGTGGCTGAGACAGACAGAGCAGGAGGAGTAATCTCGACAGCGGCAGTGGTGCACAGGCAAGCAGTGCAGTCCCCTACACACACTGACAGGTCACACAGGCTATTGTAGAATGTGCAGTCCCCTGACTCTCATTGTGTGCTCATGGTCATTATCATTATGATGCAAGTGCTCTATGGCTCTGTCAGAGTAACATACTGTTGGGTACTGACTTTGGCTGTACTGTGTGTTACAGACTATAACACAGCACAGCCATAACAAAGTCAGCATCACACAGTCATGTAACACTGACAGAGCCATACAGCACCTGCTGGGCTCTGATCATCATAATGATAATTGACCATGAGCACATAGTGATATGCTACTTTACACATGTGATGGGTTGGGACAGTAAAAACACATAGCCAAGCTGCATTTTTACCACCCCAAACCACTTTCTTTTGATAACCTTTCTCCCAAGCTTTGCAATTCGGTCCTTTTATCATGCAGAATTGCAGACCTGATTGAAAGCTCCATGTAGGTTTACAGGTATGAATTGACTTGTGTGCATTTAGATCTGCCTACCTCCGTGGCTATTCAGGTCAAAAAAAATAATGGAAAAGAACATCCTTTTCTATTTTTCCAGACCTAAATGTGACAGATCAGAGGTAGCCTGATGTAAATGGACACAAGTCTGTGGTGTATGCAGACACAAACAGAATGGGCACAGATGTCAAAACACTGTCATCTCTCCCATTCAGATTCAGTTATGATTGGTGGGGCGCTGTAAATGTTACATGTTCCAGCTCCTGCCACCAGTCCCCCCCCTGACAGTGTGGGGTCAGGGGCGGAGCCCAGGGTCGGGTTGTGGGTGGGGTCAGAGGCAGAGGATTTTTGGCATTGAAGCCATTACTGATGAACTTGACAGGGGGAGGAGATACCAAAAACTGTGCAAAAGAGAAAGTTTCATGGATCTTTACCCTTGGTAGCCTGACTCCCAAAGGAGTCAATGAGGATCTGGAGGTCCACAACTTAGTGAACTAACATCAGGCTTTGATGTACAACAATGCGTTTTGGGCCAAAATATCATATTTGTGAAAACAGGGTTCATACTGTATATAACTAGGCATGTCTATACCACACCTTTACAACACATGCTGGACCCCAGCATGTCTGTGTCTGCAGACATGGATGCACTACTATACTTCCATAGACATGGGTATTTGATCAGGCACAAACCCATGCCTGTGTGATCATGGATAGTTGCCAGCTTGGTGATATAAAAGATCCATTCATCCACCTATGACCATGGTTTGGTCTATTGCACACAGAACACTTTGAGATCATTCTCTATTATTATTATTGCTTCTCTTTAAGTCCATTACTTATTTTTTGCCACCTTTTGTCATTTTATTGGCGTGAGTAACAAATATTGCTATTATTTTCTCCCCTCCCTTTCTTGCCCCTTCCTTACAATCAGTCATTGTCTCTACTGCCCCTAGTGGTAGTGATCATATCCCCATGGGGTGACATTACTCTATATTTAGGACCCCTGTCAATCTAATTTTTTCAACTTAAATTTATTTTATTTTATCCTACAAATACACATTTTTTATTAGCAAGGTACGCATTCTTAGGATGTATTTTAGGATCACCTTATGGTTCAACATTATATCTTTCTCTGTATTTTTTGATGTATTAAAAATGTATGCTTTGACTCGTGCAATAGGTAGATGGTCTTCACCATCGAGTATCAAGCACTGTGCATTTGCATAGATTTTTTTTTCTTTTTTTTTTTTTCGCTGGGTGCACATACAGTGAGGCCAGCATTTGATGGGCCCCTTTGGGCGGTGGTGCTATTGATTCACCCTTTACATCAGCCCAGCATTTGTCGGACTGTTGTGGTCACCCTGACTGTGACACCTGGGTCCGGTGGCTTCCGGGGGCCCCCATGTTTCGTATGAGGTTGGAGGTGACGTCTGGCACTGTTCCGGCCTCCAGCTACCACCGGTCGGATGTGACTCATTCCCGCAACACCATAAGTGACATCTGCGCGTCTCAAGGCCAGCATCTGGAAAGCACAACCCGGCCACACTTGCATTCCAAGAGCCAGGGGACAGTTTCCAGACGGCACTCTGTATAAACCCCAGTGCCCCCCCAGCCTCCACACGAGACAGCACCAGCTCTGGCTCCACCTACATTAGTCAGTCACTCTGGACCCCTGCATACCCCCAGTGGATGGATCGTTTTGGGATGGTAAGCAAGCACATATATATATTGTGAGGGGGTTAGCTCGGCAGCGGGTGTGTGTGACCCCCGGGATGGGCTCCCCACACAAAAACAGGCCCAGCAGACGGAGGTTGTGGTTTTCAAAATCAAAAAGGTGCCGTTTATTTTCTATTTACAGTGACAAAAACACAGCAAAGCAAAAGAAACAAACAAAATAAATCCTGGTCAACTTGACCTCTGACTAAACATACAGGTTTCCTAACTAACAACTGGGATCAGCCTAGTGCTGTCCTAGTCCCTGGTTTTAAATGTCCAAGCAAAATATAGCCACACAGGCTTTCTCTCACCGCACAGGGGTTCACTCTCCCTAGACAGTCCACACAGGTCTGCTTCCAGGCATGAGCTAACATCTAATGAATCTGGGAGTTTTTATAGAGGCCTTAAACGAACTGACAGGCTTCAGCTGGCCTCATCAACTCCCTGCCTCACGACGCCCAGCCCTCTCCCTAGAGGTATGAGTCATCAATGAGCCCACTAGTCTCAGCTGGGCTTATACAACTCTCCACCTAGCTGTATAAATCGGCGTAAAGCCTGAATCTGGGCGAAATATATCTACCCCCCTGGATGCAACCAGGTGACTTTACCTTCCTGCTGTCACATACCCCCCCCTCTTGTTTTAACCTCGGGGTTGGAACACCAGCAATCAGGCATTCATGTACTCGAGACAAAGCATCCACATTCCCCATTTGAACGCCAGGGCGATGCTTTACTGTGAAGTTGAATTCCTGGAGGGCCAGGAACCACCTATTCACTCTTCTATTTGTTTCCTTGTTTTGAGCCATCCACTTTAACGGAGCGTGATCCGTAACCATGTCAAAGTGCCTACCTAGCAGGTAGTACCGAAGGGAATCTAGAGCCCACTTCACCGCTAAACACTCCTTTTCAACGGTGGCGTAATTTACCTCATGGGACTTCAACTTCCTGCTGAGGTAAATGACTGGGTGCTCTTCCCCGTTCCAGACCTGGGACAATACTGCTCCTAACCCCACATCTGACGCATCACTTTGTACGACAAAGTCTTTAGAGAAGTCGGGTGAGTACAACACTGGCTGGCTACATAAGGCTTGTTTCAAGAATTGGAATGCTGCCTCAGCCTCGGGGGTCCATTTAATCATGACCGACCCTTTCCCCTTCGTCAGGTTGGTTAGGGGCACAGCCTTAGAAGCAAAGTGGGGAATGAATCGCCGATAATACCCAGCGATTCCCAGAAAGGCTCGTACCTGCTTCTTGCTGTTGGGACGTGGCCAACTCTGGATGGCCTCGACTTTGTTGAGTTGGGGTTTTATTACTCCCCTCCCAATGGTGTACCCAAGATATTTGGCCTCCTCCTGCCCAATGGTACACTTCTTGGGGTTAGCCGTAAACCCTGCTTCCCGAACAGAGTCCAGGACTGCTTGCACTTTTGGCAGATGTGAGGCCCAATCTGTGCTATGGACAATTACGTCATCCAGGTAAGCCGCAGCATACTTCCGATGGGGCCTCAGCATCTGGTCCATTTTCCGCTGGAATGTGGCCGGCGCATTCTGTAACCCGAACGGCATTCTTTTATATTGGAACGCCCCGTCTGGGGTTACAAATGCGGTTTTCTCTTTGGCTGACTTGGCCAGGGGGATTTGCCAATACCCTTTTGTGAGGTCAAGAGTCGTCATGTATCGGGCTGTTCCCAGCCGGTCGATCAACTCATCTATACGTGGCATGGGGTAGGTGTCAAATTTTGTAACTTTGTTCAACTGACGAAAATCGTTACAAAATCGCCAGCTCCCATCCGGTTTAGGCACCAACACAATGGGACTAGACCAATCACTTTGGGACTCCTCTATCACCCCTAAGTTCAGCATTTTCTGTACTTCCTCCCGTATTGCCTCCCGTCGGGCCTCTGGGATCCGATAGGGTTTTAACTTCACCCTTTCACCGGGCGGGGTAATAATGTCATGCTCTACCCCAGATGTTTGTCCCGGCAGCTCAGAGAATACCTCCTTGTTGCGAAGCACAAACTCCTTAACCTCCTGTTGTTGGGGTTGTGACAAGGTGGCTGCGATTCCAACCTCAGGAATCACGCAACCAGTTTGAGCTGGTGACCAAGTGTCTGCGACTAGGGACTCTCTATCCCTCCAGGCTTTCAACAGATTAACGTGATAGATCTGTTCGGGCTTTCGCCTTCCTGGTTGTCTGACCTTGTAATTCACTTCGCTCACTTTTTCCATTATCTCGTAGGGGCCTTGCCATTTGGCAAGGAATTTACTTTCAACCGTAGGGACAAGTACCAATATCCTATCCCCCGGGGAAAAGGTACGGGTCTTGGCTCCACGGTTGTACACTCTCTGCTGTGCCAACTGCGCTTGGGCCAAATGTTCCTTCACGATGGGCATTACCTGTGCAATTCGATCTTGCATCAGGGCGACATGCTCAATCACACTCCTGTGGGGAGAACTCTCACTTTCCCAAGTTTCCTTGGCAATATCCAACAGCCCTCTTGGGTGTCTCCCATACAGTAACTCAAAGGGGGAGAATCCCGTAGAGGATTGGGGCACCTCCCTAATAGCAAACATCAAATAAGGAAGTAGACAGTCCCAATCCTTTCCATCCCTATCCACCACTTTCTTCAACATTTGTTTTAGGGTTTTGTTGAATCTTTCAACCAGCCCATCGGTTTGGGGGTGATACACAGATGTACGTAATTGCGTCACTTTGAACAATTTACACAGCTCCTTCATAACCCGGGACATAAAGGGTGTACCTTGGTCCGTAAGCAGTTCTTTACAAATACCCACCCGGCTAAAAACAAGAGATAGCTCTTTGGCTATGGTTTTGGCCGAGGTATTTCTGAGAGGGATCGCTTCTGGATAACGGGTGGCATAGTCCATTATAACCAATATGTACTGGTGCCCCCTAGCGGACTTGATTATAGGACCTACCAAATCCATTGCGATTCTCTCAAACGGGACCTCAATGATGGGTAGAGGGACCAGCGGGCTACGGAAGTGTGGCATCGGGGCCGACCTCTGACACACAGGGCAGGAGGAACAATAATTTTCTATGTCCTTCATCACCCCAGGCCAATAGAATCTCTGTAATACCCTCTCTCGGGTTTTCTCTGTCCCCAGATGACCTCCAAGAATGTGCCCATGGGCCAACTCCAACACCAACTTCCTGTAAGGTTTGGGCACCACAAGCTGCTCAACGGTTTCTTCTGCCCTTTTTGCCACCCGATACAGTAGGTCCTTCTCTACGCTGAAGTATGGGTAAGTGCAGGTATTATCTGGGTTCACTAACTCGCCATCTATTTTCACTACGTTTTCCCGTGCCTTTATTAGGGCGGGGTCTTTCAACTGTTCTGTGGCAAAGTTTTCCCTGTGAACCTCAAGATCAGAAAACTCCACAGACGGTAGGTTTTCGTCTGAGGAGGTGGGCTCCTCTCCAGTTTCTTGAGTCTCCCCTGCCAATACTGACAAGGGAAATTCGGGAGAGTCCTCACCACTCTCAGAGGAGTTCTGGCTATCATATTCCTGGTACATAGGGGCACCAGTGGGGGGCTCAGGATCATCCCACAGTTCCCAGAACTTCGGAAAATCCCTTCCCACAATGGCGTCATGCGGTAACTGAGACACTAAGCCCACTGGATGAGAAAGGGTACCTTTGGGGGTCTCGAAACACACTGTAGTCACTGGATACTCTCGGGTGTCCCCATGCACACAAATAACAGCTACCTTGCTATTCCCAGAGACCTCTGTTTTAACTAATTCAGCCTTTATCAGGGTCACAAGGCTACCTGAATCCAGCAATACCACAACATTTCTACCATTAATACACATTTTGCATAAATGTTTCTCAGTTCCCCGAATGGCAGTGCATGCGACTGTCGCACACAGCGACTGACGTCTGCCCGTCAGAAAGTCACACTGCATGGGTTCCTCCAAAACCGGGCAATTTGCTGCAATATGTCCCGCTTGCCGGCAGCGGTAGCAAATGATCCTTCTTGCCGCCTCTTGAGCCGCTGATTTCCCAGGCTGTTCTCGCCAAACTTGGGGTAGAGCTCCCACCCTCTCACTCTCTCCACCCTTACCCCTTGGAATCATCTTATCCGCCCCTGGGGATGGTCTGGTCTTAGGGTGGAAAGTCCGAGTGTCTCTGGAAGAGGCCGTCAGGTTCTCTGTAGCCAAGTATTTCTCCACACGATCCACAAGACCATCGGCCGTCTCTGGGTCTCCATGGCTTACCCACTTTTGGATGGCAGTAGGAAGAGCTCTCAAAAACCGATCCATTACAACACGTTCCACAATCTTTGGTGCGGACAAAGTCTCTGGCTGTAGCCACTTTCTGCTCAGGTGAATGAGATCATACATTTGAGACCTGGGGGGTTTTCCAAGCTGGAAAGTCCAGTTATGCACACGCTGAGCCCGGACAGCCAGGGTGACACCCAGCCTTGCCAATATTTCAGCTTTTAGCATCACATAGTCTTTTGCTTGGTCAGGCTCTAGGTCATAGTAAGCTTTCTGCGATTCACCCGTTAACAGAGGAGCCACCAGTCCAGCCCACTGCTCCTCAGGCCACTTTTCTCTTTCAGCAGTCCTTTCAAACGTGGTCAAAAATACCTCTGGATCATCCTCTCCAGTCATTTTTGTCAATAAACGACTCACCCCAAAGGACGCGGTATTAGTGGGACGGCTTTCCTCACTGGTCTGCGGACGTTGCTGCATTACTGCTTCCATTTGTTGTAGTCTCTGCTCTTGCTTCTGTAATAGGTCTATGAAGCGGGCCTCAGATCGTTGCTGGGCTTGTTGCTGAGCTTCCAGACTCTGTTGGTGAGCTTGCTGCTGGGCTGCAAGGCTCTGTTGATGAGCTTGCTGCTGGGCTGCGAAGTTCTGTTGTTGAGCTGCAAGGCTCTTTTGCAAACCTGCATTTGTCTGCTGTTGATTGGCATTTGCTAGAGCCAGCTGTTTCAGTATCTCCTCCATGCTGGCTTAAAAAAAAACTGCCCGCATTCTCCACCAACTGTGAGGGGGTTAGCTCGGCAGCGGGTGTGTGTGACCCCCGGGATGGGCTCCCCACACAAAAACAGGCCCAGCAGACGGAGGTTGTGGTTTTCAAAATCAAAAAGGTGCCGTTTATTTTCTATTTACAGTGACAAAAACACAGCAAAGCAAAAGAAACAAACAAAATAAATCCTGGTCAACTTGACCTCTGACTAAACATACAGGTTTCCTAACTAACAACTGGGATCAGCCTAGTGCTGTCCTAGTCCCTGGTTTTAAATGTCCAAGCAAAATATAGCCACACAGGCTTTCTCTCACCGCACAGGGGTTCACTCTCCCTAGACAGTCCACACAGGTCTGCTTCCAGGCATGAGCTAACATCTAATGAATCTGGGAGTTTTTATAGAGGCCTTAAACGAACTGACAGGCTTCAGCTGGCCTCATCAACTCCCTGCCTCACGACGCCCAGCCCTCTCCCTAGAGGTATGAGTCATCAATGAGCCCACTAGTCTCAGCTGGGCTTATACAACTCTCCACCTAGCTGTATAAATCGGCGTAAAGCCTGAATCTGGGCGAAATATATCTACCCCCCTGGATGCAACCAGGTGACTTTACCTTCCTGCTGTCACAATATATATATATATATATATATATATATATATATATATATATATGCACATACACTTGGTTGTTTACAGCAAGATACACAGTGCTTTTGATATCTGATGGTTTAGTAATCAACATGTACCTCTTTTACACAATTTTGCTCTCATGATGTATGGTCTTTATTGTAAGAATTTTATGCATGTTTGTATATATTTAACTATTTTCTGTCTAGATTGCCATCATCCTGCCCATTTAAGGGAGGGGCTTTAACTCAAGGTCACATGGGACTTTGTTCTGACTATATTCATCATATAAAAACCAGCTACCTACACTCCTAACCCAGCTCTGAAGAAGAGGGGGCACCCTTCAAAACGCATAAGCTCTGTTTGGACTCTCATTTAACGACTAACTCCATCAGCAGACTTTGCTCTATGGAGCATCTGGTGGATTTTATATTTAGCTTGACACATGCTTTTTATAATATATACACCTCCTAAACATTAAACTGTCGCAAAGGCAATGCACTAGGCTGGTGCGGCCTCTGTTTTCTTTTCATTTTTGAGTCCCTCTGGGTTCCCCTCACCTGTTGTGAGGGCAGTACAGTCTTTGTGGGGACTGTGCCAGTGGAGACACATGTTTTCAATCGGCCGCATAGCAACCTCTCAAGTGCAGGAACATTTGTTATTTCTTTTGGGTCCGGCAGAGCCTGGTGACATTGATGTGTTGGTGGCATTGATGTGTTCTACATTGTGAATGGGAAATGGTGAAGTTGAGAAGATTTGTGCAAAGTTCATTTATATGCTGTTATTCAGTAAACTATTGAAAAAGCATCCGGTTACAGCACTCCGAAAGCTTATATTAAATATATGGGCTACAAATCAGCTATGATAGATATTAGAAGAGGTACTAGACAGGGTTGCCCCCTATCCCCTTTGCTTTTTGCCCTACTTATTGAACCCTTAGCATGTATTATTAGAAATAATCCTAATATCAAAGGTGTAGAATTAGGTGGACATCACCACAAATTGAGTCTTTTTGCAGATGACATCCTGATTTTTTTATCCCATCCCCACGTCTCAGCCCCAAATCTAGTAAATACTTTAGACAAGTTTGCAAAGATTTCTGGTTTGTGTGTTAATCATGCCAAATCTAATGCCCTTAATATTTCCCTTTCGCCATCTGAGTTACAACAAGCTCAAACGTCTTTACCTTTCAATTGGGAATTGCATCATATTTCATATCTTGGAGTCCAACTCACCTCTTCTATATCCGACCTATTTTCAGCTAACTACTTACCCTTATTGAAGTCAACTACTAATCTGATGAAACAATGGTCTTCTCTTCCTTTATCTTGGATTGGGAGGATTAATGCTACTAAGATGTCAATCTTACCAAAGTTCCTTTACCTATTCCGAGTTCTCCCCATACATATACCTCCTTACTTCTTGAGGCTCGCTCAAAAGAGAGTGATGGCTTTTATATGGGGCTCTACAAAGCCCCGTATACCTAGATCGACTCTTTATCTTGATAAATTGAAAGGTGGTCTGGGAATTCCTAACTTTTCCTCATACTACTTTGCTGCTCAGCTAGCACAACTCCCCAAATACCATTCTACAATAGGGATGAGCTTCGTGTTCGAGTCGAACATACGTTCGACTCGAACATCGGCTGTTCGATCGTTCGACGAAGATCGAACGATTTGGGCCGTTCGCGCCAAATTCGAGTGACGCGAACGGCCCACAATGCACTACGCCATCGCAGTGTCATCCAGGCGCTGTGATTGGCCAAGCATGCACTGTGACCCCGCATGCTTGGCCAATCACAGCGCCGGCAGCGAGGAGAGCAATGATTGGCCACAGGCAGGATGCCTGTGGCCAATTATTGCTGAGGGTGTTTAGTACACGCCCCACACTATAAAAGGCCGCCAGCACGGCGGCCTAGTGTAGTGTGTTCCGGAGCAGGGATAGAGCAGCATAGGCAGGGACAGTGACTGTTATTTCTTTCTTGCTTAACCTGGATTCCTTTAGTTTAGGGAAAGAGAAGGATAGGTAGGGAGAGTGTCAGTGTGTTTTGTGCTTGTGCTATAGTGTGCTTAAAAAAAACATTTATTCTAGGGACAGAAAACTGTAGGTAGGGACAGTGTCAGTTTCTTTCACTCTGCAAGTCCTTGTTTCCAGGGACCTGGAAGGACAGTGAGTGAATTGTCCTTGTGCTATATTGTGCTTAAAAAAACATTTATTCTAGGGACAGAAAACTGTAGGTAGGGAGAGTGTCAGTTTCTTTCACTCTGCAAGTCCTTGTTTCCAGGGACCTGGAAGGACAGTGAGTGAATTGTCCTTGTGCTATATTGTGCTTAAAAAAAAACATTTTTTCTAGGGACAGAAAACTGTAGGTAGGGAGAGTGTTTTTTTTTTTTCACTCTGCAAGTCCTTGTTTCCAGGGACCTGTAAGGACAGTGAGTGAATTGTCCTTGTGCTATATTGTGCTTAAAAAAAACATTTATTCTAGGGACAGAAAACTGTAGGTAGGGAGAGTGTCAGTTTATTTCACTCTGCAAGTCCTTGTTTCCAGGGACCTGTAAGGACAGTGAGTGAATTGTCCTTGTGCTATATTGTGATTAAAAAAAACATTTTTTCTAGGGACAGAAAACTGTAGGTAGGGAGAGTGTTTTTTTTCTTTCACTCTGCAAGTCCTTGTTTCCAGGGACCTGGAAGGACAGTGAGTGAATTGTCCTTGTGCTATATTGTGCTTAAAAAAAACATTTATTCTAGGGACAGAAAACTGTAGGTAGGGAGAGTGTCAGTTTATTTCACTCTGCAAGTCCTTGTTTCCAGGGACCTGTAAGGACAGTGAGTGAATTGTCCTTGTGCTATATTGTGATTAAAAAAAACATTTTTTCTAGGGACAGAAAACTGTAGGTAGGGAGAGTGTTTTTTTTCTTTCACTCTGCAAGTCCTTGTTTCCAGGGACCTGTAAGGACAGTGAGTGAATTGTCCTTGTGCTATATTGTGCTTAAAAAAAACATTTATTCTAGGGACAGAAAACTGTAGGTAGGGAGAGTGTCAGTTTATTTCACTCTGCAAGTCCTTGTTTCCAGGGACCTGTAAGGACAGTGAGTGAATTGTCCTTGTGCTATATTGTGATTAAAAAAAACATTTTTTCTAGGGACAGAAAACTGTAGGTAGGGAGAGTGTTTTTTTTCTTTCACTCTGCAAGTCCTTGTTTCCAGGGACCTGTAAGGACAGTGAGTGAATTGTCCTTGTGCTATATTGTGATTAAAAAAAACATTTTTTCTAGGGACAGAAAACTGTAGGTAGGGAGAGTGTTTTTTTTCTTTCACTCTGCAAGTCCTTGTTTCCAGGGACCTGGAAGGACAGTGAGTGAATTGTCCTTGTGCTATATTGTGCTTAAAAAAAACATTTATTCTAGGGACAGAAAACTGTAGGTAGGGAGAGTGTCAGTTTATTTCACTCTGCAAGTCCTTGTTTCCAGGGACCTGTAAGGACAGTGAGTGAATTGTCCTTGTGCTATATTGTGATTAAAAAAAACATTTTTTCTAGGGACAGAAAACTGTAGGTAGGGAGAGTGTTTTTTTTCTTTCACTCTGCAAGTCCTTGTTTCCAGGGACCTGTAAGGACAGTGAGTGAATTGTCCTTGTGCTATATTGTGATTAAAAAAAACATTTTTTCTAGGGACAGAAAACTGTAGGTAGGGAGAGTGTTTTTTTTCTTTCACTCTGCAAGTCCTTGTTTCCAGGGACCTGGAAGGACAGTGAGTGAATTGTCCTTGTGCTATATTGTGCTTAAAAAAAACATTTATTCTAGGGACAGAAAACTGTAGGTAGGGAGAGTGTCAGTTTATTTCACTCTGCAAGTCCTTGTTTCCAGGGACCTGTAAGGACAGTGAGTGAATTGTCCTTGTGCTATATTGTGATTAAAAAAAACATTTTTTCTAGGGACAGAAAACTGTAGGTAGGGAGAGTGTTTTTTTTCTTTCACTCTGCAAGTCCTTGTTTCCAGGGACCTGTAAGGACAGTGAGTGAATTGTCCTTGTGCTATATTGTGATTAAAAAAAACATTTTTTCTAGGGACAGAAAACTGTAGGTAGGGAGAGTGTTTTTTTTCTTTCACTCTGCAAGTCCTTGTTTCCAGGGACCTGCAAGGACAGTGAGTGAATTGTCCTTGTGCTATATTGTGCTTAAAAAGTAGGATTTTTAAAACAGCTTACCTGTAAAATCCTTTTCTTGGAGTACATCACGGGACACAGAGCAGCATAGTCATTACTATGTGGGTTATATAGATTACCTTCAGGTGCTGGCACTGGCAACTTCCAAAACAGGAAGTACCCTCCCCTATATAAGCCCCTCCCATCCGGGAGTACCTCAGTTTTGTAGCAAAGCAATACGTGTCCCCAAAAGAGGGGTGGGAGCTCTGTGTCCCGTGATGTACTCCAAGAAAAGGATTTTACAGGTAAGCTGTTTTAAAAATCCTACTTTCTTGTTCATACATCACGGGACACAGAGCAGCATAGTCATTACTATGTGGGACGTCCCAAAGCAATGCCACATGAGGGGGGGGATACACCATACATAAGCTGGGCGCCATCAGGCATGAGGATCTTTTGCGTCCTGCAACACACTGCGCCCAAAGGCGACATCCTCCTGACTTCTAACGTCCACCTGGTAGAACCTAGTAAACGTGTGTACTGAAGACCATGTTGCGGCCTTACAAATTTGCACCAGGGAGGCCTGGTGATGCACTGCCCATGAAGTTCCAACTGCTCTCGTGGAGTGCGCCCTAACTTTGAACGGAGGCGGTCTACTTCTCAAGCCATAGGCTTGTATTATGACCTGTCGAATCCACTTGGCTAAAGTAGATTTTGATGCTGCCTGACCCTTTCTGGGGCCTTCCGGCAGAACAAACAAAGAATCCGTTCTACGAATCTGAGCAGTGGCTTCTAGATAAGCTTTAACTGCTCTTACTACATCCAAAGAATGCAATAACTTTTCCTCTACCGAGCTTGGTTTGGGGAAAAAAGAAGGAAGAACCACATCCTGGTTCAAGTGAAACCTCGATACCACCTTAGGAAGAAAGGCTGGGTGAGGACGTAATACTACTCTGTCCTTATGGATAACCAGATATGGCTCTTTACAGGACATGGCGGCTAATTCCGACACTCTTCTAGCCGAGCATATGGCTACTAAAAATATCAATTTCCTGGTGAGTAGAACCAAGGAAATGTGCCGCAAAGGTTCAAATGGCTGCTTCTGCAGAACCGACAGAACCAAATTTAGATCCCATGGGCATATGGGAGCCTTAATCGGTGGAATAATACGAGTCACACCTTGCATAAAGGATTTGACAAGTGAATGCATAGCCAGGGGCCTTTGAAATAGTATTGACAAGGCCGAAACCTGGCCCTTGATAGTACTTAAGGCAAACTTCCTGTCTACAGCCCACTGCAGGAAGTCCAGAATTCTGCCTATAACGTACTTACGTGGATGCCATTTTCTGGCCTCGCACCAAGTGATGTACGCCTTCCAAACTCTATAGTAGATCTGCCTGGATACAGGCTTCCTGGCATTGATTATAGTTGATACCACAGAGTTAGAGAGACCTCTCTTCTTTAGGATGTGGGATTCAATAGCCAGGCCGTTAAACTTAGAGTTAGTAAGGAAGGGTGGTATATCGGTCCTTGCGAAAGCAGGTCCGGACGACGTGGAAGGGTCCAAGGACTCCCCACAGACATTTTGATGATCTCCGCGTACCAGGCCCTTCGGGGCCACGCTGGAGCCACCAGGATCACCGGCTTCTTCTCCAACCTGACTCTGCGAAGGAGTCGAGGCAACAATTGTAGCGGAGGGAATGCATATATCAGTCTGAACTGATCCCAAGGGAACACCAGAGCATCCGAGCCGCAAGCGAGGGGATCCCTTGTCCAGGAGACAAATCTGTCCACCTTTGCGTTGAATCTGGATGCTAGCAGATCTACATCCGGTGTTCCCCACCGCTGACATATTGCTCGGAAGACCTCGGGATGAAGGGACCATTCCCCTGGGCATAACTGTTGGCGACTCAGAAAGTCCGCCTTCCAATTCTCCACCCCTGGAATGAAGACAGCTGATATACATGGGACATGCTTTTCTGCCTATTCCAGGATGTGACTTACTTCCCTCTGGGCTGCACGACTCCTGGTGCCTCCCTGATGATTGATATATGCCACTGCTGTGGCATTGTCTGATTGAATTCTGACAGGGGACCCTTGGAGTCTGGATGTCCAGGCTACTAGGGCGTACCGGGCTGCTCGTATCTCTAAGAGATTGATGGGCAGGGTTTTTACTACATTTGACCATCTGCCCTGGAGAGACCATTGCTCCAGTACTGCCCCCCAGCCTATAAGGCTGGCATCTGTAGTGACCACCTTCCAAGATATCGGGCTGAAGGGTTTTCCCTTCTGGAGATTCTGGGGGATCAACCACCAGCAGAGACTCTTCCGAACGGAAGGGGACAAAGCCATCGGGAAGTCTAGAGCCTGAACTTTTCCGTTCCAGGCTGACAATATGGCCCTTTGTAAATTCCTTGAGTGGAATTGGGCGTATGGTACAGCTTCGAATGATGCTACCATCTTCCTAGCAGCCTCATGCACAGGCGTATGGACGGCTGTCTTTTTGCACAAAGCAGACGGACCAAGGCCCTCAAAGAGGATACCTTGTCTAGAGGTAAGAAAATCTTCCTCTGGTCTGAATCCAGCCGTAGCCCTAGATATACCAGGTTTTTCACTGGCTGTAGGGCTGACTTGTCCAGGTTGATGACCCAACCGTGAGACTCTAGATACTTGATTGTATCGACAATTACCACTTCTAGCTTGGCAACTAAGTGGTCCATCAACAACAGGTCGTCTAGGTATGCCATTATCGTTACACCCCGTGTTCTTAGATCGGCCAACAGTGGGGCCAGAATTTTTGTGAACACTCGTGGTGCTGTGGCCAGACCGAATGGTAAGGCTCTGAACTGAAAATGGCGCCCTTCTACTGCAAAGCGTAGGAATTTTTGATGACCTGGAAAGATGGGAACATGCAAGTAAGCATCTTTGATGTCGATCGAGGCTAACCATTCCTCCCCTTGTAGGGCAGCGGTGACCGATCGGATCGACTCCATCCGGAAAGACCGGACGTTTAGAAATTTGTTTAGACTCTTTAGGTCCAATATGGGTCTTATGTCCCCGTTTGGCTTCGGGACTGTGAAAAGGTTTGAGTAGAAACCCAACCCCCACTCTTCCATAGGAACCTCCATAATTACTCCTTGGAGCAATAGTTGTTCTAACGCCAATAGGAGAGACCCTCTTTTTAGAGGGTCTCTTGGCATGCCTGACCACATAAAATGGGACGGAGGAGACTCTTTTAACTCCAACTTGTATCCCAGAGTTACTGCGGAGAGCACCCATCTGTCTTTGATCGTCTCCCGCCAGGTCTCTGCGAACAACTGAAGTCTTCCCCCCACCCGTTTGAGTGGGGGCAGCCCTTCATAGGCTTGACTTGGAGGCTGGTTTAGTACCTCTTCGGATCCAGGGCTTTTTATTACCCTGTGGCTGTCCCTGATTTTTACCTCCTGAGTTTGACCGAGGAGGCCGTCGGAACTGCTTAGTAGCAGACGTCGCAGGGATAGGAGAGGTAGTCCTCTTAAAAGATGGACCCCTAGACCTCTTTTTACTCGGTAAGAGAGTACTTTTACCACTGGAAATCTTCTGGATATACTTATCCAGGTCTTCGCCAAAAAGGCGTTCCCCATGAAATGGGAAGCTAACTAAGAGCTTCTTACAGGGAGCTTCAGCAGACCAGTTTTTGAGCCACAGAAGCCTACGCATATGTACCAAAGACAGCGTGAGGCGGGAGGCCTGATGGATAGAATCCTTGATGGCGTCAACCGCAAAGCATAATGCTCTAGGCAGATCAGCCAGAGCCTGGGCCTGCTGGTCTGGCAAATCCCTCAGGACCATTTTCATTTGATCCTTTAAAGCTTGGCAGACCCCAATAGCTGCCACTGCTGGCTGTGTAACAGCCCCTGCTGTGGAAAAAGCAGATTTTAATAAAGATTCCAATTTTTTATCCACTGGATCTTTGAACATTTGAACATTATCTACTGGACATGTCAGTGATTTGTTCACAGAAGAGATGGCTGCATCCACCGTAGGAACATTCCATCTCTGGGTGAACTTTTCCTCCATGGGATAGATCACCGGAAACCTTTTAGGCGGAACAAATAGTTTATCAGGATGTTCCCAGTCCTGGTATATAAGTCCTTCCAATAATGGATGTATTGGAAAGGAGCAATTAACCTGGGGAGCTTTTAGCAACCCCAATGAGGAGACAGCAGTAGTTGATGGTTCAACAAGAGGCATTTTAAATGCAGATCGAACCATGTCAGTTAGGGTCTGGACCCACAATCTTTCAGTCTGCGATGCTGAAAATGGTTCATCTACTGTTGATTCCTCAAAAACAGAGCTAACCTCCTCCTGATCCCCTTCAGGTAGGTCGGTCCCTTCCTGGGACTGTTGCTCTGCCAACAGGCACTCTAATGGAGGTGATGGAGATCTGGCGCGCTTTCTTTCCTGTAGAGAAGAAGCGATCAATGCTGCCAATCTCTGCTCCAATCCCTCCAGAGTTGAGGAAAAAACCTCCTCTGTTATATATGCAGGAGCAGGTGGACTGAGGACAGCCGCAGTACCTGGCACTCCCGGGGGTTCCTTATGGGTATTAACCTCTGATTTCTCAGGGGAGGAGGGTGCAGATGACTGCTCCAGATCCTCAGAGCCCGATGGAGACCCCCTACACTTCCTGAGAGGTATATCTCGGAGTTTTTTAGGCGGCATATTCCTTAGTTCAAAGCTGAGGTATTCCAGCCGCAATACACCCCTTACTGAAATAGTCTAATGCAATTTGCTGCTATGTACATCAGTGGGTGTCTACTAATGCGTCTTTCTGGGGATGCCTGTATCAACCGCCCACTGTAAGCCCCTATACCATGCTACCAGCTCCTTTTCATGCTCTGTGTCCATAGCAAGCAGCGTGGACTGAGTCCTTTTATCTTGCTGGGACGCCCGCACATGCGCAGAAGCGCTGGGCGCACAGAGCGCGTCATCCGCCAGGCTCCGCCCCCTTTTTTTAAGCTAAACCTTATAAAAGGAAAGCATGTGTGCGCGCGCACGCGCGTGCACGTGTGCGCTCTTGGCGCCATGTAGGGAGAGAAGCCAGGGTCCCTGTTTCACCAGGACTCGGGGATGGAAGGAAACTACTTGGCAGCATGACAGAGGAATGCAGCTTCCCTGATAGAGAGCTCACTCATCTGCCTGGACTTTCACCATGGAAGGAATAGTCCCGAGAAAAAAGACGTTCCACAGCGGCCTCTAGTGGACAAACACAGGTACCGCACCTTTGTCTTTTTTTTTTTTTTTTTTAAAACCTCCTTTATGAAAAAACATTTCCAGGTTTACAGTTTTTTTAAAACTTCCCTTATGAAAAAACATTTCTAGGATTTCTTAGGCATATACAGCTATTAGCGGGAATACCCTTTAGGTAACAGGCAGAAAGACATATTAGGCTTGGGGGTCCCCTCAATAGAACCAAGTTCCTGAGGGGCCCCCACTTACCTTTTCCCCGCCGCAGGACTTTGTTTGGTCCACAGAAGCCCAAACTTCACCTCTCACGGCAGGCATTGTACTAGACCTTCAGGGACCGGGTTCCCAAGGATTCCACTCCCCTGGACCTGTATAGCACCCTGCACAGATAGCCTCTTGGTTTTGGGTATGACCAGAGCTCTGGATCCCAGGGTCCAGCCCTCCTAAGAGAGGCATTACAGGCAAAACCCTGCTCTTCTCTGCAAGGCCCGGGTACCGACCGTTTAGCTATGAAGCTTTTTTGGTCGGATCCGGAATAGCTTGCTAAGGCCCAGAGAACCTGTACACAAGCCCAGATGAATACATGTTAACCTTGGCCAACACCTTAGACACTGGCAAAAAACTGAGGTACTCCCGGATGGGAGGGGCTTATATAGGGGAGGGTACTTCCTGTTTTGGAAGTTGCCAGTGCCAGCACCTGAAGGTAATCTATATAACCCACATAGTAATGACTATGCTGCTCTGTGTCCCGTGATGTATGAACAAGAAAAAACATTTATTCTAGGGACAGAAAACTGTAGGTAGGGAGAGTGTTTATTTTCTTTCACTCTGCAAGTCCTTGTTTCCAGGGACCTGTAAGGACAGTGAGTGAATTGTCCTTGTGCTATATTGTGATTAAAAAAAACATTTATTCTAGGGACAGAAAACTGTAGGTAGGGAGAGTGTCAGTTTATTTCACTCTGCAAGTCCTTGTTTCCAGGGACCTGTAAGGACAGTGAGTGAATTGTCCTTGTGCTATATTGTGATTAAAAAAAACATTTTTTCTAGGGACAGAAAACTGTAGGTAGGGAGAGTGTTTTTTTTCTTTCACTCTGCAAGTCCTTGTTTCCAGGGACCTGTAAGGACAGTGAGTGAATTGTCCTTGTGCTATATTGTGATTAAAAAAAACATTTTTTCTAGGGACAGAAAACTGTAGGTAGGGAGAGTGTTTTTTTTCTTTCACTCTGCAAGTCCTTGTTTCCAGGGACCTGTAAGGACAGTGAGTGAATTGTCCTTGTGCTATATTGTGCTTAAAAAAAACATTTATTCTAGGGACAGAAAACTGTAGGTAGGGAGAGTGTCAGTTTATTTCACTCTGCAAGTCCTTGTTTCCAGGGACCTGTAAGGACAGTGAGTGAATTGTTCTTGTGCTATATTGTGATTAAAAAAAACATTTTTTCTAGGGACAGAAAACTGTAGGTAGGGAGAGTGTCAGTTTATTTCACTCTGCAAGTCCTTGTTTCCAGGGACCTGTAAGGACAGTGAGTGAATTGTTCTTGTGCTATATTGTGATTAAAAAAAACATTTTTTCTAGGGACAGAAAACTGTAGGTAGGGAGAGTGTTTTTTTTCTTTCACTCTGCAAGTCCTTGTTTCCAGGGACCTGTAAGGACAGTGAGTGAATTGTCCTTGTGCTATATTGTGCTTAAAAAAAACATTTATTCTAGGGACAGAAAACTGTAGGTAGGGAGAGTGTCAGTTTCTTTCACTGTGAAAGTCCTTGTTTCAAGGGACAGAGAAGGACACCTGAAGGTAGCCCTTATTGCTTTTTTCCCATCTCCCTGCAGGCCATCTATTAGAATGTCTGGAAGGCAAACAAGGAGAGGCAGACAGTCAGGAGGCAATAAAAGAGGGCAAGCAGGCTCTGTGTCTGGGGGCAACAGTGCTGGTCGTGGACGCGGTGCATTGTCATCAGCACATGGCCATGGGACACGCTTGTCCTTCTTTTCGGCAGCTGGACATGTTGAGCCACATCATGCCGAAGACTTGGTAGAGTGGATGACCAAGCCCTCCTCCTCCTCCTCATCCTCTCTCACCCAGGCTCAGGGTACTGGAAAAGCAGCTGCCAAAGCGTCGTCTTCCCTGGTATCAATGTCAGACAAATCATCAGTCACTCCTTCCCTAGACCCACCATGTCCTCCTCCTGAGGAGTCCCCCGAACTGTTTCAGCACAGTGTTGGGTACATGCTCCAGGAGGATGCCCAGCGTTTCGAAGGGTCTGATGATGAAACCCAGCTAGAGGAAGGCAGTAGCGTGAGAGCAGACAGAGGGGATGCTCAAGAAGGACACCAATCTGGCAGTCATGTTCCAGCAGCTGCAGCATACTGCCAGATTGGCTCCAGTGATGAGGAGGGAGGGGATGATGAGGTCACTGACTCCACGTGGGTGCCTAATAGGAGAGAGGAGGAGGAGGAGGATGAGGAGGAGGCACATCTCCAACGAGGCAGGATGCCCTTTGGTGGCCAGCGTAAGGGCAGTACACCGACGGAATCACACCGCAGAGCTCCGCCTGTGCAGGGCGCTGCCTCTGCCCGTCATTCAAAAAGTTCTTTGGTGTGGGCCTTTTTTGAGGCTAGTGCATCAGATCGCACAGCTGCTGTTTGCAACATATGTCTCAAGCATATATCGCGTGGCCAAAACATCAGCCGCTTGGGTACCACATGCCTGACCAGACATATGTTGACCTGCCATGCAGCTCGTTGGCAAGCCTACCTCAAAGACCCACACCAAAGAACAAAGCGGACCTCTCCTTGCACCGCATCAGCTGGGATCTCCAACCCCACTATAACTTCAGTCCTCTCTGAAACATGCACTGAGAGGAATGAAGGTGTAGAATTAGGTGTGTCACAGCCAAGTACTTGCGGCCACTCTGCTAGCAGTACACCGACGTCCGATTCTAGCAGGCAAATTTCCCTGCCCCAGCTGCTGGACCGTCGAAAGAAGTTCACTCCCAGCCATCCACATGCCCAGCGGTTGAATGCTAGCTTGGCTAAATTGCTAGCGCTTCAACTGCTGCCTTTTCAGTTGGTAGACTCGGCCCCCTTCCGTGAGTTTGTGCAATGTGCGGTTCCTCAGTGGCAGGTTCCCAAACGCCACTTTTTCTCACGGAAGGCTATTCCGGCTCTCTACCGGCATGTGGAAGGCAATGTCTTGGCCTCGCTGGACAGGGCGGTCAGCGGTAAGGTGCATATTACCGCTGACTCATGGTCCAGCAGGCATGGACAGGGACGTTACCTTTCTTTCACGGCCCATTGGGTCACTCTTTTGGCAGCTGGGAAGGATGCAGGACAAGGTGCAGTAGTGTTGGAGGTTGTCCCACCGCCACGCCTCCAAAATGCTACTACTGGTTGTGACACACCTCTCTCCTCCACCCCCTCCTCTTCTTCTTCCTCCATGGCCTCTTCCTGTGGTTTGTCCTATGAACCAGCGGTGCTCCGTAGCCGTTCACGGGGCTACGCAAGTACGCAGGCAAAAAGATGCCATGCCGTGCTTGCGCTGGTGTGTTTGGGGGACAGAAGCCACACTGGGGCAGAGGTCCTGTCTGCTCTGCAGGGCCAGGCCGAGAGTTGGTTGACGCCACGCCAGCTTAAGCCAGGAATGGTGGTTTGCGACAATGGCACCAACCTCCTCTCCGCCCTCCGACAGGGACAACTGACCCATGTGCCCTGTGTGGCTCACGTCCTTAACCTGGTGGTGCAGCGGTTCTTGGGCAGGTACCCGGGCTTACAGGATGTCCTGAGGCAGGCCAGGAAAGTCTGTGTGCATTTCCGCAGATCTTATAATGCCAGTGCTCGCCTGGCTGAGCTGCAAAAGGAGTTGAACCTGCCCAAGAACCGCCTTATATGTGACATGCCCACCAGGTGGAACTCAACGTTGGCCATGCTGCAGCGGCTGCACACGCAGCAGAGGGCCATCAATGAGTACCTGTGCGACTACGGCACCAGGACAGGGTCAGGGGAGCTTGGTTTTTTTTCTCCACGCCAGTGGGGCATGATCAGGGATGCATGCACTGTCCTGGCACCATTTGAGGAGGCCACGAGGATGGTGAGCAGTGACAGTGCATGCATCAGTGACACTGTACCTCTTGTCCACCTGTTGGAGCACACGCTGCGTGGAATAATGGACAGGGCACTTGAGGCAGAACAGAGGCAGGAAGAGGAGGACTTCCTTGCCTCTCAAGGCCCCCTTTACCCAGACAGTGTTCCTTCTGTCCCACCCATCGCACAGGAAGAGGAGGAGGAGGAGGAGGAGGAGGAGGAGGATTGTGTCAGCATGGAGGTGGAGGCTGGCACTCAGCATCATCAGCAGCAGTCTTTTAGGGATGATTTACAGTCCCAAGAAACCAGTGGACTTGTACGTGGCTGGGAGGAGGTGGCTGCGGATCATGTCGTCCTTAGTGACCCAGAGGACTCCGGAGCGAATGCCTCAGCAAACCTACGCTGCATGGCCTCCCTGATCCTGCAAAGTCTGCGGAAGGATCCTCGTATTCTTCGGATCAAGGAGAGGGACCATTACTGGCTGGCCACTCTCCTTGATCCACGGTACAAGGGTAAGGTTGCGGACCTTATGTTACCGTCGCAGAGGGAGCAGAGGATGAGACAACTCCGGGAGGCCTTGCAGAAAGGTCTGTGCAACGCGTTCCCAGAGACTGGGAGGTTACAAACTCCTGGTCCTGGACAACGAGTTGCTGAGGCTTCGGCCAGTCAAAGAAGGAGCGGTGGGGAAGGTGGCCGTCTGACCGATGCGTTCAGACAATTCTTTAGTCCGCAGCCCCAAAGTATGATCGGTTCCAGCAACCATCGCCAGCGTCTGATAAACATGGTGCAGGAATATCTAGGGGCAAGGTCAGACTTGGACACCTTTCCCACCGAAAATCCTCTGGCTTACTGGGTCTTGAGGATGGATCACTGGCCAGAGCTTGCACAGTATGCAATTGAGCTACTGGCCTGTCCTGCATCCAGCGTTCTTTCGGAACGCACATTCAGTGCTGCTGGAGGATTTGTCACGGATCACAGGGTGCGCCTGTCCACCGACTCGGTTGATCGACTGACTTTCATCAAGATGAACCAGTCTTGGATCACCACCAGCTACCACTCACCTGATGCTGATATAACAGACTAATTGATTTTAACATGTCACATCCCTTCAAGACTGATGCTGATGCTGAGTGCCTGTGCTGTTATGTTGACTGGCTATCCTCCTCCTCCGAGTCCTCAATGATACGATTGATGATGATAGCTTGGAAGATCATTTTTGTTTATGGGTGCCGCCACCAGTGGCTAAGGCCCAATTTTTCAGCCCCTGTTTTACAGGGGCGTGTAATTACAATTTTTTTAGCAATAATTTGCCATAGGGCTCATTGCTGTGCTCCAAGTACAGTATCTGTGAGGGGTTGGAGTGTTGTGGCACCAGTGCCTAAGGCCCAATTTTTCAGCCCCTGTTTAACAGGGGCGTGTCATTACAATTTTTGAAGCAATACTTTGCAACAGGGCTCATTGCTGTGCTCCAAGTACAGTATCTGTGAGGGGTTGTAGTGTTGTGCCACCAGTGCCTAAGGCCCAATTTTTCAGCCCCTGTTCAACAGGGGCATGCAATTACAATTCTTGATCTAATAATTCACAGCAGGGTCCATTGCTGCACCCACCAAGAGTAACTCTGAGGGCTTACAGTCTTGTGGCAACGCCACCACCACCACCACCACGAAAGGCCCAATTTTTCAGCCCCTGTTCAAAAGGGGCATGTAATTACAATTCTTGATCTAATAATTCACAGCAGGGCCCATTGCTGCACCCACCAAGAGTAACTGTCAGGGCTTACAGTGTTGTGGCACCAGCACCACCATCAAAGCCCCAATTTTTACTACCACTGTTCAACAATTATATGTAATTAAAATTACTGATATAATAGTTGACAGCAGGGCGTTCCAGCACCAACCAAGAGTAACTGAGTGCTTACAGTGTTGTGCCAACACCAACAACTAAGGGGCCTATTTCTGCAGAGTATATACGGCAGGTCCCTACTTTCAAACATCCAACTTACAAACGACTCCTACTTGCAAACGAAAGAAGACAACAGGAAGTGAGAGGAAATCTACCCCTAGAAAGGAAAATTCTCTCCTGTAAGAATAAATATGGGAGAAAGGGGTCTCATCTGTACTGATGCTTTATCAGCAATCCTTGTTTCAAGAAAAACACCACATTTCAAAAACAGTTGTCATTGGGACGGAAAGTGAGGTGAAATGTTCTGAACAGGGGCACAGACAGCAAAACAAATGTTACAGGGGTGATAACCCTTACCTATGTTTCCCAAAAAGTTTAAAAATAGATTTTTGGGCTGGAGCTACACTTCAACAATGTACCTGTTCAAAATTACAAACACATTCTACATAAGAACAAACCTACAGTCCCTGTCTTGTATGCACCGCCTGTATACGGCTGTTCAGAGTATATAGGGCCTTTTTTATTTTATGTGCGGGGTTCCCCTTAATATCCATACAAGACCCAAAGGGGCTGGTAATGGGCTGGGGTAGGGGGGGGGTCATGGGGTAGCTATGCCATTTTTCTTAAAGAATTTCATCCATATTACCGGGACCAGACATTACATTAAAGCCGCAAGCAGTTTTAAATGGCTTTTTTTTCCTTTAGAAGTGTCATTTTGTGCAGGGACAGTTCTAAACACGGGAAACACGTGGCACTTCACAGGCATACTTTAGACACCCCCCAGGTACGATATTTAAAGGAATATTTGACTTTTTTTTTTTCACTTTATGCATCATTAAAATGACTGCTCCCGAAAAACGACCGTTTTTAAAACTTCTTTTTGCATTGATACATGTCCCCTGGTGCACAACCCGGGTTCCCAAACCCTATTTATGACAATAACATGCATAATAGTTGTTATAATTAGCACTTTAGAATTCGAACGTTCGCATCCATTGTATTTAATAGGGTTCTAATGTTCGTTCGAACTTTCGGTCCGTTCGCGGGTTCTGGTGCGAACCGAACCCGGGGGTGTTCGGCTCATCACTATTCTACAATAGAATCCCCTCTATGGGTAGCGATTGAATCAGTGGATATTGACCCCATTTCTGTGAATAATTTGCTCTGGTTAGCTCCTAAAGATAGACTAAACTTATCTAACCCTGTAACCAAACATTCTATAGCTATCTGGGACAAATATAGATCCACAAAAAGCCTACAATCCACTCATAACCCTCTACTCTCTTTTCTTCGAAATCCCTCATTTTACCCCGCCTGGAAATTTCCCCTATCATTTGCAGCTTGGTCCAGAAGAAACCTACTTCAATTCCATAATCTAGTTTCCTCCAATGATATTCTTACGTTCCCAACATTATGTGATTTATACAAACTCCCCATGAAGGAGCTCTTCCGCTATCTACAAATTAAGAACTTTTATACACCCCTCGTTGATACGGGATCCCCTCTCACCCAAATGACTCAATTTGAACGTATCTGTAACAGTGATCCCCATGCTAGAGGATTAATATCACTTTTGTATAAACGCATCAATTCCACATCCGACGATACTTTACCATCCTATACGACTAAATGGGCACACGACATGGATAGAACATTCAGTAAAAGTGACTGGGATATTATATGGTCAGCTACTAAGCATTCCTCGCCAAACTGTTTTGCGTTGGAAACAAACTATAAGGTCCTTTCTCAATGGTACCTGGTTCCGGCCAGGATTGCCAAATTTGCCCCCATGTACCCAAATCTATGTTTCAGAGGCTGTTCTGAACCGGGCACGCAGTTCCATATTTGGTGGCAATGTCCAATCGTTCAATCCTTCTGGAGTAAAATATTTCACATGGCCTCTACGGCCTTGGAACTACCAATCCCGCCAGACCCGGCACTGGCTCTCCTCAACCTCAAACCTCCTAATTTGAATAAGTCACAATTCAAATTACTACTACATCTCACCACGGCGGCTAAACAATCTATAGCTAAGGCCTGGAAAACCCAAACTTTGGTTGTGGCTGAAACGAAACATAGAATTAACAGAGCCCTTATCTTTTCCAAAATGTCTGCTATTGAAGATGACAACATTGCAACATATAATAAAATATGGAAACCATGGATTAAACACTTCTTACCCCCAGATTTTGATCAACTATTGTTGATGCCTCTTTGAAATACTTTAATATTTATCTATTAATATAATATTTAAACGGGGCCTTGATCTGACTGGACCGCCACCCGGAGAGACAACCTTCACCTTTTTCTCTATTTTCCTATACCCATACCTTCTTTTCTATAAATTTTACTTTTCTCCCATATTTCTTCTTCTTCTCTCTTACTTCTTCTGTCTTTCTGTTTTGGTTAGTTTTGTTACTTGTGTAATGCAGATTTTTTACACATGTGATGTTCATTACATGACTTATATATATAACTTTAAAGTTTCACTTTATCAATCACTAATATCTTTGTGTCTTAAAGATTTGTTAGGAAAGTCTCCACTAAACAATTGAGGTATGACAACGTTCATCTGGTGTATCCTTCTGGATAGCCCAACATATTCTCTCATACTTAATAGAGCCCCCATCTGCTCACAGCTTGCTCCCTTCGGGGGTGAGTGGTTGGTCTTGAGAAGTGATATTCTATCCTGAATATTGCTTATCTTCATTGCTCTAATCTTTTATACCTCTATTTGTATTGATATAATTGTTACTGAGGTTTATCCTCTACTGCCTTTCTTTCAATATGTATTTTTAGTGATTACTGTATTTATTTACAATTCTATTCTTGATCAGAATGTAATGTTCAGTATATTTGCTATTTACTTGTAAAATCTAATAAAAATATTAAACAAGAAAAAGCATCCGGTGTGGATATTATTTATTAAAATTTGAGTATTACAGAGAAGGTGGACTTTGGGCCTGGAGTTTGTGTGACATGATATAGCAGTTTCTCTTAAATTTAGGTAAGTGTGTACCCTGTGACATGAAGATGTGGGGTGCAGTCCCTGGCCAGCTTGGCATGAAGTGGCAGTGAATTCAGGTCGCTTACAGAGCCAATCAGTTGTGCTACTGCACCTATGTGCCAACACGGAGAAAAAAGCAAAGTAGCAGAGAAATTAGCTTCAGTCTACTGCTCTCCTTGACTATCTAGCTAGGGGCAAAGCTTAACCGCTTGCCAACCGCCGCCTGTACAATTACGTCGGCAGAATGGCATGGCTGCGCAAAGGGACGTACCTGTACGTCCCTTTGAATTTGCCGCAAGCTCTGTGACCGTGCCCGCGGGACCCGCTGACTCGATGTCTGCTGGTGTCCCGCAATCGTGTGACGGAGCTGCAGAACGGGGAGATGACTACGGCATTTCTCTGTTCTGTCTAGTGACTGGACAGTGATCTACTGCTCCCTGTGATTGGGAGCAGTGATCACTGTCGTGTCACTCGTAGCCCAGCCCCCCCCACAGTTAGAATCACTCCCTAGGACACACTTAACCCCTTCCTCGCCCCCTAGTGGTTAACTCCATCCATACCAGTGTCATTTATACAGTAATCAGTGCATTTTTATAGCACTGATCGTTAAATGACAATGGTCCCAAAATAGCATCAAAAGTGTCCGATGTGTCCGCCATAATGTCGCAGTCACGATAAAAATTGCAGATCACCGCCATTACTAGTAAAAAAAAATATTAATAAAAATGCCATAAAACTATCTCCTATTTTGTAGACGCTATAACTTTTGCGCAAACCAATCAATATAAGCTTATCGCGATTTTTTTTACCAAAAATATGTAGGAGAATACGTATTAGCCTACACTAAGAAAGAAATGTGTTTTTTTATATATTTTTTGGGGATATTTATTATAGCAAAAAGTAAAAAATGTTGCTTTTTTTTCAAAATTGTCGCTCTTTTTTTTCCTTTATAGCGCAAAAAATAAAAACTGCAGAGGTGATCAAATACCACCAACAGAAAGCTCTATTTGTGGGAAAAAAGGACATAAATTTTGTTTGGGTGCAACATTGCATGACCACACAATTGTCACTTAAAGTGACGCAGTGCCGAATCGCAAAAAGTGCTTTGGTCAGGAAGGGGGTAAATTCTTCTGGGGCTGAAGTGGTTAAAGTGATAGTAAAGTCAGCAATGTACAAATCCGCTGACAGGCAGGCTTTTTATAACAAAAGAGACTCTAGAGGTCTCTTCTGTCATACATGCCCCCCCTGCCTGTCAATAGGTAATGTAATCTGAGCCGCACATGCGCAGCTCAGATCACATTTCCAGCCCGCTCTGTGTGACGCCACATTGGCCTAGCCAATTAAGCTGCTGAAGATGCAAAAATCGGAATGAAGATGGAAGCGATGGGGACTGGAGAGAGCCCTGACAGTGCATCGCTGGAGGGCTCCTTTTATAGGTAAGTTTGTCATAATGTACTAGTATGCAGTGCATACTAGTACATTATGACTTAAACCTGCAGGAGGGCTATTTGTTTTATGTTCCAGACTTTACTACCGCTTTTATTGTATTACTTAAATGCAGTAGTAAAAAGTCAGATTTCCATGCTGATTATGCTGTCTGGAGGTTATGGGTAAAGGAATGAACTAACTGACTAAATTAAGTACACTGATTTGGGTTATTTTTACCAAAGAAATGTAGACAAATACATTTATTTATTTGCAAAACTTTATAACAGAAACTACAAAAACATGTTTTGTTTTGTTTTTTATTGAAATTTTTGGTATTTTCTCATTTATATAGCAAATAATAAAAACCCAGTGGTGATTAACCACTTAAGCCCCGGACCATATTGCTGCTTAATGACCAGGCCACTTTTTGAGATTCGGCACTGCGTCGCTTTAACTGACAATTGCGTGGTCATGCGACGTAGCTCCCAAACAAAATTAACGTCCTTTTTTTCCTACAAATAGAGCTTTCTTTTGGTGGTATTTGATCACCTCTGCGGTTTTTATTTTTTGCACTATAAACAAAAATAGAGCGTCAATTTAGAAAAAAATTCAATATTTTTTACTTTTTGATATAATAAATATCCCCAAAAAATATATAAAATAAAAAAAAATTCCTCAGTTTAGGCCAATACATATTCTTCTACATATTTTTGGTAAACAAAATCGCAATAAGAGTTTATTGATCGGTTTGCACAAAAGTTATTGCTTCTAAAAAATAGGGGACTGTTTTATGACATTTTTATAAATATTTTTTTTTTTTACTAGTTATGGCGGCGATCAAAAACTTTTATCTTGACTGCGACATTATGGCGGACACATCGGACACTTTTGATGCTATTTTGGGACCATTGTCATCAAGTTCTCGGGACCTGCAGCCACACTCGCGAGCCACGCGGTAGGCGCACGCTCCCGGCGGTGCGCGCGCGCCCACTGGGCGACAGATTTAAAGGGACGTACCTGTACACCAATCTGCCTGCCCGTGCCATTCTGCCGACGTACATCGGCGTGCGCCGGCCGGCAAGTGGTTAAATAACACCGAAAGAAAGCTTTATCTGTCTTAAAAAACAAAGATAAAATTTCACTTGAGTACAGTGTTGCATGACTGAGTAATTGTCATTCAAAGTGTGACAGCTGAAATCTGAAAATTGTCTGGGCACAAAGGGGGTGAAAGTGTCTGGTGTTCAGGTAGTTAAAAATATTAAAAACTTAAAAAAATACTTTTAAAATTACATTACCTTGATAACATTCATATGAGATTTTAGCTACTGGGTTTAGATATATTTTAAAACAGATATCGTTCAATAGGACGCGATACATATTATGAAAAATAGGAAATAGGTGTCAAAATCTGATTAGATACATTAGCAACATACCCACTTTTCCTTTTCTCACCCCCATATGACTTAACTGTCATCACTAAATATTAATAGACTTAAAAGTATGTGAGAAAAGTTAGGGGTGAAGTTTACTTTGCTGGCAGTTAACGGTAATAGAATTTGACAGAATACAGTTTTCCTTGCAGCACTTTTCTCATATATTAACTAGGACATTGACAGAAGTCTTGCCTTATTATGTGTCATCTATTGGCATGAGCAGAGGTAGGACTGTTGTTGCGTTACTAGCTGGCAGTAGCCACAGGTTCATACCTATGGCCTTAATAAGGCAGTGCAAAGAGCAATTATAAAATACAAAGTCTGATGGTAACCCGCAGCAAACAACCACATTTTACCTTCCATTGGATCAAAATATTCTTTGCCATAAACTAGGTTTATGAATCTTGACTCCTTAGGATTGCTGTATGCGACTTTTCTAAGCACTTTGTTCTTTTCAAAGAAACGCAACACTGTCATTATGTTTGAGAGCAGTTTTTTTTTCTCAGTTGGACTTGAAATCACAAACTCATCCTTTTCTGGTTACTGATATTTGTAACAATAAAGTACAAAGGAAACAGATTTAGCAGGAAGTATTCTTGTCTTTTCATTCTTTTACTCCTTTCCTTTTTTTTTTGGGAGAAAACAAAGATTAAAGATGGCATTCTTTTGAAAAAAAAAATATGTATATATACCTCATAATAAACCGGGGCTGAAAGACAATTAAATTGTGTAAATTTGTTTTTAATTTTGATACATGTACACTAAGCTGCCTCTACTTATTTGCAGTTATTTCAGTTTCTGTAACGCCCTGGGGCTTCCTGCAGTATGGGAATATTTATCTGATGTCACACTCACCTTCACGTTGCACAGCACTTCTGATGACCTGTTAATGTGGATTTTGCCCATAAAAGACTTTTCTTGTGTTCATCTTCCTGCCTACTGCCAAGGAAGATTGTATTGACTTTAAGCCTAATGCACAGGGTGAATGTCAGTCAATGCTAGCAAATCCAGTCAAAGGATAAATATACTTTAACCATTTCCTATCCAGTTTTGTCACTTTGCTCCTACATGTAAAAATCATCATTTTTTGCTAGAAAATTACTCAGAACCCCCAAACATTATATATGTTTTTATTAGCCGAGACACTAGGGAATAAAATGGCGTTTTTTCATGAAACAGTTTCATGAATTAACTAAAAACAAAACAGTAAAGTTAGCCTAATTTATATAATGTGCAAGAGGATGTTACGCCGATAGATACCTAACATGTCACGCTTGAAAATTGCGCATACCCGTGGAATGGAACTTAAAAATCTCCATAAGCGTTGCTTAAATTTTCTTTACAGGTTACATGTTTAGAGTTACAGAGGAGGTCCTGGGCTAGAATTGTTGCTTTTGCTCTAACGCACGATACCTCAAATGTGTTATTTGAACGCCATTTGCATATATGGGCACAAATTACGTATGCGTTCCCTTCTGTACGTGAGCACGCGGGGATGGGGGCGCTTTAAAAAAAATGTGTTCTTTATATTTTACTTTTATTTTATTTTTTTTACATTTTCTCTTTAAAAAAAAAGATCACTTTTATTCCTATAACAAGGAATGTAAACATCCCTTGTAATAGGAATAGTATGTGACAGGTCCTCCTTATGGAGTGACCTCGGCTTTGTTTACTTCCGCCGACCCGCCGAGGGCGGTGACCGATTTGTTCTGGGAGAAGCACCGGAGGGCGGCGGCAGGGGGGGACGTCCCCTTCCGCCGCCTGTAAGAACGATCAAATGGCTGAACTGCCACTATGATTGCTCTTACGGTCCAGAGAATCCTCGGCTGAAAAAGATGATATCTGAATGAGGCCTGTAGCTGCAGGCATCATTCGGATATCATTCAGATATTCAGATATCCCCACTCAAAGTCCCTGACATCATATGACGTACCTCGGGCGGGAAGTGGTTAATAAACAAATCCTTTAAAAGTTGCTCTCACCACCATTCACCCTTAAGCCTCATACACACGATCAGACTTCCATCTGACTTTTTTGGGGATTTTTGTCCAAAGGGCTTTGGCCGTGAACTTGGTATGCAGGACTTTTTCAGCCAACTTTCACCAAATCACGTGGTTTTCAGCTCTTTACCGCCACCCTGTGGACAACTTCTGCTATTGTTGTCTGATCTTTAGCATTGGTTCTGAGCATGCGTGTTTGTACTTTGGACTTTAGTCCGATGGACTTGTGTACACACGATAGGATTTGCAGACGTAGGACATTTGTTGCCGGAAAGTTTGTCTGTTCTCACAGCAAACATTTGTCTGACGAAAAAGCGAAAAAGTTTGTCCGACGGAGCGTACACATGGTCGGATTGTCCGCTAAAACAGGTCTGTCGGACATTTGTTGTCAAAAAGTCCTATCGTGTGTATGGGTCTTTCAAAAATTCCATCCCTTGCTGGGATGCATAACAGACATATAACAGACAACTCATTTCATGATCTTCTCCATGGCCCTGAAGAAGGGATATACTTCCACATTCCCGAAACGCATACTACTTAATGAGAAGCAATTTCTACGCATTTCACTAGCTCTTTATGAGCTTGGTATACTGTATATTGTATTTTGTATTATGTACTTTCATGATGATGTTTGCACCAATACAATTTTAATACCTTAATACATTTTGCTAAACTTTTAAATTACTATAGTGTTCATTTCAGTTTGCCCATGAAGTCCCATAGTACCGGGGGGTACTTTTTGTCCTCTATATAAAATGTAGGGATGTTGGCAACATACATTTGGAGACTTACTCTCTCCACGGTGGTTCCTCCCACTTATACTAATTTAGGGTAGCAAATACTCATCCCCATTCAACCACCTTATCAATATACATACAATTTTGTGATACAACATTTTTAGACATATCCCCTCTCTGGCTCCCCTACAAGGTGTCATTGAGGTGGATCCAATACACCTTTACGTTTATTTAGATGTTATTTACCCATTTATACATTTCTATTGTGTCTATTGTACATTCTGTGGCAGTATTGCTACATTTTGAAGATGTTCCAGGGCAAAGAGTGGGATGGCAGGAAAGACTGTGGCAAGAAAGCATCCTCTCACTATTTTTTCAATTAGGGAAAATTGTTGAGAAAAAGGCAGCATGTTTTGGCATGCTGAATGTTTTGATCACTACATCAAAGAAGATATTAATCCCTTTGGACTGCGCATACAGATCTTTCCCATTTTCAAGAAGAATGGGAAAGGAATCTCCAACAATGTACGAAAACTATGACAAAACTTTTAAGTGATGAATATCGTAGACGTATTACTTTACTTGACAAGGATACTGATATCATCTATATAAAATTGCAGCCATTTAGGGGTCTACACTCCTTTAGGGAACATGAGGAAAGAATTACGGTAAGTGTCACCTGGATCAGGTAACACAAGAAAAATTAGCAGTCAAAGAAAAAAAGTTTTGGAGGGACAAAAGGGCCTTTCAGGAAGGTAAAGCGTACAAATGGTACCAAACAAACAAACCCACAACTGGGACAGGCATCCAAAGAGTTAGGATAAAATTCTTCACTGAACTCATCTGCTTCCTCTTCTTCACAGAACCAACATAGGAACCGGAAACCACAAAAAAACAATCACTATCAGATGAAGACTCCTCACTACACAAAAAACGAACAACTGAATCCCTTCCAATGCAACAACCTTCTATTTTCTCCTCACTTGGAGCTGTGGGCAAAGGTAATTCACGTGGTGGTAATCAAACTCACCCTCTTGGGCCTTTGGGTGATGGCTTATCAGTATCAATGCACATGGGTGATCTCTCTACTCAAGAAGCACTTTCTACGCCATCCACCACAAACAAAGATTTTCTAGACAGCACACACAACACCTAGAATCACAACATTTGACTCAAATTGAACATAATCAAATCAATGCACTCAATGTCATTAACTTCACTTTCTCGAGAGGAAGATAATTTGTTATCAAAGGGACTTAATTTTTGCCCAGACTCAGATCCGGACACCTTTGAAATAATTAAAGCGGAGGTCCACCCTAAAAAAAAGAAATTAGCCAAAAAGGGTAAAAAAAAAAAAGAAAATTGTTATACTTACCAATAATGGCTGTTACTAGGCAGATTGCCTTAATCTGCCGCTTCCTCGTCCGTGGTGAAGTTCTGTGTACTCCTCCTCGCGTTGCCTCCTGGGAAATGGAAGCGCGCTGCCTTCTGGGACACACAGAACAATGTGCCCATTCACAAAGAGCCGCGCGACTCACGCATGCGCAGTAGGAAACGGGCAGTGAAGCCGCAAGGAGGATGGCGGCGCCGGGACCCGGTCCGAGGGATGGATCTGCCTCGGGCGGCCGACATCGCGGGCAACCTGGACAGGTAAGTGTGCTTATTAAAAGTCAGCAGCTACAGTGTTTGTAGCTGCTGACTTTTCATTTTAATTTTTTTACCACCGGACCTCTGCTTTAAGAACCTAAATCTATTTGCGAGGAAACTCTACTACAAAAGTTTACACTCCAAAGAAACAGCATCCACTACTCAGAACATTACACAATCAGATGAGGCATTTGATAATCTCTTAACTCTATTGGAAGAACAAGATCCCACAGATCTTAATATACCATTGATATCGAAACTCTACTGGAGGAACACATTTACACAAAAACCCAACCTATATCGAACACTCCCAAATTCAAAAAGAAATCTGACAAGTTTCCCTCCCTTTCAGGTATCCCCAATTCGGCTGCAAACTCTGTGGATCCTTGTGAGGAGCATTTCCCTGCCAGTGTCATTAGTACAGTGACAGTGCATATTTGTTTAGCACTGATCACTGTATTAGTGTCACTGGACCCCAAAAAGTGTCAAACGTGTCAGATAGGTATCCGATTTGTCCACTGCAATATCAAAGTTCCGCTATAAGTATTGCTGATCACCGCCATTACTAGTAAAAAAATAAAAATATCCCACACTTTTGCGCAAACCAATCAATATATACTTATTGGGATATTTTTTTACCACAAATATGTAGCAGAAGACATATTGTCCTAAATTGATGGAGAAATTATATTTTTACATTTTTTAATGGGATGTGTTTTAGAACAGAAAGTAAAAAATATATATATTTTTTTTAAAATTGTCAATTGTTCTTGGTTAAATAAATGCCACATCCCTAATTAAAGTACATTCACTGCTGACAATGGCTTGCTGGATGCACAGCAAAAAAGGTGCCCCTGGAAGTTTTTTTAAAATGTTGGCATGTATGCATTCTCTTCGCATCCTGCCCAGACAGAAAATGAGGAATAATTTTTTCCAATATAGACACAAATGACATTAAAAATACTGACAGAAGCTCTCAACCTTCCCCACTCTATTCAGAATAAAGGTTTTGCCGGGAGTAGGGATTTAATAGTGTCACGGCCACAATTTAATAATAAATATTATATGGCCCAAAGAGTTGTTGGAAAATAGAGTCTCAATTCCTAAAACAAATGTATTCCTCAAATTCATGTCAGTATCCAAAAAGTTAAATCAAAGCAGGGAACAGAGAGCTCTTTATTATATTAAATAATGAAGATGTTTTTTCTTTTTTCAAATAACATCCAGTCCTTCACAATGACTTACTTATGGTGCTGGCCTGTATTTACTGTGTGAATTTCTTCACTTGAAAAATAGCTTTCTTTCTTTCTGTAGACAGTCCAGGTCTTGTAGCTGGGCCAAGCATGCTTCAGAGGGGAATACATTTTCTTGCAACACATAGCTTTTTTTTTTTTTTTTTTGGAGCATGACATAAACAAAAATTTGCTGGTGTCAGAGGTACATCATCAGGGTATGTAATGAGGTGTGTAGGGGTATTAGAGTATCTGTGCAAGGGCCTGTATTAATCGGTGTGCTTTACAGACTTCTATTAAGGAGAACCTGTAATGTTGTAGAAAACAGTGTCAGAATCTGCCCAAAAAGCCTGGAACGACAGCTAGCTCAGCCTCTCAGCAATCTACTGAGAGCTTGAGCCAGCCCCTCCAGTGAGTGCTGGAGGGGCTGAGCAGAGAGCCGGAGACTGAAAGTTCCTGGCTCTCTGCTCACAGAATGCCGAGAACTAAGCAATCAACTGGCAGTTCCCAGTGCAGAGGCGGCGGGGGACAGATGCAGTATTGGATCAATACTGCATCCACCTAGGTGAGTATAAATGTTTTTTTTTTTTTTTATAAATGCCATATTTCTCTTTTAAGGGCCAAAGAGATTACTAAAGAGACCATGCAGCATATAACACTAGGTCAGAAAATCATTAGGTTTGCATAACTACCATATGCATGTAATATGAATATTTCATAACTATATTTAATTAATGCTACTGGTGATGATGGCATTATATTAGATATTCTTTACCATAATGAGAGATCCTGCAGAAGAAACCAAGGAGAAGAAACAATTGTCCATGGACCTAGGGTAAGCAACCCTTAGACATGTACATCCAGGCAGTCACATGCAGGTCATATTATTTGTCTCCACTATTGTTGGGATTACTTAATGGGGCATGCTGGTGACTGAATGTTTGGTGGTAGCATTTTTACTAAACAGATGGATAGTTCATATATTAAATGGTAGGCTTGTCATTATTGTTGCCAATTTATAAATATAGTATTTGGTTATTGACAGACTATGTGAAAAAAGTATTATTTTATGATCTTCTTTAATTTTTGAATAATCTCTAACAGTCTATTGTACCTTGTTGGTAGTCATAGACATGCACTTGTAACATATGTGTAGCCTCTGGCAGTTTCTTGTAACAAGTGTAGAACAGACCCCTGAACAGCCCCGCAGATTTGTGGCACGTTCTGTTCCAAAGTAAGTTCATGGCAGCCACAGTAGCTTTCATGCACAATAACCAGGCAGTGGGTGTCTTTTCTTGGTTTTATTTCTTAAACTTGGATGTGGTGTGCGGTAAAAGTTTTGGGATACTCTAAAATTTAGTGCACAACATGTTTGGAGAACTCTTTCTATCTTGTTTAATCTGTTCAGGGGATATCCCCCTCTTTTGCAGAAACTAGGGACACAAGAAGTTCTGGGACTCCCAGCGGGACAAATCCCACTTTAGCAGAATGGACACAGTCACACAAGGGGTTAACAGCAAAAAGTCACTAGGATCCCACTTCCAGACCTCTACTCATGGTGTCTGCAGATACCTAGATGCCTCCTGTCCAATATTGGCTAGACACTGTATTGTGAATATCCAGTCCAGACCATCAGTGCACCCCCTTACTTGACTCTGAACTGCTTCCAGGAAAATAGCCCCCCCCCCCTCCAGCTCTAGTAAAGCTGGGACCTTGATTAATTCTTTGCAAGCTTCAGCTGACTTGTCAAGAAGGCAGCAGCCCTTCCAGGCTGGGATCTTCTCCTCCAGGACAAAAACCCTGCTGCTCCAGGCCTCAGACTATATACTGTATGGGCTTTCTCTCCACCCTCTGGGCACACCTGTCCAGGGATTGGCTAGAGTCCAATAAATATTCAAGCTCAGGGTTTTCTTTTTCCAGCCCACTTTATTCTAGAACCGACTGGAAGGCAAGGAGAAGTAACTGAGCCTGCAGCCTGTGAGACCCAGAGTGGACAAAAATAATC
Source organism: Rana muscosa (assembly GCA_029206835.1). NCBI lineage: Eukaryota > Metazoa > Chordata > Amphibia > Anura > Ranidae > Rana > Rana muscosa. Next base: position 75,277,077 of record CM055127.1, read on the forward strand.
ACACTCTGCTCTTCTAGCTACAAAGGAACCAAAAAGACTAAATATTACCTTGACCTCAGAAACAACCTAACGTAGGAGAGTGCTAAACAAGCGTCTGTTGGAACGTAGAAACACTTTCTAACAGACTATAGGGCAGGGGTCTCAAACTGGCGGCCCTCCAGCTGTTGCGAAACTACAAGTCCCATGATGCATTGCAAGGCTGACAGTTACAAGCATTACTCCCACAGGCAGAGGCATGATGGGACTTGTACTTTCGCAACAGCTGAAGGGCTGCCAGTTTGAGACCCCTGCTATAGGGTAAAATATTTTTTTACTGAATAAAACAAGGGTGCAAAAACCAACTCAATTTAAATGAGCAGATGTAAAGTGAATATATAATAACAGATACGAAAATAATAACAAGTGCACATATTATATGCAAATTTTCCTTATATATATTAACTGTCTGCAGTATTCACACATACTACTAAGGATGTATAGAATATGAGATTTACACAATTTTTAATATAGCTGATATAAAATGTATAGGGATGAGCTTCGAGTTCGAGTCAAACCTATGTTTGAACATCGTCTGTTCGGCCGTTCGCCAAATTTTGAACATTATGGGCCGTTCGTGCCAAATTCGAGTGGCGCGTCACGGCTCGTAATTCACTGCGGCATCGCAGTGCATTGCTGGCTGATGATTGGCCAAGCATGCACTATGACCAGCACGCTTTGGCCAATCACAGCGCAGAAAAAACGGAGAGCCATAATTGGCCAGAGGCAGGGTGGCTTTGGCCAATTATGTCTCAGGGGGTTTAGTACACGCCCCACACTATATAAGGCCGCCTACGTGGCGGCCTTGTGTAGTGTGTTGCGGCGGTGGTTAAAGACAGAGAGAGAGAGAGATAGTGTCATTTAATTTGAGTTAGATAGAGCAGGCAGGCGAGTCAGTTAACTTCAGTTACAGCGTGTAGAGGATATATATGCATCCTAGGTGTTGTATATATATTTACACACTGTATTCAGTTTAGCTAGATCCATTCCTGTTATTCTCTATACTGACAGGCAGTCAGGTGATTGTGCTAGCTGCAGTATTTTCACTTAGTGTACTGTGTCCTTTGCACAGTGTGCACCTAAAGCTTACCTGAATATAATTGCTGGTGTTCTGATACAAATACAGGCAGGGAGCTGCAGTATTTTGCTTTAGTGTCTATTTCACAGTGTGCACCTAAAGCTTACCTGAATACAATTGCTGGTGTTTTGATACAAATACAGGCAGGGTGCTGCAGTATTTTTCTTTAGTGTCCTTTGCACAGTGTGCACCTAAAGCTTACCTCAATACAATTGCTGGTGTTCTGATACAAATACAGGCAGGGAGCTGCAGTACTTTGCATTAGTGTCCTTTGCACAGTGTGCACCTAAAGCTTACCTGAATAAAATTTCTGGTGTTCTGATACAAATATAGGCAGGGAGCTGCAGTATTTTGCTTTAGTGTCCTTTGCGCAGTGTGCACCTAAAGCTTACCTCAATACAATTGCTGGCGTTCTGCTACAAATACAGGCAGGGAGCTGCAGTATTTTGCTTTAGTGTCATTTGTGCAGTGTGCATCTAAAGCTTACCTCAATACAATTGCTGGTGTTCTGCTACAAATACAGGCAGGGAGCTGCAGTATTTTGCTTTAGTGTCCTTTGCACAGTGTGCACCTAAAGCGAAACCTCAATAAAATTGCTGGTGTTCTGATACAAATACAGGCAGGGAGCTGCAGTATTTTGCATTAGTGTCCTTTGCACAGTGTGCACCTAAAGCTTACCTGAATACAATTGCTGGTGTTCTGATACAAATACAGGCAGGGAGCTGCAGTATTTTTCTTTAGTGCCCTTTGCACAGTGTGCACCTAAAGCTTACCTCAATACAATTGCTGGTGTTCTGATACAAATACAGGCAGGGAGCTGCAGTATTTTGCTTTAGTGTCCTTTGCACAGTGTGCACCTAAAGCTTACCTCAATACAATTGCTGGTGTTCTGATACAAATACAGGCAGGGAGCTGCAGTATTTTTCTTTAGTGTCCTTTGCACAGTGTGCACCTAAAGCTTACCTCAATACAATTGCTGGTGTTCTGATACAAATACAGGCAGGGAGCTGCAGTATTTTGCTTTAGTGTCCTTTGCACAGTGTGCACCTAAAGCTTACCTGAATACAATTTCTGGTGTTCTGATACAAATATAGGCAGGGAGCTGCAGTATTTTGCTTTAGTGTCCTTCGCGCAGTGTGCACCTAAAGCTTACCTCAATACAATTGCTGGTGTTCTGCTACAAATACCGGCAGGGAGCTGCAGTATTTTGCTTTAGTGTCCTTTGCACAGTGTGCGCCTAAAGCTTACCTCAATAAAATTGCTGGTGTTCTGATACAAATACAGGCAGGGAACTGCAGTATTTTGCATTAGTGTCCTTTGCACAGTGTGCACCTAAAGCTTACCTCAATACAATTGCTGGTGTTCTGATACAAATACAGGCAGGGAGCTGCAGTATTTTGCATTAGTGTCCTTTGCACAGTGTGCACCTAAAGCTTACCTGAATACAATTGCTGGTGTTCTGATAGAAATACAGGCAGGGAGCTGCAGTATTTTTCTTTAGTGTCCTTTGCACAGTGTGCACCTAAAGCTTACCTCAATACAATTGCTGGTGTTCTGATACAAATACAGGCAGGGAGCTGCAGTATTTTGCTTTAGTGTCCTTTGCACAGTGTGCACCTAAAGCTTACCTCAATACAATTGCTGGTGTTCTGATACAAATACAGGCAGGGAGCTGCAGTATTTTTCTTTAGTGTCCTTTGCACAGTGTGCACCTAAAGCTTACCTCAATACAATTGCTGGTGTTCTGATACAAATACAGGCAGGGAGCTGCAGTATTTTGCTTTAGTGTCCTTTGCACAGTGTGCACCTAAAGCTTACCTGAATACAATTTCTGGTGTTCTGATACAAATATAGGCAGGGAGCTGCAGTATTTTGCTTTAGTGTCCTTTGCGCAGTGTGCACCTAAAGCTTACCTCAATACAATTGCTGGTGTTCTGCTACAAATACCGGCAGGGAGCTGCAGTATTTTGCTTTAGTGTCCTTTGCGCAGTGTGCACCTAAAGCTTACCTCAATACAATTGCTGGTGTTCTGCTACAAATACAGGCAGGGAGCTGCAGTATTTTGCTTTAGTGTCCTTTGCACAGTGTGCACCTAAAGCGTACCTCAATAAAATTGCTGGTGTTCTGATACAAATACAGGCAGGGAGCTGCAGTATTTTGCATTAGTGTCCTTTGCACAGTGTGCACCTAAAGCTTACCTCAATACAATTGCTGGTGTTCTGATACAAATACAGGCAGGGAGCTGCAGTATTTTGCTTTAGTGTAATTTGCACAGTGTGCACCTAAAGCTTAACTGAATACAATTGCTGGTGTTCTGATACAAATACCACAGCTAGGGAGCTGCAGTATTTTCAGTGTCATGGATATGCATTAATGTCTGTCTGCCATCTTACCTTCCTCCTCATGTGTTCATCTAGAGACCAGACCTCCTTCACCTGGCTTCCTTTATAATCTCCTCCCAGCCTGACTCCACCCCAGGCCCTATCACTGAACACTATATTAACCTGTGCACTGCAAGCCTGCTTTGCTGATCAACGTGTTTGTTAGGCATTGTGTGTTTGGGTTCCTGCCTGCCGTGTGCTACGTCTGTCTCTCTGTTACGTTATTGGCTTGTCCCCGACCATCCCTGTCTGCTCGTGACCCTTGACCTTCGGCTCGTTCTTCGTTATCCTTGTCTGCTTGTGGCCCCTGACCTTCGGCTTGTTATTCGGTTCTCTCTATCGTGTGCTGCTGCTTCCCCTTATCCTACGGGGCGTGAGCTAGGAAACTCCAGGGGCCGCGACCTGGTCCCAGCCTGCAGCGTAACATCCTCACCACTAGAGGCCCTGGAGAAGACCAGCTGGGTCTTAGACTCCGCGCCCTGGGGAATCTTGGCTCTCGCTTCCGTTGGGATCCCGGTTGTGCTCCTCTGGTCCCGCTTTCCACAACCACCCAGTTTCCTATCCACAGAAGCCAGCCATAGGGTTCACTACCTCGCGGTGCACTCCTGTCCCCCTACGGTGTGCATCTGTCACCTGGCCACAGGTGACCCTGACAGTTTGATCAGCCATGAACCCGGCTGACATCCCGCTTCCCGCGGATGATCCATTGCAGGGCATAGTTCGCAGACTTGAGACCCAGGAATCAAATCAGACCCAGGTGATGCGATTCCTCCAGGATCTGGCTTCTCGATTCGAGCAGCTTCAGGTCTCCTTGGGAACCCCGAATCCGCAACCCCAAGTACAACCAGCGGCTGTACCTATCGCACCAGTCGCAGCCTCACACTCACTAAGATTGCCAGCTCCGTTCCGTTTCTCTGGGGACTCCAAGGCCTGCAGGGGGTTTCTCAGCCAATGCACTATTCATTTTGAGCTTCAGCCTCAAAGCTTCCTATCTGACCGGGCTAAGGTAGCCTATATCATTTCCCTCCTCTCCGGTGAAGCTTTGGCCTGGGCTGCCCCCCTGTGGGAGAGGAACGATCCGGTGGTTTCCAGTCTGTCCGAATTCTTGAAGCTCTTTCGTAATATCTTCGAAGAGCCGGCTCGGGCTTCTTCAGCGGCTAGTGCTGTCTTACGTCTTCGCCAAGAATCTAGTTCAGTGGGGCAATATGCTCTTCAGTTCCGTATCCACACAGCTGAATTGAGCTGGAATAATGAGGCCCTGGTCGCTACCTTTTTACATGGCCTCTCTGACCGAGTGAAAGACGAATTAGCGGGAAGAGCCATTCCCGTCGATCTGGACGATGTAATTTCATTATGCAACCAGATCGACATTCGTTTTCAAGAGAGGTCCTTAGAAAAAAGACGCCAGCACTCTCTGGGTCCTAGCCAGTCTGAGCTCCCCTCCCTTCATTCCGTGGAGCATCCTCTACCTGCTGAAGAACCTATGCAGCTGGGCCGGACCAGACTAACCCCCGAAGAACGTGCTAGGCGCAGAACTCTGGGCTTGTGCCTCTATTGTGGGGGCAAGGGTCATTTTCGTGACTCCTGCTCGCTTCGTCCGGGAAACGCTCGGGTCTAATACATTTGGAAGGTGGAGTATTGGACCCAGAAACATCACCTTCTCGCCTGCTCTTGCCGGTGTCCCTTCATGTAGGCACTTCTCCTCAGTCAACCCTTGCATACCTGGATTCCGGGGCTGCCGGCAATTTCATGGATTGGAGAACTGCTTCTTCTATGAAGCTTACCCTTTCACCTCTCACTACCCCATTGGTAGTCTCGGCAATTGATGGCACTGTTCTCCCAGGGGGCCCTATTCGCTTCCAGACGCTACCCATTAGGATGTCGGTAGGGATTCTCCACCAGGAGTGGATATCCTTTCTTATTCTACCCAAGGCCTCTACCCCAGTTGTATTGGGCCTCCCTTGGCTACAGCTCCACTCCCCACATGTGGACTGGGTCTCTGGGCAGATCCTGGCCTGGGGTTCCTCATGTTTCTCGTCGTGTCTTCTCAAGGTGACCCCCAAGGAGAGTCTTCCGGTTGCTGCCACTTCTGTTTCTTCTGATCTTCCCGCCGCATACAGCGATTACCGGGATGTGTTCTGTAAAAAATCAGCTGAGGTGCTTCCTCCCCACAGGTCTTTTGACTGTGCTATTGATCTTGTCCCCGGAGCAACTCTACCCAGGGGTCGTACCTACCCTCTGTCCATCCCAGAGACCCAGGCCATGTCGGAGTATGTAGCAGAGAATCTGGAGAGAGGGTTCATCCGGAAATCCTCATCGCCTGCAGGGGCAGGGTTCTTTTTTGTTGCCAAAAAGGATGGTACCTTAAGACCCTGCATCGATTATCGGGGTTTAAATGCGGTTACTATTAAAAATCGATACCCCTTACCCTTAATATCTGAGCTATTCGATAGGTTGAAGGGTGCCTCCATTTTCACCAAGTTGGATCTCAGAGGCGCGTACAATCTCATTCGAATACGGGAGGGTGACGAATGGAAGACTGCATTTAACACTAGAGACGGGCATTACGAATATCTGGTGATGCCTTTTGGTCTGTGTAATGCTCCAGCCGTGTTTCAAAACTTTGTCAATGAAATCTTCAGAGATCTGCTGTACCAGTTTGTTGTCATCTATCTGGATGACATTCTGATCTTTTCTGAAAATCTGCTCGTCCACAGAAACCATGTCCGCACTGTACTTCAACGTCTTAGAGAGAACAATCTCTATGCCAAGCTGGAGAAATGTTCCTTTGAATGTTCTGAGGTCCTGTTTTTGGGGTGCTTTGTCTCATGTTCGGGGCTTCGTATGGACCCTGGGAAGGTCTTGGCTATCACCAACTGGCCTCTTCCTGCTAGCCTCAAGGCCACACAGCGCTTTCTTGGCTTCACTAATTATTATAGGCAGTTCATAAGGAATTACTCTTCCATTGCCGCGCCTATTATCGCTTTGACCAAGAAGGGTGTGAATGCCAGAGACTGGCCTCCCGAAGCTGTCTCTGCATTTCACAACCTGAAACAGGCCTTTGTTTCTGGCCCCCTCTTGAGGAGACCAAATCCTGGGAATGCATTTTTTATCGAAGTGGACGCTTCCTCAATGGGGGTGGGAGCTGTGCTTCTTCAAATCTTTGAGAAGAGACGCCAACCATGTGCGTTCTTCTCCAAAAAAATTTCTCAGGCAGAGAGGAATTATGCCATCGGTGATCGGGAACTTCTCGCAATTAAATTGGCGTTAGAGGAGTGGCGTCATCTCTTGGAGGGTTCCCCTCACTCCATAACGATCTTTACCGATCACAAGAATTTACAGTATCTACAGAATGCTAAACGTCTGAATCCTAGACAGGCCAGGTGGAGTCTCTTCTTTGCCCGTTTTAATTTCACGATTACCTACAAACCTGGTTCCTGCAACGGTCGGGCTGATGCGCTCTCTAGGTCATTTGACACTTTGGACGAGGAGTCCGCCCCTGAACCTGAGCCGATCATTCCCACCTCATGCATTGTTGCCCACTCTACCACCCTGAAGTCTAAAATTCCGCCTGGTAAGACCTTTGTCCCCACTGAGCTAAGAGCTAAGATCCTTCGTTGGGGACATGATTCCAAGGTGGCAGGGCATTCTGGATTCCTCCGATCCTTCCTACTCATCAGTCGTCACTACTGGTGGCCTAATCTCCGCTCAGACGTCAAAGACTACGTTAAAGCTTGTCGTGTCTGTGCTCAGTCCAAATCCTCCACACAAGCTCCTGCTGGTCTCCTCATGCCCTTGCCTATTCCTAAGGAACCCTGGGCCCATATTGCCATGGATTTTATCACCGATCTCCCACTGTCTGAGAATAATACAGTCATTTGGGTGGTAATCGATCGATTCTCCAAGATGGCTCATTTTGTTCCTCTTCCTGGTCTTCCTTCTGCCCCTGCCTTGGTTCCCATTTTCATTCGAGAAATTCTCCGCCTACATGGGGTCCCTTCTCATATTGTTTCCGACAGGGGAGTCCAATTCACGTCTCGTTTTTGGAGAGCCTTTTGCAAATCCCTCAATATTGTCTTGGATTTTTCTTCTTCTTACCATCCCCAATCCAATGGACAGACTGAGAGGGTTAATCAGGAGTTAGAGGTCTTTCTTCGCACCTTTGTGTCTTCTCACCATGACGATTGGTCCTCTCTACTCCCGTGGGCAGAATTCTCCCATAACAATCATGTGAATACCAGTTCGCAGAAGACACCCTTTTTCACAGTTTATGGAAAACACCCTCAACTTCCTCTTCCTATGATCTGTTCTCCAGACATTCCAGCTTTGGCTTCGGTTCAGGAGTCTCTCAATTCCGTTTGGGGTCACGTTCATGATTCCCTCCGGGCAGCTGCTGAAAAATTCAAAGGCTTTGCCGACCGCCGCAGGCGTAAACCGCCTTCTCTTCAGCCAGGGGACAAAGTCTGGCTCTCTACCAGGAACATCAAGCTCCGAGTTCCTTCTCTGAAGTTTGCTCCACGATTCATCGGTCCATACACGGTAACTGCTAAACTGAATCCGGTTTGTTTCAAACTCCAGATTCCTAAGAGCCTTAAAATCACTAACTCCTTTCATGTTGCTCTTCTAAAGCCTTTAGTCCTCAATAAATTCTCTCGTCCTCTTCCTACCGTGGCGCCTGTCTCGGAGGATAATCAGGAGTACGAGATCAGTCAAATTCTGGACTCCCGACTCTGTAAAGGCGTTCTTCAGTACCTCGTTCATTGGAAAGGGTTTGGTCCTGAGGAGAGGTCTTGGATCACTGCATCTGAGGTCTTTGCACCTCGTCTGTTAAAGGAGTTTCATCTGAAGTTTCCCTCTAAACCTGGGCCCAGGCGGGGAAGGGGGAGGCCTCGTAAGAGGGAGGGTACTGTCATGGATATGCATTAATGTCTGTCTGCCATCTTACCTTCCTCCTCATGTGTTCATCTAGAGACCAGACCTCCTTCACCTGGCTTCCTTTATAATCTCCTCCCAGCCTGACTCCACCCCAGGCCCTATCACTGAACACTATATTAACCTGTGCACTGCAAGCCTGCTTTGCTGATCAACGTGTTTGTTAGGCATTGTGTGTTTGGGTTCCTGCCTGCCGTGTGCTACGTCTGTCTCTCTGTTACGTTATTGGCTTGTCCCCGACCATCCCTGTCTGCTCGTGACCCTTGACCTTCGGCTCGTTCTTCGTTATCCTTGTCTGCTTGTGGCCCCTGACCTTCGGCTTGTTATTCGGTTCTCTCTATCGTGTGCTGCTGCTTCCCCTTATCCTACGGGGCGTGAGCTAGGAAACTCCAGGGGCCGCGACCTGGTCCCAGCCTGCAGCGTAACATCCTCACCACTAGAGGCCCTGGAGAAGACCAGCTGGGTCTTAGACTCCGCGCCCTGGGGAATCTTGGCTCTCGCTTCCGTTGGGATCCCGGTTGTGCTCCTCTGGTCCCGCTTTCCACAACCACCCAGTTTCCTATCCACAGAAGCCAGCCATAGGGTTCACTACCTCGCGGTGCACTCCTGTCCCCCTACGGTGTGCATCTGTCACCTGGCCACAGGTGACCCTGACATTCAGTTAGTGTACTGTGTCCTCTGCACAGTGTGCAACTAAAGCTAACTGAAGACAATTGCTGGTGTTCTCATACTAATAATACTATAGGCAGGCAGTTTATTCTGCTAGCTGCAGTATAATCAGTACTACATCCCAGCTTTGTGCAGCTACATCTCCCTGCAGGCCATTAGTATGTCTGGAAGGACAACAAGGAGAGGCAGACAGTCACGAGCCAATAAAAGAGGGCAAGCAAGCTCTGTGTCTAGAGGCAACAGTGATGGTTGTGGACACGGTGCATCCTCATCAGCACGTGGCCATGGGACACGCTTGTCCTTTTTTCCGGCAGCTGGCCGTGTTGAGTCGCAACATGCCGAAGACTTGGTAGAGTGGATGACCAAGCCGTCCTCATCCTCCTCATCCTCTCTCACCCAGACTCAGGGTACTTTGTCTGGCAAAGCAGCTGCCAAAGCGGCCTCTTCCCTCGGCTTAATGGCATCAGTCACTCCTTCCCTAGCCCCACCATGTTCTCCTGAGGAGTCCCCCAAACTGTTTGACCACAGTGTTGGGTACATGCTCCAGGAGGATGCCCAGCATTTTGAAGGCTCCGATGATGGTACCCAGCTAGAGGAAGGCAGTAACGTGAGCCCAGAGAGAGGGGGTGCCCAAGAAGGACAGAAATCTGGCAGTCATGTTCCCCCAGCTGCAGCATACTGCCAGGTATGCTACAGTGATGAAGAGGGAGGGTAGAGTATCTGTGAGGGGTTGCAGTATTGTGGCACCAGCACCAGTGCCTAAGGCCCAAGCAGTAGAATTACAATTCTTGATCTAATATTTCACAACTGAGCCCATTCCTGCGCCCACCAAGAGTAACTGTGAGGACTTACAGTGTTGTGGCACCAGCACCACCACCGCCACCACCAAAGGCCCAATTTGTCCTACCACTGTTCAACAATGGCATGTAATTACAATTCTTGACATAATAGTTCACAGCAGGGCGTTCCAGCGTCCACCAAGAGTAACTGTGAGGGCTCACAGTGTTGTGGCAACACCAACACCTAAGGGCCAAATTTCTGCAGAGTATATATGGCAGGCCCCTACTTTTAAACATCCAACTTACGAACGACTCTTACTTGCAAACGGAAGTAGACAACAGGAAGTGAGAGGAAATCTACCCCTAGGAAGGGAAATTCTCTCCTGTAAGAGTTAATATGGGAAAAAGGTGTCTTCTCTCCACTGATGCTTTATCACCAATCCTTGTTTCACTAAAAAACCCAAATTTTCAAAAAACATTTGTCATTGGGACGGAAAGTGAGGTGAAATGTTCTGAACAGGTGCACAGACAGCAAAACAAATGTTACAGTGGTGATAACCCGTCCCTATGTTTTCCAAAAAGCTTAAAAATAGATTTCTTGGCTGGAGCTACACTTTAAAAATGTACCAGTTCACAAGTACAAACAGATTCTACGTAACAACAAACCTACAGTCCCTGTCTTGTTTGCACCGCCTGTATACTGCTGTTCAGAGTATATAGGGCCTTTCCTTTTTTTAATTTGGGTGCGGGATTCCCCTTAATATCCATACAAGACCCAAAGGGGCTGGTAAGGGGCTGGTAATGGGCTGGGGGGGGTACCCATGCCATTTTTCTCAATGATTTTCATCCATATTGCCGGGACCAGACATTACAAGCCGCAAGCAGTTTTAAATGACTTTTTTTCCTTTAGAAATGTCATTTTGTGCAGGGACAGTTCTAAATACGGGAAACACGTGCCACTTCACAGGCATGCTATAGACATCCCCCAGGTACAATATTTAAAGGAATATTTCACTTTATTTTTTTTCACTTTAAGCATCATTAACCACTTAACGACCGCTCACTGTATATATACGTCGGCAGAATGGAACGGACAGGCACAATCACGTCCCTGTACGTGCCTGCCTTCATATAGTTGGGGGGTCCCATCGGACCCCCCTTCTATACAGTGAGCGGTCAGCATCGTTCCGGGAGCGATCCGTGATGAGGGGACGGCCATTCGTTTCCGGCCACCCCCTCGCGATCGCTCCCAGCGAATTAAAAGCTTCCTCTGCCTGTGTAATGTTTACACAGGCAGGAGGAAGTGATGTCATCTCTCCTGCGGCGCTCACATATACCGAGCGCCGCATGAGAGAAGACACAAAGGTTAGTGCACTAAACAGCACACTGACACCACACACATAGGCACAGGATCGCCCCCCCAGGCCCCCCCAGACACCCCCAGATCACCCCCTAGCCCCCAGTCACAGTGTCACAGTGACCATTTATTTACTAATCACTGCAATCAGTGACATTTGTGACTGTAAAAGTGTCAGGGCAGAGTGTTTTAGGTCCAGTATAGCCACCTAACACCCCCTTATTAAAGGTTTAACCCCTTGATGGCCCCCCAGGTAACCCTTTCACCCCCTAGCACTGCTGTCACTAAGCGATCATTTTTCTGATCGCTGTATTAGTGTCGGTGATGCCGATAGGTAGCCAGCTATTTTTTTTAGGTTCGCCGCAGGTTTTTATAGCGTCAGGTACCCCCATATATTACCTAATAAAGGTTTAACCCCTTGATCGCCCCCCCCCAGGTAACCCTTTCACCCCCTTTTGCCAGTGTCACTAAGCGATCATTTTTCTGATCGCTGTCTTAGTGTCGGTGATGCCGATAGGTAGCCAGTTATTTTTTTTAGGTTCGCCGCAGGTTTTTATAGCGTCAGGTACCCCCATATATTACCTAATAAAGGTTTAACCCCTTGATCGCCCCCCAGGTAACCCTTTCACCCCCTTTTGCCAGTGTCACTAAGCGATCGTTTTTCTGATCGCTGTATTAGTTATGCTGTTGCCGATAGGTAGCCAGTTATTTTTTTTAGGTTCGCCGCAGGATTTTATAGCGTCAGGTACCCCCATATATTACCTAATAAAGGTTTAACCCCTTGATCGCCCCCCCCAGCTAACCCTTTCACCCCCTTTTGCCAGTGTCACTAAGCAATCGTTTTTCTGATCGCTGTCTTAGTGTCGGTGATGCCGATAGGTAGCCAGTTATTTTTTTTAGGTTCGCCGCAGGTTTTTATAGCGTCAGGTACCCCCATATATTACCTAATAAAGGTTTAACCCCTTGATCGCCCCCAGGTAACCCTTTCACCCCCTTTTGCCAGTGTCACTAAGCGATCGTTTTTCTGATCGCTGTATTAGTTATGCTGGTGCCGATAGGTAGCCAGTTATTTTTTTTAGGTTCGCCGCAGGTTTTTATAGCGTCAGGTACCCCCATATATTACCTAATAAAGGTTTAACCCCTTGATCGCCCCCCAGGTAACCCTTTCACCCCCTTTTGCCAGTGTCACTAAGCGATCGTTTTTCTGATCGCTGTATTAGTTATGCTGGTGCCGATAGGTAGCCAGCTATTTTTTTTAGGTTCGCCGCAGGTTTTTATAGCGTCAGGTACCCCCATATATTATCTAATAAAGGTTTTAACCCCCTAATTGCCCCTAGTTAACCCTTTCACCAGTGATCACCGTATAAGTGTTACTGGTGACAATGGTTAGCCAGTTAGTTATTTTGTTATTTAGGTTCCCCGTCAGGTTTTTATATAGCGTCAGGTACCCCCATATATTACCTAATAAAGGTTTAACCCCCTGATTGCCCCTAGTTAACCCTTTCACCAGTGATCACCATATAAGTGTTACGGGTGAAGCTGGTTAGTTAGTTTGCTTTTTATAGTGTCAGGGCACCCGCCGTATATAACCCAATAAAGGTTTAACTCCCTGATCACCCGGCGGGTGATATCAATTAGGTTTTAGTGTCAGAGAGGGTCTGCGTCGCCCCAGGCAGCGTCAGGTTAGTGCCAGTAACGCTAACACCCATGCGTGAAGCATACACCTCCCTTAGTGGTATAGTATCTGAACAGATCAATATCTGATCTGATCAAATCTATACTAGCCTCCCCAGCAGTTTAGGGTTCCCAAAAACGCAGTGTTAGCGGGATCAGCCCAGATACCTGCTAGCACCTGCGTTTTGCCCCTCCGTCCAGCCCAGGCCACCCAAGTGCAGTATCGATCGATCACTGTCACTTACAACACACATAACTGCAGCGTTCGCAGAGACAGGCCTGATCCCTGCGACTCCAGTGCTGTAGGAGGTGATTTCACCACCACAGTTAAAAAAAAGAGCATATATGCCGAAGCATGGGGGCAGGAGGGGAGTGATTTTGCTCCTAATGCCGCGTACATACGGTCAAAATTCCGACGGAGGCATGCCCATGGAAAAGTCCGACCATGTGTGTGCGGCATAACTTTTGCGGGAGGATGCCCCCATGCTTCGGCATATATAAATGGTGCATGTATGCCCATCATTAGAAGTGGGTGGATGAAGGGAGGTATTCTAATGGTGGGCATACCCACCGATCAATCTCTTTTTTTCGTTCAGCCAACAGGCTGCATGAAAAGAAAGATTACAATACACGTCCAACAAGGACCAGCAACGTACTGGTATGTTGCTGGACTTGAAATGGTTATACCAGATTGATGCCTGCGGTTTTAGGTATCATCTTGGTATCATTCTTTTCAGCCAGCGGCCGACTTTCATGTAAAAGCAATCCTAGCGGCTAATTAGCCTCTGGACTGCTTTTACAAGCAGTGGGAGGGAAAGTCCCCCCCGGATATAAAAAGCGCCATTGGGAAATTGGGAAAGCATTTTATCACACCGATCTTGGTGTGGTCAGATGCTTTGAGGGCAGAGGAAAGATCTAGGGTCCAATAGACCCCAGTTTTTTCAAAAAAAGAGTACCTGTCACTACCTATTGCTATCATAGGGGATATTTACATTCCCTGAGATAGCAATAAAAATGATAAAAAAAAAATATGGAAGGAACAGTTTAAAAATAAAATAAAAAAAGCAAAATTAATTAAAAAAAAAGCACCCCTGTCCCACCCTGCTCTTGCGCAATGGCGAACGCAAGCGTCGGTCTGTAAACAGCAATTGCATCATGCATGTTAGGTATTACCGCGAAGGTCAGATCGAGGGCAGTCATTTTAGCAGTAGACCGCCTCTGTAAATCTAACGTGGTAACCTGTAAAGGCTTTTAAAGGTTTTTAAAAATGTATGTAGTTTGTCGCCACTGCGCGTTTGTGCGAAATTTTAAAGCATGTCATGTTTGGTATCTATGTACTCGGCCTAAGATCATCTTTTTTATTTCATCAAACATTTGGGCAATATAGTGTGTTTTAGTGCATTAAAATTAAAAAAAGTGTATTTTTTCCCCAAAAAATGCATTTGAAAAATTGCTGCGCAAATACTGTGTGGAAAAAAAAAATGCAACACCCACCATTTTAATCTGTAGGGCCTTTGCTTTAAAAAAATATATAATGTTTGGGGGTTCAACATAATTTTCTTGCAAAAAAAAAAATGTTTTCATGTAAACAAAAAGTGTCAGAAAGGGCTTTGTCTTCAAGTGGTTAGAAGTAGGGATGAGCTCGGTGTTAGAGTCGAACATACGTTCGACTCGAACATCGGCTGTTCGATCGTTCGCCGAACAACGAACGATTTGGGCCGTTCGCGCCTAATTCGCGGCCCACAATGCACTACGCCATCGCAGTGTCATCCAGGCGCTGTGATTGGCCAAGCATGCACTGTGACCCCGCATGCTTGGCCAATCACAGCGCTGGCAGCGAGGAGAGCAATGATTGGCCACAGGCAGGATGCCTGTGGCCAATTATTGCTGAGGGTGTTTAGTACACGCCCCACACTATAAAAGGCCGCCAGCACGGCGGCCTAGTGTAGTGTGTTCCGGAGCAGGGAAAGAGAAGCATAGGCAGGGACAGTGACATTTTTTTTTCTTGCTTAACCTGGATTCCTTTAGTTTAGGGAAAGAGAAGGATAGGTAGGGAGAGTGTCAGTCTGTTTTACTGTGCTAAACCTTGTTTGTAGGGACAGGGAAGGACAGTGAGTGAAATTCTCATTGTGCTATACTGTGCTAAAGCATTCCTCATCAACCATCTTTAAAAAAAAAATTTTATAGGGACAGAAAACTATAGGTAGGGAGAGTGTCAGTGTGTTTTACTGTGCTAAACCTTGTTTGTAGGGACAGGGAAGGACAGTGAGGGAAATTCTCATTGTGCAATACTGTGCTAAAGCATTCCTCATCAACCATCTTTAAAAAAACATTTTTTATAGGGACAGAAAACTATAGGTAGGGAGAGTGTCAGTGTGTTTTACTGTGCTAAACCTTGTTTGTAGGGACAGGGAAGGACAGTGAGGGAAATTCTCATTGTGCTATACTGTGCTAAAGCATTCCTCATCAACCATCTTTAAAAAAACATTTTTTATAGGGACAGAAAACTATAGGTAGGGAGAGTGTCAGTGTGTTTTACTGTGCTAAACCTTGTTTGTAGGGACAGGGAAGGACAGTGAGGGAAATTCTCATTGTGCTATACTGTGCTAAAGCATTCCTCATCAACCATCTTTAAAAAAAAAAAAATTATAGGGACAGAAAACTATAGGTAGTGTGACAGCAGGAAGGTAAAGTCACCTGGTTGCATCCAGGGGGGTAGATATATTTCGCCCAGATTCAGGCTTTACGCCGACTTATACAACTAGGTGGAGAGTTGTATAAGGCTAGTGGGCTCATGGATGACTCATACCTCTAGGGAGAGTGTGGGGCGTCGTGCAGACAGAGATGAGGAGACCAGCTGAACCTTGTCAGCTCATTTAGGCCTCTATAAGAACTCCCAGCTTCATTAGATGTTAGCTCATGCCTGGAACCAGACCTGTGTGGACTGTCTAGGGAGAGTGAACCCCTGTGCGGTGAGACAAAGCCTGTGTGGCTATTTGCTTGGACATTTAAAACCAGGGACTTAGGGACTAGGACAGCACTAGGCTGATCCCAGTTGTTAGTTAGGAAACCTGTATGTTTAGTCAGAGGTCAAGTTGACCAGGATTTATTTTGTTTATGTTTCTTTTGCTTTGCTGTGTTTTGTCACTGTAAATAGAAAATAAACCGCACCTTTTTGATTTTGAAAACCACAACCTCCGTTTGCTGGGCCTGTTTTTGTGTGGGGAGCCCATCTCGGGGGTCACACACACCCGCTGCCGAGCTAACCCCCTCACAGTTGGTGGAGAACCAGTGGCAGTTTTTTTTTTTAAGCCAGCATGGAGGAGATACTGAAGCAGCTGGCTCTAGCAAATGCCAATCAACAGCAGACAAATGCAGGTTTGCAAAAGAACTTCACAGCCCAGCAGCAAGCTCATCAACAGAGCCTTGCAGCCCAGCAGCAGACAAACGCAACTTTGCAACAGAGTCTGGAGGCTCAGCAACAAGCCCAGCAGCAATCTGAGGCCCGCTTCATAGACCTGTTGCAGAAGCAAGAGCAGAGACTACAACAACAGATGGAAGCAGTAATGCAGCAACGTCCGCAGACCAGTGAGGAAAGCCGTCCCACTAATACCGCGTCCTTTGGGGTGAGTCGTTTATTGACAAAAATGACTGGAGAGGATGATCCAGAGGTATTTTTGACCACATTTGAAAGGACCGCTGAAAGAGAAAAGTGGCCTGAGGAGCAGTGGGCTGGACTGGTGGCTCCTCTGTTAACTGGTGAATCGCAGAAAGCTTACTATGACCTAGAGCCTAACCAAGCAAAAGACTATGTGATGCTAAAAGCTGAAATATTGGCAAGGCTGGGTGTCACCCAGGCTGTCCGGGCTCAGCGTGTGCATAACTGGACTTTCCAGCTTGGAAAACCCCCCAGGTCTCAAATGTATGATCTCATTCACCTGAGCAGAAAGTGGCTACAGCCAGAGACTTTGTCCGCACCAAAGATTGTGGAACGTGTTGTAATGGATCGGTTTTTGAGAGCTCTTCCTACTGCCATCCAAAAGTGGGTAAGCCATGGAGACCCAGAGACGGCCGATGGTCTTGTGGATCGTGTGGAGAAATACTTGGCTACAGAGAACCTGACGGCCTCTTCCAGAGACACTCGGACTTTCCACCCTAAGACCAGACCATCCCCAGGGGCGGATAAGAGGATTCCAAGGGGTGAGGGTGGAGAGAGTGAGAGGGTGGGAGCTCTACCCCAAGTTTGGCGAGAACAGCCTGGGAAATCAGCGGCTCAAGAGGCCGCAAGAAGGATCGTTTGCTACCGCTGCCGGCAAGCGGGACATATTGCAGCCAATTGCCCGGTTGTGGAGGAACCCATGCAGTGTGACTTTCTGACGGGCAGACGTCAGTCGCTGTGTGCGACAGTCGCATGCACTGCCATTCGAGGAACTGAGAAACATTTATGCAAAATGTGTGTTAATGGTAGAAATGTTGTGGTATTGTTGGATTCAGGTAGCCTTGTGACCCTGATAAAGGCTGAGTTAGTTAAAACAGAGGTCTCTGGGAATAGCAAGGTAGCTGTTATTTGTGTGCATGGGGACACCCGAGAGTATCCAGTGACTACAGTGTGTTTCGAGACCCCCAAAGGTACCCTCTCTCATCCAGTGGGCTTAGTATCTCAGTTACCGCATGACGCCATTGTGGGAAGGGATTTTCCGAAGTTCTGGGAACTGTGGGATGATCCTGAGCCCCCCACTGGTGCCCCTATGTACCAGGAATGTGATAGCCAGAACTCCCCTGAGAGTGGTGAGGACTCTCCGGAATTTCCCTTATCAGTATTGGCAGGGGAGACTCAAGAAACTGGAGAGGAGCCCACCTCCTCAGACGAAAACCTACCGTCTGTGGAGTTTTCTGATCTTGAGGTTCACAGGGAAAACTTTGCCACAGAACAGTTGAAAGACCCCGCCCTAATAAAGGCACGGGAAAACGTAGTGAAAATAGATGGCGAGTTAGTGAACCCAGATAATACCTGCACTTACCCATACTTCAGCGTAGAGAAGGACCTACTGTATCGGGTGGCAAAAAGGGCAGAAGAAACCATTGAGCAGCTTGTGGTGCCCAAACCTTACAGGAAGTTGGTGTTGGAGTTGGCCCATGGGCACATTCTTGGAGGTCATCTGGGGACAGAGAAAACCCGAGAGAGGGTATTACAGAGATTCTATTGGCCGGGGGTGATGAAGGACATAGAAAATTATTGTTCCTCCTGCCCTGTGTGTCAGAGGTCGGCCCCGGTGCCACATTTCCGTAGCCCGCTGGTCCCTCTACCCATCATTGAGGTCCCGTTTGAGAGGATCGCCATGGATTTGGTAGGTCCTATAATCAAGTCCGCTAGGGGGCACCAGTACATATTAGTTATAATGGACTATGCCACCCGTTATCCAGAAGCGATCCCTCTCCGAAATACCTCGGCCAAAACCATAGCCAAAGAGCTATCTCTTGTGTTTAGCCGGGTGGGTATTTGTAAAGAACTGCTTACGGACCAAGGTACACCCTTTATGTCCCGGGTTATGAAGGAGCTGTGTAAATTGTTCAAAGTGACGCAATTACGTACATCTGTGTATCACCCCCAAACCGATGGGCTGGTTGAAAGGTTCAACAAAACCCTAAAACAAATGTTGAAGAAAGTGGTGGATAGAGATGGAAAGGATTGGGACTGTCTACTTCCTTATCTGATGTTTGCTATTAGGGAGGTGCCCCAATCCTCTACGGGATTCTCCCCCTTTGAGTTACTGTATGGGAGACACCCAAGAGGGCTGTTGGATATTGCCAAGGAAACTTGGGAAAGTGAAAGTTCTCCCCACAGGAGTGTGATTGAGCATGTCGCCCTGATGCAAGACCGAATTGCACAGGTAATGCCCATCGTGAAGGAACATTTGGCCCAAGCGCAGTTAGCACAGCAGAGAGTGTACAACCGTGGAGCCAAGACCCGTACCTTTTCCCCGGGGGATAGGATACTGGTACTTGTCCCTACGGTTGAAAGTAAATTCCTTGCCAAATGGCAAGGCCCCTACGAGATAATGGAAAAAGTGAGCGAAGTGAATTACAAGGTCAGACAACCAGGAAGGCGAAAGCCCGAACAGATCTATCACGTTAATCTGTTGAAAGCCTGGAGGGATAGAGAGTCCCTAGTCGCAGACACTTGGTCACCAGCTCAAACTGGTTGCGTGATTCCTGAGGTTGGAATAGCAGCCACCTTGTCACAACCCCAACAACAGGAGGTTAAGGAGTTTGTGCTTCGCAACAAGGAGGTATTCTCTGAGCTGCCGGGACAAACATCTGGGGTAGAGCATGACATCATTACCCCGCCCGGTGAAAGGGTGAAGTTAAAACCCTATCGGATCCCAGAGGCCCGACGGGAGGCAATACGGGAGGAAGTACAGAAAATGCTGAACTTAGGGGTGATAGAGGAGTCCCAAAGTGATTGGTCTAGTCCCATTGTGTTGGTGCCTAAACCGGATGGGAGCTGGCGATTTTGTAACGATTTTCGTCAGTTGAACAAAGTTACAAAATTTGACACCTACCCCATGCCACGTATAGATGAGTTGATCGACCGGCTGGGAACAGCCCGATACATGACGACTCTTGACCTCACAAAAGGGTATTGGCAAATCCCCCTGGCCAAGTCGGCCAAAGAGAAAACCGCATTTGTAACCCCAGACGGGGCGTTCCAATATAAAAGAATGCCGTTCGGGTTACAGAATGCGCCGGCCACATTCCAGCGGAAAATGGACCAGATGCTGAGGCCCCATCGGAAGTATGCTGCGGCTTACCTGGATGACATAATTGTCCATAGCACAGATTGGGCCTCACATCTGCCAAAAGTGCAAGCAGTCCTGGACTCTGTTCGGGAAGCGGGGTTTACGGCTAACCCCAAGAAGTGTACCATTGGGCAGGAGGAGGCCAAATATCTTGGGTACACCATTGGGAGGGGAGTAATAAAACCCCAACTCAACAAAGTCGAGGCCATCCAGAGTTGGCCACGTCCCAACAGCAAGAAGCAGGTACGAGCCTTTCTGGGAATCGCTGGGTATTATCGGCGATTCATTCCCCACTTTGCTTCTAAGGCTGTGCCCCTAACCAACCTGACGAAGGGGAAAGGGTCGGTCATGATTAAATGGACCCCCGAGGCTGAGGCAGCATTCCAATTCTTGAAACAAGCCTTATGTAGCCAGCCAGTGTTGTACTCACCCGACTTCTCTAAAGACTTTGTCGTACAAAGTGATGCGTCAGATGTGGGGTTAGGAGCAGTATTGTCCCAGGTCTGGAACGGGGAAGAGCACCCAGTCATTTACCTCAGCAGGAAGTTGAAGTCCCATGAGGTAAATTACGCCACCGTTGAAAAGGAGTGTTTAGCGGTGAAGTGGGCTCTAGATTCCCTTCGGTACTACCTGCTAGGTAGGCACTTTGACATGGTTACGGATCACGCTCCGTTAAAGTGGATGGCTCAAAACAAGGAAACAAATAGAAGAGTGAATAGGTGGTTCCTGGCCCTCCAGGAATTCAACTTCACAGTAAAGCATCGCCCTGGCGTTCAAATGGGGAATGTGGATGCTTTGTCTCGAGTACATGAATGCCTGATTGCTGGTGTTCCAACCCCGAGGTTAAAACAAGAGGGGGGGGTATGTGACAGCAGGAAGGTAAAGTCACCTGGTTGCATCCAGGGGGGTAGATATATTTCGCCCAGATTCAGGCTTTACGCCGACTTATACAACTAGGTGGAGAGTTGTATAAGGCTAGTGGGCTCATGGATGACTCATACCTCTAGGGAGAGTGTGGGGCGTCGTGCAGACAGAGATGAGGAGACCAGCTGAACCTTGTCAGCTCATTTAGGCCTCTATAAGAACTCCCAGCTTCATTAGATGTTAGCTCATGCCTGGAACCAGACCTGTGTGGACTGTCTAGGGAGAGTGAACCCCTGTGCGGTGAGACAAAGCCTGTGTGGCTATTTGCTTGGACATTTAAAACCAGGGACTTAGGGACTAGGACAGCACTAGGCTGATCCCAGTTGTTAGTTAGGAAACCTGTATGTTTAGTCAGAGGTCAAGTTGACCTCTGACTAAACATACAGGTTTCCTAACTAACAACTGGGATCAGCCTAGTACTGTCCTAGTCCCTAAGTCCCTGGTTTTAAATGTCCAAGCAAATAGCCACACAGGCTTTGTCTCACCGCACAGGGGTTCACTCTCCCTAGACAGTCCACACAGGTCTGGTTCCAGGCATGAGCTAACATCTAATGAAGCTGGGAGTTCTTATAGAGGCCTAAATGAGCTGACAAGGTTCAGCTGGTCTCCTCATCTCTGTCTGCACGACGCCCCACACTCTCCCTAGAGGTATGAGTCATCCATGAGCCCACTAGCCTTATACAACTCTCCACCTAGTTGTATAAGTCGGCGTAAAGCCTGAATCTGGGCGAAATATATCTACCCCCCTGGATGCAACCAGGTGACTTTACCTTCCTGCTGTCACAGTAGGGAGAGTGTCAGTGTGTTTTACTGTGCTAAACCTTGTTTGTAGGGACAGGGAAGGACAGTGAGGGAAATTCTCATTGTGCTATACTGTGCTAAAGCATTCCTCATCAACCATCTTTAAAAAAACATTTTTTATAGGGACAGAAAACTATAGGTAGGGAGAGTGTCAGTGTGTTTTACTGTGCTAAACCTTGTTTGTAGGGACAGGGAAGGACAGTGAGGGAAATTCTCATTGTGCTATACTGTGCTAAAGCATTCCTCATCAACCATCTTTAAAAAAAATAAAATTATAGGGACAGAAAACTATAGGTAGGGAGAGTGTCAGTGTGTTTTACTGTGCTAAACCTTGTTTGTAGGGACAGGGAAGGACAGTGAGGGAAATTCTCATTGTGCTATACTGTGCTAAAGCATTCCTCATCAACCATCTTTAAAAAAAAAAAAATTATAGGGACAGAAAACTATAGGTAGGGAGAGTGTCAGTGTGTCAGGGAAATAGGCGCATCCCTGTGCGTAATGGTGCAGGGTTGGCAAACCTGCATAGGCAAAGGCACTGTCAGGGAACCAACAGAAGGAGAAGGACTTTAGGACCCAGCATCTCTACCAGCAGGTCACATGGGCCTATATAAGGAAGTCTGCTAGTGTCTGCATTTGCTGGTTTATCTTCAGCTCCCCCTGTGTTCCTGTATCCTGAATCACCTGTTGATCTGATCTCCTGTGTACCGACCCGGCTTGTTCTGACCCGCTCTTCCTGATCCTTTGGCTCGACTCTTGGCTTGCACCTGACCTCCTTCTGCCTGCTCCCTGCATCTGACCCCGGCTTGTCTATTGAACTCTGCATATCCTGCTCCCTGCACTAAGACTCGGCTCATCCCTGGTCATTCTGATTACGGACTGTCTTCCTGTGAATGATCCTTGGCCTGGCTCCCGACTCAGTTTTCCAGTTGCTCCACTGGTCTCTGTCTCCTGGACCCTCCAAGCACGTCTGTCTTCAATTACCAGGCACCCGTGCTTCTGTGGGCACTACACCTGCTGTGTCATCTTCAGTGGTGTGCTGCACTCGGCCGCAAGGGGAGCCCTCCCAGCATCTCGGCCTCCTACCAAGTTCCTGACACAGTGTGTTTTACTGTGCTAAACCTTGTTTGTAGGGACAGGGAAGGACAGTGAGGGAAATTCTCATTGTGCTATACTGTGCTAAAGCATTCCTCATCAACCATCTTTAAAAAAACATTTTTTATAGGGACAGAAAACTATAGGTAGGGAGAGTGTCAGTGTGTTTTACTGTGCTAAACCTTGTTTGTAGGGACAGGGAAGGACAGTGAGGGAAATTCTCATTGTGCTATACTGTGCTAAAGCATTCCTCATCAACCATCTTTAAAAAAAAAAAAATTATAGGGACAGAAAACTATAGGTAGGGAGAGTGTCAGTGTGTTTTACTGTGCTAAACCTTGTTTGTAGGGACAGGGAAGGACAGTGAGGGAAATTCTCATTGTGCTATACTGTGCTAAAGCATTCCTCATCAACCATCTTTAAAAAAAAAAAATTATAGGGACAGAAAACTATAGGTAGGGAGAGTGTCAGTGTGTTTTACTGTGCTAAACCTTGTTTGTAGGGACAGGGAAGGACAGTGAGGGAAATTCTCATTGTGCTATACTGTGCTAAAGCATTCCTCATCAACCATCTTTGAAATCCTTGTTTTTTGGACAGTCAGGGAAATTGTCATTGTGCTATTCTGTTCAAAAGGGGCATGTAATTACAATTCTTGATCTAATAATTCACAGCAGGGCCCATTCCTGCACCCACCAAGAGTAACTCTGAGGGCTTACAGTGTTGTGGCAACACCACCACCACCACCACCACCACGAAAGGCCCAATTTTTCAGCCCCTGTTCAACAGGGGCATGCAATTACAATTCTTGATCTAATAATTCACAGCAGGGCCCATTGCTGCACCCACCAAGAGTAACTGTCAGGGCTTACAGTGTTGTGGCACCAGCACCACCATCAAAGGCCCAATTTTTGCTACCACTGTTCAACAATTATATGTAATTACAATTCCTGATATAATAGTTGACAGCAGGGCGTTCCAGCACCAACCAAGAGTAACTGTGAGTGCTTACAGTGTTGTGCCAACACCAACAACTAAGGGGCCTATTTCTGCAGAGTATATACGGCAGGTCCCTACTTTCAAACATCCAACTTACAAACGACTCCTACTTGCAAACGCAAGAAGACAACAGGAAGTGAGAGGAAATCTACCCCTAGGAAGGAAAATTCTCTCCTGTAAGAATTAATATGGGAGAAAGGTGTCTCCTCTGTACTGATGCTTTATCACCAATCCTTGTTTCAAGAAAAACACCACATTTCAAAAACAGTTGTCATTGGGACGGAAAGTGAGGTGAAATGTTCTGAACAGGGGCACAGACAGCAAAACAAATGTTACAGGGGTGATAACCCTTACCTATGTTTTCCAAAAAGTTTAAAAATAGATTTTTGGGCTGGAGCTACACTTAAACAATGTACCTGTTCAAAATTACAAACAGATTCTACATAAGAACAAACCTACAGTCCCTGTCTTGTATGCACCGCCTGTATACGGCTGTTCAGAGTATATAGGGCCTTTTTTATTTTATGTGCGGGGTTCCCCTTAATATCCATACAAGACCCAAAGGGGCTGGTAATGGGCTGGGGTAGGGGGGGGGGGGGGGTCATGGGGTAGCTATGCCATTTTTCTTAAAGATTTTCATCCATATTACCGGGACCAGACATTACATTAAAGCCGCAAGCAGTTTTAAATGGCTTTTTTTTCCTTTAGAAGTGTCATTTTGTGCAGGGACAGTTCTAAACACGGGAAACACGTGGCACTTCACAGGCATACTTTAGACACCCCCCAGGTACGATATTTAAAGGAATATTTGACTTTTTTTTTTTCACTTTATGCATCATTAAAATGACTGCTCCCGAAAAACGACCGTTTTTAAAACTTCTTTTTGCATTGATACATGTCCCCTGGTGCAGAATCCGGGTTCCCAAACCCTTTTTAGGACAATAACATGCATAATAGTCGTTATAATTAGCACTTTAGAATTCAAACGTTCGCATCCATTGTATTTAATAGGGTTCTAATGTTCGTACGAACTTTCGGTCCGTTCGCGGGTTCTGGTGCGAACCGAACCCGGGGGTGTTCGGCTCATCACTAGTTAGAAGAGTGGATGTAAGCTTCCTAATGTTGTGTATAAAATGCCAAGACAGTTCAAAACCCCCCCAAATGACCCCATTTTGGAAAGTAGACACCCCAAGCTATATACTGAGAGGCATGTCGAGTCCATGGAATATTTTATATGTTGACACAAGTTGTGGAAAAAAGACAATTTATTATTTATTTTTTTTGCACAAAGTTGTCACTAAATGATATATTGCTCAAACATGCCATGGGCATATGTGGAATTCCACCCCAAAATACATTCTGTTGCTTCTCCTGAGTACGGGGATACCACATGTGTGAGACTTTTTGGGAGCCTAGCCGCGTACGGGACCCCAAAAACCAAGCACCGCCTTCAGGCTTTCTAAGGGTATACATTTTTGATTTCACTCCTCACTGCCTATCACAGTTTCGGAGGCCATGGAATGCCCAGATGGCACAAACCCCCCCCCCCCAAATGACCCCATTTTGGAAAGTAGACACCCCAAGCTATTTGCTGAGAGGTATGGTGAGTATTTTGGTGCGAACCGAACCGGGGGGTGTTCGGCTCATCCCTAAAAATTTATAAGACCTCTCACTTGTTTGCTGTTTGGCTTGTTGCATTTTTTTACCACCAGTGGCATAGGGCCCACAGTTCACAGTCACACCAGTTACCAGCTACAACTGGGAGCCAACTTCAGGGGGAGCTCAGGACAGTCCCTGCATCCCTATGGTATATTTATATACTCTGATAGATTGTTTCAACTTACAGTTAGGAGAGGTTCGAGAAATTGACCCCCCAAGACTGAGAAGGAAGCTGCATTATTACTGGAGAGCCAAAGCTGCCCATCTGTAAATTTAAACACCATACTGTTCTTGAGTCTAGAACTGTGGGAGTTGTCCGTGTTAGTGGGAAGTATGAATTTGAGGAAGAGTAAAATAGAAAATTTAGGGGCTCCGGCCAAGACTTCCACCAGATACCTTAAATCTTTAGCTACACTACTGCTTGTCATCCTAAATATTGCTTTACATCTCTTGAAATTTTCAGTATAAAGTAATAGTGAGCATTAGGGATGAGCTCGGTGTTCGAGTCGAACATACTTTCGACTCGAACATCGGCTGTTCGACCGTTCGGCGAACACCGAACGATTTGGGCCGTTCGCGCCAAATTCGAGTGACGCGAACGGCCCACAATACACTGTGACCCCGCATGCTTGGCCAATCACAGCGCCGGCAGCTAGGAGAGCCATTATTGGCCACAGGCAGGTTGCCTGTGGCCAATTATAGCTCAGGGGGTTTAGCACACGCCCCACACTATAAAAGGCCGCCAGCGCGGCGGCCTTGTGTAGTGTGTTCCGGCGCAGGGAAAGAGAAGGATAGGCAGGGACAGTGTTGATATTCTTTGTGCTATTCTTGTGTGCAGGGAGAGAGAAGGATAGGCAGGGAGAGTGTCAGTGTCATATTCTTTGCTAAACCTTGTGTGCAGGGAGAGAGAAGGATAGGCAGGGGACAGTGTCAGTGTCATATTCTTTACTAAACCTTGTGTGCAGGGAGAGAGAAGGATAGGCAGGGAGAGTGTCAGTGTCATATTCTTTGATAAACCTTGTGTGCAGGGAGAGAGAAGGATAGGCAGGGGACAGTGTCAGTGTCATATTCTTTACTAAACCTTGTGTGCAGGGAGAGAGAAGGATAGGCAGGGAGAGTGTCAGTGTCATATACTTTGATAAACCTTGTGTGCAGGGAGAGAGAAGGATAGGCAGGGGACAGTGTCAGTGTCATTGTTGCTAAGCCTCCTGCACATTATACACCTGAAGTTAGCCCGTATTGCTGTGTTTTCCTGGTGTGTTACACCAACAGGCATTTGCAGCACTTACAGCGGGCGGAGTGTGCCTCCTGCACATTATACACCTGAAGTTAGCCCGTATTGCTGTGTTTTCCTGGTGTGTTACACCAACAGGCATTTGCAGCACTTACAGTGGGCGGAGTGTGCCTCCTGATCATATTACACCTGAAGTTAGCCCGTATTGCTGTGTTTTCCTGGTGTGTTACACCAACAGGCATTTGCAGCACTTACAGCGGGCGGAGTGTGCCTCCTGCACATTATACACCTGAAGTTAGCCCGTATTGCTGTGTTTTCCTGGTGTGTTACACCAACAGGCATTTGCAGCACTTACAGCGGGCAGAGTGTGCCTCCTGCACATTATACACCTGAAGTTAGCCCGTATTGCTGTGTTTTCCTGGTGTGTTACACCAACAGGCATTTGCAGCACTTACAGCGGGCGGAGTGTGCCTCCTGCACATTATACACCTGAAGTTAGTCCGTATTGCTGTGTTTTCCTGGTGTGTTACACCAACAGGCATTTGCAGCACTTACAGCGGGCGGAGTGTGCCTCCTGCACATTATACACCTGAAGTTAGCCTGTATTGCTGTGTTTTCCTGGTGTGTTACACCAACAGGCATTTGCAGCACTTACAGCGGGCGGAGTGTGCCTCCTGATCATATTACACCTGAAGTTAGCCCGTATTGCTGTGTTTTCCTGGTGTGTTACACCAACAGGCATTTGCGGCACTTACAGCGGGCGGAGTGTGCCTCCTGCACATTATACACCTGAAGTTAGCCTGTATTGCTGTGTTTTCCTGATGTGTTACACCAACAGGCATTTGCAGCACTTACAGTGGGCGGAGTGTGCCTCCTGATCATATTACACCTGAAGTTAGCCCGTATTGCTGTGTTTTCCTGGTGTGTTACACCAACAGGCATTTGCAGCACTTACAGCGGGCGGAGTGTGCCTCCTGCACATTATACACCTGAAGTTAGCCCGTATTGCTGTGTTTTCCTGGTGTGTTACACCAACAGGCATTTGCAGCACTTACAGCGGGCAGAGTGTGCCTCCTGCACATTATACACCTGAAGTTAGCCCGTATTGCTGTGTTTTCCTGGTGTGTTACACCAACAGGCATTTGCAGCACTTACAGCGGGCGGAGTGTGCCTCCTGCACATTATACACCTGAAGTTAGCCCGTATTGCTGTGTTTTCCTGGTGTGTTACACCAACATGCATTTGCAGCACTTACAGCGGGCGGAGTGTGCCTCCTGCACATTATACACCTGAAGTTAGCCTGTATTGCTGTGTTTTCCTGGTGTGTTACACCAACAGGCATTTGCAGCACTTACAGCGGGCGGAGTGTGCCTCCTGATCATATTACACCTGAAGTTAGCCCGTATTGCTGTGTTTTCCTGGTGTGTTACACCAACAGGCATTTGCGGCACTTACAGCGGGCGGAGTGTGCCTCCTGCACATTATACACCTGAAGTTAGCCTGTATTGCTGTGTTTTCCTGATGTGTTACACCAACAGGCATTTGCAGCACTTACAGCGGGCGGAGTGTGCCTCCTGATCATATTACACCTGAAGTTAGCCCGTATTGCTGTGTTTTCCTGGTGTGTTACACCAACAGGCATTTGCAGCACTTACAGCGGGCGGAGTGTGCCTCCTGCACATTATACACCTGAAGTTAGCCTGTATTGCTGTGTTTTCCTGGTGTGTTACACCAACAGGCATTTGCAGCACTTACAGCGGGCGGAGTGTGCCTCCTGATCATATTACACCTGAAGTTAGCCTGTATTGCTGTGTTTTCCTGGTGCGTTACACCAACAGGCATTTGCAGCACTTACAGCGGGTGGAGTGTGCCTCCTGCACATTATACACCTGAAGTTAGCCTGTATTGCTGTGTTTTCCTGGTGTGTTACACCAGCAGGCATTTGCAGCACTTACAGCGGGCGGAGTGTACCTCCTGATCATATTACACCTGAAGTTAGCCTGTATTGCTGTGTTTTCCTGGTGTGTTACACCAACAGGCATTTGCAGCACTTACAGCAGGCGTAGTGTGATTCCTGCAAAATATACTCCTGAAGCTAGGCCTTATTGCTGGTTTTCCCATCTCCCTGCAGGCCATTAGAATGTCTGGAAGGCAAAAAAGGAGAGGCAGACAGTCAGGAGCCAATAAAAGAGGGCAAGCAGGCTCTGTGTCTAGAGATAACATTGCTGGTCGTGGACGCGGTGCATCGCCATCAGCACGTGGCCATGGGACACGCTTGTCCTTCTTTTCGGCAGCTGGACATGATGAGCCGCATCATGCCGAAGACTTGGTAGAGTGGATGACCAAGCCCTCCTCATCCTCCTCATCCTCTCTCACCCAGGCTCAGGGTACTGGCAAAGCAGCTGCCAAAGCGTCCTCTTCCCTCGTATCGATGTCATCATCAGTCACTCCTTCCCTAGACCAACCATGTCCTCCTCAGGAGTCCCCCAAACTGTTTGAGCACAGTGTTGGGTACATGCTCCAGGAGGATGCCCAGCGTTTCGAAGGGTCTGATGATGATACCCAGCTAGAGGAAGGCAGTAGCGTGAGAGCAGAGAGAGGGGATGCTCAAGAAGGACACCAATCTGGCAGTCATGTTCCAGCAGCTGCAGCATACTGCCAGATTGGCTCCAGTGATGAGGAGGGAGGGGATGATGAGGTCACTGACTCCACGTGGGTGCCTAATAGGAGAGAGGAGGAGAAGGAGGAGGATGAGGAGGAGGCACATCTCCAACGAGGCAGGATGCCCTCGGGGGGTCAGCGTAAGGGCAGCACACCGACGGAATCACACCGCAGAGCTCCGCCTGTGCAGGGCGCTGCCTCTGCCCGTTATTCAAAAAGTTCTTTGGTGTGGGCCTTTTTTGAGTCGAGTGCATCAGATCGCACAGCTGCTGTTTGCAACATATGTCTCAAGCGTATATCGCGTGGCCAAAACATCACCCGCTTGGGCACCACATGCTTGACCAGACATATGTTGACCTGCCATGCAGCTCGTTGGCAAGCCTACCTTAAAGACCCACACCAAAGAACAAAGCGGACCTCTCCTTGCACCGCATCAGCTGGGATCTCCAACCCCACTATACCTTCAGTCCTCTCTGAAACCTGCACTGAGAGGAATGAAGGTATAGAATTAGGTGTGTCACAGCCAAGTACTTGCGGGCACTCTGCTAGCAGTACACCGACGTCCGATTGTAGCAGGCAAATTTCCCTGCCCCAGCTGCTGGACCGTCAAAAGAAGTTCACTCCCAGCCATCCACATACCCAGCGGTTGAATGCTAGCTTGGCTAAATTGCTAGCGCTTCAACTGCTGCCTTTTCAGTTGGTAGACTCGGCCCCCTTCCGTGAGTTTGTGCAATGTGCGGTTCCTCAGTGGCAGGTTCCCAAACGCCACTTTTTCTCACGGAAGGCGATTCCGGCTCTCTACCGGCATGTGGAAGGCAATGTCTTGGCCTCGCTGGACAGGGCGGTCAGCGGTAAGGTGCATATTACCGCTGACTCATGGTCCTGCAGGCATGGACAGAGACGTTACCTTTCTTTCACGGCCCATTGGGTCACTCTTTTGGCAGCTGGGAAGAATGCAAGACAAGGTGCAGTAGTGTTGGAGGTTGTTCCACCGCCACGCCTCCAAAATGCTACTACTGGTTGTGACACACCTCTCTCCTCCACCCCCTCCTCTTCTTCTTCCTCCATGGCCTCTTCCTGTGCTTTGTCCTCGGAACCAGCGGTGCTCCGTAGGCGTTCAAGGGGCTACGCAAGTACGCAGGCAAAAAGATACCATGCCGTGCTTGCGCTGGTGTGTTTGGGGGACAGGAGCCAGACTGGGGCAGAGGTTCTGTCTGCTCTGCAGGGGCAGGCCGAGAGGTGGTTGACGCCACGCCAGCTTAAGCCAGGAATGGTGGTTTGCGACAATGGCACCAACCTCCTCTCCGCCCTCCGACAGGGACAACTGACCCATGTGCCCTGTGTGGCTCACGTCCTTAACCTGGTGGTGCAGCGGTTCTTGGGCAGGTACTCAGGCTTACAGGATGTCCTGAGGCAGGCCAGGAAAGTCTGTGTGCATTTCCGCAGATCTTATAATGCCAGTGCTCGCCTGGCTGAGCTGCAAAAGGAGTTGAACCTGCCCAAGAACCGCCTTATATGTGACATGCCCACCAGGTGGAACTCAACGTTGGCCATGCTGCAGCGGCTGCACATGCAGCAGAGGGCCATCAATGAGTACCTGTGCGACTACGGCACCAGGACAGGGTCAGGGGAGCTTGGGTTTTTTTCAGCACGCCAGTGGAGCATGATCAGGGATGCATGCACTGTCCTGGCACCATTTGAGGGGGCCACGAGGATGGTGAGCAGTGACAGTGCATGCATCAGTGACACTGTACCTCTTGTCCACCTGTTGGAACATACGCTGCGTGGAATAATGGACAGGGCACTTGAGGCAGAACAGAGGCAGGAATAGGAGGACTTCCTTGCCTCTCAAGGCCCCCTTTACCCAGACAGTGTTCCTTCTGTCCCACCCATCGCACAGGAAGAGGAGGAGGAGGAGGAGGATTGTGTCAGCATGGAGGTGGAGCCTGGCACTCAGCATCATCAGCAGCAGTCTTTTAGGGATAATTTACAGTCCCAAGAAACCAGTGGACTTGTACGTGGCTGGGAGGAGGTGGCTGCGGATCATGTCGTCCTTAGTGACCCAGAGGACTCCAGACCGAATGCCTCAGCTAACCTACGTTGCATGGCCTCCCCGATCCTGCAAAGTCTGCGGAAGGATCCTCGTATTCTTCGGATCAAGGAGAGGGACCATTACTGGCTGGCCACTCTCCTTGATCCACGGTACAAGGGTAAGGTTGCGGACCTTATCTTACCGTCGCAGAGGGAGCAGAGGATGAGACAACTCCGGGAGGCCTTGCAGATAGGTCTGTGCAACGCGTTCCCAGAGACTGGGAGGTTACAAACTCCTGGTCCTGGACAACGAGTTGCTGAGGCTTCGGTCAGTCAAAGAAGGAGCGGGGGGGAAGGTGGCCGTCTGACCGATGTGTTCAGACAATTCTTTAGTCCGCAGCCCCAAGGTACGATCGGTTCCAGCAACCATCGCCAGCGTCTGATATACATGGTGCAGGAATACCTAGGGGCAAGGTCAGACTTGGACACCTTCCCCACCGAAAATCCTCTGGCTTACTGGGTCTTGAGGATGGATCACTGGCCAGAGCTTGCACAGTATGCAATTGAGCTACTGGCCTGTCCTGCATCCAGCGTTCTTTCAGAACGCTCATTCAGTGCTGCTGGAGGATTTGTCACGGATCACAGGGTGCGCCTGTCCACCGACTCGGTTGATCGACTGACCTTCATAAAGATGAACCAGTCTTGGATCACCACCAGCTACCAAACACCTGAAGCTGATATAACAGACTCATTTATTTTCAAATGTCACATCCCTTCAAGACTGATGCTGAGAGACTGTCCTGTTATGTTGACTGACTATCCTCCTCCTCCTCAATGATCCGATTGATGATGATAGCTTGGAAGAACATTTTTGTTTCTGGGTGCCACCACCAGTGGCTAAGGCCCAATTTTTCAGCCCCTGTTTTACAGGGGCATGTAATTACAATTTTTTATGCAATGCTTTGCAGCAGGGCTCATTCCTGCATTCCAACTAGAGTATCTGGGAGAGGTTGCAGTGTCGTGGCACCAGCACCAGTGGCTAAGGCCCAATTTTTCAGCCCCTGTTTAACAGGGGCGTGTTATTACAATTTTTTATGCAATGCTTTGCAGCAGGGCTCATTCCTGCACTCCAACTAGAGTATCTGTGAGGGGTTGCAGTGTTGTGGCACCAGTGCCTAAGGCCCAATTTTTCTGCCCCTGTTTAACAGGGGCATGTAATTACAATTCTTGATCTAATAATTCACAGCAGGGCCCATTCCTGCGCCCACCAAGAGTAACTGTGAGGCCTTACCTTCAAGACTGATGCTGATGCTGAGAGACTGTCCTGTTATGTTGACTGACTATCCTCCTCCTCCTCAATGATCCGATTGATGATGATAGCTTGGAAGAACATTTTTGTTTCTGGGTGCCACCACCAGTGGCTAAGGCCCAATTTTTCAGCCCCTGTTTAACAGGGGCATGTAATTACAATTTTTTATGCAATGCTTTGCAGCAGGGCTCATTCCTGCACTCCAACTAGAGTATCTGGGAGAGGTTGCAGTGTCGTGGCACCAGCACCAGTGCCTAAGGCCCAATTTTTCAGCCCCTGTTTAACAGGGGCGTGTAATTACAATTTTTGATGCAATACTTTGCAACAGGGCTCATTGCTGTGCTCCAAGTACAGTATCTGTGAGGGGTTGCAGTGTTGTGGCACCAGTGCCTAAGGCCCAATTTTTCTGCCCCTGTTTAACAGGGGCATGTAATTACAATTCTTGATCTAATAATTCACAGCAGGGCCCATTCCTGCGCCCACCAAGAGTAACTGTGAGGCCTTACAGTGTTGTGTCAACACCACCACCACCACCACCAAAGGCCCAATTTTTCAGCCCCTGTTCAACAGGGGCATGCAATTACAATTCTTGATCTAATAATTCACAGCAGGGCCCATTCATGCGCCCACCAAGAGTAACTGTGAGGGCTCACAGTGTTGTGGCAACACCAACATGTAAGGGGCAAATTTCAGCTGGGTATATACGGCAGGCCCTTACTTTCAAACATCCAACTTACAAACGACTCCTCCTTGCAAAAGGAAGGATACAACAGGAAATGAGAGGAAATCTACCCCTAGGAAGGCAAATTCTCTCCTGTAAGAGTTAATATGGGAAAAAAGTGTCTCCTCTCCACTGATGCTTTATCGCCAATTCTTGTTTCAATAAAAACCCCAAATTTTCTAAAAACATTTGTCATTAGGACGGAAAGTGAGGTGAACTGTTCTGAACAGGTGCACACTGCACAGACAGCAAAACAAATGTTACAGGGGTGATAACCCTTCCCTATGTTTTCCAAAAAGCTTGGCTGGAGCTACACTTAAACAATGTTCCTGTTCAAAAATACAAACAGATTCTACATAAGAACAAACCTACAGTCCCTGTCTTGTATGCACCGCCTGTATACGGCTGTTCAGAGTATATAGGGCCTTTTTTTATTTTTTGTGCGGGGTTCCCCTTAATATCCATACAAGACCCAAAGGGGGGTATTGGGCTGGGGTAGTGGGGGAGGTGATGGGGTAGCTATGCTATTTTTCTTAAAGATTTTCATACATATTACCGGACCAGACATTACATTAAAGCCGCAAGCAGTTTTAAATGGCTTTTTTTCCTTTAGAAATGTAATTTTGTGCAGGGACAGTTCTAAACACGGGAAATACGTGGCACTTCACAGGCATACTTTAGACACCCCCCAGGTACGATATTTAAAGGAATATTTGACTTTTTTTTTCACTTTATGCATCATTAAAATGACTGCTCCCGAAAAACGGCCGTTTTTAAAACTTCTTTTTGCATTGATACATGTCCCCTGGTGCAGAACCCAGGTTCCCAAACCCTTTTTAGGACAATAACATGCATAATAGTCGTTATAATTAGCACTTTAGATTTCTAACGTTCGCATCCATTGTATTTAATAGGGTTCTAAAGTTCGTGCGAACTTTCGGTCCGTTCGCGGGTTCTGGTGCGAACCGAACCCGGGGGTGTTCGGCTCATCACTAGTGAGCATGTATCAGATATATGGAACATGTGTATGTCAGATAATGGAATAATGGACTACTCATTACCTGCTAGCTCACTGGATGCACAGTTGGGTGAAAGCAAGCAGGCTAGAAACATACTAAAGAATGTTTTCATTAGATGCAAAAAATGAACACATATCTTTAAATGCATACAGTATATAGATCATTTTATATCAATAGGCATACATAACAGGAAAACATTTGTGGTAGCACAAAACTGTATTATATCTTTCAGACTTTTTCTTGAACTCCTGTGCAGGTTTTTTTTTTTTTTTTAAACCTAAGAAAACCTTTAAATTGAAGAGACATTTTTCTGGCTTAGTACATCCATTTTTCCCATTAAACTGAAATGCAGATAGGAGTTCAGCGATATTTTGCAAAATGAGTAAATTTTAC
Organism: Rana muscosa; assembly: GCA_029206835.1. Taxonomy (NCBI): domain Eukaryota; kingdom Metazoa; phylum Chordata; class Amphibia; order Anura; family Ranidae; genus Rana; species Rana muscosa. The sequence goes on from CM055127.1 coordinate 75,311,623, forward strand.
CATTGTTAAACTTGACATCATATTCACTGAAATATGTTTCTTGAAATCTCTTCAGCAACTGACAGATTGAATTCCTGCAGTCTGGAACCTCGGGGCCTGTTTTTGTACTATTTTCTTGCCTTGAACAGCATAATAAAACATTTTTGTCTTAAGGAGTTTTCCCTGGAATAAAAATGTTTGATCTGAGAATCATTTGTCTTTTAACATTGCAGAAATCTAACAGAAAGATCAACAGCACCGGAGTATACTGGATCATGGCCAGCCTTGGAGGCATCGATGACATCACTGTGACATTATTGTGTGTGTAAAGAGAAGATGATGACATCAAACTGTCACTTAAAGTAGCACTTGGGAGGAATAAAATAAAACACAATTGAATCCAGATATCTCTTAGTTAAAATTATATCTATTTTTATATAAAACCAGAATAAGCACAAGATCAGATTTATTACTCAGGAGCCTGTAGGCATTAAATCTCTGGTCTCCTAATGTGACCCGTAACAAAGCTCTTAGAAAATACAGTCAGCAATACTGCTCCAATACAACTGAAATACAAGAAGCTAAATACTTACCTCTTTGGGTGTCAGCGAGAGAAATTTTTGTTGTCTTCATCAGCTCCACCATTGCTATCCAGCATTCAAGCACTTCCCCTGTTCTCGCTTTGGGACCTCCCTGTTAAAGAGGTGTAAACTAATCAAGGTTTAAAGTCGCTCCTCACCTTAGAGAGCATGCCCTTCTCAATGGAGGGGTAACTCCAATTCATGGGGCCCCATAGCAACATTTTAATAGGCCCCTTCCCCAGCCACCTGTCTCTGTGACACCTGGTAATGTCAGTTGGGACAATCGTGTAATTGATCTTAACATAAAGTATATCTAAACCAAGAACAGACAGCAGGAATGCGGTTAACATAGTCAGTATGCTATTGGAGACTGGTGTGGTGGATAGAGAAAAGCAGCAATGTAGAGCATTAAAGCAAAATTAAATTCTGCAACTTTTTTTAATGGGTCCCATGATGTGCCAGTATGCACAGCATATTATGGCAAACATACCTGTCAAGCGATCCACTCTAGCGCTGCGGTATCAGTGCTACCACTGGTAATGGATGCTTCCATCTACTCCTGGTCTTCCTTCTGGGTTCTGACTGTTTGGTCACTTGATTGGTCAGGCCACAATAACATCAGTGCTGCACATAGGCACAGGAGTTACATCTTCTTGGCACAGAGTGGTATTGTAAATGTACGCAGAGCTGCCAATACAAGTCTCAGTGTAAATAAATGCTGATGACCAGGGAGAAGCAGTTATGATGGAAGAGACCAATAGTCTCCTCAGTCATAAAAATCCTACCTGCCGTTTTTTTTTTTAGGTTTTTCTTTGTTTATGTTATAAAATTTTGTAGATGGCACTGATGAGGTGGCACTGATGGGCACTGACGATGGGCACTGATAGGTGGCACTGATGGGCACTAATAAGCGGCACTGGTGGGTGACACTGATGGGCACTCATAGGTGGCACTGGTGGGCACTGATAGGTTGCACTGATGGGCACTGATAGGCTGCACTGATGGGTACTTATGGGTGGCATTGATAGATGGCACTGCTGGGCATTGATGGGCAATGATAGACGGCACTGATGTGCACTGATAGGTGGCACTGATGGGCACTGAAAGGCGGCACTGATGGGCACTTATAGACTGAACTGATAGGCATCACTGGTGGCTTTGGCACTGGCAGGCATTTTTAATTGACACTGATTGGCAGCTGCATGGGCACTGATTGGCAGCTGCCTGGATACTAATTGGCATATCTCTGGTGGTCTAGGGTGGCATACCTGGTGGTCCAGTGTGGGTGGCCATCCCTTGTGGTCCTGGCGGCATCCTGGTGGTCCTGGGCAGGCATATGAGGGGGGGCTGCGCTGATAAATAATCAGCGCAGACCGCCCTGTCAGGAGAGCAGCCGATCGGCTCTCCTCTACTCGCGTCTGTCAGACGCGAGTGAGGAAAAGCCGATCAATGGCTCTTCCTGTTTACATCGTGATCAGCCGTGATTGGACATGGCTGATCACATGGTAAAGAGCCTCCGTCAGAGGCTCTTTACCGAGATCGGTGTAGCAGTGTGTCAGACTTACACACTGCACCACCGATCGCCGCGATGCGCGCCCCCACCCCCACGGGCGCGCAGCGGCTGTTATCCTGCTGGACGTCATGACGCCCAGTCAGGATAACTGAACCACCACCTGACCATCATTCTCGAAGACCTTATGGGGTGGATTTACTAAAACTGGATAGTGCAAAATCTGGTTCAGCTTTGCATGATAGCAAATCAGCTTCTAACTTCAGCTTGTTCATTTAAGCTTTGACAAAAAACCTGGAAGCTGATTGGTTTCTATGCAGAGCTACACCAGATTTTGCACTCTCCAGTTTTAGTAAACCAACCCCTCTGTGTCACCAGAAGCTTCTGAGGGCAATAAAAGTACTCACAAATAGGGGGATGCAAAAGAGATTGCTGATTATCAACAGTATATTTTTAAAGCGTGTTCATCTGAAATCAGCTGTTTTGGAATTGATACATCAAACAATCTCTTTAAAATGTGACCCTATTGCATCCTATTGCACCCTTGGTGAGCTTCTATGACTTTAATTATGCCACTGCTTGTCACCCCTATATACCTGACCTAAAAGCATATACTGCAACATGGAGGATGTTGGACAGCATGTTCCCCATGGGACTCTGTGGTTCCTCCCACCATCTGCTATGGTTTGTATTGGCACAGTTGCTGGTGGAAGAAACCACAGCCCCCAGTGCGAGATATGCTATCCAACACATCCAGAGCTATATGGCTACAGCATATACATTCAGGTATGATGGGATGACAAGGGCAAGCTCTCTAATGAGAGGACAGACTCTGCACCCTGGGTCACATCTTTTAGTAGGGAGGTCCCTGTAGTGCGTATGTACCGAGTAAGGTAATCACCGCATGAGCAATGTGGTCATGCTCAAACAGGACATAGAAGATCCACATTGGTAGTCAAACTGCTGTTTTGGGATGTTGTTTATAGTGCAACAAGACTATTATAAAACCAGAACCCCACATTAGCATTAGATTACTGTGAACCAGCAGACTCTGGCACCTATGCCATGTATGCTGGCTGCAGCACCCAGTAAAATGTTGAATGCAGTTTCTGATTGCAGCTTCAACTCACATAACCATAATAACCAGAATAACCATAATGTTTAATAAAATTACATCTGGACAACAACGTGGAATTGTAGTGCTTTGGGTTCCGAACCTCAGTACTGAGTATTTACAATCCCCTGTGTAGCTAAGCCCTTAATCATATTTGAGTAAAAAGCCTGGAAAACGTTGCTGTAACAGATCTGCTGAAATGAAGGTATACTTTAGCTAGTTATCTTGTTTTTATACAACCCCAATAACCCTTAATAAATAATTTACATTTAACTAAAGAAACTTGCCAAAATGAATGCATTTGTTAAAGATTCAATTTTATATTACACTTCCCGCTTGTAAATAATTCAAGGGTGAACAAAGGTTATTTTACTCAGGCAGTATCACACACAACTTTAGCCAATCTAATGCTTCCCATCATTCTGTATCAATGTTTACTTTCTAGATGTTGAACAAGCTTTATAGGGAACCTGCCAGACTTATTTTGGATGCCAATTCTATGATTTATATGATTAGAGGAAAACATATAATTAATTTTTTTGTGTTGCAAAACAGTTTTTTGCAGCAGTGCACAAAGAATTGTTAGACAAAGTCTGCCTGCCTATTCAAGCTTTTACGGAGACTCTGCGGTTGATTAACAAAAGGCAAATAGGCTGTTCACTTTGTAAGGCAACTGTAGGGAATTTTTCAGAGAGTTTAGTGAATGTGTTAAAATATTACTTTGCAAAGAACACTTAAATCAACGCAAAGAAAAGAAAAAAACAAAACATAATTTTTGCTTGCAAGTGATTGGATGGTGGAAGTCAGCAGAGCTTCACCTCATTCACTAAGTTCTGAGAAAAATTCCCTTGCAAAGTGAACAGTCTGTTTGCCTTCAGTAAAGCACCCTATCGATCACATTGCCCGTTCAAGGCAAAGCAACAGAGTCTTTTAAGCCCCACCTATGACCGACTTATTCTTACCTTCCCTGCCTCTCGTTTCTGCTGTGGCCCTAACTCTGTGTAAGCTCCACCTTGGATGGTATCAAAGCCTACACAGGGTTGATGATGCCACCTTTCTCATGACATGGCGATTAGCTGCTCTTGTTCAAAGACTACATCTTCAGAGCAGAGTTCTCCCCATACGAAGAAGCAGTGGGTATATTGAAGTGGCACCAACTAAGCAATGGAGCAACAGTGGAATATGGTCACTAAATATACCGGTAAGTGGTTTGGGGGGCTTTAAAGAAACTCTGTCATTTTACCCCAAATGGGTAAAGTTTGAAATGTATGTCTATTTGAAATGTAACTGTCCTATTCAGTTATATGTATTGTAACATACCTGCTGCTGTTTCTTTGAAACACATACAAGCATTCCAATTGTTTCATACTTCCTGAAGTCACATTTTACTTTCTTAATGCTAAGCAAGGTTTGCCTGCCAAAATCTCATCATAAGCTTCAGTGTTGTAATAAGTGAAAATGAAATGCTGCCTGGGCAGCTAATCACATGAGGAGTAAATTGCTTTTTTGGGGAAACTCTTTAAACATCTTTTGGAATGCCTCCATTGTTGCTCTGATTGAGTGCTTAAAAGTAAGCCAAATTTAAAGGAGAAGTGTGGGAAGAAAAAAAAATAAACATATATACTCATCTATATGGTGAGGGGCTGATGGAAATAGACAGGTTCTCCCAAAGTAGTGCAGAGGCTGCCAGTCACACAAGCACAGTGCCGTGCACACCGACAATTTAGGCTCGGTCCAAGGGAAGTCTTTTTAGTATTTACTGCTGAAGAGTGAAGACCTTTAACAGGAGAGGGGTTTATGGTCACAGGGTATTCCAAAATGATCAGTAACAACTATAGGAGGAGAAATGTGCCTTTAATCTTCAAATAGCAGCTTTTACTGAAGAAATAGGGAATAGCCAGTATATCTAGGACCCTACTTCAGCAGTCCAAATACTCACTTCTGGCACTTAGTTTCCTCATAGCACTCGCACAACCACTAGTCCCCAGCAAGGTCTTTATTCACAGTGTCCCAGGAGCTATCTGCCACCCAGCATTTGCAGGTAGATGCTAACTGAAGGAGATAACAAGTCCCTTCTCCAGACCAAGACTTCAGTGCAGTGCCCTCCAGAAAAAGTAAACTTCTAGCAATCTTTTCCCAACAGATGCTAAGGTCCAGGCTGCGGTTTCTTGTTCCAGTGGAGCTGCCTCCAGAAGCAGCATTTCCAATAGAGCTGTGACTCTCTCTGGAGGGAAAATAACACTCTGTTCAGCCCTCCTGTACATTTATCTCCTCCCCAGCCACCTACTGGATGCCTTCTTCCAGTGATTAGCTGGGGCATGATAAATATTCAATGATTCAGGGGACTCAGTTGAGTATAAGTTGCTTCAGCAGGTAAAAAAAAAAACTCCTAGCAGGATGGGTTAGAGGTGGGTGGGAGATACTGGTAGAAGGGAGATTTTGCCCAAAGTTAGGCTTTAAGAATTACAAACCACTAGTCCCCAGCAAGGTCTTAATTCGTCCTTCCAGGGATTGGCTGGGGCATGATAAATATTCAATTAATCATTTGAATCTCCCTGCACTCTTCTCTGGAAGCTTCTTATAGAGGCAGGTGGGAGAAATCAAACTATCAGCTCAAGAAACTCTGAAAAGATCAAAAGCATCAGTCACTGCTCCACTCACCAAAGTGGAGCCAAAAATGTAATTTAACCTAGTAGCCTAACTAGATGAGGGCACTACACATGCAGCATCAGTATGATCGGTATGATGCTGTAGCTGTCCTCTGCCGACTCTGGAGACGACAGAAGGCCTTCTCACCACTTGTCAAATGCTCTCTTAAGAGCGATCCAAAAGCAAATCGCTCTTCAGAGAGCTCCACTAATGTGAACAAGCTTTAAGAGAAAGCAGCAGCGGACTGAGCTGTGCAAGAATCAAGAATAAAATGTCTATTGCACAGGAATTGGTAGTTACAAAATTGAGTTCTTGATTGGCCAACAACATAGTCCAAGAACTAGAAATTGACCCTTCTCTATGCTTGAACAAATCTGGCGCTGACCTTTTGGGGGGGGTAAAGGCATTGTGTTTAGAATATCAATGCCTTGTGCAGTGAGGAGCTTGGTTTTTTTAGACTTCACAAGGGGTATACTTTATGTTTTATTATTCTTATCTTGGACCCAGTTATGAATAGTAACCCCCCACCATGCTAATACCAGGCTCCATGCTTATTAACATCACACAAATGGTTGAGACGGAGGGATTTGTACCATGTGCAGTCTTGTACTTTGGCCATGCCCTGATCCTAATTAAGAGTTACTCCAAAGTGAGGTAAAGTAGAAAAGAATTTGACAATGTGAAAAAAAAATATCTTCTTTTATGGTCCACACTGCAACGACGTCCTTGTTTAAAACAAGAAAAAAAAAACAGTCAAGGTTGCTGTGGCTGAACATGAGAAGTCTACATTCTGTTCTGTATATAAAAAGGTGAAACACAACTGATAAACAACATAATAATAAAATAATAATAAAATAAAATACAATAAAACTTCAAATCAGTGTCTGTGTGGTTATTTTAAAACAATATTTGAGTGGTAATTTGTGTATTATATATGTCACCTCTTCCAGTGCAAACACAAATAAATAATAAACAATATAAAAATCAAAAATTCATAGATCAATTCGTTATTTTCTCCAAAGATTTATTTTTCTTCCAAAAACAAGTGTGCACAACACAAATGTGCATCATCAATGTGCACCACCACTTTTATCTCCAACCGCTTACCTCTGTATTTGACCTATCCATAGGTATGGTCATAATGCACTTTGCCCATAAACCCGAGCTGGTATTAGCTCCAGGAATTCACCAGATTTATCACCCCCTGGTCTGTAATACTCCTTCCAAGATCCATTCCACCTCTGCACCATTTACTCAGAAAAATGAAAAAGTTTCTCATAGTGTAGTATTTAATCAAACTAACCTGTCAGGGCATCATCCACAACAGAGATGCTTGAAGACCTGGCATCCCTGCCAGTACCTTACATGGCCACAAGAATTTGCACTGGCACATAACAAATGCACATGAGCGTGCATGGATGCACATTGGCGCACGACTGTGCACTGGCCTACAGGTGCATACACGGATGCGCACTGGTGAGCAGGCGCGAGCATGGATGCAAGCTGGAACACATGCGCACTGGTGCAAAGTTATGCACACCCCCAGCTTCGTTTGGCGCCAAACGGTCTTTATAAAGAAGCCAGCTAGTATCTGCAGTTGCTGGTTGATCTTCAGCTCCTCCAGTGTGTTTTTCCTGTGATTTCCTTGTTCCTGTGATTTCCTGTTACTGACTTGGCTTGTCCTAAACCTGTCTCCTGCTTGCCTCCTGACCTGACTTCAGCTTGATTAATGGATCCTCTCTTTCTGCTCTCCTGTTTTTGACCCCAGCTATCCAGCTGGCCACATTTTCTAAAACCCACCTGGCACCTGACCTTGGCTTTAAATCGACTTCTCTCCTGTCTCTGTGCTACCAAAGACCTGCTACGCCTCTCTGCAGACACCACTCCAGTGCATCAGCTGTACTCTTGGGTTCCCCTGCAAGCATCCCAACACACATGCTACTTTGGGCCTCACTCCTCCTGTTCCACCTTCAGGGGAGTCTCAAACTTAGCCACAAGGGAAACCCTCTCTCCATTGGCCTCCAGCACCAGGTACACGATATAACCTTTTATTAAAAGCAGAGAGAAGAGCACTCACAAATTGCTGTAACCTCAAGTGCACGAAAATGATTGCCTCCTTTAACACATGATTATTGCCCCCTTAAAGTGGTTGTAAACCCATACAGACCACTTTTACCTACAGGTAAGCCTAGATTAAGGCTTACTTGTAGGTGCAAGCAATATCTCCTAAACCTACACGGTTTAGGAGATATTTGCAAAAGACAGGCACCGATGTCTACGGCGCATACTAGCTCATTATGCCTTTGTCTTGCAGGGTGTTTTTTTTTTCCAGAGGGTTTACTTCCTCTTTAAGGATCAGCATCAGCATATGTTTATATCTAAGATGGTTTACTTCTGGTTCTGGGTGTGATGACATCACATGGCTCTGGCACTAACGTGTTTCGTCACGTGATCTGTGACTTTCTCAAAAGGAAAGCTTGACATTGCACCTGTGATACACTGATCGTGGGTGCAATGCTTTACAGGTTTCTGTGAGAAAAAAAATTATAAATGCAGACTAATCTTTCTGCAAAAATATGTGCTTATTCCTTTTAAGTGAGATTTAGTAAAAGGGTCTCTTTAACAGCCAGTTCTTATGTGTAGCCAATACAAATTTCTTATGATAAAGTCAAACCAATGCATGGTGCTTCTAATTGGTTATTATGGGTTCCTGTGTTTAAGAATGAACACTTCATGTCACTAAATAGATTTACTAAATGAAATCTATTGTATTTAAACCTCCAGCCTGACCTTAAGAAAGTCCAAAGCAAATCAATGTACTTTTCATCCCAGATAAAACAAATCACATGCACAATTTATTAAATGTGGTCATTAAATTAAGCACAGTTCAAACTGATTGAATTAACAAGCCTATTCATGCAATCATTCCTGGAGTATAATAGCCGCATTTGCTCCTGTGTTTGCTATAAAGAAGGGACATTTATTATTGAACATTTCAGCAGGTGTCAGAATGCTACATTATTAAAGATAATAATGTCTGACAAAGTTCCTTAGTTATTGACATCCTCTGCGGATGCAGTTAAATATTCATTCAATGCCTTATATACACAAATCTATATACATATGAAAGAGTCAGGCACATAACGATTGGTCTACATTGCTGTGCCAGGCTGATTTTGGTGCACAATCTGCATCATTTGCAGATTAAATGTATTAACTGACAGCTCCGTTGGTGCCTGGCTGAGATTCCTGAATTGCCGTGTACAACATAATGCAGGGAAATTATTCTGGCATGTTTACAATGATCCAGTTGCAGCATTTTAGTTTCAGCCTAGTAAGAATTAAAATGGCTTGTGGCAGACTGAATGTACAATTTTAACCAGTGACTGTATTTGGACACGATTCTGTATAATGCTAGGAGTGAAGAAGGAGTAGACACGAGCCCTGGCAAAATTAGAAAATAATTGTTTAACTGGCACTCCTCGCTGGAATGTAATGCATTTTTTCCTGGGGTGAACCTTTTGAAATCAGGACACAGAATAAGAGTCTTTCTGTAACCTGATAACAGAGTAACTCCATAGACTACGATGAGAAAGAATTATCAAGCAAGCTGCTGGCAAATTACATTTTAAATGAATTTGTGGTTATAGAGTGTTCTTTATCTGAAAAATAATATAGATTATTTGCAAAAGCAACACACAGACTTTAAAGAGGTCATAACCTCTTTCCACTGGCCATACGCAGGTATGCGTCCTCTCGGCGGGTGGGCTTTAATACCGAGAGGCCACATATATGTGTCCCAATTGTAAACATTTCTGTGCTAAGAGTTTGCGCCTTGTGCGCTCCCAGCACATTTACCGAAGGGTACCGGAAAAATTTCAATGCCTACTAGAGATCAGGAGCTTTCCAATCATGTGGCCGCTGTGACAGCCAATCACAGCAGTCCGCCTCCCAAGATTTGGAACCACTTAAAGCCTGGGAGGTGGCGGCTGGAAGGGGCAATATTATATATTTCAGCTTAGCAATTCTTAGATATGGTGGCTGCATTACTTTCCTTTTTAACCTCCCTGGTGGTATGATTATGTCTGATTTTTGATGCTGAAAGCGGTACATTGTTTTGCATGGAAATTTGGCATTTTATATTGTAGGCTTGTAATTCTTAGGAATAACTCACTTAGATCTGTGCAAACAAGAGTTACATAGTTACAAAGTTACATAATAGGTAAGGTTGAAAAAAGACACAAGTCCATCAAGTCCAACCTATGTGTGTGATTATATGTCAGTATTACATTGTATATCCCTGTATGTTGCGGTCATTCAGGTGCTTATCTATTGTTACATACGTCTAGTAGACATCCCGGGTATGATAAAGTTTGAAACACAAAGTCATAAATTGTAATATAATAAATAACTATAAATAATTATATATCAAATAGTATAAAAAACTAAAACACTGATCTGTGTTAGTCAATACTACAAACAGCGCTGGTGTTGAGTAGAAATGGTGGCCATTGGCCAACACCACATAGAGTCTTTAGACAGATAATAGATATATTCAGTGCTTCAAAATAGTGTCCATGGGTGATCCTAAAGAAATTGCAGAGTGCACCTTCCACCGAACTCTCCAGATCCACCACGTGAAAACACACACCCCTTAGGGGTTAACACTCACCAGAGCGATATTGAACACAGGCCTTGAACAAAAGATGATTCATCCAGAAACCAAATACTGAAATCTGCATCAGTCAGGGAGATATCAGAGTGCAGTGGGCTCCCAAAAGACAAACAAAAGAAAGCGCATAGCGTAATCCTGCTTTATTTTAAAAGTCGCCCTTCACAAACATCTTCCCCTCAAACATTACACGTACATCAATATATCATCACTTGAGGAAAAAAGAGAGAGTGGTTGCACTTCACCCTGTCCGCCCTCCGGTGTATAACGATTGAACCGCAGGCTTGCACAGCCTGCTTCCTCCTTCCTGGTTCACTCAGGTGAACGCAAACCAACACTTCCAGCGTGTCGTGTAGGTCACGCCCTAATGCGTTTCGTCATTGGCTGACTTCAACAGAGGGTGTGCCTACACGACGCACACGCTGACTTATATTGTGTCATCCTCCTCCGCCCCAGCCAATCAGCGCGTGTCACGCAAAGAGATAGGCGCACATCGCGATGCATGACACAACACTCTGAAGGCTTCATATAGGGAGGGGAGTGGGACAAACATAGTCATACTGCATTTAAAGTCAATATCACCCGGATATAACTTCACAGGGATAAATAATCAAAACAGAAGGGTTTATTAAATATAATTTTAACTGCATTAGCACTGCAATAGAGATTTGTCATAAAGCTTCACATCATAAGGAAACATTATATACACATATATAATAATTATAAAAAATTGGATGACAAAATCAAATTAACCAATTATCACCTATAAATGGTAAACATTCTACATTGTGAAACCATGGTATATATAAAACACCTAAAGGCAAAGTTATATATTAAAAATATATATATATATATATATATATATATATATATATCATGCCAGGTGACCCAGATAATCATATTACAAAAATAAAAAATCTAAATAAAAAAATATTATATTTTAAAATATTTTTTTAAAATCGCTGATGAAGCATTTGATATCCAGCTCCATGTTTAACCCCTTCGGCGACAAGGTATCTACAGAGAAAATCCATTGGGTTTCTCTCTTGGAGAGGTCTCTAACTAAGTTAGAGCCCCTCCATGCCGGCTTCAGGTGGTCAATACCCCAGAACTTGAGACCAGTAGGGTCCTGGTTGTGGAAAAGTTTAAAATGGAGTGACACATTATGGTCTTTATAACCAATAATAATATTCGCAATATGTTCTGCGACTCTGACTTTTAATTGACGCTTGGTGCGACCTATATAAATAAGCCGGCACGGGCACTGAAGGGAATACACAACATAGGAGGTGTTGCACTTAATGAATTCCCTGATGGTGAATTCTTTATGGTTTGAAGTTGATGTAAAAACCTCAACAGCCCTTAATGGTCTGTTCACCTCCCTACATGCCCGATACCTCCTACAGGCAAAAAAAACATCCCTATCCCAAAAAGTGGAAGGTCTAGATGGAGGATCCAAAAGTTTTCTTACTATTTTGTCAGCAAAGCTCAGGGCTCTTCTATAAATAAAGCCTGGCTTCTGACGTAATACTGTGGAAAGTACTTTATCCATAAGTAGAACATGCCAGTGGGTGGAAAAGATCTCTTCAACTTCTCTATACTGAGAGTGGAAGCCTGAGATAAAATTCCACTCTCGTCCACTGTCAACACGGGCAGGAGACTCATCCCTAAGAAAATCTTCCCTAGGGCGTTCCGCCAATTCATGTATGATGGAGTGCAGTACCTCCTCCTGATATCCTTTATCAATGAATTTACCCTTTATGATTTGATCTTGTTCATGGGGGAGTGGGGGAGTGGGAGGATAAGTTTATTTTTTCTGTGATCCGCCCACATCTTCTTATGTATAAAAGATACATTGATGATTTGTTTTTCATCTGGGAGAGGTCTGTAGATACGTTACAGGAATTTTTAAGGGAATTGAACAATAATAAAAATAACATCAGGCTGACTAGCGAATATAGTTCTAGTGATATACATTTTTTGGATGTTCACATCTACAGACAAGAAAACAGGTTGGGAACAAAAGTATTTTTTAAACATACAGATTCCAACAGTTATTTGCCCATAAGTAGTGGTCACCACCCTATGTGGTTAAAAACATCCCTAAAGGGCAAATAACAAGAGTAAAACAAAATTGCTCTGAGAAAATGGACTTTTTATCACAAGCTCAAATCATAAAGGGTAAACTCATTGAAAAAGGATATCAGGAGGAGGTACTGCACTCCATCATACATGAATTGGCGGAACGCCCTAGGGAAGATTTTCTTAGGGATGAGTCTCCTGCCCGTATTGACAGTGGACGAGAGTGAAATTTTATCTCAGGCTTCCACTCTCAGTATAGAGAAGTTGAAGAGATCTTTTCCACCCACTGGCATGTTCTACTTATGGATAAAGTACTTTCCAATGGATTTTCTCTGTAGATACCTTGTCGCCGAAGGGGTTAAACGTGGAGCTTGATATCAATTGCTTCATCAGCGATTTTTAAAAAATATTTTAAAATATAATATTTTTTTATTTCGATTTTAAATTTTTGTAATATGATTATCTGGGTCACCTGGCATGATATATATATATATATTTTTCAGATTTTTTTAATATATATAACTTTGCCTTTAGGTGTTTTATATATACCATGGTTTCACAATGTAGAATGTTTACCATTTACAGGTGATAATTGGTTAATTTGATTTTGTCATCCAATTTTTTATAATTATTATATATGTGTATATAATGTTTTATTATGATGTGAAGCTGTATGACAAATCTCTATTACAGTGCTAATGCAGTTAAAATTATATTTAATATACCCTTCTGTTTTGATTATTTATCCCTGTGAAGTTATATCCGGGTGATATTGACTTTAAATGCAGTATGACTATGTTTGTCCCACTCCCCTCCCTATATGAAGCCTTCAGAGTGTTGTGTCATGCATCGCGATGTGCACCTATCTCTTTGCGTGACGCGCGCTGATTGGCTGGGGCGGAGGAGGATGACACAATATAAGTCCGCGTGTGCGTCGTGTAGGCACGCCCTCTGTTGAAGTCAGCCAATGACGAAACGCGTTAGAACGTGACCTACACGACACGCTGGAAGTGTTGGTTTGCGCTCCACCGAGTGAACCAGGAAGGAGGAAGCAGGCTGTGCAAGCCTGCTGTTCAATCGTTATACGCCGAACGGCGGACACGGTGAAGTGAAACCACTCTCTCTTTTTTGCTCATGTGATGATATATTGATGTACGTGTAATGTTTGAGGGGAAGATGTTTGTGAAGGGTGACTTTTAAAATAAAGCAGGATTACGCTATGCGCTTTCTCTTGTTTGTCTTTTGGGAGCCCACTGCACTCTGATATCCCCCTGACTGATGCAGATTTCAGTGTTTGGTTTCTGGATGAATCATCTTTTGTTCAAGGCCTGTGTTCAATATCGCTCTGGTGAGTGTTAACCCCTAAGGGGTGTGTTTTCACGTGGTGGATCTGGAGAGTTCGGTGGAAGGTGCACTCTGCAATTTCTTTAGGATCATCCATGGACACTATTTTGAACCACTGAATATATCTATCATCTGTCTAAAGACTATGTGGTGTTGGCCACCATTTCTACTCAACACCAGCGCTGTTTGTAGTATTGACTAACACAGATCAGTGTTTTCGTTTTTTATACTATTTTATATATATTTTGCCATGTTTTAAACAGCTGCTCAGATATATATTTTTTGGCTTGATGAAGTTTTAAGGAATATTTTTTATTAATTTTCACTGCTTATTTGTGGATGACCCTGAGTCTGTCCAAATTTTAGGTGTAGCAATACTTGTGATCCATAGGCGCTGAGTGGTGTATTATAGGCCAGTTTATACACCCTTGTTTTATAAATAATTGTAACAAATAATAATATAATAATAATAATGAAATGTATTCAATAATGTAATCAAATCAAAAACACTGAAATTTGCTCAGGTGCAGAATTGTCGCTGTCGTTACTTTCAGTGTTTGATGACGAATTTCCCCACGATTCACTATCGCTCAATTCTGCAAGTAATTCTGATTTACTATCGCTGTTTTCTAGCTGGTCTAAAACCACTTTTGACGTAAACGAACACTTTTTGGTTGCTATGGACAATCTCCAGTTTCCAGGCAGAAAGAACAGTATATATCAGGGATATGCAATTAGTGGACCTCCAGCTGTTGCAGAACTACAAGTCCCATGAGGCATAGCAAGACTCTGACAGCCACAAGCATGACAACCAGAGGCAGTGGCATGATGGGACTTGTAGTTTTGCAACAGCTGGAGGTCCGCTAATTGCATATCCCAGGTATATATCATATAAAACTGCATGCAGGACACTGGACAAAGCATTAGGGACAAAAGGGAGGTGAAATGATTTGATACAGTAATGTAATCTGTAAGATTACAGTGCACTGTATGTATTATGCTTTTTGCACATTTTGAATTTGGCGCCGGGCTCCGTCCAGCCCGCAGGGAATAGAGCCCCACACAGTGATAGATCGAGCAGAGTACACAGCCCGCAGACACAGCGGGGAGACATTGCAGGATCCTGGGGACAAGGTAAGTAACTTTGCCTTGATCCTGCGATGCAATCCTGAGTGTTAGTGGGTTGAGATAAGCCATTTAACACTGACAGTGGTGCTTACAATTAGGGTTGCACCGATACTGTTTATTTATCAGTGAGTAAGAGTACCGATACTTTCGGTCGATACCAAGTACTGAAACTTTGCGGTGCGATTTGTGCCAATACAAAAACATTGGCGCAAATCGCACTGCAAAGAATTGCATGTGAATTGAACAGGAATTGTGGTGCAATTTCCCCCACTGCAGAGAATGCATTAAGGTAAACAAAACTTTCTGCCTTTAGAAATCACTTTAAGTTTCTGGCAGAATAAGGTGTATTTAAAGTGCAAATCCACCTGCCAATTTTATGTGTATTGGTGACTCTTGCGCTTGCAAACCCAGTAAGCCAGCTGAGATAGTGACATGAAGATCTGACACAGATATGGAAAACCAGAGACCTTTTCACTTGAAGTACACAAATATTGATTGGTCAGGAGCAAGTTTTATACTCATACAGCTCCACTATTCAGCAGCCAAGGTAATAATATATGAATCAAGCCGCAAACTTGCAGTAAATACGTCTCCTAATCTGTGTATTTGCTCCTGTTATGCTCTCCCTTGCTATGCAGAAAGACTGATAAATCTCCCAAACTGACTACTCCAGGCTTCTACTGTCTCTGTGAATCTCTTATGCTGTAGTATTGCCAAAGGCAAGAATAACAAGATGGGAGCCAGGTGATTGACAGGTATGGAAAGCTGGCACTATAACAAGAGAAGCATGCATCTCTAACAATCATATTAAACTTTAGCAGTACCTAAGTTTAAATTTATTTCACCAATTACAGACATGGTAACCTGTAAGGAAAGTGTATAGGCTAAGAAGGAATGGATTTTACTTGAAAAGGGGACTTTTTTGTTGCGCAAACATAGGGTCTACATTGATGGACTTTGGCCTGTGTAGATGAGCTTGCTTTTGACTTCTGTTTAACACTTTTAAGAAAGCCTAAGGCATATCTGTGGCCAGTGGCGGCTGGTGCTCAACATTTTTGAGGGGGGGCAATGAAACTGAAAAAAAAAAAATCAATTGCAGCCACTGTGCCCCTTCAAACGCAGCTACTGTGCCAAACGCAGCTACTGTGCCATCAAACGCAGCCACTGTACCCATAAATTGCCGCCACGGTGCCATCAAACCCAGCCACTGTACCCATAAATTGCCGCCACTGTGCCATCAAACGCAGCCACTGTACCCATAAATTGCCGCCACTGTGCCATCAAACGCAGCCACTGTACCCATAAATTGCCCCCACTGTGACATCAAACGCAGCCACTGTACCCATCAATTGCTGACACTGTGTCCATCAATTGTCGCCAGTGTGCCCCATCAAATGCTGCCAGTGTGTCCATCAATTGCCGCTACTGTGCCCCATCAAATCCTGCCAGTGTGCCCGGTCAAATGCTGCCAGTGCGCCCCATCATTTGTCACTACTGTGCCCCATCAGATGCTGCCAGTGTGCCCATCAATTGCGGCTACTGTGCAAAGTGCTTCAATAAGGTGCTTCACCCGAAGTGATAATTCTTAAACGCTAACCAGATAGCTTTGGCCACCAAGTGACCCACAGGCATGTAATAGAAGACGTCTTTAAACTTCCAGGAATTACACAGCAAGCCACATCAATATTTTTTGATTTCCAATCCGATCGGCATCAGCATGTATATGGTAATTCGCTCATATCCCCATCATCTGCAAATGTTAGCTCCTCCAAACAGAGCCAAACAAGAGGCATATATAATGTAGTAACGTCTTTTCATTTTCTTAAAAATCAGCACTTACAATTGTCGTTCAGTGTAAGATACAGCAGGGAATCGTATACAGCTTGAGGGAGAGCAGAAGCCAATCCGTCACCAATAGATAGCTCTGTGGTGAGCAGCGTGTGTTTGGCATGTGTCTCAGCTGCAGCGGGTCAGCGGCGGTCTCCTGCATGTCCTCCATGTCTTATTCCGTCCTCTCTCAGGTGTCCAATCACAGCGCCTGACATTTCAGCCAATCAGGTGACCAGTAACAGACCCGGCAACCTGATTGGCTGAGAGGTGGTTCAGTGTTAGAAAAGCGAATTCCTTCCCTTTGCTAACACACAGCTGAGTCATCAGCGAACGCCCAGCATGGCGCCTGCTGATCACTGTTTTGGGCACCTATTAGAGCCTATGCCTCTAATAATGTGATTCCAAAAAACACCCCTGCAGCTGTAATTCACGTGCCCGGCACCCGAAAATGGGCCGGGCACCTGAATAGGGGGTGTCAGCAGTGACCATAGATAGATTCATGCAATGCATGAATCTATCTATGATGATAGAGCAGTGCAGGAGATAGGGGGCAGCGCTCCTGCGCCCTTTATGGACGCACCGCCACTGTCTGTGGCAGAACAGCGGGTAAACCTTAAAATACATCTGCCGTATATATGTGCCACTCTGTTGTTTTGGGGCATGCTCTATCTGTGCCCCCAGAACTTTGATCGAGCTGTCACTGACAACTCATGGTCAACTACCAACGATTTGTATCTAGTAGAAGAGGCTCCCAAATATGATACCATTGTGCAGCCAATCACTGTCAATGAATGAATGGAAGCCCCTCCTAGTGGCTTCCAGCATCATGGCTGACTTAAAGGGCCAGCTCCTTCTTGCAGCACATATGAGCTCATTCATTAGTCTTTTACGCGAATTTGGCTTGCAGTTGACCTCCTTCTGACCTGCTTTTTTTATTCTCTTTGACCTAAATAAGCAGATTTGCATACTCAGAGAGGGGTCAGGTATGGATTTTGGGGGGGACATTACGCCATTTAAAAAAAAAATGCTCTTAAAATCCATACCAAACCCAAAGGATAGGAGGGGAACCCCCACACTGTTTTTTTCTTTCTGAATTTTCCACTTGTTTATTTACATTTCAGCAGTCAGTGGGGAAACCCCCTGACAGCTGATCAGTCATCAGTTGTTAAAAAAGTGTCGGCCGGCTTCCCCGGCCTGCTCCTTAACAACTAGCTATTCTTCACTTAGAATTTGGTTCCGTCGAACATTTTTTGACTGATCCAAATTCTAATCGTTCTGAAAATCTGGAATTTGTTAGAAAACAAATAAACTAAATGAAACTTAATGAATTTCAACAACATTTGTTACTATTGTCATTTGGAGATTCAGATACATCCGAATCTTGAATAACCAAAAATTTGTCCGAATTTAGATGCTGACCGAAACAAATTGCACATGTCTATCTAAGATCTGTGAAAAAAAGCTTTTAACACAAATCCATAGGAAATTGTGCAGTGCACTTAGCAAATAAGAATAGATGCCAAGCATCACTTCCATAATCCAGGTGAAGTGGTACTGTGCACTTAACATATAGACATAATAATACATACCGAGAATTACACCCAGCATACCATACAAGAGATTTGGCACTCTACAAAGTCTATACATGCAGGGCAAGAATAAATACTGAGAGGTACAGTAAGCATCCTGTGTCATATTTATATACAGACCATGTACTGTATAATATTCTACTTGCACGCATTCCTGGAAATAGCAAGAAGTAAGGGTTTGCTGTAGCAACAACCAGCTAAAGCCAAAATGTCCTAAAGTTTATTCAGATGATCAGATCACAGTGGTAAGGGTGCAACGTTTCAAAGATCTGTGGTGTACTTCAGACTATCTGTACATACACAGAACAAATAAGAGAATCCCATCCAGTGTATATAACAGAAAGATATAATATGATACAATGCCCATATGAAAGTATTCTCAGCTTTTTTGAAATAGTAACTACAACAGCAAAATACACATATCCTGCATTTTCTATTTTTATGAAGATACCAGGACTGTGTTGGAAAATACAGGGCTAAGGCCATACCTGTAAGGAAAGGATTGAATACTTACTCCACATGCCATTTGCCCCATTGAATGGCAGTCCAATCATTAGAACTGTTTTCTTGAAGTCCACTAGGAAACCAACACTTCTAGGAATGCCAGTCTCCATGGTCCCACACAGCTCTCAATGGTTCACTCTGCTGAACTAACCTCTCTGTTTTCCCATCTATTCTTCAAAGGTATGGCCTTGATTAAAATGATCTGTTTATGTGACAGGCTCGGTTTAAGGAAAATAGCAGTAATTGAATAAAAAGTAATTATGCCCCAAACTATGAATCTAGGTAAGAAAATATCCACTCTAGACCTCATTTAAATAAGAGCTGTTCTGTACTGAATGATGGAGAACAAAAGGTTAGAACTGACTGATAATTGTGGGAAAACAGAAAACATTTATTTATTATGGTGATTTAAATGCTGATTTGTGAAAGCGGAAAGAATTATGCGGCAACCACATCCCAGTTTTAATTTTTCAAGAGTATATAAAGCACTAGCACCTTCATATATTTAGCCCAACACCTCATCATAGCCAGATTAAGACCAAATGGGGCCCCAGGCAAGTAGCAACTTTGAGCCCCCTAAGTTGGGCTCACAAACCAATTAAAAACTCATCCGCTCACCTTACCCCTTATATATACCCATACTTGCACACTTTTGGGAGGAGTTAATCGGGTGGAAGATGGAGATGGAGTGTTAAGCTGTCGGGACCTCCCCAGTCTGTGGGGGGTGACCTTGAGCCTGGGCTCGGGTGCGGACGGGATCCTCTTGAAATCCACAAAGGTGTATTGACCAGGATCACAGGAGGAGCAAGAGAGGACAGCAGGAGAACACTGCCAGGAAAAGTCTCCAGGAGTTCCACAGAGGCAGCCAGGAGGTCTGGTGAGTGTTCACTAGGGATGAGCCGAACACCCCCGGGTTCGGTTCGCACCAGAACCTTCGAACGGACCGAAAGTTCGCGCGAATTTTCGAACCCTATTCGTTATAATGGACGCGAACGTTCGAAATCAAAATTGCTAATTACAACGGCCAATATGCATGTTAATGTTATAAAACAGGTTTGGGGACCCGGGTCCTGCCCCAGGGGACATATATCAATGCAAAAATAAATTTTAAAAACTAAAGTTTTTTCGGGAGCAGTCATTTTAATGATGCATAAAGTGAAAAAAAAAAAAGTGAAATTTTCCTTTAAATACGGTACCTGGGGGGTGTCTAAAGTATGCCTGTGAAGTGGCATGTGTTTCCCGTGTTTAGAACTGTCCTTGCACAAAATGACATTTGTAAAGGAAAAAAAAAGAAGCCATTTAAAACCACTTGCGGCTTTAATGTCATGTCTTGTCCTGGCCGCCATATGGCTGAAAATCCTTGAGAAAAATGGCATGGCTACCCCATCACCCCCCCCACCCCAGCCCCTTTGGGTCTTGTATGGATACTAAGGGGGACCCCGCACCCAAAATAAAACCCTATACCTACAACCCTATATACTCTGAACAGCAGTATATAGGTGGTGCAAACAAGACATGGACTGTAGGTTTGTTCTTAAGTAGAATCTGAACAGGTACATTATGAAGTGTAGCTACATCCCAAAAAAATCAATTTTTAAGCTTTTTGGAGAACATAGGGAGGGGTTATCACCCCTGTAACATTTGCTGTCTTTGCACATCTGTTCAGAACATGTCACCTCACTTTCCGTCCCAATGACAAATGTTTTTGGAAAAGTGGGGTTTTAATTGAAACAAGGATTGGTGATAAAGCATCAGTAGAGAGGAGATACCTTTTTCCCAAATTAAATCTAACAGGATAGAATTTTCCTTCCTAGGGGTAGATTTCCTCTCACTTCCTGTTTTCTCTTGCCGTTTGCAAGTAGGAGTCGTTTGTAAGTTGGATGTTTGAAAGTAGGGGCCTGCCGTATATACTCTGCAGAAATTTGCCCTATTAGATGTTGGTGTAGCCACAAGACTGGTGGGCACAGGAATGGGCCCTGCTGTGAGTTAATAGATCAAGATTTGTACTTGCATGCACCTGTTGAACCGGGCAGAAAAATTGGGCCTTTGGTGGTGGTGGTGGTGGTGGTGGACGGTGTTGCCACAAGACTGTAAGCCCTCACAGTTACTCTTGGTGGGTGCAGGAATGGGCCCTGCTGTGAGTTATTAGATCAAGATTTGTAATTGCATGCACCTGTTGAACAGGGCAGAAAAATTGGGCCTTTGGTGGTGGTGGTGGTGGTGGACGGTGTTGCCACAAGACTGTAGGCCCTCATAGTTACTCTTGGTGGGCGCAGGAATGGGCCCTGCTGTGAACTATTAGATCAAGATTTGTAATTACACGCCCCTGTTAAACAGGGGCTGAAAAATTGTGCCTTAGGCATTGGTGCTGGTGCCACAACACTGCAACCCCTCACAGATACTGTACTTGGAGCACAGCAGTCACACCTGTTGCGAAGCATCTTTTTAAAAAATTGTAATTACACACCCCTGTTATACAGGGGCTGAAAAATTGTGCCTTAGGCACTGGTGCTGGTGCCACAACACTGCAACCCCTCACAGATACTGTACTCTGAGCACAGCAATGAGACCTGTTGCAAAGCATTGCCTAAAAATTGTAATTACACGCCCCAACAGGGGCTGAAAAATTGTGCCTTAGGCACTGGTGCTGGTGCCACAACACTGCAACCCCTCACAGATACTGTACTCTGAGCACAGCAGTCACACCTGTTGCGAAGCATCTTTTTAAAAAATTGTAATTACACGCCCCTGTTATACAGGGGCTGAAAAATTGTGCCTTAGGCACTGGTGCTGGTGCCACAACACTGCAACCCCTCACAGATACTGTACTCTGAGCACAGCAATGAGACCTGTTGCAAAGCATTGCCTAAAAATTGTAATTACACGCCCCAACAGGGGCTGAAAAATTGTGCCTTAGGCACTGGTGCTGGTGCCACAACACTGCAACCCCTCACAGATACTGTACTCTGAGCACAGCAGTCACACCTGTTGCGAAGCATCTTTTTAAAAAATTGTAATTACACGCCCCTGTTATACAGGGGCTGAAAAATTGTGCCTTAGGCACTGGTGTGGTGGCATGGATCATTGAGGAGGAGGAAGAGGATAGTCAGTGAACATAACAGGACAGTCACTCAGCATCAGCATAGGCAGTCTTGAAGGGATGTGACATTATAAATTATTCCGTTATATCCGCTTCAGGTGTCTGGTAGCTGGTGGTGATCCAAGACTGATTCATTTTTATGAAGGTCAGTCGATCAACCGAGTCGGTGGACAGGCGCACCCTATGATCGGTGACAAATCCTCCAGCAGCACTGAATGTGCGTTCGGAAAGAACGCTGGATGCAGGACAGGCCAGTAGCTCAATTGCATACTGTGCAAGCTCTGGCCAGTGATCCATCCTCAGGACCCAGTAAGCCAGAGGATTTTCGGTGGGAAAGGTGTCCAAGTCTGACCTTGCCCCTAGGTATTCCTGCACCATGTATGTCAGACGCTGGCGATGGTTGCTGGAACCGATCATACCTTGGGGCTGCGGACTAAAAAATTGTCTGAACGCATCGGTCAGACGTCCACCTTCCCCACCGCTCCTTCTGCTACTGACCGAAGCCTCAGCAACTCGTCGTCCAGGACCAGGAGTTTGTAACCTCCCAGTTTCTGGGAACGCGTTGCACAGACCTTTCTGCAAGGCCTCCCTGAGATGTCTCATCCTCTGCTCCCTCTGCGACGGCAAGATAAGGTCCGCAACCTTACCCTTGTACCGTGGATCAAGGAGAGTGGCCAGCCAGTAATGGTCACTCTCCTTGATCCGAAGAACACGAGGATCCTTCCGCAGGCTTTGCAGGATCAGGGAGGCCATGCAGCGTAGGTTAGCTGAGGCATTCGGTCCGGAGTCTTCTGGGTCACTGAGGATGACATGATCGCCAGCCACCTCCTCCCAGCCACGTACAAGTCCACTGGTTTGTTGGGACTGTACATCATCCCTAAAAGACTGCTGCTGCTGATGCTGAGTGCCAGGCTCCACCTCCATGCTCACACAATCCTCCTCCTCCTCCTCCTCCTCTTCCTGTGTGATGGGTGGGACAGAAGGAACATTGTCTGGATAAAGGGGGCCTTGAGAGACAAGGAAGTCCTCCTCTTCCTGCCTCTGTTCTGCCTCAAGTGCCCTGTCCATTATCCCACGCAGCGTATGCTCCAACAGGTGGACAAGAGGTACAGTGTCACTGATGCATGCACTGTCACTGCTCACCATCCTCGTGGCCTCCTCAAATGGTGAGAGGACAGTGCATGCATCCCTGATCATGCTCCACTGGCGTGGGGAAAAAAAGCCAAGCTCCCCTGACCCTGTCCTGGTGCCGTAGTCGCAAAGGTACTCATTGATGGCCCTCTGCTGCGTGTGCAGTCGCTGCAGCATGGCCAACGTTGAGTTCCACCTGGTGGGCATGTCACATATTAGGCGGTTCTTGGGCAGGTTCAGCTCCTTTTGCAGCTCAGTCAGCCGAGCACTGGCATTATAAGATCGGCGGAAATGCACACAGACTTTCCTGGCCTGCCTCAGGACATCCTGTAAGCCTGGGAACCTGCCCAAGAACCGCTGCACCACCAGGTTGAGGACGTGAGCCATACAGGGCACATGGGTGAGCTGCCCCTGTCGCAGGGCGGAGAGGAGGTTGGTGCCATTATCAGAAACGACCATTCCTGGCTTAAGCTGGCGTGGCGTCAACCACCTCTCGGCCTGCCCCTGCAGAGCTGCCAGAACCTCTGGCCCAGTGTGGCTCCTGTCCCCCAAACACACCAGCGCAAGCACGGCATGGCATCTTTTTGCCTGCGTACTCGCGTAGCCCCTTGTACGCCTACGGAGCACCGCTGGTTCCGAGGACAGAGCACTCGAAGAGGACATGGAGGAAGAAGAAGAGGAGGGGGTGGAGGAGAGAGGTGTGTCACAACCAGTAGTAGCATTTTGGAGGCGTGGTGGCGGAACAACCTCCAACACTACTGCACCTTGTCCTGCATCCCTCCCAGCTACCAATAGAGTGACCCAATGGGCCGTGAAAGAAAGATAACGTCCCTGTCCATGCCTGCTGGACCATGAGTCAGCGGTAATATGCACCTTACCGCTGACCGCCCTGTCCAGCGAGGCATGGACATTGCCTTCCACATGCCAGTAGAGAGACGGAATTGCCTTCCGTGAGAAAAAGTGGCGTTTGGGAACCTGCCACTGAGGAACCGCACATTGAACAAACTCACAGAAGGGGGCCGAGTCTATCAACTGAAAAGGCAGCAGTTGAAGTGCTAGCAATTTAGCCAAGCTAGCATTCAACCACTGGGCATGTGGATGGCTGGGAGTATACTTCTTTCGACGGTCCAGCAGCTGGGGCAGGGAAATTTGCCTGCTACAATCGGACGTCGGTGTACTGCAAGTACTTGGTTGTGACACACCTAATTCTACACCTTCAGTCCTCTCAGAGCAGCTTTCAGAGAGGACTGAAGATATAGTGGGGATGGAGATCCCAGCTGATGAGGAGCAAGGAGAGGTCCGCTTTGTTCTTTGGTGTGGGTCTTTTATGTGTGCTTGCCAACGAGCTGCATGGCAGGTCGACATATGTCTGCTCATGCTTGTGGTGCCCAAGCGGCTGATGTTTTGGCCACGCGAGATACGCTTGAGACAAATATTGCAAATAGCAGTGGTGCGATCTGATGCACTCGTCTCAAAAAAGGCCCACACCAAAGAACTTTTGTGATAACGTGCAGAGGCAGCGCCCTGCACAGGCGGAGCTCTGCGGTGTGGTACAGTTGCTGTGCTGGCCTCTAGCTGGCCTCCAGCGGGCATCCTGCCTCGTTGGACATGTGACGCTGCATCCTCCTCCTCCTCCTCCTCTCTCCCTTCAGGCACCCACGTGGAGTCAGTGACCTCATCATCCCCTCCCTCTTCACCACTAGAGCAAACCTGGCAGTAAGCTGCAGCTGGTGGAACACTACTGCCAGATTGCTGTCCTTCAGCATCCCCTTTCTCTGCGCGCACACTACTGACTTCCTCAAGCTGGGTATCATCATCCGAGCCTTCGAATCGTTGGGCATCCTCCTGGAGCATGTACCCAACACTGTGCTCAAACAGTTCGGGGGACTCCTCAGGAGGACATGGTGGGTCTAGGGAAGGGGTGGCTGATGATGCCATTGAGTACGCGTTGGCAGCTGCTCTGCCAGTACCCTGAGCCTGGGTGAGAGAGGATGAGGAGGATGAGGAGGGCTTGGTCATCCATTCTACCAAGCCTTCGGCATGATGCGGCTCCACATGTCCAGCTGCCGAAAACAAAGACAAGCGTGTCCCATGGCCACGTGCTGATGACGATGCACGACCACGTCCACGGCCAGCACTGTTGTCTCTAGAAACAGAGCCTGCCTGCCCTGTGTTCTTGCCTCGGCACGCTCTGCCTCTCCTTGGCGGTCTTCCAGCCATTGTAGTCGGTAGTGTATATAGTATAAAAAATAGAACTCCTATGTGTGCTCACAACACACTGTAGGTCCTATGGGTGCTGACACTAACACACTATAGGTACTATGTGTGCTGCTGACAAGAAAATATAGGAGCTCTGTTTGCTGCCACTAACACACTAGAAGTCCTATGGGTGCTGCTGAGAAGAAAATATAGGAGCTCTGTTTGCTGCCACTAACACACTAGAAGTCCTATGGGTGCTGCTGAGAAGAAAATATAGGAGCTCTGTGTGATGCCACTAACACACTAGAAGTCCTATGGGTGCTGCTGAGAAGAAAATATAGGAGCTCTGTTTGCTGCCACTAACACACTAGAAGTCCTATGGGTGCTGCTGAGAAGAAAATATAGGAGCTCTGTGTGATGCCACTAACACACTAGAAGTCCTATGGGTGCTGCTGAGCAGAAAATATAGGAGCTCTGTTTGCTGCCACTAACACACTAGAAGTCCTATGGGTGCTGCTGAGAAGAAAATATAGGAGCTCTGTGTGATGCCACTAACACACTAGAAGTCCTATGGGTGCTGCTGAGAAGAAAATATAGGAGCTCTGTTTGCTGCCACTAACACACTAGAAGTCCTATGGGTGCTGCTGAGAAGAAAATATAGGAGCTCTGTTTGCTGCCACTAACACACTAGAAGTCCTATGGGTGCTGCTGAGAAGAAAATATAGGAGCTCTGTTTGCTGCCACTAACACACTAGAAGTCCTATGGGTGCTGCTGAGAAGAAAATATAGGAGCTCTGTGTGATGCCACTAACACACTAGAAGTCCTATGGGTGCTGCTGAGAAGAAAATATAGTAGCTCTGTTTGCTGCCACTAACACACTAGAAGTCCTATGGGTGCTGCTGAGAAGAAAATATAGGAGCTCTGTTTGCTGCCACTAACACACTAGAAGTCCTATGGGTGCTGCTGAGAAGAAAATATAGGAGCTCTGTGTGATGCCACTAACACACTAGAAGTCCTATGGGTGCTGCTGAGAAGAAAATATAGGAGCTCTGTGTGATGCCACTAACACACTAGAAGTCCTATGGGTGCTGCTGAGCAGAAAATATAGGAGCTCTGTTTGCTGCCACTAACACACTAGAAGTCCTATGGGTGCTGCTGAGAAGAAAATATAGGAGCTCTGTGTGATGCCACTAACACACTAGAAGTCCTATGGGTGCTGCTGAGAAGAAAATATAGGAGCTCTGTTTGCTGCCACTAACACACTAGAAGTCCTATGGGTGCTGCTGAGAAGAAAATATAGGAGCTCTGTGTGCTGCCACTAACACACTAGAAGTCCTATGGGTGCTGCTGAGAAGAAAATATAGGAGCTCTGTTTGCTGCCACTAACACACTAGAAGTCCTATGGGTGCTGCTGAGAAGAAAATATAGGAGCTCTGTGTGATGCCACTAACACACTAGAAGTCCTATGGGTGCTGCTGAGAAGAAAATATAGGAGCTCTGTTTGCTGCCACTAACACACTAGAAGTCCTATGGGTGCTGCTGAGAAGAAAATATAGGAGCTCTGTGTGATGCCACTAACACACTAGAAGTCCTATGGGTGCTGCTGAGAAGAAAATATAGTAGCTCTGTTTGCTGATACTAACACACTAGAAGTCCTATGGGTGCTGCTGAGAAGAAAATATAGGAGCTCTGTTTGCTGCCACTAACACACTAGAAGTCCTATGGGTGCTGCTGAGAAGAAAATATAGGAGCTCTGTGTGATGCCACTAACACACTAGAAGTCCTATGGGTGCTGCTGAGAAGAAAATATAGGAGCTCTGTTTGCTGCCACTAACACACTAGAAGTCCTATGGGTGCTGCTGAGAAGAAAATATAGGAGCTCTGTTTGCTGCCACTAACACACTAGAAGTCCTATGGGTGCTGCTGAGAAGAAAATATAGGAGCTCTGTTTGCTGCCACTAACACACTAGAAGTCCTATGGGTGCTGCTGAGAAGAAAATATAGGAGCTCTGTGTGATGCCACTAACACACTAGAAGTCCTATGGGTGCTGCTGAGAAGAAAATATAGGAGCTCTGTTTGCTGCCACTAACACACTAGAAGTCCTATGGGTGCTGCTGAGAAGAAAATATAGGAGCTCTGTTTGCTGCCACTAACACACTAGAAGTCCTATGGGTGCTGCTGAGAAGAAAATATAGGAGCTCTGTGTGATGCCACTAACACACTAGAAGTCCTATGGGTGCTGCTGAGAAGAAAATATAGGAGCTCTGTTTGCTGCCACTAACACACTAGAAGTCCTATGGGTGCTGCTGAGAAGAAAATATAGGAGCTCTGTTTGCTGCCACTAACACACTAGAAGTCCTATGGGTGCTGCTGAGAAGAAAATATAGGAGCTCTGTGTGATGCCACTAACACACTAGAAGTCCTATGGGTGCTGCTGAGCAGAAAATATAGGAGCTCTGTTTGCTGCCACTAACACACTAGAAGTCCTATGGGTGCTGCTGAGAAGAAAATATAGGAGCTCTGTGTGATGCCACTAACACACTAGAAGTCCTATGGGTGCTGCTGAGAAGAAAATATAGGAGCTCTGTTTGCTGCCACTAACACACTAGAAGTCCTATGGGTGCTGCTGAGAAGAAAATATAGGAGCTCTGTTTGCTGCCACTAACACACTAGAAGTCCTATGGGTGCTGCTGAGAAGAAAATATAGGAGCTCTGTTTGCTGCCACTAACACACTAGAAGTCCTATGGGTGCTGCTGAGAAGAAAATATAGGAACTCTGTGTGATGCCACTAACACATTAGAAGTCCTATGGGTGCTGCTGAGAAGAAAATATAGGAGCTCTGTTTGCTGCCACTAACACACTTGAAGTCCTATGGGTGCTGCTGAGAAGAAAATATAGGAGCTCTGTGTGATGCCACTAACACACTAGAAGTCCTATGGGTGCTGCTGAGAAGAAAATATAGGAGCTCTGTTTGCTGCCACTAACACACTAGAAGTCCTATGGGTGCTGCTGAGCAGAAAATATAGGAGCTCTGTTTGCTGCCACTAACACACTAGAAGTCCTATGGGTGCTGCTGAGAAGAAAATATAGGAGCTCTGTGTGATGCCACTAACACACTAGAAGTCCTATGGGTGCTGCTGAGAAGAAAATATAGGAGCTCTGTTTGCTGCCACTAACACACTAGAAGTCCTATGGGTGCTGCTGAGAAGAAAATATAGGAGCTCTGTTTGCTGCCACTAACACACTAGAAGTCCTATGGGTGCTGCTGAGAAGAAAATATAGGAGCTCTGTGTGATGCCACTAACACACTAGAAGTCCTATGGGTGCTGCTGAGAAGAAAATATAGGAGCTCTGTTTGCTGCCACTAACACACTAGAAGTCCTATGGGTGCTGCTGAGAAGAAAATATAGGTGCTCTGTGTGATGCCACTAACACACTAGAAGTCCTATGGGTGCTGCTGAGAAGAAAATATAGGAGCTCTGTGTGATGCCACTAACACACTAGAAGTCCTATGGGTGCTGCTGAGCAGAAAATATAGGAGCTCTGTTTGCTGCCACTAACACACTAGAAGTCCTATGGGTGCTGCTGAGAAGAAAATATAGGAGCTCTGTGTGATGCCACTAACACACTAGAAGTCCTATGGGTGCTGCTGAGAAGAAAATATAGGAGCTCTGTTTGCTGCCACTAACACACTAGAAGTCCTATGGGTGCTGCTGAGAAGAAAATATAGGAGCTCTGTTTGCTGCCACTAACACACTAGAAGTCCTATGGGTGCTGCTGAGAAGAAAATATAGGAGCTCTGTTTGCTGCCACTAACACACTAGAAGTCCTATGGGTGCTGCTGAGAAGAAAATATAGGAGCTCTGTTTGCTGCCACTAACACACTAGAAGTCCTATGGGTGCTGCTGAGAAGAAAATATAGGAGCTCTGTGTGATGCCACTAACACACTAGAAGTCCTATGGGTGCTGCTGAGCAGAAAATATAGGAGCTCTGTTTGCTGCCACTAACACACTAGAAGTCCTATGGGTGCTGCTGAGAAGAAAATATAGGAGCTCTGTGTGATGCCACTAACACACTAGAAGTCCTATGGGTGCTGCTGAGAAGAAAATATAGGAGCTCTGTTTGCTGCCACTAACACACTAGAAGTCCTATGGGTGCTGCTGAGAAGAAAATATAGGAGCTCTGTTTGCTGCCACTAACACACTAGAAGTCCTATGGGTGCTGCTGAGAAGAAAATATAGGAGCTCTGTTTGCTGCCACTAACACACTAGAAGTCCTATGGGTGCTGCTGAGAAGAAAATATAGGAACTCTGTGTGATGCCACTAACACATTAGAAGTCCTATGGGTGCTGCTGAGAAGAAAATATAGGAGCTCTGTTTGCTGCCACTAACACACTAGAAGTCCTATGGGTGCTGCTGAGAAGAAAATATAGGAGCTCTGTGTGATGCCACTAACACACTAGAAGTCCTATGGGTGCTGCTGAGAAGAAAATATAGGAGCTCTGTTTGCTGCCACTAACACACTAGAAGTCCTATGGGTGCTGCTGAGCAGAAAATATAGGAGCTCTGTTTGCTGCCACTAACACACTAGAAGTCCTATGGGTGCTGCTGAGAAGAAAATATAGGAGCTCTGTGTGATGCCACTAACACACTAGAAGTCCTATGGGTGCTGCTGAGAAGAAAATATAGGAGCTCTGTTTGCTGCCACTAACAAACTAGAAGTCCTATGGGTGCTGCTGAGAAGAAAATATAGGAGCTCTGTTTGCTGCCACTAACACACTAGAAGTCCTATGGGTGCTGCTGAGAAGAAAATATAGGAGCTCTGTGTGATGCCACTAACACACTAGAAGTCCTATGGGTGCTGCTGAGAAGAAAATATAGGAGCTCTGTTTGCTGCCACTAACACACTAGAAGTCCTATGGGTGCTGCTGAGAAGAAAATATAGGAGCTCTGTGTGATGCCACTAACACACTAGAAGTCCTATGGGTGCTGCTGAGAAGAAAATATAGGAGCTCTGTGTGATGCCACTAACACACTAGAAGTCCTATGGGTGCTGCTGAGCAGAAAATATAGGAGCTCTGTTTGCTGCCACTAACACACTAGAAGTCCTATGGGTGCTGCTGAGAAGAAAATATAGGAGCTCTGTGTGATGCCACTAACACACTAGAAGTCCTATGGGTGCTGCTGAGAAGAAAATATAGGAGCTCTGTTTGCTGCCACTAACACACTAGAAGTCCTATGGGTGCTGCTGAGAAGAAAATATAGGAGCTCTGTTTGCTGCCACTAACACACTAGAAGTCCTATGGGTGCTGCTGAGAAGAAAATATAGGAGCTCTGTTTGCTGCCACTAACACACTAGAAGTCCTATGGGTGCTGCTGAGAAGAAAATATAGGAGCTCTGTTTGCTGCCACTAACACACTAGAAGTCCTATGGGTGGTGCTGAGAAGAAAATATAGGAGCTCTGTTTGCTGCCACTAACACACTAGAAGTCCTATGGGTGCTGCTGAGAAGAAAATATAGGAGCTCTGTTTGCTGCCACTAACACACTAGAAGTCCTATGGGTGCTGTTGGGGTGCAATGCTGTGCTAACAGCACTGCGGTTGGTACTACTGCAATACTGTACTAACAGTAAGCACGCACCAGACTAATCCCCAGCAGCAGCTAATAACACACTAACTGTGCAATCAGCAGCAATGAACGATCAATGACTTAGGTAGCAATGGTTTAGCAAAGAAATAGCCAATGGTTTAGCAAAGAAGAGCAAATCTTTCAGTATCAAGCAAAGACAGAATCAGCAGACTAATCTCTCCTAAAGCCGGAACTCATGTGACCGGGGCCGATGGCGTGGCGGCCTTTTAAATGGTGGGGCGTGTACTAAAGCCCCTGAGCTGTAATTGGCTACAGGCGTCCTGCCTGTAGCCAATTATTGCTCTCCGAGTTTCGGGCGCTGTGATTGGCCAAGCATGCGGGGTCACAGTGCATGCTTGGCCAATCATCAGCCAGCAATGCACTGCGCCGGCCGCGCCGGCCGCAATGCATTGCGGGGCCGCTCGCATCACACGAATGTGATGCGAACGGCCCAAATAGTTCTGGGCTCGACGAGCGAGCGAACGCCCGATGCTCGATTCGAACATGGGTTCGAATCGAGCACCGGGCCCATCCCTAGTGTTCACACAGTCGGGAGGACTGGGAGAGTGCAGTCTGGGATGGGTGCTGAGCCAGTGGAGTGGACTGTGGTGGCATGGGCAGTGGAAAGAGGCAGCTGCAGCCAGAAGGGCTGGCAGGGCCTGAAGATGTGGTACTGGGATCAGTAGCCATGTGGACAGATAGCATTAGGACAGCCACCATTTTTGCTACACCAAAGGGGCACCTGCCTGCAATAGGGCATTTACTCAGGCCTGGCTGAACCATTGGCAGGCCTAAACTTCAAGTGATGTGCTGGAGCTGTAAGTGAGGAGGTGTATATACAGAGAGTCCCGAGTCTTTAATTTTCTTCAATCGAGTGGGCATCCCATACTTACCCTTACCCCATCAAAGTTGAATTCACCCAAAAAAATAACAAAGTGCAAGGACTGGTTTTCTACCTAAGAGTGAACTGTGTGCCTGATTTTGCAAGGTGAGAGATGGACGACAAGTACCAGCAGCCCCTGTGGGGGTACCACTACACCCAGAAGAGTCGCTGAGTGGTACAGATTCTTTATCAAAACAGTGCAGAGGCAGCAACATTTCATTCACTTTTAATTCCGGCTCATTGAACAGTCTGAGGGATGTCTTTTTGAAGTTTATTTGCTATTGAAACTTGTAACAGGATAGGGTTTGGGGTGGTGTGGGATACTCCAAACAATTGACCACAGTAGATAGAGGACACTTCTCTTTAGCAAAATAGCAGAAATAGCACAGTCTATCTTTCACAACTGGACACTAAAAGGCAGTTGTTAGAGTAAAGCAGTTTGTAATCTCACAGTGGGGACCGTGAGGTAGTTTGTAGCACAAGTAATGATGGACTGGAACATTCTATAGGTTCATGGCTGGAGACCATGAAGCAGGTTGTAACACAAGTAAAGTACAAACAAGTGGCCACTGCCCCCACCTATAACTGGTCTGTTGCAGCAAGGAGCTCTGGAAGGGCGACCAGTGTCAAACAAATACAAGGAGATTTCTAAGCTCAAACTTACCAACTAGCCAGCGACCAATCAAATTGACCTGTCTAACAATATGTGTTAAGAACAGGGGTTTAGTATGCCCACATTTTCAAATACATGCATAAGCTACAGGTCCTGTCAAGGTACCCTGTTTTCTGTAGTCCCTAACTCGAACTTCTGGGTCTCCACAATAGGAGCACATGCATTTTTATGGATACGTGAGGACAGGTGGCCTGGAAGGAGCCCACTCCTCCTTAAAGGTACAGGGGCACACTGAACACCCAGCACATAGCACTATGGTAGCAAAAGGAAAGGCATACTTGCCAACTGTACCGAATTGGCCAGGACAGTCACACTTTCTAGTACTGTATCCTGCTACAGCTCAGTCCTGGGCTTTGTCCTGGAATCTGGGCTGGGGGGACAGCAGCAGTGTCCTTGCTTCTAAATACATACACTGTCGGCGGTGTATGTATTTCAAAGCTCCAGATCTCTTTCCTAACTCCCCCAGCAGTCTCCTGCAGGTTCACTTTGTGCCCTCATATATTCACATTCTGCCCCCCTCCCCTGATCTCCATTGCTGTGTACTGTGAACCCGGAGGCGGTACATAGCCAATAGTACTGAGAATGGTAAATGGTGACAAGTTAGGTCATAAGTGTGTGTGAGATAGCTGGCGCATAGTTGCCAAGAATGTACAGCCAACAAGGATCTGTTGGCAATAAAAAGGTCACTCTTGTCTCTAGCCACCAGTGATCTTATTAGCACACGATCCCTGGTGGCTAGAGACATGAATAACCCTTTTATTGATTATGTCCAGTGACTAGGGAACTGCTAACAATGAAAGGGTTAATTATGTACAGCCAGCAAGGATCTGCTAGCAATAAAAGGGCTAATCATGCCCATCCACCAGGTATTTGCTAGCAATAAAAGGGTTAATTATGTACAGCCAGCAAGGATCTTATAGCAATAAAGGGGCTAGTCATATCTCTAGCCATATGCAAATAAGATCCCTGGTGGCTAGAGACACGATTAACCCCTTTATTGCTAGCAGATTCTTGCTGGCTGTATATAAATAACCCTTTCAGTGCTAGCAGATCCCTGATGGAAGCACATGATTAACCTTCTTGTAGAACCATGCCCATATTAAATGAATGCCCCACCCCTAATTAAAGTACATGTTCCACCTACAGCTGCTTTTTATACACACAGAAAAAAATAGGATATTTTCGTCATACTACCTGTAAAATCCTTTTCTTTGAGTACATAATGGGACAAAGAGTTAGGCTAATATTCATTACCTGCTGGGTTATACTTCATCTCCATGAATGGAGTGAATGGACACTGGTAGACCAAAGGTCTTTAGACAGGAACTGATCCCCTATATAACCCCTCCAATACAGGAAGTAATTCAGTTTTGTAGCAAGCACTGAATCCTCAAAAAGAGGGGAGGGAGCTCTGTGACCCATGATATACTCAAAGAAAAGGATTTTACAAGTATTATGAAAAAATCCTATTTTCTTTTTCATACATCATGGGACACAGAGTTAGGCTAATATTCATTACCTGCTTGGACGTCCCAGAGCAATAGCCTTGAGGGGAGGGAGACACCCTGCCAAACAATAGCCATCAGTCCTTATACGGCAGCCCGCAGTACACTGCGGCCAAAAGCCGAATCCTCGGCTGCTCGAACATCCACTTGATAAAATTTTGTGAACGTATGCACTGAAGACCAGGTAGCAGCCTTACAAATCTGAGCCACAGATACCTTATGGCGAAAAGCCCAGGAGGTTCCTACACCCCTGGTAGAATGATCTCTCACCCTAAAGGGAGGAGCCTTACATTTCAGACCATAGACCTGAATGGCCAATTGAGGGATCCAATTGGCCATGGAAGCTTTGGAAGCTGCCTGCCCTTCTTGGGTCCTTTTGGTAAAACAAAAAACGAGTCTGATCCTCAGATCTCTGCAGATCTAGACAAATAAACCTTGACTGCCCGGACAACGTCCAAAGAATGCAATCGTCTTTTTTCCGCCCAACGAGGCTGAGAGAAAAAAGATGGCAAAATAATGTCCTGATTTAAATGAAAGGCTGACACAACTTTTGGCAAAAAGGATGGAACAGATCGTAACACGACCCTGTTGTGGTGAAGGATCAAGTATGGTTCCCTGCATGAAAGGGCCACCAACTCCGACACCCTTCTAGCCGAGATAATGGCCACCAGGAAGGCTAGCTTGCGTGACAGCAAGTCTAATGGAATTTCCTTGATAGGCTCAAATGGTTATTTCTGCAACACAGACAGCACCAAGTTCAAGTTCCAAGGACACATAGGTGACCTAATGGCGGGAAGCAAGCGAGTTCATAAAGGTTCGGACCAGTGAATGGGAGGCTAAAGGCCCTTGGAAGAATACTGATAGGGCCGAAACTTGACCTCTGATTGTACTCAGCTGACTGTAGAAGAAAGAGAATTCTCCCAATCAGGTATTTCCGAGGATGCCATTTTTTGGCTTCACACCAAGTAATATAAGTCTTCCAGACCTTATAATAGATCTTCCTAGTGACAGCTTTTCTAGCATTCACTAGGGTAGACTAGGGATGAGCTTTGAGTACGAGTCAAACTCATGTTCGACTCGAACATTGCCTGTTAGCCCGTTCGCCGAACAGCGAACAATTTGGGGTGTTCGCAGGAAATTTGAAAAGCCGCGGAACACCCTGTAAAAGTCTATGGGAGAAATCTAAAGTGCTAATTTTTAAGGCCTTCTATGCAAGTTATTGTCATAAAAAGTGTTTGGGGACCTGGGTCCTGCCCCAGGGGACATGTATCAATGCAAAAAAAGTTTTAAAAACTGAAGTTTTTTCAGGAGCAGTGATTTTAATAATGCTTAAAGTGAAACAATAAAAGTGAAATATTCCTTTAAATTTCGTACCTGGGGGTGTGTATAGTATGCCTGTAAAGTAGCGCTTGTTTCCCATGCTTAGAACTGTCCCTGCACAAAATGTAATTTCTGAAGGAAAAAAAGTAATTTAAAAGTACTCGCGGCTGTAATGACGGGTGACCTCGCCCCCCTCTGATGTAATGCAGGTTTCCCGTTGCATCAGAGGGGGCGGGGTCACCTGCACGTCACTGGGAAAGCCCGGATTTCCCCTTGCGTCAGAGGGGGACGGGGTCACGTGACGGGTGGCCCCATCCTCAGCTACGTCATTCCCGGGTTGTCTCCGCCTGAATTATTGTTCTCCAAATGTCCGCAAAGTGCAGCAGCCTTCCCCCCGCTGGATGGAGTGAGGGCGTCTCCTCAAAAGGAAGGCTTTGTGTTGGGTTTAGAAGAATTTTGGACCCTGGGCTTTTTCTGGGCCTGGTCTTGCCCATGGCCCTAGCGCCTTGTCGGCGGCGAAACTGCCTTGGCACTGAGACATTTGAGGAAGCAGTCCCTGAGGTTTTAAACGAGGGACACCTGGTGATTTTTTTCACAGGAAGGACAGAACTCTTCCCTCCGGAAATCTATTGGATATATTTGTCCAAATGATCACCAAATAAACTTTCCCCTTGAAAGGGGAAACCTGCCTATAACTTTTTACAAGGAAGCTCGGCTGACCAGTTCTTAAGCCACAAAAGTCTGCGCATATGTACAGACAAGAGAGCCAAACGAGAAAACCTGCAGTATTGAATCCTTTAAGGCGCCAACAGCAAAACATAGCGCTTGAGGAATATCTGTCTTATTTTCAGCCAGATCATCCTCCCGGTTAGGCCTGTCAGGCTGTCTGACCTGATCCTTTACGGACTGGCAGATACCAATTGCTGCAACAGCTGGCTGAATAGCTGAACTGGCCAAAGAAAAGGAGGCTTTTAATAATGACTCCAATTTCTAGTCAACAGGGTCTTTCAATCCCTGTGCTTTATCTACCAGACAAATTACGTTCTTGTTTAAGGAAGAGACAGCTGCATCTACGGCTTGCATGCTCCACTTCTTAACAAACTTTACATCCATGGGATATAAAAGGGAAAACCTCTTAGGACGAACAAAAATCCTGTCAGGATGTTCCCAATCATCATACACCACCTGTTCCAACAGAGGGTGTAAGGGGAAAGCCTGTGCGGACTGAAGAGGCCTCAGGGATCCCAAAAAGGACCAGGGGGCTCAGTAACCTCTGCAAGAGGCAACTTAAACGCTGAACGAAACATTTCGGTAAGAGTCAGGATCAAAAGCCTCTGTGACTGAGAGGCAGACATCAACTGGATATCTTCTTGTCCAGATTGCTCGGAGAGCAGACTCATCCACCAGGCCCTCCACAGAATCCTGAGCTTTTAGCTCTTCCCCATCCTCAACCCATTCCTGCTCCAGACTAGGAGGCACTGGGGAAGGGAATCTGTCACGCTTTTTGCCACCCTGCAAGGTGGAGGCAATCATGCCAGAAATCCTGTGCTCTAACCCAGCTAGGGCCAAGGACAGTTCATCCTTGGTGATAAAGGGTGAGGCAGCAGCGTTGACTGTAGGCACAATACCAGATAGGTGCATCGGCTCAGATTGCCCAGAAGCCTCTGGTCCTTCAGGGGATACAACACTAAGGATACGACTAGGTTTATCAGGAACTACTGACGACATAGGTGTGCCCTTGCCTGTAGTGTTAGTCCCGCCCCTCTCTTTTTAGGACATTTACTAGCCACAAAAAGAGAGTACCCAAGTGTAGTATTAAAACACCTCAGAAGGGAGACCCTTTAATAGGGCTCACCAAGCCCCTATGTAACAATCCTACTAAGCACCTTTAGCCTGCCAAGCAACACCTGGTGACTCACGTGACCCAGGTAAGGAGAAATGAACCACTGCAAATGCCTGGTTCAGAGCCTGCTCTGTGTTCCGCAGCTGCCTTCTGGAAGCACCGCATACTTGGCATTAGGGATGAGCCGAACACCCCCCGGTTCGCTTCGCCCCAGAACCTTCGAACGGACCGAAAGTTCGCACGAACGTTAGAACCCTATTAAATACAATGGACGCGAACGTTCGAAATCTAAAGTGCTAATTATAACGACTAATATGCATGTTATTGTCCTAAAAAGGGTTTGGGGACCCGGGTTCTGCCCCAGGGGACATGTATCAATGCAAAACGAAGTTTTAAAAACTGCCGTTTTTCGGGAGCAGTCATTTTAACCACTTAAGCCCCGGACCATTTGGTAGCTAAAGGACCAGAGGTGAATTCAGAATTTTGCACTGCGCTGCTTTAACTGTAAATTGTGCGGACATGCAATGTTGTACTGAAAGGAAATTTGCGTCCTTTTCTTCCCACAAATAGAGCTTTCTTTTAATGGTATTTGATTGCCTCTGCGATTTTTATTTTTTGCGATATAAACGGAAAAAGACCGAAAATTTTGAAAAAAAATGATATTTTCTACTTTTTGTTATAAGAAAAATTGAATAAACTCAATTGTAGTCATACATTCAGGCCAAAATGTATTCAGCCACATGTCTTTAGTAAAAAAAATGTCAATAAGCGTATATTTATTGGTTTGCGCAAAAGTTATAGCGTCTACAAACTAGGGTACATTTTCTGGAATTTACACAGCTTTTAATTTATGACTGCCTATCTCATTTCTTGAGGTGCTAAAATGGCAGGGCAGTACAAAACCCCCCCAAATGACCCCATTTTGGAAAGTAGACACCCCAAGGAAATTGCTGAGAGGCATGTTGAGCCCATTGAATATTTTTTTTTTGTCCCAAGTGATTGAATAATGACAAAAAAAAAAAAAAATTACAAAAAGTTGTCACTAAATGATATATTGCTCACACATGCCATGGTTATATGTGAAATTACACCCCAAAATACATTCTGCTGCTTCTTCTGAGTATGTGGATACCACATGTGTGGGACTTTTTGGGAGCCTAGCCGCGTACGGGACCCCAAAAACCAAGCACCGCCTTCAAGGTTTCTAAGGGCATAAATTTTTGATTTCACTCCTCACTACCTATCACAGTTTTGAAGGCCATAAAATGCCAAGATGGCACAAAACCCCCCCAAATGACCCCATTTTGGAAAGTAGACACCCCAAGCTATTTGCTGAGAGGCATGTTGAGCCCATTGAATATTTTTTTTTTGTCCCAAATGATTGAATAATGACAAAAAGAAAAAATGTACAAAAAGTTGTCACTAAATGATATATTGCTCACACATGCCATGGTTATATGTGGAATTGCAGCCCAAAATACATTCTGCTGCTTCTCCTGAGTACGGGGATACCACATGTGTGGGACTTTTTGGGAGCCTAGCCGGGTACGGGGCCCCAAAAACCAAGCACCGCCTTCAGGCTTTCTAAGGGCGTAAATTTTTGATTTCACTCCTCACTACCTATCACAGTTTCGAAGGCTATAAAATGCCAAAATAGCACAAAATCCCCCCAAATGACCCCATTTTGGAAAGTAGACACCCCAAGCTATTTACTGAGAGGCATGTTCAGTCCATGGAATATTTTATATTTTGCCACAAGTTGCGGGAATATGACAAACTTTGTTTTTTTTGCACAAAGTTGTCACTAAATGATATATTGCTCACACATGCCATGGGCATATGTGAAATTACACCCCAAAATACATTCTGCTGCTTCTCCTGAGTACGGGGATACCACATGTGTGGGACTTTTTGGGAGCCTAGCCACGTAAGGGACCCCAAAACCAAGCACAGCCTTCAAGGTTTCTAAGGGCATAAATTTTTGATTTCACTCCTCACTACCTATCACAGTTTTGAAGGCCATAAAATGCCAAGATGGCACAAAACCCCCCCAAATGACCCCATTTTGGAAAGTAGACACCCCAAGCTATTTGCTGAGAGGCATGTTGAGCCCATTGAATATTTTTTTTTTGTCCCAAATGATTGAATAATGACAAAAAGAAGAAAAAAAGAAAAAATGTACAAAAAGTTGTCACTAAATGATATATTGCTCACACATGCCATGGTTATATGTGGAATTGCACCCCAAAATACATTCTGCTGCTTCTCCTGAGTACGGGGATACCACATGTGTGGGACTTTTTGGGAGCCTAGCCGGGTACGGGGCCCCAAAAACCAAGCACCGCCTTCAGGCTTTCTAAAGGCGTAAATTTTTGATTTCACTCCTCACTACCTATCACAGTTTCGAAGGCTATAAAATGCCAAAATAGCACAAAATCCCCCCAAATAACCCCATTTTGGAAAGTAGACACCCCAAGCTATTTACTGAGAGGCATGTTCAGTCCATGGAATATTTTATATTTTGCCACAAGTTGCGGGAATATGACAAACTTTGTTTTTTTTGCACAAAGTTGTCACTAAATGATATATTGCTCACACATGCCATGGGCATATGTGAAATTACACCCCAAAATACATTCTGCTGCTTCTCCTGAGTACGGGGATACCACATGTGTGGGACTTTTTGGGAGCCTAGCCACGTACGGGACCCCAAAAACCAAGCACAGCCTTCAAGGTTTCTAAGGGCATACATTTTTGATTTCACTCCTCACTACCTATCACAGTTTTGAAGGCCATAAAATGCCAAGATAGCACAAAACCCCCCAAAATGACCCCATTCTGGAAAGTAGACACCCCAAAAAAATTGCTGAGAGGCATGTTGAGCCCATTGAATATTTTTTTTTTGTCCCAAGTGATTGAATAATGACAAAAAGAAAAAAAAAATGTACAAAAAGTTGTCACTAAATGATATATTGCTCAAACATGCCATGGTTATATGCGGAATTGCACCCCAAAATACATTTGGTTGCTTCTCCTGAGTACGGGGATACCACATGTGTGGGACTTTTTGAGAGCCTAGCCGCGTACGGGCCCCCGAAAACCAAGCACCGCCTTCAGGATTTCTAAGGGCACAAATTTTTGATTTCACTCCTCACTACCTATCACAGTTTTGAAGGCCATAAAATGCCAAAATAGCACAAAACCCCCACAAATGACCCCATTTTGGAAAGTAGACACCCCAAGCTATTTGCCGAGAGGCATGGTGAGTATTTTACAGCTCTCATTTGTTTTTGAAAATGAAGAAAGACATTTTTTTTTTTTTTTTTTTCTTTTTTCAATTTTTAAAACTTTGTGACAAAAAGCGAGATCTGCAAAATACTCAACATACCTCTCAGCAAATAGCTTGGGGTGTCTACTTTCCAAAATGGGGTCATTTGGGGGGGTTTTGAACTGTCCTGGCATTTTATGCACAACATTAGGAAGCTTATGTCACACATCATCCACTCTTCTAACCACTTGAAGACAAAGCCCTTTCTGACACTTTTTGTTTACATGAAAACATTTTTTTTTTTTTGCAAGAAAATTATGTTGAACCCCCAAACATTATATATATTTTTAAAGCAAAGGCCCTACAGATTAAAATAGTGGGTGTTGCATTTTTTTTTTTCCACACAGTATTTGCGCAGCGATTTTTCAAACGCATTTTTGGGGGGAAAAACACACTTTTTTTTATTTTTAATGCACTAAAAAACACTATATTGCCCAAATGTTTGATGAAATAAAAAAGATGATCTTAGGCCGAGTACATGGATACCAAACACGACATGCTTTAAAATTGCGCACAAACGCGCAGCGGCGAGAAACTACATTCATTTTTAAAAGCATTTAAAAGCCTTTACAGGTTACCACGTTAGATTTACAGAGGAGGTCTACTGCTAAAATTACTGCCCTCGTTCTGACCTTCGCGGTGATACCTCACATGCATGATGCAATTGCTATTTACATATGCCGCTAGACCGACACTTGCGTTTGCCTTTGCGCAAGAGCAGGGGGGGACAGCGGTGCTTTTTTTATTTATTTTTTATTATTTATTTTGCTTTTTTATTTTATTTTTAAATTGTTCCTTCCATATTATTTTTTTTAAATCATTTTTATTGTTATCTCAGGGAATGTAAATATCCCCTATGATAGCAATAAGTAGTGACAGGTACTCTTTTTTTGAAAAAAAATGGGGGGTTAGACCCTAGATCTTTCCTCTGCCCTCAAAGCATCTGACCACACCAAGATCGGTGTGATAAAATGCTTTCCCAATTTCCCAATGGCGCTGTTTATATCCGGGGGGGGGGGCATTCCCTCCCACTGCTTGTAAAAGCAGTCCAGAGGCTAATTAGCCACTAGGATTGCTTTTACATGAAACCCGGCCGCTGGCTGAAAAGAATGATACCCACAGGCATCAATCTGGTATAACCATTCAAAGTCCAGCAACATACCAGTATGTTGCTGGTCCTTGTTGGACATGTATTGTAATCTTTTTTTTCATGCAGCCTGTTGGCTGAACGAAAAAAAGAGATTGATCGGTGGGTATGCCCACCATTAGAATACCTCCCTTCATCCACCCACTTCTAATGATGGGCATATATGCCGAAGCATGGGGGCATCCTCCCGCAAAAAAGTTATGCCGCATACACACGGTCGGACTTTTCCACGGGCAAGCCTTCGTCGGAATTTTGACCGTATGTACGCGGCATAAAAGGTTATGCCGCGTACACACGGTCGAACTTTTCCACGGGCAAGCCTCCGTCGGAATTTCGACCGTATATACGCGGCATTAGGAGCAAAATCGCTCCTCCGCCCCTGCTGCCCCCATGCTTCGGCATATTTGCTCTTTTTTTAACTGTGGTGGTGAAATCACCTCCTACAGCGTTGGAGTCACGGCTTTATGTATCGTGGGAGCAAACGCTGTTGCTGTCAAGATAAATAAATCCGCGATGCAACTGAATGGCGTACCTGCTAAGCAAATGATGGTTAACATTAAAACAAAGTAACATTACAGTACAACAGTAAGACCTTACCATACCATACCTGCAAAGCAAATACCAAAACAAAACCTAGTAAAAAATAAAACATTTTTTTAACGCAACCCGTGCCTA
This sequence comes from Rana muscosa, assembly GCA_029206835.1. NCBI lineage: Eukaryota > Metazoa > Chordata > Amphibia > Anura > Ranidae > Rana > Rana muscosa. Next base: position 75,354,042 of record CM055127.1, read on the forward strand.
AAATATATATATATGCCGAAGCATGGGGGCATCCGCCCGCAAAAAAGTTATGCCGCGTACACACGGTCGGACTTTTCCACGGGCAAGCCTTTGTCGAAATTTCGACCGTATGTACGCGGCATAAAAGGTTATGCCGCGTACACACAGTCGGACTTTTCCACGGGCAAGCCTCCGTCGGAATTTCGACCGTATATACGCGGCATTAGGAGCAAAATCGCTCCTCCGCCCCTGCTGCCCCCATGCTTCGGCATATATGCTCTTTTTTTAACTGTGGTGGTGAAATCACCTCCTACAGCGTTGGAGTCATGGCTTTATGTATGGTGGGAGCAAACGCTGTTGCTGTCAAGATAAATAAATCCGCGATGCAACTGAATGGCGTACCTGCTAAGCAAATGATGGTTAACATTAAAACAAAGTAACATTACAGTACAACAGTAAGACCATACCATACCTGCAAAGCAAATACCAAAACAAAACTTAGTAAAAAATAAAAAATTTTTTTTAACGCAACCTGTGCCTAAAATATATATATATGCCGAAGCATGGGGGCATCCTCCCGCAAAAAAGTTATGCCGCGTACACACGGTCGGACTTTTCCACGGGCAAGCCTCCGTCGGAATTTCGACCGTATATACGCGGCATTAGGAGCAAAATCGCTCCTCCGCCCCTGCTGCCCCCATGCTTCGGCATATATGCTCTTTTTTTAAACTGTGGTGGTGAAATCACCTCCTACAGCGTTGGAGTCACGGCTTTATGTATCGTGGGAGCAAACGCTGTTGCTGTCAAGATAAATAGATCCGCGCTGCAACTGAATGGCGTACCTGAAAACAAAAAATTACATACCTGAAAAGCAAGCATGATAAAACATTTCAGAATAGAATACAGTAAAAAAGAGCAGAACAATAGAGAGAAAATAGAGAGAGAGAGAGAACAATAAAACGACAACTATTTTTGGTTTTTTTATTTTATATTTTTTTTGTGTTTTGTTTTTTACGTTTTTTATTTCTTTTTTACACTTTTTTTTGTAACTTTAACAACTGTAATGGTTCGGGTCTCTCAAAATGTAATGGCATCTTGGGAGACCCTGTGTAAGTGTGTCCTAGTCTGTGAAATGCTGTACCCTACGCTAAAACGTCACTTTTGAGTGGTAGCGATCAAAACATTCACCAAGGCAAAGACCAGGTTTGTCAGGACAGAGTGGACAAAAAACACGGGTGTCACGCCTAAATCCGCGCTTGCTACAGACACGACATCTTTTTTGGGGGGTTCGTTGGGTAGGGGTACTCGGGAGGGCATACGGATAATGCCTCTCATGCAGCCGGCTTACTGCATTTGGTAGGGGATGGTGAGGTGCAGAACCGCCTGGATACAGGAGTTCTGTGACTATCTCATTCTGGAATTTTAGAAGAGATAACGTCCCGCCTGAAGCTCTGTATAGCACATGAGCATTCAGCAAAGCCAATTGGAATAAGGATAGAGACACTTTTTTGTACCAGCGTCTCGCCTTATGGTCAATTAGATACGGCGCCATCAACTGGTCGTTGAGGTCCACCCCTCCCATATTTTTGTTATATTCGTGGACACAGAGGGGTTTCTCCACAACACCAGTCGCCGTACGAATTTGGACTGTCGTGTCTGCATGAAGGGAGGTAAGAAGGAAAACATTCTTATTGTCCCTCCACTTCATAGCGAGCAAGTTATTACACTTCACGCAGGCTCTCTCCCCCAGCCTAAGACGGGCATCTACAAGCCGCTGGGGAAAGCCCCGGCGATTAGGTCGCACGGTGCCACATGCTCCAATCTGATGATCAAACAAGTGACTAAACAGTGGCACGCTCGTGTAATAATTGTCCACATACAAGTGGTACCCCTTTCCGAATAAGGGTGACACCAAGTTCCACACTATCTTGCCAGCGCTCCCTATGTAATCCGGGCAGTTGACCGGCTCAACCTGACTATCTTTTCCCTCATAAACCATAAAGCTCCATACATAGCCTGTTGCCCTGTCACAGCACTTATAGAGCTTGACCCCGTATCTGGCACGCTTGCTGGGAAGGTACTGCTTGAAAGCCAAGCGGCCAGAAAATTTAATCAGGGACTCATCAACGCAGACAGCTTGATCGGGAATAAACAAGGCTGCAAAACGTTCGTTGAAGTGGTTTATGAGGGGCCGAATTTTATAGAGCCGGTCGTACTCAGGGTCCCCACGTGGACGACAAAGTTCATTGTCGTTGAAGTGCATGAACCGCAAAATCTGCTCGTATCGTGTCCTGGGCATGGAGGCAGAGAACACGGGCATGTGGTCAATTGGGTGCGTGGACCAATAAGCATGCAATGACGGGAATTTATGTGTGCCCATGTTGAGGGAAAGGCCCAGAAAGGTCTAAAATTCGGAAACCGTAATTGGTTTCCAATCTTTGGCAATTTTAGGCAACTGGGGGTTAGCGGCGATGAATTGACCAGCATATAAATTACTCTGGTCCACAATAGATCTATAGAGATCTTCCGTGAAAAACAGCTAATAATAATCGATTGGCATAAAATCAGCTGTTTCCACCTGAATACCGGGTTGGGCAGTGAATGGGGGAAGTACGGGTTCTGCAGAAGTGGTGGGGACCCAATCAGGATAGGCGAATTCTGCAGGAAGGGCACTATGGGCACGACGGGCCTGCCTTTGTCTTCTTGGTGGCAGCGGGACACTACTTGTGCTTGCCACCTCGCCAGCTTGAACTGCACTTATGGGACTCGCCACGTCACCACGTGATACTGCAGTGCTGGATGTACGCCCAGGCTGTACTAGGCCGCTGGTGCTTGCCAATTCACCAGAAGGAATAGCGGCGCTTGTACTACTCTGCTCCATGATACGAGAGCCCTGCGGTTCTTGCTCCTCAACAACCTCAGAAGATCGGGATTGGGTACACCTGACCTTAGCAGGGACCTCAACTTCGTCGTCAGAGCTATCTGACGTGGGGCCGCTGACGTCACTGTCTTCTACGGGAAGATATTCTGAGCCTGAATCTGACAGATACGTGAACTCCTCTTCACTATCTGTCATGCTCAGAATCTCGTAGGCCTCTTTACTAGTGTACCTTCGACTTGTCATTTTGGGCTCTAAATTTAGGGGTACACTAGTAAGATTCACAGGAAAAAAAGCACCTGACTGTCACCAAATGTATGAAACGCTACCAAAAAAACTGTTAGCGATCGCAGGGATCAGGACTGTCTCTGCGAACGCTGCAGTTATGTGTGTTGTGTTTGGTAAGTGACAGTGATCGATCGATACTGCACTTGGGTGGGCTGGGCTGGGCTGGGCTGGGCGGAGGGGCTAAACGCAGGTACTAGCAGGTATCTGGGCTGATCCCGCTAACACTGCGTTTTTGGGAACCCTAAACCGCTGGGGATGCTAGTATAGATCTGATCAGATCAGATATTGATCTGTTCAAATACTATACCACTAAGGGAGGTGTATGCTTTGCGCGTGGGTGTTAGCGTTACTGGCACTAACCTAAAGCTGCCTGGGGCGACGCAGACCCTCTCTGGCGCTAAAACCTAATTGATATCACCCGCCGGGCGATCAGGGGGTTAAACCTTTATTGGGTTATATACGGCGGGTGCCCTGATGCTATAAAAAGCAAACTAACCAACCAGTGTCACCCGTAACCTTTATATGGTGATCACTGGTGAAAGGGTTAACTAGGGGCAATCAGGGGGTTAAAACCTTTATTAGGTTAAATATGGGGGTACCCGACGCTATATAAAAACCTGACGGGTTACCTAAATAACGAAATAACTCACTGGGTAACCAGTGTCACCAGTGACGCTTATACGGTGATCACTGGTGAAAGGGTTAACTCTAGGGGCAATCAGGGGGTTAAAATAATATATGGGGGTACCTGACGCTAATAAAAACCTGCGGCGAACCTAAAAATAATTAACTGGCTATCTAGGACACCAGCGACAAGAAAAAAGCGATCGGAAAAACGATCGCTTAGTGACGCTGGCGTTAGGGGGTGAAAGGGTTACCTGGGGGGCGATCAAGGGGTTAAACCTTTATTAGGGGGGGTTAGGGGGCTACCCTGGACCTAAAGGGGCCTAAACCTAACTGCCCTGCAACTTTTTACAGTCACAAATGACACTGATTGCAGTGATCAGTAAAAAAAATTATCACTGCAAACGGTGCACTGTGACTGGAGGTACTGGGGGTGATCTGGGGGGTGATCTGGGGGTGACTGGGGGGTGATTTGTGTGCCTACGTGTACTGGTGTCAGTGGGCTGTTGGTGCACTTACTGTGAGATGTCTTCTCTCCTCGCGCCGGATCGAAAAGACCGACACGAGGAGAGATGACATCACTTCCTCCTGTCTGTGTTTACATTACAGGCAGGGGAAGCTCTCTCATTCGCCGGGAGCGATCGAGAGGGGGTGGCCGGAATCGAACGGCCGTCCCCTCATGCCGGATCGCTCCCGAACACTTAACCACCGCTCACTGTACAGAAGGGGGGTCCGATCGGACCCCCCAACTATACAAAGGCGATCACGTACATATACGTGATTCTGCCTGTCGGTGCCATTCTGCTGACGTATAATTACAGTGGGCGGTCGTTAAGTGGTTAATGATGCATAAAGTGAACAAAAAAAAAGTGAAATATTCCTTTAAATATCGTAACTGGGGGGTGTCTAAAGTATGCCTGTGAAGTGGCATGTGTTTTCCGTGTTTAGAACTGTCCCTGCACAAAATGACATTTGTAAAGGAAAAAACGCCATTTAAAACTGCTTGCGGCTTTAATGTAATGTCTGGTCCCGGTAATATGGATGAAAATCATTGAAAAAAATGGCATGGCTACCCCATGACCCCCCCCCCCCCCCCTTACCCCAGCCCATTACCAGCCCCTTTGGGTCTTGTATGGATATTAAGGGTGTAACGGGTCCCCAAATATCAAGGGGATTAACGCCGTTTACGATGTCCCCTCTCCTGGACACACATCCACTCACTACCAATTTTCCACAGCCAAACGACCCTTTCCCATAGGGGAACCCCGCACCCAAAATAAAAAAAAGCCCTATATACTCTGAACAGCAGTATACAGGCGGTGAAAACAAGACAGGGACTGTAGGTTTGTTCTTAAGTAGAATCTGTTTGTAATTTTGAACAGGTACATTGTTTAAGTGTAGCTCCAGCCAAAAAATCTATTTTTAAGCTTTTTGGAAAACATAGGGAAGGGTTATCACCCCTGTAACATTTGTTTTGCTGTCTGTGCACCTATTCAGAACATTTCACCTCACTTTCCGTCCCAATGACAAATGTTTTTGAAAAGTGGGTTTTTTATTGAAACAAGGATTGGTGATAAAGCATCAGTAGAGAGGAGACACCTTTTTCCCATATTAACTCTTACAGGAGAGAATTTCACTTCCTAGGGGTAGATTTCCTCTCATTTCCTGTTGTCTCCTTCCGTTTGCAAGTAGGAGTCGTTTGTAAGTTCGATGTTTGAAAGTAGGGGCCTGCCGTATATACTCTGCAGAAATTTGCCCCTTAGATGTTGGTGTTGCCACAACACTGTGAGCCCTCACAGTTACTCTTGGTGGGCGCTGGAACGCCCTGCTGTGAACTATTATATCAGGAATTGTAATTACATGCCATTGTTGAACAGTGGTAGGAAAAATTGGGCCTTTGGTGGTGGTGCTGGTGCTACAACACTGTCAGCCCTCACAGTTACTCTTGGTGGGCGCATGAATGGACCCTACTGTAAATTATTAGATCAAGAATTGTAATTGCATGCCCCTGTTGAAGAGGGGCAGAAAAATTGGGCCTTTGGTGGTGGTGGTGGTGGTGGTGGTGTTGCCACAACACTGTAAGCCCTCACAGTTACTCTTGGTGGGCGCAGGAATGGGCCCTGCTGTGAATTATTAGATCAAGAATTGTAATTACATGCCCCTGTTGAACAGGGGCAGAAAAATTGGGCCTTAGGCACTGGTGCCACAACACTGCAACCCCTCACAGATACTGTACTTGGAGCACAGCAATGAGCCCTGTTGCAAAGTATTGCATCAAAAATTGTAATTACACGCCCCTGTTAAATGTATACTGTGCCACTAACTCCTGCAGTGCCTGTATTAGAGAACAGCAATGATGGGTATATACAGGTGTATACTGTGCCACTAACTGAATGACTTGTATAGCGCTCACATGCGAACTGAATCGCCTCTAGGTGCTTTTTGCAGCCAGTGTCTGCTTGGCTGGTGCGGTCATTTTACCCTGTAGGATCTTGACACGCTTGAGACACACAGTCGTACACACATATATACTGGGCCAATTTGGACAAGATCCAATTAACCTACAAAGCATGTCTTTGGAGTGTGGGAGGAAACCGGAGTACCCGGAGGACACCCACGCAGACACAGGGAGAACATGCAAACTCCAGGCAGATGTTGTCGTGGCCGTGATTCGAACCAGCGACCTTTTTGCTGCTAGGTGAAAGTGCTAACCACTACACCACTGTGCTGCCCTCCTGCAGATGCCTGTATTAGAGAACAGCAATGACGGGTATATACAGGTGTATACTGTGCCACTAACTCCTGCAGATGCCTCTATTAGAGAACAGCAATGACGGGTATATACAGGTGTATACTGTGCCACTAACTCCTGCAGATACCTGTATTAGAGAACAGCAATGACGGGTATATACAGGTGTACACTGTGCCACTAACTCCTGCAGATGCCTGTATTAGAGAACAGCAATGACGGGTATATACAGGTGTATGCTGTGCCACTAACTCCTGCAGATGCCTGTATTAGAGAACAGCAATGACCGGTATATACAGGTGTATGCTGTGCCACTAACTCCTGCAGATGCCTGTATTAGAGAACAGCAATGATGGGTATATACAGGTGTATACTGTGCCACTAAGTCCTGCAGATGCCTGTATTAGAGAAAACCATGGATGGGTATATACAGGTGTATACTGTGCCACTAACTCCTGCAGATGCCTGTATTAGAGAACAGCAATGACAGGTATATACAGGTGTATACTGTGCCACTAACTCCTGCAGATGCCTGTATTAGAGAACAGCAATGACGGGTATATACAGGTGTATACTGTGCCACTAACTCCTGCAGATGCCTGTATTAGAGAACAGCAATGATGGGTATATACAGGTGTATACTGTGCCACTAACTCCTGCAGATGCCTGTATTAGAGAACAGCAATGATGGGTATATACAGGTGTATACTGTGCCACTAACTCCTGCAGATACCTGTATTAGAGAACACCATGGACGGGTATATACAGGTGTATACTGTGCCACTAACTCCTGCAGATGCCTGTATTAGAGAACAGCAATGACGGGTATATACAGGTGTATACTGTGCCACTAACTCCTGCAGATGCCTGTGTAGCGACCTCACCCCTCTCACCCCTTCTCATTCTCAGCTTGTCTGTCTTTGTCTAGGGGTGTTAGTACCGGGGGGAGGGATGAGATACACCACGGCCCATGTCCTCCATAGTGAAGAGGTGAAGGCCAGAAAGATCGGGCCTTGTGTAGGTGTCCTAGAGTCAAATCCTTTCCTCCGTCCTTGACTCCCCTTTGCTCCTAGTAACCAGAGTCCCACACACTGAATAGGTCCAACACAGTTTTATTCTTCTCAGCGAATAATAGGATTTTTATAACAGCTTACCTGTAAAATCCTTTTCTTGGAGTACATCACGGGACACAGAGCGACATAGTCATTACTATGTGGGTTATATAGTTTACCTTCAGGTGCTGGCACTGGCAACTTCCAAACCGCAAGTACCCTCCCCTATATAAGCCCCTCCCATCCGGGAACACCTCAGTTTTGTAGCAAAGCAATAAGTGTCCCCAAAAGAGGGGTGGGAGCTCTGTGTCCCGTGATGTACTCCAAGAAAAGGATTTTACAGGTAAGCTGTTATAAAAATCCTATTTTCTTTCTCGTACATCACGGGACACAGAGAGACATAGTCATTACTATGTGGGACGTCCCAAAGCAATGCCAAATGAGGGGGGGGATACACCATACATAAGCTGGGCGCTATCAGACATGAGGATCTTTTGCGGCCAGCAACACACTGCGCCCAAAGGCGACATCCTCCTGACTTCTAACGTCCACCTGGTAGAACCTAGTAAACGTGTGTACTGAAGACCATGTTGCGGCCTTACAGATTTGAGCCAGGGAGGCCTGGTGATGCACTGCCCATGAAGTTCCAACTGCTCTCGTGGAGTGCGCCCTAACTTTGAACGGAGGCGGTCTCCTTCTCAAGCCATAGGCTTGCATTATGACCTGTCGAATCCACTTGGCTAAAGTAGATTTTGACGCTGCCTGACCCTTTCTGGGGCCTTCCGGCAGAATAAACAAAGTATCCGTTTTGCGAATCTGAGCAGTGGCTTTTAGATAAGCTTTAACTGCTCTTACCACATCCAAAGAATGTAATAATCTTTCCTCTACCAAACTAGGTTTGGGGAAAAAAGAAGGAAGAACCACATCTGGCTACTAGAAAAATCAATTTCCTGGTGAGAAGAACCAAGGAAATGTGCTGTAATGGTTCAAATGGTTGTTTCTGTAGAACCGACAGAACCAGGTTTAAGTCCCATGGACATATGGGAATATTAATCGGAGGGCTAATACGCATCACTCCTTGTATAAAAGCTTTGACTAGTGAATGCGAAGCCAAGGGCCTTTGAAAAAATATTGACAAGGCCGAAATCTGACCCTTGATAGTACTCAAGGCAAGCTTCCTATCTACAGCCCACTGTAGGAAGTCCAGAATCCTACCTATTACGTATTTACGTGGATGCCATTTCCTGGCCTCACACCACGCGATGTATGCCTTCCAGATTCTATAGTAAATCTGCCTGGATACCGGCTTCCTGGCATTGATCATGGTAGATACCCCAGGATTAGAGAGACCTCTCGTTTTTAGAATGTGGGCTTCAATAGCCAGGCCGTCAAACCTAGGGCTAGTAAGGAAGGATGGTATATCGGTCCTTGCGAAAGCAGGTCCGGACGATGTGGGAGGGTCCAAGGACTCCCCACAGACATTTTTACAATCTCCGCGTACCATGCTCTTCGGGGCCACGCTGGAGCCACCAGAATCACTGGTTTCTTTTCTACCCTGATTCTGCGGAGTAATCGAGGTAACAATTGTGGCGGTGGGAATGCATATATCAGCTTGAACTGATCCCAAGGGAACACTAGAGCATCCGAGCCGCAAGCTAGGGGATCCCTTGTCCGAGAGACAAATCTGTCCACCTTTGCGTTGAATCTGGATGCTAGCAGATCTACATCCGGTGTTCCCCACCGCTGACATATTGTCTGGAAAACCTTGGGGTGAAGGATATGGCTGGGACATATCTTTCTGCCCATTTCAGGATGCAATTCACTTCCCTCTGGGCTGCACGACTCCTGGTGTCACCCTGATGATTGATATATGCCACTGCCGTGGCATTGTCTGATTGAATTCTGACAGGGGCCCTTGGAGTCTGGATGTCCATGCTACTAGGGCATACCGGGCTGCTCGTATCTCTAAGAGATTGATGGGCAGGGCCTTCTCTGCATCCGACCATCTGCCCTGGAGAGACCATTGCTCCAGTACTGCCCCCCAGCCTATAAGGCTGGCATCTGTAGTGACCACCTTCCAAGAAATCGGACTGAAGGATTTCCCTTTTTCCAGATTCTGGGGAACCAACCACCAACGGAGGCTCTTGCGAACGGAAGGGGACAAGGACATTGGTAAGTCTAGGGCCTGAACTTTTTTGTTCCAGGCTGACAGTATGGCCCTTTGCAAATTCCTTGAGTGGAATTGACCGTAGGATACTGCTTCGAATGATGCCACCATTTTTCCCAGCAGCCTCATGCACAGGCGTATGGACGGCTGTCTTTTTGTACCCACTAGGTGGATCAAATCTCTCAAAGACGACACCTTTTCTTGAGGCAAGAAAATTTTTCTCTGGTCTGAATCCAGCCTTAGCCCCAAGTATTCCAGACTTTTGACTGGTTTTAGGGCTGACTTGTCTCGGTTGATAATCCAACCGTGAGATTCCAGATACTTGATTGTCTCGTGAACAACCACTTCTAGTTTTTCCACTGAGTGGTCTATCAGCAACAGGTCGTCTAGATATGCCATTATCGTTACACCTCGTGTTCTTAGATTGGCCAATAATGGGGCCAGAATTTTTGTGAACACTCGTGGTGCTGTGGCCAGACCGAAGGGTAAGGCTCTGAACTGAAAATGGCGCCCTTCTACTGCAAAGCGTAGAAATTTTTGGTGAACTGGAAAGATGGGAATGTGCAAATAAGCATCTTTGATGTCGATCGAGGCTAGCCATTCCTCCCCTTGTAGGGCAGTGGCCACCGATCGGATCAACTCCATCCTGAAAGTTCTGATATGTAGGAATTTGTTTAGCCCTTTTAGATTTAATATGGGCCTCACGTCCCCGTTTGGTTTCGGGACTGTAAAGAGGTTTGAGTAAAACCCGAACCCGCATTCTTCCAGGGGAACCTCCATAATTATTCCTTGGAGCAATAGTTGTTCTAGTTCCAACAGGAGGGATCCTCTCTTCCGGGGATCCCTTGGCACGTTCGACCTTATAAAATGGGAAGGAAGGGAGTCTTTTAACTCCAATTTGTATCCCAGACTTACTGCGGAGAGCACCCATCTGTCTCTGATCGTGTCCCGCCAGGTCTCTGCGAACAACTGGAGTCTTCCCCCCACCCGATTGAGTGGGGGCAACCCTTCATGAATTTGACTTGGGGGGAGGTTTTGTACCTCTCCTGACCCAGGGTTTCTTGTTACCCTGCGATTGTCCCTGATTTTTACCATGAAATGGGAAGCTAACCAGCAATTTTTTACAGGGAGCTTCAGCAGACCAGTTTTTGAGCCATAGAAGCCTGCGCATATGTACTACAGACAGCGTAAGGCGGGAGGCCTGATGGATTGAATCCTTTATGGCGTCAACCGCAAAGTATAAGGCTCTAGGTAGATCAGCTAGGGCAAGGGCCTGCTGATCTGGCAAGTCCCTTAAGACCTGTTTCAACTGATCCTTCACTGCTTGGCAGACCCCAATAGCTGCCACTGCTGGTTGTGTCACCAAGCCTGCTGTAGAGAAAGCAGATTTTAATAAGGACTCCAATTTTTTATCTATTGGGTCCTTGAACATTTGGACATTATCTACTGGACATGTCAGTGATTTATTCACACAAGAGATGGCTGCGTCCACTGTAGGGACCCTCCATTTTTTGATAAACTTATGCTCCATGGGATAGACCACCGGAAATCTCTTGGGAGGAGTAAATATTTTATCAGGATGTTCCCAATCCTGGTAAATGAGCCCTTCCAGTAAAGGATGGATTGGAAAGGAACAAACAGTCTGGGGAGCTTTTAGCGACCCCAACGAGGAGACAGAAGTGGATGATGGCTCCGCAAGGGGCATTTTAAATGCTGATCGGACCATGTTAGTCAGGGACTGAACCCATAATCTTTCAGCATGTGATGCTGAGAATGGCTCTTCCACTGTTGATTCCTCTACAACAGAATCAACCTCATCCTGATCCCCTTCAGGTAGGTCGATCCCTGTATGGGACTGTTGCTCTGCTAACAGGTACTCTGAGGGAGGAGACGGAGATCGGGCGCGCTTTCCCTCTGACAGGGAAGCAGCGATCGATGTTGTCAATCTCTCTTCCAGTCCTCCCAGAGCTGAGGAAAAAACCTCCTCTGTTATATACACAGGAGCAGGTGAACTGAGGACAGCCACAGTACCAGGTACTCCTGAGGGTGCTCTACGGTCACTAACCTCTGATTTTTCAGGGGAGATTGGTGCAGCCAAAGCATGCCCAAGATCCTCAGAGCCCGATGGAGACCCCCTTTGCTTCCTGGGATTCTTAGTCCCGGAGACTTTAGACGGCATATTCCTAAGCCCAAAGCTGAGGTATTCCAGCCGTAATACACCACTTACTGACAATAGTCTAGCACAATTGCTGCTATATAAACAGTTGGTGTCTACTAATGTGCCTTTCTATGGGGATGCCTGCATCAACCGCCTGCTGTATGCCTTTCTAAATGTTGCCAGCTCTGTTTCTGCATTCCATAACCAGCTGACAACACCTAATTGTGCTTTTTACCATGCTGGGACGCCCGCACATGCGCAGAAGCGCTGCGGCGCGCACAGAGCGTCATCCACCAAGCTCCGCCCCTTTTTCCAGCTCACCTCTATAAATAGAGGTGCGTGCACGCGCACGGGCACTTGCGCCTTCGGCGCTCTTTTTGAAAAGGAACTAGGGACAGAAGCCAGGGCCCTGTTTGCCACAGGGCCGGGGGATGGACGAGCATTGCAACATGGCAGAGAAAACAGTTTCCCATCCAGAGAACTCACCATCTGCCTGGATTTTGACTTGGAAAGAAAAAATCCACATAACAAGAAAACAGCGTTCCACAGCGGCCTCTAGTGGTTTAACACAGGTACCGCGGTTTAACCATTTTTTTTTTCTTGACCACTCTTAAAATTATTACATTTTTTAGTAGTTACAGGCATGCACAGATATTTAGTGGGAATACAGTTAGGTAACAGGCAGAAAGACATATTAGGCTTGGGGGTCCTCCAATAGAACCAAGTTCCTGAGGGGCCCCCACTTACCTTTTCCCCGCCGCAGGACTCTGTTTGGTCCACAGAAGCCCAAACTTCACCTCTCACGGCAGGCATTGTAATTAAACCTTCAGGGACCGGGTTCCCAAGGATTCCACTCCCCTGGACCTGTATAGCACCCTGCACAGAAAACATCTTGGTCGTGGGTATGACCAGAGCTCTGGATCCCAGGGTCCAGCCCTCCTAAGAGAAGCATTACAGGCAAAACCTTGCTCTTCTCTGCAAGGCCCGGGTACCGACCATTTAGCTATGAAGCTTTTTTGGTTGGATCCGGAATAGCTTACTGAGGCCCAAAAGAACCTGTACGCAAGCTCAGTGAAAAAACACATGTTACTTCTTGGCCAACACCTTAGACACTGGCAAAAAACTGAGGTGATCCCGGATGGGAGGGGCTTATATAGGGGAGGGTACTTCCAGTTTGGAAGTTGCCAGTGCCAGAACCTGAAGGTAAACTATATAACCCACATAGTAATGACTATGTCACTCTGTGTCCCATGATGTACGAGAAAGAAAAACATACAGCACAGTCAAGTTGGAACCTTTGCAACAGTTCAGTATTGATGGGAGTAGGTCGAGGCACAATCCTTTAAAGTATCGCTAACCACTGTGGTGTCACCAATGGCGAATAGTCACTGCCACTGACTATATGAGGTAGAACATGAATTACCTTCGCTAGCACAGCCCCTGTCAGCCCCTGGCAAATGCTGCGCCGGACTCTCCAGAGAGTTCCGCTCACCTGTCTCCTCGACCTCAGACACGGGCACCCAAGGAGTTAGGGCCCCCTCGGATTCCTCCACCCTCGTGGAACTCAGTCGAAGGTACCGAGCCCTAGGCATCCGCCATAGTACCTCACCCCAGGCTAAAGGTGCCTGAGATGGACTCCATCTCCCGCTCCGGCCAGGTCAAGGGCACCTGGGCCCGGAAAGCCGGAACGCCAGCACCCAGGCTGAGGGTCCCTGAGTGCGGCCGCATCCTCCGACTCCGAACTCTGACCTCCGTGGTAAGGGCGTCCGCCCCTTTTATCCCCTCTCCCTTTGCGTCACAGTGGGTTCCCCGCCCCGCTGTTCCAGTGACAGGAAAGGACAAAAAGGCACAGTCTTGCGGTGTGGGTTCAACTCCGGCCAGGGCAACAATGCCACCTGCAGGCCGCAGGGAACCTCACACCACCAGAGTCCTCCAAGAACCATAAAAGGGTCTCAGATTCCCTAGCAATCAGTGCATCTGGGTTACACTACCACCCAGATGCTTCCCTTAAATTCAAATACCCGCTACACCTGTATTAGAGAACAGCAATGACGGGTATATACAGGTGTATACTGTGCCACTAACTCCTACAGATGCCTGTATTAGAGAACAGCAATGACGGGTATATACAGGTGTATACTGTGCCACTAACTCCTGCAGATGCCTGTATTAGAGAACAGCAATGACGGGTATATACAGGTGTATACTGTGCCACTAACTCCTGCAGACGCCTGTATTAGAGAACAGCAATGACGGGTATATACAGGTGTATACTGTGCTGGGGCACACAACACCCACTAACTGCTGCAGATGCCTGGGAAAAGAACACACTGTTCCTGCCTGCCTATCTAGCTTAGAGAACAGCAATAAAGTGTAGATCCAGGTGTATACTGTGCTGGAGGCACACAACACCCACTAACTCCTGCAGATGCCTGAGAAAAGAATAGAACATAGAACACACTGTCTCTGCCCATGTATCTCTTTCCCTGCACGCCGGAACATACTGCACAAGGCCGCCGCGCTGGCGGCTTTTTATAGTGTGGGGCGTGTACTAAACCCCCCTGAGCTATGATTGGCCACAGGCATCCTGCTTGTGGCCAATTATGGCTCTCCTCGCTGCCGGGGCTGTGATTGGCCAAGCATGCGGGTCACAGTGCATGCTTGGCCAATCACAACGCCGGGATTGCACTGCGATGGCGCAGTGTATTGTCGGCCGTTCGCGTCACTCGAAATTGGCGCGAACGGCCCATAACGTTCGATCTTCGGCGAACGATCGAACAGCCGATGTTCGAGTCGAACGTATGTTCGACTCGAACACGAAGCTCATCCCTACTTGGCATACACAGCTTAAATAAGCTGGCTGTGCGCCGAAACGTTCTGTGCATGCGTGCACACGCATGTGCGAACGGGTGTGGCTGTATTCGCATATAACGCAAATCTTTGTGCGCCCTAGCTAAAGGCTACAGCGCATGTACGGCGAAGCTGCGTGCGCCATGGCTGCCAAACAAACTGCTGTGCCCATCGGCGCACGTGTGCCATGGCGAACCAAGGCGAAATGGCACACCATCGTGCGCCATCGTACAGGTAAAGAACAGCCAGACACAAGCAAAAAAAGGTACACTTTGCAAACACCCACAGCTAGCCCAAAACTCACCCGTATGGTCACCGCACACAGGTGTCCAGCCTCTAGCTAGCTTGACTGATTGTTACAATCACCGTGACACCCCACAATAAGTATATAAAGGGGTTTCACTTACCCGTGTAAGCTTAGAAACTAAGAGCCCAAACTTCACCCATCACGGCAGGTTTCTGTCACTTGAGGAACTTCAAGGACTGTGTACCCTTTTCATGTTTAGGGTCCACTCCCTTGGACCTGTACAGCACCCTGCAGGAATGCCTTGGCTCTGTGGTGTCCAGGATTCCACTTTGCAGGGTCCAGCGCCTGGAGGCCGCATTACAGGCAAAACTTTGCAGGATCTTGAGTCTTCTTTGCGAGGCTCGGGTACCATTTATCTAAGCATATAAAGCCTGTATTAAATGGATCCAATCGGTCAATCCCTTGATTCATTTAAGAACTGTTTGTGGGACTAGAGACCTGGAGCTCAGAGAGCTCAAACAACTGTGCCATCCACCTTGCAGACACTGGTAAAAAACTGAAGTACTTCCTGTATGGGAGGGGTTATATAGGGGATTATATCCTGTCTAAAGACCTTTGGTCTACCAGTGTCCATTCACCTGGAGATGAAGTATAACCCAGCAGGTAATGAATATTAGCCTAACTCTGTGTCCCATGGTGTATGAAAAAGAAAAAAGGTGTCCCTGAAAACCTTTTTGAAATGTTGGAAACTATGGTAAAGGCAATGTCTGCCGCACAGCTAATGATGATATAATTCTCCCTCACTAGAGACCAGGGAAGGCCAGAGGTAGGGACTCCTTAGGAGGGGAATTACTTTGTCTAGCTATCCCAATAGCACACCAGGATACTATAATAAAGTCAGTACTGATGAGGCCAGGGGAGCATCTGTGCTCATTCAGCTTCTTCCAGATACCTTCCATTGAGGCTGTGCTGACTGGATCCTTTGGGGGGTCAGAGATCATTTCAGATGTAGGCCCTTTGGCTCTGACACAACCAAATATTTAAAATTTTTACTCCAGAGCACCTACTGCCATTTTTTTGCACCCTAGTTCCTATGTTTTTGTGCATAGTTGAGTCACGTAGCCTTGTTTCCATGTCCTATGCAGGAAAACAGTAATTGTGATGCAGAAAAATGGCAGCAGGTGCTCTGAACTGATGAGTCAAAACTTTAAATATTTGCTTGTTGCAGGAGGCAGTTTGTTTGTGAAGGACTAGAGAACGGTACAATGAGTGTCTGCAGGCAACAGTGAAGCATGGTGGAGATTCCTTGCAAGTTTGGAGCTGCATTTCTGCAAATGGAGTTGGAGATTTAGTCAGGAACAATGGTGTCCTCAATGCTGAGAAATACAGTCAGATACTTATCAATCATTCCATGCCATCAGGGAGGCATGTGATTGGCCCCAAATGTATTCTGTAGTAAGACAACAGCCCAAACATACAGCCAATGTCATTGAGAACTATCTTCATTGTAAAGAAGAACAAGGAGTCCTGGAAGTGATGTTCTGGCTCCCACAGAGCCCCGATCACAACATCATGGAGTCTGTCTGGGATTACATAAAGGAATAGAAGGAATTGAGGCAGCCTACATCGACAGAAGGTCTGTAGCCAATTCTCCAGAATGTTTGGAACAACCTACCTGCTGAGTTCCTTCAAAAACTGTGTGCAAGTGAACCTAGAAGAATTGAAGAAGTGATGCTGTTTTGAAGACAAAGGGTGATCATACCAAATATTACTTTGATTTGAATTTCTCTTCTGTTCTTGTACTTTCCATTATGTTAACTGATAAATAAAAATAAACTATTAACACTTCTATTTCTGAAAGCATTCCTAATTTTTAGCATTTTCTTCACACCTGCCTAAAACTTTTGCACAGTACTCTATATTCAACCTAGCAGTAGCCCCACCAAATATAATCTGAACTTCTTCATTTATGTTTAAACCAGCAATTCATATGCACAGGTCATCACCAGTCCACTCCTTAGCCAGTGAATCAGTGCTTTGGTTTTCCCATTGGCACCCTAACTATATTCTGTTGTGATCGAAATCAGAGCTGTTAAATGATTGAAGTCTAACGCGGCATCCCTTTAGAGCAGTAGTGTGCTTCTTTAAGCCCTGTACACACGATCGGATTTCCTATGGTTTTTTAACCGATGGATTTTTCCATCGGAAAACCGATGAAGCTGACTTCCATCAGTCTTGCCTACACACCATCAGTCAAAAAACCGACCGTTCCAAACGCGGTCACGTAAAACACTCCGATGAGCCGAGAAAAATTAATTTCAATGCTTCTGAGCATGCGTCGACTTGATTCTGAGCATGCGTGGGTTTTTTATCCGATGAAGTTCCCCACAGACGATAGTAATTTGCTATCGGTTTTTTAACCATCGGATAAATTTAAAACATGTTTTATTTTTAAACACTGATGGAAAAAAGACCGATGGGGCCCATACACGATCGGTTTATCCGATGAAAAAAGTCCATCGGACTGTTTTCATCGGTTAAACCTATCGTGTGTACAGGGCTTCATCCTAAATTCTTAAACTATATGTGAACCCTCACCCTGTAAAACAACCCAAATGAGAGAAAACATTGGTGTGGATTTATAGAACATTATATATACCTTTTTCCCTCTTTTTTAAGTGATCACATATCATCTGTTTTTAAGGAGCTCAGAGAGCTAGAGGAGGAGAAATAGCAGCACATTGGTTTGCCCAGTGATTGGCTGTGCAGAATGGGGCATGTCAGTTCAAGTCCGACCATTGGAGGAGAGCAGGCTGAGTTCCCAGCACAGCCTGAAAACTGATCACACTGTGCTGTCATGTCTAGTGTGGTCAGTTTTTTTTAATAAGAAAGCAGAGGGACTGGCAGGAACAGCAGGAATTTCACACAAAGTAAGCAATACAAAAACGGGATACTTCTTTTATACAAATACATGGTACAGCAGACATACTGTATATCAGTAATATGAAATGTTGTGGTAAAATTTTCTTTAATCGCTGGGTTAAAAAAATGACCGAACAAAAAAAGGAAATATCTAGACTTCAGCTTCCAGGCTGTTCACTTAGGCAAGTGGGGCAAAATCTGGCCTTCTTGCAAGATACTGGAAAATCTCCGGATCCCACATTTCAGGAAAAGGTGCGCTGTGTTGGAACACCTTCTCTTGAGATTTGTAATCATCATGTTTCCCAGGATCCTGCAAGAAGTGATGTCACCCTCACCTAGACAAAGGACTAAGGTAAGGTATCTTTTGCTTTTGTTAGAACCAGTGATTTAGGATGGGGGGGGGGAGGCTAAAATATAGCACTTACTACATTCAGACTTCACAGTCTGCTTAAATATTTGCATCACTTACAGACAATGTATTAATATTTATTCACATGAAATTATAGAAAAATGATAGCTAGTTCCCTGTGATAAATTAAAAAAACGCTCTGGAGCATATCCTTGTTTTCCCTCAGCTCTGGTATTGCGTTTGCAGATGATATTCTATTAATTTGTAAATTAGGTGCGTGTACTTGTTTATAAATTAACAGGTTAGCATTTAAGCCTTAAGGACAGAATTACTGATTTAATCAAAAACAGAGAACAATGCTTGCCGAGTGCTAAGTGAGCACTCTGTTTGCTGTCTTTTTCCTGCAAAATCACAGCAATAAATAAACATGCATTTATTTGTGTGGTACTTTTTTAATCAATTAAAGGGCCAGAAAACCTGAAGAGCAGGGTAAGTTAGATGGGCCTTTGCCCATTTGGAAAATATTCTGCTTGTCTTCTGGAGGAACAACACCAAACTCTGTTAGTATCTAAGTGGAACAAATAACATACTTCTAGCGCAATTTCAGGAAAGTTACAACCATTCCTGTGAATGAAACATTGCGTGATGTCATTTAAAATTCCGGTGCATCCTGGCACATTTGGCTTGTCTACATTCCACTGTATTCATGGGAATGTAGGCCGCACCTCTCCCTCCATACCAACAGTATTCATTTCTAATAAATAAAGACACTCAACGCCAGAGCTTGGTATATAATTGACCGCGGCACGTTTATTGGTGTAATACTTAAATAAATTAAAATCCATTTAATCATTTTTATTAATACATAAAATTCTTAACTTGTAAATAATAAGTACAAAACAGCTCAGTCTTCAGGACTCGAGAAATACCGCATATCAATAAACACAAGTCCCCCCTTTAAATGTAAAGGGTGACCAACCACATAACGTGCGAGCGACAATGGGTTGGGGGGGGTGGGTTAGCTTGTTGCTAACTTTTGACCAACAGTAGAAAATTTCCTGCGGGGGGTAATTTATATAGCGAGCCCCTTTCTAGAACACTCAAGCTGAAGATATGACCCTCTGGGAATTTCCACGGCGGTTATGTGACATTCCGGGAAATTCCCCAATGTTACATGATCCCATTTTTCCTGCCTAAAGCCTCATACACACGATTGGATTTTCCACAGACAAAAGCCTCTGACTTTTGTCCGAAGGGCGTTGGCCAAAAACTTGTCTTGCATACAAATGGCACACCATTGTCGGCCAACAAAAACAAACGTAGTTACGGACTACGTGAAATTTCAGCTCTTGAGCGCCACCCTTTGGGCATCTTCTGCTAATGTTGTGTTTGGTGAGCATTGATTCCGAGCATGCGTGTTTGTACTTTGGACTTTTGGCCGACGGACTTGTGTATACGCGATCGGAAAATCCGACAACAGACTGTTGTCCGCGGAGAATTTTAAAGCCTGCCAATCAACATTTGTCCGTGGAAAATTCTACAACAATTGTCCAATGGAGCATGCAAACGGTCGGTTTTTCGGAAAATGCGAGCATGTGTACGAGGCTTAAGAATCAAATACATTTTTTCAGGCTCAAATACTTAAGCCCTCTCAGTGCAGTCCTACTCAAAGAAATTGTAAACTATCCTGGTTGTGGCTGTAGAGAGGTAGTTTTGGCAACACAGAAATTTGATTTTTAAGGAACAAGTTCACTAATTCTATAAAAACTCACACCCCACCTCATTTACCTCCTTAACTAACCTAAAGCTGACCATATATGGGTAAAATCCTTGGGGACAGAAGGTTCTAAGAAACTTGGTTTCTTTTTCTAATCATTAGTGGGTCAAATTGACATTCGTTTTCCACCGCATTGACAAGAATATTTGAAGGAGCAGGATGGAAACATTTTCTCAAATAAACACAGTTCTAACAGTGCGTGTTGTTTTTATTTGGTAAAGTCCATTCATTCCAAAATCAAATGTTAAAAGCAAACAACATCTTTTTAACCACTTAGCGACCGCCCACCTTAGATTCACTGCGGCAGAGTAGCCGCTCTACACCAGATCACATACCTGGCTGCCCGCATCTTCCGGGTCTAGCGTATGGCGCGGTGACGTCAGAATGTCGCTTACCTAACGTTTCGTCTCAACAGGGACGTGGTCACGGCATAGCAGGAATCCGGTATCCCATGACCACGTCCCTGTTGAGACGAAACGTTAGGTAAGCGACGTTCTGACGTCACCGCGTCATACGCTAGACCCGGAAGATACGGGCAGCCAGATCGAGGAGCCGGCCGGCTCGATCGTTTTACATGCTTTGTTTCATCTTACGTCTGTAAGTGTACATTTTATTACTTCTTATTAAAAGTCTAAAGGATTTTACGCTATTCGAGCCTTCTTTTCATTTATGTGGCATATCCTGATTGGCTATTGTTCATGAGTCATTCAAGCTAGTAGCGCTGCCTGCTGAAGACACCTTTTATTGGGATTATCTGTTTATGCGCTGACTGATCTCCTGTAATAAGAGATCATGCACTTCTGGTAAGCGGCAGTGTGTCATTAAGGTGGAAGCCCTTTCCTATCACCACTTTTTCTGGGTGCTGTGGGTTCATTTGCACAGTGGAGACCCATTTAAAGTTTATGGACTATATGCAAATATATACCGTATTTATCGGCGTATAACACGCGCCGGCGTATAACACGCACCCCAAGTTTAGGAGGAGATTTTAGGGAAAAATTTTTTTAGGAGGGAAGTTTAAGGAAAAATAACTTACATTTAAATGCAGCCTTGTCAGTGTCCATTGCAGCCTTGTCACAGTGCAGCCTTGTCAGTGTCCATTGCAGCCTTGCCCCAGAGTCCATTTCAGCCTTGCCCCAGTGTAGCCGTGCAGCCTTGCCCCAGTGTCGCCGTGCAGCCTTGCCCCAGTGTCGCCGTGCAGCATTTTAAAATTGGCGCCGAGACTGTGCGAAGCGGGGCGGACGTCGCCGAGAACGCAGGGACGCAGGGACTGGGCGGAGCCGCCGCCGAGATACACATAGCCGAGTGTACTCGGCTATACTCGGCTTTTCTCGGCTCCGCTCACAGTCACGCCGAGTCCCGCCCTATGATGGACATAACACAGGTCCAATGGCGGGACTGGGCGTGACTGTGAGCGGAGCCGAGAAAAGCCGAGTATAGCCGAGTACATTCGGCTATGTGTATCTCGCTCCGCTCCGCTCACAGTCACGCCGAGTCCCGCCCTATGATGGACATAACACAGGTCCAATGGCGGGACTGGGCGTGACTGTGAGCGGAGCCGAGAAAAGCCGAGTATAGCCGAGTACATTCGGCTATGTGTATCTCGCTCCGCTCCGCTCACAGTCAGCGGAGACAGCCCAGGGATGTGGGTATCGGCGTATAACACGCACCCACGATTTTCCCCTGATTTTCAGGGGAAAAAAGTGCGTGTTATACGCCGATAAATACGGTACTTGGTTTTCATACATGATATATGGACTGCAAGTTTTGTTTCCCTGATTTTTGCACTGTAGGTCCTCATTGACCTCTTACATTGAGTTTATGTCAATTTATTGTTTTTTCTTTATCACTTTATATTAGCGCAGCTTTTTTTCTTTTCCACTTTTTTCAGTGTTTGTATAACATTTAAAGTTGCTGCTTTTCTCTCCCCTTATTTCCACTCCCCCTTATTTTGAACAAGCGCAGTTATTTTATTGATATTCTATGCTATGATGGATGGGGATGAGCCCCAGATGGTTCTGAACACAGCTACATCCCTGGGTTTAAGAGGGTGTGCACACTTATGCCACGTACACACGATCGGACATTCCAACAACAAAACCGTTTCCGACGGATTTTCGCTCAAACTTGTCTTGCATACACACGGTCACACAAATGTTGTCAGAAATTTAGATCGCCAAGAACGCAGTGACGTACAACACTACAACAAGCCGAGAAAAATTAAGTTCAATGATTCCGAGCATGCGTCAAATTGATTCCGAGCGTGGGTAGGATTTTTGTGCGTCGGAATTGGATACACACGGTCGGAATTTCCGACAAGAACTTTTGTTGTCGGAAAAATTGAGAACCAGCTCTCAATCATTTGTTGTCGGAAATTCCGACAGCAAATGTCCGATGGAGCCTACACACGGTCGGAATATCCGACCAAAAGCTCACATCGAACATTTGTTGTCGGAAATTCCGATCGTGTGTACACGGCATAAGGCTGCTTTCACACTGAAAGCAGCTGCCCTAGCGGTAAAGCGGCACTCGTTTTAGCGCCGCTTTACCACTGTTTAAGCTGCATTTTTGAGCCACTTTTCAGCCGCTAGCAGGGCGCCTTTAACCTCTGGAAGCGCTGCCTAATAATTTCAATGGGCAGGGCGTTTTGGGAGCGCTCTCAAACCGCCCCAAAGATGCTGCTTTCAGGACTTTTCCCAACGTCCGGCAAGCGCACCGCCCCAGTGTGAAAAGTCACACTGAAATTAATGGGAGGCGGTTTTCAGGTGCTTTACAGGCGCTATTTCTAGCTATAAAATGCCTGAAAACTGCCTCAGTGTGAAAGGGGTCTTTCACAGCTCACTAAAAGATTTCAGTTTCTTTTTCAATTGAGTTGTACAGTTTATAGGTCACATGAATTTCTGAAATGATTTATCTTTGTCTCATTTTTTTTACATCACAGAAACCTGAAATTTAACAGGGGTGTGTAGACTTTTTATATCTATTGTATATTTAGAGCATTTTAAGCAATGAGTAAAACAAATACAGTAGTTTGCCCGGTTCACTTATTTTTGCTGGTGCTAGAATAAAACAACACTGTCTTGTTAATCCAGTACCTTTCATACCATGCATGCTGTAAATCAGTTTAGTTTATGTCAAGTCAGACTATGCAAAGATTTTAAAAATGAAAAAAGTGACAGACACCAGCAGAATTCAATGTATATCATTTTTATACTTTCTAGTCCATGGCAGTCCAGCTGAGCTGTTCTATTCACATTGCCTGTTTCTAAAGTATTGGGGACCAGTGGGTTAGTGAAAAGTAGGATTTTTAAAACAGCTTACCTGTAAAATCCTTTTCTTGGAGTACATCACGGGACACAGAGCAGCATAGTCATTACTATGTGGGTTATATAGAATTACCTTCAGGTGCTGGCACTGGCAACTTCCAAAACAGGAAGTACCCTCCCCTATATAAGCCCCTCCCATCCGGGAGTACCTCAGTTTTGTAGCAAAGCAATACGTGTCCCCAAAAGAGGGGTGGGAGCTCTGTGTCCTGTGATGTACTCCAAGAAAAGGATTTTACAGGTAAGCTGTTTTAAAAATCCTACTTTCTTGTTCATACATCACGGGACACAGAGCAGCATAGTCATTACTATGTGGGACGTCCCAAAGCAATGCCAAATGAGGGGGGGATACACCATACATAAGCTGGGCGCCATCAGGCATGAGGATCTTTTGCGGCCTGCAACACACTGCGCCCAAAGGCGACATCCTCCTGACTTCTAACGTCCACCTGGTAGAACCTAGTAAACGTGTGTACTGAAGACCATGTTGCGGCCTTACAAATTTGAGCCAGGGAGGCCTGGTGATGCACTGCCCATGAAGTTCCAACTGCCCTCGTGGAGTGCGCCCTAACTTTGAACGGAGGCGGTCTACTTCTCAAGCCATAGGCT
The DNA here is from genome assembly GCA_029206835.1 of Rana muscosa. NCBI lineage: Eukaryota > Metazoa > Chordata > Amphibia > Anura > Ranidae > Rana > Rana muscosa. The sequence continues at coordinate 75,378,014 of CM055127.1, forward strand.
TGTATTATGACCTGTCGAATCCACTTGGCTAAAGTAGATTTTGATGCTGCCTGACCCTTTCTGGGGCCTTCCGGCAGAACAAACAAAGAATCCGTTCTACGAATCTGAGCAGTGGCTTTTAGATAAGCTTTAACTGCTCTTACTACATCCAAAGAATGCAATAACTTTTCCTCTACCGAGCTTGGTTTGGGGAAAAAAGAAGGAAGAACCACATCCTGGTTCAGGTGAAACCTCGATACCACCTTAGGAAGAAAGGCTGGGTGAGGGCGTAATACTACTCTGTCCTTATGGATAACCAGATATGGCTCCTTACAGGACATGGCGGCTAATTCCGACACTCTTCTAGCCGAGCATATGGCTACTAAAAATATCAATTTTCTGGTGAGTAGAACCAAGGAAATGTGCCGCAAAGGTTCAAATGGCTGCTTCTGCAGAACCGACAGAACCAAATTTAGATCCCATGGGCATATGGGAGCTTTAATCGGTGGAATAATACGAGTCACCCCTTGCATAAAGGATTTGACAAGTGAATGCATAGCCAGGGGCCTTTGAAATAGTATTGATAAGGCCGAAACCTGGCCCTTGATAGTACTTAAGGCAACTTCCTGTCTACAGCCCACTGCAGGAAGTCCAGAATTCTGCCTATAACGTACTTACGTGGATGCCATTTTCTGGCCTCGCACCAAGTGATGTACGCCTTCCAAACTCTATAGTAGATCTGCCTGGATACAGGCTTCCTGGCATTGATTATAGTTGATACCACAGAGTTAGAGAGACCTCTCTTCTTTAGGATGTGGGATTCAATAGCCAGGCCGTTAAACTTAGAGTTAGTAAGGAAGGGTGGTATATCGGTCCTTGCGAAAGCAGGTCCGGACGACGTGGAAGGGTCCAAGGACTCCCCACAGACATTTTGATGATCTCCGCGTACCAGGCCCTTCGGGGCCACGCTGGAGCCACCAGGATCACCGGCTTCTTCTCCAACCTGACTCTGCGAAGGAGTCGAGGCAACAATTGTAGCAGAGGGAATGCATATATCAGTCTGAACTGATCCCAAGGGAACACCAGAGCATCCGAGCCGCAAGCGAGGGGATCCCTTGTCCGGGAGACAAATCTGTCCACCTTTGCGTTGAATCTGGATGCTAGCAGATCTACATCCGGTGTTCCCCACCGCTGACACATTGCTCGGAAGACCTCGGGATGAAGGGACCATTCCCCTGGGCATAACTGTTGGCGACTCAGAAAGTCCGCCTTCCAATTCTCCACCCCTGGAATGAAGACAGCTGATATACATGGGACATGCTTTTCTGCCCATTCCAGGATGTGACTTACTTCCCTCTGGGCTGCACGACTCCTGGTGCCTCCCTGATGATTGATATATGCCACTGCTGTGGCATTGTCTGATTGAATTCTGACAGGGGACCCTTGGAGTCTGGATGTCCAGGCTACTAGGGCGTACCGGGCTGCTCGTATCTCTAAGAGATTGATGGGCAGGGTTTTTACTACATTTGACCATCTGCCCTGGAGAGACCATTGCTCCAGTACTGCCCCCCAGCCTATAAGGCTGGCATCTGTAGTGACCACCTTCCAAGATATCGGGCTGAAGGGTTTTCCCTTCTGGAGATTCTGGGGGATCAACCACCAGCAGAGACTCTTCCGAACGGAAGGGGACAAAGCCATCGGGAAGTCTAGAGCCTGAACTTTTCCGTTCCAGGCTGACAATATGGCCCTCTGTAAATTCCTTGAGTGGAATTGGGCGTATGGCACAGCTTCGAATGATGCTACCATCTTTCCTAGCAGCCTCATGCACAGGCGTATGGACGGCTGTCTTTTTGCACAAAGCAGACGGACCAAGCCCCTCAAAGAGGATACCTTGTCTAGAGGTAAGAAAATCTTCCTCTGGTCTGAATCCAGCCGTAGCCCTAGATATACCAGGTTTTTCACTGGCTGTAGGGCTGACTTGTCCAGGTTGATGACCCAACCGTGAGATTCTAGATACTTGATTGTATCGACAATTACCACTTCTAGCTTGGCAACTGAGTGGTCCATCAACAACAGGTCGTCTAGGTATGCCATTATCGTTACACCTCGTGTTCTTAGATCTGCCAACAGTGGGGCCAGAATTTTTGTGAACACTCGTGGTGCTGTGGCCAGACCGAATGGTAAGGCTCTGAACTGAAAATGGCGCCCTTCTACTGCAAAGCGTAGAAATTTTTGATGACCTGGAAAGATGGGAACATGCAAGTAAGCATCTTTGATGTCGATCGAGGCTAACCATTCCTCCCCTTGTAGGGCAGCGGTGACCGATCGGATCGACTCCATCCGGAAAGACCGGACGTTTAGAAATTTGTTTAGACTCTTTAGGTCCAATATGGGTCTTATGTCCCCGTTTGGCTTCGGGACTGTGAAAAGGTTTGAGTAGAAACCCAACCCCCACTCTTCCATAGGAACCTCCATAATTACTCCTTGGAGCAATAGTTGTTCTAACGCCAATAGGAGAGACCCTCTTTTCAGAGGGTCTTTTGGCATGCCTGACCACATAAAATGGGAAGGAGGAGACTCTTTTAACTCCAACTTGTATCCCATAGTTACTGCGGAGAGCACCCATCTGTCTTTGATCGTCTCCCGCCAGGTCTCTGCGAACAACTGAAGTCTTCCCCCCACCCGTTTGAGTGGGGGCAGCCCTTCATAGGCTTGACTTGGAGGCTGGTTTAGTACCCCTTCGGATCCAGGGTTTCTTATTACCCTGTGACTGTCCCTCATTTTTACCCCCTGAGTTTGACCGAGGAGGCCGTCGGAACTGCTTAGTAGCAGACGTTGCAGGGATAGGAGAGGTAGTCCTCTTAAAAGATGGACCCCTAGACCTCTTCTTACTCGGTAAGAGAGTACTTTTACCACTGGAAATCTTCTGGATATACTTATCCAGGTCCTCGCCAAAAAGGCGTTCCCCATGAAATGGGAAGCTAACTAAGAGCTTCTTACAGGGAGCTTCAGCAGACCAGTTTTTGAGCCACAGAAGCCTACGCATATGTACCAAAAACAGCGTGAGGCGGGAGGCCTGATGGATAGAATCCTTGATGGCGTCAACCGCAAAGCATAATGCTCTAGGCAGATCAGCCAGAGCCTGGGCCTGCTGGTCTGGCAAATCCCTCAGGACCATTTTCATTTGATCCTTTAAAGCTTGGCAGACCCCAATAGCTGCCACTGCTGGCTGTGTAACAGCCCCTGCTGTGGAAAAAGCAGATTTTAATAAAGATTCCAATTTTTTATCCACTGGATCTTTGAACATTTGAACATTATCTACTGGACATGTCAGTGATTTGTTCACAGAAGAGATGGCTGCATCCACCGTAGGAACATTCCATCTCTGGGTGAACTTTTCCTCCATGGGATAGATCACCGGAAATTTTTTAGGCGGAACAAATAGTTTATCAGGATGTTCCCAGTCCTGGTATATAAGTCCTTCCAGTAATGGATGTATTGGAAAGGAGCAATTAACCTGGGGAGCTTTTAGCGACCCCAATGAGGAGACAGCAGTAGTTGATGGTTCAACAAGAGGCATTTTAAATGCAGATCGAACCATGTCAGTTAGGGTCTGGACCCACAATCTTTCAGTTTGTGATGCTGAAAATGGTTCATCTACTGTCGATTCCTCAAAAACAGAGCTAACCTCCTCCTGATCCCCTTCAGGTAGGTCGGTCCCTTCCTGGGACTGTTGCTCTGCCAACAGGCACTCTAATGGAGGTGATGGAGATCTGGCACGCTTTCTTTCCTGTAAAGAAGAAGCGATCAATGCTGCCAATCTCTGCTCCAATCCCTCCAGAGTTGAGGAAAAAACCTCCTCTGTTATATATGCAGGAGCAGGTGGACTGAGGACAGCCGCAGTACCTAGCACTCCCGGGGGTTCCTTATGGGTATTAACCTCTGATTTCTCAGGGGAGGAGGGTGCAGATGACTGCTCCAGATCCTCAGAGCCCGATGGAGACCCCCTACACTTCCTGAGAGGTATGTCTCGGAGTTTTTTAGGCGGCATATTCCTTAGTTCAAAGCTGAGGTATTCCAGCCGCAATACACCCCTTACTGAAATAGTCTAATGCAATTTTGCTGCTATGTACATCAGTGGGTGTCTACTAATGCGTCTTTCTGGGGATGCCTGTATCAACCGCCCGCTGTAAGCCCCTATACCATGCTACCAGCTCCTTTTCATGCTCTGTGTCCATAGCAAGCAGCGTGGACTGAGTCCTCTTATCTTGCTGGGACGCCCGCACATGCGCAGAAGCGCTGGGCGCACAGAGCGCGTCATCCGCCAGGCTCCGCCCCCTTTTTTGAAGCTAAATCTTTTAAAAGGAAAGCGTGTGTGCGCGCGCGCGTGCACGTGTGCGCTCTTGGCGCCATGTAGGGAGAGGAGCCAGGGTCCCTGTTTCACCAGGACTCGGGGATGGAAGGAAACTACTTGGCAGCATGACAGAGGAATGCAGCTTCCCTGATAGAGAGCTCACTCATCTGCCTGGACTTTCACCATGGAAGGAAATAGTCCCAAGAAAAAAGACGTTCCACAGCGGTCTCTAGTGGACAAACACCGGTACCGCACTTTTGTCTTTTTTTTTTTTTTTTTTAAAACCTCCTTTATGAAAAACATTTCCAGGTTTACAGTTTTTAAAACTTCCTTTATGAAAAAACATTTCTAGGATTTCTTAGGCATATACAGCTATTAGCGGGAATACCTTTTAGGTAACAGGCAGAAAGACATATTAGGCTTGGGGGTCCCCTCAATAGAACCAAGTTCCTGAGGGGCCCCCACTTACCTTTTCCCCGCCGCAGGACTTTGTTTGGTCCACAGAAGCCCAAACTTCACCTCTCACGGCAGGCATTGTACTAGACCTTCAGGGACCGGGTTCCAAAGGATTCCACTCCCCTGGACCTGTATAGCACCCTGCACAGATAGCCTCTTGGTTTTGGGTATGACCAGAGCTCTGGATCCCAGGGTCCAGCCCTCCTAAGAGAGGCATTACAGGCAAAACCTTGCTCTTCTCTGCAAGGCCCGGGTACCGACCGTTTAGCTATGAAGCTTTTTTGGTCGGATCCGGAATAGCTTGCTAAGGCCCAGAGAACCTGTACACAAGCCCAGATGAATACATGTTAACCTTGGCCAACACCTTAGACACTGGCAAAAAACTGAGGTACTCCCGGATGGGAGGGGCTTATATAGGGGAGGGTACTTCCTGTTTTGGAAGTTGCCAGTGCCAGCACCTGAAGGTAATTCTATATAACCCACATAGTAATGACTATGCTGCTCTGTGTCCCGTGATGTATGAACAAGAAAAAGTCTATATGTATCTGCTTGCTAACTGTTCTGCAGATTTTAGGAGTGCTGGCAAAGCTGTAACTAGAATGTAGTGTCACAGGGGACCCCATAGCAAACATTTTCAAGAGCCCCAACATAAAAAAAAAAAAAAAAAAAACATTATTAAAGTCCCTAACTACCAAGGCAGGTGATTAAGGACTGAAGGATGGTAGTAATATTGAGTTAAAGTGTTACTAAACCTAGAACCTGCATTCACTATATCTGGTCTCCCACAGTACACAGAACATGGAAATGCAATAGCTTTAGTACATATAAACTGCTAAATACCTTTTCTTTTCAGCGGTATATAGAAGTCTTGTGATTTGTATCACTGTCTGCCTAAGCTTGTAGGAGAAGTTTTCATTCACCCCTGATCCTGTCTGGACAGTGCTGATTGGCCCTGTGCTGATCACATGCACTCTCCCAAGAACAAAAAAAAATAAAACAACTCTCTAGCAATATACAACAAACTGAGCATGTGCAGCCTGACTCCTCAGAGCCGGTTCACACAGCGGCGACCTGGGATCCGACTTGAAGTCGTCCCAAGTCGCGCTGTTGAGAAAAGCAATGGAAGTGAATGGAGGCATTTTAATGTACACTACTGAAGTCGCTCCGACTTCAGAAAAGGTTCCTGTACTACTTCAATCCGACTTCTAGGCGACTTGTATCCATTGATTTCAATGAAAGTCGCCTCCAAAGTCGGATCGTGTCTTAACTGAAGCAACAATACAGGAAGAGAAAATTATTTTCTCAGGTTTTCTCAGGCAAATCCCTCCCTCCCCCCTCCCTCCCACAGAGCTGATTGTTGTTTGATCGGCCACCGGAAAGCCTCCTGTCCTGGACGCGACTTGAAGTCACCTTGTAAGTCGCCCAAAGTCACGCTGTGGTGCGCGCTCAGGTCGCATCCAGGTCGCCTCGCAAAGTCGCGGCCAGAGACGTGTGTCGCCCCTGTGTGAACCGGCTCTAATGCTCTGTTCTGTCGAGAGATGGGTTGGAGTCAGTTAAAGAAGAGGAGGATCAGAGACGACAGGATCACACAGCCTTTAAACAAAATGCAGAGGATTAACCCCTTAGGTTCCACAGTGAGTATAACAAGCATGCATTTTTGCATATACAGACTGATTTTACTGTTATGGGTTTAGTAACACTTTAAATACAGATCTGTGAAAAATGAGGGTAGGTTTTATTCAGCCAGACTACAGAAAAAGGATGAGTATATCTATATATAGTTTTAAAGTACACTTAATGAGGCGATGTAGAATAGCGATTGTACAGCATGGCATATGGCAGGCCCGGACTGGCCAAAGTTCACAACAACAGAAGCACTGAAGTCAAGTCTTCTTCCAGCAGCTCTGTTTACCTTGCTCCCCACCAGGGTCGGGACAAGGGGTGGACAGGAGGAGCGGCTGTCCTGGGCACAATGATTTATTGCAGGGACCCTAACCCTAAAGGACTGGGGGGGGATTTGGCATTTTTGCCCTGGGCACTGGATGACATGGTCTTGGCACTGCTCCCCACAACCAACTATCCATCAAAACCAAACCAGGGTACCTGGTCTGTATTTAGATTATAGAGCCACCGATTGGAGGGTGAAAAGTATGAGCCAGCCTAGCTGAGACAAAGATTTCAGTACTTCTACTTAAACTTTATGACCAGTTGTTGCACAGTGCTTTCAGCTACAGTGGTCAGTGATGGCTTGATTTAATGCTTACTTATTGTTTATAAAGAACATGTAAATATTTGAATGTCCATAGCATGACCACTCTTACAATTTAAGAACTAATTGTGTGTTGATTGTTGGAAGAAGGTGGGAAATAAAATGTTCATTCATAATTTTAGGGTTCAGGTTACGAATTAAGTCTTCATTTAGGGGAAGGTTCAGTGTGTCTGGAATTACAGCTATTGGAATAGCAGATTTTAACTTGTTTTAACTTATTTAGAAGCCCACAGAACTAAGCGGATGAGTCTGTAGGGATGTAGTGATTTCCTAAATTCTTTTTGCTGTGTATTGTGATCTGGTAGTGTAGTATTAATCAGCTTAGTTGTGTGCTGGCTGTGCACTCTAAGTGTCCAGTGATTATTCTCAGTCACATGCTATGTGAGTGTTCTCCAGCAGGGTGTGCTAGAGATATTACTGCACATTATAGATATTTAATACCTGGCCAATCAGTGGGCCTGGGGAACTTGCTGTGCATGCTGGGAGAACTGTTAAGTATCTGAGTCGCTTACTGCTTTTTCTCTTTCCCTCCAGGGATTTACCCTGAGAGGATGTCTGTGTAATCCACTTATCTAGGCCTCAGGCCTTAGGGCCTAGAGTAATGGAGTGTTGAGGGATCTCCTGTCATGGGAGGTATCCCTAAGCTGCTGGCTGAGATGAAGTGCTACTGGTCATCTGGAGAAGCAAAGCTGCAGTTGTCCTACCACAGGGATGGTGAGGGACCGGCGGAGCTGGGAAGCACCACATGAACTTTCCCACTGCTGTCCTGCCTTGTATCCTAAGACTGACAATACACAAGAACCTCAGTTGACAAGGAGCCACTTTTATGAGATGTATTCCTTTCAGCAGAGTTCTGTTACAGAACGATTGATATTAGTGAGAAGACCATGTATGAGACCAGAGACTGTGTATTGTTAATGGAACCCCTTAGATATCATGTCTTCCCTCCACCCTCCTTCCCACTCTTCTTGCATGTTCATTAGTAAAACATCTAAAATGTATTAAAAGTGACTGGCGCCCTTAATTAATCCACCACCACCCGAAAAAAGGACTTTCACCCTGAGAAGGAATGTGCCTGGGACATTTATTACCAAGTAATTGGGTCTGGGACATTCACATGTACCTATTGGGCATCAGTAGAGCCAAATGTGCCAGGACTGGCTACCGATAGCGTTACAAGTCTTTTTGAGCAAGACGGTTAAATGACTACATTGAGCCATTGAGAGCTACCTGTAGTGACAAATACATGGAGCTTAGAGACATCCTGGACTGCCGCACTCTGTGCAAGCGAGTTTATTTGAAAATTCAAAAGGGTCAAATCCAAAAATGTAATCCAAAACAATCCAAAAACAGTCAATGACAGAATATGGACATACAGGGACCAATGGCTGATGAGTTTTACATCTTTATTCGATGCTTACTCATAGCTCATGGATCAGTGCAGAGCCAGCACCTGTTTGTGAAGTAGGGCGGGAGCAATTACAGAGGATTGGAGTTTTGGAGCGGTACTTTTTCTTTCATTGTAGTGACAAATACACTATTTTAAAATGTAATACAGTAGCAAAAATATAAAGAACAAGCATGTAAGAGTCACTCTAACATAATTTACAATAAAAACTAGCATTATAGTTAAAAAAATGAATGTGCTCATTAAAAATACACATTCCCTTTAATCGACAAGTAGGGCATAATATGCCAGAGTGACATTGTGGACTAAATGTCCATTTCATTAAGTATGTGACACTTTGTACAATTTACAACACCCTCCCTTCGTGTACTAAAAAATCACATTAGTTGCCTATTTTGCTCTGAGTCCTGTGGCATGCATTCTTTATGGTCACTGTTATTATTGCTGCTTGCACTGGCTTTACAAAGTAACTCTCAGCCACAATTTAATAGCAACAGTAACACATGGTATGTGCGCAGAGGGGCTGCTATATAGAGCTGTGGAAAATTCAGAATGTGCGAGGCAGCAGAATTTATGAATTAATTTTGACAGCAGTCTTTCTCCGGGGAGGAATTATTGTCAATATGCCTTATTCACAAAGTGCCAACATGCACAGCTAAGGGATATAGAACAATATGTATACAATGAACAGTGACAATAAAAATTCAAAACAAACTTATAAAAGAAAAGTAGAATGTTTCAACAGCATACATGTATGGCAGCTATAAAAGTAGAACAAGGATAAGCACAGATGTGTAACTAAAAACCACAGGACCCTGGAGCACAATTTAAACCAGACTTCCTCTTATCTTATGTTAAAAAAGCTTAAAGAGTATGTCTGGGGAAAATAGAAAATAAACTTATTCAGTACATCTCTGCAATACATGCACATTTCACAAGTACAGAAAATACCAATTGATCTGTGGGAGTCTCCCAACTTCCTATGTGGCTGACACCACTTTTGCTTTTGTATTGAACTCCTAAACAGCATTTTCAGCCCTGCCTGCTGGAACACAGCTCTCCACCTATACCCCCTTCCTTCTTTTGTCACACTCCATGTGCCTACATTCATTTCTTGTCCATCAAAACAATTCCCAAGAGCATGCCCCCACACTGAGCTTTTAGGAAATGTAGCTCTGGGGGCATGCCTACATCCCTAGGAACTGACCTCCCAGCAGCTTCCTCTGCGAGAACTATACATGCCTGCTAAAAATATCATAGGGAGTAATACAAGTTTTTTTTTTTTTGCTATAGGAATAAGATAGAAAAATGCTGAGAAATGCATTAAAGGAGGAACGGAAGGTGTGAGATTAACCACTTGCCGACCTGCTCACGTACATTTACTGTGGCAGGTCGGCTCTCCTGCGCGAACCGATGTACCTGTACGTCGGTCCGTGCAAGGAGGAGAGGGGGAGCGTGCCCGCGGGTCCAGCGGACTCAATGTCCGCCAGTGATCCACAATTGCTGTGTACAGAGGCAGAACGGGGAACTGCCTGTGTAAAGAGGGCAAATCCCCGTTCTGCCTAATGACATGTCAGAGATCTTCTGTTCCCAGTGATCGGGAATAGGCATCTCTGTCACGTCCCAGTGAGCCCATTCCCCCTACAGTTAGAACACACCTAGGGAACACACTTAACCCCTTGATCGCCCCTAGTGTTAACCCCTTCCCTGCCAGTGTCATTTTTACATTGATCAGTGCATTTTTATAGCACTGATCGATGTAATAATGTCACTGGTACCCAAAAAGTGTCATTTGGGGTCAGATTTGTCTGCCGCAATGTTGCAGCCCTGCTAAAAATCGCAGAGCGCTGCCATTAGTAGTAAAAACCATAAAAAATAAATATAAGTCCCTAAATCTATCCCCTGGTTTGTATAAGCAATAACTTTTGCGCAAACCAATCAATATACGCCTATCACGATTTTTATTACCAAAAATATGTAGAAGAATATATTTCGGCCTAAACTGATAAATTCATTTTTTCACATATATTTGTTGGTATATGTATTATAGCAGAAAGTTAAAAAAATTGTTTTGTTTTCAAAATTGTCAGTCTTTTCTTTTTAGCTCAAAAAATAAAAACCGCAGAAGTGATCAAATACCACCAAAAGAAAGCTCTATTTGTGGGGAAAAAAGGACATCAAATTTGTTTGTGTACAGCATCACATGACTGCACAATTGTCAGTTAAAGCGACGCAGTACCATATCGCAAAAAGTGCTGTGGTCATTAAGGGGGCAAATCTTTTGCCGGGGCTGAAGTGGTTAAAATTGGGCAATACCTTGACATACACTTTAAATATTCCTTTAATCCATAAATTGCTAGTTGCTGAATCAGTTTAAAACTGATTGAAAGTTTAACTTTTATATTAAAGGGCAACTAACGTTTTAGGAGATAAGACAAAGGAAAAGTTGATGTGAAGAAAAAATACATGTATTCTGTACAATAAATGATATGTGTGCACAGCTGATAAATACAAGTGTAGGAGTGGTTGTGTTTAGACACCCTGACCTCATTGATGTGTTTAGGTACCCTGACCTCATTGTTGTGTTTAGGCACCCTGACCTCATTGTTGTGTTTAGGCACCGTGACCTCATCGTTGTGTTTAGGCACCCTGACCTCATCATTGTGTTTAGGCACCCTGACCTCATCGTTGTGTTTAGGCACCCTGACTTCATTGTTGTGTTTAGGCACCCTGACCTCATCATTGTGTTTAGACACACTAAACTCATTGTTGTGTTTAGGCACCCTTACCTCATTGTTGTGTTTAGGCACCCTGACCTCATCGTTGTGTTTAGGCACCCTGACTTAATTGTTGTGTTTAGGCACCCTGACCTCATCGTTGTGTTTAGGCACCCTGACCTCATTGTTGTGTTTAGGCACCCTTACCTCATTGTTGTGTTTAGGCACCCTGACCTCATTGTTGTGTTTAGGCACCCTGACCTCATTGTTGTGTTTAGGCACCCTGGCCTCATTGTTGTGTTTACGCACCCTGACCTCATTGTTGTGTTTAGGCACCCTGACCTCAATGTTGTGTTTAGGCACCCTGCCCTTAATGTTGTGTTTAGGCACCCTGACCTCATTGTTGTGTTTAGGCACCCTGACCTCATTGTTGTGTTTAGGCACCCTGAGCTCATTGGCCCAACTACAGTTACCCATTTTTCCCACCTGTGGTTATAACCTAGGATACAGTCTTAAGTTCACATTTGTTAATTAACAGCGACGATTCACGAACCTTATTACATCACATCTTTGAAAGGTTATTGGTGCATGCACACTTGCGTATGCACCCTGCCTCCGATTACATGTAGGAGCCGCAGTGGGGATTTCCATGTTTAGCTGTGATAGGCAGCCCCATTGAAAGCAAAGCATACATGCAATTTAACATAATTAGCTGTGGGAGCCAGAAGCCTCCCCTTGCTTCCCATGGGGCTACCACTCACAGCTAATTGTGGGAACCCCTGCTGGGATTCTCACATATAATCTCAAGCAGGGTGCATTCACATGTGTGAATGCAGCCTAAACATGCAGATAAATATTTACTCATTCCCATAAAAAAAGGTTAACATTGTTGGGAGAAATAATGGACCACCTTTCCACAAGAAAGAATTGAGAGCATGAGTGGAAGAAGCAGATCACGGAGGCCTTTGGTGAAGAGACTGTAAAGTTCCCATCAGGAGATCAAAGAGGATTGGGGACAGGTAAGTGCAAGACTTTTGGGAACATGAGGTGCTGATGGGAAGACAGTAGAGATGAGCTTGGGAGTCCTCTGAACACAACTCTAATCCAAACTTCAAACTCCTTTTTTGTACTATAATGAGCTGTGGGCCAGGTCATTCCCTGCCCCACAGCTTAATGGAGTACCCAAAAGGGGGAGCTCAGACTTCGATTTAGAAGGCTGGATTTCTGCATAGTCCATAGCTCGTGGTTGGTAAGGCAGACAGGTTCCAGACTGCTTCTGTGTCTTCCAGGGAAATTTAACCAGGCCCCCGTTGTTGCTGAATAGTTCTGTCTGCAATGAACAAGTGCAGAGCTAGCACTGGGCTTTCTTACTCGTGTAGCGGCCTCCTCACTCCCCTCTCTTTCTTCAGCTCATCTGTCTCTTGTCTAGGGGTATCTTTTAGAGGGGAAGGGAGCGGGGACACTACGCCAGGCCTTTATCACAGGTGTCAGTGTGATACAAGCAAAGTTCTTTTACCTTCGGGTCAGTGCTGTAGCTGGAGCCTCCCCCGAGAGTTACCTTGAACAATGTCTGTCAGGAAATGAGCCCCACACCATTAAAGTTCAACACTCCTTTATTCTTCTCGAATGAACACACTCAGTTGAACTCCCTTGGTAGAAACAGAACAGAAAAGGAGGTGTGGATGCAAACAGGCCCAGACACAATGTGTTCTCCACTTTCCTTCCTGAAAGTGGGTTGCAGTCTCCGAACGAGGGGAATTTCCTTCCAAGCGGTCTCCGGTGAGAGACTCACCCGTCACTGGCAATCTGCTGCACCAGGTCTTCGAATGAGGAGTTCCCCCCGGTCCATTATGCTTTCCGGATTCGGGTACCCACTCCCGGGGTTCCCTAGGATCTCCTTCCCTCGCGGAACAGGCTAAAGGTGCCCTGGACTCCGACCCCGTGACAAAGATGGCCGGCCCCTTTATACCCTCTCCCAGCAAGCACGGCAGGTTCCCCACCCCACCATACCGCTGCCGAGGGAGGACAAAAAGGAGGCACGACACACAGCAATGATTCAACCCCAGCCCAGGGCGACAGCGCCACCCGCTGGGCTGCAGGGAATTACACATCACTAATGTCTCTGTCAAGTTCAAATTTACACCCGGGAAAGTACATACCCTCTACACTTAGTATGAAAAAGCACATGAAGAAGAATGGAAAGGAAACACAGAATAAGGAATTAATTAATTAATTAATTAAATAATAGAAATAAATATATAACATTTCAGTTTATAAATATATAAACTTAGAGCCCATTCACACAGGGGCAACTTTGGATCCGACTTCAAGTCGCCCCAGGTCGCCCCTAGTCGCCTCAAGTCGCGCTGCATGAGAAAATCAATGTAAGTGAATGGAGCCATCTTAATGTACACTACTGCAGTCGCTCCTGTACTACTTCAATCCGACTTCTAGGCAACTGCTAGGCGACCTGTACCCATTGATTTCAATGGAAGTCGCTCAGAAGTTGGATCCCCTGTCTTAACAGAAGCAACTTTCCAGGAAGAAAACATACATTTCTCAGGCAAACCCCTCCCTCCCACAGAGCTGATTCTTGTTTGATTGGCCACTGGAATGTCTCCTGTCCTGGAGGCAACTTGAAGTTGCCTTATAAGTAGCTCCAGGTCATGCTGTGATTCATACTCAAGTCGTGTCCAAGTTGCCTCCCAAAGTCGCGCTGGAAGTCATGTTGCCCCTGCGTGAATGGAGCCTAAAAAAAACAATAATAATATTGAACAAAATTCAAATTATTTTCTCCCGACTGTTGAACTAAAGTTACTGTTTAGGAACTTTTTTTTTTCAACAATGTATAATCTAACTTCCATCATTAGCTTCTCCCGTCAACGCGGATTAATCACTCCAGGTATATAGTCTAAGTATCCCAGAATGCCTCTTTGCACACATCTAGTTATTTTCCTGTCTGCTGTCTGTCAAGCGTAATTGGATAAATTCACCTAGATCTTTCTGGCTGGCTCCTATTAACAGCAGTATCAGCTTGTGCTGGAGTCTCTGGGCATTTGTTTTTTGGCCGTACATTATATTTCATTATCTGTCATGGCAACTGAATGGCATGACAATACCACTAGAGAGAAAATGTAAATTATTGAACACTTGAAGAGAGCCTGGGAACCAGTGCTAATCATCTCCCAAAATTACTCAGTTGTTTGTGCATGTGCTTGATTCCTCTGCTGAATACAATATGTTAAATTATATATATATATTTTTTAGTGTTGCCTGATGGCAGGGCACAGAAAAACAAATGCAATACTTAGAGCAGGTTTATGTAAATGGCTGGAAATTAAAAGTGATGTCCATTGCCTCAAAGGATGTACTTGCTTATCAGAAACACTGTCATACAGCAGAAACATGTGCCGAGTTTTCTGTACAATGCCATGAAATTAAATTACGGAAAGTAATCACCATAATACTTAAAGCAGAGCTGCAGCAAACAATGTAGCTAGTTTTGGATAGAAAGGGGAATGATCAGAACTTCTGTCGGGTTCTTATTGCTGTCTGTGTCCCAACTGGGGATAATGTTCACTATTTTCTGTCATGGAAATAGCAGGAATAACAAGGGAATCTTCTTAAAGAGGAAGTAAACTTCCATATTTTGCTTTTACCTATAAGCCTATAATAAGCCTTACATATAGGTAGTGTAAATATGTCCTAAACGTACACCGTTTATTACATTACATGCAGCCAGTGACATCACTGGCGCATGTGCTCTGAAGGAACGGCTATCCATGCTGTTCCTTCAGAGCCATGTACCATAAACGGCGGCTCCCATGTGCATTTGTTGGAGTGACATCATAGCGGCTCTGGCCAGTCACAAAGCCGGAGTCCACAAACCCCGAAGCAAGACGGATGAAGATGGGAGCCCCTGCAGCGCTGACTTCTTGGCGCGGAGGGCCTTCGTTTTAAGGTAAGTTTAAGATAATGTGCTAGCACATTGAGTCTTTACCTTGCAGGTTGCCAAAAAAAAAAAAAAGACCAGCGGTTTACAACCGCTTTAACAAGGACACAGACAGCAACAAAAACCTGACAGGGGCATTGCGTCGCATTAACTGATTGTGCGGTCGTGCGACGTTTTAACCAAACAAAATTTATGTCCTTTTTTTCCCAGAAATAGAGCTTTCTTTTGGTGGTATTTCATCACCCCTGCGGTTTTTATTTTTTGCACTATCATCAAAAAAATTATTTATCAGTTAGGTCAATATGTATTCTTCTACATATTTTTGGTAAAAAAAATCACAATAAGCGTATATTGATTGGTTTGCGTAAAAGTTATAGCGTCTACAAAATAGGGGATAGATTTATGGCATTTTTATTATTTATTTATGTTTTACTAGTAATGGCGGCTATCTGCGATTTTTAGCGGGACTGCGACATTGCTGCGGACAGATCAGACACTTTTGACACTTTTTTGGGACCATTGACATTTATACAGTGATCAGATCTAAAAATAGCCACTGATAACTGTATACATGTCACTGACAGGGAAGGGGTTAACACTAGGGGGCGATCAAGGGGTTAATTGTTCCCTGGGAGGTGTTTATAACTGTGGGGGCAGTGTACTAACTGGAGGAAGGAGCGAGATTGCTGTTTCTGATCACTAGGAACAGCAGATCTCTCTCTACTCCCCCTTTCAGAACGGGGATCTGTTTGTTTACATACACAGATCCCCGTTCTGGCTCTCTGTGGAGTGATCACAGGTGACCCCTATCGCTCTTCAAGCAGCCGACATACACGTACACCTACGGTTATTCGTGCAGCCGTGCCAACCTGACGCAGTATAATGATGGCGGCTGTTCAGCAAGCGGTTAAAGTGGTTGTAAACCCAACCAGACAACTTGCACCTACAGGTTAGCCTAGATTAAGGCGTACCTGTAGGTGCAAGAACTATCTTCTTAACCTACACAGTTAAGGAGATATTTGCAGAAAACACTGCAGCGATGTCTACTGAGCATGTCAGTTTTATCAATGTGATAATGCCGGTCCCACACGCATGCGCGGGATCGTGACGCTCCGAGGGGACATGGCGGCGGCCACGGAGGGGAACGAGGAGCACTTCGGGGGCTGCGATCTCAGGTAAGTGCCACATAATGAGCTAGTATGTGTAGCGGGTATGTACTTTTAAAAACTGGTGAGGACACCAGTGATGCATGGTTCCCTGCGGCCCAGCAGGTGGCGCTGTCACTTTGGGCCGGGGTTGAGCCATCGCAGCCAGTGCCGTACCCTTTGTGACCTCTCGCAGCGGTTGTACGGCGGGGTGGGGAACCCGCCGTGCTTGCTGGTAGAGGGTATAAAGGGGGTGGACATCTTCGCCACGAGGTGGGAGTCCCGGGCACCTTCAGCCTGAGGGCTATTGTTGCGGTCGGTGTCCAGGCGGCCTAGGCCTGGACACTGGGAGTTCGTGTTCCATCCCAGACACCTTAAGTCTGGGGTGAGGTACTCTGCCAGAGGCCTGGGGCCCAGTACCTTCCGCTGTGTCCCGCGAGGGAGGGATCGTCCTAGGGGGCCCCGGGAGTGGGGCACCTGAATCCAGAGGCGTAAGGGACCGGAGCAGGGACTCACCCGAAGACCTGGTGCAGCAGATTGCCAGTGCCAGGTGAACCTCTGGAGACCGCCGGGAGGGATATCTTTCCAGAACAGGGGCCAAGTTCAGAGAGGAAGTTCAGTCCACGTTCAATGACCGGTGGCAGCGGTCCAACTATTCCAATCAGGTCAGTGGCAGAGACCTGTTATTAGGCTTGTGGCAGGGGCCTCAACAGTTCATCCGGTCGGTGGCAGCGACCAACACTCATGGTCAGTGGCAGAGACTGTGCGCCAGGCATATTCGCTAGCAAAGGAATAGGAGAGTTCAGTTGTGCCTGGGCCTACTCGTTCCCACACCCCCATGTTCGTCTGTTATTGGAAGTTCAACTGATTGTGTTCACCCTATTGTACGGGAAATAAAGGAGTGTTGGACTTTTGATTGGTGTGGGGCTCAATTTTTGGCAGACATGTCTCCATGGAACAACTGAGGCTTCGTATGCAGTGGACAGACCCAGAGGTAAAGGTACTAACTTTGCTCAACCCTCCTATACAAACGAGGGGAGACTCAAGTCACTTCCGGTCCGCCATCCACCCTGGCCATGTCCTACGCGTTACGTCATGTCATGTGACTTCCTCAGGGGAACCGGATTGGTTGTTAACTCACTGTATTTATTTGCTGGGGACAGGAAGTTTAGCGGCCGCCATTTTGTTGAAGACAATGACACTATCAACGTAGCGGACATTTTCTATATGACCAATTCGCTGGATCCAGCTAATAGAGAACCAGTTTCTAACGTGGCCAGATTTTTGAAGACCAAGACTGTATCCCTTCGGCCATTTTTTCTAGGGTCAATGTGATAAATATACATACGTATAGTCTAAGGGTGTTCAAAATGGTGTTATCGTAAATTCCTGGTATTCCAACTGTAAATTTTGATATCTTGATTAAATAAGAGAAATGTATTAGGCAAGGTAAATATCATAACTATCCTATGCTTAAAATGCTATATCTCGTCAACCATTTTCTCTAAGATCAGTGAGTGGGATCGATACTTAAACAGCCCCAATATCTTTTAATGGGATATAGTGGTACATGCCTAGTAACTCTATTCCACATTATAGTAACTTTTTAGATCAGGGTGGATCAGTTTAAAAGAAGATTAAATATCAGAACATGTACTGAACATGTCAGAGAATGACTACCAGACTTATGGCTAACAGTAATGTGCATGCACACAGAATTCTCAGCAGAATGCTGACTAGGTGCGCGCATGCGCATAGGACTGCGCATGGGTGTGCATTAATGGCATGTTGGAACCAGACAGACTATTTAAGTTGGTTACTGCTCATGCTCCAGTGCTGACTGTTCTTTCAGTTGTTCCCTGTGTCCTGTTATTACTCTTCTTGTTCCCTTGTTGCTGACCCGGCTTGCCTCTGACCTGAACTTGCTTCCTGCGTCTGCTCTGTGGCAAGTTCCTGACCCCGGCACCATTCTTGACCACGTCTCTGTCTTAAGACTTGGTACCACACTGCCCACCTGCTGCTGACCTTGGCTATCCCTGTGACCACTCGGCTGTTTCCGGCTCTACTTTCACATCTGGTTCAAGTGCCTATCTAGCTGTCATCTGTATTAGCTCTGCTCATCAAAGCGAGCTCCTGTCTCAAACCTGCTGGGAGCTCCGGCAAACTTCGGATCTGGAACACGCAGCATGTGTGGAGTGCCCCTTTAACTTCGGCTGGATCTCATACACAGCTACTGTTCCTGACCTGATGTTCTGCCAGCCTGCCAGGGTCTGCATCTCCTGCTCCAAGCACTCCTATTAGGGCCAGATTAAGAACATCATGGGCCTGGTGCTGAGGAATTTGGTGTGGCCTTTTAGAATAAATAAATAAAAATGCAAACAATTTTTTGTTATAACAAATTCAATGAGAGAGAGAGAGAGAGGTAAGGGAGGGAGGATGAGAGAGAGAGGATGCGCATGAGCATGCGTGGGAATGACATCAACACAGCCCGGCCACGGCAGGTGACTGAAGGCACAGAACCCAGAAGGAAGACCAGGTGAAGATGGAGGTGCCCGGGCCCCGCCGGATTGATCACAGCACAGCACTGGAGGGCTTAAGTGTACCCAAATGTGCTAATATGCTGTGCATACTTGTACATTATGGCATAACCTACCTCATGGCCTCTAAAAAGTAGTAATGTTAGTGTGACGGGAGGGCCCGTGGAACTTAGAATCCCTTGGAAAGTATGGGATACTCTTGTTTCAGCTCCCCATGCACCTCTTATGTCCAAATCACCCTGTGTCCATTAGGGGCATAGGGTGACTGAGAAAATATATCTTGGACTACTTAAAATGGGACAGTAAAATTTATCGACAATATCCCCCAAGATATATGTAAAGACTATTCTTGATTTGTTTGATTCTGAACTCAACATGTTAATTGAAAGAGGCTGATGTGTTCAACTCCAGCCACCTGTCTGTCTGTTGTAATGTAAATGAGTCTAGGATAACTTCTAAGAGTCTTTCATTGTGGCTTGTGCTAATTGACCCTGTAATTGCGTGAAGGAGTTCTGTGTTGATTGGTGATAATGTTGATTGTGTCTTCTGAGCTACAAGATGGCAAGTCTAGCCTAAAGGTCATGTCTCTGAGCCATCTTGGCTGCTTAAAGGGATTAGTTAATTATGAGTAATATGAGCAGGATATGTATGCACCTCCTCTTTTACTGTATATAAGACTGTATTATTTTTCTAATAAACCAGTCCATGTTCAGCAGACAAACAAGTATCGTCTCGTTGTGTGCTTGTGAGCAGTTGGAATATCTGATATCTATATCCAGACTGGGAGGAAGTGGTATATGACGAAAGCACTCAAGCGGAGTTTGGGACATTTTGTTACAGCTAGCAAAGTTTACTACTGCTTTAATATCACAGGATCCCAGGAGCCTCTCATGGGGCCCCCTACTGACCATGTGGCCCTTGGGCAGTGCCTAAGTGCATAGTTGCCAACATTTCAAAAATATTTTCAGGGACACTTTTTTTTACAAGTGCTATATTTAGAGTATCTGAGATCCCCTATGTTCCTCTATACATTACAGTAGTAATCACAAAATTAAATGAGTATTAATAATGGGCAGAACAAATATGAGGACTGCGACAAACTAAAAAAGTGTGCCCAGGGGAGTATGGATGGTAGAAAAGTGGGAAGTATGTGCAGGAATGTGGAGGGTCTAACAGTGGGCACTATGTACAGGAGAGGAGTGCGGAGGGTATGGCAGAAGGCACTATGTACAGGAGAGGAGTGTGGAGGGCATGACAGTGGGCAGTATGTATAGGAGAGGAGTGTGGAGGGTATGCCAGTGGGCACTATGTACAGGAGAGGAGTGTGGGGGGTATGACAGAGGGTAGTATGTACCGGAGAGGAGTGTGGAGGGTATGAAAGTGGGCAGTATGTACAGGAGAGGAGTGTGGAGGGTATGATGGGGGCAGTATGTACAGGAGAGGAATGTGGAGAGAAAGATAGTTGGCAGTATCCACAGGAGAGGAGTGTGGAGGGTAAGGTTGGATTACAGTATGTACAGGAGAGGAGTGTGGAGGGTATGACAGTGGGCAGTATGTACAGGAGAGGAGTGTGGAGGGTATCACAGTGGGCGGTATGTACAGGAGAGGAGTGTGGATGGTATGATAGTGGGCAGAATGCACAGGAGAGGACTGTGGAGGGTATGACAGTGAGCAGTATGTACAGGAGAGGAGTGTAGAGGGTATGACGGGTGGCACTATGTAGAGGAGAGGAGTGTAGAGGGTATGACAGCGGGCACTATGTATAGGAGAGAAGTGTGGAGGGTATGACAGTGAGCAGTATGTTCAGGAGTGAAGTGTGGAGAGTATGACAGTGAGCACTATGTACAGGTGAGGAAGATGAAGGAATCTGGGAAGGAAAAATGTAAAGGTTTGTGGAAGGATGTTTAGGTACTGCATAGTGGTTAAGCGGGCCATACATGGATTAAAATTAAGCCAATTAAGCAGAGACCAGCCATAGTCCATCTGTGTATGGGCTAGCTGGTTTTATACAAGTCAATCTATTAATCAACTTGAGTACAACCAGCCTGTCAGGTTTTTACCAAAACAATCAGTGCTGCCAGCTATAGTTAGCAACACTGATCATTGTATTCACTGGCAGAACACAATAACACTGCAGGAGTGATTCCCCCATCCACAGGTCAGCAGGTAAGAGGGTGTGTGGGGACAGGCTGGGGAGAGATACTAGTCAGTGACTGGGTAGGCACTGGGTAGTATCAGAGCCAGATACACACAGGTTACATAAGCTACGATCGTTAGAGCTAGAGCAATAATTCTAGCACTAGACCTCCTCTGTAACTCTAAACATAACCTGTAAAAGAATTTAAAGCATCGCTTAGTATACAAAAAAAATCAGGCTAACTTTAGTGTTTTTTTTTTTTATCAATGAAACGGTTTCTTTCCCAAAAAAACACGTTTGAAAAATTGCTGTGCAAATACCGTGTAACATAAAAAGTTGCAAAGACCACCATTTTATTCCATAGGGTGTCTGCTAAAACAATATATAATGTTTGGAGGGTTCTGAGTAATTTTCTGGCAAAAAAAAAAGATGATTTTTACAGGAGAGCAGTGTCAGAATTGGGTGGCAAGGGGTTAACTATCATAAGTAATATACAAATAATTAATAGAAGCACTGTGAGCTCATCCTCTCAGTCTGCTGCAGAGTGTGTCAGCTTGTATTTAAACTGGCCGCTCTGTATGTAGCTTCTGACAGGCTGTGCAAGCACCCCTGTATCTCTGGAACCATAAATGATAGGAGCCCCACATTTTGACCAGTGGTGGGGTAGGTCTTCAGCTACCTACCCCTCTAATTTGGGGGCCGCCGAGCTACAACCCTTTTTTTTGGGCAAATGGGCCTATCTTGAGGAAGGGGCCTGAAGCTGCAGCTCCAATAGCCCCTATGTTAATCCGGCCCTGACTCCTATCAACGCCTGCCATCACTCGTGTTCCTCCTGTCCCTTGGCACCCTCTGTTCCACCTTCAGTGGGACCTGGGCTGGAGATACAAGTAAATCCAACCTCGTCATTTCAGTCTCCTATCAGGTAGGTGACAGTCCATGACTGCCAGGACTTACACTGAGAGGTTGGATGATGTTGGCACCATTCAGTCAGGAAGTGGGGCAGCGACCATTGTACAAGCAGGATTCTGAAATCAGTACTGCACCATAAAGAAGGTGAGTCGTATATTTACTGATGGCAGAAAGGCAAAAAAGAATCAGGAGTTTGGCTTTAACGTAAGGTAAATGGACGGTTGGAATGTTTCCTTGGTATCACCACCAGATCATTCACCATTAGTGAAATTAAACTATTTTTAAGCACTTTCAGAAGATGATTTATATCCTTACTGAGTATGCAGATTATTTACCTATTAATTCTTTCCTATGTTCCTGTTTATACTGGTGTCATGATCACTGCTCCAGGTTTTCTCTTTCAGGGTGGCTCCTTTCTTTTGAGGCATCCTATGGAGTCACACCTTGCATGCAGGGACTAGAGTTATGTCTCCCCATACTATGTGCATCAAGAGGAAAACACAACCCCATAGCCTTGGATGCAAAGGCACTTCCCTGTTCCTCCCCCCCCCATCCCTTTTTCAAGATAACAGACTGACTACAGATTGCACTGTCCACTGTTAACTCTTTCCTGTGAAGACTGAAAATTCAGGGAAGCAGCACTGAGAGAGCGGGAGCCAGCAACATTGAACAATGTTAACGGCAAATGCTTGCATAAGAATTTTAACAAATTGTTTATTGGTAATGCTTATTTTATTGTACTCAATATGCTAAGCTAAAACCACTGAAGATGTAATACTACTTTAAATCTTATTGCTGACACAAAGTCTTTTAATGCATACAGTTAACTGTCCCAAGCTGTATT
Organism: Rana muscosa; assembly: GCA_029206835.1. NCBI lineage: Eukaryota > Metazoa > Chordata > Amphibia > Anura > Ranidae > Rana > Rana muscosa. The sequence continues at coordinate 75,400,721 of CM055127.1, forward strand.
TCCCTTAGAAAGATTTTATTACTGTTTTAATGTCTTTTGACTTGCTAAGAAACCTCATTGAGCTTGGTGTAGCGAGGTGTTCATGAAGCTGGCAGATGGCAGCCCCATGCTGGGTTACCGGATTACTGATATTTTCCCACATTTTCTCCAATGTGCCAGCATGTACAATAGATGCCACTTTTATTTTTAACAAGAAACTCAACCTGTTAATTCATAATTAGTGAGTCGGTGAACCTTCTTTATTAAGGCTGCAGTTTTAGGTCAAGCCAGCAGGAAAGAAATGTAATTACATTTGATCTAAAAAAGGAAAAGATTTTCCATCTGTTCCCAGTAAAAAATAATACCCAGGTAAGCGTCACAATAAATTCATGCAGCTTGTTGTGATGGGAAAAGTGCTCATTTCGATGGCCAGCACAGCAGCTGCCTACAGAACACTCATAACATAGCAGTGACAAAACATTTTCCTACAATGTCGCCAGGAAAAATAGCAAAATTGTTCTCTCCTCTGATTGACAGCGAGAAAGAAAAACAATGATTCTCTTTTTAAAACTGTCACAAATCTGGGCAATTCAGACCAAGTGTACGATGGAAAACTGCAAAGTAGAGGATACCTTGAGAAACAAATCTCAAAACACGTCAATGAGATCAGCGCCTGAAGATTTGTGCAAAAGCAAATTTTTTAGAGTAGGTAAACCATTGTCGTTGCCATTGAGAAAAAATGGAGGCTGCCATTGCTGACCTCTGTCTAAGAACATCAGTTCCCTGGCAGTCTATGACTTCATTATTATTGAACTTACTGCCCCAGAATAAGCCTTGCAAATAGAAAGTCAGAGTTGAGTCCGAACTACTGATCTGCACACTTGTTCCAGTCCACTGCCTTAGAAAATACTAAAACGATTGGATTGACATGACAGTAAGGCAATTAGCATTACCGGAAAGGAAAGGCCAGCAATGGAAGCCTCTGTGTTTTTTCAGTTTAGATTTCCTTTAATGGTGAGCTTGGTTCCTTCTTTGCTACCTGACAAGTCTATTGGTCTTTTAATTCCAAGGGTGGGCTCAATGGTCAAAAGGAAGACTTTTCAGTAGCAAACAATTTTTAATTATGGGTCCTGGTTGGTCCACCTTTATTTGTCCAATTACATAGTGTCCACCCAGCTCTTTACGGAAGCTACTTTATAAAAGATTGTGGATTGCTGCACTCTGGTAAAATCAACCTCTTTATTGTATTATATCCATAAAATCATATGCAATACAGCAGGAGAAATTAAACTCATATTATAACATAACATATTTCACACCGTAGAAAGCTTAAAGCAGAGTTCCAGGCAAAAAATGAAGTCTGTCTTAAACAACTGACCACCCCACCCTACCTCGTATTTATATATTTTATTTTTGGGATTTTTTTCTTTGGGACTCCCGTCCTATGTCGCCGCGGCGAGGTACGTCACTTCCGCAGTTGCATCTGGCCCTCCTCCTTCCCCCCCGCTGCCTTCTGAGACCTGTGTGTGTCGAGATGACGGGACCATTCATAAAGTGACTCGCGCATGTGCAGTAGGAAATTGTCTCGGATGCCTAAAGTCTCCACTTACCAGTTTCCCTTACTTGCAATGCGGGCGCCCGCACCCGAAGCCGATGGATGGATTGGCTGGGGGCACCGACATTGCAGGCTCCCTGGACAGGTAAGTGTCCTTATAATAAAAGTATTTGTAGCTGCTGACTTTTTAACTTTTTTTTTCCCCAGGCTGGAACTCTGCTTTAATCCATAAATTTACAGCTGTCACTAGAACAGAATATAAGGAAAAATGTTTCACTATGGACACCTGTTTTGGTGACAATAGTCTAAAGCCCTGTACACACGATTGGTTTTACCGATCGTGTATGGGCCCCATCTGTCTTTTTTTCCGTCTGTGTTAAAAAATAGTACATGTTTTAAATTTATCCGATGGAAAAAAAAACGATAGCAAATTACTATCGTTTGTGGGGAACTCCATTGGATAAAAAACCCACGCATGCTCAGAATCAAGTTGACGCATGCTCAGAAGCATAGAACTTAATTTTTCTTGGCTCGTCTGAGTGTTTTACGTCACGGCGCTTGGGACGATCGTTTTTTTGACTGATGGTGTGTAGGCAAGACTGATGGAAGTCAGCTTCATCGGACTTCCGATGGAAAAATCCATCGGTTTAAAATCCATAGGAAATCCGATTGTGTGTACAGGGCTTAAGTGGAGATTTCCATCTATCTTTTTTTAGAGATAATTTCTCTCACTTAGCCCAGGTTCACACTGTGCTGCGGGAGTGAAGCCGTGCGAGTTCAGCCAAACTCGCACGATTTCACTCTCACTGGCAGTCCCGATTTCAGCCGCGATTACAAAGACATCTGTGCAGGTTTCTGCACAGATGTCAATGTAAATCGCGGCCCGAAATCGCAAAAAGTAGTACAGAAACTACTTTTTGAAATCGGTGCAGCGCCACAGATGCGGCATCGCACCGATTAGGATGGTGCCATTGCCGGCAATTTGCGGCAAATATCGCCGTTTTGACATGCGATTTGACATGCCAAATCGCATGTCAAAATGCACCAGTGTGAACCAGGGCTTACTGTTGTGTCTCTGGGAAAGGGGTTGAAGGAAAAGAGTTCATCAGTGAGACACAGACAGTAAAATAAATAAATAAATAAGTAAATAAAAAGGCAGTGGTTATAATAATTTTTTACTCTGTCCAAATAAAAATGTAAAATTTGGGCTGTACATGTATTTTAAAGATTTGCTAATAACGGCAGCCACCTAAATTACATTTTTGAATCTACTGATTATTCCCCAAATTTTTTTTTACTGATAATTTTCATTTGGATTTAATTTTTCCAAGGGTATAGCAAGTATACTTTAAAATAGACCGGCCACAGCGTTAACTTTGTAAAGAAGCATAACAGGTTCAAATCAGGTGACTGCGCACAACCGTCTTATGTTCTCAGGAAGCATAATTCTAAAAGGGAAAATGATCGGTTTGACACGTTTGACAATATTTAAAGATCAGATATGACAATGTTTGAAGTTTGACAATGTTTGCAAGGGTTTTACTATGATTTGCTGCTCATTCCCTGTGAATATTCAAGCCACTGGCCCCGATCATATTTTGACGTTTGCTGTTCGTGCATTATGGATATTCTCAGTTATTTGCAGTTTATTCATATTACACAGATTGCAAACAGCACAACACCTGCAAATGAAGTTTTGCCATCAAATCCTAATCTGCATTTAAGTATTCACAAAGAAGGCTGAAGAGTGCAGATAAAAGCAGACTGGTAGAAGTGTGTAGATTTACTTTTTTAACACCCTTAAGCATCTTTCAGAACCTCAAAATATGTTCCTATAGCTTCTTAAATTCTTTGTCAGATCTAAAAGATTACATGGGCAAAAATGGGACTGGGCATAGGAGGAATTTATGCATGTATGCAGAATTCAGAACGATTTTATGATTGTGGTTCAAACTGAAAATATTGTAAGCTTATAAAATGGTATCATGTATAGAAGACATTGGGGTTGATTTACTAAAATAATAGAGGCTGTTCACTTAAAGTTGATGTCCAGTCAGAAAATGAAGTCCCGTTAGATCATGTCAGGCTGGCCCCTTTTGCAGGTACCTATTCTGTTTAACTACGATCCCGCGAGCCGTCGTAGCTGTACGTCGGCTCCTTTAAGCAGGATAGCATGCGCGCGCCCGCTGCACTGCGGGGGTGCTGATGCTCGTGACCGGCGGTCACAATGACCGCCGGCCACGCGCGATCGTGGGCACAAGAGGTAGAACAGGGACGTGTGTGTGTAAACACACACGTCCCTGTTCTGTGAGGAGAGGAGATGCAGATTGTGAGTTCCTAATAGCTAGGAACCACAATCTCTCATCTCCTATAGTGAGTCCTATCCCACCACAGTTAGAACACACACTAGGAAACACATTTAACCCCTTGATCGCCCCCTAGTGTTAGCCCCTTCCCTGCCAGTGACATTTACACAGTAATCAGTGCATTGGTATAGCACTGATCGCTGTATAAATGCCAATCGTCCCAAAAATGTGTCAAAAGTGTCCGATGTGTCCACCATAATGTCGCAGTTCCAATAAAAATCGCAGATCGTCGCCATTACTAGTAAAAAAATAATAATATTAAAAATTTCATAAATCTATCCCCTATTTTGTAGATGCTATAACTTTTGCACAAACCAATCAATATACGCTTATTGCGATTTTTATTACCAAAAATATGGAGAAGAATACATATCGGCCTAAACTGAGGAAAAAAATTGGGGATATTTATTATAGCAAAAAGTACATATATTGTGTTTTTTTTCAAAATTGTCGCTCTTTTTTTGTTAATAGCGCAAAAAAAAAAAAAAAAACTGAGATGATCAAATACCACCAAAAGAAAGCTCTATTTGTGGGAAAAAAAGGATGTCAATTTTATTATGGGAACAGCGTCGCACGACCACGCAATTGTCAGTTAAAGCGACGCAGTGCCGTATCGGAAAAAATGGCCTGGTCATTGAGCAGGCAAATCTTCCAGGGGTGAAGTGGTTAAATTCCAGTAACACTGTCTCACCCTGCTCTGCACATGCTCAATTCCTCTCTATTTTTAGGCACTGTGCCAAATTTGTAGAGGCCTATCTGCTGACAGCCTAAAGATTTACTGCTGTTCAGGGCCTCTGGACTTTAGCAAAATGGCAGCCTCCGGCAAGAAGAAACAGGAGCAATGCTGGAGGCAATTTACAGCACACATTAAATTTGGTAGCATAATTATTAATGTGGAATGTATGTTTCCTGCTAAAGAACATTATTTTTATAACTTAATAATTACTGAGCTTAGTAAATAAGGTGATTACCTGAAACCAATCATACCCATGTGGAGAAAAGCTTTTTTTTCCCTTACACATGCTTGAATATTCAATGTGAACAGAGCTTCAATTTTTTTACTATAATTAATTTTTGTTAATACAGCACAGCACAACCTATGCCATGTGCATTGTAGGGTGCTGCAGCATGGGCAATACCCCACAGAGCCACAGCAACCTTTACCATAACTCATTTGTCTGAAGTCACCCTAATCAAATAGCTTATTAATAGAAAAAAAATTGGCGACCAGAGAACACAGTAATGACTACAAATGATTAAATCAGGAGAATCACCGATTCATCACTTTTTGATTCCATAGCATATACAATTGTCTGATCTACAAGGAATTATTCAGTTTGGGAACATGGTAACGGGAATAACGGGAATAAAAAAAGACATTCTACAAAATAACTATACCTTTTTAGCAACTCCACAGCTTAAAAAGACGCTGTCACCAAAACATTCATTTGAACAAAAATCTTCCTATATTATTTTATGTGCAGGGCCGTCTTTAATATTGATTGGACCCTGGGCAAACATTTTATTGGGCCCCCCCTCAGCTAGACTCAAAATGAGTTTACTGCAGCAGATCAGGTAGCGATTGTGATTGGCTGATAGAGGTTACAGCACATTCCCTTGCTGATTGGTTGCTAGAGATTACAAAACATCATTACTGCACATTAATTGGTTTCTAGAGGTTACTGCAAATCATTATTGCTCACTGATTGGGTTCTAGAGATTACTGCACATCATAACCTCTGCATCAAATTGCGGGTGTGGCCAAACTGCACTAGCATTGAGGGGTGCACTATGTACAGATTGCAGGGTTGAGGGGTGCATTACATAAAGAGTGCAACGTTGAAAGTTGTGCTACATACAAGGTTGAAGGGTGCACTATGTGCAGAAAGCAGCATTCAGGGTTACGCTAGGTACAGAGTGCAGGGATGCGCTATTTACAGAGTGCAGGGTTGGGGAGGGGTGTGCTAGGTGCAGAATGCTGGGTTGAGGGGGACGCTACATGCAGAGTGCAGGGTTCATGGGTGCTCTACATACAGAGTGCAGGGTTCAGGGGTGAGCTATGTGCAGAGTGCAGGGTTAAGGGGTGCACGAGGTGCAGGGGTGAGGTTGGTGCAGAGTGCAGGGGGTGAGGTGGGTGCAGAGTGCAGGGGGTGAGGTGGGTGCAGAGTTCAGGGTGCAGGAGTGAGGTGGGTTCAGAGTGCAGGGGGTGAGGTGGGTGCAGAGTGTAGGGGCTGAGGAGGGTGCAGAGTGCAGGTGGTGAGGTGGGTGCAGAGAGAAGGTGGGTGCAGAGTGCAGGGGGTGAGGTGGGTGCAGAGTGCAGGGGGTGATGTGGGTACAGAGTGCAGGGGGTGATGTGGGTACAGAGTGCAGGGGGTGATGTGGGTGCAGAGTGCAGGGGGTGAGGTGGGTGCAGAGTGCCAGTTGGTGAGGTGGGTGCAGAGTGAAGGGGGTGAGGTGGGTGCAGAGTGCAGGGGGAGGTAGGTGCAGAGTGCAGGAAGTGAGGTGGGTGCAGAGTGCAGGTGGTGAGGTGGGTACAGAGTGCCGGTGGGTGCAGAGTGCAGGTGGTGAGGTGGGTGCAGAGTGCAGGTGGTGAGGTGGGTGCATAGTGCAGGTAGTGAGGTGGGTGCAGAGTGCAGGTGGTGAGGTGGGTGCAGAGTGCAGGGGGTGAGGTGGGTCAGTCGGTGCAGAGTGCAGGTGGTGAGGTGGGTGCAGAGTGCATGGGACCATATAAGTACCATGTCCTGCATATTCTGCCTTATTTGAAAGGAATTCATCACCACAATAGAAGCTTATGGGGTCCCCAATGCAGCAACTCATTCTATTACAATAACAAGCAGGTACGGGAGGCAGGAAGCATACTGCCGCACTCCCATCAGTTTTATGAGAGCTGTAATTCTATAAGGAGAACGTGGAGGTAAGTATATTGTGGCACTTACTTCCACCTTGATTTCATAGATAACTCCTGGAGTTCTCCTTTAACTTTGTTTTTGTTTTTTTGCACTGCCTTATTAAATATGCACCATTAACTTGTAAGGGTGCTGGATAATGAAGAGCATCTCATTTGCATATTAGTTGAAGCCTCAATGCAAGGAAAGTAGATGGAATTGCCAGGGGTTATTTAGAAACGTTGATGTAATGGTTGCTTTCGATTTGCACTACTTCACTGCTAAATTTGTCCCCAATTCATAAAAGTTCAACATGAAAAATTGTGCTGGAGGTGTGGGATGGGAGAAGATAGGAATATGAAAAAGAAAACACACTTGAGAAAAACTGCAAAAATGTGTTGACATACGGGGGAGAATAAAAGTGTCAAAAAACAATGATTCCATTTTGAGGAGCGTTCTTTATTCAGCTTTTGTTCTTTGAAAAATAATGGCTTATGCAAGGTTTACAAGTCTATTTATCAATATTTTTATCCAGAATTTACACAACTTTAACCAAAGAGCCACCTTTTTTCACATAAACTTTAATTAGAAAAATTAGGTGAATCTTGGTAATCGGACATCATAGTGTTTAACCACTTGCCGACCGCCTCATAGCAGATTTACTGCTACAGGGCGGCCACGCTGTGCAGAATCACTTATATAAACGTGATCCTGCACTTCTGAGTTTTGGACGCGAATGCACACCGCCGGCGTGCATTTTACACAGCAGGAGCTGATTAGCGGGTCTCCACCGGCATCTGCTGACCGATAGTTACACTGACAGAATGCCAGTCTGCCTATGTAAACAAGGCAGACTGCCATTCTGTCAGTACAGAAGACATGGATCCTGTGTTTCTGTAAAGCAGAAACACCAATCAATATCTTCCAGCAGTAAAAGCACCTTCCCGACTACACTGAAACATTAGGGAGAGGATGTGGCCGCTCTAGGTGGGAACCTTGATGAAAATCCACCGTGCAGATATCACAGGTGCAGGCAATGCGATCAGCAAGGCAGGAACAAAGAATTGTCTCTGGACAGCCGCACTCTGAACAAAAGTTGCCTTTATTGAATAAAACCAGCATTACAGGTCACAGCAAACAAAAGATCCCTGGCAGTAGACGCGTTTCGCACTGTAACTAGTGCTTAGTTATTGCTAGTGTAGCGGGGTGTCATATTTAGGGGAAGCATCTGAGTGGTAACTAAGCTCAGATGCACTAATTGTTAGGTTTCATGGACCATTTCTATCCCTGGGAGATAGTACTGGTGTACAGTTCCCTGGGGCCTATGGGTGGCGCTGTTTCCATGGGCCCGGGTTGAACCGCAGTACAGGGTTGTGTCTTTTCTTGTCCCCTCTCGGCAGCAGTACGGCGGGGTGGAGAACCTACTGTGCCTGTCGGGAGAGGGTATAAAAGGGGGTGGCCATCTTCCAGAGGGGTCTTCATTCGTCCACGCCCAGGCACCTTAGGCCTGGGTGTGTGTGTCGCCTCCGTGTGCCCTAGGCCCGGAGGCCTGGTCGGTTCCGCGCTCAGGCACCTTAGGCCTGGGTGCGGGTGGGTTGTCTTCGGGTGCCCTTAAACCCGGAAGATCTAGCTGCTGTTCCATCCCAGACACCTTCAGTCTGGGGTGAGGTACTTTGGCGAGGGCCCGGAACCCAGCAGCCTTCGGCTGGGGTCCGCTAAGGATCGAGGCTCCCAGGGATCTGCCTTGTGAGGGGACCCGTATCCAGAACGAGGAGGCCAGGGAGGTGACCCTTTCTGAAGACCCAGCGCAGAGTCGTGGTGACAGAGGGGGCCTCTGGTAACTCTCCGGAGGGATGTTCTTATCTTGAAAAGGGTTAAGTTACTCAAGGAAGGAAGTGCGGGTTCTTTATGTCACAGTGGCAGTGACACTACGCACACCAGGTCAGTGGCAGTGACTTGCAACTATTCACCAGGTCAGTGGCAGTGATCAACCACATGGTCCGTGGCAGGGACTGTGCACCAAGCCTGTTCGTGCAAATCAGAATAGGAGAAACCTTGAATTAAATTTGTGTATGTAAATTTTAAATTAAACACAATATAGTGGTAAATATACCCTGTGACATGTGCATGATATACAATTTCACATGAAAATACCATATAGCATAAAAGGTATTTCCCAGTAGATGTCTGTTAAGACGAAACCGGTCGGATAATACACCAGCTCCAGCTGACTTGACCACGCTGTCTTCGTTTTTGTACTGCTGTGCTGTGGAGTGTCTTGGCTTTTCTTATATTTGCTTTTTTATATATTTGCTTTTTAAGATTTTTTACCGAGTGTTCACATTGTTTGAACTTTAAAACGGATGTTTTAATAAATCGTTTTTGGATTTACACCATGTGGAGAATCTTTTCCCTGTTTTTCATGGCTATGACCTATTGAGGTGCTTTGCGATTTGGGATTGGATCTTTCTTGACAAAATAGAAGTGCTGCCAGCTTTAAGAGGAGGCGTTCTACAGACTCCAGTTGTCGCTCCCCTGTCTCTGAAGAGACAAAGCCTGAAAGATCCATCCGCCGTACGGCGCATTGGATCCACCATAGCTGGTAAGAGTATCCCTTTCTCTTTTATGGATCCATGGTGAAGGCACCCCCGGGTGACAGTATATACCTATTGGTCTACTACATCCAATATACTTCCTGGTATACAGATAAGGTCATCCCAAGTCCTTCGGGAGATTCTTTGTTGGAACTTTCCTTCAGTGTATGACCATTATATTGGCACACACTCATCAAAGTTACCCCATATGAACTTGACACCCATTATATAAAAGTTTGGTTTGTTTTGTTTGTATATGCACGATATAGCTATTGGTTCACCACCTGCTGACTGTCAGTAGAGACAGGTGGATGAAGCATCGTTTTATGCTATATGGTATTTTCATGTGAAATTGTATATCATGCACATGTCACAGGGTATATTTACCACTATATTGTGTTTAATTTAAAATTTACATATACTTATTTCATTATATTGCACGGTTGAGGTCATTCCTCATCATTCATTGGCGCCACACTTTTTAAATATTTATTTAACCTTTTCCTGTCTGATTTTGAGTGGTTGGCTGCACATAACAAGTTTTCTATTATAGGATTGGCGCAGTACTACACACTTTTAATATTTACTTGAATTAAGTTTGTGCCTGGACCTCCTCCCACCTTGTCTGACCCGTGTTTGTCTCAACCTGTCTGCTCTAAAAGAGACTATTTATTGCCCTTAAGAATAAATAAGAAGTTGGACTTTTCAGTTCAGTGTGGACAGTTGCTTACTGGGGAGAATTAAGGACTTGTTTCTGGCTACCCCAGAAACGAGGTCAGCGCTGGAGGTTTTAATCACTGGCTGCAAGCAGGCCCGAGAAAGCTAACACCGCTCAACCTCCCCATCCAGGAGGGTACGGGCTTGTGGTGCGGTGTGCCTCAGTCTTTCCTGCGCAGGAGCCAACATAATAGAAAAGCATGTAAAGGCTGAGGTGGGTGCGCTACACGTGGGGGCTCGTCCGGGATGTGTTTGTGGCCACAAATTGAAAAAAGACCCCCAGGAGTTGAACTTTTATTCCCCGGTGAAGTTCCGTGGAGGTCGGCCATGTTTGGAACTGCGCCACGAGGAGAACCCTGACTGCGTACTTCGTGGGCCTGCCTATTCAGAAAGCCCACGAACGATGCAGGAGATGGGAGGAGTCTGACCATGTATGGAGTTACACGTGGGGACTTTGATGCGAAAAGGTCAGTGCGCGATGGAGCAGCAGATGGTCAGCATGGCATCGCATGCATCATGGGTTCCAGCTTCTACAACCGTGAAAATTACTTAATTCGCTGCTTCGCTAACGGATACAGGCCATTCGGGCGATGTGAGAGCTGTAAGGAATTTCTTTTTGAGGTAGAGCAACCTACAGAGAGGCCTCGGGCCTTCCACCTCAATTGCCTTACGGGCGCCACCACTAGGGATGAGCTTCGAGTTCGAGTCGAACTCATGTTCGACTCGAACATTGCCTGTTCGCCCGTTCGCCGAACAGCGAACAAATTGGGGTGTTCGCGGCAAACTCGAAAAGTCTATGGGAGAAATCTAAAGTGCTAATCATAAAGGCTTATATGCAAGTTATTGTCCTAAAAAGTGTTTGGGGCCCCAGGGGACATGTATCAATGCAAATTTTTTTTAAAAAAAATTACGTTTTTACGGGAGCAGTGATTTTAATAATGCTTAAAATGAAAAAATAAAAGTGAAATTTTCCTTTAAATTTCGTACCTGGGGGGTGTGTATAATATGCATGTAAAGTCGCGCATGTTTCCCGTGCGTAGAACTGTCCCTGCACATAATGTCATTTTTGAAGGAAAAAAAGTCATTTAAAACTCACTCGCGGCTATTAATGAATTGTCGGCTCATCCCCACAACCCTTGCTCGGTGGTTGTGGGGGTCTGCGGGCAGGGGGCGTGGAGTCCCCCCAAAAATCCATACCAGACCCTTATCCGAGCACGCAACCTGGCAGGCTGCAGGAAAAGAGGGGGGAACGAGAGAGCGCCCCCTCCCCTCCTGAACCGTACCAGGCCACATGCCCTCAACATAAGGAGGATGTCCCCATGTTGATGGGGACAAGGGCCTCATCCCCACAACCCTTGTCCGGTAGTTGTGGGGGTCTGCGGGCAGGGGGCTTATCGGAATCTGGAAGACCCCTTTAACAAAGGGGACCCCCAGATCCCACTCCCCCTATGTGAATTGGTAAGGGGTACATTGTATTACACAGTGAAGGAAGTTCCCCATCAGGTCCGCTCAGGCCAATGACGTAGGCGGGGTCTGACATACGAGGGGGCGGACCTGATGGGGAACTTCCTTCACTGTGTAATACATGAATAGACCCGCCCCTTCTAAAGTTCCTCATCAGGTCCGCTCAGCCAATGACTAGCTGTAAGGCTAAGCGGACCAGATGCGGAACACGAGAAGGGGCGGGTCTATTCATGAAGTACACAGTGAAGGAAGTTCCCCATCAGGTCCGCCCCCTCGGTATGTCAGACCCCGCCTACGTCATTGGCCTGAGCGGACCTGATGGGGAACTTCCTTCACTGTGTAATACATGAATAGACCCGCCCCTTCTCACGCTCCGCATCTGGTCCGCTTAGTCTTACACCTAGTCATTGGCTGAGCGGACCTGATGGGGAACTTTAGAAGGGGCGGGTCTATACATTTAATAGACTGCAGAGGAAGTTCCCCATCAGGTCCGCTCAGGCTCAGCCAATGACGGACAGCGCTGGACATCGGATCGCCACGGGGCACTGGATTTCATCGCTGGAATGTTTTTTTGTTTTTTTTTTTAATAAAGGACTTTACAAGGTGTTTGTGTGTGTTTTTTTACATTTTTTACACTTTCTTTGAGAAATGGTAGGGGTACAATGCACCCCTTACCAATTCACATGGGGGGGGCGGGATCTGGGAGTCCCCTTTGTTAAAGGGGTCTTCCAGATTCCGATAACCACAGGGCAAGGGTTGTGGGGATGAGGCCCTTGTCCCCATCAACATGGGGACATCCTCCCCATGTTGAGGGCATGTGGCCTGGTATGGTTCAGGAGGGGGGGTCCGCTCTCTCATCCCCCCTCTTTTCCTGCGGCCTGCCAGGTTGCGTGCTCGGATAAGGGTCTGGTATGGATTTTTGGGGGGACTCCACGCCATTTTTAAAAAAAATTGGGGTGGAGTTCCCCTTAAAATCCATGCCAGATCTGAAGGGCCTGGTATGGATATTTGGGGGGAACCGCACGCATTTTTTTTTTAAATTTGCGGCGGGGTTCCCCTTAATATATATACCAGACCTGAAGTGCCTGGTAATTGAATTTGGGGGGACCCCCACGCTTTTTTTTTATCAATGACTTTTTTATGTATTGCCGGGAGCTGACAATTAATAGGCGCGAGTGAGTTTTAAATGCCTTTTTTTCCTTCAAAAATGACATTTTGTGCAGGGACAGTTCTAAGCACGGGAAACATGCGCGACTTTACATGCATATTATACACACCCCCCCAGGTACGAAATTTAAAGGAAAATTTCACTTTTATTTTTTCATTTTAAGCATTATTAAAATCACTGCTCCCGTAAAAACTTAATTTTTAAAAAAAAGAATACCCATACCTGCCAAAGGAAATGTTGTTTGAGGTTGAGGCCTGCAGACATCGATGGTACGAAGAGTTTGTACCCCAGACCAGAAGGTACTTTTCTTGTTCACCCGGAGCCACTCAGCGGTTCAAGGACTGCAAAGCTGCTTGGATGTTGGGTCGGCACATCTATGCGGACAAGGTACTTATTTGTAGAAAAGACAAGGACAATGTGGAGTACCATATAGACACATTCGATAGAAATTGGAAGCCGCTGGTGTTGCCTGACCCACATTACTACTTGTAAGAGACCAGACTCTTGTGTTTTTTTATTTGAATGTTTTTTCTTCAAGCCCAGGAACTTTGCCCAAATTTTAAGGGGTACTCTACTCTTTGGAGGAGCGGGAGCTGTTGCTGTTTGTTGTTCTCCCTTCTCTTCCCACCACAAAGATAACAAGGACTTTGGGGTAGTAGACAGTTTAGGGCCACAGATCAAGGAGAAGAAAAAAAGTTTCGGTTGAAATGAGTGTTCTAACGTTGGCACTACCACTAGGTGGTGGTGTTACGTAACTATTGCAAGGACAATAAGGTATTATGCGGTTACTTGTTGGAAGGAAGGGATTCTTCTCTAGGGGAGAGCCTCTTCATTCTAACTAATGTTTTTTCAGGTATGTTTTCTCTCCCTTGCAGGTGAACGACAAGCAAGACTGCTGAAAATGGGGCGGGTCTTAGCTAGTGCTGCGGGAGGGAAATGTACATTTTATTGTAAAGATTTATGTGACTTCAAATGTTTTATACACTTGTGTATTCTCTTTTCCATCAGTTTCCTTTTCTTTCCCATTTTAGGTTCAGGCACAAACACGCACATTTTTAAATTGTCATTTTTTTAGTAGTTTGTCTCTGGATTGGGCTTATGCTGACTCTGGTTGAGAGGCATAGGTTGGTTCCAGACACTGGGGACCAGTGTCCATCAAGTGAGGGGGATGTGTAGTGGGGTGTCATATTTAGGGGAAGCATCTGAGTGGTAACTAGGCTCAGATGCACTAATTGTTAGGTTTCATGGACCATTTCTATCCCTGGGAGATAGTACTGGTGTACAGTTCCCTGGGGCCTATGGGTGGCGCTGTTGCCATGGGCCCGGGTTGAACCGCAGTACAGGCTTGTGCCTTTTCTTGTCCCCTCTCGGCAGCAGTACGGCAGGGCGGGGAACCTGCTGTGCCTGTCGGGAGAGGGTATAAAAGGGGGCGGCCATATTCCAGAGGGGTCTTCGTTCATCCACGCCCAGGCACCTTAGGCCTGTGTGTGTGTGTGTGTCGCCTCCGGGTGCCCTAGGCCCGGAGGCCTGGTCGGTTCCGCGCTCAGGCACCTTAGGCCTGGGTGCGGGTGGGTTGTCTTCGGGTGCCCTAGGCCTGGAAGATGGAGCTGCTGTTCCATCCCAGACACCTTCAGTCTGGGGTGAGGTACTTTGGTGAGGGCCCGGAACCCAGCAGCCTTCGGCTGGGGTCCGCTAAGGATCGAGGCTCCCAGGGATCTGCCTTGCGAGGGGACCCATATCCAGGACGAGGAGGCCAGGGAGGTGACCCTTTCTGAAGACCCAGCGCAGAGTCGTGGTGACAGAGGGGGCCTCTGGTAACTTGTTTGCTGTGACCTGTAGTGCTGGTTTTATTCAATAAAGGCAACTTCTGTTCAGAGTGTGGCTGTCCAGACACAATTCTTTGTTCCTACACTGAAACATTAGCTAGGCACACAGGTAACCCTTTTATTGCCCCTGGTGTTAACCCCTTCTCTGCCAGAGTCATTAGTACAGTGACAGTGCATATTTTTAGCACTAATTAGACCCCTTTCACACTGGGGCCGTGGCTGCATTAGGGAAAGGGAAGTAGAGTGTACACCGCTCCAAGGCTGTCTGCAAATTAAAGATCTCTTGATACTACTGTGGCAACAAGACTGGGCGCCTGCCAAGGTCCGCAACCTGGAAAATCCATGCAACAAAGAGAAAAAGCGGCAAATCCAGAGATAAAGAATGCTAAGATGCTAAGCAATGAATAAGCACTTTGTGTGAAACGCGTCTGCTGAACAGTGTGGATCCCTCATGTGTCATGTTTTTTAAACCTTTGACTCTACAATAAACCAACACATTTTTCTTCATCTCTGGACGTGCCGCTTTTTCTCTTTGTTGCATAGGCCAAAATTTTGTCATACATCCCAGCAGTCTTTGTGGGCATTTTTTTTCTTTCATCTGGAGGAGGAGTTTTTTCAGCTAAGCACGTGCTGCATGCCTAAACTAAGGGCAAATGAATTCCAGAAAAGTAAATTCTACATAAATCATCTGTCCTTACACAAGATGGCCACAACCAGAAATTCTGGGAGGTGTTTTTCAAAGTGATTTCTCAGCAAAATAAAGCATGAAGATATGGAAGGATGGACAAGTTCGCTTTGAATGTTAAAAATTAATTAAATAGCATTTTCAGTTTGTGGTGCTCAGATACATTGAATTCCGCTTTAACAAAATGACAAATCTTTGGCAGATATGGTTCAACACACACACACATAGGTGTGCACAGCCTATTGCATCAGGGTGTGCACCCCAAAGCTCAAACACGTGTGTGCATGTGTATACAGTTGTGCTCATAAGTTTACACACCCTGGCAGAATTTATGATTTCTTGGCCATTTTTCAGAGAATGTAAATGATAACACAAAAACATTTCTTTCACTCGTGGCTAGTGTTTGGTTGAAGCCATTTATTATCAATCAACTGTGTTTACTCTTTATAGATCATAATTACAACAGAAACTACCCAAATGACCCTAATCAAAAGTTTACATATTTTGATGGACTTTTTGCTGTTATTCCCAGTGCCGTGAAAAGGCACTTTAAAATGTGAGCAGCCATTTTTGTCATTGTTTTTATACAATTGTTTTTAATTAACTGTATTACGCTATGGTCCTGCTTTATGTTTGTATTATAATGGTATTCCTATGGTGGAGAGGAGGATCTTAAAGGTTTCCAGCTACAGCTCCATTGGCAGACCAGCAAGCCCACAGATATATATAACACACAGCCTGTTATGACCTTCTTTTTAACTAAAGAGGTCATGTTCATCTGGTGAGTAGGCAATTTACTCACAATCCATCGGGTGATATTCACAAGATTTGCCTTGGTGTATGGATAAGATTCACAACACTCAAAAAAAATATTGATGGACTTTGGAATAATTGATTGTTTGATATATGAATTTATCACCAATAATATGAATTACTATGCTTTATTTTTTATATATTATTAGCACGACGCACTTTAATATATTTTGATTCATCACCACTGTATATTATCTAATATTAATAATTTGGTTAGCTCTTTTTTAGCGCCCCCTACCCCTTAATCACTTTAACATTTAAGTCAGCACCTTGCACTTTCAGGGGAGTAGCTTTAAATTCAATTCAATTTAACACTTTTTTCGTAGCGCGAGGTTCCCAACACAATCACAGTTTACATACCCTGGTGATTTTAGCCTGATAACATGCACACAAGTTGACACAAAGGGGTTTGAATGGCTATTAAAGGTAACCATCCTCACCTGTGATCTGTTTGCTTGTAATTAGTGTGTGTATAAAAGGTCAATGAGTTTCTGGACTCCTGACAGACCCTTGCATCTTTCATCCAGTGCTGCACTGACGTTTCTGGATTCTGAGTCATGGGGAAAGCAAAAGATTTGTCAAAGGATCTGCGGGAAAAAAAAATGAGAATGTCAATCAGCAGTTTTCAAACTTTAATCAAGAAGTGGAAAACAGGGGGTTCTGTTGAAACCAAACAACGGTCAGGTAGACCAACTAAAATTTCAGTCACAACTGCCAGAAAAATTGTTCGGAATGCAAAGAAAAACCCACAAATAACTTCAGGTGAAATACAGGACTCTCTAAAAACGTGTGGCGTGGCTGTTTTCAGATGCACAATTAGGTGGCACTTAAAAAAAGTAGGGCTGCATGGTCGAATCGCCAGAAGAAAGCCATTACTATGCAAATGAGACAAAGTATTGCGCTTACAATACGCCAAACAGCACAGAGACAAGCCTCGGTCCTTCTGGCACAAAGTCATTTGGAGTGATGAGACCAAAATTTAGCTTTTTGGCCACAACCATAAATGCTTCATTTGGAGAGGAGTCAACAAGGCCTATTATGAAAGGTACACCATTCCTACTGTGAAACACGGAGGTGGATCACTGATGTTTTGGGGATGTGTGAGCTACAAAGGCACAGGAAATTTGGTCAAATTAATGGCAAGATGAATATAGCATGTTATCAAAAAATACTGGAGGAACATTTGCATTCATCAGCCAGGAAGCTGTGCATGGGACGTACTTGGACATTCCAACATGACAATGATCCAAAACACAAGGCCAAGTCGACCTTTCATTGGCTACAGCAGAATAAAGTGAAAGTTCTGGAGTGGCCATCTCAGTCTCCTGACCTCAATATCATTGCGCCCCTCTGGGGAGATCTCAAACGTGCAGTTCATGCAAGACAGCCCAAGTGAAGTAAAGAGCCTCATCCACAAATACCACAAAAGACTTCAAGCCGCCATTGATGTTAAAGGGGGCAATACACGTTATTAAGAACTGGGGTATGTAAACTTTTGATAGGTGTCATTTGGGTAGTTTCTTTTGTCATTATGATTTAAAAAGAGTAAACACAGTTGATTGATAATAAATGGCTTCAGCCAAACACTAACCATGAGTGAAAGAAAAGTTTTTGTATTATCATTCATATTCTCTGAAAAATGGCCAAGAAATCATAAATTCTGCCAGGGTATGTAAACTTATGAGCACAGTATATACTGACGGTGTCATTAGAGCAGTGGACGGTGCCATTAAGGCAGAGATTTGTGTCAGTAGGGCAGTGGAAAGTGTCAGTAAATTATATTTTTATTATTATATTTTTTACAGTTTTATTTTCTTTAATATTTTTGAACATTTTTTTTAGGAGACCCATTGGGGGCTTTGGGAAAATATCAGGGGTCTAAACAGGGGGAATCTGCACCACACAGAGTTATTAGGGTGTGCCCAGGCACAGCTGGCACACCCTGTGTGCACACCTATGGTGCTCAGATACAGTTGAATTCCGCTTTAACAAAATAACAAGTTTTTGGCAAACATGGTTTAACACACACACATAGGTGTGCAAAGCCTGCTGCATCAGGGTGTGCACCCCAAAGCTCAAACACGTGTGTGCACGTGTATATATAACAGTGGACAGTGCCATTAGGGCAGAGATTGGTGTCAGTAGGGCAGCGGACAGTGACGGTAGTTTATATTTTTATTATTTTATTTTGTACAATTTTTTTTTTTTTTTTTTTTTTTAGGAGCCCCATTGGGGCCTTTGGTGAGATATCAGGGGTCTAAACAGGGGAAATCTGTGCCACACAAAGGGATTAGGGTGTGCCCAGGAACACCTGGCACACCTATGCATACACACACACATACTGGATATAAAATATTCATATGTATACTTGTATTTAGTTATTTTTTGGTTCATTTGTTTGTATCATATGTGTATGAGTGTGTCTGTTTGCTTGGAGTTCTGCTTTAACTGGTCATACTGTATGTAGTGCTGTTAAACAGCTTTGGTTTAAAAAAATATATATAACATGATTTTTTTACAATTATTCCTTTTCTGTAGACCTCATTATTGGTGGATCAGACAAAGTGCATGCTTTAATACAATTGCATAACAATCTTTTCTGTTTTCATTCCCAACATCCAATATTATTGTGCTAAATAAAAAATAGCAATATACATAACTGCATATGTTTGCATACAATGAAAACATCACAAGCAATGCTGCTGTTATAGGCAATCTATGGAAAGTGTGTATTATGGAAATGGCTTCTATTCTGCACGCCCCAAGGGACCAGCAGGAAAAAGCAAAAAGACTTTAGGCGTATTGTAGCTAAACATCACTTTAATAATTCATGACTCCATTGTATTTGCAATTGCTCAAGTTGTCTGATATATACCCCAGAACAGTTTGTACTACACAAAACTGACTTACAAAATCATTTCACAATGTAATTGTAGCCCCCTCTGTTTTACCTTCTTGAAAATACAGCCTCCAATAAACGCCAATTATGTATTTATCTGTGACAGCCCGAGGGAGAAACACATTTTCATAAAAACACACTTCCGAGCAGACAAAAAAAAAGGCTTGTGCAATACCTGTTCAGTAAAATAAACGGTATATTAAAATAAAAGTATATGTATGGGTGTGTGTATATACATATATATATATATATACATACATACACAGTACTGTGCAAAAGTTTTAAGCAGGTATAAAAAAATGCAGTAAATTAAGAATGCCTTCAGAAATAGAAGTGTTAATAGCTTATTTTTTTATCAATCAACAAGACTGGAAGTAAATGAACAGAGGAGAAATCCAAATCAAATCAATACAGTATTTGGTGTGACCACCCTTTGTCATCAATTCTTCTAGGTACACTTGTGCACAGTTTTTTAAAGGAACTCGGCAGATAGGTTTTTTTAAACATCTTGGAGAAATAACCACAGATCTTCCATGGATGTAGGCTGCCTCAAATCCTTCTGTCTTTTCATGTATTCCCAGAAAAACTCTATGATGGTGAGATCATGGCTCTGTGATGGCCAGACCATCACCTCCAGGACTCCTTGTTCTTCTTTACACTAAAGATAGTTCTTAATGACATTGGCTGCATGTTTGGGGTCGTTGTCCCGCTGCAGAATAAATGTGGGGCCAATCACAGTACTCCCTGATGGTATGGCATCACTCTGCTAATACAATTTCTATCTAACCAATGCTATTCGAAATAATTCTGCGAGCTGATAAATGGGTGTGCACCCCAAAGCTCAAACACACATGTGTATATATATATATATATATATATATATGCTAAATATATAGGATAAAACTGTATTGAGTTCTTAAATAAAGCTCTGTGTGTGAATGAGGTCTCGGGCTCATTCAGATGGGTTATGTGGCTTTTACAGTGTGAATCAGTGTGACCAGGCACATCCGACACACCCTGTGCGCACCCCTATCTGCCTACTACAGTGATTTACAACTTCCACAGGTATGGCAAACACATACTTCCATTGGTCCAATGTACAAATTGCCATACCTAAACTTCAGCTTTAAAATTTTCCAATTTCAAATGAGATTTTGACAGCAAAGCATTGAGTCTGCACACTTGGCTCTCTTGCTGTAGTGAAACTAGAACATAAGCAAAGTAGGGTTGATTTACTGAAGACAAATAGACTGTGCACTTTGCAAGTGCAGTTGCACTTATCTCATTTAATACAGTACTTAGTGAATGTGGTGCAGCTCTGCTGATTTCCATCATCCAATCATGTGCAAGCAAAAAATGCTGTTTTTTTTTTTATTTTTGTTAAAACTGATTGGGTATTTTTTACAAAGTGAAGCTTTACGACATTCACTAAGCCCCGGGGACAATGAGTGCAACGTGCGCAGTCTATTTGCCTTTAGTAAATAAGCCCCAGTAAGTCAGGCTGATGGTGTTTGGAGGAGGTCACGCCAAGTGTTTTTGTATTTTATTCACTTCAGCCCTGGACCATTTTGGTGGTCAAAGACCAGGCCACTTTTTGCGATTCGGCACTGCGTCGCTTTAACTGACAATTGCGTGGTCGTGGCTCCCAAACAAAATTTACATAGTTTTTTCCCCACAAATAGAGCTTTCTTTTGGTGGTATTTGATCACCTCTGCGGTTTTTATTTTTTGCGCTATAAACAAAAAAAGAGAGACAATTTTGATTTTTTTTTTATATTTTTTACTTTTTGCTATAATAAATTTCCCCAAAAAATATATAAAATTTTTTTTTTCCACAGTTTAGTCCGATACGTATTCTTGTACATATTTTAGTTAAAAAAAAAAATCGCAATAAGCGTTTATTGATTGGTTTGCGCAAAAGTTATAGCTTCTACAAAATAGGGCACTGTT
This sequence comes from Rana muscosa, assembly GCA_029206835.1. Lineage (NCBI taxonomy): Eukaryota > Metazoa > Chordata > Amphibia > Anura > Ranidae > Rana > Rana muscosa. The sequence goes on from CM055127.1 coordinate 75,421,621, forward strand.
TTATGGCATTTTTATTAATATTTTTTTTTTTACTAGTTATGGTGGCAATCAGCGATTTTTATTGTGACTGCGACATTATGCTGGACACATCGGACACTTTTGACACCATTTTGGGACCATTGTCATTTTTACAGCGATCAGTGCTATAAAAATGCACTGTTTACTGTAAAAATTACACTGGCAGTGAAGGAGTTAACCACTAGGTGGCGCTGCAGGGGTTAAATCAATACTAGGGGGTGATTTTTCCTGTTAGGGGGCGTGGCTACATTTGACACATCACTGATGACCGTTTCCGATCACTTGGAACGGTCATCAGTGACAGTGTCACTAGGCAGAATAGAGGAATGTCTTGTTTACAAAGGCATTCCCCTGTTCTGCCCTTGCCGACCGCAATCGCGGGCCGCCCGGGAACATCGAGTTCCCGGGACCTGCGGCCGCACTCGCGAGGAACGCGGCGGGTGCGCGCGCCCGCTGGTCGGCAAATTTAAAGGGACGTACCTGTACGCCAATGTACCTGACCGTGCCATTCTGTCAACGTACATTAGCGTGCGGCGATCGGCAAGTGGTTAAATCGTATATTTTGATTTAAAAAAATGAACAGTCTAAACTTGGAAACCAAGCTGCCATCTGAGCGGATTTTTAAAAATGCAGTCATCTCCACTCAATACCATGTATTTGAAATCATTTTTCCTAATCACAGCCTTGATGTTTTCTACTGAAAATCTGCTTTTCACATATCCAACCCAAAAAATTGGCAGTGGCACCTACAGGGTTAGCTTTGATAAATATAAATGTGAATTCATGCTTTTTTTCCCCCCAGCCATGGATAATATGGATGCAGGACATCATTTTTCTCTATTTATAAGTAATAACTCCATTAAGTTTTCTTTTCTTGAATGACGTCTGTGCATTTGTTTAACTTTACATTTGCTCTGCTCAGACACAGTCATTTTCTCTTATTGACGGAGCGTTTCATTCTGCAGGTACAAAGTTTGCAAACAAGGCTGCCTGTCCCCGTCATTCAGCCTGGCAATTTAGAGATCAGGAGAATTGCTGCCTATGTAAATAATTTGTCTTTGCAATCAATCTTCCTTTTCTTTCAAAATGAATTTAGAAGAATCTGCATAATTGTCCGTGTTTAATAGAAGTGTGATGTATGGCAGTGTCTTTAGACGCCACAGTGTGGAATCATGATGAGCTGTGGTATGAAGTGAATAAAGATTTCTGAGAGCAGTCAGTATTTTTCTGAGTTTATTTAACATTTCTCTTCATTGCTGAGACTCTGAGTCGTTAGTGTGATAGGCATCCCTCTGTTTGAAACTGAAGCAGCCATTGTGAAATAAATCACAGATGTATGATCCAGTATCAAATGGAACTAAAACTTATTTAAAAAAAAAATATATATATATATATATATATATATATATATATATATATATATATACAGTATATATATATATATATATATATATATATCATATAAAATTACTACACAAGACTTTTTTGCTATGTAGAATAAAAGTGGATCCTTCAGTAAAGTTACATTACAGCCAAGAGCACGTCTATATTAAGCACTTAAGCCCCGGACCAATACGCAGCATAAAGACCAGAGGTGTTTTTACAATTTGGCACTGCGCTGCTTTAACTGGTAATTGCGCGGTCATGCCATGTTGTACCCAAACAAAATTTGCGTCATTTTCTTCTCACAAATAGTGCTTTCTTTTAATGGTATTTGATTGTCTCTGCTATTTTTATTTTTTGCGATATAATCAGAAAAAGACCAAAAATGTAGAAAAAAAATGATATTTTCTACTTTTTGTTATAAGAAAAATCGAATAAACTCAATTGTAGTCATACATTTAGGCCAAAATGTATTCAGCCACATGCCTTTAGTAAAAAAAAATTCAATAAGCGTATATTTATTGGTTTGCGCAAAAGTTACTACAAACTAGGGTACATTTTCTGGAATTTACACAGCTTTTAATTTATGACTGCCTATCTAATTTCTTGAGGTGCTAAAATGGCAGGGCAGTACAAACTCCCCCCCCAAATGACCCCATTTTGGAAAGTAGACACCCCAAGAAAATTGCTGAGAGGCATGTTGAGCCCATTGAATATTTTTTTTTTTTTTGTCCCAAGTGATTGAATAATGACAAAAAAAATAAAAAATTACAAAAAGTTGTAACTAAATGATATATTGCTCACACATGCCATGGGCATATGTGGAATTACACCCAAAAATACATTTTGCTGCTTCTCCTGAGTACGGAGATACCACATGTGTGGGACTTTTTGGGAGCCTAGCCGCGTACGGGGCCCCGAAAACCAGGCACCGCCTTCAGGATTTCTAAGGGCGCAAATTTTTGATTTCACTCCTCAAGATATCACAAAACCCGCCCAAATGACCCCATTTTGGAAAGTAGACGCCCCAAGCTCTTTTCTGAGAGGCATGCTGAGTATTTTACAGCTCTCATTTGTTTTTGAAAATGATGAAAGAAAATACATTTTCTTTTTTTTCTTTTTTCAATTTTCAAAACTTTGTGACAAAAACCGAGATCTGCAAAATACTCACCATACCTCTCAGCAAATAGCTTGGGGTGTCTACTTTCCAAAATGGGGTCATTTGGGGGGGGGGGGGGTTTGCCATCTGGGCATTCCATGGCCTCTGAAACTGTGATAGGCAGTGAGGAGTGAAATCAAAACTTTACACCCTTAGAAAGCCTGAAGGCGGTGCTTGGGTTTTGGGGTCCCGTACGAGGCTAGGCTCCCAAAAAGTCTCACACATGTGGTATCCCCGTACTCAGGAAAAGAAACAGAATGTATTTTGGGGTGTAATTCCACATATAACCATGGCATGTTTGAGCAATATATAATTTAGTGACAACATAAAAATCTGCCGGGAACCTAAATAACGAAATAACTAACTGGCTAACCAGTGTCACCAGTGACACTTATACAGTGATCACTGGTGAAAGGGTTAACTCTAGGGGCAATCGGGGGGTTAAAACCTTTATTAGGTTGTATATGGGGGTACCTGATGCTATAAAAACCTGGCGGCGAACCTAAAAAAAAACTGGCTACCTAGCGGCACGAGCGACACTAATACAGCTATCAGAAAAATTATCGCTTAGTGACACTGGTGATAGGGGGTGAAAGCGTTATCTGGGGGGCGATCAAGGGGTTAAACCTTTATTAGGTAATATATGGGGGTACCTGGTGCTATATAAAAACCTGACGGGGAACCTAAATAACTAAATAACTAACTGGCTAACCAGTGTCACCAGTGACATTTATACGGTGATCACTGGTGAAAGGGGTAACTCTAGGGGCAATCAGGGTGTTAAAACCTTTATTAGATAATATATGGGGGTACCCAACGCTATAAAAACCTGGCGGCGAACCTAAAAAAAAAACACTAATACAGCGATCAGAAAAACGATTGCTTAGTGACACTGGTGATAGGGGGTGAAAGGGTTACCTGGGGGTGATCAAGGGGTTAAACCTTTATTAGGGGGGTTAGGGTTGTTACCCTGGACCTAAGGGGACCTAACACTAACTGCCCTGACACTTTTACTATCACAAATGTCACTGATTGCAGTGATCAGTAAATAAATGATCACTGCAATCAGTGACACTGTGAATGGGGGCTGGGGGGTGATCTGGGGGTGACTGGGGGGGTGATTTATGTGTCTATGTGTCCTGGTGACAGTGTACTGTTGGTGCACTAACCTGATGTCTTCTCTCCTCGGCGCTCTGGACGAATAGAGCGCCGCATGGAGAGATGACATCACTTCCTCCTGCCTGTGTATACATTACACAGGCAGGGGAAGCATTTCATTCGCCGGGAGCGATCGCGAGGGGGTGGCCAGAAACCAATGGCCGCCCCCTCATCATGGATCGCTTCTGAAGCGATACCGACCGCCCCATGTACCGGGAGGGGGTCCGATTGGACCCCCCACCCGCACAAAGGCAGGCACATACAGGTACGTGATTGTGCCTGTCCGTGCCATTCTGCCGACGTATATGTATATGGGGCGGTCGTTAAGTGGTTAACTGCGATTTTGCTGTTTTAATAACTAGTTTGCCAACCTGGACATTGATTATCTGTTACAGACTCTAATACCCTGTACACACAATCGTTTTTTCCAATGAAAAAAACGGTCATGTGTGGGCCCCATCTGACTTTTTTCCATCGGTGTAAAAAAACAGAACATGTTTTAAATTTTTCCGATGGAAAAAAAAAACCATAGGAAATTCCGATCGTCTGTGTGGAACTCCATCGGAGAAAAATCCAAGACGGGAGCGCTCGTTCTGGTAAAACTAGCGTTCGTAATGGAGATAGCACATTCGTCATGCTGTAACGAACTGAAAAGCACAGAGAATGAAAAGTGTGAATCGGTTAACACCAAACTTTTACTAACACGCTGTAACACGAAATCAGCAAAAGCAGCCCAAAGGGTGGCGCCATTGGATTTGAACTTCTCATTTATAGTGCCGTCGTACGTGTTGTACGTCACGGCATTTTGGACGGTCGGAATTTTGTCTGATGGTGTGTAGGCAAGACTGATAAAAGTCAGCTTCATCGGAATTCCGACGGAAAATTCCATCAGATTTAATTCCATCTGAAATCCAATCGTGTGTACAGGGCATAAGATTCACTTTTTTTCATGGAAGTTGTTGATTTATTATGCAGACTCTTTGATTCCCATTTTTTTCATGAAAGTTGTTGATTTATTATGCCTCACCCATTATTATTACGTTTATTTGGGTCCTTGTGGTCATTTTTGTCAGAACTCCAGTCAAAAATAACAAGTTAAATAGAAATTTACCAAGTTAAAGTGATTGTAAAGTCTCGTTTTTTTTCCTCAAAAAAATTATTTGTATACTTACCTGCTCTGTTGCAGTGGTTTTGCACAGGGCAGCCCCAATCCTCCTTTTCTTGGGTCCCTGTGCGGCTCTCCTGGCCCCTTCCTCCTATCGAGTGCCCCCACAGCAAGTAGCTTGCTATGGGGGCACCCAAGCCAAGTCACAGCTCCCTGTGTCCATTCAGACACGGAGCCCCCGTTTGACCCTGCCCCCTCTCTCACTTTATTGGCTAACTGACATTGATTGCCTGTCTCAGCCAATCAGGAGGAGAGTCCCGGATGACTGAGGCACTTGTGGACATCGCTGGAGAGAGATGGGGCTCAGGTAAGTATTAGGGAGTGCTGGGACGGCTATATAAAAAACCTTTTGACTTTACAACCACTTTTAGTTGAATAGCCAGTTAAAAGACCAGCTGCAGTATTCAACTTCAATACAGAGATTTCCCCTGCAGTTTTTTTTTTCTGCCACTGGGAGGACCTTAGTTTGAAGGTCATCATCATCATCAAACAAATGGCCACTGCCCCACCTATAACTAGCCTTTGCAGCAAGGAGCACAAGGAAGGGTGACCATGTCAACCCTATTAAAGTCTATGGGACACAAACATGAAAAGTCAAAAGTCCTAATTTTAAAGGCTTATATGCATGTTATTTCCATAAAAAGTGTATGGGGACCCGGGTACTGCCCTAGGGGACATGTATCGATGCAAAAAAAAAAGGTTTTAAAACAATATTTTTTTCAGGAGCAGTGATTTGATCATCTCAAACAAAGCCAAGTTGGTCAGTAAGTTGAGTTGGGAATTTTCTTTGGTTTTGTCTGAAGGTCAGCATCATTCAACTCACTTCCTCTGAGCCCTGGTCATCTTAGACCCAATCAAGCCTGTGACTGGACAGTGAAGAAGCAGCCCATTGATGAGATCATCTCGGCTTTCTCTTCCTGTCAACATGCTTCTTGTCAATGTGGTTGATTTACTAAAGGTAAATAGACTGTTCACTTTGCAAGGGAAGTTGCACTGAAAAAAAAAAAAAAAAACAACCCTGAGTGTAGTACTTAAATTGAAAATGACTGCAGCACCAAAAACATCTGAACACAAGATGTAAAAACCTATATACATAAAAAAGGCGTGCTGCCCCTTTAAAAGTGTTCTCGACCAAAAATATGTTCAAACATGACAGATAAATAAATAAATGCAATCAATAAATACAATAAATAAATTCAAATATCTATGTCTCAGAAATAATCCATAAATAAATTAATCTTTGAAAGTCCATATTTCATATGAATTTACACACTTATATTTTGTATTTAAATAGAGAGAGAACATGTTTATTGCAATAGACTTTATATGCAGCTCCTGTTAGTCTAGCTAACCCTGTCCCTTCTGGTCTGGGATTCTGTAGCTAGTTTGAGCTCAGAGTCCAGTAACCAGAGAAGGCTACAGCCAGGTTAGGCAACCGACAGTCATTAGGTAGTTAAAGGTCCAGTTGCATGACGGATTTGACGCTACCAGGAATTAAGATGCAGAGGAGATGAGTCTAGCTGAATGCCACACCACTGTTTCTTCTGGTGAAAAGCTGTATTCCAGGCAGTGGCATCACATCCATTAGGGGCGCATGGGCGCCGCCCCCCCATCCATGCATCTGGCCCTCTAATCTAAATGCGGGGCGCCGGATAAATGGATTCAAATGAGGGGGTTTCTGAAGCACATGATTAGAGCCAGAGGATCTAATAGGTTTCAAAAAATGGAGGGTGGGCTCAGGGCGCAGAGATCTGCACTCTATGCCCACCCAGTTGTGTGACAATAGCGAATTAATATTCGCTATTGCCACACTGATCCTCCTCCTGGCCAATCAGGAAGTGTGTCCTGAGACTTGTCACCCGATTGGCTAAAAAGGACAGGCGATCCTATTGGAAAACTAGGAGGAGGAGGGAGGAGATGCACGGCGGTAGCCGGCGTGATGCAGAGGAGGAGGAGATGGGATAAAAGCCATCGCCTGTAGGAGCGCTGCCCGCCCACAACCTAGATGAGGTAAATGCGGATCTGGATGACTGACTGCGAGACCCCGCTGCGTGACCCGACCGACAGCAAGTGGGGGGGTACCGCTGGGCAGATCGAGGGGTGGTGGTTGTTTGCCTGCCCCCCCCCAAAAAAAAAACACCTGTCGCCATTGGTTTCAGTCAGGCTGGACAATGATTGGAAGATCTCCCCATCACCGCATGCCTTGTCTTTGGATCTCCAACATTAAGATGAACATCACATTGTGATCATTCCATGTATTATTGTTAGTTTTGTTCGGGTGTGTATGTGCATGTATGTATGCATATACAGTATGTGTATGATTTTTGATATTTAGTATATTACGTTATATATTAATTATTGTATGACTTTATAGTGATGGGACATTGAATCGTTTATTATTAATTACGGAGAAGGGGTGGCATTAGATAAGTTTGTAACAAAAACCACCAAAAAAAAAAGAATTTTGCACTAGAACTTTAAATTAGGTGAGCACAGTTTGGCCAATAAACATAGCCAGAGTGAACACAGTCTAAAGATTTATTAACCACTTGAGGACCAGAAGGATTTACCCCACTAATGACCAGGCCATTTTTTCGATACGGCACTGCGTTGTTTTAACTGAAAATTGCGCGGTCGCGCGACGTTGTACCCAAACAAAATGAATGCCCTTCTTTTCCCACAAATGGAGCTTTCTTTTGGTGGTATCTGATTACCTCTACGGTTTAAAATTTTTGCGCTATAAACAAAAAAAGATCGACAATTTTGAAAAAAAAAAAACAATATTTTTTACTTTTTGCTATAATAAATAGCCAAACAAAAATGTATTTATAAGTTTAGGTCAAAATTTATTCTGCTACACATTTTTTGTAAAATAATTGTAATAAACGTATATTGATTGGTTTGCGCAAAGGTTATAGTGTCTTCAAAATAGGGGAGAGATTTATGGCATTTTTAATATTATTTATTTTGTTGTAGTAGTAATGGCAGTGATCAGCGATTTTTTGCGGGATTGTGACATTGCCGCGGACCGATCGGACACTCTGGACACTTTTTTGGGACCATAGGCATTATTACAGTGATCAGAATAGCTACTGATCACTGTATAAATGAAACTGGCAGGGAAGGGGTTAACACTAAGGGGCGATCAACGGGTTAAGTGTGTCCTAGGGAGGTGTTTCTAACTGTGAGGGGAGGGAACTGACTGGGAGTACAGAGAGATCACTGTTCCTGATCACTAGGATCAGACAATCTCACTGTACTCTTCTGTCAGAATGGGGATCTGCTTTGTTTACAAGCTTCTCTGAGGAGTGATCGCGGGTGGCCTGGCGGACACGCGCACCCACAGTGACTTTGTGCACGAAACAACGTACGGGTACGTTGTTTTGCGCAATAGGGCCCCCCTGTTGCAGTATATATGCGGTGGGCAGTCCTTAAGTGGTTAAGGATATATAAAAATAATCATACATACATAAAATGTGTGAATACAAATGCAGAGCCGATTAGGTGATACACATGGTATATAATATTTGAAAGAATTGCAATGATACATAAAAAATTGTACACAAGCAACATAAAACTCTATACTTTTTGTGAGACACTCTTTATGTCTAGAGGAAAAGAGATTTAATCTCCAAATACGGAAAGGTTTCTTCACAGTAAGAGCTGTGAAAATGTGGAATAGACTCCCTCCAGAGGTGGTTCTGGCTAGCTCAGTAGATTGTTTTAACCCGCCTAGCGGTATTCCCCAGTCTGGCTTGGGGTAAGATTTCAGTACCTAAAGCGGTAACCCAGAGCCAGACTCGGGATCGCATTGCAGGATACAGGGGAAGTTACTTACCTTGTTCCCTGGATCCTGCGATGTGTCCCCGCTGTGTGAGCGAGCTGTCATCTCGCTCGATTCACACTGCCTAGTGCCAAGCTCCGTTCCTGAGCATTGCGACGCACAGGGATGGAGTTTGGCGCCAAATTCAAAAACTGAAACACACAGTATACATACAGTATACTGTAATCTTACAGATTACAGTACTGTATCAAATAATAACACATCCCCTTTGTCCCTAGTGGTCTGTCCAGTGTCCTGCATGCACTTTTATATTATAAAAACTGTTCTTTCTGCCTGGAAACTGGAGATTGTCCATAGCAACCAAAAAGTGTCCCTTTACATCAAAAGTGGTTTTAGACCAGCTAGAAAACAGCGATAATATATTAGAATCACTTGCAGAATTGAGCGATAGTGATTTGTGGGGAAATTCGTCATCAAACACTGAAAAACACTTTTATTATTATTATATTATTATTTGTTATTTTTATAGTTACTTATTATATTATAATTTATGATTTTGTTTTTTGAACTTTATTATACCCAGGATGTCTACTAGACTCTTGTTTGGACAGATTTAAGTGAGTTATTCCTAAGAATTACAGGCCTACAATATAAAATGCCAAATTTCCATGCAAAATAATGGTACCGCATTCAGCACCTAAAACCTGAATTAATCATACCGCCAGGGAGGTTAAGAAAGGCCTGGATACTTTCCTAAATGTACATAATATAACTGGGTACTGACATTTATAGGTAAAGTTGATCCAGGGAAAACCTGATTGCCTCTCGGGGGATCAGGAAGGAATTTATTCCCCTGCTGTAGCAAATTGGAGCATTCTCTGATGGGGTTTTTTGCCTTCTTCTGGATCAACTGTGGGTATAGAATTGTTTTATATGGGATTGTACAATATTTTTTATTTTAGTTTATTTATTTTTTTAAGGTTGAACTAGATGGAGTTGTGTCTTTTTTCAACCTGACTAACTATGTAACTACAGGCATACCCCACTTTTAAGTACACAATGGGATTTATTCACTAAAGCTGGAAAGCGCAAAATCTGTCTCACTTCTGCATAAAAACCAATGAGCTTCCAGGTTTTATTACCAGGCTTAATTGAAAAAGCTGGGGTTAGAACCTCATTGGTTTCTATGCAGAAATTAGCCTGATTTTGGGCTTTCCAGCTTTAGTAAATAAAACCCATTGTGTACTTAAAAGTGGGGTATGCCTGTATATAACAAATAATTTGTGGAAATTTCACCCAGGTGCACCTCCACCTTAAATCATCTGAAATGCTTGCTTACCAGAGATCTAGACTCTAATTATAAGAGTCTAGACAAGCTTGAGTGATACACAGAAGATCTATTCAGTTCCCTCAGTTTAGGCTGAATAGGATAGCATCATGGCTGACAATGAAAAATTATCTACATAGTGTAAAACTGTATGTTATTTTATTAAAAGAAAATTATACTAAGAACCCGCAGAACTCCAGATAAAATCCAGCATGTAAAAAATCAATGGTTCCCAGGAACTAGTCCACATGTAGACAGGGTTGACTTGCGTGGTAACATCATAGACATGGACGCCACCCTGCACATTTCATCAGAGTTGATGTCCTGGGAGACATGGAGTCCATGTCCGTCACCACGCTAATATATAGTGTCCCAAGCAGAAAGAGCACAGCTGTCCCAACTCGTTTAGATCAAATCATTATTAAGTATGGATGCCGCTGTGTCAGAGCTGATGGCCAAGCCTTGCTTTGATCGCAAGATGGCCATCTTCTCAAGCAAACAGATGGCCAAGCCTTGATCTGAGATCAAGATGGGCAAATTCACAAGAAAACAGATGATGAAACCTTGGTTTGAAATCAAGATGGCCGCTAATATAGCAAAATGGAGTGCAAAGCCTCGATTTGAAAATAAGATGGCCACCGAAGGTGACCAAAGCTCATTCTCAGTGTAAATAACAAATATCGTTTTGAATTTGAAAGAATCAATCCACAAATGTTTAATGTTATTTTAAATAGATAACTAATGCCACAATGAAATATTAAGTAAAACCAGACTGCCATGGACAGTGCATAAAATATAAAAAAATATGTATAAAAATCTATAATAGAAAGGGGGGGGGGGGATATGGCTGTCCTCTTTCTACCAAAAGACCCAAACATAGTGATGTCTAAATCCACCTCAAGTGAATAAGCATAAGTCAAATATGCAGTAATCAGTAAAATACATAAAAAATCTTGGCAATAAACAGATAAGAAAACATATAGGACTTATCAAGAATTATTAATAAAAGCATTTATGTCCCAGTCCACGTTCATACCGCGGGGGACATAAGACTTTAACTCATAAATCCATCTAACCCCCATCTGGGAAACACCCCTTTTTGTTGATTCTCCTCTCCAGGGGAGTATGTACCTATCTATCGCCAGAAAATAAGTACCCATGGGGATTCTATTGTGGCAGCGTAAAAAGTGTCTAGGTACTGTGTTCTCTTTTGTCTTTTTTGATATTCATAATGTGTTCGTTCACATGTACTGAGAAAGTTCTAATTGTTCTCCCCACATATTTCTTGCTACATGGACAAGTGATGAGATACACAACATTCTTAGTTGTGCATATAATGAAAGTTTTGATGGAATATATTCTGCCCATAGTAGTGGAGCGAAAAGAACATTTGTGTTTATTACTAGTATTAATTTGGCACTTTTTACATGGATAATATCCCACTAAGTTGCTCTTTTGGGAGGATCCATAATATTGAGAGCTATGCCTATGTGTAAGGAAGGTAGTCCTCTAAAAATAACCCCTGGTTTATCAGGAATTATTGGACCTAGTACTCGGTCATTTTTTAGTACAGACCAGTGTTTTCTAAAGATTTTTTTTTATTTTTGTGTTGTTTGGAAAAGGATGTAATAAAAGACCACTTACATTTTTGAGATTTATTTTGTTTTATTTTATCAACTACTAGGGAGTCCCTATTAAGGTTCCTTACTTGACTGATTTATTTGTCCAGGGTTGCTACATTGTAGACTTTTTCAATTAATCTACTTTTTAAAAGGGGTGCTTGTATGTCAAAATCACTAACCTTTGTACAGTTACATCTCAATCTGACGAACTGACTTTGTGGCACTGATTCAAACCAGGTCTTATGGTGGCAACTGTCTATAGGTTTATATGAGTTGCAATCAATTGGTTTAAAAAAGGTGCTAATGACCAGCTTATTATTTTTATACTCAAATTTCCAAGTCTAATATATCTTATATTCGTTTTTTGATTTACATTTTTACTTTCTACCCATGCAATAATGTTCTTTATCTAATTATACTTTTTGTGGACCACATTATTGCAGCAGAGATTTTGTGTTCACTCACACTTTTTTAATATCACCAAGATTCACTTGCTGATATCTGGAGTCAATTGTTGACATTCAACCATGGATGACTACAGAGCATTTCGTAACTTGAATACAGAAGAAGTCTTTACCACAACTTAAACTATTGATTCCCAGCTGGAGGTGTTGTTTCTCAGACTTAAAAACCAAATGATTTCAGAATTACACACCCAATGTGATGTGGCATATCTTGAACAATATATTGGAGAACAAATGGCACCCTGTAGTCTTAGATGGGAAGTCAATCCCAATAAAGGTGAATTAGACCTTGAATCTTGGTTTAAGTATTTCAATGAGGCTGGCCTCAAATTCTTGTAATTCTTAAGAGTAGATGACATCAAGATTATGAAGAATATTTTCCACACAATTAATAACACCTGACATCAAGATCATGGAGAATATTTTCCACACAATTAATAACACCAAGAAAGCCTTTAACCTGAAATGGGATCCTTGGGTTAGCTACAAAACATCAATTAATGCATACAATTAATACAGATACTTCTATATGATAGTAACCTAATGTTGTTTTTCAATTATTTTTTTTACTATTTTTTTTTCTTTCTAGTATTTCATGATAATAGTTATTTGATGCGTCGCTTAGTCATATGATATATAAGATTACCATCTGTATACAATACTGTTCTATCAATGTTGCTTCAAATATCTGTAAGAAATTATTTTTTTCAATAAAAAGTTTGTAAACAAACAAAAGATAGGGTGTTTTGAGCCCCTAGTTAGTAAAGTGCTATAGAAATGAAAAGATTATTTACTCTTTATCTATCCCTTTGAGACTGTTAGGTTAAACAGCTCAGTTTACTATCAGCTGTATATGAAGCCTTCTAATATTTTGTTAGGAATAAAGAATGAAATTCACATTTTCATATAAATCATTCTTTTTCTCTGGCAATATATTTGCCAGCTTCACATCAGACATATTTAGAGTCCCCTGATAGTCTTCGAATACCTGATTGATATGTACATTCATTAAATTCATGTGTGCTAATTGTCTTAACGAGTCCATAAAGCTTCTAAATTTTAATCATTACTAGATAATACACTCTCTCCATGATATGTGATTTCAATTATACTGGTATACAATTTAAATTAAATAGGCTTAAACTTACATGAAAATTATAGAAGTATTTCATTTACAGCACCAGCTAATTAGATGCTGTGATGTATACCAATCGATGCTATTTATTTTGATTAGAAACTGTTAGGCTGATCCATAATTTGAGGTTCTGTACAGTTCCGTAATTTTTTACATTCTTTCTTTACATTCTTTAAAAAGATATGTGTATATTAAGGCTTGTTAAAAAAATGTGATTGCTATTGTGGAATTAGTGTGCTAATACAGTTATGTCCATATATATTTAATTTTCGATTTTTTTCAGGTATTTACCAAAACATTTTCAATCTATAGTGATATAATGGATATAGGCTGAAAGTGCATACTCTTGGGTTTAATTTGAGGGTATGTACATCTAAATCGGAGGAAATGTTTAGGAATTACAGCTCTTAAGAATAGCCATCCCCCTTTTTAGGTATAAAAGTAGTTGGACAATTGAATCAAAGGCTGTTTCATGGACAGGTGTGGGTTACTCCTTCATTATTTCTTCCTCAATTAACCACTTAAGCCCCGGACCATTTGGTAGCTAGAGGACCAGAGGTGAATTCAGAATTTTGCACTGCGCTGCTTTAACTGTAAATTGTGCGGACATGCAATGTTGTAGCCAAACGAAATTTGCGTCCTTTTCTTCCCACAAATAGAGCTTTCTTTTAATGGTATTTGATTGCCTCTGCGATTTTTATTTTTTGCGATATAAACGGAAAAAGACCGAAAATTTTGAAAAAAAATGATATTTTCTACTTTTTGTTATAAGAAAAATCGAATAAACTCAATTGTAGTCATACATTTAGGCCAAAATGTATTCAGCCACATGTTTTTAGTAAAAAAAATGTCAATAAGCGTATATTTATTGGTTTGCGCAAAAGTTATAGAGTTTACAAACTAGGGTACATTTTCTGAAATTTACACAGCTTTAAATTTATGACTGCCTATCTCATTTCTTGAGGTGCTAAAATGACAGGGCAGTACAAAACCCCCCCCCCCAAATGACCCCATTTTGGAAAGTAGACACCCCAAGGAAATTGCTGAGAGGCATGTTGAGCCCATTGAATTTTTTATTTTTTTGTCCCAAGTGATTGAATAATGACTAAAAAAAAAAAAAAAAAAAAATGACAAAAAGTTGTCACTAAATGATATATTGCTCACACATGCCATGGTTATATGTGGAATTTCACCCCAAAATACATTTTGCTGCTTCTCCTGAGTACGGGGATACCACATGTGTGGGACTTTTTGGGAGCCTAGCCGCGTACGGGACCCCGGAAACCAAGCACCGCCTTCAGGATTTCTAAGGGCGCAAATTTTTGATTTCACTCCTCACTACCTATCACAGTTTCGAAGGCCATAAAATGCCAAAATAGCACAAAACCCCCCCAAATGACCCCATTTTAGAAAGTAGACACCCCAAGGAAATTGCTGAGAGGCCTGTTGAGCCCATTGAATATAATTTTTTTGTCCCAAGTGATTGAATAATGACAAAAAAAAAGAAAAAAAAAAATTACAAAAAGTTGTCACTAAATGATATATTGCTCACACATGCCATGGTTATATGTGGAATTACACCCCAAAATACATTTTTCTGCTTCTCCTGAGTACGGGGATACCACATGTGTGGGACTTTTTAGGAGCCTAGCCGCGTACGGGACCCCGAAAACCAAGCACCGCCTTCAGGATTTCTAGGCACAAATTTTTGATTTCACTCCTCACTACCTATCACAGTTTCGAAGGCCATAAAATGCCAAAATCGCACAAAACCCCCCCAAATGACCCCATTTTGGAATATAGACACCCCAAGCTATTTGCTGAGAGGAATGGTGAGTATTTTACAGCTCTCATTTGTTTTTGAAAATGAAGAAAGAAAATATATATATATATTTTTTTTTTTTTTCAATTTTCAAAACTTTGTGACAAAAAGCGAGATCTGCAAAATACTCACAATACCTCTCAGCAAATAGCTTGGGGTGTCTACTTTCCAAAATGGGGTCATTTGGGGGGGTTTTGTGCTATCTGGGCATTCCATGGCCTCCGAAACTGTGATAGGCAGTGAGAAGTGAAATCAAAAATTTACACCCTTAGAAAGCCTGAAGGCGGTGATTGGTTTTTGGGGTCCCGTACATGGCTAGGCTCCCAAAAAGTCTCACGCATGTGGTATCCCCGTACTCAGGAGAAGCAACAGAATGTATTTTGGGGTGTAATTCCACATATGCCCATGGCATGTTTGAGCAATATATCATTTAGTGACAACTTTGTGCAAAAAAAAAATAAAAAATTGTCGTTTTTCCGCAACTTGTGTCAACATATAAAATATTCCATGGACTCGACATGCCTCTCAGTATATAGCTTGGGGTGTCTACTTTCCAAAATGGGGTCATTTGGGGGGGTTTTGAACTGTTCTGGCATTTTATACACAACATTAGGAAGCTTACATCCACTCTTCTAACCACTTGAAGACAAAGCCCTTTTTGACACTTTTTGTTTACATGAAAACATTTTTTTTTTTTTGCAAGAAAATTATGTTGAACCCCCAAACATTATATATATATATTTTTAAAGCAAAGGCCCTACAGATTAAAATGGTGGGTGTTGCATTTTTTTTTTCTACACGGTATTTGCGCAGCGATTTTTCAAACGCATTTTTTGGGTTAAAAAATACACTTTTTTTAATTTTAATGCACTAAAACACACTATATTGCCCAAATGTTTGATGAAATAAAAAAGATGATCTTAGGCCGAGTACATAGATACCAAACACGACATGCTTTAAAATTTCGCACAAACGCGCATTGGCGACAAACTACATACATTTTTAAAAGCCTTTAAAAGCCTTTACAGGTTACCCCAGTAGATTTACAGAGGAGGTCTACTGCTAAAATGATTGCCCTCGATCTGACCTTCGCGGTGATACCTCACATGCATGGTGCAATTGCTGTTTACATATGACGCCAGACCGACGCTTGCGTTCGCCATTGGGCAAGAGCAGGGCAGGACAGGGGTGCTTTTTTTTTTTTTTTTTTTTTTTATTATTAATTTTGCTTTTTTATTTTATTTTTAAATTGTTCCTTCCAAGTATTTTTTTTTTTTATCATTTTTATTGTTATCTCAGGGAATGTAAATATCCCCTATGATAGCAATAGGTAGTGACAGGTACTCTTTTTTTGAAAAAACTGGGGTCTTCTAGACCCTAGATTTTTCCTCTGCCCTCAAAGCATCTGACCACACCAAGATCGGTGTGATAAAATGCTTTCCCAATTTCCCAATGGCGCTTTTTATATCCGGGGGGGGGCATTCCCTCCCACTGCTTGTAAAAGCAGTCCAGAGGCTAATTAGCCACTAGGATTGCTTTTACATGAAAGCCGGCCGCAGGCTGAAAAGAATGATACCAAGATGATACCTAAACCCGCAGGCATCATTCTGGTATAAACATTCAAAGTCCAGCAACATACCAGTACGTTGCTGGTCCTTGTTGGACATGTATTGTAATCTTTTTATTTCATGCAGCCAGTTGGCTGAACGAAAAAAGAGATTGATCGGTGGGTATGCCCACCATTAGAATACCGCCCTTCATCCACCCACTTCCAATGATGGGCATACACGCACCATTTATATATGCCGAAGCATGGGGGCATCCTCCCGCAAAAAAGTTATGCCGCACACACATGGTCGGACTTTTCCACGGGCAAGCCTCCGTCGGAATTTCGACCGTATGTACGCGGCATTAGGAGCAAAATCGCTCCTCCGCCCCTGCTGCCCCAATGCTTCGGCATATTTGCTTTTTTTTTAACTGTGGTGGTGAAATCACCTCCTACAGCACTGGAGTCGCAGGGATCAGGCCTGTCTCTGCGAACGCTGCAGTTATGTGTGTTTTTGTTTTGTAAGTGACAGTGATCGATCGATACTGCACTTGGGTGGCCTGGGCTGGACGGAGGGGCAAAACGCAGGTGCCAGCAGGTATCTGGGCTGATCACTGCGTTTTTGGGAACCCTAAACTGCTGGGGACGCTAGTATAGATCTGATCAGATCTGTCTGACACAGACAGAGGGGGCATTTCTATTCCCCGGGAGCGATCGCGAGGGGGTGGCCAGAAACGAATGGCTGCCCCCTCATCCCGGAACACTCCCGGACACTTAGCCACCGCTCACTGTATAGGAGGGGGGTCCGATTGGACCCCCCAACTGTACAAAGGCAATCACTTACACTCTACGTGATTGTGCCTGTCGGTGCCATTCTGCCGACGTATATATACAGTGAGCGGTCGTTAAGTGGTTAAGCAGGTAAAAGGTCTGGAGTTGATTCTAAGTGTAGTATTTGCATTTGTAATCTATTGCTGTGAACCTACATCATGCGTTCAAAAGAGCTGTCCATGCGTGAAACCAAGTGAAACAGGCTATTGTAAGGCTTCAAAAATGAAAAAAATCCAGAGAAGATAGCAACAACATTAGGAGTGGCAAAATCAACAGTTTGGTACATTCTCATGAAATGCACTGGTGAGCTCAGCAACATAAAAAGGTCTGGGCGTCCACAGAAGACAACAGTGGCGGATGATCGCAGGATCCTCTCTATTGTAAAGAAAAACCCTTTAACAACATCCAGACAAGTGAAGGGCACTCTCCAGGAGGTGGGCATATCATTGTCAAAGTCTAAAATCAAGAGAAGACTCCACAAGAGCAAATACAGAGGGTTCACCCCAAGGTGCAAACCATTCATAGGCCTGAAGAATAGAAAAGCCAGATTAGACTTTGCCAAAAAACATCTAAAAAACCCAGACCAGTTCTGGAAAAGCATTCTTTGGACGAATGAAACTAAGATTAATCTGTACCAGAATGATGGGAAGAAAATAGTGTGGAGATGGCCTGGAACAGCTCATGATCCAAAGCACACAACGTCATCTGTAAAACATGGTGGAGGCAGTGTAATTGCATGGGCATGCATGGCTTCCAGTGGCACTCTGTCATTTGTGTTTATTGATGATGTGACAGAAGACAGAAGCAGCCGGATGAATTCTGCAGTGTTTAGAGATATATTGTCATCCCTGATTCAGCCAAATGCAGCAAAGTTGACTGGATGGCGCTTCACAGTACAGATGGACAATGATCCAAACACACTGCAAAAGCAACCCAGGAGCTTTTAAAGGAACATAAGTAGAATATTCTGCAATGGTCGAGTCAATCACCTGATCTCAACCCAATTGAGCATGCATTTCACTTGCTGAAGGCAAAACTAAAGGCAGAAAGACCCACAAACAAAGAACAACTGAAGACAGCTGCAGTTAGAGCCTGACAAAGCAGCAGAAAGGAGGAAAACCAGTCTTTGGTAATGTCCATAGGTTGCAGACTTCAGGTAGTCATTGCCAGTATAGGATTCTCAACAAAATTTTAAAAATGAACATTTTATTTATTATTATATTACTTTTCCAATTATATTTGAGCCCCTGAAAATGGGATGACTGTGTATAAAAATGGTTTTAGTTCCTAAAATTGTACTATATAATATATATTTATGTTTAGCCCCTTGAATTAAAGCTGAAAGTCTGCACTTCAAATTCTGGTGTCATACAGAGCCAAAAGTATGAAAATTGTGCCTCTGAAAAGAGGTACTGGTGTCTGCTAAGGTAGTGGAAGGAGCAGCAGGGGATTAAAGTAGAACTATAGGCAAAACTTTTTTTCATTTTGGATAGAGCAAAAATCTGGGACACCTTTGGGGAGATTTTCCTTCACTTCCTGTTCCATAACCAAAACAGGAAGTAAGAGGAAATCCCTGCAAATTAGGGGGATCCCTTGGGGCCTCCCAGATCACCAGAAATAATGTCCCCATTAGAAGATCCCCTCCCCCTCTGATACTTTTCTGGGGACAATCCAAAATGTATAATTTTCTTTTACTTTCACTTTCAATGATAATGGTAAATAGGACAAATAGAAAGGGTTAATCTCCCTAATGGGGACACAGACAGCACTAAAAAACTAATAGGTATTCTAACCCCTCTCCACTCTAGCACTCAAAACCCAAAAAAGGTTTTCCCTTTACTTTACTGGAGAGGCAAGGTTAAATGGGGTCTTTCATAGACTTAAGCCTAATCTAAAGCTGGCCATAGACAAATGGAAATTTGGACAGTCCAGCAGGACAAATTTTGATCTGTCTATGAGCAGCCTCTCAGTTTTTTTCACCAGATCACTGCCGGCGGCTATAGCCGTCCAGTAGGAATCATTGTATTCTGCTGGTGGGGAAGGCTCCCGGCAGAACACAGTAATGCTGTGGGAGTGATTCCCCTATCAGCGCTGACTGTGTTGTTAGGGAAATCAAGCAACCTATGGTTGAAGGAAAGAAAATTGCATAATATCTTGTCTATCTTACCCCTTTTCATCCCCTCGTTCCTGCTCCCCTGGAACAATGTCCCATCCATGAAATATATGTATACAAACTTTTTTCCTGCAGTCTTCTGGCAGATCAAATGACACCGCCAGGTGCCTTTCCTCTTGTTTCCCACAGCAGCGGTGGACAATCCTCAAGTGCTATTTTTTGCAGCATTCTCCTTGGAGCCCAAGGCGCCTGGATGATGCACCCCTATGGCTGACAGAAAGTGGCTTGAATAGCCCTAGGGCTGGTTGACTAGAAAAATAATATTTGGCTGTACTTGAGTTTAAAGTGGTTCCAAAGCCTACATATTTTGTAACCTTAATGCACACATTCTCTGCATTCAGGTAGAAATGTTTTAGGCATCAGAATTGCCCTCTCATCAAACCCCCCCCCTACTTTCCTGAGTCCTCACTTGATCAAGTTCTAGGCTTCGTCTGTAGTGGCTCTCTCCTCTCTCCCTGCATTTGCAGGACAGAGAGGCAGCATCGGGAGCCATTGGCTCCCACTGCTGTCAATCAATTCCTGTGACGAGGGAGTAAGCCACATCATCGGTGTCTATGGACTTGGGAAGCGCGGCCTGAGTTCAAGTTCACATGTGTGCCATGATAGGCACACCAATAAGAGGAGGTTTGGGGCTACTATGTGTAATTCCATTACACAGAGCAGGTAAGTATAACATTTAATTTATTTTTAGGTGTAGTTGTCATGTTCCTTTAGCATATTGCAGCCATTACATTAACATAGGACAGGCTGTAATTCTGTACAAAGCAAATCGCTTCAAACTTCCCATGTGGCTAAACCAGATCTAATGCCGCGTACACAAGATCGTAAATTCCGACAACAAAACCATAGATTTTTTTCAGACGGAATGTTGTCTCAAATCTTAAGAATAAAAAAGAACAAGTGCGCTAATGTGAATTGACTAATAATCAAAAATTATGAATCCACACATATATTGAATGAATAAAGTCCAACAGTGATAACAATGAATGTGTCCTGTAAAAATGAATATATCCTAAATAAGTCCCAACAAAAATCAGCAATGAAGGGAAGCCGTGAAGAGGTGAACTGCAAAAAGTTTGAAATTCGGTGCATGCACACCCGTGTCCACCACCAACAATCAAGCTGCTTACCAGAGGTAAGAAACAAATAAGCCCATCAGCAATCCCAGGGGGAGATCCAGAGAAATCCAGATAAACTTCGCAGAGTTCCAACGTCACTTGATAGGCAGTGGATACAGCAAAGATTTCCCAAGGAGAGAGAGGAGGCTCAATAGTGCATTACCCAATGTAAAATTTATTTTTAAAACGGGTTTAAAAACACTTACACAATGTACAATTTAAAGAACATAACAACCGGCCGGTCCGCCGTACCTGTCCCGTAGTGATGACGTCAGCACGCACACCTCCCGACGTACGTTTCGTGTTCCTACACGTCGTCTTGGGGATTCCGACAACAAAACCATGGATTTTTTTCCGACGGAATGTTGTCTCAAATCTTGTCGGAAATTCCGAACATCAAGAACGTGGTGACGTACAAGAGGTACGACGAGCCGAGATCAATGCAGTTCAATAAGCAGTTCAGCTCTTCTGCTTGATTCTGAGCATGCGTGTTTTTTTGTGCGTCGGAATTGCATACAGACGAATTTCCGACAAGAACTTTTCTTGTCAGAAAATTTGAGAACCAGCTCCCAAAATTTTGTTGTCGGAAACTCCCACAGCAAATGTCCGATGGAGCCTACACACGGTCGGAATTTCCGACAAAAAGCTCACGAACATTTCCTATCGTGTGTACGCGGCATAAATTAGACATCTGAAAAATGAAAAATGCTAGAAACTTCTTTCTGTAATAAATACTACATCTTATTTTCTGTGTACTGCTCTGTATTTTTCTTTGTCTCATTTGATATTTGATCAAAAAAAAATCACACCGTGGCTCTCATGTTCTGGAATCTCATTTCGACTGTTACAGAAAGGCCACATGAATTTCCTCTGTGCGCTCACTTTATTACAATTTAAAAATATGACAAGTGAATCTACTTCAAATTATCATTTTCTTGCTGATGGCAATTTAATGAGCAGTTATTAAAGAATTTAAAGTCGCATGCAAATTACAAGTGACAATGTGATTTTAACTGAATGGGGACAGCACAATTAATCTTTCATGTAAATTCTGTGGTATGTGAATTTTTTTTTTTGTGTGCCTTTTGTTGATTTCAAAGGTCACTTCTACAGTAGAATATGTCAAAAGCCTTCACACTCATGGTCAGCTCAAATTATCTTTGAATGTTAAACCAACTTTCCTGTGGCAATGAGTAAGATTTATGTGGTGAGTTCATTTACAATAGATGTTTTAACTCAGGTGTATGTCAGTTGGTTGAGTCTCTTTTTGGAAGGAGATGGAGACATGAAACCATGGATCCTAAGAGTTGATCAAACCAGAATGTTGAAATGATGGATTCACAGAACAGAAGAGCAGGACTCTTCAATTTACACATTACATTTACCTTCCATTGCCCTACCAGTTTCAGTTTTGATAGAATTGTTACAGTCCACCCAAAAGAGATCTTGTATGTAAGAGTGGGGTCTGGCAGGTCAGCCTTTCACATTTTTTTAGCTTGGATTCTTCAACAGCAAGATCTCTACACTCTTGTCCTGTTTTGGGCATTCCTTCCCACCTTTATTTGTTCAAACACCTCCTGTTATATTTTCCATAACCAGTGTAGCCAGGAGCTGGATATATACAGTACATATTCCTGCAATCAGGAGACACTGTGTGGCATTGCTGCAAGGGGAACCATTTGCTTCTAGTTTTGAGAAGCATAATGCTGACCTGTTACCTTCTTATTTAGAGACAAGGCAGAGCAAAGCATCTTGGGATATGTAATCCTTGGATTTGCCCTCTGGCTGAATCATCAGGAACTACAACTACCAGCTGGCTGAAAGGGAAGAACAGACCGCTGGGAGAGACTATAAGAGGGATGGATTGAGGCCTAGCGCACTCTCTTGGGACCCGGCGTGGATCTTTGTGCAGGGATTCTGTGATAGTGTAAGCTGCAGCTGAGTCGCGGCCTGCACCAGCAGAAATATCCAGTGGATATTCAGAGGGACATCTGCAGGCAGCTCCCCTTAGTTGTCCGGTGGCAGCCTGGAGGCCGCTTCTGTTTCATTCATCCTGCAGTAATATCAGATTCCAGTGAGCTGTAGCACGGTGCAGCGGAGGCCAGATACCATCCCCTGAGCCACATTCCTGAGTTACAGCTATTAACATCATCATCATCTCTTGTTCTAGTGTGGTAAGCGGGCTATAGCCTAACCTTATAGACACTGTATATAGACACCATTGTCTCTTGCACAACTTATCATCTTTAGTGCCAAGGATTTGGATCAAACAACATATATACAGACATCTTTACCTCCTATTGCCCTTCTGCTATTTGTTGTTCCACAGAGAGCAACCTCTTTAAGTCAGTGATCACTGTGAATCCAGTTACAATTTGCTTTACACAGGGAGATTGTTTGCTGTTCATTCACAACTTGTTGATTCAGTTTTCTTTGTCATTCAAAACCTCCTTGCAAGCAATTAAACACCAAGGGCTAGCTTAACCCCTTCCTTACTGGGCACATATACCCCCTTCCTACCCAGGCGAAATTTCAGCTTTCAGCACTGTCACGCTTTGAATGACAATTGCGCGGTCGTGCGACGTGGCTCCCAAACAAAATTGACGTCCTTTTTTTGCACAAATAGAGCATTCTTTTGGTGGTATTTGATCACCTCGGCGGTTTTTATTTTTTGCGCTATAAACAAAAATAGAGCGCCAATTTTGAAAAAAAAGCAATATTTTTGGATTTTTGTTATAATAAATATCCCAATTTAAAAAAAAAAAAATAATTTTCCTCAGTTTAGTCCGATACGTATTCTTCTACATATTTTTGGTAAAAAAAAATCGCAATCGGCGTTTATTGATTGGTTTGCGCAAAAGTTATAGTGTCTACAAAATAGGGGATAGATTTATAGCATTTTTATAATTTATTTTTATTTTTATTAGTAATGGCGGCAATCAGCGATTTTTTTCGTGACTGCGACATTATGGCGGACACATCGGACACTTTTGGCGCTATTTTGGGACCATTCGCATTTATACCGCGATTAGTGCTATAAATATGCACTGATTACTGTATAAATGTGACTGGCAGGGAAGGGGTTAACACTAGGGGGCGAGGAAGGCGTTAAATGTATGCCCTGGGAGTGATTACTACTGTGTGGGGGAGGGGACTGACTGGGGGAGGTGACCGATCTGTGTCCCTATGTACAAGGGACACACATCGGTCTCCTCTCTCCCTGACAGGACATGGATCTCTGTGTTTACACACAGAGATCCACGTCCTGCCTCTGTAACAGCCGATCGCGGGTGCATGGCGGACATCGCGGCCGCCAGGCACGCGCATCGGCATTGCAGTGACGCGCCGGGCACGTGCGTGCGCCGCCGGCGGCGCTCGCGCGCCCCCAGTGGCCAAATTAGAGGAGGCCGTATAATAACGGCCTCCCGGCAATTGACAACCACCTTGCGGCCGTATATACTCGTACGGCGGGCACGAGGTGGTTAATATCAACTGGACTGTGCACAGCAATACATGACTACTTTTCACCTCCTTCCCCACTTCAGGGATTTGTTTTGCTGAGCTCATAGAACGATAATTCACCAAGAACTCTCTGTAAGAGCAGGTTGAATTTCAATACAGTTGCTTTATTGCTAAAAGTTATAACTTGTTATTTACTGTTCTGCATTTGTGTGTGGGAGCAGTAGAGAGGGGTCTGACATTTATAAGGGCCATTCCTCTACTCTCCAGTAGCCTGATCACATAGGCATTGAATGCGCTGTGTTGTGTACAAAAATTATAGTATTCATGATTAAAGGAGAAGTATGGGTTTCTTTTTTATTTTAGATTCATACTTACCTCGGTAAGACCGATGCTCCATCTGTCCCCCGCCGTCTGTGCACTGAGAACCGAGCCACCGAACATCGCCGCTGGCTCGGTTCTCACAGATCCCCGAGAGGAAAGAGGCTGTCTTTTAGTCAGCCTCTTTCCTCTCTGCTTCTCTACGCTCATTGGAGAGCTGAGCAGTGGAGGGGTGGGGGGAGGCTGTCTCAGAGGCTCACTGAGACGCTGAGACTGCCATCAATCAGGGCAGCTGGCAGATCCCAACTTGGGAAGTCGTGATGACGTGCTGCCCCGAATGAGTGGCAGTGATGTCAACGGAGAGCGGACTTCAGACCGCTCTCCGCTGAAAACAGGTCACAGGAGTGCAAAACGAATTGCACTCCTGTGACCCAGAGGAGAAGCCCAGCCTAAAAAGCTCAGGCTGGACTTCTCCTTTAAATGTTTAAATCTGATAGGTGATTGTCATTTAGTTACTGATAACATTCCTACAGGAAATAGCATTTTAAAGTGTATACTTGAGTTGACTCCAATTTATTTTTCATCTCATTAGTGAAAGAGCTACTGGTTTAATCAATTCTGGTGTATTTACTTCCTTCTTGTTGTCATTGAAAAAAGGAAAATGTATGAACCCAGGGTATCAGAGGTGGCAGAGAACTCACAGGGTCAGGGCAACTGGGGGGTACTGATATAATTTGCAACCCTCAAGAGGGCAGCGCTACACCAGTGTAATGGTTATCTATACTCCCCCAATAACCACAAATCACTTCCACAAACCTTTTTTTATTTATTTTTATTTAGATTTTTATTTAAAACAACTTTTTTTTTCCATTTTACAAACAAAAATATAAAAACAAAATAACTACTGCAGGTCGGAACAAACAATCCAACAACACGACCAAAAAAAGAGAGGAAAAAGAAAACCCAAAGGGGAAGGAGCGCCATTTATATGAATAAAGTCATCAAAATTTAGGGGATATACAATGTATGAACCTAGACCTAGATTGGGGTTGGAGGTATAAAAGTTGGTTCTATAGTTGAAAAATTAGACCTTTATGCTGATTATCTGGTGCTCTTCCTGGAACTTCTCTCCTAGAGGCTCAAGATATATTTTCAAATTTACAGTCTTGTTGGGGCTAAAGGTCAATTGGGATAAATCTCTAATTTTGCCTGTAGACCCACCGGCCAGACTGCAGGCTGCCCCTTTGCTCCCTTTGTCTTGGGCCTCCTCTGTTCATTATTTGGGCATTACTATTATCCCTAACAGTCCCCTCGTTAATTCAGCTTAAATCCAAATTGAGCGCTTAGGAACATCTTCCATTGTCTCTTATTGGTAGAATAAACGTAATCAAAATGAAAATTCTCCTGGTTTTCTTATATAAATTAAGACATTCCTTGATTTGGATACCCAAAGATTTTTTTCAACAATTTGACACTGTAATAGCTTCTTTCCTTTGGCCCCCCCAGGTTCAACAAAACTATTCTTCGAAGGCCCTGGACACATGGAGGGTTAGCCCGCCCAGATTTAAAAAAAAAATTATGCAGCCTTACTCTCACGCGCTCACAACTGGGTGACATCTGATCATTCAAGCGCCTCGGTGGTCCTCAAGGCAGCTTACCTTGGTTAGTAGAAATCATTGAGGAATGCATTATTTAGAGGAATCAAGGCACCATTTTCTCTTACACCCTCTATGAAAGCTGTAATAAGGGTCTGGCAAATGCAAGTAAGTAAACATCAAGAAGATTCCCATACATGGTCCCCAGTCACCCCTCTGTGGCTTAACCCACTCCTCTCAGAGTTCCAATCTATTCCTGATCCAGCATCAAAACATTGGACCATATCTGTACAGATGGCCCTTTAATGTCTTTTGACACTTTCAAGCAAACGTTTGGGCTTACCAACCACCATTTCTTCAGATATCTCCAGTTTCGCCATGCATTTGCTACTCAGTTTGGTCCTCAACCTGTGCTTCTCCTTCAGTCCAACCTGGAATCTTTGTTGCGGGACGACCAATTGGCCAAACCAACATCTAACATATATTAAGCGCTCATGCCTTCAGTTCATTTTGGTCTGGAAGGCTTGTTTTGTAAGTGGCAAAGTGATGTCCCGGACATGGGTGCAGAGGACTGGGAAAATGCCTGGGAATACCCCTTCCTGTAATTGGTCTCAGCCAGAGATCGTTTAATCCAAATTAAAACTGTTCACTGGGTCTATCTGACACCACAAAAACTGAGCAACATCTATCCAAGTGCTTCTTTATGCTGCTGGAAGTGTGGCTGTGGGAATGCAGATTTTTACCACTTGTTGTGGTCCTATCCCCAGATACAATTTTTCTGGGAAGAGGTCACACTTTTTATAACCTCCCTTATAGGCCTATTACTGTATTACTGTTTTACGCAAGGAAAGCTGTGATTCTAAAATGAAGTGCCCTCATTAAACTTTTGGAAGGCCTTGATTAATTCTGCTATTCCCCTATAAAAAGCCACGTACCATTCCAGGGGATGTACAGGCAAATTTGACAAAATATGGAATATTTGGCTTGAATCACACACAACTAATGCCACTCAATAATTACTATGACACCAGTTGGCTTCTTGTGGAATTTTTCTAGTTGTGCTCAAAAGCCTTCCAGGCATATTCATCTCTTATTATACCACAGGGTTATAGATCCAGTGTACAATGCACCCTTCCATTTACTGTCCTATGAATGGTGGTTGCTGAATTTGACATGTGACCCTACTCATTCTGTTCTCTGGCGGATGCGAGCAGTATAAAGTTTTGTTTGTATGTTTCTCTAAGCTGAGGTAAGGGTATTACTAGTTGGACTATGTTAGTGTCATTTTTTTGGAGCTAGGGTATGTCCAGAGGCTCTGTTTTGTGAACCAGCCTTTACCCATCAAAAAACAATAAAAAAATGTATACAAAAATAAATTTCCACAGCATTCCTAAGATAGTAGGTATGTTTTTGATAGAGAATATATTTATTAAAGTGGAAGTAAACCCTCCTATCATTTTCAGGCAAGAAAGCTGCCATCTTGGCCTCTGTTTAATCTTCAACTGCCATGATGCTGCACATGTGATCAGTTATGACACCAGCCATTGGATGGTTTGACAGTTTGGTTGAGAGCACAACCAATGTGACAGTTGGCATTCCCGGCATGCCGGGAATGTAACTGCTTTTTGAAACTGTTAAATCGATGGGTTTACTTCCGCTTTAAGCTCTGTTATCCATTCAGAAAGCGAAGATGGGGCCGGGGGAGATCCACTTGAGTACAATTAATCTACGGGCTATAAATAATGCTTTCAAAACATTGAGCCATAGATTCTGATCAGTTAAAGATAAGTTGACTTTACCCTCCGATAACAAAACAACACTTACACAGTTTTTACTCTGGAATGATATATACTTTATGTAAATACCTGTATATATATATATATATATATATATATATATATATATAGGCCATAGCTTCAAAAGATAACACACCATAAACATTTACACCAAAACATCCAAATACCAAAAACAATCCTTTTTTGGCTGATCTGAGGTTTTGCAAACTAACAAATTGCTTGATTCTACCCAATTTCTACAGATTCTATTCAGGAGATTACCAGGGCTTCAGCCATTACAAAAACCTGCAATACATGTTAAAACATAACTGACATACTGTATCTAAAAAGACAACATTCTTCATTCCCCTTGGTGTTAGTGAAAATGCTAAGCTGACCAGTTTTTTTAGCCCCCCCTCAATAACCTCGAAGCTGCGCCACTCTGCTAGCCTTTTTACTGCCATCTCAGCCTGCCAAGGGACACCCCTTGCTGTGACAGTTATAAATACTACAGGCACAGATTACAATCCAGTGCACATACAAGTAAAAAACCAAGAGCATACAAACAAATGTGAAGTTCAGAAGACCAATAGAAAGGCAAAATTGTTGTTGATTTATTAATTTACGTATTTGTATGTTTTTTTTATATTTCTCTTCTTTTTTTTTTTGCATCAAAGCAAAATACAGTCAAGTAGAAAACGTATACATGTACAAATGTACACACACAAGAGAGTGACAAATCAAAGAGGTCAAATTAAGAAAAAAGAAAGAGGGGCAGGTGGGGACCTTCTTTTTCCTATTCTAAATGGGGACTGGAGACACGTGTTGCTTTTGACGGGATTGCAGCTGCGACCCACCCTCTCCTCTCTCCATAGGACACATTGGTCAGTCTGCTCACTCCACAGTCATGTCAAGCTATGCTTAAAGGCGCAGCCTAATCTTTTAAATTAACAAATAACTTAACAATTTCCAAAGATAAATAAAAAACTGTCAGATGGTGCAGCACTCAAGCATTTCCTGAAAACTTAAATATCAGCTTTTGGCAAACTGACTCTTTAACATTACCTTTTTGAAGGAATTCAATTGTTTTTTCTAATGTTGGCACCTTTTCTAGCATTCTTTCCCATGATTTACACTTGCTATTGCTGAATGTTTTATTATGATAAGCCAGTTTCAAGCCAGTATTGGAACATTAAGCTTAAGGCCAAGACATCATTCCCTTTGCCTCAGGGCAGGCTTACAGTTTACTGAATGATCTTTCAGAAAGCCTTTAAGTGCAGCACTCTTTTTTTGTTTTCTGACAGTGGTTTGAGAATTGCATCTCTCCTAATGGCATCTGGGCAATTTAAAACGTAACTTTCTGCTCCCGTCTTATCTATCCATCATTTGTGGAGATCATGGCCAAAATAAAGTAGAGCAAACTGTTTCAGAATATATGTTATTTTTTAATCCAATCCTTTGGAACCGAAGCCAAATTTACAAACTGCAACATTATCACAATGATAGATAAATACATTTTGTTACATTGACCCCTTTAAAATAGTACAGAACCAGAGTTCAGAAAAATTACCTTCTACATATGTATCTACTCTAAATACTTCTTTATTTCAATCTAGCACAAACTAAGATCTAGGGATGAGCTTCGTGTTCGAGTCGAACCCATATGCGACTCGAACATCGGCTGTTCTGCTGTTCGCCGAATTGCGAACATTATGGGCCGTTTGCGTCAAATTGGCGCGTCACAGCTCATAATTCACTGCGGCATCGCAGTGCATTGCTGGCTGATGATTGGCCAAGCATGCACTATGACCCGCATGCTTTGGCCAATCACAGCGTGCAAAAAACGGAGAGCCATAATTGGCCAAAGCCAAGGTGGCTTTGGCCAATTATGTCTCAGGGGGTTTAGTACACGCCACACCCTATATAAGGCCACCTCCATGGCAGCCTTGTGTAGTGTGTTGCGGTGGTTAAAGAGAGAGCTTACAGAGAGAGAGAGACAGTGTCATTTATATTGAGTTAGATAGAGCAGGCAGGCGAGTCAGTTAGCTGCAGTTACAGTGTGTAGAGTATATTTATGCATCCTAGGTGTTGTATATATATCTATACACTGTTTTCAGTTTAGCTAGATCCGTTCCTGTTATTCTCTATACTGTGACAGGCAGGCAGGTGATTGTGCTAGCTGCAGTGTTTCACTTAGTGTACTGTGTGCTTTGCATAGCGTTCACCTAAAGCTTACCTGAATACAATTAGTGGTGTTCTCATAATAAAACCACAGGCAGGGAGCTGCATTAATTTCATTTAGTGTACTGCAGTACTTCTGTCCTTTGCACAGCGTTCACTTAAAGGAACCTGAATACAATTTGTGGTGTTCTGTTCTCATAATAAAACCACAGGCAGAGAGCTGCAAGCATAGGCGTGCCCTGTCTGTGCTTTAACACCTTTTGCTAGTGCTGACTGCCTGCAACATGTCTTTCCCTGCGTAGCTCACAGTCACCACCACTGGGGTCGGGTCGGGCCAGCAAAAACAGCTGTGCTTCGAGTGGGAGATGATTGAGCAGGGAACTAGGGACCACATCCGTGGAGTAATCCAGCCGCATTTCCCAATGCATCTTCTATAGTTCCGGCTGCCAGGTCCCGCAGGCGCCGGCGGAGTAATTTACATCTGCACTCCGCCCCCTCCTCTTTTTTTCCCCCTTTGAAGCAGCGGACTAGTGGAGCATGGATAGCGGCAGGCGAGTGGCTGCAGCCTGCTAGATCGAGGTGAGCACTGCAGTGAGAGCCGGTGCCCTATCTCTGCTCTGCCTTGCAGGAAAAACCAATGGCAGAAAACGGGACTCTGCATGACTTGGAGAGCCATCTAGCTCAGGAGTCACTCAGTGTCCGCTCGGTCCTGTCTGTTCTCCCAGCCCCTCCCTCACTCCACTAACTGTCCAATGCCACACTCCGCCTCCCATTTGTGTCCGCCCAACCCCGCCCACAGTCCAACCCCCTGCATGCAATGCCTGCAATGAGCTGTGATTGGGGTTTTGTGAGAAGCTGGGCGGGAGATATGAAACAATGGCTGCTATCACTGAATCAGCCACCTAAAGGGGAACCATCCTGAGAGGAGGGAGGCATAATTGGTAAGTGAAACTTTTGCACACAGAACAAAACCCCTGTCTCCCATCGCCACCTTTTTCACTGCCCCCCCTCCTGCCTCCATCTCTCCATTCTCTCTCCCCTTCTCACTTCTCCTCTACCCCCCCACTGTCATCTCTCTCTTTTTCTCTCCTCTATTTCCTCCCTCTCCTCCCTCTCTCCCCCCTCTCTCCCCCTTCTCTCCCCCCTCTCTCCCCCTCTCTCCCTCCCTCTCTCCCCCCCTCTCTCTCCCTCTCTCTCCCCCCTCTCTCCCTCTCTCTCCCCTCCCTCTCTCCTCCCTCCCTCTACCTCCCCCCTCTCTCCCCACTCTCTCTCCCCTCTCTCCCTCTCTCCATCTCTCTCCCCTCCCTCTCCCCTCCATCTCTCCTCCCTCCCTCTCCCCTCCCTCTCCCCCTTTCTCTCCCCCTCTCTCTCTCCCTCTCTCTCCCCCCTGTCTCCCTCTCTCTCCCCTCCCTCTCTCTCCCCCCTCTCTCCCACTCTCTCCCCCCTCTCCCTCTCTCTCCTCCTCTCCCTCTCTCTCCCTCCCTCTCTCTCCCCCTCCCTCCCTCTCCCTCCCTCTCTCCCCTCCCCCTCTCTCTCTCCTCCCTCCCTCTCTCCCCCTCTCTTTCCCCCTCTCCCCCCTCTCTCCCCCTCTCTCTCCCCACCCTCTCTCTCCCCCCCTCTCTCTCTCTCTCTCCCCTCTCTCCCCCTCCCTCTCTCTCCTCCCTCCCTCTCTCCTCCCTCCCTCCCTCCCTCTCTCTCCCCCCTCTCTCTCCCCCTCTCTCTCCCTCCCTCTCCCCCCTCTCTCTCTCCCCTCTCCCTCTCTCTCCTCCCTCCCTCTCTCCTCCCCGCTCTCTCTCTCTCCTCCCCCTCTCTCCCCCTCCCCCCTCTCTCTCCCCTCTCTCCCCCCTCCCTCCCTCTCTCTCTCCCTCCCCCCTCCCTCTCTCTCCCTCCCTCTCTCTCTCTCTCTCCTCCCCCTCTCTCTCTCCTCCCTCTCTCTCTCCTCTCTCTCTGTCTCCCTCTCTCTGTCTGTCTCCCTCTCTCTCCCCTCTCCCTCTCTCCCCTCTCCCTCTCTCTCCTCCCTCTCTCTCTCCTCCCTCCCTCTCTCTCTCCCCCTCCCTCTCCTCCCTCCCTCTCTCCTCCCTCCCTCTCCCTCCCTCTCTCCTCCCTCTCCCTCCATCCCTCTCTTTCTCCCCTCGCTCTCTCTC
Organism: Rana muscosa; assembly: GCA_029206835.1. Lineage (NCBI taxonomy): Eukaryota > Metazoa > Chordata > Amphibia > Anura > Ranidae > Rana > Rana muscosa. Next base: position 75,453,801 of record CM055127.1, read on the forward strand.
TTTCTCCCCTCTCTCTTTCTCCCCCCTCTCTCTCTTTCTCCCCTCTCTTTTTCTCCCCTCTCTCTTTCTCCCCCCTCTCTCTCTTTCTCCCCTCTCTCTCCCCCCCTCTCTCGCCCATCTCTCTCCCCCCTCTTCCCCTCTCTCTCTCCCCTCTCTCTCCCCTCTCTCTCTCCCCTCCCCTCTCTCTCCCCCTCTCTCTCCCCTCTCTCTCTCTCTCCCCTCTCTCTCTCCCTCTCCCCTCTCTCTCCCTCTCTCTCTCTCTTTCTCCCCTCTCTCCCCCACCTCTCTCTCTTCCCCTCCCCATTTTTTTCTCACCCCACTTTCTCTATCTTTGCCTCCCTCTCCCTCCGCCAACTCTTTTTTCCCCCTTTCTCTTTCTCTCCTGTATCTCTCGTTATATACAGACCAGTGTATATAATGTACCGTATGGTGTACATAAAATGTACAGACTGTACCCTGGCACTATACTGTACATTATATACAGACCAGTGTATATATAACATACAGCGTGGTGTCAGGGTGACACTATGTTTTGCCGCACCAGGTGACACCAACCCTAGTGACGCAATTGAGTGAGACAGCACTGAACAGGGCAGGCAGTGGGAAAATGATGGACCAAAAAACCTAGCTTGTCACTGATGCACCCTACCCTGGTTTGTCACTGTCAGCAAAAAAGTGTGTGTATACATATATATATATATATATATATATATATATATATATATATATATATATTTAAAAATACACACTTTTTTTGCTGACAAGCCAGGGTTCGTATGATATGAACCCTGGCTTGTCAGCAAAAAAAGTGCATATTTATTCATATATATATATATATATATATATATATATATATATATATATACAGGCATACCCCACTTTTAAGTACACAGTGGGGTTTATTTACTAAAGCTGGAGAGTACAAAATCAGGCTCACTTCTGCATAGAAACCAATGAGCTTCCAGGTTTTATTGCCAAAGCTTAATTGAACAAGCTGGGGTTAGAAGCTCATTGGTTTCTATGCAGAAGAGAGCCTGATTCTACACTTTTCAGCTTTAGTAAATAAACCCCATTGTGTACTTAAAAGTGGGGTATGCCTGTATATATATATATATATATATATATATATATATATATTTATATATATATATATATATATATATATATACACACACACAGATGCACATGTGTTTGAGCTTTCGTTTGAGGTGCACACCCTAATGCAATAGGCTGCGCACGCCTATGGCTGCAAGTATTTTCAGTTAGTGTACTGTGTCCTCTGCACAGTGTTCACCTAAAACTAACTGAAGACAATTGCTGCTTTTCTCATACTAATACCACAGCAGGCAGTTGATTCTGATAGCTGCATTATAATCAGTAAAGATATATATATATATATATATATATATATATATATATATATATATATACATCCCACCTTTGTGCAGCTACATCTCACTGAAGGCCATTAGTATGTCTGGAAGGCAAACAAGGAGAGGCAGACAGTCACGAGGCAATAAAAGAGGGCAAGCAGGCTCTGTGTCTAGAGGCAACAGTGCTGGTCATGGACAAGGTGCATCCTCATCAGCACGTGGCCATGGGACACTCTTGTCCTTCTCTTCGGCAGCTGGCCATGTTGAGCCGCAACATCCCCAAGACTTGGTAGAGTGGATGACCAAATCTTCCTCATCCTCCTAATCCTCTCTCACCCAGGCTCAGGGTACTTTGTCTGGCAAAGCAGCTGCCAAAGCTGCCTCTTTCCTAGGCTCAATGGCATCAGTCACTCCTTCCCTAGCCCCGCCATGTCCTCCTGAGGATTCCCCCAAACTGTTTGACCACAGTGTTGGGTACATGCTCCAGGAGGATGCCCAGCGTTTTGAAGGCTCCTATGCTGGAACCCAGCTAGAGGAAGGCAGTAACGTGAGCCCAGAGAGAGGGGGAAGTAACGTGAGCCCAGAGAGAGGGGGTGCCCAACAAGGACAGCTATCTGGCAGTCATGTTCCCCCAGCTGCAGCATACTGCCAGATTTGCTCCAGTGATGAGGAGGGAGGGGATGATGAGGTCACTGACTCCACGTGGGTGCCTGATAGGAGAGAGGAGGAGGCACATCTCCAACAAGGCAGGATGCCCTCCAGGGGCCAGCTTAAGGGCAGAACACCGACTACATCACATGGCAGAGCTCCGCATTTGTGCAGGGCGCTGCTGTCTTTGTGCGTTATTCCAAAAGTTCTTTGGTGTGGGCCTTTTTTCAGATGTGTGCAGCAGATCGCACCGTTGCCATTTGTAACATATGTCTGAAGCGTATCTCGCGTGGCCAAAACATCAGCCGCTTGGGCACCACGTGCTTGACCAGACATATGTCGACCTGCCATGCAGTTCATTGGCAAGCGTACCTAAAAGACCCACACAAAGAACACAGCGGACCTCTCCTTGCTCCTCATCAGCTGGGATCTCCAACCCCACTATACCTTCAGTCCTCTCTGAAACCTGCACTGAGAGGAGTGAAGGTGTAGAATTAGGTGTGTACTTGCGAGCAATATGCTATTGGTACACCGACGTCCGATTGTACCAGGCAAATTTCCCTGCCCCAGCTGCTGCACCACTGAAAGAAGTTCGCTCCCAGCCATCCACATGCCCAACAGTTGAATGCTAGCTTGGCTAAATTGCTAGCACTTCAACTGCTGCCTTTTCAGTTGGTAGACTCTGCCCCCTTCCGTGAGTTTGTGGAATGTGCGGTTCCTCAGTGGCAGGTTCCCAAATGCCACTTTTTCTCACGGAAGGCGATTCCGGCTCTCTACCGGCATGTGGAAGGCAATGTCTTGGCCTCGCTGGACAGGGTGGTCAGTGGTAAGGTGCATATTTCCGCTGACTAATGGTCCAGCAGGCATGGACAGGGACGTTACCTATCTTTCACAGCGCATTGGGTGACTCTGCTGGCAGCTGGGAAGGATGCAGGACAAGGTGCAGTAGTGTTGAAGGTTGTTCCCGCCACCACGCCTCCAAAATGTTACTACTGGTGATTCTGACACAACTCTCTCCTCCACCCCCTCCTCTTCTTCCTCCATGGCCTCTACCTGTGCTTTGTCCTTGGAACCAGCGTTGCTCCGTAGGCGTTCAAGGGGCTACGCAAGTACGCAGGCAAAAAGATGCCATGCGGTGCTTGAGCTGGTGTGCTTGGGGGACAGGAGCCACACTGGGGCAGAGATTCTGTCAGCTCTGCAGGGGCAGGCTCAGAGGTGGTTGACGCCACACCAGCTTAAGCCAGGAAAGGTGGTTTGCGACAATGGCACCAACCTCCTCTCCGCCCTCCAACAGGGACAACTGACCTATGTGCCCTGTTTGGCTCACGTCCTTAACTTGGTGGTGCAGCGGTTCTTGGGCAGGTACTCGGGCTTACAGGAGGTCCTGAAGCAGGCCAGGAAACTCTGTGGGCATTTCCGCCAGTCATATAATGCCAGTGCTCGGCTCGCTGACCTGTAAAAGGATTACAACCTGCCCAAGAACCGCCTAATCTGTGACATGCTCACCAGGTGGAACTCTACGTTGGCCATACTGCAGCGGCTGCACATGCAGCAGAGGGCCATCAATGAGTATCTGTTGCAATATGGCACCAGGACAGGGTCAGCGGAGCTTGGATTTTTTTCCCCAAGCCAGTGGGCCATGATCAGGGGCGCATGCACTGTCCTGGCACCATTTGAGGAGGCCACGAGGATGGTGAGCAGTGACAGTGCATGCATCAGTGACACTGTCCCTCTTGTCCACCTGTTGGAGCACACGCTGCATGGAATAATGGACAGGGCAGAACAGAGGCAGGAAGAGGAGGACTTCCTTACCTCTCAAGGCCCCCTTTATCCAGGCAGTGTTCCTGCTGGCCAGGCTATCACACATGAAGAGGAGGAGGAGGAGGAGGAGGAGGAGGATGATTGTGTCAGCTTGGAGGTGGAGACTAGCACTCAGCATCAGCAGCAGTCTTCAAGGGATCAATTACAGTCCCAAGACACCCATGGACTTGTACGTGGCTGGGAGGAGGTGGCTGCAGATCATGTCGTCCTGAGTGACCCAGAGGACTCCGGACCAAATGCCTCAACAAACCTACGCTGCATGGCCTCCCTGATCCTGCAAAGCCTGCGGAAGGATCCTCGTATTCGTGCGATCAAGGAGAGGGATCATTACTGGCTGGCAACCCTGCTTGATCCAAGTTACAAGGGTAAGGTTGCGGACCTTATCTTGCCGTTGCAGAGGGAGCAGAGAATGAAGCATCTTCGGGAGGCCTTGCAAAAAGGTCTGTGCAACGCGTTCCCAGAGACTGGGAGGTTACAAATTCCTGGTCCTGGACACGTGTTGCTGAGGCTTCGATCAGTCAAAGAAGGAGCGGTGAAGAAGGTGGCCGTCTGACCGATGCGTTCAGACAATTTTTTAGTCCGCAGCCCCAATGTATGATCGTTCCAGCAACCATCGCCAGCGTCTGTTTACATGGTGCAGGAATACCTAGGGGCAAGATCAGACTTGGACACCTTTCCCACTGAAAATTCTCCTTTGTTACTGGGTCTTGAGGATGGATCACTGGCCAGAGCTTGCACAGTATTGAGGTACTGGCCTGTCCTGCATCCAGCGTTCTTTTGGAACGCACATTCAGTAGGGATGAGCTTCGTGTTCGAGTCGAACATACGTTCGACTCGAACATCGGCTGTTCGATCGTTCGTCGAAGATCGAACGATTTGGGCCGTTCGCGCCAAATTCGAGTGACGCGAATGGCCCACAATGCACTACGCCATCGCAGTGTCATCCAGGCGCTGTGATTGGCCAAGCATGCACTGTGACCCCGCATGCTTGGCCAATCACAGCGCCGGCAGCGAGGAGAGCAATGATTGGCCACAGGCAGGATGCCTGTGGCCAATTATTGCTGAGGGGGTTTAGTACACGCCCCACACTATAAAAGGCCGCCAGCGCGGCGGCCTTGTGTAGTGTGTTCCGGAGCAGGGAAAGAGAAGCATAGGCAGGGACAGTGTCATTATTTTTCCTTTACTAATCCTGGATTCCTTGTGTTTAGGGACAAATAAGGATAGGTAGGGAGAGTGTCAGTGACAGTGTGCTATTCTGTGCTAATCCTTGTTTGTAGGGACAGAGAGGTACAGTGAGGGAAAGTGTCAGTGTGCTATTCTGTTCTAAACCAATCTTGCTGAACCATATTTTCAATCCTTGAGTTTAGGGACAGAGAAGGACACTCGTGGAAAGGAGGGACAGAGTAGGACAGTGAGGGAAAGTGTCAGTGTGCTATTCTGTTCTAAACCAATTTTGCTGTTCCATATTTTCAATCCTTGAGTTTAGGGACAGAGAAGGACACTCGTGGCAATTTTCAGTGTGCTATTCTGTGCTAAATCTTGTTTGTAGGGAGGGACAGAGTAGGACAGTGAGGGAAAGTGTCAGTGTGCTATTCTGTTCTAAACCAATTTTGCTGTTCCATATTTTCAATCCTTGAGTTTAGGGACAGAGAAGGACACTCGTGGAAATTATCAGTGTGCTATTCTGTGCTAAATCTTGTTTGTAGGGAGGGACAGGGACAGAGTAGGACAGTGTGCTATTCTGTGCTAAATCTTGTTTGTAGGGAGGGACAGAGTAGGACAGTGAGGGAAAGTGTCAGTGTGCTATTCTGTTCTAAACCAATTTTGCTGTTCCATATTTTCAATCCTTGAGTTTAGGGACAGAGAAGGACACTCGTGGCAATTTTCAGTGTGCTATTCTGTGCTAAATCTTGTTTGTAGGGAGGGACAGAGTAGGACAGTGAGGGAAAGTGTCAGTGTGCTATTCTGTTCTAAACCAATTTTGCTGTTCCATATTTTCAATCCTTGAGTTTAGGGACAGAGAAGGACACTCGTGGCAATTTTCAGTGTGCTATTCTGTGCTAAATCTTGTTTGTAGGGAGGGACAGAGTAGGACAGTGAGGGAAAGTGTCAGTGTGCTATTCTGTTCTAAACCAATTTTGCTGTTCCATATTTTCAATCCTTGAGTTTAGGGACAGAGAAGAACACTCGTGGAAAGGAGGGACAGAGTAGGACAGTGAGGGAAAGTGTCAGTGTGCTATTCTGTTCTAAACCAATTTTGCTGTTCCATATTTTCAATCCTTGAGTTTAGGGACAGAGAAGGACACTCGTGGAAATTATCAGTGTGCTATTCTGTGCTAAATCTTGTTTGTAGGGAGGGACAGAGTAGGACAGTGAGGAAAGTGTCAGTGTGCTATTCTGTTCTAAACCAATTTTGCTGTTCCATATTTTCAATCCTTGAGTTTAGGGACAGAGAAGGACACTCGTGTCAATTTTCAGTGTGCTATTCTGTGCTAAATCTTGTTTGTAGGGAGGGACAGAGTAGGACAGTGAGGGAAAGTGTCAGTGTGCTATTCTGTTCTAAACCAATTTTGCTGTTCCATATTTTCAATCCTTGAGTTTAGGGACAGAGGACACTCGTGGAAATTATCAGTGTGCTATTCTGTGCTAAATCTTGTTTGTAGGGAGGGACAGAGTAGAACAGTGAGGGAAAGTGTCAGTGTGCTATTCTGTTCTAAACCAATTTTGCTGTTCCATATTTTCAATCCTTGAGTTTAGGGACAGAGAAGGACACTCGTGGCAATTTTCAGTGTGCTATTCTGTGCTAAATCTTGTTTGTAGGGAGGGACAGAGTAGGACAGTGAGGGAAAGTGTCAGTGTGCTATTCTGTTCTAAACCAATTTTGCTGTTCCATATTTTCAATCCTTGAGTTTAGGGACAGAGAAGGACACTCGTGGCAATTTTCAGTGTGCTATTCTGTGCTAAATCTTGTTTGTAGGGAGGGACAGAGTAGGACAGTGAGGGAAAGTGTCAGTGTGCTATTCTGTTCTAAACCAATTTTGCTGTTCCATATTTTCAATCCTTGAGTTTAGGGACAGAGAAGGACACTCGTGGCAATTTTCAGTGTGCTATTCTGTGCTAAATCTTGTTTGTAGGGAGGGACAGAGTAGGACAGTGAGGGAAAGTGTCAGTGTGCTATTCTGTTCTAAACCAATTTTGCTGTTCCATATTTTCAATCCTTGAGTTTAGGGACAGAGAAGGACACTCGTGGCAATTATCAGTGTGCTATTCTGTGCTAAATCTTGTTTGTAGGGAGGGACAGAGTAGGACAGTGAGGGAAAGTGTCAGTGTGCTATTCTGTTCTAAACCAATTTTGCTGTTCCATATTTTCAATCCTTGAGTTTAGGGACAGAGAAGGACACTCGTGGAAATTATCAGTGTGCTATTCTGTGCTAAATCTTGTTTGTAGGGAGGGACAGAGTAGGACAGTGAGGGAAAGTGTCAGTGTGCTATTCTGTTCTAAACCAATTTTGCTGTTCCATATTTTCAATCCTTGAGTTTAGGGACAGAGAAGGACACTCGTGGCAATTTTCAGTGTGCTATTCTGTGCTAAATCTTGTTTGTAGGGAGGGACAGAGTAGGACAGTGAGGGAAAGTGTCAGTGTGCTATTCTGTTCTAAACCAATTTTGCTGTTCCATATTTTCAATCCTTGAGTTTAGGGACAGAGAAGGACACTCGTGGAAATTATCAGTGTGCTATTCTGTGCTAAATCTTGTTTGTAGGGAGGGACAGAGTAGGACAGTGAGGGAAAGTGTCAGTGTGCTATTCTGTTCTAAACCAATTTTGCTGTTCCATATTTTCAATCCTTGAGTTTAGGGACAGAGAAGGACACTCGTGGCAATTTTCAGTGTGCTATTCTGTGCTAAATCTTGTTTGTAGGGAGGGACAGAGTAGGACAGTGAGGGAAAGTGTCCTATTCTGTTCTAAACCAATTTTGCTGAACCGTATTTTCAATCCTTGAGTTTAGGGACAGAGAGGTACAGTGAGTGAAACTGACAGTGTGCTATTCTGTTCTAAACCAATTTTGCTGTTCCATATTTTCAATCCTTGAGTTTAGGGACAGAGAAGGACACTCGTGGAAAGGAGGGACAGAGTAGGACAGTGAGGGAAAGTGTCAGTGTGCTTTTCTGTTCTAAACCAATTTTGCTGTTCCATATTTTCAATCCTTGAGTTTAGGGACAGAGAAGGACACTCGTGGCAATTTTCAGTGTGCTATTCTGTGCTAAATCTTGTTTGTAGGGAGGGACAGAGTAGGACAGTGAGGGAAAGTGTCCTATTCTGTTCTAAACCAATTTTGCTGAACCATATTTTCAATCCTTGAGTTTAGGGACAGAGAGGTACAGTGAGTGAAACTGACAGTGTGCTATTCTGTTCTAAACCAATTTTGCTGTTCCATATTTTCAATCCTTGAGTTTAGGGACAGAGAAGGACACTCGTGGAAAGGAGGGACAGAGTAGGACAGTGAGGGAAAGTGTCAGTGTGCTATTCTGTTCTAAACCAATTTTGCTGTTCCATATTTTCAATCCTTGAGTTTAGGGACAGAGAAAGACACTCGTGGCAATTTTCAGTGTGCTATTTTGTGCTAAATCTTGTTTGTAGGGAGGGACAGAGTAGGACAGTGAGGGAAAGTGTCCTATTCTGTTCTAAACCAATTTTGCTGAACCATATTTTCAATCCTTGAGTTTAGAGACAGAGAGGTACAGTGAGTGAAACTGACAGTGTGCTATTCTGTTCTAAACCAATTTTGCTGTTCCATATTTTCAATCCTTGAGTTTAGGGACAGAGAAGGACACTCGTGGAAAGGAGGGACAGAGTAGGACAGTGAGGGAAAGTGTCAGTGTGCTATTCTGTTCTAAACCAATTTTGCTGTTCCATATTTTCAATCCTTGAGTTTAGGGACAGAGAAGGACACTCGTGGCAATTTTCAGTGTGCTATTCTGTGCTAAATCTTGTTTGTAGGGAGGGACAGAGTAGGACAGTGAGGGAAAGTGTCCTATTCTGTTCTAAACCAATTTTGCTGAACCATATTTTCAATCCTTGAGTTTAGGGACAGAGAGGTACAGTGAGTGAAACTGACAGTGTGCTATTCTGTTCTAAACCAATTTTGCTGTTCCATATTTTCAATCCTTGAGTTTAGGGACAGAGAAGGACACTCGTGGCATTTTTCAGTGTGCTATTCTGTGCTAAATCTTGTTTGTAGGGAGGGACAGAGTAGGACAGTGAGGGAAAGTGTCCTATTCTGTTCTAAACCAATTTTGCTGTTCCATATTTCAAATCCTTGAGTTTAGGGACAGAGAAGGATAGGCAGGGGACAGTGTCAGTGTCATTGTTGCTAAGCCTCCTGCACAGTATACTCCTGAAGGTAGCCCTTATTGCTATTTTTCCCATCTCCCTGCAGGCCATCCATTAAAATGTCTGGAAGGCAAACAAGGAGAGGCAGACAGTCAGGAGGCAAAAAAAGAGGGCAAGCAGGCTCTGTGTCTGGGGGCAACAGTGCTGGTCGTGGACGCGGTGCATTGTCATCAGCACATGGCCATGGGACACGCTTGTCCTTCTTTTCGGCAGCTGGACATGTTGAGCCACATCATGCCGAAGACTTGGTAGAGTGGATGACCAAGCCCACCTCATCCTCCTCATCCTCTCTCACCCAGGCTCAGGGTACTGGCAAAGCAGCTGCCAAAGCGTCCTCTTCTCTGGTATCATTATCTTCATTAGTCAATCCTTCCCTAGACCCACCATGTCCTCCTCCTGAGGAGTCCCCCGAACTGTTTGAGCACAGTGTTGGGTACATGCTCCAGGAGGATGCCCAGCGTTTCGAAGGATCTGATGATGATACCCAGCTACAGGAAGGCAGCAGCGTGAGAGCAGAGAGAGGGGATGCTCAAGAAGGACACCAATCTGGCAGTCATGCTCCAGCAGCTGCAGCATACTGCCAGATTGGCTCCAGTGATGAGGAGGGAGGGGATGATGAGGTCACTGACTCCACGTGGGTGCCTAATAGGAGAGAGGAGGAGGAGGAGGAGGATGAGGAGGAGGCACATCTCCAACGAGGCAGGATGCCCTTGAGTGGCCAGCGTATGGGCAGCACACCGACGGAATCACACCGCAGAGCTCCGCCTGTGCAGGGCGCTGCCTCTGCCCGTCATTCAAAAAGTTCTTTGGTGTGGGCCTTTTTTGAGGCGAGTGCATCAGATCGCACAGCTGCTGTTTGCAACATATGTCTCAAGCGTATATCGCGTGGCCAAAACATCAGCCGCTTGGGCACCAGATGCTTGATCAGACATATGTTGACCTGCCATGCAGCTCGTTGGCAAGCCTACCTTAAAGACCCACACCAAAGAACAAAGCTGACCTCTTCTTGCACCGCATCAGCTGGGATCTCCAACCCCACTATACCTTCACTCCTCTCTGAAACCTGCTCTGAGAGGAATGAAGGTGTAGAATTAGGTGTGTCACAGGCAAGTACTTGCGGGCACTCTGCTAGCAGTACACCAACGTCCGATTATAGCAGGCAAATTTCCCTGCCCCAGCTGCTGGACCGTCGAAAGAAGTTCACTCCCAGCCATCCACATGCCCAGCGGTTGAATGCTAGCTTGGCTAAATTGCTAGCGCTTCAACTGCTGCCTTTTCAGTTGGTAGACTCGTCCCCCTTCCGTGAGTTTGTGCAATGTGCGGTTCCTCAGTGGCAGGTTCCCAAACGCCACTTTTTTGCACGGAAGGCGATTCCGGCTCTCTACAGGCATGTGGAAGGCAATGTCTTGGCCTCCCTGGACAGGGCGGTCAGCGGTAAGGTGCATATTACCGCTGACTCATGGTCCAGCAGGCATGGACAGGGACGTTACCTTTCTTTCACGGCCCATTGGGTCACTCTTTTGGCAGCTGGGAAGGATGCAGGACAAGGTGCAGTAGTGTTGGAGGTTGTTCCACCGCCACGCCTCCAAAATGCTACTACTGGTTGTGACACACCTCTCTCCTCCACCCCCTCCTCTTCTTCTTCCTCCATGGCCTCTTCCTGTGGTTTGTCCTCGGAACCAGCGGTGCTCCGTAGGCGTTCAAGGGGCTACGCAAGTATGCAGGCAAAAAGATGCCATGCCGTGCTTGCGCTGGTGTGTTTGGGGGACAGGAGCCACACTGGGGCAGAGGTCCTGTCTGCTCTGCAGGGGCAGGCCGAGAGGTGGTTGACGCCACGCCAGCTTAAGCCAGGAATGGTGGTTTGCGACAATGGCACCAACCTCCTCTCCGCCCTCCGACAGGGACAACTGACCCATGTGCCCTGTATGGCTCACGTCCTTAACCTGGTGGTGCAGCGGTTCTTGGGCAGGTACCCGGGCTTACAGGATGTCCTGAGGCAGGCCAGGAAAGTCTGTGTGCATTTCCACAGATCTTATAATGCCAGTGCTCGCCTGGCTGAGCTGCAAAAGGAGTTGAACCTGCCCAAGAACCGCCTTATATGTGACATGCCCACCAGGTGGAACTCAACGTTGGCCATGCTGCAGCGGCTGCACACGCAGCAGAGGGCCATCAATGAGTATCTGTGCGACTACTGCACCAGGACAGGGTCAGGGGAGCTCGGGTTTTTTTCACCACGCCAGTGGGGCATGATCAGGGATGCATGCACTGTCCTGGCACCATTTGAGGAGGCCACGAGGATGGTGAGCAGTGACAGTGCATGCATCAGTGACACTGTACCTCTTGTCCACCTGTTGGAGCACACGCTGCGTGGAATAATGGACAGGGCACTTGAGGCAGAACAGAGGCAGGAAGAGGAGGACTTCCTTGCCTCTCAAGGCCCCCTTTACCCAGACAGTGTTCCTTCTGTCCCACCCATCGCACAGGAAGAGGAGGAGGAGGAGAAGGAGGAGGATTGTGTCAGCATGGAGGTGGAGGCTGGCACTCAGCATCATCAGCAGCAGTCTTTTAGGGATGATTTACAGTCCCAAGAAACCAGTGGCCTTGTACGTGGCTGGGAGGAGGTGGCTGCGGATCATGTCGTCCTTAGTGACCCAGAGGACTCCGGACTGAATGCCTCAGCTAACCTACGCTGCATGGCCTTCCTGATCCTGCAAAGTCTGCGGAAGGATCCTCGTATTCTTCGGATCAAGGAGAGGGACCATTACTGGCTGGCCACTCTCCTTGATCCACGGTACAAGGGTAAGGTTGCGGACCTTATCGTACCGTCGCAGAGGGAGCAGAGGATGAGACAACTCCGGGAGGCCTTGCAGAAAGGTCTGTGCAACGCGTTCCCAGAGACTGGGAGGTTACAAACTCCTGGTCCTGGACAACGAGTTGCTGAGGCTTCGGGCAGTCAAAGAAGGAGCGGTGGGGAAGGTGGCCGTCTGACCGATGCGTTCAGACAATTCTTTAGTCCGCAGCCCCAAAGTATGATCGGTTCCAGCAACCATCGCCAGCGTCTGATATACATGGTGCAGGAATACCTAGGGGCAAGGTCAGACTTGGACACCTTCCCCACCGAAAATCCTCTGGCTTACTGGGTCTTGAGGATGGATCACTGGCCAGAGCTTGCACAGTATGCAATTGAGCTACTGGCCTGTCCTGCATCCAGCGTTCTTTCAGAACGCACATTCAGTGCTGCTGGAGGATTTGTCACGGATCACAGGGTGCGCCTGTCCACCGACTCGGTTGATCGACTGACTTTCATCAAGATGAACCAGTCTTGGATCACCACCAGCTACCACACACCAGATGCTGATATAACAGACTAATTGATTTTAAAATGTCACATCCCTTCAAGACTGATGCTGATGCTGAGTGCCTGTGCTGTTATGTTGACTGGCTATCCTCCTCCTCCTCCTCAATGATACGATTAATGATGATAGCTTGGAAGATCATTTTGGTTTATGGGTGACGCCACCAGTGGCTAAGGCCCAATTTTTCAGCCCCTGTTTAACAGGGGCGTGTAATTAAAATTTTTGATGCAATACTTTGCAACTGGCCTCATTGCTGTGCTCCAAGCACAGTATCTGTGAGGGGTTGCAGTGTTGTGCCACCAGTGCCTAAGGCCCAATTTTTCAGCCCCTGTTCAACAGGGGCATGCAATTATAATTATTGATCTAATAATTCACAGCAGGGCCCATTGCTGCGCCCACCAAGAGTAACTGTCAGGCCTTACAGTGTTGTGGCACCAGCACCACCATCACCACCACCACCACCACCAAAGGCCCAATTTTTCAGCCCCTGTTCAACAGGGGCATGCAATTATAATTATTGATCTAATAATTCACAGCAGGGCCCATTCCTGCGCCCACCAAGAGTAACTGTCAGGCCTTACAGTGTTGTGGCACCAGCACCACCATCACCACCACCACCAAAGGCCCAATTTTTCAGCCCCTGTTCAACAGGGGCATGCAATTATAATTATTGATCTAATAATTCACAGCAGGGCCCATTGCTGCGCCCACCAAGAGTAACTGTCAGGCCTTACAGTGTTGTGGCACCAGCACCACCATCACCACCACCACCACCACCAAAGGCCCAAATTTTCAGCCCCTGTTCAACAGGGGCATGCAATTATATTTATTGATCTAATAATTCACAGCAGGGCCCATTGCTGCGCCCACCAAGAGTAACTGTCAGGCCTTACAGTGTTGTGGCACCAGCACCACCATCACCACCACCACCACCACCACCACCAAAGGCCCAATTTTTCAGCCCCTATTCAACAGGGGCATGCAATTATAATTATTGATCTAATAATTCACAGCAGGGCCCATTGCTGCGCCCACCAAGAGTAACTGTCAGGCCTTACAGTGTTGTGGCACCAGCACCACCATCAAAGGCCCAATTTTTACTACCACTGATCAACAATTATATGTTATTACAATTCCTGATATAATAGTTGACAGCAGGGCGTTCCAGCACCCACCAAGAATAACTGTGAGTGCTTTCAGTGTTGTGCCAACACCAACACCTAAGGGGTCAATTTCTGCAGAGTATATATGGCAGGTCCCTACTTTCAAACATCCAACTTACAAACTACTACTACTTGCAAACGGAAGAAGACAACAGGAAGTGAGAGGAAATCTACCCCTTGGAAGGAAAATTCTCTCCTGTAAGAATTAATATGGGAGAAAGGTGTCTCCTCTCTACTGATGCTTTATCACCAATCCTTGTTTCAATAAAAACACCACATTTCAAAAACAGTTGTCATTGGGACGCAAAGTGAGGTGAAATGTTCTGAACAGGGGCACAGACAGCAAAAAAAATGTGACAGGGGTGATAACCGTTCCCTATGTTTTACAAAAAGCAAAAAAAAAGGAATTTGGCATGGAGCTCCACTTAAACAATGCAGCTGTTCAAAATTACAAACAGATTCTACATAAGAACAAACCTACAGTCCCTGTCTTGTATGCACCGCCTGTATACGGCTGTTCAGAGTATATAGGTCCTTTTTTATTTTGTGTGCGGGGTTCCCCTTAATATCCATACAAGACCCAAAGGGGCTGGTAATGGGCTGGGGTAGGGGGGGGGGGGTTGATGGGGTAGCTATGCCATTTTTCCTAAAGATTTTCATCCATATTACCGGGACCAGACATTGCATTAAAGCCGCAAGCAGTTTTAAATGGCTTTTTTTCCTTTAGAAATGTTATTTTGTGCAGGGACAGTTCTAAACACGGGAAACACGTGGCACTTCACAGGCATACTTTAGACACCCCCTAGGTACAATATTTAAAGGAATATTTGACTTTTTTTTTTTCACTTTATGCATCATTAAAATGACTGCTCACGGAAAACGTCCGTTTTTAAAACTTCTTTTTGCATTGATACATGTCCCCTGGTGCAGAACCCGGGTTCCTAAACTCTGTTTCGGACAATAACATGGATAATAGTCGTTATAATTAGCACTTTAGAATCCGAACGTTCGCATCCATTGTATTTAATAGGGTTCTAATGTTCGTGCGAACTTTCGGTCCGTTCGCGGGTTCTGGTGCGAACCGAACCCGGGGGTGTTCGGCTCATCACTAACATTCAGTGCTGCTGGAGGCTTTGTAACTGATCACAGGGTGCGCCTGTTAACCGACTCGGTCGATCGACTGACCTTTTTTGTTATGATAGGAAGCAGTGCTCTTTTTTTCAGATTTTCTATTTTTTAATGCCCAAGCGGGTGTCTTATTACGTGCTTATTTTCTCTTCATTTTTTTCTCTCTGGCATGCGGCTTAAATTACTCAATATAGGCTCCTGGAATGTCCGGGGGATGGGTGACCCGGTTAAAAGGGCCGCAATTTTTTCCACGCTTGAGTGGTATGGGGTGGAATTATTCTGCATACAAGAGACTCATTTAACAAAGGAAACACAGTTAAAATTATCTAATAGTAAATATCAATGTCAGTACCACTTGGTTTATTCCTCCTATTCTAGGGGGGTGAGCATAATGGTGAAAAGGAGGATATCTTTTGTATGCAGAGAGTCTAGAATAGATGAATTGGGTTGTTATATTTTTTGGACTGTTTAATAGAAAATTAACCATTTGTATTGGCAAACGTTTATATTCCTCCAGCTTTTAAAATGGAGATATTGTATAAATTAATGGAGTTTGTGTTAAATAAGGAAGGCATCCCAGTGATAGTGGTAGGGGATTTTAATGAAGTATTGGATAAAACAGTGGATAGATTTCCACCAGGAATACGGTCGGTTAAGATGGGAGAGGGACGCCTAGCCCAGTTTTTGGAAGAGGTGGGATGGTATGACATTTGGAGAATGGGGAACCCTGATGAGCGGCAGTACTCCTGCTTCTCGAGCTCATACTCCACATTGTCTAGAATAGACATGGCCTTGGGAAATTGGAAAACATTGCAGTTAGTTGGCAAAATTGATTATTATCCAAGAGGGGTGTCGGATCACTCCCCACTGGTGCTGACAATGAATATAGGGAAAAAGTGTCCCTCAAGTAACTGGAAAATAAGTCCCTTCTGGTTGGAACTGATGGGAAAACCAGAGGAAATAGGGAAAAGATTGAAAGAGTTTGTTGACTTTAATTCAGAGACAGCACCGGTGGGGGTGATATGGGACGCCCTGAAGGCCTTTCTTAGGGGAGTATTAATTAAACAGGTGGCCAAGATTAAGAGAAATTCCAGGGAATGGGAAGAGAAGATCAGGAAAGAGGTGGTGGAGGCAGAAAAACAATATGTGGAGGATCCAACCCTGACGAAACAAAGGAGATGGCTCGAAAAGCAGCAGGAGTATAAAATGGCGGTTATAAGGAAAACTGAGAATAAGCATCTTTTCCAAAAACAGAGTACCTTTGCGGAATGGGAAAGTGTAGGCCATACGCTGGCTCTCTTGGTTAAAACTAATTCAGCTCCTTCTAATATTTCCGCAATTAGGACGTTGGGGGGGGGGTGGGATATCCTCCCAAACATCTGTAACATTAGATACATTCGTGTCATGCTACCAGGGCCTGTATAAGTCAAAAAGTGAAGATGATATGGCCCTAATGGTTGGGTTCCTGGGCGGAATAGAAACACCAGTTCTAACAGAGGAGGATAGAAGCGCTATAGAAGCCCCAATAACATTAGAGGTACTACAACAGGCAGTGGTGGGGATGTCCAAACAGAAGTCCCCTGTTCAACATTACAATTCTTGATCTAAAATTTCACAGCTGGGCCCATTCCTGTGCCCACCAAGAGTAACTGTGAGGACTTACAGTGTTGTGGCACCAGCACCACCACCAAAGGCCCAATTTTTCCTACCACTGTTCAACAATGGCATGTAATTACAATTATTGATATAATAGTTCACAGCAGGGCATTCCAGCGCCCACCAAGAGTAACTGTGAGGGCTTACAGTGTTGTGGCAACACCAATACCTAAGGGCCAAATTTCTGCAGAGTATATACGGCAGGCCCCTACTTTCAAACATCCAACTTACAAACGACTCCTACTTGCAAACGGAAGGAGACAACAGGAAATGAGAGGAAATCTACCCCTAGGATGGGAAATTCTCTCCTGTAAGAGTTACCGTAATATGGGAAAAAAGTGTCTCCTCTGCACTAATGCTTTATCACCAATCCTTGTTTCAATAAAAAACCCACATTTTCAAAAAACATTTGTCATTGGGATGGAAAGTGAGGTGAACTGTTCTGAACAGGTGCACACTGCACAGACAGCAAAACAAATGTTACAGGGGTGACAACCCTTCCCTATGTTTTCCAAAAAGCTTAAAAATTGATTTTTGGGCTAGAGCTACACTTAAAAAATGTACCTGTTGCTAGTTAAAAACAGATTCTACTTAAAGTCGTTGTAAACCCGGTTTAAAAAAAAAAAAAAACACCTGCAAGGCAAAGCCATAATGAGCTAGTATGACTAGCAAACTAGCTCATTATGCATCACTTACCTTAGATCGGGGCCCCCGAAGCCATCCTTGTCTCCCCCTCCAGCCGCAGCCATCGCTCCACAGCGCTGGGATTGGCCGGAGCGGCGAAGACGTCACGCCACGCAAGCGCGCGGGAGTCGTCAAATCCGACAATGCCGGATTTGTGAATGGGGATTCGGACTGAATGCACCGTTGTAGACATTGGTGCATGTCTTTTTTTGCAAATTCTCCTAAACCGTGTAGGTTTAGGAGATATATCTTGCACCTACAAGTAAGCCTTAATCTAGGCTTACCTGTAGGTGCAAGTTGCATAAGTGGGTTTACAACCACTTTAAGAACAAACCTAGAGTCCATGTCTTGTTTGCACCGCCTGTATACTGCTTTTCAGAGTATATAGGGCCTTTTTTTAATTTGGGTGCGGGGTTACCCTTAATATCCATACAACACCCAAAGGGGCTGGTAGTGGGCTGGGGGGGGGAGGTGGGAGGGGGTACCCATGCCATTTTTCTCAATGATTTTCATCCATATTGCCAGGACCAGACATTACCTTAAAGCCGCAAGCAGTTTTAAATGACTTATTTTCCTTTAGAAATGTCATTTTGTGCAGGGACAGTTCTAAACACGGGAAACACACGCCACTTTACAGGCATACTTTAGACACCCCCCAGGTACGATATTTAAAGGAATATTTCACTTTTTTTTTCACTTTAAGCATCATTAAAATCACTGCTCCCGAAAAAACTGCAGTTTTTAAAACTTTTTTTGCATTGATACATGTCCCCTGGGGCAGGACCCGGGTCCCCGAACCCTTTTTAGGACAATAACTTGCATATTAGCCTTGATAATTAGCACTTTTGATTTGGAACGTTCGAGTAAAGTTTGTGCAAACTTTCGGTCCGTTCGCAGGTTCTGGTGTGAACCGAACAGGGGGGTGTTCAGCTCATCCCTACTAAGAACCTATATGCACATCTGTGAGGGTCAATGTATCTGTTTACTTAGGCTCTGGCACCAGACTTGAACGTGGCAACTGGCAATTCTGGCAACTGTCAGAAGGAAATATCATAATGTTTTTCATTTCACCATCATAAGATTCAATCAGGCTTATCAGTAATACATTTTATCATACTAATGAACTGCACTGATTTACCCCCTGAAGTTCAGTGCAGACCATAAAAAATTGTATTTTGATCTAATTTGCACTCATTATTAGTAGTGTAATTGGGGCCTAAATTGAATCTGTGGCCAGGTTGCAATTGCAACACCCACCATTTTATTCTGTAGGATCTATGCTTAAAAAATATATTATGGTTGGGGGTTCTAAGTTGTTTTCTAGCAAAAAGAAAATGCAAATTTTGACAGAATTGGCAGAATCAGCTTGAGAAACTAGCAGTAAATCTTCACTTTAAACACTATATAAGTATTTCTTTTATTTTCCTTATTTAATATAACATAAAAAGTATCTTAAATATATTATTATCGTTTTAACAACAGCTGTTACATAGGAAATTATCACGTGAAGCAGTGGTCTCAGGGTATCATGACATAATGGACACCAAAACTGCAGATGAAAATAAAAGTGAATCTTGGGATTTGAATGCAAAAAATGACATATTGACATGCCTCCAGTAATATTTTAAATGTCAGACAGGATTCTCCAAAATGTCGAGATGAATTCCAGAAAGCCTCTAAGGAAATATTTCTCTGCAAATACCACAAGCAGGTATTTGGCATGAAACTTGGAACCTTGAAATGTTGATTTAGAGAACTTTCGATAGAGTGCACATAGTATACATTATTTATTTCAGAGACCATCATGTTTAAATTTAAGCTGCTATTTCATTATTTATAGTGGAATATCTAGAGTATGGTAACTTGCACAGGCCCAGGGCTATTTTCAAAATGTTTACAAGAGAAAAAGTGGATTTCATCTAATCACAGCTGACTGCCCTTACACTACTTGACAGTTTGAGCCAGTTCACCTGCTCGTCACTGACCTGTTTACCATTTGTGCACTTTTTCCTCTTGTGTCAGAGCTGCTGAGAGATTGGCAAGTGGAGTTAATATACTGACTGACACAGATCAATTGGATCAGGTCAACAGATGACTACTGAGCTTCTGAGATGATATGAAATACCTTCACTATTTATTACATAGTCAATAGTCAAGCTGCATATATTTGGGTTATGGAAGTAAATAAACTAGGGATTATACCAGGTATTTTGCTTTTTGGCATTCTTAAATGAGTTCCAGTTCTGATTGCAGATGGTATTTATTCAAAATGTAACTATGGGCAAAACTAAAAATGGCATATATGGTACAGACTGTCACTAACACTACCACAGCAATTTTTGTTTTTCTGAGTCCTTTTCGTAATATAGTGTCAGGAAAGGCATGCCAGCAGGCCAGATGTCTCCTTATGTCTCCTCTGTGCGCAGACACAGTCTCACATTCACGTCCACATAGAAAAGGTGCATGCGCTCAAGCGTGCATATCCGGTACCATCCTGGCTTGCCTTGATCATCACGTGAACTCTGCCTGTTATGACTTTGCCTTGCTTCCTATGACCTCTGCTTCTGCTTGTTGCCACTGTACTGCTGATCCTGTACCGACTCCTGCCTGCATCTTGACTACACTCCTGTCTATGTACTTGTATCTGATCCGATTAGCAGTCCCTGACCCGGCATGGATGACTCTACTGTTTCTCCACATGCTGCCTAGCAATCTGCTGCAAGCACCTACCTGCTACCAGGCAGGACCTGTTCATTGCCTGCTTGCCGACCAGCCAACACCTGCTTGTCACCTGCCTATTATCAACCAGTGCCTGCTCATCACCTGTCTGCTGCCAGCCATTACCTGCCTGTTCCAGCCTGCCAACTCCCAGCAAGTCCGTTTTGCTGTGGTCCACTGTCTGCATTCTAGCGCCACCTATCCACTCTATCAGCGGCCCTGAGTCAGGGGTGCAGGAGAGACCTTCCCCATCACATCAGACTCCTCCACCAGGTATGTGACACATACGTTTTTAGCTATTGGTCTTGCTAGTAGATTATTTTTCCACTTCTTGTGATATAGTGACAATGTTATTTGTCCTGAAGTAAAATCATGTGCACCTTATGGACAGGGTAATTGTGGGTGAACATGTACTTTCTGTAATAAAGAGTTAAACTTTACTACTTTTTATTTGTTTGTTAACAGGTTCCTATGTTCAACCTTTCAGATATGTGGATGTGGTGCAATAATTCAAAGAACTCAAAAGCAGAATATGAAATAAAATGAATTTGCTTAGCTTGGTTTAAAGATTTGTTACAGGTTATAAAATAAATATAGCATCATGCAAGTCCAGAGGAGCCCATAATTGAATTTGAAATTTCTGGAAGCAACAGTCAGGTGCTCTGTCCTCTGCCCTGGGCAGAAAAAAATCTATTTGGCAGGGAGCGGTATTGTAATAATGCCTAAAAATGCTAACGTTTAAATAACATTTCTGAGAGGTGGTGCATGTGTACGATTTATGCAACCTAGTACAGCAAAACTGATTTACAAAGAAAAAAAAATGCACCTTAATTGCTAGCAATTGCCAGCTTCAGCCTCTTTACTTCTATGTGTAAACAAACAATGGGAATTTCTTATTCTATACCAGACCCTTATCCTAGATAAGGTTCTGGTATAGATGTTATTGGGGACCCACAAAAAGGGCATTGGGTTCCTCCCATAATTCTTATTAGACCCTTCCGGTCTGGTATAGATTGTAAGGGGGAACCCCACAAAAAAATCAAGAAAACATTGTTGCATAAGTCGATCCTGTCTTTGACCAAAGCTTAGAGGAAGTTGGTGGGGTTTGCGTTTTGGCAGCCCGGCAGACCCTGACCAGAGCCTGGCGAAAAACATTACTTAATTTCACTGAAGTTAAGCAGTGGTTCCTTGGGACCATGGTCCACGAGAAACTTACATCCATACTTACCGACACCCATGCCAAATTTCTGAAGATTTAGGATCCCTGGTTGCCAAAACGGGAGTATAATAAATCTCACAAAACAGTTTAGATTTCATAACTTTAGCTGAGATAAAAGTGGATATATATTACTCCTCAACTCTCCTCCGTCAACTGCGGTATACACAGTACCCACCACTCTTTACAACAGTCAAATTTAGCCACACCATATTTTGGTGCCCAATGGGGCAGAATAAAAAGAGGAAATGAATTCATCTGTCTGAATGTTATAAGTAATTTTTCTGCTAAGTAGGTGTAAGTAAGAACAACATTTGTTAGACTCACCTGTGCCTTAGTAATGAGTTGATGCAGTGGGTAGTGTAGCGCACCAACCCCAGACTTTACCTGCTTTTCTTCTGCTTGGCTCCTCCGCAGGAAAATAATGAGGCACACCGCACCACAAGCCTGTACCCTCCTGAATAGAGAGGTTGAGTGGTGTTAGTTTCTCGGGCCTGCTTGCAGCTGGTGTAAAAAAGCCTCCAGTGCTGACCTTGTTTCTGCAGTAGTCAGAAACAAGTCTTTAATTCTTCCAAGTAAGCAACTGTCCACACCAACTGAAAGGTCCAACACTTATTTATTCCTTCTTGCACAATAAACAGTCTCTTTAAGAGCAGACGGGTTGGGACAAACACGGGTCAGATAAGGTGTGAGGAGGTCCAGGCACAAACTTAAATTTGTTTTTCTCCTGCTCTGATCAGCACGAACAGGCTTGGTGCACGGTCTCTGCCACAGACCATGAGGTTGGTCACTGCCACTGACCGGGTGAAGAAAAGATGAAAGTCACTGCTACTGACCTTGGGTGCGTAATGTCACTGCCACTGTGACTTAAAGAACACGCACTTCCTTCCGTTAGTGAACTAGCCCTTATAGGACAAGAACATCCCTCCGGAGATTTACCAGAGGCCCCATCTGTCACCACGACTCTGCGCTGGGTCTTCAGAAATGGTCACCTCCCTGGCCTCCTCGTCCTGGATATGGGTCCCCTCGCAAGGCAGATGCCTGGGAGTCTTGGTCCCCGGCAGATCCCAGCCGAAGGCCGCTGGGCTCCGGGCCTTTCTCCAAAGTACCTCACCCCAGACTGAAGGTGTCTGTGATGGAACAGCAGCTCCCTCTCTGGGCCTAGGGCACCCAGAGACCTCCCGACCAGGCCTCTGGGCCTTGGGCACCCGGAGGCGACACACACGCACCCAGGCCTAAGGTGCCCGAGCGCGGAACCGACGACCCCTCTGGAAGATGGCCGCCCCCTTTTATATCTTCTCCCGACAGGCACAGCAGGTTCCTCGCCCCGCCGTACTGCTGCCGAGAGGGGACAAAAAGGACACAACCTCGTACTGCAGTTCAACCCAGGCCCACGGCAACAGCGCCACCCATAGGCCCCAGTGAACTTACACACCAGTACTATCTCCCAGGGATAGAAATGGTCCATGAGACCTAACAATTAGTGCATCTGAGCCAGGTTACCACTCAGATGCTTCCCCCTAAATGTAACCACCCGCTACAGTAGTAAAAAGATTCTATGGAATTTTGGATATTTTCCTTTAAACAATTATGTCATAGACTAAACATGACACTAAACTCTGGTTTAAAAAAAATCCCTGTATGTTGGAACGTAGCCGCCCTCTCTTGCTTGCTCCTGAGATAGACTATGGACTGTGAACTATGGACAATTTATTTTTAGTGTGCATAGAGCAGTGCACGTGCAACCAACATTCACTGCTTGTTCCCAAAAATTGGAAGTAAATGGGAAAAGGTGATATGTGGGAGCTCAAGGAGCACATTACAAGGAGGCAGAAAAACACAATAAGAAGCGATTTATTGAAAATCGTTTACAATGCCATGAAGTGGTGGATGTGTATGGATTATTTTTGGAAAAAAATAATATTGTTGAGGGCAACTTTGAACTCACCATCTTAAAATAATTGATGCAGGTATTTCATATCTTGTGCATGTCTCTAATCCGTATAGGGGATAGAGAGGTAATGTGTCAGGAAGGGATTAGCCCAGATTGGATTATTCAGGGAGATAAACCAGTCATCTTGAGGTGAAAGTTTAGCAACATGAAGAAAAAGATTTGAGGAAAGTTCAAATAATTTAGGTACCTGGAACCAATACGGGTGACTTTCTGAATAACAAATTACTAATTATTCAAAAGAGGTCATTATTGGAGGTCAAAAAAGGCTAATTCGGCCAAAGTTGCCGGGTAGCTAAAGCAATGTGAAGTTGTTGTTGATTTCGCAAAAATGAAACACAGTTTTCCATTCGTTGCCCTCCTTGATCCTCAAGAGATTGTATGCCCCTCGCAAATCAAGCTTCAAAAACCATTGCTGCCTTGAGGCGGTCAAATAACTTCGTAATCAAAGGAATCGGATACGCGTTCTTAATCGTGAAGCGATTGAGACCCCTATAATCAATACAAGGTCTCAGTTCACCATTCTTCTTTTTCACAAAGAAGAAACCAGCAGGAAACGTGGATTTATGGATGAATCCTTGAGAAACTACGTCGGCCACCTACTCCTCCATGGCTTTGTCTTCTGAGACAGACAAATGGTAGACCCAACCACGAGGGGGTATGGCACAAGGTTGAAGGTCAATTTTGCAATCCTATGACCAGTGCAGAGGCAAACTACCGGCTTGTCAAAGACATCACAAAATTCTCTTTACTCCTCCGGCAGGGAGGAGAGTGAAGGGGTGCACAAGACCTTAGCCACTTTCAGAAAACATGTCCTCCTGCACTGTGGCGACCAGGAAAGAACCTCAGCACAAAGCCAATCAAAAGAGGGGTTGTGCCTCTGTAACCAAGAATAACCAATAACCATCAGAAAATGAGGTGAGGAAATTAGTTGGAATGGGATTATCTCATGATTAAGAGCCCCCACGACCATGGTCAATGGAGCAGTCTCACAAGTTACCTTGGCAGGCTGTAGATGTCTCCCATCAATAGCCTCAATGGCAAGTGGAGTGGCACAAAGATGAAGGGGAATCAAGTGCTTGGACACAAAGGCACCATCTATGAACAGGCCTGCAGCCCCAGAGTCGATTAGAGCCAGTATCTCGATAGACGACTCGGACCTAGAAAGGGTAACACGTACCAGGGGCTTATCCTTCTAGATAACTGGGGACGTAACAACGCCACCTAGGGTCTGTCCCCTACAGGATCTCAGGTGCAAGCGTTTCCAGGAGAGATAGGACAAGACTTAAAAAAGTGACCTTCCTGGCAACAATAAAGGCACAATCTTTTCCTCCTCCTAAAGGCCCTCTCATCCGCAGAGAGATGTGTGAAACCCAACTGCATTGGTTCTACCTCACTGGCAGATTCGGTACCAGGAGGTATGGGAGGCGAGGAAGGCAAGGGTGGGACTGCTCGGAGCCAAACGTACGGGAGGCTTCCGCAAGCGCCACGTAATAGAGAGTCTCATTCCGAGTCTGGAGTCAATGAGGATGGCCAACGTGATCAACATATCCAGCTCAGTGGCAATGTCTCGGACTTCTATCTCATCTTTGATGTGATCCGAGAGACCATGAGAAAAATCAGCCACGAGGGCCGCATTTTTCCTAGCAACCTCTGCTGCCAGAGTATGGAACTCAATGGCGTAATCGGCAACAGTTCTCGTACCCTGTTTGACGGACATCAGGCCTTTGGCAACAGACGTGGAGCATGCAGGAATGTCAAATACCCTTTTAAAGGAAGCCACAAACTCCTCGCGTTTGCTCCTGTAACACTCTGTCCTACTGCAAGGAAAGTCCTGTGTAATCTACAAGTCACTGGAAGCCTACACAGGGCTGCTCATGTCACAGTGCTGTGGCTGATTGGCCCAGTGCTGTCACATTGATTGAGTCACATACTCCTCCATACCTCTAACTATTGGGGATTTCCTAATTGGATTAGTAGGGTATTCAATGTACAAATCTATAAGCAGGTAGGGGGAGCTCTAAGTGTTCCTTCCCTTTCCTGTGTTTGTGGTGGATTTACGGGACATTTCAGATTAATGAGTTTTTGCTTTCGAGACACTTCTTCTAGTTAGCTTAGTTGTCAAATTTTTCATGTGGCATGCACAGTGTCAGGTTTCCC
Source organism: Rana muscosa (assembly GCA_029206835.1). Lineage (NCBI taxonomy): Eukaryota > Metazoa > Chordata > Amphibia > Anura > Ranidae > Rana > Rana muscosa. Next base: position 75,479,067 of record CM055127.1, read on the forward strand.
TGTGGCAAAAAAAACCTTCCTCTTAAGCTGGTGGCACATGATATTCTGGGAGAGGTTGGGAAATTCAGGATCTTTAGAAAGGCAAATAACAAAAGGAGGCCTGGCTAAAGACGTGGAGGAATATTAGAAATTTGTAGCTGGTGTTGGATTTTGGTATGGGTAATAGAGGTTTTGAAAGAAGGCTGCATGCATGAATTAAAGTTAATCCTGCCTGCTTTGCGTGTTAGTATTTAGGGCACGGTTTGGTTCTATTTCTTTTTTGTATAATAAAGATAATACCATTATTAACAGTAATGTAATAATATTAGGCTGAGTTTGTGTATATATATTATTTATGTTTCTTTGGGTAAATAGCCTTCTATTTTGGTTTATATTTTTATTAATTTATGTATATATGTATGTTGTATAGTTGTATACATATTTTTATTGGACTGATTGTTTGATAGTTTAAAAAAAACGTTTTTTATTTGTGACGCCTTGGGTACACAGGAAATGCTTTGGTTTACACTGAGCTCCATTCATCTCGTATGAGGAGATATGACCTTTCAGGGAACAGAATTGGATGGAAGAAGAGAAATTTTTTTTGAATTAGGCTTTATCTCCTGTATTTAGTGTAGTACCTTTGACTGTCAAAAGAAACAAAATTCCATTAGTCAGAGTAACATTTTGAAAAAAAATAATCTTAACCATGCATCACATAATTTACTTTCTGAATGTCAGAAAATTCATATAATCATGGTGACTCTATACAGTATTAACTTAGTGATTTTATATCTAAAGTATTTCTTCTTGTAAAGTGTAACAGACTGTCTGTTTCGCTGCACTAAAAGTACATTTTCACTTTGATACATTTGAAGTTATGTAACTTCCTCTCAAATACAGTACTTATGTCTTCAAACTCTCACTTATATCTGCCATGATAACTGGTAATTATTGTGATTCCAAAATCACTACTTTCTAAAATTACAGTGGATGACAAAAATGGCAATAATGTAAGGTAAATGCATGTCTGCATCAGAGGAATACATAGCTTTGTGATAGGCTTAAGCTATGTTCCAAATAAAATGCATGAACAGTTATGGAATAGAAAGCTTTTTTAACTCAATGAAAAACAAAACAAAAAAACAAAACACAAAAAAAAACATGATTATTAGGGTTTCAGTTACGGTATATATAATTTAGCATGTATGTATAATATCATGCTAGCACGGTAGTGTACATTGTTGAAGATCTCCAACAGAATGTGGAAAGGGATATAGACAGTCATTACTGGACCGCTGGTGTGTAGGAGCATCACTGAGGGGTTCACATGGATTATTTATACATGGATTATCTATACAGGTATAGATCTCAGAATCATAGGAGTGCAGACTGAGGAGCCCCCATACCCAGGTGAGCATACTGTACCGACACATTTCACTAGGAATCTTCTTTAAAGTGGTTTTCCATGTGATATTATACCCCCTATTAGAGCAATACAGTAGTTCCTTGCAGATCAAGTTTTATATGCAGTTTGGGTGCATCCATTAATTTCTAATTGACACCAACATGTCAATGCTGTAACCCATTCCTGCCAGCCTCCCATATATGAGGTTTCATAAAAATAGAGCCTCGTATATTTGTACTGGAAGCATGCTCCATAGTGCACTCAAAGCACAGCTCCTGTTCTTGTACTTATGATAAGGACCTATGAGTACTGGCTCCCAATCACATGATCACAGTAATAGCCTGTAATTGGCTATTACAATGATCACTCAGTAAAACCACCCCTGTATTCTCTTTCTCCTATAAATAGAGAAAAAGATGCATTGGGATGAATTTATCAAAACTAAAGCAGGCAGAGTTTTAATCAGTGGTGCATAGCAATCAATTAGCTTTAATCCTAAGTTTGTTCCATTAAAGGAGATTTATAGTCACAGCATACACATTAACGACTTGCAGACCAGCTCATGTACATATACGTCAGCAATTTAAAGATGGATATCTCGGTAACGGCAGCAGCTGCTGCCACAACCGAGATATCCATCTTTTCTGTGAGTGGTCCTGTAAACGATAATGGTGGTCTCTGTGGCAGATTTGCCACGAGATCACCGTTATCGGCGGCGGAAGAGGGCCCCCCCTCCCACTGCTCTCCGGCGCCCTCCGCCGCTTTCCGGAGCCGTCGGTAGCGGCGGAGGTGATCGGGTCCTTGTCCCTCTGTGGTATGGATACAAGTGAGGGGAAGATGGCCCCCACCCGTCTCCATACCATAGCAGGGCGGAAGCGACGTCAAATTGTCAGCTCCGCCCATACGACTTAAAGGGACATTTTTTTTTTTTTTATTGCATTTTTGTCTAAATATGAGATCTGAGGTCTTTTTGACCCCATATCTCATATTTAAGAGGACCTGTCATGCTTTTTTCTATTACAAGGGATGTTTACATTCCTTGTAATAGGAATAAAAGTGACCCATTTTTTTTTTTTAACCACTTAAGCCCCGGACCATTTGGTAGCTAGAGGACCAGAGGTGAATTCAGAATTTTGCACTGCGCTGCTTTAACTGTAAATTGTGCGGACATGCAATGTTGTACCCAAACGAAATTTGCGTCCTTTTCTTCCCACAAATAGAGCTTTCTTTTAATGGTATTTGATTGCCTCTGCGATTTTTATTTTTTGCGATATAAACGGAAAAAGACCGAAAATTTGGAAAAAAAATTATATTTTCTACTTTTTGTTATAAGAAAAATCGAATAAACTCAATTGTAGTCATACATTTAGGCCAAAATGTATTCAGCCACATGTTTTTAGTAAAAAAAATGTCAATAAGCGTATATTTATTGGTTTGCGCAAAAGTTATAGAGTTTACAAACTAGGGTACATTTTCTGAAATTTACACAGCTTTAAATTTATGACTGCCTATCTCATTTCTTGAGGTGCTAAAATGACAGGGCAGTACAAAACCCCCCCCCCCAAATGACCCCATTTTGGAAAGTAGACACCCCAAGGAAATTGCTGAGAGGCATGTTGAGCCCATTGAATTTTTTATTTTTTTGTCCCAAGTGATTGAATAATGACTAAAAAAAAAAAAAAAAAAATTACAAAAAGTTGTCACTAAATGATATATTGCTCACACATGCCATGGTTATATGTGGAATTTCACCCCAAAATACATTTTGCTGCTTCTCCTGAGTACGGGGATACCACATGTGTGGGACTTTTTGGAAGCCTAGCCGCGTACGGGACCCCGGAAACCAAGCACCGCCTTCAGGATTTCTAAGGGCGCAAATTTTTGATTTCACTCCTCACTACCTATCACAGTTTCGAAGGCCATAAAATGCCAAAATAGCACAAAACCCCCCCAAATGACCCCATTTTAGAAAGTAGACACCCCAAGGAAATTGCTGAGAGGCCTGTTGAGCCCATTGAATATAATTTTTTTGTCCCAAGTGATTGAATAATGACAAAAAAAAAAATTACAAAAAGTTGTCACTAAATGATATATTGCTCACACATGCCATGGTTATATGTGGAATTACACCCCAAAATACATTTTTCTGCTTCTCCTGAGTACGGGGATACCACATGTGTGGGACTTTTTAGGAGCCTAGCCGCGTACGGGACCCCGAAAACCAAGCACCACCTTCAGGATTTCTAGGCACAAATTTTTGATTTCACTCCTCACTACCTATCACAGTTTCGAAGGCCATAAAATGCCAAAATCGCACAAAACCCCCCCAAATGACCCCATTTTGGAATATAGACACCCCAAGCTATTTGCTGAGAGGAATGGCGAGTATTTTACAGCTCTCATTTGTTTTTGAAAATGAAGAAAGAAAATATATATATATATTTTTTTTTTTTTTCAATTTTCAAAACTTTGTGACAAAAAGCGAGATCTGCAAAATACTCACAATACCTCTCAGCAAATAGCTTGGGGTGTCTACTTTCCAAAATGGGGTCATTTGGGGGGGTTTTGTGCTATCTGGGCATTCCATGGCCTCCGAAACTGTGATAGGCAGTGAGAAGTGAAATCAAAAATTTACACCCTTAGAAAGCCTGAAGGCGGTGCTTGATTTTTGGGGTCCCGTACATGGCTAGGCTCCCAAAAAGTCTCACACATGTGGTATCCCCGTACTCAGGAGAAGCAACAGAATGCATTTTGGGGTGTAATTCCACATATGCCCATGGCATGTTTGAGCAATATATCATTTAGTGACAACTTTGTGCAAAAAAAAAAAAAAATTGTCGTTTTTCCGCAACTTGTGTCAACATATAAAATATTCCATGGACTCGACATGCCTCTCAGTATATAGCTTGGGGTGACTACTTTCCAAAATGGGGTCATTTGGGGGGGTTTTGAACTGTTCTGGCATTTTATACACAACATTAGGAAGCTTACATCCACTCTTCTAACCACTTGAAGACAAAGCCCTTTTTGACACTTTTTGTTTACATGAAAACATTTTTTTTTTTGCAAGAAAATTATGTTGAACCCCCAAACATTATATATATTTTTAAAGCAAAGGCCCTACAGATTAAAATGGTGGGTGTTGCATTTTTTTTTCCTACACAGTATTTGCGCAGCGATTTTTCAAACGCATTTTTTGGGTTAAAAAATACACTTTTTTTAATTTTAATGCACTAAAACACACTATATTGCCCAAATGTTTGATGAAATAAAAAAGATGATCTTAGGCCGAGTACATAGATACCAAACACGACATGCTTTAAAATTTCGCACAAACGCGTATTGGCGACAAACTACATACATTTTTAAAAGCCTTTAAAAGCCTTTACAGGTTACCCCAGTAGATTTACAGAGGAGGTCTACTGCTAAAATGATTGCCCTCGATCTGACCTTCGCGGTGATACCTCACATGCATGGTGCAATTGCTGTTTACATATGACGCCAGACCGACGCTTGCGTTCGCCATTGGGCAAGAGCAGGGCAGGACAGGGGTGCTTTTTTTTTTTTTTTTTTTTTTTTTTATTATTAATTTTGCTTTTTTATTTTATTTTTAAATTGTTCCTTCCAAGTATTTTTTTTTTTTTATCATTTTTATTGTTATCTCAGGGAATGTAAATATCCCCTATGATAGCAATAGGTAGTGACAGGTACTTATTTTTTTTAAAAACTGGGGTCTTCTAGACCCTAGATTTTTCCTCTGCCCTCAAAGCATCTGACCACACCAAGATCGGTGTGATAAAATGCTTTCCCAATTTCCCAATGGCGCTTTTTATATCCGGGGGGGGCATTCCCTCCCACTGCTTGTAAAAGCAGTCCAGAGGCTAATTAGCCGCTAGGATTGCTTTTACATGAAAGCCGGCCGCAGGCTGAAAAGAATGATACCAAGATGATACCTAAACCCGCAGGCATCATTCTGGTATAAACATTCAAAGTCCAGCAACATACCAGTACGTTGCTGGTCCTTGTTGGACATGTATTGTAATCTTTTTATTTCATGCAGCCAGTTGGCTGAACGAAAAAAGAGATTGATCGGTGGGTATGCCCACCATTAGAATACCGCCCTTCATCCACCCACTTCCAATGATGGGCATACACGCACCATTTATATATGCCGAAGCATGGGGGCATCCTCCCGCAAAAAAGTTATGCCGCACACACATGGTCGGACTTTTCCACGGGCAAGCCTCCGTCGGAATTTCGACCGTATGTACGCGGCATTAGGAGCAAAATCGCTCCTCCGCCCCTGCTGCCCCAATGCTTCGGCATATTTGCTTTTTTTTTTTAACTGTGGTGGTGAAATCACCTCCTACAGCACTGGAGTCGCAGGGATCAGGCCTGTCTCTGCGAACGCTGCAGTTATGTGTGTTGTGTTTTGCAAGTGACAGTGATCGATCGATACTGCACTTGGGTGGCCTGGGCTGGACGGAGGGGCGAAACGCAGTATCTGGGCTGATCCCGCTAACACTGCGTTTTTGGGAACCCTAAACTGCTGGGGATGCTAGTATAGATCTGATCAGATCAGATATTGATCTGTTCAGATACTATACCACTAAGGGGGGTGTATGCTTCACGCGTGGGTGTTAGCGTTACTGGCACTAACCTGACGCTGCCTGGGGTGTGACGCAGACCCTCTCTGACGCTAAAACCTAATTGATATCACCCGCCGGGCGATCAGGGGGTTAAACCTTTATTGGGTTATATACACGGCGGGTGCCCTGACACTATAAAAAGCAAACTAACTAACCAGCGTCACCCGTAACACTTATATGGTGATCACTGGTGAAAGGGTTAACTAGGGGCAATCAGGGGGTTAAAACCTTTATTAGATAATATATGGGGGTACCTGACGCTATAAAAACCTGCGGCGAACCTAAAAAAAATTACCAGCTACCGATCTGCATCACCGACACTAAGACAGCGTTTAGAAAAACGATTGCTTAGCGACAGTGGTGATGGGGGTGAAAGGGTTACCTGGGGGGGGCGATCAAGGGGGTTAAACCTTTATTAGATAATATATTGGGGTACCTGACGCTATAAAAACATGCGGCGAACCTAAAAAAAAATACTGGCTACGATCTGCATCACCGACACTAAGACAGCGTTTAGAAAAACAATTGCTTAGCGACAGTGGTGATAGGGGGTGAAAGGGTTACCTGGGGGGCGATCAAGGGGGTTAAACCTTTATTAGATAATATATTGGGGTACCTGACGCTATAAAAACCTGCGGTGAACCTAAAAAAAATTACCGGCTACGGATCTGCATCACAGACACTAAGACAGCGTTTAGAAAAACGATCGCTTAGTGACAGTGGTGATAGGGGGTGAAAGGGTTACCTGGGGGGCGATCAAGGGGGTTAAACCTTTATTAGATAATATATTGGGGTACCTGACGCTATAAAAACATGCGGCAAACCTAAAAAAAATTACTGGCTACGATCTGCATCACCGACACTAAGACAGCGTTTAGAAAAACAATTGCTTAGCGACAGTGGTGATAGGGGGTGAAAGGGTTACCTGGGGGGCGATCAAGGGGGTTAAACCTTTATTAGATAATATATTGGGGTACCTGACGCTATAAAAACCTGCGGCGAACCTAAAAAAAAATACCGGCTACCGATCTGCATCACAGACACTAAGACAGCGATCAGAAAAATGATCGCTAAGCGACAGTGGTGATAGGGGGTGAAAGGGTTATCTGGGGGGTGATCAGGGGGTTAAACCTTTATTAGGGGGGGTTAGGGGGCTACACTGGACCTAAGACTAAACTTTGGTGACACTTTTACAGTCACAAATGTCACTGATTGCAGTGATCACTAAATAAATGGTCACTGCAATCAGTGACACTGTGACTGGGGGCTGGGGGGTAATCTGGGGGGTGATCTGGGGTGTCTGGGGGGGCCTGGGGGGGCGATTTATGTCCCTATGTGTCCTGGTGTCAGTGTAGTGTTGTGTGCACTGACCTGATATCTTCTCTTGTACGGCGCTCAGTATATGTGAGCGCCGCACCAGAGATGACATCACTTCCTCCTGCTCCCTCTGTCTGACACAGACAGAGGGGGCATTTCCATTCGCCGGGAGCGATCGCGAGGGGGTGGCCAGAAACGAATGGCTGCCCCCTCATCCCGGAACGCTCCCGGACACTTAGCCACCGCTCACTGTATAGGAGGGGGGTCCGGTTGGACCCCCCAACTGTACAAAGGCAATCACGTATGCTCTACGTGATTGTGCCTGTCGGTGCCATTCTGCCGACGTATATATACAGTGAGCGGTTGTTAAGTGGTTAAAGTGTAAAAATAAATAAAATCAAGTAAAATAAATAAGAAAACAAAAAAAAATATTTTTTAAAGCGCCCCGTCCCGACGATCTCACGCGCAGAAGCGAACGCATACGTGAGTAGAGCCCGCATATGAAAACGGTGTTCAAACCACACAAGTGAGGTATCGCCGCAATCGTTAGAGCAAGAGCAACAATTCTTGCACTAGACCTCCTCTGTAACTCAAGAGATGCAACCTATAGAATTATTTAAATGTCGCCTATGGAAATTTTTAAGGGTAAAAGTTTGACGCCATTCCACAAGCGGGCGCAATTTTGAAGTGTGACATGTTGGGTATAAATTTACTCAGCGTAACATTATCTTTCACAATATAAAAAATTGGGCTAACTTTACTGTTTTCTTATTTTTTAATAAAAAAAAGTGATTTTTTTCCCCAAAAAAAAGTGCGCTTGTAAGACCGCTGCGCAAATATGGTGTGACAAAGAGTATTGCAATGACCGCCATTTTATTCTCTAGGGTGTTAGAAAAAAATGTTTGGGGTTCTAAGTAATTTTCTAGCAAAAAAACTTTTTTAAACTTGTAAACACCGAGTCTGAAAAACAGGCAAGGTCCTTAAGTGGTTAATTTTATAACAGTATGGTAATAACAATGCAAACAATAACAAAAACAATATTTTGGGGAATTCAATTGTCACAGTCTGGGATTAGGCTCGGGGGCCAGTGGCTGTAGCAGTAGAGAGGTCCAGGAGTAATCAGCTGGAAATATACAAGCAGATCCCCTTTGTAGATGATGTAGGCTCACCTAAGGCCTGGGGTCTAAGCAAAACCCAGTCAGTCTTCACTAGAGCTCCTGATGGTGGAGATGGGTTTTGCTGTGTGCTAATGCCAGGTCGTAGCCCTCGGGATTACCCAGTGGGGAAATAGCAAGAAAAACTACAGCCAGATACCACTGAGATCTCAGATCCGGATCCTGAAGCCAATATAAGCTTACCGTATATACTCGAGTGTAAGCCGAGTTTTTAAGCACAATTTTTTGTGCTGAAAGTGCCCCCCTCGGCTTATACTCGAGTCACCTTTTTGCGCCTGATCTCCCGAACTTTGGGGAGCCGGTACCGGCCAGCCATAGGTTCCCTGAACCCCAAACCTGGCACACATATAGCCCCACTCTTGCTCTATAAGTGTGCGAAGTTTCTTGTCCGGAGGACCTACGGTCGGGGAGCACCGATTTTTCAAAACCGGGCACCCCTTCCATAGACTCCCATGTTAAACGTTAATTTCTCTGGTGAATTTGGGGACCCGGTATCGGCCGGTCGTAGGTCCTCTGGACCCCAAACTTGGCACACATGTAGTCCCACTCTTTCTCTACAGGTTTGCAAAGTTTCTTGACGGGGGGACCTACGGCCGAGGAGCACCGATTTTTCAAAGCCAGGCACCCCTTCCATTGACTCCCATGTTAAACGTCAGTCTAGTCATGGGCACAGTGAGGCATGGACACAGTGAGGCAAAGTGAGGCACACCCTAGGCTTATACTCGAGTCAATAAGTTTTCCCAGTTTTGTGGTAAAATTAGGTGCCTCGGCTTATATTCGGGTCGGCTTATACTCGAGTATATACGGTACTTGAAAAATCTCCTTTCATGTTGTGTGCTGCCTGTCTGCTGGCTATCTCTGTCCATAACTTCCTGAATTCTTAGGTTAATTTGCAGCTTCTCCTCTGCTGTTTATTTCAATTCCTAAGGACTCCTTATCTCATGGTACCTTGCTGCCTGCTAGCTGGGATTCCTGTACTGACTCCGCCTCCTGGAACTCCTCCTTTCAGCACCTCTGAAGTTCAGAAGGCAGGCTCAGTGAATTCTGTGACACAGCAGTGCCTACTCATAGGTGTGTAGGTGTCTCCGAATTCACAGAAGTAAATGTGTGGGGATCTTCACAAAGTAAGTTTATAAGTTTAAAGATCATTTTGATTATTAAGAGTAGGCTAGAAATACTTAAAATTCAATGTGGAAATTAATATAATGATTTCTTAAATTTTAACCATAGATATACTTTGTGCTTTAAAACCAAAATATAGAAGCTGATTGGTTAATATGCACAGCTACTTCAGATTCCGTATTCTCCAGTTTTCATAAATTCCCCACACTTTTTTTTTTCTTCTAGTCTGAGGAAAAGAATGTAAATAAAATGTATTTAGTTTCACTATAATATACAAAAGATGTTAAGAATTTTGCAGCACTTAGCACAAACTAATTTTTCTATAAAAGAATACAAAATCTTCATTCATATAAGTCTCAGGTTAAGAACAAATTAAAAAACAGGCGGTCCCCGAGTTACAAACAATATAGGGTCTGTAGGTTTATTCTCAAGTTGAATTTGTTTGTAAGTCGGTACAGGTACATTTTTTAAGTGTAGCTCCAGCCATAACATTCTTTTTTACGTTTTTTGAATAGCATAGGGAAGGTTAACACACCTGTAACATTTGTTTTGATGTCTGTGCCTCTGTTCAAAAGATTTCACCTCACTTTCTGTCCCTATGACAATTGGATTTTGAAAATTTTGGGTTGTTGTGGAAACAAGGATTGGTGATAAAGCTTCAGTAATCAGTGCATTTTTATAGCACTAATCGCTGTATAATTGTCAATGGTCCCAAAAATGTGTCAAAAGTGTCCGATGTGTCGCCGCAATATCACAGTCTAGACATAATTTATAATGGAAAAATATGTTCAACTGGTGCATTGCTTTGTGGCAAACAGAGAATCACTTCTTAAGCCGTGTACACACGATCGGTTTCACCGATGAAAACAGTCCGATGGACTGTTTTCATCGGACGAACTGATCGTGTATGGGCTCCATCTGTCTTTTTTCCATCCGTGTGAAAAAATAGAACATGTTTTAAATTTTTCCGATGGGAAAAAAACCGATAGCAAAATCCGATTGTCTGTGTGGAACTCCATCGAATAAAAAACCCACGCATGCTCAGACTGAATTATGAGACGGGAACGCTCGTTCTGGTAAAACTCATAATGGAAAACATTTGTCATGCTGATAACGGACTGAAAAGCACGGAGACTGAAAAGCGCGAATCGGCTCTCACCAAACTTTTACTAACACGCGGTAACACGAAATCAGCAAAAGCAGCCCAAAGGGTGGCGCCATTGGATTTGAACTTCCCCTTTATAGTGCCGTTGTACGTCACGGCGTTTGGGACGATCGTTTTTTTTGACTGATGGTGTGTAGGCAAGACTGATGGAAGTCAGCTTCATCGGATTTCCGATGGAAAAATCCATCGGATTAGAATCCATAGGAAATCCAATCGTGTGTACAGGGCTTCAAACTTTTAACAAGTTCAAATGCGATATTTGTGGTTTTTGAAAGTGTGCAAAAGCTTAATTTCGTTTTGCAGTGACTGACATAGAATTTCTGACAATGCTCCACTCATCCATTTTTGTGGCAGGAAATAATTTTAGAAAATAAATTTCATCAAACAACATCTTCACCAACAAAAAAAGAAACTGGACATTTTTTGTTCAGATGCTCAATAGCTTTCTTATTGTCAGATTTGCTAGTATTCACCAAAGGTTTCTAAGATCATCAGAATGTTTGCCCCACAGATCTAATTAAATAGAAATAGAAATAATAGATTAAAAATGATGCTCCCCAATAGTATTTTACCAATGTGGGCATACGATTATCCTCATATGCAGAAAGTTTATTTTTAAAAATGTTCAGAATATCTGCAGATTTAATTGCACATGTATTATTTCCTTTATGCATTATTACAGTGTCTTGAAAAATGGGTAGATTTCCCTGTACAAATGTTAACCACAGTTCTGTGGTTGGGTCTTCAAAAAGTCTGTCGAGAACCACTGGCCTAATTTCCTCAGATAAAAAATAGGATCTGAGAGATTGGTATAAAAGCTGAACTCACTCTAAAGCGAACAACATGGAGAGCCAACATTCATTGCTGTGACCAAGAATGTTTTGAACTTCCTATTCAACAAAATCACAGAAACTTTTCAGTTTCAGCACCCTAACATGGAAATGTCTAAAATGTTTTGGTTAGGACATTTTTCACATTAACTGGAATATTACCAAGGACTGTCCTGGCAAAGCTGTGCACAATGTGTGCAGGACAACCAAGGCCAATAATTTCAGGTTTCAAAAAAAAAATATTCACTTTGGTGTGCATTTTTTCTTGATCTTTTCGAAATAAACCTCCAAAGTTGGTACTGTAGCAATATAATTTTTTTCAGTATGAGATTTTAATTCAATAATTTTTATTTATTTTAAGTAGTGTACAAGGTAAAAGAGAATACACGTAATGATCCGGCAAATAATTGTAGGTAATCATAAGGTGCGTGTTTACAATGACATCGATTGCACTGGGTAAGTAAATCTATTACAATACAGCAATGTAGACTACTGTATATGCCTGCTTAACAACAACAATTGGCATATTGAGCCCAATTAAAGCACTGTTAAGCCTCGTACACACAACTTATTTTTCCGACTCAATTCCGCTCAATCTGTCTTGCATACACACGGACACACCAAATTCCGACCGTCCAAAACGCAGTGACGTACAACACGTATGACGGCAGTGTAAAGCGGAAGTTCCAATCCAACGGTGCCACCCTTTGGGCTGCTTTTGCTGATCTCGTGTTATCGCGTGTTAGTAAAAGTTTGGTGAGAGACGATTCGTGCTTTTCAGAACGTTTTCTTCTGTTCAGTTGGTGCTTGTGGGTTCGTATCTGTCTTTCAGGATGTGTAGTCAAGTCGTATATGTTTTTCAGTGCGTTCTTGTTCGCTCGTTTCTGATTTACAGGTCGTTCTTTATAGGACTTTCTGTTCTTCAGTGCGTTCTGTTTAGTTCGTTCTGACCAGCTATGTTGCGGGTACGTACTCATCGTAGAATTTGTGCTGTGCATGGGCTTGGTGTTGGAGTTCTTGTCTTGGCCCAAGCTCAGTCCATGAACAGGGTGAGGAGGAGTTCATGGACGAAGAATTGGTTGCTCCAGCGGGACCAGTTCTGTCATATGCCTTTGCTGTGGGAGATCCAGGAGAATAATCCTGATGACTTCAGAAATTATCTCCGGATGACGGACCCCCTTTTTCACCGTCTGTTGGCTTTGCTGTCCCCCTATATCACGAGGCAGGACACTGTCTTGCGGGAAGCCATCACTGCCGAGCAGAGGCTAGTTGTCACGTTGAAATACCTGGCAACTGGGAGAAGTCTGCAGGACCTGAAGTTCACAACAGGCATCTCCCCCCAGGCTCTGGGGATCATTATACCAGAGACCTGTTCTGCCATCATCCAAGTCCTGCAGAAGGACTATATTAAGGTAAGGTTTCTCCTTTAACATCACATTCTATGCAGGGCCATCTTTAATATGGTTTGGGCCCTGGGCAAAAAAAATTTTGGGGCTCCCCCATGCAATTTTTCTCTTTACCCCAACATCTCAAAAAACAGACACTAGGGTTGCCACCTGTCCAGGTTTTGAATCATGTGTCCGGGTTTCAGTCCACCTGAAACCCAGACACATTATCCAGACATGAATGTGGCTTGGAACAGGGCATGACGGGAGGGTGAGTGGGCACTTTGTGCACCGCATTACTATTCCCTTTGAAGTGCCCAAAGGTGTCTCAGGTCTGTTACAATCCTACAGCGTATACTAAAATGAAAAAAAAAATGTACTATGCGCCTCTATGCGCAACCCTAACAGACACACACATAGAATTAGCTAAAAAAAAAAAAACTTTGCGGACCCCCTTCACAGCAGTCCCACGGTGTCCTCAGTTCCCTTTCATGTCACAGCACTCAATTACATGGCAGCCTCTTGACATCACAGCGCTCCATTACATTGCAGACATTTCCACATAGTGCCCCTTATCACAGCGCCCCCATTTCATTGGAGTCCCCTTCATGTCATAGTGCCCCTTTACACATTACAGCACCCCAATTACATTGCAGCCATTGTCACATCACACATTCACATGTATGTATTTTGGCGGTCCACATTTGCACAGGCACAGCAGCCCATTCATTTGAATGGGCTGCCATGCCTGTGATTCCTGCAGAAAAAAAATGTGCATGCATCATGTAATAGGCTGCGCACACCTATGCCCATCAAGCAGTGAAATACAGCACTGTCTGTCCATTCTGCTTTTGCACCATGTGATTTACCTCCAGTTCCTGCACGGGCAAACTTGCTGCATTTTTAGATGTTTAGGCCACACTTTTAAAAACAGTGCATTTGTGTGTGCAGGAACTGCAGGTAAGTCACATGGTACAAAAGCAGAATGGATTTCAAGGCCACTGCCATTTTAAAATGCTGCATGCACCTTTTACATTACAGCCATTCATTTGAATGGGCTGCCATGCCTGCATTTCCTGCGGAAAAAAAGGTGCATGCAGCATTTTAAAATGGCAGTGGCCTTGAAATCCATTCTTCTTTTGCACCATGCGACTTACCTTCAGTTCCTGCACACACAAACACGCTGTTTTTAAAAGTGTGGCCTAAACATCTAAAAACTCAGCAAGTTTGCCTGTACAGGAACTGGAGGTAAATCACATGGTGCAAAAGCAGAATGGACAAACAGTGCTGTATTTCACTGTTTGATGGGCATAGGTGTGTGCAGCCTATTACATGATGCATGCACATTTTTTTTTCTGCAGGAATCGCTGGCATGGCAGCCCATTCAAATGAATGGGCTGCTGTGCCTGCGCAAATGTGGGCCGCCAAAACACATACATGTGAACCAGCCAGGCCCAAAATAAGCCCATCAAGCAGTTAAATACAGTAATGCCATGTGCTGTAATGCTGTGTGCTCTGTAATAAAAAATACAGCCACAGCCTCACTCAGCCTGGACTGCAGGTCAAAGTTTTTAAATCTCTACACATGGGGAGCCAGGGGAGGAGGAAGAAGACCTACCTTGTCCTCCTGGCCAGCTCAGCTCCAGTCAATTCTCCACAGTAGTTTCCCTTGACCATCCAGCACTCTACTCCGTAGTCTGAATCCTCCTACCGAGGCCTCTGCTCCTCTGATCATGTTACAGGCAGCAGTGACTGTGCACGCATAGCAAGGGGCGGGGCCAGAACGTCAGTGGAGCTCAAGGCCCCACAGCTCCCTCCTTGATAGAGAAAATTCAGCACTGGCCCTGCTGCACTGTGCACGCTGATGCCGCAGCTGCTTGTGACAGGCTGGGGATTGTCAGAGCTGATTATGTGCCGATTTGCGGGCAGTGTGCAGGATTAAGGGGCAGCTCTGCTTTGGGCCCCAAACAGTGACAGGGCCCTGGGCAGCTGCTCCGTTTTGCCCTGCGGTAAAGACGGCCCTGATTCTATGTATTTAATGTTTGCTAATGTATTGTATTTCTTTCATCATTCCCTAATTACCATGATTGTAATATGCCGTAAATGTCCCCTTTGTCCCCATGCATGCTGTAAGCTTTTAATGCTCCTTTTTTGGCCTACATGCATATTTATAGTCACTTAACAATATATTTTGTTCTCATTTAATTCAGGCAGAGTGGCAGAGCCTTTTTTTGGGGTCCCAAACTCAACTAGAACCCCCCTAAAATGTGTCCAAATGTTTTTGTTCTCATTAAATTCAGGCAGAGTGGCAGAGCCTTTTTTTGGGGTCCCAAACTCAGCTAGAACCCCCCCCCCCCCTAAAATTTTCCAATGGCCCATCAGAGGGGGTGAGGAATCTGATAAGTGAACATTTTCCAATGGCCCATCAGAGGGGGTGAGGAATCTGATAAGTGGGCCTTATATTTTTGTCTTGAAATACTGCTTAAAATAAATGTTATACTGATGTTGGCCAAGAATGTTTTTATGTAATCTGCTTGCAATGTTATGTGCAAAAGTAAAAAAAATATTCTGGTTTGACTCCACAGTTTCCTCAACACCACAGGAATGGCAGACTGTGGCTTCCCAATTTGTCCAGTGGTGGAACTTCCCCAACTGCGGAGGGGCAATAGACGGGAAGCACCTTCACATTGTGCCACCACCCCATTTGGGGTCTTACTATTATACTTATAAAGGTTTTAATAGTATAGTGTTGATGGAGGTGGTATCGGCACAGTATGAGTTCCTCTATGTGGACGTGGGGAAGAATGGCCAGATGTCTGATGGTGGAGTCTTTGCATGGACAGAGTTTGCCCAACGTCTCCAGACTGGTGGCCCGGCATTGCAACTTGAGGAAGACAACGTTGAGGGCCTTCCATTCATCTTTATTGCTGATGAAGACTTCAGTCTGGGCAATCACCTGATGAGGCCATTCCCCCAGAGGACCCTTAGCCCGGAGAGGAGGGTTTTTAACTACCGGCTGACCAGAGCTCGAAGAGTTGTTGAGAATGGCTTTGGGATAATGGCCAGCCGGTTCCGCCTGTTTCTGACAGCTATCAACATGGCGGAATACAAACTGAACCACATAATCTTCAGCTGCTGCATATTGCACAATTATTTAAGGAAAAATTCCACAAATTATCTTGCCACAGTTGGGCCTGAGGCCAGACTTTCAGGGAATCCCCTGATGGGCCTGGATACTGGCCATCCTGGCTTGCCCCCCCAAAGCGCCCATGAAGTGTGGCAGAAATGTGTTGAGTATTTTACAGGTAGAGGGGCCATTGCTATGCCAGACAATGTTTAAATATTATTTTATTAAAAAAAACAAAATTAATCTGATAAAAACTTGAATTTTCTTTATTGCTTTGTGTTTATTTTAGCTGTCTCCTAGGTTCTCCTAGTGCACTTGTAGTGCCATGTGGATTTTCCTTTAGTAAATAACCCCCATTGTCACTTTAAACACCAAATTACTTCAAAAACTGGTATTGAGCATTGAAAGAAGAAGCCAAACATTGTTGATTAGAAAACTTTTTTACTCTGTGCACATTCACATGGGCGTTCTAAAATTCAAATATATTTTTTTCCCCAAGTTTTATTTTTTTTATATATTTTGTGTATAAACAGGCATGTTTCAAACCATAAAACATATACAACTCTGGAACTTACAAAGTTTAACCTTGAAAAACTGAAGGCAATATCAGACATTATAGTATGTAAAAAATGTGTTGCTGTTGCCTTCATCAGATAGGGTGATGTCACCCCTGAAAAAGTCAATTTGAAGATGCACACAAATTGAGAGGCAAAATGGGTATTTCCCTCCTGATCCCATGCCTAATGTCAACATGTGCTATCTCCCATCATGGGAGATCAATGGACGTGTTTTGGGGGTGCAACCTCTTCCTCTCACCTACTTGAGTTGCGAGGAAGGGGTTGCACCCACAAAATGCGTACATTGATATCCTGTGATGGCAGATAGCACATGTTAACACACTTTGTGCATCTTCAAAATTTGGCTTTGAAAATTACACAAATTTTTTTTAAATTAGTCCACAAAAAGTTTAAATGGTGGCATTTTGAATATATTTAGATTCTCCCCAACACATCAATCATGTTCTTAATTTGCTGTTCAAAGAAATTGAGTTTATTCCTTATTATGTCTATTTCCCGACTTCACACCATGAGGTCCTGGATTAGGATTTGTGCACTTGCACTGGTGAAATTTGTTTCTTCTTCAACAACCACCACATCACCTAAAATAAAAATACACACCAATGTCTTATAAATATGCAGGCCTACCTATTGTAGTGATCTAGTATAGTGGTTTCCAGTTGATAATTGATGTTTAGTTATTAGTATGATTATATAAGTTATGTTCCGCATCACCCAAGTTCTCCAGAGAATGCACTTTATTGACTTCCAATACAGAACAAAGTCCAATACTTGCACAGATGACAACAAATCCAATCAGAGTATATATATATTTCAGAGTCCCACATCTCCTAGATCATATTCTAGACCTGTGCTTTCCTATCCATGCAGAGTGACAAGACTGACCTACTGACTGCCAGCTTGAATGTCTCAAATACTGGTCTGACACTGGGGGGGGGGGGGGGGGTGTTCTGCCAGGTCAACCAAATATTCCCATGAATGAATACCCCCTCAAGTCCAATTACCATCTAAACCATCTTTGAACTGTTCAATTAAGTTGACAGGCCACCTCACACACCTAGGTAGACTTGCATAAGATTAGCACATCAGAGTCATTATCTGTCCCCTCTGATAAACCTTGTTTGGCCACTAACCCCTTTTGGTCAACAAACACCCTTTGATGTGCGTAACTAGAATGCCTATATGTAACACAAATATATTGTGCCATATATATAACACAAT
This sequence comes from Rana muscosa, assembly GCA_029206835.1. Lineage (NCBI taxonomy): Eukaryota > Metazoa > Chordata > Amphibia > Anura > Ranidae > Rana > Rana muscosa. Next base: position 75,497,023 of record CM055127.1, read on the forward strand.
ATATAATACATACACATATATAATATTACATATATATTATTATATATAATATTACAACATATACCCCCACTTGGGTCGGTTCTAACTACTAGAACTGACCCATAAATCAAGCAACAAACATCATTATGATTTGAGGTACTCGATGCTTTACAATGGCTCATATGAAATATGAAGTTGAGACTGGTTACATCTCTCTTCACCAGCAGCTAAAATATTCCCATGAAACAGTTATTAGATAATATAACTTTAGACCATGACTGGAAAAGGATTTGGTAAACATCCGTGGCCTGTATAGCTGTTAGACCTTATTTCAAAGCTTGCTCTTGAGCAAATCACATCACGATCTTGAATATTGCGCAAACATTAGCTGATGTCACAGTCCATTCTGACTTCATCACATCTCTCACCATCTCACTGAAAGTAAAGCTTGGTATGCTTTGGGAGGTCCAATCCACATGAGTCCAGGATTCTCTCATCTCCAGGCTCAAAGTTTTCATTCTTAAAGATGCTTTTACACAATCACCAGCAAATCCTAAAATTCTGCTTCAATCTTTACAGTAAGAAGAACCATCAATATACCAGCAGTCCCTTCCAAGGTCAAAAAGGTTTGGATACGGCAGTAAAAACTCTGTGCTGCAACCTATTTCCTTGCACTTGACATTCATGAGCTTCACCTTCAATCATCAATCCACCAATCAGGACGCCAGGTTCTTTTAACATCGAACCCTCAATATTCTCTGACAACAAAGCTGTAGTCCATCTTGCAAGCATTTCACAATTAACATCTGCTTCTTTCCACTCCCTATTTGAGCAATGATGACCTTTTGTGTACCTGTCAAGTAATTTGCTGATTGACAGCCACATTTGACTTTGCTGTAGGCCACCACTCATTGCCTTTAATAAAGCAGTTACTTGTATCATTCAGTCCATAATTCCACCAGAATGGTATACCAACATATATATATATATATACCCCCACGCGATGGTTCAAATAGAATCAGCTTGACATCAGTGTCTATCAGATCTTCTATCCCGACAAAGCGGCAGTGGAAATTCTTGTCAGTATCTTTTCATGAAAGGTAGAAAGGTCTTTGTCATCCATATATGTCATAGCCTTCAGCATATTATAAACAACTGATTCAACAAAATTCAAATCATGACTGGAGTGATAAATTTCACTCACCCCTCTTATAAATTTAGGAAAACCACCCAACATCCTATAATTTATGCATTGCCAAGCCATTGTGCAGCATCACCTCAGATGTTAAATCTATTGATATCAATATGCCTTATGTCATATGTACGGAAGTTATAAAATTATCTTAGGTTTAAATGCTTCGCTCTGGTTTTAAGATAAAGTTCATGAAATAAAACATAAAAAAAAAAATGAAAACATAAAAAAGATCAGGGAAAGGGAGAAAATGAAAAAATAAAAAATAAAAATAAAATAAAAAAATGGAAAAAAAAGAAATTTGAATGTTCAAGAAAAAAGTCCATTGCTTGATGAATATTGAGAGAGTGTCCATCCTTGTATATTGTCTATCAGCATTTCTCCCCCACTAGCCAACTTCTGTTCACATTCAAACGAGTTCCTCCGGGCATCTGAAAGACAAAAATTCTCAGACCAAAACTCATTAGCAAAGTCCTTAGTATTTTTTTTTGAAGTTAAGACAAAGTACTATTTACAGTTTACAGTCTAAAGATAATTCATCCCCCACTGCTAGAGAAGCGTCATTTGCATTCAAAAACAGATCTGGAGAATGTACATTTGCATTTATGACACCCTGTACAACTGTTCTAATAATGTGTCACGTTCTTTTCTCATCTTGTCATACTCAATTTTCAGGTGGTCATATTTCTGTTTTAATTGAGAAAATGGTATCCATGTCCTTTTCTTTATTATTTTGGTCAGCTCTGTTTTTCATATTATTCTCACCTATGTTTAACCCAGTGTTTGTCCTAAACAATGTGGCTACATCAACTTTGACAGCTTGCTCATTTAACTTTCTCCATAAATGATCTGCTCTCAATAATATGTTTTTTAAATCATGAGGATTTGGGGTAACTAATAAAATATTTTGTTTGATATCTTCATGCAAAGCATCTAGAAACATACTCATATGTACCAGGCCTCCACGCTCAAATGCAAGATTATTACAGACCAATAATTCCATAATAGTAGATATCCTGTGTGACAATTCATAGGGCGATTCACTTTGCATTTGTTTGATCTTACCATGAATAGCAACATCAGAACGTACACCATACAAAACACATAATAGTTCCATTAACATGTCCCTTGTCCTCAGAGGCTGAATACATATCTGTTTAATTCTCATCCAAAGACCATTTCATATTGAATGTTGCAAAACTCTTTCTAAGTCAGATGGGTTGAGATTGTACATATCTCTGACATTCTGCAAGTCACAAAACCATTTCAAAAATCTGTTTAAATCATGGCAGGGAACCATTCCTAATTCTTTAAGAATTGCATCCAGTTCTTTTGGTTTCAAATGCTTCATTACAAGCTGAACTTCACCTGTATTATTATTGTAGACTGTGGTGGTCACAGTGGGTGCGGCTGGCAATGAATTATCAGATTTAATATGAGGTTCTGTTTCATTTGATAGAAAGTTTGTGTTTGTATTTTGCTGCAGATTGCTGAATCCAAGATTTGATGCATATCTGCATTCCTGAGGTCTCTTCTCTAATTCCATAATTCTTCATTTTAAACTCTCATTTTCCTCTGATAATTCATCACAACGTTTAGATTTCTCAAGCAAAGCTCCTCCAATGGTAACTGCATGCAATTTTAAATGTACTGTCTCAGTTTCTGATTGGTTTTGCAACCTCTGACAAACATTGTTGCTATTTGCAACTGCATTCTGTAACTGCGCCATTTCCTCAACCTGATCATTCAAAGAGCTTTCCATAGTTAAACAGCAAGATAACAAGCTCTGCAAAATACAACCTTTTCTTTTACTTTCTGAAATTTTGCTATCAAAAACATTTTTCTCTAAAAATTCCTTCATTATAGTCCATGTCTACTTACATTTTTCTGGAATTTCATAAGGACCCGCCATGACGCTTAATACATTTTAAGATCCATCTGTTAACTTTATCAGAACTGACACTAGCTTCACACTGAGTAAGCATTTTGGCTATATTACTAATAATTAAAAAAAAAAAAGGAAATATTTTACTCACCGCATTAGTTACTCCTTCAGCTTCTAGTTCAGGTCTTCTGGTACACGTCACAGTCCTTTTTTTGTTGTTTCCAGTCTCCAGACATTAATTCTGGGGTTCCGAACTTGTTTAATCTTGTATATCAGACTCTTATGTCACAACCAGACATTAGGGTCACAGCACAGCTCTTGGGTCTCCATCAGACTTCAGACTTCTGATTGTTGTCATCACTGATTCTGTTACTAAGTCCTGAAAATGCGCTTCTGGTCGCTTGAACGGCACCAATGTAGTGGTTTCCAGTTGATAATTGATGTTTAGTTATTAGTATGATGATATAAGTTATGTTCCGCAGCATCACCCAAGTTCTCCAGAGAATGCACTTTATTGACTTCCAATACAGAACAAAGTCCAATACTTGCACAGATGACAACGAATCCAATCAGAGTATATATATATTTCAGAGTCCCACATCTCCTAGATCATATTCTAGACCTGTGCTTTCCTATCCATGCAGAGTGACAAGACTGACCTACTGTCTGCCAGCTTGAATGTCTCAAATACTGGTCTGACACTGGGGGGGGGGGGTGTTCTGCCAGGTCAACCAAATATTCCCATGAATGAATACCCCCTCAAGTCTAATTACCATCTAAACAATGTCCCCTTTGAACTGTTCAATTAAGTTAACAGGCCACCTCACACACCTAGGTAGACTTGCATAAGATTAGCACATCAGAGTCATTTTCTGTCCCCTCTGATAAACCTTGTTTGGCCACTAACCCCTTTTGGTCAACAAACACCCTTTGATGTGCGTAACTAGAATGCCTGTATGTAACACAAATATATTGTGCCATATATATAACACAATATATAATACATACACCTATATAATATTACATATATATTATTATATATAATATTACAACATATATATTACCTGAATCTGTTGTGTAAGTGTCAGGAAAGGGTTCACCTGCTGGTGGATGCTGGTACTACGGCCCATGGATCAGACAGTGCCACCAGCAGGTGAGATCCTCTATCATAGATACTGGCTGCAAGAAGGCATCTGCTGGTGGACACTAGTACTGCAATCCATAGAACAGCGCCACCAACGGGTGAACCCTTTCCTGACAGTCAGACACTGACCTGTTGTGGTGACAATATCGCCCACTTCCTCCACCTCTCCTTCCTCCACCTCTCCTTCTTCCACATCTGCATCGTGGGGTTCTCTCTGGTTCCCTTCTTTAGGAGGTATGGGGTTCTTGGTGTCCTCTAAATGGCGTCATCCGAGCCTTTGCTCCCCTATGAGAATGAAACAAAAGTTATACTTAGCACACAGATATTTGAGGCCAGAAATAGGAATATGAAACCTTGCTTGGAAGTCCGGTACAATTGTGTGTTTTGGCAGAGTTCCAAGCTGAAGACATGATTTTTCCCTTACCAAAGCTGGAAATCTTACCTTTTTTGGGACAAGTTGCACACATGGAGACACCCCAAGTATCCACTGGAGCACCTGTGTGGGACACCCTAAAAAGATTGTTCTGGTGTCCCACACTAGTGCTCCGGATTCCAGATGTGTAAACAGCTGCTGAGTGTCCTCTCCTTTACACTGAATCAAGCTTGCATTTCATTCTAGTTACAAACACATCTAGACAACAATGTTCAAAACTTTTTTTTAATACAAATAGGCATGACCAAATGTTTTTTACCTGTATCTACCCAAAACATCGTATTTTGTGGGGGCAAACGATGTTTACTACGACCGTTTACTTTGGCCACTAACCTCAAAGCTGCTATTTTAAAATGTCCAAACAGTCAATAAAAGCACGTGCAGCAACATGCAAGTAATAATAATAATAATAATAACACAGGAGAAATACTTACTTTTTGCAAGCATTTTCATGATCCTTCTGTACTGATCGTGCTCCCTCAGTTTCAGGTCTGACCAGAGGTTCCTCAATTGCTCCTTGGATCGTCGTACCCCAAAATTCCTGTGCAGACTTCTCACAACTTTACTCATGATCTTGGCCTTTCTCACATTAGGGTTGGTGTACAGTCCATGCTTCCCATCATAGTCGGCCCTCCTCAAGATGTCCACCATCTCCACAAAGGACATATTTTAGGCCTTATATCTCCTCCTGGATTGGGACAGTTCTGGCTCTGACTTTCCTCGTCGTTACTGTAATTAACATGCACCTGCTGTGTCTCCGCCATGTCGTCTCCCACTGCGCACCGAAAGAGAAGGGGCAGGGAATATCCTAGAAAGTATGTCAGGGGCGGGCGACGCGGATGGAGTTTCACGCATGCGCAGTGTATATAAAGCTAACACGCATGTGTCGTACCTACGTTCTGTGTGCGGAGGAAGGAGGAATGGAAGTTAAGAGCGTCCTAACGAAGGTAAAATTTTAACTTGGGGCATCAGTGGCCTATACTGCTTCAAGATTGAGGCCTATATTGGGATAAGATTATGACAGTTTAGGCTGACCTAGTGTTTTTGTCTTGTGTTTTATCTTGCAGAAAATATGCAGCACTTTAAGGACCCTGAATTCCTGTCCGGGTTCATTGACAGGTACAGGGAGATGAGGAATTTGTGGGAACTGAAACACAAATGATATCATAATAGAGTAGTAAGGAGGGAAAACGATGGAGAAATTGCTAGAATTTGTCCAGACATGGATCCCTGAGGCAGACATCGAGATGTTGGTCAATAAAACTAACTTGAGGAACATGTATAAGAAGGAGCACAATAAAATCCTCAAATTCCGGAAATCAGGAGTAGCAGCATCGAAGGTGTATGTCCCCAAGCTGTGGTACTTCAACAAACTGCGCTTTCTGGACAACAAGCTTGAAGCCAGGGAATCTCTTTCTAGCCTTCCCTCCAGCCTTCCCTCCAGCCCAGCAGAGGATTAGGACCAACCTGACCATGACATCCTAGAAGAACCAGATGCAAACATCTGCAGCCAGGTATAGTATTTTTATACATATTTATTGTCCTATAATTATTGTTGGTAATTAGATGTTAGTATTCACAAATTAATGATTAATCAAAAAGTGATTTACATATCAATAGACAGTAGTGGCCAAAAATGATTAGGACAAGAATGAAAAATGCTGTGGTCAGAATGATAGTCAGTTCTATTTATTAACATTCAGTTTGCAACAGTCATGAGCTGAAAATTGTGTGTGATTGATGAACCAAACAGTAAAACGATGTCCCTTTTTCATATACAGGAAGACCTCAGCCAGGATGAGGGTCAGGAAAGTGGCAGGCAGGAGGAGGCAGGGGTGAGTGTCAGCCAGGAGGTGACCGGGCCCAGTGGCAGCCAGGAGGTGGGCGGGCCCAGTGTCAGCCAGGAGGTGGCTGGGCCCAGTAGCCACAGCCAATCACAAGTGGCTCCCCTCTCAGGCCCTTCAGAAGGCAGTGAGGGGCCAGCTGACAGAGAACAGCCATGTATGTGAGCTCGCCCATCCTCCTCCTGCTCCTCCTGCCACAAGTCCACCACCAGAGTCACAGCCTGCAAGGAAGCGTGCAGTGAGGCGTGGAGGGAACGCTGCAGGGAAGCGTGGAGGAAACGCTACAGGGAAGAAAAGAAAGTGATTGCCTGGCTTCAGTCTGGTCTGACAGAAGACACAGGCTGTTGTAGTACCACAGCCTGGGGACATATACCGTATATACTCGAGTATAAGCTGAGTTTTTCAGCACATTTTTTTGTGCTGAAAATGCCCCCCTCGGCTTATACTCGAGTCACCTTTTTGCGCCTGATCTCCCAGACTTTGGGGACCCGGTACCGGCAGACCATAGGTCCCCTGGACCCCAAATTTGGCTCTACAAGTGTACAACGTTTATTGTCCGAGGGACCTACGGCCGGGGAGCACCGATTTTTCAAAGCCGGGCACCCCTTCCATAGACTCCCATGTTAAACTGTAATTTCTCCAGTGAATTTGGGGACCCGGTACCAGCCGGTCGTAGGTCCCCTGGACCCGAAACTTAGCACACATGTATCCCTATTTCTCATCTACAAGTGTGCAAGGTTTGTTGTCTGGGGGACCTACGTCCGGGGAGCACTGATTTTTCAAATCCAGGCACCCCTTCCATAGATTCCCATGTTAAACGTCAGTCTAGTCATGGGCACAGTGAGGCATGGGCACAGTGAGGCATGCACATGGACACAGTGAAGCACAGTGAGGCATGCAGATGGACACCCTAGGCTTATACTCGAGTCAATACGTTTTCCCATTTTTTTGTGGTAAAATTAGGTGCCTCGGCTTATATTTGGGTCGGCTTATACTCGAGTATATACGGTATGTCATCTGCTGCTGGTCCTGATCTCTGGAATTTATGGACCAGATTGTGCTCCCTATTCTATGGACTCCTCAAGGTACAAATTTTATTTTCCATACACTTGATGTCTGCCCTGGGGTCCAAAGGCTTCGCAAATTCTACCAGTTTCTCCATCGCTGCCTTCCTCTTTATTTTGTTACCCAGACTAAATGGATATTTTATTTACTTAAAATACTTGCCTATGTGTTTTTCTGAAAAAGGACAGTTTGTTTGTAAGTAGGCAGGTACATTTCAAAAAATACAATGTCAAATTAACAAGAGACACCAACCAACCTCCATGAGGTAAAAAAAAAAACAAGGTAATAATGTTATTGTGGTAACTTGACACACCCAAAAAATATATGGAGATCACGAGAAAATATTAAAACCAAAAATAAAAAGGAGATCTTGATTAAAATAAAAAAATAAAATAAATAAATAAACTAACAAATAAAATGATTATTATGGAGATCTGACTTTAAAATCAAATAAGAATATTCATGCGATCACAAGAAATAATAAAGAAATACGTTTGTCAGAACTCTGTGTGAATATCAGCAGCAAAACAACTTCATTATTCTAGCATTATAAAGAAGAAAATAATGCACTGCATTAAAATATCCCAGAATTTGCAGCATGACAAATGTGCTATCTCCATTATGAATGCTAGTTTTACCAGATTGAGTGCTCCCGTCTCGTACTTGATTCTGAGCATGCGTGTTTTTTTTCTCCGTCGGAGTTCCATACAGACGAACGGAACTTCCGATAGAAAAAGTCAGATGGGGCATACACACGGTCGGAATATCCGATGAAAAAATTCCGTCTGACTTTTTTCCTCGGAAATTCGGACCGTGTGTACGCGGCTTTAGACCTTAAGGTATTATAAGTACTATTCAGAATACCAGTAGTAGGGAACAAAAACTGTTAAGAAACATAAATGTAAAAAAAATAAAAGAGTAACAGTACATATTGTACTACAGAGAAGCTGTTGTATTCAGCAAGGTCAAAGATTGGTAGGAAATAATACACTATCTTCTTATTGTGTGCATATGTTTGCCAAGATTTATGATAATTATAAGCTTTTTTTGGATATTACAGAAGAAAACATTTGGATGGTATATCAGTAGAGATCTGAAATAGCAATGGATTTTAGGAAGTGTAACCATCTTGACCTGACCAGGATAGGAAATATTTGCCAACCCTTGTTGAGTTGAGCATAATAGTGGGGAATAATTCAGGCAAAATAAGATGGACAAAAGAGAGGTAAGTTTGACTCTCAAGCAAGATAAAAGTTCTTTAGTCCATGTATAAGGCAAGGCTGCTTGTAAAGAGGAAAATACAGTCAGATCTTTGCCAATATTCATGACATTAGATTTAGACTCATTGATTTTAAAATAGGACATAGCGTAAAAAAATTGTAGAACATTGTGCGCCTTATGCAGAGAGAGAGCCGTGTTTGATAAAGTTAAGAGGACATTGTCTGAAAAGAGCGAAATAGTGTGTAATTGTAATTGGTCTTTAACCTTGATTCCACTGATAGCTGGATGAGAGCGTAGCTTTTCCGCAAGGGGTTCCATGAATAATGCAAAGATTATTGGTGATAAATAAGGCATGATCAAGAAGAGTGTAGACAATAATATTTAGCCAAAATCCCATCAGGCCAGGAGTTTTGTTAGAGTGCATAGATTTAATGGTGTCTTTAATTTTATTTACTGGAGATGGGCTTATTAACCTCCCTAGCGGTAATCCCGAGTGTGGCTCAGGGTGAATTTTCATTACCAAAAGTGGTAACCCTGAGCCACACTCGGGATTGCAACGCAGGATCCAGGCAAAGTTACTTACCTTGTCCCCATGATCCTACGATGTCTCCCAGCTATGTCTGCGGGCTGTGTGCTCGATCTATCACTGTACCGGGCTCTGTTCCCTGCGTGCATCGCGACGCACAGGGACGGAGCCCACACATAATAAATCTTACAGATTACATTACTGTATCAAATAATTTGACCTCCCTTTTGTCCTTAATGCTTTGTCCAGGGCCCTGCCTGCACTTTTTTATATACTGTTATTTCTGCCTGGAACTTGAGATTGTCCATAGCAACCAAAAAGTGTCCCTTTATGTCAAAAGCGGTTTTAGACCAGCTAGAAAATAGCGATAATAAATTAGAATCACTTGCAGAATTGAGCCATAATGGTTCGTGGGGAAATTCGTCATCAAACACCGAAAGTAATGACAGCGACAATTCTGCAACTGAGCAAATTTCAGTGTTTTTGATTTGATTACATTATTGAATACATTTTATTATTATATTATTATTTGTTATAATTATTTATAGTTATTTATTATACTATAATTTATGATTTTGTGCTTCAAACTTTATCATACCCGGGATTTCTACTAGACTCTTGTTTGGACAGATTTAAGTGTATTTTTTCTAAGAATTACAGGCCTACAATATAGTAGACATGTGCACACTGAAATATTTTGTTTCGGAATTTCGTTTTCGGACGAAAAATTTATTAATTTAGTTACTCCCTAAATTCGTTTTTATTTATTTCGTTTTTCGTTAGAAATTGCATTTGTCCGAAAATCTGAATTAATTAAGATCGAATCTGTCATTGAAGGCTTATGGTGTCTGTCGAATGTTCAAAGAAGATTAGACGGAGCAGCGAAACTGTACGACGCTGCAATCATACATTTCCGGTCGAATGTTCCGCCTACAAGCTATAGTAGAATTCTAATGTTGTATTACTAGTAATAATTATATTTATTAATTACTATTACTAGTCAACCAACATTAGAATTCTTCTATAGCCTATGGGCGGATGCATTTGACCGGAAATGTACGATTGCAGCGTCGTACAGTTTAGCTGCACCGTCGAATCTTCTAACTTTCGACAGACACCATAAGCCTTCAATGACAGATTTGACGTTTGTATGTTTTTCGATGCTGTCACGTACCTAGCGGTGATGAGCCCGGACTTGCAGAGGAAGGCCTCCCTTACGGCTCCCACCAGCGGCCCCTGGTAAGGTAACAGCAGGCGCGGAGGTAGGAGGGGTACGAGTGCCTGGCAGGATCAACCAAGGTGAAGGTAGGTATGCAGACTTGGTAGGCACACTGGAACACAGCAGGTCGAACTGGAATCAGGAACACTCAGCAAACTGGAATCGTTCAGCAGACGGGACCGGAACCAGGAACACAGGAACTCAGCAAACTGGATCAGCTTAGCAGACTGGACCGGAACCAGGAACACAGGAACTCAGCAGACTGGATCAGCTTAGCAGACTGGACTGGAACCAGGAACACAGGAACTCAGCAAACTGGATCAGCTTAGCAGACTGGACCGGAACTAGGAACAGTGAGCTTGGTCAGACAAGCCAGGTCGGTTAACTGGCTGGCAGCAAGGTACAGAGGGATCAGACAGAGGAGAGGTCACAACAAGCCAGGGGTTGGATGCAGGCAGAAAACTGGAGAAGTCACAGGCAGGCCGGGTCAAACACAGGTAAGTCTTCAGATCAGGTTTTCAGGTACTTAACGCTGTAGAGCAGACAGCAGGGACTGTCTGCGATTGACAGGTTTAAATAGCCCCTCTGGCGCCACCTGCAGGGCGGAGCATGCGCAACCGAGAATCAGGAAGACCAGGACGCCTGCTTCTGGCAGGACCTCCATGACATTGCCGCCCCCAAGGGGCAGCCTCCGGATGCCCATCCGGGCAAACTTCTCAGGGTGAGATCTCTTGAAGGACTGCACCAGGCTTCTAGCATGGATGTTCTCCTCAGGCTCCCAAGAGTTTTCTTCGGGTCCGTAGCCCTTCCACTTAATCAGGAATTGGTTCTGGTTATTCCTTCTTCTAAAATCCATAATGGCTTCCACTTCGAATTCCTCCTCCCCGTCTACAATGACAGGATCAGGGAGAGCTGGACTTCGGCCTGGAAATGGGTTGGGAACCGAGGGCTTCAGCAGAGATACATGGAAGACCGGATGGATCTTGAGGGAGTCAGGGAGCTCCAGTTCATAAGCCACTTCATTGATTTTCCTTTTGACTGGAAACGGCCCTAAGAATTTGGGGCCCAGTTTCTTAGAGGGACATGCCATCCTCAAGTTTAAAGTGGATAACCATACTTGGTCGCCGGGTGCCAGCATTAATTCACCCCGTCTCTTCCTGTCAAAAATTGTTTTGTTGTGTTCCTGAGTCTTGGTCATGGTTTCCTGCAGAAGTTGGTTGTTGGATGAAAAGAAGTTCAACTTTTCCTGGACTGCGGGCACCGTACATTCAGGAAGGGAATTGGGCAGGAATGTAGGATGGAAACCGTAGTTGGCGAAGAATGGGGACTGCTTGGTAGCGGAATGCGTAGAGTTGTTATAGGCAAACTCGGCCAATGGGAGCAGGGAAACCCAGTCATTCTGAGCGAATGAAGAGAAGCAGCGCAGGTACTGCTCAAGGGTCTGGTTAGTCCTCTCAGTCTGTCCATTGGTCTGGGGATGGTAAGCAGAGGAAAGTGACAATTCTATCTCCAGAGCCTTGCAGAGGGATCTCCAAAACCGGGAGGTAAATTGTACCCCTCGGTCGGAGACAATATTGGCTGGTACCCCGTGGAGTCTGACGACCTCTCTGATGAACACCTGTGCAGTTTCGGGAGCTGAGGGAGTCCCCTTCATGGGAATGAAATGTGCCATCTTGGATAGACGGTCTACTATCACGAAGATAGTGGTGTGACTCTCAGCCGGAGGCAACTCGACGATAAAGTCGATGGACAGCATTTTCCAGGGTCTGTCTGGGACGGGTAGGGGTCTCAGTAGTCCCCAGGCCTTGGATTTGTAACCCTTGTTTCGGGTACAAACTATGCAGGACTCCACAAACTTCCTACAGTTCTCGCGGAGCCGAGGCCACCAAAAGGTACGCTGTACCAAGTCGGTGGTCTTGGCAACGCCAAAGTGCCCGGCAAGGGCATGGTCGTGGCAGAGTTCCAGTACGGTTATTCTCAGCTCTTCAGGTACGTAGATCCTGTTCTGGTACCAAAACAGCCCATCTTTGGCCTGCAATTCCGGTTCGGAGGGGAGTCTCTGCCCAGTGGAGGCTTGCTTGATCCGGGAGAGTAGGTCTTCCTGAAGCAGAAGGAAGTTTCCAGGAGCAAGAATGGTTTCTGGAGGAGAGGTTTCCTTAGACTTATGGAACATCCGAGAGAGGGTATCGGGCTTAATGTTCTTGGAACCGGGACGGTAAGTGACATGGAAGGAGAACCGGGAGAAGAAGAGCGCCCACCTGGCTTGTCGTGGTTTTAGCCTTTTCGCTGCCTTCAGGTACTCCAGGTTCTTGTGGTCGGTGAATATCAGAATCGGGTGGGCAGCCCCCTCCAACAGATAACGCCACTCCTCTAATGCGGACTTGATCGCCAGCAATTCCCGATCCCCCACGTCGTAGTTCCTCTCTGCCGCAGATAACTTGCGAGAGAAAAAAGCTACTGGGTGGAGCAAGGCTCTGGTCCCCTGTCTTTGGGACAGTATTGCTCCTACCGCAATTTCCGAGGCGTCTACCTCCAGGACGAATGGTAATGAGGAATCTGGGTGCTTCAAGATAGAGGCAGAGGTAAAGAGACCCTTCAGGGCCTCAAAGGCCTTTTGGGCCTCAGGGGACCAGTGGAAACGGATCCCTTGTTTGGTCAGCTGGGTGATGGGTGCGATGATGGCTGAGAACCCTCTGATGAATTTGCGGTAGAAGTTGGCGAATCCAACGAAACGTTGGATCCCCTTCTTGTCCGCCGGGACTGGCCAGTCCAGGATTGCAGCAATCTTTTGAGGGTCCATCTTGATGCCCTCGCTGGAGATAATTAGTCCCAAGAACGATATACTTTCCAGCTCAAATTCACACTTCTCGGCCTTCGCATACAGGCCGTGCTGGCGAAGCCGAGCCAACACACTTCTGACGTGCCTGCGGTGGGAATCAAGGGAGGAAGAAAAAATTAGTATATCGTCTAGGTAGACAATGACAAAGAGATCTAGGAAGTCCCGGAGCACATCGTTAATGAAATACTGGAAAGTGGCAGGGGCGTTGCACAACCCGAAGGGCATTACCCGGTACTCGAAATGTCCGAATCGGGTGCGGAAAGCGGTCTTCCACTCATCCCCCTCCTTGATGCGGACCAGATTGTAGGCTCCGCGGAGATCAAGTTTGGTAAAAATGATGGCTGTTCCCAGTCTCTGAAATAGTTCCGGTACCAAGGGGAGAGGGTAGCGGTTTTTTACTGTGATTTTATTTAATTCACGATAGTCCACACAGGGTCGAAGGGTATGATCCTTCTTCTCTACGAAAAAGATGCCTGCACCGGCTGGAGATGTAGACGGACGAATGAACCCTTTCTGTAGGTTTTCATCGATATAGTCTTTTAGTGCCCCCTGTTCTACCTCTGTTAACGGGAAGATCCTGCCAAACGGAATTGCCGCTCCGGGAAGTAGGTCAATGGGGCAATCATAGGCCCGATGAGGTGGTAGAGTCTCTGCCCCTTGTTTGCTAAACACATCAAGAAAGTCATGGTAGACCTCAGGGATGGATTGCCGTATTCCAGCCTCCGTATTGATACATAAGAGGGTGGCCGGCCCAGGGGTTTTGAGTGTCCCGCAGGATTGCTGGCAGTAAGGAGAAGAAAAGGTCACCAACCCCGTGGCCCAGTTGATGGTAGGGTTGTGGACCTGTAGCCAAGGTATACCAAGGATCACAGGGAACAATGGGGAAGAGATAATGTCCAGGCGTAAGTATTCTTGGTGGGTTCCGGAGATGGTGGAGATGGTAGCGGGTAAAGGGGCGGTCTCTTGGACCACTGGTCCAGACTTAATGATGGACCCATCAGCCAAATGCACACATAGTCCATGGGTCTTGGTGACAAGAGGGATCTGGTGCTTGATGGCAAAGGCTGAGTCCATAAAGCAGCTGCAAGCCCCGGAATCAATAATAGCGGGCACTTGCAGAGTCCTTCCTGGGAGCTATAACGAGACAGAGAGAGCAAGGTGAGATGTGGACTTGGCCTGTGGGTTGGTAGTGTCAGAAGATACTGAAAGACACTTACGAAGTTTCAGGGGACAATTTATAATGAAGTGTCCGGGTTCCCCGCAGTACAGGCACAGATTGTTCACTTGGCGACGTTGGCGTTCCTGTTGGGAGAGGGGAGGACGAAGCACTCCGAGCTGCATGGGCTCGGGTATGTCAGATGTAGCGGCTGGAGGTGCAACAGGTGCTGGGTGCAGATGGCTGGGAGCCCGGGGAAGCATCCAGGTCGGACGGGAGAAGCCCGTGGACCTCTCAGCCCTTCGTTCCCTGAGACGTCGGTCGATCTGGATTGTTAAGTCAATTAGTGAATTCAGGGTTGGTGGTATGCCAACCCTAGCGAGCTCGTCCTTCAGAGGGTCGGACAGACCTATGCGGAACTGATGGCGGAGGGCGGCGTCATTCCAACTGGTATCTGCGCTCCACCGTCTAAATTCCGCTACGTAGTCCTCTGCTGCTCTGCGCCCCTGCTGAAGGGTGCGCAAGGCAGTCTCTGCGGTTACTGAGAGCTGGGAATCTTCATATAGCTGAGCCATGGCGTCGAAGAAGGCAGTAAGGTTGTTTAACGCCATATCTTTCCGTTCCAAGAGACGGTGGGCCCAGCTCTGAGGGTCTCCGGAAAGCAGGGACATCACAAAGCCCACCTTGGTGGCTTCCAATGAGAAGGTGCGAGGCTGCAGAGCGAAGTAGAGTTCGCAGGAATTACGAAAAGCCCTAAACTTGCTTCGATCCCCGGAGAATCTTTCGGGTGTAGGGACCCTGGGCTCCGGAGGAAGCATGACAACTGTGGGTGAGGATCCTGCCCCAGCAGTGGAGGTAGAGGTATGGGATCCCCCTTGGGCTCCAGAGGGGTTGGAGAGGACCTGCACTTGTTCTTCCAGATGGGTGTAGCCTTGCTGGAGGTTCTTGACCGCTTCAGCCAATCCTGCCAGGTGCCGACATAGTTCCTCCATAGGTGAGGCTCCCTGCTCGGGCTCAGACATGGCTGTCTGCTACTGTCACGTACCTAGCGGTGATGAGCCCGGACTTGCAGAGGAAGGCCTCCCTTACGGCTCCCACCAGCGGCCCCTGGTAAGGTAACAGCAGGCGCGGAGGTAGGAGGGGTACGAGTGCCTGGCAGGATCAACCAAGGTGAAGGTAGGTATGCAGACTTGGTAGGCACACTGGAACACAGCAGGTCGAACTGGAATCAGGAACACTCAGCAAACTGGAATCGTTCAGCAGACGGGACCGGAACCAGGAACACAGGAACTCAGCAAACTGGATCAGCTTAGCAGACTGGACCGGAACCAGGAACACAGGAACTCAGCAGACTGGATCAGCTTAGCAGACTGGACTGGAACCAGGAACACAGGAACTCAGCAAACTGGATCAGCTTAGCAGACTGGACCGGAACTAGGAACAGTGAGCTTGGTCAGACAAGCCGGGTCGGTTAACTGGCTGGCAGCAAGGTACAGAGGGATCAGACAGAGGAGAGGTCACAACAAGCCAGGGGTTGGATGCAGGCAGAAAACTGGAGAAGTCACAGGCAGGCCGGGTCAAACACAGGTAAGTCTTCAGATCAGGTTTTCAGGTACTCAACGCTGTAGAGCAGACAGCAGGGACTGTCTGCGATTGACAGGTTTAAATAGCCCCTCTGGCGCCACCTGCAGGGCGGAGCATGCGCAACCGAGAATCAGGAAGACCAGGACGCCTGCTTCTGGCAGGACCTCCATGACAGATGCTTTGTCGAATCTTCATCGTTCATGTTGAATTGTCAAGTTAGTTCTAGCTATTTTACTGCTCCTCCTCTTTGGTTACAATCAGCCAATAACATTCATCATCATCATTATTTTTATTTTACTTCCCCCACCCAATTCCAGCAGCGATCTTTTCTCTCTATGTTGAATCTTTTCTCTCTATGTAGAATAATCTTGGACTAATAGAGTTAAGGTTAGGCACATTCGACCACAGGTTCGATAGACACAGATTGTTATTGTCAGCGTCACGTCGAATTTCCTATCTATATCGAACTGTTGTTGCAACGAAAACGAAAATAAAGCATTTGTTTATGTCGGATCTTTCGGTTTTCGGATTCTGTGCTCTTGTTTTCGTTTTGTTAAAACGATAACGAAAATACCTGAAATTCGGACGAAAATGCATTCGACGAAAACGAATGCACATGTCTACAATATAGAACGCCAAATTTCCATGTGAAACAATGTACCGCTTTGAGCATCAAAGATCTGACATAATCATACCGCCAGGGATGTTAAGGGCATCTAGTTGTACGTCATTCAGTTTTGGCAAAGACACAGAGTTCCAAAATTCTAAAATAGCTGATGGAATGGGTCATTGTCTTTCAAATTATACAATGTGCTAAACTAGGTACTAAAGGCATCAGCTATGACTTGGGGATTGTAAAGTTTGTTCCCTGTAAGGGGATGCAGTAAATAATGTTTATTTTTGAGTAAACATTTTCTCTTTGACCCGGGCTGCTAGAAGCTTACTGCTTTATTACCATACTGGTGGTTGACGTTTGATTTGAAAGCTTTAAGGGGGTAGTTGTGGTGGGTTAACAACAATGTGCAAAGATCAAGCTCCAATTTTTTCGCTCCACTCAGGAATTGTGCATTTGGGAGGAGAAATCTAAAATGCTCCATTTTCTAAGAAGATTGAGACCCTCATCCAGTGAAGATATAGAGTACTTTTTCCCTTCTCTAGTAACAATAAATGTAGTTAAATATTCCCATTGATAGGGAATTTGGAGGTTTAGTGATAGTAAATGGTCGCATTGCAGCAATCAAAAATATTCTCCTCCCTAAGCTTATATCTATTCCATGTACTGACAGTCAAAATCCCCTCTCATATAATTACCATTATTACTACGCATAATTTGGTGCAGCTGTGCATAGCAACCGATCAGCTTCTAACTTCAGCTTGCTCAATTAAGCTTTGAAAAAAAACCTGGAGGTTACAATACACAGCTGCACCAGATTCTGTGTGCACCAGTTTTAATAAAACTCCCTGTGACAGAACCCACTGTCACTGTGTGTTTTGGAAGGGGCTGTGGGCTCGCCTCCTACCCACAGACTATGGCCCAGCAGAGAACAGGAGATTTGGAGGGCTATTCGCCGTCTCCCACCACCTGGAGAAGACATTTGTGTCCGCGGTCGTCGGTTCATCGGAACCGAGTGAACGCGGTATCTGTGGCTGGGCTTGTGGAGTCGTTTACGGCTACCTAAACCCATTGGCCCGGCTGGGCTAAATATATACTTTTATTCCACAAGCAATGTACTTTTAGCTGATAAAGGCATATACAAGATGGCGGTATTCCCAAAGCGTGGGGCTACGAGACTTGGGGACAAAATGGCAGTGAGATAATGTATTGTAATGTAGGTCTACATCCCTTCTCCCCACCCTCTTGTTGCTGTGTTTATTGTGTTGGGTCATGGCATGTAGACAAAGGTCTGGAGACACATCTCAGGAGGGGATGTGTAAGGAGGGGCTGCCTGCTTATCATAATCCCTTTATGTGTTTCAACTGTAGTTGTTTGAATATACAAGTGTTGCGTTTCCATTGGTTCTTCCTTGCCCCCTACTCCCTCTATGACAAGGCTAAGGGGAGTGTCCCTAACTGTGTTTAAAAGTGTATGTTTGGTACTTAATAAAGAGTTTATGCTCTGCATGTTTAACCCTTAACACCTGTGTGGCTTGTCTTGTGATTGAGGGGTTAAGGGCTGGTTATGGCGAGTCTGCAGGCTGCGGGTGCATTTGAAGGGCAGGGGACACAGGTCTGGCGGAGGTTCCCATACGTGGTATCCGAGATCCGTCACACTCCCCCATACTGACATACATCTGGGGTAATAGACCATCCTGGATTAATAAAAAATTATTTCCTAACCAAAATTATGGAGGAGCCTATCGGTCCCACATGTTGTCATCTACTGTATTATGCAGCTGTGCAAGTAACCCAACTTTCCACTTGCCGTAATATATTACAATAGCTTAGCCTTTGTGCATAGCCCTATAAGTTATTTAAATATACCCCATTTTAGTGTAAATGTTATTTCATTGCACGTTTGGGACAGTGTTAAATACTTCAGGAAAATATCATCTTCTTATGCTCCACTATCCCCCATCATCCGCAACCAATGTTTCCTCTGGGTTATACAGAACCCACTAGATTTAAGTAGTGGGCAGCAAATGGTCTATATAGAATCTGTGATTTACCAGCTATTTCAGAGGTAATCAGCTTCCTATCACTTTGAATTGCACATGGAGCCCTGTCAGTGGAAATATTTTGATATTTACAGTTTAAAAACCACCGACCATTGCTCAATCACATAATCAAGTGAATTTAATTGAATATTACTTGTGCACTGGTATATGGTCCCTCAGCATATTGTGATATTTGTCTCCACTGTTTTCGACCAATGTTTTTAGGGTACATGTTTACATATATAGTGAGAAAGCCCCAACATTATAAATTAATGGGCTGGAACTTATCAATTGCCTTCTACTGTATTTTTCGGAAGAGCAGTATTCCAAAAAATCCAAGACAATCTCATGCTAAACCTGCCTACTGACTTACCTTTTCATGGCGGCTATACAGGTTTTCACTAAAGCACAATCATCCAAGTAAAACAGAAGATTATTTGGTTTCTTATCAATGAGAAAATGGGGGTGAACCTTAAAGACTCTGTCTTTAGATTCAAAAGGATTTGGACACCCCAGATCGACCATTACCTCTCACCTGACTTTGATCGTATGCTGTTAGACTACTTTGTAGTAACCAAGTAGTCACATAACCTCAATGGTGACAGGGACCTAACCCAAACCCTAAACCCCCACCCTCCCTACCCATCTTCAAAATGTTTTTCTAGAATCCAAACTCCCTTTGTTTCTATACTGTTCAACTCTGGTTACTTACTTTCACTTTTTGACAATCTTATACAAACATACTTTTCCCCCCTTCCCTTTCTTTGACTCTCTTATGGATCAATCAGGTCAATGTGACAGAGCCTCTTTAGAGTTCACCCCAACCCAGTTAGACTCACCTTCCACATAACCTCCTCACCCATTGTTTTGAAGTCAGGCTTTTGCCCGGTGTGCTGGGGCCACATGTTCTAACAAGAGCTGGCTAATGTGACAGAGAGCTCCAGGGGATGAAAACCATTACATAAAATATGCAAATATATTGCATTTATTATGCACCCGGCTCTCACCTGTGGGTCTCCCTCTGCCGCAAGGCATGTGGGCCTCTAGGGAGTGCCACAGACCGAGCAGGACTCTCTGAGTCCTCCTGGACCCGTCCTCCCTTCGGCCTCACAGCAGTACACAATGCTGGTGCTCAGTGGTAGCTGCCTTTTTTGTACTATTATAATGACTTTGTTTAAAAAAAAAATGCCCGGGACTATTTTTTGTCTCAGTCCAGGCCTGTTGGGCAGAACATATATACATGCACTACCAGCCTCTCTTGATACCTCTTGTCCAATGACTATACTCTAATCTCCAGATATAGGGCAGAATTTCCTAGATGTGCATTTGCTGGCCTATAGAGGATACAGCACAGAGGGAAACCCCTGTCTAGCGGAGCTCCCCCCTACTTGAGCCAAAAATGCACATCAAGACAATGCCAACTACATGTTTATTGAAACATGAAAAATCTTTTAGTGGTCAGATTGTGGCCATGCTTTTGATTATAATTCAATGTCTTTGTGTTACCTATGTTAACTCTACTATACTCATTCCAGCAAATATGTCAGCGATTAAACTGGAAATTTCAAGACTCAAAGCAGCAAGAAACTGTCACAAGAATGAATATCATTTACACACCCTAATCATCTTAGCCCTTTACAATGATACTTGCCTATTGGAGTTGCTCTTTAAATTAATATGAATAAAGATAGCAGAGGGTATTGTATTGACGTTCTTCTTTTGCAAAATTTGTATCCTCAAAAAAGATAATCTTCAAAGGTCCAGCAGACTAATCCATTCCTGTCATGTGATACTGTCATGTACTGCAGAACCATTATTCATACAATGGTTTTATAACAAGAGCTTTCGACATATATTGGTTTCTCAGAAGACCGCTCCTTAAGTGCTCTTAAAGATAGAGATGAAAACAAATAAACAGCCTTTGATCCTCAGTTCTGAAGTACTACAGAGAAATCAATTATTACACAACTGAACTGGAGATGTGAAGCACTTGTCTCCTTCGTTACTGCTCTGGCAATCGAGATAAACTTGTCCATGGTGGACACAGCATGACTGCTTAGTTTTTACTGAAAGATGTGAAGAAATGAAGGTCTGTGTAAAGTACAATGTATAAAGTACTTTGAATAAATGCATGATACATTCAGTTTCAAAGAGAAGAGGAGAGATACATGTTTTATCTTCTTTCTGTTTGAGATATTATACTGAAATTTGTTATATAAAAATCTATTGCAATCATATCCATAAAGGGTTAGTCTATTAGTCTACAGTTAGTGATCTGGCTGGTGTGCAGAATACACAGCCATGATAGAGTATGTTAAAGCCTAGGGCAGAGAATGTGGAGGAGCAGGGCAGCTGCAGGTATGTGTGTTGTGCTGCTGTTCCAATGTTGCACTGGACTCCAGGATTGAACTGGATTGGACTCCAGTGACTGGAGTCCATTGTTGAAGGGAAGAAAGAGACCATGATGCTGCAGAGCCACAAGAATACAATTCCACAGACCACCAAAGAGGAGCAGACTTGAAAGGAAGGCCAGAGTTTGGTGGGCTGCCTTTTACCCTTCATCCAATCAGAGATACTTGGTCCTATTTTCAATCTACAACCATTCTGACCATAGCCATCGAGGAAGAGACTGGGCCTAAGAGGACATCACTAGAGTATTAGGGTGGTGAAAGGACGATTAGCTACCACTGTATGCATGGGCGTCTGCAGAACTTTTTTAAGGGGGGGGGGCATTGTTTTAAGGTCACCCATGCAATATAAAAAGATGTACATTATCTAGGCTATATTTATATGGGCATGGTATGCCTGGCCTGAGTAATTTCCAATACAGAGTGACGTTGAATTATCTCTTATATAACACATATATCTTTCCAGTGGAAAGATATATGTGTCATATAAGAGATAATTCAGCTTCACTTTGTATTTGAAGTTACTAAGGTCAGGCATACCACCAGTCCATGCACATATACATATAGTGTAAAAAATTAAAGCAATAAACCGCGCTAGCCAGTAACATTAATAAATATACAGCAGCACCTGTGATATGTGATAACATATAAAGTATACAAAAGAATAAAAAGGAACAAGTGCACTAATGTGAATTGACTAATAATCAAAAATTATGAATCCACACATATATTGAATAAATGAAGTCCAACAGTGATAACAATGAATGTGTCCTGTAAAAATGAATATATCCTAAATAAGTCCCATCAAAAATCAGCAATGAAGGGAAGCCGTGAAGAGGTGAACCGCAAAAAGTTTGAAATTCGGTGCATGCACACCCGTGTCCACCATCAACAATCAAGCTGCTTACCAGAGGTAAGAAACAAATAAGCCCATCCGCAGTCCCAGGGGGAGATCCAGAGAAATCCAGATAAACTTCGCAGAGTTCCAACGTCACTTGATAGGCAGTGGATACAGCAAAGATTTCCCAAGGAGAGAGAGGAGGCTCAATAGTGCATTACCCAATGTAAAATGTATTTTTAAAAACGGGTTTAAAAACACTTACACAATGTACAATTTAAAGAACATAACAACCGGCCGGTCCGCCGTACCTGTCCCGTAGTGGTGACGTCAGCACGCACACCTCCCATAATAATAATACATTTTACATTGGGTAATGCACTATTGAGCCTCCTCTCTCTCCTTGGGAAATCTTTGCTGTATCCACTGCCTATCAAGTGACGTTGGAACTCTGCAAAGTTTATCTGGATTTCTCTGGATCTCCTCCTGGGATTGCTGATGGGCTTATTTGTTTCTTACCTCTGGTAAGCAGCTTGATTGTTGGTGGTGGACACGGGTGTGCATGCACCGAATTTCAAACTTTTTGCGGTTCACCTCTTCACGGCTTCCCTTCATTGCTGATTTTTGATGGGACTTATTTAGGATATATTCATTTTTACAGGACACATTCATTGTTATCACTGTTGGACTTCATTTATTCAATATATGTGTGAATTCATAATTTTTGATTATTAGTCAATTCACATTAGCGCACTTGTTCCTTTTTATTCTTACATATACATATAGCCTAAAGAATGTACATCTTTTTATATTGCAATGTATTGCAATACATCTGTTGTGGCCATATTTTGATCTTGATGAAAACAGTCTATACAAAGTAAAGAAGATGAATTATCTCTTATAACTTACACAGACATATCTTTCCAGCAATAGCTGTCCAATTTTCCAGCAATCTATAAATCAAAATGCTCCTCCTAACTGCTGTTACCTGTGGTTATTCTTTTGTTGCTTGCAACTGTATATGCCACTCAATTCAGGTCAGGATTTCCTGTGATGTGATGATGAGTAGGCACTGGCAGCGTATCACTCGGTGGCTCGGCCGGATCTACACAACACGTACACAGGCAGGCAGCCAATCACTGAAGAGGAGCCGCGGAACGGTCGAGCTGCCGAGCAGAGACCCGAGCAGCCGAGCCATCTCATCCGATGATCAGGCCGGAGGTGAGGGAGGGACGTCAGATGTGTCAGGACAGAGAGCAGCTGGAAGACTCAGAAAAAAGTCCACAGCGGACACTGCAGCTGCAAACTGCAACACCTTCTTGATGATTCCAGGGGGGGCAATTGCCCCCCTTGACCCTACCTGCAGACGCCCACGACTGTATGTCTAATTGGCTGTTGTTTGGTAACACTTTCTACTATTAGATGTATTGCCAAAGGGGACTGCGTTGCTTACCTTACTCTTTGGAGAGTGAGTGCTCCATGGAGAGCTAAAGGCCCCCCCCCCCGACATGGCAGACTGTAGCAAATAACACACTGACCAGTGGCTTGGGTAGAGCCTGACAGTAGCAGATAGGTCATTCTCCATTCAAAGTCAGTTGTCTACTATGGTGTTAACTGTAATTGCCTGTGCCAGCATTTGATATTGTACAATCATTGATTGTCATGCATTGGTCTAACCCAAACATTCCTTTCAGAGCTGTTACCTATTTTAATAAAGCCCATTTTACTGTTACTTGTGGGTAAGTGATTGTCGGGTCCAAGTCATAGGTGTGTGCAGCCTATTGCATTAGTGTGCACAGCCAATTGCCTTTCTCTGCAGCCCCAGAGTGGCTTCTTGTTCGTTCACAAAATGAAGCATAATAAACACTGTTTACTATTCTTCAGTTATGAATGGACACAGTGTTCATTTAGAAAAGGAAGGGGCTGGTAAATTGCATATTTACTAGCGCCTTCCCCTGCTCTCCATCCTAAAATATCCCTCTCAGCAACCTGGGGGAGAGGAGAGGAGAGGGGAGGATAGGAGAAGAGGAAAGCCAGCAGAGCTGCGGGGTGGGGGGCCAACAAAGGGGGGGGGAAGCAGTAGGAGAAATCAGCAATGCACATAGTGATTAGGGTGTGCCCAGTCGCACCCCCTGCCCAAGCCTATGGTACAAGTGCAGTGTTGGTCATTACCAGGAATGGCAGGAAGAACCAAACATATCCAGCAGCTTCTAAGGGGGTAGAGCTACATATTGAGTCCAGCAGGAGAGTGAAGCTGCTGTTCATAAAAGTAGGAAGTCCAGCGGGGAAATATTGTCACTGGAGTCCCCAAGTTGAACAGGATGACAGTAGGTGATTCAACCCTTCGGTGTCCATTCAAAAAATAAAGTATATCTATATCCAAAAGGGAAATAGGTTATGAAACCTTTAGACAATAACATTTGTTTGTTTAGGTCACACCTATGTCATTGAAAACAGATACAGTATATGACTTATGACAAAAACCTTTTTGAACAATATGCAAAATGCAGCTATACACCATTGCTTAGCTTTTTTTTCACTGATCTGACAGTAAAATGAGATCTGATTGGCTGGGTTACACTTTGTGTACATGTTTGCATTGTGTAATTCATAATTTCCTGACTGACACATGTGTTAAAATGTCCTGTCAACAACGGGTTATACCAGGATCATGACTGTACCTGCATCCACAGCTATGGTCCTTGCGCAGTCTATTTCAGCCAGCGATCGGCTGTCATTTAAAATGATCTATGCAGCTTTACAGCCATCTGATCACTTTTACAGCACTGAGAAGGACCCCCTTCCTGCTGTTTCTCTGGGGGACCTGGGACTGCAATAGACATCTTTCCACAGAGGAGATGGAGGAACATTCCCTGATCTCTTCTGTGATGACTAAAGCTGGAAGTGACGAGGATTTCATCACCTCCGGTTTCCACCTACAATTTCCTAGTTGTTACAGCTAGGGAAGCAGCTGATCCAACAGAAAATGTGTTTTTGATCAGCTGTTTTGATGGGTAGGGCAGACATCTGGGGTCTGATAGACCCCTGATTTCTCCATAAGGAGTACCTGTCACCTGCTCAAAACTATTACAAGGGAGCTTGTTCATTCCCCTGTGATAGCAATTAAGTTAAATGGAAAAAATAATTTAAAAATAAATGTTAATAAAACAAAACAAAAAAAGCACCCCTGTCCCACACACAAATGCAAATGCATGCATAGGCCAGCACACATACAGTGGGTAAAATAAGTATTGAACACGTCCCAATTTTTTCTAGATACATATATTTGTAAAGGTGCTATTGACATGAAATTTTCACCACAAGTCAGTAACAACGCATGCAATCCATACATACAAAGAAACCAAAACAAATAAGTTCAGAAATGAAGTTAGGTATAATAAAATGGAATGACACAGGGAAAAAGTATTGAACACATGAAAAAAGAGAGGCGCAAAAAAGCATGGTAAGCCAAGACACCGACTGAAATCTATCAGTAATTAGAAAGCAAACCTGCCTCTTGTCACTGCAAATTATCAGCTTGTTTAGTCTCAACTGATGGCCTATAAAAAGGTGTCTTATTACCAAGGTGTCACACAAGGAACATCTCATGATGGGTAAAAGCAAAGAGCTCTCTCAAGACCTTCACAGCCTTATTGTGGCAAAACATGCTGATGGCATTGGTTACAGAATAATTTCTAAATTTCTGAATGTTCCAGTGAGCACTGCTGGGGCCATAATCTGGAAGAATATCATTTGACCATAAACGGGCCACAACCAGGTACTCCTCACAAGATTTCTGACTGTAGGAGTGAAAAGATTTATCAGAAGAGTTGTCCAAAGCCAAAGGCCAAGAGTTGTCCAAGAGCCAAGGGCCACTTGTGGAGAGCTTCAGAAAGACAGGTACAATTGTTTAAAAAAAACAATAAGTAATGCACTCATTTGCCATGGCCTACATGCATGCTCACCTGCAAGACTCCTTTGCTGAAAAAAACCCATGTTGAAGCCTATTTAAAGTTTTCTGCACAACATTTAGACAAGCCTATGAAAAACTGGGAGAATATAGCCTGGTTAGATGAGACCAAAATTGAACTCTTTGGATGCCATAAAACACTCCACGTTTGGAGGTCAAATGGCACTGCACAACACCCCAAAAACACCATACCAACAGTGAAGTTTGGAGGTGGGAACATCATGGTGTGGGGCTGTTTTTCAGCATACGGTACTGGCAAACTTCATATCATTGAAGGAAGGCTGAATGGAAAAATGTACCAAGACATTCTTGATAAAAATCTGCTGCCATCTACCAGGATGATGAAGATGAAACAAGGGTGGACATTTCAGCAAGACAATGATCCCAAACACATAGCCAAGGAAACCCTCAATTTGTTTCAAAGAAAGAAAATTTAATGTCAATAGCACCTTTAGAAATATATTTACCAAGAAAAATTGTGACGTGTTCAATACTTTTTTCACCTGCTGTATGCAAATAGTGATCACACCACATATATACAGTAAGTATCGCTGGTATGAATGAGAGCATACATTTCAGGCCATAATTTATGATTATCTCTAATATGATAACCTGTAAATGCTTCCACAGTTTTAACTATGGACTGTTTTAGGTACCCACGTTTGTCTCCATTTCATGGCTGTGCAAAATGTTAACATTTTGATATGTTTGGCATCTATTTGATGCAACATCATCTTTTTTTTTTTACCAAAATGTTGGGTTTTATTTTGTGTTTGAGTGTACTAAAATTCATTGAAGTGTATTTTTCTCTGGATATTTGATAAACAGCTGTGCAAATATTATGTAACATAAAACATAAATATATATATATATATATATATTCTTCAGGCCTCTGCTTTCAAAAATGTATACCATTTGGCGATTCTAAGTACTTTACTTTTCTAGCAAAACATACTGATTTTAACATATATGTGAAAAAATTCAAAACACAGAAAGTGGGTAAACAAGTCCAGCTAAATGGCTTCTTCAAAAAAGAAGTACCAGGTGTATAGCTATGCACAAAATGTAGTTTATTCACTCTAACCCATTTGTTTTAGTTTTCATGAATTCAGATCAGTGAAAGATGAGTCCTGGTGTGTCCATAGGGTGCTGCACTTTGCGCAGAATTATTGTGAAGCCTTATTAAATCCTTGTGAATATCTGTTGCAAATGTGGAGTAAAATTCAATTTTTATCTGCTTTCTTTCATGTTTCATTAAAATTTAAATGACCCCCACTGTGTTCATTATGAACAGTTTTAGTAAATCTGAGATGAAACAATATACATGAAACTCAAACCAAAATGAGGGCAGCCAAAGGGCTCTAAAATATTCCTTGTAGATTCAGTAAAATAAATGTACCATACTGTATTATTCATACATTAGCTTTATGGCCAAGTTTCATTACTTTAGAAATGAAAATTATTCTAAAGGACATTTGTCTCTTTTGGCTTTGCTGAAACGTTTGTGTGAAGACACCGTTACATTATTGATTAATCAACCATCTGTGATGACCATTTATTACCATTTTAAATATCGAGTTGATGTGTTTTTAGATAATATTAACTGAAATATAATTTATCTGTTAAGGAAGAGGGACAGGTAACATACTGTACATTAAAATAAAGGTTAGTTTGTGCTTGCTGATCAGTAGATATCTAAGATGAGGGAAAATATTTGACTTCCTTTTAGCGTTAGAGACTTAAATGATCAAGAATTTGCGATGGTCTCATTTAGTCACATGCAGTAATGATGTCATAATTTGCAGTTGATAACACTAAAGGCTAGTGTTACCACCATCTTTATGACTGAGGGTAATTTAAATGTTTATTTTGGGCTTTTAATAACATATTTATAAAATTCCAATTAAGAATGGTTTCAACTCCCAATAGGAACAATAAAAAAAAAAAAAAGCACAATTTTCCTATTTAACAGCCTTGAGGGCCACAGGCGCGTGGGGCCCATACTATTCAGGTACAAGCCTCTATGACCTCTAACACTGTGCCAGCAGTTTGAGATATTAGTTCTTCTCATCTTGGAAAATGTCAGCAATGGGCTCTTCTGTATTACCACCGGTACGCTAAGAAGTGGTCATGGAACTCGAGGGGTGTTTCATGTACAACATATCTATGTCCTTGGGGGAACTAGCTACCACCTTTTGGTGAACATTTTTTTATAATTCCTTTATTTAAATAGAAAGTGTGTTCAACAATTAGCACATATAGCGGAGATACATAATAAAAATCAGACAGTAATATCAATCGTGGTCAGGAAATTAGGTAAATATATCAGATACCCTGGCTTTACACGGTAAGTAAAGCACATGAAGAAAGTACAGAATAGGGATAAAGTTGGTGTGCAAAGCCGGGGAGGCAATCTATCAAATACTTGTGCGTCCTAGAACCGATAATAACATATGCAAAGCTATATAATACATAATACAGTAACATTTTTAAAAGTTTTAACAGTTGTTTGGGATGCGAAACAACCCAATGGCCAGATGGGCCCAAGCACGGGACACATGAAATAGGTAATGCACCTCAGGATATTCACAGTATGATAGCCCATGATTGGGTAAGAGTTAAGGGGAGGGTGTGTGTACCAAAAGGGGAAAAGGGAGAGGAGAAATGGAGGCTTAGTAGAATATAAGAGCAGAAAGTAGAAGAGTAGAGTAGAGTAAAGAGGGGTAGCGCCCCCCGACTGGGAAGCGGGACAAGCCCAATGGGTTAGTCAGACTGCGCAACCTCACGGAGATAAGCGTCTGTGTATATAAAGTGTTGCCAAGGTCTCCCGGAAGGTCTCCTCCCTGTTGTGCAAGGTGGCGGTAAGATCCTCCATGTCTCTTAGTTCATTCACTTTAGAAAACCATAGGGACTTCGCCGGCGGGTTCCCCGACCTCCAACAGAGGGGGATGCAAGCCTTGGCAGCATTCAGTAGCTGAATGGTAAGAGAGGCCTTGTATTTCTTGATGGGTCATTCTGCAAGGTGGAGCAGGCAGGCCGCGGGGTTCCCCTCCAGAGAGACACCAGTCAGGTGGTTGATCGTGCGAGCCACCTCGAGCCAAAAAGGAGAGAGTGTGGGACAGGCCCAAAAAAACATGCAGCATTGTTCCCTCTGCAGTGCCACAACGCCAACAAAGGTTGGAGACCTGCGGAAAGAAATGGTGCAGAGTGGTGGGTACCCTATACCATTGGGTCATAATTTTGTAGCAGGTCTCTTGGACTCTGGTGGCTATCGAAGATTTCTGAGCAAAGTAGAGAATCTTCTCTCTCTGGGGGTCAGTGAATTGAATGCCGAGTTCCGCTTCCCACTTAGAGAGGAACGGTTGAACGAACCCTTCCGCTGGTCGAATCAAGGAGGAGTAGATAAGCGAGAGACTGTGCTCTCCACGATAGCAAATGTTTTCAAATTCAGTAAGTTGACGGGAGATGCCTGGCGTCCGCAGGCATCTGCGCAAAACATTGCACAGCTGTAGACCGCTCCAGAAGTCCAAAGGGGGATCTATAGCAGACACCCCAGCTTCAGGGGAGAGTTGGCCGTTAGGCCCCAAAAAGTCACACAAACTGAGCCGTCCGCCTGCTGCCAATCGCTTGAAATGTGGAATCTGAAGGCCAGGTGTAAATTCTGGATTACCCAAACCGGCACCATAGGGGAGGGTAGTGGGGACACCGAGGAGTGCCGAAAGGCATCTCTGGCCACTGACAGTGTGCTGCCTAGTGTAGGATGATCAGCGAGGTCCCTCGGCAGAGGTGTGGTGATCCAAGGCCAGCTCTTGGCCGTGTCTCTGGAATCCTCCATTTCCATGGTCACCCAGTGCTTTGCCTCTGTGTGGCAATGCCAGTCCAACAACCTGGTAAGGTGAGCCGCCCTGTAATAGGCTTTCATGTCCGGAAGGCCAACCCCACCCCTACTTTTCGGAAGGTGGAGGAGTCGAAGTCTAATGCGTGGTTTGCGATGGGACCACACAAAGTCGCGGAACATAGAGTCGATACGCTTGAAAAATACTGAGGGTAGGCGGATCGGAAGTGCTTGCAGCAGGTACAACACCCTTGGCAACATAGTCATCTTGAGGGCACTGCAATGGCCAAACCACGTCAGCGTGAGTGAGTGCCAGTGGAAAAGATCCGCCTTCAAGCGAGGAAGTAGCGGGGCGAAATTCACTGAGTACAAGGCTGCGGGGTCAGAGGTGATGTCGACTCCCAGGTAACAGATAAGGTTAGTCGCCCATCTCAGAGGAAAGGCCGATCGCAGACGCTGAACAATGTCCCTACCCACCGTTATGTTAAGAATGGAAGATTTGGACAGATTGATTTGAAAGAGGGAGAGAGCGCCATATTCCTGAAGAGATTGGAGCAGATTGGGGAGGGAAGTAAGCGGTTCCGTTAGGAAGAAGATTAGGTCGTCCGAAAATGCGGCCACCTTGTGGGACCCTGAGGATTTCTGGTAACCAATGATGCCTGCGTCCGCCCTTATTTTGCACAGAAGAGGCTCAAAGGAAAGTATGAAAATCAGAGGAGAGAGGGGGCAGCCCTGCCGTGTGCCATTGCTGATGTTGAAGAAGTCCGACCTAGTCTCATTCACCTTGACCGCTGCAGTGGGGTGAGAGTAGAGAGATAAAATCCATCCCAGCATAGATGACCGGAGGCCAATGTGCTCTAAAGTGGCCCATATAAAGGCCCAATCCACGCGGTCAAAGGCCTTCTCCGCGTCAGTGGACAGCAGGAGAAGGGCCCATTTGGATGTCCTGGCCGCGTGGATCAAGTTCACCACTCGGATGGTGTTGTCCCGTGGCTCCCATAGCGGTACAAAGCCTGCCTGATCTCTATGGACGAGACTCGGTATATGAGACAGCATCTGTTGACCAGAATTTTGGCAAACAGTTTCAAGTCTGTATTTAAAAGTGCTATTGGGCGATAATTCCCACATCGTAACGGATCTTTCACTTCCTTAGGGATAAGGGAAATATAGGCTCTCAGAGTGTTCACCGGGAAAGAATTACCGTCTGTAATAGAGATGAGGGCAGTGACTAGAGGCCGCGATAGCGTATCAAAAAAGGTCTTGTAATACGTCGGAGTCAGGCCATCGGGGCCGGGAGCCTTCCTCGGCTTTGAATTAGCCAGAGCAACACCCAGCTCCGCCGCCGTGATGGGCTCCTCCAGCTCCTCCTGTACCTCCATAGGAAGCGTTGGCATGCCAGATGCGGCCACATACGACAGGGGGGTAGAGTTATCCGCAGCTGGGAGGTTAGCAGGGGAGGGCTTGTCGAGATTATGGAGACCTTCATAGAAGGAACGAAACTCCGTCGCCATGTCTGACGACGTATTCAGCTTTTGTCCAGAGGAGGCCAGAATATGAGAGATGTACGTTTTCTTGCGCGGGCCACGCAGAGCCCTAGCCAGTAGTGACCCTGGTTTATTAGAGAATTCGTACATGGTGCGGTGCGCCCAAGCCAATCTTTGCTTTGTTTTGTGGAATAAAAGCGAACAGAGTTCCTCACGGGCCTTGAGGAGATCCTGAAAGGTTGCACGTGCAAGACTCGCCTTATGCGAACACTCAAGGCTACGTATCAGGGCGAGTTCTTCCGCGCGTCGGGTTTTCTCCCGTTTAAGACGGGCCCCTATTCTGATCAGTGTGCCCCTGACTACCGCCTTGTGGGCCTCCCAGACCACCAGGGGGTTGTCAACAGACTCCCCATTAATGGAGAAGTACTCCCGAAGAGTTTTCAGTAATTCAGAACAGGTTTCCTCCGATTGAAGCAAAGCTTCATTCAGTCTCCAGTATGGGTGGTCCGGGACATGGGCCCCAGTTGTAGTGTCAGGTGGACAGGCGCATGATCCGAGAAAGACATGACGTCGATGGAGGTGGACACTACTCTGGCCAGGTCTTTATGCGACAACAGCAGATAATCTAGCCGTGAGTACGTGTGGTGAACCTGGGAGAAGAAGGTGTTTATCCTGGTCCTGTGGATTGAGCAACCGCCAGGGGTCCACCAGTTGCAGAGCATGAAGATCCGCCTTTAGGCGGTTCAGACGTGAGTAGGAGAGGTGGGAGGCACCGCGCGAGACATCAAGGGACGGATCCATTGCGAAGTTGAGGTCCCCGCCAAAAACAAGTATCGCCTCCGCGAACTCCAGGAGTTCAGGATAAAGTCTCCACAGAAATTGCGGATGATCTGCGTTAGGGAAGTATACGTTAGCAAACGTGACTCGCACATCAAACACCGTCCCCTTTAAAAGAAGAAAACTACCCTGTACATCCGCCCGCTGCGCCTCAAACGTCCACGGTACCGATTTGGCCAGCAGGATGCTAACCCCTTTTGATTTAGAGATCGGGGAGACACTGTGGTAAACCGTCGGGAAGGTCCCATTAGTCAGTTTAGGAATACTATCGCCACGAAAATGAGTTTCCTGTAGGAAGGCTACTTGAGTTTTGCCTTTGCGCAAGTCAGCTAGAAGCTGCAAGCGCTTTTCCAGAATGTTCAGGCCACGTACATTAAGGGAGGCGATCTTGAGGAGACCCATGGCGCTTCCTAGCCTGGAGACGGTCACCAATGATCGTGTGACGAGGTCCCAACAAAAGGGTCCCCTCCAGTCAGAGGGCAGATAGTGAGAAACAGAGAGAGAGAAAAAAAAAAGGGGGGGTTAAGAAATAGGCAACAGCAAGAGGAGGGAGAAAGGGAGAGATAGAGAGAGGGAAAGTGGGGTGTAATTGGTTTAAAAAACGTGAATATGTAGTGGTCCCCTGTTAGGCACTGAAGGTGTCCTACCAAGGGGCCGCCCTAATGGGGGGTGAAGAAGGCGTTAGTGCCTGCTCACAATTGAGCAGCAATAGGTCAATAGAGAAAATAAACAGAGCACATGGAGATGCACGGGGTGAGAGCATAGAGAACCATACATTAGGTAGCATATAAGCTAGCCAAGTGATAAAAAAATTAAAAAAACATAACAAATCATAAACAAAGACCTGAGCTAAGAGACTGAGTATCAATAGCTGGGATCGTACCGTGATGGTGCACTGGGGGGTGTGAACAGGTCAGCGAAACCCTAAGTGGGCAGCAGACCTAGAGGGGTGGAGCATAAACCAAGACCCTTCACCATGCCCCAGAGCACCAGGACCGAGGACCAACATGCATGTAAGGAAATAATCTGCATAGGTAAGGCATAACAGTGCATAAGACAAAGGCACAAGCAGGGTCCACAGGCAGGGTCCATCTTATTGAAATTGCTGTAACATCTATAGAAAAACATTGCTGTTGGGCAGGCTCCAGGATCCCCACATTATTCAAATAGCAGCAGCAAGGACATGCCAAGGGGAGGGAGCAGGGGGAGGGTCTAGAGACGTGAGGGCTGCACTGTGTGCAGAAACCCCAAGGAGCAGTACAGGGAGGGTCTGACTGTTAACGGCCAGTAGAGGCTGGGAGGGGCCTGGAGGAGTGGAGCCTGGAGCCTACCCGCAGATCCCTGTAAATCACTCCAAACTCCCCCATCACAAACCACATGGTAGGCGAGCAGAGCAGAGTGACAAACAGAATAGTAGCATTAGTCTGGCCGTGACCCAGGACCACCAACCGTCAAATAAGCAGTACAGAGCACCTGCTTGTTTAAAAAAAAAAAAAGGGGGGGAAAAATTAAGGGGGCCCCCCCATGGGCAAAGTCCCGTATGAGATGGCGGGTCCTGGGACCTGCAGGAACAGATGGAAATACCAGCCGGGACGGCCCACGGAGTCAAAGGGAGCAAGATCCAGCTGTAACAGGAACTCAGGAAACAAGAGTCAAACAAACAAGTAAGCCCAGGTGAAGTCCACAGGAACATCTACTGCAACGGCTTACCAGTCACTGGGATAGAGCAAAGGAGATCAGGCCTCGGGGGACAGCGGATAAGATCTAGGAGCCTCACGACTAGGGGGGCGGGAGCGGGGTCGCCTCACCCATTGCGGCCTAGGTAAAGGTGGGCCAAGCGCCTCTTGGGATAGCAGGTAGTCATACCAGTTAGGAACACTCACAGCAGGCTTGTTGATGAAGCTGAACAGGTCTGGAAGTTGGTCCGGCGAGCGGAGATGGAACTCAGATCCCTGCTTTCTCACGATCAGGTGGAAAGGGTGGCCCCAGCGGTATGTGGCTTCAGCTTCACGGATTACCTCAAGGAGGGGATGCATGAGCCCTCTCATGGCCCTTGTTTGTCTGGAGATATCAGGGTAGACCCGTATCTGGGCTCCGTCAAAGTCAATTGGACCTTTCTCTCAAGCCAAACGTAGGATTTCCTCCTTGATGGTGAAGAAATGCACCCTGCAGATAATATCCCGTGGCAGGTCTGCGGTGGCGGGGCCCTGTGATAACGGCAATGGGGCCCTGGGGCCAGTTACACGGTGAACCCTGTCCAGCTCTAACTCCGAGGTCGGGGGCTTGCCTAGGATTTGGTTCAGGATGGCTACCACAGTGGCCCGCAGATCTGGTCCCATGGTGGCTTCAGGGACGCCTCTGAGGCGTAGATTGTTCCGCCTACGCCTGTTCTCACCGTCGTCCAGCCGCAGATGGACTTCAACAAGATGGCGACGAAAGGCCTGTTATTCAGTCTCCAAGCTGGTGATGCGTGCATCAGTGGAAGTGGCGGAGGACTCCAGGACAGTTACTCTCTCCTCCACCGTATCTACCTGCTGGCACAGATCATGCAGTTCCCGTGAGAGAGCATTCACAATGGAGGTTGCCATATCATTCAGGTCCTGCTTAGTGGGCAAGCTTGCCACTATGTCCTGGAGGGAGCCCCCTCTCAATGATCGCCTGTCCCTCCTGCAGAGTCAAAGCCCAGCTGTGTGTCAGAGTGCGGCAGAGCAGGGAACAATATAGGGGAGAGCGGTCCGACCGTCTGGGAAGGCAGATCCCCATCCACAGCAGACCCCGCCAGTGTGCCCCTCTTACTTGTTGCGGCGGCGCTCGCCGGAGCAGCTCGTGTCGGCGCCATCTTGGACAATACAGCAGGGGAAGAAGCAGCGTGCTGCCGCAAGAAGTAGTGGGTGATTTCAGGTCCCCTCTGCTCCCCCGTGTTCAGCGGGTGTTTGCGGTCCCCGGGCATGTAAAAAAACAGTGTGCTCTGTCAGTCCAGCGGGTAGTACTCGGCTCTCTCCCGTGCAGAGCTCCGGACAACACGTCCTCACACTTCCATTGCTAAGCCACGCCCCCCCTTTTGGTGAACATGTAAGGATGTCCTTTGAACCTCTTACACTGCACACAAAAGATTAAAATTAAACGCAACTCACTATTCATAAATCAGCCCCTACTATACCCTTCTATACTCATCACCTTTAAAGTAAAACGTTTACTAAACCTTAAAGGATTTTCTTGCTTTCATATTCCATGGCTCACTTCTTCTTAAAAAATACAGAGGGTTAATTTAGGGGGAAAACACCGCTCTTCATCTTTACAATGTAGATGATAAGCAGCAAATTAATGATAATGAAAAAAGAATCATTAAAGTAACTAGAGTTATTCACTTCCTATGCCCTGGCTAATTAGTTAATTCACCCAAAGGGGGCACTTTGTAGTAACACTGTTTTTGTAACCATAATGTTTCACAATGAATGATTAAGCCAAAAGGGGAAACATTTAGTTTTACTGTATGTAGCGGGGTGGCGGTTTGTGGTGTAATATAAGACTGTCATTAACCTTGTGAAGCAATGCATTGTGGAATTTGCGGTACCTGGAGAACGGGACTCCATTGACACAAGTAGATAATAAGACTACGGTACCCACAGTGCAACTGCCCTCCCAAAGTGCATTGCATCCCCGCACTGCTTTATGGGGAGGCTACTTAAAGTAGGGGAGGGGCTTTGTTCGGCCTTTTGGGATCTTCACCTCCTCCCTGCCAGACGTGTGTGAGAGGCCTGCTGCCAGAGAGACTAGGCCTGAAGCCTGGGCCTTCAACCTTGCGGAGGATCGCCAAGCCTGGCGGGTGATCCCTTTCTGTGTGTCCAGCTTGCGCTTCCCAGAGACCGGAGTCGTCCGTCGGCTGACAATGTACTGCTGCCGATAGAAGGACCGGAGACTGCACGTTGCGGAGAGACCATGGATCGAGGTGCCAGCAGCGAGGAAACTCAGGTGGACTAGGCCTGTTTGGGTGAGCGGGCACCTGCCCAGGTTCTGCAACTGTTATAGGCCTGTGACTTTTCAGGGCTCACCTTCACCAGAGTAGTGTATCTCACACGCACCAAGCACATAGTGCAGCGCGTGATAACTACACAGTTTAAGTGGCGTTATACTAATTGAGAGTTCCCTTCCACAAACATTGTTCTGCGGAAGTAATCTTATTTGCATCTTTAAGTTGCCATTGGATTACAAATGAAAGTGCACCAACATTTGCTAGCGAAGAATCCCACCATTGAGGAATTTGTGTAGTGATTTTTGTCAGGCCTGACTGGAACTAACACTGCAGGACATAGGGTGGCATTGCCCACTAGGGGGAGCTCGCGAGCATTATACTTGTTTCTTTAAATCATAAGTAGATTTTAACATTGTTTTAGAAATCCCTTTGTCTCTATCCTTATTGACTCTTGCAGGGCCCTGCATAGTCAACTGTATACATAAGTGTATTACTGTTTTGCTTCTCACACCAAGTAAAGTTGCCCTTGGTTAAGTGAAACATTTTGTTGAAGTATCTTTGTTTCCAGAGGGATTGCAACCAGAGAAAGGTAACTCTACTCATACATGTTATTGTGTTATACATGCCAAATTGTGTTCCCAGCATTCAGTGGGACTTACAATTACCATTTACACCAGTTATGCCAAGGGAGGGTCTGAGCCAGTTAGAGGGGTTGCAAAACAGAGTACTGACCCAAACTAAACCAGCAGCTCCTTTGGGGATAGTGCTACACGTATATCTAAAAACTATCCTTAGTTTGGATGATTGAATAAGGTACAACGTGTCTTTTAATGATTACCTTGAGAGGGAATACCAATTTACCTTAGGGCTGTCACTTTAAAATTTGCCAAGTATTGAAGGGCATATAGTCTGCTATCAGCCTGATTGGAGGCCTGCATACTGTAGGCCTAACATCCATATATAGCCTAATATCTATAATAATACTGTATCTTAAGGCGATTAAAACCGGTTTAGTGAGTGAGAACTTAGAGTTGCTCATTCTAAGTGATTGGAGTTATAAGTGGTTACAAATGTAGTAGTTCTAGTTTGTTTTTGGCATCTATAGTCCCATGACAAATTGTACTGTTGCCAAACCTTGTCTCTTATAACTTAACCACTTAAGCCCCGGACCATATGGTAGCTAAAGGACCAGAGGTGAATTCAGAATTTTGCACTGCGCTGCTTTAACTGTAAATTGTGCGGACATGCAATGTTGTACCCAAACGAAATTTGCGTCCTTTTCTTCCAACAAATAGAGCTTTCTTTTAATGGTATTTGATTGCCTCTGCGATTTTTTTTTTTTGCGATATAAACGGAAAAAGACCGAAAATTTTGAAAAAAAATGATATTTTCTAATTTTTGTTATAAGAAAAATCGAATAAACTCAATTGTAGTCATACATTAAGGCCAAAATGTATTCCGCCACATGTCTTTAGTAAAAAAAATGTCAATAAGCGTATATTTATTGGTTTGCGCAAAAGTTATAGCGTCTACAAACTAGGGTACATTTTCTGGAATTTACACAGCTTTTAATTTATGACTGCCTATCTCATTTCTTGAGGTGCTAAAATGGCAGGGCAGTACAAAACCCCCCCAAATGACCCCATTTTGGAAAGTAGACACCCCAAGGAAATTGCTGAGAGGCATGTTGAGCCCATTGAATATTTTTTTTTTGTCCCAAGTGATTGAATAATGATAAAAAAAAAAAATTACAAAAAGTTGTCACTAAATGATATATTGCTCACACATGCCATGGTTATATGTGGAATTGCACCCCAAAATACATTCTGCTGCTTCTCCTGAGTACGGGGATACCACATGTGTGGGACTTTTTAGGAGCCTAGCCACGTACGGGACCCCGGAAACCAAGCACCGCCTTCAGGATTTCTAAGGGCGCAAATTTTTGATTTCACTCCTCACTACCTATCACAGTTTCGAAGGCCATAAAATGCCAAAATAGCACAAAACCCCCCCAAATGACCCCATTTTGGAAAGTAGACACCCCAAGCTATTTACTGAGAGGCATGATCAGTCCATGGAATATTTTATATTTTGCCACAAGTTGCGGGAATATGACAAACTTTATTTTTTTGCACAAAGTTGTCACTAAATGATATATTGCTCACACATGCCATGGGCATATGTGAAATTACACCCCAAAATACATTCTGCTGCTTTTCCTGAGTACGGGGATACCACATGTGTGGGACTTTTTCGGAGCCTAGTCGCATACGGGACCCAAAAACCAAGCACCGCCTTCAAGGTTTCTAAGGGCATAAATTTTTGATTTCACTCCTCACTACCTATCACTACCTATCACAGTTTTGAAGGCCATAAAATGCCAAGATGGCACAAAACCCCCCCAAATGACCCCATTTTGGAAAGTAGACACCCCAAGCTATTTGCTGAGAGGCATGTTGAGCCCATTGAATATTTTTTTTTTGTGCCAAATGATTGAATAATGATAAAAAGAAAAAAAAAGAAAAAATGTACAAAAAGTTGTCACTAAATGATATATTGCTCACACATGCCATGGTTATATGTGGAATTGCACCCCAAAATACATTTTGCTGCTTCTCCTGAGTACGGGGATACCACATGTGTGGGACTTTTTGGGAGCCTAGCCGGGTACGGGGCCCCAAAAACCAAGCACCGCCTTCAGGATTTCTAAGGGTGTAAATTTTTGATTTCACTCCTCACTACCTATAACAGTTTCGAAGGCCATAAAATGCCAAAATAGCACAAAACCCCCCCAAATGACCCCATTTTGGAAAGTAGACACCCCAAGCTATTTACTGAGAGGCATGTTCAGTCCATGGAATATTTTATATTTTGCCACAAGTTGCGGGAATATGACAAACTTTGTTTTTTTTGCACAAAGTTGTCACTAAATGATATATTGCTCACACATGCCATGGGCATATGTGAAATTACACCCCAAAATACATTCTGCTGCTTCTCCTGAGTACGGGGATACCACATGTGTGTGACTTTTTGGGAGCCTAGCTGCGTACGGGACCCCAAAAATCAAGCACCACCTTCAAGGTTTCTAAGGGCATAAATTTTTGATTTCACTCCTCACTACCTATCACAGTTTTGAAGGCCATAAAATGCCAAGATAGCACAAAACCCCCCAAAATGACCCCATTTTGGAAAGTAGACACCCCAAGGAAATTGCTGAGAGGCATGTTGAGCCCATTGAATATTTTTTTTTTGTCCCAAGTGATTGAATAATGACAAAAAGAAAAAAAAATGTACAAAAAGTTGTCACTAAATGATATATTGCTCAAACATGCCATGGTTACATGCGGAATTGCACCCCAAAATACATTTGGCTGCTTCTCCTGAGTACGGGGATACCACATGTGTGGGACTTTTTGAGAGCCTAGCTGCGTACGGGCCCCCGAAAACCAAGCACCGCCTTCAGGATTTCTAAGGGCACAAATTTTTGATTTCACTCCTCACTACCTATCACAGTTTTGAAGGCGATAAAATGCCAAGATAGCCCAAAACCCCCACAAATGACCCCATTTTGGAAAGTAGACACCCCAAGCTATTTGCCGAGAGGCATGGTGAGTATTTTACAGCTCTCATTTGTTTTTGAAAATGAAGAAAGACATATTTTTTTTTTCTTTTTTCAATTTTTAAAACTTTGTGACAAAAAGCGAGATCTGCAAAATACTCAACATACCTCTCAGCAAATAGCTTGGGGTGTCTACTTTCCAAAATGGGGTCATTTTGGGGGGTTTTGTGCCATCTGGGCATTCCATGGCCTCCAAAACTGTGATAGGCAGTGAGGAGTGAAATCAAAAATTTACACCCATAGAAATCCTGAAGGCGGTGCTTGGTTTTCGGGGTCCTGTACGCGGCTAGCCTCCCAAAATGTCTCACACATGTGGTATCTCCGTACTCAGGAGAAGCAACAGAATGTATTTTGGGGTGCAATTCCACATATAACCATGGCATGTTTGAGCAATATATAATTTAGTGACAACTTTTTGTACATTTTTTTTTTCTTTTTGTCATTATTCAATCACTTGGGACAAAAAAAAATATTCAATGGGCTCAACATGCCTCTCAGAAAATAGCTTGAGGTGTCTACTTTCCAAAATGGGGTCATTTGGGGGGGTTTTGAACTGTCCTGGCATTTTATGCACAACATTAGGAAGCTTATGTCACACATCATCCACTCTTCTAACCACTTGAAGACAAAGCCCTTTCTGACACTTTTTGTTTACATGAAAACATTTTTTTTTTGCAAGAAAATTATGTTGAACCCCCAAACATTATATATTTTTTGAAAGCAAAGGCCCTACAGATTAAAATAGTGGGTGTTGCATTTTTTTTTTCCACACAGTATTTGCGCAGCAATTTTTCAAACGCATTTTTTGGGGGAAAAACACACTTTTTTTATTTTTAATGCACTAAAAAACACTATATTGCCCAAATGTTTGATGAAATAAAAAAGATGATCTTAGGCCGAGTACATGGATACCAAACACGACATGCTTTAAAATTGCGCACAAACGCGCAGCGGCGAGAAACTACATTCATTTTTAAAAGCATTTAAAAGCCTTTACAGGTTACCACGTTAGATTTACAGAGGAGGTCTACTGCTAAAATTACTGCCCTCGATCTGACCTTCGCGGTGATACCTCACATGCATGATGCAATTGCTGTTTACATATGACGCTAGACCGACACTTGCGTTCGCCTTTGCGCAAGAGCAGGAGGGGGACAGCGGTGCTTTTAATTTTTTTATTATTTATTTTGCTTTTTTATTTTATTTTTAAACTGTTCCTTCCATTTTTTTTTTTATCATTTTTATTGTTATCTCAGGGAATGTAAATATCCCCTATGATAGCAATAAGTAGTGACAGGTACTCTTTTTTTGAAAAAAAATGGGGGGTTAGACCCTAGATCTTTCCTCTGCCCTCAAAGCATCTGACCACACCAAGATCGGTGTGATAAAATGCTTTCCCAATTTCCCAATGGCGCTGTTTATATCCGGGGGGGGGCATTCCCTCCCACTGCTTGTAAAAGCAGTCTAGAGGCTAATTATCTGCTAGAATTGCTTTTACATGAAAGCCGGCCACTGGCTGAAAAGAATGATACCAAGATGATACCTAAACCTGCAGGCATCATTCTGGTATAAACATTCAAAGTCCAGCAACATACCAGTACGTTGCTGGTCCTTGTTGGACATGTATTGTAATCTTTTTTTTCATGCAGCCTGTTGGCTGAACGAAAAAAAGAGATTGATCGGTGGGTATGCCCACCATTAGAATACCTCCCTTCATCCACCCACTTCTAATGATGGGCATATATGCCGAAGCATGGGGGCATCCTCCCGCAAAAAAGTTATGCCGCGTACACACGGTCGGACTTTTCCACGGGCAAGCCTTCGTCGGAATTTCGACCGTATGTACGCGGCATTAGGAGCAAAATCTCTCCTCCGCCCCTGCTGCCCCCATGCTTCGGCATATATGCTCTTTTTTTAACTGTGGTGGTGAAATCACCTCCTACAGCGTTGGAGTCACGGCTTTATGTATCGTGGGAGCAAACGCTGTTGCTGCCAAGATAAATAAATCCGCGATGCAACTGAATGGCGTACCTGCTAAGCAAATGATGGTTAACATTAAAACAAAGTAACATTACAGTACAACAGTAAGACCTTACCATACCATACCTGCAAAGCAAATACCAAAACAAAACCTAGTAAAAAATAAAACATTTTTTTAACGCAACCTGTGCCTAAAATATATATATGCCGAAGCATGGGGGCATCCTCCCGCAAAAAAGTTATGCCGCGTACACACGGTCGGACTTTTCCACGGGCAAGCCTTTGTCGAAATTTCGACCGTATGTACGCGGCATAAAAGGTTATGCCGCGTACACACGGTCAAACTTTTCCACGGGCAAGCCTCCGTCGGAATTTCGACCGTATATACGCGGCATTAGGAGCAAAATCGCTCCTCCGCCCCTGCTGCCCCCATGCTTCGGCATATATGCTCTTTTTTTTAACTGTGGTGGTGAAATCACCTCATACTGCACTGGAGTCACGGCTTTCTGTATCGTGGGAGCAAACGCTGTTGCTGTCAAGATAAATAATACCGCGCTGCAGTTGAATGGCGCACCTGAAAACAAAAAATTACATACCTGAAAAGCAAGCATGATAAAACATTGCAGAATGGAATACAGTAAAAAAGAGCAGAACAATAGAG
This sequence comes from Rana muscosa, assembly GCA_029206835.1. Lineage (NCBI taxonomy): Eukaryota > Metazoa > Chordata > Amphibia > Anura > Ranidae > Rana > Rana muscosa. Next base: position 75,539,372 of record CM055127.1, read on the forward strand.
AGAAAATAGAGAGAGCGAGAGAGAACAATAAAACGACAACTATTTTTGTTTTTTTTATTTTATATTTTTTTAGTGTTTTTGTTTTTTACGTTTTTTTTTTCTTTTTTACACTTTTTTTTTTAAACTTTAACAACTGTAATGGTTCGGGTCTCTCAAAATGTAATGGCATCTTGGGAGACCCTGTGTAAGTGTGTCCTAGTCTGTGAAATGCTGTACCCTACGCTAAAACTTCACTTTTGAGTGGTAGCGTTCAAAACATTCACCAAGGCAAAGACCAGGTTTGTCAGGACAGAGTGGACAATAATAACGGGTGTCACGCCTAAATCCGCGCTTGCTACAGACACAACATCTTTTTTGGGGGGCTCGTTGGGTAGGGGTACTCGGGAGGAGATGCGTATAATGCCTCTCATGCAGCCGGCTTACTGCATTTGGTAGGGGATGGTGAGGTGCAGAACCGCCTGGATACAGGAGTTCTGTGACTATCTCATTCTGGAATTTTAGAAGAGATAAAGTCCCGCCTGAAGCTCTGTATAGCACATGAGCGTTCAGCAAAGCCAATTGGAATAAGGATAGAGACACTTTTTTGTACCAGCGTCTCGCCTTACGGTCAATTAGATACGGAGCCATCAACTGGTCGTTGAGGTCCACCCCTCCCATATTTTTGTTATATTCGTGGACACAGAGGGGTTTCTCCACAACACCAGTCGCCGTATGAATTTGGACTGTCGTGTCTGCATGAAGGGAGGTAAGAAGGAAAACATTCTTATTGTCCCTCCACTTCATAGCGAGCAAGTTATTACACTTTACGCAGGCTCTCTCCCCCAGCCTAAGACGGGCATCTACAAGCCGCTGGGGAAAGCCCCGGCGATTAGGTCGCACGGTGCCACATGCTCCAATCTGATGATCAAACAAGTGACTAAACAGTGGCACGCTCGTGTAATAATTGTCCACATACAAGTGGTACCCCTTTCCGAATAAGGGTGACACCAAGTTCCACACTATCTTGCCAGCGCTCCCTATGTAATCCGGGCAGTTGACCGGCTCAACCTGACTATCTTTTCCCTCATAAACCATAAAGCTCCATACATAGCCTGTTGCCCTGTCACAGCACTTATAGAGCTTGACCCCGTATCTGGCACGCTTGCTGGGAAGGTACTGCTTGAAAGCCAAGCGGCCAGAAAATTTAATCAGGGACTCATCAACGCAGACAGCTTGATCGGGAATAAACAAGGCTGCAAAACGTTCGTTGAAGTGGTTTATGAGGGGCCGAATTTTATAGAGCCGGTCGTATTCAGGGTCCCCACGTGGACGACAAAGTTCATTGTCGTTGAAGTGCATGAACCGCAAAATCTGCTCGTATCGTTTCCTGGGCATGGAGGCAGAGAACACGGGCATGTGGTCAATTGGGAGCGTGGACCAATAAGCACGCAATGACGGGAATTTATGTGTGCCCATGTTGAGGGAAAGGCCCAGAAAGGTCTTAAATTCGGAAACCGTAATTGGTTTCCAATCTTTGGCAATGGAAGGCAACTGGGGATTAGCGGCGATGAATTGACCAGCATATAAATTACTCTGGTCCACAATAGATCTATAGAGATCTTCCGTGAAAAACAGCGAATAGTAATCGATTGGCATAAAATCAGCTGTTTCCACCTGAATACCGGGTTGGGCAGTGAATGGGGGAAGTACGGGTTCTGCAGAAGTGGTGGGGACCCAATCAGGATAGGCGAATTCTGCAGGAAGAGCACTATGGGTACGACGGGCCTGCCTTTGTCTTCTTATTGGTGGCAGCGGGACACTACTTGTGCTTGCCACCTCGCCAGCTTGAACTGCACTTATGGGACTCGCCACGTCACCACGTGATACTGCAGTGCTGGATGTACGCCCAGGCTGTAATAGGCCGCTGGTGCTTGCCAATTCACCAGAAGGAATAGCGGCGCTAGTACTCCTCTGCTCCATGATACGAGAGCCCTGCGGTTCTTGCTCCTCAACAACCTCAGAAGATCGGGATCGGGTACGCCTGACCTTAGCAGGGACCTCAACTTCGTCGTCAGAGCTATCTGACGTGGGGCCGCTGACGTCACTGTCTTCTACGGGAAGATATTCTGAGCCTGAATCTGAGATACGTGACCTCCTCTTCACTATCTGTCATGCTCAGAATCTCGTAGGCCTCTTTACTAGTGTACCTTCGACTTGCCATTTTGGGCTCTAAATTTAGGGGTACACTAGTAAGATTCACAGGAAAAAAAGCACCCGACTGTCGTCAGCAAATATATCAAACGCTACAAAAAAAACTGTTAGCGGTCGCAGGGATCAGGACTGTCTCTGCGAACGCTGCAGTTATGTGTTTTGTGTTTGGTAAGTGACAGTGATCGATCGATACTGCACTTGGGTGGGCTGGGCTGGGCTGGGCTGGGCGGAGGGGCTAAACGCAGGTGCTAGCAGGTATCTGGGCTGATCACGCTAACACTGCATTTTTGGGAACCCTAAACCGCTGGGGACGCTAGTATAGATCTGATCAGATACTATACCACTAAGGGAGGTGTATGCTTTGCGCGTGGGTGTTAGCGTTACTGGCACTAACCTAACGCTGCCTGGGGCGACGCAGACCCTCTCTGGCGTTAAAACCTAATTGATCTCACCCGCCGGGCGATCAGGGGGTTAAACCTTTATTGGGTTATATACGGCGGGTGCCCTGATGCTATAAAAAGCAAACTAACCAACCAGTGTCACCCGTAACCTTTATATGGTGATCACTGGTGAAAGGGTTAACTAGGGGCAATCAGGGGGTTAAAACCTTTATTAGGTTAAATATGGGGGTACCCGACGCTATATAAAAACCTGACGGGTTACCTAAATAACTAAATAACTAACTGGGTTACCAGTGTCACCAGTGACGCTTATACGGTGATCACTGGTGAAAGGGTTAACTCTAGGGGCAATCAGGGGGTTAAAATAATATATGGGGGTACCTGACGCTCTAAAAACCTGCGGCGAAACTAAAAAGAAATAACTGGCTATCTAGGGCACCACCGGCACTAAATACAGCGATCGAAAATACGATCGCTTAGTGACGCTGGCGTTAGGGGGTGAAAGGGTTACCTGGGGGGCGATCAAGGGGTTAAACATTTATTAGGGGGGGTTAGGGGGCTACCCTGGACCTAAAGGGGCCTAAACCTAACTGCCCTGCAACTTTTTACTATCACAGATGACACTAAATGCAGTGATCAGTAAAATAAATGATCACTGCAATCAGTGACACTGTGATTGGGGGCTGGGGGGTGACCTGGGGGGTGATCTGGGGGTGACTGGGGGGTGAAATGTGTGCCTATGTGTACCTATGTGTCAGTGGACTGTTGGTGCACTAACCTGCTTCCTCTCTCCTCGGCGCCGGAATCGAAAAGACCGCCGCGAGGGAGATGACATCACTTCCTCCTGCCTGTGTTTACATCACATGGCGGAGGAAGCATTTTCATTGTCCGGGAGCGATCGCGAGGGGGTGGCCGAAATCGAATGGTCACCCCCTCATCTCTGATCGCTCCCCAACGATTAACGGCCGCTCACTGTATAGGAGGGGGTCCGATCGGACCCCCCAACTGTACAAAGGCGATCACGTACACTCTACGTGATTGTGCCTGTCGGTGCCATTCTGCCGACGTATATATACAGTGAGCGGTCGTTAAGTGGTTAAGTACCTTTTTGTAGGCACCAGTGTATGACCACTTATCCTGTGTTGTGCTAATTGTTTACCTGTTCCCAAAGAATAGATATGTATTATGGTACTAAGTAAGGCTTTTTTTTTGTCAATTCCTGAGTGTACAAAGTACTGTAACTCTTTCTTTATATCAACTCCCGAGTGTACTAAGTAAATATGTATAAGAAATGAAGACTCTCATATTTCATGTTTAGTATGCTATGTGTAATTATTGTCGTCCAGAATTTATCTACATTACAGTTATTGTCTTTCAAGTGTATCATTTACTTCTTACATTTCAATAAGTGTTAATTAAAAAAACAAATCCATCAATAGTACATGTTATGAAAGTTCCTTTTGACATATTAAAAAGATTCACCCTTAGGGAAGAAGAAATGGTAAAGTATAATTGTACATTGAGGTCCACAGCAGATAGGGACCTCCATCGACATCAGCGCCTTTCCCTTCAGTCTGCCCATTACACATTATTGCAAATTAGTGTGTTGTCTATGTGTTTGCAGAATTGAACCTCTGTTGACAGCCCAGCCCCAATCAATCACAAAGAGAAACAAATAAGGGGGAAAAGAGGAGGAGTTCGAGAAAGAAGGGGTGGGACAATATTGAAGGAAGGAAAAAGAAGGTGCAAGACAAGTCAGCACCACTTAGCCCTATGACATTTCCCCTTGATCTGGGAGGAAGTTAGATGGTCTATAATGGATTATAAAAATCACCAAGGAAATAGTGAGCATTTTTTTACATTTCTTAGCTTTATCATGGAGCCATCAATTTATCATACAGCCATCAATTTTTCACTCACTAGATTTCATGCCATATTTTGTTTGATTTGTGTGAATAATGGGGTGCTGGACCACCAGGCTTTAGCCAGGGTTTGTTTGGCCAGTATGAAAATAAAGGATGTTAATAAAAATTGATTGACAGTACAACCCACTTGTTTGAGGTTGAGTACGGCTTCACATGGATTCTTGGGGATGCTATGGCCCAATACAGTATATATTAGTTTATAGACTGTAGTCATATATAAGCTAGCGTACCCACTGCTTTACAGCCTCTGAAACAGAGATCTGAGTCACTCTGCTCAAACCTGCCAGTGACATCAGCACCTCTTCATTTCTGCCTCTGCCTATAGAGGCTGATTGGTAATACAGTAATACAGTAAATAACTGTATTATGTTTATTGAGTGCTTTGCAGAGCATATTTCTTCCTCATGTCAAGTGACAACATCAACCTCTGTAGTGATCACTCTTCCTGGGTTTTTTTTTAAGGCATGTACCAGGGACTTCAACTATTATATGTACAAGCTTTTTCATTTTATATATGACTTAAAGAATTGTTTATGTTTCTTTTTGTCAGAGCATTGCTTCTGTTCTCATAGTATTTATTCTCTAACCCCAGATGTGTCTCCAGCCATAAAACGAATATACCGTATGTTAAAATACAAGCTTGTAATATATTGACTGAAACATTCAGAAAGACATAATCTTTACATTGAGCAAATGATTTGCAATGTGTTTTTAAACATTTCAAGATAATTATAACTTTTGTTATATGGTCCTCTATAAAGAAACATTATTCCAGGAATTTATTGTATAGCATTCCTGGGTAATCACTTATAAATACATTAATAAGAGTCTTTAATCACTTTAAGACCGCCTGCCACACATATACTGCAGCAGGGTGGCACTATTGCTTGAAACTACGCACCTAAACGTTGTTTCATGCAATAGATACTGTGGGCGCGTGGGTCCGGTGGACTCGATGTCCGCCGGCTACCTGCAATCGCTGCACAGAGAGGCAGAATGGGGATCTGCCTATGTAAACAAGGTGCATTCCTTTTCTGACAGGGGACAATTTGGAAATCTGTTGTTCCTAGTGATCAGGATTCAGGAACAGCGATTTCTGTGTTGTCCCAGTGACCCCTTGATCGCCCTTTAGTGTTAACCCCTTCCCTGCCAGTGTCATTTATACATTGATCAGTGCATTTTTTTAGTACTGATCACTGTAATAAAGTGTCACTTGGGGCGAGATTTGTCTGCTGCAATGTACCAGTCCCGCTAAAAATTGCAGATCACTGTGCCCACAATTGCAGCCTAACTGTGCCCGTGAATGCAGCTTCACTGTGCCCACAATTGCAGCCTCACTGTGCCCGTGAATGCAGCCTCACTGTGCCCATCATTGCAGCTTCACTGTGCTCATCAATGCAGCCTCACTGTGCCTATCAAATGCAGCTTTACTGTGCCCGTGAAATGCAGTCTCACTGTGCCCATGATTCAGCCTTACTGTGCCCACCATTGCATCCTCACTGTGCCCGTAAATGCAGCCTTACTGTGCCCACCATTGCAGCCTCACTGTGTCCGTGAATGCAGCCTCACTGTGCCCAAAATTGCTGCCTCACTGTGCCCATGAATGCAGCATCACTGTGCCCATAAATGCAGCATCACTGTGCCCATGAATGCAGCCTCACTGTGCCAATCCATACATGATGCTCACCATTGCCAGGTACACACACACAGAGAGCGGACATCCCCCGCAGTGAATCATGGAGCTGGGTTTGTGTTTGGCGGCCGCGCTGTAACAAGGTCCCGCCCCCCTAGACCGGCTTGTGTGATAGGCGGAACACTGATTCAATCCACTATCACACAAGCCGGTCTAGGGGGACGGGACCTTGTTACAGCATGGCCGCCGAACACATACCCAGCTCCGTGTTTCACAGGAGGAGGAGAGAGGGGAGCGCTGAAGCCGCAGCTCAAATTGGCCCCAGGGTAGGTGGCCTACCGGGAAATTTCCCGATATCCCAGTAGGCCTGGCCTGCCCTGGACAGGGGGAGCTTATGACCAGCTCCCATGATACAGTGCTTAGGCATAACAGGCACTGCCACATGGAGGGGCTGGCATCACTACTCCTTCAATTAATTGATCCTACAACAAGAATTTTGGTGGCTGCTGCACCAGAGAAAAGACCGAAAAGGGATCTCTGGAGTCATGAGTATAAAGCAGTCTTTCTCAATTCCAGTCCTCAAGGAGCACCAACAGGTCATGTTTTCAGTATTTGCCTCAGATGAAACGGCTGTGGTAATTACTAAGGCAGTGAAACTGATCAAATCAACTATGCAAAATAATGAAAAGCCTGAAAACATGACCTGTTGGTCTACCTTGAGGACTGGAATCGAGAAACACTGGTATAAAGTGTATGTATTGGGGAAGGGGCTTTATAAGAAGTATTTACCCTGAATTGGCAAGGTGGCAGTGTCTCTTTAAATCAGGCCCTCACTGACTTCTGTAGTTGTGGGCACTGTGGAATACTTAAGGCTCACTCACACCAGCTTCAATGGCCTGCATTGGACAACATTGCCTAACACAGTCCTAACGTAAAGGCAAGGCAAAAAGTCTTGCTTTGTAAAGGACTGTTACATGATGCAGACATACACTTTATCGCAAGTTACATTGCACATCAACAAAGCGTAATGTTCTGCCATACCTAGAGTTACATGTAGTGTCTCCTAAATAAAGTTTTAAAAAAAAAGTGTTGCAACAACAAATCGCAGCATGTGTAGATAGAAATCACCAGCGCATGAGCATGATGCACACCATAATACATGTCTCCAAGTGTAATTGTGCCCCTAAAAGATATTTCCACTTTCATGGGAAAACAATAGCATAGCATATACTGTACAATTGCAACACAAGTCATATTGTAATTGGATGTTATTAAAAATGATCTTTTCTTTTCAACCTGCAGCTCTGTAATTTTCTGTAAAGTGCAAAGCAATATGGCTAAGGTGTTCTGTACACAGAATGTGTATAGAACACCCCCTCCAGAAACATAATTTCCTGCTTGTGTGATTGGCTCACTGATTTTCCCCGTAGTCAGATTTTTGGCATCCCCTGCAAAAAAATTAAATTTTTGGTAGGATACTCCCAATAGGAAATAACACCTTAGGCTGGGTTCACACTGCAGGATGCTCATGCTCACAGCAGGAGTCCAGGACATCTCCATCCACAGTTTCAGGTCCTATTTCAGCCCAAATTTTGATGGCCCAGGTAACTCAGGCCCAAACGCAAATGTATCATGCTCTGATGCGAGTATTGGAGACCCAAGCGAAGGTCCAGGAACAGGGGACTCGTCAAAGTGACCAAAAACTGTACCAAGGGCGAGAGAAGAGATGTTATGGGTGCGGAGAGGTTGGACACTTCCGAGCTGAGTGCCCCAAGTCTGGTATCAGCTCTCAATTACTCACTGAATTTCTAAGAGCCTTACAAAAATTGCTTTTCCCAAAGCAGGTGGGAAACATCAAGGGACCTCAGTGAAGGAGCTAGTTGAGAGTCCTAAAGGAAAACTGCACTCCAGAGACAAGAAAAGAGACATTTGAAAGGGGGGATGCAAGTCACCGGTCCACCCTGACCCTTTGGTACCCAAACGAGCCACAGAATTTAAATCCTTGGAGAAGGGAAGATGGGGGCAGGAAATCAATGCACACCTTGCTGAACGAGTAGTTAGACCAATTCCACTGCCTCCAAAGAGGCTGGTTAGGGCCCAAACTATAGAGTCACCTGTGAGAAACCTACCCAAAAAACCCTACTGGATGCTGGAGCCCAGGAGACGTTGCTCTATCAAGACTTTTACCACCAGTACTGAAGCATATTCCTTTGTGCAAGCTCAAGGAGTTAGAAATTTGGGGCATCGGGACTCAGAAGTGCCCATGTGATGGATACATACCCATCAAGATAACCTTCAACTCTGCTTTAGCAGGAAAACCTGAGACCTTTAAAACACTGGCGGTCGTTTGCCCCCGACCTCCTGGGGCAGGCTGAAAATCCCTATTGATAGGCACCAACACCAACCTGGTGAGGATACTCCTCACTGGCCAGGCTCCCTGGTACGGAAGATTCATCCTCTGCTGAGGTAAGCATTTCAGAGTGTGTTGTAAGAGAAGAAGGCATCTGCTGAAGGAGTGGGAAGATTTTGGCGACTGGATACCTATAAGAAGGTGTTTCAGCCTGAAGAGAGGGCCTGTATGAAAGCCACGGTCAAGCTGTCATAGGACCAGCCAGGTCTGTACGTGGTGGTAGAAGCTGACTCAGCGGAAGAAGAGGTCGGAATAGAACTGGCCCCGGAGATTGTCCCCACTCGAGCCTTACTAAGAAGTAGGGGGTGAATTCCTGTCAGCCTGCGGAATGTCACCAGCCACCCAATCAGCTTAAAGCCTCGGGTGGTGATTGAAAAAGTGAATGCTGCCACCCCGGGAGCAGGTGAGGAGATAACTCAGAAGAGAAATGAGAGAAGAACCACGGTCCACTGCCCGAATCTACCCCCTTAATGGGAGGAGAGGATTAAAGCTCAGATAGCTCGCTGGGAGAAACTGTTCTTCAAGAATGACTTTGATGTGGGATGTGCCAAGAGTGCTCAATATCGAAATCGACTGACCTGAAGATAAGCCATTTCGAGAAAGGGCTAGGCGAATCCCCTTGTGTGATTTGGAAGAGTTAAAGAAGTCAGGGGTCATAAAGGAGTCCAGGAGCCCCTATGCCTCCCCAATTGTAGTAGTAAGGAAGAAGAATGGGTCCCTTCAGATGTGTATTGATTACCGAACCTTGAATCGTAGGACTATCCAAGATCAGTACACGACCCCTCACATAGAAGAAGCCTTACAATGCGTATCAGGGGCCAAATGGTTCAGTGTTTTGTATCTAAAGAGTGGGTACTACCAGATCACAATGCACCTTAGAGTTTGAGTGAATGCCACAGGGACTAGCCGGGGCCCCTGCCACTTTCCAGCGATTAATGGAGAACACTGTGGGTGATATGAACTTGGTGGAAGTGCTAGTTTATCTTGATGACATCATTGTGTTTGGCCGAATCGAGGAGCATGAAGCTCGGTTGGAGAAAGCTTTCCAGTGGGTACATAACGAGGGGTTGAGGCTGTCATTGGAGAAGTGCCAGTTCTATCAGACTTCAGACACATACCTAGGACATGTGGCAGAACTTCATTTTCAAAAGCAATATTTTTTACTTTTTGCTATAATAAATATCCCCCCCCCCAAAAAAAAAACGTTTTCCTCAGTTTAGGCCGATACGTATTTTTCTACATATTTTTGGTAAAAAAAATCGCAATAAGCGTTTATTGATTGGTTTGCGCAAAAGTTATAGTGTCTACAAAATAGTCAATAGTTTTATGGCATTCTTATTAATCTTTTTTTTTTTTACTAGTAATGGCGGCGATCAGCAATTTTTATCGTGACTGCGACATTATGGCGGACACATCGGACACTTTTGACGCCATTTTGGGACCATTGTCATTGATACAGTGATCAGTGCTATAAAAATGCACTGATTACTGTAAAAATTACACTGGCAGCGAAGGGGTTAACCAGGGGGGGGGGCGCTGAAATGGTTAAGTGTGTCCTAGGGATGTGTTCTAAATGTAGGGGGGGATGGGCTACGTGTGACATGACACTGATCACTGCTCCCGATCACAGGGAGCTGTGATCAGTGTCCTGTCACTAGGAAGAATGGGGCAATGCTTGTTTACATCTGCATTTCCCCGTTCTTCCTCTCCGTATGTCGATCGCGGGTATTCCCACGAACATCGAGTCCACGGGACCCGCAGATGGACTCACGGAGCTCGCAGCGGGCGTGCGCGTGCCCCAATGCCGCATCCTAAAGGGGACGTACCTGTACGCCCATCTGCCCAGCCGCAGGGCCGGTCCTAGGCGGGTGCACCGCGTGCACCGCACCCAGGCGCCTGCAGAGGGGGGGGCGCTGAAGTGCCAGAGTGCTCCCCTCCCGCCTCCTCCTTATGTGCGTAAATAAAACTACTTCCGAACTGTCCCAGCTTTGGAACAGCATGGACAGTTCATGGCCGAATCTAGGGAGGTGTGCTGTGTGCCCGCCTCCCAGGCAACAACTACCAGGATGTAGATTGTGCCTGGGCAGTGTTGCTAAACTTCAGTGAGAAGAAGCTGTCTCCGGGCATGGCAGGGCGGGATGGACAGGCTGGCTGCACCTGTGAGTGTTGATTTTCCCCCGAATCCATGCCAGCACACTCCCCCTTTCTGCAGAGACGGGACAGGAGAGGAGAGAGATATTGATTTGCTCATCCTCCTCCCGCCCCTCTCCTCTGTGTCTGCCCCGCCCACACTCAAATTCCTGGATACTAGTACTGTGCACGAGAAAGGGGTGTGCGCGGGAAATTTTAAGCAATGGAGGAGACAGATCCACCTGAGTGTATGATTGCCACTGTCAGAGCCTGCAGAGACCAGCCCTGGAGTAAGTGAGTTCTACATGACTACTGGGCTCTCCCCAGGGAGTGAGTGTATGGGAGGGGTGGAAGGCTGCAATCTCCTCATGCTGTGTGGAGGACTGGTGGCAGCCCACTATGCTGGGACTTGTAGTGCCCTCTGTGGGGGGACTGAGGAATCTTCAGTCCCCCACAAAGGGCACTACAGGTCCCAGCATAGTGGAATGCATTCTTCAGTCCCCTCTAGTCTAGGGCACTACAGGTCCCAGCATAGTGAAATGCATTCTTCAGTCCCCCACAAAGGGCACTACAGGACCCAGCATAGTGGGAATGCATTCTTTAGTCCCCTCTAGTGCACTACAGGACCCAGCATAGTGGGAATGCATTCTTCAGTCCCCTCTAGTGCACTACAGGTCCCAGCATAGTGGGAATGCATTCTTCAGTCCCCTCTGGTGTACTACAGGTCCCAACATAGTGGGAATGCATTCTTCAGTCCCCTCTAGTGCACTACAGGACCCAGCATAGTGGGAATGCATTCTTCAGTCCCCTCTAGTGCACTACAGGTCCCAGCATAGTGGAATGCATTCTTCAGTCCCCTCTAGTGCACTACAGGACCCAGCATAGTGGAATGCATTCTTCAGTCCCCTCTAGTGCACTACAGGTCCCAGCATAGTGGGAATGCATTCTTCAGTCCCCTCTGGTGCACTACAGGTCCCAGCATAGTGGGAATGCATTCTTCAGTCCCCTCTAGTGCACTACAGGACCCAGCATAGTGGGAATGCATTCTTCAGTCCCCTCTAGTGCACTACAGGTCCCAGCATAGTGGGAATGCATTCTTCAGTCCCCTCTAGTGCACTACAGGTCCCAGCATAGTGGAATGCATTCTTCAGTCCCCTCTAGTGCACTACAGGACCCAGCATAGTGGGAATGCATTCTTCAGTTCCCTCTAGTGCACTACAGGTCCCAGCATAGTGGAATGCATTCTTCAGTCCCCTCTAGTGCACTACAGGACCCAGCATAGTGGAATGCATTCTTCAGTCCCCTCTAGTGCACTACAGGTCCCAGCATAGTGGGAATGCATTCTTCAGTCCCCTCTAGTGCACTACAGGTCCCAGCATAGTGGAATGCATTCTTCAGTCCCCTCTAGTGCACTACAGGTCCCAGCATAGTGGAATGCATTCTTCAGTCCCCTCTAGTGCACTACAGGTCCCAGCATAGCAGGTTGCTCTGACAGAACAGAAGGAGCCTGAGAAGATTGGCGCCGCTCTGCATGATCCAGGGGCACTGGCAGACTTAATTTGCTGGGCACTGCTAGGCTGCAATTGAGGTATTGATCTCTTGTATCATGTCTGCAGTCTCTGGCCATGTCTTGTATCATGTCTGCAGTCTCTCACCATCTCCTGTACTATGTCTGCAGTATGTCTGGGGGCTCTATCTAACAGCCCTCTCTCTGTCCGTTAGAGAGACCCCCCCCCCTCCTGTTCCCATTAGAGCACTCTCTTCCTGTATTTTGTTTATTGTTAAGAGATCATATGAGGATCCCAGGGTATCAAAGACTTCTTAGGGGAGCATCTCTGTGTTTAATTTGTTGCCATAGAAACATTTGTAAAGGGGAGGAGTTAGTATAATGAACACACCCATGCAAGGGCGCAGAAATATTTTTGCACCCAGGCGCCTGTGACCCTAGGATCGGCCCTGCCCAGCCGTGCCATTGTGTCGACGTATATCGTCGTGCGCTGGTCGGCAAGTGGTTAACAAGATCCAAATAACACACAGTGGTGCCCTATAGGGATCCCAATACACTGGTGCTTTGGCAAAATAGTCCCCTGGTGCAGTCTGTTCCCCAACTGCTGCTTCTGGGATGGATGTGAATTGCAGTTGGGCCATAGAACCTCTGACTGGATGAAGGCCTCAAATGTTGAGGGAGGTCAGGCAAAAGGCAGTCTAAAGCTGTGGGCCTCCCTCTCAAGTCTTTACCTCGCTGGTGATCCTCTTTCTGTGTCTCTGCCCTGTATTGCTCTGCCTCTGCCACTGAAGCTCTCTGCAGCTTGGATCTCAGCACAACAGCTCTGTCCACAGCAGCAGCAACCTTGTGATCGGGCAACTCAACCCCTTACTTATGCTTCATCTCTTGCAGAAGTCACTTATGGGATAGTAGCACTAATTCTAACTTTACTCTCCCCCCAGAGAAATATTTTGGTCTCCAAAGTACAAAATTTGTAAATACATATTCAGATAAAAGTAACTTAACATTTACATAGAACCAGGTAACAATTTTACAAATCAATCCTGCCTATTTAGTAGTGATGAGCCGAACACCCCCGGGTTCGGTTCGCACCAGAACCCGCGAACGGACCGAAAGTTCGTACGAACATTAGAACCCTATTAAATACAATGGATGCGAACGTTCGAATTCTAAAGTGCTAATTATAACGACTATTATGCATGTTATTGTCCTAAAAAGGGTTTGGGAACCCGGGTTCTGCACCAGGGGACATGTATCAATGCAAAAAGAAGTTTTAAAAACGGTCGTTTTTCGGGAGCAGTCATTTTAATGATGCATAAAGTGAAAAAAAAAAGTCAAATATTCCTTTAAATATCATACCTGGGGGGTGTCTAAAGTATGCCTGTGAAGTGCCACGTGTTTCCCGTGTTTAGAACTGTCCCTGCACAAAATGACACTTCTAAAGGAAAAAAAAGCCATTTAAAACTGCTTGCGGCTTTAATGTAATGTCTGGTCCCGGTAATATGGATGAAAATCTTTAAGAAAAATGGCATAGCTACCCCATGACCCCCCCCCCTACCCCAGCCCATTACCAGCCCCTTTGGGTCTTGTATGGATATTAAAGGGGAACCCCGCACATAAAATAAAAAAGGCCCTATATACTCTGAACAGCCGTATACAGGCGGTGCATACAAGACAGGGACTGTAGGTTTGTTCTTATGTAGAATCTGTTTGTAATTTTGAACAGGTACATTGTTTAAGTGTAGCTCCAGCCCAAAAATCTATTTTTAAACTTTTTGGAAAACATAGGTAAGGGTTATCACCCCTGTAACATTTGTTTTGCTGTCTGTGCCCCTGTTCAGAACATTTCACCTCACTTTCCGTCCCAATGACAACTGTTTTTGAAATGTGGTGTTTTTCTTGAAACAAGGATTGGTGATAAAGCATCAGTACAGAGGAGACACCTTTCTCCCATATTAATTCTTACAGGAGAGAATTTTCCTTCCAAGGGGTAGATTTCCTCTCACTTCCTGTTGTCTTCTTGCGTTTGCAAGTAGGAGTCGTTTGTAAGTTGGATGTTTGAAAGTAGGGACCTGCCGTATATACTCTGCAGAAATAGGCCCCTTAGTTGTTGGTGTTGGCACAACACTGTAAGCACTCACAGTTACTCTTGGTTGGTGCTGGAACGCCCTGCTGTCAACTATTATATCAGGAATTTTAATTACATATAATTGTTGAACAGTGGTAGTAAAAATTGGGCCTTTGATGGTGGTGCTGGTGCCACAACACTGTAAGCCCTGACAGTTACTCTTGGTGGGTGCAGCAATGGGCCCTGCTGTGAATTATTAGATCAAGAATTGTAATTGCATGCCCCTGTTGAACAGGGGCTGAAAAATTGGGCCTTTCGTGGTGGTGGTGGTGGTGGTGGTGTTGCCACAACACTGTAAGCCCTCAGAGTTACTCTTGGTGGGTGCAGCAATGGGCCCTGCTGTGAATTATTAGATCAAGAATTGTAATTACATGCCCCTTTTGAACAGGGGCTGAAAAATTGGGCCTTTCGTGGTGGTGGTGGTGGTGGTGGCGTTGCCACAACACTGTAAGCCCTCAGAGTTACTCTTGGTGGGTGCAGCAATGGGCCCTGCTGTGAATTATTAGATCAAGAATTGTAATTACATGCCCCTGTTAAACAGGGGCTGAAAAATTGGGCCTTAGGCACTGGTGGCACAACACTCCAACCCCTCACAGATACTGTACTTGGAGCACAGCAATGAGCCCTATGGCAAATTATTGCTTCAAAAATTGTAATTACACGCCCCTGTTAAACAGGGGCTGAAAAATTGGGCCTTAGCCACTGGTGGCGGCACCCATAAACAAAAATGATCTTCCAAGCTATCATCATCAATCGTATCATTGAGGACTCGGAGGAGGAGGATAGCCAGTCAACATAACAGCACAGGCACTCAGCATCAGCATCAGTCTTGAAGGGATGTGACATGTTAAAATCAATTAGTCTGTTATATCAGCATCAGGTGTGTGGTAGCTGGTGGTGATCCAAGACTGGTTCATCTTGATGAAAGTCAGTCGATCAACCGAGTCGGTGGACAGGCGCACCCTGTGATCCGTGACAAATCCTCCAGCAGCACTGAATGTGCGTTCCGAAAGAACGCTGGATGCAGGACAGGCCAGTAGCTCAATTGCATACTGTGCAAGCTCTGGCCAGTGATCCATCCTCAAGACCCAGTAAGCCAGAGGATTTTCGGTGGGGAAGGTGTCCAAGTCTGACCTTGCCCCTAGATATTCCTGCATCATGTTTATCAGACGCTGGCGATGGTTGCTGGAACCGATCATACTTTGGGGCTGCGGACTAAAGAATTGTCTGAACGCATCGGTCAGACGGCCACCTTCCCCACCGCTCCTTCTTTGACTGGCCGAAGCCTCAGCAACTCGTTGTCCAGGACCAGGAGTTTGTAACCTCCCAGTCTCTGGGAACGCGTTGCACAGACCTTTCTGCAAGGCCTCCCGGAGTTGTCTCATCCTCTGCTCCCTCTGCGACGGTAACATAAGGTCCGCAACCTTACCCTTGTACCGTGGATCAAGGAGAGTGGCCAGCCAGTAATGGTCCCTCTCCTTGATCCGAAGAATACGAGGATCCTTCCGCAGACTTTGCAGGATCAGGGAGGCCATGCAGCGTAGGTTTGCTGAGGCATTCGGTCCGGAGTCCTCTGGGTCACTAAGGACGACATGATCCGCAGCCACCTCCTCCCAGCCACGTACAAGTCCACTGGTTTCTTGGGACTGTAAATCATCCCTAAAAGACTGCTGCTGATGATGCTGAGTGCCAGCCTCCACCTCCATGCTGACACAATCCTCCTCCTCCTCCTCTTCCTCCTCCTCCTCCTCTTCCTGTGCGATGGGTGGGACAGAAGGAACACTGTCTGGGTAAAGGGGGCCTTGAGAGGCAAGGAAGTCCTCCTCTTCCTGCCTCTGTTCTGCCTCAAGTGCCCTGTCCATTATTCCACGCAGCGTGTGCTCCAACAGGTGGACAAGAGGTATAGTGTCACTGATGCATGCACTGTCACTGCTCACCATCCTCGTGGCCTCCTCAAATGGTGCCAGGACAGTGCATGCATCCCTGATCATGCCCCACTGGCGTGGAGAAAAAAAACCAAGCTCCCCTGACCCTGTCCTGGTGCCGTAGTCGCACAGGTACTCATTGATGGCCCTCTGCTGCGTGTGCAGCCGCTGCAGCATGGCCAACGTTGAGTTCCACCTGGTGGGCATGTCACATATAAGGCGGTTCTTGGGCAGGTTCAACTCCTTTTGCAGCTCAGCCAGGCGAGCACTGGCATTATAAGATCTGCGGAAATGCACACAGACTTTCCTGGCCTGCCTCAGGACATCCTGTAAGCCCGGGTACCTGCCCAAGAACCGCTGCACCACCAGGTTAAGGACGTGAGCCACACAGGGCACATGGGTCAGTTGTCCCTGTCGGAGGGCGGAGAGGAGGCTGGTGCCATTGTCGCAAACCACCATTCCTGGCTTAAGCTGGCGTGGCGTCAACCACCTCTCGGCCTGGCCCTGCAGAGCAGACAGGACCTCTGCCCCATTGTGGCTTCTGTCCCCCAAACACACCAGCGCAAGCACGGCATGGCATCTTTTTGCCTGCGTACTTGCGTAGCCCCTTGAACGGCTACGGAGCACCGCTGGTTCAGAGGACAAAGCACAGGAAGAGGCCATGGAGGAAGAAGAAGAGGAGGGGGTGGAGGAGAGAGGTGTGTCACAACCAGTAGTAGCATTTTGGAGGCGTGTCGGTGGAACAACCTCCAACACTACTGCACCTTGTCCTGCATCCTTCCCAGCTGCCAAAAGAGTGACCCAATGGGCCGTGAAAGAAAGGTAACGTCCCTGTCCATGCCTGCTGGACCATGAGTCAGCGGTAATATGCACCTTACCGCTGACCGCCCTGTCCAGCGAGGCCAAGACATTGCCTTCCACATGCCGGTAGAGAGCCGGAATAGCCTTCCGTGAGAAAAAGTGGCGTTTGGGAACCTGCCACTGAGGAACCGCACATTGCACAAACTCACGGAAGGGGGCCGAGTCTACCAACTGAAAAGGCAGCAGTTGAAGCGCTAGCAATTTAGCCAAGCTAGCATTCAACCGCTGGGCATGTGGATGGCTGGGAGTGAACTTCTTTCGACGGTCCAGCAGCTGGGGCAGGGAAATTTGCCTGCTAGAATCGGACGTCGGTGTACTGCTAGCAGAGTGGCCGCAAGTACTTGGCTGTGACACACCTAATTCTACACCTTCATTCCTCTCAGTGCATGTTTCAGAGAGGACTGAAGTTATAGTGGGGTTGGAGATCCCAGCTGATGCGGTGCAAGGAGAGGTCCGCTTTGTTCTTTGGTGTGGGTCTTTGAGGGAGGCTTGCCAACGAGCTGCATGGCAGGTCAACATATGTCTGGTCAGGCATGTGGTACCCAAGCGGCTGATGTTTTGGCCACGCGATATACGCTTGAGACATATGTTGCAAACAGCAGCTGTGCGATCTGATGCACTAGCCTCAAAAAAGGCCCACACCAAAGAACTTTTTGAATGACGGGCAGAGGCAGCGCCCTGCACAGGCGGAGCTCTGCGGTGTGATTCCGTCGGTGTACTGCCCTTACGCTGGCCACCAAAGGGCATCCTGCCTCGTTGGAGATGTGCCTCCTCCTCATCCTCCTCCTCCTCCTCTCTCCTAT
This sequence comes from Rana muscosa, assembly GCA_029206835.1. NCBI lineage: Eukaryota > Metazoa > Chordata > Amphibia > Anura > Ranidae > Rana > Rana muscosa. The sequence goes on from CM055127.1 coordinate 75,557,285, forward strand.
TAGGCACCCACGTGGAGTCAGTGACCTCATCATCCCCTCCCTCCTCATCACTGGAGCCAATCTGGCAGTATGCTGCAGCTGCTGGAACATGACTGCCAGATTGGTGTCCTTCTTGAGCATCCCCTCTGTCTGCTCTCACGCTACTGCCTTCCTGTAGCTGGGTTTCATCATCAGACCCTTCGAAACGCTGGGCATCCTCCTGGAGCATGTACCCAACACTGTGCTCAAACAGTTCGGGGGACTCCTCAGGAGGAGGACATGGTGGGTCTAGGGAAGGAGTGACTGATGATGAGTCTGACATTGATACCAGGGAAGAGGACGCTTTGGCAGCTGCTTTGCCAGTACCCTGAGCCTGGGTGAGAGAGGATGAGGAGGAGGAGGAGGGCTTGGTCATCCACTCTACCAAGTCTTCGGCATGATGTGGCTCAACATGTCCAGCTGCCGAAAAGAAGGACAAGCGTGTCCCATGGCCATGTGCTGATGACAATGCACTGCGTCCACGACCAGCACTGTTGCCCCCAGACACAGAGCCTGCTTGCCCTCTTTTATTGCCTCCTGACTGTCTGCCTCTCCTTGTTTGCCTTCCAGACATTCTAATAGATGGCCTGCAGGGAGATGGGAAAAAAGCAATAAGGGCTACCTTCAGGTGTCCTTCTCTGTCCCTTTACTTAAGGATTTCTAAATATGGTTGAGGATGATTGCTTTCGCACAGAATAGCACAACGACAATTTCCCTGACTGTCCAAAAAACAAGGATTTCAAAGATGGTTGATGAGGAATGCTTTAGCACAGTATAGCACAAGGAGAATTTCCCTCACTGTCCTTCCCTGTCCCTAGAAACAAGGATTAGCACAGTGAAAGAAACAGACACTCTCCCTACCTATAGTTTTCTGTCCCTAGAAAAAATGTTTTTTTAAAGATGGTTGATGATCAATGCTTTAGCACACTATAGCACAAGGAGAATTTCCCTCACTGTCCTTCCCTGTCCCTAGAAACAAGGATTATCACAGTGAAAGAAACTGACACTCTTCCTACCTATAGTTTTCTGTCCCTAGAAAAAATGTTTTTTTAAAGATGGTTGATGATCAATGCTTTAGCACACTATAGCACAAGGAGAATTTCCCTCACTGTCCTTCCCTGTCCCTAGAAACAAGGATTATCACAGTGAAAGAAACTGACACTCTTCCTACCTATAGTTTTCTGTCCCTAGAAAAAATGTTTTTTTAAAGATGGTTGATGATCAATGCTTTAGCACAGTATAGCACAAGGAGAATTTCCCTCACTGTCCTTCCCTGTCCCTAGAAACAAGGATTATCACAGTGAAAGAAACTGACACTCTCCCTACCTATAGTTTTCTGTCCCTAGAAAAAATGTTTTTTTAAAGATGGTTGATGATCAATGCTTTAGCACACTATAGCACAAGGAGAATTTCCCTCACTGTCCTTCCCTGTCCCTAGAAACAAGGATTAGCACAGTGAAAGAAACTGACACTCTCCCTACCTATAGTTTTCTGTCCCTAGAAAAAATGTTTTTTTAAAGATGGTTGATGATCAATGCTTTAGCACACTATAGCACGAGGAGAATTTCCCTCACTGTCCTTCCCTGTCCCTAGAAACAAGGATTATCACAGTGAAAGAAACTGACACTCTTCCTACCTATAGTTTTCTGTCCCTAGAAAAAATGTTTTTTTAAAGATGGTTGATGATCAATGCTTTAGCACAGTATAGCACAAGGAGAATTTCCCTCACTGTCCTTCCCTGTCCCTAGAAACAAGGATTATCACAGTGAAAGAAACTGACACTCTCCCTACCTATAGTTTTCTGTCCCTAGAAAAAATGTTTTTTTAAAGATGGTTGATGATCAATGCTTTAGCACACTATAGCACAAGGAGAATTTCCCTCACTGTCCTTCCCTGTCCCTAGAAACAAGGATTATCACAGTGAAAGAAACTGACACTCTCCCTACCTATAGTTTTCTGTCCCTAGAAAAAATGTTTTTTTAAAGATGGTTGATGATCAATGCTTTAGCACAGTATAGCACAAGGAGAATTTCCCTCACTGTCCTTCCCTGTCCCTAGAAACAAGGATTATCACAGTGAAAGAAACTGACACTCTCCCTACCTATAGTTTTCTGTCCCTAGAAAAAATGTTTTTTTAAAGATGGTTGATGATCAATGCTTTAGCACACTATAGCACAAGGAGAATTTCCCTCACTGTCCTTCCCTGTCCCTAGAAACAAGGATTATCACAGTGAAAGAAACTGACACTCTTCCTACCTATAGTTTTCTGTCCCTAGAAAAAATGTTTTTTTAAAGATGGTTGATGATCAATGCTTTAGCACAGTATAGCACAAGGAGAATTTCCCTCACTGTCCTTCCCTGTCCCTAGAAACAAGGATTATCACAGTGAAAGAAACTGACACTCTCCCTACCTATAGTTTTCTGTCCCTAGAAAAAAAGTTTTTTTAAAGATGGTTGATGATCAATGCTTTAGCACACTATAGCACAAGGATAATTTCCCTCACTGTCCTTCCCTGTCCTTAGAAACAAGGATTAGCACAGTGAAAGAAACTGACACTCTCCCTACCTATAGTTTTCTGTCCCTAGAAAAAATGTTTTTTTAAAGATGGTTGATGATCAATGCTTTAGCACACTATAGCACGAGGAGAATTTCCCTCACTGTCCTTCCCTGTCCCTAGAAACAAGGATTATCACAGTGAAAGAAACTGACACTCTTCCTACCTATAGTTTTCTGTCCCTAGAAAAAATGTTTTTTTAAAGATGGTTGATGATCAATGCTTTAGCTCAGTATAGCACAAGGAGAATTTCCCTCACTGTCCTTCCCTGTCCCTAGAAACAAGGATTATCACAGTGAAAGAAACTGACACTCTCCCTACCTATAGTTTTCTGTCCCTAGAAAAAATGTTTTTTTAAAGATGGTTGATGATCAATGCTTTAGCACAGTATAGCACAAGGAGAATTTCCCTCACTGTCCTTCCCTGTCCCTAGAAACAAGGATTATCACAGTGAAAGAAACTGACACTCTCCCTACCTATAGTTTTCTGTCCCTAGAAAAAATGTTTTTTTAAAGATGGTTGATGATCAATGCTTTAGCACACTATAGCACAAGGAGAATTTCCCTCACTGTCCTTCCCTGTCCCTAGAAACAAGGATTAGCACAGTGAAAGAAACTGACACTCTCCCTACCTATAGTTTTCTGTCCCTAGAAAAAATGTTTTTTTAAAGATGGTTGATGATCAATGCTTTAGCACACTATAGCACAAGGAGAATTTCCCTCACTGTCCTTCCCTGTCCCTAGAAACAAGGATTATCACAGTGAAAGAAACTGACACTCTTCCTACCTATAGTTTTCTGTCCCTAGAAAAAATGTTTTTTTAAAGATGGTTGATGATCAATGCTTTAGCACAGTATAGCACAAGGAGAATTTCCCTCACTGTCCTTCCCTGTCCCTAGAAACAAGGATTATCACAGTGAAAGAAACTGACACTCTCCCTACCTATAGTTTTCTGTCCCTAGAAAAAATGTTTTTTTAAAGATGGTTGATGATCAATGCTTTAGCACACTATAGCACAAGGAGAATTTCCCTCACTGTCCTTCCCTGTCCCTAGAAACAAGGATTATCACAGTGAAAGAAACTGACACTCTTCCTACCTATAGTTTTCTGTCCCTAGAAAAAATGTTTTTTTAAAGATGGTTGATGATCGATGCTTTAGCACACTATAACACAAGGAGAATTTCCCTCACTGTCCTTCCCTGTCCCTAGAAACAAGGATTAGCACAGTGAAAGAAACTGACACTCTCCCTACCTATAGTTTTCTGTCCCTAGAAAAAATGTTTTTTTAAAGATGGTTGATGATCAATGCTTTAGCACACTATAGCACAAGGAGAATTTCCCTCACTGTCCTTCCCTGTCCCTAGAAACAAGGATTATCACAGTGAAAGAAACTGACACTCTTCCTACCTATAGTTTTCTGTCCCTAGAAAAAATGTTTTTTTAAAGATGGTTGATGATCAATGCTTTAGCACAGTATAGCACAAGGAGAATTTCCCTCACTGTCCTTCCCTGTCCCTAGAAACAAGGATTATCACAGTAAAAGAAACTGACACTCTCCCTACCTATAGTTTTCTGTCCCTAGAAAAAATGTTTTTTTAAAGATGGTTGATGATCAATGCTTTAGCACACTATAGCACAAGGAGAATTTCCCTCACTGTCCTTCCCTGTCCCTAGAAACAAGGATTATCACAGTGAAAGAAACTGACACTCTCCCTACCTATAGTTTTCTGTCCCTAGAAAAAATGTTTTTTTAAAGATGGTTGATGATCAATGCTTTAGCACACTATAGCACAAGGAGAATTTCCCTCACTGTCCTTCCCTGTCCCTAGAAACAAGGATTAGCACAGTGAAAGAAACTGACACTCTCCCTACCTATAGTTTTCTGTCCCTAGAAAAAATGTTTTTTTAAAGATGGTTGATGATCAATGCTTTAGCACACTATAGCACAAGGAGAATTTCCCTCACTGTCCTTCCCTGTCCCTAGAAACAAGGATTATCACAGTGAAAGAAACTGACACTCTTCCTACTGTGACAGCAGGAAGGTAAAGTCACCTGGTTGCATCCAGGGGGGTAGATATATTTCGCCCAGATTCAGGCTTTACGCCGACTTATACAACTAGGTGGAGAGTTGTATAAGGCTAGTGGGCTCATGGATGACTCATACCTCTAGGGAGAGGGCTGGGCGTCGTGCAGACAGGGAGTTGATGAGACCAGCTGAAGCTTGTCAGCTCATTTAGGCCTCTATAAGAACTCCCAGCTTCATTAGATGTTAGCTCATGCCTGGAACCAGACCTGTGTGGACTGTCTAGGGAGAGTGAACCCCTGTGCGGTGAGACAAAGCCTGTGTGGCTATTTGCTTGGACATTTAAAACCAGGGACTTAGGGACTAGGACAGCACTAGGCTGATCCCAGTTGTTAGTTAGGAAACCTGTATGTTTAGTCAGAGGTCAAGTTGACCAGGATTTATTTTGTTTATGTTTCTTTTGCTTTGCTGTGTTTTGTCACTGTAAATAGAAAATAAACCGCACCTTTTTGATTTTGAAAACCACAACCTCCGTTTGCTGGGCCTGTTTTGTGTGGGGAGCCCATCCCGGGGGTCACACACACCCGCTGCCGAGCTAACCCCCTCACAGTTGGTGGAGAACCAGTGGCAGTTTTTTTTTAAGCCAGCATGGAGGAGATACTGAAGCAGCTGGCTCTAGCAAATGCCAATCAACAGCAGACAAATGCAGGTTTGCAAAAGAGCCTTGCAGCTCATCAACAGAGCCTTGCAGCTCAACAACAGAACTTCGCAGCCCAGCAGCAAGCTCATCAACAGAGCCTTGCAGCCCAGCAGCAGACAAACGCAACTTTGCAACAGAGTCTGGAGGCTCAGCAACGAGCCCAGCAGCAATCTGAGGCCCGCTTCATAGACCTGTTGCAGAAGCAAGAGCAGAGACTACAACAACAGATGGAAGCAGTAATGCAGCAACGTCCGCAGACCAGTGAGGAAAGCCGTCCCACTAATACCGCGTCCTTTGGGGTGAGTCGTTTATTGACAAAAATGACTGGAGAGGATGATCCAGAGGTATTTTTGACCACATTTGAAAGGACCGCTGAAAGAGAAAAGTGGCCTGAGGAGCAGTGGGCTGGACTGGTGGCTCCTCTGTTAACTGGTGAATCGCAGAAAGCTTACTATGACCTAGAGCCTAACCAAGCAAAAGACTATGTGATGCTAAAAGCTGAAATATTGGCAAGGCTGGGTGTCACCCAGGCTGTCCGGGCTCAGCGTGTGCATAACTGGACTTTCCAGCTTGGAAAACCCCCCAGGTCTCAAATGTATGATCTCATTCACCTGAGCAGAAAGTGGCTACAGCCAGAGACTTTGTCCGCACCAAAGATTGTGGAACGTGTTGTAATGGATCGGTTTTTGAGAGCTCTTCCTACTGCCATCCAAAAGTGGGTAAGCCATGGAGACCCAGAGACGGCCGATGGTCTTGTGGATCGTGTGGAGAAATACTTGGCTACAGAGAACCTGACGGCCTGTTCCAGAGACACTCGGACTTTCCACCCTAAGACCAGACCATCCCCAGGGGCGGATAAGAGGATTCCAAGGGGTGAGGGTGGAGAGAGTGAGAGGGTGGGAGCTCTACCCCAAGTTTGGCAAGAACAGCCTGGGAAATCAGCGGCTCAAGAGGCGGCAAGAAGGATCGTTTGCTACCGCTGCCGGCAAGCGGGACATATTGCAGCCAATTGCCCGGTTGTGGAGGAACCCATGCAGTGTGACTTTCTGACGGGCAGACGTCAGTCGCTGTGTGCGACAGTCGCATGCACTGCCATTCGAGGAACTGAGAAACATTTATGCAAAATGTGTGTTAATGGTAGAAATGTTGTGGTATTGCTGGATTCAGGTAGCCTTGTGACCCTGATAAAGGCTGAGTTAGTTAAAACAGAGGTCTCTGGGAATAGCAAGGTAGCTGTTATTTGTGTGCATGGGGACACCCGAGAGTATCCAGTGACTACAGTGTGTTTCGAGACCCCCAAAGGTACCCTCTCTCATCCAGTGGGCTTAGTATCTCAGTTACCGCATGACGCCATTGTGGGAAGGGATTTTCCGAAGTTCTGGGAACTGTGGGATGATCCTGAGCCCCTCACTGGTGCCCCTATGTACCAGGAATGTGATAGCCAGAACTCCCCTGAGAGTGGTGAGGACTCTCCGGAATTTCCCTTATCAGTATTGGCAGGGGAGACTCAAGAAACTGGAGAGGAGCCCACCTCCTCAGACGAAAACCTACCGTCTGTGGAGTTTTCTGATCTTGAGGTTCACAGGGAAAACTTTGCCACAGAACAGTTGAAAGACCCCGCCCTAATAAAGGCACGGGAAAACGTAGTGAAAATAGATGGCGAGTTAGTGAACCCAGATAATACCTGCACTTACCCATACTTCAGCGTAGAGAAGGACCTACTGTATCGGGTGGCAAAAAGGGCAGAAGAAACCGTTGAGCAGCTTGTGGTGCCCAAACCTTACAGGAAGTTGGTGTTGGAGTTGGCCCATGGGCACATTCTTGGAGGTCATCTGGGGACAGAGAAAACCCGAGAGAGGGTATTACAGAGATTCTATTGGCCGGGGGTGATGAAGGACGTAGAAAATTATTGTTCCTCCTGCCCTGTGTGTCAGAGGTTGGCCCCGATGCCACATTTCCGTAGCCCGCTGGTCCCTCTACCCATCATTGAGGTCCCGTTTGAGAGGATCGCCATGGATTTGGTAGGTCCTATAATCAAGTCCGCTAGGGGGCACCAGTACATATTAGTTATAATGGACTATGCCACCCGTTATCCAGAAGCGATCCCTCTCCGAAATACCTCGGCCAAAACCATAGCCAAAGAGCTATCTCTTGTTTTTAGCCGGGTGGGTATTTGTAAAGAACTGCTTACGGACCAAGGTACACCCTTTATGTCCCGGGTTATGAAAGAGCTGTGTAAATTGTTCAAAGTGACGCAATTGCGTACGTCTGTGTATCACCCCCAAACCGATGGGCTGGTTGAAAGATTCAACAAAACCCTAAAACAAATGTTGAAGAAAGTGGTGGATAGAGATGGAAAGGATTGGGACTGTTTACTTCCTTATTTGATGTTTGCTATTAGGGAGGTGCCCCAATCCTCTACGGGATTCTCCCCCTTTGAGTTACTGTATGGGAGACACCCAAGAGGGCTGTTGGATATTGCCAAGGAAACTTGGGAAAGTGAGAGTTCTCCCCACAGGAGTGTGATTGAGCATGTCGCCCTGATGCAAGATCGAATTGCACAGGTAATGCCCATCGTGAAGGAACATTTGGCCCAAGCGCAGTTGGCACAGCAGAGAGTGTACAACCGTGGAGCCAAGACCCGTACCTTTTCCCCGGGGGATAGGATATTGGTACTTGTCCCTACGGTTGAAAGTAAATTCCTTGCCAAATGGCAAGGCCCCTACGAGATAATGGAAAAAGTGAGCGAAGTGAATTACAAGGTCAGACAACCAGGAAGGCGAAAGCCCGAACAGATCTATCACGTTAATCTGTTGAAAGCCTGGAGGGATAGAGAGTCCCTAGTCGCAGACACTTGGTCACCAGCTCAAACTGGTTGCGTGATTCCTGAGGTTGGAATAGCAGCCACCTTGTGACAACCCCAACAACAGGAGGTTAAGGAGTTTGTGCTTCGCAACAAGGAGGTATTCTCTGAGCTGCCGGGACAAACATCTGGGGTAGAGCATGACATCATTACCCCGCCCGGTGAAAGGGTGAAGTTAAAACCCTATCGGATCCCAGAGGCTCGACGGGAGGCAATACGGGAGGAAGTACAGAAAATGCTGAACTTAGGGGTGATAGAGGAGTCCCAAAGTGATTGGTCTAGTCCCATCGTGTTGGTGCCTAAACCGGATGGGAGCTGGCGATTTTGTAACGATTTTCGTCAGTTGAACAAAGTTACAAAATTTGACACCTACCCCATGCCACGTATAGATGAGTTGATCGACCGGCTGGGAACAGCCCGATACATGACGACTCTTGACCTCACAAAAGGGTATTGGCAAATCCCCCTGGCCAAGTCGGCCAAAGAGAAAACCGCATTTGTAACCCCAGACGGGGCGTTCCAATATAAAAGAATGCCGTTCGGGTTACAGAATGCGCCGGCCACATTCCAGCGGAAAATGGACCAGATGCTGAGGCCCCATCGGAAGTATGCTGCGGCTTACCTGGATAACGTAATTGTCCATAGCACAGATTGGGCCTCACATCTGCCAAAAGTGCAAGCAGTCCTGGACTCTGTTCGGGAAGCGGGGTTTACGGCTAACCCCAAGAAGTGTACCATTGGGCAGGAGGAGGCCAAATATCTTGGGTACACCATTGGGAGGGGAGTAATAAAACCCCAACTCAACAAAGTCGAGGCCATCCAGAGTTGGCCACGTCCCAACAGCAAGAAGCAGGTACGAGCCTTTCTGGGAATCGCTGGGTATTATCGGCGATTCATTCCCCACTTTGCTTCTAAGGCTGTGCCCCTAACCAACCTGACGAAGGGGAAAGGGTCGGTCATGATTAAATGGACCCCCGAGGCTGAGGCAGCATTCCAATTCTTGAAACAAGCCTTATGTAGCCAGCCAGTGTTGTACTCACCCGACTTCTCTAAAGACTTTGTCGTACAAAGTGATGCGTCAGATGTGGGGTTAGGAGCAGTATTGTCCCAGGTCTGGAACGGGGAAGAGCACCCAGTCATTTACCTCAGCAGGAAGTTGAAGTCCCATGAGGTAAATTACGCCACCGTTGAAAAGGAGTGTTTAGCGGTGAAGTGGGCTCTAGATTCCCTTCGGTACTACCTGCTAGGTAGGCACTTTGACATGGTTACGGATCACGCTCCGTTAAAGTGGATGGCTCAAAACAAGGAAACAAATAGAAGAGTGAATAGGTGGTTCCTGGCCCTCCAGGAATTCAACTTCACAGTAAAGCATCGCCCTGGCGTTCAAATGGGGAATGTGGATGCTTTGTCTCGAGTACATGAATGCCTGATTGCTGGTGTTCCAACCCCGAGGTTAAAACAAGAGGGGGGGGTATGTGACAGCAGGAAGGTAAAGTCACCTGGTTGCATCCAGGGGGGTGGATATATTTCGCCCAGATTCAGGCTTTACGCCGACTTATACAACTAGGTGGAGAGTTGTATAAGGCTAGTGGGCTCATGGATGACTCATACCTCTAGGGAGAGGGCTGGGCGTCGTGCAGACAGGGAGTTGATGAGACCAGCTGAAGCTTGTCAGCTCATTTAGGCCTCTATAAGAACTCCCAGCTTCATTAGATGTTAGCTCATGCCTGGAACCAGACCTGTGTGGACTGTCTAGGGAGAGTGAACCCCTGTGCGGTGAGACAAAGCCTGTGTGGCTATTTGCTTGGACATTTAAAACCAGGGACTTAGGGACTAGGACAGCACTAGGCTGATCCCAGTTGTTAGTTAGGAAACCTGTATGTTTAGTCAGAGGTCAAGTTGACCAGGATTTATTTTGTTTATGTTTCTTTTGCTTTGCTGTGTTTTGTCACTGTAAATAGAAAATAAACCGCACCTTTTTGATTTTGAAAACCACAACCTCCGTTTGCTGGGCCTGTTTTGTGTGGGGAGCCCATCCCGGGGGTCACACACACCCGCTGCCGAGCTAACCCCCTCACACTACCTATAGTTTTCTGTCCCTAGAAAAAATGTTTTTTTAAAGATGGTTGATGATCAATGCTTTAGCACAGTATAGCACAAGGAGAATTTCCCTCACTGTCCTTCCCTGTCCCTAGAAACAAGGATTATCACAGTGAAAGAAACTGACACTCTCCCTACCTATAGTTTTCTGTCCCTAGAAAAAATGTTTTTTTAAAGATGGTTGATGATCAATGCTTTAGCACACTATAGCACAAGGAGAATTTCCCTCACTGTCCTTCCCTGTCCCTAGAAACAAGGATTATCACAGTGAAAGAAACTGACACTCTTCCTACCTATAGTTTTCTGTCCCTAGAAAAAATGTTTTTTTAAAGATGGTTGATGATCGATGCTTTAGCACACTATAACACAAGGAGAATTTCCCTCACTGTCCTTCCCTGTCCCTAGAAACAAGGATTAGCACAGTGAAAGAAACTGACACTCTCCCTACCTATAGTTTTCTGTCCCTAGAAAAAATGTTTTTTTAAAGATGGTTGATGATCAATGCTTTAGCACACTATAGCACAAGGAGAATTTCCCTCACTGTCCTTCCCTGTCCCTAGAAACAAGGATTATCACAGTGAAAGAAACTGACACTCTTCCTACCTATAGTTTTCTGTCCCTAGAAAAAATGTTTTTTTAAAGATGGTTGATGATCAATGCTTTAGCACAGTATAGCACAAGGAGAATTTCCCTCACTGTCCTTCCCTGTCCCTAGAAACAAGGATTATCACAGTAAAAGAAACTGACACTCTCCCTACCTATAGTTTTCTGTCCCTAGAAAAAATGTTTTTTTAAAGATGGTTGATGATCAATGCTTTAGCACACTATAGCACAAGGAGAATTTCCCTCACTGTCCTTCCCTGTCCCTAGAAACAAGGATTATCACAGTGAAAGAAACTGACACTCTCCCTACCTATAGTTTTCTGTCCCTAGAAAAAATGTTTTTTTAAAGATGGTTGATGATCAATGCTTTAGCACACTATAGCACAAGGAGAATTTCCCTCACTGTCCTTCCCTGTCCCTAGAAACAAGGATTAGCACAGTGAAAGAAACTGACACTCTCCCTACCTATAGTTTTCTGTCCCTAGAAAAAATGTTTTTTTAAAGATGGTTGATGATCAATGCTTTAGCACACTATAGCACAAGGAGAATTTCCCTCACTGTCCTTCCCTGTCCCTAGAAACAAGGATTAGCACAGTGAAAGAAACTGACACTCTCCCTACCTATAGTTTTCTGTCCCTAGAAAAAATGTTTTTTTAAAGATGGTTGATGATCAATGCTTTAGCACACTATAGCACAAGGAGAATTTCCCTCACTGTCCTTCCCTGTCCCTAGAAACAAGGATTATCACAGTGAAAGAAACTGACACTCTTCCTACCTATAGTTTTCTGTCCCTAGAAAAAATGTTTTTTTAAAGATGGTTGATGATCAATGCTTTAGCACAGTATAGCACAAGGATAATTTCCCTCACTGTCCTTCCCTGTCCCTAGAAACAAGGATTATCACAGTGAAAGAAACTGACACTCTCCCTACCTATAGTTTTCTGTCCCTAGAAAAAATGTTTTTTTAAAGATGGTTGATGATCAATGCTTTAGCACACTATAGCACAAGGAGAATTTCCCTCACTGTCCTTCCCTGTCCCTAGAAACAAGGATTATCACAGTGAAAGAAACTGACACTCTTCCTACCTATAGTTTTCTGTCCCTAGAAAAAATGTTTTTTTAAAGATGGTTGATGTTCAATGCTTTAGCACACTATAGCACAAGGAGAATTTCCCTCACTGTCCTTCCCTGTCCCTAGAAACAAGGATTATCACAGTGAAAGAAACTGACACTCTTCCTACCTATAGTTTTCTGTCCCTAGAAAAAAATGTTTTTTTAAAGATGGTTGATGATCAATGCTTTAGCACACTATAGCACAAGGAGAATTTCCCTCACTGTCCTTCCCTGTCCCTAGAAACAAGGATTATCACAGTGAAAGAAACTGACACTCTTCCTACCTATAGTTTTCTGTCCCTAGAAAAAATGTTTTTTTAAAGATGGTTGATGATCAATGCTTTAGCACAGTATAGCACAAGGAGAATTTCCCTCACTGTCCTTCCCTGTCCCTAGAAACAAGGATTATCACAGTGAAAGAAACTGACACTCTTCCTACCTATAGTTTTCTGTCCCTAGAAAAAATGTTTTTTTAAAGATGGTTGATGATCAATGCTTTAGCACACTATAGCACAAGGAGAATTTCCCTCACTGTCCTTCCCTGTCCCTAGAAACAAGGATTATCACAGTGAAAGAAACTGACACTCTCCCTACCTATAGTTTTCTGTCCCTAGAAAAAATGTTTTTTTAAAGATGGTTGATGATCAATGCTTTAGCACACTATAGCACAAGGAGAATTTCCCTCACTGTCCTTCCCTGTCCCTAGAAACAAGGATTAGCACAGTGAAAGAAACTGACACTCTCCCTACCTATAGTTTTCTGTCCCTAGAAAAAATGTTTTTTTAAAGATGGTTGATGATCAATGCTTTAGCACACTATAGCACAAGGAGAATTTCCCTCACTGTCCTTCCCTGTCCCTAGAAACAAGGATTTGCACAGTAAAACACACTGACACTCTCCCTACCTATCCTTCTCTTTCCCTAAACTAAAGGAATCCAGGTTAAGCAAGAAAAAAAAAATGTCACTGTCCCTGCCTATGCTTCTCTTTCCCTGCTCCGGAACACACTACAATAGGCCGCCGTGCTGGCGGCCTTTTATAGTGTGGGGCGTGTACTAAACACCCTCAGCAATAATTGGCCACAGGCATCCTGCCTGTGGCCAATCATTGCTCTCCTCGCTGCCGGCGCTGTGATTGGCCAAGCATGCGGGGTCACAGTGCATGCTTGGCCAATCACAGCGCCTGGATGACACTGCGATGGCGTAGTGCATTGTGGGCCGTTCGCGTCACTCGAATTAGGCGCGAACGGTCCAAATCGTTCGATCTTCGTCGAACGATCGAACAGCCGATGTTCGAGTCGAACGTATGTTCGACTCGAACACCGAGCTCATCCCTACTATTTAGTGAAACTAGACTTATTTTGTGGAACCTTTTCATATAAGGTACTGGCAGTGGAACTTACCACCATAGTGTGTCAAGTAGAAGGCAGGACATGTCACAGGTGAGGTGGCGTGTGCTACTTCAGTGGTGGCAGTTCCTTCAGAACAGTTCCTTCTTGAATCAGATGTTAATTCCATAGCAGATCAATTCTGTCACTTAACCCTTTGCTCTGTGGATTCCACAGTTTCAAAGGATTCCACTGTGACTTGGGAAGGCTGTGATGAGGCTGCCTCTCCTCTCAGGAATAAAAAAAAATCAGACTTGAAGGGGAGCTCTACTGGCTGCAATATTTTCTCTGCTGTGGCCTTCTGCTCTTGAACTGCCCCTTCTTAAACAGCGTAATTCAATACTGAAAAAGATGACTTTAGTGATCTCTTTGAGGTATCAGTTAAGGTTCTACTTAAAGGCTCAGATCTCCCCCTCTTCCTTGTTACATCATGTTTGAATGGATCTAGGTTAAGTGGTATGGCACCTGGTTGACTCTTCCTCCCAGGGCCCTATGAAAGCTGAGGTGGTCTGGCACCTGTCTGTCTTTTTCACCTGAGGCTCACCAAATTTCCTCCGCAATTTCGTAAAATTTCTATCTTTCATGGATTGGTAAAACTTGCTTGTAGTGTCCGTCTGTCGCCCCCCCCCCCCCCCCCGAAACACACACACAACTGTACAGAGCACTGAAGCTGATGACTAGAGTTGAGCGGACACCTGGATGTTCGGGTTCGACGGGTTCGGCCGAACTTCGGAAAAAAGTTTGGGTTCGGGACCGAACTTTAACCCGAACCCGAACCCGAACCCCATTGAAGTCAATGGGGACCCGGACTTCTAAGGACTAAAAAGGCTCTAAAAAAGTAATGGAAAGGGCTAGAGGGCTGCAAATGGCAGCAAAATGTTGTTAAGAGCATGGCAAGTGCTCTGCAAACAAATGTGGATAGGGAAATAACTTAAAATAACATAAAAAAAATAAAAAAATATGCTGGAGGCCCCCTTTTCAGCAGAAGAGGTACGGGAAGTCAATTAACCACTTAAGCCCCGGACCATTTGGTAGCTAAAGGACCAGAGGTGAATTCAGAATTTTGCACTGCGCTGCTTTAACTGTAAATTGTACGGACATGCAATGTTGTACCCAAACGAAATTTGCGTGCTTTTCTTCCCACAAACAGAGCTTTCTTTTAATGGTATTTGATTGCCTCTGCAATTTTTATTTTCTGCGATATAAACGGAAAAAGACCGAAAATTTTGAAAAAAAATGATATTTTCTACTTTTTGTTATAAGAAAAATCGAATAAACTCAATTTTAGTCATACATTTAGGCCAAAATGTATTCAGCCACATGTCTTTAGTAAAAAAAATGTCAATAAGCGTATATTTATTGGTTTGCGCAAAAGTTATAGCGTTTACAAACTAGGGTACATTTTCTGGAATTTACACAGCTTTTAATTTATGACTGCCTATCTCATTTCTTGAGGTGCTAAAATGACAGGGCAGTACAAACCCCCCCCCAAATGACCCCATTTTAGAAAGTAGACACCCCAAAGAAATTGCTGAGAGGCATGTTGAGCCCATTGAATATTTTTTTTTTGTCCCAAGTGATTGAATAATGACAAAAAAAAAAATTACAAAAAGTTGTCACTAAATGATATATTGCTCACACATGCCATGGTTATATGTGGAATTGCACCCCAAAATACATTCTGCTGCTTCTCCTGAGTACGGGGATACCACATGTGTGGGACTTTTTAGGAGCCTAGCCACGTACGGGACCCCGGAAACCAAGCACCGCCTTTAGGATTTCTAAGGGCGCAAATTTTTGATTTCACTCCTCACTACCTATCACAGTTTTGAAGGCCATAAAATGCCAAAATAGCACAAAACCCCCCCAAATGACCCCATTTTAGAAAGTAGACACCCCAAGGAAATTGCTGAGAGGCCTGTTGAGCCCATTGAATTTTTTTTTTTTTGTCCCAAGTGATTGAATAATGACAAAAAAATAAAATAAAAAATTACAAAAAGTTGTCACTAAATGATATATTGCTCACACATGCCATGGTTATATGTGGAATTGCACCCCAAAATACATTCTGCTGCTTCTCCTGAGTACGGGGATACCACATGTGTGGGACTTTTTAGGAGCCTAGCCACGTACGGGACCCCGGAAACCAAGCACCACCTCCAGGATTTCTAAGGGCGCAAATTTTTGATTTCACTCCTCACTACCTATCACAGTTTTGAAGGCCATAAAATGCCAAAATAGCACAAAACCCCCCAAATGACCCCATTTTAGAAAGTAGACACCCCAAGCTGTTTGCTGAGAGGCATGGTGAGTATTTTACAGCTCTCATTTGTTTTTGAAAATGAAGAAAGAACATTTTTTTTTTCTTTTTTTTTTTCAATTTTCAAAACTTTGTGACAAAAAGCGAGATCTGCAAAATACTCACAATACCTCTCAGCAAATAGCTTGGGGTGTCTACTTTCCAAAATGGGGTCATTTGGGGGGGTTTTGTGCCATCTGGGCATTCCATGGCCTCCGAAACTGTGATAGGCAGTGAGAAGTGAAATCAAAAATTGACACCCTTAGAAAGCCTGAAGGCGGTGATTGGTTTTTGGGGTCCCGTACGCGGCTAGGCTCCCAAAAAGTCTCACACATGTGGTATCCCCGTACTCAGGAGAAGCAACAGAATGTATTTTGGGGTGTAATTCCACATATGCCCATGGCATGTTTGAGCAATATATCATTTAGTGACAACTTTGTGCAAAAAAAAAAAAAAAATTGGATTTTTTCCGCAACTTGTGTCAACATATAAAATATTCCATGGACTCGACATGCCTCTCAGTATATAGCTTGGGGTGTCTACTTTCCAAAATGGGGTCATTTGGGGGGGTTTTGAACTGTTCTGGCATTTTATACACAACATTAGGAAGCTTACATCCACTCTTCTAACCACTTGAAGACAAAGCCCTTTTTGACACTTTTTGTTTACATGAAAACATATTTTTTTTTGCAAGAAAATTATGTTGAACCCCCAAACATTATATATATTTTTAAAGCAAAGGCCCTACAGAATAAAATGGTGGGTGTTGCATTTTTTTTTTCTACACAGTATTTGCGCAGCGATTTTTCAAACACATTTTTTTGGGAAAAAATACACTTTTTTTAATTTTAATGCACTAAAACACACTATATTGCCCAAATATTTGATGAAATAAAAAAGATGATCTTAGGCCGAGTACATAGATACCAAACACGACATGCTTTAAAATTTCGCACAAACGCGCATTGGCGACAAACTACATACATTTTTAAAAGCCTTTAAAAGCATTTACAGGTTACCCCGTTAGATTTACAGAGGAGGTCTACTGCTAAAATTACTGCCCTCGATCTGACCTTCGTGGTGATACCTCACATGCATGGTGCAATTGCTGTTTACATATGACGCCAGACCGACGCTTGTGTTCGCCATTGGGCAAGAGCAGGGCAGGACAGGGGTGCTTTTTTTTTTATTATTAATTTTGCTTTTTTATTTTATTTTTAAACTGTTGCTTCCATATTTATTTATTTTTATCACTTTTATTGTTATCTCAGGGAATGTAAATATCCCCTATGATAGCAATAGGTAATGACAGGTACTCTTTTTTGAAAAAACTGGGGTCTATTGGACCCTAGATCTTTCCTCTGCCCTCAAAGCATCTGACCACACCAAGATCGGTGTGATAAAATGCTTTCCCAATTTCCCAATGGCGCTTTTTTTATCCGGGGGGGGACATTCCCTCCCACTGCTTGTAAAAGCAGTCCAGAGGCTAATTAGCCACTAGGATTGCTTTTACATGAAAGCCGGCCACTGGCTGAAAAGAATGATACCAAGATGATACCTAAACCCGCAGGCATCATTCTGGTATAAACATTCAAAGTCCAGCAACATACCAGTACGTTGCTGGTCCTTGTTGGACATGTATTGTAATCTTTTTTTTCATGCAGCCTGTTGGCTGAACGAAAAAAAAAGATTGATCGGTGGGTATGCCCACCATTAGAATAACGCCCTTCATCCACCCACTTCTAATGATAGGTAGGGATGAGCTTCGAGTTCGAGTCGAAATCATGTTCGACTCGAACATTGCCTGTTCGCCCGTTCGCCAAACAACAAACAAATTGGGGTGTTCGCGGCAAATTCGAAAAATCTATGGGAGAAATCTAAAGTGCTAATTATAAAGGCTTATATGCAAGTTATTGTCCTAAAAAGTGTTTGGGGACCCGGGTCCTGCCCCAGGGGACATGTATCAATGCAAAAAGAAGTTTTAAAAACGGCCGTTTTTTCGGGAGCAGTGATTTTAATAATGCTTAAAATGAAAAAATAAAAGTGAAATATTCCTTTAAATTTCGTACCTGGGGGGTGTGTATGATATGCATGTGAAGTGGCGCATGTTTCCCGTGCTTAGAACTGTCCCTGCAAAAAATGTCATTTTTGAAAGAAAAAAATGCATTTAAAACTGACTCGCGGCTATTAATGAATTGTCGGCTCCCGGCAATACATACAAAAGTCATTGATAAAAAAAAAAAAAAAAAGCGTGGGGGTTCCCCAGAATTCTATTACCAGGCCCTTCAGGTCTGGAATGGATATTAAGGGGAACCCCGCCGCAAATTAAAAAAAAAAATTGACGTGGGGTTCCCCCAAATATCCATTCCAGGCCCTTCAGATCTGGCATGGATTTTAAGGGGAACTCCACCCCAAATTTAAAAAAAAAATGGCGTGGAGTCCCCCTAAAAATCCATACCAGACCCCTTATCCGAGCACGCAACCTGGCCGGCCGCAGGGGAAAAGGGGGGGACGAGAGAGCGGCCCCCCTCCCTCCTGAACCGTACCAAGCCACATGCCCTCAACATGGGGAGGATGTCCCCATGTTGATGGGGACAAGGGCCTCATCCCCACAACCCTTGCCCGGTGGTTGTGGGGGTCTGCGGGCGGGGGGCTTATCGGAATCTGGAAGACCCCTTTAACAAAGGGGACCCCCAGATCCCGGCCCCCCCCTATGTGAATTGGTAAGGGGTACATTGTACCCCTACCATTTCACGAAGAAAGCGTAAAAAAATGTTTAAAAAAACACACAAACACCTTGAAAAAGTCCTTTATTAAAAAAAAACAAAAAAACATTCCAGCGGTGAAATCCAGTGTCCCGCGGCGATCCCGATGTCCAGCGTTGTCCTTCATTGGTTGTGCCTGAGCGGACCTGATGGGGAACTCCCTCTCAGTATTTTAAATGTATAGACCCGCCCCTTCTGAAGTTCCCCATCAGGTCCGCTCAGCGGACCAGATGAGGAACATGAGAAGGGGCGGGTCTATACATGTATTACCAAAGTGAGAGCAGTTGCCCATCAGGTCCGCCCCCTCGGTATGTCGGACCCGCCTACGTCATTGGCTTGAGCGGGGAACTTCCTTCACTGTGTAATTTAAATTTACATAGTGAAGGAAGTTCCCCGCTCAAGCCAATGACGTAGGCGGGTCCGACATACCGAGGGGGCGGACCTGATGGGGAACTGCTCTCACTTTGGTAATACATGTATAGACCCGCCCCTTCTCATGTTCCGCATCTGGTCCGCTTAGCGGACCTGATGGGGAACTTCAGAAGGGGCGGGTCTATACATTTAAAATACTGAGAGGGAGTTCCCCATCAGGTCCGCTCAGGCACAACCAATGAAGGACAGCGCTGGACATCGGGATCGCCGCGGGACACTGGATTTCACCGCTGGAATGTTTTTTTTTTTGTTTTTTTTTTTTAAATAAAGGACTTTTTCAAGGTGTTTGTGTGTTTTTTTAAACATTTTTTTTACGCTTTCTTCGTGAAATGGTAGGGGTACAATGTACCCCTTACCAATTCACATAGGGGGGGGCGGGATCTGGGGGTCCCCTTTGTTAAAGGGGTCTTCCAGATTCCGATAAGCTCCCCGCCCGCAGACCCCCACAACCACCGGGCAAGGGTTGTGGGGATGAGGCCCTTGTCCCCATCAACATGGGGACATCCTCCCCATGTTGAGGGCATGTGGCTTGGTACGGTTCAGGAGGGAGGGGGGGCCGCTCTCTCATCCCCCCCTTTTCCCCTGCGGCTGGCCAGGTTGCGTGCTCGGATAAGGGGTCTGGTATGGATTTTTAGGGGGACTCCACGCCATTTTTTTTTTAAATTTGGGGTGGAGTTCCCCTTAAAATCCATGCCAGATCTGAAGGGCCTGGAATGGATATTTGGGGGAATCCCACGTCAATTTTTTTTAAATTTGCGGCGGGGTTCCCCTTAATATTCATTCCAGACCTGAAGGGCCTGGTAATTGAATTCTGGGGAACCCCCACGCTTTTTATTTTTTTTTATCAATGACTTTTGCATGTATTGCCGGGAGCCGACAATTCATTAATAGCCGCGAGTCAGTTTTAAATGCATTTTTTTCTTTCAAAAATGAAATTTTTTGCAGGGACAGTTCTAAGCACGGGAAACATGCGCCACTTCACATGCATATCATACACACCCCCCAGGTACGAAATTTAAAGGAATATTTCACTTTTATTTTTTCATTTTAAGCATTATTAAAATCACTGCTCCCGAAAAAACGGCCGTTTTTAAAACTTCTTTTTGCATTGATACATGTCCCCTGGGGCAGGACCCAGGTCCCCAAACACTTTT
Organism: Rana muscosa; assembly: GCA_029206835.1. Classification (NCBI taxonomy): domain Eukaryota; kingdom Metazoa; phylum Chordata; class Amphibia; order Anura; family Ranidae; genus Rana; species Rana muscosa. Next base: position 75,577,293 of record CM055127.1, read on the forward strand.
TAGGACAATAACTTGCATATTAGCCTTTATAATTAACACTTTAGATTTTGAACGTTCGAGTCCATTGTATTTAATAGGGTTCTAAAGTTTACACGAACATTTTGTCTGTTCGCAGGTTCTGGTGCGAACCGTACAGGGGGGTGTTCGGCTCATCCTTCATGATGGGCATACATGCACCATTTATATATGCCGAAGCATGGGGGCATCTTCTCGCAAAAGTTATGCCGCGTACACATGGTCAGACTTTTCCACGGGCAAGCCTCCGTCGGAATTTCGACCGTATATACGCGGCATTAGGAGCAAAATCGCTCCTCCGCTCCTGCTGCCCCAATGCTTCGGCATATATGTTTTGTTTTTTTAACTGTGGTTGTGAAATCACCTCCTACAGCACTGGAGTCGCAGGGATCAGGCCTGTCTCTGCGAACGCTGCAGTTATGTGTGTTGTGTTTTGCAAGTGACAGTGATCGATCGATACTGCACTTGGGTGGCCTGGGCTGGACGGAGGGGCAAAACGCAGGTGCTAGCAGGTATCTGGGCTGATCCCACTAACAGTGCGTTTTTGGGAACCCTAAACTGCTGGGGACGCTAGTATAGATCTGATCAGATCAGATATTGAGCTGATCAGATACTATACCACTAAGGGGGGTGTATGCTTCACGTGTGGGTGTTAGCGCTACTGGCACTAACCTGACGCTGCCTGGGGTGTGACGCAGACCCTCTCTGACGCTAAAACCTAATTGATATCACCCGCCATGCGATCAGGGGGTTAAACCTTTATTGGGTTATATATACGGCGGGTGCCCTGACACTATAAAAAGCAAACTAACTAACCAGCGTCACCCGTAACACTTATATGATGATCACTGGTGAAAGGGTTAACTAGGGGCAATCAGGGGGTTAAAACCTTTATTAGGTAATATATGGGGGTACCTGACGCTATATAAAAACCTGACGGCGAAGCTAAAAAAAAATTACTGGCTACCTATCGGCATCACCGACACTAAGACAACGATCATAAAAACGATTGCTTAGCGACAGTGGTGATAGGGGGTGAAAGGGTTACCTGGGGGGCGATCAGGGGGTTAAACCTTTATTAGATAATATATCGGGGTACCTGACACTATAAAAACCTGCGGCGAACCTAAAAAAAATTACTGGCTACCGATCAGCATCACCGACGCTAAGACATCGATCAGAAAAATGATCGCATAGTGACGGCGGTGCTAGGGGGTGAAAGGGTTACCTGGGGGGTGATCAAGGGGGTTACACCTTTATTAGGTAATATATGGGGGTACCCGACGCTATAAAAACCTGCGGCGAACCTAAAAAAAATTACTGGCTACCGATCAGCATTGCCGACGCTAAGACATTGATCAGAAAAATTATCGCTTAGTGACAGTGGTGATAGGGGGTGAAAGGGTTACCTGGGGGGCGATCAAGGGGGTTAAACCTTTATTAGGTAATATATGGGGGTACCCGACGCTATAAAAACCTGCGGCGAACCTAAAAAAAATTACTGGCTACCGATCAGCATCACCGACGCTAAGACATCGATCAGAAAAATGATCGCATAGCGACGGCGGTGCTAGGGGGTGAAAGGGTTACTTGGGGGGTGATCAAGGGGGTTAAACCTTTATTAGGTAATATATGGGGGTACCCGACGCTATAAAAACCTGCGGCGAACCTAAAAAAAATTACTGGCTACCGATCAGCATCGCCGACGCTAAGACATCGATCAGAAAAATTATCGCTTAGTGACAGTGGTGATAAGGGGTGAAAGGGTTACCTGGGGGCGATCAAGGGGGTTAAACCTTCATTAGGTAATATATGGGGGTACCCGACGCTATAAAAACCTGCGGCGAACCTAAAAAAAATTACTGGCTACCGATCAGCATCACCGAAGCTAAGACATCGATCAGAAAAATGATTGCTTAGCGACGGCGGTGCTAGGGGGTGAAAGGGTTATCTGGGGGGTGATCAGGGGGTTAAACCTTTATTAGGGGGGGTTAGGGGGCTACACTGGACCTAAAACTAAATGTACTGACACTTTTACAGTCACAAATGTCACTGATTGCAGTGATCACTAAATAAATGGTCACTGCAATCAGTGACACTGTGACTGGGGGCTGGGGGGGCTGGGGGTGTCTGGGGGGCCTGGGGGGGGGCGATTTATGTGCCTATGTGTCCTGGTGTCAGTGTGCTGTTTTGTGTACTAACCTGCATCTTCTCCTGTACGGCGCTCGGTATATGTGAGCGCCGCAGGAGAGATGACATCACTTCCTCCTTCCTGGCAGGCAGGGGAAGCTCTCTCATTCGCCGGGAGCGATCGAGAGGGGGTGGCCGGAATCGAACGGCCGTCCCCTCATGCCGGATCGCTCCCGAAGGTAAAACGACCACCCACTGTAAAGAAGGGGGGTCCGATCGGACCCCCCAACTATACAAAGGCAATCACGTATATGTACGTGATTCTGCCTGTCGGTGCCATTCTGCCGACGTATATTTACAGTGGGCGGTCGTTAAGTGGTTAAAACCTCAGAAACTCAACGGCACGATGCCACACATATGGTGGGAATGCCCCAGAATACGCCCTTTCTGGAATAAATTATTCAATTTAATGGATAAGCTAGTGGGAAAATAAAATACTTTGAAATAAAAATGTAGCGGGGTGCTAAATTTAAGGGAAGTGTTTGAGTGGTAAATAGGCTCAAACACCCTAATTCTGTAGGATTCATGGACCATTTTGTCCTCAGGGGACAGTATTGATGTGCAGTTCCCTGCGGCCTACAGGTGGCGCTGCCATGGTAGGCTAGGATTGAACCGCCGATACAGTGCTGTGCCTTTTGTGTCCCCTCTTGGCAGCAGTACAGCGGGGCGGGGAACCTGCTGTGCATACCGGGAGAGCATATAAAAGGGGCAGACCTTTGGCCTGGGGGCTGATGTCCAGTGGGGTCCACGCCCAGGTGCCTTCGGCCTGGGTGCATGTGTTCCTGTTCCATCTCGGGTACCTTTAGCCCGGGGTGAGGTACTATCCTGGAGTTCCTGCTGCCCTGGGTATGGAGGCCTAGGTGCGGGAGTAAAGCCTGGAGTCCAGAGCCTTCGTCTGGAGTCCACTAAGGGTCGAGGAGTCTTAGGGTGCCGCCTCGTGTAGGGGACCATGTTCCAGGGAAGGGAGGATCATTCTGATGGACCGATGCGGGAGTCACGGTGAAGGAAGGGTCTGTTGACTCCCTGGAGAGATGTCTTCCCCTTGATATGGGCTAGGTTCGTAGAAGGAGAAGCTCAAGGTCATCTTGACTGTATCAGAGGCCTTATTCACCCGGCCCGTGGCAGGGGCCTTATACACCCTGGTCTGTGGCAGAGACCAAAGTTCTCCAGGTCCGTGGTAGGGGCCTTGTACACCCGGTCTGTGGCAGAGACCAACCTCAAGGTCTGTGGCAGAGACCGTGCACCTAAAACTGTTTGAGAAACCTAAGCAGTAAAGTGAATGTGCTACGTTTGTGCCTGGACCTCCTCCACACCTTAAGCTGTCCTGTTTCTTTGCTCTAACCTTTTCTATCCGAGTAGAGTTTATTTTGCCATGAGAGAATAAGAGTTGTAATTTCAGCTGGTGTGGACATTGACTTTACTGGGAATTAAAGGACTTGCCTCTACCTACAGTAGAGGTGAGAATCATCCTCTGGAGGAGTTTTGACTCCGGCTGTGGACACGGCCCGTCAAGTACACCGCTCAACCTCTTTATATAGGAGGGTACGGGCTGGTAGTGCGGTGTGCCTTTCTCCCTCCTGCGAGGAGCCAACAACATAAAGGCAGGTAAGGGGAAAGGATCTGTGCGCTACAAAAAAATAAAATAAAAATTATAATCTTGACCTAGGAGGACGAGGTCCATATGGAGTAGGAGGTTGAGGTGGCGGTGGATGTGGCTGTGTAGGTGGAAGCGGCGGTGGAGGAGGACGAGGTAGCCAACACTGGTTCAAAAATACAACAATGGCTGGTTAAGGCCGGTGATGTGTCGAATTCTGTCCCCCGTCAAATAGTGTCCATCCTGTACTGCGCTTGTTCAGTATGTAGGACAAGGGGATTTCGAAAATCTCCCAAGATGAACGGCGCCTGCGTGGTGAGTCCAGGTGAAGGCCACACCATCCGTGGTTGAAGCCGAGCCAAGTGAGGCCGTGCCCGAAGCGTGGCGATCGAACCGAGCCCGTGAGGAGCCCTGTTACTATGTGCTACCGTATGTCCACTTGGATGGTGGGGCTCTAACCTGCACTCACTGCGCAGGCGCCGTTCATCTTCGGAGATTTTGTGAATCTCCTTGTCCTCTGTACTGCGTAAGCGCTGCGCCTTCGCAGTATGGGCCGGACACAATCCGATGGCCGGACAGTTTTTGTCACAACACCAGTATACATGTCTATTCTGCAGAAGGTACGGACAAGTCCTGTGGGATCCATGCCTGGTTCATTTTAATGAACGTGAGCTTGTCCACATTGGCTCTGAACAGGCGGCTGCGCTTGTCTGTAATAACGCCCCCTGCCGTGCTAAATACACGTTCAGATAATACACTGGCTGCAGGGCAGGCCAGCACCTCCAAGGCATAAAGGGCAAGCTCAGGCCATGTGCCCAATTTGGAGACCCAGAAGTTAAAGGGGGCAGACCCGTCATCCAGTACGTGTAGGCCTGTGGACACATACTGCTCCACCATGTTGGTGAAATGCTGCCTCCTGCTAAGACGTTCCATCTCAGCTGGTGGTGCTGGTTGTTGTGGCGTGCTGACAAAGCTTTTCCACATTTCAGCCATGCTAACCCTGCCTTCTGAGGTGCTGCCGGTGCCACGGCTGCGTTGGCGACCTCTTCCTCCTCCTCTGCCTTCGCCTTGTGCTTCCACCGTACGCCCGCTGTCAGGTGGGAATGCCACCAGCAGCGCGTCTACCAGCATGCGCTTGTACTCGCGCATCTTACGATCCCGCTCCAGTGAGGGAATTAAGGACGGTACGTTGTCCTTGTAACGGGGATCCAGCAGGGTGGCCACCCAGTAATCAGTACCAGTTAAAATATGGGCAACTCGGCGGTCATTGCGGAAACACTGCAGCATGTAATCACTCATGTGTGCCAGGCTGCACAGAGGCAAAGAAAAGCTGTCCTCTGTGGGAGGTGTATCGTCTGTGTCCTCTGTATCCCCCCAGCCACGCACCAGTGATGGCCACGAGCTGGTCTGGGTGCCACCCTGCTGTGAAAATGGCTCCTCCTCCTCCTCCAGAACTGTTCCCTTTCTGCCAGACAATTGTGTACCTGGCGTTTGTTGGTGCAGGAACCCACCCTCGTAGCCACTTGTGAAAGACTGCCCTGAAAGCCTTTGAAATGATCCCGCTTCCTCCTCCTCCTCCTCATCCTCCTGTGCCACATCCTCTTCCATCATCGCCCGAAACGTTTTTTCAAGGAGGCATAGAACTGGGATAGTAACGCTGAGAACGGCGTCATTGGCACTGGACATGTTGGTGGAGTACTCGAAACAGCGCAACAAGGCACACAGGTCTCGCATGGAGGCCTAGTTATTGGTGGTGAAGTGGTGCTGTTCCGCAGAGCGACTCACGCGTGATTGCTGCAGCTGAAACTCCACTATCGCCTGCTGCCGCTCGCACAGTCTGGCCAGCATGTGCAAGGTGGAGTTCCACCTTGTGGGCACGTCACATATGAGGCGGTGAGCGGGAAGGCCGAAGTTACGCTGCAGCGCTGACAGGCGAGCAGCAGCAGGGTGAGAACGCCGAAAGTGCGCACACACAGCCTGCACTTTCTGCAGCAGCTCTGGCATATTGGGGTAATTTTTAAGGAACCTCTGGACCACCAAGTTCAGCACATGCGCCAGGCAAGGGATGTGCGTCAAACAGGCTAGGCCCAGAGCTGCTACGAGATTTCGCCCATTATCGCACACCACCAGGCCGGGCTTGAGGCTCACTGACAGCAACCACTCATTGGTCTGTTGTTCCATGTCCCTCCACAACTCCTGCGTGGTGTGGGGTTTTTCCCCCAAACAGGAAAGTTTTAAAACTGCCTGCTGTCGTTTACCCCTGGCTGTGCTGAAGTTGGTGGTGAAGGTGTTACGCTGACCGGATGAGGAGGCTGTAGAGGATGAGGAAGCGGAGTAGGAGGAGTTAGCAACAGGAGGCAAACTGAAGCGCCCTGCAATCCTCGGTGGTGGAAGGACATGCGCCAAACTGCTATCTGCCTCAGGCCCAGCCGCCACTGCATTTACCCAGTGTGCTGTTAGGGAGATATAACGTCCCTGACCGTGCTTACTGGTCCACGCATCCGTAGTTAGGTGGACCTTGCCACAGATGGCGTTGCGCAGTGCACACCTGATTTTGTCCCCCACTTGGTTGTGCAGGGAAGGGATGGCTCGCCTGGAAAAGTAGTGGCGGCTGGGCACGACGTACTGTGGGACAGCCAATGCCATCAGACTTTTAAAACTCTGCGTCTCCACCAGACGGAATGACAGCATTTCAAAGGCCAGGAGTTTTGAAATGCTGGCATTCAGGGCCAGGGATCACGGGTGGCTAGGGGGGTACTTCCTCTTCCGCTCCAATGTTTGGGAGATAGAGAGCTGAACGCTTCCATGGGACATTGTGGAGATGGTTGGTGACCCAGGTGGTTGTGTTGCTGGCAGATCCTCTGTTTGCGGGGTGGCAGGTGCCACTGTCACTACAGAGGTGGATGAAGAGGCCGAGACTGCAGCAGAAGAGAAAGCAGGAGGAGCCAGAGACCTTTCTTGGTTTTTGAGGTGTCTACTCCACTGCAGCTCGTGCTTTGCACTTAGATGCCTGGTCATGCAGGTTGTGCTCAGGTTGAGAACGTTTATGCCTCGCTTCAGGCTCTGATTGCACAGCGTGCAAACCACTCGTGTCTTGTCATCAGCACATTGTGTGAAGAACTGCCACGCTAGGGAACTCCTTGGACCTGGCTTTGGTGTGCTCGGTCCCTTGCTGCGTTGGGCAGTAGCAGACATACTGTCTAGGGGACGGACGCTCCGCTTTTGCACCCTGCTCCCTCTTCTGCTGTGCTGGTGGCTCTGTGCGACCACCGCCTCTTCCTCCAAACTACACTGGTCACCTGCATAACGTTGATTCCATGTGGGGTCGAGGACCTCATCGTCCTCCACATCATCTTCCACCCAGTCTTCACCCCTGCCCTCCTTGTCTGTCTGCACAATTGCGAAAGCAGCAGCAGTTGGCACCTGTGTTTCGTCATCATCCGAGACGTGCTGCGATGGTCCTCCCATGTACTCATCATGAAACATAAGTGGTTGAGCATCGGTGCACTCAATCTCTTCCACTTCTGGGGCAGGGCTAGGTGGATGGCCCTGGGAAACCCTGCTAACAGAGTCATCGAAAGCAGAAGAGACTGCTGCATGATTTGGGGCTCAGACTACTTGGCTGATTTGCAAGGGGGTGAGGTGAAAGACTGATGGACATGGGTTTCAGGTGCCAACTCTGATCTTTCATCAGAAGAGTGGGTGGGAGACAATGTGAAGGAACCCGAGGCACTGTCAGCAACCTAATCTACTATCGCCTGTACTTGTCCTGGCCTAAACATTCGTACAGCCTCATTAGGCGCGACAAAATACCGCTGCAGGCTCGGTCGCCTACTCGCACCTGAGGAAGGTGTTTCACTTGTGCGTGTATCTGGCACAGATCCACCACGTCCTCTCCCTGCAACAGGAGCTCCACCAGCAGCACCACGACCGGGGCCACCACGTCCCTTTGACCTTCTCCTCATATTTTCCAAATTTAGGATCTTGCCCTAAATGGGTGTTTTTGGAAGAGCAGAACACACCCACAGTACGTAACCGCTGAATCGCACAGCTACAGAACTGCAGAAAATGCTATTCAAAAATTTTTTTGTTTTTTTAGTATAGCACAGTAGAAGAAAACTATATAGAAATTGTTTATTTCACACACCTCCACATATGTATAACACACTGCAAAATATTTTTTGTGGCCCTAAATGGCGTTTTTTGGAAGACCACAACACACCCACAGTACGTAACCGCTGAATCGCACAGCCACAGAACTGCAGGAAATGCTATTAAAAACAAATTTTGTTTTTTTAGTATAGCACAGTAGAAGACAAATATATAGAAATGGTTTATTTTACACGCCTCCACATATGTATAACACACTGCAAAATATTTTTTGTGGCCCTAAATGGCGTTTTTTGGAAGACCACAACACACCCACAGTACGTAACCGCTGAATCGCACAGCTACAGAACTGCAGAAAATGCTATTCAAAAAAATGTTGTTTTTTTTAGTATAGCACAGTAGAAGAAAACTATATAGAAATTGTTTTTCACACACCTCCACATATGTATAACACACTGTAAAATATTTTTTGTGGCCCTAAATGGCGTTTTTTGGAAGACCACAACACACCCACAGTACGTAACCGCTGAATCGCACAGCTACAGAACTGCAGAAAATGCTATTCAAAAAAATGTTGTTTTTTTAGTATAGCACAATAGAAGACAAATATATAGAAATGGTTTATTTCACACGCCTCCACATATGTATAACACACTGCAAAATATTTTTTGTGGCCCTAAGTGGCGTTTTTTGGAAGACCACAACACACCCACAGTACGTAACCGCTGAATCGTACAGCTACAGAACTGCAGAAAATGCTATTAAAAAAAAAAAAAAAATTTTTAATATAGCACAGTAGAAGACAAATATATAGAAATGGTTTATTTCACACGCCTCCACATATGTATAACACACTGCAAAATATTTTTTGTGGCCCTAAATGGCGTTTTTTGGAAGACCACAACACACCCACAGTACGTAACCGCTGAATCGCACAGCTACAGAACTGCAGAAAATGCTATTCAAAAATAATTATTTTTTTTAGTATAGCACAGTAGAAGAAAACTATTTAGAAATTGTTTATTTCACACACCTCCACATATGTATAACACACTGCAAAATATTTTTTGTGGTCCTAAATGGCGTTTTTTGGAAGACCACAACACACCCACAGTACGTAACCGCTGAATCGCACAGCTACAGAACTGCAGAAAATGCTATTCAAAAATGTTTTTGTTATTTTAGTATAGCACAGTAGAAGAAAACGATATAGAAATTGTTTTTCACACACCTCCACATATGTATAACACACTGTAAAATATTTTTTGTGGCCCTAAATGGCATTTTTTGGAAGACCACAACACACCCACAGTACGTAACCGCTGAATCGCACAGCTACAGAACTGCAGAAAATGCTATTCAAAAAAATTTTTGTTTTTTTAGTATAGCACAATAGAAGACAAATATATAGAAATGGTTTATTTCACACGCCTCCACATATGTATAACACACTGCAAAATATTTTTTGTGGCCCTAAATGGCGTTTTTTGGAAGACCACAACACACCCACAGTACGTAACCGCTGAATCGCACAGCTACAGAACTGCAGAAAATGCTATTCAAAAAAAATGTTTTTTTTTAGTATAGCACAGTAGAAGACAAATATATAGAAATGGTTTATTTCACACGCCTCCACATATGTATAACACACTGCAAAATATTTTTTGTGGCCCTAAATGGGTCTTTTTGCAAGCGTACATTAAAGTGCAATTTTTTTTTTTTTTTGCCCTAAACGGGTCTTTTTCTGCACGAGCAAAATAAAATGCAATTTTTTTTTTATTGCCCTTAATGGGTCTTTTGGAAAAGAGCACAATAAAGTGCCTTTTTTTTTTGCCCTAAATGGATCTTTTTCCAAGAGCAGAATACAACCACAGTATGGAAACGGTGTATCTCTCAACGTAATATATGCAGTGCTGGTGCACTGAGCTTGCAGATAAAAGGTAGATTTTCTCTGACACTGGGCTCATGGCAGTGTAAAAAGACTGCACTGCAACACAAACAGGTAAACCTATGCAGATCGCTGAGTTATATCTCTGAATCTGGACTCCTATTCCTATATAATATATCTCTCTCCCTGAAAGCACCAACAGGAACCTGGCCCTACACTACACTGTCTCTCTATCTTTTCCCTCAGATTCCAGAATCAGGACTAACTCATGTATTTTTCAATCTCTCCCTAAAAGCAGCAGCAGCAGACAAGATCCTCTCCCTATCTATTCTGAAGCAGAGTGACGTGTGTGCTTTGTGCCTCTAGCTTATATAGAAGCTGGGTCACATGTTGCACTGACCAATCACAGCCATGCCATTAGTAGGCATGGCTATGATGGCTTCTAAGGGCACACCAGCTAATCAAAAGGTGATTGGCTGGCCCCTGAAGCATTTCTAACTGCGCCATTAGATTGCCGAACCCGAACCCGGACTTTCGCGCAAAGTCCGGGTTCGGGTTCGGGAAAAAGCTAAAGTTCGGTACGGACCCGAACTTTACAGTTCGGGTTCGCTCAACCCTACTGATGACATCTTTGTGGTAGTAATTTGAGACATCTTTCCAAGTTGCATCATGCTTCTTGTTGCTAGTAGGGATAGCATCTCAATCATTTGTGTCTTCACTCTTCATGGTGGCTTTTTCAGGATGGATATCAGCTGCACCCATTAATTTACTCCAACTGACAGTTCCTGTTCTTCGCACAGCCTGGCAGTGGTGACCGGGTTCATCTTAATGACTTGAATTGCACTTCCTGACATGGTCATCACACCAGGAAAAGGGCCATAAAAATCCTGGATAAGCTCACACATGTAATGCTACTCCCTTAATTGCCACTTGATAGATGGGTCTTCCTTTTTCTCATTCATCAACACAACTGATGCTCCAAATAGGCTTTTTTTAGGCAAAACACTGAAGAAGGAAGCCTAGTTACAGTAAATGGTATGAACACAGAAAACCACCTTAACAGTATTTCCTGGTAAAGACATTGCTACAAAAGAGAAAACGTTCTAAATAAACATTCTAACTATAAACAAGAGGTCCAGTCTATGCCAATAGCCAGTGGGTCAGTATAGAATCCATTGGAGGTTCCCTTGTTGGAGCACTCAAATAGAATAATGTGAACACAGGTAGCCATAAGGCTTCTCACCACATAAAATAATCAAGATTTCTGCATCTTGATGGAGGAAGTGCCATCATCGTTGTGTCATCACTTCCTCCAACAAACTTTATTGAGCCAAAAAATGCATGCTGCAAATTCCAACCTGGAGACTTCCTCTGTTATACTTTTCACTCTTCCGGGCTTAGTTTCTAAGCCTGGAAGGGTGAGGCATGTTAAAGGGGTGGTCTCCAGGCAGAGATAGGCAACATGCAAAATACATCTTACCCCCTGGTCTTTGCATGGTCCAAAACACTTGAAGGTTGAATTGGATAGACTGATTACAGTGGAACCTTGGATTGCGAGTAACACGGTTAACAAGCGTTTCGCAATACAAGCAATTTTCTTTTTTAATCCTGACTCAGTTTGCGAGTGTTGTCTGGCAAAACAGGCAGAATTCAAGCCTCTGTGGTGTGCAGTACCGCATTTGGCCAGAGATGCAGGGGTGTCGGAGCCGACCGGAGCTGTTCAGAAATACTCGGAAATACTCCATTCCCAAGTGTTTCCCAGCCTTTCCGAGGGTTTTCAAATCCCGAACGGTCTCTGAATATTTCCGAGTCTCTCCGGTCCCCCACCTCTGGCCATATGCGGTATTGCATGCCATAGAAGTCAATGTGGAACAAATTATTTTCGGGAAACTCGCTTCGATATGCGAGTGCTTTGTTGGAACGGATTATGCTCGTAATCCAAGGTTCCACTGAACTTTATTCAACATCACTAACTATATGTACAGTAACTTTTTCTGCAAATCAGCAACACTAACTTTAAACTACCACACTGATCATTTATTAGAATTGATGTGTTCAAAACAAATTCAATGCAACTTATGTCTACTAAGAAGCTAAATTGATGCCATAGGCATAAACCACCCCCTATCACCCATCAAAGGCAAACACATTTCCAAATCTAGAATATATAGGACAAAGTAGCAAACTATGCATTATTCAAAAAAAGTTTTGTGCATGTAGAAACATTAAAACATTTAAAAGATGAATGGTGCATAATCATACACATAAATATTCTAATGTTCACTAGCTATAAATGGATTTTAAGGCCTTTCAAAGGATTCGGATATATGTTGTAAAAAAGATCTTTCATGCACGACGCTACAAACAAAAGCCGAGAGATTGATTATTTGGAAACTTGCAAACTTGCATACTGAATAAGCTATTTCTGCTGGTTTCTCTGTGATCAAAACCAGACCTGCAGCATAAATCTTCTTTAATTAATACAGTATAAGGAACAAATTATACAGAAGATTTTATTGGCTTTCTCTAATCTCTGCATGATGCAAGGGATAGATCACCATTTGCCATATGTTTCCTTTTGGGGGAATATTTATCATTTCTGCAGGCTCCTCTTCTATACATTCCATGCTATCATACCCACTCAAGTGTCTGAGCTGTTATCGATCGCTAAAAGCCATGCAAACGAAGACTGCCTAATGATGGCTAATACCTAATACCTAGCAGTGATTAGAATTTGAGCACTTAATAATCAAATGGTGTGCTTGCTTTGTTTAATTTTCCTCTACAGTTTTAAAGGATATATGTATATATATATATATATATATATATATATATATATATATATATATATATTGTGTTATCAGTGGACTATAAGGAAAGGTGTTAAAAAATATCATGTAGAACCCCCTTCATAATGATCTACCACTAGCCCCTTGATGTGAAGCTCCTTCATATTCAGTCACTGTGAGCTTATTTCATGTGATCCTCCTGTAAGTTCATCAGTCAAATTCATCACCTTCCCAATAAAAGCCTTCCGTATTTTGGTGGTCATCGTAAATTCTTTGGTTACATTTAAGTCATTGTAAATGCCCTTGATACTGTAGCACTTACCCCAAGAGGGGCCACTATTGTTTGTCCCAATGTAGCTCAGACAGTCACACAAGCACAGTCCCATACACACATACAATTCCGCAATTCAGGCTCAGTCTAGGGGATGTCTTTTTAGTATTTTTTGCTGAAGAGCTTTAACAGGAATTGAGTTTAGGGTCACTGGATACTCCAAAATGATCAGTAACAACAGAAGGAAGACAAACTTATCTCTTTAATCTTCCAAAGCAGCTTTTCTGGAGGTAGCAGGGAATGGCCAGCATGATATTGTCCAAAATGTCTTGGTATGCGGACTCCTTAAGAGTTCCCTTCACTGGAATTCAGGGGCCAAGCCTAACCCCTGAAAAACAACCCCACACCATAATCACCCCTCCACCAAATGATTTGTAATCATTAGGCAATCTTCCCCAGGCCCTTAGCCCAGCAGCTGCTGAGGTCCAGACTGCATATTCCTGTCTCCCTGGCAGTCTCCTGGGGTCAACAGACCCCCAGAAGAACTGGAACCTTCTTTGATGAGGAAAAAATACTCTGTTCAGTCCTCATGTCCATTTATCACCTCCCCAGCCACCTTCTGGATACCTCCTTACAGGGATTGGCTGGGCCATGATGAATATTCAACTAATCATTTAAATCTCCAAGCCCTATACTCTGGAAACTCTTTCAATGGCAATGGGAAGCAATCAAACTCTCAGTTCAGTTCAGTTCAGGAATCTTGATCAGGCCAACACAGTCAACAACCACTCCACTCACTACATTGGAGCCAAAAGAAATTTACCTAGCAGACTAGCTAGGGGGGCGCTACATCACAGATGATGATCAGTGTAAATTTCCACATTACATTGGTTTAAGTTTAATAGTTTTTATTAGGTTTTATCCAGAGCAAAAAGAATGATTCAATGATGTTGTACAAACATACAGTTGGTCCGCCTTAAAGGGACAATACTTGGTACATAAGGATTCTAGAATCTTGTGCAATTTTTATAAACACATAACACAAAACTAGCCAAAATTATTCCAGATGGAGGGGGGGGGTGAGAGCAAGCAAGAGGAGGGTAAATAAAGGAAGAGCTGAAGATAAAGATCACCCTCTTAAAGATCATACGAGCAATGAATAACATTTGTCAAATCTACGTTTGTACCGTACATTTCGGGTGAGTGAGCCAAGAAGACCAGTTGTAAATACATTTCTCCATTTGCATTTTTTTTCTAGCTATCAGTTTTTCCATCTCACATTGGAAGTTAAGGTCAGAGATCGTTGTGAAGACAGTAGGGGTGTCTGTGGATCTCCAAAGTCTAGTGATATTACATTGGTTTAATGGGGCATTTTACATTAACTATCAATGTAACGGGGCATTTACACTGATCACCAATGTCAGGAAGGAATTCAATGCTGGCTACTGATTGTCCAAATACTGTATAATTTTTAAATAAAATACATTAATATAAAGGGTGCTAATGTGTCCCCAACCCGTCTTTCCCTTTTATAAAAATGGCTGAAAATGTCCCTACTGCAACTGTAACCTTAACAGCCTGTGTGGCAGAGACTAGGGCCCAAGAGTGAAAAGGTTCAGAGATGTCCTTTTCTCCATCACCCTGGGGTACAGGGTTTGGGAAATGCAAACAAGCAGTGTTGCAGTAGTGTGTGTAGTAAAAGAACTGCCTGTTTTTGATGTACTGTATCTTGGGAAGATATAATTACTAAATATACTTTCTCTGGGAAAGACTTGTCTTCCTTTTTGTGCCTGGGGTGTCCCATCTGTCCTGATAAAATGGAAGTGGAGGATTTTACGATGGCTAGAACAGTGGTGGTCAGAAGGTGAAGCTACTAAGCTCATTTTCTTATACATTATAGCAGTAATTTAATACTGATGTTTTGAAAAGAAATATGAATTTAGCTGAAGAAATGATGAAGGAAGCAACACCTATCATAATGACACCTGTAGGTTGAACAGTGAAGGACTGGACATTGGATGAGCTTTCCTCTGGATCTACACATAAAGCAGTGTGTCAGCAGTATTTCAAGGTTGTTTGCTGTGTATTGCAGAGATTGCTTGATAGTCTTCTAAAAATTTAGATTTTGGATGACAATCGTCTGATGTTTATGGGCATATTGATGCAGGCACTCTTCTAGAGGTGTTTCAAGCAATATTGTCTTATTGTTACCTTTAATGATTACAGTAAGCAGAATACTGAAGAGCTATATTGTTTCTAGTGTTTTCATGTATGGATTTCTAGATTAAAATGATTAGCTAATAACCCATGGAAACACATATATCTTTCCAGTTGAACTGATCTCTTGGTAGCACTTATTGTTCCACAAATAGCCCTAGTATTTTAGAGCTTCTCTGAATCACAAAATAATGGTTATAGATTAAAAAGGCCACCAATCCCTTTGCCTGATAGAGTTTGTGTGAAGCTGATAAGCGTCACCTTTGACTTTTAAGGTCATGGCAAATGAAGCCAGAGAGTCAGCTGACAAATCAGTGTATTAACTCAATAATGTATGCATATTGTATGAGTTTAAAAAAAAATCTTTTTCATAATTTATAGTTCCTTAGTAAACTGTTCTAGACACTTCTCCTGCCAAGTAATCAAATGGAAAAGAAAGCTAGGTACTCTATATGGTTTTTATAGACAAATCATTTTAAATCTTTTGGCTTATTCATTTTACAGTTTATGATGGCATTACATTACTGTGCATTTTGGACTGTGGCCTCTAATCGATGTTGTTGAAAACACTTTCTACGATGACCTATAGGGTATATTAGAGGGAAATAGGACTACGGCTACTAGAGAAAATTACAATAGCTGAGCTTCTGCAGCATAGCTCCTGGGCTGGTGATGGTGTTGGTGGTATCGGGTTTGAAAGAGGACTTACAGTATGTGAATCTATTCTAAAAATGTAACAGTATATATCTGCTGAGTTGCGTTTTGATAGTATGTTGCCTTGGGCAAGTGCCCTTATATATTTACAGCTACATTTTAACTGAGAGGACCAACAAACAAGAAAAAGAAGGGATGGGTTCATTTTTCCTGAATTAGTAAATCTTATTAGTACTTCTATAGTTATCTTGTTAGAATGAGTCACAGATATTTAAAAGTAGACAGAAGGGGGGCGTGGCTTGGACATGAGACAGTGAGGACGCTTCTCGTGTGAGCTCCGGCGCTGGCACCTGTTTACTCAGCCTTATTGATAGCCTTTTGTGCTTGAACTCTTATGGCCGGCATGAGAAGGAGATCGGGGAAGACCCAGCCTAAAAAAGGCAACCCTGCTAACACCATCAAGCGATTCCTCGCCGTGGAGCCGGAGGACTTTCTGGAGTCGGATGGCCTAGGCCGCTCATCTCGTGGGTCCGGGCGGGCTCCGCCCCCGCCACAGGCCCGAAACCAGACACCGGTCTCCAGTATCCTCCGGCTGTTCGGATGGGGAGAGGAGCCCGATCAGACGCTCGGGGACAGCGGAGCTTGTGAGTCTTCCCACTACAGCAGACCTTGCATCCATGCTGCTGGGCTTGGAAAAGATCATTAAAAGTAGGATTTTTATAACAGCTTACCTTTAAAATCCTTTTCTTGGAGTACATCACGGGACACAGAGCGGCATAGTAATTACTATGTGGGATGTCCCAAAGCAATGCCAAAATGAGGGGAGGGAGACACCATAACAAGCTGGGCGCCATCAGGCATGAGGATCTATACTGCAGCACACTACGCCCAAAGGCGATATCCTCATGACCTCTTACATCCACCTTATAAAATTTTGTGAATGTGTGGACTGAAGACCAAGTTGCGGCCTTACAGATTTGAGCCAAGGAGGCCTGGTGATGCACTGCCCAAGAAGCACCAACCACTCTAGTAGAGTGTGCTGTAATTTTAAATGGAGGCACCTTCTTTTTCAGACCATAGGCTTGAATAATAACCTGCCGAATCCACTTAGAAATAATAGATTTCGACGCTGCCTGGCCCCTTCTGGGGCCTTCTGGCAGAATAAATAAAATATCAGTTTTTCAAATCATAGCAGTATCTTTAAGATAGGCTTTAACTGCTCTTACTACATCCAAAGAATGTAATAATTTCTCTTCCACCGAACTAGGTTTGGGAAAAAAGGAAGGAAGAACCATATCTTGGTTCAAATGAAAACTTGACACGACCTTCGGAATAAAGGCTGGATGTGTACGTAAAACCACTCTATCCTTATGGATAATCAAATATGGCTCCTTGCAAGACAAAGCTGCTAATTCCGATACCCTCCTGGCTGAGTATATAGCTACCAAGAACACTAATTTCCTGGTGAGGAGCACTAAAGGAATGTGAAGTAATGGTTCAAAAGGTTGTCTTTGAAGAACTGATAGAACCAAGTTTAAGTCACATGGACATATGGGAGACCTCACTGGTGGGTTGATACGAGTCACACCCTGCAAGAAGGTCTTTACTAGCGAATGTGTAGCTAGTGGCCTTTGAAAAAATATCGATAAGGCCGAAACCTGTCCCTTAATAGTACTTAAAGCTAGGTTTTTGACAACAGCCCACTGCAGGAAGTTAAGTATTCTGCCTATGATGTACTTCCGAGGATGCCATTTCTTGGCTTCACACCATGCCACATACGCCTTCCAAACTCTATAATATATATGTCTAGATACTGGGTTTCTAGCATTGATTATCGTAGACACCACTGTGTTAGAGAGACCTCTCTCTCTTAGAATGTGGGATTCAATAGCCAGACCGTTAAATTTAGAGTTTGTAAAGAAGGGTGGTATATCGGACCCTGCGCGAGCAGGTCTGGCCGAAGCGGAAGGGTCCAAGGCTTGCCTACAGACTTTCTTACAATTTCCGCGTACCAGGATCTCAGAGGCCATGCTGGGGCTACCAGAATCACCGGCCTCCGTTCCATCCTGACTCTGCGGAGGAGTCGAGGTAGTAGCTGCAGCGGAGGGAACGCACATATTAGTGCAAACTGATCCCACGGGAACACCAGTGCATCCGATCCGCAAGCGAGCGGGTCCCTTGTTCTGGACACAAAGCTGCTCAATTTCGTGTTGAACCTGGATGCCAATAGATCTACATCTGGTGTCCCCCATCTCTGACATATTGTCTGAAAGATGTCGGGGTGAAGAGACCATTCCCCTGGGGATAACTGCTGCCGACTCAGGAAGTCTGCTTTCCAATTCTCTATTCCTGGAATTAAGATAGCGTATATGCATGGGACATGTTTTTCTGCCCATATCAGGATATGATTCACCTCCTTCTGGGCCGCACCGCTCTTGGTGCCCCCTTGGTGATTGATGTATGCCACAGCTGTGGCATTGTCTGATTGGATCCTGACAGGAGACCCATGTAGCTTGGAAGTCCATGCTTCCAGGGCCAACCGTGCCGCCCGAATTTCCAGCAGGTTGATGGGCAAGGTCTTCTCGATATTCGACCACTTTCCCTGGAGTGAACATTTCTCCAGTACTGCCCCCCAGCCTAGAAGGCTGGCATCCGTAGTTATTACCCTCCAAGAGATTGGAATGAACGACTTTCCCTTTTGTAAATTTTGGGGTACCAACCACCAACATAGACTCCTGCGTACTGACGACGCCAGGGACATTGGGAAGTCTAGGGCTTGAACCTTTTTGTTCCAGGCGGATAGGATGGCGTTCTGCAATTTCCTTGAATGGAATTGAGCATACGGAACTGCTTCGAATGAGGCTACCATCTTTCCCAGCAACCGCATGCAAAGATGAATGGATGGCTGTCTCTTTGCACAGATCGCTTGAATTAGTTCTCTTAAGGAAGAGATTTTTGCCTGAGGCAGAAAAACCTTTCTTTGGTCTGTGTCTATGAGTAAGCCTAAATATTTGAGTCTTCTTGCTGGCTGCAAGGCCGATTTGTCCAGATTTAGGACCCAGCCCCGGGATTCCAGGTATTGTACCGTGTTGTGTACAGCAACCCTTAGGTTGGAAGCTGGCTGATCTATTATCAATAGGTCGTCCAGGTAGGCCCTTATAGATATTCCCTGAGTTCTTAAGTCGGCCAACAGAGGGGCCAAGATCTTTGTGAACACTCGCGGAGCCGTGGCCAACCCGAAGGGTAGCGCCACAAACTGAAAATGGCGCTGTTCCAGAAGCTTTTGATGACTGGGGAATATAGGAACATGTAAATAGGCGTCCCTGATTTCGATGGACGCCAACCATTCTCCCCCTTGTAGGGAGGCGGCTATTGACCGTATTGATTCCATACGGAACGATTTGACGATTAGGAATTTGTTTAGACCTTTGAGATCTAGTATGGGTCTTACATCTCCGTTGGACTTTGGAACGGTAAAGAGGTTTGAGTAAAATCCCAACCTCTGTTCCTTTACCGGAACCTCCACAATTACCCCTTGGGATAATAGTCGGTCTAACGCCGAAAGGAGAGATCTTCTCCTTATTGGATCTTTTGAGACGTTTGATGTTATAAACCGAGGAGGAGGAAATTCCTGTAACTCCAACTTGTATCCCAAGGATACCGTGGAGAGAGCCCATCTGTCCCGGATCGTCTCTCGCCAAGCCCCTGAAAACAACAGAAGTCTTCCCCCCACTCGTCTGAGTGGGGGCGACCCTTCATAAGGCCGACTTGGGGGCTGGTTTAGTATTCCTTCGGTTCCAGAGCTTTTTATTACCCTGTGGCTGTCCCTGAGCTCTCCCTCCAGGATTGGCCGTCGGAACTGCTTAGAGGCTGAAGTTCCTGGGACTGGCGAGGTGGGCCGCTTGAAGGCAGGACCCCTGAATTTCATTTTTAACAGGTAAAAGGGTACTCTTCCCACTGGAGATTTTCTGGATGTATTTATCCAAGTCCTCGCCAAATAACCGCTCCCCATGGAATGGAAATCCAGCCAGGAGCTTTTTACAGGGCGCCTCGGCTGACCAATTTTAAGACATAGGAGTCTACGCATGTGTACCAACACCAGCTGTAAGAGAACTGTCAGCGCGCTCCAGGCGCATCCGCGCATGCGCATGCGCAGATGCGCCAATGCGCATGCACGCGGGCGCGTGCACGTTCGTGGGAACGCGTCCACGCTTTCCTCTGGCGCCAGTCGGCCTATTTAAGGGGAGCACTGACACCAGTCTAGCGCTGACAGATCTTCAGCGTTCCAGTACCCTTACCTGCGATTACCTGAACCTGCCTGATACCTGTTACCGAACCTTGGCTTTCCCTGACCTTGCTGCTGGACTTCGCTACTCCTCTGATTACCAGTTTCTGAACCCGGCTTCCTGTTGACCTCGCTCCTGCCTAATGTCTATGTACCCTACTGTCCGCCTGCTGCTGAACCCGGCTATCCATGTGACTACGCTCCTGTCTCCTGTTTGGCTCAAATCCGTTTCCCGGGTCTCTGCAACTTCGGTCCTGCGATCTGGGCTGCGACCTTCTGCCATCCTAGAGTCGCATCATCTGTTCCAGGCTTCCAGGGCTGCTTCTGCAGGCACTCGTGTTCCTCCGGTCCCTTGGTTTCTCCTGTCCTCACCTCCAGCAGAGCCAGGGCCGGAGATACAAGAGAGGCTGACCTCGTCACTTCAGACTCCAGTCAGGTACGTGACAGTATCCGTCAGC
The DNA here is from genome assembly GCA_029206835.1 of Rana muscosa. NCBI lineage: Eukaryota > Metazoa > Chordata > Amphibia > Anura > Ranidae > Rana > Rana muscosa. The sequence continues at coordinate 75,597,764 of CM055127.1, forward strand.
CAGCAATGGAGTCTGAAAGGGAGGCCTCATCTTTTGTGGACTTTTGCCAATCTTTCTCTGCACTATCCCGGACAGTACAGAACCTTCAAACCAATCTGAACCGGATGGAAGATCAACTCCTGAACCAGCTTGATGCCTCACCTGCTTCCACCTCTCCTGCTGTTGTGAGCTCTTCTGTGCAAACCGACTTCAGTCTGCTCGGCGTATCCGTCACTCCTCCAGAACCCAGAGTGCCGTTGCCTGAGCGATTTTCCGGGGATCGCAAGCAGTATCGCACCTTCCGAAATACTTGTGAACTTTATTTCTCCTTGTTACCCCGAAACTTCTCTTCTGAAAACACCAAAGTGGGGTTCATCATTACCTTACTGCTTAAAGAACCTCTTTCCTGGGCTCATCATCTTCGGGAACAACACGATCCGGCTTTGACAACCGCTAACTCCTTCTTCTCTGCTATGTCCCAGCTGTATGCTGATCCTTTTCTCCAGCAGACTGCAGAATTCACGCTCAGCAGACTCCAGCAAGGCCCAAGGTCTGTTGAAGACTATGTGTCGGACTTTCGTGTTCTGAGCACAGATACCCAGTGGAATAGGGCCGCCCTCCACCATCAGTTTCGTCTCGGACTTTCTGATTCTTTAAAAGACGAACTAGCCCGTGTGGGCATACCCGCATCCCTGGAAGATTTGATCAACTCTGTTATTCAGATCGATCGGCGGCTACGAGAAAGACAATCGGAGAGGTCCAATACCACGCCACCAGTATCTTCTAGTACCATCTCCTCTCTCTCTGCAATCTCCGCCAGGACACGGGAAGTGCCCATGAGGAACAAGGGGTACAATGACTCATCCTGTGGAAGTTTCCCTAGACCACCTCTGTCTTCTTCGGAACGCCTACGGCGACAACGTAACAGACTTTGCTTTTACTGCGGAAAGACTGGCCATTTTATACAGACTTGTCCTGTGAAACCTGCCAAAGCCGCTTCTCCGCTGCCCTACATGATGCATCTTCCCGGAAGGGGCCAGTCCCACCTTTCCCTTCCGCTCCAGCTCCAGCTATCTGAAAGGACTATTCTTGTATCCGCTATTATAGATACTGGCGCTTGCAGCTGCTTTGTGGATTCAGCATTTGCCACTTTACATCAGCTACCTCTATGTACCAAGAAGCAGGGATTTGCCATCCATCGGGCAGATGGCTCTGGTCTCAAGTCCGGGCCTGTAACCCAAGAGACTGTACCCATCTCCTGCCAAACTTCCTCTGGGCACCGGGAACTTCTCTGTCTGGATGTGATCGCCTCACCCATGTTTCCTATTATTCTGGGGTTACCTTGGCTAAAGGCCCATAATCCCCATATTGACTGGTGCTCTGGAGATGTCTCCTTCTCATCCAATTATTGCCGGACACATTGTTTTCCTGAAGGGACTTTTAATCCTGCTTCGCTCCTCAGTATCTCCCCGGACCCCGAAACACTGAAACTGGTACCTGTTGCCTACCATGAATTCCTAGACGTCTTCAACAAGAAAAGTGCAGATACCTTGCCTCCACACAGGACTTACGATTGCCCCATAGAACTTTTACCAGGATCAGAGATCCCTTTCGGCCGAATTTATCCGCTTTCGGAGCCTGAATTGGAAGCCCTGCGCAAATACATAGACGAAAGCCTGGAGAAAGGGTTTATTCGGCACTCCTCTTCGCCAGCAGGGGCTGGTATTTTCTTTGTGGAAAAGAAAGACCACTCTCTGAGGCCCTGTATTGACTACCGGGATCTTAATAAGATAACTGTCAAAAATCGATACCCGCTTCCGCTGATCCCTGAATTGTTCCAGAGGTTGCGAGGAGCACGGATATTTACCAAACTTGACTTGAGGGGATCTTACAACTTAGTCCGGATCAAGGAGGGACATGAATGGAAGACAGCCTTTAGGACACGCTTCGGGCATTTTGAGTACCTAGTTATGCTCTTCGGTCTCTGCAATGCCCCTGCCACCTTCCAGCACCTGGTAAATGATGTGTTCCGGGACTTTCTTGATCTATTTATTATAGTTTACCTTGATGATATCCTTATTTTCTCAGATACAAAGGAATTACATCGTACTCATGTGAGGAAGGTCTTGAGTAGACTTCGTGAACATCACCTCTATGCCAAAGCTGAGAAGTGTGACTTCGAAAAGCAGACTATACAGTTCCTCGGACTTGTCATCTCGGATGATGGTATAGCCATGGATCCTCAGAAGGTCGCTGCAGTCCTAGAATGGCCAGTTCCGACTGACAGGAAAGCGGTGCAAAGGTTTGTGGGATTTGCCAATTTTTATAGAAAGTTCATTAAAAACTTTTCCGGCATGATCTCTCCCATCACTCAGCTAACCAAACAACATGTCCCTTTTCGATGGACCTCGGAAGCACAAGTATCCTTTGAACAACTAAAGACCCTGTTCACTTCAGCTCCCATCCTGAAGCATCCCGACCCGTCCCTGGCCTATGTCTTGGAGGTAGATGCCTCCGAAAGTGCCATTAGGGCTATTCTATCCCAGCGACAAGGTCCCAAATCTCTACTACATCCCGTAGCCTTCTTCTCCAAAAAACTGAACCCGTCTGGAAGAAACTATGACGTTGGTGATCGGGAATTGCTAGACATTAAAGCGGCACTTGAGGAATGGCGTTACTTGTTAGAGGGAGCCGCTCACCCCATCCTCATTTTTACCGACCATAAAAATTTGATCCAGTCCAACCTTCTGAGCCAGACACTATTCTGCCCGCCAAGAATTTCCTTCTTCTCCAACCGGACCTGATTTCCCAAATAAAGGCAGATGTGACTGAGCACCCACCTCCTCAAGATTTACCTCTCCAGTTTAAGGACGGACTCTATTTCCACAATGAACAGATTTTTGTTCCAGAACAGGTCAGAGTCTCTGTTCTCAAGCGATGCCATGATCACCCCCTGGCAGGCCATTTCGGCATTCACAAGACTGCAGATCTAATTTCCCGTTCCTTTTGGTGGCCTGACCTGACACAGGACTGTAACAAATACGTAAAATCTTGTGTCACATGCCTGCGCTGTAAAACCAATCGAGCCAAGACTTGGGGTCTCCTAGAAAGTCTCCCTATACCCAAGAAACCCTGGAGTATGATATCCATGGATTTCATTGTGGAACTTCCCCCATCCGAGAATTTCACCTCCATATTTGTCGTAGTAGACCGCCTGACCAAAATGGCACATTTCGTACCCCTACAAGGCACCTACGTCTGCCGCTGAGACGGCCTCCACATTCATCAAAGAAATTGTAAAACTGCATGGAGTCCCCGATAACATTGTCTCGGACCGAGGGGTGCAGTTCACTTCAAGATTTTGGAGGTCCCTGTGTGAAGCACTAAACATTAAACTCCGTCTGTCCACTGCTTGCTAGGCTTGTGCAATTCGTTTCGTAACAAATCGAAATTCGTCCGAATTTAGCAACTTTCGGACATTCGGAAGCATTCGAATTTCCGAACAGAGCAATTACGAATAAAACCGAATCCGAAATAAATTATACCGCAAAATAGCGAATGCCCGAAGGTCTTCGGCATAATTCGTTATGAAAAAAGTTACGAATGTACGAATCCATTCGAAGCACAATAACACTCACTCTGCTCTCTGCTTCTCCCTCACCATGCTGAACTCCCTCTCAAAATGGTGTACAGGGGGCGGAGGCTATAGCCGCATGAAAAAACTAAAGTAAAATACGAGATTTCGAATCCATTCGAAGCACAATAACACTCACTCTGCTCTGCTCTCTGCTTCTCCCTCACCGTGCTGAACCCTCTCAAAATGGTGTACAGGGGCGGAGCCTATAGCCGCATGTAAAAAACGAAAGTAAAATACGAGATTTCGAATCGTTACAAATAACCGCTATGTATTTAGAAAAGTACAAATCCATTCGAAGCACATTAGGTATAATAGGCAGCGTCGTTGTGAGAGAGACACGGAAAATTACGAATCAACGAACCCAAAAAAAGTTACGAAAGTAGGAGTTGTGTCCAGAATCAACTAAAAACAACGTACTCTACCGAAAGTACGAATTATAAAGCAACAAAAAATTTAACGAAAAATGTCGCTTGCGAAAATACGAATGAGTCCGAACACGAAAAATCCCGTCTAGCAAAATTACGAATGATTACGAATCAACAGGACCGGAAAGAAACGAACCGAAACGGAACTAATTTTTCCGTTGTGCACAAGTCTACTGCTTGCCATCCCCAGACAAATGGACAGACGGAGAGGACTAATCAGACTTTGGAGCAATACCTACGGTGCTTCACCTCCTTCTCGCAAGATAATTGGTCTTCTCTTCTTCCACTGGCGGAGTTTTCCTATAACAACTCCATTCACTCTGCTACCAAGCAATCTCCTTTTTTTGCTAACTATGGATATCACCCTTCCTTTTTGCCTGAGGTGCCCATAGAATCCTCCATACCTGCTGTACAGGACAGACTGGACTTTTTTAACTCCAACAACAAAGTGCTCCAGGATACCATCTCTAAAGCCCAGATAAGCAACAAAAGGTTCTTTGACAAGAAGAGAAGGGGTAACTTGAACCTGGAACCAGGAGACAAGGTCTGGTTGTCTACTGCAAATTTAAAACTCAGGTGTCCTTCCAAAAAACTTGGCCCTAAATTTTTGGGGCCTTTTCCAGTTAAAAGGAGAATCAACCCTGTGGCCTTTGAATTGATTTTACCTAAAAGTCTGAAAATCCATCCCGTGTTCCACATCTCCTTATTAAAAACAACGGTTCCTAACCCGTTTCCCAACCGAGATCCGGAAAGCCCTTCTTCAATACTCGTCAAAGGCAACGAAGAATACGAAGTTGAAGCTGTACTGGACTGTAAAACCAGGAGGGGCCAAACACAATTCCTGATTAAGTGGAAAGGTTATGGCTCAGAAGAGAACTCCTGGGAACCAGCCTCCAATGTGCATGCCCCACAGAAAGTTTGTGCCTTTTTTCAGCGCCATCCGGAAAAGAAGCCCCTGAGGGGCATCCGGAGGCTGCCCTTAGGGAGGGGGCAATGTAAGAGAACTGTCAGCGCGCTCCGGGCGCATCCGCGCATGCGCGTGCGCAGATGCGCCAATGCGTATGCGCTATGGCGCGTGCGCGTTCGCGGGAACGCGTCCACGCTTTCCTCTGGCGCCAGTCGGCCTATTTAAGGGGAGCACTGACACCAGTCTAGCGCTGACGGATCTTCAGCGTTCCAGTACCCTTACCTGCTATTACCTGAACCTGCCTGATACCTGTTACCGAACCTTGGCTTTCCCTGACCTTGCTGCTGGACTTCGCTACTCCTCTGATTACCAGTTTCTGAACCCGGCTTCCTGTTGACCTCGCTCCTGCCTAATGTCTATGTACCCTACTGTCCGCCTGCTGCTGAACCCGGCTATCCATGTGACTACGCTCCTGTCTCCTGTTTGGCTCAAATCCGTTTCCCGGGTCTCTGCAACTTCGGTCCTGCGATCTGCTGCGACCTTCTGCCATCCTAGAGTCGCATCATCTGTTCCAGGCTTCCAGGGCTGCTTCTGCAGGCACTCGTGTTCCTCCGGTCCCTTGGTTTCTCCTGTCCTCACCTCCAGCGGAGCCAGGGCCGGAGATACAAGAGAGGCTGACCTCGTCACTTCAGACTCCAGTCAGGTACGTGACACCAGCGTAAGGCGGGAGGCCTGATGAATTGAATCTTTAATGGCGTCAACCGCAAAACATAAAGCCCTAGGTAGATCTGCTAAATCCTGCGCCTGCTGAACTGGCATGTCTTTTAAAGCCAGCTTCATCTGGTCTTTCAAGGCCTGACAGATGCCAATGGCTGCCACTGCAGGCTGAGTTACAGTACCAGCTGTAGAAAAAGCAGTATTTAATAGGGTTTCCAACTTTTTATCTGTTGGATCTTTAAACATCTGTGCACTGTCCACTGGACATGTCAGGGATTTGTTCACAGAAGAGATGGCAGCGTCCACAGAAGGAAGGCTCTATTTTTTGGTGAACTTTTCCTCCATAGGATACCACAGAAAACTTTTTGGGAGGAAGGAACATTTTATCAGTATGTTCCCAATCTTTATAAATGAGATTTTCTAACAATGGATGCACTGGAAAGGAACCATTAGCTTGTGGGGCTTTCAAAGAGCCCAATGAAGAAACCAATGTAGTTGCTGGTTCTGAAAGGGGCAGCTTGAAAGCTGACCAAACCATGTCTGTTAAAGACTGAACTAACAATTTTTCAGCCTCAAGCCTCGTACACACGACCGAGTTTCTCGTCCAAAACCGGCAAGAAAAGTGCCGCATGAGCTTTTTTGTCGAGAAAACCGTTCGTGTGTATGGTTTTACGACGAGAAAATTGCCGTGAATCTCGATGAGAAAATAGAGAACCTGCTCTCTATTTTTCGTCAGGATTCCAGATTTCCTCGTCGTGTTTCTCGTCGGCCTGTTTTGTGACGAGAAAATGGTTCGTGTTTATGCTTTTACGACTCTTCCAAAAGCGCGCATGCTCAGAAGCAACTATGAGACGGGAGCGCATCTTCTGGTAAAACAAGCCTTCGTAATGGAGATAGCACATTCGTCACGCTCCAAATTTTTGCATTGTTTAAATGTTGTGCATTGAAATCTTCGTTAGAATGTTACATTAATCCAAACGAATGAACTTCTTTTGCTGCTGATATTCACACAGAGTTATGACTATCTTTTTTAACCTTTTTCATGCTGCTCTTAAGAAGATTTATGTGTATTATATTGTGCAAGTTTTTAGGAATATTAAAAAATTTGATATTTTTCTAACTGATGTTAATTGTAATCTCGCAATGTTTTGGTAGTGATCTCCCATTGAATCTTTTAATATATATTATTTAAATTTTACACCCTTTTTTGGGAAATACGATTTAGTTATTTTTTTGGGGGGTTGTTATCTGTCCCTTTTTTTGTCAGTCAAATGTATCTGCTTACTCCAAAGCTAGATTTTACATTTTTACAAATACACATAGTCAAGTATGAACTTAAACAAAAATAACATTTATTCATGTTTGAAATAAAATAAAGATAAGGCAGCGCTGGAGAACCTGCTGCCATTTGTGCATCCCAGGGACCCCAGAGCACACAGCAACCCTGTGTGGACACTAAAATTGGGAGCTTGAGAAGGCCAACATTTCTGAACACAATCTGATGCTGGCCTCCCAGAGGTCAGGAACAGCAGCAGGTGATATATATGTCCCAAGTGTGTGGTACTACAACATGCTGCCTTCTGTCCGACCACAATGAAGCAAGGCCATCACTTCCTCGTCTTCCTGGCAACCTTCCCTGCAACCTTCCCTGGAGCCTTCTCTGCAGCCTTCCTTCTTCGTGTGGCTGGAGGCTGGGCCACTGGAGGGGTACTCCTGTCAGGAGGAGGAGGAGGTGGAGGAGAAGGGGGTGGCGCAGAAGAACAAGGTGGAGGTGGAGGAGAAGGGGGTGGGGCGGAAGAACAAGGTGGAGGTGAAGGAGAAGGGGTGGGGCAGAAGAAGAATGTGGAGGTGGAGGAGGAGGTTGAGGTTGGGACAGTTGTGCCACCTCACAAATAGCTGTATTGGGGGTAATTTTTTCCATCACCCCCTTGTTGAGCAAGGTGATGAGCAGGGGCTCGCATAGGAGGCGTTGCTCCATGCTCATCACCTTGAACTTTGCCTCCACTAGGCCGGCAATGGCCTCTTCAGGGGATGTGGGCTCTTTGAGGGTGGCATGGGCCTCTTTAATAAGGGCCATTGCTGCCTCACTGGTGGTCCTGTCCCTCCTGCCTCTTTTGGGAAGCCGGATGGGAGGCACCTGGGATCTGGTGCTTCTCCTTTGCCCTGCCACCTCCTGGCTGCCACTGGGCCCTGCCACCTCCTGGCTGCCACTGGGCCCTGCCACCTCCTGGCTGCCACTGGGCCCTGCCTCCTCCTGGCTGCCACTGGGCCCTTCCTCCTCCTGCCTGACAGTTTCCAGACCCTCCTCCTGGCTGATTTCATCCTGTGTATGAAAAAGGGACGTAGTTTAATATGTTGGTTTAATGTTTGCATCAAACTTTATAAACATGATTGAATCAATTAGAATGTAAATCCAGAAATCATTTTTTCTAATTTACACCTACATCAGATTGACTATTTAGCACCCAATTAAGTGCAGACTAATGTCTAGAGATCTTGATTTCACTTGTGGAACCCAAAATATTGTATGTTTCTCATCTTGACATATTTGTCAAACATAAATTTTATCACAATGCAATTTCATTTAATACTATACCTGGCTCCAGATGGCCAAATCAGGATCATCCAGGATGGCTGCCTCCTCTTGCTCCAGAGAAGGCTCAGGTTGGCTGCAGGGAAGTCTGGGGGGAAGAGTGGACAGTGATGGCCTTGCCTCAATGTGGTCATCCAGGAAGGACATCCTGCTGTAGTACCACAAAATCGGGACATACACATCACCTGCTGCTGCTCCTGACCTCGTAGAAGCCAGGACCTTAGAGCGTTCAGTCCTGTAGGTGCCTCTCAAGCTCCCAATTTTAGTGTCCACTTGTTTTGCTGTGGCTGTGGGCACCTTGGTCTGCACAAATGGGAGCAGCTTCTCCAGCGCTGCTTTTCTCACCCCTCTTTTTTGTGGATGGGGTTTTTCGTCTCCCACAGAGCCGGCAGCTCCCTTACCCGGTCAATAAATTCCGCCAGGAACTCTTTGTCGCTAATAAAGACATTCATATTGTATCTGCAAGTTAAATAAATAATATATAACTAATGTGAGGCAAACAGTCTAACCTCCTTAACATCGTAGTCACCATATATATCCTACAACATTCTCAAGACAGTATAGGCCAACAATTTGGCACAGTCTCAAAATCACATACCTTCGTTCGCACGTTTGTCACTTGAACTCCTCTCTCCGCACACCGAACGTACTATAGTCACATGTGTGTTTGCTATATACACACCACGCATGCATCAAAATACGAACATGTCGCTCCGCACACGTCGCCCGCCCATGATGTTCTAACTAACATCTTTTCCCCGCCCCTTCTCTTTCGGCGCGCAGACAGATATGGCGGAGTTACAGCAGGTGTCTGATAATTCCGCAACTAACGAGGAGGAGACAAGCCCGGAGACCGAGGAAACGTCACGATCAAGGAGGAGATTCAAGGCATCTAATATGTCTTTTGCGGAGATGGCGGAGATGGTGGACATCTTGCTCAAGTCTGATTATGACACAAAGCATGGGCCGTATAGCAAACCAAATAGAAGGAAGGCCAAAATCCTCACTAAAGTCGTGAAGAGTCTGAAGACGAATTTCGGAGTGAAACGCTCAAATGAGCAGCTCAGAAAGAGGTGGTCAGACCTCAAACTGAGAGAGCCAGAGCAGTTAAGGAGCATTAAGAGAATGCTCGCAAAAAGTAAGTAAAATGTACACTTTTCTACTATTAATCCTTTTCTAAACTGACATGTTGCTGGTTTTGTTTTTTTTTCTTATTGGACTCCCTTCCAAAATGTAATATTTTGAACTTGGTTGGGCACAGTAATCGTTCGTTACGTTACAGACACTTCGTTCGGCCACTATCCTCTGTTTTGGCTTATTTTTCAGCCACAAAAGTAATTAGACATCTGCCATTTTTGGGGAAATTTGGGGCACAAAGTTTTAGGCTAGATGATGTGTTTGTAAAGAGAATGAAATGCAAACTGTAATCTGTGTAAAGGAGAGGACACTCAGCAGCTGCTTCCACATCTGTACTTTGGAGCACTATAGTGTGGGCCACCAGACCCGCCTTTTTTGGGTGTTCCACACAGGTGCATCAGAGAATTTTTGTGTTGCCTACATGTCTAAAAAATGACAGACAAAGGTGAATACTAAACATATTATTGGTCAGAAATAATGCATTCATCTTTAACTTCCGCCCAAACACACACTTGTACCCCACTTCCAAGCAATTTAGCCTGTTTTTTTTTTCAGAGAGAATTTCTGTGTGATAACTCTACCTTTTGTTTGATTCTCATAGGGGAGATAAGACTGGGAGGAGGACACTCCAGGGAGCACAGGAACCCCACAGCTTCACAACAACCCCAAACTCCAAAAGACCAACAACCTAAAGATGTGGAGGAAGTTGAGGTGGAGGAAGGAGAAGTGCAGGAAGGAGAGGTGGATGACGTTGTGGAACTGGTCACCACAACAGGTCAGTATCTGACACCACAGCTTCAGGTAAGAGAGGTAGGCCTGCAGAGTTATAATACCTTTTTATTTTGTTTTTAGGGGATGTGAATGTTGGGGTGAAGGATAGTACAGGTTTCTCTGCTGACAGTGCCCTCCGCCTCATCCAGCAAGTGATGGAATGTAGCACGGAACTGGACAAAATTAAAGAAAGAATTCATGTGATGGATCAAACATTTAAAGACATTCTCGATGTTTTGGGGAGAATTCAATAACGCATCCAAACCCCCTTTTTTTCATGTTTGTTCTTCCACTTTTTAAAAACTTTTTGACAATCAAACCAGCCAAAAATTGAATCTGCACACAGTGTGTCAACATGTGCTATCTGCCATCAGGGGATATCCATGTACGTCTTTTGGGGGTGCAACCCCTTCCTCGTATCTAAAGTAGGTGAACTGAGGAAGGGGTTGCACCCCCAAAACACGTCCATTGATCACCCCTGATGGCAGATAGCACATGTTGACAATAGGGATCAGGAGTCTAAAATCCCTATAGGAAAATAATCCCAATTGTGTGCATATTCAATTTTTGGCTGGGCAAGGGGTGGCAGGACCCCATATTAGGACGGGCACATAGAGACATATAGTTTGTGTAAGTGAATGTCTCAGATTGCTCCGAGGTATCCAATTTTGTAATTTTTGGAATGCAACTGTTTTTGTATTTTCCTAAGAAAACAATTGCCGGTTTGTGGCCAGGCAAACAAAAAATGTAAAATAAAATAAAAAAGGTGTGTGAATTTGCACATAGTAAAATATTTGAACACAAACAACGTGTAGCTTCTTTTTCTAATACGCTCTAACCTTATTTGGTTATTTTTTAAAGGTTACATAGTGAAATGGTTGGTATTTACTAAAGGAAAATACACTTGGCACTACAAATGCACTAAGACAAACTAGGAGACAGGAAACCAACAAAAGTTAGAAGTTTAAACCAGATTTTTATTTTGATCGTTAGACAGGAATCTTTAGCCATAGCCTGGCATAGGAATTGCCCCCCTACCCGTGAAATAGTCCATGTATTTGTCCCGAACCTCACGGGCATTTTGGGGGGGCAAGCCAGCACGGGCAGATTCCAGGCCCGGCAGGGGATTAGCAGGGGAAAGTCCAGCCTCAGGCAAAACTGAGGCCATATAGGAATTTGATTTGCGACAGAGAAAATTGTGTAGCACACAGCAGCATAAAACGACATAGTTTATTTTGTAGTCCGCCAAGTGGATGGAAGTCATAAAAATGCGGAACCGGCTGGCCATTATGCCGAAGGCATTTTCAACGACTCTTCGGCCCCTGGCCAGCCGGTAATTGAACACCCTCTTCTCTGGGGTCAGGGTCGGAGGAAATGGCCTCATAAGATGCGGTCCGAGCCCGAAGGCTTCATCAGCCAAAAAAACAAAGGGGAGTCCTTCAACATTCCCTGCATCCGGTGGCAATGCAAGGTCGTCACTCTGGAGACGGAGGGCAAACTCCGTCTGGATGAAGGATCCCCCATCGGACATCCGGCCATTCTTCCCTACATCAACATAGAGGAATTCATACCGTGCTGACACCACCGCCATCAGCACAATACTATGAAACCCCTTGTAATTGAAGTAGTAGGACCCAGAACGGGGTGGCGGCACGATGCGGACGTGCTTCCCGTCTATAGCACCACCGCAGTTGGGGAAGTCCCACCGCGTGGCAAACTCCGATGCCACAGTCTGCCATTCCTGTGGCGTGGAAGGAAGCTGTGGAGTCAAACAAGATGAAAAAATATTAGAATACACAAATCAAACATTACAAGGAGATTCAAAGAAAATACATTAGAGGCCAACATCAAGCAAAGTCTACGTTTATTAAGGTGTTTTAAATAAGTATAATGGAAGGCTCATGTATCATATTCATCACCCCCTATGATGGTCCATGAATAAATTATAATGGGGAGGGGGGTAGATGTGTTTGGCCACAGGATAGCATTGCAGTGGCGGTGCGTCCGGAGTGGGTGCTGGAGCACTGCCCCCTCTCTCCTGTGCCCGTCACTCAGAACAATACATAGGTTCATGCCTTGCATTAACCTATGTATTGTCTATGCCGCCCACTATTCAGGTGGATGGCCCCCTGTTAAGCGACCGACATATGAAGAACTGCTGCATTTATGGGCTTAAAATTGCATATCAGAAACAGGAAGGAAAATTGTCTTGCACATTACAGCCTGAGGGATGTAATTGGCTTCAGAAAAGTTAAATAGGGGACGCAGGGGGGGAGGCATTCCTTGGGTAAACACTGACAGGCTGCTCTGCCAATCATGTTCAACAAGTCTGTTTAATGGTAACATGATTGGCTGATGCAACATCAAGGGAAGGAGAAGACATCAAGGACAGAAGAAGGATGACGCTGACCACAAGAAGGTAAGTGCAGGGCTGGGGGGGAACTGGCTGCATTGGAGGGGACAAAATGGCTGCATTAGAGGGAACAAAATGGCTGCATTGGAGGGGACAAAATGGCTGCATTGGAGGGGACAAAATGGCTGCGTTAGAGGGAACAAAATGGCTGCATTGGAGGGGACAAAATGGCTGCATTGGAGGGGACAAAATGGCTGCATTGGAGGGGACAAAATGGCTGCATTGGAGGGAACAAATGGGGGCGTTTAATAGGCACCAGAGCAAAAAAGGAGGAAGTTTATTTCCTAAATTGGGGTTGGACCCCCAAACATTTGGAGCAACAGGCGGCCCTGCTGGAAAGGTTAGTGAAGGGAAATATGCATGGAGGAGAAAAAAGGGGCAATCTAAAGCTTCCAGCATGCATGAGGACAAAGGGGACATTCTCAGCATATTACAATCATGGTAATTAGGGAAGGATGAAAGAAATACAACACATTAGCATACATGTAATACATAAAATGTGATGTTAATGGAGAAAACTTACCCTAATATAGTCCTCCTGCAGGACTTGTATAATGGCAGAACAGGTGTCTGGGATTATGAGGCCCAGAGCCTGGGGGGAGATGCCTGTCATGAACTTCAAGTCCTGAAGACTTCTCCCTGTCGCCAGATAACGTAACGTGGCGATGAGCCTCTGCTCAGCACTGATGGCTTCCCGCATAACGGTGTCCTGCCTGGTAATATAGGGGGACACCAAAGCCAACAGTTCCTGAAAAACGGGGTCAGACATCCGCAGAAAATTCCTGTAGTCCTCAGGATTATTCTCGACGATCTCCCGCAGCAGAGGCATATGGCAGAATTGGTCCCGCTGGAGCAACCAATTCTTGGTCCATGAACTCCTCCTCACACCATTCATGGACTGGTCTTGGTCCAAAACAAGCAGACCAACACCAAGCGCACGCACAGCACAAACTCAACGACGAGAACGTCCAGGCGACATGGCTAGGAAACGGTCGTCTTATCAGAACGTACAGAACAGAACGCACTTTAGAACAGCAAGGCCTATGAATAACGAACTGAAAAACAGAAACGAACAGGCAAGAACGCACTGTAAAACAGATACAACCTGCCTAGATGCCCTGAAAGTCAAGATACGAACCCACAAGCACAAACTGAACCGCAGAAAACGAACTGAAAAGTACGAAGACTGAAAAGCGCGAATCGTCTCTTCCCAAACTTTTACTTCACACGCGGTAACACGAGATCAGCAAAAGCAGCCCAAGGGGTGGCGCCAAGAAAAAAGATCTTCCCCTTTATAGTGCCGTCGTACGTGCTGGACGTGACCACGGAGAACAACGAGGAAATTGGGAAATGTCAGTGTGTACGCATGGAAAGCTTGACGAGAAAATCGACAAGGTTAACAAGAATCTCGTCGTAAAAAACTACGTGTTTTTTACGACGAGAAACTCGGTCGTGTGTACGAGGCTTGAGAGGCTGAAAATGGTTCCTCTAAAGTAGATTCCTCCGAGGCTGCATCATCCTCCTGATCCCCTGCAGGAAAATCAATTTCATCCTGAGACAATTGCTCTGCTGTTAGATACTCTAACGGTGGAGATGGAGATCTGGCAAGCTTTTTTCCCAGCAGGGAGGAAGCGATTAATGACACCAATCTTTGTTCTAATCCTCCCAGAGCAGAGGTAAAAGCCTCCTCTGTCACATATACCAGAGCAGGTGAACTGAGGGCAGCCACAGCACCTAGCATTCCTGATGGCTCCCCTCGGGTAACTACCTCTGATTTATCAGGGGAGGATATATTAGTAGGAGCAAGCCCCAGATCCTCAGAGCTCGATGGCGAACCCTTTAGCCTCTTAGGATTTTTATTCCCAGAGCCCTTGGAAGGCATAGTCCTAGCTCAAGCTAAGGACTTACAGACAAAAATGCACCCACCACTAGCTATAGTCTAGCGTACAAGCTTACTATGAGAGCTAGTCAGGTCACTAAACTAATGTGCCTTGGGGATGCCTGTATCACCACCTGTAGTGTGCCCAATATAATATCAAAAGTAAATGTCACCAAGGAGCTCTGCTGATGTGTCCGTCCTCTTACAGCATGTCTCACAGAGGCTGTCTTTTTAAAGCAGAGGACGCCTGCACATGTGCAGAAGCGCGCCGGGCGCGCGCGCATGTGCCAATGCGCGCGCGTGCCAGAAACGCTCCCTGGAAGGAATGGGGAGAGGAGCAGGAGAGAGCTGCAGTTTTACATTGGAGCCAAGCTGACACTATAGAGGGAGACCACAGCGCCATGTACTAAGAACGCTGTTTCCAGGTCCCCCAAGCAGGTATGGTAACATTTTTACAGATGGGTACTGCAGAGCTTGTACATAGAAGAATGCTCCTCCATCTGTCTAGGCATTACACTTATTGAAGGTATGCCCAGCTATATAGACATTCTCAAGTATCTCCCTCCTGTGGCCAAACAGGGGTACTACATAATGTCCAATAGAACCATAAGAAAATACATTTCAGGTTTATCAAAGATATTTTAGGCATCAGGTACAGTGGGAAATATACCATGTAGGTAAAATACAGGCAGACACATTCGTTTTGAAGGGTCCCTGCTGGACCAAGTTCATCAGAAACCCTCACTTACCTGTCCCCGCCGCAGAACCCTGTTCGGAACAGACAGCCCAAACTTCGCCCCTTTGGCGGGCAACGTCATTTGACCTTCAGGGACCGGGGTCTTACTGAAAGGAACACCACTCCCCTGGACCTGTATAGCACCCTGCCAGAAACCTCTTGGTATTGGGTCTGACCAGAGTACTGGATCCCAGGGTCCAGCCCTCTTAAGAGAGGCATTACGGGCCAAACCTCGTAGATGGTCCACATCTTCTTCCCCGAGGCCCGGGTACCATCCATTTTGGCATTGAAGCACTTTGGATGGATCCGGAATAGCTCGACTTTAGGCCTCAAAGACCATACGCAGAGCTAACTTGAATACATGCTTAACCGTGACCAACACCTTTAGACACTGGCAACAAAACTGAGGTACTCCCGATATGGGAGGGGTTATATAGGGAGGGGACTTCCTGTCTTGGTGTGCCAGTGTCCATCACCTGAAGGTAAGCTCTATAACCCACATAGTAATTACTATGCCGCTCTGTGTCCCGTAATGTACGATAAAGAAAAAGAGGTTTTGGCAGTGCGTGCGGATATCGCCCAGGTACTGGAACGAGTGGAGGACACAGAGCAGCGCCTGGACCGACACACAGCAGCCATTAGAGACTTGCAGGCCACCATTCGAAACCTCAATATAGCCCACAGAATGGCGCTTTATAAGATCAAGGACCAAGAGAATCGTAATAGGAGGAATAACATCCGTATTAGAGGATTGCCTGAGGCGACAAAAGATGACGACCTAGCGGCCTCCATCCGCGGCATATTCAACAGTCTCCTGGGTAACCCTACTGATCATCCCCTGAAGCTGGATAGGGTCCATCGAGCCCTCCGTCCTCGCAACTTATCCTCAGATACCCTCAGGGATGTCATCTGTAGGGTCCATTACTTTGAGGAAAAATAACTCATTATGCGGAAAGCGAGAGAGGCAGCCACGCTAGAATTTGATGGTGTTACCCTCTCCTTCTTCCCGGACCTGGCCAGGGAGACATTGGAACAGCGGAGAGCACTTAAACCCCTCACAGAGAAACTACGTGAGGCCTCTATCAACTACAGGTGGAGGTTCCCGGTGGCACTTATAACGAACAGGGACGGAAAGACGGCCATCCTCCGGTTCCCGAAGACCTGGAGGCATTTTGTATGGATCTTAACATCGCACCCCCTGAGTTACCCAGCTGGCAAGACACCATACCCGCTCCTTCTACTACGTCGGAAGTGCAATGGCAGAAAGTTTCTCGCAAACACCGCTCTGCCACCCCGGGTTCTACCCCACATGTTGGCTAAACTCCCGTCCTGCAGGACTGTGCTCCAACTTGAGTGCCTATACAGGCTCATAGCACGCAAGTATTTTCCTACCAAATGTGACTTCTTGTTGTATGGCTTTTGCTCTGTATCACTGAACAGTTTTAACAGTTGTTTTATATTGTTTTATATCATTTAGTGTGCTTCTTTCTTTTCTGTTACTGTGGTTATGTTTCACATGGAGGACCGTACGGTGCTCACGCTCAGGTTCCTGGCCTTATTTAAGGCTAACTGTTGTAATTTAGTTACATGCCGGCGCCGGACCACGCAGTCGGCTTATGCCCGGTTTAGACATGCACGATCTGGGTTCCGGGGCGGCCTCGCCCCTCTGTGCGGGCGGTGGGGGGCGCGGCTCACCATTGCGGTCATCCCTGACAGGGTGGCGTGCTCTGGGGTGCCGTGTCCTACGCTGTTCCGGGTTTTGCACCGCAAGATTTTGCGTGCACATCATAGTCAAATTGATATATGATTGCTGTTTTTTTTTTGTTTTTATTTTTTCGTTCTCTCTCTTTGTTCCTCCTTTCCCCCCCCCTTCCTTCTTTCTCTCCCCGCCCCCACCTTCCCTTCCAGCCTTGCAGGATGCCTACATGTGACAGATAGTCCCAACGGATCCAATGGCAATGGATCCTGCAGGAAACCCATCTCACACACACCACATCGGTTAAACTTTATACTCATCACTATCCTACTTGGTACTATAGCCTCTCAGATATTGCAAAGGCAAAGGTTGTGGCCATTGGATTTCGGAAGGGATCCTCCTTTACTTTGGAGGACACTCTTGTGGATCCATTTGGTAGCTTTTTATTTTTGAGGGGCAGTCTGGGTAACTTACCATGTACTCACGCAAAAAAGGGAAGAATTAAAGGCCCTCTTCCATGAGAAGAGTACTTCCCGGCTCCGCTTAGTGTCCCAACAATTTTACGAATGGGGGAATAAACCCAGTCATCTACTAGCTCGCTTACTGCAACAAAAAAAATCGGCCTCTTACATAGTGTAAAGGACTAGCATCAAATGTAGAACTTGAAGGACACCGCCACTCGCTGGTTCTTCTTTTTAAGGGCTTTGTTTGCCCATTTTTATTAAAAGAAGTTCAAAACAAATTGAAAGGTTTCCCTCACAGGGGTTTCAGCACTCCTATTCATCAACAAAATGTCATTTAGCCTCCTGGCTTATACATACAGCAGTGCTGCTCAGGCCTTCCACTTCAGGCTTTCATCTGTCTCCTACAGACTTTTCCCTTGGCAATAGGGATGAGCTTCGTGTTCGAGTCGAACATACGTTCGACTCGAACATCGGCTGTTCGATCGTTCGACGAAGATCGAACGATTTGGGCCGTTCGCGCCAAATTCGAGTGACGCGAACGGCCCACAATGCACTACGCCATCGCAGTGTCATCCAGGCGCTGTGATTGGCCAAGCATGCACTGTGAACCCGCATGCTTGGCCAATCACAGCGCCGGCAGCGAGGAGAGCAATTATTGCTGAGGGGGTTTAGTACACGCCCCACACTATAAAAGGCCGCCAGCGCGGCGGCCTTGTGTAGTGTGTTCCGGAGCAGGGAAAGAGAAGCATAGGCAGGGACAGTGTCATTTTTTTCCTTTACTAATCCTGGATTCCTTGTGTTTAGGGACAGAGAAGGATAGGTAGGGAGAGTGTCAGTGTGTCATTCTGTGCTAAACCTTGTTTGTAGGGACAGAGAAGGACAGTGAGGGAAAGTGTCAGTGTGCTATTCTGTGCTAAATCTTGTTTGTAGGGACAGAGAAGGACAGTGAGGGAAAGTGTCAGTGTGCTTTTCTGTGCTAAACCTTGTTTGTAGGGACAGAGAAGGACAGTGAGGGAAACTGTCAGTGTGCTATTCTGTTCTAAACCAATCTTGCTGAACCGTATTTGAAATCCTTGAGTTTAGGGACAGAGAAGGACACTCGTGGAAACTATCAGTGTGCTATTCTGTGCTAAATCTTGTTTGTAGGGACAGAGAAGGACAGTGAGGGAAACTATCAGTGTGCTATTCTGTGCTAAACCAATCTTGCTGAACCATATTTGAAATTCTTGAGTTTAGGGACAGAGAAGGACACTCAGGGAAACTATCAGTGTGCTATTCTGTGCTAAATCTTGTTTGTAGGGACAGAGAAGGACAGTGAGGGAAACTATCAGTGTGCTATTCTGTGCTAAACCAATCTTGCTGAACCATATTTGAAATCCTTGAGTTTAGGGACAGAGAAGGACACTCGTGGAAACTATCAGAGTGCTATTCTGTGCTAAATCTTGTTTGTAGGGACAGAGAAGGACAGTGAGGGAAACTATCAGTGTGCTATTCTGTGCTAAACCAATCTTGCTGAACCATATTTGAAATCCTTGAGTTTAGGGACAGAGAAGGACACTCGTGGAAACTATCAGTGTGCTATTCTGTGCTAAATCTTGTTTGTAGGGACAGAGAAGGACAGTGAGGGAAACTATCAGTGTGCTATTCTGTGCTAAACCAATTTTGCTGAACCATATTTGAAATCCTTGACTTTAGGGACAGAGAAGGACACTCGGGGAAACTATCAGTGTGCTATTCTGTGCTAAATCTTGTTTGTAGGGACAGAGAAGGACAGTGAGGGAAACTATCAGTGTGCTATTCTGTGCTAAACCAATCTTGCTGAACCATATTTGAAATCCTTGAGTTTAGGGACAGAGAAGGACACTCGTGGAAACTATCAGTGTGCTATTCTGTGCTAAATCTTGTTTGTAGGGACAGAGAAGGACAGTGAGGGAAACTATCAGTGTGCTATTCTGTGCTAAACTAATCTTGCTGAATCATATTTGAAATCCTTGAGTTTAGGGACAGAGAAGGACACTCGGGGAAACTGTCAGTGTGCTATTCTGTTCTAAACCAATCTTGCTGAACCATATTTGAAATCCTTGAGTTTAGGGACAGAAAAGGACATTCAGGGAAACTATCAGTGTGCTATTCTGTGCTAAACCTTGTTTGTAGGGACAGAGAAGGACAGTGAGGGAAAGTGTCAGTGTGCTATTCTTTGCTAAACCTTGTTTGTAGGGACAGAGAAGGACAGTGAGGGAAACTGTCAGTGTGCTATTCTGTTCTAAACCAATCTTGCTGAACCATATTTGAAATCCTTGAGTTTAGGGACAGAGAAGGACACTCATGGAAACTATCAGTGTGCTATTCTGTGCTAAATCTTGTTTGTAGGGACAGAGAAGGACAGTGAGGGAAACTATCAGTGTGCTATTCTGTGCTAAACCAAGCTTGCTGAACCATATTTGAAATCCTTGAGTTTAGGGACAGAGAAGGACACTCGTGGAAACTATCAGTGTGCTATTCTGTGCTAAATCTTGTTTGTAGGGACAGAGAAGGACAGTGAGGGAAACTATCAGTGTGCTATTCTGTGCTAAACCAATCTTGCTGAACCATATTTGAAATCCTTGAGTTTTGGGACAGAGAAGGACACTCGTGGAAACTATCAGTGTGCTATTCTGTGCTAAATCTTGTTTGTAGGGACAGAGAAGGACAGTGAGGGAAACTATCAGTGTGCTATTCTGTGCTAAACCAATCTTGCTGAACCATATTTGAAATCCTTGAGTTTAGGGACAAAGAAGGACACTCGGGGAAACTATCAGTGTGCTATTCTGTGCTAAATCTTGTTTGTAGGGACAGAGAAGGACAGTGAGGGAAACTATCAGTGTGCTATTCTGTGCTAAACCAATCTTGCTGAACCATATTTGAAATCCTTGAGTTTAGGGACAGAGAAGGACACTCGTGGAAACTATCAGTGTGCTATTCTGTGCTAAATCTTGTTTGTAGGGACAGAGAAGGACAGTGAGGGAAACTATCAGTGTGCTATTCTGTGCTAAACCAATCTTGCTGAACCATATTTGAAATCCTTGAGTTTAGGGACAGGGAAGGACACTCGGGGAAACTATCAGTGTGCTATTCTGTGCTAAACCTTGTTTGTAGGGACAGAGAAGGACAGTGAGGGAAAGTGTCAGTGTGCTATTCCGTGCTAAACCTTGTTTGTAGGGACAGAGAAGGACAGTGAGGGAAACTGTCAGTGTGCTATTCTGTTCTAAACCAATCTTGCTGAACCATATTTGAAATCCTTGAGTTTAGGGACAGAGAAGGACACTCGTGGAAACTATCAGTGTGCTATTCTGTGCTAAATCTTGTTTGTAGGGACAGAGAAGGACAGTGAGGGAAACTATCAGTGTGCTATTCTGTGCTAAACCAATCTTGCTGAACCATATTTGAAATCCTTGAGTTTAGGGACAGAGAAGGACACTTGTGGAAACTATCAGTGTGCTATTCTGTGCTAAATCTTGTTTGTAGGGACAGAGAAGGACAGTGAGGGAAACTATCAGTGTGCTATTCTGTGCTAAACCAATCTTGCTGAACCATATTTGAAATCCTTGAGTTTAGGGACAGAGAAGGACACTCGTGGAAACTATCAGTGTGCTATTCTGTGCTAAATCTTGTTTGTAGGGACAGAGAAGGACAGTGAGGGAAACTATCAGTGTGCTATTCTGTGCTAAACCAATCTTGCTGAACCATATTTGAAATCCTTGAGTTTAGGGACAGAGAAGGACACTCAGGGAAACTATCAGTGCGCTATTCTGTGCTAAATCTTGTTTGTAGGGACAGAGAAGGACAGTGAGGGAAACTATCAGTGTGCTATTCTGTGCTAAACCAATCTTGCTGAACCATATTTGAAATCCTTGAGTTTAGGGACAGAGAAGGACACTCGTGGAAACTATCAGTGTGCTATTCTGTGCTAAATCTTGTTTGTAGGGACAGAGAAGGACAGTGAGGGAAACTATCAGTGTGCTATTCTGTGCTAAACCAATCTTGCTGAACCATATTTGAAATCCTTGAGTTTAGGGACAGAGAAGGACACTCGGGGAAACTGTCAGTGTGCTATTCTGTTCTAAACCAATCTTGCTGAACCATATTTGAAATCCTTGAGTTTAGGGACAGAGAAGGACACTCGGGGAAACTATCAGTGTGCTATTCTGTGCTAAACCTTGTTTGTAGGGACAGAGAAGGACAGTGAGGGAAAGTGTCAGTGTGCTATTCTGTGCTAAACCTTGTTTGTAGGGACAGAGAAGGACAGTGAGGGAAACTGTCAGTGTGCTATTCTGTTCTAAACCAATCTTGCTGAACCATATTTGAAATCCTTGAGTTTAGGGACAGAGAAGGACACTCGTGGAAACTATCAGTGTGCTATTCTGTGCTAAATCTTGTTTGTAGGGACAGAGAAGGACAGTGAGGGAAACTATCAGTGTGCTATTCTGTGCTAAACCAATCTTGCTGAAACATATTTGAAATCCTTGAGTTTAGGGACAGAGAAGGACACTCGTGGAAACTATCAGTGTGCTATTCTGTGCTAAATCTTGTTTGTAGGGACAGAGAAGGACAGTGAGGGAAACTATCAGTGTGCTATTCTGTGCTAAACCAATCTTGCTGAACCATATTTGAAATCCTTGAGTTTAGGGACAGAGAAGGACACTCGTGGAAACTATCAGTGTGCTATTCTGTGCTAAATCTTGTTTGTAGGGACAGAGAAGGACAGTGAGGGAAACTATCAGTGTGCTATTCTGTGCTAAACCAATCTTGCTGAACCATATTTGAAATCCTTGAGTTTAGAGACAGAGAAGGACACTCGGGGAAACTATCAGTGTGCTATTCTGTGCTAAATCTTGTTTGTAGGGACAGAGAAGGACAGTGAGGGAAACTATCAGTGTGCTATTCTGTGCTAAACCAATCTTGCTGAACCATATTTGAAATCCTTGAGTTTAGGGACAGAGAAGGACACTCGTGGAAACTATCAGTGTGCTATTCTGTGCTAAATCTTGTTTGTAGGGACAGAGTAGGACAGTGAGGGAAACTATCAGTGTGCTATTCTGTGCTAAACCAATCTTGCTGAACCATATTTGAAATCCTTGAGTTTAGGGACAGAGAAGGACACTCGGGGAAACTGTCAGTGTGCTATTCTGTTCTAAACCAATCTTGCTGAACCATATTTGAAATCCTTGAGTTTAGGGACAGAGAAGGACACTCGGGGAAACTATCAGTGTGCTATTCTGTGCTAAACCTTGTTTGTAGGGACAGAGAAGGACAGTGAGGGAAAGTGTCAGTGTGCTATTCTGTGCTAAACCTTGTTTGTAGGGACAGAGAAGGACAGTGAGGGAAACTGTCAGTGTGCTATTCTGTTCTAAACCAATCTTGCTGAACCATATTTGAAATCCTTGAGTTTAGGGACAGAGAAGGACACTCGTGGAAACTATCAGTGTGCTATTCTGTGCTAAATCTTGTTTGTAGGGACAGAGAAGGACAGTGAGGGAAACTATCAGTGTGTTATTCTGTGCTAAACCAATCTTGCTGAAACATATTTGAAATCCTTGAGTTTAGGGACAGAGAAGGACACTCGTGGAAACTATCAGTGTGCTATTCTGTGCTAAATCTTGTTTGTAGGGACAGAGAAGGACAGTGAGGGAAACTATCAGTGTGCTATTCTGTGCTAAACCAATCTTGCTGAACCATATTTGAAATCCTTGAGTTTAGGGACAGAGAAGGACACTCGGGGAAACTATCAGTGTGCTATTCTGTGCTAAATCTTGTTTGTAGGGACAGAGAAGGACAGTGAGGGAAACTATCAGTGTGCTATTCTGTGCTAAACCAATCTTGCTGAACCATATTTGAAATCCTTGAGTTTAGGGACAGAGAAGGACACTCGGGGAAACTGTCAGTGTGCTATTCTGTTCTAAACCAATCTTGCTGAACCATATTTGAAATCCTTGAGTTTAGGGACAGAGAAGGACACTCGGGGAAACTATCAGTGTGCTATTCTGTGCTAAACCAATATTGCTGAAGCATATTGCAAATCCTTGTGTTTAGGGACAGAGAAGGATAGGCAGGGGACAGTGTCAGTGTCTTTGTTGCTAAGCCTCCTGCACAGTATACACCTGAAGGTAGCCCTTATTGCTGTTTTTCCCATCTCCCTGCAGGCCATCCATTAAAATGTCTGGAAGGCAAACAAGGAGAGGCAGACAGTTAGGAGGCAAAAAAAGAGGGCAAGCAGGCTCTGTGTCTGGGGGCAACAGTGCTGGTCGTGGACGTGGTGCATTGTCATCAGCACGTGGCCATGGGACACGCTTGTCCTTCTTTTTGGCAGCTGGACATGTTGAGCCACATCATGCCGAAGACTTGGTAGAGTGGATGACCAAGCCCACCTCATCCTCCTCATCCTCTCTCACCCAGGCTCAGGGTACTGGCAAAGCAGCTGCCAAAGCGTCCTCTTCTCTGGTATCAATGTCATCATTAGTCACTCCTTCCCTAGACCCACCATGTCCTCCTCCTGAGGAGTCTCCCGAACTGTTTGAGCACAGTGTTGGGTACATGCTCCAGGAGGATGCCCAGCGTTTCGAAGGATCTGATGATGATACCCAGCTAGAGGAAGGCAGTAGCGTGAGAGCAGAGAGAGGGGATGCTCAAGAAGGACACCAATCTGGCAGTCATGCTCCAGCAACTGCAGCATACTGCCAGATTGGCTCCAGTGATGAGGAGGGAGGGAATGATGAGGTCACTGACTCCACGTGGGTGCCTAATAGGAGAGAGGAGGAGGAGGAGGATGAGGAGGAAGCACATCTCCAACGAGGCAGGATGCCCTTGGGTGGCCAGCGTATGGGCAGCACACCGACGGAATCACACCGCAGAGCTCCGCCTGTGCAGGGCGCTGCCTCTGCCCGTCATTCAAAAAGTTCTTTGGTGTGGGCCTTTTTTGAGGCGAGTGCATCAGATCGCACAGCTGCTGTTTGCAACATATGTCTCAAGCGTATATCGCGTGGCCAAAACATCAGCCGCTTGGGCACCACATGCTTGATCAGACATATGTTGACCTGCTATGCAGCTCGTTGGCAAGCCTACCTTAAAGACCCACACCAAAGAACAAAGCGGACCTCTCCTTGCACCGCATCAGCTGGGATCTCCAACCCCACTATACCATCAGTCCTCTCTGAAACCTGCACTGAGAGGAATGAAGGTGTAGAATTAGGTGTGTCACAGCCATGTACTTGCGGCCACTCTGCTAGCAGTACACCGACGTCCGATTCTAGCAGGCAAATTTCCCTGCCCCAGCTGCTGGACCGTCGAAAGAAGTTCACTCCCAGCCATCCACATGCCCAGCGGTTGAATGCTAGCTTGGGTAAATTGCTAGCGCTTCACCTGCTGCCTTTTCAGTTGGTAGACTCGGCCCCCTTCCGTGAGTTTGTGCAATGTGCGGTTCCTCAGTGGCAGGTTCCCAAACGCCACTTTTTATCACGGAAGGCGATTCCGGCTCTCTACAGGCATGTGGAAGGCAATGTCTTGGCCTCGCTGGACAGGGCGGTCAGCGGTAAGGTGCATATTACCGCTGACTCATGGTCCAGCAGGCATGGACAGGGACGTTACCTTTCTTTCATGGCCCATTGGGTCACTCTTTTGGCAGCTGGGAAGGATGCAGGACAAGGTGCAGTAGTGTTGGAGGTTGTTCCACCGCCACGCCTCCAAAATGCTAGTACTGGTTGTGACACACCTCTCTCCTCCACCCCCTCCTCTTCTTCTTCCTCCATGGCCTCTTCCTGTGGTTTGTCCTCGGAACCAGCGGTGCTCCGTAGGCGTTCAAGGGGCTACGCAAGTACGCAGGCAAAAAGATGTCATGCCGTGCTTGCGCTGGTGTGTTTGGGGGACAGGAGCCACACTGGGGCAGAGGTCCTGTCTGCTCTGCAGGGGCAGGCCGAGAGGTGGTTGACGCCACGCCAGCTTAAGCCAGGAATGGTGGTTTGCGACAATGGCACCAACCTCCTCTCCGCCCTCCGACAGGGACAACTGACCCATGTGCCCTGTATGGCTCATGTCCTTAGCCTTGTGGTGCAGCAGTTCTTGGGCAGGTATCCGGGCTTACAGGATGTCCTGAGGCAGGCCAGGAAAGTCTGTGTGCATTTCCGCAGATCTTATAATGCCAGTGCTCGCCTGGCTGAGCTGCAAAAGGAGTTGAACCTGCCCAAGAACCGCCTTATATGTGACATGCCCACCAGGTGGAACTCAACGTTGGCCATGCTGCAGCGGCTGCACACGCAGCAGAGGGCCATCAATGAGTACCTGTGCGACTACGGCACCAGGACCGGGTCAGGGGAGCTCTGGTTTTTTTCACCACGCCAGTGGGGCATGATCAGGGATGCATGCACTGTCCTGGCACCATTTGAGGAGGCCACAAGGATGGTGAGCAGTGACAGTGCATGCATCAGTGACACTGTACCTCTTGTCCACCTGTTGGAGCACACGCTGCGTGGAATAATGGACAGGGCACTTGAGGCAGAACAGAGGCAGGAAGAGGAGGACTTCCTTGCCTCTCAAGGCCCCCTTTACCCAGACAGTGTTCCTTCTGTCCCACCCATCGCACAGGAAGAGGAGGAGGAGGAGGAGGATTGTGTCAGCATGGAGGTGGAGGCTGGCACTCAGCATCATCAGCAGTAGTCTTTTAGGGATGATTTACAGTCCCAAGAAACCAGTGGATTTGTACGTGGCTGGGAGGAGGTGGCTGCAGATCATGTTGTCCTTTGTGACCCAGAGGACTCCGGACTGAATGCCTCAGCTAACCTACGCTGCATGGCCTCCCTGATCCTGCAAAGTCTGCGAAAGGATCCTCGTATTCTTCGGATCAAGGAGAGGGACCATTACTGGCTGGCCACTCTCCTTGATCCACGGTACAAGGGTAAGGTTGCGGACCTTATGTTACCGTCGCAGAGGGAGCAGAGGATGAGACAACTCCGGAAGGCCTTGCAGAAAGGTCTGTGCAACGCGTTCCCAGAGACTGGGAGGTTACAAACTCCTGGTCCTGGACAACGAGTTGCTGAGGCTTCGGCCAGTCAAAGAAGGAGCGGTGGGGAAGGTGGCCGTCTGACCGATGCGTTCAGACAATTCTTTAGTCCGCAGCCCCAAAGTATGATCGGTTCCAGCAACCATCGCCAGCGTCTGATATACATGGTGCAGGAATACCTAGGGGCAAGGTCAGACTTGGACACCTTCCCCACCGAAAATCCTCTGGCTTACTGGGTCTTGAGGATGGATCACTGGCCAGAGCTTGCACAGTATGCAATTGAGCTACTGGCCTGTCCTGCATCCAGCGTTCTTTCAGAACGCACATTCAGTGCTGCTGGAGGATTTGTCACGGATCACAGGGTGCGCCTGTCCACCGACTCGGTTGATCGACTGACTTTCATCAAGATGAACCAGTCTTGGATCACCACCAGCTACCACACACCTGATGCTGATATAACAGACTAATTGATTTTAAAATGTCACATCCCTTCAAGACGGATGCTGATGCTGAGTGCCTGTGCTGTTATGTTGACTGGCTATCCTCCTCCTCCTCCTCAATGATACGATTAATGATGATAGCTTGGAAGATCATTTTGGTTTATGGGTGACGCCACCAGTGGCTAAGGCCCAATTTTTCAGCCCCTGTTTAACAGGGGCGTGTAATTACAATTGTTGATGCAATACTTTGCAACAGGCCTCATTGCTGTGCTCCAAGTACAGTATCTGTGAGGGGTTGCAGTGTTGTGCCACCAGTGCCTAAGGCCCAATTTTTCAGCCCCCGTTCAACAGGGGCATGCAATTATAATTATTGATCTAATAATTCACAGCAGGGCCCATTGCTGCGCCCACCAAGAGTAACTGTCAGGCCTTACAGTGTTGTGTCAACACCACCACCACCACCACCACCACCACCACCAAAGGCCCAATTTTTCAGCCCCTGTTCAACAGGGGCATGCAATTATAATTATTGATCTAATAATTCACAGCAGGGCCCATTGCTGCGCCCACCAAGAGTAACTGTCAGGCCTTACAGTGTTGTGGCACCAGCACCACCATCAAAGGCCCAATTTTTACTACCACTGTTCAACAATTATATGTTATTACAATTCCTGATATAATAGTTGACAGCAGGGCGTTCCAGCACCCACCAAGAGTAACTGTGAGTGCTTACAGTGTTGTGCCAACACCAACACCTAAGTGGCCAATTTCTGCAGAGTATATACGGCAGGTCCCTACTTTCAAACATCCAACTTACAAACGACTACTAATTGCAAACGGAAGAAGACAACAGGAAGTGAGAGGAAATCTACCCCTTGGAAGGAAAATTCTCTCCTGTAAGAATTAATATGGGAGAAAGGTGTCTCCTCTCTACTGATGCTTTATCACCAATCCTTGTTTCAATAAAAACACCACATTTCAAAAACAGTTGTCATTGGGATGCAAAGTGAGGTGAAATGTTCTGAACAGGGGCACAGACAGCAAAACAAATGTTACAGGGGTGATAACCCTTCCCTATGTTTTCCAAAAAGCTTAAAAATAGGTATTTGGGCTGGAGCTACACTTAAACAATGTAGCTGTTCAAAATTACAAACAGATTCTACATAAGAACAAACCTACAGTCCCTGTCTTGTATGCACCGCCTGTATACGGCTGTTCAGAGTATATAGGGCCTTTTTTATTTTGTGTGCGGGGTTCCCCTTAATATCCATACAAGACCCAAAGGGGCTGGTAATGGGCTGGGGTAGGGGGGAGGGGGGGGGGGGTGATGGGGTAGCTATGCCATTTTTCTTAAAGATTTTCATCCATATTACCGGGACCAGACATTACATTAAAGCCGCAAGCAGTTTTAAATGGCTTTTTTTTCCTTTAGAAATGTAATTTTGTGCAGGGACAGTTCTAAACACGGGAAACACGTGGCACTTCACAGGCATACTTTAGACACCCCCCAGGTACAATATTTAAAGGAATATTTGACTTTTTTTTTTCACTTTATGCATCATTAAAATGACTGCTCCCGGAAAACGTCAGTTTTTAAAACTTCTTTTTGCATTGATACATGTCCCCTGGTGCAGAACCCGGGTTCCCAAACTCTGTTTAGGACAATAACATGGATAATAGTCGTTATAATTAGCACTTTAGAATCCGAACGTTCGCATCCATTGTATTTAATAGGGTTCTAATGTTCGTGCGAACTTTCGGTCCGTTCGCGGGTTCTGGTGCGAACCGAACCCGGGGGTGTTCGGCTCATCACTACTTGGCAACACCGTCCATTTAGATAGCAGCCCCTCACTGCTCTGATCCTCAGACTTGGGTCCACTGCTCTGACCCTCAGACCTGGGTCTCTGGCTTTCAGTGTGCAGACAAGCACTCTCTGGCTTCTCCAGTGCACACTTGCACTCTGTGGCTTCTCCAGTGCACACCTGCACTCGTCGGGAGGGTGGAGCCCAGAATGCTGATCCTGATTCTACTATCAGGCCCACACACACCTGAACAATCAGTGTGCAGTTGAGTCTCAAAACCCGGATCCAGGACTGGGGATTTCATCCCACCCGGATCTCTAAGAAATCCCCACGCTCCGGGTCCCAAAGTGGACTTTAGTAAATCATGAGGAAACTGAAAAGCCAGTTTCCTCCCAAACAAGCAAATACCCTGGAGCCCCTCAACCTGCCTGGTTGAGAATCCTGTATTCATACACTGGTGGGGTACCACACTACCACATACCCTCCCCCTTTGTTTCGATCCGGAGGGAGGAACACCAGCACCCATCATTATGGTTGGGACACCTCTGTGCTGGTTGTCAGCCACGTAGGCCCAACCTTTTTTCCGGGTGCGCTTCCAGGTATGTCCCACCCTGGATCTTAACAAGGTCCTATATTTCCCTATACTCAGCCTTCTCCCTCTTCTTTTTGGGTTCCATAAGCACTGCCTCTCCTGAAATTTTAACAGGGCACCCCTGGTCTTTCTACCAACCCTTCTGCCTTCACGCTTCAGGCTCCCCGGTTTCCCAATACCTTTTGACACCACACTGTCATGTACCTTTAACAAACGATTTGGTTCATCATTGACAGACATATTCAAACCAACATTACACCTCTCAACGTTGCACAGATCATAAAAATGCCTTTTTTTTCAGCATTTGCTAGGGCAGAGTCTGCAGAGGGCACACATACTGGAGGGCCGCCATCACCCACGGGAACCTCACAGGACGTCACCTCCCCGGGGTTCACCCACTCTGCAGGCAGCTGTCCTACCACTTGACCTGTGCTGATGCCATCTGTATTTTTATCAACCTGAACAGACAAGCTCTTGTCTGATCCACATACAATTTTTACCGCACTCCTTATCCGTTTCCCTGTCTCGGGGACCTTATTAGATTTGTCACGTAAACCAAACATTGGACTGGGGACCCCAGTCTTTTTAACCACCTTCGGTTGAGCCCCGGTCAGGATTTCTGCTGCTTTCTGGTCCACACTTGGCCCTTCCATCTCATGTGATTCTTCCACTGGTACAGCATACACGCCCTTCACCGACAACTGACCAGTACTACCTTGGACCATAGCAGCAGAAATGCCTTCTACCTGGCTGTTAGGTGGTGAAACCTCAGACACTTTCTTTTAACCAAAGCCTCTCCCATATACCTCTTGTACAGGAAGTAACCCATCAGCATACCTAGAGGCGATTTTTAACACTAGTAATACAGTCATAAATAAACCATTTCTGTCTTGTCTTCCTTTGTGTTGTACCACCTGCCACTCAGGGTTCCACCTAATGGTACTCCGCAGTACCAGACTGTCTGACTGTGGTGGAGACACCCCAGTATAGACTGGCTGTACATCCCAAAGTTTAATCATCTCCTTTAATACTTTTGTTAGAAACCATACCCCTGGCTCCAGACCCAAGTCCTTCCTGGGGACTTTCCTGACACTGGGGATGCAGACAGACTCACTTGCTGAGACGTGAGAGGTTGCAAGGTTTAATGGAACCTTCTCCCAGCTGGAGACAACCACAGCCTGGTGCTCTACCAGAGCGCTGCCAGGTGCTTGACTCATACCCAACTTCTCAGGTTCAGCACCAATGAACTGCTTCACATTACCAGTGACAACGTCACTTTGACACGCCATGTCAGCATCATTTTTGTAGGTTACTGACAAAGTGTCTGCTGTGTGCTCGCCCTTATATGGTCCATATTTCTCACGAGGGTTAACCCCTGCAGCAGCCACCGCGCCCTCAGGTATAAGCTGTTCTGCCGTCCCTCCTGCTGGCACAGCAGAAACTTTGTCCACCTTATTTTTGTGCATGAAAGCCTCATCTATCAGGGACATTAGATTTTTACCCCAACTATCCCAATCCGTTGTAGCTGTGCTCCATTCACTGGCGTTCCTCAGCCCTGATCCATCCGCCCAAGGTGACACATTAGAACAGACGGGTTTAGTTGTAGATTCATCACCCAAATTACGAATCATGGCAGACTTCGGTAACCCATGTTTTAGCACCGCAGGTTGCAACACACCACAACCACCACCTTGCTCGGGCGGTGCTTCATAAGCCTCACACACCTTTGCATTTTTCACAGGTTGTGTTAACCCACCATTTACCGGCACATTTTTAGTACTAGGAGCTTGCACTAACACATTACCATTACACGGTACAGTTCCACTCTGTCCCACCAGAGTGACATCGCAGTTGTCCATGGCAACCTCCGACTCCAATACATGAAGTTCCCTGGAGATTTCTGTGGACAACTGTGCTGTCTTACCACCAATTGCTACAGGCAACGACCCATTTGTGACAACAGCTTTTGCTCTGGAAGAACCTGGGGTTTTCCCAACAGCAGCAAACTTTTCATTAACAGTAACACTTATAGCATTTTTAGTTTTTGCAGGCTGTCCTAGCCCACTGCCAACTTGAGGCTGGCGGGCATTAGACACAACACTTTTAGTCATCAACACAGGTTCTGTTTGGACTTTAACCCCTGCATTCCCACTGGGTATGAAAAAGTCATTCTCAAGCGCACATTCTGTGGCCCCACTAACTGGGGTCACTCTCACATTATCATGGACAGTCTCGTAGCCAGTTCTTTTATACCTGAAATCAGCAGTTCCAGGCATCATTTCATTAAAGATTGTCTTACCCACCACAGTAGTTGGGTTCACCATCTTCATTTGAGTACGTTGTCTTAAGAACCAGTCCTCAGCCGCACATTTACTGGCCAATTCCCCCTGGTGGCCATGGGATGAAATCACAGCAGGCATATCCCACTGTTTAGCACCCCCTGCAGACACCACAGAAAACTCCTCCTTGTTGCCAGGGGTGACTGCAAACATATTTGCAAAGGGATCTTGGCCCACAGGTAAAGAGTTCTGCTCAAAAACATTACCTCCAGGTGCACCCCAGAATCTAGGGCAAGACAATATTTCGTGCCCCAGCTGACCACATTCCAGGCATGGTACTGGATGACTTTTCCCCAGTGTGTTTCTCTCCTGATGATTCCCTCCAGGCACAACTTTCACTCTCGTTGCCATGGGAGATCGCAGTCTCCCAGCAGAGCTTTGCTGGCTCTCTCCAACATGCTGTATTGGCTCCTCCGGAAGCCACTTGTCACGACCCTTGGGAGGCACACCCCATGGTCCACAGACAGCCCGACTGGCCTCCACTGTGTTGCTATGGGCAACCACTCTCTGTCCTGGCCTTTGATCAGCCTCTCTTCTGGCATATAACACAGGCTTCTCAGACCTTTGTTTTGCTAGATAGCTTTGCACTGGAGCCAGGGACAAAAGGCACTTGGAGACTGCATGCCCCCACTCACTGCACCGCAAACAGCGTACTTGGTTCCATGTCTTGTCAGGGTTTCCCACCCTGCATCTGCTGGACCCTGTCTCAAGCTGTGTCACTTTCACACTTTTTGCAACAGCAGCTGGTTTAACTGCAGCAGCGTTGCCAGGGGCAACAGCACACTTCTCCCAGGCATGGACATCCGGCAGCTCTCTTTTTGTATGGAAGGTTGGCTTGCCTTCCACTTTAGCTTGGTCCAATCCTGCCAGGTGTTGCTTGCACCAATCCACTGCAGATTCAAACGCTGGTGGACTCTCCACACTAGCCGTCATCTGTGCATTCATTGCACCAGGGTTGCTAGGGACAACAGCAGCCCTCTTTTCCCTTGGAAAACTCTGTTTAGGCATGTATGGGGTTCGATCAGGCGGTAACAACCCCTCCAGCCACAGAGCTCTATCTATCATCTCAGCCATCCTTGCTTATTTTAGGCGTTTTGATCGCCCCATCCTTGCGGTCTTGCACACAGCAACTTGTAACAGTTCTTGGCGGAGAAAAGGAAAAAAAAATAAAAATCTGTTTGTTTCTCCTTTCACAGGTACACAACCTGCATGCAACAGTCCATCAAATAAACTTCTGTGCAATGCAGTTTGCCTGACTGCCACACACAGCTAGCAGCAGTTCACTGCAGAGAAAAAAAATTGTCTTTTTGTTCACAGGTACACCACCTGCAACAAATTGGAGCACTGTCTCTTTAAGGCTAGTTACCTTTCGCTTGCAGGTTCTCCTCACCTGCACACACACAGATTATGCAGTCTCATGCACCAAAAACACAGTTCATATAACAGATGAACTTACTTGATTGTAGGGATCTCAGATTGTGCCCGCATTCTCCACCACGTGTAAAGGACTAGCATCAAATGTAGAACTTGAAGGACACCGCCACTCGCTGGTTTTTCTTTTTAAGGGCTTTGTTAGCCCATTTTTATTAAAAGAAGTTCAAAACAAAATGAAAGGTTTCCCTCGCAGGGGTTTCAGCACTCCTATTCATCAACAAAATGTAATTTAGCCTCCTGGCTTATACATACAGCAGTGCTGCTCAGGCCTTCCACTTCAGGCTTTCATCTGTCTCCTACTGACTTTTCCCTTGGCAACACCGTCCATTTAGATAGCAGCCCCTCACTGCTCTGATCCTCAGACTTGGGTCCACTGCTCTGACCCTCAGACCTGGGTCTCTGGCTTCCAGTGTGCAGACAAGCACTCTCTGGCTTCTCCAGTTCACACTTGCACTCTGTGGCTTCTCCAGTGCACACCTGCACTCGTCGGGAGGGTGGAGCCCAGAATGCTGGTCCTGATTCTATTATCAGGCCCACACACACCTGAACAATCAGTGTGCAGTTGAGTCTCAAAACCCGGATCCAGGACTGGGGATTTCATCCCACCCGGATCTCTAAGAAATCCCCAAGCTCCGGGTCCCAAAGTGGACTTTAGTAAATCATGAGGAAACTGAAAAGCCAGTTTCCTCCCAAACAAGCAAATACCCTGGAGCCCCTCAACCTGCCTGGTTGAGAATCCTGTATTCATACACTGGTGGGGTACCACACTACCACAATAGCTAAAATTAAATCACCCCCGGACACCTTGTTGTATAGAACCAACAAAATCACAAAAAAATTTGTGACTTTTATCAACAACTTTATCATGTTAATAATACCACCACAGATGGGACAACTAGGGAGGCACTCATCCAAGAATACCTCACACAGGCTCAACTACCAAAGCTTCCTGCTTCAGAGTTGGAGGCCCTGGAGGGTGAATTCACCACCGCAGAGTTCAGAGTAGCACTTAAATCCATAGCTAATG
This sequence comes from Rana muscosa, assembly GCA_029206835.1. Lineage (NCBI taxonomy): Eukaryota > Metazoa > Chordata > Amphibia > Anura > Ranidae > Rana > Rana muscosa. Next base: position 75,631,780 of record CM055127.1, read on the forward strand.
CCAAAGCGCCGGGCCCTGACGGTCTAACAGTGGCCTACTACCGTGCTTATGCTGACACTCCAGAAACTATTCATGCCCACATCACAATGCTCCCTAAGCCCGGTAAGGACCCGAGCCTGTGTGGTAGTTACCGCCCAATCTCCTTACTGAACTTAGATGCCAAATTATATGCCAAGGTGATCGTGCTCAGACTCATGTCCCTGATTCCCCAATGGATTTCACGTGACCAAACAGGTTTTATTCCAGGTAGGGAGGCTAGGGATAATCCTCTTAGGGCCAGTTCACACCAGACGCAGTTCCGTTCAGTTCCGTGCACATTTTTTCTGCACTAAAAATGCACGCACAGTATTTTCCATGTATTTCAATGGCTCTTGTTGGCTCTAGTTCACACCCGGCAGTCAGTTCTGCATGCAGTCCGTGCAGAAACTGACCGGAAACTGACTGCATGGTGTGAACTAGAGCCAACTAGAGCCATTGGAATACATGGAAAATACTGTGCATGCATTTTGTGAAGAAAAAAAGCACACGGAACTGAACGGAACTGCTTCTGGTGTGAACTGGCCCTTAGAACACTTTCCCTGATTTCCTACGTGCGTGGGTGCTCCCAGTCCTGTCCACTGATGCTGAGAAAGCATTCAACAGGGTGGACTGGGGGTACCTGATGCCTACGTTGCTACACCTTGGCATAGGTCCGAACATGCTGTCGAGAATCTCAGCACTCTACCAATCACCTACAGCACAGTTGAGAATTAATGGTACACTAAGCGAAACTTTTTCCCTGTATAATGGAACCCGTCAGGGTTGCCCCCTCTCTCCTATCCTCTTTGCACTTTAATTAGAACCCTTCCTAGCGATGGTACGCAATGACCCCACCATTTACCGGCACATTTTTAGTACTAGGAGCTTGCACTAACACATTACCATTACACGGTACAGTTCCACTCTGTCCCACCAGAGTGACATCGCAGTTGTCCATGGCAACCTCCGACTCCAATACATGAAGTTCCCTGGAGATTTCTGGGGACAACTGTGCTGTCTTACCACCAATTGCTACAGGCAACGACCCATTTGTGACAACAGCTTTTGCTCTGGAAGAACCTGGGGTTTTCCCAACAGCAGCAAACTTTTCATTAACAGTAACACTTATAGCATTTTTAGTTTTTGCAGGCTGTCCTAGCCCACTGCCAACTTGAGGCTGGCGGGCATTAGACACAACACTTTTAGTCATCAACACAGGTTCTGTTTGGACTTTAACCCCTGCATTCCCACTGGGTATGAAAAAGTCATTCTCAAGCGCACATTCTGTGGCCCCACTAACTGGGGTCACTCTCACATTATCATGGACAGTCTCGTAGCCAGTTCTTTTATACCTGAAATCAGCAGTTCCAGGCATCATTTCATTAAAGATTGTCTTACCCACCACAGTAGTTGGGTTCACCATCTTCATTTGAGTACGTTGTCTTAAGAACCAGTCCTCAGCCGCACATTTACTGGCCAATTCCCCCTGGTGGCCATGGGATGAAATCACAGCAGGCATATCCCACTGTTTAGCACCCCCTGCAGACACCACAGAAAACTCCTCCTTGTTGCCAGGGGTGACTGCAAACATATTTGCAAAGGGATCTTGGCCCACAGGTAAAGAGTTCTGCTCAAAAACATTACCTCCAGGTGCACCCCAGAATCTAGGGCAAGACAATATTTCGTGCCCCAGCTGACCACATTCCAGGCATGGTACTGGATGACTTTTCCCCAGTGTGTTTCTCTCCTGATGATTCCCTCCAGGCACAACTTTCACTCTCGTTGCCATGGGAGATCGCAGTCTCCCAGCAGAGCTTTGCTGGCTCTCTCCAACATGCTGTATTGGCTCCTCCGGAAGCCACTTGTCACGACCCTTGGGAGGCACACCCCATGGTCCACAGACAGCCCGACTGGCCTCCACTGTGTTGCTATGGGCAACCACTCTCTGTCCTGGCCTTTGATCAGCCTCTCTTCTGGCATATAACACAGGCTTCTCAGACCTTTGTTTTGCTAGATAGCTTTGCACTGGAGCCAGGGACAAAAGGCACTTGGAGACTGCATGCCCCCACTCACTGCACCGCAAACAGCGTACTTGGTTCCATGTCTTGTCAGGGTTTCCCACCCTGCATCTGCTGGACCCTGTCTCAAGCTGTGTCACTTTCACACTTTTTGCAACAGCAGCTGGTTTAACTGCAGCAGCGTTGCCAGGGGCAACAGCACCCTTCTCCCAGGCATGGACATCCGGCAGCTCTCTTTTTGTATGGAAGGTTGGCTTGCCTTCCACTTTAGCTTGGTCCAATCCTGCCAGGTGTTGCTTGCACCAATCCACTGCAGATTCAAACGCTGGTGGACTCTCCACACTAGCCGTCATCTGTGCATTCATTGCACCAGGGTTGCTAGGGACAACAGCAGCCCTCTTTTCCCTTGGAAAACTCTGTTTAGGCATGTATGGGGTTCGATCAGGCGGTAACAACCCCTCCAGCCACAGAGCTCTATCTATCATCTCAGCCATCCTTGCTTATTTTAGGCGTTTTGATCGCCCCATCCTTGCGGTCTTGCACACAGCAACTTGTAACAGTTCTTGGCGGAGAAAAGGAAAAAAAATAAAAATCTGTTTGTTTCTCCTTTCACAGGTACACAACCTGCATGCAACAGTCCATCAAATAAACTTCTGTGCAATGCAGTTTGCCTGACTGCCACACACAGCTAGCAGCAGTTCACTGCAGAGAAAAAAAATTGTCTTTTTGTTCACAGGTACACCACCTGCAACAAATTGGAGCACTGTCTCTTTAAGGCTAGTTACCTTTCGCTTGCAGGTTCTCCTCACCTGCACACACACAGATTATGCAGTCTCATGCACCAAAAACACAGTTCATATAACAGATGAACTTACTTGATTGTAGGGATCTCAGATTGTGCCCGCATTCTCCACCACGTGTAAAGGACTAGCATCAAATGTAGAACTTGAAGGACACCGCCACTCGCTGGTTTTTCTTTTTAAGGGCTTTGTTTGCCCATTTTTATTAAAAGAAGTTCAAAACAAAATGAAAGGTTTCCCTCGCAGGGGTTTCAGCACTCCTATTCATCAACAAAATGTAATTTAGCCTCCTGGCTTATACATACAGCAGTGCTGCTCAGGCCTTCCACTTCAGGCTTTCATCTGTCTCCTACTGACTTTTCCCTTGGCAACACCGTCCATTTAGATAGCAGCCCCTCACTGCTCTGATCCTCAGACTTGGGTCCACTGCTCTGACCCTCAGACCTGGGTCTCTGGCTTCCAGTGTGCAGACAAGCACCCTCTGGCTTCTCCAGTTCACACTTGCACTCTGTGGCTTCTCCAGTGCACACCTGCACTCGTCGGGAGGGTGGAGCCCAGAATGCTGGTCCTGATTCTATTATCAGGCCCACACACACCTGAACAATCAGTGTGCAGTTGAGTCTCAAAACCCGGATCCAGGACTGGGGATTTCATCCCACCCGGATCTCTAAGAAATCCCCAAGCTCCGGGTCCCAAAGTGGACTTTAGTAAATCATGAGGAAACTGAAAAGCCAGTTTCCTCCCAAACAAGCAAATACCCTGGAGCCCCTCAACCTGCCTGGTTGAGAATCCTGTATTCATACACTGGTGGGGTACCACACTACCACAATAGCTAAAATTAAATCACCCCCGGACACCTTGTTGTATAGAACCAACAAAATCACAAAAAATTTTGTGACTTTTATCAACAACTTTATCATGTTAATAATACCACCACAGATGGGACAACTAGGGAGGCACTCATCCAAGAATACCTCACACAGGCTCAACTACCAAAGCTTCCTGCTTCAGAGTTGGAGGCCCTGGAGGGTGAATTCACCACCGCAGAGTTCAGAGTAGCACTTAAATCCATAGCTAATGCCAAAGCGCCGGGCCCTGACGGTCTAACAGTGGCCTACTACCGTGCTTATGCTGACACTCCAGAAACTATTCATGCCCACATCACAATGCTCCCTAAGCCCGGTAAGGACCCGAGCCTGTGTGGTAGTTACCGCCCAATCTCCTTACTGAACTTAGATGCCAAATTATATGCCAAGGTGATCGTGCTCAGACTCATGTCCCTGATTCCCCAATGGATTTCACGTGACCAAACAGGTTTTATTCCAGGTAGGGAGGCTAGGGATAATCCTCTTAGGGCCAGTTCACACCAGACGCAGTTCCGTTCAGTTCCGTGCACATTTTTTCTGCACTAAAAATGCACGCACAGTATTTTCCATGTATTTCAATGGCTCTTGTTGGCTCTAGTTCACACCCGGCAGTCAGTTCTGCATGCAGTCCGTGCAGAAACTGACCGGAAACTGACTGCATGGTGTGAACTAGAGCCAACTAGAGCCATTGGAATACATGGAAAATACTGTGCATGCATTTTGTGAAGAAAAAAAGCACACGGAACTGAACGGAACTGCTTCTGGTGTGAACTGGCCCTTAGAACACTTTCCCTGATTTCCTACGTGCGTGGGTGCTCCCAGTCCTGTCCACTGATGCTGAGAAAGCATTCAACAGGGTGGACTGGGGGTACCTGATGCCTACGTTGCTACACCTTGGCATAGGTCCGAACATGCTGTCGAGAATCTCAGCACTCTACCAATCACCTACAGCACAGTTGAGAATTAATGGTACACTAAGCAAAACTTTTTCCCTGTATAATGGAACCCGTCAGGGTTGCCCCCTCTCTCCTATCCTCTTTGCACTTTAATTAGAACCCTTCCTAGCGATGGTACGCAATGACCCCAACATCCACGGAACACAAATATGCGGCGTACGCAGATGACATTCTTTTTTATGTTCAACGGTAGGGATGAGCTTCGTGTTCGAGTCGAACATACGTTCGACTCGAACATCGGCTGTTCGATCGTTCGACGAAGATCGAACGATTTGGGCCGTTCGCGCCAAATTCGAGTGACGCGAACGGCCCACAATGCACTACGCCATCGCAGTGTCATCCAGGCGCTGTGATTGGCCAAGCATGCACTGTGACCCCGCATGCTTGGCCAATCACAGCGCCGGCAGCGAGGAGAGCAATGATTGGCCACAGGCAGGATGCCTGTGGCCAATTATTGCTGAGGGTGTTTAGTACACGCCCCACACTATAAAAGGCCGCCAGCACGGCGGCCTAGTGTAGTGTGTTCCGGAGCAGGGAAAGACAAGCATAGGCAGGGACAGTGACATTTATTTCTTTCTTGCTTAACCTGGATTCCTTTAGTTTAGGGAAAGAGAAGGATAGGTAGGGAGAGTGTCAGTGTGTTTTACTGTGCGAGTCCTTGTTTCTAGGGACAAAGAAGGAAAGTGAGGGGAATTCTCCTTGTGCTATAGTGTGCTTTAAAAAAACATTTTTTCTAGGGACAGAAAACTCTAGGTAGGGAGAGTGTCAGTTTCTTTCACTGTGCCAGTCCTTGTTTCTAGGGACAAAGAAGGAAAGTGAGGGGAATTCTCCTTGTGCTATAGTGTGCTTTAAAAAAACATTTTTTCTAGGGACAGAAAACTCTAGGTAGGGAGAGTGTCAGTTTCTTTCACTGTGCCAGTCCTTGTTTCTAGGGACAAAGAAGGAAAGTGAGGGGAATTCTCCTTGTGCTATAGTGTGCTTTAAAAAAACATTTTTTCTAGGGACAGAAAACTCTAGGTAGGGAGAGTGTCAGTTTCTTTCACTGTGCCAGTCCTTGTTTCTAGGGACAAAGAAGGAAAGTGAGGGGAATTCTCCTTGTGCTATAGTGTGCTTTAAAAAAACATTTTTTCTAGGGACAGAAAACTCTAGGTAGGGAGAGTGTCAGTTTCTTTCACTGTGCCAGTCCTTGTTTCTAGGGACAAAGAAGGAAAGTGAGGGGAATTCTCCTTGTGCTATAGTGTGCTTTAAAAAAACATTTTTTCTAGGGACAGAAAACTCTAGGTAGGGAGAGTGTCAGTTTCTTTCACTGTGCCAGTCCTTGTTTCTAGGGACAAAGAAGGAAAGTGAGGGGAATTCTCCTTGTGCTATAGTGTGCTTTAAAAAAACATTTTTTCTAGGGACAGAAAACTCTAGGTAGGGAGAGTGTCAGTTTCTTTCACTGTGCCAGTCCTTGTTTCTAGGGACAAAGAAGGAAAGTGAGGGGAATTCTCCTTGTGCTATAGTGTGCTTTAAAAAAACATTTTTTCTAGGGACAGAAAACTCTAGGTAGGGAGAGTGTCAGTTTCTTTCACTGTGCCAGTCCTTGTTTCTAGGGACAAAGAAGGAAAGTGAGGGGAATTCTCCTTGTGCTATAGTGTGCTTTAAAAAAACATTTTTTCTAGGGACAGAAAACTCTAGGTAGGGAGAGTGTCAGTTTCTTTCACTGTGCCAGTCCTTGTTTCTAGGGACAAAGAAGGAAAGTGAGGGGAATTCTCCTTGTGCTATAGTGTGCTTTAAAAAAACATTTTTTCTAGGGACAGAAAACTCTAGGTAGGGAGAGTGTCAGTTTCTTTCACTGTGCCAGTCCTTGTTTCTAGGGACAAAGAAGGAAAGTGAGGGGAATTCTCCTTGTGCTATAGTGTGCTTTAAAAAAACATTTTTTCTAGGGACAGAAAACTCTAGGTAGGGAGAGTGTCAGTTTCTTTCACTGTGCCAGTCCTTGTTTCTAGGGACAAAGAAGGAAAGTGAGGGGAATTCTCCTTGTGCTATAGTGTGCTTTAAAAAAACATTTTTTCTAGGGACAGAAAACTCTAGGTAGGGAGAGTGTCAGTTTCTTTCACTGTGCCAGTCCTTGTTTCTAGGGACAAAGAAGGAAAGTGAGGGGAATTCTCCTTGTGCTATAGTGTGCTTTAAAAAAACATTTTTTCTAGGGACAGAAAACTCTAGGTAGGGAGAGTGTCAGTTTCTTTCACTGTGCCAGTCCTTGTTTCTAGGGACAAAGAAGGAAAGTGAGGGGAATTCTCCTTGTGCTATAGTGTGCTTTAAAAAAACATTTTTTCTAGGGACAGAAAACTCTAGGTAGGGAGAGTGTCAGTTTCTTTCACTGTGCCAGTCCATGTTTCTAGGGACAAAGAAGGAAAGTGAGGGGAATTCTCCTTGTGCTATAGTGTGCTTTAAAAAAACATTTTTTCTAGGGACAGAAAACTCTAGGTAGGGAGAGTGTCAGTTTCTTTCACTGTGCCAGTCCTTGTTTCTAGGGACAAAGAAGGAAAGTGAGGGGAATTCTCCTTGTGCTATAGTGTGCTAAAGCATTCCTCATCAACCATCTTTGAAATCCTTGTTTTTTGGACAGTCAGGGAAATTGTCGTTGTGCTATTCTGTGCAAAAGCAATAATCCTCAACCATATTTAGAAATCCTTAAGTAAAGGGACAGAGAAGGACACCTGAAGGTAGCCCTTATTGCTTTTTTCCCATCTCCCTGCAGGCCATCTATTAGAATGTCTGGAAGGCAAACAAGGAGAGGCAGACAGTCAGGAGGCAATAAAAGAGGGCAAGCAGGCTCTGTGTCTGGGGGCAACAGTGCTGGTCGTGGACGCGGTGCATTGTCATCAGCACATGGCCATGGGACACGCTTGTCCTTCTTTTCGGCAGCTGGACATGTTGAGCCACATCATGCCGAAGACTTGGTAGAGTGGATGACCAAGCCCTCCTCCTCCTCCTCATCCTCTCTCACCCAGGCTCAGGGTACTGGCAAAGCAGCTGCCAAAGCGTCCTCTTCCCTGGTATCAATGTCAGACTCATCATCAGTCACTCCTTCCCTAGACCCACCATGTCCTCCTCCTGAGGAGTCCCCCGAACTGTTTGAGCACAGTGTTGGGTACATGCTCCAGGAGGATGCCCAGCGTTTCGAAGGGTCTGATGATGAAACCCAGCTACAGGAAGGCAGTAGCGTGAGAGCAGACAGAGGGGATGCTCAAGAAGGACACCAATCTGGCAGTCATGTTCCAGCAGCTGCAGCATACTGCCAGATTGGCTCCAGTGATGAGGAGGGAGGGGATGATGAGGTCACTGACTCCACGTGGGTGCCTAATAGGAGAGAGGAGGAGGAGGAGGATGAGGAGGAGGCACATCTCCAACGAGGCAGGATGCCCTTTGGTGGCCAGCGTAAGGGCAGTACACCGACGGAATCACACCGCAGAGCTCCGCCTGTGCAGGGCCCAGCCTCTGCCCGTCATTCAAAAAGTTCCTTGGTGTGGGCCTTTTTTGAGGCTAGTGCATCAGATCGCACAGCTGCTGTTTGCAACATATGTCTCAAGCGTATATCGCTTGGCCAAAACATCAGCCGCTTGGGTACCACATGCCTGACCAGACATATGTTGACCTGCCATGCAGCTCGTTGGCAAGCCTACCTCAAAGACCCACACCAAAGAACAAAGCGGACCTCTCCTTGCACCGCATCAGCTGGGATCTCCAACCCCACTATAACTTCAGTCCTCTCTGAAACATGCACTGAGAGGAATGAAGGTGTAGAATTAGGTGTGTCACAGCCAAGTACTTGCGGCCACTCTGCTAGCAGTACACCGACGTCCGATTCTAGCAGGCAAATTTCCCTGCCCCAGCTGCTGGACCGTCGAAAGAAGTTCACTCCCAGCCATCCACATGCCCAGCGGTTGAATGCTAGCTTGGCTAAATTGCTAGCGCTTCAACTGCTGCCTTTTCAGTTGGTAGACTCGGCCCCCTTCCGTGAGTTTGTGCAATGTGCGGTTCCTCAGTGGCAGGTTCCCAAACGCCACTTTTTCTCACGGAAGGCTATTCCGGCTCTCTACCGGCATGTGGAAGGCAATGTCTTGGCCTCGCTGGACAGGGCGGTCAGCGGTAAGGTGCATATTACCGCTGACTCATGGTCCAGCAGGCATGGACAGGGACGTTACCTTTCTTTCACGGCCCATTGGGTCACTCTTTTGGCAGCTGGGAAGGATGCAGGACAAGGTGCAGTAGTGTTGGAGGTTGTTCCACCGCCACGCCTCCAAAATGCTACTACTGGTTGTGACACACCTCTCTCCTCCACCCCCTCCTCTCTTCTTCCTCCATGGCCTCTTCCTGTGGTTTGTCCTATGAACCAGCGGTGCTCCGTAGCCGTTCACGGGGCTACGCAAGTACGCAGGCAAAAAGATGCCATGCCGTGCTTGCGCTGGTGTGTTTGGGGGACAGAAGCCACACTGGGGCAGAGGTCCTGTCTGCTCTGCAGGGCCAGGCCGAGAGGTGGTTGACGCCACGCCAGCTTAAGCCAGGAATGGTGGTTTGCGACAATGGCACCAACCTCCTCTCCGCCCTCCGACAGGGACAACTGACCCATGTGCCCTGTGTGGCTCACGTCCTTAACCTGGTGGTGCAGCGGTTCTTGGGCAGGTACCCGGGCTTACAGGATGTCCTGAGGCAGGCCAGGAAAGTCTGTGTGCATTTCCGCAAATCTTATAATGCCAGTGCTCGCCTGGCTGAGCTGCAAAAGGAGTTGAACCTGCCCAAGAACCGCCTTATATGTGACATGCCCACCAGGTGGAACTCAACGTTGGCCATGCTGCAGCGGCTGCACACGCAGCAGAGGGCCATCAATGAGTACCTGTGCGACTACGGCACCAGGACAGGGTCAGGGGAGCTTGTTTTTTTTTTCTCCACGCCAGTGGGGCATGATCAGGGATGCATGCACTGTCCTGGCACCATTTGAGGAGGCCACGAGGATGGTGAGCAGTGACAGTGCATGCATCAGTGACACTGTACCTCTTGTCCACCTGTTGGAGCACACGCTGCGTGGAATAATGGACAGGGCACTTGAGGCAGAACAGAGGCAGGAAGAGGAGGACTTCCTTGCCTCTCAAGGCCCCCTTTACCCAGACAGTGTTCCTTCTGTCCCACCCATCGCACAGGAAGAGGAAGAGGAGGAGGAGGAGGAGGAGGATTGTGTCAGCATGGAGGTGGAGGCTGGCACTCAGCATCATCAGCAGCAGTCTTTTAGGGATGATTTACAGTCCCAAGAAACCAGTGGACTTGTACGTGGCTGGGAGGAGGTGGCTGCGGATCATGTCGTCCTTAGTGACCCAGAGGACTCCGGAGCGAATGCCTCAGCAAACCTACGCTGCATGGCCTCCCTGATCCTGCAAAGTCTGCGGAAGGATCCTCGTATTCTTCGGATCAAGGAGAGGGACCATTACTGGCTGGCCACTCTCCTTGATCCACGGTACAAGGGTAAGGTTGCGGACCTTATGTTACCTTCGCAGAGGGAGCAGAGGATGAGACAACTCCGGGAGGCCTTGCAGAAAGGTCTGTGCAACGCGTTCCCAGAGACTGGGAGGTTACAAACTCCTGGTCCTGGACAACGAGTTGCTGAGGCTTCGGCCAGTCAAAGAAGGAGCGGTGGGGAAGGTGGCCGTCTGACCGATGCGTTCAGACAATTCTTTAGTCCGCAGCCCCAAAGTATGATCGGTTCCAGCAACCATCGCCAGCGTCTGATAAACATGGTGCAGGAATATCTAGGGGCAAGGTCAGACTTGGACACCTTCCCCACCGAAAATCCTCTGGCTTACTGGGTCTTGAGGATGGATCACTGGCCAGAGCTTGCACAGTATGCAATTGAGCTACTGGCCTGTCCTGCATCCAGCGTTCTTTCGGAACGCACATTCAGTGCTGCTGGAGGATTTGTCACGGATCACAGGGTGCGCCTGTCCACCGACTCGGTTGATCGACTGACTTTCATCAAGATGAACCAGTCTTGGATCACCACCAGCTACCACACACCTGATGCTGATATAACAGACTAATTGATTTTAACATGTCACATCCCTTCAAGACTGATGCTGATGCTGAGTGCCTGTGCTGTTATGTTGACTGGCTATCCTCCTCCTCCGAGTCCTCAATGATACGATTGATGATGATAGCTTGGAAGATCATTTTTGTTTATGGGTGCCGCCACCAGTGGCTAAGGCCCAATTTTTCAGCCCCTGTTTTACAGGGGAGTGTAATTACAATTTTTTTAGCAATAATTTGCCATAGGGCTCATTGCTGTGCTCCAAGTACAGTATCTGTGAGGGGTTGGAGTGTTGTGGCACCAGTGCCTAAGGCCCAATTTTTCAGCCCCTGTTTAACAGGGGCGTGTCATTACAATTTTTGAAGCAATACTTTGCAACAGGGCTCATTGCTGTGCTCCAAGTACAGTATCTGTGAGGGGTTGTAGTGTTGTGCCACCAGTGCCTAAGGCCCAATTTTTCAGCCCCTGTTTAACAGGGGCGTGTCATTACAATTTTTGAAGCAATACTTTGCAACAGGGCTCATTGCTGTGCTCCAAGTACAGTATCTGTGAGGGGTTGTAGTGTTGTGCCACCAGTGCCTAAGGCCCAATTTTTCAGCCCCTGTTCAACAGGGGCATGCAATTACAATTCTTGATCTAATAATTCACAGCAGGGCCCATTGCTGCACCCACCAAGAGTAACTCTGAGGGCTTACAGTGTTGTGGCAACGCCACCACCACCACCACCACCACGAAAGGCCCAATTTTTCAGCCCCTGTTCAAAAGGGGCATGTAATTACAATTCTTGATCTAATAATTCACAGCAGGGCCCATTCCTGCACCCACCAAGAGTAACTCTGAGGGCTTACAGTGTTGTGGCAACACCACCACCACCACCACGAAAGGCCCAATTTTTCAGCCCCTGTTCAACAGGGGCATGCAATTACAATTCTTGATCTAATAATTCACAGCAGGGCCCATTGCTGCACCCACCAAGAGTAACTGTCAGGGCTTACAGTGTTGTGGCACCAGCACCACCATCAAAGGCCCAATTTTTACTACCACTGTTCAACAATTATATGTAATTAAAATTCCTGATATAATAGTTGACAGCAGGGCGTTCCAGCACCAGCCAAGAGTAACTGTGAGTGCTTACAGTGTTGTGCCAACACCAACAACTAAGGGGCCTATTTCTGCAGAGTATATACGGCAGGTCCCTACTTTCAAACATCCAACTTACAAACGACTCCTACTTGCAAACGCAAGAAGACAACAGGAAGTGAGAGGAAATCTACCACTAGGAAGGAAAATTCTCTCCTGTAAGAATAAATATGGGAGAAAGGTGTCTCCTCTGTACTGATGCTTTATCAGCAATCCTTGTTTCAAGAAAAACACCACATTTCAAAAACAGTTGTCATTGGGACGGAAAGTGAGGTGAAATGTTCTGAACAGGGGCACAGACAGCAAAACAAATGTTACAGGGGTGATAACCCTTACCTATGTTTTCCAAAAAGTTTAAAAATAGATTTTTGGGCTGGAGCTACACTTCAACAATGTACCTGTTCAAAATTACAAACAGATTCTACATAAGAACAAACCTACAGTCCCTGTCTTGTATGCACCGCCTGTATACGGCTGTTCAGAGTATATAGGGCCTTTTTTATTTTATGTGCGGGGTTCCCCTTAATATCCATACAAGACCCAAAGGGGCTGGTAATGGGCTGGGGTAGGGGGGGTCATGGGGTAGCTATGCCATTTTTCTTAAAGATTTTCATCCATATTACCGGGACCAGACATTACATTAAAGCCGCAAGCAGTTTTAAATGGCTTTTTTTTCCTTTAGAAGTGTCATTTTGTGCAGGGACAGTTCTAAACACGGGAAACACGTGGCACTTCACAGGCATACTTTAGACACCCCCCAGGTACGATATTTAAAGGAATATTTGACTTTTTTTTTTCACTTTATGCATCATTAAAATGACTGCTCCCGAAAAACAACCGTTTTTAAAACTTCTTTTTGCATTGATACATGTCCCCTGGTGCAGAACCCGGGTTCCCAAACCCTTTTTAGGACAATAACATGCATAATAGTTGTTATAATTAGCACTTTAGAATTCGAACGTTCGCATCCATTGTATTTAATAGGGTTCTAATGTTCGTACGAACTTTCGGTCCGTTCGCGGGTTCTGGTGCGAACCGAACCCGGGGGTGTTCGGCTCATCACTATTCAACGGCCCCTTATTACACTCCCCAATCTCATGGCGGCCTTTACTAGATTTGGAACCCTCTCTAATTTTAAAATTATTCTGTCCAAATCGGAAATCTCGAACGTATCGATCTCCCACAGAACGGCAGCATTATTGAAACCTTCTTTCCCCTTTAGTTGGCAACCCCACTCATTGAAATACTTAGGAATTTACCTCACTCCTAATCCAGCATCCTTGTTTCGTAGGAATTATATCCCTTTGCTGAACTCCATTAGAGCACACTTACAAAAAATGGACCCAGATGGCTCACTCATGTTTGGGACTTATTGGCATTGTAAAAATTAAAGTTTTGCCCAGACTGCTCTTCCTGTTCCAAATGATTCCCTACAAGATTCCTCCTGGATTTTTTAAGGTGGTGCAATCTATAATATGCAGATATATATGGAACCGTAAATGACCCAGAATTGCTTTTAAATGTTTAATTAAGTCGAAACACGGCAGAGAATTAGGGCTTCCAGACTTTAAACGCTACTTTCTAGCCATTGCACTGAACCGTATATCTGATTGGAAATTCCACAAGGCCTCAAAACTCTGAGTACAGCTGGAAATTGATATGAGCGGAGTAGACTTGTTCCCTCTCATCTGGATACCTGGCAAATTCCGTAAGCTGGCCCCAACTGTTTCGCCATTTACCAAATCAACTTTTGCATTGTGGGAATTGTTGTTCAAATGGCAGAAATGGCCCTATAACTCTCCGCTCATGCAGCTAACTGCCCATGATTACTTTCCTCCTGGGAACATCGATTCCAGATACAGCAATTGGATCTCGGATACATCTCTTCTACTACACCAAGTGGCCTCGGCCACCAGCATCCGAACTATATCTGACTTGGTACCAACAACACCAATCTCATTTATGGACCAATGGAAATATCACCAACTTTCGAAATTTGTTAAGTCTCTCCCACAACCGCTGCGGTCGGAGTCAGAGCTGAATCCCATAGAGAGTCTACTTGTTGGGGACCAACCCCCTGATAAACCCATTTTTTTTTTTTATCAGGCTCTATTGACTTTGCCTCCTGTTGCTCAGCAGACGTTCCTGGCTAAATGGGAACAAGAGCTCCAAAGCTCATTATCAGACATTCAACGTTCTAATATACTTCAATTATCACATGTCTAATCTATCTCTTCGAAGGCAGCGGAAGTTAACTACAAACTGCTGACAAGATGGCACTACAAGTGCACTACAAGTGCTTCACAAAACTTTCCCGGCCATTTCGGATCTTTGCTGAAGGGGTTTTGGGTTCATGGGACATTTATTAGACCATATTGGAATACTGTGTTACACTGGATCAAAAAAATTCAAGGGAGTGTTGTTCCAGACGACCCTTGGGCAATATTGTTTCATTGTATGGGTGAACCAACAGGATCGTATAAAAAATCTATTACACCCCACCTCTTGAACGCGGCAAAGTCGCTTATTCCAAAATTCTGGAAACAACAAACAATTCCCACGGTACGCCAATGGTTGGTGGTGGTGGATCGTATCTACCATATGGAAAAAAGCATGCTTACGCTAAGAAATAAATCTGACTTAGCGAACAAGATATGGTCCTGTTGGTTCGCCTTTAAGTATACAGCTGCATATGCAAACATTATGGCCCAGCAGGGATAGTCGAGTAAAGTGTATAGGCATTTAGGAAAGGTTTCCTGTTCAGGCTGGATAACTCCCCTCCCTTCCCCTCCCCTTCTCCCTTCCCTCCTTTCTTTTCTTTTCCTTGTCTTTCCTTCTCTCCTTTCTTCTTAATGTTTTGAAATTTTCACGTGACACCTGGAAGTTTTACTGTTTTGAGGTGGGTAATACCCGGATGATACATTCACATTGTTTAGTGGCGCCATCCTTAGGCCATGGACTTTTAGCGGACCTGATGTAATGACCGCCCCATATTTAAGATATTTTTCTAAAAGTATTTTGGAAGTTTTCTTGATTGGCCTTAGCCACATGTTGAGATGTAATACTGTTAAAAAATGTCATGTGGGGATACTGTACCTCTTTCAATGTCTTTTACTTTTGTCATTTGTCATACACCTTCTAATAAAAACTTATTGAGCAAAAAAAGTAGGCAGAAGAGGGAAACAAACAAACATTTTCACACTTTGTGGAAAATGAGGCTTGATGCCCCCTATTGCACTGGGCATTTGCCAATACGTTCCATTATAGTACAAACAACCCTATATAGTTGTATTCAGAAATATACAAATCAAAGATATTTCTCCAAGTTTTTATGAAACAGGTGTACCCCTGCTTAGTTGATATGAGAGGTTTTGGTACAGCATCTATTGGCCTCCATTTATAACTTAAAGCTGAACTCTAAGCAAATCGATATATGACTGGAGGAGAAAAACTTTTTGTTAATCTGTCTTTTCTCTATTCATAGATCCTTTTTCATTTATAGAAGCTATAGTAAGCTTCTCTGAATATGGAGGGGGCAGAAAGCATGGGCATAGTCAGCATAGTTGAAATTTTTGATGAGTGCATACGACACCTAGTAAGCCACACTAAAAGATTAAGGGGGGGGGGGGTTTGGCAGAGGCAACTTTGTTGCTGACTTTGTTTTTATTTTTTACGAGGCTTTGGCTTTAAGCAATAAATATGTAAGTACACATGGCTGGTACAGTGAAACTGCAAATGGCTCAATAAATCAGTTATGGTTTCTTTGATCACTTGTTAAGATTCACAAAGTAAAATCTCTAACACTCTGGTGCACAAGGACAAAATGGGGTTTATATCCCAAAGGCAAGCATCTGACACCCATTATCTCATCTATGTTTCAATCAACACTAAATTACCTTAGTCTATCATTACCCTTCACGTAAAAAAGACATTAAAGTGACAGTAAACACAGGCAGTTTAATATACTGTATATTATCCATTCTATTTACATATATAGATGATGCCACTGTATTAATTGAAAAAACCTAAGTATCTTTTCTCATAGCCAATATACAGCAGTCACATGGCTTTCCCCAGATCTTTCCATTCTTCAGGGAAAGATCAGCAGGAGGAGCTTCTATTGATTTAAAAAAAGTGCATAGCCTGTTCCACACCCCATCAGCTTGTGTCTATTGTGATTATGTACTTAGAATTACAGGGAGGTGATGCCTTCATCAACCCAGATGTAATTTCCTGCCCCCATAGTGTAAAGCTGTTTAATGAGCATGGAGGAGGGAGGGAGTAGTCTCAATTATCCATAGTGTTTACGTCCACATGTGTGAATCTTCAGTCATGTGGACTGCTCAGGGAGGAAACGCTTTTCATAGAATCACACTGAAAGCTACACATGTGTACTAGCTGTGGAAACGGCCTCTCTGCAGAATCTCCAGCTGCAGCAGGGACAAAGACAGGGGGGAGGGACAGAGAATGGCAGGATCAACCAGTTTTTTTGCAGAAGACAAATCCTATGGTGGCTGAATGAGTATGATTGGCATGCAATACAGTATTTATTGATAGTTTTTGCTGATATGGTTTTAATGTCACTTTAAACAAATTTTTTGTTTCTGAAATCCATACATTTCTATACTTCAGCCTCATAACAGACTTAAAACTACCTAGTGCCCAGACTGCACCTATAACCACTCAGCAGGGAACAAGACCAAGATGGTCATGCTCACTGGTACTTTTCACACCTGGAACATTCTACATTACAGGAACTAAAGCACATCTAAAGGCTACTGTGTGACAGCAGAAACAGGTCTCTAGTAGGGTTGAGCGAACCCAAACTGTAAAGTTCGGGTTCGTACCGGACTTTTGGGTTTTTGGGTCCCGGACCGGAACAATTGACTGTATGTCCGGGTTCGGGTCCAGTGTTCGGCGATGTAATGGAGCATTTTTAAAAGCTGCAGGGCAGCCAATCAACTTTCGTTTAACTGGTGTGCCCTTAGAAGCCATCACAGCCATGCCTACTAATGGCATGGCTGTGATTGGCCAGTGCAGCATGTGACCCAGCCTCTATATAAGCTAGAGGCACACAGCACAGCACGTCACTCTGCTCTAGACAGTGTAGGGAAAGGTTCCTGGCTGCTGTTGCTGTGAGGGAGAGAATTACATGATAGGAGTCAGTCCTGATTCTGAAATATATTCAAATTAGTCAGCGATCTACATAGATTTAGTTGTGTGGGTGCAGTGCACAAGCTTTTTACACTGCACTGAGAGAAAAGATAGACAGTGTAGGGCAAGGTTCCTGTTGCTGCTTTTAGGGAGAGAGAATTATCTAGGAGTCCAGATTCAGAAATCTATTCTAATAACTCAGCGATCTACATAGATTTACCTGGTTGGGTTGCAGTGCACAGTCTTTTTACACTGCCATGAGCCCAGTGCCAGAGAAAATATAACTTTTATCTGCAAGCTCAGTGCACAGCACTGCATATGTTACTGTGAGATACACCCTGTACATACTGTGGGTGTATTCTGCTCTTCCAAAAACACCCATTTAGGGCAAAAAAATTTTTAGCAGTGTTTTCTGCATATCTGGAGGTGTGAGATACACAATTTATATATTTTTCTTCTATTGTGCTATTCAAATAAAACATTTTTAGGGCAAAAACATTTTTTTTTTAATAGCATTTTCTGCATTTCTGTAGGTTTTGAGATACACCGTTTACATACTCTGGGTGTATTCTGCTATTGCAAAAACACACATTTAGTGCAAAAAATATATATTTTGCAGTGTTTTCTGCATATCTGCAGGTGTGAGATACACAATTTATATATTTTTCTTCTATTGTGCTATTCAAATAAAAATTCTTTAGGGCAAAAACATTTTTTTTTTAATAGCATTTTCTGCATTTCTGTAGGTTTTGAGATACACTGTTTACATACTCTGGGTGTATTCTGCTATTGCAAAAACACACATTTAGTGCAAAAATATATATTTTGCAGTGTTTTCTGCATATCTGCAGGTGTGAGATACACAATTTATATATTTTTCTTCTATTGTGCTATTCAAATAAAAAAATTTTACGGCAAAAACATTTTTTTTTTGAATAGCATTTTCTGCATTTCTGTAGGTGTGAGATACACCGTTTACATACTGTAGGTGTATTCTGCTATTGCAAAAACACCCATTTAGGGCAAGATCCTAAATTTGGAAAATATGAGGAGAACATCAAAGAAGGGACGTGGCCCCGGTCGTGGTGCTGCTGGTGGAGCTCCTGTTGCAGGGAGAGGACGTGGTCGATCTGTGCCAGCTACACGCACAAGTGAAACACCTTCCTCAGGTGCGAGTAGGGGACAGAGCCTGCAGCGGTATTTGGTCGCGCCTAATGAGGCTGTACGAATGTTGAGGCCAGGACAAGTACAGGCGATAGTAGATTGGTTTGCTGACAGTGCCTCTGGTTCATTCACATTGTCTCCCACCCAGTCTCCTGATGAAAGATCAGAGTTGTCACCTGCAGCCGATGTCCATCAGTCTTTCACCTCACCCCCTTGCAAATCAGCCAATCAGTCTGAGCCCCAAATCTTGCAGCAGTCTCTTCTGCTTTTCGATGACTCTGTTAGCAGGGTTTCCCAGGGCCATCCACCTAGCCCTGCCCCAGAAGTGGAAGAGATTGTGTGCACCGATGCCCAACCACTTATGTTTCATGATGAGTACATGGGAGGACCATCGCAGCATGTCTCAGATGATGACGAAACACAGGTGCCAACTGCTGCTGCTTTCTCAATTGTGCAGACCGACAAGGAGGGCAGGGGTGAAGACTGGGTGGAAGATGATGTGGAGGACGATGAGGTCCTTGACCCCACATGGAGTCAACGTCATGCAGGTGACCAGTGTAGTTCGGAGGAAGAGGCGGTGGTCGCACAGAGCCACCAGCACAGCAGAAGAGGGAGCAGGGTGCAAAAGTTGAGCGTCTGTCCCCTAGACAGTACGTCTGCTACTGCCCAACGCAGCAAGGGACCGAGCACACCAAAGCCAGGTCCAAGGAGTTCCCTAGCGTGGCAGTTCTTCAGACAATGTACTGATGACAAGACACGTGTGGTTTGCACGCTGTGCAATCAGACCCTGAAGTGAGGCATAAACGTTCTCAACCTGAGCACAACCTGCATGACCAGGCATCTAAGTGCAAGGCACGAGCTGCAGTGGAGTAGACACCTCAAAAACCAAGAAAGGTCTCTGGCTCCTCCTGCTTCCTCTTCTGCTGCAGTCTTGGCCTCTTCATCCACCTCTGTAGTGACAATGGCACCTGCCAACCCACAAACAGAGGATCTGCCAGCAACACTAGCACCTGGGTCACCAACCATCTCCACAATGTCCCATGGAAGCGTTTAGCTCTCTATCTCCCAAACACTGGAGCGGAAGAGGAAGTACCCCCCTAGCCACCCGCGATCCTTGACCCTGAATGCCAGCATTTCTAAATTCCTCGCCTTTGAAATGCTGTCATTCCGACTGGTGGAGACGCAGAGTTTTAAAAGCCTGATGGCATTGGCTGTCCCACAGTACATCGTGCCCAGCCGCCACTACTTTTCCAGGCGAGCCATCCCTTCCCTGCACAACCAAGTGGGGGACAAAATCAGGTGTGCACTGCGCAACACCATCTGTGGCAAGGTCCACCTAACTACGGATGTGTGGACCAGTAAGCACGGTCAGGGACGTTATATCTCCCTAACAGCTCACTGGGTAAATGCAGTGGCGGCTGGGCCTGAGGCAGATAGCAGTTTGGCGCATGTCCTTCCACCACCAAGGATTGCAGGACGCTTCAGTTTGCCTCCTGTTGCTAACTCCTCCTACTCCGCTTCCTCATCCTCTGCCGCCTCCTCATCTGGTCAGCGTAACACCTTCACCACCAACTTCAGCACAGCCAGGGGTAAACGACAGCAGGCAGTTATAAAACTTTCCTGTTTGGGAGGGAAAAACCCCACACCGCGCAGGAGTTGTGGAGGGACATGGAACAACAGACCGATGAGTGGTTGGTGGCAGTGAACCTCAAGCCCGGCCTGGTGGTGTGCGATAATGGGTGAAATCTCGTAGCAGCTCTGGGCCTAGCCGGTTTGACGCACATCCTTTGCCTGGCGCATGTGCTGAACTTGGTGGTCCAGGGGTTCCTGAAAAATTACCCTGATATGCCAGAGCTGCTGTAGAAAGTGCGTGCTGTCTGTGCGCACTTTAGGCATTCTCACCCTGCTGCTGCTCGCCTGTCAGCGGTGCAGCGTAACTTTGGCCTTCACGCTCACCGCCTCATATGTGACGTGCCCATGAGGTGGAACTCCACCATGCACATGCTGGCCAGACTGTGCGAGCAGCAGCAGGCGATAATGGAGTTTCATCTGCAGCATGCAAGCGTGAGTCGCTCTAAAGGAACAGCACCACTTCACCACCAATAACTGGGCCTCCATGCGAGACCTGAGTGCCTTGTTGCGCTGTTTCGAGTACTCCATCAACATGGCCAGTGCCGATGACGCCGTTCTTAGCGTTACTATCCCAGTTCTATGCCTCTCTGAAAAAACACTTCGGGCGATGATAGAAGAGGATGTGGCACAGGAGGAGGAGGAGGAGGAGGAAGAGGAACCGGGATAATTTCCAAGGCTTTCAGGGCAGTCATTCACAAGTGGCTACGAGGGTGCGTTCCTGCACCAACAAAAGCCAGGTACACAATTGTCCGGCAGCAAGGGCACAGTTCTGGAGGATGACAAGGTGGAGGATGAGGAGGAGGAGATGGAGGAGGAGGAACCATGTTCACAGCAGGGTGGCACCCAGACCAGTTTATGGCCATCACTGGTGCGTAGCTGGGGGGATACAGAGGACATAGATGATAAACCTCCCACAGAGGACAGCTTTTCGTTGCCTCTGGGCAGCCTGGCACACATGAGCGATTACATGCTGCAGTGTCTCCGCAATGACTGCCGAGTTGCCCACATTCTAACTGGTGCTGATTACTGGGTGGCCACCCTGCTGGATCCCCGTTACAAGGACAGCGTACCGTCCTTAATTCCCTCACTGAAGCGTGATCGTAAGATGCGCGAGTACAAGTGCACGCTGGTAGACGCGCTGCTGGTGGCATTCCCACCTGACAGCAGGGGTACGGTGGAGGCACAAGGCGAAGGCAGAGGAGGAGGAAGAGGTCGCCAACGCAGCCAGGGCACCGCCAGCACCTCAGAAGGCAGGGTTAGCATGGCCAAAATGTGTAAAAGCTTTGTCAGCACGCCACAACAACCAGCACCACCAGCTGAGATGGAACGTCTTAGCAGGAGGCAGCATTTCACCAACATGGTGGAGCAGTATGTGTGCACACGCCTACACGTACTGAATGATGGGTCTGCCCCCTTCAACTTCTGGGTCTCCAAATTGGGCACATGGCCTGAGCTTGCCCTTTACGCCTTGGAGGTGCTGGCCTGCCCTGCAGCCAGTGTATTATCTGAACGTGTATTTAGCACGGCAGGGAGCGTTATCACAGACAAGCGCAGCCGCTTGTCCAGAGCCAATGTGGACAAGCTCACGTTCATTAAAATGAACCAGGCATGGATCCCACAGGACTTGTCCGTACCTTGTGCAAAATAGACATATATACCGGTGTTCTGACAAAAACTGTCCGGCCATCGGATAGTGTCCGGCCCGTACTGCGCAGGCGCAGCGCTTGCGCATTACCGAGGACAAGAAGATTCACAAAATCTCTGAAGATGAACGGCGCCTGCGCAGTGAGTGCAGGTTCAAGCCCCACCATCCAAGTGGACATACGGTAGCACATAGTAACAGGGCTCCTCACGGGCTCGTTTTGATCGCCATGCTTCGGGCATGGCGTCACTTGGCTCGGCTTGAACCTCGGATGGTGTGGCTTGAACCTGGACTCACCGCGCAGGCGCCGTTCGTCTTTGGAGATTTTCTAAATCCCCTTGTCCTACGTACTGAGCAAGCGCAGTACGGGGCGGATACTATCCGACGGGGGACAGAATTCGACACATCACCGGCCTTACCCAGCCATTGTTGTTATTTTGAACCAGTGTTGGCTACCTCGTCCTCCTCCACCGCCGCTTCCACCTACACAGCCACATCCACCGCCACCTCAACCTCCTACTCCATATGGACCTCGTCCTCCTAGGTCAAGATTATAATTTTTATTTTTTTTAATTTCAAAGTATTTTATTTTCCCACTAGCTTATTCATTAAATGTAATATTTTTTTTCCAGAAAGGGCGTCTTCTGGGGCATTCCCACCATATGTGTGGCATTGTGCCGTTGAGTTTCTGAGGTTCTTTCTGTACCTCTTCTGCTGAGAAGGGGGCCTCCAGAATATTTTTTTAAAATTTTTATTTATTTTTATGTTATTTTAAGTTATTTCCCTATCAACATTTGTTTGCAGAGCACTTGCCATGCTCTTAACAACATTTTGCTGTCATTTGCAGCCCTCTAGCCCTTTCCATTACTTTTTAAGAGCCATTTTAGTCCTCAAAAGTTCAGGTCCCCATTGACTTCAATGGGGTTCGGGTTCGGGGTCAAGTTTGGGTCAAGTTCGGTCCCGAACTCAAACTTTTTTCCGAAGTTCGGCCGAACCCGTCGAACCCGAACATCCAGGTGTCCGCTCAACTCTAGTCTCTAGTGCATTACTGCAGGTTTAGTTTACCGCAGTATATTTCAGTGCGTTATTGCATGTTTACTGCAGTATATTGCAGTGCGTTACTGCTCATTTAACGCAGTATATTTCAGTGCGTTATTGCAGGTTTACCACAGTATATTGCAGTGCGTTACTGCACATTTAACACAGTATATTTCAGTGCATTATTGCATGTGTACCGCATTATATTGCAGTGCAGTACTTCACATTTAACACATTATATTTCAATGTGTTATTGCAGGTTTACCGCAGTATATTGCAGTGGATTAGTGCACAGTTAGCACAGTATGTTTTAGTGCGTAATTGCAGTGTGTTAATGCACATTTATCGCAGTATATTTCAGTGCGCTATTGCACGTTCACTGCAGTATATTGCAATGCGTTACTGCACATTTAACGCAGTATATATATCAGTGTGCTAGTGCAGGTTTACCGTAGTATATTGCAATGTGTTACTGCACATTTAACTCAGTATATTTCAGTGTGTTATTGTGGGTTTACTGCAGTATATTGCAGTGCGCATTTATGCAGTATATTTTAGAGCGTTTTTACCGCAGTGTATTGTGGGGCGCTACTGCGCGTTTAACGCAGTATATTTCAGTGCAGTATATTGTAGTGTGTTAGTGGTGTGTCTGTGTAGTAAGTTTTTAAGTTAAAGTGCACCAAACACCACTTTCCATTGATTAAAGTGCATCCACATCCACATTTCCACGACTTTGTTACATTTTGTTAATAAGCCCCCCCCCGCATCATGTCTGGGAAGCCAACAAGGAGAGGCATACATGTTCCAATGGCACTGTGTGGGGGCCAGCAGCATCTGTGTCCACAGGCAAAGTTGGACGTGGTACGTCTTCAGGTAGGGAATCCTTTCCTCTGTTTAGTGATGTTGCCCGTGCTATCCAGCCACAACATGCAGAGGAGGTGGTAAACTGGCTTACTAAACCATCCTCATCCTCCTCATCCTCCATCACCCAAGCAGAGACTACTGCCCAGTCTATCGCAGCTGCCAGAATGGCTTTTTCTGCCTCCTTGTCCACAGCTACTCTTTACACAGCCCCAGCATCAGGCATGGAGGAGTCAGCTGAGTTATTTGAACATGGCATCAGCCACTTGCTCCTTGAAGATGCACAGCTATTACTTTATTCAGATCATGGTTTTGAGGTTGAGGAAGGTAGGAACATGAGCCTACAGAGAGGGGAGAACACTGGTAAACAAAAAATTTACAGTCATGTTCCCCTAGCCAGATAAAATGTGTGTATAGGGTGCTCTGAATAGCATGCTGGGCAGATAATTGTCTTAATTGGAGTTAAAATTCAGACAAAGATAAATTAAATTCAAGATAAAATTCAAATGGCATGGGATCTTCATACACTTTAAGGTAGCACTTGGAAGAGCAAATCGATCTCTAATAACAGGATAAAACAAAAGAGAGGCACCTCTAAGTGCAGTATGTTTAAAACCTTTAATATCCCAAAGGGATTAAAAACCCTTACAAGATTGATGATAAAACGGAGCTCATCATGGGTATGGTAGGGAGGTGATCCGGCATCAGGTTTGTCCCAGTATGTATCTCTGGAGTTCCTAGGAGTAATCCAGTCAGCAGAATGAATCCCAAGGAGGCCAACAGAGGGAAACCGCTGATATGAGAACACCAATAATGCGGCGTCACTGCCAGGGACAGCTTGGACCTCAAATCCTGGAAGTGACCTCAACAGGAAGGAGACCAAAAACCAGCGTGGACTGCAACCGTAAATGAGGTGATCAACATGGGATGCGTTTCGGAACTACTGATTGGTTCCTTCTTCGTACCAATGACAGGGGATTAGGAAAGCTAAGCTTTTTATGGACTGTGGGCGGGATATGGGCGGAACTATGGGCGGGAGTGAAACAGTGGTCTACTGCTTGACATGCCCTTGTGGCCTCTTTTATGTAGGTAGGACAATAAGGCCATTACGCAAGCGATTCGGCAAACTTCACCGTTTCATTACTGAGGGATTAGATATCCATAGTGTCCCTAGGCATTTCCTCGAGTATCACAATAAATCTACTGTAGGTTTAAAGGTTTGGGTTATTGAGGCGATGTCTAGAGACCTCCCCCTAGTGGAGCGTTCTTGTAAGCTCTGCCAGAGAGAAATGTTTTCTATTTTCTCTCTGAACGTGCTGGCCCCTGGAGGGTTGAACGAGGATTTCGAAATGAGTACCATATTTTATTGTATACTCTTTCATGATTACCATGACTTACCCTTCTTGCAACATCATACAACACACAAGAGGAGAGAGAGGAGGAGCAGAATGTTTCTGGCAGTACTGGAGGCATCGAAGCAGGGGAAGACATAAATCAATCCTTAACAGATGATATTCCATCCCCAGAACCCTTGTGAGTAATACGTGGCCTGGAGGAGGCAGTTCCAGACACTGTAATCCTCAGTGACCCAGAGGGGACTTATTCTCATGCCTCCGCAAACTTGCAGTGCATGGGCTTCCTCATTCTTCAAAGCCTGTGAAAGGACCACAGAATATGTGGCATCAAGGAGAAGGACCAGTATTAGTTGGCAACCCTCCTTGACCACCGTTACAAGAGAAAGTCTCGGAACTCATCCCGTCCCCATAGAGGGAGCAGAAGATGAAATCTTGTGAGGACACCTTAAAGAGGAGTTTATGTAACTCTTTTCCAGAGGCTTCTCGTTGGTCAAAAGAGGAGTGGTGGAGAAGGGGGCCGCCTCAGTGGTGATTTTCTAAATATATTTTAGTCCTTGGCGCCCAGGGATGTGAGCTTTCACATAGGGGCGAAAACAGACAGAGAGCATTCCAGTTGACAATCCACTGGGTTAAATGGAGAAGGTTTTGGGACTTTAAATGAGGCAGTGATGGACAAATGAGTAAAAAGTATCTCAACATATTTATTGACATACACAGATAAATAACTCATTGCAAATGGTACATACATAAATAACAGCTATATGTATACACTGTGACAGCAGGAAGGTAAAGTCACCTGGTTGCATCCAGGGGGGTAGATATATTTCGCCCAGATTCAGGCTTTACGCCGATTTATACAGCTAGGTGGAGAGTTGTATAAGCCCAGCTGAGACTAGTGGGCTCATTGATGACTCATACCTCTAGGGAGAGGGCTGGGCGTCGTGCAGACAGGGAGTTGATGAGACCAGCTGAACCTTGTCAGCTCATTTAGGCCTCTATAAGAAAGCCCAGCTTCATTAGATGTTAGCTCATGCCTGGAAGCAGACCTGTGTGGACTGTCTAGGGAGAGTGAACCCCTGTGCGGTGAGAGAAAGCCTGTGTGGCTATATTTTGCTTGGACATTTAAAACCAGGGACTAGGACAGCACTAGGCTGATCCCAGTTGTTAGTTAGGAAACCTGTATGTTTAGTCAGAGGTCAAGTTGACCAGGATTTATTTTGTTTGTTTCTTTTGCTTTGCTGTGTTTTTGTCACTGTAAATAGAAAATAAACGGCACCTTTTTGATTTTGAAAACCACAACCTCCGTCTGCTGGGCCTGTTTTTGTGTGGGGAGCCCATCCCGGGGGTCACACACACCCGCTGCCGAGCTAACCCCCTCACAGTTGGTGGAGAACCAGTGGCAGTTTTTTTTTAAGCCAGCATGGAGGAGATACTGAAACAGCTGGCTCTAGCAAATGCCAATCAACAGCAGACAAATGCAGGTTTGCAAAAGAGCCTTGCAGCTCAACAACAGAACTTCGCAGCCCAGCAGCAAGCTCATCAACAGAGCCTTGCAGCCCAGCAGCAAGCTCACCAACAGAGTCTGGAAGCTCAGCAACAAGCCCAGCAACGATCTGAGGCCCGCTTCATAGACCTATTACAGAAGCAAGAGCAGAGACTACAACAAATGGAAGCAGTAATGCAGCAACGTCCGCAGACCAGTGAGGAAAGCCGTCCCACTAATACCGCGTCCTTTGGGGTGAGTCGTTTATTGACAAAAATGACTGGAGAGGATGATCCAGAGGTATTTTTGACCACGTTTGAAAGGACTGCTGAAAGAGAAAAGTGGCCTGAGGAGCAGTGGGCTGGACTGGTGGCTCCTCTGTTAACGGGTGAATCGCAGAAAGCTTACTATGACCTAGAGCCTGACCAAGCAAAAGACTATGTGATGCTAAAAGCTGAAATATTGGCAAGGCTGGGTGTCACCCTGGCTGTCCGGGCTCAGCGTGTGCATAACTGGACTTTCCAGCTTGGAAAACCCCCCAGGTCTCAAATGTATGATCTCATTCACCTGAGCAGAAAGTGGCTACAGCCAGAGACTTTGTCCGCACCAAAGATTGTGGAACGTGTTGTAATGGATCGGTTTTTGAGAGCTCTTCCTACTGCCATCCAAAAGTGGGTAAGCCATGGAGACCCAGAGACGGCCGATGGTCTTGTGGATCGTGTGGAGAAATACTTGGCTACAGAGAACCTGACGGCCTCTTCCAGAGACACTCGGACTTTCCACCCTAAGACCAGACCATCCCCAGGGGCGGATAAGATGATTCCAAGGGGTAAGGGTGGAGAGAGTGAGAGGGTGGGAGCTCTACCCCAAGTTTGGCGAGAACAGCCTGGGAAATCAGCGGCTCAAGAGGCGGCAAGAAGGATCGTTTGCTACCGCTGCCGGCAAGCGGGACATATTGCAGCAAATTGCCCGGTTTTGGAGGAACCCATGCAGTGTGACTTTCTGACGGGCAGACGTCAGTCGCTGTGTGCGACAGTCGCATGCACTGCCATTCGGGGAACTGAGAAACATTTATGCAAAATGTGTATTAATGGTAGAAATGTTGTGGTATTGCTGGATTCAGGTAGCCTTGTGACCCTGATAAAGGCTGAATTAGTTAAAACAGAGGTCTCTGGGAATAGCAAGGTAGCTGTTATTTGTGTGCATGGGGACACCCGAGAGTATCCAGTGACTACAGTGTGTTTCGAGACCCCCAAAGGTACCCTTTCTCATCCAGTGGGCTTAGTGTCTCAGTTACCGCATGACGCCATTGTGGGAAGGGATTTTCCGAAGTTCTGGGAACTGTGGGATGATCCTGAGCCCCCCACTGGTGCCCCTATGTACCAGGAATATGATAGCCAGAACTCCTCTGAGAGTGGTGAGGACTCTCCCGAATTTCCCTTGTCAGTATTGGCAGGGGAGACTCAAGAAACTGGAGAGGAGCCCACCTCCTCAGACGAAAACCTACCGTCTGTGGAGTTTTCTGATCTTGAGGTTCACAGGGAAAACTTTGCCACAGAACAGTTGAAAGACCCCGCCCTAATAAAGGCACGGGAAAACGTAGTGAAAATAGATGGCGAGTTAGTGAACCCAGATAATACCTGCACTTACCCATACTTCAGCGTAGAGAAGGACCTACTGTATCGGGTGGCAAAAAGGGCAGAAGAAACCGTTGAGCAGCTTGTGGTGCCCAAACCTTACAGGAAGTTGGTGTTGGAGTTGGCCCATGGGCACATTCTTGGAGGTCATCTGGGGACAGAGAAAACCCGAGAGAGGGTATTACAGAGATTCTATTGGCCTGGGGTGATGAAGGACATAGAAAATTATTGTTCCTCCTGCCCTGTGTGTCAGAGGTCGGCCCCGATGCCACACTTCCGTAGCCCGCTGGTCCCTCTACCCATCATTGAGGTCCCGTTTGAGAGAATCGCAATGGATTTGGTAGGTCCTATAATCAAGTCCGCTAGGGGGCACCAGTACATATTGGTTATAATGGACTATGCCACCCGTTATCCAGAAGCGATCCCTCTCAGAAATACCTCGGCCAAAACCATAGCCAAAGAGCTATCTCTTGTTTTTAGCCGGGTGGGTATTTGTAAAGAACTGCTTACGGACCAAGGTACACCCTTTATGTCCCGGGTTATGAAGGAGCTGTGTAAATTGTTCAAAGTGACGCAATTACGTACATCTGTGTATCACCCCCAAACCGATGGGCTGGTTGAAAGATTCAACAAAACCCTAAAACAAATGTTGAAGAAAGTGGTGGATAGGGATGGAAAGGATTGGGACTGTCTACTTCCTTATTTGATGTTTGCTATTAGGGAGGTGCCCCAATCCTCTACGGGATTCTCCCCCTTTGAGTTACTGTATGGGAGACACCCAAGAGGGCTGTTGGATATTGCCAAGGAAACTTGGGAAAGTGAGAGTTCTCCCCACAGGAGTGTGATTGAGCATGTCGCCCTGATGCAAGATCGAATTGCACAGGTAATGCCCATCGTGAAGGAACATTTGGCCCAAGCGCAGTTGGCACAGCAGAGAGTGTACAACCGTGGAGCCAAGACCCGTACCTTTTCCCCGGGGGATAGGATATTGGTACTTGTCCCTACGGTTGAAAGTAAATTCCTTGCCAAATGGCAAGGCCCCTACGAGATAATGGAAAAAGTGAGCGAAGTGAATTACAAGGTCAGACAACCAGGAAGGCGAAAGCCCGAACAGATCTATCACGTTAATCTGTTGAAAGCCTGGAGGGATAGAGAGTCCCTAGTCGCAGACACTTGGTCACCAGCTCAAACTGGTTGCGTGATTCCTGAGGTTGGAATCGCAGCCACCTTGTCACAACCCCAACAACAGGAGGTTAAGGAGTTTGTGCTTCGCAACAAGGAGGTATTCTCTGAGCTGCCGGGACAAACATCTGGGGTAGAGCATGACATTATTACCCCGCCCGGTGAAAGGGTGAAGTTAAAACCCTATCGGATCCCAGAGGCCCGATGGGAGGCAATACGGGAGGAAGTACAGAAAATGCTGAACTTAGGGGTGATAGAGGAGTCCCAAAGTGATTGGTCTAGTCCCATTGTGTTGGTGCCTAAACCGGATGGGAGCTGGCGATTTTGTAACGATTTTCGTCAGTTGAACAAAGTTACAAAATTTGACACCTACCCCATGCCACGTATAGATGAGTTGATCGACCGGCTGGGAACAGCCCGATACATGACGACTCTTGACCTCACAAAAGGGTATTGGCAAATCCCCCTGGCCAAGTCAGCCAAAGAGAAAACCGCATTTGTAACCCCAGACGGGGCGTTCCAATATAAAAGAATGCCGTTCGGGTTACAGAATGCGCCGGCCACATTCCAGCGGAAAATGGACCAGATGCTGAGGCCCCATCGGAAGTATGCTGCGGCTTACCTGGATGACGTAATTGTCCATAGCACAGATTGGGCCTCACATCTGCCAAAAGTGCAAGCAGTCCTGGAGTCTGTTCGGGAAGCAGGGTTTACGGCTAACCCCAAGAAGTGTACCATTGGGCAGGAGGAGGCCAAATATCTTGGGTACACCATTGGGAGGGGAGTAATAAAACCCCAACTCAACAAAGTCGAGGCCATCCAGAGTTGGCCACGTCC
The DNA here is from genome assembly GCA_029206835.1 of Rana muscosa. Classification (NCBI taxonomy): domain Eukaryota; kingdom Metazoa; phylum Chordata; class Amphibia; order Anura; family Ranidae; genus Rana; species Rana muscosa. The sequence goes on from CM055127.1 coordinate 75,661,624, forward strand.
CAACAGCAAGAAGCAGGTACGAGCCTTTCTGGGAATCGCTGGGTATTATCGGCGATTCATTCCCCACTTTGCTTCTAAGGCTGTGCCCCTAACCAACCTGACGAAGGGGAAAGGGTCGGTCATGATTAAATGGACCCCCGAGGCTGAGGCAGCATTCCAATTCTTGAAACAAGCCTTATGTAGCCAGCCAGTGTTGTACTCACCCGACTTCTCTAAAGACTTTGTCGTACAAAGTGATGCGTCAGATGTGGGGTTAGGAGCAGTATTGTCCCAGGTCTGGAACGGGGAAGAGCACCCAGTCATTTACCTCAGCAGGAAGTTGAAGTCCCATGAGGTAAATTACGCCACCGTTGAAAAGGAGTGTTTAGCGGTGAAGTGGGCTCTAGATTCCCTTCGGTACTACCTGCTAGGTAGGCACTTTGACATGGTTACGGATCACGCTCCGTTAAAGTGGATGTCTCAAAACAAGGAGACAAATAGAAGAGTGAATAGGTGGTTCCTGGCCCTACAGGAATTCAACTTCACAGTAAAGCATCGCCCTGGCGTTCAAATGGGGAATGTGGATGCTTTGTCTCGAGTACATGAATGCCTGATTGCTGGTGTTCCAACCCCGAGGTTAAAACAAGAGGGGGGGGTATGTGACAGCAGGAAGGTAAAGTCACCTGGTTGCATCCAGGGGGGTAGATATATTTCGCCCAGATTCAGGCTTTACGCCGATTTATACAGCTAGGTGGAGAGTTGTATAAGCCCAGCTGAGACTAGTGGGCTCATTGATGACTCATACCTCTAGGGAGAGGGCTGGGCGTCGTGCAGACAGGGAGTTGATGAGACCAGCTGAACCTTGTCAGCTCATTTAGGCCTCTATAAGAAAGCCCAGCTTCATTAGATGTTAGCTCATGCCTGGAAGCAGACCTGTGTGGACTGTCTAGGGAGAGTGAACCCCTGTGCGGTGAGAGAAAGCCTGTGTGGCTATATTTTGCTTGGACATTTAAAACCAGGGACTAGGACAGCACTAGGCTGATCCCAGTTGTTAGTTAGGAAACCTGTATGTTTAGTCAGAGGTCAAGTTGACCAGGATTTATTTTGTTTGTTTCTTTTGCTTTGCTGTGTTTTTGTCACTGTAAATAGAAAATAAACGGCACCTTTTTGATTTTGAAAACCACAACCTCCGTCTGCTGGGCCTGTTTTTGTGTGGGGAGCCCATCCCGGGGGTCACACACACCCGCTGCCGAGCTAACCCCCTCACAACACACACACACACACACCAAAAATATGTTAAAGATCATATAGATGTTTTAAAATCCTAGTATCAGGATTTTAAAGCACTGGCAATTGTTCTTCCCTTTTTCCCTTTTCTCTGGACGCTCCACTCCTATTAATATCTCATCAGTCGCTTTTGTCAAATATTTTAAATACTTTATTTTGGTGCGTTGTTTCACCTCAGACCCCCAAATTGTTTATTTTTTGCTTGGCCTTGCGACTTGGGTATATAGGCCCAACTGTACCAATAGAGTAAATTAGAGACACTCGCAGCGCTTCTAAGAGGGCTGAACGGCCAATAGGGGAGGAAAATACACAAAAGTACACAAACTCCCTAGCAAAAAAAACCTCTGCCTGCCTTATAATGTCATCACAATGTACCACAAAGGCAAGCTTGGCAGCAAGTCAAGCAGCTGCGAAACTTGGAAAATACACACATACCCCAGATCAGACAATAATTCAGACCCCCCCAAAAAACACTCAATAGAACCAGCAGGTACATCCTAAACTACAGGCTGGTGCTTCAAGGGTAAGAAGAAGCCAAGGGCAAGGGCACCCTCAAACAATTCTGGTAACAGAAAAAAGTGACCTGGAGGGGAAACCCCTGGAGGCTGGAGAGACTAGAGAGGCATTGGGTCTAATAACTGAGGAGAGAGGGCTGGTGGAAACAGAGCCGTCTTTAAATGAGGTTTTAATAGCAAATAACTTTTACAAATCTTCCCTACACAAAGTAACCACTCAGCTAAAAACCATACAAGAAGAACTGTCCTTTGTTAGACATGATCTACAAAAAGTAAGTGAAAGAACCACAGCCCTGGAGGAGAGAGTTAGCCTGGTGGAGTATGATTTAGCCCCCCTTAAAAGGAAAATGAGAATAGTGAGAAAACAAATGGTTAAACATGCGTTAAAAATGAACAATATGGAAAACAGAATGCGGAGGAAGAACGTCAGGATTGTGGGACTCCCTGAGCACAGCGAGGGTCCAGACCCCGTAGCTTTTATGGAGAAATGGCTCAGAGAGGAACCCTTCTCACCGTTTTTAGCAATTGAAAGAGCAAACAGGGTTCCCTCTAAACCCCCCCAATCTGGTGTCCCTCCCCGCCCCTCCTAGTAAAGATGTTCTATTACAAGGACAGAATGACAATAATGAAGAAAGCTAGAGACTTGGGTAACATTCTCTATAATGGTACTAGGGTATCTATATACCCAGATTTCTCACCTGATCTGCAAAAGAAGAAAGCCAAGTTTGGAGAAATAAAACGTAAAATAAAAAACAGATGAAAATAACGTATGCATTGTTATACCCGGCAAGACTGCGGGTAAACACATTAGAGGGGACGAGGTATTTTGATACGCCTGAGGGGGTAATGGAGTGGTTATCAACTTGCAAAGGGAACCCATAGAAAGTATGGACATGGACTGTTCTATTTGGAAATCTAGGAGGCGTTATGAGCACGCACAACTAAGCACAAAGCACAAATCACGAAGCACGCAGCACAAACTTTTTTTTTTCTTTTTGTTGGTGTTCTCCCCCCCTTTTTTTTTTGTGTGTGACTTTTTACCTTTTGTATGAGGGTTATCTTTTTTGGACTTTATTTTTGTGTTATTGTTTATTTGTAATATCTGTTTGCATGTGTTTTTTTTTTTTTTGCTAGGCGGGAGGGTGGGAGGTTGGGGGAGAGTGAGGGATTTAAACCAGCAAATAACAAAGAGTGTAAAAATTCAAAAGAAGGGTGTAAGGGAAGGTCACAATAGCAAGCCCCAATTCAAGCCTAGAGAGGTAGTGGAAGGGACATGTGAGATAGGTAGTGGGTGCGAAGGGTGTGAATGGTGCGTATGGAATGGTAGGTTTAGAACTTCCGGTTTAAAATACAATTATATCTTCCTTTATCACACTGACACAAAGATATCACAGGAAGAATATGTTAACAAGTACAGACACGGTTTATTAACCACTTCCTTACTGGCACTTAAACCCCCCTCCTGCCCAGACCAAGTTTCAGCTTTCAGCGCTGATGCACTTTGAATGACAATTGGGTGGTCATACAACACTGTACCCAAATTAAATTTTTACAATTTTTTTTCCACAAATAAAGCTTTCTTTTGGTGGTATTTGATCATCTCTGCGGTTTTTATTTTTTGCGCTATAAACAAAAAAAGACTGACAATTTTAAAAAAAACACAATATTTTTTACTTTTTGCTATAATAAATATATTTTTTTTAAAATAACAATTTTTTGCTCAGTTTAGGCTGATACGTATTCTTCTACATATTTTTGGTAAAAAAATCGCAATAGGCATATAGTGATTGGTTTGCGCAAAAGTTATAGCGCCTACAAAATAGGGGATAGATTTATGATTTTTTTTTTACTAGTAATGGCGGTTATCTGCAGCAGACAGATGGGACACTTTTGACACTATTTTGGGACCATTCACATTTATACAGCGAACAGTGCTATAAATATGCACTGATTACTGTGTAAATGTAACTGGCAGGGAAGGGGTTAACACTAGGGGGCGATCAAGGGGTTAAATGTGTTCCCTGGGAGTGATTCTTACTGTGGGGGGAGGGGACTGACTGGGGGAGGTGACCGATGGTGTGTCCCTATGTACAAGGGACACACCATCAGTCTCCTCTCCCTGACAGGGCGTGATTCTCTGTGTTTACACACAGAGATCCAAGTCCCTGCTCTGTGACTGCCGATCACGGGTACCTGGCGGACATCGCAGCCGCCAGGCACGCGCATTGGCACCCGCGTGACACGGCGGGCACAGCTCTTCCTTGATGCGTGCTCGCGACGGCGCATTGCGGAAGTAAATAGGAGGACGTCCAGGGACGCCCTCCCGGCAGATAAGCACTAGCTGTAGACATCTTTCATCTATAGTGCGGGCGCCAACAGGTTAATTAAACCACTTAAGCCCCGGACCAATACGCAGCATAAAGACCAGGACCCTTTTTGCTATTCGGCACTGTGTCACTTTAACTGACAATTGCACGGTCGTGCGACGTGGCTCCCAAACAAAATTGACGTCCTTTTTTTCCCCGTCTTCTTCTCTCTTCTTCTCCTCGATGTTGAATTGTCGCTTCCTCCCGCTGTAATACTGGCTGTTCGCTCCGCTCTGAATTAATATAGGCTTCTCATGACGTCACAGTCACATGCTCCCATGACGTCACAGTCACATGCTCCGGGCGCCACCCGGAGCATGTGACTGTGACATCATGAGAAGCCTATATTAATTCAGAGCGGAGCGAACAGCCAGTATTACAGCGAGAGGAAGTGACGAGTCAACATCGAGGAGGAGAAGAGAGAAGAAGACGGCGACAGCGATGGCGACGGGAAGACCGGCCCCTCCACTAGCAAAAGAGCTGGAAGAAGATAGTGGAGGGGCCGGCAGAAGGACAAAGGAGAGCCAGACGAGATGACGGGAAGACCAGGCCTCTCCGCTAGCAAAAGAGCTGGAAGAAGATAGCGGAGGCCCGGCGGAAGAAAGAACCGGAAAGCGAGAGAAGAACCGGAGAGCGGGAGAAGAAGAAGGCGACGGAGATGACCGGGCCCCGCTAACAAAAGAGCTGGAAGAAGATAGTGGAGGCCCGGCAGAAGAAAGAACAGGAGAGCGCAGAGACGACACTGGAGACCCCCGGAGCTGTGCAATAAATTACTTTAAAAAGCTTTGTGTGTTTTTATTGAATTTTTTTTCCACCAGGTGAATGGGTAGGGGTACGATGTATCCCATACTCATTCACATAGGGTGGGGGGCCGGGATCTGGGGGCCCCCTTATTAAAGGGGGGCTCCCGGATTCCGATAAGCCCCCCGCCCGCAGACCCCGACAACCAACGGCCAGGGTTGTCGGGAAGAGGCCCTGTCCTCATCAACATGGGGGCAGGGTGCTTTGGGGTGGGGGGGCCGCAGGTCGCCCCCCTGCCCCAGAGCACCAAACCCCCCATGTTGAGGGCATGCTGCCTGGTACAGTTCAGGAGGGAGGGGGCCGCTCTCTCTTCCCCCCCTCTTCCCCTGCGGCCTGCCAGGTTGCGTGCTTGGATAAGGGTCTGGTTTGGATTTTGGGGGGGACCCCCATGCCGTCTTTTCGGCATAGGGGTTCCCCTTCAAATCCAGACCAGACCCAAGGGCCTGGTATGCTCCTGAAGGGGAAACCCATGCCGGTTTTTTTATTTAAAATTTGGCCTGGAGTTCCCCCTCAAGAGCAGCACAGCACAAGTCGCATGCCAAAGTCGGATCATGCAAGACTGCGGTCCAACTTTGATCCGACTTCAATGATAGTCAATGGGCTGAAGTCGGATCAAAGTCAGACCGAAGTAGTACAGGGAGCATTTTCAAAGTCGGACCGACATGTGTCGGACCAGTTAAGACGGCTCCCATAGGGAAACATTGATTTTCACACGTCATGCGACATGAGCTCCCAATGTCGGAGCATTTGTGGCCCCAGTGTGAACCCGGCCTTAGTAGTATTTCCTTTAATTTAGCTCACCTGGCAATCTAATTATCACAGGTGTCTGAGATTGTTTTCAGTGATCAAAAGAGCCCTGAGACACAATGCCATCCATGAGTTAAACTGAAAAACAAAATATTTAATCTTTGTGACACTGACATAGAATTTGCATAATAATTTGGAACAGGGTGTACATGAGAGAAGGGAGAATAAGTCCCCATTGGATGGAACTAATGGAAGAACCGCAGGAGTAGTGATGAGCCGAACACCCCCGGGTTCGGTTCGCACCAGAACCCGCGAACGGACCGAAAGTTCCCACAAACTTTAGAACCCTATTAAATACAATGGATGCGAACGTTCGAAATCTAAAGTGCTAATTATAACAACTAATATGCAAGTTATTGTCCTAAAAAGGGTTTGGGAACCCGGGTTCTGTACCAGGGGACATGTATCAATCCAAAAAAAAGTTTTAAAAACTGCAGTTTTTCGGGAGCAGTCATTTTAATGATGCATAAAGTGAAAAAAAAGTCAAATATTCCTTTAAATATCGTACCTGGGGGGTGTCTAAAGTATGCCTGTAAAGTGCCACGTGTTTCCCGTGTTTAGAACTGTCCCTGCACAAAATTACATTTCTAAAGGAAAAAAAGCCATTTAAAACTGCTTGCGGCTTTAATGTAATGTCTGGTCCCGGTAATATGGATGAAAATCTTTAAGAAAAATGGCATAGCTACCCCATCACAGCCCCCCCCTACCCCAGCCCATTACCAGCCCCTTTGGGTCTTGTATGGATATTAAGGGGAACCCCGCACACAAAATAAAAAAGGCCCTATATACTCTGAACAGCCGTATACAGGCGGTGCATACAAGACAGGGACTGTAGGTTTGTTCTTATGTAGAATCTGTTTGAATTTTGAACAGGTACATTGTTTAAGTGTAGCTCCAGCCAAAAAATCTATTTTTAAGCTTTTTGGAAAACATAGGGAAGGGTTATCACCCCTGTAACATTTGTTTTGCTGTCTGTGCAGTGTGCACCTGTTCAGAACAGTTCACCTCACTTTCCGTCCTAATGACAAATGTTTTTTGATAATTTGGGGTTTTTATTGAAACAAGAATGGGTGATAAAGCATCAGTGGAGAGGAGACACTTGTTTTCCCATATTAACTCTTACAGGAGAGAATTTGCCTTCCTAGGGGTAGATTTCCTCTCACTTCCTGTTGTATCCTTCCGTTTGCAAGGAGGAGTCGTTTGTAAATTGGATGATTGAAAGTAGGGGCCTGCCGTATATACTCAGCTGAAATTTGCCCCTTACATGTTGGTGTTGCCACAACACTGTGAGCCCTCACAGTTACTCTTGGTGGGCGCATGAATGGGCCCTGCTGTGAATTATTAGATCAAGAATTGTAATTGCATGCCCCTGTTGAACAGGGGCTGAAAAATTGGGCCTTTGGTGGTGGTGGTGGTGGTGTTGACACAACACTGTAAGGCCTCACAGTTACTCTTGGTGGGCGCAGGAATGGGCCCTGCTGTGAATTATTAGATCAAGAATTGTAATTAAATGCCCCTGTTAAACAGGGGCATAAAAATTGGGCCTTAGGCACTGGTGCCACAACACTGCAACCCCTCACAGATACTGTACTTGGAGCACAGCAATGAGCCCTGTTGCAAAGTATTGCATCAAAAATTGTAATTACACGCCTCTGTTAAACAGGGGCTCAAAAATTGGGCCTTAGCCACTGGTGCCGGTGCCACGACACTGCAACCTCTCCCAGATACTCTAGTTGGAGTGCAGGAATGAGCCCTGCTGCAAAGCATTGCATAAAAAATTGTAATAACACGCCCCTGTTAAACAGGGGCTGAAAAATTGGGCCTTAGCCACTGGTGGCAGCACCCAGAAACAAAAATGTTCTTCCAAGCTATCATCATGAATCGGATCATTGAGGAGGAGGAGGATAGTCAGTCAACATAACAGGACAGTCTCTCAGCATCAGCATCAGTCTTGAAGGGATGTGACATTTGAAAATAAATTAGTCTGTTATATCAGCTTCAGGTGTTTGGTAGCTGGTGGTGATCCAAGACTGGTTCATCTTTATGAAGGTCAGTCGATTAACAGAGTCGGTGGACAGGCGCACCCTGTGATCCGTGACAAATCCTCCAGCAGCACTGAATGTGCGTTCTGAAAGAACGCTGGATGCAGGACAGGCCAGTAGCTCAATTGCATACTGTGCAAGGTCTGGCCAGTGATCCATCCTCATGACCCAGTAAGCCAGAGGATTTTCGGTGGGGAAGGTGTCCAAGTCTGACCTTGCCCCTGGGTATTCCTGCACCATGTATATCAGACGCTGGCGATGGTTGCTGGAACCGATCATACCTTGGGGCTGCGGACTAAAGAATTGTCTGAACGCATCGGTCAGACGGCCACCTTCCCCACCGCTCCTTCTTTGACTGACCGAAGCCTCAGCAACTCGTTGTCCAGGACCAGGAGTTTGTAACCTCCCAGTCTCTGGGAACACGTTGCACAGACCTTTCTGCAAGGCCTCCCGGAGTTGTCTCATCCTCTGCTCCCTCTGCGACGGTAAGATAAGGTCTGCAACCTTACCCTTGTACCGTGGATCAAGGAGAGTGGCCAGCCAGTAATGGTCCCTCTCCTTGATCCGAAGAATATGAGGATCCTTCCGCAGACTTTTCAGGATCAGGGAGGCCATGCAGCATAGGTTAGCTGAGGCATTCGGTCCGGAGTCCTCTGGGTCACTAAGGAGGTCATGATCCGCAGCCACCTCCTCCCAGCCACGTACAAGTCCACTGGTTTCTTGGGACTGTAAATCATCCCTAAAAGACTGCTGCTGATGATGCTGAGTGCCAGGCTCCACCTCCATGCTGACACAATCCTCCTCCTCCTCCTCCTCCTCTTCTTCCTGTGCGATGGGTGGGACAGAAGGAACACTGTCTGGGTAAAGGGGGCCTTGAGAGGCAAGGAAGTCCTCCTCTTCCTGCCTGTGTTCTGCCTCAAGTGCCCTGTCCATTATTCCACGCAGCGTATGTTCCAACAGGTGGACAAGAGGTACAGTGTCACTGATGCATGCACTGTCACTGCTCACCATCCTCGTGGCCTCCTCAAATGGTGCCAGGACAGTGCATGCATCCCTGATCATGCCCCACTGGCGTGGTGAAAAAAACCCGAGCTCCCCTGACCCTGTCCTGGTGCCGTAGTCGCACAGGTACTGATTGATGGCCCTCTGCTGCGTGTGCAGCCGCTGCAGCATGGCCAATGTTGAGTTCCACCTGGTGGGCATGTCACATATAAGGCGGTTCTTGGGCAGGTTCAACTCCTTTTGCAGCTCAGCCAGGCGGACACTGGCATTATAAGATCTGCGGAAATGCACACAGACTTTCCTGGCCTGCCTCAGGACATCCTGTAAGCCCGGGTACCTGCCCAAGAACCGCTGCACCATCAGGTTAAGGACGTGAGCCACACAGGGCACATGGGTCAGTTGTCCCTGTCGGAGAGCGGAGAGGAGGTTGGTGCCATTGTCGCAAACTACCATTCCTGGCTTAAGCTGGTGTGGCGTCAACCACCTCTCGGCCTGCCCCTGCAGAGCAGACAGAACCTCTGCCCCAGTGTGGCTCCTGTCCCCCAAACACACCAGCGCAAGCACGGCATGGCATCTTTTTGCCTGCGTACTTGCGTACTTGCGTAGCCCCTTGAACGCCGACGGAGCACCGCTGGTTCCGAGGACAAAGCACAGGAAGAGGCCATGGAGGAAGAAGAAGAGGAGGGGGTAGAGGTCAGAGGTGTGTCACAACCAGTAGTAGCATTTTGGAGGCGTGGCGGTGGAACAACCTCCAACACTACTGCACCTTGTCCTGCATCCTTCCCAGCTGCCAAAAGAGTGACCCAATGGGCCGTGAAAGAAAGGTAACGTCCCTGTCCATGCCTGCTGGACCATGAGTCAGCGGTAATATGCACCTTACCACTGACCGCCCTGTCCAGCGAGGCCAAGACATTGCCTTCCACATGCCGGTAGAGAGCCGGAATCGCCTTCCGTGAGAAAAAGTGGCGTTTGGGAACCTGCCACTGAGGAACCGCACATTGCACAAACTCACGGAAAGGGGCCGAGTCTACCAACTGAAAAGGCAGCAGTTGAAGTGCTAGCAATTTAGCCAAGCTAGCATTCAACCGCTGGGCATGTGGATGGCTGGGAGTGAACTTCTTTCGACGGTCCAGCAGCTGGGGCAGGGAAATTTGCCTGCTAGAATCGGACGTCGGTGTACTGCTAGCAGAGTGCCCGCAAGTACTTGGCTGTGACACACCTAAATCTACACCTTCATTCCTCTCAGTGCAAGTTTCAGATCCCAGCTGATGCGGTGCAAGAAGAGGTCCGCTTTGTTCTTTGGTGTGGGTCTTTAAGGTAGGCTTGCCAACGAGCTGCATGGCAGGTCAACATATGTCTGGTCAAGCATGTGGTGCCCAAGCGGGTGATGTTTTGGCCACGCGATATACGCTTGAGACATATGTTGCAAACAGCAGCTGTGCGATCTGATGCACTCGACTCAAAAAAGGCCCACACCAAAGAACTTTTTGAATAACGGGCAGAGGCAGCGCCCTGCACAGGCGGAGCTCTGCGGTGTGATTCCGTCGGTGTGCTGCCCTTACGCTGGCCCCCAGGGCATCCTGCCTCGTTGGAGATGTGCCTCCTCCTCATCCTCCTCCTCCTCCTCCTCCTCTCTCCTATTAGGCACCCACGTGGAGTCAGTGACCTCATCATCCCCTCCCTCCTCATCACTGGAGCCAATCTGGCAGTATGCTGCAGCTGCTGGAACATGACTGCCAGATTGGTGTCCTTCTTGAGCATCCCCTCTCTCTGCTCTCATGCTACTGCCTTCCTCTAGCTGGGTATCATCATCAGACCCTTCGAAACGCTGGGCATCCTCCTGGAGCATGTACCCAACACTGTGCTCAAACAGTTCGGGGGACTCCTCAGGAGGACATGGTTGGTCTAGGGAAGGAGTGACTGATGATGACATTGATACCAGGGAAGAGGACGCTTTGGCAGCTGCTTTGCCAGTACCCTGAGCCTGGGTGAGAGAGGATGAGGAGGATGAGGAGGGCTTGGTCATCCACTCTACCAAGTCATGATGCGGCTCAACACGTCCAGCTGCCGAAAAGAAGGACAAGCGTGTCCCATGGCCACGTGCTGATGGCGATGCACCGCGTCCATGACCAGCACTGTTGTCACTAGACACAGAGCCTGCTTGCCCTCTTTTATTGGCTCCTGACTGTCTGCCTTTCCTTGTTTGCCTTCCAGACATTCTAATGGCCTGCAGGGAAATGGGAAAACCAGCAATAAGGCCTAGCTTCAGGAGTATATTTTGCAGGAATCACACTACGCCTGCTGTAGGTGCTGCAAATGTGTGTTGGTGTAACACACCAGGAAAAAGCAGCAATACAGGCTAACTTCAGGTGTAATATGATCAGGAGGCACACTCCGCCCGCTGTAAGTGCCGCAAATGCCTGTTGGTGTAACACACCAGGAAAAAGCAGCAATACAGGCTAACTTCAGGTGTAATATGATCAGGAGGCACACTCCGCCCGCTGTAAGTGCCGCAAATGCCTGTTGGTGTAACACACCAGGAAAAAGCAGCAATACAGGCTAACTTCAGGTGTAATATGATCAGGAGGAACACTCCGCCCGCTGTAAGTGCTGCAAATGCCTGTTGGTGTAACACACCAGGAAAAAGCAGCAATACAGGCTAACTTCAGGTGTAAAATGATCAGGAGGCAGACTCCGCCCGCTGTAAGTGCCGCAAATGCCTGTTGGTGTAACACACCAGGAAAAAGCAGCAATACAGGCTAACTTCAGGTGTAATATGATCAGGAGGCACACTCCGCCCGCTGTAAATTTTTGTTTATTTTGAAAACTACTGCAGATATTTATAGTATATACAAAAAGAAATAACATATACATTAAAGAAACCCTAACACATCAAACTAACACATATTTACAAAAACTCACCACCACCACCCTTACCCATTGACCGACCACCCACACGTGGGTCTCACATTATATACATATCCGAAATTCTAAAATACAAGAAGAAAAACACATCACCCACTAATCCTACAAAAATCCTAATACTAACACACATCAAACCTAACACTAACACTAAACCTAACGCTAACACCGACCACCCATTGGCTACTTACAGGTGAGAATGCAAACGAGGTCTAGAATGCCTGCAAGCCCTACTGAAAAAAAAAAAGAAACTCAAAATCTAAGGGGGGTGAAAAGGACAGAAAGAACCGCCCCCCGAAAGGAAAAAGGCCCAGAGCCTCAAGGAGGCCGGAAGGAGAAACCCCTCCACAGCCGGGCACTCCTATTGGCTCCAACCCTCTCCCTCTCAAGACTCCTCACCTTCACCAACTCCCGGAAGATATCACCCACCACCTCATGCGTGGACAGGACTTTGCCCCTAGTGGACACCAAACACAGAGCGTGCCATGTGTAATAGAGAGCCACTAAACTAGCTAAATAAAGCGACGATAACTCAAACCCTCTGTGAACCCTGAAGTCGCCGTACACCACCTCAGAGTAAGTCAAGGACGAGAGTCGGGGATAACCGATGGCTTCCCCTGCCCCCTCGAGAACCTCAATGTTGAAGGGGCATTCGACCAAAAAATGGTCCATGGTCTCCAATGCCCCCCCCACATTCTGCACGAGGACAACCTCTGTCCCCTAGGTTCCTGTGCTTTAGGTTTCCACGGACATAGAGGCGTCCGTGGAAAGCCCTCCACGCAAGATCCCAAAACTTGCTTGGGATTCTTGGGGAATTCAGAAGGGCTAGTCCCTTCTCAAGGACTCTCTCCGGACAATCCCTTAAAGACAGGGGCTTCAAAATGTCCGAGGCCATGACTCTTGAGTACAGCTCACGCCGACCCGAAGAGCCCACCTCAAGGGCAGTTATCCGCCACTGCCTCAGTACCTTTAAAGCTTGGGGGACATAGGACGGGAGATACCCGTGTGATCTGCGAAGATCACCGGGCCGACCCCCATCCTCCCACCTACTCAGGAACAGCAAGAACCAGTTCTTGCATGAGCGCTCCCACAGAGTAGGCAGGTCCACAAAGATGGACTGCAGGTTGAACTTCACAAATAAGATGATGAAAAACACCACCGGATTGATCATATCCAACCCACCGTGCCTCCTCTGTCAGTACGTGACTTCCCTCTTGATCAGATTTAGCCTGTTTCCCCACAACAGCAGGAAAAACAGGCCAGAAATCCGGGCATAGAGAGATGCAGGCAAAATACAAACGTAGCTGACATAGAGGAATTCTGGCAATAGGTATGTTTTGACCAGGCTTACCCTTTCCCTCAATGACAGCTTCCAGCCCTTCCAGGCGTTCACCTTCCGAGATGCACCGACCAGTCTGCGCTCCCAATTTAGCTTGGGGTAATCACCCGGGCCAAATAGGATGCCAAGAATTTTAACTTCTGGCTGGGGCTGAGGAAATACGTCCGGAAGAGCGAACTGCTCGCCTTCCCTCCCCAACCAGAGAACTTCGCTCTTGCCCCAATTGACCAATGAACCAGATGCCTCGGAGTAGCTCCCAATCTGCGTTTCCACAAAGAGGGCCTCCTCGCGGCTGGACACTAGTGATGAGCCGAACACCCCCGGGTTCGGTTCGCACCAGAACCCGCGAACGGACCGAAAGTTCGAACGAACATTAGAACCCTATTAAATACAATGGATGCGAACGTTCGAATTCTAAAGTGCTAATTATAACAACTATTATGCATGTTATTGTCCTAAAAAGGGTTTGGGAACCCGGGTTCTGCACCAGGGGACATGTATCAATGCAAAAAGAAGTTTTAAAAACGGTCGTTTTTCGGGAGCAGTCATTTTAATGATGCATAAAGTGAAAAAAAAAAGTCAAATATTCCTTTAAATATCGTACCTGGGGGGTGTCTAAAGTATGCCTGTGAAGTGCCACGTGTTTCCCGTGTTTAGAACTGTCCCTGCACAAAATGACACTTCTAAAGGAAAAAAAAGCCATTTAAAACTGCTTGCGGCTTTAATGTAATGTCTGGTCCCGGTAATATGGATGAAATTCTTTAAGAAAAATGGCATAGCTACCCCATGACCCCCCCCCTACCCCAGCCCATTACCAGCCCCTTTGGGTCTTGTATGGATATTAAGGGGAACCCCGCACATAAAATAAAAAAGGCCCTATATACTCTGAACAGCCCTATACAGGCGGTGCATACAAGACAGGGACTGTAGGTTTGTTCTTATGTAGAGTCTGTTTGTAATTTTGAACAGGTACATTGTTGAAGTGTAGCTCCAGACCAAAAATCTATTTTTAAACTTTTTGGAAAACATAGGTAAGGGTTATCACCCCTGTAACATTTGTTTTGCTGTCTGTGCCCCTGTTCAGAACATTTCACCTCACTTTCCGTCCCAATGACAACTGTTTTTGAAATGTGGTGTTTTTCTTGAAACAAGGATTGCTGATAAAGCATCAGTACAGAGGAGACACCTTTCTCCCATATTTATTCTTACAGGAGAGAATTTTCCTTCCTAGTGGTAGATTTCCTCTCACTTCCTGTTGTCTTCTTGCGTTTGCAAGTAGGAGTCGTTTGTAAGTTGGATGTTTGAAAGTAGGGACCTGCCGTATATACTCTGCAGAAATAGGCCCCTTAGTTGTTGGTGTTGGCACAACACTGTAAGCACTCACAGTTACTCTTGGTTGGTGCTGGAACGCCCTGCTGTCAACTATTATATCAGGAATTTTAATTACATATAATTGTTGAACAGTGGTAGTAAAAATTGGGCCTTTGATGGTGGTGCTGGTGCCACAACACTGTAAGCCCTGACAGTTACTCTTGGTGGGTGCAGCAATGGGCCCTGCTGTGAATTATTAGATCAAGAATTGTAATTACATGCCCCTGTTGAACAGGGGCTGAAAAATTGGGCCTTAGGCACTGGTGGCACAACACTGCAACCCCTCACAGCAACTGTACTTGGAGCACAGCAATGAGCCCTGTTGCAAAGTATTGCTTCAAAAATTGTAATGACACGCCCCTGTTAAACAGGGGCTGAAAAATTGGGCCTTAGGCACTGGTGGCACAACACTGCAACTCCTCACAGATACTGTACTTGGAGCACACCAATGAGCCCTGTTGCAAAGTATTGCTTCAAAAATTGTAATGACACGCCCCTGTTAAACAGGGGCTGAAAAATTGGGCGTTAGGCACTGGTGGCACAACACTGCAACTCCTCACAGATACTGTACTTGGAGCACAGCAATGAGCCCTGTTGCAAAGTATTGCTTCAAAAATTGTAATTACACGCCCCTGTTAAACAGGGGCTGAAAAATTGGGCGTTAGGCACTGGTGGCACAACACTGCAACTCCTCACAGATACTGTACTTGGAGCACAGCAATGAGCCCTGTTGCAAAGTATTGCTTCAAAAATTGTAATTACACGCCCCTGTTAAACAGGGGCTGAAAAATTGGGCGTTAGGCACTGGTGGCGGCACCCATAAACAAAAATGATCTTACAAGCTATCATCATCAATCGTATCATTGAGGACTCGGAGGAGGAGGATAGCCAGTCAACATAACAGCACAGGCACTCAGCATCAGCATCAGTCTTGAAGGGATGTGACATGTTAAAATCAATTAGTCTGTTATATCAGCATCAGGTGTGTGGTAGCTGGTGGTGATCCAAGACTGGTTCATCTTGATGAAAGTCAGTCGATCAACCGAGTCGGTGGACAGGCGCACCCTGTGATCCGTGACAAATCCTCCAGCAGCACTGAATGTGCGTTCCGAAAGAACGCTGGATGCAGGACAGGCCAGTAGCTCAATTGCATACTGTGCAAGCTCTGGCCAGTGATCCATCCTCAAGACCCAGTAAGCCAGAGGATTTTCGGTGGGGAAGGTGTCCAAGTCTGACCTTGCCCCTAGATATTCCTGCACCATGTTTATCAGACGCTGGCGATGGTTGCTGGAACCGATCATACTTTGGGGCTGCGGACTAAAGAATTGTCTGAACGCATCGGTCAGACGGCCACCTTCCCCACCGCTCCTTCTTTGACTGGCCGAAGCCTCAGCAACTCGTTGTCCAGGACCAGGAGTTTGCAACCTCCCAGTCTCTGGGAATGCGTTGCACAGACCTTTCTGCAAGGCCTCCCGGAGTTGTCTCATCCTCTGCTCCCTCTGCGACGGTAACATAAGGTCCGCAACCTTACCCTTGTACCGTGGATCAAGGAGAGTGGCCAGCCAGTAATGGTCCCTCTCCTTGATCCGAAGAATACGAGGATCCTTCCGCAGACTTTGCAGGATCAGGGAGGCCATGCAGCGTAGGTTTGCTGAGGCATTCGCTCCGGAGTCCTCTGGGTCACTAAGGACGACATGATCCGCAGCCACCTCCTCCCAGCCACGTACAAGTCCACTGGTTTCTTGGGATTGTAAATCATCCCTAAAAGACTGCTGCTGATGATGCTGAGTGCCAGCCTCCACCTCCATGCTGACACAATCCTCCTCCTCCTCCTCCTCCTCCTCCTCCTCCTCCTCTTCCTGTGCGATGGGTGGGACAGAAGGAACACTGTCTGGGTAAAGGGGGCCTTGAGAGGCAAGGAAGTCCTCCTCTTCCTGCCTCTGTTCTACCTCAAGTGCCCTGTCCATTATTCCACGCAGCGTGTGCTCCAACAGGTGGACAAGAGGTACAGTGTCACTGATGCATGCACTGTCACTGCTCACCATCCTCGTGGCCTCCTCAAATGGTGCCAGGACAGTGCATGCATCCCTGATCATGCCCCACTGGCGTGGAGAAAAAAAACCAAGCTCCCCTGACCCTGTCCTGGTGCCGTAGTCGCACAGGTACTCATTGATGGCCCTCTGCTGCGTGTGCAGCCGCTGCAGCATGGCCAACGTTGAGTTCCACCTGGTGGGCATGTCACATATAAGGCGGTTTTTGGGCAGGTTCAACTCCTTTTGCAGCTCAGCCAGGCGAGCACTGGCATTATAAGATCTGCGGAAATGCACACAGACTTTCCTGGCCTGCCTCAGGACATCCTGTAAGCCCGGGTACCTGCCCAAGAAGCGCTGCACCACCAGGTTAAGGACGTGAGCCACACAGGGCACATGGGTCAGTTGTCCCTGTCGGAGGGCGGAGAGGAGGTTGGTGCCATTGTCGCAAACCACCATTCCTGGCTTAAGCTGGCGTGGCGTCAACCACCTCTCGGCCTGGCCCTGCAGAGCAGACAGGACCTCTGCCCCAGTGTGGCTTCTGTCCCCCAAACACACCAGCGCAAGCACGGCATGGCATCTTTTTGCCTGCGTACTTGCGTAGCCCCGTGAACGGCTACGGAGCACCGCTGGTTCATAGGACAAACCACAGGAAGAGGCCATGGAGGAAGAAGAAGAGGAGGGGGTGGAGGAGAGAGGTGTGTCACAACCAGTAGTAGCATTTTGGAGGCGTGGCGGTGGGACAACCTCCAACACTACTGCACCTTGTCCTGAATCCTTCCCAGCTGCCAAAAGAGTGACCCAATGGGCCGTGAAAGAAAGGTAACGTCCCTGTCCATGCCTGCTGGACCATGAGTCAGCGGTAATATGCACCTTACCGCTGACCGCCCTGTCCAGCGAGGCCAAGACATTGCCTTCCACATGCCGGTAGAGAGCCGGAATAGCCTTCCGTGAGAAAAAGTGGCGTTTGGGAACCTGCCACTGAGGAACTGCACATTGCACAAACTCACGGAAGGGGGCCGAGTCTACCAACTGAAAAGGCAGCAGTTGAAGCGCTAGCAATTTAGCCAAGCTAGCATTCAACCGCTGGGCATGTGGATGGCTGGGAGTGAACTTCTTTCGACGGTCCAGCAGCTGGGGCAGGGAAATTTGCCTGCTAGAATCGGACGTCGGTGTACTGCTAGCAGAGTGGGCGCAAGTACTTGGCTGTGACACACCTAATTCTACACCTTCATTCCTCTCAGTGCATGTTTCAGAGAGGACTGAAGTTATAGTGGGGTTGGAGATCCCAGCTGATGCGGTGCAAGGAGAGGTCCGCTTTGTTCTTTGGTGTGGGTCTTTGAGGTAGGCTTGCCAACGAGCTGCATGGCAGGTCAACATATGTCTGGTCAGGCATGTGGTACCCAAGCGGCTGATGTTTTGGCCACGCGATATACGCTTGAGACATATGTTGCAAACAGCAGCTGTGCGATCTGATGCACTAGCCTCAAAAAAGGCCCACACCAAAGAACTTTTTGAATGACGGGCAGAGGCAGCGCCCTGCACAGGCGGAGCTCTGCGGTGTGATTCCGTCGGTGTACTGCCCTTACGCTGGCCACCAAAGGGCATCCTGCCTCGTTGGAGATGTGCCTCCTCCTCATCCTCCTCCTCCTCCTCTCTCCTATTAGGCACCCACGTGGAGTCAGTGACCTCATCATCCCCTCCCTCCTCATCACTGGAGCCAATCTGGCAGTATGCTGCAGCTGCTGGAACATGACTGCCAGATTGGTGTCCTTCTTGAGCATCCCCTCTGTCTGCTCTCACGCTACTGCCTTCCTCTAGCTGGGTTTCATCATCAGACCCTTCGAAACGCTGGGCATCCTCCTGGAGCATGTACCCAACACTGTGCTGAAACAGTTCGGGGGACTCCTCAGGAGGAGGACATGGTGGGTCTAGGGAAGGAGTGACTGATGATTTGTCTGACATTGATACCAGGGAAGACGACGCTTTGGCAGCTGCTTTTCCAGTACCCTGAGCCTGGGTGAGAGAGGATGAGGAGGAGGAGGAGGGCTTGGTCATCCACTCTACCAAGTCTTCGGCATGATGTGGCTCAACATGTCCAGCTGCCGAAAAGAAGGACAAGCGTGTCCCATGGCCATGTGCTGATGACAATGCACCGCGTCCACGACCAGCACTGTTGCCCCCAGACACAGAGCCTGCTTGCCCTCTTTTATTGCCTCCTGACTGTCTGCCTCTCCTTGTTTGCCTTCCAGACATTCTAATAGATGGCCTGCAGGGAGATGGGAAAAAAGCAATAAGGGCTACCTTCAGGTGTCCTTCTCTGTCCCTTGAAACAAGGACTTGCAGAGTGAAATAAACTGACACTCTCCCTACCTACAGTTTTCTGTCCCTAGAATAAATGTTTTTTTTAATCACAATATAGCACAAGGACAATTCAGTCACTGTCCTTCCAGGTCCCTGGAAACAAGGACTTGCAGAGTGAAATAAACTGACACTCTCCCTACCTACAGTTTTCTGTCCCTAGAATAAATGTTTTTTTTAAGCACAATATAGCACAAGGACAATTCACTCACTGTCCTTACAGGTCCCTGGAAACAAGGACTTGCAGAGTGAAAGAAAAAAAACACTCTCCCTACCTACAGTTTTCTGTCCCTAGAAAAAATGTTTTTTTTAATCACAATATAACACAAGGACAATTCACTCACTGTCCTTCCAGGTCCCTGGAAACAAGGACTTGCAGAGTGAAATAAACTGACACTCTCCCTACCTACAGTTTTCTGTCCCTAGAATAAATGTTTTTTTTAAGCACAATATAGCACAAGGACAATTCACTCACTGTCCTTACAGGTCCCTGGAAACAAGGACTTGCAGAGTGAAAGAAAAAAAACACTCTCCCTACCTACAGTTTTCTGTCCCTAGAAAAAATGTTTTTTTTAATCACAATATAACACAAGGACAATTCACTCACTGTCCTTCCAGGTCCCTGGAAACAAGGACTTGCAGAGTGAAATAAACTGACACTCTCCCTACCTACAGTTTTCTGTCCCTAGAATAAATGTTTTTTTTAATCACAATATAGCACAAGGACAATTCAGTCACTGTCCTTCCAGGTCCCTGGAAACAAGGACTTGCAGAGTGAAATAAACTGACACTCTCCCTACCTACAGTTTTCTGTCCCTAGAATAAATGTTTTTTTTAATCACAATATAGCACAAGGACAATTCAGTCACTGTCCTTCCAGGTCCCTGGAAACAAGGACTTGCAGAGTGAAATAAACTGACACTCTCCCTACCTACAGTTTTCTGTCCCTAGAATAAATGTTTTTTTTAATCACAATATAGCACAAGGACAATTCAGTCACTGTCCTTCCAGGTCCCTGGAAACAAGGACTTGCAGAGTGAAATAAACTGACACTCTCCCTACCTACAGTTTTCTGTCCCTAGAATAAATGTTTTTTTTAAGCACAATATAGCACAAGGACAATTCACTCACTGTCCTTACAGGTCCCTGGAAACAAGGACTTGCAGAGTGAAAGAAAAAAAACACTCTCCCTACCTACAGTTTTCTGTCCCTAGAAAAAATGTTTTTTTTAATCACAATATAACACAAGGACAATTCACTCACTGTCCTTCCAGGTCCCTGGAAACAAGGACTTGCAGAGTGAAATAAACTGACACTCTCCCTACCTACAGTTTTCTGTCCCTAGAATAAATGTTTTTTTTAAGCACAATATAGCACAAGGACAATTCACTCACTGTCCTTACAGGTCCCTGGAAACAAGGACTTGCAGAGTGAAAGAAAAAAAACACTCTCCCTACCTACAGTTTTCTGTCCCTAGAAAAAATGTTTTTTTTAATCACAATATAACACAAGGACAATTCACTCACTGTCCTTCCAGGTCCCTGGAAACAAGGACTTGCAGAGTGAAATAAACTGACACTCTCCCTACCTACAGTTTTCTGTCCCTAGAATAAATGTTTTTTTTAATCACAATATAGCACAAGGACAATTCAGTCACTGTCCTTCCAGGTCCCTGGAAACAAGGACTTGCAGAGTGAAATAAACTGACACTCTCCCTACCTACAGTTTTCTGTCCCTAGAATAAATGTTTTTTTTAATCACAATATAGCACAAGGACAATTCAGTCACTGTCCTTCCAGGTCCCTGGAAACAAGGACTTGCAGAGTGAAATAAACTGACACTCTCCCTACCTACAGTTTTCTGTCCCTAGAATAAATGTTTTTTTTAATCACAATATAGCACAAGGACAATTCAGTCACTGTCCTTCCAGGTCCCTGGAAACAAGGACTTGCAGAGTGAAATAAACTGACACTCTCCCTACCTACAGTTTTCTGTCCCTAGAATAAATGTTTTTTTTAATCACAATATAGCACAAGGACAATTCAGTCACTGTCCTTCCAGGTCCCTGGAAACAAGGACTTGCAGAGTGAAATAAACTGACACTCTCCCTACCTACAGTTTTCTGTCCCTAGAATAAATGTTTTTTTTAATCACAATATAGCACAAGGACAATTCAGTCACTGTCCTTCCAGGTCCCTGGAAACAAGGACTTGCAGAGTGAAATAAACTGACACTCTCCCTACCTACAGTTTTCTGTCCCTAGAATAAATGTTTTTTTTAATCACAATATAGCACAAGGACAATTCAGTCACTGTCCTTCCAGGTCCCTGGAAACAAGGACTTGCAGAGTGAAATAAACTGACACTCTCCCTACCTACAGTTTTCTGTCCCTAGAATAAATGTTTTTTTTAATCACAATATAGCACAAGGACAATTCAGTCACTGTCCTTCCAGGTCCCTGGAAACAAGGACTTGCAGAGTGAAATAAACTGACACTCTCCCTACCTACAGTTTTCTGTCCCTAGAATAAATGTTTTTTTTAAGCACAATATAGCACAAGGACAATTCACTCACTGTCCTTACAGGTCCCTGGAAACAAGGACTTGCAGAGTGAAAGAAAAAAAACACTCTCCCTACCTACAGTTTTCTGTCCCTAGAAAAAATGTTTTTTTTAATCACAATATAACACAAGGACAATTCACTCACTGTCCTTCCAGGTCCCTGGAAACAAGGACTTGCAGAGTGAAATAAACTGACACTCTCCCTACCTACAGTTTTCTGTCCCTAGAATAAATGTTTTTTTTAAGCACAATATAGCACAAGGACAATTCACTCACTGTCCTTACAGGTCCCTGGAAACAAGGACTTGCAGAGTGAAAGAAAAAAAACACTCTCCCTACCTACAGTTTTCTGTCCCTAGAAAAAATGTTTTTTTTAATCACAATATAACACAAGGACAATTCACTCACTGTCCTTCCAGGTCCCTGGAAACAAGGACTTGCAGAGTGAAATAAACTGACACTCTCCCTACCTACAGTTTTCTGTCCCTAGAATAAATGTTTTTTTTAATCACAATATAGCACAAGGACAATTCAGTCACTGTCCTTCCAGGTCCCTGGAAACAAGGACTTGCAGAGTGAAATAAACTGACACTCTCCCTACCTACAGTTTTCTGTCCCTAGAATAAATGTTTTTTTTAATCACAATATAGCACAAGGACAATTCAGTCACTGTCCTTCCAGGTCCCTGGAAACAAGGACTTGCAGAGTGAAATAAACTGACACTCTCCCTACCTACAGTTTTCTGTCCCTAGAATAAATGTTTTTTTTAATCACAATATAGCACAAGGACAATTCAGTCACTGTCCTTCCAGGTCCCTGGAAACAAGGACTTGCAGAGTGAAATAAACTGACACTCTCCCTACCTACAGTTTTCTGTCCCTAGAATAAATGTTTTTTTTAATCACAATATAGCACAAGGACAATTCAGTCACTGTCCTTCCAGGTCCCTGGAAACAAGGACTTGCAGAGTGAAATAAACTGACACTCTCCCTACCTACAGTTTTCTGTCCCTAGAATAAATGTTTTTTTTTAATCACAATATAGCACAAGGACAATTCAGTCACTGTCCTTCCAGGTCCCTGGAAACAAGGACTTGCAGAGTGAAATAAACTGACACTCTCCCTACCTACAGTTTTCTGTCCCTAGAATAAATGTTTTTTTTAATCACAATATAGCACAAGGACAATTCAGTCACTGTCCTTCCAGGTCCCTGGAAACAAGGACTTGCAGAGTGAAATAAACTGACACTCTCCCTACCTACAGTTTTCTGTCCCTAGAATAAATGTTTTTTTTAATCACAATATAGCACAAGGACAATTCAGTCACTGTCCTTCCAGGTCCCTGGAAACAAGGACTTGCAGAGTGAAATAAACTGACACTCTCCCTACCTACAGTTTTCTGTCCCTAGAATAAATGTTTTTTTTAATCACAATATAGCACAAGGACAATTCAGTCACTGTCCTTCCAGGTCCCTGGAAACAAGGACTTGCAGAGTGAAATAAACTGACACTCTCCCTACCTACAGTTTTCTGTCCCTAGAATAAATGTTTTTTTTAAGCACAATATAGCACAAGGACAATTCACTCACTGTCCTTACAGGTCCCTGGAAACAAGGACTTGCAGAGTGAAAGAAAAAAAACACTCTCCCTACCTACAGTTTTCTGTCCCTAGAAAAAATGTTTTTTTTAATCACAATATAACACAAGGACAATTCACTCACTGTCCTTCCAGGTCCCTGGAAACAAGGACTTGCAGAGTGAAATAAACTGACACTCTCCCTACCTACAGTTTTCTGTCCCTAGAATAAATGTTTTTTTTAAGCACAATATAGCACAAGGACAATTCACTCACTGTCCTTACAGGTCCCTGGAAACAAGGACTTGCAGAGTGAAAGAAAAAAAACACTCTCCCTACCTACAGTTTTCTGTCCCTAGAAAAAATGTTTTTTTTAATCACAATATAACACAAGGACAATTCACTCACTGTCCTTCCAGGTCCCTGGAAACAAGGACTTGCAGAGTGAAATAAACTGACACTCTCCCTACCTACAGTTTTCTGTCCCTAGAATAAATGTTTTTTTTAATCACAATATAGCACAAGGACAATTCAGTCACTGTCCTTCCAGGTCCCTGGAAACAAGGACTTGCAGAGTGAAATAAACTGACACTCTCCCTACCTACAGTTTTCTGTCCCTAGAATAAATGTTTTTTTTAATCACAATATAGCACAAGGACAATTCAGTCACTGTCCTTCCAGGTCCCTGGAAACAAGGACTTGCAGAGTGAAATAAACTGACACTCTCCCTACCTACAGTTTTCTGTCCCTAGAATAAATGTTTTTTTTAATCACAATATAGCACAAGGACAATTCAGTCACTGTCCTTCCAGGTCCCTGGAAACAAGGACTTGCAGAGTGAAATAAACTGACACTCTCCCTACCTACAGTTTTCTGTCCCTAGAATAAATGTTTTTTTTAATCACAATATAGCACAAGGACAATTCAGTCACTGTCCTTCCAGGTCCCTGGAAACAAGGACTTGCAGAGTGAAATAAACTGACACTCTCCCTACCTACAGTTTTCTGTCCCTAGAATAAATGTTTTTTTTAAGCACAATATAGCACAAGGACAATTCACTCACTGTCCTTCCAGGTCCCTGGAAACAAGGACTTGCAGAGTGAAAGAAACTGACACTCTCCCTACCTACAGTTTTCTGTCCCTAGAATAAATGTTTTTTTAAGCACAATATAGCACAAGGACAATTCACTCACTGTCCTTCCAGGTCTCTGGAAACAAGGACTTGCAGAGTGAAAGAAACTGACACTGTCCCTACCTACAGTTTTCTGTCCCTAGAATAAATGTTTTTTTTAAGCACACTATAGCACAAGCACAAAACACACTGACACTCTCCCTACCTATCCTTCTCTTTCCCTAAACTAAAGGAATCCAGGTTAAGCAAGAAAGAAATAACAGTCACTGTCCCTGCCTATGCTGCTCTATCCCTGCTCCGGAACACACTACACTAGGCCGCCGTGCTGGCGGCCTTTTATAGTGTGGGGCGTGTACTAAACACCCTCAGCAATAATTGGCCACAGGCATCCTGCCTGTGGCCAATCATTGCTCTCCTCGCTGCCGGCGCTGTGATTGGCCAAGCATGCGGGGTCACAGTGCATGCTTGGCCAATCACAGCGCCTGGATGACACTGCGATGGCGTAGTGCATTGTGGGCCGTTCGCGTCACTCGAATTTGGCGCGAACGGCCCAAATCGTTCGATCTTCGTCGAACGATCGAACAGCCGATGTTCGAGTCGAACGTATGTTCGACTCGAACACGAAGCTCATCCCTACTGGACACCACCACCGAGACATCGTCCGCGTAGGCCACCACCCTCACTGCCGGATCCGGACCAATGCAAGGCTCCACCGGAACCCCCCTCAAACGCTCACAGTCGAGCCTTCTCACAAAGGGATCGACGGCAAAGACGTAGAGAAGGGGGCTCAACGGGCAACCCTGCCTGACCCCAGAGTCCACAGCAAAGGCAGGACCCACCCAACCATTGACAAGAGGGAAGCTCACCGCCCCCCTGTACAATACTTTCAGCCAATTCACAAATTGCTCAGGCAAACCGTACTTTCTCAGAAGAAGCCAGAGGTACTCATGGTTCACCCGGTCAAAAGCCTTGGCCTGGTCTAATGCCAGCAGATACCGCCCATCCCCCGTTGCCCTGCACCTTTCCACGGCCTCCCGGACGCTCAGGACGGCACTAAAGGTGCTCCGGCCAGGAATTGCGCAGTGCTGGGAGACAGACAGCATCTTGTCAGCGACTGCTGACATACACAAAAAGAGTATTTTCGCCAACAACTTCCTATCTGTAGTGAGAAGGGCGATCGGGTGCCAGTTCTCACTCACAGTCGGATCTTTTCCCTTTGACAGCAGAATCAAGGCTGACCTTCTCATTGAGGGAGGGAGCAGGCCGTTGGCCAAACACTCATTGAAAACCTCCCCCAAGTGAGGAGCTAAAAGACTCTTAAGGGTTTTATAAAATTCAGCCGTAAGCCCATCAGGCCCCGGCGACTTTTTTAAGGACAAAGAGTCGATGGCCTGCTCGATTTCTGCAACCGAGATTTCCGCTATCAGAGAGTCCGGGAGATCAGGCCCCGCACGAAGTGGGGTCTCATCAAGAAACGCCCTGGCTTTCTCCATATCCAAAGGCTTCCTTCGAAGGAGGTCTGAAAAATGGTCCCTGATGATGCTCAGGATACCTGGTCTGGACCGGACCAGGGACCCCGAGGCATCCTTCAAGCCATGTATGACCTTCGAACTCACCGCCTTACCACAGCTCCTGTAGGGATCTGGGGAGGAAAACTTCCCGTAATCCCTTTCAAGGACCAGGGAGGCAAGACGGTCATACTGACACCCCTTCATCTGAAGCTTCAGATCGGATATCTGTTCCTGAGGGCCCCCAGCTGAAACCAGGCGGTCTAACTGCCTGCGCAACTTCTGGTAGGCCAGGTACTTGGATGTCGCCCGGTACCTAGAGATCCTGCGGAAAAAGCCCTCCGACCTCTTCTTCACCACTTCCCACCATTCCTGGCGGGAGCAGCCGCTCTCAAGGAGCGAGGCCTGATCCGCAAGGAAGATCTCATAGGTCTCCCTAACCTCGAGGTCCTCGAGCAGCGATCCATTAAGACGCCAGAGACCTCGACCCTTCTGAGGGGTGTCGGCCACATTCAGGGTCACAGAAACCATACAGTGATCGGAGAACTCTACCGCCTGCAACACAGGTGCCGCAAAGGCAGAGTCCCCCCTTAAAAAAAAAACTATCTAACCTACTCCTACTACTACCTCGGGCATAGGTGAACCCAGTGTGGTTGGGGAGGCGCTGAACATGCGCATCCACCAACCCAGCTTCCCTTACTATACTATTCAAGAAAATGCTATCATATCCCAGGGGTCCTGAGGCGCCTGCCCGATCCTTTGATCTGGTGACCATGTTGTAGTCACCACCAAAGACCACCAGCTGGGACGTAAACAGGTAGGGCTTGACCATCGTGAGGAGGCTCTTCCTGTCCCTCTTGGTCTGAGGGCCATAGAAGTTGATCAGCCTAAGGAATTGCCCCCTCACGACGGCATCCACTACCAGGCACCTACCGACCTCTGCCTCAATCACTCATCGACAAGCCACCGGACCAGTCTTAAAAAGGACTGCAACTCCACTGCAGGGCTCGGCCGCAAGAGACCAGAGGGAGGGCCCGCATCTCCACTCCCTCTTTGCTAGATGCATCTCTGCCACCGATGCCAGCCAGGTCTCTTGCAAAAACAAAATGTCAGCTTCAACTCGGCTGAGAAAATCAAAGGCCATGAAACGAGCCGCCGCAGAACGCACACTTGCGACATTAATGGTCGCAACGCGTATTGGAGAGGGTACCGCCATCCTTAGTGATTTTGGCCTGCATTCTCCTCTGCGTTTTTGCCTACACCCCGGGGTCCTCCTCCGAATCGGAGAGGACCCCATACATATTTCCCAGGATCACTGGGGGGGGCCCCCTAGGGTCCCTACTAGGGACAAACCAGTGTACAGAAACCCCAACCTGCCCAGGACCCATCTTTTTTACTTTTTTATTAACTTTCTTTTGCAGCCAGCCCTCCTGGGTCTGGCCGCCCACATTGTCGTCAGAGTGCCCGCTAGAGGCATCCTTGGGCCTCTTGTGCAAGCCCTTTGACGACTCAGCCACCTCCATACCCTCCCCCCCTGAATCCCGGAGATACAAAAGGGGATCCAGAATGGGACGGGAAGGGGACGGAGGCGAAGAGGGAGAGGGGAGGGGAGAGGGAGAATAGGGGGAAGGGGGGAGGGGAGAGGGAGAATAGGGGGAAGGGGGGAAAGGAGGGGGGAAAGGGGGGGAGGAGGGGGAAAAGGAGGGGGGAAGGAAGGGAGGGAGGGGGGGAAAGAGGGAAAGAGAGGGGGCAGAAGGAGGAGGAGGCGTAGAAGAAAGAGGGGGAGGGGGACGGCCCTCAGCAGAGGGCCCCCCACCCCCCGAACCCCTCACCCCCACTGGGCCCGGCGCTGGCGCACCCGGCCCCCCAGAAACAAGTCCCAAGGGACCAGGCACATTCCCAGCAGGGGCCCCCACTCCACCGCGCCTACGCCCGGACCTCTGCCTTTGCGGAAAAGGCCCCTCTGGGCCACCAGCCCCAGGCCCATCACCTGGGCCCGCTTGAGGCGCTTGGGGTGGGAGACCCACTCCCTCCGGTGCGTCATCTGGGCCTGGCCCATCCCCATCAGCCGCACGCCCCCGAAAAGCCTTGAGGCAGCGGCTGAATGGGTGGCCGGACACCCCACATAGGTTGCAGACAATTAGTCTGCAAGTCTCTGAGGAGTGCCCAGGCCTGTTGCACCTGACGCACCGGGGCGTTGTGCAATCCGCACTCAAATGGGTGGGACTCCCACACTTGAAGCAGCGACGGGGCTGACCGGGGTAAAAGACCAGGATCCTATCTCTTCCAATAAACGCGCTACCAGGGACATGGGTCACACTGGTCCCCTGGCGCTTGAGACGGATCCTGGCCAGCCACGCCCCGGTCCAGACCCCGCGCTCATCCAGGTTTTTGCGGAGGGGAGACTGCAGCTGCCCATACCTCCCCAACCAGGTGGCAATGTCCTCAGGTAGGAGGGATTCGTTCCTGACCAAAATGGTCAGGGACTTTATATCTTCCTTCCTGGACAGGGGGACCACCCTAAAGAACTTCCAAGGCTCCGACCTCTTCAGGAGCTCATAGACGGTGAGAAAGAGCTCCATTAGCACCAAGGAGGAAAAACTGACATCAAACTCCTTGGTGCCCGTGGGATGGATCACTGCGAAGAGGTCAGCTACCTTGAAGTTGGCCCCCTTCAGCAGAAGATCCACTACCTGCCCCCTGCTGGGGCACTGTCCAGGTCCCTCCCACCGCAGCTGCACGACATTGCGCCTGCGCCTCTCCGGACCCCCTGTACCCCTCGACCACGGGTTCACCCCCTGGAGCTGGTCTGCGGGGGGAACCCGGAAGTTTTGGGCGCCAAACTGGCTGTACAGAGGGGCCAAAGGGACGCTGGTCCCTGCCACCCGGGCAAAAGACCTGGTCTCCCTAAGTGCCTCAAGCAGCTCTGCCTCCTGGGCCTGCCCCAAAATACCCCCAGCCTGAGCGCCAGTAGAGCCCTCCACCGCATCCCCAGGGGCACCCTCGGAGGGCACCCCAGCACCCATGGCTGACACACCAACCGGGGGAACCCCCGGCCTAATCCTGCCGGGAGGGGGGGTCCCTCCCATCCACCGCCCCCCCCGAAGCAAGCCACACCCACAACATCCCTCCTCCTAACACTAGGAGGAGGGTCTACCACTGGGGGCCCACTAGAGCTGCAGGCATGAGCCCCAGATGGCTCCTCCCCCTGCTCCTGTGGCTGTGGCTGCTCCTTCCCCTTTGACTGTCCCCCCTGAGACTCCATATCTCTGATAAAGGCCAAGGCTGGGTGATCCCCAAGAAGTTCCCCAGCCTCGGCCTCGCTCCACCTGCCCACCCTCAGGGCTGGGCTCGGGTCCCCTGTGGAATCTAACGCCATAATATCCCCACACATTTTCCCTTCCCCACATACCTCCATCCCATCTCCTTCAGGGCCATCAGCGGCCGCAGACCGGAAGTCCCCGACCACTTCCGGTTCAGGACTTACTTCCTGGTCAACCCCCCCGCCCACTTCCGGGTCAGGCCGACCAGAAAAACCGGAAGAGGCTGCACAGACGCCGCTAGCCCCTCCCACTTCCTCTTGCCGCCCAGACTCCCGCCCCAGCTCCTCCCCCTGGCCCCCCAGCCCGCCCAGGCTCCGTCCACTGGCCACGCCCCCACTGTCAGCAGTGGAAGCCGCACATCCCGGCGCCATAGCGTCCATTGCTTGTGAGCTGTTTGCAGCATCCAAACCTCCTCCATCTTCACCAGAAAATGGCGCCCCCCCACCCTCACCAACAACCTCCCCCACATCCACTGCAACCACCACCCCACCACCACTAGTCTTTTCACCCCCAGACACCGGCACACTTGTAGTCTTTGCTGTTTCTGCCTTCACAGTCTCTCCTGCAGCCTTTGTGGTAATGATTTCCATGGCAGTCTCTGTCTGCATGGCGGACCCCTCTCCCTCCTCCACAACACGTGCAGTTTTTATGCCACATGTGGGATTCACAGGGGTCCTGGGGGTCCCGCCATCTTGCCTGGCCGTATCCTTCCTCCCTGCCTCTGACCTAGTCCCCGGGAGTGGCGTTAGGACCACCACCGCAACTCCCCCCAACTTTCCTGCTCCCGCAGTGCTCCCATCCTGGCCTTTCCTGGCTGCATCACGGGGTACCCTACCCGGGTCTGCCTGCGTGCTGGCAGTTTTTCCTGGCCGCAACACAGCATGGACCCGGGGACCCTCCACAGCCAAGACCACAGGGACCGCACTTCCCAGGGAGGGGGGATGGGGGAGGGGGGAGGTCCTTCACCGTCACCGGGACTTACCACCTCCACAGGCTCTTTAGGCTGCAGATGGTCCTGCAGGTTTTTCTGGCTGCTACGTCTGGCAGCCTGGGAGCCCTCCTTACTCGCTCTCCGGAGTTCAGTCCTCACTTCTAGGAGGAAATCTGTCTCCCCTCGGCCTCTCTCACATAGCCCACCAAGCAGGGTCCATAGGTCACCGCTCTGGCCCTTTAAAAGGCTAATGGCCTCGGCATACTCGCCTCTTCTGAAACTGCTGGCCCGGTCTCTCCTGCTCCTTAGGTCCGTTAGGACTGCCATCTTCCCACAGAAGGCCCGACTGGCCTTCTGGATCAGGTCCTTGACCCTCACGATCCTCCTCTGTAATTTTGCCGGACCCTCCCCAGGCCGGGGCAAGGTCCAGTCCATTAGTTCCCCTTGGTTCCGTAAAAAGAGCATCTCCTCCCTGGATAGGTCCTTAATCCCTAGGGAGGAGGCAGCAGCATCAGGCCGGGAAAGCTGCCCCGGTCCTGGGCTGGAGGAGGCCATCACACCCCCTCCTCCTGGAGCTCCAGGAGCTCCCTACAGGCACGTCCTCTCACTCCAAAGGTCTCACAGCAACTGACACACTCCGCCCGCTGTAAGTGCCGCAAATGCCTGTTGGTGTAACACACCAGGAAAAAGCAGCAATACAGGCTAACTTCAGGTGTAATATGATCCTCCTGATCCACACTCCACCCGCTGTAAGTGCCGCAAATGCCTGTTGGTGTAACACACCAGGAAAAAGCAGCAATACAGGCTAACTTCAGGTGTAATATGATCAGGAGGCACACTCCGGCCCGCTGTAAGTGCTGCAAATGCCTGTTGGTGTAACACACTAGGCTTGTGCAATTCGTTTCGTAACCAATCGAAATTCGTCCGAATTTAGCAACTTTCGGACATTCGGAAGCATTCGAATTTCCGAACAAAGCATATACGAATAAAACCGAATCCGAAATAAATTATACCGCAAAATAGCGAATGCCCGAATGTCTTCGGCATAATTCGTTATGAAAAAAGTTACGAATGTACGAATCCATTCGAAGCACAATAACACTCACTCTGCTCTCTGCTTCTCCCTCACCATGCTGAACTCCCTTTCAAAATGGTGTACAGGGACGGAGGCTATAGCCGCATGAAAAAACGAAAGTAAAATACGAGATTTCGAATCCATTCGAAGCACAATAACACTCTGCTCTGCTCTCTGCTTCTCCCTCACCGTGCTGAACCCTCTCAAAATGGTGTACAGGGGCGGAGGCTATAGCTGCATGTAAAAAACGAAAGTAAAATACAAGATTTCGAATCGTTACAAATAACCGCTATGTATTTAGAAAAGTACAAATCCATTTGAAGCACAATAACACTCACTCTGCTCTCTGCTTCTCCCTCACCATGCTGAACTCCCTCTCAAAATGGTGTACAGGGGCGGAGGCTATAGCCGCATGAAAAAACGAAAGTAAAATACGAGATTTCGAATCCATTCGAAGCACAATAACACTCTGCTCTGCTCTCTGCTTCTCCCTCACCGTGCTGAACCCTCTCAAAATGGTGTACAGGGGCGGAGGCTATAGCCGCATGTAAAAAACGAAAGTAAAATACAAGATTTCGAATCGTTACAAATAACCGCTATGTATTTAGAAAAGTACAAATCCATTCGAAGCACATTAGGCATAATAGGCAGCGTCGTTGTGAGAGAGATACGGAAAATTCCGAATCAACGAAACCCAAAAAAAGTTACGAAAGTAGGAGTTGTGTCCAGAATCAACGAAAAACAATGTACCCTAGCGAAAGTACGAATTATAAATCAACTAAAAATTCAACGAAAAATGACGCTTGCGAAAATACGAATTAGTCCGAACATGAAAAATCCCGTCTAGCAAAATTACGAATGATTACGAATCAACAGGACCGAAAAGAAACGAACCGAAACTAAACAAATTTTTCCGTTGTGCACAAAAAACGAACCAAAACTAAACAAATTTTTCAGTTGTGCACAAGTCTATAACACACCAGGAAAAAGCAGCAATACAGGCTAACTTCAGGTGTAATATGATCAGGAGGCACACTCCGCCCGCTGTAAGTGCTGCAAATGCCTGTTGGTGTAACACACCAGGAAAAAGCAGCACTACAGGCTAACTTCAGGTGTAATATGATCAGGAGGCACACTCCGCCTGCTGTAAATGCTGCAAATGCCGCAAATGCCTGTTGGTGTAACACACCAGGAAAAAGCAGCAATACAGGCTAACTTCAGGTGTAATATGATCAGGAGGCACACTCCGCCCGCTGTAAGTGCCGCAAATGCCTGTAGGTGTAACACACCAGGAAAAAGCAGCAATACAGGCTAACTTCAGGTGTAATATGATCAGGAGGCACACTCCGCCCGCTGTAAGTGCTGCAAATGCCTGTTGGTGTAACACACCAGGAAAAAGCAGCAATACGGGCTAACTTCAGGTGTATAATGTGCAGGAGGCTTAGCAACAATGACACTGACACTGTCCCCTGCCTCCTTCTCTCTCCCTGCACACAAGGTTTATCAAAGTATATGACACTGACACTCTCCCTGCCTATCCTTCTCTCTCCCTGCACACAAGGTTTAGCAAAGAATAGATTTGACACTGTCCCTGCCTATCCTTCACTTTCCCTGCTCCGGAACACACTACACGAGGCCGCCGCACTGGCGGCCTTTTATAGTGTGGGGCGTGTACTAAACCCCCATAGCTATAATTGGCCACAGGCATCCTGCCTGTGGCCATTCATTGCTCTCCTCGCTGCCGGCGCTGTGATTGGCCAAGCATGCAGGGTCACAGTGCATGCTTGGCCAATCACAGCGCCGGGATTACACTGCGATGGCGCAGTGTATTGTGGGCCGTTCGCGTCACTCGAATTTGGCGCGAACGGCCCAAATCGTTCGTTGTTCGCCGAACGCGCGAACAGCCGATGTTCGAGTCGAACTTATGTTCGACTCGAACACCGAGCTCATCCCTACGCAGGAGGTACTAAAAGCTATTAGGGAATTTGTTGAGATAAACCAAGGCACTGCAAATAATGATACAACAAATATCAAAAATAAAATAAAAAATCTAGGGAAGGGGAGAGAGTGGCCAGTGAAGAAGTGATAAAATCGGAAGAACAATATATTAACGATCCAACACCTACTAACCTTAGAGCATGGACAGAAGCACAGCAGAACCACCGCCTTACAATTCACAAGAAAATAGAGAATAAACAAATTTTCCATAGGCAATTAGCATTTGCAGAGGGCAAAAGTGTAAGCCGAATGCTAGCCCACTTAGTTAAGACAAACTCATTCACATCAATGGTCCCAGCGATTAGTGTTGGGGAGGATAGAGTATCCTCCCACACACCAGAGATAGTGGATAGATTCCGGGACTATTATGCAGATTTATACAGTTCTCGACAGGAGGAAATGTGGGAAGAAATGGACAACTTTTTCGGAAAGCTGACTATTCCCTCACTCTCCGAGATAGACAGGAAGGAACTAGATAAGCCCATTACATTGGAAGAAATCCAACTGACAGTACAAGAGATGGCGGGACAGAAATCCCCGGGGCCAGATGGCCTCCCGGCTGAGACCTACTGGTATTTCGGGAAGGAGCTGCTCCCGGAACTTATGAGAGTTTTAAATTGGTCAGCGATGAAGGGAGAACTTCCCTCATCTATGGTGGAATCGTCTATAATAGTAAATCATAAAGAGGGAAAATATCCACTTAATACTTCCTCATATAGACCCATATCTTAATTAAATCCGGACATAAAAATACTGTCGAAAGTCCTGGCAGCTAGATTAAACAAAGTAACAGAGGAACTTGTCCATCCCGACCAATCGGGATTCATACCCGGTAGGGCCACTAGTATAAACATAAGGCGAGTATACAGTAGGTGCCGCCTCTTCTAGCGGTGAGATTGACACCCTACGAGCCCCGTCGCAAGAGCCAGCGCCGAGCTGTTTCGTCATCGAAAAAGGATTTTTTTTTCCTTTCGCAATGAGCGACACGCATTGCTGACATTGAGGCCGGTGGACGGAGATCCGACGTGGATTTCCGCCAATACCAGGCACTGTGTTTGGTATGAATCCTGAGCGGGAACTCCACGCCAAATTTTAAATAAAAAACCGGCATGGGTTCTCCCTCCAGGAGCATACCAGGCCCTTCGGTCTGGTAAGGATTTTAAGGGGAATCCCCTAAGCCGACGGCGTAGGGTCCCCCTCAAAATCCAAACCAGACCCTTATCCAAGCACGCAACCTGGCAGGCCAGAGGAAAAGAGGGGGGGACGAGAGAGTGCCCCCTCCCTCCTGAACCGTACCAGGCCGCATGCCCTCAACATGGGGGGTGGGTGCTTTGGGCCAGGGGGGCGACCTGCGCCCCCCCACCCCAAAGCACCCTCCCCCATGTTGATGGGGACAAGGGCCTCTTCCCGACAACCCTGGCCGTTGGTTGCCGGGGTCTGCGGGCGGGGGCTTATCGGAATCCGGGAGCCCCCTTTAATAAGTGAGCCCCCAGATCCCGGCCCCCCACCCTATGTGAATGAGTATGGGGTACATCGTACCCCTACCCATTCACCTGGTGGCAAAAAATGGCACTAAAAAAACACACAGGTTTTTAAAGAAATGTATTAGGCAGCTCCGGGGGTCTTCTTCTGACTTCAGGGGTCTTCTTCCGACTTTGGGGGTCTTCTGCTGCTCTCCGGTGTCTTCTCCACACTCTCTGGTTCTTCTCCCACTCTCCGGTGCCTTCTCCACGATCTCCGGTTCTTTCTGCCTTCTGCCGGGCGCCCCGCTATATTCTTCCAGCTCTTTTGCTAGCGGGGGCCCGGTCTTCATCGGCGTCTTCTTCCCTCTTCTCCTCCTCGATGTTCACTTGTCGCTTCCTCCCACTGCAATGCTGGGTGTGCGGTCCACAACGATTTATATAGGCCTCTCATGACGTCACAGTCACATGCTCCGGGTGGCCACATGCTCCCATGCCGTCACAGTCACATGCTCCGGGGCCACCCGGAGCATGTGACTGTGACGTCACGAGAGGCCTATATAAATCGTTGCGGACCGCACACCCAGCATTACAGCAGGAGGAAGCGATGAGTGAACATCTAGGAGGAGAAGAGGGAAGAAGACGCCGATGAAGACTGGGCCCCCGCTAGCAAAAGAGCTGGAAGAAGATAGCGGGGCGCCTGGCAGAAGGCTTAGGGGATTCCCCTTAAAATCCATACCAGACCGAAGGGCCTGGTATGCTTGTTTTTTTATTTAAAATTTGGCGTGGAGTTCCCGCTCAGGATTCATACCAAACACAGTGCCTGGTATTGGCGGAAATCCACGTCAGATCCCGTTCAATACAGTGTCGCGTCGCCTTCTCGCTATTGCAGCGAGATGTCGGCACCCTGTCGCCGAGAATCTCCGCGATGGGATCGCGCTAAATATAAAATGTCAGCGGCAACTACTGTATCTGAATCTTCAGATTCCAACAGACGAGGAAGGAGGGAGGTCAATTGTGTCATTAGACGCCGCTAAGGCTTTTGACACCCTTGAATGGCAGTATTTGTGGAGAGTCCTAAGAGAATTTCAAATCGGTCCGATCTTCACGAATTGGGTAAAGATGCTATACAAAACACCAGTAGCGTAAGTAAAAGTAAATAACGCCCAATCTGATAGGATTCGATTGCAGAGGGGAATGAGACAGGGGTGCCTGTTGTCCCCCCTTCTCTTTTCCCTCACAATCGAACCTTTAGCAATAGCTCTTAGAATGGCTCCTGACATAAGAGGGTTTAAACGAGGTGAGATAGAAGAGACAGTGGTACTGTATGCGGATGACCTTCTCCTGCTTCTAGGAGATACGTAGAACTCTCTCAGGAAAGCTATGGAAGAAATTAAAAACTTTGGCCAATTTTCTGGACTCACCATAAACTTGGGAAAATCCATGTTGCTACCAGTGGACCCTCTTGAAAAACCCCTGCCGCAAGAGGCTGAACAAATCCAAATAGCAAGCCAAAAAAAATATTTAGGGATAATTATCTCCAGAGATCCTAATCAATATACCATAGACAATATGGTCCCGTTATTGGATAAATATAAGAGGAAAATCAAAGTATGGAAACGGCTCCCACTATCAGTGGTGTGTCGGTGTAACCTAATAAAAATGGTGTGGATGCCGCAGCTTATTTATGTTTTACAAAACACCCCAGCATGGATATACAAAAAGTGGTTCCAAAAGATAGATATTATCTTCAGGGAAATAATCTGGAAAAGAGGGGTGGCAAGAATCGGATTAAACACTCTACAAAGGTCAAAACAGGAAGGGGGTGTGGCACTTCCACACCCGTTTAGTTATTTTTTGGCGGCACAGCTCCAACATATGAAGGGATGCAATATGGGAGGGGGAAAAATAGAGAGGAGGCTACTCCTACAGAACACTACACACAGTCTCCTAGTAGAAACCATGGAGGCAGGATCCTTCCCTCGGAAAATTCCTACCTTAGATATCATGATGAGAGTATGGAAGGCAGCAAAGGCAGCACTGGGATATAATGGGCTAACAGAGTACACACCCTTATGGGAAAATAACAACTTGGGGGAAATACAGAAGATGGAGACAATCAGGGGATGGGAGAGACAAGGAATAAAGTACATTATCCAGCTGTATGAAGATGGTATATTAAAAACCTTTAAGGCACTAAGAGAACAATATGCATTACAAAATCAATATTTTTATAGATATTTGCAGATTAGGCATGCACTTGCAGAACAGTATAAGGGAATGGTAATGGAATGGAGTAAGATTCCACTGCTCCAGGAAATTATCAACACAAAAACATCAAAGTGTCTAATATCAAAAGTTTACCCTAGTATATACAAGGGGAGCCTAAAAGGAACACAAGGCCCGATACATAAGAAGAAGTGGGAAAGAGATGTTGGTAACATAACTGAGATACAGTGGGAAAGAATACTGGAACTCGCTCCATTGGTTTCATTATCTCCCTCCCACAGGATGTCTTATATGTTTTTATTAAATAGAGCTTATTATACCCCATATAAGCTTTTCCGGTTTGGTCGCAGAACAGATGCCAGCTGCCCCAGATGCGGAAGAACAGAAGGGGATATGATCCACATGTTCTGGAGATGCCTGAAACTATTTTGATATTGGAGGGAGGTAGTGGGAATCATTGAGCAGATTTTTGAAGTTCATATTGAACTAGAACCTATACAATGCGTTTTGGGCTGGGCCGAGAGAGAATGAAAAATTGGTAACAACCAGCTTGCAATCTTGAGATGCCTATTCCAGGCAAGGAAGCTGATTGCACAGAGATGGCAAACAGCTCTCCCACTATCCAGCAAAGAATGGGAACAAAGTATGAATATAACAATATTGAAGGAAAGAGTCACGTATATTAGACAAGGTGCTCTTAAAAAAATGTATAAAATCTGGAGACAGTGGTGGGAGAAAAGTAGTATCCAAACATAATGATTAGTTGGGGAAGAAGGGAAGAGATGACTTAAGGAAACAAAGGTTAAGAGGGAATGATAGAGGAACGAAAGTAGACGGATGTGAGTGTGGGACAAATGCGATTGACAGGGAAGGAAGCCTAGCTGGAGGGAAGACAAGGGAACGGTTGCCGGAAAGAATAGTCCAATTACAAGGAACGGGGAACTACCGGCGGCTTTAAAGATACATTATGATTATTGTATTTGTATGTTCCAGAGGAGGGTGGGAAGAGGTATGTGAATGTCTAGATGTATAATGGAAAATGGATTAATAAATATATGAAGTACAAAAAAAAAAGATCATATAGATGAAAGAATGGCATAGTAAAATATTGTTCCCCCCATATCATTGGGTCAATTTAAATAGCAGGGGTTACACAAAGTGCTCTAAATGACAATATGCCATGTAATGTGGACATGGCTGCATCCTATGTGCTTCGTGGACTTATTCCACTTCCTCAGAAGCGGATGCATGACATAAAAAGAGAATAGAAACGAGGAGGAAAGGTGAGTATTCATCCCTACATACTTAAAAGGCTACGGTTCAAGCAATGTGCGATACTGCAAGACAAGGGCCGCTAAATTGTCTGTCCCGAGAGCTGTGGTAGTATCAACCCTTGGTCACCCTGTGGGTCACTCTCAGCTTCCCGCAAGGCATGGTGGATGAGGGGAAGCGTGTCCATCAGGGGGCATCAGCTGCTCACAAATGGTGCCAAAACGCACCCCTCATGAAATAGCCAGAGAGTGGAGAGACATGCGCTGGAGCCATGATGACTACTACATGGGTGTGACACACAATACTGAATGCTAAAAAAAGTCTCATAGTATATATCTTACATGTAAGCCACATCGAGGCAAGGTTTACCAGGCATTGTAAATGTGCATAAATTGCACAAGTGGTAGTACATAACTACACACTGGCCAGTCACACACCTCCATCCCTATTTGAACATGTTAAAAGGGGAAGAGGGTAAATGGGACTTTAAATGAGGCACATTGATGAATGCACCTCCA
Source organism: Rana muscosa (assembly GCA_029206835.1). NCBI lineage: Eukaryota > Metazoa > Chordata > Amphibia > Anura > Ranidae > Rana > Rana muscosa. The sequence continues at coordinate 75,700,028 of CM055127.1, forward strand.
TCCCTGTTTCTAGAATTAAATGGAGAGGTTTTGAGACTTTAAATGAGCAGTGACGGACAAATGAGTTAAAGGTATCTTAACATATTTATTGACATACACAGTATCATAGCACATTACAGATGGTACATACATAGATAACAGAAATTATTTATATATACATATCTATATATAGATATATATATATATATATCTATATATACACACACAAAGATTCTGTTACAGTTCATATAGATGAAAAAATGGCATAGTAGCACATTGCATTGCCGATGATTAAGATATTGTTCCCCCATGTCATTGGGTCAATTTAAATAGAAGGGGTTACACAAAGTGCTCTAAATGACAATATGCCATGTAATGTGGACATGGCTACATCCTACAGTATGTGCTCAATGCATTTCGTGGACATCCTCAGGAGCGGATGCATGACATATCTGTAAACGATATAGATGGTAGTATAATCTTATATTGGACCTAAAAAACAAAGGAAGAGGAGGGGAATAAAATGGGGGAGGAAAGGTGAGTATCCATCCCTACATACTTACAAGGCTAAGGTTCAAATGATGTGCGATACTGCAAGACAAGGGGCGCTAAATTGTCAGTGACCCAGAGGGGTCTTATTCTCATGCCTCTGCAAACTTGCGGTGCATGGGCTTCCTCGTTCTTCAAAGCCTGCAAAAGGACCAGAGAATACGTGGAACCCAAAGGGTTTACAAGATAGAAGTAGGCAAGTATGCCATAGCCATGTGTAGAGAGAGAGAGCAGAGAAGGTGTGCAAAGTGTTGCATGAAACTGTCATGACATTACCCAAAGAGAGCAAAAACACAATAGAGAGAAAGAAAGAATATAAAATATAAAACTAAGTAAGACATATTGGTGAGATTCCCAAAGTGATTACCTTGTGTGTCTGCATATAGCCATGCTTCACGAGTAAAGTGCAGCTTAGAGGACTTGTTGTAAAAGAGAGTGGCTTTTATATCCGACTACCTGCGGGTCACTCCCAGCGTCACGCAAAGCATGGTGGATGAGGGGAAGCGTGTCCATCCAGGTGGCATCCACCGCTCGCAAATGGCACCAAAATGCTCCCCTCATGAAATCGCCAGAGAGTGTAGAGAGACGTGCCAGAGCCATGATGCCCAAATGGACATCAAGACAAGGGCCGGTAAATTGTCTGTCTCCTGTCTCCCTGGGTTATCTTCAATAGTAGCATCTATACCAGGTGTGCCCAACCTTTTGAACCGCGAGGGCCGCTTAAGCGACTTGGTAACCGGTCGCGGGCCACAATAAACGTAGCGGGCGGATAGCAGGTCCATGTTTGCTCTGCATATGCAGAGCGGACACGGACACAGCCCACTATACTCTTTTTTTTTTTTAGTGGATCGGATTGTAGGAAGGACACAAGTCGGTTTACATCTGCCACTCCTTAGAGGTGAATGGAGGGTCCAATTGGGTCAGACTGGCCATGTGACAGGGGCCCAAGGCTGCTTTCACACTGATGCACTGCGGTTTACCAACGCAGTGTACCTTTGTCTTTCCTGCACTTTGCAATAGACTTCTATTATATTCTGCAGGTTTGGTGCACTTTCAGAAAGCTCACCAAACTCACAAATAATAACAGAAGTGTATGGCTCAGTGAACGTAACCCGCAGGTGCGCTGCTCTGCATCTGCGGGTCAGTTTGAAAGCAGCCCAGTAACCACTGCAAAACAGATATGCCCATATATACACTGTGATTTTAGTAATGAACTGACCTTTAACCACTTGACAACTGGGCACATAACCCCACAAATATAGCTTTCTTTTGGTGGTATTTGATCGTTTCTGCGGTTTTTATTTTTTGCGCTATAAACAAAAATAGAGCGACAATTTTGAAAAAAAACACAATATTTTTTACTTTTTGCTATAATAAATATCCCAATTTTTTTTTAAAAACTATTTTTTTTCTCAGTTTAGGCCGATACGTATTCTTCTACATATTTTAGGTAAAAAAATATCGCAATATGCGTATAGTGTTTGGTTTGCGCAAAAGTTATAGCGCAAAAGTTATAGCGCCTACAAAATAGGGAATAGAAATATGAAAAAAAAAATATATATTATTATTTTTTTACTAAACAAAGGGTGTATACAGGCCTACAATACACCACTCAGCGCCACAAACACAGCTTTGCTCAACCTAAGCAGTAGGTAAAATATCTAAAAACCAAAAATGGTATAAAGGACTAAGCAGCAAACTGAGTTCCCTAGTGGTATACTAGAGCAACTCTTCCCTAAGCAGCCGTTTAAAACTAAAAAGTGATTAATAAGGGTATAAACATAAAAACAATAATGATGTTTCAAAATATTACCAAAACAGCGCTAAATGTTGGTATGAATTAGGTGACCAACATCACCTTAAAAGGTGTCAAACAGTTTTAAGACAGATAAACAGTGCAGAGGTGTCAGAAAGTGTCCATAAATGATCGTGGATAATAGCAGCGTGCACCTTCACCGTAACATCCAGGTCCACCCAGTGGGAACACACTCCCCCTGAGGGGTTTAAACTCACCGAAGCAAGATCTATATATCAAGCCTTGACAACAGGAGGATAATCAACACCACACACGAACTGCACTCGCATCAGTCAGGGAAACATCAGATCAATGGAGGCTCAGACGTAGCAATAAATGAATAGAAAAAAAGCCCATAGCATAATTCTATTTATTAATAAAAACCCCCCACATCACAGCACCCTTCATATAATAAACGTACATCAAGTAAAACAGTAGTGAGCATATAGATGTACTTCACCGTTTCTACTGAGTATCGATCCGTCCCATCAGCGTGTAAGAGGAAGTAACTTACTTCCGGGTCCGGCTCAGTGAAGCGCATACATCACTTCCGTTTGCGTCGTGTAGGTCACACCCTGACGCGTTTCGTCATATCCTGACTTCGACAGAGGGCGTGCCTACACGACCAAGCCACCCTCCTTATAAAGACACTCCCTACACCACCCGCACCAATCAGCGCCTCCATATCACGGCAATGGGTGCACAATGCGGTAGCTATGGAAACCACTGAAGGCATATACAGGTGGGAAGGAGGATCAAAAGGAGCAAATTGCACTTCATTCATAGACATGGGAAACATAAGCCGATGTCATGAATAGGGGCATACATATGCAATATTCATAGCACACATAATAAACATAGCAAAAATAGTAATTAAAATTAATTAATTAAAATCACTATTCACACAATAATGATAACAGTTAAATAATAATAATAAAAAAAAAAAAAAAAAAAAAAAAAATCTAAACCGATATAACATTAAAAACCAGTATAAATGAAACACAATCCATACTGTTTAAATCATTAAAATCTTAAATACCCATAATACACACATTCTGAATAAAAATGCTAAAATCAGATATACTATGTAAAAGAGCTAGACAAGAGCAAAGATACATAATCAAAAATCACTAATGAAGCAATTGATATCAAGATCTATGTTTAACCCTTTCGGCGAAAGCGTGTCAACCGAAAATATCCATTGGGTCTCTCGCTTCGACAGATCTCTAACTAGATTAGACCCTCTCCACATGGGTTTCAAATGGTCTATTCCCCAGAATCTGAGGCCAGTGGGGTCCTGATTATGGCACAATTTAAAATGTAAAGACACATTGTGATCTTTAAATCCCAGTTTAATATTAGCTATGTGTTCAGCTATTCTAATTTTTAATTGACGCTTAGTGCGACCTATATAGATAAGCCCGCAAGGGCACTGAAGGGCATATACAACATAAGATGTATTGCATGTAATAAATTCACGAATAGTGAACTCCCTATTATTTGAGGTGGAAATGAAATTTTCTACAGCCCTCAATGGTCTATTCACCTCTCTACATGCTCGACACCTCCTACAAGCAAAGAACCCATCTCGGTCCCAGAAAGTAGAGGGTCTAGATGGTGGATCCAGGACTTTTCTTACAATTTTATCTGCAAAACTACATGCCCGTCTATATATAAACCCTGGTTTTTGAGGAAGGACTGCCGACAGCACTTTATCCATACGGAGAACATGCCAATGAGTGGCAAAGATCTCCTCCACCTCCCTATACTGGGAGTGGAACCCTGAGATAAAATTCCACTCACGTCCTGTGTCTGGCTGGCAAACCGCCACATCTCTAAGGAAGTCCTCTCTGGGGCGTAGGGCTAAATCTTGAATAATGGTGTTTAATGATTCCTCATAATATCCCTTTTCGACAAATTTACCCTTCACAATCTCTGCTTGCAAGAGAAAATCAGAGTCCTTAGAGCAATTCCTTTTTACCCTAGTCAATTGCCCTTTAGGGATGTTTTTAAGCCACATTGGATGATGGCCACTACTCATGGGTAAATAACTATTAGCGTCAGTGGGCTTAAAAAAGACCCTTGTTCCCAAACTATTGCCATGTCTGAAAATATGGACATCTAAAAAATGGATATCAGTAATACTGAATTCGCAAAGACCCGACCCCACCTATTATTTTATAAAAGGTATATTGATGATTTGTTTTTTGTCTGGGGTGGACCACTTGATACGCTGGAGATGTTTTTGGATGAACTTAATTCAAATTCTAATAATATTAAACTGACCAGCGAATTCAGTATTACTGACACAGGACGTGAGTGGAATTTTATCTCAGGGTTCCACTCCCAGTATAGGGAGGTGGAGGAGATCTTTGCCACTCATTGGCATGTTCTCCGTATGGATAAAGTGCTGTCGGCAGTCCTTCCTCAAAAACCAGGGTTTATATATAGACGGGCATGTAGTTTTGCAGATAAAATTGTAAGAAAAGTCCTGGATCCATCATCTAGACCCTCTACTTTCTGGGACCGAGATGGGTTCTTTGCTTGTAGGAGGTGTCGAGCATGTAGAGAGGTGAATAGACCATTGAGGGCTGTAGAAAATTTCATTTCCACCTCAAATAATAGGGAGTTCACTATTCGTGAATTTATTACATGCAATACATCTTATGTTGTATATGCCCTTCAGTGCCCTTGCGGGCTTATCTATATAGGTCGCACTAAGCGTCAATTAAAAATTAGAATAGCCGAACAAATAGCTAATATTAAACTGGGATTTAAAGATCACAATGTGTCTTTACATTTTAAATTGTGCCATAATCAGGACCCCACTGGCCTCAGATTCTGGGGAATAGACCATTTGAAACCCATGTGGAGAGGGTCTAATCTAGTTAGAGATCTGTCGAAGCGAGAGACCCAATGGATATTTTCGGTTGACACGCTTTCGCCGAAAGGGTTAAACATAGATCTTGATATCAATTGCTTCATTAGTGATTTTTGATTATGTATCTTTGCTCTTGTCTAGCTCTTTTACATAGTATATCTGATTTTAGCATTTTTATTCAGAATGTGTGTATTATGGGTATTTAAGATTTTAATGATTTAAACAGTATGGATTGTGTTTCATTTATACTGGTTTTTAATGTTATATCGGTTTAGATTTTTTTTTTTTTATTATTATTATTTAACTGTTATCATTATTGTGTGAATAGTGATTTTAATTAATTAATTTTAATTACTATTTTTGCTATGTTTATTATGTGTGCTATGAATATTGCATATGTATGCCCCTATTCATGACATCGGCTTATGTTTCCCATGTCTATGAATGAAGTGCAATTTGCTCCTTTTGATCCTCCTTCCCACCTGTATATGCCTTCAGTGGTTTCCATAGCTACCGCATTGTGCACCCATTGCCGTGATATGGAGGCGCTGATTGGTGCGGGTGGTGTAGGGAGTGTCTTTATAAGGAGGGTGGCTTGGTCGTGTAGGCACGCCCTCTGTCGAAGTCAGGATATGACGAAACGCGTCAGGGTGTGACCTACACGACGCAAACGGAAGTGATGTATGCGCTTCACTGAGCCGGACCCGGAAGTAAGTTACTTCCTCTTACACGCTGATGGGACGGATCGATACTCAGTAGAAACGGTGAAGTACATCTATATGCTCACTACTGTTTTACTTGATGTACGTTTATTATATGAAGGGTGCTGTGATGTGGGGGGTTTTTATTAATAAATAGAATTATGCTATGGGCTTTTTTTCTATTCATTTATTGCTACGTCTGAGCCTCCATTGATCTGATGTTTCCCTGACTGATGCGAGTGCAGTTCGTGTGTGGTGTTGATTATCCTCCTGTTGTCAAGGCTTGATATATAGATCTTGCTTCGGTGAGTTTAAACCCCTCAGGGGGAGTGTGTTCCCACTGGGTGGACCTGGATGTTACGGTGAAGGTGCACGCTGCTATTATCCACGATCATTTATGGACACTTTCTGACACCTCTGCACTGTTTATCTGTCTTAAAACTGTTTGACACCTTTTAAGGTGATGTTGGTCACCTAATTCATACCAACATTTAGCGCTGTTTTGGTAATATTTTGAAACATCATTATTGTTTTTATGTTTATACCCTTATTAATCACTTTTTAGTTTTAAACGGCTGCTTAGGGAAGAGTTGCTCTAGTATACCACTAGGGAACTCAGTTTGCTGCTTAGTCCTTTATACCATTTTTGGTTTTTAGATATTTTACCTACTGCTTAGGTTGAGCAAAGCTGTGTTTGTGTATTGGTGAGTGGTGTATTGTAGGCCTGTATACACCCTTTGTTTTGTTTATTTATACTTTTTTCTCGGCAGCCATGGACGTTTTGCAATTTCTGAACAGTAGGACGATTGACTTTAGCAATATTTTTACAGTTGATGAGCATACCACAGCACAAACTAATTACAATGGGGCAATGACTGCTCTTGGAAATGCCCTTGAAAAACAAGTTCGTACTTGGTGGGACATTTGCACATTAGAGCAATATATTAAAGCAAACATTATAATCAGGAGCCTTAGGTGGGAGGTAGTCCCACAAGATGGCCTTGATGATGCTGAATCAATGAGTGAGTGGTATGAGTTTTTCAATACCATGGGTTTTAAGCTGCAGGACCTTATCCTCAAACGAAAAAAGAAAAAAATGACTAAATTAGAATGTAGGATTAATGAATTAAAACTCCAGCTGGATCCCATTAAGGACTCGCAACAATTGATTGATTTTAATACTAGAATAAAAAAGAAATTAGAGAAAGTAGACAAAGATACTCAAAAAAAGAAAATTAAGAAGTTTCAGCGTGATATGGGGGACTTTCGATCTAATTGTGTATATTTATGGCAACAAGTGAAAGCTAATGAAAATAAAGAAAATGTACATGCTGACGTCCCTGTAATAAGGCCCCCTGTACCTAGCATGAATATGCCTAGTACAAATGAAATTAGGAGGAATGATGTTCCTCCCCGTATTCCAAGGGATCAATCTACCCCTGTTAGGAATTATGATGATCGCCCTAGAGGTGGCTCAATGAGAGATGGACAGAATGGTGATTTTCAGCATCCATCTAATAGTAATCATTATTCAGTCCCTGTTTATAATAGGTTTGAACCATTATGGGAAAATAGAGGTAGAGGGAATCACCAGTCCCCTCGTCCTTTTTTAGGGAGGGGGAGGGGGTGGCAGAAACGCGGTCGGGGGTTTACCCAACAAAGAGGCAGACCTCCAGCACACCCCCAACAAACACAGGGCTACAGGGACCCTCAGTGGAGAGAACCCCCTTACTGGGACAGGGAATATACTCAGTATCCAAACCAGAGGGGAGGAGATTTAGAGGCTGTCGAGCTGGACGAAAAGTCCAGAAAAAGAAGGAGAGAGAGGGAGTAGGCGGTATTTTTAACTTAAGTGACACAACATTATCACATAAAGAAATCAATATCCTTCATTTAGGCTTAAAATGTGGACTGAAAAGGCCCATTAATAAATTTGATGTCTTCATTGACATTCATAAGTATATGCGTAAGGTTAATATGAAAAAATATTTTCTGAATAAAAATTCCCAACCTGCGACTGGTCTCTCAACGGTTGTTCTTGACAGTGGTTTACGGAATAAATCCCTCTTTAACCCCTTAAATGGGGCTAACCATCAGGTGGAGGTTTTTAAAGGGCTTGTGATTAGAGATCTTGAACGTATTGTCCCTAAAAAAGATGTCAACCCTCGACATATACTTGATGGAATAAAAATGCTTGAAGAAAGAAATGATCTAGTAATAAGACCTGCCGACAAGGGGGGAGGAGTTGTAATTTTAAACAAAAACTTCTACCACGAACAACTTAGTGATATGTTGAGTGATACCAGTACTTATACTAAATTGGAGAAAGATCCCTCCATGCAGTATGAGATTGATCTGAATTGTTTGGTTGAAAATGGGTATTCAACAGGGGTATTAACTAATCGAGAGAGAAGATACCTTGTCCCTAGTAGTAGTAGGATCCCTACCATTTACACCCTCCCTAAGATCCATAAGGATATACAGCACCCTCCAGGAAGACCCATAGTTAATGGGATAGGGTCAGTTACATCCCGGATGGGGCAATACCTGGATCTTTACTTGCAAAAGAGTGTGGTAGTAACCCGTGCATATCTGAAAGATACTAAGAGTCTGCTACAGATGTTGCAACAAATTGATTTAAGAGGGAAGGAGCATGTTTACATGGTGACAGCGGATGTGGCATCCTTGTACACCATCATCCAACATGATGATGCGCTCCTGGCCCTCAATTGGGCTCTGTGTAAACGTGATGATATTACACATAGTCAAAAAGTCTTTCTGAGGAACTCTTTAGATTTTTGTTTGGGCCACAATTTTTTTTGGTATGATGGTAACTTTTATTCGCAGTGTAAGGGAGTTGCTATGGGGGCTAGATTTGCACCTAGCATAGCGAACCTCTTTATGGGTGAGTGGGAAGATAAAAAGATTTTTTCAAAGACCCAACCCCACCTATTATTTTATAAAAGGTATATTGATGATTTGTTTTTTGTCTGGGGTGGACCACTTGATACGCTGGAGATGTTTTTGGATGAACTTAATTCAAATTCTAATAATATTAAACTGACCAGCAAATTCAGTATTACTGATATCCATTTTTTAGATGTCCATATTTTCAGACATGGCAATAGTTTGGGAACAAGGGTCTTTTTTAAGCCCACTGACGCTAATAGTTATTTACCCATGAGTAGTGGCCATCATCCAATGTGGCTTAAAAACATCCCTAAAGGGCAATTGACTAGGGTAAAAAGGAATTGCTCTAAGGACTCTGATTTTCTCTTGCAAGCAGAGATTGTGAAGGGTAAATTTGTCGAAAAGGGATATTATGAGGAATCATTAAACACCATTATTCAAGATTTAGCCCTACGCCCCAGAGAGGACTTCCTTAGAGATGTGGCGGTTTGCCAGCCAGACACAGGACGTGAGTGGAATTTTATCTCAGGGTTCCACTCCCAGTATAGGGAGGTGGAGGAGATCTTTGCCACTCATTGGCATGTTCTCCGTATGGATAAAGTGCTGTCGGCAGTCCTTCCTCAAAAACCAGGGTTTATATATAGACGGGCATGTAGTTTTGCAGATAAAATTGTAAGAAAAGTCCTGGATCCACCATCTAGACCCTCTACTTTCTGGGACCGAGATGGGTTCTTTGCTTGTAGGAGGTGTCGAGCATGTAGAGAGGTGAATAGACCATTGAGGGCTGTAGAAAATTTCATTTCCACCTCAAATAATAGGGAGTTCACTATTCGTGAATTTATTACATGCAATACATCTTATGTTGTATATGCCCTTCAGTGCCCTTGCGGGCTTATCTATATAGGTCGCACTAAGCGTCAATTAAAAATTAGAATAGCTGAACACATAGCTAATATTAAACTGGGATTTAAAGATCACAATGTGTCTTTACATTTTAAATTGTGCCATAATCAGGACCCCACTGGCCTCAGATTCTGGGGAATAGACCATTTGAAACCCATGTGGAGAGGGTCTAATCTAGTTAGAGATCTGTCGAAGCGAGAGACCCAATGGATATTTTCGGTTGACACGCTTTCGCCGAAAGGGTTAAACATAGATCTTGATATCAATTGCTTCATTAGTGATTTTTGATTATGTATCTTTGCTCTTGTCTAGCTCTTTTACATAGTATATCTGATTTTAGCATTTTTATTCAGAATGTGTGTATTATGGGTATTTAAGATTTTAATGATTTAAACAGTATGGATTGTGTTTCATTTATACTGGTTTTTAATGTTATATCGGTTTAGATTTTTTTTTTTATTATTATTATTTAACTGTTATCATTATTGTGTGAATAGTGATTTTAATTAATTAATTTTAATTACTATTTTTGCTATGTTTATTATGTGTGCTATGAATATTGCATATGTATGCCCCTATTCATGACATCGGCTTATGTTTCCCATGTCTATGAATGAAGTGCAATTTGCTCCTTTTGATCCTCCTTCCCACCTGTATATGCCTTCAGTGGTTTCCATAGCTACCGCATTGTGCACCCATTGCCGTGATATGGAGGCGCTGATTGGTGCGGGTGGTGTAGGGAGTGTCTTTATAAGGAGGGTGGCTTGGTCGTGTAGGCACGCCCTCTGTCGAAGTCAGGATATGACGAAACGCGTCAGGGTGTGACCTACACGACGCAAACGGAAGTGATGTATGCGCTTCACTGAGCCGGACCCGGAAGTAAGTTACTTCCTCTTACACGCTGATGGGACGGATCGATACTCAGTAGAAACGGTGAAGTACATCTATATGCTCACTACTGTTTTACTTGATGTACGTTTATTATATGAAGGGTGCTGTGATGTGGGGGTTTTTTATTAATAAATAGAATTATGCTATGGGCTTTTTTTCTATTCATTTATTGCTACGTCTGAGCCTCCATTGATCTGATGTTTCCCTGACTGATGCGAGTGCAGTTCGTGTGTGGTGTTGATTATCCTCCTGTTGTCAAGGCTTGATATATAGATCTTGCTTCGGTGAGTTTAAACCCCTCAGGGGGAGTGTGTTCCCACTGGGTGGACCTGGATGTTACGGTGAAGGTGCACGCTGCTATTATCCACGATCATTTATGGACACTTTCTGACACCTCTGCACTGTTTATCTGTCTTAAAACTGTTTGACACCTTTTAAGGTGATGTTGGTCACCTAATTCATACCAACATTTAGCGCTGTTTTGGTAATATTTTGAAACATCATTATTGTTTTTATGTTTATACCCTTATTAATTATTTTTTTACTAGTAATGGCAGCTATCTGCGATTTTTATTGTGACTGCGACATTATGGCGGACACATCGGACACTTTTGATACATTTTTGGGACCATTCACATTTATACAGCGAACAGTGCTACAGTGCTATAAATATGCACTGATTACTGTATAAATGTGACTGGCAGGGAGTGGGTTAACACTAGGGGGCGAGGAAGTGTGTTCCCTGCTAGGTGATTGTTACTGTGGGGGGAGGGGACTGACTGGGGGAGGAGACCGATCTACGTCCCTATGTACAAGGGACACAGCATCGGTCTCCTCTCCCTGACAAGACGTGGATCTCTGTGTTTACACACAGAGATCCACGTCCCTGGCTCTGTGACAGCCGATCTCGGGTACCTGGCAGACATCGCGGCCACCAGGCACGCGCATCGGCACTCGCGTGACACAGCGGGCACAGCTTTTCCCCAATGCATCGCGGAAGTAAACAGGAGGACGTCCATGGACGTCCTCCCGGCAATTGAGCGCCGCAATGCAGGCGTCTTTTGCCAATGGCCCGGGGAAGTGGTTAATGACAGTATTCTATTCTATTCCATCCCAGAGCAGGAGGTCGCGGGCCACATCAGAGGGCTCCGTGGGCCACATGTGGCCCCCGGGCCACTGGTTAGGCACCCCTGATCTATACTATACATTGTAGACAGATAAAATTGTATAAGTCTTGAATTGGGCCTTGAGTTATAAAGCTGAATGTTGTTGTCATATTGCCAGGGTAAATATGTTAAAAATGGATTACCGGTATACATTATGTGGGTGACATGGTGTCAAGGTCCCCTATCCCTGTTTATGGATGGTTGTTTCAGTTTAACAGATGGCTTCCTTCTTGCTTTTTGCAAACTAGTTCTCTTTGTCTGAAATATATGCTTGAGGAGATCTTTGGTCAAGACTTTCCATTCCTCACTACATTGGACTATACAGTATATATCAAGTTCCTTTACTTGTGTTTGGGTGATTGGTCTTTTGGATGGGCAAGCTTCTGTCACAAAGTGTTACTGGGCTTTAAAAACGCAGGCATTCAATGTGTAGATAGACTAGGGTAGGTTCTCATCTCTTTAACCACTTGCTGACCTGCCGCCGTCATTATACTGCGGCAGGTCGGCACGGTCCTTTTAAGCGGGATAGCGGGCGCACGCACATGCCCACTTCAATGCGGGGCTGCCGATGCTCATGACCGGCGGTCGCGGTGACCGCCGGCCACGAGCAATCGCGGGCACGAGAGGCAGAACAGGGACGTGTGTGTGTAAACACACACATCCCTGTTCTGTTCTGAGAGGAGATGCAGATCGTGAGTTCCTACAAGCTGGGAACCACGATCTGTCATCTCCTATAGTGAGTCCCCTCCCCCCACAGTTAGAACACACACTAGGGAACACAGTTAACCCCTTGATCGCCCCCTAGTGTTAACCCCTGTCCTGCCAGTGACATTTACACAGTAATCAGTGCATTTTTTTGGCACTAATCCCTGTATAGATGCCAATGGTCACAAAAATGTGTCAAAAGTGTCCGATGTGTCCGCCATAATGTCGCAGTACCAATAAAAATCACAGATCGCATCCATTACTTGTAAAAAAAAACAATAATAAAAATGCCATAAATCTATTCCCTATTTTGTAGACGCTATAACTTTTGCGCAAACTAATCAATATACGCTTATTGCTATTTTTATTACCAAACATATCGGCCTAAACTGAGGAAAAAATTTGCCTTTTTGGAAAAAAAATTGGGATATTTATTATAGAAAAATTACAAAATATTGTGTTTTTTTCAAAATAGTCACTCTTTTTTTGTTTATAGCACAAAAAATAAATACTGCAGAGATGATCAAATACCACCAAAGGAAGGCTCTATTTGTGGGGAAAAAAATACGTAAATTTTGTTTGGGTACAACGTCGCACGACCGCACAATTTTCAATTAAAGTGACACAGTGCCGTATCGCAAAAAATGGCCTGGTCATTGAGCAGCCAAATCTTCCGGGGCTGAAGTGGTTAATATGTGGAAGCCGCTCAGATGAGTGGTGAAAATGCTTAACCACTTAACAACCACCTGCCGACAAATAACGTCGACAAGGTGGTTGCTTAACTCTGGGAGGACGTTATATAACGTCCTCCAAGAATCGCGCTCCCGCGCGCCCCCTGGGGCGCGCACACGGGAAACTCCGTGACCGCCGGGTCCAGAGGACCCGGCGGATCACGAATCGTGGTAAATCGCCGCTGATAGCGGCCGTTTACCACGTGATCGCTCCGTCAAATGACGGAGCAATCACTTGTAAACAGACCGGCGTCATTTGATGACGCCGGTTCCTCCCTCCCCTCTCTGTACCGATCGGTACAGTGTGAGAGGGGAGGGGGAGGGAGCGGATGGCAGCAGCAGCACTGTGGGCTGGATCTGTGACAATTGCAGTCACAGATCCAGCCATCCATCCATCCCTGCTCAGCCATCCCTGTGCTATACCCTGCCAATACTCTGCAATACACCCTGCCAATACTCTGCAAAATACCCTGGTGCAATACTCTGCAATACCCTGGTGCAATACTCTGCAATACCCTGGTGCAATACTCTGCAATACCCTGCGAAATACTCTGCAATACCCTGCAAAATACTCTGCAATACCCTGCGAAATACTCTGCAATACCCTGCGAAATACTCTGCAATACCCTGGTGCAATACTCTGCAATACCCTGGTGCAATACTCTGCAATACCCTGGTGCAATACTCTGCAATACCCTGCACAATACTCTGCAATACCCTGCACAATACTCTGCAATACCCTGCAAAATACTCTGCAATACCCTGCAAAATACTCTGCAATACCCTGCAAAATACTCTGCAATACCCTGCGCAATACTCTGCAAAATACTCTGCAATACCCTGCACAATACTCTGCAATACCCTGCACAATACTCTGCAATACCCTGCACAATACTCTGCAATACCCGCCACAATACTCTGCAATACCCGCCACAATACTCTGCAATACCCGCCACAATACTCTGCAATACCCTCCACAATACTCTGCAATACCCTCCACAATACCCTGTGCAATACCCTCCACAATACCCTGTGCAATACACCGCAATACCCTGCCATAGTCCGCAATACTCCGCAATGCCCTGCAATACTCCGCAATGCCCGGCAATACTCCGCAATGCCCGGCAATACTCCGCAATGCCCGGCAATACTCTGCAATAACCACTTCCCGCCCTCCGGGCCGTCATATGACGTCCTTGACTTTGTGCGGGGATATCTGAATGATGGGAGCAGCTACAGGCATCATTCAGATATTAGCTTTTTCAGCCGGCGATTCCCTACACCATAACAACAATCATAGCGGCTGTTCCGCCACTTGATCATTCTTACGGGAGGCGAGAGGGGATGTCCCCCCCCCCCCCCCCGCCGCCCTCCGGTGCTTCTACCGACTCACCGCTACGATCAAAGCCAGGATTGTTGTTTTTTTTTTTTGTATTTTTTTCAGGCTTCCCAGCCTAGAGGTGAGATGTGGGGTCTTATTGACACCCCCCCCCCCCATATCTCACTGTAAAGAGGACCTGTCATGCCATATTCCTATTACAAGGGATGTTTACGTTCCTTGTAATAGGTATAAAAGTGATCAAAAAAATGTTTAGGGCGGAAAAACATGTCAAACTAAAATAAATAAAGTAAAATGAAGAATATTTTTTTTTTTTTTTTAAAGCGCCCCTGTCCCCGTGAGCTCGCATACAGAAGCGAACGCATACGTAAGTCCCGCCCACATATGAAAACGGTTTTCAAACCACACATGTGAGGTATCTCTGCGAACGTTAGAGCGAGAGCAATCATTTTGGCCCTAGACCTCCTCTGTAACTCAAAACATGTAACCAGTAAAAATATTTAAAGCGTCGCCTATGGGGATTTTTTAAGTAGCGAAGTTTGGCGCCATTCCACGAGTGTGTGCAATTTTTAAGGGCGACATGTTAGGTATCTATTTACTCGGCGTAACTTCATCTTTCACATTATGCAAAAACATTGGGCTAACTTTACTGTTTTTTTTTTTTTTAAGCACAAAACATTTTTTTTCCGTAAAAAACGCGTTAAAAAAATTGCTGCGCAAATATCGTGCGAGATAAAAAGTTGCAACAACCACCATTATATTCTCTAAGGTCTTTGCTAAAAAAACATATATAATGTTTTGGGGTTCTATGTAATTTTCTAGCAAACAAATGATGATTTTTACATGTAGGAGAGAAATGTCAGAATTGGCCTGGGTGCTCCAGAACGCCTGAAGGTGCTCCCTGCATGTTGGGCCTCTGTATGTGGCCACGCTGTGTAAAAGTCTCACACATGTGGTATCGCCATACTCGGGAGTAATAGCAGAATGTGTTTTGGGGTGTAATTTGTGGAATGCATATGCTGTGTGTGAGAAATAACCTGCTAATATGACAATTTTGTGAAAAAAAAAAAAGAGAAAAAAAAAATCTTGATTTTGCAAAGAATTGTGGGAAAAAATGACAACTTCAAAAAACTCACAATGCCTCTTTCTGAATACCTTGGAATGTCTTCTTTCCAAAAAGGGGTCATTTGGGGGGTATTTGTACTTTTCTGGCATGTTAGGGTCTCAAGAATTGAGATAGGCCGTCAGTACTTCAGGTGTGATCAATTTTCAGATATTGGCACCATAGCTTGTGGACTCTATAACTTTCACAAAGACCAAATAATATCCACCAATTTGTACTTATTTTTACCAAAGATATGTAGCAGTATAAATTTTGGCCAAAATTTATGAAGAAAAAATAGTAATTTGCTAAATTTTATAACAGAAACGAAAAAAAAATCATTTTTTTACAAAATTTTCAGTCTTTTTTCTCTTATAGCGCAAAAAATAAAAAACCCAACAGTGATTAAATACCACCAAAAGAAAGCTCTATTTGTGTGAAAAAAAGGACAAAAATTTCATATGGGTACAGTGTTGTATGACTGAGTAATTGTCATTCAAAATGTGAGAGCACCGAAAGCTGAAAATTGGTCTGGTTATTAAGGGGGTTTAAGTGCCCAGTGGTCAAGTGGTTAATGATAACTATTCAGGTAAATGCGATTAGTTGCTACTTACATGCACAAATAACATGGGGTTTTGAGTTACTGTGTTTTGCAACAATAAATATTCTCTCCCCAGCCTTGGTGTGTCAGAGGGTAGAAGGTTGTTGGCACCCAGAGTCAGGGGACCCCAACATTAGCGTCTCCTTTATGGGTAAGGAAAGGAGGGGAAAGGGTTCAAGTTCATTAGTGCATAGGAACTTAGTATAGGCCATTAACAGCACTGGTTCATTAGTGCAGTAAATGTATGCATAAAACTTTCTATAACTTGTACTGAGTTCAAAACAATATTATTGAATAACTCTAGATTAAAACCTGGAAAATGATAGCATAGCTTACAGATGCTGAATTGTGTTCGTTTATGTTTATATGGGTTGCCGCTCACAGGGAATTACATTTGCATATTTTTATGTCTTGCATATGCTAATGCATTTTCTGCAAATCTAAAAAATACGAAAGATTTTATAGAGCACACAGGCTAATTACGGTAATTATATTACTGACAAAATTTTGCATACTGACATTTATTTCTGGTAGCTATATAAATATATTTAATATATTTTAATGTTCACTTTTTTTGTATTGGCTTGATTTGAATATATCTTCAGTTAAAAGTGTCCATTCAAATAAAGTTTATGATGGCAGATTAAAGTGGTTTTAAACCCTTACATATACCCAGTGAAGTGACTGGCCTTGGGTGATACACAGAGCTGAAACAAATCCTCCTACACAAGTTGTATCTTTGTTTATTTTCTGTTTTCTCTTTCAAAATGCAGAATTTATACAGCTTGCCTGAGATTTCAGAAAGCAGGTGGTGGAGAGCAGAAGTTACACTCTACAAATCTCAGTAAGGGGAGCTCTGAGAGCTGATTGGAAGGAAGGGACACCCCCCCCCCCCATTCACGCAACACACAAGAACAGAGCTGAAGCTGTCAATCACAGACTGTGCTGGAGCTCCCTCCCCTGTCACCTTTTTACATCTTTGTTTATGGAAGACCTGTTAGAAGTGACTAGCAGAGGAACGAGGCAGCGGACTGAAATGACAATTAGTGTTCTGAATTGAGACAAGTACACACTATAGAGGTATATGTTATGTTCATATTTTATGTCAGAGGTTTACAACCACTTTAACCACTTGCCGATCATATAACTTAAATATATGTCAGGCCCCGGCCCCCCCATGTGAATTGGTAAGGGGTACATTGTACCCCTACCATTTCACGAAGAGAGCGTAAAAAAATGTTTAAAAAAAACACACAAACACCTTGAAAAAGTCCTTTATTTAAAATAATAAAAAAAAACAAAAAACATTCCAGCGCTGAAATCCAGTGTCCCGCGGCGATCCCGATGTCCAGCGCTGGACATCCTCCCCATGTTGAGGGCATGTGGCCTGGTACGGTTCAGGAGGGAGGGGGGCCGCTCTCTCGTCCCCCCCTTTTCCCCTGCGGCCGGCCAGGTTGCGTGCTCGGATAAGGGGTCTGGTATGGATTTTTAGGGGGACTCCACGCCATTTTTTTAAAATTTGGGGTGGAGTTCCCCTTAAAATCCATGCCAGATCTGAAGGGCCTGGAATGGATATGTGGGGGAACCCCACGTCAATTTTTTTTTACATTTGCGGCAGGGTTCCCCTTAATATCCATTCCAGGCCTGAAGGGCCTGGTAATTGAATTCTGGGGAACCCCCACACTTTTTTTTTTTTTTTTTATCAATGACTTTTGTATGTATTGCCGGGAGCCGACAATTCATTAATAGCCGCAAGTCAGTTTTAAATGACTTTTTTTCTTTCAAAAATGACATTTTTTGCAGGGACAGTTCTAAGCACGGGAAACATGCGCGACTTTACATGCATATCATACACACCCCCCAGGTAGGAAATTTAAAGGAATATTTCACTTTTATTTTTTCATTTTAAGCATTATTAAAATCACTGCTTCCGAAAAAACGGCCGTTTTTAAAACTTTTTTTTGCATTGATACATGTCCCCTGGGGCAGGACCCGGGTCCCCAAACACTTTTTAGGACAATAACTTGCATATCAGCCTTTATAATTAACACTTTAGATTTCGAACGTTCGAGTCCATTGTATTTAATAGAGTTCTAAAGTTTACACGAACATTTTGTCTGTTCGCAGGTTCTGGTGCGAACCGAACAGGGGGGTGTTCGGCTCATCCCTGATGTCTTATACTGTATGAGTAATTAAACATCAAGACAATAATAGTATAAAATGGGTATATGATTTACTTAAGCTTTTGATAAGAAAGGGGTTAACATTTATCACAGTTCACAAAATATATATATAATGCAGAGCCCTGCAACACTAACACACTATGAATATAGAGTTAACAGCAACAAGTGCGCCACATGGGCGACCGTTAGCTAGGCGTCCTGTGGCACAGTAACCAAACAAATTAGAAAAACTGACCAGGCCTGGTTCTGATATTTACAACTTAGTCTATAGGACAGTGTTTCTCAACTCCAGTCCTCAAGGCGCCCCAACAGGTCATGTTTTCAGGCGCCTTGAGGACTGGAGTTGAGAAACACTGCTATAGGAGATGATGTTCTTTTCTTCACCGGCAGGTCTTTAACGGTGGTGCACATTAACAGAGTATGATTTGTAATCCAATGGGAAAGGTAAAGATGGGGTAAACACTTTGCTATGCGAACTGAGTTCAGCTCTGATAAGGTTCTTCAGTGAAAGTATCAGGAACAACTTGTGGGCCACGGCAGTCTATAGGCCTATTACCAGTAACAGTATATCGGTTGGGCATACGCCCTCTCACCCGCCCGGACTGCGGTCCCAGTCTGGGAACTTCCACCAACTGTGTCACACACACACACAATGTCTCCAGCGATCGGGCCCCCGATCCAACGAATGCTGTAGTTAAGCGAAGTCAGATGCCACCCAGGCTCACAGAGGGGTGGAAGGCTCTTTGGTGCTGCGCAAGACCTCAGGCTTCAGGCCTTGCACTCCTACACATCCGCACAGGAGGATCAGTCTCTGAAGTCTCGTGTCCCAAAGAGGCCGAGCACAGCCTCGCCTCCTCCTCTTATAACCCCTCCCATGAGTCTCTGCGGTGGAAACATTGCCGAACGGGGTTCTGGGTAATGTAGTCTCTCTGCGTTAAAGGGGAACACCCCGCTACACACTCCCCCTACTTAAACTCTTTGGTCCCCAAAGATAAACCTTAACAAAGACTATGTACAACTCTAGTTAATTCTGCAAACGATGTTGGCATAGGGAATTCCCACCAAAACTGAGGGGTAGAATTCCCTTGCCCACAGGTCACATTATCATGGGTGGCCTGCCTAACTGTGCCAGAGAGTGAGTTGGGGTTGCCCTCCACTAAATGGACAGTGGAGGGATCCGGATTTTCAGCATTCCTCCTAGCGGTAACTACAGAGTCCTCTGAGCTATTCCCCATTTGTGGGTAGGTCAGCTTCCTAGGAGGCCGGATGACTCTTCGAGCCCTTTGCTCTCTTGGGATTTCTGGCTCTGGTGCCACAGGCTCCTCTTCCTCTGAGCAACTATCATGGGCATCTTCCCAGTAATCTGTTGAAGGACTAGATGGGATGAACTCTGTGGCTTCTGGGTTCAGTGTTCCATCTGGAGTGTCTCCAGTGGTTGGAAGATCTATAGTAGAAGTTCCCGGAGTTGGGGAAGGCCACAGCCAATCAAGTTCTCTTTCTTTACTTTCACTAAGTTGAGAGGCCTCTCCATCTTCGGTTCGGGAGGTCTGCGACCGAGTGTTCGGCCTAGGAGTATCCAGGATAGAGACCGGTTCAGGGGAGTCTCTCACGGGAGGTATCCTGACTGCCTCAGCAAGTGGGAGCAGGTGGTTTCGATGCCACGTCTTCAGTGGTCCTACCTTTCCTTCTGGCTTCAACTTGTAAACAGGTAGGCCCGGCAGCTTCCTGCAGATGACATAGGGTTCAGATCTCCATCTGTCTGCAAGTTTGTGTTTTCCAGGGACCCCCAGATTGTGTAGCAGTACTCGGTCCCCGGGCTGTAAGTCCTGCACCCGGACCTTCAAGTCAAAGTTTATTTTGTTTCGAGCTCCCCTTTGGTCTGAGGCCGCTTGAGCTTGTTCATAGGCTACTTTCAGGCTGTGTCTGAGCCTGTCCACATTTCCTTTGTGAGATGTGGCTGAGGAATGGTCCAGAGAGGTGCCAAAGGCCAAGTCTACAAGTAGTCTCGCCTCTCTCCCAAACATGAGTCGATATGGGGAGTAGCCTGTCGCATCACTAATGGTGCAGTTGTAAGCATGTACTAGGGCTGCTATGTGTTTGCTCCAATGTTGCTTTTTCTCACTTTCCAGAGTCCCCAACATGTTAAGCAAGGTTCGGTTAAACCTTTCCGGCTGAGCATCTCCCTGTGGGTGGTAAGGTGTAGTTCGAGTCTTCTTGATTCCCAACGAATCCAGGAGTTTCCGGATCAGTTTACTCTCAAAGTCCCTTCCTTGATCTGAATGAAGTCGCTGGGGCAGCCCATAATGGACAAAGTACTTCTCCATAAGTACCTTGGCTACGGTGGAGGCCTTCTGATTTTTGGTTGGGAAAGCTTGGGCATACCGGGTGAAATGGTCGGTTATCACCAGAACATTTCCTAGTCCACTCAGGTCGGGTTCGAGGCAGAGAAAATCAATGCATACCAGATCCATTGGGCCTTGACTTTGTAGATGGCCCATTGGGGCAGCTTGATGGGGTAAAGTCTTCCTCTGGATGCATCGTGCACATGAGTGGCAGTACTCTTCTACCTCTGCCCTCATGCAGGGCCAATAGAACCGACTTCTGACAAGTTGAAAGGTCCTTTCAGCCCCTAGGTGGCCATGATTGTCATGCAGGGCAATCAGAACAGTCTCTTGATGCTACTCTGGGAGGAACAGTTGCCACTTATCTTCTGAGTCATCAGAGGGGCCCCTTCGGTAGACCACTCCCTGATGTACCTGCAACCTGTCCCATTCTTTCCTCAACAGGCGAGCTTCCTTTGAGGGATGACGCAGGAGCCTGTTTGGATCCTGATTCTCCAGGGCCTCCAGGACCAATCTCCCCATGGGGTCTTCCAATTGGTCACACCTCAACTCCTTCTTGGACAATCTCGGCAGGTTGTCTTCTTCCAGTTGAGTCACTCCACAGTAGTGTTTGGGGACTCCCACCATGGTAACTCCTATTACCTCTGCTCTGGAGCCTCCTCTGGCCTGGAATTCAGCTCCTTGACAAAGGGCCCGCACCCCGTCCGGTGCCACTTGGGTCCAATCTTCTACGTCACTGGTGGGGGCATGAGATCTCCTGGACAGAGCATCTGCATCTCGATTCCCAGCCCCTGGCCTGTACTTTAGGCTGAAGTTGAACCCAGACAGTGCGGCCAGCCACCTGTGTCCAGTGGCATCCAGTTTGGCCGTGGTGAAAAGGTAGGTAAGGGGGTTGTTGTCAGTCTTCACAGTGAACTCTGCCCCATACAGGTAGTCTTTGAGCTTGTCCACTACCGCCCACTTGAGGGCCAGGAACTCCAGCTTGTGGGTGGGGTAGTTCTTCTTAGAGGGAGTCAGGCTCCTACTCACGTAGGCAACAGGCCGCAGTTGTCCCTCGTGCTCCTGATAAAGCACTCCTCCCAGACCGTCATGACTAGCATCTACGTGTAGTTCATAGGGCTTGGTTGGGTCTGCGTAGGCCAAGACTGGAGCAGTGGTCAGGCTCTTCTTCAATGCCTGGAAGGCCTCTTCACACTTCTGATTCCACTGATCTCTGATGGACTCTCCCGGCTTCCTGGGCCCTGAGTCATCCTCTTCTCCCTCAGTCTTGAGCAGTTCATTCAATGGTCTAGCAATTCGGGCGAATCCCTCCACAAACCTCCTGTAATAGGAGCAGAACCCCAAGAAGGATCTGAGTTCTGTTACTGTGGTGGGTCGTGGCCAGGAGGTAACTGCCTCCAATTTCTCGGGGTCTGTGGCCACCCCTTCTTCAGACACTATGTGCCCCAGGTAGTTCACAGAAGACTGGTAGAACCGACACTTCTCAGGCGAAAGTTTGAGTCCCTCCTCACTGAGTCTCCTCAAGACTTTTTCCAGCCTCTCCTCGTGCTCCTCCAGGGTTCTTCCAAAGACAATGACATCGTCCAGGTATACAAGGACTTCAATAAGGTTCATGTCTCCTACAGTCTTCTCCATGAGACGTTGGAAGGTAGCTGGGGCTCCAGACAGACCTTGAGGCATCCGGTCGAATTCGAAGAACCCCACTGGGGTTATGAAAGCTGTCTTCTCCTTGTCTTCTGGGTGCATAGGGATCTGATAGTACCCGCTCTTGAGATCCATAACGCTGAACCACTTGGCTCCAGACAAACTCTGTAGGGCATCCTCTATCCTTGGAGTGGTATACTGGTCGAGTATGGTTCTCCTGTTTAGAGTCCTGTAGTCGATACAGAGCCTCAATGACCCATTCTTCTTCCTGACCACCACTATCGGAGAGGCATAGGGGCTTCTAGACTCCCGTATCACACCAGTCCTCTTGAGTTCTGCAAGTTGTTCCCTTAGATCCTCCAGATCTGCTAGTGGGACCCGCCTGACCCTCTCTCTGAAGGGCTTATCTTCCTGGAGGCGGATCCGATGGGTGGCACTCCTTGTGCACCCCACATCGAACTCATCTTTACAGAAGATCTTCTCCCATCTGTTCAACTGGGCCTTGGCTCTCTCTTCCCAAGCCCTGGGCAGATTCGAGTTTTCCATGGATATCTTCTCCCAAGCATCTCCTCCTTCGCCCACCTCTGACAGGTTGACAGGGGCAGCAGGGCTCACCTGGCCCAGCAGCATCCTGGCTGGGATTTCCATGGGGCCATCTGTATTGTTCCTAACACTCACTGGTCCTCTACAATGGGCCTTCTTTAGGGCCTTCAGCGGAATCACTTCTGGTATCACTTCCAGACCATGGGACCCTTCCCTTGGGTCAGATTCCAACATGACAAAGGGTCCGGGCTGCTCCCAAGTAAGCTTCACAGTGGCTCTGAGACAGGTTACGTCACCGGGCTGCAACACTATCCCTCCTCTTCCAAGTCTCCACACCTTCCCTATCCCCTCTCCTGGGGTCTTCTGCTCTAAGACCAGCCGTTGGTAAGCCGTCTTCAGCATGGGGTGGATCTTGGAAGCCGCTTCCCCTCCTTCTTTCACTATAGGGGTCAGAAGTCTTCGGACCAGATCCGTGTTCGTCCCTATTATAAGGGAACTCGTGTTGGCTCCCAGCGGCCGAGGGCACACAACCGCCAGGGTGTCAAACACTTCGGCTTTTCCAGCCACAGATGGGTCAAAGATCATCCTGACAGGCAGATAGCCATCGTAGGGGAAGTCCTGGGTTCCAATCCCACATATCTCTAGTCCCTCTATCTTCCGGATGGGTAGGTGACTCAAGTGCTTATCGTAGAAATCTCTGTATAGCAGGGTCACTTGCGCCCCAGTATCCAAGATTGCTCTGGTGTAAACTCCCTCCACTTGAATGGATACTATAGGAGATGGGCCTACCAGCTTCTCCGGATATGGCCCGGCAGGGGTCGCCTTCTTCAGACTTTTTTTCTTTGAACCTTTTCTCGTCCAATCCCCTTTGGACTTCAGTCTTTATTGAGTCTGGTATGCATTGACTTCCCTCCTTTTACTGGGTGTAGGGACCCGCTGAGGGATACTATTATTTTTCTTTGGTGTGCACCCCCTCTGGGGAGTGCTGTGCCTCTTCTGAGGGGTCTTTCCCCCTTTCTCTGGGGTGTATCTCTGTTGAGGAATGTTGTGTTTCCCCCGAGGCGTTTTATCTCCTGTTATTTTCTGCTTTGCTTTCAGCTTGGAGCTCACTGAAGGTGATGGGCACCCGGTTGACTCCTTCACCGGGGCCCTCTGAAGTTTCCCGCCGGCTTGCGGTGGTCTATTTTCTTCTTCTTGGGACTGGAGCATGTAGCCGCAATATGTCCAATTCCTCCACAGTTAAAGCAGACTATATCTCCCCATTCTTGTAAAGATGCGGGTGCTGAGGCAATTGGGAATAATTCCTTCCTTGGTACTTCTCTCTTGGGACCCTCTCTCTCTTTTTCCATCAGAGAGGTCATCATCTCTAACACCTTGGACATTTGAGCTTTTAGGGTGTCTATCTCCGAATCTCTTTCAGGGGTCATCACTGGATTGACTAGCACCTATGCGGGTACAACATTTGTCTTAATCATCTGCTGGTCCTGTTGCGCCTTTAAGGCTTTCTATCACTCGTTGCCTCTTCTGTGCTTCAGGCACCTCTCATGCCTCTACTGCCTGCAATGCCTGCTCCACCCAGGTGTCAAAATCTTCTTCCCCTGCGGGGACAGGGAGCTTCCCTGAGAATGTCTTTAGTCTCCGGTAGCTAGTCTCTACATGCACCGTGCTTGCCTTCTGACACTTGGTTAGCAGTTCCCCTATCGCACCTATCAGTTCTGGTGATATAGCAGTGACAGGTGCAGGCGCCACCGGAGGCGTCGCCCTGTCTCCTTTTTCCGGTGGGGTACGGGCCGCAGCCTGCGGTGATCCCGTTGGTGATGGTTCCTTTTTTTCAGTTACTGCGTGCGCCAACCTATAGGTTCTGTTGTCTGGCGTCCGCACACACTTGCGCTTACAGGCCTCTGGCATCCCGTCCCAGTACTCAACTAATGCATACTGATATGAGATGTCTGGGTCTGACTTTATCTCCGTCACCCACGGTGTGTGATCTGGGGACACTGACTTCATTAACTCCTCTACCATCTCAGTCGACCATTCCTCCCCTAGGAGGCTGATGACTATCGACTGGTTTAGCTCTGCGTTAGAGGCTTTGCACCATGCTTCTACTGTTTCTGGGTCCATGCCGGCACTTCTGGCATTCACCTGCTGCATCAGGATCCCGGACGAGAACCCCCACGTGTAGCGATACCTCCAACTAAGAAGGCCGCAGATTTGGTTTGGGCCCTGAAGACAGCTCCGCCAACCCCCGGCAATATACTCGACCCCCTACTGGCACAGCTAGTTCTGACAGCAATATGTATGTCTTATACTGTATGAGTAATTAAACATCAAGACAATAATAGTATAAAATGGGTATATGATTTACTTAAGCTTTTGATAAGAAAGGGGTTAACATTTATCACAGTTCACAATATATATATATAATGCAGAGCCCTGCAACACTAACACACTATGAATATAGAGTTAACAGCAACAAGTGCGCCACGTGGGCGACCGTTAGCTAGGCGTCCTGTGGCGCAGTAACCAAACAAATTAGAAAAACTGACCAGGCCTGGTTCTGATATCTACAACTTAGTCTATAGGGGATGATGTTCTTTTCTTCACCGGCAGGTCTTTAACGGTGGTGCACATTAACAGAGTATGATTTGTAATCCAATGGGAAAGGTAAAGATGGGGTAAACACTTTGCTATGCGAACTGAGTTCAGCTCTGATAAGGTTCTTCAGTGAAAGTATCAGGAACAACTTGTGGGCCACGGCAGTCTATAGGCCTATTAGCAGTAACAGTATATGGTTTGGGCATACGCCTTCTCACCCGCCCGGACTGCGGTCCCATTTTGGGAACTTCCACCAACTGTGTCACACACACAATGTCTCCAGCGATCGGGCCCCCGATCCAACGAATGCTGTAGTTAAGCGAAGTCAGATGCCACCTCGGCTCGCAGAGGGGTGGAAGGCTCTTTGGTGCTGCGCAAGACCTCAGGCTTCCGGCCTTGCACTCCGACATATCCGCACAGGAGGATCAGTCTCCGAAGTCTCGTGTCCCAAAGAGGCCGAGCCCAGTCTTGCCTCCTCCTCTTATAACCCCTCCCATGGGTCTCTGCGGTGGAAACATTGCCGAACGGGGTTCTGGGTAATGTAGTCTCTCTGCGTTGAAGGGGAACACCCCGCTACACAAATATGGAGCAGCGCTAGCAGCCAATATTAAACAATGAATATCCTACTTCTGAGTGCACAATACATCAATGAAATTTGTAACAAAAAACACAAAAAACAAAGAAACAAACAACAATGTAACGATATGTGAAGTGCTACAGTGCCTTGTTATTCAGTGGGAGAAAAAACTCCAGCTCCACAATTTTCAAGTATTTCAGTGCTTCAATAATCGGTGAAACAATTTCTACTTCAGTGTTCCCACAAAAATAAAGTGATCCCCCTTTGGAGACCCCACTCACCAGAGATAATGGATCCTCAGCTTCGCAGTCTGGGATCATACAAAGCAAAAATCAAGAGATCTGGATAAGTGTTGAATGGTTCCTCATATATACTTTTTCCAAGTAAATGCTTTATAGCAGGAAGGATATATCACACTCCACCAATGCAAAACAGAGAGAAAAGAAACCCATAGTGAAATTCCGTTGGGCATGAAAATAACAAGCGCATATAAGCGCCACTTTCAGGATTTCTGGCAAAGACAGGCTTCAGAAAAACATCCTAGATGATGCCCTGGAGGAGGGGCAAAACGCGTCGATGTAACTTCCGGTTTGCGGCAAACCAGTGATGCAATTCCCGCCTCCGTGGAACGCACGCCATTCAGCGGCGATCTCGGATGTTTTTCTGAATAAAAATATCCCATAGTTTCTAGACACTATAACATTTGTGCAAACTGGGATTTTTGTTTATCAAAAATATATAGCAGAATACATAATGGCCTAAATTGATGAAGAAATTATATTTAAAAAAAAATAAAAAAAATTGGATGGGTTTTTTAATAGCACAAAGTAAAAAATCTTGTTTTTTTTTTCAAAATTGTCAGCCTTTTTTTATTTATAGCGCAAAAAATAAAAACAGCAGAGGTGATCAAGTACCACCAAAAGAAAGCTCTATTTGTGGGAAAAAAATACATGAATTTTATTTGAGTACAGTTTCACAGTTAAAATAACGTGGTGACGTATCACAAAAAATGGCCTGGTCATGTATCTTCCAGAGGGCAAGTGGTTAAGGGGTTGGTGAATGGTAAAAAGAAATTGAACCGTTTTCCATGGGAACTGATTCTGGATGACTCAAACTTCAAAAAGGGATAGATTTGTACAAAATGTAAACAAATACTAATATTTATAAGACACAGCCATCAAATGTGAAACCCTGGAATATTTGATTGCCTTTGGGGCTAAGAAAAGAATGGTTGTCCCTGCTGAAGAAACTGGACCTTGCTTTAGAAGGAGGTGGTACATGTGTGTGCGTGTGTTTTTCAGTTTAACTTGATTGATATGTGTCTTTTTATTAACCTATTTAATTGCAGATGGTTGTCTCACACAGCGGCTCCACATTTCCTTTTCAGGCCGATCATGATATTGTCAGAAGGCACCGGCCTGAATATACACCTCCAAGGAGGTGTGCTGGCAAGTAGCATTTTAACCACTTAAGGACCGGAAGGATTTACCCCCTTAATGACCAGGCCATTTTTTGCAATACGGCACTGCGTCGTTTTAACTAACAATTGCGCGGTCATGCGCTTTTGACCCCCGCTAGTGACCAAAAAAGGGTTAAACCACCCGCATTTCAATGCTTTATACAATGCTCTTTCACCACAACATGATGCTGCTTGCAGGAGTTTTTTTAACGTCCTGCCAGCGCATCGCCTCAGTGTGAAAGCCCTCGGGCTTTCACACTGAGACTGCAGGGGAGCCGTTTTTCAGGCGCTTTTACAGGCGCTATTTTTAGGCCAAAAGCGCCTGAAAAACGCCTCCAGTGTGAAAGATGTGATCAATGCTAAAAATATACACTGTCACTGTACTAATGACACTGGCTGGGATAGGGGTTAAACATTTAGGGTGATCAAAGGGTTAAATGTGT
This sequence comes from Rana muscosa, assembly GCA_029206835.1. Lineage (NCBI taxonomy): Eukaryota > Metazoa > Chordata > Amphibia > Anura > Ranidae > Rana > Rana muscosa. The sequence goes on from CM055127.1 coordinate 75,728,067, forward strand.
GCCTAATCTGTGTTTATGTGTGCACTGGGAGGTGTTTCCACTAAGGGATGTGGCGGTTTTTCTTCCCTGCTTTGCCGGGAAACAAAAAAATGGCAAATTCCTGCTGACAGGACAGATCTCTGTATTGCTTACATCGACAGAGCTTTGTCCTGTCTTCCTCCTCGCCAATCAGCGGGTCCCAACGGTCAATCATTGGCCAGCACCCACTGATTGGCTTGTGCTGTGAATAATCACAAAACAACAGGCGCGCCACCTACCTGGAAGTGCCAGATCACGTACTAGATAGGTGTTCCAGCACAGAAAAGCCACTTTTCAGCTGTACTCCTACATGAGGTGGTTGGCAAGCAGTTAATATAATGTTCAACATAGTGTATACGATGCAGAAGATTGCCACAACCCTACCTGCAAGTTGTGTGAGGCGCCAAACAGTCTTTACTGGCATTGGCACAGACTGTACAGGCACTGACTCTTCAACTTCTCAGGCAAAGAATGTCAAACACACCAGTTTGTTGCTGAACTCAACAATCTTGGACTAAGCGGTGGTATCGGTGTGTGGATATACCAATGCAGCCATCTCTCCAGGGCTTATTGCCATGATCTTATGTGCAAGCAAAGGCCTTGGCTGGGCTATAGCCACATGCCTGGTTTTGCTTGCCGTCTGCCATCTGGTAAGCGAGCTTTCCTATAGGTGGTGGCACACTTCCGTGAGTCATTCACTGTGGTGTTATTACTAGAAGAATCAACATATTATTTCAACAATTTTTCATCATTGAAGCACGATATATAATTTCACGATTTAATATATTCATTGAATCATTTGGACTGTACCAGTGCAACTTCTCTTATTTTATTAGCTGAAAAAAAAAAGATTGATTGTCCTGGCAAATCTGTGACAGTTGCTAAATATGCATCACACACATCTGCTTGATAAATTTGCATCTCATGACTGTCCTTGTCACACTAAAAGTGGTACTGTTCTTACCTCCTCCAGCGGTGCAGCATTCATGAGCTCCCTTGCCTCATCTCCAACCATCTTGATTGACCACACTAGGATGATGTAACTCCCACATAAGAGTGTAGCGGGGTGTTCAATTTAAGGGAAGTGTCTGAGTGGTAACCAGGCTCAGACACATTAAATTGATAGAATTCATGGACCAATTTTTGTTCTCAGGGGTTGATGCTGGTGATGTGTTCCCTGTGGCCGGTGGGTGGAGCTGCCATTCTGGGCCAGGGTTGAACCGCGAGCGCAGTGCTGTGCCTTTTGTGTCCCCTCTCGGCAGCCGTACGGTAGGGGGGGAACCTGATGTGCATGCCAGGAGAGGATATAAAAGGGGCGGATATCTTCTGAGAGGGGTCTCCATCTGTCCACGCCAGGCACCTTCAGCCTGGGTGTGTGTGAGTGTGGTTCGTCATCTCCGGGTGCCCTAGGCCCAGAGGCCTTGTTCCGGTTCCACCTCAGGCACCTTTAGCCTGGGGTGAGGTACTACCTCACTGCTCCGGTTCACCTGGGCAGTTGCTGTGGACACGGTGAAGGAAAGGGTCTGTTGACTCTCTGGGGGGATGTCTTCTCCCTAAAAGGGGCTATGTCCTAGGAAGGAAATCCATATTCACCATGTCAGTGGCAGTGACCATATTCACCAGGTCAGTGGCAGTGACCCTGTTTGCCAGGTCAGTGACAGTGACCTTATCCATCAGGTCTGTGGCAGAGACCAACCTCATGGTCTGTGGCAGAGACCGTGCGCCAAAGCTGTTTGAGAATCTGAACAGTCTTAAGAGTTTGAGTTACGTTTGTGCCTAGACCTCTTCCACACCTTAACCACTTAACGACCGCTCACTGTATATATACGTCGGCAGAATGGCACCGACAGGCACAATCACGTAGAGCATACGTGATTGCCTTTGTATAGTTGGGGGGTCCAATCGGACCCCCCTTCTGTACAGTGAGCGGTGGCTAAGTGTCCGGGAGCGTTCCGGGATGAGGGGGCAGCCATTCGTTTCTGGCCACCCCCTCGCGATCGCTCCCGGCGAATGGAAATGCCCCCTCTGTCTGTGTCAGACAGAGGGAGCAGGAGGAAGTGATGTCATCTCTGGTGCGGCGCTCACATATACCGAGCGCCGTACAAGAGAAGACATCAGGTCAGTGCACACAACACTACACTGACACCAGGACACATAGGGACATAAATCGCCCCCCCAGCCCCCCCAGACACCCCAGATCACCCCCCAGATCACCCCCCCAGCCCCCAGTCACAGTGTCACTGATTGCAGTGACCATTTATTTAGTGATCACTGCAATCAGTGACATTTGTGACTGTAAAAGTGTCACCAAAGTTTAGTCTTAGGTCCAGTGTAGCCCCCTAACCCCCCCTAATAAAGGTTTAACCCCCTGATCACCCCCCAGATAACCCTTTCACCGCCTATCACCACTGTCGCTTAGCGATCATTTTTCTGATCGCTGTCTTAGCGTCAGTGATGCCGATCGGCAGCCAGTAATTTTTTTTAGGTTCGCCGCAGGTTTTTATAGCGTCAGGTACCCCAATATATTATCTAATAAAGGTTTAACCCCCTTGATCGCCCCCCAGGTAACCCTTTCACCCCCTATCACCACTGTCACTAAGCGATCGTTTTTCTAAACGCTGTCTTAGTGTCTGTGATGCAGATCGGTAGCCGGTAATTTTTTTTAGGTTCGCCGCAGGTTTTTATAGCGTCAGGTACCCCAATATATTATCTAATAAAGGTTTAACCCCCTTGATCGCCCCCCAGGTAACCCTTTCACCCCCTATCACCACTGTCGCTAAGCAATTGTTTTTCTAAACGCTGTCTTAGTGTCGGTGATGCAGATCGGTAGCCAGTAATTTTTTTTAGGTTCGCCGCATGTTTTTATAGCGTCAGGTACCCCAATATATTATCTAATAAAGGTTTAACCCCCTTGATCGCCCCCCAGGTAACCCTTTCACCCCCTATCACCACTGTCACTAAGCGATCGTTTTTCTAAACGCTGTCTTAGTATCTGTGATGCAGATCGGTAGCCGGTAATTTTTTTTAGGTTCGCCGCAGGTTTTTATAGCGTCAGGTACCCCAATATATTATCTAATAAAGGTTTAACCCCCTTGATCGCCCCCCAGGTAACCCTTTCACCCCCTATCACCACTGTCGCTAAGCAATTGTTTTTCTAAACGCTGTCTTAGTGTCGGTGATGCAGATCGTAGCCAGTAATTTTTTTTAGGTTCGCCGCATGTTTTTATAGCGTCAGGTACCCCAATATATTATCTAATAAAGGTTTAACCCCCTTGATCGCCCCCCAGGTAACCCTTTCACCCTCTATCACCACTGTCACTAAGCGATCGTTTTTCTAAACGCTGTCTTAGTGTCGGTGATGCAGATCGGTAGCTGGTAATTTTTTTTAGGTTCGCCGCAGGTTTTTATAGCGTCAGGTACCCCCATATATTATCTAATAAAGGTTTTAACCCCCTGATTGCCCCTAGTTAACCCTTTCACCAGTGATCACCATATAAGTGTTACGGGTGACGCTGGTTAGTTAGTTTGCTTTTTATAGTGTCAGGGCACCCGCCGTGTATATAACCCAATAAAGGTTTAACCCCCTGATCGCCCGGCGGGTGATATCAATTAGGTTTTAGCGTCAGAGAGGGTCTGAGTCACACCCCAGGCAGCGTCAGGTTAGTGCCAGTAACGCTAACACCCACGCGTGAAGCATACACCCCCCTTAGTGGTATAGTATCTGAACAGATCAATATCTGATCTGATCAGATCTATACTAGCGTCCCCAGCAGTTTAGGGTTCCCAAAAACGCAGTGTTAGCGGGATCAGACCAGATACCTGCTGGCACCTGCGTTTTGCCCCTCCGTCCAGCCCAGGCCACCCAAGTGCAGTATCGATCGATCACTGTCACTTACAAAACAAAAACACACATAACTGCAGCGTTCGCAGAGACAGGCCTGATCCCTGCGACTCCAGTGCTGTAGGAGGTGATTTCACCACCACAGTTAAAAAAAAAAAGCAAATATGCCGAAGCATTGGGGCAGCAGGGGCGGAGGAGCGATTTTGCTCCTAATGCCGCGTACATACGGTCGAAATTCCGACGGAGGCTTGCCCGTGGAAAAGTCCGACCATGTGTGTGCGGCATAACTTTTTTGCGGGAGGATGCCCCCATGCTTCGGCATATATAAATGGTGCGTGTATGCCCATCATTGGAAGTGGGTGGATGAAGGGCGGTATTCTAATGGTGGGCATACCCACCGATTAATCTCTTTTTTCGTTCAGCCAACTGGCTGCATGAAATAAAAAGATTACAATACATGTCCAACAAGGACCAGCAACGTACTGGTATGTTGCTGGACTTTGAATGTTTATACCAGAATGATGCCTGCGGGTTTAGGTATCATCTTGGTATCATTCTTTTCAGCCAGCGGCTGGCTTTCATGTAAAAGCAATCCTAGTGGCTAATTAGCCTCTGGACTGCTTTTACAAGCAGTGGGAGGGAATGTCCCCCCCCCGGATATAAAAAGCGCCATTGGGAAATTTGGAAAGCATTTTATCACACCGATCTTGGTGTGGTCAGATGCTTTGAGGGCAGAGGAAAGATCTAGGGTCCAATAGACCCTAGTTTTTTCAAAAAAGAGTACCTGTCATTACCTATTGCTATCATAGGGGATATTTACATTCCCTGAGATAACAATAAAAATGATAAAAAAAAAAAATACTTGGAAGGAACAATTTAAAAATAAAATAAAAAAGCAAAATTAATAATAAAAAAAAAAGAAAAAAAAAAGCACCCCTGTCCTGCCCTGCTCTTGCCCAATGGCGAACGCAAGCGTCGGTCTGGCGTCATATGTAAACAGCAATTGCACCATGCATGTGAGGTATCACCGCGAAGGTCAGATTGAGTGCAATAATTTTAGCAGTAGACCTCCTCTGTAAATCTACTGGGGTAACCTGTAAAGGCTTTTAAAGGCTTTTAAAATGTATGTAGTTTGTCGCCAATGCGCGTTTGTGCGAAATTTTAAAGCATGTCGTGTTTGGTATCTATGTACTCGGCCTAAGATCATCTTTTTTATTTCATCAAACATTTGGGCAATATAGTGTGTTTTAGTGCATTAAAATTAAAAAAAGTGTATTTTTTAACCCAAAAAATGCGTTTGAAAAATCGCTGCGCAAATACTGTGTAGAAAAAAAAAATGCAACACCCACCATTTTAATCTGTAGGGCCTTTGCTTTAAAAATATATATAATGTTTGGGGGTTCAACATAATTTTCTTGCAAAAAAATAAATGTTTTCATGTAAACAAAAAGTGTCAAAAAGGGCTTTGTCTTCAAGTGGTTAGAAGAGTGGATGTAAGCTTCCTAATGTTGTGTATAAAATGCTAGAACAGTTCAAAACCCCCCCAAATGACCCCATTTTGGAAAGTAGACACCCCAAGCTATATACTGAGAGGCATGTCGAGTCCATAGAATATTTTATATGTTGACACAAGTTGCGGAAAAACAACAATTTTTTATTTATTTTTTGCACAAAGTTGTCACTAAATGATATATTGCTCAAACATGCCATGGGCATATGTGGAATTACACCCCAAAATACATTCTGTTGCTTCTCCTGAGTACGGGGATACCACATGTGTGAGACTTTTTGGGAGCCTAGCCACGTACGGGACCCCAAAAACCAAGCACCGCCTTCAGGCTTTCTAAGAGTGTAAATTTTTGATTTCACTTCTCATTGCCTATCACAGTTTTGGAGGCCATGGAATGCCCAGATAGCACAAAACCCCCCCAAATGACCCCATTTTGGAAAGTAGACACCCCAAGCTATTTGCTGAGAGGTATTGTGAGTATTTTGCAGATCTCGCTTTTTGTCACAAAGTTTTGAAAATTGAAAAAAAATAAAAATATATATATATATTTTCTTTCTTCATTTTCAAAAACAAATGAGAGCTGTAAAATACTCGCCATTCCTCTCAGCAAATAGCTTGGGGTGTCTATATTCCAAAATGGGGTCATTTGGGGGGGTTTTGTGCGATTTTGGCATTTGATGGCCTTCGAAACTGTGATAGGTAGTGAGGAGTGAAATCAAAAATTTGTGCATAGAAATCCTGAAGGCGGTGCTTGGTTTTCGGGGTCCCGTACGCGGCTAGGCTCCTAAAAAGTCCCACACATGTGGTATCCCCGTACTCAGGAGAAGCAGAAAAATGTATTTTGGGGTGTAATTCCACATATAACCATGGCATGTGTGAGCAATATATCATTTAGTGACAACTTTTTGTAATTTTTTTTTTTTTTGTCATTATTCAATCACTTGGGACAAAAAAAAATATATTCAATGGGCTCAACAGGCCTCTCAGCAATTTCCTTGGGGTGTCTACTTTCTAAAATGGGGTCATTTGGGGGGGTTTTGTGCTATTTTGGCATTTTATGGCCTTCGAAACTGTGATAGGTAGTGAGGAGTGAAATCAAAAATTTGCGCCCTTAGAAATCCTGAAGGTGGTGCTTGGTTTCCGGGGTCCCGTACGCGGCTAAGCTCCCAAAAAGTCCCACACATGTGGTATCCCCGTACTCAGGAGAAGCAGCAAAATGTATTTTTGGGTGAAATTCCACATATAACCATGGCATGTGTGAGCAATATATCATTTAGTGACAACTTTTTGTAATTTCTTTTTTTTTTTTTTTTTTTTAGTCATTATTCAATCACTTGGGACAAAAAAATAAAAAATTCAATGGGCTCAACATGCCTCTCAGCAATTTCCTTGGGGTGTCTTCTTTCCAAAATGGGGTCATTTGGGGGGGTTTTGTACTGCCCTGTCATTTTAGCACCTCAAGAAATGAGATAGGCAGTCATAAATTTAAAGCTGTGTAAATTTCAGAAAATGTACCCTAGTTTGTAAACTCTATAACTTTTGCGCAAACCAATAAATATACGCTTATTGACATTTTTTTTACTAAAAACATGTGGCTGAATACATTTTGGCCTAAATGTATGACTACAATTGAGTTTATTCGATTTTTCTTATAACAAAAAGTAGAAAATATCATTTTTTTTCAAAATTTTCGCTCTTTTTCCGTTTAAATCGCAAAAAATAAAAATCGCAGAGGCAATCAAATACCATTAAAAGAAAGCTCTATTTGTGGGAAGAAAAGGACGCAAATTTCGTTTGGGTACAACATTGCATGTCCGCACAATTTACAGTTAAAGCAGCGCAGTGCAAAATTCTGAATTCACCTCTGGTCCTTTAGCTACCAAATGGTCCGGGGCTTAAGTGGTTAAAGCTGTCCTGTGTCTTTACTCCAACCTTTCGTCTATCCAAGAGAAAATGTGTTGTGCAAGTGGAAAATAAAGATTGAGTTGGACTTTCAGCTGGTGTGGACATTTACGTTCCTGGGGAAGTCAAGGACTTGCATCTACACACTGTAGAGGTGAGAATCATTCTCAGGAGGACTTTATGCCCCGGCTGCAGACAAGGCCCAAAAACATCACTGCCTAACCTCTTAACACGGGAGGGTACGGGCTTGTGGTGCGGTGTGCCAATTTCTCCTAAGAGGAGCCGAAACAGACAAGGAGAAGGGGGTGTGTGCGCTACACGTGGGGGCTCGAGTTCGGGATTTGTCTGCGGTTGGAAAGTGTGAGGACCCCCCCAGAGTTTGAACTTTATTCCCCAGTGAAGTTCCGTGGAGGTCGGCCATATTGAGAACTGTGCCACGAGTAGAACCCTGACTGCGTAGTTTGTGGGCGTGCCTATAGAGAAAGCCCGCGAACAGTGCAGAAGATGGGAGGAGTCTGGCCATGTGAGGAGATGCACGTGGGGACTTTGGCGCAAAAAGGACAGTGCGCAATGGAACAGCAAGCGAGCAACATGGCGTCTCATGCCTCATGGATTCCGTCCGCAACCACCATGAATATGACCTCGTTTGCTGCTTCTGTGACGGATACAGGGATTCGGCTGAAGCCCTGGGGACGTTTTGCCCTCTACGTTTGCAGAGATGTGGAGGCCCTCGGAGTGGTTTGTCCCGGCTGCTCGGGACTGGTGGTGCATCTCAAGCCCTTCGGCAGATGCGAGCAGTGTAAGGAGTTCCTGTTTGAGGTGGAGCAACCTACAGAGAAGCCTCGGGATTTCCGCCTCAATTGCCTTACAGGCGCCACTACTTCGGAGGAAGGAGCCAGAGCTTTTGCAGCCACTCCTATGTGCACTGTTGAGACTTCGGATGAAGTCGCGAGCAGAGATGTTCCGGAGATTGAGGAACCGGAATCGGAGAGACCGGAGGATGTCACCTCGGTCACCACAGAGTCCTTACTCCCACCGCCCAAGAGGAAGATTTGCTTTGTGAAGGCTTCCTGCGGCCGTGGTGGAGTTACGCCCCAGCGCTTGCTCGGAATGGATGCATCCGAAGGGAAAAGTTCTGGACGTCCTGGCTCAGCTACAAGCCGAGGTAAGCCGGGGAAAAAGACTCTGTCGGAAGTCCGAAGTATCGGGGATGCTTGGGTCAGGGATCCCAGGGCCCTTGAACTGGTTAGAGGCGGTGACTCATCTTCTACCCGGAGCTATTTGCCTGCAGAGGAATATATATTGACACATTTGATAAGCATTGGAAGCTGTTGGTGTTGCCGCATCCTCAATATTATCTGTGAAGAGACTGGACACTTGTTGTTGCCTTTTATGTCCGGAGTGCACTCTCTGGAGCCCAGAACTGTTTGCCCTGATAAAGGGTGTTCTACTTGTTGGAGGAACGGGAGCAGTGTGTTTGTTTTTTCTCCCTCTTCCACACTGCAAAGACATAAGGACTTTGGGGTAGAATAGTTCAGAGCAGGGCCAAAGAAGAAGAGGAAGTTTTACCCAGAGGAAAAAAAAAAGAGAATTTTCTTCTTTCAGGATAGGTGTTCTGACGGTGACACTCCCACTAGGTGGCGGTGTTGCGTAACATGTGCAGTACCTTTGAAAGTGTGTGTTTCACTTTTGGAAGGAAAGGATTGTTTCTCCGGGGAGAATCTTTTCACTTGTGCTGAAAATGTGTTGGGTTTATGTTTGTGCTTTCTCCCTCTGCAGGTGGACGTCAAGCAAATCACAGAGAAGAGGGTGATTTCAGTTAGTGTAGGTTGAGAGGGAATGTCAATGGTTGAGATAATGTTTATGTGACATTTCAGACTGTGATGTGTACATTATGTTTTACTGAACTTCTTTCATTTCTGCTTTTAATTCCCTTTTCCCCATGTTAGGTTCTGGCACAAACAAGCAGTTTTCTAAATTTTTTTTTCTGTCTCTGGACCAGGCCTATGTTAACTCGGATTTTGGAGGCATGGGTTTGCTCCAGACACTGGGGACCAGTGTCTATAAGTGGGGGGAATGTGTAGTGGGGTGTTCAATTTAAGGGAAGTGTCTGAGTGGTAACCAGGCTCAGACACATTAAATTGATAGAATTCATGGACCAATTTTTGTTCTCTGGGGTTGATGCTGGTGATGTGTTCCCTGTGGCCGGTGGGTGGCGCTGCCATTCTGGGCCAGGGTTGAACCGTGAGCGCAGTGCTGTGCCTTTTGTGTCCCCTCTCGGCAGCCGTACGGTAGGGCGGGGAACCTGCTGTGCATGCCGGGAGAGGATATAAAAGGGGCGGACATCTTCTGAGAGGGGTCTTCATCCGTGCTCGCCCAGGCACCTTCAGCCTGGGTTTGTGGGAGTGTGGTTCGTCATCTCCGGGTGCCCTAGGCCCGGAGGCCTTGTTCCGGTTCCACCTCAGGCACCTTTAGCCTGGGGTGAGGTACTACCTCACCGCTCCTGTTCACCTGGGCATGGAGGCCCAGGAGTTGTAATGACGGCCTGGAGCCCAGCAGCCTTCGGCTGGGGTCTGCAAGGGATCGAGGAGTCCAGGGCGCCCCCTTGTGAGGGGACCCACACCCTAAGAGAAGGGAGGACCTGTTCCGAAGGACCGGTGCTGTGGACACAATGAAGGAAGGGGTCTGTTGACTCTCTGGGGGGATGTCTTCTCCCTAAAAGGGGCTATGTCCTAGGAAGGAAATCCATATTCACCATGTCAGTGGCAGTGACCATATTCACCAGGTCAGGGGCAGTGACCCTGTTCGCCAGGTCAGTGGCAGTGACCTTATCCATCAGGTCTGTGGCAGAGACCAACCTCATGGTCTGTGGCAGAGACCATGCGCCAAAGCTGTTTGAGAATCTGAACAGTCTTAAGAGTTTGAGTTACGTTTGTGCCTGGACCTCCTCCACACCTTAAAGCTGTCCTGTGTCTTTACTCCAACCTTTCGTCTATCCAAGAGAAAATGTGTTGTGCAAGTGGAAAATAAAGATTGAGTTGGACTTTCAACTGGTGTGGACATTTACGTTCCTGGGGAAGTCAAGGACTTGCATCTACACACTGTAGAGGTGAGAATCATTCTCAGGAAGACTTTATGCCCTGGCTGCAGACAAGGCCCAAAAACAACACCGCCTAACCTCTTAACACGGGAGGGTACGGCCTTGTGGTGCAGTGTGCCCCTTTCTCCTAAGAGAAGCCGAAACAGACAAGGAGAATGGGGTGTGTGCGCTACACGAGCATAGGCGTTCATTCATCATGGCACCTGGCTGAGAGGCAGAGATGGTACATTTAGTTGTGCATGCGCAGTTCCGTGTACATTGTCAAAAATAATTCAACCAGACATACTGGGGGGGATTTACTAAAACTGGTGCACACAGAATCTGGTGCAGCTGTGCATTGTTACCAACTTCAGCTTGTTCAACTAAGCTTTGGCAACAAAACCTGGAAGCTGATTGGTTACTATGCAGAGCTGCACCAGATTCTGTGTGCATCAGTTTTTGTAAATCTCCCCCAGTATGTCTTATCTGCAAAAAAGCCTGCTGTGTCACAGATATTGTTTTTCTAGGTAAAGTTCCACTTTGACTTTCTGATACCATGATCTGCTGGAATTGTCATGGTACCATTTAAAAGAATGTGAGAAGTAAAGAACTCTAGGTAAACAGATAAATATACAGCTAAAATACAGCTAAACATTGACAGTTTTACCTGCAAAAGAAATATTTTCTGTTTAGCCAGTCTTGTCAACTTGACACTCCTGCCAACAACACAGCCAGGTTGCTTACTTCCTGGATGAAAAGTATACAATTCAGGATGCATTGCAGCCTATGATTGGACAAATGAGGGAGCGGTAATACACTGATGTTATGAATGTGTCCCTCACTGCTTTAAGGATTTTCCCAGTCAAAGTCAAAGAGTTTTGATTGGCTCAGAATGCTTCCCCTCCCTTTCCATGTCTGATTTCTGTTGTATAACGAATTGCAGTTGAATTATTATTATTATACATTTTTTTATATTTGATTAGTGTTCAGCTTTAACTTCACACAGCGTCTACCTTTCATGTTCTCCTCCTTTACATCTGCTACAAAATGGCAGGTGCAATTTATTTCTGTGTGCTATCATTGATGTTGCTGGAGGTGTCCTGTGGATTATTTCTTTGTGCATAATGCTCCATTGCTCCGATTTCATATCCCCTTGGCTGTTGTGATATTTCAGCGACAATAATATGTGCTTCCTACAAAATGGCTTCCAGCATCAGAGAAAGCACACCATTTACTGCAAGAAATTCAGCAATCTGTTCAGGAATGAGCAGCAGATAAAAGTGCTGGCTTATTCATTAGGCCGATAATGCTGATAAACTGACAACGTCGAAAAGAAAAGTCATTTTTCATTTCAGCGCGCCTTTAGTTAAGTATATGGGACTTCCAAGATCAGGGACATTTATTTCAACTAGAGTAATGAGATTCATTGTCGTTAAAACAAGCTTAATTGTTCGCAGTCACGTCTAATGGCAAGACAGAGATCTCACTCACAAGGTGTGGTGGAGAGAGCTAATGTAGTAATGCAGCGCACATCTCTGCAGGTGACAAAGTCACTCAATTCATTTTAGTATCATTGGCCACGCCTTCTAATTACCTTCGAGAGACCTGTCATTCAGCTAGATGATACTCATCGCTAAGCTCAATCTTACTTTATTAAAGCGTGTGACCTCCAGCTTTTCAATTCAGTTATGCAAAGCATTTCTCTACCAATTTAATTAGAAGATTAACATTCCACAGTATTTAATTTATTTTCTTTGTTCCGATAGGAGGGGAGATTATTAAGATTAATAAATTGTTGCTTCAGAAAACAAATATTTTTTTTCATCTTTAAGATATTTCTTCAGTTTCAAATACCCAGACTAGTAGAGATCTCATTTAAAGATGCTTAAAGGAGCATCTTCTATTACAACAAAAATAACTTCTTTATTTTTTTAAAATGCATTCCTAAAGTAGATGTAAACCCAATTACTAAAAGCCCATATAAGCTTTATCATGTTAGTAATTTAATGTCATTTTAATTATGTAAGTAATTTCACAAATAATTTTCAGCATTTTTAACTCTGCAGCTTTTTATAAAATAATACCTGGTGATTGTGCTACAGGGGTTATTTCTCAGGGGCACTTTCTGTTATAGAAGGACAACACTCAGTCCCTGTATCCCTGTGTCACGTAGTTACATAGGCTTCCAATGGAGGCTACAAGTAACTCTTTTATCACATTGCCAGATGCAATAAAGGAAAAAAAAAGTGAAAACAGTATTTTGGTAAAAACATGTTAGTTTACAGTTCCCCTATACCTTCTAAAATGGGTGAAAGAGCTCAAGACCACTTTTTACAAGCTCAAAGAGATGACATCCTCTTCTTTGCTTATAAGGTGTAGATTTCTAGCTCTATCAAGGAAACAGGGTACAATACCCTCATCCAAATGGTACCAAGTCCCTTTTAGGCTCAGGGCCAGATCCAGGGGGGGGGCAACGGGGCAATTGCCCCCTCCAAAAATACAGGTGAGAGCTGGCAGCTCCGCGGGTGACAGCGCGGGCGGCTCTGCGATTCTGCAGGCGGGCTCCTCCGCGAGTTCGCGGGTAGGGCGGCTCCGCGATTCCGTGGGCGGGCGACTCCGCATCTGGTGGCAGGTGACGTGGCAAGTGACAATCTGCAATGTGTGGCAAGTGACAATCCGCAACGTGTGCCAGGTGACGTTACAAGTGATAATCCGCAACGTGTGGTGGGCGACATGGCAAGTGACAATCCGTGACGTGGCAAGTGACAATCCGTATTTGGTGGCAGGCGAATATATTTATTTTTATATTACAATGTAATAATAGAAATAATGCGCTTCAATCATTCTGAGACCATAATAACCATGGTGCCGTGATGATTGAAGCACCAATACCAGCCATTTCCCTGATAAATTGCCCCCAAAAAAAGTATTTTATGGCAGTGCCCCTTCCGAGACTAGACTCTGGATCCACCCCTGTTTAGGCTTCATAAAAAGGTTCATCAGTGCTTCCCCACTGCAAGAGATGTGGACGACAAGAAGGCAGGTTCACCACATTTTATGGGGCTGCCCCAAGATTCAAGGCTTTCAAGCTTACATACAGTATATAAACATAGCTAATGATCCATCTGTGTTTCTTCTTATACCTTTGTCCAGATCATGCTGTAAGAAATCCCTCCCGATACATTTAATTAACCTAGCCAGAGCATGCAAACCAGTCTACTAAAATGAGCAAACTGAGGCCATGGAAGATCTTACCTCTTTGCTCAAACACAACAAGGAAAACTTTAGCAAAACATGGTTTTATTGGGTAGATTTCGCATGCTCTCAGGAATACCAAACCCTATCAAATTTTGTCTGATAGATAGACAATTTCACATGCACAATCACCAGAGAGCTCCATCCCCATGCTGCTATATACTGTACATGGATCCCACTCTTTGCTGATCCCTTCATCCTCCCCCTTTGTTTTTTCTCTCTCGCTCTTTCCTCTCCTCCTTCCCCATCTTTACATTGCCTACCCTAATGATCTCCTTGTTGTTGGGCTGTTGCTTCTTTCCCCTAGATCTCCATCAAGATCCCTTCCCGTTCCGGTTCCGGCGCCGCATGGAGTAGCTGCGCCTCTCCTCAGCTCCCGCTACAGGTACCCCAATTCGGCCTAAAAAACCGGCCTGAGTGGCCCTAACAACACACCTGTCACCACCGAGGCACCCCCACCACCCGCAGGTCACGGATGGACCGTTTTCTCGAAAAGTCCGGCACCCGATCGCACGCTGCCGTCACGGCCCCGTCGGACAGGCCGCAAATCGAGCCCCCGGCTCCGGCCTACTCGCACGCTGCGGCGGACACACAGCCAGGAGAGATGGAGGTTAGTGGCTGCGTTTCTCAGAAGCCCTTAAACTCACCCTCCTCAGCACTCCAGGGCCCAGCTCTACCACTCTCTCTCTCAACCATACAAGGGAACACTATTCCTGATACCCCCTCGGGGGATGATGGTCACACACAGCGCATAGCACAAGCAGTGGCTGCGCTCCTGAACCCTATGATTGCAGCCTCTGTGGAAAAAGCAGTCACTGCAGGCATGAAGCAAATCAAAGCCCAGTTATCTGAACACACTCAAAGGCTGAATGAAGTTGAACATCGCCTATCAGAAGTAGAAGATGAACTCTACCAAGCACAGTCCGCGGAGCACTCCCAAGACAAAACTAACCAATACATTATCCAGAAGTTGGAAGACCTGGAAAATAGGTCCAGAAGGAGCAACTTGCGTTTTGTAGGTGTCCCGGAGTCGTTACCCCCTACAGCTCTTGCGGACTTCTGTTCTAAACGCATCCCCGAAGCAATGGGCCTTCCAGGCCCGTTCACAGTGGAACGCGCGCACCGGATGGGCACCCTCAAACCTGAACGCAAATCCCCTCGCCCCATCATTGCCAAGTACCTAAATTATGCAGATAAATCCACTATTCTCCAAAAATTCCGGCAATCCCCGGCTCTACAAATAGATGGGGTAAAAATCCTCATCTTTCCGACTACTCAATAGAAGTATCTAAGAAGAGGAAAGCCTTTCAGCCGGTTTGCTCTGAACTATTTAAGCAGCAAATAAAATTCACTCTGGCTTTCCCTGCAACCCTCAGACTTCGATCGCCCAATGGGGAACAACTCTCCTTCCAGGATCCCTCGGAAGCAGAATCCTTCATTTGCTCTCTTCGCCCGGACTCTCTCCACCAGACGCCTTCCAAATCTGCCTTCAGTCTCCGCTCTCTGGAACAAAGAAGCCCACGCAAGGATTCCCCCAAACGTTTTAGGCCTTCTGTTCCGGATTATCGCAATAGAAACACCCTGACCTGAAGTCTTGGTTCTGAGCCGCAACCATTACATCCTTCACCGCAGGTCGTATGTTTTTTATTTTTTCTCTTTCTTTTACATATGTTCTTCTGACATATACCTCCCTGCCTACCCCCCAGCCGACCTGCCCTACCCTGATGGAGGGTCTATTCCGAGGTCACTTAGACTTAGCACCCCATCGCTATCTCTTTCTTTTTGGCTCCTCAGGACGCTACGCTGTTTCAACCCGTGTTCTCTATCACAGATACCATAGATCCACGGAAGTTCTATTGTGTCTGTTTTCTTTATCTTATTTTTATATTCTCTACAGGTCCCCACAGTGTTTCAATGCTATTAACAGGCCTGCCGGCCGAGAGACATCTGTAGATGTCAAACTGCTCTGTTTCAATATTTGTTCTAGTGTCATGTTTGAATGTTTGGTTTCCATATTTGATCTAGTGCAGATGCTAATTGTACAACTGCTTACTTGTTCCCTTTTTCACCGTGAGTCTGCTGTGCACCACTCTCCACTCCCTCTTTCGTAACAATCTGAGCCTCTAGATCCTCGTGTCAGTAGTCCCAGGGCTCTCAGGCACCTTCGCTATCTCCCCCTCCCTCTTTGGAGGTCCTGTATGAGGAGCCGCTTGCACAGTGAATTCATGCGGAAAAAAGTGAAGTTCACGAATATGTATATTCTGGTTCTGTTGTTTTTTCCTGTTTGGTTCCCTACTACCTTCCCTCCCATCCCACTCCTTCCTTATTGCATTTTCTCCTGCATCGTCTACCCAAAAGCTTGCTGCCCGCATAACCCATGCAACTCCATTCCTCAGTCGAGTCTCCTATATTCAATCTATGATACACTGATCTCAGGTCCCCTCAAATACCTCCTCTTTAACACACCACCTTAGGGTTGTTTCATGGAATGTTAAGGGTCTCCGTTCTCCCCACAAGAGAATGAAGATCCTCCGCCACCTTAAACGGTTGAAAACCGATATTGCGCTACTTCAGGAAACACATCTCCATTCCTCTGACTTCCACCGAATGCAGAAACTGTGGGTAGGGACAGTCCTGGGCTCAGAGGCAGTGGGGCGTAAAGCTGGTGTCCTCCTGCTGATCCATAGAAACCTCCCATGCTCCATCCTCTCCACTGACACAGACGACCAGGGGCGCTTTATCTCGACCCGAGTTAATCTCGGGTCTAAGGAGATATTAATATCTAACATATATGCCCCCAACAGCCCGACGAAACCCTTTTACTGTCAATTATCCTCATTGCTCCTCACCCCTACTCATCTACCCCATTTGATTGGGGGAGATTTCAATGACATTATGCACTTGACAGATGACAGGTCCTCACCAAAATCATCGTTAGCACCCTCCTCTCCCTCCACCCATACACTGCTCGCGTCAACCATGGACTCCCTACATCTCTCAGACCTATGGCGTCTATCTCATCCAACAGATAAGGCCTTTACATTTTACTCTAACCCCCACAAGATCCTTACCAGGATCGACTACTTCTTTGGCTCCGATAACCTTATACCCTTTATATCAGAATCCGGGATAGAAGACATTGCCATATCTGACCATGCCCCAATTACACTTACCCTTGAACGACTGGATCTCCCACCCCACCCCAACCTTTGGCGCTTTCCCTCATTCCTCCACAATAACACGGACTTTAGAAATTATATAGTGCACTCCTGGGAAGAATTCTCCTCAGCTAATGCCTCCCATTCAGGCGACCCGAACCTCTTCTGGGATGCTGGTAAGGCCTTCCTGAGGGGGAGGATCATATCTTATGCTGCTACTTTTAAGAAGAATGCGCTATCTAAGTTTAAGCTAGCCAGTACTAGACTACACAGTGCGCAACTCAAATTAGTCACTTCCACAACTCCCGCTGACAGAGACGAATGGTCGGCAGCTAAATCCTCCTTTGACGCCTGGGCAACTACCCTTGAACTTACCAAAAAAGCTCACCTAGACGCCACCTTACACAAATTCGGGAACAAATCTGGCAAACTTCTTTCTAAGCTTTCCAAGGGGTTTTCCCGTCCGACCCACATAACCTCACTTAGAGATCACCTGGGGAAGGTACATTCCACCCCTCCTGCTATTAACAAAGCCATGCTGCAATTTTACACGGCCCTATATGGCCCAGATCCCATTAACACAGAGGCTGCACAATCCTTTCTAGACAAAATGCACCTTCCTTCCATATCTCCCGTCCAGCTGGACTCCCTAAATACCCCCATCACGACAGATGAAATAACACTCGCCATTAGAAATCTTCGCCCCTCGAAAGCCCCGGGCCCCGACGGCTTTACTAGCGAGTTTTACAAAACTCTCCCCGACATAGCGATACCCATGCTTCACTCTGTTTATTCCGGCATTTGGGCTGGTGGCCCTTATCTTCCCTCGGGCAATCAAGCAATCATTAAACTTCTTGAAAAAAAGGGTAAAGACCCACTAGAACCAGGTTCGTACATGCCTATCTCATTACTTAACATAGATGTTAAAATCCTATCGAAAATAGTGGCCTCCAGACTAGCAGTAATCCTCCCAGACCTCATACACCCTGCGCAATCCGGTTTTGTAAAAGGACGCACGGCCACCCTGAATATTCACAAGGTGCTTTTAGCCCTCGAACAGGCCAAACGAGACCCCAAGGGAGACTATGTGTCAGGGAAATAGCCGAAGAAGGACTGGCAATTCTGCCCAAGACAATCATGGCTGCCATGGTGCACAGCATGACTAAGGTGGGCGGTACTTCCTCCTTGTAACCTGAACAGATCACATGACTAACTTCCTGGTCTATTTAAGCCTGCTGCTGGAGCTGCTCATTGCTGGATTATCTCTTCAGTCTCCTGTGTACCTTGACCTTGTCTCCTGATCCGTGCTTATCCGTTGTGACCCGGCTTGCCTTAACCTCGCTTCCTGTTCTCCTGTGTTTGACCCTCGGCCTGCTTCTGGACTCTGCTTCTGCTTCCTGACCACCCGGCTTGACCCTCGGCTTGTACCTGGACCCTGCACGTGTATGACCCCGGCTCGCCCCTGTATATGCTCTGGACTGATCTCCTGTGTTTGACCCCCGGCCTGGCTTCTGATATCTCCGTTCATCTGAATATAACCAGCTCAGTTCTGCCTGCCTCCGCCATCCCTCAGTGGCTGAGCTCATCAGACTGCAAGCAAGCACCTGGCCAACCGTGCTTCTGTGGGCACCGCGCTCCCTGTTCCCAACTCCAGGGGCGCGCTGCACTCAGCCGCAAGGGGAGCCCTCTTAGCATCTCGATCTCCATACTCGTTCCTGACAGTATAATCCAGCCATGTCAGAGATCGACAGAGGCGCTTCCCCTATAGAGGCTATGTGCCAGCAGATCACTGCACTTACCCAAACAGTGCAAAGACTACAAGACGCCCATGAGCAATTAGAGGGTCACCTGCATCACTTGTCTTCCAATCCTATATCTCCTGATCCAAGACCTACCTCCAGTTGTACTCCCTCTGCTGCAATGTCTCAGGAGGTTCCTCTCACCGTGCCGATCCCGCTTCCTGAACCACGTGTGCCGACCCCTGAACGGTTCTCGGGGGACCGAAGAAAGTTTAGGACTTTTAAAAATTCCTGCCTACTATACCTGGCTCTTCAACCAAGAACTTTCTCCTTGGAGAATATTAAAGTTGGTTTCATTATCTCCTTACTCTTGGACGACCCCCAGGTGTGGGCCCACGGGCTACTGGAACAGAAGAGCCCCATTACTGACTCTGTTGACACTTTCTTCACAGCTATGGCCCAGTTGTACAATGATCCCCATCGTATGACTACGGCCGAGAATGCCCTGCACACCCTGCAGCAGGGGCAACTTCCCGCAGAGGATTACACTGTGGACTTCCGCACATGGGCCGCAGACACATGTTGGAATCAAGCTGCCCTGAAGTACCAATATCGTCTGGGCCTATCGGAGTCCCTCAAGGACGAGCTGGCCAGGGTAGCAGTCCCGGATACCTTGGAGGGCCTCATCCAGTTAGCCATACAACTGGACAGACGCCTACGTGAACGTCTATTCGAGAAGTCTCAGACTCTCCAATCAGCTCAAGGACTGCCAGAATCCTCTTTTTCTCTTGCCTCCAATCCACCCATACCTGAAGTCAAGCCCAGACAGATGGGCCTGTTTCGGCCTGCTCTATCACCTGAGGAAAGACTCTACCGTCGAAAGGCGAACCTTTGCTTTTACTGTGGAGACAATGGCCATTTCTTACAAAATTGCCACCTCAGGGCGAAGAAACCATTCTTCAAACCCCCAGTACATTGTCAAGTGTCAGGACTTACCTCATCTCACCCTGTCCTCGCTATCTCCCTATCGGTGGCCAGGGAAGAGATCCGTCTTTCAGCCATCATCGACTCTGGGGCCTGCAGCTGCTTCCTAGACATCAACTTGGCCAAAGGACTTGGAATTCCCCTTGTTACCAAGAAGCAGCAGTTAACAGTTCATTTGGCTGATGGATCTCTACCCAGTTCTGGACTGATAACCCATGAGACCCTGCCAATCCCTATGACAACCAGCTCTGGCCACAAGGAACTGGTACGTTTCGATGTTTTGTGCTCTCCTCTGTTTCCGGTCATTCTGGGAGTCCCCTGGTTACGAGCACACAACCCTCACATTGACTGGCTGAAGAATGAAGTGCTGTTTTCATCTGCTTACTGTCAGCAGAATTGTCTGCCCCCTGGCCCTAAGGACTTTACCAGCTGCCTGACCATACAACCTGTTTCTAGTTCCAATCCTCATGTACCCTCTGCCTACCTAGAATTTCTGGATGTATTCGACAAGAAGGGAGCAGACTCCCTTCCACCTCATCGTCCCTATGACTGCCCTATTGACTTGCTCCCAGGCTCCGAAATTCCCTTTGGTCGTATCTTCCCTTTATCAGAGACTGAACTCGAAACATTACGACTCTATGTCGATGAAAACCTGGCAAAGGGATTCATTCGTCCCTCTTCTTCCCCTGCAGGTGCTGGCATATTTTTTGTCGAAAAAAAGGATAAAACGCTTAGGCCTTGTATAGACTACCGAGATCTGAATAAGATCACTATCAAAAATCGCTATCCACTCCCTCTCATCCCGGAACTCTTCCAACGATTCCGTTCTGCTCGAGTTTTCTCCAAACTGGACTTACGAGGTGCTTATAATCTGGTTCGCATTCGAGAGGGGGATGAGTGGAAAACAGCTTTCCGAACTCGTTTCGGACATTTTGAATATTTGGTGATGCCTTTTGGCCTCTGCAATGCTCCAGCCACGTTCCAGCACTTTGTGAACGACATTTTCCGAGACCATCTTGACAACTTCCTCATTGTATACCTGGATGACATCCTTGTCTTCTCGGCCACGCTGGAGATTCATCGAGTGCACATGAAAAAGGTACTAACTATTCTAAGAACGCATGGACTATATGTAAAAGCCGAAAAATGTGACTTTGAGGAAGAATCTTTGTAAGATCTTGTCAATTGACTTATGTCTTTCTTCTGCTTACCACCCTCAAAGTAATGGCCAAACAGAAAGAACGAACCAGACCTTAGAGCAATACCTGCGGTGCTTCTGCTCTTTCTCCCAAGATGACTGGGTCTCCTTGCTACCTTGTGCGGAATTTTCATACAATAATACCATACACACAGCCACCAATCAGTCGCCCTTTTGGGCAAACTATGGCTTTCACCCATCCTTTCTTCCCAACACCATTCCTGAATCTCCGGTACCAGCCGTTCAGGATAGGATAAACTTCTTCCAAACCAATTACCGAATCCTTCAGGAGACCATGCGAAAGGCTCAGGAAGACTTCAAGAAACAACATGACAGGAGAAAGAGAGGGAATCCCATCTACAAGGTGGGTGACAAGGTATGGCTGTCCTCTATTAACCTCAGACTTTCTTGCCCTTCCAGGAAGCTTGGTCCAAGGTTTGTGGGTCCATTCGAGATCAAGAAGGAAGTGAACCCTGTGGCTTTTGAACTCGCTTTACCGGCCTCCTACAAGATCCATCCGGTGTTCCACGTCTCCCTTCTGAAACCAGCTGTGCCAAGTCCATTTCCAGGAAGAGAGGAGTTGCCACCTCCACCAGTTATCATAGGTAACGATACCGAATATGAAGTTGAAGCCATCCTAGATTGCCGGAAAAGAGGTAAGCAGACTCAATTTCTTGTTAAATGGAAGGGGTATTCTTCAGAGGAAAATTCTTGGGAACCAATGGATAATTTACATGCTCCAAGACTTTTGCAAAATTTCCGCAACAGGTACCCAGAAAGATGGTCTAGGTTGGGCATCCAGAGGCTGCCCCTCGGGGGGGGGGGGCACTGTCAGGGAAATAGCCGAAGAAGGACTGGCAATTCTGCCCAAGACAATCATGGCTGCCATGGTGCACAGCATGACTAAGGTGGGCGGTACTTCCTCCTTGTAACCTGAACAGATCACATGACTAACTTCCTGGTCTATTTAAGCCTGCTGCTGGAGCTGCTCATTGCTGGATTATCTCTTCAGTCTCCTGTGTACCTTGACCTTGTCTCCTGATCCGTGCTTATCCGTTGTGACCCGGCTTGCCTTAACCTCGCTTCCTGTTCTCCTGTGTTTGACCCTCGGCCTGCTTCTGGACTCTGCTTCTGCTTCCTGACCACCCGGCTTGACCCTCGGCTTGTACCTGGACCATGCACGTGTATGACCCCGGCTCGCCCCTGTATATGCTCTGGACTGATCTCCTGTGTTTGACCCCCGGCCTGGCTTCCGATATCTCTGTTCATCTGAATATAACCAGCTCAGTTCTGCCTGCCTCCGCCATCCCTCAGTGGCTGAGCTCATCAGACTGCAAGCAAGCACCTGGCCAACCGTGCTTCTGTGGGCACCGCGCTCCCTGTTCCCAACTCCAGGGGCGCGCTGCACTCAGCCGCAAGGGGAGCCCTCTTAGCATCTCGATCTCCATACTCGTTCCTGACACTATGCCATAATAACTCTAGACGCTGAAAAAGCCTTCGACAACGTAAACTTCGATTGGCTCTCGCTCTCGCTTTCCAAAATGGGGTTTAATGGCCCCTTTTGTCACCTCATAAGTGTCATGTACGCATCGCCCTCAGCTAGACTAGTCGCAGCAGGTCTTCTTTCGGAAGAATTCCGCCTTCATAAAGGGACCAGGCAGGGGTGCCCATTATCCCCTCTATTATTCAACATTGCCCTAGAACCCCTCTCCAGATTCCTATCCCACGTTGCTCCCATTCGAGGTATCACTGTTGGATCCACGGAACTGCGCA
The DNA here is from genome assembly GCA_029206835.1 of Rana muscosa. NCBI lineage: Eukaryota > Metazoa > Chordata > Amphibia > Anura > Ranidae > Rana > Rana muscosa. The sequence continues at coordinate 75,750,524 of CM055127.1, forward strand.
CGTCACTCTTCGCGGACGATGTCCTCATTTTCACGTCTAACCCCCCAGCTGACATCTTGACAATTAAAAAAATCTTCGACGATTTCAGAATATGCTCGGGACTCCGCATAAACTATTCTAAAAGCGAAATTCTCCCGATCGGTGGCCAATCTAAACCTCCTTGGTCTCAACACTCTCTTTTTCAAGTTGCCACGTCTCACATCACCTACCTAGGGATTAAGATTGGGAAACTGCCATCTTCTCTTTACCATCTTAACTACCCCCCTCTCTTTGGAAAAATCTCTCAGGAACTGTCTAACTGGATGGATCTCCCCCTATCGCTCTTGGGAAGGTGCCACCTGGTAAAAATTATCAGCTTTGCCAGACTACTGTATCCTTTGCAAACTATTCCACTATTGTTAAAACACAAAGATATATCGGCTCTCAATTCTAAAATCTCTAAATTCCTTTGGCATGGCAAAAGGCCACGCATAGCTTTTAGGAAACTGCACCTTCCCAGGACCGAGGGGGGTATTAGCCTGCCACATATTAGAATGTATAATCTCGCTTGTTTAGTTAGGACTAGCCTCGACTGGGTGGCCCACCAATCCCGTCATTCCAACTATGAACTAGAGTCTGAAATGGCACAACCCTACTCCCTGGTGGCCCTCCTGCATTGCAGGTGGAAATCTGTCCCCCTCCCACTGCAACATAACCTCCTTCTACGCGACACAGCCTTGGCCTGGAGGGAGACCAGAAAAATCCTAAAGCTCCCATCCTTCATCTCCCCCCACCTTCCCATTAGGGGGAATCCTGGTTTTCTTCCTGGCATGCACAGCAAACCTTTTGAAATATGGCAGGAGCATGGCCTATCAAACTTCTCCGCGCTCTGTGATCTCACCACCGGAAAGCCCTTGTCTTTCTCGACAGTGGCTACCCAATTCTCCTTACCTCCTTCCCATAGGTTTTACCACAATCAATGTGTCAGTTTTCTCTCCAGTACCTGCAAAGAACCATCCTGGAGATTTGAACCAAGTTTCTTAGATCGGTTGCTAAAGATTGGTCACTTCTCTATCTCGAACATATACAAGCCTCTGCTACATGACTCCTCCCCACCTCTCACATCGTCTTCTATAGCCAACTGGAGCAAAGACTTCCCAGACCCTAACCTCATCGAAAAGATTCTATCTGGCCTCCAAAGAGTTCTTCGCTTAACCCCTAATGAAACATGGAGGGAAACGCAGCTAAAAATTGCTCACCGAGCATATATTCCCTTCCTCTCTCCCAAATCCGAGACGGAGGGAACTGCATGTCCCCTATGTTCAGTTACCAGACCTTCGCTTTCTCACCGCTTTTGGTCCTGCTCCTTCATCTCCTCGTTTTGGGATCAAGTTATTCTCTACATCTTCGAAGTCACGCTATTGACAATCCCCAAAGACCCTTTTCTCTTAATTTTTGGATATTGGGACCCCCTACTGCTACCATGGTCATCCTCCTCATCTAAGGCCGCATCCCCCAGGGGGGCGGCCCCAAACTCTCCCTCAAAGGATTGGATCCTGCTATGCCTACTCATCGCAAGGAGACTCATCCTCAGACATTGGATTTCACCTCAAAGTCCACCCATCATCCAACTCAAAAAGGATTGTCATAGTTTTCTATACAGAGAACGACTCCTCACAGACTTTAAAGACCCCAAATCCAGATTTCAGTTTCTCATTAGATCATTAGATGGCAATTGTTCATCTCTTCAGCTCTATCTCCAGACGACCAACTGGATCTTCACACGCTTTCCTTCTCATATGATGAGCCAATCCCTGAGGATCCGTAATCTGTAATCCGTATAGTCATTCCTGGATATCATCTTTTTTTTTTTTTTTTTCAATATTACTACACTCGGTGGACGCTTTTGGAGCCCCTATATGACGTTGCATCCTCTTAAGCCCGCAAGTCTTTCCCCCCCCCCCCCCCACGGTGCTTTCCTGGTTGTACCCTCCCCCCCCCCCCGTCTATTAGAATTTTTTTGTTTGTTTTTTTTTGTTTTTCTCAGGGGTTAGCATTCCGATCCATCCAATTTTCTGTCTTCAACCTTATCTAGACTGTGTATTTGCTGCAACCCCACGACGTTAGTTGTTTTTGTCTTTCTTTAAATACCTTCCTGTGTTCATCAACTGATTAGACCTGCTGACATATGTGCTATGTACAGATCTTTGTTTGTTAGATCTCATGCAGTTTCTGTAAAAACAACTGACAATAATCTGTATATGTGTCTTTGTACTCTCTTTTTTTTTTCTCTACCCCAATAAAAACATAAATAAAAAAAAAAAAAAGCTAAAAAAAAAAAAAAAAAAAAAAAAGATCCCTTCCCTAGTTCTCGGTCATTAAGGCTCTCCTTTTGAGGTTGAGTTCTCCCTTCTTTTTTTGTGTCCCCTTCCAGGGATAACCAAGTTGGAGTTTTAAAGAGAATCTGTCACTGCATTATTCACAATTTTTCTTCAAAAAACTCCTTTAGCTTAAATGTTGGTGTAGGAGCGGGACTTTGAATCGGCCATCACTGGGCATTAACACTCCTGCTTTTAAGCCATTCTTATGTAGTTTAGGATTTATGCTTGGGTAATTGTTTTGCTAGAAGACAAATCATCCAAGACCTCAGGGCTTCCCAGGGCCTTCTACAGAGAAATATCCTGACAGCATGATTAATCATCATCCTTCCCAGTGAGGATGGAGCATTTATGATTTGTATTGTTTGGCTTATGCCAATCCAAGTGTGTGATTTTATTGCAAATAGCTGTTTTGGTCTTAACATACCCTAGAACTTTCTTTCAACTATGTTAGTGTCCCCCATGTGCCTTCTGTCAAATAGGGATGAGCTTCGTGTTCGAGTCGAACATACGTTCGACTCGAACATCGGCTGTTCGTTCGTTCGACGAAGATCGAACGATTTGGGCCGTTCGTGCCAAATTTGAGTGACGCGAACGGCCCACAATGCACTACGCCATCGCAGTGTCATCCAGGCGCTGTGATTGGCCAAGCATGCACTGTGACCCCGCATGCTTGGCCAATCACAGCGCCGGCAGCGAGGAGAGCAATGATTGGCCACAGGCAGGATGCCTGTGGCCAATTATTGCTGAGGGGGTTTAGTACACGCCCCACACTATAAAAGGCCGCCAGCGCGGCGGCCTTGTGTAGTGTGTTCCGGAGCAGGGAAAGAGAAGCATAGGCAGGGACAGTGTCATTATTTTTCCTTTACTAATCCTGGATTCCTTGTGTTTAGGGACAGATAAGGATAGGTAGGGAGAGTGTCAGTGACAGTGTGCTATTCTGTGCTAATCCTTGTTTGTAGGGACAGAGAGGTACAGTGAGGGAAAGTGTCAGTGTGCTATTCTGTTCTAAACCAATCTTGCTGAACCATATTTTCAATCCTTGAGTTTAGGGACAGAGAGGTACAGTGAGGGAAAGTGTCAGTGTGCTATTCTGTTCTAAACCAATTTTGCTGTTCCATATTTTCAATCCTTGAGTTTAGGGACAGAGAAGGACACTCGTGGCAATTTTCAGTGTGCTATTCTGTGCTAAATCTTGTTTGTAGGGAGGGACAGAGTAGGACAGTGAGGGAAAGTGTCAGTGTGCTATTCTGTTCTAAACCAATTTTGCTGTTCCATATTTTCAATCCTTGAGTTTAGGGACAGAGAAGGACACTCGTGGCAATTTTCAGTGTGCTATTCTGTGCTAAATCTTGTTTGTAGGGAGGGACAGAGTAGGACAGTGAGGGAAAGTGTCAGTGTGCTATTCTGTTCTAAACCAATTTTGCTGTTCCATATTTTCAATCCTTGAGTTTAGGGACAGAGAAGGACACTCGTGGCAATTTTCTGTGTGGTATTCTGTGCTAAATCTTGTTTGTAGGGAGGGACAGAGTAGGACAGTGAGGGAAAGTGTCAGTGTGCTATTCTGTTCTAAACCAATTTTGCTGTTCCATATTTCAAATCCTTGAGTTTAGGGACAGAGAGGTACAGTGAGTGAAACTGACAGTGTGCTATTCTGTTCTAAACCAATTTTGCTGTTCCATATTTCAAATCCTTGAGTTTAGGGACAGAGAAGGACACTCGTGCAAATTATCAGTGTGCTATTCTGTGCTAAAACTTGTTTGTAGGGAGGGACAGAGTAGGACAGTGAGGGAAAGTGTCAGTGTGCTATTCTGTTCTAAACCAATTTTGCTGAACCATATTTTCAATCCTTGAGTTTAGGGACAGAGAGGTACAGTGAGTGAAACTGACAGTGTGCTATTCTGTTCTAAACCAATTTTGCTGTTCCATATTTCAAATCCTTGAGTTTAGGGACAGAGAGGTACAGTGAGTGAAACTGACAGTGTGCTATTCTGTTCTAAACCAATTTTGCTGTTCCACATTTCAAATCCTTGAGTTTAGGGACAGAGAAGGACACTCGTGCAAATTATCAGTGTGCTATTCTGTGCTAAATCTTGTTTGTAGGGAGGGACAGAGTAGGACAGTGAGGGAACGTGTCAGTGTGCTATTCTGTTCTAAAGCAATTTTGCTGTTCCATATTTTCAATCCTTGAGTTTAGGGACAGAGAAGGACACTCGTGGCAATTTTCAGTGTGCTATTCTGTGCTAAAACTTGTTTGTAGGGAGGGACAGAGTAGGACAGTGAGGGAAAGTGTCAGTGTGCTATTCTGTTCTAAACCAATTTTGCTGAACCATATTTTCAATCCTTGAGTTTAGGGACAGAGAGGTACAGTGAGTGAAACTGACAGTGTGCTATTCTGTTCTAAACCAATTTTGCTGTTCCATATTTCAAATCCTTGAGTTTAGGGACAGAGAGGTACAGAGAGTGAAACTGACAGTGTGCTATTCTGTTCTAAACCAATTTTGCTGTTCCATATTTCAAATCCTTGAGTTTAGGGACAGAGAAGGACACTCGTGCAAATTATCAGTGTGCTATTCTGTGCTAAATCTTGTTTGTAGGGAGGGACAGAGTAGGACAGTGAGGGAAAGTGTCAGTGTGCTATTCTGTTCTAAAGCAATTTTGCTGTTCCATATTTTCAATCCTTGAGTTTAGGGACAGAGAAGGACACTCGTGGCAATTTTCAGTGTGCTATTCTGTGCTAAATCTTGTTTGTAGGGAGGGACAGAGTAGGACAGTGAGGGAAAGTGTCAGTGTGCTATTCTGTTCTAAACCAATTTTGCTGAACCATATTTTCAATCCTTGAGTTTAGGGACAGAGAGGTACAGTGAGTGAAACTGACAGTGTGCTATTCTGTTCTAAACCAATTTTGCTGTTCCATATTTCAAATCCTTGAGTTTAGGGACAGAGAGGTACAGTGAGTGAAACTGACAGTGTGCTATTCTGTTCTAAACCAATTTTGCTGTTCCATATTTCAAATCCTTGAGTACAGGGACAGAGAAGGACACTCGTGGCAATTTTCAGTGTGCTATTCTGTGCTAAATCTTGTTTGTAGGGAGGGACAGAGTAGGACAGTGAGAGAAAGTGTCAGTGTGCTATTCTGTTCTAAACCAATTTTGCTGAACCATATTTTCAATCCTTGAGTTTAGGGACAGAGAGGTACAGTGAGTGAAACTGACAGTGTGCTATTCTGTTCTAAACCAATTTTGCTGTTCCATATTTCAAATCCTTGAGTTTAGGGACAGAGAGGTACAGTGAGTGAAACTGACAGTGTGCTATTCTGTTCTAAACCAATTTTGCTGTTCCATATTTTCAATCCTTGTGTTTAGGGACAGAGAAGGATAGGCAGTGGACAGTGTCAGTGTCATTGTTGCTAAGCATCCTGCACAGTATACACCTGAAGGTAGCCCTTATTGCTCTTTTTCCCATCTCCCTGCAGGCCATCCATTAAAATGTCTGGAAGGCAAACAAGGAGAGGCAGACAGTCAGGAGGCAAAAAAAGAGGGCAAGCAGGCTCTGTGTCTGGGGGCAACAGTGCTGGTCGTGGACGCGGTGCATTGTCATCAGCACATGGCCATGGGACACGCTTGTCCTTCTTTTCGGCAGCTGGACATGTTGAGCCACATCATGCCGAAGACTTGGTAGAGTGGATGACCAAGCCCACCTCATCCTCCTCATCCTCTCTCGCCCAGGCTCAGGGTACTGGAAAAGCAGCTGCCAAAGCGTCCTCTTCTCTGGTATCATTATCTTCATTAGTCAATCCTTCCCTAGACCCACCATGTCCTCCTCCTGAGGAGTCCCCCGAACTGTTTGAGCACAGTGTTGGGTACATGCTCCAGGAGGATGCCCAGCATTTGGAAGGATCTGATGATGATACCCAGCTAGAGGAAGGCAGCAGCGTGAGAGCAGAGAGAGGGGATGCTCAAGAAGGACACCAATCTGGCAGTCATGCTCCAGCAGCTGCAGCATACTGCCAGATTGGCTCCAGTGATGAGGAGGGAGGGGATGATGAGGTCACTGACTCCACGTGGGTGCCTAATAGGAGAAAGGAGGAGGAGGAGGAGAATGAGGAGGAGGCACATCTCCAACGAGGCAGGATGCCCTTGAGTGGCCAGCGTATGGGCAGCACACCAACGGAATCACACCGCAGAGCTCCGCCTGTGCAGGGCGCTGCCTCTGCCCGTCATTCAAAAAGTTCTTTGGTGTGGGCCTTTTTTGAGGCGAGTGCATCAGATCGCACAGCTGCTGTTTGCAACATATGTCTCAAGCGTATATCGCGTGGCCAAAACATCAGCCGCTTGGGCACCACATGCTTGATCAGACATATGTTGACCTGCCATGCAGCTCGTTGGCAAGCCTACCTTAAAGACCCACACCAAAGAACAAAGCTGACCTCTTCTTGCACCGCATCAGCTGGGATCTCCAACCCCACTATACCTTCACTCCTGTCTGAAACCTGCTCTGCGAGGAATGAAGGTGTAGAATTAGGTGTGTCACAGGCAAGTACTTGCGGGCACTCTGCTAGCAGTACACCAACGTCCGATTCTAGCAGGCAAATTTCCCTGCCCCAGCTGCTGGACCGTCGAAAGAAGTTCACTCCCAGCCATCCACATGCCCAGCGGTTGAATGCTAGCTTGGCTAAATTGCTAGCGCTTCAACTGCTGCCTTTTCAGTTGGTAGACTCGGCCCCCTTCCGTGAGTTTGTGCAATGTGCGGTTCCTCAGTGGCAGGTTCCCAAACGCCACTTTTTCGCACGGAAGGTGATTCCAGCTCTCTACAGGCATGTGGAAGGCAATGTCTTGGCCTCGCTGGACAGGGCGGTCAGCGGTAAGGTGCATATTACCGCTGACTCATGGTCCAGCAGGCATGGACAGGGACGTTACCTTTCTTTCACGGCCCATTGGGTCACTCTTTTGGCAGCTGGGAAGGATGCAGGACAAGGTGCAGTAGTGTTGGAGGTTGTTCCACCGCCACGCCTCCAAAATGCTACTACTGGTTGTGACACACCTCTCTCCTCCACCCCCTCCTCTTCTTCTTCCTCCATGGCCTCTTCCTGTGGTTTGTCCTCGGAACCAGCGGTGCTCCGTAGGCGTTCAAGGGGCTACGCAAGTACGCAGGCAAAAAGATGCCATGCCGTGCTTGCACTGGTGTGTTTGGGGGACAGAAGCCACACTGGGGCAGAGGTCCTGTCTGCTCTGCAGGGGCAGGCCGAGAGGTGGTTGACGCCACGCCAGCTTAAGCCAGGAATGGTGGTTTGCGACAATGCCACCAACCTCCTCTCCGCCCTCCGACAGGGACAACTGACCCATGTGCCCTGTATGGCTCACGTCCTTAACCTGGTGGTGCAGCGGTTCTTGGGCAGGTACCCGGGCTTACAGGATGTCCTGAGGCAGGCCAGGAAAGTCTGTGTGCATTTCCGCAGATCTTATAATGCCAGTGCTCGCCTGGCTGAGCTGCAAAAGGAGTTGAACCTGCCCAAGAACCGCCTTATATGTGACATGCCCACCAGGTGGAACTCAACGTTGGCCATGCTGCAGCGGCTGCACACGCAGCAGAGGGCCATCAATGAGTACCTGTGCGACTACGGCACCAGGACAGGGTCAGGGGAGCTCGGGTTTTTTTCACCACGCCAGTGGGGCATGATCAGGGATGCATGCACTGTCCTGGCACCATTTGAGGAGGCCACGAGGATGGTGAGCAGTGACAGTGCATGCATCAGTGACACTGTACCTCTTGTCCACCTGTTGGAGCACACGCTGCGTGAAATAATGGACAGGGCACTTGAGGCAGAACAGAGGCAGGAAGAGGAGGACTTCCTTGCCTCTCAAGGCCCCCTTTACCCAGACAGTGTTCCTTCTGTCCCACCCATCGCACAGGAAGAGGAGGAGGAGGAGGAGGATTGTGTCAGCATGGAGGTGGAGGCTGGCACTCAGCATCATCAGCAGCAGTCTTTTAGGGATGATTTACAGTCCCAAGAAACCAGTGGACTTGTACGTGGCTGGGAGGAGGTGGCTGCGGATCATGTCGTCCTTAGTGACCCAGAGGACTCCGGACTGAATGCCTCAGCTAACCTACGCTGCATGGCCTCCCTGATCCTGCAAAGTCTGCGGAAGGATCCTCGTATTCTTCGGATCAAGGAGAGGGACCATTACTGGCTGGCCACTCTCCTTGATCCACGGTACAAGGGTAAGGTTGCAGACCTTATCGTACCGTCGCAGAGGGAGCAGAGGATGAGACAACTCCGGGAGGCCTTGCAGAAAGGTCTGTGCAACGCGTTCCCAGAGACTGGGAGGTTGCAAACTCCTGGTCCTGGACAACGAGTTGCTGAGGCTTCGGGCAGTCAAAGAAGGAGCGGTGGGGAAGGTGGCCGTCTGACCGATGCGTTCAGACAATTCTTTAGTCCGCAGCCCCAAAGTATGATCGGTTCCAGCAACCATCGCCAGCGTCTGATATACATGGTCCAGGAATACCTAGGGGCAAGGTCAGACTTGGACACCTTCCCCACCGAAAATCCGCTGGCTTACTGGGTCTTGAGGATGGATCACTGGCCAGAGCTTGCACAGTATGCAATTGAGCTACTGGCCTGTCCTGCATCCAGCGTTCTTTCAGAACGCACATTCAGTGCTGCTGGAGGATTTGTCACGGATCACAGGGTGCGCCTGTCCACCGACTCGGTTGATCGACTGACTTTCATCAAGATGAACCAGTCTTGGATCACCACCAGCTACCACACACCTGATGCTGATATAACAGACTAACTGATTTTAAAATGTCACATCCCTTCAAGACTGATGCTGATGCTGAGTGCCTGTGCTGTTATGTTGACTGGCTATCCTCCTCCTCCTCCTCAATGATACGATTAATGATGATAGCTTGGAAGATCATTTTGGTTTATGGGTGACGCCACCAGTGGCTAAGGCCCAATTTTTCAGCCCCTGTTTAACAGGGGCGTGTAATTAAAATTTTGGATGCAATACTTTGCAACAGGCCTCATTGCTGTGCTCCAAGTACAGTATCTGTGAGGGGTTGCAGTGTTGTGCCACCAGTGCCTAAGGCCCAATTTTTCAGCCCCTGTTCAACAGGGGCATGCAATTATAATTATTGATCTAATAATTCACAGCAGGGCCCATTGCTGCGCCCACCAAGAGTAACTGTCAGGCCTTACAGTGTTGTGGCACCAGCACCACCATCACCACCACCACCACCACCAAAGGCCCAATTTTTCAGCCCCTGTTCAACAGGGGCATGCAATTATAATTATTGATCGAATAATTCACAGCACGGCCCATTGCTGCGCCCACCAAGAGTAACTGTCAGGCCTTACAGTGTTGTGGCACCAGCACCACCATCACCACCACAGGCCCAATTTTTCAGCCCCTATTCAACAGGGGCATGCAATTATAATTATTGATCGAATAATTCACAGCAGGGCCCATTGCTGCGCCCACCAAGAGTAACTGTCAGGCCTTACAGTGTTGTGGCACCAGCACCACCATCAAAGGCCCAATTTTTACTACCACTGATCAACAATTATATGTTATTACAATTCCTGATATAATAGTTGACAGCAGGGCGTTCCAGCACCCACCAAGAGTAACTGTGAGTGCTTACAGTGTTGTGCCAACACGAACACCTAAGGGGCCAATTTCTGCAGAGTATATACGGCAGGTCCCTACTTTCTTACATAAAACTTACAAACGACTCCTACTTGCAAACGGAAGAAGACAACAGGAAGTGAGAGGAAATCTACCCCTTGGAAGGAAAATTCTCTCCTGTAAGAATTAATATGGGAGAAAGGTGTCTCCTCTCTACTGATGTTTTATCAACAATCCTTGTTTCAATAAAAACACCACATTTCAAAAACACTTGTCATTGGGACGCAAAGTGAGGTGAAATGTTCTGAACAGGGGCACAGACAGCAAAAAAAAATGTGACAGGGGTGATAACCGTTCCCTATGTTTTCCAAAAAGCTAAAAAAAAAAAGGAATTTGGAATGGAGCTACACTTAAACAATGCAGCTGTTCAAAATTACAAACAGATTCTACATAAGAACAAACCTACAGTCCCTGTCTTGTATGCACCGCCTGTATACGGCTGTTCAGAGTATATAGGGCCTTTTTTAGTCTGTGTGCGGGGTTCCCCTTAATATCCATACAAGACCCAAAGGGGCTGGTAATGGGCTGGGGTAGGGGGGGGGGGGTTGATGGGGTATCTATGCCATTTTTCCTAAAGATTTTCATCCATATTACCGGGACCAGACATTGCATTAAAGCCGCAAGCAGTTTTAAATGGCTTTTTTTCCTTTAGAAATGTTATTTTGTGCAGGGACAGTTCTAAACACGGGAAACACGTGGCACTTCACAGGCATACTTTAGACACCCCCAGGTACAATATTTAAAGGAATATTTGACTTTTTTTTTTCACTTTATGCATCATTAAAATGACTGCTCCCGGAAAACGTCCATTTTTAAAACTTCTTTTTGCATTGATACATGTCCCCTGGTGCAGAACCCGGGTTCCCAAACTCTGTTTAGGACAATAACATGGATAATAGTCGTTATAATTAGCACTTTAGAATCCGAACGTTCGCATCCATTGTATTTAATAGGGTTCTAATGTTCGTGCGAACTTTCGGTCCGTTCGCGGGTTCTGGTGTGAACCGAACCCGGGGGTGTTCGGCTCATCACTACTGTCAAAAGCAGAGATGGCTTGAGATGAGATGTCTTGTGAGTTTTAGTTACAAGTGCCTTTCTTTTACCACTTTCTCATAAAGTTGTTACTGGTGAGGCACCTGTGCAACAATTATTGCAAGCATAATCTCCAAAATCTCAGTCACTGAGGCCTGTAATTGCTGGTCATATGTCTCTTGTTGGGCTCTCTCACTAATCTCTTTTTTTCATAATCACTCACTGTTGGTGGACTTGGGAAATTTTTATATCTTTGCCATACAATTTCCAATTATGATTGATTTAACTGTACTCTAAAGCCCTGTACACACGATAGGTTTTACCAATGAAAACACTCCAATGGACTTTTTTCATCGGACAAACCGATCGTGTATGGGCCCCATCGGTCTTTTTTCCATCGGTGTTTAAAAATAGAACATGTTTTCAATTTATCCGATGGTTAAAAAACCGATAGCAAATTACTATCGTCTGTGGGGAATTCCATCGGTTAAAAAACCAACGCATGCTCAGAATCAAGTCGACGCATGCTCAGAAGCATTGAACTTCATTTTTCTCGGCTCATCTGAGTGTTTTACGTCACCACGTTTGGAACGGTTGGTTTTTTGACTGATGGTGTGTAGGCAAGACTGATGGAAGTCAGCTTCATCGGTTTTCCGATGGAAAAATCCATCGGTTTAAAAACCATAGGAAATCCGATTGTGTGTACAGGGCTTAAGTGAAATTCTGTGCCTTGTATTTTTTTATTAAATATCCCTGAGTTATCATTTTCAATCATCTTTGGTTGGAATGTTCCTTTGTCTGTATGTTGTAGGTTATGCCATGATTCTAATCTTCCAGAAGTTGGACTTTCCAGATACACATGTATACATTAGCTGGCCAGTTTCTTTTAAAAGGCATATACAGTATACAGTCATGGCCAAAAATGTCCCTGCATTCCTTTTAGATGATGCACCACTTTGCCCAGAAAATTGTTGCGATTACAAATGTTTAGGCATTCTCATTATTATGTCTTTTGTATGTATTGGTATGACACAAAAATAGTAGAGAAACAAAAAGTTAAATCTGACACATTCCTCGCAAAACTCCAAAAATGGACTAGAAAAATTATTGACACCCTCAATTTAATATTTGGAAGCATACCCCTTGGAAAAAATAACTGAAATCAATTGTTTCCTGTAACCATCAATATGTTTCTTTCACCTCTCTACTGGAATTTTGGACCACTCTTCTTTTGCCAACTGTTCCAGGTCTCTCAGATTGAAAGGGTTCATTTTCCCAACTGCTGTTTTGAGATCTCTCCACAGGTGCTCTATGGGATTTAGATCTGGCCAATTCAGTACTCTCCAGTGCTTTGTCTTAAACCATTTCTGGGTGCTTTCTGATGTGTCCTTTGGGTCGTTGTCCTACTGTAAGGCCAATACCTCTGACAGAGACCCAACTTTCTGACACTGGACCCTACATTGCACCCCAGAATTCTTTGGTAGTCTTCAGATTTCATAATGCCATGCACACGGTCAAGATATCCAATGCCTGATGCAGTGAAGCAACCCCAAAACATCAGTGAACCTCCACCATGTTGGACTGTAGGTACTGTATTATTTTATTTAAAGCAGTGGTCATCAACCCTGTCCTCAGGGTCCACTAACAGGCCAGGTTTGCAAGATAACTGAAATACATCACAGGTGATATAATTTACTGCTCAGTGATTGCAGTATTCTAGTCTGCATCTCCCCAAGGTAATACATAAAACCCGCCTGTTAGTGGGCCCTAAGGACAGGGTGGATGACCACTGCTTTAAAGGACCCATTGCTTTTTCTGAAAACTGTAAAATGATGGACTTTTCCAAAAACCTGTAATTTTGTTTTGTCTATCCACAGCACATTCCCCCAAAAGGATTTTGGCTTCCTCAGGTAAGTTTTGGCAAACTCTAATCTGGCTTTTTTGTTTCTGTGTCAGCAGTGGGGTCCTCCTGGGTCTTCTATCATAGTGTCTCTTTTCATTCAGATGGTGACATATAGGGGCTGATTTAAGAAAATGTTGGCGCATTTGCGCGGGCAGGAATAATTATTGCGACATGCTGTCGACTTGCGCCGGATTCGCCGGAAATCGTTGCGCGTACGGGCGCATACACATTCTTAAATATGAAACAGACATCAGGCACTTGCTCATTGTAATGCTGATCATGTTAATGAGCTTTTCCTTATCACATGGAGAATATTGCTTCCACTTTTATTCCTTTCATTCATTTCTTTTTGAAACAACTCAATATTCATTCTAGAGATCTTCCTCCTATCAACAACTGTGCAGATGGAATGAAGATGTAGCGCTAAGTGAAGAAATGAAGCCCAATAATTTGGGCCTCAAATCAAACCAAAGTGATAAATAATATCAAACATTTTTCGTGTTGTGAAGAAAGAACATGTAGCACTGAAGGGTCATCGCATAACTCTTGTAGAAAAAGAGAGGTAGAATACTCTTACCGGAACATTAGACCTGTGGTTTAGGCAGGTCAAATAGGCATACGAAATCCCAGTGGCACTCCTCATCAGTTAGTCTGGAAACTGGATCAGATGGGTCCCCAATGTAGACTGTCCGGTAGGCTCCCCGACTTGACAGCAGACTCTGGGTTTCACACCGAACCGCCACTCAGCAAGGAGACTCTTTACCACAGTGAATATTAGTAACCAGTGGCCAAAGGAAGCTATTACTTGACCAACCACCCATGTGAGGAGAAAAGAAGGGAAGGAATGCTCCAATGGTGCAGGTCAATGAGGGTTTATTCAACCAACATAAAAGTGATCACAAACAATAAAAACGTTTAAAAAGGGGCAGTGAATGAGGTAGTGTACCAATCCCTACGCGTTTCGAACAAATGTTCTTCAACAGGGGCATCAACCAACCTCTTCCACTGCAGAAATATATATAGTGAACAAATACAATCTAACAAGGTTCTCAACCAATCAGACAGATAATTGATTACAACATATGATTGGGTAAACAGCTCACCAGATCCAAGGTGGGTAGTCTCCACCTCCAGGTCAACCTACCACGTTCGCTATACGGTTCGCACCTCCCAGGAAGCAAACCATGATAGGCCGAGCTGGAGATGGACCCAAGCGACTGCCAATAACCTTTGTTCAAAAAGCCCGCCATGAGAAAGTGGGTTGGAGACGACGTGCGGCGTTCAACGCCCACACCACATCTCAACGCCCACCCAAACATGCAATGCAGCAGTATACATAAAAAAAAATTATGCAATATATAAAAACAAATATGTGTGGCTAAAACGCCACTTACATACACGGTACAACTCGCACTGTATCCAATCCGGGACAAATAGTATCATGCAAACGATGAGTAGTAGGGATGAGCCGAACACCCCCGGGTTCGGTTCGCACCAGAACCTTCGAACGGACCGAAAGTTCGCGCGAATTTTCGAACCCTATTCGTTATAATGGACGCGAACGTTCGAAATCAAAATTGCTAATTACAACGGCCAATATGCATGTTAATGTTATAAAACAGGTTTGGGGACCCGGGTCCTGCCCCAGGGGACATATATCAATGCAAAAAGAAATTTTAAAAACTAAAGTTTTTTCGGGAGCAGTCATTTTAATGATGCATAAAGTGAAAAAAAAAAAAGTGAAATTTTCCTTTAAATACGGTACCTGGGGGGTGTCTAAAGTATGCCTGTGAAGTGGCATGTGTTTCCCGTGTTTAGAACTGTCCTTGCACAAAATGACATTTGTAAAGGAAAAAAAGAAGCCATTTAAAACCACTTGCGGCTTTAATGTCATGTCTTGTCCTGGCCGCCATATGGCTGAAAATCCTTGAGAAAAATGGCATGGCTACCCCATCACCCCCCCCCCCCCCACCCCAGCCCCTTTGGGTCTTGTATGGATACTAAGGGGGACCCCGCACCCAAAATAAAACCCTATACCTACAACCCTATATACTCTGAACAGCAGTATATAGGTGGTGCAAACAAGACATGGACTGTAGGTTTGTTCTTAAGTAGAATCTGAACAGGTACATTATGAAGTGTAGCTACATCCCAAAAAAATCAATTTTTAAGCTTTTTGGAGAACATAGGGAGGGGTTATCACCCCTGTAACATTTGCTGTCTTTGCACATCTGTTCAGAACATGTCACCTCACTTTCCGTCCCAATGACAAATGTTTTTGGAAAAGTGGGGTTTTAATTGAAACAAGGATTGGTGATAAAGCATCAGTAGAGAGGAGATACCTTTTTCCCAAATTAAATCTAACAGGATAGAATTTTCCTTCCTAGGGGTAGATTTCCTCTCACTTCCTGTTTTCTCTTGCCGTTTGCAAGTAGGAGTCGTTTGTAAGTTGGATGTTTGAAAGTAGGGGCCTGCCGTATATACTCTGCAGAAATTTGCCCTATTAGATGTTGGTGTAGCCACAAGACTGGTGGGCACAGGAATGGGCCCTGCTGTGAGTTAATAGATCAAGATTTGTACTTGCATGCACCTGTTGAACCGGGCAGAAAAATTGGGCCTTTGGTGGTGGTGGTGGTGGTGGTGGACGGTGTTGCCACAAGACTGTAAGCCCTCACAGTTACTCTTGGTGGGTGCAGGAATGGGCCCTGCTGTGAGTTATTAGATCAAGATTTGTAATTGCATGCACCTGTTGAACAGGGCAGAAAAATTGGGCCTTTGGTGGTGGTGGTGGTGGTGGACGGTGTTGCCACAAGACTGTAGGCCCTCATAGTTACTCTTGGTGGGCGCAGGAATGGGCCCTGCTGTGAACTATTAGATCAAGATTTGTAATTACACGCCCCTGTTAAACAGGGGCTGAAAAATTGTGCCTTAGGCATTGGTGCTGGTGCCACAACACTGCAACCCCTCACAGATACTGTACTTGGAGCACAGCAGTCACACCTGTTGCGAAGCATCTTTTTAAAAAATTGTAATTACACGCCCCTGTTATACAGGGGCTGAAAAATTGTGCCTTAGGCACTGGTGCTGGTGCCACAACACTGCAACCCCTCACAGATACTGTACTCTGAGCACAGCAATGAGACCTGTTGCAAAGCATTGCCTAAAAATTGTAATTACACGCCCCAACAGGGGCTGAAAAATTGTGCCTTAGGCACTGGTGCTGGTGCCACAACACTGCAACCCCTCACAGATACTGTACTCTGAGCACAGCAGTCACACCTGTTGCGAAGCATCTTTTTAAAAAATTGTAATTACACGCCCCTGTTATACAGGGGCTGAAAAATTGTGCCTTAGGCACTGGTGCTGGTGCCACAACACTGCAACCCCTCACAGATACTGTACTCTGAGCACAGCAATGAGACCTGTTGCAAAGCATTGCCTAAAAATTGTAATTACACGCCCCAACAGGGGCTGAAAAATTGTGCCTTAGGCACTGGTGCTGGTGCCACAACACTGCAACCCCTCACAGATACTGTACTCTGAGCACAGCAGTCACACCTGTTGCGAAGCATCTTTTTAAAAAATTGTAATTACACGCCCCTGTTATACAGGGGCTGAAAAATTGTGCCTTAGGCACTGGTGTGGTGGCATGGATCATTGAGGAGGAGGAAGAGGATAGTCAGTGAACATAACAGGACAGTCACTCAGCATCAGCATAGGCAGTCTTGAAGGGATGTGACATTATAAATTATTCCGTTATATCCGCTTCAGGTGTCTGGTAGCTGGTGGTGATCCAAGACTGATTCATTTTTATGAAGGTCAGTCGATCAACCGAGTCGGTGGACAGGCGCACCCTATGATCGGTGACAAATCCTCCAGCAGCACTGAATGTGCGTTCGGGAAAGAACGCTGGATGCAGGACAGGCCAGTAGCTCAATTGCATACTGTGCAAGCTCTGGCCAGTGATCCATCCTCAGGACCCAGTAAGCCAGAGGATTTTCGGTGGGAAAGGTGTCCAAGTCTGACCTTGCCCCTAGGTATTCCTGCACCATGTATATCAGACGCTGGCGATGGTTGCTGGAACCGATCATACCTTGGGGCTGCGGACTAAAAAATTGTCTGAACGCATCGGTCAGACGTCCACCTTCCCCACCGCTCCTTCTGCTACTGACCGAAGCCTCAGCAACTCGTCGTCCAGGACCAGGAGTTTGTAACCTCCCAGTTTCTGGGAACGCGTTGCACAGACCTTTCTGCAAGGCCTCCCTGAGATGTCTCATCCTCTGCTCCCTCTGCGACGGCAAGATAAGGTCCGCAACCTTACCCTTGTACCGTGGATCAAGGAGAGTGGCCAGCCAGTAATGGTCACTCTCCTTGATCCGAAGAACACGAGGATCCTTCCGCAGGCTTTGCAGGATCAGGGAGGCCATGCAGCGTAGGTTAGCTGAGGCATTCGGTCCGGAGTCTTCTGGGTCACTGAGGATGACATGATCGCCAGCCACCTCCTCCCAGCCACGTACAAGTCCACTGGTTTGTTGGGACTGTACATCATCCCTAAAAGACTGCTGCTGCTGATGCTGAGTGCCAGGCTCCACCTCCATGCTCACACAATCCTCCTCCTCCTCCTCTTCCTGTGTGATGGGTGGGACAGAAGGAACATTGTCTGGATAAAGGGGGCCTTGAGAGACAAGGAAGTCCTCCTCTTCCTGCCTCTGTTCTGCCTCAAGTGCCCTGTCCATTATCCCACGCAGCGTATGCTCCAACAGGTGGACAAGAGGTACAGTGTCACTGATGCATGCACTGTCACTGCTCACCATCCTCGTGGCCTCCTCAAATGGTGAGAGGACAGTGCATGCATCCCTGATCATGCTCCACTGGCGTGGGGAAAAAAAGCCAAGCTCCCCTGACCCTGTCCTGGTGCCGTAGTCGCAAAGGTACTCATTGATGGCCCTCTGCTGCGTGTGCAGTCGCTGCAGCATGGCCAACGTTGAGTTCCACCTGGTGGGCATGTCACATATTAGGCGGTTCTTGGGCAGGTTCAGCTCCTTTTGCAGCTCAGTCAGCCGAGCACTGGCATTATAAGATCGGCGGAAATGCACACAGACTTTCCTGGCCTGCCTCAGGACATCCTGTAAGCCTGGGAACCTGCCCAAGAACCGCTGCACCACCAGGTTGAGGACGTGAGCCATACAGGGCACATGGGTGAGCTGCCCCTGTCGCAGGGCGGAGAGGAGGTTGGTGCCATTATCAGAAACGACCATTCCTGGCTTAAGCTGGCGTGGCGTCAACCACCTCTCGGCCTGCCCCTGCAGAGCTGCCAGAACCTCTGGCCCAGTGTGGCTCCTGTCCCCCAAACACACCAGCGCAAGCACGGCATGGCATCTTTTTGCCTGCGTACTCGCGTAGCCCCTTGTACGCCTACGGAGCACCGCTGGTTCCGAGGACAGAGCACTCGAAGAGGACATGGAGGAAGAAGAAGAGGAGGGGGTGGAGGAGAGAGGTGTGTCACAACCAGTAGTAGCATTTTGGAGGCGTGGTGGCGGAACAACCTCCAACACTACTGCACCTTGTCCTGCATCCCTCCCAGCTACCAATAGAGTGACCCAATGGGCCGTGAAAGAAAGATAACGTCCCTGTCCATGCCTGCTGGACCATGAGTCAGCGGTAATATGCACCTTACCGCTGACCGCCCTGTCCAGCGAGGCATGGACATTGCCTTCCACATGCCAGTAGAGAGACGGAATCGCCTTCCGTGAGAAAAAGTGGCGTTTGGGAACCTGCCACTGAGGAACCGCACATTGAACAAACTCACGGAAGGGGGCCGAGTCTATCAACTGAAAAGGCAGCAGTTGAAGTGCTAGCAATTTAGCCAAGCTAGCATTCAACCGCTGGGCATGTGGATGGCTGGGAGTATACTTCTTTCGACGGTCCAGCAGCTGGGGCAGGGAAATTTGCCTGCTACAATCGGACATCGGTGTACTGCAAGTACTTGGTTGTGACACACCTAATTCTACACCTTCAGTCCTCTCAGAGCAGCTTTCAGAGAGGACTGAAGATATAGTGGGGATGGAGATCCCAGCTGATGAGGAGCAAGGAGAGGTCCGCTTTGTTCTTTGGTGTGGGTCTTTTATGTGTGCTTGCCAACGAGCTGCATGGCAGGTCGACATATGTCTGCTCATGCTTGTGGTGCCCAAGCGGCTGATGTTTTGGCCACGCGAGATACGCTTGAGACAAATATTGCAAATAGCAGTGGTGCGATCTGATGCACTCGTCTCAAAAAAGGCCCACACCAAAGAACTTTTGTGATAACGTGCAGAGGCAGCGCCCTGCACAGGCGGAGCTCTGCGGTGTGGTACAGTTGCTGTGCTGGCCTCTAGCTGGCCTCCAGGGGGCATCCTGCCTCGTTGGACATGTGGCGCTGCATCCTCCTCCTCCTCCTCCTCTCTCCCTTCAGGCACCCACGTGGAGTCAGTGACCTCATCATCCCCTCCCTCTTCACCACTAGAGCAAACCTGGCAGTAAGCTGCAGCTGGTGGAACACTACTGCCAGATTGCTGTCCTTCAGCATCCCCTCTCTCTGTGCGCACACTACTGACTTCCTCAAGCTGGGTATCATCATCCGAGCCTTCGAATCGTTGGGCATCCTCCTGGAGCATGTACCCAACACTGTGCTCAAACAGTTCGGGGGACTCCTCAGGAGGACATGGTGGGTCTAGGGAAGGGGTGGCTGATGATGCCATTGAGTACGCGTTGGCAGATGCTCTGCCAGTACCCTGAGCCTGGGTGAGAGAGGATGAGGAGGATGAGGAGGGCTTGGTCATCCATTCTACCAAGCCTTCGGCATGATGCGGCTCCACATGTCTAGCTGCCGAAAACAAAGACAAGCGTGTCCCATGGCCACGTGCTGATGACGATGCACGACCACGTCCACGGCCAGCACTGTTGTCTCTAGAAACAGAGCCTGCCTGCCCTGTGTTCTTGCCTCGGCACGCTCTGCCTCTCCTTGGCGGTCTTCCAGCCATTGTAGTCGGTAGTGTATATAGTATAAAAAATAGAACTCCTAAGTGTGCTCACAACACACTGTAGGTCCTATGGGTGCTGACACTAACACACTATAGGTACTATGTGTGCTGCTGACAAGAAAATATAGGAGCTCTGTTTGCTGCCACTAACACACTAGAAGTCCTATGGGTGCTGCTGAGAAGAAAATATAGGAGCTCTGTTTGCTGCCACTAACACACTAGAAGTCCTATGGGTGCTGCTGAGAAGAAAATATAGGAGCTCTGTTTGCTGCCACTAACACACTAGAAGTCCTATGGGTACTGCTGAGAAGAAAATATAGGAGCTCTGTGTGATGCCACTAACACACTAGAAGTCCTATGGGTGCTGCTGAGAAGAAAATATAGGAGCTCTGTTTGCTGCCACTAACACACTAGAAGTCCTATGGGTGCTGCTGAGAAGAAAATATAGGAGCTCTGTTTGCTGCCACTAACACACTAGAAGTCCTATGGGTGCTGCTGAGAAGAAAATATAGGAGCTCTGTGTGATGCCACTAACACACTAGAAGTCCTATGGGTGCTGCTGAGATGAAAATATAGGAACTCTGTGTGATGCCACTAACACATTAGAAGTCCTATGGGTGCTGCTGAGAAGAAAATATAGGAGCTCTGTTTGCTGCCACTAACACACTAGAAGTCCTATGGGTGCTGCTGAGAAGAAAATATAGGAGCTCTGTGTGATGCCACTAACACACTAGAAGTCCTATGGGTGCTGCTGAGATGAAAATATAGGAACTCTGTGTGATGCCACTAACACATTAGAAGTCCTATGGGTGCTGCTGAGAAGAAAATATAGGAGCTCTGTTTGCTGCCACTAACACACTAGAAGTCCTATGGGTGCTGCTGAGAAGAAAATATAGGAGCTCTGTGTGATGCCACTAACACACTAGAAGTCCTATGGGTGCTGCTGAGAAGAAAATATAGGAGCTCTGTTTGCTGCCACTAACACACTAGAAGTCCTATGGGTGCTGCTGAGAAGAAAATATAGGAGCTCTGTTTGCTGCCACTAACACACTAGAAGTCCTATGGGTGCTGCTGAGAAGAAAATATAGGAGCTCTGTGTGATGCCACTAACACACTAGAAGTCCTATGGGTGCTGCTGAGATGAAAATATAGGAACTCTGTGTGATGCCACTAACACATTAGAAGTCCTATGGGTGCTGCTGAGAAGAAAATATAGGAGCTCTGTTTGCTGCCACTAACACACTAGAAGTCCTATGGGTGCTGCTGAGAAGAAAATATAGGAGCTCTGTGTGATGCCACTAACACACTAGAAGTCCTATGGGTGCTGCTGAGATGAAAATATAGGAACTCTGTGTGATGCCACTAACACATTAGAAGTCCTATGGGTGCTGCTGAGAAGAAAATATAGGAGCTCTGTTTGCTGCCACTAACACACTAGAAGTCCTATGGGTGCTGCTGAGAAGAAAATATAGGAGCTCTGTGTGATGCCACTAACACACTAGAAGTCCTATGGGTGCTGCTGAGAAGAAAATATAGGAGCTCTGTTTGCTGCCACTAACACACTAGAAGTCCTATGGGTGCTGCTGAGAAGAAAATATAGGAGCTCTGTTTGCTGCCACTAACACACTAGAAGTCCTATGGGTGCTGCTGAGAAGAAAATATAGGAGCTCTGTTTGCTGCCACTAACACACTAGAAGTCCTATGGGTGCTGCTGAGAAGAAAATATAGGAGCTCTGTGTGATGCCACTAACACACTAGAAGTCCTATGGGTGCTGCTGAGAAGAAAATATAGGAGCTCTGTTTGCTGCCACTAACACACTAGAAGTCCTATGGGTGCTGCTGAGAAGAAAATATAGGAGCTCTGTTTGCTGCCACTAACACACTAGAAGTCCTATGGGTGCTGCTGAGAAGAAAATATAGGACCTCTGTTTGCTGCCACTAACACACTAGAAGTCCTATGGGTGCTGCTGAGAAGAAAATATAGGAGCTCTGTGTGATGCCACTAACACACTAGAAGTCCTATGGGTGCTGCTGAGAAGAAAATATAGGAGCTCTGTTTGCTGCCACTAACACACTAGAAGTCCTATGGGTGCTGCTGAGAAGAAAATATAGGAGCTCTGTTTGCTGCCACTAACACACTAGAAGTCCTATGGGTGCTGCTGAGAAGAAAATATAGGAGCTCTGTTTGCTGCCACTAACACACTAGAAGTCCTATGGGTGCTGCTGAGAAGAAAATATAGGAGCTCTGTGTGATGCCACTAACACACTAGAAGTCCTATGGGTGCTGCTGAGAAGAAAATATAGGAGCTCTGTTTGCTGCCACTAACACACTAGAAGTCCTATGGGTGCTGCTGAGAAGAAAATATAGGAGCTCTGTTTGCTGCCACTAACACACTAGAAGTCCTATGGGTGCTGCTGAGAAGAAAATATAGGAGCTCTGTGTGATGCCACTAACACACTAGAAGTCCTATGGGTGCTGCTGAGATGAAAATATAGGAACTCTGTGTGATGCCACTAACACATTAGAAGTCCTATGGGTGCTGCTGAGAAGAAAATATAGGAGCTCTGTTTGCTGCCACTAACACACTAGAAGTCCTATGGGTGCTGCTGAGAAGAAAATATAGGAGCTCTGTGTGATGCCACTAACACACTAGAAGTCCTATGGGTGCTGCTGAGAAGAAAATATAGGAGCTCTGTTTGCTGCCACTAACACACTAGAAGTCCTATGGGTGCTGCTGAGAAGAAAATATAGGAGCTCTGTGTGATGCCACTAACACACTAGAAGTCCTATGGGTGCTGCTGAGAAGAAAATATAGGAGCTCTGTTTGCTGCCACTAACACACTAGAAGTCCTATGGGTGCTGCTGAGAAGAAAATATAGGAGCTCTGTGTGATGCCACTAACACACTAGAAGTCCTATGGGTGCTGCTGAGAAGAAAATATAGGAGCTCTGTTTGCTGCCACTAACACACTAGAAGTCCTATGGGTGCTGCTGAGAAGAAAATATAGGAGCTCTGTTTGCTGCCACTAACACACTAGAAGTCCTATGGGTGCTGCTGAGAAGAAAATATAGGAGCTCTGTGTGATGCCACTAACACACTAGAAGTCCTATGGGTGCTGCTGAGATGAAAATATAGGAACTCTGTGTGATGCCACTAACACATTAGAAGTCCTATGGGTGCTGCTGAGAAGAAAATATAGGAGCTCTGTTTGCTGCCACTAACACACTAGAAGTCCTATGGGTGCTGCTGAGAAGAAAATATAGGAGCTCTGTGTGATGCCACTAACACACTAGAAGTCCTATGGGTGCTGCTGAGAAGAAAATATAGGAGCTCTGTTTGCTGCCACTAACACACTAGAAGTCCTATGGGTGCTGCTGA
Source organism: Rana muscosa (assembly GCA_029206835.1). NCBI lineage: Eukaryota > Metazoa > Chordata > Amphibia > Anura > Ranidae > Rana > Rana muscosa. Next base: position 75,773,905 of record CM055127.1, read on the forward strand.
GAAGAAAATATAGGAGCTCTGTGTGATGCCACTAACACACTAGAAGTCCTATGGGTGCTGCTGAGAAGAAAATATAGGAGCTCTGTTTGTTGCCACTAACACACTAGAAGTCCTATGGGTGCTGCTGAGAAGAAAATATAGGAGCTCTGTGTGATGCCACTAACACACTAGAAGTCCTATGGGTGCTGCTGAGAAGAAAATATAGGAGCTCTGTTTGCTGCCACTAACACACTAGAAGTCCTATGGGTGCTGCTGAGAAGAAAATATAGGAGCTCTGTTTGCTGCCACTAACACACTAGAAGTCCTATGGGTGCTGCTGAGAAGAAAATATAGGAGCTCTGTGTGATGCCACTAACACACTAGAAGTCCTATGGGTGCTGCTGAGAAGAAAATATAGGAGCTCTGTGTGATGCCACTAACACACTAGAAGTCCTATGGGTGCTGCTGAGAAGAAAATATAGGAGCTCTGTTTGCTGCCACTAACACACTAGAAGTCCTATGGGTGCTGCTGAGAAGAAAATATAGGAGCTCTGTGTGATGCCACTAACACACTAGAAGTCCTATGGGTGCTGCTGAGAAGAAAATATAGGAGCTCTGTTTGCTGCCACTAACACACTAGAAGTCCTATGGGTGCTGCTGAGAAGAAAATATAGGAGCTCTGTTTGCTGCCACTAACACACTAGAAGTCCTATGGGTGCTGCTGAGAAGAAAATATAGGAGCTCTGTTTGCTGCCACTAACACACTAGAAGTCCTATGGGTGCTGCTGAGAAGAAAATATAGGAGCTCTGTGTGATGCCACTAACACACTAGAAGTCCTATGGGTGCTGCTGAGAAGAAAATATAGGAGCTCTGTGTGATGCCACTAACACACTAGAAGTCCTATGGGTGCTGCTGAGAAGAAAATATAGGAGCTCTGTTTGCTGCCACTAACACACTAGAAGTCCTATGGGTGCTGCTGAGAAGAAAATATAGGAGCTCTGTTTGCTGCCACTAACACACTAGAAGTCCTATGGGTGCTGCTGAGAAGAAAATATAGGAGCTCTGTTTGCTGCCACTAACACACTAGAAGTCCTATGGGTGCTGCTGAGAAGAAAATATAGGAGCTCTGTGTGATGCCACTAACACACTAGAAGTCCTATGGGTGCTGCTGAGAAGAAAATATAGGAGCTCTGTGTGATGCCACTAACACACTAGAAGTCCTATGGGTGGTGCTGAGAAGAAAATATAGGAGCTCTGTTTGCTGCCACTAACACACTAGAAGTCCTATGGGTGCTGCTGAGAAGAAAATATAGGAGCTCTGTTTGCTGCCACTAACACACTAGAAGTCCTATGGGTGCTGCTGAGAAGAAAATATAGGAGCTCTGTGTGATGCCACTAACACACTAGAAGTCCTATGGGTGGTGCTGAGAAGAAAATATAGGAGCTCTGTTTGCTGCCACTAACACACTAGAAGTCCTATGGGTGCTGCTGAGAAGAAAATATAGGAGCTCTGTTTGCTGCCACTAACACACTAGAAGTCCTATGGGTGCTGTTGGGGTGCAATGCTGTGCTAACAGCACTGCGGTTGGTACTACTGCAATACTGTACTAACAGTAAGCACGCACCAGACTAATCCCCAGCAGCAGCTAATAACACACTAACTGTGCAATCAGCAGCAATGAACGATCAATGACTTAGGTAGCAATGGTTTAGCAAAGAAATAGCCAATGGTTTAGCAAAGAAGAGCAAATCTTTCAGTATCAAGCAAAGACAGAATCAGCAGACTAATCTCTCCTAAAGCCGGAACCCATGTGACCGGGGCCGATGGCGTGGCGGCCTTTTAAATGGTGGGGCGTGTACTAAAGCCCCTGAGCTGTAATTGGCTACAGGCGTCCTGCCTGTAGCCAATTATTGCTCTCCGAGTTTCGGGCGCTGTGATTGGCCAAGCATGCGGGGTCACAGTGCATGCTTGGCCAATCATCAGCCAGCAATGCACTGCGCCGGCCGCGCCGGCCGCAATGCATTGCGGGGCCGCTCGCATCACACGAATGTGATGCGAACGGCCCAAATAGTTCTGGGCTCGACGAGCGAGCGAACGCCCGATGCTCGATTCGAACATGGGTTCGAATCGAGCACCGGGCCCATCCCTAATGAGTAGAAACAGGAAGTGTCATGTAACCAAAGCGAGGCTTGGAAAGCCTCGCTTCCTGTATGTAAAACACTCATCTGTCACTAAAAAGTCTACCAAGCCTGTCTCTCACAGAGAGGCTTGGAGCGCATGGACACTCTACGATGAGTAGAAACAGGAAGTGTCATGTAACCAAAGCGAGGCTTGGAAAGCCTCGCTTCCTGTATATAAACACTCATCTGTCACTAAAAAGTCTGCCAAGCCTCTCTCTCACAAAGAGGCCTGGAGCGCATGGACACTCTACGATGAGTAGAAACAGGAAGTGTCATGTAACCAAAGCGAGGCTTGGAAAGCCTCGCTGTCACGTACCAAGTGTGACCAGAACTATGCAGCTAGCAACAGAGGAACACCAAACACGTATAAGTGAAATATAAAGATTTATTAAAGATAAGTGAAATAATATATATATATAACCACCTCCAATACCACACAGTGCACAACAACCAATACCAAACAGAACCCAGGGTCTTCAGGCTGGCAGGCTGGCTCGAAAACTGCAGACTGGAAGGCTGGCTCGAGAACTGCAAGCTGGAAGGCTGGCTCGGGAACTGCAAGCTGGAAGGCTGGCTCTGGAACTGCAAGCTGGAAGGCTGGTTCTGGAACTGCAAGCAGGAAGGCTGGCTCTGGAACTGCAGGCTGGGAAGCTGGCTCGAAGGCTGGTTCTGGAACTGCAAGCTGGAAGGCTGGTTCTGGAACTGCAAGCTGGAAGGCTGGTTCTGGAACTGCAAGCTGGAAGGCTGGCTCTGGAACTGCAGGCTGGGAAGCTGGCTCGAAGGCTGGTTCTGGAACTACAGGCTGGAGCAGGTTGGTGGGTGTGGAGGAAGGTGGGATTACTGGTTGGATTGTGTGGCTAGGGAAATACTTCCGCTTCTTTTTAGATTTGGTCACTGCAGGTTTGCACATAACGGGGGGAGTATATGGAAAAGATGGAATCGAGCAAATGGAAGAATATGGCAGGGATACGGGGACAGTGGCTGGAGAAGGTTCTTGTGGGCTTGCAGGCAGCTGAGAAGAGGCAGGTGGGTTGAATGCAGGATAGGTGCAGGGAGCAGAGACTGGATATTGATACCTGGTGGGAAGTAGTGTGTACTGAACTGCGACTGGGGTTGCCATGGGTGATGGAGAAATAGACTCTTGGGCAGGCAGGTGTCTGGCAGCAGAGATGTTTTTTTGTGGGCTGGCTGGGGCCGATTGCAAAATATCAGACCATGCTGAGAGTAGTGGCTGCACAAACTGCAGTTTACATTCTGCCTGTCTGACAAGGGATTGTACACAATCAACACACTCTATTATTTTCTGTTGGGAACAAGCTGTGTAATGTTCAAAAAAGTATGGGGAGTCATCCTCCAGAAGCCAAACCAAAGATACGACCTGATTAACATTAAAGGGGGGAGAAAAATCATCATGGCCCTCTGGGATACAAGGCAAAGCCAGCTCTGTGCAGATTTTAATTAAAGGTTGAACATCCCCAAACATCATACAGCCCTGATCAACCCAGGAGTGAGCTAAACGAATAATCTCTAGCAGCTGATCACTGGTCCACTCTTTCAGTGTCTGACGGAGATATTCACCACTCTGACGCCAGCAGAGTATAATAAGGAATCATATCAGAGTTCATTTTAGCAGAGTAACAGAACCAAAATGGGTCCTCTGTGCAGCTACTTCTGATCATTAATGGCCCTGGTATACTGTCACGTACCAAGTGTGACCAGAACTGTGCAGCTAGCAACAGAGGAACACCAAACACGTATAAGTGAAATATAAAGATTTATTAAAGATAAGTGAAATAATATATATATAACCACCTCCAATACCACACAGTGCACAACAACCAATACCAAACAGAACCCACAATTAATAACAGTAACAGACAAATATGTACAAGTAATGGGGAAACCAGAATCATAAACAGGGCCAGGCCGAGGTCATACCCAGGGGGATCAGCAGATGGGGTAAGGATGGATCAGGACAGGGAGACAGGATCAATCAGGGGGCAACCAGGCTGCAGAGCAGGGATCAGGGATTAGGACGGACACAACAGGTTCAAGATCAGGTTACAGGGATCAGGATACATGGATCAAGGTTCAAGCAGACAGGCTACAGGTCAGGGCACGAGGACGATACCAGGGCAGTGTGTGTATACACCTGCCGGGTATTTATAGGAATGCCTGATTAGCTTCAGGTCACACCTGATCGGAGGGAGGGCAGTCTGCTCCACACTGCCAGGATCCATCCGCTGGTGGAAACCAGTACTGCGTCCAAAAGATAATACAACACCAGCAGGGAAAGATTCTCCTGACAGTTACAAACTGCCAGGAAACACCTGCTGGTGGACCACAGTACTGCAAGATAAATAATAAATGCCACCAGCGGATGGAACCTTTCCTGACACTCGCTTCCTGTATATAAACACTCATCTGTCACTAAAAAGTCTGCCAAGCCTCTCTCTCACAAAGAGGCCTGGAGCGCATGGACACCACCAAGTAATATCAAACAGGCTAAAAAGACCTTAAAGTAACAGCACCATCTTGTGGTAAATAAAGAAAAGTGCTGGAATAAAATTATCTAAAAGTCTACCAGGTCAATGGATCAGTAGATAGTACATAAAATAACCTAAACACCAAAATAAACTACAAATATGGGGAGCACTTAAGACACCCTAGAGAAAATAAATAAAAAATGGATCAGAACCTAAAAGAGGGCGCACACAAAGCCAAATACAAGGAGATTCGCATACGCACACATAGCGAAAAATCTTATTAATCCACGGAAAGAAGGGAAGGGCACTCAAGACTTATTGATGAATGAATTGATATCCCATTCAACATTCATTCCATGGGGGGCATAGGTGCGAAGCTCATAGATCCAGTACGTTTCAAGTCGGGATACTCCCCGAATCCTAGATTCTCCCCTCCAATGTGAAACGTACTGATCTATGGCTAAAAACTGAGTGCCTGTGGGGTCTCGATCATGGTGTTCAAGATAGTGTCGCGGGACACTATGATTGGTTTTCCCATTTTTTATATTGGCAATATGCTCATTCACCCTTATAGTGAAGGTTCGGATCGTACGTCCCACTTATTGTTTTTTGCACGGGCATGTCAGCAAGTAAACAATGTATTGCGTGGCGCAAGTAGTGAAACACTTCATATGGTAAGTCTTAAGTGTAGCCGTAGACTGGAAGGTCCTACTCTTGCGTCTCCCACTAATGTTATGTGCGCAAACATTGCACTTGCGACACGGAAAATAGCCCTTGCAATTTTGAAAAAAAGAGATACGTTTAGGAGGATCTATAACATTTGGTGCGATGTCACCCTGGACAGACCGGGCACCTCTAAAGATCACCCCTGCCCGTTCAGGTAGCACCGCACCTAAAAGTGCATCGCTTCTAAGGACATTCCAGTGTTTTTTCAGTATTTCTTTTACCTGGCGAGACTGCACAGAGTAAGTAGTGAAGAAAGACCACTTAAACTTCTCATTGGTAGCTTTGGGGGGACCAACCACAAGTAGGGAGTCCCGATCGATCTGCTGGATCTGATCGATCTCCTCATCGAGATCTCTGGGTGAATAGCCTTTATCGATAAAACGGCCCCTCAGGACAGCTGCTTGTAAAACAAAATCACTGACTTTAGAGCAGTTCCTCCGCAACCGGAGGAACTGGCTCTTTGGCACTGACTTAAGCCATTGTGAATGATGGCAGCTGTCTCGAGGGATGTAACCGTTACGATCGGTAGGCTTGAAAAACGTAGAGAATTCCAACCGGTTGTCAACCACTTTGATTTCCAAATCCAAAAAATGGACTGATGTAGAACTAGCTTCATGGCTCAGCCTAATACCACATTCGTTGGCGTTAAGCGAGACCATAAAATCATCTAGAGATGCTTGGCTGCCATTCCATAGGAGGAGGATGTCATCTATATAACGAACCCAGAGAACCAATTCTGGTCTCATTTGGGCATAGATGACATCCTCCTCCCACTTGGCCATGAATAAATTGGCCAGGCTGGGGGTAAATTTTGCCCCCATCGCAACACCCTTGGTTTGTAGGTAGAAACTGTTCTGAAACCAAAAGTAATTATGGGTAGTAGCGAATCTCAGAAGTTGCATGATGAAATTACGCTGCACATTGGGTATGCTAACACTCTGAGACAGGTAATATTCAACAGCCTCGAATCCCAAATCATGGGGTATACATGTGTAGAGGGCAGCCACATCCGCAGTGGCCAGAATCATGCCATTCCGGAAGTCCACTGTTTGTAGCAACCTGATGGTATCACCTGTGTCCTTTAAAAAGGAAGGCATGACCCTGACCAAAGGCTGAAGATGAAAATCAATATATTTTCCTATTCTAGCAGTAATCGAGTCTATCCCGCTAACTATAGGACGACCAGGGGGATTCACTGGGTCCTTATGAACCTTAGGCAGGTAATAGAAAGCGGGAATCCTCGGTGCTACCGGAATCAGAAAACTTTTTTCCTTCTTGTCCAAAATGGACAACGCAAAACCCTCATCAACTAGTTCCACAAGAGCTTTCTTATATTTCAAGGTTGGGTCTGATGGAATGACCTTATAGGTATCTGTATCACCAAGAATCTTATTCATTTCCCTGATATACATACTCTTATCAAGCACGACAATGGCACCCCCTTTGTCTGCTGGACGGATGATTAAATCCTTTTGTTCACATAATTGTTTCAAACCTAATTTAATCTTAGGATTTGTGTGTGTCCTCTTAGGTGGTAACTTCTCCAAGTCCTGGAGCACTAGGTTGCGAAAAACGTTAATCGCAGGTGCTACAAATCCAGGAGGATTGAATAGGGAAGGATTCGACAACCCAGTGTGTACATTTGTGTCCATGGGGGTGGAAACAGCAATGGAGGCATTGAATGGGTTCAAGAAGTGTCTCTGTATATTGAGCTTACGAACAAACTTATGGACATCAATAAAGGTAGAGAACCTATTCATGTTCCGTGGAGGAACATATTCAAGTCCCTTGTCTAAGACCAGGTTCTCTTCGTCCGTTAGGTTTGTTGAGCTCAAATTAAAGACACCCGAGCCTATCTTGTTCTGGGCCTTTTTGCTCTGGACCCTCCAACCTCCTCTGACACCTCTTTTCCTTCTGGGCTTCCAAGGTAGTCTGGAACCGCCCTGTGAAAACCCGAAGGATGGGATGGGCCGGAGGGGTATTGGTTATAGTTGTATGGGGACCTGGACAACAGATCAATGTCTCTGTCTCGGTCATTATAGGAATCATAGTACTCCTCCCTCGTATAATCATCATAGAAGGGAAGAGGCCTATTGTAGGGGCGAGAAGGGGTCCGGAATTGACCATCATGTCCACCACGCCTTGGGGCTTCGTGGTAATCACGCCAATTCGCCCCTGGTCTCCTTGGACTCTCATAATGATAAGAGTCCCTGGGATGCCCATAGTTAGATGGAAAAGAGTCTCTAGACTGACCTCTTTGAGGACCTTTCCCTCTACTCCTAGGGCCCCTCCCCCTGGGTTGGGAAGGATAAGCCACCTGAGTATTGGGAACTCGTGTTTTGGGTCTGGAGTCTAGAGTTTTGTTAGAGGGGCCTGTCCCAAGGGGTTTGGGATTAGGGGGTGGCCGTACTGAGGTGTTCTGAGCCACAGGTTCGAAGGTTAATGTTCGATCCAAATTCCGGCCATCAGATTGAGTCACCTCCTTCTCTAGATTCTCTGGCCGAGACCAGAGATGCTTGAATCTTTTTTTGCCACCCAAAAACAAGATTAGACCTGTAATCTATAATGTCTCTATTATATTTCTTTTGCTTCTTGAGTCTCTGTTCCTTTTCCTCCTTTTCTAGGTGGCTTTTTAGAGTGGTTGAAAGAGAGATGTACTCTAAAGAGGTTTTATGTGGAGTAAATTTTTCTTTAAGCTCTCTTATCTCCCTGTCGATAGATATCAATCTTGACTTCTTTTTATCTATCAAAAAAATCAAAAGTTTGGTCCCGGCATCGTTAAAATACCGAAACCAAGAATCTATATCAGACTATCCTTGTTGAGGAAACACATCCCAGCGGAGACCCCTAGGAACTATATTTTCTTTCACATACTGTTCCAGAAAGGCCGTATCCCACTGGAGGTGTAACTCTGTGGTCATCAGATTTTTAAGTCTGAGAAACAAACCACTGAGTTCGGTGTCAGATCCGGTGGTAGTGAAAACACCATCAGTGTTAAAAGACCTGGATGTTCTATATTCAAACACATCCATGGTAAAGTGTCGTACAAAAATATACGTGAAAACAGCTGCAATATAAAATAGTCAAAAACGTGCATATAAAGAAACAAAATACTGCGCTAATCTAAAATAGTGAATAAAAATAAAGCTGCTACATAAAATGTGACTAAAATTAATAAACATGGAATGAAGATGTAGCGCTAAGTGAAGAAATGAAGCCCAATAATTTGGGCCTCCAATCAAACCAAAGTGATAAACAATATCAATATAATGAGTCCATACAGTGTCCATGGAAAATTTTCGTGTTGTGAAGAAAGAACATGTACCACTGAAGGGTCATCACATAACTCTTGTAGAAAAAGAGAGGTAGAATACTCTTACCGGAACATTAGACCTGTGGTTTAGGCAGGTCAAATAGGCATACGAAATCCCAGTGGCACTCCTCATCAGTTAGTCTGGAAACTGGATCAGATGGGTCCCCAATGTAGACTGTCCGGTAGGCTCCCCGACTTGACAGCAGACTCTGGGTTTCACACCGATCCAGGTGATCCTCCGATGGAACTGGAACCGCCACTCAGCAAGGAGACTCTTTACTAGACTTGTGCACAACGGAAAAATTCGTTCCGTTTCGGTTCGTTTCTTTCCGGTCCTGTTGATTCGTAATCATTCATAATTTTGCTAGACGGGATTTTTCGTGTTCGGACTCATTCGTATTTTTGCAAGCGACATTTTTCGTTGAATTTTTTGTTGCTTTATAATTCGTACTTTCGGTAGAGTACGTTGTTTTTCGTTGATTCTGGACACAACTCCTACTTTCGTAACTTTTTTTGGGTTCGTACTTTCGGTAGAGTACGTTGTTTTTCGTTGATTCTGGACACAACTCCTACTTTCGCAACTTTTTTTGGGTTCGTTGATTCGTAATTTTCCGTGTCTCTCTCACAACGACGCTGCCTATTATGCCTAATGTGCTTCGAATGGATTTGTACTTTTCTAAATACATTGCGGTTATTTGTAACGATTCGAAATCTCGTATTTTACTTTCGTTTTTAACATGCGGCTATAGGCTCCGCCCCTGTACACCATTTTGAGAGGGTTCAGCACGGTGAGGGAGAAGCAGAGAGCAGAGCAGAGTGTTATTGTGCTTCGAATGGATTCGAAATCTCGTATTTTACTTTCGTTTTTTACATGCGGCTATAGCCTCCGCCCCTGTACACCATTTTGAGAGGGTTCAGCATGGTGTGGGAGAAGCAGAGAGCAGAGCAGAGTGAGTGTTATTGTGCTTCGTATGGATTCGTACATTCGTAACTTTTTCATAACGAATTATGCCGAAGACATTCGGGCATTCGCTATTTGCGGTATAATTTATTTCGGATTCGGTCTTATTCGTAATTGCTTTGTTCGGAAATTCGAATGCTTCCGAATGTCCGAAAGTTGCTAAATTCGGACGAATTTCAATTCGTTACGAAACGAATTGCACAAGCCTACTCTTTACCACAGTGAATATTAGTAACCAGTGGCCAAAGGAAGCTATTACTTGACCAACCACCCATGTGAGGAGAAAAGAAGGGAAGAGATGCTCCAATGGTGCAGGTCAATGAGGGTTTATTCAACCAACATAAAAGTGATCACAAACAATAAAATCTGTGCAGATGTTTCCTGGACTTGTAATTGTGCATTTTATGGTGATAGTCTATAATCATTGGTGGAGCCAAAACTTCCATGAAAACATCTTCTCAACACATGTCTGTGTATTGTGCATTCCGGACAATTCTTTCCCCATACACTGTGCAATCTGATTGGATGACATTTACATCCACTCATTTCTCAGATTGCACAGTGTATGGGGAAAGAATTGTCCAGAATGCACAATACACAGACATGTGTTGAGAAGATGTTTTCATGGAAGTTTTGGCTCCACCAATGATTATAGACTATCACCATAAAATGCACAATTACAAGTCCAGTAAACATCAAAAAGAAATGAATGAAAGGAATAAAAGTGGAAGCATTACAATGAGCACAAGCCCAATGTATAAGCAGTTGTGCACTCTGGAGAACGCAGATGCGCCCGTGTGCAGCACACATATTTAACAAGCTAAAGCGTGTGCGCCTTGTCAGACGAGCATAAAATGGTGTGCTTTGTCAATGCACATGTGCAGTTGAGTAAGCTGAAAGAAGGGTGTAAAAAGGCTTGATTAGTTGTAAGACAGATCTACATGTTCTGGACAGAATTTGTGCAATTAAACAATATTATATACATACTTTTTAGCCTGGTAACAGAAGATGGTAAACTAGTAAAGTTATCTACAGTATTCAGACAAAAATGTTGAAGATTACATTGGCTGCGCTTGCTAATGGTAGGTGCGAAAGATTGCGCAAGTGCGCAACAGCGCTTCCTATGTAAATATGGTTTGGTGCATATAATTGCACCATCATTTTTGATAAATGTTTTGAGTCCCGTTTTCTGTGCAATTGCTCCAATTTCTCCACTGCACCACAGGCGCAGGTCTTTAGTAAATCACCCCCATAGTGCGAGCTGACACAGTTGAACCCTGCCTAAAGGTCAGCTTGAAAAGGTCTGGAACTTGATCAAGGTTCTTTTTCCACCATTCAAACAATCCTTCGTTACAATCTTTAATCAATTTTTCTCTTTCGTCCACGTCCAGGGAGATTAGCTACAGTGCCACGGGCTGTAAACGTCTTGACAATGTTGCACGCAGTGGACACAGAAACATTAAGATCTCCGGGGATGGACTTATAACCTTAAGATTGTCCATGCTTTTCCACAATTTTTGTTCTCAAATCCTCAGGCAATTCTTTGCTGCTCTTTCTTTTCTCCATGCTCCGTGTGGCACACAGGGACACACAACAGAAATGTTGAGTCTATTTTTCACCATTTTAACTGGTTACCGGTATGATTTCTATATTGTCAGCACCTGTTAATTGATACAGGTGGGTTTAATTACAAATTAACGGAGCATCACAAACTTGGAGTGCAATTATTACAATTTTCAGAAGGTGCCAATTAGGGATGAGCCGAACACCCCCCGGTTCGGTTCGCACCAGAACATGCAAACAGACAAAAAATTTGTTCGAACACGTGAACACTGTTAAAGTCTATGGGACACGAACATGAAAAATCTAAAGTGCTCATTTTAAAGGTTAATATGCAAGTTGTTGTCATAAAAAGTTTTTGGGGACCTGAGTCCTTCCCCAGGGGACATGTATCAATGCAAACAAAAGTTTTAATAACGTAAATTTTTTCGGGAGCAGTGATTTTAATAATGCTTAAAGTGAAACAATAAAAGTGAAGTATTCCTTTAAATTTCGTACCTGGGGGTGTCTAAAGTATGCATGTAAAGTAGCGCATGTTTTCCGTGTTTAGAACTGTCCCTGCACAAAATGTAATTTCTGAAGGAAAAAAAGTAATTTAAAACTACTCGCGGTTATTCATGAATTGTCGGTCCCAGAAATACAGAGAAAAGTCATTGTAAAAAATGACAGGGGTCCCCCTCCCAGTCCATTACCAGGCCCTTTGGGCCATTTTTTTCAATGACTTTTATCTGTATTGCCGGGACCCGACAATTCATTAATAGCGTGAGTAGTTTTAAATGACTTTTTTTTCCCTTCAAATAATGACATTTTGTGCAGGGAACCAAAATTAAAAAAAAACCTTCAGGTCTGGTATGGATTTTAAGGGGAACTCCGCGCCCAAAAAAAAATAAATGGCGTGGGGTTTCCCCAAAAATCCATACCAGACCCTTATCTGAGCACGCAACCTGGCAGGCGGCAGGAAAAGAGGGGGGGCGAGAGAGCCCCCCCCTCCTGAACCGTACCAGGCCACATGCCCTCAACATGGGGAGGGTGCTTTGGGGGTCTATGACCCCTCAAAGCACCTTGTCCCCATGTTGATGGGGACAAGGGCCTCATCCCCACAACCCTTGCCCGGTGGTTGTGGGGGTCTGCGGGTGGGGGGCTTATCGTAATCTGGAAGCCCCCTTTAACAAAGGGGACCCCCAGATTCCGCCCCCCTATGTGAATTGGTAACGGGGTACATTGTACCTCTACCATTTCACAAAAAAAGTGCCAAAAAAGGTAAAAAAAACACACAGACAGCTTGGGACAAGTCCTTTAATAAAAAATAAATAAAAAATTCCAGCAATGTACATCCTTCCACGACCCGGACCCGCGCTACTTGCCGTTACCCGCCGCTACGAACGATAAAGCCTCCTCCATAGAAGGCTCCCGGGCGAATGACGCGTGAGCCATGTGAATTTTCTTTTAGAACCAAGGGCGGGGCCACCTGTGATGTGGACGAGTGACCCCGCCCCGTTCTGACATAACAGGGGTTTCCGGCGGCTTCTCCGTGGTGTCACGGGTGACCCTGCTCCCCTCTAGCGCGTCACGGGAAACCCAGTGACGCGCCAGAGGGGGCGGGGTTTGGCTTTTTGTTTCTCTACTTTTTCGTGTCATACCAATACAAACAAAATAAATAAACATGAGAATGCCTTAACATTTGTAATTACGATACTATGTATTGGTTGCGCTTATCCAAATAATCATAGGTGAATCACAACAACAAAATCCTTCAAAAGTACAAATAACATTAGTGTTTATCCAATATCCATTATTATTTCAAAGTAAAGTTCGTAAGTAATGATAAATTCTTTAACCTCCCTGGCGGTATTCCTGAGTCTGGCTCAAGCTGCATTGTAGTATCCAGGCAAACTTACTTACCTTGTCCTCTGGATCCTGCGATGTCCCTCCGCTGTGTGTGCGAGCTGTCTCCTCGCTCGATTCACACACAGTGCCCGAGTGCCGCCGAGCTCCGTTCCCTGCGACGTTGCGGCGCACAGGGGGCGGAGATCGGTGTCAAATTCAAAAAAGTAAAAACACAATACACATACAGTATACTGTAATCTTACAGATTACAGTACTGTATAAAAAAAAATTACACATCCCCTTTGTCCCTAGTGGTCTGTCCAGTGCCCTGCATGCACTTTTATATTATAAATACAGTTTTTTTCTGCCTGGAATTTGGAGATTGTCCATAACAACCAAAAAGTGTCCCTTTATGTCAAAAGTGGTTTTAGACCAGCTAGAAAACTGCGATAATAAATTAGAGCGATAGCGATTTGTGGGGAAATTCGTCATCAAACACTAAATCTAATGACAGTGACAATTCTGCAACTGAGCAAATCTCTGTGTTTTTGATATGATTACATTATTGAATAATTTTTATTATTATTATATTATTATTTGTTAAAATTATTTATAGTTATTTATTATATTATAATTAATGATTTTGTGTTTCAAACTTTATCATACCTGGGATGTCTACTAGACTCTTGTTTGGACAGATTTAAGTGAGTTATTTCTAAGAATTACAGGCCTACAATATAAAACGCCAAATTTCCATGCAAAATAATTGTACCGCTTTCAGCACCTAAAATCTGACAGAATCATACCGCCAGGGAGGTTAAACGTGATGCACACGGTGCACACAGTGCACACGGTGCTCCTAAATTGTGATCTTCTACAACCTTCATCTTACGTGGGTCAGAAAATACATGCATGTGCAGCAATCCCCGACACCTATTCATCACTGCGCTTACCTCAATGTTAGACCTATATTAGGTCTACCCTCGCCTTCCCCAGCTGAGGTGTACTCCAGGTCTTAGGCGGCTGATCGATATCCTTTTCTCTCCTCCGAGTTTCACTATGCTCTTTATGTGTACTGTATAAGAAAAATCCTTTTTCCGCTTCCCCTTGATCAAAATAAACAAGCTTCCATTGTGTAGCATTTAAAACCACATAAAATGTATTGAAAGTATCCGCTTAGAATAAAGTTTAAGACAATTGGGGGATTTACTAAAACTGGTGCACTCAGAATCTGGCGCAGTTGTACATGGTAGCCAATCAGCTTCTAAATTCAGCTTGCTCAATTAAGCTTTGACAATAACCTGGAAGCTGATTGTTTTTTTTTTTGCAGAGCTGCACCAGATTTTGCACTCTCCAATTTTAATAAATAACCCAGTGTGTTTATTCCCTATTTCCAGCAAGGCTGTGGCTCCCGTACACTCCTGATGCGCATGGGATTGCTGCACATGCATGTCTTTTCTGACCACAGTAGGGTGAAGGTTGTAGAAGATTACAATTTAGGAGCACCGTGTTTAACCACTAGCCGACCTGCCGCCGGCATTATACTGCGGCAGGTTGGCTCTCCTGGGCAAATCACCGTAGCTGTACGTCGGCCCTTTAAATAGACTTGGCAGGCACCTGAGCGCGCCGCGTGAGGTAGGAGCTGATACACATGCCCGGTGGCCACGATGTCCGCCGGGCTCCCGCGATCACTCCTGAGAGAGAGAGAGAGAACGAGGGATCTGTCAATGTAAACAGACAGATCCCCCGTTCGGTCAGTGAGAGGAGAGACATCCGCTGTTTCTAGAGATTAGAAACAGCAATGTCTCTCTACTCCCTGTCACTACACTGCCCCCACAGTTAGAACACCTCCCTAGGACACACTTAACCCCTTAATCGCCCCTAGTGTTAACCCCTTCCCTGCCAGTGACCATTATACTGTAATCAGTGGCTATTTTTATTTTTAGTTGATCAATGTCAATGGTCCCAAAAAAGTGTCACAGTGTCCGATCTGTCCGCCGCAATGTCGCGGTCCCACTAAAAAACACTGATCGCCGCCATTACTAGTAAAAAAAAAAGCCATAAATCTATCCCTTATTTTGTAGACGCTATAAATTTTGCGCAAACCAATCAATATACGCTTATTGCGATTTTATTTACCAAAAATATTTGGAAGAATACATATTGGCCTAAACTGATGAAGAAATAATTTTTTTAAGAAACAATTTTGGGATATGTATTATAGCAAAAAGTAAAAAAATATGATCAAATACCACCAAAAGAAAGCTCTTTTTGTGGGGAAAAATGAACGACAATTTTGTTTAAGTACAGCGTTGCGCGACCGTGCAATTGGCAGTTTAATCAACGCAGTGCCGTATCGCCGTATCGCACAAAAATGGCCTGGTCATTAAGAGGGCAAATCCTTCCAGGGCTAAAGTGGTTAAATAATTTATCATTACTTCTGAACCTTACTTTGAAAAAAATGGTTATTGGATAAACACTGCTATGTTATTTGCACTTTTGAAGGATTTTGTTGTTGTGATTCACCTATGATTGTTTGGATAAGCGCAACCAATACATAGTATCGTATTTACACTTTTTTGTGGGAACACAAACAATATTTTGCAGTCACAAATTTAAAGTCTGAGATTTTCTCAGGAGATAGCTTGGGATAATACACTTATTTATTTTTAGCAAATATAAAATAATCTATTACAAAAGAGTAGAATTAAAAAAACAATAGAATAGAAAAGAATAGAAAATAAAGAATATAATCATTTCTCAAAATTCAAATAGAACCAATTCAAATGTGAATAGAATAGAATAGAATAGGAAGAAAATAGAATAGTATAGAAAAAACAGAATAGAATAGAAAGAATATAACCACCTTCCTACTCTAATCTATTATTTTCTATTCTATTTGAATTGATTTTATTTGAATTTTGGTAAATGTTTTTTTTCTTTCTATTCTATTATATTGTTTTTTTTATTCTACTTATCTATTTGTTTATTCTATTCTTTTCTATTCTATTCAATTTGTTTCTATTCAAAATTAGAATTTCGGAAGATGGTTATATTCATTCTAACATGGAATGATTCCCCCAGGGTTTTTTTTTTTTAGCAGCTAAGTATTCCAATCAAAGGGATTGATTTTAATAAAATCTTTTATTAAGCAAAATCAGATTCAATAATTGTAAAGGAATTAAAATATGAGTTCTGGCTACAAGTATGCACAACCATGTTCCATTGCACAGTACAACTGTCCATTGACAATACATTACAAGAACGGTATACACATGAATAACCCAACGTGTTTCGACTTGTTCAGTGAGAGAGAGAGAGAGAGAGGGAGGTAAAAAATCAGTTTGTCTAATGTAGTACTGTTGAGGAGTGCCGGATCAGTTGGTATTCATCTACAGTATATTGATATTGTTTGAAGCTTTGTGTTATTATTTATGTTGTTGGATTTTTAGTTAAAATTATTATTTGTGATAAAAAGGGGATTAAGTGTTAGGATGTCTCCTAGTCAGGGCCGGCTCTCCCACTAGGCAAACTAGGCAGCCGCCTAGGGCGCACTGCCACCTAGGGGCGCACTGCTGCCTAGCCTAGGGAGGTTACAGGATGGATGGATCATTTGTGGCCACAGCCAGCGCCACAACACAAGACTGCAGCTTTGCCTGCAGATAATACTGACTGTCACTCACATAGGCATCACTAATAATCTGCAAGCATTGGTTTTGTCCCCACCTGTGTCCTGATTTTACCAGCAGAATGAACAGCAGCCGAATACCTGCCCTTAACATTCACAATGTGTCGGATCCTGAAGCTCCTCTCCCCACCTCCGTCTCCCTCGCAGCAGTTGGCACTATGTAATGCAGCAAGTATGAAGTGGTCTGCTTGCTCTGCCTCTGCCCTTCTGCCCCAGCTCTGCCCCCTCCATACCTCGCCATAGTAACTGTAAAGTCCAGTGACTGCTGCAGAAGGATTTCTACTGCTTGAGGGGTGAGTGAACTTGCACAGTGTTTAGGAGAGGGGATGAATGCGTGAAGAGCTGGCCAGAGCTTGCAGGCAGAAAGGCTGTTGTTTACTACTGCAGCTGGCTTTAAGTACTGCCTCTGTATATGTCACTGCAGTGCTGGAGTTGAGGGGCCAGAGAGACCAGCTCTCCCACAAGCTGACATATCTGCCCAGCCATTTTATACAGCACCCCCACATCTAAGAGCTCTCTCACATAAACAGACAGTGGGGCGGCTGACCTGTGCTTTTTACCGCTCCCTGCGTATTCACCCAAATCCTAACCATCCAGTGGCAGCTGTGGCAGTTTTACCTGAAGCAGCAGAATTTTATTGGCAGAACTGCCTCTAAAACTCACCCATTGAGTTCAATGGGTACGCCTTGCAACTGCAAGCCAAGTAAAAACAGGCACCAGGAGGCAGCGGTAACACCTCCTGAATGCCTGTTAGCTGCTGCTATACCACCCTCTGAAAAGCAATTCACCACAGATTGCTTCTCAGAGGTGGTAAGCTTTACTGGAAATGTGAAAGAGACCTAAACACTGACACACATCATCCATTTCACACTCATCATCACCCAGAACATTACTTCCCAGTCACTTCCCATGTTACACCCCCGCCCAACTTATAACTCTCCTGTACATACTGCTCACTGTAATACCCTCCACACTCCTCTCCTATACATACTGCTCACTGTCTTCCCCTTTCTCACTCCTCTCCTATACATACTGCTCACTGTCATACCCTCCACATCCCTCTCCTGTACATACTGCTCACTGTCATACCCTCCACACCCCTCTCCTATACATACTGCTCACTGTCATATCTCCCACACTCTTCTCCTGTACATACTGCCCACTGTCATACCCTCCACCATCCTCTCCTGTACATCCTGCCCACTGTCATACCCTCTTCCTCTCCTCTACATAGTGCCCACTATCATACCCTCCACACTCCTCTACTGTACATTCTGCCCACTGTCATACCCTCTTCCTCTCCTGCATACATGTGTGTTTTAGCTTTGGGGTGCACACCCTAATGTAATAGGCTGCACACACCTATGATAGAAAGATATCTTATATTAAAAGACTGCTGCTTTTGTTTATATCCACTACCAGACCACCCTATGCACATATACTGCGGCAGAGTGGCCCTTCCGCGCAAAATCACATACCTGTACTTTTTTTCTTTTTTTTTAGGCGGGGGGGGGGCGCAAGTAGCT
Organism: Rana muscosa; assembly: GCA_029206835.1. NCBI lineage: Eukaryota > Metazoa > Chordata > Amphibia > Anura > Ranidae > Rana > Rana muscosa. The sequence goes on from CM055127.1 coordinate 75,792,153, forward strand.
GGTCTTGCCTAGGGCGCAAAACAGTCTAGCACCAGCCCTGCTCCTAGTGTGTTAAATATATATGGGGGGTGTGAAATGAGTGGTGATAAGTATCTACAGCATTAAAATGACCTGTGAATATGAAGGATATGAGTGCATGAAGAAAAAAAAGGGGGGAAGGGGTGAATTAATGGTACCATGATTAGCAGTGTGATGTTTAAAGGAATGCATGAATGATGCATGAATGAATGCAAGTGTGTTAGAGGTACAGTAAATTAGTGAACCATAGTGTGTGAAGTGAGGGGAGTTGAATTGTGCTGTGATCTAAAAACCATTCCATAAAGTGAAAACAAAACAACAAGTATATAAGCGCAAAAACGCACACAAAATTACCTTGGCTAGTGGAAAATTATGTGTGGACATTTGTTGCAGTTATAGTGCCTTGCTCACAAAAGTCTGTCGCTCAGATGATGGTGTGTAAGAGAAAATGCCATATTTATTAATTAAAAAGTGTAACAATAAGTGGGGACACCAAAGAATCCGGTGTGTGTGAGCTATCATTTGTTATTGAATAGGGTATTAGCAAATAAAAAACTGGGCCGAAGTTCCCAACATAAGAACTTACATTTGGATTACAGTTTTCCGTGTACATGAGTGTCAACAGCTCTCCTGGGATCACCTTCAGATCCTCTGGAGGCTGTGCACTTATATAGTATCTCTCATGTTCAGACTATTTGACCACATGTGCCATCCGTTACTTCCCCTCTCTCCCCATCCTGGCTGCCATGTTTGTGGCCACCGCGTGGCTCCCTCAGCGTTCCAGAAGGCCTCGGCTTCTGCTGTCACTTCCGCTGCAAATGCATGATGTTTTCACTATGCTACGCCCCCAAACGTCCAGTGATGATCAAAGAACGCCACCGGCGAGGTAGCACTCTACCCAGCAGCCAGTGATGGCACTCCAGAGGGAGCATATTGTAGTGACTTCTAACCTCAGTGTTCCATATAAAAATCATTTATCATAAATGAGCACACTTTCTCCTTAAAAAAACCGATACCTTAATAAAGCCCATTTATAGGTGAGAACTGGAGGGGGAGTGAGAATCATCTTGATATTAAATACTAGAATTTCTCCGAAGTCCAAACTGAAGTTTATTTTCAAAACTCTTTATACTGATGGTTGCATTGCAATTTCCCTGCCTGCAGCCTCTGCTGCCAAGTCTTATAATCACCTGTGTATAATCTGACAAAATCTCAGGAGTGTAGCCTCTTTGGCTCGATGCAGCCTCCTATCACAATCTTCCCTGTGAGCCTGGACATGCCCACTGCAGAATATACAGGGCTATAGAAATTGTTAGAGAATACAAATCTCACATACACACACACATACATACATAGTTTGAACTGGATGGGTCTGTATCTTTATTTTAGTCTTATAAACAATGGTGGCTGGTGGTAATTTTTTTGGGGGGTGGGGGTGGGGCAGAAAACAGTGCACCCACAGCCACCACTTACCCCATTTATGACAGGCAGTGCTTCAACCGGGCGACAGGCATCTTAGGTTGCTTCCCCTTACCCTGCTCTCCTCCGCAGGCATCATGGCGGCTTCCATCTCCTTTCTTCTCCTCGGTGGCCAATCAGAATGCTTCTCCTTTTGCCCAATTGGGAAATGGGTCTCAGATCCACTTCCTGATTGACCAGGAGGAGAATCACTGTAAAAAATAGCAAATTTTATTTTGCTATTGTCACACAACTGGGTAGGCTTGGGGCGCAGTGCTCTGCGCCCCGAGCCCCCCCTTTTGTGACGCCTATTAGAGCCTCTGTACCATGTGCTTCAAAAAAAGACCTCCCATTGTAATTCATGCGTCCAGTGTCCTGCATGGGGGCCGGACACATGGATGGGGGGGCGGCACCCATGCACCCTTAATGGATGGGCCGCCCCTGCTTATTAACCATATTGGGTTCTAGTACCAAGGCCTTATTCTATCAGAAGAGAATAATTAGGCTATGCGTCATAGAAGCCTTTGTCTCCAGGCCAACACTGGGCTTGTGGTCCTGTGAGAAGATACTTCACGATTCAAACATCGATCACAGTGGGACCTGATGTAACTGATACATGTTGATTGTTATATAGCTACCCACTCCCTGTTTAGACCATTGATCCCTACATCAATAACCATGACCCACTTTGCAAGATACACTTTCTTTAGCCTACAGAAATTGGTCTCTACTATGAAAGAGATAGCTGGTTATGCTTGCTCCCCAAGTCAAAGGTTTCTAGTTGGAACCCTCCATAGAACAGAATGGTGATTCAAATAAGTATATTTGCTCTGAAAGTGAACTTTAAATTTAAGTGCCATTACTTTCATGGTGCTTTTACATATAAAAAAAAAAAAAAAACCTTCAAAATGTATCAGTTTTTCTAAAGAACATTATTTAAATCCTCTTAAAATAGATATACAAACAAAAGTAACAGACTTTAATCTATTGTTCTGAAGCACTATAGAGTAATCAATGATAGCAATCACCTCTTAACATTCATTCTACAGTGTTTCCCCGAAAATAAGACCGGGTCTTATATTAATTTTGGCCACGAAAAAGACCCTAGGGCTTATTTTCAGGGGATGTCTTATTAGTATCAGTATCTTGACATAATTTTAATCCCCCAAAAAACATCTTGGTTAAAGTACATTTAAGATTATGTAGTCCATTTTCTGGGAGGATTGTGCTGGTGTAGGGTGCAGTGTGTCTGCCTTTGTGGCTGTTTTATGAGAAGTACCTTTTACAGCAGCTCTCGGCAATCATGTAACCTGCCTCAGCTCTTCTTCCCCTCTCCAAGATTTCCACTGATGTCAGCCCGCTCCGAGCACTGCAGAAGGAGGGGCCGCAGACGTCACCCGGGAAGAGAGGAGAAGACATCAGCCAGGAGTCAGCAGGGTCTGTAGATGGGGTATTTTGCATGATCGTTGCAGGGGGGACACACATACTAGTGTGGAAGTTTTACAAAGTGGATCATTTTCTTTTTAACATTAACTTTACTAGGGCTTATTTCCGGGGTAGGGCCTTTATTGCAGCCCTCCCTGATAATCACACTAGGTCTTATTTTCGGGGTAGGGCTTATTTTTGGGGAAACACGGTAGCTGATATGGCACTGCTTGGGCCGAAACCTGACTATGCTTAAATAACACAAGGGTTGTGAGGTACAAGACATGTGGCCCAGACAAAGGATTTGTCACCACCTCCAGGCTGACTCTCCTTCTCCGGGCCATCATCAGTTTCCTAACCAAGCCAGTCTCTGTACTTACTGTCCAGATATCCTGTGATTCACCTGAATAAATAGATTTTACATATGTCTGGAACTCTTCTTTGCTGAATGTAGGGTTGTACCATAATAGTAACAGTCTGTTTTTAGTATGTTTTTATATTCCATGCCTGGTAAAGTTCAGTGTTGTTACCCACTAACAGGCTTTTTTTCTCACTAGAGTTTCCATGTTTCCTTTTGAGACCCAACAGGGAAGGTGCCAGTAGCATTATCCAAAAGGGAAAGGCTGGTTAAAAGAAGATCTGCATAATCTTGGCTGAGGTCCTGCCTGCAACAACTTCACCCAATACTTTATTTGCTAACTGATTCTTCTTCTCCCCCACCCCCCCCCCCCAAATGGAAGGGAGGACCACTTGAGGAAAGAGAAATGCACTCTGGGACAGGTGCCCTAGAAACAGTCTAGTAAGAGAAAACAAATAAAAAAAAAAATAATAAATAACTGTAATAATAATAATATACTTCCAAAATGCTATGAATAAAACAAAAATTTGTTGGTAGTAATTTTCACAATAAAATAAAAAAAAATCACTGGTGTGGATTGTGAAAAGGCCGTATAAATCCTCAAAGTACAACATGCTTTGATCTTTTTATATTCAAGTATTGTATTGCTTTAGCGATTTTTTTTTCTCTGTTTTTACTCTGTTGATGGAACAAAGTGAACTTTTGAAGAGAGTGAATGTTATTAAAAGCACTTAACCTAGTATCACTGTGCCTATCAATTATATCCTTCATTTATACTATACAAAGATGATGGCTTATTAGAAGTTCATGAGGTTTAACTTTAATGAGATGTTAATTGAGTACACCTGTAGTTGGTGAAAGTTTTCATGGACAATTAAGTCAATCATTTCACCAGCAAAAGTCTTCAGATTTCCCTGGGCTTTAGAGTATTAAAGCAAAACAAAAATTTCAGTGCATCTATAATTTGAAAAGTGATCAGCCGCAAATACTTGTTAAGGTGTCACACAAACAATTACCCTAAGGAATCCACTTTGATAGTATTGTGCACATAAACTGACAGCCTCACTTTCAAATAACATGTTAATTTAAATACTTTAATTGACAATTGTCAGCTAATCAGCGATAGTATTCATTTTGTAGCCCTGCTCATAAACAAGTTATAGATCCTGTCTACACAAGAAAAAATTTCATATGATGTATAATTTATTGCATTGTCAAATAAGTACTTTGCAAAGATCAATTATAGCAATTATTTTATAATAAATAATGACATAGTGGAAAACAAATAATTATAATGAATATAAACAGTCAATAAAATATAATCTATTAACACAAGATGTAGCAATACAATTAGAACTACGTTATTAATACATAACATTTGAAGAGAAGAGGAGGAGGATTGAGAAAAGTCTGTATGTAGAACTTTACCCATTAAAAATGGAAAATTGTATTAAATACTTACCGTAATTTACCTTTCCTGATGCCAATACATGGCAGCATACATATGATATAGCTCCGCCCCATATACACCCACAGGACCTGTTTAGCTCTATAAAAGTCTGACTGAGAGCTACCTCCCCCATTCTCCATATAAAGCGCAAAGTTCAGAGGGAGGGTTCGTATGCTGCCATGCTCTTTCATCTCACAGTCTTTCACCTCACCCCCTTGCACCCCCTTGCAAATCAGCCAAGCAGTCTGAGCCCCAAGTCATGCAGCAGTCTTTTCTGCTTTTTGATGACTCTGTTAGCAGGGTTTCCCAGGGCCATCCACCTAGCCCTGCCCCAGAAGTGGAAGAGATTGAGTGCACCGATGCCCAACCACTTATGTTTCAAGATGAGTACATGGGAGGACCATTGCAGCACGTCTCGGATGATGAAGAAACACAGGTGCCAACTGCTGCTGCATTTCGCAATTGTGCAGACCGACAAGGAGGGCAGGGGTGAAGACTGGGTGGAAGATGATGTGGAGGACGATGAGGTCCTCAATCCCACATGGAATCAACGTTATGCAGGTGACCAGTGTAGTTCGGAGGAAGAGGCGATGGTCGCACAGAGCCACCAGCACAGCAGAAGAGGGAGCAGGATGCAAAAGCGGAGCGTCCGTCCCCTAGACAGTACGTCTGCTACTGCCCAACGCAGCACGGGACCAAGCACACCAAAGCCAGGTTCAAGGAGTTCCCTAGCGTGGCAGTTCTTCAGACAATGTGCTGATGACAAGACACAAGTGGTTTGCACGCTGTGCAATCAGAGCCTGAAGCGAGGCATAAACGTTCTCAACCTGAGCACAACCTGCATGACCAGGCATCTAAGTGCAAAGCACGAGCTGCAGTGGAGTAGACACCTCAAAAACCAAGAAATGTCTCTGGCTCCTCCTGCTTCCTCTTCTGCTGCAGTCTCGGCCTCTTCATCCACCTCTGTAGTGACAGTGGCACCTGCCAACACGCAAACAGAGGATATGCCAGAAACACTAGCACCTGGGTCACCAACCATCTCCACAATGTCCCATGGAAGCGTTTAGCTCTCTATCTCCCAAACACTGGAGCGGAAGAGGAAGTACCCCCCTAGCCACCCGCGATCCCTGGCCCTGAAACCCAGCATTTCAAAATTCCTTGCCTTTGAAATGCTGTCATTCCGACTGGTGGAGACGCAGTTTTAAAAGCCTGATGGCATTGGCTGTCCCGAAAGTACATCGTGGCCAGCCGCCACTACTTTTCCAGGCGAGCCATCCCTTCCCTGCACAACCAAGTGGGGGACAAAATCAGGTGTGCAGTGCACAACGCCATCAGTGGCAAGGTCCACCTAACTACGGATGCGTGGACCAGTAAGCACGGTCAGGGACGCTATATCTCCCTAACAGCACACTGGATAAATGCAGTGGCGGCTGGGCCTGAGGCAGATAGCAGTTTGGCGCATGTCCTTCCACCTCCGAGGATTGCAGGGCGCTTCAGTTCGCCTCCTGTTGCTAACTCCTCCTACTCCGCTTCCTCATCCTCTACCGCCTCCTCATCCGGTCAGCGTAACACCTTCACCACCAACTTCAGCACAGCCAGGGGTAAACGACAGCAGGCAGTTTTAAAACTTTTCTGTTTGGGGGAAAAACCCCACACCGCGCAGGAGTTGTGGAGGGACATGGAACAACAGACCGATGAGTGGTTGGTGGCAGTGAGCCTCAAGCCTGGCCTGGTGGTGTGCGATAATGGGCAAAATCTCGTAGCAGCTCTGGGCCTAGCCGGTCTGACGCACATCCCTTGCCTGGCGCATATGCTGAACTTGGTGGTCCAGAGGTTCCTGAAAAATTACCCCGATATGCCAGAGCTGCTGCAGAAAGTGCGGGCCATCTGTGCGCACTTTCGGCGTTCTCACCCTGCTGCTGCTCGCCTGTCAGCGCTGCAGCGTAACTTCGGCCTTCCCACTCACCGCCTCATATGTGACGTGCCCACAAGGTGGAACTCCACCTTGCACATGCTGGCCAGACTGTGCGAGCAAACAGCAGGCGATAGTGGAGTTTCAGCTGCAGCACGCACGCGTGAGTCGCTCTGCGGAACAGCACCACTTCACCACCAATAACTGGGCCTCCATGCGAGACCTGTGTGCCTTGTTGCGCTGTTTCGAGTACTCCACCAACATGGCCAGTGCCGATGACGCCGTTCTTAGCGTTACTATCCCAGTTCTATGCCTCCTTGAAAAAACACTTCGGGCAATGATGGAAGAGGATGTGGCACAGGAGGAGGAGGGGGAGGAGGAAGAGGGATCATTTCCAAGGCTTTCAGGGCAGTCATTCACAAGTGGCTCTGAGGGTGGGTACCTGCACCAACAAATGCCAGGTACACAATTGTCCAGCAAGGGCACAGTTCTGGAGGATGACGAGGTGGAGGATGAGGAGGAGGAGATGGAGGAACCATGTTCACAGCAGAGTGGCACCCAGACCAGCTCATGTCCATCACTGGTGCGTGGCTGGGGGGATACAGAGGACACAGACGATACACCTCCCACAGAGGACACCTTTTCATTGCCTCTGGGCAGCCTGGCACACATGAGCAATTACATGCTGCAGTGTCTCTGCAACAACCGCCGAGTTGCCCACATTCTAACTGGTGCTGATTACTGGGTGGCCACGCTGCTGGATCCCTGTTACAAGGACAACGTACCGTCCTTAATTCCCTCACTGGAGCGTGATCGTAAGATGCGTGAGTACTAGTGCACGCTGGTAGACGCGCTGCTGGTGGCATTCCCACCTGACAGCGGGGGCACAGTGGAAGCACAAGGCGAAGGCAGAGGAGGAGGAAGAGGTCATCAACGCAGCCGGGGCACCGCCAGCACCTCAGAAGGCAGGGTTAGCATGGCCGAAATGTGTAAAAGCTTTGTCAGCACGCCACAACAACCAGCACCACCAGCTGATATGGAACATCTTAGCAGGAGGCAGCATTTCACCAACATGGTGGAGCAGTATGTGTGCACACGCCTACACGTACTGAATGACGGGTCTGCCCCCTTCAACTTCTGGGTCTCCAAATTGGGCACATGGCCTGAGCTTGCCCTTTACACCTTGGAGGTGCTGGCCTGGCATGCAGCCAGTGTATTATCTGAATGTGTATTTAGCACGACAGGGGGCGTTATCACAGACAAGCGCAGTCGCCTGTCCAGAGCCAATGTGGACAAGCTCACGTTCACTAAAATTAACCAGGCATGGATCCCACAGGACTTGTCCGTACCTTGTGCAGAATAGACATGTATACCAGATTGACTCAAGATGGAGTCTCTCCATACCATAATCCAGGTTATTCAACCAAGAGATTGTAGGATTTCAGTGGACTTGCAATATGCCTACCAGCATGTCCCGATCCTTCAGTCATACCAGCACTTCCTCAGATTTGCGTTGAGGGACAGGCATTACCAGAGCCAGCTGGAGCCTACACAGAATATGGTCTACCTAGGGGCCCAATTCAATACTCAGGCGGCCAAAGTTTCTTTGCTACCTCAGAAATTCCCCCAAATTAGGGAGAAGTTCCAACAGGCATTGGCTGCACCAGTGATGTCAGCATCCCAGTGCATGAGTCTTCTAGGGACAATGGCTACATCTATCCCGATGATCCCCTGGGCTTACTGGAAACTCAGAGTTTTCCAACAAGGCTTCCTGATGCAGTGGAAGAGAGTTAGTTTAGTCCAGCCAATCAGGCTCACCAGCCGGATGCGCCAGAGTCTCTGGTGGTAGACAGAACTAGAAACGCTAAACAGCATCATCCATTAGGGCCGCAGCCATGGTTCATTGTTAACACAGATGCCACCGCAGCAGGGTTGGGCGCCACCTGCGAACAACTCAAGATCCAACGCAGAGGGGAAATTCCCACTCTGGGCCTAGTTTCCAATATTCTGGAACTTCAAGCAGCATTCATGGCGTTGGCCACTATCCCCCTCACATACAGGGTCGCCCAGTCCTGCTCCATCTGGACAACATGGCAGCAGTGTCCTACATACAGCGACAAGGCGAGATGCACAGCCAATCCCTCTTGAGAGAGGTGGAACCAATCATGAAATTGGCACAACAATATCTCCAAGATTTGAGGGCCATATATCTTCCAAGCTGTCAGAACTTGTAAGCAGATCGCCTATCCAGACAATTCATGGTCCACAACGAATGGTCCCTTCTAGAGTTGAGCGGACACCTGGATGTTCGGGTTCGACGGGTTCTGCCGAACTTCGCTATAAAGTTTGAGTTCGGGACCCGAACTTTGCCCCCGAACCCGAACCCCATTGAAGTCAATGGGGACCCGAACTTTTGAGGACTAAAATGGCTCTAAAAAAGCAATGGAAGGGGCTAGAGGGCTGCAAATGGCAGCAAAATGTTGTTAGGAGCATGGCAAGTGCTCTGCAAACAAATATGGATAGGGAAACAACTTAAAATAACATAAAATACATAAAAATAAAAAATAATAATCTTGACCTAGGAGGACGAGGTCCATATGGAGTAGGAGGTTAAGGTGGCGGTGGATGTGGCAGTGTAGGTGGAAGCGGTGGTGGAGAAGGACGAGGTAGCCAACACTGGTTTTTGTTTCTAATTTTTTTTTTTTAATTAGGGTACACCCCAAAAGAGTGAGAAAGATCAAAAATACAACAATGGCTGGGTAAGGCCGGATAAATTGATTCAGCCTCTTGAGGTAGTTCTGGAGGCTGCCATTTGAACAGCTAATAATGGCCTTGCGCCACTGTGGACCGAATTCGCAGTTTTTTGGCAGTGGTCTTGCCAGAACTGGCTCACTTTGAGACACCTGGCTCCAACTGCCTCCTGGGTGGGCCTGGCATTTAAGGGGCCTTCTGTGTATCTGAGGGAGCCGCAGGGGTCTTAGCTCTCTGCGATCTTACTTAGGTTAACTGTGTACCCCTCCAACCCCTTCTGAAGTCCTTGGATGGGCGAAAGCCTCCAAAATCCCAGTACCCGTTTGGCGCTCCTCTGGATGGTTGCCCCCTCTGGCGTCTGGACCTTCAATCTTGGGGCAAAAGACTTGATTTTCCTCCTGTAACCCTGGAGATGGCAGTCTCCAGGTTTTTGGCCAAACAGCACCTTCCCATCAAAGGGCAGTTTACAGCAATTCAGCTTTGAGGATAAGTCGGCCGCCCAGGGTTTTAGCCACAGTGCTCTTTTGGCTGTAACTGAGCTGAGCATGGCTCTGGAGGACCATCGAATGATGTCTATAGCTGCCTTACATGCAAAGTCTGCTGAGAGTTTTATCTTATCAAGAGCCTTGAATTTTTTTCTTTTGGCAGCTGGTTTTTGATTGCATGCTCCAAGTTCTGTGCCTACACTCGCATAGCACTTGCTACGGATGTTAAAGCAACGGCGGGTTTACAAGCACCACCTGCAGTGAGGTAAAACTTTCTTAAGTCCATGTCATTGCGTCAATCAAGGATATTGTTAAAGCAGGAAGAGTCTTCCATAGGAAGTGTCACATTCTTAGCCAGTCTGGTGACTGCCGCATCTAACGTTGGTGGGTTAGATAAAGGAGTCGCATCCTCTTCCGTTAGTGGATACAACTTCTGCAACCTATTTGTTGAGGAGGATTTTCTCTCCCCTTTTCCCATTCTTCCTGAAACAGGCCTCTTATTTCTGTCATAAGAGGAAAGGTAGCTATCTGTTTGTTTAGGTTCCTCCTATGGATCCCAAAGGCTTGTTCACACTTGCAGCAGGCTCTGCTATTGCACTGAAACGCAATCTGTGCTTAGGTCACTTTTCAGAGGCATTTGATATTATCACGTAGAGGGGACAACTGTTCCTGCTATGTGATTTTCAAAGAGCAATGTTGCAACTCACATGGGGGCGGCCCATTTACTTGGCTGCCCTAGGTGCGCAAAAAGAAGCCCCTGCTCCTATTTAGGGGTAACCAGCTTCATAAAAAGTTTTTAAAGACACGTTCTCCCACGTGACAATCACAGCAGAATCTCATCACATTTGGGGTGCCCTGAAAGGATAAAGGCACCTAATGCGTGCTGTGCAGCAATTGCCAGACATTTTCAAATCAGATTGTAGGGTGTGTGATAGTAGGTTTTCTCCTTCTTTGGAGGATGTTCTGGATCCTCCCATTCCAGTGCAGCTTATACTGTCTTAATGAATGGTGGTATTAGCGAAAAATCAAAGCCTGAACATTCAGGATCCTCTGCCGAGGAGGAGGCGATATCTTCTCCCTCTGCCTGGAAGGTTGGCTGTAATACTGGGTCTGGGGAATCAGCCTGCCTAATCTGCTGGGCTGGAGTCACCCCTGAAGTGTCTGGTACCCCTCTAGTTAGAGAGGGTTAAATGGCTTGGTTTAGACCTGGTGCAGGGTCCACACTCTGTTCGTCCACTTCTGTCCCTAGTTGCCCAAGACGACTGGAAAATTCTGCCAGAGAGTTGGGGACTACTTTCTTGAGCAAGGTTGAAACCTGCTGACTCTCATACTCCCGATCTCTGGCAAGCTGCCTGAATCAGTTGCTGCAATTAGCTTTCCAGGCATAGGGTCTCCACATGACCAACATTTGCCTTTCGGGCGCTGAGCTCTCGGAGGAGAAGCTGGGTGTTTTCTCTTAAGCGTACATTTACACCATTTGTACTGTGGTCTGTCAGGCATGAAGGAGTCACTTTCTGCACTGGAAAAATCCTGTCAGACGCGAGTGAGGAAAAGACGATCAGTGGCTCTTACTGTTTACATTGTGATCAGCCGTGATTGGACACTCCGTCAGAGGCTGTTTACCGAGATCAGTGTAGTGGTGTGTCAGACTGACACACCGCACCACCGATCGCCGCGATGCGTGCCCCCACGGGCGTTCCGCGGCTGTTATCTTGCTGGATGCCATATGAGGCCCAGTCAGGTTAACTGAACCACTTCCCGGCCGTCATTCTGCTATAGGCCATGTGGGAAGTGGTTGAAAATGTAATTGATGTTCAGGGGAAAGGAGGACCCAGGGAAGGCAAAATATAATTAAAATAAACAGCTTTAAAACAACTAGACATGTGCACACTGAAATATTTCGTTTCGGAATTTCGTTTTCGTCTGAAAAATAAATTTATTTTGTTACTCCCGAAATTCGTTTTTATTTTACTTTGTTTCGTTAAAAAATGCAATTCGTCCGAAAATCCAAATTAATTAAGGTCGAATCTGTCATTGAAGGCTTATGGTGTCTGTCGAATGTTCTAAGAAGATTCGATGGAGCAGCTAAAAGATTCAATGCCGCAATCGTACATTTCCAGTCGAATGTTCCGCCTACAAGCTATAGAAGAAATCTAATGTTGTATGACACTAGTAATAATTATATTTATAAATTATTATTACTAGTCAACAAACATTCAAATTCTTCTGTAGCTTATGGGCCGAGCATTTGACCAGAAATGTACGATTGCAGTGTCGTACAGTTTAGCTGCTTGTCAAATCTTCTTAGAACTTTCGACAGACACCATAAGCCTTCAATGACAGATTCAACGTTTGTATGTTTTTCGCTGCTTCGTCGAATCTTCGTCGTTCATGTCGAATGGTCTACCCCAACACTGTCTCTATAGTGTTGAATCTTTCCTCTTTATTTAGAATAATCTTGGACTAATAGAGTTAAAGTGGAGGTTCTGCGGTCCATACATTTTTTTTTTTATATGCATTCTATGTAAAAACGTATGCATTATAATTACTCCCGTCTCCGGCACTTTAAAACATCCCCCGTCCGTTTTGCGCTAAAAAATGAGTTTATAAAACTCTTCCTGCTATTGCCATTTTGCTTGTGGGCATCTTGAAAACCCACAAGCATATTCTTCCGGGTAGCGATGAATGCTTCTCTCCCGGCATTCATCGTTGGATCTCGCGCACGCGCAGTGTTGACGTGGTGCATAATGGCAAAATACACCTGTCTGCCCTTATTTAAAATGGCAGAATTAGATCTGCCCTCGTCACGTGACCGGCTAGTTGAGTCACGTGACGATACACTTATCGTGATATCTTTAAGGGAAGGTGGTACAATATTACTCCTGGAAAGCAGGACAATTTGCTCCCAGCAGCCATTGCGAAATGAGAGCCCAGCAAAGGACACGCCTACTCCCGCGGGAGGAAATCCCAGAAGTAGGAGTAAAGAATTAATAATAAAGAAAACTACAGAGAGAAAAAAAAAAAGGTTAGTGCTCTGTTTATTTTCTTGATAAGAGGGACTGCTGAAATCAAACTTAAATATGTGGGTGAACCTCCGCTTTAAGGTTAGGCACATTCGACCGCAGGTTCGATAGACACAGATTGTTATTGTCAGCGTCATGTCGAATCTCCTATCTATATTAAACTGTTGTAGCAACGAAAATGAAAATAAAGCATTTTTTGTATGTCAAATCTTTCGGATTTCGGATTCTGCGCGTTCGTTTTCGTTTGTTAAAACGATAACGAAAATACCTGAAATTCGGACGAAAATGCATTCGGACGAAAACGAATGCACATGTCTAAAAACAACTACATTGTAATTTTTTTCAACGTTAAATCTTCCCTACATCCCCTTTCCTCAAGCTCAACTGGAAAAAGAAACAATAAGTGCACATGACTTGAGATTAAATGTAGCGGTCATTTTTATTTTGAATAAATGCCATCTGTAATTGCACATATTGTGATGAATTAGAGTTTATCATTACATTTATAGCATTAAATAATATTAATCCCTTCTATTGAAATAAATAAATAAATAGTCCTGCAGACCTTAGCAGAGAGCATGTATGCTATGCATTTTCCTTTTGAAGGCTTTCATTTCATGGCATTCTGTATCTGAAAATCCTCTTTCTCTACTTCTGATTTTTAGGGGCTGCGCTGCCTTGCAAGGTACTATGGAGCCCTGCAGTATCCACTCTTGCTCCCACCTCTGTGTGCACTTACCTGCACAAACAAGCCTGAAGCCCATGACATCAAGTCATTCCTCTGCTCCTTCTCAAAGTCAATTGGTCGATAACAGCTCCTGAGATTCCATAAGGACTGGGCACACACACACACTTGGTTTAGAAGGCCCTAGGGATAATGTGACATTTAGTCCTGGTGAAAGCAGTCCTGTGACTTTTCTGTGAAATGCTCACTTCTTGCCCGCCCATCACAAAGTTCAGGGAAGCAGCACTGAGTGATCCAAGATGAGCGACTTTTAATAGTACAAAATATTGGGCTATGTTTCCTTTGTGAATTTGAATATAATAAACCAAAAAAGAGTAGTGTTAATTACTACTTTAATATTAACATTTCAATAAACAGAAAGTTTTAAAAAATATTTTAAAAGTGTTGAAGGTTTGGCTACTTTATAGCAAAACAAAATCCTGTATTTCAAACTGCATTTAAGTGAATTTTTTGATGTTACTTTTTTTCATGTCTTTTTATGTGAACGCTTCCTTTGAGCTGATTCAACTTGAATACTGGAAAGCAGTAGCTTGAAATAGGCATTAAACGGGATGTTTAAACAGCAGGCATTATATAATTGGGACATTTCTTGGTTAATGAAACTGAACGTAGAACATGGTTAAACTATTCCTTTTTTTTAGAAAGCAGATTGAGCTCATTTGGCTGGAAAATGTTAAGGAATCCATATGTTCCCATCATTATCTATAACAATGTTATCTATAGCATATGTCCACATTCATTTCCAAATAAAATCATAAATATAATAAAGGTTGTAGATTAATCTATTCAGCAAACAAGAATAAACTTAATGCTCCATGATCAAAAATTACAATGGAAAGGTTCATGAAAAATCTAGCTTGAATATTGTGCCTGGTACCCTAAACAACCAATTTGGTTACGTTTTAGTTACCCGGTGCTAGGAAGTTAAAGGGGTTGTAAAGGCAAACGTTTTTTCACCTTAATGCATCCTATGCATTAAGGTGAAAAAACATCCGACAATACCGCCCCCCTCCCCAGCCCCCGTTTTACTTACCTGAGCCCTCGAAAGTCCCGCGCTCGCCCCCATCATCCTCCTCGTTTCTGAGCCTGGCCGTTGATTGGCTACACTGGATGGATTGAAAGCAGCGCAGCCATAGGCTCACGCTGCTGTCAATCACATCCAATGATGAGGCGCGCCGGGGGGTGGGGCCGAGTGATACAGTGAGCGGCTATAGCCGCCGGCTGTATCACTGGAGCACGCCCACAATCACTCACCACCATGCGAGCTTGCTCGCATATAGGTGGTGAGTAATTGCGGGGAGGAGACGAGACAGCCACCGAGGGACCCCAGAAGACCAGGTTCGGGGCCACTCTGTGCAAACCGACCTGCACATTGGAGGTGATTATAACATGTTTGTTATTTAATATATATATATATATATATATATATATATATATATATATATATATATTTACAACCCCTTCAAGTTGTTGCTTCACTTTGGAAATCAGTACTATTGAGGCTTTGGTTCATTTTCATAAATAACAAATTTTACACAGAAGTCGTTTTTGTTAATGCGTCATTGGGCACAGAGCCACAACATTTCAGCACAAAGGACCTCGGCACATCAAAGAAGTCTCTATGCTGTCAGTGTCATTGTGGACTCACAGTTAAGAGTCATTCTTTACACTTTCTCTGCTAGAAGCTTAATGTCAAAATGATACCACACTGAAGTCCCGGAGTTCTAACATGTAGTAATATTTCAAAGTATCATCACCTGTTGATCCTGCCATTTCCTGTAACTGGCCAAGATGTCCAGCAAAATAGGCAATTACAGCTGTTGGGACAACCAATGCAATATTGTCAGGGGTGTTTACAATGGTCAGTTTTAATTCATATGGTTTGAACAAAAGAAAAAAAAAAAACATGTTGCTATAACTGCTTAAAAGGTGTTTCCATGAGTTAGGATTTATTGTTTTTGTCTCTAAAACCCATTTTACATGTTTATCCTCGATTTCTCTGTTCACTTACCATGCTGTAGTGCGATTTTGCAGCAGAGCAAACAATATTGTCACCTATTAAGGGAAGTGGAAAATAATGTATCTACTGGCAGGATGAACAGATAATACAATCAAAATTTGTACTTGAGGTAGGCCTACCCTCATAAAACAAAAACAAGCGCTCCTGGAAAATAAATAATACAAACAAGATATAGATGTATATGTCTATATGAAGATCTATACACACATAGACATATGTATATAAAAAACGTGGAAAAAAGCTGCTATCTTAAAAGTAATAAATACTTTAAACTAGAAACTGTAAAAAAAAGAGGTGGATCTAAACGATATAGTAAAATATGGATAAAATCACACAGATAGCGCTAGTGCATATATAACATTCATGCACCAACAATAATCATTGAAGTCCACATAAGAGTTCATAATAGTAAAATGTTAAAGGAAATAATAAAACGTCCAGTAATCCAGTTAAATGAAGAGATGCTGCTATCACCAGGAGAATAGAGGGAAAAAAACACCTTCACTCTTGTGCTGCAATCAAATAGAGGGGGGTGTGTGTATAGGACCCCCTCCTAGATGGACTCTTACCACAAGGTAATCAGATAACAGCCTGTATACAATCGAACAAAATGCTTCCCAGCAGAGGATTCCACACTCCTGGTCTGTGGTTACAGCTCTCATCAATCACCATAGAAAAAAAAAAGGTGCAGACATAGTATAACTCTGTTTTAAAACCTTTATTTTAAACTATATAAACTTCCTTACAAATTTGCACTCACATGTATGAAATAAATTTAGGCTTATGTTCTCACTTAAACAGCGCCAGAACCAGGCTCTAATATGTGCACTTCTGCTTCCTACCACACTCACCGCTGTCCGTGCTGCGGGGATGGAAGTAACAAAGTTCCCAGCTGGCTGGCGTTTCCTCCTTCGTGTCTTGTTCTCACCCTGACTAGTTTCGTCTGTATGACTTCATCTGAGGGTAGAGACAAGACACGCTCTGCTTATTTTCATGCTCATTTCCTCTCGTCTGCTGCTGTGCTCCGATTGGACGCACCGCATCTGCTGACCTATCTCTGTGTACCTCGGCTCACCAAACAGTGAGCCGCAGGTCACATGAGGACTAGGCAGAGCTCCACTTAGACAGCGTATCAATCTGCTGACCATCAATGCACGTCTGGCGTGTCTCCTGACCAGCCGATCGTCTCCCTGGCAACCACAGCCAAGGTAAACAAGCGACCACAAGATATCGCGAGATCTCGGCAGACGAATGTTGTGCTGTGTGCAGTATTTAATATTCTAAACACAGCTGCACTATGAGCAAACTAAACCACATTACACTATATTACATATAATAACACATGAATGCATTAATACATTTTAAATGTCATCCTAAAATGTGCTATAAATTCGTAATATACACAGAAAAAAACAGTATTTAAAATAAATGATATACAGTTGAAAAAAAAATTATAATGTACAATTGAAAAAAATTATATGTAATCAAAAAAACGGTTACCAATAATACTACCCTAAATCAGCTTATTCACCTATGCTTTATCAAGTAAAAAAACTAAAATAATTAAAATAATTAGAATAATTAAAATAATTAATTCATGTCCCTGTCATTGCAGCAGTAATACACACTATATGTGCTACATTGTGAGTGTAGACAAGGATAACACAGGAATGGTGATTGAATTAAGTTAGATATCAACTGAATGAACCTAAAGAATACACGCCTTAATCTTATTCGTAAGGACAACCTACTAAAAAGTCACAAGGTGGGTCCCACCAATCTTTCCATTAATAATAGAAAGCATCAAAAATAAATGTGTACAAAAGACCCCCTATTATCGCACACCAATATTGCTTTCAAAACGTATTTAGTAGTGCCAAAATCCATGATAGCTGTTATTCCCAATATAAGCAAGAGATATAACTTAGTCCTTTACTATCCGAACCAATTGGGAATCATATATAAAATTGGTTCCAGCTGATATTAATTATTTGCACAAGACTAACTGCTGTACAGATAATCCATTAAACATAATCCATACGAAAAAAATGAGGAATTATGGTAGGGATTCATTCACCATAAGGCCGTCCATGGAACACAGGCCTGAAAAACTAGGGATGGCCCACTAAATATTATCAAGGAATGCAGTATATAAATAAAATCTATCCGTGTATGAAATACACGTCAAAAAGTTGAAGTAGAGACAAGCACCAGGTCTAATAAACTTAATAATAGATCTGATAAACAAATAGGTAAACGACGTAGTATCAACATACTACTGAAAAGACATATTATAAAAAGAGATGTTATAAAAAGAGATGTTAAAAAAATAGTACAATATAATACAATACTTTGAAAAAAAGAAACTGCTGTGCTATTTTTTTGTTATTTTTTAAGTTTTTTGATGGTTACTTTTAAAAAGACCCTTAAAAAATTGCAGTAAAAAGCACAGAAATATCAAACATTTTAAAAGTTCACCTTTGAAAAAAGTTAAATGCGTAAGTTTTGCAGGAAAAAAATCGTCCATTTATTATTTTTCTTTGCAGGAGCCTGCAAAGCATTGGACTTGTGATTAGTGGATCGCAGGTGCAATGTCAGGCCCCTGCAAACTTTTTCTTCAGCTTTCTGCCTTTGCCTCTGTACGGGCTGTCAGTTACATAGCTGGTGAAAGAGTCAATGGAATTAGAGTGTGCTTTTTACCACACTCGTAGTCCATTGAGAACTACAAGCACCGCACGCTATTTATTACTTTTTATGCTTTATTGTACTTCTGTGAGGGATACACAGAAGTTGCAGGCTTGCTGTTTGTACATATATATGTTTTGTTGAGCTGACATAGTTTTAACATTTATATTTTGTAGACATGTGCACACTGAAATATTTATTTTCTGAATTTCGTTTTCGTCCGAAAAATAATTTTATTTAGTTACTCCCGAAATTTGTTTTTATTTATTTTGTTTCGTTAAAAAATGCATTCGTCCAAAAATCTGAAATAATTAAGGTCGAATCTGTCATTGAAGGCTTATGGTGTCTGTCGAATGTTCTAAGAAGATTCGACGGAGCATCTAAACTGTACGACACCGCAATCGTACATTTCCAGTCGAATGTTCCGCCTACAAGCTATAGTAGAATTCTAATGTTGTATGACACTAGTAATAGTTACCGTATATACTCGAGTATAAGCCGACCCGAGTATAAGCAGAGGTACCTACTTTTACCACAAAAAACTGGGAAAACTTATTGACTCGAGTATAAGCCGAGGGGAGGAAATGTGCCCATTGCCACCTCACTGTGCCAATTGCCCAACCTTACTGTGCCCATTGCCATCTCACTCTGCCACCTCACTGTGCACATTGCCACCTCACTGCTCATTGCCACCTCACTGTGCACCCTTACTGTGCCCATTGCCATCTCACTGTGCCACCTCACTGCCCATTTTCACCTCACTGTGCCCATTGTCACCTCACTGTGCCCCCTTACTGTGTCCATTGCAGCCTCCCTGTGCCCGTGTCAGTGTACCTCAAAATCTTGTAATTCCGTGGCCGGCGTCCATTGTTCAAATCTTGCGCCGTTCTCCCTGTCCCTTCCGTGATAGGCGTTTCCAGCAAACACTGTGTTGAGTGTTGCGCCTATCACAGAGGTCCTCTCATTCTCGGACTCCGTTTCCCATCAGGCACTGTGTTCAGTGCTCCGCCAATCACGGACGTCGGACAAGAGGACATCCATGATAGGTGCAACACTCAACACAAGTGTTTGCTGGAAACGCCTATCGTGGAAGGGACAGGGAGAAAGGCGCTGGATTTAAACAATGGACGCCGGCCGCGGAATTTCACGATTTTCAGGTACTGACTCGAGTATAAGCCGAGGGGTATACTTTCAGCCCTAAAAAAAGGGCTGAAAAACTCGGCTTATTCTCAAGTATATACGGTATATTTATTAATTACTATTACTAGTCAACCAACATTAGAATTCTTCTATAGCCTATGGGCGGAGCATTTGACCATAAATATCCGCTTGCGGTGACTGCTTCGTCGAATCTTCATGTCAAATCTTTTTCTCTCTATGTCGAATAATCTTGGACTAATAGAGTTAGGTTAGGCACATTCAACCTTTTTTGCTATTGTCTCTATAATGCCAAATCTTTTCTCTTTATGTCAAATCTTTTCTCTCTATCTAGAATAATCTTGGACTAATAGAGCTAAGGTTAGGCACATTCGACCACAGGTTCGATAGACACAGATCGCTATTGTCAGCGTCATGTCGAATCTCCTATCTATATCGAACTGTTGTCGCAACAAAAATAAAGCATTTGTTTATGTCGGATCTTTCAGTTTTCAGATTCTGCGCGTTCGTTGTCGTTTGTTAAAACGATAACGAAAATACCCGAAATTCGGACGAAAATGCATTCGGACGAAAACGAATGCACATGTCTAATATTTTGTCTGCCACAGTGACAGATAGAACTTTTAGTTTATTCATTCACATATCTCTGTGAATGAATGAGGCAGATGTGCAGGTGGAGCATGGGTGGAAGGGGAGTCATTTGCACCATGTTACATGATAAAAAAAAGTTGTAACATGGTATAAAAGGTGAACTTAGACTTTAAATGCCTACTTGCAGTGATTTCCTTTCCATAAAGTATTTTGTATTCACTTGCAATGTGCTTCTGAACTTGCTAGCAAATCTGACTGCTTCAAAAGAATTTAATTCCTAGCACAGCCCTTGCACTCATAGCCCTGATCTTCACTGGGAGTGTCTCATTACTCTCTGTGCTGGCCCAGATCAGGTCAGGGGATGTAGGCAACATGGAGAACTACATGCTGCTACATTCTATACTCCTTGTGAGAGTTAGCACCACCCCACGGCGGGAGACCAAATTGCTTCACTGGGCCCCACACCAAAGTATCACATCTTATTAACTTCCAGTAACATCTGCCCTGACACTGACTATGAAGTCTTTTTGAGGGAAATAGCATTGAACACTGATTTGTCTCCACCAGTTCTTTTTACACATATTACACTTTACTCTTTTACTCATCAACCCCAAGGCATGCAATGAAACAGCTGTATACTGTACTTTGCCAGGCCTTGCATGCTTGTGTTCCAAGCCCATCCGTAGGAAAGTTCTGCTACACAGTGGGCCCTAACTGACGGTCCCTGCTGGTAAAAAGGTAGACTATACATGTTCCAATCCACTTCTCTTGCAGAGCCTCCACCACTGGTGACTACTGTCTTCTCTCCCGAACTGGCTGCCTTTCTTTCATTTACTCTCTCCAGTACTCAGATAGTTAACATGTAGGCATACTCTTTGTTCCCCATTCCCATACAGTGTATTATTATACGCTCATTCTGAACTCTCAGTAAATCAGACCAGACAATTCACTTAACCAGCATCTCTTTTTACTGAATAAAATGGCATGGCAATGACAAAGTCTTTAGAGCTTTGTTGTGGTGTCTCAAACCTTTGGCTTGTATAAATTTCCATGAAGTGGTTTACTCTCTACAGTCCCAGTTTAAGGTCCCACCAAGGGTAAACCCACTTGAGTGCTCACTACATCTCTTTGCGTTAGGTCCCTCTCTGTCCCATCACCAATCTCCATAGGAAAAACAGCCCAGGGGATCCACCCCCTCCCTCTTAAATATCCCAACTATGGAGTGTTTCACAGGGCAAATGGCCAA
The DNA here is from genome assembly GCA_029206835.1 of Rana muscosa. NCBI lineage: Eukaryota > Metazoa > Chordata > Amphibia > Anura > Ranidae > Rana > Rana muscosa. The sequence goes on from CM055127.1 coordinate 75,813,478, forward strand.
CGCAACAGCATGTTAACCCCAACAGTGCTAACACAGTAACTTAGAATTACAGTACACCAGCAACACAACTGGCACTTGCCTACAAGCATGGGGGAATACTGTAGTTGTCACTTGATTGACAGCTTTGAGTCTGCTGGGGCTACAGACAACATATCCGAGATTGCAGTGCCCAGCAGCAGTATCAGGACTTTTATAGGTAAACAACATGCCAAAAAAAAAATGCAAATATGATCTTATGAGAAGATTGTTGTTGAAAAAATGTTCTTATAAAAGGTTATCTTTAAATTTAGAAAATACATTTGGTGAAACAAAAAAGTTCTGCATACATCAGCAGGACACCAAGTACATACCAGAGGTCCACTGAGTATCACCTAGCCTCATCTGATGTCAGATTTTAATGACCCGAAGATTCAATACACATGAGAGCTTAGTGAAATATTTGGTTCACTTTGATCTAGGTTGTGTTTCTTGTAATATGCCCCCTGGCATCTGGGACATTCCTGATGCTACAGACCAATTCAATTCATTTCTACCACCAATGTTAGATGCTTTGGGGAAGCCTGGATGACATACAGGTGCTGGATGGTTCTGAAAGGTTGTAGATGAAGAAATAAACATTACAACGTATCCTTATGTTCAGAGTACAAGCAAAGTTATGTACATCATTTTACTTTTAATTTCAACCAGAATAAAATAAAAATAAAACAGATTACTAGATATTCATTCATAGCTAAAGTCCTCTAAGTCCCAGTGCAAAATGTGAAACAGGGCCATAACATGTTAAATGGACAAAAATGTCCTAGAATATAGCAAACTTGGTGCATGAAAGCATTTCCTAACTGATAAACACACCATAATGATATCCTCACTGGAGCATTGAGGAAAAGAATCAAGAATAATTGAAGTGGAATCAGAGACCTCTAGGGATTATAGGCTCTCTTTACTCTGCCATTGTCCTCTAATTTACAGCAGGGTCGTGTTACCAAAATGTAAGAATATGACCATGGAATGAGGTGCCTAAATGCAGTTTTTAGAAATAGGTAAAAAATTAAATAAAACTGATACTGAAATAAATCTTCCCAGCATTTTGTAATAGTAAATATATACAGACAGCCTGTACTGCCTCTAAATGTCTAATAGCAATCTCAGAAGCTTGAAAAACTATAATACTAACCTCTGCTGTCTGTAAATATGGCATAGAAATGCACGATGCTTAGAAAAATATAACTCTGCTTAATGGTGTTGACCTTGCAAAGTGAACAACCTTTGGTAAATCAATGCCCATTGGGTTCCTTTGCGAAGTGAACAGCCTATTTGCCTTTTTTAATTAAACGCCTGTGGGGATTTACTAAAGGCAAATATGCTGTTTACTTTGCAATGGTTTTGCCCCAGATTTTAGTGAATGCAGTGAGGTTTCACTTTACAAAGAATGCCCAATTACATGGAAGGAAAATAAAACATTTTTTGCTGGCATATGATTGGCTGAAGGAAGTCAGCAGAACTTTGCCTCATCCGCTATGCACTGGGGCAATTTCGCTTGTAAAGTGTAACATTCCTTGCAAAGTGAACAGCCTATTTGCCTTTAGTAAATCACGCCATGTTTTTTTTGACCACTTTAGGCACCCGGGTTTCTGAATAAGCTAATCACCTTTCAGTAAAAACAGAAATGATGCAATAAGAATAGCTTGATTTTTCTGGTGCAGCTGTGCATGGTAACCAATCAGCTTCTAGATTGTATTGTCAAAGCCTAATTGAAGTTAGAAGCTGATTGGTTACTATGCACAGCTGCGCCAGATTCTGTGTTCACCAGTTTTAGTAAATCTCCCCCACTAGCTGCACTGGTCTCAGGTGTACGTTTATTAAACAGAAATAATTTATCTCCTTTCAGTTCTCAGAGAAAAATCATTCCCTCTGGTACCCTGTTTATGAAGCGGAGAACATTTGTTCTCAGAAGGAGAAGAGAGAAGTGTTTCCTCTGAGAACAGCTGAGATCTGTGTCCCAGGGGGAGGGTTGCCTGTGATCTTGTGAGATACATGTGTGATTACAGAGCAGCTGAGTTTAAAGAGTGAAACCAAGGTTAAAAAGACCGTGCAATTACATAAAAATATTAAGCACTGGCGCTTTTTCAACTCAGTTTTTTTACACATATTTTGGCCCATTCTTTAAATGTGTATTTTGGCCCCTTTTATTGCGCATTTTGGCATTATTTACATTATTTACATGCATTTTGCCTGTTCTTAACATGCCGTGTTTTTTTTATTGTGCATTTTGGGGCTTTTCTCAGCACACATTTTGGCACAGGTTATTTTAGCATGCATTTTGGTGTGGTTTGTAACACACATTTTGGCACTTCTTTTGGCGTGTATTTTGGCACTTTTTTAAGATGCATTTTGATTTGGTTTTTATTCGTATTTTGGCAAACAGCACATTTGCTACCCACTTTTAACAATTAATGGCACCACAAGCATAACATGCATTTTTCATGTTATGCACACAAAAATGCAGGTAAAAAATTAGACAAAATACAAGGTAAAAAAGCACTAAAATGTACAAAACATTTGCTAAAATGCATTTTAAAAAACACGCCAGAATGCGTGTTGAAAAAAGTAGCAAAAAGTGCATTAAAAAACTACCAAAATGTGCAGAAAAGGCCCAAAAAGCCAAATTGAAAATTTTTGAGGCATGGAGCTTTGTGTGTTTTTTCAATGCCCATTTTGGCACATTGGTAGCGTATTTGTCAAATGACAAAATTTGCGGCAACAATGCATGTCTGCTAACTGCATTTGGGGTACCATTAACAATAAATGGCACTCAAAAGCACATTGCGTATTTTGACACAATTTTAGCGCAATTTGGAATTACGGCAAGAATTGCGCTATTCTGCCAACAATTCTGCATTACTCAGATGTAAATGGGTCCTATAAGACAATACATTACAACTATACTGTTTGTGTAAATACTGTGTATATATATATATATATATATACAGTATACATATATATATATATATATATATATATATATACACACACACTGTATATATAAAACACATATATATCCACTTCTCTACTGTGCACAAAAACCCCCTTTCTGCCCAAGCCATTTTTCAGCTTTCAGCGCTGTCACACTTTGAATGACAATTGCGCGGTCGTGCGACGTGGCTCCCAAACGAAATTTGCGTCCTTTTTCTCCCACAAATAGAGCTTTCTTTTGGTGGTATTTGATCACCTCTGCGGTTTTTATTTTTTGCGCTATAAACAAAAGAAGAGCGTCCAGTTTGAAAAAAAAACACTATTTTTTACTTTTTGCTATAATAAATACCCATTTTTTTTTTTTAATAAAATTTTCCTCAGTTTAGGCCGATACGTATTCTTCTAGATATTTTTGGTAAAAAAAAATCGCAATAAGCGCGTATTGATTGGTTTGCGCAAAAGTTATAGCGTCTACAAAATAGGGGATAGATTTATAGCATTTTTTATTTTTTTTTATTAGTAATGGCGGCGATCTGCGATTTTTTATTGTGACTGCGATATTGCGGCGGACACATCGGACACCTTTGACACATTTTTGGGACCATTCACATTTATACAGCGATCCCTGCTATAAAAATGCATTGATTACTGTATAAATGTGATTGGCAGGGAAGGGGTTAACCACTAGGGGGCGGGAAGGGGTTAAATATGTTCCCTTAAAGTGTTCTTACTGTGGGGGGAGGGGACTGACTGGGGGAGGTGACCGATGGTTGTCCCTATGTACAAGGGACACAGCATCGGTCCCCTCTCCCTCACAGGACGTGGATCTCTGTGTTTACACACAGAGATCCACTTTCCTGCTCGTTTCCCGGGCAATCGCGGGTGCCCGGCGGCAATCGCGGCCGCCGGGCACGCGCACCGGGGCCTTGTGAACGCGGCGCACGCGCGCGCCTCCTAGCTCGTTTTAAAGGGAGGACGTCATATGACGTCCTCCCAGAACGAGAGTATCCTCCGCCCGCCGTCTATTGACAGTGGGCGGGGGACAAGTGGATATACATATATACACACACATAAACTTATATAGTTTTTATTTTTATCAGTCTTTAAGCTCGCTGTTGCTGATATTAGGAAGAAAGAAGCCTTCTTCCACACATCACAGCAGCTTCTCACCCACATTCTCCAGCTCTGGGCTGGAGAATCTGCGACAGAGATATTTTACAGAGATGGCCAGAGAGGTCTTCAGATCTCACCTTCATAAACCAGCCATCATAATGACAGAAGGGTGTATCCTGTGATGAGAAGTGAAGAACATGTTCTCCACTCCTCATCTCAGCTTCATAAACTGGAACACCTGAGAGATCAGCTGTGATCATCAGGATCTCGGCTTTTCTATATTTCATAAATGGACAGCATAGTGTGCTCCAGTTTAATGAATCCCCCCACTCCTTGTTGCCAAATGTTTTCACTGTAACATCAAAACTTAGGTGCTAACAATGCTATTTGCATTCTAGGAAAACCTAGTATTAGTCAAACCAAACTCTTTGAATCATACCAGACCTGTATCGAAAATACCAAATCTCCACTGTTAGTATATTGTGGCCTTACCTCTTAGGGATAGCTGTCTGTCCAGTATTCTCTCACTCTCAATGCATAAATATTGCCCACAGTATAGACAAACAGTTTTATTTTCTGCCTTCCAGTCCGGTGGTAATAAGTAACAAGTAGGTTGTGATAAAGAGGTCGTGAAGGGAGGGGAGTTTGTTACAGACAGAGCAGGCATTACAGAGGGCACAGGAGAAGGGGAGGCTGGTTTTGGGAACAAGAGGAATAGAACAGTTCTGTGGATTGCGGCTGCTGCCAGAGGGTGTAGGGTGATGGGAGCGTTGGACAAAACCAAATGATGAAGGCCCAGGGTTTGGGTTACGTCACCAGAGGTTAGGAGAAGCAAAAGGGTGAGGGAGGTAATGTGGGAGTGGCAGTGTGATTTATATGAAGGGACATGCCCCAAAGTCTTGGAGGTTTTATCAATATGTGGGTGTAGAATTAGCAAGTTGGTAAGAGCAGTAATAGGGAGAGGACAGAAGGGAGGGTGAAATATATAAGCTGTGGGGTGGAGAAGAGGGGTGAAGGTAAGAGAGTTTGGGGAGAAAACACACACACCTGCCAGAAGGAGTGGTAGAAATTGCATGATACAGAGGGGAAGGATAGCTAAATAGAGAGACAGGGTAACCTGAAGCCAACCTGTTTGGTGCTCTTTAGTGCACTTTGTTATTTATGTTCGCTTTGTGCAATCACTGAAGTGCAGAGCTTGAAGTGCATATCACTTGTATACAGAAATACTTAGAGAAAAAACAACTAAAGACAAGGACCCCAGCGACATGCTCCGCCAGCAACAATGTCAAACCACTTTCTCAAACTCAATCTTTCAAAAACTGAGCTTGTAATTTAACTGTACTGTCTCCCTTTATAACTTCAAGCGCTATGCAAACAGTTCTAAAATTGTGAATAATATTATTATTAATAATAATAATAATAATAATAACATATTTACAGGTAACCTAAATGAGATTTTGCTTATGGGGTTTTCACATACTTTAATAATGTCAACCTTAAAATGCTGATAAAATCCTTTTGCAGCCTCTATGAGCAAGTTCAGGCAAATCCTGCTGGGGTGACTGTGATCCAGGTGGAACAGTTTGTGAGTCTGAGAATTGAATAAACTTGAATAAGACTTTTAAAAGAATGAGCTGCTTCCTTTCCTCTTCATAAGTTTTGTGGATAGATCCTTTTCAGGAACTGTGTAGCATGACCAAAAGTGAACAAAACCTTAATTTGAAGCCAATTTGTCCGTATCCACAGCTCAGAGCTTACTTAGATTCAAATGCACGAGTCTATCCTAACCAATACAAAATAATTTGTAATGCTTCAACTGAAATTGGGTTTACAAAAGGATAAAAGTGAACTGTCAGCGCACACACTGGTATTACTGAACACTTAAAAACGGCAATGCATATGTCTAAAAAACAGTCACAGTTCAATAGTCCATATGGTGGTACAAATGACCAGTCCTAAAAAGGAAGGAGATGATGAGAATGGTGGGCGGCAGCTGTCCTCAGAGAAAAGCCAACTCTGTTAAGGGGACAAAAAAAGGAAGCGCCACCTAAGTGCAATATGTCAGATAAAAAATGTTTAATCTCAAAGGAAATGCACTTACAGGACACAAGTACAAACAGGCAAAAAGGATAGTCCATCCTGTGGCCACCAGGAAACAGCGTGGAGCACAGATGAAAACTTCACAGGAAACCAGAACCAAGGAGAGCACCGGAAGGAAGGTCAGACAGGAAACAACAGGCTATGCGCTCAGAGACTAGCTCCTTCTACAGGCCTCTTGAAATTGTGTTTACCTTCAGTAGCCCAGAGTGTATCTGATAACAGTGCTAAGATCAGGAAGAAGATAGGACAGCCTATAATGGTCTACATGGAGCCTACACTACACTGCTCATAGAAGCAAAGATTGCAATTTAATTGCAGGGCATCCAGTTAACTCTTATGCCGTGTACACACGATCGGTTTTACCGATGAAAGCAGTCCGATGGACTTTTCTCATCGGACAAACCGATCGTGTATGGGCCCCATTGGTCTTTTTTCCATCGGTGAAAAAAAATAGAACATGTTTTAAATTTATCAGATGGGAAAAAAACGATAGCAAATTCCGATAGTCTGTGTGGAACTCCATCGGACAAAAAACCCACGCATGCTCAGAATCAAGTCGACGCATGCTCAGAAGCATTGAACTTCATTTTTCTTGGCTTGTCAGAGTGTTTTACGTCACAGCGTTTAGGACGGTCGGATTTTTGACTGATGGTGTGTAGGCAAGACTGATGGAAGTCAGCTTCATTGGATTTCCGATGGAAAAATCCATCGGATTAGAATCCATAGGAAATCCGATCATGTGTACAGGGCTTTAGAGGTATATATTAACCAATATATAAAAAAAAATTAAATGGAGATTCAAATTCCTGCAACTTTCATGGGTTCCCTTTGAGCCCACTACTCAATTGAAATTAATCATGAAGGTTAAGTTACACTAGTTATTATCGCTGAGTGTATGTGCATTTACCTTTACTAATTTTAAATGAATAAAATGCTAATTAACAAATAACGACTATATAAATACAGCAAGAATACAGCACGTTTACTTCCATTTGACACATCAAGTCCTTTATTAATTTTAATTCAAACTCAACTAATTTTTTTTTTCTTACACCCTTGTTCTCAGCTTCTTCAAAGCACTGAAATAAAAATTTATAATCTGATACACCAAGATAAATGGGAATTGAAAAATGGTAATGTGACACTCATTCTCATTATAAAATATGCATAAAAACAACACACTGTATTTTTAAGTCATATATAGAAAAAATACTGAAATACTACTGAGTATAAATAAGTCTATCAGTGTGTAATGTAAAAAAAAAAAAAGGGAAATACATGAACAATAAATTAGAGCAACCTGTTCTAATAGTTATAATTGACTTTCGCTTTCTAATTATATTAATTATTGGCTTTCTCTAATTATTTTAATAATCACATTTCTCTCTTGAATTATATTAATACCTGGCTTCCTTTCTTACAAATGGCTTAGTCAATAATAGGCCTATTAAAGGAGATCTCTAAGCACAAGGACACATTTCTATTTCGTGTGCATGTACTGGTTGTAAAAAAAAGTGACTGGCTAAAAGGCAGTTGAAAGGTACTGAGGGACTTTGTTGGTGTTCTACCCCTCAAAGAGATATACAGGTATTCATCAATTAAAAACCAGATTCTATTTGTATCAAATAAACTTTTCACAACTGGGTGATTATGAATAAAATCAGCACCCATAGATAAAGTTTAAAAACAACTGCACATAATAAATTTGAATTTGAACAGAACAGTTTATATACAGTGCCTTGAAAAAGTATTCATACCCCTTGAAATTTTCCACATTTTATCATGTTACAACCAAAAATGTAAATGTATTTTATTGGGATTTTATGTGATAGATAGACCAACACAAAGTGGCACATAATCGTGAAGTAAAAGGAAAATGATAAATGTTTTTCAAAATATTTTACAAATAAATATGTGAAAAGTATGGTGTGCACTTGTATTCAACCCCCCCCCCCCCCCCCCCCGTGAGTCAATACTTGGTAGAACCACCTTTCGCTGCAATTACCGCTGCAAGTCTTTTGGGGTATGTCTCTACCAGCTTTGCACATCTTGTGAGTGAAATTTTTGCCCACTCTTCTTTGCAAAATAGCTCAAACTCTGTCAGATCGGATGGAGAGCATCTCTGAACAGCCAGTTTCAAGTCTTGCCACAGAATCTCAGTTGGATTTAGGTCTGGACTTTGACTGGGCCATTCTAACACATAAATATGTTTTGACCTAAACCATTCCATTGTAGCTCTGGCTGTATGTTTAGGGTCATTGTCTTGCTGGAAGGTGAACCTCCACCCCAGTCTCAAGTCTTTTGCAGACTCTAACAGGTTTTCTTCTAAGATTGCCCTGTATTTGGCTCCATCCATCTTCCCATCAACTCTGACCAGCTTCCCTGTCTCTGCTGAGGAAAATCATCCCCACAACATAATGCTGCCACCACCATGTTTCACGGTGGGGATGGTGTGTTCAGTGTTAGTTTTCCGCCACACATAGCATTTTGCTTTTAGCCCAAAAAGTTACATTTTGGTCTCATTTGACCGGAGCACCTTCTTCCACATGTTTGCTGTGTCCCCCACATTGCTTCTTGCAAACTGAAAACAAGACTTCTTATGGCTTTCTTTCAACAATGGCTTTCTTCTTGCCACTCTTCTATAAAGGCCAGATTTGTGAAGTGCACGACCAATAGTTATTCTGTTGACAGATTGTCAAGTCTCTGGTGTGAGGCCGGATTGCTGAGATGGTGCCCCTTGCGGCTAAGTGCACCACACCCCTGGGGATGAGACAGGGATTGCGGGGCCCAAAGGTGCACGGATTGCCGGTACTGCTGCTGACTGTGTAGATGCAGGCAGAAGGTAGCTGGGGTGTGCTGGAAGAGCGGAATCAGTAGCCGTGCAAGAAAGGGTTCTGGTGTGGAACAGTAGGTAAACCAAGAACAGAGTCTGTAGCCAGGCCAGGGGTCAAACACAGGAATCAGTCCAAGAGGGTTACAGGAACAAGCCGGGTCATACACAGGAGCAGAAGATAATGGAATAGTCAGCCAAGCCGGGGTCAGATGTGAGGAGATAAGCAGGGTCACAGGTCCAGATGCAAGCCAAGGGTCAAGCCAGAGATTCAGGATACACAAGATACAGGAGACACAGGAAGCTGATGATAATCCAGCAACTTGTATGTGCCAGTGACAGGTTTAAATAGGCTGGGGGGTGCGCCCACACAGTCACGGTTTGCGTGCGCGCCTCTGTGCGTCTGTCTGTATGCATGCGCGCGCATAGGGGTTAGTCTGGCGCGGCCCTGATTGACACTGGCAGGAATGCCAATAACTCTGTAAAAGCTGGTAAGGAGGGCTAAACACGCCCCCTAATTAACTCCCCAAACCACCACTGCGCCCAGATGGAATTAGAACAAATAATCCTGAAGCTGCTACTAAAAAATTGAAACAATGTGGTATGTGAATTTTAAGTGAAAAAATAGTAGCGCTCTGTTTATGCAAAAACAGTCCTAACAAGTGATATACAAATCAAAAATACTATAATGTGTATATAAATAATATTCCACCAAGTGAAAGTGGACAAATGATAAATATAGTAGTCCTATGTATCCAAAACGTATAATCAAGCAACAAAAGTAATGAAATATATGTGCAGTGAATCATAAATAAAAGTCCATAAAACAATATTCAGGAATAAAAAGTTCATAAAGCAAAGTACAAGTGATAAAGAAATCCAGGTGATGAAAACTTGAGTGCTTCCAACAAATATGCTTAATCTTGAAAATGTGATTATGCTCCTTCACCACACCACTTGTGTCTGTGAATCCACTCCCAAAGGAAAAAAACTCACCAGATAGATATGCCTCACACTCTCATGTTCGGCATAAAAGCTTGATACCCCACTGGTGGGTGTGGCCTGCACGGTAACTTTTTGTGAACTCTGAACGTAGACACCACCACCGAGGCTGATACGACTCTGGCCGGGAAGGAGAGCGAGCAATTGGAGGGTGAGATCTGCTGGTTATTCTGGGTCCGCTGTGACCGCAATTCCTAGTACGCCATTGCAAGCCTCCTTCATTCATTTCTGTTGCTTTTTATTTGAAGTGCCTGTTTGAATTTTGAACAATGTGAGTACGATGGTTGAAGATGTGTGTGCAATTTTAAAATAAATTGTTTTTACTTACTTCACCATTGGAAGCACTTATTCATTTTTTACATGTGGAGTGGATTCTCTTGTAAAAATTCCGGTGGATTTGTCTATTAACCCCGGTGGGGTATCAAGCTTTTATGCCGAACATGAGAGTGTGAGGCATATCTATCTGGTGAGTTTTTTTGGGAATGGATTCACAGACACAAGTGGTGTGGTGAAGGAGCATAATCACATTTTCAAGATTAAGCATATTTGTTGGAAGCACTCAAGTTTTCATCACCTGGATTTCTTTATCACTTGTACTTTGCTTTATGAACTTTTTATTCATGAATATTATTTTATGGACTTTTATTTATGATTCACTGCACATATATTTCATTACTTTTGTTGCTTAATTATACGTTTTTGATACATAGGACTACTATATTTATCATTTGTCCACTTTCACTTGGTGGAATATTATTTATATACACATTATAGTTTTGTATATCACTTGTTAGGACTGTTTTTGCATAAACAGAGCGCTACTATTTTTTCACTTAAAATTCACATACCACAATGCCAATGACTCGGCTATTTCCCTGTCACAGATTCTCCCACCTGAGCTGTGGACATCTGCAGCTCCTCCAGAGTTACTGTGGGCCTCTTGGCTGCTTCTCTGATTTATTCTCTCCTTGCCCGGCCTGTCAGTTTAGGTGGATGGCCATGTCTTGGTAGGTTTGCAGTTGTGCAGTACTCTTGGATTGAACAGTGCTCTGAGAGATTTTCAAAGCTTGGGATATTTTGAATAACCTAACCCTGCTATAAACTTATCCAAAACTTTATCCCTGACCTGTCTGGTGTGTTCTTTGGCCTTCATGATGCTGTATGTTCACTAAGGTTCTCTAACAAACCCCTCAGGGCTTCACAGAACAGCTGTATTTATACTGAGTTTGAATTACACACAGGTGGACTCTATTTACTAATTAGGTGACTTCTGAAGGCAATTGGTTCCACTAGATTTTAGTTAGGGGTATCAGAGTAAGGCTTCATGCCCACAGACGTTTTTACAGCTGCGTTTTTTACAGCTTAAAAACGCCTGTCCATGTTATTGTAGAATTTTGAGAAAAAAAAAACGTCGGAGCTAATAAACGCGATCGCAGCGTTTTTGCGTGTTTTTTGACGCTTCGCGTTTTTTTATGCCTAACGCCGACGCTGAGGTACGCACTGGTCCTGGGTTTTTTTTACAGCTTAAAAACGTCTATGCTATTTGCAGCTCAAAAACGTCTAGGTGGGCATGAAGCTATAGACTAACATGGACAGGCGTTTTTAAGCTGTAAAAAACGCTCAAAAGCGCAGCTGTAAAAACGTCCGTGGGCATGAGGCCTAAAGGGGGCTGAATACCACACCACAACAGATTATTTGTAAAAAAGTTTGAAAACCATTTATCTTTTTCTTTTCACCTCATAATTATGTGCCATTTTGTGTTGGCCTATCACACAAAATCCCAATAAAATACATTTACATTTTTGGTTGTAATATGACAAAATGTGGAATATTTCAAGGCACTGTATATAGCCTCACCTACAGTATATGTACATAAATGTATAGGTATACTGTATTCAACCAACTGCTCTGGAAAGGAGTCAAAGGACATTCAAAACACTCTTTGAATGGGAGGGGGCGTGGCTAGCAGCTGGAGCGGATGGCAGCACACTGAATCAGCTCCTCTTCATCCTGGGCTCGTAGGGGATTCAGAGTGACTATCAGTCTTGTTTCTCATCACAAACCAGCCAGAATCTAAGCGGGCACCCTCCTAGATGCCTTCCCGCAAAAGGAAGGATTATCCTAAGCTGAGGAAGATGTCAGACTTCTTCGTGCAGCCGCGCCGACTTAACAGCCAAAATGGCCCCGGCTCCTCCACAGGGACAACACGAGGCCCAGCACAACAGCGCGGACAATATACCGGCGGCAATTATAACAACAAACAGGTGCACTCGTACTACTCTCCCCCTCCATCAGCTACCTCCAGCCCGGCCAAGAGCAAACAGAGAACATCTGCTACATCGTCATCAGCGGAGGAGGTAAGCGGATTAAGCTCTACATTAGATGACACCAGGGAGTTGCAGGACTCCATTACTGACTTCCCCACACTAAACCAACCAATAATGGACACTACTATGAAGGATATGCTGGTATCCCTACGCTCTACGTTACATGCTGACATTATGAATATTACCCAGCAGTTTAAATCAGAGGTGGCGGAAGTGTCTAATAGAGTGTCCCACATAGAATCTAAAATGGGGGAATTTGCGGCCACGTTTAATGATTTGGTGGATGCTCACACTGACAGGGATATCGAGCTGCTGAAAATCAACACCAAATTAGCAAATTTAGAGGACAGATCCAGACGTAACAACGTCAAGATCTGTGGAACCCCGAATCTGTCAAACCCCCAGACTTGAAAGCACACTTTCTAAACATCATGAAAATGACGCTGCCTGAAACACCGCTGGAAGACCTTGTAATTGATCGTATACACCGGCTTCCAAGACCAAAAATATCCCTGCACATCTTCCCAGAGACACTATAGTCCGGATTCACTTTTACCACATAAAAGACCGGTTTATGATGTCTGTGAGGCGCCGAGATGAATTACCACAAGACCTACAGGAGCTCTCCTTCTTTGCAGACCTCTCTGCGTTCACCATGCAGCAACGCAGACAACTTGCCACTATTACCAAACCGCTGAATAACCATCATATTCCATACAGGTGGCTTTACCCTGCCAAGCTGATGATTACAAAAGATGGCTCAACTCACATCATAGCCACCATAAAGGAAGGCCTGAGGCTCATGAGAGATTGGCAAATTTTAGATCCTACTGCACATGAGGGAAGGGGCACACACTCTCCCTCTTCCTCTCGAGCAAATTCAGATGAAGAAACAAGCTGAAATATACCCAGTTCTTCTTACTTCATCATAATCCCCCTGGCAGCCCAGGTGAATGCCACAGAGTTTTTTCTCAATACCCCCCATCTATAGCGGTACTTATTTCGCACAGATTCCTTGAAGAATCGCACGTTTTTTACGGTCTTTGATAAAAAAAAATTCCCCTTGAGTACTGTTTTGATCCCTTTGTTCTCCTCGTTTTCCTCTTTCTCCCGTCTCCCCTTTATTTTTCATTTTACTGGTACAGGACTCCCAACGCAAGGACTAAGTCTCCACCAAGAGGGAATCCAAGGGAAACTCTCCCCCCAACTCTACATCCAAACCTGCTTGTACACCAACTCCAACTATCTTCGAGTAAGGTAACGAATGGTCCACATTGCTTAGCATTTGCACATTATAGGACTCCCCACTATTCCTTCTGCTACAATGCCCTTCACGATCTCTTCATTTAATGTGAAAGGCCTGAACAGCCCTCACAAACGGCAAATGGCGTGGAAAGAAGCGTCACGACTAAAGAGTGACATTATTTGTTTTCAAGAGACCCATTTCAATACACACAGGCCCCCATCGTTTACTCACCGTAAGTTCCCTCATGTCTATATGGCAAATGGCCCGAAAAAAAAAGGTGGAGTAGCAATTGCCGTCAGGGATTCTACCCCGTTCGTACATCTTGATTCCCATCTCGATGATTCTGGCAGATTCATCATACTTATCTGTGAAATTTCAACTGTAAAATACACGCTGGTAAACCTATATCTACCCAACACGAATCAACTTCGCTTTTTGAAAAAGATATGGAAAAAGGTTGAATCCCTAAAACAGGGACATGTCATTATGTGTGGGGATTTCAATGCGATCCCAACTAAAGATCTAGACTACTCGGGCTCTTCCCTCAACAGCATATGGAGGGCTACACTAGCCCAATTTATAGCATCCTCTGGGCTTTTTGATGTGTGGAGATGTCAACACTCCACAGAGAGAGACTTTACTTTTTTTTCAAACGTCCATCATACCTACTCACGCATAGACTTGTTCCTTGTAGATAAATTTCTGTTGCAAAAAATAGTCAAATCTGAAATACATGTGATAACCTGGTCCGATCATGCACCAACTTCCATAGTGGTGGGGGACCGTGAAGCCGAAACCGGAGCTAACAGGTGGCGGAACGACATATACTCCTTGTCATGCCCCGAAAACTCAAAACAAATCAGAAAGGCACTAAAAGAATTTTTTAATATCAATGCTCCTTCGGTCAGCGATCCCTTCACACTCTGGAATACACATAAGGTATATTTCCGTGGCCTACTCATACAACTTAGCTCTAGAATCAAGAGGCAACGGTCGAAACAACTAGATGATCTGCTAACCAAAATACAGAACCTTGAATCCATCAATAAACAACATACTACACAGACTTTGCGAGAATCTCTATTCTATGCCAGACAGGACTTAAGAACACTTTTGATTTCCCAGCAAAATAACCGCCTACGTACGTTAAAAGCAAATACCTACAGATGTGGCAATAAGGCGGGGAAATTGCTGGCGAACCAACTAAAAGATCATGTGGTTAAACAAAGGATTCCGCACATCTTGAATCCTAAAACAGGACTAAAAGTTTCCAATCCCAAAGAAATTGCAGACGCATTCTGCGACTACTATGAATCACTCTATAATCTAAAAGACGACCCAAATACCCCCCAACCATCTGACACATTGATCAGAGAATTCCTGGCCTCGGTTAAAATGCCTACACTGTCCAAAACAGACCTTGACTTACTGAATCGTCCCTTTACAATACCTGGAATAGAAAAACAAATCAGAAAATTACCGCACAACAAAGCACCAGGCCCCGATGGTTACTCTTCTGAGTACTACCAATTGTTCAGTGCAGAACTTTCACCTTTTATGAAACAGATGTTTGGTGCTGCAATAAACCAGGCTTCCTTCCCACAAGAAATGCTCACTGCTACCATTATCACCTTGCCCAAACCAGGTAAGGAACCAACTACCCCACAAAACTTTAGACCCATTTCCCTTTTAAATGTGGACATTAAAGTCTATGCCAAACTAATTGCAAACAGAATTTCAGGCCTACTTCCACAACTCATTGACCAGGACCAGGTGGGCTTTGTTCTGGGCCGCCAGGCCACAGAAGCGACCAGGAGGATGATTAATTTGATTCACCTGGCCGAAAAAAACAAAAGGCCTTCTCTGCTTCTCACTTTAGATGCAGAGAAGGCCTTTGACAGAGTGCACTGGGGCTATTTGACCAAAGTCTTGGAGAAATTCGGTCTGACTGGCCCAATCCAAAGAGCAATTCTGGCGTTGTATTCATCCCCATCTGCCTTCGTCTATACGGAGGGAATGTTTTCCAGGAATTTTCAAATATCGAATGGGACTAGGCAGGGATGTCCCCTGTCCCCATTGATATTCACCCTGGTGATGGAACCACTAGCGGAAAAAATAAGGGCTCACCCGCTAATCCAGGGCATCACCTCACAGAACACCCACCACAAAATATCCCTTTTCGCAGATGATGTCATATTGACATTATCTGATCCTGGTGTATCCCTTCCGGCCGCACACGACACCCTTTCCCTATTCAGTAAGGTAGCTTATTATAAAATAAATGCCTCCAAGTCTAGCATACTTGGTACAGCACTTGACAAAGAACTTAAAAAAGCCCTCCGGAGGGACCTACCATACCCATGGTCTTCAGATTCAATAACCTACCTGGGTACCAAGTTAACTTCCCCGGTCTCAAACCTATATGAGATTAATTTTGTACCCTTAATAGCAGATCTATAAAAAGAAATGTCTAGACTCCAAAAACACTACATTTCGTGGTCAGGCCGTATAGCGGCATATAAGATGTTACTTTTACCAAAACTAACCTATCTCTTTAGAGCACTCCCGATTCCCATTCCACGATCTTTCTTTACCATAGCACAAAAACAACTTTCAGCCTTCATATGGGCGGGCAAAAGGGCGAGAGTTCCCCAAATTATGCAGAAGAAACACAAATCAGTTGGCGGCCTGGGTGTACCCATTTTGAAAGATTATTATAAAGCGGCAATATTAGACCAGCTCAAAGGATGGTATGCACAAGACAAGAGTAAACCCTGGAGCCAATTAGAACAAGCATGGATATACGCCAGATCGCTAGTTTCCCTTATCCAGGCACAAACTCTGACACCCCCCAAGATCTTAATAGCACACCCCACAATACAGGCAACACTGCAAGCTTGGACTTACCTGGCGGAGGTGTCACATTCAACCCTACCGCATACTTTGGTTCCTATCCTTATGGAAACCCTCAACTGGTTGATTCCCAATATATCACTGACTCAGTGGGTACAGAAAGGAATTAAAAATCTTGAGGATATTATAGTAAATAGCAAATTGATCCCGTTCTCTGACATACAATCCAAATATGGTATACCACCAACTGAATTTCTGACTTATCAACAAATCTCTTCCTATTACCAAAAGTCCAATACCACCAGCATTCACTTCCCCACACTAGTATGGAAATACTTGAATTCATCCGACCCAAAGGCAAAAGGCATATCTCTTATGTACAGTTTACTCAATTCCAAACTGGTCTTCTATAAATTCAACCCATTACTGAAATGGGAAAAAGAGTTGCACAAGGTCTTTTATGAACAACAGTGGCTCCTAGCGATTAAAAACACACATCAATTCTCACGTTGCTCAAACTATGAGGAATTAGCTCAAAAACTTTGGATAAGATGGCACTACACTCCATATATAGTAGCCAAGTTCTCTGAGGCGCAGTCTAACCTATGTTGGAGGGGTTGTGGACAGGTGGGGACATTGCCACACATGGTGTGGGCATGCCTCCACCTCCGCAGCTTCTGGTCTGAAATGTTCAAACTCATATCGAAAGTCACTGGAGTATTTGTACAACCTACCATTGAAAAAGCTATACTGAGCATTGACATGTCTGAATACCCAATATCAGTTAGGTCCATAGCCATGCACATTCTGTTTGCAGCAAGGTCTCTGGTAATGTGTAAGTGGGAAACAAATGAAATTCCCAGTAAAAGAGAAGTGATTGCAAAAGTCAATGCAATAGCAGAATATGAAAAAATATTAGCATATAGGGACGGTTGCATCTCAAGATATGAATCTCACTGGATGTTATGGAGGTCCTCTGTCAAATCCCACGTGTGATGATGTCTAGTGCCATAACTCTATTTTCTATACCAGTACCTACCCACTTTCCTAATTAACTTTCTTTCTGTACTCCCTTTCCTATATCTCCCCTTTCCCCCAACCTGAGTTCAGTTATAACCATTTTCCCGTCCTCCATAGTTGATATGGAGGGTTTAAAGTTCATAATTACTACAAGAATCAGACTGTAAAGTTGTTCCTATATGTAACACCATTTTACGTTATTACTCAATATTTCTGAAATTGATTCTAGCTACAGATAAAGGAGTGCAATGCCACACAGTAATAGAAGTTTATGTATAACCATCACTTATGATAACGATATTTGTAATGTACAGCAATTTACAGCTTATCCCATTCCATTCCTTGTATCTATGACTTTATTTTCCTAATAAAAATCATTTGAATTAAAACACTCTTTGAATGCCTTTCTCCTGAGAAAGCACATCTGCGAAACACGTTGAGAAACCATAGTCTCTCTGCAGTCCACAATTGCTCTCTTCATTCCTAGTGTCATATTACAAAGTAGACTGGTATACATCTGGTGGGCTAATTTTTTCACACAAATAGAGATTTCTATTGTTTGTTTTTTGCTAAACAAACGAAAACAGACTGAAACTTTTGATTTTATTTATTTTTTGCATAAAATTTTTCAGACAGGTAATTTTCCTTCACAGATGTGTGCTGATGATGCTGCACTGATGGTCACTGATGAGGTGGCACTGATGGGCACTGATAGGTGGCACTGATGGGCACTGATGAGGTGGCACTGGGGGGCACTGATAAGGAGGCACTGATAGGTGGTACTGATGGGCTCTGATAATGGTACTGAAGATCCATGATAGGCAGCTCTGATAGGCAGCACTGATAGGCATCACTGATAGGCAGCACTGATGGGCATTGGTAGGTGGCACTGATGGGCACTGATAGGCAGCACTGATGAGGAGCTACTGATGGGCACTAATTGGCAGCACTGGTGGGCACTGTTGGGACTGCACTGTTAAACAGGACACTTATAATCAGTACCTTGATATTCAGTGCTGATGTCTTTTTAACACAAGCTGATTATTGGGTGACGAAAAAAATAGCCGATAACCGGCTTGTGTTTACATCCGTGATCAGCTGTCATTGGACACAGCTGATCACGTGATAAAGGGCTGCTGTGATTGTCTATTTACCCCAATCACAGAGCGGGCCACAGGGGTGCAATCCATATACACCCTCCTGACAAAGTAAGCCTGTGCTGTACCTGCCGTTCCGCTATAGCATGGGTGCAAAGCAGTTAATCATAGTCAACCAGTTATGTTAGGTTGATTTGATACAAGTAAAATCATTTTTTTAACTGATTCATGTCTTTGGTTCTCTTTAAGGGGTAAGGGGTAAGGGGAATTTCCCCATTGGACTCATGGCATCATATATTAGTCATATACTGGCTGTAGAAAACGTTCATTTTAAAATACTTTACAAATCATATGTAGTTAAAAAAACAGATAAAATGTTTCTTTGCTGCCTGCCAATTGGAGAAAGCTCTCAGTTGTATCATTTCTATTATGGAGTAGTAAGGATATAAGTAAGGGGAGAGATTTCTCCAGCTGGTTAGGGCACCTTGGTTAAGGGATCATGTTTTATATGAGCATAAAGATTTTTGAGGACTTTTTCACTGCACAGCAATTAACAGTAAGAATAGCCATGAATTGAAATCTTGTTCTCTTTAGGGACCATTTTTTTTAATGTATTGTTTTGCACTGTTTTAATTAGTGTGGTTTGAACAATATTTTGTTTAAAGAGTTTGTTAACCCATCTACTGTATATAAAACTATGCCAGCCCCTCTATTAGATGCTGGCATAGCACACTATGTCAGTAGTTTAAAAAAACAATTGTTCTAAATACCTAATTTGAGCTGTCTTCAGGCCGGTCACATGACTCATGGCCGCTTTACATCTCCGATGGATTGCATCTGTGGGAAGAGCTGTGATCTTCCTCTGACGCCAGCCAGGGGAAATGACGTGGCCGCTCGTCTCCTCCGCAGAAGCCATGTATCTGAGCTGTAAAGCGGCCGGGGGTCACATGATGGGCCTTAAGACAGCTCAAATTAGGCATTTAGAACACTACTTTTTTTAACTACTGGCATAGTGTGCTATGCCAGCCAGTGAAATTTTTGGGATTTTATTTTACAATAATAGCGGCGGGGGCCGGGCTGGGGCGGAGACAGACACAGAGGAGGATGACAGGCAGGAAGGAGGGGGTGAGGGGGGAGAGAGGAGAGAGGAGAGCAGAGGGGACAGATACGTATGATGCAGGGATGCAATCAGACCATGGTGATTAGGGCGGAGCAGCCCTGATTTTCGTGGTCTGTTTAGGGAGGGCATACAGGGGGGCAGATTACACGGCACAAGCGCTGTGCTGTGTAATCTGCTTTAAGGGACCAGGATCCGCATTCACTTTTTTTGGGTTAACAAACACTTTAATGTTAATGTTTTAGTTCATTGTATAGAAGATTGCATTATAGTGCTGCAGTTTCTATTTTTGTCATAGGATCACATAAAGAAATGTGAAGCCCAAATAGTTTTTTTTTCCATTATTTACAGGCAATATTATTTAGCAAATTTGCTTATTTATCATCATGCTTAGGGTAATTCCTCTGCTCATTTCAATATATTTTGACTAAGCTTAAAATTACCTAGCCAATTTATTTTGCCAATCCCTGAACCCTACTTTCTTTTACTAAAGCTTTACTCTTGCCTTAAGCCAGGCATACTGTTTTATTTTTAACTTCCAAGATAAGTGTTTCACTGTCAAGATATGACTTTCCATTTTGAATTCTTGTAAAAAAAAAACTATATACCGTAACTTATGTTTAATTTAGTTATATAAAAAATAAAAATCAGCACAAGAGTTGTGTAAAGGTAACTTGGCATGACAACCTCCATTTTGAGTTCAGGACGCCATGTCATGGGTTAAAGAAAAGGTTTTTTGAAATATACTTATTTCTGTGTAAAGGTTTTCATGGTCATTTAGGAATATACCATATCTATGGACTTTGCCCTAGCTCATGTTTGTTTAAGATAAGTTAATTATAGTTCTACACAACTGTGTAAACACAGAAAGTATACATTTATGCCACATATGTTGAAGTTCACATGTATGTAAGATTTTTGTTTCATCAGCAAAATATTACCTGAACTTTGTAACACGTACTAGCTAATAGGAAATTATTAACCTGAATTTGTATCATGTGAACTCCTCCCATCCCCAGTTTTGTTTCCTGAATTGCATAAATACCGAGATGTTAAGCTAATTAAACCAGACATCATTTGGGCACATTGCAAAGTCTTTCCTGTGTCAATTTAATGTCTCCATATCTGAGGGGGGTCATTGAAGTCTTTTTCCTGCATTGCACTTTTACCTGCCTGGCTGGTTAGAAGCAACTGAACCCCTACAACTGGGGGCTCGTCCGGGATAAGCAAAATCATCTGAGGTAAGATTTGTTTTGTCTTTATTGACTAAATATTTTCTTGCCTCAGCTCTGATTAAAGCTTTTAGACCCATAAATTAGTAGGGGATAAGAACCATGCCAGGAGGTTAATATTGGGTTTTTGGTAAATCCACAGAAGGGTTTTTGGTAAATCCACAGAAGGGTTTTTGGTAAACCCACAAAGATAAGCAGTACTGCATATAGATACATTCCTTTTGGCAAGGAATATGATAGATACATTCCTTTTGGCAAGGAATATGAAGTGGTTAATGAGGAAGTAGACTCTGGTGACCTCAAAACCTTTGCTTTTCTTTCTGTCGCATAGAAGTGTTAAGATAATAGAAGTATTAAGAATAATTTGTTGTGTGTATCAGAAGACTGTGTGGTAAAACAGTCGTCTCCCACTGTCAATATGGGTCATAAACAAGGTAAAGAATATCCTCCCCCTCTTCCCAACCCAGGAGAAAAGTGTACGGATTTTGTAGCCAGAATTTGTGGTACTGATTATGAATTTATAGTCCCATGAGTTTCAAATTTAGTGGGATAGACCAGAGCCATACACAGTATAGACCCCTTTCCCCGGGATAGTAGTAATGATGAATTTCACATGGGATATGGATTATATGGAAAAGGGAGGAGAGAATTGGTTAAAATATGCCCCATATTGGTTTCAGAGGGACAAAAAGAAGCGAAAAAGCCCACCAAATGTTTAAGTAAGGTAGATTATGACCTGAAACAGAGAAGAAGCCGATAAAAAGAGAGTTGTCCCTGCCCCAACAGCTCCACCTCTGCCAGTAGTCAGTCATCCTCCACCCTCATATGTACATGTCTATCCGAGTTTAAGAGAGGAAGATATTGATCTTCTGGCTCTACATCATGAAATCAGACAACGGCAGATCCCTCCCGCTCCACAACAAGATAGACAGCGCCTACAGATGCAAGGACAGGAAGCTAGAGTCGAGGTAGCTGAACCAGAAGAAGATCAGGGAGCTATAGGAGGTGTAGTTTCACCACCTGGCCAAGAGCAGGAGGAAGAATAGGAAAACGCTGTAGTGGGCAGAACACTTAGTCCCCCTAAATCAAAGAGTGGAACTGTATATAGTAACACTAACCTTCAAGCGTCTTTCATGACCATTGGAAATGAAATATTAAAAAAAGTAATAGACGTTGAGGACATTGACAGGATAGTGAAACATTGCCCCAAACCCACTGCCTCAGCAGGAGGTACTTTAACTTACTTAAAAAAGGCATGTAAGGGTAGAAATTACACACAGGAAGACATGCGCCTTATCATTGATGGCATTATAGGACACACCAGTTCCTGGAGCTGGGCAAATGTTCCAAGTATAAACACTATTGACACTGGAAATGCGGGAGCATATGGGTTAAACACAATAACAGGTAGTAACACTATGTGGATGGAATTAGAGGCTGAAATGATGAAAGTATTTAAAAATAAACGTTCCCTTCCTACTGCCATAGCATGCAAACAAAAGTCAGAAAAATCTGTAGTTGAGTTCTGGAAAAGGTTTCATGAAAATTGGACAACAGAAGCTGGTTTAGCTGCAGCTACTGATGTGGGAGCTTTGTTTATTCAAACTTATATGAATAATCTAAAACCCCAGTTCGCCTTGATGGTCAAACAGATGATATCTGAATGGACCACACAGACAATTGACCAATTTCAGGAAACTTTAATACAGAAAGAAGCAGCAGGATGTTTAAATGTAATGGGAAAGAGAGCAGTGAGTGCCCATTGTCGGGCAGGGTGGCAGTTGTGGAGTTGTTCAAGACCTTCGAGCTGTAAATAACCTTGTGTGTGCCTGTAGTGCCTGTTGTGCCATCACTCCTTACCTCCATACCACCCGATGCAGAGTATTTTTCTGTGATTGATTTAACAAATGTATTTTTTAGCGTCCTTGTGGATGAGGAGACACAGCCAATCCTTGCTTTCTGTTTTTTAAAAACTATTTTTTTTTTGCCAGATGACATGGTGTCATGGGTTATGTTGACCCTGTAGTCTACTCAGTTGTGCTCCAGGCCACATTGCGGTCCTGGACTCCCTGCCATCGTTCTGTCCTACTCCAATATGTTGATTGATATGTAACCCAAGCCAGGTAGCTTGAAAAGAGAATGGTTCAGATCTGCTACATTGGTTGGCAGATAATGGTCATAAAGTTTCCAAAAAGAAACTTCAATAGTGTCAGGAAACTGTTGAATGCCTTGGTTTTGTACTCACAAAAGGTGAAAGGAAAGTCAGTCATGAGCTGCGGCTCTCCGTGGGTCTAGCCCCCCCACAGACCAAGAAGGATATGCTGTCCTTTCTTGGCATGATTAGTTACCTGACTGTTCCTACTATAATAATCTCTTGAGACAAACCACAGGTACTGACATACCAGATTGTATAAAATGCAATGATGAAATGTACAATGCTTGCGTATACCTCAAAACATCTATGATAACAGCTCCTGGTCTTGGCCTCTGAGTATAGCAAAGGGTTTTACCTATTTGCTAGGGACAACTGTAAAACCATGACGGGAGACCTAGCGCAAAAACATGGGAGGCAAACTGCGCCCTATCGTTTTTCCCCCAAGGGTTGTGTCTATGCCAGTGCAGGGCATGCTGGCGTGTCTCAGAGCTTTGGTATCCTGTGCGATGGTGGTGGAAATGGCTACATCATTCACTCTAGGACATGCAACCACACTACACTGTAGGACACATACAGGGCAACAGGATGACATAGCCAAAGGAAATGCTTTAGCTGACAAAGCAGCAAGAGAGGCAGCATCCACACAGCCAGCAGACATCCAAATGCCATTGCTCTCACCTGAAATCTCACTCCTAGATAAAACATTGCATGAACTCCAAACATATGCTACAGACAAAGACATCCAACAATGGAACTCAATAGGTGTGCAGACAAGGCCAGAAACTGGCCTTGTCTGCCAAGAGGGGAGACTATGTATCCCTGTAGCCAGCGCACCCATTTTTATTTCACAATACCATGGGATAGGTCACAGACGGTGGAAAGTCACATGTGAACTTTTGGATAAGGATTTTTACATTCCAGGTCTTCCCTCTCTGGTTAAGGCATATGTTTCCAGATGCATCACATGCATTCGGAATAATCCCAGGAACCCTCACAAGGCAAAACATGAACATCTGATATATCCATCTACACCATTCACTCATTTACAAATTGATTTTACACACATGCCCAAACTAGGTAAAAGACAGGAATATTTGCTAGTAATAGTGGACATGTTCTCAAGATGGATGGATAGAAGTGTTTGTAACAACACAGGAAGATGCACAAAGAGTAGTAAGAATTCTCAAACAGGAAATCATTCCCAGATGGGGATGCCCACTTCAGATCAACTCAGACAATGGTCCTGCATTTGTGGCCAAACACTGAAAATAGAATGGAAGTTTCATATTCCTTACCACCCCCAGAGTTCAGGTATAGTGGAAATGATGAACAGAACCATTAAAGATAAGATCAGGAAAGCCACTGGAGGTACGTATGCAAATTGGAAGAAGGTCCTACCAGCTGTACTAGCCGAGGTAAGAATGACACCCTCTAAAAAGACAGGATACTCCCCTTTTGAAGTTTTAATGGGTAGGCCATTCCCCACCCCATGAGCCAGACAGCCACTTACGTTGGAAAGAGAGGACCTAGATCTTATTCAGAATAATTATGTAAAAAAAAAAACGTATTGAAACTTTAGATCAAGTTGAAAGGAATGTTGCTCGCACCTCTCCTTGTTTCTTCACAGGAACCAACACACCCTTTAAGCCGCACCAAGAAGCAGGAGTATCTCTTGGACTCCCAACCACAGTGATCGCAGTGACTCGCACAGCCATTCTGGTGGAAACACAACAGGCCCGGATCCATGCCAGTCGTGTGAAGAAGGTGAACCAAACATCTAAGAAGCAAGCCAAGGAAAATTGAGTGAAGCAGTTGGTCAAGGCTCTGAACAAAATGACGTCGCTTATTTCACCACGGACTTCTGGGAAAGCCTTGTGCCTCTTATGCTGGGCTGCCCTGATCGTGTTTTTGCCAACTTGGCAGATAACTAACTGTGTTTATCATCCTGAAGATTTGGGACACATAAAGAGTATTTGTGGAGCCTCTAAAACTCCACAACAGAATATTAATATGAATAATACACATGACAGACACAAGAGAAATGAAAACTCAGAAATTAATACAGATAAAATGTTATTATTGAAGTTTAAATATGCCTATTTACAGAAATCAGGATATGAAAATGTTGGATATGTAGTCAAATTACACCCCTCCACTGTTAGTATTCCTCTCATGGCTGTACCCTTTAAATATCATAAATGTGAAATACAATAATTAGTACTGAGGAAGATGACCCCAGGGAAGAGATAGAGTGTTATCAGATTGTCAGATTAGCAGATTTGTATGATGCCAAGATGGGTGATATGAATGAGTAAAGATATGTATCCACATACACCCTAAGAAGAGCTTTACTCCCATAGATGTGAAGTAGTACTGTGGACCCTCTGGTATCATACTAAGTAGAGAAGATATGGTAGTGACCCAGCCATAGGGGTCTGATAATGCTGAGATATACATATATATATCTATCTAAATAGACTTAATGAAAAGGTTGAATAATTACACTGGAATCATTGATGAAATAATGGAAAAGATTCTGATGATATTACTAAATTAAATATAGAAACTAGAGCAATTAAAAAATGATTAGAACTACATAAGTTAGCCATAGAAAGCATGAGTGCTGCTTTAACTGGGTTATGTGAGAACACAGAAGATTATGAGTGTTGTACCTGGTTTCATAACACTAGTATTGAGGTACCAGATTATTATGATATAATTGCACAACACCGAAAGGAAGTAAGCAAATTACAAGATGAAGCTAGAAACATTGCCAAGACATGGGATCCTTTTGCAAACCTAAGTTCTGGAGTAGGAATACTGACATGGTTGAGAAGTGCAGCCATAACTATTATTATGATAAAAGAAAGATTATATAACTGTGAAAGGTATTAGATGAGACACATAAAAAAAATTGTCTCAAAGAGAGGATTGTAAAGGTAACTTGGCATGACAACCTCCATTTTGAGTTCAGGACACCATGTCATGGGTTAAAGAAAAGGTTTTTTGAAATATACTTATTTCTGTGTAAAGGTTTTCATGGTCATTTAGGAATATACCATATCTATGGACTTTGCCCTAGCTCA
This sequence comes from Rana muscosa, assembly GCA_029206835.1. Taxonomy (NCBI): domain Eukaryota; kingdom Metazoa; phylum Chordata; class Amphibia; order Anura; family Ranidae; genus Rana; species Rana muscosa. The sequence goes on from CM055127.1 coordinate 75,839,629, forward strand.
TGTTTGTTTAAGATAAGTTAATTATAGTTCTACACAACGGTGTAAACAGAAAGTATACATTTATGCCACATATGTTGAAGTTCACATGTATGTAAGATTTTTGTTTCATCAGCGAAATATTACCTGAACTTTGTAACACGTACTAGCTAATAGGAAATTATTAACCTCAATTTGTATCATGTGAGCTCCTCCCATCCCCAGTTTTGTTTCCTGAATTGCATAAATACCGAGATGTTAAGCTAATTAAACCAGACATCATTTGGGCACATTGCAAAGTCTTTCCTGTGTCAATTTAATGTCTCCAGATCTGAGGGGGGGTCATTGAAGTCTTTTTCCTGCATTGCACTTTTACCTGCCTGGCTTGTTAGAAGCAACTGAACCCCTACAAGTTGGTACTTACATTTAATGAAAAGTGACAAGTGATGTCCTGTCACAGACACTCATAAAGAGTACCAGATATGCCTGCCTTTTTTTCCTTTTCCTCCATTTATAGGAGCTGTACTATAGCTTCCATGAATGAAAAGTGATCTATGAATGGAGGTGGTAGACCTTTCATTCATCCTCCATTCATAGAGCATTTTTCATTCATGGAAGCTATAGTACAGCTTCTTTGAATGGAGACAGGGCAAAGAGGGTGAGCATAGTCGGCACTCTTGATATTGGCCTGTGACAGCGCTCATATTAACCCAGAACTGGAAGATTACAGCTGCAGATGTGGGGCAAGGGGAGGCAATACAATACAGTAGGGACTGATCAGCCAATCATGCAGCCCTACTAGAAGATTACAGCTGCAGGGGTATGGGGAGCAATGCAGTACAATAGAGACTGATTAGCCAACCATGCAGCCCTACTCCCCCCTCCCCACCCTATTTTGAATGCTGATGTACAGGGGAATATAGGATGCTAGTACGCCTGCAGATTTGATTACTTTTTTTTATTTATTTTTAATTAATACAAAATTAATTGGGAATCTGTTAATGTACACATGCTTACATTTTAATGTCAAGACAAGTCTAAAGTTGAGATTTTTGTTTTTTGTTTCGGTTTATGACTTTTTCTTAAGTCACTTAAAACCTGAAAGGTCTGTACTAGGGAACAAAGCCAAGCTACTGAAAACTACTACAAGCTCCAGTTATATTTCTGTATGTAATGTGCTTTAAATGATCTATTATCTGCTTTAAATTAAGTATTGAAGAGGCTAGGAAAACACATACCGGTATAACATTTTCAACAATTAATAACATCTTCAAGAATTAAAACAGATCTCCATCGGCTGAGGTCATAACATTTTAAAAGCTGGAGAGAAAGGTTTTATTTTAAAGTTTAGCGATAGCAAAATTATTTTAAATCAACATGATTTAGATATTTTTTTAAATTAAGTACATAAAACTGATACAGTACACATTACGTTGATACCCAGAGCATCTTGCTTGGTGTGGGAAAAATATCAACAGTCAAAGCATAATCATAGCTTCAATCTGCTAGACATATTTGTTGAAATGGGTTTACAGATTCTGACTTTCCATTGTGCAGTCTTTAGTTGTGTTTTCTATTTGCCTTACCTCTGAAATCAGTGCCACAGGGTGCTCTTTGATAAGGTTGTATTATGGAAGGTTTTTCACGTTAACACGGTCCAGCAGTTTTTCTGTTGAATCATGTGGTACTGAGAGAAGAATATATTTTCTAACCTGCACACCACCAAAATAAACGCATCCAATTTGATCCCTTGATAAAATGACAGCCAGAAGTTCAGTAAAAGTGAAGTATATCATGTGATGCAAAGAAGTAAAACCTAAATTTAGCCTGAGAAGTTTGTCCTGAAGTAGAACTAAGGCAAAGCTTTTTTTTTTTTTCATTTTGGATCGAGAAAGGGAGAGTTATATAACCCCTTCCTCTCAACCGTAAAGGTGATTCAGTGGCTGTATAGCCTCTTGGATCGCTTTGACATTAAAGAGCAACACTGACTGATAAAAATGACACTAGGAGCATGACTGAAGCTAGTAGAACCATTTAAACCCATGGATGTACAGCAAAATTATGATATCATGCATGTCTTTCTCTTGGTATAATTCATTGGAGTGAATTTGTATTTGTCTTAATCAAGTTATTTATCTTAATCAAATAAAGATCTGCACAAAAAATTACGTTTGGTGAACTAAATTTTAATTGGTGGCTGTTGGCTTATGTAGAAAAGATTTTACTTAAAGTGGTTCTAAAGGCTCAGGGTTTTTTACCTTTATGCATTCTATGCATTAAGGTAAAAAACATTCTCTATGCAGCCGCCCCCCCCCCCCAATACTTACCTGAGCCCCATCACAGTCCAGCAATGTGTACGAGAGCCAGAAATTGCTGCTCCAGGCAGGTGTATCTAGGTAAAATCCTTCTCTATGAGTAAACACTGAATAGAGTGTGAAACACGTCAGCTGTCCTGGGTTCATGCTGTTATTTGTAGTGCCTGTTTCCTTTTAATAAACTATGTTGGATTGGAGTGCGGCTGTCCTAACTACTTCTTGTTCCCAAATTAGGACAAAGAGCGGGTGGGGCCGAGACACGGCTCTATGTGTGAATGGACATGCAGAGCAGCCCCTTGGCAGCGAGCCAGCTTGGGTGCCCCTAGAGCATGTGCTTGCTCTGGGGGCACTCGGCAGGTGGAGAGGGCAGGAGTGCCTGCGGGGGCCAGAGAGGAGGAGGATCGGGGCTGCTCTGTGAAAAAACATTGCACAGAGCAGGTAAATATGACATCTTTGTTATTTAAAAAACAAATTGCCCTTAAAGGGGTTGTAAAGGTTCATGTTTTTTCACCTTAATGCATCCTATGCATTAAGGTGAAAAAACACCTTGCAGTGTCCGGCCCCCCAGCCCCCCCAGTTTTACTTACCTGAGCCCCGAATTTCCGTGGGCATGTCCCCGCCATTCTCCTCTCCACGGAGTCCCGACTTTGATTTGATAGATTATGAACGCCAAGTGTATGACACAGGAGCGTGGCCGCAAGGTAACCCCCTCGGGAGAGCGCTTCCCAGAGGGTGTTATCTAATGCGGGGAGGAGCCGCGAGAGCCGCCGTGGGACCCCAGAACAGGTGGATCGGGGCCACTCTGTGCAAAACGAACTGCACAGTGGAGGTAAGTATGACATGTTTGTTATTTTATTTTTTTAAACAGGAACCTTTAGTGTCACTTTAATATCACTTTCCAACAAATGACAATTGCTACATTTTTACTCTGGTATATTCACAAAAGGTAAATATTACGATTTGTAACAATGCAAAAATGTTCTTTTTGCTAAAGGGATGAAATGCTTTAGTAAACAGAATCTTGAAAATTTACAAATTACAGCATCTCATCAAAAAAAGACATGTTAATGGATGTTAGAGTACCTTTTTTCTATTATTTTGTATATGTTGGTGCTATTACACAATGATTTTGAATGATATGGCGAGTTTGATCCAAGTTCAATTGGTGCATCAGATTCTTTCTGGCAGTGGATCTGGACTGAACTCTTCACATCAGATTTGAGTGTAAGTATCGTGCACTCTAGCCGGGTTTTCTTTGTGTTACCAGCTGAGTAATGTTTTTAATTGGTTAGTTCACTTGTAACCTAATGATGACACATCAGAGCAGTATATAGGTGATTGTGAAGACTAGTTCTAATAGGTAATGACTAAGCGCTAACTTTTGCACAAAACGCGTCTACCTCTTTGTCCCCTGCTCCATCTGTCAACAACTTTTCATATGATGCTTCAATATAAAGGATTATTGAAAAGTGCAGCCGTTCGGAATCATTTTCCTATGTACCTTTTAAGCAAATTTGGTAAATTATGTGTGGGAATTTTATCATTTATCTACTTCTTATGGGAATTTTATTGTTAAAGCTTAAACTCCAAGATAAGAATAAAATACACAGACAAAACACATACAGTATATGATAGTTGTTTTATATGGCAAAGGTTTTGTATTTCTGTCAGTCCCGTTTTAAGATTTACAAAACTCTATCACACAGTGCAGCTTTATCTGGCAATACAGAAGACCTGATTTTTCTCTACAGCAATTTAGTAATACAACTCAGTCTTGTCCCTGCCTCCTGCCTGTGGGTGATGCAGCAGACTGATGAGCTCATTGTCATGTCACCCTATTCCCTCATATGGTACCTAAAATCGTTGCATATATATATATATATATATATATATATATATATATATATAGCTTCAACTCTCCGGCAAGACTGCCCACAAGGTTTAGGAGTGTGTCTAATGTAATGTTTGACCATTCTTCCAGAAGCGTATTTGTCAGGTCAGGCACTGATGTGGATGGGAAGGCCTGGCTCGCAATCTCCACTCTAATTCACTCCAAAGGTTTTCTGTCAGGTTGAGATCAGGACTCTGTGCAGGCCAGTCAATTTCCTCCACTCCAAACTCGCTAATCCCTGTCTTTCAAATAGAAGTGCAGTAAAATGTTCCCAAAGTAGTTAGCAAGGTAAAGCTGTCTGTACACAGTGTCCCAGTGAAGTAACAAAGAAAGGTTTGCAAAGGTGGGCAATTGCCCTCTCACCAACAACCAGGCCAATTCAAAGCCTTCTGGACAGTGGCTCTCGGAGAGATATCCTTGCAGCGGGACTAGCTTTAATGATCATCTGATGCGAAGTGCGGGTTGACAGACTGCCGAGTTGGTGCTGGATGGATGTCTGACAAACAGCATGCAATGCTAGGCCCTTCTTGGCCGGGTTGGAGAATGCTGTACCCCGTGTGGTAGTCTGCGACCTCACCCTCTCTATACAGAGAGGTCCATCACACACAGGGCCCAGGAGGAAGAGAGTGTGAGGCGGGCCTCTGGTCTCCTTTTTAGCTCTACCCAGCAATCTCCCTGATGGTAGCAAAGATCCCTGGGATATGTAGTCCAGGTGTATTTCATGCGGATAAATTACCATTCGAAGGAACTACTAATCCCACAATCCCTTTAATTTAGCTCATGAATATAATGTCAGATAGTAACGCTGGGCACTAGAGGGACAATACAATATATATAGAAATGATGGGGAAATGCTGTATTTTGCAATTGTAGTCCACATTGCTACATAGCAGTACTTTATTTTCTTTTAAATTGCCGGCACTTCCGGTAGCTGCCGCTTAGGCAATTACATCTCTGGGCTATCACGTGGACTCCTGCGATATTGGCGTAATCTATCCCAGGAGTCTTCGCTTATTCGTCTAATCTTCCAGATACACTGTGCGCCAGTCACTGTCACTAATGCGCAAGATCTGGAGGTGCATGCTGGGTAAACCAGCTGCACTACTTCTCGGAACTCATTGGTGCTGACTTGCTTTGTGCACTGGTCCAAATTATTTGGTGGAGGGGGCAATTATGGTGTGGGGTTGTTTTTAAAGGGTTGGGCTTGGCCCCTTAGTTTCAGTGAAGGGAACTCTTAAGGCGTCAGCATACCAAGACATTTTGGACAATTTCATGCTCCCAACTTTGTGGGAACAGTTTGGGGATGGCCCCTTCCTGTTCCAACATGACTGCGCACCAGTGCACAAAGTAAGGTCCATAAAAGACATGGATGAGCGAGTGGAGTAACTTGACTGGCCTGCACGGAGTCCTGACCTCAACCCAATAGGACACCTTTGGGATGAAATCGAGCGGAGAATGCAAGCCAGGCTTTCTCGTCCAACATCAGTTCCTGACCTCACAAATGCACTTCTGGTAGAATGGTAAAACATTCCCATAGACACATTAAATCTTGTGGACAGCCATCCTTGGAGAGTTGAAGCTGTAAGGCTGGGTTCACATCTAAGCCAGATGCCACTGACAAAACTTTTACCGCTGACAGAGGTATATAATATATCAGTATACCTCTGTCCGTGGTAAAAGGTTTGTCTCATTCCCGAAACTGATACATCTGTAAAAAAGCTTGTTTTTTCAAACTTACTAACCTGATCACCAGGTGAAAATAATAGAAATAAAGCCTAAAAAAAACAAATGCAGCCATCACATCTAAGAATTGGTAAAATGGTAACAAATGCTTGCTTTTGGGTTTAAATCTGCTTTAATGATTAAATTATGCATTAATGAAAAGAGAGCTATGTCTTTGATATAGGCCTGGAGTTTAGCTTTAATCGTTGTACAAATGTCACATACTATTTAAAATGCAGTTATGAATAAAACTGCATCTCAGAAAAATGTAGAGGAAAAAAATGCTTTGTTTGTGTACTTGTTTAATATGTTTTGGATAATAATCGGCTATTTCAGAAATCCAGTCTGACTATAATCATATTTATTTTTGTTCAAATTCTTGTGAAAAAAAAATGAAAAGCCTTAATTGCTGCATGATTTCAGTTGTTCAGTCAGCTCAATTCAGGTTGCAAAAATATCTACGCTATAATATTTTATATTTCTTACTGCCCATTGCAATATATCATATTTGTTTTTTATTCTTTCACACATAGTTTGGTGACTGGAATTTTTTGGTGTTGGATAAACACCAGTGAGATGGAAATGAAGGACATCTATTAGCAAACGTATGTACAGTAAGTATAGGAAACACCCCTGGTGAATTATAGCAAAAAAAAAGTAGTAGTTAAACCCACAACTGCTTTTTTTTTTTTTACCACTACTATTCCTTTATATTGGCTTTTGAAATTTACAAATTCATCAATTAATAAATCAGATGAAATGTTTAGCACTGGGAAACACTTTTTGAAAGATTAAAAGTGCATTTTATATCCAACCACTGTATATACAGTAGATCAGACCAAAATAAGAGACAAATGAGGAGGAAAGAAGGACAGTTCCAAATTAGGGACAGTCCCTCAAAATCAGGGACAGTTGGGAGCTATGCCAACTAAAGCCATTGTTTTCTGCGTACCCCATTTAGGTTTACAACGCAGCCGGAAGGTGCGGTGCAATGAGCTTCAGTAAAATGCAGACATGTAGCATTTCCCAGCAGCACACAGGAAGGCACCTCAAGTTATGGGGCAGAAGTGCAGCGCACCGCTTTGTGACACTTCAAATGAAGTTTAACTACTTCAATACCAGGCACTTACATCGGTTTTTATTTTTTGCTAAACAAATTAAAAAAGACGGTTTTTCTTTTGTTTCCGTTATAAAATTTTGTAAATAAGTAAGTATTCTCCTTCACTGATGGGCACTGATAAGGCGGCACTGACGGGCACTGATAAGGTGGCACTGCTGAGGTGGCATTGATGGGCACTGAGGGGCACTGACGATGGGCACTGATAGGCAGCACTGTTGGGCACTGGTAGGCGGCACTGATGGGTGTCACTGATATGCAGCACTGATGGGCACTCATGGGTGGCACTGGTGGGCACTGATGGGCACTGATAGGTGACACTGATGGGCACTGAAAGGCTGCACTGATGGGTACTTATGGGTGGCACTGATAGGCGGAACTGCTGGGCACTGATGGGCACTGATAGGTGGCACTGATGGGCACTGATATGTGGCACTGATGGGCACTGATGGGCACTGATATGCAGCACTGATAGATGGCACTGATAGGCATCACTGATGGCACTGGCACTGGCAGGCATTGCTGATGTGCACTGATTGGCAGCTGCCTGGGCACTGATTGGCAGCTTCCTGGGCATATTCCTGGTGGTCTAGGGTGGCATACCTGGTGGTCCAGTGTGGTGGCCATCCCTGATGGTCCTGGCAGCATCCTGGTGGTCCTGGGTGGGCATCTGAGGGGAGGCTGTGGTAATAAACAACCAGTACAGACCCCCCCCTGTCAGGAGAGCAGCCGATCGGCACTCCTCTACTCACGTCTGTCAGACGCGAGTGAGGAAAAGCTGATCAATGGCTCTTCCTGTTTACATTGTGATCACCCGTGATTGAACATGGCTGATCACGTGGTAAAGAGCATCCGACTGACATGCCGCACTACCGATCGCCGCGATGCGTGCCCCCACGGGCGCACGGCGGCTGCTATCCTGCTGGACGTCATATGACGCCCAGTCAGAATAACTGAACCACCGCCTGGTCATCATTCTGCTATAGGCCAGATGGGAAGTGGTTAAAAAAAAGTGCAATGCCAGGAAAAGCACATCACATTTTCCCCTCACAGCAGTGCACTGTCGATAAAACTGACAGCTACCTGCAAGCTAAAATGGTGCCTGAATGAAAATGACAAAAAAGTGCCTTATTTACATAGGCAGACTGGCGTTTTTCCTGTGTAACGAATGACCGGTGGGTGCCGGCGGACATTGAGTCCACGGTACCCGCTTATTGGCTCTCGCTGTGAATAATCAAGTGCTGGATCACGTACTAGGTACGTGATCCAGCACCGGGGAGCCACCTTGCCACTGTATAAACATGCTCTAATGACAACATTAATTACATCTTCCAGTGATGTAGATTTATTGTCAACCATGATAAGCATATGCATGCTGACTGGTGCCATGACAATCCTCTCCTGTCACACGCCCACCACAAATGACAATTTCCTGGCTCAATGCTGAATGTCAAAAAACTATCTGGAAAAGCTGACTGACATAATTAAAGTGATTGTAAAGTCTTGGTTTTTTTTTCACTGTAAAAATAACAAACATGTCATACTTACCTCCTCTGTGCAGTGGATTTGCACAGAGCAGCCTGAATCCTCCTCTTCTCGGGTCCCTCTTCTGTGATCCTGGCCCCTCCCTCCTGTTCAGTACCCCCACAGCAAGCAGCTTGCTATGGGGGCACCCGAGCTGAGTCACAGCTCCCTGTTGGCATTCAGAGACAGAGCCCTGGCCCGCCCCTCCCTCTCCTGATTGGCTAGTTGACTGTCAGAAACCATGAATCAGACCGAGACAGAAGTACAGTTAACCACTTCCTTACTGGGCACTTAAACCCCCCTCCTGCCCAGACCAATTTTCAGCTTTCAGCGCTGACGCACTTTGAATGACAATTGGTCATACAACACTGCACCCAAATTTCATTTTTATAATTTTTTTCCCACAAATAGAGCTTTCTTTTGGTGGTATCTTATCACCTCTGCGGTTTTTATTTTTTGCGCTATAAACACACAGAGATCCACGTCCCTGGCTCTGTGACAGGCGATCGCGCGTACCTGGTGGACATCGCGGCCGCCAGGCACACGCATCGGCACCCGCGTGACACAGCGGGCACAGCTCTTCCGCGATGCGCGCCGCCGCAGGCGCCCATTGCGGAAGTAAACAAGAGGACGTCCTGGGGACGTCCACCCGGCAGTTCAGGTCCGCGCTGCAGCTGTCTTTCGGCTATAGCACGGCTCTGAAGTGGTTAAATCACACTTATTTAATAATAATAAAAAGGTAAACAGAGTAAGCATAGTCAAAACATAGACAAAGTTCAGTAACCGGATCGGGTAGTCGGCCAAGCCAATGTCAGAGAGCCAAAGATAAACGTAGTAGTACAACAAGCAGGATAAGGAGCCAGAAGGAACGTCATCCGAGCAAGTCCACAACAGGAACGCAGGAGAAAGTCTCTGTTATGTTGACAAAGGCGAAGGCAGAGATGAAGTGAGCTGGAAGGCTTCAAGTAGGCAGGACTGACGAGCAGATCATCAACAGGTGAGTCACTGTGGAGAGAAAGGAGCTGGCAATTAGCCGACAGCTGAGCTGCCAGCTCAGAGAAGGAAGGGCTGAGCCCAGCCCTGACATTGACTTTGATTGACAGCAGCGGGAGCCAATGGCCGTTTTTATTATGTTATTATAACATCCAGTGTGCATGAGGCCTAACTGACATCACCAGTGACACTAATGCAGTGATCAGGGCTAGTACTATACACTGTCACTGTACTAATGACACTGGCTGAGAAGGGATTAACATCTAGGGGCAATTAAAGGGTTTACTGTGTGAAATGTGTGCAATATGTGCTGATTTTACTAGTAGATGTGGCTGATTTTTCTCCCTGTGTTCATAAACAAAGACCTCTGTACTGTGATTCGCTAAGTAAATAGTGTAGTGGGTAGCACTCTCACCTAGCAGTAAAAAGGGTCGCTGGTTCAAATCCCAAACACAACACTACCTGCCTGCAGTTTGCATGTTCTCCCTGTGCCTGCGTGGGTGTCCTCCCACGCTCCAAAGATATGCTTGTAGGTTACCGTATTTTTCGCTCCATAAGACGCACCTGACCATAAGATGCACCTAGATTTTAGAGGAAGAAAATATGAAAAAATAATATTCTGAACCAAATGGTGTACTAAAATATTTAATAAAATATAACAGAATAATATTTCTACACTACAACCAATGTAAGGGGGCACCCTACACTGATCCCCAATGTAACTTGGACATTTACATGACCTCAACACAACACAACAGGAGTATTTACATCAACCACCAATGTATTGAGATATTTACAATGACCAGTAACAGGTGTATTTACAGTAACTCCCCCCCCCCCATCTCTCTACTAACCTCTGCATTCTTATCTCCCTCTCAGTACAACGCTGCCCCTCTAACTCATCTGCAAACCTCTGTCCCTCAAACCCCTCATCTTCTAACCTCTGCACGCCAACCCCTCCTTCCCATTCAACTCTGCACCTCTGCACACTTCCTCTGCTCACCTCTGCACCTCAAACCCACCTCTTTGATTACCTGTACATGCCCCCTATACTCACCTGTATGCTGTTTACATCTTCTAGGTGGGCGGCATGCAGAGGTGCAGGCATAATTTGCATATGAATCGCAGCGGTCAATCTAATTTGCATAACAATGCCCGCATACATATGAAAGAATGCCGATCCTGTGAGGGTTAAATAAGGAACAATACCTTTTGTTTCTCTCCCTCTAGCAGCTGAAGGCAGGAGAGAAACAGGATTTAGCTGGTGCAGAGTGCTGCACAGGGCACCTTTCTGCTGCCAAAACGATCCCCCTATCAACGGCTCTCCTGGTCATGTTTCGCTCCATAAGACGCACAGACATTTCCCCCCTGTTCTTTGGGGGGAAAAAAGTGTGTTTTGTGGAGCAAAAAATTCGTTAATTGGCTTCTGTCTAAATTGGCCCTAGTATATGAATGTGAGTTAGGGACTTTATGCCGCGTACACACGACCGTTATTCACGTCATGGAAAAAAACAAAGTTTTTCTCTACGTGATTTTTCGTGTTTCCTCTCAAGCCTGCCTTGCATACACACGTTCATGAAAAAAAAAACGCTTTAGCAAAGCGCGGTGACGTACAACACGTACAACGGCACTATAAAGGAGAAGTTCCATTTGAATGGCGCCACCCTTTGGGATGCTTTTGCTGATCCTCGTGTTAGTAAAGTTTGGTGAGAGACAATTGGCATTTTTCTCGTCATGAAAAACGGTCGTGTGTACGCGGCATTAGATTCTAAGCTTCTTGAGGGTAGGGACCGATGTGAATGTGCAATGTATATGTAAAGCGCTGCGTACATTGACGGCGCTATATAAGTACCTTAAATAATAATAATAAGTCCATCAGCAGGTCCTGGCCATAAATCATTGGCCAGCACATGCTAACCGACTTGTGCTGTAGCGAATCACAGCCCAGATGGGGCGTGCGCTCCATAGCCAAAAATGCCGGCTCATGTATATGTATGTAATCAAGCACAGAACAGCCACCTGTCAGCCATATATGTGCATGGGCCAGTCCGCAAGATGTTAAGGTATCCCCAAGTATGCTCTTAAAAGGAATTAAAAATCTGCTCTCTACTAAAACTACTATATTAAAAAAATCCTTGTTTAATTGATTTTCCTCATTGTAGTGCCTAGATAACTATGCCCTTTATTACTTAAAATTTGAAAAAATGGCCTTGAAAAAGACCAGAAAATAAATTACAAGTCTGGGCTCCTATAGAATTCAGTGGGGTTCAGCACTTTGTTTGCTATTTGTGGATTTCAGGCTGGGATTTTGTATCCTCCTGCAAATCAAACTCAGGTCAGTTTGCTCATTACAAATGGCCACAATGACCTTAATCATAATAGTCTACAAATACAACAAAACATATATTGCAATAGTGAGTAAAGCCTTGTACACACGATCGGATTTCCGGATGACTAAACGTCAGTTTTTTGTTGCCTGCTAGTCTCATGTCGAAAGTGAAGAGGTTACTCACCATACGAACATTCTCGTACGACAGAATACAACTTCAGAAGTGACTTAATATGTTGACTACTTTTGTATGTATTCTTTCGTTTCTGAGCACGCGTAGTCTTGCGCTTACTTTTTTTACGTACGAAAACCATACTAATTAAAGGAAAATCGGACGCTGAGTTCACGTACAACAAAAATTTTATAGTCTGCACATCCAGCTTTTTTCTGAAGAAAAAACGGAATTGGCTGTCGAAAGCACCATACTAACGATCCGAAAATCAGCAGATCATTCGTCGGATAAAATTTTACTTCCGATTTCGTATCGTGTATACGGGCTTTTAATAAACAGCATTACCACAAGAGCATGGTGCACTCATCTTTATTAAGATAACATTTTGAAAATTTTTAGGTAAAATCGTGTCAGTTTATTTCAGAGATCCCAGAATGTAACTACAAAACTCCAGGGCAATGTTTTAATGGTAGAGTGGAGAAAGGTTAAAACTTCTGGCAATTTTTTAAATTGCTGTTCATGTCTCTTTTGAGGATTTCTTTTTACTTCCTGTCCAGGTAAGATTCATCTCCAGAACAAGAAATTCCCTGGTGAGAGTACACACAACAAATAAGACCCCAAAATAGGTTCTAACACTCACCACTACTCCAAACATGTATTTCCTTTTCAAAGTTTTCCAATTAGCCATAATTTGAGTCCCTACTGGGTCTTTATAAATGGTCATTGATTCTACTGGGGAAATCTCCTCAAAAATCTGATCCTATAATGACAGCTAGAACTGTCATGATCCAAGTTCTCTAGCTCCTCTTTTATGGATTCTCTTTAGGAATATTTTGAAAATATTGTTTTTCCTCACACATCGCTGGCATAACTAGAATGGGGTTTGGGGGAAGGGAAAATGTACTTCTAAAGTTTAAAAAACATAGAAAAATTTATTAAAAATAATCTATTAAAAATGCTTGTATGCATGCCTAGTGATGAATTTAAGCTATACATTTAACCACTTAAGGACCGGAAGGATTTGCCCCATTAATGACCTGGTAATTTTTTGCGATACGGTACTGCATCGCTTTAACTGACAATTGCACGGTTGTACGACATTGTACCCAAACACAATTGAAGTCCTTTTTTTCCCACAAATAGAGCTTTCTTTTATTGGTATTTTATCACCTCTGTGGTTTTTCTTTTTTGCGCTATAAACAAAAAAAAAGACTGACAATTTTGAAAAAAATATATATTTTTTACTTTTTGCTATATAAAATATCCCAAAAAAACTAAAAAAACACATTTATTCATCAGTTTAGTCCAATAAATATTCTTCTACATATTTTTGGTAAAAATAAAATAAAAATTGCAATAAGCTTATATTGATTGAAAAAAAGGGGAAAATAAATTGTGCTAAGATTTGTAAGGTCTCTAATCCCACAATGATTGAATTTGGGATAAATGGGGAGCAGCAAAACCTTCTGCGAACAAAAACAGTGAAAACAAAATGGAAAAATTATGTTTGCGCTAACCCTGAATCAGAAAATCACAACTAAATGCAAGTTAATACAAAAACATTGTGAACATCAACATAAAAAATAAATAATAAATATACGGTAAATACAAAAGTGAACAATTGTAGTGGCAAATATCCTCCAATAATAAATGACACAAATAATATGTTGAAAGTTGAATAATTGGTGCCTAATGAATTGGTCCAAAACTATGAAGGATAAGTTGCCCTGGTCAGAGGGTCAAAGTTCATAAAAAATTAAACCATAAACTGATGCGTTGTAAGAACATAAGTGAAATTACGTACACCCGTGCAAAATAAAAAGTCTCTAATAATGAAATTTCCATGAAACAATCTTCTCATTGAAGGAGACCAGTGAAATCCACCACCAAAATGAAGGTAATGCCTGCTTACCAGAACTCAATGACCCCCCCCTTACAGAGAATCAGGAGAAACTTTGAATGGATACAATCAGCTCCAGAAGAAGCAATCCCAATCAGCGTGTTCCATGACAGTTCAATGGATCCCAGATTCATATGCCAGACCATGTAAAAGACATGTAACCTCCATAGTGTAAAACAGTTACGGTTTTATTGAATGATAAAAAAGAATCACACTTACAATTTAGAAGCATAAAAACAGCCTTAAGCCTGCAGTGCCGGTCGGACAGTCACAGGCAAACCCGTCCTATCTGGATGGTGAGTATGGTGGGTGGTGACGTCCATGCGCCGGTCTGCTCCGCCCTACGTAGTTTCGCAACAAGATTGCATCTTCCAGGGGCACGGGCGGCGCATCATGTCACCCCTTAAATACAATAGAACAATATAGCCACGCCCCGTTAGGAGCCACCGTGCACATGCGCACTGGCCCTGTAGCCAAGCCTCATTCTGAGCCGCCATCTGCAAGTTTTGAAAACAAAACATCACTGACACCGCAATCATGCAGAAGTCAGTGGTCACATTACATGGGATATTATGAATAGAGGACAAACATCCAGGACCAGCCCGGAAGCACCCTAAACTATGCGGACTCAAACATTATGAAATAAACTAATTAAAGCCAAAAAGAGGAGATCAATCCTCAGATTTAGGATGATGGTGATGAAAACCCTAAAAATTAGATGGAGATAATTTTAATTAGTTTTAAATTAAAACCAAAGGAAGGGATAAACAATAAATGGAAAAAATATTATATTGAAAAATAGAAAAAATTTAAATAAATAAAAAAATGGAAGCACTCTCTAAGTGGTCAATGGTTGAAAAAGGGCACAAAAAGGAGATGGCAATGCTAATCAAAAAAAACATTTTTCTTTTTACTAAGGTTTAAAAACCTACAGAACACCCACGTATGCCCAAATGGTCAGAACCTATGGCGACATCTAGTGGGGAAATTAAAATAAGAATAAAAATGTGAAATATAAAAATAAAAATAAAATTGGAACAAAAAAACAAAAATGGGGAATATATGGACCTAACATACTGCTTGTAGGAAATGATTCCAAACAGTCATGTAAAGGTACAGGATAAATAATAAACATAGTTGAGGAATATGTATGAATAATTAAATAGGACTCAAAAAAGGGTCCACAGGGTGGATAACTAAAAACAGATAGAGGCTCAGAACTAAGAACATCACCATTCATAGTAATATGCAAAGTCCATGGAGCAACCCGTTTTGATATAATAATAAATCAAATGATGATATTATCAAGATAAAAAATTATCAAAAAACAAATATAGTTGGATAATCATAACGTCTGCTGATAGGCAGATTGAAGATGTGATACAGATCTCCACACTTGGAATGGACTGGACAATGCTTATGAGTTTTCGACATTGAGGCCGAACGGAACGTAAGTCTTTAAGCGATAAATCCAGGCCATTTCCAGCTTGGAGATTTCCTTAACTAAGGAACTGCCTCTCCAGTGGGGCCTGTATTTGTATATGCCTACAAATAATGTATTCGATGGGTCTCTTCTATCCACAAGGTCATAGTGTCTATATACGGAGTGTTTGTCGAAACCCAATTTAAACGAACACGTAATGCCCTTTTGGTCCTCCCAATATATTGCAATCCACATGGACACTGAATGAGGTATACCACTCCCTCTGTTGAACAAGTGATGAAGGGCTCTACCTCATAGGACCACAGGGTACTGGTGGACATAATAATTGCTAATCTTCCTATCCTTACACTTGTTTAAGGAACACACCTGACATTTTTTGCACCTATGATATCCAGTGAGATTCAAAAAGAAGCATCTACTCTCCTTTGGTGGATCATGTATGCTTGGTGCAATCCTATTTAACAAGGAAGATGCCCCCCTGAATACTATCTGGGGCTTAGATGGTAAGATCGTGGACAAAAGTCTGTCACTTTCCAAAACATGCCAGTGCTTATGAATAAGCCTTTTGATGCTCTGATGCTGAATCGAAAAAGTGTTGATAAAGGGTAAAGAAATCTTGTTGTTGACATTGTCTCTAACCCTATCACACAAAAGCGAGGCCCTATCAGTTTCCCTGGTGGAACTCACAAGTTGAGACAAAACTGTCCGATCGTAGCCCTTTTCGATAAATCTATCGGAATGAAAAGCCGCTTGGCTGTCAAATTTGGCCACCTCTGTGCAATTACGCCTAAGGCTCTTAGCCAAGGATCGTAATCACAGCTATCCAACGGTATATAGGAATTTCTGTCGGTAGGCTTGAAAAAGGTTGATGTCACAAACCTCTCCTCCTGCACAGAAATCCTCAAATCAAGGAAACTGATTTCCTCCAAACTTGCCTCAAAATTGAGTCTGATGCCTCTGTTGTTCATATTGAGGAATGACATAAAGTCATGTAAATCCGACTCACTGCCATCCCATAGGAGGAGGACGTCATCAATGTACCTAGCCCACAAGACCACATGTGGTCTATTGTGGGCATCGATGACGTCCTCCTCCCACTTGGCCATAAATAAATTGGCCAAGCCGGTGGCATATTTGGCCCCCATTTCCACTCCCCTATCCTGGCGGTAAAATTGCTGATTGAACCAGAAATAATTGTGACTGGCAGCATAATTCAGAAGTTCCATAATAAAGTCAATCTGTGCCAGCACAAGATCAGATCCTCTGATACATTCTCACAGCCTCCAAACCAAGATGATGCGGGATGATGGTATACAAAGACGCCACATCTGCAGTGACTAACCACAGAGTGGTTGGAAGCTATTTTTATATTTCACATTTTTATTCTTATTTTAATTTTCCCACTAGATGTCACCATAGGTTCTGACCATTGGGGCATACGTGGGTGTTCTGTCGGTTTTTAAACCTTAGTAAAAAGAAAAAATGCTTTTTTTGATTAGCATTGCCATCTCCTTTTTGTGCCCTTTTTCAACCATTGGCCACTTAGACAGTGCTTCAAATTTTAAATTTCTTTAAATTTTTTCTATTTTTCAATATAATATTTTTTCCATTTATTGTTTATCCCTTCCTTTGGTTTTAATTTAAAACTCATTTAAATTATCTCCATCTAATTTTTAGGGTTTTGATCACCATCATCCAAAACCTGAGGATTGATCTCCTCTTTTTGGCTTTAATTCGTTTATTTCATTTATAATGTTTGAGTCCGCATAGTTTAGGGTGCTTCCGGGCTGGTCCTGGATGTTCGTCCTCTATTCATAATATCCCATGTAATGTGACCACTGACTTCCGCATGATTTCGGTGTCAGTGATGTGTTGTTTTAAAAACTTGAGGACGGCCGCTCAGAATGAGGCTTGGCTACAGGGCCATTGCGGATGTGCAAGGTGGCTCCTAACGGGGCGTGGCTATATTGTTCTATTGTATTTAGGGGGTGACGTGATGCGCTACCCGTGTCCCTGGAAGATTCTTTTTTATCATTCAATAAAACCGTAACCGTTTTACACTATGGAGGTTACATGTCTTTTACATGGTCTGGCATATGAATCTGGGATCCATTGAACTGTCACAGAATACGCTGATTGGTATATTGATTGGTTTGCGCAAAAGTTAAAGCATCTACAAAATAGGGGATATATACTTATAGCATTTTTAATATATATATATATTTTTTTACTAGTAATGTTGGTGATCAGTGATTTTTAGCAGGACTGCGACATTGCGGCGGACAGATCAGACACTTTGACACTTTTTTGGGACCATTGACATTTATACAGTGGTCAGAGCTAAAAATAGCCACTGATTACTGTATAAATGTCACTGGCAGGGAAGGGGTTAACACTAGTGGGCTATCAAGGGGGTTAAGTGTTCCATGGGGTGGTGTTTCTAACTGTGGGAGCAGTGTACTGACAGGGAGTAGAGAGAGATCGCTGTTCCTGATTACTAGGAACAGCAGATCTCTCTCTACTTCCCTGACAGAACAGGATCTGTCTGTTTACATTGACAGATCCCCGTTCTGTCTCTCTGAGGAGCGATCGCGCATCGCACCCCCTAGAGCTCTTAAAGCAGACAACCTACACCTATGGCAATTTTAAGGGGAACTCCATGCCAAAAAAAAAGAAATGGTGTGGGGTCCATACCAGACCATTATCCGAGCATGCTTCCCAGCAGGTCAGGAAAGGGAGGGACAAGTGAGAGCCACATGCCCTCAACATGGGGGGGTGCTTTGGGGTGGGGGGGCTGGTATGGTTTTGCAGGAAGCTGGCAGGGAGCTTATCAGAATCTGGAAGCCCCCTTTAACAAGGGAGCCCCTGGATCCCGGCCCCCCATATGACTGAGTATGGGGTACCCCAAATTGTATCCCTACTCATTCACCAAAAAGTGTCAAAAATAGATAAAAAAAAATCAAAAATAATGTCTCCCAATGTAGATCCATGGTCCATCATGACACCCGCCTCACTGCCAGACCCGTAAAAAGAAAAAAATACATCTCTGCACACAACAAAGTCTAACCGCCGAATGCCTGCTCCGCCGTTTACAGTTCTTAAACTGCTCTGCTTGTGACATTAGCATCGTCTTGGACAGAGCGTGTTTTTTTTTCAGGTCCGGTGGTGCGTTGATAATTGATCTACATCAGGGGACATTTTCAAAAACAGCCTCCTGTTTTTATTTATTTTTTATTAAAGGAGGCTTCCAGATTCTGATAAGCCCCCTGCTCGCAGACCCCCACAACCACCACCCAGGATTGTCTGGATGAGGCCCTTATCCCCATTAATATAGGGACGAGTGCTTTGGGGTGGGGTTCCCTTTTTTCTGGTATGGTTGGGGGGAGCGCTTGCTCTTTCCCCCCCTTTCCTGACCTGCTGGGCTGCATGCTCAGGTTAGGTCTGGTATGGATTTTAGAGGGGGTAACGCATTTTTTTTTCAATCTTGGCATTGGGTTCCCATTAAAATCTATACCAGACCTAAAGGGCCTGGTATGGATTGGGGGAGACCCCCACGCCATTTTATTTTTTTACATTTTTGTATTGCTGCCAATGATATTGTTTTTAAAGGAGCAGTGATTTCAATGATGCCTAAAGTGAAACAATAAAAATGAAAAAATATTTTAAATATAGTGCCTTAAGTTCACTTAGTCTGCTTGTAAAGTTGCGCATCTGTACCATGTATAGAACCTGCTGCAGCAAAACGGGGAGCTAGTCTGTATGGTGAGTTCACAATTTAGTGCACTCAAAACGAGATTAGAAATTTTTGGGATATATTTGGTGTCTCTTTGGCAGACTTTGGGTGGAAATAACTAATTCTTGCACCACAGTAAGCAAACCTTATGCGAAGAAGCCAAATTATAGTACACTCAGGCCAAGATTAACATTTTTTTAGATACAGTCTGGTATCTCTGTTGCAGACTTAAGATAGAAGTAGCAGGTGTGAAAAAAATGGGCTTTGGGTGTTGTTGGAACCTTCACACCGTAACCTATAGAGGTACTCTTGATGAAAGCAAAAATTGGTCTTGCTGTAAAAAAAAATTATTTGATTTCCCCGTCAAACTGTTGCGGAAAAAATGGTCTTTGAGTGTTGGTGGTGCATTCACCCTGTAACCTTCTAGAGGTATTCTTGATGAAAGCAAAAATTGGCTTTTCTGTAAAAAAATAATAATTTGATGCCCCTGTCAATCAGTTGCAGAAAAATTGGGCTTTTGGGTATTGGTGGTGTCTCCACCTCGTAACCTTGTAGAGGTACTCTTGGTGAAAGCAAGTGTTAGAGAAGCTAGTAGACCAGACTGTGTGACTGCACAGAGGAGACCAAACGGATGTAGGTGAAAATATGATAATTTATTAAGATCAACACACAACCACCTCCAACAGAACACCGTGCAATAAATCAACAAATAAACAGTGACTATAGACAATATGTACAATAATGGGAGATACCAGAATCGTAGTAAAGCCAGGCCAAGGTCATACACAAGGGGATGTCAGCAGATGGGTAAGGATGGGAGACAAACAGGAACAGGGAGGGGACTGATGGGTAGGCTGCAGAGCAGGGATCCAAGTACTCAGGTAACAGAAGGACAGGTGACCGTGGTTAACAGGAGACAGGAGGGACAGGTGCAGGATGGGCTCAGGATAGGGATCAGGTTGGATCGGGTTAGGTAGGATGCAGGCTCAAAGTCAGGATCGCAGGTTCTAGGTCAGGGAGAGAGATACCAGGGCAAGGTGTGTTTGTACTTGCCGGGTATAAATAGGAATGCCTGTAATTGGCTTCAAGTCACACCTGAGCGCAGAAGGTGCTGTTCGCTCCACACTGGAGACCAGTACTGCGTCCAAAGGATAATATAATACCAGCAGGGAGAAATTCTCCTGACAGTTCCACACTGCCAGGAGACACCTGCTGGTGGACCACAGTACTGCAAGCCAAATAATAAATATCACCAGCGGATGGAACCTTTCCTGACAGTACCCCCCTCAAAGGAGCGGCCTCCGGACGCTCCAACTAACTGTTGCTGGGGATAGTTCATGGCAACAAGCTGGGCAACAGGCAAAGTCACATCCAGGCAGACATCGTGCACATCCGGGCAGACAGCGGCACATCTGACTGGAAGGCAGGCACATCCAACTGGAAAGCAGGCACAACCAGGCAGGAGACAGGCACATCAAGCTGGGCAGCAGACAGGGGCAAATCAAGCTGGGCAGCAGACGGGGCAAATCAAGCTGGGCAGCAGACAGGGGCAAATCAAGCTGGGCAGCAGACAGGAACACACCAGGCTGGGCAGCAGGGAGGAACAAACCAGGCTGGGCAGCAGGCTCCGGGTCATCGAGCTGGGCAGCGGGCTCCGGGAGATCGAGCTGGGCAACAGGCTCCGGGTCATCGAGCTGGGCAACAGGCTCTGGGTCATCGAGCTGGGCAGCAGACAGGGGCAAATCAAGCTGGGCAGTAGGGATGAGCTTCGTGTTCGCGTCGAACACACGTTCGACTCGAACATCGGTCGTTCGATCGGTCGACGAAGAACGAACGTTATGGTCCGTTCGCACTAAATTCGTGTTGTACGACACGGCCTATAATTCACTGCAGAATCGCAGTGCATTGCTGGCTGATGATTGGCCAAGCATGCACTATGACCCGCATGCTTGGCCAATCACAGTGCAAAAAAAACGGAGAGCCGTAATTTGCCAAAGCCAGGATGGCTTTGGCCAATTATGGCTCAGGGGGTTTAGTACACGCCCCACACTATATAAGGCCGCCTTGAAGTCGGCCTTGTGTAGTGTGTTGGCATTTGTGAAAGAGGCAGTTTCAGAGAGATAGACAGTGTCATTTATATTGAGTTAGATAGAGCAGGCAGGTGAGTCAGTTAGCTGCTGTTACAGTGTGTAGAGGATATATATGTATCCTAGGTGTTGTATATATATTTATACACTGTATTGAGTTTAGCTAGATCTGTTCCTGTTAGTCTCTATACTGTGACAGGAAGGCAGGTGATTGTGCTAGCTGCAGACAGTCAGTGTTTCACTTAGTGTACTACTGTGTGCTTTGCATAGCGATCACCTAAAGCTCACCTGGATACAGTTATTCTCTATACTATGACAGGCAGGCCGGTGATTGTGCTAGCTGCAGACAGTCAGTGTTTCACTAAGGGCTCTTTCACATGGACGGACCGTTCAGGTCTGCCTGTCAGTTTTTTAGGCGGACCTGAACGGATGCTCCATGTACCCCTATGGAGCCACGGATATCAGCGGTGACATGTCCACTGACATCCGACTCGCTCCGATCTGCCAAAGTGTGAAGGAGGAAAACCCTACTTTTCCATCCGTCTGTGGATCGGATCGGATGACAACGGACTCTGCGGTCTGTCGTCATCCGATCCCCCATAGGGGAGAGCGGCGCTCTGACAGGTCGGTCCCTGCACAGTGTGCGGAGACAGACCTGTCATCTGCCTGCTCAGCGGGGATCGACGGAGCCCGCACACGGACACAGATTGTGTGAAAGGGGCCTTAGTGTACTACTGTGTGCTTTGCATAGCATTCACCTAAAGCTCACCTGGATACAGTTATTCTCTATACTGTGACAGGTAGGCCGGTGATTGTGCTAGCTGCAGACAGAGTGTGTTTTTCACTAAGTGTACTACTGTGTGCTTTGCATAGCATTCACCTAAAGCCTAAATTTTTGATGCATTACTTTGCAACAGGGCTCATTGCTGCACACTAAGTACAGTATCTGTGAGGGGTTGCAATGTTGTGGCACCAGCACCAGTGCCTAAGGCCCAATTTTTCAGCCCCTGTTCAACAGGGGCATACAATTACAATTCTTGATCTAATAATTCACAGCAGGGCCCATTCCTGCACCCACCAAGAGTAACTGTGAGGGCTTACAGTGTTGTGACACCAGCACCACCACCAAAGGCCCAATTTTTCCTACCACTGTTCAACAGTGGCATGTAAATACAATTCCTGATATAATAGTTGACAGCAGGGCATTCCAGCGCCCACCAAGAGTAACTGTGAGGGCTTACAGTGTTGTGGCAACACCAACACCTAAGGGGCAAATTTCTGCAGAGTATATATGGCAGGCCCCTACTTTCAAACATCCAACTTACAAACGACTCCTACTTGCAAACGGAAGGAGACAACAGGAAGTTAGAGGAAATCTACCCCTAGGAAGGCAAATTCTCTCCTGTAAGAGTTAATATGTGAAAAAGGTGTCTCCTCTCCACTGATGCTTTATCACCAATCCTTGTTTCAATAAAAAAAACAAATTTTCCAAAAACATTTGTCATTGGCATGGAAAGTGAGGTGAAAGGTTCTGAACAGGTGCACAGACAGCAAAACAAATGTTACAGGGGTGATAACCCTTCCCTATGTTCTCCATAAAGCTTAAAAATAGATTTTTTGGCTAGAGCTACATTTAAAAAATGTACCTGTTCCAAATTACAAACAGATTGTACTTAAGAACAAACATACAGTCCGTGTCTTTTTTGCACCGCCTGTATACTGCTGTTCAGAGTATATAGGGCAAGGGTCTCAAACTGGTGGCCCTCCAGCTGTTGCGAAACTACAAGTCCCATCATGCCTCTGCCTGAGGGAATCATGCTTTTAATTGCCAGCCTTGTAATGCCTCATGGGACTTGTAGTTTCGCAACAGCTGGAGGGCCACCAGTTTGAGACCCCTGATATAGGGCCTTTTTTTATTTTGGGTGCAGGGTTCCCCTTAATATCCATACAAGACCCAAAGGGGCTGGTAATGGGCTGGGGTAGTGTGTGGGGGGGGGGTGATGGGGTAGCCATGCCATTTTTCTAAATGATTTTCATCCATATTGCCGGGACCAGACATTACATTAAAGCCGCAAGCAGTTTTAAATGGCTTTTTTTCCTTTAGAAATGTCATTTTGTGCAGGGACATTTCTAAACACGGGAAACACGTGCCACTTCACAGGCATACTTTAGACACCCCCCAGGTGTGATATTTAAAGGAATATTTCACTTTTTTTTTCACTTTATGCATCACTGCTCCCGAAAAAACTACTGTTTTAAAAGATTATTTTTACATTGATACATGTCCCCTCGGGCAGGACCCCGGTCCCCAAACCCTTTTTAGGACAATAACATGCATATTAGGCGTTATAATTAGCACTTTAGATTTCGAACGTTCGCGTCCATTGTATTTAATAGGTTTCTAATGTTCGTGCGAACGTTCGGTCCGTTCGAAGGTTCTGGTGTGAACCGAACGGGGGGGTGTTCGGCTCATCCCTACTGGGCAGCAGACAGGGGCAAATGAAGCTGGGCAGCAGACAGGAACACACCAGGCTGGGCAGCATTTAGGAACACATCAGGCTGGGCAGCAGTCTCCGGGATATCCATCTGGGCAGCAGGCTCCTGGTCATCGGGCTGGGCAGCAGGCTCCGGGAGATCGAGCTGGGCAACAGGCTCCAGGTCATCGAGCTGGGCAGCAGGCTCCGGGTCATCGAGCTGGGCAGCAGGCTCTGGGTCATCGAGCTGGGAAGCAGACAGGGGCAAATCAAGTTGGGCAGCAGACAGGGGCAAATCAAGCTGGGCAGCAGACAGGAACACACCTGGCTGGGCAGCAGACAGGAACACATCAGGCTGGGCAGCAGGCTCCGGGACATCAAGCTGGGCAGCAGGCTTCGGGTCATCGAGCTAGGCAGCAGATAGAGGCTCCGCGGGCCAGGAAACAGGCACCACAACCTCAGACCGGGAAACAGGCACCACAACCTCAGACCAAGAAACGGGCACCACAAACTCAGGCCGGGAAATGGGCACCACAACCTCAGGCCGGGAAACGGGCACCACAATCTCAGGCCAGGACGCTGGCTCTAGCTCTTCAGGCTGGAATGCTGGTACTGGTTCTTCAGGCTGGAATGCTGGCACCCCGGGCTGAAACACTGACATCTCGGGCTGAAACACTGGCACCAGGACATCAGACTGGAAGGCAGGCACCAGGACATCAGACTGGAAGGCAGGCAGGCACCAGGACATCAGACTGGAAGGTAGGCACCAGGACATCAAACTGGAAGGCAGGCACCAGGACATCAGGCTGGAAGGCAGGAACCAAGACATCAGACTGGAAGGCAGGTACTGAGAATTCAGGCAGAGACACGGGCACCGGATCTTCAGGCCAGAAAATGGGCACAGGGACATCGAGCTGAAACACGGGCACAGGAACTGCAGGCTGCCAGACTGGCACAGGAACTGCAGGCTGGCAGACTGGCACAGGAACTTCAGGCTGGCAGACTGGCACAGGAACTACAGGCTGGCAGACTGGCACAGGAACTTTAGGCTGGCAGACTGGCACAGGAACTTCAGGCCAGCAGACAGGCACAGGAACTTCAGGCTGGCAGACTGGCACAGGAACTTTAGGCTGGCAGACTGGCAAAGGAACTTCAGGCCGGCAGACTGGCACAGGAACTTCAGGATGTCAGACTGGCACAGGAACCTCAGGCCGGCAGACTGGCACAGGAACGTCAGGCTGGATAAAAGGCACAGGGACGTCAGACTGGGTAAAAGGCACTGGGACGTCAGACTGGGTAAAGGGCACGGGAACGTCAAACTAGCAGGCATAGGGTTGGCAGATTTAGGTGGATCGTCGGGTTAAACTGGCAAGAACGCAGGCTGGAGCAGGTTGGTGAGTGTGGAGGCAGGTTGGGTTACTGATAGGATTGTGTGGGTCGGAAAGTACTTCCGCTTCTTCTTAGGTTTAGTCACTGCAGATTTGTAAATAACGGGGGGGGGATGTATGAAAAGGATGGAATTGAGTAAGAAGAAGGACTGGAATGCGGCAGAGATACGGGAACAGCGGCTGGAGGAGGTTCTTGTGGACTTGCTACAGGTGGAAGGGAAGAAGCAGGATGGAACCTTTCCTGACAGCAAGAATTGGCCTTGCTGTAAAAAATAAAAATGTAATGCCCCTGTCAAACAGTTGGGGGCACTCTTAATTAAAGCAAGAATTGGCCTTGCTATAAAAAAATTAAATGTAATGCCCCTGTCAAACAGTTGCAGAAAAATCGGTCTTTGGGTGTTGGTGGTGCCTTAACCCTGTAACCTTCTAGAGCAGTGGTTCTCAACCTGGGAGTCAGATGATGATTTGCCAGGGGTCACCAAATCCTGGGCTGTTTCTGTAGCTGGGCTGTTCCTGGAGCCCACGGCCGCCCACTCGACCTCTTCGCAGCCGCCCTTTCAGTTCACAGCATGGCTGGGGGGCAGAGACTAGAGGTCAGCTGACTGATGAGGAAGTTGAAGTGGGAGGGGCTGGAGGAGACCCTCTCTCCTGATTTCAGCATAGGTGTCACTGCTACGAGACACCACAAAGTCGGAGACACAGTGAGTAACACTACCTGTGATTATGGTTACCATTAAAAGTCCCCACTACAGTTCTCAGATCAGCAGATGACCTTCATTAAGAGCACCTAAGTTGGCTGATCAGAACTCCTCGCCAGCGCTGCAACTGATCCCCCCCCCACCAAGGAGTAAGAGATGGAATAAAAATAGAAAATATATAGAAGGGAGAGGAAAAGAGGGGGAGGAACAAAGAAAAAAAGAGAGCAAGAATAAGGGAAAGAACAAGAAAAACGGCTAGAGAGAGGGATGGGGGAAAAAAAGAAATTAGCATAGAGAGAGATAAAAGGGAAAGAAAGGAGAACAAAGAGAAAGAGTGGTACATCCTAAAATGTACCATAAGGGGTTTTAATACTATACGTGTGGAAGGGACTCAGTGAGCGCTAAACGTTCGTGGGTTAGGGGCGTAAATTACTCATCTTGGGTACTGACAACCCACGCTACGAAAATAATTTTACTGTTAGGGGTCCCCACGACTTGGGGAAATTTTATCAAGGGGTCACAGCACTAGAAAGGTTGAGAACCACTGTTCTAGAGGTACTCTTGATGAAAGCAAGCATTGACCTTGCTGCAAAAAATTTCAACTTAATGCACCTGGAGCGGAAAAATTGGTCCTTGGGTGTTAATTGTGCCCATGAAACCTATACAAAGAAATTACTTCAAGATAAAATCAACAACCACAAAGCTAGCCAGCCTAGACAATTTTTCTGAAATTTGATATCCCAAAAACAGATCTCGGCATCAGGGGCTAGCAAGCTGTTGCTAATCCAAGACCGATTCATTTTGACTAATGTCAGCTGATCAATGGAGTCTGTGGATAGACGCGCTCTTTAATGCCCTGAATGCCCATTCGGAAAGCACATTGGATGCAGGCCACCAATTCTCTGGTCCTTTAGCAGGCTTTGAAGAAAAAGGGAGCCCATGCACAGCAAGTTTGTGGAGGCATGAAAAGCAGAGTCCTTAAGGCCACTGTGGATTACAGTATCTGGAACTGCCTCTTCCCAGCCACGTACTTTCCCCAAGGTTTCTGGAGTCTGAAAACGATCTCTTATGCCCCATACACACGATCATTTTTCATGCCGTTAAAAATGCCATTTTTAAAAATGGCCATTAAAACCGATCGTGTGTATGCTCCAGAGCATTTTTAACGACGTGAAAAACGGCCATTAAAAATTTCGAACATGCTCTATTTTTTCACGTCGTTTTTCATGTCGTTTTTTTTAACGACGTGAAAAACGATAGTGTGTATGCTTTAACAATGTGAAAAAAAACGCGCATGCTCAGAATCAAGTATGAGACGGGAGCGCTCGTTCTGGTAAAACTAGCGTTCGTAATGGAGATAGCACATTCGTCACGCAGTAACGGACTGAAAAGCACGAGACTGAAAAGAGCGAATCGTCGCTCAACAAACATTACTAACATGAAGGGTGGCGCCATTCAAACGGAACTTCCCCTTTATAGTGCCGTCGTACGTGTTGTACGTCACTGCGCTTTGCTCAAACGTTTTTTTTAATGATCATGTGTACGCAAGACAGGCTTGAGAGGAAACAAGAAAAAAAATTACAAGAAAAACGTCAGTTTTAAAAATGATCGTGTGTATGGGGCATTAAGGTTTGACGTATGTCTTCCTCTGCTTCTATACCTCCCAAATTGCCAGAATCCTCCTCCTCTCTCTCCTTGTGTGTTCTGTGGTGTTGCAAGAATGGAGTCTGCATAAAGCGGGCCTTAAGAGGAAAAAAAGTTTTCCTCTTCCTCC
Organism: Rana muscosa; assembly: GCA_029206835.1. NCBI lineage: Eukaryota > Metazoa > Chordata > Amphibia > Anura > Ranidae > Rana > Rana muscosa. The sequence continues at coordinate 75,867,166 of CM055127.1, forward strand.
CACTGCTCTGTCTCGAGTGCCCTGTCCATAATACCACGCAGAGTCTCCTCCAGCAGATAAATAATTGTGTCACTGATGCATGCATTGTCACGGCTCACCATCCTTGTCACCTCCTCACATGGTGACAGTACAGTGCATACATCCTCTATCAGCAGCCATTGGCGAGGGAAAAAAAAGCTGCGGTGCCCTGAGCCTGTTCTTGTGCCATACTCACACATGCAGCTGGTTGACGGCCTTCTGCTGCATGTGCAGTCACTGCAGCATTGTCAAAGTTGAGTTCCACCTGGTGGGAATGTCACAAATCATGGGGTTAAAGGGCAGGTGGAATTCCGGCTGAATTTCAGCCATCTGAACACTGGTTGTGTATGACCACCTGAAATGGCTACAGACTCTTCTGGTCTGCCTCAGAAGATCTTGCAAAATGCTGCACCACTAATTTGAGGACATGTGCCAGGCATGGCACATGTGTCAACTTTCCCTGTTGAAATGCAAACAGAAGGTTTGTGCAATTATCGCACACCACTATTCCTGGCTCAAGCTGCCATATTGTGAACCACCTCTGTGCCTGCCCCTGCAGAGCTGAAAGAATCTCTGCTCCGGTGTGGCTCCTGTCCCCTAGACAGGCCAGCTGAAGCACTGCTTGGCATCTTTTAGCCTGACTTAAATGCTTAAACCCTTAAATGCTTAGGGGGTACTATTGTTCAATGGACAATCCAGCAGAGGAGGGCATAGAGGAGGAGGAGAAGCTGACAGATATTGCATCATCACCACCAGCTGTATGGAGACGGGGCAACAAAACAAGCTCCAGCACTGAGCCCTGTCCTGCATCCTTCCTAGTTGCAAGCAGAGTTATCCAGTGTGCTGTGAACCAAATATATCGTCCCTGACCATGCTTGCTGGACCACATGTCAGCCGTAATGTGGACCTTGCGGCTGACTGTCTTGCCAGAACATTGCCTTCCATGTGATGGTACAGAGCTGGAATGGCCTTACGTGCAAAGAAATAGCAACTAGGAACTTGCTATTGTGGTACAGAACATTCTTCAAATCCATGGAAGGGGCAGAATCAACCAGGGGGAAAGGCAAGAGTTGTAAAACCAGTAATTTGAACAAACTGGAATTTAGATGCTGGCCATGTGGGTGGCAGGGAGTGTATTTATTTTTCACTGTAGCAGCTGGGGCAGAGAAATTTGCCTGCTATACTCTACAGCTGGTGGTGTGCTGCTGGAAGACGTGTTGCAAGGACCTGTGACACCCTTTGCTATACCATCATTCCTGTCTGTGGAGGCTGCTGAGAGGTCATGAGATATAGCTGGGGTAGACAAGAAAGTGAGGAGGCGAATACTTGTGTCCCATGTGTGTGGCTTTCAGGTTCTCTGGCCAAAGTGTGGGATGTAGTGGGAGGATAATTGCCTTGTCAAGCATGTGGTACCCAAATGGCTGGTGGTTTTGTCATGCTTAATCTGCTTGTGACAGACATTGCAAATTGCAACAGTGTGATCTGCTTCACGTGTGCTAAAAAAGGCTCACACAGCTGAGCTGTGGAAAGTGGGCTGGGAGATAACAGCTCCACAATCTAAAGGAAGAGGGTGGCTGCTCTCGACTCTTCAATAATGGCTGCCTCTGAAGCACATCCTGCCTTGTTTGGGTTGTGCCTCCCCCTCACTATCGTCCTCTGCTCTATTCGGAACCCAGGTCACATCAGTAACCTTATCTTATCATCATCACCCCCTCCATCCTCATCATCAATGGAGCCAACATGGCAATACGCTGCGGCTTGGGGAACATGACTGCCAATTTGTTTTTAATCAGTGTTTTCCCTTCTCTGTAGGCTCATGTTATTCCCTTTCTCTACCTCAGAACCAGCACCACCATCAAGTACTGTCTGTGCATCCTCAAGAAGCGGCTGATGCCGTAATTCAGCTCACTCCTCCATGCATGATGCTGGGGTAGCTGTGGACAAGGAGGCAGAATAAGCTGCTCTGGCAGCTGCAGTGGACTGTGCACTAGTGTCATCTTGGGTCACAGAGGATGAGGAGGATGAGGATGGTTTAGTAAGCCAGTCCATAACCTTCTCTGCATGCTGTGGCTGGATAGCATGGGCAACATCACTAAACAGAGACAAATGTGCCCTGCCTGAAGATGGACCATGTTCACCTTTACCTGTGGACACAGACGCTGTTGCTCCCTAGTGACATGGGAATGTCTGCCTCCCCTTATTGGCCTCCCAGACATAATGGGGGGGGGGGGCTTATTACCCAAATTTATTAGAAACTAAAAAATGTGTGATTGGTTGCACTTTATTTAATGAAAAGTGAGGTTTGGTGCACTTTAAATTGAGGACTAACACCGACATGAAATGTAAAAACTATAAAAAATTAAAAAAAGGCAATACCAGAGTCGTAGTCAGAAAAACTGTGGCTGAAAATTTTTTGAAAAAGGGGGGGGGCAGGCAGGGGACAAAAAACAAAAAAAAAAAACAAAAACAAACAAAAAACCCCCTAAAAAATACATGCAACGATAAAAAAAAGAAAAGGGTATATAGCACTAAATGTTATGTAATGCTATGTTAAACATGGCACTACACTAACACACTACACTGACACTACGCTATACTGACACACTATACTAACACTGCACTAACACTCTACACTCAGAGTCACAATAAGTGAACGCACTAACTCGTTAGTAGCAAACTGAGTGTCAGGAAAATAGTTGACCAGACTGTGTGGACCGCACAGAGAGAACCAAAAATGCATGTGAAGTGAATTATAATGATGTTTATTAATATAGGTGATATATAAGTAAATACAAACAGTGCAAAACCAACCAAACAACCCACAAACAACAAATAGTATATACAGCAAAGGGCAGTACCAGAATCTTGAACGTAAGCCAGGCCAGGGTCATACACAGCAGATCAGGAGATGGACAAAGGGGTGTTCCAGAAGCATACAGTAAACGTAGCCAGGCCAAGATCATACACGGGGAGTCAGCAGATGAGGACAGGGAACAAACAAGACAGGGAGAGGGCGGATGGATAGGCTGCAGGGCAGGGATCCAAGGAAATCTGGTATGCAAGGTAATCAGGGGGGACAGGTCCAGGATAGGCTCAGGATGGGGATCAGATCAGGTCAGGAGAGGTACAGGCTCAAGGTCAGAATACAGGCAGCGAGGTCAGGGCTCAAGGAGAGAGATACCAAGGCAAAGTATGTGAGGGCTTGCCGGGTATTTATGAGACTGCAGTAATTGTTCTATGTAACACCTTAACAGAGGAGGTGCTGCCTGCCCCACACTGCCGGAATACACCGCTGGTGGACGCCGGTACTACGGCCGGTACTACGGCCCATGAATTAGAGAGTGCCACCAGCAGGTGAGATCCTATATCATAGATACTGGCTGCAAGAAGGCACCTGCTGGTGGACACTAGTACTGCAATCCGAAGAACCAACAGCATCACCAACGGGTGAACCCTTTCCAGACAGTACCCCCCTAAAGGAGCGGCCTCCGGACGCTCCAACCAGTCTTAACTGTCCATAGTCTATGGCTTTGAGTAGCACAAAGGATGAGAGTACTTCAGACTGGTCATCAGGCACTTTAAAGTGGACAACGGGCACATCCGGGCAAACAGCGGGCACATCCGGGCAAACAGCGGGCACATCCAGGCCGGAAGCGGGCACATCCGGGCAGGCAGTGGGCACATCAATCTGGGCAGCAGGTATGGGCACATCAAGCTGGACAGCAGGCACGGACACATAAAGCTGGGCAGCAGACAGGAACACATCAGGCTGGGCAGCAGACAGGAACACATCTGGCTGGGCAGCGGATAGGGGCACATCAGGCTGGGCAGCAGACAGAAGCTCATCAGGCTGGGCAGCAGACAGAATCTCATCAGGCTGGGCAGCAGACAGAGGCTCAGCAGGCTGGGAAATGGGCACCACAACCCCAGGCCGGGAAACAGGCAGCACAACCTCAGGTCGGGAAATGGGCACCACAACCTCAGGCCGGGAAACGGGCACCACAACCTCAGACTGGGAAACGGGCACCACAACCTCAGACTGGGAAACGGGCACCACAACCTCAGACCGGGACGCTGGCTCTAGCTCTTCAGGTTGGAATGATGGCACTGGCTCTTCAGGCTGGGACGCTGGCACTCCGGGTTGGAACACTGGCATCTCGGGCTGGAACTCTGGCACCTCGGGCTGGAACACTGGCACCTCGGGCTGGAACACTGGCACCTCGGGCTGGAACACTGGCACTTCGAGCTGGATCACTGGCACTTCGGGCTGGAATACGGGATGGAACACTTGCACTTCGGGCTGGAATACGGGCTGGAACACTGGCACTTCGGCCTGGAATACGGGCTGGAACACTGGCACTTCGGCCTGGAATACGGGCTGGAACACCGGCACTTCGGGCTGGAATACGGGCTGGAACACTGGCACTTCGGGCTGGAACACTGGCACTTCAGGCTGGAACACTGGCACTTCAGGCTGGAACACTGGCACTTCAGGCTGGAACACTGGCACTTCAGGCTGGAACACTGGCACTTCAGGCTGGAACTCTGGCACTTCAGGCTGGAACTATGGCACTTTGGGCTGGAACACTGGCACTTCGGACTGGAACAGATTGGTGGGTGTGGAGGCAGGTTGGGTTAATGGCCGGATCGTTTTGGTTGGAAAAAACTTTTGCTTCTTTTTTGGCTTAGCCACTGCAGATTTATAAATAACTGAAGGAATGTAAGAAAAGGAAGTAACTGGGCAAAAAGAAGGGCTGGAATGAGGTGGAGACATGGGGGCAGAGGCTGGAGGAGATTTTTGTGGAATTGTTACAGGAGGGAGGGAAGAGGCAGGTGGATTGAAGGCAGGATAAGTGCAGCAAGTAGAGACTGGATAATAGTACTTGGTGGGAAGCTGAGTATACTGGACTGTAGCTGATATTGCCATGGGCGACGGGGAGATAGATACTTGGGAAGGCAGGTAACTAATGGCAGGGCTGGATTGTTGTAGATTGGCTAAATACAGGAGATCAGACCATGCCTGCAGCACAGGCTGAACAAAAGTTGGTTCACACACACCCTGCTTAATCAGAGACTGCACTGGGGGCGTGGCTAACCGCAGAGCTGCATGGACGTCTGAACTCACAGCTCCTGCACTGAATCGGAGAAACAGCCAGATATATCGCTAACCTGTGCAGCAACCATGCATGATTCTGACCCCTATACTCTGGGGAACCAGACCGGGACCTCCCGAAAACGGAAAGAATACAGACAGCCGAGGAAATTAACGGATTTCTTCACTATGCATTCTAGTGACAGAATCCAAGATGGCGCCCGCGACCGCTCGCCGCGAGGAGAGAGGACATACACAGACCTGCCTGATGCAGATGACCCGGCCATTCATCCACAGACCCTCTCCACGGACACCACCGCTCATCCAGAGACATCCTCCATACCCAGCAGCCCAGCTAAAGCGTGGATGCGCATGGATGCAGGAGATCAGACCTCTGAGGTAAGACATACACTGGACAGTCTCCTCACACTGACGCCGGCTCCATCCCCCATTGCGGCCTTCCCCACTACTAACCAGCCTGTAGTAGACACACTACTGAAGGATATGCTGATCTCCCTGCACAGTTCCCTGCATAATGACATTACTTCTATGTTTTCTGCATTTAAGAATGAGATGGGTAATATGGGAGACAAGATGAGACATGTGGAACATAAAATGAATGACATAACGATCGCAGTGAATGATCTAGTAGATGCACATGACCACACCAGAGAGGATCAGAAGTGGGTTAGAGCCAAGATGGCAGACCTCGAGGACTGATCGAGACGCAATAATGTAAAAATTTGCGGAATACCAGAATCGATCGTTCCAGCCGATCTGAACTCATATGCTAGAAAAATGATTTCAACCATATTGCCTGACCTGCCACCACTGGAAACTATTATAGATCGCATACACCGCCTACCAAAGCCACCACACCTACCTGCAGAAGTTCCTTGCAACACTCTTATGCGCATTCACTTCTTCCACGCTAAAGATATGCTCTTAGCAAAGACCAGACGTATGGAACATCTACCGCAGCCATACTCAAAACTACAACTCTTCGCCGACATCTCCCAATACACTCGCCAACAACGGCGCCAACTTCAGACCATCACCAAACTTCTTAACAACCATAAGATCCCTTACCAATGGGGTTACCCGACCAAACTTCTGATTACCAGAAATGGAGTTAAACACAGCATCAAATCAGTGGATGAAGGCATTCAATTGCTCAGAAAGTGGAAAATTCTCCCTAGGACTGGCACTTCGCCGCAACCACACCCCATGGAGAGCTCTCCATCCCATGCCATGGGAGACCATCCCCATGCAAAAAAGTGATCTTTTGGTTAGCGTACTCATTACACTAGTTTATTATTGCACTCCGATTCAGTGCCTGCTCGTTGCAGTTACCCCACAAACTTACACCCTCCTTTACGTTCGGTAGTCTGACTGTTATACTACTGACCCTGTTTCCATCCCTTGCTCCCTTTTATCCCCCTGCTACTAATATCTTATCTGTTGCCTCCTCATCTTCTTCCCTGTCATCCCGGATCCCCCGGAGAACGCAAACTCTCTGAACTACAACCCTCATCTAGAGCATCCTCTTCCTGAACGTCAAGATCTTCAGTTACTGCAGGTTTTCCTAAGTATACATCTGCACCGCCTACGAATTGTAAGTACCACTTCATCTTTTTCTACCACATCACCGTCACACTCTTCACGATGCCGAAATTTCTTTCACTAAATGTAAAAGGCTTGAACCATCCAACCAAGAGGTCTTCTATGTGGAGAACGGCGCAGGACAGCCACTGTGACGTTCTCTGTGTACAAGAAAGACACTTCAAGCTCACTGCAGAACCCTCCTGCACCAATAAGAATTTCACCAACATCTTTAAAGCCTCAGGACCTGATAAAAAGAATGGAGTCTTGATAGCCTTCAAAAACACAATCTCTTTCATACTCCATCACACCTTACTGGACATAGATGGCAGATATCTAGCTATAGACTGCTCCTTAAACAACATCAGATATACCATTGTGACGGTATATGCCCCCAACAAAAGGCAAATTAGATTCCTGTCTACACTGATGAAAAAACTCAATAACTTCAAACAAGGACACCTCATTATTTGTGGGGATTTCAACATTGTCCCAGACAACTCCATAGACACTTCGTCCCGCTCCAACAGATATGCTTCCCCTATGGGCCCCTTTATAAGATCCCATGACCTTTATGATGTTTGGAGATGTCACCACACCACCGAAAGAGATTATTCTTATTTCTCCCCCTGTCACAACTCGTACACCCGGATCGACTATTTACTAGTTGATAAATGGACCCTACCCAAGATCTCAACATCGGAAATATCCACCATCATTTGGTCGGATCACGCCCCAGTCACCATGACTTTGAATGACTCAACCTCTTCTCCGCAGACGCGGATCTGGAGAGCTGCGGCCTCCCTTATCCACTCCCCATTATACTCCGACTGTATCCAAAAAAGTCTAGAAGACTACTTTGCTAATAATGTTGGCTCGGTTAATGAAAATTTTGTTCTTTGGAACACCCACAAAGCGTTCATCCGGGGAGATTTTGTGCAATTGGGAGCTAAAGAGAGGAGGAGGAGATCACAGCACCTAGATTCCCTTACAGCTGAAATAAAAACGCTAGAAAGCCAAAATCAATCTCTCCCTGATCAGACCACCAAACACAAGCTAGACCTTCTTAGACAAGAATTGAGAGCTCATCTACTAGACTCTTATCAAAAAGCCCATACCTACTTCAAAGCTAAACACTACTCTACCGGCAATAAAGCAGGTAAAGCCATGGCTACCAGACTCAAAGGACACTTCTCCAGGTCAAAAATTTCCCACTTATACCACCCCTCTACCAAACAAAAACTAATTGATCCTTCTGCCATTGCAGATGCCTTTAGCTATTACTATAATACATTATACAATTTAAAAGATAATTCGTCAACAACCCAACCTACTCCCCAGGATATATCATCCTTTCTAGAGGAAATCAACCTCCCTAAGCTATCGATGAATCAACTAAATTTATTGAACGCTCCGTTCACACAGCCTGAAATTTTACGTACAATCTCAGCTCTTCCTTCTAACAAATCCCCTGGCCCTGATGGTCTCACAAGCGAGTATTACAAAAAATTTGGTACAATCTTAGCTCCTTTCCTAGCTCAGATCTGCAATGATGCTGCCTCGTCCTCCTCTCTCCCTCCAGAAATGTTATCAGCATTGATTGTTACACTACCGAAGCCAGGCAAGGAACCCACATGCGCACAGAACTTCAGACCCATTTCCCTGCTTAACATAGATACCAAGATATACGCCAAACTAATTGCCAACCGTTTGATAGACCTAATGCCACTTCTCATACACAAAGACCAATCTTCACCAAGGGGAGACAAACCTTTGATGCTACCCACAGAGTTATTAACATAATTCATAGTGCTGGTGTCAGGGTCACCTGTGGCCAGGTGACAGATGCACACCGTAGGGGGACAGGAGTGCACCGCGAGGTAGTGAACCCTATGGCTGGCTTCTGTGGATAGGAAACTGGGTGGTTGTGGAAAGCGGGACCAGAGGAGCACAACCGGGATCCCAACGGAAGCGAGAGCCAAGATTCCCCAGGGCGCGGAGTCTAAGACCCAGCTGGTCTTCTCCAGGGCCTCTAGTGGTGAGGATGTTACGCTGCAGGCTGGGACCAGGTCGCGGCCCCTGGAGTTTCCTAGCTCACGCCCCGTAGGATAAGGGGAAGCAGCAGCACACGATAGAGAGAACCGAATAACAAGCCGAAGGTCAGGGGCCACAAGCAGACAAGGATAACGAAGAACGAGCCGAAGGTCAAGGGTCACGAGCAGACAGGGATGGTCGGGGACAAGCCAATAACGTAACAGAGAGACAGACGTAGCACACGGCAGGCAGGAACCCAAACACACAATGCCTAACAAACACGTTGATCAGCAAAGCAGGCTTGCAGTGCACAGGTTAATATAGTGTTCAGTGATAGGGCCTGGGGTGGAGTCAGGCTGGGAGGAGATTATAAAGGAAGCCAGGTGAAGGAGGTCTGGTCTCTAGATGAACACATGAGGAGGAAGGTAAGATGGCAGACAGACATTAATGCATATCCATGACAGTACCCTCCCTCTTACGAGGCCTCCCCCTTCCCCGCCTGGGCCCAGGTTTAGAGGGAAACTTCAGATGAAACTCCTTTAACAGACGAGGTGCAAAGACCTCAGATGCAGTGATCCAAGACCTCTCCTCAGGACCAAACCCTTTCCAATGAACGAGGTACTGAAGAACGCCTTTACAGAGTCGGGAGTCCAGAATTTGACTGATCTCGTACTCCTGATTATCCTCCGAGACAGGCGCCACGGTAGGAAGAGGACGAGAGAATTTATTGAGGACTAAAGGCTTTAGAAGAGCAACATGAAAGGAGTTAGTGATTTTAAGGCTCTTAGGAATCTGGAGTTTGAAACAAACCGGATTCAGTTTAGCAGTTACCGTGTATGGACCGATGAATCGTGGAGCAAACTTCAGAGAAGGAACTCGGAGCTTGATGTTCCTGGTAGAGAGCCAGACTTTGTCCCCTGGCTGAAGAGAAGGCGGTTTACGCCTGCGGCGGTCGGCAAAGCCTTTGAATTTTTCAGCAGCTGCCCGGAGGGAATCATGAACGTGACCCCAAACGGAATTGAGAGACTCCTGAACCGAAGCCAAAGCTGGAATGTCTGGAGAACAGATCATAGGAAGAGGAAGTTGAGGGTGTTTTCCATAAACTGTGAAAAAGGGTGTCTTCTGCGAACTGGTATTCACATGATTGTTATGGGAGAATTCTGCCCACGGGAGTAGAGAGGACCAATCGTCATGGTGAGAAGACACAAAGGTGCGAAGAAAGACCTCTAACTCCTGATTAACCCTCTCAGTCTGTCCATTGGATTGGGGATGGTAAGAAGAAGAAAAATCCAAGACAATATTGAGGGATTTGCAAAAGGCTCTCCAAAAACGAGACGTGAATTGGACTCCCCTGTCGGAAACAATATGAGAAGGGACCCCATGTAGGCGGAGAATTTCTCGAATGAAAATGGGAACCAAGGCAGGGGCAGAAGGAAGACCAGGAAGAGGAACAAAATGAGCCATCTTGGAGAATCGATCGATTACCACCCAAATGACTGTATTATTCTCAGACAGTGGGAGATCGGTGATAAAATCCATGGCAATATGGGCCCAGGGTTCCTTAGGAATAGGCAAGGGCATGAGGAGACCAGCAGGAGCTTGTGTGGAGGATTTGGACTGAGCACAGACATGACAAGCTTTAACGTAGTCTTTGACGTCTGAGCGGAGATTAGGCCACCAGTAGTGACGACTGATGAGTAGGAAGGATCGGAGGAATCCAGAATGCCCTGCCACCTTGGAATCATGTCCCCAACGAAGGATCTTAGCTCTTAGCTGGGTGGGGACAAAGGTCTTACCAGGCGGAATTTTAGACTTCAGGGTGGTAGAGTGGGCAACAATGCATGAGGTGGGAATGATCGGCTCAGGTTCAGGGGCGGACTCCTCGTCCAAAGTGTCAAATGACCTAGAGAGCGCATCAGCCCGACCGTTGCAGGAACCAGGTTTGTAGGTAATCGTGAAATTAAAACGGGCAAAGAAGAGACTCCACCTGGCCTGTCTAGGATTCAGACGTTTAGCATTCTGTAGATACTGTAAATTCTTGTGATCGGTAAAGATCGTTATGGAGTGAGGGGAACCCTCCAAGAGATGACGCCACTCCTCTAACGCCAATTTAATTGCGAGAAGTTCCCGATCACCGATGGCATAATTCCTCTCTGCCTGAGAATTTTTTTTGGAGAAGAACGCACATGGTTGGCGTCTCTTCTCAAAGATTTGAAGAAGCACAGCTCCCACCCCCATTGAGGAAGCGTCCACTTCAATAAAAAATGCATTCCCAGGATTTGGTCTCCTCAAGAGGGGGCCAGAAACAAAGGCCTGTTTCAGGTTGTGAAATGCAGAGACAGCTTCGGGAGGCCAGTCTCTGGCATTCACACCCTTCTTGGTCAAAGCGATAATAGGCGCGGCAATGGAAGAGTAATTCCTTATGAACTGCCTATAATAATTAGTGAAGCCAAGAAAGCGCTGTGTGGCCTTGAGGCTAGCAGGAAGAGGCCAGTTGGTGATAGCCAAGACCTTCCCAGGGTCCATACGAAGCCCCGAACATGAGACAAAGCACCCCAAAAACAGGACCTCAGAACATTCAAAGGAACATTTCTCCAGCTTGGCATAGAGATTGTTCTCTCTAAGACGTTGAAGTACAGTGCGGACATGGTTTCTGTGGACGAGCAGATTTTCAGAAAAGATCAGAATGTCATCCAGATAGATGACAACAAACTGGTACAGCAGATCTCTGAAGATTTCATTGACAAAGTTTTGAAACACGGCTGGAGCATTACACAGACCAAAAGGCATCACCAGATATTCGTAATGCCCGTCTCTAGTGTTAAATGCAGTCTTCCATTCGTCACCCTCCCGTATTCGAATGAGATTGTACGCGCCTCTGAGATCCAACTTGGTGAAAATGGAGGCACCCTTCAACCTATCGAATAGCTCAGATATTAAGGGTAAGGGGTATCGATTTTTAATAGTAACCGCATTTAAACCCCGATAATCGATGCAGGGTCTTAAGGTACCATCCTTTTTGGCAACAAAAAAGAACCCTGCCCCTGCAGGCGATGAGGATTTCCGGATGAACCCTCTCTCCAGATTCTCTGCTACATACTCCGACATGGCCTGGGTCTCTGGGATGGACAGAGGGTAGGTACGACCCCTGGGTAGAGTTGCTCCGGGGACAAGATCAATAGCACAGTCAAAAGACCTGTGGGGAGGAAGCACCTCAGCTGATTTTTTACAGAACACATCCCGGTAATCGCTGTATGCGGCGGGAAGATCAGAAGAAACAGAAGTGGCAGCAACCGGAAGACTCTCCTTGGGGGTCACCTTGAGAAGACACGACGAGAAACATGAGGAACCCCAGGCCAGGATCTGCCCAGAGACCCAGTCCACATGTGGAGAGTGGAGCTGTAGCCAAGGGAGGCCCAATACAACTGGGGTAGAGGCCTTGGGTAGAATAAGAAAGGATATCCACTCCTGGTGGAGAATCCCTACCGACATCCTAATGGGTAGCGTCTGGAAGCGAATAGGGCCCCCTGGGAGAACAGTGCCATCAATTGCCGAGACTACCAATGGGGTAGTGAGAGGTGAAAGGGTAAGCTTCATAGAAGAAGCAGTTCTCCAATCCATGAAATTGCCGGCAGCCCCGGAATCCAGGTATGCAAGGGTTGACTGAGGAGAAGTGCCTACATGAAGGGACACCGGCAAGAGCAGGCGAGAAGGTGATGTTTCTGGGTCCAATACTCCACCTTCCAAATGTATTAGACCCGAGCGTTTCCCGGACGAAGCGAGCAGGAGTCACGAAAATGACCCTTGCCCCCACAATAGAGGCACAAGCCCAGAGTTCTGCGCCTAGCACGTTCTTCGGGGGTTAGTCTGGTCCGGCCCAGCTGCATAGGTTCTTCAGCAGGTAGAGGATGCTCCACGGAATGAAGGGAGGGGAGCTCAGACTGGCTAGGACCCAGAGAGTGCTGGCGTCTTTTTTCTAAGGACCTCTCTTGAAAACGAATGTCGATCTGGTTGCATAATGAAATTACATCGTCCAGACCGACGGGAATGGCTCTTCCCGCTAATTCGTCTTTCACTCGGTCAGAGAGGCCATGTAAAAAGGTAGCGACCAGGGCCTCATTATTCCAGCTCAATTCAGCTGTGTGGATACGGAACTGAAGAGCATATTGCCCCACTGAACTAGATTCTTGGCGAAGACGTAAGACAGCACTAGCCGCTGAAGAAGCCCGAGCCGGCTCTTCGAAGATATTACGAAAGAGCTTCAAGAATTCGGACAGACTGGAAACCACCGGATCGTTCCTCTCCCACAGGGGGGCAGCCCAGGCCAAAGCTTCACCGGAGAGGAGGGAAATGATATAGGCTACCTTAGCCCGGTCAGATAGGAAGCTTTGAGGCTGAAGCTCAAAATGAATAGTGCATTGGCTGAGAAACCCCCTGCAGGCCTTGGAGTCCCCAGAGAAACGGAACGGAGCTGGCAATCTTAGTGAGTGTGAGGCTGCGACTGGTGCGATAGGTACAGCCGCTGGTTGTACTTGGGGTTGCGGATTCGGGGTTCCCAAGGAGACCTGAAGCTGCTCGAATCGAGAAGCCAGATCCTGGAGGAATCGCATCACCTGGGTCTGATTTGATTCCTGGGTCTCAAGTCTGCGAACTATGCCCTGCAATGGATCATCCGCGGGAAGCGGGATGTCAGCCGGGTTCATGGCTGATCAAACTGTCAGGGTCACCTGTGGCCAGGTGACAGATGCACACCGTAGGGGGACAGGAGTGCACCGCGAGGTAGTGAACCCTATGGCTGGCTTCTGTGGATAGGAAACTGGGTGGTTGTGGAAAGCGGGACCAGAGGAGCACAACCGGGATCCCAACGGAAGCGAGAGCCAAGATTCCCCAGGGCGCGGAGTCTAAGACCCAGCTGGTCTTCTCCAGGGCCTCTAGTGGTGAGGATGTTACGCTGCAGGCTGGGACCAGGTCGCGGCCCCTGGAGTTTCCTAGCTCACGCCCCGTAGGATAAGGGGAAGCAGCAGCACACGATAGAGAGAACCGAATAACAAGCCGAAGGTCAGGGGCCACAAGCAGACAAGGATAACGAAGAACGAGCCGAAGGTCAAGGGTCACGAGCAGACAGGGATGGTCGGGGACAAGCCAATAACGTAACAGAGAGACAGACGTAGCACACGGCAGGCAGGAACCCAAACACACAATGCCTAACAAACACGTTGATCAGCAAAGCAGGCTTGCAGTGCACAGGTTAATATAGTGTTCAGTGATAGGGCCTGGGGTGGAGTCAGGCTGGGAGGAGATTATAAAGGAAGCCAGGTGAAGGAGGTCTGGTCTCTAGATGAACACATGAGGAGGAAGGTAAGATGGCAGACAGACATTAATGCATATCCATGACAGCTGGATCGAATCGAACGTCTTCTCTGCTCCTCTCCCTGGACGCAGAGAAGGCGTTCGACAGAGTCAATTGGAACTATATGAAAGCAACTCTCACTAAATTTGTTTTTCAAGGGCCCATCTTGTCCGCCATAATGACCTTATACTCTTCCTTCTCGGCTCAGGTATACACATCAGAAATGTTATCTAAACCTTTCCTTATCACCAATGGCACCCGTCAAGGATGCCCATTGTCACCACTTATATTTAACCTGATAATGGAACCTCTAGCAGAACACGTCAGAAGCAACACCAGAATAGCAGGATTTAAACATGGCACATTAGAACATAAGATTAGTTTATTCGCGGATGACGTGATACTGATGATTACAGACCCCATCTCCTCCCTGGTTTCGGTACAAGAGTTACTACAGCGCTTTGGTAACGTCTCTTACTACAAGGTAAATGAACATAAATCTTATATTCTTGAAATGGGTCTAGATGCAGTTACTAGCAATCTTCTCAGGAATAAATACCCCTACTCATGGGCAGATACAGAGATACCTTACTTGGGTATCACACTCACTAAATCCACAAAGGGTCTTTTCACACACAATTATTCTGCACTGAAACACATGATCATCCGAGAAACGTCAAAAATATCCAAATTTGAATTCTCCTGGGCAGGCCGCCTCGCTGCCTTTAAAATGATGATACTACCTAGGCTATTGTACATCTTTCGTACACTCCCTATACCAATCCCTCAATCCTATCTTAGGTCCTTACAATCTATTCTAACTCAGTATCTATGGCAAGGCAAAAAATCCGGATGCAACCATGCAAAACTCATCAAACACAGATCTGTAGGTGGGATGGGACACGTTGATATAAGAGACTATTATATAGCGACTATTCTTTCACAACTTAAGGAATGGATGAACTCTACTCCTACCACACTTTGGGGAGATATAGAAAATAGCATGACTCCTGGGCATAACTTGTCCCACTGGTTATATAGTACAACCACAGGAAGCACACCACTACACCTTTACTCCCCCACTGTTCAAGCCTCTGTTAAAATATGGAAAATAATCCAGTCGTCTACATGGGTGAATCTCCCAAACAAAAATATCCCGGTACCTATAGGGACTTTATCACTACTTACTCCAGACCTACATATCCCACAATGGATTACTACTCGAGTGTCTACCACACGTGAACTGCGCTCTTTAGTTCTCGACCAGCCATTTTCCCATGCTCAAGAGACACTCAAAGCGCCTAACGCAGATTACCTTACATATTTTAGAGTGCAACACTGTCTCAATACGAACCCTTCCATAGAAGGCTCCCTACCCATTAACTTATGGAACTACCTCTTCTCTAACAAAACAAAGGCTAGGGGCACCTCCTTGATATACTCAATCCTACAGGAGAAAGACACATTTAACAAATCCAAACCCATCACTGACTGGGAAAATGACTTCCTTACACAGCTCTCTGACCAACAATGGCACACAGCAATCAAATCAGTATATAAATATACGTCCTGTACCTCTTTGTGGGAACTCACCCAAAAGTTGTTGATGAGATGGTATCTGACACCATCCAGAATAACTAAATTTCACACTCACACATCCCAAGATTGTTGGAGAAATTGCACCCTCTCTGGTACACTCATACATATTTTCTGGACATGTCCCCATCTGCGACAGCTCTGGACTGCAGTAGAATCAACACTGAGAGACATACTTAATTTTCCTATCTTACTGACCCCCCACCTAGCTCTTCTGAATCTAACCATTGATGACATACCACCCAACCTTAGGCTGGTGGTCACACAAATCCTCCTAGCAACAAAACTTCTGATAGCCAGACACTGGAAATCCACAAACATCCCCACTCTCCCAGAAGTGGTAAACTTGGTACAAACTCACCACACATATGAAATCATCCTCTCACGGGGATCACCTGCCAACCCTGCTTTAAAGAGTCTCTGGAACCCATGGAAGCTTTGGTACGAAAACAAATTCAACTGCTGATTTATAGCATTCCTTTTAAAGCTCTCTTACTTCTCCTCCCCTTCTACCCCCCCATTTCTACCCCACTCCCTCCTGACCTACCCTCCTGCTTCACCTGTTCAAAAAAAAAAAAAAAAAAAACTTCATTGTGTAGATGCTTATTATTTGATAACTACTTATTGTTTGTTTGAAAAATTCCAATAAAAAGCTATTCAAACAAATAACTGGTCGGCCGTGCTGCCGCCAAACCTACGACACAGTTAGTTCCCTAATTGGGGTGTCTGGGTGCGGGGACAGTACCACCACCATGCAAATGGTACTAATACTACATTCACTGTTCAAGCTTCAACACGACTTTTGTTATGTCAATGTATCTTGGCAAATTATCTTCTACTGTACGTTTTTATGAATAACAAGTACTGCTATTGATTTCTATTGTTACTATGTGAAAAAATCTTAATAAAAACTATTGTTAAAAAAAAATAATCAGAGACTGCACTGCACAAATACAATCTTTTAACAACTGTTTGGAACAGGCCGAATAGTGCTCAAAAAAGGATGCAGAGTCATCCTCCAACAGCCATACTAGGGACTCCACCTGATCAACACTGAAAGGGGGAGTGTAATCATCACGGCCCTTTGGAACACAGGACAGGGCTAGCTCAATACACATTTGAATCAAGGGCTGAACTTCCCCAAATGGCATAAAGCCCTGATCAACCATGGAGTGAATTAAACGAATACTCCCTAGCAGCTGATCACTGGTCCACTCTTTCAATGCCTGGTGGCAGTATTCACTACTCTCTGACGCCCGCAGAGCATATTAAACAACCTCATTGCCATTCATGTTTTAGCAAAACAAACTGACCCAAAATGGTTTCTCTGTGCATCCACTTCTGGTCAGGGATTAGCCTTGGTATACTGTCAGGGAATTAGTTGACCAGACTGTGTGGACTGCACAGAGAGAACCAAAAACGCATGTAAAGTGAATTATAATGATGTTTATTAAGATAAGTGATATATAAGTAAATACAACCAGTGCAAAACCAACCAAACAACCTACAAACAACAAATAGTATATACAGCAAAGGGCAGTACCAGAATCTTGAACGTAAGCCAGGCCAGGGTCATACACAGCAGATCAGGAGATGGACAAAGGGGTGTTCCAGAAGCATAAACGTAGCCAGGCCAAGGTCATACATGGGGAGTCAGCAGATGAGGACAGGGAACAAACAAGACAGGGAGAGGGCGGATGGATAGGCTGCAGGGCAGGGATCCAAGGAAATCAGGTATGCAAGGTAATCAGGGGGACAGGTCCAGGATAGGCTCAGGATGGGGATCAGATCAGGTCAGGAGAGGTACAGGCTCAAGGTCAGAATACAGGCAGCGAGGTCAGGGCTCAAGGAGAGAGATACCAAGGCAAAGTTTGTGAGGGCTTGCCGGGTATTTATGAGACTGCAATAATTGTCCTATGTAACACCTGAGTGGAGGAGGTGCTGCCTGTCCCACACTGCCGGAATACATTTGCTGGTGGATGCCGGTACTGCGGCCCATGGATCAGACAGTGCCACCAGCAGGTGGACACTAGTACTGCAATCCATAGAACCAACAGCGCCACCAACGGGTGAACCCTTTCCTGACACTGAGCCCTGCTCTATCTATCTTCACTCCGACACACTGCTAAAGCTTCCAATGAGAAATAACCTTTTTTAGTATAGGGTGGGACTATGAGCACTGAACCATGATTGGAGAAAGTCATCATTACTTTGTCCAATCAGGGCTCTGACAGTGCTCTGTGCCAGTGGTCAGGTGCAAGGCTTCAATCAATTTGGGCCCTAGACTTTACAGTGCATTGTGGGGCGCATGGCTGATCCCGAAACATCACGGTGAGCCCCTGCAAATTCGGGTGCTCACCGAATCGGCGAACAGGCAATGTTCGACCCAAACTTTTGCTTGAGCCGAACCATTCGCCCAACATTATGCCTGGCTGTAGTGTGTGATGGGGCTGTGTAAATCCCAGAACTTGATAGACAAAAATGCAAATATTTTGTCAGATAAGACAGCTACCATAAATGTATTAAACATTAATGTTTTTTCAGAGACTTCAAAGGTGGAAAAATAGGGACCCCACAGAAAATAGTTCCAAGCTTTCCTGCTAAACTTTTTATCTTAAGATCATTTCACATATCTTACACAAACACTGTAAGCCTTACAGTCACTTGATAATAATGCATTATAGTGTCCTGCTGTTGATAACACAATGAGGCATGGGTCTGCTTTTCTTTGTATTGCTAACTGCATCATCAACAACACACGCATGACCAGTATCAATCATGGTGGCCATCCAGTACATACAAGATCGAAAGGCCCAATAAATCACGCTGATTAGATTAGGTAACACTACACCAATGTTTGTATTCCTACCAAAAATAAAGATTGAAGAATCACTATGATGGAAACAATGCATTTCAAAACTTTAATGGCATATTTTATTTCTTGTGATCAGAAATGTTATGTTTTTAAGAGATTTTAATAATTGCCACCAGCACACCAAAAGTCTGTAGAATAAGGTTTCATTAGACGGTGAGGAGATAGAAAGCCAAAAAAGGTTTCACATTTTGGGGTCTCACTGATTCTCTCTTGTTTCTGTTTTCTCTGTGTGTTTTTTTCATATTATACCCAACTCTGAGGACTTTTATATTTTATTCTATCCATTTAAAAAATTGCTTTAACTCTTGGGTGAGAACAACATCTATGGCATTCATGTTAACAGATCATTCCTATATACTTTACTTTGGTCCCACACAGAATTTCTTCAAATATCACCTCCTCTACTACATTTCAAGTTCTTCCTGCACACTCTTTTTAAGAATAAATCCAGAAATATCTTTATATTTGTCTTTCTATTCCCAGTATGCTTTTCACACTGGCTAAAAATTCAATTCAGGCTAGCAGTGAGCAGAATTTAGTAGCTTACGATCAAATCTACAGTTTTCAGGGTGTTTTATTAACTCAATAGTCTCATTTTAAAGCACTAGGAGAGATGCTTATGCAGTTACTTGGAGTTGAGGAAGAGTTCAAGCATGTGTCAGGCTATAGGGCAGTTGCACACAGTGCAATAATAGCAGGCACTGAATATGCTGCCATGCTATTTAGGTAATTTAACTTTTAAATAGCATAGAAAACAGTTAGAGCTTCTTGAAAATTCTATGTAAGGACCAATACACTAGGTGCCATATGTATGTATTATAGCAACTGATAATAATTTATCTTTGACTAGTTGGTTTTTAGTAAATTGGGTTCCATTTTTCATCAAGAGTTTTTTTAGGAGAAAAAAATGTACAGCTTTGTGACTAAAGAAAAAGGGAAGACCAACAGACAGAGTCTAACAAAAGCTAAAGCAACCTGGCTTTATCTGGAAAGGTAATTGTGGCCTTAATTACAGAAAAGCTTACAGAGATTTAAAGTATAACTAAAGGCAAAACCTTCTTTTTAGTTTTGGATAGAGAGGAGATGAATTAGAAAATCCCAAATTTTGGGTTGAGCCCAGAAAAGTGATAGAGGGGAAATCTTACAATAGGGACAATAGTTCTGGTGAGCTGGGGGTCCCCAAGAAATTCCCTTACTTTGCAGGGATTTTCTCTCACTGCCTGTTTAGCTATGGGACAGGATGTGAAGGGAAATTTCCCCAATGGGTCACAGATGGAGAAAAAAAAATCTGACAGGGGTTATAAAACTCCCTTGCTCTATCTAAAATGGAAAAAAAAGTTTTGCCTATAGTTCTACTTTAAAACACAACCAGAGAGTACAGTGTGTTAATCTACCATGAAGTTAAATGATAAAAGTATTATACCTGTAGTTGCTGTAAGGATTGTATTAATACTTGTAAAGTAGCTGTGGTTTGAGTTTTCCTTTTTTTTTTTTGCCAAACATACTTAACAATAGACACAAATGTAAAATGGTAAGTGGATCAGTTCAACTATCCATCCTGGGGGATATGGTCCCATAACATTATATTCATGATTAAGGCAGTTAATGCCAGGGTACAGTCATTAAGCCATCCATGCCAGACCTACCTCTGTAGGTACATGTTAAGCTTTTTAAGTGTAGAGTTCCATTTCCCTTATCTATCCAGAGGCGAACGTTGAGTGGTTGGGAGGATAGCCAATACTGTGCCTTCGTGTTTCTGGCCATGTATAGGATTCTGGTTACTGATAATTCCAAACCATTGCAAGAGACACGAAGAGGACAGGCATCTCGGCATTGAGGATATACTTAATTACAGGTAAGTGATGCTTTACTTTTTGTAGCTTGGGAACCAGAAACATCTTGGGCTACCTGGTCTGTGGCAGTAGGATCCCCCTGGGGATTCTTTTTTGGTCATTGCTACCAATGACAGGCAGTCAGTACCAGTGTGAAAGAGAGAGAGATCCAGTAGGAGCTCAGTGGGAGGCAACCAGCTACCTGGATGGTCAGCCACACCCCTAGTACCCACCCATATTTCTCAATCTACTGACATGCAGTTTTGACTAAAAATAATAACCTCTGACTTTAAAGTTGTTGCTGCTTATGTCCAGTTTAAATAAATTATATATACTTATATCTGTGTATTTTGAAGATCAACTGCAGAAATGTTTATTATTTATAGATAGAGTTGAAAAGGGTTAGTACTCTCTCAGTTTTTTAGCAGTTTGTGTTCCTTGTAGTAAGACTTGTTCTGGCAGGATACATGTGTAATAAGTTCTTATGGTACATATTGTAAGTATACAGCTCTTTTTCTATAGACTGGATGACTTTACTACATAAGAATTGGTTCATATAAAATCAAGCAAAAGACATACTTTGTTTACTCTATATATTTGTTCTGTAATTTATTTTAAATGCATATAAGACTCTACCAGAAGTACTGCCTGATTCTAGTTTTTTTCAGGGTAGCAGCATACATGAAGGCCCTGAAGAAGCAGACCTGTTATGCCAAACTCGCTGACCTTAAAATTGGTGTTATACATCTACAATATCTCACAAAAGTGAGTATACCCCTCATATTTTTGTAAATATTTTATTATATCTTTTCATGTGACAGCACTGAAGAAATGACACTTTGCTACAACATAAAGTAGTGAGTGTACAGCTTGTATAACAGTGTACATTTGCTGTCCCCTCAAAATAACCCAACACACAGCCATGAATGGCTAAACTGCTGGCAACAAAAATGAGTACACCCCTAAGTGAAAATGTCCAAATTGGGCCCAAAAAAAGTGTCAATATTTTGTGTGGCCACCATTATTTTCCATCACTGACTTTACCCTCTTGGGCATAGAGTTCACCAGAGCTTCACATGTTGCCACTGGAGTCCTCTTCCACTCCTCCATAACAATATCACGGAGCTGGTGAATGTTAGAGACCGCACCAAATCAAAAATCAAAAAACCATTCCAGTGATGTAATCCAGTCTGTCCAGCGTTGTAATCCATTTTCGATGTCCCACAGTGATCCATTCTCCAGTGATGCTCCAGTCTCCACACCACACGAAACCCCCATGACACATAAGAGGGGGCGGGGTCACCCGTCCCCGTCATTGGGTAGTCCCCGGCTTGCTCAATGACGGGACGGGTGACCCTGCCCCGTGATGTCACGGGGTGGGGTCACCCGTCCCCGTCATTGGGCAAGCCGGGGTTACCCAATGCCTTGGACGGTGACACCGCCCCGTGACGTCACGGGGCGGGGTCACCCGTCTCGTCATTGGGCAAGTCGGGGGTTACCCAATGACGGGGACGGGTGACCCCCTCACCCCCTCTTACACGTCATGGGGGTTTCGTGTGGAGTGGAGACTGGAGCATCGTTGGAGAGTGGATAACCGCGGGACATCGAGAATGGATTACAAAGCTGGACAGACTGGATTACATCACTGGAATGGTTTTTTTTTATTTTTTATTTTTAATAAAGGACTTATCCCAACTGTGTCTGTGTGTTTTTTAACATTTTTGACACTTTCTTTTGTGAAATGGTAGGGGTACAATGTACCCCGTTACCAATTCACATAGGGGGGCCAGAATCTGGGGGTCCCCTTTGTTTCTGATAAGCCCCTTGCCCGCAGACCCCCACAACAACCGGGCAAGGGTTGTGGGGATGAGGCCCTTGTCTCCATCAACATTGCGTGCTCGGATAAGGGTCTGGTATGGATTTTTTGGGGGGGGAACCCCTCATCATTTTTTGGCACGGGGTTACCCTTAATATACATACCAGACCTGAAGGGCCTGATATAGAATTTGGGGGGGACCCCCACGCTTTTTTTTTGGTTCGGGGTTCCCCTTAATATTCATACCAGAACCAAAGGGCCTGGTAATGGACTGGGGAGGGCCGTTTTTTCAATGACTTTGATCTGTATTACCGGGACCCGACAATTCATGAATAGCTACGAGTAGTTTTAAATGCCTTTTTTTCCTTTAGAAATTACATTTTGTGCAGGGACAGTTCTAAGCACGAGAAACATGCGCTACTTTACAGGCATACTATAGACACCCCCCAGGTACGAAATTTAAAGGACTATTTCACTTTTATTGTTTCACTTTAAGCATTATTAAAATCACTGCTCCCGAAAAAACGTCAGTTTTTAAAATGTTTTTTTTTGCATTGTGCAACATTCCTGGTGGCTCTAAGGAGCTGATCTTTTATGTGATAATAGTGAATAAGGGCCAGAACATCCCTGGGGACAGTGTTAGGGAGATACGCTGGTTTCGGTATTCTATGGGTGCGGTCCAGGAGGATATCTCTGGATGATAGATCAGGCAACAAATTGAGTAAAAGCTGTTTCAGATATGAAATAAGCTCCTGGTTTTTGATAGTTTCCAGGAGCCCTCAAAATGTAATGTTGTTGCGGCGGGATCTATCCTCCAAGTCTGCCACTTTTAGTTGCAGCTTGCGCATTATCTCAGCCTGCCCCTCGTGCACATCAACCACTTCTTTGTGAGCTGCCACCATGTCGGACATCTGTTGTTCCACCTGAAATGATTTTTCCTCCAAACCAGCTACTCTGGTAGATAAATGGTATATTGAGGATCTAAGCTCAGTGTGAAGCCCCATCTGGAGGGAGAGCAACATGGCTTTAAGGGTTGCCTCAGTAGCAGAGAAATCTGCAGCAGGGAAGGCAGATATTGTGTCAAGGGAGTTCTCCTCGTGATCAGAGGGGAGTGCAGGGAGAGGAGCCCAGAACTTTTTAGCTGAGGGCAGCTTAGTAGGTGAAATTTCTGGGGATTCAGCAGCCCTCTTACCTCGTTCAGATGAGGGGGAGAAGGTGGTCTCCTGTGCTGACTTCTCAATGTTAGATGCTGCATCCTCCAGAGGATCACTGGAGAGAGGCTGTGGAGAAGGAGAGTGTCTGCTTCCCGCGGTGCCATCTTGTCTGGCTGTGTGCTGCGGCTTCATGAAGAAGTCCGTTCAGCGGAAAGGGACCCTTTTGTCTGTGGTTTCCTCTGGGTCATACTCCGGTACTATCCAGGTGTCTTCCCCACACTAGCGGAGGGGGAATCGGCAGGCTGACTGAGGTGCTTTGGCCAATTATGTCTCAGGGGGTTTAGTACATGCCCCACACTATATAAGGCCGCCTGCGTGGTGGCCTTGTGGAGTGTGTTGCGGCGGTGGTTAAAGACAGAGAGAGAGAGAGAGATAGTGTCATTTAATTTGAGTTAGATAGAGCAGGCAGGCGAGTCAGTTAGCTTCAGTTACAGTGTGTAGAGGATATATATGCATCCTAGGTGTTGTATATATATTTATACACTGTATTCAGTTTAACTAGATCTGTTCCTGTTATTCTCTTCATAATATACTGACAGGCAGGCAGGTGATTGTGCTAGCTGCAGTATTTTCACTTAGTGTACTGTGTCCTTTGCACAGTGTGTAATACAATTGCTGGTGTTCCCATACAAATACAGGCAGGGAGCTGCAGTATTTTGTTTTAGTGTCCTTTGCACAGTGTGCACCTAAAGCTTACCTCAATACAATTGCTGGTGTTCTCATACAAATACAGGCAGGGAGCTGCATTATTTTGTTTTAGTGTCCTTTGCACAGTGTGCACCTAAAGCTTACCTCAATACAATTGCTGGTGTTCTCATACAAACACCACAGACAGGGAGCTGCAGTATTTTCAGTTAGTGTACTGTGTCCTCAGCACAGTGTGCAACTAAAGCTAACTGAAGACAATTGCTGGTGTTCTCATAGTAATACTACAGGCAGGCAGTTGATTCTGCTAGCTGTAGTATAATCAGTATATATATACATCCCAGTTTTGTGCAGCTACATCTCCACCATGTCCTTCTGAGGGGTCCCCCGAACTGTTTGAACACAGTTGGGTACATGCTCCAGGAGGATGCCCAGTGTTTTGAAGGCTCCGATGATAGTACCCAGCTAGAGGAAGGCAGTAACTTGAGCCCAGAGAAGGGGTGCCCAAGAAGGACAGCAATCTGGCAGTCATGTTCCCCCAGCTGTAGCATACTTCCAGGTTTGCTACAGTGATGAGGAGGGAGGGGATGATGAGGTCACGGACTCTACGTGGGTGCCTGATAGGAGAGAGGAGGAGAAGGAGGAGGAGGCACATCTCCAACGAGGCAGGATGTCCTCCAGGGGCCAGCTTAAGGGCAGCACACCGACAGCATCACACCGCAGAGCTCCGCATGTGCAGGCCGCTGCTGTCTCTGCGCGTTATTCCAAAAGATCTTTGGTGTGGGCCTTTTTTGAGACGAGTGCATCAGATCGCAGCGCTGCTATTTGCAAAATATGTCTCAGGCGTATCTCACATGGCCAAAACATCACCCACATGGGCACCACATGCTTGATCAGACATATGTCGACCTGCCATGCAGTTCGTTGGCAAGCACACCTAAAAGACCTACCCAAAGAACAAAGTGGACCTCCCTTGCTCCTCATCAGCTGGGATCTCCAACCCCACTATACCTTCAGTCCTCTCTGAAACCTGCACGGAGAGGAATGAAGGTGTAGAATTAGGTATGTCACAGCCAAGTGCTTGCGGCCTGTAAGGGAAGGTTCCATCCGCTGGTGACACTGCCTGATATTTGGCGTGCAGTACTGTGGTCCACCATCAGGTGTCTCCTGGCAGACTGGAACTGCCAGGGGAACTTTCCCCTGGTAATGTTATGTGATCCTTGGGCCGCTGTACTGGTGTCCACCAGCGGGTGGTTCCTGGCAGTGTGGGACAGACAGCACCTTCTCTGCTCAACTGTTACATGAGGACAATCACCACAGTCCTATAAATACCCGGCAGGTGCATACACACACCGCCCTGGTATTGTCCTTGTGCCCCTACCTGATCCTGTTGTTCTGATCCTTGCTCTGATCCCTGCTTGTCCCTGTCTGTCCACTCCTGGCCCCCTTCTGCTGACCTCCCGTTGATGATTCTGGCCTGGTCTGACTATGATTCTGGTTCCCCCTTTACTACTGATGCTGGTTAGTTATTATCACTATTTGGTTGTTCATTTATACTGGTGGTGTGCTCACGTTTATATTTACTTATATCTATTTACATTAATAAACCATTTTACTTTATCTATTCCTGTTTGCGGCTTCCTCTGTTGCAGTCCACACAGTTCTGGTCATACCTAATTCCTGACATGGCCAATCTGCTATCGGTACACCAACGTCAGATTGTACCAGGCAAATTTCCCTGCCCCAGCTTCTGCACCGCCGAAAGAAGTTCGCTCCCAGCCATCCACATGCCCAGCGGTTGAATGCTAGCTTGGCTAAATTGCTAGCACTTCAACTGCTGCCTTTTCAGTTGGTAGACTCTGCCCCCTTCCGTGAGTTTGTGGAATGTGTGGTTCCTCAGTGACAGGTTCCCAAACGCCACTTTTTCTCATGGAAGGCGATTCCGGCTCTCTACAGGCATGTGGAAGGCAATGTCTTGGCCTCGCTGGACAGGGCGGTCAGCGGTAAGGTGCATATTACCCCTGACTCATGGTCCAGCAGGCATGGACAGGGACGTTACCTATCTTTCACGGTGCATTGGGTGACTCTGCTGGCAGCTGGGAAGGATGCAGGA
The DNA here is from genome assembly GCA_029206835.1 of Rana muscosa. Taxonomy (NCBI): domain Eukaryota; kingdom Metazoa; phylum Chordata; class Amphibia; order Anura; family Ranidae; genus Rana; species Rana muscosa. The sequence goes on from CM055127.1 coordinate 75,893,353, forward strand.
CAAGGTGCAGTAGTGTTGGAGGTTGTTCTGCCACCACGTCTCCAAAATGCTACTACTGGTGATTCTGACACACTTCTCTCCTCCACCCCCTCCTCTTCTTCTTCCTCCATGGCCTCTTCCTGTACTTTGTCCTCGGAACCAGCGGTGCTCCGTAGCCGTTCAAGGGGCTATGCAAGTACACAGGCAAAGAGATGCCATGCGGTGCTTGAGCTGCTGTGCTTGGGGGACAGGAGCCACACTGGGGCAGAGATTCTGTCAGCTCTGCAGGGGCAGGCTCAGAGGTGGTTGATGCCATGCCAGCTTAAGCCAGGAATGGTGGTTTCGGTCAATGGCACCAACCTCCTCTCCGCCCTCTGACAGGGACACCTGACCTATGTGCCCTATTTGGCTCACGTCCTTAACTTGGTGGTGTAGTGGTTCTTGGGCAGGTACCTGGGCTTACAGGATGCCCTGAGGCAGGCCAGAAAAGTCTGTGTGCATTTCCGCCGGTCATATAATGCCAGTGCTCGGCTGGCTGACCTGGCAGCAGAGGGCCATGAATGAGTATCTGTGCCAATATGGCACCAGGACAGGGTCAGGGGAGCTTGTTTGTTTTTTTTGCCACGCCAGTGGGTCATGATCAGGGATGCATGCACTGTCCTGGCACCATTTGAGGATGGTGAGCAGTGACAGTGCATGCATCAGTGACACTGTCCCTCTTGTCCACCTGTATGAGCACACGCTGCGTGGAATAATGGACAGGGCACTTGAGGCAGAACAGAGGGAGGAAGAGGAGGACTTCCTTACCTCTAAAGGCCCCCTTTATGTAGACAGTATTCCTGTTGGCCCGCCTATCACACAGGAAGAGGAGGAGGAGGAGGATTGTGTCAGCATGGAGGTGGAGTCTAGCACTCAGCATCAGCAGCAGTCTTCAAGGGATCAATTACAGTCCCAAGACACCCATGGACTTGTACGTGGCTGGGAGGAGGTGGTTGCGGATAATGTCTTCCTAAGTGACCCAGAGGACTCTGAACCGAATGCCTCAGCAAACCTACGCTTCATGGCCTCCCTGATCCTGCAAAGCCTGTGGAAGGATCCTCGTATTCGTGCTATCAAGGAGAGGGATCAATACTGGCTGGCAACCCTGCTTGATCCATGTTACAAGAGTAAGGTTGCGGACCTTATCATGCCGTCGCAGAGGGAGCAGAGGATAAAACATCTTCGGGAGGCCTTGCAGAAAGGTCTGTTCAACACGTTCCCAGAGACTGGGAGGTTACAAATTCCTGGTCCTGGACAACGTGTTGCTGAGGCTTCGGTCAGTCAAATAAGGAGCGGTGGAGAAGGTGGCCGTCTGACCGATGCGTTCAGACAATTTTTTAGTCCGCATCCCCAAGGTATGATCAGTTCCAGCAACCATCGCCAGTGTCTGGTTTACATGGTGCAGGAATACCTAGGGGCAAGATCAGACTTGGACACCTTTCCCTCCGAAAATCCTCTGGGTTACTGGGTCTTGAGTAGTGATGAGCCGAACACCCCCGGGTTCGGTTCGCACCAGAACCCGCGAACGGACCGAAAGTTCGTACGAACATTAGAACCCTATTAAATACAATGGATGCGAACGTTCGAATTCTAAAGTGCTAATTATAACGACTGTTATGCATGTTATTGTCCTAAAAAGGGTTTGGGAACCCGGGTTCTGCACCAGGGGACATGTATCAATGCAAAAAGAAGTTTTAAAAATGGTCGTTTTTCGGGAGCAGTCATTTTAATGATGCATAAAGTGAAAAAAAAAAGTCAAATATTCCTTTAAATATCGTACCTGGGGGGTGTCTAAAGTATGCCTGTGAAGTGCCACGTGTTTCCCGTGTTTAGAACTGTCCCTGCACAAAATGACACTTCTAAAGGAAAAAAAAGCCATTTAAAACTGCTTGCGGCTTTAATGTAATGTCTGGTCCCGGTAATATGGATGAAAATCTTTAAGAAAAATGGCATAGCTACCCCATGACCCCCCCCCCCCTACCCCAGCCCATTACCAGCCCCTTTGGGTCTTGTATGGATATTAAGGGGAACCCCGCACATAAAATAAAAAAGGCCCTATATACTCTGAACAGCCGTATACAGGCGGTGCATACAAGACAGGGACTGTAGGTTTGTTCTTATGTAGAATCTGTTTGTAATTTTGAACAGGTACATTGTTTAAGTGTAGCTCCAGCCCAAAAATCTATTTTTAAACTTTTTGGAAAACATAGGTAAGGGTTATCACCCCTGTAACATTTGTTTTGCTGTCTGTGCCCCTGTTCAGAACATTTCACCTCACTTTCCGTCCCAATGACAACTGTTTTTGAAATGTGGTGTTTTTCTTGAAACAAGGATTGCTGATAAAGCATCAGTACAGAGGAGACACCTTTCTCCCATATTAATTCTTACAGGAGAGAATTTTCCTTCCAAGGGGTAGATTTCCTCTCACTTCCTGTTGTCTTCTTGCGTTTGCAAGTAGGAGTCGTTTGTAAGTTGGATGTTTGAAAGTAGGGACCTGCCGTATATACTCTGCAGAAATAGGCCCCTTAGTTGTTGGTGTTGGCACAACACTGTAAGCACTCACAGTTACTCTTGGTTGGTGCTGGAACGCCCTGCTGTCAACTATTATATCAGGAATTTTAATTACATATAATTGTTGAACAGTGGTAGTAAAAATTGGGCCTTTGATGGTGGTGCTGGTGCCACAACACTGTAAGCCCTGACAGTTACTCTTGGTGGGTGCAGCAATGGGCCCTGCTGTGAATTATTAGATCAAGAATTGTAATTGCATGCCCCTGTTGAACAGGGGCTGAAAAATTGGGCCTTTCGTGGTGGTGGTGGTGGTGGTGGTGTTGCCACAACACTGTAAGCCCTCAGAGTTACTCTTGGTGGGTGCAGGAATGGGCCCTGCTGTGAATTATTAGATCAAGAATTGTAATTACATGCCCCTTTTGAACAGGGGCTGAAAAATTGGGCCTTTCGTGGTGGTGGTGGTGGTGGCGTTGCCACAACACTGTAAGCCCTCAGAGTTACTCTTGGTGGGTGCAGCAATGGGCCCTGCTGTGAATTATTAGATCAAGAATTGTAATTACATGCCCCTGTTGAACAGGGGCTGAAAAATTGGGCCTTAGGCACTGGTGGCACAACACTACAACCCCTCACAGATACTGTACTTGGAGCACAGCAATGAGCCCTGTTGCAAAGTATTGCTTCAAAAATTGTAATGACACGCCCCTGTTAAACAGGGGCTGAAAAATTGGGCCTTAGGCACTGGTGGCACAACACTCCAACCCCTCACAGATACTGTACTTGGAGCACAGCAATGAGCCCTATGGCAAATTATTGCTAAAAAAATTGTAATTACACGCCCCTGTAAAACAGGGGCTGAAAAATTGGGCCTTAGCCACTGGTGGCGGCACCCATAAACAAAAATGATCTTCCAAGCTATCATCATCAATCGTATCATTGAGGACTCGGAGGAGGAGGATAGTCAGTCAACATAACAGCACAGGCACTCAGCATCAGCATCAGTCTTGAAGGGATGTGACATGTTAAAATCAATTAGTCTGTTATATCAGCATCAGGTGTGTGGTAGCTGGTGGTGATCCAAGACTGGTTCATCTTGATGAAAGTCAGTCGATCAACCGAGTCGGTGGACAGGCGCACCCTGTGATCCGTGACAAATCCTCCAGCAGCACTGAATGTGCGTTCCGAAAGAACGCTGGATGCAGGACAGGCCAGTAGCTCAATTGCATACTGTGCAAGCTCTGGCCAGTGATCCATCCTCAAGACCCAGTAAGCCAGAGGATTTTCGGTGGGGAAGGTGTCCAAGTCTGACCTTGCCCCTAGATGTTCCTGCACCATGTTTATCAGACGCTGGCGATGGTTGCTGGAACCGATCATACTTTGGGGCTGCGGACTAAAGAATTGTCTGAACGCATCGGTCAGACGGCCACCTTCCCCACCGCTCCTTCTTTGACTGGCCGAAGCCTCAGCAACTCGTTGTCCAGGACCAGGAGTTTGTAACCTCCCAGTCTCTGGGAACGCGTTGCACAGACCTTTCTGCAAGGCCTCCCGGAGTTGTCTCATCCTCTGCTCCCTCTGCGACGGTAACATAAGGTCCGCAACCTTACCCTTGTACCGTGGATCAAGGAGAGTGGCCAGCCAGTAATGGTCCCTCTCCTTGATCCGAAGAATACGAGGATCCTTCCGCAGACTTTGCAGGATCAGGGAGGCCATGCAGCGTAGGTTTGCTGAGGCATTCGGTCCGGAGTCCTCTGGGTCACTAAGGACGACATGATCCGCAGCCACCTCCTCCCAGCCACGTACAAGTCCACTGGTTTCTTGGGACTGTAAATCATCCCTAAAAGACTGCTGCTGATGATGCTGAGTGCCAGCCTCCACCTCCATGCTGACACAATCCTCCTCCTCCTCCTCCTCCTCTTCCTGTGCGATGGGTGGGACAGAAGGAACACTGTCTGGGTAAAGGGGGCCTTGAGAGGCAAGGAAGTCCTCCTCTTCCTGCCTCTGTTCTGCCTCAAGTGCCCTGTCCATTATTCCACGCAGCGTGTGCTCCAACAGGTGGACAAGAGGTACAGTGTCACTGATGCATGCACTGTCACTGCTCACCATCCTCGTGGCCTCCTCAAATGGTGCCAGGACAGTGCATGCATCCCTGATCATGCCCCACTGGCGTGGAGAAAAAAAAACAAGCTCCCCTGACCCTGTCCTGGTGCCGTAGTCGCACAGGTACTCATTGATGGCCCTCTGCTGCGTGTGCAGCCGCTGCAGCATGGCCAACGTTGAGTTCCACCTGGTGGGCATGTCACATATAAGGCGGTTCTTGGGCAGGTTCAACTCCTTTTGCAGCTCAGCCAGGCGAGCACTGGCATTATAAGATCTGCGGAAATGCACACAGACTTTCCTGGCCTGCCTCAGGACATCCTGTAAGCCCGGGTACCTGCCCAAGAACCGCTGCACCACCAGGTTAAGGACGTGAGCCACACAGGGCACATGGGTCAGTTGTCCCTGTCGGAGGGCGGAGAGGAGGTTGGTGCCATTGTCGCAAACCACCATTCCTGGCTTAAGCTGGCGTGGCGTCAACCACCTCTCGGCCTGGCCCTGCAGAGCAGACAGGACCTCTGCCCCAGTGTGGCTTCTGTCCCCCAAACACACCAGCGCAAGCACGGCATGGCATCTTTTTGCCTGCGTACTTGCGTAGCCCCTTGAACGGCTACGGAGCACCGCTGGTTCAGAGGACAAACCACAGGAAGAGGCCATGGAGGAAGAAGAAGAGGAGGGGATGGAGGAGAGAGGTGTGTCACAACCAGTAGTAGCATTTTGGAGGCGTGGCGGTGGAACAACCTCCAACACTACTGCACCTTGTCCTGCATCCTTCCCAGCTGCCAAAAGAGTGACCCAATGGGCCGTGAAAGAAAGGTAACGTCCCTGTCCATGCCTGCTGGACCATGAGTCAGCGGTAATATGCACCTTACCGCTGACCGCCCTGTCCAGCGAGGCCAAGACATTGCCTTCCACATGCCAGTAGAGAGCCGGAATAGCCTTCCGTGAGAAAAAGTGGCGTTTGGGAACCTGCCACTGAGGAACCGCACATTGCACAAACTCACGGAAGGGGGCCGAGTCTACCAACTGAAAAGGCAGCAGTTGAAGCGCTAGCAATTTAGCCAAGCTAGCATTCAACCGCTGGGCATGTGGATGGCTGGGAGTGAACTTCTTTCGACGGTCCAGCAGCTGGGGCAGGGAAATTTGCCTGCTAGAATCGGACGTCGGTGTACTGCTAGCAGAGTGGCCGCAACTACTTGGCTGTGACACACCTAATTCTACACCTTCATTCCTCTCAGTGCATGTTTCAGACAGGACTGAAGTTATAGTGGGGTTGGAGATCCCAGCTGATGCGGTGCAAGGAGAGGTCCGCTTTGTTCTTTGGTGTGGGTCTTTGAGGTAGGCTTGCCAACGAGCTGCATGGCAGGTCAACATATGTCTGGTCAGGCATGTGGTACCCAAGCGGCTGATGTTTTGGCCACGCGATATACGCTTGAGACATATGTTGCAAACAGCAGCTGTGCGATCTGATGCACTAGCCTCAAAAAAGGCCCACACCAAGGAACTTTTTGAATGACGGGCAGAGGCAGCGCCCTGCACAGGCGGAGCTCTGCGGTGTGATTCCATCGGTGTACTGCCCTTACGCTGGCCACCAAAGGGCATCCTGCCTCGTTGGAGATGTGCCTCCTCCTCATCCTCCTCCTCCTCCTCTCTCCTATTAGGCACCCACGTGGAGTCAGTGACCTCATCATCCCCTCCCTCCTCATCACTGGAGCCAATCTGGCAGTATGCTGCAGCTGCTGGAACATGACTGCCAGATTGGTGTCCTTCTTGAGCATCCCCTCTGTCTGCTCTCACGCTACTGCCTTCCTGTAGCTGGGTTTCATCATCAGACCCTTCGAAACGCTGGGCATCCTCCTGGAGCATGTACCCAACACTGTGCTCAAACAGTTCGGGGGACTCCTCAGGAGGAGGACATGGTGGGTCTAGGGAAGGAGTGACTGATGATGAGTCTGACATTGATACCAGGGAAGAGGACGCTTTGGCAGCTGCTTTGCCAGTACCCTGAGCCTGGGTGAGAGAGGATGAGGAGGAGGAGGAGGGCTTGGTCATCCACTCTACCAAGTCTTTGGCATGATGTGGCTCAACATGTCCAGCTGCCGAAAAGAAGGACAAGCGTGTCCCATGGCCATGTGCTGATGACAATGCACCACGTCCATGACCAGCACTGTTGCCCCCAGACACAGAGCCTGCTTGCCCTCTTTTATTGCCTCCTGACTGTCTGCCTCTCCTTGTTTGCCTTCCAGACATTCTAATAGATGGCCTGCAGGGAGATGGGAAAAAAGCAATAAGGGCTACCTTCAGGTGTCCTTCTCTGTCCCTTTACTTAAGGATTTCTAAATATGGTTAAGGATGATTGCTTTCGCACAGAATAGCACAACGACAATTTCCCTGACTGTCCAAAAAACAAGGATTTCAAAGATGGTTGATGAGGAATGCTTTAGCACAGTATAGCACAAGGAGAATTTCCCTCATTGTCCTTCCCTGTCCCTAGAAACAAGGATTATCACAGTGAAAGAAACTGACACTCTTCCAACCCATAGTTTTCTGTCCCTAGAAAAAATGTTTTTTTAAAGACGGTTGATGATCAATGCTTTAGCACACTATAGCACAAGGAGAATTTCCCTCACTGTCCTTCCCTGTCCCTAGAAACAAGGATTATCACAGTGAAAGAAACTGACACTCTTCCTACCTATAGTTTTCTGTCCCTAGAAAAAATGTTTTTTTAAAGACGGTTGATGATCAATGCTTTAGCACACTATAGCACAAGGAGAATTTCCCTCACTGTCCTTCCCTGTCCCTAGAAACAAGGATTATCACAGTGAAAGAAACTGACACTCTTCCTACCTATAGTTTTCTGTCCCTAGAAAAAATGTTTTTTTAAAGACGGTTGATGATCAATGCTTTAGCACACTATAGCACAAGGAGAATTTCCCTCACTGTCCTTCCCTGTCCCTAGAAACAAGGATTATCACAGTGAAAGAAACTGACACTCTTCCTACCTATAGTTTTCTGTCCCTAGAAAAAATGTTTTTTTAAAGACGGTTGATGATCAATGCTTTAGCACACTATAGCACAAGGAGAATTTCTGTCACTGTCCTTCCCTGTCCATAGAAACAAGGATTATCACAGTGAAAGAAACTGACACTCTCCCTACCTATAGTTTTCTGTCCCTAGAAAAAATGTTTTTTTAAAGACGGTTGATGATCAATGCTTTAGCACACTATAGCACAAGGAGAATTGCCCTCACTGTCCTTCCCTGTCCCTAGAAACAAGGATTATCACAGTGAAAGAAACTGACACTCTTCCTACCTATAGTTTTCTGTCCCTAGAAAAAATGTTTTTTTAAAGATGGTTGATGATCAATGCTTTAGCACACTATAGCACAAGGAGAATTTCCCTCACTGTCCTTCCCTGTCCCTAGAAACAAGGATTATCACAGTGAAAGAAACTGACACTCTTCCTACCTATAGTTTTCTGTCCCTAGAAAAAATGTTTTTTTAAAGACGGTTGATGATCAATGCTTTAGCACACTATAGCACAAGGAGAATTTCCCTCACTGTCCTTCCCTGTCCCTAGAAACAAGGATTATCACAGTGAAAGAAACTGACACTCTTCCAACCTATAGTTTTCTGTCCCTAGAAAAAATGTTTTTTTAAAGACGGTTGATGATCAATGCTTTAGCACACTATAGCACAAGGAGAATTTCCCTCACTGTCCTTCCCTGTCCCTAGAAACAAGGATTATCACAGTGAAAGAAACTGACACTCTTCCTACCTATAGTTTTCTGTCCCTAGAAAAAATGTTTTTTTAAAGACGGTTGATGATCAATGCTTTAGCACACTATAGCACAAGGAGAATTTCCCTCACTGTCCTTCCCTGTCCCTAGAAACAAGGATTATCACAGTGAAAGAAACTGACACTCTTCCTACCTATAGTTTTCTGTCCCTAGAAAAAATGTTTTTTTAAAGATGGTTGATGATCAATGCTTTAGCACACTATAGCACAAGGAGAATTTCCCTCACTGTCCTTCCCTGTCCCTAGAAACAAGGATTATCACAGTGAAAGAAACTGACACTCTTCCTACCTATAGTTTTCTGTCCCTAGAAAAAATGTTTTTTTAAAGACGGTTGATGATCAATGCTTTAGCACACTATAGCACAAGGAGAATTTCCCTCACTGTCCTTCCCTGTCCCTAGAAACAAGGATTATCACAGTGAAAGAAACTGACACTCTTCCAACCTATAGTTTTCTGTCCCTAGAAAAAATGTTTTTTTAAAGACGGTTGATGATCAATGCTTTAGCACACTATAGCACAAGGAGAATTTCCCTCACTGTCCTTCCCTGTCCCTAGAAACAAGGATTATCACAGTGAAAGAAACTGACACTCTTCCTACCTATAGTTTTCTGTCCCTAGAAAAAATGTTTTTTTAAAGACGGTTGATGATCAATGCTTTAGCACACTATAGCACAAGGAGAATTTCCCTCACTGTCCTTCCCTGTCCCTAGAAACAAGGATTATCACAGTGAAAGAAACTGACACTCTTACTACCTATAGTTTTCTGTCCCTAGAAAAAATGTTTTTTTAAAGACGGTTGATGATCAATGCTTTAGCACACTATAGCACAAGGAGAATTTCTGTCACTGTCCTTCCCTGTCCCTAGAAACAAGGATTATCACAGTGAAAGAAACTGACACTCTCCCTACCTATAGTTTTCTGTCCCTAGAAAAAATGTTTTTTTAAAGACGGTTGATGATCAATGCTTTAGCACACTATAGCACAAGGAGAATTGCCCTCACTGTCCTTCCCTGTCCCTAGAAACAAGGATTATCACAGTGAAAGAAACTGACACTCTTCCTACCTATAGTTTTCTGTCCCTAGAAAAAATGTTTTTTTAAAGATGGTTGATGATCAATGCTTTAGCACACTATAGCACAAGGAGAATTTCCCTCACTGTCCTTCCCTGTCCCTAGAAACAAGGATTATCACAGTGAAAGAAACTGACACTCTTCCTACCTATAGTTTTCTGTCCCTAGAAAAAATGTTTTTTTAAAGACGGTTGATGATCAATGCTTTAGCACACTATAGCACAAGGAGAATTTCCCTCACTGTCCTTCCCTGTCCCTAGAAACAAGGATTATCACAGTGAAAGAAACTGACACTCTTCCTACCTATAGTTTTCTGTCCCTAGAAAAAATGTTTTTTTAAAGACGGTTGATGATCAATGCTTTAGCACACTATAGCACAAGGAGAATTTCCCTCACTGTCCTTCCCTGTCCCTAGAAACAAGGATTATCACAGTGAAAGAAACTGACACTCTTCCTACCTATAGTTTTCTGTCCCTAGAAAAAATTTTTTTTAAAGCTGATTGATGATCAATGCTTTAGCACACTATAGCACAAGTAGAATTTCCCTCACTGTCCTTCCCTGTCCCTAGAAACAAGGATTATCACAGTGAAAGAAACTGACACTCTTCCTACCTATAGTTTTCTGTCCATAGAAAAAATGTTTTTTTAAAGATGGTTGATGATCAATGCTTTAGCACACTATAGCACAAAGAGAATTTCCCTCACTGTCCTTCCCTGTCCCTAGAAACAAGGATTATCACAGTGAAAGAAAATGACACTCTTCCTACCTATAGTTTTCTGTCCCTAGAAAAAATGTTTTTTTAAAGCTGATTGATGATCAATGCTTTAGCACACTATAGCACAAGTAGAATTTCCCTCACTGTCCTTCCCTGTCCCTAGAAACAAGGATTATCACAGTGAAAGAAACTGACACTCTTCCAACCTATAGTTTTCTGTCCCTAGAAAAAATGTTTTTTTAAAGCTGATTGATGATCAATGCTTTAGCACACTATAGCACAAGTAGAATTTCCCTCACTGTCCTTCCCTGTCCCTAGAAACAAGGATTATCACAGTGAAAGAAACTGACACTCTTCCTACCTATAGTTTTCTGTCCCTAGAAAAAATGTTTTTTTAAAGATGGTTGATGATCAATGCTTTAGCACACTATAGCACAAGGAGAATTTCCCTCACTGTCCTTCCCTGTCCCTAGAAACAAGGATTATCACAGTGAAAGAAACTGACACTCTTCCTACCTATAGTTTTCTGTCCCTAGAAAAAATGTTTTTTTAAAGCTGATTGATGATCAATGCTTTAGCACACTATAGCACAAGTAGAATTTCCCTCACTGTCCTTCCCTGTCCCTAGAAACAAGGATTATCACAGTGAAAGAAACTGACACTCTTCCTGCCTATAGTTTTCTGTCCCTAGAAAAAATGTTTTTTTAAAGACGGTTGATGATCAATGCTTTAGCACACTATAGCACAAGGAGAATTTCCCTCACTGTCCTTCCCTGTCCCTAGAAACAAGGATTATCACAGTGAAAGAAACTGACACTCTTCCTACCTATAGTTTTCTGTCCATAGAAAAAATGTTTTATTAAAGACGGTTGATGATCAATGCTTTAGCACACTATAGCACAAGGAGAATTTCCCTCACTGTCCTTCCCTGTCCCTAGAAACAAGGATTATCACAGTGAAAGAAACTGACACTCTTCCTACCTATAGTTTTCTGTCCCTAGAAAAAATGTTTTTTTAACCACTTAACGACCGCCCACTGCCGATTTACGTCGGCAGAATGGCACGGACAGGCAGAATCACGTAGATCTACGTGATCGCCTTTGTGCAGTTGGGAGGTCCATCCGGACCCCCCTTCACTGCAGTGAGCGGCCGTTAAGTGTTCGGGAGCGATCAGGCATGGGGGGGGGGGCGCTCGATTCCGCCCCCCCCCCTCGCGATCGCTCCCGGCCAATGAAAATGCTTCCTCCGCCATGTGATGTAAACAAGGCTGGAGGAAGTGATGTCATCTCCCTCGCCGCGGTCTTTCCGTTCCCGGCGCCGAGCAGAGAGGAAGCAGGTTAGTGCACTAACAGTCCACTGACACGTAGGTACACATAGGCACACAAATCACCCCCCAGTCACCCCCAGATCACCCCCCAGGTCACCCCAAAGCCCCCAATCACAGTGTCACTGATTGCAGTGATCATTTATTTTACTGATCACTGCATTTAGTGTCATCTGTGATTGTAAAAAGTTGCAGGGCAGTTAGGATTAGGCCCCTTTAGGTCCAGGGTAGCCCCCTAACCCCCCCTAATAAAGGTTTAACCCCTTGATCACCCCCCAGGTAACCCTTTCACCCCCTAACTTCAGCGTCACTAAGCGATTGTTTTTCCGATCGCTGTATTCGTGTCGCTGGTGTTTTAGATAGGCAGTTATTTTTTTTTAGGTTCGCCGCAGGTTTTTATTAGTGTCAGGTACCCCCATATATTATTTTAACCCCCTGATTGCCCCTAGAGTTAACCCTTTCACCAGTGATCGCCGTATAAGCGTCACTGGTGTCACTGGTTAGCCAGTAAGTTATTTAGTTATTTAGGTTACCCGTCAGGTTTTTATATAGTGTCAGGTACCCCCATATTTAACCTAATAAAGATTTTAACCCCCTGATTGCCCCTAGTTAACCCTTTCACCAGTGATCACCATATAAAGGTTACGGGTGACGCTGGTTGATTAGTTTGCTTTTTATAGCATCAGGGCACCCGCCGTATATAACCCAATAAAGGTTTAACCCCCCTGATCGCCCGGCGGGTGAGATCAATTAGGTTTTAGCACCAGAGAGGGTCTGCGTCGCCCCAGGCAGTGTTAGGTTAGTGACAGTAACGCTAACACCCACGCGCAAAGCATACACCCCCCTTAGTGGTATAGTATCTGATCAGATCTGATCAGATCTATACTAGCATCCCCAGCGGTTTAGGGTTCCCAAAAACGCAGTGTTAGCGGGATCAGCCCAGATACCTGCTAGCGCCTGCGTTTAGCCCCTCCGCCCAGCCCAGCCCACCCAAGTGCAGTATCGATCGATCACTGTCACTTACCAAACACAACACACATAACTGCAGCGTTCGCAGTGCTTGGTTTTTGGGGCCCTGTACGCGGCTAGGCTCCCAAAAAGTCCCACACATGTGGTATCCCCGTACTCAGGAAAAGCAGCAGAATGTATTTTGGGGTGCAATTCCACATATAACCATGGCATGTGTGAGCAATATATCATTTAGTGACAACTTTTTGTACATTTTTTTTTTCTTTTTGTCATTATTCAATCATTTGGGACAAAAAAAAAAATATTCAATGGGGTCAACATGCCTCTCAGCAAATAGCTTGGGGTGTCTACTTTCCAAAATGGGGTCATTTGGGGGGGTTTTGTGCCATCTTGGCATTTTATGGCCTTCAAAACTGTGATAGGTAGTGAGGAGTGAAATCAAAAATTTATGCCCTTAGAAACCTTGAAGGCGGTGCTTGGTTTTTGGGGTCCCGTACGCGGCTAGGCTCCCAATAATGCCCACACATGTGGTATCCCCGTACTCAGGAGAGGCAGCAGAATGTATTTTGGGGTGTAATTTCACATATGCCCATGGCATGTGTGAGCAATATATCATTTAGTGACAACTTTGTGCAAAAAAAAAAAAGTTTGTCATATTCCCGCAACTTGTGGCAAAATATAAAATATTCCATGGACTGAACATGCCTCTCAGTAAATAGCTTGGGGTGTCTACTTTCCAAAATGGGGTCATTTGGGGGGGGTTTGTGCTATTTTGGCATTTTATGGCCTTCAAAACTGTGATAGGTAGTGAGGAGTGAAATCAAAAATTTGCGCCCTTAGAAATCCTGAAGGCGGTGCTTGGTTTCCGGGGTCCCGTACGTGGCTAGGCTCCTAAAAAGTCCCACACATGTGGTATCCCCGTACTCAGGAGAAGCAGCAGAATGTATTTTGGGGTGCAATTCCACATATAACCATGGCATGTGTGAGCAATATATCATTTAGTGACAACTTTTTGTAATTTTTTATTTTTTTTTGTCATTATTCAATCACTTGGGACAAAAAAAATAAATATTCAATGGGCTCAACATGCCTCTCAGCAATTTCCCTGGGGTGTCTACTTTCCAAAATGGGGTCATTTGGGGGGGTTTTGTACTGCCCTGCCATTTTAGCACCTCAAGAAATGAGATAGGCAGTCATAAATTTAAAGCTGTGTAAATTTCAGAAAATGTACCCTAGTTTGTAAACGCTATAACTTTTGCGCAAACCAATAAATATACGCTTATTGTCATTTTTTTTACTAAAGACATGTGGCTGAATACATTTTGGCCTAAATGTATGACTAAAATTGAGTTTATTCGATTTTTCTTATAACAAAAAGTAGAAAATATCTTTTTTTTTCAAAATTTTCGTTCTTTTTCCATTTATATCGCAAAAAATAAAAATCGCAGAGGCAATCAAATACCATTAAAAGAAAGCTCTATTTGTGGGAAGAAAAGGACGCAAATTTCATTTGGGTACAACATTGCATGTCCGCACAATTTACAGTTAAAGCAGCGCAGTGCCGAATCCCAAAAACAGGCTTGGTCCTAATGGCCCGAAATGGTCCGGGGCTTAAGTGGTTAAAGACGGTTGATGATCAATGCTTTAGCACACTATAGCACAAGGAGAATTTCCCTCACTGTCCTTCCCTGTCCCTAGAAACAAGGATTATCACAGTGAAAGAAACTGACACTCTTCCAACCTATAGTTTTCTGTCCCTAGAAAAAATGTTTTTTTAAAGACGGTTGATGATCAATGCTTTAGCACACTATAGCACAAGGAGAATTTCCCTCACTGTCCTTCCCTGTCCCTAGAAACAAGGATTATCACAGTGAAAGAAACTGACACTCTTCCTACCTATAGTTTTCTGTCCCTAGAAAAAATGTTTTTTTAAAGACGGTTGATGATCAATGCTTTAGCACACTATAGCACAAGGAGAATTTCCCTCACTGTCCTTCCCTGTCCCTAGAAACAAGGATTATCACAGTGAAAGAAACTGACACTCTTCCTACCTATAGTTTTCTGTCCCTAGAAAAAATGTTTTTTTAAAGACGGTTGATGATCAATGCTTTAGCACAATATAGCACAAGGAGAATTTCTGTCACTGTCCTTCCCTGTCCCTAGAAACAAGGATTATCACAGTGAAAGAAACTGACACTCTTCCTACCTATAGTTTTCTGTCCCTAGAAAAAATGTTTTTTTAAAGACGGTTGATGATCAATGCTTTAGCACACTATAGCACAAGGAGAATTGCCCTCACTGTCCTTCCCTGTCCCTAGAAACAAGGATTATCACAGTGAAAGAAACTGACACTCTTCCTACCTATAGTTTTCTGTCCCTAGAAAAAATGTTTTTTTAAAGATGGTTGATGATCAATGCTTTAGCACACTATAGCACAAGGAGAATTTCCCTCACTGTCCTTCCCTGTCCCTAGAAACAAGGATTATCACAGTGAAAGAAACTGACACTCTTCCTACCTATAGTTTTCTGTCCCTAGAAAAAATGTTTTTTTAAAGCTGATTGATGATCAATGCTTTAGCACACTATAGCACAAGTAGAATTTCCCTCACTGTCCTTCCCTGTCCCTAGAAACAAGGATTATCACAGTGAAAGAAACTGACACTCTTCCTGCCTATAGTTTTCTGTCCCTAGAAAAAATGTTTTTTTAAAGACGGTTGATGATCAATGCTTTAGCACACTATAGCACAAGGAGAATTTCCCTCACTGTCCTTCCCTGTCCCTAGAAACAAGGATTATCACAGTGAAAGAAACTGACACTCTTCCTACCTATAGTTTTCTGTCCCTAGAAAAAATGTTTTTTTAACCACTTAACGACCGCCCACTGCCGATTTACGTCGGCAGAATGGCACGGACAGGCAGAATCACGTAGATCTACGTGATCGCCTTTGTGCAGTTGGGAGGTCCATCCGGACCCCCCTTCACTGCAGTGAGCGGCCGTTAAGTGTTCGGGAGCGATCAGGCATGGGGGGGGGGGCGCTCGATTCCGCCCCCCCCCTCGCGATCGCTCCCGGCCAATGAAAATGCTTCCTCCGCCATGTGATGTAAACAAGGCTGGAGGAAGTGATGTCATCTCCCTCGCCGCGGTCTTTCCGTTCCCGGCGCCGAGCAGAGAGGAAGCAGGTTAGTGCACTAACAGTCCACTGACACGTAGGTACACATAGGCACACAAATCACCCCCCAGTCACCCCCAGATCACCCCCCAGGTCACCCCAAAGCCCCCAATCACAGTGTCACTGATTGCAGTGATCATTTATTTTACTGATCACTGCATTTAGTGTCATCTGTGATTGTAAAAAGTTGCAGGGCAGTTAGGATTAGGCCCCTTTAGGTCCAGGGTAGCCCCCTAACCCCCCCTAATAAAGGTTTAACCCCTTGATCACCCCCCAGGTAACCCTTTCACCCCCTAACTTCAGCGTCACTAAGCGATTGTTTTTCCGATCGCTGTATTCGTGTCGCTGGTGTTTTAGATAGGCAGTTATTTTTTTTTAGGTTCGCCGCAGGTTTTTATTAGTGTCAGGTACCCCCATATATTATTTTAACCCCCTGATTGCCCCTAGAGTTAACCCTTTCACCAGTGATCGCCGTATAAGCGTCACTGGTGTCACTGGTTAGCCAGTAAGTTATTTAGTTATTTAGGTTACCCGTCAGGTTTTTATATAGTGTCAGGTACCCCCATATTTAACCTAATAAAGATTTTAACCCCCTGATTGCCCCTAGTTAACCCTTTCACCAGTGATCACCATATAAAGGTTACGGGTGACGCTGGTTGATTAGTTTGCTTTTTATAGCATCAGGGCACCCGCCGTATATAACCCAATAAAGGTTTAACCCCCCTGATCGCCCGGCGGGTGAGATCAATTAGGTTTTAGCACCAGAGAGGGTCTGCGTCGCCCCAGGCAGTGTTAGGTTAGTGACAGTAACGCTAACACCCACGCGCAAAGCATACACCCCCCTTAGTGGTATAGTATCTGATCAGATCTGATCAGATCTATACTAGCATCCCCAGCGGTTTAGGGTTCCCAAAAACGCAGTGTTAGCGGGATCAGCCCAGATACCTGCTAGCGCCTGCGTTTAGCCCCTCCGCCCAGCCCAGCCCACCCAAGTGCAGTATCGATCGATCACTGTCACTTACCAAACACAACACACATAACTGCAGCGTTCGCAGTGCTTGGTTTTTGGGGCCCTGTACGCGGCTAGGCTCCCAAAAAGTCCCACACATGTGGTATCCCCGTACTCAGGAAAAGCAGCAGAATGTATTTTGGGGTGCAATTCCACATATAACCATGGCATGTGTGAGCAATATATCATTTAGTGACAACTTTTTGTACATTTTTTTTTTCTTTTTGTCATTATTCAATCATTTGGGACAAAAAAAAAAATATTCAATGGGGTCAACATGCCTCTCAGCAAATAGCTTGGGGTGTCTACTTTCCAAAATGGGGTCATTTGGGGGGGTTTTGTGCCATCTTGGCATTTTATGGCCTTCAAAACTGTGATAGGTAGTGAGGAGTGAAATCAAAAATTTATGCCCTTAGAAACCTTGAAGGCGGTGCTTGGTTTTTGGGGTCCCGTACGCGGCTAGGCTCCCAATAATGCCCACACATGTGGTATCCCCGTACTCAGGAGAGGCAGCAGAATGTATTTTGGGGTGTAATTTCACATATGCCCATGGCATGTGTGAGCAATATATCATTTAGTGACAACTTTGTGCAAAAAAAAAAAAGTTTGTCATATTCCCGCAACTTGTGGCAAAATATAAAATATTCCATGGACTGAACATGCCTCTCAGTAAATAGCTTGGGGTGTCTACTTTCCAAAATGGGGTCATTTGGGGGGGGTTTGTGCTATTTTGGCATTTTATGGCCTTCAAAACTGTGATAGGTAGTGAGGAGTGAAATCAAAAATTTGCGCCCTTAGAAATCCTGAAGGCGGTGCTTGGTTTCCGGGGTCCCGTACGTGGCTAGGCTCCTAAAAAGTCCCACACATGTGGTATCCCCGTACTCAGGAGAAGCAGCAGAATGTATTTTGGGGTGCAATTCCACATATAACCATGGCATGTGTGAGCAATATATCATTTAGTGACAACTTTTTGTAATTTTTTATTTTTTTTTGTCATTATTCAATCACTTGGGACAAAAAAAATAAATATTCAATGGGCTCAACATGCCTCTCAGCAATTTCCCTGGGGTGTCTACTTTCCAAAATGGGGTCATTTGGGGGGGTTTTGTACTGCCCTGCCATTTTAGCACCTCAAGAAATGAGATAGGCAGTCATAAATTTAAAGCTGTGTAAATTTCAGAAAATGTACCCTAGTTTGTAAACGCTATAACTTTTGCGCAAACCAATAAATATACGCTTATTGTCATTTTTTTTACTAAAGACATGTGGCTGAATACATTTTGGCCTAAATGTATGACTAAAATTGAGTTTATTCGATTTTTCTTATAACAAAAAGTAGAAAATATCTTTTTTTTTCAAAATTTTCGTTCTTTTTCCATTTATATCGCAAAAAATAAAAATCGCAGAGGCAATCAAATACCATTAAAAGAAATCTCTATTTGTGGGAAGAAAAGGACGCAAATTTCATTTGGGTACAACATTGCATGTCCGCACAATTTACAGTTAAAGCAGCGCAGTGCCGAATCCCAAAAACAGGCTTGGTCCTAATGGCCCGAAATGGTCCGGGGCTTAAGTGGTTAAAGACGGTTGATGATCAATGCTTTAGCACACTATAGCACAAGGAGAATTTCCCTCACTGTCCTTCCCTGTCCCTAGAAACAAGGATTATCACAGTGAAAGAAACTGACACTCTTCCAACCTATAGTTTTCTGTCCCTAGAAAAAATGTTTTTTTAAAGACGGTTGATGATCAATGCTTTAGCACACTATAGCACAAGGAGAATTTCCCTCACTGTCCTTCCTTGTCCCTAGAAACAAGGATTATCACAGTGAAAGAAACTGACACTCTTCCTACCTATAGTTTTCTGTCCCTAGAAAAAATGTTTTTTTAAAGACGGTTGATGATCAATGCTTTAGCACACTATAGCACAAGGAGAATTTCCCTCACTGTCCTTCCCTGTCCCTAGAAACAAGGATTATCACAGTGAAAGAAACTGACACTCTTCCTACCTATAGTTTTCTGTCCCTAGAAAAAATGTTTTTTTAAAGACGGTTGATGATCAATGCTTTAGCACAATATAGCACAAGGAGAATTTCTGTCACTGTCCTTCCCTGTCCCTAGAAACAAGGATTATCACAGTGAAAGAAACTGACACTCTTCCTACCTATAGTTTTCTGTCCCTAGAAAAAATGTTTTTTTAAAGACGGTTGATGATCAATGCTTTAGCACACTATAGCACAAGGAGAATTGCCCTCACTGTCCTTCCCTGTCCCTAGAAACAAGGATTATCACAGTGAAAGAAACTGACACTCTTCCTACCTATAGTTTTCTGTCCCTAGAAAAAATGTTTTTTTAAAGATGGTTGATGATCAATGCTTTAGCACACTATAGCACAAGGAGAATTTCCCTCACTGTCCTTCCCTGTCCCTAGAAACAAGGATTATCACAGTGAAAGAAACTGACACTCTTCCTACCTATAGTTTTCTGTCCCTAGAAAAAATGTTTTTTTAAAGACGGTTGATGATCAATGCTTTAGCAAACTATAGCACAAGGAGAATTTCCCTCACTGTCCTTCCCTGTCCCTAGAAACAAGGATTATCACAGTGAAAGAAACTGACACTCTTCCAACCTATAGTTTTCTGTCCCTAGAATTTTTTTTTTTAAAGACGGTTGATGATCAATGCTTTAGCACACTATAGCACAAGGAGAATTTCCCTCACTGTCCTTCCCTGTCCCTAGAAACAAGGATTATCACAGTGAAAGAAACTGACACTCTTCCTACCTATAGTTTTCTGTCCCTAGAAAAAATGTTTTTTTAAAGACGGTTGATGATCAATGCTTTAGCACACTATAGCACAAGGAGAATTTCCCTCACTGTCCTTCCCTGTCCCTAGAAACAAGGATATCACAGTGAAAGAAACTGACACTCTTCCTACCTATAGTTTTCTGTCCCTAGAAAAAATGTTTTTTTAAAGACGGTTGATGATCAATGCTTTAGCACACTATAGCACAAGGAGAATTTCCCTCACTGTCCTTCCCTGTCCCTAGAAACAAGGATTATCACAGTGAAAGAAACTGACACTCTTCCTACCTATAGTTTTCTGTCCCTAGAAAAAATGTTTTATTAAAGACGGTTGATGATCAATGCTTTAGCACACTATAGCACAAGGAGAATTTCCCTCACTGTCCTTCCCTGTCCCTAGAAACAAGGATTATCACAGTGAAAGAAACTGACACTCTTCCTACCTATAGTTTTCTGTCCCTAGAAAAAATGTTTTTTTAAAGCTGATTGATGATCAATGCTTTAGCACACTATAGCACAAGTAGAATTTCCCTCACTGTCCTTCCCTGTCCCTAGAAACAAGGATTATCACAGTGAAAGAAACTGACACTCTTCCTACCTATAGTTTTCTGTCCCTAGAAAAAATGTTTTTTTAAAGCTGATTGATGATCAATGCTTTAGCACACTATAGCACAAGTAGAATTTCCCTCACTGTCCTTTCCTGTCCCTAGAAACAAGGATTATCACAGTGAAAGAAACTGACACTCTTCCTACCTATAGTTTTCTGTCCCTAGAAAAAATGTTTTTTTAAAGCTGATTGATGATCAATGCTTTAGCACACTATAGCACAAGTAGAATTTCCCTCACTGTCCTTCCCTGTCCCTAGAAACAAGGATTATCACAGTGAAAGAAACTGACACTCTTCCTACCTATAGTTTTCTGTCCCTAGAAAAAATGTTTTTTTAAAGCTGATTGATGATCAATGCTTTAGCACACTATAGCACAAGTAGAATTTCCCTCACTGTCCTTCCCTGTCCCTAGAAACAAGGATTATCACAGTGAAAGAAACTGACACTCTTCCTACCTATAGTTTTCTGCCCCTAGAAAAAATGTTTTTTTAAAGATGGTTGATGATCAATGCTTTAGCACACTATAGCACAAGGAGAATTTCCCTCACTGTCCTTCCCTGTCCCTAGAAACAAGGATTATCACAGTGAAAGAAACTGACACTCTTCCTACCTATAGTTTTCTGTCCCTAGAAAAAAAGTTTTTTTAAAGATGGTTGATGATCAATGCTTTAGCACACTATAGCACAAGGAGAATTTCCCTCACTGTCCTTCCCTGTCCCTAGAAACAAGGATATCACAGTGAAAGAAACTGACACTCTTCCTACCTATAGTTTTCTGTCCCTAGAAAAAATGTTTTTTTAAAGACGGTTGATGATCAATGCTTTAGCACACTATAGCACAAGGAGAATTTCCCTCACTGTCCTTCCCTGTCCCTAGAAACAAGGATTATCACAGTGAAAGAAACTGACACTCTTCCTACCTATAGTTTTCTGTCCCTAGAAAAAATGTTTTATTAAAGACGGTTGATGATCAATGCTTTAGCACACTATAGCACAAGGAGAATTTCCCTCACTGTCCTTCCCTGTCCCTAGAAACAAGGATTATCACAGTGAAAGAAACTGACACTCTTCCTACCTATAGTTTTCTGTCCCTAGAAAAAATGTTTTTTTAAAGCTGATTGATGATCAATGCTTTAGCACACTATAGCACAAGTAGAATTTCCCTCACTGTCCTTCCCTGTCCCTAGAAACAAGGATTATCACAGTGAAAGAAACTGACACTCTTCCTACCTATAGTTTTCTGTCCCTAGAAAAAATGTTTTTTTAAAGCTGATTGATGATCAATGCTTTAGCACACTATAGCACAAGTAGAATTTCCCTCACTGTCCTTCCCTGTCCCTAGAAACAAGGATTATCACAGTGAAAGAAACTGACACTCTTCCTACCTATAGTTTTCTGTCCCTAGAAAAAATGTTTTTTTAAAGCTGATTGATGATCAATGCTTTAGCACACTATAGCACAAGTAGAATTTCCCTCACTGTCCTTCCCTGTCCCTAGAAACAAGGATTATCACAGTGAAAGAAACTGACACTCTTCCTACCTATAGTTTTCTGTCCCTAGAAAAAATGTTTTTTTAAAGCTGATTGATGATCAATGCTTTAGCACACTATAGCACAAGTAGAATTTCCCTCACTGTCCTTCCCTGTCCCTAGAAACAAGGATTATCACAGTGAAAGAAACTGACACTCTTCCTACCTATAGTTTTCTGTCCCTAGAATTTTTTTTTTTTTAAAGCTGATTGATGATCAATGCTTTAGCACACTATAGCACAAGTAGAATTTCCCTCACTGTCCTTCCCTGTCCCTAGAAACAAGGATTATCACAGTGAAAGAAACTGACACTCTTCCTACCTATAGTTTTCTGTCCCTAGAAAAAATGTTTTTTTAAAGCTGATTGATGATCAATGCTTTAGCACACTATAGCACAAGTAGAATTTCCCTCACTGTCCTTCCCTGTCCCTAGAAACAAGGATTATCACAGTGAAAGAAACTGACACTCTTCCTACCTATAGTTTTCTGTCCCTAGAATTTTTTTTTTTTAAAGCTGATTGATGATCAATGCTTTAGCACACTATAGCACAAGTAGAATTTCCCTCACTGTCCTTCCCTGTCCCTAGAAACAAGGATTATCACAGTGAAAGAAACTGACACTCTTCCTACCTATAGTTTTCTGTCCCTAGAAAAAATGTTTTTTTAAAGATGGTTGATGATCAATGCTTTAGCACACTATAGCACAAGGAGAATTTCCCTCACTGTCCTTCCCTGTCCCTAGAAACAAGGATTATCACAGTGAAAGAAACTGACACTCTTCCTACCTATAGTTTTCTGTCCCTAGAAAAAAAGTTTTTTTAAAGATGGTTGATGATCAATGCTTTAGCACACTATAGCACAAGGAGAATTTCCCTCACTGTCCTTCCCTGTCCCTAGAAACAAGGATTATCACAGTAAAACACACTGACACTCTCCCTACCTATAGTTTTCTATCCCTAGAAAAAATGATTTTTTAAAGATGGTTGATGATCAATGCTTTAGCACACTATAGCACAAGGAGAATTTCCCTCACTGTCCTTCCCTGTCCCTAGAAACAAGGATTATCACAGTGAAAGAAACTGACACTCTTCCTACCTATAGTTTTCTGTCCCTAGAAAAAATGTTTTTTTAAAGACGGTTGATGATCAATGCTTTAACACACTATAGCACAAGGAGAATTTCCCTCACTGTCCTTCCCTGTCCCTAGAAACAAGGATTATCACAGTGAAAGAAACTGACACTCTTCCTACCTATAGTTTTCTGTCCCTAGAAAAAATGTTTTTTTAAAGCTGATTGATGATCAATGCTTTAGCACACTATAGCACAAGTAGAATTTCCCTCACTGTCCTTCCCTGTCCCTAGAAACAAGGATTATCACAGTGAAAGAAACTGACACTCTTCCTACCTATAGTTTTCTGTCCCTAGAAAAAATGTTTTTTTAAAGCTGATTGATGATCAATGCTTTAGCACACTATAGCACAAGTAGAATTTCCCTCACTGTCCTTCCCTGTCCCTAGAAACAAGGATTATCACAGTGAAAGAAACTGACACTCTTCCTACCTATAGTTTTCTGTCCCTAGAATTTTTTTTTTTTTAAAGCTGATTGATGATCAATGCTTTAGCACACTATAGCACAAGTAGAATTTCCCTCACTGTCCTTCCCTGTCCCTAGAAACAAGGATTATCACAGTGAAAGAAACTGACACTCTTCCTACCTATAGTTTTCTGTCCCTAGAATTTTTTTTTTTTAAAGCTGATTGATGATCAATGCTTTAGCACACTATAGCACAAGTAGAATTTCCCTCACTGTCCTTCCCTGTCCCTAGAAACAAGGATTATCACAGTGAAAGAAACTGACACTCTTCCTACCTATAGTTTTCTGTCCCTAGAAAAAATGTTTTTTTAAAGATGGTTGATGATCAATGCTTTAGCACACTATAGCACAAGGAGAATTTCCCTCACTGTCCTTCCCTGTCCCTAGAAACAAGGATTATCACAGTGAAAGAAACTGACACTCTTCCTACCTATAGTTTTCTGTCCCTAGAAAAAAAGTTTTTTTAAAGATGGTTGATGATCAATGCTTTAGCACACTATAGCACAAGGAGAATTTCCCTCACTGTCCTTCCCTGTCCCTAGAAACAAGGATTATCACAGTAAAACACACTGACACTCTCCCTACCTATAGTTTTCTGTCCCTAGAAAAAATGATTTTTTAAAGATGGTTGATGATCAATGCTTTAGCACACTATAGCACAAGGAGAATTTCCCTCACTGTCCTTCCCTGTCCCTAGAAACAAGGATTCGCACAGTAAAACACACTGACACTCTCCCTACCTATCCTTCTCTTTCCCTAAACTAAAGGAATCCAGGTTAAGCAAGAAAAAAAAAATGTCACTGTCCCTGCCTATGCTTCTCTTTCCCTGCTCCGGAACACACTACACTAGGCCGCCGTGCTGGCGGCCTTTTATAGTGTGGGGTGTGTACTAAACACCCTCAGCAATAATTGGCCACAGGCATCCTGCCTGTGGCCAATCATTGCTCTCCTCGCTGGCGGCGCTGTGATTGGCCAAGCATGCGGGGTCACAGTGCATGCTTGGCCAATCACAGCGCCTGGATGACACTGCGATGGCGTAGTGCATTGTGGGCCGTTCGCGTCACTCGAATTAGGCGCGAACGGCCCAAATCGTTCGATCTTCGTCGAACGATCGAACAGCCGATGTTCGAGTCGAACGTATGTTCGACTCGAACACCGAGCTCATCCCTAGTCTTGAGGATGGATCACTGGCCAGAGCTTGCACAGTATGCAATTGAACTACTGTCCTGTCCTGCATCCAGCGTTCTTTCGGAACGCACATCCAGTGCTGCTGGAGGCTTTGTAATCGATCACAGGGTGCGCCTGTCCACCGACTCGGTCGATCGACTGACCTTCATAAAAATGAATCAGTCTTGGATCACCACCAGCTACCAAGCACCTGATGCTGATGTAACCGAATATTTTTTTTTTAAATGTCAGATCCCTCCAAGAGTGCCTATGCTGATGCTGAGTGACTATTCTGTTATGCTGAGTGACTATCCTCTTCCTCCTAAATGATCATGCTGATAGCTTGTAAGAACATTTTTGGTTCTGGGCACCGCCACCAGTGGCAAAGGCCCAAATTTTCAGCCCCTGTTTAACAGGGGCGTGTAATTACAATTTTTGATGCAATACTTTGCCGCAGGGCTCATTCCTGCGCTCCAACTAGAGTATCTGTGAGGGGTTACAGTGTTGTGGCACCAGCACCAGTGCCTAAGGCCCAATTTTTCTGCCCCTGTTTAACAGGGGCATGTAATTACAATTTTTCATGCAATACTTTGCAGCAGGGCTCATTCCTGCACTCCAACTAGAGTATCTGTGAGGGGTTGCAGTGTTTTGGCACCAGTGCCTAAGGCCCAATTTTTCTGCCTCTGTTCAACAGGGGCATGTAATTACAATTCTTGATCTAATATTTCACAGCTGGGCCCATTCCTGCGCCCACCAAGAGTAACTGTGAGGACTTACAGTGTTGTGGCACCAGCACCACCACCAAAGGCCCAATTTTTCCTACCACTGTTCAACAATGGCATGTAATTACAATTCTTGAGATAATAGTTCACAGCAGGGCATTCCAGCACCCACCAAGAGTAACTGTGAGGGCTTACAGTGTTGTGGCAACACCAACACCTAAGGGCCAAATTTCTGCAGAGTATATACGGTAGACCCCTACTTTCAAACATCCAACTTACAAACGACTCCTACTTGCAAACGGAAAGAGACAACAGGAAGTGAGAGGAAATCTACCCCTAGGAAGGGAAATTCTCTCCTGTAAGAGTTAATATGGGAAAAAGGTGTCTTCTCTCCACTGATGCTTTATTACCAATCCTTGTTTCACCAAAAACCCCAAATTTTCAAAAAACATTTGTCATTGGGATGGAAAGTGAGGTGAAATGTTCTGAACAGGTGCACAGACAGCAAAACAAATGTTACAGGGGTGATAACCCTTCACTATGTTTTCCAAAAAGCTTAAAAATAGATTTTTTTGATGGAGCTAGATTTTCAAAATGTACCAGTTCAAAATTACAAACAGATTCTACGTAACAACAAACCTACAGTCCCTGTCTTGTTTGCACTGCCTGTATACTGCTGTTCAGAGTATATAGGGCTTTTTTTAATTTGGGTGCAAGATTCCCCTTAATATCCATACAAGACCCAAAGGGGCTGGTAACAGACTGGGGGGGGGGGGTACCCATGCCATTTTTATCAATGATTTTCATCCATATTGCCAGGACCAGACATTACATTAAAGCCGCAAGCAGTTTTAAATGACTTTTTTCCTTTAGAAATTTCATTTTGTGCAGCGACAGTTCTAAACACGGGAAACACGTGCCACTTCACAGGCATACTATAGACACCCCCCCAGGTACGATATTTAAAGGAATATTTCACTTTTTTCTTTTCACTTTATGCATCATTAAAATCACTGCTCCGGATAAAACGGCCGTTTTAAAAAATTATTTTTGCATTGATACATGTCCCCTGGGGTAGGACCCGGGTCCCCAAACCCTTTTTAGGACAATAACTTGCATATTAGCCTTTACAATTAGCACTTTTGATTCCGAACATTCGAGTCCCATAGACTTTAACGGGGTTCGATAGTTTGCGCAAACTTTCGGTCCGTTCGCAGGTCCTGGTGCAAACCGAACCGAGGGGTGTTCATCTCATCCCTAGTGGGGAGTGGTAGAGCGCCTATATCGGCCTGCAGGTTGATCTGTACAATGGAACAATACAACCCATGGATCATTCGGTATAGGGAAACCTTGGATTACTTCAATGAAGGATCGAAGATCAGAACGATCGGATTAGTAGGCAGTGCCACCAAATATGAGCGTGGGTGGCGACAGCACCACATCCTTTCCAGCATTGAGCAGAAACATCTGGAAAAATTCTGTGGAGATGAGCATGGGTATGGTGCCACTGAGTCAACATTTTTAACTGACCTCAGCAAGCCTTGATGAAATAGAGGAGGTATGGGCGAACCGAAGCACTGTGGAAAGTTAAACATCTGTAAGATGTAAGCGCCAGTAGAGTTTTATAAAATTAGGATATTGTTTTCAGTGGGGTTTGGGAGACTGTCATAATTTTTTCCACTGATGTAAGATCAGTAAGGGAGCGAAGAGGTTTAGCCAGGGTTTTGATGAACTGAGATTATTGAGTACCATATATCTCCAATAGTTCATAAACTGGAGAGGTAGACTGGATGATGGAATGCATAGGCACCAGCCCTTGTAGGTTAGTGATGTGGTGAAGGAGGGCCTAGGGCCTGAGGATCTAGTTGTCCCGGTAGAAAATAGGAGTGGCCTATCAGAAGCATCAGAGGAGAATTATACTTCCAACCGTAGGTTTTGTGCAGAGAGTTCCATATTGTAATATATCGTTTATTTTTCAATACTTAGATGCCATGTTTCATTTAGCCCCCCATTTGGTTGAGAAGGTGCTCTTTAGTTAGCATAAAATGCACATAGTAAAAAATAGTACATTGATAGCTTCTTATTCGTTTAGACAGTGTATAAATAGAATGGTTGAAATAAACATCAATTACCATCAAGTATAGAAGTCTGACACTAGTTGTGACTAATCTCACATCTATCCATCTCATCTGGATGAGGCTTAACAAGAAATATTGTATTATTATTCAGAGGAGCTGCCTACACCAAGAGTCGCTATAACACCCAACTCTTGAGAACTGACTGGTGAAAAGCTATTAATGAGTCACAGAACTGTCTACCAAAAAGATTACAGTAAATGACAGTGAAATAGATGAGCTTAAATGCATACCTTCTTATGAAGTCTTAAGGGAGAATTAAAGATTAATTCACAAGACAGATCACTTGATGGTAGCTAAACAAATTGAGCAGATATTTGTGAGAGTAGAGAAATCAAAACTGTGGTTTAGTAATAAAGTGACATATAAACACAGTAATATTTTGTGTTGACCTTTTGCAAGAATCATCTCAAGCGAGGAAATATAGCCAGGAAAAAAAATAGTAGGTAGAGTACATTCCTCAAAACCCATAAAGGTAGCTGCTAAAACCATTTTTGCAGAATAATGCAGCTTTCTATTTTTAATGTCAATTCTCCACTTATTTGGGTACAGAAAGAGGAATAGGTCCTACCTCCACCCATGCCTTCCTACAACTTGTTCACTTTGATTGGGGAGCTAAGGTCTGTCGCCATCCAATATAGAACATTTAAAAGTGATTATATACATTATAATATAATCTCTAATAGGAGGCATATTTTGCCAGCAGAGGAAAGTCTTAAATCGTATGTACTTTTGCTGGTAGAAGTGGGGAACCGAAGTAACCAATGCCTAGTGGCTTCTCCAGCTTTCATATTTAGGGGGGCACAGGGACTAAAGTAGGGGGCAAACCATAAAACACAAATATATATACCAAGGGGGCGTCTATACTGCGGGGGTCTGCACTAAGGGGGTGTTTATACTGCGGGGGGTCTGCACTAAATGGGGGGTGTCTATATTGCGGGGGTCTGTACTAAGGGGGGTGTCTATACTGCGGGGGTCTGCACTTAATAGGGGGTGTCTATACTGCGAGGGTCTGCACTAACGGGGCTGTCTAAACTGTGGGGGTCTGCACCAAGGGGGTGTCTATACTGTGGGGTCTGCACCAAGGGGGTGTCTATACGGCAGGGTCTGCACTAAGGGAGGTGTCTCTACTGTGGGGGTTTGCACTAAGGGGGTATCTATACTGAAGGGGGTCTGTACTAAGGGGGTGTCTATACTGATGGGGGGTCTGCACTAAGGGGGGATTCTATACTGATGGGGGGTCTTCACTAAGGGAGGGGTGTCTATACTGATAGGGGTCTGCACTAAGGGGGGACTCTATACTGATGGGGGTCTGCACTAAAGGGGGGTGTCTGCACTAAGAGGGGGAATTCTACACTGATGGGGTGTCTGTACTGATGGGGGGTGTCTGTATTGATGGGGGGGTTCTGCACTGAGGGGGGAGGTCTATACTGAGGGAGGGGGTCTGTACTGAGAGAGGGGGTCAGTATTTAGTGAGGGGGTCTGTACTGTGGAGGTCTATACTGACGGAGGGTGGTCTGTACTGAAGGAGGGGGTCTGTACTTAGTGGGGGGTCTATACTGACGAAGGGTGGTCTGTACTGAGGGAGGGGGGTCTGTACTTAGTGGGCATTCTATACTGAGGAAGGGGGTCTGTACTTAGTGAGGGGATCTATACTGTGGGAGGGGGGTCTGTAGTTAGTGGAGGGGGTCCTTACTGAGGGGGATCTGTACTGAGGGGGGACTATAGTTGGTGGAGGGGGGTGACACCAATTTTTGGCGCACTGGGTCACACCAACCCTAGTGACGCCACTGATGGACTGGCCAAGCATGTCTCCAGACCTAAACCCTACTAAGCATCTATGGGGTATCCTCAAACAGAAGGTGGAGGAGCACAAGGTCTCTAACATCCAGAAGTTCTGTGATCTCATCATGGAGGAGAGGAAGAGGACTCCAGTGGCAACCTGTGAAGCTCTGGGGAACTCCATGCACAAGAGGGTTAAGGCAGTGCTGGAAAATAATGGTGGCCACACAGAATATTGACACTTTGGGCCCAATTTGGACATTTTCACTTAGGGGTGAACTCACTTTTGTGCGGTTTAGACATTAATGGCTGTGTTTTGAGTTATTTTGAGGGGACAGCAAATTTACCCTGTTATACTAGCTGTACACTCACCACTTTACATTGTAGCAAAGTGTAATTTCTTCAGTGTTTTCACATGAAAAGATATAATAAAATATTTACAAAAATGTGAGGGGTGTACGCACTTTTGTAAGATACTGTATTTATATACTGTATTTATTGGTGTATAACACTCACTTTTTGACCCTGAAAATAGAGGGTAAACTGTGCCTGCGTGTTATACACAGGGGGCTGTGGAAAGTTTTTTTCCTTAAACTTCCCTCTTAAAGTTAGGGTGCGTGTTATACGCCTGTGCGTGTTATACGCCAATAAATACGGTATATATCTATCTATATAGATATATATCTATATATCTTTATAGATAGATATATAGATATATAGATATATATTTCAAGAAAAGAATGCACTCCAGAGGTCATCAATGCAGCCTCATCAGTGCCCATCAATGCAGCCTGATCAGTG
Source organism: Rana muscosa (assembly GCA_029206835.1). Classification (NCBI taxonomy): domain Eukaryota; kingdom Metazoa; phylum Chordata; class Amphibia; order Anura; family Ranidae; genus Rana; species Rana muscosa. Next base: position 75,923,170 of record CM055127.1, read on the forward strand.
CCCTTCAAGGCAGCCTCACCAGTGCCCATCAATGCAGCCTCATCAACGCCCATCTTTGCAGCCTCACCGGTGCCCATCAATGCAGTCTGATCAGTGCCCATCTTTTCAGCCTTCTACGAGTCTCTTCAATGCAGCCTCACCAGTGCCCATCAATGCAGCCTTACCAGTGCCCATCAGCTCAGCCTCAACAGTGCCTATTAATGCCCATTAATGCAGCCTCACCAGTGTCCATAAATGCAGGCTGATCAGTGCCCATCAATGCAGCCTCACCAGTGTCCATAAATGCAGGCTGATCAGTGCCCATCAATGCAGCCTCACCAGTGTTCATCAATGCAGCCTAATCAGTGCCCATCAATGCAGCCTCATCCGTGCCCATCAATGCAGCCTGATCAGTGCCAATCTTTTCAGCCTCACCAGTGCCCATCAGGGCAGCCTGATCAGTGCTCATCCTTTCAGCCTCATCGGTGCCCATCAGGGTAGCCTCACCAGTGCCCATAAATGCAGCCTCCTCACCAGTGCCCATCAGCTCAGCCTCATCAGTGCCCATCAATGCAGCCTCACCAGTGCCCATCAATGCAGCCTTACCAGTGTCCATCAATGCAGCCTAATCAGTGCCCATTAATGCAGCCTGATTAGTGCATGGTGATTAGAGAGAGGAGAGCTGCTGGATTACACAGAGCGGAAATCTCCCACTTACCCGGCATGGCCACTGTCATGCAAAGTCCCACCTCCTGGATCAGCTCCTAAGATAGACGTCACCAGTGTGCAGTCTATCATAAGAGCCCGTCCAGGAGATGGGACTTCGTATGACAGCGGCCGCTGGGTAAGTGGGAGATCACCTCTCTGTGCTATGCGGCGGCGCTCACCCCCCTTCCCCTCTGTGGCAGCCCAATGGGCCCAGTTTGCAGGGACGGACTTGGTTCAGGACTTTCCCTGGAAACCAGGGACTTCTGATCACCCTAGGCTAGTGACCATCAGTGGCCATGGCCTGCAGGACTCAGAGGCCATGGCCAGCTCCCAGCAGGACCTACAGGCCAGTGGCCATCAGGATCCACAGGTCAGTGGCCAGCAGGACCCACAGGTCAGTGGCCAGAAGGACCTGCAGGTTCCCGGCCAGATTCCCAGCAGGACCCACAGCCTATTGGTCCTGCTGGGAGCTGGCTATGGACTTGTAGGTCCTGGAAACTGGGGACTTCTGATCACCCTAGGCTAGTGACCAGCAGGACCCACAGGCCAGCGGCCAGCAGGACCCACAGGTCAGTGGCCAGCAGGACCCACAGGTCCCCGGCCAGCAGGACCCGCAGGTTCCCAGCCAGATTCCCAGCAGCACCCACAGCCTGTGGGTGCTGCTGGGAGCTGGCTATGGACTTGTGGGTGCTGCCGGCCACTTGGGCAGCTTGGGCAGCTCCCAGCAGGGCGATATAGATGGGATGATCATGTGGGGGTCAGCTGGGGGTGTCGGGGTCTTTCACCTCAGCGATGGGCCAATGGCAGCTGCTAGCTCAGCTCAGCAGGACAGGTCCTCCTCCTTGCAAGTTGCACCGCCTCCTCCAGTCCTGGGGGGTGAGTGATGATGATTCTCCTGTCCTGGTGTCAACTTCAGCCAGCGGTGCGCCCAGGCCAGACAGGATTTGTAGTACTAATTTCCTTTCCTCTCACTAGGCTCCACACACCAGGAGCAGGGAGCTTGAGTGCGCAGCCGCGGACTACAACTCCCATAAGCAACAGCGGCGGCTGGCGGCCATCACGTCACTGAAATCTGCTAGCCCCGACTTCCTCTGAGACAGACTAGTGATGAGTAAGTCCACCTGAAAAAATTCTAAGCGGGCAGGGCGTAACCTTGGGGGGGGGGCACACTATAATGTTGAGGGGGTCGTGGCTAGCAACAAAATTTACATCTTTTTTTTTTCTAACAAATAGAGCTTTCTTTTGGTGGTATTTGAACATCTCTGCTTTTTTTTTCGCTATAAACAAAAAAAGAGCGACTATTTTGAAAAAAACACAACATTTTGTACTTTTTGCTATAATTTTTCCTCAGTTTAGGCCGATATGTATTCTTATACATATTTTTGGTAATAAAAATCCCAATAAGCGTATATTGATTGGTTTGTGCAAAAGTTATAGCGTCTACAAAATAAGGGATAGATTTATGGCATTTTTTTTTTTTACTAGTAATGGCAGCGATCTGCGATTTTTATCGGGACTGTGACACTATGGCAGACACATCGGACACTTTTTGACACCATTTTGGGGCCATTGCCATTTATCCAGCGATCAGTGCTATAAAAATGCATTGATTACTGTGTAAATGTCACTGGCAGGGAAGGGGTTAACACTAGGGGGTGATCAAGGGGTTAAATGTGTTCCCTAGTGTGTGTTCTAACTGTATGGGGGATGGAAGTGACTGGAGGAATTGACAGATTGTGATTCCTAGCTTGTAGGAACTCACGATCTGCCTTTCCTCTCCTCACAGAACAGGGATGTGTGTGTTTACACGTCCCTGTTATGCCTCTCGTGCCCGCGACCGCCGGCCACATGCATCAGCACCCCCGCAGTGCAGCGGTGCGTGCGCCTGCTATCCCGCTTAAAGGGACCGACGTACAGCTATGACGGTTCGCAGGATCGTGCCGACCTACCGCAGTATAATGACGACGGCTGTTTGGCGAGTGGTTAAACATAAGAATTATGTTTGAATAGGTCTAAAAGTGCAATGACCCGGTATCTGCAAATGAAGTGTTCTGCTGCAACTACGCTAATTTCATTCCTCCCTTATATTTTTACAGTAAATTGAAATCATAGCTTAGTGCTCCTTGGACATAGTGATTGCACTTTGACCTTTACATTATTCAAATGTTGACATACAACAGGTCCCGTTGTGCATCGTTTTAAAAAAAAACATCATCTGCTCTACCTGTTTTTGTTTTCTGCCTTAGAATTCTTGGCATCTGTTGACTCATGAAAGTTAATATTTTTTTTTCAAAATATAAAATGAGCTATGTCTTGCAGCAACATTTCTTGGACTTTGTTTTTGCTCTGGCAGCACAAACTGAATAGAGAATTGAAAACCTGTTATTCCGTCCGCCCGCCACAACCGCTGCAAAGAATGTGCTGTTGAATCCATTTGTTTGGCTGGGTCGGATGCCACTGGGGAAAGCATTAATAAATGTTCAATTGTCTGAAGCTATTCCATTACTGATTAGGCGTGATCACATCTGTGTTTCTGGTGTTTTCAGCTACAAACCTAATAAAGCAAGAATAAAACCCCTTGAAAATTGAGAAACATTGCAATCTCTATCTCTTGCATGAGATACAAACACCATGACTAATGCTTCAAGACAACTAATGTTAAACAAATGCAAGGCAAAGAGCAAAAGCAAATAGAGTATCTGGTAAAGAGTACATGGTATTTCTTTAAATATGAATTTGCTCTTTAGGTACCAGTCCTATGACAAAGTTGAACAATGGGTTAATAGCCTTTGAATGAGATGATCAACAGTATCATATTAGCCCCTTATCACATATTCAGCAGTATGGTGCGTGTGTATAACGAACTGTGTAAAGGCTTAAGGACCAAAAAATATTCAGTGACAAAGTCTTAGAAGTCCAACTACAGCTTCTCAGTGTCAACATAATGATGACCGGTCTCACTCAACCCACGAGTCAGTGCACAGGCAAAACAAAAGATCAAGTCTTCTGGACAGCAGCACTCCAATAAAAAGCCTTTATTATGTAAAATCTTCAAAAATCCAAATACAGCACAGCAAGTCACAAAATTCTGGTTTAACCAGAATTTTGTGACTTGCTGTGCTGTATTTGGATTTTTGAAGATTTTACATAATAAAGGCTTTTTATTGGAGTGCTGCTGTCCAGAAGACTTGATCTTTTGTTTTGCCTGAAATTGCATTGCCTGCACCCTTGGCTGTTGGGAGGAGATAGTCACCTGGAGGACGTCCACACCTGAGCGGTTTCTGTTTTTGTTTGTCAGTGCACAGGCAGTCGTGACTCCAAATCTGTAGTTTTCAGGCTACAAAAAGTGTAGTCACCATCCAGTCTGCCAGCACTGATCTAACATACTGTAACTGTCACTGCTGTGTGTAATTCACTCACAGAGGAGAATGAGGGGACTTATGAAAAAAATATTACGTGAAGGGAGTGGGAGGAAAGGAAAGTACATTTTTTTTTATTTTGAAATTAGGCTTTAAGAATAGTTATAGGCTGTGTGATGTATGTTAATATATCATCCAGTCTGAGAAACAGTTCCAATTGAACTTAGCATTAGATATATACTTTAATGTTAAGTACACACATGCTAACTAATCATATAATTAGTAAGTAACACTTATTAGTAACACTAAGGCCTCATGCCCACGGGCGTTTTTTCAGCCGCGTTTTTGAGCGTTTTTTACAGCTTAAAAACGCCTGTCCATGTTAGTCTATAGCTTCATGCCCACCTAGGCGTTTTTGAGCTGTAAAGAGCATAGGCGTTTGTAAGCTGTAAAAAAAACCCAGGGCCAGTGCGTTCCTCAGCGTCAGAATTAGGCAGTAAAAACCGCGAGCGTCAAAAAACGCGCAAAAACGCGCACTAACGCGCACTAACGCGCAAAAAACGCGCACTAACGCGCGGTCGCGTTTTTAGCTCCGACGTTTTTTTTGTTTGTTTTTTTTTTTTTTTTTTTTTAAAAAAAAATTAAAAAAAAATATTTACAATAACATGGACAGGCGTTTTTAAACTGCAAAAACGCAGCTGTAAAAACGCCAGTGGGCATGAGGCCTAATAAGTAGCTTCTAAGAGTTCACTGTTATCCCTTTGACAATGACTTTGTATGTTTTTTTCCAAAAAGATGGCACCATCTTTGTTTAGGTATTTTTCATGGTATGGATTTATTATGTGGACTGAGATGCTGACTTGTGTAAATCATGGGGCCTTCACTGCATGGAGTTCTGCACTGCATGTTCAAATCTCCTTTTATACAACCAGCTTCTGAAGCATATTTGGAGAAAAGGATTAAAGCAAACAACTCCCAAGTTGAATCACTTTTCTTTAAACCTATACAATTCCATTACTCAACTCAAACCAACACTTGAAGTCCTGATGAAGTGTAGTGCAGGGGCACACTGAGAGCTCCAGAAACAACAGCAAAATCCTTGAGCGCTAGAAGCTGTAGAGCCTCGTACACACGACCGATTTTCTCGTCGTAAAAAACACGTCGTTTTTTTCGACGAGATTCTTGTTAAGCTTGTCGATTTTCTCGTCAAGCTTTCCATGCGTACACACTGACAATTTCCAATTTCGTCGTTGTTCTCCGCGGTCACGTCCAGCACGTACGACGGCACTATAAAGGGGAAGATCTTTTTTCTTGGCGCCACCCCTTGGGCTGCTTTTGCTGATCTCGTGTAACCGCGTGTGAAGTAAAAGTTTGGGAAGAGACGATTTGCGCTTTTCAGTCTTCGTACTTTTCAGATCGTTTTCTGCGGTTCAGTTTGTGCTTGTGGGTTCGTATCTTGACTTTCAGGGCGTCTAGGCAGGTCGTATCTGTTTTAAAGTGCGTTCTTGCCTGTTCGTTTCTGATTTTCAGTTCGTTATTCATAGGCCTTGCTGTTCTAAAGTGCGTTCTGTTCTGTACGTTCTGATAAGACGACCGTTTCTTAGCCATGTCACCTGGACGTTCTCGTCGTCGAGTTCGTGCTGTGCGTGCGCTTGGTGTTGGTCTGCTTGTTTTGGACCAAGACCAGTCCATGAATGGTGTGAGGAGGAGTTCATGGACCAAGAATTGGTTGCTCCAGCGGGACCAATTCTGCCACATGCCTCTGCTGCGAGAGATCGTCGAGAATAATCCTGAGGACTACAGGAATTTTCTGCGGATGTCTGACCCCGTTTTTCAGGAACTGTTGGTTTTGGTGTCCCCCTATATTACCAGGAAGGACACCGTTATGCGGGAAGCCATCAGTGCTGAGCAGAGGCTCATCGCCACGTTACGTTATCTGGCGACAGGGAGAAGTCTTCAGGACTTGAAGTTCACCACAGGCATCTCCCCCCAGGCTCTGGGCCTCATAATCCCAGACACCTGTTCTGCCATTATACAAGTCCTGCAGGAGGACTATATTAGGGTAAGTTTTCTCCCTTAACATCACATTTTATGTATTACATGTATGCTAATTAGGGATGAGCCGAACACCCCCGGGTTCGGTTCGCACCAGAACCTTCGAACGGACCGAAAGTTCGCGCGAATTTTCGAACCCTATTCGTTATAATGGACGCGAACGTTCGAAATCAAAATTGCTAATTACAACGGCCAATATGCATGTTAATGTCATAAAACAGGTTTGGGGACCCGGGTCCTGCCCCAGGGGACATATATCAATGCAAAAAGAAATTTTAAAAACTAAAGTTTTTTCGGGAGCAGTCATTTTAATGATGCATAAAGTGAAAAAAAAAAAAGTGAAATTTTCCTTTAAATATGGTACCTGGGGGGTGTCTAAAGTATGCCTGTGAAGTGGCATGTGTTTCCCGTGTTTAGAACTGTCCTTGCACAAAATGACATTTGTAAAGGAAAAAAAGAAGCCATTTAAAACCACTTGCGGCTTTAATGTCATGTCCTGTCCTGGCCGCCATATGGCTGAAAATCCTTGAGAAAAATGGCATGGCTACCCCATCACCCCCCCCCCCCACCCCAGCCCCTTTGGGTCTTGTATGGATACTAAGGGGGACCCCGCACCCAAAATAAAACCCTATACCTACAACCCTATATACTCTGAACAGCAGTATATAGGTGGTGCAAACAAGACATGGACTGTAGGTTTGTTCTTAAGTAGAATCTGAACAGGTACATTATGAAGTGTAGCTACATCCCAAAAAAATCAATTTTTAAGCTTTTTGGAGAACATAGGGAGGGGTTATCACCCCTGTAACATTTGCTGTCTTTGCACATCTGTTCAGAACATGTCACCTCACTTTCCGTCCCAATGACAAATGTTTTTGGAAAAGTGGGGTTTTAATTGAAACAAGGATTGGTGATAAAGCATCAGTAGAGAGGAGATACCTTTTTCCCAAATTAAATCTAACAGGATAGAATTTTCCTTCCTAGGGGTAGATTTCCTCTCACTTCCTGTTTTCTCTTGCCGTTTGCAAGTAGGAGTCGTTTGTAAGTTGGATGTTTGAAAGTAGGGGCCTGCCGTATATACTCTGCAGAAATTTGCCCTATTAGATGTTGGTGTAGCCACAAGACTGGTGGGCACAGGAATGGGCCCTGCTGTGAGTTAATAGATCAAGATTTGTACTTGCATGCACCTGTTGAACCGGGCAGAAAAATTGGGCCTTTGGTGGTGGTGGTGGTGGTGGTGGACGGTGTTGCCACAAGACTGTAAGCCCTCACAGTTACTCTTGGTGGGTGCAGGAATGGGCCCTGCTGTGAGTTATTAGATCAAGATTTGTAATTGCATGCACCTGTTGAACAGGGCAGAAAAATTGGGCCTTTGGTGGTGGTGGTGGTGGTGGACGGTGTTGCCACAAGACTGTAGGCCCTCATAGTTACTCTTGGTGGGCGCAGGAATGGGCCCTGCTGTGAACTATTAGATCAAGATTTGTAATTACACGCCCCTGTTAAACAGGGGCTGAAAAATTGTGCCTTAGGCATTGGTGCTGGTGCCACAACACTGCAACCCCTCACAGATACTGTACTTGGAGCACAGCAGTCACACCTGTTGCGAAGCATCTTTTTAAAAAATTGTAATTACACGCCCCTGTTATACAGGGGCTGAAAAATTGTGCCTTAGGCACTGGTGCTGGTGCCACAACACTGCAACCCCTCACAGATACTGTACTCTGAGCACAGCAATGAGACCTGTTGCAAAGCATTGCCTAAAAATTGTAATTACACGCCCCAACAGGGGCTGAAAAATTGTGCCTTAGGCACTGGTGCTGGTGCCACAACACTGCAACCCCTCACAGATACTGTACTCTGAGCACAGCAGTCACACCTGTTGCGAAGCATCTTTTTAAAAAATTGTAATTACACGCCCCTGTTATACAGGGGCTGAAAAATTGTGCCTTAGGCACTGGTGTGGTGGCATGGATCATTGAGGAGGAGGAAGAGGATAGTCAGTGAACATAACAGGACAGTCACTCAGCATCAGCATAGGCAGTCTTGAAGGGATGTGACATTATAAATTATTCCGTTATATCCGCTTCAGGTGTCTGGTAGCTGGTGGTGATCCAAGACTGATTCATTTTTATGAAGGTCAGTCGATTAACCGAGTCGGTGGACAGGCGCACCCTATGATCGGTGACAAATCCTCCAGCAGCACTGAATGTGCGTTCAGAAAGAACGCTGGATGCAGGACAGGCCAGTAGCTCAATTGCATACTGTGCAAGCTCTGGCCAGTGATCCATCCTCAGGACCCAGTAAGCCAGAGGATTTTCGGTGGGAAAGGTGTCCAAGTCTGACCTTGCCCCTAGGTATTCCTGCACCATGTATATCAGACGCTGGCGATGGTTGCTGGAACCGATCATACCTTGGGGCTGCGGACTAAAAAATTGTCTGAACGCATCGGTCAGACGTCCATCTTCCCCACCGCTCCTTCTGCTACTGACCGAAGCCTCAGCAACTCGTCGTCCAGGACCAGGAGTTTGTAACCTCCCAGTTTCTGGGAACGCGTTGCACAGACCTTTCTGCAAGGCCTCCCTGAGATGTCTCATCCTCTGCTCCCTCTGCGACGGCAAGATAAGGTCCGCAACCTTACCCTTGTACCGTGGATCAAGGAGAGTGGCCAGCCAGTAATGGTCACTCTCCTTGATCCGAAGAACACGAGGATCCTTCCGCAGGCTTTGCAGGATCAGGGAGGCCATGCAGCGTAGGTTAGCTGAGGCATTCGGTCCGGAGTCTTCTGGGTCACTGAGGATGACATGATCGCCAGCCACCTCCTCCCAGCCACGTACAAGTCCACTGGTTTGTTGGGACTGTACATCATCCCTAAAAGACTGCTGCTGCTGCTGCTGATGCTGAGTGCCAGGCTCCACCTCCATGCTCACACAATCCTCCTCCTCCTCCTCCTCCTCCTCCTCTTCCTGTGTGATGGGTGGGACAGAAGGAACATTGTCTGGATAAAGGGGGCCTTGAGAGACAAGGAAGTTCTCCTCTTCCTGCCTCTGTTCTGCCTCAAGTGCCCTGTCCATTATCCCACGCAGCGTATGCTCCAACAGGTGGACAAGAGGTACAGTGTCACTGATGCATGCACTGTCACTGCTCACCATCCTCGTGGCCTCCTCAAATGGTGAGAGGACAGTGCATGCATCCCTGATCATGCTCCACTGGCGTGGGGAAAAAAAGCCAAGCTCCCCTGACCCTGTCCTGGTGCCGTAGTCGCAAAGGTACTCATTGATGGCCCTCTGCTGCGTGTGCAGTCGCTGCAGCATGGCCAACGTTGAGTTCCACCTGGTGGGCATGTCACATATTAGGCGGTTCTTGGGCAGGTTCAGCTCCTTTTGCAGCTCAGTCAGCCGAGCACTGGCATTATAAGATCGGCGGAAATGCACACAGACTTTCCTGGCCTGCCTCAGGACATCCTGTAAGCCTGGGAACCTGCCCAAGAAACGCTGCACCACCAGGTTGAGGACGTGAGCCATACAGGGCACATGGGTGAGCTGCCCCTGTCGCAGGGCGGAGAGGAGGTTGGTGCCATTATCAGAAACGACCATTCCTGGCTTAAGCTGGCGTGGCGTCAACCACCTCTCGGCCTGCCCCTGCAGAGCTGCCAGAACCTCTGGCCCAGTGTGGCTCCTGTCCCCCAAACACACCAGCGCAAGCACGGCATGGCATCTTTTTGCCTGCGTACTCGCGTAGCCCCTTGTACGCCTACGGAGCACCGCTGGTTCCGAGGACAGAGCACTCGAAGAGGACATGGAGGAAGAAGAAGAGGAGGGGGTGGAGGAGAGAGGTGTGTCACAACCAGTAGTAGCATTTTGGAGGCGTGGTGGCGGAACAACCTCCAACACTACTGCACCTTGTCCTGCATCCCTCCCAGCTGCCAATAGAGTGACCCAATGGGCCGTGAAAGAAAGATAACGTCCCTGTCCATGCCTGCTGGACCATGAGTCAGCGGTAATATGCACCTTACCGCTGACCGCCCTGTCCAGCGAGGCATGGACATTGCCTTCCACATGCCAGTAGAGAGACGGAATCGCCTTCCGTGAGAAAAAGTGGCGTTTGGGAACCTGCCACTGAGGAACCGCACATTGAACAAACTCACGGAAGGGGGCCGAGTCTATCAACTGAAAAGGCAGCAGTTGAAGTGCTAGCAATTTAGCCAAGCTAGCATTCAACCGCTGGGCATGTGGATGGCTGGGAGTATACTTCTTTCGACGGTCCAGCAGCTGGGGCAGGGAAATTTGCCTGCTACAATCGGACGTCGGTGTACTGCAAGTACTTGGTTGTGACACACCTAATTCTACACCTTCAGTCCTCTCAGAGCAGCTTTCAGAGAGGACTGAAGATATAGTGGGGATGGAGATCCCAGCTGATGAGGAGCAAGGAGAGGTCCGCTTTGTTCTTTGGTGTGGGTCTTTTATGTGTGCTTGCCAACGAGCTGCATGGCAGGTCGACATATGTCTGCTCATGCTTGTGGTGCCCAAGCGGCTGATGTTTTGGCCACGCGAGATACGCTTGAGACAAATATTGCAAATAGCAGTGGTGCGATCTGATGCACTCGTCTCAAAAAAGGCCCACACCAAAGAACTTTTGTGATAACGTGCAGAGGCAGCGCCCTGCACAGGCGGAGCTCTGCGGTGTGGTACAGTTGCTGTGCTGGCCTCTAGCTGGCCTCCAGGGGGCATCCTGCCTCATTGGACATGTGACGCTGCATCCTCCTCCTCCTCCTCCTCTCTCCCTTCAGGCACCCACGTGGAGTCAGTGACCTCATCATCCCCTCCCTCTTCACCACTAGAGCAAACCTGGCAGTAAGCTGCAGCTGGTGGAACACTACTGCCAGATTGCTGTCCTTCAGCATCCCCTCTCTCTGCGCGCACACTACTGACTTCCTCAAGCTGGGTATCATCATCCGAGCCTTCGAATCGTTGGGCATCCTCCTGGAGCATGTACCCAACACTGTGCTCAAACAGTTCGGGGGACTCCTCAGGAGGACATGGTGGGTCTAGGGAAGGGGTGGCTGATGATGCCATTGAGTACGCGTTGGCAGCTGCTCTGCCAGTACCCTGAGCCTGGGTGAGAGAGGATGAGGAGGATGAGGAGGGCTTGGTCATCCATTCTACCAAGCCTTCGGCATGATGCGGCTCCACATGTCCAGCTGCCGAAAACAAAGACAAGCGTGTCCCATGGCCACGTGCTGATGACGATGCACGACCACGTCCACGGCCAGCACTGTTGTCTCTAGAAACAGAGCCTGCCTGCCCTGTGTTCTTGCCTCGGCACGCTCTGCCTCTCCTTGGCGGTCTTCCAGCCATTGTAGTCGGTAGTGTATATAGTATAAAAAATAGAACTCCTATGTGTGCTCACAACACACTGTAGGTCCTATGGGTGCTGACACTAACACACTATAGGTACTATGTGTGCTGCTGACAAGAAAATATAGGAGCTCTGTTTGCTGCCACTAACACACTAGAAGTCCTATGGGTGCTGCTGAGAAGAAAATATAGGAGCTCTGTTTGCTGCCACTAACACACTAGAAGTCCTATGGGTGCTGCTGAGAAGAAAATATAGGAGCTCTGTGTGATGCCACTAACACACTAGAAGTCCTATGGGTGCTGCTGAGAAGAAAATATAGGAGCTCTGTTTGCTGCCACTAACACACTAGAAGTCCTATGGGTGCTGCTGAGAAGAAAATATAGGAGCTCTGTTTGCTGCCACTAACACACTAGAAGTCCTATGGGTGCTGCTGAGAAGAAAATATAGGAGCTCTGTGTGATGCCACTAACACACTAGAAGTCCTATGGGTGCTGCTGAGAAGAAAATATAGGAGCTCTGTTTGCTGCCACTAACACACTAGAAGTCCTATGGGTGCTGCTGAGAAGAAAATATAGGAGCTCTGTGTGATGCCACTAACACACTAGAAGTCCTATGGGTGCTGCTGAGAAGAAAATATAGGAGCTCTGTTTGCTGCCACTAACACACTAGAAGTCCTATGGGTGCTGCTGAGAAGAAAATATAGGAGCTCTGTTTGCTGCCACTAACACACTAGAAGTCCTATGGGTGCTGCTGAGAAGAAAATATAGGAGCTCTGTTTGCTGCCACCAACACACTAGAAGTCCTATGGGTGCTGCTGAGAAGAAAATATAGGAGCTCTGTGTGATGCCACTAACACACTAGAAGTCCTATGGGTGCTGCTGAGAAGAAAATATAGGAGCTCTGTTTGCTGCCACTAACACACTAGAAGTCCTATGGGTGCTGCTGAGAAGAAAATATAGGAGCTCTGTTTGCTGCCACTAACACACTAGAAGTCCTATGGGTGCTGCTGAGAAGAAAATATAGGAGCTCTGTGTGATGCCACTAACACACTAGAAGTCCTATGGGTGCTGCTGAGAAGAAAATATAGGAGCTCTGTTTGCTGCCACTAACACACTAGAAGTCCTATGGGTGCTGCTGAGAAGAAAATATAGGAGCTCTGTTTGCTGCCACTAACACACTAGAAGTCCTATGGGTGCTGCTGAGAAGAAAATATAGGAGCTCTGTTTGCTGCCACTAACACACTAGAAGTCCTATGGGTGCTGCTGAGAAGAAAATATAGGAGCTCTGTGTGATGCCACTAACACACTAGAAGTCCTATGGGTGCTGCTGAGAAGAAAATATAGGAGCTCTGTTTGCTGCCACTAACACACTAGAAGTCCTATGGGTGCTGCTGAGAAGAAAATATAGGAGCTCTGTTTGCTGCCACTAACACACTAGAAGTCCTATGGGTGCTGCTGAGAAGAAAATATAGGAGCTCTGTGTGATGCCACTAACACACTAGAAGTCCTATGGGTGCTGCTGAGAAGAAAATATAGGAGCTCTGTTTGCTGCCACTAACACACTAGAAGTCCTATGGGTGCTGCTGAGAAGAAAATATAGGAGCTCTGTTTGCTGCCACTAACACACTAGAAGTCCTATGGGTGCTGCTGAGAAGAAAATATAGGAGCTCTGTTTGCTGCCACTAACACACTAGAAGTCCTATGGGTGCTGCTGAGAAGAAAATATAGGAGCTCTGTGTGATGCCACTAACACACTAGAAGTCCTATGGGTGCTGCTGAGAAGAAAATATAGGAGCTCTGTTTGCTGCCACTAACACACTAGAAGTCCTATGGGTGCTGCTGAGAAGAAAATATAGGAGCTCTGTTTGCTGCCACTAACACACTAGAAGTCCTATGGGTGCTGCTGAGAAGAAAATATAGGAGCTCTGTGTGATGCCACTAACACACTAGAAGTCCTATGGGTGCTGCTGAGATGAAAATATAGGAACTCTGTGTGATGCCACTAACACATTAGAAGTCCTATGGGTGCTGCTGAGAAGAAAATATAGGAGCTCTGTTTGCTGCCACTAACACACTAGAAGTCCTATGGGTGCTGCTGAGAAGAAAATATAGGAGCTCTGTGTGATGCCACTAACACACTAGAAGTCCTATGGGTGCTGCTGAGAAGAAAATATAGGAGCTCTGTTTGCTGCCACTAACACACTAGAAGTCCTATGGGTGCTGCTGAGAAGAAAATATAGGAGCTCTGTTTGCTGCCACTAACACACTAGAAGTCCTATGGGTGCTGCTGAGAAGAAAATATAGGAGCTCTGTGTGATGCCACTAACACACTAGAAGTCCTATGGGTGCTGCTGAGAAGAAAATATAGGAGCTCTGTTTGCTGCCACTAACACACTAGAAGTCCTATGGGTGCTGCTGAGAAGAAAATATAGGAGCTCTGTTTGCTGCCACTAACACACTAGAAGTCCTATGGGTGCTGCTGAGAAGAAAATATAGGAGCTCTGTGTGATGCCACTAACACACTAGAAGTCATATGGGTGCTGCTGAGAAGAAAATATAGGAGCTCTGTTTGCTGCCACTAACACACTAGAAGTCCTATGGGTGCTGCTGAGAAGAAAATATAGGAGCTCTGTTTGCTGCCACTAACACACTAGAAGTCCTATGGGTGCTGCTGAGAAGAAAATATAGGAGCTCTGTTTGCTGCCACTAACACACTAGAAGTCCTATGGGTGCTGCTGAGAAGAAAATATAGGAGCTCTATGTGATGCCACTAACACACTAGAAGTCCTATGGGTGCTGCTGAGAAGAAAATATAGGAGCTCTGTTTGCTGCCACTAACACACTAGAAGTCCTATGGGTGCTGCTGAGAAGAAAATATAGGAGCTCTGTTTGCTGCCACTAACACACTAGAAGTCCTATGGGTGCTGCTGAGAAGAAAATATAGGAGCTCTGTGTGATGCCACTAACACACTAGAAGTCCTATGGGTGCTGCTGAGATGAAAATATAGGAACTCTGTGTGATGCCACTAACACACTAGAAGTCCTATGGGTGCTGCTGAGATGAAAATATAGGAGCTCTGTGTGATGCCACTAACACACTAGAAGTCCTATGGGTGCTGCTGAGAAGAAAATATAGGAGCTCTGTTTGCTGCCACTAACACATTAGAAGTCCTATGGGTGCTGCTGAGAAGAAAATATAGGAGCTCTGTGTGATGCCACTAACACACTAGAAGTCCTATGGGTGCTGCTGAGATGAAAATATAGGAACTCTGTGTGATGCCACTAACACACTAGAAGTCCTATGGGTGCTGCTGAGATGAAAATATAGGAGCTCTGTGTGATGCCACTAACACACTAGAAGTCCTATGGGTGCTGCTGAGAAGAAAATATAGGAGCTCTGTTTGCTGCCACTAACACATTAGAAGTCCTATGGGTGCTGCTGAGAAGAAAATATAGGAGCTCTGTTTGCTGCCACTAACACACTAGAAGTCCTATGGGTGCTGCTGAGAAGAAAATATAGGAGCTCTGTGTGATGCCACTAACACACTAGAAGTCCTATGGGTGCTGCTGAGAAGAAAATATAGGAGCTCTGTTTGCTGCCACTAACACACTAGAAGTCCTATGGGTGCTGCTGAGAAGAAAATATAGGAGCTCTGTGTGATGCCACTAACACACTAGAAGTCCTATGGGTGCTGCTGAGAAGAAAATATAGGAGCTCTGTTTGCTGCCACTAACACACTAGAAGTCCTATGGGTGCTGCTGAGAAGAAAATATAGGAGCTCTGTGTGATGCCACTAACACACTAGAAGTCCTATGGGTGCTGCTGAGAAGAAAATATAGGAGCTCTGTTTGCTGCCACTAACACACTAGAAGTCCTATGGGTGCTGCTGAGAAGAAAATATAGGAGCTCTGTTTGCTGCCACTAACACACTAGAAGTCCTATGGGTGCTGCTGAGAAGAAAATATAGGAGCTCTGTGTGATGCCACTAACACACTAGAAGTCCTATGGGTGCTGCTGAGAAGAAAATATAGGAGCTCTGTTTGCTGCCACTAACACACTAGAAGTCCTATGGGTGCTGCTGAGAAGAAAATATAGGAGCTCTGTTTGCTGCCACTAATACACTAGAAGTCCTATGGGTGCTGCTGAGAAGAAAATATAGGAGCTCTGTGTGATGCCACTAACACACTAGAAGTCCTATGGGTGGTGCTGAGAAGAAAATATAGGAGCTCTGTTTGCTGCCACTAACACACTAGAAGTCCTATGGGTGCTGCTGAGAAGAAAATATAGGAGCTCTGTTTGCTGCCACTAACACACTAGAAGTCCTATGGGTGCTGCTGAGAAGAAAATATAGGAGCTCTGTGTGATGCCACTAACACACTAGAAGTCCTATCTGTGCTGCTGAGAAGAAAATATAGGAGCTCTGTTTGCTGCCACTAACACACTAGAAGTCCTATGGGTGCTGCTGAGAAGAAAATATAGGAGCTCTGTTTGCTGCCACTAACACACTAGAAGTCCTATGGGTGCTGCTGAGAAGAAAATATAGGAGCTCTGTGTGATGCCACTAACACACTAGAAGTCCTATGGGTGCTGCTGAGAAGAAAATATAGGAGCTCTGTTTGCTGCCACTAACACACTAGAAGTCCTATGGGTGCTGCTGAGAAGAAAATATAGGAGCTCTGTTTGCTGCCACTAACACACTAGAAGTCCTATGGGTGCTGCTGAGAAGAAAATATAGGAGCTCTGTTTGCTGCCACTAACACACTAGAAGTCCTATGGGTGCTGCTGAGAAGAAAATATAGGAGCTCTGTTTGCTGCCACTAACACACTAGAAGTCCTATGGGTGCTGCTGAGAAGAAAATATAGGAGCTCTGTGTGATGCCACTAACACACTAGAAGTCCTATGGGTGCTGCTGAGAAGAAAATATAGGAGCTCTGTTTGCTGCCACTAACACACTAGAAGTCCTATGGGTGCTGCTGAGAAGAAAATATAGGAGCTCTGTTTGCTGCCACTAACACACTAGAAGTCCTATGGGTGCTGCTGAGATGAAAATATAGGAGCTCTGTTTGCTGCCACTAACACACTAGAAGTCCTATGGGTGCTGCTGAGAAGAAAATATAGGAGCTCTGTTTGCTGCCACTAACACACTAGAAGTCCTATGGGTGCTGTTGGGGTGCAATGCTGTGCTAACAGCACTGCGGTTGGTACTACTGCAATACTGTACTAACAGTAAGCACGCACCAGACTAATCCCCAGCAGCAGCTAATAACACACTAACTGTGCAATCAGCAGCAATGAACGATCAATGACTTAGGTAGCAATGGTTTAGCAAAGAAATAGCCAATGGTTTAGCAAAGAAGAGCAAATCTTTCAGTATCAAGCAAAGACAGAATCAGCAGACTAATCTCTCCTAAAGCCGGAACTCATGTGACCGGGGCCGATGGCGTGGCGGCCTTTTAAATGGTGGGGCGTGTACTAAAGCCCCTGAGCTGTAATTGGCTACAGGCGTCCTGCCTGTAGCCAATTATTGCTCTCCGAGTTTCGGGCGCTGTGATTGGCCAAGCATGCGGGGTCACAGTGCATGCTTGGCCAATCATCAGCCAGCAATGCACTGCGCCGGCCGCGCCGGCCGCAATGCATTGCGGGGCCGCTCGCATCACACGAATGTGATGCGAACGGCCCAAATAGTTCTGGGCTCGACGAGCGAGCGAACGCCCGATGCTCGATTCGAACATGGGTTCGAATCGAGCACCGGGCCCATCCCTAATGCTAATGTATTGTATTTCTTTCATCCTTCCCTAATTACCATGATTGTAATATGCTGAGAATGTCCCCTTTGTCCCCATGCATGCTGGAAGCTTTAGATTGCCCCTTTTTTCTCCTCCATAAATATTTCCCTTCACTAACTTTTCCAGCAGGGGCGCCTGTTGCTCCAAATGTTTGGGGGTTCAAACCCCAATTTAGGAAATAAACTTCCTCCTTTTTTGCTCTGGTGCCTATTAAACGCCCCCAGTTGTCCCCTCTAATGCAGCCATTTTGTTCCCTCCAATGCAGCCATTTAGTACCCTCTAATGCAGCCAGTTTCCCCCCAGCCCTGCACTTACCTTCTTGTGGTCAGCACCATCCTTCTTCTGTCCTTGATGTCTTCTCCTTCCCTTGATGTTGCATCAGCCAATCATGTTACCATTAAACAGACTTGGTGAACATGATTGGCAGAGCAGCCTGCCAGTGTTTCCCAAGGAATGCCCCCCCCTGCGTCCCCTATTTTACTTTTAGGAAGCCAATTACATCCCTCAGGTTGTAATGTGCAAGACTATTTTACTACCTGTTTCTGCTATGCAATTTGATCCCCCTAAATGCTGCAATTATTCATATGTCGGTCGCTTTACAAGAGGCCATCCACCTGAATAGTGGGCGGCATAGACAATACATAGGTTCATGCAACGATGCAAGTGATGGGCACAGGAGAGAGGGGGCAGTGCTCCAGCGCCCACTCTGGACGCACCGCCACTGTAATGCTATCCTGTGGCCAAACACATCCCCCCCCCCCAAAATAATTTAGTAATGGCCCATCAGAGGGGGTGATGAATATGATAAATGAGCCTTCCATTATACTTATTTTAAACACCTTAATAAACGTAGAATTTGATTGATGTTGGCCTCTAATGTTTTTTCAGAGAATTTCCTTGTAATGTATGATTTTTGTATTCTAATATTATTTCATCTTGTTTCACTCCACAGCTTCCTTCCACGCCACAGGAATGGCAGACTGTGGCATCGGAGTTTGCCACGCGGTGGGACTTCCCCAACTGCGGTGGTGCCATAGACGGGAAGCACGTCCGCATCGTGCCGCCACCCCGTTCTGGGTCCTACTACTACAATTACAAGGGGTTTCATATCATTGTGCTGATGGCGGTGGTGTCAGCACGGTATGAATTCCTCTATGTTGATGTAGGGAAGAATGGCCGGATGTCCGATGGGGGATCCTTCATCCAGACGGAGTTTGCCCTCCGTCTCCAGAGTGACAACCTTGCATTGCCACCGGATGCAGGGAATATTGAAGGACTCCCCTTTGTTTTTTTGGCTGATGAAGCCTTCGGACTCGGACGGCATCTTATGAGGCCATTTCCACAGAGGACCCTGACCCCAGACAAGAGGGTGTTCAATTACCGGCTGGCCAGGGGCCGAAGAGTTGTCGAAAATGCCTTTGGCATAATGGCCAGCCGGTTCCGCCTTTTTATGACTTCAATACACTTGGCGGACTACAAAATAAACTATGTCGTATTATGCTGCTGTGTGCTACACAACTTTCTGAGCCAAAAATCAAATTCCTATATGGCCTCAGTTTTGCCAAAGGCTGGACTTTCCCCTGCAAATCCCCTGCCGGGCCTGGAATCTGCCCGTCCTGGCTTGCCCTCCCAAAATGCCCGTGAGGTTCGGGACAAATACATGGAGTATTTCACGGGTAGGGGGGCAATTCCTATGCCAGCCTATGTCTAAGGATCCAAATAAAAAGCTTGTTTAAACCTTTAATTATTTGTTCTTTCCTGTCTCCTAGTTTGTCTTAGTGCATTTGTAGTGCCAAGTGTATTTTACTTTAGTAACTAACAACCATTTCACTATGTAACCTTACAAAATAACCAAATAAGCTTAGAGGGTATTATAAAAAGAAGCTACACGTTGTTTGTGGTCAAATATTTTACTCTGTGCACATTCTCACCATTTTTAGTTTTTTCTGTTTTTTTGGGTTGGCCTGGCCACAACCCGGCAATTTTTTGCTTATGAAAATACAAAAATAACAGTTGCATTCCAAAAATTACAACATTGGATACCTCTGAGCAATCTGAGACATTCACTTACACAAACTTTGTCTCTATGTGCCCGTCCTAATATGGGGTCCTGCCACCCCTTGCCCAGCCAAAAATTGAATATGCACACATTTGGGATTTTTTTCATCTAGGAAGTTTACAATCCTGATCCCTATTGTCAACATGTGCTATCTGCCATCAGGGGTGATCAATGGACGTGTTTTGGGGGTGCAACCCCTTCCTCAGTTCACCGACTTTAGATACGAGGAAGGGGTTGCACCCCCAAAAGACGTACATGGATATCCCCTGATGGCAGATAGCACATGTTGACACACTGTGTGCAGATTAAATTTTTTGCTGGTTTGCTTGTCAAAAATATTTGAAAATGTGCAATAACAAACATGTAAAAACAAATGTGTTTGGATGGCTTATTGAATTCTCCCCAAAACATCATCTTTAAATGTTTGTTCCATCACATGGATTCTTTGTTTAATTAGGTCCAGTTCCGTGCTACATTCCATCACTGTCATGGATATGCAGTAGTGTTTGTCTGTCAGCTTACCTTCCTTCCCATGTGTTCATCTTAGAGGCCTGAGCCCTTTCACCTGGCTTCCTTTATAATCTCCTCCCAGCCAGACTCCACCCCAGGCCCTATCACAGAACACTATATTAACCTGTGCACTGCAAGCCTGCTTTGCTGATCAACGTGTTTGTTAGGCATTGTGTGTTTGGGTTCCTGCCTGCCGTGTGCTACGTCTGTCTCTCTGTTACGTTATTGGCTTGTCCCCGACTATCCCTGTCTGCTCGTGACCCTTGACCTTCGGCTCGTTCTTCGTTATCCTTGTCTGCTTGTGGCCCCTGACCTTCAGCTTGTTATTCGGTTCTCTCTTATCGTGTGCTGCTGCTTCCCCTCTTTTCCCCTTATCCTACGGGGAGTGAGCTAGGAAACTCCAGGGGCCGCGACCTGGTCCCAGCCTGCAGCATAACATCCTCACCACTAGAGGCCCTGGAGAAGACCAGCTGGGTCTTAGACTCCGCGCCCTGGGGAATCTTGGCTCTAGCTTCCGTTAGGATCCCGGTTGTGCTCCTCTGGTCCCGCTTTCCACAACCACCCAGTTTCCTATCCGCAGAAGCCAGCCATAGGGTTCACTACCTCTCGGTGCACTCCTGTCCCCCTACGGTGTGCATCTGTCACCTGGCCACAGGTGACCTTGACAGTTTGATCAGCCATGAACCCGGCTGACATCCCGTTACCCGTGGATGATCCGTTGCAGGGCATAGTTTGCAGACTTGAAACCCAGGAATCGAATCAGACTCAGGTGATGCGATTCCTCCAGGATCTGGCTTCTCGCTTTGAGCAGCTTCAGGCCTCCTTGGGAACCCTGAATCCGCAACCTCAAATACAACCAGCGGCTGCACCTATTGCACCAGTCGCAGCCACACACTCACTACAACTGCCAGCTCCGTCCCGTTTCTCTGGGGACTCCAAGGCTTGCAGGGGGTTCCTTAGCCAATGCACAATTCATTTTGAGCTCCAGCCCCAAAACTTCCTGTCTGATCGGGCTAAGGTAGCCTATATCATTTCCCTCCTCTCTGGTGAAGCTTTAGCCTGGGCAGCCCCTCTGTGGGAACTGAATGATCCAGTGGTTTCTAGCCTGTCTGGCTTCTTGAAACTTTTTCAGAATATCTTCGAAGAACCGGCTCGTGTCTCTTCAGCGGCCAGCGCCCTTTTACGTCTCCGCCAACAGTCTGCTTCTGTGGGACAGTATGCCCTTCATTTCCGCATACTGTCGGCTGAGTTGAGCTGGAACAATGAGGCCTTAGTCGCAACCTTTTTGCATGGCCTGTCTGATAGAGTGAAGGATGAATTAGCAGGAAGAACCATCCCCACTGATCTGGCCGGCGTTATCTCCTTGTGTAACCAGATCGATATTCGCTTTCAGGAGAGGACCTTAGAAAAGCAACGCCAGCACTCCTTGGTTCTTAGTCAGCCTGAGCTCCCCTCTCTTCGCCCTGTAGAGCATCTCCTACCAGCTGAGGAACCCATGCAGCTGGGTCGGACCAGGCTATCCCCCGAGGAACGTGCTAGGCGCAGAACTCTTGGTCTGTGTCTTTACTGTGGGGGCAAAGGTCATTTTCGTGACACTTGCTCTCTTTGTCCAGAAAAACGTTCGGGTCCACTTCATCTGGAAAGTGGAGTATTGGACCCAGAAATATCACCTTCCCCTTCTCGTCTTCTGCTTTCTGTGTTCCTTCATGTTGGTGCTTCTTCTCATTCGGTCTCAGCATATCTGGATTCCGGAGCCGCTGGTAATTTTATGGACTGGGAAATCGCATCGTCCATGAGACTTACTCTTTTGCCCCTCACCACACCATTGGTGGTCTTGGCGATTGATGGTACTGTTCTCCCAGGGGGACCTATCCGCTTCCAGACCCTCCCTGTTAAGATGTCGGTAGGGACACTCCACCAGGAGTGGATATCCTTCCTTATCTTACCCAAGGCCTCAACGCCTATAATTTTGGGTCTCCCATGGTTACAGCTCCATTCTCCTCATGTGGACTGGACTACTGGACAGATCCTGGCTTGGGGTCCCTCCTGTTCCTCGTCCTGCCTACCCAAGGTTGCCCCCTGTGAATCTGTGCCGGTCATTCATTCCAGGTTGCATAACCATTTACATTTCTCTGTCCCTAACCACCCTTGGACGCACAGCCAGGCTAGCTTGTCTACAAGTCCTGCAGTCGCTACGTCTTGCGAT
The DNA here is from genome assembly GCA_029206835.1 of Rana muscosa. Classification (NCBI taxonomy): domain Eukaryota; kingdom Metazoa; phylum Chordata; class Amphibia; order Anura; family Ranidae; genus Rana; species Rana muscosa. Next base: position 75,945,188 of record CM055127.1, read on the forward strand.
GCGATTCAGGTAGTCGCTACACCTGACTCAGCTATTCACTCTGCCTCTGTACTAGTTATGCCAGTCCAGCCCATGCCCAGTGAGCCTCCTACTTTTTCTTGTTCGGGACATTCTGCTTGTCCTTCAGCTATTCAGTTTGACTCCGGCGACATGTCACCTTCTAACCAACCTGACTTCAGGGTTCCACTGACATCTGCCCAGTCTGATGGTCCTGTGCAAGATGACCAGTTCCCCTTTAAGGGTCTAGGGGACCCTCCTCAGATTCCTGTTGATCCTCTCATGCCCTTGCTTATTCCTAGAGAGCCTTTGGTCCTCAATAGATCTTCTTGTCATCTCCCTACCTCGTTTTCGGTCTCTGAGGATAATCTTAAGTACGAGGTTAGACAAGTTCTGGATTCTCGGCTCTGCAGAGGCATTCTTCAGTACCTTGTGCATTGGAGAGGTTTTGGTCCTGAGGAGGCGTCTTGGATCGCTGCATCTGATGTCGCTGCACCTCATCTGTTGAGAAGGTTTCATCAGAGATTTCCCTTTAAGCCTGGGCCCAGGCGGGGGAGGGCCCATAAGAGGGAGGGTACTGTCATGGATATGCAGTAGTGTTTGTCTGTCAGCTTACCTTCCTTCCCGTGTGTTCATCTTAGAGGCCTGAGCCCTTTCACCTGGCTTCCTTTATAATCTCCTCCCAGCCAGACTCCACCCCAGGCCCTATCACAGAACACTATATTAACCTGTGCACTGCAAGCCTGCTTTGCTGATCAACGTGTTTGTTAGGCATTGTGTGTTTGGGTTCCTGCCTGCCGTGTGCTACGTCTGTCTCTCTGTTACGTTATTGGCTTGTCCCCGACTATCCCTGTCTGCTCGTGACCCTTGACCTTCGGCTCGTTCTTCGTTATCCTTGTCTGCTTGTGGCCCCTGACCTTCAGCTTGTTATTCGGTTCTCTCTTATCGTGTGCTGCTGCTTCCCATCTTTTCCCCTTATCCTACGGGGAGTGAGCTAGGAAACTCCAGGGGCCGCGACCTGGTCCCAGCCTGCAGCATAACATCCTCACCACTAGAGGCCCTGGAGAAGACCAGCTGGGTCTTAGACTCCGCGCCCTGGGGAATCTTGGCTCTAGCTTCCGTTAGGATCCCGGTTGTGCTCCTCTGGTCCCGCTTTCCACAACCACCCAGTTTCCTATCCGCAGAAGCCAGCCATAGGGTTCACTACCTCTCGGTGCACTCCTGTCCCCCTACGGTGTGCATCTGTCACCTGGCCACAGGTGACCTTGACAATCACTTGCTGGATAAGGCGGAGGGCACTGTCAGCAGAGAACCGTGTACTATCCTTCACAACATTTATATCCCCTAAAAACAAAAAACAAAAGGTATTATAACTCTGAAGGCCTACATCTCTTACCTGAAGCTGTGGTGACAGATACTGACCTGTTGTGGTGACCAGATCCTTAACGTCATCCACCTCTCCTTCCTGCACTTCTCCTTCCTCCACCTCAACTTCCTGCACATCTTTCGGTTGTGGGTCTTTGGGAGTTTGGGGTTGCTTGGAAGTTGTGGGGTGCATGTGCTCCCTGGAGTGTTCTCCTCCCAGTCTTCTCTCCCCTATGAGAATCAAACAAAAGGTCTATTTATCACACTGTAAATCTCAATGTTAAAATAAAAACAGGCTAAATTGCTTGGAAGTGTGGTACAAGTGTGTGTTTGGGCGGAATTTAAAGAAGAATGCATTATTTATGACCAAGAATATGTTTAGTATTCACCTTTGGATGTAATTTATTTGACATGGAGGCACCACAAAAATTCACTGATGCACCTGTGTGGGACACCCAAAAAAGGCGGGTCTGGTGGCCCACACTATAGTGCTCCAAAGTACAGATGTGGAAGCAGCTGCTGAGTGTCGTCTCCTTTACACTGATAAAAGTTTGCATTTCATTCTCTTTACAAACACATCATCTAGCCTAAAAATTTCGCCACAATATTTGACCAAAAATGGCAGATGTCTAATTACTTTGGTGGCTCTAAAATAAGCCAAAACCACGGATAGTGGCCGAACGAAGTGTCGGTAACGTAACGAACGATTACTGTGCCCAACCAAGTTCAAAATATTACATTTTGGAAGGGAGTCCAATATGAGAAACCAAAATAAAGAGCAACATGTAAGTTTAGAAAAAGATTAATAGCAGAAAAGTCTACATTTTACTTACTTTTAGCGAGCATTCTCTTTATGCTCCTCAACTGCTCTGGCTCCCTCAGTTTGAGGTCTGACCACCTCTTTCTGAGCTGCTCATTTGAGCGTTTCACCCTGAAATTCGCCTTCAGACTCTTCACGACTTTAGTGAGGATTTTGGCCTTCCTTCTATTTGGTTTGCTATACGCCCCATGCTTTGCATCATAATCAGACTTGAGCAAGATGTCCACCATCTCCGCCATCTCCGCCAAAGACATATTCGATGCCTTAAATCTCCTCCTTGATCGTGACATTTCCTCGGTCTCCGGGCTTGTCTCCTCCTCGTTAGTTGCGGAATTATCAGACACCTGCTGTAACTCCGCCATATCTGTCTGTGCGCCGAAAGAGAAGGGGCGGGGAAAAGATGTTAGTTAGAACGTCATGGGCGGGCGACGTGTGCGGAGCGACGTGTTCGTATTTTGACGCATGCGTGGTGTGTATATAGCAAACACACATGTGACTATAGTACGTTCGGTGTGCGGAGAGAGGAGTTCAAGTGACGGACGTGCGAACGAAGGTATGTGATTTTGTGACTTGTACAAATTGTTGGCCTATACTGTCTTGAGAATGTTGGAGGATATATATGGTGACTAGGATGTTAAGGAGGTTAGACTGTTTGCCTCACATTAGTTATATATAATTTATTTAACTTGCAGATACAATATGAATGTCTTTATAAGCGACAAGGATTTCCTGGCGGAATTTATTGACCGGGTAAGGGAGCTGCCGGCTCTGTGGGAGAGGAAAAACCCCATCCACAAAAAAAAGGGGTGAGAAAAGCAGCGCTGGAGAAGCTGCTCCCATTTGTGCATACCAAGGTGCCCACAGCCACAGCAAAACAAGTGGACACTAAAATTGGGAGCTTGAGAGGTACCTACAGGACTGAACGCTCTAAGGTGCTGGCTTCTCAGAGGTCAGGAGCAGCAGCAGGTGATGTTTATGTCCCGATTTTGTGGTACTACAACAGGATGTCCTTCCTGGATGACCACATTGAGACAAGGCCATCACTCTCCACTCTTCCCCCCAGACTTCCCTGCAGCCAACCTGAGCCTTCTCTGGAGCAAGAGGAGGCAGCCATCCTGGATGATCCTGATTTGGCCATCTGGAGCCAGGTATAGTATTAAGTGAAAATGTATTGGGATAAACTTAATGTTTGACAAATATGTCAAGATGACAAACATAAAATATTTTGGATTCCACAAGTGAAATCAAGATCTGTAGACATTAGTCTGCACTTAATTGGGTGCTAAATAGTCAATCTGATGTAGTGGTAAATTAAAAGCAAGGATTTATGGATTTACATTCTAATTGCTTCAATCAGGATTACAAAGTTTGATGCAAAGTTTAAACCAACATATTAAACTATGTCCCTTTTTCATACACAGGATGAAATCAGCCAGGAGGAGGGTCTGGAAACTGTCAGGCAGGAGGAGGAAGGGCCCAGTGGCAGCCAGGAGGTGGCAGGGCCCAGTGGCAGACAGGAGGTGGCAGGGCCCAGTGGCAGACAGGAGGTGGCAGGGCCCAGTGGCAGACAGGAGGTGGCAGGGCAAAGGAGAAGCACCAGATCCCAGGTGCCTCCCATCCGGCTTCCCAAAAGAGGCAGGAGGGACAGGAGCACGAGTGAGGCAGCAATGGCCCTTATTCGTGAGGCCCATGCCACCCTCCAGGAGCCCACATCCCCTGAAGAGGCCATTGCCGGCCTAGTGGAGGCTAAGTTCAAGGTGATGAGCATGGAGCAACGCCTCCTATGCGAGCCCCTGCTCATCACCTTGTTCAACAAGGGGGTGATGGAGAAAATTACCCCCAATACCGCCATATGTGAGGTGGCACAACTGACCCAACCTCAACCTCCACCTCCCCCTTCTTCTTCTGCCCCACCCCCTTCTGCTACACCTCCACCTTCTTCTTCTGCCCCACCCCCTTCTGTTACACCTTCCCCTTCTTCTTCTGCCCCACCCCCTTCTGCTACACCTCCCCCTTCTTCTTCTGCCCCACCTCCTTCTGCTACACCTCCACCTTCTTCTTCTGCCCCACCCCCTTCTGCTACACCTCCACCTTCTTCTTCTGCCCCACCCCCTTCTGCTACATCTCCTCCTCCTCCTCCTGACAGGAGTACCCCTCCAGTGGCCCAGCCTCCAGCCAAACGAAGAAGGAAGGCTGCAGGGAAGGCTTCAGGGAAGGTTGCAGGGAAGGTTGCCAGAAAGAAGAGGAAGTGATGGCCTTGCTTCATTGTGGTCGGACAGAAGGCAGCCTGTTGTAGTACCACACACTTGGGACATATATATCACCTGCTGCTGTTCCTGACCTCTGGGAGGCCAGCATCAGATTGTGTTCAGAAATGTTGGCCTTCTCAAGCTCCAAATTTTAGGGTCCACACAGGGTTGCTGTGTGCTCTGGGGTCCCTGGGATGCACAAATGGCAGCAGGTTCTCCAGCGCTGCCTTCTCTTTATTTTATTTCGAAACATGAATAAATGTGATTTTTGTTTAAGTTCATACTTGACTATGTGTATTTGTAAAAAATTAAAATATAGCTTTGGAGTAAGCAGATACATTTGACTGACAAAAAAAGGGACAGATATCAACCCCCCAAAAGAATAACTAAATCTGATTTGCAAAAAAACATGGTGGAAAATTTAACTAATATAGATTCCAAAATTAAATGGGAGATCACTATCAAAACATTGCGAAATTATAATTAACATCATTTTGAAAAATATAACCATTTAAATTATTCCTAAAAACTTGCACGATATAATACACATAAATCTTCTTAAGAGCAGCATGAAAAAGGTTAAAAAAATAAAGTCATAACTCTGTGTGAATATCAGCAGCAAAAGAAGGTCACTCGTTTTGATTAATGTAACATTCTAACGAAGATTTCAATGCAGAACATTTAAACGATGCAATATTTTTGAGCGTGACGAATGTGCTCTCTCCATTACGAAGGCTTGTTTTACCAGAAGATGCGCTCCCGTCTCATAGTTGCTTGTGAGCATGCACGCTTTTGGAAGAGTCGTAAAAGCATACACACGAACCATTTTCTCGTCACAAAACAGGCCGACGAGAAACACGACGAGGAAATCTGGAATCCTGACGAGAAAATAGAGAGCAGGTTCTCTATTTTCTCGTCGAGATTCTCGGCAATTTTCTCGTCGTAAAACCATACACACGAACGTTTTTCTCGACAAAAAAGCTCTCGCGGCACTTTTCTTGACGGTTTTGGACGAGGAAATCGGTCGTGTGTACGAGGCCTGAGTCATGTGTTGGGGTGTCATAAACCAAAAGGGTTTTATGGAACTGGAACCCAGTGCAGCCGCCCAAAAAAACACTGGAACAATGGATATGCAGGAAAAGACAACTTCAGAGCGGCGCTCGATGGGTTAAATCCAGAAAGTACATATGGAAAACATTGGTTGAATAAAGGAACTTGTTTATTGAACTGTTAGCCAAGCAAACAAAGACTATACAAAACTTTAAAACTTGAAAATGCTGCAATAGTTAATTATGAATGTATATGACAAAAAATTATTTTGAAAAAGTACCACTGATGACATCCAGGTGGAAAATGGTTAACACCATCCAAAAGGCTTGCTGGTCAGACATGGAAGTAAGGCGCCATGAGCCATGTTGGGATGGATGAAAGACCCGGTGAAGAGAATTGCAACCCGCTGCCTTCAAGCTGGTGGTCAGCTGGTCCGGTGTCCAAAGATGGTAATAGCCTCTCAAAACTGCTCAAATCACGGTATCTCCTTAACCACTTAAGCCCCGGACCATTTGGTAGCTAGAGGACCAGAGGTGATTTCAGATTTTGCACTGCGCTGCTTTAACTGTAAATTGTGCGGACATGCAATGTTGTACCCAAACAAAATATGCGTCCTTTTCTTCCCACAAATAGAGCTTTATTTTAATGGTATTTGATTGCCTCTGCGATTTTATTTTTTTGCGACATAAACGGAAAAAGACTGAAAATTTTGAAAAAATATTATATTTTCTACTTTTTGTTATAAGAAAAATCGAATAAACTCAATTTTAGTCATACATTTAGGCCAAAATGTATTCAGCCACATGTCTTTAGTAAAAAAAATGTCAATAAGCGTATATTTATTGGTTTGCGCAAAAGTTATAGTGTTTACAAACTAGGGTACATTTTCTGGAATTTACACAGCTTTAAATTTATGACTGCCTATCTCATTTCTTGAGGTGCTAAAATGGCAGGGCAGTACAAAACCCCCCCAAATGACCCCATTTTGGAAAGTAGACACCCCAAGGAAATTGCTGAGAGGCATGTTGAGCCCATTGAATATTTTTTTTTTGTCCCAAGTGATTGAATAATGACAAAAAAAATTTACAAAAAGTTGTCACTAAATGATCTATTGCTCACACATGCCATAGTTATATGTGAAATTGCACCCCAAAATACATTCTGCTGCTTCTCCTGATTACGGGGATACCACATGTGTGGGACTTTTTAGGAGCCTAGCCACGTACGGGACCCCGGAAACCAAGCACCGCCTTCAGGATTTCTAAGGGCGCAAATTTTTGATTTCACTCCTCACTACCTATCACAGTTTCGAAGGCCATAAAATGCCAAAATAGCACAAACCCCCCCCAAATGACCCCATTTTGGAAAGTAGACACCCCAAGCTATTTACTGAGAGGCATGTTCAGTCCATGGAATATTTTATATTTTGCCACAAGTTGCGGGAATATGACAAACTTTTTTTTTTTGCACAAAGTTGTCACTAAATGATATATTGCTCACACATGCCATGGGCATATGTGAAATTACACCCCAAAATACATTCTGCTGCTTCTCCTGAGTACGGGGATACCACATGTGTGGGACTTTTTGGGAGCCTAGTCGCGTACGGGACCCCAAAAACCAAGCACCGCCTTCAAGGTTTCTAAGGGCATAAATTTTTGATTTCACTCCTCACTACCTATCACAGTTTTGAAGGCCATAAAATGCCAAGATGGCACAAAACCCCCCCAAATTACCCCATTTTGAAAAGTAGACACCCCAAGCTATTTGCTGAGAGGCATGTTGAGCCCATTGAATTTTTTTTTTTTTTGTCCCAAATGATTGAATAATGACAAAAAGAAAAAAAAATATATACAAAAAGTTGTCACTAAATTATATATTGCTCACACATGCCATGGTTATATGTGGAATTGCACCCCAAAATACATTCTGCTGCTTCTCCTGAGTACGGGGATACCACATGTGTGGGACTTTTTGGGAGCCTAGCCGCGTACGGGGCCCCAAAAATCAAGCACCGCCTTCAGGATTTCTAAGGGCGTAAATTTTTGATTTCACTCCTCACTACCTATCACAGTTTTGAAGGCCATAAAATGCCAAAATAGCACAAACCCCCCCCCCAAATGACCCCATTTTGGAAAGTAGACACCCCAAGCTATTTACTGAGAGGCATGTTGGGTTCATGGAATATTTTATATTTTGCCACAAGTTGAGGGAATATGACAAACTTTATTTTTTTTGAACAAAGTTGTCACTAAATGATATATTGCTCACACATGCCATGGGCATATGTGAAATTACACCCCAAAATACATTCTGCTCCTTCTCCTGAGTACGGGGATACCACATGTGTGGGACTTTTTGGGAGCCTAGCCGCGTACGGGACCCCAAAAACCAAGCACCGCCTTCAAGGTTTCTAAGGGCATAAATTTTTGATTTCACTCCTCACTACCTATCACAGTTTTGAAGGCCATAAAATGCCAATATAGCACAAAACCCCCCAAAATGACCCCATTTTGGAAAGTAGACACCCCAAGAAAATTGCTGAGAGGCATGTTGAGCCCATTGAATATTTTTTTTTGTCCCAAGTGATTGAATAATGACAAAAAGAAAAAAAAATGTACAAAAAGTTGTCACTAAATGATATATTGCTCAAACATGCCATGGTTATATGCGGAATTGCACACCAAAATGCATTTGGCTGCTTCTCCTGAGTACGAGGATACCACATGTGTGGGACTTTTTGAGAGCCTAGCCGCGTACGGGCCCCCGAAAACCAAGCACCGCCTTCAGGATTTCTAAGGGCACAAATTTTTGATTTCACTCCTCACTACCTATCACAGTTTTGAAGGCCATAAAATGGCAAGATAGCCCAAAACCCCCACAAATTACCCATTTTGGAAAGTAGACACCCCAAGCTATTTGCTGAGAGGCATGGTGAGTATTTTACAGCTCTCATTTGTTTTTGAAAATTAAGAAAGTCATATTTTTTTTTTCTCTTTTTAATTTTCAAAACTTTGTGACAAAAAGCGAGATCTGCAAAATACTCAACATACCTCTCAGCAAATAGCTTGGGGTGTCTACTTTCCAAAATGGGGTCATTTGGGGGGGTTGTGCCATCTGGGCATTCCATGGCCTCCGAAACTGTGATAGGCAGTGAGGAGTGAAATCAAAAATTTACACCCATAGAAATCCTGAAGGCGGTGCTTGGTTTTCGGGGTCCTGTACGCGGCTAGGCTCCCAAAATGTCTCACACATGTGGTATCCCCGTACTCAGGAGAAGCAACAGAATGTATTTTGGGGTGCAATTCCACATATAACCATGGCATGTTTGAGCAATATATAATTTAGTGACAACTTTTTGTACTTTTTTTTTTTTTTCTTTTTGTCATTATTCAATCACTTGGGACAAAAAAATAAAATATTCAATGGGCTCAACATGCCTCTCAGCAAATAGCTTGAGGTGTCTACTTTCCAAAATGGGGTCATTTGGGGGGGTTTTGAACTGTCTTGGCATTTTATGCACAACATTAGGAAGCTTATGTCACACATCATCCACTCTTCTAACCACTTGAAGACAAAGCCCTTTCTGACACTTTTTGTTTACATGAAAAAAAAAAAAAATTTGCAAGAAAATTATGTTGAACCCCCAAACATTATATATTTGTTTAAAGCAAAAGCCGTACAGATTAAAATAGTGGGTGTTGCATTTTTTTTTTCCACACAGTATTTGCGCAGCGATTTTTTAAACGCATTTTTGGGGGGAAAACACACTTTTTTTATTTTTAATGCACTAAAAAACACTATATTGCCCAAATGTTTGATGAAATAAAAAAGATAATCTTAGGCCGAGAACATGGATACCAAACACGACATGCTTTAAAATTGCGCACAAACACGCAGCGGCGACAAACTACATTCATTTTTAAAAGCATTTAAAAGCCTTTACAGGTTACCACGTTAGATTTACAGAGGAGGTCTACTGCTAAAATTACTGCCCTCGATCTGACCTTCGCGGTGATACCTCACATGCATGATGCAATTGCTGTTTACTAGGGATGAGCTTCGTGTTCGAGTCGAACATACGTTCGACTCGAACATCGGCTGTTCGATCGTTCGACGAAGATCGAACGATTTGGGGCGTTCGCGCCAAATTCGAGTGACGCGAATGGCCCACAATGCACTACGCCATCGCAGTGTCATGCAGGCGCTGTGATTGGCCAAGCATGCACTGTGACCCCGCATGCTTGGCCAATCACAGCGCCGGCAGCGAGGAGAGCAATGATTGGCCACAGGCAGGATGCCTGTGGCCAATTATTGCTGATGGGGTTTAGTACACGCCCCACACTATAAAAGGCCGCCAGCGCGGCGGCCTTGTGTAGTGTGTTCCGGAGCAGGGAAAGAGAAGCATAGGCAGGGACAGTGTCATTTTTTTTCCTTTACTAATCCTGGATTCCTTGTGTTTAGGGACAAATAAGGATAGGTAGGGAGAGTGTCAGTGACAGTGTGCTATTCTGTGCTAATCCTTGTTTGTAGGGACAGAAAGGTACAGTGAGGGAAACTGACAGTGTGCTATTCTGTTCTAAAACTATTTTGCTGAACCATATTTTCAATCCTTGAGTTGAGGGACAGAGAGCTACAGTGAGGGAAAGTCAGTGAGGGAAAGTGTCAGTGTGCTATTGTGTTCTAAAACTATTTTGCTGAACCATATTTTCAATCCTTGAGTTGAGGGACAGAGAGCTACAGTGAGGGAAACTGACAGTGTGCTATTCTGTTCTAAAACTATTTTGCTGAACCATATTTTCAATCCTTGAGTTGAGGGACAGAGAGCTACAGTGAGGGAAAGTGTCAGTGTGCTATTCTGTTCTAAATCAATTTTGCTGTTCCATATTTTCAATCCTTGAGTTGAGGGACAGAGAGCTACAGTGAGGGAAACTGACAGTGTGCTATTCTGTTCTAAAACTATTTTGCTGAACCATATTTTCAATCCTTGAGTTGAGGGACAGAGAGCTACAGTGAGGGAAAGTGTCAGTGTGCTATTGTGTTCTAAAACTATTTTGCTGAACCATATTTTCAATCCTTGAGTTGAGGGACAGAGAGGTACAGTGAGTGAAACTGACAGTGTGCTATTCTGTTCTAAATCAATTTTGCTGTTCCATATTTTCAATCCTTGAGTTGAGGGACAGAGAGCTACAGTGAGGGAAACTGACAGTGTGCTATTCTGTTCTAAAACTATTTTGCTGAACCATATTTTCAATCCTTGAGTTGAGGGACAGAGAGCTACAGTGAGGGAAAGTGTCAGTGTGCTATTGTGTTCTAAAACTATTTTGCTGAACCATATTTTCAATCCTTGAGTTGAGGGACAGAGAGGTACAGTGAGTGAAACTGACAGTGTGCTATTCTGTTCTAAATCAATTTTGCTGTTCCATATTTTCAATCCTTGAGTTGAGGGACAGAGAGCTACAGTGAGGGAAACTGACAGTGTGCTATTCTGTTCTAAAACTATTTTGCTGAACCATATTTTCAATCCTTGAGTTGAGGGACAGAGAGCTACAGTGAGGGAAAGTGTCAGTGTGCTATTGTGTTCTAAAACTATTTTGCTGAACCATATTTTCAATCCTTGAGTTGAGGGACAGAGAGGTACAGTGAGTGAAACTGACAGTGTGCTATTCTGTTCTAAATCAATTTTGCTGTTCCATATTTTCAATCCTTGAGTTGAGGGACAGAGAGGTACAGTGAGGGAAACTGACAGTGTGCTATTCTGTTCTAAATCAATTTTGCTGTTCCATATTTTCAATCCTTGAGTTGAGGGACAGAGAGGTACAGTGAGGGAAACTGACAGTGTGCTATTCTGTTCTAAAACTATTTTGCTGTTCCATATTTTCAATCCTTGAGTTGAGGGACAGAGAGCTACAGTGAGGGAAAGTGTCAGTGTGCTATTGTGTTCTAAAACTATTTTGCTGAACCATATTTTCAATCCTTGAGTTGAGGGACAGAGAGCTACAGTGAGGGAAAGTGTCAGTGTGCTATTGTGTTCTAAAACTATTTTGCTGAACCATATTTTCAATCCTTGAGTTGAGGGACAGAGAGGTACAGTGAGTGAAACTGACAGTGTGCTATTCTGTTCTAAAACTATTTTGCTGTTCCATATTTTCAATCCTTGAGTTGAGGGACAGAGAGGTACAGTGAGTGAAACTGACAGTGTGCTATTCTGTTCTAAATCAATTTTGCTGTTCCATATTTTCAATCCTTGAGTTGAGGGACAGAGAGCTACAGTGAGGGAAACTGACAGTGTGCTATTCTGTTCTAAAACTATTTTGCTGAACCATATTTTCAATCCTTGAGTTGAGGGACAGAGAGCTACAGTGAGTGAAACTGACAGTGTGCTATTCTGTTCTAAATCAATTTTGCTGTTCCATATTTTCAATCCTTGAGTTGAGGGACAGAGAGGTACAGTGAGTGAAACTGACAGTGTGCTATTCTGTTCTAAATCAATTTTGCTGTTCCATATTTTCAATCCTTGAGTTGAGGGACAGAGAGGTACAGTGAGGGAAACCGACAGTGTGCTATTCTGTTCTAAATCAATTTTGCTGTTCCGTATTTTCAATCCTTGAGTTGAGGGACAGAGAGGTACAGTGAGGGAAACTGACAGTGTGCTATTCTGTTCTAAAACTATTTTGCTGAACCATATTTTCAATCCTTGAGTTGAGGGACAGAGAGCTACAGTGAGGGAAAGTGTCAGTGTGCTATTGTGTTCTAAAACTATTTTGCTGAACCATATTTTCAATCCTTGAGTTGAGGGACAGAGAGGTACAGTGAGTGAAACTGACAGTGTGCTATTCTGTTCTAAATCAATTTCGCTGTTCCATATTTTCAATCCTTGAGTTGAGGGACAGAGAGCTACAGTGAGGGAAACTGACAGTGTGCTATTCTGTTCTAAAACTATTTTGCTGAACCATATTTTCAATCCTTGAGTTGAGGGACAGAGAGCTACAGTGAGGGAAAGTGTCAGTGTGCTATTGTGTTCTAAAACTATTTTGCTGAACCATATTTTCAATCCTTGAGTTGAGGGACAGAGAGGTACAGTGAGTGAAACTGACAGTGTGCTATTCTGTTCTAAATCAATTTTGCTGTTCCATATTTTCAATCCTTGAGTTGAGGGACAGAGAGCTACAGTGAGGGAAACTGACAGTGTGCTATTCTGTTCTAAAACTATTTTGCTGAACCATATTTTCAATCCTTGAGTTGAGGGACAGAGAGCTACAGTGAGGGAAAGTGTCAGTGTGCTATTGTGTTCTAAAACTATTTTGCTGAACCATATTTTCAATCCTTGAGTCGAGGGACAGAGAGGTACAGTGAGTGAAACTGACAGTGTGCTATTCTGTTCTAAATCAATTTTGCTGTTCCATATTTTCAATCCTTGAGTTGAGGGACAGAGAGCTACAGTGAGGGAAACTGACAGTGTGCTATTCTGTTCTAAAACTATTTTGCTGAACCATATTTTCAATCCTTGAGTTGAGGGACAGAGAGCTACAGTGAGGGAAAGTGTCAGTGTGCTATTGTGTTCTAAAACTATTTTGCTGAACCATATTTTCAATCCTTGAGTTGAGGGACAGAGAGGTATAGTGAGTGAACCTGACAGTGTGCTATTCTGTTCTAAATCAATTTTGCTGTTCCATATTTTCAATCCTTGAGTTGAGGGACAGAGAGCTACAGTGAGGGAAACTGACAGTGTGCTATTCTGTTCTAAAACTATTTTGCTGAACCATATTTTCAATCCTTGAGTTGAGGGACAGAGAGCTACAGTGAGTGAAACTGACAGTGTGCTATTCTGTTCTAAATCAATTTTGCTGTTCCATATTTTCAATCCTTGAGTTGAGGGACAGAGAGGTACAGTGAGGGAAACTGACAGTGTGCTATTCTGTTCTAAAACTATTTTGCTGTTCAATATTTTCAATCCTTGAGTTGAGGGACAGAGAGGTACAGTGAGGGAAACTGACAGTGTGCTATTCTGTTCTAAAACTATTTTGCTGAACCATATTTTCAATCCTTGAGTTGAGGGACAGAGAGCTACAGTGAGGGAAAGTGTCAGTGTGCTATTGTGTTCTAAAACTATTTTGCTGAACCATATTTTCAATCCTTGAGTTGAGGGACAGAGAGGTACAGTGAGTGAAACTGACAGTGTGCTATTCTGTTCTAAATCAATTTTGCTGTTCCATATTTTCAATCCTTGAGTTGAGGGACAGAGAGCTACAGTGAGGGAAACTGACAGTGTGCTATTCTGTTCTAAAACTATTTTGCTGAACCATATTTTCAATCCTTGAGTTGAGGGACAGAGAGCTACAGTGAGTGAAACTGACAGTGTGCTATTCTGTTCTAAATCAATTTTGCTGTTCCATATTTTCAATCCTTGAGTTGAGGGACAGAGAGGTACAGTGAGGGAAACTGACAGTGTGCTATTCTGTTCTAAAACTATTTTGCTGTTCCATATTTTCAATCCCTGAGTTGAGGGACAGAGAAGGACACTCGTAGAAATTATCAGTGTGCTATTCTGTGCTAAATCTTGTTTGTAGGGAGGGACAGAGTAGGACAGTTAGGGAAAGTGTCAGTGTGCTATTGTGTTCTAAAACTATCTTGCTGAACCATATTTTCAATCCTTGAGTTGAGGGACAGAGAGGTACAGTGAGTGAAACTGACAGTGTGCTATTCTGTTCTAAATCAATTTTGCTGTTCCATATTTTCAATCCTTGAGTTGAGGGACAGAGAGGTACAGTGAGGGAAACTGACAGTGTGCTATTCTGTTCTAAATCAATTTTGCTGTTCCATATTTTCAATCCTTGAGTTGAGGGACAGAGAGCTACAGTGAGGGAAAGTGTCAGTGTGCTATTGTGTTCTAAAACTATTTTGCTGAACCATATTTTCAATCCTTGAGTTGAGGGACAGAGAGCTACAGTGAGGGAAACTGACAGTGTGCTATTCTGTTCTAAAACTATTTTGCTGAACCATATTTTCAATCCTTGAGTTGAGGGACAGAGAGCTACAGTGAGGGAAAGTGTCAGTGTGCTATTGTGTTCTAAAACTATTTTGCTGAACCATATTTTCAATCCTTGAGTTGAGGGACAGAGAGGTACAGTGAGTGAAACTGACAGTGTGCTATTCTGTTCTAAATCAATTTTGCTGTTCCATATTTTCAATCCTTGAGTTGAGGGACAGAGAGCTACAGTGAGGGAAACTGACAGTGTGCTATTCTGTTCTAAATCAATTTTGCTGTTCCATATTTTCAATCCTTGAGTTGAGGGACAGAGAGCTACAGTGAGGGAAAGTGTCAGTGTGCTATTGTGTTCTAAAACTATTTTGCTGAACCATATTTTCAATCCTTGAGTTGAGGGACAGAGAGCTACAGTGAGGGAAACTGACAGTGTGCTATTCTGTTCTAAAACTATTTTGCTGTTCCATATTTTCAATCCCTGAGTTGAGGGACAGAGAAGGACACTCGTAGAAATTATCAGTGTGCTATTCTGTGCTAAATCTTGTTTGTAGGGAGGGACAGAGTAGGACAGTGAGGGAAAGTGTCAGTGTGCTATTCTGTTCTAAAACTTTTTTGCTGAACCATATTTTCAATCCTTGTGTTTAGGGACAGAGAAGGATAGGCAGGGGACAGTGTCAGTGTCATTGTTGCTAAGCCTCCTGCACAATATACACCTGAAGGTAGCCCTTATTGCTGTTTTTCCCATCTCCCTGCAGGCCATCCATTAAATGTCTGGAAGGCAACCAAGGAGAGGCAGACAGTCAGGAGGCAAAAAAAGAGGGCAAGCAGGCTCTGTGTCTGTGGGCAACAGTGCTGGTCGTGTACGCGGTGCATTGTCATCAGCACATGGCCATGGGACACGCTTGTCCTTGTTTTCGGCAGCTGGACATGTTGAGCCACATCATGCCGAAGACTTGGTAGAGTGGATGACCAAGCCCACCTCATCCTCCTCATCCTCTCTCACCCAGGCTCAGGGTAGTGGCAAAGCAGCTGCCAAAGCGTCCTCTTCTCTGGTATCATTATCTTCATTAGTCAATCCTTCCCTAGACCCACCATGCCCTCCTCCTGAGGAGTCCCCCGAACTGTTTGAGCACAGTGTTGGGTACATGCTCCAGGAGGATGCCCAGCGTTTGGAAGGATCTGATGATGATACCCAGCTAGAGGAAGGCAGCAGCGTGAGAGCAGAGAGAGGGGATGCTCAAGAAGGACACCAATCTGGCAGTCATGTTCCAGCAGCTGCAGCATACTGCCAGATTGGCTCCAGTGATGAGGAGGGAGGGGATGATGAGGTCACTGACTCCACATGGGTGCCTAATAGGAGAGAGGAGGAGGAGGAGGATGAGGAGGAGGCACATCTCCAACGAGGCAGGATGCCCTTGAGTGGCCAGCGTATGGGCAGCACACCGACGGAATCACACCGCAGAGCTCCGCCTGTGCAGGGCGCTGCCTCTGCCCGTCATTCAAAAAGTTCTTTGGTGTGGGCCTTTTTTGAGGCGAGTGCATCAGATCGCACAGCTGCTGTTTGCAACATATGTCTCAAGCGTATATCGCGTGGCCAAAACATCAGCCGCTTGGGCACCACATGCTTGATCAGACATATGTTGACCTGCCATGCAGCTCGTTGGCAAGCCTACCTTAAAGACCCACACCAAAGAACAAAGCTGACCTCTTCTTGCACCGCATCAGCTGGGATCTCCAACCCCACTATACCTTCACTCCTCTCTGAAACCTGCTCTGAGAGGAATGAAGGTGTAGAATTAGGTGTGTCACAGGCAAGTACTTGCGGGCACTCTGCTAGCAGTACACCAACGTCCGATTCTAGCAGGCAAATTTCCCTGCCCCAGCTGCTGGACCGTCAAAAGAAGTTCACTCCCAGCCATCCACATGCCCAGCGGTTGAATGCTAGCTTGGCTAAATTGCTAGCGCTTCAACTGCTGCCTTTTCAGTTGGTAGACTCGGCCCCCTTCCGTGAGTTTGTGCAATGTGCGGTTCCTCAGTGGCAGGTTCCCAAACGACACTTTTTCGCACGGAAGGCTATTCCGGCTCTCTACAGGCATGTGGAAGGCAATGTCTTGGCCTCGCTGGACAGGGCGGTCAGCGGTAAGGTGCATATTACCGCTGACTCATGGTCCAGCAGGCATGGACAGGGACGTTACCTTTCTTTCACGGCCCATTGGGTCACTCTTTTGGCAGCTGGGAAGGATGCAGGACAAGGTGCAGTAGTGTTGGAGGTTGTTCCACCCCCACGCCTCCAAAATGCTACTACTGGTTGTGACACACCTCTCTCCTCCACCCCCTCCTCTTCTTCTTCCTCCATGGCCTCTTCCTGTGGTTTGTCCTCGGAACCAGCGGTGCTCCGTAGGCGTTCAAGGGGCTACGCAAGTACGCAGGCAAAAAGATGCCATGCCGTGCTTGCGCTGGTGTGTTTGGGGGACAGGAGCCACACTGGGGCAGAGGTCCTGTCTGCTCTGCAGGGGCAGGCCGAGAGGTGGTTGACGCCACTCCAGCTTAAGCCAGGAATGGTGGTTTGCGACAATGGCACCAACCTCCTCTCCGCCCTCCGACAGGGACAACTGACCCATGTGCCCTGTATGGCTCACGTCCTTAACCTGGTGGTGCAGCGGTTCTTGGGCAGGTACCCGGGCTTACAGGATGTCCTGAGGCAGGCCAGGAAAGTCTGTGTACATTTCCGCAGATCTTATAATGCCAGTGCTCGCCTGGCTGAGCTTCAAAAGGAGTTGAACCTGCCCAAGAACCGCCTTATATGTGACATGCCCACCAGGTGGAACTCAACGTTGGCCATGCTGCAGCGGCTGCACACACAGCAGAGGGCCATCAATGAGTACCTGTGCGACTACGGCACCAGGACAGGGTCAGGGGAGCTCTGTTTTTTTTCACCACGCCAGTGGGGCATGATCAGGGATGCATGCACTGTCCTGGCACCATTTGAGGAAGCCACGAGGATGGTGAGCAGTGACAGTGCATGCATCAGTGACACTGTACCTCTTGTCCACCTGTTGGAGCACACGCTGCGTGGAATAATGGACAGGGCACTTGAGGCAGAACAGAGGCAGGAAGAGGAGGACTTCCTTGCCTCTCAAGGCCCCCTTTACCCAGACAGTGTTCCTTCTGTCCCACCCATCGCACAGGAAGAGGAGGAGGAGGAGGAGGAGGAGGATTGTGTCAGCATGGAGATGGAGGCTGGCACTCAGCATCATCAGCAGCAGTCTTTTAGGGATGATTTACAGTCCCAAGAAACCAGTGGACTTGTACGTGGCTGGGAGGAGGTGGCTGCGGATCATGTCGTCCTTAGTGACCCAGAGGACTCCGGACTGAATGCCTCAGCTAACCTACGCTGCATGGCCTCCCTGATCCTGCAAAGTCTGCGGAAGGATCCTCGTATTCTTTGGATCAAGGAGAGGGACCATTACTGGCTGGCCACTCTCCTTGATCCACGGTACAAGGGTAAGGTTGCGGACCTTATCGTACCGTCGCAGAGGGAGCAGAGGATGAGACAACTCCGGGAGGCCTTGCAGAAAGGTCTGTGCAACGCGTTCCCAGAGACTGGGAGGTTACAAACTCCTGGTCCTGGACAACGAGTTGCTGAGGCTTCGGGCAGTCAAAGAAGGAGCGGTGGGGAAGGTGGCCGTCTGACCGATGCGTTCAGACAATTCTTTAGTCCGCAGCCCCAAAGTATGATCGGTTCCAGCAACCATCGCCAGCGTCTGATATACATGGTGCAGGAATACCTAGGGGCAAGGTCAGACTTGGACACCTTCCCCACCGAAAATCCTCTGGCTTACTGGGTCTTGAGGATGGATCACTGGCCAGAGCTTGCACAGTATGCAATTGAGCTACTGGCCTGTCCTGCATCCAGCGTTCTTTCAGAACGCACATTCAGTGCTGCTGGAGGATTTGTCACGGATCACAAGGTGCGCCTGTCCACCGACTCGGTTGATCGACTGACTTTCATCAAGATGAACCAGTCTTGGATCACCACCAGCTACCACACACCAGATGCTGATATAACAGACTAATTGATTTTAAAATGTCACATCCCTTCAAGACTGATGCTGATGCTGAGTGCCTGTGCTGTTATGTTGTCTGGCTATCCTCCTCCTCCTCCTCAATGATACGATTAACGATGATAGCTTGGAAGATCATTTTGGTTTATGGGTGACGCCACCAGTGGCTAAGGCCCAATTTTTCAGCCCCTGTTTAACAGGGGCGTGTAATTAAAATTTTTGATGCAAT
The DNA here is from genome assembly GCA_029206835.1 of Rana muscosa. Classification (NCBI taxonomy): domain Eukaryota; kingdom Metazoa; phylum Chordata; class Amphibia; order Anura; family Ranidae; genus Rana; species Rana muscosa. The sequence goes on from CM055127.1 coordinate 75,963,948, forward strand.
ACTTTGCAACAGGCCTCATTGCTGTGCTCCAAGTACAGTATCTGTGAGGGGTTGCAGTGTTGTGCCACCAGTGCCTAAGGCCCAATTTTTCAGCCCCTGTTCAACAGGGGCATGCAATTATAATTATTGATCTAATAATTCACAGCAGGGCCCATTGCTGCGCCCACCAAGAGTAACTGTCAGGCCTTACAGTGTTGTGGCACCAGCAACACCATCACCACCACCACCACCACCACCAAAGGCCCAGTTTTTCAGCCCCTGTTCAACAGGGGCATGCAATTATAATTATTGATCTAATAATTCACAGCAGGGACCATTGCTGCGCCCACCAAGAGTAACTGTCAGGCCTTACAGTGTTGTGGCACCAGCACCACCATCAAAGGCCCAATTTTTACTACCACTGATCAACAATTATATGTTATTACAATTCCTGATATTATACTTGACAGCAGGGCGTTCCAGCACCCACCAAGAATAACTGTGAGTGCTTTCAGTGTTGTGCCAACACCAACACCTAAGGGGCCAATTTCTGCAGAGTATATACGGAAGGTCCCTACTTTCAAACATCCAACTTACAAACTACTACTACTTGCAAACGGAAGAAGACAACAGGAAGTGAGAGGAAATCTACCCCTTGGAAGGAAAATTCTCTCCTGTAAGAATTAATATGGGAGAAAGGTGTCTCCTCTCTACTGATGCTTTATCACCAATCCTTGTTTCAATACAAACACCACATTTCAAAAACAGTTGTCATTGGGACGCAAAGTGAGGTGAAATGTTCTGAACAGGGGCACAGACAGCAAAAAAAATGTGACAGGGGTGATAACCGTTCCCTATGTTTTCCAAAAAGCTAAAAAAAAGGAATTTGGCATGGAGCTACACTTAAACAATGCAGCTGTTCAAAATTACAAACAGATTCTACATAAGAACAAACCTACAGTCCCTGTCTTGTATGCACCGCCTGTATACGGCTGTTCAGAGTATATAGGGGCTTTTTTATTTTGTGTGCAGGGTTCCCCTTAATATCCATACAAGACCCAAAGGGGCTGGTAATGGGCTGGGGTAGGGGGGGGGGGGTTGATGGGGTAGCTATGCCATTTTTCCTAAAGATTTTCATCCATATTACCGGGACCAGACATTGCATTAAAGCCGCAAGCAGTTTTAAATGGCTTTTTTTCCTTTAGAAATGTTATTTTGTGCAGGGACAGTTCTAAACACGGGAAACACGTGGCACTTCACAGGCATACTTTAGACACCCCCCAGGTACAATATTTAAAGGAATATTTGACTTTTTTTTTTTTCACTTTATGCATCATTAAAATGACTGCTCCCGGAAAACGTCCGTTTTTAAAACTTATTTTTGCATTGATACATGTCCCCTGGTGCAGAACCCGGGTTCCCAAACTCTGTTTCGGACAATAACATGGATAATAGTCGTTATAATTAGCACTTTAGAATCCGAACGTTCGCATCCATTGTATTTAATAGGGTTCTAATGTTCGCGCAAACTTTCGGTCCGTTCGCGGGTTCTGGTGCGAACCGAACCCGGGGGTGTTCGGCTCATCACTACTGTTTACATATGACGCTAGATCGACGCTTGCGTTCGCCTTTGCGCAAGAGCAGGGGGGGACAGCGGTGCTTTTTTTTTTTATTATTATTTATTTTGCTTTTTTTTTTTTTTTTTAAACTGTTCCTTCCATATTTTATTTTTTTACCATTTTTATTGTTATCTCAGGGAATGTAAATATCCCCTATGATAGCAATAAGTAGTGACAGGTACTCTTTTTTTGAAAAAAATTGGGGGAGGTTAGACCCTAGATCTTTCCTCTGCCCTCATAGCATCTGACCACACCAAGATCGGTGTGATAAAATGCTTTCCCAATTTCCCAATGGCGCTGTTTATATCCGGGGGGGGGGCATTCCCTCCAACTGCTTGTAAAAGCAGTTTAGAGGCTAATTATCTGCTAGAATTGCTTTTACATGAAAGCCGGCTGCTGGCTAAAAAGAATGATACCAAGATGATACCTAAACCTGCAGGCATCATTCTGGTATAAACATTCAAAGTCCAGCAACATACCAGTACGTTGCTGGTCCTTGTTGGACATGTATTGTAATCTTTTTTTTCATGCAGCCTGTTGGCTGAACGAAAAAAAGAGATTGATCGGTGGGTATGCCCACCATTAGAATACCTCCCTTCATCCACCCACTTCTAATGATGGGCATATATGCCGAAGCATGGGGGCATCCTCCCGCAAAAAAGTTATGCCGCGTACACACGGTCGGACTTTTCCACGGGCAAGCCTCCGTCGGAATTTTGACCGTATATACGCGGCATTAGGAGCAAAATCGCTCCTCCGCCCCTGCTGCCCCCATGCTTCGGCATATATGCTCTTTTTTTTAACTGTGGTGGTGAAATCACCTCCTACAGCGTTGGAGTCACGGCTTTATGTATCGTGGGAGCAAACGCTGTTGCTGTCAAGATAAATAGATCCGCTCTGCAACTGAATGGTGTACCTGCTAAGCAAATGATGGTTAACATTAAAACAAAGTAACATTACAGTATAACAGTAAGACCATACCATACCATACCTGCAAAGCAAATACCAAAACAAAACCTAGTAAAAAATAAAACATTTTTTTAACGCAACCTGTGCCTAAAATATATATATGCCGAAGCATGGGGGCATCCTCCCGCAAAAAAGTTATGCCGCGTACACACAGTCGGACTTTTCCACGGGCAAGCCTTTGTCGGAATTTTCGACCGTATGTACGCGGCATAAAAGGTTATGCCGCGTACACACGGTCGGACTTTTCCAAGGGAAAGCCTCCGTCGGAATTTCGACCGTATGTACGCGGCATTAGGAGCAAAATCGCTCCTCCGCCCCTGCTGCCCCCATGCTTCGGCATATATGCTCTTTTTTTTAACTGTGGTGGTGAAATCACCTCCTACAGCACTGGAGTCACGGCTTTATGTATCGTGGGAGCAAACGCTGTTGCTGTCAAGATAAATAATTCCGCGCTGCAGTTGAATGGCGCACCTGAAAACAAAAAATTACATACCTGAAAAGCAAGCATGATAAAACATTGCAGAATGGAATACAGTAAAAAAGAGCAGAACAATAGAGAGAAAATAGAGAGAGAGAGAGAACAATAAAACGACAACTATTTTTATTTTTTTTATTTTATATTTTTTTTATGTTTTGTTTTTTACGTTTTTTTTTTTCTTTTTTACACTTTTTTTTTGTAACTTTAACAACTGTAATGGTTCTGGTCTCTCAAAATGTAATGGCATCTTGGGAGACCCTGTGTAAGTGTGTCCTAGTCTGTGAAATGCTGTACCCTACGCTAAAACTTCACTTTTGAGTGGTAGCGTTCAAAACATTCACCAAGGCAAAGACCAGGCTTGTCAGGACAGAGTGGACAATAATGACGGGTGTCATGCCTAAATCCGCGCTTGCTACAGACACGACATCTTTTTTGTGGGGCTCGTTGGGTAGGGGTACTCGGGAGGACATACGTATAATGCCTCTCATGCAGCCAGCTTACTGCATTTGGTAGGGGATGGTGAGGTGCAGAACCGCCTGGATACAGGAGTTCTGTGACTATCTCATTCTGGAATTTTAGAAGAGATAAAGTCCCGCCTGAAGCTCTGTATAGCACATGAGCGTTCAGCAAAGCCAATTGAAATAAGGATAGAGACACTTTTTTGTACCAGCGTCTCGCCTTACGGTCAATTAGATACGGCGCCAACAACTGGTCGTTGAGGTCCACCCCTCCCATATTTTTGTGATATTCGTGGACACAGAGGGGTTTCTCCACAACACCAGTCGCCGTAGGAATTTGGACTGTCGTGTCTGCATGAAGGGAGGTAAGAAGGAAAACATTCTTATTGTCCCTCCACTTCATAGTGGACAAATTATTACACTTTACGCAGGCTCTCTCCCTCAGCCTAAGACGGGCATCTACAAGCCGCTGGGGAAAGCCCCGGCGATTAGGTCGCATGGTGCCACATGCTCCAATCTGATGATCAAACAAGTGACTAAACAGTGGCACGCTCGTGTAATAATTGTCCACATACAAGTGGTACCCCTTTCCGAATAAGGGTGACACCAATTTCCACACTATCTTGCCAGCGCTCCCTATGTAATCCGGGCAGTTGACCGGCTCAACCTGACTATCTTTTCCCTCATAAACCATAAAGCTCCATACATAGCCTGTTGCCCTGTCACAGAACTTATAGGGCTTGACCCCGTATCTGGCACGCTTGCTGGGAAGGTACTGCTTGAAAGCCAAGCGGCCAGAAAATTTAATCAGGGACTCATCAACGCAGACAACTTGATCGGGAATAAACAAGGCTGCAAAACGTTCGTTGAAGTGGTTTATGAGGGGCCAAATTTTATAGAGCCGGTCGTATTCAGGGTCCCCACGTGGACGAAAAAGTTCATTGTCGTTGAAGTGCATGAACCGCAAAATCTGCTCGTATCGTTTCCTGGGCATGGAGGCAGAGAACACGGGCATGTGGTCAATTGGGTGCGTGGACCAATAAGCACGCAATGACGGGAATTTATGTGTGCCCATGTTGAGGGAAAGGTCCAGAAAGGTCTTAAATTCGGAAACCGTAATTGGTTTCCAATCTTTGGCAATGGAAGGCAACTGGGGATTAGCGGCGATGAATTGACCAGCATATAAATTACTCTGGTCCACAATAGATCTATAGAGATCTTCCGTGAAAAACAGCGAATAATAATCAATTGGCATAAAATCAGCTGTTTCCACCTGAATACCGGGTTGGGCAGTGAATGGGGGAAGTACGGGTTCTGCAGAAGTGGTGGCGACCCAATCAGGATAGGCGAATTCTGCAGGAAGGGCATTATGGGTACAACGGGCCTGCCTTTGTCTTCTTATTGGTGGCAGCGGGACACTACTTGTGCTTGCCAAAAAGGGGGTGTAAATTGCCCAATTCACTGTAGGGTAACAATATTAGATACAACCAAAAGATGATTCGTTTGTAAAAACGGGATCCTCCTAACCACAAATTCTGTTTTATAGGAATAGGGAAAATAAAGGGAAAAGGGAACTGGGCTGGGGGGGGGGGAGGGAAATGTTGGGAAAATTCCCAGCTAAGGTTAAATGGAGATTCAGCTACCATTCTAATGGGTAATAATGAAAAAAGACTTTATTGGTTGGATGCTACAAAAATAGAGAGTACATATTTCATCCTATCTAAATGACCTAGGTCATAGAGGAGAAAGGAGTTTCTCCCGTGGCTACACAATAATATATTAAAACTTTACATAATACATATACACCGTGCACTGTAAGAAAACAATTATCTAAAAAAGATGGCAGAGAGGACTATTACCCCCCACTTAACCTATCTAAGCTCTCTAAGAGCTGTTAACATCATATGCCCGGGCATAAATTTATGACAGAACCTGGAAAACCTGCTAGATGTATAGAAGAGAACCAAGAAGGATGTATGCGGAACTAATATTAGAAAAATCCTAGATGAGATGTCAGCATGACAGTTCCTGAATCATCATGGAAATCAAACTCAATGGTAGTCCGCATAAATGGTTGCTGGAAATGCTGTAAATAATCCTGCGCGTTCTAGAAGGTCTCAAAAAAGCCAATATATATATATAGCATGTCAGAAAAGCACTGCGTATGGATGTGAGTATCCTAGATATATGTGCTTATTATGTCTAAATAAACTGACATAGGAGACGAACATTCAGAGGATTGCATAAAGAGATATCTGTAGGGTATGTCCTTTGGTAAAATATCTCTGCATGGGGACTAGAAATTAGTCCTGGGTTTCCTGAGTGAGGAGAGTTTATGCCTAAGGACTGAGATTATGTTCAGTACAGGTGAGTGATACGGTGTAATTTGGTACAGTGGGTAACCATATAGTAGCTCACTGGCTTACCCGTCCTGTAGTTCAGTAAAGAGTTCCGACCGTCACTCACTGTCTGCTTCAGCTGTATCTGTGCCCCGCTTGTGAAGGAGGGATCCTCGGATCATGTGCCGCGTGGAGAGCGTCTCTCATTCAGTCACGTGTTGCCGACGCTGACTGGCTACGCGGTGCTTGAAGTCTCATCAGCTGGAGACAGCATCTAGATCCACACATGAAGAGAGGCTTTAGAGTTGGTGCAGTACTTAATTCTGCCACTGGGGGCAATAGGCATATTCCTCAAGATTCCTTGGAGATCTCTATGCAGGTTTCCCAGCCATTGTAACGGGGATGTTTACTGGAAGATAGGAGAGGACATGGGGGAACAAGTCCTAGCTCTGGACCACTGCGTCGGACATGACGCGTTTCGTGACCGTGATGTCACTTCTTCCTGATGATAGGCGAATTCTGCAGGAAGGGCACTATGGGCACGACGGGCCTGCCTTTGTCTTCTTGGTGGCAGCGGGACACTACTTGTGCTTGCCACCTCGCCAGCTTGAACTGCACTTATGGGACTCGCCACGTCACCACGTGATACTGCAGTGCTGGATGTACGCCCAGGCTGTACTAGGCCGCTGGTGCTTGCCAATTCACCAGAAGGAATAGCGGCGCTAGTACTACTCTGCTCCATGATACGAGAGCCCTGCGGTTCTTGCTCCTCAACAACCTCAGAAGATCGGGATTGGGTACGCCTGACCTTAGCAGGGACCTCAACTTCGTCGTCAGAGCTATCTGACGTGGGGCCGCTGATGTCACTGTCTTCTACGGGAAGATATTCTGAGCCTGAATTTGACAGATACGTGACCTCCTCTTCACTATCTGTCATGCTCAGAATCTCGTAGGCCTCTTTACTAGTGTACCTTCGACTTGCCATTTTGGGCTCTAAATTTAGGGGTACACTAGTAAGATTCACAGGAAAAAAAGCACCTGACTGTCGTCAGCAAATATATCAAACGCTACAAAAAAAACTGTTAGCGATCGCAGGGATCAGGCCTGTCTCTGCGAACGCTGCAGTTATGTGTTTTGTGTTTGGTAAGTGACAGTGATCGATCGATACTGCACTTGGGTGGGCTGGGCTGGGCTGGGCTGGGCTGGGCGGAGGGGCTAAACGCAGGTGCTAGCAGGTATCTGGGCTGATCCCGCTAACACTGTGTTTTTGGGAACCCTAAACCGCTGGGGACGCTAGTATAGATCTGATCAGATACTATACCACTAAGGGAGGTGTATGCTTTGCGCATGGGTGTTAGCGTTACTGGCACTAACCTAACGCTGCCTGGGGCGACGCAGACCCTCTCTGGCGCTAAAACCTAATTGATATCACCCGCCGGGCGATCAGGGGGTTAAACCTTTATTGGGTTAAATACGGCGGGTGCCCTGATGCTATAAAAAGCAAACTAACCAACCAGCGTCACCCGTAACCTTTATATGGTGATCACTGATGAAAGGGTTAACTAGGGGCAATCAGGGGGTTAAAACCTTTATTAGGTTAAATATGGGGGTACCCGACGCTATATAAAAACCTGACGGGCTACCTAAATAACTAAATAACTAACTGGGTAACCAGTGTCACCAGTGACGCTTATACGGTGATCACTGGTGAAAGGCTTAACTCTAGGGGCAATCAGGGGGTTAAAATAATATATGGGGGTACCTGACGCTATAAAAACCTGCGGCGAAACTAAAAATAAATAACTGGCTATCTAGGGCACCACCGGCACTAAATACAGCGATCGAAAATACGATTGCTTAGTGACGCTGGCGTTAGGGGGTGAAAGGGTTACCTGGGGGGCGATCAAGGGGTTAAACCTTTATTAGGGGGGGGTTAGGGGGCTACCCTGAACCTAAAGGGGCCTAAACCTAACTGCCCTGACACTTTTTACTGTCACAGATGACACTAAATGCAGTGATCAGTAAAATAAATGATCACTGCAATCAGTGTCACTGTGATTGGGGGCTGGGGGGTGACCTGGGGGGGTGATCTGGGGGTGACTGGGGGTGAAATATGTGCCTATGTGTACCTATGTGTCAGTGGACTGTTGGTGCACTAACCTGCGTCTTCTCTCCTCGGCGCTGCGGACGAAAAGACCGCCGCGAGGAGAGATGACATCACTTCCTCCTGCTTCCTCTGCCTGTGTTTACATTACACGGGCAGAGGGAGCATTTTCATTCGCTGGGAGCGATTGCGAGGGGGTGGCCAGAATCGAATGGCCTCCCCTCATCTCCGATCGCTCCCCAACGATAAACGGCCGCTCACTGTATAGGAGGGGGGTCCGATCGGACCCCCCAACTGTACAAAGGCGATCACGTACACTGTACGTGATTGTGCCTGTCGGTGCCATTCTGCCGACGTACATATACAGTGAGCGGTCGTTAAGTGGTTAAAGAAATTGCAAACAGAAAGTGATCCGTCTGCCATTTTGCGCCCATGGTGCCTTTCTTCCATGTCTGACCAGTAAGCCTTTCGGATGGTGTTAACCTTTTTCCACCTGGATGTCATCAGTGGTACCGATTGCTTTTTTTAAATACTTTTTTGTCATATGCTTTCATGATTAATTATTGCAGCATTTTCAAGTTTTCAATTTTTTTATAGTCTTTGTTTGCCTGGCTAACAGAGCAGTAAACAAGTTCCTTTATTCAACCAATGTTTTCCATATGAACGCTCTGAATTTAACCCGTCGAGCGCCGCTCTGAAGTTGTCTGCTACACTAATGCCCTGTACACATGATCGGATTTCAGATAGAATAAAATCCAATGAAATTCCGATGAAACTGACTTTCATCAGTCTTGCCTACACACCATCAGACAAAATTCTGACCGTCCAAAACGCGGTGACGTAAAACACTCAGACGAGCCGAGAAAAATTAAGTTCAATGCTTCTGAGCATGCGTCGACTTGATTCTGAGCATGCGTGGGTTTTTGCTCCGTTGGAGTTCCACACAGACGATTGGAATTTCCTTTCGTTTTTTTTTCCATCGGAAAAATTTAAAACATGTTCTATTTTTTTAACACCGATAGAAAAAAGTCAGATGGGGCTCACACACGATAGTTTTTTCCGATGAAAAAAACGATCGCGTGTACAGGGCATTAGAGCTCCAGCAGCTCCCTTCTCCCTCTTCTTGTAAAAAAAGACAAACAGATGCACAGCAATAAAGTGTTGAATTCAGGTACACCTTATAACCTAATAACATAACTTTCACTGCAAACAGCCTTATTTACTGCTGGGCTGAAAGAAAATGTGCTCAAATGCCCCAACAATAGGGATGAGCTCGGTGTTCGAGTCGAACATACGTTCGACTCGAACATCGGCTGTTCGACCGTTCGGCGAACATCGAAAGATTTGGGCCGTTCGCGGCAAATTCGAGTGACGCGAACGGCCCACAATACACTGCGCCATCACAGTGCAATCCCGGCGCTGTGATTGACCAAGCATGCACTGTGACCCCGCATGCTTGGCCAATCACAGCACCGGCAGCTAGGAGAGCCATAATTGGCCACAGGCAGGTTGCCTGTGGCCAATTATAGCTCAGGGGGTTTCGCACACGCCCCACACTATAAAAGGCCACCAGCGCGGCGGCCTTGTGTAGTGTGTTCCGGCGCAGGGAAGGAGTTACATAGGCAGGGACAGTGTCAGTGCTATTTGTACCTCAAACTTGTGTGTAGGGAGAGAGAAGGATAGGCAGGGAGAGTGTCAGTGTCACATTCTTTGCTAAACCTTGTGTGCAGGGAGAGAGAAGGATAGGCAGGGGACAGTGTCAGTGTCACATTCTTTGCTAAACCTTGTGTGCAGGGAGAGAAAAGGATAGGCAGGGTGAGTGTCAGTGTCATATTCTTTGATAAACCTTGTGTGCAGGGAGAGAGAAGGATAGGCAGGGAACAGTGTCAGTGTCATATTCTTTGCTAAACCTTGTGTGCATAGTTACATAGTTACATAGTTAGTCAGGTTGAAAAAAGACAAAGTCCATCCAGTTCAACCATAAAAAAATAACTAAAATAAAATAAAAAAATATTGTGCAATCCCATATACCCAATTCTATACCCACAGTTGATCCAGAGGAAGGCAAAAAACCCCAGCAGAGCATGATCCAATTTGCTACAGCAGGGGAAAAAATTCCTTCCTGATCCCCCGAGAGGCAATCGGATTTACCCTGGATCAACTTTACCTAGAACTGTTAGTACTCAGTTATATTATGTACATTTAGGAAAGTATCCAGGCCTTTCTTAAAGCAATCTACTGAGCTGGCCAGAACCACCTCTGCAGGGAGTCTGTTCCACATTTTCACAGCTCTTACTGTGAAGAAACCTTTCCGCATTTGGAGATGAAATCTTTTTTCTTCTAGACGTAAAGAGTGCCCCCTTGTTCTCTGTGTTGACTGTAAAGTGAATAACTCATCACCAAGTTCACTATATGGACCCCTTATATATTTGTACATGTTAATCATATCCCCCCTTATTCTCCTCTTCTCAAGAGTGAATAAATTCAGTTCCTCTAATCTTTCTTCATAGCTGAGCTCCTCCATGCCTCTTATCAGTTTGGTTGCCCTTCTCTGCACTTTCTCCAGTTCCCCGATATGCTTTTTGAGAACTGGTGCCCAAAACTGAACTGCATATTCCAGATGAGGTCTTACTAATGATTTGTACAGGGGCAAAATGATGTCTCTCTCTCTGGAGTCCATACCTCTCTTAATACAAGAAAGGACTTTGCTCGCTTTGGAAACCACAGCTTGGCACTGCATGCCATTATTGAGCTTATGATCTACCAAAACCCCCAGATCCTTCTCCACTACGGATCCCCCCAGTTGTATTCCCCCTAGTATGTATGATGCATTCATATTCTTAGCCCCCAAGTGCATAACTTTACATTTATCAACATTAAACCTCATCTGCCACATAGTCGCCCAATTAGACAGGGCATCGAGGTCGGCTTGTAAATTGGAGACATCTTGTAAGGACGTTATTCCACTGCATAGCTTGGTGTCATCTGCAAAGACAGAAATGTTACTTTTGATCTCAGACCCAATATCATTTATAAAGATATTAAAAAGTAAGGGTCCCAGCACTGAACCTTGGGGTACACCACTGATAACCTTAGACCATTCAGAGTAAGAATCATTAACTACTACTCTCTGAATTCTGTCTTTTAGCCAGTTTTCTATCCATTTACAAACTGATATTTCCAATCCTGTAGACTTTACCTTACACATGAGCCGTGTGTGGGGAACTGTATCAAACGCTTTTGCAAAATCCAAGTGTACCACGTCCACAGCCACGCCTCTGTCCAAGGTTTTACTTACCTCTTCATAAAAATAAATCAGGTTTGTCTGACAACTTCTGTCTTTCATGAATCCATGCTGTCTGTTGCTTAAATAGTTTTTTTCCAGCAAGAACTCATCTATGTGGTCTTTTATTAATCTCTCCAGTATCTTCCCAACTATGGAAGTTAAACTAACAGGTCTATAGTTACTTGGTAAATACTTTGTTCCCTTTTTAAATATAGGCACCACATTGGCCCTGCGCCAATCCAGTGGTACTATTCCTGTCATTAATGAGTCCCTAAAAATTAGATACAATGGCTTTGAAATTACAGAGCTCAATTATTTTAGGATCCGTGGGTGTATGCCATCTGGTCCAGGTGCTTTATCCACCTTTATTCTGTCTAAATATTTCTGGACCATATCACTTTTGAGCCATTGTGGATTTGGGGCTGTGTCACTACCACCCCCATTATGGACATGAACTCCCCCATGCTCCATTGTATACACAGATATAAATTAGCCTTCTCTTTGTCCCCAGTCACCCACTCTAGATTATTTTGTAAAGGGCCTACATGCTCAGACTTGACCTTTTTACTATTAATATATTTGAAGAATTTTTTGGGGTTTGTCCTACTATCTTTTGCAATCTGTCGTTCGTTTTGAATTTTTGCATCCTTGATTTCCTTTTTACATATCCTGTTATATTCTTTGTAACATTTAAACGACACTAGTGTTCCTTCATTTTTATATTTTTTAAAAGCGCTTTTCTTATTGTTTATAGCTTTTTTAACTTTAACTGTGAGCCACATAGGTTTTATTTTTAGCCTTTTAAACTTATTGCCCATGGGAATATACTTTGCAGTGAGTTCACAAACAGTCTTTTTGAAGAATTCCCATTTCTGTTCTGTGCCCATTGATGCCAATATTCTCTCCCAGTCTAAGTCCTGGAGAGCAGCCCTCATCCTTGGAAAATTAGCTTTATTGAAATTAAGTGTTTTTATCCTTCCTGCATGTATTTCTTGCTTACAGCTAACATCAAATGAAATCATGTTATGGTCACTGCTACCCAGGTGTTCCTTTATCTGAACATTAGTAATATGCTCTGCATGGTTTGAGATTACCAGGTCCAACAGAGCATCATTCCTAGTTGGGGCCTCAATAAACTGGACCATAAAATTGTCCTGCAATAAGCTTATAAATTTTTGCCCTTTAACTGTCCCAGCAGTGCCATTACTCCAGCCAATTTCTGGGTAGTTAAAATCCCCCATTATTATCACCGTCCCAGCCCTTGCAGCCCTTTGTGCAAGGAGCTGAGTCTCTACCTCCTCATTAACATTGGGTGGTCTATAACAAACTCCAATGATTAACTTTGAACTACGCACATCTGTATGCAGTTCCACCCATAATGCTTCAGCCTCATCACACTCTCCATCAACCAGGTCCTCTTTCACACTCGCTTTGAGATCACTTCTCACATAGAGACAGACCCCGCCACCTTTCCTTTTTGCCCTGTCTCTCCGAAAGAGTGCATAGCCAGGAATATTAATAATCCAGTCATGTGAGGATTGAAGCCACGTTTCAGCAATACCGATTACGTCATAGCTCTCCTCATGCACCAGAGCTTCCAACTCACCTATTTTGCTTGGCAGACTTCTGGCATTGGTGAACAAACACTTTAATGTATTACATTTTTCTCTGGTGTTTTTCATATAATTTTTAGTAGTACAAATGGCACTATAGTTTCCAATATCTGTTTGCAACATGGGAACTTTCTTGTCACCTGCCATAACCCTCCCCCATCTATCCCCATTCCACTCTCCATTAATGTCTGACCACTAACTGACCTGTGTGCCCGATGTAATTCTAGTTCACCCTGTGTGCAGGGAGAGAGAAGGATAGGCAGGGAGAGTGTCAGTGTCATATACTTTGATAAACCTTGTGTGCAGGGAGAGAGAAGGATAGGCAGGGGACAGTGTCAGTGTCATTGTTGCTAAACCTCCTGCACATTATACACCTGAAGTTAGCCTGTATTGCTGTGTTTTCCTGGTGTGTTACACCAACAGGCATTTGCAGCACTTACAGCGGGCGGAGTGTGCCTCCTGCACCTTATACACCTGAAGTTAGCCTGTATTGCTGCGTTTTCCTGGTGTGTTACACCAACAGGCATTTGCAGCACTTACAGCGGGCGTAGTGTGCCTCCTGATCATATTACACCTGAAGTTAGCCTGTATTGCTGCTTTTTCCTGGTGTGTTACACCAACAGGCATTTGCAGCACTTACAGCGGGCGGAGTGTGCCTCCTGATCATATTACACCTGAAGTTAGCCCTTATTGCTGTGTTTTCCTGGTGTGTTACACCAACAGGCATTTGCAGCACTTACAGCGGGCGGAGTGTGCCTCCTGATCATATTACACCTGAAGTTAGCCCGTATTGCTGTGTTTTCCTGGTGTGTTACACCAACAGGCATTTGCAGCACTTACAGCGGGCGGAGTGTGCCTCCTGCACCTTATACACCTGAAGTTAGCCTGTATTGCTGCGTTTTCCTGGTGTGTTACACCAACAGGCATTTGCAGCACTTACAGCGGGCGGAGTGTGCCTCCTGCACATTATACACCTGAAGTTAGCCTGTATTGCTGCGTTTTCCTGGTGTGTTACACCAACAGGCATTTGCAGCACTTACAGCGGCCGGAGTGTGCCTCCTGCACATTATACACCTGAAGTTAGCCTGTATTGCTGCGTTTTCCTGGTGTGTTACACCAACAGGCATTTGCAGCACCTACAGCAGGCGTAGTGTGATTCCTGCAAAATATACTCCTGAAGCTAGGCCTTATTGCTGGTTTTCCCATTTCCCTGCAGGCCATTAGAATGTCTGGAAGGCAAACAAGGAGAGGCAGACAGTCAGGAGCCAATAAAAGAGGGCAAGCAGGCTCTCTGTCTAGAGACAACAGTGCTGGTCATGGACGCGGTGCATCGCCATCAGCACGTGGCCATGGGACACGCTTGTCCTTCTTTTCGGCAGCTGGACGTGTTGAGCCGCATCATGCCGAAGACTTGGTAGAGTGGATGACCAAGCCCTCCTTATCCTCCTCATCCTCTCTCACCCAGGCTCAGGGTACTGGCAAAGCAGCTGCCAAAGCGTCCTCTTCCCTGGTATCAATGTCATCATCAGTCACTCCTTCCCTAGACCAACCATGTCCTCCTGAGGAGTCCCCCGAACTGTTTGAGCACAGTGTTGGGTACATGCTCCAGGAGGATGCCCAGCGTTTCAAAGGGTCTGATGATGATACCCAGCTAGAGGAAGGCAGTAGCGTGAGAGCAGAGAGAGGGGATGCTCAAGAAGGACACCAATCTGGCAGTCGTGTTCCAGCAGCTGCAGCATACTGCCAGATTGGCTCCAGTGATGAGGAGGGAGGGGATGATGAGGTCACTGACTCCACGTGGGTGCCTAATAGGAGAGAGGAGGAGGAGGAGAAGGATGAGGAGGAGGCACATCTCCAACGAGGCAGGATGCCCTCGGGGGGCCGAGCGTAAGGGCAGCACACCGACGGAATCACACCACAGAGCTCCGCCTGTGCAGGGCACTGCCTCTGCCCGTTATTCAAAAAGTTCTTTGGTGTGGGCCTTTTTTGAGTTGAGTGCATCAGATCGCACAGCTGCTGTTTGCAACATATGTCTCAAGCGTATATCGCGTGGCCAAAACATCACCCGCTTGGACACCACATGCTTGACCAGACATATGTTGACCTGCCATGCAGCTCGTTGGCAAGCCTACCTTAAAGACCCACACCAAAGAACAAAGCGGGCCTCTCCTTGCACCGCATCAGCTGGGATCTCCAACCCCACAAAACCTTCAGTCCTCTCTGAAACCTGCACTGAGAGGAATGAAGGTGTAGAATTAGGTGTGTCACAGCCAAGTACTTGCGGGCACTCTGCTAGCAGTACACCGACATCCGATTCTAGCAGGCAAATTTCCCTGCCCCAGCTGCTGGACCGTCGAAAGAAGTTCACTCCCAGCCATCCACATGCCCAGCGGTTGAATGCTAGCTTGGCTAAATTGCTAGCGATTCAACTGCTGCCTTTTCAGTTGGTAGACTCGGCCCCCTTCCGTGAGTTTGTGCAATATGCGGTTCCTCAGTGGCAGGTTCCCAAACGCCACTTTTTCTCACGGAAGGCGATTCCGGCTCTCTACCGGCATGTGGAAGGCAATGTCTTGGCCTCGCTGGACAGGGCGGTCAGCGGTTAGGTGCATATTACCGCTGACTCATGGTCCAGCAGGCATGGACAGGGACGTTACCTTTCTTTCACGGCCCATTGGGTCACTCTTTTGGCAGCTGGGAAGGATGCAGGACAAGGTGCAGTAGTGTTGGAGGTTGTCCACCGCCAAGCCTCCAAAATGCTACTACTGGTTGTGACACACCTCTCTCCTCCACCCCCTCCTCTTCTTCTTCCTCCATGGCCTCTTCCTGTGCTTTGTCCTCGGAACCAGCGGTGCTCCGTAGGCGTTCAAGGGGCTACGCAAGTACGCAGGCAAAATGATGCCATGCCGTGCTTGCGCTGGTGTGTTTGGGGGACAGGAGCCACACTGGGGCAGAGGTTCTGTCTGCTCTGCAGGGGCAGGCCGAGAGGTGGTTGATGCCACGCCAGCTTAAGCCAGGAATGGTGGTTTGCGACAATGGCACCAACCTCCTCTCCGCCCTCCGACAGGGACAACTGACCCATGTGCCCTGTGTGGCTCACGTCCTTAACCTGGTGGTGCAGCGGTTCTTGGGCAGGTACCCGGGCTTACAGGATGTCCTGAGGCAGGCCAGGAAAGTCTGTGTGCATTTCCGCAGATCTTATAATGCCAGTGCTCGCCTGGCTGAGCTGCAAAAGGAGTTGGACCTGCCCAAGAACCGCCTTATACGTGACATGCCCACCAGGTGGAACTCAACGTTGGCCATGCTGCAGCGGCTGCTCACGCAGCAGAGGGCCATCAATGAGTACCTGTGCGACTACGGCACCAGGACAGGGTCAGGGGAGCTCAGGTTTTTTTCACCACGCCAGTGGGGCATGATCAGGGATGCATGCACTGTCCTGGCACCATTTCAGGAGGCCACGAGGATGGTGAGCAGTGACAGTGCATGCATCAGTGACACTGTACCTCTTGTCCACCTGTTGAAACATACGCTGCGTGAAATAATGGACAGGGCACTTGAGGCAGAACAGAGGCAGGAAGAGGAGGACTTCCTTGCCTCTCAAGGCCCCCTTTACCCAGACAGTGTTCCTTCTGTCCCACCCATCGCACAGGAGGAGGAGGAGGAGGAGGATTGTGTCAGCATGGAGGTGGAGCCTGGCACTCAGCATCATCAGCAGCAGTCTTTTAGGGATGATTTACAGTCCCAAGAAACCAGTGGACTTGTACGTGGCTGGGAGGAGGTGGCTGCGGATCATGTCGTCCTTAGTGACCCAGAGGACTCCGGACCGAATACCTCAGCTAACCTACGCTGCATGGCCTCCCTGATCCTGCAAAGTCTGCGGAAGGATCCTTGTATTCTTCGAATCAAGGAGAGGGACCATTACTGGCTGGCCACTCTCCTTGATCCACGGTACAAGGATAAGGTTGCGGACCTTATCTTACCGTCGCAGAGGGAGCAGAGGATGAGACAACTTCGGGAGGCCTTGCAGAAAGGTCTGTGCAACGCGTTCCCAGAGACTGGGAGGTTACAAACTCCTGGTCCTGGACAACGAGTTGCTGAGGCTTCAGTCAGTCAAAGAAGGAGCGGTGGGGAAGTTGGCCATCTGACCGATGCGTTCAGACAATTCTTTAGTCCGCAGCCCCAAGGTATGATCGGTTCCAGCAACCATCGCCAGCGTCTGATATACATGGTGCAGGAATACCTCGGGGCAAGGTCAGACTTGGACACCTTCCCCACCGAAAATCCTCTGGCTTACTGGGTCTTGAGGATGGATCACTGGCCAGAGCTTGTACAGTATGCAATTGAGCTACTGGCCTGTCCTGCATCCAGCGTTCTTTCAGAACGCACATTCAGTGCTGCTGGAGGATTTGTCACGGATCACAGGGTGCGCCTGTCCACCGACTCGGTTGATCGACTGACCTTCATAAAGATGAACCAGTCTTGGATCACCACCAGCTACCAAACACCTGAAGCTGATATAACAGACTAATTTATTTTCAAATGTCACATCGACTTCAAGACTGATGCTGATGCTGAGAGACTGTCCTGTTATGTTGACTGACTATCCTCCTCCTCCTCAATGATCCAATTGATGAAGATAGCTTGGAAGAACATTTTTGTTTCTGGGTGCTGCCACCAGTGGCTAAGGCCCAATTTTTCAGCCCCTGTTTAACAGGGGCGTGTTATTACAATTTTTTATGCAATGCTTTGCAGCAGGGCTCATTCCTGCACTCCAACTAGAGTACCTGGGAGAGGTTGCAGTGTCGTGGCACCAGCACCAGTGGCTAAGGCCCAATGTTTAACAGGAGCATGTAATTACAATTCTTGATCTAATAATTCACAGCAGGACCCATTCATGCGCCCACCAAGAGTAACTGTGAGGGCTCACAGTGTTGTGGCAACACCAACATGTAAGGGGCAAATTTCAGCTGAGTATATACGGCAGGGCCCTACTTTCAAACATCCAACTTACAAACGACTCCTCCTTGCAAACGGAAGGATACAACAGGAAGTGAGAGGAAATCTACCCCTAGGAAGGCAAATTCTCTCCTGTAAGAGTTAATATGGGAAAAAAAGTGTCTCCTCTCCACTGATGCTTTATCACCAATTCTTGTTTCAATAAAAACCCAAAATTTTCAAAAAACATTTGTCATTAGGAAGGAAAGTGAGATGAACTGTTCTGAACAGGTGCACACTGCACAGACAACAAAACAAATGTTACAGGGGTGATAACCCTTCCCTATGTTTTCCAAAAAGCTTAAAAATAGATTTTTTGGCTGGAGCTACACTTAAACAATGTACCTGTTCAAAATTACAAACAGAATCTACATAAGAACAAACCTACAGTCCCTGTCTTGTATGCACTGCCTGTATACGGCTGTTCAGAGTATATAGGGCCTTTTTTATTTTGTGTGCGGGGTTCCCCTTAATATCCATACAAGACCCAAAGGGGCTGGTAATGGGCTGGGGTAGGGGCTGTGATGGGGTAGTTATGCCATTTTTCTTAAAGATTTTCATCCATATTACCGGGACCAGACATTACATTAAAGCCGCAAGCAGTTTTAAATGGCTTTTTTTCCTTTAGAAATGTAATTTTGTGCAGGGACAGTTTTAAACACGGGAAACACGTGGCACTTCACAGGCATACTTTAGACACCCCCCAGGTACGATATTTAAAGGAATATTTGACTTCCGGTTCCGGCGCCGTATGGAGTGACTGCCTCTCTCCTTGGCTCCCGCATCACGGCAACAAAACGGCCTATAAAACCGGCCTGAGACGCCCTACGGTCACCCCTACACCTCCGGGCACTCCCCGCCTTCTATATGGACCGATTTGTGGAAAAATCCGGCGCTCGGTCGCAAACGGCCCTGACGGCGCCGACGGCCCAGCCGCAAATCGAGGCCCCGGTCTTGGCCTACACGGCTCCTTCTCCACCACCACCGCCGACGGGGATGGAGGTAAGCACCTGCCCTAGTCCTCCTACCTCCCCTCATGCCTCAGCATCCCAGCCACCCTGTGACAACACAACAGAACGCATAGCACAGGCTGTGGCTGCTCTCTTGTCCCCCATGATAGCAGCATCTGTGGAGAAGGCAGTGAATGCAGGGATGGCCCAGATCAAGTCCCAGTTAGGGGAACACAGCACCAGACTCAATGAGCTGGAGCACCGCCTATCCAGCGTGGAAGAGGAGTTATACCAGGCACAGGCCACAGAGCAAGCCCAGGATAAGACTAATCAATACATCATCCAAAAGTTGGACGATTTAGAAAACAGGGCCAGGAGGAGTAACCTGCGATTCGTAGGTATCCCGGAATCGCTGCAGGCCTCTGCCATTTCAGATTTCTGCGCTGTGCGCATTCCGGAAGCCCTAGGCCTCTCGGGCCCCTGCACAGTGGAAAGGGCACATCGCGTGGGAGCTTTCAATTCTGACCGCAAAAATCCCCGGCCAATAATTACCAAATACCTCAACTACTCTGACAAGGCCCTCATTCTACAAAAGTTCAGACAAACCCGCTCACTTCAAATTGACGGCATAAGAGTCCTCATATTTGCTGATTACTCCATAGAGGTCTCAAAAAAAAGGAAAGCTTTTCAGCAGGTCTGCACGGAACTCTATAATCAGCAAATCAAATTCACTCTGGCTTTTCCAGCAGTTCTCCGCCTCAAAGCCTCTACCGGCGAACAACTGACTTTCCATGACCCCTCCGAGGCGGAAGCCTTCCTGCGGGCCTCCCAGCACGACTCGCACCCTCACACTCCATCGAAATCCGCACCACTCATCCGTCCTCTGGACCAAAGAAGCCCACGAAAGGACTCCCCCAAACGTTTCAGAGCTTCTGCCCCAGTCCAATTCAGGCTAACCCAGCGTTAAAATGGTTGAAGTGACTCTTGCACTTATTCCTCAAATCCTCGATGCTGCTTACAACGCAGTACGTTAGGCTTGTCCCTTCGTTTGTTTACACGCCTATTACTTCACCTCGTACCCACATGGGACTCCCACCCTGGGTTCACTTAGTTTTTTTTTTTTTTAGGTGGCAGTTTTACACAGCTACACAGTTATATACATTTGTACCCTACTGATGACTGCTCAACTAGTTATGTTTTCTATGATATCCTTGCCCAGCTAGGATCAGCTTTCTTTTGGATGCTCTCCAAACGGTGTTCATTATTTTATGTGTACCCTTCCCGGCCTCACTGTGTATAGCCGCAACATCCCCCCCCCTCCGTTTGCGTCCCTCGCTGATCGCATAAAAAACCCCTCTCCTAACGCGGGCTCTCGGCTGCCCTACATCAGAGCCGTGCTTTGGGAACCGACTTACACAGTGACTCCTTGCGGAAAGAAGTGAAGTTCTTGCGATTGCTTATGTTGTTTATGTTATTTTTGCTTTTCTTTCAGGTCCCACCTCTTATCTCCTCCCCCTCCCTTCCCCCCTTTAGCCTAGGAACATCTGTGGTAACAGTCCTCCTGTCACCTGTCTCCCAAGACAGGTATAACACCTTTCCTCTTCATCTGGTATTTACCTTAAAACGCCGCTTACACGGTAGATTAGCTATAACTTCCTCACAATTCCCTTTCCCAATATCCCCAACATGAAAATAGTTTCTTGGAACGTGAAAGGGCTTAGGTCCCCCAATAAAAAAATGAAGATCCTCCGTCATCTAAAACGACTCAACACTGATATCGCCCTACTCCAGGAAACTCACTTATCAGCTCCTGATTTTCATCGCATGAAAAAACTCTGGGTAGGCACGGTCCTAGGCTCGGGGGCCTGCGGCCGTAAAGCTGGAGTCCTTCTCCTGATCCATAAGAACCTTCCCTGCGCGGTCCTATCGGTAAATTCAGACGATCACGGACGGCTTGTCACAGCTCATGTCCAACTAGGTTCCACGGAATTGGTAATTTCCAACATATACGCCCCCAACAGCCCTGGTACAACCTTTTATAGTGAACTTTCGGCATGGTTGCTTCATAACACCCACCTCCCCCACTTAATAGGAGGTGACTTCAACGATGTTATACACCAAACTGATGACAGATCATCCCCTAGACGCCCCTCGCCAGGCCTTGACCCTGTCTCCCCCACACTCTTTGCATCCACCATGGAATCCCTTCACTTCCAGGACCTCTGGCGTTTAAAACATCCAGCGGACAGGGAATTTACCTTCTACTCCAACCACCAGAATAGATTCTTTTTTTGGCTCTGACAACCTAGTCCCCATGTTAACTGATGTAGACATCCTCGACATATCTGACCACGCACCAATCTCGGCCCAATTTGACAACCTCGACCTACCTCCCCATCCCAAGATTTGGCGCTTTCCCTCATACCTCTACAACAACTCTGATTTCCAGCAATTCATGGCAAGGTCATGGACAGAATATTCCACGGCCAATGCTCCACACTCTGATGTCCCGAACCTCTTCTGGGACGCCGGTAAAGCGTTCCTCAGGGGTCGGATCATCTCTTATGCGACCTCTTTCAAGAGGAATACCTTATCAAAGTACAAATTGGCTAGCTCCCGGCTCCACCAGGCGCAAAGATCTTTATACACCATGGACTCCACTGATAATAGAAACGAATGGCATGCAGCCAAGAGATCTTTTGATACTTGGGCAAACACACTTGAACTAACTAAGAAAGCACACTCAGATGCCACCTTCCATAAATTCGGAAATAAATCAGGCAAATTACTAGCCAGGCTCTGCAAGGGGCCCTTTCGCCCAACTCACATTACATCTCTAAAAGATGCTAAAGGCAAGGTGAACACCACACCGCAAACGATAAATAAAGCTATGCTTCAATACTACGCTACGCTTTATGCCCCAGACCCTATAAACAAACAGGCAGCCGGCTCTTTCCTAGAGAACTTAGCCATTCCCAAAGTCACTCCCTCACAACTTGAGTACCTTAATGCTCCCATCTCCCTTTTCAAAGTCTCAAACACCATACGAAAGTTGACCCCCTCTAAGGACCGGGCCCCGACGGATTCACTAGCGAATTCTACAAGACCCTCCAAAACATAATAGAACCCACCCTCCACAAGGTCTATAACGGCATATGGACTGGCGGCCCCTACCTACCCTCGGGAAACCAGGCCACTATTAAATTACTCGCAAAAAAAGGCAAGGACCCCCAGGAACCAGGATCTTATAGGCCCATCTCCCTTTTAAACCTGGATGTCAAAATCCTATCCAAGATTGTCGCCTCTAGGCTTGCTGCCATCATCCCATCTCTGATACATCCAGCACAATCTGGTTTTGTGAAAGGCAGAACGGCCACCCTAAACATTCGTAAGGTCATGTTGGCCTTGGAACATGCCAAACAAAATCCCGGCGGTGATTTTGCCATCATTACGTTAGATGCGGAGAAAGCCTTCGATAATGTCAGCTTCGATTGGCTCTCCATGACCATGACAAAGATGGGCTTTACAGGACCCTTCTGCCATCTAATAAACGCCATGTACACAACCCCCTCAGCTAAGCTGGTGGCAGCGGGCCTACTCTCAGATGACTTCCGCCTCCACAAAGGTACACGACAAGGCTGCCCCCTATCCCCCCTCCTCTTCAACATTGCTCTAGAACCCTTATCCAGACACCTTACCCAAAAAGCCCCCTTGCATGGCATAAAAATAGGAAATCACGATCTCCGCACATCCCTCTTTGCCGATGATGTACTTATCTTTTCAGCGAACCCCTCCTCAGACATGTCCACCATCAAAGAGGTATTTGATGATTTTAGATCCTGTTCTGGCCTCCGCATAAATTACGGCAAAAGCGAAATCCTCCCCATAGGTACTCTATCCAACCCTACCTGGGTCCAACACTCCATTTTTTCTGTTGCTAGATCCCATATCACCTATCTTGGCATAAAAATAGGCAAACTGCCTTCCTCCCTGTACCACCTCAATTATCCTCCCTTGCTCTCTAAGCTCTCTCAGGAAATGGT
Source organism: Rana muscosa (assembly GCA_029206835.1). Classification (NCBI taxonomy): domain Eukaryota; kingdom Metazoa; phylum Chordata; class Amphibia; order Anura; family Ranidae; genus Rana; species Rana muscosa. The sequence continues at coordinate 75,986,778 of CM055127.1, forward strand.
TAACTGGATGGATCTGCCCCTCTCGCTCCTGGGAAGATGCCACTTGATAAAAATGGTCAGTTTTGCCAGACTACTATATCCACTACAAACTATCCCCTTGCTACTTCACCACAAAGATGTTAAACTCATCAATACGGCCATCTCAAAATTTCTATGGCAAGGCAAAAGACCACGCATAGCTTTAAAGAAACTATATCTTCCCAGAAACGAAGGGGGTATAAGTCTCCCGAATGTCAGAACCTATAACCTAGCATGTTTATTAAGAACTAGTCTAGACTGGATTTCACAGTCCTCGAGGTATTCCAACTACTCCTTGGAATCCGCAATGGCACATCCCTTCTCGCTAGCAGCTCTTCTTCACTGCAAGTGGAAATCGGTCCCACCTTTGTATCAACACAACTTACTACTGAGAGACACGGCCATCGCCTGGAGAGAAACCAGAAAGAGCCTCAAGCTCTCCCCTTTCATGTCAAGCCATCTGCCAATACAAGGAAACCCAAACTTTCCACCTGGCTTGGAACATAAACCTTTCAAGATTTGGCAAGAAAACGGTCTCACAAAATTTGCATCTTTATGCGACACTAAAACGGGTCGTCCTTTATCCTTTTCAACCGTTGCTGAAATCTATTCACTCCCACAATCACATGCCTTTCACTTTTGGCAATGTACCAGCTACTTAAGAACTGCATGCAAAGAGGACTATAAGCGGTTCACACCAAATTTCACAGACCTGCTACTCCTGGAAAGATCATATACGATATCGGACATATACAAACCATTACTTCTAAAGACCACCCCTCCGCTGGCATTCTCATCTGCAGCCAATTGGGGAAAAGACTTCCCAGACGATGACCTGATAGACAAAATTCTAATTGGATTCAACAAAGTGCAACGACTAACACCCAATGAAATTTGGAGAGAATCTCAACTGAAAATAGTCCACCGTGCACATATACCCTTCATTTACTCCGATACGGATCAAAACTGTGCTAAATGCCCCCTCTGCCACCATATCCCTAACCTAACCCACCGTTTTTGGGCGTGCTCTTTCATCTCCTCCTTTTGGGATCAGGTTCTAGCCTACATTTTCGAAATAACTCTACTGAAGCTTCCGAAGGATCCGCTCCTCCTCATCTTTGGTTACTGGGACCCCCAACTACTGCCTTGGTCCCGAGTGACGAACTCAACTAACACTGTTCACCCTAACCTTGGTCACACTCACAAAGATTGGTCCTTGATCTGCCTCCTGATCGCACGGAGAACCATACTAAAGCAATGGATTTCTTCCCACTGCCCTGCTACCACTCAAATCAAATCGGACCTCCTTCTTCTCCTATTTAAAGAAAGAGCTAATGCAGACTTCACATGTGCAGTCTCTAAGAGCCATTTCTACTCCGTTTGGGAACCCTTCATGCGCTCAGCTTTATCTCTGGAGGATATAGCCAGCTTTGATCAGTACTCTTTCTCATACCTCAAATCTACCCCCCTTTCTTCAAGCCCAGGAGAGGAAATCTCCCCTGACGGTCAATCCGCCACCAACGATCTCTAACTGTTACCCGAAATAAGCTTACTCATACTTACTTCTCTCTGGACTTGGCTAATGCCCTCCCCCCCCCTCCCACCCTTCCTCCTCCCACCCTTCCTCCTCCCTCCCTACTCCCCTGTGTTGTTCCCAGACATTTTTATTTTTATTTTTTGGTTGGTTATTCTGTTGTAATACTTGTGACTCTAGGTAGATACTCTATTTGATCCATCCAGTTACCCTCTAGTAGACAACAGATAAAGTACGTAGGTCTTTTGATCTTCTGCTTTCTCTATATGTTTTTCAATGATATACCACGCTGATTCTATCCTATAAGATTCCGAGATTAAGCTGCGTATACATTACGCTTATTCTTGCCCTTAATATGCCTCCCTTTGGTATGTTTTTCTTTTTTTTTCTTTCTCTCTCCTTCTCTCTTTCTCTATTTGAAAAATTGAAAATTACTTTATAACATGTCTTGTAACTGCTGTTATTTTTCATACATCCTAATAAAAATTTTGTGAAAAAAAAAAGGAATATTTGACTTTTTTTTTTCACTTTATGCATCATTAAAATGACTGCTCCCGAAAAACGGCCGTTTTTAAAACTTTTTTTTGGATTGATACATGTCCCCTGGTGCAGAACCCGGGTTCCCAAACCCTTTTTAGGACAATAACATGCATAATAGTCGTTATAATTAGCACTTTAGATTTCGAACGTTCGCATCCATTGTATTTAATAGGGTTCTAAAGTTCGTGCGAACTTTCGGTCCGTTCGCGGGTTCTGGTGCGAACCGAACCCGGGGGTGTTCGGCTCATCACTACCCAACAATATCCAATACATCAATCCCCAATACAGTTAATGTGTATATGGGGAAATCCCTGCCACTGCGCTATTGTAGCCCTGGCAGGGATGTATGAAATGAACCGAACAGGCAGGTTGTACCAAAGTTGATCGACTTTGTGGGAATAACAGAAACTTGGTTTGACAGCTCACACGATTGGCTGACAAAAATCGAGGGATATTCCTTGTATCCGAAAGACAGGGAAGGTAGAAGAGGGGGAGGGGCATGCCCGGACTGGCCATAGGGCATACCGGGCAAATGCCCGGTGGCCCGCGACGGCCCACGGTGGCCCGCGGACCGCCGGACAGCATGTCACGTCTTCCCCATCATCTCTAATGTCTCCGGAGGCAGCCGGAGTTGGTGGGCGGAACTGGGGGTGTGGCTGCCCCCTCCACTCCTCCCAAAGACTCGTTCACTCTGGCTGATCCCACAGCTGATAGAGAAAGAAACAAGGACACAGCAGCCAGAGTGTCTTCATCTCCAGGCATGCTGTAAGTTACTGCACTGCTGCACATGTCACTACATAAAGTCCTAACCTGGCACCATACCACCCCACCTGCCCTATGCCACTGCAACCTGCCCTATGCCACCGCAACCTGCCCTATGCCACCGCAAACTGCTCTATACCACCCCAACCTGCCCTATGCCACCGCAAACTGCTCTATACCACCCCAACCTGCCCTATGCCCCCGCAACCTGCTCTATGCCACCACACCCTGCCCTATATCACCCCAAAATGCCCTATGCCACCCAGCCTGCCATATACCACCGCAAACTGCCCTATACCACCCAAACCTGCTCAATACCACCCCAGCCTGCCCTATACAACCCCAACCTGCCCTATGCCACCCCAGCCTGCCCTAAATCACCGCAACCTGCCCTATATTACCCCAGCCGGCCCAATACCACCCTATACTTTAATTTACAGGGGTCATTTGGGGGTGCACCACGTGACCGTGCGCTGCCTGCAGGGCGCTGGGAAGGATAGACAGGAGGGGGTGACACCATGTTTTGCCACACCAGGTGACACCAACCCTAGACAGGGGGGTCTGTAATGTAGGGGGGTCTGTATTGTAGGGGGGGTCTGAAATGTAGGGGGGTTCTGTATTGTAGGGGGGTTCTGTATAGTAGGGGGGTCTGTAATGTAGGGGGGGTTCTGTATTGTAGGGGGGTCTGAAATGTAGGGGGGTTCTGTATTGTAGGGGGGTCTGAAATGTAGGGGGGTTCTGTATTGTAGGGGGGTCTGTAATGTAGGGGGGTTCTGTATTGTAGGGGGGTCTGAAATGTAGGGGAGTTCTGTATTGTAGGGGGTCTGAAATTTAGGGGGGTCTGTATTGTAGGGGGGTCTGTAATGTAGGGGGGTTCTGTATTGTAGAGGGGTCTGTAATGTAGGGGAGTCTGTATTGTTGGGGGGGTTCTGTATTGTAGGGGGTCTGTAATGTAGGGGGGTTCTGTATTGAAGGGGGGTCTGAAATGTAGGGGGAGTTCTGTATTGTAGGGGGGTTCTGTATTGTAGGGGGGTCTGAAATGTAGGGGGGTTTTGTATTGTAGGGGGTCTGAAATGTAGGGGGGGTCTGAAAAGTAGGGGGGTTCTGTATTGTAGGGGGGTTCTGTATTGTAGGGGGTCTGTAATGTAGGGGGGGTCTGTATTGTAGAGGGGGTCTGTATTGTAGGGGGTGATCTGTAATGTAGGGGGGTCTGTGATGTAGGGGGGTCTGTACTGTAGGGAGGGGTCTGTACTGTAGGGAGGGGGTCTGTAATGTAGGGGGGGTCTGTATTGTAGAGGGGGGCTGTAATGTAGGCGGGGTCTGTATTGTAGAGGGGGTCTGTACTGTAGGGAGGGGGTCTGTACTGTAGGGAGGGGGTCTGCACTGTAGGGAGGGGGTCTGTAATGTAGGGGGGGTCTGTATTATAGAGGGGGGCTGTAATGTAGGGGGGGTCTGTATTGTAGAGGGGGTCTGTACTGTAGGGAGGGGGTCTGTACTGTAGGGAGGGGGTCTGTACTGTAGGGAGGATGTCTGTACTATAGGGAGGTCTGTGTAACATGTAGAGGGTCTAGAACTGTTCCTGGGTGTCTGTGTAACAAACTGTGGGGGGCAGGGTAATGTAAAGGGGTCCAGAGGTGCGGTGCTATGTAATGTAAAGGGGTCCAGAGGTGCAGGGTGCTGTGTAATGTAAAAGGTCCAGAGGTGCAGGGTGCTGTGTAATGTAAAGGGGTCCAGAGGTGCAGGGTGCTGTGTAATGTAAAGGGGTCCAGAGGTGCAGGGTGCTGTGTAATGTAAAGGGGTCCAGAGGTGCGGTGCTTAGTAATGTAAAGGGGTCCAGGGTGCTGTGTAATGTAAAGGGGTGCAGGGTACTGTGTAATGGTGTAATGTAAAGGGGTCCAGAGGTGCAGGGTGCTGTGTAATGTAAAGGGGTCCAGAGGTACAAGGTGCTGGAACCCCACATCCGCCGCCGCCCCCCCCCCGGGCTGCTCAGTCTAAAATGCCTGGGCCTATTTTTTGTCCCATTCCGGGCCTGGGGAGGGGTGTGTTTGTATGTCAAAAATAATGCAAGGGTGGTAGAGAGAAATGACATTGTGAATGGGACAAGCGTGGAGGTGGAATCCCTGTGGGTAAAACTTCAAAGAGAAGAAGTAAGTGGGAAATTAATAGTGGGGGTATGTTATAGGCCACCCAACCTGAAGGAGGAGGAGGAGGCCTACTATCACAGTTAGAAATGGCAGCGAGGCAGGGAAATGTCATCATAATGGGGGACTTCAAATATCTGGATATTGACTGGGTTCACTCATTAACCGGTCACCAAACAAGTCACCGCAGTTTTTACTGCGGCAGAATAACAAGTGTGGGCGAAAAGATGTTACCTTACGTTGGTTCGCCTTTTGACCACGAGGGGGCGCTTCTCACCACCAGAGCCAATGTGTGTGCCTAGTTCTCTCAGGGGAGAGATAACTTTTACACAAACCAATCAATATACGCTTATTGCGATTTTATTTACCAAAAATATGTAAAAGAATACATATCGGCCTAAACTTTCCAATAGGCAATAAATATAGAAGAGCAAAGGTTAAACCTGGGTGGCTAAACCGTAAAGTAAAAATCCTCTTTAAAAAGAAAAATATGGCGTTTATAAAATATAAAGGGTATGGGTCATCGTCAGCATTCCAACACTACAAGGAATGCAATAAGGCGCGTTAAACCCGCAATTAGGGCAGCTAAAAAAGATTATGAGAGACACATAGCGAAGGAGAATAAAAAAAATCCAAAGACATTTTTTAGATATATTAACAATAAAAAAGCAAGATCAGAGCACATTGCATACATAAAAGACAAGGATGGGAGGATTCTTACAGATGACACAGGCAACTGTACTAAATACCTTCTTCTCCTCAGTTTCTACGTAGGAAAAGGAGGGATATACCGACTGTGACAGTACTGTTAGTGACACATCATAGGACATGATGCCGGAGTCAAAGAAAAAACTAGATAAACTTAATAAAACTTACACCCGAGAGTCCACAGAGAGATCAGGCAGGTTAAAGCCAGACCATTGTTGCTAATCTTTGCGGACAGCATACTGACAGGGATGGTACCAGCTGATTGGAGAAAAGCCAATGAGGTACCAATATTCAAAAAAGGGCAGAGACAAATCCCTGGAAACAACAGGCCAGTCAGCTTAAAATCAATAGTGGGTAAATTATTGGAGGGGATGATAAGGGACTATATCCAAAAATTTTAATGAAGAATAAAGTATCATTAGTAGTAATCAGCATTGGTTTACGAAAGGTCTTTCTTGCCAGACCAATCTGCTAACATTCTATGAGGAAGTGAGCTACTATCTAGACAGGGGAAGGCCTTTGGAAGTGGTGTATCTGGATTTTGCAAAAGCATTTGATACAGTTCCCCATAAGAGCTTAATTTACAAACTGAGGTCTGAGGGCGTGGATCATAAGGTTTGAACTTGGGTAAAAAACAGGTTACAGGGGTATGTACAAAGGGTGGTGATTAGGGATGGCTGAACGGTTCGGGCCGAGCATAAGTTCGGGCCGAACTTTGGTTGTTCGGATATTTGGCGAACAAAGAAACAATATGCAAAGTTCGGGGCAAATTCGAAAGCTGCAGAACCCCGTTAAAGTCTATGGGACACTAACATGAAAAACCAAAAGTGCTAATTTTAAGTCTCAAGCCTCGTACACACGGCCGAGAATTTCGTCAGGAAAAAACACGTCGTTTTTCTTGACGAGATTCTTGGACAAGAAACTTGTCCCGGCCGAGTGTACATACGCTCGATTCAAAGAACCCGCGGTTCTTTGAATGGATCGAACACGGTGACGTCATCGATTACGACGAGCATGCACTCGTCACATTCGATTCCATCGCCGCCATCTTGCTACACCCTACCTATGCCTAGGAAGCTACCGCGCATGCGTCAAAGTCATTTCGAGCATGCGCGGGTTTCCACGGCGACAGGTAAGTGTACACACGAACTATTTTCTCGGCAAGAAAGCTATCTCGGCAGTTTTCTTGTCGTTTCTTGCCGAGAAACTCGTTCGTGTGTACGAGGCTTTATATGCAAGTTATTGCCATAAAAAGTGTTTGGGGACCCAGGACCCGGGTCCTGCCCCAGGGGACATGTATCAATGCAAAAAAAAGTTTTAAAAACTGCAGCTTTTTCGGTAGCAGTGATTTTAATAATGCTTAAAGTGAAACAATAAAAATGAAATATTCCATTCAATTTTGTGCCTGGGGGGTGTCTATAGTATGTCTGTAAAGTGGCGCATGTTTTCCGTGTTTAGAACATTACCACAGCAAAATTACATTACTAAAGGGAAAAAAAGTAATTTAAAACTGATCGCGGCTGTAATAAATTGTCGGGTCTCGGCAATATACATAAAACTCATTGAAAAAAAGGTATGGTTCCCCCCCAGTCCATTACCAGGCCCTTTGGGTCTGGTATGAATATTTAGGGGAACCCCGAACCAAAAATGTAAAAAGAAATTGTGTGGGGGTCCCCCCAAAATCCATACCAGGCCCTTCAGGTCTGGTATGAATATTAAGGAGAACCCTGCTCCAATTTTTTTTTAAATGGCGTAGGGGTCCCCCCAAATTAAATACCAGACCCTTCAGGTCTGGTATGGATTATAAAGGGAACCCTGCAACAAAATAAAAAAAATGGTGTAGTGGTCCCCCCAAAAATCCATACCAGACCCTTATCTGAGCATGCAACCTGGCAGGCCGCAGGAAAAGATGGGGGAACGAGAGAGCGCCCCCTCCTGAACCGTACCAGGCCACATGCCCTCAACATGGGGAGGGTGCTTTGGGGTCTGACCTCAAAGCACCTTGCCCCAATGTTGATGGGGACAAGGGCCTCATCCCCACAACCCTTGCCCGGTGGTTGTGGGGGTCTGCGGGCGGGGGGGCAGAGGAGAATGATGCTTCTACACGCTTTGACAGCTGTTAAATAGCTTATGGCGGGGCCACCCAGTGACGTTAGTGGGTGACCCCGCCCCCCTCTGAAGCCATGGGAGTTTCCCCGTGGCGTCAGAGGGGGGCGGGGTCACACGTTTACGTCACCGGGTGGCCCTGCCCCACCCTCAGCTATATAACAGCTGTCACCAGTGGGAGAAGCGTCACTCGGCGGCAGCCTCCCATGGAGGCGGAACTGTTGCGGCTTTTTTTTTTCTTTTTCAGTCGTTGGGCGACGTGGATTTACATCGCTGGACATTTTTTATTTTTTTTAATAAAGGGATTGTCCCAAGCTGTATCTTGTATTTTTTACAATTTTTGACACTCTTTTTGTGAAATGGTAGTGGTACAATGTACCCGCTACCAATTCACATTGGGGGCCGGGACCTGGGGGTCCCCTTGTTAAAGGGGGCTTCCAGATTCTGATAAGCCCCCCGCCCGCAGACCCCCACAACCACCGGGCAAGGGTTGTGGGGATGAGGCCCTTGTCCCCATAAACATGGGGACAAGGTGTTTTGGGGTCAGATCCCAAACCACCCTCCCCATGTTGAGTGCATGTGGCCTGGTACGGGTTCAGGAGGGGGGGCACTTTCTCATCCCCCCTCTTTTCCTGTGGCCTGCCAGGTTGCGTGCTCGGATAAGGGTCTGGTATGGATTTTTGGGGGGACCCCTATGCCATTTTATTTTATTTTGGCGCAGGGTTCCCCTTAAAATCAATACCAGACCTGAAGGGTCTGGTATGAATTTTGGGGGAACCCCTATGCCATTTTTTTTTATTTGGCACAGGGTTCCCCTTAATATTCATACCAATTAATTAGAAGGGTGATGCTGCGCTGTTTAAACAATGACAGTGATGGAAGTATATATACTTCCTTAATGTAGCTGTACAAATAACAAAATGTGCAAATAGCAAAATAATGTAAACACAGAATGGCTTATGCAACTGCAAATAAACGTGAAGCGAACTGCGTGCCAACCGTGCAAATACTAAACGTAGCGAATAGGAAAATGAAAACAAACTGCAATAATGCTAAAGTGCAAAAACAGGACATAAAGTGCAAATACAATCCAAAAAGTTGCAAAGCATGCGACTTCAATGTGCAAAAAAATGCATAAAAATGCAAAAACAAAACATGCGACTTCACATGTGCAAAATTGCAACTAAATTGTGCAAAAGATTCAGAAAATTCAAAAAATATATACAACATGCGACTTCAAATATGCAAAATGCAAATGCAAATTAGCAGTCCGTCAATGGTGAAGGTGTCTTTTTCTTTTCTTGTGCAGAGTGCAACTGGGGTGGTGTATGATGGGGCTGTCTGCTCTCCTTACTGTGCAGGCACACTTCGGTGAGAGAACACACTAGTGTAGATGGCCTCTTACCTGAGGGCAATGAGGCAACAGCATATAGTAATTAACTGCTCTGTGCTCCTCTGGAGTTTCGCTGGTAGATGGGTTCCACACACTGTATGCCCAAGGTATTATTCTCCAAGTGCTTGGTACCAGGGTGCTATACGGTCTCTCATACAGTGGGGATCGAAAGTTTGGGCACCCCAGGTAAAAATGTGTATTAATGTGCATAACGAAGCCAAGGAAAGATGGAAAAATCTCCAAATGGCATCAAATTACAGATTAGACATTCTTATAATATGTCCAAAAAAGTTAGATTTTATTTCCATCATTTACACTTTCAAAATGACAGAAAACAAAAAAATGGCGTCTGCAAAAGTTTGGGCACCCTGCAGAGTTAATATCTTGTACTGCCCCCTTTGGCAAGTATCACAGCTTGTAAACGCTTTTTGTAGCCAGCCAAGAGTCTTTCAATTCTTGTTTGAGGTATCTTTGCCCATTCTTCCTTACAAAAGTCTTCCAGTTCTTTGAGATCTCTGGGCTGTCTGTCACACAGTGCTCTTTTAAGGTCTATCCATAGGTTTTCAATAATGTTGAGGTCAGGAGATTGTGAAGGCCATGGCAAAACCTTCAGTTTACGCCTCTTGATGTAATCCCCCATGGATTTTGAGGTGTGTTTAGGATCATTATCCATTTGTAGAAGCCATCCTCTCTCTAACTTCAGCTTTTTCACAGATGGCATCAAGTTACCATCCAAAATTTGCTGAAATTTTATTAAATCCATTTTTCCTTCTACTCGTGAAATGTTCCCTGTGCCACTGGCTGCAATACAACCCCAAAGCATGATTGATCCACCCCCATGCTTAGCAGTTGGACAGAGGTTCTTTTCATTAAATTCTGTGCCCTTTCTTCTCCAAACGTACCTTTGCTCATTCTGGCCAAAAAGTTCTATTTTAACCTCATCGGTCCACAGATCTTGTTTCCAAAATGCCTCAGGCTTGTCTATATGTTCATTTGCAAAGTTCAAACGCTGATTTTTGTGGTGAGGATGTAGAAGAGGTTTTCTTCTGATGACTCTTCCATGAAGACCATATTTGTACAAGTATCTCTTTATAGTGAAATAGTGTACCACAACTCCAGTGTCTGCCAGATCTTTCTGGAGGGATCGTGCAGTCAAACATGGGTTTTGAATTGCTTTTCTCACAATCCTGCGAGCTGTTCTGTCTGATATTTTTCTTGGTCTTCCAGATCTTGCTTTAACTTCCACTGTTCCTGATGACTGACATTTCTTAATTACATTCCGAACAGAGGATATTGACATCTGAAAACGCTTTGCTATCTTCTTATAGCCTTCTTCAGCTTTGTGAGCGTCAACTATTTTCAGTTTCAGTTTGCTAGACAACTGCTCAGAAGAACCCATGGTGCTGATTGTTGGGGCAAGGTCAGATGAGTCTGGCCATTTAAAACCTTTGAGATTGACATCACCTGGTCTTCCCAGACAATGATTGAGAACAATCCATGACACTGGCAGGTCTCAGCTTTGCAAAGGGGGCAGTGCATGCTATAAATTCTGCAGGGTGCCCAAACTTTTGGAAAGAGTCATTTTACATAAGAAGTGAGATGATATTTCCCTACTGAAGACAAATAGCAATAAAAACCTGACACATTTTCCAACCTTTCCCCACTATATACAAAAGAAAAAAAGTTTTGGTTGTAGTTTCTGTTTAAACACATAGGGGGTTATTTACTAAAGGCGAATCCACTTTGCACTACAAGTGCAAACTACAAGTGCAAAGTGCACTTGAAATTGCACTTGGAAGTGCAGTCACTGTAGATCCAAGGGGGATTTGCAAGGAAAATAAAAAACAGCATTTTAGCTTGCACATGATTGGATAATAAAATCAGCAGAGCTTCCCCTCATTTCAGATCTTCCCCTCAGATTTACAGCGACTGCATTTCCAAGTTCACTTTCAGTGCAATTTCAAGTGCATTTTGCACTTGTAGTTTGCACTTGTAGTGCAAAGTGGATTTGCCTTTCGTAAATAACCCCCATAGGCTTGGAGTAGGTGATGCTGAAAATGGGATATTAAGAGGTTCACACTAAATCTATTTTTGTCAATCATCAAGAGGTGTCAGGTCGAAACAGCCTAAACTGACTGTGATCCAAACTATTGACAGATACTTTAAAACTCTTTCTACTTCTGCTAGTTTATATGAAAGAACTGCAATTATATCCTGAAGATGAAAAAGTGCTTTCCATAACATTCCTTCTTGCAGTGACTGGAAACTATACAATGACAGCCCAAAAGAAAGGAAATAGCAGACAAAACAAGTCTGAGGGATAAAGTGCACCATGACCTCTTGGCTGTATCAGGAGTTAGACTTTTTAGACCTATTCTGTGGCTAAAAGCCCACTTTAAAGAAAAACTCAATAAGTAAGTGTTTCACGTAGCTAGCTGAAGGTTTAATGTAATAAAAGAAAAGTTCACATACTGGGAGGATCATGCCCTTAAAATTATTTCAAAGAATTCTAAGACTTCAAAATGTACCTTGTGTCTGAAGAGCTGTTTAAAATCCATCAGTGCCTTGGACAAAAATTAGATACTAAAAAAAATACACCTGCTTAAGGAGGCACATTGACTGCCTGATCAGGACATAAAATACTTTTTCCCTATTGAACATCAATGAGAAATTGAGAATAAAGTGTAAAATGCTAAGGAGAAGTAGAGTGCATAGTTCAAAAATCTTTAATGTGACAGCTTTGCTCTAACGGTAGGCATTATAGAATATTAAGCTTATTTAAATCTTCTACACATCCTAAAACCACTGCACATTTTTTCACTTCCACATGCTAATAAAATAATTACAGAGCCTGTTATGAAAAAGGGAGAAGCAACCAAGTTTAAACTTTTATTTTTTAACTGCCACCAGGAAAATAAAAAATTGTATTTGACTGGTCTAATAGAGACATTGGGGGTTATTTACGAAAGGCAAAACCACTTTGCACTACAAGTGCACTTTCAAGTGCAGTCACTGTAAATCTGAGGGGGGGGGGGGGGGGCATGCAAGGAAATAAAAAAACTGCATTTTTGCTTGCACATGATTGGATAATAAAATCAGCAGAGCTTCCCCTAATTTCATAGCTTCCCCTCAGATCTACAGCGATCTACAGCGACTGCACTTTCAAGTGCACTTGCAGTGCAGAGTGGATTTCCCTTTAGTAAATCAACCCCATTGTCTTTGTTCCACCACTCAATGTGCTTGTCCCATACTAATCACAAAAGATAAAAGAAAATTGGCAGGATCCTGATGACCAAAAGTCTCACTGGTCAGTTCAGGTAACAGGTTACTGACTCACCTAGAACAAGGTGGAGTTCCTTATAAGAAATTGGTAAACAGTCAAATTAAAGGAAGGGGTGGGAGAAGGACCCAAAGGTGTCCTTGCCTCCAATTAAGGAGAAAGAACTGACAGTGGATTAACCACTTCCATACTGGGCACTTAAACACCTTCCTGCCCAGACCAATTTTCAGCTTTCTGCGCTGTTGCACTTTGAATGACAATTGCGCGGTCATGGTACACTGTACCCAAACGAAATTTTTATCATTTTGTTCCCACAAATAGAGCTTTCATTTGGTGGTATTTGATCACCTCTGCGATTTTTATTTTCTGCTAAAAAAAAAAAAAAAGACCGAAAATTTTGAAAAAAAAAAGTTTTTTTTTGGTTTCAGTTACAAAACTTTGTAAATAAGTTAGTTTTCTCCTTCACTGATGGGCACTGATGGGGCTGCACTGACGGGCACGGATAAGGCGGCACAGATGGGCACCGATGAGGTGGCACGATGGGCAACGATCGGCGGCACAGATGGGCAACGATCGGCGGCACGGATGGGCAACGATCGGCAGCACGGGTGGGCACAGATAGGCGGCACGGGTGGGCACTGATGGGCACGGATAGGCGGCATTGATGGGCACTGATAGGTGGCACGGGTGGGCATGGGTGGGCACTGATAGGTGGCATGGGTGGGCACTGATAGGTGGCACTGTACTAATGGATGCCAATCAGTGCCAAACAATAATGCCTGCCAATCAGTGGTGCCCATTGCGGGCACTGATTGGCATCCATTGTGGCACTGATTGGCATCCATTATCCCTGGTGGTCTAGGGTGGCATACCTTATATACCTTTATGGTGTGCTTCCCTGGTGGTCTAGTGGCATCCCTGGTGGTCTAGTGGCATCCCTGGTGGTCCAGTGGGCATCCTCGGGGGGGCTGTGCTGATAATCGATCAGCACAAACCCCCCCTGTCAGAGGAGCAGCCGATCGGCTCTCCTCTACTCGCGTCTGACAGACGCGAGTGAGGAAAAGCCGATGACCGGCTTTTCCTGTTTACACTGTGATCGGACACGGCTGATCACGTGGTAAAGAGTCTCTGTCGGAGACTCTTTACCTAGATCGGTGTTGCGGGGTGTCAGACTGACACCCCGCGGCAACGATCGCCGCGATGCGCGCCCCCGGGGGCACGCAGCGGCTCAAAATCCTGAGGACGTCATATGACGTCCTGTCAGGATTTTGCAACCACTTTGCCGACGTCAATCCGCTATAGGGCGGGCGGCAAGTGGTTAACCTAAAATTATCTTTATTCAAAAAGGTATGTAGAAAAAATAAATATATAGATTCAAAGAAGGCATAAACAATAGGCAATTGCACAAAAAATTAAAGTTCCATCTCCTTAATTGAAGGCAAGGACACCTTTGGGTCCTTCTCCCACCCCTTCCTTTAATTTGCTTGTCCCATATTGAAATCATCTTCACGCCAAGCAGTGGTGCTAATGGTTCCACCCACTTTCTGCCCCCTCCTTCCTAGTTATACTGTATATTAATTGAATCCACCATGTGCTTAGTAGCACACATTTACACCACTTCTGCCTTGTTGTTCATAAGAGGTATATTGAAAACCCACCACGTGCTGAGTAACACCACTGCCTACGAATACAAGTGAAACAGGTCATGACCGAGTTCAGGAAGAAGGTGGTTTCACCATGGTCTTAAAGATTTTTATAGAATAAGATGATAATATCTCTCTAGGTTTTGCTTTATCTGTTAATTACAATATAAGCAATTACTCTTATAGCTTACAGGTATTTTCTAAGATTTAATTGATCACATTCTTTGGCACCATCTTAGTTTATGTATTTTCCACAGAATAGTTTTTTTATTGGGACTGAGATGCTGGCTAATGGAAATCATTGGGCTTGTGCAGTTCTGCACTGTATTGAGAAATCTTTTACATGACCAGGCGCTGAAGCACTTTTGGAGGAAAGGATTAAAGCGGCCAACTTCAAAGAAGGTATGGGTTGCACTCTCAGTTTAAATTCCTAGGCTTAGAATAGGTGATCCAGAAACTAGAATACTAAGAGGCTTTTTGCTTTACCACCTAATGTGTCTGCTCGATGCCATGGTTGTCTTCATGCCAAACAGTGATGCCAATGATACCACCCACTTTCTGCCCTCTTCTGCATAGTGATATATTGTTCAGCATGAGGAAAAATTTGAATCGCTTCTGCCCTGTTCTTCATAAAAGGTATAAAGAGAACCCACTATGTGCTTTTTATTAGTGGTGCACCCTAATGGCCCGTACACATGATCCAAATATCATACGAAAACTGTCTTCTGAAGAAGTATCAAACGATTTTCGGATCGTGTGTACACTACTTTCGAGAGCCGATCACGACAGTTCATCCGATATTATTTGATCGGACAAGCACGGAAATTTTCCTCGTACGATACCAGATCGTACGATTTTCGTTTAGTCAGTATAGTTGTCGTCCAAAAATACAATACAAATACATTACAACACATGACATCACTTCCGATTTTTTTTTCTGTCGTATGAGAATTTTCGTGACTTTAGTAACCTATTCAATTTCTACTTCTACGAAAAAAGTCGTACGATATTCGGATCGTGTGTACGGGCCATAAGGTTTAGTGTTTCCATTTCAATCGTTTTTTTTGGTCTTTTTCCAACAGAAAGATGTCATAAAGAATTACAAAATAGAGAACCAACTGTAACATCAGTGTTTACTTTCAGCACATTATGAAGTAGTAGGAACACTGGAACAGCTATTCTGTAAGTGAGGATATTTATCCAACAGAAGGGTATAAGCATAAAGCCATGCAGTATATAGCCTCATTGGTGAATGAAAGGAAAGAGGGAAAAGAGAAGAAGGGAAGAAGAAGAGAAGAGAAAAAAGATATGAGAGAGAAATAAAAAGAATCCCATCCATCCACCAACACTTATCCAATTACCATTAAACATTCAGTACTTGTAAATCAGTAAGCCAGGGCTTCCATATCTTATCAAAAAGTATTTGTTTATCCTGCAAGACCCTCACTATTTTTTCATTAAGCATGATCCAAGTCAACAGGGCCAAGTCGACTACTGGTCAGGTTCAGTGTTTAACTACTTCCCACCCGGCCACTGTACATATACGGCCGGGTGGGTGCTCTCTCCTTCTGAGTGGACGTTCCTGAACGTCCCTCAGAAGGAGGGGGATCGCGCGCGCGTGCGCGCCGCCGGCGGCGCGGTGCGCGCGCCCGCCGCGTTACCAAGGACCCGGTGCACGTGCCCGGCGTCCGCGATTGCCGCCGGGCACCCGCGATTGCCCGGGAACTAAGCAGGAAAGTGGATCTGTGTGTGTAAACACACAGATCCACGTCCTGTGAGGGAGAGGAGGCTGATGGTGTGTCCCTTGTACATAGGGACAACCATCGGTCACCTCCCCCAGTCAGTCCCCTCCCCCCACAGTTAGAACACATTGAGGGAACATATTTAACCCCTTCCCGCCCCCTAGTGGTTAACCCCTTCCCTGCCAGTCACATTTATACAGTAATCAATGCATTTTTATAGCAGGGATCGCTGTATAAATGTGAATGGTACCAAAAATGTGTCAAAAGTGTCCGATGTGTCCGCCACAATATCGCAGTCACAATAAAAATCGCAGATCGCCGCCATTACTAATAAAAAAAAAAAGCTATAAAACTATCCCCTATTTTGTAGACGCTATAACTTTTGCGCAAACCAATCAATACGCGCTTATTGCGATTTTTTTTTTTTATACCAAAATTATGTAGAAGAATACGTATCGGCCTAAACTGAGGAAAATTTTAATTGAAAAAAAAAATGGGTATTTATTATAGCAAAAAGTAAAAAATAGTGTTTTTTTTTCCAAACTGGACGCTCTTCTTTTGTTTATAGCGCAAAAAATAAAAACCGCAGAGGTGATTAAATACCACCAAAAGAAAGCTCTATTTGTGGGAAAAAAAGGACGCAAATTTTGTTTGGGAGCCACGTCGCACGACCGCGCAATTGTCATTCAAAGTGTGACTGCGCTGAAAGCTGAAAAATGGCTTGGGCAGGAAGGGGGTTTTAGTGCCCAGTAGGGAGGTGGTTAAACCCTTACTTTTTAACATATTTATAAATGATATCTGGGATTAAAAGTACCATTTTAGTTTTGCAGATCACACCAAGCTATGCAGTAAAATAATGTCCCTACAGGATGTTTTCAGCTCAAAAGCTGTTCTCAATGCACTATTTAATTGTAAAACTATGTTTGGTTTAGGTTTAAAGGGTAACTCCACTTTAGTGGGGAACAAAAATAGCAAATAAAGGAAAAATAATAATAAGTCATATTGAAATTGAATGTTATTAAAAATTTACTTTCCTTTGAAGCTGCTGTAATTTTCTGAGAATGCAATGCAATATGTGTACTGAACACACCCTAGGAACATCATTTCCTGCTAGTGTGATTGGCTCACCAATTTTCTCAGAAGCCTGCCTAAGATACAAGTCAGATTTCAGGCACCCCCTGCAACAAAAAAATTCATTTGTGGTGACATACTCCCAATAGGAACACGTCTAAAGGGATGCAGGCCCATCAGATTTGTGCATTAGTGCTCTGCAGCTGCACAGCTGATTGATAATTACTAAACCACTCCCATTAGACTCACTTAGCACAGAGGCACAGAGAAAAAAACAGGGATTTCTTCAGAATAACAAAAGGTAGGAATCTGCAACAAGGGTTGTTACAATCCTTGCAATGTACATAGATCACCCAGAGGGGAATGTTTTTTTCTCAACAAAAGTTACGCTTTAATGTTGATAAATGTAAAGTTATGCACTTGGGGGCTAAAACATGCCTGTGTCATACATTCTAGAAGCAGAAAAGCTGGGGGTGGGGGGAATGGTGGAAAAGGTTTTGGGGCTTCTGATAGATCATAAACCGAATAACAGTATGCAATGTCAAGGTGAAGTTTCTAAAGCTAACAAAATACTTTCTTGTATTAACAGAGGTATAGGGGTTGATTTACTAGAGGCAAATAGACTGTGCACTTTGTAAAGTGTAGTTGCCCACTGCAAGAGCAGTTGCTCCAGAGCTTAGTAAATGAGCAGAAGCTCTGCTGACTTCCATCATCGAATCACGTGTAAGCAAAAATGCTGTTTTTTTTTTTCCTTGCAAGTGACTGGACATACTTTACAGAGTAAAGCTTTACTTCAATTACTAACCTCTGGAGCAACTGCACTTGCAGCGTGCAACTTCATTTTGCAAAGTGCATAGTCTATTTACCTTTAGTAAATCAACCCCACAGAATCCAGTGAGAAAGATACATAATTTTGGCCCTGTACAAATCATTAGTAAAACCTCACCTGGAATATGCAATTCAGTTTTGGGCACTAGTCAAAAAAAAGGGTATTGAAGAACTGTAGAGAGTACACAGAAGGGCAACCAAATTTAGAGAGGATTTGATCATGAACAAATACATAACTGGTCCATATAGTAAACTTGGTGTAGAGTTATTCACTCTCAGGTCATTACAGAGGACAAGGGGGCACTCTTTACATCGAGAGGAAAAGAGATTTAACCTGCACACACAGAAAGGCTTCTTTACAGTAAGAGCTGTGAAAATGTAGAATAGACTCTTTAAAGAAGTAGCTCTGGTCATCTCAGTAGATTATTTTAACCACTTTGGATTAAAAAGAGCTGGATGTATTCCTAAATGCACAAAATAGACATGGATACTAATATCCATAGGTAATAACAACAGAGGTAGTTGATCTAGAGAATATCTGATTACTTCCTGGGGGAACAAGAAGGATTTTTCCCCCCACTGAAGTGAACAAGATCATGCTTTTTTTTGGAGGATCTTTGTGTTGTTTTTTTTTTCTATTGGTTGAATTCAAATTTTTCAACCTGACTAACTATGTAACTACAGTATGTGCTGAGCAACACCACCGGCTATGATTACCGTATTTATCGGTGTATAACACGCACCGGCGTATAACACGCACCCCAAGTTTAGGAGAGAATTTTAAGGAAAAAAACTTTTAGGAGGGAAATTCAAGGAAAAAAAACTTACATTTAAATGCAGCATGCAGCCTTGCCCAGTGTCCATCTGCAGCCTTGCCCAGTGTCCATCTGTCCATCTGCAGCCTTGCCCAGTGTCCATCTGTCCATCTGCAGCCTTGCCCAGTGTCCATCTGTCCATCTGCAGCCTTGCCCAGTGTCCATCTGTCCATCTGCAGCCTTGCCCAGTGTCCATCTGTCCATCTGCAGCCTTGCCCAGTGTCCATCTGCAGCCTTGCCCAGTGTCCATCTGTCCATCTGCAGCCTTGCCCAGTGTCCATCTGCAGCCTTGCCCAGTGTCCATCTGTCCATCTGCAGCCTTGCCCAGTGTCCATCTGTCCATCTGCAGCCTTGCCCAGTGTCCATCTGTCCATCTGCAGCCTTGCCCTGTGTCCATCTGTCCATCTGCAGCCTTGCCCAGTGCCTTTGCGATCGTGTCAGTCTCTGCGTTTTTTGAAATTTGGCGCCGATTTCTGTGGAGAGGAGCGAGCGGGGCCGAGTGTACTTCGGCTAGACTCGGCTCCTCTCGCAGTCCCGCCCATCTCCACTGACTGCGCCGCTGACGGAGAAAGCCGAGTGTACTTCGGCTAGACTCGGCTCTTCTCACAGTCAGGGGCAGGACTGCGAGAGGAGCCGAGACTAGCCGAAGTACACTCGGCTTTCTTTATGTCAGCGGCGCAGTCAGAGATGGGCGGGACTGCGAGAGGAGCCGAGTAAAGCCGAGTGTACTTCGGCTTCGGCTCCGCTCGCTCCTCTCGCTCGTTTTCAGCAGGGGAATTCGACGGAGTATCGGCGTATAACACGCACCCACGATTTTCCCCTGATTTTAAGGGGAAAAAAGTGCGTGTTATACGCCGATAAATACGGTAGTTATATTGTATATTGGTTGAATTCACTGTGTGCTTAGTAGCACCACTACTCAGCATGAAGACAAATTTTGTTGTCAATTCCTTCAAATCATAACAAAAACCTACTCTGGATGGGTACTCAATATAGAAGGGAGCATGATGTGTTAGGGAGTTTTGTTGAAAAAAAAGGTATGCTGGCTTAAGTTTGAACTTGGTAGGAGAGAGCCTGTGTTACAAACGGTATGAATAATCCATGGAGGTTGGGCATCGTGCAGTTAAGGAAAGAAAAAAAAACAATTTTCCAGAGGAGTTTCAAAGTGGTCACTAGCAGAGGTGGCTCTAGGTTTTGTGAGGCCTTAGGCAAAACTTGGACATGAGGCCCCACTCACGCCCATAATGGGAAAAATAAATAAACTGATAAAAATTAACTGTATTAGTAGGGTACAGTATAGGGGGAGGGTAAGTGGACAGTACACGGGGCAGGAGGGTACAGTACAGGGGAAGGGTAAGTGGATACAGTACAAGGGGGAGGTAAGTGGACACAGTACTCCCCCTCTACCTTCCCCTCCAGAGTTTTTTGCTCTCTTGCGGCACTTTGTAGGGGTTAAGGAAGGACCCTGAGGCAGAGCATCTTATTACTGCTGCTGCTTGTGTGGGTGGGATGTGTACTGCAACAATCACATGGGATGAATAGGAGAGGAGGGTCAGCAGGGATTGGCCCAGTACACATCCCATCCACACAAGCAGCAGCAATCGTAAGATGCTCTGCCTATGTAAGATGCTTAGAGTTCTTTCTTAGCCCCTGAAATAAATGGGTTCGGGGGGTGGGGCTGGGAACCATGAGGTAGGGGAGAAGGAGGAGTGTGGAAAAAGGGGGTGTGGGTGGGGAGTGGGTAGGAAAGAAAGAAAGAAAGAAAGAATGAAAGAAAGAAAGAAAGAAAGAAAGATTGACGGAAGGAAAGAAAGAAAGAAAGAAAGATTGACGTAAGGAAAGAAAGAAAGACAGAAAGATGGAAAGAAAGACAGATAGAAAGATGGAAGGACAGAAGAAAGAAAGAAAGAAAGAAAGATGGAAGGACAGAAGAAAGAAAAAAGATGGAAGGACAGAAGAAAGAAAGAAAGAAAGAAAGAAAGAAAGAAAGAAAGAAAGAAAGAAAGAAAGAAGGGAGGACAGAAAGAAAGAAAAAGAAAGAAGGAAGGACAGAAAGAAAGAAAGATGGAAGGAAAGAAAGAAAGAGACAGAAAGATGGAAGGAAAGAAAGACAGAAAGACGGAAGGAAAGAAAGAAAGACAGAAAGGCGTAAGGAAAGAAAGAAAGATGGAAGGACAGAAAGAAAGAAAGAAATATGGAAGGACAGAAAAAAAAGAAAGATGGAAGGACAGAAGAAAGAAAGAAAGATGGAAGGAAAGAAAGAAAGAAAGAAAGAAAGAAAGAAAGAAAGAAAGAAAGAAAGAAAGAAAGAAAGAAAGAAAGAAAAAAAGAAAGAAATGGAAGGACAGAAAGAAAGATGGAAGGACAGAAAAAAAAAGAGAGATGGAAGGACAGAAAGAAAGAAAGATGGAAGGAAAGAAAGAAAGAAAGATGGAAGGACAGAAAGAAAGATGGAAGGACAAAAAGAAAGACAGAAAGATGGAAGGAAAGAAAAAAGACGGAAGGAAACAAAGACAGAAAGACGGAAGGAAAGAAAGAAAGAAAGACGGAAGGAAAGAAAGAAAGAATGACAGAAAGATGGAAGGACAGAAAGAAAGATGGAAGGAAAGAAAGACGGAAGGAAGGAAAGAAAGAAAGAAAGACGGAAGGAAAGAAAGAAAGAAAGACGGAAGGAAAGAAAGAAAGAAAGACGGAAGGAAAGAAAGAATGACAGAAAGATGGAAGGAAAGAAAGAAAGGAAGATAGAAGGACAGAAAAAAAGAAAGATGGAAGGACAGAAAGAAAAAAAGACGGAAGGACAGAAGAAAGAAAAAAGATGGAAGAACAGAAAAAAAATTAAGAGGGAAGGACAAAAAAGAAAGAAATATGCAAGGAAAGAAAGAAAGATGCAAGGAAAGAAAGCAAGAAAGAAAGAAAGAAAGATGGAAGGAAAGAAAGAAAGATGGAAGGAAAGAAAGAAAGACAGAAAGATGGAAGGAAAGAAAGAAAGAAAGATGGAAGGACAGAAAGAAAGAAAGAAAGAAAGAAAGAAAGAAAGACGGAAGGAGAGAAAGAAAGACAGAAATACGGAAGGAGAGAAAGAAAGACAGAAATACGGAAGGAAAGAGAATGAAAGAAAGAAAGAAAGAGAAAGAAAGAGAAAGAAAGATGGAAGGACAGAAAAAAAAGAAAGATGGAAGGACAGAAAAAAAAGAAAGATGGTAGGACAGAAAAAAAAGAAAGATGGAAGGAAAGAAAAAAAGAAAGAAAGAAAGAAAGATGGAAAAAGTAAGAGAGAGAGAAGGGAAGGAAGGGCACCCCTACATCAGTGTACAGTGTATGGGAGGCAGAAGGGACTGGCTGGATGGACGGATCAGACTTCTTTCCTTTCCATTAGTTGGGCTTGAGCTTGAATCTTCCCGCCCGCATCTCCTGCAGGGCAGCACGTGAGGAGAGGATGGGAGGAGGGGGAGGAGTAGAAGAAGCACTCTCCTCTATCTAGCTGTGCGGGCAGCAGGGGGAGGGGGAAGTGTCAGAGCTGGGCGTCTCTCTCTGGCTGTGATCTGGAGCTCTCAGTGAGCTCCAATCAATCAGTGATTGAAGAATAATGATAAATATCTAATGTTCTTGTATCTTAAGGGCGGTTTCTGAATGAATAGCATTCATAGTCAGGTTGACTTAAAAAGAAAGTGAGTTTATTTTCTCACAGGTGGCATCATAAATACAATGAAAAAATAGTATAACAGTTCAGTTCAGTGTAGGTAAATATATATAAAATAGAATAGATTGCTGTAGCAAGCTTATGAAAGCATATGTCTTTCATGTGTGGTAGTTGCAAACTCCATCTTCCATGCTGCTCTCTGAGTGTTCCCAAAGTGAAGCCGGAAATGACGTTCTTAGACTTCTGGTAATTCAGCTGTTCTTCTTGTCAATCTTAGTGTAAATATGTTATCTCTCTAAAGTGGGTGTGAGTGAGTGAGTGAGTCTTCATGTGTGTTCGTGTCAGTATGTTGTGCAAGTGTGTTGTGTAAGTGTGTTGTGCCCTTCCATCTCAAACTATAGGCTTATATATACATATGAACGTCGTCACCTCACAGAAACATAGAACCTTGTATGGCACACATTAATTTCTGCTAACTTCAGCAATATGTAATAGAGTCATATGGAGTTTGATTGACAGGCACACATGTGGCACTCTATACTTGGGGTGGTGTGCTGATGATGTAATGTCATAACCAAGTATCTCCTATATGAACATATATTACTAACAATAAAATAACTATTAACTAATACATACTAGTATGACTAAGACTTCACTTAAACAAACTTAACAAGAGATATAAAGAAATATATTATTTATCTCACTACGGAAACACTGATCTATTCTGGAGATCTATTCTTGTCACCCTACACCAAGATGCCTTATATGTCATACTCAAATGGCTTCACCAGAAATATCCAGCAATACTCAGCTTTAGATTGAAGAATCATGTCATATCAATTGATCAAGGTCATTCATTCATACCTAATTTACTATGATTAATCATAAAACCAAATATGTTTTGCAAGCTAGCCATGAATTAATATAACACCTATAAGTGCCGAATTATGAATTTGAAATAATATTCTAACAGTGATCTGTCTCACTCGCAGCCTGTTTTCTCTGCAGCAGTGAGTGGAATCGGCGCTGTGCTGGTGGCGTGGATCTCTGCTGCTATAAGATGCAACTCTATAATAAGGTAAACTAGGCAGCGAGGCCCCTTTGTGTAGTGAGGCCTAAGGCAATCGCCTAATTTGCCTAATTAGAGAGCCTCCTCTGGTCACTAGTTAGGCAGATCATTAAGTTAGGACTCCAGTGCATGAAAAAGCAATTCAAATCTTTCCAGTGAGGTTCATTCCTAAACAGTAGCAATACAGGACTCCAGAAAATAAAGAAAATAACTGACAGCTACCCAGAGCACATCACTAAGCAGGTTATATAAGAACAGACACAAATGTGGGTAGGCCATCTTTTCACAAAACACAAACATTTGCTATTCATTGTGCCAACACATCACCTCTAATAAAGTGAAGTGACTTTGCTCTGAACTGGGGTTCCATAACAATATTTTGATGGCCTTATACTCACCAGACCCCATAGTGCCTTTATGCATGTGCAAGGCTCCATCATTTTGCATTGGTAAAATGCTATGTTATAGCCTTGTACAAAATATGCTAGCATTTTCATTGGTGGCTCATGGCTTTACTGTGCTAGTGGTCAATGGTTTTCTAGTAAAATGGGGAAGGTTTATAATCTCTGTCAGGGTTTCACTGCTGTCTCAAATCAAGAGAAATCACCTCGGTGGAAACATAGATGGCATAGTTCTACATAAAAATACTAACTCCACCTCTGTCCAAAACTAAAATGAAAGCTTTGGCTGGAGTTGTGCTTTAATGGTGATTGTATTTATGTCTACGGTATATTTAAAAATCAAATAAAAAAATCTAATTATATATATATATTGTGACAGCAGGAAGGTAAAGTCACCTGGTTGCATCCAGGGGGGTAGATATATTTCGCCCAGATTCAGGCTTTACGCCGACTTATACAACTAGGTGGAGAGTTGTATAAGCCCAGCTGAGGCTAGTGGGATCATGGATGACTCATACCTCTAGGGAGAGTGTGGGGCGTCGTGCAGACAGGGAGTTGATGAGACCAGCTGAAGCTTGTCAGCTCATTTAGGCCTCTATAAGAACTCCCAGCTTCATTAGCTGTTAGCTCATGCCTGGAAGCAGACCTGTGTGGACTTCCTGGGGAGAGTGAACCCTTGTGCGGTGAGACAAAGCCTGTGTGGCTATTTGCTTGGACATTTAAAACCAGGGACTTAGGGACTAGGACAGCACTAGGCTGATCCCAGTTGTTAGTTAGGAAACCTGTATGTTTAGTCAGAGGTCAAGTTGACCAGGATTTATTTTGTTTATGTTTCTTTTGCTTTGCTGTGTTTTGTCACTGTAAATAGAAAATAAACCGCACCTTTTTGACTTTGAAAACCACAAGCTCCGTCTGCTGGGCCTGTTTTTGTGTGGGGAGCCCATCCCGGGGGTCACACACACCCGCTGCCGAGCTAACCCCCTCACAGTTGGTGGAGAACCAGTGGCAGTTTTTTTTAAGCCAGCATGGAGGAGATACTGAAACAGCTGGCTCTAGCAAATGCCAATCAACAGCAGACAAATGCAGGTTTGCAAAGGAGCCTTGCAGCCCAGCAGCAAGCTCATCAACAGAGCCTTGCAGCCCAGCAGCAAGCTCACCAACAGAGTCTGGAAGCTCAGCAACAAGCCCAGCAGCAATCTGAGGCCCGCTTCATAGACCTGTTACAGAAGCAAGAGCAGAGACTACAACAAATGGAAGCAGTAATGCAACAACGTCCGCAGACCAGTGAGGAAAGCCGTCCCACTAATACCGCGTCCTTTGGGGTGAGTCGTTTATTGACAAAAATGACTGGAGAGGATGATCCAGAGGTATTTTTGACCACATTTGAAAGGACTGCTGAAAGAGAAAAGTGGCCTGAGGAGCAGTGGGCTGGACTGGTGGCTCCTCTGTTAACTGGTGAATCGCAGGAGGCTTACTATGACCTAGAGCCTGACCAAGCAAAAGACTATGTGATGCTAAAAGCTGAAATATTGGCAAGGCTGGGTGTCACCCTGGCTGTCCGGGCTCAGCGTGTGCATAACTGGACTTTCCAGCTTGGAAAACCCCCCAGGTCTCAAATGTATGATCTCATTCACCTGAGCAGGAAGTGGCTACAGCCAGAGACTTTGTCCGCACCAGAGATTATGGAACGTGTTGTAATGGATCGGTTTTTGAGAGCTCTTCCTACTGCCATCCAAAAGTGGGTAAGCCATGGAGACCCAGAGACGGCCGGTGGTCTTGTGGATCGTGTAGAGAAATACTTGGCTACAGAGAACCTGACGGCCTCTTCCAGAGACACTCAGACTTTCCACCCTAAGACCAGACCATCCCCAGGGGCGGATAAGATGATTCCAAGGGGTAAGGGTGGAGAGAGTGAGAGGGTGGGAGCTCTACCCCAAGTTTGGCGAGAACAGCCTGGGAAATCAGCGGCTCAAGAGGCGGCAAGAAGGATCGTTTGCTACCGCTGCCGGCAAGCGGGACATATTGCAGCAAATTGCCCGGTTGTGGAGGAACCCATGCAGTGTGACTTTCTGACGGGCAGACGTCAGTCGCTGTGTGCGACAGTCGCATGCACTGCCATTCGAGGAACTGAGAAACATTTATGCAAAATGTGTGTTAATGGTAGAAATGTTGTGGTATTGCTGGATTCAGGTAGCCTTGTGACCCTGATAAAGGCTGAGTTAGTTAGAACAGAGGTCTCTGGGAATAGCAAGGTAGCTGTTATTTGTGTGCATGGGGACACCCGAGAGTATCCAGTGACTACAGTGTGTTTCGAGACCCCCAAAGGTACCCTCTCTCATCCAGTGGGCTTAGTATCTCAGTTACCGCATGACGCCATTGTGGGAAGGGATTTTCCGAAGTTCTGGGAACTGTGGGATGATCCTGAGCCCCCCACTGGTGCCCCTATGTACCAGGAATGTGATAGCCAGAACTCCCCTGAGAGTGGTAAGGACTCTCCGGAATTTCCCTTGTCAGTATTGGCAGGGGAGACTCAAGAAACTGGAGAGGAGCCCGCCTCCTCAGACGAAAACCTACCGTCTGTGGAGTTTTCTAATCTTGAGGTTCACAGGGAAAACTTTGCCACAGAACAGTTGAAAGACCCCGCCCTAATAAAGGCACGGGAAAACGTAGTGAAAATAGATGGCGAGTTAGTGAACCCAGATAATACCTGCACTTACCCATACTTCAGCGTAGAGAAGGACCTACTGTATCGAGTGGCAAAAAGGGCAGAAGAAACCGTTGAGCAGCTTGTGGTGCCCAAACCTTACAGGAAGTTGGTGTTGGAGTTGGCCCATGGGCACATTCTTGGAGGTCATCTGGGGACAGAGAAAACCCGAGAGAGGGTATTACAGAGATTCTATTGGCCGGGGGTGATGAAGGACATAGAAAATTATTGTTCCTCCTGCCCTGTGTGTCAGAGGTCGGCCCCGATGCCACATTTCCGTAGCCCGCTGGTCCCTCTACCCATCATTGAGGTCCCGTTTGAGAGGATCGCCATGGATTTGGTAGGTCCTATAATCAAGTCCGCTAGGGGGCACCAGTACATATTAGTTATAATGGACTATGCCACCCGTTATCCAGAAGCGATCCCTCTCCGAAATACCTCGGCCAAAACCATAGCCAAAGAGCTATCTCTTGTGTTTAGCCGGGTGGGTATTTGTAAAGAACTGCTTACGGACCAAGGTACACCCTTTATGTCCCGGGTTATGAAGGAGCTGTGTAAATTGTTCAAAGTGACGCAATTACGTACATCTGTGTATCACCCCCAAACCGATGGGCTGGTTGAAAGATTCAACAAAACCCTAAAACAAATGTTGAAGAAAGTGGTGGATAGAGATGGAAAGGATTGGGACTGTCTACTTCCTTATCTGATGTTTGCTATTAGGGAGGTGCCCCAATCCTCTACGGGATTCTCCCCCTTTGAGTTACTGT
Organism: Rana muscosa; assembly: GCA_029206835.1. Lineage (NCBI taxonomy): Eukaryota > Metazoa > Chordata > Amphibia > Anura > Ranidae > Rana > Rana muscosa. Next base: position 76,013,940 of record CM055127.1, read on the forward strand.
ATGGGAGACACCCAAGAGGGCTGTTGGATATTGCCAAGGAAACTTGGGAAAGTGAGAGTTCTCCCCACAGGAGTGTGATTGAGCATGTCGCCCTGATGCAAGACCGAATTGCACAGGTAATGCCCATCGTGAAGGAACATTTGGCCCAAGCGCAGTTAGCACAGCAGAGAGTGTACAACCGTGGAGCCAAGACCCGTACCTTTTCCCCGGGGGATAGGATACTGGTACTTGTCCCTATGGTTGAAAGTAAATTCCTTGCCAAATGGCAAGGCCCCTACGAGATAATGGAAAAAAGTGAGCGAAGTGAATTACAAGGTCAGACAACCAGGAAGGCGAAAGCCCGAACAGATCTATCACGTTAATCTGTTGAAAGCCTGGAGGGATAGAGAGTCCCTAGTCGCAGACACTTGGTCACCAGCTCAAACTGGTTGCGTGATTCCTGAGGTTGGAATCACAGCCACCTTGTCACAACCCCAACAACAGGAGGTTAAGGAGTTTGTGCTTCGCAACAAGGAGGTATTCTCTGAGCTGCCGGGACAAACATCTGGGGTAGAGCATGACATTATTACCCCGCCCGGTGAAAGGGTGAAGTTAAAACCCTATCGGATCCCAGAGGCCCGACGGGAGGCAATACGGGAGGAAGTACAGAAAATGCTGAACTTAGGGGTGATAGAGGAGTCCCAAAGTGATTGGTCTAGTCCCATTGTGTTGGTGCCTAAACCGGATGGGAGCTGGCGATTTTGTAACGATTTTCGTCAGTTGAACAAAGTTACAAAATTTGACACCTACCCCATGCCACGTATAGATGAGTTGATCGACCGGCTGGGAACAGCCCGATACATGACGACTCTTGACCTCACAAAAGGGTATTGGCAAATCCCCCTGGCCAAGTCGGCCAAAGAGAAAACCGCATTTGTAACCCCAGACGGGGCGTTCCAATATAAAAGAATGCCGTTCGGGTTACAGAATGCGCCGGCCACATTCCAGCGGAAAATGGACCAGATGCTGAGGCCCCATCGGAAGTATGCTGCGGCTTACCTGGATGACGTAATTGTCCATAGCACAGATTGGGCCTCACATCTGCCAAAAGTGCAAGCAGTCCTGGACTCTGTTCGGGAAGCGGGGTTTACGGCTAACCCCAAGAAGTGTACCATTGGGCAGGAGGAGGCCAAATATCTTGGGTACACCATTGGGAGGGGAGTAATAAAACCCCAACTCAACAAAGTCGAGGCCATCCAGAGTTGGCCACGTCCCAACAGCAAGAAGCAGGTACGAGCCTTTCTGGGAATCGCTGGGTATTATCGGCGATTCATCCCCCACTTTGCTTCTAAGGCTGTGCCCCTAACCAACCTGACGAAGGGGAAAGGGTCGGTCATGATTAAATGGACCCCCGAGGCTGAGGCAGCATTCCAATTCTTGAAACAAGCCTTATGTAGCCAGCCAGTGTTGTACTCACCCGACTTCTCTAAAGACTTTGTCGTACAAAGTGATGCGTCAGATGTGGGGTTAGGAGCAGTATTGTCCCAGGTCTGGAACGGGGAAGAGCACCCAGTCATTTACCTCAGCAGGAAGTTGAAGTCCCATGAGGTAAATTACGCCACCGTTGAAAAGGAGTGTTTAGCGGTGAAGTGGGCTCTAGATTCCCTTCGGTACTATCTGCTAGGTAGGCACTTTGACATGGTTACGGATCACGCTCCGTTAAAGTGGATGGCTCAAAACAAGGAGACAAATAGAAGAGTGAATAGGTGGTTCCTGGCCCTACAGGAATTCAACTTCACAGTAAAGCATCGCCCTGGCGTTCAAATGGGGAATGTGGATGCTTTGTCTCGAGTACATGAATGCCCGATTGCTGGTGTTCCAACCCCGAGGTTAAAACAAGAGGGGGGGGTATGTGACAGCAGGAAGGTAAAGTCACCTGGTTGCATCCAGGGGGGTAGATATATTTCGCCCAGATTCAGGCTTTACGCCGACTTATACAACTAGGTGGAGAGTTGTATAAGCCCAGCTGAGGCTAGTGGGCTCATGGATGACTCATACCTCTAGGGAGAGTGTGGGGCGTCGTGCAGACAGGGAGTTGATGAGACCAGCTGAAGCTTGTCAGCTCATTTAGGCCTCTATAAGAACTCCCAGCTTCATTAGCTGTTAGCTCATGCCTGGAAGCAGACCTGTGTGGACTTCCTGGAGAGAGTGAACCCTTGTGCGGTGAGACAAAGCCTGTGTGGCTATTTGCTTGGACATTTAAAACCAGGGACTTAGGGACTAGGACAGCACTAGGCTGATCCCAGTTGTTAGTTAGGAAACCTGTATGTTTAGTCAGAGGTCAAGTTGACCAGGATTTATTTTGTTTATGTTTCTTTTGCTTTGCTGTGTTTTGTCACTGTAAATAGAAAATAAACCGCACCTTTTTGACTTTGAAAACCACAAGCTCCGTCTGCTGGGCCTGTTTTTGTGTGGGGAGCCCATCCCGGGGGTCACACACACCCGCTGCCGAGCTAACCCCCTCAAAATATATATATATATATATATATATATGTAATTTGCTCTGTATTTTTGTTTTCAGATCTTACATGTTGTGATTTACATTATATAAGCATTTTTTCGTGGTGTATGTGTATGACTTGAAATTAATCAGAATTAATTGGGATATGCATTGCAGGGAATTTATGAAGCAGTGTGCTTCAGTATAAATTAATGTGATCAACAATTAAAGCAAATGTCTGTTTGGAAAAGCTTGTACAATATTTCTTCCAATTATTAAATGGGAGAATTTATCACAGTGGTGGTTGATATTAAATGCATGATCAGCTTTGTTAGTAATATGTAAAGTGTACATGCAATGCACACATATGGTGTTTTTTAATAAGGCAGAGAAAAGAGCAATGCTAATTTTAATTTTTTGCAGTGCAGAGCCTATAGCAATGAACCAAATTCAAACATTTACAGAAGTCAGAAGACCAACAGACATTTGCTGATTGGTTGCTGATGCCGCGTACACACGATCAGAATTTCCATCGGAAAAACCTTGGATGTTTTTTCCGACAGAATTCCGCTCAAGCTTGGCTTGAATACACACGGTCACACAACAGTTCTCTGAACTTTTGACCGTCAAGAATGCGGTGAAGTACAACACTACGACAAGCCGGAAAAATGAAGTTCAATGCTTCCGAGCATGCGTCAAATTGTTTCCGAGCATGCGTAGGAATTTTGCACGTCGGAATTGCTACAGACGATTGGAATTTCCGATAGGAACTTTTTCCGTCGGAAAAATAGAGAACTTGCTCTCAATCTTTTGTTGGTGGAAATTCCGACAGCAAAAGTCCAATGGAGCATACACACGGTCGGAATTTCCGACCAAAAGCTCACATCGGACTTTTCTTGTCAGAATTTCCGACCGTGTGTACGCGGCATTAGAGTTACTTCGGTCCTTGACTTTTTAAAAAGGGCTGATTATGTATGTAACCAACTTGTTAGCTTAGTAAAACAAACAATTCTATCTGGTTTATTTACCAAGCTATACTAATAGTAACAAAGAAGTGCAAATGTAGGTCATTTTCTTTCAGATTTCATATCCTCATCTGGTTAAAATCAGGATAAGAAATGAGGGAAATGGGTGTCATTGAGACAGGAAAGCACAGAGAATAATAGGCACCTGATAGTTCAAATTTTTTCTGCTTTACAAATTAAAAGTTATGGTGACCGGACGTTGATGATGGTGATGGGAGTTTGTGAGGAGTGAGGATGTCTGACTGATCTCCACCCGCTCTATTCCCCGTATGGTTAATGTGTGCCGCGAAGGAAGCAAGATGAACGCCAGGTGAACGGACACTACACCACCGTCGCCACCCCTACATACATTACTGTGCTGTCCACCCGGCACGAATACTCTAAACAAGCGGTAGCATCGCCTCTGTAATCCCGGGGAACGCTGCGAAGTCTCGCGAGATTTCGAGCAGCATAACAAGAGCCAGGAGCAGAGGAGGAGGGGGAGTGGAGAGCAATCCAGAGCGCCGAGAATAGACGCCATATGTACCGAGGTAACCCCCATGGACAGCGAGACTGATTGCCCCTGACTGTCTGGGTCATATGTGCAGTATGATAAACTATGTGGCAGTGTGAGCAGGGGAGCCCCCAATCAGAGTTAGGGATAGCAGCGGCAGCACTAGGTAAAATAAAGCCGATTGAACCCATTGAATATTATTGTATAGAGAAGCTGTGGAGACTATCTTGCATGACTGGACTGTTTGCGCATTAGTGCAGTGTGCTGTAAATTGGGCCCAGCGGAGCTATTTTTGACCTGGTCCCTTTTTGCCCCCCATCAGTACTGGGTATATATGTGCACTTATGTAATTATAAAGTGAACTGTGGAGCTGTCATCAAGCAAAAAAACTACCCTAGCCTAACTCAGTCCCCTACCACCCTCCCAGCTACTTTGCTCGCTTGATGGTTGGATATTGGCTGAGGGATCCCCCGAGATACTGAGGCATTAAGACCACCTCTGACAGCCCGGAACATCAAGCGGTGAGCCTACCAGTATCTACAGTGTGATAAAACAAATAAACTGTGGTAATGTGAGCAGGAAAGTCAGCGATCAATGTGGAGCAGAAGCAGCTATACTGGGTGAATCAAAGCTGAGTGAAAGATCACTGTACAGAGAGGCTGTAGAGGCTAACTTGTACACCTGAACTGTTTGTATATCAAGTACAGAGTACCGTGATCAGCGTCCAGTGGTCTGTCATTACATCTACTGCCAGAACCAGAATTATATGAGCATTTGTGCGTCTATATAACTAAAAACGGAACTGTGGTGCTGACAGCAAGTGTAAATCTATCTTAGCCTAGCTCAATCCTTTTACCCCCAGCGGTTAACACGGTTGGACATAAGCAGAGTGAAGGAAGGCTTTTTATAAGTGGTCTGGGCACAGAGTAAAAGATGTCATCAAAGAAAAAAGAGGAGCAGCCTAACCTGGAGAGCATACAACGCCGTCAGCAAAAGAGAAAGCAATGCAGGCAGCAGCTGCAGCAGCCAAACTGGAGCGGTTTGCCCATTCATCTGCAAATTCGCCAGGTAAAGGGGTTCAGCATCAACAAGTGCAGGCAAAAAGTCAAGCAGGAACATCGGCAGATAGGAAAAGTCAGGGCCAGGGCATATCAGCCCCAAAAACGGCAAGTAAAAAGGGCCCCATGGGAGAAATCCCGGGGGACGCAACGGTACCCGCAATAACTCCTATAGCAGCCCCCGCAATGGCCCCAGAAGTTGATCTACCAGGGGAGGAAGAGCCAACACTGAAAGAAGTACTTTGTGCCGTGAACGTATGCAGGGGGTCATTGAACAGTCTATGCGAACAGATAAAAGGAATCAAGGAGGAGCTAGTGTCAATGGGCCAGGAACTGCAGAGAACTGTGTTAAGGACAACAGTAGCAGAGGAGAGACTGAGTAAAGTGGAAGGTGAGGTGTACCCATTAAAACAGGAGATGCAAGCAATGAAAGAAACAACATACAGGTGGTGGGCCTCCCGGAACGTAGTGAGAATGTTTTTAACCACTCTTTGCGATAGAAAGGGCCCATAGAGTGCCATTTAGAGCCCATCTGAAGGATGGATACCCCAGACTCCTACTTTTGAAATTCCTTAGCTATAATGATAAGGCAATAGCACTGCAAAAAGCAAGAGAGAAGGGGGACATTTTTTATAATAGGTCAAGAATCTCATTGTACCCAGATTTTTCTCCAGAACTAAGTAAACATAGATCTGAGTTTAAATCAATCAAACCTAGCCTTTTAAAGAATAAAATCACATACGCATTACTCTACCCAGCATGCCTTCGGATAATGACTTTAGAGGGGCCCCAGTTTTTTGACTCATCGAGAAAAGCAGCACAGTGGCTGGAAGAGAACGAAATGCAACCATAGACTAAAGACTGAATACTCATGGAAAAGATTAAATAAGGACTAAATTCCAAAAGGATAATTGTGTTCCCCTTTTTTGGGGAGATACCTTCAGGTCATCTAGGATGTGCCCATGAATTGGGGGGGGAGAAGAAGGGGAAGAGAAGGGAAGTGTGGAGCTTTCCTTTTCCCTTTCCCCCTTTTTTTTTTCTTCTTCCCTCCCTTCCCGTATATTACATTATTTTTTGGCTTTTCTCTTGCCCTTTTTTTTTTGGGTGGTTTGTTTTGCTTTTTTAATGCAATTATAAATATTAATATATTAGGGGATGGAGCGGGGAGTCACTGTTAAGTGAGTATCAAAATGTATGAATGGGATACACTAATAAGAAGTTTTTTGATGTACACATTATTTTTAGAGGGGGAGGGGGGAGAGAACAGTGGGAAGGTATATGCAAGGTCACAGGTGGATATTGAGGGGTATGTATGGGAGGGATGGCAGGTATAGGTCACAAGTACAGCCCCTAGGGTTCGCCTAGATAGGCAGGGGGAGGGGGGAGGGAGGGAGGTTGGGGTTTGGTCTAAGGGGTGGAAGGGGGGGTAAAAATGCACAAAACCACAATTCTCACACTTCAAGCACAGGAGAGTGGGGAGTATGAGACTAAGAACCCCAGGGGATACACAAATTTTTGGAAAAACACATTTAAAAAAAGTAACTTTCTAGCAGATCAAGGGCATAGTTGGTGTAGTATAGGTAGGAGGCAAAGGGTTACATTTTTCCTTAGCCTCTTTTTTTTTCTTTTTTGTATTAATGATTTTTTTTTCCTTTTGTTTAGTACCCTTTTTTCTTTGTTATGACTGGTTGCAGCAATCTCTTTCCTGATTTTGTACTGAGGCTCAAGTGGGTCTCTTTTCTCTATGTGTTTTTTTATCATGTTTTTCTTTCTGGTATGCGGCCTTAAACATTTAACGTTCGGGGGATGGGCGACCCGGTTAAAAGAGCTGCAATTTTTGCCACGCTTGAGTGGTATGGGGTGAAATTAATTTGTATACAGGAGACTCATTTAACAAAGGAAACAAAGCTAAAATTATCTAATACAAAATATCAATGCCAGTACCATTCAGTCCACTCCTCCTATTCTAGGGGGGTGATCATAATGATGAAAAAGGGGATGTAGAGAGTCTAGAATAGATGAACTGGGTCACTAAATTTTTTTGCATTGCTTAATAGAAAATTAACCATATGTATTGGCAAACTTTTATATTCCTCCACCTTTCAAAATGGAGATCCTGTATAAATTAATGGAGTTTGCGTTAAATAAGGAAGGCATTTCAGTAATAGTGGTAGGGGATTTTAATGTAGTATTGGACAGAACAGTGGATAGATTCCCACCAGGGACACAAACTGACAGGCGGGGGGAGGGACGTTTTACCCAATTTCTGGAAGAGGTCGGATGGTGTGACATCTGGAGAATGGGGAACCCAGATGAGTGGCAGTACTCTTGTTTCTCGAGCTCATACTCCACATTGTCTATAATAGACATGGCTCTGGGAAATTGGGTAAGTTTGCAGTTAGTTAGTAAAATTGTTTATTATCCAAGAGGGGTGTCGGATTACTCCCCACTGGTGCTGACATTGAATACAGGGAAAAAGTGTCCCACAGGTAATTGGAATATAAGCCCCTTCTGGTTGGAACTTATGGGAAAACCGGAGGAGATAGGTATAAAACTGAGAGAGTTTGTGGGCTTTAATTCGGGGACAGCACCAGTGGGAGTGATATGGGACACCCTGAAGGCCTTCCTCAGGAGGGGAGTTTTGATTCAACAGGTGGCTAAGATTAAGAGAAACTCCAGGCAGTGGGAAGAGAAGATTAGGAAAGAGGTGTTGGAGGCAGAAAAACAATATGTGAAGGATCCAACCCTGATGAAACGCAGGAGATGGCTCGAGAAACAGCAGGAGTATAAAATGGTGGTCATAAGGAAAGTGGAGAACAAGCCCCTTTTCCAAAGACAGAGTGCCTTTGCAGAAGGGGAGAGTGTAGGCCATACATTGGCTCTCTTGGCTAAAACGAATTTGGCTCCCTCTAATATCCCCACAGTTAGGATGTTGGGGGGTGGGATATCCTCTCAAACATCCGTAATACTCGATACATTTGTGGCATACTATCAGGACCTATATAAGTCAAAAAGGGAAGATGAGATGCCACAAATGGATGGGTTCCTGGGGGGGAATAGAAACACCAGTTCTAACAGAGGAGGACAGAAGTGTTATAGAAGCCCCAATAACTCTAGAGGAACTGCAACAGGCAGTGGTGGGGATGTCCAATCAGAAGTCCCCCGGGCCAGATGGTTTGCCAGTAGAGATATACTGTATAAACAGTATGGTGAGGTGCTGCTCCCGGAACTATTGAAGGTGCTGAACTCGGCGGCAGAAGGGTGGAGGCTGCCTGCCCCGATGTCAGAGGCTACCATAATAGTGCTCCAGAAAGAGGGAAAAGACCAACTAGACACAACATCCTATAGACCGATATCATTGTTATGCTCAGATGTTAAAATACTGGCTAGGGTGTTGGCGGCAAGGATGAATAAATATATTGAGAGACTTATACACCCCAGATCAATCCGGATTCATTCCCAATAGATTCACCAGTGCCAACATCAGAAGGCTGTATTTGAATCTACAGACGCCAACTGAGAATATAGGTGGCAGAGCTATTTTATCCCTAGACGCCACTAAGGCTTTTGATAGCCTAGAATGTCCTAGAGAAATTTGGGTTTGGCCCCATTTTCATTAAGTGGGTAAAAACACTTTATAACTCACCAAGCGCAAAAATAAAAATTAACAAGGAATACTCAAAGACATTCAGGCTAGAGAGGGGGACAAGGCAGGGATGCCCCTTGTCTCCACTTCTCTTTGCTCTGGCAATAGAGCCATTAGCAATAGCGATTAGAACTACACAGGGTATACAAGTGTTCCAGAGAGAGGCAGGGGAGGAAAAAAATGCACTTTATGCGGACGATGTCCTGCTTTTCTTGGGGGACTCTACAACATCTCTAAAAAAAGGCGGTGCAGACAGTGGAGGCACTTGGGCAATTCTCGGGCCTGGTGATAATCTGGGAGAAGTCTGCACTTCTCCCGATGGACCCAATAGGCAATGCCGTTCTTGTAGGAATTTCCCAATTAAAACTAGTGGAGAAAATGGACTATCTGGGGATAGTAGTAACACGAGACCCAGAACAATACATCTGCAACAATCTAGAACCACTTTTAGTTAAGTTTAAGCGAAAAGCCGATATTTGGGGACGACTCCCCCTATCGGTGGCCGGACGTAGTAATCTCATCAAGATGATTTGGATGCCAGAACTACTTTATGTGCTCCATAACTCTCCGGTATGGATAGGAAAAGCATGGTTTAAATAGAGACCCTTTTCAGGGAACTAATTTGGAAGAAGGGGAAGGCGAGGATCAGTCTCCAAACATTACAACTACAACTACCAACAAATAAGGGAGGGCTGGCTATCCCACACCCTCGCAGCTATTTTCTAGTGGCACAACTACAGCATCTGGGGGGGGGGTGCATCACAGAAGGGGGAGGGAATGCCAGCGGGAAAATTATGTAATTTGGGGCCCCACATAACACCATAATAGAAACCCTAGAGGCTGATTCCTTCCCCGTTAAGAATCCAACATTAAAGATGATTTCAAGAACATGGCAGGCAGGACAGTTAGCTTTGGGGTATAAGAAGCCAACGGAATACTCCCCCCTCTGGGAAAATAAAAATCTGCAATAAATCCAAGCCATGGGGAAGTTAAAGGAATGGGAAAAGCGGGGTATAACCAGACTAGCGCAACTATATGTAGGCAACACACTGAAATCTTTTTCAGAACTAAGCAGAGAGTATGACATCCCAAATTCCCTGTTTTACACGTATCTGCAGATCAGACATGCCCTACAGGCCCAATTCAAAACACATCCGGTGAGATGGCAAAAAATCCCCCACCTCCAGCGGCTAATTGAGTCATAAATCTTTAAAGGCCTCATTTCATAATTATATACGCAGATTAGCGGTGGCTCTGTACTGGGGGAGAGTGTGGGAAAAATAAAGGAAAATGGGAGGAGGATATAGGCCCTATAACAACTGAACAATGGGAACGGATTTTGGAGTTAGGGACATTGGTGTCACAGAGAGTATCCCACTTATTCTTGGTGCACAGAGTTTATTACACCCCAAAGAGATTATACAGTAAACCCCCCTCTATCGCGGGTGTTACGTTCTGGACCCACCCGTGAAAAGTTAAAATCTGCAAAATAGAAAGACCCTATTTAACCTGTTGTCTACCGCCCACCATCAAATGACGGCGGGCGGAAGACTCTCTCGTTCTCACTCTCTCGTTCTGACAGGACGTCATATGACGTCCTGCCTTTAAAAGGAGCTAGGGGGCGTTGCTGGGGACCCGATGCACGTGCCCGGCGGCCGCGATGGCCGCCAGGCACCCGCGATTGCCCAGTAACCGAGCAGGAAAGTGGATCTGTGTGTGTAAACACACAGATCCACGTCCTATGAGGGAGAGGAGACCGATGGTGTGTCCCTTGTACATAGGGACAACCATCGGTCACCTCCCCCAGTCAGTCCCCTCCCCCCACAGTTAGAACACATCTAGGAAACACATTTAACCCTTTCCTCGCCCCCTAGTGTTAACCCCTTCCCTGCCAGTCACATTTATACAGTAATCAATGCATTTTTATAGCAGGGATCGCTGTATAAATGTGAATGGTCCCAAAAATGTGTCAAAAGTGTCCGATCTGTCCGCCGCAATATCGCAGTCACAATAAAAATCGCAGATTGCCGCCATTACTAGAAAAAAAATGCTATAAATCTATCCCCTATTTTGTAGACGCTATAACTTTTGCGCAAACCAATCAATATACGCTTATTGCGATTTTTTTTACCAAAAATATGTAGAAGAATACGTATCGGCCTAAAAAAAAATGGATATTTATTATAGCAAAAAGTAAAAAATATTGTGTTTTTTTTCCAAACTGGATGCTCTTCTTTTGTTTATAGCGCAAAAAATAAAAACCGCAAAGGTGATCAAATACCACCAAAAGAAAGCTCTATTTGTGGAGAAGAAAGGACGCAAATTTCGTTTGGGAGCCACGCCGCACGACCGCGCAATTGTCATTCAAATTGTGACAGCGCTGAAAGCTGAAAAATGGCTTGGGCAGGAAGGGGGTTTCGTGCCCGGTAGGGAAGTGGTTAAATATACCCTAGGCATGTTTTGTTAACTTTTTAATAGCATTTAAAGGTCTTTAAACACACTTTTAAGCAATAGAAACACATAAAAGATAGAGAGAGCAAGAGCATTGTAAAACACAAAAATATTGTGCTAACAGTATATTGTACAGTACTGATTCACCACTACATAACCACAAAATGGTGAAATATTACCGCAATATCAGAATTAATAGGTCCTAATTAAAATAGCCTGATATACCGGGACCGCAAAAACTGAACCGCGATAGAGCGGGGGTTTACTGTATATGTTTGGAAAGAAGCCAGATGATAAATGCCCTGGGTGCCAAGATACAGGCGACCTCATACACATGATGTGGAAATGCCCGAAGTTATACAGATACTGGGTTATGGTAATAGGCATCATAAATACAACCTTTAAAATGACTCTGGAACTAGAGGCCAAAATATGTTTATTGGGCTGTATAGAGGAGAGGCATGAGCAAAAGAGCATCACGGTAGCGGTATTGAGGTGCCTGTTTCTGGCCAAAAAACTGATAGCAAAAAACTGGCAGTCACAGAAAGCTCCGACAGCGGCAGAATGGGTCAACGTAATAAACACGACAGTGTGGAAGGAGAAAGCAGTTCTCACTAGACGTGGTAATTTTAACAAATTTAAAACACTGTGGGAGCCCTGGCTGAGTAGAATGGGGTGCCCACCCTAGAGAGGGGTGAAGAGCTTAGACTAGCAACCAGAAATTAGCTTGACAAGACAAAGAGAAAAAAGAGAGAAAAAGAGCTGTAACCAATAGATAAAGAAGTTCAATCTTCCTGGAGAGTAAAAAAAAACAAAAAAAAAACGCTATAGTGGTGGTAGAATTTGAACGTGAAGAATAAATTAGCTGACAGGGGTAAAGGGGGGAGGGAAGGGAGGGCAATGGGTAAAGTGTGCACTCTAGTGTTTACATAATGTGATGCATGTATAAATATGTATGTATTTAAAACAAATGTTTTGTATTGAAGAAAATAATAAAGAATATAAAAAAAAAAAAAAAAAATTAAGTTATTCTGTTGCTGTATCTGTCCACAGCGGAGAGATATCCCATAATTTCCAATTTTTGTGACACCTTGTTAGGGAAGAGCTCAAAGCTCAGTCTTAGCACAAGTTTTTACTCATTTGTTGAGAACCGAACATCATGTGTAGTAGTGATATTTCTACTATAAACAAGTGGGGTACTTGTGCGCTACTCAAAGTGTTGAAAAAATAAAAAAGTGTAGATAAGAGGGGGCTGGCTGGCTGCGGGACTGCATGGACACAGAGTGAGAGAGCTCCGATCCAACGGCTCTCCCAGCGACATCACCCAGCAACCCTACAATGGCAGAAACCTGATCCCCTGCTACCTAAGTCTCAATCCAAAATGTCAAAGCAGAGAAACGGCCGCTCGAGACCACAGAAGCTCACTGACTTCTACCCACCAGCTGCAGACAGTGCCCTCCTTCCTCATGAGGCACACAGACACAGCGTAGCGGCCAGGAGAGGGAACACAGCAGCGACTCTGCGGCACTCCGCTGCTCCCCTACAGAACCAGGCAAACGGTGAGTTCTCACCCCCTGACTCTCCTACCACACGAGGATGCCAGAGAAAAGATAAGATGGCACAAAGATCAATCTGGCATAGTCTCTATATAAGATAAAGTCCAATGTTACATGCAGGGCAAGTGGCACAGTCTGTATGGGAATGCACTGGTGGCAGCTACCTTGAAAGCAGGAGGGTGAGGATGGTACTGAGCTTGCCCCAGGGAAACCTCTCACCTACCTATCATTAACAAGGCCTCTGGAAGAGTACCCATCTTCCTCACAACCTGCTACCATAGCGGACCTCAAAGACATGCTTCTGTCCCTTAAGGAATCCCTGCATATGGACATGTCAGCTATGCTTACAAATGTAACCTCTGCAGGCCAGGATCTGTCCCTCTGACAATCTCATACTAAGGATAATATTGGCAAAATCTGTCATGCCCACAATGATCTTATAGATGCTTATAACGATCATGAAGAGGAAATAAAAAGAATCTCAGCTAAATTAGCAGACCTCGAGGACCGCTCGAGACGCATTAACATCAAGTTATGGGGCTGTCGCAAAACAGGTACGCAACCATTATTACATGACTTTCTTCACCAACTTCTGTCTGAGCTGATGCCCTCGGCGACGGAAACAGAGCTCCTTATAGAAAGGGCACACAGAATTCTTAAGCACTTGTACCTCTCTGATGCAATACCAAGAGATGTCCTGGCTCAAATTCACTTTTACACCAACAAAGAAAAAGCAATGTCAGTAGCCCGTACCAATCTCTGAAAAATTTCAAGGAATAACGCTCTATGCCGATCTCTCAGCTGCTACCCTTAACAATAGGCGTCAATTCTTTGCGCTAACAAAGGCCTTACACAACCACAAGATTGCCATCCAATGGGGCCGTCCCACCAAGCTGATAATCACACACCAGGGCAAGAAACATGTTATACACTTGATTGACAGAGGAATCCAGCTACTAAAAGAGTGGAATATCCTCCCTCCGGACACGCCACTTCCCAGCAAGGTCTCACCGCCTAAAATGCCTATGGAGTGGTGTTGATCCCAGCAAAGATTCCTTTATAGTGGGTCACTCCACATACTTCATCCCTCTAAGTGGAGGGCCACCTGATTTAGGATCTCTCTCGCTGTCATCCCTTGTTGCCCACATGGTAGACTATTTCGGGATACTTTTTGTTTCCCTGTTTTTGTTCATCCCACGCTGCAATAAGTGCATCTTATTGCCCATGCAGCTCGGTTTCTGCTCCGAGTGGTTTTTTCGTTTTTTTCCTTTTACTTGGATGTTCTGGACTTATTCTCTTTTTGAGCGCACAACATACTTTTCCTGCATCTATCTCAAAGACCACAATTAATCAACATATAATCCAAGACTTCTTAAACAATTTGCACATCCTCTTGGTAACACCACTTCTAGACTAGAGATTAAGCTCGCTCACTGATGACTCATATCTATCAAGACTAGCTACTTTCCTCCTCATCATCTGTAAATATGGGTTTTAAATTCATATCACTCAATGTAAAAGGCCTCAACAGCCCCCATAAGCGAAGTGCCCTACAAAAAGAGGTCCTTTACCTTCAAGGGGATATCATCTTTATACAAGAGACTCACTTTCTCAAGAGTTTGCCACCAAAACTCACACTGAAGTAGTTTTTACAGGTTTTTACAGCAAATGCTGTTAAGAAGAAGTGAAGTGTCCTGATAGCTATCAAGGACTCCCTTAAATTCCAGCTTAAAGATTCTATAATTGATGACAATGGTAGATGTATTGTTCTAATATGTGACATTAACAATGTGACTTTGACTCTGATCAATGTGTACTCTCCCAACGTTAAACCGACCTGTTTTCTCAATAAAATCCTTAGGCGAATTGCTAAATGTCGCCAGGGACACTTAATACTAGGAGGTGACTTTAATGCTGTTGCAGATCCCTCCATCAACACTTCCATAAATTCCAGAAGACCCTCTACCTGCCTAAATTCACTTTTCCATAAACACGGTCTGTTTGATGTTTGGAGATGTCATTGTGTGGGAGAGAGAGGGACTATTCCTGCTCCTCCACATCTATATCCCGCCCTCACACTCACAGAAGTACTTAAAGTCATTAGGGGACTTCCCAGGTCCAAAGCTCCTGGAATTGACAGATTTTCCAATAAATATTACAAACAATTTGAAAGCTCCCTTGCCCCACACTTAGTGAATATTTTTAACGAAGTGCTGAATGGCGGCCAATTTCCGAAGGAAATGCTCCAGGCTTTAATTACCACCATCCCTAAACCAGATAAAGATTCATCCCTCTCGGCAACTACAGACCAATCTCTCTTTTAAATTCAGACCTAAAAATATATGCAAAAGCACTAGCTCTTAGACTCCTAAATACTGTATATTACCGTCTCTAATCCACCCAGACCAGGTGGGTTTCGTCAAAGGATGACAAGCATCGGATGCCACTAGATGCATGCTTCACATACTCAAATACATTGAGCTCAATAAAATACCGGCACTTTACCTAGCTCTTGATGCGGAAAAGGCTTTTGACCGAGTGCACTGGGGTTACCTTAGAGCTATACTACAAAATTTGGATTTCAGGGCCCAATACTATTGCCATTATGGCACGGTACACACACCCATTGGCCAAAGTCCATTCTGCTGGAGCATTGTCTTCAGAATTTGCCATAACCAATGGCACTAGGCAAGGTTGCCCCCTTTCACCGCTTATATTCGCCCTAGTTATAGAGCCCCTTGCGCACTCGGTCAGATCCTCTCCAAACATCACAGAAATTCAAATGGGTCACGTTAATAATCGAATAGGCCTCTTTGCGGATAATGTAATCCTTATCTTATTATATCCACTGCAGCCACTACCTGCAATCCAGCAACTCTTAGCCCACTTTGGAGCAATATCATACTATAAGGTTAATGACACCAAATCACAAATCCTAGGGTTAAATATACCTCCCCCGTCTCCAGAAGCTTATTAAATCAAATGCACCCTATGAATGGGCACCTTCTCATATCAAATATCTAGGTATCCTTATTCCTTCCACATCAAGTAAAACATACACCTTAAACTACCAACCACTCCTAGAAAGCTTACCCAAAGAACTCTCCAAACTACTGGTCACTGAATTATCGGAGCTATAGAGAATAGCAACCTTCAAGATGATGATATTCCCCAAATTACTTTATCTCTTCCGCACTATTCCTATCCCCCTGCCCCATAAATATTTCACTGACCTATACACTGCACTCTCAAAGTACATCTGGAAAGGCAGCAAACCTAGAGTCACCAAGTGCATTCGCACGTAACATACCTTAGTAGCAGGTATATCCGTTCCCAACTGCTACCATTACTATTCAGCCTCCCTACTAGACCAATCCAAGTTTTGGTGGAAAAAGAACTCAGGTAAAATTTGGGCCTTCCTAGAATGCCAATCCCTGCCGACACCAAACACCAAAGCCGTCCTCTTAGCCACACTTGCTGGGTACAGCTCCTTCGATGTTCCATACCCCTCTGTCCACGCAACAATTTAAGCCAACCGTACTTACGCCAAAACCCCTCAGCCGAGACACCCAGCTGTCACCAATTTAATGTTTACAAACTCATATCTCACACTTAAATTTATCCTCTTGGTTAAATGTAGGCATACACCAGATCAAAGATCTATTGGAGAACAACTCCATTCGCCCCTTCCCAGACCTGTTTTTTTTTTTAACCTTCCGTCTACCGAATTCTACTGATACATACAAGTTAACCACCTTTTTTTTAAAAAGACTCTCTTTCCATCAGAAACTACATTGCCCCAATCACTACTTTTGTTCTATTAAAATGAAACCCAGCAAATTAAAGGTATGTCTTTATTTTATAAAGCTATCTCTAGATCTCATGAATACCATTAATACACCACTATAAATAAATGGTAAAATTACCTAGGGAACACTCCCTGCCTGCCGTTTGTATGTTCTACCCTGTGCCTGCGTAGGTTTCCTCCCAAACTCCAAAGACATGCAGGTAGGGTAATTGGCTCCTGTGTAAATTGAACCTAGTATGTTTATGAATGAATGTGAGTTAGGGATCTTAGATTGAAAGCTCCTTGAGGGCAGGGACTGATGTGAATGTACAATGTATATGTAAAGCACTCCAAAAATTGACAGTGCTATATAAGTACTTGATATAAAGAAGTTAATGTATGTGTTCCTAACTTAAACTTTTCTAGAAACTGGAAAAATTGAGTTGGCTTTACTTAAACCTATGGTCTAAAAAATGGAAAAACTGTGTTGGCTTTACCTAAACCTATGGTCTATAAACTGAAAAAAAATAGTTGGCTTTACTTGAACCTTTGGTCTATAAACTAGAAAAATGTAGTTGGCCTTCCACATTCCAATACGTCCCCTGTCCATAGACCAGGGATGTGCGGGAGAAGCCCTTGTTCTCATCAATATGGGGACAGTTTGCTTTGCTAGGGGAGTTACCCAATGCAAGGTACACCTCCATGCTGAAGGCATGTGGCTTGGTATGGTTCACAAAGGAGGGTGGAATGTTGAACCCCCCCCTGTTTTTGACCGACCAGACTGCATGCTCAGGTATGAGTCTGGTAATGATTCTTGCAGGGTACCCTACATTTATTTTAATGTTTTTTGTGTAGGTTCCTTCTTAAATATCATTCCTGATATATAGACACACCCCTCCCCCTCTTCTACCCTCCCTGTCCCTTCGATACAAGGAATACCCCTGGATGTTTTCCAGCCAGTCATGTGAGCTGTCAAACCAAGTTTCTGTTATTCCCATGAAGTCCACATCCTCCTCGTGTAATAGCAGCTCCAGTTCTTTCATTTTATTGACCAGGCTCCTGGCATTTGTGAACATTCCCCTTTGTTTTGTACTGGTGCATTTAATTTTATCCATATGATTTCTCATGCTTAATTTTTTATTTGGTAAATTATTAAGCCTGGGATTACATGTTATGAATATATTATCACTAGTGCCTCCACTATTCTCCTCTGTCTTATCCTCACTGACAACTATTGCTTCCTCTGAACCCTCCCCCCAACACCTAGTTTAAAAGCACCTCCAACTTCATAGCCATCTTATTTCCCAACAGAACAGCGTCCTACCCATTTAGGTGTAGCCTGTCCCTACTAAAGAGCCGGTAACCAACTGAAAAGTCAGGAAAGTTCACCAAGAACCCAAAACCTTCCTTCCTACACCAGTTTTTAAGCCACTTGTTAATTTCCCTAAGCTCCTGTTGCCTCTCTGGTGTGGCTCGAGGTACCAGCAATATCTCTGAGAATACCACCTTGGAGGTCCTTCTCTTCAATTTAACTCCTAAGTCCCTGAAATCATTTTTTGGGGCGCTTCACCTTCCTCTTACTTTGTCAATGGTACCAACGTGTACCATGACAGCTGGGTTCTCCTCAGCCCCACCCAATAATTTGTCCATGTGATCTGCGATGTGTCGAACCTGAGTGCCCGGTAAACAACATACCATTCGGCGATCACGGTCTTTGTGGCAGATTACCCTATCTGTCCTAGTGATTTGGCATTGCTGGAAGATTGGTCAAAGCAGTGGAAACTGCAGTTCAATGTTTCTAAAATGTAACATAATGCACCTAAGGAAAAATAATCCCCTGAGAGTACAACATTGGGGGTGCAGTGTTAGCCAGCACTACAGAAGAAAAAGATTTTTCAGCAAACAGTGTGACCAGGCAGTGGAAAAAGTGAATAAAATTATAGGATACATCACTAAAGGGATCACCAGCAGAGGAAGGAGGTCCTAATTTCCCTATATAGATCTTTAGTGAGACCTCATTTAGATGCATTGATGGGCACTGATAGGCGGCAATGATGGGCACTGATAGGTGGCACTGATGGGGACTGATAAGTGGCACTGATAGGCACTGATAGGTGGCAATGATAGGCAGCACTGATAGGCAGCACTAATGGGCACTGACAGGCAGCACTGATGGGCACTGTTGGGGCTGCACTGATAATTAGGACACTGATGATTAGTGCCCTGATTGTCAGTTTAGATGTCCCCTGTGTAGATTGATGCTTACCGGTTGACAGCGCATGAGGAGAAAACTGCCGATAACTGACAAATCCTGTTAACTGTGATCAATTGTGATTGGTTACATGGTAAAGAGCCGCTGTGATTGGCTCTTTACCCCGATCTATGAGCAGCTGTGTCCGACACAGCGATTATAGATCACTGCCAATGCACGCCGCAGGGGGAGCAAGGGAAGCACAATCACGGGAGGATGTCAATAGACACCCTTCTAGAAATGTGTAACCGCACTGTAGCCATCATTCGGGCTATAGTGCATTCATGAAGAGGTTAAGCTAAGGGAAAAATACTTTGCAAAGTAAACAGCCTGTTTGTTTTTAGTAAATCAAGTCCAATGTAACAAATAATGGTAAATAAACAACTATAGATAAATATACAGGTGAATTTTGTAACACCTTGTACTGTTGCCATAAGGTATATAGCTGTCTTATATGATAAAGTGTTCTGTGATAGCATGCACTGTGTTGTTGTCTTCCTGCTTTGTTATACCATATGTTTCCTCAGAATTAATTGTTAGTTTGATATACTGAAATTTGGATTTTTAAACTACATAGCCGATACTTCAGAAAACAAAATATATATATAACTATGATATGAGAATATGAGAATAGGGAACACCAGTTACCCGTTCTCACAGTTACAGATAAATTATACAAAAGTCATACTAAAACCCCATTCAAACCTGAGGGGTTTGCATGCCAAAGCTTTAAACTGCTCAGCATACAAAATCCCATGGTTTTTAATTGTGCATGTTGGCATCTGAGTGTAGTGGCACTTGAGGCTTATACCTGAAAATGTGCCTGAGCTTCTTATGGGTTACAAACTACAATCTTCAAGCTTCAAATATTTTTTGCCTCAATAGACTTAAATGGAAGTGTCTGAAAAACTGTGAAAATTTGCATGGAAAAACACACAGTTGCGCCCTTATTGCGTATTTTTGTTCCCTAGTTTTTAGCTTTCAGCTGGCTAAAATTACCTTTTAAAAAACTTTCAGACCTCAGAGGCTGACAAACATTAGCTAAAATGCCTGTATAAATGCTCGAAAAAAAAAAAAAGAAAAGAAAAGCAAAACGACCAAAGATGCCCAGCTCAAGTGTGAATGCATCCTAAAGGTACCTATGCACTGTGTATGGCTACAGCTATTTTAGATAACTATTTGTGCATGTTTGTCTAGTATTTGAATAGTCAATTGGACATGCTGGAAATGTTCATTTGTTTCTCAAGCCCAGTACACACAGGCGTTTTTCCCCACGCAAAAAAAAACGTTGTTTTTCCTGACGGGATTCCTGCCAAGCTTGACGGGATTCCTGCCAAGCTTGCCTTGCATACACACTGTCAATCCAAAATCCCGCCGGTCCAAAGCGCGGTGACGTACAACATGTACGACGGCACTATAAAGGAAAAATTCCATTCTAATGGCGCCACCCTTTGGGCTGCTTTTGCTGATCTCGTGTTACCGCGTGTTCGTAAAATTTTGGTGAGAGACGATTCTCGCTTTTCAGTCTTTGTGCTTTCAGTTTGTTTTCTGCGGTTCAGTTTTTGCTTGTGGGTTCGTATCTTGTCTTTCAGGGCGTGTAGTCAGGTCGTATCTGTTTTTCAGTGCGTTCTTGTCCGCTCGTTTCTGATTTTCAGGTTATTCTTCATAGGCCTTGCTGTTCTTCAGTGCATTCTGTTTAGTTCGTTCTGACCAGCCGAATGTTTTCTAGCCATGTTGCGGGTACGTACTCGTCATAGAGTTCGTGCTGTGTGGGCGCTTGGTGTTTGTCTTCACCAGTCCATGAACAGGGTGAGGAGTAGTTCATGGACCAAGAATTGGTTGCTCCAGCATGACCAGTTCTGTCACATGCCTCTGCTGCGGGAGATCCAGGACAATAATCCTGATGACTACAGGAATTTTCTCAGGATGACGGACCCCGTTTTTAAGCATCTCTTGGCTTTGGTGTCCCCTATATCATGAGGCAGGACACCGTCATGCCGGAAACCATCACTGCTGAGCAGAGGCTAGTTGCCACGTTGCGATACATGGCGACTGGGAGAAGCCTGCAGGACCTCAAGTTCATGACAGGCATCTCGCCCCAGGCTCTGGGGATCATTATCCCAGAAACCTGTTCAGCCATAATTCAAGTTCTGCAGAAGGACTATATTAAGGTAAGTTTTCTCCTTTAACATCACATTCTATGTAATTTATGTATGCTAATGTATTGTATTTCTTTCATCATTCCCTAATTACCATGATTGTAATATGCTGAGAATGTCCCCTGTGTCCCCATGCATATTGTAAGCTTTTAATGGTTCTTTTTTGGCCTACTTGCATATTTCCCTTAACTAACCTGTCCAGCTTGCTATCCTGGGCCCATACACACCTAGCCAAGTCACTTACCAATGTATTTTGTCAGCTCCATTGTAGTGCTTTACCCCCCCCCCCCCTTAAAATGTCTACAAATGTATATTTTCACATTAAATTCTGAGTGGTAGTTTTTTTTTTGGGGGGTCCCAAACTCATCTAGCCCCCCCCCTAAATTTTTTACAATGGGCCATCAGAGGGGGTGAGGAATCTGATAAGTGTGCCTTCTATTTTTTTCTTTAAATACTCCTTAAAATAAATGTTAAACTGATGTTGGCCAACAATGTTTTTGTATAATCTACTTGCAATGTTATGTGCAAAAGTACTAATATAATTTTTTCTTGTTCGTCTCCACAGCTTCCTTCCACGCCACAGGAATGGCAGAATGTGGCATTCCAGTTTGCCCAGCAGTGGAACTTTCCTAACTGCGGAGGGGCAATAGATGGAAAGCACCTCCGCATCGTGCCACCACCCCGTTCGGGGTCTTATTACTTCAATTACAAGGGGTTTCATAGCATTGTGTTGATGGCGGTGGTGTCAGCACAGTATGAATTCCTCTATGTGGATGTGGGGAAGAATGGCCGGATGTCGGATGGGGAAGTCTTCTCCCAGACGGAGTTTGCTATACGTCTCCAGAGTGATGACCTTGCATTTCCACTGGATGCAGAGAATGTGGAAGGACTCCCCTTTGTGTTTCTGGCTGATGAAGCCTTTGGTCTGGGACCACATCTCATGAGGCCATTCCCTCAGAGGACCCTCACCCCAGAGAGGAGGGTTTTCAATTACCGGCTGGCCAGAGCCCGAAGGGTTGTTGAGAATGCCTTCGGGATAATGGCCAGCCGGTTCCGCCTGATTCTCACTTCCATCCACATGGCAGAGTATAAACACAACTACATTGTTTTTTGCTGCTGCATCCTGCACAATTATTTGCGTAAACTTTCTCCAAATTATATGGCCACAATTGGGCCTGAGGCCGGACTTTCAGCTGACAATACTCTGCCAGGCCTAGAATCTGGCCATCCTTGCTTGCCCCTCTCCAAAGCGCCCATGAAGTTCGGCAGCAATATGTTGAATATTTCACGGGTAGGGGGACCATTTCTATGCCAGGCAATGTCTAATCAATTTAAAAAATAAAATAAAGGGGGGCGTGTCCGGACGTGAACCAGGGAGGACATGTGGATACTGAGCTCTCCACAGGCAGTGTAAATTCACGGCCATCTCTGCCCTATCTCACCCCGGGGGGGCCCAATTTCAGTGCCATCAGCCCCTGGGCCTCGTCTCCTACGGCCCTGGCTGATTAGTGGAAGTTTTTGGCCGACTTTACCTGCTCTAGGCCTGAGAGTGTTCCCGCATTGCTGAGGCCCGCCGCCATCTTGGGGCCTACGGATCCGCGGGCACTCTTCCGCATCTACCCTGTGCAATCCGGGGGTAAAACGAGTGTTCCTCCGCCGGCCGACAGCTGCCTCACTCCTGGAAAACAACTAAGCATCGGAGGAGTTGCCCGGAGGACCCTGCTATCCACTTCCCTATACCGCGATCCGACGCCATCTTGCGGCCTGTCGACCTGCCTTCTTCCAACCCTGGACACAGTGAGTAGTGGGGTAGTATCTTGCCCCCTCCAATTGGGACACGCTAGGGTGAGACTGTATGCCCGGGGGGCCCTGTACGCTGGTCCTGGTGGGGAGATTTTGGCCTGAACGGAGCGGAACTCACCCGGGCGGCACACGCTATCAGGAAAGCCCCCGGCTCCGGCCTACTTACGGAGGTCGGAGGCCATATTGCTACTCCGGGTACACCTCATATTTACAGTGACACTACATCTGGGGCCCGGCACCTTCACTTCTGGGCCTGGGTTCTCCACTGGACATCTGTGGGTCTGTGGATCCCCCTTTCTACAGCCACTGCATTAGTCACTGCTGTACCTGACTGGTACACATGACAAATAGAATGATGGTCGTTCCAGCTGACACAGGGGATGCCATTTAAGTGAGTTCAGGATCCCGGCTGCTCTCCATGATCCCCGAGTTGTTACCTTAGCCATATTATAGCCCCGGGGATAAGCCTGTTTATTCTCTAAGCCCCTTGCGCATCACATGGGAAAAGTTGGCCAGCAGCAGCGATATTATAAGCCTTTATTTGGATCACGTGTAGAATCAGATATGGAACGCTATGTTACCAGGTCGCAATCTGCGACCTCGCACTCCCCCACAGTTCCGCACACTTCAATAGACCCAATACTGGGAACGGAGAATGCTGAGTACCCTCCATTAGCTCCCACCCAGGGTACAGATTCCACCTCATCCTCTCCTCAGGAGATACTTACCCCAGACATTCTGGATGCCAAGTTGGACGCTAAGCTACAGCTCCTGCTTCAACAAATCACGTGCAATGTCTCGGCAGAAGTGAGCAAGTTAGCTGCAGAACTGAGGGGGGAAAGCAACCAAATTGGGGAACGTACGGACACTCTTGAAAATAAATTTGATGAGTTGATAAGCTATGTTCAGGCTGTTGAGGAGGACAATCATAACCTACATATTTCGGTTTCTCAACTGCAATTGCAGCAGGAGGACCTGGAGAACAGGGAAAGGAGGCAGAACCTGCGCTTCAGAGGTATCCCGGAAACGGTAGGAGACCCTGACTTACGCACCTATCTTCTTGGTCTTTTCAATACCCTGGCCCCCACAGTGGTGGATATAGACTGGCGCCTTGAGAGGGCCCACCGATCCCTGGGCCCAAAACCTCCGGCTGGAGCTAGACCCAGGGATGTTATAGTCCGATTCCATTTTTTTGAAAGTAAGGAGGCTCTGACCCTGGCCACGCGCAATAAATCCCAACTTCAGTACAAAGGAGCAAAATTGCAGATCTTTAGCGACCTCTCTCCAATTACCCTTGCTAAACGTAGAAATCTACGCCCAATCACCTCCCATCTACAACATCATAAGATCCCCTACTACTGGGGTTTCCCTTTTCGCCTTATTGTATCCAGGGATGGTGTCCAGGTTACCCTGCGTGAACTGCAGGAAGGCGAAGCTTCCTGAAACATCATGGCCTCCCCCCTTTGCCAGAAGATGATTTGATTCCTCCAGCTGCCCAGGTCCGTCAACATCCCGCCACTCCTAACCGCATCTGGACCCCCGTGAGGGGCAAATCAAGGAAACAATTCTCAACACCCCAACGTCTGCGTGCCTCCAACCAACCTCCTTGATTCACCCATACGTTCCTCTCTGGATCCATAATTTCATGCTCTCTGCATCTCCGTTTCTCCTCGATTCTAAAACAGATACGAAGATTGTTGCTCTGGTTTACAAAAGTTTTCAGTCTACCCTGGTTCCTGTTCAGGGTAGAGTTCTTCTCCAACCCATGGGGTGAAAATCACTACAAATATTGTTGACAGTGTTTTCCTTCTTGGTCACCGTACCCTAATTGGCAGTTACTCCTGTTTATTTGCTGACTTTCTAACCCTTGTCAACAGGTCCCTTACTGTCAGACTTATTTTAAAGGTTACCAAGTTCATAAGAAGAGCAGCCGATCCTCCCCATCTCTCTTGCTAGAGTTTTCTGATGGAAGTTCGTGTATGTCCCTATTTGGCCTTGGCTTACTTCCAAGGTCCCCTGAGACGCAAGTGGCTTTCAGGCTTTCAAGAACTTAAGTTCTATTTTCTTTTTTTTTTTCTGTTGATTTCTCTTTTTTTTATTTTTCTTATGTCCATGGTTATAAGTCAGCCTTGTAGGTTGAAAGTGCAATGTTTTTTTTTTCCTAACCGAATGTCATTTTCTTACAGGGTTTATCTGTTACTATTTGGGCCCCGAAGGGATGCCTTTGTCTGCAATGTTTATTCACATCATTGCTTTTACACGCATTTTTGCTTTTATGTCTCTGTTTTCTATATTTTGTTATTTTTTAGATTCAAAATTCTTACACAAGCCTGTTTGAATGTCTTACTATGGCTAGTGATGAGCCGAACACCCCCGGGTTCGGTTCGCACCAGAACCCGCGAACGGACCGAAAGTTCGTACGAACATTAGAACCCTATTAAATACAATGGATGCGAACGTTCGAATTCTAAAGTGCTAATTATAACAACTATTATGCATGTTATTGTCCTAAAAAGGGTTTGGGAACCCGGGTTCTGCACCAGGGGACATGTATCAATGCAAAAAGAAGTTTTAAAAACGGTCGTTTTTCGGGAGCAGTCATTTTAATGATGCATAAAGTGAAAAAAAAAAAGTCAAATATTCCTTTAAATATGGTACCTGGGGGGTGTCTAAAGTATGCCTGTGAAGTGCCACGTGTTTCCCATGTTTAGAACTGTCCCTGCACAAAATGACACTTCTAAAGGAAAAAAAAGCCATTTAAAACTGCTTGCGGCTTTAATGTAATGTCTGGTCCCGGTAATATGGATGAAAATCTTTAAGAAAAATGGCATAGCTACCCCATGACCCCCCCCCCCCCTACCCCAGCCCCTTTGGGTCTTGTATGGATATTAAGGGGAACCCCGCACATAAAATAAAAAAGGCCCTATATACTCTGAACAGCCGTATACAGGCGGTGCATACAAGACAGGGACTGTATGTTTGTTCTTATGTAGAATGTGTTTGTAATTTTGAACAGGTACATTGTTTAAGTGTAGCTCCAGCCCAAAAATCTATTTTTAAACTTTTTGGAAAACATAGGTAAGGGTTATCACCCCTGTAACATTTGTTTTGCTGTCTGTGCCCCTGTTCAGAACATTTCACCTCACTTTCCGTCCCAATGACAACTGTTTTTGAAATGTGGTGTTTTTCTTGAAACAAGGATTGCTGATAAAGCATCAGTACAGAGGAGACACCTTTCTCCCATATTAATTATTACAGGAGAGAATTTTCCTTCCTAGGGGTAGATTTCCTCTCACTTCCTGTTGTCTTCTTGCGTTTGCAAGTAGGAGTCGTTTGTAAGTTGGATGTTTGAAAGTAGGGACCTGCCGTATATAATCTGCAGAAATAGGCCCCTTAGTTGGTGTTGGCACAACACTGTAAGCACTCACAGTTACTCTTGGTTGGTGCTGGAACGCCCTGCTGTCAACTATTATATCAGGAATTGTAATTACATATAATTGTTGAACAGTGGTAGTAAAAATTGGGCCTTTGATGGTGGTGCTGGTGCCACAACACTGTAAGCCCTGACAGTTACTCTTGGTGGGTGCAGCAATGGGCCCTGCTGTGAATTATTAGATCAAGAATTGTAATTGCATGCCCCTGTTGAACAGGGGCTGAAAAATTGGGCCTTTCGTGGTGGTGGTGGTGGTGGTGGTGTTGCCACAACACTGTAAGCCCTCAGAGTTACTCTTGCTTGGTGGGTGCAGGAATGGGCCCTGCTGTGAATTATTAGATCAATAATTGTAATTACATGCCCCTGTTGAACAGGGGCTGAAAAATTGGGCCTTAGGCACTGGTGGCACAACACTGCAACCCCTCACAGATACTGTACTTGGAGCACAGCAATGAGCCCTGTTGCAAAGTATTGCTTCAAAAATTGAAATGACACGCCCCTGTTAAACAGGGGCTGAAAAATTGGGCCTTAGGCACTGGTGGCACAACACTCCAACCCCTCACACATACTGTACTTGGAGCACAGCAATGAGCCCTGTTGCAAAGTATTGCTTCAAAAATTGTAATTACACGCCCCTGTTAAACAGGGGCTGAAAAATTGGGCCTTAGCCACTGGTGGCGGCACCCATAAACAAAAATGATCTTCCAAGCTATCATCATCAATCGTATCATTGAGGACTCGGAGGAGGAGGATAGCCAGTCAACATAACAGCACAGGCACTCAGCATCAGCATCAGTCTTGAAGGGATGTGACATGTTAAAATCAATTAGTCTGTTATATCAGCATCAGGTGTGTGGTAGCTGGTGGTGATCCAAGACTGGTTCATCTTGATGAAAGTCAGTCGATCAACCGAGTCGGTGGACAGGCGCACCCTGTGATCCGTGACAAATCCTCCAGCAGCACTGAATGTGCGTTCCGAAAGAACGCTGGATGCAGGACAGGCCAGTAGCTCAATTGCATACTGTTAGAAAGTGAAAAAAGAAATTGCGCTACAGGTATGGAACTAGGCAGATATATCAAATGCCTAGGAACAAACAAAGGGAAAAAGCAGCAACTATTCTGAAAACTAACAGTGCATACAAATAAGAAAAAATATATATAGTCGCGCTAACTTATGAATATAAACATAAGCCCACCACTGAGTAATTGAAAAAATTGTTTCCAAATCACCACAGTGATAAATTATGTGAGTGCTCAGTGAAGAACAATAACTAAACAATGTAAACAAAGCATATAAATTAATAATAATACAAACTTAATTAATAATATTATTACATGCTTGTATAGGACCCTTAAATGATCAAGTCTAAAGTCCATACAAAAAAAAAAAAACACACCCGTGATCAAGTGTCCATACTAGATAAAAAAGAAAAAAGGAAAAAAGAAAGAAAACAAAACAAAAACGATTCCAAATCTTCTTGTATTCGTGACTTTCACCACCACCAGTAAAAATTCCTGCTTACCAAAAAGCGATGGTCCCCTATAACGGAGGACCCCAAACAGCCTCAAATGGTAATCAATAGGACTCCAAGCTTCAGTATATGTTGAGCCTCAATTAATTTGGTAGCCAGAACGCTCATATACCATCATGCAGTACTCGATGCGGAACATGAAAGGAAGGGAGGACACTACATAGTGTAAAATCCTTGGTGGATGTTTATTTAAAAGAAGAAAACATACTTACAAAAATGCAGTTTAAAAACAGCCTTAGAAGTGTGACAGCGCCGACCGGTCAAAGGCGCTAGTCACACACATACGTCCGTGGAAGTCGAGCAGTGGAGGGTGACGTCAGCACAAAGCTCGTATCCTGCCCTACGCGTTTCGTGAAAATTCACGTCGTCTCGGGGCACGGGCGATGGGCTGCGTCACCCCCTCTTTATAGGGAACACAAGAACTCAAGGGTCCGGCCCGAGGGAGGGCGCGCGCGCGCGCGCACCTCGCGCCGCGAGGTAACCACGCCACGCTATCGCATCCGCCAAACAGCAAAAACAGCGGATGCGCGCGCATCTCTCCCCACGAGGAAACCAAGCCTCGTTTGCAAATACATACCGTGCGCGTCATCACGCCAAGCGGGATGACGAAAACATGGTGGGGAGTATGCCGCACATACGCGTGTCCATGGCAACAATGGCCACGACCGCAATACGCGCGCCACCCAAGGGGGAGGAGCCTCCAGGTGTGTCACAGGAGACAGTAAGACCCACAACCTCCGCCGCAACCATAATGTGCGGTGAACATAATGGGACCTTAAACTGCTCCAAATTTAACAACCTAACTATAGAGGACATGTACATACATGAATATAAAACATAAATGTCATGACAATATCTAAAACCATACATGTTTAAAAATACGTAGATAAATTGCCTCATAATAGTTAATAGTCCTTAAATGATAATAAAATCACCAAGGTTACAACAGTTACCATCTAATCTCGTCCCTCTTACAACCCCGCTTAACATGGTCAAATGTCCATTACAAAACGGGAAAAAGAGACGGAGATAAACGGTTAAATTTAAACGGAATAAGGAAAAGAGGAAGAAAAAAGTGTGCATACAGCACAATCTGCATCTCCCAAAAACTATAATTCAATATAATTCAATAGTCCACCCCAAACAGCCATTATAAAAACACAATTAACTGATTGGCTAGATTGATTCAAGAATTGTTAATAAAAGCGTTGACATCGGTGTCCACGTTGAGTCCATGCGGAACATAAGTTCTCAACCTGTATACCCATGCCATTTCCTGCTTGGAGATTTCTCTCACAAGTGAGCTGCCTCTCCAGTGGGGTCTATATTTGTCAATAGCGATGAATAGTGTACCAGACGGGTCTCTCTTGTGAACTTGATCGTAGTGCCTGGATACAGAGTGTTTATCGAAACCTTTGCGTATGTTCGCTATATGTTCGTTAAGTCTCACCCTTACTGCCCTTTTGGTCCTCCCCACGTATTGGAGACCGCAAGGGCATTGTATGAGGTAAATAACCCCCAAAGATGAACAAGTAATAAAGGGTTCGATTTCATAGGAACGGCCCGTGCTCGTTGAAGAAAAATGGCTAATCTTCCTATCCCTGCAGCTATTCAGGCTGCACACTTGGCATTTTTTGCATCTATAGTATCCTGTCAAGTTCTCTAGAAATGTTCTATTGGCCCGTGGGGGGTCCTGGACACTTGGGGCCACCCTACTGGACAGTGTAGACGCCCCCCTAAATACAATAGCTGGTCTCTCTGGAAGGGACGGTGCCAACACTAAATCACTGGTTAACACATGCCAGTGCTTACGTATCAGACTTTTAATGGTCTGATGCTGTACGGAGTAGGTGGTAATAAATGGAAGAGAAAACTTACCATCCCTAACCACCCTCTCCCTGTCAGCCAACAATGATTCTCGATCGATCTCACTGACAGATTGTATCAATTGAGACAGATCACTCTGTTGATAACCTTTATCAACAAATCTCTTAGAGAGGATCTCGGCCTGGCATTTGAAAGCCTCTAAGTCTGTACAGTTACGTCTCAATCTGGTGAATTGTCCCTGGGGGACGGCCTTCAACCAAGGGGCATAATGACAACTGTCAAGCGGAATATATGAGTTCCTGTCAGTTGGTTTGAAATAAGTGGTCGTAACAAATTTGCCATCAACCACTGAAATTTTCAAATCCAGATAGTGTACTGACTCCTGACTGGCCTCAAAAGAGAATCTGATACCTCTGTTGTTATCGTTTAGGGACAACATGTAATCCCGCAAAGCAGATTCGCTGCCATCCCATAGGAGGAGGACGTCGTCGATGTACCTAACCCAGAGAACAACCTCTGGTCTCCGGCAAACATCGACGACATCCTCCTCCCACTTGGCCATGAACAGGTTGGCCAGGCTAGGGGCGTACTTCGCCCCCATCGCCACACCTCGATCTTGGCGGAAGAATTGATTATCACACCAAAAATAATTGTGACCAGCTGCATATTTCAGTAGGGTCATAATAAAATTAATTTGCCGCAGTGGTAGATCTGATCCTCTCACTAAATACATCTCAACAGCCTCAAAGCCACGCTCATGGGGGATGATGGTATAGAGCGAGGTCACGTCTGCCGTGACCATCCATATACCATTTGTGGGAGTGAGATCTCTGAGTAAATTGATAACGTGTTTAGTGTCCCTTACATAGGAAGGGATCTGCTGAACCAAAGGCTGCAGGAAAAAATCAATATACTTCCCGACCCGGGACGTGATAGAGTCTATCCCACTTACAATGGGTCGTCCCGGGGGGGAAGTAAGGCTTTTGTGGATCTTCGGGAGGTAATATATAACGGGAGTCCGAGGGGCACAGGGTATCAAAAACAATCTCTCCCTGTCACTGAGGATGCCCTCCCGGTGTCCCTCATCCACAATAATCTCAAGGTCTCTTTTGTATTTGACAACGGGGTCCCTATTCAGAGGGGTATAGGTTTCGGTGTCATCGACGATCCTGTGTAACTCTTTCAAGTAGTCACACCTATCGAGAATGACTATCCCTCCCCCTTTGTCTGCAGGTCTGATGACCAGGGACTTGTTGGAACAAAGGGACTCAAGCCCTTTCTCCAGATTCCTTTGCATCTTGACCTTTTTTACCTTGATCTTTTCAAGATCTTTGAGTACCACATCCCTAAAAACTTTAATACTCGGGGCCAATGAACCAGGGGGATTAAACAGTGAAGCATTGGCCAACCCAGTATGTTTGTACTCAGGTAAGGGACTCACTCTATCCATTGTAGGATTAGACAGAAAATGCCTCTTGATATTGAGCTTTCTTGCAAACTTGTGGACGTCCATAAAAGTTTGAAATTTGCTCAAGCTCCTAGGCGGAGCAAATTTCAGACCCTTATCCAACAAGCGCTGCTCAGTCTCTGACAAGGCCTGTTGGCTCAAATTGAAAATACCCATACCTAGATTCTTTTTCTTTTTGAGCAACTGGGCCCTCCTCCCCCCTCTGACCCCTCTCTTCGTTCTGATGGGCCAAACCGGCCCTGGTGGCCCATGGGAAAACCCCAACTGGGGTTCGGTCTAAAATCATATTGACCTGGGGGATAGGAGGGTCTAGAATAATCATAACCCCTGTCAAAATGATTAGACTGAGGAAATTGACCATTCCCGTCCAAATTATTAAATCCATATCGCCTTTCCATAGGTTCACGGCCTAATGGACCCAATGAGTCTGTTAAGGGAAAAAACCGGTTATGGGTGGGGATATTAAAATCCCGCATACCATTGGACTCAAAGCTGGTTCTTGGAAATCCCTGATTATGTCCCGCATCATGATGGATGGGTCCAAATGAGGGATGCTCCCATCCTCTCATGGATTCACCCTGATAATGCTGGAACTGTACATCAGACCTATGAGGTTTCACATTTTTAGGCATTTTAGATGAAAAATTGCCCTGTTTGGACCCGTTCTTAGTCTTGACCTTATTGTTACGTTGAGCTGGGGTGGGAGTGGGGGGGTTAGAAGCCCCTCTCCTACCAATCATGGGAGGGTTGGCAATCGGGCCGGATGGCACCGCGCCCTGAGGGGCAGTGTCCATCACTACCTCATTTATCTCATCTGCTGCCAACTTTTTCTGCCACAGAAAAACAAGGCCGGACTGGTAATCCTCAAAATCTCTAAGGTATTTTTTCTTCTTTTTTGTTTTTTGATCTTTTTCTTCCCTCTCTAAGGTTTTTTGGAGAGAGTTGGAACACTCCCTATATTCCTCTCCATTGTTGGAAGAGGTCAGCAGATCTCTAACCGTTTTGATTTCGGTATCAAGTCTCTGCAGCTTCTCGCTTTTTCTTTGGGCCAAAAATCGCAAAAAAGAAACTCCAGCATCATTAAAGTATTTAGCCCAAACCTCCAAATCAGGCTCACCTTTTTGTGGACTTACCTCCCAACGGAGGCTTCTTGGGACGTATTGTATTGTATTGTATTTAGGGGGGCATCTACACTGTCCAGTAGGGTGGCCCCAAGTGTCCAGGACCCCCCACGGGCCAATAGAACATTTCTAGAGAACTTGACAGGATACTATAGATGCAAAAAATGCCAAGTGTGCAGCCTGAATAGCTGCAGGGATAGGAAGATTAGCCATTTTTCTTCAACGAGCACGGGCCGTTCCTATGAAATCGAACCCTTTATTACTTGTTCATCTTTGGGGGTTATTTACCTCATACAATGCCCTTGCGGTCTCCAATACGTGGGGAGGACCAAAAGGGCAGTAAGGGTGAGACTTAACGAACATATAGCGAACATACGCAAAGGTTTCGATAAACACTCTGTATCCAGGCACTACGATCAAGTTCACAAGAGAGACCCGTCTGGTACACTATTCATCGCTATTGACAAATATAGACCCCACTGGAGAGGCAGCTCGCTTGTGAGAGAAATCTCCAAGCAGGAAATGGCATGGGTATACAGGTTGAGAACTTATGTTCCGCATGGACTCAACGTGGACACCGATGTCAACGCTTTTATTAACAATTCTTGAATCAATCTAGCCAATCAGTTAATTGTGTTTTTATAATGGCTGTTTGGGGTGGACTATTGAATTATATTGAATTATAGTTTTTGGGAGATGCAGATTGTGCTGTATGCACACTTTTTTCTTCCTCTTTTCCTTATTCCGTTTAAATTTAACCGTTTATCTCCGTCTCTTTTTCCCGTTTTGTAATGGACATTTGACCATGTTAAGCGGGGTTGTAAGAGGGACGAGATTAGATGGTAACTGTTGTAACCTTGGTGATTTTATTATCATTTAAGGACTATTAACTATTATGAGGCAATTTATCTACGTATTTTTAAACATGTATGGTTTTAGATATTGTCATGACATTTATGTTTTATATTCATGTATGTACATGTCCTCTATAGTTAGGTTGTTAAATTTGGAGCAGTTTAAGGTCCCATTATGTTCACCGCACATTATGGTTGCGGCGGAGGTTGTGGGTCTTACTGTCTCCTGTGACACACCTGGAGGCTCCTCCCCCTTGGGTGGCGCGCATATTGCGGTCGTGGCCATTGTTGCCATGGACACGCGTATGTGCGGCATACTCCCCACCATGTTTTCGTCATCCCGCTTGGCGTGATGACGCGCACGGTATGTATTTGCAAACGAGGCTTGGTTTCCTCGTGGGGAGAGATGCGCGCGCATCCGCTGTTTTTGCTGTTTGGCGGATGCGATAGCGTGGCGTGGTTACCTCGCGGCGCGAAGGTGCGCGCGCATGCGGCGCCCTCCCTCGGGCCGGACCCTTGAGTTCTTGTGTTCCCTATAAAGAGGGGGTGACGCAGCCCATCGCCCGTGCCCCGAGACGACGTGAATTTTCACGAAACGCGTAGGGCAGGATACGAGCTTTGTGCTGACGTCACCCTCCACTGCTCGACTTCCACGGACGTATGTGTGTGACTAGCGCCTTTGACCGGTCGGCGCTGTCACACTTCTAAGGCTGTTTTTAAACTGCATTTTTGTAAGTATGTTTTCTTCTTTTAAATAAACATCCACCAAGGATTTTACACTATGTAGTGTCCTCCCTTCCTTTCATGTTCCGCATCGAGTACTGCATGATGGTATATGAGCGTTCTGGCTACCAAATTAATTGAGGCTCAACATATACTGAAGCTTGGAGTCCTATTGATTACCATTTGAGGCTGTTTGGGGTCCTCCGTTATAGGGGACCATCGCTTTTTGGTAAGCAGGAATTTTTACTGGTGGTGGTGAAAGTCACGAATACAAGAAGATTTGGAATCGTTTTTGTTTTGTTTTCTTTCTTTTTTCCTTTTTTCTTTTTTATCTAGTATGGACACTTGATCACGGGTGTGTTTTTTTTTTTTTGTATGGACTTTAGACTTGATCATTTAAGGGTCCTATACAAGCATGTAATAATATTATTAATTAAGTTTGTATTATTATTAATTTATATGCTTTGTTTACATTGTTTAGTTATTGTTCTTCACTGAGCACTCACATAATTTATCACTGTGGTGATTTGGAAACAATTTTTTCAATTACTCAGTGGTGGGCTTATGTTTATATTCATAAGTTAGCGCGACTATATATATTTTTTCTTATTTGTATGCACTGTTAGTTTTCAGAATAGTTGCTGCTTTTTCCCTTTGTTTGTTCCTAGGCATTTGATATATCTGCCTAGTTCCATACCTGTAGCGCAATTTCTTTTTTCACTTTCTAACCTTTTATATTAACTACCATTAATTGCTGCTTAGTGAGTGGTCATTAACTCGACCACAATGGATATTTTCGACTTCCGAGCGAAACGGACAGTCAACACGACCGGGGTGTTCGACTCCACCCCGGCCTCTGGTAGCTCTGATGTCAGTGGTCTCTTTATGCGACTAAAGAACATCATGACAACTGAGATACACATTCAGTGGGACATAGCGTTCCTTGAGAATTATATTCGGAATGCCATGGTCCCAGGAAGCCTCCGTTGGGAGGTAAGTCCACAAAAAGGTGAGCCTGATTTGGAGGTTTGGGCTAAATACTTTAATGATGCTGGAGTTTCTTTTTTGCGATTTTTGGCCCAAAGAAAAAGCGAGAAGCTGCAGAGACTTGATACCGAAATCAAAACGGTTAGAGATCTGCTGACCTCTTCCAACAATGGAGAGGAATATAGGGAGTGTTCCAACTCTCTCCAAAAAACCTTAGAGAGGGAAGAAAAAGATCAAAAAACAAAAAAGAAGAAAAAATACCTTAGAGATTTTGAGGATTACCAGTCCGGCCTTGTTTTTCTGTGGCAGAAAAAGTTGGCAGCAGATGAGATAAATGAGGTAGTGATGGACACTGCCCCTCAGGGCGCGGTGCCATCCGGCCCGATTGCCAACCCTCCCATGATTGGTAGGAGAGGGGCTTCTAACCCCCCCACTCCCACCCCAGCTCAACGTAACAATAAGGTCAAGACTAAGAACGGGTCCAAACAGGGCAATTTTTCATCTAAAATGCCTAAAAATGTGAAACCTCATAGGTCTGATGTACAGTTCCAGCATTATCAGGGTGAATCCATGAGAGGATGGGAGCATCCCTCATTTGGACCCATCCATCATGATGCGGGACATAATCAGGGATTTCCAAGAACCAGCTTTGAGTCCAATGGTATGCGGGATTTTAATATCCCCACCCATAACCGTTTTTTTCCCTTAACAGACTCATTGGGGCCATTAGGCCGTGAACCTATGGAAAGGCGATATGGATTTAATAATTTGGACGGGAATGGTCAATTTCCTCAGTCTAATCATTTTGACAGGGGTTATGATTATTCTAGACCCTCCTATCCCCCAGGTCAATATGATTTTAGACCGAACCCCAGTTGGGGTTTTCCCATGGGCCACCAGGGCCGGTTTGGCCCATCAGAACGAAGAGAGGGGTCAGAGGGGGGAGGAGGGCCCAGTTGCTCAAAAAGAAAAAGAATCTAGGTATGGGTATTTTCAATTTGAGCCAACAGGCCTTGTCAGAGACTGAGCAGCGCTTGTTGGATAAGGGTCTGAAATTTGCTCCGCCTAGGAGCTTGAGCAAATTTCAAACTTTTATGGACGTCCACAAGTTTGCAAGAAAGCTCAATATCAAGAGGCATTTTCTGTCTAATCCTACAATGGATAGAGTGAGTCCCTTACCTGAGTACAAACATACTGGGTTGGCCAATGCTTCACTGTTTAATCCCCCTGGTTCATTGGCCCCGAGTATTAAAGTTTTTAGGGATGTGGTACTCAAAGATCTTGAAAAGATCAAGGTAAAAAAGGTCAAGATGCAAAGGAATCTGGAGAAAGGGCTTGAGTCCCTTTGTTCCAACAAGTCCCTGGTCATCAGACCTGCAGACAAAGGGGGAGGGATAGTCATTCTCGATAGGTGTGACTACTTGAAAGAGTTACACAGGATCGTCGATGACACCGAAACCTATACCCCTCTGAATAGGGACCCCGTTGTCAAATACAAAAGAGACCTTGAGATTATTGTGGATGAGGGACACCGGGAGGGCATCCTCAGTGACAGGGAGAGATTGTTTTTGATACCCTGTGCCCCTCGGACTCCCGTTATATATTACCTCCCGAAGATCCACAAAAGCCTTACTTCCCCCCCGGGACGACCCATTGTAAGTGGGATAGACTCTATCACGTCCCGGGTCGGGAAGTATATTGATTTTTTCCTGCAGCCTTTGGTTCAGCAGATCCCTTCCTATGTAAGGGACACTAAACACGTTATCAATTTACTCAGAGATCTCACTCCCACAAATGGTATATGGATGGTCACGGCAGACGTGACCTCGCTCTATACCATCATCCCCCATGAGCGTGGCTTTGAGGCTGTTGAGATGTATTTAGTGAGAGGATCAGATCTACCACTGCGGCAAATTAATTTTATTATGACCCTACTGAAATATGCAGCTGGTCACAATTATTTTTGGTGTGATAATCAATTCTTCCGCCAAGATCGAGGTGTGGCGATGGGGGCGAAGTACGCCCCTAGCCTGGCCAACCTGTTCATGGCCAAGTGGGAGGAGGATGTCGTCGATGTTTGCCGGAGACCAGAGGTTGTTCTCTGGGTTAGGTACATCGACGACGTCCTCCTCCTATGGGATGGCAGCGAATCTGCTTTGCGGGATTACATGTTGTCCCTAAACGATAACAACAGAGGTATCAGATTCTCTTTTGAGGCCAGTCAGGAGTCAGTACACTATCTGGATTTGAAAATTTCAGTGGTTGATGGCAAATTTGTTACGACCACTTATTTCAAACCAACTGACAGGAACTCATATATTCCGCTTGACAGTTGTCATTATGCCCCTTGGTTGAAGGCCGTCCCCCAGGGACAATTCACCAGATTGAGACGTAACTGTACAGACTTAGAGGCTTTCAAATGCCAGGCCGAGATCCTCTCTAAGAGATTTGTTGATAAAGGTTATCAACAGAGTGATCTGTCTCAATTGATACAATCTGTCAGTGAGATCGATCGAGAATCATTGTTGGCTGACAGGGAGAGGGTGGTTAGGGATGGTAAGTTTTCTCTTCCATTTATTACCACCTACTCCGTACAGCATCAGACCATTAAAAGTCTGATACGTAAGCACTGGCATGTGTTAACCAGTGATTTAGTGTTGGCACCGTCCCTTCCAGAGAGACCAGCTATTGTATTTAGGGGGGCGTCTACACTGTCCAGTAGGGTGGCCCCAAGTGTCCAGGACCCCCCACGGGCCAATAGAACATTTCTAGAGAACTTGACAGGATACTATAGATGCAAAAAATGCCAAGTGTGCAGCCTGAATAGCTGCAGGGATAGGAAGATTAGCCATTTTTCTTCAACGAGCACGGGCCGTTCCTATGAAATCGAACCCTTTATTACTTGTTCATCTTTGGGGGTTATTTACCTCATACAATGCCCTTGCAGTCTCCAATACGTGGGGAGGACCAAAAGGGCAGTAAGGGTGAGACTTAACGAACATATAGCGAACATACGCAAAGGTTTCGATAAACACTCTGTATCCAGGCACTACGATCAAGTTCACAAGAGAGACCCGTCTGGTACACTATTCATCGCTATTGACAAATATAGACCCCACTGGAGAGGCAGCTCGCTTGTGAGAGAAATCTCCAAGCAGGAAATGGCATGGGTATACAGGTTGAGAACTTATGTTCCGCATGGACTCAACGTGGACACCGATGTCAACGCTTTTATTAACAATTCTTGAATCAATCTAGCCAATCAGTTAATTGTGTTTTTATAATGGCTGTTTGGGGTGGACTATTGAATTATATTGAATTATAGTTTTTGGGAGATGCAGATTGTGCTGTATGCACACTTTTTTC
The DNA here is from genome assembly GCA_029206835.1 of Rana muscosa. Lineage (NCBI taxonomy): Eukaryota > Metazoa > Chordata > Amphibia > Anura > Ranidae > Rana > Rana muscosa. The sequence continues at coordinate 76,051,959 of CM055127.1, forward strand.
TTCCTCTTTTCCTTATTCCGTTTAAATTTAACCGTTTATCTCCGTCTCTTTTTCCCGTTTTGTAATGGACATTTGACCATGTTAAGCGGGGTTGTAAGAGGGACGAGATTAGATGGTAACTGTTGTAACCTTGGTGATTTTATTATCATTTAAGGACTATTAACTATTATGAGGCAATTTATCTACGTATTTTTAAACATGTATGGTTTTAGATATTGTCATGACATTTATGTTTTATATTCATGTATGTACATGTCCTCTATAGTTAGGTTGTTAAATTTGGAGCAGTTTAAGGTCCCATTATGTTCACCGCACATTATGGTTGCGGCGGAGGTTGTGGGTCTTACTGTCTCCTGTGACACACCTGGAGGCTCCTCCCCCTTGGGTGGCGCGCGTATTGCGGTCGTGGCCATTGTTGCCATGGACACGCGTATGTGCGGCATACTCCCCACCATGTTTTCGTCATCCCGCTTGGCGTGATGACGCGCACGGTATGTATTTGCAAACGAGGCTTGGTTTCCTCGTGGGGAGAGATGCGCGCGCATCCGCTGTTTTTGCTGTTTGGCGGATGCGATAGCGTGGCGTGGTTACCTCGCGGCGCGAGGTGCGCGCGCGCCCTCCCTCGGGCCGGACCCTTGAGTTCTTGTGTTCCCTATAAAGAGGGGGTGACGCAGCCCATCGCCCGTGCCCCGAGACAACGTGAATTTTCACGAAACGCGTAGGGCAGGATACGAGCTTTGTGCTGACGTCACCCTCCACTGCTCGACTTCCACGGACGTATGTGTGTGACTAGCGCCTTTGACCGGTCGGCGCTGTCACACTTCTAAGGCTGTTTTTAAACTGCATTTTTGTAAGTATGTTTTCTTCTTTTAAATAAACATCCACCAAGGATTTTACACTATGTAGTGTCCTCCCTTCCTTTCATGTTCCGCATCGAGTACTGCATGATGGTATATGAGCGTTCTGGCTACCAAATTAATTGAGGCTCAACATATACTGAAGCTTGGAGTCCTATTGATTACCATTTGAGGCTGTTTGGGGTCCTCCGTTATAGGGGACCATCGCTTTTTGGTAAGCAGGAATTTTTACTGGTGGTGGTGAAAGTCACGAATACAAGAAGATTTGGAATCGTTTTTGTTTTGTTTTCTTTCTTTTTTCCTTTTTTCTTTTTTATCTAGTATGGACACTTGATCACGGGTGTGTTTTTTTTTTTTTGTATGGACTTTAGACTTGATCATTTAAGGGTCCTATACAAGCATGTAATAATATTATTAATTAAGTTTGTATTATTATTAATTTATATGCTTTGTTTACATTGTTTAGTTATTGTTCTTCACTGAGCACTCACATAATTTATCACTGTGGTGATTTGGAAACAATTTTTTCAATTACTCAGTGGTGGGCTTATGTTTATATTCATAAGTTAGCGCGACTATATATATTTTTTCTTATTTGTATGCACTGTTAGTTTTCAGAATAGTTGCTGCTTTTTCCCTTTGTTTGTTCCTAGGCATTTGATATATCTGCCTAGTTCCATACCTGTAGCGCAATTTCTTTTTTCACTTTCTAACCTTTTATATTAACTACCATTAATTGCTGCTTAGTGAGTGGTCATTAACTCGACCACAATGGATATTTTCGACTTCCGAGCGAAACGGACAGTCAACACGACCGGGGTGTTCGACTCCACCCCGGCCTCTGGTAGCTCTGATGTCAGTGGTCTCTTTATGCGACTAAAGAACATCATGACAACTGAGATACACATTCAGTGGGACATAGCGTTCCTTGAGAATTATATTCGGAATGCCATGGTCCCAAGAAGCCTCCGTTGGGAGGTAAGTCCACAAAAAGGTGAGCCTGATTTGGAGGTTTGGGCTAAATACTTTAATGATGCTGGAGTTTCTTTTTTGCGATTTTTGGCCCAAAGAAAAAGCGAGAAGCTGCAGAGACTTGATACCGAAATCAAAACGGTTAGAGATCTGCTGACCTCTTCCAACAATGGAGAGGAATATAGGGAGTGTTCCAACTCTCTCCAAAAAACCTTAGAGAGGGAAGAAAAAGATCAAAAAACAAAAAAGAAGAAAAAATACCTTAGAGATTTTGAGGATTACCAGTCCGGCCTTGTTTTTCTGTGGCAGAAAAAGTTGGCAGCAGATGAGATAAATGAGGTAGTGATGGACACTGCCCCTCAGGGCGCGGTGCCATCCGGCCCGATTGCCAACCCTCCCATGATTGGTAGGAGAGGGGCTTCTAACCCCCCCACTCCCACCCCAGCTCAACGTAACAATAAGGTCAAGACTAAGAACGGGTCCAAACAGGGCAATTTTTCATCTAAAATGCCTAAAAATGTGAAACCTCATAGGTCTGATGTACAGTTCCAGCATTATCAGGGTGAATCCATGAGAGGATGGGAGCATCCCTCATTTGGACCCATCCATCATGATGCGGGACATAATCAGGGATTTCCAAGAACCAGCTTTGAGTCCAATGGTATGCGGGATTTTAATATCCCCACCCATAACCGGTTTTTTCCCTTAACAGACTCATTGGGGCCATTAGGCCGTGAACCTATGGAAAGGCGATATGGATTTAATAATTTGGACGGGAATGGTCAATTTCCTCAGTCTAATCATTTTGACAGGGGTTATGATTATTCTAGACCCTCCTATCCCCCAGGTCAATATGATTTTAGACCGAACCCCAGTTGGGGTTTTCCCATGGGCCACCAGGGCCGGTTTGGCCCATCAGAACGAAGAGAGGGGTCAGAGGGGGGAGGAGGGCCCAGTTGCTCAAAAAGAAAAAGAATCTAGGTATGGGTATTTTCAATTTGAGCCAACAGGCCTTGTCAGAGACTGAGCAGCGCTTGTTGGATAAGGGTCTGAAATTTGCTCCGCCTAGGAGCTTGAGCAAATTTCAAACTTTTATGGACGTCCACAAGTTTGCAAGAAAGCTCAATATCAAGAGGCATTTTCTGTCTAATCCTACAATGGATAGAGTGAGTCCCTTACCTGAGTACAAACATACTGGGTTGGCCAATGCTTCACTGTTTAATCCCCCTGGTTCATTGGCCCCGAGTATTAAAGTTTTTAGGGATGTGGTACTCAAAGATCTTGAAAAGATCAAGGTAAAAAAGGTCAAGATGCAAAGGAATCTGGAGAAAGGGCTTGAGTCCCTTTGTTCCAACAAGTCCCTGGTCATCAGACCTGCAGACAAAGGGGGAGGGATAGTCATTCTCGATAGGTGTGACTACTTGAAAGAGTTACACAGGATCGTCGATGACACCGAAACCTATACCCCTCTGAATAGGGACCCCGTTGTCAAATACAAAAGAGACCTTGAGATTATTGTGGATGAGGGACACCGGGAGGGCATCCTCAGTGACAGGGAGAGATTGTTTTTGATACCCTGTGCCCCTCGGACTCCCGTTATATATTACCTCCCGAAGATCCACAAAAGCCTTACTTCCCCCCCGGGACGACCCATTGTAAGTGGGATAGACTCTATCACGTCCCGGGTCGGGAAGTATATTGATTTTTTCCTGCAGCCTTTGGTTCAGCAGATCCCTTCCTATGTAAGGGACACTAAACACGTTATCAATTTACTCAGAGATCTCACTCCCACAAATGGTATATGGATGGTCACGGCAGACGTGACCTCGCTCTATACCATCATCCCCCATGAGCGTGGCTTTGAGGCTGTTGAGATGTATTTAGTGAGAGGATCAGATCTACCACTGCGGCAAATTAATTTTATTATGACCCTACTGAAATATGCAGCTGGTCACAATTATTTTTGGTGTGATAATCAATTCTTCCGCCAAGATCGAGGTGTGGCGATGGGGGCGAAGTACGCCCCTAGCCTGGCCAACCTGTTCATGGCCAAGTGGGAGGAGGATGTCGTCGATGTTTGCCGGAGACCAGAGGTTGTTCTCTGGGTTAGGTACATCGACGACGTCCTCCTCCTATGGGATGGCAGCGAATCTGCTTTGCGGGATTACATGTTGTCCCTAAACGATAACAACAGAGGTATCAGATTCTCTTTTGAGGCCAGTCAGGAGTCAGTACACTATCTGGATTTGAAAATTTCAGTGGTTGATGGCAAATTTGTTACGACCACTTATTTCAAACCAACTGACAGGAACTCATATATTCCGCTTGACAGTTGTCATTATGCCCCTTGGTTGAAGGCCGTCCCCCAGGGACAATTCACCAGATTGAGACGTAACTGTACAGACTTAGAGGCTTTCAAATGCCAGGCCGAGATCCTCTCTAAGAGATTTGTTGATAAAGGTTATCAACAGAGTGATCTGTCTCAATTGATACAATCTGTCAGTGAGATCGATCGAGAATCATTGTTGGCTGACAGGGAGAGGGTGGTTAGGGATGGTAAGTTTTCTCTTCCATTTATTACCACCTACTCCGTACAGCATCAGACCATTAAAAGTCTGATACGTAAGCACTGGCATGTGTTAACCAGTGATTTAGTGTTGGCACCGTCCCTTCCAGAGAGACCAGCTATTGTATTTAGGGGGGCGTCTACACTGTCCAGTAGGGTGGCCCCAAGTGTCCAGGACCCCCCACGGGCCAATAGAACATTTCTAGAGAACTTGACAGGATACTATAGATGCAAAAAATGCCAAGTGTGCAGCCTGAATAGCTGCAGGGATAGGAAGATTAGCCATTTTTCTTCAACGAGCACGGGCCGTTCCTATGAAATCGAACCCTTTATTACTTGTTCATCTTTGGGGGTTATTTACCTCATACAATGCCCTTGCGGTCTCCAATACGTGGGGAGGACCAAAAGGGCAGTAAGGGTGAGACTTAACGAACATATAGCGAACATACGCAAAGGTTTCGATAAACACTCTGTATCCAGGCACTACGATCAAGTTCACAAGAGAGACCCGTCTGGTACACTATTCATCGCTATTGACAAATATAGACCCCACTGGAGAGGCAGCTCACTTGTGAGAGAAATCTCCAAGCAGGAAATGGCATGGGTATACAGGTTGAGAACTTATGTTCCGCATGGACTCAACGTGGACACCGATGTCAACGCTTTTATTAACAATTCTTGAATCAATCTAGCCAATCAGTTAATTGTGTTTTTATAATGGCTGTTTGGGGTGGACTATTGAATTATATTGAATTATAGTTTTTGGGAGATGCAGATTGTGCTGTATGCACACTTTTTTCTTCCTCTTTTCCTTATTCCGTTTAAATTTAACCGTTTATCTCCGTCTCTTTTTCCCGTTTTGTAATGGACATTTGACCATGTTAAGCGGGGTTGTAAGAGGGACGAGATTAGATGGTAACTGTTGTAACCTTGGTGATTTTATTATCATTTAAGGACTATTAACTATTATGAGGCAATTTATCTACGTATTTTTAAACATGTATGGTTTTAGATATTGTCATGACATTTATGTTTTATATTCATGTATGTACATGTCCTCTATAGTTAGGTTGTTAAATTTGGAGCAGTTTAAGGTCCCATTATGTTCACCGCACATTATGGTTGCGGCGGAGGTTGTGGGTCTTACTGTCTCCTGTGACACACCTGGAGGCTCCTCCCCCTTGGGTGGCGCGCGTATTGCGGTCGTGGCCATTGTTGCCACGGACACGCGTATGTGCGGCATACTCCCCACCATGTTTTCGTCATCCCGCTTGGCGTGATGACGCGCACGGTATGTATTTGCAAACGAGGCTTGGTTTCCTCGTGGGGAGAGATGCGCGCGCATCCGCTGTTTTTGCTGTTTGGCGGATGCGATAGCGTGGCGTGGTTACCTCGCGGCGCGAGGTGCGCGCGCGCGCGCCCTCCCTCGGGCCGGACCCTTGAGTTCTTGTGTTCCCTATAAAGAGGGGGTGACGCAGCCCATCGCCCGTGCCCCGAGACGACGTGAATTTTCACGAAACGCGTAGGGCAGGATACGAGCTTTGTGCTGACGTCACCCTCCACTGCTCGACTTCCACGGACGTATGTGTGTGACTAGCGCCTTTGACCGGTCGGCGCTGTCACACTTCTAAGGCTGTTTTTAAACTGCATTTTTGTAAGTATGTTTTCTTCTTTTAAATAAACATCCACCAAGGATTTTACACTATGTAGTGTCCTCCCTTCCTTTCATGTTCCGCATCGAGTACTGCATGATGGTATATGAGCGTTCTGGCTACCAAATTAATTGAGGCTCAACATATACTGAAGCTTGGAGTCCTATTGATTACCATTTGAGGCTGTTTGGGGTCCTCCGTTATAGGGGACCATCGCTTTTTGGTAAGCAGGAATTTTTACTGGTGGTGGTGAAAGTCACGAATACAAGAAGATTTGGAATCGTTTTTGTTTTGTTTTCTTTCTTTTTTCCTTTTTTCTTTTTTATCTAGTATGGACACTTGATCACGGGTGTGTTTTTTTTTTTTTTTGTATGGACTTTAGACTTGATCATTTAAGGGTCCTATACAAGCATGTAATAATATTATTAATTAAGTTTGTATTATTATTAATTTATATGCTTTGTTTACATTGTTTAGTTATTGTTCTTCACTGAGCACTCACATAATTTATCACTGTGGTGATTTGGAAACAATTTTTTCAATTACTCAGTGGTGGGCTTATGTTTATATTCATAAGTTAGCGCGACTATATATATTTTTTCTCAATTGCATACTGTGCAAGCTCTGGCCAGTGATCCATCCTCAAGACCCAGTAAGCCAGAGGATTTTCGGTGGGGAAGGTGTCCAAGTCTGACCTTGCCCCTAGATATTCCTGCACCATGTTTATCAGACGCTGGCGATGGTTGCTGGAACCGATCATACTTTGGGGCTGCGGACTAAAGAATTGTCTGAACGCATCCGTCAGACGGCCACCTTCCCCACCGCTCCTTCTTTGACTGGCCGAAGCCTCAGCAACTCGTTGTCCAGGACCAGGAGTTTGTAACCTCCCAGTCTCTGGGAACGCGTTGCACAGACCTTTCTGCAAGGCCTCCCGGAGTTGTCTCATCCTCTGCTCCCTCTGCGACGGTAACATAAGGTCCGCAACCTTACCCTTGTACCGTGGATCAAGGAGAGTGGCCAGCCAGTAATGGTCCCTCTCCTTGATCCGAAGAATACGAGGATCCTTCCGCAGACTTTGCAGGATCAGGGAGGCCATGCAGCGTAGGTTTGCTGAGGCATTCGCTCCGGAGTCCTCTGGGTCACTAAGGACGACATGATCCGCAGTCACCTCCTCCCAGCCACGTACAAGTCCACTGGTTTCTTGGGACTGTAAATCATCCCTAAAAGACTGCTGCTGATGATGCTGAGTGCCAGCCTCCACCTCCATGCTGACACAATCCTCCTCCTCCTCCTCCTCCTCCTCTTCCTGTGCGATGGGTGGGACAGAAGGAACACTGTCTGGGTAAAGGGGGCCTTGAGAGGCAAGGAAGTCCTCCTCTTCCTGCCTCTGTTCTGCCTCAAGTGCCCTGTCCATTATTCCATGCAGCGTGTGCTCCAACAGGTGGACAAGAGGTACAGTGTCACTGATGCATGCACTGTCACTGCTCACCATCCTCGTGGCCTCCTCAAATGGTGCCAGGACAGTGCATGCATCCCTGATCATGCCCCACTGGCGTGGAGAAAAAAAACCAAGCTCCCCTGACCCTGTCCTGGTGCCGTAGTCGCACAGGTACTCATTGATGGCCCTCTGCTGCGTGTGCAGCCGCTGCAGCATGGCCAACGTTGAGTTCCACCTGGTGGGCATGTCACATATAAGGCGGTTCTTGGGCAGGTTCAACTCCTTTTGCAGCTCAGCCAGGCGAGCACTGGCATTATAAGATCTGCGGAAATGCACACAGACTTTCCTGGCCTGCCTCAGGACATCCTGTAAGCCCGGGTACCTGCCCAAGAAACGCTGCACCACCAGGTTAAGGACGTGAGCCACACAGGGCACATGGGTCAGTTGTCCCTGTCGAAGGGCGGAGAGGAGGTTGGTGCCATTGTCGCAAACCACCATTCCTGGCTTAAGCTGGCGTGGCGTCAACCACCTCTCGGCCTGGCCCTGCAGAGCAGACAGGACCTCTGCCCCAATGTGGCTTCTGTCCCCCAAACACACCAGCGCAAGCACGGCATGGCATCTTTTTGCCTGCGTACTTGCGTAGCCCCGTGAACGGCTACGGAGCACCGCTGGTTCATAGGACAAACCACAGGAAGAGGCCATGGAGGAAGAAGAAGAGGAGGGGGTGGAGGAGAGAGGTGTGTCACAACCAGTAGTAGCATTTTGGAGGCGTGGCGGTGGGACAACCTCCAACACTACTGCACCTTGTCCTGCATCCTTCCCAGCTGCCAAAAGAGTGACCCAATGGGCCGTGAAAGAAAGGTAACGTCCCTGTCCATGCCTGCTGGACCATGAGTCAGCGGTAATATGCACCTTACCGCTGACCGCCCTGTCCAGCGAGGCCAAGACATTGCCTTCCACATGCCGGTAGAGAGCCGGAATAGCCTTCCGTGAGAAAAAGTGGCGTTTGGGAACCTGCCACTGAGGAACAGGCACATTGCACAAACTCACGGAAGGGGGCCGAGTCTACCAACTGAAAAGGCAGCAGTTGAAGCGCTAGCAATTTAGCCAAGCTAGCATTCAACCGCTGGGCATGTGGATGGCTGGGAGTGAACTTCTTTCGACGGTCCAGCAGCTGGGGCAGGGAAATTTGCCTGCTAGAATCGGACGTCGGTGTACTGCTAGCAGAGTGGCCGCAAGTACTTGGCTGTGACACACCTAATTCTACACCTTCATTCCTCTCAGTGCATGTTTCAGAGAGGACTGAAGTTATAGTGGGGTTGGAGATCCCAGCTGATGCGATGCAAGGAGAGGTCCGCTTTGTTCTTTGGTGTGGGTCTTTGAGGTAGGCTTGCCAACGAGCTGCATGGCAGGTCAACATATGTCTGGTCAGGCATGTGGTACCCAAGCGGCTGATGTTTTGGCCACGCGATATACGCTTGAGACATATGTTGCAAACAGCAGCTGTGCGATCTGATGCACTAGCCTCAAAAAAGGCCCACACCAAGGAACTTTTTGAATGACGGGCAGAGGCAGCGCCCTGCACAGGCGGAGCTCTGCGGTGTGATTCCGTCGGTGTACTGCCCTTACGCTGGCCACCAAAGGGCATCCTGCCTCGTTGGAGATGTGCCTCCTCCTCATCCTCCTCCTCCTCCTCTCTCCTATTAGGCACCCATGTGGAGTCAGTGACCTCATCATCCCCTCCCTCCTCATCACTGGAGCCAATCTGGCAGTATGCTGCAGCTGCTGGAACATGACTGCCAGATTGGTGTCCTTCTTGAGCATCCCCTCTGTCTGCTCTCACCCTACTGCCTTCCTGTAGCTGGGTTTCATCATCAGACCCTTCGAAACGCTGGGCATCCTCCTGGAGCATGTACCCAACACTGTGCTCAAACAGTTCGGGGGACTCCTCAGGAGGAGGACATGGTGGGTCTAGGGAAGGAGTGACTGATGATGAGTCTGACATTGATACCAGGGAAGAGGACGCTTTGGCAGCTGCTTTGCCAGTACCCTGAGCCTGGGTGAGAGAGGATGAGGAGGAGGAGGAGGGCTTGGTCATCCACTCTACCAAGTCTTCGGCATGATGTGGCTCAACATGTCCAGCTGCCGAAAAGAAGGACAAGCGTGTCCCATGGCCATGTGCTGATGACAATGCACCGCGTCCACGACCAGCACTGTTGCCCCCAGACACAGAGCCTGCTTGCCCTCTTTTATTGCCTCCTGACTGTCTGCCTCTCCTTGTTTGCCTTCCAGACATTCTAATAGATGGCCTGCAGGGAGATGGGAAAAAAGCAATAAGGGCTACCTTCAGGTGTCCTTCTCTGTCCCTTTACTTAAGGATTTCTAAATATGGTTCAGGATGATTGCTTTTGCACAGAATAGCACAACGACAATTTCCCTGACTGTCCAAAAAACAAGGATTTCAAAGATGGTTGATGAGGAATGCTTTAGCACACTATAGCACAAGGAGAATTCACTCACTGTCCTTCCCAGTCCCTAGAAACAAGGACTTGCACAGTGAAAGAAACTGACACTCTCCCTACCTACAGTTTTCTGTCCCTAGAAAAAATGTTTTTTTTAAGCACACTATAGCACAAGGAGAATTCACTCACTGTCCTTCCCAGTCCCTAGAAACAAGGACTTGCACAGTGAAAGAAACTGACACTCTCCCTACCTACAGTTTTCTGTCCCTAGAAAAAATGTTTTTTTTAAGCACACTATAGCACAAGGAGAATTCACTCACTGTCCTTCCCAGTCCCTAGAAACAAGGACTTGCACAGTGAAAGAAACTGACACTCTCCCTACCTACAGTTTTCTGTCCCTAGAAAAAATGTTTTTTTTAAGCACACTATAGCACAAGGAGAATTCACTCACTGTCCTTCCCAGTCCCTAGAAACAAGGACTTGCACAGTGAAAGAAACTGACACTCTCCCTACCTACAGTTTTCTGTCCCTAGAAAAAATGTTTTTTTTAAGCACACTATAGCACAAGGAGAATTCACTCACTGTCCTTCCCAGTCCCTAGAAACAAGGACTTGCACAGTGAAAGAAACTGACACTCTCCCTACCTACAGTTTTCTGTCCCTAGAAAAAATGTTTTTTTTAAGCACACTATAGCACAAGGAGAATTCACTCACTGTCCTTCCCAGTCCCTAGAAACAAGGACTTGCACAGTGAAAGAAACTGACACTCTCCCTACCTACAGTTTTCTGTCCCTAGAAAAAATGTTTTTTTTAAGCACACTATAGCACAAGGAGAATTCACTCACTGTCCTTCCCAGTCCCTAGAAACAAGGACTTGCACAGTGAAAGAAACTGACACTCTCCCTACCTACAGTTTTCTGTCCCTAGAAAAAATGTTTTTTTTAAGCACACTATAGCACAAGGAGAATTCACTCACTGTCCTTCCCAGTCCCTAGAAACAAGGACTTGCACAGTGAAATAAACTGACACTCTCCCTACCTAGAGTTTTCTGTCCCTAGAAAAAATGTTTTTTTTAAGCACACTATAGCACAAGGAGAATTCACTCACTGTCCTTCCCAGTCCCTAGAAACAAGGACTTGCACAGTGAAAGAAACTGACACTCTCCCTACCTACAGTTTTCTGACCCTAGAAAAAATGTTTTTTTTAAGCACACTATAGCACAAGCACAAAACACACTGACACTCTCCCTACCTATCCTTCTCTTTCCCTAAACTAAAGGAATCCAGGTTAAGCAAGAAAGAAATAAAAGTCACTGTCCCTGCCTATGCTGCTCTTTCCCTGCTCCGGAACACACTACACTAGGCCGCCGTGCTGGCGGCCTTTTATAGTGTGGGGCGTGTACTAAACCCCCTCAGCAATAATTGGCCACAGGCATCCTGCCTGTGGCCAATCATTGCTCTCCTCGCTGCCGGCGCTGTGATTGACCAAGCATGCGGGGTCACAGTGCATGCTTGGCCAATCACAGCGCCTGGATGACACTGCGATGGCGTAGTGCATTGTGGGCCGTTCGCGTCACTCGAATTTGGCGCGAACGGCCCAAATCGTTCGATCTTCGTCGAACAATCGAACAGCCGATGTTCGAGTCGAACGTATGTTCGACTCGAACACGAAGCTCATCCCTAACTATGGCTTTAAAGATCATGTTGTATAATGTGAAGGGTCTGGGTTCTATCCGCAAACGCTGGATGGCCCTGAAGGATTTCAGGGCCTCAGGCGCTGATGTGGTGATGATTCAGGAAACCCACTTCAGGGCTGGTGGTTCACTCAAATTTGCCTCGAAGTTCTTCCCCACCTCCTTCCTTGCCTCTGATTCCACGGGCAAGGCGGGAGTGGCGATTTTGATCAAGAAATCCTGTCCTATCAAGTTTAAAAGCTCACATGCTGATCCACATGGGAGATTCCTCATATTGGAATGTGAATATGTGAATACTTCTTTCTCTCTTGTGAATCTCTATGCCCCAAATACAGGTCAGATTGACTTTCTCAACAAACTTTTTGACTCCCCTCAATTTCATTCTCAACCTTTTCAGATTATTGGTGGGGATTTTAACCAGGTCATGTCACCCACTAGAGATAGACAGTCTCTCCTTAGTTCTACACCTTCAAAACAGGTTATATTGCATGCCAATTCCTTCCGCAAATGTATTAGGTCCCGTAAATTTTTCGACACATGGAGGATCAGGCACCCTTCTGCTAAGCAGTTTACATTTTATTCCCCAGCTCATAGAATGTATTCACGCCTTGACCATTTTTTTATCACAGCCCCACTCATTCCTTATGTGATAGAGTCGGACATATTGCCTATCACATGGTCAGATCACGCTCCCATTATGATAGACCTCATGCTTTCTCAGGCCTATACCAAATCCTGTCACTGGCGTCTGAATGACCATCTCCTACAGTCCAAAGTCTCACGTTCTACCCTAGCCAAAAGCTTGGAGGAATTTTTCCAGCTTAACATGGGCTCAGTTTCCGAGTTTTCTACACTGTGGGAGGCACATAAGGCAGTTTTCCGAGGTGTTTGCATATCTGAAGGCGCTCGGTTAAAAAAGGATAGAAATGGCCTACTGCAGTCCCTTACATCTGCTCTGGTAACTGCGGAGCGGAGACTGCTGTGTGGTCCCACGGTGTTGAAACTCCAAAAGGTCATTTCCCTTAGGGAACAAATAAAGTCTTTACAGCTCGACAGGGCGTCTAAATCCCTACTATGGACAAAACAAAAATTCTATGAATTTTCGAATAAGCCCCATAGGATGCTGGTTCATAAATTACGACCACGCCCATTCAATTCCTTTCCCGATTTTCTTACGAAGGCCGACGGCTCTAGAGCATACTGCCCCCGCGAAATTTCAAATATTTTTGGCAAATTCTACCACAGATTGTATAATTGCCTGACTCCACAGAACCACTTTAACTTTACTCAGGAAAAATTTGAGACTTTCTTCTCTAACATAAACCTTCCAAGACTATCCTCAGCGGATTTGGCCAGTTTGAATGTGGCTATATCGGCTGAGGAGTTGTTGGCTATAATCAAAGAGCTACCTCTTCACAAATCGCCTGGCCCTGATGGTTTGTCCTACTTTTACTATAAAACTTTTTTCAACATTTTGTCTCCTCATATGCTGACTTTATACGACTCACTGCTTAAGGGCACATCTCCACATCCACACTTCTCCCACTCTTACATCTCAGTCATCCCAAAGCCTGGTAAAGACCCCTCGATCCCAGATAATTATAGGCCCATAGCCCTTTTGAATTCAGACTATAAAATTTTCACCAAAATTCTTGCATCCAGATTGTCTAAGCTCATTCCTAAACTGATCCATAGAGACCAGGTGGGCTTTGTCCCTGGCAGGCATGCGGGGGACAACACCCGCCGTACAATAGATCTGATAGATCTTTTGGATAGGTCATCCCGTTCGGCGCTAATTTTGAGTCTAGATGCCCAAAAGGCTTTTGATAGGCTGAGTTGGCCTTATGTGTTCGCTGTCCTCAAAACGTTTGGATTCACTGGTCCCTTTTTAAAAGCCCTAGAGGCCCTGTACTCCACAGTCACAGCCCAGGTTCAGATGTCTTCTTTCCTGTCGCCTGCCTTCCCCATGACAAACGGAACTCGGCAGGGGTGTCCTATATCACCGTTACTTTTCATTTTATGTCTGGAGCCCCTGGCCGAGTCCATCCGCACCCATCCAGATATCAATGGGGTGGTGATGCGGCAGGGAGAATATAAACTGTCGCTCTTTGCGGATGACATTCTGCTCACTGTAACTAATCCGTTGATATCGCTTCCTTCGTTACATAAATTACTAGCCTCCTTTGGTGCCATTTCCGGTTACAAGGTTAACACTTCCAAAACTGAAGCACTCCCTATACACATTCCAGCATTATTGTTATCTCAGCTTAAAGGGTCATATCCTTATAAATGGTGCACCACCTCCATTAAATACTTGGGTGTCCTTCTTACCCCCTCTTACTCTTCTCTCTATCAAGCCAACTTTCCCCCTCTCGTCTTAGACATTAACAAATCCCTGATGGCTTGGACAAAATATCCCCTGTCTCTGTTGGGTAGGATTAACGTCCTAAAAATGTCTATATTACCCAGACTACTTTATCACTTTGAAACATTACCAGTTGCCCTGCCTTCCTCTCAACTAAAAGCGATTCAGAGGAATTTTCTAAAATTCATATGGGGCGATAGGGCACATCGTATAGCTTATTCAGTGGTATTCGCCCCAAGGTCCAGGGGGGGATTGGGTGCCCCGGACATTTTTCAATACTACCACGCCTTACACTTGAGGGCTATTGTTTCGTGGTCCTCCCTACATGCACCAAATCAATGGTCTGCCATTGAAAAGGGGGTACTATACCCGGTCCACCCATGTTCCTTGGTCTGGGACAATGTCCCATCCTTGGATTCCATTTTCAAACGCCAATGTACTGCCCCGATGGCTTTCACCTTAACCATTTGGCGTAAATGCCTTAAGACTCATCACCTTGCTTCAACATGCTCTCCCCTTGTAAATGTATTGTTTAATCCAAATTTACCAGACAGTCTGTCCCTGGGCAGGGTTTTCTCATGGCTTGATGCCCCCCTCTTTCAACTCTGGAATTTGGTACATCCTATCACGCGACATCTGCATACTTTTGAAACTCTGAGTAAGAAGTTTAATATACCCACCCAACTTTTCCATTTCTACCTGCAGGTTAGACATTTTTTCCACTCCAAGTCCCCAACTCTGATTCTTGACAAACCGACTACCTTTGAATACATATGCGCTCAGGGTCCATACCAACTACATTTAATATCTTCTATACACCGTCTCCTTCATGAGTCTACTCCACTGGCTGAGACAACCCACCAATACATGAAAAGATGGTCTCTTTTGTTGGATAGACCTATTACGGTCCAGATGTGGGATAGGATATGGTCCTCTACATTCAAATCTTCTCAATGTGTGTCCCAAAGGGAAACGTCCATTAAGATTCTTATGTTTTGGTATAGAACGCCTAATGTAATTCACAAATATGATCCCTCAGTCTCGCCGCGTTGTTGGCGATGCGGGACTGATACGGGTTCCCTATTCCATATCTTTTGGCAGTGTTCTATGATCCAACCCTTTTGGCAGGATGTGCGGCTGCTGATACAGAGGGTGGTGGGTGTGTCCCTACCGCTCGATCCCTTAAATTACTTATTGGGTCTCCCCTTTTTGGGCATACCCAAGAAGGTAAATCGGCTTGTCTCTTACATTTTACTAGCTGCCAAAAGGCTTATCCCATTATGTTGGCTATCTAATATGCCTCCTCCATGGCCTAGGTTTCTCCATCTAGTGGCTGAAATTCGGAGGATGGAATACCTAACGGCCTCTGTGCATGATAAAATTCCCCAATTTGATAAAGTGTGGGAACCCTGGGATCGATCGGATTATGGGACCCTCGCACCACCTGCTACACCTTGACATATACTAGCTTGATATTTACTAGCTTCGCATTTCTTGCTACCTTCCATATACGTACTTCATAGATACCTTTGTCTTTGATGCCTAAGGTTACATTTTGGTTATTAATCCCTATTGTAAACCTATAAGTTGTTGTTTATATATTTTTGATCTGGTGTACCGAGCACGCCTGTGCTCTGTACTTATAGGCATTGCTTGACGAATTCCTCCTACTTTTAATTTTCTTTTTCTTTTTCTTTCTTTGATATCATTCTGTGTTTGATATCTGTATATTGTGCTTAATGTAACAATATCTTGTTTGTTCTTTAAAACCCAATAAAAATTACAATAAAAAAAAATAAAAAAATAAAATAAAAATAAATCTGCTTAAATTTTCTTTTTGATGTATTGCTTGTGTTTCTTATAGCTGTCTCCTAGTTTCTCCTAGTGCACTTGTAGTGCTAAGTGGATTTTCCTTAGTAAATAACCACCATTTCACTGGAAACACCAAAACTAACCACAAAAAAGGTTATAGCGGACTTGATAAAGAAGCCACACTTTGTTGTTGTTCAAAATTTTTACTCTGTGCACATTCAAATGGTCTTTATGAAAATTTTAGGGATATAAAAGATAAACTTTTATTTTTTTTATTTTTTTGCCATAAACAGGCATGTTTCTTTTATCTGAAAATACACAACTCTCATTAACGTACAACAAACTACAACATTGCAAACCTCTAGGCAATATCAGACATTATAGTATGTTAAAAATGTCTCTATCTGCCCTTCATAAATGTCACCCCTGATCAAGCCAAAATTTGAAGATGCACGCAATTTTTCGGGTTAGAAAAATGTGTATTTCACTCCTGATCCCATGCCTATTGTCAACATGTGCTATCTGCCATCATGGGGGATCAATGGACGTGTTTTGGGGGTGCAACCCCTTCCTCTCACCTACTTGAGTTGCAAGGAAGGGGTTGCACCCACAAAACACGTACATGGATATCCCGTGATGGCAGATAGCACATGTTGACACACTTTGTGCATCTTCAAAAATTGGCTAGTTGGAGAAAGTCCCTAAATTTTTGGGTAAAAGTGCAAAACTTTAAAAAAGGGGGGGGGGGGGTTGTGTTTCATTCTATTCGCCCCATAACATCAATGATGTCCTTAAATGTTTGCTCCATAACATTCATCTTATTCTTCATGATGTCTAGTTCACGACTACACGCCATTACTTGCTGGATAATTCTTTGTGCACTAGCACTTGAGAAACAAGGACTTTCTTCCTCACCAACATGTTCATCCCCTAAAAATTTAAAAAAGGTATTATAAATATGCAGGCCTACATCTCTTACCTTAAGCTGTGGTGACAGACACTGACCTGTTGTGGTGACAAGTTCCACCACGTCATCCACCTCTCATTCCTCCACTTCTCCTTCCTCCACTTTTACTTTCTCCACATCCTGAGGTTGGGGTTCTCTCTGAGGTGTGGGGTTCCTTGCTCCTTGGAATGGTGTCCTCCCAGTCTTCTCTTCCATATGAGAATGAAACACAAGGTATACTTAGCACACAGATATTTGAGGGCAAAAATAGGAATATGATACATTGCTTGGAAGTGGGGTACAATTGTCTGTTTTGGCAGAGTTCCAAGCTGAAGACATTATTTTTCACTTCCCAAATCTTGACTACTCACCTTTTTTGGACAAATTTCACACATGTAGACACCCCAAGTATCCACTGGAGCACCTGTGTGGGACACCCTAAAAAGGTTGTTCTGGTGGCCCACACTATAGTGCTCCAGAGTGCAGATGTGTAAACAGCTGCTGAGTGTCCTCTTCTTTACACTGATTCAAGTTTGCATTTCATTCTAGTTACAATCACATCATCTAGACAACAATGTAATAGCATTTTTGGAATACAAACAGGCATGTCAAAATGATTTTTACCCTGTATCTTCCAAAAACATTGTATGTAGTGGGTGAATGATGTGTCTCTAACGACCGATTACTGTGCCCACTAACCTTTGAAAGTTCACATTAAAATAATAGGAACATAGGAGAAGTACTTACTTTTTTCAAGCATTCTCTTGATACTCCTTAACTGCTCCGGCTCCCTCAGTTTCAGGTCAGACCACCTCTTTCTAAGCTGCTCTTTGGATCTGCATACCCCAAAATGTTTCTTCAGACTTTTTACAACTCCTCATTATTTTTGCCTTCCTTAGATTAGGGTGGGTATACGGCCCATGCTTGCCATCATAATCCGACTTTTTCAATATGTCCACCATCTCCGCCATCTCCGCAAAGGACATATTAGATGCCTTGTATCTCCTCCTTGATCGTAACGTTTCACGCTCCTGGCTTGTCTCGTCATTGAATTAGCAGACACCTGCTGTGACTCCGTCATTTCGTCTCCCTCTGCATGCCGAAAGAGAAGGGGCGGGGAATATTCGAGAAAGAACGTCATGGGTGGACGACGTGTGCAGAGTTTCATGCATGCGTAGTGTATATAAAGCTAACACGCATGTGTCGTAACTACGTTCTGTGTGCGGAGATAGGAGTAAAAGCAACAAACGTGAGACCGAAGATATGATTTTAACTTGGGACATCAGTGGCCTATACTGCATAGAGTTTGAGGCCTATATAGGGATAAAGATTACGAGAGTTTAGACTGACATTAGTATTTTTGTCTTGTGTTTTGTCTTGCAGAAAGAATAAATGCATTCAAAGATAAAGATTTCTTTATAGAGTTCATTGACAAATACAGGGAGCTGCCCGCTCTTTGGGAGACAAAAAACCCCACCCATAAAAAAAGGGGCAAGGACAGCAGCGCTGGAGATCCTGCTCCAATTTGTGCATACACGGATGCCCCGAGCAACCCTCCTTGAGGTGAATCATAAAATTGGGACCTTGAGAGGCACATACAGGAGGGAGAGCTTGAAGGTCCTGAATTCACAGAGGTCAGGAGCAGCAGCAGCGGCTGTATATGTCCCGACTTTGTGGTACTACAATAGATTGACCTTTCTAAATGACCACCTTGAAGTGAGGCCATCACTTTCGAGCCTTCCCTCCAGCCTTCCCTGCAGCCAAGCTGAGCCTTCTCTGGAGCAAGAAGAGCCTGACATCCTGGTAGAGCCGGATTTGGACTTCTGGAGCCCGGTATAGTATATTTCAAAAGATTTATTGTGATAAAATGAATAATGTAAAATAGATGTTAATATTGTAAAAAAAATATGTTTGATCAAAAAGTGTTTGACATATCAATAGACAGTAGTGGCCTAAAAAGATTGGGACAAGAAGGAAAAATGCTGGGGTCAGAATGATAGTCTTTTCCACTTATTAACATTCTATTTGCAACAGTCATTAGCTGAAAATTGTGTGTGATTGATGAACCAAAAACTAAATCGATGTCCCTTTTTTATACACAGGGAGAGCTCAGCCAGGATGAGGGTGGGGAAAGTGTCAGGCAGGAGGAGGCAGGGCCCACTGTCAGCCAGGAGGAGGCAGGGCCCGCTGTCAGCCAGGAGGAGGCAGGGCCCACTGTCAGCCAGGAGGAGGCAGGGCCCGCTGTCAGCCAGGAGGAGGCAGGGACCAGTGGCAGACAGGAGGAGGCAGGGCCCAGTGGCAGACAGGAGGTGGCCGGGCCAAGTGGCAGAACAAGAACAACATCTCAGGTGCCTCCCATCCACCTTACAACAAGAAGGGCCAGGAGGGAAAGGGGCATGAGTGAGGCAGCAATGGCCCTGATAAGAGACCCACATGCCACCCTTCAAGAGCCAAACACCACTGAAGAAGGCTATGCCGCCCTAGTTGGTGCCAAAATGAAGCAGATGGCGATGGGCCAATGCCTCCTATGTGAGCCCCTGCTTCTAACCTTAATAAATAAGGGGTTGATAGGGACAATTACTCCAAATACTGCAATTTGTGAGGTCGCCCATGCTCCTCCACCTCCTTCTCCACCACCTCCTCCTCCACCTCCTTCTCCTTCTCTTCCACCTCCTTCTCCTCCTCCTGACACAAGGAAATCTCCAAAGCCACAGGCTTCAACAAAGCGTACAAGGAAGGCTGCAGAGAATGCTGCAGAGGAGGCTGCAAAGAAGACTACATGGAAGGCTACCAAGAAGTCTAGAAAGTGATGGCCTTGCTTCAATGTGGTCTGACAGAAGGCAGGCTGTTGTAGTACCACAGACTTGGGACATATATATCATCTGCTGCTGTTCCTGACCTCTGGGAGTACAGGACCAGATTGTTCTCCCAACTGTATGTGCTTCTCAAGATCCAAATTTTCTGGTCCACACGGAGTGTGCCCTGGGGTCACAAGGATGCGCAAATTGCAGCAGGTTCTCCAGCACTGCCTTCCTATTTATTTTCTTTATGAGCCAGAATAAATGGAATTTATTTTTACAGTTAATACTTGCCTATGTGTTTTTAATAAAATAAAAAAATTAGCTTGTGAGTAGGCAGGTACATTTCAAATAAACAAGGTCTAATTAAAAAGGGACAGATAACACCAAACAATCTCCTTGAAGGTAAAAATATACAAGATAATAATGTTAATTGTGGTAACTTAAAACAACAAAATTAAAAATAAAATCATGGAGATCACTAAAAATGTAATAATAATTAAAAATGCAGATCTGGATTCCCCAAAAAATATTAAGGAGATCTTGCTCTAAAATATAAATAAATATTCATGAGATCACCATAAAAAATTTTGCAAAAAGTTAGTCAGAACTCTGTGTGAATATCAGCAGCAAAACAAGTTCATTATTGTTCATTATTGTAGCATTATAAAGAAGATTTTAATGCGCAGGAGGAATGTGCTAGCTCCATTACGAACGCTAGTTTTACCAGAAGGAGCGCTCCCGTCTCATACTTGATTCTGAGCATGCGCGGTTTTTTAAGCCTCGGAAAAGCATACACACAACCGGTTTTCT
Source organism: Rana muscosa (assembly GCA_029206835.1). Lineage (NCBI taxonomy): Eukaryota > Metazoa > Chordata > Amphibia > Anura > Ranidae > Rana > Rana muscosa. The sequence goes on from CM055127.1 coordinate 76,072,332, forward strand.
CGATGGGAAACAGTCCGACAGGAATCCCGATGGGAAAATAGAGAGCAGGTTCTCTATTTTCCCGTTGGGATTCCCGGCTGTTTTCCTGATGGGAAAACTGTGAGGAAGCATACACACGTCCGGTTTTCCCGTCCAAAGGCTCTCATGGCAGTTTTCCCGACGGGAAAACCGGTCGTGTGTACGAGGCTTCAGGCTAGAACAGAATATGTTGACTTCTAGCAACAATGTCTTATTATACTTTACAATAAGCATGTTTAGAAAGATGAAGAGGATAAAATGGAAGAAGCTGTTAAAATGATGCTGTTCATATGGGTGACATGCACTGGGCTCTCTTCATTCAATCCTAGGAAATTTGTACTTAGTCGGAACACATACCCTGTAAGTCCTAAACTAACGCAAACAGATTTTGTGAAAGTGACTTGCAGGCACTCTAAAAGTGGCCCTGAGTGTGCCAAATTCATGTGCCTGTCTAGAACTCCTACTTAAATGTGGTGCAATGCTTTACCAACCTTCGCACTCATCTTTGAAGGTGGTCCAAACTTGCTGTTGGAGAAATTTTCTCAAGGTGACATCTTCAATGGAGGCATTTCAAATTACAGTACCCAAGTCATTTAAATTCCTGCTTGAAAAATGTTCCTAGGGTTTCCTATTGTTTTCCATTACTGCATGTAGGTGAATTTGATGTACTATACATAGAAAGAAATTGCAGCTTAAAAAAAAAAACACTGTAGTGCCGTGGTTTGGGCTGCTGTGACGCATTGTAAGCTTCATGGATTTGGTTTCATACAGTAGTTGTTTCATTCATGTTGCATTTTATCATTTTTAGGGTCTATAAATTATATTTCAAACAAATAACTTACAGGACTCAGAATCCTAGAAATAAAAAGTGGCTACTGTACTGCATTTAGTTTTTTTTTACTTGCCACACATTAACAAGAGCAATTATTGCCAAAAAAGTGACGCAACAATTATATTGAATTCCTTCCATAGTACGTACTCTCTGTAGGATTGAACGGAGAACGTAGAGTATATGACCCCAGCTAAGAAAGATTTTAACAAGTAGCTCTGTGGCTTCGAGGGTGATACTTTACTAGATCAGCAACAGCTGAGTGTAAAGTTCAGCTCAGCAAGCAGTGGCCAGTGTTTCTCAACCAGGGTGACATCTGGGTTCAGTCTAAATCACGAAACCCAGTTTGGGGCCCAGTCAGGCAGGCTGCCTGCACCATTACAACAAATGACGCTCTAGGGTAAGGACACCTGCCGTATTTCATTACTATAGTGATGCATCTGGATAGTCTGCACCATAACAATGCATGACACATGTTCTAGGGCAGGTAGCATGCAGGGTCAACCCCAGCCTTCAGGAGAAAACAGAAGTCTGCCTCTTCCAGTCCTCCTCCAACTAGCCTTCTGCCATGATGCTCAAGCCATAAATTAGGGTTCTGCTGTGAAGGGGGACTGTGTGAGTGGGGAGCTCTGTGATGGGAGCCTATGTGATTAGGGGGCTCTGATGTGATGGGAGACTTTGATATGATCGGTGGCTCTGATGTACAGGGGAAACTCTGATTTTATGGGAGGACTTCTGATATGGAGGGGGACCTCTGAAGGGGGGATGCTAAAGTAAAGGGAGCTCTGATATGATGGGAGAACTTCTGATGTTATGGAGAAACATCTGATGTGAATAGGGCTTCTGAAGAACTTCTTTTCATCAGTGCGGGTGTATGCATTTTCCCAGACTGGTTTCCCATCGATAAGTAACATTAAATTTTTCTACATTTTAGGCTGGGACCCCTTGAGATTTTGCATACTTTTAAAGGGTGCCGCAATTGAAAAAATAGTTGAGAAACACTGGAGTAGCCCATGTTTGTGCAATGTGTCAGCATGGCCTCTTGTAGTCTCCTCCAGGGGTGCAAGTGACAGGTAGCAACACAGAAGCACAGTTGGGAAAGTATGGTCAATAAGAAGTGTCTGAAGAAAGTAGGATCAGTAATTCATATACTGACAAGGAATATGTTGATAGGAGATATGAGCTAACCTCAGTGCTTTTTCTGATTTCCTGGTTGAATGATGCTTGCCATAATCCTACCAGGAAGAATGATGACATCCTGTAGCAGAACATAAGTACCCGGGTGGACAGTCCTGGATTGGAGGTGAGTATTGCAGCAATTGCCCTATTCTTTAAAAAAAATTATTGGCTATTTATATGTTTGTTTTTATTTTTGGCTGGAGTTCTGCTTTAAAAAAGGATACTTTATGCCTAGTAATATCCAGAGAACTGTGTCTAATGCAAATTTGCTACTGGATTGGTGAATTACACTGAGATGTTGCTGAACTAAAAAAAAAAAGAGAAAACACAATGAACAAGAAACAGCTATAGCACCTAAACAACATAATAAGATTTGGTTCTTTGCAGTACATAGATATAGTCAAGAACACACTTCTGGTGTAATTCTAATAGAACAATCAGCTTAGGAAAGGAATGAGACTGAATAGAAGTTGACACATGTACGACATGACTCAAGAGCACACACAATACACACACTGATGTCTATGCTAATTGCATTGTAAAGTAAGCAGAGCAGAGTGATGGAAAATTCAATTTCTGCATGGCTCAACTAGATGCAGAGAGCTTCAATCTCCATAATGTAGTGGGAGAAAGGTCATGACTCTCAGTGTAGGCTGATTCTCCTGTGCTTGTTTTACAACACAATAATACATCTAAATGCCCATTTTGCTGCCAGAAATTATAAAAGGTGTAATAAAATGCATTGGTGATTAAAGAATATGGTCAAGATACATACAATGAGAGCCCTTATAATCTGGTCAATCATGTTTAATCTATGATAATAAATTAGAGTTGTATGTTAGCACCAATTCCACCCTTCACACTGCAGTGAATAAGGCTGAGCTGATGCAGACAGCTGAATGCAGCTAAAAAGATGAGATCTTCTGCAATCTGCAAAGATGTCACTTCCAATCTGCTGTAATAGTCACCTTTGTATCCACAAAAACACCTTAATAAACAGTCTATTCAAATCACAAAACAAAACTGGAGACAAGATACAGCCTTGACAAACCCTATATTATTGTTGAGCCTCCCACAGCACCTTCGGCACAGTCATATAGCTTTTTCAATTGCACAAAGCCTACATAGCTTGTATTGTACAACCTCAAACATCTCCAAATAACTGTGCAAAGGTAAATAACTCAATGATGTTCTAATGCTCTCCTTTCTGAATTAATATTGTATTGCTCCTCCTAGACTTTAGCCTAATATTCTACTCCCCAAATAGCAAGCAATTGTGCTGCAAGTTTAAAAATGACTTGCTGAGCTATTGCTAGACATGCTAAACATGCCAGGCTTCAAGAGGGTGTTGCACAATTGCAGCAAGTCCGAATTGCATGACTACAGATCAAATTTCTTTGCAAACATGCTGCAGGTTCTGGTTCAGTTATGTTGTGCAATAGTCATCCTACCACAGGGGTCACTGTGACTGAATTTTCATGCTGTAGACTTGCAGAGCTCTTGCTTTAGACTCACCACTGCAATCTTGCTCTTGCTAGAGACTTTCCATGCAAACTTGCTACAATTTGGCAAAGTGTCAACTAGAACTTGTGCTTTAAGTGCTCTGCACTTGCCAACTGTACAACTTGCCAGTGAAAATGTGCAGCAAGTTAACAGACTTATAATTCAACACTGCCACAAATTTGTGGCAAGTTATCCTTGCTAACTAGGTCTTTGGTGCCCCAACATGATCTTGTTTTCTTACTCCTTCTTTGTAGCTTTAAAAAGCTCCATAAGCAACCTTTTGCAAATACATTTCAGCGTCTAACATTTCAGCAGCTTCCATCACTGCAGCTTTGCCACCACAGAGCCAGCCAACCACCATAGAAACTTCAGCCTTAGCTATGAATTTCAAACATTTTTAGCACTCCCTCCTTTTGAGAAAAATGTCCGCTCAGCATAAGAGTAACTCCAAGTAGACCCCTCACAACTTTCGGACAAATATGCTATAATCAAACTCTACTACGAAAGGTTACCTCACTAGTATACAATTGGATCCCGCAGCCAACTACTGACTCCACAGACAAATAAAAAAAATCTGGGAAGAGGAACTAAAAACACAAATCTCCGAAGAACAATGGGAAAAAGCATGTGTTTTCACCAATAAATGCTCTCTGATTACTTGCATTCAAGAGACCTCATTTAAAATATGTAACTAGTGGTACATTACCCCTGCTAAAATCAAAAGTTGGTTTTCTCAGGAGTCAGACATTTGTTGAAAATGTGAAGAAAAGGGACTTTTCTTCACATTTGGTGGTCATGCCCCATAATTCAAAAATACTGGCAACCAATCAAATAATGGATAATACACACCACAGAAACACGACTAAATCTGGACTCGGCTTGTTGCCATCTCCATGTTAACACTCTCTCTTACAGAAAATATTAAAATTAATTGGTAAGACATTTTCTAAATGTAGCCAAAGGGCTTATACCACTACAGTGGAAAACCAAACATACAGGGTCACGTGACGGGTGGCCCCGCCCTCAGCTAAATAAGAGACCCGTCAGGCTGCCGGGATTCCTGGGTGTCTCCGGTGGAGACAGGATGCTTGCTGTTCCTCGCTGCACTGGACATCATCGTTGGAGCCTGGACCTGGAGAGGAGAGATCATCCATCGCTGGACCCCGGAGAGGAGAGATCATCCATCGCTGGACCCCGGAGAGGAGATCACCCATCGCAGGATACCGAGAGTGGATTATCAAAATTATTTTTATTTTTTTTAATAAAGGACTTTTCCCAATGGTGTCTGTGTTTTTTTTTTATTTTTTTTACACTTTCTTTGTGAAATGGTAGGGGTACAATGTACCCCTTACCAATTCACATAGGGGTGGGCTGGGATCTGGGGGTCCCCTTTGTTAAAGGGGTCTTCCAGATTTCGATAAGACCCGCGCCCGCAGACCCCCACAACCACCGGGCAAGGGTTGTGGGCATGAGGCCCTTGTCCCCATCAACATGGGGACATGGTGCTATGAGGGGTCACAGACCCCCAAAGCATCCTCCCCATGTTGAGGGCATGTGGCCTGGTACGGTTCAGGAGGGGGGCGCTCTCTCGTCCCCCCCTCTTTTCCTGCAGCCTGCCAGGTTGCGTGCTCGGATAAAGGGTCTGGTATGAATATTTGGGGGGAACTCCATGCAATTTTTTTTTAAAATTTGGCGTGGAGTTCCCCTTAAAATCCATACCAGACCTGAATTTTTTTTTTATTTGACGCAGGTTTCCCCTTAATAGTTAATATCCATACCAGACCTGAAGGTTTTTTTTTTTATCAATGACTTTTCTCTGTATTGCCAGGAGCCGACAATTCATTATAGCCGCAAGTGCTTTTAAATGAATTTTTTCCCTTCAGAAATGACACTTTGTGCAGGGACAGTTCTAAGCACGGGAAACAAGCGCTACTTTACAGGCATACTATACACACTCCCTAGGTATGAAATTTAAAGGAATATTTCACTTTTATTGTTTCACTTTAAGCATTATTAAAATCACTGCTCCCAAAAAAACAAATGTTTTTAAAACTTTTTTGCATTGATACATGTCCCCTGGAGCAGGACCCGGGTCATCAAACACTTTTTATGACAATAACTTGCATATAAACCTTTAAAATTAGCACATTAGATTTCTCCCATGTACTTTTACAGGGTGTTCCGCGGCTTTTCGAATTTGCCGCGAACACACCAAATTGTTTCGCTGTTCGGTGAACGGGCGAACAGGCAATGTTCGAGTCGAACATGAGTTCGACTCGAACTCGAAGCTCATTCCTACTCATCATGATATTCTTAATGCTACTCCTTTTGTCAAAGACTACTATCTAATATAAAACCCTTTCCTTTTTCCCTTCCCAACACTTACGAATCATCTTAACCATTAGAATTATTATAACTTTATGGCCCCATGCACACAGGGCGTTTTTGCAGCTGCTGTTAGCAGCGTCAGGCATTTTTTTTTTGCAGCTGCAAAATGCCCATCCATGTTATTCTATTGTCTCATGCACACATAGAGCTTTTAGGAGCTCCAAGTGGCATATGCGTTTTACAGCTCCAAAAAAAAACCCAGGACCAGTGAGTTCTGGAGCTACAGCGTCAAGCTGCAAAAATGCCTGACGCTACTAAACGCGCCTAAACGCATCATAACGCGCGTCTAGCAGCGTCAAGCGTTTTTTTTTTTTTAAATGTGATTGGTCACTCTAATGATCTGAAAACCAGGAAATACAGAAAAAAGTGATTGGGGACTGTAATCACATGGAAAACAGGAAATACATGCCCACATTACCCAAGAGACCTTTGCTTCTGAGAAGTGTGGAAGAAGAGACGAAGCATGTCTGCTGATGTTCCTCAGGTCGAGCTGATTTCAGCCATTGAAGCCAATCCTGAACTTTGGGATTTAGCGCATCCATTACATGACGACCGCCTGCGTAAAACAAAGATATGGAATGAAATTCCAATGGCGCTCACACCAGACTGGTCCCGGCTGAGCAATTCAGCCAAAAAGGACAGATGTATTTTTTTTTTTTATTTCAAGATATGTTTGCTATGTAGTGTTTTTAGAAAGCACATTAACCCTTTTTTCAATTTTCTGTAGACAAAACATTACAACGTCGGTGGAAATCCCTATGCGACCGAGTCAGGAGAGATTTGACCGAACCTGAAAAGTCTCAGCGGAGTGGAGCACCAGCTCCGGCCAAAAAACAGCATTTGTTTCATCACCATCTTGCTTTCCTGCGCCGATCCATGATAGAGAACGCAAGAGAGTACGTTTTTTTTTTTTATGTCACATATTCCCTTTTGTGCATTGCTCTAATCTACCAAACATTCAAAAATCGACAGAATCTTAACCGGTTTATTCTCTGTAGTACAACATCCAACATTACGGACAGCAGGGAGTGTATCGTGGAGGAGGAGGTGGATGCTCCAGATGCTGCATGTACCGAAACTGGCAGTGTGACAGATACAGAGGTTCTATCACCTAACCTATCTAGTCTCCAAAGTCTATACCCAGTACAGGTAATTATCCATCCATTATGTCTCTATCTGTCTGTCAGTCTATGTACCAATCTGAACATGTTCATTTTTGTTCACAGGAATCTAGGAGCCAGGTTACAGCTTCCAGCTGCCTCCACCAGGAAACCGAACAACCAGGCGAAGTTCGTGGGCCTTGGCAATGGCAGTGCACGTGGTAGAGGCCGCAATCAGCGCCAGAGGGGTATCATATTCACAGCTGAAAATGAGGACAGGATGGTAGCCTTGCTGTAGGAAGTGCGGCAGGAGTTCCTGCGAAACATGTACCACATCCTGGAGGACATTTGTGGAGCCGAGGAGAAGCACTGTATGGATCGAATGTACGGTATTGCTATGCAATACCGTAAACGCAAAAAAAAGTGGTGGGCCACCACCTAGCGATCCATACAGTGCTTTTCAGGATCTCACAATGTCCCCCAGGGCTGCAGCAACGCTACCACCCCCCTCATATCAGCCCCCTAGATGGCAGCCACCACCCAGCCATTCCTACCCTTCCTATTACCTCCCACATTTCTCCATGGAATTTCCTCCTCCCCCTCCTCCTCCTCCAGGACATTCAACATTCTGCAATATTCACACACCCCCTGCTTTCCAAGGACCCTACTATCCTCAGGACGTTGGGAACGAGCGCCTGCCCCAACCTACCCATTCCCACCCCGAATCCACTTCCCCCCATCCCCAATCACCTCATCCGAGCCCTGCTGACCAATCTGCTCAATATCAGCAGTTATAAGTTGAGTTAATTATTTTTTTGGTACTCCAATAAATCTTTGTTAATTTAATAAATCATTGTTAATTTAAAACGTTAATTTGTATATATTTTTTTGGGTTATGGTGAACTTCAGCAGTATGTTAGCATATGGGTATCATACGCTTTCCTCACGCAGAAGCAAAGGACTCTGCCTGGGGCAAGCGTATGTGCAGCCCAACAAGAGGTATCATACGCTTTCCTCAAGCAGAAGAAAAGGACTCTTTTTCCTCTGCCTGGGGCAAGCGTATGTGCAGCCCAACAGAGGATATCATACGTATTTCTCAAGCAGAAGAAAATAACTATTTTTCTTCTGCCTGGGGCAAGCGTATGCGCAGCCCAACAAGGGGTATCATACGCTTTCCTCAAGTAGAAGAAAAGGACTCTTTTTCCTTTGCCTGGGGCAAGCGTATGTGCAGCCCAACAAGGGGTATCATACGCTTTCCTCAAGCAGAAGAAAAGGACTCTTTTTCCTCTGCCTGGGGCAAGCGTATGTGCAGCCCAACAAGGGGTATCATACGCTTTCCTCAAGCAGAAGAAAAGGACTCTTTTTCCTCTGCCTGGGGCAAGAGTATGTGCAGTCCAACAAGGGGTATCATACGCTTTCCTCAAGCAGAAGAAAGGGACCCTTTTTCCTCTGCCTGGGGCAAGCGTATGTGCAGTCCAACAAGGTACGAGGCACAGCTGAACTACAGGAATGGGAGACATGAAAAGAATTGCCAAATTGCTTTCATGCAATGTGGTTCATTGCATATGTGTGAACAGGCACTAACCCCCCTTCAAAACAAATATCACTTACCGGAGTGTCACAAGCAGTCCTTCCTCTGGTGACACACTGCTTCTCATCATGGTGTCCATCCTTTGCAGCCTTGGCCTGAGCCTCTCCAGCAGGTCATCAAAGACAGGCACTGACATTCTGGTGAAGTTATAGAATTTTTAAGGATGCATGCGAAGATGGACGTACATGCTCTGAAAGTACCCCAACGTATGACGCTGGGATACAATTGGATTTATCCAGAATCTACGCTGACTGCTGCTTCTCTCCTCCTCCTCCATCTGTCTCCTTCGCCGCATCCTACGCAGAACAATCATCAGTATTGCCTCATCAATTTTTTGAATCACAGGATCCATTTTCCTCAAAACAATCTCCCAAAACTCTGTAAAATGCTCTCTCCTCAGTTTCTCCTCACAAAATGGCATAGTCATGTGATATTTCACATATTTTATGGAATTCTGGGTAATATGGGAGTGAATTTATGTAAAAAATTGTGTTTAGTTAAAAAACGCTGGATAGCGCTGACGCGCTCAAACGCGTTTTTGACGCCGCTTTTTCCTGGCGTCAAGAAACAGCTTTGGAGCTCGTTTTTATGACGCCCTGTGTGCATGGGGCCTATAGCTTAAAAAGAAGTACAATGTGAATCATTACCAACCAAATACCATTGTTTTGTTATGATAGAAGTAAGATTATACATACAATTTGTATATTGTCTTATATACTGTATTGTATTTATACAATTACCTTTATTATTATCCTTACAAATATGTTCAAGATGAAAACTGATGTATAATTTGTTTATTTTTAGTTCTGCAATAAACCTTTATGATGAAAAAAAAGAGTAATTCCAAGTGTCTAGGGGTCTTTCATTTAGTTATCATATTATTAACACTGTCTCCTTCCAATGACTTCAACAAAGTCACCTACTACGTGGTTCTTAGTTTTTGCTGCTTATTACCAAGAGACTCTGGTGTGCACAAAACAGTGGCTATGTAATTCTATTCTGAGATATTTTATAAACATTGCTTAATGGCTTGATGTTGTCAGTGAACAAATTATCATCTTAAGTGAACAAAATCATGTTCGTTGTTCCATGCAGTGAAAGGCTTTTGAATTACTTTTTAGCACAATGCAGGATTACCATTAACATTTTGCATGGCACTTAATTATATTCAAGTGCTTTTTTACTAATACATATTAGCTGCCATTTCTTTCTATGTATCTATTGTTTTATGTGTTAGCCTAAAATTTGATCTCACGTTTGTTTTAACTAATGATGTGAATTACTGTAAGTGTGATTTAATGTTTGGAATTTTTTTTTTTCTACCTATGACCAACTGCAGTTAAACCTCATTCTAGATGTAGCAAGACAGGTTAGAACTTCTGCCAGCATTTTATTGCTCACTGTGTCCCCATTTCTGAGACTTCTCTTTGTTTCTCGACTATTTAAATTATGTCAGTGAGAACAGGAAGTCAATAAATTTTGTTGCCACTTCTAGTAGTTTTAATAGGTGGCAAAGAGACAGAACATGGTGTGAAATCCTCATTGCAATGACTACCAGGCAGCAGTAAAACATATTTGCTAGCACACTGAGAACAACTTAGAACCTCCTTCATTATTTATTGGTATCTGTCCCCTTGAGAAAATTTTGATCCCTTTCTGTTCATTGGACGGTTTTCTTATAGAACCGGCAAAGAAGGGGAATCTTCTCTATGTGGACAAAAACAGTATTTAAAGTGAATGTAAACCCACTCTCATCATTTCTAAATTACCGTATTTATCGGCGTATAACACACACTTTTTTCCCCTTAAAATCAGTGGAAAATCGTGGGTGCGTGTTATACGCCGATACTCACTGATCCCGGCGATCTCCGCTGACTGAGCGGAGCGCAGCGATCGCCGCCGAGATACACATAGCCGAGTGTACTTGGCTTTTCTTGGCTCGGCTCACAGTCACGTCCAGTCCCGCCATTGGACCTGTGTTATGTCCATCATAGGGCGGGACTCGGCGTGACTGTGAGCGGAGCCGAGAAGAGCCGACTAGAGCCGAGTACACTCGGCTATGTGTATCTCGGCTCCGCCCAGTCCCTGCGTTCTCGGAGGCGGCGGCGCCAATTTTGAAATTCGTCAAGGCTGCAATGAAAACTGGGGGCAACTGGGGGCAAGGCTGCAATGAAAACTGGGGGCAAGGCTGCAATGAAAACTGGGGGCAAGGCTGCACTGGGGCAAGGCTGCATTGGACACTGGGGCAAGGCTGCACTGGACACTGGGGCAAGGCTGCAATGGACACTGCTAGCAAGGCTGCACTGACAAGGCTGCAATGGACACTGCTGGCAAGGCTGCACTGACAAGGCTGCAATGGACACTGGGGCAAGACACTGCTGGCAAGGCTGCACTGACAAGGCTGCAATGGACACTGGTAAGGCTGCATTTAAATGTAAGTTTTTTTTTCCTTAAACTTCCCTCCTAAAAGTTTTTTTCCCTAAAATTCCCTCCTAAACTTGGGGTGCGTGTTATACGCCAGCGCGTGTTATACGCCGATAAATACGGTACTTCCATAGTGCTGATCTATAAGGATATGCATGCCTCCTGCATGTATCCTTACCTGTCAAATATCTCCCCATTAGCTGTTTGAAGCCCTGCAATACTCCGGATTCTGTGGGCAGGTTTGTTGTCCAAGGCTCGTGGGAGGGGTCATGATGTCACCCCCCGCCCACCTCTACACTCCTTTTGGCCAGGCATTGATATTTCTTACACTGAACTTCTGCTGATCTTGTGGATTATGCCCCATGATCACTAACATCTAGTCAAAACCCAGCAAAGTCACCACATGACTTTAGCATGCCCAATTACGCTGAGGTAAACAACTAATCGATTAATCAAAAACAAATCGATTATAAAATTAATCGATTACTATTTTCATAATCAATTAATCGGCCAGTAACATAATGGGGTTAAAAAAAATTAGCCCTTTATAGTTAAAAAATAGCAAATAATCGCTACTGTAATAATTACTTTCACTGTTCCACAGTAAAAAAAAATGTATCCCCTTACAGTAGCGATTATTTGATCTTTTTGCACTATAAAGGGCTAATTTTAGTTTTTTTAACCCCATTATGTTACTTAACGTCTTAGGCCAGGTTCACACCTATGCGTTTTATGCAGAAATGCACTACAGTTCATTTACCATGGTTTTCCTATGGGACACGTTCACATCTATGCTTTTTTCCGCGGCTGCGTATTTGGAAAGGGTCAATGACTTTTTTCAACGCAAAACTGTGCTTTTTTTGGTTCAATATACTTCAATGGGGAGGCTGCAGAAAAGCATGTAATGCGTTTTTGCAGCAATTTGTTTTTTAATCTGCCCAGCAACAAATTGACCAAAAAAAGCATAAAAAATGCAAACGCACAAATCGCAGCAAAGACACAAGCGCAAAAATCAAACCGCACAGCAAAACACACTGCAGAAACAAATCAAAAGCAAATTGCATGGGTCTGTACTAAGCCTTATGCTGGCCACATGGATCAATTTTCAGATGAGAATATTAATACGAAAAATCTTTGTACATTCGCTGAATGAAAGAATGTTGTTTGAAATTTTCACTTGTTTTTAACATTCAGTTTTAAAATCAATGTAATTTCTGAACGAAAAACCACATACACTGTCTGAAAATTCCTTTGACCAAGAAGTTTTCTATTATTTCTAATAATGATATCTGATGATATTTACCAAATTCACCCTCTAATAGTATATACAGTATATCTAATCTGTCTGTTAAGCCATGTACACACGATCAGTTTTACAGATGAAAACAGTCAGATGGACTGTTTTCATCGGACGAACCGATCATGTATGGGCCCCATCTGTCTTTTTTCCATCGGCGTGAAAAAATAGAACATGTTTTAAATTTTTCCGATGGGAAAAAAAACGATAGCAAAATCCGATCGTCTGTGTGGAAATCCATCGGATAAAAAACCCACGCATGCTCAGAATCAAGTCGACGCATGCTCAGAAGCATTGAACTTAATTTTTCACGGCTCATCGGAGTGTTTTACGTCACCGCGTTTGAAACGGTCGGTTTTTTGACTGATGGTGTGTGGGCAAGACTGATGGAAGACAGTTTCATCGGATTTCCGATGGAAAAAAACATCGGGTTCGAATCCAAAGGATATCCGATCGTGTGTACAGGGCTTTATTCTCAGAGTGGATTCGAGATTTTGCTCCTGTATAGTTGGTTATTTATATTTACCACTGCATAGAGATATTTAAGAATAAATTGCCTTTTCTTAAACTTTACATATTAACTATTAACTTTTTTTAAGGTAATTAACCGATTAATCGATTAAGCAAAACAATAATCGGCCAACAAATAGATTCTGAAAATAATCGTTAGTTGCAGCCCTACGGTGGGGAGCAGCCAATCCTGGAGAGGAGATGAGAAGTACACAGAATGCCTCTCTCACGCTGGTGCATGAGATAAGGAAATCACCTGTCACTCACAGTAAGGGGGAAGAAACAGACACCTATTTCTCTGTGTGTCTGTTTTTATCTTACTGAAGAAAGATAAGAGGATTGCTCAGAGCTGCATTAACTCTTAGTGGCAAGACTGGGCACAGATAAAATGACATCCTTTGCTGTAACAGATATGAGTCTTAATGAAAAAAAAGGGGGTTTACATCCACTTTAAGATACATTTCCTTAGCATTGAGAAAAACAGCATTGAAATTCTAAATAAAAACTTTCCCCACACTATTCAAATATAAAAAAATAAAATAAATTACTGGCAAGCAACCCTCCCATCCAAGCCTATGTACTAACAGGCTAAGGTATAGTGGAACTCTGTAACAGGTTCAACTACAACTCAACCTAATAGAAAATGAAAACCTAACCCTCCATAACCAGATCTCTTTAACATAGTCATATGCAATGGAGTCAGAGCTTAATTACATGAACATAACTGATGGTTTGGCGTACAGAGTGAAAGCAAGTATGAGGATTTACCTAGCTGGGAGATTGGATGCAGATAGAGAGTAATGATGTGGATTAAGTTATACAGGTGAACAACAACAATAAACTACTGCTTTTGTAAGTAGTTTTTATATATACAATAAACTTCATCATATCAGTGTGCCCTCTTTTTTTTTATTTGCTTAATAACATGTAGACTGGTTTAACATCACTAGAGATGGGCGAGCTGTTCGGGCCAAGCATTGGTTCGGCCCCAAACAGTGCACATTCGGGTGTTCGCTGAGCATTGCGCGCTGCACAGTGCATTCTAGGGCCCTGTTTGGCTGAAGCAATGCACCTGACTACTGGTCATGTGCAAGGTTTGCCCAATCAGGGTACAGAGCACCTTTTTTTTATTGTTGTTGTTCCCTTGCCCCCTTTTTTTAAATTGTCAGCTGCAGTTTGTCTTACTGCGATGCTGATGTTCCCCCTCAAAATGAGACACATGGAAACAGAGTGTGTTCATAAGATCTCTCATACCCCCTTTTTTATTAATTTAGCTATATATCTATATATCTATATATATAGATATATAGATATATATATTTATATATTTTTTTTTGTGTCAGTGGCGTTCCCCAATTGTACACAGTTTATAGTGCACCAAGCACCACATTTCATATTTTTTTTATTTATCGCTGCATCCTTTTTTATTATTATTAATGTTGTTAAAAAAAAATGTTAACCACTTAAGCCCCCGGACCATTTTGGCTGGTCAAAGACCAGGCCCCTTTTTGCGATTCGGCACTGCGTCGCTTTAACTGACAATTGCGCGGTCGTGCGACGTGGCTCCCAAACAAAATTGACGTCCTTTTTTCCCCCAAATAGAGCTTTGTTTTGGTGGTATTTGATCACCTCTGCGGTTTTTATTTTTTGTGCTTTTTTACTAGTTATGGCGGCGGTCAGCGATTTTTATCGTGACTGCGACATTATGGCGGACACATCGGACACTTTTGACACCACTTTGGGGCCATTGTCATTATTACAGCGATCAGTGCTATAAAAATGCACTGGTTACTGTGAAAATAACACTGGCAGTGAAGGGTTTAACCTCTAGGTGGCGCTGTAGGGGTTAAGTGTTTCTTACTGTAGGGGGGGCGTGGCTACATGTTACACGTCACTGATCGTCTGTTCCGATGACAGGGAACAGACCATCACTGACATGCCACGGAGAAGAACAGGGAAAGGTTTGTTTACACTCACCTCTCCCCGTTCTTCAGCTCTGTGACCCGATCGCGGGACACCGGTGGCGATCGGGTCCGCGGGTCACGCGGGCGCGGTCACGGCTGGGCTCTTAAAGGGCAACGTACCTGTACGTTGATGTGGCCAGCCATGCCATTCTGCCAACGTATATCGGCGTGAGGCGGTCCTTAAGTGGTTAATCTTGGCCTGAGTGTACTATAACTTGGCTTCTTTACAAGGCTTTCTCACTGTGGTACAAAACTTAGTTTTTTCCATCCAAAGTTTGCCAAAGAGACACCAGAATTTATCCCCAAAAAATCTCTAATCTTGTTCCCAGTGCACTAAAATGTGGCCTCGTCATACAGACTGGCTTCCCAAGTCATTTACCTGGATTTTTTTTTTTTTTATATATGTCAGTTTTGTTGCAGCAGGTTCTATACATGGTACAGATGTGCCACTTTATAAGCAGACTAAGGGGACCCCCAAGCACTATATTTAAATTCATTTTTAATTTTTATTGTTTCAGTTTAAGCATCATTAACAGCTTAATGACCGCTCACGGCATATATACATCGGCAGAATGGCTCGTACAGGCACAATCACGTACCTGTACGTGGCCCTTTAACTGCCTGCCGTGTGGTCGAGCGTGCGCCACCGGCTTTGCGCTCACGACCCTGCAGTCATCCCCGTGAGTCGGACCGCGGGTCCCGCAGACTTGATCGCCGCGGGGATCCCCGCGATCGTCTCATGGAGGGATGGAGCGGGGAGATGTTAGTGTAAACACAACATCTCCCCGCTCGCTTACTGACACTGTCACCGATCTCCGCTCTGTGTAATCAGAGCGGAGATCGGTGACGTGTCACTCGTAGCCACGCCCCCCTCAGTTAGAATCACTCCCTTAATCACACTTAACCCCTTCAGCGCCCCTAGTGGTTAACCCCTTCACTGCCAGTGTAATTTTTACAGTAACCAATGCATTTCTATTGCACTGATCGCTGTAAATATGACAATGGTCCCAAAAATGTGTCAAAAGTGTCCGATGTGTCCGCCATAATGTCGCAGTCACAAAAAAAATTGCTGATCACCGCCATTACTAGTAAAGAAATATTTTTTTTAATAAAAATGCCATAAAACTACCCCCTATTTTGTAAACGCTATAACTTTTGCGCAAACCAATCAATAAACGGCGATTGCGATTTTTTTTACAAAAAATATGTAGAAGAATACGTATCGGCCTAAACTGAGGAAAAAAATGTTTTTTGATATATTTTTTGGGGATATTTATTATAGCAAAAAGTAAAAAATATTGGGTTTTTTTCTAAATTGTCGCTCTGTTTTTGTTTATAGCGCAAAAAATAAAAACCGCAGAGGTGATCAAATACTACTGTAGCGATACCTCCAACTAAGAAGGCCGCTGATTTAGTTTGGGCCCTGAAGACAGCTCCGCCAACCCCCGGCAATATGCTCTACCCCCTACTGGCACAGCTAGTACTGACAGTAAATTGTATATCTTATACTGTATGAATAACTGAGCATTGAGACAATACTAAATTGAAATAAATGTAAGATTTTACTTAAGCTCTTGGTAAAGAAAAAGGGTAACATCAATAACAGTTTACAGAATAATCATTTGTAATGTAGAGCCCAGCCACACTAACACACTATAGGGTTAACACATAACAAGTGCGCCACGCGGGCGACCGTTAGCTAAGTGCCCTGTGGCGCAGTAACCAAACCACCTTAGAAACCCCACCAGGCCTGGTTCTGATATCTACAACTTAGTCCTTTTTCTTCACCGGCAGATCTTTAACGGTGGTGCACATTAACAGAGTACAAACTTTGTAATCCAATGGGGTAGGTAAAGATGGAGTAGAAACTTGACTAAGCGAACGGTAGGTTCAGTTCTAACAAGGGTCTTCAATAAGAGCACTAAGAACAGCTCATAGGCCACGGCAGTCTATAGGCCTATATGCAGTAATAGTATATCGGTTGGGCATATGCCCTCTCACCCTCCCGGACTACGGTCCCAGTCCTGGAACTTCCACCTGTTGTGTCCTCACACACACATTACGTCTCTTCAGCGATCGGGTCCCCGATCCAACAAGGCTGTAGTCGAGCGAAGTCAGATGCCACCCAGGCTCGCAGAGGGGTGGAAGGCTCTTTGGTGCTGCACAAGGCCTCAGGCTTCAGGCCCTGCACTCCGACACATCCGCACAGGAGGATCAGTCTCTGAAGTCTAGTGTCCCAAAAGAGGCCGAGCCCAGCCTCGCCTCCTCCTTTTATAACTGCTCCCATGAGTCTCTGCGGCGGAACATTGCCGAATGGGGTTCTGGGTAATGTAGTCTCTCTGCATTAAAGGGGAACACCCCGCTACACACTCCCCCCACTTGAACTCTTTGGTCCCCAAAGATAAACCTTAACAAAGACTATGTACAACTCTAGACAATTCTACAAACGATGTTGGCATAGGGAATTCCCACCAAAACTGAGGAGTAGAATTCCCTTGCCCACAGGTCACATTATCATGGGTGGCCTGCCTAGCTGTGCCAGAGAGTGAGCTGGGGTTGCCCTCCACTAAATGGACAGTGGAGGGATCCGGATTTTCAGCATTCCTCCTAGCGGTAACTACAGAATCCTCTGAGCTATTCCCCATTTGTGGGTAGGTCAGCTTCTTAGGAGGCCGGATAACTCTTCGAACCCTTTGCTCTCTTGGGATTTCTGGCTCTGGTGCCACAGGCTCCTCTTCCTCTGAGCAACCATCATGGGCATCTTCCCAGTAATCTGCTGAAGGACTAGAGGGGATGAACTCTGTGGCTTCTGGGTTCAGTGTTTCATCTGTGGTGTCTTCAGTGGTTGGAAGGTCTATGGTAGAAGTTCCTGGAGTTGGGGAAGGCCACAGCCAATTAAGTTCTCCATCCTCATTTCCACTAAGTTGAGAGGCCTCTCCATCTTCAGCTCGGGAGGCCTGCGACCGAGTGTGCGGCCTAGGAGTATCCAGGATAGAGGCCGGTTCAGGGGAGTCTCCCACGGGAGGTATTCTAACTGCTTCAGCAAGAGGGAGCAGGTGGTTTCGATGCCACGTCTTCAGAGGGCCCACCTTTCCTTCCGGGTTCAACTTGTAGACAGGCAGGCCTGGCAACTTCCTACAGATGACATAAGGTTCAGATCTCCATCTATCTGCAAGTTTGTGCTTCCTTGGTATCCCCAGATTGCGTAACAGTACTCGATCCCCGAGCTGTAGGTCTTGTACCCGGACCTTCAAGTCGAAGTTTCTTTTGTTTCGAGCTCCCCTTTGATCTGAGGCCACTTGAGCTTGTTCATAGGCTACTTTCAGGCTGTGTCTGAGCCTGTCCACATATCCTTTGTGGGATGTGGCTGAGGAATGGTCCAGAGAGGTGCCAAAGGCCAAGTCCACAGGTAGTCTCGCTTCTCTCCCAAACATGAGTCGATATGGGGAGTAGCCTGTAGCATCACTGATGGTGCAGTTGTAAGCATGTACTAGGGCTGCTATATGTTTGCTCCAATGTTGCTTTTTCTCACTTTCCAGAGTCCCCAACATGTTGAGCAAGGTTCGGTTAAACCTTTCCGGCTGAGCATCTCCTTGTGGGTGGTAAGGTGTAGTTCGAGTCTTCTTGATTCCCAACGAATCCAGGAGTTTCCGGATCAGTTTACTCTCAAAGTCCATTCCTTGATCTGAATGAAGTCGCTGTGGCAGCCCATAATGGACAAAGTACTTCTCCATAAGTACCTTGGCTACGGTGGAGGCCTTCTGATCTTTGGTTGGGAAAGCTTGGGCATACCGGGTGAAATGGTCGGTTATCACCAGAACATTTCCTAGTCCACTCAGGTCGGGTTCAAGGCAGAGAAAGTCAATGCACACCAGATCCATTGGGCCTTGACTTTGTAGATGGCCCATTGGGGCAGCTTGATGGGGTAAAGTCTTCCTCTGGATGCATCGTGCACATGAGTGGCAGTACTCTTCTACCTCTGCCCTCATGCAGGGCCACGTGTAGCGATACCTCCAACTAAGAAGGCCGCTGATTTAGTTTGGGCCCTGAAGACAGCTCCGCCAACCCCCGGCAATATGCTCTACCCCCTACTGGCACAGCTAGTACTGACAGTAAATTGTATATCTTATACTGTATGAATAACTGAGCATTGAGACAATACTAAATTGAAATAAATGTAAGATTTTACTTAAGCTCTTGGTAAAGAAAAAGGGTAACATCAATAACAGTTTACAGAATAATCATTTGTAATGTAGAGCCCAGCCACACTAACACACTATAGGGTTAACACATAACAAGTGCGCCACGCGGGCGACCGTTAGCTAAGTGCCCTGTGGTGCAGTAACCAAACCACCTTAGAAACCCCACCAGGCCTGGTTCTGATATCTACAACTTAGTCCTTTTTCTTCACCGGCAGATCTTTAACGGTGGTGCACATTAACAGAGTACAAACTTTGTAATCCAATGGGGTAGGTAAAGATGGAGTAGAAACTTGACTATGTGAACGGTAGGTTCAGTTCTAACAAGGGTCTTCAATAAGAGCACTAAGAACAACTCATAGGCCACGGCAGTCTATAGGCCTATATGCAGTAACAGTATATCGGTTGGGCATATGCCCTCTCACCCGCCCGGACTACGGTCCCAGTCCTGGAACTTCCACCTGTTGTGTCCTCACACACACACTCCGTCTCTTCAGCGATCGGGTCCCCGATCTAACAAGGCTGTAGTCGAGCGAAGTCAGATGCCACCCAGGCTCGCAGAGGGGTGGAAGGCTCTTTGGTGCTGCGCAAGGCCTCAGGCTTCAGGCCCTGCACTCCGACACATCCGCACAGGAGGATCAGTCTCTGAAGTCTCGTGTCCCAAAAGAGGCCGAGCCCAGCCTCGCCTCCTCCTTTTATAACCCCTCCCATGAGTCTCTGCGGCGGAACATTGCCGAATGGGGTTCTGGGTAATGTAGTCTCTCTGCATTAAAGGGGAACACCCCGCTACACTACCAAAAGAAAGCTCTATTTGTGGGAAAAAAGGACGTCAATTTTGTTTGGGAGCCACGTCGCACGACCGCACAATTATCAGTTAAAGCGACGCAGTGCCGAATCGCAAAAAGGGCCTGGTCTTTATGCTGCATATTGGTCCGGGGCTTAAGTGGTTAAAATCGCTGCTCATATAAAAACAAATATAAAACAAATAAAAAAATTCTACTGATACATGTTCCCCAGGGCAGTACCTGCACCCCCATACCCTTTTTATGGCCAATAACTTGCATGTAAGCCTTAAAAATGGGGACTTCTGATTTTTTGGGTTCTGGTCCCATAGACTTTAATAGGGTTCTGGTCAGAACTTTTTCCCTGTTCTGGAGTTCTGGTGTAGAATAGAACTCGGTGGTGTTCTGCCCATCACTAAACATTACCCAAAAGAGCAGCATCACTACGATGTCTATGTATAAAACGTTTGCTTTGGAAATGTCAAGGCCAAGTATTATGCAGTGGCCCTTTGGGATTGTGATCCCCTAGCACCCCTTGTAAAAATGAACTCTTTTTATTGGTTAATCCCCTATTGGGCAGTTTCTTGGCTCTCCTTTTGTCTGTTTCAGTACCCCCTTTGCTGTATCCAATCAGGATTTCAGCTATTAACAGTTGCTATGCAGATCAACTAGACTGCAGTAAGGTAAAAAAAACTTCTACCTTTTCCACCACTTTAAAGACTTTAACCACTTGAAAACCAGGTCTTTTTTCTGACATTTGTTGCTTACAAGTTGAAATCAGTATTTTTTGCTAGAAAATTACTTAGAACCCCCAAACATTATACATATTTTTTTTATCAGAGATACTTGAGAATAAAATGGCAGTCATTGCACTATTTTGAGTCACACTATATTTGTGCAGTGGTCTTTTTGAACACAGTTTTTTGGGGAAAAAAAATACTATTTAATGAATTGAAAAAAAAAAACTGTAAAGTTAGCCCAATTTTTTTGTATAATGTGAAAGAGGATGTTACGCCGAGTATATAGATACATAACATGTCACGCTTTAAAATTGCGCACACTCATGGAATGGCGACAAACTATGGTATTTAAAAATCTCCATAGGCTACACTTTAAAACATTTTAATGTAAACATCCCTTGTGACAGTAATAGGCAGTGTCAGATACTCTCTATGGAGGGATATGGGGTCTAGAAGATCTCAAACCCCTCCTCTGTACTTGAAAGTATTTAAAATGCCAAGATCAGCGATTTTTTAATACTTTAGATTTTTGAAAACTGGCCCCGTTGGTTTCCGAGTAAACCGGGAGTGATGTCATGACATTGCTTCTGGGTTACCATAGCCAAGACTAGGCGGTCGGACATGCCGGCTGGTTGCTTCGGGTCTCCCGGTTGGACGGGAGAGCCCGGGCGACCGGTGTAACATGGCGGGAAGGGGGGATATCACCTACTGCTGCTTGTAATAACAATCAAGTGGCTGCTTAGCCATATTGATTGTTATTACAAGAGAGCCGACTGTCGGCTCTAAAAAATGGTATCAGGGGATGCCTGCAACAACTTGAAGCCAAATGACATACAGGTCATACAGGACTGTTACATTTAAGCTCAAGCCTTTGTGACTGGGCTTTGGTGTTTGATATTTATTTCAAAAAAATCATTGGTTTGTTTATGTATAAAGTTTTAAAACAAGTTTAATGATTTTGCTTATATGCTTTTAGACCAAATAAAGGGCTGAGGCCTAAAGTTTTCCAAGATGGTAGTCTCTTGTTGTTTGATTTATTGAACTTTCCTGTTCCAGGTGATTTTATTATTATTTGATTAAGGGGGTGTTTGTTGAGGTCTGCAAATCCATGTCACATCTTTTGCACAAAAGTCACCAAAACTACATGGTTGTAATATGTGTGAAAAATCAGTTTCTATTGCCTTTCACAGGGCGAATGAAAGATTCCCTGCCATTCAATCTTAAGAGAAAAACAATTCTTATAGTAGAAGTAAAGGCAAATTTTAATTTTTTTCATTTTGGATAAACCCTGTCAGGTTTTTTTTCCATCTGTGTCCTATTGGGGATATTTCCCTTTACTTCCTGTCTCTTAGCCAAACAGGAAGTGAGTGTGAGTGACTTGTATAGCGCTACACATGCGAACTGAATCGCCTATAGACGCTTTTTGCAGCCAGTGTCTGCTTGGCTGGTGTGGTCATTTTACCTCGTAGGATCTCGACACGCTTGGGACACACAGTCGTACACACATAAATATATACTGGGCCAATTTGGACAAGATCCAAATAACCTACCAGCATGTCTTTGGAGTGTGGGAGGAAACCAGACTACCCGGATGAAAATCCACGCAGACACAGGGAGAACATGCAAACTCCAGGCAGATGGTGTCATGGTTCGAACCAGTGACCCTTTTGCTGCTAGGTGAAAGTGCTAACCACTGTGCTGCCCCGTTAGAGGGAATTTCTAGTTGTTCCCAGGGTAACCAGAACTAGTTTCCCCAATCATAAGATTTCACCTCTATTACTGATCTGGGGAAAACCCAAATTTTGGGATCCTCTTTTTCTTTCACTTTTGATGATAACGATAAACAGGACACATCGGGAAGATGACTCTCCCTAATGGGGTCACAGACAGCAATAAAAACTAACGTTAAGAGAATGGCTGCACACCAACATAGCGAAAGTCCATTTATTTGGCAATTCCATAAAAGTGCATGACCATCACCACAAGTACATCAGCTGGTACAGAGGTACTGGCTTATGCACTTGTGGTGTGTGTCATGCACTTTTATGATTCTGGATAAATAAATTGACTTTCGCTATGTTGGTGTGCAGCCATTCTCTTCCCATTAGCTTATGCACGGCAGGCGAGCCAAGGCGTGCACCCGCAGGAGGAGTCCCCCCACCTAACCGCACACTGGATCTACTCACCTCGAGCAGCGTTTTTCCCTGCTTTCCACGGCAATAAAAACTGACAGGTGATCTAATCCTTTTGCACTCTATTCAAAACTTAAACAAAGTTTTGCCTTTAGTAATACATTAAGAACATTAGCCCAATAGAAGAAAAAAAAGCTTAAAGTGGAGCTTTACTCTTCCAATCAACATTGATTATTTTTAATCATCATGCTGCTAGCATTAGTAAATAGATAAGAAAGTATATAATATTTACTTGTTTTAAACTTTTTATTTTTATTTCTTCAGTTACTTCCTGGTTTCTTGCCTAGGCAAGTGATGTCATACGTCCCAGAAGACCTTAGGAGGTTTGACAACTGGGTTGCTTTTTAAGTAACCCAAGAGTCTTCAGGAGGGGAGGAGAGGAGGAGTTTTCTCAGCCAAGCCCACTCTCCTGCATGCATGCTTAAGCTAAGGGCAAATGGATAGCAGGAAATAAATGCTACATGAATCATGAATCTTACTCAAGATTGCCACAGCCAGAAATGCTAGGGGGTTGTTTTTCAATGTGATTTCTCAACAAAAGAGATAGAGACATGGAAGGTTGGAGAAGTTTGCTCTGAATATTAAAAATAAATGAAATTGTGTTTTTGGTTTGTGGTGCTCAGATGCAGTGAAGATCTGCTTTAACACTATGGACTAAGAACATTTGACCAAAGCGGGAAATAATATGACATTTCTGCACTGTACAATGTTTATAAGCTGCAGTTTTGTTCACTGTTTGGGAGGTTCAGAGAATGGTAGAAAGAATGGATGTTCAGCTGAGCCGAACCTCCAGCTGCAGCAGGAACTGAAACATTTAGCAGCAGTAATACTTCTGCTGCTAAATATGAAGGTTTTCTGCCCAGGGCCCCTAATTGTTAGAGAGTTGTGGTTCAACCCCTAAAACAAGATATCTAGTGTGTTAATCAGAAGGCAAATGCTAATACTGATAAAACAGACAATCGATGGTATTGAAATAAGAAATGCATAAAAACTGAAGGGGTAACATAACAGAGTTTGATGATAAATCATTTCTCTCAGTGTTTGAGAAAAAGGCATTTTACTCTGTGTTTGCAGTACAGAGAGATCACTGTGTTCTGACCCACCCCACTCCATCTGGGAAAATGATCAATTCTAGCCAGAATAATTAATTATTAGGACAGAGATAGCATTCTGAAGAAAGCACACTGTCATGAGGATGTTACAATAAATGGTGCAAAGATATTATATCTGGGTTTTTCTGCAGAAGTGCAAGGTAAAAGGGCCAAGTTCCAGAAAATTCAAAAAACATTGGCAGAA
The DNA here is from genome assembly GCA_029206835.1 of Rana muscosa. NCBI lineage: Eukaryota > Metazoa > Chordata > Amphibia > Anura > Ranidae > Rana > Rana muscosa. The sequence goes on from CM055127.1 coordinate 76,096,344, forward strand.
GCTTAAGGCGTTAAATGCTATGTTTGTCCTGCATGACTAAGCATTGTTGCTATGGGAAAACCCATTTTTTTTTTATACATCAGTAATTGCAGCTTCTTTGATTAACAGAAATGAAAAACATTTATGATAACACTAACTATAATCATTTTCCACTATATAGTAATTAAAAATACGCATGATAACAGCGGCTGGGAGAATATTGCATTTGATGCGTCTAGAAGACAATGGTTCCTTTTATTTTTTAGGGAATCAGGAGAATGGGACAGGTAGAGACAGGTTGAGATTAGCTGCTACCAGGGCTGGACTGGCCCTGGACTTCATCCAGACCGACCCACTTTAATTTTGCAAACAGGCACAAAAAACAGTATATACAGTAAACTATAGGAAATTGCGCCATTTAGATACGGATATAGACATGGAAATGGATTGCGTTTGCGATGAAGCTGAGGGAAGCAGTGGGGCCTTTGTATAGCGTATCAGAGCAGGCCAGGAAAAATTGCCACGGTAGGGTGACCACATTTCCAAACTGGCATTCAGGGACAATTTTGCCAAGGACCAGGGGGGGTGAATGTAGTCTCAGGGTTGTTGACAAATTCAGCAGTGGGGGGCATTTTTCGGGTAAATGGCTGGTGCTAGCACTGAAATCATTCCGACACCATGCTTAGTATGGTGTCAGGATGATCAAATCACATTATTTCTATTACTACATTGTAATATAAAATGAAATGGTTCAACTCACCATAATGCAGAGGGAACCCTGAGCTTGTCATTTGCCACCAGATGCACCGTGCCACTTGCCACTGTCTCCTGCCACCAGATGCCACTTGTCACTTGCCACTGTCACTTGCCACTGTCTCCTGCCACCAGATGCCGCTTATCACTTGCCACTGTCTCCTGCCACCAGATGCCACTTGTCACTTGCCACTGTCTCCTGCCACCAGATGCAGCGTGCTACTTGCCACTGTCTCCTGCCACCAGATGCCACTTGTCAATTGCCACTGTCTCCTGCCACCAGATGCAGCGTGCCACTTGCCACTGTCTCCTGCCACCAGATGCCACTTGCCACTTTCTCCTGCTACCAGATGCAGCGTGCCACTTGCCACTTTCTCCTGCTACCAGATGCAGCGTGCCACTTGCCACTGTCTCCTGCCACCAGATGCCACTTGTCACTTGCCACCAGATGCAGCGTGCCACTTGCCACTGTCTCCTGCCACCAGATGCCAATTGTCACTTGCCACTGTCTCCTGCCACCAGATGCAGGTTGTTGTCACTTGCCACTGTCTCCTGCCACCAGATGCCACTTGCCACTGTCTTCTGCCACCAGATGCAGCATGTCACCATTGCCTGCGACCAGATGCAGCATGTCATTTGCCACTGTCGCCTGCCACCAGATGCTGCGTGTCACTTGCCACCATTGCTTGCCACCAGATAAAGCATGTCACTTGTCACCTGCTGCCAGAGAGAGGGCAGGGAGAGAGAGAGGGGGAGGGGGCAGGGAGAGAGGGGGAGGGGGGACAGGGAGAGAGAGAGAGGGGGAGGGGGCAGGGAGAGAGGGGCAGGGGGAGAGGGGGGAATTGGGGGCAGGGAGAGAGGGGGAGGGGGGACAGGGAAAGACAGAGGGGGGAGGGGGCAGGGAGAGAGAGAGGGGTAGGGGGGCAGGGAGAGAGGAGGGAGGTGGGACAGGGAGAGAGAGAGGGGGCAGGGAGAGAGGTGGGAGGGGGAGAGGGAGAGAGAGGGGGAGGGGGCAGGGAGAGAGGGGGGAGGGAGGACAGGGAGAGAGAGGGGGAGGGGGCAGGGAGAGAGGGGCAGGGAGAGAGAGGGGCAGGGAGAGAGGGGGACAGGTTGAGAGAGGGGGAGGGGGCAGGGAGAGAGGGGGAGGGGGGACAGGGAGAGAGGGGGCAGGGAGAGAGAGGGGGAGGGGCAGGAAGAGAGGGGGACTGGGAAAGAGAGTGGGAGGGGGCAGGGAGATAGGGGGAGGGGGGACAGGGAGAGAGAGGGGACAGGAAGAGAGAGGTGGAGGGGTCAGGGAGAGAGAGGGGGAGGGGCAGAGAGGGGAAGGGGGACAGGGGCAGAGAGGGGGGTCAGGGTCTGGTTAGTGACAGTGCTCAGCTCACCCACTTGGATGGTCCAGGGGGGGCTCACAGTCAGCGGTTTTAATGTGGCAGAGTAGAATAAGTTCTCTGTCATGTCACGCTGCGGCTGCTCCCCGGCGGCCCCTCCTCTCTTCTTGTCCATCCCAGATGATGTCACAAGCAAATGGGGAACGAGAAGAGAGGAGAGGCCACCGAGGAGAAGCCACAGAGTGACATGACGAGAGAACTTATTACACACGCTTCCTGCGCTACTCTGCATGCTGGCTAAATCTCGATCTACCCGTCAGGCGCCAGCTGTCGGCGATTGACGGGAAGATTGCCGCGGACCTCCGACCGGCCCACACTGAGCCATCGGCCCGCCGGGAATCTCCCGGTAGTCCAGATGGCCAGTCCATCCCTGGCTGCTACTCAGCAGGGCTATTAGGGCTTATTTTTCTACCTCATGTCCCTGAAGAAAATTTAATAGCTATTTATTTTCTCCTTCTGGTCCTTTTAACTGCTTGCTGACAAGCCGCCGTCATAATACTGTGACAGGTCGGCATGTTTCCTGCGAGCCATCGTAGCTGTACGTCGGCCCTTTAAGCGGGGATAGCAGGCACGCTCGCTGCACTGTGGAGGGACCCAATGCGCGTGGCCGGCAGGCGCGATGCCCGCCGGCCACGAGAGCCAGAACAGGGACGTGTGTGTAAACACACAAATCCCTGTTCTGTGAGGAGAGGAGAGGCAGATCGTGAGTTCCTACTAGCTAGGAACAATGATCTGTCATCTTCTATAGTCACTCCCATCTCCCTACAGTTAGAACACACATGTGGGAACACAGTTAACCCCTTGATTGCCCCCTAGTGTTAACCCCTTCCCTGCTAGTGACATTTACACAGTAATCAGTGCATTTTTTTAGCACTGATCGCTGTATAAATGTCAATGGTTCCAAAAATGTGTCAAAAGTGTCCGATCTGTCCGCCCTAATGTCACAGTCCTGATAAAATTTGCAGATTGCCATTACTAGTAAAAAAAGAAATACCAGTATATAAAAAGGCCCAAAAATTCCATAAATCCTTCCCATAGTTTGTAGACGCTATAACTTTTGCGCAAACCAATTAATATACGCTTATTGCGATTTTTATTACCAAAAATATGTAGAAGAATACATATCGCCCTAAACTGAGGAAAAAATAGGGGATATTTATTATAGCAAAAAGTACAAAATATTGTGTTTTTTTTTCAAAATTGTCGCTATTTTTTTGTTTATAGCGCAGAAAACAAAAACCGCATAGGTGATCAAATACCACCAAAAGAAAGCTCTATTTGTGGGAAAAAAAGGATGTCAATTTTGTTTGGGTACAGCATCGCACGACCGCACAATTGTCAGTTAAAGCGATGCAGTGCCGTAACGCAAAAAATGGCCTGGTCTTTAAGCAGGCAAATCTTCCGGGGCTGAAGTGGTTAATACCAAGTTGGAGCATCTATGAGTGTCAATGGGAAATTATATGAATTTCAAATTATAATTTATAAATATCGTTTGATATGAATTGTTGTAGATACTCTTGTTTGTCCTTTCCTGGGCTTTTTAATACTGGGTTTGAGAATGTCTCATTGTTAATGGAGAATTATGCATTTTTCACACTATAATTTATATGTATTGTGTGCTTTGAAGTGTGGAAGGTATGTTATTTTACACTATAATCAATTTTGTATTTTTGAGGATAGTTATGTGGAATTTGATTAGTAAAACAATACCAGCGTGCAATGATTTCTTTGGAAGAGACACATAATATGTCAGATATAATAAAGTGTTTAGAAAGATTTAATTCCACTCTTGTTACATTTTTTTATTCCTCATGTTCAAATGGTGTTTTTATAGTAATACATAGGCTGGTAGAGTTCATTTGCATTTAAAAACAAGCAGATTCTAAGGGTAGATATGTATTTATATATGGTTAACTTTGGTTTGGCACTAAGTGTATAATTGTTAATATTTATATTTACCTATCATATCCTAGGGAAGTTATAACATTTCTTTCTAAATTTCTTAATTGGTAGGATTGTTTCTGGAGCCCTCACCTATTCATTATGACCTTAATGACCTTAATGAGTTATACAAGTGGAATAAATCTACGGTTTGTCTGTAGACTGGTATACCTTGGAAACATATCCCCAAGAGCTGCTTGTGAGACAGATCTCTATTGTTGAAACAAATACAAATTAATGGGAGAGAAATCTGATGGCACAAGTAAAGAAAGTGTAAAAAAAATTATATTAATAACTTCTTTATTATTCTTTTTTTTTTTAAATGTGGGACAAAGGCACAAAAATCTAGTGAAAATTGCCACCGGATACAATAAAAGCTAGATCAATATTCTCTTTAGATGCAACTAAAGCCTTTGATATGATTGAATGGTCTTATTTGTGGGCAGTGATAGAAAAAAATGATCTTGGCCCTTAAAGCGTAACTCCACTTTTGATGAGAAAAAATGTTTTTAACAACCTTTGTTGCAGATTCCTACCTTTTATTATTCTGAAAAAATCCCTGTGTGTTTGTCTGTGTCCATGTTGAAAGTGAATGTCTATGGGAGTGGTTTCATAATTATCAATCAGCTGCTGCACCTGCAGGGCTCTAATGAGAAAAATTGCAGGGTCTGCATCTCTTTAGATGTGATTTCCAATTGGAAGTATCTTACCAAAAATGACATGTTTGTTGCAGGGGATGCCTGATATCTGACTTGTATGTTAGTGTAGATATTTGGGAAAATCAGTAAGCCAATCACACAAGCAGGAAATTATGTTTGTTTTTTTTTGGGGGGGGGGGAAGTTCTGTACACATTCTGTGTTCAGAACACCTCCAGGTAGCCATAGTGCATTGCATTTTACAGAAGTATACAGTGCTGCATGTTGAAAAGGAAGGATAATTTTTAATAACATGCAATTACAATATGAATTGAGACGCAATTGTATACGCTATATTATTTTTTTATTTTCTATTGTTTTCCTACTAAAGTGGAGTTATTTTTTTATATAATAAATGGGTTCAAATTCAATGTAAGGATCCTTGAATAAGAAACAAGAAGCAATAGCTATTGAATCATTGGCAATAATAATCAGACATTCCTCGGACATCAATGGTTTTAAACAAGGCCCTCTGAAAAATAACACTATGTGCCAATGATATTCTTTTATTTTTAGGGGATACAAGCTACTCATTAGAAAATGTAATGAATATAATTTCTATTTTTTGACACTTTTTAGGGTTTCTAATTAAATGGAGTGTCTGTATAACTATCCATTAATGAATCGAAATCCCCTTTATTCAGCTCAGACACCTCCATTAAGGTGGTTATTGCTTTTAAATATTTAGTTTTGATCATCCCCACTTCCTCTTCCTTTGCCTGTAGCCAGAAGATCTAATCTTATAAACTTGATTTGGATGCCTCAGTTATTATATGTGCTTCATAATTCATTAGTGTGTATTGTTAAGAGTACTATTATAACATATAATATTTTAGAGATCTAATGTCTGCAGTGCCCATCTGCTGAGGGAAGCATACCTACCCCCAATCTATGCATATAATGTTTAGCTGTGCAGGTGCAGCATTTTTTGGACTTGGGTAGGGGGTTCCATCTTCTGTATTGGTTGATACATTTATGGATGTGAGAGATGGGTCTGTTAAGGGTGTTAGGATAGGAGACTTTCTATTCCCTATTTTTTAGTTGGTAAATAAAATTTGGAGATTTTTAGGAATTATTAGGGGTAAAAGAGTTTTCTTTTACCTATTTGGGGTAACTACGTGTATAAAGAGATGGCAAGGTTGAAGTTGATTTACCCTCTGGAAATTCAAGTTATTATATTGTATTGATTCTTAAAAATAATTTCAACAGTTAAAGAAAGAGTTGTCAATACCTAAACAGGGTTTTTATGAGTACTTACAACTGTGCCATACAAAAAGCTCCCAGAAGATAACATCAATTATAAACTATAAGATTCCTGTAATAGAGGCGGCAACAATGTCTGACCATAAAAAGTGTGTAATTTCCTCTCTATATAATATATAAATACATATTCATATTGGCTCCTGCTGCTGTCAGTCAAATTCTATGTGGAGGGAGCAGGGGTCGGGGCTTAGCCACACTGTGTATGCCTCAGGATCAGGATCGTGCCCACGCATGTGCCCCCATAGCACACAGCTTGGTATGGGGAACATGCGAAAGAGGAGGACCTGAGAATTCTGGAGGGGCACACCAGATAAGGAGGTAAGGGACCACTCTGTGCAATGCCATTGCACAGAACAGGTATGTATAAACCTTTTTGTTATTTAAATAAAAAAATAAAAAAATTGATTCTACAACTATTTTAAGAGTGATTCCTTCTGTATCAATAACAGCCTCCCAGAGATTAGTTTGTTCATATGTGTAGCGCACCCATCTCTCCCCTTACCAGCCTTTCATTTCTGTCTCCTCGCAGAGAGGGAGAGGCACACCGCACCACAAGCCCGTATCCCTCCTGTGTGAGGAGGTTGAGCGGTGTTAGTTTTCGGGTCTGCCTGCGGCTGGTGTTATGATCCTCCCGAGGATGATTCTCACCTCTACCTTGAATAGATGCAAGTCTTTATTTTTCCCCAGTAATGTAACTGTCCACACCAACTGAAAGTCCAACTTCTATATTTATTTCACACTGGATAACAAATAGTCTCTTTAACAGCAGACAGGTTGGAACAAGACACAGGACAGCTTAGGTGGGAGGAGGTCCAGGTACAAACTCAAATGATTACTTCAGACTGTTTGGGTTTCACAAACAGTTTTGGTGCACGATCTCTGCCACAGACCGTGAGGTTGGTCTCTGCCACAGACCTGGCGAATAGGGCCTTGCCCTATGAAGTCACTGCCACTGACCTGAAGCGAGTAGGGTCACTGCCACTGACCTGAAGCGAGTAGGGTCACTGCCACTGACCTAAAGAACTACCTTCCTGAAGTATTTGGCCCATGTCAAGGAGAAAACCATCCCTCCGGAGAGTTACCAGAGGCCCTCACCATCACCACGACTCTGCGCTGGGTCTTCGGAAAGGGTTACCTCCCTGGCCTCCTCATCTCAGATATGGGTCCCCTCGCAAGGCAGCACCCTGGGAGCTCTCGATCCCTAGCGGACCCCAGCCGAAGGTTGCTGGGCCCCGGGCCTTCAAAATAGTACCTCACTCCAGACTGAATGTGTCTGGGATGGAACAGGAACCAGGCCTCCGGGCCTAGGGCACCTGGAGATAACACGCACACCCACCCAGGCTGAAGGTGCCTGGGCATCCACCCCAACGGAAGATGGCCGCCCCTTTTTTATACCCTGTCCCGACAGGCACAGCAGGTTCCCCGCCCCGCCATACTACTGCTGAGAGGGGACAAAAAAAGCACAGCCTTGTATCAGTGGTTCAACCCTGGCCCACGGCAACAGCGCCACCTGTAGGCCACAGGGAACTGCACACCAACACTATCTCCCATGAACAGAAATGTTCCATTAACCCTAACAATCAGTGTGTCTGAGCCTAATTACCACTCAGACACTTCCCCTAAATTGAACACCCCGCTACACATCCCCCCCACTAAATTGGCACTTGTCCCCAGTGTCTGGAACAAACACATGCCTCTCAAGCCTGAGTCAGCATAGGCCCAATCCAGAGACTAGTGATGAGCCGAACACCCCCGGGTTCGGTTCGCACCAGAACCCGCGAACGGACCGAAAGTTCGTACGAACATTAGAACCCTATTAAATACAATGGATGCGAACGTTCGAATTCTAAAGTGCTAATTATAATGACTATTATGCATGTTATTGTCCTAAAAAGGGTTTGGGAACCCGGGTTCTGCACCAGGGGACATGTATCAATGCAAAAAGAAGTTTTAAAAACGGTCGTTTTTCGGGAGCAGTCATTTTAATGATGCATAAAGTGAAAAAAAAAAGTCAAATATTCCTTTAAATATCGTACCTGGGGGGTGTCTAAAGTATGCCTGTGAAGTGCCACGTGTTTCCCGTGTTTAGAACTGTCCCTGCACAAAATGACACTTCTAAAGGAAAAAAAAGCCATTTAAAACTGCTTGCGGCTTTAATGTAATGTCTGGTCCCGGTAATATGGATGAAAATCTTTAAGAAAAATGGCATAGCTACCCCATGACCCCCCCCCCCCTACCCCAGCCCATTACCAGCCCCTTTGGGTCTTGTATGGATATTAAGGGGAACCCCGCACATAAAATAAAAAAGGCCCTATATACTCTGAACAGCCGTATACAGGCGGTGCATACAAGACAGGGACTGTAGGTTTGTTCTTATGTAGAATCTGTTTGTAATTTTGAACAGGTACATTGTTTAAGTGTAGCTCCAGCCCAAAAATCTATTTTTAAACTTTTTGGAAAACATAGGTAAGGGTTATCACCCCTGTAACATTTGTTTTGCTGTCTGTGCCCCTGTTCAGAACATTTCACCTCACTTTCCGTCCCAATGACAACTGTTTTTGAAATGTGGTGTTTTTCTTGAAACAAGGATTGGTGATAAAGCATCAGTACAGAGGAGACACCTTTCTCCCATATTAATTCTTACAGGAGAGAATTTTCCTTCCTAGGGGTAGATTTCCTCTCACTTCCTGTTGTCTTCTTGCGTTTGCAAGTAGGAGTCGTTTGTAAGTTGGATGTTTGAAAGTAGGGACCTGCCGTATATACTCTGCAGAAATAGGCCCCTTAGTTGTTGGTGTTGGCACAACACTGTAAGCACTCACAGTTACTCTTGGTTGGTGCTGGAACGCCCTGCTGTCAACTATTATATCAGGAATTGTAATTACATATAATTGTTGAACAGTGGTAGTAAAAATTGGGCCTTTGATGGTGGTGCTGGTGCCACAACACTGTAAGCCCTGACAGTTACTCTTGGTGGGTGCAGCAATGGGCCCTGCTGTGAATTATTAGATCAAGAATTGTAATTGCATGCCCCTGTTGAACAGGGGCTGAAAAATTGGGCCTTTCGTGGTGGTGGTGGTGGTGGTGGTGTTGCCACAACACTGTAAGCCCTCAGAGTTACTCTTGGTGGGTGCAGGAATGGGCCCTGCTGTGAATTATTAGATCAAGAATTGTAATTACATGCCCCTTTTGAACAGGGGCTGAAAAATTGGGCCTTTCGTGGTGGTGGTGGTGGTGGCATTGCCACAACACTGTAAGCCCTCAGAGTTACTCTTGGTGGGTGCAGCAATGGGCCCTGCTGTGAATTATTAGATCAAGAATTGTAATTACATGCCCCTGTTGAACAGGGGCTGAAAAATTGGGCCTTAGGCACTGGTGGCACAACACTGCAACCCCTCACAGATACTGTACTTGGAGCACAGCAATGAGCCCTGTTGCAAAGTATTGCTTCAAAAATTGTAATTACACGCCCCTGTTAAACAGGGGCTGAAAAATTGGGCCTTAGGCACTGGTGGCACAACACTGCAACCCCTCACAGATACTGTACTTGGAGCACAGCAATGAGCCCTGTTGCAAAGTATTGCTTCAAAAATTGTAATTACACGCCCCTGTTAAACAGGGGCTGAAAAATTGGGCGTTAGGCACTGGTGGCGGCACCCATAAACAAAAATGATCTTCCAAGCTATCATCATCAATCGTATCATTGAGGACTCGGAGGAGGAGGATAGCCAGTCAACATAACAGCACAGGCACTCAGCATCAGCATCAGTCTTGAAGGGATGTGACATGTTAAAATCAATTAGTCTGTTATATCAGCATCAGGTGTGTGGTAGCTGGTGGTGATCCAAGACTGGTTCATCTTGATGAAAGTCAGTCGATCAACCGAGTCGGTGGACAGGCGCACCCTGTGATCCGTGACAAATCCTCCAGCAGCACTGAATGTGCGTTCCGAAAGAACGCTGGATGCAGGACAGGCCAGTAGCTCAATTGCATACTGTGCAAGCTCTGGCCAGTGATCCATCCTCAAGACCCAGTAAGCCAGAGGATTTTCGGTGGGGAAGGTGTCCAAGTCTGACCTTGCCCCTAGATATTCCTGCACCATGTTTATCAGACGCTGGCGATGGTTGCTGGAACCGATCATACTTTGGGGCTGCGGACTAAAGAATTGTCTGAACGCATCGGTCAGACGGCCACCTTCCCCACGGCTCCTTCTTTGACTGGCCGAAGCCTCAGCAACTCGTTGTCCAGGACCAGGAGTTTGTAACCTCCGAGTCTCTGGGAACGCGTTGCACAGACCTTTCTGCAAGGCCTCCCGGAGTTGTCTCATCCTCTGCTCCCTCTGCGACGGTAACATAAGGTCCGCAACCTTACCCTTGTACCGTGGATCAAGGAGAGTGGCCAGCCAGTAATGGTCCCTCTCCTTGATCCGAAGAATACGAGGATCCTTCCGCAGACTTTGCAGGATCAGGGAGGCCATGCAGCGTAGGTTAGCTGAGGCATTCGGTCCGGAGTCCTCTGGGTCACTAAGGACGACATGATCCGCAGCCACCTCCTCCCAGCCACGTACAAGTCCACGGGTTTCTTGGGACTGTAAATCATCCCTAAAAGACTGCTGCTGTTGATGCTGCTGAGTGCCAGGCTCCACCTCCATGCTGACACAATCCTCCTACTCCTCCTCCTCCTCCTCCTCGTCCTCTTCCTGTGCGATGGGTGGGACAGAAGGAACACTGTCTGGGTAAAGGGGGCCTTGAGAGGCAAGGAAGTCCTCCTCTTCCTGCCTCTGTTCTGCCTCAAGTGCCCTGTCCATTATTCCACGCAGCGTGTGCTCCAACAGGTGGACAAGAGGTACAGTGTCACTGATGCATGCACTGTCACTGCTCACCATCCTCGTGGCCTCCTCAAATGGTGCCAGGACAGTGCATGCATCCCTGATCATGCCCCACTGGCGTGGAGAAAAAAAAACAAGCTCCCCTGACCCTGTCCTGGTGCCGTAGTCGCACAGGTACTCATTGATGGCCCTCTGCTGCGTGTGCAGCCGCTGCAGCATGGCCAACGTTGAGTTCCACCTGGTGGGCATGTCACATATAAGGCGGTTCTTGGGCAGGTTCAACTCCTTTTGCAGCTCAGCCAGGCGAGCACTGGCATTATAAGATCTGCGGAAATGCACACAGACTTTCCTGGCCTGCCTCAGGACATCCTGTAAGCCTGGGTACCTGCCCAAGAACCGCTGCACCACCAGGTTAAGGACGTGAGCCACACAGGGCACATGGGTCAGTTGTCCCTGTCGGAGGGCGGAGAGGAGGTTGGTGCCATTGTCGCAAACCACCATTCCTGGCTTAAGCTGGCGTGGCGTCAACCACCTCTCGGCCTGGCCCTGCAGAGCAGACAGGACCTCTGCCCCAGTGTGGCTTCTGTCCCCCAAACACACCAGCGCAAGCACGGCATGGCATCTTTTTGCCTGCGTACTTGCGTAGCCCCTTGAACGCCTACGGAGCACCGCTGGTTCAGAGGACAAAGCACAGGAAGAGGCCATGGAGGAAGAAGAAGAGGAGGGGGTGGAGGAGAGAGGTGTGTCACAACCAGTAGTAGCATTTTGGAGGCGTGGCGGTGGAACAACCTCCAACACTACTGCACCTTGTCCTGCATCCTTCCCAGCTGCCAAAAGAGTGACCCAATGGGCCGTGAAAGAAAGGTAACGTCCCTGTCCATGCCTGCTGGACCATGAGTCAGCGGTAATATGCACCTTACCGCTGACCGCCCTGTCCAACGAGGCCAAGACATTGCCTTCCACATGCCGGTAGAGAGCCGGAATAGCCTTCCGTGAGAAAAAGTGGCGTTTGGGAACCTGCCACTGAGGAACCGCACATTGCACAAACTCACGGAAGGGGGCCGAGTCTACCAACTGAAAAGGCAGCAGTTGAAGCGCTAGCAATTTAGCCAAGCTAGCATTCAACCGCTGGGCATGTGGATGGCTGGGAGTGAACTTCTTTCGACGGTCCAGCAGCTGGGGCAGGGAAATTTGCCTGCTAGAATCGGACGTCGGTGTACTGCTAGCAGAGTGGCCGCAAGTACTTGGCTGTGACACACCTAATTCTACACCTTCATTCCTCTCAGTGCATGTTTCAGAGAGGACTGAAGTTATAGTGGGGTTGGAGATCCCAGCTGATGCGGTGCAAGGAGAGGTCCGCTTTGTTCTTTGGTGTGGGTCTTTGAGGTAGGCTTGCCAACGAGCTGCATGGCAGGTCAACATATGTCTGGTCAGGCATGTGGTACCCAAGCGGCTGATGTTTTGGCCACGCGATATACGCTTGAGACATATGTTGCAAACAGCAGCTGTGCGATCTGATGCACTAGCCTCAAAAAAGGCCCACACCAAAGAACTTTTTGAATGACGGGCAGAGGCAGCGCCCTGCACAGGCGGAGCTCTGCGGTGTGATTCCGTCGGTGTACTGCCCTTACGCTGGCCACCAAAGGGCATCCTGCCTCGTTGGAGATGTGCCTCCTCCTCATCCTCCTCCTCCTCCTCTCTCCTATTAGGCACCCACATGGAGTCAGTGACCTCATCATCCCCTCCCTCCTCATCACTGGAGCCAATCTGGCAGTATGCTGCAGCTGCTGGAACATGACTGCCAGATTGGTGTCCTTCTTGAGCATCCCCTCTGTCTGCTCTCACGCTACTGCCTTCCTCTAGCTGGGTTTCATCATCAGACCCTTCGAAACGCTGGGCATCCTCCTGGAGCATGTACCCAACACTGTGCTCAAACAGTTCGGGGGACTCCTCAGGAGGAGGACATGGTGGGTCTAGGGAAGGAGTGACTGATGATGAGTCTGACATTGATACCAGGGAAGAGGACGCTTTGGCAGCTGCTTTGCCAGTACCCTGAGCCTGGGTGAGAGAGGATGAGGAGGAGGAGGAGGGCTTGGTCATCCACTCTACCAAGTCTTCGGCATGATGTGGCTCAACATGTCCAGCTGCCGAAAAGAAGGACAAGCGTGTCCCATGGCCATGTGCTGATGACAATGCACCGCATCCACGACCAGCACTGTTGCCCCCAGACACAGAGCCTGCTTGCCCTCTTTTATTGCCTCCTGACTGTCTGCCTCTCCTTGTTTGCCTTCCAGACATTCTAATGGATGGCCTGCAGGGAGATGGGAAAAAAAGCAAAAGGGCTACCTTCAGGTGTCCTTCTCTGTCCCTTTACTTAAGGATTTCTAAATATGGTTGAGGATGATTGCTTTCGCACAGAATAGCACAATGACAATTTCCCTGACTGTCCAAAAAACAAGGATTTCAAAGATGGTTGATGAGGAATGCTTTAGCACAGTATAGCACAATGAGAATTTCCCTCACTGTCCTTCCCTGTTCCTACAAACAAGGTTTAGCACAGTAAAACACACTGACACTCTCCCTACCTATAGTTTTCTGTCCCTATAAAAAATGTTTTTTTAAAGATGGTTGATGAGGAATGCTTTAGCACAGTATAGCACAATGAGAATTTCCCTCACTGTCCTTCCCTGTCCCTACAAACAAGGTTTAGCACAGTAAAACACACTGACACTCTCCCTACCTATAGTTTTCTGTCCCTATAAAAATTTTTTTTTTAAAGATGGTTGATGAGGAATGCTTTAGCACAGTATAGCACAATGAGAATTTCCCTCACTGTCCTTCCCTGTCCCTACAAACAAGGTTTAGCACAGTAAAACACACTGACACTCTCCCTACCTATAGTTTTCTGTCCCTATAATTTTTTTTTTTTAAAGATGGTTGATGAGGAATGCTTTAGCACAGTATAGCACAATGAGAATTTCCCTCACTGTCCTTCCCTGTCCCTACAAACAAGGTTTAGCACAGTAAAACACACTGACACTCTCCCTACCTATAGTTTTCTGTCCCTATAATTTTTTTTTTTTAAAAGATGGTTGATGAGGAATGCTTTAGCACAGTATAGCACAATGAGAATTTCCCTCACTGTCCTTCCCTGTCCCTACAAACAAGGTTTAGCACAGTAAAACACACTGACACTCTCCCTACCTATAGTTTTCTGTCCCTATAAAAATTTTTTTTTTAAAGATGGTTGATGAGGAATGCTTTAGCACAGTATAGCACAATGAGAATTTCCCTCACTGTCCTTCCCTGTCCCTACAAACAAGGTTTAGCACAGTAAAACACACTGACACTCTCCCTACCTATAGTTTTCTGTCCCTATAAAATTTTTTTTTTAAAGATGGTTGATGAGGAATGCTTTAGCACTGTATAGCACAATGAGAATTTCCCTCACTGTCCTTCCCTATCCCTACAAACAAGGTTTAGCACAGTAAAACACACTGACACTCTCCCTACCTATAGTTTTCTGTCCCTATAATTTTTTTTTTTTTTAGAGATGGTTGATGAGGAATGCTTTAGCACAGTATAGCACAATGAGAATTTCCCTCACTGTCCTTCCCTGTCCCTACAAACAAGGTTTAGCACAGTAAAACACACTGACACTCTCCCTACCTATAGTTTTCTGTCCCTATAAAAAATGTTTTTTTAAAGATGGTTGATGAGGAATGCTTTAGCACAGTATAGCACAATGAGAATTTCCCTCACTGTCCTTCCCTGTCCCTACAAACAAGGTTTAGCACAGTAAAACACACTGGCACTCTCCCTACCTATAGTTTTCTGTCCCTATAAAATTTTTTTTTTTAAAGATGGTTGATGAGGAATGCTTTAGCACAGTATAGCACAATGAGAATTTCCCTCACTGTCCTTCCCTGTCCCTACAAACAAGGTTTAGCACAGTAAAACACACTGACACTCTCCCTACCTATAGTTTTCTGTCCCTATAAATTTTTTTTTTTTAAAGATGGTTGATGAGGAATGCTTTAGCACAGTATAGCACAATGATAATTTCCCTCACTGTCCTTCCCTGTCCCTACAAACAAGGTTTAGCACAGTAAAACACACTGACACTCTCCCTACCTATAGTTTTCTGTCCCTATAAAAATTTTTTTTTTAAAGATGGTTGATGAGGAATGCTTTAGCACAGTATAGCACAATGAGAATTTCCCTCACTGTCCTTCCCTGTCCCTACAAACAAGGTTTAGCACAGTAAAACAGACTGACACTCTCCCTACCTATCCTTCTCTTTCCCTAAACTAAAGGAATCCAGGTTAAGCAAGAAAAAAAAATGTCACTGTCCCTGCCTATGCTTCTCTTTCCCTGCTCTGGAACACACTACACTAGGCCGCCGTGCTGGCGGCCTTTTATAGTGTGGGGCGTGTACTAAACACCCTCAGCAATAATCCTGCCTGTGGCCAATCATTGCTCTCCTCGCTGCCGGCGCTGTGATTGGCCAAGCATGCGGGGTCACAGTGCATGCTTGGCCAATCACAGCGCCTGGATGACACTGCGATGGCGTAGTGCATTGTGGGCCGCGAATTAGGCGTGAACGGCCCAAATCGCTCGTTGTTCGGCGAACGATCGAACAGCCGATGTTCGAGTCGAACGTATGTTCGACTCGAACACCGAGCTCATCCCTACCAGAGACTACAAAAAAAAGGACAATTTAAAAAACTGCCTGTTTGTGCCGAAACCTAACATGGGGAAAGGAGGTGAAACATAGAAGGGAAAGAAGAAATCACACATGTGCACATTAAAACATTAAATGTCACATAAAATACTTTCAATGGATATTTACATTTCCCTCCCGCCTGCAATAACTAAGATCCACCCCATCCTCAGAAGTCTTGCTTGGCGTCCGCCTGCAGGGGAAGAAAAAAACATACACATCTAAAATGACATTTGTTGGAATGAATAGATTCTCCCCGAGAGGAAAATCCCTTCCTTCCAAAAAGTAAATTGCATCATCACTAGCAATGTAACAGTTGCACAACACCTCCACCTAGTGGTAGTGCTGTGATTAAGACACTGGTGTTGGCCAATTCTCTTCTTCTTGACTGTGGCCCTGAACTATCGACAACCCCAAAGTCCTTGTATCTTTGCGGTAGGGAGAGAGGGGAGAACAAAAAAAAAACAACAGCTCCCGATTCTCCAATGAGTAGAATACCCCTTTTTGTTAGGGCAAAGTTCCTGGGTTTTAAAGAGTGCACTCAAAAAAAACCAAAGCAAACACAAGAGTCTTGTCTCTTAAAGGTAATAGTGTGGGTCGGGCAACACCAGCGGTTTCCAATGCTTGTCAAATGTGTCAATCTGGTACTCAACATTGTCTTTGTCCTTCCTGCAAATAAGTACCTTGTCCGCATATATGTGCCAACCCAACATCCAGGCAGCCTTACAGTCTTTGTATCTCTGGGTTGCTGCAGGTGAACATGAAAAGTATCTTCGGGCCTGGGGTACTTTAATGTGTGTCCATATAAAGTCTGCGTACCCCCGGTGTCTACAGGCCTCCACTTCAAATAAAAGCTCTTTGGGCAGGTACGGGTACTCCAATCCATACTCACTGGCAACTTTCTGGTTGAAAAGTCTCTGTAATCGGGACAATGGTGGAATGGTAGCACGGTCTCCCACGCCAGGCAAAATGATGGCATCCGGGTGCCGAGGTACTTTAACTACCTCAGGACCAGACACAGGGGCCCGCAGCGACACCCATCTCGTCTCAGTAGCTGATGCAGGTGTCTCCAACGGTGAAAGGGCAGACAAGGGGACAGATCCCTCCTTAGGCTTTGAGGCCTCCACCCGGGGTGTACTATCCCCAATGGACATGGGTGAGTCCCTAGCACTACGGGACAAGGACAGGGGCATCTTATCCCAACCCTTCTGCTCAAAAAGTTAATCTATAGCGGCGTCATCTCCCGCATCAGAGATGGACTCCAGATAGGAGGTGTCACACTCCTCCGCAGGCAGGTAACTCTTGGTAGAGGACGAGTCACCGCCTCCGACTAATTCACGGGCATGTGAATCCCCAACACTTGGGACCTTGGACAGAGTCTCTTCCCCCGGCTTACCTCGGCTTGTAGATGAGCCAGGACGTCCGGGAATTTTCCCTTCGGATGCATCCGATCCGAGTAAGCGCTGGGGCATGGCTGCACCACGGGCGCGGGAAGCTTTCACAAACCCGATTTTCCTCTTAGGTGGTGGGAGAAAGGACTCTGTGGTGACCGAAGCAGCATCCTCCGGTCTCTCATTTACTGAAACAGTCTCATCTGTGACTTCCTCCAAAGTCCCGACATTGCGCGCAGGGGTGGCTGTGTAAGCTCTGATTCCTCCTTCCAGAGTGGTGGCGCCCGTAAGGCAATTGAGGCGGAAAGCCCGAGGCTTTTCTGTAGGTTGCTCCACCTCAAACAAGAACTCCTTACATTGCTCGCATCGCCCGAATGGCTTCAGATGCACCACCAGTCCCGAGCAGCTGGGACAAATCACTCCAAGGGCCTCCACATCTTTGCAAACGTAGAGGACAAAACGTCCCCGTGGCTTGAGCCGAATCCCCGTATCTGTTAAGGGAGCAGCAAATGAAGTCATCTTCATGGTAGTAGTAGCCGGAATCCATGAGGCATGAGAAGCCATGTTATCCATTCGCTGTTCCATCGCGCACTGTCCTTTTCGCGCCAAAGTCCCCACGTGCAACTCCACACATGGCCAGACTCCTCCCATCTCCTGCATTGTTCGCGGGCTTTCTCTCTGTCACGCCCACAAACTACGCAGTCAGGGTCCTCCTCGTGGCGCAGTTCTCAATATGGCCGACCTCCACGGAACTTCACTGGGGAATAAAGTTCAAACTCTGGGGGGTTTTCACACTTTCCAACCGCAACACATCCCGAACTCGAGCCCCCACGTGTAGCGCACCCACCTCTTCCCTTACCTGCCTTTAATTTCTGGCTCCTCGCAGGGAGGGAGAGGCACACCGCACCACAAGCCCGTACCCTCCTGTGTGAGGAGGTTGAGCGGTGTTAGTTTTCGGGCCTGCCTGCGGCTGGTGTTATGATGCTCCTGAGGATGATTCTCACCTCTGCCTTGAATAGATGCAAGTCTTTATTTTTTCCCCAGTAATGTAACGGTCCACACCTACTGAAAGTCCAACTTCTATATTTATTTCACACTGGATAACAAATAGTCTCTTTAACAGCAGACAGGTTGGAACAAGACACAGGACAGCTTAGGTGGGAGGAGGTCCAGGCACAATCTCAAATGATTTCTTCAGATTGTTTAGGTTTCACAAACAGTTTTGGCGCACGATCTCTGCCACAGACCATGAGGTTGGTCTCTGCCACAGACCTGGCGAATAGGGCCTTGCCCTATGAAGTCACTGCCACTGACTTGAAGCGAGTAGGGTCACTGCCACTGACCTGAAGCGAGTATGGTCACTGCCACTGACCTGAAGAACTACCTTCCTGAAGTATTTGGCCCATGTCAAGGAGAAAACCATCCCTCCAGAGAGTTACCAGAGGCCCTCACCGTCACCACGACTCTGCTCTGGGTCTTCGGAAAGGGTTACCTCCCTGGCCTCCTCATCTCAGATACGGGTCCCCTCGCAAGGCGGCACCCTGGGAGCTTTCGATCCCTAGCGGACCCCAGCCGAAGGTTGCTGGGCCCTGGGCCTTCAAAATAGTACCTCACTCCAGACTGAATGTGTCTGGGATGGAACAGGAACCAGGCCTCCGGGCCTAGGACACCCGTAGAAAACACGCACACCCACCCAGGCTGAAGGTGCCTGGGCATCCACCCCAACGGAAGATGGCCGCCCCTTTTTCATACCCTCTCCCGACAGGCACAGCAGGTTCCCCGCCCCACTATACTACTGCCGAGAGGGGACAAAAAAAAGCACAGCCTTGTATTAGTGGTTCAACCCTGGCCCACGGCAACAGCGCCATCTGTAGGCCACAGGGAACTGCACACCAACACTATCTCCCATGAACAGAAATGTTCCATTAACCCTAACAATCAGTGTGTCTGAGCCTAATTACCATTCAGACACTTCCCCTAAATTGAACAGACCGCTACACATCCCCCCCACTAAATTGGCACTGGTCCCCAGTGTCTGGAACAAACCCATGACTCTCAAGCCTGAGTCAGCATAGGCCCAATCCAGAGACTACAAAAAAAGGACAATTTAAAAAACTGCCTGTTTGTGCCGGAACCTAACATGGGGAAAGGAGGTGAAACATAGAAGGGAAAGAAGAAATCACACATGTGCACATTAAAACATTAAATGTCACATAAAATACTTTCAATTGATATTTACATTTCCCTCCCGCCTGCAATAACTAAGATCCACCCCATCCTCAGTAGTCTTTCTTGGCGTCCGCCTGCAGGGGAAGAAAAAAACATACACATCTAAAATGACATTTGTTGGAATGAACAGATTCTCCCCGAGAGGAGAATCCCTTCCTTCCAAAAAGTAAATTGCATCATCACTAGCAATGTGACAGTTGCACAACACCTCCACCTAGTGGTAGTGCTGTGATTAAGACACTGGTGTTGGCCAATTCTCTTCTTCTTGACTGTGGCCCTGAACTATTTACAACCCCAAAGTCCTTGTATCTTTGCGGTAGGGAGAGAGGGGAGAACAAAAAAAAACAACAGCTCCCGCTTCACCAATGAGTAGAATACCCCTTTTTGTTAGGGCAAAGTTCCTGGGTTTTAAAGAGTGCACTCAAAAAAAAACAAAGCAAACACAAGAGTCTTGTCTCTTAAAGGTAATAGTGTGGGTCGGGCAACACCAGCAGTTTCCAATGCTTGTCAAATGTGTCAATCTGGTACTCAACATTGTCTTTGTCCTTCCTGCAAATAAGTACCTTGCCCGCATATATGTGCCAACCCAACATCCAGGCAGCCTTACAGTCTTTGTATCGCTGGGTTGCTGCAGGTGAACATGAAAAGTATCTTCGGGCCTGGGGTACTTTAATGTGTGTCCATATAAAGTCTGCGTACCACCGGTGTCTACAGGCCTCCACTTCAAATAAAAGCTCTTTGGGCAGGTACGGGTACTCCAATCCATACTCACTGGCAACTTTCTGGTTGAAAAGTCTCTGTAATCGGGACAATGGTGGCATGGTAGCACGGTCTCCCGCGCCAGGCAAAATGATGGCATCCGGGTGCCGAGGTACTTTAACTACCTCAGGACCAGACACAGGGGCCCGCAGCGACACCCGTCTCGTCTCAGTAGCTGATGCAGGTGTCTCCAACGGTGAAAGGGCAGACAAGGGGACAGATCCCTCCTTAGGCTTTGAGGCCTCCACCCGGGGCGTACTATCCCCAATGGACATGGGTGAGTCCCTAGCACTACGGGACAAGGTCAGGGGCATCTTATCCCAACCCTTCTGCTCAAAAAGTTAATCTATAGCGGCGTCATCTCCCGTATCAGAGATGGACTCCAGATCGGAGGTGTCACACTCCTCCGCAGGCAGGTAACTCTTGGTAGAGGATGAGTCACCGCCTCCGACTAATTCACGGGCATGTGAATCCCCAACACTTGGGACCTTGGACAGAGTCTCTTCCCCCGGCTTATCTCGGCTTGTAGATGAGCCAGGACGTCCGGGACTTTTCCCTTCGGATGCATCCGATCCGAGTAAGCGCTGGGGCGTGGCTGCACCACGGCTGCGGGAAGCTTTCACGAACCCGATTTTCCTCTTGGTCGGTGGGAGAAAGGACTCTGTGGTGACCGAAGCAGCATCCTCCGGTCTCTCATTTACCGAAACAGTCTCATCTGTGACTTCCTCCAAAGTCCCGACATTGCGCGCAGGGGTGGCTGTGTAAGCTCTGATTCCTCCTTCCAGAGTGGTGGCGCCCGTAAGGCAATTGAGGCGGAAAGCCCGAGGCTTTTCTGTAGGTTGCTCCACCTCAAACAAGAACTCCTTACATTGCTCGCATCGCCCGAATGGCTTCAGATGCACCACCAGTCCCGAGCAGCTGGGACAAATCACTCCAAGGGCCTCCACATCTTTGCAAACGTAGAGGACAAAACGTCCCCGTGGCTTGAGCCAAATCCCCGTATCCGTTAAGGGAGTAGCAAATGAAGTCATCTTCATGGTAGTAGTAGCCGGAACCCATGAGGCATGAGAAGCCATGTTATCCATTCGCTGTTCCATCGCGCACTGTCCTTTTCGCACCAAAGTCCCCACGTGCAACTCCACACATGGCCAGACTCCTCCCATCTCCTGCATTGTTTGCGGGGCTTTCTCTCTGTCACGCCCACGAACTACGCAGTCAGGGTTCTCCTCGTGGCGCAGTTCTCAATATGGCCGACCTCCACGGAACTTCACTGGGGAATAAAGTTCAAACTCTGGGGGGTTTTCACACTTTCCAAACGCAACACATCCCGGACTCGAGCCCCCACGTGTAGCGCACCCACCTCTTCCCTTACCTGCCCTTAATTTCTGGCTCCTCGCAGGGAGGGAGAGGCACACCGCACCACAAGCCCGTACCCTCCTGTGTGAGGAGGTTGAGCGGTGTTAGTTTTCGGGCCTGCCTGTGGCTGGTGTTATGATCCTCCTGAGGATGATTCTCACCTCTACCTTGAATAGATGCAAGTCTTTATTTTTCCCCAGTAATGTAACTGTCCACACCTACTGAAAGTCCAACTTCTATATTTATTTCACACTGGATAACAAATAGTCTCTTTAACAGCAGACAGGTTGGAACAAGACACAGGACAGCTTAGGTGGGAGGAGGTCCAGGCACAAACTCAAATGATTTCTTCAGATTGTTTAGGTTTCACAAACAGTTTTGGCGCACGATCTCTGCCACAGACCGTGAGGTTGGTCTCTGCCACAGACCTGGCGAATAGGGCCTTGCCCTATGAAGTCACTGCCACTGACTTGAAGCGAGTAGGGTCACTGCCACTGACCTGAAGCGAGTAGGGTCACAGCCACTGATCTGAAGAACTACCTTCCTGAAGTATTTGGCCCATGTCAAGGAGAAAACCATCCCTCCGGAGAGTTACCAGAGACCCTCACCGTCACCACGACTCTGCGCTGGGTCTTCGGAAAGGGTTAACTCCCTGGCCTCCTCATCTCAGATACGGGTCCCCTCGCAAGGCGGCACCCTGGGAGCTCTCGATCCCTAGCGGACCCCAGCCAAAGGTTGCTGGGCCCCAGGCCTTCAAAATAGTACCTCACCCCAGACTGAAGGTGTCTGGGATGGAACAGGAACCAGGCCTCCAGGCCTAGGGCACCCGGAGATAACACGCACACCCACCCAGGCTGAAGGTGCCTGGGCCTCCACCCCAACGGAGGATGGCCGCCCCTTTTTTATACCCTCTCCCGACAGGCACAGCAGGTTCCCCGCCCCGCCGTACTACTGCCGAGAGGAAAAAAAAAAAAGCACAGCCTTGTATCAGTGGTTCAACCCTGGCCCACGGCAACAGCGCCACCTGTAGGCCACAGGGAACTGCACACCAACACTATCTCCCATGAACAGAAATGGTCCATTAACCCTAACAATCAGTGTGTCTGAGCCTAATTACCACTCAGACACTTCCCCTAAATTGAATACCCCGCTACATATGCTAAATAGAATCCCTCCCATTCCCCTTTATAAAGCAGGACTGTAGGATAATCCTTATTATACTAGATGTTGATGGGGAGAATTCATTCAACTTACTTGGAGATGTCCTAAGCTGGTAAGAAATTATAAAGATTTTGCCTGATATAGTAAAGTATAACTAAATGGGAAACTTTTTTTTTGTTTTTTTTAGTTAGTACGGAGAAGGATTAGAACACCTGTCAGGTTTTTATTTCTGTCTGTGTCCACATAAGAAATATTTACTTTCAAAATCTGGGGTTTTCACTAGAATAGGAATAGAGGAGGAATATTTCTATGTGGACATTAGTTCTAGAGATCCTGGTGAAAACCAGAAATTCATTCACTTTCTAGAGATTTCCTCTCACTTCCTGTTTTTGCTATGGAGAGGAAAGGAAGGAGGATCTCCCCAATGTGACACAGATGACAAAAAAAAAAAAAGAGAGGGATTATAAACCTCCCTTACTTTATCTAAAATAAAAAAAAATACATTTAGCTCACCTTTAATATTATTTTTAAAAGAAATGTTGTATGTAATCTAGGTGAGTGCAATTTGGGACATCTAAAGGTTTCAGAAAATCAAGCTAGTTTGAGTCTGGGGCTTTGAAGAACATTGTTTCTAGCTAGAAAATTGATCACAAAAAGTAGGATTTTGCCACATCCAATGACAGTGGGGGAATAAATGTTGGCAGGTAATTTGAATATGTGAAAATAGAGAAGCTGTACAGAATGGCTTCAGGTATGGGGTTAGATACTGAATGAATGAAAAGAAAGATGTTATAAGCTCGAGAAAATTGGAGTAATATTTTTTTCTGTTTCATACCTAGATTTTTACTCAGGTTAGTGAAGGAAAGCTATTCTTCTGGCTTCTAATGGTTAAATGGCTTTGTTTATTGATTTTTTACTATTCCACTTCTTGTTTTGCTGCCTAACCTCTTTACATCAATGTAATTATTTTTTTTTTCTGTCTGTTTTTCACATTAACAGCTGCAGCAGAGTGCTAATGCCTTGCTTATTGTGAGTTTGTATGGTTTGCATACAAGTACATGACCATTATGATTAGCTATCATTGTGATTACATGATTGAAACTAGGCAGAGCGGGTCCTCATTGTTAAGTCGGCCATAAACTGAGCAAATTTCTTTCCTGCAACAATAGAATTGACAGGGGAATCCCTTCCGCCAAGCCATTGTGTTCTCCCTGGGGGGGGGGGTCAGGGGAAGCCATCCCCGCCGAGAGAGCACAGTGATCGTTGCTAGTGGCTATAACAGCCGCTTGCAATAATCACATGTAAAATCTAAAAGGCTGGTTGTACCTAAGATCGATCAACTTGGGTATTTTCAGCATGCCCATACATGATTCAAATCTTGGCTGGTTCAATAGGATTCAAACTGTCTATGGCCTGCTTTAGTTTGGAATGGGAGATGTCAGTGACAGCATGGTCTCAGGACTAGAAAACTGCACTGCGTCCAAAGTGAAATGTATATTAAGTTGCTCTTCTTTTGTATTGTAATAGTAAGCATCAAACATATTCAGGATTACTGACAATTGCCCTAACCAAAATACCATTAACAGGTTCAGGTGTAATAGATTTAGGTTTGATGGGCCCAATTAATATCCAGTCAGCTTCTCCAAAAATCAGTTCTACTATGGTGAAAAGGATGGGATAAAAATGGTAATCATTAAATAAAAAGGTGCTTCCAACTGCATTCTTAAAGAAGGTTGGCATTTATTTATCAAAAACACCATCAATGTGTTTCTTGACTCTTTAGTGACCACTTCGTCAGGAAAAGGTGCACCTCTACCTACCTCTTTTAGTAGTATGACATTTATGGATACTGCTCCTAATGCTCTATGCGATTCATCAAAGTATCAGTGATCAGTGAGTATGACGCCTTCAGACTGTAAGAAACTGTCCCTATGGCGGTATGTGCTCAGATACATTGAAAAATAGGATGCCAAAGAATGGCATGAACGTGAATACTTATTTTGATATGGCATTCATCAATTGCATAATCAGGAGCAGTGTAGGTGAACAGGAGGTCAAGAGGTATACCATGCAGTGCAAACACATGGTAGATTGGTACATTTCAGTCACAGAGCCCAAAAAAATGCAAACACAAGGCGCAGAATCCTCCAGTAACCATAACAAGTTTCAATGACAATAAGTCTACAAGGTCACAAACAAAGCTGACTCATCAAAATGCGAATATGTTGGAATCACATTAATGAGACTTTTTTTATTGCCTGGTTGAAGGTCATAACTATAAACTGGTCCTGCTCATTATGGGCTTACAACATCACAAAAATGGCTAATCAGAAATTATAATTAACATTGATCCATGGCAATATTTCATACCACTTCAATACACATTATAATCAGAGTCATAATAAAAACTGTGTAGGGCCATTATAAAGGATCTAAGCGGTATGTCCTTTTATTAACCCTTTGATTAAAGAGACTTCAATTAGTATCTCATAAGCAAAAAAATACTATAGGTGCAGTAAAAAAAGAATAACGCGTGATTTTTCATTTTATCTGTACAAATAAAATGTATTATTAAACCTGATAGCTGTAAATATGAACTGTTTAAGCAGAAAACAATAGACCATGAAATAGGAATGTGATTTTTTTTTTTTTTTTGATGTATCAAAAGTATACTCTTGGTAGATAACAGGAAATAACAGTTATGCTTGCACCCCATACAGAAGGGAAAAAAGGACAGCTGCAACCTCTGTAGTCAAAGAAGTAACTCTTGGTATTCTTACCTATATATCTTGAAAGCAGAACTAAACTATATCTGAGAGCCGCAAAAATGAAAATTCTGTTTAAATAATTTTTAATATTCAAGGCAAACTCATCTATCCATCCATGTCCCAAATTATTTCGTTGAAAAATACCCCCCCCCCTCCAGCATTTTTAGACAAGGAAAGATGATTCATGTAGCATTTGTTTCCTGGAATCCATCTGCCATTAGGTAAGGCATGCTGGCAGGGGGCATGCTTGGCTGGGAAAACTTATCTTCACCTCCGGATAAAAGAAAAAACATGTCCATGAAAACTGCTGGTATGTATGACATCATTTTGGCCTACACCAGAGACCAGAAAGCAACTGAAGAACTGTAAAAAAAATGTTTAAACAAGTAAATATACTGTAATCTACTTTCCTATCTATGTACTAATGCTAGCAGCATAAGGATTAAAATAATTAATGTTGATTGAGTGAAGTCCCACTTTAATGTTTGTAACCAGGAGTATGTTCACTGTAGCCATATCTTTTTTTTAAAAAAAAGAGTTGAGTATCTTTCGACATTCCAAAAGTAATGCCCCCAAAAGGCTCAGTAAATTCTATTTTTAATTAAGTCTAATACATTATGATATCATACTTTTCCTATAAGCTTGGGCTTCAGGGTGGCAGATTTAAAATTAAATGGGGAATACTGTATATTTGTATTCTGTGAGCAACTATATCAAAGACCCTAGGAGATCAATAAACACTGTATCACTTACTCTTCTATTTCAAGAGAACATAAGATGGTGTCTAAGCCTATAATTGTAGAAGGAATTGTGCTGTACTCTGCATGAAAACCAAAAAAGAATTAACCCTGGGCAGTCTGTGGAAGAAGAAAAGTCAAAACAGCACACAGGAAAAAAAAAATGCTCCCTTCTTATCTACTTTGCTGAATAGGACACGCTATCAAGTTATCATTTTAGATAAGCAAATAAATCTGCAAAACAATTTATAACATTTAGATTTCAAACATGTTTATTGTTACCTAACAACTGTACTTTTATTTTCCCCCTCAGTTTATCCCCCACAGTTATTAACTTTTGTGTCATTTGACCATCCCTTTTAGATTGTAAACGCTAACGGGCAGGGCCCCCTGATTCCTCCTGTATTGATCTGTCTTGTAACTATACTGTCTACCATCATGTTGGAAAGTGCTATGCAAACTGTTGGCACTATAAAAATCCAGTATTATAATAATAATAATAATAATGGTTTGCATGCTGCCATCATGACTTTATAAATCTGGATGCCAGGCAAGTAACAAAAATCAAAGCAACTGCTCTGGGATCCAGCAGCGTTGGGGGTCAGCTATGTTTGCCAATATAATAATGTATGCAAAGAGCCATAGCATTTGCCTAAGACACTGGGGAAAAAACTGAATGTTCATACACTTTTGGAACCTCTGTATGATTCACAATAGGATATTTTTTTTATCAGCACCTTTTGGGTGAGAACTTGCGAGGAATGCACTTTTATGCCCCCTGTGCTGGACCTCACATCTGAAATTCTATTGGCCAGAAAGAACTGTTCATTGGTCTCATAACAGAGATTTGCCCTGGTGGCAGCATCAGTAGATGATTTTGAATATATAGAGATTTTTTTCTCTTTGGTCTGCTTTAGATACATTTTTTTTCAGTTTTACTGTTCTTCAGGATTTCTCCAGTGTTCAGGATCTTCCTACGTTGATTCATCTATTGACTGATACAGAATGCTAAGTCCGAGAGGTTGTATGGGTTGGCCTTAAATTCCATTGGCTAGTCAATCCCTGTTGCGTTTCTCATCAAAGATTGGAACATGCTTTACCAGATATATTGAGCAAGTTTTTGAAAGGGTTTTGCCTGGAGGCTCTTGCCTGAGTTTGGAGTCTTTTGATTTGGAACATTGCTACAGAAATGTTGGCATCAAATGCTTTTGCCTAGCCTTATCCCATCCCTAATTTTTTTTTGCAACCATTATTAACAATGGCAACTAATTGACTGTTATGCCGCGTACACACGATCGGTTTTATCGATGAAAACAGTCCGATGGACTTTTCTCATCAGAAAAAACGATTGTGTATGGGCCCCATCAGTCTTTTTTCCATCTGTGAGAAAAAATAGAACATGTTTTAAATTTATCTGATGGGAAAAAAAACGATAGCAAATTCCGATCGTCTGTGTGGAACTCCATCTGACAAAAAACCCACGCATTCTCAGAATCAAGTCGACGCATGCTCAGAAGCATTGAACTTCATTTTTCTCGACTTGTCAGAATGTTTTACTTCACGGCGTTTGGGACGGTCAGATTTTTGACTGATTGTGTGTAGGCAAGACTGATGGAAGTCAGCTTCATCGGATTTCCGATGGAAAAATCCATCGGATTAGAATCCATAGGAAATCTGATCGTGTGTACAGGGCTTTAGTCTCTTTCTCTTTTAATCCATTTTCACATTTCAAACACTGGAGATTTTTAAACAGCAGTGAATCCAACACATGTATTAATAATACATAAGTACCAAAAATAATAATGTTATGAATGTCTGAAACTTTTCACACTCTTTAACCTCCCTGGCGGTATGATTCTTTCTGGAATTATGTACCCTAGAAGAAATAGAAGAAAATATATAAATTGTTTATCTCACACAATTCCAGATATGCAGAAAACACTGCAAAATATTTTTTGTGGCCCTAAATGGGTGTTTTTGGAAGAGCAGAATACACCCACATTATGTAAACAGTGTATCTCACACCTACAGAACTGCAGAAAATGCTATTAAAAAAAAAAGATTTTACCCTAAAAAAATTTTTTGGAATAGCACAATAGAAGAAAAATATATAAATTGTAAATCTCACACCTGCATATATGCAGAAAACACTGCAATTTTTTTTATTTTTATTGTTTTTCCCTAAATGGGTGTTTTTGGAAGAGCAGAATACACCCACAGTATGTAAACGGTGTATCTCACACCTACAGAACTGCAGAAAATGCTATTAAAAAAAAATGTTTTTGTCCTAAAATAATTTTTTTAGAATAGCACAATAGAAGAAAAATATATAAATTGTTTATCTCACACACCTCCAGAAATCCAGAAAACACTGCAAAATATTTTTTGTGGCCCTAAATGGGTGTTTTTGGAAGAGCAGAATACACCCACAGTATGTAAACCATGTATCTCACACCTACAGAACTGCAGAAAATACTATTCCAAAAAAATGTTTTTGTCCTAAAAAAAAAAATTTGAAATAGCACAATAGAAGAACAATATATAAATTGTTTATCTCACACACCTCCAGATATGCAGAAAACACTGCAAAATATTTTTTGTGGCCCTATATGGGTGTTTTTGGAAGAGCAGAATACACCCACCGTATGTAAACGGTGTATCTCACACCTACAGAACTGCAGAAAATGCTATTCAAAAAAAATGTTTTTGTCCTAAAATTATTTTTTTAGAATAGCACAATAGAAGAAAAATATATAAATTGTTTATCTCACACCTGCCTATATGCAGAAAACACTGCAATTTTTTTTCCCTAAATGGGTGTTTTTGGTAGAGCAGAATACACCCACAGTATGTACAGGGTGTATCTCAACGTAACATATGCAGATCGCTGAGTTATTAGATCTCTGAATCTGGACTCCTAGATAAATCTCTCTCCCTGAAAGCAGCAACAGGAACCTTGCCCTACACTGTCTCTATCTTTTCTCTCAGTAGATTGCAGAATCAGGACTAACTCCTATCATTGCATTCTCTCCCTCACAGCAACAGCAGCCATGATCCTTTCCCTATACTGTCTAAAGCAGAGTGACGTGCTGTGTGCCTCTAGCTTATATAGAGGCTGGGTCACTCGCTGCACTGGCCCATCTCAGCCATGCCATTAGTAGTAAGTGATGGCTTCTAAGGGCACACCAGTTAAACAAAAGTTTATTGGCTGCCCTGTAGCTTTTAGAAATGCACCATTACATCGCCGAACACCGGACCCGAACCCGAACATACAGTCAATTGTTCGGGTTCGGGTCCGGGACCCAAAAATCCAAAAGTCCCGTACGAACCCGAACTTTACAGTTTGGGTTCGCTCAACCCTATTTCTAACGTTTTATTTGACTGCATGCAATAGATAGAATTGTAAAGTTTTTACAAATGTTTGTTAAAATAAACAAATGAAAATAAATAGAAAAACGGTCAATAGTGACTTTTGCTATTCACTTAAGTTAGAATAATAACCTTTTTGTGTTAAAGTGTAGATAAAGGTTATATTCTACTCATTTGAAAACTTGCAGAAATAACCCCTTCACGCCCATGCTATAGCCGAATGACGGCTACAGCATGGGCCTACTTTACTGGAAGGGCATACATGGACGTCTTCCCATGATTGCTCGGAGAGGGGGGGGGCAATCAGTGATTACAGATTCCTTTAAAGCCAATGATGGTCAACACTGACAGCGCGAGGAGAGAAAAGGATAGCCGATAACCGGCTTGTGTTTAAGGAACATCAACACTAATAATCAGGGCACTGATTATTAGTATCCTGATTATCAGTGCAGTCCCAACAGTGCCCACCAACACTGCCAATCAGTGCCCACTAGTGCTGCCAATAAATGCTTATCAGTGCTGCCAATCAATGCCCATCAGTGCTCATCAGTGCCTCCTCAATAGTGTCACCTCTCAGTGCTGCCTATCAGTGCCCATCAGTCTTGCCTATTAGTGCACATCAGTGCCACCCATCAGTGCTCATCAATGTCACCTATCAGTGCCACCTATCAGAGCCCATTAGTGCTGTCTATCAGTGCCACCTATCAGTGCCTATCAGTGCCACCCATCAGTGCCACCTATCAGTGCAGCCTTTTCAGTGCCTCCTCATCAGTGCCCACCAGTGCCACCTATCAGTGCCCATCAGTGCCACCTCATCATTGCCCATTAGTGTAGCCTATCAGTGACCATCAGTGCAGCCTCACCAGCGCACATCAGTAAAGGAAAATAATTAACTGTTTGCAAAATTTTGCAACAAATTATGACATTTTTTTAAAAACATTTTCGCTCTTTTTTTATTTGTTTAGCAAAAAATAAAAAAACCCAGTGGTGATTAAATACCACAAAAAGAAAGCTCTATTTGTGTGAAAAATAGATTGCCAAAAATGTAATTTGGGTACAGTGTTGCATGACCGCACAATTGTCATTCACAGTGCAACAGCGCTGAAAGCTAAAAATTGACCTGGGCAGGAAGGTGGTGAAAGTGCCTAGTAGGCAATTGGTTAATATCATTGCAGGCCATTTACCTTTTACCAGAAAAATCCGGACTTAAGGTGATATTAAAGGCTATGCGTTTTTTTTGTTTAAAAATAACAAACATGTTATATTTACCTGCTCTGTGCAGTGGTTTTGCACAGAGCAGCCCCAATCCTTCACTTCTTGGGTCCTTCGCCGGCACTCCTGGCCCCTCCCTGCTGCTGAGTGCCCCCAGAGCAAGCAGCTTGCTATGGGGACACCAGCCCAGGTTCGCTCCCAAGCCGATGCTCTGTGGGTCCATTCAGACATGGAGCCACTGCTCGGCCCCACTCCCTTTCTCTTCTCATTGGCTCACTGACTTTGATTGACAGCAGTGGCACCCACTGCTGTCTCAGACAGTGAGGAGAGAGAGTCCCCAGAAAGCTTAGGCTCCTGTGCACATTGCTGGATTGAGATGGGGCTCAGATAAGTATTAGGGGGGCTTGGGCTGAACGCAGAAGGTTTTTTATCTTAATGCATTGAATGCATTAAGGTAAAAAACCTTCTTCCTTTAGAATCACTTTAAGCAGACCATAGATGATGTGATTTTATTTCCTGCAAACTTAGCACAGAGAGTTTTTAGACACTTCCAAAAGAGGAGAGGGCTATGACATAAAAAGAGAGAAGGGCCTGTGTGCTAGGGAATTGACTCTGCCTGAAGAAGTCAGATATCTCTGCAAGTTCAAAAGGACATTGAAAGGTATTAAGAATTATTTATGGAAAAGATAAAATAATGCAACTAAGCAATTAATATACAGTACGTGAGCTTTCTGTGCTTTACCTGCATTTTTTTAAATTGTTGATAGAGTCTCTTTAAAGCCAGAGGATTGCAATAATAGACTGATAGACATGACAACTATAAATTTTAAATGGAAAAGTCAGCAATAGCAGCCCACATACCTTTCTCATAATAGTGTTCCTTAAAATGAACATCTGATGTTCTAAATACAGTACTTCTAAAATGCACTGTTGTATTTAGTCCTTATATCAGTTCCTTGTGTAATGTCTCTACAATATGTCCATCCAACATACAAACTATCTCTAGCCATCAACATTCCAGCAATTTTTCTTTTGTCCAATCAAAGGAAAAGTCCAGCTTTTTACTGGTAAAAGCAGAACAGCAAACAGGACTTGCAAAAAGATAAAGCAAATAGCAATTAGAAACATGTCCAATTGCCAGCAGAAAAATCAATTCATCACCTTGGCCATTAATGACGTCATTGGATTGCAAGCTCCTGTGGTCATAAATGATTTAGGAAAGCATCAATCAGCATTACATTGCATCATACTGGCCAAGGAATTGTAAAGGAAATAAAATTATGTATATCCTTTGTGCACTTTAATTCGAAAATACCTTTTCAGTTATAAATTATGTTATTGACCTATAAAAAAACACAAGTCAAGCAAATCTTGAAGGTCAGTGTCTGGCATCCAATAAAATCAAAACAATTCCTTTCTAACTCATCCTAATAGTAAACTGAGCTCTATAGACTTTCACATAATGGCAGTAAATATTGAAAGACTACCAAACAAATTTATAATAAAATGCATAAAAATACATTTTGCACTGGTCAAACCAACACCCACCCTGTCAATTTCCCCCCATAAAGTGAAACAATAGATTTTTAGGGTTGTTAACCACTTAAGCCCCGGACCATTTCGGGCCATTAGGACCAAGCCTGTTTTTGGGATTCGGCACTGCGCTGCTTTAACTGTAAATTGTGCGGACATGCAATGTTGTACCCAAATGAAATTTGCGTCCTTTTCTTCCCACAAATAGAGCTTTCTTTTAATGGTATTTGATTGCCTCTGCGATTTTTATTTTTTGCGATATACACAGAAAAAGACCGAAAATTTTTTAAAAAAATGATATTTTCTACTTTTTGTTATAAGAAAAATCAAATAAACTCAATCTTAGTCATACATTTAGGCCAAAATGTATTCAGCCACATGTCTTTAGTAAAAAAAATGTCAATAAGCGTATATTTATTGGTTTGCGCAAAAGTTATAGCGTTTACAAACTAGGGTACATTTTCTGAAATTTACACAGCTTTAAATTTATGACTGCCTATCTCATTTCTTGAGGTGCTAAAATGGCAGGGCAGCACAAAACCCCCCCAAATGACCCCATTTTGGAAAGTAGACACCCCAAGGAAATTGCTGAGAGGCATGTTGAGCCCATTGAATATTTTTTTTTTTTGTCCCAAGTGATTGAATAATGACAAAAAAAAAATACAAAAAGTTGTCACTAAATGATATATTGCTCACACATGCCATGGTTATATGTGGAATTGCACCCCAAAATACATTCTGCTGCTTCTCCTGAGTACGGGGATACCACATGTGTGGGACTTTTTAGGAGCCTAGCCACGTACGGGACCCCGGAAACCAAGCACCGCCTTCAGGATTTCTAAGGGCGCAAATTTTTGATTTCACTCCTCACTACCTATCACAGTTTCGAAGGCCATAAAATGCCAAAATAGCACAAAACCCCCCCAAATGACCCCATTTTGGAAAGTAGACACCCCAAGCTATTTACTGAGAGGCATGTTCAGTCCATGGAATATTTTATATTTTGCCACAAGTTGCGGGAATATGACAAACTTTTTTTTTTTTGCACAAAGTTGTCACTAAATGATATATTGCTCACACATGCCATGGGCATATGTGAAATTACACCCCAAAATACATTCTGCTGCTTCTCCTGAGTACGGGGATACCACATGTGTGGGACTTTTTGGGAGCCTAGCCGCGTACGGGACCCCAAAAACCAAGCACCGCCTTCAAGGTTTCTAAGGGCATACATTTTTGATTTCGCTCCTCACTACCTATCACAGTTTTGAAGGCCATAAAATGCCAAGATGGCACAAAACCCCCCCAAATGACCCCATTTTGGAAAGTAGACACCCCAAGCTATTTGCTGAGAGGCATGTTGACCCCATTGAATATTTTTTTTTTTTGTCCCAAATGATTGAATAATGACAAAAAGAAAAAAAAAATGTACAAAAAGTTGTCACTAAATGATATATTGCTCACACATGCCATGGTTATATGTGGAATTGCTCCCCAAAATACATTCTGCTGCTTTTCCTGAGTACGGGGATACCACATGTGTGGGACTTTTTGGGAGCCTAGCCGCGTACAGGGCCCCAAAAACCAAGCACCGCCTTCAGGATTTCTAAGGGCGTAAATTTTTGATTTCACTCCTCACTACCTATCACAGTTTCGAAGGCCATAAAATGCCAAAATAGCACAAAACCCCCCCAAATTACCCCATTTTGGAAAGTAGACACCCCAAGCTATTTGCTGAGAGGCATGTTCAGTCCATGGAATATTTTATATTTTGCCACAGGTTGCGGGAATATGACAAACTGTTTTTTTTTTGCACAAAGTTGTCACTAAATGATATATTGCTCACACATGCCATGGGCATATGTGAAATTACACCCCAAAATACATTCTGCTGCTTCTCCTGAGTACGGGGATACCACATGTGTGGGACTTTTTGGGAGCCTAGCCGCGTACGGGACCCCAAAAACCAAGCACTGCCTTCAAGGTTTCTAAGGGCATACATTTTTGATTTCGCTCCTCACTACCTATCACAGTTTTGAAGGCCATAAAATGCCAAAATGGCACAAAACCCCCCCAAATGACCCCATTTTGGAAAGTAGACACCCCAAGCTATTTGCTGAGAGGCATGTTGAGCCCATTGAATATTTTTTTTTTTTTGTCCCAAATGATTGAATAATGACAAAAAGAAAAAAAAAATGTACAAAAAGTTGTCACTAAATGATATATTGCTCACACATGCCATGGTTATATGTGAAATTACACCCCAAAATACATTCTGCTGCTTCTCCTGAGTACGGGGATACCACATGT
This sequence comes from Rana muscosa, assembly GCA_029206835.1. Classification (NCBI taxonomy): domain Eukaryota; kingdom Metazoa; phylum Chordata; class Amphibia; order Anura; family Ranidae; genus Rana; species Rana muscosa. The sequence goes on from CM055127.1 coordinate 76,130,737, forward strand.
GTGGGACTTTTTGGGAGCCTAGCCGCGTACGGGACCCCAAAAACCAAGCACCGCCTTCAAGGTTTCTAAGGGCATAAATTTTTGATTTCACTCCTCACTACCTATCACAGTTTTGAAGGCCATAAAATGTCAAAATAGCCCAAAACCCCCACAAATGACCCCATTTTGGAAAGTAGACACCCCAAGCTATTTGCTGAGAGGCATGGTGAGTATTTTACAGCTCTCATTTGTTTTTGAAAATTAAGAAAGACATTTTTTTTTCTTTTTTTTTTCTTTTTTTACATTTTCAAAACTTTGTGACAAAAAGCGAGATCTGCAAAATACTCAACATACCTCTCAGCAAATAGCTTGGGGTGTCTACTTTCCAAAATGGGGTCATTTGGGGGGGTTTTGTGCCATCTGGGCATTCCATGGCCTCCGAAACTGTGATAGGCAGTGAGGAGTGAAATCAAAAATTTACACCCATAGAAATCCTGAAGGCGGTGCTTGGTTTTTGGGGTCCCGTACGCGACTAGGCTCCCAAAAAGTCCCACACATGTGGTATCCCCGTACTCAGGAGAAGCAACAGAATGTATTTTGGGGTGTAATTCCACATATGCCCATGGCATGTTTGAGCAATATATAATTTAGTGACAACTTTTTGTACATTTTTTTTTTTTTTGGTCATTATTCAATCACTTGGGACAAAAAAAAAATATTCAATGGGCTCAACATGCCTCTCAGCAAATAGCTTGAGGTGTCTACTTTACAAAATGGGGTCATTTGGGGGGGTTTTGAACTGTCCTGGCATTTTATGCACAACATTAGGAAGCTTATGTCACACATCATCCACTCTTCTAACCACTTGAAGACAAAGCCCTTTCTGACACTTTTTGTTTACATGAAAAAAAAAATTTTTTGCAAGAAAATTATGTTGAACCCCCAAACATTATATATTTTTTTAAAGCAAAGGCCCTACAGATTAAAATAGTGGGTGTTGCATTTTTTTTTCCACACAGTATTTGCGCAGCGATTTTTCAAACGCATTTTTTGGGGGAAAAACACACTTTTTTTATTTTTAATGCACTAAAAAACACTATATTGCCCAAATGTTTGATGAAATAAAAAAGATGATCATAGGCCGAGTACATGGATACCAAACACGACATGCTTTAAAATTGCGCACAAACGCGCAGCGGCGACAAACTACATTCATTTTTAAAAGCATTTAAAAGCCTTTACAGGTTACCACGTTAGATTTACAGAGGAGGTCTACTGCTAAAATGACTGCCCTCGATCTGACCTTCGCGGTGATACCTCACATGCATGATGCAATTGCTGTTTACATATGACGCTAGACCGACGCTTGCGTTCGCCTTTGCGCAATAGCAGGGGGGACAGCGGTGCTTTTTTTTTTTTTATTATTTATTTGGCTTTTTTATTTTATTTTTAAACTGTGCCTTCCATATTTTATTTTTTTACCATTTTTATCGTTATCTCAGGGAATGTAAATATCCCCTATGATAGCAATAGGTAGTGACAGGTACTCTTTTTTTGAAAAAAATTGGGGGGTTAGACCCTAGATCTTTCCTCTGCCCTCAAAGCATCTGACCACACCAAGATCGGTGTGATAAAATGCTTTCCCAATTTCCCAATGGCGCTTTTTATATCCGGGGGGGGGACATTCCCTCCCACTGCTTGTAAAAGCAGTCTAGAGGCTAATTATCTGCTAGAATTGCTTTTACATGAAAGCCGGCTGCTGGCTGAAAAGAATGATACCAAGATGATACCTAAACCCGCAGGCATCATTCTGGTATAAACATTCAAAGTCCAGCAACATACCAGTACGTTGCTGGTCCTTGTTGGACATGTATTGTAATCTTTTTTTTCATACAGCCTATTGGCTGAACGAAAAAAAGAGATTTATTGGTGGGTATACCCACCATTAGAATACCTCCCTTCATCCACCCACTTCTAATGATGGGCATATATGCCGAAGCATGGGGGCATCCTCCCGCAAAAAAGTTATACCGCGTACACACGGTCAAGCCTTCGTCGGAATTTCGACCGTATGTACGCGGCATAAAAGGTTATGCCGCGTACACACGGTCGGACTTTTCCACGGGCAAGCCTCCGTTGGAATTTCGACCGTATATACGCGGCATTAGGAGCAAAATCGCTCCTCCGCCCCTGCTGCCCCCATGCTTCGGCATATATGCTCTTTTTTTTAACTGTGGTGGTGAAATCACCTCCTACAGTGTTGGAGTCACGGCTTTATGTATCGTGGGAGCAAACGCTGTTGCTGTCAAGATAAATAGATCCGCGCTGCAACTGAATGGCGTACCTGCTAAGCAAATGGTGGTTAACATTAAAACAAAGTAACATTACAGTACAACAGTAAGACCTTACCATGCCATACCTGCAAAGCAAATACCAAAACAAAACCTAGTAAAAAATAAAAAAATGTTTTAACGCAACCTGTGCCTAAAATATATATATGCCGAAGCATGGGGGCATCCTCCCGCAAAAAAGTTATGCCGCGTACACACGGTCGGAATTTTCCACGGGCAGGCCTCCGTCGGAATTTCGACGCGTATGTACGCGGCATTAGGAGCAAAATCGCTCCTCCGCCCCTGCTGCCCCCATGCTTCGGCATATATGCTCTTTTTTTTAACTGTGGTGGTGAAATCACCTCCTACAGCGTTGGAGTCACGGCTTTATGTATCGTGGGAGCAAACGCTGTTGCTGTCAAGATAAATAGATCCGCGCTGCAACTGAATGGCGTACCTGCTAAGCAAATGGTGGTTAACATTAAAACAAAGTAACATTACAGTACAACAGTAAGACCTTACCATGCCATACCTGCAAAGCAAATACCAAAACAAAACCTAGTAAAAAATAAAAAAATGTTTTAACGCAACCTGTGCCTAAAATATATATATGCCGAAGCATGGGGGCATCCTCCCGCAAAAAAGTTATGCCGCGTACACACGGTCGGAATTTCGACCGTATGTACGCGGCATTAGGAGCAAAATCGCTCCTCCGCCCCTGCTGCCCCCATGCTTCGGCATATATGCTCTTTTTTTTTAACTGTGGTGGTGAAATCACCTCCTACAGCACTGGAGTCACGGCTTTATGTATTGTGGGAGCAAACGCTGTTGCTGTCAAGATAAATAATTCCGCGCTGCAGTTGAATGGCGCACCTGAAAACAAAAAATTACATACCTGAAAAGCAAGCATGATAAAACATTGCAGAATAGAATACAGTAAAAAAGAGCAGAACAATAGAGAGAAAATAGAGAGAGAGAGAACAATAAAACGACAACTATTTTTGGTTTTTTTATTTTATATTTTTTTTGTGTTTTGTTTTTTACGTTTTTTTTTTTTCTTTTTTACACTTTTTTTTGTAACTTTACAACTGTAATGGTTCGGGTCTCTCAAAATGTAATGGCATCTTGGGAGACCCTGTGTAAGTGTGTCCTTGTCTGTGAAATGCTGTACCCTACGCTAAAACTTCACTTTTGAGTGGTAGCGTTCAAAACATTCACCTTGGCAAAGACCAGGCTTGTCAGGACAGAGTGGACAAAAACTACGGGTGTCACGCCTAAATCCGCGCTTGCTACAGACACGACATCTTTTTTGGGGGTGGCTTTGGGTAGGGGTACTCAGGAGGACATACGAATAATGCCTCTCATGCAGCCGGCTTACTGCATTTGGTTGGGGATGGTGAGGTGCAGAACCGCCTGGATACAGGAGTTCTGTGACTATCTCATTCTGGAATTTTAGAAGAGATAACGTCCCGCCTGAAGCTCTGTATAGCACATGAGCGTTCAGCAAAGCCAATTGGAATAATGATAGAGACACTTTTTTGTACCAGCGTCTCGCCTTACGGTCAATTAGATACGGCGCCATCAACTGGTCGTTGAGGTCCACCCCTCCCATATTTTGGTTATATTCGTGGACACAGAGGGGTTTCTCCACAACACCAGTCGCCGTACGAATTTGGACTGTCGTGTCTGCATGAAGGGAGGTAAGAAGGAAAACATTCTTATTGTCCCTCCACTTCATAGCGAGCAAGTTATTACACTTCAAGCAGGCTCTCTCCCCCAGCCTAAGACGGGCATCTACAAACCGCTGGGGAAAGCCCCGGCGATTAGGTCGCACGGTGCCACATGCTCCAATCTTATGATCAAACAAGTGACTAAACAGTGGCACGCTCGTGTAATAATTGTCCACATACAAGTGGTACCCCTTTCCGAATAAGGGTGACACCAAGTTCCACACTATCTTGCCAGCGCTCCCTATGTAATCCGGGCAGTTGACGACTCAATCTGACTGTCTTTTCCCTCATAAACCGTAAAGTTCACTACATAGCCTGTTGCCCTGTCACAGAACTTGTAGAGCTTGACCCCGTATCTGGCACGCTTGCTGGGAAGGTACTGCTTGAAAGACAAGCGGCCAGAAAATTTAATCAGGGACTCATCAACGCAGACAACTTGATCGGGAGTAAACAAGGCTGCAAAACGTTCGTTGAAGTTGTTTATGAGGGGCCGAATTTTATAGAGCCGGTCGTATTCAGGGTCCCCACGTGGACGACAAAGTTCATTGTCGTTGAAGTGCATGAACCGCAAAATCTGCTCGTATCGTGCCCTGGACATGGAGGCAGAGAACACGGGCATGTGGTCAATTGGGTGCGTGGACCAATAAGCACGCAATGACGGAAATTTATGTGTGCCCATGTTGAGGGAAAGGCCCAGAAAGGTCTTAAATTCGGAAACCGTAATTGGTTTCCAATTTCTGGCAATTTTAGGCAACTGGGGGTTAGCGGCGATAAATTGACCAGCATATAAATTACTCTGGTCCACAATAGATCTATAGAGATCTTCCGTGAAAAATAGCGAATAAAAATCAATTGGAATAAAATCAGCTGTTTCCACCTGAATACCGGGTTGGGCAGTGAATGGGGGAAGTACGGGTTCTGCAGAAGTGGTGGGGACCCAATCAGGATAGGCGAATTCTGCAGGAAGGGCAGTATGGGCACGACGGGCCTGCCTTTGTCTTCTTGGTGGCAGCGGGACACTACTTGTGCTCGCCACCTCGCCAGCTTGAACTGCACTTATGGGACTCGCCACGTCACCAAGTGTTACTGCAGTGCTGGATGTACGTCCAGGCTGTACTAGGCCGCTGGTGCTTGCCAGTTCACCAGAAGGAATAGCGGCGCTAGTACTACTCTGCTCCATGATACGAGAGACCTGCGGTTCTTGCTCCTCAACAACCTCAGAAGATCGGGATCGGGTACGCCTGACCTTAGCAGGGACCTCAACTTCGTCGTCAGAGCTATCTGACGTGGGGCCGCTGACGTCACTGTCTTCTACGGGAAGATATTCTGAGCCTGAATCTGACAGATACATGACCTCCTCTTCACTATCTGTCATGCTCAGAATCTCGTAGGCCTCTTTACTAGTGTACCTTCGTCTTGCCATTTTGGGCTCTAAATTTAGGGGTACACTAGTAAGATTCACAGGAAAAAAAGCACCTGACTGTCGTCAGCAAATATATCAAACGCTACAAAAAAACTGTTAGCGATCGCAGGGATCAGGCCTGTCTCTGCGAACGCTGCAGTTATGTGTGTTGTGTTTGGTAAGTGACAGTGATCGATCGATACTGCACTTGGGTGGGCTGGGCTGGGCTGGGCTGGGCTGGGCGGAGGGGCTAAACGCAGGCGCTAGCAGGTATCTGGGCTGATCCCGCTAACACTGCGTTTTTGGGAACCCTAAACCGCTGGGGATGCTAGTATAGATCTGATCAGATACTATACCACTAAGGGGGGTGTATGCTTTGCGCGTGGGTGTTAGCGTTACTGGCACTAACCTAACACTGCCTGGGGCGACGCAGACCCTCTCTGGCGCTAAAACCTAATTGATCTCACCCGCCGGGCGATCAGGGGGGTTAAACCTTTATTGGGTTATATACGGCGGGTGCCCTGATGCTATAAAAAGCAAACTAATCAACCAGCGTCACCCGTAACCTTTATATGGTGATCACTGGTGAAAGGGTTAACTAGGGGCAATCAGGGGGTTAAAACCTTTATTAGGTTAAATATGGGGGTACCTGACACTATATAAAAACCTGACGGGTAACCTAAATAACTAAATAACTTACTGGCTAACCAGTGACACCAGTGACGCTTATACGGCGATCACTGGTGAAAGGGTTAACTCTAGGGGCAATCAGGGGGTTAAAATAATATATGGGGGTACCTGACACCAATAAAAACCTGCGGCGAACCTAAAAAAAAAATAACTGCCTATCTAAAACACCAGCGACACGAATACAGCGATCGGAAAAACAATCGCTTAGTGGCGCTGAAGTTAGGGGGTGAAAGGGTTACCTGGGGGGTGATCAAGGGGTTAAACCTTTATTAGGGGGGGTTACGGGGCTACCCTGGACCTAAAGGGGCCTAATCCTAACTGCCCTGCAACTTTTTACAATCACAGATGACACTAAATGCAGTGATCAGTAAAATAAATGATCACTGCAATCAGTGACACTGTGATTGGGGGCTTTGGGGTGACCTGGGGGGTGATCTGGGGGTGACTGGGGGGTGATTTGTGTGCCTATGTGTACCTACGTGTCAGTGGACTGTTGGAGCACTAACATCTGTCTTCACTCCTCGGCGCCGGGAACGAAAAGACCGCGGCGAGGGAGATGACATCACTTCCTCCAGCCTGTGTTTACATCACATGGCGGAGGAAGCAATTTCATTGGCCGGGAGCGATCGCGAGGGGGGGGGCGGAATCGAGCGGCCGCCCCCTCATGCCTGATCGCTCCCGAACACTTAACGGCCGCTCACTGCAGTGAAGGGGGGTCCGGATGGACCCCCCAACTGCACAAAAGCGATCACGTAGATCTACGTGATTCTGCCTGTCCGTGCCATTCTGCCGACGTAAATCGGCGGTGGGCGGTCGTTAAGTGGTTAATAAATGGGATTTTATGCTGTAAATAGTGTGAGGGGGTTAGCTCGGCAGCGGGTGTGTGTGACCCCCGGGATGGGCTCCCCACACAAAACAGGCCCAGCAAACGGAGGTTGTGGTTTTCAAAATCAAAAAAGGTGCGGTTTATTTTCTATTTACAGTGACAAAACACAGCAAAGCAAAAGAAACATAACCAAAATAAATCCTGGTCAAGTTGACCTCTGACTAAACATACAGGTTTCCTAACTAACAACTGGGATCAGCCTAGTGCTGTCCTAGTCCCTAAGTCCCTGGTTTAGTTAAAGTCCAAACAAATAGCCACACAGGCTTTGCCTCACCGCACAGGGGTTCACTCTCCCTAGACAGTCCACACAGGTCTGGTTCCAGGCATGAGCTAACACCTAATGAATCTGGGAGTTCTTATAGAGGCCTAAATGAGCTGACAAGCTTCAGCTGGCCTCATCAACTCCCTGTCTGTACGACGCCCCACACTCTCCCTAGAGGTATGAGTCATCCATGAGCCCACTAGCCTTATACAACTCTCCACCTAGTTGTATAAGTCGGCGTAAAGCCTGAATCTGGGCGAAATATATCTACCCCCCTGGATGCAACCAGGTGACTTTACCTTCCTGCTGTCACATACCCCCCCCTCTTGTTTTAACCTCGGGGTTGGAACACCAGCAATCAGGCATTCATGTACTCGAGACAAAGCATCCACATTCCCCATTTGAACGCCAGGGCGATGCTTTACTGTGAAGTTGAATTCCTGGAGGGCCAGGAACCACCTATTCACTCTTCTATTTGTTTCCTTGTTTTGAGCCATCCACTTTAACGGAGCGTGATCCGTAACCATGTCAAAGTGCCTACCTAGCAGGTAGTACCGAAGGGAATCTAGAGCCCACTTCACCGCTAAACACTCCTTTTCAACGGTGGCGTAATTTACCTCATGGGACTTCAACTTCCTGCTGAGGTAAATGACTGGGTGCTCTTCCCCGTTCCAGACCTGGGACAATACTGCTCCTAACCCCACATCTGACGCATCACTTTGTACGACAAAGTCTTTAGAGAAGTCGGGTGAGTACAACACTGGCTGGCTACATAAGGCTTGTTTCAAGAATTGGAATGCTGCCTCAGCCTCGGGGGTCCATTTAATCATGACCGACCCTTTCCCCTTCGTCAGGTTGGTTAGGGGCACAGCCTTAGAAGCAAAGTGGGGAATGAATCGCCGATAATACCCAGCGATTCCCAGAAAGGCTCGTACCTGCTTCTTGCTGTTGGGACGTGGCCAACTCTGGATGGCCTCGACTTTGTTGAGTTGGGGTTTTATTACTCCCCTCCCAATGGTGTACCCAAGATATTTGGCCTCCTCCTGCCCAATGGTACACTTCTTGGGGTTAGCCGTAAACCCCGCTTCCCGAACAGAGTCCAGGACTGCTTGCACTTTTGGCAGATGTGAGGCCCAATCTGTGCTATGGACAATTACGTCATCCAGGTAAGCCGCAGCATACTTCCGATGGGGCCTCAGCATCTGGTCCATTTTCCGCTGGAATGTGGCCGGCGCATTCTGTAACCCGAACGGCATTCTTATATATTGGAACGCCCCGTCTGGGGTTACAAATGCGGTTTTCTCTTTGGCCGACTTGGCCAGGGGGATTTGCCAATACCCTTTTGTGAGGTCAAGAGTCGTCATGTATCGGGCTGTTCCCAGCCGGTCGATCAACTCATCTATACGTGGCATGGGGTAGGTGTCAAATTTTGTAACTTTGTTCAACTGACGAAAATCGTTACAAAATCGCCAGCTCCCATCCGGTTTAGGCACCAACACGATGGGACTAGACCAATCACTTTGGGACTCCTCTATCACCCCTAAGTTCAGCATTTTCTGTACTTCCTCCCGTATTGCCTCCCGTCGAGCCTCTGGGATCCGATAGGGTTTTAACTTCACCCTTTCACCAGGCGGGGTAATGATGTCATGCTCTACCCCAGATGTTTGTCCCGGCAGCTCAGAGAATACCTCCTTTTTGCGAAGCACAAACTCCTTAACCTCCTGTTGTTGGGGTTGTGACAAGGTGGCTGCTATTCCAACCTCAGGAATCACGCAACCAGTTTGAGCTGGTGACCAAGTGTCTGCGACTAGGGACTCTCTATCCCTCCAGGCTTTCAACAGATTAACGTGATAGATCTGTTCGGGCTTTCGCCTTCCTGGTTGTCTGACCTTGTAATTCACTTCGCTCACTTTTTCCATTATCTCGTAGGGGCCTTGCCATTTGGCAAGGAATTTACTTTCAACCGTAGGGACAAGTACCAATATCCTATCCCCCGGGGAAAAGGTACGGGTCTTGGCTCCACGGTTGTACACTCTCTGCTGTGCCAACTGCGCTTGGGCCAAATGTTCCTTCACGATGGGCATTACCTGTGCAATTCGATCTTGCATCAGGGCGACATGCTCAATCACACTCCTGTGGGGAGAACTCTCACTTTCCCAAGTTTCCTTGGCAATATCCAACAGCCCTCTTGGGTGTCTCCCATACAGTAACTCAAAGGGGGAGAATCCCGTAGAGGATTGGGGCACCTCCCTAATAGCAAACATCAAATAAGGAAGTAAACAGTCCCAATCCTTTCCATCTCTATCCACCACTTTCTTCAACATTTGTTTTAGGGTTTTGTTGAATCTTTCAACCAGCCCATCGGTTTGGGGGTGATACACAGACGTACGCAATTGCGTCACTTTGAACAATTTACACAGCTCTTTCATAACCCGGGACATAAAGGGTGTACCTTGGTCCGTAAGCAGTTCTTTACAAATACCCACCCGGCTAAAAACAAGAGATAGCTCTTTGGCTATGGTTTTGGCCGAGGTATTTCGGAGAGGGATCGCTTCTGGATAACGGGTGGCATAGTCCATTATAACTAATATGTACTGGTGCCCCCTAGCGGACTTGATTATAGGACCTACCAAATCCATGGCGATCCTCTCAAACGGGACCTCAATGATGGGTAGAGGGACCAGCGGGCTACGGAAATGTGGCATCGGGGCCAACCTCTGACACACAGGGCAGGAGGAACAATAATTTTCTACGTCCTTCATCACCCCCGGCCAATAGAATCTCTGTAATACCCTCTCTCGGGTTTTCTCTGTCCCCAGATGACCTCCAAGAATGTGCCCATGGGCCAACTCCAACACCAACTTCCTGTAAGGTTTGGGCACCACAAGCTGCTCAACGGTTTCTTCTGCCCTTTTTGCCACCCGATACAGTAGGTCCTTCTCTACGCTGAAGTATGGGTAAGTGCAGGTATTATCTGGGTTCACTAACTCGCCATCTATTTTCACTACGTTTTCCCGTGCCTTTATTAGGGCGGGGTCTTTCAACTGTTCTGTGGCAAAGTTTTCCCTGTGAACCTCAAGATCAGAAAACTCCACAGACGGTAGGTTTTCGTCTGAGGAGGTGGGCTCCTCTCCAGTTTCTTGAGTCTCCCCTGCCAATACTGATAAGGGAAATTCCGGAGAGTCCTCACCACTCTCAGGGGGGTTCTGGCTATCACATTCCTGGTACATAGGGGCACCAGTGAGGGGCTCAGGATCATCCCACAGTTCCCAGAACTTCGGAAAATCCCTTCCCACAATGGCGTCATGCGGTAACTGAGATACTAAGCCCACTGGATGAGAGAGGGTACCTTTGGGGGTCTCGAAACACACTGTAGTCACTGGATACTCTCGGGTGTCCCCATGCACACAAATAACAGCTACCTTGCTATTCCCAGAGACCTCTGTTTTAACTAACTCAGCCTTTATCAGGGTCACAAGGCTACCTGAATCCAGCAATACCACAACATTTCTACCATTAACACACATTTTGCATAAATGTTTCTCAGTTCCTCGAATGGCAGTGCATGCGACTGTCGCACACAGCGACTGACGTCTGCCCGTCAGAAAGTCACACTGCATGGGTTCCTCCACAACCGGGCAATTGGCTGCAATATGTCCCGCTTGCCGGCAGCGGTAGCAAACGATCCTTCTTGCCGCCTCTTGAGCCGCTGATTTCCCAGGCTGTTCTCGCCAAACTTGGGGTAGAGCTCCCACCCTCTCACTCTCTCCACCCTCACCCCTTGGAATCCTCTTATCCGCCCCTGGGGATGGTCTGGTCTTAGGGTGGAAAGTCCGAGTGTCTCTGGAAGAGGCCGTCAGGTTCTCTGTAGCCAAGTATTTCTCCACACGATCCACAAGACCATCGGCTGTCTCTGGGTCTCCATGGCTTACCCACTTTTGGATGGCAGTAGGAAGAGCTCTCAAAAACCGATCCATTACAACACGTTCCACAATCTTTGGTGCGGACAAAGTCTCTGGCTGTAGCCACTTTCTGCTCAGGTGAATGAGATCATACATTTGAGACCTGGGGGGTTTTCCAAGCTGGAAAGTCCAGTTATGCACACGCTGAGCCCGGACAGCCTGGGTGACACCCAGCCTTGCCAATATTTCAGCTTTTAGCATCACATAGTCTTTTGCTTGGTTAGGCTCTAGGTCATAGTAAGCTTTCTGCGATTCACCAGTTAACAGAGGAGCCACCAGTCCAGCCCACTGCTCCTCAGGCCACTTTTCTCTTTCAGCGGTCCTTTCAAATGTGGTCAAAAATACCTCTGGATCATCCTCTCCAGTCATTTTTGTCAATAAACGACTCACCCCAAAGGACGCGGTATTAGTGGGACGGCTTTCCTCACTGGTCTGCGGACGTTGCTGCATTACTGCTTCCATCTGTTGTTGTAGTCTCTGCTCTTGCTTCTGCAACAGGTCTATGAAGCGGGCCTCAGATTGCTGCTGGGCTCGTTGCTGAGCCTCCAGACTCTGTTGCAAAGTTGCGTTTGTCTGCTGCTGGGCTGCAAGGCTCCTTTGCAAACCTGCATTTGTCTGCTGTTGATTGGCATTTGCTAGAGCCAGCTGCTTCAGTATCTCCTCCATGCTGGCTTAAAAAAAACTGCCACTGGTTCTCCACCAACTGTGAGGGGGTTAGCTCGGCAGCGGGTGTGTGTGACCCCCGGGATGGGCTCCCCACACAAAACAGGCCCAGCAAACGGAGGTTGTGGTTTTCAAAATCAAAAAAGGTGCGGTTTATTTTCTATTTACAGTGACAAAACACAGCAAAGCAAAAGAAACATAACCAAAATAAATCCTGGTCAAGTTGACCTCTGACTAAACATACAGGTTTCCTAACTAACAACTGGGATCAGCCTAGTGCTGTCCTAGTCCCTAAGTCCCTGGTTTAGTTAAAGTCCAAACAAATAGCCACACAGGCTTTGCCTCACCGCACAGGGGTTCACTCTCCCTAGACAGTCCACACAGGTCTGGTTCCAGGCATGAGCTAACACCTAATGAATCTGGGAGTTCTTATAGAGGCCTAAATGAGCTGACAAGCTTCAGCTGGCCTCATCAACTCCCTGTCTGTACGACGCCCCACACTCTCCCTAGAGGTATGAGTCATCCATGAGCCCACTAGCCTTATACAACTCTCCACCTAGTTGTATAAGTCGGCGTAAAGCCTGAATCTGGGCGAAATATATCTACCCCCCTGGATGCAACCAGGTGACTTTACCTTCCTGCTGTCACAATAGTCTTCCTTTGAATAACCAACCCAGTTTGTTTCTGGCATGCAGAGCAACAGCAAATCCCCATCACACCCTCCCTTCTCGTTTTATAGCTGTTGATGTAAATATACTTACTAGAGCTGCAAAGCACAAATATAAACTTGCTTAAATCCAAATGTGACATCTACATTACCATGATGCAGTGCACATATAGGGGTAGATTCCTAAATAGGCTGTTTACTTGGCAAAGGAAATTTCCCTTAGCTTAGTGGGAAATCACGTGCAAGAAAAACAACTTTGCTGGCACATGATTGGATAATCATACGCAGAATCAGCAGAGCTTCACCTTATTCACTAAGCTAAGGGAACAATTTAAAGTGAAAATGTCCTTGCAAAGTGAACAGCCTATTTTCCTTCAGTGAATTACCCCTTAATGATGTCATCATGTCATCAAAATAAATCAGGTTCACCTATGGGTTCATTTACACAAGATTAAAGGCTATGTAGACAAACAACCTAAAACAGAAAAAAAAGTAATTGATGCAAAGCACTCTTTTCCATTTCATGGGCAGTAAAGCTGGCCATAGATGGATCTTTTTTTTTTCGTTCAGCCATTGGGCTGAAAAAATGGATTCCTCCATCTACGCAATCCACACGCTCCATTTTTAGTAAATCAACCCCATTTTATTCTGACATTGGCTCTTCTCCTCTGACAGACTATACTGATCAAAGACTTCAGCTACTTATCAAGAAGATTTTCCAACAAGCCAGTTGATTGTTTGATGCAGCTGGTTTCTGCTGAATCAGCTGAATTTCAGTCCATCTATGGCCACCTTAAATCTTAATCCAAAACCCTTTAAAAATAAATAAAACTAAATTTTATATATTGTGACAGCAGGAAGGTAAAGTCACCTGGTTGCATCCAGGGGGGTAGATATATTTCGCCCAGATTCAGGCTTTACGCCGACTTATACAACTAGGTGGAGAGTTGTATAAGGCTAGTGGGCTCATGGATGACTCATACCTCTAGGGAGAGGGCTGGGCGTCGTGCAGGCAGGGAGTTGATGAGACCAGCTGAAGTCTGTCAGTTCGTTTAAGGCCTCTATAAAAACTCCCAGCTTCATTAGATATTAGCTCATGCCTGGAACCAGACCTGTGTGGACTGTCTAGGGAGAGTGAACCCCTGTGCGGTGAGAAAAAGCCTGTGTGGCTATTTGCTTGGACATTTAAAACTAGGGACTTAGGGACTAGGACAGCACTAGGCTGATCCCAGTTGTTAGTTAGGAAACCTGTATGTTTAGTCAGAGGTCAACTTGACCAGGATTTATTTTGTTTGTTTCTTTTGTTTTGCTGTGTTTTGTCACTGTAAATAGAAAATAAACCGCACCTTTTTGATTTTGAAAACCACAACCTCCGTTTGCTGGGCCTGTTTTGTGTGGGGAGCCCATCCCGGGGGTCACACACACCCGCTGCCGAGCTAACCCCCTCACAGTTGGTGGAGAACCAGTGGCAGTTTTTTTAGGCCAGCATGGAGGAGATACTGAAACAGCTGGCTCTAGCAAATGCCAATCAACAGCAGACAAATGCAGGTTTGCAAAAGAGCCTTGCAGCTCAACAACAGAGCCTTGCAGCCCAGCAGCAGACAAACGCAACTTTGCAACAGAGTCTGGAGGCTCAGCAACGAGCCCAGCAGCAATCTGAGGCCCGCTTCATAGACCTGTTGCAGAAGCAAGAGCAGAGACTACAACAACAGATGGAAGCAGTAATGCAGCAACGTCCGCAGACCAGTGAGGAAAGCCGTCCCACTAATACCGCGTCCTTTGGGGTGAGTCGTTTATTGACAAAAATGACTGGAGAGGATGATCCAGAGGTATTTTTGACCACATTTGAAAGGACCGCTGAAAGAGAAAAGTGGCCTGAGGAGCAGTGGGCTGGACTGGTGGCTCCTCTGTTAACTGGTGAATCGCAGAAAGCTTACTATGACCTAGAGCCTAACCAAGCAAAAGACTATGTGATGCTAAAAGCTGAAATATTGGCAAGGCTGGGTGTCACCCAGGCTGTCCGCGCTCAGCGTGTGCATAACTGGACTTTCCAGCTTGGAAAACCCCCCAGGTCTCAAATGTATGATCTCATTCACCTGAGCAGAAAGTGGCTACAGCCAGAGACTTTGTCCGCACCAAAGATTGTGGAACGTGTTGTAATGGATCGGTTTTTGAGAGCTCTTCCTACTGCCATCCAAAAGTGGGTAAGCCATGGAGACCCAGAGACGGCCGATGGTCTTGTGGATCGTGTGGAGAAATACTTGGCTACAGAGAACCTGACGGCCTCTTCCAGAGACACTCGGACTTTCCACCCTAAGACCAGACCATCCCCAGGGGCGGATAAGAGGATTCCAAGGGGTAAGGGTGGAGAGAGTGAGAGGGTGGGAGCTCTACCCCAAGTTTGGCGAGAACAGCCTGGGAAATCAGCGGCTCAAGAGGCGGCAAGAAGGATCATTTGCTACCGCTGCCGGCAAGCGGGACATATTGCAGCAAATTGCCCGGTTTTGGAGGAACCCATGCAGTGTGACTTTCTGACGGGCAGACGTCAGTCGCTGTGTGCGACAGTCGCATGCACTGCCATTCGGGGAACTGAGAAACATTTATGCAAAATGTGTATTAATGGTAGAAATGTTGTGGTATTGCTGGATTCAGGTAGCCTTGTGACCCTGATAAAGGCTGAATTAGTTAAAACAGAGGTCTCTGGGAATAGCAAGGTAGCTGTTATTTGTGTGCATGGGGACACCCGAGAGTATCCAGTGACTACAGTGTGTTTCGAGACCCCCAAAGGTACCCTCTCTCATCCAGTGGGCTTAGTATCTCAGTTACCGCATGACGCCATTGTGGGAAGGGATTTTCCGAAGTTCTGGGAACTGTGGGATGATCCTGAGCCCCCCACTTGTGCCCCTATGTACCAGGAATGTGATAGCCAGAACTCCCCTGAGAGTGGTGAGGACTCTCCGGAATTTCCCTTGTCAGTATTGGCAGGGGAGACTCAAGAAACTGGAGAGGAGCCCACCTCCTCAGACGAAAACCTACCGTCTGTGGAGTTTTCTGATCTTGAGGTTCACAGGGAAAACTTTGCCACAGAACAGTTGAAAGACCCCGCCCTAATAAAGGCACGGGAAAACGTAGTGAAAATAGATGGCGAGTTAGTAAACCCAGATAATACCTGCACTTACCCATACTTCAGCGTAGAGAAGGACCTACTGTATCGGGTGGCAAAAAGGGCAGAAGAAACCGTTGAGCAGCTTGTGGTGCCCAAACCTTACAGGAAGTTGGTGTTGGAGTTGGCCCATGGGCACATTCTTGGAGGTCATCTGGGGACAGAGAAAACCCGAGAGAGGGTATTACAGAGATTCTATTGGCCGGGGGTGATGAAGGACATAGAAAATTATTGTTCCTCCTGCCCTGTGTGTCAGAGGTCGGCCCCGATGCCACATTTCCGTAGCCCGCTGGTCCCTCTACCCATCATTGAGGTCCCGTTTGAGAGGATCGCCATGGATTTGGTAGGTCCTATAATCAAGTCCGCTAGGGGGCACCAGTACATATTAGTTATAATGGACTATGCCACCCGTTATCCAGAAGCGATCCCTCTCCGAAATACCTCGGCCAAAACCATAGCCAAAGAGCTATCTCTTGTGTTTAGCCGGGTGGGTATTTGTAAAGAACTGCTTACGGACCAAGGTACACCCTTTATGTCCCGGGTTATGAAGGAGCTGTGTAAATTGTTCAAAGTGACGCAATTACGTACATCTGTGTATCACCCCCAAACCGATGGGCTGGTTGAAAGATTCAACAAAACCCTAAAACAAATGTTGAAGAAAGTGGTGGATAGAGATGGAAAGGATTGGGACTGTCTACTTCCTTATCTGATGTTTGCTATTAGGGAGGTGCCCCAATCCTCTACGGGATTCTCCCCCTTTGAGTTACTGTATGGGAGACACCCAAGAGGGCTGTTGGATATTGCCAAGGAAACTTGGGAAAGTGAGAGTTCTCCCCACAGGAGTGTGATTGAGCATGTCGCCCTGATGCAAGACCGAATTGCACAGGTAATGCCCATCGTGAAGGAACATTTGGCCCAAGCGCAGTTAGCACAGCAGAGAGTGTACAACCGTGGAGCCAAGACCCGTACCTTTTCCCCGGGGGATAGGATACTGGTACTTGTCCCTACGGTTGAAAGTAAATTCCTTGCCAAATGGCAAGGCCCCTACGAGATAATGGAAAAAGTGAGCGAAGTGAATTACAAGGTCAGACAACCAGGAAGGCGAAAGCCCGAACAGATCTATCACGTTAATCTGTTGAAAGCCTGGAGGGATAGAGAGTCCCTAGTCGCAGACACTTGGTCACCAGCTCAAACTGGTTGCGTGATTCCTGAGGTTGGAATCGCAGCCACCTTGTCACAACCCCAACAACAGGAGGTTAAGGAGTTTGTGCTTCGCAACAAGGAGGTATTCTCTGAGCTGCCGGGACAAAAATCTGGGGTAGAGCATGACATTATTACCCCGCCCGGTGAAAGGGTGAAGTTAAAACCCTATCGGATCCCAGAGGCCCGACGGGAGGCAATACGAGAGGAAGTACAGAAAATGCTGAACTTAGGGGTGATAGAGGAGTCCCAAAGTGATTGGTCTAGTCCCATTGTGTTGGTGCCTAAACCGGATGGGAGCTGGCGATTTTGTAACGATTTTCGTCAGTTGAACAAAGTTACAAAATTTGACACCTACCCCATGCCACGTATAGATGAGTTGATCGACCGGCTGGGAACAGCCCGATACATGACGACTCTTGACCTCACAAAAGGGTATTGGCAAATCCCCCTGGCCAAGTCAGCCAAAGAGAAAACCGCATTTGTAACCCCAGACGGGGCGTTCCAATATAAAAGAATGCCGTTCGGGTTACAGAATGCGCCGGCCACATTCCAGCGGAAAATGGACCAGATGCTGAGGCCCCATCGGAAGTATGCTGCGGCTTACCTGGATGACGTAATTGTCCATAGCACAGATTGGGCCTCACATCTGCCAAAAGTGCAAGCAGTCCTGGACTCTGTTCGGGAAGCGGGGTTTACGGCTAACCCCAAGAAGTGTACCATTGGGCAGGAGGAGGCCAAATATCTTGGGTACACCATTGGGAGGGGAGTAATAAAACCCCAACTCAACAAAGTCGAGGCCATCCAGAGTTGGCCACGTCCCAACAGCAAGAAGCAGGTACGAGCCTTTCTGGGAATCGCTGGGTATTATCGGCGATTCATTCCCCACTTTGCTTCTAAGGCTGTGCCCCTAACCAACCTGACGAAGGGGAAAGGGTCGGTCATGATTAAATGGACCCCCGAGGCTGAGGCAGCATTCCAATTCTTGAAACAAGCCTTATGTAGCCAGCCAGTGTTGTACTCACCCGACTTCTCTAAAGACTTTGTCGTACAAAGTGATGCGTCAGATGTGGGGTTAGGAGCAGTATTGTCCCAGGTCTGGAACGGGGAAGAGCACCCAGTCATTTACCTCAGCAGGAAGTTGAAGTCCCATGAGGTAAATTACGCCACCGTTGAAAAGGAGTGTTTAGCGGTGAAGTGGGCTCTAGATTCCCTTCGGTACTACCTGCTAGGTAGGCACTTTGACATGGTTACGGATCACGCTCCGTTAAAGTGGATGGCTCAAAACAAGGAAACAAATAGAAGAGTGAATAGGTGGTTCCTGGCCCTCCAGGAATTCAACTTCACAGTAAAGCATCGCCCTGGCGTTCAAATGGGGAATGTGGATGCTTTGTCTCGAGTACATGAATGCCTGATTGCTGGTGTTCCAACCCCGAGGTTAAAACAAGAGGGGGGGGTATGTGACAGCAGGAAGGTAAAGTCACCTGGTTGCATCCAGGGGGGTAGATATATTTCGCCCAGATTCAGGCTTTACGCCGACTTATACAACTAGGTGGAGAGTTGTATAAGGCTAGTGGGCTCATGGATGACTCATACCTCTAGGGAGAGGGCTGGGCGTCGTGCAGGCAGGGAGTTGATGAGACCAGCTGAAGTCTGTCAGTTCGTTTAAGGCCTCTATAAAAACTCCCAGCTTCATTAGATATTAGCTCATGCCTGGAACCAGACCTGTGTGGACTGTCTAGGGAGAGTGAACCCCTGTGCGGTGAGAAAAAGCCTGTGTGGCTATTTGCTTGGACATTTAAAACTAGGGACTTAGGGACTAGGACAGCACTAGGCTGATCCCAGTTGTTAGTTAGGAAACCTGTATGTTTAGTCAGAGGTCAACTTGACCAGGATTTATTTTGTTTGTTTCTTTTGTTTTGCTGTGTTTTGTCACTGTAAATAGAAAATAAACCGCACCTTTTTGATTTTGAAAACCACAACCTCCGTTTGCTGGGCCTGTTTTGTGTGGGGAGCCCATCCCGGGGGTCACACACACCCGCTGCCGAGCTAACCCCCTCACAATATACAGGTCCTTCTCAAAAAATTAGCATATTGTGATTAAGTTCATTATTTTCTGTAATGTACTGATAAACATTAGACTTTCATATATTTTAGATTCATTACACACAACTGAAGTAGTTCAAGCCTTTTCTTGTTTTAATATTGATGATTTTGGCATACAGCTCATGACAACCCAAAATTCCTATCTCAAAAAATTAGCATATCATGAAAAGGTTCTCTAAACGAGCTATTAACCTAATCATCTGAATCAACTAATTAACTCTAAACACCTGCAAAAGATTCCTGAGGCTTTTAAAAACTCCCAGCCTGGTTCATTACTCAAAACCGCAATCATGGGTAAGACTGCCGACCTGACTGCTGTCCAGAAGGCCATCATTGACACCCTCAAGCAAGAGGGTAAGACACAGAAAGAAATTTCTGAACGAATAGGCTGTTCCCAGAGTTCTGTATCAAGGCACCTCAGTGGGAAGTCTGTGGGAAGGAAAAAGTGTGGCAGAAAACGCTGCACAACGAGAAGAGGTGACCGGACCCTGAAGAAGATTGTGGAGAAGGACCGATTCCAGACCTTGGAGGACCTGCGGAAGCAGTGGACTGAGTCTGGAGTAGAAACATCCAGAGCCACCGTGAACAGGCGTGTGCAGGAAATGGGCTACAGGTGCCGCATTCCCCAGGTCAAGCCACTTTTGAACCAGAAACAGCGGCAGAAGCGCCTGACCTGGATTACAGAGAAGCAGCACTGGACTGTTGCTCAGTGGTCCAAAGTACTTTTTTCGGATGAAAGCAAATTTTGCATGTCATTCGGAAATCAATGTGCCAGAGTCTGGAGGAAGACTGGGGAGAGGGAAATGCCAAAATGCCTGAAGTCCAGTGTCAAGTACCCACAGTCAGTGATGGTCTGGGGTGCCATGTCAGCTGCTGGTGTTGGTCCACTGTGTTTTATCAAGGGCAGGGTCAATGCAGCTAGCTATCAGGAGATTTTGGAGCACTTCATGCTTCCATCTGCTGAAAAGCTTTATGGAGATGAAGATTTCATTTTTCAGCATGACCTGGCACCTGCTCACAGTGCCAAAACCACTGGTAAATGGTTTACTGACCATGGTATTACTGTGCTCAATTGGCCTGCCAACTCTCCTGACCTGAACCCCATAGAGAATCTGTGGGATATTGGGAAGAGAAAGTTGAGAGACGCAAGACCCAACACTCTGGATGAGCTTAAGGCCGCTATCGAAGCATCCTGGGCCTCCATAACACCTCAGCAGTGCCACAGGCTGGTTGCCTCCATGACACGCCGCATTGAAGCAGTCATTTCTGCAAAAGGATTCCCGACCAAGTATTGAGTGCATAACTGAACATAATTATTTAAAGGTTGACTTTTTTTGTATTAAAAACACTTTTCTTTTATTGGTCGGATGAAATATGCTAATTTTTTGAGATAGGATTTTTGGGTTTTCATGAGCTGTATGCCAAAATCATCAATATTAAAACAAGAAAAGGCTTGAACTACTTCAGTTGTGTGTAATGAATCTAAAATATATGAAAGTCTAATGTTTATCAGTACATTACAGAAGATAATGAACTTTATCACAATATGCTAATTTTTTGAGAAGGACCTGTATATATATATATATATATTGTGAGGGGGTTAACTCGGTAGCGGGTGTGTGTGACCCCCTGGTTGGGCTCCCCACACAAAAACAGGGCCAGCAGACGGAGGTTGTGGTTTTCAAAATCAAAAGGTGCGGTTTATTTCTCTATGTACAGTGACAAAAACACAGCAAAGCCAAAAAGAAACATAAACAAAATAAATCCTGGTCCGTTTGACCTCTGACTAAACATGCAGGTTTCCTAAACTAACAACTGGGATCAGCCTGGTGCTGTCCTAGTCCCTAAGTCCCTGGTTTAGTAAAAGTCCAAACAAATAGCCACACAGGCTTTGCCTCACCGCACAGGGGTTCACTCTCCCTAGACAGTCCACACAGGTCTGGTTCCAGGCATGAGCTAACATCTAATGAAGCTGGGAGTTCTTATAGAGGCCTAAATGAGCTGACAAGGTTCAGCTGGTCTCCTCATCTCTGTCTGTACGACGCCCCACACTCTCCCTAGAGGTATGAGTCATCCATGAGCCCACTAGCCTTATCTGGGCTTATACAACTCTCCACCTAGTTGTATAAGTCGGCGTAAAGCCTGAATCTGGGCGAAATATATCTACCCCCCTGGATGCAACCAGGTGACTTTACCTTCCTGCTGTCACATACCCCCCCCTCTTGTTTTAACCTCGGGGTTGGAACACCAGCAATCAGGCATTCATGTACTCGAGACAAAGCATCCACATTCCCCATTTGAACGCCAGGGCGATGCTTTACTGTGAAGTTGAATTCCTGTAGGGCCAGGAACCACCTATTCACTCTTCTATTTGTCTCCTTGTTTTGAGCCATCCATTTTAACGGAGCGTGATCCGTAACCATGTCAAAGTGCCTACCTAGCAGATAGTACCGAAGGGAATCTAGAGCCCACTTCACCGCTAAACACTCCTTTTCAACCGTGGCGTAATTTACCTCATGGGACTTCAACTTCCTGCTGAGGTAAATGACTGGGTGCTCTTCCCCGTTCCAGACCTGGGACAATACTGCTCCTAACCCCACATCTGACGCATCACTTTGTACGACAAAGTCTTTAGAGAAGTCGGGTGAGTACAACACTGGCTGGCTACATAAGGCTTGTTTCAAGAATTGGAATGCTGCCTCAGCCTCGGGGGTCCATTTAATCATGACCGACCCTTTCCCTTTCGTCAGGTTGGTTAGGGGCACAGCCTTAGAAGCAAAGTGGGGAATGAAGCGCCGATAATAACCCGCGATTCCCAGAAAGGCTCGTACCTGCTTCTTGCTGTTGGGACGTGGCCAACTCTGGATGGCCCCGACTTTGTTGAGTTGGGGTTTTATTACTCCCCTGCCAATGGTGTACCCAAGATATTTGGCCTCCTCCTGCCCAATGGTACACTTCTTGGGGTTAGCCGTAAACCCCGCTTCCCGGATAGAGTCTAGGACTGCTTGCACTTTTGGCAGATGTGAGGCCCAATCTGTGCTATGGACAATTACGTCATCCAGGTAAGCCGCAGCATACTTCCGATGGGGCCTCAGTATCTGGTCCATTTTCCGCTGGAATGTGGCCGGCGCATTCTGTAACCCGAACGGCATTCTCTTATATTGGAACGCCCCGTCTGGGGTTACAAATGCGGTTTTCTCTTTGGCCGACTTGGCCAGGGGAATTTGCCAATACCCTTTTGTGAGGTCAAGAGTCGTCATGTATCGGGCTGTTCCCAGCCGGTCGATCAACTCATCTATACGTGGCATGGGGTAGGTGTCAAATTTTGTAACCTTGTTCAACTGACGAAAATCGTTACAAAATCGCCAGCTCCCATCCGGTTTAGGCACCAACACAATGGGACTAGACCAATCACTTTGGGACTCCTCTATCACCCCTAAGTTCAGCATTTTCTGTACTTCCTCCCGTATTGCCTCCCGTCGGGCCTCTGGGATCCGATAGGGTTTTAACTTCACCCTTTCACCGGGCGGGGTAATAATATCATGCTCTACCCCAGATGTTTGTCCCGGCAGCTCAGAGAACACCTCCTTGTTGCGAAGCACAAACTCCTTAACCTCCTGTTGTTGGGGTTGTGACAAGGTGGCTGCTATTCCAACCTCCGGAATCACGCAACCAGTTTGAGCTGGTGACCAAGTTTCTGCGACTAGGGACTCTCTATCCCTCCAGGCTTTCAACAGATTAACGTGATATATCTGTTCGGGCTTTCGCCTTCCTGGTTGTCTGACCTTGTAATTCACTTCGCTCACTTTTTCCATTATCTCGTAGGGGCCTTGCCATTTGGCAAGGAATTTACTTTCAACCGTAGGGACAAGTACCAATATCCTATCCCCCGGGGAAAAGGTACGGGTCTTTGCTCCACGGTTGTACACTCTCTGCTGTGCCAACTGCGCTTGGGCCAAATGTTCCTTCACGATGGGCATTACCTGTGCAATTCGATCTTGCATCAGGGCGACATGCTCAATCACACTCCTGTGGGGAGAACTCTCACTTTCCCAAGTTTCCTTGGCAATATCCAACAGCCCTCTTGGGTGTCTCCCATACAGTAACTCAAAGGGGGAGAATCCCGTAGAGGATTGGGGCACCTCCCTAATAGCAAACATCAAATAAGGAAGTAGACAGTCCCAATCCTTTCCATCTCTATCCACCACTTTCTTCAACATTTGTTTTAGGGTTTTGTTGAATCTTTCAACCAGCCCATCGGTTTGGGGGTGATACACAGATGTACGCAATTGCGTCACTTTGAGCAATTTACACAGCTCTTTCATAACCCGGGACATAAAGGGTGTACCTTGGTCCGTAAGCAGTTCTTTACAAATACCCACCCGGCTAAAAACAAGAGATAGCTCTTTGGCTATGGTTTTGGCCGAGGTATTTCTGAGAGGGATCGCTTCTGGATAACGGGTGGCATAGTCCATTATAACCAATATGTACTGGTGCCCCCTAGCGGACTTGATTATAGGACCTACCAAATCCATTGCGATTCTCTCAAACGGGACCTCAATGATGGGTAGAGGGACCAGCGGGCTACGGAAATGTGGCATCGGGGCCGACCTCTGACACACAGGGCAGGAGGAACAATAATTTTCTATGTCCTTCATCACCCCAGGCCAATAGAATCTCTGTAATACCCTCTCTCGGGTTTTCTCTGTCCCCAGATGACCTCCAAGAATGTGCCCATGGGCCAACTCCAACACCAACTTCCTGTAAGGTTTGGGCACCACAAGCTGCTCAACGGTTTCTTCTGCCCTTTTTGCCACCCGATACAGTAGGTCCTTCTCTACGCTGAAGTATGGGTAAGTGCAGGTATTATCTGGGTTCACTAACTCGCCATCTATTTCCACTACGTTTTCCCGTGCCTTTATTAGGGCGGGGTCTTTTAACTGTTCTGTGGCAAAATTTTCCCTGTGAACCTCCAGATCAGAAAACTCCACAGACGGTAGGTTTTCGTCTGAGGAGGTGGGCTCCTCTCCAGTTTCTTGAGTCTCCCCTGCCAATACTGACAAGGGAAATTCTGGAGAGTCCTCACCACTCTCAGAGGAGTTCTGGCTATCACATTCCTGGTACATAGGGGCACCAGTGGGGGGCTCAGGATCATCCCACAGTTCCCAGAACTTCGGAAAATCCCTTCCCACAATGGCATCATGCGGTAATTGAGATACTAACCCCACTGGATGAGAGAGGGTACCTTTGGGGGTCTCGAAACACACTGTAGTCACTGGATACTCTCGGGTGTCCCCATGCACACAAATAACAGCTACCTTGCTATTCCCAGAGACCTCTGTTTTAACTAATTCAGCCTTTATCAGGGTCACAAGGCTACCTGAATCCAGCAATACCACAACATTTCTACCATTAACACACATTTTGCATAAATGTTTCTCAGTTCCTCGAATGGCAGTGCATGCGACTGTCGCACACAGCGACTGACGTCTGCCCGTCAGAAAGTCACACTGCATGGGTTCCTCCACAACCGGGCAATTGGCTGCAATATGTCCCGCTTGCCGGCAGCGGTAGCAAACGATCCTTCTTGCGGCCTCTTGAGCCGCTGATTTCCCAGGCTGTTCTCGCCAAACTTGGGGTAGAGCTCCCACCCTCTCACTCTCTCCACCCTCACCCCTTGGAATCCTCTTATCCGCCCCTGGGGATGGTCTGGTCTTAGGGTGAAAAGTCCGAGAGTCTCTGGAAGAGGCCGTCAGGTTCTCTGTAGCCAAGTATCTCTCTACACGATCCACAAGTTTACCGGCCGTTTCTGGGTCTCCATGGCTTACCCACTTTTGAATGGCGGTAGGAAGAGCTCTCAAGAAACGATCCATCACAACACGTTCCACAATCTCCGGTGCGGACAAAGTCTCTGGCTGTAGCCACTTCCTGCTCAGGTGAATGAGATCATACATTTGAGACCTGGGGGGTTTTCCAAGCTGGAAAGTCCAGTTATGCACACGCTGAGCCCGGACAGCCAGGGTGACACCCAGCCTTGCCAATATTTCAGCTTTTAGCATCACATAGTCTTTTGCTTGGTCAGGCTCTAGGTCATAGTAAGCCTTCTGCGATTCACCAGTTAACAGAGGAGCCACCAGTCCAGCCCACTGCTCCTCAGGCCACTTTTCTCTTTCAGCAGTCCTTTCAAATGTGGTCAAAAATACCTCTGGATCATCCTCTCCAGTCATTTTTGTCAATAAACGACTCACCCCAAAGGACGCGGTATTAGTGGGACGGCTTTCCTCACTGGTCTGCGGACGTTGCTGCATTACTGCTTCCATTTGTTGTAGTCTCTGCTCTTGCTTCTGTAACAGGTCTATGAAGCGGGCCTCAGATTGCTGCTGGGCTTGTTGATGAGCTTGCTGCTGGGCTGCAAGGCTCCTTTGCAAACCTGCATTTGTCTGCTGTTGATTGGCATTTGCTAGAGCCAGCTGTTTCAGTATCTCCTCCATGCTGGCTTAAAAAAAACTGCCCGCATTCTCCACCAACTGTGAGGGGGTTAACTCGGTAGCGGGTGTGTGTGACCCCCTGGTTGGGCTCCCCACACAAAAACAGGGCCAGCAGACGGAGGTTGTGGTTTTCAAAATCAAAAGGTGCGGTTTATTTCTCTATGTACAGTGACAAAAACACAGCAAAGCCAAAAAGAAACATAAACAAAATAAATCCTGGTCCGTTTGACCTCTGACTAAACATGCAGGTTTCCTAAACTAACAACTGGGATCAGCCTGGTGCTGTCCTAGTCCCTAAGTCCCTGGTTTAGTAAAAGTCCAAACAAATAGCCACACAGGCTTTGCCTCACCGCACAGGGGTTCACTCTCCCTAGACAGTCCACACAGGTCTGGTTCCAGGCATGAGCTAACATCTAATGAAGCTGGGAGTTCTTATAGAGGCCTAAATGAGCTGACAAGGTTCAGCTGGTCTCCTCATCTCTGTCTGTACGACGCCCCACACTCTCCCTAGAGGTATGAGTCATCCATGAGCCCACTAGCCTTATCTGGGCTTATACAACTCTCCACCTAGTTGTATAAGTCGGCGTAAAGCCTGAATCTGGGCGAAATATATCTACCCCCCTGGATGCAACCAGGTGACTTTACCTTCCTGCTGTCACAATATATATATATATATATATATATATATATATATATATTTATTATTTTTTTGTTTGCAAAACAATACATGGCCATACATTTACAGCACCAATAGAAAGGTACCACAACCCCCCCCCCCCCCCCAAAAGAAAAAAAAACTGTAAACAAGAAAAAAAAACATACTTTACATATTATCCAAAATAAAAATGTATAAACATTTCGTGCTGTAGACACAAAAGTAAGTGAGAAATCCCCTCCAGTTATCATCGGTACAAGTTTTCCCAGTGGCAGGTTTCCCTTCTATTCTTGTTCCAGTGGCAACTCACGTTTTTGAATTTTTGTTATTATCTCACTTCCCAACCCAATGACAATGATCACTAGTACAAACAGAGAGGATGAATCTCCACAGTGAGGACACAGACAGCAATTAAAAAACTGACATGGGTTCTAACTGTTTTGCACTATATCCAAAACCACAGAAAAAAAGTTTTAGATTTAGATACACTTAATACAGCTGGCTGAAAATAATGTGACTTGAGAATCAGATTTCACGTTCGATTTGCTGAATCAGCAGCAGAATCAGGTTCACTTTATAAAATCTGAATAATGTACTTACTTTGGCGCTATTTTCAAGCCTTATCACAATGTGCCACCACTGGCACACACCAGGCAAAAACACTCACCAGCTTGTTATGACCTCACTCACATGTAAGCCATTATGCAATCTCTTATTCTCCTCTGCTCAATTTTATAAGATAAAATAACCACCATATTCTTACCTTTCCAATGTACTCCTACTGCCCAATCACCTGCCAGAGCCTCAAGAAACTTATATAGGGCTATACACTTCCCCCCACCACCCCTAAACCAGGCACTCGTGTAGAAGCACCAATCAGGTGCTCAGGCATTGAGCAATGTACCATGGGAAGCAGGGAGGAGTGTCATATGTTCCTCAAATACCAGGTATATTTCTGGGATATTGTAGTAGCTTAGGGCGGTAGTGGGGCATAGTTAAGGAATGTTTTTTTTTTTTTGTCAATTATTGACAATGATTGCATGACATATTACGGCAAGATTTTTTAGGAATGATGCATTCAGTTTTGAACTGGTAAGACAGAAAAAAAACTGAGAATGGTTCTAATCTTTCCTTGCTCTATCCAAAAACTATCCCCCTTCCTCTGACACAAACACATTTCACAGACAAAAGCCTCCTACACACGACCGGTTTTCTCAGCAGGAAAACTGCTGGGAGAGCTTTTTGCAGAGAAAACTGTTCGTGTGTATGGTTTCTCGTCAGGTAAACTGCCGGGAATCTCAACGAGAAAAATAGAGAACCAGCTCTCTATTATCTCGTCGGGATCTCGTCGTCCTCTTTCCCAACGAGAAAACTGTGCGTGTGTATGAGGCTACATGCTTACCTGTCCCCAGGTAAGCCTGCGCATGCTCAATGAGACTTTGACGCATTCGCGGTAGCTTACAAGGGTAGTGTAGGGAGAAGCAAGATGGCGGCGACGGCATCGAATGTGACGAGCGCATGCTCGTCGTAGTCGGTGACGTTACCGCGATCTTGCCATTCAAAAGAACAGCGGTTCTTTTGAATGTGCCGTGTGTACACTCGGCGAGCAAGAAAAGCTTGCCAGGAATCTCATCGGGAAAACCAACGTTTTTTTCCCGACAAGATTCCCGCCCGTGTGTACAGGGCTTCAGAATCTAAAATTGAGGTTTGGAGTACGTGTAAGATGAAATTGATTAAGGATGTTGAACAATGTTGAAATTTGAGTTCAATTTGGTTCATCAGGGGAACCAGAAAGTGGATTGTTTTGTTTAAATGTTATTTATTACTAATAGGGTATGACAATTGCCATTATTTTCGTATAATGAATGAGGATGCAATGAGGACATTTAAACCACTATACTGTTTACCTATTAAGGCACGTACTCCAGCTCTGAACTTTCCAGATGGCATTTAAAAAATATAATTCCATTGTTGAAAATCAAGAGAGAATGAGTGATAAATAACGTCACAAAGACATTGTTTAAACATGACTTAGGGTATCGTAATGGAGTAGAACTTATGTGCATACCACAATCAGTTTTCATGTGCTGACATATGGAAACAATAGTAGTGACTAAGCAAAACTTACTGATGTGTATCTGTGCAGAACAGCTAATATACTGTTTATTTTTTCAAAGAACATCATCTATTCTACACCAACAATAGCTGTAAATAATTTATAAATGCTTCTTAATTCTTTTGTTACAATATTTTTATTGAATTATCAAATTATTACAACAAAGCGCAATACAGTATGCAATATGTAAGGTAGAATTATGAGCACAGTGAAATGACATTACATTCGATATGTAGTCTTGCACTGAATATTTCGGTGGGAAAGACATTACAGGGTAACAAAGCTCTACTATTCATATCATTTTAGTAACACGTCCAAAGAAAAAGTTTAAAAGAAAATATCCACATTTTGTGAGGTTAATACCTAGGTAAGGTATACTCGATTCCGCTCAAGTAAATGGGAACTGTTGTTGCAAGTTACTGGATCTACACCTAGGTCACGGATGTGGGATTTTGTGGCATTAGCTTTGTAGTATGAAACTGTACCGAACCATGTAAGGATCTTTTGGATTTCAGGTAGGGATCGGGATGGGTCGATCAACATTAATAGTACGTCGTCCACAAAGAGACTTATTTTGTGGGTTTGGTTTCCTATATTGACTCCTGATATATTGGTGTTAGTTCGCACATGTTCCGCTAGTGGCTCCATCATGAGATTAAAGATTAAAGGGGATAGAGGGCAACCATGTCGCGTGCCATTGGTTATGTGGAAAGAGGTAGATAGGAGGTTAGAAGTGTATACTTTTGCAGACTGGTTTGAATATAGAGCTAGTATGGCTTGGAGGATATTTCCCCCAAATCCAATTTTTTTCAGTACCAAGGAAAGATATGTCCAGTTCACTCTGTCGAACGCCTTCTCTGCATCTAGGAAGAGAAGCAGAGCAGGCGTTCCGGTCGATGTTGTGTGGTGAATGATATTTATCAGACGTCTAGTCGCATCCGCCGTTTGGCGACCCTTTGTGAATTCTGTTTGGTCTTTGTGAACCAGGGATGGTAGTATATCCGTGAGTCTATTTGCAATCAATTTGGCGTAAACCTTAATATGAATATTTAGTAGTGAAATGGGGTGAAAATTTTGAGGAGCAGAGGGTTCTTTGCCCGGTTTGGGTAGTGTGATAATGAGAGATGACAGCATTTCAGTTGGAAATGTGGAGGAGGATGCAGCGTGGTTGAATAGGTCACAGAGATGAGGGGCTAATGTCTTATTAAATTCTTTAAAGTATTCCCCTGTGTATCCATCCGGGCCAGGGGATTTTGAGTTTGGTAATTTGCCAATTGCTGATTGTATTTCAGAGACTGTGAAGGGTGTGTTGAGTTGAGATAATTGTACAGGCGTTAATGATGGTAGGTTTATATGGCTAAGGAAGGACTGTATCTCACCCTGGGTGGGTTGATGGGTATCACTATCCTCTTTTAGATTATATAGGCCACTATAGTAGGAGCTAAAAGCATCCGCTATTGCTTGGGGGTTAATGTGTTTTTCTTGGGTAGTGGGGTGAAACAAATGAGCTATTCTGGTTTTTGTTCTGTGCCCTTTGATGCGTTGGGACATTACCTTCACTGCTTTATTACTAGTGATAAAGGATTTGGCTTTCAGTTTTCTAAGATTCAGTTCATAGCCCTCTAGTAGTAATGATCTTAGGTCATGTCGCAATTTAAATTATTGGGATTGGAGTGTGTGGGAGGGGTTGGATTTGATTTGTAGATCTGCTGCAGCTATCTTTGCTGTCAATTCTTCCAATCTCTGCATCCTCCTCTTTTTCATTTTAGCTCCTAATTGTATGAAAAAACCTCTAATATAATATTTATGAACGTTTCACAGCACCGCCGGGTCAGACACTGAACCAGAATTATTAAGGAAAAATTCTGTAAATTTTTGGGAAAGATATGCTATATTCTCTGCGTTTTGTAGGATAGAGTTGTTGACTCTCCACATAAAGGCTTTGGGTTTGGAATTTTTGTTTATAATTTGGATGCTTACAGGAGCGTGGTCTGACCAGGTGATGGTGTGGATTTTGGTTTCACTAACATTTTGCAGTAACCATTTGTCTGATAGAAAGAGGTCAATGCGTGAGTAGGTGTTGTGACGCGGGGAAAGGAACGTGTAGTCCCTCTCAGTCGCATGACAGCACCTCCAAACGTCATGTAAATCATTATCTGTAAGAAAGGAGGTTAATGGGGAATTAAAGCGTTTGGGTCCAGAAGATGAGTCCATATCATAGTTAGGTACTAGGTTAAAGTCTCCGCATATAAGCAGGTGTCCCTGTTGTACCCCCTGTATTTCTTTCATTATACGTTTAAGGAACTGGATCTGCCTGTGGTTCGGGGCGTAGAGGTTTATGATAGTATAGTTGACATTGTCTATAGTACACACAAGAATTATGAAACGACCCTCGGGGTCCAAGGTGCATTTTTGAAGTTGAAAGGATAGGGTGTCCCTGATGGCAATCAGAACTCCCCTTTGCTTCTTTGGGTAGCACGTTTTGTAAATATGTGGAAAAGACTTATGTTGACAGTTAGGGGTAGCGTCTTGAGCGAAGTGCGTTTCTTGAACGCATAAGACATCACTGCCATGTGTCAGTGCTGTTTTCCATAAGGAAGCTCTTTTGGCCGGATGGTTCAAGCCCTTTGCGTTAATTGTCAGTATATTAATGGCCATTGTGAGATTAGCAAGGGTAATGTGGTGCGAGGTAACACTCACTGTTGGTTGTTAAAGTTGTGTTTCTCAGCCAATCGTTTGCAGATAGTGGGCTCAATCGCGGATTCTCTGGTGTTGCTATTCCTGTAATAAACTAATTCTGTTGCGGTGGTACTGGTAAAGAGAAAACAGTCAATATAAGGTACTAACGGTATACAATATAGCCTATATGGTCCAAACTTTTGTAGGTCAGCAGGGGGGATTTATTCGGGCAAACCCCTTATCTTTACATTATTTCTCCTCGATCGGTCTTCGAGGTCTGCGAGCTTTGCTTTAATCCAATCGGTTTCCTCAGATTGTTCTTTACATGCATCTATAAGCTCGTTCACTGTTGTGGTACATTCCTCAATTTTATATTCAATATGCTGCACCCTGTCTCCCATGCCCTGCATCTCTGAGGTGAAGCTTTTTATCATAGCTGAGAAGTTCAGCATGAGGGAGGACTGCAGAGAAAGGAGCATGTCCTTCATAGTGGTATCCAGGACTGGCTGGCCTGATGTGGGGAAGTTTGCAATAGGAGATGATGAGTTAAGGCCTGCCTGGTCCTGGTGGTTAGTGTACGTCCCAGCAATGGAGGCCTGCGCTGTTGGATCCAGTCTCTTCCTTGCTTTAGCCGGGCTGAAAGATGCAGGGCTGTGAGGGGATGATTTGCTGCCTTGTAGTGGAGCTATTCCATCCGTCCAGGAGTCCGGATTGGCATCGGGAAGGTCCGTGTATGAGGTGGATGTCTGTGAGTGTGCACCGCCGGCGCCATCTTGCCATGTCTCCGTCTCTGTCGCCGGCATGGTGAAGAAGTTCGTGAGCTTCTTGGGATACCTCTCCTCTTTTCTCTTACGGGACTGCATCGGGTGAGTTCCCCTGTGATGAGGAGGTCTTTTAGGGCGGTGGATGTGCGGGAATGTGCCAGATTAGTCGCTCTTTTCCCCGGTCTCTGGTAGAGCTGTAAGCTTAAGCGGCCATCACCGTCGCACGCAAGCCAAGCCCCCAAATGATTCTTAATTCTTGAAAATATTTAAGTCTATAGTAATCTGCAAACCTTAGGCCAATGCCACATGGATGATTCTGCTGTTGGTGATACATTGCCAGCAGCAGAATCACCAATGAGAGGCTTCCACTTCTATAAAATGGTCTCCTGGCTGGCCTGGAACATTGCTGAATCTCATTCACTAGCAAAGCAATAGCAAAGTAGCAACATCTTTCTAGTCCTGTTAGCAGGGGAACAACACTGTTAAAAAAGGTAAGTGAGATTTTAGCGCTTCTGTCGCTGGAAAATTTCACCAGCAACAGGATAGTTTATGTAAAATTACCTTTAGTTTGCACCTCTTTTTTCTTGTCTGCTAAATGTACATTCTGTAAACTTAAGCTATATATTACATATGGTGAACGTACAAGATATTTGAAGAGCTTACTAAAAACGTACAGTATTTGCCGGCGTATAAGGCGACTGGGCGTATAAGACGACCCCCTAATTTTCCAGCTAAAATGTTGGTTTTGGGATATACTCGCCGTATAAGACGACCCCCTTCCGACTAGTCATGCCTCACCTCATTGTACCATTACATGCCTCACTGTGCCATTACATGCCTCACTGTGCCATTGTATATCTCAGTGTGCCATTGCATGCCTCACTGTGCCATTGCATACCTCACTGTGCCATTGCATACCTCACTGTGCCATTGCATGCCTCACCTCGACGATCCCATACCTTATCCCTGTATGCAGAGTCAGTCAGACCGCGGGCGTCCATTGTTCAAAAGCCGCGCCTCCTCCTCATGCTGTTCCGTGATAGGCAGAACACTCAGTTTCCCAGCAGAACCTCTGTTCAGTGTTCCGCCTATCACGGATGCCCTCTCGTCCGAGGCCGAGGACGAGAGGGCATCCGTGATAGGTAGGGATGAGCTTTGAGTTCGAGTCGAACTCATGTTCGACTCGAACATTGCCTGTTCGCCCGTTCGCCGAACAGCGAACAATTTGGGGTGTTCGCGACAAATTCGAAAAGCCGTGGAACACCCATTAAAAGTCTATGGGAGAAATCTAAAGTGCTAATTTTAAAGGCTTATATGCAAGTTATTGTCATAAAAAGTGTTTGGGGACCTGGGTCCTGCCCCAGGGGACATGTATCAATCCAATTTTTTTTTTTAAAACTGACTTTTTTCGGGAGCAGTGATTTTAATAATGCTTAAAGCGAAACAATAAAAGTGAAATATTCCTTTAAATTTCGTACCTAGGGGGTGTGTATAGTATGCCTGTAAAGTAGCGCGTGTTTCGCGTGTTTCCCGTGTTTAGAACTGTCCCTGCACAAAGTGTCATTTCTGAAGGAAAAAAGTAATTTAAAAGCACTTGCGGCTATAATGAATTGTCGGCTCCCGGCAATACAGAGAAAAGTAATTGAAAGTCATTGATAAAAATAAAAAAAAATGCGTGGGGGTCCCCCCAAATTCAATTACCAGGCCCTTTGGGTCTGGTATGGATATTAAGGGGAACCCTGCGTCAAATGAAAAAAAAAATCACGTGGGGTTCCCCCCAAATATCCATACCAGACCCTTTATCCGAGCACGCAACCTGGCAGGCCACAGGAAAAGGGGGGATGAGAGAGAGCGCCCCCCCCTCCTGAACCGTACCAGGCCACATGCCCTCAACATGGGGAGGATGCTTTGGGGTTCTATGACCCCTCAAAGCACCATGTCCCCATATTGATGGGGACAAGGGCCTCATCCCCACAACCCTTGCCCGGTGTTTGTGGGGGTCTGCAGGCGGGGGGCTTATCGGAATCTGGAAGACCCCTTTAACAAAGGGGACCCCCAGATCCCACCCCCCATGTGAATTGGTAAGGGGTACATTGTACCCCTACCATTTTACAAAGAAAGTGTAAAAAAAAAAAAAAAAAAACCCAGACACAGTTAGGATAAGTCCTTTATTAAAAATAAAAAAAACGTAAAAAAAGTTTCCAGCGGTGGTAATCCACTCTCGATCTCCACTCCAACACTGTTGGTATCCTGCGATGGGTGATCTCCTCTCCGGGGTCCAGCGATGGATGATCTCTCCTCTCCAGGTCCAGGCTCCAACGATGAGATGTCCAGCGCAGCGAGGAACAGCAAGCATCCTGTCTCCACCGGATACACCCTGGGAATCCCGGCAGCCTGACAGGTCTCTTATGTAGCTGAGGATGGGGCCACCCATCACATGACCCCGTCCCCCTCTGACGCAAGGGGAAACCCAGGCTTCCCCACTGATGTGAGGGTGACCTCACCCCCCTCTGATGCAACGGAAACCTGCGTTACATCAGAGGGGGGCGGGGTCACCTGCACGTCACTGGGGAAGCCCGGGTTTCCCCTTGCGTCAGAGGGGGACGGGGTCACGTGATGGGTGGCCCCATCCTCAGCTACATAAGAGACCTGTCAGGCTGCCGGGATTCCCAGGGTGTATCCGGTGGAGACAGGATGCTTGCTGTTCCTCGCTGCGCTGTACATCATCGTTGGAGCCTGGACCTGGAGAGGAGAGATCATCCATCGCTGGACCCCAGAGAGGAGATCACCCATCGCAGGATACCGACAGCATTGGAGTGGAGACCGAGAGTGGATTACCAAAGCTGTTTTTTTATTTATTTATTTATTTTTTCTTAATAAAGGACTTATCCCAACGGTGTCTGTGTGATTTATTTTTTATTTTTTACACTTTCTTTGTGAAATGGTAGGGGTACAATGTACCTCTTACCAATTCACATGGGGGGGCGGGATCTGGGGGTCCCCTTTGTTAAAGGGGTCTTCCAGATTCCGATAAGCCCCCCGCCCGCAGACCCCCACAACCACCGGGCAAGGATTGTGGGGATGAGGCCCTTGTCCCCATCAAAATGGGGACATGGTGGTTTGAGGGGTCACAGACCCCCAAAGCATCCTCCCCATGTTGAGGGCATGTGGCCTGGTACGGTTCAGGAGGGAGGGGGGCGCTCTCTCATCCCCCCTCTTTTCCTGCGGCCTGCCAGGTTGCGTGCTCGGATAAAGGGTCTGGTATGGATTTTTGGGGGGAACTCCACGTCATTTTTTTTTTTATTTGATGCAGGGTTCCCCTTAATATCCATACCAGACCTGAAGGGCCTGGTAATTAAATTTGGGGGGGACCCCCACGCATTTTTTTTTTTTTTTTATCAATGACTTTTCTCTGTATTGCCAGGAGCCGACAATTCATTATACCAGCGAGTGCTTTTAAATGAGACTTTGTTTAGGGACAGTTCTAAGCTTGGGAAACAAGCGCTACTTTACAGGCATACTATACACACTCCCTAGGTATGAAATTTAAAGGAATATTTCACTTTTATTGTTTCACTTTAAGCATTATTAAAATCACTGCTCCCGAAAAAACTGCAGTTTTTAAAACTTTTTTTTTGCATTGATACATGTCCCCTGGGGCAGGACCCGGCACCCCAAACACTTTTTATGACAATAACTTGCATATAAGCCTTTAAAATTAGCATTTTAGATTTTTCATGTTCGAGTCCCATAGACTGTAACGGTGTTCGGATCTTCGAACTAATTGATCACATGTTCTGATGCAAACCAAACTGGGGGGTGTTCGGCTCATCCCTAGTGATAGGCAGAACACTGAACAGAGGCTCTGCTGGGAAACTGAGTGTTCCGCCTATCACGGAACAGCACGAGGAGGAGGCGTGGCTTTTGAACAATGGACGGCCACGGTCTGACTGAGACTCTGCATACAGGTACCGGCGTATAAGACGACCCCCGAGTTTTGAGGCATATTTTTAAGTATAAAAGGTTGTCTTATACGCTGGAAAATACGGTAATCTCATCCTAGCTTAATAGGAGGATTCGGGGGAGAGGGGGACAGTTAAATAATCAAAGGAAAACTAGGCACAAGCCTAGGTCCCAAATTTTTGTTGCTGTAGGGACCTTTCCGTAAGCTGGACTGTCCCTAGGTTAAATTTAATGTTGGCAGCTAGGCTTTAGCCAGCCCGAGCTCTCTTTATGTTATTTGGATTCTTTGGGTTTCCCCTAAGCCAAGGACATTGTTTGTTTTTGCCTGCTACTACTGAGTGTTCTCCAATAGGTTGAGACAGCAGAACAATGTATTTAGTTGAGAATATGTATTTTACCCTTGCCTATTACTGAGGATTTTATGCCAGTGATGTGAGCTGGAGAAGGGAATAAATATTTGGGGAGACCTTCAAAAAAGGTTTGTTTTATAGGCTCTGTGGAAAGTCCTTGCCTGCCAGGCCTACTGCTGGGAGTTCCAGTTCTTGCTTGTCAGGCCTCTTTGTCCTGGTAGAGGAAACTGAAGTGGGATAAGAGTTTTGCTTAGTCAATTGCCCATCTGAGCTTAAAGGTCCATAACTGGTCTGTGAGAGGCGCTGAAATAACTTACCAATAGCTGTACATTCAGCCTACTGAATCCACATTCGATTTTGTCAGAGGTATAAAGAGTTTTACCTGACCAGTGACAGAGGTTAAAGATACTACAGAATACCACTGAAGTGAATTTTTGCTGCTTTTTTGGGGGTAACCTTTACCCTTGATCATTTCTCCTTTGGATAACTGAGCTACAAAAATTGCAACAAGAAGATTGACAAAGTGGAAGTCTGTCTGTTTTCTCATTGTACAAGGCAAATCCCAGTAGGAAGGCAGGAGAGCCCATTGAAGATTCAGCAGCCCTTACGGGGTAGTTCTACACTGGTGTAACTACTGGGTTTAAAGTATGAACCTGTCTGTGTAATGACTTTCATATTTGCCAGCATGCCATAGATCATAAATGTTGCCCGGAAGGCTATTTTTATTGAAGAATGATCAGTTCACAACAAGAAAGGTGCAACATTTCAGAGCCGCGTAGGACCCCTTCATCAGGCATGTGATAACACATGCCTGATGAAGGGGTCCTGCGCAGCTCCAAAATGTTACACCTTTCTCGTTGAGATGTGATCATTCTTCAAAAAAAAAAACCTTCCGGACGACATTTGTGATCCATGGTGTGCTGGCAAATATGAAAATGGTTCTATGGTTTTTCTAGTTTCCAGCTGAATGTTGCTGCAGCACCACCAGTACAAAACGTGGGGACATCACAACTGGTTTATTGTTGTAGTGACAATGTCAAAATAATTGTGTTAGCAGGTATAGCAAAAGGAATATGAATATAGATCTAAAAAAAAATGCTGAAAATCGAATTAGTTAGCTTAAAGTGTTACTAAACCCACAACAGTAAAATCAGCCTGTATATGCAGTAAAGCATGCTCGTTATACTCACTGTGGAACCTAAGGGGGTTAATCCTTTGCATTGTTTAAAAAGGCTGTTTGATCCTGTATGCACAGATCCTCCTCTTCTTTCACTGACTCCAGAACATGTCCGGATAAGACAGAGTCTGTGAAGTCAGGCTGCACATGCTCAGTTTGGTGTGTATTGCTAGAGAGGTTTTTCTTTTCTTGGGAGGGTGCATGTGATCAGCACAGGGCCAATCAGCACCATCCAGGCAGAGGATCAGGTGTCCTGGATACTGATAAGACTGCTCAGTGCAGTATGAAAACTCCTCCTACAAGCTTTACCAGGAACTGATAGAAGCCACAAGATTTCTATATACTGCTGATTAGAAAAGGTATTTAGCAGTTTCTATTTACTAAAATAATTGCATTTCCATATGTTGTGTACTGTGGGAGACCAGATATAGTGAGTCCACTAGTTTTTGACAAGTCTTTTATTAAAAAATTAAAAAAAAATGTCCCACGATGTAGATCCATCGTCAATCACGACGCCCGCTGCTCCCAAAAAAGAAAAACAAACAAAAACCTCTGGTCTTTTCGAGGGCTCCTGCAATCTGCCTGCTCCACCATCTGACATTTTCTATATTAATAAGGGGCGGAGTCACCCGATGATGTTATCGGGTGACCCCATCCCTTGTAATGTAATTGACCCAGCATGCCTCAGTCGATGAAGTCACAAGGTCTGGTCACCTGGCGACATTGCTAGGTGGCCCTGTCCCTTAGCTATTTAAGAAATGTCAGATGGAGGAGCAGGCAGATGGCAAGAGCCTTAGACGAGAACAGAGGTTTTTTTATTTTTTGGGTCCGGTGGTGCGTCGGGAGTTGTGATTGTTGATGGGTCTACACCGTAGGACTTTTTAATTTTTTAATAATTGACTTGTCAAAAACTGTTGTGTCTTTACCAACTTTTTACATGTTTTTGGTGAATGGGTAGGGGCAATAAGTACCCCACACTCAATCACAAAGGGGGGGTGGGATCTGGGGGCCCCCCTTGTCATGTGTTAACATGCATTTCCGTAGTGCAGCCCATTTATTTTAAATGGGCTACCAATGCAGAAGAACAGACATTTAAAAACATACATGCAGCATTTCTTCTGACACAATAGTGCACAGTACCTGTGCAATGTTGTGTGCTGTAATGCATGTGTGTCAAAGTTGCTTTGCTTTAGAACATTGATGTGCCAATTAAAAATGAATGGCAGAGGAACTGTAACGCTTATAACATGCTTTATCATACATTGTGGTATTGTGCACATTATAAATGTGTGACATGGCTCTTATGAAGTTCAAATTAAACGATATATCCATTCCTGATGTTAGTCAATGGGAGCCAAGTGTTAAAAAAACAGTAATGACTTATCTCTAGGCCAGCCATTTTCAACCAGGGTGCCCAGGCACCCTGAGATGTCTTTAGGTTTCTTCAGGGGTGCCTTGGCAAAACGCCCAAAAATTTACTCAAAATTGTACTGTTGGGTGTCCTACATTTGTGGATGATGTTGCATTATGTAAACCTATTAGTTCAGTTGTTTTTTTGTTTTATTTGGTGTGCCTTGAGAGTGTGCACAATTTTAAACGGTGTATTGACTTAAAAAGGCTTAATAAAAACTGCTCTACGCCAATAGGCAACGGATTGTCAAACAAATTCCATAGGACACTTGGTACTACCTTGGGGGACATTTTCGAAAGCAAAAATCAATAAAAAAAATTCCTTTAATTAACATGCCTGGTGGATGCCCTTTATCTGCCTGTGGAGTAACACATCTGAATGACAGACACATAGAACACCTCCTCATTTACACAAAAAAAGTAAATAGCAATTGAAGCCACCATTTTTGACAAGTCTTTTATTAAAAAAATAATAAAAATGTGCAATGTTGTACATCCATCATCAGTCAATCACATTGCCCAGCTATGCAGCTCCACATCAATCATAATAAACAACGCTCGACACCTGGCAGAAAGAAAATAATCCTGCCAATCAATGGACATATCCAATGTCATCACTGACTAGGGTTAAATACAATCTCTCCCGCTAAACATAAGCAAAGCTCTGGGGTCTCCCTAGTGATGTCATTGCCCAAATATGGCCATGGCCATATTTGGTCAGTGTCATTGCCTAAATATGGCCATGTGGCCTTTTTTAGTCAGTGATGTCACACTACCCCACACCTTTGTTTACATGGCTGGGAATTGCTGGCCAGTAAATTAATCAGACTGGGTAATATCAATATCACTGGTTGCTAATATGCGGCAGTCCATATACCTAAAACAGAAAGATCAGCTTGAGGGGACCTACCATTTAATACTATAAAAAGATTTTAAAAAAAATCAGTCTTCTAATAGTAATAACATATAAAATAATAAATATTGTTGAGAAATAATCGCTCTGAGTGGTATTTTTTTTACCCCAGAGTATATTCTTATTTTGGTATGCATTGAAATAGTGATGATGATAATACGTAGGTAGTTTCTAAATGATTATACTGATACTATTCATTACTTTCACAACCATAATAGAAAGACATTGTCTACGTAAGTATGTTAACATATCCAACAACATCCCTAACTATGTAACTAAAATGAAAAAAAAATGATAAGTGGAATAGCTGAACCATGAAATGAATCTAAATGACACTATTGGGGTCCAGAAAAAATCTTCTGAAGATAAATTGGCACCAATTGAGTCATTCTGGATCAATGGTTTTGGAACACTTTTATAATGGATTGTACTTGATGAACTTGAGCCTTTTTTCAATTTTCATAAGTATTAGGCTACTGTTTTATGATTATACACACCAAGCTTACAAGATGCCATAACATACTTATTTTGGGTTCTGGCTCCATGTTTCCTTTAAAGTACAGAACATTGTTTTATTAGTAGATCCTGCTACCAGCAAGGACTAGTTATCAAAGTTTCTCTGTGATGTCCATTACCTCCCATATCAAATGCCTTGGGGAAACAGCATCTGTTCTCTCTGGGGGCTGAAAAAAGAGGGCATGAAAGAAATGTCAACAGGGAGCAAAATCAATACATGCTGGAGCGTGTTTCAATTTTATTTCACAGAAGGAGAACCTGCAATGTAGTTCTTTGTCCTTCTTGTTCAAATAAAGCTAATGAACAATGTCATATTATTGTGTGATGTGCTTCTTTCCAAACTTCTACGACAAGACTCTATATTGCTTTCTATTTTTTTTTTTACTAGCGTCAGTGGCTATGAAAAAAATTGTGTCATGGGTTGTCTTACTTACAGATTTATTTAGCTTTTTCATAAATGTTAAAGAAGGCCCCCAGTTTTTCTAATAATGAAAGCTTGAGAGATTAGGAAACCTGAGTTAGTTGTGTAATTATTGAACTCCTTTTATATACTGTAGATACTGTAGATTGACATTTTGAACCCTTTTTTGATTCAGGAAATTCCCGAAGGGCTGTGGTGAAGTTACCGGATGACAGAGAAAAGGTTTTAGTCTTACTTACTTTTTTGCCAGTCACCTGGCAGGACCGGTGCAAGGATTTTTGTCTATACAGGCGAAGGTGGTGGTGGAAGTGATAGGCGGCTTCACAGCTGCTTGTATCACTTCCACGTGAAAGCTGACAGTTGGATCTACTAAAGTACAAACACACTCCCGCCAAGTATAGCATTGAGGAGTGTGTAAAAAACACATCTGCGGCACCGTTAAAAATCCAAATCCCCTTTATGCATCCCTGAATGGACGCCCGTCATCAGTATCCCTCTTCTACATGTCTCAATGGGAGCATGACCTCCAGTCCACAATTGATCTGGCAGATTAGAGCAAGGCTTGGAAAACGGTTGAAAAATGTTCCTTTGATACAAATATGCTTGAAGCTGCGTATAAGGTCCTTTTCAGATGGTACTGGGTTCCTGCTCGACTTGTTCATGCCTACCTGGAAGTGGGGACAGATGCTTTCATAACTGTAGACAAAGGGGGGAATGTTTTACATTTTTCTGAAATGTTCAGGAAAAATAAAATAGTTTTTGTCATGGCTTACAAAATTCATAACATTTTACATCTCTAGTCCTGATTAAAAAAAGATGTACTTACCGGTAACTTAACCACTTAACAACCACCTGCCGACAAATAACGTCGACAAGGTGGTTGCTTAACTCTGGGAGGACGTTATATAACGTCCTCCCAGAATCGCGCTCCCGCGCGCCCCCTGGGGCGCGCACACGGGAAACTCCGTGACCGCCGGGTCCAGAGGACCCGGCGGATCACGAATCGCGGTAAATCGCCGCTGATAGCGGCCGTTTACCACGTGATCGCTCCGTCAAATGACGGAGCAATCACTTGTAAACAGACCGGCGTCATTTGATGACGCCGGTTCCTCCCTCCCCTCTCTGTACCGATCGGTACAGTGTGAGAGGGGAGGGGGAGGGAGCGGATGGCAGCAGCAGCACTGTGGGCTGGATCTGTGACAATTGCAGTCACAGATCCATCCATCCATCCATCCCTGCTCAGCCATCCCTGTGCTATACCCTGCCAATACTCTGCAATACACCCTGCCAATACTCTGCAAAATACCCTGCCA
The DNA here is from genome assembly GCA_029206835.1 of Rana muscosa. NCBI lineage: Eukaryota > Metazoa > Chordata > Amphibia > Anura > Ranidae > Rana > Rana muscosa. The sequence goes on from CM055127.1 coordinate 76,172,542, forward strand.
ATACTCTGCAATACCCTGGTGCAATACTCTGCAATACCCTGGTGCAATACTCTGCAATACCCTGGTGCAATACTCTGCAATACCCTGCGAAATACTCTGCAATACCCTGCGAAATACTCTGCAATACCCTGGTGCAATACTCTGCAATACCCTGGTGCAATACTCTGCAATACCCTGGTGCAATACTCTGCAATACCCTGGTGCAATACTCTGCAATACCCTGCACAATACTCTGCAATACCCTGCACAATACTCTGCAATACCCTGCAAAATACTCTGCAATACCCTGCAAAATACTCTGCAATACCCTGCGCAATACTCTGCAAAATACTCTGCAATACCTTGCACAATACTCTGCAATACCCTGCACAATACTCTGCAATACCCTGCACAATACTCTGCAATACCCTCCACAATACTCTGCAATACCCTCCACAATACTCTGCAATACCCTCCACAATACCCTGTGCAATACCCTCCACAATACCCTGTGCAATACCCGTGCAATACCCTGCCATACACCGCAATACCCTGCCATACACCGCAATACCCTGCCATAGTCCGCAATACTCCGCAATGCCCTGCAATACTCCGCAATGCCCGGCAATACTCCGCAATGCCCGGCAATACTCCGCAATGCCCAGCAATACTCCGCAATGCCTGGCAATACTCTGCAATAACCACTTCCCGCCCTCCGGCCGTCATATGACGTCCTTGACTTTGTGCGGGGATATCTGAATGATGGGAGCAGCTACAGGCATCATTCAGATATTAGCTTTTTCAGCCGGCGATTCCCTACACCATAAGAACAATCATAGCGGCTGTTCCGCCGCTTGATCATTCTTACGGGAGGCGAGAGGGGATGTGTCCCCCCCCCGCCGCCCTCCGGTGCTTCTACCGACTCACCGCTACGATCAAAGCCAGGATTGTTGTTTTTTTTTTGTATTTTTTTCAGGCTTCCCAGCCTAGAGGTGAGATGTGGGGTCTTATTGACACCCCCCCCCCCATATCTCACTGTAAAGAGGACCTGTCATGCCATATTCCTATTACAAGGGATGTTTACGTTCCTTGTAATAGGTATAAAAGTGATCAAAAAAATGTTTAGGGCGGAAAAACATGTCAAACTAAAATAAATAAAGTAAAATGAAGAATAAATTTTTTTTTTTTTTTAAAGCGCCCCTGTCCCCGTGAGCTCGCATACAGAAGCGAACGCATACGTAAGTCCCGCCCACATATGAAAACGGTTTTCAAACCACACATGTGAGGTATCTCTGCGAACGTTAGAGCGAGAGCAATCATTTTGGCCCTAGACCTCCTCTGTAACTCAAAACATGTAACCAGTAAAAATATTTAAAGCGTCGCCTATGGGGATTTTTTAAGTAGCGAAGTTTGGCGCCATTCCACGAGTGTGTGCAATTTTTAAGGGCGACATGTTAGGTATCTATTTACTCGGCGTAACTTCATCTTTCACATTATGCAAAAACATTGGGCTAACTTTACTGTTTTTTTTTTTTTTTAAGCACAAAACATTTTTTTTCCGTAAAAAACGCGTTAAAAAAATTGCTGCGCAAATATCGTGTGAGATAAAAAGTTGCAACAACCACCATTATATTCTCTAAGGTCTTTGCTAAAAAAACATATATAATGTTTTGGGGTTCTATGTAATTTTCTAGCAAATAAATGATGATTTTTACATGTAGGAGAGAAATGTCAGAATTGGCCTTGGTGCTCCAGAACGCCTGAAGGTGCTCCCTGCATGTTGGGCCTCTGTATGTGGCCACGCTGTGTAAAAGTCTCACACATGTGGTATCGCCATACTCGGGAGTAATAGCAGAATGTGTTTTGGGGTGTAATTTGTGGAATGCATATGCTGTGTGTGAGAAATAACCTGCTAATATGACAATTTTGTGAAAAAAAAAAAAGAGAAAAAAAAAATCTTGATTTTGCAAAGAATTGTGGGAAAAAATGACAACTTCAAAAAACTCACAATGCCTCTTTCTGAATACCTTGGAATGTCTTCTTTCCAAAAAGGGGTCATTTGGGGGGTATTTGTACTTTTCTGGCATGTTAGGGTCTCAGGAATTGAGATAGGCCGTCAGTACTTCAGGTGTGATCAATTTTCACATATTGGCACCATAGCTTGTGGACTCTATAACTTTCACAAAGACCAAATAATATCCACCAATTTGTACTTATTTTTACCAAAGATATGTAGCAGTATAAATTTTGGCCAAAATTTATGAAGAAAAAATAGTAATTTGCAAAATTTTATAACAGAAACGAAAAAAAAAATCATTTTTTTACCAAATTTTCAGTTTTTTTTCTCTTATAGCGCAAAAAATAAAAAACCCAACAGTGATTAAATACCACCAAAAGAAAGCTCTATTTGTGTGAAAAAAAGGACAAAAATTTCATATGGGTACAGTGTTGTATGACTGAGTAATTGTCATTCAAAATGTGAGAGCACCGAAAGCTGAAAATTTGTTCTAGTTATTAAGGGGGTTTAAGTGCCCAGTGGTCAAGTGGTTAAAGCAGAACTAAAGTCTACAATGTTAACGGGTCCGAGGTTCCTTGCCAGCATCAACATATTTTTCTGGGTGCTAGGGTGTGGCCGTCTTCTTTGGTTGATACGAGGTGATGTCACTCCTGAGCATGGGCAGGAGTTCTGCCAACCTATCACACTGCATCTTCCATCTGCTTCTACGGTCTAAGGTCCCTCCCTCCCATTGCCAATATATTCTACTAAGCTTCTTCCAGATGTTGCCATCATCATTGGCCGGTGAGGGGTGCCTTTACTCCTGAACATGGGCAGGAGTTCTGTCATCCTGGCACACAGGAACTGTGTTAGATTGTAAACTGAGCTTTGCATTCTAAGGAAGAACTTAAATCTCTTATTAAAAAACTGCTGGCGGGCAGATGGGTTTATTTTGTTGCAGAAGAGACTTTGCATGTCTCTTCTGCATTGAAGAGCACGCCTGTTTACAGTTTTTAAATAAGAGATGTAACAACACCCCAAGTATGAGAGGGGTTAAAGTGGTTGTAAACTAACCTGCAAGACAAAGGCATAATGAGCTAGTATGACTAGCATACTAGCTCATTATGCATCACTTACCTTAGATCGGGGCCCCCGAAGGCATCCTCGTCTCCCTCTCCAGCCGCAGCCATCTCTGCAGCGCTGTGATTGGCCAGAGCGGCGAAGACGTGACTCCACGCATGCGCGCGGGAGCTGTCAAATCCGGCTAAGCTGGATTTGTGAATGGGATTAACCCTATGAATGCGCCGTTGTCTACTGTCTGGTGCATGTCATTTTTAGTAAATATCTCCTAAACCGTGTATGTTTAGGAGATATTTCTTGCACCTACAGGTAAGCCTTAATCTAGGCTTACCTGTAGGTGCAAGTTGCAAAAGTGGATTTACAACCACTTTAACGCCGTTTATGATATTTCATTCCCGAACACCAAGGCATCTACCGACACTCCAGTCAGGTGAACAAGACCCATAAGAATAATTCTCCCTCTATAACGAGACAAAGCTCCATGTTGAGGTTCAAGCAGGACTGACAATCTTTATTGAAAAGACCACAAGTTTTATATACAATCAAAAGAGGAGGTGCATCATATTACTCTGGAAATACACCTGTGACCAGACCTAATTAACATGCTAATTACCTAATTCCCTTTAGCAGCCTGGCTGTCTCCTGAACTTCAATACACATTGTCACAGGAATCCTTTCATACAATACAGGGTCAATTAGCCCAAGCCCCCATGAAAAGATCCTCAGAAGTTAGTCTGGATTCATTAACATTACAACAGTCATCAGACAGGTGTCTGGGGGTGATGACATTAGCATCGTTAAGCAATAGACGGTCGGCCTGTTACATTGAACTTCCTGGAATGCCCAAATAACATCTTCATATTTCTTGAGAGATATTGTTAATGAATATTACTGTCCCATTTTAAGTAGTCCAAGATATAATTTCTCAGTCACACTATGCCCATAGACATAGGGTGATTTAGACATAAGAGGTGCATGGGAAGCTGAAGCGAGGATATCTCATACTTTCTAAGGAAATCTGGGTTCCACGGGCCCTCCCGTTACATCTCTCCTCTTTTAGCAGGAGACTAACACAGGAGGAGACCCCAGACGGGTTGACTTCAAAGTTAGTCCATAGTTCCATTCCTCTAATGCCTGTATCCACACAGTACCCCAAACAAATTGCTCCAAACAGAGCATTACTCTCTCAGAGAACATACCCGCCGCTGGGGAGAGGCCTGGACTGGCCCTTCTCCCTGGAGTCCTTTCAGCCACTGGAGAGAAGACAGGGTGACTGGGCTCAGTCCGTAATGCTGTTGGGGACCTGGGCCAACTGCCCAGCATGTGGAGACAAGTGGAGACTGAATTCCCATCCACTTGTGGTAAGAGAAAATCCCCTAGTGCTTGCAAATCAAGGTTGACATCCTCCTGTCTCAGTGTCACACCATTTTCTGGGGTTGTGTCAGTGAAGACCGAAGTCCAATCCACTACCACAGGAACTCCCTCTTCTGTTAGTCGAGAGCAAAGGCCAGCAGCACTCTGCTCTGTTGCCAGCTCTTCTGCTGGGTTGCTGTGAGTGGAGACCGCAGTCCCATCCCCCGATATCAGCTCGAGCTGCAGTTGAGTGCAGAGGCCAGTAGCATTGTGCCCTGCTGCCAGTTATTCAGCTGGGAGTAAAAGCTTTACTACCTCAGCTTGTTGCTGGAGAGAGGGGACAACTGCCCCGGCTCCCTGGAACTCAGGTGCTGGGCAGAGGTTTGTAACACTCTGCCCTGTTGCCCGCACTTCTGCTGGAAACTTCACATCATCCGCTTCGGCTTTAGGGATGGCAATCTCCAGATTTTCCACTGCCGATTCTCTGGCATGCTGCTGGACAGGTACATTCCTCCATCCAAGATCATCCCAAGCAGAAACAGGATCATCAAGGTCTGTCAGCACTTCAGCTTTGGGGATGGCAATCTCCAGATTTTCCACTGCCGATTCTTCAGCCAGGATTTCAGAGTCAACTGGTATTTCCTGATAGTCCCAGGCAAAGGAAGCCCCACCCTGCTGCTGAGCAGAGTCTAGCAGCTGTCTGTAGGCGATCTCCAGCTCCCATTCCTGAACGTCCAGAAATTCCAAATCTTCCTCTGCCCAGTGTCCTTCCGAGACATTCAGTCTTCGCTCTCTGTGCTCCATTATTTCCTCCAAACGCCACTCCCCATCACTCCCAAAGTCAGGGTCCCTGGACAGCCTCCAATACAACAATCCCAGGCCATCATAGTCAAACCCATCCGCTAACCACGGGCACTCTTGGGTAGACATGTGCAGGATGAAAAATGTTGTTTTGTTTTGTTTCAATTTGTTAATTAACAAAATTTGTTTAGTTGGGGGCGTGGCCGGCATGGCGGACTGAGTGGATGTGCTTTCTGAGCTATGCTGGACAAAGATCCAATACTGACTCCGTTCCTGGGTGGATTTTCTAACTTTTTGAATCCACTGCACCTGTATGCCAGGGCCTCCGGGGGCCCAAAGCGGGGTAAAAAGCTGAAGTTTCCCTTGGATATTGCGGCCATAGTAAGTCCGGCCTCTTCGCCACGGAGTGAGCCAGCGCGCCAACACAATATGGCGTCGCAGACAGACAAGGAGCAGAGCGTGGCGGCCTCCCCGTCTGGCATCCCAAAAGTTATGGTGGCTATCACGACCTGCCAGGAGGCTAATACTACCTGCCAGACGACGCTCACTAATAAAATCGAGGCGGTACAGTTGGACGTGGGCTTACTGAGACAGGATCTGGACAAAATTAGTTCCAGACTCACGGAAGCTGAGCATTGGGTCGGTGATGTAGAAGACACGGTATCCAGTCATGATTTTTTATTTTTACGCTTAATTGGTTGGTCTTTGAGATACCTATTTCTTTCAAGTATTTTATTTGTATTTCAAGAAGTACAGAGACAACAACAGAAATATTAACACTAAGCCTTTGGCTGAGATACCTATTTCAAACTCTGTCCCTCGAGTATGGTCTCTGGCATCTACTGGGGGGGTGCAGTGCTTTTTTGGCCTTCGGGTACTTGACAACTGCATTCCCTGATGCGGGGGCGCTGCGCTGCCTCAGGGAACCTTGGCTGAGGGATATGGGATATTCTCCTTCATTTATGACACACTTATATGATGGCTAATTTTACAGTAATGTCGTGGAATGTCAGGGGCCTTAATTCTGCTATTAAGAGGTCAGTAGTGTTTAAGTTCATTCAGCAACATAATCCAAAGATTTGCATATTACAAGAAATGCACTTGGTGGGCCCTAGGGTCCTGGGGCTGAGATGGGCCTGGGTGGGTGCACACTACCATGTCTCCTACTCGAACTATGCTAGGGGAGTGAGTATTCTTGTGCACCGATCTTTGCCTTTCCAGTTACAGGCGATTTGCACTGACCCTGGTGGTAGGTTTGTGATCATGCATGCTCTAATAGCGGATGTTCCGTATGTCATTGTTGGACTCTATCTGCCTCCTCCTGCGGATCCAATCCTCCTCCACTCGGTGATGCAGATGGCTGTTCAATATGGGGTAGATAAGGTACTTTTGGTGGGGGACTTCAACTTGGTCATGTCGGATGTGCTGGATAGGCTCCGGCCCTCACCTGCCCCCAGCTCAGGGCTGTCTCTTTGGGCATCCTCCTTTAGTATGACGGATCTCTGGCGCCATTTTCACCCTTCTGACACTCAGTGTACTTGTCTCTCTACTACCTACCATACTCTGTCCCGCATAGACATGGCATTTGCCTCTCCTGGCTTCCTTGGGAAGGTGGCTTTGGCTTAGATTCTCTCTTGCGGCATTTCTGATCACGTCCCGTTGTTGGTCTCGGTTGGTGCCACTCCTTCCGGAGGTCGGGGGGGTCTGGAGACTTTATAGATACTGGGTGGCAGATCCAGAGATTCAAGAGGACCTACCGGATGAGATCTGCAGTTTTTGGTTACAGAATGCTGAGTCCTCGGGGCCATTGTTACTTTGGGATACTTTTAAAGCCTGGTTGAGGGGAGTATATATTAAGAGGTGATCAGTCTTTAAATAGATGTGAAGGAAATAAAGTCTTCATCCACCAAAATGCCAGACGATCCCAGACGACGTCATTTCATGACGAAACGCGTAGGTGTGGCTTGCAGTTCTACGTCATCACGCTCTAGTACACTGAGATACAGAGCAAAATCAATAGGAGAAGCCTCGAGGAGACGCCGTGTCCCCGCCATCCCATATGATAAGATACACTCGCTAAGGTTCATAACTGTAAGTGCAATACTTTGTGGTCATTAAACGTCTGTTTGCAGTATTACGCTATGGTCTTCTTTTATATCTTTGGGAGTTGAACAGATACCATTTTGGAGATATACTTACTCACCTTGGTCTAAAGGGAGACCTTAAACCCCTGCGCTTGAAGAGATTGCTGCAAAAGTGATCATGTTGATGTGGTAAGGAGACTATATTACCACTCCTCTGGTGTCTCTTCATTTTGGTGGATGAAGACTTTATTTCCTTCACATCTATTTAAAGACTGATCATCTCTACTCTGCGGCACCTTTCTTTCTGATTATTTTTTCAGGACTTTTGTGCTTTTAGTTATTCCCCAGCTTTTTCACTTTATTTATGGGTTGATTTTCACTGTCATTGGAGTTCACAACTTATTTTGTGGAACATTCACTTTATTCACTATAAGGTTCACTCTTGATGTTCTATATACATTATATATTTTCATTAATATTAATATTTTGTACACAAATTATTTTGTATATAATTTTTGTATACATCCTAAATTTTTCACTAATATTTTTGGATATAATTTTTCATAATTTATCTAGCGCTGTACTTTTTTACTATATTGCTTGAAAATTTGGTATCCACTTTTCTAGTACTGGAAGCTTTTATTACACTTTCATAGTGTATTTTTCATTCATCAATTAACGTTTCTATCTAGCGCAGTGTTTTCCCTTTTTTGGGCCTTTTTTTATATATTAAGAGGATTGTTGCTAGAAGGAGGGGGTCTGTGCAGGCTCTGAGGTGGCTGGAGGTAGAGGCCCTGTCGCGAGAGAGGATCTATGTCCAGTCACCTACCTCGGACACCTACTATGCCTGGCAACACACCCTTAGAGAGTTGTCCTTGATGAGAGTAGACATCACTAAGAAGTCCATGCTGGATAGTGCTCAGAGAGTGTTTGAGTTTGGGGATAAAAATGGCAAGCTCTTGGCCTGGTTGGCCAGGGGACAGCGTGCTACTACACATGTGGGCAGGCTTAGAGACGCAGACGGCTCAATGCTGACTACTCCAGAGTCCATTTGCTCTTGATTTTTCCGTTTCTATCAGGACCTTTACTCATCCAGGGTGACTTATACTGATACTGACCTCTCTGACTTTTTAAATAGTCCCCTTCCCCACACTTGACCCGGACAAGAGTATGGACTTAGACAGGGACATTACTTTAGAAGAGGTACAGACGGCTCTGAGTTGTATGCAGTCGGGGAAAGCCCCTGGGTTGGATGGAATTCCCATTGAATTCTACTCAGAACATCAGGAATTGCTGGCACCTAGACTGACAGATCTTTTTCAGAGGTTTTTGGTTCTGGGCTCCCTTCCCGATACAATGGCTGATGCTGTGGTGGTGTTGGTGCCCAAACCAGGTAAGGATCCATAGGAATGTGGCTCGTATAGACCCATTTCTTTCATTAATCCTGACACCAAGTTATTGGCCAAAATCCTTGCCCTACGTCTGATTACGGTGATGGAAGATTTAATCCATCCGGATCAAACGGGATTCATGCCGGGTAAGGGCACGGATATCAACATTCGCAGGTTGTTTCTTAATCTGGACACCTCTCATGTCGATGGAGGCACCCGAGTCATAGCCTCTCTGGATGCAGAGAAGGCTTTTGACTCTGCGGAATGGGGTTATCTATGGGAGGTTTTGAGACGCTTCGGGTTTGGGCCACGGTTTCTTAAGTGGTTGGGTATTCTGTATGAATCCCCTAGGGCTAGAGTCAGGGCTAAGGACAGGTTGTCTGAGTTTTTTCTCCTCCAGAGGGGCACCCGGCAGGGGTGTCCTTTGTCGCCCAGCTTGTTTGCCTTGGCCCTTGAGCCGTTGGCGATCTTGATTAGGGAGTCATCTGCTGTTCGGGGCCTGCGGATTGGCCCTCTGGAGGAAAAAATTTCCCTTTATGTGGATGACGCCTTACTCTACCTTCATGATGCTGATACTTCACTGCGAGCAGCTCTGCAGATCTTTGAGGAATTTGGTCGCTTTTCTGGGGTCAGGATCAACTGGTCAAAATCAGTCTTATTCCCGCTAGATCCTCGGCCCCGCAGCAGGGTCTCTCATACCCCGCTGCCTCAATCTGTTGCCCCTTGTGGTGAGACTTAAAGAACATTGTATCAGATGGAGGGACCTACCCCTTAACCTGCTCGGCCGCATAAATTTGCTGAAAATTTTATTCCTACCCAGATTTACTTATGTGTTCCGGAACTGCCCGATATGGCTCCCTAGCTCTTTTTTTTAGGAGCTGGATGTCTGCATAGGCTCCTTTATTTGGAGGGGCTCCTCGCCTAGGCTGGCAAGGTCCACCTTACAACTGCCCGTCCGTTGTGGGGGTCTTGCGCTCCCCTGCCTCTTGGTATATTATTGGGTGGCAATTCTGGTCACAGTTCGCTGGTGGTTTATGCAGTCCAAGTCAAACGCGGCCACCTACTTGGAGGCCGCTGTCTTGGGATCACTTCGGGAGTTGGGGAACCTGGTATATAGGGGAGCTGCTGCGTACTCATCTCTTCCGGGACCCACCAGGACGACCCTTAAAGTATGGACCATTGCCCGGAAGAGATTTAAGCGCCCGAACCAGTATTCTCCCTACTGTCCATTATGGGATAATCCCTCCCTCCTCCACTTTAGGTAGATCCCTGATCCGCAGCTTTGGGCTGGGTATGGAATTAAGAACCTCCAGGATGTCTTTCGCTCTGGTAGGCTGCTGTCCTTCCGGGAGTTGGTTCCTCAGTATGGGCTGCCGGAGCGGATGCTCTTCTGTTACTTTCAGCTGAGACATGCTGCCAGGGCCCAGTTCCCCCAGACTATTAGTTTAGCACCGGACCCTATTGAGAGATTACTTAGGAGGATCTTCAAAAGATGCTCTCTGCTCTTTACCTTGCCCTCTTGGTAGTTGACTCACCTAAAATCTTTGGGAAAAATGGCTGACTGATGTTCCCAGCTTAGACAGGGCTACTTGGGAGGAATGTTTTGAAGATGGATCTAAGTTGATGATATCCTCTAGAGATAAAATACTGCAGACTAAATTTATTCATCGTATTTACTACACGCCTTAGAGACTGCACTGAATATACCCGGAGAGGTCCCCTAGCTGCCCGAAATGTCACTCTTCTGATGGTACGTTTCTTCACATGTTTTGGACCTGCCCCCTGGTGGAGGTGTTCTGGGCCGGGGTCTTTGAGTGTATTAATATCCGTCTTGTACTATCTATCCCGATATCACCTGAATTAGCTCTGCTTGGGATACACGACGATGGCCAGAGGCCCCGATACACAAAGTTACTTGTATCTATGTTACTGTTCTACGCCAAAAAAGAAATCCTTAAAAAATGGTCCTCCCCTGCCCCCCCCCCCCCCCAAGGTTGACTCTTGGGACTCCTCTGTAATGTGGTCCTACCGATGTATAAGTTGACGTATGTTAGAAGGGGTTGTCCTAAGAAATTTGACCGGGTCTGGCTTCCTTGGACCCAATAGTTTTAGGATGCTGTTCTCTCTTGCTTGGGAAAAAATCTTTGGCTTGGTTATAGTATAATGGGATGAATTGACATTGATTTATGGATTGCTGTTCAGTACGGATTCTTGACTTGTATTTTGTACATGAAATGTCTGTGTATCTCTTGTTATCTGATATCTTCTCAATAAAGACCAACCTTTTCTTGTTAAAATTTGTTTAGTTAAATTTGTTGCATTCTTTACATTCGTTGTCGGGTTTGGTTTCGTATTTGAATTCGAAAAAATTTACCGCATTTGAAAATATTCAACCGCATTCGAAAACATTGTACCGCTTTCGAAAAAAAATCTACCGAATTTGAAAAAACTATCAAATTCAAAATAATTCTACCGCATTTGAACTTAACTACATATAACCATTTTCCGAAATTCGAAATTCATATAGAATGAAATCGAATTTGATTAGAAAAGATTATAATTGGGTTTGAAAATACTATGAAAGAATATCATAGAAAAATAATAGCACAGAACAGAAAAAAAAATATATATATATATATATATACAGTATGCAGTTGTATATGTATATATATATATATATCTATATATATATATATATATATCTATATATATATAGATATATATATATATAGAAAACGAGGTGAATTAATAAAACAAATAAAACTTGCAACATTAGTTCACACCAAACAGCGCTAAAAAATTAATCTAAAATAATAAGTAGACTCGTGGGCAAGCCACTGATAAAAAGTCTTAGACGTGGTGTTGTAACAAAGTCAGTCCAGAGAATAAAGAGGTGAGTATCAACAATTGTCCATAAGTGTGCACCTTCCACCAATACAGAATTCAATTGCACTCCACCGCGTGATGAAATAATCCCCTCTGGGGTTCAAACTCACCAGAACCACAAAACAAATGTGCCTTCAGTAATATTGGTAACATCAGCTACTCTGTCCTGGCTTGTCACTCCTTAAACAGATCCACCAATGTGCTGGGCTCCACAGCAGCTCATAAATAACAGAAAATGACAGCAAACATAGCGTAATCCCGTTTATTAGATAAACTGCTTCCCATACATCAGAAGACCCCTTAAAAAACCTACGTACAATAAAACAGCAGTAAAAGAGCATATAGTGGCCTCAGAGGGCGCTATCACCGTTCTCAGTCGTCCCGCAGAGCGTCCACAAGTCCTGCAGACACTTCCTGATGGAGATGGAAGGCGGTGGAACGCAGCCTTGGAGCGCACTCGTCACTTCCGGGTTGTGTGTAGTCGTCGTTACGCCCTGACGCGTTTCGTCATGTGACTTCAACAGAGGGCGTAATAGAGCGACGTACACACAGTCCGTAAATACCTCCGCTCATAGAGCGGCAGCCAATCAGCGCACCATGGCAACTGATGACAGGCACTAGCATCTGTCGCCTGATAGGTCGCTGACGGCCAGCCACCTTAAACATAGAGCGCGGAGGTACTTATGAAAACAAGTTCTATAAACATACATCTTACGATACCAGTAGATGCTGGATGGTATTAAAAATAAAAATAAAACCATAGTTATGGGAAAAAGCTTTACATCTACCTCAAACCAGAAAGAATTTAAGATAAAAGAATTTATCACCTGCAATACAGCTTATGTAGTTTACGCCTTACAGTGCCCATGCGGTCTGATTTATATTGGTCGCACTAAGAGACTTTTGCGAATTCGGATCGCTGAGCATATAGCCAACATTAAGTTAGGCTTCAAGGACCACAATGTTTCACTACATTTTAAGTTGTACCACAATCAGGACCCATCTGGATTGAAATTCTGGGGGTATAGATCATCTCAAACCTTTTTGGAGGGGATCAAATTTGGTACGGGAGCTCTCGAAGCGTGAAACCCAGTGGATCTTCTTGATTGACACACTCTCTCCGAAAGGGTTGAATGTTGATTTAGACATAAATTGTTTTATCAGTGATCTCTAATCCTCATACCTATAGAGCAACCAACATTCTTTTATATGGTTGTTTTATTTTATTTTATTTTTAAATTAATCTTAATGGATATCTAACATCATATTATCACATTCTTACCGTGTTTTATGAGACACATATATATGATAGATTTTACATATTTTATATGTTGATTTATAATTATCGATTTATCCTTGATTTTATGTGTATGTGTATATATATATATCTTATCTGGATGTGAGACACTCTCATTTTCTTATTAAGTTTTTAAAAAAACATTTTATATATATCTTATCTACCTTTACGTTTAATTCTCTTATTTATATCTGAGATTTGGTCCATATTTCCATCGATTGATTGATACATTGGTATCCATTAGATTAGCTATAACCAGCCTTGCTGATTAATATGTCAGTGGTGATAGCGTCTTGTTGTGCGTTTTATTCTTCCCACTGACAGTATTACCAGTCTCAGCATTTACTGGTTCTAATGGAATACATTATCTTATATATAGAGACAACAATCTGTCATTAATTATATGATGACGGAGTAATCACTCAGTGACTCCGCTGTGTATTTTTATATATACACATATATCTTATTGCACTGATTTTATGACATTTTTTAAACTATAGTAAATTAATATTACTAGTAAGATTTCTCTCAATTTTGTTCCCATGTGCTTAAATATTATTGTTTTTCCCATAACTATGGTTTTATTTTTATTTTTAATACCATCCAGCATCTACTGGTATCGTAAGATGTATGTTTATAGAACTTGTTTTCATAAGTACCTCCGCGCTCTATGTTTAAGGTGGCTGGCCGCCAGCGACCTATCAGGCGACAGATGCTAGTGCCTGTCATCAGTTGCCATGGTGCGCTGATTGGCTGCCGCTCTATGAGCGGAGGTATTTACGGACTGTGTGTACGTCGCTCTATTACGCCCTCTGTTGAAGTCACATGACGAAACGCGTCAGGGCGTAACGACGACTACACACAACCCGGAAGTGACGAGTGCGCTCCAAGGCTGCGTTCCACCGCCTTCCATCTCCATCAGGAAGTGTCTGCAGGACTTGTGGACGCTCTGCGGGACGACTGAGAACGGTGATAGCGCCCTCTGAGGCCACTATATGCTCTTTTACTGCTGTTTTATTGTACGTAGGTTTTTTAAGGGGTCTTCTGATGTATGGGAAGCAGTTTATCTAATAAACGGGATTACGCTATGTTTGCTGTCATTTTCTGTTATTTATGAGCTGCTGTGGAGCCCAGCACATTGGTGGATCTGTTTAAGGAGTGACAAGCCAGGACAGAGTAGCTGATGTTACCAATATTACTGAAGGCACATTTGTTTTGTGGTTCTGGTGAGTTTGAACCCCAGAGGGGATTATTTCATCACGCGGTGGAGTGCAATTGAATTCTGTATTGGTGGAAGGTGCACACTTATGGACAATTGTTGATACTCACCTCTTTATTCTCTGGACTGACTTTGTTACAACACCACGTCTAAGACTTTTTATCAGTGGCTTGCCCACGAGTCTACTTATTATTTTAGATTAATTTTTTAGCGCTGTTTGGTGTGAACTAATGTTGCAAGTTTTATTTGTTTTATTAATTCACCTCGTTTTCTACATTTTGTTATTTTTACAACGGCTGCTTAGCTAGTTAAAATATTCTGAGTTTATCAGTATATATTTTTTGCTTCTGTCTTACTACTACTAAAATTTTGTGGGATTGAATTGGCGCTGAGTGTGTGCTCCAGAAGGCCTTTATTGAACACACCTTATTTCCATATATATATATATATATATATATATATATATATATATATATATATATATATATAAAACATCTTCTGAAATTCGAATTTCGCATAGAATGAAATCGAATTCCAATAGAAAAGATTAGACTAGAATAGAAAATAATGGAAATGAATAGCATAGAAAAACAATAGAACAGAATAGAAAAAAATATAATATATTCTATTCTAATCTTTTCTATTCAAATTCATTCTGTATCAAATTCGAATTTCAGAAGATGGTTTTTATATATATATATATATATATTTTTTTTTTCTATTCTGTTCTATTGTTTTTTCTATTCTAGTCTATTCTATTAGAATTTGATTTTATTCTATATATATAGATAGATATATAGATATATCTATCTATCTATCTATATATATATATATATATATATATTATTTTTTTTCTATGCTGTTCTATTGTTTTTCTATTCTTTTCTATTATTTTCTATTCTAATCTTTTCTATTCGAAATTCAAAATAATTCTATAAGAAATTCGAATTTCGGAAGCCATCTTCCGAAATTCGAATTTCGTATAGAATGAATTCGCATTCGAATAGAAAAGATTAGAATAAAATAGAAAATAATAGAAAAGAATGGCATAGAAAAACAATAGAACAGCATAGAAAAAATATAAAACATCTTCCAAAATTCGAATTTCATATAGAATGAATTTGGATAGAAAAGATTAGAATACAATGTAAAATAATAGAAAAGAATAGCATAGAAAAACAATAGAACAGAACATATAAACCATCTTCCGAAATTCGAATTTTGTATATGTAGCGGAACCTCACTCTCCCTCTTGGTTATTGTGAATGGCTTCTGTCTAGGGGTACCTGGGAGAGGAGAGTGCAGGAACACTACGCCATCTCTCCCCTCATGTGTATAAGAGGGTTGAGCAAGTTAGTTGATTTACCTCCCGGGTCTGTCCACTGCATACGAAGCTTTGTTGTTCCCTGGAAGCGTGTCTGCCAATAATAGAGCCCCACACCAATCAAAAGTCCAACACTCTTTTATTTCTCGTAACACAATCAGTTGAACTTCCATTAACAATGAACATGGGGGTGTGGGAACGAGTAGGCCCAGGCACAACTGTACTCTCCTATTCCTGTTTAGCGAATAGGCCTGGCGCACGGTCTCTGCCACCGACCGTGAGTTTTGGTCGCTGCCACCGACCGGATGAACTGTTGAGGCCCCTGCCACAGGCCTAATTGCAGGCCTCTGCCACTGACCTGAGTGAATTAGCCAGACCGCTGCCACCGGTCATTGAACGTGGACTGAACTTCCTTGTTGAACTTGGCCCCTGTTCGGGAAAGATATCCCTCCGGGCGGTCTCCAGAGGTTCACCCGGCACTGGCAATCTGCTGCACCAGGTCTTCGGGTGAGTCCCTCCTCCGGTCCCTTACGCCTCTGGATTCGGGTGCCCCACTCCCAGGGCCCCCTAGGACAATCCCTCCCTCGCGGGTCCTGGCGGAAGGTACTGGGCCCCAGGCCTTCGGCTGAGTACCTCAACCCAGACTGAAGGTGTCTGGGATGGAACACGAACTCCAGGTGTCCAGGCCTAGGCCGCCTGGACACAGACCGCAACCACAGACCTCAGGCTGAAGGTGCCCGGAACTCGACCCTCAAGGCGAAGATGTCCGCCCCCTTTATACCCTCTCCCAGGATGCACGGCGGGTTCCCCGCCCCGCCGTACAACCGCTGCGAGAGGCCACAAAGGGTACGGCACTGCAGCAATGGTTCAACCCTGGCCCAAAGCGACAGCGTCACCTGCTGGGCCGCAGGGAACTATACATCACTGGTGTCCTCATCAGTTTAAAAAGTACATACCCGCTACATATACAATGAATTTGAATTTGAATAGAAAAGATTAGAATAGAGTACAAAACAATAGACTAGAAAAACAATAGAACAGAATAGAATAAAATATAATAGTCTATCCTTTTCTATTATTTTCTATTCTAATCTTTTCTATTCAAATTCAAATTCATTCTATACGAAATTCGAATTTTGGAAAATGGTTATGTATATAAAATAGGGTTAGGGTTAGGGTTAACCCTAACCCTAATATTTGTATATATAACCATTTTCCAAAATTCTAATTTTGTGTAGAATGATTTTGGATAGAAAAGATTAGAATAGAATTGAAAATAGAAAAACAATAGAACAGAAAAGAAAAAAAAATATTATATATATACAGTATATATATATATATATATATATATATGAAACATCTTCCAAAATTCGAATTTCGTATAGAATGCATTTGAATTTGAATACAAAAGATTAGAATAGAAAATAATAGAAAATAATAAACTAGAAAAACATTAATTATATTTTATTCTATTCTGTTCTATTGTTTTTATAGTCTATTCTTTTCTATTATTTTCTATTCTAATATTTTCTATTCAAATTCAAATTCATTCTATATGAAATTCGAATTTCAGAAAATGGTTGTATATATATATAAATATATTTCGTATACGATGAATTTGAATTTGAATAGAAAAGATTAGAACAGAGTAGAAAAGATTAGACTAGAAAAACAATAGAACAGAATAGAATAAAATGTACCGTAATATATGTTTTTCTAGTTTATTCTTTTCTATTATTTTCTATTCTAATCTTTTGTATTCAAATTCGAATTCATTCTATATGAAATTCGAATTTTGGAAGATGTTATACATATAATAGGGTTAGGGTTAACCCTAACCCTAATATTTATATATATAACCATTTTCCAAAATTCTAATTTTGTATAGAATGATTTTGAATTAGAATAGAAAAGATTAGAATAGAATAGAAAATAAAAGAAAAACAATAGAACAGAATAGATAAAAAATATTGTGTATATATATATATATATATATATATATATATATATATATATATATATATAAAAAACATCTTCCAAAATTCGAATTTCATATAGAATGAATTCGAATTTGAATACAAAAGATTAGAATAGAAAATAATAGAAAAGAATAAACTAGAAAAACATATATTATATTTTATTCTATTCTGTTCTATTGTTTTTCTAGTCTATTATTCTCTATTCAAATTCAAATTCATTCTATACGAAATTCGAATTTCGGAAAATGGTTATATATATATAATAGGGTTAGGGTTAGGGTTAGGGTTAACCCTAACCCTAATATTTATATATATAACCATTTTCCGAAATTCAAATTTCATATAGAATGATTTTGAATTAGAATAGAAAAGATTAGAATACAATAGAAAATAGAAAATAATAGAATAGAATAGAAAAACAATAGAGCAGAATAGAATAAAATATAGTATTTTTTTCTAGTTTATTCTTTTCTATTATTTTCTATTCATTCTATACGAAATTCGAATTTTGGAGGATGTTTTATATATATATATATATATATATATATATATATATATATATATATATATACATATATTATTATTATTTTTTTAACATCTCACTAAATTTTCATTTCATATAGAATGAATTTGGATAGAAAAGATTAGAATAGAATTGAAAATAGTAGAAAAACAATAGAACAGAATAGAAAAAAAATATTTTATATATATATATATATATATATATATATATATATATATTTTTTTAAAAACAACCTCCTGGAATTCGAATTTCGTATACAATGAATTTGAATTTGATTAGAAAAGATTAGAATAGAATAGAATGTAAAATAATAGAAAAGAATAGCATAGAAAAACAATAGAACAGAACAGAAAAAAATATTTTATATATATATATTTTTTTTTAAAAAACAATCTTCCGAAATTCGAATTTCGTATACAATGAATTTGAATTTGATTAGAAAAGATTAGAATAGAGTAGAAAATAATAGACTAGAAAAACAATAGAACAGAATAGAATAGAATAAAATATAATATAATATATGTTTTTCTAGTTTATTCTTTTCTATTATTTTCTATTCTAATCTTTTGTATTCAAATTCAAATTCATTCTATATGAAATTCGAATTTTGGAAGATGTTATATATTATATTTTTTCTAACATCTTCCAAAATTATCTATATATAACCATCTTCTGAAATTGGAATTTTGTATAGAATGAACGTGAATAGAAAATATTAGAATAGAATGTAAAATAATAAAAAGAATAGCATAGAAAAACTATAGAACCGAACAGGAAAAAATATAATATATATATATATATATATATATATATATATATATATATATATATATATATATAAACCCATCTTCCAAAATTCTAGTTTCGTATACAATGAATTCGAATTTGAATAGAAAAGATTAGAATAGAGTAGAAAAGAATAGACAATAGAACAGAATAGAATAAAATATAATATATATATATTATATTTTGTTCTATTCTGTTCTATTTTTTTCTAGTCTATTCTTTTCTATTATTTTCTATTCTAATCTTTTCTATTCAAATTCAAATTCATTCTGTACGAAATTCGAATTTCGGAAAATGGTTATATATATATATATATATATATATATATATATATATATATATATATATAATAGGGTTAACCCTAACCCTAATATTTATATATATAGCCATTTTCCGAAATTCGAATTTCGTATAGAATGATTTTGAATTAGAATAGAAAAGATCAGAATAGAATAGAAAATAGAATAGAATAGAATAGAATAGAATAGAAAAACAATAGAACAGAATATAATTAAATAAAATATATGTTTTTCTAGTTTATTCTTTTCTATTATTTTCTATTCTAATCTTTTGTATTCAAATTGAAATTCATTCTTTACTAAATTCAAATTTCGTAAGATGGTATATATACACACACACATATATATTATATATTTTTTGCTGTTCTGTTTTATTGTTTTTTTAAGCTATTCTTTTCTATTCTATTCTAATCTTTTCTATTCAAATTCGATTTCATGCTATGCGAAATTCTAATTTCGGAAGGTGTTTTATATATATATATATTTATATATATTATATTTTTCTATTCTGTTCTATTGTTTTCTATGCTATTCTTTTCTAATAATTTTTATTCAAATCTTTTCTATTCAAACTCAGTTTCATTCTATATGAAATTCAAATTTCGGAACATGTTTTATTTATATATATATATTTATTTATTATATATTTTTCTGTTCTGTTCTAGTGTTTTTCTAGTCTATTCAAATCTGTTCTATTCAAATTCAAATTCATTCTATACAAAATTCGAACTTCAGAAGCCATCTTCCGAAATTAGAATTTTGTATAGAATGAATTCGAATTTGAATCGAAAAGATTAGAATAGAATAGAAAAGAATAGCATAGAAAAACAATAGAAGAGAATAAAAAAAATGATATATAATATTTTTTTAGTCTGTTCTATTGTTTTTCTATGCTATTCTTTTCTATTATTTTCTTTTATATTCTATTCTAATCTTTTCTATTCAAATTCATTCTATACGAAATTTTAATTTTGGAAGATGGCTTCAGAAGTTCGAATTTCGTATAGAATGAATTTGAATTTGAATATTAGAGTTTTGAATAGAAAATAATAGAAAAGAATAGACTAGAAAAAAAATATAACAAAATAGAATAAAATATAATATATATTATATTTTATTCTATTCTGTTCTATTGTTTTTCTAGTTTATTCTTTTCTATTATTTGCTATTCTATTCTAATCTTTTTTATTCTAATTCGATTTCATTCCATACGAAATTGGAAATTTTGGAAAATTGTTATATATAGTTAACTTTTTTCGAATTCGGTCAATTTTTTTTGATTGCGGTAGTATTTTTTTGAATTTGATCGTTTTTTTTCTAATTCGGCAGATTTTTTTCGAATGCGGTAATTTTTTTTCGAATGCGGTAGATTTTTTTCGAATTTGATCAAATTTGATCGACTTTTTTTGAATTCGGTCAAAAAAAATTCTAATTCTAATACGAAACTAATCTATTATTATCTTTTCTATTCAAATTCGATTTCATTCTATAAGAAATTCAAATTTTGTATAGAATTAATTCAAATTCGAATAGAAAAGATTAGAATAGAATAGAAAAGAATAGAAAAGAAAAACAATAGAACAGAATAGAATAAAATATAATATATTATATTTTATTCTATTCTGTTCTATTGTTTTTCTATTCTTTTCTATTTTAATTTCCATTGTTTTTAATTATTTTCCAATCTATTCTCAAATTCAAATTTATACTATTGGAATTTCGGAAGACTGTCATGTTCATTTTATTACATTCTAATAAATTCTATTCTTTTCTTTTTTTTATCCTATTGCTTTATTGTTTTATATTCTATTATAATTGTATTTCTTAGAAAATCGATTTCTATTTTTTCGAATCCGATTCAAATTTGTTTTCGAATTCGATTCGAATGGAATTTCGTTCCCGTTTTTTTTTCGGATTTGTTTAAATTCGTTACTTTTGTCGTTCAGAAATTCGGATGCATACGAATTTCTGAATAATGAAAAATTTGTCAGAATTTCGATTCGGATCGAAACAAAATGCACATGTCTACTCTTGGGCTACATACCACCGGAGGGCTCTGTAGCTCTCGTCCAACCGCATCTCTGCCCGGATCAGCCTGCTTAACTCAGCTGTCCATTCCTGCTTCGGTTGTTCCCCCAATAACAGCATTCGTACATCATACTGTGACCAGTACCTTACATAGATGGAGGGGAGAACTTTTCCCTGGTGTTGCTGCTCGAGAGCTAGCGCTTCCTTCCAGTGTTCGCAGCGGATATAATCAGACCATCCCAGCAGGACCTCCTCTGATACTGGTCCTCTATGTTGTATCTGCATCTCTTGTAACCTCCTTCTGAATTCCTCTTCCATGGTGGCTGGTATCTGTACCTCTCCTCTCCTTTCAGTTGGTGCTGCTGTGACTTCTGCTGCTGCAGCACCTCTTTGATATAGACAATTTGCGTCCACAGCCGCTATAACTAGGTCTATGATCTCCGCTGGAGGGTTAGGACCATAAAGTGCCAGTCTTATTTTAACAGACCGATCAAAACTTGCCTCTTCGGGTGTCCTGTCTGTTACGCTGGGCCTTTCGGTTATGTTGGGTCTTTCGGCTCTATCCATTTTGACTAGTTCTGTGATAATTGCTCTCTTCTTACAGTTGTTGGCTGGTCTGCCCCGGTTCTCCAGTAAGTCCTTGAGGGAAGAGAGTTTTAGTCGTTCATACTGTGCCTCCATTGTCCTGTGTCCTCTTGTAGCTGTCCTTATAGGCTGTGGGAATCATCCCGCTGCTTGCCACCAATGTAAAGACACCCAAAGTATGAGAGGGGTTGACACCGTTTAGGGCAGTGGTTCTCAACTCCAGTCATCAGGGCCCACCAACAGGCCAGGTTTGCAAGATAACTGAAATGCATCACAGGTGATATAATTTGCTGCTCAGGGATTGCAGTATTCTAGTCTGCATCTCACCAAGGTAATACTTAAAATCTGGCCTGTTAGTGGGTCCTGAGGACAGGAGTTGAGAACCACTGGTTTAGGGTATTCCATTCCCGAACACCAAGGCAGCTACCGACACTCCAGTCAGGCGAACAAGACCCATAAGAATAATTCTCCCTCAATAACGAGACGAAGCTCCGTGTTGAGGTTCAAGCAGGACTGACAATCTTTATTGAAAAGACCACAAGTTTTATATACAGTTAAAAGAGGAGGTGCATCATATTACTCTGGAAATTCACCTGTGACCAGACCTAATTAACATGTTAATTACCTAATTCCTTTTAGCAGCCTGGCTGTCTCCTGAACTTCAATACACATTATCACAGGAATCCTTTCATACAATACAGGGTCAATTAGCCCAAGCCCCCAAGAAAAGATCCTCAGAAGTTAGTCTGGATTCATTAACATTAAAACAGACAACAGACAGGTGTCTGGGGGTGATGACATTAGCATCGTTAAGCAATAGACGGTTGGCCTGTTACATTGAACTTCCTGGAATGCCCAAATAGCATCTTCATATTTCTTGAGAGATATTGTTATTGAATATTACTGTCCCATTTTAAGTAGTCCAAGATATAATTTCTCAGTTACCCTATGCCCCTAATAGACATAGGGTGATTTAGACATAAGAGGTGCATGGGGAGCTGAAGCAAGGGTATCTCATACTTTCTAAGGGATTCTGGGTTCCCCGGGCCCTCCCGTTACAAGAGACCTAAGTCCCACTTTCAACTTATACTGGTAAAAACTCTAGAATGGAATTTATACAGTTAAAAATGGCCAAGGCTTTGATTTTCCTCCAATAAAATCAAATTAAAACAAAATTAAGCCTTGTTAAACTTAAAGTTCTTTTGGAATTTGTCAGCCAGCACTATTTCCGCTCACTGTTTTTTTATTTTGTTTTCTGTCAGTCACCTAAAATACCCTGTCTAAACTGCTGTCACTTCCCATCACGTTTTTATGTCGGAATCCCATTGCTTTCATGTTCCTCCACTTTGATCCATTCACCCTCTCTGCTGTCATCCTGCCAAACTTTCATGTTTGACTTTTAAAACTTTATTAATTGACTGTCAGAGGCTCATTATGTGCCTTCATTAGTCATTTGTACATTGTATACTCCCTCACAGCAACACTAGAAAGCACTGTGTGCATGGACATAATGATCGGTGCCCCAGGAGGTAAGACTTCAGTCAGATTTGCTTATTGCAAGCAACACTGAACAACGGTGATACTGCTGACCTCAAATACTGTCAGGAATAAGCTAACCCACAAATGTCCAGACAAAACCTTAAATACTGTTTAAATCAAGCCTTTGGCTAAAATATAAGTCGCTGACTAATATTGCTTTGACATGTTCATAAACGCTGAGGAAATGCCAAAGCACCAAGGCTGGCATAGGTATATAAATAAACAAGCAGAGGATTAAACTCATCCTACATGAATTAATTGCATTAGGCTAATATTTTACATTGTGCAATATATCTGACATTTGAAAACACACCCTTGTATCAACATGACCTTTGTGGTCCTACCACATAAGAATAAAAGAGATTATTTAGAATTATGGTCACATCATACACTTCCATTCTATAATTTCATGATTGTAATAGGAATACAGAAAATAGTTATTTGACAATCCAATATAAGCTTACATTTCCTTTCATATTGTGAGTGCTGCCTGTATCCTGGCCATCTCTTTTCACAACTTCCTGGATTCCCAGCATGCTTTGCAGCTTCTCCTCTGCTGTTTACTTACATTTCTAAGGACTACATATCCCATGGTACCTTGCTGCCTGCAAGCACTGATTGTTGTACTAGCTCCATCTCCTGAAACTCCTCCTCTCATAGCTATGCTTTAATCAGAACTTCTAATGTTCTAAATGACAGGACAATAGAGTATTCCACTGTCCCACTTGTATTTATAGTACATTTTCACAAATGACTTGAGCACAATTACCAGTGAATAGCCATGGAAAATGTACTCTACCAGCATTTTGACAGAGTGGATGCTAAGGTTATGTTTACACCTGTGTAATATATTCATACAAAGTATAATGTCAGGTGTTAGTTCATGGATTAACGTGTCATGTTAGGGCAGTCTGTTTATTTAAATGGGGTCCCTAATTCACTAAGATCCACCAGAAAAGGAGTATTTGAAAGTCAGTGCACCACAACACACAGTAGTGTGTTACCATTTGCTGTGGTGCACTATTATGCACATGTGTTGGCAAAGTACATCAGATGTCATTAGGATTGAATGGCACCATAGCACCACAATGTGCAATTAGCAGTTATTTGAGAATTGTGCTAACGTACACATTTCCATGATGCACAGGTGTGAAGCCAGCCTGAGATTTATTTTATTGAGCGGGTACATACCAGTTCACCAAAATTATCTCTCAATCCAGAAGCATGGGCTCCCTGCCCTTAACCTATTGGCCCATACGCTGCTGTGATTTTATGCCTAATATGGAAATACATCCATAAGGGATGTCCCAATCAGGAATTAGAGGGTTTCCGTATACTGGGCACATTACATCATACTGTGTTGGGAGTAGAACCTCACAATTCCCTTCAGGAAACTATTAAAAGCAAAGCCACCTTAAAGCAGAGACCATTCTTTACAACATAGACTCCCACTTATGGCACAAGCATGGACTGGTAGGGGGTGATTTGGGGACTGAAGGGGAATTTAGGGGTGCTCATGTGAGGTTTGAAGGTTAGTTTAAGGGGGGGATCTAGGGTCTGAAGAAAGGCTGATATGAGGTATGATTGTTAAGGGAGGACTGATGTCAGGTCTAAAAGATAAGGGGGGGTTAAGTTGGGATCTAAATGTTTAAGGGGGTTGATATGGGGACTGAATGTTAAGGAGGGCTGATCCAGGGTCTGAAAGTTCAGGGAGTCTGACCTGGGGTCTGAAGAAGGGCTGATATGAATGTTAAGGAAGGAATGATCTGGGATCTGAATGTTAAGAGGAGGCTGATCTAGGGTCTGAATGTTAAGAGAGGCTGATTTTTTCTAGAGCAATAATAAACAGAAACAACAGGGGCTCACGATTTTAAGTATAAGGTTCGCTCACTTGTTCATTGTTGTCATGGTAACCAATAATGGTAAAAATATGGGAAAAAGGGGGTTCCCACACTCTAGCTGAGGGGGTAATTAGTGATTACTTAAATGACAAACGTGGCTTAAAGACAAAAAAATTAACATTTATTTGTTATGGTAATTTAAAACTGTATCTGGAGCGCAGCAATGAGCCCTGCTGCAAAGTATTGCATCAAATATTGTAAATACACACCCCTGTTAAAAAGGGGCTGAAAAATTGGGCCTTAGCCACTGGTGGCGGTGCCCAGAACCAAAAATGTTCTTTCAAGCTATCAGCATGATCATTGAGGAGGAAGAGAATAGTCACTCAGCATCAGCATAGGCAGTCTTGAAAAAATTATTCGGTTACATCAGCATCAGGTGCTTGGTAGCTGGTGGTGATCCAAGACTGATTCATTTTTATGAAGGTCAGTAGATCGACCGAGTCGGTGGACAGGCGCACCCTGTGATCGGTTACAAAGCCTCCAGCAGCACTGAATGTGTGTTCCGAAAGAACGCTGGATGCAGGACAGGCCAGTACCTCATTTGCATACTGTGCAAGCTCTGGCCAGTGATCCATCCTCAAGACTAGTGATGAGCCGAACACCCCCGGGTTCGGTTCGCACCAGAACCCGCGAACGGACCGAAAGTTCATACGAACATTAGAACCCTATTAAATACAATGGATGCGAACGTTCGAATTCTAAAGTGCTAATTATAACAACTATTATGCATGTTATTGTCCTAAAAAGGGTTTGGGAACCCGGGTTGTGCACCAGGGGACATGTATCAATGCAAAAAGAAGTTTTAAAAACGGTCGTTTTTCGGGAGCAGTCATTTTAATGATGCATAAAGTGAAAAAAAAAAAGTCAAATATTCCTTTAAATATCGTACTTGGGGGGTGTCTAAAGTATGCCTGTGAAGTGCCACGTGTTTCCCGTGTTTAGAACTGTCCCTGCACAAAATGACACTTCTAAAGGAAAAAAAAGCCATTTAAAACTGCTTGCGGCTTTAATGTAATGTCTGGTCCCGGTAATATGGATGAAAATCTTTAAGAAAAATGGCATAGCTACCCCATGACCCCCCCCCCTACCCCAGCCCATTACCAGCCCCTTTGGGTCTTGTATGGATATTAAGGGGAACCCCGCACATAAAATAAAAAAGGCCCTATATACTCTGAACAGCCGTATACAGGCGGTGCATACAAGACAGGGACTGTAGGTTTGTTCTTATGTAGAATCTGTTTGTAATTTTGAACAGGTACATTGTTTAAGTGTAGCTCCAGCCCAAAAATCTATTTTTAAACTTTTTGGAAAACATAGGTAAGGGTTATCACCCCTGTAACATTTGTTTTGCTGTCTGTGCCCCTGTTCAGAACATTTCACCTCACTTTCCGTCCCAATGACAACTGTTTTTGAAATGTGGTGTTTTTCTTGAAACAAGGATTGGTGATAAAGCATCAGTACAGAGGAGACACCTTTCTCCCATATTTATTCTTACAGGAGAGAATTTTCCTTCCTAGTGGTAGATTTCCTCTCACTTCCTGTTGTCTTCTTGCGTTTGCAAGTAGGAGTCGTTTGTAAGTTGGATGTTTGAAAGTAGGGACCTGCCGTATATACTCTGCAGAAATAGGCCCCTTAGTTGTTGGTGTTGGCACAACACTGTAAGCACTCACAGTTACTCTTGGTTGGTGCTGGAACGCCCTGCTGTCAACTATTATATCAGGAATTTTAATTACATATAATTGTTGAACAGTGGTAGTAAAAAAGGGATTTTTATAACAGCTTACCTGTAAAATCCTTTTCTTGGAGTACATCACGGGACACAGAGCGACTTAGTCATTACTAATGGGTTATATAGTTTACCTTCAGGTGTTGGCACTGGCCAATTCCAAACCGGAAGTACCCTCCCCTATATAAGCCCCTCCCACCCGGGAGCACCTCAGTTTTGTAGCCAAGCAATAAGTGTCCCAAAAAGAGGGGTGGGAGCTCTGTGTCCCGTGATGTACTCCAAGAAAAGGATTTTACAGGTAAGCTGTTATAAAAATCCCTTTTTCTTTTTCGTACATCACGGGACACAGAGCGACTTAGTCATTACTAATGGGACGTCCCAAAGCAATGCCAAATGAGGGGGGGTACATAAGCTGGGCGCCATCAGGCATGAGGATCTTTTGCGGCCTGCAACACACTGCGCCCAAAGGCGACATCCTCCTGACTTCTAACGTCTACCTGATAGAATCTAGTAAACGTGTGTACCGAAGACCATGTTGCGGCCTTACATACTTGAGCCAGGGAGGCCTGGTGATGCACTGCCCATGAAGTTCCAACCGCTCTTGTGGAGTGCGCCCTAACTTTGAACGGAGGCGGTCTCTTTCTCAAGCCATAGGCTTGTATTATGACCTGTCGAATCCACTTGGCTAAAGTAGATTTTGATGCTGCCTGACCCCTTCTGGGGCCTTCCGGCAGAACAAACAAAGAATCCGTTCTGCGAATCTGAGCAGTGGCTTTTAGATAAGCTTTAACTGCTCTTACCACATCCAAAGAATGTAATAACTTTTCCTCTACTGAGCTAGGTTTGGGGAAAAAAGAAGGAAGAACCACATCTTGGTTCAAATGAAACCTCGATACCACCTTAGGAAGAAAGGCTGGATGAGGACGTAATACTACTCTGTCCTTATGGACAACCAGATATGGCTCCTTACAGGACATAGCTGCTAATTCCGACACTCTTTTAGCCGAACAAATGGCTACTAAGAAAACCAATTTCCTGGTGAGAAGAACCAAGGAAATGTGTTGTAATGGTTCAAACGGTTGTTTCTGTAGAACCGACAGAACCAGGTTTAAGTCCCAAGGACATATGGGAATACTAACCGGAGGGCTAATACGCATCACTCCTTGTATAAAGGCTTTGACTAGTGAATGCGAAGCCAAGGGCCTTTGAAAAAATATTGACAAGGCCGAAATCTGACCCTTGATAGTACTCAAGGCCAGCTTCCTATCTACAGCCCACTGTAGGAAGTCCAGAATCCTCCCTATCATGTACTTACGTGGATGCCATTTCTTGGTCTCACACCACGTAATGTACGCTTTCCAGATCCTATAATAGATCTGCCTGGATACCGGTTTCCTGGCATTGATCATGGTAGATACCACAGAATTAGAGAGCCCTCTCTTTTTCAGAATGTGGGCTTCAATAGCCAGGCCGTCAAACCTAGGGCTGGTAAGGAAGGGTGGTATAT
Source organism: Rana muscosa (assembly GCA_029206835.1). NCBI lineage: Eukaryota > Metazoa > Chordata > Amphibia > Anura > Ranidae > Rana > Rana muscosa. The sequence goes on from CM055127.1 coordinate 76,200,825, forward strand.
CGGTCCTTGCGACAGCAGGTCCGGACGAAGTGGGAGGGTCCAAGGACTCCTCACTGACATTTTTACAATCTCCGCGTACCATGCCCTTCGGGGCCACGCTGGAGCCACCAGAATCACTGGTTTCTTTTCTACCCTGATTCTGCGGAGTAATCGTGGTAACAATTGTGGCGGTGGGAATGCATATATCAGCTTGAACCGATCCCAAGGGAACACTAGGGCATCCGAGCCGCAAGCTAGGGGATCCCTTGTGCGAGACACAAACCTGTCCACCTTTGCGTTGAATCTGGATGCTAGCAGATCTACATCCGGTGTTCCCCACCGCTGGCATATTGCCTGGAAAACCTCGGGGTGAAGAGACCATTCCCCCGGGCATAATTGTTGGCGACTTAGAAAGTCCGCTCTCCAATTTTCCACTCCTGGGATGAAAACCGCGGATATGGCTGGGACATATCTTTCTGCCCACTCCAGGATGCAATTTGCTTCCTTCTGGGCTGCACGACTTTTGGTGCCACCCTGATGATTGATATATGCCACTGCCGTGGCATTGTCTGATTGAATTCTGACAGGGGACCCCTGGAGTTTGGATGTCCATGCTACTAGGGCATACCGGGCTGCTCGTATCTCTAAGAGATTGATGGGCAGGGCCTTTTCTGCTTCTGACCACCTGCCCTGGAGAGACCATTGCTCCAGCACTGCCCCCCAGCCGATGAGGCTGGCATCTGTAGTGACCACCTTCCAAGAAACCGGACTGAAGGGTTTCCCTCTTTCCAGATTCTGGGGCACCAACCACCAATGGAGGCTCTTGCGAACGGAAGGGGACAGGGACATTGGTAAGTCTAAAGCCTGAACTTTTTTGTTCCAGGCTGACAGTATGGCCCTTTGCAAATTCCTTGAATGGAATTGACCGTAGGGTACCGCTTCGAATGAAGCCACCATCTTTCCCAGCAGCCTCATGCAGAGACGTATGGATGGTTTTCTTTTTGTACCCACTAAATGGGTCAAATTTCTTAAAGACGACACCTTCTCTGGAGGTAAGAAAATCTTTCTCTGATTTGAATCCAGCCTTAGCCCTAAGTATTCCAGACTTTTGACTGGTCTTAGAGCTGACTTGTCCCGGTTGATAATCCAACCGTGATATTCCAGATACTCGATTGTCTTGTGAATAGCTACTTCCAGCTTTTCCACTGAGTGGTCTATTAGTAGCAGGTCATCTAGATATGCCATTATCGTTACACCCTGTGTTCTTAGATTGGCCAATAATGGGGCCAGAATTTTTGTGAACACTCGTGGTGCTGTGGCCAGACCGAAAGGTAAGGCTCTGAACTGAAAATGGCGCCCTTCTACTGCAAAGCGTAGAAATTTCTGATGGGCCGGAAAGATGGGAATATGCAGATAAGCATCCCTTATGTCGATCGAGGCTAGCCATTCCTGCCCTTGTAGGGCGGTGGCCACTGATCGGATCGACTCCATCCGAAAGGTCCTGATATTTAGGAACTTGTTTAGCCCTTTTAGATTTAATATGGGCCTCACGTCCCCATTTGGTTTGGGGACTGTGAAAAGGTTCGAGTAAAACCCGAATCCGCTTTCTTCCAGGGGAACCTTCATGATTACCCCTTGGAGCAATAGTTGTTCTAGTGCCAGAAGGAGGGATCCTCTGTTTTGGGGATCTCTTGGCACGTTTGACCTCATAAATTGGGCAGGAGGAGTGCCTTTTAACTCCAGCTTGTATCCCAGACTTACTGCGGAGAGCACCCATCTGTCTCTGATGGTGTCCCGCCAGGTCTCTGTGAACAACTGAAGTCTTCCCCCCACCCGATTGAGCGGGGGCAATACTTCATGCCTTAGGGGGAGGTTTTGTACCTCTCTTGATCCAGGGCTTCTTGTTACCCTGTGATTGTCCCTGATTTCTGCCCCCTGAATTTGACCGCGGAGGCCGTCGGAACTGCTTCACAGCCGATGTGCCCGGGACTGGAGAGGTAGGCCTCTTAAAAGAAGGACTTCTACCCTTGTTCTTAACCGGTAAGAGTGAACTTTTACCGGCAGAAATTTTCTGGATATATTTGTCCAGATCTTCTCCAAATAAGCGTTCTCCATGAAATGGGAAGCTAACCAGCAGTTTTTTACAGGGAGCTTCAGCAGACCAGTTTTTGAGCCACAGAAGCCTACGCATATGTACTATAGACAGCGTAAAGCGGGAGGCCTGTTGGATTGTATCCTTTATGGCGTCCACCGCAAAACACAAGGCTCTAGGCAGGTCAGCTAGGGCATGAGCCTGCTGATCTGGTAAGTCCCTTAAGACTTGTTTCAACTGATCTTTCACTGCTTGGCAGACTCCAATCGCTGCTACCGCAGGTTGTGTCACCATACTTGCTGTAGAGAAAGCAGATTTTAGTAAAGACTCCAATTTTTTATCTATTGGGTCTTTGAACATTGGAACATTATCTACTGGACATGTCAGTGATTTGTTAACAGAAGAGATGGCTGCGTCCACTATAGGGACCCTCCATTTTCTTATGAACTTATCCTCCATGGGATAGATCACCGGAAATCTCTTGGGGGGAGCAAATATTTTATCAGGATGCTCCCAATCCTGGTAAATAAGCCCTTCTAATAAAGGGTGGATTGGGAAGGAACAGACCGCCTGGGGAGCTTTTAGCGACCCCAGCGAGGAAACCGTAGTGGATGGTGGTTCCGCCAGAGGCATTTTAAATGCTGATCGGACCATGTTAGTCAGAGACTGAACCCATAATCTTTCAGCCTGAGAAGCTGAGAAAGGTTCTTCCACTGTTGATTCCTCTATAAGTGAATCAACCTCATCCTGATCCCCTTCAGGTAGGTCGATCTCTGTGTGGGGCTGTTCCTCCACTAACAGGCACTCTGAAGGAGGAGACGGAGATCGGACGCGCTTTTCCTGTGACAGGGAAGCAGCGATCAATGCTGTTAATCTCTCTTCCAATCCTCCCAGAGTTGAGGATAAAACCTCCTCTGTTATATATACAGGAGCTGGTGGACTGGGGACAGCCGCAGCACCAGGCATTCCTGCGGGGTTTCTACGGCTACTGACCTCTGCATTCTCAGGGGAGATTGGTGCAGTGCAAGCATGCCCAATATCCTCAGAGCCCGATGGAGACCCCTTTGGCTTCCTGGAAGATCTATTTCCGGAGCGTCTGGACGACATATCCCTTAAGCACAAAGCTGAGGTATTCCCGTCGTCATACACCAATTTTTGCTGGTAATAGTCTAACACAGGTGCTGCTATATACCAGCTGGTGTCCACTAAAGTGCCTTTCTATGGGGATGCCTGCATCAACCGCCTCTGTGTGCCACTGTTTGTTGCTAGCTCTGTTTGCATGCAGCTGACACTTGTACTGTGTCTTTTAACCATGCTGGGACGCCCGCACATGCGCAGAAGCGCCGCGGCGCGCATCGAGCGTCATCCACCCGCCCCGCCCCTTTTTTTTCATAGGAGGCGCGTGCACGCGCCCGCGCGCGCGCCCGTGCGCCAATGGCGCCCTTTTCGAAAACCAACAGAGGACTAGGAGCCAGGGCCCTTTTTGCCGGAGGGCCTGTGCGGTGGATGAACGCAGCAACAGGGCAGAGGAAGTGGATTCCCTCAGAGAAACTTACCAGCTGCCTGGATCTTTTGAGTTGAGAAAACCAAAGATCCACATTTACAAGAAAAATGGACTACAGCGGCCTCTAGTGATTTAACACAGGTACCGCGGTCCCTGTTTTTTTTTTTTTTCCTTGACTACTATTAAAATTTTACATTTTCAGTAGTTATAGGCAAACACAGATATTTAGCGGGAATACCGTTAGGTAACAGACAGAAAGACAAATTAGGCTTGGGGGTCCCCCAATAGAACCAAGTTCCTGAGGGCCCCCACTTACCTGATCCCCGCCGCAGGACTTTGTTTGGTCCACAAAAGTCCAAACTTCACCTATCACGGCAGGCATTGTAATTAAACCTTCAGGGACCGGGTTCCCAAGGATTCCACTCCCCTGGACCTGTATAGCACCCTGCACAGACAGCGTCTTGGTCGTGGGTATGACCAGAGCTCTGGATCCCAGGGTCCAGCCCTCCTAAGAGAAGCATTACAGGCAAAACCTTGCTCTTCTGCTGCAAGGCCCGGGTACCGACCGTTTAGCTATGAAGCTTTTTTGGTGGGATCCGGAACAGCTTACTAAGGCCCAAAAGAACCTGTACGCAAGCCCAGTGAAAACACATGTTACTCTTTGGCCAACACCTTAGACACTGGCAAAAAACTGAGGTGCTCCCGGGTGGGAGGGGCTTATATAGGGGAGGGTACTTCCGGTTTGGAATTGGCCAGTGCCAACACCTGAAGGTAAACTATATAACCCATTAGTAATGACTAAGTCGCTCTGTGTCCCGTGATGTACGAAAAAGAAAATTGGGCCTTTGATGGTGGTGCTGGTGCCACAACACTGTAAGCCCTGACAGTTACTCTTGGTGGGTGCAGCAATGGGCCCTGCTGTGAATTATTAGATCAAGAATTGTAATTGCATGCCCCTGTTGAACAGGGGCTGAAAAATTGGGCCTTTCGTGGTGGTGGTGGTGGTGGTGGTGTTGCCACAACACTGTAAGCCCTCAGAGTTACTCTTGGTGGGTGCAGGAATGGGCCCTGCTGTGAATTATTAGATCAAGAATTGTAATTACATGCCCCTTTTGAACAGGGGCTGAAAAATTGGGCCTTTCGTGGTGGTGGTGGTGGTGGCGTTGCCACAACACTGTAAGCCCTCAGAGTTACTCTTGGTGGGTGCAGGAATGGGCCCTGCTGTGAATTATTAGATCAAGAATTGTAATTACATGCCCCTTTTGAACAGGGGCTGAAAAATTGGGCCTTTCGTGGTGGTGGTGGTGGTGGCGTTGCCACAACACTGTAAGCCCTCAGAGTTACTCTTGGTGGGTGCAGCAATGGGCCCTGCTGTGAATTATTAGATCAAGAATTGTAATTACATGCCCCTTTTGAACAGGGGCTGAAAAATTGGGCCTTTCGTGGTGGTGGTGGTGGTGGCGTTGCCACAACACTGTAAGCCCTCAGAGTTACTCTTGGTGGGTGCAGCAATGGGCCCTGCTGTGAATTATTAGATCAAGAATTGTAATTACATGCCCCTTTTGAACAGGGGCTGAAAAATTGGGCCTTTCGTGGTGGTGGTGGTGGTGGCGTTGCCACAACACTGTAAGCCCTCAGAGTTACTCTTGGTGGGTGCAGCAATGGGCCCTGCTGTGAATTATTAGATCAAGAATTGTAATTGCATGCCCCTGTTGAACAGGGGCTGAAAAATTGGGCCTTAGGCACTGGTGGCACAACACTACAACCCCTCACAGATACTGTACTTGGAGCACAGCAATGAGCCCTGTTGCAAAGTATTGCTTCAAAAATTGTAATGACACGCCCCTGTTAAACAGGGGCTGAAAAATTGGGCCTTAGGCACTGGTGCCACAACACTCCAACCCCTCACAGATACTGTACTTGGAGCACAGCAATGAGCCCTATGGCAAATTATTGCTAAAAAAATTGTAATTACACGCCCCTGTAAAACAGGGGCTGAAAAATTGGGCCTTAGCCACTGGTGGCGGCACCCATAAACAAAAATGATCTTCCAAGCTATCATCATCAATCGTATCATTGAGGACTCGGAGGAGGAGGATAGCCAGTCAACATAACAGCACAGGCACTCAGCATCAGCATCAGTCTTGAAGGGATGTGACATGTTAAAATCAATTAGTCTGTTATATCAGCATCAGGTGTGTGGTAGCTGGTGGTGATCCAAGACTGGTTCATCTTGATGAAAGTCAGTCGATCAACCGAGTCGGTGGACAGGCGCACCCTGTGATCCGTGACAAATCCTCCAGCAGCACTGAATGTGCGTTCCGAAAGAACGCTGGATGCAGGACAGGCCAGTAGCTCAATTGCATACTGTGCAAGCTCTGGCCAGTGATCCATCCTCAAGACCCAGTAAGCCAGAGGATTTTCGGTGGGGAAGGTGTCCAAGTCTGACCTTGCTCCTAGATATTCCTGCACCATGTTTATCAGACGCTGGCGATGGTTGCTGGAACCGATCATACTTTGGGGCTGCGGACTAAAGAATTGTCTGAACGCATCGGTCAGACGGCCACCTTCCCCACCGCTCCTTCTTTGACTGGCCGAAGCCTCAGCAACTCGTTGTCCAGGACCAGGAGTTTGTAACCTCCCAGTCTCTGGGAACGCGTTGCACAGACCTTTCTGCAAGGCCTCCCGGAGTTGTCTCATCCTCTGCTCCCTCTGCGACGGTAACATAAGGTCCACAACCTTACCCTTGTACCGTGGATCAAGGAGAGTGGCCAGCCAGTAATGGTCCCTCTCCTTGATCCGAAGAATACGAGGATCCTTCCGCAGACTTTGCAGGATCAGGGAGGCCATGCAGCGTAGGTTTGCTGAGGTATTCGCTCCGGAGTCCTCTGGGTCACTAAGGACGACATGATCCGCAGCCACCTCCTCCCAGCCACGTACAAGTCCACTGGTTTCTTGGGACTGTAAATCATCCCTAAAAGACTGCTGCTGATGATGCTGAGTGCCAGCCTCCACCTCCATGCTGACACAATCCTCCTCCTCCTCCTCCTCCTCCTCTTCCTGTGCGATGGGTGGGACAGAAGGAACACTGTCTGGGTAAAGGGGGCCTTGAGAGGCAAGGAAGTCCTCCTCTTCCTGCCTCTGTTCTGCCTCAAGTGCCCTGTCCATTATTCCACGCAGCGTGTGCTCCAACAGGTGGACAAGAGGTACAGTGTCACTGATGCATGCACTGTCACTGCTCACCATCCTCGTGGCCTCCTCAAATGGTGCCAGGACAGTGCATGCATCCCTGATCATGCCCCACTGGCGTGGAGAAAAAAAACCAAGCTCCCCTGACCCTGTCCTGGTGCCATAGTCGCACAGGTACTCATTGATGGCCCTCTGCTGCGTGTGCAGCCGCTGCAGCATGGCCAACGTTGAGTTCCACCTGGTGGGCATGTCACATATAAGGCGGTTCTTGGGCAGGTTCAACTCCTTTTGCAGCTCAGCCAGGCGAGCACTGGCATTATAAGATCTGCGGAAATGCACACAGACTTTCCTGGCCTGCCTCAGGACATCCTGTAAGCCCGGGTACCTGCCCAAGAACCGCTGCACCACCAGGTTAAGGACGTGAGCCACACAGGGCACATGGGTCAGTTGTCCCTGTCGGAGGGCGGAGAGGAGGTTGGTGCCATTGTCGCAAACCACCATTCCTGGCTTAAGCTGGCGTGGCGTCAACCACCTCTCGGCCTGGCCCTGCAGAGCAGACAGGACCTCTGCCCCAGTGTGGCTTCTGTCCCCCAAACACACCAGCGCAAGCACGGCATGGCATCTTTTTGCCTGCGTACTTGCGTAGCCCCTTGAACGCCTACGGAGCACCGCTGGTTCCGAGGACAAACCACAGGAAGAGGCCATGGAGGAAGAAGAAGAGGAGGGGGTGGAGGAGAGAGGTGTGTCACAACCAGTAGTAGCATTTTGGAGGCATGGCGGTGGAACAACCTCCAACACTACTGCACCTTGTCCTGCATCCTTCCCAGCTGCCAAAAGAGTGACCCAATGGGCCGTGAAAGAAAGGTAACGTCCCTGTCCATGCCTGCTGGACCATGAGTCAGCGGTAATATGCACCTTACCGCTGACCGCCCTGTCCAGCGAGGCCAAGACATTGCCTTCCACATGCCGGTAGAGAGCCGGAATAGCCTTCCGTGAGAAAAAGTGGCGTTTGGGAACCTGCCACTGAGGAACCGCACATTGCACAAACTCACGGAAGGGGGCCGAGTCTACCAACTGAAAAGGCAGCAGTTGAAGCGCTAGCAATTTAGCCAAGCTAGCATTCAACCGCTGGGCATGTGGATGGCTGGGAGTGAACTTCTTTCGACGGTCCAGCAGCTGGGGCAGGGAAATTTGCCTGCTAGAATCGGACGTCGGTGTACTGCTAGCAGAGTGGCCGCAAGTACTTGGCTGTGACACACCTAATTCTACACCTTCATTCCTCTCAGTGCATGTTTCAGAGAGGACTGAAGTTATAGTGGGGTTGGAGATCCCAGCTGATGCGGTGCAAGGAGAGGTCCGCTTTGTTCTTTGGTGTGGGTCTTTGAGGTAGGCTTGCCAACGAGCTGCATGGCAGGTCAACATATGTCTGGTCAGGCATGTGGTACCCAAGCGGCTGATGTTTTGGCCACGCGATATACGCTTGAGACATATGTTGCAAACAGCAGCTGTGCGATCTGATGCACTAGCCTCAAAAAAGGCCCACACCAAAGAACTTTTTGAATGACGGGCAGAGGCAGCGCCCTGCACAGGCGGAGCTCTGCGGTGTGATTCCGTCGGTGTACTGCCCTTACGCTGGCCACCAAAGGGCATCCTGCCTCGTTGGAGATGTGCCTCCTCCTCATCCTCCTCCTCCTCCTCTCTCCTATTAGGCACCCACGTGGAGTCAGTGACCTCATCATCCCCTCCCTCCTCATCACTGGAGCCAATCTGGCAGTATGCTGCAGCTGCTGGAACATGACTGCCAGATTGGTGTCCTTCTTGAGCATCCCCTCTGTCTGCTCTCACGCTACTGCCTTCCTCTAGCTGGGTTTCATCATCAGACCCTTCGAAACGCTGGGCATCCTCCTGGAGCATGTACCCAACACTGTGCTCAAACAGTTCGGGGGACTCCTCAGGAGGAGGACATGGTGGGTCTAGGGAAGGAGTGACTGATGATGAGTCTGACATTGATACCAGGGAAGAGGACGCTTTGGCAGCTGCTTTTCCAGTACCCTGAGCCTGGGTGAGAGAGGATGAGGAGGAGGAGGAGGGCTTGGTCATCCACTCTACCAAGTCTTCGGCATGATGTGGCTCAACATGTCCAGCTGCCGAAAAGAAGGACAAGCGTGTCCCATGGCCATGTGCTGATGACAATGCACCGCGTCCACGACCAGCACTGTTGCCCCCAGACACAGAGCCTGCGTGCCCTCTTTTATTGCCTCCTGGCTGTCTGCCTCTCCTTGTTTGCCTTCCAGACATTCTAATAGATGGCCTGCAGGGAGATGGGAAAAAAGCAATAAGGGCTACCTTCAGGTGTCCTTCTCTGTCCCTTTACTTAAGGATTTCTAAATATGGTTGAGGATGATTGCTTTTGCACAGAATAGCACAACGACAATTTCCCTGACTGTCCAAAAAAACAAGGATTTCAAAGATGGTTGATGAGGAATGCTTTAGCACACTATAGCACAAGGAGAATTTCCCTCACTGTCCTTCCCTGTCCCTAGAAACAAGGATTATCACAGTGAAAGAAACTGACACTCTTCCTACCTATAGTTTTCTGTCCCTAGAAAAAATGTTTTTTTAAAGCACACTATAGCACAAGGAGAATTTTCCTCACTGTCCTTCCCTGTCCCTAGAAACAAGGATTATCACAGTGAAAGAAACTGACACTCTTCCTACCTATAGTTTTCTGTCCCTAGAAAAAATGTTTTTTTAAAGCACACTATAGCACAAGGAGAATTTCCCTCACTTTCCTTCCCTGTCCCTAGAAACAAGGATTATCACAGTGAAAGAAACTGACACTCTTCCTACCTATAGTTTTCTGTCCCTAGAAAAAATGTTTTTTTAAAGCACACTATAGCACAAGGAGAATTTCCCTCACTGTCCTTCCCTGTCCCTAGAAACAAGGATTATCACAGTGAAAGAAACTGACACTCTTCCTACCTATAGTTTTCTGTCCCTAGAAAAAATGTTTTTTTAAAGCACACTATAGCACAAGGAGAATTTTCCTCACTGTCCTTCCCTGTCCCTAGAAACAAGGATTATCACAGTGAAAGAAACTGACACTCTTCCTACCTATAGTTTTCTGTCCCTAGAAAAAATGTTTTTTTAAAGCACACTATAGCACAAGGAGAATTTCCCTCACGTTCCTTCCCTGTCCCTAGAAACAAGGATTATCACAGTGAAAGAAACTGACACTCTTCCTACCTATAGTTTTCTGTCCCTAGAAAAAATGTTTTTTTAAAGCACACTATAGCACAAGGAGAATTTCCCTCACTTTCCTTCCCTGTCCCTAGAAACAAGGATTATCACAGTGAAAGAAACTGACACTCTTCCTACCTATAGTTTTCTGTCCCTAGAAAAAATGTTTTTTTAAAGCACACTATAGCACAAGGAGAATTTCCCTCACTTTCCTTCCCTGTCCCTAGAAACAAGGATTATCACAGTGAAAGAAACTGAGGCCTCGTACACACGACCGATTTTCTCGTCGTAAAAAACACGTCGTTTTTTTCGACGAGATTCTTGTTAAGCTTGTCGATTTTCTCGTCAAGCTTTCTATGCGTACACACTGTCATTTTCCAATTTCCTCGTGGTTCTCTGCGCTCACGTCCAGCACGTACGACGGCACTATAAAGGGGAAGATCTTTTTTCTTGGCGCCACCCCTTGGGCTGCTTTTGCTGATCTCGTGTTACCGCGTGTGAAGTAAAAGTTTGGGAAGAGACGATTCGCGCTTTTCAGTCTTCGTACTTTTCAGATCGTTTTCTGCCGTTCAGTTTGTGCTTGTGGGTTCGTATCTTGACTTTCAGGGCGTCTAGGCAGGTCGTATCTGTTTTACAGTGCGTTCTTGCCTGTTCGTTTCTGAATTTCAGTTCGTTATTCATAGGCCTTGCTGTTCTAAAGTGCGTTCTGTTCTGTACGTTCTGATTAGACGACCGTTTCCTAGCCATGTCGCCTGGACGTTCTCGTCGTCGAGTTCGTGCTGTGCGTGCGCTTGGTGTTGGTCTGCTTGTTTTGGACCAAGACCAGTCCATGAATGGTGTGAGGAGGAGTTCATGGACCAAGAATTGGTTGCTCCAGCGGGACCAATTCTGCCACATGCCTCTGCTGCGGGAGATCGTCGAGAATAATCCTGAGGACTACAGGAATTTTCTGAGGATGTCTGACCCCGTTTTTCAGGAACTGTTGGCTTTGGTGTCCCCCTATATTACCAGGAAGGACACCGTTATGCGGGAAGCCATCAGTGCTGAGCAGAGGCTCATCGCCACGTTGCGTTACCTGGCGACAGGGAGAAGTCTTCAGGACTTGAAGTTCACCACAGGCATCTCCCCCCAGGCTCTGGGCCTCATAATCCCAGACACCTGTTCTGCTATTATACAAGTCCTGCAGGAGGACTATATTAGGGTAAGTTTTCTCCCTTAACATCACATTTTATGTATTACATGTATGCTAATGTATTGTATTTCTTTCATCCTTCCCTAATTACCATGATTGTAATATGCTGAGAATGTCCCCTTTGTCCCCATGCATGTTGGAAGCTTTAGATTGCCCCTTTTTTTTCCTCCCTAAATATTTCCCCTCACTAACTTTTCCAGCAGGGGCGCCTGTTGCTCCAAATGTTGGGGGGTTCCAACCCCAATTTCGGAAATAAACTTCCTCCTTTTTTGCTCTGTTGCCTAATAAACGCCCCCAGTTGTCCCCTCCAATGCAGCCATATGTGAGGTGGCCCAACTGACCCAACCTCAACCTCCACCTCCACCTTCCTCTTCTGCCCCACCCCCTTCTGCTACACCTCCACCTCCTCCTCCTGACAGGAGTACCCCTCCAGTGGGCCAGCCTCCAGCTAAACGAAGAAGGAAGGCTGCAGGAAAGGCTGCAGGAAAGGCTTCAGGAAAGGCTTCAGGAAAGGCTGCAGGGAAGGTTGCCAGGAAGAAGAGGAAGTGATGGCCTTGCTTCATTGTGGTCGCACTGGTCGGACAGAAGGCAGCCTGTTGTAGTACCACACACTTGGGACATATATCTCACCTGCTGCTGTTCCTGACCTCTGGGAGGCCAGCATCAGATTGTGTTCTGAAATGTGGGCCTTCTCAAGCTCCCAATTTTAGTGTCCACACAGGGTTGCTGTGTGCTCTGGGGTCCCTGGGATGCACAAATGGCAGCAGCTTCTCCAGCGCTGCCTTCTCTTTATTTAATTTATAAACATGAATAAATGTGTTTTTTGTTTAAGTTCATACTTGACTATGTGTATTTTTAAATAAAAAAAAACAAGCTTTGGAGTAAGCAGATACATTTGACTGACAATAAAAGGCACAGATATCACCCCCCCAAAAGAATAACTAAATCTGATTAGCTCAAAAACATGGTGTGAAATTTTAAAAATATAGATTAGAAAATTAAATGGGAGATCGCTATCAAAACATTGAGAAATTATAATTAACATCATTTTGAAAAATCTAACCATTTAAATTATTCCTAAAAACTTGCACGATATAATACACATAAATCTTATAAAGAGCAGCATGAAAAAGGTTAAAAATAAGGCAGAACTCTGTGTGAATATCAGCAGCAAAAGAAGGTCTCTCGTTTTGATTAATGTAACATTCTAACGAAGAATTCAATGCAGAACATTTAAACGATGAAATATTTATGAGCGTGACGAATGTGCTCTCTCCATTATGAAGGCTTGTTTTACCAGAAGATGCGCTCCCGTCTCATAGTTGCTTGTGAGCATGCGCGCTTTTGGAAGAGTCGTAAAAGCATACACACGAACCATTTTCTCGTCACAAAACAGGCCGACGAGAAACACGACGAGGAAATCTGGAATCCTGACGAGAAAATAGAGAGCAGGTTCTCTATTTTCTCGTCGAGATTCTCGTCAAGTTTCTCGTCGTAAAACCATACACACGAACGTTTTTCAACGTTTTTAAACTCTCGCTGCACTTTTCTTGACTGTTTTGGACGAGAAAATCGGTCGTGTGTACGAGGCCTGACACTCTTCCTACCTATAGTTTTCTGTCCCTAGAAAAAATGTTTTTTTAAAGCACACTATAGCACAAGGAGAATTTCCCTCACTTTCCTTCCCTGTCCCTAGAAACAAGGATTATCACAGTGAAAGAAACTGACACTCTTCCTACCTATAGTTTTCTGTCCCTAGAAAAAATGTTTTTTTTAAAGCACACTATAGCACAAGGAGAATTTCCCTCACTTTCCTTCCCTGTCCCTAGAAACAAGGATTATCACAGTGAAAGAAACTGACACTCTTGCTACCTATAGTTTTCTGTCCCTAGAAAAAATGTTTTTTTAAAGCACACTATAGCACAAGGAGAATTTCCCTCACTTTCCTTCCCTGTCCCTAGAAACAAGGATTATCACAGTGAAAGAAACTGACACTCTTCCTACCTATAGTTTTCTGTCCCTAGAAAAAATGTTTTTTTAAATCACACTATAGCACAAGGAGAATTTCCCTCACTTTCCTTCCCTGTCCCTAGAAACAAGGATTATCACAGTGAAAGAAACTGACACTCTTCCTACCTATAGTTTTCTGTCCCTAGAAAAAATGTTTTTTTAAAGCACACTATAGCACAAGGAGAATTTCCCTCACTTTCCTTCCCTGTCCCTAGAAACAAGGATTATCACAGTGAAAGAAACTGACACTCTTCCTACCTATAGTTTTCTGTCCCTAGAAAAAATGTTTTTTTAAAGCACACTATAGCACAAGGAGAATTTCCCTCACTTTCCTTCCCTGTCCCTAGAAACAAGGATTATCACAGTGAAAGAAACTGACACTCTTCCTACCTATAGTTTTCTGTCCCTAGAAAAAATGTTTTTTTAAAGCACACTATAGCACAAGGAGAATTTCCCTCACTTTCCTTCCCTGTCCCTAGAAACAAGGATTATCACAGTGAAAGAAACTGACACTCTTCCTACCTATAGTTTTCTGTCCCTAGAAAAAATGTTTTTTTAAAGCACACTATAGCACAAGGAGAATTTCCCTCACTTTCCTTCCCTGTCCCTAGAAACAAGGATTATCACAGTGAAAGAAACTGACACTCTTCCTACCTATAGTTTTCTGTCCCTAGAAAAAATGTTTTTTTAAAGCACACTATAGCACAAGGAGAATTTCCCTCACTTTCCTTCCCTGTCCCTAGAAACAAGGATTATCACAGTGAAAGAAACTGACACTCTTCCTACCTATAGTTTTCTGTCCCTAGAAAAAATGTTTTTTTAAAGCACACTATAGCACAAGGAGAATTTCCCTCACTTTCCTTCCCTGTCCCTAGAAACAAGGATTATCACAGTGAAAGAAACTGACACTCTTCCTACCTATAGTTTTCTGTCCCTAGAAAAAATGTTTTTTTAAAGCACACTATAGCACAAGGAGAATTTCCCTCACTTTCCTTCCCTGTCCCTAGAAACAAGGATTATCACAGTGAAAGAAACTGACACTCTTCCTACCTATAGTTTTCTGTCCCTAGAAAAAATGTTTTTTTAAAGCACACTATAGCACAAGGAGAATTTCCCTCACTGTCCTTCCCTGTCCCTAGAAACAAGGATTATCACAGTGAAAGAAACTGACACTCTTCCTACCTATAGTTTTCTGTCCCTAGAAAAAATGTTTTTTTAAAGCACACTATAGCACAAGGAGAATTTTCCTCACTGTCCTTCCCTGTCCCTAGAAACAAGGATTATCACAGTGAAAGAAACTGACACTCTTCCTACCTATAGTTTTCTGTCCCTAGAAAAAATGTTTTTTTAAAGCACACTATAGCACAAGGAGAATTTCCCTCACTTTCCTTCCCTGTCCCTAGAAACAAGGATTATCACAGTGAAAGAAACTGACACTCTTCCTACCTATAGTTTTCTGTCCCTAGAAAAAAAGTTTTTTTTAAAGCACACTATAGCACAAGGAGAATTTCCCTCACTTTCCTTCCCTGTCCCTAGAAACAAGGATTATCACAGTGAAAGAAACTGACACTCTTCCTACCTATAGTTTTCTGTCCCTAGAAAAAATGTTTTTTTAAAGCACACTATAGCACAAGGAGAATTTCCCTCACTTTCCTTCTTTGTCCCTAGAAACAAGGATTATCACAGTGAAAGAAACTGACACTCTTCCTACCTATAGTTTTCTGTCCCTAGAAAAAATGTTTTTTTAAAGCACACTATAGTACAAGGAGAATTTCCCTCACTTTCCTTCCCTGTCCCTAGAAACAAGGATTATCACAGTGAAAGAAACTGACACTCTTCCTACCTATAGTTTTCTGTCCCTAGAAAAAATGTTTTTTTAAAGCACACTATAGCACAAGGAGAATTTCCCTCACTGTCCTTCCCTGTCCCTAGAAACAAGGATTATCACAGTGAAAGAAACTGACACTCTTCCTACCTATAGTTTTCTGTCCCTAGAAAAAATGTTTTTTTTAAAGCACACTATAGCACAAGGAAAATTTTCCTCACTGTCCTTCCCTGTCCCTAGAAACAAGGATTATCACAGTGAAAGAAACTGACACTCTTCCTACCTATAGTTTTCTGTCCCTAGAAAAAATGTTTTTTTTAAAGCACACTATAGCACAAGGAGAATTTCCCTCACTTTCCTTCCCTGTCCCTAGAAACAAGGATTATCACAGTGAAAGAAACTGACACTCTTCCTACCTATAGTTTTCTGTCCCTAGAAAAAATGTTTTTTTAAAGCACACTATAGCACAAGGAGAATTCCCTCACTGTCCTTCCCTGTCCCTAGAAACAAGGATTCGCACAGTAAAACACACTGACACTCTCCCTACCTATAGTTTTCTGTCCCTAGAAAAAATGTTTTTTTAAAGCACACTATAGCACAAGGAGAATTCCCTCACTGTCCTTCCCTGTCCCTAGAAACAAGGATTCGCACAGTAAAACACACTGACACTCTCCCTACCTATAGTTTTCTGTCCCTAGAAAAAATGTTTTTTTAAAGCACACTATAGCACAAGGAGAATTCCCTCACTGTCCTTCCCTGTCCCTAGAAACAAGGATTCGCACAGTAAAACACACTGACACTCTCCCTACCTATCCTTCTCTTTCCCTAAACTAAAGGAATCCAGGTTAAGCAAGAAAAAATAAATGTCACTGTCCCTGCCTATGCTTCTCTTTCCCTGCTCCGGAACACACTACACTAGGCCGCCGTGCTGGCGGCCTTTTATAGTGTGGGGCGTGTACTAAACACCCTCAGCAATAATTGGCCACAGGCATCCTGCCTGTGGCCAATCATTGCTCTCCTCGCTGCCGGCGCTGTGATTGGCCAAGCATGCGGGTCACAGTGCATGCTTGGCCAATCACAGCGCCTGGATGACACTGCGATGGCGAAGTGCATTGTGGGCCGTTCGCGTCACTCGAATTTGGCGCGAACGGCCCAAATCGTTCGATCTTCGTCGAACGATCGAACAGCCGATGTTCGAGTCGAACGTATGTTCGACTCGAACACGAAGCTCATCCCTACTCAAGACCCAGTAACCCAGAGAATTTTCGGTGGGAAAGGTGTCCAAGTCTGATCTTGCCCCTATGTATTCCTGCACCATGTAAACCAGACGCTGGCGATGGTTGCTGGAACCGATCATACCTTGGGACTGCGTACTAAAAAATTGCCTGAACACATCGTTAAGACGGCCACCTTCTCCACCGGTTATTTGACTGACCGGAGCCTCAGCAACACGTTGTCCAGGACCAGGAATTTGTAACCTCCCAGTCTCTGGGAACGCGTTGCACAGACCTTTCTGCAAGGCCTCCCGAAGATGCTTCATCCTCTGCTCCCTCTGCAACGGCAAGATAACCCTTGTAACATGGATCAAGGAGGGTTGCCAGCCAGTAATGATCCCTCTCCTTGATCGCACGAATACGAGGATCCTTCCGTGGGCTTTGCAGGATCAGGGAGGCCATGCAGCGTAGGTTTGCTGAGGCATTCGGTGCGGAGTCCTGGGTCATGATCCGCAGCCACCTCCTCCCAGCCACGTACAAGTCCATGGGTGTCTTGGGACTGTAATTGATCCCTTGAAGACTGCTGCTGATGCTGAGTGCTAGGCTCCACCTCCATGCTGACACAATAATCCTCCTCCTCCTCCTCTTCCTGTGTGATAGCCGGGCTAGCAGGAACACAGGTATACTTTTTTACACTTTCAGCTCTTCCTCCCCCTTCTAAAATGCACTGTCTACCACTCCTTCTGACAGCTGTGTCTTCTATCCTTAAACTGTCTCTCCTTCACCCCTCTTCTCCACCCCACGCATTATATATATATCACCCTCACTTCTGTCCTCTCCCTATTACTGCACTCACCAACTCTGGCTAATTCTAAATTCACACGCCCAATACTCCAAACCACTGGGGCATGTCCCACCATATAAATCACATTCCCACATTACCTCTCTCACCATTCTGCTTCTCCTATCCTCTGGTGATGTAACCCCAAACCCTGGGCCTCCTTCATCTAACTGTGCTCAACGCACCCATTACCCTACACCCTCTGGCTGCAGCCGCAATGCACACAATCTGGTTCCCATTTCTCTTCTTCCCAAGACCAGACTCCCTTTCTCTTGCGCCCTTTGGAATGCTCGCTCTGTCTGCAACAAACTCACCTCCTTCCACAATCTCTTTATCACTAACTCATTTAATCTACTCACCGTCACCGAAATCTGGCTTCATGAATCCGACACTGCGTCTTCTGCTGCTCTATCCCACGCTGGTCTTCTTTGGACTCACTCAGGAGGGGTTGTTGGAATCCTTTTAGCCCCACATAGCACCTTTCAGGTACTTCCCCCACCTCTATCTCTGTCACTCTCCTCATTTGAGGCACATTGCATTCGTCTCTTCTCCCCAGTTTCTCTAAGAATAGCTGTGATCTACCGGCCCCCCGGTCCAGTATCTTCCTTTCTTGATGACTTCTCTGCCTGGTTACCCTACTTTCTCTCTTCTAAAATCCCCACAATCATTTTTGGCGACTTCAACATCCCTACTAATAATAACTCTCCTTCAACTTCCAAACTTTTCATTGCTTCCTTTGACCTGAAGCAATGGATACATGCTCCTACTCACTCTGAAGGCAATACCCTTGACCTTGTCTTTTCCCACCTATGCACTCCATGCAACCTCTCCAACTATCCTTACCCTCTCTCTGATCACTACCTTATTAATTTCACTCTCTCCCTCTCCTCCGCCTCCTCTCCCTCCAAACGCCTAATGGTTACTCGTAGAAACCTTTGCCATATCAACCCTTCTTTTCTATGCTCTGCGACTGACCACCTCTATGACAAAATCTCACCCCTGTCCTGCACCCAGCTAGCCACTTCTGTCTACAACACTTCACTTCTAGCATCACTGGACAGACTAGCCCCCCTCACTAAACGCAGAATAAGGCCCCGCCCCCTTCACCCTGGCAAACAGATGATACTAGAAGTCTGAAAAAACACAGCCGTGCTCTCGAGCGCTAATGGCGTAAGACGATGTCCCAGAAAGATTTCGGCTAGTATAAATCTGCCCTCCAAAAATACAATTCCAGCCTCCTCACTGCCAAGCAGACCTATTTCATCACCCTCATTAAAAACGTATCATCCCGTCCCCGTCAATTTTCTCTACCTTCAACTCGCTCCTTCGTCCTACACTGCCTCCACCCACTAACCCACTCACCGCCCAGAAGTCGCCAAT
The DNA here is from genome assembly GCA_029206835.1 of Rana muscosa. NCBI lineage: Eukaryota > Metazoa > Chordata > Amphibia > Anura > Ranidae > Rana > Rana muscosa. The sequence continues at coordinate 76,219,291 of CM055127.1, forward strand.
CACTTCAAACAGAAGATTGATACAATTCGCGAGGAGATCTCTACTGTTCAGATACCCTTGACGCTTTACACCACAAGGTTGCTAAATTACTTGCTAATGTCCATCTTACCACCAGCGTTCTGGATCCTGTTCCCTCACAAATGCTACGTTCACCCTCTGGCTCTATTCTACACTACACTCTCTAATCCACATCTTCAATCTCTCCCTTTCTTCTGGCATCTTCCCTAACTCTTTGAAACATGCACTAGTCAGCCCCATACTTAAAAAGCCCTCTCTGGACCCATCCAATCTTGACAACCTACGCCCCATCTCCTTGCTCCCCTTTTTATCCAAACTCCTTGAACCTCTAGTCTACAACCAACTTAGCGTCCACCTTGCTGATATCAACCTTCTTGATCCCCTTTAGTCTGGATTTCATCCTCAACATTCCACAGAAACTGCTCTCCTAAAACTAACAAATGATATACTAACGTCCAAAACGAAGGGACACTATTCTGTACTCCTACTCCTGGACCTCTCTGCTGCCTTCGATACGGTTGACCACCCCCTCCTCCTCAAAAAACTCCATGCCTTTGGTCTCAGCGACTGTACTCTTCGCTGGTTCTCTACCTACTTATCCAACCGCACCTTTAGCATTACTTACAACTCTACTTCCGCCTCTCCTCTTCATTTCTCAGTTGGGGTCCCCCAAGGTTCTCTTCTTGGACCTCTCCTATTTTCAATCTACACCTCCTCCCTGGGTCAGCTGATAGCCTCCCATGGCTTCCAATACCACCTCTACGTTGAAGATACTCAAATCTATTTCTCTGCCCCTCAACTCACTCCTTCATTCTCCTCATGTATCTCTAATTTACTATCAGATATATCACTTTGAAAGTCACACCACTTCCTCAAACTTAATCTAACCAAAACTGAACTGATCATTTTTCCTCCTCCACGTGCCTCCTCCCACGATCTCTCTGTCAAAATTGATTGCAGAACTATCAGCCCATCCCCACATGCCAAGGTACTAGGAGTAGTCCGGGTCTCTGAACTCTCCTTTAAGCCTCACGCCCAATCACTGTCCAAATTTTGCTGCCTCAACCTCCGCAACATCTCCAAAATACGCCCCCTTCTAACCAATGACACAACAAAGCTCCTAATTCACTCCCTGGTCATCTCTCACCTCGATTACTGCAACTCCCTCCTCATTGGCTTACCTCTGCAAATTTTATCCCCCTTTCAGTCCATCATGAATGCTGCTGCCAGACTCATCCATCTTACCAACCGCTCTGTCTCTGCTACTCCTCTCTGTCAATCCCTCCACTGGCTTCCGCTCACCCAACAAATTAAATTCAAAATACTAACAACTCCCTACAAAGCCATCCACAACACTGCCCCCAGCTACATCACTGACCTAATCTCTAAATACCAACCTAATCGTTCTCTTCGTTCTTCTCAAGACCTCCTGCTCTCTAGCTCTCTCATCACCTGCTCCCATGCTCGTCTCCAGGACTTTTCCAGAGCCTCTCCAAGCCTATGGAACTCCTTACCCCAATATGTCCGTCTATCTCCTTCTCTATTTGCTTTTAGAGGATCCCTAAAAACCCTCCTCTTCAGAGAAGCCTACCCACACCAAACAACTGTATTTTGTCCACCTGATCATCTCACACAGCTACTACCCTTTGTTTCACTTGACCCTCCCTTCTAGACTTTAAGCTCTAATGAGCAGGGCCCTCTGATCCCTTTGTATTGAATTGTATTGTGACTGTACTGTCTTCTCTGATGTTGTAAAGTGCTGCGCAAACTGTTGGCGCTATATAAATCCTGTATAATAATAATAATAATAATAAAAAATGGGGCCTTGAGAGTTAAGAAAGTCCTCCTCTTCCTGCCTCTGTTCTGCCTCAAGTGCCCTGTCCATTATTCCACGCAGCGTGTGCTCCAACAGGTGGACAAGAGGGACAGTGTCACTGATGCATGCACTGTCACTGCTCACCATTCTCGTGGCCTCCTCAAATGGTGCCAGGACAGTGCATGCATCCCTGATCATGGCCCACTGGCGTGTGGAAAAAAATCCAAGCTCCCCTGACCCTGTCCTGGTGCCATATTGCAACAGATACTCATTGATGGCCCTCTGCTGCGTGTGCAGCTGCTAAAAGCATGGCCAACGTAGAGTTCTACCTGGTGGGCATGTCACAGATTAGGCGGTTCTTGGGCAGGCTGTAATCCTTTTGCAGGTCAGCCAGCTGAGCACTGGCATTATATGACTGGCGGAAATGCCCACAGAGTTTCCTGGCCTGCTTCAGGACCTCCTGTAAGCCCGGGTACCTGCCCAAGAACCGCTGCACCACCAAGTTAAGGACGTGAGCCAAACAGGGCACATGGGTCAGTTGTTCCTGTCGGAAGGCGGAGAGGAGGTTGGTGCCATTGTCAGAAACCACCTTTCCTGGCTTAAGCTGGCGTGGCGTCAACAACCTCTGAGCCTGCCCCTGCAGAGCTGACAGAATCTCTTCCCAAGTGTGGCTCCTGTCCCCCAAGCACACCAGCTCAAGCACCGCATGGCATTTTTTGCCTGCGTACTTGCTTAGTCGCTTGAATGCCTACGGAGCACCGCTGGTTCTGGGGACAAAGAACAGGTAGAGGCCATGGAGGAAGAAGAAGAGGAGGGGTGGAGGAGAGAGGTGTGTCAGAATCACCAGTAGTAACATTTTGGAGGCGTGGTGGCGGAACAACCTCCAATACTACTGCACCTGGTCCTGCATCCTTCCCAGCTGCCAGCAGAGTCAACCAATGTGCCGCGAAAGACAGGTAACGTCCCTGTCCATGCTTGCTGGACCATGAGTCAGCGGTAATATGCACCTTACCGCTGACCACCCTGTCCAGCGAGGCCAAGACATTGCCTTCTACATGCCGGTAGAGAGCCGGAATCGCCTTCCGTGAGAAAAAGTGGCGTTTGGGAACCTGCCACTGAGGAACCACACATTCCACAAACTCACGGAAGGGGGCAGAGTCTACCAACTGAAAAGGCAGCAGTTGAAGTGCTAGAAATTTAGCCAAGCTAGCATTCAACCGCTGGGCATGTGGATGGCTGGGAGCGAACTTCTTTCTGCGGTGCAGCTGCAGCAGCTGGGGCAGGGAAATTTTCCTGGTACAATCGGATGTCGGTGTACCGATAGCAGATTGTCCGCAAGTACTTGGCTGTGACAAACCTAATTCTACACCTTAATTTCTCTCATTGCAGGTTTCAGAGAGGACTGAAGGTATAGTGGGGTTGGATATCACAGCTGATGAGGAGCAAGGAGAGGTCAGCTTTGTTCTTTGGTGTGGGTCTTTTAGGTAAGCTTGCCAACGGACTGCATGGCAGGTCGACATATTTCTGGTCAAGCACGTGGTGCCCAATTGGCTGATGTTTTGGCCACACGAGATACGCTTTAGACATACGTTGCAAACGGCAACGGTGCGATCTGCTGCACATGTCTGAAAAAGGGCCCACACCATAGAACTTTTGGAATAACTCGCAGAGACAGCAGCGCCCTGCACATGCGGAGCTCTGCGGTGTGATGCAGTCAGTGTGCTGCCCTTAAGCTGGCCCCTGGAGGGAATCCTGCCTCGTTGGAGATGTGCCTCCTCCTCCTCCTCTCTCCTATCAGGCAGCCACGTGGAGTCAGTGACCTCATCATCCCCTCCCTCCTCATCACTGGAGCAAATCTGGCAGTATGCTGCAGCTGGGAGAACATGACTGCCAGATAGCTGTCCTTTTTGGGCACCCCCTCTCTCTGGGCTCACGTTACTACCCCCTCTCTCTGGGCTGACGTTACTGCCTTCCTCCAGCTGGGTTCCATCATCGGAGCCTTCAGAACGCTGGGCATCCTCCAGGAGCATGTACCCAACACTGTGCTCAAACAGTTCGGGGGACTCCTCAAGAGGACATGGTGGGGCTAGGGAAGGAGTGACTGATGCCATTGAGCCGAGGGAAGAGGCCGCTTTGGCAGCTGCTTTGCCAGACAATGTACCCTGAGCCTGGGTGAGAGAGGAGGAGGATGAGGACAGCTTGGTCATCCACTCTACCAAGTCTTGGAAATGTGGCGGCTCAACATGGCCAGCTGCCGAAAAGAAGGACAAGCATGTCCCACGGCCATGTGCTGATGAGGATGCACTGTGTCCACGACCAGCAGCACTGTTGCCTCTAGACACAGAGCCTGCTTGCCCTCTTTTATTGCCTCATGACTGTCTGCCTCTCCTTGTTTGCCTTCCAGACATACTAATGGCCTGCAGTAAGATGTAGCTGCACAAAGGTGGGATGTATATATATGTGTGTGGCGGGGTGTTACATTTAGGGGGCAGGTGTCTGAGTGTAATCAGGCTCAGATGCACAATTGTTAGGGTCTATGGCAGTGGTTCTCAACTCCTGTCCTCAGGGCCCACTAACAGGCCAGGTTTACAAGATAACTGAAATACATCACAGGTGATATCATTTGCTGCTCAGTGATTGCAGTTTTCTAGTCTGCATCTCCCCAAAGTAATACTTAAAATCCGGCCTGTTAGTGGGTCCCGAGGACTGGAGTTGAGAACCACTGGTCTATGGACTGTATTTTTCCTGTGGAGGAGATCAATGGTGCCTAGTTCCCTGCAGTCTATAGGTGGCGTTGTCGCCATATATTGAGGTTGAACCATCGTTGTGGGGTTGTGCCTTTTTGTGTCCCCTCTCGGCGGTGGTGCGGTGGGGTGGGGAACCCGCTGTGCCTGCTGGGAGGGGGTACAAAAGGGGCGGCCATCTTCCACACGGGGTCCGAGTCCCAGGCACCTTCAGCCTGGGGCTGCTGTTCCGGTTCGTCCGCACCCAGGTGCCCTTGGCCTGGGTGTAGGAGATTGAATGCCATCCCAGGCACCTTCGGCCTGGGGTGAGGTACTGCTTGAGAAGGCCTGGGGCCCAGTACCTTCGACTGGGTCCCGCGAGGGATCGAGGAATTCTAGGGGTCCACTGAGTGAGGGAACCCGAATCTAGGACGAGGGGGACCAGAGAGGTTACCCTTACCGAAGACCCATTGCAGCAATTTGGTGACGGTGGGGCCTCTGGTGACCGTCCGGATGGATGTCTTCTCCCTGACAGGGGTCGCAACTTTTTGAAGGCAGTCTACGTTTCATGGTCTGTGGCAGGGACCCAACGTGAATCAGGTCAGTGGCAGAGACCCAACAATCATGGTCTGTGGCAGGGACCTTATTTCACCTGGTTCGTGGCAGGAACCAACCTCACGGTCGGTGGCAGCGACTGTGCGCCATAACTGTTGTGAAATCCTAACAGTTTATTTTCATTTATAGCATTGTGCCTGGACCTCCTTCCCACTTTGTTCTGAACTGTTCTGTGTCTAACCAGTCGCTCTCAAAGGACTATTTATTGCTCTGAAGAATAAATAAGTGTTGGACTTTCAGTGGTGTGGAACTTGACTTTCTGGAAGCTAAAGGGTCCTACCTCCACGCAGTGGAGGCGGGGAATCATCCTCAAGGGAAGTTTTGGCTCTGGACAGGGACACAGGCCCAAAGGTAAAAGGTTATAGCTCACACCTCTGCACACAAGAGGATACGAGCTGGTGGTGCACCACGCTCTCCTCCCTGGTCCCCTAGACGAGAGCCATTGACCGAGAAGAGAAAGAGGGAGTTAGAGGTGAGGTTGCTACATATATATATATATATATATATATATATATATATTTATATATGTAGCGCACCCACCTCTCCCCTTACCTGCCTTTCATTTCTGGCTCCTTGCAGGGAGGGAGAGGCACACCGCACCACAAGCCCGTACCCTCTTGTGTGAGGAGGTTGAGCGGTGTTAGTTTTCGGGCCTGCCTGCGGCTGGTGTTATGATCCTTCCGAGGATGATTTTCACCTCTAGCTTGAATAGATGCAAGTCCTTATTTCTCCCCAGTAATGTAACTGTCCACACCAACTGAAAGTCCAACTTCTATATTTATTTCACACTGGATAATAAATAGTCTATTTAACAGCAGACAGGTTGGAACAAGACAAAGGACAGCTTAGGTGGGAGGAGGTCCAGGCACAAACTCAAATGATTTCTTCAGACGGTTTAGGTTTCACAAACAGCTTTGGCGCACGATCTCTGCCACAGACTGAGTGAATAAAAGTCACTGCCACTGACTTGGAGAACGGGTCGCTGCCACTGACCTGGTGAATAGGGCCTTGCCCTATGAAGTCACTGCCACTGACTTGAAGCGAATAGGGTCACTGCCATTGACCTGAAGAACTACCTTCCTGAAAGATTTGTCCCATATCAAGGAGAAAACCATCCCTCCGGAGAGTTACCAGAGGCCCTCACCGTCACAACGACTCTGCGCTGGGTCTTCGGAAAGGGTTACCTCCCTGGCCTCCTCATCTCAGATGCAGGTCCCCTCGCAAGGCAGCACCCTGGGAGCTCTCGATCCCTAGCGGACCCCAGCCAAAGGTTGCTGGGCCCCGGGCCTTCAGAATAGTACCTCACCCCAGACTGAAGGTGTCTGGGATGGAACAGGAACCAGGCCTCCGGGCCTAGGGCACCCGGAGATAACACGCACACCCACCCAGGCTGAAGGTGCCGGGGAGCGGACGAACCCCCATGGAAGATGGCCCCCCCTTTTTTACCCTCTCCCGACAGGCACAGCAGGTTCCCCGCCCCACCGCACTACTGCCGAGAGGGGACAAAAAAGGCACAGCCTTGTATCAGTGGTTCAACCCTGGCCTATGGCAACAGCGCCACCTGTAGGCCACAGGGAACTGAACACCAACACTATCTCCCATGAACAGAAATGGTCCATTAACCCTAACAATCAGTGTGTCTGAGCCTAATTACCACTCAGACACTTCCCCTAAATTGAATACCCCGCTACATATATATATCTGTACTGATAATGCAGCATATCAACTGCCTGCTGTGGTATTAGTATGGGGAAAGCAGCAATTGTCTTCAGTTAGTTTTAGGTGAAAACTGTGCAGAGAGGGACACAGTACACTAACTGAAAATACTTGCAGCTCTCTGCCTGTGGTTTAATTATGAGAACACCACTATTAGTCACTAGCTGTATTCAGGTAAGCTTTAGGTGAACGCTATGCAAAGCACACAGTACACTAAGTGAAACACTGACTGTCTGCAGCTAGCACAATCACCTGCCTGCCTGTCACAGTATAGAGAATAACAGGAACGGATCTAGCTAAACTGAATGCAGCGTATACATATATATACAACACCTAGGATGCATATATATCCTCTACACACTGTAACTGCAGCTAACTGACTCGCCTGCCTGCTCTATCTAACGCAATATAAATGACACTGTCTGTCTCTGTAATCTCTCATTAAACAACTCCAACACACTACACAAGCCGGCGGCCTTATATAGTGTGGGGCGTGTACTAAACCCCCTGAGCCATAATTGGCCAAAGCCACCCTGGCTTTGGCAATTATGGCTCTCTGTTTTTTCTGCGCTGTGATTGGCCAAAGCATGCGGGTCATAGTGCTTGCTTGGCCAATCATCAGCCAGCAATGCACTGCGATGCCGCAGTGAATTATGGGCCGTGACGCGCCACTCAAATTTGGCGTGAACGGTCCATAATGTTCGCAATTCGGCGAACAGCATTAAATGGAGGTGTCAGGTGTCTTACAGATACTTACAGACCCGAAACCAACAGCCCACAGTATAGTAGTCACAAGTATCATGGGCTCGGTCACATTCACCCTCCACGATACCATAAAGCAGCAAGGACTCAGCAGCCCATCGATCAATACAGAATCCCAGCTTCCACACTGCTCAATGTTCGGGTCATATTGCTATGTGCCATCCCATCAATATGTAGATGCAGTGGCTGTGCTCGCATGCCGCTGCTCGAAAAACAGCAGGGGGAGCTTGATAATCTCACATGATGTGGGAGATGACGTCAACGCATTTTGCTAACATAATTGCAATTGTTCCCCTTATAAGTACAAAAACAATTCACCACTTCATGCACTGATCAAAGAAACCCCAAGTTCAGCTGGTAATATTGATTAAATTAAATGAGCATCTTCTATCACTAAAGCACTGCAGGTCTCTTGTTAATCCACTGGGTGTATTCTCTTCTCCTGGATAGTCACTATAAGATATAACATGGAACGAGGAACATCCAACCTTCACAAAGCCGGAAGACAGCTCACAAGTCGCGCAAAAACACCTCCGGTATGAACGGTGTACTGCGCATGTGCCCGAACCAGATGTTATGACCCGCAGCACAAGGAGAGCTGATAGAGATAAGTCCGCAGGGTTGCTATAATGATGTGTTTCAGAGGCGTGGCCTCCTTTATCAAGTGATGCACATACCTTCAATACACAGCTATTTATTGGTTGCGTCACCTCCCCTCCAAGCCAGGAGAGGAAAACTCACATTAATAATAGTAAATGGGGCTGATAGCAACTAGGCTTGTGCACAACGGAAAAATTCGGTTAGTTTCGGTTCGTTTCTTTTCGGTCCTGTTGATTCGTAATCATTCGTAATTTTGCTAGACGGGATTTTTCGTGTTCGGACTAATTCGTTTTTTCGCAAGCGACATTTTTCGTTGAATTTTTAGTTGATTTATAATTCGTACTTTCGGTAGAGTACATTGTTTTTCGTTGATTCTGGACACAACTCCTACTTTCGTAACTTTTTTTGGGTTCGTTGATTCGTAATTTTCTGTGTCTCTCTCACGACGACGCTGCCTATTATGCCTAATGTGCTTCGAATGGATTTGTACTTTTCTAAATACATAGCGGTTATTTGTAACGATTCGAAATCTCGTATTTTACTTTCGTTTTTTACATGCGGCTATAGCCTCCGCCCCTGTACACCATTTTGAGAGGGTTCAGCACGGTGAGGGAGAAGCAGAGAGCAGAGCAGAGTGTTATTGTGCTTCGAATGGATTCGAAATCTCGTATTTTACTTTCGTTTTTTACATGCGGCGATAGCCTCCGCCCCTGTACACCATTTTGAGAGGGAGTTCAGCACGGTGTGGGAGAAGCAGAGAGCAGAGCAGAGTGAGTGTTATTGTGCTTCGTATGGATTCGTACATTCGTAACTTTTTCATAACGAATTATGCCGAAGACATTCGGGCATTCGCTATTTGCGGTATAATTTATTTCGGATTCGGTCTTATTCGCAATTGCTTTGTTCGGAAATTTGAATGCTTCCGAATGTCCGAAAGTTGCTAAATTCGGATGAATTTCGATTCGTTACGAAACGAATTGCACAAGCCTAATAGCAACCCTAACTCTACTGACTTCCTTCAAAAATGACACAAACTGAAGAATTTATGTATATAAAAGAGAATATATGCTAAAAAAAACTAATACATTCATGTAATAAGATCATAATCAAAAACATATAAAAACATACAAATTCATGACAAATCTAGACAAGATAAAATCATGGCAACTCAACCACCTATACCTCATTTATTTTACTTCATTATTCTATCTATTTCCAACACAGAGAACCCACAAGCCTAATATTGGGAATTTAAAAAAATTCTAAAAAATAAAAATAGAGAAAAATATAAAATATAATAATAATAACTCTCCCAAACATTTTACAAAAAATGGGGGAATGGAGTGTGAACATGACCAATCCCTTTCCCATTATACCTATTCTTTATAGATGGAATCCTATATATTTGTGGGTTATCCTATATACTAACTTACCTCATTTTAACATCTCCTTAGAATGGGTTAATGTTAATTATGAAATTGGCCCATTCAAAACTTCTTAATAAAAAGAGCCGCTGCTCCAGAAGTATGATGATAACTTGAGGTGGAATGTCTCGTAGAGTGCCAGCCCCTCCCCGCCTCCATGGGAAACTTGTAAGAAAAAAAGTGGCTGCACATCCAGGAATTCCGATTGCCTTTTATTGTTCAAAGTGATAACACCAAAGACACCAACACGAGGTCACGTAGACGCATTTCACATAAACATCTTGTGCTTAATCATTACCAATGTCTTTGGTGTTATCACTTTGAACAATAAAAGGCAATCGGAATTCCTGGATGTGCAGCCACTTCTTTTCTTACAAAACTTCTTAATGTCGCCATGTACAGGTAATTTGATAGTAGTCATATTAGTTCAAATATGTTTATTGAGATTTTAGGTGATACAGAAGAATCTCCAACATTAAGTCTGAACAGTACATTAATACAGTGAGCGATCATAGCAACATTTGGTCCAACATGTTAAACACAGAAAACTCTTGTGTTATGCTGTGATTAATATTATCCTAGCGGTATCCTCCCTTATCCTGTAATGGACCTTCAAACCCCGAAAAGTAAAAAACCCATACTAACCCATCCCCGACTCCCCGACTCCCGAGATGCCCCCAAGGGCTCATACTGCATCCCGGAGATCGGAGAATCCGGTGCCTAGGAAGTGTCCATAAGTTTGTCATGCATGTGTATGTGATGAACTAAGGTATGTCAACTATGAAATCTCAAAGTAGAAAGTACTGCACAGGAGGACTATGCTCCGAACAGCGATTAAGAGGTTTATAACGAAACAAATACAATTGCGTGACCTATATTAAGTGTATAAGATAGTAGTACGTTCACATTTGTTGTAATAACCCAAAGATGCCAAGGGAGGCAAGAAATAGGAGAGGATATAGAAACGTGTGAGAGAAAGAGAAGTAGACAGTCCCATGTTAAGAGGGTTGGATGCGTCCACTCAGAAAACCAGGCTGTACACCGGGTATCAGAGAGACGTTGCATGCGGTGGCCCACGGTTCCCAGATGGCCATAAATTTTTCATTCTTATCAGTAAGTTTAGCGACTATTTGTTCTTGGGCCATGATCCAGGAGACCTTTCTTCTGAATCCTGTAAACGATACCGTGGGGTTCTTCCAGGCCCTAGCTATGGTTAGTTTGGCTCCCAATAGTATATAAAATGAAAGCGTCTGGTAGGTTTTGGGTAAATTGGGGATTGGGTGATTCAGAAGTGCTATATTGTGACGTGGGGAGATCAGTTTACCCGTCAGGGAACTAAGTGTGCGAAAAACCTTGCGCCAGAAAGATCTGATGCGCGGACAGGACCACCATGTGTGGAGCATAGTGCCCTCCAGTTCACAACCCCAAAAGCAAACTGGTGGTGTGCCTGCATACATTATGGCCAGCCTGGAGGGAACGTAGTACCACCGCATTAAGACTTTCAGACTAGCTTCTATCAAAGATACGTTGAGTATACCTTTAAAAGCTTGTTGCGAAGCTCGAAACCAAATCTCAGTGTCCCAGGATCCATCCACATCCTCCTCCCATCTCCGAGCATAGGAGGGTTTGGTCGACCTAGTCAACAGGGCTGTGTAAATTAGGGAGATACCACCCCTCTGATCCATAGTGTCCGAGCACCAGCGTTCATAGGGTGTAATCGTATGTGTTACTGACTTGTTAGACCAAATGGAGTGCATGAAATGAGCGATTTGGGAGAAACGGAAATGTTCCGAGTCAGGCATATCCAGATCCTTTTTACAGTGTGATAAAGTTATAGGGCCCGCGGGAGAAAGAAAGTGTCCAATCCGGTACAAGCCTTTATCTGTCCACCATTTAAAAGCTCTAATATTCAAACCCGGCGGAAAGGCAGAGTTGTGGAACAGATGGGCTAGTGGTTTCAATGGGGAGGTCAGGGATGAATATCTATATATTCGAGAACATAAAGTGACCGAGTGAGAAAGCGTAGGAGAGAGAATTGCAGGTCTGATTTTCGGGTTACAACACAGCAAATAGTCGATGGTGTTCGAGGGGACAGCTTGTCTTTCTATAGAGAGCCAATCTGGTTTCTGTCCCCTTGTGAATACCATTGAGATTTGTGCTATCTGACCAGCCAGGTAATAATTCCATAAATTCGGGAGGCCTAAACCTCCCTGTTATTTTAGGCGGAATAATGTTCCCGAGGGACATCTGTATCCTTTGTTGCCCCACACAAAGCGGACAATGGCCGATTGCAGTTTGATCAGTATCTGTTTGTTGATCGGGATAGGGAGGGATCGAAATAAGTACAATAGATGCGGTAGAAGAGTCATTTTAATGGCGTGGATTCTACCAATCCAAGATAAGCCGCTTCTCGACCATTTTTCAAGCTCTGTCCTGCATTTCTGCATAATGGGGGGGTAATTTGCCGTAAAGAGGTGGCTTATGTCAGAAGTCAATTTGATGCCTAGGTATGGTATTGCCCCGGAGGCCCACACAAATTCAAAGTTTTTAGATAATAGGGAAAGCATGTCCTGTGGAACAGTGACATTCAGGGCCGTTGACTTACTCATATTGACTTTCAGACCCGATACCTCACTAAAGGCCTTCAGTGTTTTAAGAATAACCGGGGTAGACGTAAGTGGGGATGTCACAAAGAGGAGTAGGTCATCTGCATACAATGCGCATTTATGTTCTTGTGGTCCGCATTTGACTCCCTGAAAGTCAGGGTTCGATCTGAGCGCGATGGCTAACGTCTCAATTGCTATCGCAAATAGGAGGGGAGATAGGGGGCATCCCTGCCTGGTACCCCTGCTAACAGGGAAGGAGTCTGAGTATCTCCCCATCAAACGTATTTGAGCAGTGGGAGTAGAATAGAGGGAGCTAATAAGGTTGAGGAAAAATGGGCCAAATCCCCACCTCGCCAGTGTACCAGACAGATAATCCCAATCTATGGAATCAAAGGCTTTATGTAGATCAATTGAGAGCAAGTAACCTGTTTGTTGCCCCCCCCCCCCATCCCATCGTGATTGTAAAAGTGAAATAATGTCTATCGATCTTCTGATCTGGTCCGGGCCCTGCCTCCCGGGAATGAAGCCCACCTGGTCCTTGTGGATGTAGGAAGAGATGAAACCAGACATTCTATTAGCTATAATCTTAGTCATAATTTTGACATCATTATTAATAAGTGAAATTGGTCTGTAATTGCTCACCTCACATGGGTCTTTATCAGGTTTGGGTATGACCGAGATATAAGCTACGTTCAGGTCTGTTCCTAGCTGAGCTCCATCCCTGAGAGAGTTAAAGAACCGTGCTAAGTGCGGCGTCAGTATTGGACCAAATTTTTTATATTACCCGGTGGAAAAGCCATCCGGGCCAGGGGAGGATCCCACTTTGAGTGACTTAATGGTGGTCAAGACTTCCGTTTGAGTAAACGGGGCTTCTAGTATGTCTCTATGATCATCCGTCAAGAGGGGTAACTGTAGGTCCGCAAAAAGGTCTTCGTCTGTCCCGTAGGGGCCCCTTCGGTTCTGTTTGTATAGGTTCGAGTAGAATTGTAAAAAGGTGTCCATTACTTTATCCGGGTTCTGAGTCAAGTCACCCCCGGTTGTCCGGATTTTGGGGAAGGTCAGTGAGCGGTGTTTAGGAGTGAGTTTCACTGCCAGTTTGGAGCCTATCCTGTCTTTATGTGAATAAAATTTAGCACCCGTCCATCTAAGATGTTGTTCTGCTGCTGTAGTTAAGTGTAGGTTAAGTAGTAACCTAGCCCTGTCCAAGTTAGCTAATGAGTCTGTTGTTGGGTTACGTTTGTGCGCTTTGGCTAGAGAGTGAAAGTCCTCCGTGAGCCTGTGTGTCTCTGCCCTTCGTTCAGCTTTGAGCTTTGAGGATAACTGAATGAATTTCCCCCTAATAACCGATTTGTGTGCTGCCCATATTGTTTGCGGGGAGACTTCCTCCGTATCGTTTATCAGAAAATATTCTTTAATGGCTGCCTCCACCAAAGAACATTGTATTGGGTCGCTCAAGAGGGATTCTTGTAATCGCCATCTGGGCGTGCTTCTCTCTCCTGAGGACATAAGCGTGGTCACAGTGACCATTGAATGATCAGACAGGGGGGATTCTACAATTTTGGAACTCCATAGTAGTGGTATTGTGTAGGAATTCGTGAATACATGGTCTATCCTTGCATAAGAATTATGTGGGGCTGAGAAGTGTGTGTAGTCTTTTGTACGTGGATTGACCTCCCTCCAAATATCCACCAGACCCGCCTCATGTATTATTTTAGCTATGTGCGTGCTCTGTTTGGCAGGGCGTTTGGGTTTAGCAGTACCATCTACCCGTTTATCTAGCGAAAGATCGAAGGCGATATTGGAGTCACCTCCGATGAAGACAGACCCCCTGAGATGTGGTTTCAGCGTCCGTAAAAGAGAGTCAAAAAAATTCTTCTGACCCTTATTCGGGGCATAATAGGACAAAAAGGTATATAGTTCTCCGTCTATGTGACCGGAGACTAAAACGTAACGTCCCATGGGGTCTGCAATAGTTTCCTGCTGGGAGAGGCTGATGTGCTTGGAGAAGCACACCGCCACTCCTTTCGTCTTATTTTCCGCTGATGCCAGGAAAAATTGGGGGTAGCTTCGGTGCAGAAAAGAAGGTTTGAATGTGGACAGGAAATGGGTCTCTTGTAATAAGAGGATGTCTGCATGCATGGAATGGTATTGCTGAAAGGCCTTCCTTCGTTTGACAGGGGAATTTAGGCCCTGGGTGTTATGTGAAACTATTTTGAGGGTAGATATTTGCTGGTGGGCGTTAGGCATGGATCAGAGGGGATGGTTCCGCGGAAAAATGTAGGTGCTTACCTTTTCCCTGGTCCAATGGTACCCAAGGATGCTGCGTGCAGAGGCTGCGTGAGAGGCCTTTCTCTGAGATGGGAGGAGGCATGTAATCCCGGATCGAGCGAGATGTCCCTCGAGCATGTGAAAGGAGAAGATAAAGGATGAAAAAAAGGGGAAGGAAGAAGAAAGGGGTTATAAGCTTGCAATATACACTTAAACAATCATACTTCAAAGACCATTGAACCGAAAACTGAGGTGGGGGGTCCCCCGACCCCCTCCCCCCCTGGAGGTGGTTGGTCTAACCATTCCACCCCCCTATACCCAGAGAGGTCTGGAATTCCCCAAATATGGGGGTTCCAGAACGGAACCTAGGAGTACTGATAGTGTCTCCGGTTCCCGGTGAAGGTGCACTGAGTCCACCACAGCCCAAGCACCTGTGAAAACATTAAGCTGAAGGCTATAGGTAGCCCATAATCCTAACTAAAACAGAGCGCCCCAATTAATAGAGTGAACAAGGCGAGAGACACCCTCCAACCCAAACAACAACAAGCCCCGACCCCCCCCCCCCCCCACCCAAAATCTCAGCAAAATAAAAGTAAATGGGTTGTAAAGAACCCTGGCGTCTAGTAGGCCGTACTCCCCCGGCCAGCGGGAGGAAAACCATCCGTCCGCTGGAGGGAGGAGCACATTCCCCCACACCCTAAAACATCAAGCTAACCATACTATCCAAAGACTGCTGGCCATAACAAAAAAAAATAAAACATTTTGTAGGTATAAGGGACCAACTAATGAGGCTGAACATATAACCGTTTAGATCTTGTATGCGCTAGAGAAATTAATCCCCCCTCCCCACCCCAAGTTCAGGTAACCCGTAGATACATTATTCCTGTGACTTTCTGTCTTGGTGTGTAAATTAAACATGACTGTTCACTTAATGTGATGAGTTTCGTCACGCTTAGGATCCCGGTAGTGAGGAGGAGGTATAAGTCTCAGGCACTCAGGAAGGTAAAAGTTTTCTCAGATCAGGGCCCTGATCAATGACGAGTGGGTTCTCCTTCAGGGTGGCAGATTGTCTTTGGATCTTTTGGAGCTTTGGGTCAGCCAGTTGTGTTGCAGTGGGCTAGCAGGCAGTGGTCTTTTAGATGAAGACGGTGTGTGTCTGGAAATCTGCATGGGGGAAGGTTCCTGCGTGAGGATCCCCAGGTGCAGAAGGAGGCATTCTCCCTCCACCAAAGAGGAGAATCCATAGCTTTTATTCCTGTAAGAAAAGTTCAGGCGGAGGGGGAAAGACCACCTGTATGTGATCTCCTTGCCCGTAAGGACCTGTAGTAAAGGCTTTAAGGAACGTCTTTTCTGAAAAGTGAAAGGTGACAAGTCAGCAAAAATCTGTATCTTGTGTCCCTGAAAAGTGAGGCTATCCGAGCTCCTGGATTTCTTCATCACCTCTTCCTTGACTGCATAATAGTGCGGTTTCACTATGATGTCCCTGGGGAGACCATCCGAGCGGGGGGGTTGGAGGGCTCTGTGAGCTCTATCCAGCTCCAGATGACTCTCTGTAATCTCGGGGATGAGGCTTCTAATGAGAGCTTTTACAGAATTTTGTACCTCTTTTTCAGTTTTGGGGATCCCAGCACCCTAAAGTTATATCGTCTGGTTCTATTCTCGAGGTCATCTATTTTTGCGAACGCTGTTTCTAATTGATCCTGTACCTCTTGTAGTCTATCGGTATTCTGGTTAATGCGGGAAACTGCCTGGTCAGCTTTCTGTTCAATAGTGTCCATTCTCACTCCAATTTGCTGCAGGTCAGCATAAATGGAAGCTGTGATCTGTGCAGCGTTCTGAGCAAGCCCTGTGGAGAGCATTTGTTCAAATGCAGCCATCATAGATGATAAATCCGGGTGGTTAGGAAACAGGCCTGTGTTATCAGTGGCAGTCAATAGGAGGCCTGTATTCGGATCCCTCATAGGCGTTGTGGGGTAGCCTGACATCATACTGCCTAGCCTGTGGAGGCTGGGGATGTGGCCAGGTTCAGGGGGGGGGAAGTCAGTACCTGCAGGGGGTCGCGGTGGTGTCTCCAGGTCAGCAATAACGTCCTCCGTGAGCTCCGTGCTCTGAGGGCCTCGTGCAGCCGCCGCCATCTTGGCATTGCCGAGAGGACCCGGACTCGCCGTCATCTGGCCTGTCAGGTCCCTCCGCGCCTGAACCGCGGACATCTGGGCGATCCGGGAGGCTTCCCCTGCCGGAATATCTGGTTGTGGGTGCTGTGGGGGCGCTCTGTGTGCTCCGGTGGTGATTACAGGGCCGTGGTGGAGCGGAGCTCTAGAAGCCGGCGGCCATCTTAGGAGCTGCCGCGCATGCGCCTCTCGATAGTAGTCATATTAAAGCTCAGCAGTTAACCTATCATGCTTACTCAAGCACCTGTCACAATCTCTACCTCAGCCAACCAAAGAAAGCCTTATATTCATTCATAAAATACAAAACTTCTTATGGATGGCTGAGCAGAGCATAGCTTGACTCGATTTTGTTCCAGAAATGGGACAGTAAAGCCCTGTACACACGATTGGATTTCCTATGGTTTTTAAACCGATGGATTTTTCCATCGGAAAACCGATGAAGCTGACTTCCATCAGTCTTGCTTACACACCATCAGTCTAAAAACCGACCGTTCCAAACGCTCAGATGAGCCAAGAAAAATGAAGTTCAATGCTTCTGAGCATGCGTCAACTTGATTCTGAGCATGCGTGGGTTTTTTAACCGATGGACTTGCCCATAGACGATCGGAATTTGCTATTGGTTTTTTATCCATCGGAAAAATTTAAAGCATGTTCTATTTTTTGACACCGATGGAAAAAAGACCGATGGGGCCCATACACGATCAGTTTGTCCGATGAAAAAAATCCATCGGACTGTTTTCATCGGTAAAACCGATCGTGTGGACGCGGCTTAACTCTCCAGCTGGCTGCAGGAACACAGCACTGTTTAATATATGTAGATGATGCTACATACAGTTTATACAGCAGGTGCATCTGTTAGTATAGGAAATAGTTCATTTGGACCAGCTTGGTCCAAACAAGTCATAGTAAACCTGGAGTTAGACTTTAATTTGATTCTACGCCTTTCTACCTCAAGATCCTCCATTTTGGTCTTTAAATGTAATGAGTAGCATCAATAACAAATGTTGGAAGCAAAAAATAGCTTCCTAGCCCCTGTATATACTGTACAGTTTGTGGTATTCTGCTATTTATTTATATATGACATACTGTAGATGTAGAAAGTGTACCTGTCAACATAGCCCCCAGAAGATGAAAGTCATTTTCTTTACACTTTTCATTTCGAAGGATTTAACCGTTTCCACCAGTGAGTTGTAAACAGCACATGTAATTTCAAATGTCTTATGTTCTGTCATTTACAGGATTTATAGTTATTAGAACTAGTCATGTTCATATGAAATTTACAGACACATGTAAGCAATAAGAGACCTTCTAAGAAATATTAAAACGGTTTGTATAGTGAAAGAACAAAGCCATGCAAGAAGTCATTCTATAAAATGATAATGCTGTTCGTGAAAAATTGCAGCTGCACTAAAGTTTATTCAATTTACCTTCTATAATGCCTATTCGTGAATGGCCTCTGGTAATGCAATGCACTGGTAAGCTGAACTGCCCCATGCAGTACAATACTTTAGCTGGACATATTATTTTGTGAAGTGTGTCATTTGCATAAATTGATCATGGGGATTTACCTCTATGGAGTATCTCGCCAATTTTTTTTTTTTACAGAGGGTGCCTAAAACCTGACTTGTAATTTAGTGCTTCACCCAAGAAGAAAATGACATTACATTACATTTTTGGAGGTGTTCTGGACAGTGCTGAAGTTTGAAAAGAAAAAGTAATTTTCCATAACATTAAATTAAAATATGGTTTTATAATTATATATTAACACATTTCAAAAATAAGAGCTGCGCTCAACCAACTATTGAACTCAAATTGCTGATTTGTTTTAACAACCACTTATTTTAAATGTAGATAATAAGTCCAATAAGTGCAAACAAATATAGTCCAATATAGTGCAAAAAAAGTGCTAATGCAGTTCAATACAAAATGCCAAGTGCCATAAAGACGCAATGAATCTTCTTAAATGCAAGCACTGGTCATTTGTATTTAATAAGATTGATGTATTTTTTTTAATTTATTTTTTATATTTTTTACATGGTATGTGTTTATCACACATTATTTGGGTGCTACCTTTGTATTTATAAATATCACTTGATACATATTTTGGTAGATGCGATGTTGCATGTGAAATTTTATTTATTTAACACAAAAAAATTAATTTGTATATCAATTTTTTATGCTAAAGTGGAATCACCCTTTAAGCTAATGTTGGAGTGGAGAGAAGAAGAGAAGCTAGACTGGTTGTGGACCAGGGGATCATAGAAGAGGTAGGAAGGAAGATTAAGAATGGTAAATAGGCAGAATAGTTGATGAGTACCAGTAGGGAGATAATGAGAGAAAGAGAAGGCAAATTGTCAAGAGAAAGGAGTCAGTAGTAGGGAGGGTGAGTGGGAAAGAGCTCAGAATGTAGATTATCATAGATGGATAGATGGGGTAAAAGTGAGAGTATAAAGGTATACACAAGTATATGAGTGTGGACAGGGGATAGAGGAGGTTGAGTGTGAACTGATCATGGACCACTGGAAGAATAGGCACAATGGGGCTGAGGATGATTGGAGGTACAAATGGGAGGAAGATTGTTGCTTTTAAAGTGGAGGGGGGTTGCATTAGAGTAGGAACAGATCATGGACAAGAGAGAGAACAGCCAGATTGTCACAGTTCCATGTACATCAACCCGATGCCGAGTTTTGCCTCCTGTCCAAGCTGCTTGGGTTCCTGCCAATCTGTCCTGAACCTAGGTATCTTTAAGCATTTGCACCTGTGGGTTAGTATTCGAGCAATGGGTCTCCATGTTGTAGCCAGGCCTACCTGTTTCCTGTGGCATTTTTTGTCACTTGCGTGTACTTTTATTTTGTGTGTTTGTTCAGTCTTGTTGTCCTCAGTGTTTTTCCTGTGGCTGCGCTCTTGTATTCTCTTAGGTTTCTGTTTGTGCATCCCTTTGCTTTTTGTTGCTGTGGGTGCTCTCCACAACATTGTTTCTTATTGTTTTTGCCTCTTGCCCATCATTCCAGCTTGCTGTGTCCATCTCTCTCTCTGCATTATTGCCCACCTTCCCCCACTGTCCTTTGCTTCATGCTTGTTCCCTGTGTCCTCCCCCCAATGTCTCTTCTTATCTTGCTGCAGTTGTCTTCCTTGGTACATTGTATCCTGTGTGTACCCTGAGTCTTCCCAGTGTGCTATTTGCTGACACTGTGACTGCATGGGTGTGTTAGAGATCCACAACCCGGGGGCAGACTTGTAGCCCAACATCAACACCTCCAGTGGCTCTGGTGAACACACCTTCTTTTGTGTGCGATAACACTGCTCCTGTATCTGCTAGGACTTGTACCCTGGAACACCTGTTTAGTCATTCCTACTGCTCTGCTAAACCCAGAGTTTTACAGTCTCAGGTGTTCCAATCCTCAGATCGTGACACAGAGAAAGAAGTGATTGTTGACGAATGTTGGAGGAGAGAAAAAAGTGTTTTTTTATATTCCTCAGACAGAGAATGCAAAGGGGAATTCACTGGTCATGAACTGGAGAATGGAGAATTGATCGTGGACTGGGGTGAGAGGTCATGTATAAATTGTCATCTCCCTTTCTCCTAAGGGAGGAATAGCCATTTGTACCCTTTCTGCTAACGTGTGACCTTATAGCACAATTGTTTGACACACCTCTGATAAAGGGACTGTAAGGGGGGGTTAATCCATCCTGCCATTATTATATGTTCCATTTCGTGTGTGCTGTAGATGGATTATTTGCTTATATACTTGCAAAAAGTTTATAATGCACGCATCTTTTATCAATGATTGTGTAGTTATGCTTATTCTGAGGGCTTTGTACATCTGTTTAAATGGAACTTTAGCTAGTGTTTTCAAACATTTCTTGTAGATAGTATCTTATACCATAAATACCTATGTATGTCTCTTCTGCTCTTCCCTTGTCTGCTAGAAATGTTTTAATGATTGTATGCTGACAGCTGTGCATTTATGTAAGTTCCCAGCATCTGTAAGATGTCAAAGTTAGTGTCATCTTGTTAGCGGCCACTGATTTTTTGCCAGCTACGCCATGCTGGCCCCTTCCTTCATCCTTGTGCTTAGGAGTGAGATAGGGTACGCACGCACCAGTAATCGGAAGAAGCCCCACCATCTTAGGTCACTCACATTCTCCTAGCCTGAGGCCCACCTCCAACAATATGAAATGTCTACACGTTCAGCCTTTTAAAAAAAATGTTTACTATTGCCAAACCAATATAATTCAGTTCTTTTCAACACGACCTTCACACGCAATACTTCAGGTCCAACATAAATAATTAAGCACAGTGTTGCTCAGACATTAACATAGAATGGCTGGCCATCTTTTCTATTATCCTCAGTAAGATTCTCCACTTGAGTCTGTTACAGACCTACCCCGAAGGGTCCACTTTCTCAGACTACAAGCTTACATATTGGTATACCAGGGGTAGCCTCTTCCTATTACCTTCTGCCCCAGGCTGTTCTGGCTCCAGAATATACAGAAGCAACTTACTTCACCCACTATAGCTGTCCTGGGGTGGGACTACTCTAACAGGGTGTGGCAGGTAAAGCCTGAGCCACTGTTTAAAATGGAAGTCTGGGCCAGATTTTGCAGGAAACAAGCACAGTAATGATGTAGGTGTGTGCCGGGTTTATGTTAGAGACAGAATTAGAAGTCAGTGCCCCACCCTCCCCCCGCACCTTGCACCATATTGTTCAGGACAGGACAGATTGAGGGACTTGCAGCAGGAAATGTGGTTCCAAGGGAACAGGAGAACTACTGTATTAGGTCAGGAACAGTAGCTGTGCACAGTAGTCTAGCTGAGGTTAAAGAAGCACTCCACTTGCGCCACAAGGCCAGAATGTGTGGCTGAACAGAGCTCTTAGCGGACTTGCGGCAAGAACACTCCGCCAGGTGCAGAACTGCAACAGCAGACAGTGAGGCAGCCACTCAAACGGGTTGGGAAGCCAGAATCAGAGACAGAAGTGTGGTCACAGGCTTAACCAGCGTCATCAACAGGCAGGCAATTAGGTACCAAATCAAGAGCAGAGCCAAAGTCAGGAACAAGCTGGGTCAGGAACAAGCAACAAGGCAAAAGCAGAATCGCTGGGGAAGGGTTTTTTGCTAGGCAAGTGTGCCATAATGTTCAAATATGCTGTGCATACTTGCACACGATGGCAAGAGCCCCTGGTCGCCCAATATAAATACTTTTTAAGTTCTGTTAGCAGAAGGGCAGCAAATATTTGGAGGATTGTTTCTTTAGCAAATAGGAGTTTAGGGTTTGAGCAGCTTATGCAGTTTTAGGCCTAGTTTGGACACACACAGTGGCTGTAGAGAGAAAGCAGCTGGCTACAACTGAAATGGAGAGGGAAAGAAATAGAAAACATGAAGACAGGAGCCTACAGGACTGCTGTTTTACTCCACCATGGCATCCAAGGAATAGCGAGCACAGTTTCCAGAGACAACATTCCACAGAAAGTTATAGCAATAAGGAGAATACCAGAAACAATGAAGCACAAAGGCAGTTGTAAGTCAGCAGTCAGGGAAGTTGAATGACTGAATGCATCTGATAGTATTGTGGAGAGAGCTCAGAGGGGAGTGCAATGTGAATTTAAATAGACATAATTACTACAGGCTAAAACACAGAAACTGCAAGGAACTGAACTGTAAAGTTTAGGTAAAGTGAAGACCACTTTTAGATAGTGTAGTGATTTTTTTGTTTGCTGGCTGTGTCATGTCTGGGAGATTTACCTTTCATTTTCTGACTCAGAGACACGACAGGAAACAGAAAGAAATGTTTTCCAAAGCAAGGAGAAATCTACTCTAGACAACTATCCTTGGAAATGGTGTCATAGATTAGATAGCAATAAAGATTTATTTTGGAGGTCCCTTCACTTTCTGAATCAGAGGCAGTGGTCACCAGGACAAATATTTAAGGTGAATCTCCTCAGGATCTCCTCCATTCCCAGATGTAGCCTGTTAAGGGGAAATGCATTGGAAGGATACGGGAGCTATGACATGATGAGCTTCCAGATTTGTTGGTGCTCTCCATGCTGGATCAGCCTCTCTCTACTGCCTAAAGCCCCATACACACTATTAGATTTTCTGAAGATTTTTGTCTTCAGATTTACCAAAACCATATATATGAGGTCAAACCTTAGTAGTTTCAATTTGTATGCAATCAGGCAGGCCCTTGCACAACATGGTTTTGGTAAATCTGAAGACAAAAATCTGCAGAAAATCTAATAGTGTGTATGGAGCCTTCTATTATTATCTCAGTTGTAAGTGCATATTTTAGCTTAAATAAACCCCCTGTTTTTACATACTATGCGATGAGCCTTCTTTCTGTGTTACCTTATCCTGCACACACACCTGAGTGATCATCCTGAGTGAGGCAAACTGTGCTGGGATGCTGTGGAGTATACTTTCAGTGTGGAGTCAGAGTCCAAAATGAGCGGCGTGGGGATGCTGAACCGGGAGCTGTCGGATCCATCCATCCATCTTGGAGGTCGGGAGACACACAGAAGATGTGGCCAGGCATCGGGCATTTACTTACCTCATGCGTTTGATGATCTCTTATAATTTAGAGATCATCAGGAATTGGTAAGAGGCCAATTAAATTTTCATTTGGATTGTTATACTTTATTATCACTGGGAACGGTGGCCAGCACATCCAGTTGGTGAAATACCAATGGAATCATATTTGATGCACATGGACACTTGCTTATTGAACTCTTTATTTATCATCAGTTGATACACTGGGGCTGATTTACGAACCGTTTGCGCCTTGAGTTGCGGCGCATGCCGAGGCGCAACTGCCGTTTTGGTATTTACGAAACGTTTGCGCGGTAACGCAGCGATATTCCCCATTTACTAAAGTCTTCTCGGCGCACGGGAAGAGGCGTTCAGTGCGCCACTATGGACCTGGTGCACGGCATCTTCAAATGAAATTTAAAAGAAGCTGGAAGTTCCAATATTATGGGGTGATGTGGGGTGATGTGAGGAAGTATAGTAGCAACTGCCCAAGTAACAAATATGTCCAAAATCGAATGAAAAAGTAACTTTTTCAGAACAAGCCTGCTGTGCCTGCAAGTACGTCTAGAACTGCGCAAGGTCTATTTGTGCACTGCGCATGCGCAAGCGGCATTTGCGCACGTTCAAGTGCGCCGGCTCACTGCGCCGGCAAAATCTTAGTAAATGTCAAGTAACGTAAAAGCATTTGCATGGGTTGAACAGGCGCACCTCTAAACTATTTTTTTTTTTTTTTGTAGGCTGGTTCACTTTTATGTTTTCTTTAAGGATATTTGCACACAGGTCATGTTAGCGTGTTACATTGTTAACATGTTACATGTACCTTGTTAAAATTATGTAAAAAAATTCTTGCTACTCTAGCTCCTCCTAAAAGGGCATTTAACCACCACCCCCCTAATGCATATGTTATCTTTTGGGCTAGTTTTTTCTTTTACAGCGGAACTCTACACTCCACACTCCAATGCTCGTGTCTCCCCCTTCTAATGCATATAATTATTTGTGGCTAGTTGTTGCTTTTAAAGGGGAACTCCACATTACAATGCTCCTGTCTCCCCCTTCTAATGCATCTGTTTTCTTTGGGCTAGTTCTTGCTTTTAAAGGGGAACTCCACACTACAATGCTCTTTTCTCCCCCTTCTAATGCATAGAATTCTTTGTGGCTAGTTTTTGCTTTTAAAGGGGAACTCTACACTCCACTCCATTCTCCAAAGGCTGTGAGCTGCCTTTACCAATCCAAACCACTTTTGGGGTGACTGAGCCCCTCCTGCCCCCAAGTATCCACCCCCTTTCTTTAGCTGGCATGCTGTGTGTGGCTAGGGGTATGTTAGTGCATGGGAGGGGGTGTTTTTTTATGCAGGGGTTCTCATTTCTCGCCTTTCCAGACCCAAATGGCCTTGTATGTATTGGGGGGGCAGGCTTCTTTTTTTTTTTTTGGAGTTAAAATCTTGCAGCTGCAATGTCGATTGTAAGTTTGCAGCATTTTGGATACATGCTACAGATGCACCACTTTACAGGCAGAGTAAGCCCCCCCCCAAGTTAATAGTTTTAGGGCAAGTTCACTCTATAGAAACGCAGTCCAGATGTTTTCTGCATGTGCGTTTTTGATGCGTTCCTATGCGATTATGATGCGTTTTTGTGCATTTTACAGCATTCCAGTACCGTCCAGTGTGGGAAAAATGCAGCATGTTCTACTCTAATTTCGGGAACTGGAACGCACTGGAACTGCAAGCAATGGTGTTAACTATGCCATTAAAAAACATATAACCGATTTTCCATGTGTTTCTGAGGCATAAAACTGCATGTGGTGTGAACTAGCCCTTAAGCAATTTGGCATATTTAACCACTGTGACAGCAGGAAGGTAAAGTCACCTGGTTGCATCCAGGGGGGTAGATATATTTCGCCCAGATTCAGGCTTTACGCCGACTTGTACAACTAGGTGGAGAGTTGTATAAGGCTAGTGGGCTCATGGATGACTCATACCTCTAGGGAGAGTGTGGGGCGTCGTACAGACAGGGAGTTGATGAGGCCAGCTGAAGCTTGTCAGCTCATTTAGGCCTCTATAAGAACTCCCAGATTCATTAGGTGTCAGCTCATGCCTGGAACCAGACCTGTGTGGACTGTCTAGGGAGAGTGAACCCCTGTGCGGTGAGAAAAAGCCTGTGTGGCTATTTGCTTGGACATTTAAAACCAGGGACTTAGGGACTAGGACAGCACTAGGCTGATCCCAGTTGTTAGTTAGGAAACCTGTATGTTTAGTCAGAGGTCAACTTGACCAGGATTTATTTTGGTTATGTTTCTTTTGCTTTGCTGTGTTTTGTCACTGTAAATAGAAAATAAACCGCACCTTTTGATTTTGAAAACCACAACCTCCGTTTGCTGGGCCTGTTTTGTGTGGGGAGCCCATCCCGGGGGTCACACACACCCGCTGCCGAGCTAACCCCCTCACAGTTGGTGGAGAACCAGTGGCAGTTTTTTTTAAGCCAGCATGGAGGAGATACTGAAGCAGCTGGCTCTAGCAAATGCCAATCAACAGCAGACAAATGCAGGTTTGCAAAAGAGCCTTGCAGCTCAACAGCAGAGCCTTGCAGCCCAGCAGCAGACAAACGCAACTTTGCAACAGAGTCTGGAGGCTCAGCAACGAGCCCAGCAGCAATCTGAGGCCCGCTTCATAGACCTGTTGCAGAAGCAAGAGCAGAGACTACAACAACAGATGGAAGCAGTAATGCAGCAACGTCCGCAGACCAGTGAGGAAAGCCGTCCCACTAATACCGCGTCCTTTGGGGTGAGTCGTTTATTGACAAAAATGACTGGAGAGGATGATCCAGAGGTATTTTTGACCACATTTGAAAGGACCGCTGAAAGAGAAAAGTGGCCTGAGGAGCAGTGGGCTGGACTGGTGGCTCCTCTGTTAACTGGTGAATCGCAGAAAGCTTACTATGACCTAGAGCCTAACCAAGCAAAAGACTATGTGATGCTAAAAGCTGAAATATTGGCAAGGCTGGGTGTCACCCAGGCTGTCCGGGCTCAGCGTGTGCATAACTGGACTTTCCAGCTTGGAAAACCCCCCAGGTCTCAAATGTATGATCTCATTCACCTGAGCAGAAAGTGGCTACAGCCAGAGACTTTGTCCGCACCAAAGATTGTGGAACGTGTTGTAATGGATCGGTTTTTGAGAGCTCTTCCTACTGCCATCCAAAAGTGGGTAAGCCATGGAGACCCAGAGACGGCCGATGGTCTTGTGGATCGTGTGGAGAAATACTTGGCTACAGAGAACCTGACGGCCTCTTCCAGAGACACTCGGACTTTCCACCCTAAGACCAGACCATCCCCAGGGGCGGATAAGAGGATTCCAAGGGGTGAGGGTGGAGAGAGTGAGAGGGTGGGAGC
Organism: Rana muscosa; assembly: GCA_029206835.1. Taxonomy (NCBI): domain Eukaryota; kingdom Metazoa; phylum Chordata; class Amphibia; order Anura; family Ranidae; genus Rana; species Rana muscosa. The sequence continues at coordinate 76,245,922 of CM055127.1, forward strand.
TCTACCCCAAGTTTGGCGAGAACAGCCTGGGAAATCAGCGGCTCAAGAGGCGGCAAGAAGGATCGTTTGCTACCGCTGCCGGCAAGCGGGACATATTGCAGCCAATTGCCCGGTTGTGGAGGAACCCATGCAGTGTGACTTTCTGACGGGCAGACGTCAGTCGCTGTGTGCGACAGTCGCATGCACTGCCATTCGAGGAACTGAGAAACATTTATGCAAAATGTGTGTTAATGGTAGAAATGTTGTGGTATTGCTGGATTCAGGTAGCCTTGTGACCCTGATAAAGGCTGAGTTAGTTAAAACAGAGGTCTCTGGGAATAACAAGGTAGCTGTTATTTGTGTGCATGGGGACACCCGAGAGTATCCAGTGACTACAGTGTGTTTCGAGACCCCCAAAGGTACCCTCTCTCATCCAGTGGGCTTAGTATCTCAGTTACCGCATGACGCCATTGTGGGAAGGGATTTTCCGAAGTTCTGGGAACTGTGGGATGATCCTGAGCCCCTCACTGGTGCCCCTATGTACCAGGAATGTGATAGCCAGAACTCCCCTGAGAGTGGTGAGGACTCTCCGGAATTTCCCTTATCAGTATTGGCAGGGGAGACTCAAGAAACTGGAGAGGAGCCCACCTCCTCAGACGAAAACCTACCGTCTGTGGAGTTTTCTGATCTTGAGGTTCACAGGGAAAACTTTGCCACAGAACAGTTGAAAGACCCCGCCCTAATAAAGGCACGGGAAAACGTAGTGAAAATAGATGGCGAGTTAGTGAACCCAGATAATACCTGCACTTACCCATACTTCAGCGTAGAGAAGGACCTACTGTATCGGGTGGCAAAAAGGGCAGAAGAAACCGTTGAGCAGCTTGTGGTGCCCAAACCTTACAGGAAGTTGGTGTTGGAGTTGGCCCATGGGCACATTCTTGGAGGTCATCTGGGGACAGAGAAAACCCGAGAGAGGGTATTACAGAGATTCTATTGGCCGGGGGTGATGAAGGACGTAGAAAATTATTGTTCCTCCTGCCCTGTGTGTCAGAGGTTGGCCCCGATGCCACATTTCCGTAGCCCGCTGGTCCCTCTACCCATCATTGAGGTCCCGTTTGAGAGGATCGCCATGGATTTGGTAGGTCCTATAATCAAGTCCGCTAGGGGGCACCAGTACATATTAGTTATAATGGACTATGCCACCCGTTATCCAGAAGCGATCCCTCTCCGAAATACCTCGGCCAAAACCATAGCCAAAGAGCTATCTCTTGTTTTTAGCCGGGTGGGTATTTGTAAAGAACTGCTTACGGACCAAGGTACACCCTTTATGTCCCGGGTTATGAAAGAGCTGTGTAAATTGTTCAAAGTGACGCAATTGCGTACGTCTGTGTATCACCCCCAAACCGATGGGCTGGTTGAAAGATTCAACAAAACCCTAAAACAAATGTTGAAGAAAGTGGTGGATAGAGATGGAAAGGATTGGGACTGTTTACTTCCTTATTTGATGTTTGCTATTAGGGAGGTGCCCCAATCCTCTACGGGATTCTCCCCCTTTGAGTTACTGTATGGGAGACACCCAAGAGGGCTGTTGGATATTGCCAAGGAAACTTGGGAAAGTGAGAGTTCTCCCCACAGGAGTGTGATTGAGCATGTCGCCCTGATGCAAGATCGAATTGCACAGGTAATGCCCATCGTGAAGGAACATTTGGCCCAAGCGCAGTTGGCACAGCAGAGAGTGTACAACCGTGGAGCCAAGACCCGTACCTTTTCCCCGGGGGATAGGATATTGGTACTTGTCCCTACGGTTGAAAGTAAATTCCTTGCCAAATGGCAAGGCCCCTACGAGATAATGGAAAAAGTGAGCGAAGTGAATTACAAGGTCAGACAACCAGGAAGGCGAAAGCCCGAACAGATCTATCACGTTAATCTGTTGAAAGCCTGGAGGGATAGAGAGTCCCTAGTCGCAGACACTTGGTCACCAGCTCAAACTGGTTGCGTGATTCCTGAGGTTGGAATAGCAGCCACCTTGTCACAACCCCAACAACAGGAGGTTAAGGAGTTTGTGCTTCGCAATAAGGAGGTATTCTCTGAGCTGCCGGGACAAACATCTGGGGTAGAGCATGACATCATTACCCCGCCCGGTGAAAGGGTGAAGTTAAAACCCTATCGGATCCCAGAGGCTCGACGGGAGGCAATACGGGAGGAAGTACAGAAAATGCTGAACTTAGGGGTGATAGAGGAGTCCCAAAGTGATTGGTCTAGTCCCATCGTGTTGGTGCCTAAACCGGATGGGAGCTGGCGATTTTGTAACGATTTTCGTCAGTTGAACAAAGTTACAAAATTTGACACCTACCCCATGCCACGTATAGATGAGTTGATCGACCGGCTGGCAACAGCCCGATACATGACGACTCTTGACCTCACAAAAGGGTATTGGCAAATCCCCCTGGCCAAGTCGGCCAAAGAGAAAACCGCATTTGTAACCCCAGACGGGGCGTTCCAATATAAAAGAATGCCGTTCGGGTTACAGAATGCGCCGGCCACATTCCAGCGGAAAATGGACCAGATGCTGAGGCCCCATCGGAAGTATGCTGCGGCTTACCTGGATGACGTAATTGTCCATAGCACAGATTGGGCCTCACATCTGCCAAAAGTGCAAGCAGTCCTGGACTCTGTTCGGGAAGCGGGGTTTACGGCTAACCCCAAGAAGTGTACCATTGGGCAGGAGGAGGCCAAATATCTTGGGTACACCATTGGGAGGGGAGTAATAAAACCCCAACTCAACAAAGTCGAGGCCATCCAGAGTTGGCCACGTCCCAACAGCAAGAAGCAGGTACGAGCCTTTCTGGGAATCGCTGGGTATTATCGGCGATTCATTCCCCACTTTGCTTCTAAGGCTGTGCCCCTAACCAACCTGACGAAGGGGAAAGGGTCGGTCATGATTAAATGGACCCCCGAGGCTGAGGCAGCATTCCAATTCTTGAAACAAGCCTTATGTAGCCAGCCAGTGTTGTACTCACCCGACTTCTCTAAAGACTTTGTCGTACAAAGTGATGCGTCAGATGTGGGGTTAGGAGCAGTATTGTCCCAGGTCTGGAACGGGGAAGAGCACCCAGTCATTTACCTCAGCAGGAAGTTGAAGTCCCATGAGGTAAATTACGCCACCGTTGAAAAGGAGTGTTTAGCGGTGAAGTGGGCTCTAGATTCCCTTCGGTACTACCTGCTAGGTAGGCACTTTGACATGGTTACGGATCACGCTCCGTTAAAGTGGATGGCTCAAAACAAGGAAACAAATAGAAGAGTGAATAGGTGGTTCCTGGCCCTCCAGGAATTCAACTTCACAGTAAAGCATCGCCCTGGCGTTCAAATGGGGAATGTGGATGCTTTGTCTCGAGTACATGAATGCCTGATTGCTGGTGTTCCAACCCCGAGGTTAAAACAAGAGGGGGGGGTATGTGACAGCAGGAAGGTAAAGTCACCTGGTTGCATCCAGGGGGGTAGATATATTTCGCCCAGATTCAGGCTTTACGCCGACTTGTACAACTAGGTGGAGAGTTGTATAAGGCTAGTGGGCTCATGGATGACTCATACCTCTAGGGAGAGTGTGGGGCGTCGTACAGACAGGGAGTTGATGAGGCCAGCTGAAGCTTGTCAGCTCATTTAGGCCTCTATAAGAACTCCCAGATTCATTAGGTGTCAGCTCATGCCTGGAACCAGACCTGTGTGGACTGTCTAGGGAGAGTGAACCCCTGTGCGGTGAGAAAAAGCCTGTGTGGCTATTTGCTTGGACATTTAAAACCAGGGACTTAGGGACTAGGACAGCACTAGGCTGATCCCAGTTGTTAGTTAGGAAACCTGTATGTTTAGTCAGAGGTCAACTTGACCAGGATTTATTTTGGTTATGTTTCTTTTGCTTTGCTGTGTTTTGTCACTGTAAATAGAAAATAAACCGCACCTTTTGATTTTGAAAACCACAACCTCCGTTTGCTGGGCCTGTTTTGTGTGGGGAGCCCATCCCGGGGGTCACACACACCCGCTGCCGAGCTAACCCCCTCACACCACTTAACAACCACCTGCCGACAAATAACGTTGACAAGGTGGTTGCTTAACTCTGGGAGGACGTTATATAACGTCCTCCCAGAATCGCGCTCCCGTGCGCCCCCTGGGGCGCGCACACGGGAAAATCGCGGTAAATCGCCGCCGATAGCGGCCGTTTACCACGTGATCGCTCCGTCAAATGACGGAACAATCACTAGTAAACAGACCGGCGTCATTTGATGACGCCGGTTCCTCCCTCCCCTCTCTGTACCGATCGGTACAGTGTGAGAGGAGAGGGGAGGGAGCGGATGGCAGCAGCAGCTCTGTGGGCTGAATCTGGGACAATTGCAGTCACAGATCCAGCCATCCATCCATCCCTGCTCAGCCATCCCTGGTGCAATACCCTGCCAATACTCTGCAATACACCCTGCCAATACTCTGCAAAATACCCTGCGCAATACTCTGCAAAATACTCTGCAATACCCTGGTGCAATACTCTGCAATACCCTGGCGCAATACTCTGCAATACCCTGCGCAATACTCTGCAATACCCTGCAAAATACTCTGCAATACCCTGCGCAATACTCTGCAATACCCTGCGCAATACTCTGCAATACCCTGCGCAATACTCTGCAATACCCTGCGCAATACTCTGCAATGCCCTGCGCAATACTCTGCAAAATACTCTGCAATACCCTGCGCAATACTCTGCAATACCCTGCGCAATACTCTGCAATACCCTGCGCAATACTCTGCAATACCCTGCGCAATACTCTGCAATACCCTGCACAATACCCTGCAATACCCTGCACAATACTCTGCAATACCCTGCAATACCCTGTGCAATACCCCGTGCAATACCCTGCCATACTCCGCAATACCCTGCCATAGTCCGCAATACTCCGCAATGCCCTGCAATGCCCGGCAATACTCCGCAATGCCCACTTCCCGCCCGCCGGCCGTCATATGACGTCCTTGACTTTGTACGGGGATATCTGAATGATGGGTGCAGCTACAGGCATCATTCAGATATTAGCTTTTTCAGCCGGCGATTCCCTACACCATAAGAACAATCATAGCGGCTGTTCCGCTGCTTGATCATTCTTACGGGAGGCGAGAGGGGATGTCCCCCCCCCCGCCGCCCTCCGGTGCTCCTACCGACTCACCGCTACGATCAAAGCCAGGATTGTTGTTTTTTTTTTGTTTTTTTTCAGGCTTCCCAGCCTAGAGGTGAGATGTGGGGTCTTATTGACCTCATATCTCACTGTAAAGAGGACCTGTCATGCCATATTCCTATTACAAGGGATGTTTACGTTCCTTGTAATAGGTATAAAAGTGATCAAAAAAAATTTTGGGGTGGAAAAACATGTCAAACTAAAATAAATAAAGTAAAATGAACAATAAAAAATATATATATTTTTTAAAGCGCCCCTGTCCCCGTGAGCTCGCATACAGAAGCGAACGCATACGTAAGTCCCGCCCACATATGAAAACGGTTTTCAAACCACACATGTGAGGTATCTCTGCGAACGTTAGAGCAAGAGCAATCATTTTGGCCCTAGACCTCCTCTGTAACTAAAATCATGTAACCAGTAAAAATATTTAAAGCGTCGCCTATGGGGATTTTTTTAAGTAGCGAAGTTTGGCGCCATTCCACGAGTGTGTGCAATTTTTAAGGGTGACATGTTAGGTATCTATTTACTCGGCGTAACTTCATCTTTCACATTATGCAAAAACATTGGGCTAACTTTACTGTTTTTTGTTTTTTTAAAGCACAAAACATTTTTTTTCCGTAAAAAACGCGTTAAAAAAATTGCTGCGCAAATATCGTGTGAGATAAAAAGTTGCAACAACCACCATTATATTCTCTAAGGTCTTTGCTAAAAAAACATATATAATGTTTTGGGGTTCTATGTAATTTTCTAGCAAATAAATGATGATTTTTACATGTAGGAGAGAAATGTCAGAATTGGCCTGGGTGCTCCAGAACGCCTGAAGGTGCTCCCTGCATGTTGGGCCTCTCTATGTGGCCACGCTGTGTAAAAGTCTCACACATGTGGTATCGCCATACTCGGGAGGAATAGCAGAATGTGTTTTGGGGTGTAATTTGTGGAATGCATATGCTGTGTGTGAGAAATAACCTGCTAATATGACAATTTTGTGAAAAAAAAAAGAGAAAAAAAAAATCCTGATTTTGCAAAGAATTGTGGGAAAAAATGACAACTTCAAAAAACTCACAATGCCTCTTTCTGAATACCTTGGAATGTCTTCTTTCCAAAAAGGGGTCATTTGGGGGGTATTTGTACTTTTCTGCCATGTTAGGGTCTCAAGAAATGAGATCGGCCGTCAGTACTTCAGGTGTGATCAATTTTCAGATATTGGCACCATAGCTTGTGGACTCTATAACTTTCACAAAGACCAAATAATATGCACCAATTTGTACTTATTTTTACCAAAGATATGTAGCAGTATAAATTTTGGCCAAAATTTATGAAGAAAAAATAGTAATTTGCAAAATTTTATAACAGAAACGAAAAAAAAATCATTTTTTTACAAAATTTTCAGTCTTTTTTCTCTTATAGCGCAAAAAATAAAAAACCCAACAGTGATTAAATACCACCAAAAGAAAGCTCTATTTATGTGAAAAAAAGGACAAAAAATTTATATGGGTACAGTGTTGTATGACTGAGTAATTGTCATTCAAAATGTGAGAGCACCGAAAGCTGAAAATTGGTCTGGTTATTAAGGGGGTTTAAGTGCCCAGTGGTCAAGTGGTTAAAGGCACTTCTTGTTTCATTTTTGGGGTTCTCCAAATTGGTGACATTGATATATGTCCCTTAGGGTAGGACCTGGGCCCCCATACCCATTTTAAGGCCAATAACTAGAAGATAAGGCAGCCAAGTGGGGACTAGCAAAATTACCAAGTCATTTCCCATAGACTGCAATGGTATTTGTTGTCTAACTTTTGCTCATGTTAGGCTCTTTGTTTGCCCCCCTGGACCAGGGGGGTGTTTGTCCCATCTCTAATTTAGTAGCATGCTGGATGATGTGCTTAATCTTGGACAGGGGGTGGCTTCTTTTGTGCTAGATGCATTTGGGTTTGTCTGGGCATGCTCAGGGACTTAGCTTTTTTTGGTGCTTTTTGTGTGTGAACAGCACTTGGATGTTTCTGGGCATGCTCAGAGAGCGTGTTTTTTGGGTTAGTAATTTAAGGACATCCTTAACAGGTGTACCCACTGTGAACTTTTGGGGATTATAGCTCCGCGGGACTAAGTGCATAAACTGTTGACTTTTTAACAGAAAGGCTTTTATTTGTGAATAAAGCAAAAATAACGCTTAATTCAGCACACAGAAAAGTATAAACTAAAGTCCACTTATCTTCCAGCATAAATCAAAAGTCCTGCTTGTCTTCAGCACAAAAATAAACCAAAGGAAAGACACATACAGTTTTGTTGGGGAACTTCCAGAGCCCTTGCTGAATCTTTCCAAGCTCCCAGCAAACAGACAGCTCCTCTCCACAGGTGCAATCCTCATACTCCTTCCACACACCTCCAGCATCACTTCCTGTTTTATGAGCTGTCTTCCTGGAAGCCCTTAACCCCCTGTGTGCTGACTCCCAGTGGTCAGGAGTGGAGGCTCTATCCCACCCGAATGTCACTTTAGAGCCTCCGAAATTCCGGGCCCCAAATACCTCTCTATTAAGACAAAGAGGACTGCGAGCCAGTCCTCTCTGGACTATTTATTTTGCCAGAAATTCCTCACCCATTGGGTGACCTCCTGAACACTATTACCACTCATTAAAGGGACCATAACCCAAATATTGGTGCTACATAGCACCCGTCCAGGACCCAACCTTGGCGTCCTGTACATTTCCCCCCCCTCTGCCTCAACGCGGAGGTGTTGGAGGCACCACTTGACACCATACAATGGACTCTGGAGAGGGCATCGGCATTCTGATGTTGTCTCCCGGGTCTGTGTTCTACCACGAAATTGAACTCCTGGAGAGAAAGGAACCACCTTGTCACCCTGGCATTGGTGTGCTTGTTTTGCCTCATCCAGGTAAGGGGAGCGTGGTCTGACATCAAGCGAAACTTTCTACCTAGGAGGAAATATCGTAGGGAGTCCAAAGCCCACTTGATGGCGAGACACTCCCGCTCTACCACAGCGTAGTTTTTCTCAGCTGCTGTCAGCTTCCTACTAAGAAAAAATACGGGATGCTCTTCCCCATTGCTTTCCTGCGACAGGACTGCTCCCAATCCCTCACTTGAAGCATCTGTCTGCACTACAAAATCTTTTGCGAAATCCGGAGCTACAAGCACCGGATCCTGGCACAATGCCGTCTTAAGCTTTTGAAAAGCTTTCTCGGCCTCGGCATTCCACTTTATCATCACTGACTTTCTGCCCTTGGTCAAGTCCGTCAGCGGTGCAGCAATGGTGGCGAAGTTGGGGACAAACCTCCTATAATAGCCAACTATGCCCAGAAACGCTCTGACCTGCTTCTTGGTTAGGGGACGGGGCCAGTCCTGTATGGCTTCCACCTTACTCATTTGGGGCTTCACCAACCCCCTACCCACAATATACCCTAGGTACTTGGCTTCCTCCATCCCAATGGCACACTTCTCCGGATTGATGGTGAACCCTGCTCTTCTCAAGGAGTCTACCACTGCCTGAACCCGGGGAAGATGGGACTCCCAATCAGTGCTGAAGATGACTATGTCATCTAAGTAGACGGAAGCGTACTGTTGATGTGGGCGCAGAGTTTTGTCCATGGCCCTTTGGAATGTGGCAGGGGCAGAGTGTAGACCAAATGGCATCCTTTTGTATTGGAAGTGGCCTTCCGGGGTAGAGAAGGCCGTTTTCTCCCTGGCTTCCTTGGTCAGGGGAATCTGCCAGTACCCTTTTGTGAGGTCCAGCGTGGTGATGTACCTGGCAGGACCTAACCTCTCAATTAGCTCATCTACTCGTGGCATGGGATACGCATCAAACTTGGAGACTTCATTAAGTTTTCTGAAGTCGTTACAGAAGCGGAGGGTGCCGTTGGGTTTGGGTACCAACACGATTGGACTTGACCACTCGCTTTGTGACTCTTCAATGATTTCAAGTTCGAGCATTCTTTTAACCTCGTCAGATACCGCCACCCTATGAGCTTCTGGGATACGGTAAGGCTTTAACCCAGCCTTTCTCAACCTTTTCAACACAGAGGAACCCTTGAAATAGTTCTCCGGTCTCGGGGAACCCCTGCTAAAAAATGTAAATCTACAACTCATGATACATTAGTGTTATGGTCAGTGGGAAGAATGGTCCTTACACTTGTGGTCATTGGGAAGAATTACCTCCTTACAGATAGATAAAAAGATCAATGGTGTCAGTGAGAACTTATCTGAGAGGCAGAAATTGCCCAATGCTGAAGGAACCCCTAGCAACCTCTGGAGGAACCCTAGGGTTCCACGGAACCCTGGTTGAGAATCACTGCTTTAACCAGATTTTTACATTGGGTTCGGTTACGATGTCATGCTTGATGACGTTGGTGAGACCAGGCAATTCTGAAAACATGACCCTATTTCTTTGCAGAAACTCTTTTGCTTGCTGGGTTTGGGGTCTAGTCAGGGTGGCAGCAACCTGCACCAGGTCGATCCCTGCATGGTCCCCTGACTGTACCCCTACCACCGCAGATACCTGTTCCCTGTCTCTCCAGGGTTTCAATAAATTCACGTGATAGATTTGGTAGGGTTTTCTTTTCCCTGGCTGGTGTATCTTGTAGTTCACCTCACCTACTTTCTCTACTACCTCAAATGGGCCTTGCCACTTGGCCAAGAATTTGCTCTCCACCGTGGGTATTAGAACAGCCACCCGGTCTCCTACTTGAAACTGTCTAATTTTAGCCGACCGGTTATACACTCTTCTTTGGGCATCCTGAGCCTTCTGCAAGTGCTCCCTCACCAGCGGCATCACCTTAGCCACCCTCTCTCGCATTTGAGAGAAATGTTCTACCACAGTTTTATGTGGTGAGGACTCACTTTCCCATGTTTCTTTTACTAGGTCGAGCAACCCCCGGGGCCTTCGTCCATACACTAGCTCAAACGGCGAGAAGCCCGTGGATGCTTGTGGAACCTCCCGGATGGCAAACAACAAGGCAGGGAGTAACATATCCCAATCCTTCCCGTCTTTCTGGACCACTCTTTTCAACATGGACTTTAGAGTTTTATTAAATCTCTTGACTAGGCCATCTGTCTGCGGATGATAAACGGACGTCCGCAACTGCTTAATCTGAAACAGTTTGCATAAGTCCGCCATCACCTTTGACATAAAAGGGGTGCCCTGGTCCGTCAGTATCTGTTTGGGGAACCCAGTCCGTGAGAACATTTGAAACAACTCCCGAGAAATGGCCTTAGAGGAAGCTTTCCTCAAAGGGATTGCTTCTGGATACCTAGTTGCGTAATCTAGTATGACCAATATGTATTGGTGCCCCCTTGCCGACTTTACCAGGGGTCCCACCAGATCCATAGCGATCCGCTCGAATGGGACCTCAATAATTGGCAAGGGTACTAGAGGGTTTCTATAGTGGGGCATCGGGGCAGTTAACTGGCAAATGGGACAAGATGCACAATATTTTTTAACCTCGGCCTTCACTCCTGGCCAATAAAACCGGTCGGTTATCCTGGCCTCTGTTTTCTCTGCCCCCAGGTGTCCTCCTAGTGCGTCATTGTGGGCTAGATCAAGGAGCATCCGCCGATATGGTTGGGGAACCAGCAACTGCTCTACAGTTTCCCCTCGGCTCTCAGCTACTCGATATACCAAGTCCCCCTTCAATGCAAAATGAGGAAACCTCTGATCTGCCCCTGGCATTTGTAAGACCCCATCAATAACAGAAACCTGCTCTCGAGCATTGATCAAGGTAGGATCCTGTAATTGGGCGGTGCCGAATGCACCCCTGGATACATCCAGGTCTGGATGCACTGGCCTCGAGGATGTTTCCCCCTCATCCTCCTCAGCCGGAGAGAGCTCCTCATCTTCCTCCCCCAGCATGACTTGTAATGGGAAAACTCCCCCCCCCCTCAGAGATCAACTCGGTTTTAAGACCTGGAACAGAAACATTATCACCCACATTAGTATTCTCTGTAACTTCACTATCAGTGACGGGTATCTCCATATTAGAGGGGTGTGTTGTGGGGGTTTCAGGCCCGGATCCCTCAGACTCTGTCCCTTCCAGGCCCTGTGTCCCCAGTACTCCGGGCAGCCCCATCTGTACCTGGTTCCATAGTTCAAGAAATAGTGGACAGTCCCGCCCCACTATGATGTCATGTATTAAGCTTTTCACCACCCCAACCCCTTGTGTAACTGAAATATGGCCATAGGAAACCGTTACTGGGACCAGGGGGTACTCCCTGGTGTCCCCATGGATACACACTACCCGTAGAGTCTTATTCACTGGGCCGAGTCTCCCGAGCACCCTGGCATGTACCAGTGTTATCATGCTGCCGGAGTCCAGGAGCGCCTTGGCAGGAAGGTGGTTCACCCACACTTCACACTCGAACCGTCCTTCAGCCAGATCAAGATGAGTGGCACACACTCTTTGCACATAGAAGGAGCTTCTCCGACCGGTCCCACAGTCCATAGGCTCCTCCTGCAGCGGGCACTGTGCCCGGGTATGCCCCCAGGACCGACATCGCCAACACTGTAGGTCCCCCATCCGTGGGACAGGAACCAACCTTCGTGGTTCTGCGGAGGATGATGCAGGTTTGCGGGTTCCAACGTCAGGCAGGGCTTCTCTCCTCGGTGCTGTGGCTGGTCTGGTTGCCCTTGGTGTGGGTTCCCGACGCTTGGCAGGCCCAAGCAGGTCCTCTACCACGGTGTACCTTTCGACCAACTCAACCAGCTGGTCAGCAGTTGCAGGGTCTCCGTGGCTTACCCAGCGCTGTAGGTCATCTGGCAGGGACCGCAGGTACCAATCCATCACCACCCGTTCCACCATTTGTGGGCCTGACAATTTTTCCGGCTGCAGCCATTTTTTCACCAGCTGCACTAGTTCGTGCATTTGGGACCTAGGTGGTCGGTCAGGTTTGTACCGCCAGCGATGCACCCTCTGAGCCCGGACGGCTGTGGTCACTCCCAGGCGGGCCAGGATCTCTGCCTTCAGCTGTTCATAGTCGCTGATGTGCTCAGATGGGAGATCAAAATAGGCCTTTTGCGGGTCACCGGTGAGGAAAGGGGAGATAATGCCAGCCCATTGGTCACGGGGCCACCCCTCTCTCTCCGCTATTCTTTCAAAGGTGGTGAGAAAGGCCTCTACATCATCGCTGGGTGTTAGTTTTTGTAAGAAATGGGTGGCTCTCACGGACACTTGGTTGCCAGCGGCAATGACCGCTTGCTCTCGTCCCTGAGCCAGCCGCTGTACTGCCTCCTGCAAGGCAGCCACCTGTGCTCGAGTGGACTCCTGCTGGGCCGTAAACTGGGTAGTTAGCAGCAGTGTGCTTTCCTCATGGCGACGGTTTGCCTCTGCTAAAGCTTGCTGTTGGGTCGCAATGGCTTGTTGCTGGGTCGCAGTGGCTTGTGCCAAAGCCTTGATGACCTCCTCCATGCCTTTGTCTGCTGTTTGCAATGTCTGAGCTGACTTCACCCAAGACATGCCATAAGCCCACTGTTTCTTTAAATGTCAGTTTGTTTTTTAAACGGTTTTTGCAGCTGCAAATGCACTTTGCACGCATCCAAGGCACCAGTTGTGAACTTTTGGGGATTATAGCTCCACGGGACTAAGTGCATAAACCGTTGACTTTTAAACAGAAAGGCTTTTATTTGTGAATAAAGAAAAATAACGCTTAATTCAGCACACAGAAAAGTATAAACTAAAGTCCACTTATCTTCCAGCATAAATCAAAAGTCCTGCTTGTCTTCAGAACAAAAATAAACCAAAGGAAAGACACATACAGTTTTGTTGGGGAACTTCCAGAGCCCTTGCTGAATCTTTCCAAGCTCCCAGCAAACAGACAGCTCCTCTCCACAGGTGCAATCCTCATACTCCTTCCACACACCTCTAGCATCACTTCCTGTTTTATGAGCTGTCTTCCTGGAAGCCCTTAACCCCCTGTGTGCTGACTCCCAGTGGTCAGGAGTGGAGGCTCTATCCCACCCGAATGTCACTTTAGAGCCTCCGAAATTCAGGGCCCCAAATACCTCTCTATTAAGACAAAGAGGACTGCGAGCCAGTCCTCTCTGGACTATTTATTTTGCCAGGAATTCCTCACCCATTGGGTGACCTCCTGAACACTATTACCACTCGTTAAAGGGACCATAACCCAAATATTGGTGCTACATAGCACCCGTCCAGGACCCAACCTTGGCGTCCTGTACACCACTTTGAAGTTCAGTCTCTACATTGGGTGAACTTGCGTTTTGTGTGTTTCATGGACTGTGCATGTGTTTTCAATTGCCTCATTAGCACACAAACCTATGTTATATAAATCTTACAGATAGCATTCTCTACCTTTCCCTGAAAAGAGGCAAGATTGTGCATGTGTGTGTGGCCGGCCGGCAAGTGAGTACATTTTGGTCTCCTTATCGAGTTTGTAACATGTATTTTCGCTTTGTATTTTGTTTGTTATGTCTTTGAAAAACATGTTTTGTTTTACTTTGGTTTATTTTTATTTTCAGGTTCTGGGATATTTTCCTCCGAATTTTTTTTGATGTTGTTAATGTGTGTCGTTTGTTCACTTTGTTTTAATTGTCTGTGCTGCATTATTTTACAAAATGTTTCTCAAGATGTTGCGACTAGTGTTTCAATTTAACATACATGTTTTTATAGCTTTCCGTGCTCTTTTCCAGTCCTTTTTTGTTGACCAATAAAATTTCTTGCAAATTTGGATGTTTGTGTTTTTTATTTTTCATGCAGAAAATTTCACAGCTTCAGCCTAACTAGGCTGATTGGCATGTCAAAACATAACAGGTGTGATTTGTCTAACCTGGTGCCTTCATGGTAGCATATGCATGGATTGTGTGCTGCCATGGATAGTCATCAGGAAAGGAAAAATACAGAGCGGTAAGTATTCAATTTTCCTTTTTACTGCAGTGGTTCTCAGCCTCAGTCTTCAAGTACCCCGACAGGACATGTTTTGTGAATTTATCTTATCTAGAATTGCTGTCTAAAATAACAACCCATTGACTGTGATTTTAAGCACATGTGCAAGATGAAGGAAAACCAGCAAACATGGCCTGTTGGGGGCACTGATTTAGAGCACTGCGCTAAAATCTAGGTCAAGGCAATTCTATTCTAATTGTGGGCATTTGAGGGAAACCAAGTGAGTGTTAAAACCCCTGCTTGTCTTTTTTAGGTTGGGCTTTGTGTCCCTTTTCTTAAAATTGGCTTCACTTCCTGTCACACAGCCAAACAGGAAGTGGGGGTAAAACCTTACCAATGTCTTTTCTTGGGGACACACAGATCAATCTAACTAGTGTCTCCATTAAGCAAATTATACTCTAGTACTTTGTTGTGTACACCCCAAATCATTAGGTAGTTTGGGGTTTAGTAAAGGCAAATCCACTCTGCAGTACAAGTGTAGTTGCTGAAAATCTGAGGGGAAGCACTGGTGATTTTAACATCCAATCATGTAGAAGCAAAGATGGTGTTTTTTTTAATTTTCCTTGCATGTACCCCTCGGATATCCAGAAAGTGCACTTGTAGTGCAAAGTGGATTTGCCTTTAGTAAATAAACCCCAAAGTCCAAGATACCTAATAATTTGGGGTGTACAAAGCAAAATGCTGGAGTGCAATTTTCATAATGAGGAAACTATTTAGATTGACCTGTGTGTCCCCAAGGAAAGACATTGGTAGGGATTTACCCTCACTTCCTGTTTGGCTATGTGACAGGAAGTGAAAAAAATTTGAAGGAGAAAGGTTGAAGACAACTCAAAATTTTATCACTATCAGGGGTGAAGACATCCCCAAAAACTGACCAGACTTCTAATCCCTCTGCACTCTATCCCCAAGCAAAAATAATAAAGGATTTCATTTAGTTTAACTTTGCAAAGACACATTCCTAAGTACAACTGTGATGCATGTCAATGGCCCATTTAGTCCTTGTTTAATAGAAAACACCAGTTCACTTTCACTAGAAACATTTGTTAGTCCAGTCCTGGAAATCTGCATATGCTTTACTCTTAATTTCCATAAAAATGTAGTTCCTGCAGCTAAATGCGACAAATGTATGTAGATGCGCGATCGCTGTGTATATGAGATGCGCAACTGCTGTGTGAGCGCAGGTATGCGCATATGTGGTTCTCGGAAAGCGGTGGCCAGCACACAGGAATGACATCACGCCCCTACAGGAAGTTGCTTGTACTGCTGCTAAGTTCTCTGAGGAAGAGATGATAGTTATTTGCAAATTAAGAAACACCTTTTTTTATTTAACATGGGGTGGTGTTTGTGTGGGTCCCTAACACACATTCATACATATTAGGGCCAATTTTGACAGGATCCGATTTACAGATTGTTTTTAGATTGGGGGAGGTAACCCACGCAGGCACAGGGAGAACATGCAAACTCCAGGCAGATGGTGTCATGGCCAGGATTCAAACCAGCGACCCTTTTTTCTGCTAGGTGAAAGTGCTAACCACTCTACCACTGTGATGCACAAACATGTATCTAAAGATGTAGGTTCTTGTGTCTACTTGTGAAAATACAAGTGGGTCATGGCATATCTACATTCCAAATTTGGCACTTAAGATGGTCATGCACTATACAATCTGATTGGCCAATCTCTGTACAACTCAAGATTTTGGAAAAATAGGTAATAGGAATACGCACTTGAAGAATTATTTCAAAGTTTTGGAAATCAAACAGGCTCTTGCCTAATCTAATTTTTATAATTTTTTGAATTTATATAATTTTGTTAAGATTGCAGTGTATGGTCACCTTTAACCACTTCAATACAGGGCATTTTCACCCCCTTCCTGCCCAGACCAATTTTTAGTTTTCAGCGCTGTTGCACTTTGAATGACAATTGCGCGGTCATGCAACACTGTACCCAAATTAAATGTTTATGAGTTTTTTTCTCCCACAAATAGAGCTTTCTTTTGGTGATATTTGCTCATCTCTGCGGTTTTAATTTTTTGCGCTATAAACAAAAGAGGAGCTAAAATTTTGAAAAAAAACACAATATTTTTTACTATTTGATTTAATAAATATCACAATTTTGACATGTTTTTGGGACCATTCATATTTATACAGCGATTAGTGCTATAAAACTGCACTGATTACTGTATAAATGTGACTGGCAGGGAAGGGGTTAACACTAGGGGGCGATCAAGGGGTTAATATGTTCCCTATTGAGTGATTCTAACTGTAGGGGGAGGGGACTCACAAGGGGAGGAAACCGATGTGTATTCCTCTGCACTGGGAACACACATCGGTCTACACACCTCTGACAGGAGGTGGATATGTGTGTTTACACACACGGATCCACACTCCTGCCGTGATCGCGGGCAATCGCGCGAGCCGGGCGGACATCCCGGCCCCCGGGCAAGCGCACCGGGTCCCGAGCTATGCGGCCGGCGTGCCCACGCCCCCTAGATGGCCGGGAAGCAGGGACGTCATATGACTATGGCCTGGTAAGGAAGGGAGGGAGGTTTCCTGCCGGCGTCATATTACTATGGCCTGGTAAGGAAGTGGTTAAAGATCAAGATATGAAAATATTAATTTATTGGGTTTAGAAACACTTTTCTGGTCTTTTCTGCTCTTTGTAATGTATTAAATATTTGTGTGAAAATAGAACAAAAAAAAAATTCTAAGATATATTAGAAGGAATAGGAATGAGATTAGCATCAAAAGGGTTAATTAAGTGAGAACACCTACTAATTGCCTAACAAGACACATCCAATGAGATGGGCGTGCGCTATTATCAATGAGAAAACAGCAGTTACCCTGGCACAAGTTGCCGTTTACATATTTATTATTGCGTTACGCATCAGCGTGCGGCGGTTCGCATGCCCAATCAATGATTTATCCGGCGCACCAATTAAGGTCTGAAGCGGCGCAGTGCATTGTTCTTAGTAAATCAGCCCCACTGTGTATGTTAGAATTTATTGATAAGAGTTTTCTTTGTTATTAGACAGTGCAACCTTTTATATTTTCAAGTTTTTTTCTTCCTTCTGGTTACGCGGCCTCTGGGTACACGAGTGGCCGGGGGCACGATGACGTGAAGTTTATGGCACAGGCTCTGAAGGTCCAGCACGGTATGCTGGACCTTAAGAGCACATGTGTTGGTGACATAACCAGCTGCATGCACTCCGAATATCTCCTAAACAGTGTAAGTTTAGGAGATATTCACAGTACCTAACGGTAAGCCTTATTTTTGGCTTACCTGTAGGTATAAGTAGTAAAACAGAGTTTACTACCACTTTAGGCATGAATGGCTGTAGATGGATCAAAATTTGTCCATTCCCTGCTGAACCAGCCAAATTTTGAACCATCTATGGCCAGCTTTAAGCCTGACAGGAAAACACCTAATTTAGTTTTATCATCAGCTATTTATTCAGCAGGGTAGCAGAGATAACTGAAGTGACTGCACTTGTGATTCATTGCAGGTTCATCTTCATTTCTCATTTAGCACATGGGAAATTTAACAAAATGACCAAATAACCCTTAGCACTTAAGCAGTACCTCCCAGGTACCTGGCTGGTTCTTGTGCTGGGTTATGTGGCCTTCATAGTTAATGGGAAAAAACCTGGCCAGCGGAAAAAAGGTCCCTAAATACTGAGAACTCCCCAATACACGTCATTGTAAAAGACCACATGTACTACGTGTGAACACTATTTTATCTTTCTCCCTTTCTCTCCTTTTGTAGCATGGTTTACCTTGTTATATCCTTACTCATAGATACTCATAGATATATTCAAATAAACCTTGGGATACCTGGTTTTACAAGCTCTGCAGCTCAAAAAACAGTTGTTTAGGTTATATTACCACTTCTACCACTTTTGAGAACCTATGTCTTTAAACACCCAGATGAGTAGGATGCATCTTACATATATATTCTATACAATGCCTGTTTCCATTACAAGATACTCTGCTGAGTTGAGCCATATAAACAAGAAGTAGGAGAATCAGTAGATCATACTCAATGGTTAATTTGGGCTAAACGCATTACCAGATGTTATATTGTTATGGCATTACATTGAAAGATTTTGTTAGCTGGGCCATGGACCCTGCTAGATTGGCAATTTTTTTTTCCCAACAAGTTTATCTTCTCTGGGTATAGAGAGTATAAACAAATGCTCAAATGCAAATAGATTGTGGATTAGAATTTTCTCAAAATGTTCTCAAACAAACCAAAATCACCTCCTTGTTTTTGCTCTTTTGAATGAGCTGATTCTTTAGATAACAATGTTTTCCCAAAAACTAATATTAGCTTTTTTAAAAGCTAATATGATTTTGGCAGCCGATGCAGCTGGTTACAGAAACGTACAATATTAATTTTGGATGTGATCAAGACTCAAATGGTGTGTGTATAATGTTAAAATAAAAATCAATAGATTTGATCCTGCACTCAGGGCTGCTGTTAGAAATCATGGGGCCCCATACAGCCTACCTGACAGCCCCTCCCCCCGCTCACCCGCCGCCACCGTGCCCTGCCAGTCATTAGTGGTCAAAACATTCCTTGCTCCACAGCCACATGTATACATTTATCCATGTATATGTGTGGCTGTGGGTAATGCCTCTCGCTGTGCTTATGTGATCATGATGATGATCACACAGTACAGAAGTTGTATGCCTCTCTGTATGTTTGTGTGTTTCTGTACCTTCCAGAAAACGTGAGCCTGCCCGTGCATCAGGATCCCTGTGGTGCCTGTGCTCTCAACCACTTCTCTCTCATCTCCCGCCGACCAGCTACAACCCGTCCTTTGCCTCCTCAGTTACTGAGGGATGAAAGGAGAATCACTCCGCCAGAGATCAGCTGTCATCAGCTGCGGCCAGCAGGAACTTTAAAAAGTGCGGCGCTGGCTTTAGACGCCTGCACCCCGAAATTAAAAAAATAGTCGCTCTCTGCTAGTCCCTCTCTGCTAGTCACCTCCTGGGCCCCTCTGCTGTGCTGATGGGACACAGGTAAAATATATTTATGTTACAGCAAGCCTAGAAACATTATCAATGCTTTCACCTGGGCAAAGTGCTTTCACCATAGCTGAAGAATAAAGTTGTCCAGGCCCCCCTGCTGAGCCGGGCCCGGTACAGGAGGGCTGGTTGTACTGCCCTATCAGCGACTCTGCCTGCACTAGTCAGAGCTTACCTTCAACGGGTCCTTCTATTTGCAATCTCATGTTCTCCTATTTGTGCTGCCTCTATGCTCTTCTCTTTCCTAGTTTTAGCTCTATCTCACTTTATTATCTTTCTGGTTATTACCTCAGTCACTTAAAGTTTTATTCATAGCCGCCAATGTTAAAGCATTAATATTTCCTTTTGCTTTGGATAAATTAAGGCGGGCCATAGACAGAGCACATTTCCTGTAAACAAAATTGATTAATAAGGGGTTAAATAGGAACAATTTTTATCTAAAAGGAAATTGTTTCTTGTCAGGTTGCTTTAACCCTTTCACTGCCAGAGCCGTTTTTGCTTTTTTTGCACACATGTTTGCACACATATTTAAATATTCATTTTAGGCCTAAAGATCACATAAAACCCCCATAACACTATACATTTTCTGAAAGCAGATACACTAGAGAATAAAATGACTGTAGTTTACATTTTTATTTCACAAAATATTACTGCAAAGGTCAAGGAAATGCGAACTTTCAGTAAAAATACACTAAAGTTAATTTTAGGGCAAACAAAAGCTATAAATTACCCATTTTTTTTTTCTTTTGGATAAAGGTTTTATGTAAATGAAAATAAAAACTAACAATACAAGCACCCCTGTCAGTGTATTCTGACTCGTCACTGCCAGAATACACTGATCAGTGGCTGCAGTTGATTAGTTGATTAGTAGTCGCCACTGGTCAACAAGTTTTCAAGTATAGAGGTTAAATTTGTTTGGGGTATGGCGCTGCTCACTAATCCTATTGGGATCAGTACTCCAGTATAGTATAGTGTGATAAACAGAAAATAGTGAATAAATGTGATCTAACCACCCTTGAAGTAGTGGTAGTGCCGCTATGTTCATAAAATTAAAAATCAAAAATCAACACCAAATGCACACCACAATGAACATGGGAAATTGTGTAAGGTATCAAACTATCTGTGTGTTCCTAAAAGAAGCGATGCCAGCTGCACACACAATTGAGAATTATATAGATATCTCATCCATGGCATCGCATATTCCAAACATCAAACTTCAAACAGTAATGAGTAGTGTTGAGCGAACCCGAACTGTAAAGTTCGGGTCCGTACCGAACTTTAGCTTTTTCCCGAACGCGAACCCGAACCCGGACTTTTGCGCAAAGTCCGGGTTCGGGTTCGGGTTCGGCAATCTAATTACACAGTTAGAAATGATTCAGGGGCCAGCCAATCACCTTTTGATTAGCTGGTGTGCCCTTAGAAGCCATCATAGCCATGCCTACTAATGGCATGGCTGTGATTGGTCAGTGCAACATGTGACCCAGCTTCTATATAAGCTAGAGGCACACAGCACACACGTCACTCTGCTTCAGAATAGATAGGGAGAGGATCTTGTCTGCTGCTGCTGCTTTTAGGGAGAGATAGAAAAATACATGAGTTAGTCCTGATTCTGGAATCTGAGGGAAAAGATAGAGAGACAGTGTAGTGTAGGGCCAGGTTCCTGTTTTTTGCTTTTAGGGAGAGAGATATATTATATAGGAATAGGAGTCCAGATTCAGAGATATAACTCAGCGATCTGCATAGGTTTACCTGTTTGTGTTGCAGTGCAGTCTTTTTACACTGCTATGAGCCCAGTGTCAGAGAAAATCTACCTTTTATCTGCAAGCTCAGTGCACCAGCACTGCATATATTACGTTGAGAGATACACCGTTTCCATACTGTGGGTGTAGTCTGCTCTTGGAAAAAGATCCATTTAGGACAAAAAAAAAAGGCACTTTATTGTGCTCTTTTCCAAAAGACCCATTAAGGGCAAAAAAAAAAAAAAAATTCCATTTTATTTTGCTCGTGCAAAAAAGACCCGTTTAGGGCAAAAAAAAAAAAAAAAAATTGCACTTTAATGTACGCTTGCAAAAAGACCCATTTAGGGCCACAAAAATATTTTGCAGTGTGTTATACATATGTGGAGGCGTGTGAAATAAACAATTTCTATATATTTGTCTTCTACTGTGCTATACTAAAAAAACAACATTTTTTTTGAATAGCATTTTCTGCAGTTCTGTAGCTGTGCGATTCAGCGGTTACGTACTGTGGGTGTGTTGTGGTCTTCCAAAAAACGCCATTTAGGGCCACAAAAAATATTTTGCAGTGTGTTATACATATGTGGAGGTGTGTGAAATAAACAATTTATATATAGTTTTCTTCTACTGTGCTATACTAAAAAAACAACATTTTTTTTGAATAGCATTTTCTGCAGTTCTGTAGCTGTGCGATTCAGCGGTTACGTACTGTGGGTGTGTTGTGGTCTTCCAAAAAACGCCATTTAGGGCCACAAAAATATTTTGCAGTGTGTTATACATATGTGGAGGTGTGTGAAATAAACAATTTCTAAATAGTTTTATTCTACTGTGCTATACTAAAAAAAAAAAACATTTTTTTTGAATAGCATTTTCTGCAGTTCTGTAGCTGTGCGATTCAGCGGTTACATACTGTGGGTGTATTGTGGTCTTCCAAAAAACGCCATTTAGGGCCACAAAAAATATTTTGCAGTGTGTTATACATATGTGGAGGTGTGTGAAATAAACAATTTCTAAATAGTTTTCTTATACTGTGCTATACTAAAAAAACAAACATTTTTTTGATTAGCATTTTCAGCAGTTCTGTAGCTGTGCGATTCAGCGGTTACGTACTGTGGGTGTGTTGTGGTCTTCCAAAAAACGCCATTTAGGGCCACAAAAAATATTTTTCAGTGTGTTATACATATGTGGAGGTGTGTGAAATAAATAATTTCTATATAGTTTTCTTCTACTGTGCTATACTAAAAAAACAACATTTTTTTTTGAATAGCATTTTCTGCAGTTCTGTAGCTGTGCGATTCAGCGGTTACGTACTGTGGGTGTATTGTGGTCTTCCAAAAAACGCCATTTAGGGCCACAAAAAATATTTTGCAGTGTGTTATACATATGTGGAGGTGTGTGAAATAAACAATTTCTAAATAGTTTTCTTCTACTGTGCTATACTAAAAAAACAACATTTTTTTTGAATAGCATTTTCTGCAGTTCTGTAGCTGTGCGATTCAGCGGTTACGTACTGTGGGTGTGTTGTGGTCTTCCCAAAAACGCCATTTAGGGCCACAAAAAATATTTTGCAGTGTGTTATACATATGTGGAGGTGTGTGAAATAAACAATTTCTAAGTAGTTTTCTTCTACTGTGCTATACTAAAAAAAAAAAAAAATTTGGAATAGCATTTTCTGCAGTTCTGTAGCTGTGCGATTCAGCGGTTACGTACTGTGGGTGTGTTGTGGTCTTCCAAAAAACGCCATTTAGGGCCACAAAAAATATTTTGCAGTGTGTTATACATATGTGGAGGTGTGTGAAATAAATAATTTCTATATAGTTTTCTTCTACTGTGCTATACTAAAAAAACAACATTTTTTTTGAATAGCATTTTCTGCAGTTCTGTAGCTGTGCGATTCAGCGGTTACGTACTGTGGGTGTATTGTGGTCTTCCAAAAAATGCCATTTAGGGCCACAAAAAATATTTTGCAGTGTGTTATACATATGTGGAGGTGTGTGAAATAAACAATTTCTAAATAGTTTTCTTCTACTGTGCTATACTAAAAAAACAAAAAATTTTTTGAATAGCATTTTCTGCAGTTCTGTAGCTGTGCGATTCAGCGGTTACGTACTGTGGGTGTGTTGTGGTCTTCCCAAAAACGCCATTTAGGGCCACAAAAAATATTTTGCAGTGTGTTATACATATGTGGAGGTGTGTGAAATAAACAATTTCTAAATAATTTTCTTCTACTGTGCTATACTAAAAAAACAAATTTATTTTTAAATAGCATTTTCTGCAGTTCTGTAGCTGTGCGATTCAGCGGTTATGTACTGTGGGTGTATTGTGGTCTTCCAAAAAACGCCATTTAGGGCCACAAAAAATATTTTGCAGTGTGTTATACATATGTGGAGGTGTGTGAAATAAACAATTTCTAAGTAGTTTTCTTCTACTGTGCTATACTAAAAAAACAAAAATTTTTTGGAATAGCATTTTCTGCAGTTCTGTAGCTGTGCGATTCAGCGGTTACGTACTGTGGGTGTGTTGTGGTCTTCCAAAAAACGCCATTTAGGGCCACAAAAAATATTTTGCAGTGTGTTATACATATGTGGAGGTGTGTGAAATAAACAATTTCTATATCGTTTTCTTCTACTGTGCTATACTAAAAAAACAACATTTTTTTTGAATAGCATTTTCTGCAGTTCTGTAGCTGTGCGATTCAGCGGTTACGTACTGTGGGTGTGTTGTGGTCTTCCAAAAAACGCCATTTAGGGCCACAAAAAATATTTTTCAGTGTGTTATACATATGTGGAGGTGTGTGAAATAAATAATTTCTATATAGTTTTCTTCTACTGTGCTATACTAAAAAAACAACATTTTTTTTTAATAGCATTTTCTGCAGTTCTGTAGCTATGCGATTCGGCGGTTACGTACTGTGGGTGTATTGTGGTCTTCCAAAAAACGCCATTTAGGGCCACAAAAAATATTTTGCAGTGTGTTATACATATGTGGAGGTGTGTGAAATAAACAATTTCTAAATAATTTTCTTCTACTGTGCTATACTAAAAAAACAAATTTATTTTTAAATAGCATTTTCTGCAGTTCTGTAGCTGTGCGATTCAGCGGTTATGTACTGTGGGTGTATTGTGGTCTTCCAAAAAACGCCATTTAGGGCCACAAAAAATATTTTGCAGTGTGTTATACATATGTGGAGGTGTGTGAAATAAACAATTTCTAAGTAGTTTTCTTCTACTGTGCTATACTAAAAAAACAAAAATTTTTTGGAATAGCATTTTCTGCAGTTCTGTAGC
Source organism: Rana muscosa (assembly GCA_029206835.1). Classification (NCBI taxonomy): domain Eukaryota; kingdom Metazoa; phylum Chordata; class Amphibia; order Anura; family Ranidae; genus Rana; species Rana muscosa. Next base: position 76,270,062 of record CM055127.1, read on the forward strand.
TGTGCGATTCAGCGGTTACGTACTGTGGGTGTGTTGTGGTCTTCCAAAAAACGCCATTTAGGGCCACAAAAAATATTTTGCAGTGTGTTATACATATGTGGAGGTGTGTGAAATAAACAATTTCTATATCGTTTTCTTCTACTGTGCTATACTAAAAAAACAACATTTTTTTTGAATAGCATTTTCTGCAGTTCTGTAGCTGTGCGATTCAGCGGTTACGTACTGTGGGTGTGTTGTGGTCTTCCAAAAAACGCCATTTAGGGCCACAAAAAATATTTTTCAGTGTGTTATACATATGTGGAGGTGTGTGAAATAAATAATTTCTATATAGTTTTCTTCTACTGTGCTATACTAAAAAAACAACATTTTTTTTTAATAGCATTTTCTGCAGTTCTGTAGCTATGCGATTCGGCGGTTACGTACTGTGGGTGTATTGTGGTCTTCCAAAAAACGCCATTTAGGGCCACAAAAAATATTTTGCAGTGTGTTATACATATGTGGAGGTGTGTGAAATAAACAATTTCTAAATAGTTTTCTTCTACTGTGCTATACTAAAAAACCAACATTTTTTTGAATAGCATTTTCTGCAGTTCTGTAGCTGTGCGATTCAGCGGTTACGTACTGTGGGTGTGTTCTGCTCTTCCAAAAACACCCATTTAGGGCAGGATCCTAAATTTGGAAAATATGAGGAGAAGGTCAAAGGGACCTGCTGGCCCCAGTCGTGGTGCTGCTGGTGGAGCTCCTGTTGCAGGGAGAGGACGTGGTGGATCTGTGCCAGATACACGCACAAGTGAAACACCCTCCTCAGGTGCGAGTAGGCGACCGAGCCTGCGGCGGTATTTTGTCACGCCTAATGAGGCTGTACGAATGTTTAGGTCAGGACAAGTACAGGCGATAGTAGATTGGGTTGCTGACAGTGCCTCGGGTTCCTCAACATTGTCTCCCACCCACTCTTCTGATGAAAGATCAGAGTTGGCACCTGAAACCCATGTCCATCAGTCTTTCACCTCACCCCCTTGCAAATCAGCCAAGCAGTCTGAGCCCCAAATCATGCAGCAGTCTCTTCTGCTTTTCGATGACTCTGTTAGGAGGGTTTCCCAGGGCCATCCACCTAGCCCTGCCCCAGAAGTGGAAGAGATTGAGTGCACCGATGCCCAACCACTTATATTTCATGATGAGTACATGGGAGGACCATCGCAGCACGTCTCGGATGATGACGAAACACAGGTGCCAACTGCTGCTGCTTTCGCAATTGTGCAGACAGACAAGGAGGGCAGTGGTGAAGACTGGGTGGAAGATGATGTGGAGGACGATGAGGTCCTCGACCCCACATGGAATCAACGTTATGCAGGTGACCAGTGTAGTTTGGAGGAAGAGGCGGTGGTCGCACAGAGCCACCAGCACAGCAGAAGAGGGAGCAGGGTGCAAAAGCGGAGCGTCCGTCCCCTACACAGTATGTCTGCTACTGCCCAACGCAGCAAGGGACCAAGCACACCAAAGCCAGGTCCAAGGAGTTCCCTAGCGTGGCAGTTCTTCACACAATGTGCTGATGACAAGACACGAGTGGTTTGCACGCTGTGCAATCAGAGCCTGAAGCGAGGCATAAACGTTCTCAACCTGAGCACAACCTGCATGACCAGGCATCTAAGTGCAAAGCACGAGCTGCAGTGGAGTAGACACCTCAAAACCAAGAAAGGTCTCTGGCTCCTCCTGCTTCCTCTTCTGCTGCAGTCTCGGCCTCTTCATCCACCTCTGTAGTGACAGTGGCACCTGCCAACCCGCAAACAGAGGATCTGCCAGCAACACTACCACCTGGGTCACCAACCATCTCCACAATGTCCCATGGAAGCGTTCAGCTCTCTATCTCCCAAACATTGGAGCGGAAGAGGAAGTACCCCCCTAGCCACCCGCGATCCCTGGCCCTGAATGCCAGCATTTCAAAACTCCTGGCCTTTGAAATGCTGTCATTCCGTCTGGTGGAGACGCAGAGTTTTAAAAGCCTGATGGCATTGGCTGTCCCACAGTACGTCGTGCCCAGCCGCCACTACTTTTCCAGGCGAGCCATCCCTTCCCTGCACTACCAAGTGGGGGACAAAATCAGGTGTGCACTGCGCAACGCCATCTGTGGCAAGGTCCACCTAACTACGGATGCGTGGACCAGTAAGCACGGTCAGGGACGTTATATCTCCCTAACAGCACACTGGGTAAATGCAGTGGCGGCTGGGCCTGAGGCAGATAGCAGTTTGGCGCATGTCCTTCCACCACCGAGGATTGCAGGGCGCTTCAGTTTGCCTCCTGTTGCTAACTCCTCCTACTCTGCTTCCTCATCCTCTACCGCCTCCTCATCCGGTCAGCGTAACACCTTCACCACCAACTTCAGCACAGCCAGGGGTAAACGACAGCAGGCAGTTTTAAAACTTTCCTGTTTGGGGGAAAAACCCCACACCGCGCAGGAGTTGTGGAGGGACATGGAACAACAGACCAATGAGTGGTTGCTGTCAGTGAGCCTCAAGCCCGGCCTGGTGGTGTGCGATAATGGGCGAAATCTCGTAGCAGCTCTGGGCCTAGCCGGTTTGACGCACATCCCTTGCCTGGCGCATGTGCTGAACTTGGTGGTCCAGAGGTTCCTTAAAAATTACCCCAATATGCCAGAGCTGCTGCAGAAAGTGCGGGCTGTGTGTGCGCACTTTCAGCGTTCTCACCCTGCTGCTGCTCGCCTGTCAGCGCTGCAGCGTAACTTCGGCCTTCCCGCTCACCGCCTCATATGTGACGTGCCCACAAGGTGGAACTCCACCTTGCACATGCTGGCCAGACTGTGCGAGTATCAGCAGGCGATAGTGGAGTTTCAGCTGCAGCAATCACGCGTGAGTCACTCTGCGGAACAGCACCACTTCACCACCAATAACTGGGCCTCCATGCGAGACCTGTGTGCCTTGTTGCGCTGTTTCGAGTACTCCACCAACATGTCCAGTGCCAATGACGCCGTTCTCAGCGTTACTATCCCAGTTCTATGCCTCCTTGAAAAAACGCTTCGGGCGATGATGGAAGAGGATGTGGCACAGGAGGATGAGGAGGAGGAGGAGGAGGAAGCGGGATCATTTCAAAGGCTTTCAGGGCAGTCTTTTACAAGTGGCTACGAGGGTGGGTTCCTGCACCAACAAACGCCAGGTACACAATTGTCCGGCAGAAAGGGCACAGTTCTGGAGGATGACGAGGTGGAGGAGGAGATGGAGGAGGAGGAGGAGCCATTTTCACAGCAGGGTGGCACCCAGACCAGCTCGTGGCCATCACTGGTGCGTGGCTGGGGGGATACAGAGGACACAGACGATACACCTCCCACAGAGGACAGCTTTTCTTTGCCTCTGGGCAGCCTGGCACACATGAGCGATTACATGCTGCAGTGTTTCCGCAATGACCGCCGAGTTGCCCACATTTTAACTGGTGCTGATTACTGGGTGGCCACCCTGCTGGATCCCCGTTACAAGGACAACGTACCGTCCTTAATTCCCTCACTGGAGCGGGATCGTAAGATGCGCGAGTACAAGCGCACGCTGGTAGACGCGCTGCTGGTGGCATTCCCACCTGACAGCGGGCGTACGGTGGAAGCACAAGGCGAAGGCAGAGGAGGAGGAAGAGGTCGCCAACGCAGCCGGGGCACCGGCAGCACCTCAGAAGGCAGGGTTAGCATGGCTGAAATGTGGAAAAGCTTTGTCAGCACGCCACAACAACCAGCACCACCAGCTGAGATGGAACGTCTTAGCAGGAGGCAGCATTTCACCAACATGGTTGAGCAGTATGTGTCCACAGGCCTACACATACTGGATGACGGGTCTGCCCCCTTTAACTTCTGGGTCTCCAAATTGGGCACATGGCCTGAGCTTGCCCTTTATGCCTTGGAGGTGCTGGCCTGCCCTGCAGCCAGTGTATTATCTGAACGTGTATTTAGCACGGCAGGGGGCGTTATCACAGACAAGCGCAGCCGCCTGTCCAGAGCCAATGTGGACAAGCTCACGTTCATTAAAATGAACCAGGCATGGATCCCACAGGACTTGTCCGTACCTTCTGCAGAATAGACATGTATACCGGTGTTGTGACAAAAACTGTCCGGCCATCGGATTGTGTCCGGCCCGTACTGCGAAGGCGCAGCGCTTGCGCAGTCCAGAGGACAAGGAGATTCACAAAATCTCCGAAGATGAACGGCGCCTGCGCCGTGAGTGCAGGTTCAGGCCCCAACATCCAAGTGGACATACGGTAGCACATAGTAACAGGGCCCCTCACGGGCTCGCTTCGATCGCCACGCTTCGGGCACGGCCTCACTTGGCTCGGCTTGAACCACGGATGGTGTGGCCTTCACCTGAACTCACCACGCAGGTGCCGTTCATCTTGGGAGATTTTCGAAATCCTCTTGTCCTACATACTGAGCAAGCGCAGTACAGGGTGGACACTATTCGACGGGGGACAGAATTCGACACATCACTGGCCTTACCCAGCCATTGTTGTATTTTTGAACCAGTGTTGGCTACCTTGTCCTCCTCCAATGCCGCTTCCACCTACACAGCCACATCCACCGCCACCTCAACCTCCTACTCCATATGGACCTCGTCCTCCTAGGTCAAGATTATAATTTTTATTTTATTTTTTTGTAGCGCACAGATCCTTTCGCCCTTACCTGCCTTTATGTTGTTGGCTCCTCGCAGGAGGGAGAAAGGCACACCGCACTACCAGCCCGTACCCTCCTATATAAAGAGGTTGAGCGTGTACTTGACGGGCCGTGTCCACAGCCGGAGTCAAAACTCCTCCAGAGGATGATTCTCACCTCTACTGTAGGTAGAGGCAAGTCCTTTAATTCCCAGTAAAGTCAATGTCCACACCAGCTGAAATTACAACTCTTATTCTCTCATGGCAAAATAAACTCTACTCGGATAGAAAAGGTTAGAGCAAAGAAACAGGACAGCTTAAGGTGTGGAGGAGGTCCAGGCACAAACGTAGCACATTCACTTCACTGCTTAGGTTTCTCAAACAGTTTTAGGTGCACGGTCTCTGCCACAGACCTTGAGGTTGGTCTCTGCCACAGACCGGGTGTACAAGGCCCCTGCCACGGACCTGGAGAACTTTGGTCTCTGCCACAGACCAGGGTGTATAAGGCCCCTGCCACGGGCCGGGTGAATAAGGCCTCTGATACAGTCAAGATGACCTTGAGCTTCTCCTTCTACGAACCTAGCCCATATCAAGGGGAAGACATCTCTCCAGGGAGTCAACAGACCCTTCCTTCACCGTGACTCCCGCATCGGTCCATCAGAATGATCCTCCCTTCCCTGGAACATGGTCCCCTACACAGGGCGGCGCCCTAAGACTCCTCGACCCTTAGCGGACTCCAGACGAAGGCTCTGGACTCCAGGCTTTACTCCCGCACCTAGGCCTCCATACCCAGGGCAGCAGGAACTCCAGGATAGTACCTCACCCCGGGCTAAAGGTACCCGAGATGGAACAGGAACACATGCACCCAGGCCGAAGGCACCTGGGTGTGGACCCCACTGGACATCAGCCCCCAGGCCAAAGGTCTGCCCCTTTTATATGGTCTCCCGGCATGCACAGCAGGTTCCCCGCCCCGCTGTACTACTGCCAAGAGGAGACACAAAAGGCACAGCACTGTAACGGCGGTTCAACCCTAGCCTACCATGGCAGCGCCACCTGTAGGCCGCAGGGAACTGCACACCAATACTGTCCCCCGAGGACAAAATGGTCCATGAATCCTACAGAATTAGGGTGTTTGAGCCTATTTACCACTCAAACACTTCCCTTAAATTTAGCACCCCGCTACATTTTTATTTCAAAGTATTTTATTTTCCCACTAGCTTATCCATTACATTTAATAATTTATTCCAGAAAGGGCGTATTCTGGGGCATTCCCACCATATGTGTGGCATTGTGCCGTTGAGTTTCTGAGGTTCTTAACGACTTCCCGTACCTCTTCTGCTGAAAAGGGGGCCTCCAGCATATTTTTTTATTTTTTTTATGTTATTTTAAGTTATTTCCCTATCCACATTTGTTTGCAGAGCACTTGCCATGCTCTTAACAACATTTTGCTGCCATTTGCAGCCCTCTAGCCCTTTCCATTACTTTTTTAGAGCCTTTTTAGTCCTTAGAAGTCCAGGTCCCCATTGACTTCAATGGAGTTCGGGTTCGGGTTCGGGGTTCGGGTTAAAGTTCGGTCCCGAACCCGTCGAACCCGAACATCCAGGTGTCTGCTCAACTCTAGTAATGAGTCCAAAAAAGTGTGATGATAACGGTACAAATAGCTAGGTCTCAGAAATGAGGCACTAGTCTGTAGCTACAGATGGCCTGACTCTGCCAGACAATGTGAATCTAAATGAAATTTGTGGCAAGAAAAAACAAGAAAAAACAAGAAAAAACAATGGCAAGAAAAAACAAATGGCAAGAAAAAACACAGTCCTCTTCATAAAGCTGGTAAGGTAACGTTCTGCTCTTCAATTAGACATGCAGTTCATCCCCCACATGTGTCCCCACTCACCAGATCCTTTCACCCCCACAGGGGTAGACAGCATGAAGGGATATCCGGGTTGCATGTACAAAGAGAGATGTCAGCTGTGTAGGTTCCTCAGAAATGTTTTGGAATTCCGTGGAGGGAAGGACTCCCAGTTACCTCGTTAATAAAAGCACAAAAAAGCTCCCATAGTGCAGGTAAAAAACTTTGGGCTTTATTAAAACATAGCGCAAAGAGTCTTCAATAGATAAAATGCACGAACAAAAATAAAAATAAAAATAAAAACAAAAAACAAACACAGTCCCTAGCTCGCATAAGAGCAGCGATCAGTACAAGCTGGTATACGCAGTGTGCGTCCCAACTGCGTTCCAGCTGTACTTCCGGGTTAGCGTGGTGTGCGTAAAACGTAGCTCCGCCTTACGCGTTTCGTCATTGGACTTCGTCTAGAGGCGGCACCACCTTACGCTACCTCCACGCTTAAGAAGGAAGAGCGTCACTTCAGACCCACCCACTCCCTCCGGGCTAGCGAATCAGACCATAAATTAGCAAAGCATCATCGGCCAATAGGCTGATCATGGTGGGATAAGAGAAAATATCTCCGTGGACAATTTTATCCCGGGCCATACTATATATCGTGACGCTCTTATAGTTAATTAATATAGCAAGGTTAGGAGGCTGGAAAATCTGTCATATACATAGATCATATGTTTCTATCCAAAACTGACACATATGCATATATGTGTATATTACCATATACAATGCTCCATCTATCCTATGTATAGCTCTTTCTATGATAAGTGTTATGCACCCTCTGTGATGATGCTAGGTAACTCCACTGGATGCACTGTGCAAACCCAGCTAGTACCTGGTAAACATGTAGAAGTTACCACATGTAAAATGTAACTATATATATATATAATGTAGATATAATGCGGCCTCTATAGTACGGTAGCTGTACTGTATGCACTAAGCAGACCCAGCTCGTACCTATTAGTCATCAGGAAAGTGTTAGTTCATGAGATAGAATGACAGAATTGAATGCAATAAAAGATATATGTATAGTGCAAACGTCATGCCATTTATATGTATGTATCCAGGCTGAAACTAATCTACTATAACCCCCACTGAGACTAGGGGGATCCGATAGAAATGGATATGAAGTATACAATAAATAATATATGTAAATAAAAAATAATGGTACATTGGTAGGCCCCAATAGGGCGATGCTTACTATGTATACCGGATTATGTTATAGTACACTCCTGGTTATACAGAGCATATCATGCCCATCCTTGTGTCCAGGCCACCCCAAAGGCTACCAGTAATTGATAGCCAACTGGGAAAGGATTGATGTAGGTGAATATTTTGGGAGGGCCAGTCTATTCATGGGTTAGCTATGAAGCAATTTAAATCTATATCTATGTTCAACCCTTTCGGCGCCAAAGACCCGAGTCGATAGATCCAACTGGTTTCATTCTGGGAGATGCAGGTGGCTTTATTACCCCCCCTCCAATGATCCTTAATCAAGTCAATCCCATAGAATATGAGTCCAGTTGGATCTCTCCTATGGAATAAATCAAAATGTTGTGAAAGGTTATGTTTAGGAAACCCTTTCTTTATGTTATTTATATGCTCCCTAATGCGTACACACAATGGACGTGTAGTCCGACCCACATATTGTAAGTGGCACGGGCATTCGATGACATAAGTGACGTGGGTGCTGTTGCACGTTATCAATTCACAAATTTTGTATTCCTTCTGGTCCGTCCTAGATTTAAATGTTTCTTTCTTACGTGGCTGTTTCTTACTAACCCTACATGCCAAACATCTTTGGCATTTATAGAACCCCTTCATTTCGGGGAAGATATTAACTACTTTTGGTGCGTTAATCACATTGTGAACTATGTGATTCCGCAAATTCGGGGCTTTTCTGTACACAAACGCTGGTTTGTTAGGTAAGACCGTAGATAGTACTCTGTCTTCCTTGCGGATAGGCCAATATTTCTTAATGATACCCTCTAAGACCCTATGTTGGTTATTGTACCCAGTAATAAATGCCAATTCCATTTTGTTCTTCTTAGTAACGGTTTTATTCAATAGGCTGGATCTGTCTATCTTGGAGATCTCTTCCTTCATCTTAATCAAGGATGTCATCCCATAACCTTTTTCTTGGAATCTGCTGATGATAACATCCGCTTGCTGATTAAAGTCGACTAGTGAGCTGCAGTTTCTCCGCAATCGCAGCATTTGTCCTTTGGGGACATTCCCCTTCCATTTAGGGTGATGGCAGCTGGATGACGGGATGTATCCGTTACGATCCGTAACTTTAAAATAAGTTTTTGTATGGAGAAGATCCCCCTGTTTGAAAATCTCCAGGTCCAGATAGTCGATTTTTTGTTGGTCACATTTTCCCGTAAAGGTCAGCCCGTGCCTGTTATTATTTAGTTGTTGGAGGAAGGTTTGGAAGGTTTCCATTGGTCCATCCCATAGTATAACTAAGTCATCTATGTACCTCCGGTACAGTTTGACTTCAGGGAGGTTTCTGTGATAAATGTACTCCTCTTCCCACATAGTCATTAGGAGGTTCGCTACACTAGGGGCAGTTTTCAAGTATGTCTCTTTGACAGAAGTGTATCAAACAATCGACTACTGTCTAGCGGAAAACACGCTGATTAAAACTTTCCTGGTTCCTGCTGAACCTTCACAAAGTTCAATCAATCAATGACCAGCTTTACTTTGTGTCTCTCTATTAAAACAGATAGTGCTTTCTTTACAGCAACAAATTCTACATCTGCTGTTTTCACACAGCAACTCTCGGCTGTCATTTTGACAGCCAGGAATTGAACGAAAGTGCAAAGGGATTCACGTCCTTTGAACTTTGTCCTTTGAACTTCGATTACGTTTTTATGAGTGTATGTACCCATCCTAGTATCCACAACTAGCTAACTACCTATTGGAAAAAAAAAATTATAAACACAGAGCTCATTTATCATGGGGCACTAAAAAGCCAAGACCATACAATACCCAGTGACATAATTTTTGCTGGTCTTCCCTTGGCTTCCCCTACCAAACCTTAGACTCATTACTTGAAAGCACTGTTAGCGATGAAGGTTCTCCTTTAGCTAAACATTTTATTTTGAAGCAGAAGCTGTTATTTGTTAATTTCTTCATCCAGTACACCCTAATTTCCCTTACTACCCATATGATATGGATGCTTCTGATGATGTCTTCTCCATTGGTAGGATTCAAGTTTTACTCATACAATATCAAAGGCTTTAACCGTCCCAAGAAGTTGTATCAAGTTTTATAGCACCACAAACAAAAAGTGCATATTTTATTACTACAAGAGACCCACTTTTAACTAGATCATGTCTCTAAATTAAAAAAAAAAAATACTATCCTTTTTGGCTTCATAATACTAGATCTTCAGTGCCTTGAAAAAGTATTGCAATAAAAATGTAAAAAACGTGAAAACAATTCCACACATCATCTAACTAGGTTGTAAGTAAAAAAAAAAAAAAACTTGAGAACAGTCCATATACAGTGCCTTGAAAAAGTATTCATACCCCTTGAGATTTTCCAAATTTTCTTGTTACAACCAAAAACGTAAATGCATTTTATTGGGATTTTATGTGCTAGAACATCCAAAAGTACATAAATGTGAAGTGGAAGGAAAATAATAAGTTGTTTTCACATTTTTTATAAATAAATATCTGAAAAGTGTGGCGTGCGTTTGTATTCAGCCCCCTTTATTCTGATACCCCTAACTAAAATCTAGTTGAACCAATTGCCTTCAGAAGTCACCTATTTAGTTAATAGAGTCCATCTGTGTGTAATTTAATCTCAGTATAAATACAGCTGTTCAGGGAAGCCCTCAGAGGTTTGTTAGAGAACCTTAGTGAACAAACAGCATCATGAAGACCAAGGAACACACCAGACCGTGTTCTGTCTCAAGGACATTCAGCTAAACCATTCTTATCCCATAAACATGATACCATATTTCTTCGATCGCAGTTTTATTGGAACAAGCTAGGTGAAACTACAAACAACAAGAATAAACCTTGATAAGTACAATATCCCATACATTTAGCATACATTGCAGAGACAAAGATACACAGTACAATATGAGACAGTAAAAACTTACTTTTTAAGTTCTCTAAGGGTTGATGGTAAGAGATTGAAATAAGTCATATCCTGCCTCCTGCAGTGTCATGGTGAATGCGTCTCTTCCTGTAAGATTTTACCCAGAATACTATGCTTTCTAATCGCTTCCTGGGTTATACATTTAATGCATTTAATAATGAACAAACTGAAACAATACCAAAAAGGGACGCTAGATGGCGCCTACGCTGTGCAAATGATTTCTATAGAAATTACAACCTTAAATGTCATTTTAATCAACACAAATACAGATAATCAGAATATAGACATCTGATGGACAGAACACTCCCCGCCTGACGTCAAGTGACGTCACTAACAGAGTCCTCCGTAGAAAGTAATAGAACAAGTTCAGTCACTGGTCTTAAAAACACTTTGGCCTCATTCTGTTGGAAGGTCTTGACCTCGACCTTACAGACAAGATTATCTTTGCTTGGCAGTACTTTGGTGACTAGACCTAAAGGCCACATATTCCTTAGTGTCTGGCAATCTTTCATGAGCACAACATCACCAAGTTTAAGATTAGGTTTTTTAGTGTGCCACTTCCTCCTTAGTTGTAGAGTAGATGTGTATTGGTCCTTCCACCGACTCCAGAAGGTATTGGCAAGGGTTTGAACTTGTCTCCATTGACGTTTGTAAAGGTCTTTCTCACAAAACTCTCCAGCTGGAGCACCGGCTAGACCAGTCTTTTGCGTGAGCAACATGGTAGGTGTGAGAACCATTGGATCTTTGTCTGCGTCTATTTGGTCAAACGTGGTGAGGTCATTAGTGTTACAGTCAGGACTGTGTAGAAAGGTGGGACCTGTGAACCATGAAGTACTTTTGAGGCGACTGGCCGTTACAGATCTGGTCACTAGGTCTGCAGAATTATAGTCTGTAGGCACAAAATGCCATTGCTCTGGGCGGGTGGACCTCCTTATTCTCAGCACTCTGTTATTGACATAGACGTAGAAATGCCTAGTTTCATTATGGCTGCTTGCTTTGCCTCCCACAGGCCTGTTTCTTTAAGGCTTCTGACTATATGGTAACTGCGTATCCCCAGGCTGTACAGACTTCCGAAGTCAGCTTCCCTTCTGAGGTCAGCTTGAAAATTTTACTGTTCTGTCTCAAGGACATTCAGCTAAACCATTCTTATCCCATAAACATGATACCATATTTCTTCGATCGCAGTTTTATTGGAACAAGCTAGGTGAAACTACAAACAACAAGAATAAACCTTGATAAGTACAATATCCCATATATTTAGCATACATTGCAGAGACAAAGATACACAGTACAATATGAGACAGTAAAAACTTACTTTTTAAGTTCTCTAAGGGTTGATGGCAAGAGATTGAAATAAGTCATATCCTGCCTCCTGCAGTGTCATAGTGAATGTGTCTCTTCCTGTAAGATTTTACCCAGAATACTCTGCTTTCTAATCACTTCCTGGGTTATACATTTAATGCATTTAATAATGAACAAACTGAAACAATACCAAAAAGGGACACTAGATGGCACCTGTGTAGAACTCAGCTTCTTGGATTTCTAAGTTTGCCTCTGTTGCTATTAGTTCAGCTAGCTCTGTAGCCAATACTGCAGCTCAAAGTTCCAGCCTGGGTATGGTGTGTTCAGGCAGTGGTGCAAGTTTTGCTTTTCCCATTACAAACCCTATGTGGCATTGTCCTTTAATGTCTATGGTTTTCAGGTAAGCTACAGCAGCAATTGCTTTAACAGAAGCATCCGCAAACACACAAAGTCTTTGCATCTGAACGTCTGCAGATGACAGAGGAGCATATGGGCGTGGAATTTTAAGATTGGATAGCGCTGTTAGTGAGTCCTTCCACTCTAGGCATAGGTTCTTCCTGTCAGTGGGGAGAGGGTGGTCCCAATCTAGTGACTCACAGGTTAAGTCTCTGAGTAGTGCCTTACCCTGGATGGTGACAGGTGCTGCAAAGCCTAAAGGATAGTACACTCTTTTTTTGGTAGACAGGACACCTCTACGGGTAAAGGGTTCTTCTTCTGAGCTTACTTGGAAAGTAAAGGTGTCAGATCTTAAGTCCCAAAGCAAACCAAGGCTGCGTTGCATGGGAAGTGAGTCTGTGCCTAAATCTAAGTCCTTTAACTCGTTGGAATGATCTTGGGCAGGGAAGGCTTCTAAAACTTCTCTACTGTTGGAAGCAATCTTGTGGAGCCTTAAGTTGAAATACGCAAGCATTGCCTGAGTTCTTTTGAGGAGACTGATTGCGGCTTCATTTGTGGGTAGTGATTTAAAGCAATCGTCTACATAGAAATCATTGTCCACAAATTGTCTGACATCTGACCCATACTCTGACTCTCCCACTCTAGCAGAGTGTCTGAGGCCATATATAGCAACTGCAGGGGAAGGGCTGTTGCCAAATATGTGCACCCTCATGCGGTATTCTGTGATGTCTCCAGAGGGGTTGTTGTCCCTGAAACAGAGAAACCTCAGAAAGTTTCGGTGTTCTTCTTTAACAAGAAAACAATAGAACATTTGTTGTATATCTGCCATGAATGCGACCGAATCCTTGCGGAAGCGGAGAAGTACTCCTAATAGTCTGTTGTTGAGGTCAGGGCCAGAAAGAAGGACATCATTTAGAGAGACACCCTCATGCTTGGTGCTGGAATCAAACACCACTCTAATCTGCCCTGGCTTCTTAGGGTGATAGACCCCAAATATGGGTAAGTACCAACATTCTTCTGAGTCTTTGAGGTTTGGGGCTATCTCAGCATGACCATTCTGGAATATTTTGTCCATGAAGGAAAAGAAATGTTCTCTCATCTCTGGTTTCCTTTGAAGATTGTGTCTTAGGGAAGTGAGGCGTTTATATGCTAGTTCTCTGTTGTTAGGCAATTGTTGTCTTTGTGGCCTAAAGGGAAGAGGTGCTACCCAGCTATTAGTCATGTCTTTCTCCATACTGCTTTCCATAACTTCTAGGAAGATCCTATACTCAATGGACATTGCTACCTGGTTGTCCTCTTTTGTTCTCCTGAACACTAAGCGTCCTAAGTCGCTTAGGTCATCGTCATAGGTATTGCTGTCACAGAGGGGACTTAGGAAAGGAAGAGGTACAGGGTTGTTGTGTGGTAGCTCCTTTATGAAGATGTGATTTTGACAGGGTTGGAAAAGAGAAGGACGACCATTCTCGAGGGTACTAGTGAGCAGGTTGTTAACAGATGCCGGTTTGTGTGCACCTCCCAGGCAAACATTACCTATAATGACCCAACCAAGATCCAGTTTTTGGGCATATGGAGCACTTTTAGGACCGTTGATCAGTTTCCTTACTTTGTGGACTTGCAAGATATCTCTCCCTAGGAGTAAGATTATCTGAGCCTGATCATCAAGTTCTGGTGTGAGATGTGAAATTAAATGTATCGTCACACATAGTGGTACTGTGGATACCAAGTCTAACTATGAAACAATGGTATTTAATATCCTTCGCAACAAAGAATGGTATATAGGCATTAACGAGACACGCATTAATCAATTTACAACTGAATATCTTGACATGATCGGTTCTGCCCACCAAAAAGGCCTAATAGATTTAGATCTATACAATTTTTTGAACACACGCAACCCTAGACTGGCAACTTTTTACGCCCTCCCAAAAATCCATAAACACCCTGTCCTTCCCCCTGGTAGACCTATAGTCTCAGGGATTGGCTCTTTGACTGAAAATGCCAGTAGATTTGTAGACTCCATTCTTATGCCGCATGTGCTTGCACTCCCGTCCTACACTCGTGACACCCTGGACCTACTTAAACAGATCGAAGATATGGTCGTCCCTCCCGATGCCCTGCTCGTGACTCTTGATGTCGAGGCTGTATACTCGAGCATCCCTCACGAGCAGGGCATCCGGATGGCATGCACCTTTCTCCGCGAACAGGACCACTACCACTACCACTGGGATTTCTGCGAGTTTGTTATTTCATTATTACGATTTATCTTGACCACAAACTGCTTTACTTTCAAAGAGTCCCACTTCCTCCAGGTACAGGGCGTGGCCATGGGCACCTGTTGCGCCCCAGCCTACGCCAATCTGTACCTGGGGGGGTGGGAACGTGACCTCTTTTCAGACGAATTATTGTCGATCTACACTAGCCAGGCCCTGTGCTGGCTAAGGTATATTGACGATATATTTATTATCTGGACGGGCACTCGCGCTCTACTCCAGACATTTATTGAGATCCTTAAAAACAATTGCTATAATCTCAAATTCACCTTCTCATGCGACGATCAATGTATTACTTTCTTGGATTTAACTATTTCCAAAGACATCAAAGGCTGTCTTGCATCCACGCTGTTTAGAAAGGAAACAGCTGGAAATACTATCCTACATGCAGCCAGTGCCCACCCTGAAAGCCTGATTCGAAGCATGCCCTATGCACAATATTTAAGATTACACCGCAATTGGGGGGCGTGGCCGACCGGAGCTGAAGATGGCTGCTTAAGTTGAGAGCTCCTCATCCCAGAGACGACAGCGGAACGACTACGGCCCACACAGCTACACCATCCACGGCCATCCTAGCTGCAGAACCTCTCCTGCATACAGGAATCATGTCCAGGAAAAGATACACGGACTACAAGCCGCAGAAACTGACCGAGTTTGCCTTTAAACCTGCGGAGAAGGTCAGTGGGTTCAAAGATGGCGCCGGCTCTGCCGCGCCGCGGGACCAGCGGGCCTCTTACACTGACCTTCCGGATGCTGATCCGGACAATCCATACCTCCCTGAGCCCCCAGGCAGCTCCGATCACCTCCCCGAGTGTGATCCCCTCACCAGCAGCCCCGCAAAGGCTAAAATGCGTCTTGGCACGCTGCCGCATCAGACGTCACAGGCACTAATTGAGGCCCCGGCTTTCATCCCCTTCTCCTCAAACCAGGCCCTGCACTCCTCTATGGCGTCCTTCCCCACCTCAGGGCAGCCTGTACTAGATTCAACCCTGAAAGATATGCTATTATCACTACAATCCTCTCTAATGACTGATCTCTCCTCACTCTTTACAAAAGTTACATCTGACATACACTCACTAGATGAAAGAGTGTCGACCATAGAAAGGGGTATGACTGAATGTGCCTCCACGGTGAATGGGGTCATAGATGCATATGAAGACATTAAAGAAGAACAAGCATGGCTGCGCATCAAGCTGTCCGATTTAGAAGACAGATCTTGCAGAAACAATGTTAAGCTGCGTGGGGTCCCTGAAACAATACCACCAGCTGACCTACCCAAATACGCTAAAGAGCTCATGCACATCATACTCCCTGAAGCGTCACCCAGAGATTTAATAATTGACAGAATACACAGGATTGCTAAACCATCCCATCTCGCTGCCACTGTCCCCAGAGATGTACTTATGAGAGTGCATTTTTTTTCACGTTAAGGAGAATCTCATGTTTGGGGTTCGAGCTAAATCCCCCCTTCCTGCTCCCTTTACTGATGTGCAAATGTTCCCAGATCTGTCCAAATTCACACTCCAACTCAGAAGACAACTAAACCCAATCACTAAGGGGCTCCAAAACCACAAAATCCAATATAAATGGAGACACCCAGCCACACTCCTTATCACTAAAGATGGCAAATCGCATGTGGTCAACGACCTTACTGCAGGCCTGAATCTGCTCCACGCCTGGGGTATATTGCCGGAACCACCCGCTCCTCTTCCTCCACACAACAGCAACACCCAAGCACGCCGTAACCTGGACCAAAACTTCACCTAGGTGACCACTAGTTCCACCACTATGGTGGGCCGAACAACCTTTTTTTCTCATACGCCTCTGGGATGTCAGAGTATATTTCTGAAGACTTCAGTTCTTTTTGTTCAGACTGTTTTTACCCCCTTTCGGAGGTCGCAGCGGAGATACGCTCCACCTCTATATACCACCTCAGTTGAGCACCACAGTTATAGTGGTCTTTGCTACAGTTATTACTTCGAGCTAGCATAGCGCATGCTCCTCAGAGTCGCGCCTTTATTTTGTTACACGCTGACTGTGTCCAGATTTTTGTTTCCTTTAAAGTTTTTTTTTTTTTTCTCTCTTGTATTGTTATCATTTTGACATATTGCTCTATTCACGGCTCTAGCATCCACTTTGTGGGAGGACCCGGATCCTTTCTTCTCCAGCCACGACTACCTGGACCCGCCTGACGACATACCGGATACCTACCAACTAACTGTAAGTGCAGACCTAACTCCATAGCCTTGCCCACACTTATACAATGCCCATCAATTTTCTGTCCTTGAATGTTAATGGGCTTAACCACCCAGCTAAACGCCACTCCCTGTGGAAAACTGTCCAAGATCTTCACAGCGAAGTTGTTTGCATTCAAGAAACACACCTACTACAAACCGACATACGATTGTGCACCAACCGGCTGTTTCCCCACGTCTTCCATGCACACTATGCCTCTAAAGCTAGAGGCGTTCTGATAGCAATTAGAGACAAGGTTGATTTCCACCTATCCTCTGTAACCCTTGACCAGGAGGGGCGCTACATAATCCTGGTCTGCACCATCGGCAAGTCACCATACACCATCGTCAATCTATATGCCCCAAATACTCACCAGATTAACTTTCTCCGCAAGATCTTCAGACTCATTAAATCTGTGAAGAAGGGCCACCTCATAATTTGCGGGGACTTCAACATAGTCCCAGATATTCACTTAGACTCCACTTCTGCTGCGAAAAGGAGACCTTCCCCTTTGAAAGGGCTACTAACGGCACATGACTTGCTTGACGTATGGAGGTGCCACCACGGCACAGAAAAAGACTATACTTACTTCTCTCATAGCCAAAATTCTTACTCCAGAATTGATTTGTTTCTGTCCGACAAATGGGTACTACAAAAAATTGTTGCCTCCGCAATCCACACCACCACATGGTCAGACCATGCCCCAATCTCACTTTCCATTGACGATTCTAAACGCACCCACAACTCATTTATCTGGAGAGTTAATAACTACATTCTGCAACACAAGGACTACGCTCCAGAGATAGCAGCCCACATTACTGAATTTTTTTAATTAAACGACGGCTCAGTGTCTGACCCCAACGTGGTGTGGAGTGCGCACAAGGCTTATATGAGGGGAATCCTGATGAAAATTAATGCGGTACACAGGAAGAAGAGAACGCAGCGAATAGATGAACTTTCTTCCCAGATAGCAGACCTAGAAACGCACCACAAAACCAACCCCCACACCCCTTTACCTGACCAGCTAACGTCCCTAAGACAGGAGCTTCGCTCTCTACTACTACATTCCTTTGACCGTATCCAACGAAAATTAAAAGCCACCACTTACTCCACTTCCAACAAGGCTGGGAAACGCATGGCACAGCGCCTTAAAGGTAGACGCGCCAAGTCCAAAATACTACACCTGTACCACCCTCATACTCACACCCCCTTGACGAACCTGCAGGACATCGCCAACGCATTTAGTGACTATTATAAAGACCTGTACAATTTGAATGCAGATCCGAACACCCCCCAACCCTCTCAAGACGACATTAACCACTTTCTTAATGACTTGCATCTGCCTGTTTTGACACCTGATCAACTCAAACATCTGAATGCTCCGTTCTCGGAACATGAAATACGGAAAACAATCCGTTCTATCCCCGCTGACAAAGCCCCTGGTCCCGACGGACTATCGGGCGAATATTATAGACAATTCTCTGACCAATTGATCCCACACTTGGTTGAGATATTTAATAACGCTGCCTCCTCTTCTCAGTTCCCAAATGACATGTTAAACGCTCTTATAATCACGATACCCAAACCAGGGAAGGAGCCGACCTGTCCCCAAAATTTCCGCCCGATATCCCTGCTAAATCTGGATATCAAGCTATACGCTAAAACTATAGCAGCGAGAATGATAGACATAATGCCCACACTGATCCACAAAGACCAATCAGGCTTCACGAAAGGCAGACAGGCATCGGATTCCACGAGGAGAATGATAAACATCATACATCAAGCGGAAATTACTGGAACGCCTTCTCTGCTCCTCTCTTTTGGACGCGGAGAAGGCATTCGACAGAGTACACTGGGCCTACCTCAGATCGGTACTACAGAAATTTGGTTTTGATGGATATATTCTTAACGCTATCATGGCACTATATTCATCCCCCTCGGCCACAGTCTTTACGGAAGACATGACATCCCACCCATTCCCCATATCTAATGGCACCCGACAAGGTTGCCCCTTGTCACCCCTTATTTTCAATCTCCTTATGGAACCTCTGGCATCACGCATACGAGAACACAACTGCATCTCGGGTATACAAATAGGCCAGATCTCACATAAAATAAGCCTATTCGCGGATGATGTGATACTAATCCTTACAAACCCGGCTTCTTCCCTGGCAGAGGTACAAAAAACACTTACCTGGTTTAGCGAGATCTCTTACTACAAGGTCAATACAACAAAGTCGTTTATACTCGACATTAATCTAGATGCTACCACAAAAAACGTACTACTAATGCAACACAACTTTAAATGGGCAGAGACAGATATCTCCTACTTAGGAATTAAATTGACCAGATCAACTGCACTCCTATTCTCCACCAACTTCTTACCCCTGCTTCTTAAGATACAAGGTGAATCCCAGAACATAGCGAAACACGAATTATCCTGGTCGGGCAGGTTAGCGGCCTTCAAAATGATCTGCCTCCCGCAAATTTTATACTACTTTAGGACACTTCCCATCCCTGTCCCCCCCTCTTTTTTCAGATCCCTTCAACATGTCCTGAATACCCACCTATGGAAAGGTAAAAAACCCAGATGTGCCCACACTAAACTGATCAAAAACAAACTAGCAGGCGGGGTGGGTTCTATAGATTTTGAGGACTATTATTTTGCTGCCATACTAGCCCAACTACAAGATTGGTTTCGTACCCACCCCACCACACTATGGGGACAAATAGAAAACTCCTTCCTCCGTCACTCAGATCTGAAATCTTGGTTAATGAGTACCCCTTTCGGGACAACTATCCCATCAGCTTTCCCCCCTACCATGAAAGCATCCGCGCATGCATGGAAAAAAATGATCATACACACAGGCTACATTCCCCCCAAACCACCATTCCAAATACCTCTGGAATCTCTCCACTATCTATCTCCAGACCTGTCACTTGCACACTGGTCTAGTAAAGGCATACGCTTCCTGCAGTCTCTTCTCCTGGGGCCACACATCAAGCCATTCGCTGACTTACAAAAAGAATTTGACCTCCCCTCCAGGGAGCATTATACCCACCTAAGAATTAGCCATTGCCTAAATGCAGTACCCACTCCTCTATACGCCATTCCGCCCAAAACCTGGGATTTCCTTACAAATGCTCTCTCCAAGACAAAAGGCATATCTCATTTTTATAACCGCCTCCACTGCAAACAACACTTCTTTAGAACATCCTCGCACTTGTGTTGGGAAGCGGATTTAAATCGCTGCTTCTCCACAGATCAATGGACCTCAGCACTGAAATCCATATATTCCTCCACCAAATGCTCTGCCTTTTGGGAACTTACCCAAAAAATCACCCTGCGATGGTATCTGACACCTGCCAGATTAGCGTACTTTTCTCCCCAATCCTCAGACACTTGCTGGCGGTGCAAATCCCTTAAAGGTGACTTACTACATACACTCTGGTCTTGCCCCCTCATACAACCATTTTGGGAAGACATATTTAAACTCTTGTCTCGAGTCACTCACCGTGAAATACTCCCTTCCCCAGAGCTGGCGATCCTAAACATAAACATAGAGAAGATCCCCTATGCCCATAGGTATGCTACAACCCACATTCTCCTAGCGTCCAGGCTATGTATCACAAGATTGTGGAGATCGGAAGGGGTCCCGGATACTTCCCAAATCATTGACCTTGTGAATCTACACTTTAGCTACGAATCTATTATGGCAGGCAGCATTGGTCAGGCCGAAAAGACCAGGAAGGCCTGGGTCCCGTGGACCAATTGGTCCGGAGCTGTGCCTATCTCATAAAGCACCCTGTTTAGTTATACATTTTCTTGACTGAGCAATATGTAGGTTACACCCTACTAAGCCATGTGAACATCACCTATATAGTATTTTTGGACATATACATGTTTGGACTTATCCTCTATTACTAGGGCGACTGCGGCCGTCTCTTCTCCTGGGACACAGAAGTGCTCCAATCTGGGTGGCCTCGGAGGAGAGACGACCCTGTACTGATGTTTTCTCATTCACTCTTACTATCACTGTGATAAATCTCGTTTCTTGTACTCTTCTATATTTTATCATATCCTACCGTCGTTGCACAACGAACATTGTTAAATGTTCTTGTACTTTATGTAAGGAAAAAAAAATTTCAATAAAGAATGATTTAAAAAAAAAAAAAAGATTACACCGCAATTGTACACACACAAGGGATTTTGTAATACAGGCAAACTTACTACGCGATCGTCTTAGAGCATGTGGATACACAAAATCTCTTCTACGAAAAGCTTACAATAAGGCCTTACGTCAGCCACGTAATTCGTGACTCTATAAGACCAAAACCAACAATGCGAACCAGCTGGTCAGATTCATTACTCGATACTCTAGCCAATATTATGAGCTACGTAATGTATTAACTAACAACTGGTCACTCTTGACAGATGATCCCATTCTTGCTAAGTACATCAACTGTAAACCTGACATTACATTCAGAAGGTCACTTTCGCTACGCGACAAGTTGACATCCAGCCACTGTTCGCCCTCACTTAATTCTAACGATCTCCCTAACGGCATCACAAAGTGTGGTAAGTGTGCATTTTGCCCATGGATCAACAATGGCACTAGTTTCATACTCCCGAATGGCGAAACTTTTATACCTAACTTCCATGCCAACTGAGAGACTCAAGGCATAGTATATCTAATGTCCTGCCAGTGTAAGGCTTTCTACGTGGGTAAAACCATTCGACAATTTCGCTCTCGAATCAAAGATCATGTGTACTATTCAGCAGGAGGTAAAATGGTAACCTCTGTAAGTAGACACTTAGATCTTTATCACAGATTCGACACCTCATTAATATCGTTCATTGCTCTTGCAGTGATCCCTCGTGATCCACGAGGAGGAAATTGGGATAAGCAGATACTTCGCAGAGAAACTCTCTGGATAGAACGTCTGAATGCATTATGTGCCCCCCGGCATTAATGAAGCCCATTCGTACAAATCTTTTCTATAACAATAATTTTTCATCTTCTTTGTGCCCCCTTCCCTGGTTATTGTCCATTATTCAAGTGAATACCTACTCCTGTTTAGTTGTCCATATGGCCCACTCCTTGTTCTCTAGTAGTCTATATCTTTCTTTAAATTGTGGGATGTATTTAATTTAATTTATATTGTCTTACGTTTTTGTCTGCATTACCATATATGGCTTCGACCTTATTGCAGACTGATATTTATCGGTATGCCCGGTTGCTATGGGGCATCTATCTATATGGCTGCACATATGGCCATACAATTCGAGAATTGTGCTTTTTTGCAATAATAATAAACTCCCTTTTATTGTATTATCTGTGATTTTGGTCCAGTCATGCTAGCCGGTGCTGTTTTTGGGACGATGGACATGTTGTTTGTGCTCCTTCTGGACTCATATACAAACCATGCGGCTGCCCAGCGTCATCTCAATATCCCTCTCCCTTCCCTCCCCCCCCTCCCATTAGGGGTGGATGACGCTTCCATTCAAGCATTCGAGAGCAATTCCCCAGCTCCCGAGTGCTGACTGGTAACACTACGCCTGCGCAGTGTCCGTCTTTCATGGGTGATTCCATTGAATCAGCGGCTTACGCAGCGCTTGTTGTTCAGGCCGACGCGTGTGACGTCATCCCGGTGGCGCCGGGTTGATTGACATATGCGATGGGACGTGGCTACATAAGCACTAGACTTGTGCACAACGGAAAAATTCGTTCCGTTTCGGTTCGTTTCTTTCCGGTCCTGTTGATTCGTAATCATTCGTAATTTTGCTAGACGGGATTTTTCGTGTTCGGACTCATTCGTATTTTTGCAAGCGACATTTTTCGTTGAATTTTTTGTTGCTTTATAATTCGTACTTTCGGTAGAGTACGTTGTTTTTCGTTGATTCTGGACACAACTCCTACTTTCGTAACTTTTTTTGGGTTCGTACTTTCGGTAGAGTACGTTGTTTTTCGTTGATTCTGGACACAACTCCTACTTTCGTAACTTTTTTTGGGTTCGTTGATTCGTAATTTTCCGTGTCTCTCTCACAACGACGCTGCCTATTATGCCTAATGTGCTTCGAATGGATTTGTACTTTTCTAAATACATTGCGGTTATTTGTAACGATTCGAAATCTCGTATTTTACTTTCGTTTTTAACATGCGGCTATAGGCTCCGCCCCTGTACACCATTTTGAGAGGGTTCAGCACGGTGAGGGAGAAGCAGAGAGCAGAGCAGAGTGTTATTGTGCTTCGAATGGATTCGAAATCTCGTATTTTACTTTCGTTTTTTACATGCGGCTATAACCTCCGCCCCTGTACACCATTTTGAGAGGGAGTTCAGCACGGTGTGGGAGAAGCAGAGAGCAGAGCAGAGTGAGTGTTATTGTGCTTCGTATGGATTCGTACATTCGTAACTTTTTCATAACGAATTATGCCGAAGACATTCGGGCATTCGCTATTTGCGGTATAATTTATTTAGGATTCGGTCTTATTCGTAATTGCTTTGTTCGGAAATTCGAATGCTTCCGAATGTCCGAAAGTTGCTAAAATCGGACGAATTTCAATTCGTTACGAAACGAATTGCACAAGCCTAATAAGCACGCAGTTTCAGCGTGTTATCCAACTCATTCACAATTGCAATCTCCCTGTCGCTCCACTGCCGGCCCTGCCAAGACTATAGGCATGTTTTTTCAGGTTTGAACCTTACAACCTTCTATGTTTAAATATTCCTTGCTAGCTAATTCTCTGTGTTTTCCACAGAGCCCACTCGCTATATTTCAATACCTGGAAAAAATAAAAAGAAACTGCGCTTAAAGTGTAAAAATCAGGCAAATGAATTGCCTGAAAAAAAGGAAAATAAAAAGGGGAAAGCAGCAACTAGTCTGAAAACAATCATCAGTGAATACAAGTTAGAAAAAATAAATATAATCGCGCTAACTTATGAAATTGAACATAAGCCCATCACTGGGTGACTGAAAAAATCCAAATATCAACAGTGATAACATATAAAAAAGCTAAGTGAAAAGCAATATATAATCTGTGTGAACAAATAATTAACAATACATTAAAAATTAGCTGTGAATAAAAAATCAATTATTATCCAAAAATACTGTAAAACAGAAAAAAACCCTCAAAGTTCATATTCCAAAGTCCATAATGGAAAAAACACCCGTGAAGCGATATCCGAAATTAATGAAAGAAAAAGAAAGGAAAGGATTCAAATCTTCTTGGACTTAAATTCGTGACTTTCACCACCACCAGTGATTTTCACGAAACGCGTAGGGCAGGATACGAGCTTTGTGCTGACGTCACCCTCCATTGCTCGGCTTCCACGGACGTGTGTGTGCCAGCGCCATTTGACCGGTCGGCGCTGTTATACTTTAAAGCTGTCTTTTTAACTGCTCTTGTGAGTATGTTTTCATTATTTTAATAAATGTTCATCAAGGATTTTACACTATCTAGTGTCCCCCCTTCTTTTCATGGTCCACGTTGAACACCTGTATGATGCTATATGAGCTGTCGGGCTATTAAACAACTGAGGTTCACCACTGGCTACACTCTGGAGGCTCAATTGAGCATCACTTAAGGCTTTTTGAGGTCCTCCGTCATAGGGGACCATCGCTGTTTGGTAAGCAGAAATTTCTACTGGTGGTGGTGAAAGTCACGAATTTAAGTCCAAGAAGATTTGAATCCTTTCCTTTCTTTTTCTTTCATTAATTTCGGATATCGCTTCACGGGTGTTTTTTTCATTATGGACTTTGGAATATGAACTTTGAGGTTTTTTTTCTGTTTTACAGTATTTTTGGATAATAATTGATTTTTTATTCACAGCTAATTTTTAATGTATTGTTAATTATTTGTTCACACAGATTATATATTGCTTTTCACTTAGCTTTTTTATATGTTATCACTGTTGATATTTGGATTTTTTCAGTCACCCAGTGATGGGCTTATGTTCATTTTCATAAGTTAGCGCGATTATACTTATTTTTTCTATATTTCAATACCTATCTGTGCTGTAGCTTTCACTCTAGCTACACACAGACTTCATCTGATACTACTTTGGCGAGTTTCCACCTGCTGGCTGTCGGGCAAGGATGTATTTCATTCTACTTGCCTAATGTGCGGTTAAGAGTTGCTGTCTACTACAGCAAACTTCTGAAACATATAATCCTTATGAACTATATCTATTTCTCTTTTTTGCCCCCTCCTTCTTTTATTAGTGAGCGCACCTTGTTTTTCAAGCCAAGTCTGCCAATTTGTTCCTACCAGACTGCTTTCTCTACTGATTATCATCATAATAGTAATACCTCTCACTGAATTACTATACTGGCTATTCATTGGAGGCCATCTTGGCATATCTGTTGACCACTTGAAGTTCAACATAAGATAGTTAGGGTGAGTACTCTAGTGCTGAGTCTACTACCCTTGTCATTTACATTATTAGTTTGTTTACACAATTTGTTTTTTGTTATAGTCTATTACTTACCTGACTTCATCCCCTACCATCGACTCGGCTGACATCGGTCTTAATCGGGAGATTTACTCCAGACCCCCTTTTTTGCATTGGTTCTCCCCCTTTGGGGGTTATTCTAATTGATTTTACTCACTAATATTCAAGTCTAAAGACCTCTTCTTGTGAGTATATTTACATATTTATTTCTATATTCATATATTTACTACCATTTAATTATTTTTTCCTTTATATATATTTATATACATTAAATACATACATGACAAACCTATTTCAGGTTAAATTAAATATCATTCTAATGTTTATTATTTAGTATAATTATATAACTCCACTAAACAATATATTCCAACATCCTTTAACTGTTTTCTACGCCCCCATGGTTTGTTTGTCCTGTTTGGAGTGCGACCGATTTCATGTTCCTCTGTTATTCTATATGACACTGACCCCCTGATTGGATCCAAAATAATATATATAAAATTGTTTACTTCTCAATATTATTTTGATGCATTATGAATTCATGATATCTCTAATACATTGTATCTCTCTTTATTAGTCTTTTATGTTGTGCTTTTTGAAGAAGTGTGCCCTCACGTGAAACATGTCAAAGCTTTGGATTTTATCGTTTGCCATAATTACATCTTCCACTGCCGGCATCTAGCCATCTTTCAGGATCCTATGTTTTTTGGAGAGGTTCCCCTCCCTCAGGCTCTGTTATTTTGTAGGCGTTCCTCCAGTGGTTGCTACTTTATTAACAATAGACATAATTGTTAATTCACTTTTAGAGTTTTTTTTATCTTATTTAATGTCATAATCTGTATCATAATAAATTTGTTATATTTTTTCAAAAAAAGATTTCTGTCATTCTGTGCCTACAAAGTTCAAAGTCCACCAATATTTCCTTTCCCTGGTATGAGATGTGCTATGTGCTTCAAATGGGTCTGGTGGGCTGCTGCGTCTGGTGTGGGAATCTCTGTTCTGTTGTCTGGCATCTGGTTGCACTCTATCATCGTCGGTAAGGGTAGACGAGTCTTACCATCCATAGATTCAATTTGTAGGCCGTCAGCTCTTCTCCCCGCCGTTTCCACTGTACCTGCACAAGTTCTGAGGGAGTAAGGGCTGCTGGGGCCTTTAAGGTTTAGAATGTCAAAAAACACAGGTCTAGCTAGTGACTTATTACTCTGATAGAAAAATTGGAAAACTGCGCTAAATATGCTAAAAGAAACCACCAGATATTCTCACCGGTAGCTCAATCTGTGATTGGGAGCTGCGATTAAATGCAAACAACAATACATAATAACAAATTGGAAAAAAGGAAAATCGCGCTAACTTGTGACCATACACTAAAAAGTGATGGGATAAATAATCAAAAATTGCCAGTGAAACACACATCAATCAGTGAAATTAATAAGTGAAAAATGGATAATCAAAAAATTAAACTAAAGTATAAAAATATATATGTGATATAAATAAATTAATTACAGTCCATATATAAAAGATTCTTAGATAAAGTCCATTAGATAACACCAGTGCTCCGTGTAAAAAATCATGAGGTGAAATTGCATCCAAAATAAAAAATGACGTTCCACCACCAGACAGTAGGAATTCCTCCTTACCAGCTAGACACGACCCCCCATGACAGAGGATCAGTGTATGCAGAAATCAAGCAGTTCTCCCCAAAGATCATTCTGGAAGAAGTACGTTTTTTATGAAACGGACGTAGGGCGGAGCGACACGCAGACGTCACCTCGAATGCTTCTGAGAAGGACGGGTGTCTGATGAATGTGCAGCGGCCGGCACACCAGACTTTGAGGCTATTTTAAACTGCATAAGTGTAAGTGAAACACTTTTTTATTGAATAAACCTTTTAAATGTTTAATGCACTATGTGGAGTGTGTCTCATCTCTTCCATAATGCATGCACCCATTGATGACTGTCGGAAGCTGGTGTTCCAAGAATTCTATGTGCTGTGCTGATCTTTGGGGAGAACTGCTTGATTTCTGCATACACTGATCCTCTGTCATGGGGGGTCGTGTCTAGCTGGTAAGGAGGAATTCCTACTGTCTGGTGGTGGAACGTCATTTTTTATTTTGGATGCAATTTCACCTCATGATTTTTTACACGGAGCACTGGTGTTATCTAATGGACTTATTACTCTGATTATCCAAGATGACGTAGAGCTTGACTGCTTTTTCTCTGCGTTCCTTTAGGTAAACTTTCACTAGACAGATTTTGGAGCAGGATCTGCCACCTGTACTCCCTTTGCAGACTTCAGTGCACTGTGAAGTGATTGCTGTGGCATCTGTACTAGAGTCTTTGATCTCCCTGCCTTGCTCCTTGTCACCATGGACAGGTGGGAAGGTTCTTGGAGAAGGCCTTGGGTGTAAAGCTGTGTTGTGCTCTGTGCTGTCACACTCTGTACATTTGACACTGACCTTACAGTCCTTGGCGAAGTGTGTGGATGAAGAGCAGCACTTGTAACAGATGTTGTTCTCTTTGAGGAAAGCTTTGCGATCCTGGATGG
This sequence comes from Rana muscosa, assembly GCA_029206835.1. Taxonomy (NCBI): domain Eukaryota; kingdom Metazoa; phylum Chordata; class Amphibia; order Anura; family Ranidae; genus Rana; species Rana muscosa. The sequence goes on from CM055127.1 coordinate 76,297,909, forward strand.
TCTTTGTCCTGAAGGCTCTGCATTTCAGAAGAGGATGTGGCATCTTATGTAGAGGACAGAACTTAGTAGGGTCATTGTCTTGATCCTCTGGCTGAGACTGCAAACCTGTGGGAAGAAATGTTAGTTTTGTGCACTGCTACTGGAGCTCTGAGTTGCTTAGGGCCAGAAGAAGTGGTGTAAGACACTGGAAAAATAAAGCTGTGGTCATCTTTCGTTCCTGCTTGTCTATCTACAAAGTCCACAAACTCACTAAAGGGTGGAAAAGGCACATTGTGTTTCCATTTGTAGTTACAGCCATGAGCAATCCATCTTTCGTCTAACTCATAAGGAAGTTTTTGTGCTAAGGAGTTAATACCTCTAGCAGAGTCAAGATAAAAAAGGCCAGGTAAGTCCCCTTCTGCTTTAGCAACTTGTAACTCCATACACAGGTCACTGAATTCTCTGAGTCTTTGGTAACCTCTGCTAGGTATTTTTGGGAAGTCTTCTATCCTTTTAAACAGTGTACTCTCTATAGCCTCTGGTAAGCCATAACATCTATCCAGTCTGTTCCAGATGTTTGTAAGGCCTATCTCAGGGTGGTTTATATTAATGTCTCTGATCCTTTTGGCGTGCTCAGCAGAATCATTGCCAAGCCACTTTACGAGGAGTTCTATCTGTTGCCTGAAGGATAGATCTAGACCTTGAATGACACCCTGGAAAGAGGATCTCCACGCCCTGTAGTGTTGAGGGCGATCACTAAATTTGGCAAGTCCTTGGGTAACTAACTCACGTTTGGCCAGGAACTTGGAAAAGTCTACAGTAGCCTGATTGGCATTGGGGTAGGCTGCTGGTGTATTATGGTGCGGTGTATAGGCGTACCTGGTAGAAGTCTCTTCTTTAGGCTCTCTGGGTTCAAACTTGCATACGGTTGGCAGTTCGTACCGGTTCGTTGCATACACCTTTGGAGTGAAGACAGGTGTTTGATGATTGTATGAAGGCTGGGTACCTTGTAGAGTAGAAAGTTTGGTTGGCACTGGAACGTCTGGAACTCTGTCAGATTTTTCTTGCTTGTAGCACTGGGGTACAAGGTCGGCTTGTTGCTGCTTTACTTGATGTGACTCACTGACATCCTGTTTAATTTCTTGTTGTGGGATGCTGCTTGGGTTACAGCGCTGGTAGACATAATCCGACGTGCGTTGTGAGGAATCTTGGTGGTCTTCCTCTAGGCCTGGTATGCCGCTACCTGTTTATGGCTCATCGTAGACGGCTGCTTCTAAAGCTTCTGCTTCTGCAATGGCGGCGGCAGCGTCTTGGTCCACTGCTAGCTTCTCCATGTTAGCTTCTAAGATAGCTTGCTGCAATTTCAGAGATGCTTCCTGCTGGGCTAGCTCGTCCTCCAGGCGTACTCTTTGTTGTTCCTGGCGTACTATTTCCATCTCTCTCTCTTGTTCCTGTCTCACCCTTTCTGCTTCAAGGTGTATTCTTTCTTTCTCTCTCTCTTGTTCCTGTCGCACCCTTTCTGCTTCAAGGTGTATTCTTTCTTTCTCTCTCTCTTGTTCCTGTCGCACCCTTTCTGCTTCAAGGTGTATTCTTTCTTTCTCTCTCTCTCTTGTTCCTGTCGCACCCTTTCTGCATCAAGGTGGGTCTTTTCTTTTTTCATCTGCAGCTCTTGGTCTGTGAATGCGGCCCTGGCTCTTGCTGCTTCAGCTTTTGAACGGGCGATAGCTGCTGCATTTGCGACAGATGACCTAGATGAGCTTGCTCGTGATTGTGTTTTGTAAGAAGATGTTCCACTGTGAGACATGGCTGCGGGGAAGAAGCTGTCTTGCTGTATAGACACCGTTAGTGTCGGTGCTGCTTGACAGAGTGCGTCTCTGTGTAGCGTGGCTGCTTGCTTTGCCTCCCACAGGCCTGTTTCTTTAAGGCTTCTGACTGTATGGTAACTGCATAGCCCCGGGCTGTACAGACTTCTGAAGTCAGCTTATCTTCCCTTCAGAGGTCAGCTTGAAAATTTCACTGTTCTTTCTCAAGTACATTCAGCTAAACCATTCTTATCCCATAAACATGATACCATATTTCTTTGATCGCAGTTTTATTGGAACAAGCTAGGTGAAACTACAAACAACAAGAATAAACCTTGATAAGTACAATATCCCATACATTTAGCATACATTGCAGAGACAAAGTTACACAGTACAATATGAGACAGTAAAAACTTACTTTTTCTGCATTCTTCTCCTGTCTTGGAGAAATGTCCCTTGGTGTCTGCTCACCTGGGTTCATCTGCTGGTCCCCACGTCTAGGTGACCGAGGTATTGGGGACATATCCGTATAGTATGGTCTAGGTCTATCATTTCTTTCAGGGGTAGAAGCGGCGGAGGTCGGAACACTTTGTCCGTTAACATTCTGCCACCTGAACACTAGATCATTTTTATAATCATTTAGATCTCTGGAGTACTTCTTACTTTTTCTCGTTTGTAGGGAAAACCAATATAGTGTAGTTCCGCTACTGTCTCAAGTTACAGACAGACGCCAAATAAGCACTCACTTGAAGGAGAGGCAATATGGGACCCTCTCCACGAGCTCAGAACTCGTCGTCCCTCAAAGTGTCAGTGGCTCAGTGTGGCTCTCCAAACAGCAGGGGATCTCAGCAAATTGCAGCAATCAATGCAACAAAAAATACATGGCAGACATCGCATAATCCCATAAAAAGAGTTAATTTATTAACAAAACATAATATACAACACTCACATAGTATGTAGAGAAAGGAGGCAAAGTATCCTACGAGTGCCTCACTCGTCTGCCTGCTCTAATCCTGGTGTGTCAGCGAGTCTCCTCTCCCTACGCGTATCATCACGTGTCACGTGACTTCATCAGGGGATACTAGAGTATAGGACTGCTGACAATTTATAGTCTCTTAGTAGAACATACAAACAGTATGCGGCCGCCATTTTGTTGTGGTCCTGAGTTGTAAACAAACCGGCGCCATTTTGCCTAGGACATCCCGGAATGTTAAGCCTGTATTGTGTATATTAATACACATAGCTCAGCCATTGGTCCGCCGCCGCCATTTAGTTTCGATTCAGGATAATTATTCCGGCGGATCAGAGGATGTCATTACATCTCAGGCTGATAGATGTGATGATTCACGTTCTGTTTATTTTGCTGGCTATACTGGCAGAAAATGTGGGTCGGCTGCATCACTGGAGGCACATATGGCAGGGGGAATTAAATATGTACATATCCCACCATCACTCACATCCCTCTACCTTAATGTTACAAAAATCATTGGCTGGATAACCAACGATCTAGGCTGCAATGGCACCAATGAGATTGGGAATGGCGAGAGAGAATGACAAGATAGGTGACTTATTAACCCGGAAAAACAAGAGAAAAAAATGCATAATAAAAATATTAAAATGTTAAGATATATGGCTCAGGCTCAAGTTACAAGCTAAAATGCAATAATATGCATAGATCTCACATATTTGCAAAACATATGGGATCATATAAAAATGTAAAATTACATATAAAAACATATACATGGAATATTATTTATATTAAAAATAAAGATAGAATAAAAATTCCCTGAGCATTTGGTGCTGCGATGATAATAAATGGGGGCGACATATTAGAATAGTATATTGAAATAAAAGGGTATTTGAGAGAGAGTCCTGTACATCTAGGCCCCAGCACACTAAACCGGAAACTTCCCTCTAAAGTATAAAGATTTGGGCATCTACTCGGGGTATAATAAATTATAGATAGTTTAATGAAAATGATGTGAAAGGGAGGGAAAAGGGTACAGTGGAAGGAATATTTATTAGTGATATATTAGTGAGGAAGGGGGGGGAGGGGGTGGGAGAGATTGGGGGTTAGGTGAGGTGAAATGTAAGAGGACAAGAAAGAAAGGGGAGGGGGGGAGGGGAGGGTAGGTGAGGTATGTTAATGGCGTAATGTGTTAGTCAGGGGCATGGAGGGAAGGGGAAGAGAAGATGTAGAAGGAAGGTGAAACAGTGAGAAAGAAGGAACCCGAGGGGAAAAGGAGAGTGGGGGAGGGGAGGGGGGTTAGGGGAAAGGAGTGGAAGGAAAGGGGGAGAGGAGTTTATTAGTATATTTAGTATATTAGTAGATGAGGTGAATGGGGAGGGGGGGAGGGGGAAAGGGGGGGAAGGGAAGGGGGGGGAATGGGGGAGAGGGGGGGGAGTTGGTTAGTATCTTAGTATATTAGTGTATTAGTAAAGAAAGGGCAGGGAGTGCAGGAGAGGGGGGGAGGGGGGAAGAAGGGAAGTGGAAAGGGAAAGGGACGGGAAAGGGGGAAAGGGGAGGGGGAGGGGAGGGGGGTTTGTTAGTATCTTAGTATATTAGTAAAGAAAGGGAAGGGAGTGTGGGAGTGGGGGGGGAGTGGAGAGGGAAAAGGAAGGGAAGTGGAAAGGGAAGCAAAGTTTATTAGTATGTTTGGAATATTAAGGGAAAGGGGGAGGGAGTGGGGAGGGCAGGGGGGTGGGGGGGAAGAGGGAAGGGAGGGAAGGGGAAGGAGGGGGAAAGGGGGGAAAAAAGGGGAGGGAAAAAGGGGAAAAAAAGGGGAAGGAAGTGGAAAGGGAAGGGGAATTTATTAGTATGTTTAGTATATTAGTAGAGAAGGGGAAGGGGATGGGGGGGAGGAAGGTGAAGGGAGACAAGGAAGGAGAGAAGGGGAAGGGGAGGGGGGGAGGGAAGGGGGGGAGTTTGTTAGTATATTAATATATTAGTAGAGAAAGGGAAGGGATGTGGGAGGGGGGGAAGGGATGTGGGAGGGGGGGGGGAAGGAGAAGAAGGAAGGAAGCGGGAAAAAGGGGAAAGGTTAGGATTGGATAGGGTAGGTTAGAAGGATATATGAATAGAATAATGTGTTGGTGAAGGACAAAGAAGAAGAAGGGGGAGAGGGGAAAAGGAAGAACGGGGGGGAGGGGGAAAATGAAGAGGAAAGGTGAGGGAGGGGGGAGAGAAGGGGAGTGCAGGGAGAAGAGAAAAGGGGAGGGGGGGAGGGTGAAGGGGGCGGGTGGGAGAAGGAACAAGGGGCGAGGGGAAAAGGGGGGGGGGGCGGGGGGGGTTTTGAAGGTGACGGAAAGGACTAATTAGTAAGATAATGTACAACAAAAGAAGAAATTAAATCAAAAGAAATTAAATCAAAAGAAGCAGTGCTAATTAACTATATTCAATAGATGACTAAAATCCTATACAATAGAAGGCGCCTCATAGGTGCTGGATAGGTGTAACAACTGTAGTATGGGTTAAAAATCACTTAAAAAGCAATTGAGGTCGAACTCAATGTTTAATCCATTCGGGGCCAGAGTATCCATACAAAATATCCATTTGGATTCAACCTGGCTAAGTGTTCTCACTTTATGGCCACCTCTCCAAGGCCTAGTATATGGGGCAAAAATTTTAAGTGGTTTGGGTCTTTATTATGTACTTCTAGGAAATGTCTAGAGACGCTGTGCTTCGGAAATCCATTTATGATGTTTTGGACGTGTTCTTTAATCCTGATCCGCAGCAGTCTCTTAGTGCGGCCTACATACTGTAGGCCGCAGCTACATTCTAATACATACACTGCTCCCTCAGTGTTACATCCTACAAAATCCTTTATCTCATATCTTGTACCGTTACTGGTAGATTGGAACAGGGTTTTCTTCTCGTTATGCCGTTTAGTACGTTTGCAGGCGTAGCATCTCTTACACGGATAGAAGCCTTTGCCTGTAAAGAAGGTAAATTGTTTTTTAGGTGGGTTGATAATGTTTTTTACCAGTTGGTCATGTAGGGTTGGAGCTCTTCGGTAAATGAATTTAGGTTTAGCGGGTAATATTTCATTTAATCGTCTATCAGATTTCAGAATGTGCCAGTGACGTGCAATAATTTTTTCAATTTTTTTGTGTTGGACATTGAAATCTAAAATTATGGGGACTTGATCCAGTTGCATGGTGATCTTCTTTTTCTCTTCTAGCAGATTTTTCCTAGGTATATGGGCTACCTCATCTATTATCTCCTTTATGAACGGTTCTTCATATCCTTTTTGGATGAATCTTTCGCCAATCATTTTAGCTTGCACCTGAAAGTCATCTATTTTTGTGCAGTTCCGTTTTAGTCTCACCATTTGGCCTTTAGGGATATTAAATATCCAGTTCCTGTGGTGGCAACTACTGGTTGGTAGGTAGCTGTTCCTATCCACGTTTTAAAAAAAAGTCTTAGTAGTGAACTTATTGTCCACTAGTGATATCTCCAAATCTAAAAATGGAATGGTTTTCTCTTCAATCTGCCAGGTTAGAACAATATCAATATCATTCTGATTTAGTTTCTCAAAAAACTGGATCAAGCTGTTATGGTCATCCCTCCAGACAATAAAAATGTCATCAATGTAGCGTTTATAGATGACAAGGCCTTCTGGACGATCACCAAACACCGCTTCTTCCTCCCATTTGGCCATAAACAGTCCTGCAACACTAGGAGCAAATTTCGCTCCCATGGCAACCCCAGTAATTTGCTGGTAGTATTGCTTGTTGTACCAGAAATGACTGTGTTTTAAACAGAAGTCTACACATTTTACTATGTACTTCCTTTCTATACAGGGTAGTGTGGTAAATTTCCTCAGTCCCCACTTCGTGGCTTCACATGCCATATGATGGGGTATCACTGTGTAGAGGGATGACACGTCTGCTGTGGCTATCAGTAGTGGTTCTGTATCATTTCTTCCCTCTAACAGTTGTATCATTTCCTTTGTGTCTTTGATGTATGCTTGACACTTCTGTACTGCAGGTTGTAGGAACCAATCAATATATTGTCCTAATCGGGCTGTTAAGGATTCTATGCCATTCACGATTGGTCTGTAAGGGGGGTTTATTTTATCTTTATGGACCTTCGGTAGCGCGTATATAACAGGGGTCCTACATGCTTCTGGTAATAAATATCTCGCTTCTTTCTTATCTAATACTCCCTTCTTTAGTCCCAAGTGTACCACTTGCTCCAACTCTTTTTTCCATTTGTATATGGGATTACTTAGCATTGGAGTGTAGGTGTTAGAGTCTTCCAGTAGTTTGTTCATCCCTCTATTATATTGTTCAATCGTTTGGATCACAATCCCACCACCCTTATCGGATGGCCTAATTACAAGTTCCTTCCTACCCATTAGTTTCTTTATACCGGTTTTGATGGCTCTTGGTTCTTCCTTTTTCTTGACTATTAAACCCTTTATTTCTTCAGTGACCAGATGTTTAACCACTTCCCGCCCAGTCAATAGCGAATTGACGTCCGGGAAGTGGTTGCAATATCGATACTGGACGTCATATGACGTCCTGCAGGATATTGCCTTGCGCGCGCCCGCAGGGGCGCGCAGCGCGGTGATCGGGGACGGCATGTGTCCCTCGGACACAGCGCTTCCCCGATCATGGTAAACAGCCAATTTCATTGGCTGTTTACCATGTGATCGGCTGTGTCAAAGTCACAGCCGATCACCTGTCAAAACAAACTCGGCGGCGCGCTCCGTGCGCGCCGCCACAGGCTTGCAGAGCGGGGATCGGGGAAGGCGAGTGTCCCTTGGACACAGCGCGTCCCCGATCAGAGTAAACAGCCAATGAATTGGCTGTTTACCACGTGACCGGCTGTGTCCAATCACAGCCGGTCACAAATGTAAACAAACTCCACAGGAGTTACTACCTGATCCCTGCTCTCTCCTCACACACCGATCTGTGAGGAGAGAGAAGAGATCAGTAAGTTAGCTCAGTGTAGTTTGTCTACATAAGTTTACAGTGCACAACACCCCCCCCATAAAGAGGACCTGTCACACAGCCCAGCACATCAATCAGCCCATCTGTCAATCAGCCCATCTGTCAATCAGCCCATCTGTCAATCAGCCCATGTGTCAATCAATCAGCCCATCTGTCAATCAATCAGCCCATCTGTCAATCAATCAGCCCATCTGTCAATCAATCACCCCATCTGTCAATCAATCAACCCATCTGTCAATCAATCAATCAGCCCATCTGTCAATCAATCAGCCCATCTGTCAATCATCTGTCACAGGCCCACCTCCATCGGTACCGCCATTGGCACCGCCACACAGGCTACCAGTACCGCCATCGGTACCAGTACCACCACCAGTACCGCCACCAGGCCCAGCATCTATACTGCCACACAGGCCCGCTACCAGTATCACCACTAGTGCCGCCATCGGTACCACCACCAGTACCACCACCCGTACCACCGTCAGTAGTGCCACCACCACCTGTACCACCACCTGTACCGCCATCGGTACCATCACCACCCGTACCACCACCACCTGTACCGCCATCGGTACCACCACCACCTGTACCGCCATCGGTACCACCACCACCCATACCGCCATCGCTACCACCACCACCCGTACCGCCACCTGTACCACCATCGGTACCGCCGCCACCACCACCACCCGTACCACCATCAGTACCACCACCACCTGTACCGCCATTGGTACCACCACCACCCATACCGCCATCGGTACCACCACACAGGCCCACCACTAATACCTCCATCGGTACTACCACACAGACCGCCACCACTACCACCAGCAGTACCATTACACAGGCCCACCAATAAGCACTGCCATAATGTCCCAAAGGGTTTACACACCTGAGGAGGCATATGCCATTCTTGCCATGTCGGATGATGAGAGCAGCGGGGAGCTCCCATTATCCGATTCTGGTTCGGAATACGAGCCAGTGGAGGATAGTTGCTCAGAGTCCGAGTCCCCGGAGGAAACCGTCCCTCCCAAAAGAATGCGATCGGCACCAAGATCAGCACCAAGATCAGCACCAAGATCAGGAGAACTGCCCACCACCAGCAGCGCCATACCCCAGGAAGAGGAGCCCAGTACAAGCAATGGAAATGCACGCCCAACCCGAAGAATCCAGCCCCAATCCTACCTTCCCGATGCCCTGGCAAACCCCTTATGGTTGCCTGCCAACTCAGGATCCGCTATCATCCCCCCTTTCACCGCACAGCCAGGTGTGCAGCCCGACACTACAAATTTTTCTAAATTTGATTATTTTTGTTTATTTTTCCCACAAGATTTGCTGCAGAATATAGTGGATCAAACGAATCTGTATGCATCCCAATTTATTGCTGCCAACCCCGATTCTTCCTACGCCCGCATGTTCCAGTGGCGGCGTCTAACATTGGAGGAATTTAAATTATTTTTGGGCCTTATGTTCAATATGGGGCTTACAAAAAAGAACGAAGTCCATTCATATTGGTCCAAACGCCCCATCCAACACATGCCCATATATTCCGCTGTCATGTCCAGGAAAAGATACGACATGATTATGCGCTTTCTCCACTTCAATGACAATTCACAATGCCCTCCCCGAGATCATCCCAACTACAACAAATTGTACAAGATACGCCCCCTAATCAATGCCTTTTCCCAGCGATTTGAAGAAGTTTTCATCCCAGACCAAAAAATTTGTGTGGACGAGTCCCTCGTACATTTCACTGGCCGACTGCAGTTCAAGCAGTACATACCAAGCAAGAGAGCCAGGTATGGGTTAAAATTAAATAAATTATGTGATCGAGCCACTGGATACGTCTGCAAATTCAGGATCTACGAAGGCAAAGACTCCCAGCTCCAGCCCCGTGATTGCCCCACATATATTGGAACCAGTGGGAAAATTGTCTGGGAGTTGGCATACCCCCTGTTCGGAAAAGGTTACCATTTATATGTTGATAATTATTATACCAGCCTGCCCCTTTTTCGCCACCTTTACAGTAAACAAACCCCGGCCTGCGGTACCTTAAAAAAAAAACGGAAAGGGATTCCCACAAAATGTATTGACAAAAAAATTGCGACCTGGAGAATCGGCATCCATGAGGAACGAGGAGGTGTTGGCCATGAAGTGGAGGGACAAGAAAGATGTCCACATCCTCTCTACGATCCACAATGACACCATGGTGGAGATCCCAAGAAGACGCGGCTCCATTGTAAAGCCTGAATGTGTCCACGACTACAATTTGTACATGGGGGGGGTGGATTTAAACGACCAGATGCTACAGCCCTACTTATCAACCAGAAAGTCCCATTATTGGCACAAAAAAGTTGCGTTTCACCTGTTTCACATGGCCCTTTTTAATTCGTTTGTCTGCTACCAAAAAGCAACTCAAAATCACCGACTCCACTACCTCCAATATATCGAAGATATCATCGATGCCCTCATTTACCAACAAGATCCCGCCCCAGGAAGCATTCCCTCTGATAGTGTGAGTCGGCTTCACGAGCGACACTATCCCTTTAGCATCCCCCCCACAGAATCTGGAAGAAGACGCCAAAAGAAATGCCGTGTATGCAGCAGAGGAGGAGTAAGAAGAGACACCAGCTATTATTGTCCCGATTGTCCCTCCCAACCTGGCCTGTGCATCGGAAATTGCTTCAAAAATTATCATACATCCATTAGTTCCCCCTATTATTAACAGACTGCCACTTCCCTATTTGCCTGCTACCATGCTACTAACTACCTTCCATGTTAATTAACTGACCCTGGCCTGTTTACCGACGATGCCTCTGCCTGCCGATTTAAACCACGTTTCTGACTTCCACGTGTACCGACCTTGGCCTGTTAATCGACCATGTTTTTGCCTGCCACTTGGACTGATCTTTTGGCCATCTACTTTTAGTACACAGGGGTCTCACATATGTGAGGGGCTTCAGAATAGCGTTCTGAGTAGAGAAAACCAGTTTTTCGTTTTCTGTGCTCCAAGAACAGGGTCTGGTTGCCCGGAGGCTTCAAACCGATTTGGGTGGGAGAAGCCTCTACCCCTGTCCCCCTGGCCCTAAGCTTGATGGTCCTTCCTGCTGCCTGGACCAATAATTTGGCTGTGCTGACCATATTACTGCCTGTAATGACCCATGACATTATGGACCATGTTTCTTCCTGCTGCTTGGACCAATACTTTGGCTGTGTTGACCATATATCTGCCTGCTGCCTCTACTGACTTTGGACAGCATTTCTGCCGGGACACCTCTGCCTGCTACCTGGACCTGTGCTTTGGCTGTGCTCTGGCTGTGCTGACAGTATCTCTGCCTGTGCGAACTATGGACAGTATTCCTGCCTGCTGCCTGGATGATTGCTTTTGCTGTCGCTGACCTCATCCCTGCCTGCTGCCTGGACCGATGCTCTCCTCTGTGGACCACTGCACTTCTAAAACCACAGGTAATCTTTTGTTATTTGGTATGTACCTGCTATGTGTTAGATATATGAAGGGCCTTCAAAAATGTGATCAGTAGTCAGAAAATGATATGTGCAATTAATGCTGCTAGAATGCCTGGAGGTGCTACTTGGATGTTGGGCCTCTCTATGTGGCCAGGCTGTGTAAAAGTCTCAAACATGTGGTATCGCCATACTCAGGAGGAGTAGTAGAATGCATTTTGGGGTGTAATTTTTGCTATGTACATATTATGTGTTAGAAATATCTTATAAATTGACAACTTTGTGTAAAAAAAATGCATTTTAATTTTTTCTCCACATTTTCCAAAACCTTCTGGAAAAAAATGAACTGTTCAAAAGACTCATAATGCCTCATAGATTATACGTTGGGGTGTGTGCTTTCAAAAATGGGGTCATTTTGTGGAAAATTCTATTGTCCTGGTGCTCCAGGGCCTTCAAAATTGTAATAGGTGGTTGAGAAAGGATATGTGCGATTTATGCTTGTAGAACGCCTGAAAGTGCTACTTCAATGTTGGGCCTCTGTATATGGCCAGGCTGTGTAAAAGTCTCACACATGTGGTATCGCTATACTCAGGAGGAGTAGCAGAATGCATTTTGGGGTGTTATTTTTGCTATGTATAAGCTATGCGTTAGAAATATCTTATAAATGGACAACTTTGTGTAAAAAAAATGCATTTTCATTTTTTCTCCACATTTTCCAAAACCTTCTGGAAAAAAATGAACCGTTCAAAAGACTCATAATGCTTCATAGATTATACGTTGGGGTGTGTGCTTTCCAAAATGGGGTCATTTTGTGGAAAATTCCATTGTCCTGGTGCTCCAGGGCCTTCAAAAGTGTAATAGGTGGTTGAGAAAGGATATGTGCGATTTATGCTTGTAGAACGCCTGAAAGTGCTACTTCAATGTTGGGCCTCTGTATATGGCCAGGCTGTGTAAAAGTCTCACACATGTGGTATCGCTATACTCAGGAGGAGTAGCAGAATGCATTTTGGGGTGTCATTTTTGCTATGTAAAAAATTAAATTTTCCCAAGAATTGTGGGAAAAAAATACAACTTCAAAAAACTTACCACGCCTCTTAGTAAATACCTTGGACTGTCTACTTTCCAAAAAGGGGTAATTTTGGGGTATTTGTACTTTCCTCGCTTGTTAGTGTCTCAAGAAATGAGATATCCCTTCAGTACATCAGGCGTGATCAGATGTGATAAATTTTCAGTGATTGCCACCATAGTTTGTAGACTCTATAACTTTCACAAAGACCAAATAATATACACTAATTTGGGTTCATTTTACCAAAGATATGTAGCAGTATACATTTTGGCACAAATTTATGAAGAAAAATTACTTATTTGCAAAATTTTACAATAGAAACTAAAAAAAAGTTTTTTTTTTTTTTTTAAATTGCTGTTTTTTTGCTTATATCGCAAAAAATAAAAAACCCAGTGGCGATTAAATACCACCAAAAGAAAGCTCTATTTGTGAGAAGAAAATGATAAAAATTTTGTTTGGATACAGTGTAGCATGACTAAGTAATTGTCATTCAAACTTTGAGAGTACTGAAAGCTGAAAATTGGTCTGGGCGGGAAGGTGCATAAGTGCATGGTATTGAAGTGGTTAAACACCTCAATATGCTTATTGTCTTTAGGCTTGGGATTAAAGACCGATTTGTTCCGTAGCTTACTGTTTACAATTGAGTTTTCTCCTCCGACCTTAAAATTTATTGGATTATCCAATAAATATTTTTTTATGTTGAGTTTTCTTCCATATTTCTGGATACTAATATAGGTCTGGAACTTATCCAAGTTCTTGACCGGGGCATACTTGAGCCCTTTATCCAGAACTTTCAGCTCTTCATTGGTAAGAGGTATCTCAGTTAGATTAAAAATCCCTTTGCCTATTATCCCTTCCGAGGGGTGTTTCTTTTTCCCTGCTCTGCACCCTCTTTTTTTATATATTTTATTTGTCGCCCCGTGTTCTACCATCTTATTGGAGGGTGATATTCCTGTCCTCTCTCTAAAAAAGACCTGTTGTGTCCTCGTTCCTGACGACTATCTCCTCGGGGTCTGAAATCCCTCTCATTGTCGCGCAGATCTCTTAGGGGGGCATAGTAGTTATACGTTTGAACCGGACTTCTATCTCATATTCCTCTTGGTGGTGGACCTCGCTCATCTCTCGCACTATAGTATTCTTGTGGGCCAGGGCTTCTGTGTCTATCGAATCTGCCACCTGCATCATCTCTAGTTCCATACTGGGCTCTTGAATGGGCCGGGCTACTATCTTGCCTATATTGGTCATAATATGCGACTCTTGGTCCTTGATTTTGTTTGTTCCAATTGTTGTGAGGTTTCTTATTATTGTTTTTCCAATGGTTAGGTTTTTTCCACCCTTGTTGTGTTGCTCGTTCAGCTTGTGGGGGTGGTGGTTTCCTCCAGGTATTATGCTGGGTGTTGTTGCTTGGATGCTTCGATCTTACTGCATTCTTCTCCTGTCCTTCATCTATGTATGACGCCTGAGAGGATTACAACCATAGGAAGAAGATTAACACTGCCATAACCTCTGCCTTTCAATGCCCTGTGACCTGTCCATGCTAAGCTTTATTTGTAATAAGGTAAGCTGCTTGCAGGCACAGAGGTGGAGCACTGAACAGAGATCAGTATTTGGAACACCACACTGATGTGTATGCCACTTTTTTAGTTTATGTACTGGTTCACTTTGGTGATGGGAATCACTGTATATTTTCTTTGAAACTGTATGGTGTCAACTGGACTTTTCTGGATGTTTACACCCATATTTTCTTTGATATTTTTTAGCAATTGCATTGTGGATTTTTTTGAGGACTGTTCTATGCAATAGTACACTTTTTTGAAGTACACTCTTTTGGATGATTCACTGTTTACAATATAAAAATATATATATTTCAATTGGCTAGGACGTATGGATGTGGATAGTAGAAGATTGGGGTACTTTTACCTACCTAGCCGATTTATTTGCATTAAGGTCATACTATATATATATATATAGGTTTTTTTTGATTGAGTGTGTTATCGGTCACACCATTCTCACTTTTCTTTCCTTTCTCTGTTCAAACACAGTGCTTAACAACCAGTTATTAGGTTTAGGGGGCAATTACTTTTTCACATAAAGCCAGGCAGGTTTGGACAGCTTTTTTGCCTTAATGAATGAAACCATCATTTAGAAACTGCATTTTGTATTTACTCGGGTTATCTTTGTGTAATAATAAAATTTGTTTGATGATCTGAGTCATTTAAGTGTGACAAATATACAAAAAAAATAAAAAATCAGAAAGTGGGCAAATACTTTTTCACAGCATTGTAGTTGATATAATTTATCAGTTTTAGGTTGTGTAAATATTCCTTTTGTCAATCTTGAACAGTGTTTTATAGCTATACCTTTGATTCACATTGATAGGAGAGAGGAATAGAGTCAAATCTATGTTTCTCAGTGAAGTGTATAATAGCCTGGATAAGAGCTTCCGGACATTCCACATTCCCAAACAAGTTGTAAATCAATCTCCATGACTTAAGTCTCCATCTGGACATGCCACGTTGGAGCGTTAGAAAAGAGGAACATGATCTGACCATAATTTATTGCTTATGTAGTCTGTCAAGAAAAGATCGACCAGGGAGTGATGGATCCAGAAATAATCTATATGGCTATAAGTAACATGTACAGCTGACACAAAAAAAATAAAAATCTTTTGTTGTTAGGATGAGAGCATTCCAGCTGTGTAGCTTGAACATAGGGTCCCACAGCCTACCCTAAGAACGAGAGAAAGGTGTCTTACCTGCTGTGGGGTCCAAGGTCTTTTCAAAGACTAGGTTAAAGCCTCCACCCACAATTAGCTGTCCTGAAGCACAAGATTCCAATTTCATGAGGGTGTGAAGACAGAAGTTTACTTGACCTGATTGTGAAAGTATATATTAGCAACAGTAAACATATTATAAAACATCCTAAATTTAAAAAAAAAAATCTTTGTTTATGTTCTAAAAGTGTATCAATGATAGTTATTAATGCAGATTAATGAAAGGTGATAGATACGACTTTGGATTATGATATAGAGTGCCTTGAAAAAGTATTCATACCCCTTGAAATTTTCCACATTTTGACATGTTACAACCAAAAACTTAAATGTATTTTTTGGGGGATTTTATGTGACGGACCAACACAAAGTGGCACGAAATTGTGAAATGGAAGGAAAATGATAAATGGTTTTAAATTTTTTTTACAAATAAATATGTGAAAAGTGTAGCGTGCATTTGTATCCAGCCCCCTTGAGTCAATACTTTGTAGAACCACCTTTCGCTGCAGTTACAGCTGCAAGTCTTTTTGGGTACAATTCTACCAGCTTTGTGTCAGGTCACCTGAGGCCAGGTGATGCACTCCGTTGGGGTCAGGAGTGCACCGCTAAGGTAGTGGACCTTATGGCTGACTGCCGCGGATGGATTTCTGAGTGGTTTAGGAAAGCAGGTCCTCTGGAGCACCAACACGGATCCCACTGGGAGCTATAGCATGAGATTCTCCAGGGCGCAGAGTCTAAGAGCCAGCAGGTGTTCACCAGAGCCCTTAGTGGTGGGGATGGACTTCGCTGCAACTGGCTCCAGGTCAAGGCCCCAGGGGCTCCCTGCTCACGCTTACAGTAGGCTACTGGAGGATAGAGAGGAAGCAGCAGACCAGGACAACAAGGAATAGTCAGGGGATAAACCAAAAGGTCGGGGCAATGAGCAGACAGGGGTAGTCAAAGAATAAGCCAAGGATGGTAAACAGAATCAGACGTAGAGCACACAGCAAGAAGCACACAGGAAGTGAAACACACAATATTGGCTGCAGTGCACAGGTAATATAGTGTTCCCTGTTAGAGGCTAAAAGCAGATGAGTGAACAGGGTCGGTCTCAAAGCTGGACACAACAGAGAGGTAAGCAGACAGACATGAACATTACTGCAGACTCATGACACTTTGCACATCTAGAGAGTGAAATGTTTGCCCATTCTTTGCAAAATCGCTCAAGCTCTGTCAGATTGGATGGAGAGCGTCTGTGAACAGCAATTTTCATATCTTGCCACAGATTCTCAATTTGATTTAGGTCTGGATTGGGCTATTTTAACACATGAAAATTCTTTGGTCTAAACCATTCCATTGTAGCTCTGGCTGTGTGTTTAGGGTCATTGTCCTGCTGGAAGTTGAACCTCCGCCCCAGTCTCAAGTCTTTTGCAGACTCTAACAGGTTTTCTTCTAAGATTGCCCTGTATTTGCCTCCATCCATCGTCCATAAACTCTGGTCAGCTTCCCTGCTGAAGAAAAGCATCCCCACAATATGATGCTGCCACCACCACGTTTCACAGTGTGTTCAGGGTGATGGGTAGTGTTCGTTTTCCAGCACACATAGCGTTTTGCTTTTAGGCCAAAAAGTTCAATTTTGGTCTCATCTGACCTGAACACCTTCTTCAATTAGTTTGCTGTGTCCCCCACATGGCTTCTGGCAAACTGAAAACAGGACTTCTTATGGCTTTCTTTCAACAAGGGCTTTCTACTTGCCACTCTTCCGTAAAGGGCATATTTGTGGAGTGCACGACTATTAGTTGTCCTGTGGACAGATTCTCCCACCTGAGCTGTGGATCTCTGCAGCTCCTCCAGAGTTACCATGGGCCTCTTGGCTGCTTTTCTGATTCATGCTCTCCTTGCCCAGGCTGTCAGTTTAGGTGGACAGCCATGTATTGGTATATTTGCAGTTGTGCCATACTCTTTTCATTTTCGGTCGATGGATTTAACAGTGCTCTGAGACTTTCAAAGCTTGGGATATTTTTTTATAACCAAATCCTGCTTTAAACTGCTTCACAACTTTATCCCTGACCTGTCTGTTCTGTCCATCAGATGTCTATATTCTGATTATCCTCATTTGTGTTGATTAAAATGACATTTAAGGTTGTAATTTCTATAGAAATCGTTTGCAGAGCGTAGGCGCCATCTAGCATCTGTGAGGGGGTTAACTCAGTAGCGGGTGTGTGTGACCCCCTGGTTGGGCTCCCCACACAAAAACAGGGCCAGCAGACGGAGGTTGTGGTTTTCAAAATCAAAAGGTGCGGTTTATTTCTCTATGTACAGTGACAAAAACACAGCAAAGCCAAAAAGAAACATAAACAAAATAAATCCTGGTCAGTTTGACCTCTGACTAAACATGCAGGTTTCCTAAACTAACAACTGGGATCAGCCTGGTGCTGTCCTAGTCCCTAAGTCCCTGGTTTAGTAAAAGTCCAAACAAATAGCCACACAGGCTTTGCCTCACCGCACAGGGGTTCACTCTCCCTAGACAGTCCACACAGGTCTGGGTCCAGGCATGAGCTAACACCTAATGAATCTGGGAGTTCTTATAGAGGCCTAAATGAGCTGACAAGCTTCAGCTGGCCTCATCAACTCCCTGTCTGTACGATGCCCCACACTCTCCCTTGAGGTACGAGTCATCCATGAGCCTACTAGCCTCAGCTGGGCTTATACAACTCTCCACCCTAGTTGTATAAGTCAGCATAAAGCCTGAATCTGGGAGAAATATATCTACCCCCCTGGATGCAACCAGGTGACTTTACCTTCCTGCTGTCACATACCCCCCCTCTTGTTTTAACCTTGGGGTTGGAACACCAGCAATCAGGCATTCATGTACTCGAGACAAAGCATCCACATTCTCCATTTGAACGCCAGGGCGATGCTTTACTGTGAAGTTGAATTCCTGTAGGGCCAGGAACCACCTATTCACTCTTCTATTTGTCTCCTTGTTTTGAGCCATCCACTTTAACGGAGCGTGATCCGTAACCATGTCAAAGTGCCTACCTAGCAGATAGTACCGAAGGGAATCTAGAGCCCACTTCACCGCTAAACACTCCTTTTCAACCGTGGCGTAATTTACCTCATGGGACTTCAACTTCCTGCTGAGGTAAATGACTGGGTGCTCTTCCCCGTTCCAGACCTGGGACAATACTGCTCCTAACCCCACATCTGACGCATCACTTTGTACGACAAAGTCTTTAGAGAAGTCGGGTGAGTACTACACTGGCTGGCTACATAAGGCTTGTTTCAAGAATTGGAATGCTGCCTCAGCCTCGGGGGTCCATTTAATCATGACCGACCCTTTCCCTTTCGTCAGGTTGGTTAGGGGCACAGCCTTAGAAGCAAAGTGGGGAATGAAGCGCCGATAATAACCCGCGATTCCCAGAAAGGCCCGTACCTGCTTCTTGCTGTTGGGACGTGGCCAACTCTGGATGGCCTCGACTTTGTTGAGTTGGGGTTTTATCACTCCCCTGCCAATGGTGTACCCAAGATATTTGGCCTCCTCCTGCCCAATGGTACACTTCTTGGGGTTAGCCGTAAACCCCGCTTCCCGGATAGAGTCTAGGACTGCTTGCACTTTTGGCAGATGTGAGGCCCAATCTGTGCTATGGACAATTACGTCATCCAGGTAAGCCGCAGCATACTTCCGATGGGGCCTCAGTATCTGGTCCATTTTCCGCTGGAATGTGGCCGGCGCATTCTGTAACCCGAACGGCATTCTTTTATATTGGAACGCCCCGTCTGGGGTTACAAATGCGGTTTTCTCTTTGGCCGACTTGGCCAGGGGGATTTGCCAATACCCTTTTGTGAGGTCAAGAGTCGTCATGTATCGGGCTGTTCCCAGCCGGTCGATCAACTCATCTATACGTGGCATGGGGTAGGTGTCAAATTTTGTAACTTTGTTCAACTGACGAAAATCGTTACAAAATCGCCAGCTCCCATCCGGTTTAGGCACCAACACAATGGGACTAGACCAATCACTTTGGGACTCCTCTATCACCCCTAAGTTCAGCATTTTCTGTACTTCCTCCCGTATTGCCTCCCGTCGGGCCTCTGGGATCCGATAGGGTTTTAACTTCACCCTTTCACCGGGCGGGGTAATAATATCATGCTCTACCCCAGATGTTTGTCCCGGCAGCTCAGAGAACACCTCCTTGTTGCGAAGCACAAACTCCTTAACCTCCTGTCGTTGGGGTTGTGACAAGGTGGCTGCTATTCCAACCTCCGGAATCACGCAACCAGTTTGAGCTGGTGACCAAGTTTCTGCGACTAGGGACTCTCTATCCCTCCAGGCTTTCAACAGATTAACGTGATATATCTGTTCGGGCTTTCGCCTTCCTGGTTGTCTGACCTTGTAATTCACTTCGCTCACTTTTTCCATTATCTCGTAGGGGCCTTGCCATTTGGCAAGGAATTTACTTTCAACCGTAGGGACAAGTACCAATATCCTATCCCCCGGGGAAAAGGTACGGGTCTTTGCTCCACGGTTGTACACTCTCTGCTGTGCCAACTGCGCTTGGGCCAAATGTTCCTTCACGATGGGCATTACCTGTGCAATTCGATCTTGCATCAGGGCGACATGCTCAATCACACTCCTGTGGGGAGAACTCTCACTTTCCCAAGTTTCCTTGGCAATATCCAACAGCCCTCTTGGGTGTCTCCCATACAGTAACTCAAAGGGGGAGAATCCCGTAGAGGATTGGGGCACCTCCCTAATAGCAAACATCAAATAAGGAAGTAGACAGTCCCAATCCTTTCCATCTCTATCCACCACTTTCTTCAACATTTGTTTTAGGGTTTTGTTGAATCTTTCAACCAGCCCATCGGTTTGGGGGTGATACACAGATGTACGCAATTGCGTCACTTTGAACAATTTACACAGCTCTTTCATAACCCGGGACATAAAGGGTGTACCTTGGTCCGTAAGCAGTTCTTTACAAATACCCACCCGGCTAAAAACAAGAGATAGCTCTTTGGCTATGGTTTTGGCCGAGGTATTTCTGAGAGGGATCGCTTCTGGATAACGGGTGGCATAGTCCATTATAACCAATATGTACTGGTGCCCCCTAGCGGACTTGATTATAGGACCTACCAAATCCATTGCGATTCTCTCAAACGGGACCTCAATGATGGGTAGAGGGACCAGCGGGCTACGGAAATGTGGCATCGGGGCCGACCTCTGACACACAGGGCAGGAGGAACAATAATTTTCTATGTCCTTCATCACTCCAGGCCAATAGAATCTCTGTAATACCCTCTCTCGGGTTTTCTCTGTCCCCAGATGACCTCCAAGAATGTGCCCATGGGCCAACTCCAACACCAACTTCCTGTAAGGTTTGGGCACCACAAGCTGCTCAACGGTTTCTTCTGCCCTTTTTGCCACCCGATACAGTAGGTCCTTCTCTACGCTGACGTATGGGTAAGTGCAGGTATTATCTGGGTTCACTAACTCGCCATCTATTTCCACTACGTTTTCCCGTGCCTTTATTAGGGCGGGGTCTTTTAACTGTTGTGTGGCAAAATTTTCCCTGTGAACCTCCAGATCAGAAAACTCCACAGACGGTAGGTTTTCGTCTGAGGAGGTGGGCTCCTCTCCAGTTTCTTGAGTCTCCCCTGCCAATACTGACAAGGGAAATTCTGGAGAGTCCTCACCACTCTCAGAGGAGTTCTGGCTATCACATTCCTGGTACATAGGGGCACCAGTGGGGGGCTCAGGATCATCCCACAGTTCCCAGAACTTCGGAAAATCTCTTCCCACAATGGCATCATGCGGTAATTGAGATACTAATCCCACTGGATGAGAGAGGGTACCTTTGGGGGTCTCGAAACACACTGTAGTCACTGGATACTCTCGGGTGTCCCCATGCACACAAATAACAGCTACCTTGCTATTCCCAGAGACCTCTGTTTTAACTAATTCAGCCTTTATCAGGGTCACAAGGCTACCTGAATCCAGTAATACCACAACATTTCTACCATTAATACACATTTTGCATAAATGTTTCTCAGTTCCCCGAATGGCAGTGCATGCGACTGTCGCACACAGCGACTGACGTCTGTCCGTCAGAAAGTCACATTGCATGGGTTCCTCCACAACCGGGCAATTTGCTGCAATATGTCCCGCTTGCCGGCAGCGGTAGCAAACAATCCTTTTGGCTGCCTCTTGAGCCCCTGACTTCCCAGGCTGTTCTCGCCAAACTTTGGGTAGAGCTCCCACCCTCTCACTCTCTCCACCCTCACCCCTTGGAATCCTCTTATCCGCCCCTGGGGATGGTCTGGTCTTAGGGTGGAAAGTCCGAGAGTCTCTGGAAGAGGCCGTCAGGTTCTCTGTAGCCAAGTATTTCTCTACACGATCCACAAGACCACCGGCCGTCTCTGGGTCTCCATGGCTTACCCACTTTTGGATGGCAGTAGGAAGAGCTCTCAAAAACCGATCCATTACAACACGTTCCACAATCTCTGGTGCGGACAAAGTCTCTGGCTGTAGCCACTTCCTGCTCAGGTGAATGAGATCATACATTTGAGACCTGGGGGGTTTTCCAAGCTGGAAAGTCCAGTTATGCACACGCTGAGCCCGGACAGCCAGGGTGACACCCAGCCTTGCCAATATTTCAGCTTTTAGCATCACATAGTCTTTTGCTTGGTCAGGCTCTAGGTCATAGTAAGCCTTCTGCGATTCACCAGTTAACAGAGGAGCCACCAGTCCAGCCCACTGCTCCTCAGGCCACTTTTCTCTTTCAGCAGTCCTTTCAAATGTGGTCAAAAATACCTCTGGATCATCCTCTCCAGTCATTTTTGTCAATAAACGACTCACCCCAAAGGACGCGGTATTAGTGGGACGGCTTTCCTCACTGGTCTGCGGACGTTGCTGCATTACTGCTTCCATTTGTTGTAGTCTCTGCTCTTGCTTCTGTAACAGGTCTATGAAGCGGGCCTCAGATTGCTGCTGGGCTTGTTGATGAGCTTGCTGCTGGGCTGCAAGGCTCCTTTGCAAACCTGCATTTGTCTGCTGTTGATTGGCATTTGCTAGAGCCAGCTGTTTCAGTATCTCCTCCATGCTGGCTTAAAAAAAACTGCCCGCATTCTCCACCAACTGTGAGGGGGTTAACTCAGTAGCGGGTGTGTGTGACCCCCTGGTTGGGCTCCCCACACAAAAACAGGGCCAGCAGACGGAGGTTGTGGTTTTCAAAATCAAAAGGTGCGGTTTATTTCTCTATGTACAGTGACAAAAACACAGCAAAGCCAAAAAGAAACATAAACAAAATAAATCCTGGTCAGTTTGACCTCTGACTAAACATGCAGGTTTCCTAAACTAACAACTGGGATCAGCCTGGTGCTGTCCTAGTCCCTAAGTCCCTGGTTTAGTAAAAGTCCAAACAAATAGCCACACAGGCTTTGCCTCACCGCACAGGGGTTCACTCTCCCTAGACAGTCCACACAGGTCTGGGTCCAGGCATGAGCTAACACCTAATGAATCTGGGAGTTCTTATAGAGGCCTAAATGAGCTGACAAGCTTCAGCTGGCCTCATCAACTCCCTGTCTGTACGACGCCCCACACTCTCCCTAGAGGTACGAGTCATCCATGAGCCTACTAGCCTCAGCTGGGCTTATACAACTCTCCACCCTAGTTGTATAAGTCAGCATAAAGCCTGAATCTGGGAGAAATATATCTACCCCCCTGGATGCAACCAGGTGACTTTACCTTCCTGCTGTCACACATCCCTTTTTGGTATTGTTTCAGTTTGTTCATTATTAAATGCATTAAATGTATAACCCAGGAAGTGATTAGAAAGCATAGTATTCTGGGTAAAATCTTACAGGAAGAGACACATTCACCATGACACTGCAGGAGGCAGGATATGACTTATTTCAATCTCTTACCATCAACCCTTAGAGAACTTAGCAGTAAGATCGAAGCATCCAAGCAACAACACCCAGCATAATACCTGGAGGAATCCACCACCCCCACAAGCTGAACGAGCAACACAACAAGGGTGGAAAAAACCTAACCATTGGAAAAACAATAATAAGAAACCTCACAACAATTGGAACAAACAAAATCAAGGACCAAGAGTCGCATATTATGACCAATATAGGCAAGATAGTAGCCCGGCCCATTCAAGAGCCCACTATGGAACTAGAGATGATGCAGGTGGCAGATTCGATAGACACAGAAGCCCTGGCCCACAAGAATACTATAGTGTGAGAGATGGGCGAGGTCCACCACCAAGAGGAATACGAGATAGAAGTCCGGTTCAAACGTATAACTACTATGCCCCCCTAAGAGATCTACGCGACAATGAGAGGGATTTCAGACCCCGAGGAGATAGTCGTCAGGAACGAGGACACAACAGGTCTTTTTTAGAGAGAGGACAGGAATATCACCCTCCAAGAAGATGGTAGAACACGGGGCGACAAATAAAATATATAAAAAAAAGAGGGTGCAGAGC
Organism: Rana muscosa; assembly: GCA_029206835.1. NCBI lineage: Eukaryota > Metazoa > Chordata > Amphibia > Anura > Ranidae > Rana > Rana muscosa. Next base: position 76,321,402 of record CM055127.1, read on the forward strand.
AGGGAAAAAGAAACACCCCTCGGAAGGGATAATAGGCGAAGGGATTTTTAATCTAACTGAGATACCTCTTACCAATGAAGAGCTGAAAGTTCTGGATAAAGGGCTCAAGTATGCCCCGGTCAAGAACTTGGATAAGTTCCAGACCTATATTAGTATCCAGAAATATGGAAGAAAACTCAACATAAAAAAATATTTATTGGATAATCCAATAAATTTTAAGGTCGGAGGAGAAAACTCAATTGTAAACAGTAAGCTACGGAACAAATCAGTCTTTAATCCCAAGCCTAAAGACAATAAGCATATTGAGGTGTTTAAACATCTGGTCACTGAAGAAGTAAAGGGTTTAATAGTCAAGAAAAAGGAAGAACCAAGAGCCATCAAAACCGGTATAAAGAAACTAATGGGTAGGAAGGAACTTGTAATTAGGCCATCTGATAAGGGGGGTGGGATTGTGATCCAAACGATTGAACAATATAATAGAGGGATGAACAAACTACTGGAAGACTCTAACACCTACACTCCAATGCTAAGTAATCCCATATACAAATGGAAAAAAGAGTTGGAGCAAGTGGTACACTTGGGACTAAAGAAGGGAGTATTAGATAAGAAAGAAGCGAGATATTTATTACCAGAAGCATGTAGGACCCCTGTTATATACGCGCTACCGAAGGTCCATAAAGATAAAATAAACCCCCCTTACAGACCAATCGTGAATGGCATAGAATCCTTAACAGCCCGATTAGGACAATATATTGATCGGTTCCTACAACCTGCAGTACAGAAGTGTGAAGCATACATCAAAGACACAAAGGAAATTATACAACTGTTAGAGGGAAGAAATGATACGGAACCACTACTGATAGCCACAGCAGACGTGTCATCCCTCTACACAGTGATACCCCATCATATGGCATGTGAAGCCACGAAGTGGGGACTGAGGAAAATTACCACACTACCCTGTATACAAAGGAAGTACATAGTAAAACGTGTAGACTTCTGTTTAAAACACAGTCATTTCTGGTACAACAAGCAATACTACCAACAAATTACTGGGGTTGCCATGGGAGCGAAATTTGCTCCTAGTGTTGCAGGACTGTTTATGGCCAAATGGGAGGAAGAAGCGGTGTTTGGTGATCGTCCAGAAGGCCTTGTCATCTATAAACGCTACATTGATGACATTTTTATTGTCTGGAGGGATGACCATAACAGCTTGATCCAGTTTTTTGAGAAACTAAATCAGAATGATATTGATATTGTTCTAACCTGGCAGATTGAAGAGAAAACCATTCCATTTTTAGATTTGGAGATATCACTAGTGGACAATAAGTTCACTACTAAGACTTTTTTTTTAAACGTGGATAGGAACAGCTACCTACCAACCAGTAGTTGCCACCACAGGAACTGGATATTTAATATCCCTAAAGGCCAATTGGTGAGACTAAAACGGAACTGCACAAAAATAGATGACTTTCAGGTGCAAGCTAAAATGATTGGCGAAAGATTCATCCAAAAAGGATATGAAGAACCGTTCATAAAGGAGATAATAGATGAGGTAGCCCATATACCTAGGAAAAATCTGCTAGAAGAGAAAAAGAAGATCACCACGCAACTGGATCAAGTCCCCATAATTTTAGATTTCAATGTCCAACACAAAAAAATTGAAAAAATTATTGCACGTCACTGGCACATTCTGAAATCTGATAGACGATTAAATGAAATATTACCCGCTAAACCTAAATTCATTTACCGAACAGCTCCAACCCTACGTGACCAACTGGTAAAAAACATTATCAACCCACCTAAAAAACAATTTACCTTCTTTACAGGCAAAGGCTTCTATCCGTGTAAGAGATGCTACGCCTGCAAGCGTACTAAACGGCCTAACGAGAAGAAAACCCTGTTCCAATCTACCAGTAACGGTACAAGATATGAGATAAAGGATTTTGTAGGATGTAACACTGAGGGAGCAGTGTATGTATTAGAATGTAGCTGCGGCCTACCGTATGTAGGCCGCACTAAGAGACTGCTGCGGATCAGGATTAAAGAACACGTCCAAAACATCATAAATGGATTTCCGAAGCACAGTGTCTCTAGACATTTCCTAGAAGTACATAATAAAGACCCAAACCACTTAAAATTTTGGGGAATTGCCCCATATACTAGGCCTTGGAGAGGTGGCCATAAAGTGAGAACACTTAGCCAGGTTGAATCCAAATGAATATTTTGTATGGATACTCTGGCCCCGAATGGATTAAACATTGAGTTCGACCTCAATTGCTTTTTAAGTGATTTTTAACCCATACTACAGTTGTTACACCTATCCAGCACCTATGAGGCGCCTTCTATTGTATAGGATTTTAGTCATCTATTGAATATAGTTAATTAGCACTGCTTCTTTTGATTTAATTTCTTTTGATTTAATTTCTTCTTTTGTTGTACATTATCTTACTAATTAGTCCTTTCCGTCACCTTCAAAACCCCCCCCGCCCCCCCCTTTTCCCCTCGCCCCTTGTTCCTTCTCCCACCCGCCCCCTTCACCCTCCCCCCCTCCCCTTTTCTCTTCTCCCTGCACTCCCCTTCTCTCCCCCCCCTCCCTCACCTTTCCTCTTCATTTTCCCCCTCCCCTCTCCCCCCCCGTTCTTCCTTTTCCCCTCTCCCCCTTCTTCTTCTTTGTCCTTCACCAACACATTATTCTATTCACATATCCTTCTAACCTACCCTATCCAATCCTAACCTTTCCCCTTTTTCCCGCTTCCTTCCTTCTTCTCCTTCCCTCCCCCCCTCCCACATCCCTTCCCTTTCTCTACTAATATATTAATATACTAACAAACTCCCCCCCTTCCCTCCCCCCCCTCCCCTTCCCCTTCTCTCCTTCCTTGTCTCCCTTCACCTTCCTCCCCCCATCCCCTTCCCCTTCTCTACTAATATACTAAACATACTAATAAATTCCCCTTCCCTTTCCACTTCCTTCCCCTTTTCTTTCCCCTTTTTCCCTCCCCTTTTTTCCCCCTTTTCCCCTCCTTTCCCTTCCCCTTCCCTCCCTTCCCTCTTCCCCCCCACCCCCCTGCCCTCCCCACTCCCTCCCCCTTTCCCTTAATATTCCAAACATACTAATAAACTTTGCTTCCCTTTCCACTTCCCTTCCTTTTCCCTCTCCACTCCCCCCCTCTCCCACACTCCCTTCCCTTTCTTTACTAATATACTAAGATACTAACAAACCCCCCCTCCCCTCCCCCCTCCCCTTTCCCCCTTTCCCATCCCTTTCCCTTTCCTTGCCCTTCTTCCCCCCCCTCCCCCCCTCTTCTACACTCCCTGCCCTTTCTTTACTAATACACTAATATACTAAGATACTAACCAACACCCCCCCTCCCCCCTTCCCCATCCCTTTCCCTTCCCTTGTCCCCCTTCCCCCTTTCCCCCCCCTCCCCATTCCCCTCATCTACTAATATACTAAATATACTAATAAACTCCTCTCCCCCTTTCCATCCACTCCTTTCCCCTAACCCCCCTCCCCTCCCCCACTCTCCTTTTCCCCTCGGGTTCCTTCTTTCTCACCGTTTCACCTTCCTTCTACATCTTCTCTTCCCCTTCCCTCCATGCCCCTGACTAACACATTACCCCATTAACATACCTCACCTACCCTCCCCTCCCCCTCCCCTTTCTTTCTTGTCCTCTTACATTTCACCTCACCTAACCCCCAATCTCTCCCACCCCCTCCCCCCCCTTCCTCACTAATATATCACTAATAAATATTCCTTCCACTGTACCCTTTTCCCTCCCTTACACATCATTTTCATTAAACTATCTATAATTTATTATACCCCGAGTAGATGCCCGAATCTTTATACTTTAGAGGGAAGTTTCCAGTTTAGTGTGCTGGGGCCTAGATGTACAGGACTCTCTCTCAAATACCCTTTTATTTCAATATACTATTCTAATATGTCGCCCCCATTTATTATCATCGCAGCACCAAATGCTCAGGGAATTTTTATTCTATCTTTATTTTTAATATAAATAATATTCCATGTATATGTTTTTATATGTAATTTTACATTTTTATATGATCCCATATGTTTTGCAAATATGTGAGATCTATGCATATTATTGCATTTTAGCTTGTAACTTGAGCCTGAGCCATATATCTTAACATTTTAATATTTTTATTATGCATTTTTTTCTCTTGTTTTTCCGGGTTAATAAGTCACCTATCTTGTCATTCTCTCTCGCCATTCCCAATCTCATTGGTGCCATTGCAGCCTAGATCGTTGGTTATCCAGCCAATGATTTTTGTAACATTAAGGTAGAGGTATGTGAGTGATGGTGGGATATGTACATATTTAATTCCCCCTGCCATATGTGCCTCCAGTGATGCAGCCAACCCACATTTTCTGCCAGTATAGCCAGCAAAATAAACAGAACGTGAATCATCACATCTATCAGCCTGAGATGTAATGACATCCTCTGATCCGCCGGAATAATTATCCTGAATCGAAACTAAATGGCGGCGGCAGACCAATGGCTGAGCTATGTGTATTAATATACACAATACAGGCTTAACATTCCGGGATGTCCTAGGCAAAATTGCGCCGGTTTGTTTACAACTCAGGACTACAACAAAATGGCGGCCGCATACTGTTTGTATGTTCTACTAAGAGACTATAAATTGTCAGCAGTCCTATACTCTAGTATCCCCTGATGAAGTCACGTGACACGTGACGATACGCATAGGTAGAGGAGACTCGCTGACACACCAGGATTAGAGCAGGCAGACGAGTGAGGCACTCGTAGGATACTTTGCCTCCTTTCTCCACATACTATGTGAGTGTTGTATATTATGTTTTGTTAATAAATTAACTCTTTTTATGGGATTATGCGATGTCTGCCATGTCTTTTTTGTTGCATTGATTGCTGCAATTTGCCGAGATCCCCTGCTGTTTGGAGAGCCACACAGAGCCACTCACACTTTGAGGGACGACGAGTTCTGAGCTCGTGGAGAGGGTCCAATATTGCCTCTCCTTCAAGTGAGTGCTTATTTGGCATCTGTCTGTGACTTGAGACAGTAGCGGAACTACACTATATTGGTTTTCCCTTTTCCTTCATCTATGTATGACGCCTGAGAGGATTACAACCATAGGAAGAAGATTAACACTGCCATAACCTCTGCCTTTCAACGCCCTGTGACCTGTCCATGCTAAGCTTTATTTGTAATAAGGTAAGCTGCTTGCAGGCACAGAGGTGGAGCACTGAACAGAGATCAGTATTTGGAACACCACACTGATGTGTATGCCACTTTTTTAGTTTATATACTGGTTCACTTTGGTGATGGGAATCACGGTATATTTACTTTGAAACTGTATGGTGTCAACTGCACTTTTCTGGATGTTTACACCCATATTTTCTTTGATATTTTTTAGCAATTGCATTGTGGATTTTTTTGAAGACTGTTCTATGCAATAGTACACTTTTTTGAAGTACACTCTTTTGGATGATTCACTGTTTACAATATAAAAATATATATATTTCAATTGGCTAGGACGTATGGATGTGGATAGTAGAAGATTGGGGTACTTTTACCTACCTAGCCGATTTATTTGCATTAAGGTCATACTATATATATATATAGGTTTTTTTTGATTGAGTGTGTTATCAGTCACACCATTCTCACTTTTCCTTCCTTTCTCTGTTTAAACACAGCGCTTAACACCATCACTGTTTTATATTGCCTTAAGTTTCCCCGAATTGGATTCACAGGTGTTCAGCAGCAGTGTCCCTCCCCCCACCCTCCCTTTTATAGTCACATATTTATTTCACGTTAGGGCAGCGCGGGAGTTCCCCCCCCTTTTTTCATACGCTTACTGATTCTTCCAATACTCCTGCTGCAGCCATGGAGATTTTCACATTCATAGAACAAAGAGAGGTGGACCTTGATGTAGTATTTAATGATGTAGACTTAAAGATAGAGTCAAACGTAGAGCCACTTATGCGTAAACTGGGTCACAGTATTGTGAGGGGGTTAACTCGGTAGCGGGTGTGTGTGACCCCCTGGTTGGGCTCCCCACACAAAAACAGGGCCAGCAGACGGAGGTTGTGGTTTTCAAAATCAAAAGGTGCGGTTTATTTCTCTATGTACAGTGACAAAAACACAGCAAAGCCAAAAAGAAACATAAACAAAATAAATCCTGGTCAGTTTGACCTCTGACTAAACATGCAGGTTTCCTAAACTAACAACTGGGATCAGCCTGGTGCTGTCCTAGTCCCTAAGTCCCTGGTTTAGTAAATGTCCAAACAAATAGCCACACAGGCTTTTTCTCACCGCACAGGGGTTCACTCTCCCTAGACAGTCCACACAGGTCTGGGTCCAGGCATGAGCAAACACCTAATGAATCTGGGAGTTTTTATAGAGGCCTTAAACGAGCTGACAAGCTTCAGCTGGTCTCATCAACTCCCTGCCTGCACGACGCCCAGCCCTCTCCCTAGAGGTATGAGTCATCCATGAGCCCACTAGCCTCAGCTGGGCTTCATCAACTCCCTAGTTGTATAAGTCGGCATAAAGCCTGAATCTGGGAGAAATATATCTACCCCCCTGGATGCAACCAGGTGACTTTACCTTCCTGCTGTCACATACCCCCCCCCCTCTTGTTTTAACCTTGGGGTTGGAACACCAGCAATCAGGCATTCATGTACTCGAGACAAAGCATCCACATTCCCCATTTGAACGCCAGGGCGATGCTTTACTGTGAAGTTGAATTCCTGGAGGGCCAGGAACCACCTATTCACTCTTCTATTTGTTTCCTTGTTTTGAGCCATCCACTTTAGCGGAGCGTGATCCGTAACCATGTCAAAGTGCCTACCTAGCAGGTAGTACCGAAGGGAATCTAGAGCCCACTTCACCGCTAAACACTCCTTTTCAACGGTGGCGTAATTTACCTCATGGGACTTCAACTTCCTGCTGAGGTAAATGACTGGGTGCTCTTCCCCGTTCCAGACCTGGGACAATACTGCTCCTAACCCCACATCTGACGCATCACTTTGTACGACAAAGTCTTTAGAGAAGTCGGGTGAGTACAACACTGGCTGGCTACATAAGGCTTGTTTCAAGAATTGGAATGCTGCCTCAGCCTCGGGGGTCCATTTAATCATGACCGACCCTTTCCCCTTCGTCAGGTTGGTTAGGGGCACAGCCTTAGAAGCAAAGTGGGGAATGAATCGCCGATAATACCCAGCGATTCCCAGAAAGGCTCGTACCTGCTTCTTGCTGTTGGGACGTGGCCAACTCTGGATGGCCTCGACTTTGTTGAGTTGGGGTTTTATCACTCCCCTGCCAATGGTGTACCCAAGATATTTGGCCTCCTCCTGCCCAATGGTACACTTCTTGGGGTTAGCCGTAAACCCCGCTTCCCGGATAGAGTCTAGGACTGCTTGCACTTTTGGCAGATGTGAGGCCCAATCTGTGCTATGGACAATTACGTCATCCAGGTAAGCCGCAGCATACTTCCGATGGGGCCTCAGTATCTGGTCCATTTTCTGCTGGAATGTGGCCGGCGCATTCTGTAACCCGAACGGCATTCTCTTATATTGGAACGCCCCGTCTGGGGTTACAAATGCGGTTTTCTCTTTGGCCGACTTGGCCAGGGGAATTTGCCAATACCCTTTTGTGAGGTCAAGAGTCGTCATGTATCGGGCTGTTCCCAGCCGGTCGATCAACTCATCTATACGTGGCATGGGGTAGGTGTCAAATTTTGTAACTTTGTTCAACTGACGAAAATCGTTACAAAATCGCCAGCTCCCATCCGGTTTAGGCACCAACACAATGGGACTAGACCAATCACTTTGGGACTCCTCTATCACCCCTAAGTTCAGCATTTTCTGTACTTCCTCCCGTATTGCCTCCCGTCGGGCCTCTGGGATCCGATAGGGTTTTAACTTCACCCTTTCACCGGGCGGGGTAATAATATCATGCTCTACCCCAGATGTTTGTCCCGGCAGCTCAGAGAACACCTCCTTGTTGCGAAGCACAAACTCCTTAACCTCCTGTTGTTGGGGTTGTGACAAGGTGGCTGCTATTCCAACCTCCGGAATCACGCAACCAGTTTGAGCTGGTGACCAAGTTTCTGCGACTAGGGACTCTCTATCCCTCCAGGCTTTCAACAGATTAACGTGATATATCTGTTCGGGCTTTCGCCTTCCTGGTTGTCTGACCTTGTAATTCACTTCGCTCACTTTTTCCATTATCTCGTAGGGGCCTTGCCATTTGGCAAGGAATTTACTTTCAACCGTAGGGACAAGTACCAATATCCTATCCCCCGGGGAAAAGGTACGGGTCTTTGCTCCACGGTTGTACACTCTCTGCTGTGCCAACTGCGCTTGGGCCAAATGTTCCTTCACGATGGGCATTACCTGTGCAATTCGATCTTGCATCAGGGCGACATGCTCAATCACACTCCTGTGGGGAGAACTCTCACTTTCCCAAGTTTCCTTGGCAATATCCAACAGCCCTCTTGGGTGTCTCCCATGCACACAAATAACAGCTACCTTGCTATTCCCAGAGACCTCTGTTTTAACTAATTCAGCCTTTATCAGGGTCACAAGGCTACCTGAATCCAGTAATACCACAACATTTCTACCATTAATACACATTTTGCATAAATGTTTCTCAGTTCCCCGAATGGCAGTGCATGCGACTGTCGCACACAGCGACTGACGTCTGTCCATCAGAAAGTCACATTGCATGGGTTCCTCCACAACCGGGCAATTTGCTGCAATATGTCCCGCTTGCCGGCAGCGGTAGCAAACAATCCATTTGGCTGCCTCTTGAGCCCCTGACTTCCCAGGCTGTTCTCGCCAAACTTTGGGTAGAGCTCCCACCCTCTCACTCTCTCCACCCTCACCCCTTGGAATCCTCTTATCCGCCCCTGGGGATGGTCTGGTCTTAGGGTGGAAAGTCCGAGAGTCTCTGGAAGAGGCCGTCAGGTTCTCTGTAGCCAAGTATTTCTCTACACGATCCACAAGACCACCGGCCGTCTCTGGGTCTCCATGGCTTACCCACTTTTGGATGGCAGTAGGAAGAGCTCTCAAAAACCGATCCATTACAACACGTTCCACAATCTCTGGTGCGGACAAAGTCTCTGGCTGTAGCCACTTCCTGCTCAGGTGAATGAGATCATACATTTGAGACCTGGGGGGTTTTCCAAGCTGGAAAGTCCAGTTATGCACACGCTGAGCCCGGACAGCCAGGGTGACACCCAGCCTTGCCAATATTTCAGCTTTTAGCATCACATAGTCTTTTGCTTGGTCAGGCTCTAGGTCATAGTAAGCCTTCTGCGATTCACCAGTTAACAGAGGAGCCACCAGTCCAGCCCACTGCTCCTCAGGCCACTTTTCTCTTTCAGCAGTCCTTTCAAATGTGGTCAAAAATACCTCTGGATCATCCTCTCCAGTCATTTTTGTCAATAAACGACTCACCCCAAAGGACGCGGTATTAGTGGGACGGCTTTCCTCACTGGTCTGCGGACGTTGCTGCATTACTGCTTCCATTTGTTGTAGTCTCTGCTCTTGCTTCTGTAACAGGTCTATGAAGCGGGCCTCAGATTGCTGCTGGGCTTGTTGATGAGCTTGCTGCTGGGCTGCAAGGCTCCTTTGCAAACCTGCATTTGTCTGCTGTTGATTGGCATTTGCTAGAGCCAGCTGTTTCAGTATCTCCTCCATGCTGGCTTAAAAAAAACTGCCACTGGTTCTCCACCAACTGTGAGGGGGTTAACTCGGTAGCGGGTGTGTGTGACCCCCTGGTTGGGCTCCCCACACAAAAACAGGGCCAGCAGACGGAGGTTGTGGTTTTCAAAATCAAAAGGTGCGGTTTATTTCTCTATGTACAGTGACAAAAACACAGCAAAGCCAAAAAGAAACATAAACAAAATAAATCCTGGTCAGTTTGACCTCTGACTAAACATGCAGGTTTCCTAAACTAACAACTGGGATCAGCCTGGTGCTGTCCTAGTCCCTAAGTCCCTGGTTTAGTAAATGTCCAAACAAATAGCCACACAGGCTTTTTCTCACCGCACAGGGGTTCACTCTCCCTAGACAGTCCACACAGGTCTGGGTCCAGGCATGAGCAAACACCTAATGAATCTGGGAGTTTTTATAGAGGCCTTAAACGAGCTGACAAGCTTCAGCTGGTCTCATCAACTCCCTGCCTGCACGACGCCCAGCCCTCTCCCTAGAGGTATGAGTCATCCATGAGCCCACTAGCCTCAGCTGGGCTTCATCAACTCCCTAGTTGTATAAGTCGGCATAAAGCCTGAATCTGGGAGAAATATATCTACCCCCCTGGATGCAACCAGGTGACTTTACCTTCCTGCTGTCACAGTATGGATAAAAAAATCAGCCTTTGGTGGGATGTTACCACCTTTGACAGATACATTAAGGCCAATATTGTACCAAGACGCCTAAGATGGGACGTGCCTCTCAACGATGGACTCACTGATCTAGAGTCCATAGATGAGTGGTTCACCTTTTTTAATAAAAAGGGTTTGGAGTTATTACAACTCCTACTTAAACGGAAACAAAAGAAAATTAGGAAGATTGATCAAGCGATTACCGATCTCAAAGTGCAATTGGAGGTCCATAAAGATACGGCAGATTTTAAATGGCTTACTGCTCAATTAAATAAAGATCTTACAAAAAAAGACATGGAAGTCCAAACGAGAAAAAGTAAGAAGTACTCCAGAGATCTAAATGATTATAAAAATGATCTAGTGTTCAGGTGGCAGAATGTTAACGGACAAAGTGATCCGACCTCCGCCGCTTCTACCCCTGAAAGAAATGATAGACCTAGACCATACTATACGGATATGTCCCCAATACCTCGTTCACCTAGACGTGGGGACCAGCAGATGAACCCAGGTGAGCAGACACAAAGGGACATTTCTCCAAGACAGGAGAAGAATGCAGTAAGATCGAAGCATCCAAGCAACAACACCCAGCATAATACCTGGAGGAAACCACCACCCCCACAAGCTGAACGAGCAACACAACAAGGGTGGAAAAAACCTAACCATTGGAAAAACAATAATAAGAAACCTCACAACAATTGGAACAAACAAAATCAAGGACCAAGAGTCGCATATTATGACCAATATAGGCAAGATAGTAGCCCGGCCCATTCAAGAGCCCACTATGGAACTAGAGATGATGCAGGTGGCAGATTCGATAGACACAGAAGCCCTGGCCCACAAGAATACTATAGTGCGAGAGATGGGCGAGGTCCACTACCAAGAGGAATACGAGATAGAAGTCCGGTTCAAACGTATAACTACTATGCCCCCCTAAGAGATCTACGCGACAATGAGAGGGATTTCAGACCCCGAGGAGATAGTCGTCAGGAACGAGGACACAACAGGTCTTTTTTAGAGAGAGGACAGGAATACCACCCTCCAAGAAGATGGTAGAACACGGGGCGACAAATAAAATATATAAAAAAAGAGGGTGCAGAGCAGGGAAAAAGAAACACCCCTCGGAAGGGATAATAGGCGAAGGGATTTTTAATCTAACTGAGATACCTCTTACCAATGAAGAGCTGAAAGTTCTGGATAAAGGGCTCAAGTATGCCCCGGTCAAGAACTTGGATAAGTTCCAGACTTATATTAGTATCCAGAAATATGGAAGAAAACTCAACATAAAAAAATATTTATTGGATAATCCAATAAATTTTAAGGTCGGAGGAGAAAACTCAATTGTAAACAGTAAGCTACGGAACAAATCGGTCTTTAATCCCAAGCCTAAAGACAATAAGCATATTGAGGTGTTTAAACATCTGGTCACTGAAGAAGTAAAGGGTTTAATAGTCAAGAAAAAGGAAGAACCAAGAGCCATCAAAACCGGTATAAAGAAACTAATGGGTAGGAAGGAACTTGTAATTAGGCCATCCGATAAGGGGGGTGGGATTGTGATATCCAAACGATTGAACAATATAATAGAGGGATGAACAAACTACTGGAAGACTCTAACACCTACACTCCAATGCTAAGTAATCCCATATACAAATGGAAAAAAGAGTTGGAGCAAGTGGTACACTTGGGACTAAAGAAGGGAGTATTAGATAAGAAAGAAGCAAGATATTTATTACCAGAAGCATGTAGGACCCCTGTTATATACGCGCTACCGAAGGTCCATAAAGATAAAATAAACCCCCCTTACAGACCAATCGTGAATGGCATAGAATCCTTAACAGCCCGATTAGGACAATATATTGATCGGTTCCTACAACCTGCAGTACAGAAGTGTGAAGCATACATCAAAGACACAAAGGAAATGATACAACTGTCAGAGGGAAGAAATGATACGGAACCACTACTGATAGCCACAGCAGACGTGTCATCCCTCTACACAGTGATAGTGAAGCCACGAAGTGGGGACTGAGGAAATTTACCACACTACCCTTTATACAAAGGAACTACATAGTAAAATGTGTAGACTTCTGTTTAAAACACAGTCACTTCTGGTACAACAAGCAATACTACCAACAAATTACTGGGGTTGCCATGGGAGCGAAATTTGCTCCTAGTGTTGCAGGACTGTTTATGGCCAAATGGGAGGAAGAAGCGGTGTTTGGTGATCGTCCAGAAGGCCTTGTCATCTATAAACGCTACATTGATGACATTTTTATTGTCTGGAGGGATGACCATAACAGCTTGATCCAGTTTTTTGAGAAACTAAATCAGAATGATATTGATATTGTTCTAACCTGGCAGATTGAAGAGAAAACCATTCCATTTTTAGATTTGGAGATATCACTAGTGGACAATAAGTTCACTACTAAGACTTTTATTTTAAACGTGGATAGGAACAGCTACCTACCAACCAGTAGTTGCCACCACAGGAACTGGATATTTAATATCCCTAAAGGCCAATTGGTGAGACTAAAACGGAACTGCACAAAAATAGATGACTTTCAGGTGCAAGCTAAAATGATTGGCGAAAGATTCATCCAAAAAGGATATGAAGAACCGTTCATAAAGGAGATAATAGATGAGGTAGCCCATATACCTAGGAAAAATCTGCTAAAAGAGAAAAAGAAGATCACCACGCAACTGGATCAAGTCCCCATAATTTTAGATTTCAATGTCCAGCACAAAAAAATTAAAAAAATTATTGCACGTCACTGGCACATTCTGAAATCTGATAGACGATTAAATGAAATATTACCCGCTAAACCTAAATTAATTTACCGAAGAGCTCCAACCCTACGTGACCAACTGGTAAAAAACATTATCAACCCACCTAAAAAACAATTTACTTTCTTTACAGGCAAAGGCTTCTATCCGTGTAAGAGATGCTACGCCTGCAAACGTACTAAACGGCCTAACGAGAAGAAAACCCTGTTCCAATCTACCAGTAACGGTACAAGATATGAGATAAAGGATTTTGTAGGATGTAACACTGAGGGAGCAGTGTATGTATTAGAATGTAGCTGCGGCCTACAGTATGTAGGCCGCACTAAGAGACTGCTGCGGATCAGGATTAAAGAACACGTCCAAAACATCATAAATGGATTTCCGAAGCACAACGTCTCTAGACATTTCCTAGAAGTACATAATAAAGACCCAAACCACTTAAAATTTTGGGGAATTGCCCCATATACTAGGCCTTGGAGAGGTGGCCATAAAGTGAGAACACTTAGCCAGGTTGAATCCAAATGGATATTTTGTATGGATACTCTGGCCCCGAATGGATTAAACATTGAGTTCGACCTCAATTGCTTTTTAAGTGATTTTTAACCCATACTACAGTTGTTACACCTATCTAGCACCTATGAGGCGCCTTCTATTGTATAGGATTTTAGTCATCTATTGAATATAGTTAATTAGCACTGCTTCTTTTGATTTAATTTCTTTTGATTTAATTTCTTCTTTTGTTGTACATTATCTTACTAATTAGTCCTTTCCGTCACCTTCAAAAACCCCCCGCCCCCCCCCCTTTTCCCCTCGCCCCCCCCCTTTTCCCCTCGCCCCTTGTTCCTTCTCCCACCCGCCCCCTTCACCCTCCCCCCTCCTCTTTTCTCTTCTCCCTGCACTCCCCTTCTCTCCCCCCTCCCTCACCTTTCCTCTTCATTTTCCCCCTCCCCCTCCCCCCCCCGTTCTTCCTTTTCCCCTCTCCCCATTCTTCTTCTTTGTCCTTCAGACAACACATTATTCTATTCATATATCCTTCTAACCTACCCTATCCAATCCTAACCTTTCCCCTTTTTCCCGCTTCCTTCCTTCTTCTCCTTCCCTCCCCCCCTCCCACATCCCTTCCCTTTCTCTACTAATATATTAATATACTAACAAACTCCCCCCCCCTTACCTCCCCCCTCCCCTTCCCCTTCTCTCCTTCCTTGTCTCCCTTCACCTTCCTCCCCCCCATCCCCTTCCCCTTCTCTACTAATATACTAAACATACTAATAAATTCCCCTTCCCTTTCCACTTCCTTCCCCTTTTTTTCCCCTTTTTCCCTCCCCTTTTTTCCCCCTTTTCCCCTCCTTCCCCTTCCCTCCCTTCCCTCTTCCCCCCCCCTGCCCTCCCCACTCCCTCCCCCTTTCCCTTAATATTCCAAACATACTAATAAACTTTGCTTCCCTTTCCACTTCCCTTCCTTTTCCCTCTCCACTCCCCCCCCCTCCCACACTCCCTTCCCTTTCTTTACTAATATACTAAGATACTACCAAACCCCCCCTCCCCTCCCCCCTCCCCTTTCCCCCTTTCCCATCCCTTTCCCTTTCCTTGCCCTTCTTCCCCCCCCTCCCCCCTCTCCTACACTCCCTGCCCTTTCTTTACTAATACACTAATATACTAAGATACTAACCAACTCCCCCCCCCTCTCCCCCATTCCCCGTCCCTTTCCCTTCCCTTGTCCCCCTTCCCCCTTCCCCCCCTCCCCATTCCCCTCATCTACTAATATACTAAATATACTAATAAACTCCTCTCCCCCTTTCCTTCCACTCCTTTCCCCTAACCCCCCTCCCCTCCCCCACTCTCCTTTTCCCCTCGGGTTCCTTCTTTCTCACCGTTTCACCTTCCTTCTACATCTTCTCTTCCCCTTCCCTCCATGCCCCTGACTAACACATTACCCCATTAACATACCTCACCTACCCTCCCCTCCCCCCTCCCCTTTCTTTCTTGTCCTCTTACATTTCACCTCACCTAACCCCCAATCTCTCCCACCCCCCTCCCCCCCCCCTTCCTCACTAATATATCACTAATAAATATTCCTTCCACTGTACCCTTTTCCCTCCCTTTCACATCATTTTCATTAAACTATCTATAATTTATTATACCTCGAGTAGATGCCCGAATCTTTATACTTTAGAGGGAAGTTTCCGGTTTAGTGTGCTGGGGCCTAGATGTACAGGACTCTCTCTCAAATACCCTTTTATTTCAATATACTATTCTAATATGTTGCCCCCATTTATTATCATCGCAGCACCAAATGCTCAGGGAATTTTTATTCTATCTTTATTTTTAATATAAATAATATTCCATGTATATGTTTTGATATGTAATTTTACATTTTTATATGATCCCATGTGTTTTGCAAATATGTGAGATCTATGCATATTAATGCATTTTAGCTTGTAACTTGAGCCTGAGCCATATATCTTAACATTTTAATATTTTTATTAGGCATTTTTTTCTCTTGTTTTTCCAGGTTAATAAGTCACCTATCTTGTCATTCTCTCTCGCCATTCCCAATCTCATTGGTGCCATTGCAGCCTAGATCGTTGGTTATCCAGCCAATGATTTTTGTAACATTAAGGTAGAGGGATGTGAGTGATGGTGGGATATGTACATATTTAATTCCCGCTGCCATATGTGCCTCCAGTGATGCAGCCGACCCACATTTTCTGCCAGTATAGCCAGCAAAATAAACAGAACGTGAATCATCACATCTATCAGCCTGAGATGTAAGGACATCCTCTGATCCGCCGGAATAATTATCCTGAATCGAAACTAAATGGCGGCGGCGGACCAATGGCTGAGCTATGTGTATTAATATACACAATACAGGCTTAACATTCCGGAATTGTCCTAGGCAAAATGGCGCCGGTTTGTTTACAACTCAGGACCACAACAAAATGGTGGCCGCATACTGTTTGTATGTTCTACTAAGAGACTATAAATTGTCAGCAGTCCTATACTCTAGTATCCCCTGATGAAGTCACGTGACACGTGACGATACGCGTAGGGAGAGGAGACTCGCTGACACACCAGGATTAGAGCAGGCAGACGAGTGAGGCACTCATAGGATACTTTGCCTCCTTTCTCCACATACTATGTGAGTGTTGTATATTATGTTTTGTTAATAAATTAACTATTTTTATGGGATTATGCGATGTCTGCCATGTCTTTTTTGTTGCATTGATTGCTGCAATTTGCCGAGATCCCCTGCTGTTTGGAGAGCCACACAGAGCCACTGACACTTTGAGGGACGACGAGTTCTGAGCTCGTGGAGAGGGTCCCATATTGCCTCTCCTTCAAGTGAGTGCTTATTTGGCATCTGTCTGTGACTTGAGACAGTAGCGGAACTACACTATATTGGTTTTCCCTTTTCCTTCATCTATGTATGACGCCTGAGAGGATTACAACCATAGGAAGAAGATTAACACTGCCATAACCTCTGCCTTTCAACGCCCTGTGACCTGTCCATGCTAAGCTTTATTTGTAATAAGGTAAGCTGCTTGCAGGCACAGAGGTGGAGCACTGAACAGAGATCAGTATTTGGAACACCACACTGATGTGTATGCCACTTTTTTAGTTTATGTACTGGTTCACTTTGGTGATGGGAATCACTGTATATTTACTTTGAAACTGTATGGTGTCAACTGGACTTTTCTGGATGTTTACACCCATATTTTCTTTGATATTTTTTAGCAATTGCATTGTGGATTTTTTTGAGGACTGTTCTATGCAATAGTACACTTTTTTGAAGTACACTCTTTTGGATGATTCACTGTTTACAATATAAAAATATATATATATTTCAATTGGCTAGGACGTATGGATGTGGATAGTAGAAGATTGGGGTACTTTTACCTACCTAGCCTATTTATTTGCATTAAGGTCATACTATATATATATATATATAGGTTTTTTTTGATTGAGTGTGTTATCAGTCACACCATTCTCACTTTTCCTTCCTTTCTCTGTTTAAACACAGCGCTTAACACCATCACCGTTTTATATTGCCTTTAGTTTCCCCGAATTGGATTCACAGGTGTTCAGCAGCAGTGTCCCTTCCCCCCCCCCTCCCTTTTATAGTCACATATTTATTTCACGTTAGGGCAGCGCGGGAGTTCCCCCCTCCTTTTTTTCATACGCTTACTGATTCTTCCAATACTCCTGCTGCAGCCATGGAGATTTTCATAGAACAAAGAGAGGTGGACCTTGATGTAGTATTTAATGATGTAGACTCAAAGATAGAGTCAAACGTAGAGCCACTTATGCGTAAACTGGGTCACAGTATGGATAAAAAAATCTGCCTTTGGTGGGATGTTACCACCTTTGACAGATTCATTAAGGCCAATATTGTACCAAGACGCCTAAGATGGGACGTGCCTCTCAACGATGGACTCACTGATCTAGAGTCCATAGATGAGTGGTTCACCTTTTTTAATAAAAAGGGTTTGGAGTTATTACAACTCCTACTTAAACGGAAACAAAAGAAAATTAGGAAGATTGATCAAGCGATTACCGATCTCAAAGTGCAATTGGAGGTCCATAAAGATACGGCAGATTTTAAACGGCTTACTGCTCAATTAAATAAAGATCTTACAAAAAAAGACATGGAAGTCCAAACGAGAAAAAGTAAGAAGTACTCCAGAGATTTAAATGATTATAAAAATGATCTAGTGTTCAGGTGGCAGAATGTTAACGGACAAAGTGATCCGACCTGGGCCGCTTCTACCCCTGAAAGAAATGATAGACCTAGACCATACTATATGGATATGTCCCCAATACCTCGGTCACCTAGACGTGGGGACCAGCAGATGAACCCAGGTGAGCAGACACCAAGGGACATTTCTCCAAGACAGGAGAAGAATGCAGTAAGATCAAAGCATCCAAGCAACAACACCCAGCATAATACCTGGAGGAAACCACCACCCCCACAAGCTGAACGAGCAACACAACAAGGGTGGAAAAAACCTAACCATTGGAAAAACAATAATAAGAAACCTCACAACAATTGGAACAAACAAAATCAAGGACCAAGAGTCGCATATTATGACCAATATAGGCAAGATAGTAGCCCGGCCCATTCAAGAGCCCACTATGGAACTAGAGATGATGCAGGTGGCAGATTCGATAGACACAGAAGCCCTGGCCCACAAGAATACTATAGTGCGAGAGATGGGCGAGGTCCACCACCAAGAGGAATACGAGATAGAAGTCCGGTTCAAACGTATAACTACTATGCCCCCCAAAGAGATCTACGCGACAATGAGAGGGATTTCAGACCCCGAGGAGATAGTCGTCAGGAACGAGGACACAACAGGTCTTTTTTAGAGAGAGGACAGGAATACCACCCTCCAAGAAGATGGTAGAACACGGGGCGACAAATAAAATATATAAAAAAAGAGGGTGCAGAGCAGGGAAAAAGAAACACCCCTCGGAAGGGATAATAGGCGAAGGGATTTTTAATCTAACTGAGATACCTCTTACCAATGAAGAGCTGAAAGTTCTGGATAAAGGGCTCAAGTATGCCCCGGTCAAGAACTTGGATAAGTTCCAGACCTATATTAGTATCCAGAAATATGGAAGAAAACTCAACATAAAAAAATATTTATTGGATAATCCAATAAATTTTAAGGTCGGAGGAGAAAACTCAATTGTAAACAGTAAGCTACGGAACAAATCGGTCTTTAATCCCAAGCCTAAAGACAATAAGCATATTGAGGTGTTTAAACATCTGGTCACTGAAGAAGTAAAGGGTTTAATAGTCAAGAAAAAGGAAGAACCAAGAGCCATCAAAACCGGTATAAAGAAACTAATGGGTAGGAAGGAACTTGTAATTAGGCCATCCGATAAGGGGGGTGGGATTGTGATCCAAACGATTGAACAATATAATAGAGGGATGAACAAACTACTGGAAGACTCTAACACCTACACTCCAATGCTAAGTAATCCCATATACAAATGGAAAAAAGAGTTGGAGCAAGTGGTACACTTGGGACTAAAGAAGGGAGTATTAGATAAGAAAGAAGCGAGATATTTATTACCAGAAGCATGTAGGACCCCTGTTATATACGCGCTACCGAAGGTCCATAAAGATAAAATAAACCCCCCTTACAGACCAATCGTGAATGGCATAGAATCCTTAACAGCCCGATTAGGACAATATATTGATCGGTTCCTACAACCTGCAGTACAGAAGTGTGAAGCATACATCAAAGACACAAAGGAAATGATACAACTGTTAGAGGGAAGAAATGATACGGAACCACTACTGATAGCCACAGCAGACGTGTCATCCCTCTACACAGTGATACCCCATCATATGGCATGTGAAGCCACGAAGTGGGGACTGAGGAAATTTACCACACTACCCTGTATACAAAGGAAGTACATAGTAAAATGTGTAGACTTCTGTTTAAAACACAGTCATTTCTGGTACAACAAGCAATACTACCAACAAATTACTGGGGTTGCCATGGGAGCGAAATTTGCTCCTAGTGTTGCAGGACTGTTTATGGCTAAATGGGAGGAAGAAGCGGTGTTTGGTGATCGTCCAGAAGGCCTTGTCATCTATAAACGCTACATTGATGACATTTTTATTGTCTGGAGGGATGACCATAACAGCTTGATCCAGTTTTTTGAGAAACTAAATCAGAATGATATTGATATTGTTCTAACCTGGCAGATTGAAGAGAAAACCATTCCATTTTTAGATTTGGAGATATCACTAGTGGACAATAAGTTCACTACTAAGACTTTTTTTTAAAACGTGGATAGGAACAGCTACCTACCAACCAGTAGTTGCCACCACAGGAACTGGATATTTAATATCCCTAAAGGCCAATTGATGAGACTAAAACGGAACTGCACAAAAATAGATGACTTTCAGGTGCAAGCTAAAATGATTGGCGAAAGATTCATCCAAAAAGGATATGAAGAACCGTTCATACAGGAGATAATAGATGAGGTAGCCCATATACCTAGGAAAAATCTGCTAGAAGAGAAAAAGAAGATCACCACGCAACTGGATCAAGTCCCCATAATTTTAGATTTCAATGTCCAACACAAAAAAATTGAAAAAATTATTGCACGTCACTGGCACATTCTGAAATCTGATAGACGATTAAATGAAATATTACCCGCTAAACCTAAATTAATTTACCGAAGAGCTCCAACCCTACGTGACCAACTGGTAAAAAACATTATCAACCCACCTAAAAAACAATTTACCTTCTTTACAGGCAAAGGCTTCTATCCGTGTAATAGATGCTACGCCTGCAAACGTACTAAACGGCCTAACGAGAAGAAAACCCTGTTCCAATCTACCAGTAACGGTACAAGATATGAGATAAAGGATTTTGTAGGATGTAACACTGAGGGAGCAGTGTATGTATTAGAATGTAGCTGCGGCCTACAGTATGTAGGCCACACTAAGAGACTGCTGCGGATCAGGATTAAAGAACACGTCCAAAACATCATAAATGGATTTCCGAAGCACAACGTCTCTAGACATTTCCTAGAAGTACATAATAAAGACCCAAACCACTTAAAATTTTGGGAAATTGCCCCATATACTAGGCCTTGGAGAGGTGGCCATAAAGTGAGAACACTTAGCCAGGTTGAATCCAAATGGATATTTTGTATGGATACTCTGGCCCCGAATGGATTAAACATTGAGTTCGACCTCAATTGCTTTTAAGTGATTTTTAACCCATACTACAGTTGTTACACCTATCCAGCACCTATGAGGCGTCTTCTATTGTATAGGATTTTAGTCATCTATTGAATATAGTTAATTAGCACTGCTTCTTTTGATTTAATTTCTTTTGATTTAATTTCTTCTTTTGTTGTACATTATCTTACTAATTAGTCCTTTCCGTCACCTTCAAAACCCCCCCCCCCCGCCCCCCCCCTTTTCCCCTCGCCCCTTGTTCCTTCTCCCACCCGCCCCCTTCACCCTCCCCCCTCCCCTTTTCTCTTCTACCTGCACTCCCCTTCTCTCCCCCCCCTCCCTCACCTTTCCTCTTCATTTTCCCCCTCCCCCTCTCCCCCCCCCGTTCTTCCTTTTCCCCTCTCCCCCTTCTTCTTCTTCTTTGTCCTTCACCAACACATTATTCTATTCATATATCCTTCTAACCTACCCTATCCAATCCTAACCTTTCCCCTTTTTCCCGCTTCCTTCCTTCTTCTCCTTCCCTCCCCCCCCCTCCCACATCCCTTCCCTTTCTCTACTAATATATTAATATACTAACAAACTCCCCCCCCTTCCCTCCCCCCCTCCCCTTCTGTCCTTCCTTTTCTCCCTTCACCTTCCCCCCCCCATCCCCTTCCCCTTCTCTACTAATATACTAAACATACTAATAAATTCCCCTTCCCTTTCCACTTCCTTCCCCTTTTTTTTCCCCTTTTTCCCTCCCCTTTTTTTCCCCTTTTCCCCCTCCTTCCCCTTCCCTCCCTTCCCTCTTCCCCCCCACCCCCTGCCCTCCCCACTCCCTCCCCCTTTCCCTTAATATTCCAAACATACTAATAAACTTTGCTTCCCTTTCCACTTCCCTTCCTTTTGCCTCTCCACTCCACCCCCTCTCCCACACTCCCTTCCCTTTCTTTACTAATATACTAAGATACTAACAAACCCCCCCTCCCCTCCCCCCTCCCCTTTCCCCCTTTCCCGTCCCTTTCCCTTTCCTTGCCCTTCTTCCCCCCTCCCCCCTCTCCTACACTCCCTGCCCTTTCTTTACTAATGCACTAATATACTAAGATACTAACCAACTCACCCCCCTCTCCCCCCTTCCCCATCCCTTTCCCTTCCCTTGTCCCCCTTTCCCCCCTCCCCATTCCCCTCATCTACTAATATACTAAATATACTAATAAACTTCTCTCCCCCTTTCCTTCCACTCCTTTCCCCTAACCCCCCTCCCCTCCCCCACTCTCCTTTTCCCCTTGGGTTCCTTCTTTCTCACCGTTTCACCTTCCTTCTACATCTTCTCTTCCCCTTCCCTCCATGCCCCTGACTAACACATTACCCCATTAACATACCTCACCTACCCTCCCCTCCCCCCTCCCCTTTCTTTCTTGTCCTCTTACATTTCACCTCACCTAACCCCCAATCTCTCCCACCCCCTCCCCCCCCTTCCTCACTAATATATCACTAATAAATATTCCTTCCACTGTACCCTTTTCCCTCCCTTTCACATCATTTTCATTAAACTATCTATAATTTATTATACCCCGAGTAGATGCCCGAATCTTTATACTTTAGAGGGAAGTTTCCGGTTTAGTGTGCTGGGGCCTAGATGTACAGGACTCTCTCTCAAATACCCTTTTATTTCAATATACTATTCTAATATGTCGCCCCCATTTATTATCATCGCAGCACCAAATGCTCAGGGAATTTTTATTCTATCTTTATTTTTAATATAAATAATATTCCATGTATATGTTTTTATATGTAATTTTACATTTTTATATGATCCCATATGACTTTCAAATATGTGAGATCTATGCATATTATTGCATTTTAGCTTGTAACTTGAGCCTGAGCCATATATCTTAACATTTTAATATTTTTATTATGCATTTTTTTCTCTTGTTTTTCCGGGTTAATAAGTCACCTATCTTGTCATTCTCTCAAGCCATTCCCAATCTCATTGGTGCCATTGCAGCCTAGATCGTTGGTTATCCAGCCAATGATTTTTGTAACATTAAGGTAGAGGGATGTGAGTGATGGTGGGATATGTACATATTTAATTCCCCCTGCCATATGTGCCTCCAGTGATGCAGCCGACCCACATTTTCTGCCAGTATAGCCAGCAAAATAAACAGAACGTGAATCATCACATCTATCAGCCTGAGATGTAATGACATCCTCTGATCCGCCGGAATAATTATCCTGAATCGAAACTAAATGGCGGCGGCGGACCAATGGCTGAGCTATGTGTATTAATATACACAATACAGGCTTAACATTCCGGGATGTCCTAGGCAAAATGGCGCCGGTTTGTTTACAACTCAGGACCACAACAAAATGGCGGCCGCATACTGTTTGTATGTTCTACTAAGAGACTATAAATTGTCAGCAGTCCTATACTCTAGTATCCCCTGATGAAGTCACGTGACACGTGACGATACGCGTAGGGAGAGGAGACTCGCTGACACACCAGGATTAGAGCAGGCAGACGAGTGAGGCACTCGTAGGATACTTTGCCTCCTTTCTCCACATACTATGTGAGTGTTGTATATTATGTTTTGTTAATAAATTAACTCTTTTTATGGGATTAGGCGATGTCTGCCATGTCTTTTTTGTTGCATTGATTGCTGCAATTTGCCGAGATCCCCTGCTGTTTGGAGAGCCACACAGAGCCACTGACACTTTGAGGGACGACGAGTTCTGAGCTCGTGGAGAGGGTCCCATATTGCCTCTCCTTCAAGTGAGTGCTTATTTGGCGTCTGTCTGTGACTTGAGACAGTAGCGGAACTACGCTATATTGGTTTTCCCTTTTCCTTCATCTATGTATGACGCCTGAGAGGATTACAACCATAGGAAGAAGATTAACACTGCCATAACCTCTGCCTTTCAACGCCCTGTGACCTGTCCATGCTAAGCTTTATTTGTAATAAGGTAAGCTGCTTGCAGGCACAGAGGTGGAGCACTGAACAAAGATCAGTATTTGGAACACCACACTGATGTGTATGCCACTTTTTTAGTTTATGTACTGGTTCACTTTGGTGATGGGAATCACTGTATATTTACTTTGAAACTGTATGGTGTCAACTGGACTTTTCTGGATGTTTACACCCATATTTTCTTTGATATTTTTTAGCAATTGCATTGTGGATTTTTTTGAGGACTGTTCTATGCAATAGTACACTTTTTTGAAGTACACTCTTTTGGATGATTCACTGTTTACAATATAAAAATATATATATTTCAATTGGCTAGGACGTATGGATGTGGATAGTAGAAGATTGGGGTACTTTTACCTACCTAGCCGATTTATTTGCATTAAGATCATACTATATATATATATATATATATATATATATAGGTTTTTTTTGATTGAGTGTGTTATCAGTCACACCATTCTCACTTTTCCTTCCTTTCTCTGTTTAAACACAGCGCTTAACACCATCACCGTTTTATATTGCCTTTAGTTTCCCCGAATTGGATTCATAGGTGTTCAGCAGCAGTATCCCTCCCCCCTCCGTTTTATAGTCACATATTTATTTCACGTTAGGGCAGCGCGGGAGTTCCCCCTCCTTTTTTTAATAACTGGTTGTGCCACCCTTGGTGGCAACAACTGTAATCAAGCATTTGTGATAACTGGCAATGAATATTTCACATTGCTGTGGAATTTTTTTGGCCCACTCTTCTTTGCAGAATTGTTTTAATTCAGCCACATTGGAGGGTTTTCCAGCATGAAAGGCCTTTGTAAGGTCATGATACAGCACCTCAATTGGATTTAAGTCCGGGCTTTGACTATGCCACTCCAAAACCTAAATTTTGCCTGGAATGAGCTTTTAACCCCTCTCAACCCTGTAGCATATAAAAACTACTATATAACATGCCTATTGTATGTAAGCCAATATCACTTGCATATAATAGTAGATGCTCTCTACATTAGAAGCCACATGTGTCATCATTCATTACTTACCATGCAATTTGTGGTCTAACATCTCTTAATTTGAGATATTATATCCCTGGGTTTCTTTTCTTTTCTATTACATTTTTGTAGTGTAATATATATTTATTTAATGTTGTCATATCAATTTATTTCTATAATATTGTTTTTTTTTTTATTATTGATTTATTATTATTTTTTTTTTTTATTTCATCCATTTCTCTTTATTCAAATGTTTTCTTTATTATTTTTTATATATTTTATATATTTTTTTTATTATTAATTTATACATTTTTTATTAACTTTGTTTATAAATCAATTGTTATATATATTTGTATATAATAGTTCATGGAATTGCTATGTGACTTCTAATGTAGAGAGCATCTACTATTACATCCGAGTGATATTGGCCCCCCACCCCAAAGAACCTTGTCCCCATGCTGATGAGACAAGGGTCATGGCCAGTGGTTGTGGGGGTCTGTGGGTGGGGGTCTTATTGGAATATGGAAGCCCCTTTTAACAAGGGAGCCCCCAGATCCTGCCCCCCCCTTTTGTGAATGGGTACATTCACTGCATAACTATCTGAAATAAATAAGGCTTTATTTTCATTAGGGAGGAATGTAACCCCTGTCAGTTTTTTTGCCACCTCTGTCCCAAAGAAATTTCCTTTTGCTTCTCATAACCACAGACGTGGGAATAAATTCCTGTGAATTGAGGAATATCTCTGGTAGTAAACAGGGTCACCAGACATAAGGGCAGATTTGCTCAAATTGGAGCAGCCAGAATCTGATGCAGCTGTGCATGGCCACCAATGAGCTCTTATCTTTTATTTGCAAAGCTTAACTGAACAAGCTAAAGATAGAAGAAGCTTGGTTACAATGCACAACTGCTCCAGATTCTCCCTTCTCCAGTTTTAGCAAATTCCCCTCATAGTGTCCCCATATAATTTTTTCCCTCAATTCTTGTTCTTGTGATCAATTAAAAAAAATATATATTTTCTTTTACTTTTAATTTTATTGTTACGGGTTAACGAGACAAATAGAAAGGGTACATTTCTTTAACATAGACACAAACCAGGTTGGAGGTATCCAATGCAAACAGGGAAAATCTCATAGACCGTACCAAGGAGAAAATAAATAAGTTTGAAATGGCCTTTGTTACTGGATTCAATTTAGACTATAAAAAGGTTGAAAAGTCCTTCAAGAAATTCTGGCCTATTTTGTTGAAGGACACTACCCTTAACAAAATTCTGCCCCGAAAACCATCCTTTATATATAGAAGAGCACCAGGCCTCAGGAACATGATAGCCAAAAATGTGGTTGATCCACCGAGGAAGAGAAAGAAAACGTTTTTGGACACCACAGGGTTTTATAGGTGCGGAAAGTGTAAATCATGTAGAACTACCGCAGATAAAAAATGAAAAACTGAGGTGTTTAGAGGAAGTAATGGGAAAGAATACAAAATTGAAAAATTTGTGTCATGCAACACAAGATATGTGGTGTATCTCCTCACTTGCCCATGTGGGTTGATATATGTGGGGAGGGCCACCAGATGTCTTTACAAGAGAATAAACATGTCACAAATATCACTAATGGTTTTAGAAAACACAGTGTGTCAAATCATTTTAGGACCCACCATCAGCAAAATCCAACACTTTTAAAATGTTATGGTATAGATAAAGTGGTACCACATTGAAGGAGAGGGGACATGAGAGTTTGTGTGTCTCAGGCCGAAACTCGGTGGATTTTTGAATTAGGATGTCTTATGCCCGCCGGGTTGAATATTGGTATAGATTTAAATAGTTTTTTAACAGATTTTTAACCTAATGTCTGGATAGCCATTCAATATTTTAGATGGAGGACACACCCATCACTATATTATTGGGCATTTGTCTATTGCCCCACGAGATTCACAACACCAGGATTGTGATTGATGTTATCCATGTATATGACGTGGTGTGTTTATGGTTAGTAGCAATCACTAGTACAGTTTATGGCATCAGCCACTAGATGGAGTTGTGAATACATTTATGTGGCTATTACCGCATTTTCCTGATGACGCGCGCACGAGCGTGAAATGCATAGAGAGATTGGTGCACAGCACGCCTGATACAGGAGCTCTCTGTCCCACTGAATCAGCTGCATTGTTTTGTATCACTCGCTAGTGACAGGACCAGCCCCTGCCTTCCCTCCAGCTGCGTTTTAACCCTGCTGTACCTGACACAAGATACAAACCTTGTAAGTGATTTTACCAATTAAAAAGACTGTATTACACTATTTTCTGCCTCCTTGTGGCTCATTGCGCTGGAGCCATAAACTTTGCAGATTGAAGGAAAAAAGGGGGCTACAGATGTTTCATGCTTAAGCTTATGAAGAGAAGTTTCATGCTAATTGGATTGAAGTGATGTCTTGTCAATTTCTGGAAATATTGAGTATAGCCTGTGAGAGGCTTGAAAGAGGAAGGATCCTGAGGAAAGATTCTCCTATATGCCTGGTGGTCATTTATGGCCTTGGATATCTGGTGAGCATAATTGTATGGCACTTCGGGTGAAGCACTTTGATTAATGCACGTTGCACTTTGTAGGAGGCACAGTGTTGGAATACTAGAAGACCGGAATTTATCACTGTTTTCATGATATCACATAACAGACTATTTAATATCTGCATTAATTTTGGACTTTTGATCATATATATGTTGACACTTTATGCACTTTAATTTATATTTTGTTGCGCCCTTCCACTTTTTATTTACAGACACAAACCTGACAGGTGTCCTCCATCTATTTGTACTGGTAACTGTTGTTACAGAGAAAGTATTGAAAAATCTTAAATTTCAGAGTTGTCCCTGGAACAAGATGTGGGAAGAAATATTCCAATGGATATATTTAATCCATGGATCAACTATCTAAGAAGAGAATTCTAATTTTGAGAGATTTCATCTTACTACATGTTGTGTCTCTGGGACAAGAAGTGAAAGGAAATTTCCCCAAAGGTACAGAGATAGAAAAAATAAAGTTCCCTACTCTGAAAAAGCTAAAGCACAGGTTTTGGCTATACATGCACTTTAGGAGGTAATGAGGAGTTCGGAGTTGATTGATCATTATTGGCATGATCTTTCCTATGCATCGGCACCAAGCTATTTTTCAGAGTTTTGTCTCTGCGAATATATCAAAGGAATATACAGAACAGATTAAAGCCATTTCTTCAAAGACATTCAAAATGCAACACATTCAAACACAGCTAACATTATAAAATCACTTATCTATCATTATTATGATTATGTGTCTGCATTTTTAAATTTTTTTTATTTCCAGTGCCGGGTTTATGATAGGTCATTCAAGCTTTCAATACATTTGTATTCACTTTTCAGAAAGTTAGTTGTCATGTTCTTTGATTATAAGTTAGAATAATAATAGATTCAAGGTTTGCTGGAATATGCTCCTAATTTGTTAGGCTGGAAGCTTTGAATTTGGAGTTCTATTATAACAGAGGCCACACATTCCATACCACAATAATACTACTGTGAGCAATGTAACAGCTTCTAGACAATTGGGTATTGTATGGCTTTTGGCTTTGATACACTGATGATATCATAGTTATAGTATACCACACAGTAGAGAATTGTCACTATTAATTGATCACAAGTTTTACAATATATGTCACTTAAAGGGAAACTTCATTCAATCAGAATACACAGTTAAAGCAAATATATAGTACACTATGTTTATGTTTTTACTTGCCAATGTATTTGTTATCCTGTAAAGTCAATTACATGTCAAATACCACATTTTCAAACTGCAAAGTCAGGCAGATGTCACATGTGCTGTAGTTCCTAATTAAGGATTGTCTCTTCTTGGTTCAATTGCAAAGCCAGGCAGATGTCACATGTAGTTCCTGATTATGGATTTTTTTCTTTTTGGTTCAGCAATTCAGCTTCATTTGTCACGTCTCCACTTCCAGCCTTCTCATTGGACAGTAAATCAGCATAATTTTCTCTATCCAATGGACAGTGAGCTTGTAAGAGGGTGTTGCTTTTGGGGAGGCCAGGTTCAGGTCATACACCACTTGCCACCTTGTTGTTGTTGTTCAGTCATTTAGTCGTGTCCAGCTCTTCGTAATCTCATGGACCATAGCGCGCCAGGCTTTTCTGTCCTCCACTGCCTCCCGGAGCTTGCTTAACTTCATGTTCATTGTTTCGATGATGCTATCTATCCATCTTGTTTTCTGTTGTCCTCTTCTCCTTTTTCCTTCCATTTTTCCCAGCATCAGGGTCTCTTCCAATGAGTCCTCTCTTCACATTAGGTGGCCAAAGTATTCAAGTTTCAGGTTCAGGATCTGTCCTTCCAGTGAATATTCAGGGTTGATTTCCTTCAAGATTGACTGGTTTGATCCTCTTGCCATCCAAGGGACTTTGTCTTCTACAACACCATTCAAAAGCATAAATTCTTTGGCGTTCAGCCTTGCTTATGGTCCATGTTTCACAGGCATATGTTCCTACTGGGAATACCATAGCTTTGACTATACGGCACATTGTCGGTAGGGTGATGTCTCTGCTTTGTATACTGTTGTCCAGGTTTGCCATTGCTTTCCTCCCAAGAAGCAAGCGTCTATTAATTTCATGGCTACAGTCATGGTATGCCATAATATTGGAGCCTATGAAAATAAAACCTGTCACTGTTTCAATTTCTTCTCCTTCTATTTGCCAAGGAGTGATGGGACCGTTTGCAATGATTTTAGTTTTCCTAATGTTCAATTTCAGGCCAGCTTTTGCGCTCTCCTCTTTCACCTTTATTAAGAGACTCTTTAGTTCCGGCTACCTATATTGTATTGTGGTATGATGCTGGGCATTATTGTCTCTCGGTGCTCACTGTATATAAGTAGCACAGTCATATGACTAATGCTGTGCTCTGTGCACTAGTAAAGTGCATTATACCTAGGGAGACGCTGAGAATTGGATGGGTTCTTCCTATGTAGTACAGTGGCTGGCAGTCACACAAGTAACAGTTCATTCACTCTGGCTCCATTAAGCAGTCTAGGGAATATCTTTTTTTAGTTTTATTGCTAAAGATATTTTAACAGGAGAGGGATAAGGTTGTTTAAGATACTCCAAACACTTAGTGTCAGATGACTGAGGCAACTCAATCTAGCTCTCACAGCTGAGATCCATGAGGTACTTCAGACTGGGTAAAGTCTCATAGCTGGGGACCATGAGACAGCTCCAGATTTGCTAAAGTCTCATAGCTGGGGATCACAAGTAAGCTCAAGCTCCAGAATAATTAAGGTCTCATAGCTGTGGACTAGGGATGAGCCAAACACCCCGCGTTTCGGTTCGCACCAGAACATGCGAACAGGCAAAAAGTTTGAGCGAACATGCGAACCCTATTAAAGTCTATGGGACACGAACATGAAAAATCAAAAGTGCTCCTTTTAAACGTTTATATGGAAGTTATTGCCATAAAATGTGTATGGGGACCTGGGTACTGCCCCAGGGGACATGTATGAATGTATTTTTATTTTTTTTTTAAAACAACAGTTTTTCAGGAGCAGTGATTTTAATAATGCACAAAGCGTTTATTAACCCCCCCCCCCAAAAAAAAATACAGATCCTGTTCCCTTAAAGCCTGTTATACAGCACAGTGCTGTGCTGTGTCATTTGGACCCCCATATCACCTGAAATACCTGGCCGGCCCTGCCTAGCTAGGCCCTCCCCTCTGTAATCAGACCACGATAATCATGGATGCTGAGCCTTGACATAGTGTTTGCGTGCCTCCGTCTTCCGCAGCCTACTCTTCTGTGTCTGTTTCCTCTGTCCTCCTTCCCCCCTTCTTTGCGTATCACCTATTGACAGTGCCGCCCCATTCCCCTCCTGCTGCAGGAATAACATATGTATTTGTTTACTATCCGTTCTGTATCTTAATACAGTGCCCCCCTGTATCGGCCGTGACCAGCCGTGTCTCCTCTCTCCTCCTTGTGTCACTCTGATGTCAGCTGGGAAACCTCGGCCCCTCCCGCTGCTTCTGTAAGATGAGCAGAGAGGAGACACAGTTGGTTACATGAGCGCCAGGAGCCGCCGTGAGATACGGTGAAGGAGGTATTTTTTTAATGAAACACAGAGACAGGGGGGCACTGCATTAGATACAGAATGGATTATGTAAATTTCTGAAAATGGGTTAACAACCACTTTAAAAAGTGTAACAATAAAATAGAAATATCCCTTTAAATATCATGCCGGGGGGGGGTCCCCTTAGTCTGCCTGTAAAGTAGCGCATCTGTGTGATGTGTAGAACAGTGTCACAGCAAAATGAAATTTCTAAGGAAAAAATGTAATTTAAACTTGCTTCTGGCTGTAATGTATTGCAGGCTCCCAGCAATATAGAGGAAAAATCAAGGAAAAAAATCCCCCCAGTCCATACCAGACACTTATCCGTGCATGCAGCCTGGAGGACAGGAAAGGGGGGAACGAGCGGGCGCCCCCCTCTTGAACCATACCAGACTACATGCCCTCAACATGGGGAGGGTGCTTTAGAGTCCCCCCCAAAGCACCTTGTCCCCATGTTGAAGGGGACAAGAACCTCTTTAACAGGGGGGCCCCCAGATTCCGCCCCCCCCCTATGTGAATGGTATCGGGTACATTGTATCCCTACCCATACACCAAAAAAAGTGTCAAAAAGTAAAAACCACAGCAGACAGTTTTTGACAATTCCCTTATTAAAAAAAGCTACAGCCAAGAGACAGCAGTCGCTGGGAGGCCTCCCATCAAAGTCAGCCAGCAGAGTCATCCAATGCGCCGTGAAAGATAGGTAATGTCCCTGTCAATGCCTGCTGGACCATGAGTCAGCGGTAATATGCACCTTACCGCTGACCACCCTGTCCAGCGAGGCCAAGACATTGCCTTCCACATGCCGGTAGAGAGCCGGAATCTTCTTCCATGAGAAAAAGTGGTGTTTGGGAACCTGCCACTGAGGAAACGCACATTCCACAAACTCACGGAAGGGGGCAGTGTCTACCAACTGAAAAGGCAGCAGTGAAGTGCTATCAATTTAACGAAGCTAGCATTCAACCGCTGGCATGTGGATGGCTCTGAGTGAACTTCTTTTGGCGGTGGAGCAGCTGGGGCAGGGAAATTTGCCTGGTGACAATCTGACGTTGGTGTACCGATAGCAGATTGCCCGCAAGTACTTGGCAGTGACACACCTAATTTCTACACCTTCATTCCTCTCAGTGCAGGTTTCTGAGAGGACTGAAGGTATAGTGGGGTTGGAGATCCCAGCTGATGAGGAGCAAGGAGGGGTCCGCTTTGTTCTTTGGTGTGGGTCTTTTATGTACGCTTGCCAACGGACTGCATGGCAGGTCGACATATGTCTGGTCAAGCATGTGGTGCCCAAATGGCTGCTGTTTTGGCCACGCGATGATACGCTTCAGACATACAGTCATGCTCGAAATTGTTGGCACCCCAGAAATGTTTTCAATAAATCAAGTATTTCTCACAGAAAAGTATTGCAGTAACACATGTTTTGCTATACACATGTTTATTCCCTTTGTGTGTATTGGAACAATCAAAAAAGGGAGGAAAAAAAGCAAATTGGACATAATGTCACACAAAACTTCAAAAATGGGCTGCTCAAAATTCTTGCACCCTTAAAAATTGTGGATAAATAAGATTGTTTCAAGCATGTGATGCTCCTTTAAACTCATCTGGGCAAGTAACAGGTGTGGGCAATATATAAAAAAAAACACCTGAAAGCAGATAACAAGGAGAGAAGTTCACTTAGTCTTTGCATTGTGTGTCTGTGTGTGCCACACTAAGCATGGACAACAGAAAGAGAAAAAGAGAACTGTCTGAGGACTTGAGAACCAAAATTGTGAAAAAATATCAACAATCTCAAGGTTACAAGTCCATCTCCAGAGATCTAGATTTGCCTTTGTCCACAGTGCGCAACATTATCAAGAAGTTTGCAACCCATGGCACTGTAGCTAATCTCTCTGGGCGTGGACGGAAGAAAAAAAATTGATGAAAGGTTGCAACGCAGGATAGTCCGGATGGTGGATAAGCAGCCCCAAACAAGTTCCAAAGAAGTTCAAGCTGTCCTGCAGGCTCAGGGAACATCAGTGTCAGCGCAAACTATCCGTCAACATTTAAATTAAATGAAAGGCTATGGCAGGATACCCAGGAGGACCCCACTACTGACACAGAGACATAAAAAAGCAAGACTACAGTTTGCCAAAATGTACTTGAGTAAGCCAAAATCCTTTTGGGAAAACGTCTTGTGGACAGATGAGACCAAGATAGAGCTTTTTGGTAAAGCACATCATTCTACTGTTTACCAAAAACGGAATGAGGCCTACAAAGAAAAGAACACAGTACCTACAGTGAAATATGGTGGAGGTTCAATGATGTTTTGGGGTTGTTTTGCTGCCTCTGGCACTGGGTGCCTTGAATGTGTGCAAGGCATCATGAAATCTGAGGATTAATAAAGGATTTTGGGTCGCACTGTAGAGCCCAGTGTCAGAAAGCTGGGTTTGCGTCCGAGATCTTGGGTCTTCCAGCAGGACAATGACCCCAAACATACATCAAAAAGCACCCAGAAATGGGTGGCAACAAAGCGCTGGAGAGTTCTAAAGTGGCCAGCAATGAGTCCAGATCTAAATCCCATTGAACACCTGTGGAGAGATCTTAAAATTGCTGTTGGGAAAAGGCGCCCTTACAATAAGAGAGACCTGGAGCAGTTTGCAAAGGAAGAGTGGTCCAAAATTCCGGGTGAGAAGTGTAAGAAGCTTATTGATGGTTATAGGAAGCGACTGATTTCAGTTGTTTTTTCCAAAGGGTGTGCAACCAAATATTAAGTTAAGGGTGCCAAGAATTTTGAGCAGCCCATTTTTGAAGTTTTGTGTGACATTATGTCCAATTTGATTTGTTCCAATACACACAAAGGGAAAAAACATGTGTATAGCAAAACATGTGTTACTACAATACTTTTCTGTGAGAAATACTTGATTTTCTGGAAAAATTTCTGGGGTGCCAACAATTTCGAGCATGACTGTATGTTGCAAAAAGCAAAGGTGCAATCTGCTGCACACGTCTCAAAAAAAGCTCACATCAAAGAACTTTTGGAATAACGTGCAGAGACAGCAGCGCCCTGCACATGCGGAGCTCTGCGGTGTGATGCAGTCGGTTGGCTGCCCTTAAGCTGGACCCTGGAGGGCATCATGCCTCGTTGGAGGTGTGCCCCCTCCTCCTCCTCTCTCCTATCAGGCACCCATGTAGAGTCAGTGACCTCATCATCCCCTCTCTCCTAGTCACTGGAGCAAACCTGGCAGTATGCTGTAGCTGGGGGAACATGACTGCCAGTTTACTGTCCTTCTTGGGCACCCCCTTTCTCTGGGCTCACGTTACTGCCTTCCTCAAGCTGGGTACCATCACCGGAGCCTTCAAAACGCTGCGCATCCTCCTGCAGCATGCACCCAACACTGTGGTCAAACAGTTCAGGGGACTCCTCAGGAGGACATGGTGGGGCTAGGAAAGGAGTGACTGATGCCATTGAGCCGAGGGAAGAGGCCGCATTGGCAGACAAAGTACCCTGAGGCTGGGTGAGAGAGGATGAGGAGGATGGGGACGGCACTCTAAAAAAAGGACAAGCGTGCCCCACGGCCATGTGCTGATGAGGATGCACCGTGTCCACGACCAGCACTGTGGTCTCTAGACACAGAGCCTGCTTGCCCTCTTTTATTGGCCTGTGTGTGTCTGCCTCTCCTTGTTGGCCTTCCAGACATACTTTATTTGATGTATTGGAATAGGTAGGTATGCAAGAAATTGTCTGCAGTCAGCTTTAGCTGCAAACTGTGGCCAGTATACAGTACACTGACTTAATATATTGCAGGTTAGCTCAATCAACTGCTTGAATTATCAGTAATAGAAAAGCAATAGTCTGAGGTGAGCTTTACGTGCACACTGTGGCCAGACTACACTACACTGACTTAAGAAACTGCAGGTCAGCTCAATCAACTGCTTGTATTATCAGTAGGGTTGAGCGGACCCGAACTGTAAAGTTCGGGTCCGTACCGAACATTTGGGTTTTGGGGTCCCGGACCCGAACCCGAACAATTGACTGTATGTTCGGTTTCGGGTCCGGTGTTCGGCAATATGCATGTAAAGCAGCGCTTGTTTCCCGTGCTTAGAATGCTTAAAACTGTCCCTGCACAAAGTGTCATTTCTGAAGGAAAAAAAGTCATTTAAAACTCACTCGCGGCTATTAATGAATTGATAAAAAAAAAAAAGCGTGGGGGTTCCCCCAAATTCAATTACCAGGCCCTTCAGGTCTGCTATGGATATTAAGGGTAACTCTGCTGCAAATTTAAAAAAAAATGCGTGCGGTTCCCCCCAAATATCCATACCAAGCCCTTCAGGTCTGGAAAGGATTTTAAGGGGAACTCCACCCCAAATAAAAAAAAAATGGCGTGGAGTTCCCCAAAAAATCTAGACCAGACCCTTTATCCGAGCACGCAACCTGACAGGCCGCAGGAAAAGAGGGGGGCCACAAGCCCTCAACATGGGGAGGATGTCCCCATGTTGATGGGGACAAGGGCCTCATCCCCACAACCCTTGCCCGGTGGTTGTGGGGGTCTGCGGGCGGGGAGCTTATCGGAATCTGGAAGACCCCTTTAACAAAGGGGACCCCCAGATCCCGCCCCCCCTATGTGAAATGGTAATGGGGTACAAATGTACCCCTACCATTTCACAAAGAAAGTGTCAAAAATTTTAAAAATGACAATAGCCGGTTTTTGACAATTCCTTTATTAATGTCTTCTCTTTTCTTCCATCTTCTTCCATCTTCTTCTTTTCTCCATTCAGGTTTCTTCCTCCATCTTGTTCTTTATCTTCATCTTGCTCTTCATCTTCATCTTCATCTTCCTTCTTGCTTCGGTGTTCTCGTCCGCATCTTGTTCCGGCTTCTTGTTCCCCTTC
The DNA here is from genome assembly GCA_029206835.1 of Rana muscosa. Classification (NCBI taxonomy): domain Eukaryota; kingdom Metazoa; phylum Chordata; class Amphibia; order Anura; family Ranidae; genus Rana; species Rana muscosa. The sequence goes on from CM055127.1 coordinate 76,357,187, forward strand.
TTCTTTCTTCGGCCGCTCCGCTTGAATTGGAGGTTCCCGCTGTGTGACGCTTCAGTTCTTCAGTTGTCCTCTTGGTCCGCTGCCACCCGGTGACCCCGCCCCCTCTGACGCACATGGATTTCACGGGGACTTTCCCCGTGGTGTCAGAGGGGGGCGGGCCACCGGGTGGCAGCGGACCCAGAGGAGAAGACATTAATAAAGGAGGTAAGAAAACTGCGCTAATTCGTGAACAAAAATAAAAAATAATAAAAAGACTAAAGCTGCAACAATAAGTGCTATACTACACCAACAGTTATATAAAGAAAAAAAGTTGCGCTTAAAACGTACAAAAATTTATTTTTTCCTTTATAAAAAAGATAGATTAATTTGGAATGTGCAAGTTAAACCAGGAAGGATTAATAAACATACAGATTAAACCAATATATGATATTAAAGTGAATACAGTAAAAAAAACCTATAAAGGGTATGACATATGAAGAGCACAGCAGCTCTCCAAATAAACACTGTGAGTGATATAAGTGACCCAAACAAAAAAAAACCCAACAATAACACAGTTCACAAGTGATATGAATAACAGTCAGGAGGAAACTGGAAATGTCATGGACGTATGCATCTGGTACCCACAACAAGGCTCAGGCACATCCCCGCTAGTAGGCTTCCAAGTGAAAACAGAAGCTTTCCATTGCACATGCGGCATTCGCGCATGCGCGTGCCAATCGCGCACGCGCGCATGCCAATCGCGCACGCGCGCGCGCCAATCGCGCACGCATGGTGACGCTGCCTTGGCGCCCAGTGGCCTTTAAAAGGGGCTTCTCCTGTCCAGACTCTTGCTGTCTGATCTGCAGTTATCCAGTGACCTGATCCTGAACTTGCACCTGCTGTTACTCTGACCCGGCTTCCTGACCTTGCTGCTATCTCCAGTCCTGACCTTTGGCTTCCTAGACCCAGTCCTGTTCATCTGTCTGCCTGATCCTCTGTTGCCTGATCCAGCCTGAACTTGACCCTCCGCTGCCTGACGCTTCTGCCTGTATCTGATCCGCTGTGCATGACCTGGCTCGTCTGACCTTTCTCCTGCCTACTGCTTGTATCCGTATCTACCGGCATCCTCGGCTACCTGCATCAGCTGATCTGCACCTTCCAGCCGCATCCCCAGCTACCCGCACCCGCTGGCCTGCATCACCTGACCTGCATCTTCAGCTGTCCATAGCGGTCTTCTTATCTAGTCCAGGAGAACCTAACAGGCACTCATACCTCACTGTGCTCCTTCGGCCACTGTCCCAACTCCAGTGACCTGGGAACCAGGGCTGTACGAGAGGTCTCCCTCTGCACGTCAGGCTCACCTCCAAGGTACGTGTCAGGAATATGAAAGTTCATGAAGGTTATTTCAAAGAAGGGGTCTTCCACCAAGTTCTAAATAATCCATGATGGATACAAAACACCAATGGAATAGTGATAAGTAGAAAAGCCTCCACCGGTAAACACACTGCCGCTTACCGCAGGTAGATTATCCCTTATGACAGGGGATCTGCGCCTATGACTTAATCCCCAGCCAAGGGTGTCTGGCAACTGCGTCTGACAATAGATTCCAAGGATAGATGTGGCATCCTAACCAGGAAGTACCGAATCTCAAATGGTGGGCAGGCAGGCATAACTTTCCAATCGACCAATGAATCAAAGAAAACAAAAGGACTAATAGTGTAAATCCTTACACATTTATTCCGCACAATATAAAATGCACACTTAAGCCTCGTACACACGGCCGAGATTCTCGTCGAAAAAAACATGTCGTTTTTTTCGACGAGATTCTTGGACAAGAAACTTGTCCCGGCCGAGTGTACAGACGCTCGATTCAAAGAACCCGCGGTTCTTTGAATGGAGCGTACGCGGTGACGTCATCGACTACGACGAGCATGCGCTCGTCACATTCGATGCCGTCGCCGCCATCTTGGTATACCCTACCTATGCCTAGGAAGCTACCGCGCATGCGTCGAATTCATTTCGAACATGCGCGGGCTTCCCGGAGGACAGGTAAGTGTACACACACTCACTTTTCTCGTCGAGAAACATGCCGACGAGAATCTCGATGAGAAAATAGAGAGCAGGTTCTCTATTTTCTCGTCGAGATTACTTGTCGGTTTTCTTGAAGAGAAACCATACACACGAACAAATTTCTCGGCAAGACATCTCTGCCAGCAAGTTTCTTGCTGGTTCTTGCCGAGAAAATCGGTCGTGTGTACGAGGCCTTACAGTATGTTGAATAAAAAGAGGCAAAAGTAGTAAGCCGGCCGGCTCAAGGTAAAAGCAGCCCATACAGTTCCGGGTTTGCGTGGGCGCGATGACGTCAGCACTCGACTCCTCCCTATGCGTTTCGTTACAAGCAGACGTGTTCACGGGATACGGGCGGCGTGCTGACATGCCGCAATATATAGTATTCCCACTCAACCAAGCCTCGATGTGAGCCGCGGGTCATGTGAAGACACCATCATCTTGGAAGAGGGAAAAGATAAAAAATACACACTACAATGAGTAAGCTAAATGGGCAAAATGTCAGAAAAACACATTGCGGTTTACAAACTAATAAAAATGGGAAATTAATAAATGAAATTAAGTGAGAAATGGAAATTAAATACTCAAGGCCGGGAAAGGACCATAAGCAACACTTATTAAAAATTAAAAATTAAGAAGGCCTCTCACACCGTCCCGAGGCTGACATCGAGTTCACATCAATAACAAGATGCCTGGACTAACTGAACATTTATACAACCATTAGTTGAAATAATGACACTAGAAAAACCAAACCTATGCGGTAAGGAATATACACCTGAAGAAAGCTGATAACCAGATGCCACAAAAATATTTTAAAAAAAATAAAAATTATATAAAAAAATATATTGTAAAAAAAATTAAAATGAATCCACATCAACTAACGCAAGTACTCATGATATGTGGAGATAAAATATATATGAGCCCCCCATACCAAAATGGGGACCCCCCGCGGCCAGAGGAACTCAAACTGTGTGGAGACAAAAGAGAGGATGCCCCTTAGCAATATGAATACCTAAATTGAAATTTCACCCCTATAAAGAGTGAAAAAGAAAAAAAGGGGGGGAGGGTGGTTGGGGGGAGGGAGAAACCCACAAGAATAGACTAAAAAAATAGCAATCAAGAGTTGTCAATAAAACAATTGACATCTACGTCTATATTTAAACCAAAAGGGGTATAACTCTTAATCTTATGTACCCATGACATCTCCAAACGAGAAATGCAACGGACCAGGTTCCTACCCCTCCAGTGTGGACTGTATTTGTCAATGCCCAAAAAGATTGTATTACTGGGATCTCTATTATGAGCAGCTAGATAGTGCTTTGACACAGAGTGTTTTGTGAAGCCGCGTCTGACATTACCTATGTGCTCATTCAAACGCACCTGAAGTGGGCGTTTGGTCCTGCCTACATACTGCAATCCACAAGGGCATTGAAGCATATAGACAATGCCCTCTGTGGAGCAGGTAATAAAGGGTTTTATGTCAAAACTCCGGTTGGTGCAGCTAGAATTAAATTGAGTAGTTCTTCTAGACCTGCACCCATTTAGGGAGCAGACCTGGCACCTCCTGCATTGATAATAGCCAGTAAGTTCGGGGAAAAAGGTAGGTCTAATGATAGGTGGGTCCAGTATATTCGGCGCCAATTTATCCCACAGTGCAGGAGCCCCTCTAAATACCACCTGAGGTTTGTCTGGTAAAATTGTATTGAGTACCCTGTCATTTTTTTTTTTTTTTTTTTTTTAAATAGATTTTATTGAAGGCATAAGTCATACAGATTACTACAGCAATAGAAGTAATTCTATTTTAACATATCAATAGTTGTGTCAAACCAGTAAATATGGTAAAAGAAGACAATAATGCCTAGATAACAATACGCATCCTAGGAGATAAAGGTGATAAAAGAATAAGGTCCCATGCAAGGGATGCGTAAACAATGTAGGAGGTAAGAGCTTTCAAAGCTAAACATCCCTATGTAAGGGGGGAGGATAAATGAATGGATCCTGGAACTGGGGAGGACCCTAGGAAAACTGGAGAGCAGAGAACAGAACAAAAACAAAAACCGAGAGAAAAAAAAAAAAAAACCTAGGGAGAAAGAATGGGAGATGATGGGGGGGGGGGGAGGGGGGGGGGTTTGGAAGTAGACACCAAGCTACCATTATGAGAGGTAACAAGGAGGTAGACATCAAATTACACTGGAAATATCTAGAGTGCATCACACCATATAGATTCAGATCCAGATTTAGAATTAGAATTAGAATTTGTCCCATCAAGATAGGTCACCTGGGGGGGGAGAGTAGAGTCACTGGAGGTGATGGGAGGGGTGTCCCGTAATAGGAGAATGAAAACAGCTCGAGGTTTGCCCGGTCTTCAGGGGAGTGATCATAGACCAAGTATGCTTGCCATCTGTGGTAGAAACGATGCTTAGCAGTGTCAATCGAGAAGTCTGTATTTAGTCTGTCTTTGAAAAGAAGCAGCAGAAGTTCCTTTTTGACTTGTGATGTATTCGGGGGTATATTGGATATCCAATTTTTCAAGATGGCTCTCCTGGCGAGTAGTAGGCATATCAAAGACCAATCTTTATGTGAAGGGGGGCCTTCGGGGACCATGGCAGCAACAACGGGTCCCAATAACCAAAGATGAGGAGGAGTGGGTCCTTAGGTAGTTTCATCAGGGTCACTTTGAAGATGTAAGCCAGGACTTTATCCCAGAAGACGGATATGTGGGGGCACGACCAGAAGCGATGCGTCAGGGAAGGTTTGAGTTGACGGCAGAGAGGGCATGAAGAGGAGGTTTGTGATTGATTGGCATAGAGAAAGGGAATGTGAGCACGATGCATAATTTTCAGCTGAGTGTCCCTCCAAATTTCATTGGGGATCAGTTTATGTATAGTATTAAGACCCTGTAATAGTTTGTTGACCAGTTCTGTGTCTGGGAAGTCTTTGGTCCAGTTGGCCACTGATGAGGAGGCTAGGGATGACGTTGTTTTTAGTAGAAGAGGGCGATATATATCTGAGATCTTATACGAACCTTCCGAAAGAAGGACTTCCGTTATAGAACTTTTGAACCGTGTGTTGTCGTGTCTACATGCATTCTTTAGGAAACTGACACATTGTCCATAGTGAAAAGCTTGGGAATGTGGAAGTGAGAATGTGTCGGCTAGGGATTTGAAATTTATGGGACGACCTGTCTCCGGGGTAACAGAGTTGTGAAAATTTCGTGAGACCTTTCCGATGCCAGGAGGCAAAAGGATGTTGCTCTAGGCCTGGGATGAAACTCGGGTGGCCTTGAATTGGAAGGTGGCCGGATATGAAGGGCGAAAGATGTAGGCTTTTTCTGACTTCTCTCCAAGCAATGGCCGTGTCTCTTAGTAAAAGGTTATGTTGGAATGGTATTGGAACAGATTTCCACTTGCAGTGGAGAAGAGCTACTAGGGAGTATGGGTGTGCCATTTGAGTTTCCAAGGCATAATTGGAGTAGCGGGACGCTTGGGCTATCCAGTCTAGACCTGTCCGTAGTAGGCAGGCTAGGTTATAGGTTCTAATATTGGGAAGACTAATACCCCCTTCGCGCCTGGGAAGATATAGTTTCTGGAAGGCTATACGCGGTCGCCTACTTTTCCAAAGGAATTTAGAGATAGCTGCATTGAGAGCTTTTGTATGCTTATGGTGTAGAAGCAGTGGTATAGTCTGGAGTGGGTAAAGTAAACGAGCAAAGCTGACCATTTTCACCAGGTGACATCTTCCCAAGAGCGAGAGAGGCAGATCTATCCAATTATCAAGTTCCTGAGTTATTTTCGTGAGTAGAGGGGGATAGTTGAGATGATAGAGAGAGGCAGGTGTTTTCCCTATTTTGATCCCTAGGTATGTGATATGTGAATGTGCTACCTTGAAGATAGAGTGATGCATCCATGGAGGGTCAGGGCGTGAGCCTATGGGAAGGATTTCACTTTTGCTATAATTTATACGAAGGCCCGAACATGTTCTGAATTCATCGAATACTGATTTGATCGTGGGCATATCCAAAGATGGGTTAGAAGAGAAAATAAGGACATCGTCGGCAAAGAGGGAAGTACGTAGTTCGTGATCACCAATGTGAATGCCATGTAGTGGGGCCGTTTGGTTTAAAAATCGCGATAAGGGTTCTAATGCTATATTGAACAGGAGCGGGGACAAAGGACATCCCTGCCTGGTGCCTTTATGAAGACGAAATTCCTCTGAAAGAAGGCCCGCTGCCACCAGCCTAGCTGCTGGAGCAGTATACATGGACTCTATGAGGCGGTAGAAGGGGCCGGTGAATCCCATTGAGGACATTACTAAAGAAAGCCATTCTAAACTAACGTTATCGAAGGCTTTCTCCGCATCTAGAGTAATGATTGCAAAATCACCCCTCAGATTATTTTTGGCATGATCCAGGGCCAGCATCACTTTCCTGATATTTAGAGTGGCAGCCCTGCCTTTAACAAAACCCGATTGAGCGGAGTGGATCAAAGAAGGAATGATGGATGCTAACCTGGTGGCAATAATTTTTGAGAGAATCTTGACATCTAGATTTAGAAGTGAGATAGGCCGATATGAACCTGGGTCTAGGGGGTCTTTTCCTTTTTTGGACAGCAATTTTATGGTGGCTTGGTTTCCTGTGGGTAAGTACGGGCCACCAGACCATATATGTTGATATACCTTACATAGGGTGGGTTCCAATAGTGATCTTAGGGACTTGTAAAATTCGCCTGTGAAACCATCAGGGCCAGGGGCTTTAGAAGGGGCTAGGTTCCGGATGGCCAATGATATCTCAGAGAGGGATATGGGCAGGTTCAGGCTTTCCAATTGTGAGGTAGTGATTTTGGTGAGGGATATTTTTTCAAGGAATGAGAGTGCCAATGGTTTATCTATGGGATCGGCAGCGTATAGGGATGAGTAGTATTGGAGCATAGCTTCGTTGATGTCTCGCTGTGAGGTTCTAATAGAACCGGTAGCGTCTCGGAGGGAGGAGATACATGTCGGGCGTTGAGGACCCCTGCAAAGTCTGGACAGTAGTTTCCCTGCTTTGTTCCCGAATTTATGTAGGGAGGCGTCAATGTGCGCTTTTTTCGTCAGTTCAAGGGTGTCTGCCCATGATTCAAAGGCTCGTTTAGCTACCTGCCAAGCCTTCCTATTTTCAGGGGAGTCCTTTAAGTACAGGGATCGTTGGGTGTGGTGTAGCCGGGAGCTAGCCAATTTGTAATTTGCCACGGCATTCCTTTTGAAAGAGGCGGCATAGGATATGATCCGACCTCTCAGGAAGGATTTTCCAGCTTCCCAAAACAAATTAGGGTTATCTAGGTGCAGAGCATTGGCCGAGGCGTATTCGGACCATGATTTTTCTATGTACTGTAAAAAATCTGAGTTATTATGTAGGTATGTGGGGAATCGCCATAGTCTGGGGTTCGGGTGAAGGTCGGGGATGTCGAGTGATACCGAAACAGGAGCATGGTCTGAGATGACAATGTCATGAATGTCAGATTCCGATATCATGGGGACTATGTCGTCAGAGCAGAAAATGTAGTCAATCCTGGTGAAAACGTTGTGGGGGTTGGAGTAGAAAGTGAATTCTTTGTCAGCTGGGTGCCTGAGACGCCAAACGTCATGAAGTTGAAGGGAGTCAATCATGGAGGCAAAGAGGGTCGTGTCTCTGGGGACACCTAGAGATCGGGGGCTTCTGGAGCAAGACCTGTCGTCAATAGGGTGAAGGATAGTGTTAAAATCTCCGCCGATAATATGTGGGATAAGCGGATCTCGAAGGAGCCAAGTAGACAGTTCGCTAAAAAAAAGTTTGGAGGGGTTATTAGGGGCGTAAATGTTAGAGATAATGAAGTCTTTTGTCCCTAACTGAACATGAATCGATAGGAGACGTCCTTGTGTATCTGAGTGGGTAGAGACCACCGTGCATGGAAGATTTTTGTGAATGAGTATTAGGACCCCTGCCCTGCGCCCCTGAGATCTGGAGCCGAGGACTGAGCCCACCCATAGTTTTTTCATGCGTGGGAAATCTGAAGTGGAGAGGTGGGATTCCTGAAGGAGGGCAATGTCTGTTTTGAGTCTTTTTAGATGACGGAGAATCTTCAGTCTCTTATTAGGGGAGCGAAGGCCTTTAACATTCCAGGAGACTATTCTCATAATAAGGGGTCAATCGATAGGAGTTGGGCCGGTATGACAGGATTGGATTGACGTAGGTAACGGAAGCGAGCTATGAGAGTAGTATGGGACAATGAGGTGTCTACGGTATAGGGAGGTGGTGATGAAGTGATCAGTGTTGGAAGCATAACTTGGCTTGGGTGAGGTAGAAGAAAAGAAGGATAGCGGGGGAGGGGTTGTGAAAATAAGAACAAAAAAATATATCGTATGGACTTCACTTTTTTCCGCATGGAGTCGCTGTGTAGTCCAGCTCCCATTGCAAGACCCGAATAATGCAGCCCTGACAAAAGGAAAACCCACGTTTTCAGGGGTGGTCAAAGGAGCAGATTCGAATCGTGTACGGAGAGATATAAAGGCTCTACGCAGAGAGGCCAGAGGGAACAAACATTTGTACCGGCAATTTAAAAGCGAGAGAGAGAAAAAAAAAAGATTTTCATAAACATGTAGAGAGCAAGGAGAGAAAAGGGAAAAAAAAAAAGGAAAAGGACTGGCCTACCATCAAAATGCAAGTCTGGTTTTCAAAGTCTGTAGGAGAGACCGGTGAGGTACCTCGCCTCAGGGGTAGGGCTGATCAGTTCAGTTGGGTCAGGCGTGGCTATAGCCGAGAAGATGGAAGAAGAGTATTAGTCGATTCAGCTGAGCATGGGTTGGTGTAGGTCTGGTTTCGAGGGCCTGAATCTTTTTGGAGAGTCCTTACGCGGGCTTCTTTGGTCGAGACCACGGTTGATTGGAGGCGTCCTGGGTGAGGGGCTGATGTGAGGTCCCGAGTGAAGAGAGCGTAGGAAGGCTTCCGCTTCAGATGGGTTTTGGAATGATAGCTGGTCGCCATTGGGAGCTTTGAGCCGCAGGGTGGCGGGGAAGGCCAAGGTGAATTTTATTTGTTGGCGGTGTAGTTCCGTGCAGACTTGCTGGAAAGCCTTCCTTTTTTTTGACACTTCTATGGAGTAGTCCGCAAAAATTAAGATCTGCATTCCATCTATCTGGAGAGATCTGGATTGCCGGAAGTTTTGCAGGATGGAGGCTTTGTCTGCGTAGTTTAGATATTTGGCAATAATCGGTCGTGGCGACTTGCGCTCTGAGTTAAAAAGACCCATGCGGTGAGCCCTTTCCACTGTGCAGGGGCCGGGGAGGCCTAAGGACTCTGGAATACGTCTTGCACATAGATCCGTGAGGGCTGATGGTTGCATAGATTCTGGTATACCAATGAAGCGCAGATTGCACCTCCTGGACCTATTTTCCAAATCGTCCAGCTTGTCTAATATGAACTGATTGGTTTTATCCTGAGCATGTTCCAGGGCCTGGGCTTGGTACAATTCATCCTCCAAGGTAGATATGCGGTGTTCTGCCTCATTGAGCCTAGTGGAATGTTCTCCTAATTGAGCCTTGAGCTGTTGCATGCCTGCACTGACAGCTTTCTCCACAGAGGCAGCTATCATGGGGGTGAGGAGAGCTGCTACAGCCTGTGCAATCCTTTCTGTGGTGTCATCCCCAGCAGGAGGTGAAAGAGGAGAAGGCTGTGGTGGGGAGGTGAGCGAATCACTGCTTACCTCCATTGCAGGCACCGTTCCCGAGAAGGGAGCCGAGTAGGCCGAAGCCGCGGACTCGATTTGCGGGTGCGCTTGTGGAGCTGCCGCGGTCGCGTGCGGGCGAATGCCGTTTTTTTCAACGAAACGGTCCATGGCGTGGCCGTGAATGACCAGGGGGGTGGGCGGGTGATAAGGGTAGTCGTCCTGCTGATTTATATGCCGATTTTTGGGGTCGAGCTGCGGAGCTAGTGAGGGAGGCAGCTACTCCATACGGCGCCGGAACCGGAAGTCACCCTGTCATTTTTAAGGATATGCCAGTGTTTACTGACAATGTGTCTGATCTGGGAATGTTGGCATGAAAAGTTAGTCACAAAGGGATTGCGAAATTAGGCATTCGCCTCCCCCCTGTCCTTCTCCACCAATAGGTCAGCACGATTATCTTAATTTACTGAGTCTAAAGTATCCTTAAGAGACTGAGGAGAATAGCCCTTGTCCACAAATATTTTGATCAGGGTCTTAGATTGTGCCAAAAAGGTGTTAGGTCAGAACAATTTTGTTTAAGGCGTAAAAACTGGCTCTTAGGTACAGCACTCAACCATGGGCTATGATGGCAGCTACCACTGGGAATAAAAGAGTTCCTATCAGTGGGTTTAAAAAAAGTAGAAGTGGCAAACCCATCCTCACCAATAGATATAGTGAGGTCCAAAAAATTAACCCTCTCCTGGCTAGCCTCATAACTTAAATGGATGCCCCTAGAATTGACATTCAGAGACTCCATAAAGATGGAAAGGTCAGACTGGCTGCCCCTCAATAGGAGAAGGATGTCGTCAATGTAGCGTGCCCACAGGGCCACGTCAGGCCTCGAATCCATACAGACGACATCCTCCTCCCATTTGGCCATAAAGAGGTTCACCAAACTGGGGGCGTACTTGGCCCCCATGGCGACACCCCTATCCTGCCTGTAAAAACATCCACCAAACCAAAAGAAGTTATGGGTATCAGCATACTCCAATAACTCCATAATAAAGGTTGTTTGCTCTATCAATAGACCAGAGTCACGATCCATGTAATACTGAACAGTCTCCAAACCCAGCTGATGGGGGATCACAGTATACAAAGATGTAACATCCGCTGTTACAAGCCACATACCATCACTGGGCGTGCATTCAGATAGAAGATTGATAACATGGCGTGTATCCTTCACATAGGAAGGAATCTTGTGAACCAGTGGTTGCACAAAAAAGTCTATATACTTGCCCACCCGGGACGTGACAGAGTCAATCCCACTGACAATGGGACGTCCCGGGGGGCAAGCAAGACTCGTATGTACCTTGGGCAGGTAATAGATGGTAGGAACTCTCGGTGCCCGAGGAACCAAAAACAAACATTCCTTTTTATTCAGGATTTTATCCTCTGAACCCCTTAAAACAATCTCTTCCAAAAGTCTTTTATACTTCTGATTTGGGTTAGAAGCAAAGGGAGTGTAGGTAGCCGTGTCACTCAAGATACGATGCATTTCCTGCAAGTAATCACACTTGTTTAAAACAACTATACCCCCCCCCCCTTATCCGCAGGACGGATAAAAACGTCTTTATTGGCACACAAAGATTCTATGCCCGTCTCTATTTCTTTTTTAGTTTTATGCACCCTAAATTGTAATGCATCTAACTCCTTTAGGGCTAGATCTCTGAACACTCTCAAAGAGGGAGATAAATGTCCAGGGGGGTTTAACAAGGAGGCATTAGAAAGGTTGGAATGAACAAAACCATGAGGGGTACAACCTGCTGGTCATAAGAGGAAGGTAAATCATACCCTCTCCCCCGGGGGTAGGACTGATTATATACAAAGTTGTCATAATAGCCCTGTTTAGGGTCAGTGGTGGGTGCCTGACTTCTGGGGGGTAGTGGTGGTGGTAGGCCCTGACTCCACCCACGCCCCCAGGTTCGTGGTGGACCATATGGCCCTTGATGCTGTAAACCACGACCCGATGGACGGGGAGGGGGGCCATAATATTACATAGTTACATAGTTACATAGTTAGTCAGGTTGAAAAAAGACACAAGTCCATCCAGTTCAACCATAAAAAAAATAAAAAATATCGTACAATCCCATATACCCAATTCTATACCCACAGTTGATCCAGAGGAAGGCAAAAAACCACAGAAGAGCATGATCCAATTTGCTACAGCAGGGGAAAAAATTCCCTCCTGATCCCCCGAGAGGCAAACGGATATTCCCCAGATCAACTTTACCTATAAATGTCAGTACCCAGTTATATTATGTACATTTAAGAAATAATCCAGGCCCTTCTTAAAGCAATCTACTGAGCTGGCCAGAACCACATCTGCAGGGAGTCTATTCCACATTTTCACAGCTCTTACTGTGAAAAAACCTTTCCGTATTTGGAGGTGAAATCTCTTTTCCTCTAGACGCAAAGAGTGCCCCCTTGTCCTCTGTGTTGACCGTAAAGTGAATAACTGAACACCAAGTTCACTATATGGACCCCTTATATATTTGTACATGTTGATCATATCCCCCCTTAATCTCCTCTTCTCAAGAGTGAATAAATTCAGTTCCTCTAATCTTTCCTCATAGCTGAGCTCCTCCATCCCTCTTATCAGTTTGGTTGCCCTTCTCTGCACTTTCTCCAGTTCCCCAATATCCTTTTTGAGAACTGGGGCCCAAAACTGAACTGCATATTCCAGATGAGGACTTACTAATGATTTGAACAGGGGCAAAATGATATCTCTCTCTCTGGAGACCATACCTCTCTTAATACAAGAAAGGACTTTGCTCGCTTTGGAAGCCGCAGCTTGGCATTGCATGCCATTATTGAGCATTGAGGTCGGCTTGTAAATTGGCGACATCCTGTAAGGACGTTATTCCACTGCATAGCTTGGTGTCATCTGCAAAGACAGAAATGTTACTTTTGATCTCAGACCCAATATCATTTATAAACATATTAAAAAGTAAGGGTCCCAGCACTGAACCTTGGGGTACACCACTGATAACCTTGGACCATTCAGCGTAAGAATCATTAACCACTACTCTCTGAATTATGTCTTTTAGCCAGTTTTCTATCCATTTACAAACTGATATTTCCAATCCTGTAGACTTTACCTTGCACATGAGCCGTGTGTGGGGAACTGTATCGAACGCTTTTGCAAAATCCAAGTATACCTTGTCCACAGCCACCCCTCTATCCAAGGTCTTACTTACCTCTTCATAAAAAGAAATCAGGTTTGTTTGACAACTTCTGTCTTTCATGAATCCATGCTGTCTGTTGCTTAAATAGTTTTTTTCCAGCAAGAACTCATCTATGTGGTCTTTTATTAATCTCTCCAGTATTTTCCCAACTATAGAAGTTAAACTAACAGGTCTATAGTTACTTGGTAAAGACTTAATTCCCTTTTTAAATATAGGCACCACATTGGCCCTGCGCCAATCCAGTGGTACTATTCCTGTCATTAATGAGTCCCTAAAAATTAAATACAATGGCTTTGAAATTACAGAGCTCAATTCTTTTAGGATCCGTGGGTGTATGCCATCTGGTCCAGGTGCTTTATCCACCTTTATTCCATCTAAATATTTCTGGAGCATATCACTTTTGAGCCATTGTGGATTTGGGGCTGTGTCACTACCACCCCCATTTTGGACATGAGCTCTTCAGCCACTTGTTCACTTCCCTAATCTCCCTCTGCCTTTCTGGTGTGGCTCGATGTACCAGTAGTATTCCTGAGAATACTACCTTGGTGGTCCTTTTGGTTAGAGCTACCTCTGCCCGACTCACCATTGTTATTAGCGTTAGACCGGTTGCCGGATCTACCCTGGGTATGGGGAGGTGATCCTCTCGCGGGAGAGCGACCACGTCCCATACGCGGAGGGGCAGTTTTGACAGGAGTGCCAAAAGGTCTTAGTGAGACCTGACTAACAACTTGAGGGGTGGTGTCCATGTATGAACCAGCTGCAGCAGTTTGTTCGGCCAGTAATTTCTTCTGCCATTCAAAAACTGTCGCAGACTGGTAATCAGCAAGGTCACGATTATATTTCTTTTTCTTTTTTAATCGTTGTTCCTTTTCTTCTTTTTCAAGGAGCTTAAGTAGGAGTTTAGACCTCTCTAGATATTCATCACTAGTGATGAAGGGACTCAGTTTGTCCTTAATGAGTTTGATCTCATCATCGAGCCCCTTCAACAGTGAGATTCTTCAGCCATATGAACAAAACACCCAAATCACTATCTCCATCTTTAAATAATAAAAAAAAAACTCTGTATTGACCACCCGTGTTGCTCTAAATTCAAACACATCCATGTTATATGATACCAAAAAATATAATAAGGTGAAAACAGCAGCAATAATATGTATATGTGTAAACCAGGTAAGAAAAAAACGGCACTAATTTGTGAACAAAAATAAAAAATAATAAAAAGACTAAAGCTGCAAAAATAAGTGCTATACTACACCAACAGTTATATAAAGAAAAAAAGTTGCGCTTAAAACGTACAAAAATTTCTTTTTTCCTTTATAAAAAAAGATAGATTAATTTGGAATGTGCAAGTTAAACCAGGAAGGATTAATAAACATACAGATTAAACCAATATATGATATTAAAGTGAATACAGTAAAAAAAAAAACTATAAAGGGTATGACATATGAAGAGCACAGCAGCTCTCCAAATAAACACTGTGAGTGATATAAGTGACCCAAAAAAAAAACCCCAACAATAACACAGTTCACAAGTGTTATGAATAACAGTCAGGAGGAAACTGGAATATGAAAGTTCATGAAGGTTATTTCAAAGAAGGGGTCTTCCACCAAGTTCTAAATAATCCGTGATGGATTTTTTTTTTATAAAGGAAAAAATAAATATTTGTACGTTTTAAGCGCAACTTTTTTTCTTTATATAACTGTTGGTGTAGTATAGCACTTATTGTTGCAGCTTTAGTCTTTTTATTATTTTTTATTTTTGTTCACGAATTAGCGCAGTTTTTTTCTTACCTGGTTTACACATTTACATATTATTGCTGCTGTTTTCACCTTATTATATTTTTTGGTATCATATAACATGGATGTGTTTGAATTTAGAGCAACACGGGTGGTCAATACGGAGGGGGTTTATGAAATATTTAAAGATGGAGATAGTGATTTGGGTGGTTTGTTCATACGGCTGAAGAATCTCACTGTTGCTGAGATTCATACCCAGTGGGATATAGCCTTTCTGGAAACTTATATTAAATATCTCATGGTACCTCGGAGTTTGAGGTGGGAGGTATGCCCCCAGAAAGGAGAAGTTGACCTTGAAGGGTGGTTTACCTATTTCAATGGGGCTGGTCTCAGTTTTCTGAAGTTTTTAGTTGAAAGAAAAAGGAGCAAATTAAAGAGGCTCGATGATGAGATCAAACTCATTAAGGACTAGTGATGAGCCGAACACCCCCGGGTTCGGTTCGCACCAGAACCCGCGAACGGACCGAAAGTTCGTACGAACATTAGAACCCTATTAAATACAATGGATGCGAACGTTCGAATTCTAAAGTGCTAATTATAACGACTATTATGCATGTTATTGTCCTAAAAAGGGTTTGGGAACCCGGGTTCTGCACCAGGGGACATGTATCAATGCAAAAAGAAGTTTTAAAAACGGTCGTTTTTCGGGAGCAGTCATTTTAATGATGCATAAAGTGAAAAAAAAAAGTCAAATATTCCTTTAAATATCGTACCTGGGGGGTGTCTAAAGTATGCCTGTGAAGTGCCACGTGTTTCCCGTGTTTAGAACTGTCCCTGCACAAAATGACACTTCTAAAGGAAAAAAAAGCCATTTAAAACTGCTAGCGGCTTTAATGTAATGTCTGGTCCCGGTAATATGGATGAAAATCTTTAAGAAAAATGGCATAGCTACCCCATGACCCCCCCCCCCCTACCCCAGCCCATTACCAGCCCCTTTGGGTCTTGTATGGATATTAAGGGGAACCCCGCACATAAAATAAAAAAGGCCCTATATACTCTGAACAGCCGTATACAGGCGGTGCATACAAGACAGGGACTGTAGGTTTGTTCTTATGTAGAATCTGTTTGTAATTTTGAACAGGTACATTGTTTAAGTGTAGCTCCAGCCCAAAAATCTATTTTTAAACTTTTTGGAAAACATAGGTAAGGGTTATCACCCCTGTAACATTTGTTTTGCTGTCTGTGCCCCTGTTCAGAACATTTCACCTCACTTTCCGTCCCAATGACAACTGTTTTTGAAATGTGGTGTTTTTCTTGAAACAAGGATTGGTGATAAAGCATCAGTACAGAGGAGACACCTTTCTCCCATATTAATTCTTACAGGAGAGAATTTTCCTTCCTAGGGGTAGATTTCCTCTCACTTCCTGTTGTCTTCTTGCGTTTGCAAGTAGGAGTCGTTTGTAAGTTGGATGTTTGAAAGTAGGGACCTGCCGTATATACTCTGCAGAAATAGGCCCCTTAGTTGTTGGTGTTGGCACAACACTGTAAGCACTCACAGTTACTCTTGGTTGGTGCTGGAACGCCCTGCTGTCAACTATTATATCAGGAATTGTAATTACATATAATTGTTGAACAGTGGTAGTAAAAATTGGGCCTTTGATGGTGGTGCTGGTGCCACAACACTGTAAGCCCTGACAGTTACTCTTGGTGGGTGCAGCAATGGGCCCTGCTGTGAATTATTAGATCAAGAATTGTAATTGCATGCCCCTGTTGAACAGGGGCTGAAAAATTGGGCCTTTCGTGGTGGTGGTGGTGGTGGTGGTGTTGCCACAACACTGTAAGCCCTCAGAGTTACTCTTGGTGGGTGCAGGAATGGGCCCTGCTGTGAATTATTAGATCAAGAATTGTAATTACATGCCCCTTTTGAACAGGGGCTGAAAAATTGGGCCTTTCGTGGTGGTGGTGGTGGTAGCGTTGCCACAACACTGTAAGCCCTCAGAGTTACTCTTGGTGGGTGCAGCAATGGGCCCTGCTGTGAATTATTAGATCAAGAATTGTAATTGCATGCCCCTGTTGAACAGGGGCTGAAAAATTGGGCCTTAGGCACTGGTGGCACAACACTGCAACCCCTCACAGATACTGTACTTGGAGCACAGCAATGAGCCCTGTTGCAAAGTATTGCTTCAAAAATTGTAATTACACGCCCCTGTTAAACAGGGGCTGAAAAATTGGGCCTTAGGCACTGGTGGCACAACACTGCAACCCCTCACAGATACTGTACTTGGAGCACAGCAATGAGCCCTGTTGCAAAGTATTGCTTCAAAAATTGTAATTACACGCCCCTGTTAAACAGGGGCTGAAAAATTGGGCGTTAGGCACTGGTGGCGGCACCCATAAACAAAAATGACCTTCCAAGCTATCATCATCAATCGTATCATTGAGGACTCGGAGGAGGAGGATAGCCAGTCAACATAACAGCACAGGCACTCAGCATCAGCATCAGTCTTGAAGGGATGTGACATGTTAAAATCAATTAGTCTGTTATATCAGCATCAGGTGTGTGGTAGCTGGTGGTGATCCAAGACTGGTTCATCTTGATGAAAGTCAGTCGATCAACCGAGTCGGTGGACAGGCGCACCCTGTGATCCATGACAAATCCTCCAGCAGCACTGAATGTGCGTTCCGAAAGAACGCTGGATGCAGGACAGGCCAGTAGCTCAATTGCATACTGTGCAAGCTCTGGCCAGTGATCCATCCTCAAGACCCAGTAAGCCAGAGGATTTTCGGTGGGGAAGGTGTCCAAGTCTGACCTTGCCCCTAGATATACCTGCACCATGTTTATCAGACGCTGGCGATGGTTGCTGGAACCGATCATACTTTGGGGCTGCGGACTAAAGAATTGTCTGAACGCATCGGTCAGACGGCCACCTTCCCCACCGCTCCTTCTTTGACTGGCCGAAGCCTCAGCAACTCGTTGTCCAGGACCAGGAGTTTGTAACCTCCCAGTCTCTGGGAACGCGTTGCACAGACCTTTCTGCAAGGCCTCCCGGAGTTGTCTCATCCTCTGCTCCCTCTGCGACGGTAACATAAGGTCCGCAACCTTACCCTTGTACCGTGGATCAAGGAGAGTGGCCAGCCAGTAATGGTCCCTCTCCTTGATCCGAAGAATACGAGGATCCTTCCGCAGACTTTGCAGGATCAGGGAGGCCATGCAGCGTAGGTTAGCTGAGGCATTCGGTCCGGAGTCCTCTGGGTCACTAAGGACGACATGATCCGCAGCCACCTCCTCCCAGCCACGTACAAGTCCACGGGTTTCTTGGGGCTGTAAATCATCCCTAAAAGACTGCTGCTGTTGATGCTGCTGAGTGCCAGGCTGACACAATCCTCCTCCTCCTCCTCCTCCTCCTCGTCCTCTTCCTGTGCGATGGGTGGGACAGAAGGAACACTGTCTGGGTAAAGGGGGCCTTGAGAGGCAAGGAAGTCCTCCTCTTCCTGCCTCTGTTCTGCCTCAAGTGCCCTGTCCATTATTCCACGCAGCGTGTGCTCCAACAGGTGGACAAGAGGTACAGTGTCACTGATGCATGCACTGTCACTGCTCACCATCCTCGTGGCCTCCTCAAATGGTGCCAGGACAGTGCATGCATCCCTGATCATGCCCCACTGGCGTGGAGAAAAAAAACCAAGCTCCCCTGACCCTGTCCTGGTGCCGTAGTCGCACAGGTACTCATTGATGGCCCTCTGCTGCGTGTGCAGCCGCTGCAGCATGGCCAACGTTGAGTTCCACCTGGTGGGCATGTCACATATAAGGCGGTTCTTGGGCAGGTTCAACTCCTTTTGCAGCTCAGCCAGGCGAGCACTGGCATTATAAGATCTGCGGAAATGCACACAGACTTTCCTGGCCTGCCTCAGGACATCCTGTAAGCCTGGGTACCTGCCCAAGAACCGCTGCACCACCAGGTTAAGGACGTGAGCCACACAGGGCACATGGGTCAGTTGTCCCTGTCGGAGGGCGGAGAGGAGGTTGGTGCCATTGTCGCAAACCACCATTCCTGGCTTAAGCTGGCGTGGCGTCAACCACCTCTCGGCCTGGCCCTGCAGAGCAGACAGGACCTCTGCCCCAGTGTGGCTTCTGTCCCCCAAACACACCAGCGCAAGCACGGCATGGCATCTTTTTGCCTGCGTACTTGCGTAGCCCCTTGAACGCCTACGGAGCACCGCTGGTTCAGAGGACAAAGCACAGGAAGAGGCCATGGAGGAAGAAGAAGAGGAGGGGGTGGAGGAGAGAGGTGTGTCACAACCAGTAGTAGCATTTTGGAGGCGTGGCGGTGGAACAACCTCCAACACTACTGCACCTTGTCCTGCATCCTTCCCAGCTGCCAAAAGAGTGACCCAATGGGCCGTGAAAGAAAGGTAACGTCCCTGTCCATGCCTGCTGGACCATGAGTCAGCGGTAATATGCACCTTACCGCTGACCGCCCTGTCCAGCGAGGCCAAGACATTGCCTTCCACATGCCGGTAGAGAGCCGGAATAGCCTTCCGTGAGAAAAAGTGGCGTTTGGGAACCTGCCACTGAGGAACCGCACATTGCACAAACTCACGGAAGGGGGCCGAGTCTACCAACTGAAAAGGCAGCAGTTGAAGCGCTAGCAATTTAGCCAAGCTAGCATTCAACCGCTGGGCATGTGGATGGCTGGGAGTGAACTTCTTTCGACGGTCCAGCAGCTGGGGCAGGGAAATTTGCCTGCTAGAATCGGACGTCGGTGTACTGCTAGCAGAGTGGCCGCAAGTACTTGGCTGTGACACACCTAATTCTACACCTTCATTCCTCTCAGTGCATGTTTCAGAGAGGACTGAAGTTATAGTGGGGTTGGAGATCCCAGCTGATGCGGTGCAAGGAGAGGTCCGCTTTGTTCTTTGGTGTGGGTCTTTGAGGTAGGCCTGCCAACGAGCTGCATGGCAGGTCAACATATGTCTGGTCAGGCATGTGGTACCCAAGCGGCTGATGTTTTGGCCACGCGATATACGCTTGAGACATATGTTGCAAACAGCAGCTGTGCGATCTGATGCACTAGCCTCAAAAAAGCCCACACCAAAGAACTTTTTGAATGACGGGCAGAGGCAGCGCCCTGCACAGGCGGAGCTCTGCGGTGTGATTCCGTCGGTGTACTGCCCTTACGCTGGCCACCAAAGGGCATCCTGCCTCGTTGGAGATGTGCCTCCTCCTCATCCTCCTCCTCCTCCTCTCTCCTATTAGGCACCCACGTGGAGTCAGTGACCTCATCATCCCCTCCCTCCTCATCACTGGAGCCAATCTGGCAGTATGCTGCAGCTGCTGGAACATGACTGCCAGATTGGTGTCCTTCTTGAGCATCCCCTCTGTCTGCTCTCACGCTACTGCCTTCCTCTAGCTGGGTTTCATCATCAGACCCTTCGAAACGCTGGGCATCCTCCTGGAGCATGTACCCAACACTGTGCTCAAACAGTTCGGGGGACTCCTCAGGAGGAGGACATGGTGGGTCTAGGGAAGGAGTGACTGATGATGAGTCTGACATTGATACCAGGGAAGAGGACGCTTTGGCAGCTGCTTTGCCAGTACCCTGAGCCTGGGTGAGAGAGGATGAGGAGGAGGAGGAGGGCTTGGTCATCCACTCTACCAAGTCTTCGGCATGATGTGGCTCAACATGTCCAGCTGCCGAAAAGAAGGACAAGCGTGTCCCATGGCCATGTGCTGATGACAATGCACCGCGTCCACGACCAGCACTGTTGCCCCCAGACACAGAGCCTGCTTGCCCTCTTTTATTGCCTCCTGACTGTCTGCCTCTCCTTGTTTGCCTTCCAGACATTCTAATGGATGGCCTGCAGGGAGATGGGAAAAAAAGCAATAAGGGCTACCTTCAGGTGTCCTTCTCTGTCCCTTTACTTAAGGATTTCTAAATATGGTTGAGGATGATTGCTTTCGCACAGAATAGCACAATGACAATTTCCCTGACTGTCCAAAAAACAAGGATTTCAAAGATGGTTGATGAGGAATGCTTTAGCACAGTATAGCACAATGAGAATTTCCCTCACTGTCCTTCCCTGTCCCTACAAACAAGGTTTAGCACAGTAAAACACACTGACACTCTCCCTACCTATAGTTTTCTGTCCCTATAAAAAATTTTTTTTTTAAAGATGGTTGATGAGGAATGCTTTAGCACAGTATAGCACAATGAGAATTTCCCTCACTGTCCTTCCCTGTCCCTACAAACAAGGTTTAGCACAGTAAAACACACTGACACTCTCCCTACCTATAGTTTTCTGTCCCTATAATTTTTTTTTTTTTAAAGATGGTTGATGAGGAATGCTTTAGCACAGTATAGCACAATGAGAATTTCCCTCACTGTCCTTCCCTGTCCCTACAAACAAGGTTTAGCACAGTAAAACACACTGACACTCTCCCTACCTATAGTTTTCTGTCCCTATAAAAAATTTTTTTTTAAAGATGGTTGATGAGGAATGCTTTAGCACAGTATAGCACAATGAGAATTTCCCTCACTGTCCTTCCCTGTCCCTACAAACAAGGTTTAGCACAGTAAAACACACTGACACTCTCCCTACCTATAGTTTTCTGTCCCTATAAAAAATTTTTTTTTTAAAGATGGTTGATGAGGAATGCTTTAGCACAGTATAGCACAATGAGAATTTCCCTCACTGTCCTTCCCTGTCCCTACAAACAAGGTTTAGCACAGTAAAACACACTGACACTCTCCCTACCTATAGTTTTCTGTCCCTATAAATTTTTTTTTTTTTTAAAGATGGTTGATGAGGAATGCTTTAGCACAGTATAGCACAATGAGAATTTCCCTCACTGTCCTTCCCTGTCCCTACAAACAAGGTTTAGCACAGTAAAACACACTGACACTCTCCCTACCTATAGTTTTCTGTCCCTATAATTTTTTTTTTTTAAAGATGGTTGATGAGGAATGCTTTAGCACAGTATAGCACAATGAGAATTTCCCTCACTGTCCTTCCCTGTCCCTACAAACAAGGTTTAGCACAGTAAAACACACTGACACTCTCCCTACCTATAGTTTTCTGTCCCTATAAAAAATGTTTTTTTAAAGATGGTTGATGAGGAATGCTTTAGCACAGTATAGCACAATGAGAATTTCCCTCACTGTCCTTCCCTGTCCCTACAAACAAGGTTTAGCACAGTAAAACACACTGACACTCTCCCTACCTATAGTTTTCTGTCCCTATAAAAAAATTTTTTTTTAAAGATGGTTGATGAGGAATGCTTTAGCACAGTATAGCACAATGAGAATTTCCCTCACTGTCCTTCCCTGTCCCTACAAACAAGGTTTAGCACAGTAAAACACACTGACACTCTCCCTACCTATAGTTTTCTGTCCCTATAAAAAATTTTTTTTAAAGATGGTTGATGAGGAATGCTTTAGCACAGTATAGCACAATGAGAATTTCCCTCACTGTCCTCCCCTGTCCCTACAAACAAGGTTTAGCACAGTAAAACACACTGACACTCTCCCTACCTATAGTTTTCTGTCCCTATAAAATTTTTTTTTTAAAGATGGTTGATGAGGAATGCTTTAGCACAGTATAGCACAATGAGAATTTCCCTCACTGTCCTTCCCTGTCCCTACAAACAAGGTTTAGCACAGTAAAACAGACTGACACTCTCCCTACCTATCCTTCTCTTTCCCTAAACTAAAGGAATCCAGGTTAAGCAAGAAAAAAAAAATGTCACTGTCCCTGCCTATGCTTCTCTTTCATTGTTCGGAACACACTACACTAGGCCGCCGTGCTGGCGGCCTTTTATAGTGTGGGGCGTGTACTAAACACCCTCAGCAATAATTGGCCACAGGCATCCTGCCTGTGGCCAATCATTGCTCTCCTCGCTGCCGGCGCTGTGATTGGCCAAGCATGCGGGGTCACAGTGCATGCTTGGCCAATCACAGCGCCTGGATGACACTGCGATGGCGTAGTGCATTGTGGGCCGCGAATTAGGCGCGAACGGCCCAAATCGTTCGTTGTTCGGCGAACGATCGAACAGCCGATGTTCGAGTCGAACGTATGTTCGACTCGAACACCGAGCTCATCCCTATTAAGGACAAACTGACTCCCTTCATCACTAGTGATGAATATCTAGAGATGTCTAAACTCCTACTTAAGCTCCTTGAAAAAGAAGAAAAGGAACAACGATTAAAAAAGAAAAAGAAATATAATCGTGACCTTGCTGATTACCAGTCTGCAACAGTTTTTGAATGGCAGAAGAAATTACTGGCCGAACAAACTGCTGCAGCTGGTTCAGACATGGACACCACCCCTCAAGTTGTTAGTCAGGTCTCACTAAGACCTTTTGGCGCTCCTGTCAAAACTGCCCCTTCGGGTATGGGACGTGGTCGCTCTCCCGCGAGAGGACCATCTCCCCATACCCAGGGTAGATCCGGCAACCGGTCTAACGCTAATAACATTGGTGGGTCGGGCAGAGGTAGCTCTAACCAATATTATGGCCCCCCTCCCCATCCATCGGGTCGTGGTTTACAGCATCAAGGGCCATCTGGTCCACTACGAACCCGGGGGCATGGGTGGAGTCAGGGCCCACCACCACCACTAGCCCCCAGAAGTCGGGCACCCACCACTGACCCTAAACAGGGCTATTATGACAACTTTGTATATAATCAGTCCTACCCCCGGGGTAGAGGGTATGATATACCTTCCTCTTATGACCAGCAGGTTGTACACTTTGAGGATGAGTGTGGTTTAGGCTACAATATACCAACTCAGAACAATTTTTTCCCATTGAGGGATTTGGCATGTCCTGACTCAGGTGACTTCCGGCCTGCCTATGAGGATAACACTAGTGGAGCTTCTGTGGGCTATTATGCACCTAATCATGCTGACTACCGTGAGGTGGGCTCCAGTGTGAATTATGAACTTCAAAATTGGGGTTTTCCCCGTCCCAGTCAAGGAACAAAAAGAGTCGTCGAATTAAGAGAGGAACTAGAGGGGGGAGGAGAACTCAGTCCAAAAAGAGCCAAAAAGTAGACGGTGCGGGTATATTCAATTTGAGCTCCCATATTTTAACTCAATCCAAATTGATTGTCCTAGACAAAGGTCTGAAGTTTGCTCCACCTCACAATATGAGCAAATTTCAGACCTAGATGGACATTCATAAATATGTCCGAAAATTGAATGTACAGAGATACATGGCCTCTAATCTGTTTAGCTCCTCCTCCAGGAATACCCTTCATGGTTTTGTTCATTCCAACCTTTCCAATGCCTCCTTGTTCAACCCCCCTGGACATTTATTTCCCTCTTTGAGAGTGTTCAGAGATCTAGCCCTAAAGGAGTTAGATGCATTACAATTTAGGGTGCATAAAACTAAAACAGAAATAGAGACGGGCATAGAATCTTTGTGTGCCAATAAAGACGTTGTTATCCATCCTGCGGATAAGGGGGGGTATAGTTGTTTTAAACAAGTGTGATTACTTGCAGGAAATGCATTGTATCTTTAGTGACACGGCTACCTGCAATCCCCTTGCTTCTAACCCAAATCAGAAGTATAAAAGACTTTTGGAAGAGATTGTTTTAAGGGGTTCAGAGGATAAGATCCTGAATAAAAAGGAATGTTTGTTTTTGGTTCCTCGGGCACCGAGAGTTCCTACCATCTATTACCTGCCCAAGGTACATAAGAGTCTTGCTTGCCCCCCAGGACGTCCCATTGTCAGTGGGATTGACTCTGTCACGTCCCGGGTGGGCAAGTATATAGACTTTTTTCTGCAATCACTGGTTCGCAAGATTCCTTCCTATGTGAAGGATACACGCCATGTTATCAATCTTCTATCTGAATGCACGCCCAGTGATGGTATGTGGCTTGTAACAGCGTATGTTACATCTTTGTATACTGTGATCCCCCATCAGCTGGGTTTGGAGGCTGTTCAGTATTACATGGATCGTGACTCTGGTCTATTGACAGAGCAAACAACCTTTATTATGACTCTGGTCTATTGACAGCGCAAACAACCTTTATTATGGAGTTATTGGAGGAGTTAGTTGATGTGGATAATTTTTTTTTTTTTTTACAATATATTTTTTTATATCATTTTTTTTTTTATATATATTTTTGTGGCATCTGGTTATCAGTAGTGTTGAGCGAACCCGAACTGTAAAGTTCGGGTCTGTACCGAACTTTAGCTTTTTCCCGAACCCGAACCCGGACTTTGCGCAAAAGTCCGGGTTCGGGTTCGGTTTCGGCAATCTAATTACGCATTTAGAAATGCTTCAGGGGCCAGCCAATCACCTTTTGATTAGCTGGTGTGCCCTTAGAGGCCATCATAGCCATGCCTACTAATGGCATGGCTGTGATTGGTCAGTGCAACATGTGACGAAGCTTCTATATAAGCTAGAGGCACACAGCACACACGTCACTCTGCTTCAGAATAGATAGGGAGAGGATCTTGGCTGCTGCTGTTGCTAATAGGGAGAGATTGTAAAATACATGAGGTAGTCCTGATTCTGCAAGCTGAGGAAAAAGATAGAGAGATAGTGTAGTGTAGGGCCAGGTTCCTGTTGGTGCTTTCAGGGAGAGAGAGATATATTATATAGGAGTCCAGATTCAGAGATTAAAATCAGCGATCTGCATAGGTTTACCTGTTTGTGTTGCAGTGCACAGTCTTTTTACACTGCCATGAGCCCAGTGTCAGAGAAAATCTAACTTTTATCTGCAAGCTCAGTGAACCAGCACTGCATATTACGTTGAGAGATACACCGTTTCCATACTGTGGGTGTATTCTGCTCTTTGAAAAAGATCCATTTAGGGGAAAAAAAAGGCACTTTATTGTGCTCTTTTCCAAAAGACCCATAGGGCAAAAAAAAAAAAAAAAATTAGCATTTTATTTTGCTCGTGCAAAAATAGACCCGTTTAGGGCAAAAAAAAAAAAATAATTTTGCACTTTAATGTACGCTTGCAAAAAGAGCCATTCAGGGCCACAAAAAATAGTTTGCAGTGTGTTATACATATTTGGAGGTGTGTGAAATAAACAATTTCTATATAGTTTTCTCCTACTGTGCTATACTAAAAAAACAAAATTTTTTTTGAATAGCATTTTCTGCAGTTCTGTAGCTGTGCGATTCAGCGGTTACGTACTGTGGGTGTGTTCTGCTCTTCCAAAAAACGCCATTTAGGGGCACAAAAAATAGTTTGCAGTGTGTTATACATATTTGGAGGTGTGTGAAATAAACAATTTCTATATAGATTTCTCCTACTGTGCTATAGTAAAAAAACAACATTTCTTTTTGAATAGCATTTTCTGCAGTTCTGTAGCTGTGCGATTTAGCGGTTATGTACTGTGGGTGTGTTCTGCTCTTCCAAAAAACGCAGTTTAGGGGCACAAAAAATAGTTTGCAGTGTGTTATACATATTTGGAGGTGTGTGAAATAAACAATTTCTATATAGTTTTCTCCTACTCTGCTATACTAAAAAAACAACATTTTTTTTTAATAGCATTTTCTGCAGTTCTGTAGCTGTGCGATTCAGCGGTTACGTACTGTGGGTGTGTTCTGCTCTTCCAAAAAATGCCGTTTAGGGGCACAAAAAATAGTTTGCAGTGTGTTATACATATTTGGAGGTGTGTGAAATAAACAATTTCTATATAGTTTTCTCCTACTGTGCTATACTAAAAAAACAAATTTTTTTTTGAATTGCATTTTCTGCAGTTCTGTAGCTGTGCTATTCAGCGGTTACATACTGTGGGTGTGTTCTGCTCTTCCAAAAACACCCATTTAGGGCAACATCCTAAATTTGGAAAATATGAGGAGAAGGTCAAAGGGACGTGGTGGCCCCGGTCGTGGTGCTGCTGGTGGAGCTCCTGTTGCAGGGAGAAGACGTGGTGGATCTGTGCCAGATACACGCACAAGTGAAACACCTTCCTCAGGTGCGAGTAGGCGACCGAGCCTGCGGCGGTATTTTGTCGCGCCTAATGAGGCTGTATGAATGTTTAGGCCAGGACAAGTACAGGCGATAGTAGATTGGGTTGCTGACAGTGCCTCGGGTTCCTTCACATTGTCTCCCACCCACTCTTCTGATGAAAGATCAGAGTTGGCACCTGAAATCCATGTCCATCAGTCTTTCACCTCACCCCCTTGCAAATCAGACAAGCAGTCTGAGCCCCAAATCATGCAGCAGTCTCTTCTGCTTTTCGATGACTCTGTTAGCAGGGTTTCCCAGGGCCATCCACCTAGCCCTGCCCCAGAAGTGGAAGAGATTGAGTGCACCGATGCCCAACCACTTATGTTTCATGATGAGTACATGGGAGGACCATCGCAGTACGTCTCGGATGATGACGAAACACAGGTGCCAACTGCTGCTGCTTTCGCAATTGTGCAGACAGACAAGGAGGGCAGGGGTGAAGACTGGGTGGAAGATGATGTGGAGGACGATGAGGTCCTCGACCCCACATGGAATGAACGTTATGCAGGTGACCAGTGTAGTTTGGAGGAAGAGGCGGCGGTCGCACAGAGCCACCAGCACAGCAGAAGAGGGAGCAGGGTGCAAAAGCGGAGCATCCGTCCCCTAGACAGTATGTCTGCTACTGCCCAACGCAGCAAGGGACCGAGCACACCAAAGCCAGGTCCAAGGAGTTCCCTAGCGTGGCAGTTCTTCACACAATGTGCTGATGACAAGACACGAGTGGTTTGCAGGCTGTGCAATCAGAGGCTGAAGCGAGGCATAAACGTTCTCAACCTGAGCACAACCTGCATGACCAGGCATCTAAGTGCAAAGCACAAGCTGCAGTGGAGTAGACACCTCAAAAACCAAGAAAGGTCTCTGGCTCCTCCTGCTTCCTCTTCTGCTGCAGTCTCGGCCTCTTCATCCACCTCTGTAGTGACAGTGGCACCTGCCACCCCGCAAACAGAGGATCTGCCAGCAACACTACCACCTGGGTCACCAACCATCTCCACAATGTCCCATGGAAGCGTTCAGCTCTCTATCTCCCAAACATTGGAGCGGAAGAGGAAGTACCCCCCTAGCCACCCGCGATCCCTGGCCCTGAATGCCAGCATTTCAAAACTCCTGGCCTCTGAAATGCTGTCATTCCGTCTGGTGGAGACGCAGAGTTTTAAAAGCCTGATGGCATTGGCTGTCCCACAGTACGTCGTGCCCAGCCGCCACTACTTTCCCAGGCGAGCCATCCCTTCCCTGCACAACCAAGTGGGGGACAAAATCAGGTGTGCACTGCGCAACGCCATCTGTGACAAGGTCCACCTAACTACGGATGCGTGGACCAGTAAGCACGGTCAGGGACGTTATATCTCCCTAACAGCACACTGGGTAAATGCAGTGGCGGCTGGGCCTGAGGCAGATAGCAGTTTGGCGCATGTCCTTCCACCTCCGAGGATTGCAGGGCGCTTCAGTTTGCCTCCTGTTGCTAACTCCTCCTACTCCGCTTCCTCATCCTCTACCGCCTCCTCATCCGGTCAGCGTAACACCTTCACCACCAACTTCAGCACAGCCAGGGGTAAACGACAGCAGGCAGTTTTAAAACTTTCCTGTTTGGGGGAAAAACCCCACACCGCGCAGGAGTTGTGGAGGGACATGGAACAACAGACCAATGAGTGGTTGCTGTCAGTGAGCCTCAAGCCTGGCCTGGTGGTGTGCGATAATGGGCGAAATCTCGTAGCAGCTCTGGGCCTAGCCGGTTTGACGCACATCCCTTGCCTGGCGCATGTGCTGAACTTGGTGGTCCAGAGGTTCCTTAAAAATTACCCCAATATGCCAGAGCTGCTGCAGAAAGTGCGGGCTGTGTGTGCGCACTTTCGGCGTTCTCACCCTGCTGCTGCTCGCCTGTCAGCGCTGCAGCGTAACTTCGGCCTTCCCGCTCACCGCCTCATATGTGACATGCCCACAAGGTGGAACTCCACCTTGCACATGCTGGCCAGACTGTGCGAGCAGCAGCAGGCGATAGTGGAGTTTCAGCTGCAGCAATCACGCGTGAGTCGCTCTGCGGAACAGCACCACTTCACCACCAATAACTGGGCCTCCATGCGAGACCTGTGTGCCTTGTTGCGCTGTTTTGAGTACTCCACCAACATGTCCAGTGCCAATGACGCTGTTCTTAGCGTTACTATGCCAGTTCTATGCCTCCTTGAAAAAACGCTTTGGGCGATGATGGAAGAGGATGTGGCACAGGAGGATAAGGAGGAGGAGGAGGAAGCGGGATCATTTCAAAGGCTTTCAGGGCAGTCTTTCACAAGTGGCTACGAGGGTGGGTTCCTGCACCAACAAACGCCAGGTACACAATTGTCCGGCAGAAAGGGCACAGTTCTGGAGGATGACGAGGTGCAGGAGGAGATGGAGGAGGAGGAGGAGGAGCCATTTTCACAGCAGGGTGGCACCCAGACCAGCTCGTGGCCATCACTGGTGCGTGGCTGGGGGGGTACAGAGGACACAGACGATACACCTCCCACAGAGGACAGCTTTTCTTTGCCTCTGGGCAGCCTGGCACACATGAGCGATTACATGCTGCAGTGTTTCCGCAATGACCGCCGAGTTGCCCACATTTTAACTGGTGCTGATTACTGTGTGGCCACCCTGCTGGATCCCCGTTACAAGGACAACATACCGTCCTTAATTCCCTCACTGGAGCGGGATCGTAAGATGCGCGAGTACAAGCGCACGCTGGTAGACGCGCTGCTGGTGGCATTCCCACCTGACAGCGGGCGTACGGTGGAAGCACAAGGCAGAGGAGGAGGAAGAGGTCGCCAACGCAGCCGGGGCATTGGCAGCACCTCAGAAGGCAGGGTTAGCATGGCTGAAATGTGGAAAAGCTTTTTCAGCACGCCACAACAACCAGCACCACCAGCTGAGATGGAACGCCTTAGCAGGAGGCAGCATTTCACCAACATGGTTGAGCAGTATGTGTCCACAGGCCTACACATACTGGATGACGGGTCTGCCCCCTTTAACTTCTGGGTCTCCAAATTGGGCACATGGCCTGAGCTTGCCCTTTATGCCTTGGAGGTGCTGGCCTGCCGTGCAGCCAGTGTATTATCTGAACGTGTATTTAGCACGGCAGGGGGCGTTATCACAGACAAGCGCAGCCGCCTGTCCAGAGCCAATGTGGACAAGCTCACGTTCATTAAAATGAACCAGGCATGGATCCCACAGGACTTGTCCGTACCTTGTGCAGAATAGACATGTATACCGGTGTTGTGACAAAAACTGTCCGGGCCATCGGATTGTGTCCGGCCCATACTGCGAAGGCGCAGCGCTTGCGCAGTACAGGGGACAAGAAGATTCACAAAATCTCCGAAAATGAACGGCGCCTGCGTAGTGAGTGAAGGTTCAAGCCCCACCATCCAAGTGGACATACGGTAGCACATAGTAACAGGGCCCCTCACGGGCTCGATTCGATCGCCACGCTTCGGGCACGGCCTCACTTGGCTCGGCTTGAACCACGGATGGTGTGGCCTTCACCTGAACTCACCACGCAGGCGCCGTTTGTCTTGGGAGATTTTCTAAATCCCCTTGTCCTACATACTGAGCAAGCGCAGTACAGGGTGGACACTATTTGACGGGGGACAGAATTCGACACATCACCGGCCTTACCCAGCCATTTTTGTATTTTTGAACCAGTGTTGGCTACCTCGTCCTCCTCCACCGCCGCTTCCACCTACACAGCCACATTCACCGCCACCTCAACCTCCTACTCCATATGGACCTCGTCTTCCTAGGTCAAGATTATAATTTTTATTTTATTTTTTTGTAGCGCACAGATCCTTTCCCCCTTACCTGCCTTTATGTTGTTGGCTCCTCGCAGGAGGGAGAAAGGCACACCGCACTACCAGCCCGTACCCTCCTATATAAAGAGGTTGAGCGGTGTACTTGACGGGCCGTGTCCACAGCCGGAGTCAAAACTCCTCCAGAGGATGATTCTCACCTCTACTGTAGGTAGAGGCAAGTCCTTTAATTCCCAGTAAAGTCAATGTCCACACCAGCTGAAATTACAACTCTTATTCTCTCATGGCAAAATAAACTCTACTCGGATAGAAAAGGTTAGAGCAAAGAAACAGGACAGCTTAAGGTGTGGAGGAGGTTCAGGCACAAACGTAGCACATTCACTTCACTGCTTAGGTTTCTCAAACAGTTTTAGGTGCACGGTCTCTGCCACAGACCTTGAGGTTGGTCTCTGCCACAGACCGAGTGTACAAGGCCCCTGCCACGGACCTGGAGAACTTTGGTCTCTGCCACAGACCAGGGTGTATAAGGCCCCTGCCACGGGCCGGGTGAATAAGGCCTCTGATACAGTCAAGATGACCTTGAGCTTCTCCTTCTACGAACCTAGCCCATATCAAGGGGAAGACATCTCTCCCGGGAGTCAACATCAGAATGATCCTCCCTTCCCTGGAACATGGTCCCCTACACGAGGCGGCACCCTAAGACTCCTCGACCCTTAGCGGACTCCAGACGAAGGCTCTGGACTCCAGGCTTTACTCCCGCACCTAGGCCTCCATACCCAGGGCAGCAGGAGCTCCAGGATAGTACCTCACCCTGGGCTAAAGGTACCCGAGATGGAACAGGAACACATGCACCCAGGCCGAAGGCACCTGGGCGTGGACCCCACTGGACATCAGCCCCCAGGCCAAAGGTCTGCCCCTTTTATATGCTCTCCCGGCATGCACAGCAGGTTCCCCGCCCCGCTGTACTACTGCCAAGAGGGGACACAAAAGGCAAAGCACTGTATCGGCGGTTCAACCCTAGCCTACCATGGCAGCGCCACCTGTAGGCCGCAGGGAACTGCACACCAATACTGTCCCCCGAGGACAAAATGGTCCATGAATCCTACAGAATTAGGGTGTTTGAGCCTATTTACCACTCAAACACTTCCCTTAAATATAGCACCCCGCTACATTTTTATTTCAAAGTATTTTATTTTCCCACTAGCTTATCCATTAAATTGAATAATTTATTCCAGAAAGGGCGTATTCTCGGGCATTCCCACCATATGTGTGGCATTGTGCCGTTGAGTTTCTGAGGTTCTTAATGACTTCCCGTACCTCTTCTGCTGAAAAGGGGGCCTCCAGCATATTTTTTTATTTGTTTTATGTTATTTTAAGTTATTTCCCTATCCACATTTGTTTGCAGAGCACTTGCCATGCTCTTAACAACATTTTGCTGCCATTTGCAGCCCTCTAGCCCTTTCCATTACTTTTTTAGAGCCTTTTTAGTCCTTAGAAGTCCGGGTCCCCATTGACTTCAATGGGGTTCGGGTTCGGGTCCGGGTTCGGGTTAAAGTTCGGTCCTGAACCCGAACTTTTTTCCGAAGTTCGGCCGAACCCGTCGAACCCGAACATCCAGGTGTCCGCTCAACTCTAGTTATCAGCTTTCTTCAGGTGTATATTCCTTACCGCATAGGTTTGGTTTTTCTAATGTCATTATTTCAACTAATGGTTGTATAAATGTTCAGTTAGTCCAGGCATCTTGTTATTGATGTGAACTCGATGTCAGCCTCGGGACGGTGTGAGAGGCCTTCTTAATTTTTTATTTTTAATAAGTGTTGCTTATGGTCCTTTCCCGGCCTTAAGTATTTAATTTCCATTTCTCACTTAATTTCATTTATTAATTTCCCATTTTTATTAGTTTGTAAACCGCAATGTGTTTTTCTGACATTTTGACCATTTAGCTTACTCACTCTAGTGTGTATTTTTTATCTTTTCCCTCTTCCAAGATGGTGGCGTCTTCACATGACCCGCGGCTCACATCGAGGCTTGGTTGAGTGGGAATACTATATATTGCGGCACGTCAGCACGCCGCCCGTATCCCGTGAACACGTCTTCTTGTGACGAAACGCGTAGGGAGGAGTCGAGTGCTGACGTCACCGCGCCCACGCAAACCCGGAACTGTACGGGCTGCTTTTACCTTGAGCCGGCCGGCTTACTACTTTTGCCTGTTTTTATTCGACATACTGTAAGTGTGCATTTTATATTGTGGGGAATAAATGTGTAAGGATTTACACTATTAGTCCTTTTGTTTTCTTTGATTCATTGGTCGATTGGAAATTTATGCCTGCCTGCCCACCATTTGAGATTCGGTACTTCCTGGTTAGGACGCCACATCTATCCTTGGAATCTATTGTCAGACGCAGTTGCCGGACACCCTTGGCTGGGGATTAAGCCATAGGCGCACGCAGATCCCCTGTCATAAGGGATCATCTACCTGCGGTAAGCGGCAGTGTGTTTACCGGTGGAGGCTTTTCTACTTATCACTATTCCATTGGTGTTTTGTATCCATCACGGATTATTTAGAACTTGGTGGAAGACCCCTTCTTTGAAATAACCTTCATGAACTTTAATATTCCAGTTTCCTCCTGACTGTTATTCATATCACTTGTGAACTGTGTTATTGTTGGGGTTTTTTTTTTTTTTGGGTCACTTATATCACTCACAGTGTTTATTTGGAGAGCTGCTGTGCTCTTCATATGTCATACCCTTTATAGTTTTTTTTTTACTGTATTCACTTTAATATCATATATTGGTTTAATCTGTATGTTTATTAATCCTTCCTGGTTTAACTTGCACATTCCAAATTAATCTATCTTTTTTTATAAAGGAAAAAATAAATTTTTGTACGTTTTAAGCGCAACTTTTTTTCTTTATATTAATAAAGGAATTGTCAAAAACCAGCTATTGTCATTTTTAACATTTTTGACACTTTCTTTGTGAAATGGTAGGGTTTATTTTAAAATTTGAGGTGGAGTTCCCCTTAAAATCCTTTCCAGACCTGAAGGGCTTGGTATGGATATTTGGGGGGGAACCGCACGCATTTTTTTTTAAATTTGTGGCAGAGTTCCCCTTAATATCCATAGCAGACCTGAAGGGCCTGGTAATTGAATTTGGGGGAACCCCTACGCTTTTTTTTTTTATCAATGACTTTTCTATGTATTGCCGGGAGCCGACAATTCATTAATAGCCGCGAGTGAGTTTTAAATGACTTTTTTTCCTTCAGAAATGACACTTTGTGCAGGGACAGTTCTAAGCACGGGAAACAAGCGCTAATAGTCCTCAGAAGTTCGGGTCCCCATTGACTTCAATGGGGTTCGGGTTCGGGGTCAAGTTCGGGTCAAGTTCGGTCCCGAACTCAAACTTTTTACCGAAGTTCGGCTGAACCCGTCGAACCCGAACATCCAGGTGTCCGCTCAACTCTAATTATCAGTAATAGAAAAGCAATAGTCTGCAGTGAGCTTTACGTGCACACAGTGGCCAGACTACCCTACACTGACTTAAGAAACTGCAGGTTAGCTCAATCAACTGCCTGTATTATCAGTAATAGAAAAGCAATAGTCTGCGGTGAGCTTTACGTGCACACTGTGGCCAGTATACACTACACTGACTTAAGAAACTGCAGGTTAGCTCAATCAACTGCTTGTATTATCAGTAATAGAAAATAAATAGTCTGCAGTGAGCTTTACGTGCACACTGTGGCCAGACTACACTACACTGACTTAATATACTGCAGGTTAGCTCAATCAACTGCTTGTATTATCAGTAATAGAAAAGCAATAGTCTGCAGTCAGCTTTACATGCACACTGAGCCCAGTATACACTACACTGACTTAATATACTGCAGCGAGAATAACACAGGAACACTCTGAAGTAAAATCTAGCTAAACTGAATACAGTGTATATATATATATATATATATATATATATATATATATATATATATATATATATACAACTCCTAGGATGCATATATATACTAAATACACTGACTAAAGCTAACTCAATCGCCTGCCTGCTCTATCTAACTGAAATGAAATGACACTGACTCTCTATCTCTCTCACAACGCTGCAACACACTACACAAGGCCGACACACAGGCGGCCTTTTATAGTGTGGGGCGTGTACCTACTTCCCTGAGCCCTGATTGGCCAAAGGCACCCTTCCTTTGGCCAATTACGGCTCTCTGTACTGACGGTTCTGTGATTGGCCAAGCATGCGGGTCATAGTGCATACTTGGCCAATCATCAGCCAGCAATGCACTGCGATGACGCAGTGAATTATGGGCCGTGACGTGCCACTCGAATTTGGCGCAAATGGCCCATATTGTTTGAAATTCGGCGAACGGCCGAACAGACGATGTTCGAGTCGAACATGAGTTTGACTCGAACACGAAGCTCATCCCTAGCAGAGAAACAGCAAATATTTATTGTCAAATATATTTTATTGAGTACAAGTTGTGATACAAATTATAGATGATACATTACATACATCAAAAATAGAGAAGCTCAAATATTCTTATTTCAATAAGTAAACATATTAGTAGATACTTGTAGACAAAGTATGGTATATTAATTAGTTTCCAGTGGTAATAATATTAAATACGTTTTAGAGAGTTTTATGCAATTATTAGTAACTTCCAATATATATATATATATTATCCTCTGTGGAGTAAAGAGTTATTAACAATACTAAGGGAGCTTCAACATCATAGTAATAAAATAGCAAAAAACAAAAACAAAGGGAAAGGAAAAAAAAGAGATAAGTGAAAATAAGTATAAGAAAATAAAATGGAGAAAAAAGAGAGTACTGGAATATATGGGGGGTCCGCGTGGTCGAGCCGAGAGTCACCTTTCAAATCCAAGAGAAGTTGAACAATGGTATATATAACATACTGATTCGGCTACCATGGCATTAATACCCTATTGTCCAAAGTTGGCGTATTATATATAATCCAGGGCTGCCACATCTTTCAAATCTGGGGATCATGTCCATTGCAATAGCGGCCATCTTGGCTTGGGTCATGGTATAATTAATTTTAGCTATAGCTTCCTGTAAGACCAATTTAGGTGATTTCCAAGATTTTGCTAGTGTCTGTTTGGCAGCTGTGAAGAGTTGCACCAGCAATTTGAATTGAGTATGTGGAATAGAGTCTGGTTTTAGGTTAAGTAGGGCCATTGCAGGATCAGGAAGGATTGTTTTCCCTAGTAATTTAGTTGCAATTTTAAATATACCTTTCCAGAATGTTTGTGCTTTAGGACATGACCACCAAATATGAAAATACGTGCCCAAATCCGTACAACCTCTAAAACATTGTGGTGAATAGTTCTGCACATATTTGGCTACCCTGGCTGATACCAGGTACCACCTTGTCAGGACCTTGTAATTGGCTTCACTAGCTATTATGTTGGGAGAAGCTGTTTTAGTTGTTGACCATATTTGGTTCCATTCTGAAATCTCTAATGTTCATTCCAAATCCTCCTCCCACTTCCCAACATAAGACGGTTTATCACCACAAGAATATATCAGCATATGTGAGTATATAGTGGATATTGCACCTCTGGCATGGGGATTCTTTTGACAAATATCTTCGAAACTGGACAGTTGTGACAATGAAGTTGTAGTGTTCAAGAGGGGTGTAAAAAAGTTTTTAATTTGTAAATATCTAAACAACTCAGATTGCGGAAGACCATATTTTTCACATAATTATGGGAATGTGATAAATGACGATGCATTCAAAAATTTGTGCATATATAAGACATCCCTGGACACCCATTCTTTAAAGGATTTAGGATATATCCATGCAGGATAGAATGCTGGGTTTTTAAAGAATGACAGTAGAGGATTGTGCAGGGATTGAAGAGAAGTATTAGTCTTGAATCTGTCCCAAAGGGAAATTAAATGTTTAGTTATAGGGTTTTTTAGTTTTTTACGGTCTCTTGGCAACATCCATAATAAGTTGGATATTGGGAGAGGGTCACACTCAATGGCTTCTATGGACACCCATAACGGGGTTTCGTGGCATGCCTGGTATTTAGTAAGACTTGCTATGTGTGCTGCTCTGTAGTAATAGACAAAATTAGGGCATCCTAATCCTCCACTAATTTTGGGAAGCTAGAGTGTATGTGTTTGTATTCGTGGCTTGGAAGATCCTCATATAAATGACAGTGATTTCCTTTGTAATATTCGCAGATGATAGGCTGGGATAGAAATTGGCAAGACTCTAAATAAATATAAAATTTTCGGTAATAATGTCATTTTGACAGCATTTAATCTTCCAAACCACGATAACAGGAGATGTGACCATGATTTCATCAGTTTTGTTAACTGTTTTATAATTGGGGGATAATTAAGTGAGAATAAATCAGATAAGGGTGGTGTGAGATGTATCCATAAATATGGAATCGATTTGCTATTCCATGTGTAAGGGAGGCCAAATTTCGCAGATATCAGTTCCAATTCCGAAAGGGATTGTCAGGGTCACCTGTGGCCAGGTGACAGATGCACACCGTAGGGGGACAGGAGTGCACCGCGAGGTAGTGAACCCTATGGCTGGCTTCTGTGGATAGGAAACTGGGTGGTTGTGGAAAGCGGGACCAGAGGAGCACAACCGGGATCCCAACGGAAGCGAGAGCCAAGATTCCCCAGGGCGCGGAGTCTAAGACCCAGCTGGTCTTCTCCAGGGCCTCTAGTGGTGAGGATGTTACGCTGCAGGCTGGGACCAGGTCGCGGCCCCTGGAGTTTCCTAGCTCACGCCCCGTAGGATAAGGGGAAGCAGCAGCACACGATAGAGAGAACCGAATAACAAGCCGAAGGTCAGGGGCCACAAGCAGACAAGGATAACGAAGAACGAGCCGAAGGTCAAGGGTCACGAGCAGACAGGGATGGTCGGGGACAAGCCAATAACGTAACAGAGAGACAGACGTAGCACACGGCAGGCAGGAACCCAAACACACAATGCCTAACAAACACGTTGATCAGCAAAGCAGGCTTGCAGTGCACAGGTTAATATAGTGTTCAGTGATAGGGCCTGGGGTGGAGTCAGGCTGGGAGGAGATTATAAAGGAAGCCAGGTGAAGGAGGTCTGGTCTCTAGATGAACACATGAGGAGGAAGGTAAGATGGCAGACAGACATTAATGCATATCCATGACAGTACCCTCCCTCTTACGAGGCCTCCCCCTTCCCCGCCTGGGCCCAGGTTTAGAGGGAAACTTCAGATGAAACTCCTTTAACAGACGAGGTGCAAAGACCTCAGATGCAGTGATCCAAGACCTCTCCTCAGGACCAAACCCTTTCCAATGAACGAGGTACTGAAGAACGCCTTTACAGAGTCGGGAGTCCAGAATTTGACTGATCTCGTACTCCTGATTATCCTCAGAGACAGGCGCCACGGTAGGAAGAGGACGAGAGAATTTATTGAGGACTAAAGGCTTTAGAAGAGCAACATGAAAGGAGTTAGTGATTTTAAGGCTCTTAGGAATCTGGAGTTTGAAACAAACCGGATTCAGTTTAGCAGTTACCGTGTATGGACCGATGAATCGTGGAGCAAACTTCAGAGAAGGAACTCGGAGCTTGATGTTCCTGGTAGAGAGCCAGACTTTGTCCCCTGGCTGAAGAGAAGGCGGTTTACGCCTGCGGCGGTCGGCAAAGCCTTTGAATTTTTCAGCAGCTGCCCGGAGGGAATCATGAACGTGACCCCAAACGGAATTGAGAGACTCCTGAACCAAAGCCAAAGCTGGAATGTCTGGAGAACAGATCATAGGAAGAGGAAGTTGAGGGTGTTTTCCATAAACTGTGAAAAAGGGTGTCTTCTGCGAACTGGTATTCACATGATTGTTATGGGAGAATTCTGCCCACGGGAGTAGAGAGGACCAATCGTCATGGTGAGAAGACACAAAGGTGCGAAGAAAGACCTCTAACTCCTGATTAACCCTCTCAGTCTGTCCATTGGATTGGGGATGGTAAGAAGAAGAAAAATCCAAGACAATATTGAGGGATTTGCAAAAGGCTCTCCAAAAACGAGACGTGAATTGGACTCCCCTGTCGGAAACAATATGAGAAGGGACCCCATGTAGGCGGAGAATTTCTCGAATGAAAATGGGAACCAAGGCAGGGGCAGAAGGAAGACCAGGAAGAGGAACAAAATGAGCCATCTTGGAGAATCGATCGATTACCACCCAAATGACTGTATTATTCTCAGACAGTGGGAGATCGGTGATAAAATCCATGGCAATATGGGCCCAGGGTTCCTTAGGAATAGGCAAGGGCATGAGGAGACCAGCAGGAGCTTGTGTGGAGGATTTGGACTGAGCACAGACATGACAAGCTTTAACGTAGTCTTTGACGTCTGAGCGGAGATTAGGCCACCAGTAGTGACGACTGATGAGTAGGAAGGATCGGAGGAATCCAGAATGCCCTGCCACCTTGGAATCATGTCCCCAACGAAGGATCTTAGCTCTTAGCTCAGTGGGGACAAAGGTCTTACCAGGCGGAATTTTAGACTTCAGGGTGGTAGAGTGGGCAACAATGCATGAGGTGGGAATGATCGGCTCAGGTTCAGGGGCGGACTCCTCGTCCAAAGTGTCAAATGACCTAGAGAGCGCATCAGCCCGACCGTTGCAGGAACCAGGTTTGTAGGTAATCGTGAAATTAAAACGGGCAAAGAAGAGACTCCACCTGGCCTGTCTAGGATTCAGACGTTTAGCATTCTGTAGATACTGTAAATTCTTGTGATCGGTAAAGATCGTTATGGAGTGAGGGGAACCCTCCAAGAGATGACGCCACTCCTCTAACGCCAATTTAATTGCGAGAAGTTCCCGATCACCGATGGCATAATTCCTCTCTGCCTGAGAAATTTTTTTGGAGAAGAACGCACATGGTTGGCGTCTCTTCTCAAAGATTTGAAGAAGCACAGCTCCCACCCCCATTGAGGAAGCGTCCACTTCAATAAAAAATGCATTCCCAGGATTTGGTCTCCTCAAGAGGGGGCCAGAAACAAAGGCCTGTTTCAGGTTGTGAAATGCAGAGACAGCTTCGGGAGGCCAGTCTCTGGCATTCACACCCTTCTTGGTCAAAGCGATAATAGGCGCGGCAATGGAAGAGTAATTCCTTATGAACTGCCTATAATAATTAGTGAAGCCAAGAAAGCGCTGTGTGGCCTTGAGGCTAGCAGGAAGAGGCCAGTTGGTGATAGCCAAGACCTTCCCAGGGTCCATACGAAGCCCCGAACATGAGACAAAGCACCCCAAAAACAGGACCTCAGAACATTCAAAGGAACATTTCTCCAGCTTGGCATAGAGATTGTTCTCTCTAAGACGTTGAAGTACAGTGCGGACATGGTTTCTGTGGACGAGCAGATTTTCAGAAAAGATCAGAATGTCATCCAGATAGATGACAACAAACTGGTACAGCAGATCTCTGAAGATTTCATTGACAAAGTTTTGAAACACGGCTGGAGCATTACACAGACCAAAAGGCATCACCAGATATTCGTAATGCCCGTCTCTAGTGTTAAATGCAGTCTTCCATTCGTCACCCTCCCGTATTCGAATGAGATTGTACGCGCCTCTGAGATCCAACTTGGTGAAAATGGAGGCACCCTTCAACCTATCGAATAGCTCAGATATTAAGGGTAAGGGGTATCGATTTTTAATAGTAACCGCATTTAAACCCCGATAATCGATGCAGGGTCTTAAGGTACCATCCTTTTTGGCAACAAAAAAGAACCCTGCCCCTGCAGGCGATGAGGATTTCCGGATGAACCCTCTCTCCAGATTCTCTGCTACATACTCCGACATGGCCTGGGTCTCTGGGATGGACAGAGGGTAGGTACGACCCCTGGGTAGAGTTGCTCCGGGGACAAGATCAATAGCACAGTCAAAAGACCTGTGGGGAGGAAGCACCTCAGCTGATTTTTTACAGAACACATCCCGGTAATCGCTGTATGCGGCGGGAAGATCAGAAGAAACAGAAGTGGCAGCAACCGGAAGACTCTCCTTGGGGGTCACCTTGAGAAGACACGACGAGAAACATGAGGAACCCCAGGCCAGGATCTGCCCAGAGACCCAGTCCACATGTGGAGAGTGGAGCTGTAGCCAAGGGAGGCCCAATACAACTGGGGTAGAGGCCTTGGGTAGAATAAGAAAGGATATCCACTCCTGGTGGAGAATCCCTACCGACATCCTAATGGGTAGCGTCTGGAAGCGAATAGGGCCCCCTGGGAGAACAGTGCCATCAATTGCCGAGACTACCAATGGGGTAGTGAGAGGTGAAAGGGTAAGCTTCATAGAAGAAGCAGTTCTCCAATCCATGAAATTGCCGGCAGCCCCGGAATCCAGGTATGCAAGGGTTGACTGAGGAGAAGTGCCTACATGAAGGGACACCGGCAAGAGCAGGCGAGAAGGTGATGTTTCTGGGTCCAATACTCCACCTTCCAAATGTATTAGACCCGAGCGTTTCCCGGACGAAGCGAGCAGGAGTCACGAAAATGACCCTTGCCCCCACAATAGAGGCACAAGCCCAGAGTTCTGCGCCTAGCACATTCTTCGGGGGTTAGTCTGGTCCGGCCCAGCTGCATAGGTTCTTCAGCAGGTAGAGGATGCTCCACGGAATGAAGGGAGGGGAGCTCAGACTGGCTAGGACCCAGAGAGTGCTGGCGTCTTTTTTCTAAGGACCTCTCTTGAAAACGAATGTCGATCTGGTTGCATAATGAAATTACATCGTCCAGACCGACGGGAATGGCTCTTCCCGCTAATTCGTCTTTCACTCGGTCA
Organism: Rana muscosa; assembly: GCA_029206835.1. NCBI lineage: Eukaryota > Metazoa > Chordata > Amphibia > Anura > Ranidae > Rana > Rana muscosa. The sequence continues at coordinate 76,398,419 of CM055127.1, forward strand.
GAGAGGCCATGTAAAAAGGTAGCGACCAGGGCCTCATTATTCCAGCTCAATTCAGCTGTGTGGATACGGAACTGAAGAGCATATTGCCCCACTGAACTAGATTCTTGGCGAAGACGTAAGACAGCACTAGCCGCTGAAGAAGCCCGAGCCGGCTCTTCGAAGATATTACGAAAGAGCTTCAAGAATTCGGACAGACTGGAAACCACCGGATCGTTCCTCTCCCACAGGGGGGCAGCCCAGGCCAAAGCTTCACCGGAGAGGAGGGAAATGATATAGGCTACCTTAGCCCGGTCAGATAGGAAGCTTTGAGGCTGAAGCTCAAAATGAATAGTGCATTGGCTGAGAAACCCCCTGCAGGCCTTGGAGTCCCCAGAGAAACGGAACGGAGCTGGCAATCTTAGTGAGTGTGAGGCTGCGACTGGTGCGATAGGTACAGCCGCTGGTTGTACTTGGGGTTGCGGATTCGGGGTTCCCAAGGAGACCTGAAGCTGCTCGAATCGAGAAGCCAGATCCTGGAGGAATCGCATCACCTGGGTCTGATTTGATTCCTGGGTCTCAAGTCGGCGAACTATGCCCTGCAATGGATCATCCGCGGGAAGCGGGATGTCAGCCGGGTTCATGGCTGATCAAACTGTCAGGGTCACCTGTGGCCAGGTGACAGATGCACACCGTAGGGGGACAGGAGTGCACCGCGAGGTAGTGAACCCTATGGCTGGCTTCTGTGGATAGGAAACTGGGTGGTTGTGGAAAGCGGGACCAGAGGAGCACAACCGGGATCCCAACGGAAGCGAGAGCCAAGATTCCCCAGGGCGCGGAGTCTAAGACCCAGCTGGTCTTCTCCAGGGCCTCTAGTGGTGAGGATGTTACGCTGCAGGCTGGGACCAGGTCGCGGCCCCTGGAGTTTCCTAGCTCACGCCCCGTAGGATAAGGGGAAGCAGCAGCACACGATAGAGAGAACCGAATAACAAGCCGAAGGTCAGGGGCCACAAGCAGACAAGGATAACGAAGAACGAGCCGAAGGTCAAGGGTCACGAGCAGACAGGGATGGTCGGGGACAAGCCAATAACGTAACAGAGAGACAGACGTAGCACACGGCAGGCAGGAACCCAAACACACAATGCCTAACAAACACGTTGATCAGCAAAGCAGGCTTGCAGTGCACAGGTTAATATAGTGTTCAGTGATAGGGCCTGGGGTGGAGTCAGGCTGGGAGGAGATTATAAAGGAAGCCAGGTGAAGGAGGTCTGGTCTCTAGATGAACACATGAGGAGGAAGGTAAGATGGCAGACAGACATTAATGCATATCCATGACAGGGATATGTTTAATGCTAAACATTTTTTGGGATTTATGAATAGACCAGTAACTTCTGCAAATTTATTGAGTATGGGAACGAGATTCGGGCCAGAAACTTGGGGTGATGAGAGAAATAAGGGGATATCATCCGTAAATAGACAAAGTTTGTGCTGATATCCACCAAGTTCAATACCAGTTATAGTGGGGTCAGATCTGATCTTTTGTGCCAATGGTTCAATGAGTAAGGCAAATAATAAGGGGGATAAAGGACATCCTTGCCATGTGCCTCTCTCTATGATAAAAGGGTCTGAACTATAGCCTGCATATTTGACGTGTGCTTTAGGTTTGTTGTATAAAGCCATAACCCAGTTGGTGAAGTTAGGGCCGAAGCCCCTTTTTTGCAGGGTATAATTTAGGTAGGGCCATGAGACAGAGTCAAAAGCTTTTTTAATATCCAACGAGAGGAAGCAGGTTGGAATTCTGTGCGTCTTAGCAATGTGAGCCAGAAGGACTGCTCTGCGTACGTTATCTCCCACTTGGCGTGAGGGCATGAAGCCTACCTGGTCCCTATGTATAAGAGTGCCAATAATTTTGTTAAGACGGGCCACTAATATTTTGGCTAATACCTTAATATCTGTATTTAGCATGGAGATGGGACGATAATTTGTGCTTAGAGTGTCATCAGATAATGGTTTAGGAATCATACAAATTGTAGCAAACAGTGATTTTTGTCTAAAAGATTTATTTTGTAATAGGTCATTAAAAGCTTTTGCTAATAGGGGGGAGATAGTGTCAGTGAAGGTTCGATAGTACAGAGCTGAGAACCCGTCTGGACCAGGCCTTTTATTTATTTTTAACGTTTTGATTGCTGCTATCACGTCTTCATTAGTAATGAGTTCTTCTAGTAACTTTTTTTGGGATTCAGACATCTGGGGAAGATTAATATTTGAAAAGAAGGAGTCAGCCATATTTCTATTAAATTAATTTGTCTCTGTATATAATGCTTTAAGGTGAGTACTGAGTTTTTTTACAATTTTGAGGGGGTTACTGGTATATGCATTGTTGGCCAATTTGAGTCTTATAGGTTTGAAAGATTTATTGATAGAATTCAACGCTCTTGCTAAAAAAGTGCCTGTTTTATTGCATTTCATGTAAAATGCATGTTTGGTATTACATATGGATTTATTAGCAGATTCTGAGAGGAATAGGTCATATTCAAGTACAGCTTTTTCAAAGCCTTTTGTTTTGGGAGTGGGGTTATTTTGAAATTCTGTGTAAGATGCGTTGAACTTAGTTTCTAAGTGTCTTGCAAGTGCTATGTGTTCTCTTTTAAGTACCCCTAGATGTTGTTGAAGTATTCCTCTCATAACCGGCTTGTGAGCTTCCCAAAGAGTGAGAGAAGAGATATCAGTATTTGTATTATGATCTAGATATTCTGTTAAGGCCTTCTCAATCGACAAGCTGTATGAGGGGTGTTTAAGTAAAACATCTGGCAGGTACCAGGTGCGGTCATGTGCTCTAGGTAGAATAGATGCTATTGAGGTAAAGACTGCGTTGTGATCTGACCAGGGAATAGGGATAATATTGGAGGCTATCAATTCAGGTACCATTCCTATCGTTACAAATATGTGGTCTATGTGGCTGAATGTTTGGTGTGGCTACTCGGCTCGATCCACGCGGAGTTAGTTGAAGTAGTTAGGAATGAAAATCCAGTACAATCTGTCAAAAAAAGGAAATGTCAAAAAAAGGAAATAAAAAACAAAAGAAAGAATAAAATGCATTAGGTTAATACAGGCATATGAAGATTTAGAAGTTTCCCTTGCCTGAGGTAAAAATTCCCAGACAAGGGGTAGGGGGCCCTCGTCTGATCCCCGCATATTTCCGCGAGGACCAGAGGAAAGCAGGTGGAGGCACATGTAACATCCGTGCACAGGGAGTCCGCTTTTTTAAAAAAAAATACAAAAAATCTATAGTCCAAATGTATGAAATTATATATCCTGAATAAGTATGTTTAGTAGGATCTTGAATTAAGCGTATTGGACGTTTCTCAGTGTAAGAGGAGATAATTGAGTATAGTATGTAGGGGGGGGGGGGGGGAATCTGGAGTTTACTAAATGGGATGATACTAACGAAACCTGATATTACAGTAAAGTACCATAACCAAGATATGTTTTAACCTATGGGAGTGTAGTCGGTCAATTATTGCATGTTTTAGATAAGCGGATCAGAATACGCTTAAACTTGTATTTGTTTTAACTATTTTCAACGTTGGCAATTTAATAAAAATTCCTAATAGAGAAGGATTGCTTAACAATTGAAGTGCAACAGGGGCCATGTGGCCAAAAAGGATAAAAAAAAACTTATTTTAGCAATAGCATAAGTTTGCATCAATATTGTATGTGAAATGAGGCAAAATTGATAAATGAGGGTAAAAAAATAAATAAAGATAAAAATATTTGTTAAACAAATTAATGGATCCATTATTTAGACAAGATCCATTAATGTTTTGTAGTAGATGAGGACCAGAATTGCCTCTAAAGTTAGAAAGCTTATTACTAGGTCAGAGAAAAATTTAGAAAAACATGTAGAGGAGATTTTGTTCAGCAATTGACTGCATTGCTGTTCTCCCATAAAATGTTAATTAAGCAAAAAAGAAAAAGAAAAAGTTTTGCTAGCCAATTTCCATAGGTTTTATCATTAGCATATTTCAATCTTATGCAAGATTGAAGCAAAATTATTAAGATAAAAATTAATGAAAAATAAAAATAAAAAATAAATTTATTGCAGGACGGAAAGTTTGTTCCATAAGTCTATTTTCCGTTAGGGGTTAATAAATGTATTAGGGTTAGGAATGTCCCCAAGGTTTGAGACATTTACTGTTATGTCAGAAAGAATGTCAAGGTTTGAGTGAAGGAGGTTGTTTCATCAGTTGTTGTCTTGCAGTTTTTGTACAGGATGCTGCAGCAGCCGTAGCAGTTAGAGGGGTGTCATCATAAAGTTCTGTCAGTCCATGGAGTTATCTTGAGCTTGGGGTGAAGCTGCAAATCGTCCTCTTTTGTGGGTATGCTGATTTCCATTATTCATCTCAGGTTGGGATGAATTGTGAAGAGATGAGGAAGAGGCTGTTCTTCTTCGTGATGATGATGCTGCTGAGGAGTTTTCTGTTAGGTTAAGATCCTGGAGTGCTGGCAGCATCTCTTCTGGAGTTTTACAGGAGATTCTGGAACCATTGTGAGCAAACCGCAGGGAGAAAGGGAATCCCCACTGATACTTAATACCATGGCGTTGTAAGTCCATTAAGTGGGGTTTCATTGCACGTCTCTTTGAAATTTTCAGTTGGGATAGGTCTGCAAAGATTTGGTAATTATGGCCCTGAAAAGTTAAGTTATTCTTTTCTCTGGCTGCGTCCAGGAGCTGTTCTTTTGTTTTATAAAAATGGAATTTTGCAATGATGTCCTGAGGGGGACCATCAGTTTTTTTGGCCATAAGAGCCCTATGGACTCTGTCCATCTCCAGCCGCTCCACAGGAATACCTGGATATAGCTCTTGGCATAACGCTGTTATGGTTGATTGTAAGTCTATTACTGTCTCAGGTATCCCTCTGAAGCGCAGGTTTGACCTTCTAGCGCGGTTCTCATAATCTTCAAGTTAATTTTGTAAGGTAATATTTTCCTCTTTAAGGGTATCTAGTTCATATAGAAAGTCCTGAGTAGAATTTTCAATGTCTTCTATTTTCATCTCCAGAGCTTCAGTGCGGTGCCCCAATTCTCTAATTTCCTTAGTTAGGTTATTGGGGATTTGTTCTGACGTTTGTTTTAAAGCTTTATGTAGCATTTTCTCAAATTGTTTCAGTATGCTTGAGGGAATTGTAGCATCTTGTTGTGATTCACCTGACATGTTTAGGTTTGTATCAGATTCAGAGTCTTCTGGGGAGAATAGTTTAGGCAGCTTACACTTGTTCCTCTTCTCTGAGGTGAGTGTCTCTGACGTGAATGGCGCCTTATTAGTATGCTTAGTATTTGCTTTCACTGGGGTCCCACTGTGAGGGTTTGTTTTGGACTTATTACGGGCACCTCCAAGAACCATTTTAGCATATAAATGTTCCCCTCACCTCTCTAGTTTGAAGTGTCTTGTTTGCGGGTGTTTGAATGTCCGCGGGCTTCCTTTATTAGCGGTATTCTCCACCTCACGGAGCGGAGCTCTAGCCCGACATTACTGCCGCTCTAGCCTCCAGCAGTGCCTCCGAAACAGCAAATATTTCAACTGTGCATTCTATTGTTTGCTTGAATTTCTACATTAAGAATACTTGGTATAAAGAGCTCTGGAATTTGTGTATCTTTACAAAATTCATACAGTCAGGCATTCAGTTAATAGTGGTGATCATGGTTGGAGCTTGGCATGGCATGATAAAATAAAAGTAGTCAGTGCTGAAAACCTTTACAATGTATCTACCTACCAGGAAAACTGTTGTTGTTTTTTTTTTTTTTTAGGAAAAAAATATTATTTTACCTTCTTGCAGAATCTTTAAGGCAAGGTGGGAGGAACTATACAGCCTGCTTAATGCATCCTAATGTACCTAACAGGTGCAGTGACTGCAATGGTAGCATTACAGAGGTGTATTTACCAGGTCAGGCTGGGCATTGCCACCTCAATGACAGAGGTGATATACTAACTGCTTGGAAGGTAGGATCAATAAGTATTTACATGAGATTGCATGAGGTTTTGTGGCATTTGAACGCACAGTCTTTTTAATGTTGGAGTACTGCATGAGATATTACATTTTATAATCTGCCTATAGTTCTACTATAACAATAATAATAATAATAAAAAAAAAAAAGTTCTCTTTCAGTGCCAATTTACAGAATATTTCTATAAAACAGTCATAAAGTGCGTATCAGGATGATGGTTCAAGCCTATATAGCCAGAATCGAGCTTGAGCCCCTTTGCATGCACATGCAATTGTTGTGCAGGTTTTTGCATGTGTTTCATGGCATGTGCCCAGGCATGCATACACACTCATTGTTCACAATGATGTTGAAAAGGCTATTAAAGCTGAGCCCTGCCAGGTATCATTACTGAAAGGTCTTTAGCAGTACCTCTATGACCTACTATCTTACATCTCGACTCTGTTGATACCTGTCACGGGCCTCTGCTTATCTGCTCAACTTTTCCTGTACCAACCCTGGCATGTTTCACTGATTTTGATTCCTTTTGAACCCTCTGGTAGTTTGCTGTCTACAAACAACTCTGTCACTGCCCACTGCACCATTCACCAACTTAATTTCACTGGTGAACTACATTTTCTCATCAATTATAATCCTTTGATGTCCAAAGTTCCTGTGACACCAACATCACCAACCATAATTTGTGCCATTACATTGTCCCTACACTCTCTGCCTCCCTATTGAGGGGTGCTTGTTCTGGAGTAGGAGTATAAGAGGCTGCCCACATCACTTTGAGCTCCATATCCAGGTAACTGCCTGCTGAGAAAAACATCTCACATCACAGCAAGTGTGCTAAATAGGATATCTCTTTAATGCTTTCCAAGGTGATCTAAAACCCGGACCTTCTGTGTTCACTATACTGCCTAGATTTTTCTATAGTTTAAGTTAAATCAGAACTAAACTCATCAATTTTACTGTTTCCCAAAACAGCTACCGGTATATTAAAAGCATACTGTGAATCACATGAATGACAACCAAACTCTAAGGCCGGGTTCACACTGGTCCGACAAACGTTCCGACATTGGGAGCTCATGTTGCATTGTTTCCCTATGGGAGCCGTCTTAACTGGTCCGACACATGTCGGTCCGACTTTGAAAATGCTCCCTGTACTACTTCGGTCCGACTTTGATCCGACTTCAGCCTATTGACTATCATTGAAGTCGGATCAAAGTCGGACCGCAGTCTTGCATGATCCGCCTTTGGCATGCGACTTGTGCTCTGCTGCTCTTGAGGGGGAACTCCACGCCATATTTTAAATAAAAAACCGGCATGGGTTCCCCCTTCAAGAGCATAACAGGCCCTTCAGTCTGGTATGGATTTTAAGGGGAACCCCAACGACGAAAAAACAGCGTGGGGCTCCCCCCAAAATCCAAACCAGACCCTTATTCCAGCACGCAACCTGGCAGGCTGGAGGAGAAGAGGGGGGACGAGAGAGTGGCCCCCTCCCTCCTGAACCGTACCAGGCCGCATGCCCTCAACATGGGGGGTTTGGTGCGGCCCCCCATCCCAAAGCCCCCTGCCCCCATGTTGATGAGGACAGGGCCTCTTCCTGACAACCCTGGCCGTTGGTTGTCGGGGTCTGCGGGCGGGGGCTTATCGGAATCCGGGAGCCCCCCTTTAATAAGGGGGCCCCCAGATCCCGGCCCCCCACCCTATGTGAATGAGTATGGGGTACATTCACCTCGTGGGAAAAAATGTCAATAAAAATACACACACAGGTTTTTAAAGTAATTTATTGCACAGCTCCGGGGGTCTTCTTCCGACTTCGGGGGTCTTCTTCCGACTCTGGGGGTCTCTTCCAACTTCGGAGGTCTCCGGTGTCGTCTCCGCGCTCTCCGGTTCTTTCTTCCTTCTGCCGGGCCTCCGCTATCTTCTTCCAGCTCTTTTGCTAGCGGGGGCCGGTCTTCTTCGTCGCCTTCTTCCCTCTTCTCCTCTTCGATGTTGACACGTCGCTTCCTCCCGCTGTAATGCTGGCTGTGCGGTGCGCTCCGATTTATATAGGCCTCTCATGACGTCACAGTCACATGCTCCGGGTGGCCCCGAAGCATGTGACTGTGACGTCATGGGAGCATGTGGCCACCCAGGGCATGTGACTGTGACGTCATGAGAGGCCTTTCATTTGACATTTTTTCCCACCAGGTGAATGGGTAGGGGTACAATGTACCCCATACTCATTCACATAGGGTGGGGGTCGGGATCTGGGGGCCCCCTTATTAAAGGGGGGCTCCCGGATTCCGATAAGCCCCCGTCCGCAGACCCCGACAACCAACGGCCAGGGTTGTCGGGAAGAGGCCCTGTTCTCATCAACATGGGGGCAGGGTGCTTTGGGGTGGGGGGGCCGCAGGTTGCCCCCCTGCCCCAAAGCACCAAACCCCCCATGTTGAGGGCATGCGGCCTGGTACGGTTCAGGAGGAAGGGGGGCCGCTCTCTCGACCCCCCTATTCTCCTGCGGCCTGCCAGGTTGCGTGCTCGGATAAGGGTCGGTTTTGGATTTTGGGGGGAGCCCCACGCCGTTTTTTCGGCGTAGGGGTTCCCCTTAAAATCCATACCAGACCGAAGGGCCTGTTATGCTCTTGGAGGGGGAACACGTGCCTGTTTTTTATTTAAAATATGGCGTGGGGTGCCCGCGTTTAGCCGCGTTTTCGTTTATAAGCGTTTTTAAAGGTACCCTATTTTTTAACCTGAAAAGACAAAAGTATGATGGAAACCGATGAAAAAACATAAAAAAAAATTTTTAAAATGTTTTTTTAACAGAAGGAATTTTATTAGAAGAAAAATATCGTTGTACATGTGAGAGAACTGTGGATAATACACAGAAAAAGAATGGCATCTAACAGAGTACAACTAGGTCAGCACTTGATCAGGAGGCATATAATCAAACATATCAGTTACATATAATAGTGTTACTATACCTAGTCATAGGGCACTTATACACCCCATCAACAGGACCATCCATCTACCTATTCAGCGCGGAGGGGGGGGGAACAGAAATGTAATACCAATTAATACCAACCCAGGGAGAGGGAGGGGAGGAATCAGTGTCATATCCACAAACCATGATCTACACCGTGAGGTGTCTGGCCTCAACCCAACTTGACCATATTTTCAGAAACTTTTTAGGACAGTTGCGACCCATGTATGTCAGCTTGTACATTGGGAGCGTGTCATTCACCAGTTTCTTCCATGCCGAGATTCAGGGTGGCTCAGGCATTTTCCAATTAATCAGAATGGTTTTCCTAGCATAATACGCACAATAAAAAAAAAAAAGTTTTGTATGTGTGTTAGTGGGGAGGTTATCAGTTATACCCAAAAGAAGGATCAGGGGGTCCAGTCCGACGGAAACACCACTAAGTGATCTGATGTCAGCAGTCACCTCCTGCCAAAACGTCTGTATCCGAGAGCAACTCCAGACCATATGGATAAAGTTACCTACACCCTCCTGGCAGCGCGGACACCGATCGTCCGCCAGGCGATAGATGACCGAGAGCCGCTGTGGCGTGTAGTACACCCTGTGAAGAAACTTGATTTGAACGAATCGGTCCCTGGCAGCTATCATAAGGGGGATGTACTGCTGTAGGCCCTCGGACCAATCCTCCTCCGTCAGGTTTGGTATATCCCTTTGCCAGGCACTGAATGCTCTGTCAGCACCAGTGCCCCCAGCATAGGTGAGCCTAAAGTATATGGAGGACAACGCTCTATCTATGTTACTGGCCGCAAGAAGTCTCTCAACCGAGTGTGGGGCTAAGGTGATCGGTTCCGGGAACTGAGCCCTAAGTGCATGTCGAAGCTGCATAAATCTAAAATACATCCAGGAAGGAAGCGAGAATTTGTCCTTCAGGTCCCGAAAGGAGAGGAGACAGCCCCCCGGCATAACATCCCGGAGGGTCCTAACCCCGTGCCTGGCCCACACCTGAGGGTCCGGCACTGTCCGCAGATGGGGCAACTCCGGGTGTCATGGAGATCCTGCCAGAAACAGGCGCCCCGGACTTCCTGGTCTCCGTTCGCGCGTGCGTCCAGCGGGTGGCGCCAGAGAAACTATTTAAACCTGTCATTTACAGACAGTCCCTGCTGTCTGCTCTACAGCGTTGTGTGCTAAACCCTGATCTGAGACCATACCTGTGCTAAAAGACCCGGCTTACCTTGACCAACCTGTTATCTGCCTGCACCCGACCCCGGCTTGTTGTGACTACCCTTTGCCTGCATCCTGTACTTCTGCTGCCCGCCTGATATCTGACCCGGCCTGTTTACTACCCTGTTCCTGGTTCTGATCCAGTTTGCTAAACCGATCCAGTCTGCTGAGCTGTCCCAGATCCAGCCTGCTAAGCTGAACCTGCCTGCTAGCTGATCCTGTCTGCTGTGCTTCTTCCGATCCAGTCTGCGAGACCGATCCAGTCTGCTGAGCTGTCCCAGATCCAGCCTGCTAAGCTGAACCTGCCTGCTAGCTGATCCTGTCTGCTGTGCTTCTTCCGATCCAGTCTGCGAGACCGATCCAGTCTGCTGTGCTACTTCCGATCCAGCCTGCTAGCCGTTCCAGTTCCGGTATTCTGCAAGGAAGCTTCCGGGTGTTTGAATCACCACCTCACCACAGTTGATCCTGCCAAGCACCCGTGCCACTCCTTACTCCTGTGCCAACTGTTACCTTACCAGGGGGCCGGGAGTGGGAGCCGTAAGGGAGGCCGTCCCCTGCAATTCGGGCTCACTACCATCAGGTACGTGACAGTAGCAGACAGCAATGCCTGAGCCAGAGCAGGGAGCCTCCCCTATGGAAGATCTGTGTCAGCATCTGGCAGATCTAACCGAAGCAGTCAAGGACCTTCAACAAAACTACACCCGGCTGGAAGAACGGTTACTGGTTCTTCCCAACGCTACCGGAACCCAAGGATTTCCCCATGCTTCCACCTCTTACTCTGGGACTGAGCCAACCCAAACAATAGTAATGCTTCCTCCAGAACCTAGGGTCCCTGCACCCGAAAGATTTTCCGGAAATCGAAGTAGCTTTAGGGCTTTTCGCAACTCCTGCGAACTATACTTCACCCTCCAGCCACGAACCTTCGCTCTGGAAATCACTAAAGTGGGCTTTGTGGTTTCCCTGCTTACCGGGGACCAACCAAGCCTGGGCCCACCGTCTCCTGGAACGAAAGGACATAGTTCTGACCAACCTTGCCTCCTTCTTTGACGCTATGGCTCAGCTATACGAGGATCCCCAGCTTTCAGCAACTGCAGAAGCGGCTTTGCGTACCCTTCAGCAGGGACGCAGGGCGGCAGAGGACTACGTGGCCGAGTTTAGGCGGTGGAGCGCAGATACAGACTGGAACGATGCCGCTCTCCATCACCAGTTTCGCATGGGACTCTCTGATTCTCTGAAAGATGAGCTGGCTAGAGTTGGGGTGCCACAGACTTTGAATGCGTTGATCGATTTAACCATACAGATCGATCGACGCCTAAGAGAACGAAGGGCTGAGAGAGCTACAGGGTTTTCTCACCCAACCTGGATGCTCCCAAGGGCTCCAAGTCACCTGCACACAGTACCCGCTGCATCACCAGCTTCCGCACCCAATGCACCTGAGCCCATGCAGCTTGGGGTTCTTCGTCCTTCCCTTACCCCGGAGGAGCGACAACGTCGTCGGATGAACAATCTGTGTCTGTATTGCGGAGGGCCCGGACATTACGTTAGGAACTGCCCTCTGAAGCTACGTAAATGTCTCTCTATGATTCCTGAATACACGGGTCCTATAGCCAAGACCGCATCTCACCTGGCCCTTTCAGTCTCATTGCAGCTTTCAGGAAAGACCCTACCAACCCCCGCCATTATTGATTCTGGGGCCTGCAGTTGTTTCATGGACTCTTCATTCACTGCTAAACATCGGATTCCTCTCCTTCCCAAGACCCATGGACTCTCTGTTCACCTGGCTGATGGGTCTGCTATTAAATCCGGCCCTGTAGTTCTAGAGACTGCTCCTATTTCTGCTGTCATTTCCAGCTCCCACCACGAACTGTTACGTATGGACATCATCTCTTCTCCATTATTCCCTGTGATCCTCGGTATGCCCTGGCTGCAAGCTCACAACCCTGCCATCAACTGGGCCACAGGGGAAGTCACCTTTTCGTCACCTTACTGCCAGCAGTTCTGTGGCTCTCACGCCCCTCATGGGCCGTCTAACCTGCTCTGCCTGGATTCAGAAGCTGAATTACGTCAGTCTATTCCAGAAGTCTATCATGAGTACCTGGATGTATTCAGTAAACAACGGGCGGAGGTTCTACCACCCCATCGAGCCTACGACTATCCCATTGAACTATTACCTGGGGCTGAAATCCCATTTGGAAGGATTTTTCCGTTGACAGAGGTTGAACAGGGGGCACTAAGGGAATACGTTGACGAGAACCTGAAGAAGGGGTTTATTCGCCCATCCACGTCTCCAGCAGGCGCGGGCATCTTTTTCGTCCAGAAAAAGGACCATACCCTTCGTCCTTGCGTGGATTACCGCGAATTAAATAAAATTACGGTGAAGAACCGTTATCCCCTTCCTTTGATGCCAGAGTTATTCCAGAGACTGGGGGCTGCCAATGTCTTCACCAAGCTTGATCTCCGTGGAGCCTATAATTTGGTCCGCATCAGGGACGGAGATGAGTGGAAGACTGCTTTCCGTACTCGATTTGGGCACTTCGAGTATTTGGTGATGCCTTTCGGGTTGTGCAATGCCCCCGCCACGTTTCAATACTTCATTAATGATGCCCTTCGGGACTTTCTGGACTTATTTGTTATCGTCTATCTAGACGACATATTAATTTTTTCTTCCTCCCTCGAACCCCATCGCAGACATGTCAAGAGTGTGTTAGCCCGGCTTCGACAACATGGCCTATATGCGAAAGCCGAAAAATGTGCGTTCGAGCAGGGAAGTATACCATTCTTGGGATTAATCATCTCCAGTGAGGGCATCGAGATGGACACCCAGAAGATTGCTGCAATCCTAGACTGGCCAGTCCCTACAGACAAGAAGGGAATCCAACGTTTTGTCGGTTTTGCTAATTTTTACCGCAAGTTCATCAGAGGATTCTCGGCCATCATTGCACCAATCACTCAATTAACCCAACAGGGGAACCGCTTCCATTGGTCCTCCGAGGCCCAAAAGGCCTTTGAGGCCCTTAAGGGACTTTTTACCTCTGCCTCCGTCTTAAAGCATCCGGATTCCTCTTTGCCATTCGTCCTCGAGGTAGACGCATCCGGAATCGCTGTAGGGGCAATATTGTCCCAGAGACAAGGAACCAAGGCCCTGCTTCACCCAGTGGCCTTCTTCTCACGCAAGTTGTCAACAGCACAGAGGAACTACGATGTGGGGGATCGGGAGTTGCTGGCGATTAAGTCTGCGCTAGAAGAATGGCGCTATCTGCTGGAGGGAGCTGCCCATCCAATTCTGATATTTACTGACCATAAGAACCTGGAATATCTGAGATCCGCAAAGAGACTGAAACCACGACAGGCCAGATGGGCGCTCTTTTTCTCCAGGTTTTCGTTCCATGTCACGTATCGTCCAGGCTCCAAGAACACTAAGCCTGACGCCTTGTCTCGGATGTTTCACAAGCCCAAAGAAGTTTCTCTTCCGGATACCATCCTTGCCCCTGGGAATTTCCTCTTGCTTCAGGAAAACCTGCTCTCCAGACTTAAACAAGCCTCCGCAGGGCAGTTGCCCTCTCCTGAATTGGAACTGCAGGTTAAGGACGGGTTGCTCTGGCATAAGGACAAGATCTATATCCCCGAGGATCTACGAGTATCTGTCCTGGAACTCTGCCACGACCATGCATTAGCCGGGCACTTTGGCATAGCGAAGACCACCGACTTGGTACAGCGTACCTTTTGGTGGCCTCAATTACGGGAAGATTGTAAAGAATTTGTGGAGTCCTGCACTACCTGCATCAGGAACAAGACTCATAGAACCAAGGCCTGGGGCTTATTAAGACCTTTGCCTGTTCCAGACAGACCATGGAGGATGTTATCCATAGACTTCATTGTCGAGTTACCTCCAGCAGAAGATCATACCACTATCTTTGTGATAGTCGATCGTCTGTCCAAAATGGCACACTTTATTCCGATGAAAGGCACTCCCTCTGCCCCTGAAACAGCACAGGCATTTATCAAGGAAATCGTCAGACTCCACGGGGTACCAGCCAACATTGTTTCAGATCGAGGGGTACAGTTCACCTCCCGCTTCTGGAGGTCCCTCTGTAAGGCCTTGGATATAGAACTGTCATTCTCTTCCGCCTATCACCCCCAGACCAATGGACAGACTGAGAGGACTAACCAAACTCTGGAGCAGTACCTGCGCTGCTTCTCCTCTTTTACACAGGATAATTGGATTTCCCTGCTTCCTTTGGCCGAATTCGCCTACAACAACTCCATCCACTCCGCCACCAAGCAGACCCCGTTCTTTGCCAACTTTGGTTTTCACCCTTCATTCCTACCCAATTCTCTTCCCGAATGTGCGGTGCCAGCAGTACAGGAGAAAATAAATTTCTTTTCCACCAATAACCAACTTTTGCAGGAAACTATGACCAGGACCCAGGAACACAACAAATTAACTTTTGACAAGAAGAGACGGGGTGAGTTGGTACTGGTACCCGGTGACCTGGTGTGGCTGTCTACAGTGAACTTGAGGATGGCATGCCCTTCAAAGAAATTGGGTCCCAAGTTCCTAGGACCTTTTCCGGTTAAAAGGAAAATCAATGAAGTGGCTTTTGAACTGGAACTCCCGGATTCACTGAAGATCCACCCAGTATTCCATGTGTCACTGTTGAAACCATCTATTTCCAATCCCTTTCCTGGCCGAAGCTCTGTTACCCCTGACCCTGTTATTATAGACGGGGAAGAGGAGTTTGAAGTAGAGGCTATCCTGGATTACAGGAAGAGAAGGAACCAGAACCAGTTTTTGATAAAGTGGAAGGGGTATGGACCCGAAGAGAATTCTTGGGAGCCCGAGGGGAACATCCACGCTAAGAGTCTGGCACAGTCCTTTAAAAGGTCTCACCCTGAAAAGTTTGCCCGGATGGGCATCCGGAGGCTGCCCCTTGGGGGGGGGCAATGTCATGGAGATCCTGCCAGAAACAGGCGCCCCGGACTTCCTGGTCTCCGTTCGCGCGTGCGTCCAGCGGGTGGCACCAGAGAGACTATTTAAACCTGTCATTTACAGACAGTCCCTGCTGTCTGCTCTACAGCGTTGTGTGCTAAACCCTGATCTGAGACCATACCTGTGCTAAAAGACCTGGCTTACCTTGACCAACCTGTTATCTGCCTGCACCCGACCCCGGCTTGTTGTGACTACCCTTTGCCTGCATCCTGTACTTCTGCTGCCCGCCTGATATCTGACCCGGCCTGTTTACTACCCTGTTCCTGGTTCCGATCCAGTTTGCTAAACCGATCCAGTCTGCTGAGCTGTCCCAGATCCAGCCTGCTAAGCTGAACCTGCCTGCTAGCTGATCCTGTCTGCTGTGCTTCTTCTGATCCAGTCTGCGAGACCGATCCAGTCTGCTGAGCTGTCCCAGATCCAGCCTGCTAAGCTGAACCTGCCTGCTAGCTGATCCTGTCTGCTGTGCTTCTTCCGATCCAGTCTGCGAGACCGATCCAGTCTGCTGAGCTGTCCCAGATCCAGCCTGCTAAGCTGAACCTGCCTGCTAGCTGATCCTGTCTGCTGTGCTTCTTCCGATCCAGTCTGCGAGACCGATCCAGTCTGCTGTGCTTCTTCCGATCCAGCCTGCTAGCCGTTTCAGTTCCGGTATTCTGCAAGGAAGCTTCCGGGTGTTTGAATCACCACCTCACCACAGTTGATCCTGACAGGCACCCGTGCCACTCCTTACTCCTGTGCCAACTGTTACCTTACCAGGGGGCCGGGAGTGGGAGCCGTAAGGGAGGCCGTCCCCTGCAATTCGGGCTCACTACCATCAGGTACGTGACACCGGGTTTCCCCATAGGGGAGTATATGGAGAACAGGTCCGGGGCTTCACCAGGGCCCCCGAAACTTGCCTCCACACTCCAATGGTTGCTCTCATAGGGGTAGTGATATGTATGCTAGAGCGAAGCCCACGGTACACCAAATTGCTAAGTTCATCATAGGAACCCAATATTGCCGCCTCAAGATTCACTGCAGGGTTGGACCGGTCCTGCATGAACCACCACCTCACTGAAACCAGGACCGCAGCCCAGTAATATTTTTTAAAGTTGGGTAGTGCCAGCCCCCTCCCCCCCAACAGAGGGAGCTGGAGCGTGGATCTAGCCACTCTGGGGACCCTACCCTGCCACACAAATGTTCCAATCGCCTGGTCCAGTTTGGTAAAAAAGGAATTAGGTATGCTAACCAGAGTGTTCCGGAATGCATAAAGGAATTTAGGGAAGAAGGACATCTTTATCAGATTAATCCTACCTACTGGGGTCAGCGGCAGGGTCTTCCAAGTGTTACATTTGAGGGTAAAATTTTGCATGATCGGGTGAACATTGGCTTCCAAGTAGTCCGGCAGGTTCCTCTGAACATATATGCCCAGGTACTTAAATCTGTCGACCCAGTGAAGGGGGGCCGGTAGGTCAGGAGGAGGGGTCATCGAGCGTAAAGGAAAAAGCACTGATTTGTCCCAATTTATTTTAATGCCCGAGAACCTGCCAAACCGCTCGAAAATCTCAAGGGCCGCCGCCAAGGAAGCATGAGGGTCACCCAAATACAGGAGGGTGTCATCCACGTACATGGATATCTTTTCCACCAGGGGTGGCACCTGAATGCCAGACACCCTATCGGAAGAACGTATCAGCGCAGCCAACGGCTCAACTGCCAGGGCAAAGAGGGTGGGAGAAAGGGGACAGCCCTGTCTGGTGCCTCGGCAGAGTGGGAAGGCCGCAGACAAAATACCACCGGTACGGACCCTAGTCGTTGGACGAGAATACAATAGCTGTACCCACGAAATAAAGACTGGTCCGAACCCAAACTTTTGCAGCACTGCCCACAGGTATTCCCACTCCACCGAGTCAAAGGCTTTTTCAGCATCCAGGGAGGCAACCACCTCTGCCCCCTCCCCCAGCCACTCGATCTATTACTGTAAAAAGCCGTCTAAGATTAATATCTGTGCCTTTCCCAGGCATAAAGCCTGTCTGATCTCCATGCACCAGGGACAATATCACTCCATTAAGTCGATTAGCCAGTATCTTAGTAAGGATCTTAGCATCGACATTGAGCAAGGAGATGGGCCTGTACGAGGAGCAGAGCTCGGGGTCCTTCCCCGGTTTAGGGATAACCACAATAATCGCTCTCAGCATCGAGGGCGGCAACTGGGATTCTCTGATCACGGTCCGGAGGACCTCCCTCAGCGCAGGGGTCAACACTTCACTATGCGTCTTGAAATATTCGGCTGGAAGGCCATCCTCACCCGGGGTTTTCCCTGTTTGCATAGATGTCACGGCCCTCCGAATCTCTTTCAGAGTAAACGGGGCATCCAGTCTCGACCGGGTCTCCTCCGTAAGCATGGGGATGTCTACAGAGTCAAGGTAGGACTGGAGTTCAGTTACGGTGTAGTCGGCCCTGGAAGAATAAAGATCAGCATAGTAGGAAGCGAAACACGAGTTAATCTCAGTCGGATCCGTCAGAAGGCTCCCCGTCACGTCCCTAACATTAGCCACCGGAGTGGATACCGCCTGCTCTCTAGAGAGCCAAGCCAGCATGCGTCCGGTCTTCTCTCCCTGCTCAAAGATTCTCTGGGACTTATACAACAGTTGTTTTTTCGCAGCCGAAACCCTAAGCAACTGAACCTCGCGGAGCGCCGCAGAGAGGGCCAAACGGAGGCTCTCCCCCCCAGTCTCCGCATACCTAGCCTCCTGTGCCTGGGCGCGAGATTTCGCCTGCAGCAAAGAGTCTCGGGAGGACCTGCGGGCAGAGCCAATGAGATCCTGATATTGCCCCCTAACATAAGTTTTAAGCACTCCCAACTAGTGGGGGATTTACGCGCGGGGGGGTCAGAAGACCAGAAAGACAGTATGACCGAATCTACCTGTGGCTCTACCCGTTCATCCGTAACCCAGTATCTGGAAAGCCGCCAGAGGCAATTAGCTGGAGTTGTATTTGTCTGGAGCCGCAAGAGAACAGGGGTTTGGTCTGAGATACCTCTGGGAAGGGTAGTCACCTCCCGTACCTTGGCCAGGACTGGGCCGCTGACATAAATTAGATCAATACGGAACATTGCTAAGTACGTGGCAGAGTTGCATGTGTATCCCCTAGTACGAGGGTGTTTCCATCGCCACACATCTGTAAGGCCTAACATTGAGGCCCATCGAGAAAGTGGAGAGTCTAAAGCTGGATCCTGCGTCAGTTTGTCCATATTCGGACAAGGGACCATGTTGAAGTCCCCAGCCAAGACAACCGCAGCTGTCGGAAATTCAGCCACCAGCTGTGCTATCTTGGCTAGGAGTCCAACCATGGCAGGGGGAGGGATATAGAGGCCCACCAGCACCATAGGGAGACTATCAACTATGGCATGTAGTAGGACGTATCTGCCTTCAGGGTCCAACTTCAAGTCTAATAAAACAAACGGCAGGGACTTGCGTATGAGTATACTAACCCCCCTGGCCCGGGAGGTGTGTGTAGAGTGGTAATAATGCCCCACCCATGGCTTCCTGAGGCCAAGGACTCTGCCCCCTACCAGATGGGTCTCCTGGAATAGGCAAATATCTGGGCTGTAATCCTTAAGAAACTTAAAGACCAGGGTCCTCTTAATGGGGGAGTTCATCCCCCTGACATTCCATGAAATTAGCGTCAACGGAGCCATATCAGTGGGATGAAACATAGTATGGGGGCCCACCCCTCGAGCCGAGCCCCAGAAGAGGGTCAGCAGTGGGGTACGGCCCCCTAGAAGGATTAAACAGTATCTGCCCTCCCACACATAGGTCTCGATTCAAAGAATATTTAAACATTCCTTCACTGTATATCTGCATAACTAGAACAAAAAAACAAAACATCAATAACATAAAAGCCCCAACCCCCCCACCCCATGTCACCACCCCAACCGTGATGCATTTGGATCCCTACAACAAACATGGTTAACAACCACAGAGGGTCATGATCAACAGACAAGTAGGCGAATAGACCCCAGGCACAAGGCGCAGAGGCACTATGCAGAGACGCTGCCACTGGGGCAGAACGTATAGAAACAAGTTCACCCGACCAATGTGTCGGGGGCACAAACTTAGGCATGAGTGAGTCAGTCAATAGTGAACCATGTAATCCCCCGGGGTCCTCCTCATAAGGGACAACTTGACAGACATAGGCGGGCCCCAGGGGGTACCCGGTGAGCCAATCATTGTCCACAGGCAGCTATCCCAGAGCCAGGATAACATGAAGTCCTATCCATTCGTCCTGTAGGTAGTCTATCCGCAGAGCAGGAGAGGGGGGGGGGAGAGGCCGCCAGCAGAGGAAAGCAGGGGAGTCAATGGGGGAAACAGTTCCACTAGGGGAAGGCTTCCCAACGTCAGGCGAATATGGGGGATAACAAACATGTGAGAGGAATAGACGGGTCCCGGATTGAACAGGGGACCTAACACATCCCAAGGATCGAAGCGTCCAGTCCCTCCGAGTCACCCAGCGGCTCACCCCCCTGCAGCAGCCACCCCACAAACACTGAACGCAGCGGTCTCTCCCGGTCACCCCAACAGTGGCAGACAACCCCACCCAGGACACAACTAGGGGGAGAAACAATGAAAAGGGACTCCATAAGCCAGTACTCATATGCCATCATTACAGAAGCCTGTATGCAGAAACCTGTATGCAGAAAATTAGGCTCGGGGGAAGGTATTCACCCAGAGAGCAGCCTCCTCTGGCGATGTAAAGAAACGGGCCGATTCCCAGTCAACCACTCTCAGGCGGGCAGGGAAGAGCATGCTGTATTTGATGTTGCGGGAACGCAAGGACTGCTTGACCGCATCGAAGGATTTGCGACGCCTCTGTGTGTCCACGGAGAAGTCCGGGAAGAACATCAGGCGTGCTTCTTCATGTTGGATGGCGTCCATCTTCCTGGCTTCTCTAAGGATCAGGTCGCGGTCCTGAAAGTTCAGCAGCTTGAAGATAAAGGTACGAGGAGGCGTCCCCGGAGGCCCACGAGTAGCTGGCATTCTGTGGGCCCTCTCCACCACAAACTGGGGCGAAAAGGCTGCCTGCGGGAAGAGGGTGCGGAGGAGGCGCTCCGTATAGGCCGTGGTGTCTGGGCCTTCTCTACCCTCCGGTAGTCCGACAATCCGTAGATTATTGCGCCAATTACGGTTCTCGGCATCCTCTGCGCGGGATTCGAGGTGTTTCAGCCGCAGTTGTACCGTGTGCAGGGTGGCCGAGTGATCCCCGACCGTGTCCTCCGTGTCGCCCGTCTGGCGTTCCACCTCGTCCATACGGCCGCGGAGCTTATCAGAGTCCTTCCGCATGAGGCTCATCTCCAGCTGCAGGGAATCGATCTTGGAGGTAAGGGTAGCCTGGCATCCCGTGATCGCATGCATCAGGGCTTCAAAGTTGGCCTGTGCTGTGAGGGCCGGAGCCGGGTCCGGGACAGCGGTGGAGGCCTGCAACGCCATGTTCCAGGCCTCAGACACGTGCACGGCACCTCCGGTCTTAACGGGCGCAGATTTAGGTGTCTGGAGTCCGGATTGATACCTCCGCCTCGTCATCATCTGCCGAAGCAGAGTAGTAGGCTCCCCAAGAGGATTAGAGGTGCTCAGGATAAATAAAACTGATTAATGCACCCCGTGGGTGCGGAGCTCTGCACCTAGGCGTCTGTCCCGGTCGCCATCTTGGACACGCCCCCCGTTTAAAATGTTTTAATTACTTGCGATGATTCATAGACCATATATAAAAAATAAAATAAAAAATTGCCCAAATTCTTTTTATATATTATAAAAAATGGAATTAACATTTAAATTTGCATAAAATAGACCAAATATTTTTATTTTAAAAAGTAATTAAATAACAAAAATAATACCATATACAGCTGAAAAAAAACAAAACAATAAATATATCAATCAATTAATATTTAAGTATCAAAAATTATAAAAGAATTGGCAATTTTTTTTTATATATTATAAAAAATTTAATTAACGTTTACATTTGCATAATATAGACCAAATATTTTTATTTTAAAAAGTAATTAAAAACAAAAATCATACCATATACAGCTTTAATATATATATATATATATATATATATATATATATATATATATATATTAATTAATAAATATTAAAATAATAAAAATATTTAAAAAAAATTTGCAAAAAAAACATTTTTTCTAGATTTAAAAAAATTGAATAAACGTTTGCATTTGCATAAAATAGACAAAATATTTGTTTTAAAAAAAATAAAGGAACGACAAAAAATAATACATCTGTACATCTATAGATATATATATAAATATATGCACATACCTCATCGTCACCAACAGACGTTCCTCTGGTGACACACTCTTCCTCATGTTAGTGTTCATGCGTGTCAGACTGGGTCGTAGTTTTTCTAGTAGAAGATCAAATGTGGCAATGGACATGCGTGTGAAATGAAAAAATTTGTCGGGGTAGGTACGCAGATGTACGTACGTGTTTGAAAAATATCCTACCGACATTCGCTGTGCAATCTGGACCATGCATGCAATTTTCTACGTCGTTCTAGCCTCATCAAGAGCAACGTCAGGAGCATTTCCTCACATATGCTCATTATGGGATCTATTGCAAAAAAAAAGCACAGAAATAGAGGCAAATACAAGTATACAGCTGCTCCCTCTGCTGCTGCTACTAACTCTGGTCAAAATGGCTGAAATAGTTACAATAACAATGTTTTTGGAGCTTGGGGAGGGTCCTATGAGGTTATCTTAATAAATGCTTCTAAACGCAAACGCGGTAAAACGCTGCCAAAATGCGGCTAAACGCAGCAGCCAAACGCGGCAAAACGGGTGTTTCTGAACGCCGGTTTCAAGCCTTACAAAAATTTGTTCAGAGGAGTTTGCACCAGCGTCCCATGTACATGGAGCCTAAGATGGCAGCTTCCTTGGCTGTAAAGGATAAGAGGGTTTAGTTCCTCTCTAAATAATTAATAATGTTTAATTTGTACGTTTTCTGTTTATATGAAAGCAGTTCAAATATGAAAAAAGGAGCAGAGTTGTCTGACATGAAGTGCTAAGAAGGCAAAAAACCCTACACCTTTGTCTGAATTTGAAAAGGATTGGATTGTTAGCAGATCTAAGACTGGTTTCATATCCTATAATTGCCACATTGCTTTGTTTGTGACAGCATCACCTGTCAGTTATACTTGCATTGGAGGTCTAGGCCCTCCAACGTAATTAGTTAACATTTAATAAATACATACTATATATTAGGGAAATCATATTATTAGGATCTGTTCAGCTCTGGAAGTCATCAGGGAAGTCCACAGATATCTGTAAATTGTTAACCTTCACTTTTTCAGCAATTCTTTGTTTGTTACGATCCTCATAATTAGTGCTGTTAGCAATACAGATATTAATTAAAAACAAAAAACAAAGTCTGCAAAAAAAATGTAATCTGAATCTATTTGCATACAGCACAGATATGTTATAGTTTTGTGATTTCAAGCACTACCCACTATATTTCTTCTCATTCATTTAAAGGGGTTGTAAAGGTACAAGTTTTTTCACCTTAATGCATTCTATGCATTAAGGTGAAAAAACATCCGAGCATTAGCAGCCCCCCCGAGCCCCCGTTTACTTACCTGACCCCTCAAAAGTCCCACGCCGTGAACGCGCTGGCTTCTCGGCCGGGCTTCTCGGCTCATTCATTGGTTGATTGAAAGCATTGGCTCTCGCTGCTGTCAATCACAACCAGTGACGTGGCGCGCTGGGGGGCGGGGCTGAGTGATACAGTGAGCGGCTATAGCCACCGTCTGTATCACAGGAGCGTGCCCGCAAGAACTATCCACCATGCGAGATAGCTTGCATGAAGGTGGATAGTTCTTGCGGGGAGGAGCCCAGACAGCCGCCGAGGGACCCCAGAATACCAGGTTCGGGGCCACTCTGTGCAAAACGAGCTGCACAGCTGTTTGTTATTTTTAAAAAAGCCTCAAAATTCTGCAAGGGCTTTCCGGAAAGTTCAAGATATGGGAGGGATCGGAGACCCAGAACCCAATCCAAGTTATCACCAGTACAACACATTGAAATAAACAAACATGAAATTTTAATGTCACCAACCAAAGAAAGTGACATTTCGAGGCAGGCTCGGGTGGTCACTTATAAAAACTTCTCAACATACTTTAACACAGGCACCAACCCCAAAGGGGGAAGGGGGGGGGCAGTTCTTCTGCAGTACAAAGGTTGGCTTTAATGGCACCCTATTACACATAGAGACTAATGCCCCATACACACAATCGTTTTTCATGCCGTTAAAAATGCCATTAAAAAAAATGGCCATTAAAAATGATCGTGTGTAGGCTCCAGAGCATTTTTAACGACGTGAAAAACGGCCATTAAAAATTTCGAACATGCTCTCTTTTTTCACGTCGTTTTTCATGTCGTTTTTTTTAACGACGTGAAAAAAAAATGCGCATGCTCAGAATCAAGTATGAGACAGGAGCGCTCGTTCTGGTAAAACTAGCGTTCGTAATGGAGATAGCACATTCGTCACGCAGTCACGGACTGAAAAGCACGAGACTGAAAAGAGCGAATCGTCGCTCAACAAACTTTACTAACATGAAGGGTGGCGCCATTCGAACGGAACTTCCCCTTTATAGTGCCGTCGTACGTGTTGTACGTCACTGCGCTTTGCTTGATCGTTTTTTAAAATGATTGTGTGTACGCAAGACAGGCTTGAGAGGAAACATGAAATAAAACGACGTGAAAAACGGCAAGAAAAAAAATGGCAAGAAAAACGATTGTGTGTATGGGGCATTATTGTTGTGTCTGCTTCACCATGAGACTTCGGAGCAGTTGTACCAATATACAGGTTCAGTATGTATATTTCTTTCACATGCACCTATCAGGTCTATATATAAATAAAAAAAAAATATTCATTCATCTAATAAATCTAAATGTAAATTTGCTCTGTGCTAATTGGGCAAAAGCAACATTTCTTTAAGCTATTTTCTCTTCTGAACAAATGTCATTTTATTATGAGCAATAGTAAACTACTACATTGTGGCAACTAGATAGAGCTGAGGCGCAAAAGAAATACACACATCCTTGTAAAAATTCTAGAGAACACATTCTAGAGAGGGAATAAAAAAAAAAATAACCAAACCAAAGAAATATGCTTTTTGCTTCTCAATTCTACCTACTGGCCATTATGTGGTATTTTACTCCTGCCCATAATAAAAATAGGTTCAGAAGAGAGAATAATCTTAGAGCTATTGGTTTTGCCCAATTCATATAAAACAAATGTATATACAGATTCACTGGATGAATGACTATGCATTTTTTGTTTTTTTACAAATAGACTCCTAGGTTTAGAAACAATTAAACAAAGGATGACATAACCTAAAGATTTTCTTTTCCTCAAAGAAAAATTAGCAAAATTGGACTGGGGCTATGTTATTTACATACATTACATGTGAGCCCCTGTGATTTTGTATACTTTATGTTATTAAATATGGACTGAACTAAAAAAATATATTTTATTGCATTTTGATAATCCTGTAAATTTGGGTAGTATATCTATAGGTTCCTTTTTACATTATTACTAGGCTAACCCTAACTTCTTTGCTGAGAAAAGCCAGTTTGCAGATATGAACTGTTGATATGGTCCGATTATACCTGTCGCTGAATAAGTCACTCCTTTTCCCACTACTCTGTACATGCTCTCATTTGGGGACTGAAAGCAGACACTGCTTTGCAGTTTTTTTTTTAAGGACTAACTATCTGTTAAATCAGTGTATTGTGTTATGCATTAAGTAATTTGCTTGTAAAATATAAATATCATATACCGGTAAATAGAAAAATCAACCAACAGTTTTTTAATTGTCTCCAAACCACTGAAAGGCGTAATTAGCTGAATTCTATTGTATGTTTGTGGTATGGATTCAGATTTTTTTTTTTTACTAACATCTCAGTTTGAGTAATCAAGGACATTCCTGAGGTAAGGATTAAACTGCTGTTTTCTAAAGCTGTAATAAATCATCGGATCACAAATCCTTAGACTAACAAGCCCAACGAGTGCTCATCTATGATTTGCAATTCTCATTTTGCATTTATATCAGGATGACATCTGACTACTAAAAATGTTATTGTCTATATTATAATTATTATTATTATTAATCAAGATGTTTGCTATATATCCCCCCAAATTTTAATGGTCAATATCCACTGTTCATAACGCCCATTTTATTTTACATTTGCCTGGTGAAAAATACATTTATGCTCAGAACAGCAAGATGACGAACACCCACCTCTTCGGCACTCTAGTATCCAGCAGAGGGTGCTGGCAAGAGAGTGAGTTTTCAAACCTATTTGTTTAATATTATTCACAACTGTTTGTCTCTGGCAAATGTAACAATTTGACACGGCTCATTCATGTTCAAACTTTCATTTTTTGGGGGGAGATATTAAGGGCCATTTGCCTTTGATCGGAATTTTGTCTAATTTTTTGGGAAGACCCCTCAATGGGCCTTTTGTTACCTTTTTTGATCCACGCTAACTTTGATCCAAATAGTAAAGTGAACTGCTGGGTGTCTAAGAAGGACCAGTGATTAGAGGTGCTGGCATGTCCTGCTGCAAGTGTCTTATTAGATAGGTAGATATGAAGAAACAGCGGATGCTGTGAAATGTGTCATCTCATTGGGCTGATCGATCGCCACGTCATTTCCGGTTTCGGAGCTTGCTCTCCACGCAGAGGCGCACTTCCGGTTCCGGTTTCGGCCCTCCGAATGTTGCAGTAACTACATGACTCGCAGGGCTGCCAGCTCCAGGACTTCCTGTAAGAGGCTCCATCACTGCCCCATCCTCCAGCGGCCTGACATCTGACCTGGGTAACAGTTACCTATCCCACGGACCGTCGAGTGACATCGGACCTCATTATACTGATATGCCCATTCATGTCATCCCCTTCTGAGTAGCCATTTGGCTGTTTTGTCTTGTCATAATAAATGCACTTTAAATACTGCACTGAGTCTGGCGCTCCTTGCATTTTTCCTCATTAGAAAGGATGCTCAGCGCATTTAAAGGGGCAGTAACATAGGCAATGGTGATCGACTAAGCCTTATCAAAATTAACAAGGATCTCAATGCCTTCTATAATCCCTAGTGACTTCCACCACTTAGCTGCTACATGCAGCAGAGTGTCTTTGTCTATGGCAGAGCATATTTTTACAAACTTAAGAGCACACACTATTCCTTCTAGATGGTGATGGTAACTGTGTTGCTACTGCTGATATTGCTGCCTCCATATTCCTATCACTACAGTGTATCTGTTATAAAACAGGTTTAACAGGGACCAGCTGAATTTCAATCCATGTTAGGAGCAGGCTGGTTGTACAAAAGTCTACCTACCGATCGACTGCTGTACAACCAGCCTGTTGGGAAATTTCCACATGATAAGCGTCGCCAGCTATAGCTGGCAGTGCTGATCAGTGTATTCTGACAGCAGAGAAGTCTTCCCACTGTCAGAACAAAATAGCTCAGTGGTAATGATTACCCCATCCACCTTGAATGTGTGCATTGGAGAATCGAGTAATTTTTTGTATGGGCTGCCCTAGTCTGATTTTTAAATGAATTGAGCTTGCCACCAATCTGTCTGGAACCATAAATCAGACAGAGACAGAAAATTCAGTAAAAAATCACACCTTTTAATATAATGGTAAAAATGGTTCAAATAGTAAATGTAGTCAAAACAGGGTTCAGTAGCCAAACCGGGTAGTCAGAACAAGCCAGTAAATCAGGAAGCCAGAGATCAGCGTAGTTGGAGGCAGCAGACAGGATCAAGAACCATAAGGGACATCAGCCAGGAAAGTCTTCAACAGGAAAACAGCAGAGAGTTTCCAGATATGTTTGATCAAGGCAAAGGCACGGAAGAAATGAACCAGGCAGTTTAAATAGTACAGAAGGAGCTGGCTTGAGGGGAAAACATCTATGGAAAGCACGGAGGACAGGAGCATGTACGTCCGAGGATGAGACCCAAGAGCGTTCATCTGGACCGTACCCTTTCCAATGAACCAGGTACTGTAAGCGCCCAAGGAACCTATGGGAGTCAATGATCAATTGTATCTCGTACTCTTCATGGTTCTCAACCTGAACTGGGCAAGGACATGGTACAGAGGTGGTGAAACTGTTGCACACCAAAGGTTTTAATACATTTAAAATATGCATGTTAGAAGGAAGGTCTAATGCGTAAGCCACTGGGTTGATTTTATGGAGAATACAGAAAGGCCCAATAAACCATGGTGCCAGTTTCAGTGAGGGAACACAAAGTCAGAGGTTTACGAGATGACAGCCAAACCCTCTCCTCAATCTGGTAGTAAGGTGCAGGTAGGCGCCTGCTGTCAGCATGGACTCTGTACGTCTCACTGGCATGTCGCAAGGACTCTTGGACCTGCACCCAAGTGGAACGAAGTTCACAAAAATGCTCCTATAATGCAGAAGTTATTTAAGGAACAAAAGAGTCAGGCAACATGGATGGTTGGAAACCATAATTCACCATAAACTGAGACAAATTGGGAAGCGGTATTGATGGCACTATTGTGAGCAAACTCTGCCCAAGGTAAGAGGTCTGGCCAGTTGTTATTGTGGTCAGAAATATAGAAACTTAGAAACGGCTCCAGGGCTTGGTTGGCTCATTCTACAGCCCCATTGGATTGTGGGTGATATGCAGAGGAGAAGGGAAGCTCAATTCCTAACTGTGCACAAAACCTGGAAACAAACTGGCTACCCCTGTCTGAGATGATAAACGTGGGTAGCCCATGTAACCAAAAGATCTCCTGAGCAAAAATAGATGCCAGTTCTTTGGATGTGGTCAACTTCTCCAGTGGAAAATAATGAGACATTTTCGAGACCACCATAAGAAACACTGTGTTGCCTGGGGAGGTGGGTAAATCCACAATAAAATCCATAGACAGGTGGGTCCAAGGTCTCTCTCCATTGGGTATGGGTTGCAGGAGGCCCACTGGAAGGTATTGTGGTGTCTTACACTGAGCACACATGGAACAAGTGACTACGAAGGCGGTCACATTAGCACGGAGACTAGACCACCAGAATTGTTGAGAAATAGCCCCAATGAGTTGATTCTTCCCCGGGTGGCCAGCTGCCTTGGGCAAATGGTAAGTCTGGAGCAAAGCAGTGCGGAGATTCTCAAGGACAAAGCAGCGGTCACCAGGTTTCTCGGGAGGAGAATAGATCTGAGCAGCAAGAATTCTGTGACCCAAACGTGAAGTGAGACTAGTATGAACAGTGGCCAGAATACGATCAGTGGGTATCACAGGAGCAGGAACCGACTCCATATTGGAAGCGGAGGAAAACTGTCACAACAATGCATCAGCCCTTACATTCTTAGTACCGGGTAAGAATGAGACTATGTAATTGAAGCTTGACAGAAAAAGAGCCCATCACGCCCTTCTGGAAGATAAGCGTTTTGCCTCAGACAAGAATGTAATATTCTTATGGTCAGTCAAAATGAGGACCAGCACAGTGGTGCCTTCGAGGAGATGCCTCCATTCTTTCAGAGCTAAAATGATAGCTAACAATTCTCTGTCCTCAATTTTGTAATTGCACTCTGCAGGAGACAATTTCTTAGAAAAATAGCCACAAGGAAGCATAGCGCTCTCAGAGGTAAGACGTTGAGACAGAAGGGCACCTACTCCAGTCTCAGATGCATCAACCTCAAGGATGAAAGGTAACGTAAGATCAGGATGTGCCAGCAAGGGAGAAGAAACAAAGGCAGCCTTGAGAGACTCAAAGGCTTTAATGGAATCCAGAGACCAATTCTGTGGGTTATTGTCCTTTCTGGTTCTATCAGTCAGGGGTTCGTCCAGAAAAGAGAAGTTCCGAATAAATTTCCGATAAAAAAACAGGCAAAACCAAGAAAACATTGTAGCGAATGTAAACCTATGGGTCGAGGCCACTGGAGAACTGCAGATAGTTTCTCTGGGTCCATTGAAAAACGGGCAGTAGAAATTATATAAATGAGTATAAAATAGATATCTGCTCTAAACCCAAAAATATAATTGTTAGGAAGGTGCTGCTACTTACAATAGCCTGAATACTGAGCTAATAGTAAATGTATATGGGAAATAAGTGTGCATCCAGCAATGAATAGAAACAAGCCATGTGATGAGAACGAGTGAGTTAAAAAAATCAATGTTATCATAAAAAATATTGATACTTTTTGTGGAAATATATAAAAAAAGGAAAGTGCATATGATGCTCCAAAAAGTGCAAAAGTGATAAGTGGACACAATGTGGGAGATTTACTAAAACTGATTCACTCAGAATCTGGTACAGTGGTGCATGGTAGCCAATCAGCTTCTAACTTCAGCTTGTTCAATTACGCTTTGGCAATACAACCTAGAAGCTGATTGGTTTCTATGCAGAGCTGCACCAGATTGTGCACTCTCCAGTTTTAGTAAATAACCCCCACTGTTCATCCAGTACTCCTTCTCTCAAAATAATCAATCAGCGCCAGATCAGTTGGATCTTAAATGATAGCGATCATACACGCTCACACAAATGTCAGCCAACAGGGTTTGTCTCCTTTTCCGACTCTTCCAGGGGAAAAATCCCTCTCCAGTGCAGTGGGCTATTATGTTATATGGAAATCTCAGAGACACAAATCATCCTTCTCCAAGTGATCTTTGATATCATAGGATAAAATGAAGAGGCTTCATGGTGTAGTATTCCAACAGTATATTTATTTAAAAAATAGCATCACTTATATTCAAGATAACTGTAGAAAGTTAAGATATCATGCAGCGGCTGCTCTGGCTGGCAGGCTGATACGTGGTGACGTCAAGGAATGCTGCCCCATCCGACGTGTTTCCCCATACAAGGCATCGATTGGGACTGGAGGCTCTAAATGAGCAAAAAGTATAGTTTTTAAAGTATTTTTAGCCATTCCTAGCTTTATTAGATATTTGTAATATAACTTATAATCTTTACATTTTGAGTAAAGATCTGCTTTAAGCCAGTCAGTCCAGTTGGGGTTCTCAAAGCAAGGTTTGGGGTATCCACGCCTTACCCATCCTGCTCCACAGCAGCATGTATACCTCCTGGAGAATCATTAACAAAACTTTAAACATATTTAATAGTTAAGTCTCATTCAACTGGCCTTTTTCATGCCTCTTGCAATCCAGTTGTTTCCGCAAGAGGTGTGAAAGAGGTCATCTATCTACATCAAATATCAAATTGGAACAACCAACCTTGAATAGAGGTAGGGGCCATCATCGCTATCTTTCACATACTGTATCTCTTAACATCTCTACCCCAATGATTTTACAACAATCTACACCTTTAGCCATGTAAGCTGAGGAAACAACTGCTATGCAGACTTTCTGACACAACAATGGGGTTTTGTAAGTAGGACAGTATGGTACCACAACTTTCACATCTCTCAACCTGCTCTTGGGCAGTTAAAGTGGTTGTAAACCCACTTTTTAAACAAAGACCTACAGGTAAGCCTAGATTAAGGCTTACCTGTAGGTGCATGAAATATCTCCTTAACCTACACGGTTAAGGAGATATTTGTATGTAAATGCGGCGACGCTGACGTCACCCCATTCACAAATTCGGCTAGGTCGCAACATTCGACGACGTAGCCGAATTCGACAGCTCACGCGCGCATGCGCGGAGTCACGTCTTCGCCGCTCCGGCCAATCACAGCGCCGGAGCGGCGCTGTGATTGGCTGCAGCGGCGATACCTGGAAGTAACATTCCGGCTATCGCCGCAGCGATGGATGCTGCTAGAGGAGGGACACGGACGACTTCGGGGGCCCCGATCGAAGGTAAGTGGTACATAATGAGCTAGTATGCTAGTCATACTAGCTCATTATAGCTTTGTCTTGCAGGTTAGTAAAAAAAAAAAAAAAAAAGTTAAAAGGGTTTACAACCACTTTAACATTTTCACATTCTATGGTTTTTGTCTTTAAGTGTAACTCCACTTTTTTTGTGAAAAATCAATCCCCCCGGGAGTTTATTGTACATACATTGTAGGGATTTTAACAACTTTGTAGCAGATTTATATATTTTTTATACACTAAAGAAATAGCTGTTTGTTTCATGTCCATTGCAGACTGAGTCTGAATGGGAGGTTCTGTGTTCACTATAATCACCTAGTGCACTCTAATTGTTCTGATGAGAAAAGCTACAGTGTTGGCATCCTTTTAGAAGTATTTAACCACTTAAGCCCCGGGCCATTTCGCTGGCCAAAGACCAGAGCACTTTTTGCGATTCGGCACTGCATTGCTTTAACTGACAATTGCGCTGTCCTGCAACGTGGCTCCCAAACAAAATTGACGTCCTTTTTTTTCCACAAACAGAGCTTTCTTTTGGTGGTATTTGATCACCTCTACAGTTTTTATTTTTTGTGCTATAAACAAAAACAGACCAGCAATTAGAAAAAACAAATTTTTTTTTTTTTTTACTTTCTGCTATAATACATATCCAAAAAAATATATAAAACTAATTTATTCATCAGTTTAGGCCAATATATATTCTTCTACATATTTTTGGTTGAAAAAATCACAATAGATGTATATTGATTGGTTTGCGCTAAAGTTATCGCGTCTACAAACTACGGGATAGATTTAGGGACTTTTTTTTAAAATTGTTTTTACTGATAATGGCGGCGATCTGCGATTTTTAGTGGGACTGCGACATTGTGGCTATAAAAATGCACTGATCAGTGTAAAAATGACAGACACATCGGACACTTTTGACACATTTTTGGGACCATTGTCATTTTTACAGCGATCAGTGCTATAAAAATGCACTGATTACTGTGAAAATGACACTGGCAGTGAAGGGGTTAACCACTAGGTGGCGCTGAAGGGGTTAAGTGTGCCCTAGGGAGTGCATCTAACTGTAGGGGGGATGGGATGTGTGTGACACGACAGTGATCACCGCTTCCGATTACAGGAATCTGTGATCACTGTCCTGTCACTAGGAAGACTGGGGAAATGTTTGTTTACAATAGCATTTCCCCATTCTTCCTCACCGTGACACGATCGCGGGTATGCCCGCGGACATCGAGTCTGCGGGACCAACGGACATCGAGTCCGCCGGACCCGCGGTCGGAGTCACGGAGCTTGTGCGTCCACAATACCGCTTCTTAAAGGGGACGTATATATATATATATATATACGTCCTTTTGCGCAGCCGTGCCATTCTGCCGACGTATATAGTCATGCGGCGGTCAGCAAGCGGTTATTCCTTGGGGAGTATATTAATTGAAATTCCTATTGCAAGGGATGTCTATTTTTTAACTTGTATCTTAGTGCAGACTTCTGGGAAAATCAGTGCTCCAATCAAATAAGAAGTGAAGAAGTGGTAAGTAACAAGACCACTTCAACGTTACAGAACAAGTCGAGTTAAATGTGACTAACTATTACTAGATATACTACTGTATGACCTGGATAGATAAGAACCTTCAATGATAACATTTTGAATACATTTTCTTTTAAGGAAGTATTACAGTGGGATTCTTCCTTATTTTTCTATGTCATTACTAGGAAATCTACCTTGATTGAGATTTATTGTCTTTACATTTTAATGGAGCATACTTCCAGCGTGTCACATCATGGGAAGACACTACTATGGTGCAGGAATAATAAGCCCTCTTATCTTTCTGAAAAATCCTCGCCAGGCTTAGATGAAAATTGAGAAGCTGTGCATTCTTGCAGAACAAATCTAAAGATCTTTTTTTTTTTTCTCTCTTCAAATGATAAACCACATTTAAGATTATGCTGAATATTTTAGTTTTGGAGGTGGCAGAGTGAAATAGTTTATTTTTATAGCAGTTTATTGAACTTCTGTTTAAATAAACACGGTGCTTTCTCAAACATGTGCATAACTTGTTTTTTTCCCCTTCCTTGTTTTTTTTTTTCTTATTAAACCAAGGTTACTTGTTTCTTTCCAAAAAGTCTATGTATTTTCTAAAGCAGAGAATCAATATGCAGAAAAGTGTAATATGGACAAGTGGGCTGCAAGGATTTCTGCACTCAGGAAGGTTCCTACTGAGTAGAATAATTCATTTCTAAAGCTCACTACACCTATTACAATCTAATTGTACAATGTTCTTTAGAA
The DNA here is from genome assembly GCA_029206835.1 of Rana muscosa. Lineage (NCBI taxonomy): Eukaryota > Metazoa > Chordata > Amphibia > Anura > Ranidae > Rana > Rana muscosa. The sequence continues at coordinate 76,431,676 of CM055127.1, forward strand.
GTATCAACAGCTATGCAATTGCCTAATTGGGTATGCCATTATATTACATAGCTTTGGTAAATCTAAGGAAGGATGTAAAAGACTTGTACAATCAGATTAGAATATGTATGGTAGGCTTAAAGTAGAAGTCCACCCTAACACTAAAATCTTTAAATCTACAGGCATCCATAATGTAAGACTAACCTATCTAGCCCTGTAAAGAAGAAATCACTATACATTAGGCTTGTGCAATTCGTTTTGTAACAAATTGAAATTCGGCCGAATTTAGCAACTTTCGGACATTCGGAAGCATTCGAATTTCCGAACAAAGCAATTATGAATAAAACCGAATCCGAAATAAATTATATCGCAAATAGCGAATGCCCGAATTTCTTCGGCATAATTCGTTGAAAAAAGTCACGAATGTACGAATCCATTCGAAGCACAATAACACTCTGCTCTGCTCTCTGCCCCTCCCTCACCATGCTGAACTCCCTCTCAAAATGGTGTACAGGGGCGGAGCCTATAGCCGCATGTAAAAAATGTAAGTAAAATATGAGATTTCGAATCGTTACAAATAACCGCAATGTATTTAGAAAAGTACAAATCCATTCGAAGTACGTTAGGCATAATAGGCAGCGTCGTTGTGAGAGAGACACGGAAAATTACGAATCAACTAACCCAAAAAAAGTTACGAAAGTAGGAGTCGTGTCCAGAATCAACGAAAAACAATGTACTCTACCGAAAGTACGAATTATAAATCAACTAAAAATAAGGTTTCCATTAATACGAATCATTCCGATTCAACTAAAAATGACGCTTGCGAAAATACGAATTAGTCCGAACGCGAAAAATCCCGACTAGCAAAATTACGAATGATTACAAATCAACAGGACCGAAAAGAAACGAACCGAAACTAAACAAATTTTTCCATTGTGCACAAGTCTACTATACATACCTTTTTTAAAGCCACTCCGGTCTCCAGTGGCGGAAGCTCCTCAGAGGAGACAGCCAACAATGGCTGGGAAATGAATGGGAAGTAATGTCACCCATAGAGTTACTATGGGGCTTCAGAAAATGTATGTACCTGTATAGCGATTTCATCTTTACAGGGCTAAATTGGTTAGTCTTAGAACGTGGATGCCTGTAGATTTTGAGATTTTAGTGTTAAGGTGAACTTTTACTTTAAGGATTCCCTGTTGTCATACCATTAATTTCAACAAAAATCTTACCATAAAATTATATGCGCATTAACCACTTGCCGACCAGCTCACGCAGATATACTGAGGCAGGTCAGCTCTCCTGTGCGAACCGACTTACCTGTACGTTGGTCCGTGGAAGGAGGATAGCGGGCACACACGCCGCGGGAGCATGCCCACGGGTCCCACGGACTGAATGTCTGCCGGCGATCCACGATCGCGGTAAGGAGAGACAGAACGGGGACCTGCCTATGTAAACAAGGCGATTCCCCGTTCTGCCAGATGACAAGACAGAGATCTACTTTTCCCAGTGATCGGGAACATTGATCTCTGTCATGTTCCAGTAAGCCCAGCCCCCCTACAGTTAGAACACACCCAGGGAACACACTTAACCCCTTGATCGCCCCCTAGTGTTAACCCCTTCCCTGCCAGTGTAATTTTTACATTGATCAGTGCATTTTTATAGCCGCAATGTTGCAGTCCCGCTAAAAATCGCAGATCGCCGCCATTACCAGTAAAAACAAAAATAAATAAATAAAAGTCCCTAAATCTATCCCGTGGTTTGTAGACACGATAACTTTAGCGCAAACCAATCGATATACGCCTATTGCGATTTTTTTCACCAAAAATATGTAGAAGAATATATATTGGCCTAAACTGATGAATAAATTAGTTATATATATTTGTTTGGATATGTATTATATGTATTAGAAAGTAAAAAAAAATATATATATATTTTTTTAATTATTGGTCTTTTTTTTGGTTATAGCGCAAAAAATAAAAACTGCAGAGGTGATCAAATACCACCAAAAGAAAGCTCTATTTGTGGGTAAAAAGGGATGTCAATTTTGTTTGGGTACAGCGGTGCAATTGTCATTTAAAGCGACGCAGTGCCGTATAGCAAAAAATGGCCTGGTCATTAGGGGGGCAAATCCTCCGGGCTGAAGTGGTTAATGTATTTTATGTGTGTTATTTACCTGCAAAAGCCCCCCTTGTGTAAACATCCTAAAAACGTCACCATTCTTGCTAGACACTGCCATGTGTGATGTTAGCAGCTACAGCAGACTCAGAGCTGTCACTCAAGTGGCACTCTATAGTCGCTCATCCCTCAACAGCTACATAAAAGACTAAGTAGGGAGGCGAGATGAGAGGTGGATGAGCACAGCATTGGACACACCCAGAAGCAGAGGCAGACATCCCAACCTGCAAAAACTCATTTCAGGGAGGTGGCAAACTAATTTCAGGGAGGTGGCGCTTTGCGCCCACAACCCCCCTCCGCCGCCCTCTTAGCAATAAAATATTTTAGTAGTTTTTTTATTTTTAATAATTGATTTTTTTTTAATTCAATTTGTTTAAAAAAAAAAAATTACAATGCTTTTTGGGGGAGGGGGTTGGAGCAGTGGACAGTGTTGGTAGGGCAGGGGAGAGTGATGTGAGTAGTTTATTTGATTTTTTTACACTTTTTTTTCATTTTTTTTCATTTTTTTCACAATAATTTTTTATATATTTTTTTTGGGGGCTTTGGTGAGATATCAGGGGTCTAAACAGACCCCTGACATCTCCTCTTTGAGACATGGAAAGGGACTGAGGACACATTCCCCAGTCCCTTTCTCATCACTAAAGATGAATGAAGAGGAGACAGAGGCTCCTGTTCATTCATAAACTGAGCAGAGTAAACACAGTTATCACGTTATCTCACGTTACTCAGTTATCACAGGACACAGAAGCGATTTCGCTCACTGTGTCCAAGTCCTGACAGGAGAGGAGAGGAGCCGGCTGCGGGGGGCGAGGGGGGGCGGAGGAAAGGGGCGGCAGAAGAGAAGACGGGGGCTGCTGGAGAATAGGGGGGGCAGAGAAGGACACGGAGGGGGGCGGGGGAGAACGGGGGGTGGAGAAGGACGCGGAGGGGGCCAGGGGAGGAGCACACAGAACAGAAGGGAATGATCAGTGTGGCAGAAAATAGCTGTGAACACTGATCTCCCTGTATAGCTTTTTAGCTGACAGCCAAGGGATGGAGAGAAGGAGAAGCGGCTGGCAGCTAAAAATCTATTAAAAGGAGATCAGTGTTCACAGCTGTTTTCTGCCCGCACCGATCATTCCCGGGAGATAGGGAGGCGCTTGCGGGTGTGCGAGAGCTGCAGCAGAAATACGGGAGTCTCCGGCACCTCGCGGGAGACTTGATATGTCTGCAGAGGGGACTATGACATAGCAGGAGGGAAGGGGCTGTGCTATATAAGTGGAGTAACACGTTTGAAGGCACATTGAAGGAAGGTGAATAAAAAATGTTTATGAAAATAAAAAATACTGTAAGAAAGTAATTCAAATTCTTGATATACCTGTTTTTTACCTGCAATTTTTGTTGGTGACAGGGTCTCCTTAAAACCTCCATTATTATTTGTTCTAATCATGCAGCCTTGCCTCTCAGAGAGAGGTGTCTGTTACTCAGATGTATTCTCCCCCTCTCAGTGTAGAAATGTCAGCCCAGTGTCAGGGTGGAGAAGAGTAAAACTGTCAATGAATAAAGTCTTTAGTTTTTTCCATGTAATCTTCACAGCATCTTACTTACCGTATATACTCGAGTATAAGCCGAGTTTTTCAGCACATTTTTTGTGCTGAAAATGCCCCCCTCGGCTTATACTCGAGTCACCTTTTTGCGCCTAATCTCCCGGACTTTGGGGACACGGTACCGGCCAGTCAAAGGTTCCCTGGCCTGGCACACATATAGCCCCATTCTTCCTCTACAAGTGTGCAAAGTTTGTTGTCCGGGAGACCTACAGCCGGGGAGCACCGATTTTTCAAAGCCGGGCACCCCTTCCATAGACTCCCATGTTAAACGGTAATTTCTCCAGTGATTTTGGGGACCCTGTACCGACCGGTCGTAGGTCCCCTGGACTCGGAACTTGGCCTACCTGTAGCCCCATTTCTCCTATATAAGTGTGCAAAGTTTGTTGTCTGGGGGACCTACAGCCAGGGAGCACCGATTTTTCAAATCCGGGCACCCCTTCCATAGAATCCCCATGTTAAACATCAGTCTAGTCGTGGACACAGTGAGTCATGGGCACAGTGAGGCATGGGCACAGTGAGGCATGGGCACAGTGAGGCATGCACATGGACACAGTGAGGCAAAGTGAGGCATGCACATGGACACCCTAGGCTTATACTCGAGTCAATACGTTTTCCCAGTTTTTTGTGGTAAAATTAGGTGCCTCGGCATATATTCGGGTCGGCTTATACTCGAGTATATACGGTATATGAAAATTTGTAGGTGCTGAACCCAGGCAGAAGATAGTACCGCCTTTTAGTCTGAGAATCTGATGAAGGGAGAGAACCCAAAGTAAAAAAATCCTGTAATTCTGGTAGGTACTGTAAGCTTGTAGGTAAGTCTGCACTATTACTAAAATTTCAAGAGGGGAAATGCGTATGATTGCAAATGCCCAAAAATGACTATTTCTCTTTAAAGAGGAGTTATAATTGTTTTCAATGTTATAAATGTTTTCAATTATTACACTTTTTAATGCATTTTTTGCTAAGTAAATGAAGCTACAAGGACCACTGTGACAAATTACCCACTAGGAATCTAATTCTATTGATTCATCTACCCCATCCCCTGGAACGTTGAAATACTGCTGTAATTAATTTTCCCACCCAGTAATATACTAAGGAAAGTGGGAGTGAAGGTACAGCAGGCTGATTTCAACAGTTTAGCATGTTTACCTAGGTAGAGTGCATTAGCTTCAATGCAGATAAAGAATCTTGCAGATGACAAACAGGCAGGGCCGTTTGAAGGAATTTGGGGGCCCCAAGCAAAATGGACTTTGAGGCCCCAACCCCCCTTCCCCCGCAAAGCCTACAGGAACCACAGCATAGCGATACAGTTTATCCTGGCAGGAGAGGACACACAAACACATCCTAGCAGGGCAGGGAGGGTTCATGCTGGGACTGGAAATCATGTGACCCTCCCAAAAGTGAGGAACTACAGGTCCAAGCATGAACCCCTCAGAGCTGACTACTGCTCCAGTCCTGCCCAGTGCCCACATAAGGGTGGTCACTGGGCAGGACTGGAGCAGGAGTCAGCTCTGAGGGGTTCATGCTGGGACCTGTAGTTCTTCATTTTTTTTGGGGGGGGGGTCACATGATTTTAAGTCCCAGCATGAACCCTCCCTGCTCTGCTAGGATGTGTTTGTGTGTCCTGAGGGGTTCATGCTGGGACCTGTAGTTCTTCACTTTTGGGGGGGGTCACATGATTTCAAGTACCACAATGAACCCTCCCTGCCCTGCTAGGATATGTTTGTGTGTCCTATCCTGGCAGGGGAGGGAGGGTTCATGCTGGGACTGGAAATCATGTGACCCCCCCCCAAAAGTGAAGAACTACAGGTCCCAGCATGAACCCCTCAGAGCTGACTACTGCTCCAGTCCTGCCCAGTGCAGTGCCCACCCCTTATGATGTGTTGGTCAGTGCTGTGCTGACAATGGTGAGTGAGCAATGCTTACTTGCCTGCTTTCTACAGCTGGCTGAAATCTGTCTCACTCTGTCACGTCTTTCTGTGTTCTTCAGACTTCAGCACAGCAGCATGCCGCTGCCTGAGTGGCTGGACATTGTGCCTCGAGGACAGAGCGGGAGGAGGAGGAGGAGGGTGGACTCAGAGGCAGAGCTAGCTAGAAGATCTTTCCTCCGCTGCCTGTGATAGGCACAACTCTTCCTCTCTCCTGCTCTGCTAGTGACGTCACTGGTTGCTACAAGCCAAGCGGGCTTCACGTAGCAACCAGCAGAGACAGTGCCAGCTAGCTAGGCTAGGGGGATCCACAGCCACTGTCAGATCGATCGTGCATTTGATTTAGATCGACCCAGGGCGGCATTGGAAATCCAGGACAGTGATAGGCAGCAGGCAGGCATCCTAGGCTGGGGCCCCAGGCCAGCTGGGGCCCCAGGCAATTGCTTGTTTTGCCTGTCCTGTTCCGACGGCCCTGCAAACAGGTATACAAAGTGAATGGCTTGGGTGACAGTGAATAATCAACAATATATACAGTTGGGCAAAAAAGTATTTAATCAGCCACCAATTGTGCAAGTTCTCCCGTTTAAAAAGATGAGAGAGGCCTGTAATTGTCATCATAGGTATACCTCAACTATGAGAGACAAAGTATATAAAAAAATGAGCAGATATCAGCATATCAACCAAAAATCAAAAAGCACCACCATCCCTGTAAGAACATATAAAAAAGAGGTAGAATATGGGACTTTGAAGGTGCTTGTAGACATTAAACAATAATTTACAAGACAAAAAACTTATAAAAATAAAGGATTTTTATTACAATACACATAAAAACTGATACATATATGTGCCCGTGCCCATCACAGGTATATACCCAATACCAATATCAAGATGGTCACGCAGATATATACAGTTGGAATGAAGCGTCCATAGATTTTCTACAGTTTCGCCTACTAGGCTTCATCAGGAATGGACGCCCAAAATAGTTCTACTAAAACTAGAAACAAGCTGTTGGGTATAAGAAAAGAAAAAACAAAATATTTAAATTATAAACATATAATAAACACTTGAGAACATTCAAAAATAGCACACCGACGCATTCCCTGATGATGCGAATGCAAATCCCACAGAGAGCAGGCAAACAAGGACTCCCCAACTCCCTTCATACCTCCTTTGGTCAAAAAAATGGTCAAGACCACTGCAATGGATCCCCTGAGAAAGGGTCAGCTATCTCCACCTCCGGCGATCACAAACCCGTAAGGGAGGACAAATTTTCGGGAATTTCAATGTATGATGTATTTATGAAGTAAATATCTGTGAATATTAAAGAAAAAAGAACACACATTTAATACATGGCGTTGATAGTGGTGAAAAGTGTACTGTGGACCTATTGCCAAAAGGGCCACACTCACCTCCCCACTGTCCATTGACTAATTAACCAAATTGAGGAGGCTCATATAAGGCAGCGTTGGAAGCAATTGACTCTCAAAAAGACCAGTTTCAAATAGAGACCCGTCTAAGAGAGAGAAGAGAGACAGCTATTATTATCTGAACACCAAAAAGGTAATAAACCCAAATAAAAAACCACAGACAGAAAGCCAAGGATCACATTGTCTTAACCACTTGTCCCCCGCCCACTGTCAATTGACGGCGGGCGGAGGATACTCTCGTTCTGGGAGGACGTCATATGACGTCCTCCCTTTAAAACGAGCTAGGCCCGCCGCGTTCACAAGGCCCCGGTGCGCGTGCCCGGCGGCCGCGATTGCCGCCGGGCACCCGCGATTGCCCGGGAAACGAGCAGGAAAGTGGATCTCTGTGTGTAAACACAGAGATCCACGTCCTGTGAGGGAGAGGGGACCGATGGTGTGTCCCTTGTACATAGGGACAACCATCGGTCACCTCCCCCAGTCAGTCACCTCCCCCCACAGTAAGAACACATTGAGGGAACATATTTAACCCCTTCCCGCCCCCTAGTGGTTAACCCCTTCCCTGCCAATCACATTTATACAGTAATCAATGCATTTTTATAGCAGGGATCGCTGTATTAACGTGAATGGTCCCAAAAATGTGTCAAAAGTGTCCGATGTGTCCGCCGCAATATCGCAGTCACAATAAAAAATCGCAGATCGCCGCCATTACTAATAAAAAAATAAAAAAATAAAAATGCTATAAATCTATCCCCTATTTTGTACACGCTATAACTTTTGCGCAAACCAATCAATACGCGCTTATTGCGATTTTTTTTTTTTTACCAAAAATATGTAGAAGAATACGTATCGGCCTAAACTGAGGAAAATTTTATTTAAAAAAAAATGGGTATTTATTATAGCAAAAAGTAAAAAATAGTGTTTTTTTTCCAAACTGGACGCTCTTCTTTTGTTTATAGCGCAAAAAATAAAAACCGCAGAGGTGATCAAATACCACCAAAAGAAAGCTCTATTTGTGGGAAAAAAAGGACACAAATTTAGTTTGGGAGCCACGTCGCACGACCGCGCAATTGTCATTCAAAATGTGACAGCGCTGAAAGCTGAAAAATGGCTTGGGCAGGAAGGGGGTTTTCGTGCACAGTAGAGAAGTGGTTAAATTGCTCACCAAAATAAAAAGCGATTTCAAAGGCAAGAATACGAATTTAAGAGCCTCTTAATTGAATGCAGGGGCAGATGAACCCACTCATTCACCAATATAGAGGGATCTAAGGTAAACCTTCCATGTTAATAACATGCCAGACACAGATAATCCGCCAAAACTGTAAAAATAGAAATAAAGATAGTGACCATAGGTTCAATGTTGCATCTCTCTCCATATCCCACAAATAACACAGGGCTACAAAGTTACCTTCCATATAATAGGCTGCCAACCTGAGCCTCCTCCGGTATTCCAGACAGTTCGTAAGAACTATCTGGAGTTTTTATATCAAATGATATCATGATATCATGATATCAAATGATATAAAAACTATATATATAACCAATGGTACCATGTGGACTTAAAAGCAAGTTCCTCTTTTCACATACTACCTTCCTCGAAAATAAAAAAAAACTGTCGGTTTTCCTGTAGGTTATCTATGACTTCTGCATGAGAGAGAGTGGTGTTACAATACTTCTGGAGAGATACTGGGAACTTTGACTAATCCGAATCTCACTAGAGAGAGCTCCTGCTTTGTCCAGGAGTATCTTAGCAGATGTGGGATCCCTAGTGATCCCTAGTGTTCCCAGGTTTTAGCTAAAACGATCATAAAGCCACCTTCTCTTGTGTGTGGAAGGTAAATATAATTTCAAACTTTTTTCACACTGCTGTTTTTTTGTTGTTGTTTTTTTCACAGCTTAAAAGTGGTTGTAAACCTCTGACATGAAATATGAACAAAAAATATCCCTCTATAGTATGAACAAAACATATCCCTCTCAATCTAGAGCACTAAGTGTCATTTATGTCTGCTGCCTCATTACTCTGCTATCTGCATCAGTCACTTCTGACAAGTTTTCCTAACAGCAAGAGAAAAAAGATGACAGGTGAGGGAGCTCCAGCACACAGCCTGTGGTTGACAGCCTCAGCTCTGTTCCTGTGTGTTGTGTTGTGTGAATGGGGGTGTGTTCCTTCCCTCCAATCAGCTTTCACTTAGCTCTGAAGAGTGTAACTTCAGCTCCCCATCCCCTGCTTTCTGAAAACTCAGACAAGCTGTATAAATGTTGCACTTTGAATGGCTGTAGAGAAGAGAGGGTTGCAGATAAACAAGTACAACACATGTAGGAAGATTTGCTTAATATCTTTATATCACCTAAGGCCAATCACTCCACTGGGTATATGTAATGCCGCGTACACACAAGCATTTTTCTCGTCGGGAAAAATTAAATTTTTTCTCTTTGACGAGAAAAACGACAGTGTGTGGGCTTTTGGTCATTTTTCCCGACGAGAGAAACTGCATTAATCACAAATTTTTTTCGTCGTGATTCACGGCATTTTTTTCCGCTGCAGTTTTCCTATAGGGAAACACTGCCGGGGAGCCTACACATGGTCGTTTTTCTCGACCAAGAGAAAAAATGACGGGAAAAACGGCCGTGTGTAGGGAAACAAGCCGTTCCTCGTTTTTCCCGTCGATTTTCTCGACGGTGTTTTCACCGCCGAGAAAATCGATCATGTGTACGCGGCATAAGGGTTTACAACCACCATTATCACTTCAGCTCTGGACGATTTACCCTCCTTGCTGACCAGGCAGGCCATTTTTGGCAATCCAGTACTGTGTTACTTTATCTGACAATTGCGGAGTTGTGCAGCATTGTACCCAAATAAAAACTATGTCCTTTTTCCCACAAATAGAGCTTTCTTTTGGTGATATTTGATCACCTCTGAGTTTTACATTTTTTGTGCTATAAATAAAAAAAGACTGACAATGTTGAAAAAACAAAACAATATGTTTTACTTTCCGCTCTAAAATACATCCAATAAAAAATAAAAAATAAATCTTCATCAATTTAGGCCAATATGTATTCACCTACATATTTTTTGGTAAAAAAATCCCAATAAGCGTATATTGATTGGTTTGCACAAAAGTTATAGTGTCTACAAACTATGGGACACATTTAGGGAATTTTGATTTATTTAAATTGTTTACTAGTAATGGCAGCGATCAGCGGCTTATAGCAGGACTGCCATATTGCGGCGGCCAAATCAGACACTAACTGACACTTTTTTTTGGAACCAGCGACACTAATACACTGATCAGTGCTATAAATATGCACTGTCTCTGTACTATTGATACTGGTTGGGAAGGGATTAACATCAGGGGGTCAGCAATCTGAGATAGGAGGAAGGGATCATAATGCCACCCACACCTAGTTGCCATGGAGGAAAGGTATATCTATTTCTAACTTCTAACGCCTTCCTTCCCTAGGCGCTGTGAGTAAAAGGTAAGTATATTTACAAATTTTGTTTACACACTTTTTTTTTTACACCTTGATTTATGCAGTGATTTGAGATGAGGGAAGGGGGGCAGTTTGAATAAGCAGATCTCGAATTATAGTAAAAAGTCTGCTTTAAATGATAATATGCAAATTTAAAATATGTTATTTTAAAGGAAACCTCACTAAGCAAAGTTTATACATGGAAAGGCAGCCTGATGTAAACATAAACTCACAGTTCTAGTCCAGAATGAGGTTAGCATAATACTCAAAGTTTTACAGTGACCGGTCTTTATTGAAATTGGTAAAGCAATCATGCTGAAATAATACAGCACAATAGTGCAGAACCTGTGGGAACAACTAGACTGATGTAAACATATGCAGGCTTAATAGAACCGGCAAATAATAACACACAAAGTGCAATAGCAGCCAATTAGAATTCATATTCCTATAAACTGACTTTTGTAAATTCATTGCTATGGGTTGTCATTGGTCTTTTCACTGCTTTAACATACAAGCTTGAATTCATAATGGAAGTGAGTACTGCAAAAACCATCAATGCATTTGGAACAGTTGCTAGCAGTGCCATATTTTTATCTCAGGAGCCTAAAGAACTTTATGTTATGGCCAAAGGTATAAGTTCAGATGTTGCAGTATTAATCTTAATTAACACTTTTTAATATAATGAAATGCATAGCATTAAAATAATACATTTTTACATGACACCATTCTTAAGACCCGCACCCTGTTGAATTTGAATTGGTACATGAGCCCCATTTAGGGTTGCCACTTATCCAGGATTTACCCAGACAGTCCGGGTTATGAATCATGTGTCTAGTTTTCAGTCCGCCTAAAAAACGGACACATAATTCAGACCAGACTGTGGCTCCCTAAGATACTGTAGCTGGAGAGAGGATTGAGTGTTTTCCTCCCTCCAGCCTACAGGAGGTGATAGAAAGCCGGCACAGCTCAGTGTCAGCGTGGCACTGCAGAGGAGTGCAGACTGGAGAGAGGAAGGAGGAGCTGCGTTGTTTTCAGTTTTTAATCTGTGAGTACAGGGGAAAGGGGGGGGGGCAAGTTTGATTCATTAAGGGATATCTGGGGGTACCTGATGTAACAAGGGACTGTGATGTGTGGACGGACTCTGATGGGGCACCTGATGTAAGAGGGACTCTGATAGGGGCACCTGATGTAAGGGGGACTTTGAAAGGGGCACCTGATGAAACGAGGACTCTGATTGGGACACCTAAATTAAGGGGGGACTCTAATGGGGACACCAGCTTTAGGGGGAATCTGATAGGGGCACCTGATGCAAGGGGGACTCTTATGGAGACACCAGCAGTAAGGGGGGCTCTAATAGGGGCACAAAATGTAAGGGGGACTCTGATAGGAGCACCAGCTGTAATAGGGACTCTGATGGGGGCACCTGATGTAAGGGGGACTCTAATGAAGACACCAGCTGTAATGGGGGACTTTGATAATGGCACCAGATGTAAGGGGGACTCTGATGTGGCACCTGATGTAAGGGGGATGCTGATGGGGGCACCTGATGCAAGAGGGACTCTGATGTGGCACCTGATGTAAGAGGGACTCTGATGTGGCACCTGATGTATAGGGGACTTTGATTTGGCACCTGATGTAAGAGGGACTCTGATGGGGAACCTGATGTAAGAAAGACTCTAACGGGGCAACTGATGTAAGGAGGGTCTCTGATGAGGGCACCTGATGTAAAGGGGACTTTGATGGAGACACCAGCTGTAAGGGGGACTCTGATAGGGGCACCTGATGTAAGGAGGGTTCTGATGGAGACACCTAGAGTTGCTATCTCTTTTGATTTATTTTGCACACTACGAAAAAAAAAAGTTGCCTGCCGCTAAAGTGTTCAGGTTTGGCTTTAAGAAAAGGTGGCATCCCTAGCCCCATGGTATTGCCCTGCTACCTATGCCTATTTTTTACCAAAATATTAAGTTACAATAGTATACTGCACTATAGACCTATAGATTAGACAGCTGCAAACAAAACAATTTGACAGGCATTCTGCATGATTATAGAAAGTTAAAAAGTGCTGCACTATACATGTACATTAATATACAGTGACTTATTCAGAAAGTGACATATAGTGATCAGTCAAATGGTGTATCATACAATCCTATCCATATTGGACCATTTACTTATGTATATAAATTATAATCCATACATGACATAAAAAATAAAAAAATAAAAATGTTCATAAATATAAAAAGCCCAAAGTGTATCAAACTTCCATATTGATAGAATAAAGCCTTAATATTCCAAAGATCATCACGGTGTGTAAGCCTTCACCAGTATACAGTAGGTTCAAATGCGCTTACCGGATAGTGTGGACTCAAATGTTATTAACATAGAGTCAGACGGGCATCAGGAGACTAAGCTCTCCCAGACTTTAAAACTGTGTAGCAGATCCAGCATCAGTTCCCACATCAGTCACGGTAATCTTCTCACTCAGTAGGTCAATTGTCATACAAGCAAAACTAATCTTCACATGGTGTAAAACCATTTATATCAAATTTATTAAAAGAATATTGCACGTATATCCAACAGGAATAAAACAAGCATGTCATCATAAAATCCAATAATCATAGTGATCGAACGCTGTTATTAGATGAACATCAACTCAATATGTTTCGTCTGATAAGACATCATCTGGAGTATGTCTCCAGATGATGTCTTATCAGACGAAACACGCCTGTTTTCTTCCTGTTGGATATAAGTTCAATATTATTTTGATAAATTCGATATAAATGGTTTTAAACTATGTGGAGATTCTTTTGGCCTCTATGACAATTGACCTACTGAGTGAGAAGTTTACCTTGACTGATGTGGGAACTGATGCTGGATCTGCTACACAGTTTTAAAGTCTGTTAATAATATTTGAGTGCACGCTATCGGGTAAGCACATTTGAACCTATATACTGGTGACTGCTTACACATCAATATGGAAGTTTGATACACTTTTGCCTTTTTATATTTATGAACATTTTTATTTTTTTATTTTTGATGTCACATATGGATTATAATTTATATACATAAGTGAATGGTCCAATCTGGATAGGATTGTATGATACACCATTTGGCTGATCAATATTAGGGATGAGCCGAACACCCCCCGATTCGGTTCGCATCCAGAACATGCGCACGGACCGAAAGTTTGCGCAAATTTGGAACACTGTTGAAGGCTCCGATGGGACTCGAACATGAGAAATCAAAAGTGTGAATTTTAAAGGCTAATATGCAAGTTATTGTCCTAAAAAGGGTTTGGGGACCCGGGTCCTGCCCCAGGGGACATGTATCAATGCAAAAAAAAGTTTTAAAAACTGCCTCTTTTTCAGGAGCAGTGATTTTAATGATGCTTAAAATGAAAAAATAAAAGTGAAATATTCCTTTAAATATCGTACCTGGGGGGTGTCTATAGTATGCCTGTAAATTGTTTCCTGTGTTTAGAACAGTCCCTGCACAAAATGACATTCTAAAGGAATAAAAGTCATTCAAAACTGCTTGCGGCTGTAATGTAATATGAACAGTGAAAAATATCTGCGCTAGTGGTCAAATGAAATGTATATATAAATGTAAATGAATAAAATAGCAGCTAGCACAGTCTGTAGATAGCAAACACAAATAATAAAGTCCAAAATGCAGCGCTATATAAAAAAGTGAAAAAAATCAAAAAAATGGAAGCTAATCAATATTGGATAAACGTGAAAAAGATGTAGTCCCGCCACCAAACTTCAGTGTGCAAAAAGGATTTTAAAGCACACCACACCAACGTGCTCACAATCTGCTCACCAGAAAGTGGAAATAAGTAGACAATATATTCAACCGATGTAGAAGGTCAAACGAGGAGCCTCTGATGATATCCACATAGGATGAAACATGTCAGGCTGGCCGATGCAAGCACGCTGAGAGCCGCGGAATTGTTATTTCATATGCCTTGATGTTTTTCTGCCAATTGTAAGTAGACTACAATAAATGTTTTTGCCTTTTACCTATGGGCTTCACTATGCTGCCTTTTTTTCCTTACATTGGGTAACATTTTCTGGCTGAGATTTGCTCCAACATCTATATTCACCTGTTGAGATTTGGAAATCACCTTGATGTTGGCTTTTCCCATGATTACCTGATCTGGAGTTTCTGCTGTCATCGTTTGACCTTCTACATCGGTTGAATATATTGTCTACTTATTTCCACTTTCTGGTAAGCAGATTGTGAGCACGTTGGTGTGGTGTGCTTTAAAATCCTTTTTGCACACTGAAGTTTGGTGGCGGGACTACATCTTTTTCACGTTTATCCAATATTGATTAGCTTCCATTTTTTGGATATTTTTCACTTTTTTATATAGCGCTGCATTTTGGGCTGTAATGTAATGTCGGGTCCCGGCAATATGGATGAAAATCATTGAGAAAAACGGCATGGGTACCCCCCCTCCCCCCAGCCTATTACCAGGCCCTTTGGGTCTTGTATGGATATTAAGGGGAACCCTGCACCCAAATTAAAAAAAGAAAAGGAGTGGGGCCCCCAGGCCCTATATACTCTGAACGACAAAGAGAAGAAAGAAGGGCTCACCAGCCTAGTGCATTATCCTTGGGTGGATTTAAAAAAAAAGAAATATCTACTTACAAACGTGCGTTGATAATTCACAATAAAAAATTCCATAAAGAGCAGCAACGCGTCTGAACCAAACCCACTCCAAAGAGTCACAGAGGAATTGACGGGGATCACTGCCGGCTTACGCGTTTCGAAGACGAGTCTTCTTCCTCAGAGCCCAGCAGTGTTTCCTATATACTATGAACAGCAGTATACAGGCGTTCCAAACAAGACAGGGACTATAGGTTTCTTCATAAGTTGAATCTGTTTGTAATTTGGAACAGGTACATTTTGTAAGTGTAGCTCCAGCCAAAAAAATCTATTTTTAAGCTTTTTGGATATCCTAGGGAAGGTTTATAATCACCCCAGTAACATTTGTTTTGCTGTCTGTGCCCCTGTTCAGAAGATTTCACCTCACTTTCTGGCCCAATGACAATTGGATTTTGAAAATTTGTGGTTTTTAGGGAAACAAGGATTGGTGATAAAGCATCAGTGGAGACATCTTTTTCCCATATTAACTGTTACAGGAGAGAATTTCCCTTCCCAGTGGTAGATTTCCTCTCACTTCCTGTTGTCTCCCCCCCTTTGTAAGTAGGAGTCGTTTGTGTAAATCGGATGTTTGAAAGTAGGGGACCGCCTGTATATATATATATATATATTATACGTCCTGCCCTATATACTCTGCATAAAATTGGGCCTTAGGTGTTGGTGGTACCAGAACACTGTAAGCTCTGACAGTTACTCTTGGAGGGCGCTGGAACAGGCCCTGCTGTGAACTATTATATCAAGAATTGTAATTACATGCCCCTGTTTAACAGTGGCAGAAAAAATGGGCCTTTGGTGGTGGTGCTGGTGCCAAAACACTGTAAGTCCTCACAGTTACTCTTGGTGGGCGCTGGAACGGGCCCTGCTGTGAAATATTATATCAAGAATTGTAATTACATGCCCCTGTTGAACAGGGGCAGAAAAATTGGGCCTTTGGTGGTGGTGGTGCCACAACACTGTAAGCCCTCACAGTTACTCTTGGTGGGCGCAGGAACGGGCCCTGCTGTGAAATATTAGATCAAAAATTGTAATGACACACTCCTGATAAACAGGGGCAGAAAAATTGGGCTTTAGGCACTGGTGCTGGTGCCACAACACTGCAACCCCTCACAGATACTCTATTTGAGCGCAGGAATGAGCCCTGCTGCAAAATATTACAGCAAAATATTAAATTATACACGCCCCTGTTAAACAGGGGCAGAAAAATTTGGGTTTAGGCACTGGTGCTGGTGCCCAGAACCAAAAATATCAACATGAACATTGAGGAGGAATAGGATAGTCACTTAGCATAACAGGAGAGTCACTCAGCAATCAGTATCAGCATAGGCAGTCTTGAAGGGATCTCATTCATAAAAAATGTAATCGGTTATGTCAGCATCAGGTGCTTGGTAGCTGGTGATCCAAGACTGATTCATTTTTATGAAGGTGAGACGATCGACCGAGTCGGTGGACAGGCGCACTCTGTGATCGGTTACAAAGCCTCCATCAGCACTGAATGTGGGTTCCAAAAGAACGGTGGATGCAGGACAGGCCAGTAGCTCAATTGCATACTGTGCAAGCTCTGGCCAGTTATCCATCCTCAACACCCAGTAACCCAGAGGATTTTCGGTTGGAAAGGTGTCCAAGTCTGATCTTGCCCCTAGGTATTCCTGCACCATGTAAATCAGAAGCTGGCGATGGTTGCTGGTACCGATCAGACCTTGGGGCTGCGGACTAATAAATTGTCTGAACGCATCGGTCAGACGGCTACCTTCTCCACCGCTCCTTCTGTGACTGATCGAAGCCTCAGCAACACATTGTCCAGGATCAGGAAATTGTAACCTACCAGGCTCTGTAAACGCATTGCACAAACCTTTCTGCAAGGCCTCCCGAAGATGTTTGATCCTCTGCTCCCTCTGCGACGGCTGGATAAGTTCTGCAACCGTACCCTTGTAACGTGGATCAAGAAGGGTTGCCAGCCAGTAATGATCCCTCTCATTGATCACACGAATCCAAGGGTCCTTTCGCAGGCTTTGCAGGATCAGGGAGGCCATGCAGCGTAGGTTTGCTGAGGCATTCGGTCCGGAGTCCTCTGGGTCACTAAGGATGACATGTTCTGCAGCCACCTCCTCCCAGCCACGTACAAGTCCATGGGTTTCTGGGGACTATAAACGATCCCTTGAAGACTGCTGCTGATGCTGAGTGCTAGGCTTCACCTCCATGCTGACACAATCCTCCTCCTCCTCTTCCTGTGTGATCGGCAGGCCCGCAGGAACACTGTCTGGATAAAGGGGGCCTTGAGAGATAAGGAAGTCCTCCTCTTCCACCCACTGTTATGCCTCAAGTGCCCTGTCCATTATTCCACGCAGCATGTGCTCCAACAGGTACACAAGGGGGGCAGTATCACTGATGCATGCACTGTCACTGCTCAACATCCTCGTGGCCTCAAATGGTGACATGACATGACAGTGCATGCATTCTTGATCATGAGCCACTGGCGTGGCAAAAAAAAGCTAAGCTCCCTTGACCTTGTCCTGGTGCCATAGTCGTACAGGTACTCATCGATGGCCCTCTGCTGCGTGTGCAGTCGCTGCAGCATGGCCAACGTTGAGTTTCATCTGATGGGCATGTCACAGATTAGGCGGTTCTTGGGCAGGTTGTATTCCTTTTGGAGGTCAGCCAGCCAAACACTGGCATTATTTGACCGGCGGAAATGCACGCAGACTTTCCTGGCCTGCCTCAGGAGATCCTGTAAGCCCGGGTACCTGCACAAGAACCACTGCACCACCAAATTAAGGATGTGAGCCAAACAGGGCACATGGGTCAGGTGTCCCTGGTGGAGGGCGGAGAGGAGGTTGGTGCCATTGTTGCAAACCACCATTCCTGGCTGAAGCTGGCTTGGCGTCAACCACCTCTGAGCCTGCCCCTGCAGAGCTGACAGAATCTCTGCCCCAGTGTGGCTCCCGTCCCCTAAGCAGACCAACTCAAGCACCGCATGGCATCTTTTTGCCTGAGTGCTTGCGTAGCCCCTAGAACGCCTACGGAGCACCGCTTGTTCCGAGGACATATCAGCACAGGAAGTGGCCATAGAGGAAAAAGAAGAGGAGGGTGTGGAGGAGAGAGGTGTGGCAGAATCACCACTACCAGCATTTTGGAGGCGTGGTGGCGGAACAAGCTCCAACAATACTGCACCCTGTCCTGCATCCTTTCCAGCTGCCAGCAGAGTCACCCAGTGAGCCGTGAAAGATAGGTAACGTCCCTGTCCATGCCTGCTGGACCATTAGTCAGCCGTAATATGCACCTTACCGCTGACCGCCCTGTCCAGCGAGGCCAAGACATTACCTTCCACATGCCGGTAGAGAGCCGGAATCGCCTTCCGTAAAAAAAAGTGGCGTTTGGGAAACTGCACATTCCACAAATTTGTGAAAGGGGGCAGAGTCTACCAGCTGAAAAGGCAGCAGTTGGAGTGCTAGCAATTTAGCCAAGCTAGCATTCAACCGCTGGGCATGTGGATGGCTGGGAGCGATTTTCTTTTGCCGGTTTAGCAACTGGG
Organism: Rana muscosa; assembly: GCA_029206835.1. Lineage (NCBI taxonomy): Eukaryota > Metazoa > Chordata > Amphibia > Anura > Ranidae > Rana > Rana muscosa. Next base: position 76,450,436 of record CM055127.1, read on the forward strand.
GTAGGGAAATTTGCCTGCTACAATCGGACGTTGGTGTAGCGATAGCAGATTGCCCGCAAGTACTCAGCAGTGGCACACTTAATTCTACATCTTCATTCCTCTCAGTGCAGGTTTCTGAGAGGACTGAAGGTATAGTGGGGTTGGAGATCCCAGCTGATGAGGAGCAAGGAGAGGTCCGCTTTGTTCTTTAGTGTGGGTCTTTTAAGTACGCTTGCCAACAGACTGCATGAGAGTTCAACATATGTCTGGTTAAGCATGTGGTGCCCAAGCGGCTGCTGTTTTGGCCACACTTGATACGCTACAGACATATGTTGCAAACAGCAACGGTGCGATCTACTGCACACGTGTCAAAAAAGGCCCAAAACAAAGAACGCCCTGCACATGCGGAACTCTGCGTTGTGATGCAGTCGGTTCGCTGCCCTTAAGCTGGCCCCTGGATGGCATCCTGCCTCATTGGAGATGTGCCTCCTCCTCTCTCTTATCAGGCACCCACGTAGAGTCAGTGACCTCATCATCCCCTCCCTCCTCATCACTGGAGCAAACCTGCCAGTATGCTGCAGCTGGGGGAACATGACTGCCAGTTTGTTGTCCTTCTTGGGCACCTCCTATCTCTGGGCTCACGTTACTGCCTTCCTCAAGCTGGGTACCATCATCGGAGCCTTCAAAACGCTGCACATCCTCCTGAAGCATGTACCCAACACTGTGGTCGAACAGTTTGGGGGACTCCTCCGTGCATGATGGTGGGGCTAGGGAAGGAGTAACTGAAGACCTTGAATAGAATAGGCCACTTTGGCACCTGCATTGGCAGCCAAGGTACTCTGAGCCTTGGTGACAGAGGATGAGGAGGATGAGGACGGCTTGGTCATCCACTCTACCAACTCTTTTGCATGTTGTGGCTCAACAGAGCCAGCTGCCGGAAAAAAAGAAAAGCGCGCCCCATGGCCACGTGCTTCGGATGCACCGTGTCCACGACCAGCACTGTTGGCTCTAGACACAGAGCCTGCTTGCCCTCTTTTAGTGGCCTGTGAGTGTCTACCTCTCCTTATTGGCCTTCCAGACATACTTTATTTGATGTATTTGAATAGGTACACCAGGAATGGCCTGCAGTGAGATGTAGCTGCACAAAGCTGGGATGTATATATATATACTGAATATACTGCAGCTAACTGAATCAACTGCCTGCCTGTAGTGTATTAGGAAGAGAACAACAGGAATGGTCTACAGTGAGATCTAGCTGCACACTGTGCACAGGATACAGTACTGAATATACTGCAGCTAATTGAATCAACTGCCTGCCTGTAGTATATTAGGAAGAGAACAACAGGAATGGTCTGCAGTGAGATCTAGCTAAACTGTATACAGTATATATATATATATATATATATATATATATATATATATATATATATATACCGTATTTATCGGCGTATAACACGCACTTTTTTCCCCTGAAACAATTATACGCCGATACCCACATCCCTGAGCTGTCTCCGCTGTCTGTGAGCGGAGCGGAGCGAGATACACATAGCCGAATGTACTCGGCTATACTCGGCTTTTCTCGGCTCCGCTCACAGTCACGCCCAGTCCCGCCATTGGACCTGTGTTATGTCCATCATAGGGCGGGACTCGGCGTGACTGTGAGCGGAGCTGAGAAAAGCCGAGTATAGCCGAGTACACTCGGCTACGTGTATCTCGGCGGCGGCTCCGCCCAGTCCCTGCGTCCCTGCGTTCTCGGCGTTCTCTGCGGCGTCCGCACAGTCTCGGCGCCAATTTTAAAATGCTGCACGGCGACTCTGGGGCAAGGCTGCACGGCGACTCTGGGGCAAGGCTGCACGGCGACTCTGGGGCAAGGCTGCAATGGACACTGACAAGGCTGCACTGTGACAAGGCTGCAATGGACACCGACAAGGCTGCACTGTGACAAGGCTGCAATGGACACTGACAAGGCTGCACTGTGACAAGGCTGCAATGGACACTGACAAGGCTGCACTGTGACAAGGCTGCAATGGACACTGACAAGGCTGCATTTAAATGTAAGTTATTTTTCCTTAAACTTCCCTCCTAAAAGTTTTTTTCCCTAAAATTTCCTCCTAAACTTGGGGTGCGTGTTATACGCCGGTGCATGTTAAACGCCGATAAATACGGTATATATATATATATACAAAGCCTGCAATGCATATATATACTAAATATACTGAATCAACTGCCTGCTCAATCTAGCTAACTGAATCGCCTGCCTGCTTAATCTATCTAAATTAAATTAAATATCACTCTCTCTCTCTCTCAACGCCGCAACACACTACAGAAGGCCGACGTGCAGGCTGGATTATATAGTGTGGGGCGTGTACTTAATCCCCTGAGCCTGATTGCAATGATTGGCCAAAGCATGCGGGTCATAGTGCATGCTTGGCCAATCATCAGCCAGCAATGCACTGCGATGACGCAGTGAATTATGCACCGTGACGAGCTGCTCGAATTTGGCGCGAACGGCCCATAATGTTCGATCTTCGTCGAACGATTGAACGGCGATGTTCGACTCAAACTCATGTTCGACTCGAACTCGAAGCTCATCCCTAATCAATATATGTCACTTTATAAATAAGTCACTGTATATTAAAGTACATGTATAGCGTAGCACTTTTTAACTTTCTGTTTTTACCAAAGGCTTGCAAATTGGCCTTGAAAATGGCTGAAAAAATGACAAGAGTTGGTTCCCTTAGAAATGAGATTTAGGAGCTACTGTATATTTGGAGTTTGTGGATTTTTTCAAGTGTTCGACGTACATCCGGAAACCTGAACTTTTCTCTGTTCACTCATCACTATTCAGGACTAGGGATGAGCTTTGAGTTCGAGTCGAACCCATGTTCGACTCGAACATCGCCTGTTCCACTGTTGCTGAATTTCAAACATTATGGGCCATTTGCGCCAAATTCGAGTGGCGCGTCACGGCCCATAATTCACTGCATTGCTAGCTGATGATTGGCCAAGCATGCACTATGACCCGCATGCTTTGGCCAATCACAGCGCGGAAAAAACAGACAGACATAATTGGCCAAAGCCAGGATGGCTTTGGCCAATTTTGTCTCAGGGGGTTTAGTACACGCCCCCCCACACTATATGAGGCTGCCTGCGTGGCGGCCTTGTGTAGTGTGTTGCGACGTTGGTTAAAGGAAAGAGACAGAGAGAGAGACAGTGTAATTTGATTTGAGTTAGATAGAGCAGGCAGGCGAGTCAGTTAGCTGCAGTTACAGTGTGTAGAGGATATATATGCATCCTAGGTGTTGTATATATATTGTGACAGCAGGAAGGTAAAGTCACCTGGTTGCATCCAGGGGGGTAGATATATTTCGCCCAGATTCAGGCTTTACGCCGACTTATACAACTAGGTGGAGAGTTGTATAAGCCCAGCTGAGGATAGTGGGCTCATGGATGACTCATACCTCTATGGAGAGTGTGGGGCGTCGTGCAGACAGGGAGTTGATGAGACCAGCTGAAGCTTATCAGCTCATTTAGGCCTCTATAAGAACTCCCAGATTCATTAGGTGTATGCTCATGCCTGGAAGCAGACCTGTGTGGACTTCCTGAAGAGAGTGAACCCTTGTGCGGTGAGACAAAGCCTGTGTGGCTATTTGCTTGGACATTTAAAACCAGGGACTTAGGGACTAGGACAGCACTAGGCTGATCCCAGTTGTTAGTTAGGAAACCTGTATGTTTAGTCAGAGGTCAAATTGACCAGGATTTATTTTGTTTATGTTTCTTTTGCTTTGCTGTGTTTTTGTCACTGTAAATAGAAAATAAACCGCACCTTTTTGATTTTGAAAACCACAACCTCCGTCTGCTGGGCCTGTTTTTGTGTGGGGAGCCCATCCCGGGGGTCACACACACCCGCTGCCGAGCTAACCCCCTCACAGTTGGTGGAGAACCAGTGGCAGTTTTTTTTAAGCCAGCATGGAGGAGATACTGAAACAGCTGGCTCTAGCAAATGCCAATCAACAGCAGACAAATGCAGGTTTGCAAAAGAGCCATGCAGCTCATCAACAGAGCCTTGCAGCTCAACAACAGAACTTCGCAGCCCAGCAGCAAGCTCATCAACAGAGCCTTGCAGCCCAGCAGCAGACAAACGCAACTTTGCAACAGAGTCTGGAGGCTCAGCAACAAGCCCAGCAGCAATCTGAGGCCCGCTTCATAGACCTGTTGCAGAAGCAAGAGCAGAGACTACAACAACAGATGGAAGCAGTAATGCAGCAACGTCCGCAGACCAGTGAGGAAAGCCGTCCCACTAATACCGCGTCCTTTGGGGTGAGTCGTTTATTGACAAAAATGACTGGAGAGGATGATCCAGAGGTATTTTTGACCACATTTGAAAGGACCGCTGAAAGAGAAAAGTGGCCTGAGGAGCAGTGGGCTGGACTAGTGGCTCCTCTGTTAACTGGTGAATCGCAGAAAGCTTACTATGACCTAGAGCCTAACCAAGCAAAAGACTATGTGATGCTAAAAGCTGAAATATTGGCAAGGCTGGGTGTCACCCTGGCTGTCCGGGCTCAGCGTGTGCATAACTGGACTTTCCAGCTTGGAAAACCCCCCAGGTCTCAAATGTATGATCTCATTCACCTGAGCAGAAAGTGGCTACAGCCAGAGACTTTGTCCGCACCAAAGATTGTGGAACGTGTTGTAATGGATCGGTTTTTGAGAGCTCTTCCTACTGCCATCCAAAAGTGGGTAAGCCATGGAGACCCAGAGACGGCCGATGGTCTTGTGGATCGTGTGGAGAAATACTTGGCTACAGAGAACCTGACGGTCTCTTCCAGAGACACTCGGACTTTTCACCCTAAGACCAGACCATCCCCAGGGGCGGATAAGATGATTCCAAGGGGTAAGGGTGGAGAGAGTGAGAGGGTGGGAGCTCTACCCCAAGTTTGGCGAGAACAGCCTGGGAAATCAGCGGCTCAAGAGGCGGCAAGAAGGATCGTTTGCTACCGCTGCCGGCAAGCGGGACATATTGCAGCAAATTGCCCGGTTGTGGAGGAACCCATGCAGTGTGACTTTCTGACGGGCAGACGTCAGTCGCTGTGTGCGACAGTCGCATGCACTGCCATTCGAGGAACTGAGAAACATTTATGCAAAATGTGTGTTAATGGTAGAAATGTTGTGGTATTGCTGGATTCAGGTAGCCTTGTGACCCTGATAAAGGCTGAGTTAGTTAAAACAGAGGTCTCTGGGAATAGCAAGGTAGCTGTTATTTGTGTGCATGGGGACACCCGAGAGTATCCAGTGACTACAGTGTGTTTCGAGACCCCCAAAGGTACCCTCTCTCATCCAGTGGGCTTAGTATCTCAGTTACCGCATGACGCCATTGTGGGAAGGGATTTTCCGAAGTTCTGGGAACTGTGGGATGATCCTGAGCCCCCCACTGGTGCCCCTATGTACCAGGAATGTGATAGCCAGAACTCCCCTGAGAGTGGTGAGGACTCTCCGGAATTTCCCTTGTCAGTATTGGCAGGGGAGACTCAAGAAACTGGAGAGGAGCCCACCTCCTCAGACGAAAACCTACCGTCTGTGGAGTTTTCTGATCTTGAGGTTCACAGGGAAAACTTTGCCACAGAACAGTTGAAAGACCCCGCCCTAATAAAGGCACGGGAAAACGTAGTGAAAATAGATGGCGAGTTAGTGAACCCAGATAATACCTGCACTTACCCATACTTCAGCGTAGAGAAGGACCTACTGTATCGGGTGGCAAAAAGGGCAGAAGAAACCGTTGAGCAGCTTGTGGTGCCCAAACCGTACAGGAAGTTGGTGTTGGAGTTGGCCCATGGGCACATTCTTGGAGGTCATCTGGGGACAGAGAAAACCCGAGAGAGGGTATTACAGAGATTCTATTGGCCGGGGGTGATGAAGGACATAGAAAATTATTGTTCCTCCTGCCCTGTGTGTCAGAGGTCGGCCCCGATGCCACATTTCCGTAGCCCGCTGGTCCCTCTACCCATCATTGAGGTCCCGTTTGAGAGGATCGCCATGGATTTGGTAGGTCCTATAATCAAGTCCGCTAGGGGGCACCAGTACATATTAGTTATAATGGACTATGCCACCCGTTATCCAGAAGCGATCCCTCTCCGAAATACCTCGGCCAAAACCATAGCCAAAGAGCTATCTCTTGTGTTTAGCCGGGTGGGTATTTGTAAAGAACTGCTTACGGACCAAGGTACACCCTTTATGTCCCGGGTTATGAAGGAGCTATGTAAATTGTTCAAAGTGACGCAATTACGTACATCTGTGTATCATCCCCAAACCGATGGGCTGGTTGAAAGATTCAACAAAACCCTAAAACAAATGTTGAAGAAAGTGGTGGATAGAGATGGAAAGGATTGGGACTGTCTACTTCCTTATCTGATGTTTGCTATTAGGGAGGTGCCCCAATCCTCTACGGGATTCTCCCCCTTTGAGTTACTGTATGGGAGACACCCAAGAGGGCTGTTGGATATTGCCAAGGAAACTTGGGAAAGTGAGAGTTCTCCCCACAGGAGTGTGATTGAGCATGTCGCCCTGATGCAAGACCGAATTGCACAGGTAATGCCCATCGTGAAAGAACATTTGGCCCAAGCGCAGTTAGCACAGCAGAGAGTGTACAACCGTGGAGCCAAGACCCGTACCTTTTCCCCGGGGGATAGGATACTGGTACTGGTCCCTACGGTTGAAAGTAAATTCCTTGCCAAATGGCAAGGCCCCTACGAGATAATGGAAAAAGTGAGCGAAGTGAATTACAAGGTCAGACAACCAGGAAGGCGAAAGCCCGAACAGATCTATCACGTTAATCTGTTGAAAGCCTGGAGGGATAGAGAGTCCCTAGTTGCAGACACTTGGTCACCAGCTCAAACTGGTTGCGTGATTCCTGAGGTTGGAATCGCAGCCACCTTGTCACAACCCCAACAACAGGAGGTTAAGGAGTTTGTGCTTCGCAACAAGGAGGTATTCTCTGAGCTGCCGGGACAAACATCTGGGGTAGAGCATGACATTATTACCCCGCCCGGTGAAAGGGTGAAGTTAAAACCCTATCGGATCCCAGAGGCCCGACGGGAGGCAATACGGGAGGAAGTACAGAAAATGCTGAACTTAGGGGTGATAGAGGAGTCCCAAAGTGATTGGTCTAGTCCCATTGTGTTGGTGCCTAAACCGGATGGGAGCTGGCGATTTTGTAACGATTTTCGTCAGTTGAACAAAGTTACAAAATTTGACACCTACCCCATGCCACGTATAGATGAGTTGATCGACCGGCTGGGAACAGCCCGATACATGACGACTCTTGACCTCACAAAAGGGTATTGGCAAATCCCCCTGGCCAAGTCGGCCAAAGAGAAAACCGCATTTGTAACCCCAGACGGGGCGTTCCAATATAAAAGAATGCCGTTCGGGTTACAGAATGCGCCGGCCACATTCCAGCGGAAAATGGACCAGATGCTGAGGCCCCATCGGAAGTATGCTGCGGCTTACCTGGATGACGTAATTGTCCATAGCACAGATTGGGCCTCACATCTGCCAAAAGTGCAAGCAGTCCTGGACTCTGTTCGGGAAGCGGGGTTTACGGCTAACCCCAAGAAGTGTACCATTGGGCAGGAGGAGGCCAAATATCTTGGGTACACCATTGGGAGGGGAGTAATAAAACCCCAACTCAACAAAGTCGAGGCCATCCAGAGTTGGCCACGTCCCAACAGCAAGAAGCAGGTACGAGCCTTTCTGGGAATCGCTGGGTATTATCGGCGATTCATTCCCCACTTTGCTTCTAAGGCTGTGCCCCTAACCAACCTGACGAAGGGGAAAGGGTCGGTCATGATTAAATGGACCCCCGAGGCTGAGGCAGCATTCCAATTCTTGAAACAAGCCTTATGTAGCCAGCCAGTGTTGTACTCACCCGACTTCTCTAAAGACTTTGTCGTACAAAGTGATGCGTCAGATGTGGGGTTAGGAGCAGTATTGTCCCAGGTCTGGAACGGGGAAGAGCACCCAGTCATTTACCTCAGCAGGAAGTTGAAGTCCCATGAGGTAAATTACGCCACCGTTGAAAAGGAGTGTTTAGCGGTGAAGTGGGCTCTAGATTCCCTTCGGTACTACCTGCTAGGTAGGCACTTTGACATGGTTACGGATCACGCTCCGTTAAAGTGGATGGCTCAAAACAAGGAAACAAATAGAAGAGTGAATAGGTGGTTCCTGGCCCTCCAGGAATTCAACTTCACAGTAAAGCATCGCCCTGGCGTTCAAATGGGGAATGTGGATGCTTTGTCTCGAGTACATGAATGCCTGATTGCTGGTGTTCCAACCCCGAGGTTAAAACAAGAGGGGGGGGTATGTGACAGCAGGATGGTAAAGTCACCTGGTTGCATCCAGGGGGGTAGATATATTTCGCCCAGATTCAGGCTTTACGCCGACTTATACAACTAGGTGGAGAGTTGTATAAGCCCAGCTGAGGATAGTGGGCTCATGGATGACTCATACCTCTATGGAGAGTGTGGGGCGTCGTGCAGACAGGGAGTTGATGAGACCAGCTGAAGCTTGTCAGCTCATTTAGGCCTCTATAAGAACTCCCAGATTCATTAGGTGTATGCTCATGCCTGGAAGCAGACCTGTGTGGACTTCCTGGAGAGAGTGAACCCTTGTGCGGTGAGACAAAGCCTGTGTGGCTATTTGCTTGGACATTTAAAACCAGGGACTTAGGGACTAGGACAGCACTAGGCTGATCCCAGTTGTTAGTTAGGAAACCTGTATGTTTAGTCAGAGGTCAAATTGACCAGGATTTATTTTGTTTATGTTTCTTTTGCTTTGCTGTGTTTTTGTCACTGTAAATAGAAAATAAACCGCACCTTTTTGATTTTGAAAACCACAACCTCCGTCTGCTGGGCCTGTTTTTGTGTGGGGAGCCCATCCCGGGGGTCACACACACCCGCTGCCGAGCTAACCCCCTCACAATATTTACACACTGTATTCAGTTTAGCTAGATCTGTTCCTGTTATTCTCTATACTGGCAGGCAGGCAGGTGATTGTGCTAGCTGCAGTGTTTCACTTAGTGTACTGTGTCCTTTGCACAGTGTGCACCAAAAGCTTACCTGAATACAATTGCTGGTGTTCTGATACAAATACAGGCAGGGAGCTGCAGTATTTTGCTTTAGTGTCCTTTGCACAGTGTGCACCAAAAGCTTACCTGAATACAATTGCTGGTGTTCTAATACAAATACAGGCAGGGAGCTGCAGTATTTTGCTTTAGTGTCCTTTGCACAATGTGCACCAAAAGCTTACCGGAATACAATTGCTGGTGTTCTGATACAAATACAGGCAGGGGGCTGCAGTATTTTGCTTTAGTGTCCTTTGCACAGTGTGCACCAAAAGCTTACCTGAATACAACTGCTGGTGTTCTGATACAAATACAGGCAGGGAGCTGCAGTATTTTGCTTTAGTGCCCTTTGCACAGTGTGCACCAAAAGCTTACCTGAATACAATTGCTGGTGTTCTGATACAAATACAGGCAGGGAGCTGCAGTATTTTGCTTTAGTGTCCTTTGCACAGCGTGCACCTAAAGCCTACCTGAATACAATTGCTGGTGTTCTGATACAAATACAGGCAGGGAGCTGCAGTATTTTGCTTTATTGTCCTTTGCACAGTGTGCACCAAAAGCTTACCTCAATACAATTGCTGGTGTTCTGATACAGATACAGGCAGGGAGCTGCAGTATTTTGCTTTAGTGTCCTTTGCACAGTGTGCACCAAAAGCTTACCTGAATACAGTTGCTGGTGTTCTGATACAAATACAGGCAGGGAGATGCAGTATTTTGCTTTAGTGTCCTTTGCACAATGTGTACCTAAAGCTTACCTGAATACAATTGCTGGTGTTCTGATACAAATACAGGCAGGGAGCTGCAGTATTTTGCTTTAGTGCCCTTTGCACAGTGTGCACCTAAAGCTTACCTCAATACAATTGCTGGTGTTCTGATACAAATACAGGCAGGGAGCTGCAGTAATTTGCTTTAGTGTCCTTTGCACAGTGTGCACCAAAAGCTTACCTGAATACAATTGCTGGTGTTCTGATACAAATACAGGCAGGAAGCTGCAGTATTTAGCTTTAGTGTCCTTTGCACAGTGTGCACCAAAAGCTTACCTTAATACAATTGCTGGTATTCTGATACAAATACAGGCAGGGAGCTGCAGTATTTTGCTTTAGTGTCCTTTGCACAGTGTGCACCAAAAGCTTACCTCAATACAATTGCTGGTGTTCTGATACAAATACAGGCAGGGAGCTGCAGGATTTTGCTTTAGTGTCCTTTGCACAGTGTATACCTAAAGCTTACCTGAATACAATTGCTGGTGTTCTCATACTAATACCACAGGCAGAGTGTTTAAAATTACAAACAGCTTCTACATAACAACAAACCTACAGTCCCTGTCTTGTTTTCACTGCCTGTATACTGCTGTTCAGAGTATATAGGGCCTGGGGGCCCCACGCCTTTGCTTTTTTAAATTTGGGTGCGGGATTCCTCTTAATATCCATACAAGACCCAAAGGGGCTGGTAATGGGCAGGGGGGGGAGTACCCATGCCATTTTTCTCAATGATTTTCATCCATATTGCCGGGACCAGATATTACATTAAAGCCACAAGCAGTTTTAAATGACTTTTTTTCCTTTAGAAATGTCATTTTGTGCAGGGACAGTTCTAAACACGGGAAACACGTGCCACTTCACAGGCATACTATAGAAGCCCCCCAGGTACCAAATTTAAAGTAATATTTCACTTTTATTGTTTCACTTTAAGCATTATTAAAATCACTTCTCCCGAAAAAACGGCCGTTTTTAAAACTTTTTTTGCATTAATACATGTCCCCTGGGGCAGGACCCAGGTCCCCAAACACTTTTTATGACAATAACTTGCATATTAACCTTTAAAATGAGCCCTTTTGATTTTTCATGTTCGTGTCCCATAGACTTTAACGCTGTTTGCGCGTTCGAACTAATTATTTGCCTGTTCACATTTTCTGCTGCGAACCGAACTGGGGAGTATTCAGCTCATCCCTAATAAAGAGCAATAGCCCTCTTGACATATTTGGAATAATTGGTGTACAAGCCTGGATCCTACCTTTCTATGTGGTTAAAAAAGGAACCTACCTTCCACCTTTTTCCTTTATTCCTTCTACCTCTATTTGCTGAGCCAACAGTTGATGGAATGAAGTAGCCTCTGGCAGTATATACTGTATATATTAATTTATATATATATATATATATATATATATATATATATATATATATATTAGGGCTGTTACTGATTAAAAATGTTGTGTTCGATTAATCGTTTTTTTTTTAAATTGATTAATCGACTAATTTTGATTAATTATAACGCACATACAGATCCAACTACCTTTAGCTGATCTCCTTGCAGGCTGATTCCCAGTGCAGCTACCAACCCCTGGAAAAATGGATAGCAGGATGCAAAAAACACACAAAGGCAGCGCTCGATGGGAATAGCATTAAAACTTTTATAGTCTTCAAGTAGGTAACAAAATAAATATTGCACTGGAGATAAAATCTAAAAAATCAAAAAAAGCGAGGAATACCTAACGGTAGCAAAAGCAGTCATAAAAACATGTAGCTAAGTATGATACTGGTATAAAAATGTTTACAACGATACCACTGCTGAATCCAGATGAGGAGGGGTTAACATCAGTCCATCGGCATGTAGATGTCCCGTGAAGGGAACTATCACAAATTCCAGTGGATGGCTATAGAATCCCAGGTTGATAGAGGGAAGTGATAGAGGGAAGTGTAACAGCCTTTGCGTGTGGCAGATAGTAAGGTCCCGCCAGCATGCAGATATGAAGGCACAGCAAAGGAGCCCTTCAGATGGACACGGCAAGCCCCGCCGGTGTTCGTGACGGAACTCCCTGAAGACTCGGAAGCCGGCGGAGAGGTGAGCTCCGATCAAAAGAATTTTGATCGATCAAAAACATTAATCGAGGAATTAATAGTTAATTTCCACAGCCCTAATATATATATATATACAGTATATATATATACTTGACACATATACGGTATATATGTATCAAGTTGCCAGGTAGAGGGCACATAACATTTTAAAGGATAGTACCCAACTAAGTTTTGATTTAATTTTTTTTAGATGCTACTATTGGGGTAGTGTTATAGGAGGTTATTGATGAAAACATATTTTTTTCCGCGGATTTTAAATTTAGTACGTTTGAGGTTGAGCTATGGTGATATGACTTATTATGTGTATTTTTTCATACATGTCATTCTTAAAAGATTGTTATGTGAGTGTTTGCCTTATGTTCTATGTAGAACTATGCCTGAATTTTTTATTGTATAATCTGTGACTGTACAATGAAGATCCATTTTTTTAAATTTTGAATCTAATTCCACCTTATCTTATTCTTGGGAAGCGATTCACATATGAATTTCTGAGTGGACTTACTCAAAGACCAAAGCTGTGTTTCTCATGTCACAAGGCAGCAAAGAAAAAAGTATAATTTATATAATTGATCTTAGATTTATGTTGTTCTGGTTTGTGGTTCTCCTTGTCACCTGCCTTGGCTATTATTTTATTAATGACTGTTTGCTATAGCAACGTAATTTCCTGATGAAACGCATCGGGTGTAGCTACGCTGTGATGTCATCACGCACAGTGCTGGCGAGAGTTTGGTGTGAGGAACTGCATGTTTTGAATGTCTGTGGATTTTGTTTTATACGGTTTAAGGATTTGGCCTGTAAGTGCATTACATTTTAATAAAAGTGAATTTTAAAAATACTACACTATGGTCTGCACCTATTATCCCTCTGTTGGTTGCCAGTAACATTGGTCCTGGATGGATGTGATTGTGGCTCTGAGTACCATCAGAGGCATTTAGTTATAAAGTGCTGCTGACCATTTAACTCTTAATGATCCACAGTATCCGTTAAGAGGCTTGTGGTCTTATTTTATGCATGTGGAGGTGTAAAACACATGTGTGGTGTCATTACAACACTGTAAAGAGGATGTTTCTGCACATTTAAAAGAAAAAAACGTTTGGACTGTTGTTTTGGAACTTTTTTGCATCTACGCATTTAATCACAGATCACTATGTGGTTTTATATGGATGGTATGGTCACTTTGTAGCACTTTCTATATATTTGGTTCATTTATGAATAGATGTATATATGAATTCTAATTGCTGCACAATTTGCACTTTATGTATGGTAATATCTGTATACATGCAATTATAAAATATGTGGAGGTTGATATAGCTCTGCACTTTAAATTTTAATGTTTTTCTAAATTTGGTATTACAAATTGAATGTTGGTGGCTTTATCTGTTTTTCATGGTTTATTTTTACTCCAGCGCAAATTATTCACTTTGAAAATGTTTTTTTTTTTTTTTATAACACCAATCCTTATTCAGTTTATTACAGTTCTAATTTTGCTTCATTCTCCATTACTATGACTGGTGAGGATCAAGCTGTAACTCCCATACGGGGGGGGGGGGGAGTCATGGTAAAGACTAGGCCTTTTGAAAACTTTCACCTAGGGAAGTTTGCACTGCAGATGACAGAGGGGGCCCACATTCCCTTGCTACACTAAATCTTATGTATGCCAGTAGACTATTCAAATATTCTAACTATACCGTGACCAGAATTTACACTGAAATCATTAGCCAACCAGCAAGTAAAAAGTTTAGTTAGAAACTTCAAAAGTAGAAGGACATGTGTAGGGCATATCAATAATTTACAAATTAGTATTGAGAAGTATTAAATAGCTTGGCTTCCCAATTAGCATAAATTGCTTAGAATGTACCCGTTAAACATATGGAGCTTTATCTCTTCCGAATGTATTCTATTCTATAAAATGACATCTGGGTGGTGTCACTGTGGCAGTAAGCAATTATAAAACCAATCGGTTGGATTGCTTGCTTTTCCATTTATGATAATGCATTCAAAGAACACACAGGGTAATTTGTTAAAAAAGTAAAATTTTGTGTGATATTCATTCTCCGCCTACGCCATATGCGAAACTAAATGAGGGTCTTCATTAAGTTTCTTCTCCTTCCGGGTGTCCTCCAAAACAATGACAGCCTTGGAATATCTAAAATCTGTTCTCTATCTTTAGAATGGTCACTGTTTTCCATGAAAAACAGGAAGACAGCTTTTAAAAGCATCATGCTCATCTTCGTCTTGTCTTTTGATGGCTCTATTTTGGTCCATGTTCACAAGTCCCTAAGGATGCCTTCCAACTGTGTCCCATATTCAGGAAGGTGACTGGATAATTGTCAGAAATTACTTGAGAAACTTGCTTTGGAATTCCTATACAGTAGATAGTTTTCTTTTGTTTATTCTACAATGGAATTATTGGTACAACTGCTATAGAAGAGCTAAGAGGTCCGAGGCAACTTGAGATCTTCCTGTAATTGAATTCTTATTTATTATTATTTTTATGCTTACTTTGCTCAGTAGTTGCTTATTTTGACCACTTGTGTGTAGCTTTTTTTAAGGGCTGTGTGGTTGACATTGTAAATACAAGTAGAGACAGTTAGGTTAACCAATTTCCTTTTTGACCTAAGGCAAAGCACCAGCAGAATACTTCACATGGATATAAATATGTATATATAAAGGTGAATTCCAGACAAATATAAAAGACACAAATACATGCAGCTCTGGAATTATTAGTATATTATTAAATGTAATTTTTTTTAAATACAAGTGGTGTAAGTACCTGTATTTGAATTGTACTATTGCAGTAAATGGTACATCAGAGCTCAGAGAATTGGAAACATGAAGCAGTATAGTGATCCAAACTGCAAAGAGCATACATCATACATTGATGCATTAGCCAAAATTTATTACACGTGTGGCCACCACCCAACTGGACAAAAGGTAATTTTTCATTCCACTTTTGTTGAATAATTCAGGCTAAATCAAATTTGCATCTGATTGGCTGCAGGCACTGTTCAAGTATTCTGACAGCCATGAGTGCCGGCTGTAAGAATTCAATAGCAGGCATTAACATCCATACTGTTAACATGTATGGCCAGCTTAACAAGGAGAGAGCTGCTTTTACGTTCACTATTTATCCAAGGCTGTGAGTGAGTGAAATTAAATCTGCAGCAGGGAAAGATCGTGTCTCCCACCTGCCCCTGTGTTGCGTGAAAGAGCTTTATAAGTCTCAGGACCGGATGAACAGAAATATGAATACTTTGTAAGATAAAACAGCTTATATGTATGTATATATATATATATATATATATATATATATATATATATATATATATACATACCGTATATACTCGAGTATAAGCCGACCCGAATATAAGCCGAGGCACCTAATTTTACCACAAAAACTGGGAAAACGTATTGACTCGAGTATAAGCCGAGGGTGTGCCTCACTTTGCCACATTGTGTCCATGCCTCACTGTGTCCATGACTAGTCTGACGTTTAACATGGGAGTCAATGGAAGTGGTGCCCGGCTTTGAAAAATCGGTGCTCCCCGGCCATAAGTCCCCTGGACAACAAACTTTGCAAACGTGTAGGGGAAGAGTGGAGCTACATGTGTGGGGTCCATAGGACCTACGACCGGCCGGTACCGGGTCCCCAAAGTTACCAGAGAAATGACCGTTTAACATGGGAGTCTATGGAAGGGGTGCCCGGTTTTGAAAAATCGGTGCTCCCCGGCCGTAGGTCCCCCAGACAAGAAACTTTGCACACTTGTAGAGGAAGAGTGGGGCTATATGTGTGCCGGTACTGGCTCCCCAAAGTCCGGGAGATCAGGCGCAAAAAGGTGACTCGAGTATAAGCCGAGGGGGGCATTTTCAGCACAAAAAATTGTGCTTAAAAACTCGGCTTATACTCGAGTATATACGGTATGTTCCTTTTCATCCATGTATTCAGTTGTTTCCCTGGGGTTCAGCTTTAAGTGTCTCTGGAGTTCCTGAGGTTTTAACCTGATCTATATACATAAGTATACTTTTAAACTACCAAAAGTTATTTTTACCATAAATTATTGCATTTGCGTGTTTTGTTTTGTTTTTAACAGAAAGCATTTGCGGTGTTTTTAAATGCTAAAGTAAGAGCCCATTCACACAGGGGCAACTTTGGATCCGACTTCAAATCGCCCTAGGTCGCCCCTAGTTGCCTCAAGTCGCGCTGGCTGAGGAAATCAATGTAAGTTAATGGAGCCGTCTTAATGGACACTACTTCAAAAAAGGTCCCTGTACTACTTCAATCCGACTTCTAGGCGACCTGTACCCATTGATTTCAATGGGAGTTGCCTCTGAAGTCGGATCACTGTCTTAATAGGAGCAACTCTCCAGGAAGAGAAAATACATTTCTCAGGCAAACCTCTCCCTCCCCCCTCCCTCCCACATAGCTGATTCTTGTTTGATTGGCCACTGGAATGTCTCCTGTCCTGCAGGCAACTTGAAGTTGCCTTGTAAGTTGCCTGGAGTCGCACTGTGATTCATACTCAAGTCGTGTCTGAGTTGCCTCATAAAATCATGCTGGAAGTCGTGTTGCCCCTGTGTGAATGTGCTCTAAAGGTAATTTAGCAGCAGAAAAAACAAAAACATTATTAGGTTTAGCAGTTTGCTTTGATTCTTCAGGGCCCAGGGTCCTGGGGTGCAGTTAGGTGTGTTTGCTTTGCTTATATATTTTTGCTTATATATTTTGTGCTTGAAGTGACCCTGTCAGACATGTGTTTCAAAACACTGCTGCTTCACTGGTATCTACAAGTATTCAACACTTCCAGGTGTGTGGAATACCTGCTCCCCCCCATTGCATGTTGTGGTTCATTCTGTTGGTTCTTATATCTCTATGGGCAGGGCTGGGACAAGGAATGGGCAGGAGGGGTGTCTGTCCTGGGCGCTACAATATCATGTGAGGTGGGGGGCACTGCATTGAGAGTTCCTACCTACAAGCTGGCAGGGGTATTGGAAGAGGGGGAACTTTTCTTTGGGAAAAACGTTTGCCTGCAAAGAGAATTTATGCTTGGGGGAAAGTGTGCAGAATAGTGCTCTATTTTTTTTGGAGGGAGGAGGTTTTTTTTGCAGACACATAACATACACAGTTGGTAGCTGGTGGTACATTTTTTAGGTGGGTCAGTCGGTCGATTGATCAGTCGATTGGTTTCCGCACTTACCCCATCTAGGTCGCGAGCTTTCCCTGGGCGATGGGCCTCTGTGTCTCCTCTTTCCTCTGCTTTCCCTGCCTCTCCTCCCTACTCCTCCTCTGCGGCCAATAGAATCACTTCTCTTCTCAGCCAATCGGGTCTCAGGACTCCCTTCCTGAGCCGAGATTGGCCAGGAGGAGAAGCAGGAAGACAATAGGGAATATTAATTTGCTATTGTCACAGAGTTGGATGGGTTCAGGGCGCAGTGCTCTGCGCCCCAAGCCCACCCATTTTTTAAGCGAATTAGAGCCTCTGGCTCTAATCACGTGCTTCTAAAACACAAAAAAAAACGAAACTCCCATTGGAATCAATGCTTCCAGCGCTCTGCATGTAGATAAGGGGTCGGCACCCCTGTGCTCCATATGAATGGGCCGCCGCTGCTCAAAAATTTTAGGAAGAGGAGGGAAACGTTTATCATCTTTGCCCTAGGCGCTAGATGATCTTGTCCCGGCACTGACCATGGGACATATGATCTGGCAGAAGGAAGCAATGCATGCAGCAAGGGAAACAGGAATTAAGCCCATCCAATTAATAGAATACTTGCAGCAGGCCTGGGAGCAGCAAAGCAATGTTATTTCAAGATACAAGCTGCCAGATAGACAATTATATTCCCTCTTTTAGCAGCTATGCTTTTAGCAGGGTTGCCAACCTTCAGTAAATTTACAGACAGTTTGAAAAAATCTGTGATTTTTTACAATTGTCTGTAAATATCAGGGGCATATAATTGGTCATGCTATGTTGACTTATTAAGTTTAAACCAGGCAAATTACTTGTTGTGGGTATTGGAAGTGTTTCCATATTTTTATGTGTTTATCATAGGTGTGCGCAAGGGGTGTGCCAGGTGTGCCTGGGCACACCCTAATCCTGGGGTTGGCAACCTGTCAATGGTGGGAAGGTGACAGGTAAACCACAATCCTTCCTTGCTGGTCCTCATAACCTGGGCAGGAGAGGCAGCGGGGTGGAATTTAGTGGAACCGATCTGTATTTTCCTCCTGCAGCAGCTGAAAGTAGGCTTCTCCTCCTCTCCCTTTTGTCAACATTCAGCTGCCACAGGAGGAAAATATAGGGGATCGGTACTAATATATGTTATAAGAGGGTACCTATGCGCCTACCAATAGGTACAACTAAACGAATACATAAAGTGCTACTATAAAGTGCTAAATATAAAGTGCTAGTATAAATACCTGGTAAATATATAATAAGACATACAGCAGCTAACTTCTATGGTGTAACCAACACAAATAAATACAATAAAAGAATATTGAAGCAGCGCTAAATGTCCATGTGCAAAGACAATAAAATAAAGAATGTGCTATAAAAGTGCTATAAATATAATAATGACAAATCCAGTACATGTGCTATAAAGAATCCATAGATAATAATAATAACTATAAACATGTTGTGACAGTAGGAGCTACTGTCACGGTAAAATGGACAGTTTGCTGGACGCAGGGTGTGCACATTTGCGAGGTGCAAGACTACAGAGCGTAGATGTGAACTAAAGAAGACTGCTTTCGCAGCTTTCTCCAGGTTTTGGTATTCTAGAAAGGGGCTTTGTAGTTTGGAGATTCCACAGTGTCTTGGGAGGGATGGGATCTCCAACTCTGTGTCCAGACTTTGCTGATTACCAGCAGGGTGTGTGCTCAGGTGAGCACAGCCCTTATAATGAATGTATGGGAAGACCTCATGGCTCCCAGTTGGAGACGGCTCCACACCAAGAGACAGGAGGTCTTCAGGAGTCAGAACATTGGTGACTGCAAGAGGCAGAGCTGTGGACGCTAAAGGGAAGCCGTCTACTTTGAGGAGTCCGGTGGTCTGGGTGACCAGGAAAGTGCAGAAGTACTGCTACAGAGAGCCAGGTGGGCTAGCATTTTCTGTTATGTGTATTTGATGGAGAAGAACCCCTGCGTGGGAAACCTTTGTTTGGACTTTTATTTTGCCTTTTCTAATAAAAATGGGCTACCATGCCCTTAAATATAGTTCTTGACTGGCTTGAATCGCTGGGAAAACGCATCTACCACTTGAGCTAAACAACCCCCATCTCACAGTGTATAGTGTGCAAAAAATTCAAAAAACATCCAAAAATTGAAGTGTCCCAAAGAGATATGTAATAAATTTGTAGAAAGTTCACACATAAAATGATGGTCTTCCCAAAAAAGTAAAAGTATCAACAACCAAAAGCAGGAGAGAGGGAAGGAACAGGTGTGGGAGTCCAGCTCATCACATCAAAAGGGGAATCAATAGGGAATCAACCACAATTTGTTTACATGAACAATCCTCCCCCGTTGACACCAGCCTCTCACCTTACCCCCAAGGGGTCGGATACAGCCTACATTACAGTCGGATGTGGTGGTGCTGCGTGGTACCAATGGATGGAGTCAGGTAGTACAACCTGTGCTGGTTAAAATTAATCAACAGTGGAACTGGTTGGTACAGTGCTTTCTAATGGTGTGGCAAATGATCTCCCGGTTTCCTGTGAGGGTGCTTCTGGATACGGTTCAGTACGGAAGGCGCTCTGGGGGGCTGCTGGAGACAGAGGTCTCTCCGCCTGATGCGGTGATGGACATGTCTGCTAGTGCGGTCCGAGGTGTGGCTGAGCAGGGATTAGTAAATGGCGCGGATACTGCCTCACCCGCTAGACCTCCTAAGAAGGAAGGGCCAGATATGGACGCAGCAAAAGCAGAGATTCTGTCTGTCACCTGCAGAGAGGTACAATTTGGGGTACCCAGAGACGCTCTCAAATATAGTATGGAGAGGAACAAAAATTGTAACATGGAAAAGTGTGAGTTGGCAAAGATGGGTACTGCTAGAAATGGGTCATGCGTTGTTCAATGTCAGTTGTTGGGACAACTGCCCACAGAGATTTGGACAACAGGTGAAGTGAAGCCTTGTGAAGGTCTCATAGGGGATAGCTGCTCACCTGTGTGTTGTCCCTCCTTGGGCTTGGCCCTAACAAACCCTGACCAAGAAATAACTGATGATATTGATAATTGGAGAAATGGTGACTTATTACTGAATGTTAATGTAAATAATGGCCTGGATATGAAAATGAATAATTTATTGGAAAATTAGTGTGATACACAGATGTTGTGCCCCGGGGAGTTGGTAGTCAAGGGCAAAGGAGTTGGTAAACCCAAGGGACCTATTGTGATGGGGAAAACAGGTACCAGTGAGGGAAAAGGTGGTTCCTCATCAGGCGTAGTGTCGGGAGCAGGTTCCTTACAGAATCCAGAAACTGAGTTTAAAGGAAGTAGCAGGAAAGGCAGGGGCTGCCAGAAAAGAAACGTGAGCTCAGGAACCCCAAGGACAGAGGGAGTAGGCTGGGGATACAGAAAGGTAGGACCCCGTTGCGATCCTGGGTAAGGCGTGCCTAGAAACGCACCCGAAAAAAAGATTGGGCCTACGCAGCGAACAGCTGGCACAGAGGTGCCCCAATCAAAGATTCGGACTTGTGTGTTCCGCCCCCTTCGGGTCCGAAACATGGGGGGGAGATATGTGACAGTAGGAGCTACTGTCACGGTAAAATGGACAGTTTGCTGGACACAGGGTGTGCACATTTGCGAGGTGCAAGACTACAGAGCGTAGATGTGGACTAAAGAAGACTGCTTTCACAGCTTTCTCCAGGTTTTGGTATTCTGGAAAGGGGCTTTGTAGTTTGGAGATTCCACAGTGTCTTGGGAGGGATGGGATTTCCAACTCTGTGTCCAGACTTTGCTGATTACCAGCAGGGTGTGTGCTCAGGTGAGCACAGCCCTTATAATGAATGTATGGGAAGACCTCATGGCTCCCAGTTGGAGACGGCTCCACACCAAGAGACAGGAGGTCTTCAGGAGTCAGAGAGGCTGTAGGTGACAGCCAGAACATTGGTGACTGCAAGAGGCAGAGCTGTGGACGCTAAAGGGAAGCCGTCTACTTTGAGGAGTCCGGTGGTATGGGTGACCAGGAAAGTGCAGAAGTACTGCTACAGAGAGCCAGGTGGGCTAGCATTTTCTGTTATGTGTATTTGATGGAGAAGAACCCCTGCGTGGGAAACCTTTGTTTGGACTTTTATTTTGCCTTTTCTAATAAAAATGGGCTACCATGCCCTTAAATATAGTTCCTGACTGACTTGAATCGCTGGGAAAACGCATCTACCACTTGAGCTAAACAACCCCCATCTCTCAGTGTATAGTGTGCAAAAAATTCAAAAAACATCCAAAAATTGAAGTGTCCCAAAGAGATATGTAATAAATTTGTAGAAAGTTCACACATAAAATGATGGTCTTCCCAAAAAAGTAAAAGTATCAACAACCAAAAGCAGGAGAGAGGGAAGGAACAGGTGTGGGAGTCCAGCTCATCACATCAAAAGGGGAATCAATGGGGAATCAACCATAATTTGTTTACATGAACAATCCTCCCCCGTTGACACCAGCCTCTCACCTTACCCCCAAGGGGTCGGATACAGCCTACATTACACAGTCGGATGTGGTGGTGCTGTGTGGTACCAATGGATGGAGTCAGGTAGTACAACCTGTGCTGGTTAAAATTAATCAACAGTGGAACTGGTTGGTACAGTGCTTTCTAATGGTGTGGCAAATGATCTCCCGGTTTCCTGTGAGGGTGCTTCTGGATACGGTTCAGTACGGAAGGCGCTCTGGGGGGCTGCTGGAGACAGAGGTCTCTCCGCCTGATGCGGTGATGGACATGTCTGCTAGTGCGGTCCGAGGTGTGGCTGAGCAGGGATTAGTAAATGGCGCGGATACTGCCTCACCCGCTAGACCTCCTAAGAAGGAAGGGCCAGATATGGACGCAGCAAAAGCAGAGATTCTGTCTGTCACCTGCAGAGAGGTACAATTTGGGGTACCCAGAGACGCTCTCAAATATAGTATGGAGAGGAACAAAAATTATAACATGGAAAAGTGTGAGTTGGCAAAGATGGGTACTGCTAGAAATGGGTCATGCGTTGTTCAATGTCAGTTGTTGGGACAACTGCCCACAGAGATTTGGACAACAGGTGAAGTGAAGCCTTGTGATGGTCTCATAGGGGATAGCTGCTCACCTGTGTGTTGTCCCTCCTTGGGCTTGGCCCTAACAAACCCTGACCAAGAAATAACTGATGATATTGATAATTGGAGAAATGGTGACTTATTACTGAATGTTAATGTAAATAATGGCCTGGATATGAAAATGAATAATTTATTGGAAAATTAGTGTGATACACAGATGTTGTGCCCCGGGGAGTTGGTAGTCAAGGGCAAAGGAGTTGGTAAAAGTGCAGAAGTACTGCTACAGAGAGCCAGGTGGGCTAGCATTTTCTGTTATGTGTATTTGATGGAGAAGAACCCCTGCGTGGGAAACCTTTGTTTGGACTTTTATTTTGCCTTTTCTAATAAAAATGGGCTACCATGCCCTTAAATATAGTTCCTGACTGACTTGAATCGCTGGGAAAACGCATCTACCACTTGAGCTAAACAACCCCCATCTCACAGTGTATAGTGTGCAAAAAATTCAAAAAACATCCAAAAATTGAAGTGTCCCAAAGAGATATGTAATAAATTTGTAGAAAGTTCACACATAAAATGATGGTCTTCCCAAAAAAGTAAACGTATCAACAACCAAAAGCAGGAGAGAGGGAAGGAACAGGCGTGGGAGTCCAGCTCATCACATCAAAAGGGGAATCAATAGGGAATCAACCATAATCTGTTTACATGAACAATCCTCCCCCGTTGACACCAGCCTCTCACCTTACCCCCAAGGGGTCGGATACAGCCTTAATGAATCTCCACCACTCCGGATGATACACTCCAGTTCTTGTACACAAGCAGGGATTGCTGCAACCTTTTTTACCACTTCCAACCGTAGTTTCCTAGGATATATCTCCTCTGCTGCCACTTCCAGCAATGTCTCCTCTCTACTTTGTATCACATCAAATAGGTACTAATATATGCCACCCCTCCTTTCCCTGTTCCTCTTCCTTCTGTTGCCCGGGTCCCCCATGTGCTCCCCCTTCCTCCCATTGTTTTAGGATGGAGAGCGGGGAAGAGGCCAGTAAATATGTCAAACGCATATGTGTTGGAGCTATGGGGTGCACACCCTAATGCAATATGCTGCCCACACCTATGATGTTTATATACTGTTTAAATATTGGTTACATACTTACATACTTACATAGTAGATAAGGTTGAATAAAGACAACAGTCCATACATTTTTCAGGCTGTCAGTAAAAAAATGTGCTCAGTCAGTACATTTTCAATCTTTTGTCAGTAAAAAATGCTGCAGGAGGTTGGAAACACTGGCTTTTAGATACATGTGACCTTGTGCTGACCTTCTCAGAAATTCAGTGGATATGAATACACGGTGGAACCAATCACATCTGCTTTCTGCTTTTGTTTTTGCTTTTGCATGCAGAATTTAGAAGGACTGTTACAACTCTGCTCTGTTTATTTTTTTCTTTCAAAATATATTGAAGTGTCACAAAATCTCACTTCAATCAAGTCAATGCACTGCGGTGTGGTGACATATGGTGACCCGAGTTACATGTGAGGATACATGTTGCATCTTTATGCAGGGCACTGCGCCACTCCTCTATGGTGTGAACAGGACACAAGGAAAACAATTGTCTTCTACTATATGTGCCCTTGCATTGAGCCCCTATTGATCTATGAAGCTCAATGCAGTTCAATAGATATACAGGAGGTCCCGGGGTTATGAACAAGAAAGGGACTGTAGGTTTGTTCTTAAATCAAATTTGTTTGTAAGTCGGTACTGTACATTTTATTGTGTAACTCCAACCTGTGCAGTGATGTGGGATGTTCCGGGCACTTCTATGTGTGCAGAGGTGGCCATGCAGTACTGCACTGTGGGGTGTGTCTGGCGCTGCAAGATGGCTGACAGTGATGTCACGCCGCCACCGTTTGTAAGTAGGAGTCCTCGCAACTCGGATGTTCATTACTCGGGGACTGCCTTTAGTGTGAAAAAGTAATGTAAAGGTCTCAATGGTTGCCTAATTGTATGCAGGGCATAACAAATTGATATTTGCCAGTCTTCTGGGGTTTTTTTCTTCAAATATTTCTTACTAAATCAGTTACCATACAAAATGTATGAATGAAGACACAAAGCTTTCGGAGATCCTCAAATAAAACAAAATCAGTGTGACTCAAAGAGGATTGTGCTGCAGATATAGGCTGATGAACTTAAATTTAGTGTAGGGATCTGTGTAGCCATTCCTATGTAATCACCTTATTTTTTCAATGACTTTGGAATCTCATATCCCACTATACCTTGTACTCCTCATCCATCATAGATTTAAATAACTGAATTATTCTAATAGGAGACATAAGATCAGGCCTTGTGCCTGTGCCATAAATAACATGATTACATACATATCAGACTCTTAATCTAAACGAAACCAAGATCAATTTCCAGTTTGAATCATTAATTTGTCTCTTCTAGAACAATAGTTAAATCAATATATGGACTAAGTCTGTCAATCTAATTTATATCATTCACATCACTATGCCAATGTTAGTATCTATAAATATTCTGATTCCAACAAAGGATTAAGTGTACATTGATATAGAGGATTTCCGTGATTTAAAGTAAACCAGACACATACCAGAGAAATACGGCTATTGCTGATTCTTTTATGAAAAAACGAGTTGCTTGCTGTTACCGTGAATCACTGGCTTAAAGTTAAATTCGAAGTAGCTATATAAAAAAAAAAATACAAAATAAAGCAGATAAGCAGTCATTCATGAAAGCAGCTGCCCCGGGTGCAGTGTTTTCCTATGGGGGGGGGAAATCATCACTCCTTTTATAGAAAGCAGATGACATCTATAAATCCGAGAGGGAAGATTCCCGCAATCTCCACTGTGGTGTGAGGACAGACTGCCTTTCTTCCTGTCTCCCCTTGTCATGTGACATATCACATGAGCAGAGACAAAAAGAAGGAGAAGCTGCTTTCATTCCCAGGTAACTGAGCTAAGTTAGGTAAAATAACCGATTTAAAAGATATGAGAATGTCTTGCAATAAAAGTGCTGTGGGGGTTAAAACTAATATAATACAAAATAAATAACAATTTATTAAAATAACACAATTTAATTTAGATGTGTCTTCAATAAAGATCACTTGGAAAAGAATAATAATAGATTTGAGTCAGTCATTCCCTATTATATTGCACAATGTTTTCAGGCACTGGAAGCTTGCTGGCAATATGAGAAATCAGGATGATGATCAATGAAGTTGCTTGTTTTTTAGCCAATCAGAGGGCTTGCATATATGTAATTTATTTGTTTGCTTGGAGTTCAGAGTTAGACGCAGCAGCATGTTTTCCCACTGACATTGATGCTGCGGGATATTTTCCTTCTACTGACGGCACTAAGGCTGGTCATACATTATACCTTCCCCTCCCCTCTAAAACATGCGCAGATCACTCCCATACTTAAAAAGTCCTCACCAACCTGAACAACTTAAGACCCATCTCATTGCTCTCATTCACCTCTAAACTTCTAGAACGCTTAGTCTACAGCCATCTTAGCTCCTACCTCAGTCAAAATACCCTCCTTGACCTCTTACAGTCTGGCTTTCGCTCGCAGCACTCCACGGAAACTGCCTTAGTAAAACTCACTAGCGATTTACTAACTGCTAAAACCAACAGCCAGTACTCCATACTCTACTACTTGAGCTCTCTGCTGCCTTTGATACTGTTGACCACCCGCTCCTTCTCAATTAACTAATTTTTTTTGGCCTCCAAGATTCTGCTCTATCCTGGTTCTCTGCCTATCTATCACAGCGCTCCTTCAGTGTTACCTACAACTCTGTCTCCTCCTCTCCATTGTCCCTTTCTGTGGGGGTCCCCCAAGGCTTTGTTCTTGGACCCCTTCTCTTCTCTATCTACACCTCCTCCCTTGGTCACTTGATAACTGCCCACGGCTTCCAATACCACTTATATGCTGATGACACCCAAATCTATCTGTCTACTCCTCACCTCACTCCTTCAATCTCCTCTCACATTACTAGCTTACTAATTGACATATCAGCATGGATGTCGCACCACTTCCTTAAACTAAATCTCTATAAAACTGAGCGATTAATATTCCCCCCCCCCCGTGCCCCCCTCCATGACTTCCTTGGCTGTAAGGGATAGGAGGGCTTAGTTCCTTGGCTGTAAGGGATAGGAGGGTTTAATTCCAGTTTAAAAGCAGTGATCCACCCAAAAGTAGAAGCTCCACTTGTTCGCACCCTCCCCGACTCTTCTGCCACATCTGGCACCTTTTGGGGTGGGGGGAGCGGATACCTGTCAAAACCAGGTATCAGCTCCCACTTCTGTGTAAGACCGCTGCATCTGAAAAAATTTCTGCCCCCCTGCTGCCTTCTGGGAGACACACAGGTCCCAGAAGACAACGGGACCATTTAGAAAGCACAGCACGATTCGCACATGCACAGTAGGCTTCACTTCCTGTTTCCCTTAGTAAGGATGCCGGCGCCTGCACCCAAAACCGATGGACGGGTCAGCTTCGGGTGCCGACATTGCAGGCTCCCTGGACAGGTAAGTGTCCTTATATTAAAAGTCAGCAGCTACAGTATTTTTTTTCCCCCAGGCTTGGACTCCACTTTAAGTATTGACAAATTATTGTCAGTTAAACAGGTCTATTGCAGAAATGTATAAATTGCTCTGGTCCATAGGAGGTGTATAAAACTGAGAGGTGAAGTGGTTAAAGTACAAGTAAACACTCCCATCCTTCTATTTTCTGAGATTGGTGCCACCTTGGCCTCTATTTAGATCTGCAGTTGCATATGGATCCTGCTTCTTTAAAGTATGTTATGCAGCACAGTGCTTGTGCTGTCTAATTTGGCCCTCTAACACCTGAAATACCTGGTTGATCTTGCCTGGTTCTGCCCTCCCCCCTGTAAACTGAGCACGGTTTATCATGGCTGCTGAGCCCCAACACCGTGGTCAGTTTACATGCCTCTCTCATCCGCAGCCCTTCTCTCTGTCTCCTCTGTCCTCCTCTCCCTTCCCTACCTGTCAGCTCTTACCCATTACGCACCCCCCCTCCTGCTGCTGAAATACTATTATATACGACATGCAATCCCCTCTGTTATAAAGCCGCCTTTGCTGCAGTGTCTGTTCTTTGTAAAAAATATGTCTATTTCTACCTGAATTCACAGTGCCGATTGGCGGTCACGTGACTCCTCGAGGCTCCCCCCCTCCGTGGTTGATTGCTCAGCTCTCTCTTCCTCTCCTCCCCTCCCCCCGACTAACGCAGATCGGCGCTGTGAATTCAGGTAGAATTAGGCATCTTTTTTTACAAAGAACATATACTGCAGCATAGGAGGCTTTATAACAGAGGGGATTGTGTGTAGTTTATAAAGTGGCTTAACAGCCACTTTAATTTTCGCTATGAGACTAGCATGTAAAAAAAAATGAAAAAAAGACGTATGAGCATTTGTCAGATAATCTCGTTGTGTGTACCAGGCATTATACTGTAAGTTTGGCTGAGAGCAGACATAGGCACACTGACAACTGTAAAGCCTCGTACACACGGCCGGTTTTCTCGGCAAGAAAACTGCTGGGAGAGCTTTTTGCTGAGAAAACCGGTCGTGTGTATGGTTTCTCGTCAGGAAAACTGCCGGGAATCTCGACGAGAAAAATAGAGAACCTGCTCTCTATTTTCTCGTCGGGATTCTCGCCGGCCTGTTTCCCGATGAGAAAACCGTGCATGTGTATGCTTACCTGTCTCCAGGTAAACCCGCGCATGCTCGAAAAGACTTTGACGCATGCGTGGTAGCATACAAGGGTAGTGTAGGGTGAAGCAAGATGGCGGTGACGGCATTGAATGTGATGAGCGCATGCTCGTCGTAGTCGATGATGTCACTGCGTTCTTGCCATTCAAAAGAACCGTGGTTCTTTTGAATGGCCGTGTGTACACTCGACGAAGCAAGGAAAGCTTGCCAGGAATCTCGTCAGGAAAACCGACTTTTTTTTCCTGACGGGATTCCCGGCCGTGTGTACGAGGCTTTACAGTTATCACCAGAGGCATGCCTTAAAAATAGCTTACATTTCACATGAGCTAAATAAAAGAATACAAATTTAAATACTGCAGAAAACAAGAATGGTAGGTTTGATGATGAAATTACTAACATTTACTGAGCATTTCTAACTAAAGCTTTCTTTCAGGAAACAGTTAAGCCTGTGTGTTTAGTTCTGCTTTAAGTTAAAATGAATCATAACGCAATTATACAGTATTCTGTATGTGTTTTACAATATATTGAATGATGATTCTTTTTTTTTTTTTTTAATTTATAAATTTTTTATTTAAACATATAAACATATCACAAAACTGGCCTCACATAACCAAATAGATGTTCCAAATAAGCCAGGGGGAGGGTGACAAAGCATATATATATCAATGCCAGGGGAGTTATTAAATCCCCTCCATTTAGCCTTCTTAATTTTAAAGCCTAGAAACAAAAAAAAAAGAAAGAAAAGGAGCAATGCTCCTCTCGGCCCTAAATTAATAATCAAACATCTCCTCTCCCTGCCCCCCTCTCTTCAATCTTATCTATCACCAGATTCATCTCCATCTCTTAGTTATATTTATAGTCTATTAATTCAGCGAGACAAAACTAACAACAATTGAACAAAACCCCAAACAAACAAAAAAAAAAAAAGGACCTATTATGGGGAAACCTCCCCTTAGGAGACCCCCTGGTGCTTCCCCCAATGCCATTGGATCAACTAAACAAGAACTTCCATGCTTCCCCCCTGATTATCCTAATTTTTATCAAGGAGGGTTCTTCCCTCTTCTGAAGCTAGGAAAGCATTCCAAGAAGACCAAGTCCTGGAATAGCATTCCTGCTGGTGACGTGCGGTAAGCACTAGGTCCTCTAATTGGCTTATTTCTTTAACTTTACGTATCCACATTCCTATCGTCGGCGGTATTAATGATTTCCATTTCAAGGGTATGCACGCTTTAGCGGCATCTAACAAGTGGCCTATGCTAGATTCTCTGTATTCCTTCCCTGTTATCTGGTTCGCATGTAATAAGAAGAACGCTGGGTCCTCCGGTATGCTTTGGTCTGAACAGATTTGAAGAATTCGTCTAACCTCCTTCCAGAATTCTTTCAGTTTGGGACAGCTCCAGAAAATATGTAGCATAGTACCTTTGTCCACCTGGCATCTCCAGCACAAGTCTGAAGTGTCAGGATAGATTTTTTTTAAACTCACTGGTGTTCTATACCACCTGGTAAGGATCTTAAAATTTGTTTGTTGTACTTTAACACATATAGAGGATTCATGTGTAAACCTAAAAATATGCTGTAGCTGTTCCAAACTGAAGGACTCTCCCAATTCCCTTTCCCAGTCCCGAACACATTTCAGAGACTGGGTTTCGGGCAATATCATCAGTATTTCATAGGTAGTCGATAGGGTATGTGACATTTTCCCTTCCTCTACACATAGTTTCTCAAATCTGTTAAATGATCTATCAAATAGTCCCGGAGGTGGGAGAGTGCTAAGGAAATGGGTGATCTGTACAGCATTCCAGAACTTTAATCTAAAGTCCCCTCTTTGTTCAATTAATTCTCCAATTGTCAACCAAACTCCTCCCTTTATAAAATTAAATGCTTGTATACTTCCCTTATTCACCAGGTGTCTAAATGCCACATCCTCATAGCCTGGTGTGAACAAAGGATTCCCCAATATTGGATATAGGGGGGACGTGGTATGAGTTATGCCAGCCATAGGGAGAATTTTAGAACAAAGTTTTGCTGTGTTTCCTATTAAGGGGTGTTTAGTCACCTCTCTAGGTACAAAGGGAAAGCACCATAGAATTCTACCTAGCGATACTGATATTTGACTCTGCTCAATCTGGACCCACAACTTAAAATCTCTATGTCTGTTCCAATCAATGACTCTACTCAAGTGTATTGCTTGATAGTATCTCTTTAACTCTGGTACCGCCAATCCCCCATTTCTTTTAGGAAGCATTAGTTGCTTCCTTTGCACCCGGGGATGTTTGCTTGCCCAAATAAAGTCGAAAATTAATCTCTGGCTCTGTTTAAAATAAATGGGTGGGATATACACCGGTAGGGCTTGTAATAGATATAAAAATTTGGGGAGAATGCTCATCTTGATGATGTTACAACGTCCTAACCATGTGTATAGGCCAGCATTCCACTTATTTAGTAGTGTCTTAATTTTTTGCAACAGTGGGGGAAAGTTTAGCTCAAAAATCTTAGCTATATTCAACGGGATAAGAGTGCCCAAATATGTTAGTGCTTTATTAGTCCACTTAAACTTAAACTTTTGCTCCAATTGCGCAGCCAACGTTTGTGGTAAATTAAGTCCCATTGCCTCTGATTTATCGAAGTTAATACGAAGGTTGGACAGGCCACCAAATTTCTCAAATTCCCTCATTAAATTAGGGATCGTAATCAAAGGGTTCGTCAACGAAAATAATATATCATCGGCATAAGCCAAGATTTTACTTTCCAAATTACCTGTATGCACTCCGGCAACGTCCTGATTTGAACGTATTGTACACAGAAGCGGTTCCAATGACAGGGCAAATAGGAGTGGCGACAGGGGGCACCCCTGTCGTGTCCCATTTAAGATTGGAAAGGTCTCTGATAATATGCCATTAGCCCGTACCTGGGCCCTCGGGCACGAATAAATAGAAGAGATCCATTGTAGCATCTTACTTCCGAAACCTCCATGTCGTAAAACTGATAACATAAAACTCCAACTTACCCTGTCAAAGGCCTTCTCCGCGTCCGTGTTCAAAAAGACACATTGTAGCTGCGTTGCGTTTACTATCTGTAATAGGTTGATAACTTTTGTGGTATTATCCCGTGCTTCTCGTGTAGGCACAAATCCAACCTGATCAAGATGTATCAAGTTAGGGATGTACTTTTGAATCCTATTTGCTAAAATTTTTGTGAAAAGCTTAAGATCAAGATTCAGCAACGAGATCGGTCTATAGCTTCCACAGGAAGTTGGGTCTTTTCCCTCTTTTAAAATAACCGAGATATGAGCTAGAATGATGATTCTTTTAACAATACACATGTCCAACTTATTAAACTCTGAATTGATTTAAAATATATTTGCCAAGATCTCAAACAATATAATAGATCAGCCAAGATTTAATAAGCTGGAAGTTTTGTAAAACATATAGAAAACAGATACTGTTTGCAATTTTGGGAAGCCCCCTCTTAAGTCCTCCTAGTCTGCACATTGCATGGTCTGCAGTGAAGGTCAAAATATTAAAGTGATTGTAAAGGCTTGTTCTTTATTTATATTTTAAATAACAAACATGTTATACTTACCTCCTCTGTGCAGTTGTTTTTGCACAGAGCAGCCCGGATCCTCCTCTTCTCTGATCCCTCATTGCTTCTCCTAGCCCCTCCCTCTTTTGAGCGCCCCTCAGTCAGCAGCTTGCTAGAGGGGTCACCCAAGCTGAGTCAGAGCTCCGTGTATCCATTCAGACACGGAGCTCCGAACTGGCCCCACCCCCTCTCAACCCTGATTCGCTGACTGACTTTGATTGACAGCCGTGGGAGCCAATAGCGCCACTGCTCTGTCTCAGCCAATCAGGAGGAGTGTACTGGATGGCTGAGGGGATCATGGACATCGCTGGAGAGAGAAGGAGCTTAGGTAGGTAATTGTGGAGTGCTGGGGGGTTTCTACACACAGAAGGTTTTTAGATAAAAAACCTTCTGCCTTTACAACTCCTTGAAGAACCTCTTTGACCTATAGTCATTCCAATGCTGTGCACTACTGCTGTGCACTACTGCATACAAGGTAAAGTGTGTTGCATTAAACTGCCATTTTTTCAAGAATGGCCTGCCAATGCATGGCAGTCCAAAAAACAAAAAAAAAAAAACAAAAAAAAAAAACAGACTGCACTTTTTTTTGTTTTTTTTTCTTCAAAGTTTTTATTGAACAAAATCAAGGAATACATCAACAAATAATCTCAGCTGGACATTAGAGAACAAAACTTACAGTGCATCTCATGTAAAAATTATACAGTAATAATGAGGAAAAGTTTAACAAAAGTTGTTACAATATAACCATTCAGAGTATAGTGAGTTCAGGGAATTGCAATCGTAGGTTAGATCTACAGAAGATGCTGACAATTGAGAGGAAGTGTCCCAATAAAGTAACGGAATCTGCGAGTGAGAGAGACAAAGTCTGTAAGGTAGGTCCAGTCAGCAAACAATAATGCTGTTGTAGAGATTATGGATAGGACAAATAGGTATTGATAAGGGAGGAAAGATCAGGAATAGAGAAAGAGTAAAGAGAGGAAAGAAGAAAAAGAAAAAAAGAGAAGCAGTCGATGGGATCGCACGGATCCCCAGAGGGTTTCAATGCAAGACTGAAGCAGCTGAGGGGGGACTATGGTTCCAGCAAATGAGACTATGGTTCCCTCAAAGTCTGAGGGAAGAAAATGTTCCACCCAAGGTGTCCAGGTTTTGCGGTGTTGAGGGATTCAGTCTAGGATAGTAGCTTCAATTTTGCTATGAATCATAGCTTGGGTGACTCTATTTTTCACTTCTGCTATATTTATTTTCAGGGTTTTCCAGGCTCTAACTATCGCCTGTTTAGCCGCTGTAGTAAGTTGAAAAAGGAGATGAAGTTGGGCCTTTGTATAGTCCCCCTGCACATGATTCAACAATGTCAGGGATGGGTCAGGGTCTAGAGCAGGGGTCCTCAAACTTTTTAAACAGGGGGCCAGTTCATGGTCCCTCAGACTGTTGGGGTGCCGGACTATAATTTAAAAAAAATATGAAAAATTCCTATGCACACATCTTAATTGTAGTGCAAAAAAAAAAACAGGAAAAAAATATTTAATATTTAAAATAAAAAACTATTTTAATCAACATAAACTTATTAGTATTTCAGAGACTCCCCTCATCACAGATCCCCCTCCCCATCACAGAACCCCCACCGCATCACAGAACCCTCTCATCACAGAACCTCTCCATCACAGATCCCCCATCACAGATTCCCCCCATAAAAAAGCCCCCATTTAAGGTCATCCATCACAAAGCCCCCATAAAAGATCCCCCATCACAGACCCCCCCATCACAAATCTCCCCATCAGAAAGCCCCCCAACACAAACTCCTCTCTATCACAAAGCCCCCCGTAACAGACACCCCCATCACAGAGCCCCCCATAACAGATCCCCCATAACAGACTCCCCCCTCACAGATCCCCCTATAAGATTCCCTCCATAACAGACTCCCCCATCACAGACTCCCCCCCATCACAGTCTTCCTCCAACCACAATAGAAATATGTGTATTCCAGAAAGTTTAACAATCAGCAGATAAAGATACTTCAAACACCTGGTGTTAGCGCTTCAATCATCCCGGCACCATGGTTGTTATGGTGTCAGGGTGATTGAAGCGCATTATTTCTATTATTACATTGTAATATAAAATTAAATAGTTCAACTCACCATAATGCAGAATCAGAATCAGTCGGAGCTCTGATGTCAATGTCCCCAGCCAGCGGAGTGCTTCCTTACATCTCAGGTGTCACTGTCCCCAGCCAGCGGAGTGCTTCCTTAAGTCTCAGGTGTCACTGTTACCAGCCAGCGGAGTGCTTCCTTACATCTCAGGTGTCACTGTCCCCAGCCAGCGGAGTGCTTCCTTACATCTCAGGTGTCACTATCCCCAGCCAGCGGAGTGCTTCCTTACATCTCAGGTGTCACTGTCCCCAGCCAGCGGAGTGTCTCCTTACATCTCAGGTGTCACTGTCCCCAGCCAGCGGAGTGCTTCCTTACATCTCAGGTGTCCCCAGCGGAGTGCTTCCTTACATCTCAGGTGTCACTGTCCCCACCCATCGGAGTGCTTCCTTACATCTCAGGTGTCACTGTCCCCAGCCAGCGGAGTGCTTCCTTAAATCTCAGGTGTCACTGTCCCCAGCCAGAGGAGTGCTTCCTTACATCTCAGGTCTCACTGTCCCCAGCCAGCGGAGTGCTTCCTTACATCTCAAGTGTCACTGTCCCCAGCCAGCGGAGTGCTTCCTTACATCTCAGGTGTCCCCAGGTGTCCCCAGCGGAGTGCTTCCTTACATCTCAGGTGTCCCCAGCGGAGTGCTTCCTTACATCTCAGGTGTCACTGTCCCCAGCAGAGTGCTTCCTTACATCTCAGGTGTCCCTGTCCCGAGGCAGCGGAGTGCATCCTTACATCTCAGGTGTCACTGTCCCCAGCGGACTGCTTCCTTACATCTCAGGTGTCACTGTCCCCAGCGGAGTGCTTCCTTACATCTCAGGTGTCCCCCCCCCATTGGAGCCCTTCTATATCCCAGCAGCGGTGTCTCCGCCGCCATTACAGAAGGCTGAGGGGGAACAAATTAGATGTGGCCATTTTCAAGAAGACCACAGACGAGTTATGAACAAGAAGGGAGCCTGCCGAGTGGCTACAATAGAAATGGAGCTGCGGCACTGCCCACCCGCCACCCCTTTCCACAACAGGTCACAGATGACAGACAGGCCCGGGGGCGGAGGTGGGCGGTGCCGCAGCTCCATTTTTATAGTAGCCACTCGGCAGGCTCCCTTCTTGTTAATAACCCGTCTGTGGTCTTCTTGAAAATGGCCGCCGGTGGAGACATTACCTCCGCCGGCCGGACCTCTAGCGGTGGCGAAAAATAGTGAAAAAAAGGTCAGGGGAGGGGGATTGCTGCAATGTTAAAGGGGCAGTCCGCGGGCCGGGTAAATCACACTGGCGGGCCGTATGCGGCCCGCGGGCCGTAGTTTGAGGACCCCTGGTCTAGAGTATCCCGGAGTAATGTAGAGGCCATGTGAAATATTATTGTCCAAAATTGTTGCACAATAGGGCATGACCACCAAGTATGGACGTGCGTACCCCTCTAGCCACAGCCTCGGAAACATACTGGTGGATAGACTGCACGTTTTTTTCAATGCAGCACACCACATGAGGTGTACTGCAGTATAAGCATTTTACATTGGGTTGCCATTCTAAATGAATTTTCCACACAAAAAACTCCTGAATTAGGTAACACAAAGAACATTCCTCCATATGGGGTGTGCAGAGTCTGGTTTAAGAAGGTTTCCCAAAGGCTGTTAAACTTCAATCTACCCCAAGTAGGGATAAGACAGTATAACAAAAACCAACAACGAAAGAACCTCTAGGAGTATATTTCAAAACATAGTTGGATATGGATAAACATTATATGCTCACCTCTTTTTATGAATAGCACTGGAGGTGCACCACGAACATCAAGCTTATGAGAATGTTGCTCCTAATGTATAGATCACCTTGTATGGATCTTCAAGCGATATGATGAACAATGGTTAAATAAATAAAGAAGCTATAATATGGACTCCTTTAGATCTCCAGTGGAATTCATCCCAAATGGGCTTTTTTACATGGGCTATTGCTGTGAATTTAAATACTTGGCATTGTTCTAAGGTTTCCACATCTGTGGCCACTGCAGGTGCTCAGCAGAAGGTTCAAATTACGTTTTCTACTGTATTCTCTGCAGTTATAGGATTTCCACAATTTAAATATGCAAATGCAAATTTGTAGCTAGCTAAAAAAATAAAAATACATATATAGCGCTACCCCCAGTTAAGAGAGCCGCTGGTTTGATTTCGGGCCCTGAGTACAGCTCCACCAACCCCCGGCAATCTTGTCTAGTCTCTCTTG
Organism: Rana muscosa; assembly: GCA_029206835.1. NCBI lineage: Eukaryota > Metazoa > Chordata > Amphibia > Anura > Ranidae > Rana > Rana muscosa. Next base: position 76,486,272 of record CM055127.1, read on the forward strand.
GCACAGTTAGTCTAGGGATGTTATCTATCACAATCTATACCTGATTATACACACACCCCAACTTCTCTGTCTTGATATAAGCACTATGTGCAATGATAGCAAGTGGTAAGGTAACGGCTTTACTTTAGGCTAAAAGACATAAGTCAAACATAACATACAACTTGCCTACAGAGCCCTGCAGCAATAGATATAGTGTACAGTAATAGCACAGCGTGGTAATCCACCACGCGCAGCTATTATTGTCTACGCGCCCTGTGGCGCACTAAACAATATTCTACCCCCTCCCTGGTCAGGCCTGACACAGAACTAAACTCAGTCTTTTGAATTAGGATTTCTTTGCATGCAAACTTGAAATGGTGGTGCACGTTCAGGAACAATAATGTAATCCACAAGGAACACTATGCTGGAGACCCTTTAACTCTGTCCTGCTACCGGTCTCCAGCGGAACAGCAAACAAATGATCGGTGGGCCAAGGCAGTCTATAGGCCTAAACACAGTACAGCCTATTGAATTGAGCAGGTGCTCGCTCACCACTCCGGACGCGATCCCAGTCCGGGACTTCCACCTGCTGTGTCTCCGCACACAGCGTCTGCAACGATTGGGTCCCCGTTCCAACTGATGTCCTCAGTAAACAAAGTCAGATGCCACCCAGGATATGCAGTGGGATGGAAGGCTCTTCGGAAGTTGTGCAAGGCCCCAGGCTTCAGGCCCTGCACTCCAGCAGATCCGCACAGGAAGACCAGTCAGCAGTCGCGCGGTGTCCAAAAGAGGCCGAGCTGTTCACGCCTCCTCCTTTTATCTCCCTCCCACAAGTCTCTGCGGTGGCAACATTGCACCCTGGGTGACAAACGGGACTTTGGGAAATGTAGTCCCGGGAAGTCTTAAAGGAGACCCCGCTACACATAATTTTTTTAAAGAACAATGAAGAACAATATCTTCTTGTTTGTGCTTTTATTCTTATATGACAGTATTTAAAAATGAAATTCTACAATAAGTTAACAATATGCCTCTTGTGCAACCATGCTTATTTTAAATGAATGTCCCACCCCCTAATTAATGCACATCCTCGTCTCCATTTCTATAGAACACCAACACAGCAGCCATTTTATAAAAGTCCAGCATCCAAATGTATTCCTCTTACTTCCAAGGTAAGCATTGTTTTTAAATATAATCCCACTAATGTATCAGACCTCCCTGCCAAACTATTGAATCTTCCATATTATTATTTTGAACATGAAATTTCTATTTCAAACTGAGAGATCTCTATTTTACCTCCTATATTCTTCTTTTACAATGTGTAAAAGAGAAAGGCTAGGATATGATGTACCTATTTATTCATTAATAAATTGTAAGCTCTACTTTTTTTTTTTTTACAGCGCACACAATAGTTATGCTTTATTGCAATTTTCACAATGGAAGTTGGGTTATCCCATTATTGAAAACAATGCACTTCTATTCTATCTCACCAGGTATCCCTCCAGTAACCAAAGTTCTCTTTCCTCTATTGACTGATACAAGATACAAATCTCTACAATGAATACAGTAAAAAGATAAATAAAAAGATAAATAAATTATATGCAAGCATGTAAATATGTAAAAGACACATCAGGAATACCTATATAATAAATCAAATTATATGCTCACTAAAATGCACTATATTTTCCCTTTAGCAGTCCATTTTGTGCCAACTATTCACTAAGTATATCTTGCATAAAGTAGTATGCACATGTCAGCTTACCAGGACAAACTTTATGCTGCAGGCATGATAGTATGAGGGTTTTATTTTGTGGAAAACATCTGTAGGAGCTATTTCTTGCAATGTACTATGCATTTTGTTTATTGCCATAGAGAACTGTACATTGCTGTCTAGACTTATGCAGTACATTTTCAGAAAAAACACAAATACTAAATAAATGGGACATAGCTGTCCATTATTTATTTCTTTAGAGATTTAACTCTTAAGCATACTCATATAAATGTGGTTTGCGTGCAAAACTAAAAACAACACATACACATATCAAGTAAGAAAAAGTATTTAGACATCAATTGTGTCGAATCACTAATATTTTGTTTGGCTCTGTAATTTACTAAAAAAGCACAACCAGCATAGTAAATATATTTAAAATACTTATTATTAGGTTGACTCCAATCTTCACTCTGTTGCAGCCAGCAATGCCTCCTCCCCACCAGGGCCGCCATCAGGAATTTTGGGGCCCCTTACACAGCTTCAGGCATGGGCCCCCTGGAACAGAGGAGAACCTGGGAGGGGGTGCTGCCGCCGCAAATTGAGAGGCGGGGGGCTGCCGTGAATTGAGAAGCGGGGGGTGCCACGAATAATTGAGAAGCGGGGGGTGCTGCCACAGCGAATTGTTGAGGTCGTCGGGGGCGCTTTGGGTGCTGACAAAAAAAAGAAAAAGGGGGTTGCCATCCGGGGCCCTGGCCTCTTACAAAAAAATAAAAATAAAAAAAAGAATTAAATAAAAAAAAATTATAAAAAAAAAGGGGGGTTGCCATCCGGGGGGGGGGGGCCCTGGGGACCTCCGGGCCAGTTACAAAAAAAGAAAGAAAGAATTTTTTTTTTATAAAAATAAAAAATTATAAAAAAAGGGGGGTTGCCATCCGGGGCCCTGGGGACCTCCGGGCCCCTGGGGACCTCTTGGCCCCTTACAAAAAAAAAAACCCTTACAGGTGTACTACCTGTACCCCTCTGATGGCGGCCCTGCTCCCCACACTGGAACAGTTAAAGTGTGTGTTAACCTAACATTTCATATTCCTGTTGTACCATGTACTTGTATTAACCACTTCAGCCCCGGAAGAATTTACCCCCTTTCTGACCAGGCAATTTTTTGCGATACGGCACTGACAATTGCGCGGTCGTGCAACGCTATACCCAAACAAAATTTATGTCCTTTGTTTCCCACAAATAGAGCTTTTTGTTTTGGTTGTATTTTATTACCTCTGTGTTTTTTATTTTTTGCACTATAAACAAAAAAAGACCAACAATTTTGAAAAAAAAAATGTATTTTTTACTTTTTGCTATAATAAATATCCCCCCCAAAAACGAATACTTTGTTTTCCTAAGTTTGGGCCGATATGTACTATTCTACATATTTTTTGTAAAAAAAAAAAAATCACAATAGGCTTATATTGATTGGTTTGCACAAAATTTATAGCGTCTACAAAATAGGAGATAGATTTATGGCATTTTTATTATTTATTTATTACTAGAAATGGTGGCGATCTGTGATTTTTATTGGGACTGCAACATTTCGTCAGACAGATCGGACACTTTTGACACTTTTTTGGGACCATTGACATTTATACAGCGATCAGAGCTAAAAATAGCCACTGATTACTGTATAACAGGTTAAATGTGTTCCCTCAGCATGTTCTAACTGTAGGGGGGATAAGACTGCCTGGGGGAGTAGACCGATCATTGTTCCTATAAACTAGGAACACACGATCTGTCTCCTCTACCCTGGCAGAACATGGATTTGTGTGTTTACATACACACATTCCTGTTTTGGCTCTGTCAGGAGCGATCACGGGTGCCCGCCGGACATCACGGCCGCCGAGCACGCGCATCTGCTCCTCAGAGACAAGGCAGGCGTGCGTGCACCCCCTTAACCCCTTACAGCGGCGGCCGTACAGCTACGCGATTTGCGCAGGAGAGCCATTTTGCTGCCATCAAAATACGGTGCGAGGTCGGCAAGTGGTTAAATAGCAATGTTTTATTTTCCTAATAATTCCTTTGTGTGAATTTACTGGTGATCCTCACAGTCCCCCTGCTTTCCTATTTCAAACTGACCTTGCCAGGGCATAGAAGCACATCCATCCCAGTGTGGTCAGTTTTCTTTTAGCATTCTAATTAGAAGCATAGCCTGCCTGACCTCCAATGATCAGTGCTGACACACCAACCTTCACAGCTAATCATTGGGAAGATCAGGGTGCTGTTGTTTCTCTGGATCCTGCTGACAATCCCAACGGAGAGGGATTAGAACACTTGTAAAGTTTTTATTGCTGTCTGTGCCCTGGTTAGAGAGGTTCACCCTCTCTGTTTGTCTAGTTTACTATTATCACCGAAAGTAAAAGTGAAGGAAGATCCCACATTTTGGGCTGTCCCCAGAATTGCAATAGAGAGGAACTCTCCCAATAGGGGCACTAGTTCTGGTGACAACCAGCTTTTTCCTCACATTGGAGAGATTGCCTCTCACTTCCTGTTTGGGGTATGGGACAGGAAGTGAAGGGAAACCTTTCCAATGTGACATATACAAACCTGACAGGGGTTACAACTTTAAAACAATCTACTATCCACTATTGCTCTCCCTCACACATCCACTTGCCGCTCCCTTCCTCCACTAGAAACACATATAAACCATACAGAAGAGTGACCACAGAAAAAAGACCAAGTGATCCATTAAGTCTGCCCCATTTTGTATATGTATATATATATATATATATATATATATATATATATATATATATATATATACACCCACACACACACACACTCACCGGTCTATTTATTAGGTACAACTGTCCGTTTGGTAACACAAATTGCTAATCAGCCAGTCACATGGCAGCAACTCAATGCATTTAGGCATTTAGACGTGGTGAAGGCAACTTGCTAAAATTCAAACCGAGCATCAGAATGGGGAAGAAAGGGGATTTACAGTAAGTGACTTTGAACATGGCATGGTTGTTGGTGCCAGATGGGCTGGTCTGTTTATTTCAAAAACTGCTGATCTACTAGGATTTTCACACACAACAATCTCTAAGGTTTACAGAGGATGGTCCGAAAAAGAGAAAATATCCAGTGCATTTGTGTGGAAGAAAATGCCTTGTTGATGTCACAGGAGAATAGGCAGACTGGTTTGAGATGATAGAAAGGCAACATTAACTCAAATAACCACTTGTTACAACCAAGGTATACAGAATACCATCTCTGAATGCACAACACATCGAAACTTGAAGCAGATTGGCTACAACAACAGAAAACCAAACAGGGTATCACTCCTGTCAGCTAAGAACAGGGAACCGAGGCTACAATTTGTACAGGCTCACCAAAATTTGACAATAGAAGATTGGGAAAACGTTGTATTGTCTGATGAGACTTGATTTCAGCTGTGACATTCAGATAAAAGCATGGATCCATCCTACCTTGTTTTAACGGTGGTGTAATGGTGTGGGGGATATTTTCTTGGCACACATTGGGCCCCTTAGTACCAATTGAGCATTGTTTAAATGCCACTGTCTACCTGAGTATTGTTGCTGACCATGTCCATCCCTTTATGACTACAGTGTACCCATCTTCTGATGGCTACTTCCAGTAGGATAATGTACCATGTCACAAAGCTCAAATCATCTCAAACTGGTTGAACATGACAATGAGTTCAAAGTACTCCAATGGCCTCCACAGTCACCAGATCTCAATCCAATAGAGCACCTTTAGTATGTGGTAGAATGGGAGAGTCATACCATGGATGTGTAGCCGACAAACTGCAGCAACTGCGTGATGCTATCATGTCAATATGGACCAAAATCTCTTGTCATCCATGTCGTTATGGACCTTGTGCACTGGTCCAAATCATTTGGTTGAGGGGGGATTATGGTGTGGGGTTGTTTTTCAGGGGTTGGGCTGCGCCCCTTAGTTGCAGTGAAGGGAACTCTTAAGGCATCAGCATATCAGCTATTACCTTTTGTACCACCCCCCCCCCTTTTAGAATGTAAGCTCTACGAGCAGGGCCCTCCTGTACCTTCTGTATTGAACTGTACTGTAATTGTGCTGTCTCCCCACTACATTGTAAAGCGCTGCGCAAACTGTTGGCGCTATATAAAGCCTGTATTATAATAATTATAATACCAAGACGTGTTGGAAAATTTCATGTTTCCAACTTTGTGGGAACAGTTTGGGGATGGCCCCTTCCTGTTCCAATATGACTGCGCACCAGTGCACAAAGCAAGGTCCATAAAGACATGGATGAGTTAGTTTGGGGTGGAAAAACTTGACTGGTCTGCACAGAATCCTGACCTCAACCCGATAGAACACTTTTGGGGTGAATCAGAGTGGAGACTGCGAGCCAGGCCTTCTCATCCAACATCAGTGCCTGACCTCACAAATGTGCTTCTGGAAGAATGGTCAGACATTCCCATAACCACACTCCTAAAGCTTGTGGATAACCTTCTTAGAAGAGTTGAAGCTGTTACAGCTGCAAAGGGTGGGCCAACTCAATACTGAACCCTACAGACTAAGACCCCATACACACTATTAGATTTTCTGCAGATTTTTGTCTTCAGATTTACCAAAACCACATACAGTACTGTAAACCTTAAGAGTTTCAATTTATGTGCAATCAGGCAGGCCCTTGTACTTCATTGTTTCGGTAAATCTGAAGCCAAAAATCTGCAGAAAATCTAATAGTGTGTATGAGGTCTAAGACTGGGATGTCATTAAAGTTCACGTGCGTGTAAAGGCAAATGTCCCAATACTTTTGGTAATATAGTGTATGTATATAAAAAATATATATATTTGTTTAACTTTTTTTTATAGATATAGATTTTTTTTTGACCCAAGCATGTTTGAAGCTACTTACTGTTGACTGCGTCATTACCAAGAGCCAAGTCCCCTCTCAAAGACATGGCCCCTAGCCTTGCACTGATTACAGTGCCAGGCATGATGATGTCAGAAAAAGGGATAGTAACAGGACCAAAATGCAGACTTTCTTTGGCAGATCTGTTGTTATAACCAGAACCGATGGGGAGGACAATTTCAGGACTCTGGAGTAAAGTGAGTATTACTATGTGCTAGGCAATCTGCAAGAAAAATATGAGCAATAGATTGTTCGCCAAGGATTGCAGCAATTTGCTTTATTTTTATGTGCTTAGAGTTATGGTTTAAGAATACAACTCTTTATAGATTAAAGCCATTAGTGCTTTGCTCCCAGCATTGTTGTATTGAATTAGCCTGTATTTTATGCACCTGCTATAATTATAAAGGATTGTAGGTGGTGATAATTATGCTTTCTACATTGGTAGGATTTTTATTGCAAAACAATTTTATTTATTACAAAAATAAATGTGTAGATGTAAATGCAATGTACCTGCTATCATCAACTTTAATTCTTTAATTCGGGTCTAGGTTTAAAATCATAATTGGTTATAACTGTTTAATCTCTAACAAATGAGTAAAAAAGAAATTCAATCAAGTAGCAAGAGAAGTAATCACAGTTATAACAACTGCTGAATGCTGATTTGATTTGTAATTTAAATCGTCTCCTGCACTCAAATCATATCAAAGGATGTGAAGAACTAATGATCACATGACCAAATTTCACACTTTTTTTTTTAGCAGGTATGGCAAAAGAATAATGTAGCTGATTTTTTGGAAACAGGTTTGATGAATAAATGTTATTCATAGATAAGTATGTGTTAAAGTGTATGTGCAGTCAAACGATTATAATAGTTTTGGATGGGGGCGGGTGCCAGCAGGGGTGGGGGTAGTGTTAGAATGTTTTGTACTGCTCTCTGTAGCTCCATTGAAAATACTTTCCCTTGTTTTTTTCTCATATTTTCATGTCTCGTGAAATCACTGGGACAGTAAATGAGGCTAAATCTTTCCTGATGGACACATGGGCATCATCAAAATTGAATATGAGCAATAAAATAAGTGTGGCTTCATGGCCTATGGCTTGTGGTGTCACACCTTCTCCCTATTTCTAGTATCAGTGAGATAAAATGATCCCTATTGTTGGTGTCATTGATTTAAAATCAGCCCTATAGTTTCTGTTAGTGGAATAAACTTAGCCCAGTATTTGGCACCAGTGGGAAAAAATAAGCACCATCATTGGTGTCAGTGGGATAAATTAAGTTCCATCTTTGGCGTCAGTGGGATAAAATAAGCCCCATCATTGGTGTCAGTTGAATAAATTCTTATTCTTGGTTCCAGTGAAATAAAATAAGCCACATTGCTGGTGTCAGTGGGATAAAATAAGACCCATGGTGGGTAGCAGTGAAATAAAATTAACCAATTATTGGTGTCAGTGAGATAAAATAAGTCCTATTTTGGAGTCAATGAGATAGAATAAACTCCATATCATTGATGCCAATGGGATAAAATAAGCCCCATCGTTGGTGTCCGTGAAAAGTAAAAAAGCCCCATCATAGTGTCAGTTAAAGTAAAAAAGAAAAAAAAAAACATTGTTGTTGTCTGTGGGAACAAACTAAATTCAAATCACTGATGTCAGTGGGAGAAGACTAAACCCCAAATCATTTAAATCATTGAGAGCAAACATAATAATTAGTGTTCAGAATCAGTGGTTACTTATCTGAACGCTCAGTTCCATGCTGTTTCACTGTTTGTGCTGTCCAGAGCTATGCTGTGAATATTGGCAAGGAGATTACAAACAGACAGTCCTGGTATATCTACAATTCCTTGTCTTTTTTCTCATTCTTTAATTTTTCATTTTCATATACAGTAAAACCTTGGACTGTGAGCATAATTCGTTCCAGAAACATGATTTTAATCCAAAGCACTTGTATATCAAAGAAAATTTTCCCATAAGAAATAATGGAAACTCAAATGATTCGGTCCACAACCATTTATTCATAAGTGCTTTCGTTTATAGTCCATATAGAAAGATTATAGCAATGTGATAGGTTGTGTAACGATAAAATGTCCATCCAAAAATGGAAGCCATGGAAGCCAATGGAAGCAAAATTCAACAGGAGCTACAGAGTATAAAAGAGAAGAGAGGCGCCTCTAAGTGTAGCAATATATTGCTAAATGTTGTACCTTCATTAAATGTAATCATATTGCTACACCTAAAGTCGCCTCTCTTCTCTTTTATACCCAGTTGTGACATGACGCTACTTGTATATCAAGACATTGCTTGTATATCAAGTCAAATATATTTTTTTTAAATTAGCTTGTCTTGCCAAACGCTCTCAAGCCAAGTTACTCTCAAACCAAGGTTTTATTGTACTTCCCAACTCTTTGAAATGGGAAAGATGAGCTTCTTAAACCACAAAGTATAGGGGCAAAGGAAGCACCTTACCACATCTCAAGTTACATGGATCACAATGGATTAATATGCCCAAAAATACTGGTTTAATCTACAAATGCTTTATTTCATCACCCCTTTTCTTTCATACTGTCTTTTTAAAATAACAAATGCAATCATTTTGAGGAATAATGAAAGGTTTAATGTAGTATCTGTTGGTATTTAATAGCGATTCACATATCAGACCAAAAAGAAGGACAACTGATGATTAAAGAGAGGCAGAGAGATTTGCTTCCAAAAGAGGGACTGTTTTTCACTGCTGTTGACAACCACTACTTATGTTGCCTTTCCAGTTTCTTCTACCTAATCTCTGTCTGGATTTTTTTTCTCTCCTATTTGCCGTTGCTGTATGCAATTACAATATCTTCAACATTTTCTATCCCATATCTTGCTGTTAACTCTTGTACTACTCTACTCTTAGGTTTACTATCTTTCCAATTATGGTATCACCTCCTGTCACCCTCCCTTTCTGGACCATGGCTTCGTTAGTTGCTCAACTAAACTGTGTTTGTTGTCCAATAAGACTACAGATCACGAGAGTACGTTCAAAGCATATAAAGTTTACCCAAAAGGTTGCTGCCAAAAGCATCAACCACAAGCCCCTCTAATGACTGCAAAAGACTATGCTTCAATCCAGAGGCATTTTATGAAAGCAGTGGGCCTGTGTGCAAGATCACACCTTGGGCCCTTCTGCCAGATAGCTACAAGATAGCTTGGGAAGTGGATTTACCTACTGAGATCGATGAGGAGGACTGGAATACGTGGATCTCTAGAATTTACAAGCATATACTCAATGTTAACCTTATGGAAGCAAGCTTTAAAGTTATGTCACATTGGTACTTAGTGCATGACAGGTTATTCAAAATGTACCCCAGTTTTTTCTCCCGTTATGTTTTAGAGGATCTGGTGGCAACTATGTCCCATACATGGTGGACTTGTGTCAAAGTGATGCGCTTTTGAATTAGGATGCATGCCACTCTGGTTAACCTAATAAGCCACGTTCAGCGCAATGAGCCTGTGAAACACACTCAATCGTTGATATTTTTAATGTTTCTGGCGGCAAAAATAGCAATAGCTGCCTCTTGGAAGTGCCCCATGGTAGATATTAGTATAGTTAAATGCAAACTTAACTAGATAATATTGCATGAACAAATTGCTAGTGTGCTCAAGGACAAACAACAAAGATTTGAGAGGGTTTAGTCATCATGGATACCATACCTACAGCCTACATCGTCACTTCCCATTCATGCTCCTGGAAGTCTGGCGAAGGGCGAGTGAATATCTTTCTCACCCTACTTCTTTTTCTTCTCTCCATTTTTCTTATTCTCTTCTTCTCCTTTCCTATTTCTTTATTTTTGAAACACTCATTTTGTATCATAGTCCACCGTATAAAAAGGGACGGGGGGGGCTTCTTGTCCCCTCATATGTGATGGCGGTCAATCTGGAGCGAGCTTAGTAACTACATGTTGGTTATATGCTACTGCACTACCTATCCTTCCTGTTGATAGCTCTTCTTGGTCTATCTCCCTACCCTCCCTCCCATGCTTAACTCTTTCTACATGCTTCTAAACGGAGGATATTTGGTTACCTTTGAGCTTCTCTGAATATATTTGGTCCACTGGGGTGACTTTCATGATGTAACTCTCTTTTTGATATAATGGTTTGAGCTTTATTTGCTTACTTTTTGTTTGCATTTTTACTTGAAAATAAATAAAAATCTATTGAAAATAAAAAAATTATAACTTTCATTTACATGTACATATGCTTTTCTGCACACAAAAATATACAGTATCATTTTGCCTGACTGAGCCTACCTTAAGGAACAACTTAATTAAAACCAGCAATTGTTCAGATAATGAACACTTTGGTCAAGACTATGTAGCACACAACATATAGTATATAAAGTGAAGGAGCTAGGATTTTTTAGGCACTGTGATATGTCTGCAAATGTTTATCAAAGCAATATTTCTGCTAAAAGTACATTAAATCAATTATTCCTACTAAGGTTTCATTCACATGAGGCGTAATAAAATGTACACCGATGCTAGGCTGTGTTTGCCCACATAGTAATGCACAGGTATTTCATAGATCCCCATGTCGGCAGTTTTATTCAAATCCATTGGAACACATTGGGCACAGTGAGTCCCCCTTCCCTCTGGGCCAGTGTCCCCCCGGGAACTCTTGCACACTGCATAATACGCCACTGCTTCAACCACAAACCCATTTGTGGGCCTATGGATGGGTTCCATACCTATACTCTCTTGTTTATGTTCCTTAAAATTTAAGTTTATTCTGGCAATATTTTGCTTTCCTTGGTTCCTCCTTTTTTCCCTTATCAGCATGCTAATAGAATGTTTAAATAAAACATTTCTATTTTTAACACATACCAAATTTTAGACCCGGTGATGTCATCACTATATATCTGTGCTTCTTTATTCCATGTAGACAGATCATACCTGGAGGGAGAGACCAGTAGAGTGCTGTTCATAGCTTTGTGAAAACATCACAGCACCCTGCCTAAGGCTGGCCATACATTATACACATTCTTATAAAATTTTTCTTTAGATTTACCAAAACCATATAATATGAGGTCAAACCTAAATACTTTCAATTCGGGCATGTCCTTGCACTACATAATTAAAGATAAATCTAAAGGAAATTGAACTAGAAAATTGAATAATTTAGGGCCAGACAAAGTATCCATCTCAATTGCCCTCAATCCCCATGTAAACAGTGGGCTGACTCCTGGGAGGACTTATGCAAATATCAAAATGCCTTGATGGGTGAATGTCATTCTGAAGGAGTGGATGTTCCTAAGCAGACTATATTTGCATTTGCATGCATACTGCTATAGGTAACACCATCCATGTGATACTGAAGATGGAAAAAATAACTGAAATCCAACTAAAAAAAGGGCAGACCAGTGACAACAAGACTTGGGTGGAAAGTATTAGATAATGCTGGATATCCTCCATCCAGGAAACAAGATGGGCTGTATAAGACTTGTTGTAGCTCCTAATGCACACTGTCTGAAGTTCATAGCGTAGTGAAGTCAGAGTAAGCAAAACCAGTACAGGAAAGCAGACTGTGCAAGACTGGAGATAAAGGCTAGCATTCTGCTTTAAATGTGTGTTGTGGTCTTGTCTAGTTCATGGTCTTCTGAATCCATTGGCTTAGCTTATGTTTTCCTTTTGGTTTTATTTGCCTTGGTATTTGGACATAACTTTTCTGTGATACCAGGTCGCTAAAAATTTTCTTGCCTTAGTAACTTCCCAAAACATTAGCAACATTCAGAACAATCCTTTTTAGTATTGCAAATTAGTGTTTATGGGGCAAATAGTTTTTCGGCAAGTTGATTGTTACCTTGTATTCAACTATTGTCCAATGTGTTTTGGGTCTATTACAAGTACCCTGACAAACATCAGTTTTCACTATTTTCTGAACAATAAAACTGCATTTTAAACTTTGTTTAAAGTGTCTTTTTCAGGACAAGAAACCAAGACCTAAAATGCATTTTCTAAAATGAAAGATCTTCTTCTGTCTCTTTGGGAAACGGCATCAAAGCTACAAAGTCAATTTTACTTGTATCTGACTGAAATAGAAGAGCATTTTAACTGTCAATTTAAAGTGTTCTTCTTTTGGATGGGCATTGTTTACATCACGTGAGCCAGAAAACAATCAGAACTCCATCAAACAATATTAAATCTATTTTCTGCATCTAACAGAAGACAATAAAAAAGATATAAGCCCCTGAAAAGAAACATTAAATGGTAGTGCATCTGGATGAAAAGTATTTTGTAATCTGTTTTATATGTGCCTCATTCCTAACTGAGGCAAATTGGAAATTAAAACTATATATAAAGGAAACAGATTTTTCAGATACACAAATAAAGATGACTAAACCTGCATGGTAGCTTTTAAATCAAAATCATTGAGTTATAACTTCTAGGTGTATCTGTTCATGCAACATTCAACCCAGTGATGAACTTACCACCCTAGCAGCTTGTGTAGCTAAGTAACCCAGGACTTGACTTCAAGTATAAGATTGTCCTTCTGACTTCTTCCTCACAATATAGTTATCATCGTCCTTGAAAAAAAATTGTATTCAACAGCCAGAGTACTAGGTTATAGTTGAAGCTGTCTGTCTCCTAGTTGTTAACACTGAAAGCCCAACTGAAAATTCTTATGCCGTGTATACACGATCGGTTTTACAGATGAAAACAGTCCGATGGACTTTTCTCACCGGACAAACCGATCGTGTATGGGTCCCATCAGTCTTTTTTCCATCGGTGAGAAAAAATAGAACATGTTTTAAATTTATCCGATGGGAAAAAAAACGAGAGCAAATTTCGATCGTCTGTGTGGAACTCCATCGGACAAAAAATCCACGCATTCTCAGAATCAAGTTGACGCATGCTCAGAAGCATTGAACTTAATTTTTCTCGGATTGTCGGAGTGTTTTACGTCACAGCGTTTGGGACGGTCGGATTTTTGACTGATGGTGTGTAGGCAAGACTGATGGACGTCAGCTTCATTGAAATTCCGATGGAAAAATCCATCGGATTAGAATCCATAGGAAATCTGATCGTGTGTACAGGGCTTTACAGTTTGTTTTCTTTGAGAAGCAGCCACAGCCAGAGTAGAAAAGCCTGTCACTTGCCAGCTTGCTGCAGATTCGAACCCTTGCTTTCTGTGTGGAAGCATTAGTCCTTCTACAGAGGTCCAACATGCCCCCTGTTGAGTCAGATCTATAGCTCATGCTCCCTGCTCATGGAAGATCCCTAGCTCTGACTTAGCACAGGATGTGTTGGACCTCTTCAGAGAGGCCACTGCTTCAACAGAGAAAGCAAGTGCCCTTTCCTGCATGCAGCTTATGCTGTTTCTAAATAAAGTAAACTGTAATAATGTGCACACCATTTGATTTTATGTACCTGGAATATATTTGAACTGAAGTTTCTGTTGAACTTGCTCTTTACAGATCTTAGTATTAACAGATGAGCCTAGACCATTTACACTAAAATCACAAGAGTTTCTTTGTTTTCTACCCCTCTCACCATATTTCCATGCATACAACATTTCATTGATTCCTCTCATTTATTAGAGCCAGGGCATAGTTTCTTAGTTAATCTGGTTGAAAAAAAAAGACACAAATCCATCCAGTTCAACCAACATAAAAAACAAACAAAAAAAAAAACACACACACAAATAGAAAACCTCCATATATAAACTCCTATACTTACAGTTGATCTAGTGGAAAGCAAAAAAAAAAACAAGCATGAGCCAATTTGCTCCACTGAGGGAAAAAAAAATCCTTCATGACCCCCCAACAGGCAATCCAATATTCCCTGGATCAGCTTTACCTATACGTATTAGTATCCAGTTATATTATGTCCATTCAGAAAAAAATTCAGGCCTTTTTATAAAATAATCTACTGAGTCGGCCAGAACCTGCTCTTGAGGGAGTCTATTCCGCATTTTCACAGCTCTTACTGTGAAGAAGCCTGTCCGTATTTGGAGATTAAATCTCTTTTCCTCCAGACATAAAGAGTGACCCCTTGTCCTCTGTAATGACCTTAGGGTGAATAACTCTACACCATAGGCGTGCGCAGCCTATGGCATTACGGTGTGCACCCAAAGCTCAAACACACGTTTGTGTGTGTATATATATATATATATATATATACACACACACACATTATATTGTCAAAAGTATTGGGACACCTGCCTTTACACACACATGAACTTTAATGACATCCCTATCACTGCTGACATCCGACGCTCTATAGATATCAATTTTGAGCCACAGTGGTTGATTGGGGGCTGTGTCCCTATCTCCATAATGGAAATGAGCTCCCTCATGTTCCTTTGTATACACAGAGCTCAAGAAGGTATTTAATACATTCCCTGTCCCCAGTCACCTAATGTTGTAAAGGGCCTAAATGCTCAGACCTGACTATTTTACTATTAATATATTTGAAGAATTTCTTTGAGTTTGTCTTACTATCTTTTGCAATCTGTCGTTTGTTTTGAATTTTTATGCCCTTAATTTCCTTTTTACATATTCTGTTATATAACATGTAACATTTAAATGATGGGAGTGTTACTTCATTTTTCTATTTTTTAAAAGCTCTTTTCTTATTATTTATAGCTTTTTTAACTTTGGCTACAAGTCACATTGGTTTTATTGTTAGCCCTTTAAACTTGTTGCCCATTGGAATATTTTGCAGTGTGTTTACATTCAGTTGTTTTGAAGAATTTGCTGTGTTTTTATCTTTCCAGTATGTGCTTGTTATTTACAGCTAATATTAAATGAAATCATGTTATGGTCACTGAAACCCTGATGTTCTTTTATATGAACATATTTTTTATTTTAGTTAGTTTGGTTATTTTAGTACACATAGTACCATTTCCAATGGTTGTTTGTAACATGGGAACCGTCTTATTACCTGCCATAGCCCTCCCCCTATCTTTCCCCATTCCACTCACCAATATGGACTGAGCCATGCCTGACCTGTCTACCCCATTATAATCTAATAATGGCACAGGCAATATTGACCATCACTTTTTGGCTCTGAGGAAGAGGGTGCGCCCTCGCAACGCGTCAGCCGTGGCTGTGAATTTTGTTGTCTGGACTCTCTGGTCGTCCGGTTCCAGTAGGAGGCTATCTCCTTTTGATGGAAAGATTATGTGTTCAATACTATACTTGCTTTGTGAGTATTTTTAATCCTTCAAACTTTTTAAATAAAACCTAGCCACTGGTAATGCACTAGGTTGGTGCGCCTTCTGTTTTCCTTTACTTTTCAGTCTTAAAGAATACCAATTGTTCTGAGGAGGGCAGCAAGATTCTTGGTCATTTTCCTACGGAATACTCTGGTTGTGTTTTTGTGTTTTTTTGTATGTAGACTCTACTCTTCAGGGGCATGACTTATAAAGGAGGACACGACATGGTGAGCTGTAGTAATCGCTGATCCATCTGTGATCCTCTGTGTCTTGTATGTGGGTCCGGTTTCGGGGCGTCTCATCAAGGAAACTCTGGTCACGCGTCAAATCAGGCAACAGGAGCCTCTTGTCACGACATAGAAAGAATAGAAATAAAACCGACATGAGTATATATTCCCACTTCCTTTAACCACGATCCGCTGTAAAATAAAAGTTAGATCCCCAAAGATTCCCAGACCCTTAAAATAGACTCCCAACCTTCACTTAGCTACAGCTCTGGCTTCAACAATTACATGAAGAACCCTATCCTTAACGGATGAGAATTGTTCAATTGTATCCCAAGCCCGAGCCCCCCCCCCACCTTGTACATGCAGGACCCCATGCCCAGACCTGGTCGGGGTTGGTGAACAAATCCCTTCTAGCTGTCCCTGCCATTCTTAATTTCCTGCGCCATCAGATCCTCGCGATCGGCCGCGACATAAGATGTTGGGACAGCTTCACCATCACGCATGAACCTCTTGCTTTGGGGGAATTACCGTTATAAGCTGCAGATCCGCATAAACACCAAACTAAAGTTCAAACACACTTGTGGGCTGCCTAGATACCCAAACCGACAAGAGGCAGAGCCATTAAAACTAAACAATTTTACCCTCTAAAAATGCATCGTTAGATTCCATTGACAAGTGTCTGTCTGGAGTCTTCACTAGTTTGTCAAAACTCCTCATACCCATAATAACATCATAAATGGCATGTACCGCTGTCATCGCTGGGGACTAAAACTCGGTGAAGACTCAGAACAGACCATCGGTCCTGTTCGCTTTCTGAGCTAGTCAGGACATACACTTTAAATAATAACTTGGGATGCTTTTCATCGTTACCCTCGCTAAAATTTACTAAACAACAAAAATATAAATAAACAAAGATACACCTCATTCTTTGGTGTGGTTGAGCCGCTTCTTGCAGTGGCTGGCGTGGTCTCATCCCTCAAGCTTCTTTACAATGACCCAGTCACCTGGTTGGAAAGAATGTAAACTGATTATTAAGTCAGGGTCCGGGAGGGAATCGTGAACCCTGTGGTGGACATTTTGAAGTTCATGTCACAACGATCGCACCCACTCCATCAGCCGAGAATATAAGTGACAGCTAATGAGGAGAATACGACCCTGATTTTGATTGACCTCCAAACAACCCTCATATGACAATAACCCAGACATCGGGACTGTGGTCACTGCATAACCTGTGCGTGGCTTACAATACCTGGAACCATTGGCAAGGTTCTTAGCCTCTGGGATGGGAACCTACTTCACAAGACTGCTGCTTGCCGATTCAAATTCTATCAAAGAAAGACAGTCTTGGCACAACCTTGGTTAGAATTACAGAGGTTATTATTAATTTGAAAAAAAAAAACTGTCACTCTTACATTTATCACTTCTCCCCCCTTTTCTTCCTCATTATAGACTGAAGGAAGAAATGCATGGTGCAGGAAAAAAGAAACAATGAAATAGCCTATGATACTTTTACCGCCTTAGACTCATATTTATCCATATGTACAGCTGTCTACATACACCTGTTCTCTGTGTACAAACTCCTTGGACCTGAAAAATACTTATAAGCAAAATCATTACTCTATTCTTCATATTTAACCTGCAAAGAATGGAAAATAATAATGACATTCCTGTACATTGGTAAATTGTCAATGACATTCTTTCAAAACTGATTCAAACAAAACCCTCTGTAACCCTTACTTTTCCCGTTCCTACAAAAATACAACAGCCGCGACGCATCGAAGGATCGCCGCGGTAAGTTCGAACATATTCACGTTACTACATATAAACACTCAGATACAAACGTGGGGGAGATACTTCATAGTTTCCAAAACCAAAAATTAAAAAAACAAACAGCCAGAATTCTCCCTTCACTCTTTCAGCAATAGAAAAAAATACAATGGGAATATGAGAGCAACTCGAGAAGCTTGCATGGACCAGCCATACAAAGTTCAAACAAACGGGCATGAGACTACACCTCCATCAACACTCATCATTACAGATTTCTGAAGCCGCAGCTTAACTACATCCATTCCAGAGGGATACCCAAAATAGTATCCTTGGACCACTTATGTTAATCTTTTTGGGGTTCAAAGGCCTTTGCCCCAAAACTAGGCTTCGTGCACTGTGTGACCGTCTGACTATGGGAAGCCTCCATTCCTTCCCTTTGCACAGACCTCCTTGTGTCCATGGCGATTCGAATCGGCTTATCGTCTTAAACCTGCGTCCAGGTTAAACCGTTGCACCCATTTTTGGAGATCACCGCCCGGTGTCTTCTTATACGGTGAATTGCAGAACTACAACCACTATATGGTCAAGTCCTCCAACTAGAAACCCTAACCGAGGCGTCAACTCTATGGCTTGTTGTCCCAACACTTTTGGAACTACAGCAACAACCACAGATCAACCCCCGAATTAGGCCTCTACCCCTCACAGTGCATGCATACACAAGCATTTTCCGCTATACACCCATACACTGCGTTGTCAGACTAAACCACACAGAACACTTACGCCAGTTTACCACCTGCAGAACAATGTGGCTTCTCTCTGTATCTAGATGATAAAATAATGGTGATGCCGACTGTTTGCTCTCTACTCAAAACTGTATTACAGTACAAAACTTCACAAAACTGGAACGAAATATAAAACACTTTTAAACGCCAAAATGCTTTCCATTTTCCTTCCAGACACAAATCTCATTGCTCACCTTTAAAAAACCCAAGCTCCTCCCACTAACTTTCTGCTGATATATAAATGCTGAAAAGAAACTTCCGGTTATGCTCAGCTCTTAAAAAAAACCAAACTGGTTTATTTACATATCAATTGTTCAGGAAGAGGGAGGGGGAGGGGAGGCGTTAGCCATAATCGCCTTGTCTATCAAGACTTAAAAAAAAAATCCATGGCTACACATCATATATATTTCAACCATTTAAAACCTTGTCAAGGAAATGATGGAGTAAACCCCCCTTTGCAAATGGGAGGGAATCCCCCCTGACCCACATTCCCTGGAAGTCAAACCATAAGTTGGGACTCAAAATACAAACTCCTGCCAAAAGATGGCTATACAGTACAAGTTCCAAAAAAATGAATTGCTCTCTGGGAAACTCCCAAATATTTAAACATAAAAACACATCATTGTACAAAAACTCTGTTAGTCTTACAATCTATCAAAATTCAGTGTAAAGTGAAGTTTTTCTTAAAACCAAAATCCAATGCAAAAAAAAACGCCGCGCATATACTGCAAAGTCAGCTGACCCTGCAATAGCTTACATTCACTTAAATAAAAACAGAGAAACCTTTCTCCTAACACCATCTGCATGGAGTTTGCATGTTGTCCCTGTCTCTGCGTTGGCCTCCTCCCACACTCCAACTGCTGGTAGGTCAGCCAGATCCCATCCATAAATAGGCCCCAGCATGTGCGTATGTCCGCAAGCACGTTGTGGCCCCTCGGGGTAAGACCGCGCTATTTCAAGATACCTCTCAACTCACCTCAAAAGGTGATGCTTAGAAAAGCAATTTAAACCAGCGAATTCATTAAACAAAAACCAGTCTCTCAGTATGTCCCCCTGGTGTCTCACTTCTCTTCCCAGCAGTGCACAGGTCAAACTATAAACGCATAAAACATAAGAAAACTGCGCCGATCAACAAATGCCAATACAGCATATTCAGGAGCCGTGTTTGCTAAACTGGAACTTCCTATCTCAAACTGTAAACGTCTCTCAAAATGGCCGACAAGCCAGGACTACAAAATGGTGGATGACCCACCACAGCACCTCATGGACAACAAAAATTGCGCCATTGACGCATGCAATTTTTCCCACCAAAACCAGCATGGGACGTCACAATGAACACCACATTGGTTCCCCTACACAAAGAAAAACACAAATTGCCTCTAACAGGTTCCAACACAGAAAAGATCGCACTATATTCGCACCAAACATCAAAATCTGCCCCAAAGGCTGAGAAATTCCACCAGCGAAATAGCAGACGAATGCCACATGGTATAGTGCCCAAAAGAAAGGTGGCTGCACCTTCCCTTATAGGATACCCACAGGCTAAGGAAAAACTGTGCCTCAAAATGACAGACAAACCTGCAAGGCTAACAAAAGCCAAGAATGGCGCCATTACTTTTTCCCGCCAAAACTAGCATCTCTTTAAAAGAAAATCAAAAATGTTTTTCTCCACAAAGACTGACTACACCATTGAAACTTTTCTAAATTATCATCAAAATCCACTGAAAAAAGGTGTCAGCTACACTCTACAAGGACCACATGTACACTTACAAACTTAGCCTCCCTTTTGCCAACTAAACAGCACATTCAATAAATGTGAGTTACATGACAATATTAAAAACATATTCATTTCTCTAAGTTCATATACTCTGAGATATTCACCACTTTTCTCTACATAAAGTTCACACACAGTGGCCTCAGCTTCCATAACAAAGCCATTGCAGAGACATACCTCCTCAATGCTAGCATCCAAAACAGCCTGCAACCATTCAAAGGGCGTATTCCTTTCAACAAACAGCTACTATTGTCTGGCTTCCAACAATGCCTGGCCACTTGAATATGCGGCTTCCCCGACTTGTTCATTCCCCGACTTAGTTGGGGTAGGCGGTACACTTTGGTGGGGGTCAGTCACGCCCACTGACCTTTGACCTCTGGGGACCCGCCCTCTGACCTTTGACCTCTGGGGGAGGTCCCTGTTCAAGAGCCTGGGTCCTAGCCTTGTTCTTAAAGGGAGAACCCTAACCCTAACCCTAACCCTAACCCCTAACCCTAACCCCTAACCCTAACCCTAACCCTCTAACCCTAACCCTAACCCTAACCCTCTAACCCTAACCCTAACCCTAACCCTCTAACCCTAACCCTAACCCTCTAACCCTAACCCTAAACCCTAACCCTAAACCCTAAACCCTAACCCTAACCCTAAACCCTAACCCTAACCCTAAACCCTAAACCCTAACCCTATTTTGTTAAAATATTTTTACACTTATGGGGACATGTGTCTTTGTCCCCTATAAAGGCAAAAATCACAATTTATCCATTTCTATTTTTCATAGAAATCACAAACACCACACACATACAGTATATTGTTGCTTGTACATCAGATTATCTCTCAGGGCGTTTCCACTACAAAACTCCTGCATGCTATTTACAGAAAGTCACCAACTTTCACCCTTGTAACTGAAATGCTGCCCGCCCCTCCCCCACTAAACCTCATGGCTTATGGTTCAATGCAGCGGCCATCTTTAACAAGGCCGCCAATCTCAGTGTAGGCTGCATGAAATACCACAGCTATACCTTCATTTCATACGCAATATACAGTCTCCATCAGATCATCTCTTACACAACTTCAGTAACACTTATGGGGACACATGTCCTGCATCACACAAACAATCTAATCACACACAGGCATACGCAAACAAATTCACAGGCCTACGATCGGATTCAGAGGCATACGATCTCTCTCCCAACAAACTCACACACACACATGCACGATCGGATTCGCAGACATACACACGCACACATACACACGCTGCAAACTTAAAGCACCATTTCAAAAAGACAAATTTTTTTGTTCGTTTCAAAGTACAGCCTCTTCACGCATCAATCACATCGCAGGTCCACTCTCCTCCTCTGCTGATCTGATGCTCAAAGAGGCCGCAATTGGTCCCAACCATGAGTCGCCATTTAACTGTCGTGGAAATATGGGCTGTTTGCAGAGCACACAGCCCATAATTCCTGTGCTCTATAAGCACACACTTTAGATTCATCTTTTTGCAATAATGCTATCTTTAAGTTTGCTAAAATCCACTCACCGGTCATCCCATCATTCATCCAAGAAAGGCAGCACCAACACAGCTTATCTTCTCATCAGGCCATTCCAGCATAGACTGTTCAGCCGACGCCTAATCATAGGCTTTTATTAAACTCAAAAGATCTCAAGACAGGAGGTGATTGGTTGCAGCAACCAGTCACCTCCCCCAATGGGCGGGAACATCACAGGATGTTCCTTCCACAGGAGAATGACCATACAAGGACATCCTTCCAAACAGATACAATGTTCATTCAAATTGACTAACAGTGACATAGACTGCTACCAAATGACGGAAACTACACAACAATTATGCCTCAAATGGACCACAATTATTCTATAGTTATGCTACTGTTCCTGTGGACACAGATATGTGCGCTCGGAGTCATTCAACGCCCCCCGCCAGGGGCTGGCCAGTTCCCCCAACGGGGCGCAAAACAACATCTCTAAATGCAGCAAACATCGCTGTTTCCATAGGAAGATTTTCCCGCCACCGATCTTCCACCAACGTCTGTATGTGCAAATACGCTCAGATGAGTGCATTACAGCAAAACTGACACTGGGGGGACATCTGACAACATACATTAATACATTTCCATAAAAATCTCCACAACAGTGCCTATACTGTTTATAATCCAGTAAGGCTGTTAGAAGCTCTTCTTGCTTAGCCATCTGAGATTCTGGTCTGATTCTTATGCTGCGTACACACAATCATTTTTCCCGTTGGGAAAAATTAATTATTTTTTTTTTAACAAGAAAAACGACCGTGTGTGGGCTTTTTGTCATTTTTCCCGACAGGAAAAACGGCATTAATCACGACAAGAAAAATTAGAACATGCTCTAATTTTTCTCGTCGTGATTCCCGTCATTTTTTTCTGCGGCAGTTTTCCCATAGGGAAACACTGCCACGGAGCCCACACACGGTCGTTTTTCTCGGCCAAGAAAAAAAATGTTGGGTAAAACGGCCGTGTGTAGGGAAGCCGTTCCCTCGTTTTTCCCGTCGATTTTCTAGAAAATCGATCGTGTGACCGCGGCATTAGGGCAATCATGCCTTGTTTCTGGTGAACTTCCTATTTAAGCACTTGCCCACTTGCCGACTTGGGAAGCATGCGCAGGCATAATCACGTACATGTATGTCGTTGTACCTTCTCGGGCTAAGGGGGGGGGTGCTATCCCTTTCTTCCTCCCCCATCCCCTGCGACCACTGTGCCCACCGGACACAGCGGATTGTGGATCCTGGTACTTGGGGCCCAGTGATTGTGTGATTATTCAATTTCATTTTCATAAAAATTGGGACAAAAACTTACAACTTCAAAAAACGTATCATGCCTCTTACTAAATGCCTCAGACTGTCTACTTTCCCAAAAAAGGGGGGGGGGATTTGTACTGTCCTGGCATTTTAAGAGCCTCAAGAATTGACATAAGACATCAATACGTCAGAATCAATCAATTTTACAATATACAATGAGCAAAATTATAAACGCAACACTTTTGTGTTTGCCCCTATTTATCATGAGCTGAACGCAAAGATATATGACTTTTGCTCCGTACACAAAAGGCCTATTTCTCTTGAATATTGTTCACAAATCTGCTTAAATCTGTGTTGGTGAGCACTTCTCCTTTGCCAAGATAATCCATCCACCTCACAGGTGTGAGCATATAAAGAATAGCCTATTAATTAAACCAGCAGTAAATCACAGCATTTAACAAAAAAAAAATCCCCTGTAAGGCAATGGCATAATGTGCTAGTATGCATTGCATACTAGCACATTATGCAATACTTACCTCAGGACTAAGCCCTCCAGCAGTACCATGTCACCGCTGACAGGGCTTCCATATTCCCCCAGTCTTCCTTCCGGGTTAGTGGGCTACGGCCGTATGAGTAGCCGGGACCACGATGATGTCACTTTCGCGCATGTGTGCGGGAGCCTTTGGCTGCGACACGGAGCTCAGAAGGTCCGACACATTATGCCATACCTTCAGAGTGCATGTGATGGTAATGTCACTGGCTGCATCCAGTGTGAATATTTCCTAAACACCGCAAGTTTAGGAGATATTCACTGTACCTACAGGTAAGCCTTAAAAAAAAATCACTTTACTGCAACTTTAATTATTAAATCTCTATTTTCACTATGCTTGTCTTCACCACTCTGTGCTTGTAATCCATTTATTTTTACTATTCATATTGTCAGAGCTTTTTTCCTCTTTTTTTATTATTGCTTGCGACACCAAATTACTTTAAATCAAAAATATTTACATCCAATCACATTCATAAGTTCCTAGTAACCTTGGAATAATCATATTCAATAAAATATATAGCCATGAAATAATTCTGTCTTCTATCAAGAAGAGAGTAGGAAAATTTATGAGCCACTCACACACCAGCTTTTGCTGAACAAGCTCAGCTGATCACATCTTGGCCAAAATAGTATCACATTTACTGCTGTTGTAGTTAGTCAATTAAAGGAAAATGATCAAGTATTTACTGATAAGAAATTATTTCAAATATATTGGCATTAGGAAATATGAGAAACTATCTTAACGTGGTTTTACAGTATATGTTTACATTCTTTTTTACATTATATTTTTCTGGATAGTATTTTAAAAACAGATTTATACAGTCAGGTCCATAAATATTAGGACATTGACAAAATTCTAATCTTTTTGGCTCTTTACACCACCACAATGGATTTGCTTTAACTGCAGACTTCCAGCTTTAATTTGAGGGTATTTACATCCAAATCAGGTGAACGGTGTAGGAATTACAACAGTTTGTATATGTGCCTCCCACTTTTTAAGGGACCAAAAGTAATGGGACAATTGGCTGCTCAGCTGTTCCATGGCCAGGTGTGTGTTATTCCCTCATTATCCCATTTGCAAGGAGCAGATAAAAGGTCCAGAGTTCATTTCAAGTGTGCTATTTGCATTTAGAATCTATTGCTGTCAACTCTCAATATGAGATCCAAAGAGCTGTCACAATCAGTGAAGCAAGCCATCATTAGGCTGAAAAAACAAAACAAACCCATCAGAGAGATAGCAAAAACATTAGGTGTGGCCAAATCAACTGTTTGGAACATTCTTAAAAAGAAAGAACGCACCGGTGAGCTCAGCAACACCAAAAGACCCGGAAGACCACGGAAAACAACTGTGGTAGATGACCGAAGAATTCTTTCCCTGGTGAAGAAAACACCCTTCACAACAGTTGGCCAGATCAAGAACACTCTCCAGGAGGTAGGTGTATGTGTGTCAAAGTCAACAATCAAGAGAAGACTTCACCAGAGTGAATACAGAGGTTTCACCACAAGATGTAAACCATTGGTGAGCCTCAAAAATAGGAAGGCCAGATTAGAGTTTGCCAAACAACATCTAAAAAAGCCTTCAGAGTTCTGGAACAACATCCTATGGACAGATGAGACCAAGTTCAACTTGTACCAGAATCATGGGAAGAGAAGCGTATGGAGAAGGAAAGGAACTTCTCATGATCCAAAGCATACCACCTCATCAGTGAAGCATGATGGTGGTAGTGTCATGGCGTGGGCATGTATGGCTGCCAATGGAACTGGTTCTCTTGTATTTATTGATGATGTGACTGCTGACAAATGCAGCAGGATGAATTCTGAAGTGTTTCGGGCAATATTATCTGCTCATATTCAGCCAAATGCTTCAGAACTCATTGGACGGCGCTTCACAGTGCAGATGGACAATGACCTGAAGCATACTGCGAAAGCAACCAAAGATTTTTTTAAGGGACAGAAGTGGAATGTTATGCAATGGCCAAGCCAATCACCTGACCTGAATCTGATTGAGCATGCATTTCACTTATAGGTAAACGGATAATACTGCGCCTATTAACAAGTGTAAAAGATAAATAAATAGATAAATAAATATCAAATAATAATAATAAATGATAATAAGCTGCTTACATAACAATTGACTGGTTGCGGAAAAATATGTGTATACAATGTGAGCGCTAAATGAAAACAATGACTATGTAAATGTGATACACAAGTGTTTCCACAGTGTTGTGTCACTGGTGAGTGAAAAAATGGTGAAAAAGATAATGAATCCACTGGTAAGTGGAAAGATGGAAAACTCCACTGGTGAGTGTATGACCACAAACTATATGTGAGTCCTCCAAATCTTATGCGTGATCACTATGTATCATGTGACCAAAAAACACAAAACAAAACTGAAAATGTGATCACACTCTAATGAACCACAGGGTGTATTAACCCCTATAAGTGAGAAATAAGCTGCAAGCAATATAGATAACAACGTTGCTTATCATGAGATATTAATCAAAGGATGGTCAATAAAGTGCATATCTAACATGAAAGCTATAGTGGTATAATCTATAACAAGTGTCCACACCATCAGATGTGTATCCAATGTCCCCCAAATGATAAGTGATAAATGGCGGTCATATGGGACACTTGGAAACCCTGAATTTGGGTATAATGTCCTCTTGGATATCAAATTCCTGGAATGTGGTGTAAATTATTCCATTACTATTCCTCCAGGTCTGGATACACCGATGGTAGGAAGGGAGGAGACACTTCAAGGTTTTCAGCTGATACAAGGTGATAGCATCATCATCTCAAGTATTAAAGAGAATTTAATACTCTTCCCACGGGACTCGGACCCAAGTCACCGTACGATGCTGGGTCATAAAGGCTTATGTCCACTCTGGGACTCAGGTCGTGGCAATCTGCTGTTGTCCTTGTTCCTCCACGGCTAGAAGCCTGAACCGGATCGATCCCTTCAGCTCAGACCAAGACCAGATATCCAAGGAAAAAGTTGGTTCCAAGAAAAGAAAAAGAGATCCTCCGCATGGTGTAAATCCAGATAACTGGAAATTTTATTTTAAAAAACTAGAAAAGGTTCAAATGACAAACCCACTACAAATAAAAGTATTTAAAAATAAATAAAATAAAATCCCAAAATTCTTGAAAAATAAAAACAGCAATACAACAAGCAAGCGTGGGCTAGGTGGCTGTAACTAGCATGTGGGCCCGACGCATTTCGTCTACTGCAGACATCAACTGGGGTACAAGCTAGTGTGTCACCTCCACGCTTTATATAGAAGGAGGAAAATTGAAAATGCCGCTCTAAACCCACTTCCGGGATCACCGCATCACGTGGGTCGCCGTGCAGACGTATTAGCGTCATTGCACGCTTATGGGCCAATGAGTGACTGGGTTATGAACCTCCAGGATTCCAATCCAATCACATCCCGGGTATCTGAGCACATGATAATTCAGGCGCAAAGTATGCCGGGTAATGTAGTTCGAGAATAGACCAATCAGAAAACAGCCTTGGTCTGTATTGGGCAGAGTGACAACCTAATATGAACCTCCGGCGAAACAGGAAGTAAACACAAGGTAGCCTGGATCTTGTGGTATTATGCCAAATCCGCTGGATGTAAATATCAATACCACTTCCGGCAAAGGCCGGAAGTGGGACGCAAGGTATCTTGGGTATTGTAGTATCTACCTATGCGTGAAGTGCCGATTCTAATAACACTTCCGGCGAAACCGGAGGTGGACCGCAAGGTATCTTGGATATTGTAGTATCTACCTATGCGTGAAATGCCAATTGTGATAACACTTCCAGCAAAACAGGAAGTGAAGCACAAGGTATTCTGGATATTGTAGTATCTTCCCTAATGCGCTAAATATTAGCCTCACAGACAACTGTCATCAGCCTCACCGGTCGGGACCAGGAGCGGTGCGAGCTGGAGAACATGATCGCAAATGTAAACAATGACCCAGCCTGTTGACATAACGTCACACGCTCCGCACTGGTCCTCCATGTGGATCAGAGGCTGAACAGGGAGCAGTCTGGGATATGTAGTTCCATGGTATGCCAAGTGCTAAAACCAGGAATAACATTTACCCAGTACAATGGAGACACATCTCCTGCACCAATGTCTGTGGGAACCAAATAGTGTGTATATATGTAATAGAAATGATGGTTAACATGATGGGTGATGCCCGGACTGGGCAAGAACGGCTAATCACATCAATCACAGATGGGAAATACATCTCAGTACTCCTTAAAGATAATACAATACATATGTATCCCCTAAACATACAAAATATGATGTATAACCAGACCTAAATGCAATGTAATAAGCAAATACATTACTTAGCTAGACCTAATATAATCATCTGTACGCGTCCAAACTACTTGATATTATAAAAATTGCGTATAAGAAAAGACTTATGAAAGGCCTATAAAAATAAAAGTAAATAAAAATTAATAAAATTAAGGATGAAGAAGGCCTATGATAGAAATGGGAAACTATGCTTTATTAATGAAAGCATTAATGTCCCATTCTATGTTCAGGCCATATGGCCTAAAACATCTGAGCTGATAGATCCAATAGGTCTCCAATCTGGAGACCCCCCTTAGACTGGATTCTCACCTCCAGTTAGGGACAAATTTGTCTATGATCTGAAACTTAGTTCCCATTGGGTTTTTATTATGGAACTCCAAATAGTGTCTTGGTACACTGTGATTTGTAGACTTGTGCACAACGGAAAAATTTGTTTAGTTTCGGTTCGTTTTTTGTGCACAACGGAAAAATTAGTTTAGTTTCGGTTCGTTTCTTTTCGGTCCTGTTGATTCGTAATCATTCGTAATTTTGCTAGACGGGATTTTTCGTGTTCGGACTAATTCGTATTTTCGCAAGCGTCATTTTTCGTTGAATTTTTAGTTGATTTATAATTCGTACTTTCGGTAGGGTACGTTGTTTTTCGTTGATTCTGGACAACACTCCTACTTTCGTAACTTTTTTTGGGTTCGTTGATTCGTAATTTTCCGTGTCTCTCTCACAACGACGCTGCCTATTATGCCTAATGTGCTTCGAATGGATTTGTACTTTTCTAAATACATTGCGGTTATTTGTAACGATTCGAAATCTCGTATTTTACTTTCGTTTTTTACATGCGGCTATAGCCTCCGCCCCTGTACACCATTTTGAGAGGGTTCAGCACGGTGAGGGAGAAGCAGAGAGCAGAGCAGAGTGTTATTGTGCTTCGAATGGATTCGAAATCTCGTATTTTACTTTTGTTTTTTCATGCGGCTATAGCCTCCGCCCCTGTACACCATTTTGAGAGGGAGTTCAGCATGGTGAGGGAGAAGCAGAGAGCAGAGTGAGTGTTATTGTGCTTCGAATGGATTCGTACATTCGTAACTTTTTTCATAACGAATTATGCCGAAGACATTCGGGCATTCGCTATTTTGCGGTATAATTTATTTCGGATTCGGTTTTATTCGTAATTGCTTTGTTCGGAAATTCGAATGCTTCCGAATGTCCGAAAGTTGCTAAATTCGGACGAATTTTGATTCGTTACAAAACGAATTGCACAAGCCTAGTGATTTGTTTTACCCTTCCTGATACTGGTAAGATGTTCTCCTACACTAATTGAAAACGTGTGGATAGTGCGCCCCACGTACTGCTTGCCACAAGGGCAAGTCAGCAAGTATACAATGTGCTTACTGGCACAAGTTGAAAACTGCTTCATCTTATAATTAATTCCGGTGGATGTTGAGCAGAAGGTATCAGTCTTGCGTTTCCCACAAATGTTAATCTGGCACACTTTACATTTTCTGCATGGGTAATAGGCCTTCATGTGGGGGAAAAATACTGGAAAGGTGGGGGGGTCCGTAACGTTTGGAGCAATTTGGTTTTTCAAAGATGATGCCCCTCTATATATCACTCCCGCCTTGTCAGGAAGGGTGGGACCCAATATTTGGTCGTTCTTTAGTATTCTCCAATGTTTTTGGAAAATATCTTTGATCTGTTTGTGCTGGGTGGAAAATGTGGTGAAAAATTACCATTTATATTTCGAATCCTGTGGAAGCTGAGAACACAGTATTGAACAAAGGATTAAAATATGTCCCCCCTAAACATTTAAACAAATTTGCAACTTTCATAGATGTGCAAAAATATGTGCGTAAACTGAACATACAGAGATATTTTCTCTCCAATCCAACTAGACCATCTTTACCTGAAATCACCTCTTCCATCGTGCATTCAGGTTTTTCGAATCCTTCACTTTTCAACCCCCCACGCTCAACAGTCCCTTCTATCCAGGTATTCAAAGAACTTGTTTTGAAGGACTTGGAAACATTACCTAAGAAAAGAATATATAATAACCCGAACATTAAAGCAGGCTTAAAGTCACTATGTGAACAGAAAAATCTGACCATACGCCCCGCAGATAAGGGTGGCGGCATAGTTGTCTTGGATAAGGAAGCCTACCATTTGGAAATGATTAACATTTTGAGTGACACTGAAACGTATGTACATCTCTAAAAAAATCCCACGCAGAGTTTTAAAAGAGAGTTGGTTGATCTCATTGACACAGGGACACAATTGGGCATCCTGGATAAAAAAGAGGCCAACTATTTAGTTCCGGTTGCCCCACGCATCCCTATTATCTACTACCTGCCAAAGGTACATAAGGATGCTGACCACCCTCCAGGCCACCCAATTATCAGCGGTATAGACTCTGTGACCTCCCGAATAGGGAGGTATATAGATTTCTACCTAAAACCCATGGTAAGACGTATCCCATCATATCTCAAAGATACGAGACATACTATCTCTCTATTACAGCAGATTAAGTACAGTGATGACATGCTACTGGTCACAGCAGATGTTACCTCACTGTACACGTGCATTCCGCACGAATTAGGTTTAACAGCAGTTGAATCATTCCTATTAAGGGATAACAATCTCCCAAGGACCCAGAAAAGATATGTCATGGACCTCCTGAGGTTCGCGACTGCACACAACTATTTCTGGTATAACGGTGAATTTTTCTTGCAACAAAAAGGGGTTGCTATGGGGGCCAAATTTGCCCCCAGTCTGGCCAACATTTTTATGGCCAAATGGGAGGAGGATGTCGTCTATGCTTTTAATCGTCCTGAGATAGTTCTCTGGGTTCGATACATTGACGACATCCTCCTCCTATGGAAGGGCAATCACGAAACCCTCCAGTCTTTCATGTCCACCTTGAATGGCAATCAGATAGGCATTCACTTGTCTTATGAGACTAGCCTCACCAATATTCATTTTTTGGACCTAGAAATATTCTCTAACGAAGGACAACTAGGGACTAGAAAATTTTTCAAAACAACAGACCGGAACGGCTATATTCCGGTTGATAGTTGTCACCACTCCACCTGGCTGAAGTCAGTGCCACACAGCCAACTACTGCGGATTAGGCGGAATTGTACCAATCTTACTGATTATTACCATCAAGCTACCACGCTTAAAACTAGATTTGTGGAAAAAGTAATTGAAGAAGGACTGGACCATCAGTAATTGAAGAAGAAATCCAACAGATTGCAGCTGGGAATCGTGAACTACTATTGATTGAACAACCAAAACTTCCACAGGATTCGAAATATAAATGGTCATTTTTCACCACATTTTCCACCCAGCACAAACAGATCAAAGATATTTTCCAAAAACATTGGAGAATACTAAAGAATGACCAAATATTGGGTCCCACCCTTCCTGACAAGGCGGGAGTGATATATAGAGGAGCATCATCTTTGAAAAACTAAATTGCTCCAAACGTTACGGACCCCCCCACCATTCCAGTGTCTTTCCCCCACATGAAGGCCTATTACCCATGCAGAAAATGTAAAGTGTGCCAGATTAACATTTGTGGGAAACGCAAGACTGATACCTTCTGCTCAACATCCACCGGAATTAATTATAAGATGAAGCAGTTTTCAACTTGTGCCAGTAAGCACATTGTATACTTGCTGACTTGCCCTTGTGGCAAGCAGTACGTGGGGCGCACTATCCGCACGTTTTCAATTAGGGTAGGAGAACATCTTACCAGTATCAGGAAGGGTAAAACAAATCACAGTGTACCAAGACACTATTTGGAGTTCCATAATAAAAACCCAATGGGAACTAAGTTTCAAATCATAGACAAATTTGTCCCTAACTGGAGGGGAGAATCCAGTCTAAGGGGGGTCTCCAGATTGGAGACCTATTGGATCTATCAGCTCAGATGTTTTAGGCCATATGGCCTGAACATAGAATGGGACATTAATGCTTTCATTAATAAAGCATAGTTTCCCATTTCTATCATAGGCTTTCTTCATCTTTAATTTTATTAATTTTTATTTACTTTTATTTTTATATGCCTTTCATAAGTCTTTTCCTATACGCAATTTTTATAATATCAAGTAGTTTGG
Source organism: Rana muscosa (assembly GCA_029206835.1). Lineage (NCBI taxonomy): Eukaryota > Metazoa > Chordata > Amphibia > Anura > Ranidae > Rana > Rana muscosa. Next base: position 76,518,361 of record CM055127.1, read on the forward strand.
ACGCGTACAGATGATTATATTAGGTCTAGCTAAGTAATGTATTTGCTTATTACATTGCATTTAGGTCTGGTTATACATCATATATTTTGTATGTTTAGGGGATACATATGTATTGTATTATCTTTAAGGAGTACTGAGATGTATTTCCCATCTGTGATTGATGTGATTAGCCGTTCTTGCCCAGTCCGGACATCACCCATCATGTTAACCATCATTTCTATTACATATATACACACTATTTGGTTCCCACAGACATTGGTGCAGGAGATGTGTCTCCATTGTACTGGGTAAATGTTATTCCTGGTTTTAGCACTTGGCATACCATGGAACTACATATCCCAGACTGCTCCCTGTTCAGCCTCTGATCCACATGGAGGACCAGTGCGGAGCGTGTGACGTTATGTCAACAGGCTGGGTCATTGTTTACATTTGCGATCATGTTCTCCAGCTCACACCGCTCCTGGTCCCGACCGGTGAGGCTGATGACAGTTGTCTGTGAGGCTAATATTTAGCGCATTAGGGAAGATACTACAATATCCAGAATACCTTGCGCTTCACTTCCGGTTTTGCCGGAAGTGTTATCACAATTGGCATTTCACGCATAGGTAGATACTACAATATCCAAGAATCCCTTACGGTCCACCTCCGGTTTCGCCGGAAGTGTTATTAGAATCGGCACTTCACGCATAGGTAGATACTACAATACCCAAGATACCTTGCGTCCCACTTCCGGCCTTTGCCGGAAGTGGTATTGATATTTACATCCAGCGGATTTGGCATAATACCACAAGATCCAGGCTACCTTGTGTTTACTTCCTGTTTCGCCGGAGGTTCATATTAGGTAGTCACTCTGCCCAATACAGACCAAGGCTGTTTTCTGATTGGTCTATTCTCAAACTACATTACCCGGCATACTTTGCGCCTGAATTATCATGTGCTCAGATACCCGGGATGTGATTGGATTGGAATCCTGGAGGTTCATAACCCAGTCACTCATTGGCCCATAAGCGTGCAATGACGCTAATACGTCTGCACGGCGACCCACATGATGCAGTGATCCCGGAAGTGGGTTTAGAGCGGCATTTTCAATTTTCCTCCTTCTATATAAAGCGTGGAGGTGACACACTAGCTTGTACCCCAGTTGATGTCTGCAGTAGACGAAACGCGTCGGGCCCACATGCTAGTTACAGCCACCTAGCCCACGCTTGCTTGTTGTATTGCTGTTTTTATTTTTCAAGAATTTTTGGATTTTATTTTATTTATTTTTAAATACTTTTATTTGTAGTGGGTTTGTCATTTGAACCTTTTCTAGTTTTTTTTAAATAAAATTTCCAGTTATCTGGATTTACACCATGCGGAGGATCTCTTTTTATTTTCTTGGAACCAACTTTTTCCTTGGATATCTGGTCTTGGTCTGAGCTGAAGGGATCGATCCGGTTCAGGCTTCTAGCCGTGGAGGAACAAGGACAACAGCAGATTGCCACGACCTGAGTCCCAGAGTGGACATAAGCCTTTATGACCCAGCATCGTACGGTGACTTGGGTCCGAGTCCTGTGGTAAGAGTATTTAATTCTATTTAATACTTGAGATGATGATGCTATCACCTTGTATCAGCTGAAAACCTTGAAGTGTCTCCTCCCTTCCTACCATCGGTGTATCCACACCTGGAGGAATAGTAATGGAATAATTTACACCACATTCCAGGAATTTGATATCCAAGAGGACATTATACCCAAATTCAGGGTTTCCAAGTGTCCCATATGACCGCCATTTATCACTTATCATTTGGGGGACATTGGATACACATCTGATGGTGTGGACACTTGTTATAGATTATACCACTATAGCTTTCATGTTAGATATGCACTTTACTGACCATCCTTTGATTAATATCTCATGATAAGCAACGTTGTTATCTATATTGCTTGCAGCTTATTTCTCACTTATAGGGGTTAATACACCCTGTGGTTCATTAGAGTGTGATCACATTTTCAGTTTTGTTTTGTGTTTTTTGGTCACATGATACATAGTGATCACGCATAAGATTTGGAGGACTCACATATAGTTTGTGGTCATACACTCACCAGTGGAGTTTTCCATCTTTCCACTTACCAGTGGATTCATTATCTTTTTCACCATTTTTTCACTCACCAGTGACACAACACTGTGGAAACACTTGTGTATCACGTTTACATAGTCATTGTTTTCATTCAGCGCTCACATTGTATACACATGCATTTCACTTGCTGAAGACAAAACTGAAGGGAAAATGCCCCAAGAACAAGCAGGAACTGAAGACAGTTGCAGTAGAGGCCTGGCAGAGCATCACCAAGGATGAAACCCAGCGTCTGGCGATGTCTATGCGTTTCAGACTTCAAGCTGTAATTGACTGCAAAGGATTTGCAACCAAGTATTAAAATGTGAAAGTTTGATTTATGATTGTTAATCTGTTCCATTACTTTTGGTCCCTTAAAAAGTGTGAGGCACATATACAAACTATTGTAATTCCTACACCGTTCACCTGATTTACAAATTAAAGCTGAACGTCTGCAGTTAAAGCACATCTTGTTCGTTTCATTTCAAATTCATTGTGGTGGTGTGTAGAGCCAAAAAGATTAGAATTGTGTCGATGTCCCAATATTTATGAACCTGACTGTAGCTGTTAGATTATGTAACTATTTTTATGTCAGTCACTGCAAGTAGCATTTTTGATAAACAATTATGCATGTGGCGCTGATTCTGAGACAGATCCCCTTATCCATGCGTCCGGCCCTTAATCTACATGCAGGGTGCTGGACACATGGATTCCAATAGGGTTTTTTTTTTTTTTTTTAGAAGCACGTGATTACAGCCAGAGGCCCTAATTGGCTTCAAAAAAGGGTGGGCTCAGAGCTCACCCAGTTGTGTGACAATAGAAAATTAATATTCGCTATTGTCTTTCTGATTCTCCTTCCAGCCAATCAGGAAGTGGGTCCTGAGACCCGATTGGCCGAGAGGAGAAGCAATCTACATCTGTGTCATGTAATAATGCGTGTCACATTTAAGCCGCCCTTGTATTTGAATAGTCTGCCTAACACCCCAGAAAGCACAAAAAGGTGCATGTACTATGCAGTGCACCGCAATGCACAGCAATGCATTACTGTGTGTTGTCGTGTGCTGCAATGCAGGTGCATTTAAAAGACGCATTAGGGCACCATTCAGAATATGTGGCACTATAGTATACATAAACTGTACAATGTAATATTGTAAATTATGCCTAAATGCTAAATTTAAACTCCAGCCAAAACATTTATTTTGCTTTTGGACATAGTGATAAAAGGCTTAGAAACATGTCAGGTCTTTTGGCTATTTGTATAACCATTGGGGAGCTTTTCAGTTACCTCCTTTGTGGCCACCAAGACAGGAACTGACCAAAATCTCTCCAATGAGTAAATTACTTCCCTATGTCAAATCATGAACCAAATGGCTGTGGATTTGAACTTCAGTTGCAACAGTTTGTTAGAGGAGTCTTATCTCTCGCATTGGGGCTCTTGTCAGTATATATGCGTAGGATACTTTGTGTAAAGTGTTCGGCAGTGGAACATGGGTCAAACAAGCATCTAATTTGCATGGCCTCTGAGGAACAATGGGGTTGATTTAATAAAGCAAACAGACTGTTTACTTTGCAAGGAAATTTAAGCCGGCTATAGATGTTCGAATCTTGGCTGGTTCAGCAGGGACCTGCTCAGATTAGATCCATCTATGGACAGGCTGATTGTACCCAAGTCAATCCATCAATCAACTTGGGTACAACTAGCATGTCAAATTTTCAGCATGCGATTATTTACAGCAGCTATAGCCACTAGGAATAATGAATTGTGTTCTCCCAGCAGGTACAGCTGCTGGCGTCCCCCCTGGCCAGAGAACACAACCCGAGGTTTCCAGAAAGAAATTTGCACCATCTGTAGCCTCCTTTACACTTTCCAAGAGAATTGTTGAGTCTGTTATCACCTCCCTTTATCAGGGAGACTTTCTGGTTTCTGTGGACATAAAGGGAATGTACCTACAAGTCCCCATTTTTTCCAGTGCATCAGTGTTTCCTATGCTTTGCTGTGGGGTCCCTATACAACAATTTGTAGATCTGCTCTTAGGCCACACATCTGCACCTCAGGTGTTTACCTAGGTGCTGGCCCTAGTATTAGCCACCCTACACTCACTTTGGGTAACACTTAACCTCCTATTGAGAAAATAATTGTTGGAACCACTTCATTATTTGGATCATCTGGGTTTATTAGCCCCAAAAGATGTGAAAGTTGTGTCAGTAGAGGTGCCAGAATGTGAAAGAGAAGCCAGGAAATGAATTCTTCATTAATTTGATATTTATTGCTCACAGAATAGTATAAAACACTGTCAACGTGTCTTGTGTCACTACCACTTCTTCAGGATGGTGCACAAAACACTGGGCGTTCTTGCTCTTGCTGGGTGCCTTTCAGGGGTTGCCTGCTTCTGTCAAAGAGATGTAAGCTCCTGGTTGTTTTTTTACATGTTGTCTGACAGCTGATAGTTTTGGGTCCTGAGCTCTAGGAGCTAAGCAGCAAAAACTGGAATGCTTAAAAAAAAATCACAATATTTTGGGACTTATTTTCTACAAGGTTGGAATTTGCTGGCACAGAAACAAATGGCCATCATATGGAGCCTTTACGTAAATGGACAAAAAAACATCCAGTAGATCAATAGACCAAGTGGACATGCCAATAGTCACTATGTTATCCAAAAAGTATTTGCATCATCCTATCAATATTGTGACAGAAATCATGCTCCCAGTCAAGAGACTACCGTATTTTCCGGCGTATAAGACAACCTTTTATACTTAAAAATATGCCTCAAAACTCGGGTGTCGTCTTATATGCCGGTACCTGTATGCAGAGTCTCAGTCAGACTGTGGCCGTCCATTGTTCAAAAGCCGCGCCTCCTCCTCGTGCTGTTCCACGATAGGCGGAACACTCAGTTTCCCAGCAGAGTTTCTGTTCAGTGTTCCGCCTATCACGGATGCCCTCTCGTCCGAGGTCGAGAGGGCATCCGTGATAGGTGAAAGACTGAACACAGGCTCTGCTGGGAAGCTGAGTGCTCCGCCTATCACAGAACAGCACGAGGAGGAGGCGCGGCTTTTGAACAATGGATGCCCACAGTCTGATTGAGACTCTGCATGTCAGGGATAAGGTATGGGATCATCGAGGCATGCAATGGCACAGTGTGGCATGCAATGGCACAGTGTGGCATGCAATGGCACAGTGAGGCATGCAATGGCACAGTGAGGCATGCAATGGCACAGTGAGGCATGCAATGGCACAGTGAGGCATGTAATGGCACAGTGAGATGAGGCATGCAATGGCACAGTGAGGTGAGGCATGACTAGTCGGAAGGGGGTCGTCTTATACGGCAAGTATATCCTAAAACCAAAATTTTAGCTGGAAAATTATGGGGTCGTCTTATACGCCCAGTCGCCTTAAACGCTGGCAAATACGGTATACACTGAAACAAGCATACAAAATTTTCAGCACATGGTCTTTGAACTAGGAGATTGATTTCTGTCACAATATTTTTTGAAGCACTCCGGTTTTTGCTACTCAGCTCCTGGAGCTCAGAAACAAACTATCAGCTGTCAGACGTGTGAAAAAACAACCAGGAGCTTACTGCCTCTTTGGCAGAAGCAGGCAGCTCTAGAGAGAGTTTTCCTGAAAGCTCAAAAGAACAAGAAAGCACAATTTGAATTTAACAGTGTACTGCCATAGTAACATATAGTTACATAGTTGGTGAGGTTGAAAAAAAGACACAAGTCCATTCAGTTAAACCTGTGTGTGTGTGTATGTGCTTATGTCAATATTACATTGTATACCCCTGTATGTTGTGGTTGTTAAGGTGCCCATCTAATAGTTTTTTTTAAATTATCAATGCTCCCTGCTGATACCACTGCTTGTAGAAGAGAATTCCACATCCTTACCGCTCTGACAGTAAAAAATCCTCTACACATTTTAAGGTTAAACCGTTTCTCTTCTAATTTTAGGGAATGGCCATGTGTCTTTTTTAAATTCCCTTTCACTGAAAAGTTTTTTCCCTATGCTAGGGTCACCAGTACGGTATTTGTACATCGATATCATATCCCATCTTAAGCATCTCCTCTCCAGAGAGAATAAGTTCAAGTAGTAGTTCTTGTAGTCTTCCCCCATAGCTGAAGTCCTCCAGTTCCTTTATTACCTTTGATGCCCTTCTCTGGACTCTCTCCAGCTACAGCACATCCCTCCTGAGGACTGGTGCCCAGCACTGGACAGCATACTCAAGATGCGGACGGACCAGAGTCTTGTAGACTGGGAGAATTATCATTCTATCTCTGGGGTGATTCTCCTTTTTAAAGCATGCCAATATTCTGTTGGCTTTGCTTGTAGCCGCTTGGCATTGCATGCCATTGCTGAGCGTGTCATCTACTAGGACACCCAGGTTCTTTTTCCATCCTAGATTCCCCCTAGTGAGTAATATGCATTCGTATTTTTGGCACCCAAATGCATTACCTTACATTTTTCAACATTAGACCTCATTTGCCATGTAGTTGTCCACCCCATTAATTTGTTTAGGTCTGCATATAAGGTTTCCATATCCTGTGTAGAAGTTATTTCCCTGCTTAGCTTTGTATCATTTGCAAATACTGAGATTGAGCTGTTTATCCCATCCTCTAGATCGTTTATGAATAAATTAAACAGGATTGGTCCCAGGACAGATCCTTGGGGGACCCCAATTTTCACACCAGGCCATTCCGAGTACTCGCCATTTATCACCGCCATTTGGACTCGTCCCTGTAGCCAGTTTTCAATCCAGTTTTCAATCCAGGTACTCACCCTATGGTCCATGCCTACATACCTTAGTTTGTACAGGAAACGTTTGTGGGGAACTGTATCGAATACCTTTGCAAAATCCATATACATCACATCTATAGGCCTTCCTTTATCTAGATGGCAGCTCACTTAGAAGGTTAATAGATTGGTCTGGCAAGAACGATTCTTCATGAATCCATGCTGATTACTGCTAATGATACCGTTTTCATTACTAAAATCTTGTATATGGTCCCTTATCATCCCCTCTAATAACTTGCAGACTATTGATGTTAGGCTGACTGGCCTGTAGTTCCCAGGGATATATCTCGGCCCTTTTTTGAATATTGGTGCCACATTGGCTTCTCTCCAACCAGCTGGTACCATTCCAGTCAGTAAACTGTCTACAAAATTAGGAACCATGGTCTGGCCATCACCTGACTGAGTTCCTTTAGGACCTTCGGGTGTAAGCCATCTGGTCCCGGTGACTTATTTATGTTAAGTTTCTCAAGTCTGTTTCTGATTCCGTCTGTTGATAGCCATGAGAGTGCTTTCTGTGATGTGTTATTACAATTAATATTACAGTCTTGATTACTGTATCCCCCTGTTTCTTTTGTGAAGACTGAGGATAAGAATATATTCAAAACCTTTGCCATCGCTCTGTCTTTTGTAACCATATTCCCTTCATCATCCTTTATGGGGCCAATATGTTCTGGCCTCCCTTTCTTACTATTTATATACTTAAATATATATATATTGTTTTTACTCTTCTCCGCTATGTGCCTTTAATGTTTTATCTTAGCCACCCTGATTGCACTCTTACATTTCTTATTGCATTCTTTGTAATGATGGAATGCTGAAAATGACCCCTCAGTCTTGTATTTTTTGAAGGCCTTTTCTTTTGCGTTTATATGCATCTTTACGCTGGAGTTTAGCCACCCAGTATTCGTTTTGGCTCATTTAAACTTATTTGTTGGCTCTTTTGAAATTCAGTGTCTTTGTATTACCCTTGTGTTTCCTAATTCCTATTTCAGTGATTTATACTGAAACAAATTGACCTGCTTTCTAAGTTGCCCTGTATTTCTACATCTGCGATCAGGTCTGTATTGTTAGTAATCAGTAGTAATGCATTTTCTGTTGTTGGTGCGTTCACCATCTGACCCATGAAATCACAGACTGTGTGTGTTATTAGAGTACCATTTAGAAATAATGCTGTTTTAGGTAAGCAAAAGGTAATTTAAAGAGTCATTGTAATCATTTGATGAAGATTTTTCTTTTGTTTGTTCACTTTGCCACATTTGAATCGAAAAAAAAAAGAAAAAAAAAACGTTTTCAATGAGGTCGATTCAAAATGTATCTATTCGAATGTTTCAAATCAAAAAATTGGTAAATTTGAAGAAAATTCTAAAAATTCCAAATACGAATTCTGAATATGAATTCCGAATACGAATCCCAAATACGAATTGAACGAATCAACCAAATTTAACAAAACAAAATAACTAGATTAACGAATCAAAATGAAACAAAACAAATTTTAACTGTCTAGTGAGTACACCATTGCAAAATGTCAAACTACACCATAATTTGGAGGTACCCCACTTATGGGACTAGTCCTGGACACAGCTTAGGCCAGAATGTTTTTTGAAGAATGAAGGAGAAATGTAATTTCTCCAATGTCAAATTTTAGTTCTCCAGTAGAGAAGTTGTCCAATGCTCTATTTTTGTTTTGTTTTTTCTGAGTCCTAGATCTGATGGTAGCCTTCTTCAGATCAGCCTCATTTGTCCAGTTTTTCTTGACCTCTACAATGCAATATTGGGGTTGATTTACTAAAGGCAATTAGAGTGTGCACTTTCGCAAGTGCAGTTGCTCCAGAGCTTAGTAAGACCCCTTTCACACTGGGGCCACGGCCATGTTCGCGGTAAAGCGGCGCTCATTTTAGCAGCACTTTACCCCTGTTTAAGCGGCACTTTTCGGCCACTAGCAGGGCACTTTTAACCCCAAAGAAGGGGTTGAAAACTCATGTGTTGCGGCGCTTCTGAATCGCTGTCCATTCATTTTGGGACTGCTCAGTGCTCCCAACCCCACCCCAAAGATGCTGCTTGCAGGACTTTTCGGAACGTTCCCCAAGTGCACAGCCCGAGTGTGAAAAGTCACACTTGAATGATTGAGAGGCGGTTTTCAGGCACTTAGCAGAGACCATTTCCATGCTAAGGGCCTGAAAACCACCCCAGTGTAAAAGAGGTCTTATTGAGGCAAAGCGATCCATGCATGAGGATCCTGCTCCCGATGGACTCTTGCCGCAGCTTCTAGGACACAATAATTTACAAAATGACTCCTGTTGCTATTTCAAAAATGTATACAGACAATTTTAATATATTCATATATTACTTTATAATAAAATGTACCACGATAGTGTTTATTTTACTTATGAACAATTCATTATTTTACCGGTTTAGAGCCAGAATAATGTTTTTGCATATTTGAAACAAATTGGAAATGTCTTTAATAAAGTCTCTCATCTCCAGATCAACGGAGTGAAAACTAGCAGTGAAAGGATGAACTTAATGAACTTTTCTGCCTTTCATCCCAATTATGATGTAACTAAGTTACCATCAAAGTGCAGAGAGTGTGATAAAAATCACAACATCAATTACTTTATTTATTACTAGTTTCTGAAGGTTCAAACGTTAACATTTTTATTAAAGCCGAACTCTAGGCAGATATAACAGATGCTAATTAATGCAGCTCTGTGACCATTAATACATGATTAAAATTTATTTTTTAAATGTAGACAGTGTGAGTACCTGAACTGACCGGGTATTAGCCTCTTGCAGTCCCTGTACAACAGAACAGGAGTGTGAGAGGAAGAAGCATTACACGGACCCTATACATTTATGTGCTGATAAGAAGTATGCTGATAGGTACAGAGTGACAAAGAGATGAGCTATCTAATGTGCTACGTCTCCTTTTATTGTCTAGAAACATACAGAGAAGGGTCCAGGACAATCTGGGCTCAGAGGAAGTAGGTTAAATAATGCTAGCTATCAGAATAAGGATATGCCATGGCAGAAAAAGTAGGGAAATCTTTGGATTTTGGATATTTAATGCTAAATATTGCAGCAAACGCATGTTCTGTTATTTTATCTTTAAACAGGCTATTCATTTTTATTGTGTTATTTTTGGCTGTAGTTCTGCTTTAACCACAAGTAAAATTCAATCCTCTAAAGCTGATATGTTAGCCTTGACTGGCTGGCTGTGTACCGTATATCACTCTGGATTACCACTGGCAAGAAATCCCCATTCTTGTTCCTAATATTTACAATATTTACAATATTTATTTTGCTCAGAAAAAAAATAAACTGTTACTGCTGTTGGCAAAAATATTTCTTACATGCAGATTGCCCACATCATTAAATACATGAAAGCAAACGTAAAAAAAAATCATCAACAGGGCATCTGCTCCACCCCTCTTGACAAAATACTCTGCAAAAGTGTTAAATTATGATCTAAATTTTTATTTATTTTTACAGAAATTGATCAAATAAAGACTAATGTTAAAATAGCACATTTTTTTTCAGGAAAGTAGTACTGAGAGCATAATCATAAACAGGACTAAAATCCAAAATTCTTTCTCCTCCATTGGGGTACACAGGAGCTAGGAGCAATTGGGTGTTTTTTTCAGCTGCCCCTGAACTTGCCTGTAACGGTAATGCCGTGTACACACAGCCGTTTTTAATGTCATTGAAAAAAAAAACATTTTTCTCGACGTGATTCTTCTTAAGCCTGCCTTGCCTACACACTATCGTGAAAAAAAATGCTCGCGCAAAGCGCGGTGACGTACAGCACGTTCGACAACAAGTAAGACGGCACTATAAAGGGGAAGTTCCATTCGGATGGCGCCACCCTCGTGTTAGTAAAATTTGGTGAGAGACGATTCGCGCTTTTCAGCCTCGTGCTCTTCAGTTCGGTACAGCGTGACGAATGTGCTATCTCCATTCTGAACGCTAGTTTTACCAGAACGAGCGCTCCTGTCTCATAACTAGCTTCTGAGCATGCGCGTTTTTTCCAGTCATTAAAGCGTACACACGGCCGTTTTTCACGACGAGAAAAACAACGACGTGAAAAACAACGAGAAAAAATAGAGCATGTTCTGAATTTTTAATGCCCATTTTTCTCGTCGAAAAAAATGCTCTGGAGCCCACACACAATCGTTTTTAATGACCAATTTAAAAAATTGCATTTTTCTCGTCATGAAAAACGGTCGTGTGTACGCGGCATAACTCGCGTTTAGCCACATTTTGTTTACAGGTTTGAATTTTTTTTTTACTATTTGGAAAAATAATATGCTTCTAAGTGCAAATACGGCTAAACACGGCTAAACACGGCATGTAAATGCGGCAAAACAAACGTTTTTAAATGTTGGTTACTATCTGTCAAGATAAATCATTCAGGAGAGGTTGTAAAATGTCCCGTGTACATTAAGCCCAAAGGCAGATATACTGTGCACTGCAGTTGCTCTAGATCTGAGGGAAGCTCTGAAATGAGGGGACGCTCTGCTGATTTCTATTATCCAATCATGCGCAAGCAAAAATGCTGTTTCATTTTTCCTTGCATCTGAGTATTTTTTGCAAATTGAAGCTTTACCTCATTTACTCTAAGCTCTGGGGCAAGTACACTTGCAGTGCACTGTATATTTGCCATTAGTAAATCAACCGCATTGTGTTTTTAACTACAAGTTGCCAGGGCATTGTTCATCGTGATTGCTGTTGTGACATCACAAAAAGATTAAGCTACATCTCTGTATGATGTTATTGATGATAGGTTTACGTTGTGGAACATTATTTGGGATTAAAAAAAATAAAATAAAGGACTATATGTAAAGTGTTTGTGTGTTTATTTACATGTACATTTTTAGTAATGAGTACAGTAAATGCTAAAGAGTGCTTCCAGATTACAATAAATTCCACCCCCCACTTCCTGAAGACCTCCATGTTCAATGGGCCTGGAAATAGGTAACAGGCCCCATCAACAAGAAACTTTGCCAGAGGAACACGCGCGTTGCCCCTTCCTTTCCTAACCAGCCAGGAAGCATGTTCAGATATGGGTCTGGTATGGATTTTTAATTTTTTTTGTATGGGTTCTCCATCTAAACTATACCAAATCCTCCTCATGGACATTTTTTTTTGTGCAAAAAAAGCCTCCCCTTATGAACCATACACATCCTACAAAAAAATAGCAGTGGGTCTCCATATAATTACTACCCTTAAAAGAGAAGTATGTTTTTTTTTTTTACCATCATACTTACCTAGGTGGTGGCAGCATCGGTCCGATGCAGTATCTGTCCTCCGGCGCCTCTGCACTGAAAACCGAGCCATCAAACACCGCCGATGGCTCGGTTCTCTCAGCTCACCGAGCAGAGAGCTGTTGCCTGTCAGTCAGCAGCTCTCCGCTCTTCCCCCCGCGCTCACTAGAGCACTAAGCTGTGGAGGGTCGGGGAGCGGCTGTCTCAGGCTCTCAGTGGCTTGTTGAGAGGCTGAGACAGGCATTAGTCCAGGCACCTGGCGGATGCAGACTTTATTGTCGGGATGACGCAGTGCCTGGACTGATTCCAGTGACGTCAGCAAAGAGCGGACTTCAGACCGCTCTCCAATGAAAACAGGTCACAGGAGTGCAAAACAAATTACACTCCTGTGACCCATAGGAGAAGCCCAGCCAAACAAGCTCAGGCTGGACTTCTCCTTTAAGGATCTGGTATGAATTTTCATGGAGACCCCAAATAAAAAAAATGGTGGGGGGCCTCCAAAAAGATTCATACCATGGATGACAGTATGGCATGAATTTTAAGGGGGAACCCTATGCAAAAAAAGTGTGATGAACTGTTCCGCTTGTGAGTTGTTTCAGAAAGCTTGTGAGCTTTATTTGTGAACTTGTTAGTAAATTCTTGCAATTTGTAGGGTGATTCCAATTCACACAGCATACTTAAAAATAATATAAATAATTGAAAAAAATATTTCGTACCTTTCTAGGTGTCAGTTTGGAGCCGAGCTTGGGCAAACTGCAAGCTACTCTGAACAATAAAAATTTGAGGAAAACTCAACCTGTCCTCACTAACAAAGAGGGACATGATGGGCTTCTGGATATTTAACCCTTTGTTATGACAGACAGTAGACATTTTAAATCTAGTTTACTATTGATAATGAGATCTGATAGTCCAGTACAGACAGGGTTAAATATGGTAAACATTATTCCCCAGTCTCTTCTGCAAAGCAGAGGAGAACTTTAGTTTTGGAGTCTTCAGAAAAGAGAAAGTAAAATGTAAGCAGCATTTCATTTTTGTTTTATTATGCTGTGTTAATCAATTTATAAAATCTGGAAGAACCTGCATATAATGTACTTGTCACCCCCCCCCCCACACACTTGTAACCCACATTCACTCTCCCAATACAATCTTCCTACACTAACTGCCAGTGAAAAAGCTACAGGCCCTGGATGACCCTTTCTTACCTGTATTATAAAACATTGAAACATATACATTTACCTTGATAAAGCAAACTATACAATGGTTTCTTTAACTCCCAACTCAGCCTGTCCTCAATGCTTGGCTCTCATATCACCATTCTGCATGAGCCTGTTAAAGACCACACAATTTGTACTAACAATAGACCTATTGTTCTTTTAAAATCAGGATTAAACATGTTTACTAAAATCCTTCAGTTTAGGTGCCATACTCAATAAATTGATCCATTTCAACTAGGTAGGCTCTCTCTCTAACCGACAAGCTGGGGACAATAACAGACGCACCATTACATTATTGATAGTGTAAACGACACTAAGGAAGATTTTAAAGCTGAAATCTGGGATAGGCAAAGACTGACTAAATACATGAGTCATGTGTATTCCTACTTAAATCTTGGTGTGTTATCTGTATTTCTTCCAGATTGGTGCAGTAATCCACTGTGAAACTTTATCTATTTGTGTGAACTTCCAGTAATAAAGACCAGTCGGTGCCACTCTCTCTTCTTGTGCAGGATGACTGGTCTTGTTTATGCCCCTGCTTGTAGTTTTCTGAAGGCAGTCTGTAGCGGGTGGAGCCTGATTGGTTTTTCCTACAGCCCTGCTGTCTGCCCCAGGCTATGTACAGCACAGGGAGCAGCAGTCCCCCTCAGCCCCCCCCCAATATTTACCTGAGCCCCCTCTCTATCCAGCAATGTTAAGTGTACATATATTAAAAGTCAGCAGCTGCAGTATTTGTAGCTGCTGGCTTTTATTTTTTTGTGGGTTGGCTGGACCTCCTCTTTAACCACCCATATACAAAATTTCAATGACATTTCCAGTACACAATTACAAAACATCCAGTTTCAACTTTCTCTCTTTGGCCATGACATCCTATTAACTTTAACAAACCCTCTATCATCCCTTCCTAACCACACAAAGAACTTCCTGCCTATCAGGTTACAAATTGAATTTAACTATAACCAAAGGTTTGCCTATTAACATACCAGCTGGAACACTTTCTACCCTTCAATTGTCTTTCAATTACCAATTATCACTGAAAATCTGATAAAATTGAGTATTTGGGAATCTATCACACATCCGTAATTTCCAACTGATATAACACAATGGGGCTGATTTACTAATAACAGTGCGCTGCGCTGGTTCTAACCTTAATTGGTGCGCCGGATAACTCCTTCACTTGGTGCAGGAACCAGCAGCGCACAGCGGCGCACTGTTACAGTAAATACAAATGTCAGCGGCGCTCTATTGAAAATGAATGGTTCCCTATAGGAGCCCATTGATTTGAATAGAGGTCGCCCGGGAAGTCGGATGAAGCGTATCCGACTCGCGGGGCGACTCGTGTGCCGGCTGACACAGGGACAGCGCGACTTTGTGAGGCAACTTGGACATGACCTGAGCGCGTGAAGCAGCCGCTCAAGTCGTGTCCTAGAGGCGACTAGCTGGCCGAGAAGGTCTCCAGCGCGATGGCATCGCGCTGGTTCTCGGCAGCCTGTTTGGTATGAATCATGGACAGGAACTCCACGCCTAATTTTAATGAAAAAACCGGCATGGGTTCCCCTCCAGGAGCATACCAGGCCCTTAGGTCTGGTATGGATTTTAAGGGGAACCCCCTAAGCCGAAAAAATGGCGTGGGGGTCCCCCCCAAAATCCATACCAGACCCTTATCCGAGCACGCAACCTGGCAGGGGAAGAGGGGGGGACGAGAGCGGCCCCCCTCCCTCCTGAACCGTACCAGGCCGCATGCCCTCAACATGGGTGGGTGGGTGCTTTGGAGCAGGGGGGCGACCTGCGGCCCCCCCACCCCAAAGCACCCTGCCCCCATGTTGATGGGGACAAGGGCCTCTTCCCGTCAACCCTGGCCGTTGGTTGTCGGGGTCTGCGGGCGGCGAGTTTTTCGGAATCCGGGAGCCCCCTTTAATAAGGGGGCCCCCAGATACCGGCCCCCCACCCTATGTGAATGAGTATGGGGTACATCGTACCCCTACCCATTCACCTGGTGGCAAAAAAGTTAATAAAAAACACAGCACAGGTTTTTTAAAGTACTTTATTAGGCAGCTCCGGGGGTCTTCCTGCCGGGCGCCCCGCTATCTTCTTCCAGCTCTTTTGCTAGCGGGGTCCCGGGCTTCCTCGTCGTCTTTGGGGGTCTTCCTGCCGGGCGCCCCGCTATCTTCTTCCAGCTCTTTTGCTAGCGGGGTCCTGGGCTTCCTCGTCGCCTTCTTCTGACTTCGGGGGTCTCTTGTTCTCCGGTGTCGTCTCCGCGCTCTCCGGTTCTTCTCCCGCTCTCTGGTGCCTTCTCCACGATCTCCGGTTCTTCTCCCGCTCTCCGGTGCCTTCTCCACGATCTCCGGTTCTTTCTGCCTTCTGCCGGGCGCCCCGCTATCTTCTTCCAGCTCTTTTGCTAGCGGGGGCCGGTCTTCATCGTCGCCTTCTTCCCTCTTCTCTTCGCCCGATGTTGCCTCGTCGCTGTCCGCCGCTACAATGCTCAGGCAGCGGAGCGCGCCCACTTATATTGGCATGGGCGTGGTCACCGGGTGATGCCACCGCTGACCCCACCCTCCGTATGATGTCACAGTCCCGAGGAATGATGGGACTGTGACGTGCTACGGGGGCGGGGTCAGCGGTGGCATCACCCGGTGATCACGCCCATGCCGATATAAGTGGGCGCGCTCCGCTGCCTGAGCATTGTAGCGGCGGACAGCGACGAGGCAACATCGGGCGAAGAGAAGAGGGAAGAAGGCGACGATGAAGACCGGCCCCCGCTAGCAAAAGAGCTGGAAGAAGATAGCGGGGCGCCCGGCAGAAGGCAGAAAGAACCGGAGATCGTGGAGAAGGCACCGGAGAGCGGGAGAAGAACCGGGGAGCACGGAGATGACACCGGAGAACAAGAGACCCCCGAAGTTGGAAGAAGGTGACGACGAAGCCCGGGACCCCGCTAGCAAAAGAGCTGGAAGAAGATAGCGGGGTGCCCGGCAGGAAGACCCCCGAAGATGACGAGGAAGCCCGGGACCCCGCTAGCAAAAGAGCTGGAAGAAGATAGCGGGGCGCCCGGCAGGAAGACCCCCGAAGCTGCCTAATAAATTACTTTAAAAACCTGTGTTGTGTTTTTTATTAACTTTTTTTTGCCACCAGGTGAATGGGTAGGGGTACGATGTACCCCATACTCATTCACATAGGGTGGGGGGCCGGTATCTGGGGGCCCCCTTATTAAAGGGGGCTCCCGGATTCCGATAAGCCCCCCGCCCGCAGACCCCGACAACCAACGGCCAGGGTTGTCGGGAAGAGGCCCTTGTCCCCATCAACATGGGGACATCCTCCCCATGTTGAGGGCATGTGGCCTGGTACGGTTCAGGAGGGAGGGGGGCGCTCTCTCGTCCCCACCTCTTCCCCTGCGGCCTGCCAGGTTGCGTGCTCGGATAAAGGGTCTGGTGTGGATTTTTAGGGGACCCCACGCTATTTTTTTTTTTAATTTGGCGGGGTTCCCCATAAAATCCATACCAGACCTGAAGGGCCTGGTATGGATTTATAGGGGGACTCCACGCATTTTTTTAAATTTTGCGGCGGGGTTCCCCTTAATATCTATTCCAGACCTGAAGGGCCTGGTAATGGAATTTGGGGGGACCCCCACGCTTTTTTTATTGTTTTTATCAAAGACTTTCAATGAATTTTCTCTATATTGCCGGGAGCCGACAATTCATTATAGCCGCGGGTGCTTTTAAATGCCTTTTTTTTTCCTTTAGAAATGTCATTTTGCTGGCGCACTGGAAAGTTCAGAGCTGCGCCTGTTCAACTTATGCAAATTGACTTACGTGACTTGACATTTACTAAGATTTTGTCGGCGCAGTGTCTTGGCGCAAGAAAACAAGGCAAATTGCCGCGCTGAGCTCAAAAATCCCCCCGCAGCTCGAATCGTACTTGCCGGCGCAGCGGGCTGGTTTTGAAAAAGTTACTTTCTCACTCTATTTTGGGCATATTAGTTACTTGGGCAGGTGTCCCTACACTTCCTCACATCACCCCGCATCACCCCATTATATTCTCACTTCCAGCTTCTTTATATTTAGAGTTTAACATGCCGTGCGCCAGGTCCATAGTGGCGCACTGAGCGCCTCCTCCCGTCCACCGACAACACTATAGTAAATGGCAAATAGGGCTGCGCTACAGGCGCTAATGTTTTGTAAATACCAAAACAGCCATTGCGCACGCAGATGCGCCGATACTCATGGCGCAAACGTTTTGTAAATCAGCCCCAATATGTCTTTTGCTATTTAGCGAACGTAAAAATCATTTACAAAAATTAAAGAGTCTCCATCTGTCATGGATAGGCAAAATAACCTCCATTAACATGATACTCCTACCCAAATAAATGTAGTATTATGAAACAATGCCTATTAAGATTCCCCCTCAAAGACATTAAAACATCACAACTAGCTTTGTTAATTTCACTTGGAGCAATTATAGACATTGGGTAGCTCAACAGGTACTTATTGCATCAAAATCAGAGGGTGATCTGGATTTCTCAAACATCAATGGATAACTCCACTTGTGGGGAAAAAAAACTAGCAAATAAAAAAAAAATATATAGCATACACAATTGCAACACAAGTCATATTGTAATTGCATGTTATTAAAAATCACCTTTCCTTTTCAATTTGCAGCACTGTATTTTTCTGTAAAATGCAATGTAATACGGTTACCTGGAGGCATTCTGTAAACAAATGGTGTATAGAAATGAACGAACACCCCCCCAATACACCATGTATTTTTGTATTGCTGGCAAAGGTATTGTATTACCGGCAATTTAAATGTTATTTTTTTTTTTCTTTTAAAGTTTTAGTTTTTCTGCAGCAGGTTCTATACATGGTACAGATGCGCCACTTTACAGGCAGACTAAAGGGACCCCCAGGCACTATAGTTAAATATTTATTATTATTTTTATTGTTTCACTTTAAGCATCATTAAAATCACTGTTCTTTTAAAAACAATCTTTTTACTTATTTTTTTTTTTTTTGCATCGATAGAATCAAAAATTTAAAAATAGTAAAAAAATATAAAAATAACGCTGTGGGGTCCCCCCCCAAAATATTTGTGGTATGGTTGTGGCTTAACCATTAAGAAGCTGGAAGCTGAGGAGTCGGCCAGGGATAGAGGCTTAAATAGACACAAAGCATGGAGTGGAGAGCTGACGGAAGGTGGATTAGTCACAAGGTAAGTAGATTCCACTGATTTTTATTTTTTTAAGTATATATTCTGTGCTGTTTTGTACTTCAATGTTGTGAGCAAGGCCGTTGCGGCTGAAACGCGTCTACCTCTGCTGTATTTTTATCCTTATGGAGATATAATAAATTCGGACTGATTTAAAGAGCATGTATGGAGTTGCGGATTGTCCTTTATCCATTTATCACTTTGGCAGCTGAGCAACTGCACATCCTGCACCCGACAGCTCAGGAGGAGTTTCACTAATCTTGGGTAGTAGCACCTATCGTTGTTGTTTATGAAGGTTACACTGATAGCTTCGCAGCCTGCTTGACATCTTTAGCAGGAGGGCTTGCAATTTTGGTGCAGAAGTTCCATACTGGATTCGGCCTGTGTGGAGTTTAGGGCTCTCTTTGTGGTGAAGTAGTAGTGCAGGGCTTCTCATTACTGGTCTCTGGAGGTTCCCAATGCTTTAAGCTTGTTGGACGTGGGGAAAAAAAGGAAGTTTTGCTTGGAAAGTTTAATGGGTATTAGGGGTGAGACAAAGACTTCTGTGGGGCTTTGTTTTTTTTTTTTTAGGTCCATCACCTGCCACCCCATTCTTTTTTACAGGGGTTGCATACATTGCCAAGTTAAGTAGAGTGTAAAGGGTCACTTTAATTCAAACTCACGTAGCGCTTACCTCTAGAGGAGCCTTTTGGTATAAAGGGTTCTCTGTTGTTCACCATGACTCCAACATACTTGCCTAAATAATAATAGGAAGCTACAAACACCTATGAGAGCTCAAATATTAATATGCTACTCATGACTATGTTAGAGTATCAGGCAATAAGCCCCAGGCTACTTATTGGTAAGTAAACTAAGTATATTGTCACATGGTAAAAATAAATGGCATAAGCTGCATTATTTTCAATAAGGTACTTAGTTTTTAATTATGAGCACTAAATGTCTCAGAGTTTACTCTGTGTAGACCATCCTGTGTTTGTGTAGGAATGTACATATATATCCTGAGAGGGGTATTCCTGGGAAGCAGTTAATATGTGTCTGAGTCTATACCTGCAATCCTCAGCCAGCCATCAGTGGGCCCAGTCTGTGTTTTTTTGTTTTAAATACATTTCTATTTGAGTTTTTTCAACATACATAAAGAGAAAAACACAGGTTACAAGGTACTGTTTTTGTAGATAAAACAATGTGGATCATACTCTGGTAACATACAAGAATGTATGCCAAACAATAAGGACACAATGGTGGTGCACCTTGTATCCATGAGAAAAGTACAAGTAGGTGCCTGAGTGAAAAGAGGAGTTAACAGGAGGGATACCTCACCGCCCCCTCAGACATCTCCCCGCTTCATTCCTATCGGGCAGCGAAGGGGGGAGGCCGATAGGCAGTGGAGTAACTCTACTGAGGGGGGCGTTGTAATCATATGAAGCATGGAAGCATGCCCTAGAAACAATGAATGTAGAGTAGATAAAGAAAACCGGAGACATTAGGTGGATAGGATAGTGAGGAGGTATATAAATCAAAACCTAGAACTGCAATTTTAGCGATATATATGTTAAAGTGGGATTTAGGTAAGGGGGTACCGGGGGGGGGAAGGGCATAAAGAAAGTCGACTTTACTTAAACCCAAAGTCATAGGTAGGGTGTCTTGGGTGAGCTCATAGTCTTGTGCTCGTTTGCCATCAGGATATGAATAGGAGCACCCCAAGTTCCCAAAAGTAGGTTATTCTTTGTTGAGGTTAGTAATTATCCAAAAGGAAGACTTCATGGTGGAAGGGAGCTGTTGAAAATGGATGTAGAGAGGTGGCCAAGGAGTTGGTTGCTTGTTGAGGTTGTGTTGACAAAAGGTAACCATTTGTGAAGAAAACATGGAGACAAACCGGTGGAGGAGAGATCCGCGTCAAGTTTTTCCTTTCGTAGAAGGCTTATGAGATCCTGTTTGATTTCCAGGATGGTAGGGGGGTTTGTAGAGGCCCAGTTTTTGAGAATGACGTGTCTGGCCACCATAAAGCAGGTCGCCAGCCATGCCTTGTTTTGTTGGGTAATGCTATGCTGAACCTTTGTGATGCTTGTGTTGACAGGGGTAAAGTCCCCAAATAGCAATGGGAAGATGTCCTTTGTCAGAGAGTGACCTGTGACAGAAGCGGCAAAGTTTTCAATTTGGGACCAGACGGAGGCGATGTGTGGGCATGACCATAGTCTGAGGAGTAAGTTAGGTTTGTCCTTTCCACAGAGGGGGCATAAGCGTTTTTGCTGTGGTTGTGGTAAAGACAGAAATGGGATGTAGGCCCGGTGCAGTATTTTAAATTGTTGTTCATGCCACAATTCATTAAGCAACAGAGCACATGTGGTGTTGAAACCGTCTAGGATACGGTCCAGAGCCTCCGGCGAGTTTAGGTCTTTGTTCCAGGCTGCAGCAGATGTGGCTTGGATTGGTTTGCTGAGGTGTGTATTTAAAGATTTCAGATATTTTGTATTGTTGTTTCTCCAATAAAGTGTCCAGGAAAGAGTGTTGAAATATTTGTGACTTAGTTGGGCACAGGCACAAGATGTGCTGGACTGCTTGGTGAATATATAGGAAATGGGACTGCAGTAGCATAAAGTGTGACAGCAAATGATGGGTCGGAAGTACTGATCCTGTGGATGGGTCAAAGAGTTGGACAAAGTGTGATAGATTCTGGGAGGCCCATATTGTGTATCCCGAGTGCCGTTTTGCCTTCTGGAAGGAAGGGTTCTCATGGATAGGGAGGTAACGGGAGACCCATGGAGATAATTTTAGTTTTCGTCTGGTTTCTCTCCGGGCAACCAACGGGGGCCCAGTCTTTAAGGTGGTGCACATCTGTACTTTCCTATTAGACTCTGCATGCAGTGATTTTGGATCTACTATGTACAGTAGATAGTCAGCCCCGACCCACAGCCACCAGCCAGTCCTTTTATCCAGTGAGATTGTCCGTCGCTAATCCTCAGGAATACTGTCCTCACTGGCTAAGTCCCCAGCACTCTGATCCACAGTTGCTCAATCCCCAGCACTCTGGTCCTCAGGCTGTCTCAGGTATCCACACATACAAGTACACTGGTGTGTACAGCTCCAGTCCCCACACAGCAAGAGAAATTCCTTCCTCCTTCAAAAACTATCCCCTCTCCTCCCCCTTGCATACTTCCTTTCTGGGGATTGCTTTCACAAAACATCTCCCATGGTTCCGCATGGTTGCATCGTCCAGTCCTGTTAACCCTTGCCTGTGTGTGTGTGTGTCTGTGGGGGGGTACATAACAGGCAAGAGGAGAACACAGCTCCCACAAATTACACAAGAGTTGTAGTGCTTCACCTCCTGACCTTTAGTTGGCTGAAGGTCACAATACTAGATTCTGGTCTTATCTTTTCTATGTTCTATAGATAAAGTTTTTTCCCAGTTCTGTTGTAAAGTATTTAGTTATGTTTCAATTCCAGTAGCTCCTCTATACCCTGGCTAACTGGAATAAAACATATTCCAGAGATCCCAGCAAACCTGCAGGATGTACTGTAAAAAATCTTAGTTCCTGTACTTCCTAATGTGTTACAACCCTAACATCACATGGTCCCAAATTGATGAGCTGACACGGAAATCAAATAACAAAAGCCTCTGATTGCCTCTTGGCAACTTGTATGGGATCACAGATGGCCAGTGATACTATAATCACAATTTTGCAGGGACACACATAAGGACACACAAACCCAAACAAAACAATCAAATAGAGACAGGAGGTTTTTTTTTTTTTCTTGTCTCTTTTCGTACTGTGGACAGTCATACTAAATTGTTTAACAATATAATCAAGGTAGGTCACAATTTAGGCAGATCAGTCTGCTGTTCCTCCCAAGCTAGACTCTAAAACCAATTATATTTAGGCCTCAAGTCATGAGAAATTGTTGGCCTTTGTGCAAAAGCCTATAAAAAATGTTGGCCCTGTGCCTTGAACTCCCACTGTGATCTTATAACATATGACAATAGGATGTTCACTTGCTTCAAAATTTCTTGTTTTGTTCTACTGAAAAGCCATATTATCACCAAAACATGTCTCTTCTGCTGATAAGACACAGCGTCTGATAAGCTGTGATTAGAGGTCTCAGCACATTTAACATTTTTAAGTAATTCTCCGTCAAAGTAGGGGTTTATTCTCTAGTCAGCATATATCTATTTTACTGCTGACAGGAGCATGCTGTGCTTTCAAGAGTCTCATTTTCTTGCTGTTCTGTGATCAAAGCGCATACAGACCCATTAGAAACAGAAAACATATATAGTATATCTGCTTGAAAATTGTTGAAATACCTGGAGAAGCTCAACATACTGTTTAGGTGTGTTTTATATCCATGGATGTGTCCTTTGTCCTTACCTGTATACATGTTCTAACTGTGGGGTTGATTTACTAAAGGCAAATCCACTCTGCACTACAAGTGCACTGAAAGTGCACTTGGAAGTGCAGTCGCTGTAGATTATAGGGGAAGATCTGAAACGAGGGGAAGCTCTGCTAATTGTTATCATCCAATCATGTACAAGCTAAAAAGCTGTTTTTTATTTTCCTTGCATGTCCCCCTCAGATCTACAGTGACTGCACTTTCAAGTGCACTTTCAAGTGCATTTGCAGTGCACTTGTAGTGCAAAGTGGATTTGCCTTTAGTAAATAATCCCCCGTGTGCATTGTTATGTTAAACAGAAAAAGACTGCAGTGTATTACAACTGTAAAAAGAAACTGCAGCACTTCATTAGATGTCTTCTATATTTGTACTGCCACTTTAAATTATAGGGAAACAATAGCTTGTATTATTTGAAATTTAAATATTTTTGTATTGCTGGACATGCTAAGAGTAATGCTCCAATTGGTTGAATATGCTATTGTGCTGAATCTCTGTTGGTTGAACTTGATTTTTTGATTTTGAACCTAACTATATACAGTAACCATTCAATATATATATATATATATATATATATATTGTAAGATTGGGGATTGTTAGCTCTTGTGGTGGACGCGTATTTCCAGTGATGCAAGCCAGTCAGCAACTCTGTTTAAGGGCATGGTAGCCCATTTTTATTTAAAAGCACGAAAGTTCACAAACACATCTGTAGTATTCACAGGGGGGTTCCACCATTCCTGTAACTTTCATACTAACAGTAGCCTCGTAGCTTTACCTTCTAGCGATCCAGGCCTTTAGCCTAGGCCTGACGGTCTGTTCCTCAGACCCACACAGTGTACAAGAGTTTCAGCTTTCTCCTAGCTTCTCCTGGTCAGCACCTTTGTTGCTGTATCACTAGTGATGAGCCGAACACCCCCGGGTTCGGTTCGCACCAGAACCCGCAAACGGACCGAAAGTTCGCACAAACTTTAGAACCCTATTAAATACAATGGATGCGAACGTTCGAAATCTAAAGTGCTATTTATAATGACTAATATGCATGTTATTGTCCTAAAAAGGGTTTGGGAACCCGGGTTCTGCACCAGGGGACATGTATCAATCCAAAGAAAAGTTTTAAAAACGGCCGTTTTTCAGGAGCAGTCATTTTAATGATGCATAAAGTGAAAAAAAAAAAGTCAAATATTCCTTTAAATATCGTACCTGGGGGGTGTCTAAAGTATGCCTGTGAAGTGCCACGTGTTTCCCGTGTTTAGAACTGTCCCTGCACAAAATTACATTTCTAAAGGAAAAAAAGCCATTTAAAACTGCTTGCGGCTTTAATGTAATGTCTGGTCCCGGTAATATGGATGAAAATCTTTAAGAAAAATGGCATAGCTACCCCATCACAGCCCCCCCCCACCCCAGTCCATTACCAGCCCCTTTGGGTCTTGTATGGATATTAAGGGGAACCCCGCACACAAAATAAAAAAGGCCCTATATACTCTGAACAGCTGTATACAGGCGGTGCATACAAGACAGGGACTGTAGGTTTGTTCTTATGTAGAATCTGTTTGTAATTTTGAACAGGTACATTGTTTAAGTGTAGCTCCAGCCAAAAAATCTATTTTTAAGCTTTTTGGAAAACATAGGGAAGGGTTATCACCCCTGTAACATTTGTTTTGCTGTCTGTGCAGTGTGCACCTGTTCAGAACAGTTCACCACACTTTCCGTCCTAATGACAAATTTGTTTTGAAAATTTGGGGTTTTTATTGGAACAAGAATTGGTGATAAAGCATCAGTGGAGAGGAGACACTTTTTTTCCCATATTAATTCTTACAGGAGAGAATTTCCCTTCCTAGGGGTAGATTTCCTCTCACTTCCTTTTGTATCCTTCCGTTTGCAAGGAGGAGTCGTTTGTAAGTTGGATGTTTGAAAGTAGGGGCCTGCCGTATATACTCAGCTGAAATTTGCCCCTTACATGTTGGTGTTGCCACAACACTGTGAGCCCTCACAGTTACTCTTGGTGGGCGCATGAATGGGCCCTGCTGTGAATTATTAGATCAAGAATTGTAATTGCATGCCCCTGTTGAACAGGAGCTGAAAAATTGGGCCTTTGGTGGTGGTGGTGGTGGTGGTGTTGACACAACACTGTAAGGCCTCACAGTTAGTCTTGGTGGGCGCAGGAATGGGCCCTGCTGTGAATTATTAGATCAAGAATTGTAATTACATGCCCCTGTTAAACAGGGGCAGAAAAATTGGGCCTTAGGCACTGGTGCCACAACACTGCAACCCCTCACAGATACTGTACTTGGAGCACAGCAATGAGCCCTGTTGCAAAGTATTGCATCAAAAATTGTAATTACACGCCCCTGTTAAACAGGGGCTGAAAAATTGGGCCTTAGCCACTGGTGCTGGTGCCACGACACTGCAACCTCTCCCAGATACTCTAGTTGGAGTGCAGGAATGAGCCCTGCTGCAAAGCATTGCATAAAAATTGTAATAACACTGAAAAATTGGGCCTTAGCCACTGGTGGCGGCACCCAGAAACAAAAATGTTCTTCCAAGCTATCATCATCAATCGGATCATTGAGGAGGAGGAGGATAGTCAGTCAACATAACAGGACAGTCTCTCAGCATCAGCATCAGTCTTGAAGGGATGTGACATTTGAAAATAAATTAGTCTGTTATATCAGCTTCAGGTGTTTGGTAGCTGGTGGTGATCCAAGACTGGTTCATCTTTATGAAGGTCAGTCGATCAACAGAGTCGGTGGACAGGCGCACCCTGTGATCCGTGACGAATCCTCCAGCAGCACTGAATGTGCGTTCTGAAAGAACGCTGGATGCAGGACAGGCCAGTAGCTCAATTGCATACTGTGCAAGCTCTGGCCAGTGATCCATCCTCAAGACCCAGTAAGCCAGAGGATTTTCGGTGGGGAAGGTGTCCAAGTCTGACCTTGCCCCTAGGTATTCCTGCACCATGTATATCAGACGCTGGCGATGGTTGCTGGAACCGATCATACCTTGGGGCTGCGGACTAAAGAATTGTCTGAACGCATCGGTCAGACGGCCACCTTCCCCACCGCTCCTTCTTTGACTGACCGAAGCCTCAGCAACTCGTTGTCCAGGACCAGGAGTTTGTAACCTCCAAGTCTCTGGGAGCGCGTTGCACAGACCTTTCTGCAAGGCCTCCCGGAGTTGTCTCATCCTCTGCTCCCTCTGCGACGGTAAGATAAGGTCCGCAACCTTACCCTTGTACCGTGGATCAAGGAGAGTGGCCAGCCAGTAATGGTCCCTCTCCTTGATCCGAAGAATACGAGGATCCTTCCGCAGACTTTCAGAATTGTCTGAACGCATCGGTCAGACGGCCACCTTCCCCACCGCTCCTTCTTTGACTGACCGAAGCCTCAGCAACTCGTTGTCCAGGACCAGGAGTTTGTAACCTCCAAGTCTCTGGGAGCGCGTTGCACAGACCTTTCTGCAAGGCCTCCCGGAGTTGTCTCATCCTCTGCTCCCTCTGCGACGGTAACATAAGGTCCGCAACCTTACCCTTGTACCGTGGATCAAGGAGAGTGGCCAGCCAGTAATGGTCCCTCTCCTTGATCCGAAGAATACGAGGATCCTTCCGCAGACTTTGCAGGATCAGGGAGGCCATGCAGCGTAGGTTAGCTGAGGCATTCGGTCCGGAGTCCTCTGGGTCACTAAGGACGACATGATCCGCAGCCACCTCCTCCCAGCCACGTACAAGTCCACTGGTTTCTTGGGACTGTAAATCATCCCTAAAAGACTGCTGCTGATGATGCTGAGTGCCAGGCTCCACCTCCATGCTGACACAATCCTCCTCCTCCTCTTCTTCCTGTGCGATGGGTGGGACAGAAGGAACACTGTCTGGGTAAAGGGGGCCTTGAGAGGCAAGGAAGTCCTCCTCTTCCTGCCTCTGTTCTGCCTCAAGTGCCCTGTCCATTATTCCACGCAGCGTATGTTCCAACAGGTGGACAAGAGGTACAGTGTCACTGATGCATGCACTGTCACTGATCACCATCCTCATGGCCTCCTCAAATGGTGCCAGGACAGTGCATGCATCCCTGATCATGCCCCACTGGCGTGGTGAAAAAAACCCGAGCTCCCCTGACCCTGTCCTGGTGCCGTAGTCGCACAGGTACTCATTGATGGCCCACTGCTGCGTGTGCAGCCGCTGCAGCATGGCCAGCGTTGAGTTCCACCTGGTGGGCATGTCACATATAAGGCGGTTCTTGGGCAGGTTCAACTCCTTTTGCAGCTCAGCCAGGTGAGCACTGGCATTATAAGATCTGCGGAAATGCACACAGACTTTCCTGGCCTGCCTCAGGACATCCTGTAAGCCCGGGTACCTGCCCAAGAACCGCTGCACCACCAGGTTAAGGACGTGAGCCACGCAGGGCACATGGGTCAGTTGTCCCTGTCGGAGAGTGGAGAGGAGGTTGGTGCCATTGTCGCAAACTACCATTCCTGGCTTAAGCTGGCATGGCGTCAACCACCTCTCGGCCTGCCCCTGCAGAGCAGACAGAACCTCTGCCCCAGTGTGGCTCCTGTCCCCCAAACACACCAGCGCAAGCACGGCATGGCATCTTTTTGCCTGCGTACTTGCGTAGCCCCTTGAACGCCTACGGAGCACCGCTGGTTCCGAGGACAAAGCACAGGAAGAGGCCACGGAGGAAGAAGAAGAGGAGGTGGTGGAGGACAGAGGTGTGTCACAACCAGTAGTAGCATTTTGGAGGCGTGGCGGTGGAACAACCTCCAACACTACTGCACCTTGTCCTGCATCCTTCCCAGCTGCCAAAAGAGCGACCCAATGGGCTGTGAAAGAAAGGTAACGTCCCTGTCCATGCCTGCTGGACCATGAGTCAGCGGTAATATGCACCTTACCGCTGACCGCCCTGTCCAGCGAGGCCAAGACATTGCCTTCCACATGCCGGTAGAGAGCCGGAATCGCCTTCCGTGAGAAAAAGTGGCGTTTGGGAACCTGCCACTGAGGAACCGCACATTGCACAAACTCACAGAAGGGGGCTGAGTCTACCAACTGAAAAGGCAGCAGTTGAAGCGCTAGCAATTTAGCCAAGCTAGCATTCAACCGCTGGGCATGTGGATGGCTGGGAGTGAACTTCTTTCGACGGTCCAGCAGCTGGGGCAGGGAAATTTGCCTGCTAGAATCGGACTTCGGTGTACTGCTAGCAGAGTGCCCGCAAGTACTTGGCTGTGACACACCTAATTCTACACCTTCATTCCTCTCAGAGCAGGTTTCAGAGAGGACTGAAGGTATAGTGTGGTTGGAGATCCCAGCTGATGCGGTGCAAGAAGAGGTCCGCTTTGTTCTTTGGTGTGGGTCTTTAAGGTAGGCTTGCCAACGAGCTGCATGGCAGGTCAACATATGTCTGGTCAAGCATGTGGTGCCCAAGCGGGTGATGTTTTGGCCACGCGATATACACTTGAGACATATGTTGCAAACAGCAGCTGTGCGATCTGATGCACTCGACTCAAAAAAGGCCCACACCAAAGAACTTTTTGAATAACGGGCAGAGGCAGCGCCCTGCACAGGCGGAGCTCTGCGGTGTGATTCCGTCGGTGTGCTGCCCTTACGCTGGCCCCCCGAGGGCATCCTGCCTCATTGGAGATGTGCCTCCTCCTCATGCTCCTCCCCCTCCTCCTCCTCCTCTCTCCTATTAGGCACCCACGTGGAGTCAGTGACCTCATCATCCCCTCCCTCCTCATCACTGGAGCCAATCTGGCAGTATGCTGCAGCTGCTGGAACATGACTGCCAGATTGGTGTCCTTCTTGAGCATCCCCTCTCTCTGCTCTCACGCTACTGCCTTCCTCTAGCTGGGTATCATCATCAGACCCTTCGAAACGCTGGGCATCCTCCTGGAGCATGTACCCAACACTGTGCTCAAACAGTTTGGGGGACTCCTCAGGAGGACATGGTTGGTCTAGGGAAGGAGTGACTGATGATGACATTGATACCAGGGAAGAGGACGCTTTGGCAGCTGCTTTGCCAGTACCCTGAGCCTGGGTGAGAGAGGATGAGGAGGATGAGGAGGGCTTGGTCATCCACTCTACCAAGTCTTCGGCATGATGCGGCTCAACACGTCCAGCTGCCGAAAAGAAGGACAAGCGTGTCCCATGGCCACGTGCTGATGGCGATGCACCGCGTCCACGACCAGCACTGTTGTCTCTAGACACAGAGCCTGCTTGCCCTCTTTTATTGGCTCCTGACTGTCTGCCTCTCCTTGTTTGCCTTCCAGACATTCTAATGGCCTGCAGGGAAATGGGAAAACCAGCAATAAGGCCTAGCTTCAGGAGTATATTATGCAGGAATCACACTACGCCTGCTGTAGGTGCTGCAAATGCCTGTTGGTGTAACACACCAGGAAAAAGCAGCAATACAGGCTAAGTTCAGGTGTAATATGGTCAGGAGGCACACTCCGCCCGCTGTAAGTGCCGCAAAATCCTGTTGGTGTAACACACCAGGAAAAAGCAGCAATACAGGCTAAGTTCAGGTGTA
Organism: Rana muscosa; assembly: GCA_029206835.1. Taxonomy (NCBI): domain Eukaryota; kingdom Metazoa; phylum Chordata; class Amphibia; order Anura; family Ranidae; genus Rana; species Rana muscosa. The sequence continues at coordinate 76,547,814 of CM055127.1, forward strand.
ATATGGTCAGGAGGCACACTCCGCCCGCTGTAAGTGCCGCAAAATCCTGTTGGTGTAACACACCAGGAAAAAGCAGCAATACAGGCTAAGTTCAGGTGTAATATGGTCAGGAGGCACACTCCGCCCGCTGTAAGTGCCGCAAAATCCCGTTGGTGTAACACACCAGGAAAAAGCAGCAATACAGGCTAAGTTCAGGTGTAATATGGTCAGGAGGCACACTCCGCCCGCTGTAAGTGCCGCAAAATCCTGTTGGTGTAACACACCAGGAAAGCAGCAATACGGGCTAACTTCAGGTGTATAATGTGCAGGAGGCTTAGCAACAATGACACTGACACTGTCCCCTGCCTATCCTTCTCTCTCCCTGCACACAAGGTTTATCAAAGTATATGACACTGACACTCTCCCTGCCTATCATTCTCTCTCCCTGCACACAAGGTTTAGCAAAGAATTTGACACTGACACTGTCCCCTGCCTATCCTTCTCTCTCCCTGCACACAAGGTTTATCAAAGTATATGACACTGACACTCTCCCTGCCTATCCTTCTCTCTCCCTACACACAAGGTTTAGCAAAGAATATGACACTGACACTCTCCCTGCCTATCCTTCTCTGTCCCTACACACAAGGTTTAGCAAAGAATGGATTTGACACTGTCCCTGCCTATCCTTCACTTTCCCTGCTCCGGAACACACTACACGAGGCCACCGCGCTGGCGGCCTTTTATAGTGTGGGGCGTGTACTAAACCCCCTCAGCTATAATTGGCCACAGGCATCCTGCCTGTGGCCAATCATTGCTCTCCTCGCTGCCGGCGCTGTGATTGGCCAAGCATGCAGGGTCACAGTGCATGCTTGGCCAATCACAGCACCGGGATTACACTGCGATGGCGCAGTGTATTGTGGGCCGTTCGCGTCACTCGAATTTGGTGCGAACGGTCCAAATCGTTCATTGTTCGCTGAACACGCGAACAGCCGATGTTCGAGTCGAACCTATGTTCGACTCGAACACCGAGCTCATCCCTATGTATCACTAACTGTGTCTGCCTCCTGCAGACATGCACCGGCCTTGACTCCACTTCAGAGGATGAGAGCCCACTCGGCTCTCAGGCACACAGACTTCCTCCCTATTGGGTGGATACCTGATCCATAATCACCTCTGAACTAAATAGCCCAAGACACAGCTGTTCCATCAGCGTGTCTTTCTTTACCAAATCTGGCATAAACCAACCCTATTGAAGGTCGCACAAAGTCGCACCCTCACATACCCTCCCCCCTTGTTTCGAACCGGAGGGAGGAACACATGATCCCATCACCATAAACGGGACACCTCTGTGCCAGCCATTGGCTGCGTAGGCCCATTTATTTTTCGGGGTATGTGTCCACCAGCACTTCACCTTGGCGCCTCTGTGCCAACTATCCGTAGCAGTAGTCCTAATCTGCCCAACATTTTCTCTAAAGGGGCACTCCACCCACATCTTCTTCCGGGTGTACTTCCACCAGCCCTTCTTCCTGAACCATGGGCTCCCACTAATCTCTCTATCCCTTCTACCTTTTGGCCTCAGGACCCTTCTTTTTCCTCCCACAGACCTACTCTCCCGGGACTGTTGGGGACCCACTTTCATGACATCTGTCAGGGACTGGCCACTCTCACTACCTGACGCAACATTAACCATCAACATTTGTTTCTCAGGTTCACCAACCCCTGTGTGGTCACTCTTGGCCACCAAACCATCTGTTATTAATACCATATCCTCAATAGCAATGTTCCACAAGGGGCTGTTCAACACAATATTGTCATTTGGACCTCTTGTCCTGTTTGCTAGGACAGTGTCTATAGAGGGACCATCTACAGGCAAGCAGTTACTCCCTATGGGACAGTCCCGTAGTTTCACATCGCCCCCTGTTGTCCAACACTCCAATAACAATTGTCCTACCAACGCACATGTTCCACCACATTTTCCCACACCAATCTCTTTAACCATTTCTGTGTCCACTGGTACCTCAACCAATAGCTCGGAGTTGTCTGACAGTACTCCACAGTGCTTCTCATACATATTTCCGTTACAGTTACCATCACTGTTATTTCCTGTCATAGTGTCTCCGGGTACCTCAAACTGCACCTCTCTGCGCATGATGGACTGAATTCCCACTACTACCACGTCTGTTCCGGGCCCTTCCTTTACATGAGGTGTAGCGGGTGAGACAGTACGCGCGCCACGTACCAACCACTGCTCAGCCGCACCTCGGACCGGACCAGCAGGAATACACCCCATCACACCCGCATACGGAGAGACTTCCACTATGTCTAATATCTCTAATTTCTCAAACAATTCCCCTGAGCGCCTTCCGCACATAACCGCCACTGGAAGCACTCTCGCGGAGAACTGCTAGACAACTTTCCAAAAAAGCAACCAACAGTGTAGCAACCAATTCTCATCAACATTGCTTAACAACGCATGTATCACCTGCGTCCACCGATTGGTATTATGCAGTACCATGTCGCCCTTCTGCTGTGGATTACACGCAGGTGTATATTGGAAAGATTCTCACCAATTCCCACAACATCTCAGAAATTTCTAGACATGCCGTATCTAAACACAGAACTCCAGGAACTTTACCTTTACCAACGATGTGGAGAGACTCATGTGCTAAGGCGTGAGAGGCCGGGACACTTAAAAGGACCTCTACCTCAGAGGCAACTAACAAAATTTGCGGCTCCCGCTGAGCACTGCCAATCGCATGTGTCACCCTCATCCTCTCACCTTCAGCAACACTGAGCCCTTCCAAATTGCTATCCACTACCTCATCAAACTGACATTCAACATTACTCATCTCTTTTGCTGTGGACCAAACCTCTGCTATGTATGCGCCCTTTTCAGATCCTTCCAACTGGAGAGGGTTAATTTCTGCAAAAGCCAACGCACCCGTGTCTACCGGCCCTGCAGCCTCTCTATTTAGCATAACAGAAATTGTGTCCACTTCACTGTTACCCACTAAGCCTTCCTTGTTTAAATGCACTTGTGGCAAAACATTTTCAAACACAACAGGCTGCAATAACATAACTTCACCACTTTGCTCGGGTAGTGCTTCACTAAACCCATGAGGACTGTCAGCAGTGACAGACCGCAACAACTCATTATCAGTACAAGCAATTTTAAACATTTGAGTTTTACCATTTTTCTCATCACCAAGGTCAAGTATCCTCTTATCTATCAGAGCGGCACCACAGTTGTCCCAGGCAACCTCTGGCTCCAACACACAGAGCTCCCTGGAGGATTCTAAGGACACCTAGATACTGTTGCCAAGGGGAATCGCATATCCTGCTTAGCGATCACCCCTACCTCATTAAGCATCACATTACCATCAGCACATGTGTCATCAGCATTCAAAAACATAGCAGTTTTATAAACTCTATCAAATTGTCCTTTGTCAAAACGCATGGCACCCTGCGTGCCACTCAGCACACCACCCTTCCTCTCCAAAGGAATTATTTTGCCCACTAGGGCGTCTTCACAGTTGTCCTGGGAAACCACTTGCCTCACCACTGCAGGCTCCTCGTGGTTTCCCCTGGCAACTGCACAGCACCTGTCACTAGGGAACATGGCATACAAACTGATTTGTTCACCCCTAGCACATCCTTTCCAGCACTCCGCTGGATTACCTTAGCTGTACCCAGAGTCCATATGTCCCTTTCAATTTTTGACCTCGCTGCAAGCAGGGTTTTAACCTGTGTCTCCCCACTGATCTGGGTAGCACACTGCAGCAAGTTCATTTTTTCACCTACATTGTGAGCAACCACACAGTCAGCCTTTCCCATGATTTTAACAGGAACAGTCTTACCATTCTCTTTAGCATGGGTTGAAGACTTCAATTGAGGTCGTTGTCCCTTCTTTGCCATGCTCTCACAAGATGACGCCCCCTCCTGGAAACACATTACATCCCTCTTGGATTTTCCATCATCGCCTGCAGGCAAAGCATTAAGCCCAACAACACGATCAGCAGCTGTATTCCACAAGCTTGGACAAGAAAAGATCCCGTGGCCCAGCTGACCACATTCCAGGCATGGCACATGGCGACTTTCTCCTGTTGCTATGGGAGACCACCTTCTCCCCGCTGATCTCTTGTAGCGCTCTCTAGACTGGACTGCTCCTAGAAAATTATCGTAGTCATCTCGGTTACTATACATCCCACGGTTCACCTCCTGGTACTCCTCGATCAGAAAAGGTTGCACCAACTCAATCCAGCGATTTTCTGGGCCATCTTCTGTAAGAAGCAATCATCGCAAATTCATCCAAAAAGTCCTCAACACATTCCGAAGGCAACATAGGCCGTATGAAGTCAGCTGTACGGATTTCTGCTTTGTTGCCATGGGCAACCACACCCATCTGCTCACTCTTTACACTCAGAGCAGGCTTCTCATACCTTTGCTTTGGTGAAGCCTGGGACAAAGAGCATTTAGAAACTTCATGCCCCCACTCACTGCACCGCAAACAGCGCACTTGGTTCTTAACCCTTTGCACATTGATAGCTGGCCATCTTGCACCAGCGTTGCCAGAGGCAACAACATGTCCTTCCCTTTTAACTTGGTTCAGTGCAGCCAAGTGTCGCCTGCACCAATCCACTGCAGACTCAGACTCTGGCGAACTCTCCATACTTGCAGTCACCTGTGCACTCCTTGCACCAGTGTTGCTAGGACCAACACCCGCTCTGTCTCTCATTTCAGCAAACATTGCTTCCTTTTCACACAGGAAAATTTTAAAGTACTATCTCCAAGACTTTGCAAACAGCATGCTTTCACATGTAGACTTTACTCTCTGCTTGAGCTTTCACATGTAGACTTTTGTCATGTACCTGACGGTGACGAGCCCGGTTTAGCAGAGGGAGGCCTCCCTTATGGCTTCCACCAGCGGCCCCTGGTAGTGTAACAGGAAGCACGGAGGTAGAAGGGTTACGAGTGCCTGGCAGGATCAACCACGGAGCAGGTGGCTGGATAGTCTGGGCTGGGTCCAGGTGCACGGAGGTATGGCAGGTAGACCGGAACCAGGAACTCAGGAACACAGCAGATGGACAGGAACCAGGAACTCTGGAACACAGCAGATGGACAGGATACAGGAACTCAGGCACACAGCAGGTAGACAGGATACAGGAACTCAGGCACACAGCAGGTAGACAGGAACCAGGAACTCTGGAACACAGCAGATGGACAGGAACCAGGAACTCTGGAACACAGCAGATGGACAGGATCCAGGAACTCAGGCACACAGCAGGTAGACAGGAACCAGGAACTCTGGAACACAGCAGATGGCCCTTCAAGAAGCAGGACTGGAACAGCTCAGCAGACCAGGGCTGGGGCCTGGGATCAGCGGGGTAGTCAGACAAGCCGGGTCGGTAAACTGGCAGGCAGCAAGGTACAGAGGGACAAGGCAGAGCAGAGATCACAACGGGCCGGAGGTCGGGTGCAGGCGGATAGCTGGAAGGTCACAGGCAAGCCGGGTCAGATACAGGTGGGAACACAGATCAGGTTTCTCAGGCACTAACGCTGTAGCGCAGACAGCAGGGACTGTCTGTAGTTGATCTTTTTAAATAGCCCTTCTGGCGCCACCCACAGGGCGCGCACGCGCATGCGCGTCGCGCACGCAATCGGGAACCAGGAAGTCCAGGGAGCCTGTTACTGGCAGGATCTCCATGACAACTTTACTCTCTGCTTGAGCTCACTTCCACAGGCACATCACCTGTATACAACACAGTCCATTAATTGAACTCCTGTGCAATGCAGTTCGCCTAGCTGCCACACACAGCTAGCAGCAGTTCACCGCAGAAAACTTTAACTTTTCTTTCAGATAGGCTGTTCATCACAGTATTGCTGTTAAACATACAGTTTCTTTTTACTCACTGTTTTTGGTATGCGAGGATCTGGAACTCTTCCAAAAACTGCCCAAAGCAATATCTCCACCACTTGTAAGATTGGGGGTTGTTAGCTCTTGTGGTGGACGCGTATTTCCAGTGATGCAAGCCAGTCAGCAACTCTGTTTAAAGGCATGGTAGCCCATTTTTATTTAAAAGCTCGAAAGTTCACAAACACATCTGTAGTATTCACAGGGGGGTTCCACCATTCCTGTATCTTTCATACTAACAGTAGCCTCGTAGCTTTACCTTCTAGCGATCCAGGCCTTTAGCCTAGGCCTGACGGTCTGTTCATCAGACCCACACAGTGTCCAAGAGTTTCAGCTTTCTCCTAGCTTCTCCTGGTCAGCACCTTTGTTGCTGTATCACTAATGGTGTCTGCCTCCTGCAGACATGCACCGCCCTTGACTCCACTTCAGAGGATGAGAGCCCACTCGGCTCTCAGGCACACAGACTTCCTCTCTATTGGGTGGAGCCCTGATCCATAATCACCTCTGAACTAAATAGCCCAAGACACAGCTGTTCCATCAGCGTGTCTTTCTTTACCAAATCTGGCATAAACCAACCCTCTTGAAGGTCGCACAAAGTCGCACCCTCACAATATATATTTATACATATACTGTGTGTATATATATATATATATATATATATATATATATATATATATTTTTTTTTTTTTATTTACCCTAATATTGTGACATGTCTAGTTCTAGAGTGCTCCAGAGCTCAGGTTGCGCAAATGCTGTCTTCAAGTTGAAAGTCAGGACTCTATAGACGTCATAGGCTTCCCTATATGGACAAAGATTTGGGCACCACCCTTGCAAAGGATGACTGGAATAACATCTGGCTAGCATCCTCTAAACGCTATCAACATTCTTGCCCTTTTTTATATTTGGTTGACTTGCCCCAAGGCTGTCCATTTTTGGGTGCGGGTTTACAATATGCTCTGGTCGGTCTTGCAAGTTAACGTTTTTTGCAATCCATGAGAAGCCCTCCTACATAAACCAATTCCACACCTGCAAAAACATCAAAACACCCTGACAGGGGGGTGTGTCGTGGACATGGAGCAGTGAGGACGTACCTGGTCCGCGCTCTGCTTCCAACGCAGCTTAAACAGCAGAATACCGGTGATCCTGAGCCCTGAAACGGCTCAGGACATGTCACAGAGACGGCGGAACACGACTCACGACTCGCAGAGAGATAAATCCAGAAAGGAGCCTGGCAGGCAGGAGCAGCTGGACACATACTTTCCCGGGAACCGCGGCAAGGCCCAAGAAAAATCACAAGCAGTACACTCAATCAATGTGACGCAGCACACCTATAGATACTTAATACAGTATATCACCCATTCCCTTCTGCAAGTAGTAGTTCCACATATTACCAGTGTATGCAACCACCCCCAATCTATACTTCCCATCAGCACCCTTTAACAAGTAGACAGCATACCCACACATAAAAAATATACACCCGCCCTGAGCAGACTTAAAATGGGTCAATCATACACCAGGTCCATCGGAGCCAGACCTGGGACGTTCAGCCACGGGGCCCACAGTTTATCATATGTAGTACTGGTTCCCCCTACGTTGATATACAAGTTTTTTCAAACAAAGTGTAACCCCCATTTGTGTGATCAATTCCTGCACCGTGGGTGGTTTGGTATCTTTCCAGTGTCTCAAGATCATCAAGCGAGCCTGAAATAAGGCTCTACCAATAGCCTGCTTAGAGATATCCTCCACCTGGAGGCCATCTATTATCCCCAGCAGACACATTTTAGGGTCTAAAGGTATCTGGACCTGGAAAGCCCCATTAAGAGTGTCAATGACCTTCGTGCAGTACAGGTGGAGTTTCGGGCATCTCCACAACAGGTGAATAAGATCACTGTGATCTCTGCAGCACCAGGTCAGTTCAACATTCACTCCCATACGGGCTAGTCTAGCTGGTGTGTAATGTACCCTTAGAAAGATATAAAGCTGTGACAGCCTGTGTGCCATGTTTAAGGAGCACATGGGGATGGCCTGCAGGGCCTCCTCCCACTGCTCATCCTCAAATGCACCCACATCTTGTTCCCACTGGGACACTGCCTTCAGAGGGGAGCCCTGGAGGAAGAGATTTAGCAACATGGCATAACAGCAAGATATAAACCCCTTGTAGGTAGTCACCTCAAACAGGTAATTGACGACCGATCCAAGGACCAAAAATCTGTCTCCCTCTGTGCGTCAACTGCATGTTTGAGCTGCAAATAGTAAAAGTGCATAGAAGCCGGTAGCCGAAAGTCCACGCTGAGCTCCTGGAAGGATCTCAGTCTGCCAGCCCTAAATATGTGAGTCATATGTGACACACCATATTGTTTCCATTTCAGACCATAAGGCAATTTAGCTATTTCCTGGTAGTATTGATTGTCCCAAATAGGGCTGTATTTAGTAAACCCAGTCACCCCCTGAAGCATCCTGACCTTGTTTCAAATCTTCTGCATGAGAGCGTACGTGGGAAAAAGCTTATTAGATTTAGTGTACCACAGGGCCTCCAGACCATCCGCCACCTCCACCCCAATCGTGAAACTGAGTAGCTGGACCGAAGAGTCCTGCAAGTTCAGTGCCAGGTCATGTCGAGGGCATATAGCTCGTGCAATATGTTGCATTTGGGAAGCTAGGTAGTACAACCAGGGATTGGGCAATGCCAACCCACCGGTGTCCTTTTGAGCGTTGCAGTTGCTCAAGTTTGACTCTAGGGCGCTTTGTGAGCCATATAAGTGATCAAAAGATTGAATTGATAATTCTAAACTTTTTCAGGGTAATGACCATAGGGGAGTTGTGAAGCACATAGAGTAGTTGTGGCATGAGGATCATCTTTTTCAAGTTTACCCTCCCCACTGGGGACAGCCTCAGCTTACTCCACACCTTGACCCGATCGCGGCAGCGATTGATCAGAGGGGTGAGGTTGAGGTTGACATAGTCCAGCAAACAGGCGGTAACCTGGATGCCAAGATACCGAAAGGACGTGGAAACAGGGATGTCATTGGGGATGAGGAAGGCCTACGGTCTAACAATAGGAGAGAGGACTTGGTCCAATTAATAACTAGACCCGAGTATTCTTCAAATTGCCTGACAACATTCATGGCCTCCGTCAGTGAAGTGGAAGTATCACCAAGGAATAGCATGGTGTCGTCGGCATATAGCATGATCTTCTCTTAAAGATCTCCATAGTGAAATCCCTGTACTGAGGGACAGGCCCGGATTATGGCAGCTAGGGGCTCAATGGCCAGGGCAAATAGGAGGGGGGATAAGGGGCAGCCCTGCTGTGTACCTCTATGTAAGTTAAAAGTATGTGAAATCCTCCCCCCCTCCCGTATAGCTGCTACTGAGGACGAGTATAAGAGCTGTACCCATGCGATAAATTTGTTCCCAAACCCAAACTTCCTCATTTCCGCCCAAAGATACTCCCACTCTACGCTATCAAACGCCTTATGGGCATCCAAGGATAGCAATGCTCGGTCCCCTATGTTGTCCGCCTGGGATTGGATATTAAGAAAGAGTCTCCGCAGATTAATCGCAGTCGACTTTTGGGGCATAAACCCAGATTGGTCCGAGTGAATTATGGTGGAAATGGCACTATTTACGCTATTTAATCGTACAGCTAAGACTTTGGCTAGGATCTTTACGTCATTTTGCAGGAGAGAGATGGGTCTGTACGATCCCGGGTCGAGAGGGTCTTTATCCGGCTTCAAAATCAATACGATGTTAGCTCTGCTCATAGACTGGGGGAGGGTACCGGCTTCTTTTGCATCATTAAACACCCTCAATAGGTGCGGAAGCATCGTTTCCCCATACTGATTGTATACCTCTATAGGGAGCCCATCGCCCCCCGGGGCTTTCGAGTTAGGGAAAAAACTGGTCGCCGTCTGCAACTCACCCAGGGTCAAAGTGGCGTCAAGCATCTCCCTAGCGGAGGCTGACAAGGTAGGCAGGTGGACAGGGTCCAGGTATTCAACTAAAGACACTAACGAGTATGTTTGTTTAGATTCATACAGGGAAGAGTAAAAACTCACAAGTTCTGACAGGATTTGGTCCAGGGAGCTAGTCACCCCACCAGCACGAGTGCGTAGTGCCCCAATAGAAGGGGACATCTGTTGGGAGTGGGCAATAGTTGCTAACATGCGTCCAATGTGCTCACCCTCCTCATAGAATGCCGCCCTCTGAAAGAACCGTTTTCCTCTTTGCCCCAGAGGCCGCGACTCGGTACAGAGCATCCTACGCCGAAAGCCATGCCTCCCTGTTAGGTTCAGACAGGTCTACAATGAAAGTATCCTCTAGCTTCTTAGCCAACTTTTCCATTCCCTCCCCTTAAGCATTTGTCTGCCTCTTGATGGCTTGGATCTCTGTAATAAATAGGCCTCCCAAGAGGGCCTTAAAGGCCTCCCAAGCCATGGCCATGTCTTCAGAGGCAGCATGGATGCCCCAAAAATCTAAAATGCGGGATTCTATTTGCTCATGGGAAGGGAAGAGATTCAACCAAAAGGCGTTCATCTTCCACGGAGCCTTGGCTACCACGGAAGGGGGACATACCCCTAGGACACAATCAGTGGAGAGTGATCCGACACACTTCTAGGAGCATACGCCACCTCCGAAATGTATCGTTCAGCTGCATAAGAACATAGACATAAATCTATCCTGGACAAAGATGAGTAGCTCTTGGAGAAACAGGAGAATTGTTTCGTACCCGGATTCTTTGCCCTTCATGGGTCCTTCCACCCCACCTCCTCTATAAATTTCCTTAGGGCAGTGTGATTCGTCCCCCTCCCTCCTCCCCCCGGGGGATGCTTGTCCAACAAAGGGTCTGTGTAACAGTTGAAATCCCCGAAGTCGTATAAAGGCACCTCCGGGAATCGCACCTGAAACTCCACCAAAGCTCTCAGTACCTGGTTATTGTATGGGGGGGGGTACATACACAAAAGCAAGAATACATTTGAAAGAAAACAACCTGCATAAAAGAAACACATATCTTCCATCAGTATCAACTGCAGAGCTAAGCCCCTCATAATCTATGGAGCTAGGTATCAACACACTCACACCCCTGGAATATGAAGTGTGAGTGGAGTGATACGCTCTACCCACCCACCGATAGTTCAAACAGGATTCAGCTGCTGTCACAACTTGATGATTTTGAAAACCGTAACAGACAGCAAAATATCCGAATCCGTGGCTTGCCTGAAGCTACTGCTCCCAAAGATATCATCCCCTCATTGAAAGGAATATTCAGGGAAATCCTGGAGCTCTCAAGCACAACCCCCATTGAGATTGATCAAGCTCACAGAGCCCTGCGTCCCCCCTCCCAGGATGCTGATAACCCCAGGGACATCATATGCAAACTGTACACCCTTAAAGAGCAGATCATGCAGAAAATTAGCAACAAGCCCTTTTTTTTACTTTGATGGCGCCCACCTCTGCTTCTATCAGGACATCTCACGGCGCACCCTCCTGCAGCGCCAGGCCTTAAAGCCTGTGTTAGTGGCCCTCCAAGACGCAGGCCTCCCATATCGCTGGGGCTTCCCCTCCTGCCTCCAGGTGACCAAAGATGGCCTTCCCGGACTGGAGTGGGGAGTGGGGACCCAGAGATGGCAATCTTTCCCCCAACCCTGAATACAGATGCCGCAACGCCGCAACCGTAGACGCAGGCGCCTCCGCCAGGATGCTGAGGCTTCCCCCGGCCCCTCTGTGCCGAGGGACTGATGGTCCTTCCCGGAACTCAAGCTTCACTGCTTTTCCCAATTTTTTGAGACAGTTCACATTGCCTCTCCCGCCTGGGGAACGGGGGGCTTGGTGCATAACTTGGGCCCCTGTACTCCTGGCCGGGCTTAGCTTTGATTGGGAGTTCTGATAGCCCAGAGAGACTGCCTGGACTCTGCCCTGGGAGCAAACTTGCCCTGTTTTATCTCTGCCCTTGGAGCCTTACGTACATGGCCCTATTCTTCCGAGACTCATCCACGTCCCTGCAACCCCCTGGAATCCCCCTCCCCCTGACATACGGTGTTCCACAGAGGCTCCTATGAGGTGGGGATGGGGCGGAGCTTCCCCTCCAACCCTCTTTCATGCCGGCCCACGACCCCCCAGTGGGCCACCCACATACAGGTATCGATCCCATTTAGGATGATGGGCCTGGACCAGGTGGGCCCTCAGATAGGGGGGCCCTTCAGGCCCAGCCTGCAGTTTTTCCGAACCACTGTTAGGTTCCTCTTAATGTTTGCTTTGTCAATGTTCTTATCGATGTTAACATTTGTTTCTCTCTCCCCCTCCTCTTTTTCCATTTTTTTCTCCCTCTACCCCCCGCCCCCTCCTCTCTCTCTCTCCCCCCTTTTTTTGTCTCTCAACAGGATCCACTCAGAGTTCCGCAGCCCGCCCCGGACCTCATCATCAGGATCGCCGCTGACTCCCAACACCATGCCTCAATGGCAGACATTACGGTAATGTCAGGGACCTGCTGGTAGTGAACGTAGGCTTTTGCGTGGGCGCATTCCTATGCAGAATAGACAACGGCACCTATGCATGCCTGTGCGCGCGCATGCACGTTAGCGCTACTTGGCGCCAATGTGCCTTTAAAAGAACAGCAGCTGCAAAGGTACATTGCTGTTTGATCTGCAGCTCTGTACCCAGTAACCTGTATACCTGTTTGCCTATTACCTGCACCGACCCGGCTCTGCTTAACGATCCGCTATCTCCAACCCTGACCATGGCTTGCCTTGACCCTGCTCAGTCTTCTATGGTTTACCTGCTGCCAGACCTTGCCTGTTCTTCTGACCACACTTCAGCCTCCTGTGTTTAACCGTCTGATTACCTGCTCCGACCCGGCTTGTCTGACCCTGCTACTGTCTACTGCTTGCTCTGTACAGCATCTAACCCACCTTGTCTCACCCTGCTCCAGCTCCCTGCTGATCCTGTATCCACCAGCTCTTAGGTCGCTGACCTACAACCACCTCTGCTGCCGTCTGAAGTTCAAGCCATCCCTGGAGGATCATCACCCTGCTACTACTGTGCCAGCCACTTCACTGCTTCAGGCACTCCTACCTCACTGCGCTCTTGAGGTCACTGTCCTCACTGCAGTGACTCCTGAGCCAGGACTGTAAGAGAGGTCTCCTCCTACAAGTCAGGCTCTACTACCAGATATGTTCAGTACATAACAGGTGATCTCTTATAATGTTCATGGTCTCTGCTCCCCATGTAAGCGTAGCAAACTATGGTGGGAATTGAAAAAGTTGAAAGCACAGGTAGTCTTCCTGCAGGAGATGCACTTCACCCCCCAATCCATGCCTAAACTGCCCACTCACCTATATAGCCAGTGGTACATCAGTGTAAAGCTGAGCGCTCTGGGTGTCCCATCCTTCCCGGAGCGCTCGCGGCGTCGGTCCCCCTGCAGCGCTCCGGTCAGCCCCCCTGGCCGTGGGCGCTGCTCTGTTACCGGCGGGGATGCGATCCACGCGGCGGCACATCTCCGTCCGCGGATCGCATCCCATCCTACTCACCATCCCCCTCCTGCTCCTTCCCGGCGCGCGGCCCCGCTGTGCTCTAGGGCGCGCGTGCGCCGGCCTTCTGAGATTTAAAGGGCCAGCGCACCATTGATTGGTGCCTGGCCCAATTACTGTGTGCACACCCAAATCTGATATAAACCCACTTCCCCTTCCTGTCCTTGCCGGATCTTGTTGTCTTAGTACCCTGTGGAAGCGTTTTGTGAGTTCCCTTGCCTGTGTATCTGACCTGCTGCCATTGTCTCAGACTACAAACCATTGCCGCCTGCCCTGACCCTCTGCTACGTCTGACCTTGCCTCTGCCTAGTCCTTTTGTACCGCGCCTATCTCAGCCGCCAGAGAGGTGGAGTCGCTACTGGAGGACACGACCTGGTTGCTACCGCCGCAGCAAGTCCATCCCGCTTTGCAGCGGGCTCTGGTGAAAACCGGTAGTTGCTTAGAACCGGTCCCTCAGTACGACCCGTGCCATCCCCTCTCTGGTACAGAGGATCCACCTCCTGTATCCCCACTAGCCGTCAGTCCGGCTCGTGAGAATCAGCACCACCAGAGGCAGAGGCACGGCAGTGGCCGTCCACAAAAACTGTCCCTTCCAGCACACGGGTGACCTGATTGACCCCCAGGGTCGATACGTTTTTCTGAAAGGAACCATAGCAGGTGCTAAATACTAGACATGTGCATTCGTTTTCGTCCGAATGCATTTTCGTCCGAATTTCAGCTATTTTCGTTATCGTTTTAACAAACGAAAACGAAAGCACAGAATCCGAAAACCGAAAGATCCGACATAAACAAATGCTTTATTTTTGTTTTCGTTGCTACAACAGTTCGATATAGATAGGAGATTCGACGTGACGCTGACAATAACAATCTGTGTCTATCGAACCTGTGGTCGAATGTGCCTAACCTTAACTCTATTAGTCCAAGATTATTCTACATAGGAGAGAAAAGATTCGACATTATAGAGAGAAAAGATTCGACATAGGAGAGAAAGATTCGACATAGGAGAGAAAAGATTCGACATAGGAGAGAAAAGATTCGACATAGGAGAGAAAAGATTCGACATAGGAGAGAAAAGATTCGACATAGGAGAGAAAAGATTCGACATAGGAGAGAGATTATTCTACATAGGAGAGAAAAGATTCGACATTATAGAGAGAAAAGATTCGACATAGGAGAGAAAGATTCGACATAGGAGAGAAAAGATTCGACATAGGAGAGAAAAGATTCGACATAGGAGAGAAAAGATTCGACATAGGAGAGAAAAGATTCGACATAGGAGAGAAAAGATTCGACATAGGAGAGAAAAGATTCGACATTAGAGAGAAAAGATTCGACATTATAGAGAGAAAAGATTCGACATAGGAGAGAAAAGATTTGTTATTATAGAGAGAAAAGATTCGACATAGAGAGAAAAGATCACTGCTGGAATTGGGTGAGGGAAGTAAAATAAAAATAAAGTTGATGATGAATGTTATTGGCTGATTGTAACCAAAGAGGAGGAGCAGTAAAATAGCTAGAATGACGAAGATTCGACAAAGCATCGAAAGTTAGAAGATTCGACGGTGCAGCAAAACTGTACGACGCTGCAATCGTACATTTCCGGTCAAATGCATCCGCCCATAGGCTATAGAAGAATTCTAATGTTGGTTGACTAGTAATAGTAATGAATAAATATAATTATTACTAGTCATACAACATTAGAATTCTTCTATAGCTTGTGGGCGGAACATTCGACCGGAAATGTATGATTGCAGCGTCGTACAGTTTCACTGCTCCGTCGAATCTTCTTTGAACATTCGACAGACACCATAAGCCTTCAATGACAGATTCGACCTTAATTAATTCAGATTTTCGGACAAATGCAATTTCTAACGAAAAACGAAATAAATAAAAACGAATTCCGGGAGTAACTAAATTAATTTATTTTTCGGACAAAAACGAAATTCCGAAACGAAATATTTCAGTGTGCACATGTCTACTAAATACACCTTTGCCAATATCTATGCCCCTAATTTAAAGCAGCTGACCTTCCTCGACACAATTATGGAGCATCTAGAGGGGTTCAGGGAGGGATCCCTGATTCTGGGGGGTGACTTTATTGTGAGCCCTGACCCTTCCTTGGACACCTCGCACAGCCGACCAACACACTCACATGCCTTTCTTAGACACCACCCTAAGGCCCTCCAAGCTGCAGGCCTGATCGATGGCTGGAGGGTCCTCCACCTGTCGGACAGAGACTACACTTACTACTCCACGGTTCACAATGTGTACACACGCATAGACTTGCTTTATGTAGACCGCCCGACCTTGGAGCTCTTACAGAGCTCGTCCATTTGACATATTACTTTTTCGGACCACGCCCCGATCACTGTCACCCTTGCCATGCCCACGGGCTCCCATAGAGCATGGACTTATCGTCAACGAAAATTTTTTGGACGATCCTGTAGTGGAGACAAAGATTTAGGACACTTTAAAACACTATTTTCAGGAAAACACAGCAGAGGATCTAAGTGAGGGGAAGGCAGGCAGACTACGATAGAGTATTTTCTGCGCTTCAGCAGGCGGAACTCAAACACAAATCTGGGGGGGGGGGGCCCTGAAGCCCTACGGGAACTAATTAAGCTCAGGGAACTATTCTCACGCTTACTAGAACGATGAGATACCTATCGCATAAGTACTATAAACATGGTAACAAGTGCGGCCGAATATTGGCGAGAGCCTTGCGAGCGAAACGGGCCCAGATGCAAATACATAAGCTCTGCTCCTCCACGGGGGGATCTGACGTTTCAGTCCTCCAAGATAGCAGCAGGGTTCAGGGATTATTACGCCAATCTTTACAACTTGGATGCCAACATGACCCCGGATGCTAGATTAGCCAGACTGACGAAAATCCGCGAATACCTGTCCGTTAATGGGCTGCCACCTCTAACAGAAGACCAACAAACTGTCTTAGAAACCCCCATTACTACTGAGTAGATCGAATCCACCATCAAATCTCTGCCCAACGGGAAAAGCCCGGGGCCTGACGGGTTTACTAAAGCATACTACGCAAAATTATCCCCGACACTCGCAAGTTATATGTGTAGTTATTTTAATTTCCTAACAAGGGGTCGCAAAATCCCCCAGAGGCCCTTCTAGCACACATCTCGGTAATTTCGAAAGAGGGAAAAGACCCTACAGTCCCACAAAGTTATCGCCCCATATCCCTTCTGAACACTGACGTAAAGATACTGGCGAAAATCCTGGCAAACCGATTGAAATACCTTATACCCCACATAATACACCCAGACCAAACGGGTTTCATTACAGGACGCAAGGCTAGGGACAACTCAATATGTGCGATCCAGCACATACATTGGGCTAAGAATAGAGAAGACCCCCTCCCCTAGCTGATACTTAACACTGATGCCAAGAAGGCATTTGACCGCATTGACTGGTCCTACCTGCGAGAGGTCCTGTACAAGTTAGGGTTATGCTCAAACATGTTAGCCTGGATACTAGCCCTCTATTCAGAACCTAGTGCACAGGTTAAAGTCAACAGCATTTTCTCATCTGGGTTCCCAAACAGGAACGGCACGAGACAGGGGTGCCCCCTCTTGCCCCTCCTCTTTGCACTGGCCCTTGAGCCGCTATTGCGCAGAGTGTGAGCGAACACCGACATCAAGGGCCTGACAGTGGGTACAGTAGAACATAAACTTTCAGCTTACGTGGACGATGTGTTGTTCTACTTGCTAAACCCCCTGATCTCGTTGCCGGTCCTGATGCTGGAACTTTGATACTTCGGGACGCTCTCCAACTTTAAGATTAATTACAATAAATCCAAGATCCTACCCATACAACTACCTCCATCCATGATGGACAGCTTAAAAGATGCATTCCCTTTCACATGGACTACGACCTCCCTACATTATTTAGGCATACAACTGACAGATAGCTTTGACACGTTATACAAAACAAAATACCCCAGGTTACTAAATGCAGTCCGACAAGATTTGCACCACTGGACGAAAACCACCTTCACGTGGTTGGGAAGGGTGAACATAATAAAAATGAACGTCCTCCCTAGGATACTGTTCTATATGCAAATGCTCCCTATACCCCTACCCAAGGCCTTCTTTGCGCAACTGTCCAATATGCTCACTGCTTTCATATGGAACACACGGAAACCACAAATAGCCATGAAGGTCCTGCAGCACCATAAGCGCTTCGGGGGTCTGGGGGTCCCCTATCTGCAAAGGTATTACCAGGCCATTGCCCTCAAGAGGATTCTGAATTGGCGTTTCCATGACCGGTCTAAATTATGGTTGACTATGTAGAAATATATGGCAAGGAGGAACCTGTCATATGCCCCGTGGCTCTAGCGGGAACACAGGGGGTTGTCGAACTCTACATTCCCTCTAATGTACCATACGCTCAGAACGTGAGATCTAATCAACCGAGTGCTGAACTTGGCCCCCCCCTGTCTCCCTGCTGGCACCGCTGGGTGGGTTCCTCTGGTTCCCTCCGGGGTAACATGCAAGCTTTTTTGGAGCCTGGGAGGAAGACAAGAATGCCAGCTGTGGTAAACTGATGAGAGCTGGCAAAATAATACCCTTTGAGTCTCTGGAGGACAGGTCGGGGAGACCGCAGTTAAATTTCTGGAAATATAGACAGTTACACCACTTTTTTACAGTGCACGGTAGCTCCATAAGAGATATTACGTTGCTCACGCCCTTTGAGGGACTGTTGGTAGAGGAGGAGCCTATCCCACACATGATCTCAGAGCTTTACCTGCTGCTGGGGTCCTCGGCCTCAGCCTCCAAGCCTATATGTATATGTGCCTGGGAAAGAGACCTAGGGAAGGAATTCACTGGGTCTCAACTAACACACCTTTACCAGCTTACCCACTCCAGCTCCGCAGATTCTAAAATGCAGGAGACCAATTATAAGCTATTGACACACTGGTATAGGGTCCCCGCAGACCTAGCACGGATATGCCCAGCCATCTCCAAAGTGTGCTGGCGGGGTTGCGGAGGACAGGGAACCCTGCTGCATCTGTGGTGGAAATGCCCCCGGATAGAGGCCTACTGGCGAGATGTTAGGGATCAAGTCAGAGAAGTCCTTGAGTTGAATGTCCCCTTCTCCCCGGTCCATTTCCTCTTGCATATCCCTCCCATGCCAATCAGCTGCTACAAAAAGAGCACGCTGCCCCACTTACTAAACACTGCCAAATGGCTACTTCCTATTCACTGGAAGACGGCACGGGTACCGAGCAAAGAAGAGTGGATATGCAGGGTAAATTAGATACGAGAAGCAGAGGAATGGGTTGCAACATGTAGGGGTACTATAGACAAACATACCGCCATATGGTCGCTATGGACGGATGACTTTTCTGTTCTTACCCATGTGCCTTCTATGTAAAACAAAAATTAAGGTGCAGCGCTGGCAATAGTGAAAACTTGACAAAAAGACAATAAGTTTGACAAAAAACAGGTGCTGGGTGTAACACATATATATTAGCCGCGGCTAATAAGTGGGATTAAAGTCCAAACCAAAATAGTGAATGGTGGTGTGTATATTCAATGCAATAAATTAATTGGGCAGCAAATCTTCAACTGAGTCCAAACAACAAACAAACAAGCTTATTCCCATCTGAATTCCCACTCACCATTTGATGCTAGTCCTCCGCTCCTCGGATGGGGATCATGGAGTAAGAACGGCAAAAGCAGGCTGCATGAACTTGCTGGGTGCTCAAAGATAGAACAAAAGCATGGGAGAAGAAAGGAAAATTGCTGGACAAGTCTACAAAAGACGTTTGACTAAGCGCTAGTAGCAATGGATGGCAGAGGCAGGCATACAGTACAAAAAACTTCCACGAGCGCCGCTCAAACAGCGTGCGCTCCACGGAGGCAGGAAATACGTCAGTGGTTTTGCCGTAAACTGGAAGTGCGTCGACGCGTTTCGCCCCTCCTCCAGGGCTTCATCAAACGACATGTCTCTTCTTCTCTTCTAAATAGCTGTTGCCACCGGAAGGTTCTGACGTTACAGGCCTGATGGCTGGCAACCTATGTTGGTTTAGATAACTTGTGATGGCGAAGGTCCTTGATCGGCAAATCCGTCTCATATTGGATGCAATTGGAGCTGTGCCCTCCACTGGGGGTTCCGGGGGGCCTGGGTGCGGTCTGAGGCCAGGCGCGGCGCTGGAGGAGGCTAGCAGGAAGCCTTGGTTGCCCCCCTCTTCTGGTGTGGGGCCCCGACGGGGGTGTTCCCGGGCTGACCCTGGACCACTTTTCCCCCCAGTGGAAGGGTTTGCACAGCCTAAGTGATGGATCCAATAGAAAGGCAGTGGGCCTAGTTAACCACTGCACTGTTGGTAGCTGAGACCTTTCGCTGGCCATAGCTAGATGACAGGGGCTCCTATGCCCTGAACTCTACATATATGCCTAACCTTCAAAATGCCACAATCTACTGTGTTCCACACGCTTTTCCTTCTTTTGTCATTGTTGAATGGAGAAAACGTTTGGCAATGTTAGACACATATCGTACCATGTTTGTTAAGCTGTGACTGACGTCAATAAGTGTAGCGCCCTGCTCCCAATGACTGGGCGCTATGTTAAATTTAGTGGGTGTCTGAGCTGGTAGTTAGCTCAGACTCTGTAAATAATTATGCTAAATCAGCCTCTGTTCCGGCTATGGCTCTGTTGGAAGACTTCCCACTGTTTGCCTGTAGGTGGCGTTACCACCCCAGGCCAATGTGGAAGACTGACAGGCCAAAGTGCATTGGATATATTTCCCCGGGAACAGTTCAGTGGGAGTGGTCTACCTGCTGAGCATGTTGGGGAAGGGTACTTAAGGGGCAGATGCCATTTTTTGGGGTCCTTCTTCCCCTCGCGGCCCTCCTGGCGCAAGGAGTGTGTTGTGTGATTTCGGCCTCGGGCCATGCTGGCCCAAGGCTGCAACTTTACTAAGTAGGCCCCGTTATGCTGACTGGGGCTTACGCTTTGAAGGTGATCCTGTGCTGTCCGTCCTGTGGGAGGAAGCCACTCAATGGAGGAAACCAAGGGAGGACCTGTCCTGGAGAAGACCGAGCGGAAGGCTGGTGTCTTGAGGAAGGCCTGGTGATTCTGTTGGAGGATGCACCGTAGCTAAAGTTACCTTAAAGTCTGCCGGGTTGGCTTGAAGGCTCATTGACTGTTTGGCTGGAGGTTCGGGCATTAAGTCCTGTAGCAGAGGACCCCGGACTATCTAATTTTGTTCACAACCGGTCTGTGGCAGATAAGTTCCTGATCATTGTCCGTGCAACATCCCGGCTGCTAGGCCAGGTGAGAGGGGCTTATCCGGGTGAGCAATACCCACTCGAGTAAGAGTGGTGAATGACTTTGCAGTTGAGAAGTTTTTACCCAGTGATCTGTACTGTGTACCTGAACCTACCCCTTTCCTCCTTCATCCTTCTACTGCTCTTCACAAGTTTTAAGCAAAGAAAATAAAACCTAACAGCAGAAGGTTTTACATCTTGTGTGGACATTGGTGTTCTTACAGACTTTCTTCCCCTAGACAACGAATACTGAGGTAACATGCAAGGCCCAAATTTAAACCAGCAGCTCCTACGGGGATGTGCTACACGTGGGGGCTCGTGTCCGGGATTTGTCGTTACCTCTCGCAACTGTAAAAAGGATTTTGCTTTATTGAAAGTCTACAAGAAGGTGTTGGACTGTGCTTTGAACTGAAACCAAAGGGGTAAAGGTACAGATCACTTTGCTAACTGCGTAGGCCGTGGGCAGAGCCAGGAAAGAAAATCCAGCGAGCTACACGCAAAAAGAACCTGAAGCGGAGGAGTTCCCGCCAACTGTGTGAAACACGTGAGTGTGTTTGGCGCCAAAGACCAAGAGCTGCCAGATCAAGTGAGTGGAACGGAAAGCAGCATGTCGCTATTTTCGTGGGCACCACCCAGGCCAGGGCCTAGAATGTTCCCCATGCTCGCCGCCGTGGGTGCTACGCCATCCGGAGCCTTACTCACAGATACAGGGATCCGATTGAAGCCACGCGGACGCTTCATACTGTACATGAGCCGAGATGTAGAGGCGCTGGGAATGCTGTGTCCTTGATGTGAAGGACTAGCTGTGCAGTTACGTCCATTTGCCCATTGCCCATCCTGCGGGGAATACTTGTTTGAGGTGGAACAACCCACTGTGTTGCCTCGCGCCTATCGGATAGACTGGGATACAGGCACCGCTACGTTAGAAGATGTCGCCTTCGCCCCTGCGGTCCAGCCTGTGCACACCACGTCCACTACAGCGAGTGAATCTGGGAGAAATGTCACTGTTAACACAGAAGTACCAGTAGACATTGCAGTCGATATTACATCCACAGCATGTGCCCCCGTCCCAGCCGAGAAACGGAAGGTGGGGTACGTGAAGGCTTCCCACTGCCACGGTCGAGGCCTACCCCAGTGTGTAACGGAACCGGACCCCGTGAGCGATGATATTCCAGGGATGTCCACGTCAGGAACTTGTAAGACATTTGGGGCAAAAGTACCGGGGACTGTGCGCAACTATTTACCGGCAGAAGAGTTGGAAGACTCTGACTTAGACTCTCTGTCGGATGCGGGAGATGACTATTTGTTTGAGCCCATGCCTAAAGAATTGTTATGGAATAACATGGGCGATGTTGCCTCGATACATAGCTGTTTGGAGTGGACAGTTATGGATTCCGGGGAAACTACACCCAGGGTGGAAATCCCAGACATTGCTAAAGTGACTTTGCCTGCTAAGAGGACTTTCCTAAACCTGTCCATGATAAAGAAATTGCCGGATTCATGTGTGTTGCCCAGGACGGGAAGCTCCCGTTCATTGCCCAATCTTGCCTGTCTACAGAGAGTGCTTATGAAAAGGGTAGTCACGGAGTACGGCCTGGAGTTCCCGTACGTGCCGAAGTAGATAATGCAGGAAATTGAGGCAAACAGGGAGCAGTGGTACAATGAGGCCATCTGGAACTATTTGAAAGTACCAAAGCCATTCAGAAATTTGGACTATTCGTTCATCATAGATGATCGGTTCAAAGGGTGCCAGTTATTTTGGAGCTACGGGTGGCATATCTACACCGATCAGGTGGTTATTTGCAGACCAGGTTAGGACGATGTTACATATTTTATTACTACCCTGGACAAGCAAGTAAAACCTCTGACTTTGCCGGACCCCAGGTTTTACCTGTAATACTATACAAGAGAGGTGACTTTGTTTCTTTTTCCCTTTTGCCCTCATCTTTTACATTTTCTTTCTCCATCAAGAAAGAAAATGTTTTGAAACCAGAGGGGTATCTGTGCTATGCTAACTGGACTTTGGGAAATTAGACAGTTAGGAATAGGGTTGCTGAGGACGTCAGAATCAAGATGTCACCTGTTTCAGACTTTACTTTAAAGAACTCTTGTGTGCTATCTCTGACACTAGGTGGCAGTGGTCAGTGAAGTAGGGAGAGACTTTTCTACATTTATCACATAGTCTTTAGAAAAGTAAGAAGGAAAGTTCCACCTCTAAAAGAGGTGTAGCTCTGCTTCTATAGAAGTGTTTTAAGATTGCTACAGTTATTTTTCTGTGTGTCTCTGTGTTTTGTTTTCTTTTTCAGGTAACCAGATCTTCTGTCAAGACCTCCTGAAAATGGGGAGGGCTAGATAGTTTGTGATGGGTGGCAATGTGTAATGTGTAATGTGTAATGTGCTATTATCTTATTGAAAGCTTATGTCATTGTTATATCTTTGTCCTTTTCCTTCATGATTGACGTCAATAAGTGTAGCGCCCTGCTCCCAATGACTGGGCGCTATGTTAAATTTAGTGGGTGTCTGAGCTGGTAGTTAGCTCAGACTCTGTAAATAATTATGCTAAATCAGCCTCTGTTGCGGCTATGGCTGTGTTGGAAGGCTTCCCACTGTTTGCCTGTAGGTGGCGTTACTACCCCAGGCCAATGTGGAAGACGGACAGGCCAAAGTGCATTGGGTATCTTTCCCCGGGAACAGTCCAGTGGGAGTGGTCTACCCGCTGAGCATGCTGGGGAAGGGTACTTAAGGGGCAGACGCCATTTTTTGGGGTCCTTCTTCCCCTCGCGCCCCTCCTGGCGTGAGGAGTGTGTTGTGTGATTTCGGCCTCGGGACCATGCTGGCCCGAGGCTGCAACTTTACTAAGTAGGCCCTGTTATGCTGACTGGGGCCTACGCTTTGAAGGTGATCCTGTGCTGTCCGTCCTGCGGGAGGAAGCCACTCAATGGAGGAAACCAGGGGAGGACCTGTCCTGGAGAAGACCGAGCGGAAGGCTGGTGTCTTGAGGAAGGCCTGGTGGTTCTGTTGGAGGATGCACCGTAGATAAAGTTATCTTACAGTCTGCTGGGTTGGCTTGAAGGCTCATTGACTGTTTGGCTGGAGGTTCGGGCATTAAGTCCTGTGGCAGAGTACCCCAGACTATCTAATTTTGTTCACAACCGGTCTGTGGCAGAGACTGTTCCTGATCATTGTCCGTGCATCATCCCGGCTGCTAGGCCAGGTGAGAGGGGCCTATCCGGGTGAGCAATACCCACTCAAGGAAGAGTGGTGAATGACTTTGCAGTTGAGAAGTTTTTCCCCAGTGATCTGTACTGTGTACCTGAACCTACCCCTTTCCTCCTTCATCCTTCTACTGCTCTTCACGAGTTTTAAGCAAAGAAAATAAAACCTAACAGCAGAAGGTTTTACATCTTGTGTGGACATTGGAGTTCTTACAGACTTTTTTCCCCTAGACAACGAATACTGAGGTAATGTGCAAGGCCCAAATTTAAACCAGCAGCTCCTACGGGGGTGTGCTACAAAAGTTTTAACAAAAAAACGCTGGCAGGATTTGTGTTCTTGGTGGCCAGGGAAATTCTAGCCAGAGCTTGGAAGTGCCTGTCAACAACCTTTACTGAAGTTAAGCAGCATCTTATGGGGAAGATGATACATGAAAAGCTAACCTCTATATTTACTGACACCCATACTAAATATTTGAAGAGCTGGGGTCCATGGCTTAACTACAACGTGTACCTGCACCTAGATAGCTCCCTCCTCTAACTATGACCAACCGTTCTGAGCTATGCGGACGCTGCCAAAGTCGAGCTTCATGGGATTCCCCATACCAACCCCCTTCTCCCTTGCTTCCTCTACTCCCTTACTCTTTTAACTTACTTTTCTTTCTTTTCCCTTATGTCTCCTTTTTAGTCTTCTCCTACATCACAGTTGTTCACTTTCTAATGAACAAATCAGTTGCACATTCCCTCTGCCCAACCATTTTCAGATATTTATTGATTTGCTGATGGGAAACACCCAAAGGACTTGATATCCATTACCTGTGTTTTTTCATGCATGTACCATTAAGCTGTTCTTTTGAAAGCAATACTTGCTTTTGTACTGACATTTTCCTGATCACCAGCCTAACAGAAATCGTACCTCATTATTGTTATACTTAATTTGTACCCTATAAGGCATATATGAGTTTGTTGTACTTGCTAGGAAAAAAAACAATAAATCTTTTGTGAAGTATGAAGTCAGTTTTTTGGCCTAAGACCTTTCATATCCCCTGCATTGCCTAAGTAAAGTGTATCTATGGTCAAAATGTAAAATCATATGTTCAATTTCACATTGTATTTTAATTATCTCTAGCCTACTGCTATTGATCTGAATCTCTATCTGAGCTCTTTAGGTTTTAGAGCTTTTTTTGTATCCTTAAAAAAAGTTCTAAAGGTACAGTATATAACCTCTGGTTAGCAGAATTATAGATGTAAATCCTTCCAAAATCACTGTATATAGTAAACAACTGTCTTTTTAACATACCCTAATAAAATGTTTTTACTTTTTTTTCCATCCATTTTTGCATTTAAGTGCTGCTGATCTCTTGCAGCCTCTGATGGGGACAACAGTGCACCATGGTTGCGCAATATGTGTTAAAATGATTGACCACCTGTTCTCTCTACTGATTACATGTGTGACAACAAAGAAGCACAATTGGAAGACAGGGCTAGAGCATTGTCTACCTGTAACAGGAAGTGCCTGAACGAGGATCTTCATGGCAGGCTCGCCAGATATTACTTTTTATTAAATCAGTAGTAAAAATTATTAAAAAAATAAATGTATCTTTTAAATTACATTAACAAGTGAAAGTTTAAATGAGATTTTAGTCATCGGTTTAACATCTACGTTAACATTCTACTGAGACTTTACAAAGCTGCAAGTACATTTTAACCTGCCTAGCGGTATTTCCGAGTCAGGCTCAGGGTGAGATTTCAGTACCATTAGCGGTAACCTCGAGCCAGACTCGGGATCGCATCGCAGTATCCAGGCAAAGTAACTTACCTTGTCCCCTGGATCCTGTGATGTCTCCCCGCTGTGTCTGCGAGATGTCATCTTGCTCCAATCACAGTGCCGAGCTCCGTTCCCTGCAACGTTGTGACGCACAGGGACGGAGAACGGCGCCAAATTCAAAAAAGTTAAATCACAGTATACATACAGTACACTGTAATCTTACAGATTACAGTACTGTATCAAATAATTACACACCCCCTTTGTCCCTAGTGGTTTGTCCAGTGCCCTGCATGCACTTTTATATTATAAATACTTTTCTTTCTGGCTAGAAACTGGAGATTGTCCAAAGCAACCAAAAAGTGTCCCTTTACATCAAAAGTGGTTTTAGACCAGCTATAAAACAGCGATAATATATTAGAATCACTTGCAGAATTGAGCGATAGTGATTTGTGGGGAAATTCGTCATCAAACACTGAAAAACACTTTTATTATTATTATATTATCATTTGTTATAATTATTTTATAGTTATTTATTATATTATAATTTATGATTTTGTGTTTCAAACTTTATCATACCCGTGATGTCTACTAGACTCCTGTTTGGACAGATTTAAGTGTGTTATTCCTAAGAATTACAGGCCTACAATATAAAATGTCAAATTTCCATGCAAAATAATGGTACCCCTTTCAGCACCTAAAATCTGAAATAATCATACCGCCAGGGAGGTTAAAGCTGCAATAATATTGTTTTCTCTTGCCCTAAATTACAATGCCCATATAAATGTACTTTAAAAAACCTGCAGAACACTTTAACATCAGTTTTCAATAAGAAAACCATTCTTTCCAAAAACGGGCACCAAAGGCAACAATCACACCATGCCAGAAATGTTGTTCATAGCAGGTAATGATGGGTAGATCTCAGTCTGTGAATTTTTACAGCATTATTTGCACACTTTTCTTAGCCGAATACATATTACACTTATTTTGTGCAAGGTTTCCTTGATGTATACCACTGGAGATTCAGAATACTCATAGACATTCTGCATGCCATGGTGGGGGAACAATCTCTTGGAGTGATATTATATATCAGACCCACTTATAATAAGGCAGCATATATGGGCAGGGAAACCAGCAAGAATACGCAGAATTCACTTCCAAAAGAAAAAGGAGGGATTGGGGTTCCGGACCCAGTAAGATATCAAGAAGCCTCTCACTTAGGTAGAGTAGTGGAGTGGTGTTGGATAGGCGGGGAGAAACCGTGGATACAAATAGAGCAGGCAATGATAGATATACCCTTAGAGGGGCTGGTATGGATACCAGAAGGAGAGATACCAAGGGAAGTGAGAAAACACCCGACAATAGGTGCCACTTTATTAGCAACTAAAAAGATATTCAAAAAAACAAACATCTCACCGTATCCTAGCCCGATGACCCCAATTTTAGGTACACCGGCTTTTCAACCAGGCCTTAAAGACCCCAGATTTAGAGCAATATGCCAGAGAGGTATCAGTAGGATCGTTCATTTCTCTATAAATAATCAGCTAATGTCAAAAAATGAGATAGAACGTGAGATAGCATCAGAATTAGATTTTCTAAGGAAGATGCAACTAGATGCCTTTATCAGAACTAAGTTAAATACGTATGCTGAAGTTAGGCTACCGACAAAGTTTGAAGAGATATGTTTGAAAGGTGAATCAGTAAAACATTCTCTATCATACTTCTATGCTATATTAACTGAACTGGAAGCCCCACAGGAACTCACCTTCCTTCGGGAATGGGAGAGAGACCTGGGTGTAATATTTTCTCAGGAGCAGAGAAATAGGATCCTGGAGTGCAATCAAAAAGCATCAGTGGCAAGTAGGTACCAAGAAGGGGGATATAAAATTCTCATTAGATGGTACAGAACACCAACGGCACTACACCGGATATACCCCCAAATATCAGAAATCTGTTGGAGATGTAAGGAAGCAGAAGGAACTATACTTCATATTTTCTGGGAATGTGCGAAAATTCAAGAATTTTGGAGATTGGTAGCTGGAACTATTTAATTAGTAACAGGAATAGTGTTAGGAGAAAATCCGGCTACATATCTATTATTTGATATCCCTATCTCAGTTGAAAAATATAAAAATTCCTTACTGAGACATTTGTTGGTGGCAGCTAGGGCGTGTGTCCCTGTCCTGTGGAAATGTTAAAGCCCCCCCATCAAGAGCACAATGGTTTGCGAGGATTGCAGAAATTCAACAAATGGAGAATCTCACTCTGACAAGGAAAGATCAAGATGGGAGGTATCGAAAGACATGGGCCCCATACATAGCGTACAGGGAAGAGACAAGGGCTTATGAAGAGGAAAAAATAAAAAATATGGACAGCCGCACTCCAAAAAACCTTTGACGGTCGCCTTTATTGTAAAAAGATGGAAAAATTACACCAAAATTCATCACAGCATAGCCAGGGTAACTGCTTACATGTTTCACACTGAAGGTCAGTGCTTAATCATAGCTTAGAGACAAGGGCTGATGAATGAGGGAATGCGGCAGTCGGTGGCGATGGGGGGAGGAGCGTGGCACTGTAGAAGATGAGTTATTTTTGGGGTTTGTTTTTTGTGTTTGGAGAAGGGGGTGGGTGGGGAGGGAAAGGGAAAGTGGAGCTTATAATAAGTAAAGTACTGAGTCTGAAAATAACAAAATGTATTTAATAGAATGTAATATAAAGGCAAAACTAAGACTATGTAAGATTATCTGGAATTATGTCTAGAAAACTGTGAAAAGGAAAGAATTTATAAAAAATAAATAATAAGACCGCAGCTCACAGCTCTCTGCTGTAACTTCACCATTTACTGCTGTAAACAGAGCCAGCAGAGGTGGTCTGCCACTGCTCACTTCCTTGGCCGGGCTCTGACAGAGGACATCATCTAATGCAGAGCTTGGAGGAAAAAGGAGCTAGTGAAAGACCTTCTCTGCTGGGTCCATGTACATTATTTAGAGGTAAAGTTATTGCAGTGAACGGTGAGCTGCGGTATTATCATGTGCAGGTCTGTGCTAAAAGAGGTCTGGGGTCTATTCGCTGAAGAATGTTCTGAATCACATAACCAGGCTCGGAAAATCTGCCAGGGTAAGCTGGTAAAATTACCCTTACTGATGCTTCCCATTCACTGCTTGGAATGTTCCACATTTTCAACCTCTGAGGGGCTACACACAGTCCTTCATCAGGCATAGCAGTTCTGAGATGGTCTATGAGGGGCATGACCCTCTAACCATTTAAACATGAATTGTTTATTACAATACAATATTGTATTAATGTAAAAAAACATACAAACTGAGTATGTAGCATTTGGGCATATATGTAACATATGCATCCATTAATATACTTCCATCAATGCCTAATAAACACAAGAGATTAAAATCTGACCATTTTTGTTATAAACTTGCAAGATTTGGAGAAATGTATGTGCAATACAACTTCCGCATTTTCTCCACTCAGTTTGAGTTTGTTAAACTGCATTATTGTCAGAGTTAATAATGATAACTGAGCCAAAACAAGAATGGAAAAGGGTACTAACCTGATTGAAGGGATCAGGCTTGGTGAGATCAGGGTTTACAAAAGAGATCTGAGGGGTGGAGTGAAGCATCATCAGTTGGAGACTAGTTGGCATCATCTGAGCTTTCCTCCTACTTTTACTTTTTCTGAAAAATCCTATAGTCCCCTTGATAATTTTACATCGTAAGTCATATCAACAGTTGTGCAAGTTGCAGGATCTTTGAAGGCAGTCAAAAATAGTGCATAGGAATGACATTTTAGGTCTGGCATCCTTCATCGGTGCAGTCTAGTTTGAATTAACCAGTACTGATAGAATGGGATTTGGCTGCAGTGACTTTGTGTAATCATCCTGAAGGCACTGGGAAGTGGTTGAATGCCTATCCAAACAAACATACACAAACAAAAGTGAATGATCTGAGCAGGGCTTTTTTTCAGCGGGAACATGGGGGAACACAGTTCCGGCACCTCTAGCACTGAATGTATGTGATGTCAAGAGGTGCTGGGTTTTGCTACAGTGTCTATTGCTGCTGGGGGATCTAGTGTTGCTGGAAGGGATCTATTTTTGTAGGGGGAGGGTCTATTGTTGCTGGGGAGGTATATTTTTGCTGACGGGGCATGTATTGTTGCTGGGGAGGTATATTTTTGCTGACGGGGCATGTATTGTTGCTGGGGAGGTATATTTTTGCTGACGGGGCATGTATTGTTGCTGGGGAGGGTCTTATGTTGCTGGGAGAGTCAGTTGTTGTCTAGCGGGATCTACTGTTGAGGGAGAATCTTTTGTTGCTACTGGGGGTCTGTTGTTGCTAGGGGGGTTTATTTTGTTGATGATGGTCTATTGTTGCTGGGGGGTCTATTGTTGGCTGCAGGGGATCTATTTTACTGCTTTTCTTGTTATCATTAACAAATTAAAGGGCCAGTACTGGGAGATGGGTAGGGGGTGGAACCAAAGAACGGTGCTCGGAGGTAGGTAGTGGGGAAGAGGGGGTAACTCCAAAAGGGAGAGTTCCTGCACCTATTCTCTGAGAAAAAAAGCCGTGGATCTGAGGCATACAACATGATCCACCTCCATCCCTATATATACATATAAATACAAGGCAATGGTCATGGGACTTTAAATGAGGTAGGTCACCAAGTAAATGCAGCTTGAATACAATTAATGATTTATTACAATTTCCATGATAAAAAAAAATGCATTAAACCGATTTGCAATAATCATACACATATATACAGTAATATTGTCATGGGGCAATCCATATATGATGAAACACCACATATATGATATTCATAACATTTCATAGTAGGATACACAATTGGTATGAATAATCGGATATATCTCAGCATTTCTGGAGCTCTACACGTTTTGTGGATCCTAGTAAGGTCCACTCATCAGGAGTTTGATGTGACAAGATGTCTATAAATGTAAATAAAAATAATCTCATATAAGTTTATAAAAAAAAGGGGAAATGTAATATATAGTTCTCCACAAATGGAAGGGAGAATATCGAACGAGTAGCCTAACAACTTATATATCGGCTCAAAGAATGGGCTCAGCACCTGTAAGGGGAAATAGAGGTGCTGAGACTATCCCGGGGTTGAGGCAGGAATAAACCGCCCAGGTCCAACTAAAGGGGAAGCAGCCGTAGGGCGAACCAGGACATCAGGTGAGATGTCTCATAGTTACGAGATACAGTGCTTGGGTTAAAAATTGTGTGCCTTCAAGGACCTTTTGACCTTATTTTTTTATTTCAAATTGTTATGTAACTGTTTTGTTTGGATATGTAATAAAGAGTTAATATATCCATAAAATCCCACACAGATCACCCTGTCATTAATCATTAAAGTTGAACTGCATGATAACAATGTATTGTCTAAATACAAGAGCCATGTGTATTCCTACTTGAATCTTGATGTGCTTTGTGGATTTCTTCCAGATCTATACAAAAATCCAGTGTTAGCCCAGGTTCACACTGCTGCGGGATTGAAATTGTGCGATTGAAATTGTGCGAGTTCAGCTTCAGTTTCATTCCTGCATGTCAGTCCGACGATTTCAGAGACATCTGTGCGGTTTCCTGCACAGATATCTATTGAAATCGCACCTGAAATCGGCAAAAGTAGTACAAAAACTACTTTTGGGAATCGGTGCGTTGCCGTAAAGTCGGCATCGCACCCATTCAGATGGTTCCATTGCCGGGCAATAGCCGCCGATTTGCATCAATGTGAACCAGGGCTGAAACTGTACATCTGTATGAACTTCCTGTTACAAAGATCTGCTCTTTCTCCTTGTGCAGGGTGACTGGTCTTTAGTGTTGAGCGAACCCGAACTGTAAAGTTCGGCTCTGTACCGAACTTTAGCTTTTTCCCGAACCCGAACCCGGACTTTGCCCAAAAGTCCGGGTTCGGGAATCTAATTACGCATTTAGAAATGCTTCAGGGGCCAGCCAATCACCTTTTGATTAGCTGGTGTGCCCTTAGAGGCCATCATAGCCATGCCTACTAATGGCATGGCTGTGATTGGTCAGTGCAACATGTGACCCAGCTTCTATATAAGCTAGAGGCACACAGCACACATGTCACTCTGCTTCAGAATAGATAGGGAGAGGATCTAGTCTGCTGCTGCTGCTTTTAGGGAGAGATAGAAAGATAGATGAGGTAGTCCTGATTCTACAATCTGAGGGAAAAGATAGAGAGATAGTGTAATGTAGGGCCAGGTTCCTGTGTTGGTGCTTTCAGGGAGAGAGAATATTATATAGGAGTCCAGATTCAGAGATTAAAATCAGCGATCTGCATAGGTTTACCTATTTGTGTTGCAGTGCAGTCTTTTTACACTGCCACGAGCCCAGTGTCAGAGAAAATCTAACTTTTAGGGGGAAAAAAAAAGGCACTTTATTGTGCTCTTTTCCAAAAGACCCATAGGGCAAAAAAAAAAAGCATTTTATTTTGCTCGTGCAAAAAAAGACCCGTTTAGGGCAAAAAATAAAATAAAAAAATGTGCACTTTAATGTACGCTTGCAAAAAACGCCGTTTAGGGGCACAAAAAAAGTTTGCAGTGTGTTATACATATTTTGAGGTGTGTGAAATAAACAATTTCTATATAGTTTTCTCCTACTGTGCTATACTAAAAAAACAACATTTTTTTTGAATAGCATTTTCTGCAGTTCTGTAGCTGTGCGATTCAGCGGTTACGTACTGTGGGTGTGTTCTGCTCTTCCAAAAAACGCCGTTTAGGGGCACAAAAAAAAGTTTGCAGTGTGTTATACATATTTTGAGGTGTGTGAAATAAACAATTTCTATATAGTTTTCTCCTACTGTGCTATACTAAAAAAACAACATTTTTTTTGAATAGCATTTTCTGCAGTTCTGTAGCTGTGCGATTCAGCGGTTACGTACTGTGGGTGTGTTCTGCTCTTCCAAAAAACGCTGTTTAGGGGCACAAAAAAGTTTGCAGGGGGGGCGCATGCGCGGCGCGGACCTGGACGGAAGCAAGGGCTAAGAGCTCCGCAAGGACCGGAGACAAAAGCTGATTCCCCGGGGCCATCAGATCGCAATCCGAGCACCATATCACTCAACACCCCTGGCGGAACACCCAGCGCATGACGGGCCCTAGGAATCGCCGTGGAAAACCGGCCCAAAGGTCCCTGACAAACTATTTACTCCGCGTGCGGGAACAGAACAAGATGTCCCAAGATGGCGCCCAGGCAGAGCCGGCTCCGACGTGCTCGCAGGCCTCAGCCTCATCGCCGCAACACGCACTGGGAGACTGTGAGTACCCTACCCAGCTTACTAAAGCGGACTTGGAGGACAGCCTCTCTATAATGTATGATAAGTTGGCCAGGAAGTTTCAGTCGGAATTACATAAAGCCACCAGCACGCTGTCCACAGAGATCGCGGCCCTGGGTGACAGAACAGACATGCTCGAGGCGAAACATGACGAGCTGTGCGTGTCTCACACCGACCTGAGGACAGACCATGAGACCCTTGTAGAAACTGTCCAGACCCTGCAAGACCACCTCGAGGACCTCGACAACAGAAACAGGAGGAACAACCTGAGGGTGAGAGGTGTCCCAGAATCGGTCACAGACCTGCCGCAGGCAATGCAGAAGCTCTTCCACTCACTGCTCCCAGAGGCTCCAGAGGTGGCCTTCACCTGTGATAGGCTGCACAGGGCTCTGCGCCCTAAACCCCCGGATGATAAACCCTCAAGGGACATCATATTATGCCTAAAAGACTACCTTATTAAAGAAGACATACTCAGGGCCTCGCGCAACACTCCCAACATCCAACTAGATGGTGTAACGGTGCAGATCTACCCTGACATTTCTCCCACTACCCTAGATAAGCGCAGGAGAATGAAAGAAGTCACCTCCGTCCTTCAGTCTGCCAGAATCAGATATCGTTGGGGCTTCCCCTTTAAGCTGCAAGTCCCGCATAATGGTACCACGTATACAGTCACCACAATCTCCGAGGGAAAAGATCTGCTAGTAAAATTGGGCCTCCTGAGCGCAGCGGACCACCCCAGGATGCCATCTACCCCCCGTTCGCCAGCCATCTGGGCGACCCCTCCACCCAGAAGAGACCGCCGCACTGCTCACTGATCTCCATGAGTCCTGACTTTTCAGAGGGGCATATTTAGGGCCCGCAAGCAAATAAGCTGATGTTTTGTCTCACCCTTGAACTGTCGTCCGTTCGCGTCCATTTGTACAACCCCCCACTCCGGGCAGGTTGGATGGAGACCATGATGTCCCTGGACAGTGCACTTGAAGCACCAGCTATGATTGGCAGGACGGATCGGTCTCCCCCCCTTGCTTGGAGGTTTGGACCATCTGGTCCGAGTTCACTATTGCTGTTTTGGCAGGGGGGGGGAGGGCATCTTTTTCCTTTTGGCCCTTTCCTGCCTCCTTCTCAGGCCTAATGCTTTTTTGGTTGGGGTGTCTGTTTTACCCCCGACCCCCTCGATAAAGCTGCTACTTAAAGTAGAGCCAAGCCTGCTACAGTTGAAATTGCAGCGCTTACAAATGTTATTTGATTACCTGTTTATATGTTTTTTCACTTTTTTTATCCTTTTTTATTTTACAAGTTTTGTACTGCATCTAACTCACTGTTATTTCTCCACTCATTGGTTGGCACTCCAGGCTCAGCCTGCTCCGGGCTCCTCCGGGGGCGGGAGGGGTCCTGGGGTTTCAGCCTCTGACATGGGTCTGGTTAAGCACAAATCTTTGCATAGGACACTGTGCGGGTACTGGTGTTTGACTCTCCCTTTAAGTGGGGTTCTAGGGGGTTCTGGCCTCACTGTGCAATTTTAAGCATACAAGCTGCAGTTTAATTCAGCCTAATGGGTACCACAGTAATTTCACATAACCTGAAAGGTTTTAACTCTCCGATAAAAAGGAGGAAGGCCTTTAAAACTTATAAGAGAATGGGGGCGGACATTCTGCTTCTCCAGGAGACGCATTTCTCTACCCAAAACCACCCGCACTATTTTGATAAGGCCTACAGCCAAGGATATTTCACCACATTTGAGTCCAGGACCCGCGGAGCTGCTATTTTTTTTAAGAATACGGTAAAATTTGATCTGCAGCAAATATATAAGGACCCTGACAGCCGCTTTGTGATTGTTAAAGGCACTATTCAGGGGAAAACTATCACCATAGCATCTGTGTATGCCCCGAACGACGCCCAAGCCAGGTTTTTTAAGCGATTTTTTCTCGCCCTAGATGAATTCCACTCCTCACATATGATTGTGGGGGGAAACTTTAATTTGGTAGCGCATCCAGCTCTAGACAGAAGTAGGACTGGACATGCCTCTAACGCTTTCCCTAAATCCCTCAGACACCTTATCAAATCCAACCAGCTGATTGACACCTGGAGGGCTCATAATGTGGGAGCTAAGGAATATACCTTTTATTCCCACCCGCATGACAGCTACTCGAGGCTAGATTACATTCTTTCCACGACAGTCATGACGGCTAACTCTACCTCAGCTAGAATTCACTCCTGCCCATGGTCAGATCACCAGATAGTGTCATGCTCCTTTGCACATATAGGCCTCCCGAGGGTAGTGGGGTCCTGGAGAAACAATGATTCTATTCTCACGGATCCCATAGCTTTGTCTCAGCTAGGTGGCTACATCTCCGAATACTTCGCACATAATGAGGTCGGGGAGATTTCCCCGGCATCGTTGTGGGGAGCGCATAAAGCGGTTCTGAGAGGTAGACTTATGCATTTGGCCTCTGACCGAAAAAAACTGAGACTTCAAGCAATTACTTCCCTTACTGAGGACTTGGATCGGCTGTATCGCAGACATGGTCTAACCCAGGAGCCTGACTTGTTGGAGCAGATTGATCAAAAGAAGAGAGCACTGGATGCTATCCTCACTGAACAAACAGAAAAGTCCTTGAGATGGTCTAAGGCCAAATTTCTCTTGTACAGTAACTCCTCGTCGACCATGTTTGCGAGAAAGTTGAAACAATCTCTTCAACCCACGCACACCTACAGATTAAGGAATAGTAAAGGTAACCTCACAACTCACCCCAAAGAAACACTACACCTGTTTAAGTCTTACTATCAATCTCTACTAGAGGCCCCCCAACCCTTTGATCCTCCACACCCCACAATGTGGCTGGACTCAATTCTATTGCCCCAACTGTCTGCGGACCAACTAGAGTCACTGAATGCCCCATGTACGGTGGAGGAAGTGACGGCTGTCATGTCCTCCCTGAAAACTGCGAAGACCCCAGGCCCCGACGGCTTCTCGGCCTTATACTATAAGAAGTTTTCTGATTTACTGGCCCCTAGGCTAACAAAACTTTACAATTCAGTACTATCTGGTGGAGCCTTCCCGAATGAAATGCTAATGGCAAATATGTCTCTGATCCCTAAACCAGGAAAAGACCATTCGCTTCCCCAAAATTTCAGGCCCATTTCGGTTATTAACAATGACCTGAAAATATTCAGTCGCATACTAGCGGACAGACTGGCAGCCTCGATCAAGACCTTAATCTCCCCTGATCAGACCGGATTCATCCCGACCAGACAGATTACAGATAATATTCGCCTAGCCACCAACATTATTCAGGATGCCAACCTCCACTCCCGTAAAGTCCTCATGCTTAGCTTAGACATCAATAAAGCTTTTGATAGCGTGCTCTGGCCATACTTAGACAAGATCCTAGGTTTGGGATCCTGGGTAGGTTTGTGAATGGCTTCCATGCCCTCTACAGACAACCCCAAACATGTATCAAACTCCCCGGTTGCTCCTCAGAGTTCTTCACCTTAGGTAGGGGAACTAGACAGGGCTGCCCTTTGTCCCCTTTATTATTCGCACTAGCGATCGAACCCCTGTCAAGATATATAGCGGATAACCCGAACATAAAAGGATATGACAGTCACGACAACACCTATAAAATAAGTCTTTACGCAGACGATGTCCTACTATTTTTGTCTGACCCTCTGACCTCCCTACCAAACCTTTTGGACACGTTAGATGCATTCTGGACTGAAACTGGCTTGGGAGTCAATCCCTCCAAATGCGTAGCTATGCCCATCAATTTCCCGCACTCTCTGGTAGAATCCCTTCAAAATAGCTTCAAATTCTCCTGGTCAACCTCATCTTTACAATACCTGGGGGTGAAACTAGCTCCCTCTCTTAAACAGATGTACGCCTTTAACTACCCACAGGTTTTCGCGGCCATTAAAGGGCTACTGTCCCAATGGGCCCCCTACCACATCTCATTTCTTGGCCGCATACAGGCGGTCAAGATGTCTATTCTTCCCAAATTGTTGTTTTACTTTAGGGCCCTCCCTCTGTATGTGTCCTGTTCTACTATTAGGACCATACAATCGGAACTGCTAAGATTCATTTGGAAAGACAAGAGACCCCGATTCAGTAGACTCTTGATGTATAGGGCTAGTAACAGAGGGGGACTGAGTTGCCCAGATTTATGGAAATACTTTCTGGCTGCCAGGCTACTCCAGATTGCACAATGGCATATCCCCACTCCTGGGACTCCCTGGCTGCGATTTGAACGCAACTCCATAAGGCCTTACTATCTCCCAGGGATCTTGTGGACTGGTTCGATTCACCATAGGGACATTACAGCTCTCAATCGGGTAGTGGGGCAGTCTCTCTACCTCTGGACCCTATACAGAGACAAGTTCGGCCTAGCCTCTAAACCGGCCCCCCTGTCCTCGTTCCTGGGGGACCCCGACTTCCCGGAGGCCTTTGGAGCAGAACTAAACTTTATGCACTGGTCTTCTCAGGGCCTGGTGACTTTGCGCTCACTGACTCTAGGGACTGGATTGAGGTCCTTTGAGGACCTGAACCAGAACTGGGGTATTCCCCGTTCTGATTTCTACAAGTACTTGCAGATACGCCACTTTTACCAGAATGCCATTGCACATTGGAGGGCGAACCCCAAAACTACCTTTGAAGCGCTATGTCTTGAGGGGTCCAGGGATAGAGGGGTGATTTCCTTGATTTATAGTCATTTGAATAACTTCAACTCAGAATCTAAATCCCAGGCTGTGTTAGCATGGGAAGCTGATTTGGGAGAGGCAGTTTCTGAGGAAGACTGGAGCAACATGATAGATAATATGCATAAGTGCACGCGTTCAGTAGCAACCAAAGAGACAGTGGTAAAATTGCACACTAGATGGTATTACACTCCGGTTAGAATACACACAATGTTCCCCCTGGTCTCGGATGCCTGCTTCAGGGGCTGTGGGGAGAAGGGTTCTCTCCTCCACACCTTCTGGAACTGTGGAGCATTGGATCCTTTGTGGCAACTGGTGTCTGCTAAGATACATCAGCTCACTGGGAACAATGTTGTCCTAACGGCACGGTTATGCCTCCTATTTGCGAATATCCCAGGGACCATGCCCGCAGAACAAAGATTAATACATACTCTATTTAGTGCGGTTTATTGGGCAATTGCCCTGAATTGGCGTAAACCATCTGTCCCTAGGCCGCAGGTTCTTTATCGCATGGAGTCGATAAAATTGATGGAACGCATTCACCACACACTTGTGGACTCCATGGCGATTTTCGAGAAGAAATGGGACTCCTGGCCCTCACCTGGATAGGCTAGTGCCCATATCCGGCAGATTGGGTCGCTCTAACAGCACCTCCGAACACCAGTTTTGACAAACCTTTGACAGTGACTAGACTTTGATCTACGTATACACAATATCTGTGATAGCAGTACGCTTTATTTCTTCTTATTTCTTTTGGTTTAGTTTTTGTTCGGTTGTATATTTTCCTTCAGTTTAACATGATGGGATTCGCACAAAACAAACATCAATGGAGATGCATGTCCCAGTAAGAGACTACTATTCATACTATATCACCGATGAACCACGGACTATTTACATCACTGTTAAACATTATAGTTTACTTATCTGAGATAAAAGTATGTAACTTCACAGCCATGATGATCACTGGTATATGTAATTTCTATTGCACTTATCCCTTGTAAATCCTTTGTATGATCCTTCAATAAAAACTTATGTAAACAAAAAAAAAAAAGTTTGCAGTGTGTTATACATATTTTGAGGTGTGTGAAATAAACAATTTCTATATAGTTTTCTCCTAATGTGCTATTCTAAAAAAACAACATTTTTTTCGAATAGCATTTTCTGCAGTTCTGTAGCTGTGCGATTCAGCGGTTACGTACTTTGGTTGTGTCCTGCGCTTCCAAAAACACCCATTTAGGGCAAGATCCTAAATTTTTAAAATATGAGGAGAAGGTCAAAGGGACGTGGTGGCCCCGGTCGTGGTGCTGCTGGTGGAGCTCCTGTTGCAGGGAGAGGACGTGGTGGATCTGTGCCAGATACACGCACAAGTGAAACACCTTCCTCAGGTGCGAGTAGGCGACCGAGTCTGCGGCGGTATTTTGTCGCGCCTAATGAGGCTGTACAAATGTTTAGGCCAGGACAAGTACAGGCGATAGTAGATTGGGTTGCTGACAGTGCCTCGGGTTCCTTCACATTGTCTCCCACCCACTCTTCTGATGAAAGAACAGAGTTGGCACCTGAAACCCATGTCCATCAGTCTTTCACCTCACCCCCTTGCAAATCAGCCAAGCAGTCTGAGCCTAAAATCATGCAGCAGTCTCTTCTGCTTTTCGATGACTCTGTTAGCAGGGTTTCCCAGGGCCATCCACCTAGCCCTGCCCCAGAAGTGGAAGAGATTGAGTGCACCGATGCCCAACCACTTATGTTTCATGATGAGTACATGGGAGGACCATCGCAGTACGTCTCGGATGATGACGAAACACAGGTGCCAACTGCTGCTGCTTTCGCAATTGTGCAGACAGACAAGGAGGGCAGGGGTGAAGACTGGGTGGAAGATGATGTGGAGGACAATGAGGTCCTCGACCCCACATGGAATCAACGTTATGCAGGTGACCAGTGTAGTTTGGAGGAAGAGGCGGTGGTCGCACAGAGCCACCAGCACAGCAGAAGAGGGAGCAGGGTGCAAAAGCGGAGCGTCTGTCAGCTAGACAGTATGTCTGCTACTGCCCAACGCAGCAAGGGACCGAGCACACCAAAGCCAGGTCCAAGGAGTTCCCCAGCGTGGCAGTTTTTCACACAATGTGCTGATGACAAGACACGAGTGGTTTGCACGCTGTGCAATCAGAGCCTGAAGCGAGGCATAAACATTCTCAACCTGAGCACAACCTGCATGACCAGGCATCTAAGTGCAAAGCACGAGCTGCAGTGGAGTAGACACCTCAAAAACCAAGAAAGGTCTCTGGCTCCTCCTGCTTCCTCTTCTGCTGCAGTCTCGGCCTCTTCATCCACCTCTGTAGTGACAGTGGCACCTGCCACCCTGCAAACAGAGGATCTGCCAGCAACACTACCACCTGGGTCACCAACCATCTCCACAATGTCCCATGGAAGTGTTCAGCTCTCTATCTCCCAAACATTTGAGCGGAAGAGGAAGTACCCCCCTAGCCACCCGCGATCCCTGGCCCTGAATGCCAGCATTTCAAAACTCCTGGCCTTTGAAATGCTGTCATTCCGTCTGGTGGAGACGCAGAGTTTTAAAAGCCTGATGGCATTGGCTGTCCCACAGTACGTCGTGCCCAGCCGCCACTATTTTTCCAGGCGAGCCATCCCTTCCCTGCACAACCAAGTGGGGGACAAAATCAGGTGTGCACTGCGCAACGCCATCTGTGGCAAGGTCCACCTAACTACGGATGTGTGGACCAGTAAGCACGGTCAGGGACGTTATATCTGCCTAACAGCACACTGGGTAAATGCAGTGGCGGCTGGGCCTGAGGCAGATAGCAGTTTGGTGCATGTCCTTCCACCACCGAGGATTGCAGGGTGCTTCAGTTTGCCTCCTGTTGCTAACTCCTCCTACTCGGCTTCCTCATCCTCTACCGCCTCCTCATCCGGTCAGCGTAACACCTTCACCACCAACTTCAGCACAGCCAGGGGTAAACGACAGCAGGCAGTTTTAAAACTTTCCTGTTTGGGGGAAAAACCCCACACCGCGCAGGAGTTGTGGAGGGACATGGAACAACAGACCAATGAGTGGTTGCTGTCAGTGAGCCTCAAGCCCGGCCTGGTGGTGTGCGATAATGGGCGAAATCTCGTAGCAGCTCTGGGCCTAACCGGTTTGACGCACATCCCTTGCTTGGTGCATGTGCTGAACTTGGTGGTCCAGAGGTTCCTTAAAAATTACCCCAATATGCCAGAGCTGCTGCAGAAAGTGCGGGCTGTGTGTGCGCACCCTGCTGCTGCTCGCCTGTCAGCGCTGCAGCGTAACTTCGGCCTTCCCGCTCACCGCCTCATATGTGACGTGCCCACAAGGTGGAACTCCACCTTGCACATGCTGGCCAGACTGTGCGAGCACCAGCAGGCGATAGTGGAGTTTCAGCTGCAGCAATCACGCGTGAGTCGCTCTGCGGAACAGCACCACTTCACCACCAATAACTGGGCCTCCATGCGAGACCTGTGTGCCTTGTTGCGCTGTTTCGAGTACTCCACCAACATGTCCAGTGCCAATGACGCCGTTCTTAGCGTTACTATCCCAGTTCTATGCCTCCTTGAAAAAACGCTTCGGGCGATGATGGAAGAGGATGTGGCACAGGA
Organism: Rana muscosa; assembly: GCA_029206835.1. Taxonomy (NCBI): domain Eukaryota; kingdom Metazoa; phylum Chordata; class Amphibia; order Anura; family Ranidae; genus Rana; species Rana muscosa. The sequence continues at coordinate 76,589,137 of CM055127.1, forward strand.
GGATGAGGAGGAGGAAGCGGGATCATTTCAAAGGCTTTCAGGGCAGTCTTTCACAAGTGGCTACGAGGGTGGGTTCCTGCACCAACAAACGCCAGGTACACAATTGTCCGGCAGAAAGGGCACAGTTCTGGAGGATGACGAGGTGGAGGAGGAGATGGAGGAGGAGGAGGAGGAGCCATTTTCACAGCAGGGTGGCACCCAGACCAGCTCGTGGCCATCACTGGTGCATGGCTGGGGGGATACAGAGGACACAGACGATACACCTCCCACAGAGGACAGCTTTTCTTTGCCTCTGGGCAGCCTGGCACACATGAGCGATTACATGCTGCAGTGTTTCCGCAATGACCGCCGAGTTGCCCACATTTTAACTGGTGCCGATTACTGGGTGGCCACCCTGCTGGATCCCCGTTACAAGGACAACGTACCGTCCTTAATTCCCTCACTGGAGCGGGATCGTAAGATGCGCGAGTACAAGCGCACGCTGGTAGACGCGCTGCTGGTGGCATTCCCACCTGACAGCGGGCGTACGGTGGAAGCACAAGGCGAAGGCAGAGGAGGAGGAAGAGGTCGCCAACGCAGCCGGGGCACCGGCAGCACCTCAGAAGGCAGGGTTAGCATGGCTGAAATGTGGAAAAGCTTTGTCAGCACGCCACAACAACCAGCACCACCAGCTGAGATGGAACGTCTTAGCAGGAGGCAGCATTTCACCAACATGGTTGAACAGTATGTGTCCACAGGCCTACACGTACTGGATGACGGGTCTGCCCCCTTTAACTTCTGGGTCTCCAAATTGGGCACATGGCCTGAGCTTGCCCTTTATGCCTTGGAGATGCTGGCCTGCCCTGCAGCCAGTGTATTATCTGAACGTGTATTTAGCACGGCAGGGGGCGTTATCACAGACAAGCGCAGCCGCCTGTCCAGAGCCAATGTGGACAAGCTCACGTTCATTAAAATGAACCAGGCATGGATCCCACAGGACTTGTCCGTACCTTGTGCAGAATAGACATGTATACCGGTGTTGTGACAAAAACTGTCCGGCCATCGGATTGTGTCCGGCCCATACTGCGAAGGCGCAGCGCTTGCGCAGTACAGAGGACAAGGAGATTCACAAAATCTCCGAAGATGAACGGCGCCTGCGCTGTGAGTGCAGGTTCAAGCCCCACCATCCAAGTGGACATACGGTAGCACATAGTAACAGGGCCCCTCACGGGCTCGGTTCGATCGCCACGCTTCGGGCACGGCCTCACTTGGCTCGGCTTGAACCACGGATGGTGTGGCCTTCACCTGAACTCACCACGCAGACGCCGTTCGTCTTGGGAGATTTTCGAAATCCCCTTGTCCTACATACTGAGCAAGCGCAGTACAGGGTGGACACTATTTGACGGGGGACAGAATTCGACACATCACCGGCCTTACCCAGCCATTGTTGTATTTTTGAATCAGTGTTGGCTACCTCGTCCTCCTCCACCGCCGCTTCCACCTACACAGCCACATCCACCGCCACCTCAACCTCCTACTCCATATGGACCTCGTCCTCCTAGGTCAAGATTATTATTTTTTATTTTTATTTTTTTTATGTTATTTTAAGTTATTTCCCTATCCACATTTGTTTGCAGAGCACTTGCCATGCTCTTAACAACATTTTGCTGCCATTTGCAGCCCTCTAGCCCTTTCCATTACCTTTTTAGAGCCTTTTTAGTCCTTAGAAGTCCGGGTCCCCATTGACTTCAATGGGGTTCGGGTCCGGGTTCGGGTTAAAGTTCGGTCCCGAACCCGAACTTTTTTCCGAAGTTCGGCCGAACCCGTTGAACCCGAACATCCAGGTGTCCGCTCAACTCTACTGGTCTTGTCTCCACCCACTCCAGTAGGTTCTGGTGGCATCTCGTCAGTGGAGCCTGCTGGCCTCCTCCCACAGCTCTGCTCTCTGCAAAGACTATGTAAAAGCACAGTGATTCTGTCACCAATACATTTATGAGGTAAAATCTCAGTCTGTAAAGGCATTGGGTGCACACAACGTGGATTTACATCCTTTGTGGCTATTGAATATATTCTAATTAAAGTTTTTTGTGCCTGGAGTTTAGCTTTATCCTAAAATTATAACAAGGCATCTAATACTCTGAAACCGAACTCAAAACTATTGACAATCTCTAGAGGTACACTACTAAGCACAAATTAATGGCATGTGTAGACCCTGGCCCCTGCCTTTGCAGCTAAAGGAGATAGCGATTGGGGGGGGGGGGGTTGCGGTAAAAGCATTGCTTAACCACAGTTTTTTATTACCTCCAACAGCTAGTGTGAACAAGGGTGGGGTGACCTTCATATTAATGTGATAAAGGGGGAGATTTACTAAAACTGGTGCACCCAGAATCTGGTGCAGCTCTGCATGGTAGTCAATCAGCTTCTAATGCCGCATACACACGAACGGATTTCCCATTGGAAAAAGTCTGATGTGAGCTTTTGAACGGAAATTCCGACCGTGTGTATGCTCCATAGGACTTTTTCTGTCGGAATTTCCACCAGCAAAAGATTGAGAGCAGGTTCTCTATTTTTCCGACGGAAACAGAAATTCCGATCGTCTGTATGCAATTCTGACAGGAAAAATAACACGCTTGCTCGGAAACAATTTGACGCATGCTCAGAAGCATTGAACTTCTTTTTCTCGCCTCGTCGTAGTGTTGCACGTCACCGCGTTCTTAACACTCAAAAGTTCAAAGAACTTTTGTGTGACCGTGTGTATGCAAGCCAAGCTTGAGCGGAATTCCGTCGGAAAAACCATCCAACTTTTTTCCGAAAGAAATTCCGCTTGTGTGTACAGGGCCTAACTCTAGCTTGATCATTTAAGCTTTGGCAAAAAAAACTGGAAGCTGATTGGTTTCTATGCAGTGCTGCACCAGATTTTGCACTCCAGTTTTAGTAAATAACCCCTAATGTCATGGCATTGTAAAGCTTTGCCCCCTCCTGTCACAGTGCCTCAGTGGATGCAGAAAACAGGACTGTCTTGCAATAAATCTGTGGAATGTGGATGAATTGCAGTTCTTGACAATAGGTGATAAAATACAGTCTATATACTGTACATACAAAGATTGTATCTAGGTTGGGCAAAGTTCTTTTATTTATTTATTTTACTTTTTTTATGTATCCTGTTCTTCAAACTGTATTGGTATTTTAGATTTCTGGGTACACATTAAAAGAGCAATAAAGTCTGCTGGAATAAACAAGAAACTTCAATGAAAATTGTGTAATCCGTGCGTCAAAAGAAATAGAACTTTTTCATATTCCTTAATGTATTTACTTGGATGCTTTTGTAGATATCTCTCTTGCAGGCCTCAAAGTCTGTGCATGTTGTGAAACACAGAATCTTCCAAATAAAGCTGGATAGTGTTTGCCTGACAGAATTATTGCTAAACAATCCTTGAATTAAAATTATCAGGACACGGCAAGCTGAAAAGTATATCAGTGAATCCTACAGAATAGAAATAGGTAATATGAATATGGGGAAAGTTATAAAGAGGCAAGCTTTTCTTTTTTTTCTTTTTTTTACAAATGGACAACAATAAAAAAAAAAAAATATATATCAAGTCAACGCACTTAACCACTTGACTTCCAGAACATTTACCCCCTACCCCCCCCCCCCCCGACCAGGCCATTTTTTTCGATACAGCACTGCATTACTTTAACTGACAATTACACCGTCATTCGACACCCTACCCAAATAAAATGTTTGTCCCGTTTTTCCCACAAAAATAGCTTTCTTTGGGGGTATTTAAACACCTCTGCAGTTTTTATTTTTTGTGATATTAACAAAGAAAGACCAACAATATTATAAAAAAACTAAAAACTATATGTTTTACTTTCTGCTCTAAAACACATCCAATTAAAAAAATGTAAAAAAATGTCTTCATCAATTTAGGCCAATATGTATTCTGTTACATATTTTTGGTTCAAAAATCCCAATAAGCGTATATTGATTGGTTTGCGAAAAAGTTATAGCATCCACAAACTATGATCTTTTTTATTTTATTATTTTTTTTTCTAGTAATAGCGGCGAGCAGCAACATATAGCGGGACTAAGATATTGTGATGGACAAATCGGACACCTGACACTTTTTTGGGGACTAGTGACATTATTACAGTGATAAGTGCCAGTGTAAAATCACTTCTGGTGAGTTCAGCCCCCTCGGGGAGAGTGCATCACGCGGTGGATTGAGATTATTGTTTCTCCCTGGTGGAAGGTGCACGCTAGGATTACTACTAAGACATCATTCAGCACTTTGGATTGTTTACATCACCTTGACTACATCTAATGCCGCGTACACACGACCATTTTTCTCGTCGGGAAAAATGAATTTTTTTCTCTCTGACGAGAAAAACGACCGTGTGTGGGCTTTTCATAATTTTTCCCGACGAGAAAAACGGCATGAATCACAACGAGAAAAATTAGAACATGCTCTAATTTTTCTCGTCGTGATTCACGGCATTTTTTTCCGCTGCAGTTTTCCCACAGGGAAACACTGCCAGGGAGCCTACACACGGTCGTTTTTCTCGACCAAGAGAAAAAATGTCAGGAAAACCGGCTGTGTGTAGGGGAACAAGCCGTTCCTCGTTTTTCCCGTCGATTTTCTCGATGGTGTTTTCACCGTCGAGAATATCGATCGTGTGTACATGGCATGAGACTTTTTTTTTATTCAGTGGTTTTTCCACGAGTCTATCATTATTGATTTTTAAGCGCTGTTTTGTGTATTTTAATATCACAGAGACTGAACTGTTTTATTCTTATACCGTGGTTTTATATATATATATATATATATATATATATATATATATATATACACACACAGGGCTTTTTTTCTCAGAGAATAGGTGCAGGAACTCACCTTCTGCAGCCAATTTCCTGCCCCCAACCACGCCGTTCCCCGAGGAGAGACATAAATCAACATTAAATAATCTGCGCTGTGCACAGGGCGCAAGAGGCACAGAGTACCGCACACAGGAGCGAATAACACAGAGGGCTCTGGAGTGCATACTGTGCAGTGCTGAGGTGTGCGTATCACACAAGGCACAGAAACAAATCAGCACAAGTGACAATATTAAAATATTCCTTCCCAAGGTAACCATCTATTCCACACCTCTGTGCCTCCCATTCACAGCTCACCTCCACAACCCTCGTTCACATCTCACCTCCTCTTCCCCTTGTTCACAGCTCACCTCTTCTTCCCCTTGTCCACAGCTCACCTCTTCTTCCTCTGTCCACAGCTCACCTCTTCTTCCTCTGTCCACAGCTCACCCCTTCTTCCTCTGTCCACAGCTCACCTCTTCTTCCTCTTGTCCAAAGCTCACCTCCTCTTCCCCTTGTCTACAGCTCACCTCTTCTGACTCTGTCCACAACTCACCTCTTCTTCCTCTGTCCACAGCTCACCTCTTCTTCTTCTGGTCCACAGCTCACCTCTTCTTCCTCTGTCCACAGCACACAACTTCTTTTTCTGGCCCACAGCTCATCTCTTCTTCTTCTGTCCACAGCTCACCTCCTCTTCCCCTTGTCCACAGCACATCTCTGTACTCCTGTCCAAAGTTCACCTTAGCATCCGATTGTCCACAACTATCCTTGGTATGCCCTGTCAACAATTTAACTCTGCACCCCCCAGTCCTCCCCTATGTTGCTTCTCTGCACAACCACACCCTTACCCATTTCCCTCCAAAGGTCTCACCTGCAAAAATCCACCCCCCAGTGCTCACCTCTGTACAACCTGCCCCCCAGCTCTCAATATTTACCGCTTTTCATAAATCCCCCTCCCCCCAACTCTTTACAGCTCTCACCTCCACAGATCCCCTCCCCCACCTTCACAGCTCTCACCTCCACAGATCCCCTCCCCCACATTCACAGCTCTCACCTCTTTACAAATCCCCCTACTCTTTACAAATCCCCCTTTACAGCTCTCACCTCTTCATAAATCCCCCCCCCCACATTCTTCACAAATTCCCCCCGACCAACTTCTTCACAAATTTCCCTATCCAGTCTTCACAAATTTTCCTATCCAGTCTTCACAAATTCCCATCCCCTTCTTCACAAATTCCCCTCCCCTTCTTCACAAATTCCCCCCTCCACGCTTCACAAATTCCCCCCATTCTTTATAAATTCCCCCCAAAGCTTAACAAATTCCCCCCATTCTTTATAAATCCCCCCACGCTTCACAAATTCCCCCCCACACTTCACAAATTCCCCTCACTCTTTATAAATCCCCCCACGCTTCACAAATTTTCCCCATTCTTTATAAATCCCCCCCACGCTTCACAAATTCACCCTATTCTTTATAAATTCCCCTCTCTAAGCTTCAAAAATTCCCCCCTCCACGCTTCCCAAATTCCCCCCCATTCTTCACAAATTCCCCCTCCACACTTCACAAATTCCCCACATTCTTTATAAATTTCCACGCTTCACAAATTCCCCCCACTCTTTATAAATCCCCCCTCCACATATTCCCCCCATGCTTCACAAATTCTCCCCTCCGTGCTTCACAAATTCCCCCCATTCTTTATAAATCCCCCCCTCCAGGCTTCACAAATTCTCCCCCATTCTTTATAAATTCCCCTATTCTTCACAAATTCCCCCCTCCATGCTTCAGAAATTCCCTCCATTCTTCATAAATCCCCCCCTCCACGCTTTAGTTCCCCTCCCTTCACAGTTCTCACACCCCCCCTCCCTCCCGTTCTCACAGCTCTTACCTTTTTACAAATCTCCCCACTCTCCCAGCTGTCACTTCTGCACTACACCTCTAACCTACCCACAGCTGCCTCTCTGCAAATGCCCCCCCCCCCCTTTCCTCCACTGCCCTTTCTCACCTTTTCAAAAGAGCCTCACAGGGGTGCAGCTGGCAAATCTGTGCTAGAAATGCGGCGTGTGCCGTTTTTTTCCCCCAACATAGAGGAACTTACCATGGAGCCAAGAGCACAAAGCTAAAGAGTGTGGAGATCTTGAATGCTTCACTCGGCTCTCTGCTACACAGGTCGGACAGGCGGGGGCGGGGATAGGAGTGGCTTTCTGAAGCAACACAGGAACGGCAAAAAAAGAACAAAATGCGAGCATTTGCGGGGTTGGGATCGGGGGCATCCACCAACATATGCCTTACCTGCACATGCCCTGGATGCCTGACAATAGCACACAGAAACCGGTAGAGGAAGTGAGTAGTTCAAAAACTTCCTCTACCGCCTTCTGTGATTAGTGACAGGTTGGAGAGGATCGGGCTAGCCATAGGTGGCGGAACGCCATTCCGGCTGAAAAAAAGCCCTGTATATATACGATATCTGTCTCCTCTTGTTTGTATATGGGTGGACAACTTTGAATGGTGACCATATTCCCAGACTATCACAAAGCGCTAATGACCCACTTATGAATAGGGGTTCAAAAAATACGGTGAGTTGCCTGGATGAGTGAGTCACTGTGGAAATGGAGATCTGCTTGAAGGGGAGTCTGCAAAAAGCACAGAAGTTGCTCTGACATATGTACTATTGGGAAACAGGCCTTTGAAAGTTTGAAATAAATACATATACTGCTTTCACAAGAAGAGTGATAGCATGCACTGGCCACTTTGTTGTTTGTTACTTAAATTGGAGTGATTTTTAAGACACTCTAATGCTTTATTTGCACAGATATATTTTTTTGCACATATACAGTATTTTGCACTGATGTTTGTGGTATTAGACATAGCTCTCAACTGATCCTCATTTGAAAAGACCAAATCCCTCTGTTCCTCAGTTGTCCATCTTTTTGGACTGATGCATACATTTCTATATAAAATGTACTATTTTACTACAAAAAGTGTTATGCTGCACATGTTTTTTAGGCAGTCTATATTACTGCAATTCTTCTTCTGAAGAGCCAATATAAAGTAAAAATAAAGGTCAAAAAAGCACTTTTGTGGTTTAGATAATAATTTTCTGCATATTAGATCTTTGTGGTCTGTGAAAACGAGCCATAGTAGAGATGTATCCTTGCCCTACTTACTGCATGCTAAAAGATGTCCATGTTTAATATGTATTTCAGAAGGTTGGGAGGTATGGGTTAAGTGTTATGGTCAGATTTAAAGTAATGTTAAGTGTTACATCTTAACCACTTCAGCCCCGGAAGAATTGGCTGCTCAATAACCAGAGCATTTTTTGCGATTCGGCACTGTGGCGCTTTAACTGACAATTGCACGGTCGTGCAACATTGTACCCAAACAAAATTGACGTCCTTTTTTTCCCACAAATAGAGCTTTCTTTTGGTGGTATTTGATTACATCTGCGGTTTTCATTTTTTGCGATATAAACAAAAAAATAGCGAAAATTTTAAAAAAAACACAACATTTTGTACTTTTTGCTGTAAGAAATAGCCGGAATTTTTTTTAAAAAAGCATTTTTTTTTCTCAGTTTAGGCTGATATGTATTCTTCTACATATTTTTGGTAATAAAAATTGCAAAAAGCGTATATTGATTGGTTTGCGCAAAAGTTATAGCGTCTACAAAATAGGGAATAGATTTATGGCATTCTTCTTCTTATAATTATTTTTACTAGTAAGGGCGTCAATCTGCGATTTTTATTGGGGCAGCGATATTGCAGCGGACACATCGGACACTTTTGACACATTTTTGGGACCAGTGTCATTTAGCGATGAGTGCTATAAAAATGCACTGATTACTGTATAAATTACACTGCAGGGAAGGGGTTAACACTAGGGGGTGATCAAGGGGTTAACTGTGTTCCCTATTGTGTGTTCTAACTATAGGGGGGTGGGACTGACTAGGGAAAGAGATTGATCATCGTTCATACTTCGTATGAACACACAATCAGTCTCCTCGCCCCTGAGAGAACTGGGATTTGTGTGTTTACACACACACACATCCCCGTTCTGTAATGAGCAATCGCGGGTGCCCGGCGGTCATCGCGACCACCGGGCAATCTTATCAGCTCCGGGGACACGCTTTGGGCTGAACTGAACTTAAAGAGCCAACGTACTGCTACAATGGCACACGCAGGGAGGCCAGCCTGCCACAGTGTAACTGCGGCAGCTGGTCTGGAAGCGGTTAAAGTGTTACTAAACCCAGGACCCCCCATCTGGTCTCCCACAGTACACAGAACATGGAAATGCAATTATTTTAGTATACTGTATATAAATTGCTAAATACTTTTTCTCATCAGCAGTATATAGCAGTCTTGTCTTGTGACTTCTATCAAAGTCTGGTTAAAGCTTTTAGGAGGAATTTTCATTCTCCCCTGATTGTTCTATGAGGCTGCAGAACCCCTCACACTCTGTCTGGACAGTGCTGATTGGCCCTATGCTGATCAGTTGCACTCTCCCAAAAAAACTAAAATATTTTTACAGACCAAACTGAGCATGTGCAGCTTGCCCCCAAGGCTCTGTTCTATCAGCAGATAGATTGGGGACAGTGGGAGAGGGGGGGGGGTTATAAGAAGACAGGATCAAACAGCCTTTTTACACAATGCACCCCTTAGGTTCCTCAGTGAGTATAACAAGCATGCTTTACTGTATATACAGACTGATTTTACTGTTGTGAGTTTAGTAACACTTTAATTTAAGCGTTTGATTATGTTTTAAAGCTTAGATGAAGGGGAGGTTAAAAGAATGCTCAACTTTCATATAGTTTGGCCCATGTGGACCCACATAACTTCCTCTGTGAACTCTAAAGGCTGGTACCCCATTTCTTGTGAATACATGCAAAAACTCCTATTGAGTCCTTTTGATAGACCATCTATTATGCAAACCAAGTATAGGTGGTCATCATAGGGTTTAATTGATTTTTCTGCATATGCATAGAATAAGCGAGAAACTAATTTGGGGAGTTTACAGCTGGAGCTCTGTGGTTCCCAGTGGGCCACACAGCATGGATCTTGTAGGGGCATAGACAAGTATAAGACTTAGGCAGGCTATGATTGGTGCAAATTTCTTGGGTTACAGGAAAGAAATGTGCACGATTTCCCCATCAACACAGACAGTGTTGATAGGGAAATCCCTCCTGCCAAGCAATTGCCTTCTCCCACCAGGGGGTGGGCAGGGGAAGCCGTCCCTGCTTTGAGAAGACAGTAATTATTGCTAGTGGCTATAGCAACCGCTTGCGAAAATCGCAAGTGAATCCGACAGGCTGGTTGTACCCAAGTTGATCGATTAACTTGGTACATTCAGCATGCCTATTAATGGTTAGAATCTCAACCAGTTCCTGCTGAACCGGATGAGATTTGAACTGTGTATGGCCGGCCTTAGAGCGAGATTTGGGAAGTGAGGGGGGTAAATTAAATTGCTACCATACTAAATTATAGTTATCCTTTACCCACTTCAATAGTGGGCACTTTCACCCCCCTCTTGCCCAGGCCAATTTTCAGCTTTCAGTGCTGTCACATTTTGAATGACAATTGCGTGGTCATGCAACACTATACCCAAATTAAATTGTTAGCTTTTTTTCGAGACAGATAAAACTTTATTTTGGTGGTATTTAATCCCCACTAGGTTTTATATTTTTTTAGTAAACAAATGTAAAAAGCCCGAAAATTTAAAAAATTGTTTCTGTTATAAACTTTTGTAAATAATTTCACTGATGTGCACGCATGAGGCTGCACTGATGGTCACTGATAGGCTGCACTGATAGGAGGGACTGATGGGCGCTGATAGACACCACTGATGGGCACTAGTATAGGCAGCACTGATGGACACTGATTGGCACTGATGATCAGTGCCCTGATATCAGTGTAAATGTCCCCTGTCAGAGCTGCCAGTTACTGTCTCTCCTCTCCTCACGCTATGACAGTGCGTGAGGAAAGGAATGCTGAAAACCATCCAGTTTGTTTAGAAGTGATCAGCTGTGATTGAACACAATTGATCACATGGTAAAGGGCAGCTTTGATTGGCCCTTTACCGCAATCTGTAATCAGCGATCACAGAGCGTGCGGGATGCCCCAGGAGTGTCGGGGGGGCATGTTTCTGGGAGGACGTCCATTGATGACTGTGCTGTCTGGTTAAGCATTATAATGAGCCTATGGGTATTCTTAAGTTTATGGGTCAAGGTGTGTGAGAGCTTTTCCCCTGTTGCCCCGTACACATGGTCGGACTTTTGACCGGCCAAAATCACATCGGAATTCTGACAGAATTCCAACAGAGTAAAAGAGAACATGTTCTCTATCTAAACTTCAATGGAATTCCTCTGAATTTCCGATGGAAAAATCAGATGGGGCATACACACGGTCGGAATATCCAATGAAAAAATTCAGTCTAACTGTTTCAATCGGAAATTCTGATTGTTTGTACAAGGCATTAGTTGTTTTGCACAGAAACCCTGTCCAGAGGACTGCCAGGTTCTTGATACCAAAAATATATATATTACTGAAGGACCCATATGATTACAGCTCTCTTGTCATTTTAATCTCAATGCATGTCTACCAGACTTACTTCAAATCAATTTGATCTGCCAATAATCCTGAACCTGACCGAGCAGGTTTGCTAATCTCCAATGAGAGAGGTTTTATTATACTTAAAAACTGGGTTTAGTCAAAGCAGCTGTGTGAGGTCATTAAATAAAGCAAGTGTATACCTGGTTATTTGATTCCACTGGTAAAAAAATATTACATTTTGTGTGTCAGAAAACACTGTCTATTCTGTATTAAAATATTGTTGAACCATCATGGCTGCTGTCTTTGTAATTGTTCTCTGTAATTTTAAACATGAGTTTAGTTCTGCTTTAAGCTTGGCTACTCAATATAATCCTCTGACAATGAACAATCATTCCTCCAGAGCACACAGTTTTAAAAAAGCCAACAATTTCAAGGAATTCTGGGTAATTTTGCTCTCAACTTGACTTTGGTTCTGTCAACCTATTTCATACAAAAACATGCAAGATAAATTTGTTTATGCAAAATATGTTTTCCTTTTCCTGAAAATGTTCTAATTATGAGCAAGGCAGGCAGAGAATACGTTCCAACTGCTGTGCTAAGCTGCATTGACTTGTCATTTGAAAACTAATAATGTAAACTCCAAATATCCATGCACCAGATGTTGATGAATACATTAGCGCCATTGAAGCTCCACAATGGATCAAGGGTCAAATAGCATCTCCAGGAAGGAAGCAGAAAAAGGTGGCGGGAGGTGAGGCACCAAACAAGCTGATTTACTTGTACAGATCCAGACAGGTATTCATGTACAGCTAAAGTAAAGGAAGGCACAAAATTGTTTTCTGAAGTGCTGAAAGATAATGTATCATATTCCCATTTCTTTGTTCTGCCAAAATTCAATGTACGCCACAAGCTGTTGTATTGCATTCCTGGCTGAAGCAGACAAAAACTCAACAGTGCTTCCTGCATTGTCTGCTTACTCTTTGATAGCTATGATAGAGACAGGTTTGTGGGAAAGCAATGGAGGCTGGAGTATAGAATAGCAACATTTTAGACTGTCATTTGTTTCCGCTTATCAGCAAAAAATTGTGTTTAAATAGGTATGAAAATCTACATGGCACTTCCCAGCATTAGAAGAGTTATTAGAAGAATTATTATATCCTCCTCTGTGGTTGGGCATGTCCCATACCTTTCCTCTGTCCAAGTGCTGTATCCTCTGCCAGAATCAAGAGACACAGGGAATTAACATTCTTGAAAGTGTTCAATGCTGGACACTTCCAGAATTGAAAAATCCCTGTGTCCCCTGCCAGGCATTGTGGTTCAATTCTTCAACCCCTATGTCACTATAGGACAAAGCAGTGACATGGTGGGCAGAAGATTAAACAACAGCCCCCTATGGGAGAGACAGATATCTGACACTAATTGAAGTGTTGAATAATTAAGAATTAACAGCACATTTTTGTGCTCACAATAAAAGGTTAGAGGAGTTACAATCCACTAATTGCGTGACCATACCTTGACTGTGCCATGCCACTTCTGGATTTGTATCTGTGTGTGGAATTCCACTGCAACCTACTTGAGTTATGTCTATGTGGATGCTACTGCCTGTTGCCATGATGTCTGTAGGGCTGTCAGTTGATGTTTGCATAGTATACTTTGAATACTTTGGATTATATACACCTTATTTCTAAATAAAAAATATATATACAGTACTGTATCTCACAAACGTGAGTACACCTCTCACATTTTTGAAAATATTTTTTTATATCTTTTCATGGCAGCACTCATACGTCTATTTCCCAAAGACAACCTCTGGATATGACACTGAGCATGTGCACTCAACTTCTTTGGTTGACCATGGCGAGGCCTGTTCTGAGTGGAACCTGTCCTGGTAAACCGCTGTATGGTCTTGGTCACCATGCTGCAGCTCAGTTTCAGGGTCTTGGCAATCTTCTTTATAGCCTAGGCCATCTTTATGTAGAGCAACAATTATTTTTCTTGTTCATACATCACGGGACACAGAGCAGCATAGTCATTACTATGTGGGTTATATAGAATTACCTTCAGGTGCTGGCACTGGCAACTTCCAAAACAGGAAGTACCCTCCCCTATATAAGCCCCTCCCATCCGGGAGTACCTCAGTTTTTTTTGCCAGTGTCTAAGGTGTTGGCCAAGGTTAACATGTATTCATCTGGGCTTGTGTACAGGTTCTCTGGGCCTTAGCAAGCTATTCCGGATCCGACCAAAAAAGCTTCATAGCTAAACGGTCGGTACCCGGGCCTTGCAGAGAAGAGCAGGGTTTTGCCTGTAATGCCTCTCTTAGGAGGGCTGGACCCTGGGATCCAGAGCTCTGGTCATACCCAAAACCAAGAGGCTATCTGTGCAGGGTGCTATACAGGTCCAGGGGAGTGGAATCCTTGGGAACCCGGTCCCTGAAGGTCTAGTACAATGCCTGCCGTGAGAGGTGAAGTTTGGGCTTCTGTGGACCAAACAAAGTCCTGCGGCGGGGAAAAGGTAAGTGGGGGCCCCTCAGGAACTTGGTTCTATTGAGGGGACCCCCAAGCCTAATATGTCTTTCTGCCTGTTACCTAAAGGGTATTCCCGCTAATAGCTGTATATGCCTAAGAAATCCTAGAAATGTTTTTTCATAAGGGAAGTTTTAAAAAAAAACTGTAAACCTGGAAATGTTTTTCATAAAGGAGGTTTTAAAAAAAAAAAAGACAAAAGTGCGGTACCTGTGTTTGTCCACTAGAGACCGCTGTGGAACGTCTTTTTTCTTGGGACTATTCCTTCCATGGTGAAAGTCCAGGCAGATGAGTGAGCTCTCTATCAGGGAAGCTGCATTCCTCTGTCATGCTGCCAAGTAGTTTCCTTCCATCCCCGAGTCCTGGTAAAACAGGGACCCTGGCTCCTCTCCCTACATGGCGCCAAGAGCGTGCACGCGCGCGCACACATGCTTTCTTTTTATAAGGTTTAGCTTCAAAAAAGGGGGCGGAGCCTGGCGGATGACGCGCTCTGTGCGCCCAGCGCTTCTGCGCATGTGCGCGCGTCCCAGCAAGATAAAAGGACTCAGTCCACGCTGCTTGCTATGGACACAGAGCATGAAAAGGAGCTGGTAGCATGGTATAGGGGCTTACAGCGGGCGGTTGATACAGGCATCCCCAGAAAGACGCATGTCACGGGCCGGGCAGGCGACTATAGAGGAGGCAGGAGGTGGATCCACTGTACCAGAGAGGGGATGGTACGAATCACACCGAGGGACCGGTTCTAAGCAGCTACCGGTTTTCACCAGAGCCCGCCGCAAGGCAGGATGGACTTGCTGCGGCGGTAGCAACCAGGTCGTGTCCCCCAGTAGCGACTCCACCTCTCTGGCGGCTGAGGCTGGTGCGGTACAAAGGGACTAGGCAGAGGCAAGGTCAGACGTAGCAAAGGTCAGGGCAGGCGGCAATAGTTCGTGGTCAGAGACAAAGGCAGAAGGTCAGGTACACAGGCAAGGTAAACTCAAAATACTTCCGCAAGGTACTAGGACAACAAGATCCGGCAAGGACAGGAAGGGGAAGTGGGTTTAAATAGGTTTTGGGCAGTGGAACCGTAATTGGACCGGGCACCAATCAATGGTGCACTGGCCCTTTAAATTTTAGAAGACCGGCGCGCGCGCGCCCTAGAACACAGCGGGGCTGCGCGCGCCGGGAGGAAGCAGGAAGAGGAAGGTAAGTGGAGAGGAGAGCGGAGCAGCGCCCACGGCCAGGGGGCCTGGCCGGAGCGCCGCAGAGGGGACGACGCCGTGAGTGCTCCGGGCTGGATGGGACACCCGGAGCACTCGGCGTTACAGTACCCCCCCTTAGGTCTCCCCCTTTTCCTGGAGCCCAAGAAACTACGGATGAGCTCTTTGTCTAAAATGTTGGTCTCAGGCTCCCAGGATCTCTCTTCAGGACCACAGTTCTCCCAATCAACTAAAAAGAATTTTTTACCTCGGACGACCTTGGAGGCGAGGATATCTTTCACCGAAAAGACATCGGAGGAACCAGAGACCGGAGCAGGAGCGGTGACCTTGGGGGGAAAATCGGTTAAGAATGAGGGGTTTAAGGAGAGACACGTGAAAAGAGTTGGGGATGCGAAGAGAAGGAGGAAGATGGAGTTTGTAAGAGACAGAATTGATTTGGTTTTTGACTTTATAAGGTCCGAGGTAACGAGGGCCCAGCTTGTAGCTAGGTACCCGAAACCGAACATATTTGGAGGAGAGCCACACTTTGTCACCAGGGAGATAGACAGGGGGAATTCTTCTCTTTTTATCTGCATGTCTCTTCATGCGGGCAGAGGCCAGAGATAGCGAGTTTTGAGTCTCTTTCCAGATAGAGGAAAAGTCCCGGGTTAATTCATCCATGGCAGGAACTCCAGAAGAAGTGGGAATGGGGAGGGGGGGCAAAGGGTGGCGGCCGTAGACCACAAAGAAGGTGATTTGGAGGACGATTCAGAGTTCTTGAAATTGTATGAGAATTCCGCCCAGGGCAATAGGTCGACCCAATCGTCTTGACGGGCGGAGACAAAATGTCGTAAGTAGTCACCAAGGACCTGGTTAACTCTCTCCACCTGTCCATTGGATTGCGGGTGATAAGCAGAAGAAAAATTCAATTTAATCTTAAGTTGAGTACAGAGAGCTCTCCAAAATTTTGAGATAAATTGAACGCCTCTATCCGAGACGATATGTGAGGGAAGGCCATGGAGACGGAAAATTTGAAGAAAAAAGTGCTTCGCCAACTGAGGTGCAGTAGGCAGACCAGGAAGAGGGACAAAATGAGCCATTTTCGAAAAGCGGTCAACGACCACCCAGATGACAGTGTTACCATGAGACAACGGAAGGTCCGTGATGAAATCCATGGCAATGTGGGACCATGGTAGTTCAGGCACCGGTAGAGGAAGGAGAAGACCTGCAGGCTTCAGGCGTGGAGTTTTGTCACGTGCACAGATAGTGCAGGCTCGTACAAAGTCAGTCATATCTCTTTCCTGGGTAGGCCACCAATAGTGTCTGGCCAACAATTGTAAGGATTTTTTGATCCCAGCATGGCCGGCTAGATGGGAGGAATGGCCCCACCTAAGTATCTGGAGACGAAGGCCTGGAGGAACGAAAGTTTTTCCTGGAGGGACTGGCACCAGAGCAGCGGGAGCAGAGGAAATCAGGCACTCAGGGGGTACGATGTGTTGTGGGGGGTTCCCGGTTTCAGAGGCATCAGAGGAACGGGACAAGGCATCCGCCCTGACATTCTTGTCTGCGGGACGAAAATGGATCTGAAAATTGAACCGGGCAAAGAACAATGACCACCTGGCCTGGCGAGGATTCAAGCGCTGAGCGGACTGAAGGTAGGACAAATTCTTATGGTCAGTGTAGATGGAGATGGGGTGAAGAGAACCTTCCAGGAGATGTCTCCACTCTTCTAATGCCAACTTGATGGCCAACAGTTCACGGTCACCTATGGAATAGTTCTTTTCAGGAGGGGAGAAGGTTTTAGAGAAAAAACCACACGTGACGTTTCCTCCTTTAGCATTTCTTTGAAGAAGAACGGCTCCGGCTCCTACCGAGGAGGCGTCAACTTCAAGGAAGAACGGCTTAGTGGGGTCTGGTCGAGATAGAACAGGTGCCGAAGAGAAGGCGGTCTTTAGGTGAGTATAGGCTTCTTCCGCCTGAGGTGGCCAGGACCTTGGATTCGCGTTTTTCTTAGTCAGCGCCACTATCGGTGCAACGATGGTGGAGAAGTGGGGTATGAACTGGCGATAGTAGTTGGCGAATCCAAGGAAGCGCTGGATAGCATGGAGTCCAGAGGGACGTGGCCAATCTAAGACTGCGGAAAGCTTGTCAGGATCCATTTGAAGACCTTGTCCTGAAACCAGATAACCTAGGAAAGGAAGGCTGCTACACTCAAAAAGGCATTTTTCAAATTTAGCGTAAAGATGATTTACACGGAGGCGCTGGAGTACTTGACGGACATGGAGCCGATGTTCCTCAAGGTTGGTAGAGAAAATTAGGATGTCGTCAAGATAGACAACCACACAGGTATATAGTATGTCCCGAAAGATTTCATTGACAAAATCCTGAAAGACTGCAGGGGCGTTGCAAAGTCCAAAAGGCATGACGAGATATTCGAAGTGGCCGTCTCTGGTGTTAAATGCGGTTTTCCATTCATCTCCTTTACGGATTCTGATGAGGTTATAAGTGCCCCTGAGGTCTAACTTTGAAAAAACCTTTGCTCCGCGCAGACGGTCAAAGAGCTCCGAGATGAGAGGCAGAGGGTAGCGATTTTTAACAGTGATCTTATTAAGACCACGATAGTCTATGCAAGGGCGTAGTGAACCATCCTTCTTGGTAACGAAGAAGAACCCCGCTCCGGCTGGGGAGGATGATTTCCTAATAAACCCTCTCTTGAGGTTCTCCTGTATGTAATCGGACATGGCCTTGGTTTCGGGAGAGGAGAGAGGGTAAATTCTGCCACGGGGTGGTGTAGTACCTGGGAGCAAGTCAATGGGGCAGTCGTAGGGTCTATGTGGAGGTAAGACCTCCGCCTGTTTTTTGCAAAAAACATCGGAAAAGTCCTGATAGGCCTTGGGAAGGCCAGGCAAAGGAGTAGAAACGGGAATTCGACTGGTAGGTATAGACTTAAGACAATGCTTGTGGCAGGAATAGCCCCAGGATTTGATGTCTCCCGTGGTCCAGTCGAGGGTAGGAGAATGACGCTGGAGCCAGGGTAGGCCAAGAAGGATGTCAGAAGTACAGTTCGGCAAAACAAAGAATTCAATCTTTTCTTGGTGAAGGACCCCAACGGACATGAGCAGGGGTTCGGTGCGGTAACGCACGGTACAATCCAGATTCTCTCCATTTACGGAGGAAATGAAGAAGGGTCTGATGAGACGGATAACAGGAATGTTGAACCTGTTGATGAAGGAGGCTTCAATAAAGTTTCCTGCAGAACCGGAGTCCAGTAAGGCCACCGCAGAGAAGGGGGAGCCGACAGAAGGAGAGATCCGCACAGGAATAGTCAGACGTGGAGAGGAAGAATTCACACCTAGTAACGCCTCTCCCACGCTCACTAGGTGCGAGCGTTTCCCAGACGTGGAGGACGAATGGGGCAGTCCTTTAGGAAATGTTCAGAGCTCGCACAATAGAGGCATAAGTTCTCATTCCTACGGCGAGACCTTTCTTGCAGGGTTAGACGAGATCGGTCGACTTGCATGGCCTCCTCGACAGGAGGCATGGTATCAGGATGCGTAGGATTCAGGAAGAGAGGAGCCAGGCGCGGATAACGCCTGGTACGAACAAGATCTTTCTCCAGGCGAAGCTCTTGGCGTCTTTCAACGTAGCGGATGTCAATGCGGGTAGCTAAGTGGATAAGCTCTGTCAGGGTGGAGGGTATGTCTCGTGCGGCCAGAGAGTCCTTGATGTGGCTGGATAAGCCTTTCTTGAAGGTTGCGCAGAGAGCCTCATTATTCCAGGCTAGCTCTGAGGCCAGTGTGCGGAACTGTATGGCATATTCGCCCACAGAGGAGTTTCCTTGGACCAGGTTAAGCAGGGCGGTTTCAGCGGATGATGCTCGGGCTGGTTCCTCAAAAACGCTACGAACCTCAGCAAAGAAGGACTGAACGGTGGCCGTAGCAGGGTCATTGCGGTCCCAGAGTGGCGTGGCCCAGGCCAAGGCCTTCCCAGACAACAGACAGACCACAAATGCCACCTTAGAGCGTTCTGTGGAAAACTGGTCAGACATCATTTCAAGATGCAGGGCACATTGAGACAAGAATCCCTGGCACATCTTAGAATCCCCGTCAAATTTCTCCGGAAGAGACAAGCGGATCTTTGAACTAGACGCGGCTGCTCGGAGAGGAGGAGATGCTGGAGCTTGTCGCGGCAGACGCTGCTGGACCATGGCGGTCAACTGCGCCAGCTGCTGTCCTTGTTGGGCAATCAATTGCGACTGCTGGGCAACCACGGTAGTGAGATCAGCGAGATTGGGCAGCGGCACCTCAGCGGCATCCATGGCCGGATCTACTGTCACGGGCCGGGCAGGCGACTATAGAGGAGGCAGGAGGTGGATCCACTGTACCAGAGAGGGGATGGTACGAATCACACCGAGGGACCGGTTCTAAGCAGCTACCGGTTTTCACCAGAGCCCGCCGCAAGGCAGGATGGACTTGCTGCGGCGGTAGCAACCAGGTCGTGTCCCCCAGTAGCGACTCCACCTCTCTGGCGGCTGAGGCTGGTGCGGTACAAAGGGACTAGGCAGAGGCAAGGTCAGACGTAGCAAAGGTCAGGGCAGGCGGCAATAGTTCGTGGTCAGAGACAAAGGCAGAAGGTCAGGTACACAGGCAAGGTAAACTCAAAATACTTCCGCAAGGTACTAGGACAACAAGATCCGGCAAGGACAGGAAGGGGAAGTGGGTTTAAATAGGTTTTGGGCAGTGGAACCGTAATTGGACCGGGCACCAATCAATGGTGCACTGGCCCTTTAAATTTTAGAAGACCGGCGCGCGCGCGCCCTAGAACACAGCGGGGCCGCGCGCGCCGGGAGGAAGCAGGAAGAGGAAGGTAAGTGGAGAGGAGAGCGGAGCAGCGCCCACGGCCAGGGGGCCTGGCCGGAGCGCCGCAGAGGGGACGACGCCGTGAGTGCTCCGGGCTATATGGGACACCCGGAGCACTCGGCGTTACAACGCATTAGTAGACACCCACTGATGTACATAGCAGCAAATTGCATTAGACTATTTCAGTAAGGGGTGTATTGCGGCTGGAATACCTCAGCTTTGAACTAAAGAATATGCCGCCTAAAAAACTCCGAGATATACCTCTCAGGAAGTGTAGGGGGTCTCCATCGGGCTCTGAGGATCTGGAGCAGTCATCTGCACCCTCCTCCCCTGAGAAATCAGAGGTTAATACCCATAAGGAACCCCCGGGAGTGCCAGGTACTGCGGCTGTCCTCAGTCCACCTGCTCCTGCATATATAACAGAGGAGGTTTTTTCCTCAACTCTGGAGGGATTGGAGCAGAGATTGGCTGCATTGATCGCTTCTTCTCTACAGGAAAGAAAGCGCGCCAGATCTCCATCACCTCCATTAGAGTGCCTGTTGGCAGAGCAACAGTCCCAGGAAGGGACCGACCTACCTGAAGGGGATCAGGAGGAGGTTAGCTCTGTTTTTGAGGAATCGACAGTAGATGAACCATTTTCAGCATCACAGACTGAAAGGTTGTGGGTCCAGACCCTAACTGACATGGTTCGATCTGCATTTAAAATGCCTCTTGTTGAACCATCAACTACTGCTGTGTCTCCTCATTGGGGTCGCTAAAAGCTCCCCAGGTTAATTGCTCCTTTCCAATACATCCATTATTGGAAGGACTTATATACCAGGACTGGGAACATCCTGATAAACTATTTGTTCCGCCTAAAAGGTTTCCGGTGATCTATCCCATGGAGGAAAAGTTCACCCAGAGATGGAATGTACCTACGGTGGATGCAGCCATCTCTTCTGTGAACAAATCACTGACATGTCCAGTAGATAATGTTCAAATGTTCAAAGATCCAGTGGATAAAAAATTGGAATCTTTATTAAAATCTGCTTTTTCCACAGCAGGGGCTGTTACACAGCCAGCAGTGGCAGCTATTGGGGTCTGCCAAGCTTTAAAGGATCAAATGAAAATGGTCCTGAGGGATTTGCCAGACCAACAGGCCCAGGCTCTGGCTGATCTGCCTAGAGCATTATGCTTTGCGGTTGACGCCATCAAGGATTCTATCCATCAGGCCTCCCGCCTCACGCTTTGGTACATATGCGTAGGCTTCTGTGGCTTAAAAACTGGTCTGCTGAAGCTCCCTGTAAGAAGCTCTTAGTTAGCTTCCCATTTCATGGGGAACGCCTTTTTGGCGAAGACCTGGATAAGTATATCCAGAAGATTTCCAGTGGTAAAAGTACTCTCTTACCGAGTAAGAAGAGGTCTAGGGGTCCATCTTTTAAGAGGACTACCTCTCCTATCCCTGCGACGTCTGTTACTAAGCAGTTCCGACGGCCTCCTCGGTCAAACTCAGGAGGTAAAAATCAGGGACAGCCACAGGGTAATAAAAAGCCCTGGATCCGAAGAGGTACTAAACCAGCCTCCAAGTCAAGCCTATGAAGGGCTGCCCCCACTCAAACGGGTGGGGGGAAGACTTCAGTTGTTCGCAGAGACCTGGCGGGAGACGATCAAAGACAGATGGGTGCTCTCCGCAGTAACTCTGGGATACAAGTTGGAGTTAAAAGAGTCTCCTCCGTCCCATTTTATGTGGTCAGGCATGCCAGGAGACCCTCTGAAAAGACGGTCTCTCCTGTTGGCGTTAGAACAACTATTGCTCCAAGGAGTAATTATGGAGGTTCCTATGGAAGAGTGGGGGTTGGGTTTCTACTCAAACCTTTTCACAGTCCCGAAGCCAAACGGGGACATAAGACCCATGTTGGACCTAAAGAGTCTAAACAAATTTCTAAACGTCCGGTCTTTCCGGATGGAGTCGATCCGATCGGTCACCGCTGCCCTACAAGGGGAGGAATGGTTAGCCTCGATCGACATCAAAGATGCTTACTTGCATGTTCCCATCTTTCCAGGTCATCAAAAATTCCTACGCTTTGCAGTAGAAGGGCGCCATTTTCAGTTCAGAGCCTTACCATTCGGTCTGGCCACAGCACCACGAGTGTTCACAAAAATTCTGGCCCCACTGTTGGCCGATCTAAGAACACGGGGTGTAACGATAATGACATACCTAGACGACCTGTTGTTGATGGACCACTCAGTTGCCAAGCTAGAAGTGGTAATTATCGATACAATCAAGTATCTAGAATCTCACGGTTGGGTCATCAACCTGGACAAGTCAGCCCTACAGCCAGTGAAAAACCTGGTATATCTAGGGCTACGGCTGGATTCAGACCAGAGGAAGATTTTCTTACCTCTAGACAAGGTATCCTCTTTGAGGGGCTTGGTCCGTCTGCTTTGTGCAAAAAGACAGCCGTCCATACGCCTGTGCATGAGGCTGCTAGGAAAGATGGTAGCATCATTCGAAGCTGTGCCATACGCCCAATTCCACTCAAGGAATTTACAAAGGGCCATATTGTCAGCCTGGAACGGAAAAGTTCAGGCTCTAGACTTCCCGATGGCTTTGTCCCCTTCCGTTCGGAAGAGTCTCTGCTGGTGGTTGATCCCCCAGAATCTCCAGAAGGGAAAACCCTTCAGCCCGATATCTTGGAAGGTGGTCACTACAGATGCCAGCCTTACAGGCTGGGGGGCAGTACTGGAGCAATGGTCTCTCCAGGGCAGATGGTCAAATGTAGTAAAAACCCTGCCCATCAATCTCTTAGAGATACGAGCAGCCCGGTACGCCCTAGTAGCCTGGACATCCAGACTCCAAGGGTCCCCTGTCAGAATTCAATCAGACAATGCCACAGCAGTGGCATATATCAATCATCAGGGAGGCACCAGGAGTCGTGCAGCCCAGAGGGAAGTAAGTCACATCCTGGAATGGGCAGAAAAGCATGTCCCATGTATATCAGCTGTCTTCATTCCAGGGGTGGAGAATTGGAAGGCGGACTTTCTGAGTCGCCAACAGTTATGCCCAGGGGAATGGTCCCTTCATCCCGAGGTCTTCCGAGCAATATGTCAGCGGTGGGGAACACCGGATGTAGATCTGCTAGCATCCAGATTCAACGCAAAGGTGGACAGGTTTGTCTCCCGGACAAGGGATCCCCTCGCTTGCGGCTCGGATGCTCTGGTGTTCCCTTGGGATCAGTTCAGACTGATATATGCATTCCCTCCGCTACAATTGTTGCCTCGACTCCTTCGCAGAGTCAGGTTGGAGAAGAAGCCGGTGATCCTGGTGGCTCCAGCGTGGCCCCGAAGGGCCTGGTACGCGGAGATCATCAAAATGTCTGTGGGGAGTCCTTGGACCCTTCCACGTCGTCCGGACCTGCTTTCGCAAGGACCGATATACCACCCTTCCTTACTAACTCTAAGTTTAACGGCCTGGCTATTGAGTCCCACATCCTAAAGAAGAGAGGTCTCTCTAACTCTGTGGTATCAACTATAATCAATGCCAGGAAGCCTGTATCCAGGCAGATCTACTATAGAGTTTGGAAGGCGTACATCACTTGGTGCGAGGCCAGAAAATGGCATCCACGTAAGTACGTTATAGGCAGAATTCTGGACTTCCTGCAGTGGGCTGTAGACAGGAAGTTTGCCTTAGGTACTATCAAGGGCCAGGTTTCGGCCTTGTCAATACTATTTCAAAGGCCCCTGGCTATGCATTCACTTGTCAAATCCTTTATGCAAGGTGTGACTCGTATTATTCCACCGATTAAGGCTCCCATATGCCCATGGGATCTAAATTTGGTTCTGTCGGTTCTGCAGAAGCAGCCATTTGAACCTTTGCGGCACATTTCCTTGGTTCTACTCACCAGGAAATTGATATTTTTAGTAGCCATATGCTCGGCTAGAAGAGTGTCGGAATTAGCCGCCATGTCCTGTAAAGAGCCATATCTGGTTATCCATAAGGACAGAGTAGTATTACGTCCTCACCCAGCCTTTCTTCCTAAGGTGGTATCGAGGTTTCACTTGAACCAGGATGTGGTTCTTCCTTCTTTTTTCCCCAAACCAAGCTCGGTAGAGGAAAAGTTATTGCATTCTTTGGATGTAGTAAGAGCAGTTAAAGCTTATCTAAAAG
Organism: Rana muscosa; assembly: GCA_029206835.1. Classification (NCBI taxonomy): domain Eukaryota; kingdom Metazoa; phylum Chordata; class Amphibia; order Anura; family Ranidae; genus Rana; species Rana muscosa. The sequence goes on from CM055127.1 coordinate 76,613,217, forward strand.
CCACTGCTCAGATTCGTAGAACGGATTCTCTGTTTGTTCTGCCGGAAGGCCCCAGAAAGGGTCAGGCAGCATCAAAATCTACTTTAGCCAAGTGGATTCGACAGGTCATAATACAAGCCTATGGCTTGAAAAGTAGACCGCCTCCGTTCAAAGTTAGGGCGCACTCCACGAGAGCAGTTGGAACTTCATGGGCAGTGCATCACCAGGCCTCCCTGGCGCAAATTTGTAAGGCCGCAACATGGTCTTCAGTACACACGTTTACTAGGTTCTACCAGGTGGGCGTGAGAAGTCAGGAGGATGTCGCCTTTGGGCGCAGTGTGTTGCAGGCCGCAAAAGATCCTCATGCCTGATGGCGCCCAGCTTATGTATGGTGTATCCCCCCCCTCATGTGGCATTGCTTTGGGACGTCCCACATAGTAATGACTATGCTGCTCTGTGTCCCGTGATGTATGAACAAGAAAGTAGGATTTTTAAAACAGCTTACCTGTAAAATCCTTTTCTTGGAGTACATCACGGGACACAGAGCTCCCACCCCTCTTTTGGGGACACGTATTGCTTTGCTACAAAACTGAGGTACTCCCGGATGGGAGGGGCTTATATAGGGGAGGGTACTTCCTGTTTTGGAAGTTGCCAGTGCCAGCACCTGAAGGTAATTCTATATAACCCACATAGTAATGACTATGCATGCTGCTCTGTGTCCCGTGATGTACTCCAAGAAAAGGATTTTACAGGTAAGCTGTTTTAAAAATCCTACTTTTTCAGATCCTCAGAGAGTTCTTTGCCACGAGGTGCCATGTTTAACTTCCAGTGACCAGTATGAGAGAGTGAGAGCGATAACACCAAATGTAACACACCTGCTCCCCATTCATACCTGAGACCTTGTAACACTAACGAGTCACATGACACCAGGGAGGGAAAATGGCTACTTGGGCCCAATTTAGACATTTTCACTTAAGAGTGTTCTCACTTTTGTTGCCAGTGGTTTAGACATTAATTGCTGTGTGTTGAGTTATTTTGAGGGGACAGCAAATTTACACTGTTGTACAAGCTGTACACTCACTACTTTACATTGTAGCAAAATGTAATTCCTTCAGTGTTGTCACATGAAAAAGATAAAGAATCTACAGCACTCGTATGGAAGCTAGAATGGAGGGAAGGTAGGAGGCATGAGTTTTTCTAGGTGCCTGACAGGGTTAGTTTAACCTCTTGAGCAAAAATAAAGTTTTTGCACTATCCTTTTAAATACACCATCTTTAAAGAAAATCAGTCAAAGGCATTGCTTATATTATGCAATACAATGCAATTATGCATATCTGTGCTAAAGTGACAAGTGCAAAACATATATAAATATAATTATAAATGTCAATAGATAGTGAAAACAATAGTGAAAATCCAGTACCAGCAACAATGCAACAATGCAGCGGGTGAAACACTCATCCACAAACACGAACCATAAGCCTCTTACCAGGCCACAAGACCCCTAATTATAAGATGTCAAAAGCACTTCCCCAGTTTAATGGGACAAGATCTATGTCAATAAGGCCCCTCCAGCATCCCCCTCCACACTATTTAGTCAAATTCTGTAGCATCTGGATTAAACAATGACAATACTGAAAGAAAATAACTCTTACATAGCATAATACTGTTAAAGCTCTTCAAAATTATTTGTGTAAAATAATATCCACAAATGAAGCAATAGACAGGCTTAAACAAAGCGTATGTGTGCATGTAAGATTGTATGCTTTCTAACATGTTTCATCAAAATTGACGTCATCAGGGGCTGGAAACACAAGATCTAGCACTGTTAAAACTCCTTATAAGTGTCTGTACAAAGACACTAGAAAACAAACCATCCCCCGGCTCCATGAGAGTTAACTAACAGAGAGGAAGTGTTAATTGCCATAATTCATTTAAACAAATCATATATATATTGTCACTGTTTTTTTTTCAAATCCTCTCAGTACCTTATTCCTGTTGTGTGGTTATTTGAGTGGTGTATACACGGCTTCTAAAGCGCCTCAAAGATGCTGCTTGTAGGACTTTTTTTTGGCGTCCTGCCAGCGCACCTCTCCAGTGTGAAAGCCCTCGGTCTTTCACACTGGAGTGACAGGAGAGGTGCTTTACAGGCGCTTTGCAGGCGCTATTTTTAGCACTATAGCGCCTGTAAAGCGACTAAGTGTGAAAGTAGCCTTAAAGTCCTTCCTGATGTTCATAATTTGTTTGCTGACCCTAGTTTGCAGTGCTTGTGTGGTCCTGCCAATATACTGCAGGTCACACAGGCACTACAACAAATAAACTACATTAGGTGTTCAACAAGTGGCAAAATCGTGGATGGTGTATGTGCCCCCTGTACATCCAGAGCAGAATGATGACTGATAATGAAAAAGGTACAGAGGGCGCACCAGCCTAGCGCATTATCCTTGCAACAATTTATTATTAAAAATGTATAAATTATACTCACAAACAAATGCATATGTCAAGCAAAATATGGTCCACCAGGTGCTCCACCAAGCATGATCTGCTGGAAAGTGACAATTGAGTCAAAAGAGCTGACGTGTTTCGAGGAATGTCCCCTCTTCCTCAGAGCTGAATTTGGAGTGCAGGTAGCTAATCTTTAAATAATGTGTATTATCCAATAAAGTCCCATGTGACCTTTAGTTCAGCCCCTACCTTCAGTGGGCGGGCTGGTGTCAGATTTACACAAGCAATATATATGAGTGGAAGAATACACACATGAATAAACACTTACAATACATATAAAAAAGTTTGATATAGAAGAAGAAAGTATTAAGCTCTGAACCCTCAAGTATCATGCACAGTGTGTCATAATCAAATATATGTTGAACAATATACATATGTATATATGTATTTACTCACTGTCACAGACCAATTGGTACTCCGGGGTGTATAGGTCCAGATAAACTGAATTGTCCAAATGGGGGGCCATAACGGGTGGTTATCAGGTAGGGACTGAGGATGCCTGATAAGCGCTGGCAGATGTAAAAATTGAGACTTGAGCCTAAGTATCTACACACCCTAAACCCTCTACAGGGAATAAAGGCCTTTAACCCTTCAAAAAGTCTTGTTTTATTTTTTCTTCTCCATTAAATTTGGGGCCACTTTATCCCCAAGTTAAAGAAGCTTTTTTAAATAAGACGGCAGGTCCATTTGGTAACACTGGGCCCAGAGATCTATCAATTTTTAAGATATGCCAGTGCTTAATAATTAAAACTTGTTGTGTATGCTCCTCAAGTTAATGCTCTTCATAACATTTTTCAAGAAATTACTATTTCAATACATTAGCCTGAGAGTGAAAGTCATCAAGGGATGTGCAATTGTGTCATGAATAAAGAAATTGCCCCCAAGGTATTTCTTTTAACCATATAGGTTTATGGCAGCTCCCCACAGGAATATATAAATTCCTATTGGTTAGTTTAAAACTATTTTTGTGTGAAAAATTATCATTTTTAATCATGATAGTTAGATCCAAAAAAATGTATCTCTGTAAGACATCTTAATACCCAGATTGTTGTAATTTAGGTCAGCCATGAAGGCTTGTAATGAATCTTCATCCCCTCTCCAGAGGAAGAGGATGTCATCAATGTACCTCCTACAGCGTACAATCTCTGGACAAGGAAGACCCCAGATGACATCTTCCTCCCACTAGGACATAAAGCCAAGTTTGACAAACTTGTTTATGTCCCGATGGGATGAGGACGTAATCTGGGGTTTTCACTACCTTGCTGTTGTTAAAGCTAAAGGAGCAGCTTTTACTCTTCTTTTCTCAAACACAAGTAAAATATCCAGTGAAATTATATTAAGAACGTAGCCTATCAGCATTTACAAATATAGATCCTTTAGCTTTTGCATTACAAGTTCCAGTTTGCTGAAGATGTTTTTTTAAACTGATGCAGCGGATTTTTGAACTCCATTTTCTTTCTTTTTTTTACATATGATCTTTACCAGTGCACTCTTAAGACTGTGGCAGACAGAAAAAGTCCTGGCTACAGTTAGCTCTGGAGATATAACACAAGTCTATAGTCAATCATTTATAAAGAAATACTCATAGCAACTCTTTATGCAAATGTGTTCTGTCAGAACAATCCTGTTCAACCCTTTTTTTCTTAGCGTGAATTTCTTGCTGATAGAAACACAAATCTAGGTCAAAATTTTTTCACTGAGCAACAAAATATGTTCCTGCTCTGACAGGGAAGCTAATCTATTTTGCTAGTTTTTGGAACACATAAGGGAGGTTTTAAGATGTGGCACCTGTGCATATTATACTTGTCGAAAAGGATTCCAAACCCATCGATTTCCTTTGCACAAACTTGTCACTAAAGATTTACAAAAATCTCTGAAAACCGTGATAGAGACAAGGTTTTGCCTTAGAGCAGGCAAGATAGCAAAAATCAAATATGGATTCCCTTATTAAAATAAAATTGTGTTTCTCTATTAAAATAAAAGAAAATCTTTATATGTTGTATAATTTATTCTACCATGAAAAATTTAATTGTATATGTAGTGCTATTCCCAGAAGAGCCACTGGATTGTTAGATCCTCCCGCTCTGCAACAGTAATGACCCACCCCTACCTGAACCCTAGTGACACCAACACACCTGGAACTTTTTTAATTAGCTTTATTAAATTAGGTAAAGCCTAGTAGGAAGAAAGAGTTAGAAAATAAAATGCAACAACAGAGCACTTAAAAAAAGGGGAGGGGGGAGAGGTTGGGACATTATATGAGGCAATGAATGGGTAGGTTCATATGCCTCCATCCCTGACTGTATTAAAAAGAGGGGGTAGGTATGGACTTTATATGAAGCACACTGCTGTAAATTAGGTATGCAAAAACATGTTTATTGATTCTTGTAAAATATTAACTACATGGTAAAAATAAAATTAATAACAAAACATAGCACCTTGATGATTCATATATATACATATTCTGACATGATTAATATTGTACAACAATAAGGTACTATAATGTAGCCCATCAACCTGATTGATAATAAACATGGGTAATCTTGAAAATAATAATATAATCAACACATACTACTGAAGAATCTCAAACACATGATTGCAATGGTGTAGCATATGGCAGAAGCTCTACGTGTTTCATGGATATGCCCACTTATCAGGAGAAAATATGAAATAGATGTATCTATAATAACAATATGAATAATATAAAGTAATCTAGTGGTTGGCACAGAGGGGAATAGAAGGAAGAGGGGGGACCAATCAATATACCCAAACACTCTTACCTACGGGTAAATTCAATATACAAGGGATGGTGTTGGCAGCTGAAGGCACCATGGTAACAACATCCCGAGGAGCTGAGGAGCAATGTCCACGGAGCAATGTCCACGGCCACACAGTGGCACAAACAGCAGTGTATAGAGCATCTACAAAGTGCAGTCCCCGATGGGCAATTGTAATATTGGTAAAAACTGTGTACAATTTCCAGACATTTCTGTGAAAAAACAGTGTGTAAATATATAGGACTGCACAGTTGGCAGAAGGTAAAGCTATAGCCCATAAGGTCATATAGTAGTGTTAAAAAGCCCAGTGGAGAGTGAAAGCACTGGATGATAAGGATTGATGGGCTACATTATACTAGGGATGAGCTTCGTGTTCGAGTCGAACATACGTTCGACTCGAACATCGGCTGTTCGATCGTTCGACGAAGATCGAACGATTTGGGCCGTTCGCGCCAAATTCGAGTGACGCGAACGGCCCACAATGCACTACGCCATCGCAGTGTCATCCAGGCGCTGTGATTGGCCAAGCATGCACTGTGACCCCGCATGCTTGGCCAATCACAGCGCCGGCAGCGAGGAGAGCAATGATTGGCCACAGGCAGGATGCCTGTGGCCAATTATTGCTGAGGGTGTTTAGTACACGCCCCACACTATAAAAGGCCGCCAGCACGGCGGCCTAGTGTAGTGTGTTCCGGAGCAGGGAAAGAGAAACATAGGCAGGGACAGTGACATTTATTTTTTTCTTGCTTAACCTGGATTCCTTTAGTTTAGGGAAAGAGAAGGATAGGTAGGGAGAGTGTCAGTGTGTTTTACTGTGCGAATCCTTGTTTCTAGGGACAGGGAAGGACAGTGAGGGAATTCTCCTTGTGCTATAGTGTGCTTTAAAAAAACATTTTTTCTAGGGACAGAAAACTATAGGTAGGGAGAGTGTCAGTGTGTTTTACTGTGCGAATCCTTGTTTCTAGGGACAGGGAAGGACAGTGAGGGAATTCTCCTTGTGCTATAGTGTGCTTTAAAAAAACATTTTTTCTAGGGACAGAAAACTATAGGTAGGGAGAGTGTCAGTGTCTTTTACTGTGCGAATCCTTGTTTCTAGGGACAGGGAAGGACAGTGAGGGAATTCTCCTTGTGCTATAGTGTTCTTTAAAAAAACATTTTTTCTAGGGACAGAAAACTATAGGTAGGGAGAGTGTCAGTGTGTTTTACTGTGCGAATCTTTGTTTCTAGGGACAGGGAAGGACAGTGAGGGAATTCTCCTTGTGCTATAGTGTGCTTTAAAAAAACATTTTTTTCTAGGGACAGAAAACTATAGGAAGGAAGAGTGTCAGTTTCTTTCACTGTGATAATCCTTGTTTCTAGGGACAAAGAAGGAAAGTGAGTGAAATTCTCCTTGTGCTATAGTGTGCTTTAAAAAAACATTTTTTCTAGGGACAGAAAACTATAGGTAGGGAGAGTGTCAGTGTCTTTTACTGTGCGAATCCTTGTTTCTAGGGACAGGAAAGGACAGTGAGGGAATTCTCCTTGTGCTATAGTGTGCTTTAAAAAAACATTTTTTCTAGGGACAGAAAACTATAGGTAGGAAGAGTGTCAGTTTCTTTCACTGTGATAATCCTTGTTTCTAGGGACAAAGAAGGAAAGTGAGTGAAATTCTCCTTGTGCTATAGTGTGCTTTAAAAAAACATTTTTTCTAGGGACAGAAAACTATAGGTAGGGAGAGTGTCAGTGTCTTTTACTGTGCGAATCCTTGTTTCTAGGGACAGGGAAGGACAGTGAGGGAATTCTCCTTGTGCTATAGTGTGCTTTAAAAAAACATTTTTTCTAGGGACAGAAAACTATAGGTAGGGAGAGTGTCAGTGTATTTTACTGTGCGAATCCTTGTTTCTAGGGACAGGGAAGGACAGTGAGGGAATTCTCCTTGTGCTATAGTGTGCTTTAAAAAACCATTTTTTTCTAGGGACAGAAAACTATAGGAAGGAAGAGTGTCAGTTTCTTTCACTGTGATAATCCTTGTTTCTAGGGACAAAGAAGGAAAGTGAGTGAAATTCTCCTTGTGCTATAGTGTGCTTTAAAAAAACATTTTTTCTAGGGACAGAAAACTATAGGTAGGGAGAGTGTCAGTGTCTTTTACTGTGCGAATCCTTGTTTCTAGGGACAGGGAAGGACAGTGAGGGAATTCTCCTTGTGCTATAGTGTTCTTTAAAAAAACATTTTTTCTAGGGACAGAAAACTATAGGTAGTGTGACAGCAGGAAGGTAAAGTCACCTGGTTGCATCCAGGGGGGTAGATATATTTCGCCCAGATTCAGGCTTTACGCCGACTTATACAACTAGGTGGAGAGTTGTATAAGCCCAGCTAAGGCTAGTGGGCTCATGGATGACTCATACCTCTAGGGAGAGTGCTGGGCGTCGTGCAGACAGGGAGTTGATGAGACCAGCTGAAGCTTGTCAGCTCATTTAGGCCTCTATAAGAACTCCCAGCTTCATTAGATGTTAGCTCATGCCTGGAACCAGACCTGTGTGGACTGTCTAGGGAGAGTGAACCCCTGTGCGGTGAGACAAAGCCTGTGTGGCTATTTGCTTGGACATTTAAAACCAGGGACTTAGGGACTAGGACAGCCCTAGGCTGATCCCAGTTGTTAGTTAGGAAACCTGTATGTTTAGTCAGAGGTCAACTTGACCAGGATTTATTTTGTTTATGTTTCTTTTGCTTTGCTGTGTTTTGTCACTGTAAATAGAAAATAAACCGCACCTTTTTGATTTTGAAAACCACAACCTCCGTTTGCTGGGCCTGTTTTGTGTGGGGAGCCCATCCCGGGGGTCACACACACCCGCTGCCGAGCTAACCCCCTCACAGTTGGTGGAGAACCAGTGGCAGTTTTTTTTAAGCCAGCATGGAGGAGATACTGAAGCAGCTGGCTCTAGCAAATGCCAATCAACAGCAGACAAATGCAGGTTTGCAAAAGAGCCTTGCAGCTCATCAACAGAGCCTTGCAGCTCAACAACAGAACTTCGCAGCCCAGCAGCAAGCTCATCAACAGAGCCTTGCAGCCCAGCAGCAGACAAACGCAACTTTGCAACAGAGTCTGGAGGCTCAGCAACGAGCCCAGCAGCAATCTGAGGCCCGCTTCATAGACCTGTTGCAGAAGCAAGAGCAGAGACTACAACAACAGATGGAAGCAGTAATGCAGCAACGTCCGCAGACCAGTGAGGAAAGCCGTCCCACTAATACCGCGTCCTTTGGGGTGAGTCGTTTATTGACAAAAATGACTGGAGAGGATGATCCAGAGGTATTTTTGACCACATTTGAAAGGACCGCTGAAAGAGAAAAGTGGCCTGAGGAGCAGTGGGCTGGACTGGTGGCTCCTCTGTTAACTGGTGAATCGCAGAAAGCTTACTATGACCTAGAGCCTAACCAAGCAAAAGACTATGTGATGCTAAAAGCTGAAATATTGGCAAGGCTGGGTGTCACCCAGGCTGTCCGGGCTCAGCGTGTGCATAACTGGACTTTCCAGCTTGGAAAACCCCCCAGGTCTCAAATGTATGATCTCATTCACCTGAGCAGAAAGTGGCTACAGCCAGAGACTTTGTCCGCACCAAAGATTGTGGAACGTGTTGTAATGGATCGGTTTTTGAGAGCTCTTCCTACTGCCATCCAAAAGTGGGTAAGCCATGGAGACCCAGAGACGGCCGATGGTCTTGTGGATCGTGTGGAGAAATATTTGGCTACAGAGAACCTGACGGCCTCTTCCAGAGACACTCGGACTTTCCACCCTAAGACCAGACCATCCCCAGGGGCGGATAAGAGGATTCCAAGGGGTGAGGGTGGAGAGAGTGAGAGGGTGGGAGCTCTACCCCAAGTTTGGCGAGAACAGCCTGGGAAATCAGCGGCTCAAGAGGCGGCAAGAAGGATCGTTTGCTACCGCTGCCGGCAAGCGGGACATATTGCAGCCAATTGCCCGGTTGTGGAGGAACCCATGCAGTGTGACTTTCTGACGGGCAGACGTCAGTCGCTGTGTGCGACAGTCGCATGCACTGCCATTCGAGGAACTGAGAAACATTTATGCAAAATGTGTGTTAATGGTAGAAATGTTGTGGTATTGCTGGATTCAGGTAGCCTTGTGACCCTGATAAAGGCTGAGTTAGTTAAAACAGAGGTCTCTGGGAATAGCAAGGTAGCTGTTATTTGTGTGCATGGGGACACCCGAGAGTATCCAGTGACTACAGTGTGTTTCGAGACCCCCAAAGGTACCCTCTCTCATCCAGTGGGCTTAGTATCTCAGTTACCGCATGACGCCATTGTGGGAAGGGATTTTCCGAAGTTCTGGGAACTGTGGGATGATCCTGAGCCCCTCACTGGTGCCCCTATGTACCAGGAATGTGATAGCCAAAACTCCCCTGAGAGTGGTGAGGACTCTCCGGAATTTCCCTTATCAGTATTGGCAGGGGAGACTCAAGAAACTGGAGAGGAGCCCACCTCCTCAGACGAAAACTTACCGTCTGTGGAGTTTTCTGATCTTGAGGTTCACAGGGAAAACTTTGCCACAGAACAGTTGAAAGACCCCGCCCTAATAAAGGCACGGGAAAACGTAGTGAAAATAGATGGCGAGTTAGTGAACCCAGATAATACCTGCACTTACCCATACTTCAGTGTAGAGAAGGACCTACTGTATCGGGTGGCAAGAAGGGCAGAAGAAACCGTTGAGCAGCTTGTGGTGCCCAAACCTTACAGGAAGTTGGTGTTGGAGTTGGCCCATGGGCACATTCTTGGAGGTCATCTGGGGACAGAGAAAACCCGAGAGAGGGTATTACAGAGATTCTATTGGCCGGGGGTGATGAAGGACGTAGAAAATTATTGTTCCTCCTGCCCTGTGTGTCAGAGGTCGGCCCCGATGCCACATTTCCGTAGCCCGCTGGTCCCTCTACCCATCATTGAGGTCCCGTTTGAGAGGATTGCCATGGATTTGGTAGGTCCTATAATCAAGTCCGCTAGGGGGCACCAGTACATATTAGTTATAATGGACTATGCCACCCGTTATCCAGAAGCGATCCCTCTCCGAAATACCTCGGCCAAAACCATAGCCAAAGAGCTATCTCTTGTGTTTAGCCGGGTGGGTATTTGTAAAGAACTGCTTACGGACCAAGGTACACCCTTTATGTCCCGGGTTATGAAGGAGCTGTGTAAATTATTCAAAGTGACGCAATTACGTACATCTGTGTATCACCCCCAAACCGATGGGCTGGTTGAAAGATTCAACAAAACCCTAAAACTAATGTTGAAGAAAGTGGTGGATAGAGATGGAAAGGATTGGGACTGTCTACTTCCTTATCTGATGTTTGCTATTAGGGAGGTGCCCCAATCCTCTACGGGATTCTCCCCCTTTGAGTTACTGTATGGGAGACACCCAAGAGGGCTGTTGGATATTGCCAAGGAAACTTGGGAAAGTGAGAGTTCTCCCCACAGGAGTGTGATTGAGCATGTCGCCCTGATGCAAGACCGAATTGCACAGGTAATGCCCATCGTGAAGGAACATTTGGCCCAAGCGCAGTTAGCACAGCAGAGAGTGTACAACCGTGGAGCCAAGACCCGTACCTTTTCCCCGGGGGATAGGATACTGGTACTTGTCCCTACGGTTGAAAGTAAATTCCTTGCCAAATGGCAAGGCCCCTACGAGATAATGGAAAAAGTGAGCGAAGTGAATTACAAGGTCAGACAACCAGGAAGGCGAAAGCCCGAACAGATCTATCACGTTAATCTGTTGAAAGCCTGGAGGGATAGAGAGTCCCTAGTCGCAGACACTTGGTCACCAGCTCAAACTGGTTGCGTGATTCCTGAGGTTGGAATAGCAGCCACCTTGTCACAACCCCAACAACAGGAGGTTAAGGAGTTTGTGCTTCGCAACAAGGAGGTATTCTCTGAGCTGCCGGGACAAACATCTGGGGTAGAGCATGACATCATTACCCCGCCCGGTGAAAGGGTGAAGTTAAAACCCTATCGGATCCCAGAGGCCCGACGGGAGGCAATACGGGAGGAAGTACAGAAAATGCTGAACTTAGGGGTGATAGAGGAGTCCCAAAGTGATTGGTCTAGTCCCATCGTGTTGGTGCCTAAACCGGATGGGAGCTGGCGATTTTGTAACGATTTTCGTCAGTTGAACAAAGTTACAAAATTTGACACCTACCCCATGCCACGTATAGATGAGTTGATCGACCGGCTGGGAACAGCCCGATACATGACGACTCTTGACCTCACAAAAGGGTATTGGCAAATCCCCCTGGCCAAGTCGGCCAAAGAGAAAACCGCATTTGTAACCCCAGACGGGGCGTTCCAATATAAAAGAATGCCGTTCGGGTTACAGAATGCGCCAGCCACATTCCAGCGGAAAATGGACCAGATGCTGAGGCCCCATCGGAAGTATGCTGCGGCTTACCTGGATGACGTAATTGTCCATAGCACAGATTGGGCCTCACATCTGCCAAAAGTGCAAGCAGTCCTGGACTCTGTTCGGGAAGCGGGGTTTACGGCTAACCCCAAGAAGTGTACCATTGGGCAGGAGGAGGCCAAATATCTTGGGTACACCATTGGGAGGGGAGTAATAAAACCCCAACTCAACAAAGTCGAGGCCATCCAGAGTTGGCCACGTCCCAACAGCAAGAAGCAGGTACGAGCCTTTCTGGGAATCGCTGGGTATTATCGGCGATTCATTCCCCACTTTGCTTCTAAGGCTGTGCCCCTAACCAACCTGACGAAGGGGAAAGGGTCGGTCATGATTAAATGGACCCCCGAGGCTGAGGCAGCATTCCAATTCTTGAAACAAGCCTTATGTAGCCAGCCAGTGTTGTACTCACCCGACTTCTCTAAAGACTTTGTCGTACAAAGTGATGCGTCAGATGTGGGGTTAGGAGCAGTATTGTCCCAGGTCTGGAACGGGGAAGAGCACCCAGTCATTTACCTCAGCAGGAAGTTGAAGTCCCATGAGGTAAATTACGCCACCGTTGAAAAGGAGTGTTTAGCGGTGAAGTGGGCTCTAGATTCCCTTCGGTACTACCTGCTAGGTAGGCACTTTGACATGGTTACGGATCACGCTCCGTTAAAGTGGATGGCTCAAAACAAGGAAACAAATAGAAGAGTGAATAGGTGGTTCCTGGCCCTCCAGGAATTCAACTTCACAGTAAAGCATCGCCCTGGCGTTCAAATGGGGAATGTGGATGCTTTGTCTCGAGTACATGAATGCCTGATTGCTGGTGTTCCAACCCCGAGGTTAAAACAAGAGGGGGGGGTATGTGACAGCAGGAAGGTAAAGTCACCTGGTTGCATCCAGGGGGGTAGATATATTTCGCCCAGATTCAGGCTTTACGCCGACTTATACAACTAGGTGGAGAGTTGTATAAGCCCAGCTAAGGCTAGTGGGCTCATGGATGACTCATACCTCTAGGGAGAGTGCTGGGCGTCGTGCAGACAGGGAGTTGATGAGACCAGCTGAAGCTTGTCAGCTCATTTAGGCCTCTATAAGAACTCCCAGCTTCATTAGATGTTAGCTCATGCCTGGAACCAGACCTGTGTGGACTGTCTAGGGAGAGTGAACCCCTGTGCGGTGAGACAAAGCCTGTGTGGCTATTTGCTTGGACATTTAAAACCAGGGACTTAGGGACTAGGACAGCCCTAGGCTGATCCCAGTTGTTAGTTAGGAAACCTGTATGTTTAGTCAGAGGTCAACTTGACCAGGATTTATTTTGTTTATGTTTCTTTTGCTTTGCTGTGTTTTGTCACTGTAAATAGAAAATAAACCGCACCTTTTTGATTTTGAAAACCACAACCTCCGTTTGCTGGGCCTGTTTTGTGTGGGGAGCCCATCCCGGGGGTCACACACACCCGCTGCCGAGCTAACCCCCTCACAGTTGGTGGAGAACCAGTGGCAGTTTTTTTTAAGCCAGCATGGAGGAGATACTGAAGCAGCTGGCTCTAGCAAATGCCAATCAACAGCAGACAAATGCAGGTTTGCAAAAGAGCCTTGCAGCTCATCAACAGAGCCTTGCAGCTCAACAACAGAACTTCGCAGCCCAGCAGCAAGCTCATCAACAGAGCCTTGCAGCCCAGCAGCAGACAAACGCAACTTTGCAACAGAGTCTGGAGGCTCAGCAACGAGCCCAGCAGCAATCTGAGGCCCGCTTCATAGACCTGTTGCAGAAGCAAGAGCAGAGACTACAACAACAGATGGAAGCAGTAATGCAGCAACGTCCGCAGACCAGTGAGGAAAGCCGTCCCACTAATACCGCGTCCTTTGGGGTGAGTCGTTTATTGACAAAAATGACTGGAGAGGATGATCCAGAGGTATTTTTGACCACATTTGAAAGGACCGCTGAAAGAGAAAAGTGGCCTGAGGAGCAGTGGGCTGGACTGGTGGCTCCTCTGTTAACTGGTGAATCGCAGAAAGCTTACTATGACCTAGAGCCTAACCAAGCAAAAGACTATGTGATGCTAAAAGCTGAAATATTGGCAAGGCTGGGTGTCACCCAGGCTGTCCGGGCTCAGCGTGTGCATAACTGGACTTTCCAGCTTGGAAAACCCCCCAGGTCTCAAATGTATGATCTCATTCACCTGAGCAGAAAGTGGCTACAGCCAGAGACTTTGTCCGCACCAAAGATTGTGGAACGTGTTGTAATGGATCGGTTTTTGAGAGCTCTTCCTACTGCCATCCAAAAGTGGGTAAGCCATGGAGACCCAGAGACGGCCGATGGTCTTGTGGATCGTGTGGAGAAATATTTGGCTACAGAGAACCTGACGGCCTCTTCCAGAGACACTCGGACTTTCCACCCTAAGACCAGACCATCCCCAGGGGCGGATAAGAGGATTCCAAGGGGTGAGGGTGGAGAGAGTGAGAGGGTGGGAGCTCTACCCCAAGTTTGGCGAGAACAGCCTGGGAAATCAGCGGCTCAAGAGGCGGCAAGAAGGATCGTTTGCTACCGCTGCCGGCAAGCGGGACATATTGCAGCCAATTGCCCGGTTGTGGAGGAACCCATGCAGTGTGACTTTCTGACGGGCAGACGTCAGTCGCTGTGTGCGACAGTCGCATGCACTGCCATTCGAGGAACTGAGAAACATTTATGCAAAATGTGTGTTAATGGTAGAAATGTTGTGGTATTGCTGGATTCAGGTAGCCTTGTGACCCTGATAAAGGCTGAGTTAGTTAAAACAGAGGTCTCTGGGAATAGCAAGGTAGCTGTTATTTGTGTGCATGGGGACACCCGAGAGTATCCAGTGACTACAGTGTGTTTCGAGACCCCCAAAGGTACCCTCTCTCATCCAGTGGGCTTAGTATCTCAGTTACCGCATGACGCCATTGTGGGAAGGGATTTTCCGAAGTTCTGGGAACTGTGGGATGATCCTGAGCCCCTCACTGGTGCCCCTATGTACCAGGAATGTGATAGCCAAAACTCCCCTGAGAGTGGTGAGGACTCTCCGGAATTTCCCTTATCAGTATTGGCAGGGGAGACTCAAGAAACTGGAGAGGAGCCCACCTCCTCAGACGAAAACCTACCGTCTGTGGAGTTTTCTGATCTTGAGGTTCACAGGGAAAACTTTGCCACAGAACAGTTGAAAGACCCCGCCCTAATAAAGGCACGGGAAAACGTAGTGAAAATAGATGGCGAGTTAGTGAACCCAGATAATACCTGCACTTACCCATACTTCAGTGTAGAGAAGGACCTACTGTATCGGGTGGCAAGAAGGGCAGAAGAAACCGTTGAGCAGCTTGTGGTGCCCAAACCTTACAGGAAGTTGGTGTTGGAGTTGGCCCATGGGCACATTCTTGGAGGTCATCTGGGGACAGAGAAAACCCGAGAGAGGGTATTACAGAGATTCTATTGGCCGGGGGTGATGAAGGACGTAGAAAATTATTGTTCCTCCTGCCCTGTGTGTCAGAGGTCGGCCCCGATGCCACATTTCCGTAGCCCGCTGGTCCCTCTACCCATCATTGAGGTCCCGTTTGAGAGGATCGCCATGGATTTGGTAGGTCCTATAATCAAGTCCGCTAGGGGGCACCAGTACATATTAGTTATAATGGACTATGCCACCCGTTATCCAGAAGCGATCCCTCTCCGAAATACCTCGGCCAAAACCATAGCCAAAGAGCTATCTCTTGTGTTTAGCCGGGTGGGTATTTGTAAAGAACTGCTTACGGACCAAGGTACACCCTTTATGTCCCGGGTTATGAAGGAGCTGTGTAAATTATTCAAAGTGACGCAATTACGTACATCTGTGTATCACCCCCAAACCGATGGGCTGGTTGAAAGATTCAACAAAACCCTAAAACTAATGTTGAAGAAAGTGGTGGATAGAGATGGAAAGGATTGGGACTGTCTACTTCCTTATCTGATGTTTGCTATTAGGGAGGTGCCCCAATCCTCTACGGGATTCTCCCCCTTTGAGTTACTGTATGGGAGACACCCAAGAGGGCTGTTGGATATTGCCAAGGAAACTTGGGAAAGTGAGAGTTCTCCCCACAGGAGTGTGATTGAGCATGTCGCCCTGATGCAAGACCGAATTGCACAGGTAATGCCCATCGTGAAGGAACATTTGGCCCAAGCGCAGTTAGCACAGCAGAGAGTGTACAACCGTGGAGCCAAGACCCGTACCTTTTCCCCGGGGGATAGGATACTGGTACTTGTCCCTACGGTTGAAAGTAAATTCCTTGCCAAATGGCAAGGCCCCTACGAGATAATGGAAAAAGTGAGCGAAGTGAATTACAAGGTCAGACAACCAGGAAGGCGAAAGCCCGAACAGATCTATCACGTTAATCTGTTGAAAGCCTGGAGGGATAGAGAGTCCCTAGTCGCAGACACTTGGTCACCAGCTCAAACTGGTTGCGTGATTCCTGAGGTTGGAATAGCAGCCACCTTGTCACAACCCCAACAACAGGAGGTTAAGGAGTTTGTGCTTCGCAACAAGGAGGTATTCTCTGAGCTGCCGGGACAAACATCTGGGGTAGAGCATGACATCATTACCCCGCCCGGTGAAAGGGTGAAGTTAAAACCCTATCGGATCCCAGAGGCCCGACGGGAGGCAATACGGGAGGAAGTACAGAAAATGCTGAACTTAGGGGTGATAGAGGAGTCCCAAAGTGATTGGTCTAGTCCCATCGTGTTGGTGCCTAAACCGGATGGGAGCTGGCGATTTTGTAACGATTTTCGTCAGTTGAACAAAGTTACAAAATTTGACACCTACCCCATGCCACGTATAGATGAGTTGATCGACCGGCTGGGAACAGCCCGATACATGACGACTCTTGACCTCACAAAAGGGTATTGGCAAATCCCCCTGGCCAAGTCGGCCAAAGAGAAAACCGCATTTGTAACCCCAGACGGGGCGTTCCAATATAAAAGAATGCCGTTCGGGTTACAGAATGCGCCAGCCACATTCCAGCGGAAAATGGACCAGATGCTGAGGCCCCATCGGAAGTATGCTGCGGCTTACCTGGATGACGTAATTGTCCATAGCACAGATTGGGCCTCACATCTGCCAAAAGTGCAAGCAGTCCTGGACTCTGTTCGGGAAGCGGGGTTTACGGCTAACCCCAAGAAGTGTACCATTGGGCAGGAGGAGGCCAAATATCTTGGGTACACCATTGGGAGGGGAGTAATAAAACCCCAACTCAACAAAGTCGAGGCCATCCAGAGTTGGCCACGTCCCAACAGCAAGAAGCAGGTACGAGCCTTTCTGGGAATCGCTGGGTATTATCGGCGATTCATTCCCCACTTTGCTTCTAAGGCTGTGCCCCTAACCAACCTGACGAAGGGGAAAGGGTCGGTCATGATTAAATGGACCCCCGAGGCTGAGGCAGCATTCCAATTCTTGAAACAAGCCTTATGTAGCCAGCCAGTGTTGTACTCACCCGACTTCTCTAAAGACTTTGTCGTACAAAGTGATGCGTCAGATGTGGGGTTAGGAGCAGTATTGTCCCAGGTCTGGAACGGGGAAGAGCACCCAGTCATTTACCTCAGCAGGAAGTTGAAGTCCCATGAGGTAAATTACGCCACCGTTGAAAAGGAGTGTTTAGCGGTGAAGTGGGCTCTAGATTCCCTTCGGTACTACCTGCTAGGTAGGCACTTTGACATGGTTACGGATCACGCTCCGTTAAAGTGGATGGCTCAAAACAAGGAAACAAATAGAAGAGTGAATAGGTGGTTCCTGGCCCTCCAGGAATTCAACTTCACAGTAAAGCATCGCCCTGGCGTTCAAATGGGGAATGTGGATGCTTTGTCTCGAGTACATGAATGCCTGATTGCTGGTGTTCCAACCCCGAGGTTAAAACAAGAGGGGGGGGTATGTGACAGCAGGAAGGTAAAGTCACCTGGTTGCATCCAGGGGGGTAGATATATTTCGCCCAGATTCAGGCTTTACGCCGACTTATACAACTAGGTGGAGAGTTGTATAAGCCCAGCTAAGGCTAGTGGGCTCATGGATGACTCATACCTCTAGGGAGAGTGCTGGGCGTCGTGCAGACAGGGAGTTGATGAGACCAGCTGAAGCTTGTCAGCTCATTTAGGCCTCTATAAGAACTCCCAGCTTCATTAGATGTTAGCTCATGCCTGGAACCAGACCTGTGTGGACTGTCTAGGGAGAGTGAACCCCTGTGCGGTGAGACAAAGCCTGTGTGGCTATTTGCTTGGACATTTAAAACCAGGGACTTAGGGACTAGGACAGCCCTAGGCTGATCCCAGTTGTTAGTTAGGAAACCTGTATGTTTAGTCAGAGGTCAACTTGACCAGGATTTATTTTGTTTATGTTTCTTTTGCTTTGCTGTGTTTTGTCACTGTAAATAGAAAATAAACCGCACCTTTTTGATTTTGAAAACCACAACCTCCGTTTGCTGGGCCTGTTTTGTGTGGGGAGCCCATCCCGGGGGTCACACACACCCGCTGCCGAGCTAACCCCCTCACAGTAGGGAGAGTGTCAGTGTCTTTTACTGTGCGAATCCTTGTTTCTAGGGACAGGGAAGGACAGTGAGGGAATTCTCCTTGTGCTATAGTGTGCTTTAAAAAAACATTTTTTTCTAGGGACAGAAAACTATAGGAAGGAAGAGTGTCAGTTTCTTTCACTGTGATAATCCTTGTTTCTAGGGACAAAGAAGGAAAGTGAGTGAAATTCTCCTTGTGCTATAGTGTGCTTTAAAAAAACATTTTTTCTAGGGACAGAAAACTATAGGTAGGGAGAGTGTCAGTGTCTTTTACTGTGCGAATCCTTGTTTCTAGGGACAGGGAAGGACAGTGAGGGAATTCTCCTTGTGCTATAGTGTTCTTTAAAAAAACATTTTTTCTAGGGACAGAAAACTATAGGTAGGGAGAGTGTCAGTGTCTTTTACTGTGCGAATCCTTGTTTCTAGGGACAGGGAAGGACAGTGAGGGAATTCTCCTTGTGCTATAGTGTTCTTTAAAAAAACATTTTTTCTAGGGACAGAAAACTATAGGTAGGGAGAGTGTCAGTGTGTTTTACTGTGCGAATCCTTGTTTCTAGGGACAGGGAAGGACAGTGAGGGAATTCTCCTTGTGCTATAGTGTGCTTTAAAAAAACATTTTTTTCTAGGGACAGAAAACTATAGGAAGGAAGAGTGTCAGTTTCTTTCACTGTGATAATCCTTGTTTCTAGGGACAGGGAAGGACAGTGAGGGAATTCTCCTTGTGCTATAGTGTTCTTAAAAAAAACATTTTTTCTAGGGACAGAAAACTATAGGTAGGGAGAGTGTCAGTGTCTTTTACTGTGCGAATCCTTGTTTCTAGGGACAGGGAAGGACAGTGAGGGAATTCTCCTTGTACTATAGTGTTCTTTAAAAAAACATTTTTTCTAGGGACAGAAAACTATAGGTAGGGAGAGTGTCAGTGTCTTTTACTGTGCGAATCCTTGTTTCTAGGGACAGGGAAGGACAGTGAGGGAATTCTCCTTGTGCTATAGTGTTCTTTAAAAAAACATTTTTTCTAGGGACAGAAAACTATAGGTAGGGAGAGTGTCAGTGTGTTTTACTGTGCGAATCTTTGTTTCTAGGGACAGGGAAGGACAGTGAGGGAATTCTCCTTGTGCTATAGTGTGCTTTAAAAAAACATTTTTTTCTAGGGACAGAAAACTATAGGAAGGAAGAGTGTCAGTTTCTTTCACTGTGATAATCCTTGTTTCTAGGGACAAAGAAGGAAAGTGAGTGAAATTCTCCTTGTGCTATAGTGTGCTTTAAAAAAACATTTTTTCTAGGGACAGAAAACTATAGGTAGGGAGAGTGTCAGTGTCTTTTACTGTGCGAATCCTTGTTTCTAGGGACAGGGAAGGACAGTGAGGGAATTCTCCTTGTGCTATAGTGTTCTTTAAAAAAACATTTTTTCTAGGGACAGAAAACTATAGGTAGTGTGACAGCAGGAAGGTAAAGTCACCTGGTTGCATCCAGGGGGGTAGATATATTTCGCCCAGATTCAGGCTTTACGCCGACTTATACAACTAGGTGGAGAGTTGTATAAGCCCAGCTAAGGCTAGTGGGCTCATGGATGACTCATACCTCTAGGGAGAGTGCTGGGCGTCGTGCAGACAGGGAGTTGATGAGACCAGCTGAAGCTTGTCAGCTCATTTAGGCCTCTATAAGAACTCCCAGCTTCATTAGATGTTAGCTCATGCCTGGAACCAGACCTGTGTGGACTGTCTAGGGAGAGTGAACCCCTGTGCGGTGAGACAAAGCCTGTGTGGCTATTTGCTTGGACATTTAAAACCAGGGACTTAGGGACTAGGACAGCCCTAGGCTGATCCCAGTTGTTAGTTAGGAAACCTGTATGTTTAGTCAGAGGTCAACTTGACCAGGATTTATTTTGTTTATGTTTCTTTTGCTTTGCTGTGTTTTGTCACTGTAAATAGAAAATAAACCGCACCTTTTTGATTTTGAAAACCACAACCTCCGTTTGCTGGGCCTGTTTTGTGTGGGGAGCCCATCCCGGGGGTCACACACACCCGCTGCCGAGCTAACCCCCTCACAGTAGGGAGAGTGTCAGTGTCTTTTACTGTGCGAATCCTTGTTTCTAGGGACAGGGAAGGACAGTGAGGGAATTCTCCTTGTGCTATAGTGTGCTTTAAAAAAACATTTTTTTCTAGGGACAGAAAACTATAGGAAGGAAGAGTGTCAGTTTCTTTCACTGTGATAATCCTTGTTTCTAGGGACAAAGAAGGAAAGTGAGTGAAATTCTCCTTGTGCTATAGTGTGCTTTAAAAAAACATTTTTTCTAGGGACAGAAAACTATAGGTAGGGAGAGTGTCAGTGTCTTTTACTGTGCGAATCCTTGTTTCTAGGGACAGGGAAGGACAGTGAGGGAATTCTCCTTGTGCTATAGTGTTCTTTAAAAAAACATTTTTTCTAGGGACAGAAAACTATAGGTAGGGAGAGTGTCAGTGTCTTTTACTGTGCGAATCCTTGTTTCTAGGGACAGGGAAGGACAGTGAGGGAATTCTCCTTGTGCTATAGTGTTCTTTAAAAAAACATTTTTTCTAGGGACAGAAAACTATAGGTAGGGAGAGTGTCAGTGTGTTTTACTGTGCGAATCCTTGTTTCTAGGGACAGGGAAGGACAGTGAGGGAATTCTCCTTGTGCTATAGTGTGCTTTAAAAAAACATTTTTTTCTAGGGACAGAAAACTATAGGAAGGAAGAGTGTCAGTTTCTTTCACTGTGATAATCCTTGTTTCTAGGGACAGGGAAGGACAGTGAGGGAATTCTCCTTGTGCTATAGTGTTCTTAAAAAAAACATTTTTTCTAGGGACAGAAAACTATAGGTAGGGAGAGTGTCAGTGTCTTTTACTGTGCGAATCCTTGTTTCTAGGGACAGGGAAGGACAGTGAGGGAATTCTCCTTGTACTATAGTGTTCTTTAAAAAAACATTTTTTCTAGGGACAGAAAACTATAGGTAGGGAGAGTGTCAGTGTCTTTTACTGTGCGAATCCTTGTTTCTAGGGACAGGGAAGGACAGTGAGGGAATTCTCCTTGTGCTATAGTGTTCTTTAAAAAAACATTTTTTCTAGGGACAGAAAACTATAGGTAGGGAGAGTGTCAGTGTGTTTTACTGTGCGAATCTTTGTTTCTAGGGACAGGGAAGGACAGTGAGGGAATTCTCCTTGTGCTATAGTGTGCTTTAAAAAAACATTTTTTTCTAGGGACAGAAAACTATAGGAAGGAAGAGTGTCAGTTTCTTTCACTGTGATAATCCTTGTTTCTAGGGACAAAGAAGGAAAGTGAGTGAAATTCTCCTTGTGCTATAGTGTGCTTTAAAAAAACATTTTTTCTAGGGACAGAAAACTATAGGTAGGGAGAGTGTCAGTGTCTTTTACTGTGCGAATCCTTGTTTCTAGGGACAGGGAAGGACAGTGAGGGAATTCTCCTTGTGCTATAGTGTTCTTTAAAAAAACATTTTTTCTAGGGACAGAAAACTATAGGTAGTGTGACAGCAGGAAGGTAAAGTCACCTGGTTGCATCCAGGGGGGTAGATATATTTCGCCCAGATTCAGGCTTTACGCCGACTTATACAACTAGGTGGAGAGTTGTATAAGCCCAGCTAAGGCTAGTGGGCTCATGGATGACTCATACCTCTAGGGAGAGTGCTGGGCGTCGTGCAGACAGGGAGTTGATGAGACCAGCTGAAGCTTGTCAGCTCATTTAGGCCTCTATAAGAACTCCCAGCTTCATTAGATGTTAGCTCATGCCTGGAACCAGACCTGTGTGGACTGTCTAGGGAGAGTGAACCCCTGTGCGGTGAGACAAAGCCTGTGTGGCTATTTGCTTGGACATTTAAAACCAGGGACTTAGGGACTAGGACAGCCCTAGGCTGATCCCAGTTGTTAGTTAGGAAACCTGTATGTTTAGTCAGAGGTCAACTTGACCAGGATTTATTTTGTTTATGTTTCTTTTGCTTTGCTGTGTTTTGTCACTGTAAATAGAAAATAAACCGCACCTTTTTGATTTTGAAAACCACAACCTCCGTTTGCTGGGCCTGTTTTGTGTGGGGAGCCCATCCCGGGGGTCACACACACCCGCTGCCGAGCTAACCCCCTCACAGTTGGTGGAGAACCAGTGGCAGTTTTTTTTAAGCCAGCATGGAGGAGATACTGAAGCAGCTGGCTCTAGCAAATGCCAATCAACAGCAGACAAATGCAGGTTTGCAAAAGAGCCTTGCAGCTCATCAACAGAGCCTTGCAGCTCAACAACAGAACTTCGCAGCCCAGCAGCAAGCTCATCAACAGAGCCTTGCAGCCCAGCAGCAGACAAACGCAACTTTGCAACAGAGTCTGGAGGCTCAGCAACGAGCCCAGCAGCAATCTGAGGCCCGCTTCATAGACCTGTTGCAGAAGCAAGAGCAGAGACTACAACAACAGATGGAAGCAGTAATGCAGCAACGTCCGCAGACCAGTGAGGAAAGCCGTCCCACTAATACCGCGTCCTTTGGGGTGAGTCGTTTATTGACAAAAATGACTGGAGAGGATGATCCAGAGGTATTTTTGACCACATTTGAAAGGACCGCTGAAAGAGAAAAGTGGCCTGAGGAGCAGTGGGCTGGACTGGTGGCTCCTCTGTTAACTGGTGAATCGCAGAAAGCTTACTATGACCTAGAGCCTAACCAAGCAAAAGACTATGTGATGCTAAAAGCTGAAATATTGGCAAGGCTGGGTGTCACCCAGGCTGTCCGGGCTCAGCGTGTGCATAACTGGACTTTCCAGCTTGGAAAACCCCCCAGGTCTCAAATGTATGATCTCATTCACCTGAGCAGAAAGTGGCTACAGCCAGAGACTTTGTCCACACCAAAGATTGTGGAACGTGTTGTAATGGATCGGTTTTTGAGAGCTCTTCCTACTGCCATCCAAAAGTGGGTAAGCCATGGAGACCCAGAGACGGCCGATGGTCTTGTGGATCGTGTGGAGAAATATTTGGCTACAGAGAACCTGACGGCCTCTTCCAGAGACACTCGGACTTTCCACCCTAAGACCAGACCATCCCCAGGGGCGGATAAGAGGATTCCAAGGGGTGAGGGTGGAGAGAGTGAGAGGGTGGGAGCTCTACCCCAAGTTTGGCGAGAACAGCCTGGGAAATCAGCGGCTCAAGAGGCGGCAAGAAGGATCGTTTGCTACCGCTGCCGGCAAGCGGGACATATTGCAGCCAATTGCCCGGTTGTGGAGGAACCCATGCAGTGTGACTTTCTGACGGGCAGACGTCAGTCGCTGTGTGCGACAGTCGCATGCACTGCCATTCGAGGAACTGAGAAACATTTATGCAAAATGTGTGTTAATGGTAGAAATGTTGTGGTATTGCTGGATTCAGGTAGCCTTGTGACCCTGATAAAGGCTGAGTTAGTTAAAACAGAGGTCTCTGGGAATAGCAAGGTAGCTGTTATTTGTGTGCATGGGGACACCCGAGAGTATCCAGTGACTACAGTGTGTTTCGAGACCCCCAAAGGTACCCTCTCTCATCCAGTGGGCTTAGTATCTCAGTTACCGCATGACGCCATTGTGGGAAGGGATTTTCCGAAGTTCTGGGAACTGTGGGATGATCCTGAGCCCCTCACTGGTGCCCCTATGTACCAGGAATGTGATAGCCAAAACTCCCCTGAGAGTGGTGAGGACTCTCCGGAATTTCCCTTATCAGTATTGGCAGGGGAGACTCAAGAAACTGGAGAGGAGCCCACCTCCTCAGACGAAAACCTACCGTCTGTGGAGTTTTCTGATCTTGAGGTTCACAGGGAAAACTTTGCCACAGAACAGTTGAAAGACCCCGCCCTAATAAAGGCACGGGAAAACGTAGTGAAAATAGATGGCGAGTTAGTGAACCCAGATAATACCTGCACTTACCCATACTTCAGTGTAGAGAAGGACCTACTGTATCGGGTGGCAAGAAGGGCAGAAGAAACCGTTGAGCAGCTTGTGGTGCCCAAACCTTACAGGAAGTTGGTGTTGGAGTTGGCCCATGGGCACATTCTTGGAGGTCATCTGGGGACAGAGAAAACCCGAGAGAGGGTATTACAGAGATTCTATTGGCCGGGGGTGATGAAGGACGTAGAAAATTATTGTTCCTCCTGCCCTGTGTGTCAGAGGTCGGCCCCGATGCCACATTTCCGTAGCCCGCTGGTCCCTCTACCCATCATTGAGGTCCCGTTTGAGAGGATCGCCATGGATTTGGTAGGTCCTATAATCAAGTCCGCTAGGGGGCACCAGTACATATTAGTTATAATGGACTATGCCACCCGTTATCCAGAAGCGATCCCTCTCCGAAATACCTCGGCCAAAACCATAGCCAAAGAGCTATCTCTTGTGTTTAGCCGGGTGGGTATTTGTAAAGAACTGCTTACGGACCAAGGTACACCCTTTATGTCCCGGGTTATGAAGGAGCTGTGTAAATTATTCAAAGTGACGCAATTACGTACATCTGTGTATCACCCCCAAACCGATGGGCTGGTTGAAAGATTCAACAAAACCCTAAAACTAATGTTGAAGAAAGTGGTGGATAGAGATGGAAAGGATTGGGACTGTCTACTTCCTTATCTGATGTTTGCTATTAGGGAGGTGCCCCAATCCTCTACGGGATTCTCCCCCTTTGAGTTACTGTATGGGAGACACCCAAGAGGGCTGTTGGATATTGCCAAGGAAACTTGGGAAAGTGAGAGTTCTCCCCACAGGAGTGTGATTGAGCATGTCGCCCTGATGCAAGACCGAATTGCACAGGTAATGCCCATCGTGAAGGAACATTTGGCCCAAGCGCAGTTAGCACAGCAGAGAGTGTACAACCGTGGAGCCAAGACCCGTACCTTTTCCCCGGGGGATAGGATACTGGTACTTGTCCGTACGGTTGAAAGTAAATTCCTTGCCAAATGGCAAGGCCCCTACGAGATAATGGAAAAAGTGAGCGAAGTGAATTACAAGGTCAGACAACCAGGAAGGCGAAAGCCCGAACAGATCTATCACGTTAATCTGTTGAAAGCCTGGAGGGATAGAGAGTCCCTAGTCGCAGACACTTGGTCACCAGCTCAAACTGGTTGCGTGATTCCTGAGGTTGGAATAGCAGCCACCTTGTCACAACCCCAACAACAGGAGGTTAAGGAGTTTGTGCTTCGCAACAAGGAGGTATTCTCTGAGCTGCCGGGACAAACATCTGGGGTAGAGCATGACATCATTACCCCGCCCGGTGAAAGGGTGAAGTTAAAACCCTATCGGATCCCAGAGGCCCGACGGGAGGCAATACGGGAGGAAGTACAGAAAATGCTGAACTTAGGGGTGATAGAGGAGTCCCAAAGTGATTGGTCTAGTCCCATCGTGTTGGTGCCTAAACCGGATGGGAGCTGGCGATTTTGTAACGATTTTCGTCAGTTGAACAAAGTTACAAAATTTGACACCTACCCCATGCCACGTATAGATGAGTTGATCGACCGGCTGGGAACAGCCCGATACATGACGACTCTTGACCTCACAAAAGGGTATTGGCAAATCCCCCTGGCCAAGTCGGCCAAAGAGAAAACCGCATTTGTAACCCCAGACGGGGCGTTCCAATATAAAAGAATGCCGTTCGGGTTACAGAATGCGCCAGCCACATTCCAGCGGAAAATGGACCAGATGCTGAGGCCCCATCGGAAGTATGCTGCGGCTTACCTGGATGACGTAATTGTCCATAGCACAGATTGGGCCTCACATCTGCCAAAAGTGCAAGCAGTCCTGGACTCTGTTCGGGAAGCGGGGTTTACGGCTAACCCCAAGAAGTGTACCATTGGGCAGGAGGAGGCCAAATATCTTGGGTACACCATTGGGAGGGGAGTAATAAAACCCCAACTCAACAAAGTCGAGGCCATCCAGAGTTGGCCACGTCCCAACAGCAAGAAGCAGGTACGAGCCTTTCTGGGAATCGCTGGGTATTATCGGCGATTCATTCCCCACTTTGCTTCTAAGGCTGTGCCCCTAACCAACCTGACGAAGGGGAAAGGGTCGGTCATGATTAAATGGACCCCCGAGGCTGAGGCAGCATTCCAATTCTTGAAACAAGCCTTATGTAGCCAGCCAGTGTTGTACTCACCCGACTTCTCTAAAGACTTTGTCGTACAAAGTGATGCGTCAGATGTGGGGTTAGGAGCAGTATTGTCCCAGGTCTGGAACGGGGAAGAGCACCCAGTCATTTACCTCAGCAGGAAGTTGAAGTCCCATGAGGTAAATTACGCCACCGTTGAAAAGGAGTGTTTAGCGGTGAAGTGGGCTCTAGATTCCCTTCGGTACTACCTGCTAGGTAGGCACTTTGACATGGTTACGGATCACGCTCCGTTAAAGTGGATGGCTCAAAACAAGGAAACAAATAGAAGAGTGAATAGGTGGTTCCTGGCCCTCCAGGAATTCAACTTCACAGTAAAGCATCGCCCTGGCGTTCAAATGGGGAATGTGGATGCTTTGTCTCGAGTACATGAATGCCTGATTGCTGGTGTTCCAACCCCGAGGTTAAAACAAGAGGGGGGGTATGTGACAGCAGGAAGGTAAAGTCACCTGGTTGCATCCAGGGGGGTAGATATATTTCGCCCAGATTCAGGCTTTACGCCGACTTATACAACTAGGTGGAGAGTTGTATAAGCCCAGCTAAGGCTAGTGGGCTCATGGATGACTCATACCTCTAGGGAGAGTGCTGGGCGTCGTGCAGACAGGGAGTTGATGAGACCAGCTGAAGCTTGTCAGCTCATTTAGGCCTCTATAAGAACTCCCAGCTTCATTAGATGTTAGCTCATGCCTGGAACCAGACCTGTGTGGACTGTCTAGGGAGAGTGAACCCCTGTGCGGTGAGACAAAGCCTGTGTGGCTATTTGCTTGGACATTTAAAACCAGGGACTTAGGGACTAGGACAGCCCTAGGCTGATCCCAGTTGTTAGTTAGGAAACCTGTATGTTTAGTCAGAGGTCAACTTGACCAGGATTTATTTTGTTTATGTTTCTTTTGCTTTGCTGTGTTTTGTCACTGTAAATAGAAAATAAACCGCACCTTTTTGATTTTGAAAACCACAACCTCCGTTTGCTGGGCATGTTTTGTGTGGGGAGCCCATCCCGGGGGTCACACACACCCGCTGCCGAGCTAACCCCCTCACAGTAGGGAGAGTGTCAGTGTCTTTTACTGTGCGAATCCTTGTTTCTAGGGACAGGGAAGGACAGTGAGGGAATTCTCCTTGTGCTATAGTGTGCTTTAAAAAAACATTTTTTTCTAGGGACAGAAAACTATAGGAAGGAAGAGTGTCAGTTTCTTTCACTGTGATAATCCTTGTTTCTAGGGACAAAGAAGGAAAGTGAGTGAAATTCTCCTTGTGCTATAGTGTGCTTTAAAAAAACATTTTTTCTAGGGACAGAAAACTATAGGTAGGGAGAGTGTCAGTGTCTTTTACTGTGCGAATCCTTGTTTCTAGGGACAGGGAAGGACAGTGAGGGAATTCTCCTTGTGCTATAGTGTTCTTTAAAAAAACATTTTTTCTAGGGACAGAAAACTATAGGTAGGGAGAGTGTCAGTGTCTTTTACTGTGCGAATCCTTGTTTCTAGGGACAGGGAAGGACAGTGAGGGAATTCTCCTTGTGCTATAGTGTTCTTTAAAAAAACATTTTTTCTAGGGACAGAAAACTATAGGTAGGGAGAGTGTCAGTGTGTTTTACTGTGCGAATCCTTGTTTCTAGGGACAGGGAAGGACAGTGAGGGAATTCTCCTTGTGCTATAGTGTGCTTTAAAAAAACATTTTTTTCTAGGGACAGAAAACTATAGGAAGGAAGAGTGTCAGTTTCTTTCACTGTGATAATCCTTGTTTCTAGGGACAAAGAAGGAAAGTGAGTGAAATTCTCCTTGTGCTATAGTGTGCTTTAAAAAAACATTTTTTCTAGGGACAGAAAACTATAGGTAGGGAGAGTGTCAGTGTCTTTTACTGTGCGAATCCTTGTTTCTAGGGACAGGGAAGGACAGTGAGGGAATTCTCCTTGTGCTATAGTGTGCTTTAAAAAAACATTTTTTCTAGGGACAGAAAACTATAGGTAGGAAGAGTGTCAGTTTCTTTCACTGTTATAATCCTTGTTTCTAGGGACAAAGAAGGAAAGTGAGTGAAATTCTCCTTGTGCTATAGTGTGCTTTAAAAAAAAAATTTTCTAGGGACAGAAAACTATAGGTAGGGAGAGTGTCAGTGTCTTTTACTGTGCGAATCCTTGTTTCTAGGGACAGGGAAGAACAGTGAGGGAATTCTCCTTGTGCTATAGTGTGCTTTAAAAAAACATTTTTTCTAGGGACAGAAAACTATAGGTAGGGAGAGTGTCAGTGTCTTTTACTGTGCGAATCCTTGTTTCTAGGGACAGGGAAGGACAGTGAGGGAATTCTCCTTGTGCTATAGTGTGCTTTAAAAAAAACATTTTTTTCTAGGGACAGAAAACTATAGGAAGGAAGAGTGTCAGTTTCTTTCACTGTGATAATCCTTGTTTCTAGGGACAAAGAAGGAAAGTGAGTGAAATTCTCCTTGTGCTATAGTGTGCTTTAAAAAAACATTTTTTCTAGGGACAGAAAACTATAGGTAGGGAGAGTGTCAGTGTCTTTTACTGTGCGAATCCTTGTTTCTAGGGACAGGGAAGGACAGTGAGGGAATTCTCCTTGTGCTATAGTGTGCTTTAAAAAAACATTTTTTTCTAGGGACAGAAAACTATAGGAAGGAAGAGTGTCAGTTTCTTTCACTGTGATAATCCTTGTTTCTAGGGACAAAGAAGGAAAGTGAGTGAAATTCTCCTTGTGCTATAGTGTGCTTTAAAAAAAACATTTTTTCTAGGGACAGAAAACTATAGGTAGGGAGAGTGTCAGTGTCTTTTACTGTGCGAATCCTTGTTTCTAGGGACAGGGAAGAACAGTGAGGGAATTCTCCTTGTGCTATAGTGTGCTTTAAAAAAACATTTTTTCTAGGGACAGAAAACTATAGGTAGGGAGAGTGTCAGTGTCTTTTACTGTGCGAATCCTTGTTTCTAGGGACAGGGAAGGACAGTGAGGGAATTCTCCTTGTGCTATAGTGTGCTTTAAAAAAAACATTTTTTTCTAGGGACAGAAAACTATAGGAAGGAAGAGTGTCAGTTTCTTTCACTGTGATAATCCTTGTTTCTAGGGACAAAGAAGGAAAGTGAGTGAAATTCTCCTTGTGCTATAGTGTGCTTGAAAAAAACATTTTTTCTAGGGACAGAAAACTATAGGTAGGGAGAGTGTCAGTGTCTTTTACTGTGCGAATCCTTGTTTCTAGGGACAGGGAAGGACAGTGAGGGAATTCTCCTTGTGCTATAGTGTGCTTTAAAAAAACATTTTTTTCTAGGGACAGAAAACTATAGGAAGGAAGAGTGTCAGTTTCTTTCACTGTGATAATCCTTGTTTCTAGGGACAAAGAAGGAAAGTGAGTGAAATTCTCCTTGTGCTATAGTGTGCTTTAAAAAAACATTTTTTCTAGGGACAGAAAACTATAGGTAGGGAGAGTGTCAGTGTCTTTTACTGTGCGAATCCTTGTTTCTAGGGACAGGGAAGGACAGTGAGGGAATTCTCCTTGTGCTATAGTGTGCTTTAAAAAAAAAATGTTTCTAGGAACAGAAAACTATAGGTAGGGAGAGTGTCAGTGTGTTTTACTGTGCGAATCCTTGTTTCTAGGGACAGCGAAGGACAGTGAGGGAATTCTCCTTGTGCTATAGTGTGCTAAAGCATTCCTCATCAACCATCTTTGAAATCTTTGTTTTTTTGGACAGTCAGGGAAATTGTCGTTGTGCTATTCTGTGCAAAAGCAATCATCCTCAACCATATTTAGAAAAAACCTTAAGTAAAGGGACAGAGAAGGACACCTGAAGGTAGCCCTTATTGCTTTTTTCCCATCTCCCTGCAGGCCATCTATTAGAATGTCTGGAAGGCAAACAAGGAGAGGCAGACAGTCAGGAGGCAATAAAAGAGTGTCAGTTTCTTTCACTGTGATAATCCTTGTTTCTAGGGACAAAGAAGGAAAGTGAGTGAAATTCTCCTTGTGCTATAGTGTGCTTTAAAAAAACATTTTTTCTAGGGACAGAAAACTATAGGTAGGGAGAGTGTCAGTGTCTTTTACTGTGCGAATCCTTGTTTCTAGGGACAGGGAAGGACAGTGAGGGAATTCTCCTTGTGCTATAGTGTGCTTTAAAAAAACATTTTTTCTAGGGACAGAAAACTATAGGTAGGGAGAGTGTCAGTGTCTTTTACTGTGCGAATCCTTGTTTCTAGGGACAGGGAAGGACAGTGAGGGAATTCTCCTTGTGCTATAGTGTGCTTTAAAAAAACATTTTTTTCTAGGGACAGAAAACTATAGGAAGGAAGAGTGTCAGTTTCTTTCACTGTGATAATCCTTGTTTCTAGGGACAAAGAAGGAAAGTGAGTGAAATTCTCCTTGTGCTATAGTGTGCTTTAAAAAAACATTTTTTCTAGGGACAGAAAACTATAGGTAGGGAGAGTGTCAGTGTCTTTTACTGTGCGAATCCTTGTTTCTAGGGACAGGGAAGGACAGTGAGGGAATTCTCCTTGTGCTATAGTGTTCTTTAAAAAAACATTTTTTCTAGGGTCAGAAAACTATAGGTAGGGAGAGTGTCAGTGTCTTTTACTGTGCGAATCCTTGTTTCTAGGGACAGGGAAGGACAGTGAGGGAATTCTCCTTGTGCTATAGTGTGCTTTAAAAAAACATTTTTTTCTAGGGACAGAAAACTATAGGAAGGAAGAGTGTCAGTTTCTTTCACTGTGATAATCCTTGTTTCTAGGGACAAAGAAGGAAAGTGAGTGAAATTCTCCTTGTGCTATAGTGTGCTTTAAAAAAACATTTTTTCTAGGGACAGAAAACTATAGGTAGGGAGAGTGTCAGTGTCTTTTACTGTGCGAATCCTTGTTTCTAGGGACAGGGAAGGACAGTGAGGGAATTCTCCTTGTGCTATAGTGTTCTTTAAAAAAACATTTTTTCTAGGGACAGAAAACTATAGGTAGGGAGAGTGTCAGTGTCTTTTACTGTGCGAATCCTTGTTTCTAGGGACAGGGAAGGACAGTGAGGGAATTCTCCTTGTGCTATAGTGTTCTTTAAAAAAACATTTTTTCTAGGGACAGAAAACTATAGGTAGGGAGAGTGTCAGTGTGTTTTACTGTGCGAATCCTTGTTTCTAGGGACAGGGAAGGACAGTGAGGGAATTCTCCTTGTGCTATAGTGTGCTTTAAAAAAACATTTTTTTCTAGGGACAGAAAACTATAGGAAGGAAGAGTGTCAGTTTCTTTCACTGTGATAATCCTTGTTTCTAGGGACAAAGAAGGAAAGTGAGTGAAATTCTCCTTGTGCTATAGTATGCTTTAAAAAAACATTTTTTCTAGGGACAGAAAACTATAGGTAGGGAGAGTGTCAGTGTCTTTTACTGTGCGAATCCTTGTTTCTAGGGACAGGGAAGGACAGTGAGGGAATTCTCCTTGTGCTATAGTGTGCTTTAAAAAAACATTTTTTCTAGGGACAGAAAACTATAGGTAGGAAGAGTGTCAGTTTCTTTCACTGTGATAATCCTTGTTTCTAGGGACAAAGAAGGAAAGTGAGTGAAATTCTCCTTGTGCTATAGTGTGCTTTAAAAAAACATTTTTTCTAGGGACAGAAAACTATAGGTAGGGAGAGTGTCAGTGTCTTTTACTGTGCGAATCCTTGTTTCTAGGGACAGGGAAGAACAGTGAGGGAATTCTCCTTGTGCTATAGTGTGCTTTAAAAAAACATTTTTTCTAGGGACAGAAAACTATAGGTAGGGAGAGTGTCAGTGTCTTTTACTGTGCGAATCCTTGTTTCTAGGGACAGGGAAGGACAGTGAGGGAATTCTCCTTGTGCTATAGTGTGCTTTAAAAAAAACATTTTTTTCTAGGGACAGAAAACTATAGGAAGGAAGAGTGTCAGTTTCTTTCACTGTGATAATCCTTGTTTCTAGGGACAAAGAAGGAAAGTGAGTGAAATTCTCCTTGTGCTATAGTGTGCTTTAAAAAAACATTTTTTCTAGGGACAGAAAACTATAGGTAGGGAGAGTGTCAGTGTCTTTTACTGTGCGAATCCTTGTTTCTAGGGACAGGGAAGGACAGTGAGGGAATTCTCCTTGTGCTATAGTGTGCTTTAAAAAAACATTTTTTTCTAGGGACAGAAAACTATAGGAAGGAAGAGTGTCAGTTTCTTTCACTGTGATAATCCTTGTTTCTAGGGACAAAGAAGGAAAGTGAGTGAAATTCTCCTTGTGCTATAGTGTGCTTTAAAAAAACATTTTTTCTAGTGTGAGGGGGTTAGCTCGGCAGCGGGTGTGTGTGACCCCCGGGATGGGCTCCCCACACAAAAACAGGCCCAGCAAACGGAGGTTGTGGTTTTCAAAATCAAAAAAAAGGTGCGGTTTATTTTCTATTTACAGTGACAAAACACAGCAAAGCCAAAAGAAACATATAAACAAAATAAATCCTGGTCAACTTGACCTCTGACTAAACATACAGGTTTCCTAACTAACAACTGGGATCAGCCTAGTGCTGTCCTAGTCCCTAAGTCCCTGGTTTTAAATGTCCAAGCAAATAGCCACACAGGCTTTTTCTCACCGCTCAGGGGTTCACTCTCCCTAGACAGTCCACACAGGTCTGGTTCCAGGCATGAGCTAACATCTAATGAAGCTGGGAGTTCTTATAGAGGCCTAAATGAGCTGACAAGGTTCAGCTGGTCTCCTCATCTCTGTCTGCACGACGCCCCACACTCTCCCTAGAGGTATGAGTCATCCATGAGCCCACTAGCCTTATACAACTCTCCACCTAGTTGTATAAGTCGGCGTAAAGCCTGAATCTGGGCGAAATATATCTACCCCCCTGGATGCAACCAGGTGACTTTACCTTCCTGCTGTCACATACCCCCCCCCTCTTGTTTTAACCTCGGGGTTGGAACACCAGCAATCAGGCATTCATGTACTCGAGACAAAGCATCCACATTCCCCATTTGAACGCCAGGGCGATGCTTTACTGTGAAGTTGAATTCCTGGAGGGCCAGGAACCAACTATTCACTCTTCTATTTGTTTCCTTGTTTTGAGCCATCCACTTTAACGGAGCGTGATCCGTAACCATGTCAAAGTGCCTA
The DNA here is from genome assembly GCA_029206835.1 of Rana muscosa. Lineage (NCBI taxonomy): Eukaryota > Metazoa > Chordata > Amphibia > Anura > Ranidae > Rana > Rana muscosa. The sequence continues at coordinate 76,646,609 of CM055127.1, forward strand.
CCTAGCAGGTAGTACCGAAGGGAATCTAGAGCCCACTTCACCGCTAAACACTCCTTTTCAACGGTGGCGTAATTTACCTCATGGGACTTCAACTTCCTGCTGAGGTAAATGACTGGGTGCTCTTCCCCGTTCCAGACCTGGGACAATACTGCTCCTAACCCCACATCTGACGCATCACTTTGTACGACAAAGTCTTTAGAGAAGTCGGGTGAGTACAACACTGGCTGGCTACATAAGGCTTGTTTCAAGAATTGGAATGCTGCCTCAGCCTCGGGGGTCCATTTAATCATGACCGACCCTTTCCCCTTCGTTAGGTTGGTTAGGGGCACAGCCTTAGAAGCAAAGTGGGGAATGAATCGCCGATAATACCCAGCGATTCCCAGAAAGGCTCGTACCTGCTTCTTGCTGTTGGGACGTGGCCAACTCTGGATGGCCTCGACTTTGTTGAGTTGGGGTTTTATTACTCCCCTCCCAATGGTGTACCCAAGATATTTGGCCTCCTCCTGCCCAATGGTACACTTCTTGGGGTTAGCCGTAAACCCCGCTTCCCGAACAGAGTCCAGGACTGCTTGCACTTTTGGCAGATGTGAGGCCCAATCTGTGCTATGGACAATTACGTCATCCAGGTAAGCCGCAGCATACTTCCGATGGGGCCTCAGCATCTGGTCCATTTTCCGCTGGAATGTGGCCGGCGCATTCTGTAACCCGAACGGCATTCTTTTATATTGGAACGCCCCGTCTGGGGTTACAAATGCGGTTTTCTCTTTGGCCAATTTGGCCAGGGGGATTTGCCAATACCCTTTTGTGAGGTCAAGAGTCGTCATGTATCGGGCTGTTCCCAGCCGGTCGATCAACTCATCTATACGTGGCATGGGGTAGGTGTCAAATTTTGTAACTTTGTTCAACTGACGAAAATCGTTACAAAATCGCCAGCTCCCATCCGGTTTAGGCACCAACACAATGGGACTAGACCAATCACTTTGGGACTCCTCTATCACCCCTAAGTTCAGCATTTTCTGTACTTCCTCCCGTATTGCCTCCCGTCGGGCCTCTGGGATCCGATAGGGTTTTAACTTCACCCTTTCACCGGGCGGGGTAATGATGTCATGCTCTACCCCAAATGTTTGTCCCGGCAGCTCAGAGAATACCTCCTTGTTGCGAAGCACAAACTCCTTAACCTCCTGTTGTTGGGGTTGTGACAAGGTGGCTGCTATTCCAACCTCAGGAATCACGCAACCAGTTTGAGCTGGTGACCAAGTGTCTGCGACTAGGGACTCTCTATCCCTCCAGGCTTTCAACAGATTAACGTGATAGATCTGTTCGGGCTTTCGCCTTCCTGGTTGTCTGACCTTGTAATTCACTTCACTCACTTTTTCCATTATCTCGTAGGGGCCTTGCCATTTGGCAAGGAATTTACTTTCAACCGTAGGGACAAGTACCAGTATCCTATCCCCCGGGGAAAAGGTACGGGTCTTGGCTCCACGGTTGTACACTCTCTGCTGTGCTAACTGCGCTTGGGCCAAATGTTCCTTCACGATGGGCATTACCTGTGCAATTTGGTCTTGCATCAGGGCGACATGCTCAATCACACTCCTGTGGGGAGAACTCTCACTTTCCCAAGTTTCCTTGGCAATATCCAACAGCCCTCTTGGGTGTCTCCCATACAGTAACTCAAAGGGGGAGAATCCCGTAGAGGATTGGGGCACCTCCCTAATAGCAAACATCAGATAAGGAAGTAGACAGTCCCAATCCTTTCCATCTCTATCCACCACTTTCTTCAACATTTGTTTTAGGGTTTTGTTGAATCTTTCAACCAGCCCATCGGTTTGGGGGTGATACACAGATGTACGTAATTGCGTCACTTTGAACAATTTACACAGCTCCTTCATAACCCGGGACATAAAGGGTGTACCTTGGTCCGTAAGCAGTTCTTTACAAATACCCACCCGGCTAAACACAAGAGATAGCTCTTTGGCTATGGTTTTGGCCGAGGTATTTCGGAGAGGGATCGCTTCTGGATAACGGGTGGCATAGTCCATTATAACTAATATGTACTGGTGCCCCCTAGCGGACTTGATTATAGGACCTACCAAATCCATGGCAATCCTCTCAAACGGGACCTCAATGATGGGTAGAGGGACCAGCGGGCTACGGAAATGTGGCATCGGGGCCGACCTCTGACACACAGGGCAGGAGGAACAATAATTTTCTATGTCCTTCATCACCCCCGGCCAATAGAATCTCTGTAATACCCTCTCTCGGGTTTTCTCTGTCCCCAGATGACCTCCAAGAATGTGCCCATGGGCCAACTCCAACACCAACTTCCTGTAAGGTTTGGGCACCACAAGCTGCTCAACGGTTTCTTCTGCCCTTTTTGCCACCCGATACAGTAGGTCCTTCTCTACGCTGAAGTATGGGTAAGTGCAGGTATTATCTGGGTTCACTAACTCGCCATCTATTTTCACTACGTTTTCGCGTGCCTTTATTAGGGCGGGGTCTTTCAACTGTTCTGTGGCAAAGTTTTCCCTGTGAACCTCAAGATCAGAAAACTCCACAGACGGTAGGTTTTCGTCTGAGGAGGTGGGCTCCTCTCCAGTTTCTTGAGTCTCCCCTGCCAATACTGATAAGGGAAATTCCGGAGAGTCCTCACCACTCTCAGGGGAGTTCTGGCTATCACATTCCTGGTACATAGGGGCACCAGTGGGGGGCTCAGGATCATCCCACAGTTCCCAGAACTTCGGAAAATCCCTTCCCACAATGGCGTCATACGGTAACTGAGATACTAAGCCCACTGGATGAGAGAGGGTACCTTTGGGGGTCTCGAAACACACTGTAGTCACTGGATACTCTCGGGTGTCCCCATGCACACAAATAACAGCTACCTTGCTATTCCCAGAGACCTCTGTTTTAACTAACTCAGCCTTTATCAGGGTCACAAGGCTACCTGAATCCAGCAATACCACAACATTTCTACCATTAACACACATTTTACATAAATGTTTCTCAATTCCTCGAATGGCAGTGCATGCGACTGTCGCACACAGCGACTGACGTCTGCCCGTCAGAAAGTCACACTGCATGGGTTCCTCCACAACCGGGCAATTGGCTGCAATATGTCCCGCTTGCCGGCAGCGGTAGCAAACGATCCTTCTTGCCGCCTCTTGAGCCGCTGATTTCCCAGGCTGTTCTCGCCAAACTTGGGGTAGAGCTCCCACCCTCTCACTCTCTCCACCCTTACCCCTTGGAATCCTCTTATCCGCCCCTGGGGATGGTCTGGTCTTAGGGTGGAAAGTCCGAGTGTCTCTGGAAGAGGCCGTCAGGTTCTCTGTAGCCAAGTATTTCTCCACACGATCCACAAGACCATCGGCCGTCTCTGGGTCTCCATGGCTTACCCAGTTTTGGATGGCAGTAGGAAGAGCTCTCAAAAACCGATCCATTACAACACGTTCCACAATCTTTGGTGCGGACAAAGTCTCTGGCTGTAGCCACTTTCTGCTCAGGTGAATGAGATCATACATTTGAGACCTGGGGGGTTTTCCAAGCTGGAAAGTCCAGTTATGCACACGCTGAGCCCGGACAGCCTGGGTGACACCCAGCCTTGCCAATATCTCAGCTTTTAGCATCACATAGTCTTTTGCTTGGTCAGGCTCTAGGTCATAGTAAGCCTTCTGCGATTCACCAGTTAACAGAGGAGCCACCAGTCCAGCCCACTGCTCCTCAGGCCACTTTTCTCTTTCAGCAGTCCTTTCAAATGTGGTCAAAAATACCTCTGGATCATCCTCTCCAGTCATTTTTGTCAATAAACGACTCACCCCAAAGGACGCGGTATTAGTGGGACGGCTTTCCTCACTGGTCTGCGGACGTTGCTGCATTACTGCTTCCATTTGTTGTAGTCTCTGCTCTTGCTTCTGTAACAGGTCTATGAAGCGGGCCTCAGATTGCTGCTGGGCTTGTTGCTGAGCTTCCAGACTCTGTTGGTGAGCTTGCTGCTGGGCTGCAAGGCTCTGTTGATGAGCTTGCTGCTGGGCTGCGAAGTTCTGTTGTTGAGCTGCAAGGCTCTTTTGCAAACCTGCATTTGTCTGCTGTTGATTGGCATTTGCTAGAGCCAGCTGCTTCAGTATCTCCTCCATGCTGGCTTAAAAAAAACTGCCTGCATTCTCCACCAACTGTGAGGGGGTTAGCTCGGCAGCGGGTGTGTGTGACCCCCGGGATGGGCTCCCCACACAAAAACAGGCCCAGCAAACGGAGGTTGTGGTTTTCAAAATCAAAAAAAAGGTGCGGTTTATTTTCTATTTACAGTGACAAAACACAGCAAAGCCAAAAGAAACATATAAACAAAATAAATCCTGGTCAACTTGACCTCTGACTAAACATACAGGTTTCCTAACTAACAACTGGGATCAGCCTAGTGCTGTCCTAGTCCCTAAGTCCCTGGTTTTAAATGTCCAAGCAAATAGCCACACAGGCTTTTTCTCACCGCTCAGGGGTTCACTCTCCCTAGACAGTCCACACAGGTCTGGTTCCAGGCATGAGCTAACATCTAATGAAGCTGGGAGTTCTTATAGAGGCCTAAATGAGCTGACAAGGTTCAGCTGGTCTCCTCATCTCTGTCTGCACGACGCCCCACACTCTCCCTAGAGGTATGAGTCATCCATGAGCCCACTAGCCTTATACAACTCTCCACCTAGTTGTATAAGTCGGCGTAAAGCCTGAATCTGGGCGAAATATATCTACCCCCCTGGATGCAACCAGGTGACTTTACCTTCCTGCTGTCACACTAGGGACAGAAAACTATAGGTAGGGAGAGTGTCAGTGTCTTTTACTGTGTGAATCCTTGTTTCTAGGGACAGGGAAGGACAGTGAGGGAATTCTCCTTGTGCTATAGTGTGCTTTAAAAAAAAAATGTTTCTAGGAACAGAAAACTATAGGTAGGGAGAGTGTCAGTGTGTTTTACTGTGCGAATCCTTGTTTCTAGGGACAGGGAAGGACAGTGAGGGAATTCTCCTTGTGCTATAGTGTTCTAAAGCATTCCTCATCAACCATCTTTGAAATCTTTGTTTTTTTGGACAGTCAGGGAAATTGTCGTTGTGCTATTCTGTGCAAAAGCAATCATCCTCAACCATATTTAGAAATCCTTAAGTAAAGGGACAGAGAAGGACACCTGAAGGTAGCCCTTATTGCTTTTTTCCCATCTCCCTGCAGGCCATCTATTAGAATGTCTGGAAGGCAAACAAGGAGAGGCAGACAGTCAGGAGGCAATAAAAGAGGGCAAGCAGGCTCTGTGTCTGGGGGCAACAGTGCTGGTCGTGGACGCGGTGCATTGTCATCAGCACATGGCCATGGGACACGCTTGTCCTTCTTTTCGGCAGCTGGACATGTTGAGCCACATCATGCCGAAGACTTGGTAGAGTGGATGACCAAGCCCTCCTCCTCCTCCTCATCCTCTCTCACCCAGGCTCAGGGTACTGGAAAAGCAGCTGCCAAAGCGTCCTCTTCCCTGGTATCAATGTCAGACTCATCATCAGTCACTCCTTCCCTAGACCCACCATGTCCTCCTCCTGAGGAGTCCCCCGAACTGTTTGAGCACAGTGTTGGGTACATGCTCCAGGAGGATGCCCAGCGTTTCGAAGGGTCTGATGATGAAACCCAGCTAGAGGAAGGCAGTAGCGTGAGAGCAGACAGAGGGGATGCTCAAGAAGGACACCAATCTGGCAGTCATGTTCCAGCAGCTGCAGCATACTGCCAGATTGGCTCCAGTGATGAGGAGGGAGGTGATGATGAGGTCACTGACTCCATGTGGGTGCCTAATAGGAGAGAGGAGGAGGAGGAGGATGAGGAGGAGGCACATCTCCAACGAGGCAGGATGCCCTTTGGTGGCCAGCGTAAGGGCAGTACACCGACGGAATCACACCGCAGAGCTCCGCCTGTGCAGGGCGCTGCCTCTGCCCGTCATTCAAAAAGTTCTTTGGTGTGGGCCTTTTTTGAGGCTAGTGCATCAGATCGCACAGCTGCTGTTTGCAACATATGTCTCAAGCGTATATCGCGTGGCCAAAACATCAGCCGCTTGGGTACCACATGCCTGACCAGACATATGTTGACCTGCCATGCAGCTCGTTGGCAAGCCTACCTCAAAGACCCACACCAAAGAACAAAGCGGACCTCTCCTTGCACCGCATCAGCTGGGATCTCCAACCCCACTATAACTTCAGTCCTCTCTGAAACATGCACTGAGTGGAATGAAGGTGTAGAATTAGGTGTGTCACAGCCAAGTACTTGCGGCCACTCTGCTAGCAGTACACCGACGTCCGATTCTAGCAGGCAAATTTCCCTGCCCCAGCTGCTGGACCGTCGAAAGAAGTTCACTCCCAGCCATCCACATGCCCAGCGGTTGAATGCTAGCTTGGCTAAATTGCTAGCGCTTCAACTGCTGCCTTTTCAGTTGGTAGACTCGGCCCCCTTCCGTGAGTTTGTGCAATGTGCGGTTCCTCAGTGGCAGGTTTCCAAACGCCACTTTTTCTCACGGAAGGCGATTTCGGCTCTCTACCGGCATGTGGAAGGCAATGTCTTGGCCTCGCTGGACAGGGCGGTCAGCGGTAAGGTGCATATTACCGCTGACTCATGGTCCAGCAGGCATGGACAGGGACGTTACCTTTCTTTCACGGCCCATTGGGTCACTCTTTTGGCAGCTGGGAAGGATGCAGGACAAGGTGCAGTAGTGTTGGAGGTTGTTCCACCGCCACGCCTCAAAAATGCTACTACTGGTTGTGACACACCTCTCTCCTCCACCCCCTCCTCTTCTTCTTCCTCCATGGCCTCTTCCTGTGGTTTGTCCTCGGAACCAGCGGTGCTCCGTAGGCGTTCAAGGGGCTACGCAAGTACGCAGGCAAAAAGATGCCATGCCGTGCTTGCGCTGGTGTGTTTGGGGGACAGAAGCCACACTGGGGCAGAGGTCCTGTCTGCTCTGCAGGGCCAGGCCGAGAGGTGGTTGACGCCACGCCAGCTTAAGCCAGGAATGGTGGTTTGCGACAATGGCACCAACCTCCCCCCCCGCCCTCCGACAGGGACAACTGACCCATGTGCCCTGTGTGGCTCACGTCCTTAACCTGGTGGTGCAGCGGTTCTTGGGCAGGTACCCGGGCTTACAGGATGTCCTGAGGCAGGCCAGGAAAGTCTGTGTGCATTTCCGCAGATCTTATAATGCCAGTGCTCGCCTGGCTGAGCTGCAAAAGGAGTTGAACCTGCCCAAGAACCGCCTTATATGTGACATGCCCACCAGGTGGAACTCAACGTTGGCCATGCTGCAGCGGCTGCACACGCAGCAGAGGGCCATCAATGAGTACCTGTGCGACTACGGCACCAGGACAGGGTCAGGGGAGCTTGGTTTTTTTCTCCACGCCAGTGGGGCATGATCAGGGATGCATGCACTGTCCTGGCACCATTTGAGGAGGCCACGAGGATGGTGAGCAGTGACAGTGCATGCATCAGTGACACTGTACCTCTTGTCCACCTGTTGGAGCACACGCTGCGTGGAATAATGGACAGGGCACTTGAGGCAGAACAGAGGCAGGAAGAGGAGGACTTCCTTGCCTCTCAAGGCCCCCTTTACCCAGACAGTGTTCCTTCTGTCCCACCCATCGCACAGGAAGAGGACGAGGAGGAGGAGGAGGAGGAGGAGGATTGTGTCAGCATGGAGGTGGAGGCTGGCACTCAGCATCATCAGCAGCAGTCTTTTAGGGATGATTTACAGTCCCAAGAAACCAGTGGACTTGTACGTGGCTGGGAGGAGGTGGCTGCGGATCATGTCGTCCTTAGTGACCCAGAGGACTCCGGAGCGAATGCCTCAGCAAACCTACGCTGCATGGCCTCCCTGATCCTGCAAAGTCTGCGGAAGGATCCTCGTATTCTTCGGATCAAGGAGAGGGACCATTACTGGCTGGCCACTCTCCTTGATCCACGGTACAAGGGTAAGGTTGCGGACCTTATGTTACCGTCGCAGAGGGAGCAGAGGATGAGACAACTCCGGGAGGCCTTGCAGAAAGGTCTGTGCAACGCGTTCCCAGAGACTGGGAGGTTACAAACTCCTGGTCCTGGACAATGAGTTGCTGAGGCTTCGGCCAGTCAAAGAAGGAGCGGTGGGGAAGGTGGCCGTCTGACCGATGCGTTCAGACAATTCTTTAGTCCGCAGCCCCAAAGTATGATCGGTTCCAGCAACCATCGCCAGCGTCTGATAAACATGGTGCAGGAATATCTAGGGGCAAGGTCAGACTTGGACACCTTCCCCACCGAAAATCCTCTGGCTTACTGGGTCTTGAGGATGGATCACTGGCCAGAGCTTGCACAGTATGCAATTGAGCTACTGGCCTGTCCTGCATCCAGCGTTCTTTCGGAACGCACATTCAGTGCTGCTGGAGGATTTGTCACGGATCACAGGGTGCGCCTGTCCACCGACTCGGTTGATCGACTGACTTTCATCAAGATGAACCAGTCTTGGATCACCACCAGCTACCACACACATGATGCTGATATAACAGACTAATTGATTTTAACATGTCACATCCCTTCAAGACTGATGCTGATGCTGAGTGCCTGTGCTGTTATGTTGACTGGCTATCCTCCTCCTCCGAGTCCTCAATGATACGATTGATGATGATAGCTTGGAAGATCATTTTTGTTTATGGGTGCCGCCACCAGTGGCTAAGGCCCAATTTTTCAGCCCCTGTTTTACAGGGGCGTGTAATTACAATTTTTTTAGCAATAATTTGCCATAGGGCTCATTGCTGTGCTCCAAGTCTCCAAGTACAATATCTGTGAGAGGTTGGAGTGTTGTGGCACCAGTGCCTAAGGCCCAATTTTTCAGCCCCTGTTTAACAGGGGCGTGTCATTACAATTTTTGAAGCAATACTTTGCAAGAGGGCTCATTGCTGTGCTCCAAGTACAGTATCTGTGAGGGGTTGTAGTGTTGTGCCACCAGTGCCTAAGGCCCAATTTTTCAGCCCCTGTTCAACAGGGGCATGCAATTACAATTCTTGATCTAATAATTCACAGCAGGGCCCATTGCTGCACCCACCAAGAGTAACTCTGAGGGCTTACAGTGTTGTGGCAACGCCACCACCACCACGAAAGGCCCAATTTTTCAGCCCCTGTTCAAAAGGGGCATGTAATTACAATTCTTGATCTAATAATTCACAGCAGGGCCCATTTCTGCACCCACCAAGAGTAACTCTGAGGGCTTACAGTGTTGTGGCAACACCACCACCACCACCACCACCACGAAAGGCCCAATTTTTCAGCCCCTGTTCAACAGGGGCATGCAATTACAATTCTTGATCTAATAATTCACAGCAGGGCCCATTGCTGCACCCACCAAGAGTAACTCTGAGGGCTTACAGTGTTGTGGCAACGCCACCACCACCACCACCACGAAAGGCCCAATTTTTCAGCCCCTGTTCAAAAGGGGCATGTAATTACAATTCTTGATCTAATAATTCACAGCAGGGCCCATTGCTGCACCCACCAAGAGTAACTCTGAGGGCTTACAGTGTTGTGGCAACACCACCACCACCACCACCACCACGAAAGGCCCAATTTTTCAGCCCCTGTTCAACAGGGGCATGCAATTACAATTCTTGATCTAATAATTCACAGTAGGGCCCATTGCTGCACCCACCAAGAGTAACTCTGAGGGCTTACAGTGTTGTGGCAACGCCACCACCACCACCACCACGAAAGGCCCAATTTTTCAGCCCCTGTTCAAAAGGGGCATGTAATTACAATTCTTGATCTAATAATTCACAGCAGGGCCCATTGCTGCACCCACCAAGAGTAACTCTGAGGGCTTACAGTGTTGTGGCAACACCACCACCACCACCACCACCACGAAAGGCCCAATTTTTCAGCCCCTGTTCAACAGGGGCATGCAATTACAATTCTTGATCTAATAATTCACAGTAGGGCCCATTGCTGCACCCACCAAGAGTAACTCTGAGGGCTTACAGTGTTGTGGCAACGCCACCACCACCACCACCACGAAAGGCCCAATTTTTCAGCCCCTGTTCAAAAGGGGCATGTAATTACAATTCTTGATCTAATAATTCACAGCAGGGCCCATTCCTGCACCCACCAAGAGTAACTCTGAGGGCTTACAGTGTTGTGGCAACACCACCACCACCACCACCACGAAAGGCCCAATTTTTCAGCCCCTGTTCAACAGGGGCATGCAATTACAATTCTTGATCTAATAATTCACAGCAGGGCCCATTCCTGCACCCACCAAGAGTAACTCTGAGGGCTTACAGTGTTGTGGCAACACCACCACCACCACCACCACCACGAAAGGCCCAATTTTTCAGCCCCTGTTCAACAGGGGCATGCAATTACAATTCTTGATCTAATAATTCACAGCAGGGCCCATTGCTGCACCCACCAAGAGTAACTGTCAGGGCTTACAGTGTTGTGGCACCAGCACCACCATCAAAGGCCCAATTTTTACTACCACTGTTCAACAATTATATGTAATTAAAATTCCTGATATAATAGTTGACAGCAGGGCGTTCCAGCACCAACCAAGAGTAACTGTGAGTGCTTACAGTGTTGTGCCAACACCAACAACTAAGGGGCCTATTTCTGCAGAGTATATACGGCAGGTCCCTACTTTCAAACATCCAACTTACAAACGACTCCTACTTGCAAACGCAAGAAGACAACAGGAAGTGAGAGGAAATCTACCACTAGGAAGGAAAATTCTCTCCTGTAAGAATAAATATGGGAGAAAGGTGTCTCCTCTGTACTGATGCTTTATCAGCAATCCTTGTTTCAAGAAAAACACCACATTTCAAAAACAGTTGTCATTGGGACGGAAAGTGAGGTGAAATGTTCTGAACAGGGGCACAGACAGCAAAACAAATGTTACAGGGGTGATAACCCTTACCTATGTTTTCCAAAAAGTTTAAAAATAGATTTTTGGGCTGGAGCTACACTTCAACAATGTACCTGTTCAAAATTACAAACAGATTCTACATAAGAACAAACCTACAGTCCCTGTCTTGTATGCACCGCCTGTATACGGCTGTTCAGAGTATATAGGGCCTTTTTTATTTTATGTGCGGGTTCCCCTTAATATCCATACAAGACCCAAAGGGGCTGGTAATGGGCTGGGGTAGGGGGGGGGGGTCATGGGGTAGCTATGCCATTTTTCTTAAAGATTTTCATCCATATTACCGGGACCAGATATTACATTAAAGCCGCAAGCAGTTTTAAATGGCTTTTTTTCCTTTAGAAATGTAATTTTGTGCAGGGACAGTTCTAAACACGGGAAACACGTGGCACTTCACAGGCATACTTTAGACACCCCCCAGGTACGATATTTAAAGGAATATTTGACTTTTTTTTTTCACTTTATGCATCATTAAAATGACTGCTCCCGAAAAACGTCCGTTTTTAAAACTTATTTTTGCATTGATACATGTCCCCTGGTGCACAACCCGGGTTCCCAAACCCTTTTTAGGACAATAACATGCATAATAGTTGTTATAATTAGCACTTTAGAATTCGAACGTTCGCATCCATTGTATTTAATAGGGTTCTAATGTTCGTACGAACTTTCGGTCCGTTCGCGGGTTCTGGTGCGAACCGAACCCGGGGGTGTTCGGCTCATCACTACATTATACTACTCTAATTGTTGTACAATATTATTCATGTCAGAATATGTATATATATGAATTATTAAGGTGCTATGTTTTGTTATTAATTCTATTTTTACCATGTAGTTAATATTTTACAAGAATCAATAAACATGTTTTTGTATACAGAATTTCCAGCAGTGTGCTTTATATAAAGTCTCAACCTACCCCCCTCTTTTTAACAGAGCACTTAAAGATATCAGTACAATTACCTATGACAGCACAACTGACTTAAGGATGGCCTATCTCTGAGCAAAAGTCCTGACTACAAGCAAGAGGTCCTGGCTATTCCAAATCCACTGGTCAGTTTGACTACATACACTGCAATACTGTGCTGCTAGTGTTGGGGCCCTATGCCTGTGGTGGAGCCCTCAATTGAACTGTAGCAAGTTGGTGGCCAGGAGGCCTCTCACCACTGATGAAGTTAGTACCCAGTCTCAGACAGTGATATACGAAGACTGTAGCCTCCTCCCAGCAGTTCTGGAGTCCTAACGCAACATATGTCTTTTTGCACCCAATGGCAGCTGTAAACACTGGAAGAGCTGGAACAACAAGAACAGTTGAGACAACTGCAAGAACTGGAATAACTACAAGAATGCTTCTTAGTACATGCAGCATAAGGCTTTCTTGCCTCTGGTCTGGTCAATGTGGAACAGTTTCAGCCCAGTTCTACTCTGCAGCTAACACAGTTTTTCATAATGGTGGCGGCGCCGGGGAAGAAGTGAATGTATACAGCAATATCTTAAAAGTCCAAAAAGCAGTATTTACTATCTACATTAATATATGGTACCCCTGTATACTCCTCAGTATTCAGGGGTCTAATTTTAGTCAGATATTAAAGCATATCCAAAACAAGAATGTAATATATTGCAGTTTACCAGCACTTAGATGTGGTGGCTGCATTCATTTTTTTTTCAAGCTTTTTAAACTGTTAGAGATTAATATAACTGCCCAGGTTTGATTCTGCCCATTTTCAAGGCTATTGGGCCAGTTACTGTTGAAAAAAATGCAAGGGGAGCAGGGCACATGTACCATTGCAATCATACATTTTCAAAAATACCATACAATGGGGAAAGGGTCTTTTTATTCAGTTTGAAAACTCACAAATCCCTAAATAACATGGTTCATGCTTGAAAGAATTTCGTAAAGCAACATATGGTATTACAGAACAGTACATCCTTCATGGATAGTTTCAGTAAGTACATACTGTATTTGGCTGTGAACTTATTTTTCCTAGTTTTATTTTCTTAGTTTACAAACAGCAGCAACCTGATCTGGCCAATTGCAGTTTAAATATTGTCATTAAAAAAAATGGTGAGGGTTTTCCTTAATATTCCAACCAGACCCTTATCAAGGCATGCAGCTTGGGTGGCCTAAAAAGTTAAGGGAGTGAGTTTGAGGCCCCCTTCCTGTACCAGGCTGAGCCACATGCCTTTTGATATTGGGTGGTACCTTGCAAGGAAGGGGTGACTAAAACTCCCCTCTTGCAAAGTACCGTATTTGCCGGTGTATAAGGTGACTGGGCATATAAGACGACCCCCAAATTTTCCAGCCAAAAGTTTGGTTTTGGGATATACTCGCCGTATAAAACGACCCCCTTCCTACTAGTCATGCCTCACTTCATTGTGCCATCACATGCCTCACTGTGCCATTACATGCCTCACTGCCATTACATGCCTTACTGTGCCATTACATGTCTCACTGCCATTATATGCCTCACTCTGCCATTACATGCCTCACTGTGCCATTGCATACCTCACTGTGCCATTGAATGCCCCACTGTGCCATTACATGCCTCACCTCGACAATCCCATACCTTATCCCTGTATTTAAGAGTCAGTCAGACCGCAGACGTCCATTGTTCAAAAGCCGTGCCTCCTCCTCGTGCTGTTCCGTGATAGGCGGAACACTCATTTTCCCAGCAGAGCCTCTGTTCAGTGTTCTGCCTATCACGGATGCCCTCTTGTCCGAGGCCGAGGATGAGAAGATATCCGTGATAGGCGGAACACTGAACAGAGGCTCTGCTGGGAAAATGAGTGTTCCGCCAATCATGGAACAGCATGAGGAGGAGGTGCGGCTTTTGAACAATGGACGGCTGCGGTCTGACTGAGACTCTGCATACAGGTACCGGCGTATAAGACGAGTTTTGAGGCATATTTTTAAGCATAAAAGGTCGTCTTATACGCTGGAAAATACGGTACCCTCATCCCAATGTTGAGGGACAAGGGGTTCTTCCCCAACTTTAGTACCCCAAGAAGGAGTTGGTGACAATATGAGGAGGACTCTCTCATTAAGAATTAAGAGACGACAGAAGATACATCAGTGTAAATTTGCCATTAGCAGGACATGTTTAATGAGGGAGAATTGGCTAAAATGTACTGGAGACAAAGGGTACAGGCAGGTGTTTCACAACAAGAATGAAGAAAATAAAGATAACATACAGTATGTCATACCTGTAAAATTGGCCAACAGAATGACGTTTGTAAATAGCAAGGCTAGGCCCAATTTACAGAGATACAGACCACAGGCTTAAGCTTTACTAGAATCAGGGCCTTTTTTTCTCAGAAAATAGGTGCAGGAACTCAACAGGAGATGACACAAATGCACACACACACACACACACACACAGACATCCTCCGAACCACATCAAATAGTGGGTGTTGTCAAATTTCACCAACAGTGGAAGGGTCTTATACCGGGAGTGCATTACCTACAGAGTGCAGAGTTCTGGGGGGGGGGGGTGTTACAGAGTGTAGAGTTCAGAGGTACATTACTTGAGGACTTTGGGGGGTCCTATGTACTTATGTACATATAATTCAGAGGTGTGCTGCATACAGATTGCTGAATTCAGGGGTGCCCTACACAGAGTGCAGAGTTCAGGGGTGCACTGCACACAGAGTGCAGAGTTAAGCCTTCTTCCAAATCTGCTTACCTCTGCCTCCCCCATCCACATCTCACTTTCACCCCTCTTCAGCTCTGACCTCTGTATGCAACTCCCCTTCCACTGTCTTACTTGTGTTGCTGTGTTACGCTGAAGCACCCAGCCGGCTCTAGTACTTCCCTGCACACTGTAGGTGGCTCTGCCTCCTCACTTGCAGCCCGGGCACCTGCATCTCCCTTATCCCCACCCTGCACTCAGTGGGAGCTGCTCATGAGATCAGATCTGTGGGAGCTATTAGGAGACAAGCTGTCACTTGTTTTCTGTGTTTACAAGTGATAGTGGTGACCAAGGAGCAGGGGGCCTGAGCAAGAGGTGGTGGAACTGAGTTCCACCAAGTTCCAGCTGAAAAAAATCCCTGACTAGATTTAACATACAGCAGAGGATACAACAGTGCAACATTGGCCAGCAGCAGGACATTTTAGATAGGGAGTAGGGATTCAAACCCCTACTAAATGTCTTATAAGTAACAAATTGCTGTTTATCTTAGGAGATTTGGGGGTTGTTGAGGAAAGCATATTTGCATCTTAATTCTGCTGATGTCCTGCAGCTTTTTTCCAGTCTGTAGCTGTCTGAATGTACTATACTTACAACAGGTTGTGTGAGTTTTCTCACTGGGAATATCACCTTTTGCTGGCTGATTTTTTTTTTTTACCAGCCTGTCCCTGTCCTCTTGCACCACGCTGATAACAGGCTGCATGTTTTTTTTCAAAGGGCATATTTCCTTATTGTTGCTGGGTGAAAATGATTTTTTCTTCACATGGTCTTTACAGCCTATCATTGTGCACATGTACTACAGTAATAAGCAGCTGTATTTGAGCGTTTTTTATTTCCTAATTGGTGCTGGCAGCAATTGTTTTGTTTTCTACAGGCTTTTTTTTAAATGGTGACAACAGTGTAATATTCCCGGTGTAATGTGCATCAGCTCTCGTTTGCAGATTGATTTACAGGCAAGAGAGTTTGGCAGACAGGAGCAGGACGTTGTCGCCCCATAATTCAAGTGCCCAAGCAAGGACCTTTATTATCAGCTGTTAAAGCTTATATGACATATCAGTGGTTAGGTTTACATCTACTTTAATCACTTAATGACCGGAAGGATTTGCCCCCTTAATGACCAGGCCATTTTTTGCGATACGGCACTGCATCGCTTTAACTGACAACTGCGCGGTCATGCGATGTTGTACCCAAACAAAATGTATGTCCTTTTTTTGACATCTTTGTACAGTGGAAAAACAAGGAATGTTAGTACAGCATAGGTCATGGTACAAAGAGCAGCAAGGTACTTATTTAACCAAATATTGCCAATAGGCAAATGAACAATAAATGAACAACCAACATATTGACATCCTAAGGAAAAAGGAACCCGAGCTGGGTCAAGTAGCATTATAACTGAGTGCAATACCAATGAGACCAATATCATCAGGTCTAACCTTGGCTACAAAAACATCATAAACCTTGACTGCTATGCTGCAGATGCTTGTGTTGGGGTGCCCAGAGTAAATTTTGGTTGGCTATAATGCTGTAGGAAAGAAAGAAAAGTATAGTAAGGAGGTAGGAGGGGAGAAGAAAATGAGTTAAGAAGGGATAAGATTGGGGAAGGGAAGGAGAGGGGGGAAGGGAAGACAGGTGGTGGGGGCCGCCCCCCAGCCCCAGCCCACCGGTTTAGCAGTAGGTGTGGGGAATTACCAATCTACACTCTAGACCTATAACTTTCCGTAGTCTAGAAATGCTTCCAACAGGCCCAGATGTCTGTAAATTTCTGTAAACGTTCTTGGGAGGTAAAAATAAATTCTCCCATCTCCTCTATCTTAGCAACCCTGGTCAGCCATTCCCGAGTGGATGGAATGTCTGTAGATCGCCAGTGCACTGGGATGCAAAATCTGTCCGCATTGACCATTTGCATGGCCAGCAATTTGTAATAGACCTGTTTAGGGAGGGTTGTATGATGTAGGAGATTATAGTTCAGAGTATAAATGATGACACATGAAAATATAGAGTGCACTTCTTTCCAAAAAGGTTGGATCAGGGAGCACTCCCCGCATATGTAAGCGGGTTGGGGTTCTGTACCATTTGGTATAATTTTGTATCCATTTTCCTGGATCGCTACGTTCATCGAACCCTTGTGTGCATAAGTATAGATATCTTCCCAATTATCCTCAGTGAACGTCAGATGTAAATCTTTTTCCCAAGAGCTATGTGAGGTCTCTGTTGTCATAGGGCAGGGTTCCGTCTTGGAGAAGGGTATAAATGTAAGATATAAGATGTCTTTGAGGCGTACTGCGTGAGCAAAGGGATTCAAATGGTGAGAGTTGTCTATACCATACAGAGGTTGGATCTTTAGAGGTGAGGAAATGTCTGTAGGACCAAAAGGGGAACTCGTTAGTCCGTGACATCAACATCAAGTCTTCGTACGAGTGCACGCATCCCTTATGAAAATGGTGCGCCAGCACCTCTTCATGTGGCCATTACCTTTGTAGGAACATAGTGGATTTGCCTGGGGGGAAGTCTGGATTACCGCATAAGGAGGTCAAGGGGCCTGGTTGTGAGGATAGGTTGAAAAGACGTATAGATTTACTAAAGGCCCTCAACGAGGGGAAGATGAGGGGATGCGACTTGAGGGTCTGGGCACAGAGGCTGGGTGTGAGCCAGGGGAGTATGTGCATCAGAGTGCACGTGAAATGGTTCTCTAACGCAACCCAAGCTTTCCCAGTTTTGTGGACTTGCCAGTCCACGACCCTGGTTAAGTGGCAAGCCAAGTGGTACTTGTGGAGGTCAGGTAGACCAATTCCCCCTTTAGCTTTGGTGCATGTAAGGCATGAGTATTTGATGCGTGGGGCATTATTCTTCCAATTGAAGGTAGTGCATGTATATCCTTTTTTTACTTCAAATAGAACGTTCTTTTGGTAGTATTTGATCACCTCTGCGGTTTTTCATTTTTTGCACTATAAACAAAAATAGACCGACAATTTAAAAAAAAAAAAACAACAATATTTCTTACTTTTTGCTATAATAAATATAAAAAAAAAAAGTAAAAAAAATGATTTCTTCATCAGTTTAGGCCAATATGTATTCTACTACATATTTTTGGTAAAAAAAAAAAATCACAATAAGTGTATATATATTGATTGGTTTGTGCAAAAGTTATAGCGTCTACAAAGTAGGGGATAGATTTATGGCATTTTTATTTTTAATATTTTTTTTACTAGTAATAGCAGTGATTTGCAGGACTGCAACATTGCCACGGACAGATCGGACACTTTTGACACTTTTTTGGGACCAGTGATTTATTATACAGCGATCAGTGCTATAAAAATGCACTGATTACTGTATAAATGACACTGGCAGGGAAGGGGTTATCCTTGGGAGGTTTTTCTAACTGTGGGGGGGGAGGGGACTAACTGGGAGTACAGATAGATCGCTGTCCCTAAACACTAG
The DNA here is from genome assembly GCA_029206835.1 of Rana muscosa. Lineage (NCBI taxonomy): Eukaryota > Metazoa > Chordata > Amphibia > Anura > Ranidae > Rana > Rana muscosa. The sequence continues at coordinate 76,664,660 of CM055127.1, forward strand.
GGACAGACAATCTCACTGAACTCCCTTGTCAGAACGGGGATCTATTTGTTTACATTGACGGATGCCCGTTCTGTCTCTCTGTGGAGCAAACGTGGGTGGCCGGTGGACATCGCGGCCGCCGGCCACACGCATCGGCTCTGGCCATGTATCTATTACACAAAGCGACGTACACCTATGGCGATTCATGCAACATAGACAACCTGCCGCAGTTTTTTTAATTACATTGCTAGGGTACATTTTCGTCTGTACCCTGTGTGGATGCGGAATATGTACACCCAAAAGATCCTTTTAAGAACCACCAACTGATTGACAGCTATATCTTCAGTTGGCAGCATCTTATCTAAGAAAGAAAGAACAAAAAAAAAGCTGCAATAACAGTGTACATCTAAACTGTCTCACATTATATCACTCACATTAACAACACCATCCCCCATCATTATGGATAAAATATGCATAGGCAGGGGACTGGTATATAACAATGTCCCCATTATTGGCCCTTTTAAGCCAGCTGAACCAAGTTCAAAGGTGAAATTCCACACTAGTTCACCTGGATTGTAAAAAGCAAACAGGCTGGATCTGCCTCAAACCTTTGGTAGACCTGAACCCAAACCTCATCCCTAAACACCAATATACCATACAGATTAAAATATAAAACTTTTCATACTGTACCTAATTTTGTGGTCTTTTAATATAGCTCCATAGCTTGCCAAAAATCATGTAAGTGTAAGCTATAAAACAAAAGGCACATTTTTGTATACATTTGGATGATAATCGTTCTACAAAACTATTGGACGATATCTCCATTTACAGCTGGTTAGATATGCTGTAGGCAGATAATTATTTCGGCTTGCAGGGAAGTGGCGACAGAAGGGATGTTTAGATAGTGTAAAGCTTAGAACAGTATCTTGCTCTAGCTTTGCTTTTTGGATAGAGTATTGTGTAATAATTCTCTGTCTGTCTAGCCTGTCTCGTTCTTTCAACTTTGAAGATTATCTGCTTTATAATTGGAATGCTATAGCAGAAATAGGATCAGCCACAGTGTGTTCTTAGAAACCCATTTATTTTTCTATTCTGCAGAAAGAATGCAATAGACAGATTATCATATGTGCTAGATGCTGATTTTATTGTTGTTTATGGGTATTTTTTAGATTTGTTTTCAATGCACACAGTTGCAACAGAAAATACTGCAAAGATATAGAAAACACTCTTAAAAATGGGAGTTATCTGCATTACGGCAAAGCACAGACCAATTGCAGTAAACCACAGTATCAAAACTGATTTCACATTTAAGTTTATCCACTTTTCTACAGGAGCAATGTTTTAAATTTATTTCCACACATGCTAAAAATCTGCAAAGTACTTTAAGCAGCAATAAACTCAAAACCAAAAATGTAATATATTGAAGCTTACCAATCATTATATGTGGCTGCTGCATTATTTTTCTTTTTTTAGTTTTGTCTGTCTGTTTTCACCTAGAAATCTGGCCAATAACACACCTCTTGTATTAGAGTACCTCTGCAGCAGCATTGTCAGTCTGGGAGGGTAGTGTTAAATTTGACTGCAGATTTTCATGCAAATACAAATTGAAGCCAAACTCCAGCTAACACTTAAAACAGTTGTAGCAAACAGTTTATTTTCTTTTGTGATAAAGGTTTTACATACTGTAAATGAATAAACAATGAACATTGTAAGCACCCCTGTCACTGGTAAATGGTTTGTACCAACCATCTAATTGGTACATTTGCGGGACAGCTTTTATTTTGAAAAGCAACAGAGTTAGTGGCCAGATCACCAGGTGAAAATAAAAGGAAAAAAAAAACTAAAACTAAAAAATGCAAACTAATGTAGCCGTCAAAACTAAAGTGGATAAGCTGCAATATAATAAATGTTTGCTTTTTGGTTTAATACTGCTTTAAAGAAAAATTCCAGGTATGGATATTTTAGGCTCCATGTACACAGAAGCTGATAAACTGCAGTTTATTGGCATTTTGGCGTTTTTTAAAAAAGCCCATTAACTGCACTCTATGTTAGCCTATGTGTTCATGTACACATAGAGTTTTTTAGCGTTAATGAGCAGTGGAGTTAATGGGTTTTTTTCTGAACGCAAGAAATTCGCGTTCAAAGTGCAGTTTTTTGGCAGAAAAAAACGCAAAACGCCGAAAAAACGCTCAAAAACGCTGGTCGTGAGCATTTCTTTGCGTTTTTTGAGCCATTGAAATAAAAATAAAAAAACGCTACACTGAAAAACGCGAATAAACGCTGATAAAAGCTAGCTTTTTTTGCTGCTTTAAAAACGACAGTTTTTGAGCTTCTGTGTACATGGAGCCTAATACACAGTTAAACTGGTCCAGCATATACTCTACTTGTGGAAAGCTAAAAATTCACTAAACTAGACACCACTACTCCAGTAAACTCCACTTGCTTCCCATGCAAAGTGGCCTCTCAGCATAAGCACCATGCAGAGAATGCTTTGAATGCAAAGTGTTTTCTGATTGGATGAGGTAGACAGGCAGGGAAGTGAGGGTGCAAGAACCAATCTAGCAGCCAAAAGCAACCTGCTGGAGCAAAGGATTAGGTAAGTAAATCTGCTTTTCCAAATCACCTAGACAGAAATTAGCAGCAGCAGCAGGGAGAATTTTTAGGTTCCCTTGAGTTTGGCTTTAACCTAATAATTAGTGTTGAGCGAACCCGAACTGTAAAGTTCGGGTCCGTACCGAACTTTAGCTTTTTCCCGAACCCGAACCCGGACTTTGCCCAAAAGTCTGGGTTCGGGTTCGGGTTCGGCAATCTAATTTCGCATTTAGAAATGCTTCAGGGGCCAGCCAATCACCTTTTGATTAGCTGGTGTGCCCTTAGAGGCCATCATAGCCATGCCTACTAATGGCATGGCTGTGATTGGTCAGTGCAACATGTGACCCAGCTTCTATATAAGCTAGAGGCACACAGCACACATGTCACTCTGCTTCAGAATAGATAGGGAGAGGATCTAGTCTGCTGCTGCTGCTTTTAGGGAGAGATAGAAAAATAGATGAGGTAGTCCTGATTCTACAATCTGAGGGAAAAGATAGAGAGATAGTGTAGTGTAGGGCCAGGTTCCTGTGTTGGTGCTTTCAGGGAGAGAGAATATTATATAGGAGTCCAGATTCAGAGATTAAAATCAGCGATCTGCATAGGTTTACCTATTTGTGTTGCAGTGCAGTCTTTTTACACTGCCATGAGCCCAGTGTCAGAGAAAATCTAACTATTAGGGGAAAAAAAAGGCACTTTATTGTGCTCTTTTCCAAAAGACCCTTAGGGCAAAAAAAAAGCATTTTATTTTGCTCGTGCAAAAAAAAGACCCGTTTAGGGCAAAAAAAAAAAATTGCACTTTAATGTACGCTTGCAAAAAGAGCCGTTCAGGGGCACAAAAAATAGTTTGCAGTGTGTTATACATATTTGGAGGTGTGTGAAATAAACAATTTCTATATAGTTTTCTCCTACTGTGCTATACTAAAAAAACAACATTTTTTTTGAATAGCATTTTCTGCAGTTCTGTAGCTGTGCGATTCAGCGGTTACGTACTGTGGGTGTGTTCTGCTCTTCCAAAAAACGCCGTTTAGGGGCACAAAAAATTGTTTGCAGTGTGTTATACATATTTGGAGGTGTGTGAAATAAACAATTTCTATATAGTTTTCTCCTACTGTGCTATACTAAAAAAACAAAATTTTTTTTGAATAGCATTTTCTGCAGTTCTGTAGCTGTGCGATTCAGCGGTTACGTACTGTGGGTGTGTTCTGCTCTTCCAAAAAACGCCGTTTAGGGGCACAAAAAATAGTTTGCAGTGTGTTATACATATTTGGAGGTGTGTGAAATAAACAATTTCTATATAGTTTTCTCCTACTGTGCTATACTAAAAAAACAAATTTTTTTTTGAATAGCATTTTCTGCAGTTCTGCAGCTGTGCCACTCAGCGGTTACGTACTGTGGGTGTGTTCTGCTCTTCCAAAAAACGCAGTTTAGGGGCACAAAAAATAGTTTACAGTGTGTTATACATATTTGGAGGTGTGTGAAATAAACAATTTCTATATAGTTTTCTCCTACTGTGCTATACTAAAAAAACAACATTTTTTTTGAATAGCATTTTCTGCAGTTCTGTAGCTGTGCGATTCAGCGGTTACGTACTGTGGGTGTGTTCTGCTCTTCCAAAAAACGCCGTTTAGGGGCACAAAAAATAGTTTGCCGTGTGTTATACATATTTGGAGGTGTGTGAAATAAACAATTTCTATATAGTTTTCTCCTACTGTGCTATACTAAAAAAACAACATTTTTTTGAATAGCATTTTCTGCAGTTCTGTAGCTGTGCGATTCAGCGGTTACGTACTGTGGGTGTGTTCTGCTCTTCCAAAAAACGCTGTTTAGGGGCACAAAAAATAGTTTGCAGTGTGTTATACATATTTGGAGGTGTGTGAAATAAACAATTTCTATATAGTTTTCTCCTACTGTGCTATACTAAAAAAACAACATTTTTTTTGAATAGCATTTTCTGCAGTTCTGTAGCTGTGCGATTCAGCGGTTACGTACTGTGGGTGTGTTCTGCTCTTCCAAAAAACGCCGTTTAGGGGCACAAAAAATAGTTTGCAGTGTGTTATACATATTTAGAGGTGTGTGAAATAAACAATTTCTATATAGTTTTCTCCTACTGTGCTATACTAAAAAAACAAAATTTTTTTTGAATAGCATTTTCTGCAGTTCTGTAGCTGTGCGATTCAGCGGTTACGTACTGTGGGTGTGTTCTGCTCTTCCAAAAAACGCCGTTTAGGGGCACAAAAAATAGTTTGCAGTGTGTTATACATATTTGGAGGTGTGTGAAATAAACAATTTCTATATAGTTTTCTCCTACTGTGCTATACTAAAAAAAAAACATTTTTTTTGAATAGCATTTTCTGCAGTTCTGTAGCTGTGTGATTCAGTGGTTACGTACTGTGGGTGTGTTCTGCTCTTCCAAAAACACCCATTTAGGGCAAGATCCTAAATTTGGAAAATATGAGGAGAAGGTCAAAGGGACGTGGTGGCCCCGGTCGTGGTGCTGCTGGTGGAGCTCCTGTTGCAGGGAGAGGACGTGGTGGATCTGTGCCAGATACACGCACAAGTGAAACACCTTCCTCAGGTGCGAGTAGGCGACCGAGCCTGCAGCGGTATTTTGTCGCGCCTAATGAGGCTGTACGAATGTTTAGGCCAGGACAAGTACAGGCGATAGTAGATTGGGTTGCTGACAGTGCCTCGTGTTCCTTCACATTGTCTCCCACCCACTCTTCTGATGAAAGAACAGAGTTGGCACCTGAAACCCATGTCCATCAGTCTTTCACCTCACCCCCTTGCAAATCAGCCAAGCAGTCTGAGCCCCAAATCATGCAGCAGTCTCTTCTGCTTTTCGATGACTCTGTTAGAAGGGTTTCCCAGGGCCATCCACCTAGCCCTGCCCCAGAAGTGGAAGAGATTGAGTGCACCGATGCCCAACCACTTATGTTTCATGATGAGTACATGGGAGGACCATCGCAGTACGTCTCGGATGATGACGAAACACAGGTGCCAACTGCTGCTGCTTTCGCAATTGTGCAGACAGACAAGGAGGGCAGGGGTGAAGACTGGGTGGAAGATGATGTGGAGGACGATGAGGTCCTCGACCCCACATGGAATGAACGTTATGCAGGTGACCAGTGTAGTTTGGAGGAAGAGGCGGTGGTCGCACAGAGCCACCAGCACAGCAGAAGAGGGAGCAGGGTGCAAAAGCGGAGCGTCCGTCCCCTAGACAGTATGTCTGCTACTGCCCAACGCAGCAAGGGACCGAGCACACCAAAGCCAGGTCCAAGGAGTTCCCTAGTGTGGCAGTTCTTCACACAATGTGCTGATGACAAGACACGAGTGGTTTGCACGCTGTGCAATCAGAGGCTGAAGCGAGGCATAAACGTTCTCAACCTGAGCACAACCTGCATGACCAGGCATCTAAGTGCAAAGCACGAGCTGCTGTGGAGTAGACACCTCAAAAACCAAGAAAGGTCTCTGGCTCCTCCTGCTTCCTCTTCTGCTGCAGTCTCGGCCTCTTCATCCACCTCTGTAGTGACAGTGGCACCTGCCACCCCGCAAACAGAGGATCTGCCAGCAACACTACCACCTGGGTCACCAACCATCTCCACAATGTCCCATGGAAGCGTTCAGCTCTCTATCTCCCAAACATTGGAGCGGAAGAGGAAGTACCCCCCTAGCCACCCGCGATCCCTGGCCCTGAATGCCAGCATTTCAAAACTCCTGGCCTTTGAAATGCTGTCATTCCGTCTGGTGGAGACACAGAGTTTTAAAAGCCTGATGGCATTGGCTGTCCCACAGTACGTCGTGCCCAGCCGCCACTATTTTTCCAGGCGAGCCATCCCTTCCCTGCACAACCAAGTGGGGGACAAAATCAGGTGTGCACTGCGCAACGCCATCTGTGGCAAGGTCCACCTAACTACGGATGCGTGGACCAGTAAGCACGGTCAGGGACGTTATATCTCCCTAACAGCACACTGGGTAAATGCAGTGGCGGCTGGGCCTGAGGCAGATAGCAGTTTGGCGCATGTCCTTCCACCACCGAGGATTGCAGGGCGCTTCAGTTTGCCTCCTGTTGCTAACTCCTCCTACTCCGCTTCCTCATCCTCTACCGCCTCCTCATCCGGTCAGCGTAACACCTTCACCACCAACTTCAGCACAGCCAGGGGTAAACGACAGCAGGCAGTTTTAAAACTTTCCTGTTTGGGGGAAAAACCCCACACCGCGCAGGAGTTGTGGAGGGACATGGAACAACAGACCAATGAGTGGTTGCTGTCAGTGAGCCTCAAGCCCGGCCTGGTGGTGTGCGATAATGGGCGAAATCTCGTAGCAGCTCTGGGCCTAGCCGGTTTGACGCACATCCCTTGCCTGGCGCATGTGCTGAACTTGGTGGTCCAGAGGTTCCTTAAAAATTACCCCAATATGCCAGAGCTGCTGCAGAAAGTGTGGGCTGTGTGTGCGCACTTTCGACGTTCTCACCCTGCTGCTGCTCGCCTGTCAGTGCTGCAGCGTAACTTCGGCCTTCCTGCTCACCGCCTCATATGTGACGTGCCCACAAGGTGGAACTCCACCTTGCACATGCTGGCCAGACTGTGCGAGCAGCAGCAGGCGATAGTGGAGTTTCAGCTGCAGCAATCACGCGTGAGTCGCTCTGCGGAACAGCACCACTTCACCACCAATAACTGGGCCTCCATGCGAGACCTGTGTGCCTTGTTGCACTGTTTCGAGTACTCCACCAAGATGTCCAGTGCCAATGACGCCGTTCTTAGCGTTACTATCCCAGTTCTATGCCTCCTTGAAAAAACGCTTCGGGGGATGATGGAAGAGGATGTGGCACAGGAGGAGGAGGAGGAGGAGGAGGAGGAGGAAGCGGGATCATTTCAATGGCTTTCAGGGCAGTCTTTCACAAGTGGCTACGAGGGTGGGTTCCTGCACCAACAAACGCCAGGTACACAATTGTCCGGCAGAAAGGGCACAGTTCTGGAGGATGACGAGGTGGAGGAGGAGATGGAGGAGGAGGAGGAGCCATTTTCAAAGCAGGGTGGCACCCAGACCAGCTCGTGGCCATCACTGGTGCGTGGCTGGGGGGATACAGAGGACACAGACGATACACCTCCCACAGAGGACAGCTTTTCTTTGCCTCTGGGCAGCCTGGCACACATGAGCGATTACATGCTGCAGTGTTTCCGCAATGACCGCCGAGTTGCCCACATTTTAACTGGTGCTGATTACTGGGTGGCCACCCTGCTGGATCCCCGTTACAAGGACAACGTACCGTCCTTAATTCCCTCACTGGAGCGGGATCGTAAGATGCGCGAGTACAAGTGCACGCTGGTAGACGCGCTGCTGGTGGCATTCCCACCTGACAGCGGGCGTACGGTGGAAGCACAAGGCGAAGGCAGAGGAGGAGGAAGAGGTCGCCAACGCAGCCGGGGCACCGGCAGCACCTCAGAAGGCAGGGTTAGCATGGCTGAAATGTGGAAAAGCTTTGTCAGCACGCCACAACAACCAGCACCACCAGCTGAGATGGAACGTCTTAGCAGGAGGCAGCATTTCACCAACATGGTTGAGCAGTATGTGTCCACAGGCCTACACGTACTGGATGACGGGTCTGCCCCCTTTAACTTCTGGGTCTCCAGATTGGGCACATGGCCTGAGCTTGCCCTATATGCCTTGGAGGTGCTGGCCTGCCCTGCAGCCAGTGTATTATCTGAACGTGTATTTAGCACGGCAGGGGGCGTTATCACAGACAAGCGCAGCCGCCTGTCCAGAGCCAATGTGGACAAGCTCACGTTCATTAAAATGAACCAGGCATGGATCCCACAGGACTTGTCCGTACCTTGTGCAGAATAGACATGTATACCGGTGTTGTGACAAAAACTGTCCGGCCATCGGATTGTGTCCGGCCCATACTGCGAAGGCGCAGCGCTTGCGCAGTACAGAGGACAAGGAGATTCACAAAATCTCCGAAGATGAACGGCACCTGCGCTGTGAGTGCAGGTTCAAGCCCCACCATCCAAGTGGACATACGGTAGCACATAGTAACAGGGCCCCTCACGGGCTCGGTTTGATCGCCACGCTTCGGGCACGTCCTCACTTGGCTCGGCTTGAACCACGGATGGTGTGGCCTTCACCTGATCTCACCACGCAGGCGCCGTTCATCTTGGGAGATTTTCGAAATCCCCTTGTCCTACATACTGAGCAAGCGCAGTACAGGGTGGACACTATTTGACGGGGGACAGAATTCGACACATCACCGGCCTTACCCAGCCATTGTTGTATTTTTGAATCAGTGTTGGCTACCTCGTCCTCCTCCACCGCCGCTTCCACCTACACAGCCACATCCACCGCCACCTCAACCTCCTACTCCATATGGACCTCGTCCTCCTAGGTCAAGATTACTATTTTTTATTTTTATTTTTTTATGTTATTTTAAGTTATTTCCCTATCCACATTTGTTTGCAGAGCACTTGCCATGCTCTTAACAACATTTTGCTGCCATTTGCAGCCCTCTAGCCCTTTCCATTACTTTTTTAGAGCCTTTTTAGTCCTTAGAAGTCCGGGTCCCCATTGACTTCAATGGGGTTCGGGTTCGGGTCCGGGTTCGGGTTAAAGTTCGGTCCCGAACCCGAACTTTTTTTCAAAGTTCGGCCGAACCCGTCGAACCCAAACATCCAGGTGTCCGCTCAACTCTACTAATAATAGCTGGCAATGCCTGAATGCATAAAGATAATCACCTACAGCTCCACACATTCAGAGTGCAACAATTAATCACAAAGTGTATCAAAAATAAAAATATTGGTGCTTCGCTCCTCTATATAACAATCCGCTAGTGATCCTAACTAGAGTTGAGCGGACACCTGGATGTTCGGGTTCGACGGGTTCGGCCAAACTTCGGAAAAAAGTTCGGGTTCGGGACCGAACTTTAACCCGAACCCGAACCCGAACCCCATTGAAGTCAATGGGGACCCGGACTTCTAAGGACTAAAAAGGCTCTAAAAAAGTAATGGAAAGGGCTAGAGGGCTGCAAATGGCAGCAAAATGTTGTTAAGAGCATGGCAAGTGCTCTGCAAACAAATGTGGATAGGGAAATAACTTAAAATAACATAAAAAAAAAAAAAAATATGCTGGAGGCCCCCTTTTCAGCAGAAGAGGTACAGGAAGTCATTAAGAACCTCAGAAACTCAACGGCACGGTGCCACGCATATGGTGGGAACGTCCCAGAATACGCCCTTTCTGGAATAAATTATTCAATTTAATAGATAAGCTAGTGGGAAAATAAAATACTTTGAAATAAAAATGTAGCGGGGTGCTAAATTTAAGGGAAGTGTTTGAGTGGTAAATAGGCTCAAACACCCTAATTCTGTAGGATTCATGGACCATTTTGTCCTCGGGGGACAGTATTGGTGTGCAGTTCCCTGCGGCCTACAGGTGGCGCTGCCATGGTAGGCTAGGGTTGAACCGCCGATACAGTGCTGTGCCTTTTGTGTCCCCTCTTGGCAGTAGTACAGCGGGGCGGGGAACCTGCTGTGCATGCCGGGAGAGCATATAAAAGGGGCAGACCTTTGGCCTGGGGGCTGATGTTCAGTGGGGTCCGCGCCCAGGTGCCTTCGGCCTGGGTGCATGTGTTCCTGTTCCATCTCGGGTACCTTTAGCCCGGGGTGAGGTACTATCCTGGAGTTCCTGCTGCCCTGGGTATGGAGGCCTAGGTGTGGGAGTAAAGCCTGAAGTCCAGAGCCTTCGTCTGGAGTCCGCTAAGGGTTGAGGAGTCTTAGGGTGCCGCCTCGTGTAGGGGACCCTGTTCCAGGGAAGGGAGGATCATTCTGATGGACCGATGCGGGAGTCACGGTGAAGGAAGGGTTTGTTGACTCCCTGGAGAGATGTCTTCCCCTTGATATGGGCTAGGTTCATAGAAGGAGAAGCTCAAGGTCATCTTGACTGTATCAGAGGCCTTATTCACCCGGCCCGTGGCAGGGGCCTTATACACCCTGGTCTGTGGCAGAGACGAAAGTTCTCCAGGTCCGTGGCAGGGACCTTGTACACCCGGTCTGTGGCAGAGACCAACCTCAAGGTCTGTGGCAGAGACCGTGCACCTAAAACTGTTTGAGAAACCTAAGCAGTGAAGTGTATGTGCTACGTTTGTGCCTGGACCTCCTCCACACCTTAAGCTGTCCTGTTTCTTTGCTCTAACCTTTTCTATTCGAGTACAATTTATTTTGCCATGAGAGAATAAGAGTTGTAATTTCAGCTGGTGTGGACATTGACTTTACTGGGAATTAAAGGACTTGCCTCTACCTACAGTAGAGGTGAGAATCATCCTCTGGAGGAGTTTTGACTCCGGCTGTGGACACGGCCCGTCAAGTACACAGCTCAACCTCTTTATATAGGAGGGTACGGGCTGGTAGTGCGGTGTGCCTTTCTCCCTCCTGCGAGGAGCCAATAACATAAAGGCAGGTAAGGGGGAAAGGATCTGTGCGCTACAAAAAAATAAAATAAAAATTATAATCTTGACCTAGGAGGACGAGGTCCATATGGAGTAGGAGGTTGAGGTGGCGGTGGATGTGGCTGTGTAGGTGGAAGCGGCGGTGGAGGAGGACGAGGTAGCCAACACTGGTTCAAAAATACAACAATGGCTGGGTAAGGCCAGTCATGTGTCGAATTCTGTCCCCCGTCAAATAGTGTCCACCCTGTACTGCGCTTGCTCAGTATGTAGGACAAGTGGATTTCGAAAATCTCCCAAGACGAACGGCGCCTGCGTGGTGAGTTCAGGTGAAGGCCACACCATCCGTGGTTCAAGCCGAGCCAAGTGAGGCCGTGCCCGAAGCGTGGCGATTGAAGCGAGCCCATGAGGGGCCCTGTTACTATGTGCTACCGTATGTCCACTTGGATGGTGGGGCTTGAACCTGCACTCACTGCGCAGGCGCCGTTCATCTTCGGAGATTTTGTGAATCTCCTTGTCCTCTGTACTGCGCAAGCGCTGCGCCTTCGCAGTATGGGCCGGACACAATCCGATGGCCGGACAGTTTTTGTCACAACACCGGTATACATGTCTATTCTGCAGAAGGTACGGACAAGTCCTGTGGGATTCATGCCTGGTTAATTTTAATGAACGTGAGCTTGTCCTCATTGGCTCTGGACAGGCGGCTGCGCTTGTCTGTGATAACGCCCCCTGCCGTGCTAAATACACGTTCAGATAATACACTGGCTGCAGGGCAGGCCAGCACCTCCAAGGCATAAAGGGCAAGCTCAGGCCATGTGCCCAATTTGGAGACCCAGAAGTTAAAGGGGGCAGACCCGTCATCCAGTACGTGTAGGCCTGTGGACACATACTGCTCAACCATGTTGGTGAAATGCTGCCTCCTGCTAAGACGTTCCATCTCAGCTGGTGGTGCTGGTTGTTGTGGCGTGCTGACAAAGCTTTTCCACATTTCGGCCATGCTAACCCTGCCTTCTGAGGTGCTGCCGGTGCCCCGGCTGCGTTGGCGACCTCTTCCTCCTCCTCTGCCTTCGCCTTGTGCTTCCACCGTACGCCCGCTGTCAGGTGGGAATGCCACCAGCAGCGCGTCTACCAGCGTGCGCTTGTACTCGCGCATCTTACGATCCCGCTCCAGTGAGGAAATTAAGGACGGTACGTTGTCCTTGTAACGGGGATCCAGCAGGGTGGCCACCCAGTAATCAGCACCAGTTAAAATGTGGGCAACTCGGCGGTCATTGCGGAAACACTGCAGTTTGTAATCGCTCATGTGTGCCAGGCTGCCCAGAGGCAAAGAAAAGCTGTCCTCTGTGGGAGGTGTATCGTCTGTGTCCTCTGTATCCCCCCAGCCACGCACCAGTGATGGCCACGAGCTGGTCTGGGTGCCACCCTGCTGTGAACATGGCTCCTCCTCCTCCTCCTCCTCCTCCATCTCCTCCTCCACCTCGTCATCCTCCAGAACTGTGCCCTTTCTGCCGGACAATTGTGTACCTGGCGTTTGTTGGTGCAGGAACCCACCCTCGTAGCCACTTGTGAAAGACTGCCCTGAAAGCCTTTGAAATGATCCTGCTTCCTCCTCCTCCTCCTCATCCTCCTGTGCCACATCCTCTTCCATCATCGCCCAAAGCGTTTTTTCAAGGAGGCATAGAACTGGGATAGTAACGCTGAGAACGGCGTCATTGGCACTGGCCATGTTGGTGGTGTACTCGAAACAGCGCAACAAGGCACACAGGTCTCGCATGGAGGCCCAGTTATTGGTGGTGAAGTGGTGCTGTTCCGCAGAGCGACTCACGCGTGATTGCTGCAGCTGAAACTCCACTATCGCCTGCTGCTGCTCGCACAGTCTGGCCAGCATGTGCAAGGTGGAGTTCCACCTTGTGGGCACGTCACATATGAGGCGGTGAGCGGGAAGGCCGAAGTTACGCTGCAGCGCTGACAGGCGAGCAGCAGCAGGGTGAGAACGCCGAAAGTGCGCACACACAGCCCGCACTTTCTGCAGCAGCTCTGGCATATTGGGGTAATTTTTAAGGAACCGCTGGACCACCAAGTTCAGCACATGCGCCAGGCAAGGGTTGTGCGTCAAACCGGCTAGGCCCAGAGCTGCTACGAGATTTCGCCCATTATCGCACACCACCAGGCCGGGCTTGAGGCTCACTGACAGCAACCACTCATTGGTCTGTTGTTCCATGTCCCTCCACAACTCCTGCGCGGTGTGGGTTTTTTCCCCCAAACAGGAAAGTTTTAAAACTGCCTGCTGTCGCTTACCCCTGGCTGTGCTGAAGTTGGTGTTGAAGGTGTTACGCTGACCGGATGAGGAGACGGTAGAGGATGAGGAAGCGGAGTAGGAGGAGTTAGCAACAGGAGGCAAACTGAAGCACCCTGCAATCCTCGGTGGTGGAAGGACATGCGCCAAACTGCTATCTGCCTCAGGCCCAGCCGCCACTGCATTTACCCAGTGTGCTGTTAGGGAGATATAACGTCCCTGACCATGCTTACTGGTCCACGCATCAGTAGTTAGGTGGACCTTGCCACAGATGGCGTTGCGCAGTGCACACCTGATTTTGTCCCCCACTTGGTTGTGTAGGGAAGGGATGGCTCGCCTGGAAAAGTAGTGGCGGCTGGGCACGATGTACTGTGGGACAGCCAATGCCATCAGGCTTTTAAAACTCTGCGTCTCCACCAGACGGAATGACAGCATTTCAAAGGCCAGGAGTTTTGAAATGCTGGCATTCAGGGCCAGGGATCGCGGGTGGCTAGGGGGGTACTTCCTCTTCCGCTCCAATGTTTGGGAGATAGAGAGCTGAACGCTTCCATGGGACATTGTGGAGATGGTTGGTGACCCAGGTGGTAGTGTTGCTGGCAGATCCTCTGTTTGCGGGGTGGCAGGTGCCACTGTCACTACAGAGGTGGATGAAGAGGCCGAGACTGCAGCAGAAGAGGAAGCAGGAGGAGCCAGAGACCTTTCTTGGTTTTTGAGGTGTCTACTCCACAGCAGCTCGTGCTTTGCACTTAGATGCCTGGTCATGCAGGTTGTGCTCAGGTTGAGAACGTTTATGCCTCGCTTCAGGCTCTGATTGCACAGCGTGCAAACCACTCGTGTCTTGTCATCAGCACATTGTGTGAAGAACTGCCACGCTAGGGAACTCCTTGGACCTGGCTTTGGTGTGCTCGGTCCCTTGCTGCGTTGGGCAGTAGCAGACATACTGTCTAGGGGACGGACGCTCCGCTTTTGCACCCTGCTCCCTCTTCTGCTGTGCTGGTGGCTCTGTGCGACCACCGCCTCTTCCTCCAAACTACACTGGTCACCTGCATAACGTTCATTCCATGTGGGGTCGAGGACCTCATCGTCCTCCACATCATCTTCCACCCAGTCTTCACCCCTGCCCTCCTTGTCTGTCTGCACAATTGCGAAAGCAGCAGCAGTTGGCACCTGTGTTTCGTCATCATCCGAGACGTGCTGCGATGGTCCTCCCCTGTACTCATCATGAAACATAAGTGGCTGGGCATCGGTGCACTCAATCTCTTCCACTTCTGGGGCAGGGCTAGGTGGATGGCCCTGCTAACAGAGTCATCGAAAAGCAGAAGAGACTGCTGCATGATTTGGGGCTCAGACTGCTTGGCTGATTTGCAAGGGGGTGAGGTGAAAGACTGATGGACATGGGTTTCAGGTGCCAACTCTGATCTTTCATCAGAAGAGTGGGTGGGAGACAATGTGAAGGAACCCGAGGCACTGTCAGCAACCCAATCTTCTATCGCCTGTACTTGTCCTGGCCTTAACATTCGTACAAACTCATTAGGCGCGACAAAATACCGCCGCAGGCTCGGTCGCCTGCTCGCACCTGAGAAAGGTGTTTCACTTGTGCGTGTATCTGGCACAGATCCACCACGTCCTCTCCCTGCAACAGGAGCTCCACCAGCAGCACCACGACCGGGGCCACCACGTCCCTTTGACCTTCTCCTCATATTTTCCAAATTTAGGATGTTGCCCTAAATGGGTGTTTTTTTTAAGAGCAGAACACACCCACAGTACGTAACCGCTGAATCACACAGCTACAGAACTGCAGAACATGCTATTCAAAAAAAAATGTTTTTTTTTAGTATAGCACAGTAGAAGAAAACTATTTAGAAATAGTTTATTTCACACACCTCCACATATGTATAACACACTGCAAAATATTTTTTGTGGCCCTAAATGGCGTTTTTTGGAAGACCACAATACACCCACAGTACGTAACCGCTGAATCGCACAGCTACAGAACTGCAGAAAATGCTATTCAAATTTTTTTTTGTTTTTTTAGTATAGCACAGTAGAAGAAAACTATTTAGAAATAGTTTATTTCACACACCTCCACATATGTATAACACACTGCAAAATATTTTTTGTGGCCCTAAATGGCATTTTTTGGAAGACCACAATACACCCACAGTACGTAACCGCTGAATCGCACAGCTACAGAACTGCAGAAAATGCTATTAAAAAATGTTGTTTTTTTAGTATAGCACAGTAGAAGAAAACTATTTAGAAATTGTTTATTTCACACACCTCCACATATGTATAACACACTGCAAAATATTTTTTGTGGCCCTAAATGGCGTTTTTTGGAAGACCACAATACACCCACAGTACGTAACCGCTGAATCGCACAGCTACAGAACTGCAGAAAATGCTATTCAAAAAAAATGTTTTTTTTTTTAGTATGGCACAGTAGAAGAAAACTATTTAGAAATAGTTTATTTCACACACCTCCACATATGTATAACACACTGCAAAATATTTTTTGTGGCCCTAAATGGTGTTTTTTGGAAGATCACAATACACCCACAGTACGTAACCGCTGAATCGCACAGCTACAGAACTGCAGAAAATGCTATTCAAAAAAAAAATTTGTTTTTTTAGTATAGCACAGTAGAAGAAAACTATTTAGAAATTGTTTATTTCACACACCTCCACATATGTATAACACACTGAAAAATATTTTTTGTGACCCTAAATGGTGTTTTTTGGAAGACCACAATACACCCACAGTACGTAACCGCTGAATCGCACAGCTACAGAACTGCAGAAAATGCTATTCAAAAATTTTTTTTTTTTTTAGTATAGCACAGTAGAAGAAAACTATATATAAATAGTTTATTTCACACACCTCCACATATGTATAACACACTGCAAAATATTTTTTGTGGCCCTAAATGGCGTTTTTGGAAGACCACAATACACCCACAGTACGTAACCGCTGAATCGCACAGCTACAGAACTTCAGAAAATGCTATTCAAAAAAAATGTTTTTTTTTTTAGTATAGCACAGTAGAAGAAAACTATATATAAATTGTTTATTTCACACACCTCCACATATGTATAACACACTGCAAAATATTTTTTTGTGGACCTAAATGGCTCTTTTTGCAAGCGTACATTAAAGTGCAAATTTTTTATTTTTTTTTGCCCTAAACGGGTCTTTTTTTGCACGAGCAATATAAAATGGAATTTTTTTTTTTTTTTTGCCCAATGGGTCTTTTGGAAAAGAGCACAATAAAGTGCCTTTTTTTTTTGTCCTAAATGGATCTTTTTCCTAGAGCAGAATACACCCACAGTATGGAAACGGTGTATCTCTCAATGTAATATATGCAGTGCTGGTGCACTGAGCTTGCAGATAAAAGGTAGATTTTCTCTGACACTGGGCTCATAGCAGTGTAAAAAGACTGCACTGCAACACAAACAGGTAAACCTATGCAGATCGCTGAGTTATATCTCTGAATCTGGACTCCTATTCCTATATAATATATCTCTCTCCCTAAAAGCAAAAAACAGGAACCTGGCCCTACACTACACTGTCTCTATCTTTTCCCTCAGATTCCAGAATCAGGACTAACTCATGTATTTTTCTATCTCTCCCTAAAAGCAGCAGCAGCAGACTAGATCCTCTCCCTATCTATTCTGAAGCAGAGTGACGTTTGTGCTGTGTGCCTCTAGCTTATATAGAAGCTGGGTCACATGTTGCACTGACCAATCACAGCCATGCCATTAGTAGGCATGGCTATGATGGCCTCTAAGGGCACACCAGCTAATCAAAAGGTGATTGGCTGGCCCCTGAAGCATTTCTAAATGCGTAATTAGATTGCCGAACCTGAACACGAACCCGGACTTTTGCGCAAAGCCTGGGTTCGGGTTCGGGAAAAAGCTAAAATTCGGTACGGACCCGATCTTTACAGTTCGGGTTTGCTCAACACTAATCCTAACCCTTTAAATCATATCATTAACCAATTCTAAAGTGAGATACTGTGATATTACCATATACAGCTAATACACATAAAACTGTGAAGCATGAGTACAAAGGAAAAAAAAGAAAAAAAATCAAGTCCTTTAGTTAAAATGCCAAAGCATCAATCGCTCTTGAATCTGTTGTGGGATTCATCAAAATCTAACATCTTAGTTATATAACCATCAGAAACAAATGAATATGTTGCTGCATTCCTCCACAGAAACCACACTGTCTATAGTATATCCACCCCATGCAATAGTGACGTTCCTCCACCAGATGTGCCCTCACCTCATTCACCAATGAATGGTCACCATGCGTCTTTTTCCCACCACTGGGAGTATTGTTGTTCCAATGATATAAACACCTACAAGCTCTTATCTCCTCTTCTCCATTTCACCTCCTCTTAATATAGTGTGAGGGGGTTAACTCGGTGGCGGGTGTGTGTGACCCCCTGGTTGGGCTCCCCACACAAAAACAGGGCCAGCAGACGGAGGTTGTGGTTTTCAAAATCAAAAGGTGCGGTTTATTTCTCTATGTACAGTGACAAAAACCACAGCAAAGCCAAAAAGAAACATAAACAAAATAAATCCTGGTCAGTTTGACCTCTGACTAAACATGCAGGTTTCCTAAACTAACAACTGGGATCAGCCTGGTGCTGTCCTAGTCCCTAAGTCCCTGGTTTAGTAAAAGTCCAAACAAATAGCCACACAGGCTTTGCCTCACCGCACAGGGGTTCACTCTCCCTAGACAGTCCACACAGGTCTGGTTCCAGGCATGAGCTAACATCTAATGAAGCTGGGAGTTCTTATAGAGGCCTAAATGAGCTGACAAGCTTCAGCTGGTCTCATCAACTCCCTGTCTGCACGACGCCCCACACTCTCCCTAGACATGTGAGTCATCCATGAGCCCACTAGCCTTAGCTGGGCTTATACAACTCTCCACCTAGTTGTATAAGTCGGCGTAAAGCCTGAATCTGGGCGAAATATATCTACCCCCCTGGATGCAACCAGGTGACTTTACCTTCCTGCTGTCACATACCCCCCCTCTTGTTTTAACCTCGGGGTTGGAACACCAGCAATCAGGCATTCATGTACTCGAGACAAAGCATCCACATTCCCCATTTGAACGCCAGGGCGATGCTTTACTGTGAAGTTGAATTCCTGGAGGGCCAGGAACCACCTATTCACTCTTCTATTTGTTTCCTTGTTTTGAGCCATCCACTTTAACGGAGCGTGATCCGTAACCATGTCAAAGTGCCTACCTAGCAGATAGTACCGAAGGGAATCTAGAGCCCACTTCACCGCTAAACACTCCTTTTCAACCGTGGCGTAATTTACCTCATGGGACTTCAACTTCCTGCTGAGGTAAATGACTGGGTGCTCTTCCCCGTTCCAGACCTGGGACAATACTGCTCCTAACCCCACATCTGACGCATCACTTTGTACGACAAAGTCTTTAGAGAAGTCGGGTGAGTACAACACTGGCTGGCTACATAAGGCTTGTTTCAAGAATTGGAATGCTGCCTCAGCCTCGGGGGTCCATTTAATCATGACCGACCCTTTCCCTTTCGTCAGGTTGGTTAGGGGCACAGCCTTAGAAGCAAAGTGGGGAATGAAGCGCCGATAATAACCCGCGATTCCCAGAAAGGCCCGTACCTGCTTCTTGCTGTTGGGACGTGGCCAACTCTGGATGGCCTCGACTTTGTTGAGTTGGGGTTTTATCACTCCCCTGCCAATGGTGTACCCAAGATATTTGGCCTCCTCCTGCCCAATGGTACACTTCTTGGGGTTAGCCGTAAACCCCGCTTCCCGGATAGAGTCTAGGACTGCTTGCACTTTTGGCAGATGTGAGGCCCAATCTGTGCTATGGACAATTACGTCATCCAGGTAAGCCGCAGCATACTTCCGATGGGGCCTCAGTATCTGGTCCATTTTCCGCTGGAATGTGGCTGGCGCATTCTGTAACCCGAACGGCATTCTCTTATATTGGAACGCCCCGTCTGGGGTTACAAATGCGGTTTTCTCTTTGGCCGACTTGGCCAGGGGAATTTGCCAATACCCTTTTGTGAGGTCAAGAGTCGTCATGTATCGGGCTGTTCCCAGCCGGTCGATCAACTCATCTATACGTGGCATGGGGTAGGTGTCAAATTTTGTAACTTTGTTCAACTGACGAAAATCGTTACAAAATCGCCAGCTCCCATCCGGTTTAGGCACCAACACAATGGGACTAGACCAATCACTTTGGGACTCCTCTATCACCCCTAAGTTCAGCATTTTCTGTACTTCCTCCCGTATTGCCTCCCGTCGGGCCTCTGGGATCCGATAGGGTTTTAACTTCACCCTTTCACCGGGCGGGGTAATAATATCATGCTCTACCCCAGATGTTTGTCCCGGCAGCTCAGAGAACACCTCCTTGTTGCGGAGCACAAACTCCTTAACCTCCTGTTGTTGGGGTTGTGACAAGGTGGCTGCTATTCCAACCTCCGGAATCACGCAACCAGTTTGAGCTGGTGACCAAGTTTCTGCGACTAGGGACTCTCTATCCCTCCAGGCTTTCAACAGATTAACGTGATATATCTGTTCGGGCTTTCGCCTTCCTGGTTGTCTGACCTTGTAATTCACTTCGCTCACTTTTTCCATTATCTCGTAGGGGCCTTGCCATTTGGCAAGGAATTTACTTTCAACCGTAGGGACAAGTACCAATATCCTATCCCCCGGGGAAAAGGTACGGGTCTTTGCTCCACGGTTGTACACTCTCTGCTGTGCCAACTGCGCTTGGGCCAAATGTTCCTTCACGATGGGCATTACCTGTGCAATTCGATCTTGCATCAGGGCGACATGCTCAATCACACTCCTGTGGGGAGAACTCTCACTTTCCCAAGTTTCCTTGGCAATATCCAACAGCCCTCTTGGGTGTCTCCCATACAGTAACTCAAAGGGGGAGAATCCCGTAGAGGATTGGGGCACCTCCCTAATAGCAAACATCAAATAAGGAAGTAGACAGTCCCAATCCTTTCCATCTCTATCCACCACTTTCTTCAACATTTGTTTTAGGGTTTTGTTGAATCTTTCAACCAGCCCATCGGTTTGGGGGTGATACACAGATGTACGCAATTGCGTCACTTTGAGCAATTTACACAGCTCTTTCATAACCCGGGACATAAAGGGTGTACCTTGGTCCGTAAGCAGTTCTTTACAAATACCCACCCGGCTAAAAACAAGAGATAGCTCTTTGGCTATGGTTTTGGCCGAGGTATTTCTGAGAGGGATCGCTTCTGGATAACGGGTGGCATAGTCCATTATAACCAATATGTACTGGTGCCCCCTAGCGGACTTGATTATAGGACCTACCAAATCCATTGCGATTCTCTCAAACGGGACCTCAATGATGGGTAGAGGGACCAGCGGGCTACGGAAATGTGGCATCGGGGCCGACCTCTGACACACAGGGCAGGAGGAACAATAATTTTCTATGTCCTTCATCACCCCAGGCCAATAGAATCTCTGTAATACCCTCTCTCGGGTTTTCTCTGTCCCCAGATGACCTCCAAGAATGTGCCCATGGGCCAACTCCAACACCAACTTCCTGTAAGGTTTGGGCACCACAAGCTGCTCAACGGTTTCTTCTGCCCTTTTTGCCACCCGATACAGTAGGTCCTTCTCTACGCTGAAGTATGGGTAAGTGCAGGTATTATCTGGGTTCACTAACTCGCCATCTATTTCCACTACGTTTTCCCGTGCCTTTATTAGGGCGGGGTCTTTTAACTGTTCTGTGGCAAAATTTTCCCTGTGAACCTCCAGATCAGAAAACTCCACAGACGGTAGGTTTTCGTCTGAGGAGGTGGGCTCCTCTCCAGTTTCTTGAGTCTCCCCTGCCAATACTGACAAGGGAAATTCTGGAGAGTCCTCACCACTCTCAGAGGAGTTCTGGCTATCACATTCCTGGTACATAGGGGCACCAGTGGGGGGCTCAGGATCATCCCACAGTTCCCAGAACTTCGGAAAATCCCTTCCCACAATGGCATCATGCGGTAATTGAGATACTAACCCCACTGGATGAGAGAGGGTACCTTTGGGGGTCTCGAAACACACTGTAGTCACTGGATACTCTCGGGTGTCCCCATGCACACAAATAACAGCTACCTTGCTATTCCCAGAGACCTCTGTTTTAACTAATTCAGCCTTTATCAGGGTCACAAGGCTACCTGAATCCAGTAATACCACAACATTTCTACCATTAATACACATTTTGCATAAATGTTTCTCAGTTCCCCGAATGGCAGTGCATGCGACTGTCGCACACAGCGACTGACGTCTGTCCATCAGAAAGTCACATTGCATGGGTTCCTCCACAACCGGGCAATTTGCTGCAATATGTCCCGCTTGCCGGCAGCGGTAGCAGACGATCCTTCTTGCCGCCTCTTGAGCCGCTGATTTCCCAGGCTGTTCTCGCCAAACTTGGGGTAGAGCTCCCACCCTCTCACTCTCTCCACCCTTACCCCTTGGAATCCTCTTATCCGCCCCTGGGGATGGTCTGGTCTTAGGGTGGAAAGTCCGAGAGTCTCTGGAAGAGGCCGTCAGGTTCTCTGTAGCCAAGTATTTCTCTACACGATCCACAAGACCACCGTCCGTCTCTGGGTCTCCATGGCTTACCCACTTTTGGATGGCAGTAGGAAGAGCTCTCAAAAACCGATCCATTACAACACGTTCCACAATCTCTGGTGCGGACAAAGTCTCTGGCTGTAGCCACTTCCTGCTCAGGTGAATGAGATCATACATTTGAGACCTGGGGGGTTTTCCAAGCTGGAAAGTCCAGTTATGCACACGCTGAGCCCGGACAGCCAGGGTGACACCCAGCCTTGCCAATATTTCAGCTTTTAGCATCACATAGTCTTTTGCTTGGTCAGGCTCTAGGTCATAGTAAGCCTTCTGCGATTCACCAGTTAACAGAGGAGCCACCAGTCCAGCCCACTGCTCCTCAGGCCACTTTTCTCTTTCAGCAGTCCTTTCAAATGTGGTCAAAAATACCTCTGGATCATCCTCTCCAGTCATTTTTGTCAATAAACGACTCACCCCAAAGGACGCGGTATTAGTGGGACGGCTTTCCTCACTGGTCTGCGGACGTTGCTGCATTACTGCTTCCATTTGTTGTAGTCTCTGCTCTTGCTTCTGTAACAGGTCTATGAAGCGGGCCTCAGATTGCTGCTGGGCTTGTTGATGAGCTTGCTGCTGGGCTGCAAGGCTCCTTTGCAAACCTGCATTTGTCTGCTGTTGATTGGCATTTGCTAGAGCCAGCTGTTTCAGTATCTCCTCCATGCTGGCTTAAAAAAAACTGCCCGCATTCTCCACCAACTGTGAGGGGGTTAACTCGGTGGTGGGTGTGTGTGACCCCCTGGTTGGGCTCCCCACACAAAAACAGGGCCAGCAGACGGAGGTTGTGGTTTTCAAAATCAAAAGGTGCGGTTTATTTCTCTATGTACAGTGACAAAAACCACAGCAAAGCCAAAAAGAAACATAAACAAAAAAAATCCTGGTCAGTTTGACCTCTGACTAAACATGCAGGTTTCCTAAACTAACAACTGGGATCAGCCTGGTGCTGTCCTAGTCCCTAAGTCCCTGGTTTAGTAAAAGTCCAAACAAATAGCCACACAGGCTTTGCCTCACCGCACAGGGGTTCACTCTCCCTAGACAGTCCACACAGGTCTGGTTCCAGGCATGAGCTAACATCTAATGAAGCTGGGAGTTCTTATAGAGGCCTAAATGAGCTGACAAGCTTCAGCTGGTCTCATCAACTCCCTGTCTGCACGACGCCCCACACTCTCCCTAGACATGTGAGTCATCCATGAGCCCACTAGCCTTAGCTGGGCTTATACAACTCTCCACCTAGTTGTATAAGTCGGCGTAAAGCCTGAATCTGGGCGAAATATATCTACCCCCCTGGAGGCAACCAGGTGACTTTACCTTCCTGCTGTCACAATAGATACAAATTTAATATATTCAACTTAATTCAATATAATTTGTTTGAGCATAGCAGAATGCAAGTACACATTTTGTTTGCAAAATGAATCACAAAGTGCAACAACTAGTCACATAGCTAAAGTGCAAAAATCAACCTAAATATAAATACATCAATCCCACAGTGCAGTATAATATCCCAATAAAAATAAAGCATATATGAAAAAAAGTACAAAAGTGTCGATAAAATACAAAAAAAGTCCTGTATAGTCCAAACAACTTATGTATTATATTTCCTCCACCAACAACTCAGATTGTTGTGAGAATTTTCACAGTGTAACCCTACTTTCACACCTATGTGTTTTTTGGTGCGTTGTTTGTTTTTTAGAAACACACAACAGTTCATTTAATGTTGTTTCCTATGGATGTAGTTCACATCTGTGCGTTTTGCGGCCCTGCGTGTTTTGTAGAGGGTCAGGGACTTTTTTCCCACAGCAAGTTACATTTTGCGTTTTTTTCACTTTAACACACTGTGTATAGCTGGTTGCTAAGGAGTGGGCCGGAAAGCGGGAAGCCAATCAATGAGTCATCATCAGCTGTCTGTGGGGTTCCTCGCTGACAGCTAAATGTAAAAAAAGAATTGCCAGCAAAAAAATAGGAAAAAAAACATTTGCTCCCTCCCGCCCCCCAGATCCATACCAGGCACTTTTTTTTTTTTTTTTTTTTATTTATTTTTTATGTTTGTGTGGGGTCCCCCCAAAATCTATGCCAGACCCTTATCTGAGCATGCAGTTCGGCAGGTCAGGAAAGGGAGGGGATAACCGAGCACCCCCTCCTGAACCATACCAGGCCACATGCCCTCAACATAGGGGGTGCTTGGGGCAGGGGGGCTCTGCCCCCTCACCCCAAAGCACCTTGTCCCCCATGTTGATGAGGACACAAGCTCTTCCCCACAGCATTGGCTATGATTGTGAGGGTCTGTGGGCAGGGGGTTTATCGGAATATGGAAGCCACCTTTAACAAGGAGGCCCCCAGTCCCGCCCCATAATGTGAATGAGTATAGGGTACATTGTACCAACGGACATCCGCAAGGAAGAAAACCATCGGGCCTTCAGGAAAAAGCTTAAGACCCACCTCTTCTGAAGGATCAGGACGACAATGGATACAAAGCGCCTTGAGGCGATTTAGTTCGCATTTGTAGCGCTATAAGTTACTCACTCACTCACTCACTCATTCACCAAAAAAAGTGTAAAAAAAATTCCTTTATTTAAAAAAAAAATGCCTCCTGTGATGTCAGCGGCCCAGCATGCACCAGTCAATGACATCACCCCCTCATGTTCAGAGCATGCGGCCTGGTAGGGGGGGCATTTGATTGTCCCATCCCTTTCCTGACCTGCCGGGCTGCATGCTGCTATGGGTTTTAGGGGGGACCCCACGCCATTCTTTTTTTATATTTTGGCATAGGGTTTCCCCCCAAATCCATACCAGACCCAAGGGCCTAGTATAGATTTGGGGGGGGACCCCACTTTGTTTTTTTCCCCGAATTCATTTTTGCCCTGCTGACAGCTGATAACTCATCGGTTGTTAAGGGCATGACGGTCTCGCAAAATGCATGAAAGCTGCAAGCAAAAAATGCATCAAAAACACAAAATGACCTGCAAAATGCTCCTGAAAACCGCATCAACCACATAGATGTGAACCTAGTGTCAAGAAGCACAAGCCACCACCTCATGAAATGAGTGCTCACCAAAAAACGTGCTACAAAATGTGTTGCAAGCTTAGCATGTCTTCATGGGTGGGTGTCATCTCAATTGCCTAGTTGATCTTAGGGGAAGTTCAGCCCTCCCTTTGCCCGCAGCCTTTTGGGCATGTCACGGGTCCATTCACAAAATGAGAAGTGAAAGTCCAATCACAAAGGCCTCATGCATGCATAGTGGGAAGCTGGCTGTGAAGCTGGAAGGAGTCACAGCCGGCTTCTCTTAGTAAACATGGCAGTGCAGGAGACCTGAAGGCTGGTGAAGAACTGGTCCAGACGAGTACAGTGCTAGATCCCTGGACAGGTAAGTGTTCTTTTAATAAAAGTTAGCAGCTACAGTATTTGTTTTTTTTTGGGTTGGGATCCAAGATTCTCTTTCAGCACTGACATTTTATTATGATGAACTTACAGTATAAGAAGAATTGCAGGTATGGAATGTTATACATTGTTACCTGCTTGGACCAATGTACCTGTGGGATCCCTCTAGAAGCTGCAAATCACTGTAGTAGACACAGTTACTACAGTGATAACCATTAGCTTCCAGATCCTATCCCGAGTAGGGATGAGCTTCGAGTTCGAGTCGAACTCATGTTCGACTCGAACATTGCCTGTTCGCCGAACAGCGAACAACTTGGGGTGTTCATGGCAAATTAGAAAAGCCGCGGAACACCCTGTAAAAGTCTATGGGAGAAATCTAAAGTGCTAATTTTAAAGGCTAATATGCAAGTTATTGTCATAAAAAGTGTTTGGAGACCCGGGTCCTGCCCCAGAGGACATGTATCGATGCAAAAAAAAGTTTTAAAAACTGCAGTTTTTTCGGGAGCAGTCACTTTAATAATGCTTAAAGTGAAACAATAAAAGTGAAATATTCCTTTAAATTTCGTACCTAGGGGGTGTGTATAGTATGCCTGTAAAGCAGCGCTTGTGTCCCGTGCTTAGAACTGTCCCTGCACAAAATGTAATTTCTGAAGGAAATAAAGTCATTTAAAAGCACTCGCGGCTATAAGGAATTGTCGGCTCCCGGCAATACAGAGAAAAGTCATTGAGAAATAAAATAAAAAATGCGTGGGGGTCCCCCCAAATTTAATTACCAGGCCCTTCAGGTCTGGTATGGATATTAAGGGGAACCCTACGTCAAATTTAAAAAAACAAATTGACGTGGGGTTCCCCCCAAATATCCATACCAGACCCTTCAGGTCTGGTATGGATTTTAAGGTGAACCCCACGCCAATTTTTTTTTAAAAATGGCGTGGAGTTCCCCCCAAAAATCCATACCAGACCCTTTATCCGAGCACGCAACCTGGCAGGCCCCTTGAAAAGAGGGGGGGACGAGAGAGCGCCCCCTCCTGACTCGTACCAGGCCGCATGCCCTCAACATGGGGAGGATGCTTTGGGGGACTGTGACCCCTCAAAGCACCATGTTCCCATGTTGATGGGGACAAGGACCTCAGCCCCACAACCCTTGCCAGGTGGTTGTGGGGGTCTGCGGGCAGGGGGCTTATCGGAATCTGGAAGACCCCTTTAACAAAGGGGACCCCCAGATCCCGGCCCCCCTATGTGAATTGGTAAGGGGTACATTGTACCCCTACCATTTCACAAAGAAAGTGTAAAAAAAAACAAAAAAACACACAGACACTGTTGGGAAAAGTCCTTTATTAAAATAAAATAAAAAAAAAGATTCCAGCGGCGGTAATCCACTCTCGGTATCCTGCGATGGGTGAGCTCCTCTCCGGGTCCCAGCGATGGATGATCTCTCCTCTCTGGAGTCCAGGCTCCAACGATGATGTCCAGCGCAGCGAGGAACAGCACTCTTCACCGGAGCGGAGACACCCCGGGAATGACGCGGCTTCAGCCAGTGACAGCTCTTAAGTAGCTGAGGACGGGGCGACCCGTCACGTGACCCGTCCCCCTCTGACGCAAGGGGAATCCCGGGCTTCCCCAGTGACGTGCAGGTGACCCTGCCCCCCTCTGTTGCAACAGAAACCTGCATTACATCAGAGGGGGGCGGGGTCACCCGCACGTCACTGGGGAAGCCCGGGTTTCCCATTGCGTCAGAGGGGGATGGGGTCACATGACTGGTGGCCCCGCCCTCAGCTACTTAAGAGCTGTCACTGGCTAAAGCCGCGTCATTCCCACGGTGTCTTCGCTCTGGTGAAGAGTGCTGTTCCTCGCTGCACTGGACATCATCGTTGGAGTCTGGACCCCGGAGAGGAGAGATCATCCATCACTGGACCCCGGAGAGGAGATCACCCATCGCAGGATACCGAGAGTGGATTACCGCCGCTGGAATCTTTTTTTTATTTATTTTTCCCAACTGTGTCTGTGTGTTTCTTTTTTTTTTTTTACACTTTCTTTGTGAAATGGTAGCGGTATAATGTACCTGAAGGGTTTGGTATGGATATTTGGGGGGAACCCTACGTCTTTTTTTTTTATTTGACGCAGTTTTCCCCTTAATATCCATACCAAACCTTAAGGGCCTGGTAATTGAATTTGGGGGGACCCCCACACATTTATTTTATTTTTTTAATCAATGACTTTTCTCTGTATTGCCTGGAACCGACAATTCATTATAGCCGCGAGTGCTTTTAAATGACTTTTTTTCCTTCAGAAATGACACTTTGTGCAGGGACAGTTCTAAGCACGGGAAACAAGCGCTGATTTACAGGCATACTCTAGACATCCCCAAGGTACGAATTTTAAAGGAATATTTCACTTTTATTGTTTCACTTTAAGCATTATTAAAATCACTGCTCCCGAAAAAACGGCAGTTTTTAAAACTTTGTTGAATTATTATTTTGAGGTGAGGCAGTAAGAGCCGGTTCACACAGGGGCAACACGACTTCCAGCGCGAATTTGGGAGGCAACTTGGACACGACTTGAGCATGAATCTCAGCGCGACTCCAGGAAACTTACAAGGCAACTTCAAGTTGCCTCCAGGACAGGCGACTTTCCTGTGGCCAATCAAACAATAATCAGCTCTGTGGGAGGGAGGGGGGAGGGAGGGGTTTGCCTGGAAAACAATTTTTACTTCCTGGAAAGTTGCTTCAGTTAAGACAGCGGATCCCACTTGGAGGCAAATTCCATTGAAATCAATGGGTACAAGCCACCTAGAAGTCGGATTGAAGTCGTACAGGAACCTTTTCTGAAGTCGGAGCGACTGCAGTAGTGTACATTAATACGGCTCTATTCACTTCCATTACTTATCTAAACCGCGCGACTTGGGGCGACCTGAAGTCGGATCCCAGGACGCCCCTGTGTGAACAGGCTCTTAAGGAGTTGTTTGGCCACATTGTATAAATATATATGGTCTGTATAATAAACTTGTTGCAAAGTTGTTTACTTTAAGGTCATGGAAATCAACACAAGGGCATTTTTTGCACCTAGGGAAAAGTGGTTTTAATTCCTCATATGGAAAGGCTACATTAAGAAATCTATAAATGTGGGATAGCCTTTTACATAAAGCAGTTATAGACAATTTATTAGATTACTTTATAAAAGGGCTGTACCTAAATGTACAAAAATAATTGCCTATTAGTATTCATAGGAAATATTTATAGGAAATACCCTTGTAGATTGCTGATCCTGGGAATATGCAACTGCTTTTGGGGTAAGAAAGAAAATATTTCTTCATTGAGCAAAACTTTTTATTATACAGGACTTATATAGAGCCAACAGTTTACACAGCTCTTTACAATATAAAAATGAGACAATACAGTTATAATACAATAAAAAACAAAAGGATTAAGAGGGCCCTGCTCAGAAGAACTTACAATCTAATAGGGTGGGGCAGGTGGTACAAAAGTTTGTAACTGTGGGGAATAAGCTGATGGAAGTATTAAAAGATTAGTTGGAGGCGTGATGGGCTTCCCTGAAGAGATGAGTTTTCAGGGATCGCCTGAAGGTAGCAAGAGTAGGGGATAGGCAGACATGTTGAGGTAGCGAGTTCCAGAGGAGGGGAGAGGCTCTGGAGAAATCCTGGGGATGAGCATGGGAGGAGAAGTCAAGGGAGCTTGAGAGTAGGAGGACTTGAGAGGAGCGTAGAGGACGGCTTGGGTGATAGTTGGAGACAAGATTGGTGATGTTGCTCACGGTAGAGTTGTGAATGGCTTTGCATGATGTGGTTAGTATTTTTAATTTAATTCGCTGAGCGATTGCGAGCCAGTGTAGGGATTGGAGGAGAGGGTTGGCAGATGCTGAGCGGTGGATAAGGTGGATAAGCCTGGCAGCAGCATTCATGATAGACTAAACATGTGCATTCCATTTCGTTCCGAATCGAAATTCGGACAAATTTTTCATTATTCGGACATTCGGATGCATCCGAATTACCGAATTACAATACTAACGAATTTAACCGAATCCGAATTTTTTCGAATTGAAAAATCGCGGACGAAATTCTTATCGAATTCTAAATATTTTCGAATTGAATTCGAAATATTTTCGAATCGAATTCGAAATATTTTCGACTCGAATTCGAATCAAATTCAATCGAATTAGAAAAAATATAAATCGTTTTTAAAAAAAGAATACAATAAAATAGAATATAAAAATAAAAAGCAATAGACTAGAAATAAAAGAATAGTAGAGAATAGAATAGAATTGAATAGAATGTAATAAAATACAATAGAATATGACCGTCTATATTTTTTTTATTCTATTCTTTTCTATAGTTATTATATTCTAATCTTTTCTATTCGAATTTGAATTCATTCTGTATGAATTTCGAATTTCAGAAGATAGTTATATGTATAAATATTTTGTATAGAATGAATTTGAATTCGAATAGAAAAGATTAGAATAGAAATAGAAAATAGACTAGAAAAACAATAGAACAGAATAGAATAAAATATAATATATATATATATATATATATATATATATATATATATATATATATATATATATATGTATATATATATATATATATATATATATATATATATATATATATATATATATATATTATATTTTATTATATTCTATTGTTTTTCTATTCTAATCTTTTCTATTCGAATTTGAATTTATTCTATACTAAATTCGAATTTCGGAAGATGGTTATATATACATATATATACATACATATAAATAACCATTTTCCAAAATTCTAATTTCATATTGAATAAAATCGAAAATGAATCGAAAATATTCTAAAATAATCGAAAAAAATATCATAAAAAAACAATAGAACAATAAAAATATATATATTGTGAGGGGGTTAGCTCGGCAGCGGGTGTGTGTGACCCCCGGGATGGGCTCCCCACACAAAAAACAGGCCCAGCAAACGGAGGTTGTGGTTTTCAAAATCAAAAAAAAAGGTGCGGTTTATTTTCTATTTACAGTGACAAAACACAGCAAAGCCAAAAGAAACATATAAACAAAATAAATCCTGGTCAACTTGACCTCTGACTAAACATACAGGTTTCCTAACTAACAACTGGGATCAGCCTAGTGCTGTCCTAGTCCCTAAGTCCCTGGTTTTAAATGTCCAAGCAAATAGCCACACAGGCTTTGCCTCACCGCACAGGGGTTCACTCTCCCTAGACAGTCCACACAGGTCTGGTTCCAGGCATGAGCTAACACCTAATGAATCTGGGAGTTTTTATAGAGGCCTTAAACGAACTGACAGGCTTCAGCTGGCCTCATCAACTCCCTGCCTGCACGACGCCCAGCCCTCTCCCTAGAGGTATGAGTCATCCATGAGCCCACTAGCCTTAGCTGGGCTTATACAACTCTCCACCTAGTTGTATAAGTCGGCGTAAAGCCTGAATCTGGGCGAAATATATCTACCCCCCTGGATGCAACCAGGTGACTTTACCTTCCTGCTGTCACATACCCCCCCCTCTTGTTTTAACCTCGGGGTTGGAACACCAGCAATCAGGCATTCATGTACTCGAGACAAAGCATCCACATTCCCCATTTGAACGCCAGGGCGATGCTTTACTGTGAAGTTGAATTCCTGGAGGGCCAGGAACCACCTATTCACTCTTCTATTTGTTTCCTTGTTTTGAGCCATCCACTTTAACGGAGCGTGATCCGTAACCATGTCAAAGTGCCTACCTAGCAGGTAGTACCGAAGGGAATCTAGAGCCCACTTCACCGCTAAACACTCCTTTTCAACGGTGGCGTAATTTACCTCATGGGACTTCAACTTCCTGCTGAGGTAAATGACTGGGTGCTCTTCCCCGTTCCAGACCTGGGACAATACTGCTCCTAACCCCACATCTGACGCATCACTTTGTACGACAAAGTCTTTAGAGAAGTCGGGTGAGTACAACACTGGCTGGCTACATAAGGCTTGTTTCAAGAATTGGAATGCTGCCTCAGCCTCGGGGGTCCATTTAATCATGACCGACCCTTTCCCCTTCGTTAGGTTGGTTAGGGGCACAGCCTTAGAAGCAAAGTGGGGAATGAATCGCCGATAATACCCAGCGATTCCCAGAAAGGCTCGTACCTGCTTCTTGCTGTTGGGACGTGGCCAACTCTGGATGGCCTCGACTTTGTTGAGTTGGGGTTTTATTACTCCCCTCCCAATGGTGTACCCAAGATATTTGGCCTCCTCCTGCCCAATGGTACACTTCTTGGGGTTAGCCGTAAACCCCGCTTCCCGAACAGAGTCCAGGACTGCTTGCACTTTTGGCAGATGTGAGGCCCAATCTGTGCTATGGACAATTACGTCATCCAGGTAAGCCGCAGCATACTTCCGATGGGGCCTCAGCATCTGGTCCATTTTCCGCTGGAATGTGGCCGGCGCATTCTGTAACCCGAACGGCATTCTTTTATATTGGAACGCCCCGTCTGGGGTTACAAATGCGGTTTTCTCTTTGGCCAATTTGGCCAGGGGGATTTGCCAATACCCTTTTGTGAGGTCAAGAGTCGTCATGTATCGGGCTGTTCCCAGCCGGTCGATCAACTCATCTATACGTGGCAT
Source organism: Rana muscosa (assembly GCA_029206835.1). Classification (NCBI taxonomy): domain Eukaryota; kingdom Metazoa; phylum Chordata; class Amphibia; order Anura; family Ranidae; genus Rana; species Rana muscosa. The sequence goes on from CM055127.1 coordinate 76,696,590, forward strand.
GGGGTAGGTGTCAAATTTTGTAACTTTGTTCAACTGACGAAAATCGTTACAAAATCGCCAGCTCCCATCCGGTTTAGGCACCAACACAACGGGACTAGACCAATCACTTTGGGACTCCTCTATCACCCCTAAGTTCAGCATTTTCTGTACTTCCTCCCGTATTGCCTCCCGTCGGGCCTCTGGGATCCGATAGGGTTTTAACTTCACCCTTTCACCGGGCGGGGTAATGATGTCATGCTCTACCCCAAATGTTTGTCCCGGCAGCTCAGAGAATACCTCCTTGTTGCGAAGCACAAACTCCTTAACCTCCTGTTGTTGGGGTTGTGACAAGGTGGCTGCTATTCCAACCTCAGGAATCACGCAACCAGTTTGAGCTGGTGACCAAGTGTCTGCGACTAGGGACTCTCTATCCCTCCAGGCTTTCAACAGATTAACGTGATAGATCTGTTCGGGCTTTCGCCTTCCTGGTTGTCTGACCTTGTAATTCACTTCGCTCACTTTTTCCATTATCTCGTAGGGGCCTTGCCATTTGGCAAGGAATTTACTTTCAACCGTAGGGACAAGTACCAGTATCCTATCCCCCGGGGAAAAGGTACGGGTCTTGGCTCCACGGTTGTACACTCTCTGCTGTGCTAACTGCGCTTGGGCCAAATGTTCCTTCACGATGGGCATTACCTGTGCAATTCGGTCTTGCATCAGGGCGACATGCTCAATCACACTCCTGTGGGGAGAACTCTCACTTTCCCAAGTTTCCTTGGCAATATCCAACAGCCCTCTTGGGTGTCTCCCATACAGTAACTCAAAGGGGGAGAATCCCGTAGAGGATTGGGGCACCTCCCTAATAGCAAACATCAGATAAGGAAGTAGACAGTCCCAATCCTTTCCATCTCTATCCACCACTTTCTTCAACATTTGTTTTAGGGTTTTGTTGAATCTTTCAACCAGCCCATCGGTTTGGGGGTGATACACAGATGTACGTAATTGCGTCACTTTGAACAATTTACACAGCTCCTTCATAACCCGGGACATAAAGGGTGTACCTTGGTCCGTAAGCAGTTCTTTACAAATACCCACCCGGCTAAACACAAGAGATAGCTCTTTGGCTATGGTTTTGGCCGAGGTATTTCGGAGAGGGATCGCTTCTGGATAACGGGTGGCATAGTCCATTATAACTAATATGTACTGGTGCCCCCTAGCGGACTTGATTATAGGACCTACCAAATCCATGGCGATCCTCTCAAACGGGACCTCAATGATGGGTAGAGGGACCAGCGGGCTACGGAAATGTGGCATCGGGGCCGACCTCTGACACACAGGGCAGGAGGAACAATAATTTTCTATGTCCTTCATCACCCCCGGCCAATAGAATCTCTGTAATACCCTCTCTCGGGTTTTCTCTGTCCCCAGATGACCTCCAAGAATGTGCCCATGGGCCAACTCCAACACCAACTTCCTGTAAGGTTTGGGCACCACAAGCTGCTCAACGGTTTCTTCTGCCCTTTTTGCCACCCGATACAGTAGGTCCTTCTCTACGCTGAAGTATGGGTAAGTGCAGGTATTATCTGGGTTCACTAACTCGCCATCTATTTTCACTACGTTTTCGCGTGCCTTTATTAGGGCGGGGTCTTTCAACTGTTCTGTGGCAAAGTTTTCCCTGTGAACCTCAAGATCAGAAAACTCCACAGACTAGAGGTTTTCGTCTGAGGAGGTGGGCTCCTCTCCAGTTTCTTGAGTCTCCCCTGCCAATACTGATAAGGGAAATTCCGGAGAGTCCTCACCACTCTCAGGGGAGTTCTGGCTATCACATTCCTGGTACATAGGGGCACCAGTGGGGGGCTCAGGATCATCCCACAGTTCCCAGAACTTCGGAAAATCCCTTCCCACAATGGCGTCATACGGTAACTGAGATACTAAGCCCACTGGATGAGAGAGGGTACCTTTGGGGGTCTCGAAACACACTGTAGTCACTGGATACTCTCGGGTGTCCCCATGCACACAAATAACAGCTACCTTGCTATTCCCAGAGACCTCTGTTTTAACTAACTCAGCCTTTATCAGGGTCACAAGGCTACCTGAATCCAGCAATACCACAACATTTCTACCATTAACACACATTTTGCATAAATGTTTCTCAATTCCTCGAATGGCAGTGCATGCGACTGTCGCACACAGCGACTGACGTCTGCCCGTCAGAAAGTCACACTGCATGGGTTCCTCCACAACCGGGCAATTGGCTGCAATATGTCCCGCTTGCCGGCAGCGGTAGCAAACGATCCTTCTTGCCGCCTCTTGAGCCGCTGATTTCCCAGGCTGTTCTCGCCAAACTTGGGGTAGAGCTCCCACCCTCTCACTCTCTCCACCCTTACCCCTTGGAATCCTCTTATCCGCCCCTGGGGATGGTCTGGTCTTAGGGTGGAAAGTCCGAGTGTCTCTGGAAGAGGCCGTCAGGTTCTCTGTAGCCAAGTATTGCTCCACACGATCCACAAGACCATCGGCCGTCTCTGGGTCTCCATGGCTTACCCACTTTTGGATGGCAGTAGGAAGAGCTCTCAAAAACCGATCCATTACAACACGTTCCACAATCTTTGGTGCGGACAAAGTCTCTGGCTGTAGCCACTTTCTGCTCAGGTGAATGAGATCATACATTTGAGACCTGGGGGGTTTTCCAAGCTGGAAAGTCCAGTTATGCACACGCTGAGCCCGGACAGCCTGGGTGACACCCAGCCTTGCCAATATCTCAGCTTTTAGCATCACATAGTCTTTTGCTTGGTCAGGCTCTAGGTCATAGTAAGCCTTCTGCGATTCACCAGTTAACAGAGGAGCCACCAGTCCAGCCCACTGCTCCTCAGGCCACTTTTCTCTTTCAGCAGTCCTTTCAAATGTGGTCAAAAATACCTCTGGATCATTCTCTCCAGTCATTTTTGTCAATAAACGACTCACCCCAAAGGACGCGGTATTAGTGGGACGGCTTTCCTCACTGGTCTGCGGACGTTGCTGCATTACTGCTTCCATTTGTTGTAGTCTCTGCTCTTGCTTCTGTAACAGGTCTATGAAGCGGGCCTCAGATTGCTGCTGGGCTTGTTGCTGAGCTTCCAGACTCTGTTGGTGAGCTTGCTGCTGGGCTGCAAGGCTCTGTTGATGAGCTTGCTGCTGGGCTGCGAAGTTCTGTTGTTGAGCTGCAAGGCTCTTTTGCAAACCTGCATTTGTCTGCTGTTGATTGGCATTTGCTAGAGCCAGCTGCTTCAGTATCTCCTCCATGCTGGCTTAAAAAAAACTGCCCGCATTCTCCACCAACTGTGAGGGGGTTAGCTCGGCAGCGGGTGTGTGTGACCCCCGGGATGGGCTCCCCACACAAAAAACAGGCCCAGCAAACGGAGGTTGTGGTTTTCAAAATCAAAAAAAAAGGTGCGGTTTATTTTCTATTTACAGTGACAAAACACAGCAAAGCCAAAAGAAACATATAAACAAAATAAATCCTGGTCAACTTGACCTCTGACTAAACATACAGGTTTCCTAACTAACAACTGGGATCAGCCTAGTGCTGTCCTAGTCCCTAAGTCCCTGGTTTTAAATGTCCAAGCAAATAGCCACACAGGCTTTGCCTCACCGCACAGGGGTTCACTCTCCCTAGACAGTCCACACAGGTCTGGTTCCAGGCATGAGCTAACACCTAATGAATCTGGGAGTTTTTATAGAGGCCTTAAACGAACTGACAGGCTTCAGCTGGCCTCATCAACTCCCTGCCTGCACGACGCCCAGCCCTCTCCCTAGAGGTATGAGTCATCCATGAGCCCACTAGCCTTAGCTGGGCTTATACAACTCTCCACCTAGTTGTATAAGTCGGCGTAAAGCCTGAATCTGGGCGAAATATATCTACCCCCCTGGATGCAACCAGGTGACTTTACCTTCCTGCTGTCACAATATATATATATATATATATAAAACCATGTTCCAACACTCGAATTTCGTGTAGAATGAATTCGAATTCCAATTAGAAAAGATTAGAATATAAATAGAAAATAGACTAGAAAAACAATAGAACAGAATAAAATATAATATATATATTGTATTTATTCTATTCTGTTCTATTGTTTTCCTATTCGATTCTTTCCAATATTTTCTATTCTATTATAATCTTTTCGATTCGAATTTGAATTCACTCTATACGAAATTCTAATTTTGGAAGATGGTTTTATAAATATATAAAATACTTTGTGATGTCATCACCTCCCCCCCTCCTCTGAGAGACAATCACCTCCATACACCATCCAATCAGAGCTTAGCATCTCCATCCATCCCCCCACACTCACTAATGCCCCTCACATTATTGTAGCACATCTCCTGTAGTCTATTAATAGCTATTTCATTTTTTATTTTTTTCATTTTTTGCAGATTACGTTCCATTTCCTTTATTTCCAGCATATCTCCTGCAGACTATTAGCATCTATTTCATTTATGAATGGAGGAACGGTTTAAGGAAGAGACAACAAGAGGGACGTCATCACCGCTTATATCTCTATTCACAGGGAAATGGTTGCTAATAGTTTGCAGAAGACCAGCAAAAAAAAAAAAATAGATGCTTATAGTTATAGTCTGCAAATCTGATGAGAAAATTAAATAGATGCTAATAGTCTGCAGGAGATCTGCAAAACAAATACAATAGATGTTAATATACTGCAGGAGATCTAATGGAAATAAATAGTAATCAGCAAAAAAAATGGAATTGATTCTAACAGTCTGCAGGAGATCTGCAAAAAAAAAAAAAAGACGTGAAATGGCTGTTAATAGTCTACAGGAGATCTGCTAACAAAAGAAATAGATGCTAATAGTCTGCAGGAGATCTGATGAGAAAACGAAATAGATACTAATAGTCTGCAGGAGATCTGCAGAAAAATTAAATAGATGCTAATAGTCCACAGGAGATCTTATGGAAACAAATAGTAATCTGCAAAAAAAATTAAAATGAAATAGATAGTATCTATATTCTATTCTGTTCTATTGTTTTTCTAGTCTATGCTCTATTTCTATTCTAATCTTTTCTATTCAAATTCAAATTTGTTCTATACGAAATTTGAATGTCGGAAAAAAAATATATATAACCATCTTCCGAAATTCGAATTTAGTATATAATGATTTCGATTTTAATAGAAAAGATTTTAATAGATTATAAAAGAATAGACTAGAAAAACAATAGAACAGAATAGAATAAAATATAATATATTCTATTCTGTTCTATTGTTTTTCTAGTCTATTTTCTATTTTATTATAATCTTTTTTCTATCCAAAGTTAAAATTAATTAATGAAAAAGTTTGAATTTATTCTATTCGAAATTCGAATTTCAGAAGATGGTTGTATATTCTTTCTATTTTATTCTATTAAATTATATATTTTTTCTATTCTGTTCTAATCTTTTCTATTTGAATTATACATTTTGGAAGATGGTTATTTGTCCACTTGCCACGTCACCTGCCACAAGTTATGGGGTTCCTAACCCCAAGTGACCCCCAGATATGGGCGATATGTCAAGTACTTTTCTGCAGCAGAGAATGACATTTTGCGACCCGATTTTGGGGCCACATATCTCAAGGCCACTTGTGGCTAGAAACCCCATATTTGGTATGCAAACACAGTAGAACTAGCACTACAACATCTCCAAATTTGGGGTTTCAATCACCAAGTAACCCCAAAATACATGGACCCAAAGTCGGGTTGCAAAATATTTTCGAATCCGGTTGAAATAGTATCAACATGATTCGAAATTATTTCAACTGCATTTGAAACTATTTCAACCGGATTCGAAAATATTTTGCGACCCGAATTTGGGTCCACGTATCTTGGGGTTACTTGGTGATAGAAACCCCAAATTTGGGGTTGTTGTTTTTCTAGTCTATTTTCTATTTTATTATAATCTTTTCTATCCAAAGTTAAAATTAATTAATTAAAAAATTTGAATTCATACTATTCGAAATTCAAATTTATTCTATTCGAAATTCGAATTTCAGAAGATGGTTGTATATTCTTTCTATTTTAGTCTTCTAAATTATTTATTTTTTTTATTCTGTTCTAATCTTTTCTATTTGAATTATAAATTTTGGAGGAAGGTTATTTACTTACTTATATACATCTGTCACATAAAAAAAAAAGATGTGAAATGGCTGTCATGGATGTTGATCGCAAGGCAAGTACATATGCTGTATGTCATTGTCCACTTGCCACAACACCGGCCACGAGTGCCACGACACCGGCCACGAGTGCCACGTGACCGGCCACGAGTGCCACGTGACCGGCCACGAGTGTCACGTGACCTGCCACGTGACCAAGTTGTGGATTGTCCACTTGCCACGTCACCTGCCACAAGTTATGGGGTTCCTAGCACCAAGTGACCCCCAGATATGGGCGATATGTCAAGTACTTTTCTGCAGCAGAGAATGACATTTTGTGACCCGACTTTGGGGCCACGTATCTCGGAGCCACTTATAGCTAGAAACCCCAAATTTGGTATGCAAACACAGTAGAACTAGCATTACAACGGGGTTACTTGGTGATAGAAACCCCAAATTGGGGGTTATTGTAGTGCTAGTTGTAATGTGTTTGCATACCAAATATTTTGGGGTTTCTAGCTATAAGTGGCCCCGAGATACGTGGCCTCAAAGTCGGGTCGCAAAATTTCATTCTCTGCTGCAGAAAAGCACTTGACATATCGCCCATATCTGGGGGTCACTTGGTGCTAGGAACCCCATAACTTGTGGCAGGTGACGTGGCAAGTGGACAATCCACAACTTGGTCACGTGGCAGGTCACGTGGCACTCGGACAATGACATACAGCATATGTACTTGCCTTGCGATCGACATCCATTTCACATCTTTTTTTTTATGTGACAGATGTATATAAGTAAGTAACTAACCATCTTCCAAAATTTATAATTCAAATAGAAAAGATTTAGAACAGAATAGAAAAAAAATATAATTTAATAGAATAAAATAGAAAGAATATGCAACCATCTTATGAAATTCGAATTTCGAATAGAATAAATTTGAATTTCGAATAGTAGGAATTAAAAAAATGTAATTAATTAATTTTAACTTTGGATAGAATAGATTAGAATAGAAATAGAGAATAGACTAGAAAAACAATAGAATAGAATAGCATATAGATACTATCTATTTCATGTTTAATTTTTTTTGCAGATTACTATTTTTTACATAAGATCTCCTGCAGACTATTAGCATTTTTTTTTTGCAGATCTCCTGCAGACTATTAGTATCTATTTAGTTTTCTCACCAGGTCTCCTGCAGACGATTAGCATCTATTTATTTTTTTAGCAGATCTCCTGTAGACTATTAACAGCCATTTCACTTCTTTTTTTTTTTTTTGCAGATCTCCTGCAGACTGTTAGAATCAATTTCATTTTTTTTTTCAAAGTCGGGTCGCAAAATATTTTCGAATCCGCTTTAAATAGTATCAACATGATTCGAAATTATTTCAACCACATTTAAAACTATTTCAACCGCATTTGAAACTATTTCAACCGGATTCAAAATTATTTTGCGACCCGACTTTGGGTCCACGTATCTCGGGGTTAGTTGGCGATAGAAACCCCAAATTTGAGGATGTTGTAGTGCTAGTTCTCCTGTGTTTGCATACCACATTTGGGGTTTCTATCACTAAGTGACCCCGAGATACGTGGACCCAAAATCGGGTCGCAAAATGTCAAACACATTTTTGCAGCAGAGAATGACATTTTGCGACCCGAATTTGGGGCCACATATCTCGGGGCCACTTGTAGCTAGAAACCCCAAATTTGGTATGCAAACACAGTAGAACTAGCACTACAACATCTACAAATTTGGGGTTTCTATTACTAAGTGACCCTGAGATACGTGGACCCAAAGTCGGGTCGCAAAATATTTTCGAATCCGGTTGAAATAGTTTCAAATGCGGTTGAAATAATTTCGAATCATGTTGAAATAATTTCGAATCCGGTAGAAATATTTTCGAATTCGGTTGAAATATTTTCGAATGCGACCGATTTTCGAATTCGGTCGAAAACAAAACAAAATCCCAAAACGAATTTAACAAATTTAACGAATCTAACTAAACGAAATTAATTAATTAACTAATTAAAACGAAACGAAACAAAACAAATTTTTTCCTTTTGCACATGTCTATGATAGACCATGATTTATAAGGGTTTGTTCCTTCTTCTGGATCAACTGCAGGCTTATAATTCTGAGAATTTAAGGGTTTTAAGATATTTATTTTTTGCATTCTTGTTAAACTAGCAGGACATACGTATTTTTTCAACTTCACTAACTCTTAGAAAATTTCTTGTGCACTTAGCGTAATTACTGTAGCTCTAGACCCAACCACTAAAATCTCATATAAACTTTAAATTGTTAATATATTTCAAAAAGTTATTTTCAATCTTTTTAAATCTACAGCTTTCATCAACCACTTGACCTCCGGAAGGTTTTACCACCTTCATGACCAGGGCATTTTTTGCTATTCAGCATTTTAACTAGACATGTGCATTCATTTTTGTCCAAATGCATTTTCGTCCGAATTTCGGGTATTTTCGTTATCATTTTAACAAACGATAACGAAAGCGCAGAATCCGAAAACCGAAAGATCCGACATAAACAAATGCTTTATTTTCATTTTGTTTGCGACAACAGTTTGATATAGATAGGAGATTCAACATGACGCTGACAATAACAATCTGTGTCTATCGAACCTGCGGTCAAATGTGCCTAACCTTAAAGTGGATGTAAACCCGAATTTTTATTTTTTTTGCTGTCACAATGTAGAGTATAAGATGTCCTATCATTTGTGCCAGGTCTTGCCACAAAGATTTAATCCAGCTCTGAGCAATCCTCTTTTATTGTTCAGTGAGATAAAACGGACAAACAGAGAAAAACCTTTGTCCGTTCCGCCCACTTGCTTTGAATGACAGGTTATTTACATATCTCGTGCACTAGCTTTAGACAGGCATTATTTTTTAATTCTCACCCCCACTTCTTTTCTGAAGTCATGTGGTTACTTTTCTGGATTTTGACTGGATGTTAGTGATCATAGCAGAAGGAATACACAGGAGAAAATGCATGTTGACAAAGGGGAGTGTAGAGGTGGGTGGGGAGTCTACTGACATCATGACTCCACCCACCGAGCTCCAGACAACAGATCCACCCACAGAATCTGCAGTTTTTCAGTTCTTATAACAGACAGAGGGGAGACATTTGACAGGTAAGGATACATGCAGGAGGCATGTATATCCTTATAGATCAGCACTATGGCAGTAGTTTAGAAAGGATGAGAGTGGGCTTACATCCACTTTAACTCTATTAGTCCAAGATTATTCTACATAGAGAGAAAAGATTTGACATAGAGAGAAAAGATTTGACATTATAGAGACATGAAGATTCGACTAAGCAGCTAAAAACATACGATCGCAGCGAGCGGACATTTATGGTGAAATGCTCTGCCCATATGCTATAGAAGAATTCTAATGTTGGTTGACTAGTAATAATAATTAATAAATATAATTATCACTAGTCATACAACATTAGAATTCTACTATAGCTGGTAGGCAGAACATTCGACCGGAAATTTATGATTGCGGCGTCGCACAGTTTAGCTGCTCCGTCGAATCTTCTTAGAACATTCGACAGACACCATAAGCCTGAAAATGACAGATTCAACCCTAATTAATTCAGATTTTCGGACAAATGCATTTTTTTACGAAAAACAAAATAAATAAAAACGAATTTGGGGAGTAACTAAATAAATGTATTTTTCGGACGAAAATGAAATTCTGAAACAAAATATTTCAGTGTGCACATGTCTAATTTTAACTGGCAACAGCACAGTCCTGCAACACTGTAACCAAATTAAATTTATATAATTATGTTCACAAAAATAGAGCTTTCAGCTTTCTTTTGGTGGCATTTGATCACCACTTATTTAATAAATAAAGGAAAAAAAGACTGAAAATTAAAAAAACAAAACAACATTTTCTATTTTCTGTCATAAAACATGTCTTTGGTAAAAAAAAAAAAAAAAAACATTAAGTGTATATTTATTGGTTTATGCAAAATGTATTCATTTAGTCTACAAACTATGTTAAATATTTGAATTTACACAGCTATAGATTCCATACTGTAATGGCAGTGATCAATAATTTATAGTGGAACTGTGATAGGGTGGCAGGCAGTGTCAACAGACACTGGCTGGGAGGGTAACTAACTGACACTGACATCGCAAGTGACACTAATGCAGTGATCAGTGATAATACTGTACATGGACTCTGTACTAATGACACTGGCTGGGAAGGGGTTTACAAATAGGGGCAATCAAGGGGTTAACTGCGTGCCTAACAATGTGTAATGTGTGTAATGTGTCCTGCTTTTACTTTGTGACCTGGCTGTTTTTTCTCTCTGCCTTTCAGGGAGAAGAAACAGCCAGATCGTTATTCCCTGTACTCAAAGTTCTGTGTGTTTGCAAACACAGAACTCTGTGTGTGATTGGACTGAAATAATTTGCTGAAATCTTTTGCCAAACTCGTGCTGTGTCCAGCACGTGTCAGCAAGGGATGTGCGCATGCTCGCCCCAAACTTGGAGGAAGGCCATCACTACATGTACGTAATTCTGCCTGTACCTGCCACCCACTTGCAGTATATTCACAATCTTATGATACAGGTACTTCCTGTTTTGGATGACAACTGTCTTCCAATTGTGCTTGCGTGCTGCATCCTGTATCATGTGCTCTGGGAGGACTATACAAGTGACTGTGCTAACACACATTAGGCAGCATAGTTCAGCTGTTGTGGGGCAATGATGCATTGCTGAGGGTGGAATATGTGCATGTAGAGAGAAAGTGCCTAAAAAAGGCCTTGGGACATCAACAGCAGATGCAAAAAATTATGTGTAGCACCCTCTAGTGTGTGCTACTAGTGTTGAGAGTAGGGAAAAAGCATATTCTGGCCAAGAATAACCTGAGTCATTGTAGAGGCCAGGGCTGGATGGCTCATTCTGGCAGCTTTTTGGTGCCTGGAAGGTTGGAGAACCTTATAGAACTAGAGGGCAGGGGTTAGCAGAAGCTGCCATGAATATTTATGGGGCCTCAGACAATCCCCAGAAGTGGGCTGGCAGGAGACTAAGACAACCCCATTAACAGACATGGGCCATTCCAGCAGGGGAGTCAGGTGGAAGATGGACAAGCAGTGCTGAGTAGAGGCTGTCTGTGGCCTTTGAGGGACCCCTTACTGGGGTTGGGTTTTACCTCAGGCCAGGTGCTCAGGAAAGCTTACCTGGAAGGATCCTAACACAGGAGGCAGTGGAAGGATTCATGGCAGAGAGGCAGCAGGACAGAGCAAGGAGAGATAGTGAGTAGATCAGCACGGTGCAGGGCTCTTTTGGAAACTGCATAGTGCTAAGTCTTTATCTTTATTACCCTGGGAGGTCACCATGTGTGTAAGCCAGTTGGGCAGGACTGGGGCAGAAAGTCAATCAGGAGGACTGGGAAGATGATCAGGCAGGCGTAGCTGGTCGCACCAGGTGGGCTAACATTTTCTGCAAGCAAGTGGACCTGGGATTAATGGCCACAGGGAAGCAGAAGGAAGAATGTCATGCTGTTTACTTATTTTACATGACTTTTTCAAGGGACTGAGAGTTCCTGCCTATAATGGGTCTTTGCTGAACTAGTAACATCCTGCTAGTTCCCACAGCAGTGAGCAGTGGGTGCTGTGCTGTGAAAACCAAGTTTTAGCAGGAGGGAGCAACAAAAGGACTTTTTGTAAATAGGGAGGAAGTGTCCCTTTTGTAGGAATAAAAAGGTATTCCTGTATAGCTGACAAAGACCACCTAGTTATAATCACAGCAATTACCACACTCACAAGACCCTCTCAGTACTGAGGAGATAACTTCATTCTAGACACAAAGAAAAGATGAGGCAGGTCTGTGTCCAAAAGCCATCTGCTTTAACCGCTTAAGGACCGCCGCTTGTACATATACATCGGCAGAGCGACACGGACAGGCATAACCACATACCTGTACGCCCCCTTTAAGATGCTGCTGTGTGGTCGCACGTGCACCGCCGGTGGCACGCTCGCGACCCTGCCCCCTTCTCTGTGAGCCTGACCGTGGGTCCCGCGGACTCGATCGCCGCGGGGACACCCGCGATCGTCTCACGGAGAGATAGAGCTCTGCCTAGTGACAATGACACTGATCTCCGCTTCGTGTAGTCGGAGCGGAGATCAGTGTCATGTCACACACAGGCCATCCCCCTACAGTAAGAAGCACTCCCTAGAAAACACTTAACCCCTACAGCGCCACCTACTGGTTAACCCCTTCACTGCCAGTGTCATTTTCACAGTAATCAATGCATTTTTATAGCACTGATCGCTGTAAAAATGACAACGGTTCCAAAAATGTGTCAAAAGTTTCCGATGTGTCCGTCATAATGTCGCAGTCATGATAAAAATCGCTGATCGCCGCCATAACTAGTAAAAAAAAAAATATTAATAAAAATGCCATAAAACAGTCCCTTATTTTGTAGAAGCTATAACTTTTGCGCAAACCAATCGATAAACGCTTATTGCGATTTTTTTTACCAAAAATATGTAGAAGAAAACGTATCAGCCTAAACTGTGGAAAAAAACATTTTTTTTATATACTTTTTGGGGATATTTATTATAGCAAAAAGTAAAAAATATTGCATTTTATTCAAAATTAACGCTCTATTTTTGTTTATAGCGCAAAAAAATAAAAATCGCAGAGGTGATCAAATACCACCAAAAGAAAGCTCTATTTCTGGGAAAAAAAGGACGTCAATTTCGTTTGGGTACAACATTGCATGACCGCGCAATTACCAGTTAAAGCAGCGCAGTTGCAAAATTGTAAAAAGACCTCTGGTCCTTAGGCTGACAAATGGTCCGGGGCTAAAGTGGTTAATTTGGGGAGGAAACAGAAGTCGTATACAAATATAATTAACCAATCACTGAAGATAAAAAGGGTGTGGTTAAATACAGGGGTGTACACTTCACATCATTCCACATAATTAATTACACATCAAATAGCCAACCCCTTAAACATGGCTGTCATGAGTCATTTAACCACTTCCATACAGGACACTTATACAGCTTCCTGCCCAGACCAATTTTCAGCTTTCGGTGCTGTTGCACTTTGAATGACAATTGCGTGGTTGTGCTACACTGTACCCAAACTAAATTTGTATCATTTTGTTCCCACACATAGAGCTTTCTTTTGGTGGTATTTAATCACCTCTGCGATTTTTATTTTCTGCTAAAATAATTTAAAAGAGACCGAAAATTTTGAAAAAAAAACATATTTTTTTTGTTTCAGTTACAAAACTTTGTAAATAAGTAAGTTTTCTCCTTCACTGATGGGCACTGATGGGGCTGCACTGACGGGCACTGATAAGGCGGCACTGATGGGCACTGATGAGGTGGCGCGGATGGGCACCGATAGGCGGCGCGGATGGGCACCGATAGGCGGCGCGGAAGGGCACGATAGGCGGCACGGATGGGCACAGATAGGCAGCATGGATGGGCACAGATAGGCGGCACGGATGGGCACATATGGGCACAGATAAGCGGCACGGATGGGCACAGATAGGCGGCACGGATGGGCACAGATAGGTGGCACGGATGGGCACAGATGGGCACAGATAAGCGGCACGGATGGGCACAGATAGGCGGCACGGATGGGCACCGATAAGCGACACGGATGGGCACTGATAGATGGCATGGTTGGGCACTGATAGGTGGCACGGATGGGCATGGATGGGCACTGATAGGTGGCATGGATGGGCACTGATAGGTGGCACTATAATGTGTTAATGGATGCCAATCAGTGCCAAACAATAATGCCTGCCAATCAGTGATGCCCATTGTGGGCACTGATTGGCATCCATTAGGGGCACTGATTGGCATCCATTAGGAGCACTGATTGGCATCCCTGGTGGTCTAGGGAGGCATACCTGGTAATGGACATCCCTGGTGGTCCAGTGGCATCCCTTGTGGTCCAGTGTGGGCATCCTCGGGGGGGCTGTGCTGATAATCTATCAGCACAAACCCCCCCTGTCAGAGGAGCAGCCGATTGGCTCTCTTCTACTCGCGTCTGACAGACGCGAGTGAGGAAAAGCCGATTACCGGCTTTTCCTGTTTACATGTGATCAGCCGTGATTGGACACGGCTGATCACGTGGTAAAGAGTCTCCGTCGGAGACTCTTTACCTAGATCGGTGTTGCGGGGTGTCAGACTGACACCCTGCAACAACGATCGCCGCGATGTGCGCCCCCGGGGGCGCGCAGCGGCTTAAAATTCTGAGGACGTCATATGACGTCCAGTCAGGATTTTAAAACCACTTTGCCGCCGTCAATCCGCTATAGGGCGGGCGGCAAGTGGTTAAAGCATGACCACCTGCCTTAATGACTCATAATCATCAGTTTGGTGTTTCTTATTAAACAGGAAGTAAGTTTCAGACAGTACACCTCAGATGCAACAACGTGTCTACGCAGACAATAGGGATGAGCTTCGTGTTCGAGTCGAACATACGTTCGACTCGAACATTGGCTGTTCGATCGTTCGGCGAAGATCGAACGATTTGGGCCGTTCGCGCCAAATTCGAGTGACGCGAACGGCCCACAATGCACTACGCCATCACAGTGTCATCCAGGCGCTGTGATTGGCCAAGCATGCACTGTGACCCCGCATGCTTGGCCAATCACAGCGCCGGCAGCGAGGAGAGCAATGATTGGCCACAGGCAGGATGCCTGTGGCCAATTATTGCTGAGGGGGTTTAGTACACGCCCCACACTATAAAAGGCCGCCAGCGCGGCGGCCTTGTGTAGTGTGTTCCGGAGCAGGGAAAGAGAAGCATAGGCAGGGACAGTGTCATTATTTTTCCTTTACTAATCCTGGATTCCTTGTGTTTAGGGACAAATAAGGATAGGTAGGGAGAGTGTCAGTGACAGTGTGCTATTCTGTGCTAATCCTTGTTTGTAGGGACAGAGAGGTACAGTGAGGGAAAGTGTCAGTGTGCTATTCTGTTCTAAACCAATCTTGCTGAACCATATTTTCAATCCTTGAGTTTAGGGACAGAGAGGTACAGTGAGGGAAAGTGTCAGTGTGCTATTCTGTGCTAAATCTTGTTTGTAGGGAGGGACAGAGTAGGACAGTGAGGGAAAGTGTCAGTGTGCTATTCTGTTCTAAACCAATTTTGCTGTTCCATATTTTCAATCCTTGAGTTTAGGGACAGAGAAGGACACTCGTGGCAATTATCAGTGTGCTATTCTGTGCTAAATCTTGTTTGTTGGGAGGGACAGAGTAGGACAGTGAGGGAAAGTGTCAGTGTGCTATTCTGTTCTAAACCAATTTTGCTGTTCCATATTTTCAATCCTTGAGTTTAGGGACAGAGAAGGACACTCGTGGCAATTATCAGTGTGCTATTCTGTGCTAAATCTTGTTTGTAGGGAGGGACAGAGTAGGACAGTGAGGGAAAGTGTCAGTGTGCTATTCTGTTCTAAACCAATTTTGCTGTTCCATATTTTCAATCCTTGAGTTTAGGGACAGAGAAGGACACTCGTGGCAATTATCAGTGTGCTATTCTGTGCTAAATCTTGTTTGTAGGGAGGGACAGAGTAGGACAGTGAGGGAAAGTGTCAGTGTGCTATTCTGTTCTAAACCAATTTTGCTGTTCCATATTTTCAATCCTTGAGTTTAGGGACAGAGAAGGACACTCGTGGCAATTATCAGTGTGCTATTCTGTGCTAAATCTTGTTTGTAGGGAGGGACAGAGTAGGACAGTGAGGGAAAGTGTCAGTGTGCTATTCTGTTCTAAACCAATTTTGCTGTTCCATATTTTCAATCCTTGAGTTTAGGGACAGAGAAGGACACTCGTGGCAATTATCAGTGTGCTATTCTGTGCTAAATCTTGTTTGTAGGGAGGGACAGAGTAGGACAGTGAGGGAAAGTGTCAGTGTGCTATTCTGTTCTAAACCAATTTTGCTGTTCCATATTTTCAATCCTTGAGTTTAGGGACAGAGAAGGACACTCGTGGCAATTATCAGTGTGCTATTCTGTGCTAAATCTTGTTTGTAGGGAGGGACAGAGTAGGACAGTGAGGGAAAGTGTCAGTGTGCTATTCTGTTCTAAACCAATTTTGCTGTACCATATTTTCAATCCTTGAGTTTAGGGACAGAGAAGGACACTCGTGGCAATTATCAGTGTGCTATTCTGTGCTAAATCTTGTTTGTAGGGAGGGACAGAGTAGGACAGTGAGGGAAAGTGTCAGTGTGCTATTCTGTTCTAAACCAATTTTGCTGTTCCATATTTTCAATCCTTGAGTTTAGGGACAGAGAAGGACACTCGTGGCAATTATCAGTGTGCTATTCTGTGCTAAATCTTGTTTGTAGCGAGGGACAGAGTAGGACAGTGAGGGAAAGTGTCAGTGTGCTATTCTGTTCTAAACCAATTTTGCTGTTCCATATTTTCAATCCTTGAGTTTAGGGACAGAGAAGGACACTCGTGGCAATTATCAGTGTGCTATTCTGTGCTAAATCTTGTTTGTAGGGAGGGACAGAGTAGGACAGTGAGGGAAAGTGTCAGTGTGCTATTCTGTTCTAAACCAATTTTGTTGTTCCATATTTTCAATCCTTGAGTTTAGGGACAGAGAAGGACACTCGTGGCAATTATCAGTGTGCTATTCTGTGCTAAATCTTGTTTGTAGGGAGGGACAGAGTAGGACAGTGAGGGAAAGTGTCAGTGTGCTATTCTGTTCTAAACCAATTTTGCTGTTCCATATTTTCAATCCTTGAGTTTAGGGACAGAGAAGGACACTCGTGGCAATTATCAGTGTGCTATTCTGTGCTAAATCTTGTTTGTAGGGAGGGACAGAGTAGGACAGTGAGGGAAAGTGTCAGTGTGCTATTCTGTTCTAAACCAATTTTGCTGTTCCATATTTTCAATCCTTGAGTTTAGGGACAGAGAAGGACACTCGTGGCAATTATCAGTGTGCTATTCTGTGCTAAATCTTGTTTGTAGGGAGGGACAGAGTAGGACAGTGAGGGAAAGTGTCAGTGTGCTATTCTGTTCTAAACCAATTTTGCTGTTGCATATTTTCAATCCTTGAGTTTAGGGACAGAGAAGGACACTCGTGGCAATTATCAGTGTGCTATTCTGTGCTAAATCTTGTTTGTAGGGAGGGACAGAGTAGGACAGTGAGGGAAAGTGTCAGTGTGCTATTCTGTTCTAAACCAATTTTGCTGTTCCATATTTTCAATCCTTGAGTTTAGGGACAGAGAAGGACACTCGTGGCAATTATCAGTGTGCTATTCTGTGCTAAATCTTGTTTGTAGGGAGGGACAGAGTAGGACAGTGAGGGAAAGTGTCAGTGTGCATCTCTGTTCTAAACCAATTTTGCTTTTCCATATTTTCAATCCTTGAGTTTAGGGACAGAGAAGGACACTCGTGGCAATTATCAGTGTGCTATTCTGTGCTAAATCTTGTTTGTAGGGAGGGACAGAGTAGGACAGTGAGGGAAAGTGTCAGTGTGCTATTCTGTTCTAAACCAATTTTGCTGTTCCATATTTTCAATCCTTGAGTTTAGGGACAGAGAAGGACACTCGTGGCAATTATCAGTGTGCTATTCTGTGCTAAATCTTGTTTGTAGGGAGGGACAGAGTAGGACAGTGAGGGAAAGTGTCAGTGTGCTATTCTGTTCTAAACCAATTTTGCTGTTCCATATTTTCAATCCTTGAGTTTAGGGACAGAGAAGGACACTCGTGGCAATTATCAGTGTGCTATTCTGTGCTAAATCTTGTTTGTAGGGAGGGACAGAGTAGGACAGTGAGGGAAAGTGTCAGTGTGCTATTCTGTTCTAAACCAATTTTGCTGTTCCATATTTTCAATCCTTGAGTTTAGGGACAGAGAAGGACACTCGTGGCAATTATCAGTGTGCTATTCTGTGCTAAATCTTGTTTGTAGGGAGGGACAGAGTAGGACAGTGAGGGAAAGTGTCAGTGTGCTATTCTGTTCTAAACCAATTTTGCTGTTCCATATTTTCAATCCTTGAGTTTAGGGACAGAGAAGGACACTCGTGGCAATTATCAGTGTGCTATTCTGTGCTAAATCTTGTTTGTAGGGAGGGACAGAGTAGGACAGTGAGGGAAAGTGTCAGTGTGCTATTCTGTTCTAAACCAATTTTGCTGTTCCATATTTTCAATCCTTGAGTTTAGGGACAGAGAAGAACACTCGTGGCAATTATCAGTGTGCTATTCTGTGCTAAATCTTGTTTGTAGGGAGGGACAGAGTAGGACAGTGAGGGAAAGTGTCAGTGTGCTATTCTGTTCTAAACCAATTTTGCTGTTCCATATTTTCAATCCTTGAGTTTAGGGACAGAGAAGGACACTCGTGGCAATTATCAGTGTGCTATTCTGTGCTAAATCTTGTTTGTAGGGAGGGACAGAGTAGGACAGTGAGGGAAAGTGTCAGTGTGCTATTCTGTTCTAAACCAATTTTGCTGTTGCATATTTTCAATCCTTGAGTTTAGGGACAGAGAAGGACACTCGTGGCAATTATCAGTGTGCTATTCTGTGCTAAATCTTGTTTGTAGGGAGGGACAGAGTAGGACAGTGAGGGAAAGTGTCAGTGTGCTATTCTGTTCTAAACCAATTTTGCTGTTCCATATTTTCAATCCTTGAGTTTAGGGACAGAGAAGGACACTCGTGGCAATTATCAGTGTGCTATTCTGTGCTAAATCTTGTTTGTAGGGAGGGACAGAGTAGGACAGTGAGGGAAAGTGTCAGTGTGCTATTCTGTTCTAAACCAATTTTGTTGTTCCATATTTTCAATCCTTGAGTTTAGGGACAGAGAAGGACACTCGTGGCAATTATCAGTGTGCTATTCTGTGCGAAATCTTGTTTGTAGGGAGGGACAGAGTAGGACAGTGAGGGAAAGTGTCAGTGTGCTATTCTGTTCTAAACCAATTTTGCTGTTCCATATTTTCAATCCTTGAGTTTAGGGACAGAGAAGGACACTCGTGGCAATTATCAGTGTGCTATTCTGTGCTAAATCTTGTTTGTAGGGAGGGACAGAGTAGGACAGTGAGGGAAAGTGTCAGTGTGCTATTCTGTTCTAAACCAATTTTGCTGTTCCATATTTTCAATCCTTGAGTTTAGGGACAGAGAAGGACACTCGTGGCAATTATCAGTGTGCTATTCTGTGCTAAATCTTGTTTGTAGGGAGGGACAGAGTAGGACAGTGAGGGAAAGTGTCAGTGTGCTATTCTGTTCTAAACCAATTTTGCTGTTCCATATTTTCAATCCTTGAGTTTAGGGACAGAGAAGGACACTCGTGGCAATTATCAGTGTGCTATTCTGTGCTAAATCTTGTTTGTAGGGAGGGACAGAGTAGGACAGTGAGGGAAAGTGTCAGTGTGCTATTCTGTTCTAAACCAATTTTGCTGTTCCATATTTTCAATCCTTGAGTTTAGGGACAGAGAAGAACACTCGTGGAAATTATCAGTGTGCTATTCTGTGCTAAATCTTGTTTGTAGGGAGGGACAGAGTAGGACAGTGAGGGAAAGTGTCCTATTCTGTTCTAAACCAATTTTGCTGAACCATATTTTCAATCCTTGAGTTTAGGGACAGAGAAGGACACTCGTGGCAATTATCAGTGTGCTATTCTGTGCTAAATCTTGTTTGTAGGGAGGGACAGAGTAGGACAGTGAGGGAAAGTGTCAGTGTGCTATTCTGTTCTAAACCAATTTTGCTGTTCCATATTTTCAATCCTTGAGTTTAGGGACAGAGAAGGACACTCGTGGCAATTATCAGTGTGCTATTCTGTGCTAAATCTTGTTTGTAGGGAGGGACAGAGTAGGACAGTGAGGGAAAGTGTCAGTGTGCTATTCTGTTCTAAACCAATTTTGCTGTTCCATATTTTCAATCCTTGAGTTTAGGGACAGAGAAGGACACTCGTGGCAATTATCAGTGTGCTATTCTGTGCTAAATCTTGTTTGTAGGGAGGGACAGAGTAGGACAGTGAGGGAAAGTGTCAGTGTGCTATTCTGTTCTAAACCAATTTTGCTGTTGCATATTTTCAATCCTTGAGTTTAGGGACAGAGAAGGACACTCGTGGCAAATATCAGTGTGCTATTCTGTGCTAAATCTTGTTTGTAGGGAGGGACAGAGTAGGACAGTGAGGGAAAGTGTCAGTGTGCTATTCTGTTCTAAACCAATTTTGCTGTTCCATATTTTCAATCCTTGAGTTTAGGGACAGAGAAGGACACTCGTGGCAATTATCAGTGTGCTATTCTGTGCTAAATCTTGTTTGTAGGGAGGGACAGAGTAGGACAGTGAGGGAAAGTGTCAGTGTGCTATTCTGTTCTAAACCAATTTTGCTGTTGCATATTTTCAATCCTTGAGTTTAGGGACAGAGAAGGACACTCGTGGCAATTATCAGTGTGCTATTCTGTGCTAAATCTTGTTTGTAGGGAGGGACAGAGTAGGACAGTGAGGGAAAGTGTCAGTGTGCTATTCTGTTCTAAACCAATTTTGCTGTTCCATATTTTCAATCCTTGAGTTTAGGGACAGAGAAGGACACTCGTGGCAATTATCAGTGTGCTATTCTGTGCTAAATCTTGTTTGTAGGGAGGGACAGAGTAGGACAGTGAGGGAAAGTGTCAGTGTGCTATTCTGTTCTAAACCAATTTTGTTGTTCCATATTTTCAATCCTTGAGTTTAGGGACAGAGAAGGACACTCGTGGCAATTATCAGTGTGCTATTCTGTGCGAAATCTTGTTTGTAGGGAGGGACAGAGTAGGACAGTGAGGGAAAGTGTCAGTGTGCTATTCTGTTCTAAACCAATTTTGCTGTTCCATATTTTCAATCCTTGAGTTTAGGGACAGAGAAGGACACTCGTGGCAATTATCAGTGTGCTATTCTGTGCTAAATCTTGTTTGTAGGGAGGGACAGAGTAGGACAGTGAGGGAAAGTGTCAGTGTGCTATTCTGTTCTAAACCAATTTTGCTGTTCCATATTTTCAATCCTTGAGTTTAGGGACAGAGAAGGACACTCGTGGCAATTATCAGTGTGCTATTCTGTGCTAAATCTTGTTTGTAGGGAGGGACAGAGTAGGACAGTGAGGGAAAGTGTCAGTGTGCTATTCTGTTCTAAACCAATTTTGCTGTTCCATATTTTCAATCCTTGAGTTTAGGGACAGAGAAGGACACTCGTGGCAATTATCAGTGTGCTATTCTGTGCTAAATCTTGTTTGTAGGGAGGGACAGAGTAGGACAGTGAGGGAAAGTGTCAGTGTGCTATTCTGTTCTAAACCAATTTTGCTGTTCCATATTTTCAATCCTTGAGTTTAGGGACAGAGAAGAACACTCGTGGAAATTATCAGTGTGCTATTCTGTGCTAAATCTTGTTTGTAGGGAGGGACAGAGTAGGACAGTGAGGGAAAGTGTCCTATTCTGTTCTAAACCAATTTTGCTGAACCATATTTTCAATCCTTGAGTTTAGGGACAGAGAAGGACACTCGTGGCAATTATCAGTGTGCTATTCTGTGCTAAATCTTGTTTGTAGGGAGGGACAGAGTAGGACAGTGAGGGAAAGTGTCAGTGTGCTATTCTGTTCTAAACCAATTTTGCTGTTCCATATTTTCAATCCTTGAGTTTAGGGACAGAGAAGGACACTCGTGGCAATTATCAGTGTGCTATTCTGTGCTAAATCTTGTTTGTAGGGAGGGACAGAGTAGGACAGTGAGGGAAAGTGTCAGTGTGCTATTCTGTTCTAAACCAATTTTGCTGTTCCATATTTTCAATCCTTGAGTTTAGGGACAGAGAAGGACACTCGTGGCAATTATCAGTGTGCTATTCTGTGCTAAATCTTGTTTGTAGGGAGGGACAGAGTAGGACAGTGAGGGAAAGTGTCAGTGTGCTATTCTGTTCTAAACCAATTTTGCTGTTGCATATTTTCAATCCTTGAGTTTAGGGACAGAGAAGGACACTCGTGGCAAATATCAGTGTGCTATTCTGTGCTAAATCTTGTTTGTAGGGAGGGACAGAGTAGGACAGTGAGGGAAAGTGTCAGTGTGCTATTCTGTTCTAAACCAATTTTGCTGTTCCATATTTTCAATCCTTGAGTTTAGGGACAGAGAAGGACACTCGTGGCAATTATCAGTGTGCTATTCTGTGCTAAATCTTGTTTGTAGGGAGGGACAGAGTAGGACAGTGAGGGAAAGTGTCAGTGTGCTATTCTGTTCTAAACCAATTTTGCTGTTCCATATTTTCAATCCTTGAGTTTAGGGACAGAGAAGGACACTCGTGGCAATTATCAGTGTGCTATTCTGTGCTAAATCTTGTTTGTAGGGAGGGACAGAGTAGGACAGTGAGGGAAAGTGTCAGTGTGCTATTCTGTTCTAAACCAATTTTGCTGTTCCATATTTTCAATCCTTGAGTTTAGGGACAGAGAAGGACACTCGTGGCAATTATCAGTGTGCTATTCTGTGCTAAATCTTGTTTGTAGGGAGGGACAGAGTAGGACAGTGAGGGAAAGTGTCAGTGTGCTATTCTGTTCTAAACCAATTTTGCTGTTCCATATTTTCAATCCTTGAGTTTAGGGACAGAGAAGAACACTCGTGGAAATTATCAGTGTGCTATTCTGTGCTAAATCTTGTTTGTAGGGAGGGACAGAGTAGGACAGTGAGGGAAAGTGTCCTATTCTGTTCTAAACCAATTTTGCTGAACCATATTTTCAATCCTTGAGTTTAGGGACAGAGAGGTACAGTGAGTGAAACTGACAGTGTGCTATTCTGTTCTAAACCAATTTTGCTGTTCCATATTTCAAATCCTTGAGTTTAGGGACAGAGAAGGATAGGCAGGGGACAGTGTCAGTGTCATTGTTGCTAAGCCTCCTGCACAGTATACACCTGAAGGTAGCCCTTATTGCTCTTTTTCCCATTTACCTGCAGGCCATCCATTAAAATGTCTGGAAGGCAAACAAGGAGAGGCAGACAGTCAGGAGGCAAAAAAAGAGGGCAAGCAGGCTCTGTGTCTGGGGGCAACAGTGCTGGTCGTGGACGCGGTGCATTGTCATCAGCACATGGCCATGGGACACGCTTGTCCTTCTTTTCGGCAGCTGGACATGTTGAGCCACATCATGCCGAAGACTTGGTAGAGTGGATGACCAAGCCCACCTCATCCTCCTCATCCTCTCTCACCCAGGCTCAGGGTACTGGCAAAGCAGCTGCCAAAGCGTCCTCTTCTCTGGTATCATTATCTTCATTAGTCAATCCTTCCCTAGACCCACTATGTCCTCCTCCTGAGGAGTCCCCCGAACTGTTTGAGCACAGTGTTGGGTACATGCTCCAGGAGGATGCCCAGCGTTTGGAAGGATCTGATGATGATACCCAGCTAGAGGAAGGCAGCAGCGTGAGAGCAGAGAGAGGGGATGCTCAAGAAGGACACCAATCTGGCAGTCATGCTCCAGCAGCTGCAGCATACTGCCAGATTGGCTCCAGTGATGAGGAGGGAGGGGATGATGAGGTCACTGACTCCACGTGGGTGCCTAATAGGAGAGAGGAGGAGGAGGAGGAGAATGAGGAGGAGGCACATCTCCAACGAGGCAGGATGCCCTTGAGTGGCCAGCGTATGGGCAGCACACCGACGGAATCACACCGCAGAGGTCCGCCTGTGCAGGGCGCTGCCTCTGCCCGTCATTCAAAAAGTTCTTTGGTGTGGGCCTTTTTTGAGGCGAGTGCATCAGATCGCACAGCTGCTGTTTGCAACATATGTCTCAAGCGTATATCGCGTGGCCAAAACATCAGCCGCTTGGGCACCACATGCTTGATCAGACATATGTTGACCTGCCATGCAGCTCGTTGGCAAGCCTACCTTAAAGACCCACACCAAAGAACAAAGCTGACCTCTTCTTGCACCGCATCAGCTGGGATCTCCAACCCCACTATACCTTCACTCCTCTCTGAAACCTGCTCTGAGAGGAATGAAGGTGTAGAATTAGGTGTGTCACAGGCAAGTACTTGCGGGCACTCTGCTAGCAGTACACCAACGTCCGATTCTAGCAGGCAAACTTCCCTGCCCCAGCTGCTGGACCGTCGAAAGAAGTTCACTCCCAGCCATCCACATGCCCAGCGGTTGAATGCTAGCTTGGCTAAATTGCTAGCGCTTCAACTGCTGCCTTTTCAGTTGGTAGACTCGGCCCCCTTCCGTGAGTTTGTGCAATGTGCGGTTCCTCAGTGGCAGGTTCCCAAACGCCACTTTTTTGCACGGAAGGAGATTCCGGCTCTCTACAGGCATGTGGAAGGCAATGTCTTGGCCTCCCTGGACAGGGTGGTCAGCGGTAAGGTGCATATTACCGCTGACTCATGGTCCAGCAGGCATGGACAGGGACGTTACCTTTCTTTCACGGCCCATTGGGTCACTCTTTTGGCAGCTGGGAAGGATGCAGGACAAGGTGCAGTAGTGTTGGAGGTTGTTCCACCGCCACGCCTCCAAAATGCTACTACTGGTTGTGACACACCTCTCTCCTCCACCCCCTCCTCTTCTTCTTCCTCCATGGCCTCTTCCTGTGGTTTGTCCTCGGAACCAGCGGTGCTCCGTAGGCGTTCAAGGGGCTACGCAAGTACGCAGGCAAAAAGATGCCATGCCGTGCTTGCGCTGGTGTGTTTGGGTGACAGGAGCCACACTGGGGCAGAGGTCCTGTCTGCTCTGCAGGGGCAGGCCGAGAGGTGGTTGACGCCACGCCAGCTTAAGCCAGGAATGGTGGTTTGCGACAATGGCACCAACCTCCTCTCCGCCCTCCGACAGGGACAACTGACCCATGTGCCCTGTCTGGCTCACGTCCTTAACCTGGTGGTGCAGCGGTTCTTGGGCAGGTACCCGGGCTTACAGGATGTCCTGAGGCAGACCAGGAAAGTCTGTGTGCATTTCCGCAGATCTTATAATGCCAGTGCTCGCCTGGCTGAGCTGCAAAAGGAGTTGAACCTGCCCAAGAACTGCCTTATATGTGACATGCCCACCAGGTGGAACTCAACGTTGGCCATGCTGCAGCGGCTGCACACGCAGCAGAGGGCCATCAATGAGTACCTGTGCAACTACGGCACCAGGACAGGGTCAGGGGAGCTCGGGTTTTTTTCACCACGCCAGTGGGGTATGATCAGGGATGCATGCACTGTCCTGGCATTTGAGGAGGCCACGAGGATGGTGAGCAGTGACAGTGCATGCATCAGTGACACTGTACCTCTTGTCCACCTGTTGGAGCACACGCTGCATGGAATAATGGACAGGGCACTTGAGGCAGAACAGAGGCAGGAAGAGGAGGACTTCCTTGCCTCTCAAGGCCCCCTTTACCCAGACAGTGTTCCTTCTGTCCCACCCATCGCACAGGAAGAGGAGGAGGAGGAGGAGGAGGAGGAGGAGGATTGTGTCAGCATGGAGGTGGAGGCTGGCACTCAGCATCATCAGCAGCAGTCTTTTAGGGATGATTTACAGTCCCAAGAAACCAGTGGACTTGTACGTGGCTGGGAGGAGGTGGCTGCGGATCATGACGTCCTTAGTGACCCAGAGGACTCCGGACTGAATGCCTCAGCTAACCTACGCTGCATGGCCTCCCTGATCCTGCAAAGTCTGCGGAAGGATCCTCGTATTCTTCGGATCAAGGAGAGGGACCATTACTGGCTGGCCACTCTACTTGATCCACGGTACAAGGGTAAGGTTGCGGACCTTATCGTACCGTCGCAGAGGGAGCAGAGGATGAGACAACTCCGGGAGGCCTTGCAGAAAGGTCTGTGCAACGCGTTCCCAGAGACTGGGAGGTTACAAACTCCTGGTCCTGGACAACGAGTTGCTGAGGCTTCGGGCAGTCAAAGAAGGAGCGGTAGGGAAGGTGGCCGTCTGACCGATGCGTTCAGACAATTCTTTAGTCCGCAGCCCCAAAGTATGATCGGTTCCAGCAACCATCGCCAGCGTCTGATATACATGGTCCAGGAATACCTAGGGGCAAGGTCAGACTTGGACACCTTCCCCACCGAAAATCCTCTGGCTTACTGGGTCTTGAGGATGGATCACTGGCCAGAGCTTGCACAGTATGCAATTGAGCTACTGGCCTGTCCTGCATCCAGCGTTCTTTCAGAATGCACATTCAGTGCTGCTGGAGGATTTGTCACGGATCACAGGGTGCGCCTGTCCACCGACTCGGTTGATCGACTGACTTTCATCAAGATGAACCAGTCTTGGATCACCACCAGCTACCACACACCAGATGCTGATATAACAGACTAATTGATTTTAAAATGTCACATCCCTTCAAGACTGATGCTGATGCTGAGTGCCTGTGCTGTTATGTTGACTGGCTATCCTCCTCCTCCTCCTCAATGATACGATTAATGATGATAGCTTGGAAGATCATTTTGGTTTATGGGTGACGCCACCAGTGGCTAAGGCCCAATTTTTCAGCCCCTGTTTAACAGGGGCGTGTAATTAAAATTTTTGATGCAATACTTTGCAACAGGCCTCATTGCTGTGCTCCAAGTACAGTATCTGTGAGGGGTTGCAGTGTTGTGCCACCAGTGCCTAAGGCCCAATTTTTCAGCCCCTGTTCAACAGGGGCATGCAATTATAATTATTGATCTAATAATTCATAGCAGGGCCCATTGCTGCGCCCACCAAGAGTAACTGTCAGGCCTTACAGTGTTGTGGCACCAGCACCACCATCACCACCACCACCACCACCAAAGGCCCAATTTTTCAGCCCCTCTTCAACAGGGGCATGCAATTATAATTATTGATCGAATAATTCACAGCAGGACCCATTGCTGCGCCCACCAAGAGTAACTGTCAGGCCTTACAGTGTTGTGGCACCAGCACCACCATCACCACCACCACCACCACCACCACCAAAGGCCCAATTTTTCAGCCCCTATTCAACAGGGGCATGCAATTATAATTATTGATCTAATAATTCACAGCAGGGCCCATTGCTGCGCCCACCAAGAGTAACTGTCAGGCCTTACAGTGTTGTGGCACCAGCACCACCATCACCACCACCACCACCACCAAAGGCCCAATTTTTCAGCCCCTGTTCAACAGGGGCATGCAATTATAATTATTGTTCGAATAATTCACAGCAGGGCCCATTGCTGCGCCCACCAGGAGTAACTGTCAGGCCTTACAGTGTTGTGGCACCAGCACCACCATCACCACCACCACCACCACCAAAGGCCAAATTTTTCAGCCCCTGTTCAACAGGGGCATGCAATTATAATTATTGTTCGAATAATTCACAGCAGGGCCCATTGCTGCGCCCACCAAGAGTAACTGTCAGGCCTTACAGTGTTGTGGCACCAGCACCACCACCACCAAAGGCCCAATTTTTCAGCCCCTATTCAACAGGGGCATGCAATTATAATTATTGATCTAATAATTCACAGCAGGGCCCATTGCTGCGCCCACCAAGAGTAACTGTCAGGCCTTACAGTGTTGTGGCACCAGCACCACCATCAAAGGCCCAATTTTTACTACCACTGATCAACAATTATATGTTATTACAATTCCTGATATAATAGTTGACAGCAGGGCGTTCCAGCACCCACCAAGAATAACTGTGAGTGCTTTCAGTGTTGTGCCAACACCAACACCTAAGGGGCCAATTTCTGCAGAGTATATACGGCAGGTCCCTACTTTCAAACATCCAACTTACAAACTACTACTACTTGCAAACGGAAGAAGACAACAGGAAGTGAGAGGAAATCTACCCCTTGGAAGGAAAATTCTCTCCTGTAAGAATTAATATGGGAGAAAGGTGTCTCCTCTCTACTGATGCTTTATCACCAATCCTTGTTTCAATAAAAACACCACATTTCAAAAACAGTTGTCATTGGGACGCAAAGTGAGGTGAAATGTTCTGAACAGGGGCACAGACAGCAAAAAAAATGTGACAGGGGTGATAACCGTTCCCTATGTTTTCCAAAAAGCTAAAAAAAAGGAATTTGGCATGGAGCTACACTTAAACAATGCAGCTGTTCAAAATTACAAACAGATTCTACATAAGAACAAACCTACAGTCCCTGTCTTGTATGCACCGCCTGTATACGGCTGTTCAGAGTATATAGGGCCTTTTTTATTTTGTGTGCGGGGTTCCCCTTAATATCCATACAAGACCCAAAGGGGCTGGTAATGGGCTGGGGTAGGGGGGGGGGGTTGATGGGGTAGCTATGCCATTTTTCATAAAGATTTTCATCCATATTACCGGGACCAGACATTGCATTAAAGCCGCAAGCAGTTTTAAATGGCTTTTTTTCCTTTAGAAATGTTATTTTGTGCAGGGACAGTTCTAAACACGGGAAACACGTGGCACTTCACAGGCATACTTTAGACACCCCCCAGGTACAATATTTAAAGGAATATTTGACTTTTTTTTTTTCACTTTATGCATCATTAAAATGACTGCTCCCGGAAAACGTCCGTTTTTAAAACTTCTTTTTGCATTGATACATGTCCCCTGGTGCAGAAGCCGGGTTCCCAAACTCTGTTTCGGACAATAACATGGATAATAGTCGTTATAATTAGCACTTTAGAATCCGAACGTTCGCATCCATTGTATTTAATAGGGTTCTAATGTTCGTGCGAACTTTCGGTCCGTTCGCGGGTTCTGGTGCGAACCGAACCCGGGGGTGTTCGGCTCATCACTAGCAGACAATTTCTATGCATAGTACATTCCTGTGTGCTTTTGCAGAAAGTCATAAAGTTAAGCCTTAAGCATAGGGATGAGCCGAACACCCCCGGGTTCGGTTCGCACCAGAACCTTCGAACGGACCGAAAGTTTGCGCGAATTTTCGAACCCTATTCGTTATAATGGACGCGAACGTTCGAAATCAAAATTGCTAATTACAACGGCCAATATGCATGTTAATGTCATAAAACAGGTTTGGGGACCCGGGTCCTGCCCCAGGGGACATATATCAATGCAAAAAGAAATTTTAAAAACTAACGTTTTTTCGGGAGCAGTCATTTTAATGATGCATAAAGTGAAAAAAATAAAGTGAAATTTTCCTTTAAATATGGTACCTGGGGGGTGTCTAAAGTATGCCTGTGAAGTGGCATGTGTTTCCCGTGTTTAGAACTGTTCTTGCACAAAATGACATTTGTAAAGGAAAAAAAGAAGCCATTTAAAACCACTTGCGGCTTTAATGTCATGTCTTGTCCTGGCCCCCATATGGCTGAAAATCCTTGAGAAAAATGGCATGGCTACCCCATCACCCCCCCCCCCCCCCCCACCCCAGCCCCTTTGGGTCTTGTATGGATATTAAGGGGGACCCCGCACCCAAAATAAAACCCTATACCTACAACCCTATATACTCTGAACAGCAGTATATAGGTGGTGCAAACAAGACACGGACTGTAGGTTTGTTCTTAAGTAGAATCTGAACAGGTACATTATGAAGTGTAGCTCCAACCCCAAAAAATCTATTTTTAAGCTTTTTGGAGAACATAGGGAGGGGTTATCACCCCTGTAACATTTGCTGTCTTTGCACATCTGTTCAGAACATGTCACCTTTGGTGGTGGTGGTGGTGGTGGTGGTGGACGGTGTTGCCACAAGACTGTAAGCCCTCACAGTTACTCTTGGTGGGTGCAGGAATGGGCCCTGCTGTGAGATATTAGATCAAGATTTGTAATTGCATGCACCTGTTGAACAGGGCAGAAAAATTGGGCCTTTGGTGGTGGTGGTGGTGGTGGTGGTGGACGGTGTTGCCACAAGACTGTAAGCCCTCACAGTTACTCTTGGTGGGTGCAGGAATGGGCCCTGCTGTGAGTTATTAGATCAAGATTTGTAATTGCATGCACCTGTTGAACAGGGCAGAAAAATTGGGCCTTTGGTGGTGGTGGTGGTGGTGGACGGTGTTGCCACAAGACTGTAGGCCCTCATAGTTACTCTTGGTGGGCGCAGGAATGGGCCCTGCTGTGAACTATTAGATCAAGATTTGTAATTACACGCCCCTGTTAAACAGGGGCTGAAAAATTGTGCCTTAGGCATTGGTGCTGGTGCCACAACACTGCAACCCCTCACAGATACTGTACTTGGAGCACAGCAGTCACACCTGTTGCGAAGCATCTTTTTAAAAAATTGTAATTACACGCCCCTGTTATACAGGGGCTGAAAAATTGTGCCTTAGGCACTGGTGTGGTGGCATGGATCATTGAGGAGGAGGAAGAGGATAGTCAGTGAACATAACAGGACAGTCACTCAGCATCAGCATAGGCAGTCTTGAAGGGATGTGACATTATAAATTATTCCGTTATATCGGCTTCAGGTGTCTGGTAGCTGGTGGTGATCCAAGACTGATTCATTTTTATGAAGGTCAGTCGATCAACCGAGTCGGTGGACAGGCGCACCCTATGATCGGTGACAAATCCTCCAGCAGCACTGAATGTGCGTTCGGAAAGAACGCTGGATGCAGGACAGGCCAGTAGCTCAATTGCATACTGTGCAAGCTCTGGTCAGTGATCCATCCTCAGGACCCAGTAAGCCAGAGGATTTTCGGTGGGAAAGGTGTCCAAGTCTGACCTTGCCCCTAGGTATTCCTGCACCATGTATATCAGACGCTGGCGATGGTTGCTGGAACCGATCATACCTTGGGGCTGCGGACTAAAAAATTGTCTGAACGCATCGGTCAGGCGTCCACCTTCCCCACCGCTCCTTCTGCTACTGACCGAAGCCTCAGCAACTCGTCGTCCAGGACCAGGAGTTTGTAATCTCCCAGTTTCTGGGAACGCGTTGCACAGACCTTTCTGCAAGGCCTCCCTGAGATGTCTCATCCTCTGCTCCCTCTGCGACGGCAAGATAAGGTCCGCAACCTTACCCTTGTACCGTGGATCAAGGAGAGTGGCCAGCCAGTAATGGTCCCTCTCCTTGATCCGAAGAACACGAGGATCCTTCCGCAGGCTTTGCAGGATCAGGGAGGCCATGCAGCGTAGGTTAGCTGAGGCATTCGGTCCGGAGTCTTCTGGGTCACTGAGGATGACATGATCGCCAGCCACCTCCTCCCAGCCACGTACAAGTCCACTGGTTTGTTGGGACTGTACATCATCCCTAAAAGACTGCTGCTGCTGATGCTGAGTGCCAGGCTCCACCTCCATGCTCACACAATCCTCCTCCTCCTCATCCTCTTCCTGTGTGATGGGTGGGACAGAAGGAACACTGTCTGGATAAAGGGGGCCTTGAGAGGCAAGGAAGTCCTCCTCTTCCTGCCTCTGTTCTGCCTCAAGTGCTCTGTCCATTATTCCACGCAGCGTATGCTCCAACAGGTGGACAAGAGGTACAGTGTCACTGATGCATGCACTGTCACTGCTCACCATCCTCGTGGCCTCCTCAAATGGTGAGAGGACAGTGCATGCATCCCTGATCATGCTCCACTGGCGTGGGGAAAAAAAGCCAAGCTCCCCTGACCCTGTCCTGGTGCCGTAGTCGCAAAGGTACTCATTGATGGCCCTCTGCTGCGTGTGCAGTCGCTGCAGCATGGCCAACGTTGAGTTCCACCTGGTGGGCATGTCACATATTAGGCGGTTCTTGGGCAGGTTCAGCTCCTTTTGCAGCTCAGTCAGCCGAGCACTGGCATTATAAGATCGGTGGAAATGCACACAGACTTTCCTGGCCTGCCTCAGGACATCCTGTAAGCCTGGGAACCTGCCCAAGAACCGCTGCACCACCAGGTTGAGGACGTGAGCCATACAGGGCACATGGGTGAGCTTCCCCTGTCGCAGGGCGGAGAGGAGGTTGGTGCCATTGTCAGAAACGACCATTCCTGGCTTAAGCTGGCGTGGCGTCAACCACCTCTCGGCCTGCCCCTGCAGAGCTGCCAGAACCTCTGGCCCAGTGTGGCTCCTGTCCCCCAAACACACCAGCGCAAGCACGGCATGGCATCTTTTTGCCTGCGTACTCGCGTAGCCCCTTGTACGCCTACGGAGCACCGCTCGTTCCGAGGACAGAGCACTCGAAGAGGACATGGAGGAAGAAGAAGAGGAGGGGGTGGAGGAGAGAGGTGTGTCACAACCAGTAGTAGCATTTTGGAGGCGTGGTGGCGGAACAACCTCCAACACTACTGCACCTTGTCCTGCATCCCTCCCAGCTGCCAATAGAGTGACCCAATGGGCCGTGAAAGAAAGATAACGTCCCTGTCCATGCCTGCTGGACCATGAGTCAGCGGTAATATGCACCTTACCGCTGACCGCCCTGTCCAGCGAGGCATGGACATTGCCTTCCACATGCCGGTAGAGAGACGGAATCGCCTTCCGTGAGAAAAAGTGGCGTTTGGGAACCTGCCACTGAGAAACCGCACATTGAAAAAACTCACGGAAGGGGGCCGAGTCTACCAACTGAAAAGGCAGCAGTTGAAGTGCTAGAAATTTAGCCAAGCTAGCATTCAACCGCTGGGCATGTGGATGGCTGGGAGTATACTTCTTTCGACGGTCCAGCAGCTGGGGCAGGGAAATTTGCCTGCTACAATCGGACGTCGGTGTACTGCAAGTACTTGGTTGTGACACACCTAATTCTACACCTTCAGTCCTCTCAGAGCAGCTTTCAGAGAGGACTGAATATATAGTGGGGATGGAGATCCCAGCTGATGAGGAGCAAGGAGAGGTCCGCTTTGTTCTTTGGTGTGGGTCTTTTATGTGTGCTTGCCAACGAGCTGCATGGCAGGTCGACATATGTCTGCTCATGCTTGTGGTGCCCAAGCGGCTGATGTTTTGGCCACGCGAGATACGCTTGAGACAAATATTGCAAATAGCAGTGGTGCGATCTGATGCACTCGTCTCAAAAAAGGCCCACACCAAAGAACTTTTGTGATAACGTGCAGAGGCAGCGCCCTGCACAGGCGGAGCTCTGCGGTGTGGTACAGTTGCTGTGCTGGCCTCTAGCTGGCCTCCAGGGGGCATCCTGCCTCGTTGGACTTGTGACGCTGCATCCTCCTCCTCCTCCTCCTCCTCCTCCTCTCTCCCTTCAGGCACCCACGTGGAGTCAGTGACCTCATCATCCCTTCCCTCTTCACCACTAGAGCAAACCTGGCAGTAAGCTGCAGCTGGTGGAACAGTACTGCCAGATTGCTGTCCTTCAGCATCCCCTCTCTCTGCGCGCACACTACTGACTTCCTCAAGCTGGGTATCATCATCCGAGCCTTCGAATCGTTGGGCATCCTCCTGGAGCATGTACCCAACACTGTGCTCAAACAGTTCGGGGGACTCCTCAGGAGGACATGGTGGGTCTAGGGAAGGGGTGGCTGATGATGCCATTGAGTACGCGTTGGCAGCTGCTCTGCCAGTACCCTGAGCCTGGGTGAGAGAGGATGAGGAGGATGGGGAGGGCTTGGTCATCCATTCTACCAAGCCTTCGGCATGATGCGGCTCCACATGTCCAGCTGCCGAAAACAAAGACAAGCGTGTCCCATGGCCACGTGCTGATGACGATGCACGACCACGTCCACGGCCAGCACTGTTGTCTCTAGAAACAGAGCCTGCCTGCCCTGTGTTCTTGCCTCGGCACGCTCTGCCTCTCCTTGGCGGTCTTCCAGCCATTGTAGTCGGTAGTGTATATAGTATAAAAAATAGAGCTCCTATGTGTGCTCACAACACACTGTAGGTCCTATGGGTGCTGACACTAACACACTATAGGTACTATGTGTGCTGCTGACAAGAAAATATAGGAGCTCTGTTTGCTGCCACTAACACACTAGAAGTCCTATGGGTGCTGCTGAGAAGAAAATATAGGAGCTCTGTGTGATGCCACTAACACACTAGAAGTCCTATGGGTGCTGCTGAGAAGAAAATATAGGAGCTCTGTGTGATTCCACTAACACACTAGAAGTCCTATTGGTGCTTCTGAGATGAAAATATAGGAGCTCTGTGTGATGCCACTAACACACTAGAAGTCCTATGGGTGCTGCTGAGAAGAAAATATAGGAGCTCTGTGTGATGCCACTAACACACTAGAAGTCCTATTGGTGCTTCTGAGATGAATATATAGGAGCTCTGTGTGATGCCACTAACACACTAGAAGTCCTATGGGTGCTGCTGAGAAGAAAATATAGGAGCTCTGTGTGATGCCACTAACACACTAGAAGTCCTATGGGTGCTTCTGAGAAGAAAATATAGGAGCTCTGTGTGATGCCACTAACACACTAGAAGTCCTATGGGTGCTGCTGAGAAGAAAATATAGGAGCTCTGTTTGCTGCCACTAACACACTAGAAGTCCTATGGGTGCTGCTGAGAAGAAAATATAGGAGCTCTGTGTGATGCCACTAACACACTAGAAGTCCTATTGGTGCTTCTGAGATGAAAATATAGGAGCTCTGTGTGATGCCACTAACACACTAGAAGTCCTATGGGTGCTGCTGAGAAGAAAATATAGGAGCTCTGTGTGATGCCACTAACACACTAGAAGTCCTATGGGTGCTTCTGAGATGAAAATATTAGGAGCTCTGTGTGATGCCACTAACACACTAGAAGTCCTATGGGTGCTGCTGAGAAGAAAATATAGGAGCTCTGTTTGCTGCCACTAACACACTAGAAGTCCTATGGGTGCTGCTGAGAAGAAAATATAGGAGCTCTGTGTGATGCCACTAACACACTAGAAGTCCTATGGGTGCTTCTGAGATGAAAATATAGGAGCTCTGTGTGATGCCACTAACACACTAGAAGTCCTATGGGTGCTTCTGAGAAGAAAATATAGGAGCTCTGTGTAATGCCACTAACACACTAGAAGTCCTATGGGTGCTGCTGAGAAGAAAATATAGGAGCTCTGTGTGATGCCACTAACACACTAGAAGTCCTATTGGTGCTTCTGAGATGAAAATATAGGAGCTCTGTGTGATGCCACTAACAAACTAGAAGTCCTATGGGTGCTTCTGAGAAGAAAATATAGGAGCTCTGTGTGATGCCACTAACACACTAGAAGTCCTATGGGTGCTGCTGAGAAGAAAATATAGGAGCTCTGTGTGATGCCACTAACACACTAGAAGTCCTATGGGTGCTTCTGAGATTAAAATATAGGAACTCTGTGTGATGCCACTAACACACTAGAAGTCCTATGGGTGCTGCTGAGAAGAAAATATAGGAGCTCTGTGTGATGCCACTAACACACTAGAAGTCCTATGGGTGCTTCTGAGAAGAAAATATAGGAGCTCTGTGTGATGCCACTAACACACTAGAAGTCCTATGGGTGCTGCTGAGAAGAAAATATAGGAGCTCTGTGTGATGCCACTAACACACTAGAAGTCCTATGGGTGCTTCTGAGATGAAAATATAGGAGCTCTGTGTGATGCCACTAACACACTAGAAGTCCTATGGGTGCTGCTGAGAAGAAAATATAGGAGCTCTGTTTGCTGCCACTAACACACTAGAAGTCCTATGGGTGCTGCTGAGAAGAAAATATAGGAGCTCTGTGTGATGCCACTAACACACTAGAAGTCCTATGGTTGCTTCTGAGATGAAAATATAGGAGCTCTGTGTGATGCCACTAACACACTAGAAGTCCTATGGGTGCTTCTGAGATGAAAATATAGGAGCTCTGTTTGCTGCCACTAACACACTAGAAGTCCTATGGGTGCTGCTGAGAAGAAAATATAGGAGCTCTGTTTGCTGCCACTAACACACTAGAAGTCCTATGGGTGCTGCTGAGAAGAAAATATAGGAGCTCTGTTTGCTGCCACTAACACACTAGAAGTCCTATGGGTGCTTCTGAGATGAAAATATAGGAGCTCTGTGTGAAGCCACTAACACACTAGAAGTCCTATGGGTGCTGCTGAGAAGAAAATATAGGAGCTCTGTTTGCTGCCACTAACACACTAGAAGTCCTATGGGTGCTGTTGGGGTGCAATGCTGTGCTAACAGCACTGCGGTTGGTACTACTGCAATACTGTACTAACAGTAAGCACGCACCAGACTAATCCCCAGCAGCAGCTAATAACACACTAACTGTGCAATCAGCAGCAATGATCGATCAATGACTTAGGTAGCAATGGTTTAGCAAAGAAATAGCCAATGGTTTAGCAAAGAAGAGCAAATCTTTCAGTATCAAGCAAAGACAGAATCAGCAGACTGATCTCTCCTAAAGCCGGAACTCATGTGACCGGGGCCGACGGCGTGGCGGCCTTTTAAATGGTGGGGCGTGTACTAAAGCCCCTGAGCTGTAATTGGCTACAGGCGTCCTGCCTGTAGCCAATTATTGCTCTCCGAGTTTCGGGCGCTGTGATTGGCCAAGCATGCGGGGTCACAGTGCATGCTTGGCCAATCATCAGCCAGCAATGCACTGCGCCGGCCGCGCCGGCCGCAATGCATTGCGGGGCCGCTCGCATCACACGAATGTGATGCGAACGGCCCAAATAGTTCTGGGCTCGCCGAGCGAGCGAACGCCCGGTGCTCGATTCGAACGTGGGTTCGAATCGAGCACCGGGCCCATCCCTACTTAAGCATATGAACCTTTAGATCTCTTAACATGGCGTCAATATGGTTCAGTCATATTTACTCATATTACTACACCTTTGTTTATAGTTCGGGACATTTTTTCAACTTGGGCATCCCATAATTCTCTACTCCATCCAAGTTAGCAACCCTTAATAAAACATAAAAAACAAGCCAAGGACTGATTTCTGTGTTGGAATGTATGAAGGAAATGCTGTGTGACTGGCTGTGCAGCAGTGGGGACCTGGGTAATAGCGACCCCTATGGGGGTAGTGCTACAGATGGAAAAAAGGTGACAAAAGTATTAGAATGAATACATGACAGTTGTTTATGATACACAGTGCTTAGCAAACTAAGTATTATTAGTTAGGATTTAGATCTATTTTAATAAATATGTTTATTTGAATATTCATGTAAGGGTTTGTTTTGATAAAATTAAAAAATAAAAACACATACGTGTGCTTAGATTATCTATTTTCCCTTCACAATATATTTTGCTCAGCAAATGAATCAATTTGTTTGCTAGTAGATAAATAAAAAACACTCAATAGAATTTAACAGATTTACATGACTTTTTATTAGAAAAGTTAAGTAACTTTTATGTTCTCCGTAATGTCAGGGGGAATAAAGATTTATTCACAGTGTCTCCTGGCAAAATGCCTTTAGAACAGTTTCATAGCCAATTCCCAGATCTCCTAGAAGCAGCTCTGCAGTTCTGTCAAGTCGCATATGTCACAGGCATATCTCTAGCTTAGTGATTGGTGAGGGCTGCCTCTCAGGTATGGCATACCCTCTTTTATCCTTGAACTTTGGCAGGAGCCTGGGTTATGAAGAGAAATGTTCCCCATTCCCGTTTGTGTCTATTGCTAATGATTCTGGGAAGATGGATTAAACAAAACGCTGTCAGGAGAAGCAATGCACATTTCATAAGTTAACTGTTAGCAAATATAGAGTATAACGTGTCAAGTGACAACCCTGCAGAATAACTAAGGTGTGCACATGTTGTCTATGTCCTACACCGTCTCCAAAGTGATATTTTAGGTGAACTGTGGTGTGCTGAGTCACCAGTAATATACAGTGCCTTGAAAAAGTATTCATACCCCTTAAAACTTTCCACATTTTGTCATGTTACAACCAAAAACGTAAATGTCATTTATTGGGATTTTATGTGATAGACCAACACAAAGTTGCACACAATTGTAATGTGAAAGGAAAATTATAAATTGTTTTCCAAATGTTTTACAAATAAATATGTGAAAAGTGTGGCGTGCATTTGTATTCAGCCCTCTTTACTCTGATACCCCTAATTAAAATCTAGTGGAACCAAATGCCTTAAAAGGTCACCTAATTAGTAAATAGAGTCCACCTGTGTGTGATTTGATCTCAGCATAAATTCAGCTGTTCTGTGACACCCTCAGAGATTTGTTAGAGAACCTTAGTGAACAAACAACATCATGAAGGCCACAAAACACACCAGACAGGTCAGGGATAAAGTTGTAAACATTATTTAAAGCAGGGTTTAGGTTATAAAAAAAAAAAACCCAAGCTTTGAACATCTCACGGAGCACTGTTCAATCCATCATCTGAAAATGGAAAGAGTATGGCACAACTGCAAACCTACCAAGACATAGCTGTCCACCTAAACTGACAGGCCGGGCAAGGAGAGCATTAATCAGAGAAGCAGCCAAGAGGCCCATGGTAACACTGGAGGATCTGCAGAGATCCGCAGCTCAGGTGGGAGAATCTGTCCACAGGACAACTATTCGTCATGCACTCCACAAATCTGGCCTTTATGGAAGAGTGGCAGGAAGAAAGCCATTGTTGAAAGAAAGCCATAAGAAGTCCCGTTTGCAGTTTGTGAAAAGCTATGTGGGGGACACAGCAAACATGTGGAAGAAGGTGCTCTGGTCAGATGAGACCTGAAAGCAAAACGCTATGTTTGGCAGAAAACTAACACTGCACATGACCCTGAACACACCATCCTCACTGTGAAACATGGTGGTGGCAGCATCATTGTGGGGATGCTTTTCTTCAGCAGGGACAAGGAAGCTGGTCAGAGTTGATGGGTAGATGGATGGAGCCAAATACAGGGCAATCTTAGAAGAAAATCTGTTACAGTCTGCAACAGACTTCGGACTGGGGAGGAAGTTCATCTTCCAGCAGGACAACAACCCTAAACATACAGCCATTCATGTGTTCAAATGGCCCAGTCAAAGTCCAGACCTAAATCTAATTGAGAATCTTTGGCAAGACTTGAAAATTGCTGTTCACAAGAAGAATGAGCAAAAATGTCACTCTCTAGATGTGCAAAGCTGGTAGAGACATAACCAAAAAGACTTGCAACTGTAATTGCAGAGAAAGGTGGTTCTACAAAGTATTGACTCCAAGGAGGCTGAATACAAATGCACGCCACACTTTTCACATATTTATTTGTAAAAAAATTTGGAAACCATTTTCCTTTCACTTCACAATTATGTGCCACTTTGTGTTAGACTATCACTTAAGATCCCAATAAAATACATTTATGTTTTTGACAAAATGGGGAAAATTTCAAAGGGTATAAATACTTTTTCAAGGCACTGTATAGTAGCAGAAAAAAAGCCTAATGAACATAGGGTAGTGGCTGCTAGTGCCATCTCACCCATAGGTGATCACCAGGAAAAGGGGATGTGGGTTGGATTTGTCTAGGCACTAATAACACGACAACAAAATCATATAAAAGTATATTTATTACATAAAAAGAACTATACAATTAAAAACATAGGCCAAACCCCACAGCACAAGAACAGTGTTTGTAGGTAACGGAGCCACCGTGACAGTCTGCTTAGGGTGGAGAGAGGCGAAAACCTCAACCGGTTTCGCGCTTAACACCGCTTCTTCAGGAGGGTCTGTACAATACATAATATACAGTAAGTACACTAGCAAAAAAGAAAAAACATACAAATACAGTACATAAAGTTAAAATTTTTAAGTAGCATGGGTACAGTCAATGTCAAGGATGTCTATCCGCTCACCGTGTTCAATTCATGGATCAACCGACTGTTCAATGGATACCCCCCGCGGCGAACGAGGGGGACATGTGTGGTGCTCTCTAATAAAATTTATTAATAGCTATTAAAGTAAGGTCATTCATATAATTAAGGAAATTTTAAAATGAACACCGGGTATGAGTGTTAGGGAGGACAAGGGAGGGAAAGAAACGGGAAGGGAGAAGGGGGAAGGGGGAGGGGGAAAAAAGGAGAAAGGGGGAGAGGCAGAAGGAAGGAGGGAACGAAAGGGGTGAGGGGGGAGGGGGGAAAGGAAGGGAGGGGAGGAGGAGGCACGGGGTATGGAATGGGGAATGGAGGGAAAAGAAAGGGGGGGAAAAAAGGGGGGAAGGGAAAGGAGGGGAAAGAGGGGTTGAAAGGAAAGGGGGGTTGGGAAAGGAAGAGGAGGGGGGAGGGGGGGTGAAAAGAAAGGAGAAAGAGGTAGAAAGGCAAGGGAAAAAGGGAAGGGGAGGGGGGGCAAGGACAAAGCAGGGAGGAGAAGGGGAAACCAAAGGAAGGGAAGAAAAGGGAGGGGGGGAAGAAAAAGGGAAAGGGAAAAAAGAAAGGGGAAAGGAGGAAAAGAAATAGGAAAGTGGGGAAGAAAAAGGGGGGGGGAGGGGGGATGAAGGAAAGAGTGGGTAGACGGGGGGCGAGGGAGGAAAAGGGGGAGAAAAAAAGGGTGGAGGGGGTAAAAAGGAGGGGAAGGGAAAGGAAAGAGGGGGAGGGGGAAGGAGAGGAAGAACCACCCAAGGAAACCCACTGCATGTGCTCAAAAAAAAAGGAGAGAGCCACCACCACCATAAATATTTAGATAGTGGATCTTACCACAATGTAGAGAGGTTTGATGTAACTGGGGTACTGTAGGCCATATAAGATAATACAGGCTCTGAAGGTTAGCACTAGGGCCCAAAGTAGAAAAACTGGCCAGGGTAGGCACCAGGGACAGGAAAGTTAAAAGCCTGAACTGAGGGCTGCATAGGGGGAGAAAACACATAAGGCAATATAGTCAGACATGTAATGTGCTGGATAGAAGTATCCCAGATGGTATCAAGGTGCTTACCTTCAATGTGCAATCCGGTCAGAGAGTACCCCAGGGAGAGTGATCACCACTCACATCTGCAGCTTGTCAAAAAGCCGCTTAAATGTGATCCCCAACCCCGCCGCACATCACGCCGCCAGGAACCGTGCGGCGTGAGACGTCACAGGGTCATCCCTTCCACACGCAGCAGAGCATAAGAGCTTCTGCATAGGTGCGCGCCAGCAAGACCCAATGGCCGCAGGGCCAGGTCTGCTGGTGCAAGTACGAGACAGCCATTGGCTGTCTCGACCAGGAAGGGAACTCGTTCGCCAATGGGGTAGTGTCAGAAACAGCCGCCGCATCACATGACACATCGGCGGCGGAGGACAAGGACATAGGCTGTAGACCAATGTAAAATTAAACATAACATAGGATTACAAAAGGAAAATATGTATATATAAAACAATTTAACTATGGGAGTAAGAGAACTCCGATAGTGATCACCAATTCCAAATCTGGGAATATGAAGAGAAGACATTCAGTGGGGGAACAGTCACCACTAGTAATAACTTGATGCTATAAGATGGACTGAATGGAACTAGTACAGGCAATCAAAAAAAAAGGGGGGGGGAAGAAAAGGGAGAAAGATGGGGGAAGGGGAAAAGGAGAAGGTAAAAGGGAATAAAATAAAATGAAATAAACAAAGAAAAAATAAAGGAAATGAAATAAAATAAATTGTGTGATGAAAATAATAATAAACGTGAAATTAAAGTAAAATAATAAATAAAATTAAATGTGATGTAAAATAAAATGAAAAAATGAAATAAAATCAAATAAAATAAAATAAAGTAAAATAAAATAAAATAAAATAAAATGAAATAATAATGTGAAATAAATTAAAAATCAAATAAAAATAATAATAATCCTGAAAGAGAGGGGGAAAAGGGGGGGGGGAAACAGGGGGGGAGAAAAAGAAGGGGAAGGATAAGGAAAAAAGATTATAAAAATGGTTTGTAGGAATTCATTTCATTCAGCCCCTGGGGTAGGGTGGCATTGAGATGTTCTATCCAGAGGGTTTCCCTCTGTAGGATAGTCTTATCCCAATTACCGCCCCTGGGGCTGGGTCTAACAACCTCAAGGACTAAAAACTGAACTGCGGACAGATCATATCGGTGGTATAGGCCGATATGTCGCCCGATAGTAGTAAGTTTGCCATTGCCCGAATAATATACATGATCCCCAATGCGTTGTCTAAACTCCCTAATGGTTTTACCCACATAGAAAGCTTTACAGTTGCATACCATCAGATATATAACTCCTTTAGTGCCACAATCAGCGTGTGTGGAGGAGCGGAAGAGCTCTCCATTGGAGAGAATAAAATTCCGACCCTCCTAGACCCAGGGGCAACGTGGACAGTTGCCACATTTAAATGTACCACTGGGTCCCAGTTGGAGGACATTGTAAGAAGTATAATGGCTCTGAGTTAGACGGTCACGTAGTGAGTGTGCTCTACGAAAGACCAATTCTGGATTGGGTTTCAAATATTTATGCAAGGTAGTGTGTTCTGTCAATAGATGCCAGTGTTTGGTAAGAATATTCCGAAGTGTGTTATGGTGAGCAGAAAAGGTAGTAATGAACCTCACCGATTCTATGGTGGACTTAGCTTTGGGGGGGGGGGGATAGAGCAGTGATTGTCTGGAACGAAGACAAGCCTTATTGTAGGCATTTCTCAGATTAGTACGAGAGTAGTCTCGTAGTAATAAGCGTTCTCGTAGAGCATTTGCTTGTATTTTGAAATCACTTTGCAACGTGCAGTTCCTGCGGAGTCGCAAGTATTGTGCGAATGGGATGCTCCATATAAGTGGTTTAGGGTGGGCATTAGTGGCATAAAGTAAGGTATTACCGGCTGTTGGCTTTTGATAGAGATTAGTACTTAGAGTACCGTCCAGCTGTTTGATGACGACCAGATCCAAAAATGGGATCTGGGTATCATCAAACTGGACAGTAAAACTAAGATTCAAGTCGTTCTTGTTAAGTAGATCCACAATCTGTAATAGTTGTACACTAGTCCCAGTCTACACTAAAAAAAGGTCATCAATATACCT
The DNA here is from genome assembly GCA_029206835.1 of Rana muscosa. Taxonomy (NCBI): domain Eukaryota; kingdom Metazoa; phylum Chordata; class Amphibia; order Anura; family Ranidae; genus Rana; species Rana muscosa. The sequence continues at coordinate 76,739,228 of CM055127.1, forward strand.
ATACCAAACTAGTGCATGCTCAAGCCATTCTGTATATTTATCATCTGCATTTATGAGTCGCTCCCACCCACCCAAATAAAGATTGGCGTAGGCCGGAGCACATGATGTCCCCATTGCGACCCCCTGGGTCTGTAAAAAAAGTTGTTCATTAAAAGTAAAGTAATTCGTAGTCAGAATAAATCGCAGCAACTTAAGAATAAATTCATTGAGTGGCCAGGAGGTCCGTTCCTGCTCATGCAGGAAGGAACCAGCCATCCGGACGCCCTGCTCGTGGGGGATGCTCGAGTATAAAGCCTCGACATCGATGGCCATGAGCAGGGCGTCCAGAGGGACCTGGATACCCTCAATGTGTCGCAGCAAGTCAATGGTGTCCCTAATATAGGAAGGCAATCCACTGACATGCGGCATCAGAAATGCATCAACAAACTTACTAGCATTATCTGTTAAAAACCCAATTCCAGAAACGATAGATCGACCTGGGGGGTTGTGGACATTCTTATGCGTTTTAGGCAAAGAATAAAAAGTGGGAATACGAGGAAATTTGGGGAGAAGAAATTCCAAAGTGTCTTTCTCAATGAGGCCTAATAAAAAGGCCTCAGTGCAAAGGACCTGAAGTTCAGAAGAGAAAGTGGAAACAAGCTAGGGAGAGATAGGGCAATACCAATTGGAATTTTTTAGAATAGACAGACACATGTTTTGGTAAAAATCATGTGTCATGAGGATGATGTTTCCTCCTTTGTCCGAATTTTTTATGACCAAATCCGGGCATTTCTGTAAGGTTTTTAGAGCTTTAGTCTGTCCATTGGTAAGGTTAGATGAAATTGCCTGCCACTCCTGTCGCTTGAGATCACGAATTGTAGCCTGTACAAAGGCCCAAATAGCAGGACAAGTCATGAGATCTGGGAATCTCCACGAACGGAGTTTGGATGAATGTAAAGTGGTGGAATTGTGAAGTGGAGGGGTCGATTGTGGTGGTTGAGAATCCTCCACAACTCCCTCATCATAGAGGAGCATGAGGTCGCGGAGCGCCCGGAACTCCTCCATTGTAAATTGTTTTGTGCGCTCCGAAAGCTCATGCTCCAAATTAATTTTGGCACGATCATGATCATAAATAAATTTGAACGTAAGATTGCGAGCAAATAAATAGAGGTCTTTGATTGTGTCAGTGACTAAATGCAAAAGCCCAAACCTAGATGTAAAACTGAGGACTCATCCTCAGAAAGTACATAGGAAGTGAGATTAATAATATTTAGGTGGGTGTTGTGTTCAGAATTGTCAAGGGCAGTGGGGGCAATGGCTGAGTGGTTTTGAGAACAAATGTGTCTAGGTTTCCCTGCTGCATTTTTAGATCTAAAAAAAATCATCTTCTTTCACTTTGATATATTTGTTTGTCATTGAGTTGAGAATTTTGGGAATCGCCCCATGTAACGAGGTGGATCCCCCAGCTCCACTGGTAGTGAGGCTGGTGGTATCGACCACATCACGCGGTAACAGCCCACGTGTTTTAGGCCCAGGGTGTCCTTTTTTGCCCTTCTTGGGGCCAGTAGGTGGAGTACCACCCCCCATATCTCAGTCTCTTACGAGATGAGTTAACTGCTGGTGTTGCTGTATGGCGTGTGGTATTTTGTTGTGAATACGTGGAAGAGAGCGATGAGTCTGACTCGGCCTCAGTAACGGGGTTTCTTGTGTGATTAGCATGTTGAAACCCACTCCTCGTGGGACCGGCGCCCGACCACTTATAGGCATAGCCCTCGAAGAACGCAGCTTTGTCTTTGTTAAATTTGGTTTGTTTTTTGACAATAATCTCTTTATTAAAGTGGTTGTAAACCCGATAAATGTTTGTTTGTTTTTTTTGATAACCACCTGTAAGAGAAAGGCATAATGAGCTAATATGACTAGCATAATAGCTCATTATGCATCACTTACCTTAGATCGGGGCCCCCGAAGCCATCCTCGTCTCCCTCTTCAGCCACATCCATCGCTGCGGCGATAGCCGAAAGGTTACTTCCGGGTATCGCCGCACCAGCCAATCACAGCGGCGCCGCTCCGGCGCTGTGATTGGCCGGAGCGGCGGAGACGTCACTCTGCGCATACGCGCGAGAGCCGTCACATTCGGCTACGCCCAGCGATTGCTGGGAAGTAGCCGATTTTGTAAATGGGATTAACCCCATGAATGCGCCGTTGTCTACGGCACACAAATGCGCCGTAGACAGCGGCGCCTGTCATTTTTAGTAAATATCTCCTAAACCGTGTAGGTTTAGGAGATATTTCTTGCACCTACAGGTAAGCCTTAATCTAGGCTTACCTGTAGGTGCAAGTTGAAAAAGTGGGTTTACAACCACTTTAATGACTTCTAGCCGTTCTTTAAGTTCCTTCCACTTGGCAGTAAAGATTCAATTACCCGCCAGGTGGAGGTATTGTGTGTTTAAACCATCAATTTCTTGATCTAGAGCAGTCATATCTTTCCCCCCCTTTCTTTTCCCTCCCTTCCCCATTCCATACCCCGTGCCTCCTCCTCCCCTCCCCTCCCTTCCTTTCCCCCCTTCCCCCCACCCCTTTCTTTCCCTCCTTCCTTCTACCTCTCCCCCTTTCTCCTTTTCCCCCCCCCCCCCCTTCACCCTTCCCGTTTCTTTCCCTCCCTTGTCCTCCCTAACACTCATACCCGGTGTTCATTTAAAAATGTCCTTAATTATATGAATAACCTTACTTTAATAGCTATTGATTAATTTTATTAGAGAGCACCACACATGCCCCCCTCGTTCGCCAAGGGGGGTATCCATTGAACAGTCGGTTGATCCATGAATTGAACACAGTGAGCGGATAGACATCCTTGACATTGACTGTACCCATGCTACTTAAAACTTGTAACTTTATGTACTGTATTTGTATGTTTTTTCTTTTTTGCTAGTGTACTTACTGTATATTATGTATTGTACAGACACTCCTAAAGAAGCGGTGTTAACCGCAAAACCGGTTGAGGTTTTTGCCTCTCTCCACCCTAAACAGAGTGTGACGGTGGCTCGGTTACCTACAAACACTGTTCTTGTGCTGTGGGGTTTGGCCTATGTTTTTAATTGTATAGTTCTTTTTATGTAATAAATATATTTTTATATGATTTTGTTGTCGTGTTATCAGTGCCTAGAAAAATCCAACCCACATCCCCTTTTCCTGGTGATCACCTATGGGTGAGATGGCACTAGCAGCCACTACCCTATGTTCATTAGGCTTTTTTTCTATTACTTATCATGGGTGATGGCACTATTTCGATTTTTGATTACAAATCTTTAATTGAGGCTACACTCAAAAATTCAGCTACTGTATAGTAGCAGTTAGTCACACTTACTTGGACTTTTTGTGGCTTATCTAAGGGGATTTCACAACTTTTACACCTCCCATCCTGTTCTTGGACGATACCATTTGTGTTATCATGGTAATTGATTAAACCCAACTTTCTGGAAGTTTAAAATTTCTTCCTTGCAATGAGGCTGCATATGCACTGCAAGGGCTAGCTGTGTGTTTATTCTAGGGGAGAGTAAAAGTACTTTTACTTACCTGATCCTCTGATCCCCTAGAAGACTTTGCTCCCCTATGCTTTGGTTGTAAACTATCCCTTGTCATCACCACATCCAATGTAGGACTATGGACCCTGTGGGCTATGGACTTGATGATGTCAGGACTTTAGGCTGCTGAAGCCAGGGAGAACATGCTGTGCGGACCAGGAGCAATGCAGAGGATTGGGTAAGTAGATCACTTTATCTTTGCCCCCACTAAAAGGGAGCATTTTCAAGCTTTCTGGAATTCAGCTTTGAGGTTTTTGTGCTACCTGTGTGAATATAAATGCTGGGGGGCTCAGAACTGGCTTGGAAAAATATAAACTATGAAATGTCTTCAACATTACAGAACAAGTTCAGTTGGATGTGACTAACTACTACTAGATATACCATAACCTAGATAGATGACAACGTTCACAGACACGTCACCTGTAGTTTTCTTTTCTTTTACCTTCTAAGCATTATTTCCCTGCTTTGTTACCACCTACTTTTAAAGCTCAACTCCAGGTTAGCACAAAGTTCACCAATCATAGTAACATACAGTAGTATCATAATTGGTAAGGTTGAATAAATACAACATTCCATCCAGTTCAACCTGTGTAGGTGTGTGTGTGTAGAAAAATCATTCCCCATACCCCTAAATGTTTTCATTAACCACTTAAGCCCCGGACCATTTTGGCTGGTTAAAGACCAAGCCCCTTTTTGCGATTCGGCACTGCGTCGCTTTAACTGACAATTGAGCTGTGGCTCAGAAACAAAATTGACGTATTTTTTTCCCACAAATAGAGCTTTCTTTTGGTGGTATTTGATCACCTCTGCGGTTTAAATTTTTTGCGCTATAAACTAAAATAGAATGACAATTTTGAAAAAAATTCAATATTTTTTACTTTTTGCAATAATAAATATCCCCCAAAAATATATAATTTTTTTTTCCTCAGTTTAGGCCGATACGTATTCTTCTACATATTTTTGGTAAAAAAAATCCCAATCAGCGTTTATTGATTGGTTTGCGCAACAATTATAGCGTTTACAAAATAGGGGATAGTTTTATGCCATTTTTATAATTTTTTTTTTTTTACTAGTAATGGCGGTGATCAGTAATTTTTTTCATGACTGCGACATTATGGCGGACACATCGGACACTTTTGACACATTTTTGGGACCATTGTCATTTTCACAGCGATCAGTGCTATAAAAATGCACTGGTTACTGTGGAAATGACACTGGCAGTGAAGGGGTTAACCACTAGGTGGCGCTGTAGGGGTTAAGTGTGCCCTGATGTTTGTTTCTAACTGAGGGGGGTTGGGCTCTGTGTGACATGACACCGATCTCCGCTCCGAGTACACGGAGCCAAGATCCGTGTCATTGTCACTTGGCAGAGCAGAGAGATGCTTGTTTACACAAGCATCTCCCTGCTCTATGCCTCCGTGAGACGATCGCGGGGATGCCCGCGGCGATCGAGTCCGCGGGACCCGCGGTCCGACTCACGGGGAAGGCAGCAGGGTCGCGAGCATGCCGGCGCGTGCGCGACCCCCACGTCAGGCAGTTAAAGGGGACGTACAGGTACGTTGATGTGCCTGGAAGTGCCATTCTGCCGACGTATTTCTACAGGAGGCGGTCGGCAAGTGGTTAAGATGCACATCCAAGAGTCTTTTAAAACTATCCATACTTCCTGACAACACCACCGATTCCACATCCTTACTGCCCTGACAGTGAATAAACCCCTACGCAGCTTAAGTTTAAACTGCTTCTCTTCCAGTCTCATTGTGTGGCCCTGTGTCCTCATACACTCCCTGGGACTGAAAAGTTTCATACTTAGGCTGGGATCACCATTGAGATATTTGTATATCGCAATCATATCTCCTCTCAAGCGGCTCTTCTCCAGGGAGAATAAATTTAGCGTTTGTAGCCTTTTTCATAATTGAGGTCCTCCAGTCCCTGTGTTAATTTAGTTGCCCTTTTCTGGACTCTCTCCAGCTCCAGCACATCCTTTCAAAGGATTGGTGACCAGAACTGGAGGGCATACTCAAGATGTGTCCGAACCAGAGTTTTATAAAGTGGCAAAATAATCATCTTATCTCTGGTGTAAATTTCCTTTTTAATGCATGATAATATTCTGCTGGCTTTGGTAGCCACAGCTTGACACTGCATGCTATTGCTCAGTCTGTCTTCTACTAGGACCCCTAGATCCTTTTTCCTCCTGGAAGCCCCTAGGGATTCTCCCCCTAAAGAGTAACTTGCATTATATTTTTACCCCCCAAGTGCATTACCTTACATTTTTCTTCAAAATAAGGGATAGTTTTATGGCATTTTTATTAATAAATTATTTTTTACTAGTAATGGCGGCAATTGGCGATTTTTATCATGACTGCGACATTATGGCAGACACATCGGACACTTTTGACACCATTTTGGGACCATTGTAATTTTTACAGCGATCAGTGCTATAAAAATCCACTGATTACTGTAAAAATTACACTGGCAGTGAAGGGGTTAACCTGTAGGGGGCGCTGAAGGGGTTAAGTGTGTCCTAGGGAGTGATTCTAACTGTTAGGGGCGTGGCTATGAGTGACACGTCACTGATCGCTGTTCCGGATGAGAGGGAACAGACGATCGGTGACATGTCACTAAGAAGAACGGGGAGATGTTGTGTTTACACTGACATCTCCCTGTTCTTCAGCTCCGTGACACGATCACGGGACAACGACGGACATCGCAGCGGCAATTTAAAGGGGACGTACATATTCGCCCATTTGCGCAGTAATGCCATTCTGTCGATGTAAAAAGTGGTGCGGCGGTCGGCAAGCGGTTAAAATCTATATGTTACTTTTTTTAGTGCAGCACAATATGAGGCAATCTACTGCCTTGCACCAAGCAGTGGCCGATAGAACTTAAAAAAAGGGAACAGTGTGACCTGTGAGCCCAATCTCTGGTGCTCTGGTATAGGACTCAGGGAAGACATCTGAGAGAGATGCATGTGGAAATCATTCTGCAAGAGAAAGAAAAAAATGTAATGAATGTCAACAGATGACATCACGTATAACAAAATGCGTCGGACAGAGCTAGGATACACGTACGTCACCACACATGATGGTAGGCTGGTCTATATTTTGGAGATTGGAATCCCTGTGCTTTACTTGTGAACAGCGCTGTCAAACCTTTAAATTTGTGAGTTTTTTACTTAATAAAGTTTTAAATGTGGTTTTACACTATTGGGAACGCTTCCCTTGCTTTGCTTTATTTGCAATACTGCTTTCATCAATAGGTGAGAGGAACCTGGAGGAGTTCTGTGTGTAACCTGTGGATGGTTTAACCAATACAACTTATATGACCATTTAAACTGTCACATACCAGGTGCAAGGCCGAGGTGCTGAGAGGACTCCCCTTGCAGCTAAGTGCAGTGCACCCCTGGAAGTGGTACAGGGAGTGCAGTGCCCAAAGAAGCACGGTTTGTCAGTTGCTGTGGTTTTATGCGTTGATCACTGGAAGGTTGATAGAACAAGCAAGATGCACTGTAGGGCAGGTGTACTTGCGGAGTATCAGGTGAACTTGGCAGATGGACAATCCGGAAACAGAACCAGGAGCCAGGCCGGGGGTCATACGCGGTAAATCAATCAATGTGAGATTCCGGTAGCAGAACTGGAACAAGCCGTGTCATACACGGCGAGACAGGTTGCAGCGGAGTTGGTGAACCAAGCTGAGATCAAACACAGTGGAGCGACAAGAGCAAGGTTAGTAGTACAAGCCAGAGGTCAAACCAGGAGATCAGGAGAACAGGTTAAGCAAGCCGGGTCGGTAGCGGGAGGTCAAAGATCAGGAAACACATGAGCACAGGTACACAGTGGAGCTGACGATAATCCAGCAATGCACAGGTCTCAGCAGCAGGATTATATAGGCCAGGAGGCACCATTGCGTATCTGTGTACGCCCGTTAGGGCCATCGCGAATCTACATACGCCCATTAGCGGTTGTACTCATCTGCGTACGCCCGTTCACACAGCCGCGCATCTGCATGCACCAATATGCACGGGAGCGTGCCTGATGCGGCCATGATGGGTGTTGGTAAGATTGACAGTTCTTTGGCCATTTCCCTGACACAAACCATGCGGATCACTGTTCTTTGTTAAGCAGCCTCTGAATTGCCATGGTGGAGTATCAAGTCCACACACTTTCATTTGGATGAAAGTGGACATTTTTATGGACTGTGATTTTTGGGGATTTTAGTAATGAGTTTCACCTGATTTGTTTGCACTTCAGCTGTTGTTTGTTAGCACAGCATTGTATAAGTGTTTGTCAATATATACCTATGTACATTGGCACAAGTTTTTGCACTCGTGTGATTTAAGCTGTTGTGGCTGGTGTGAATGGACCCTTAGTTAGACTGCTTGCAAAAATTAGGTTGCTCACTGGATTGAGAAAGGACTGATACTAGTCTGAAACATTGTCATACAACGCAGGAAATTGCACATGGTTCTGCTGCTGACATGCAATAAATAAACGATTTTTACACATATTTTTAGGAAGTTCTATGATACAGGGTACTTTTGGAATTTATGTTTCTCTTGTTTATGACAACAAGGTGTAATCAGTAGGGATGAGCCGAACACCCCCGGGTTCGGTTCTCACCAGAACCTTCGAACGGACCGAAAGTTCGCGCAAATTTTCGAACCCTATTCGTTATAATGGACGCGAACGTTCAAAATCAAAATTGCTAATTACAACGGCCAATATGCATGTTAATGTTATAAAACAGGTTTGGGGACCCGGGTCCTGCCCCAGGGGACATATATCAATGCAAAAAGAAATTTTAAAAACTAAAGTTTTTTCGGGAGCAGTCATTTTAATGATGCATAAAGTGAAAAAAAAAAAGTGAAATTTTCCTTTAAATATGGTACCTGGGGGGTGTCTAAAGTATGCCTGTGAAGTGGCATGTGTTTCCCGTGTTTAGAACTGTCCTTGCACAAAATGACATTTGTAAAGGAAAAAAAGAAGCCATTTAAAACCACTTGCGGCTTTAATGTCATGTCTTGTCCTGGCCGCCATATGGCTGAAAATCCTTGAGAAAAATGGCATGGCTACCCCATCACCCCCCCCCCACCCCAGCCCCTTTGGGTCTTGTATGGATACTAAGGGGGACCCCGCACCCAAAATAAAACCCTATACCTACAACCCTATATACTCTGAACAGCAGTATAAAGGTGGTGCAAACAAGACATGGACTGTAGGTTTGTTCTTAAGTAGAATCTGAACAGGTACATTATGAAGTGTAGCTACATCCCAAAAAAATCAATTTTTAAGCTTTTTGGAGAACATAGGAAGGGGTTATCACCCCTGTAACATTTGCTGTCTTTGCACATCTGTTCAGAACATGTCACCTCACTTTCCGTCCCAATGACAAATGTTTTTGGAAAAGTGGGGTTTTAATTGAAACAAGGATTGGTGATAAAGCATCAGTAGAGAGGAGATACCTTTTTCCCAAATTAAATCTAACAGGATAGAATTTTCCTTCCTAGGGGTAGATTTCCTCTCACTTCCTGTTTTCTCTTGCCGTTTGCAAGTAGGAGTCGTTTGTAAGTTGGATGTTTGAAAGTAGGGGCCTGCCGTATATACTCTGCAGAAATTTGCCCTATTAGATGTTGGTGTAGCCACAAGACTGGTGGGCACAGGAATGGGCCCTGCTGTGAGTTAATAGATCAAGATTTGTACTTGCATGCACCTGTTGAACCGGGCAGAAAAATTGGGCCTTTGGTGGTGGTGGTGGTGGTGGTGGACGGTGTTGCCACAAGACTGTAAGCCCTCACAGTTACTCTTGGTGGGTGCAGGAATGGGCCCTGCTGTGAGTTATTAGATCAAGATTTGTAATTGCATGCACCTGTTGAACAGGGCAGAAAAATTGGGCCTTTGGTGGTGGTGGTGGTGGTGGACGGTGTTGCCACAAGACTGTAGGCCCTCATAGTTACTCTTGGTGGGCGCAGGAATGGGCCCTGCTGTGAACTATTAGATCAAGATTTGTAATTACACGCCCCTGTTAAACAGGGGCTGAAAAATTGTGCCTTAGGCATTGGTGCTGGTGCCACAACACTGCAACCCCTCACAGATACTGTACTTGGAGCACAGCAGTCACACCTGTTGCGAAGCATCTTTTTAAAAAATTGTAATTACACGCCCCTGTTATACAGGGGCTGAAAAATTGTGCCTTAGGCACTGGTGCTGGTGCCACAACACTGCAACCCCTCACAGATACTGTACTCTGAGCACAGCAATGAGACCTGTTGCAAAGCATTGCCTAAAAATTGTAATTACACGCCCCAACAGGGGCTGAAAAATTGTGCCTTAGGCACTGGTGCTGGTGCCACAACACTGCAACCCCTCACAGATACTGTACTCTGAGCACAGCAGTCACACCTGTTGCGAAGCATCTTTTTAAAAAAATTTAATTACACGCCCCTGTTATACAGGGGCTGAAAAATTGTGCCTTAGGCACTGGTGCTGGTGCCACAACACTGCAACCCCTCACAGATACTGTACTCTGAGCACAGCAATGAGACCTGTTGCAAAGCATTGCCTAAAAATTGTAATTACACGCCCCAACAGGGGCTGAAAAATTGTGCCTTAGGCACTGGTGCTGGTGCCACAACACTGCAACCCCTCACAGATACTGTACTCTGAGCACAGCACTCACACCTGTTGCGAAGCATCTTTTTAAAAAATTGTAATTACACGCCCCTGTTATACAGGGGCTGAAAAATTGTGCCTTAGGCACTGGTGTGGTGGCATGGATCATTGAGGAGGAGGAAGAGGATAGTCAGTGAACATAACAGGACAGTCACTCAGCATCAGCATAGGCAGTCTTGAAGGGATGTGACATTATAAATTATTCCGTTATATCCGCTTCAGGTGTCTGGTAGCTGGTGGTGATCCAAGACTGATTCATTTTTATGAAGGTCAGTCGATCAACCGAGTCGGTGGACAGGCGCACCCTATGATCGGTGACAAATCCTCCAGCAGCACTGAATGTGCGTTCGGAAAGAACGCTGGATGCAGGACAGGCCAGTAGCTCAATTGCATACTGTGCAAGCTCTGGCCAGTGATCCATCCTCAGGACCCAGTAAGCCAGAGGATTTTCGGTGGGAAAGGTGTCCAAGTCTGACCTTGCCCCTAGGTATTCCTGCACCATGTATATCAGACGCTGGCGATGGTTGCTGGAACCGATCATACCTTGGGGCTGCGGACTAAAAAATTGTCTGAACGCATCGGTCAGACGTCCACCTTCCCCACCGCTCCTTCTGCTACTGACCGAAGCCTCAGCAACTCGTCGTCCAGGACCAGGAGTTTGTAACCTCCCAGTTTCTGGGAACGCGTTGCACAGACCTTTCTGCAAGGCCTCCCTGAGATGTCTCATCCTCTGCTCCCTCTGCGACGGCAAGATAAGGTCCGCAACCTTACCCTTGTACCGTGGATCAAGGAGAGTGGCCAGCCAGTAATGGTCACTCTCCTTGATCCGAAGAACACGAGGATCCTTCCGCAGGCTTTGCAGGATCAGGGAGGCCATGCAGCGTAGGTTAGCTGAGGCATTCGGTCCGGAGTCTTCTGGGTCACTGAGGATGACATGATCGCCAGCCACCTCCTCCCAGCCACGTACAAGTCCACTGGTTTGTTGGGACTGTACATCATCCCTAAAAGACTGCTGCTGCTGATGCTGAGTGCCAGGCTCCACCTCCATGCTCACACAATCCTCCTCCTCCTCCTCCTCCTCCTCCTCTTCCTGTGTGATGGGTGGGACAGAAGGAACATTGTCTGGATAAAGGGGGCCTTGAGAGACAAGGAAGTCCTCCTCTTCCTGCCTCTGTTCTGCCTCAAGTGCCCTGTCCATTATCCCACGCAGCGTATGTTCCAACAGGTGGACAAGAGGTACAGTGTCACTGATGCATGCACTGTCACTGCTCACCATCCTCGTGGCCTCCTCAAATGGTGAGAGGACAGTGCATGCATCCCTGATCATGCTCCACTGGCGTGGGGAAAAAAAGCCAAGCTCCCCTGACCCTGTCCTGGTGCCGTAGTCGCAAAGGTACTCATTGATGGCCCTCTGCTGCGTGTGCAGTCGCTGCAGCATGGCCAACGTTGAGTTCCACCTGGTGGGCATGTCACATATTAGGCGGTTTTTGAGCAGGTTCAGCTCCTTTTGCAGCTCAGTCAGCCGAGCACTGGCATTATAAGATCGGCGGAAATGCACACAGACTTTCCTGGCCTGCCTCAGGACATCCTGTAAGCCTGGGAACCTGCCCAAGAACCGCTGCACCACCAGGTTGAGGACGTGAGCCATACAGGGCACATGGGTGAGCTGCCCCTGTCGCAGGGCGGAGAGGAGGTTGGTGCCATTATCAGAAACGACCATTCCTGGCTTAAGCTGGCGTGGCGTCAACCACCTCTCGGCCTGCCCCTGCAGAGCTGCCAGAACCTCTGGCCCAGTGTGGCTCCTGTCCCCCAAACACACCAGCGCAAGCACGGCATGGCATCTTTTTGCCTGCGTACTCGCGTAGCCCCTTGTACGCCTACGGAGCACCGCTGGTTCCGAGGACAGAGCACTCGAAGAGGACATGGAGGAAGAAGAAGAGGAGGGGGTGGAGGAGAGAGGTGTGTCACAACCAGTAGTAGCATTTTGGAGGCGTGGTGGCGGAACAACCTCCAACACTACTGCACCTTGTCCTGCATCCCTCCCAGCTACCAATAGAGTGACCCAATGGGCCGTGAAAGAAAGATAACGTCCCTGTCCATGCCTGCTGGACCATGAGTCAGCGGTAATATGCACCTTACCGCTGACCGCCCTGTCCAGCGAGGCATGGACATTGCCTTCCACATGCCAGTAGAGAGACGGAATCGCCTTCCGTGAGAAAAAGTGGCGTTTGGGAACCTGCCACTGAGGAACCGCACATTGAACAAACTCACGGAAGGGGGCCGAGTCTATCAACTGAAAAGGCAGCAGTTGAAGTGCTAGCAATTTAGCCAAGCTAGCATTCAACCGCTGGGCATGTGGATGGCTGGGAGTATACTTCTTTCGACGGTCCAGCAGCTGGGGCAGGGAAATTTGCCTGCTACAATCGGACGTCGGTGTACTGCAAGTACTTGGTTGTGACACACCTAATTCTACACCTTCAGTCCTCTCAGAGCAGCTTTCAGAGAGGACTGAAGATATAGTGGGGATGGAGATCCCAGCTGATAAGGAGCAAGGAGAGGTCCGCTTTGTTCTTTGGTGTGGGTCTTTTATGTGTGCTTGCCAACGAGCTGCATGGCAGGTCGACATATGTCTGCTCATGCTTGTGGTGCCCAAGCGGCTGATGTTTTGGCCACGCGAGATACGCTTGAGACAAATATTGCAAATAGCAGTGGTGCGATCTGATGCACTCGTCTCAAAAAAGGCCCACACCAAAGAACTTTTGTGATAACGTGCAGAGGCAGCGCCCTGCACAGGCGGAGCTCTGCGGTGTGGTACAGTTGCTGTGCTGGCCTCTAGCTGGCCTCCAGGGGGCATCCTGCCTCGTTGGATATGTGACGCTGCATCCTCCTCCTCCTCCTCCTCTCTCCCTTCAGGCACCCACGTGGAGTCAGTGACCTCATCATCCCCTCCCTCTTCACCACTAGAGCAAACCTGGCAGTAAGCTGCAGCTGGTGGAACACTACTGCCAGATTGCTGTCCTTCAGCATCCCCTCTCTCTGCGCGCACGCTACTGACTTCCTCAAGCTGGGTATCATCATCCGAGCCTTCGAATCGTTGGGCATCCTCCTGGAGCATGTACCCAACACTGTGCTCAAACAGTTCGGGGGACTCCTCAGGAGGACATGGTGGGTCTAGGGAAGGGGTGGCTGATGATGCCATTGAGTACGCGTTGGCAGCTGCTCTGCCAGTACCCTGAGCCTGGGTGAGAGAGGATGAGGAGGATGAGGAGGGCTTGGTCATCCATTCTACCAAGCCTTCGGCATGATGCGGCTCCACATGTCCAGCTGCCGAAAACAAAGACAAGCGTGTCCCATGGCCACGTGCTGATGACGATGCACGACCACGTCCACGGCCAGCACTGTTGTCTCTAGAAACAGAGCCTGCCTGCCCTGTGTTCTTGCCTCGGCACGCTCTGCCTCTCCTTGGCGGTCTTCCAGCCATTGTAGTCGGTAGTGTATATAGTATAAAAAATAGAACTCCTATGTGTGCTCACAACACACTGTAGGTCCTATGGGTGCTGACACTAACACACTATAGGTACTATGTGTGCTGCTGACAAGAAAATATAGGAGCTCTGTTTGCTGCCACTAACACACTAGAAGTCCTATGGGTGCTGCTGAGAAGAAAATATAGGAGCTCTGTTTGCTGCCACTAACACACTAGAAGTCCTATGGGTGCTGCTGAGAAGAAAATATAGGAGCTCTGTGTGATGCCACTAACACACTAGAAGTCCTATGGGTGCTGCTGAGAAGAAAATATAGGAGCTCTGTTTGCTGCCACTAACACACTAGAAGTCCTATGGGTGCTGCTGAGAAGAAAATATAGGAGCTCTGTTTGCTGCCACTAACACACTAGAAGTCCTATGGGTGCTGCTGAGAAGAAAATATAGGAGCTCTGTTTGCTGCCACTAACACACTAGAAGTCCTATGGGTGCTGCTGAGAAGAAAATATAGGAGCTCTGTTTGCTGCCACTAACACACTAGAAGTCCTATGGGTGCTGCTGAGAAGAAAATATAGGAGCACTGTGTGATGCCACTAACACACTAGAAGTCCTATGGGTGCTGCTGAGAAGAAAATATAGGAGCTCTGTTTGCTGCCACTAACACACTAGAAGTCCTATGGGTGCTGCTGAGAAGAAAATATAGGAGCTCTGTTTGCTGCCACTAACACACTAGAAGTCCTATGGGTGCTGCTGAGAAGAAAATATAGGAGCTCTGTTTGCTGCCACTAACACACTAGAAGTCCTATGGGTGCTGCTGAGAAGAAAATATAGGAGCTCTGTGTGATGCCACTAACACACTAGAAGTCCTATGGGTGCTGCTGAGAAGAAAATATAGGAGCTCTGTTTGCTGCCACTAACACACTAGAAGTCCTATGGGTGCTGCTGAGAAGAAAATATAGGAGCTCTGTTTGCTGCCACTAACACACTAGAAGTCCTATGGGTGCTGCTGAGAAGAAAATATAGGAGCTCTGTTTGCTGCCACTAACACACTAGAAGTCCTATGGGTGCTGCTGAGAAGAAAATATAGGAGCTCTGTTTGCTGCCACTAACACACTAGAAGTCCTATGGGTGCTGCTGAGAAGAAAATATAGGAGCTCTGTTTGCTGCCACTAACACACTAGAAGTCCTATGGGTGCTGCTGAGAAGAAAATATAGGAGCTCTGTTTGCTGCCACTAACACACTAGAAGTCCTATGGGTGCTGCTGAGAAGAAAATATAGGAGCTCTGTGTGATGCCACTAACACACTAGAAGTCCTATGGGTGCTGCTGAGAAGAAAATATAGGAGCTCTGTTTGCTGCCACTAACACACTAGAAGTCCTATGGGTGCTGCTGAGAAGAAAATATAGGAGCTCTGTTTACTGCCACTAACACACTAGAAGTCCTATGGGTGCTGCTGAGAAGAAAATATAGGAGCTCTGTTTGCTGCCACTAACACACTAGAAGTCCTATGGGTGCTGCTGAGAAGAAAATATAGGAGCTCTGTTTGCTGCCACTAACACACTAGAAGTCCTATGGGTGCTGCTGAGAAGAAAATATAGGAGCTCTGTTTGCTGCCACTAACACACTAGAAGTCCTATGGGTGCTGCTGAGAAGAAAATATAGGAGCTCTGTTTGCTGCCACTAACACACTAGAAGTCCTATGGGTGCTGCTGAGAAGAAAATATAGGAGCTCTGTTTGCTGCCACTAACACACTAGAAGTCCTATGGGTGCTGCTGAGAAGAAAATATAGGAGCTCTGTGTGATGCCACTAACACACTAGAAGTCCTATGGGTGCTGCTGAGAAGAAAATATAGGAGCTCTGTTTGCTGCCACTAACACACTAGAAGTCCTATGGGTGCTGCTGAGAAGAAAATATAGGAGCTCTGTTTGCTGCCACTAACACACTAGAAGTCCTATGGGTGCTGCTGAGAAGAAAATATAGGAGCTCTGTTTGCTGCCACTAACACACTAGAAGTCCTATGGGTGCTGTTGGGGTGCAATGCTGTGCTAACAGCACTGCGGTTGGTACTACTACAATACTGTACTAACAGTAAGCACGCACCAGACTAATCCCCAGCAGCAGCTAATAACACACTAACTGTGCAATCAGCAGCAATGAACGATCAATGACTTAGGTAGCAATGGTTTAGCAAAGAAATAGCCAATGGTTTAGCAAAGAAGAGCAAATCTTTCAGTATCAAGCAAAGACAGAATCAGCAGACTAATCTCTCCTAAAGCCGGAACTCATGTGACCGGGGCCGATGGCGTGGCGGCCTTTTAAATGGTGGGGCGTGTACTAAAGCCCCTGAGCTGTAATTGGCTACAGGCGTCCTGCCTGTAGCCAATTATTGCTCTCCGAGTTTCGGGCGCTGTGATTGGCCAAGCATGCGGGGTCACAGTGCATGCTTGGCCAATCATCAGCCAGCAATGCACTGCGCCGGCCGCGCCGGCCGCAATGCATTGCGGGGCCGCTCGCATCACACGAATGTGATGCGAACGGCCCAAATAGTTCTGGGCTCGACGAGCGAGTGAACGCCCGATGCTCGATTCGAACATGGGTTCGAATCGAGCACCGGGCCCATCCCTAGTAATCAGTAGACATGTGCACACTGAAATATTTTGTTTCGGAATTTCGTTTTCATCCGAAAAATAAATTTATTTAGTTACTCCCGAAATTAGTTTTTATTTATTTTGTTTTTCATTAGAAATTGCATTCGTTCGAAAATCTGAATTAATTAAGGTTGAATCTGTCATTGAAGGCTTATGGTGTCTGTCGAATATTCAAAGAAGATCCGACGGAGCAGCGAAACGGTACGACGCCCAATCGTAAATTTCCAGTCGAATGTTACAAGCTAGCTATAGTAGAATTCTAATGTTGTATGACTAAAAATAATTATATTGTTTAATTATTATTACTAGTCAACCAACATTCTAATTTTTCTATAGCCTATGTGCGGATGCTTTTGACCAGAAATGTACAATTGCAGTGTCGTACAGTTTAGCTGCTCCGTCTAATCTTCTTTGAACTTTCGACAGACACCATAAGCCATAAGCCTTCAATGACAGTTTCAACATTTGTATGTTTTTCGATGTGTAGCACACAGATTCGTTACCCTGCTTACCTCCACTTGCAGAGTGGGACACACCATGCCACATGCCCAGTATCCTCCATCTTTGTAGGGGGTGAGCGGTGTTAATTGATTTGGGTCCTGCAGCGAGTTACCTCTTTCCGGTGGTTCCTCACCCTAGAATGTAGGGAAAAGTCTATTCTCCTTGAAAGTTCAATAAGGCCATTGTCCACACAGTATTAAACCTAATAAAGAAAGGTTTATTTGGCTTGATGGGAAAGTTGGAGATAGAGAATTGAACAGGGAGGCAGGTTCAGGCACGTGACACCCAACTATCACTCGTCACCACTCAAGCCTTAGTGGGTTTTGCTCACCCAGATAGTCCCCTCCCACGGTCCTAGCAGCCGGTGTGGAGCACGAACATTTGCTTAGAATTTTCCTTAGGATACGATCAGGATATTAGCCTCTAAGTCCTGATCTTCCCAGCACTTGTAACAACTAGAACTTAGGTGCCAATGGGGCACGTTACAAGGCTTGTGGCGGATTGTGGAGTCCTTCCCTCTGACAGGTAACCAGGCCTCTCCCAAGACAGTGACCTCCTTCACCAATCCCCTTGGGTAGATCCTCCCCTGGTTTCCTCTCCCTCAGAGCGGGTTACCCCCACTTGGGTACCCTGGGATTCCTCTTCTGGTGTGGGCCTCAGCTAAAGGTGTTTGGCCTACCTGGAACGATGCAGCCTCGGGCTAAAGGTGCCCGGGAATGAACACGCACACGCACCCCTGGCCTGGAGGGCCGGGAGGCGCGAACTGCTCCCCAAATAATGGCGTCTGCCCCTTATGTATCCTCTCCCAGCATGCACAGCGGGTAGACCATGCCCACTACATGGCCGCCGAGAGGGGACACCCAATAGCGCTGCAATGCCACCTGTGGTTCAACCTGAGACCTGGGCAACAGCACCACCTACAGGCCACAGGGAACTGTACTACCAGGCAACATCACAACAGAGCAGAGGCCAATTTAGAGAATTCCAACAGCCTGAGCCTAACTATTGGCTCAGGCTACCTACTAAATTTAGGCATAGATCCCAATTATGGGGGGTCCGCTACAGATGCTTTGTCGAATCTTCGTCGTTCATGTTGAATTGTCAAGTTAGTTCTAGCTATTTTACTGCTCCTCCTTTTTGGTTACAATCAGCCAATAACATTCATCATCATCATTATTTTTATTTTACTTCCCCCACCCAATTCCAGCAGCAAACTTTTCTCTCTATAATGTCGAATCTTTTCTCTCTATGTAGAATAATCTTGGACTAAGGCACATTCGACCACAGGTTCGATAGACACAGATTGTTATTGTCAGCGTCATGTCGAATCTCCTATCTATATCGAACTGTTGTTGCAACGAAAACGAAAATAAAGCATTTGTTTATGTTGAATCTTTCGGTTTTCGGATTCTGCGCTTTCGTTTTAGTTTGTTAAAACGATAACGAAAATACCTGAAATTCGGACAAAAATGCATTTGGACGAAAACGAATGCACATGTCTAATAACCAGTAGACATGTGCACACTGAAATATTTCGTTTCGGAATTTCGTTTTTGTCCGAAAAATAAATTTATTTAGTTACTCCCGAAATTCGTTTTTATTTATTTCGTTTTTCGTTAGAAATTGCATTCGTCTGAAAATCTGAATTAATTAAGGTCGAATCTGTCATTGAAGGCTTATGGTGTCTGTCGAATGTTCAAAGAAGATTCGATGGAGCAGTGAAACTGTACAACGCTGCAATCATACATTTCCGGTCGAATGTTCCGCCCACAAGCTATAGAAGAATTCTAATGTTGTATGACTAGTAATAATTATATTTATTCATTACTATTACTAGTCAACCAACATTAGAATTCTTCTATAGCCTATGGGCGGATGCATTTGACCGGAAATGTACGATTGCAGCGTCGTACAGTTTTGCTGCACCGTCGAATCTTCTAACTTTCGATGCTTTGTCGAATCTTCGTCATTCTAGCTATTTTACTGCTCCTCCTCTTTGGTTACAATCAGCCAATAACATTCATCATCAACTTTATTTTTATTTTACTTCCCCCACCCAATTCCAGCAGTGATCTTTTCTTTCTATGTCGAATCTTTTCTCTCTATAATAACAAATCTTTTCTCTCCTATGTCGAATCTTTTCTCTCCTATGTCGAATCTTTTCTCTCCTATGTCGAATCTTTTCTCTCTATAATGTCGAATCTTTTCTCTCCTATGTCGAATCTTTGCTCTCCTATGTCGAATCTTTTCTCTCCTATGTCGAATCTTTTCTCTCCTATGTCGAATCTTTTCTCTCCTATGTCGAATCTTTCTCTCCTATGTCAAATCTTTTCTCTCTATAATGTCAAATCTTTTCTCTCCTATGTAGAATAATCTTGGACTAATAGAGTTAAGGTTAGGCACATTCGACCACAGGTTCGATAGACACAGATTGTTATTGTCAGCTTCACGTCGAATCTCCTATCTATATCGAACTGTTGTAGCAACGAAAACGAAAATAAAGCATTTGTTTATGTCGGATCTTTCGGTTTTCGGATTCTGTGCTTTCGTTTTCGTTTGTTAAAACGATAACGAAAATAGCTGAAATTCGGACGAAAATGCATTCGGACGAAAACGAATGCACATGTCTAATAACCAGTGCATTGGACAAACTTCAGATGAGGCATGTCATTTCTCTTTCAGTTAGGATGTCATGGCCACACTATTGCAAAAATGAAAAAACAAAATCTTTTAATTTGATCTCTCTTTACTTCAGTGCGATACTTTTGGCAATTCAAGTTCAAATAAAGGGTAATTAGCTACTCCAGTGTGTATTCATCAACTCCAGGAGCTGTTTGCAAAGAAAATATTTTTAGGAGAGACAGGAAATGCTACTAATTATTTGGTTTGTCAGGTCATTAGGTAGCTTCAGGCTTCATACTGGATATCAAATAAAAACTGACAGGTAGGTGTCCACTTGAATTTTCTCTTTGTTATTATTCCTGACTACTCCTATAATTTTATTGTGTTAAGTCCCTGGAGACATTAACACCTGCACAATGTACTTCTCAAATCTCCTATCCCTGATTAAAATTCTTTAGTTAGATTTTAAATATGCCAAATACTTCACTCAGAAAGATATGCTAAGGTGTTGGCCATGTAAACAGCAGTGATGATTAGTAATATGACTTAATTAGCCTTCATTTTTAGTGCATGTTGACTATAAATTTGGTTTTGGAAATTAGGAAAAAAAATCTTCCTGTTCTGCCCTAAATAAGTCAAAAGAAAAGAGAGTGCTATACATTTCTAATAGTAAAGACTATTAAAACCTTGTGGCACTCTTTTGTCTTTTGACCTAAAGACTTTATTCCAAGGACCGTGTTTATGGCCATGGCATACTAGATAGCAGTAGACATGTGCACACTGAAATATTTCGTTTCGGAATTTCGTTTTCGTTAGAAAAATACATTTATTTAGTTACTCCCGAAATTTGTTTTTATTTATTTCGTTTTTCGTTAGAAATTGCATTCGTCCGAAAATCTGAATTAATTAAGGTCGAATCTGTCATTGAAGGCTTATGGTGTCTGTCGAATGTTCAAAGAAGTTTCGACGGAGCATCGAAACTGTACGACGCCGCAATCATACATTTCCGGTCGAATGTTCCGCCTACAAGCTATAGATGAATTCTATTGTATGACTAGTAATAATTATATTTTTTAATTACTATTACTAGTCAACAGGGATGAGCCGAACACCCCCCTGTTCGGTTCGCACCAGAACCTGCGAACAGACAAAATGTTAGTGTGAACTTTAGAACCCTATTAAATACAATGGACTCGAACGTTCGAAATCTAAAGTGTTAATTATAAAGGCTAATATGCAAGTTATTGTCCTAAAAAGTGTTTGGGGACCTGGGTCCTGCCCCAGGGGACATGTATCAATGCAAAAAAAAGTTTTAAAAACCGCCGTTTTTTCGGGAGCAGTGATTTTAATAATGCTTAAAATGAAAAAATAAAAGTGAAATATTCCTTTAAATTTCGTACCTGGGGGGTGTGTATGATATGCATGGAAAGTGGCGCATGTTTCCCGTGCTTAGAACTGTCCCTGCAAAAAATGTCATTTTTGAAAGAAAAAAAGTCATTTAAAACTCACTCGCGGCTATTAATGAATTGTCGGCTCCCGGCAATACATACAAAAGTCATTGATAAAAAAAAAAAAAAAGCGTGGGGGTTCCCCAGAATTCAATTACCAGGCCCTTCAGGTCTGGAATGAATATTAAGGGGAACCCCGCCGCAAATTTAAAAAAAAATTGACGTGGGGTTCCCCCATATATACATTCCAGGCCCTTCAGATCTGGCATGGATTTTAAGGGGAACTCCACCCCAAATTTAAAAAAAAATGGTGTGGAGTCCCCCTAAAAATCCATACTAGACCCCTTATCCGAGCACGCAACCTGGCCGGCCGCAGGGGAAGAGGGGGGGACGAGAGAGTGTCCCCCCCTCCCTCCTGAACCATACCAGGCCACATGCCCTCAACATGGGGAGGATGTCCCCATGTTGATGGGGACAAGGGCCTCATCCCCACAACCCTTGCCCGGTGGTTGTGGGGGTCTGCGGGCGGGGGGCTTATCGGAATCTGGAAGACCCCTTTAACAAAGGGGACCCCCAGATCCCGGCCCCCCTATGTGAATTGGTAAGGGGTACATTGTACCCCTACCATTTCATGAAGAAAGCGTAAAAAAAATGTTTAAAAAAACACACAAACACCTTGAAAAAGTCCATTATTTAAAAAAAAAAAAAAAACATTCCAGCGGTGAAATCCAGTGTCCCGCGGCGATCCCGATGTCCAGCGCTGTCCTTCATTGGTTGTGCCTGAGCGGACCTGATGGGGAACTCCCTCTCAGTGTTTTAAATGTATAGACCCGCCCCTTCTAAAGTTCCCCATCAGGTCCGCTCAGCGGACCAGATGCGGAACATGAGAAGGGGCGGGTCTATACATGTATTACCAAAGTGAGAGCAGTTCCCCATCAGGTCCGCCTACTCGGTATGTCGGACCCGCCTACGTCATTGGCTTGAGTGGGGAACTTCCTTCACTGTGTAAATTTAAATTACACAGTGAAGGAAGTTCCCCGCTCAAGCCAATGACGTAGGCGGGTCCGACATACCGAGGGGGCGGACCTGATGGGGAACTGCTCTCACTTTGGTAATACATGTATAGACCCGCCCCTTCTCATGTTCCGCATCTGGTCCGCTGAGCGGACCTGATGGGGAACTTTAGAAGGGGCGGGTCTATACATTTAAAATACTGAGAGGGAGTTCCCCATCAGGTCCGCTCAGGCACAACCAGTGAAGGACAGCGCTGGACATCGGGATCGCCGCGGGACACTGGATTTCACCGCTGGAATGTTTTTTTTTGTTTTTTAAATAAAGGACTTTTTCAAGGTGTTTGTGTGTTTTTTTAAACATTTTTTTACGCTTTCTTCATGAAATGGTAGGGGTACAATGTACCCCTTACCAATTCACATAGGGGGGGCCGGGATCTGGGGGTCCCCTTTGTTAAAGGGGTCTTCCAGATTCCGATAAGCCCCCCGCCCGCAGACCCCCACAACCACCGGGCAAGGGTTGTGGGGATGAGGCCCTTGTCCCCATCAACATGGGGACATCCTCCCCATGTTGAGGGCATGTGGCCTGGTACGGTTCAGGAGGGAGGGGGGGCCGCTCTCTCGTCCCCCCCTTTTCCCCTGCGGCCGGCCAGGTTGCGTGCTCGGATAAGGGGTCTGGTATGGATTTTTAGGGGGACTCCACGCCATTTTTTTTTATTTGGGGTGGAGTTCCCCTTAAAATCCATGCCAGATCTGAAAGGCCTGGAATGGATATTTGGGGGAACCCCATGTCAATTTTTTTTTAAATTTGCGGTGGGGTTCCCCTTAATATCCATTCCAGACCTAAAGGGCCTGGTAATTGAATTCTGGGGAACCCCCACGCTTTTTTTTTTTATCAATGACTTTTGTATGTATTGTCGGGAGCCGACAATTCATTAATAGCCGCGAATGAGTTTTAAATGACTTTTTTTCTTTCAAAAATGACATTTTTGCAGGGACAGTTCTAAGCACGGGAAACATGCGCCACTTCACATGCATATCATACACACCCCCCAGG
Source organism: Rana muscosa (assembly GCA_029206835.1). Classification (NCBI taxonomy): domain Eukaryota; kingdom Metazoa; phylum Chordata; class Amphibia; order Anura; family Ranidae; genus Rana; species Rana muscosa. The sequence goes on from CM055127.1 coordinate 76,762,224, forward strand.
TACGAAATTTAAAGGAATATTTCACTTTTATTTTTTCATTTTAAGCATTATTAAAATCACTGCTCCCGAAAAAACGGCCGTTTTTAAAACTTCTTTTTGCATTGATACATGTCCCCTGGGACAGGACCCGGGTCCCCAAACACTTTTTAGGACAATAACTTGCATTTAAGCCTTTATAATTAGCACTTTAGATTTCTCCCATAGATTTTTCGAATTTGCCGAGTTAGTTCTAGCTATTTTACTGCTCCTCCTCTTTGGTTACAATCAGCCAATAACATTCATCATCATCATTTTTTTATTTTACTTCCCCCACCCAATTCCAGCAGTGATCTTTTCTCTCTATGTCGAATCTTTTCTCTCTATAATGTCGAATCTTTTCTCTCTATAATGTCAAATCTTTTCTCTCTATGTCGAATCTTTTCTCTCTATAATGTCGAATCTTTTCTCTCTATGTAGAATAATCTTGGACTAATAGAGTTATGGTTAGGCACATTCGACCACAGGTTCGATGGACACAGATTGTTATTGTCAGCCTCATGTCGAATCTCCTATCTATATCGAACTGTTGTTGCAACGAAAACGAAAATTAAGCATTTTTTTATGTCGGATCTTTCGGTTTTCGGATTCTGCATTTTCGTTTTCGTTTGTTAAAACGATAACGAAAATACCTGAAATTCGGACGAAAATGCATTCGGACGAAAACGAATGCACATGTCTAGATAGCAGTCTGAATTCATATGTCCAGTTAGGATACCTATCTTTAATACAGTCCAGCACCCAACTACTTTGCATTACTATCTAGTGTGTAACGTGATTAGAGTAGAACTATAGGCAAAACTTGTTTCTTTCATTTTGGATAGAACTAGGGAGGGTTATAACTTCTGACAGATTTTTTTCTCGCCATCTGTGTCCTATTGCAGAAATTTCCGTTCACTTCCTGTACGATAACAAACAGGAATTGAGAGGAAACCCCTGAAAATTAAGAAGATTCCTTGGAGACCCCCAAGTCACCAGAACTAGCGTTTCCATTGGAAGATTTCCCCTCCATTGATTTTATGGGGACACTTTCAATGATAAGGGTGAACAGGACAAATAGAGAGCACAGACAGCAATAAAAATGGTGTTTTAATCTCTCTGCACTCTATCATAAAGTAAAAAGAAAAAGTGTGCCTTTAGTTATACTTACATGTAACAGTAACACAAAAACACAATTTGGCACCTTGTGCCCCACTACTCTATTAGGCCCACATTTTTCAAACAGTCCGTCTCTGTTATCACTGGTTCTTCAATAGTATAAGTGTTTAGGCTTGGCTACTTGTTCTGTAAACATGAATACATATTTAGGTGTATAGCAATAGAAATGTAAAAATAAGATTAATTATCAAACAAGTCCGTACATCAATATATAAAATTCATAAGAATACAGTTCATAAGTTAAAGAAACCAATGCACAATGGCCGATGCGAAATTTGTTTTTATCAATTTTGTTTCGTTAAAAAATGCATTCGTCCGAAAATCCAAATTAATTAAGGTCGAATCTGTTATTGAAGGCTTATGGTGTCTGACAAATGTTCTAAGAAGATTATACGAAGCAGCTAAACTGTACGAGGCCGCAATCATACATTTCCGGTCGAATGCTCTGACCACAAGCTATAGTAGAATTCTAATGTTGTATGATTAGTAATAATTATATTTATTAATTATTATTACTAGTCAGCCAACATTAGAATTCTTCTATAGCCTATGGGCGGAGCATTTGACCATAAATGTCCACTTGTGGCGATTGTATGTTTTTAGCTGCTTCGTCTAATCTTCATGTCTCTATAATGTTAAATCTTTTCTCTCTAGATAGACACAGATTGCTATTGTCACCGTCATGTCGAATCTTCTATCTATTCTGAACTGTTGTCGCAACGAAACTAAAATAAAGCTTTTTTTATGTCAGATCTTTCGGATTTCGGACTCTGCACATTCGTTATCATTTGTTAACACAAATGCAAAAATCCCCGAAATTCGGATGAAAATGCATTCGGACGAAAACCAATGCACATGTCTATCGCCCACGGCCATATTTCTGATTGAGATGTATACAGAGGACACGGAAAGGCACCTGGCCCAGACGGTTTCTCTATACAATACTTTAAAAGTTTCTATCCTTTATTAGGCCCATACATGACCAAATTATTTAATGCCATTGGACAGAAAACTACCTTTACACCAGATACATTAAGAGCACACATCACGATACTGCCAAAGGAAGGTAAAGACCTGACGTGCTGTAGTAGTTACTGACCGATATCTTTATTGAACACAGATTTAAAGATATTTACAAAGACCCTAGCTATTCGATTACAACCCCATGTGTCTCAGTTGGTACAATTTGTCATGGATATGCAGTAGTGTTTGTCTGTCAGCTTACCTTCCTTCCCATGTTTTCATCTTAGAGGCCAGAACCCTTTCACCTGGCTTCCTTTATAATCTCCTCCCAGCCTGACTCCACCCCAGGCCCTATCACAGAACACTATATTAACCTGTGCACTGCAAGCCTGCTTTGCTGATCAACGTGTTTGTTAGGCATTGTGTGTTTGGGTTCCTGCCTGCCGTGTGCTACGTCTGTCTCTCTGTTTCGTTATTGGCTTGTCCCCGACTATCCCTGTCTGCTCGTGACCCTTGACCTTCGGCTTGTCTTTCGTTATCCTTGTCTGCTTGTGGCCCTTGACCTTCAGCTTGTTATTCGTTACTCTTATATCTTGTGGTGCTGCTTCCCCTCTTGTCCCCTTATCCTACGGGGCGTGAGCTAGGAGACTCTAGGGGCCGCGACCTGGACCCAGCCTGCAGCATAACATCCTCACCACTAGAGGCTCTGGAGAAGACCTGCTGGGTCTTAGACTCCGCGCACTGGGGAATCTTAGCTCTAGCTTCCTATAGGATCCCGGTTGTGCTCCTCTGGTCCCGCTTTCCACAACCACCCAGTTTCCTATCCGCAGCAGTCAGCCATAGGGTTCACTACCTTGTGGTGCACTCCTGTCCCCCTACGGTGTGCATCTGTCACCTGGCCGTAGGTGACCTGACAGTTTGATCAGCCATGAACCCGGCTGACATGCCGCTCCCCGCGGATGATCCTTTGCAGGGCATAGTCCGCAGACTTGAGACCCAGGAATCTAATCAGACCCAGGTCATGCGATTCCTTCAGGATTTGGCATCCCGTTTTGAACAGGTTCAGGCCTCATTAGGACCCCTGGTTCAACAACCTCAACCGCTACCAGCGGCTGCACCTATTCCGGTCGCAGTCGCAGCCACACATTCACTACAACTGCCAGCTCCGTCCCGTTTCTCTGGGGACTCCAAGGCCTGCAGGGGGTTCCTTAGCCAATGCACGATTCATTTCGAGCTTCAGCCTCAAAACTTTCTGTCTGATAGGGCAAAGGTAGCCTATATAATTTCCCTCCTCTCCGGTGAAGCTTTAGCCTGGGCAGCCCCTCTGTGGGAACGGAATGATCCAGTGGTTTCTAGCCTGTCTGGCTTCTTGAAACTTTTTAGGAATATCTTTGAAGAACCGGCTCGTGTCTCTTCAGCGGCCAGCGCCCTTCTACGTCTCCGCCAAGAGTCTGCTTCAGTGGGACAGTATGCCCTTCATTTCCGCATACTGTCGGCTGAGTTGAGCTGGAACAATGAGGCCTTAGTCGCAACCTTTTTGCATGGCCTCTCTGATAGAGTGAAGGATGAATTAGCAGGAAGAACCATCCCCACTGATCTGGGCGGAGTTATCTCCTTGTGTAACCAGATCGATATTCGCTTTCAGGAGAGGACCCTAGAAAAGCAACGCCAGCACTCCTTGGTTCTTAGTCAGCCTGAGCTCCCCTCTCTTCGACCCATAGAGCATCTCCTACCAGCTGAGGAACCCATGCAGCTGGGTAGGACCAGGCTATCCCCCGAGGAACGTGCTAGGTGCAGAACTCTTGGTCTGTGTCTTTACTGTGGGGGCAAAGGCCATTTTCGTGACACTTGCTCTCTTTGTCCAGAAAAACGTTCGGGTCCACTTCATCTGGAAAGTGGAGTATTGGACCCAGAAATATCACCTTCCCCTTCTCGTCTTCTGCTTTCTGTGTTCCTTCATGTTGGTGCTTCTTCTCATTCGGTCTCAGCATATCTGGATTCCGGAGCCGCTGGTAATTTCATGGACTGGGAAATCGCATCGTCCATGAGACTTACTCTTTTGCCCCTCACCACGCCATTGGTGGTCTTGGCGATAGATGGTACTGTTCTCCCAGGGGGACCTATCCGCTTCCAGACCCTCCCTGTTAAGATGTCGGTAGGGACACGCCACCAGGAGTGGATATCCTTCCTTATCTTACCCAAGGCCTCAACGCCTATAATTTTGGGTCTCCCATGGTTACAGCTCCATTCTCCTCATGTGGACTGGACTACTGGACAGATCCTGGCTTGGGGTTCCTCCTGTTCCTCGTCCTGCCTACCCAAGTTTGCCCCCTGTGAACCTGAGCTGGTCATTCATTCCAGGTCGCATAACCATTTACATTTCTCTGTCCCTAATCACCCTTGGACGCACAACCAGGCTAGCTTGTCTACAAGTCCTGCAGTCGCTACGTCTTGCGATGCGATTCAGGTAGTCGCTACACCTGACTCTGCTATTCACTCGGCCTCTGTACTAGTTATGCCAGTCCAGCCCATGCCCAGTGAGCCGCCTACTTTTTCTTGTTCAGGACATTCTGCTTGTCTTTCAGTTATTCAGCTTGACTCCTGTGACATGTCACCCTCTAACCATCCTGACTTCAGGGTTCCACTGACATCTGCCCAGTCTGATGGTCCTGTGCTAGATGACCAGTTCATCTTTAAGGGTCTAGGGGACCTTCCTCAGATTTCTGTTGATCCTCTCATGCCCTTGCTTATTCCTAGAGAGCCTTTGGTCCTCAATAGATCTTCTTGTCATCTCCCTACCTCGGTTCTGGTCTCTGAGGATAATTTAAAGTACGAGGTTAGACAAGTTCTGGATTCTCAGCTCTGCAGAGGTATTCTTCAGTACCTTGTGCATTGGAGAGGTTTTGGTCCTGAGGAGGCGTCTTGGATCGCTGCATCTGATGTCGTTGCACCTCAACTGTTGAAGAGGTTTCATCTGAGATTTCCCTTTAAGCCTGGGCCCAGGCGGGGGAGGGCCCATAAGAGGGAGGGTACTGTCATGGATATGCAGTAGTGTTTGTCTGTCAGCTTACCTTCCTTCCCATGTGTTCATCTTAGAGGCCAGAACCCTTTCACCTGGCTTCCTTTATAATCTCCTCCCAGCCTGACTCCATCCCAGGCCCTATCACAGAACACTATATTAACCTGTGCACTGCAAGCCTGCTTTGCTGATCAACGTGTTTGATAGGCATTGTGTGTTTGGGTTCCTGCCTGCCGTGTGCTACGTCTGTCTCTCTGTTTCGTTATTGGCTTGTCCCCGACTATCCCTGTCTGCTCGTGACCCTTGACCTTTGGCTTGTCTTTCGTTATCCTTGTCTGCTTGTGGCCCTTGACCTTCAGCTTGTTATTCGTTACTCTTATATCTTGTGGTGCTGCTTCCCCTCTTGTCCCCTTATCCTACAGGGCGTGAGCTAGGAGACTCTAGGGGCCGCGACCTGGACCCAGCCTGCAGCATAACATCCTCACCACTAGAGGCTCTGGAGAAGACCTGCTGGGTCTTAGACTCCGCGCCCTGGGGAATCTTGGCTCTAGCTTCCTATAGGATCCCGGTTGTGCTCCTCTGGTCCCGCTTTCCACAACCACCCAGTTTCCTATCCGCAGCAGTCAGCCATAGGGTTCACTACCTTGCGGTACACTCCTGTCCCCCTACGGTGTGCATCTGTCACCTGGCCGTAGGTGACCTGACACACTTAGATCAAGTGGAATTTATTCCCAAACGTGACGCAAGAGATAGTACCATTAAAGTACTAAACTTAATTCAACAAGCAAACCAATTAAAAAACCCTAGTGTGTTTATAAACACGGATGCCGAAAAAGCTTTTGATAGGGTGAATTGGAGATTTATGTTAGGAGTACTGAGACACATGGGGCTTGGAAATCGGATGCTACAGTGGATAACTGAGCTGTATTCAAAACCACAAGCTACGGTTAAGGCAAATGGAGTATACTCTAAAATATTACCAATATCAAATGGGACTCGCCAGGGGTGTCCCTTATCGCCACTCCTATTCGCTTTGACACTAAAGCCCTTATTGAATAGGACCAGACAGAACCCAGACATTGCGGGAATAAGAAAAGGAGGAGAAGAATATAAGGTGTCAGCTTACGCTGACGACTTGTTGTTTTCCTTAGCTTCTCCACAAATATCATTGCCTAATCTCCTGAAGGAAATAGAACAGTACGGAGCTCTGTCTGGTTTCAGCAAAAACTATAATAAGTAGGAGGCAATGGGAGTGGTGATGCAGGGACATTTAGGTAGAAATCTTCAATACAATGGACAACAACGGCATTAAACTACTTAGGGACACAGATCCCCTCAAATTTAACAAAGATCTATGACCTGAACTTCCGACCATTACTTATGACTGTTAAAACACCTCTAAAAAAATGGAATAAGGGCATGCACTCCTGGTTCAGGAGTAGTGATGAGCCGAACACCCCCGGGTTCGGTTCGCACCAGAACCGGCGAACGGACCGAAAGTTTGCGGGAACTTTAGAACCCTATTAAATACAATGGATGCAAATGTTCGAAATCTAAAGTGCTAATTATAACGACTATTATGCATGTTATTGTCCTAAAAAGGGTTTGGGAACCCGGGTTCTGCACCAGGGGACATGTATCAATGCAAAAAGAAGTTTTAAAAACGGCCGTTTTTCGGGAGCAGTCATTTTAATGATGCATAAAGTGAAAAAAAAAAGTCAAATATTCCTTTAAATATCGTACCTGGGGGGTGTCTAAAGTATGCCTGTGAAGTGCCACGTGTTTCCCGTGTTTAGAACTGTCCCTGCACAAAATTACATTTCTAAAGGAAAAAAAGCCATTTAAAACTGCTTGCGGCTTTAATGTAATGTCTGGTCCCGGTAATATGGATGAAAATCTTTAATTAAAATGGCATAGCTACCCCATCACAGCCCCCCCCCCACCCCAGCCCATTACCAGCCCCTTTGGGTCTTGTATGGATATTAAGGGGAACCCCGCACACAAAATAAAAAAGGCCCCTATATACTCTGAACAGCCGTATACAGGCGGTGCATACAAGACAGGGACTGTAGGTTTGTTCTTATGTAGAATCTGTTTGTAATTTTGAACAGGTACATTGTTTAAGTGTAGCTCCAGCCAAAAAATCTATTTTTAAGCTTTTTGGAAAACATAGGGAAGGGTTATCACCCCTGTAACATTTGTTTTGCTGTCTGTGCAGTGTGCACCTGTTCAGAACAGTTCACCTCACTTTCCATCCTAATGACAAATATTTTTTGAAAATTTGGGGTTTTTATTGAAACAAGAATTGGTGATAAAGCATCAGTGGAGAGGAGACACTTTTTTTCCCATATTAACTCTTACAGGAGAGAATTTGCCTTCCTAGGGGTAGATTTCCTCTCACTTCCTGTTGTATCCTTCCGTTTGCAAGGAGGAGTCGTTTGTAAGTTGGATGTTTGAAAGTAGGGGCCTGCCGTATATACTCAGCTGAAATTTGCCCCTTACATGTTGGTGTTGCCACAACACTGTGAGCCCTCACAGTTACTCTTGGTGGGTGCATGAATGGGCCCTGCTGTGAATTATTAGATCAAGAATTGTAATTGCATGCCCCTGTTGAACAGGGGCTGAAAAATTGGGCCTTTGGTGGTGGTGGTGATGGTGTTGACACAACACTGTAAGGCCTCACAGTTACTCTTGGTGGGCGCAGGAATGGGCCCTGCTGTGAATTATTAGATCAAGAATTGTAATTACATGCCCCTGTTAAACAGGGGCAGAAAAATTGGGCCTTAGGCACTGGTGCCACAACACTGCAACCCCTCACAGATACTGTACTTGGAGCACAGCAATGAGCCCTGTTGCAAAGTATTGCATCAAAAATTTTAATTACACGCCCCTGTTAAACAGGGGCTGAAAAATTGGGCCTTAGCCACTGGTGCTGGTGCCACGACACTGCAACCTCTCCCAGATACTCTAGTTGGAGTGCAGGAATGAGCCCTGCTGCAAAGCATTGCATAAAAAATTGTAATTACATGCCCCTGTTAAACAGGGGCTGAAAAATTGGGCCTTAGCCACTGGTGGCGGCACCCAGAAACAAAAATGTTCTTCCAAGCTATCATCATCAATCGGATCATTGAGGAGGAGGAGGAGGAGGATAGTCAGTCAACATAACAGGACAGTCTCTCAGCATCAGCATCAGTCTTGAAGGGATGTGACATTTGAAAATAAATTAGTCTGTTATATCAGCTTCAGGTGTTTGGTAGCTGGTGGTGATCCAAGACTGGTTCATCTTTATGAAGGTCAGTCGATCAAACCGAGTCGGTGGACAGGCGCACTCTGTGATACGTGACAAATCCTCCAGCAGCACTGAATGTGCGTTCTGAAAGAACGCTGGATGCAGGACAGGCCAGTAGCTCAATTGCATACTGTGCAAGCTCTGGCCAGTGATCCATCCTCAAGACCCAGTAAGCCAGAGGATTTTCGGTGGGGAAGGTGTCAAAGTCTGACCTTGCCCCTAGGTATTCCTGCACCATGTATATCAGACGCTGGCGATGGTTGCTGGAACCGATCATACCTTGGGGCTGCGGACTAAAGAATTGTCTGTACGCATCGATCAGACGGCCACCTTCCCCACCGCTCCTTCTTTGACTGACCGAAGCCTCAGCAACTCGTTGTCCAGGACCAGGAGTTTGTAACCTCCCAGTCTCTGGGAACGCGTTGCACAGACCTTTCTGCAAGGCCTCCCGGAGTTGTCTCATCCTCTGCTCCCTCTGCGACTGTAAGATAAGGTCCGCAACCTTACCCTTGTACCGTGGATCAAGGAGAGTGGCCAGCCAGTAATGGTCCCTCTCCTTGATTCGAAGAATACGAGGATCCTTCCGCAGACTTTGCAGGATCAGGGAGGCCATGCAGCGTAGGTTAGCTGAGGCATTCGGTCCGGAGTCCTCTGGGTCACTAAGGACGACATGATCCGCAGCCACCTCCTCCCAGCCACGTACAAGTCCACTGGTTTCTTGGGACTGTAAATCATCCCTAAAAGACTGCTGCTGATGATGCTGAGTGCCAGGCTCCACCTCCATGCTGACACAATCCTCCTCCTCCTCCTCCTCCTCCTGTGCGATGGGTGGGACAGAAGGAACACTGTCTGGGTAAAGGGGGCCTTGAGAGGCAAGGAAGTCCTCCTCTTCCTGCCTCTGTTCTGCCTCAAGTGCCCTGTCCATTATTCCACGCAGCGTATGTTCCAACAGGTGGACAAGAGGTACAGTGTCACTGATGCATGCACTGTCACTGCTCACCATCCTCGTGGCCTCCTCAAATGGTGCCAGGATAGTGCATGCATCCCTGATCATGCCCCACTGGCGTGGTGAAAAAAACCCGAGCTCCCCTGACCCTGTCCTGGTGCGATAGTCACACAGGTACTCATTGATGGCCCTCTGCTGCGTGTGCAGCCGCTGCAGCATGGCCAACGTTGAGTTCCACCTGGTGGGCATGTCACATATAAGGCGATTCTTGGGCAGGTTCAACTCCTTTTGCAGCTCAGCCAGGCGAGCACTGGCATTATAAGATCTGCGGAAATGCACACAGACTTTCCTGGCCTGCCTCAGGACATCCTGTAAGCCCGGGTACCTGCCCAAGAACCGCTGCACCACCAGGTTAAGGACGTGAGCCACACAGGGCACATGGGTCAGTTGTCACTGTCGGAGGGCGGAGAGGAGGTTGGTGCCATTGTCGCAAACCACCATTCCTGGCTTAAGCTGGCGTGGCGTCAACCACCTCTCAGCCTGCCCCTGCAGAGCAGACAGAACCTCTGCCCCAGTGTGGCTCCTGTCCCCAAAACACACCAGCGCAAGCACGGCATGGCATCTTTTTGCCTGCATACTTGCGTAGCGCCTTGAACGCCTACAGAGCACCGCTGGTTCCGAGGACAAAGCACAGGAAGAGGCCATGGAGGAAGAAGAAGAGGAGGGGGTGGAGGAGAGAGGTGTGTCACAACCAGTAGTAGCATTTTGGAGGCGTGGCGGCGGAACAACCTCCAACACTTCTGCACCTTGTCCTGCATCCTTCCCAGCTGCCAAAAGAGTGACCCAATGGGCCGTGAAAGAAAGGTAACGTCCCTGTCCATGCCTGCTGGACTATGAGTCAGCGGTAATATGCACCTTACCGCTGACCGCCCTGTCCAGCGAGGCCAAGACATTGCCTTCCACATGCCGGTAGAGAGCCGAAATCGCCTTCCGTGAGAAAAAGTGGCGTTTGGGAACCTGCCACTGAGGAACTGCACATTGCACAAACTCACGGAAGGGGGCAGAGTCTACCAACTGAAAAGGCAGCAGTTGAAGCGCTAGCAATTTAGCCAAGCTAGCATTCAACCGCTGGGCATGTGGATGGCTGGGAGTGAACTTCTTTCGACGGTCCAGCAGCTGGGGCAGGGAAATTTGCCTGCTAGAATCGGACGTTGGTGTACTGCTAGCAGAGTGCCCGCAAATACTTGGCTGTGACACACCTAATTCTACACCTTCATTCCTCTCAGTGCAGGTTTCAGAGAGGACTGAAGGTATAGTGGGGTTGGAGATCCCAGCTGATGCGGTGCAAGGAGAGGTCCGCTTTGTTCTTTGGTGTGGGTCTTTAAGGTAGGCTTGCCAACGATCTGCATGGCAGGTCAACATATGTCTGGTCAAGCATGTGGTGCCCAAGCGGGTGATGTTTTGGCCACACGATATACGCTTGAGACATATGTTGCAAACAGCAGCTGAGCGATCTGATGCACTCGACTCAAAAAAGGCCCACACCAAAGAACTTTTTGAATAACGGGCAGAGGCAGCGCCCTGCACAGGCGGAGCTCTGCGGTGTGATTCCGTCGGTGTGCTGCCCTTACGCTGGCCCCCCGAGGGCATCCTGCCTCGTTGGAGATGTGCCTCCTCCTCTTCCTCCACCTCCTCCTCCTCTCTCCTATGAGGCACCCACGTGGAGTCAGTGACCTCATCATCCCCTGCCTCCTCATCACTGGAGCCAATCTGGCAGTATGCTGCAGCTGCTGGAACATGACTGCCAGATTGGTGTCCTTCTTGAGCATCCCCTCTCTCTGCTCTCACGCTACTGCCTTCCTCTAGCTGGGTATCATCATCAGACCCTTCGAAACGCTGGGCATCCTCCTGGAGCATGTACCCAACACTGTGCTCAAACAGTTCGGGGGACTCCTCAGGAGGACATGGTTGGTCTAGGGAAGGAGTGACTGATGATGACATTGATACCAGGGAAGAGGACGCTTTGGCAGCTGCTTTGCCAGTACCCTGAGCCTGGGTGAGAGAGGATGAGGAGGATGAGGAGGGCTTGGTCATCCACTCTACCAAGTCTTTGGCATGATGCGGCTCAACACGTCCAGCTGCCGAAAAGAAGGACAAGCGTGTCCCATGGCCACGTGCTGATGGCGATGCACCGCATCCACGACCAGCACTGTTCTCTCTAGACACAGAGCCTGCTTGCCCTCTTTTATTGGCTCCTGACTGTCTGCCTCTCCTTGTTTGCCTTCCAGACATTCTAATGGCCTGCAGGGAAATGGGAAAACCAGCAATAAGGCCTAGCTTCAGGAGTATATTTTTCAGGAATCACACTACGCCTGCTGTAGGTGCTGCAAATGCCTGTTGGTGTAACACACCAGGAAAACGCAGCAATACAGGCTAACTTCAGGTGTATAATGTGCAGGAGGCACACTCCGCCCACTGTAAGTGCTGCAAATGCCTGTTGGTGTAACACACCAGGAAAACGCAGCAATACAGGCTAACTTCAGGTGTATAAGGTGCAGGAGGCACACTCCGCCCGCTGTAAGTGCTGCAAATGCCTGTTGGTGTAGCACACCAGGAAAACACAGCAATACGGGCTGACTTCAGGTGTAATATGATCAGGAGGCACACTCCGCCCACTGTAAGTGCTGCAAATGCCTGTTGGTGTAACACACCAGGAAAACGCAGCAATACAGGCTAACTTCAGGTGTAATATGATCAGGAGGCACACTCCGCCCGCTGTAAGTGCTGCAAATGCCTGTTGGTGTAACACACCAGGAAAACGCAGCAATACAGGCTAACTTCAGGTGTATAAGGTGCAGGAGGCACACTCCGCCCGCTGTAAGTGCTGCAAATGCCTGTTGGTGTAACACACCAGGAAAACACAGCAATAAGGGCTAACTTCAGGTGTAATATGATCAGGAGGCACACTCCACCCGCTGTAAGTGCTGCAAATGCCTGTTGGTGTAACACACCAGGAAAACGCAGCAATACAGGCTAACTTCAGGTGTAATATGATCAGGAGGCACACTCCGCCCGCTGTAAGTGCTGCAAATGCCTGTTGGTGTAACACACCAGGAAAACGCAGCAATACAGGCTAACTTCAGGTGTATAAGGTGCAGGAGGCACACTCCGCCCGCTGTAAGTGCTGCAAATGCCTGTTGTTGTAACACACCAGGAAAACACAGCAATACGGGCTAACTTCAGGTGTATAATGTGCAGGAGGCTTAGCAACAATGACACTGACACTGTCCCCTGCCTATCCTTCTCTCTCCCTGCACACAAGGTTTATCAAAGTATATGACACTGACACTCTCCCTGCCTATCCTTCTCTCTCCCTGCACACAAGGTTTAGCAAAGAATATGACACTGACACTGTTCCCTGCCTATCCTTCTCTCTCCCTGCACACAAGGTTTATCAAAGAATATGACACTGACACTCTCCCTGCCTATCCTTCTCTCTCCCTGCACACAAGGTTTAGCAAAGAATGTGACACTGACACTGTCCCCTGCCTATCCTTCTCTCTCCCTGCACACAAGGTTTAGCAAAGAATATGACACTGACACTCTCCCTGCCTATCCTTCTCTCTCCCTACACAAAAGTTTGAGGTACAAATAGCACTGATACTGTCCCTGCCTATGTAACTCTTTCCCTGCGCCGGAACACACTACACAAGGCCGCCGCGCTGGCGGCCTTTTATAGTGTGGGGCGTGTGCTAAACCCCCTGAGCTATAATTGGCCACAGGCAACCTGCCTGTGGCCAATTATGGCTCTCCTAGCTGCCGGCGCTGTGATTGGCCAAGCATGCGGGGTCACAGTGCATGCTTGGCCAATCACAGCGCCGGGATTGCACTATGATGGCGCAGTGTATTGTGGGCCGTTCGCGTCACTCGAATTTGGCGCAAACGGCCCAAATCGTTTGATGTTCGCCGAACGGTCGAACAGCCGATGTTCGAGTCGAACGTATGTTCGACTCGAACACCGAGCTCATCCCTATTCAGGAGGTGTAACATCTTAAAAATGAATATAGTCCCTAGGTTTCTGTATCTTTTTCAGGCATTACCTATATATATCCCCAGGACCTACTTTAACCAGATAGGGACAGAGTTCTCAAAATTTATTTGGGCTTGCAGATGACCTAGGATCAATAGAAGCTTTGACAATACCAAAGGAGCGGGGTGGAATTGCAGCCCCAGATATGTATAAGTATTATCAGGCAGCCCAGTTAGGTAGGATTATTGACTGGTGTAGGCATACAGAGTATAAACTATGGATCAGAATTGAACAACAAGTAAGTATTATTCCATTAAGCAGAGCCATTTGGTGTTATACATCTCTACCTTCTTTTTTGAAAACGCACCCTATAATAGGCCCTACACTACAAGTGGGATATAAGATAAGTCGGAACCCTAGAATATCTACAGAACATTCACCTTTGACACCAATCCTGGGAAATCCAGCGTTTCCACCAGGATTGGAAGTAAGAGGCTTTCAGGGACTTAGAGATAGAGGCTTATATCAAGTATCACATTTTACAAATTTAGAATATATGAGCAAACGGGGAGGCCAATTTGAAATGTCGGCCTGGCAGGCACGACAAATGCGACATTTTTTGGTATCTCTAGGCCCAATGGAGAAATACTATAGACCACGTACAAGATTTGAGACATATTGTGAAGAAAATAACCAATCTCCCATGTTATATCCAAAATATATGCTCTCCTGGTAACACCTCCAGAGGAGTATAAAATGAGAAGTTTGTGTAAATGGGAGAGAGATTTGAATCAAAGGTTCTCCTCAACTCAGAGTAAGAAAATAGAACAGTTGGCACTGAGTACCTCTAGATGTACCAAAATACAGGAATCTAATTACAAATTGTTAACACGGTGGTACTATACCCCTGTAATTTTGAATAAATTATTTTCAGAACAGTCAGATAGAAGTTGGAGAAACTGTGGTGAGCGGTAGACATGTGCACACTGAAATATTTCGTTTCGGAATTTCGTTTTCGTGCAAAAAATAAATTTATTTAGTTACTCCCGAAATTCGTTTTTATTTATTTCGTTTTTCGTTAAAAATTGCATTCGTCCGAAAATCTGAATTAATTAAGGTCGAATCTGTCATTGAAGGCTTATGGTGTCTGTCGAATGTTCCGCCCACAAGCAGTGATCTTTTCTCTCTATAATGTCGAATCTTTTCTCTCTATAATGTCGAATCTTTTCTCTCCTATGTTGAATCTTTTCTCTCCTATGTCGAATCTTTTCTCTCTATAATGTCGAATCTTTTCTCTCCTATGTCGAATCTTTTCTCTCTATAATGTCAAATCTTTTCTCTCTATAATGTCAAATCTTTTCTCTCCTATGTCGAATCTTTTCTCTCCTATGTCGAATCTTTTCTCTCCTATGTCGAATCTTTCCTCTCCTATGTCGAATCTTTCCTCTCCTATGTCGAATCTTTCCTCTCCTATGTCGAATCTTTCCTCTCCTATGTCGAATCTTTCCTCTCCTATGTCGAATCTTTCCTCTCCTATGTCGAATCTTTCCTCTCCTATGTCGAATCTTTTCTCTCCTATGTCGAATCTTTCCTCTCCTATGTCGAATCTTTCTCTCCTATGTCGAATCTTTTCTCTCTATAATGTCGAATCTTTTCTCTCCTATGTAGAATAATCTTGGACTAATAGAGTTAAGGTTAGGCACATTCGACCACAGATTCGATAGACACAGATTGTTATTGTCAGCGTCACGTCGAATCTCCTATCTATATCGAACTGTTGTAGCAACGAAAACGAAAATAAAGCATTTGTTTATGTCGGATCTTTCGGTTTTCGGATTCTGTGCTTTCGTTTTCGTTTGTTAAAACGATAACGAAAATAGCTGAAATTCGGACGAAAATGCATTCGGACGAAAACAAATGCACATGTCTAGTGAGCGGGGGACTATCTTTCATATTTTTTGGCAATGTCCAGTGATTAGACAGTTCTGGTTGGAAGTTCAGAGGATAACGCAAATGTTTACGGAATATCAGGTTCCTGATGATCCAGCCTTCTTCCTGGTACAAAGCTCCCAAATCCCGATGAAAAGATATAAAAACTCAATAATATGTCACATGGTGAATGCAGCCAAAAGCTGCATATCTGTGTGTTGGAAGGAAATACGAACACCCCCTATTTCTATGTGGCTGGGAAAAATTAGAAGAATTTGGATAATGGAAAAGCTATGGCCCAGAGCTACGGGAAGAGCGGAACAAATTAATGAAATATGGGCACCGTGGGAAGAATTTGTAAAATCGGAAGAGGTAAAAAAATTATTTGGAGAAGATAGAGAATAAAATTGGGAATAGGGTCTGGAAGCTCCTTAGTGGAGATGTAATTTCCGTCTACTGAGTCCAGCAGGCAGAGGAATTGTATTTTATATATATATATTATTTTATTTTTTTACGGGGTTAATGGGGATGGGTGCAGATGACTGCGATATATAGAATGGGAGGGAGGGAGGGGAAAGTAAAGATATAGACAATTAATCCTTTTTCTTGTTTTTTTATTTATTATTACTAAGATAACATAACTGATTGGTAATATGTAAAATGCTTTCTATTATGTTTTCTATTATGTCGTTGACATTGTCTATAAGAAAAATATAGAAATAAAAAATGTATTTAAAAAAAAGAGGTGTATACAGAAAGCGCTCGTACTATGCACTTGTGACAAGTGCCGGATTTGTGAGTTTTATTCCTTTTATTCTACATTAAAAAGTTATCTTACCAGACAGCACTATATTGTTCTGTTTATTTTGATATATACTACAGAGAAATCTTCATCTTTGACAGCTTTTCACCATCAGAGGATCTTTGTTGCCCCATTGGGGAAAGTGCATACTGACGAACTTGATTGCAGGGGTCATACCTTTAAGGTGAATGGTTTGGTGGTGGAGGTGGTGCACAGATTTGAAACCCTGCATGTGTCACTTGGAAATACACCTTCACAGTGCATAGTTTTTTTCATCTCATGAACTGTGTTCTTATGAATTTTATATATTGATGTATGGACTTGTTTGATATTTTGCGCTGCGCTATCTTATTTATATATTCCTATTTGAGGTGATGTGTTTTTGACCTTGAGTGTTCAGCGTGCAATGTATGTAGGTATTCCTGACTTTGTCTGCGCTGATTATTTATATTTGATTTGCGTTATAGCAATAGAAAGACTGACTAAATACTCCCAGCCCTGGCCTATATTGAGGGAAAACTTAATACATTAATATGATGATTTGATCTTTTCCTCCAAGATCAGCTGTGTGATGCAATGCGAGTAGACATGAGGTTGCCAACCAGTCTGGTAAAAAAAATAGCCTGATAAGTGACTGTTATCTTATGTTTATGTCATCTTTATCTTTATGCGACAGATAAACAGGTACATAAATGTGATCGGTCAGCAGGAAAACCCTGAAGGTGGGGCCAACAACAGCACTACTAGGAAGTTTTACAACTTGCTGGTTACAATGCATATTTGGTGCCTGCATTGTACATTGCGGTGCTTGTTCTGTTTGGGAACTGACACTTAAATTCTGTCTTGTACACTACTGTCTGGAAGGACATTAAAGGATGTCAAATTGAAATATAAAAACTTTTTTGCAAAAGTAATTTAAGGAACACTTTGTTACAGTTAGTATATCATAATATCATAACTTGTCACGCATAATAATAACTGTATATCTGAGGTTATTGGAACATGGAAATTTTGCAAGTATAATGCTAACACGCCAGCTGTATTTCCTACCTAAAGTGGTTGTATACGATCAATATATGGTACTGCACAGGGTGGCCCAATCCTCTTCTTCTGGTGTCCCCTGCGGGTGCTCTCGGCTCCTTCTCTTCTCTGTGCACCTCCATAGGAAGCCGCATCCATAGACACACACAGCTCGGACCCGCCCCCACTCTCTGCTCACAGGATTTGATTGACAGCAACAGGAGCCAAAGGCTCCCACTGCTGCCTCTGTCATGGACGCACACCCCTTGGACCCACAACAAGGCTCAGGTGCATCCCCGCTAGCAGGCTTCCAACTGTAAACATACGTGCGCCATTGCGCACATGCATGCGCCAAACGCGGAGATCGCGCACGCGCATGCGCCAAACACGGAGATTGTGCACACGCGCACGGTGACGCTACCTTGTGGCCTTTAAAAGGGGCTTCTTCTGTCCAGACCCTTGCTGTCTGATCTGCAGCTTATCCTGTGACTTGGCCCTGAACCTGCACCTGTTGTTACTCTGACCCGGCTTCCTGACCTTGCTGCTATCTCCAGTCCTGACCTTTGGCTTACTTGACCTTGTTCTGCTCATCTGTCTGCCTGATTCTCCATTGCCTGATCCAGCCTGAACTCTGACCATCCGCTGCCTGACGCTCCAGCCTGTATCTGATCCGCTGTGCATTACCTGGCTCGGTTGACCTGCATCTTCTGACCTGCATCCTCAGCTACCTGCACCCGCAGACCTGCATCCTCTGACCTGCATATTCAGCCTTCTCCAGTGGTCTTCTCATCCAGTCCAGGAGAACCCAGCAGGCACTCGTACCCCACTGTGCTCCTTCGGTCACTGTCCCAACTCCAGTGATCCGGGAACCAGGGCTGTACAAGAGGTCTCCCTCTGCACGTCAGGCTCACCTCCAAGGTATGAGTTAGCCTCTGTGTCCTGTGAGGAGAGAGAGAGAGGAGAGATCCTGCAGAAAGGCATAGTGCTGGATCAAAATATGATTTAGATAAGTATTCAGAGAGGGGACAGAAAAAGCATTAAGGATTTAGGTAAAAAATGTATATTAGATTTGAATTTACTACTAGGGGCCCCAGTTCTAATGCCGTGTACACACGACCGTTTTTAATGACGAGAAAAATGAATTTTTTTAAAATGGTCATTAAAAACGATCTTGTGTGGGCTTCAGAGCATTTTTCACGACGTGAAAAACGGCCATGAAAAAATTGGAACATGCTCTAATTTTTCACGTCTTTTTTTACATCGTCGTTTTTCTCGTCATGAAAAACGGCCGTGTGTGGGCTTTAACGACGTGAAAAAAAATGCGCATGCTCAGAATCAAGAATGAGACGGGAGCGCTCGTTCTGGTAAAACTAGCGTTCGTAATGGAGATAGCACATTCGTCACGCTGTAACGGACTGAAAAGCACGAGGCTGAAAAGCGCGAATTGTCGCTCAACAAAATTTAATAACATGAAGGGTGGCGCCATCCAAATGGCACTTCCCCTTTATAGTGCCGTCGTACGTGTTGTACGTCACCGCGCTTTGAGGCTTGAGAAGAATTACGTCGAGAAAAACGAAGTTTTTTTCAATGACATTAAACCGGTCGTGTGTACGCGGCATCATATATAATATATACTGTATATATATATATATATACATTACAAAAGCTAATGCGGCATTCAAGGTGGACATTCAGTGATAAGTTTTTTTTTAGACCTCTTGACAAGGCACAAGCTCACTGCTCTGAGGAAGAATGTGGAAACAAACCTTATCACTGAGTGTTCACCTTTTAAGCTCTATGAGTGGAGCTTTATCCTTTGGATTATATGTACCGGTATTTGATGCTTTGCTTGCTGAAGCTAAGATTTAATTGTCATATATATTATCTTTAAAACAAATTATACCAGGACACGTGTTATTCAATTTGACCCACAGACATGGTAAAAGGAAATTTTTATACTATAATATAAAATGGTGCAAAATGTACATACTGTATGTTTTTTATAATCATGTCCATTTGGCCAAATCAAAAAATATAATTACATAATTATAGCAGGTTTAAAAGTAAGTATAGTGAATAGAGTGGGAAAGAGGCTGCAGTATTGTTCATTATCACATAATTTAACACCACCGCCTCAATTTTTTTTTTTTTAGATGTGCTGACCCCTACAAGCCAATGGAGAGCAAAATGCACACTGCAAGGAATGCTGGGAATAGCCTCTTTAAATAAACTCCATTGGCACACTACATTGTGTCTTAATATTATTTTAAAACAAATTCAATTTTAACTGCAGAACCTTTATTCCTGAATGCTTAATCGTTTTCCGTCCAGCTCACATGTACAGGTCCTTTTCAAAAAATTAGCATATTGTGATAAAGTTCATTATTTTCTGTAATGTACTGATAAACATTAGACTTTCATATATTTTAGATTCGTTAAACACAACTTGAAGTAGTTCAAGCCTTTTCTTGTTTTAATATTGATGATTTTGGCATACAGCTCATGACAACCCAAAATTCCTATCTCAAAAAATTAGCATATCATGAAAAGGTTCTCTAAACGAGCTATTAACCTAATCATCTGAATCAACTAATTAACTCTAAACACCTGCAAAAGATTCCTGAGGCTTTTAAAAACTCCCAGCCTGGTTCATTACTCAAAACCGCAATCATGGGTAAGACTGCCGACCTGACTGCTGTCCAGAAGGCCATCATTGACACCCTCAAGCAAGAGGGTAAGACACAGAAAGAAATTTCTGAACGAATAGGCTGTTCCCAGAGTGCTGTATCAAGGCACCTCAGTGGGAAGTCTGTGGGAAGGAAAAAGTGTGGCAGAAAACGCTGCACAACGAGAAGAGGTGACCGGACCCTGAAGAAGATTGTGGAGAAGGACCGATTCCAGACCTTGGAGGACCTGCGGAAGCAGTGGACTGAGTCTGGAGTAGAAACATCCAGAGCCACCGTGAACAGGCGTGTGCAGGAAATGGGCTACAGGTGCCGCATTCCCCAGGTCAAGCCACTTTTGAACCAGAAACAGCGGCAGAAGCGCCTGACCTGGGCTACAGAGAAGCAGCACTGGACTGTTGCTCAGTGGTCCAAAGTACATTCAGAAATCAAGGTGCCAGAGTCTGGAGGAAGACTGGGGAGAGGGAAATGCCAAAATGCCTGAAGTCCAGTGTCAAGTACCCACAGTCAGTGATGGTCTGGGGTGCCATGTCAGCTGCTGGTGTTGGTCCACTGTGTTTTATCAAGGGCAGGGTCAATGCAGCTAGCTATCAGGAGATTTTGGAGCACTTCATGCTTCCATCTGCTGAAAAGCTTTATGGAGATGAAGATTTCATTTTTCAGCACGACCTGGCACCTGCTCACAGTGCCAAAACCACTGGTAAATGGTTTACTGACCATGGTATTACTGTGCTCAATTGGCCTGCCAACTCTCCTGACCTGAACCCCATAGAGAAGCTGTGGGATATTGGGTAGAGAAAGTTGAGAGACGCAAGACCCAACACTCTGGATGAGCTTAAGGCCGCTATCGAAGCATCCTGGGCCTCCATAACACCTCAGCAGTGCCACAGGCTGGTTGCCTCCATGCCACGCCGCATTGAAGCAGTCATTTCTGCAAAAGGATTCCCGACCAAGTATTGAGTGCATAACTGAACATAATTATTTGAAGGTTGACTTTTTTTGTATTAAAAACACTTTTCTTTTATTGGTCGGATGAAATATGCTAATTTTTTGAGATAGGATTTTTGGGTTTTCATGAGCTGTATGCCAAAATCATCAATATTAAAACAAGAAAAGGCTTGAACTACTTCAGTTGTGTGTAATGAATCTAAAATATATGAAAGTCTAATGTTTATCAGTACATTACAGAAAATAATGAACTTTATCACAATATGCTAATTTTTTGAGAAGGACCTGTATTTACGGGGGCAGAATGGGTCCCCTGCACGAAACCCCGTATGAGTACGGGGTTCCTTTAGGAGCCACCAGAGGATGCGATCGCCGCCGGCCACGCGCGATCACGTGCAAGAGCGCCAGCACAGGGATTTGTGTGTGTAAACACTCAAATCCCTGTGCTGTCAGAGGAGAGGAGACATGTTGTTTGTTCCTAGTAAATAGGAACAGCGATATGTTTCCTCTCCTACTCAGTCCTATCCCCACACAGTTAGAACACACTGAGGGAACACACATTTAACTTCTTGATCGCCCCCTAGTGTTAACCTCTTCCCTACCAGTGTCATTTACACAGTAATCAGTGAATTTTTATAGCACTGATCGCTGTATAAATGTCACTAGTAAAAATTACTAGTAAAAAAAATTAAATAAGAAAAAAATAAGAAAAATTACATAAACCTTTCCCATAGTTTTGTAACTTTTGCGCAAACCAATCAATATACGCTTATTGCAATTTATTTAATTTTTTTTACCAAATATATGTAGAAGAATATATATCGGCCTAAACTGATGAAGAAATTTGTTTTTTAAAAACATTTTTGGGGATATTTATTATAGCAAAAAATAAATAAAAAATTGGTGCTCTTTTTTTGCATATAGCGCAAAAAATAAAAAACGCAGAGGTGATCAAATAGCACCAAAAGAAAGCTCTATTTGTGGGAAAAAAGGACAAAATTTTTGTTTGGGTACAGTATTGCATGACGCGCAATTACCAGTTAAAGTGACGCAGTGCCAAATTGTAAAAAGTGCCCTGGTCAGGAAGAGGGTAAAACCTTCTAAGGCTGAAGTGGTTATATGACAGCAATAGAAAGAAAGGGTGAAATGTTAGATTAATGAACTTCCTTGATTTGTTATTGCATATTAAAGGAGCAGTGGTGTTTTATTAGTTCCTTTATTTTTCAAATGGGTTAAGGTATGCATGGAAAAAGGGGAAAAAGCTGTAGTTCCACCTTTTTACAATAGGACAGAAGGCTTTTTCGTCCAGTTTAGCAGGCGGTATGCTGAATTCCAGCTCTGAGAGCTTTTATTAAAATTCCTTATCAAGTTTCTTTAATAGCTTGGCTTCACAATCCAGAAATCGTTTTTATGTTGCAGCTCAGCGGGTTGAGCAGAGATATTTGTTCCAGACTGCTGTTTATACCAGTTATTCTCCCTGCAGGCTACATTTCTATGCCAGGCTGCAATACAATAAACATTTATTTTAAGGAGGCTAAGGCAATCTGAAAGTAACAGCTTCTGCTGTCGAGGCTGGAGTTGGGACCTCATGTTGTGTGACATGCATTATAGCCCCCAGGTGTCACAATCCTTGGTCTATATATTGCCTAATCATTTAGAATAAGGTTTTTCTAGTTGTTGTAAAAGAAAAGGATTTTAACCTATTGCCTTGGCTGCATTAACAGTATAAACTTTACACTGAAAGTGAAGAAAAACAGCTCAATATACGCAACTGAAATACATATTTGGAAACTGTCATACCTGCCAAAAAAAAAGTGTTATTTTGCTCAGCCATTTTTGAAATCCAGACATCTCTGCAAGACACCATGTCAGATATCAGGACCTGACCATTTACTCTTCTCCATTGCATTTGAGCAATTTGGAGGGGTGTCCACATACATTTGGCCCTACAGTGTGAATATATATATATATAAATATATATATATAACTACTGTTCTCCTGGTTAACATCATGAAATCAGTCTTTCACAGTATTAAGTGTGTTTTCCTCATGATCATAGAACTATAAAATATTTATTGGGAAAGTAATGCAGCTGAAAAGCTCCTTGGCCATATAAACGCACACCTGAAGTGTTTCATGGTTATGGGTGCACTTTCCATTTCAAAAAGCTGCAATGCTCATATAAATTATCCTGACATCCCAACCATGTGGGAAATAAAAATAGCTTCAAAATCCAGACTTGATTTTTTTACATAGCAAACTTAGATTCAGATAGACGGAGGGCCTCTAAATAATTTACCATTTTTCTTGCTCTTATAAGAAGTTTTATATTATTATACGCTTTCTGCAACGATGGTAACAAAGTCATTCTTGTAAACTTGATGATTATAAATTGGTTTAGGAGCCATTTTAAAAGTAAATAATAAAAAAAAAAAAAAACTTTTTTGAAAAGTGGGCTAAAGATCACCTTGATGGCAAACTATGCCACTTTCAGTCAGTGGTACAGCCTGTAAATCCAATAACCAATGGGATCTTTAGTTATATTTTAGGATTTAAAGCAGTGGTCTCAAACTGGCGGCCCCCCAGCTGTTGCGAAACTACAAGTCCCATCATGCCTCTGCCTGTGGGAGTCATACTTGTAACTGTCAGCCTTGCAATGCCTCATGGGGCTTGTAGTTTCGCCACAGCTGGAGGGCCGCCAGTTTGAGTCCCCTGATTTAAAGAGATACCAATATAACCTGTTACTATCTGTCAATCCGCTGCTTCTTGCACTGGTTCAGCTGTTACAGAAGAATGTTAATGTGCCAATGTGAAGGATAAGGAAGCCAAAGGGTTAATTTACAGGTCACAGAAGACACAGGGATCATATGTTTGGGAGAGAAGGGAGGAAGAACTGGTAAACGTTACTTGAATCTACAATTGCTACTAATCTCTGATGTGTTCAGAAACTATTATTTTCACTTTATTCCTTCCTCCATTGTGTAGTCGCTGTGATTGGTCACTCTATGACCCATCACAGCAATTCTAAGGTACAGAACAGCTTGGATTGGCTCTATACACAGGGTTTGTGAATGGAGCTGTCTGAGGACTGCTTGGTTCATTGACATTAACAGGCAAACTTGCAATCAAGAAATAGATGTCTACTAATCTGACATTTTTTTTTTCACAATACAGCAGTAGTGTAGTGGTTAAGAACATAACTTATTTTAACAAACCATTTTTAAAGGAAATGCTATTTAATTTCTTTAAAGCTCTAACATGACACAAGAATGTTGATGTTGGAAGAGTTACTTTTTTTAGGTAGCACGATCAGAGGTCTTAAAATGGAGTAAGTACTTACATAATTCCCAACAACTGTCAATCACTGTGAGTACCACTGTAATTGAGATTTGAATGGGGTATCACCAGTGCAACATTTGTTGATTGCAGGTCATATGTATTCACTGTGAAAAAAGCAATCAGCGCCAAATACTAGCATAAATCAAAATATAAATGTGAATAGTAATAATAAATAACAATATCTCCACAGCTGCTGTGACACTCTCAGTGAATCACCACACCTAATATAGACTATAATAAATGTTAAATAGTGCAGCGCTATGAAATAAACCCTAAAATATACATACAAATATAAAGTGTACAATGCTTATTAATAGTGATTGGCTCACACTCTAGTCAGTCCTTGTGTGACCGCTCAAAAATATTATTGAAGAGTTAATAAAATAATAATAATGGTGAAAAAACAACTCCTGTATTTTCTTAAAAAATATTCTCATAAAATGTGTTGTAAACAGAAACACCTCTGTGCAGATCCTCTCTCTCTTGAGTATAATGCTATGTGCACACCATCACCAGCCAAAATGCCGGCTCACCTCAAGGATGTGTTAAAAACTCATAGAACAGATCTTGCATTCAAATCCTCCTCATTCCTTTCTTTTTCTTGGCTTATTGGTGGTAAGAATCTTGTGCTTCTTAGACTCAGTGGCGTCACTAGGGTTGGTGTCACCCGGTGCGAAAAAAAATGGTGTCACCCCCCCAACAACTATAGTCCCCCCTCAGTACAGACCCCCCTCCACTAACTACAGACCCCCCTCTATCAATATAGACCTCCTCCCTCAGTATAAACCTCCCCCTCAGTACAGACACCCCCACCTCAGTGCAGACCGCTCCATCAGTACAGACACCCCCACCTCAGTGCAGACCGCTCCATCAGTACAGACACCCCCACCTCAGTGCAGACCCCCCAGCAGTGCAGACACCCCCGCAGTTACAGACACCCCCCAGTGCAGACCTTCCTCAGTTACAAACACCCCCTCAGTTACAGACGCCCCCTCAGTTACAGACCCCCCTCAGTACAGACACCCCCTCAGTTACAGACCCCCCCCAGTTACAGACTCCCCCTCAGTTACAGACCCCCTCTCAGTTACAGACCCCCCCTCAGTTATAGACACCCCTCAGTACAGACACCCCCTCAGTACAGACACCCCCTCAGTACCAGACCCCCCTCAGTACAGACACCCCCTCAGTACAGACACCCCCTCAGTACCAGACCCCCCTCAGTACAGACACCCCCTCAGTACCAGACCCCCCTTAGTACAGACACTCCCTCAGTACAGACACCCCCTAAGTACCAGACCCCCCTCAGTACAGACACCCCCTCAGTTACAGACCCCCCTCAGTACAGACACCCCCTCTGTTACAGACCCCCCTCAGTTACAGACCCCCCCTCAGTACAGACACCCCCTCAGTACAGACACCCCCTCAGTACCAGACCCCCCTCAGTACAGACACCCCCTCAGTACCAGAACCCCCTCAGTACAGATACCCCCTCAGTTACAGCCCCCCCTTGGTGAAAACTCCCCCTAGTGCAGACCCCAGCAGTACAGACACCCCCTCCCCCCATCAGTAAAGATGCCCCTCTTACCTTACAGACCTCAGAACAGAGCGGCAGATACACACAGCGGTGTGTCCCTCAACCGCAGGCTCCTCCTCCTCTGTGGATGTAAACAGAGAGGAGGCAGAGGGGGCGGCGGCTTCCTTCCGCTCCGCTTAGGGACACAGCCGCGGGGCACAGGGCAGCGGGCGGGCAATGTCAGTGTGGTGCCGCTGCACTACCCACGGGTGTCACCCCTCTGGTGGGTGTCACCCGGGTGTGGCCCGCCCCCCCGCACCTGGCTAGCAACGCCGCTGCTTAGACTGCCTGTTCACACTGGTTGCTTCACTACAGCTGAATCCAGGGAACTCTCACTCAGGTTCAGCTCCTCTATAATCAGTGTGGTTTTGTAACATGGAACAACAAACACAACTACCAAAGTGTTTCTCTGTTGCTACATTAATTAAACCACCGCCAAAGAGTTACACTTACAAAGTAAAAACATCAGATAAACATATAAAACATTGGCTTGTTCAGCGCAGGTCTCACCCACGGTGACTAATGTTTTCTCACAGACACGGCTTCTCCCCTCTAAAATGTAATATGTATTCACTGACACTTAAATCTGCTGGTGATGGAATGTTATGAGTGAATCAGGTCAAAAATCAGTCAGTGTTAGGGTAGATCATACTATGATCACATTGCTTCTAGCTGATGTCTTGTTTTTTGGTTTTGACTTAGAATGGTCTCCTTGCCATGTCCAATATCTCCTGCGACTTGGATTACATGGCACAATTGGGAACATGGCAAATCAGTGAGCTTGCGTGAAGTCCCCAAGCATAGAACAGTAATAATATTGCTGTCAATATCTTGATCTTGATGCTCACTTGCAAACAGCAAATGAAAACTAAAGAGAAATTTCCGTTTGAATACTGGAGGAAGCGCTAATTAGGCTTATTTACCCAAGCTTCATCTAGGGAAGTACAGCATTGCAGCATTTCACTTTTGAGGCACCATTACTGGGCACTAGATCATCTGCAGAATGAAAAGTAAAGTTGTTAATCCAGCTACCCATCCCCACCTTGCCCACTGCTCCCAACCCTACAAGTTCCAAGGACCTCACTATCCTCACTACCATTGACATAGGCAGCTGTATAGGGAATGCAGCTGTTTCATTCTTAGTTTCAACATACTTCTTCATAGTAACATGCATAGCCACAGAATTACATCTTCAGTACAGGCATACCCCACTTTTAAGTACACAATGGGACCAGAGCATGTATGTAAAACGAAAATGTACTTAAAGTGAAACAATACCTTTTTTCACTTCTAGGGTGTAGTGGGGGTCAGAGGCTATAGTGGGGGTGTCAGGAGCTGTAGTTGAGGTCTCAGGGGCTATAGTGGGGGTGTCAGGGGTTACACTGGAACAGGGCGGGCTATGCTCTCGGAGCTTTAGCTCCTTCTACTGCGGCTGCAAAATGTCTGTACAGTACTTTACATACACTCGTGGGTATGTCCTTACTCGTGAGTGTATGTAAAGTGAGTGTACTTAAAGCGGGGTATGCCTGTAACAACAATTTGCTGTTGTGTCTCGCCTGTGACCAAAAAGATTCAACAGTATCCTGGCAATATGGCATTATCAGGAGTTTAGGTGGTTTCCAATTACCTTCCTGCAACTGTGAAAATGACTAAGCCATGAAGTCAATAATCTAAAATTATTCTTTTAAATGAAGAGCAAAAGTAAATATGGTTGAATGGCTTGCATGTTGCTGATATCGCTTTGTTTGCCTCTCCCGCTAATTTCCTCACGACCATGGGCATTTGTGTTCTCAGCCGCTGCTGAGCTCAGCCATTGCTATGATAATAGAATATAGAACACACTGCACATGGGTGACTTTTAAAATAGGGAAGCATTTGCATCTGTGATACTGGGGACAAGTACACTAGAAACTAACCTAGACATGATTATAAACATAGGCGTGCGCACAGGGTGTGCCAGATGTGCCCGGGCACACCCTAATCACCCTGTGCAGCATAGATTCTCCCTACTGCCCTAGTACCTCCCTTTACCCCCCCCCACCGCTGCCGGCTTCCCTCCTCTCCCGCTGGCTGTTGTTGCAGGGATGTTTTAGGATGAATGGGGAAGGGGCCAGTAAATATTTTATTTATTGGCCCCTTCCCTTTCTGAATGAAGATAGTGAGTGATCCGCAGGTAGTGTTTGAGCTTTGGGGTGCACACCCTAATGCAATAGGCTGCGCACACATATGATTATAAAATAGAATAGTATTTCATCCAGGCTTCAGGGGGAAAATATTAGACTAATGGTATGGCATCTATAGCAATATATACCGTATATATATATATATATATATATATATATATATTTTTTTTTTAAAAGATGATTATTTTGTTTAACATACTGAAGTCTCTGGTCTGCATGGTCCCTTTATGGGAAAGATGTGCCAAAGGTGAACTTTAGCTTTTAAAGCAAGTATTTCACCCCTGCTAAAGAAGAGATCATTAACTAAGAAAGAGATCACATCTTTTGCACGCTCTAGTGGAATTCTCATATGTTCAAGGTTGTGATAGCACAAGAGTCACTGAGGAATAGATTGAGATTAGGGGAAACCCTCAAGGTTTCTATTTACAAGGAACAATGCCTGTTTTTTCAGAGAGGCGCAAATGCCACATGTGTTAAATTTGTTATCTTGCTATTATCATGATAGAATTGCAAGACTCCAATTTGTGACATGCATAGCTCAGTACTAAAAAAATCTGTTTCTTTGGAAAACTCAATAAAAATTATATTTGAAAAATAAAATAAAAAATAAAACATAAAAAAAAAATCTACATACAACATTAAGGTTTAAAAGTCACCAAAGCAGACATCCATAACTTACATAACAGAACACGAGTCTTTGCCTGTATTTTATATATATAGCTTTTAATTATATTGTTGGAAAGTAAGTAACTGCAATTTGTTTAAATGCACTTAACCCGAAAAGAAACAGTCATCTCTGGAATGCTAGTAAGACAAAACAATTGAGTGTTACTGATTTACTTCATTATTGTTTACCTGACTTTGAAGCAGCTAAAGGACAGGTCACTGGGAGAGAACATCAGGTCAATTCTCTCCATAAGAAAAAAAATGTATCTAACCCTTTCCTTGTCTACTGAAAACTAGAAAAATCTAAATGTTTTGTCTGGTGTTCCACTTTAATAAAATCACACTTATATATATATATGTAGCGATACCTCCAACTAAGGAGGCCGCAGAATTAGATTTGGGCCCTGAGTGCAGCTCCGCCAACCCCCGGCAATAGGCTCTACCCCCTTCTGGCACAGCTAGTACTAACAATCAATGATATGTCCTATGCAATAGAATAACTAAGCAAGGACACAGTAATGAATTGTAATAGGTAAAGTGTTTTACTCATTAATTCTCAATATGGATAAAGGGGTAACAGTAATCACAGTTCAAGATAATCACTCCTAAGGGCAGCGTCCTGCCACTCTAACACACTATATAGTAACACACGCTACAGGTGCGCCATACGGGCAACCGTTAACTAAGTGCCCTATGGCGCAGTAATCAAACACGCTAGAATCCCCACCAGGCCTGGTTCTAATATTTAAACTTAGTCCTTCTTTCTTCACCGGCAGGTCTGTAATGGTGGTGCACTTTAAACAGAGTATAACTTTGTAATCCAAGGGGTATGAAAATAACTTGTAGGCCACGGCAGTCTATAGGCCTATATACAGCAACAGTATCTTAGCTGGGCTTACGCCCTCTCACCCGCCGGACTACGGATCCAGTCCGGGAAACCTCCACGGGTCGTGTCACACACACTCGATTTCTCCAACGATCGGGCCCCCCGATCCGACAAGGCTGTAGCTCACAAAGTCAGATGCCACCCAGGCTCGCAGAGGGGAGGGTGGAAGGCTCTTTGGTGCAGAGCAAGGCCTCAGGCTTCAGGCCTTGCACTCCGACACATCCGCACAGGAGGATCCGTCTGCGAAGTCTCGTGTCCCCAAAGAGGCCGAGCCCGCCCTCGCCTCCTCCTTTTATAACCCCTCCCATGAGTCTCTGCGGTGGAACATCACAAGAATGGGGATATGGGTAATGTAGTTTCTTCCCAATATAGGGGAATACCCTGCTACACACTCCCCCCACTTAAACTCTTTGGTCCCCAAAGATAAATTTTAGCAACAACTATATACAACATTGGACAATTCTGAAAACGATGTTGGGATAGGGGATTCCCACCATAACTGAGGGGTTGAATTCCCTTGCCCACAGGTCACATTATCATGGGTGGCCTGCCTAACTGTGCCAGAGAGTGAGCTGGGGTTGCCCTCCACCAAATGGACAGTGGAGGGATCCGGAATCTCAGCATTTCTCCTAGCAGTGACCACAGAGTCTTCCGAACAGTTCCCCATCTGGGGGTAGGTCAGCTTCTTAGGAGGTCGAATGACTCTTCGAGCTCTTTGCTCTCCTGGAATCTCTGGCTCTGGCGCCACAGGCTCCTCTTCCTCGGAGCAACTATCATGGGCATCTTCCCAGTAATCTGCTGAAGGACTGAAAGGGATGAATTCTGTAGCCTCTGGGTTCAGTGTTTCATCTGTGGTATCTTGGGTGACTGGAAGATCTATGATAGAAGTTCCTGGAGTTGGAGAAGACCACAGCCAATCAAGCTCTCCTTCTTCATCTCCACTAAGTTGGGAGGCTTCTCCATTTCCAGCTCGGGAGGTCTGTGACCGAGTGTGCGGCCTAGGAGTATCCAAGATAGAGGCCGGTGCAGGGGAGTCTCCCACGGAAGGTATTCTAACTGCCTCCGCAAGTGGGAGCAGGTGGTTTCGATGCCATGTCTTCAGTGGGCCTACCTTTCCCTCTGGCTTCACCTTGTAGACAGGTAGGCCCGGCAACTTCCTGCAGATGACATAGGGTTCAGATCTCCATCTGTCTGCAAGTTTGTGCTTTCCGGGGACTCCCAGATTGCGCAACAGTACTCGATCCCCGGGCTGTAGGTCTTGTATCCGGACCTTCAAGTCGTAATTTCTTTTATTCCGAGCTCCCCTTTGATCTGAGGCCGCTTGAGCTTGTTCATATGCTACTTTCAGGCTGTGTCTGAGCCTGTCCACATATCCTTTGTGGGAGGTGACTGAGGAATGGTCCAGTGAGGTGCCAAAAGCCAGGTCCACCGGTAGTCTCGCTTCTCTCCCAAACATGAGTCGATATGGGGAGTAGCCTGTAGCATCACTGATAATGCAGTTGTAAGCATGTACTATGGCTGCTATGTGTTTGCTCCAATGTTGCTTTTTCTCGCTTTCCAGAGTCCCCAACATGTTGAGCAAGGTTCGGTTGAACCTTTCCGGCTGAGCATCTCAGTGAGGATGGTAAGGTGTAGTTCGAGTCTTCTTAATCCCCAACGAATCCAAGAGCTTCCGGATCAGCTTACTCTCGAAGTCCCTCCCTTGGTCTGAATGGAGTCTCTGTGGCAGCCCATAATGGACAAAATACTTCTCCATAAGTACCTTGGCCACGGTGGAGGCCTTCTGATCTTTGGTGGGGAAGGCCTGGGCATATCGGGTAAAATGGTCGGTTATCACCAGAACATTTCCTAGTCCACTCAGGTCGGGTTCGAGGCAGAGAAAATCAATGCACACCAGGTCCATGGGCCCTTGGCTCTGTAGATGGCCCATTGGGGCAGCTTGATGAGGCAAAGTCTTCCTCTGGATGCATCGCGCACATGAGTGGCAGTACTCCTCTACCTCTGCCCTCATGCAGGGCCAATAGAACCGGCTTCTGACAAGTTGAAAGGTCCTTTCAGCCCCTAGGTGGCCATGATTGTCATGCAAGGCCATCAGAACAGTCTCCCGATGTTTCTCTGGGAGGAACATCTGCCACTTATCTTCTGAGTCATCAGAGGGGCCCCTTCGGTAGACCACTCCCTGATGTAACTGCAACCTATCCCACTCCTTCCTCAGTAGGCGAGCTTCTTTTGAAGGTTGACGCATGAGTATGTTTGGATCCTGATTTTTCAAGGCCTCCAGGACCAATCTCCCCATGGGGTCTTCCAATTGGTCACACCTCAGTTCCTTCTTGGACAGTCTTGGTAGGTTGTCCTCTTCCAATTGAGCTACTCCACAGTAGTGTTTGGGGACTCCCACCGTGGTAACTCCTATTTCCTCTGCTCTGGAGCATCCTCGGGCTTGGAATGCAGCTCCTTGACAAAGGGCCTGCACCCCGTCCGGTGCCACTTGGGTCCAATCTTCTATTTCAATGGTCGGGGAATGAGATCTTCTGGACAGGGCGTCTGCGTCTCGATTCCCCACTCCTGGTCTATACTTAAGGCTGAAGTTGAATCCAGACAGTGCGGCCAGCCACCTGTGTCCAGTGGCATCCAGCTTGGCCGTGGTGAACAGGTAGGTAAGGGGGTTGTTGTCGGTCTTCACAGTGAACTCTGCTCCATACAGGTAGTCTTTGAGCTTGTCTACTACCGCCCACTTGAGGGCCAGGAACTCCAGCTTGTGAGTGGGGTAGTTCTTCTCAGAGGGGGTCAGGCTCCTACTCACATAGGCAACAGGCCGCAATTGCCCCTCATGTTCTTGGTAGAGTACTCCTCCCAGACCGTCATGACTAGCATCCACGTGCAGTTCATAGGGTTTGGTTGGGTCTGCATAGGCCAAGACTGGTGCAGTGGTCAGGCTCCTCTTCAATTCCTGGAAAGCCTCTTCACACTTCTGATTCCACTGATCTCTGATGGACTCTCCTGGCCTCCTGGGCCCCGATCCATCCTCCTCTCCTTCAGTCTTGAGCAACTCATTCAATGGTCTAGCAATTCGGGCAAATCCCTCCACAAACCTCCTGTAGTAGGAGCAGAAGCCCAAGAAGGATCTGAGTTCTGTTACTGTGGTGGGCTGTGGCCAGGAGGTAACTGCCTCCAATTTCTCAGGGTCTGTGGCCACCCCTTTTTCAGATACTATGTGCCCCAGATAGTTCACAGAAGACTGGTAGAACCGACACTTCTCAGGCGAAAGCTTAAGTCCTTCCTCACTGAGTCTTCTCAACACTTTCTCCAGCCTCTCTTCATGTTCCTCCAAGGTTCTCCCAAAGACAATGACATCGTCTAGGTATACAAGGACTTCGATCAAGTTCATGTCCCCTACTGTCTTCTCCATGAGGCGTTGGAAAGTAGCTGGGGCTCCAGACAGACCTTGGGGCATCCGGTCGAATTCAAATAACCCCACTGGGGTTATGAAAGCTGTCTTCTCCTTGTCTGCTGGGTGCATCGGAATCTGATAGTACCCACTCTTGAGATCCATAACGCTGAACCATTTGGTTCCAGACAAGCTCTGTAGGGCATCCTCTATCCTCGGAGTGGTGTATTGGTCAGGTATGGTTCTCCTGTTGAGAGTCCTGTAGTCTATACAGAGCCTCAATGATCCATTCTTCTTTCGGACCACCACTATGGGAGAGGCATAGGGGCTTCTGGACTCCCGTATCACACCAGTCCTCTTGAGTTCTGCAAGTTGTTCCCTCAGATCCTCCAGATCTGCTAGCGGGACCCGCCTGACCCTCTCTCGGAAGGGCTTATCTTCCTGGAGGCGGATCCGATGGGTGGCACTCCTTGCACACCCCACATCAAACTCATCCTTAGAGAAGATCTTCTCCCATCTATTCAACTGGGCCTTGGCTCTCTCTTTCCAAGCCCTGGACAGATTCGGGTTTTCCATGGTCAGCTTCTCCCAAACATCCCCTTCTTCACCTGTCCTCTTCACTTCTGACATGGTAACAGGGGCCGCCGGGCTCACCTGGCCTAGCAACATTCTGGCTGGGATGTCCATGGGGTCTTTGGTAGTATTCCTAACACTCACTGGAACTCTATAATGGGCCTTCTTCAGGACCTTCAGCGGAATCACTTCCGGTATCACCTCCAGGCCTGAGGACTCACCCCTTGGGTCTGACTCCAGCATGACAAAGGGACCAGGCTGCTCCCAAGTAAGCTTCACAGTGGCCCTGAGACAGGTTACTTCACCGGGCTGCAACACTACCCCTTCTCTTCAAAGTCTCCACACCTTCCCTATCTCCTCTCCAGGGGTCTCCCGCTCTTGGACCAGCCGTTGGTAGGCTGTCTTCAGCATGGGATGGATCTTGGTAGCTGCTTGTCTTTCTTCTGTCACGAGAGGGGTCAGGAGTCTTCGGACCAGGTCCGTGTTTGTCCCTATTATAAGGGAATTCTTGTTGGCTCCAGGCGGCCTAGGACACACAACTGCCAGGGTGTCAAACACTTCGGCCTTCCCAGCCACGGATGGGTCAAAGGTCATTTGGATGGGAAGGTAGCCGTCGTAAGGGAAACTCTGGGTTCCAATTCCCCATATTTCCAGCTCCTCTATCTTCTGGATAGGCAGATGACTCAGGTGCCTGTCGTAGAAGTCCCGGTATAGTAGGGTCACTTGTGCCCCGGTATCCAGGAGGCCCCTGGTGTAGACTCCCTCCACTTGAATGGGCACTATAGGGGATGGGCCTACCAGCTTCTCTGGATATGGTCCGGCAGGAGCCGCCTTCTTCAGACCTTTTCCCTTTGGACTCTCTCTTGTCCTATTCCCTTTGGACTTGAACCTTTCTTGAGCCTGGTATGCACTGACTTCCCCCCTTTTAATGGGTGTAGGAACCCGCTGAGGCGTACTATTATTTTTCTTGGGTGGGCACCCCCTTTGGGGGGTGCCGTGCCTCTCCTGAGGGGTCTCCCCCCTTCTTCTTGGAGTATAGCTTTGTTGAGGGGTATTGCGTTTCCCCTTTGGTGTTCTATCTCTCTTTTTGTTTTTCTTCGCATTCAGCTTGGAGTTTACTGAAGATGGTGGGCACCCGGTTGACTCCTTCACCGGGGCCCTCTGGAGTTTCCCGCCGGCTTGCGGTTGTCTGGTCTCTTCTTCTTCGGACTAGAACATGTGGCTGCAATGTGGCCAACTCCCCCACAGTTGAAGCAGACTATATCTCCCCATTCTTGTAAAGGTTCGGGTGCTGAGGCAATCGGGAACAATTCCTTCCTTGGACTTTCCTTCTTCTTGGGACACTCTGTGTCTTTTGCTATCAGAGAGGTCAATATCTCTAACACCTTGGACATCTGAGTTTTTAGGGTGTCTATCTCCGCCTCTCTTTCAGGGGTCATTACTGGATTGACCAGCACCTGTGCGGGTACAACAATTGTCTTATCCTTCTGCTGGTCCTGTTGCAGCGCCTCCTCATCTCTGATAATTTTTATTAAATCAGCATAAGTCAGCAACATTCCTCCTCCCAAGGTTTTCAGGTGCAGCCAGACTGGATCGGAGCGTAGCGCTCCCTTTAAGACTTGCTTCATTCTTGCCGCATCGGCATCTTGGGGCTTCATCCCTTTCTTTAACACAATCTTGCACAGCAGCCTGTTTAGCCTTCTGACATACTCGGAAAGTTTCTCCTCCGGTTTTTGGAAAGTGTGTTCAAACTGGTAGACCGTCTCTGTCACCTTGTCTAATTGACCAAACTCTTCCTGCAGCATAGCTAGACAATCCTGCGCCGTGCACCCTGCATTCCCAAACCGGAAACTTTTCACTGCTTCTGCTGCTGCACCTTTAAGGCTTTCTAACACTCGCTGCCTCTTCTGTGCTTCAGGCACCTCCCATGCCTCCACCGCCTGTAATGCCTGTTCCACCCAAGTATCAAAATCTTCTTCCCCTGCCGGGACAGGGAGCTTCCCTGAGAATATTTTTAGTCTCCGGTAGCTAGTTTCCACATGCACCGTACTTGTCTTCTGACATTTGGCTAGCAAATCCCCTATTGCATTTATCAGTTCTGGTGATATAGCAGTGGCTGATGCAGGTGCCACCGGGGGTGTCGCCCTGTCTTCTCTTTCAGGTGTAGTTCGGGCCGCAGCCTGTGGCGATCCCGTAGGGGATGGTTTCCTTTCTACAGTTATTGCGTGCGCCAGCCTAAATGTTCTGTTGTCTGGCGTCCGCAGACACTTGTGCTTACAGGCCTCTGGCATCCCGTCCCAATATTCCACTAATGCGTATTGATATGAGATGTTTGGGTCTGTCTTCATGTCTATCACCCATGGTGTGTGATCTGGGGACACTGAACTCATCAGTTCCTCTACCGTCTCACTTGACCATTTCTCGCCAGGGAGACTAATGGCTATCGACTGTTTTGGCTCTGTATTAGCGGCTTTGCACCACTCTTCTACCGCTCTTGGATCCATGGGGTCCATGCCGGCACTTCTGGCGTTCGCTTGCTGCATCAGGATCCCGGACGAGAACCCCCACGTGTAGCGATACCTCCAACTAAGGAGGCCGCAGAATTAGATTTGGGCCCTGAGTGCAGCTCCGCCAACCCCCGGCAATAGGCTCTACCCCCTTCTGGCACAGCTAGTACTAACAATCAATGATATGTCCTATGCAATAGAATAACTAAGCAAGGACACAGTAATGAATTGTAATAGGTAAAGTGTTTTACTCATTAATTCTCAATATGGATAAAGGGGTAACAGTAATCACAGTTCAAGATAATCACTCCTAAGGGCAGCGTCCTGCCACTCTAACACACTATATAGTAACACACGCTACAGGTGCGCCATACGGGCGACCGTTAACTAAGTGCCCTATGGCGCAGTAATCAAACACGCTAGAATCCCCACCAGGCCTGGTTCTAATATTTAAACTTAGTCCTTCTTTCTTCACCGGCAGGTCTGTAATGGTGGTGCACTTTAAACAGAGTATAACTTTGTAATCCAAGGGGTATGAAAATAACTTGTAGGCCACGGCAGTCTATAGGCCTATATACAGCAACAGTATCTTAGCTGGGCTTACGCCCTCTCACCCGCCGGACTACGGATCCAGTCCGGGAAACCTCCACGGGTCGTGTCACACACACTCGATTTCTCCAACGATCGGACCCCCGATCCGACAAGGCTGTAGCTCACAAAGTCAGATGCCACCCAGGCTCGCAGAGGGGAGGGTGGAAGGCTCTTTGGTGCAGAGCAAGGCCTCAGGCTTCAGGCCTTGCACTCCGACACATCCGCACAGGAGGATCCGTCTGCGAAGTCTCGTGTCCCCAAAGAGGCCGAGCCCGGCCTCGCCTCCTCCTTTTATAACCCCTCCCATGAGTCTCTGCGGTGGAACATCACAAGAATGGGGTTATGGGTAATGTAGTTTCTTCCCAATATAGGGGAATACCCCGCTACATATATATATATATTGTAACCTGGGGGACAGGTAGTAGGTACAAAAGCTCCCTGGGATGAGCAGGCACAGATACCAAGTCCATTGGATCAGTGAAAACACAGTGTGGTTTATTGGTGCTATATACAAAGTCAATGGCAAGTGCTGTACAGTGTGCTGAAAACAAACAGAAGAAAAAATAGCTAAACAAAAGCCTAGCCGTGTCTCGGCTCTAACTACACAGTATTTACAGGCCCTCACTACCAGGCTGGACAAGCCTAGCGCTTGTCAGCTTCCACATCCAACAGAGTAACAAGTTTTACAAACCTTCTTGCTCTCACAGACCAATGCTGTCTGTGTTTCCCAGGCTGAGCAAAGGCTGTCTGCTCAGGTGAGCTTTTCATTAACCTGGGGGAGAGAACCAACACCTGAAGTGGATCCTGGCTCAGAGATCCCTGAATGTAAATGAGAGGAGCCTGGGAGATGTATAAACCCCGAACAGGACTTTCCCAAGCTCTCTCTGGGACGCTCTGCCACAATATATATATTATCTCTCATATTAATTTATCTGCGACTTCTGTAAAAATATCTACTATTACAGGGCTTTTATGGAAATTCTAATACAGTATACAGTATATTTAAAGAAAACAATATTGTTTTCTAATTTCTATACATATACATCATCATTTTCGTGTAAGCCCTATAAAGTACATATTTTTACAGTAAAGTTGTGTCTTGAAATTTTCTGCTGTGGACACCTAACATGTTTTTGTTAACTATGCAAGGTGTGGGCTTTGAGGTCTGTTTTCAAATTTGGTTGTTGTTCTATTAATTTAACTACACATTTTTTACATTTCTCCATGTCTGTGATGTTTTTATTCCAGTTTGGTGACTGTACAGCACTCTAACTAATTTTGAAGATATCATGCTATAAGTGATTTATATGCTGTAGGGCCAATACTGTATTTCATCCCATGTTTTTTATTTTATTTTTATTTTCATCAAAATACTTTTTTTTTTGCAGGGGCTGCTTGGCATTGACTTGCTGATACTGTTACCCAGTTATCAATTAGCTCTTCCCTAGGTCAGTTTCCACTTGTATTGCGCTTAATGTATAGAATTCAGTGTTAATGTCTTCTCCTGGATGCGTAACATTACGTACATTGTGGCCCTACATTTCTATGTGTAGCGGGGTGCCACTTTGCAGTGTGTTGTAAGACTATTGTTATCTTGAGAATAACCCCAGCTCCCTCCGGAGTCTCTATAAGATATTGCAGCAACTGTTGTTTAACTATATGGAACGGTGCATTGTGGAACTTATAGTCATGGGTATCAAATAGACTTCGGTAACCACATTGCAGCTGTACTCCCAAAGTGCATTGCATCATCGCACAGCCTTCTGGGGGAGGCTACTTAAAGGAAGGGAGGAGCTACCCTCTCTCTCTCTGGTCATCGCCTTCTATCAAAGAAGAAGCCTGCGTTGAGGCCTGCTGCCGGAGTGCCTCGGCCTAAAGCCTGGGCCTACAGTTGTGAAGTAAGATCACTCAGCCCAAGGAGGGATCCTTTCCTAAGTGTCCAGCTCTCGCTCTACAGAGACCGGAGTCGTCCATCTACCGACATCCAGTGCAGTTGTGTGAGGAACCGGAGACTGCAAGTTGCGGAGAGACCGCAGACCGGGACATCGACAGCGGAACATACCAGAGGGATGAGGCCTGGTTTGGTGAGAGGGCATCTGCCCAGAATTAATTAACTGTTGCGTAGGCCTGTGACTTTAGAAGACCTGCCATTATTAGAGTAGTGCGCCACATGCAAGGACATCTCGCAGTGGCTGCAGGTTTAAGGATTAGTGTTTGCACCGTCAGTGAGTTATATATTTCTTGTTCATACATCACGGGACACAGAGCAGCATAGTCATTACTATGTGGGTTATATAGAATTACCTTCAGGTGCTGGGACTGGCAACTTCCAAAACAGGAAGTACCCTCCCCTATATAAGCCCCTCCCATCCGGGAGTACCTCAGTTTTTTTGCCAGTGTCTAAGGTGTTGGCCAAGGTTAACATGTATTCATCTGGGCTTGTGTACAGGTTCTCTGGGCCTTAGCAAGCTATTCCGGATCCGACCAAAAAAAGCTTCATAGCTAAACGGTCGGTACCCGGGCCTTGCAGAGAAGAGCAGGGTTTTGCCTGTAATGCCTCTCTTAGGAGGGCTGGACCCTGGGATCCAGAGCTCTGGTCATACCCAAAACCAAGAGGCTATCTGTGCAGGGTGCTATACAGGTCCAGGGGAGTGGAATCCTTGGGAACCCGGTCCCTGAAGGTCTAGTACAATGCCTGCCGTGAGAGGTGAAGTTTGGGCTTCTGTGGACCAAACAAAGTCCTGCGGCGGGGAAAAGGTAAGTGGGGGCCCCTCAGGAACTTGGTTCTATTGAGGGGACCCCCAAGTCTAATATGTCTTTCTGCCTGTTACCTAAAGGGTATTCCCGCTAATAGCTGTATATGCCTAAGAAATCCTAGAAATGTTTTTTCATAAAGGAAGTTTTAAAAAAACTGTAAACCTGGAAATGTTTTTCATAAAGGAGGTTTTTAAAAAAAAAAAAAAAGACAACAGTGCGGTACCTGTGTTTGTCCACTAGAGGCCGCTGTGGAACATCTTTTTTCTTGGGACTATTCCTTCCATGGTGAAAGTCCAGGCAGATGAGTGAGCTCTCTATCAGGGAAGCTGCATTCCTCTGTCATGCTGCCAAGTAGTTTCCTTCCATCCCCGAGTCCTCGTGAAACAGGGACCCTGGCTCCTCTCCCTACATGGCGCCAAGAGCGCACACGTGCACGCGCGCGCGCACACATGCTTTCTTTTTATAAGGTTTAGCTTCAAAAAAGGGGGCAGAGCCTGGCGGATGACGCGTTCTGTGCGCCCAGCGCTTCTGCGCATGTGCGGGCGTCCCAGCAAGATAAAAGGACTCAGTCCACGCTGCTTGCTATGGACACAGAGCATGAAAAGGAGCTGGTAGCATGGTATAGGGGCTTACAGCGGGCGGTTGATACAGGCATCCCCAGAAAGACGCATTAGTAGACACCCACTGATGTACATAGCAGCAAATTGCATTAGACTATTTCAGTAAGGGGTGTATTGCGGCTGGAATACCTCAGCTTTGAACTAAGGAATATGCCGCCTAAAAAACTCAGAGATATACCTCTCAGGAAGTGTAGGGGGTCTCCATCGGGCTCTGAGGATCTGGAGCAGTCATCTGCACCCTCCTCCCCTGAGAAATCAGAGGTTAATACCCACAAGGAACCCCCGGGAGTGCCAGGTACTGCGGCTGTCCTCAGTCCACCTGCTCCTGCATATATAACAGAGGAGGTTTTTTCCTCAACTCTGGAGGGATTGGAGCAGAGATTGGCTGCATTGATCGCTTCTTCTCTACAGGAAAGAAAGCGCGCCAGATCTCCATCACCTCCATTAGAGTGCCTGTTGGCAGAGCAACAGTCCCAGGAAGGGACCGACCTACCTGAAGGGGATCAGGAGGAGGTTAGCTCTGTTTTTGAGGAATCGACAGTAGATGAACCATTTTCAGCATCACAGACTGAAAGATTGTGGGTCCAGACCCTAACTGACATGGTTCGATCTGCATTTAAAATGCCTCTTGTTGAACCATCAACTACTGCTGTCTCCTCATTGGGGTCGCTAAAAGCTCCCCAGGTTAATTGCTCCTTTCCAATACATCCATTATTGGAAGGACTTATATACCAGGACTGGGAACATCCTGATAAACTATTTGTTCCGCCTAAAAGGTTTCTGGTGATCTATCCCATGGAGGAAAAGTTCACCCAGAGATGGAATGTTCCTACGGTGGACGCAGCCATTTCTTCTGTGAACAAATCACTGACATGTCCAGTAGATAATGTTCAAATGTTCAAAGATCCAGTGGATAAAAAATTGGAATCTTTATTAAAATCTGCTTTTTCCACAGCAGGGGCTGTTACACAGCCAGCAGTGACAGCTATTGGAGTCTGCCAAGCTTTAAAGGATCAAATGAAAATGGTCCTGAGGGATTTGCCAGACCAACAGGCCCAGGCTCTGGCTGATCTGCCTAGAGCATTATGCTTTGCGGTTGACGCCATCAAGGATTCTATCCATCAGGCCTCCCGCCTCACGTTGTCTTTGGTACATATGCGTAGGCTTCTGTGGCTCAAAAACTGGTCTGCTGAAGCTCCCTGTAAGAAGCTCTTAGTTAGCTTCCCATTTCATGGGGAACGCCTTTTTGGCGAAGACCTGGATAAGTATATCCAGAAGATTTCCAGTGGTAAAAGTACTCTCTTACCGAGTAAGAAGAGGTCTAGGGGTCCATCTTTTAAGAGGACTACCTCTCCTATCCCTGCGACGTCTGCTACTAAGCAGTTCCGACGGCCTCCTCGGTCAAACTCAGGAGGTAAAAATCAGGGACAGCCACAGGGTAATAAAAAGCCCTGGATCCGAAGAGGTACTAAACCAGCCTCCAAGTCAAGCCTATGAAGGGCTGCCCCCACTCAAACGGGTGGGGGGAAGACTTCAGTTGTTCACAGAGACCTGGCGGGAGACGATCAAAGACAGATGGGTGCTCTCCGCAGTAACTCTGGGATACAAGTTGGAGTTAAAAGAGTCTCCTCCGTCCCATTTTATGTGGTCAGGTATGCCAAGAGACCCTCTGAAAAGACGGTCTCTCCTATTGGCGTTAGAACAACTATTGCTCCAAGGAGTAATTATGGAGGTTCCTATGGAAGAGTGGGGGTTGGGTTTCTACTCAAACCTTTTCACAGTCCCGAAGCCAAACGGGGACATAAGACCCATATTGGACCTAAAGAGTCTAAACAAATTTCTAAACGTCCGGTCTTTCCGGATGGAGTCGATCCGATCGGTCACCGCTGCCCTACAAGGGGAGGAATGGTTAGCCTCGATCGACATCAAAGATGCTTACTTGCATGTTCCCATCTTTCCAGGTCATCAAAAATTCCTACGCTTTGCAGTAGAAGGGCACCATTTTCAGTTCAGAGCCTTACCATTCGGTCTGGCCACAGCACCACGAGTGTTCACAAAAATTCTGGCCCCACTGTTGGCCGATCTAAGAACACGGGGTGTAACGATAATGGCATACCTAGACGACCTGTTGTTGATGGACCACTCAGTTGCCAAGCTAGAAGTGGTAATTGTCGATACAATCAAGTATCTAGAATCTCACGGTTGGGTCATCAACCTGGACAAGTCAGCCCTACAGCCAGTGAAAAACCTGGTATATCTAGGGCTACGGCTGGATTCAGACCAGAGGAAGATTTTCTTACCTCTAGACAAGGTATCCTCTTTGAGGGGCTTGGTCCGTCTGCTTTGTGCAAAAAGACAGCCGTCCATACGCCTGTGCATGAGGCTGCTAGGAAAGATGGTAGCATCATTCGAAGCTGTGCCATACGCCCAATTCCACTCAAGGAATTTACAAAGGGCCATATTGTCAGCCTGGAACGGAAAAGTTCAGGCTCTAGACTTCCCGATGGCTTTGTCCCCTTCCGTTCGGAAGAGTCTCTGCTGGTGGTTGATCCCCCAGAATCTCCAGAAGGGAAAACCCTTCAGCCCAATATCTTGGAAGGTGGTCACTACAGATGCCAGCCTTACAGGCTGGGGGGCAGTACTGGAGCAATGGTCTCTCCAGGGCAGATGGTCAAATGTAGTAAAAACCCTGCCCATCAATCTCTTAGAGATACGAGCAGCCCGGTACGCCCTAGTAGCCTGGACATCCAGACTCCAAGGGTCCCCTGTCAGAATTCAATCAGACAATGCCACAGCAGTGGCATATATCAATCATCAGGGAGGCACCAGGAGTCGTGCAGCCCAGAGGGAAGTAAGTCACATCCTGGAATGGGCAGAAAAGCATGTCCCATGTATATCAGCTGTCTTCATTCCAGGGGTGGAGAATTGGAAGGCGGACTTTCTGAGTCGCCAACAGTTATGCCCAGGGGAATGGTCCCTTCATCCCGAGGTCTTCCGAGCAATATGTCAGCGGTGGGGAACACCGGATGTAGATCTGCTAGCATCCAGATTCAACGCAAAGGTGGACAGATTTGTCTCCCGGACAAGGGATCCCCTCGCTTGCGGCTCGGATGCTCTGGTGTTCCCTTGGGATCAGTTCAGACTGATATATGCATTCCCTCCGCTACAATTGTTGCCTCGACTCCTTCGCAGAGTCAGGTTGGAGAAGAAGCCGGTGATCCTGGTGGCTCCAGCGTGGCCCCGAAGGGCCTGGTACGCGGAGATCATCAAAATGTCTGTGGGGAGTCCTTGGACCCTTCCACGTCGTCCGGACCTGCTTTCGCAAGGACCGATATACCACCCTTCCTTACTAACTCTAAGTTTAACGGCCTGGCTATTGAGTCCCACATCCTAAAGAAGAGAGGTCTCTCTAACTCTGTGGTATCAACTATAATCAATGCCAGGAAGCCTGTATCCAGGCAGATCTACTATAGAGTTTGGAAGGCGTACATCACTTGGTGCGAGGCCAGAAAATGGCATCCACGTAAGTACGTTATAGGCAGAATTCTGGACTTCCTGCAGTGGGCTGTAGACAGGAAGTTTGCCTTAAGTACTATCAAGGGCCAGGTTTCGGCCTTGTCAATACTATTTCAAAGGCCCCTGGCTATGCATTCACTTGTCAAATCCTTTATGCAAGGTGTGACTCGTATTATTCCACCGATTAAGGCTCCCATATGCCCATGGGATCTAAATTTGGTTCTGTCGGTTCTGCAGAAGCAGCCATTTGAACCTTTGCGGCACATTTCCTTGGTTCTACTCACCAGGAAATTGATATTTTTAGTAGCCATATGCTCGGCTAGAAGAGTGTCGGAATTAGCCGCCATGTCCTGTAAAGAGCCATATCTGGTTATCCATAAGGACAGAGTAGTATTACGTCCTCACCCAGCCTTTCTTCCTAAGGTGGTATCGAGGTTTCACTTGAACCAGGATGTGGTTCTTCCTTCTTTTTTCCCCAAACCAAGCTCG
Source organism: Rana muscosa (assembly GCA_029206835.1). Classification (NCBI taxonomy): domain Eukaryota; kingdom Metazoa; phylum Chordata; class Amphibia; order Anura; family Ranidae; genus Rana; species Rana muscosa. Next base: position 76,806,136 of record CM055127.1, read on the forward strand.
GTAGAGGAAAAGTTATTGCATTCTTTGGATGTAGTAAGAGCAGTTAAAGCTTATCTAAAAGCCACTGCTCAGATTCGTAGAACAGATTCTCTGTTTGTTCTGCCGGAAGGCCCCAGAAAGGGTCAGGCAGCATCAAAATCTACTTTAGCCAAGTGGATTCGACAGGTCATAATACAAGCCTATGGCTTGAAAAGTAGACCGCCTCCGTTCAAAGTTAGGGCACACTCCACGAGAGCAGTTGGAACTTCATGGGCAGTGCATCACCAGGCCTCCCTGGTGCAAATTTGTAAGGCCGCAACATGGTCTTCAGTACACACGTTTACTAGGTTCTACCAGGTGGACGTGAGAAGTCAGGAGGATGTCGCCTTTGGGCGCAGTGTGTTGCAGGCCGCAAAAGATCCTCATGCCTGATGGCACCCAGCTTATGTATGATGTATCCCCCCTCATGTGGCATTGCTTTGGGACGTCCCACATAGTAATGACTATGCTGCTCTGTGTCCCGTGATGTATGAACAAGAAAGTAGGATTTTTAAAACAGCTTACCTGTAAAATCCTTTTCTTGGAGTACATCACGGGACACAGAGCTCCCACCCCTCTTTTGGGGACACGTATTGCTTTGCTACAAAACTGAGGTACTCCCGGATGGGAGGGGCTTATATAGGGGAGGGTACTTCCTGTTTTGGAAGTTGCCAGTGCCAGCACCTGAAGGTAATTCTATATAACCCACATAGTAATGACTATGCTGCTCTGTGTCCCGTGATGTACTCCAAGAAAAGGATTTTACAGGTAAGCTGTTTTAAAAATCCTACTATTCATAAACATTGTGGAAGTTCAGTTTTTGCCTTTTTTTCATAACCTGATGGATTACAAATGTTTTATGTGCACCAACAAATGCTAGCGAAGACTACTACTGGAAGGAACTTTACACTGAACTTAGTCAGTATACACGTGTTCTGTATGGCCCATTAGGGGAATTTGTGAGCACAGTACTTTAAATACATAGACAGTGCGCACTAGAACTGTTATTTTGTGGTTTGATTCATTTTAACGAAATATTGTTTGCTATACCATTGACTCTGCAGGGCACTGTAAGAGTCAACTGTACTGCTGTTTAACTTTGCTATTTTTTTCTTACCGAGTGAACTTTGATTCTTGGTTGAGCAGAATACTGTGTGGAGTTTATCTGTTACCCTGTGGGACAAGTGGCCATTACAAGGTAACAAATTTATTTACAATTTTATTGCTGTGTGAGATTATTGTGTTTCCCAATTACCAGTGGGTTCCACAATCCAAGGGAGGGTTCGAGACAAATTCCTGGGGTTGATAGCCAGAGTACAGACCCAAAACAAAACCAGCATCCCGATCTCAGAGATTATTCTGCAATATAGGTTCCTACCTGTAATATTATGTAAAGGTTCACACTTATTAGCACTGTTTGAAAAGAGGAATAGATACAGGCATTAAGAAAAAGAAAATACATTTATTAAAATAGTTACATATGAAAAGAAGCTACAAATACAAAGAAAACAGGTTAGCTGTAACTGAATACTCTATACATCGAGGAGTCCCCACGTGTCCTATGCTCTGTGTTGAAAACCTGCAGAAAATTACTGCACCTTTCAGTAATCCTGACATGAGACTAAATGTGAAGTGGAGATTGCCCCTATTATACTTTACAGATAGTATGCAACATGTATTCTTATCCAATCACAAGTGAAAGAAACACTGTAGTTAACCAATCATAACTGATAAAGAAGCATGACTGTAAGACATGTATGTAAGACATATACTGTAGGACCACTTAAAGCGGAGGTTCACCCACATTTTTAACTTTCCTTTCAGCTGTCCGTCTTAGTAAGAATAAAAATAGAACACTAACCCTTTTTTTTTTTTTCTCTGTAGTTTTCTTTATTCTAATTTCTTTGCTTCTACTTTCCTCCCACGGGAGTAGGCGTGTCCTTCGCTGGGCTATTGTTCCGCAATGCCTCCTGGGAGCAAATTGTCCTGCTTCCCAGGAGTAATATTGTACCGACTTCCTTTGAGACATCACGATAATGTAATCGTCACGTGACTCGTCGACCCGGTCACGTGACGAGGGCGGATCTAATTCCGCCATTTTTAATAAGGGCACGCAGGTGTATTATAACTGTTGATGCCCGTTGTGATGGCAACCAGGAAGTGTTGACGGCGCTGCTCGCCGTCAACACTGAGCGTGCGCGAGATCCAGCGATGAATGCCGGGAGACAAGCATTCATCGCTACCCGGAAGAATATGCTTGTGGGCTTCAAGATGCCCACAAGCAAAATGGGAAATACATGCAATTTTTTATAAAGTGTTTTTTCTGCGCAAAACGGACGGGGGATGCATGGAAGCACAGGAGAAGTGAGTTAATAAAAGACACATTGTAAAGCATAGAATGCATAGAAAAAAAAAAAAAGTTAGGGACCGTGGAACCTCCGCTTTAAAGATAAGGTATCCTCTATAATTGTACTCCCGGTTTGCTTTAATTGGTGAGCGATTACGATTTTAGCACTTTTTTTCCGGGCTCAGCTAATTCTAATGTTTTCTTAGTAAGAATTTACTGTTTCACTTCCATGACACTACTACATAATTTTGTGTCATTGCAAAACTGACAGTACTACTCTCTATTCTATCCAGCAGGTCATAAATAAAAAAATTAAAATAATTGGACCCAATAATTATCTTTGTGTTATACTTTGTGCTAACTTTAGCCCATACAAGTCTCCTTTGTCTTCTTTCTTTTGATAATTCTTCCCACTTTGTTCTAGGCCAAGAGGAATATTATCCAATGTGATTATTATTATATACAGAGGCGGCTCTAGGTTTTCTGAGGCCTTAGGCAAAACTTGGACATGAGGCCCCACTCACGCCCATAATGGGAAAAATAATTAAAGTGATAAAAATTAACTGTATTAGTAGGGTACAGTATAGGGAGAGGGTAAGTGGACAGTACACAGGACAGGAGGGTACAGTACAGGGGAAGGGTAAGTGGATACAGTACAAGTGGGAGGTAAGTGGACACAGTACTCCCCCTCTACCTTTCCCTCCAGAGTTTTTTGCTCTCTTGCGGCACTTTGTAGGGGTTAAGGAAGGACCCTGAGGCAGAGCATCTTATTACTGCTGCTGCTTGTGTGAGTGGGATGTGTACTGCACCAATCACATGGGATGAATAGGAGAAGAGGGTCAGCAGGGATTGGCCCAGTACACATCCCATCCACACAAGCAGCAGCAATAGTAAGATGCTCTGCCTATGTAAGATGCTTAGAGTTCTTTCTTAGCCCCTGAAATAAATGGGTTTGGGGGTGGGGCTGGGAACCATGAGGTAGGGGAGAAGGAGGAGTGTGGAAAAAGGGGGTGTAGGTGGGGAGTGGGTAGGAGAGAAAGAAAGAAAGAAAGAAAGAAAGAAAGAAAGAAAGAAAGAAAGAAAGAAAGAAAGAAAGATTGATGGAAGGAAAGAAAGAAAGACAGAAAGATGGAAAGAAAGATGGAAGGACAGAAGAAAGAAAGAAGGACGGACAGAAAGAAAGAAAGATGGAAGGAAAGAAAGAGACAGAAAGATGGAAGGAAAGAAAGAAAAAAAGATGGAAAAAAAGAAAGAAAGATGGAAAGAAAGAAAGAAAGACAGAAAGACGGAAGGAAAGAAAGAAAGACGGAAGCAAAGAAAGAAAGATGGAAGGACAGAAAGAAAGAAATATGGAAGGACAGAAAAAAAAGAAAGATGGAAGGACAGAAGAAAGAAAGAAAGATGGAAAGAAAGAAAGAAATAAAGATGGAAGGACAGAAAGAAAGATGGAAGGACAGAAAGAAAGAGAGAAAGATGGAAGGAAAGAAAAAAGACGGAAGGAAAGAAACAAAGAAAGAAAGACGTAAGGAAAGAAAGAAGGAATGACAGAAAGATGGAAGGACAGAAAGAAAGAAAGATGGAAGGAAAGAAAGACAGAAAGATGGAAGGAAAGAAAGAAAGAAAGATGGAAGGAAAGAAAGAATAGCAGAAAGATGGAAGGAAAGAAAGAAAAGAAGATGGAAGGACAGAAAAAAAGAAAGATGGAAGGACAGAAAGAAAGAAAGATGGAAGGACAGAAGAAAGAAAAAAGATGGAAGAACAGAAAAAAAAGAAAGAGGGAAGGACAGAAAAAAAGAAAGAAAGATGGAAGGAAAAAAAGCAAGAAAGAAAGAAAGAAAGATGGAAGGAAAGAAAAAAAAGAAAGATGGAAGGAAAGAAAGAAAGACAGAAAGATGGAAGGAAAGAAAGAAAGATGGAAGGACAGAAAGAAAGATGGAAGGACAGAAAGAAAGAAAGAAAGAAAGAAAGACAGAAAGACGGAAGGAAAGAGAAAGAAAGAAAGAAAGAAAGAAAGAAAGAAAGAAAGAGAAGGAAAGATGGAAGGACAGAAAAAAAAGAAAGATGGAAGGACAGAAAAAAAATAAAGATGGAAGGACAGAAAAAAAAGAAAGATGGTAGGACAGAAAAAAAAGAAAGATGGAAGGAAAGAAAGAAAGAAATAAAGAAAGAAAGATGGAAAGAGAAAGAGAGAGAGAAGGGAAGGAAGGGCACCCCTACATCAGTGTACAGTGTATGGGAGGCAGGAGGGACTGGGTGGATGGATGGTTTAGACTAGGGATGGGCCCGGTGCTCGATTCGAACCCATGTTCGAATCGAGCACCGGGCGTTCGCTCGCTCGTCGAGCCCAGAACTATTTGGGCCGTTCGCATCACATTCGTGTGATGCGAGCGGCCCCGCAATGCATTGCGGCCGGCGCGGCCGGCGCAGTGCATTGCTGGCTGATGATTGGCCAAGCATGCACTGTGACCCCGCATGCTTGGCCAATCACAGCGCCCGAAACTCGGAGAGCAATAATTGGCTACAGGCAGGACGCCTGTAGCCAATTACAGCTCAGGGGCTTTAGTACATGCCCCACCATTTAAAAGGCCGCCACGCCATCGGCCCCGGTCACATGAGTTCCGGCTTTAGGAGAGATCAGTCTGCTGATTCTGTCTTTGCTTGATACTGAAAGATTTGCTCTTCTTTGCTAAACCATTGGCTATTTCTTTGCTAAACCATTGCTACCTAAGTCATTGATCGTTCATTGCTGCTGATTGCACAGTTAGCGTGTTATTAGCTGCTGCTGGGGATTAGTCTGGTGCGTGCTTACTGTTAGTACAGTATTGCAGTAGTACCAACCGCAGTGCTGTTAGCACAGCATTGCACCCCAACAGCACCCATAGGACTTCTAGTGTGTTAGTGGCAGCAAACAGAGCTCCTATATTTTCTTCTCAGCAGCACCCATAGGACTTCTAGTGTGTTAGTGGCAGCAAACAGAGCTCCTATATTTTCTTCTCAGCAGCACCCATAGGACTTCTAGTGTGTTAGTGGCATCACACAGAGCTCCTATATTTTCTTCTCAGCAGCACCCATAGGACTTCTAGTGTGTTAGTGGCAGCAAACAGAGCTCCTATATTTTCTTCTCAGCAGCACCCATAGGACTTCTAGTGTGTTAGTGGCAGCAAACAGAGCTCCTATATTTTCTTCTCAGCAGCACCCATAGGACTTCTAGTGTGTTAGTGGCATCACACAGAGTTCCTATATTTTCTTCTCAGCAGCACCCATAGGACTTCTAGTGTGTTAGTGGCAGCAAACAGAGCTCCTATATTTTCTTCTCAGCAGCACCCATAGGACTTCTAATGTGTTAGTGGCATCACACAGAGTTCCTATATTTTCATCTCAGAAGCACCCATAGGACTTCTAGTGTGTTAGTGGCATCACACAGAGCTCCTATATTTTCTTCTCAGAAGCACCCATAGGACTTCTAGTGTGTTAGTGGCAGCAAACAGAGCTCCTATATTTTCTTCTTAGCAGCACCCATAGGACTTCTAATGTGTTAGTGGCATCACACAGAGTTCCTATATTTTCATCTCAGAAGCACCCATAGGACTTCTAGTGTGTTAGTGGCATCACACAGAGCTCCTATATTTTCTTCTCAGAAGCACCCATAGGACTTCTAGTGTGTTAGTGGCAGCAAACAGAGCTCCTATATTTTCTTCTCAGCAGCACCCATAGGACTTCTAATGTGTTAGTGGCATCACACAGAGTTCCTATATTTTCATCTCAGAAGCACCCATAGGACTTCTAGTGTGTTAGTGGCATCACACAGAGCTCCTATATTTTCTTCTCAGAAGCACCCATAGGACTTCTAGTGTGTTAGTGGCAGCAAACAGAGCTCCTATATTTTCTTCTTAGCAGCACCCATAGGACTTCTAATGTGTTAGTGGCATCACACAGAGTTCCTATATTTTCATCTCAGAAGCACCCATAGGACTTCTAGTGTGTTAGTGGCATCACACAGAGCTCCTATATTTTCTTCTCAGAAGCACCCATAGGACTTCTAGTGTGTTAGTGGCAGCAAACAGAGCTCCTATATTTTCTTCTCAGCAGCACCCATAGGACTTCTAGTGTGTTAGTGGCATCACACAGAGTTCCTATATTTTCATCTCAGAAGCACCCATAGGACTTCTAGTGTGTTAGTGGCATCACACAGAGCTCCTATACTTTCTTCTCAGCAGCACCCATAGGACTTCTAGTGTGTTAGTGGCATCACACAGAGCTCCTATATTTTCATCTCAGAAGCACCCATAGGACTTCTAGTGTGTTAGTGGCATCACACAGAGCTCCTATATTTTCTTCTCAGCAGCACCCATAGGACTTCTAGTGTGTTAGTGGCATCACACAGAGCTCCTATATTTTCTTCTCAGCAGCACCCATAGGACTTCTAGTGTGTTAGTGGCAGCAAACAGAGCTCCTATATTTTCTTCTCAGCAGCACCCATAGGACTTCTAGTGTGTTAGTGGCAGCAAACAGAGCTCCTATATTTTCTTCTCAGCAGCACCCAAAGGACTTCTAGTGTGTTAGTGGCATCACACAGAGCTCCTATATTTTCTTCTCAGCAGCACCCATAGGACTTCTAGTGTGTTAGTGGCAGCAAACAGAGCTCCTATATTTTCTTCTCAGCAGCACCCATAGGACTTCTAATGTGTTAGTGGCATCACACAGAGTTCCTATATTTTCATCTCAGAAGCACCCATAGGACTTCTAGTGTGTTAGTGGCATCACACAGAGCTCCTATATTTTCTTCTCAGAAGCACCCATAGGACTTCTAGTGTGTTAGTGGCAGCAAACAGAGCTCCTATATTTTCTTCTCAGCAGCACCCATAGGACTTCTAATGTGTTAGTGGCATCACACAGAGTTCCTATATTTTCATCTCAGAAGCACCCATAGGACTTCTAGTGTGTTAGTGGCATCACACAGAGCTCCTATATTTTCTTCTCAGAAGCACCCATAGGACTTCTAGTGTGTTAGTGGCAGCAAACAGAGCTCCTATATTTTCTTCTTAGCAGCACCCATAGGACTTCTAATGTGTTAGTGGCATCACACAGAGTTCCTATATTTTCATCTCAGAAGCACCCATAGGACTTCTAGTGTGTTAGTGGCATCACACAGAGCTCCTATATTTTCTTCTCAGAAGCACCCATAGGACTTCTAGTGTGTTAGTGGCAGCAAACAGAGCTCCTATATTTTCTTCTCAGCAGCACCCATAGGACTTCTAATGTGTTAGTGGCATCACACAGAGTTCCTATATTTTCATCTCAGAAGCACCCATAGGACTTCTAGTGTGTTAGTGGCATCACACAGAGCTCCTATATTTTCTTCTCAGAAGCACCCATAGGACTTCTAGTGTGTTAGTGGCAGCAAACAGAGCTCCTATATTTTCTTCTTAGCAGCACCCATAGGACTTCTAATGTGTTAGTGGCATCACACAGAGTTCCTATATTTTCATCTCAGAAGCACCCATAGGACTTCTAGTGTGTTAGTGGCATCACACAGAGCTCCTATATTTTCTTCTCAGAAGCACCCATAGGACTTCTAGTGTGTTAGTGGCAGCAAACAGAGCTCCTATATTTTCTTCTCAGCAGCACCCATAGGACTTCTAATGTGTTAGTGGCATCACACAGAGTTCCTATATTTTCATCTCAGAAGCACCCATAGGACTTCTAGTGTGTTAGTGGCATCACACAGAGCTCCTATATTTTCTTCTCAGAAGCACCCATAGGACTTCTAGTGTGTTAGTGGCAGCAAACAGAGCTCCTATATTTTCTTCTCAGCAGCACCCATAGGACTTCTAATGTGTTAGTGGCATCACACAGAGTTCCTATATTTTCATCTCAGAAGCACCCATAGGACTTCTAGTGTGTTAGTGGCATCACACAGAGCTCCTATATTTTCTTCTCAGAAGCACCCATAGGACTTCTAGTGTGTTAGTGGCAGCAAACAGAGCTCCTATATTTTCTTCTTAGCAGCACCCATAGGACTTCTAATGTGTTAGTGGCATCACACAGAGTTCCTATATTTTCATCTCAGAAGCACCCATAGGACTTCTAGTGTGTTAGTGGCATCACACAGAGCTCCTATATTTTCTTCTCAGAAGCACCCATAGGACTTCTAGTGTGTTAGTGGCAGCAAACAGAGCTCCTATATTTTCTTCTCAGCAGCACCCATAGGACTTCTAGTGTGTTAGTGGCATCACACAGAGCTCCTATTTTTTCTTCTCAGCAGCACCCATAGGACTTCTAGTGTGTTAGTGGCAGCAAACAGAGCTCCTATATTTTCTTCTCAGCAGCACCCATAGGACTTCTAATGTGTTAGTGGCATCACACAGAGTTCCTATATTTTCATCTCAGAAGCACCCATAGGACTTCTAGTGTGTTAGTGGCATCACACAGAGCTCCTATATTTTCTTCTCAGAAGCACCCATAGGACTTCTAGTGTGTTAGTGGCAGCAAACAGAGCTCCTATATTTTCTTCTCAGCAGCACCCATAGGACTTCTAGTGTGTTAGTGGCATCACACAGAGCTCCTATATTTTCTTCTCAGCAGCACCCATAGGACTTCTAGTGTGTTGGTGGCAGCAAACAGAGCTCCTATATTTTCTTCTCAGCAGCACCCATAGGACTTCTAGTGTGTTAGTGGCATCACACAGAGCTCCTATATTTTCTTCTCAGCAGCACCCATAGGACTTCTAGTGTGTTAGTGGCAGCAAACAGAGCTCCTATATTTTCTTCTCAGCAGCACCCATAGGACTTCTAGTGTGTTAGTGGCATCACACAGAGCTCCTATATTTTCTTCTCAGAAGCACCCATAGGACTTCTAGTGTGTTAGTGGTATCACACAGAGTTCCTATATTTTCATCTCAGAAGCACCCATAGGACTTCTAGTGTGTTAGTGGCATCACACAGAGCTCCTATATTTTCTTCTCAGCAGCACCCATAGGACTTCTAGTGTGTTAGTGGCATCACACAGAGCTCCTATATTTTCATCTCAGAAGCACCAATAGGACTTCTAGTGTGTTAGTGGCAGCAAACAGAGCTCCTATATTTTCTTGTCAGCAGCACACATAGTACCTATAGTGTGTTAGTGTCAGCACCCATAGGACCTACAGTGTGTTGTGAGCACACATAGGAGTTCTATTTTTTATACTATATACACTACCGACTACAATGGCTGGAAGACCGCCAAGGAGAGGCAGAGCGTGCCGAGGCAAGAACACAGGGCAGGCAGGCTCTGTTTCTAGAGACAACAGTGCTGGCCGTGGACGTGGTCGTGCATCGTCATCAGCACGTGGCCATGGGACACGCTTGTCTTTGTTTTCGGCAGCTGGACATGTGGAGCCGCATCATGCCGAAGGCTTGGTAGAATGGATGACCAAGCCCTCCTCATCCTCCTCATCCTCTCTCACCCAGGCTCAGGGTACTGGCAGAGCAGCTGCCAACGCGTACTCAATGGCATCATCAGCCACCCCTTCCCTAGACCCACCATGTCCTCCTGAGGAGTCCCCCGAACTGTTTGAGCACAGTGTTGGGTACATGCTCCAGGAGGATGCCCAACGATTCGAAGGCTCGGATGATGATACCCAGCTTGAGGAAGTCAGTAGTGTGCGCGCAGAGAGAGGGGATGCTGAAGGACAGCAATCTGGCAGTAGTGTTCCACCAGCTGCAGCTTACTGCCAGGTTTGCTCTAGTGGTGAAGAGGGAGGGGATGATGAGGTCACTGACTCCACGTGGGTGCCTGAAGGGAGAGAGGAGGAGGAGGAGGAGGATGCAGCGTCACATGTCCAACGAGGCAGGATGCCCCCTGGAGGCCAGCTAGAGGCCAGCACAGCAACTGTACCACACTGCAGAGCTCCGCCTGTGCAGGGCGCTGCCTCTGCACGTTATCACAAAAGTTCTTTGGTGTGGGCCTTTTTTGAGACGAGTGCATCAGATCGCACCACTGCTATTTGCAATATTTGTCTCAAGCGTATCTCGCGTGGCCAAAACATCAGCCGCTTGGGCACCACAAGCATGAGCAGACATATGTCGACCTGCCATGCAGCTCGTTGGCAAGCACACATAAAAGACCCACACCAAAGAACAAAGCGGACCTCTCCTTGCTCCTCATCAGCTGGGATCTCCATCCCCACTATATCTTCAGTCCTCTCTGAAAGCTGCTCTGAGAGGACTGAAGGTGTAGAATTAGGTGTGTCACAACCAAGTACTTGCAGTACACCGACGTCCGATTGTAGCAGGCAAATTTCCCTGCCCCAGCTGCTGGACCGTCGAAAGAAGTATACTCCCAGCCATCCACATGCCCAGCGGTTGAATGCTAGCTTGGCTAAATTGCTAGCACTTCAACTGCTGCCTTTTCAGTTGATAGACTCGGCCCCCTTCCGTGAGTTTGTTCAATGTGCGGTTCCTCAGTGGCAGGTTCCCAAACGCCACTTTTTCTCACGGAAGGCGATTCCGTCTCTCTACTGGCATGTGGAAGGCAATGTCCATGCCTCGCTGGACAGGGCGGTCAGCGGTAAGGTGCATATTACCGCTGACTCATGGTCCAGCAGGCATAGACAGGGACGTTATCTTTCTTTCACGGCCCATTGGGTCACTCTATTGGCAGCTGGGAGGGATGCAGGACAAGGTGCAGTAGTGTTGGAGGTTGTTCCGCCACCACGCCTCCAAAATGCTACTACTGGTTGTGACACACCTCTCTCCTCCACCCCCTCCTCTTCTTCTTCCTCCATGTCCTCTTCGAGTGCTCTGTCCTCGGAACCAGCGGTGCTCCGTAGGCGTACAAGGGGCTACGCGAGTACGCAGGCAAAAAGATGCCATGCCGTGCTTGCGCTGGTGTGTTTGGGGGACAGGAGCCACACTGGGCCAGAGGTTCTGGCAGCTCTGCAGGGGCAGGCCGAGAGGTGGTTGACGCCACGCCAGCTTAAGCCAGGAATGGTCGTTTCTGATAATGGCACCAACCTCCTCTCCGCCCTGAGACAGGGGAAGCTCACCCATGTGCCCTGTATGGCTCACGTCCTCAACCTGGTGGTGCAGCGGTTCTTGGGCAGGTTCCCAGGCTTACAGGATGTCCTGAGGCAGGCCAGGAAAGTCTGTGTGCATTTCCGCCGATCTTATAATGCCAGTGCTCGGCTGACTGAGCTGCAAAAGGAGCTGAACCTGCCCAAGAACCGCCTAATATGTGACATGCCCACCAGGTGGAACTCAACGTTGGCCATGCTGCAGCGACTGCACACGCAGCAGAGGGCCATCAATGAGTACCTTTGCGACTACGGCACCAGGACAGGGTCAGGGGAGCTTGGCTTTTTTTCCCCACGCCAGTGGAGCATGATTAGGGATGCATGCACTGTCCTCTCACCATTTGAGGAGGCCACGAGGATGGTGAGCAGTGACAGTGCATGCATCAGTGACACTGTACCTCTTGTCCACCTGTTGGAGCATACGCTGCGTGGGATAATGGACAGGGCACTTGAGGCAGAACAGAGGCAGGAAGAGGAGGACTTCCTTGTCTCTCAAGGCCCCCTTTATCCAGACAATGTTCCTTCTGTCCCACCCATCACACAGGAAGAGGAGGAGGAGGAGGAGGAGGAGGAGGATTGTGTGAGCATGGAGGTGGAGCCTGGCACTCAGCATCAGCAGCAGCAGTCTTTTAGGGATGATGTACAGTCCCAACAAACCAGTGGACTTGTACGTGGCTGGGAGGAGGTGGCTGGCGATCATGTCATCCTCAGTGACCCAGAAGACTCCGGACCGAATGCCTCAGCTAACCTACGCTGCATGGCCTCCCTGATCCTGCAAAGCCTGCGGAAGGATCCTCGTGTTCTTCGGATCAAGGAGAGTGACCATTACTGGCTGGCCACTCTCCTTGATCCACGGTACAAGGGTAAGGTTGCGGACCTTATCTTGCCGTCGCAGAGGGAGCAGAGGATGAGACATCTCAGGGAGGCCTTGCAGAAAGGTCTGTGCAACGCGTTCCCAGAAACTGGGAGGTTACAAACTCCTGGTCCTGGACGACGAGTTGCTGAGGCTTCGGTCAGTAGCAGAAGGAGCGGTGGGGAAGGTGGACGTCTGACCGATGCGTTCAGACAATTTTTTAGTCCGCAGCCCCAAGGTATGATCGGTTCCAGCAACCATCGCCAGCGTCTGATATACATGGTGCAGGAATACCTAGGGGCAAGGTCAGACTTGGACACCTTTCCCACCGAAAATCCTCTGGCTTACTGGGTCCTGAGGATGGATCACTGGCCAGAGCTTGCACAGTATGCAATTGAGCTACTGGCCTGTCCTGCATCCAGCGTTCTTTCCGAACGCACATTCAGTGCTGCTGGAGGATTTGTCACCGATCATAGGGTGCGCCTGTCCACCGACTCGGTTGATCGACTGACCTTCATAAAAATGAATCAGTCTTGGATCACCACCAGCTACCAGACACCTGAAGCGGATATAACGGAATAATTTATAATGTCACATCCCTTCAAGACTGCCTATGCTGATGCTGAGTGACTGTACTGTTATGTTGACTGACTATCCTCTTCCTCCTCCTCAATGATCCATGCCACCACACCAGTGCCTAAGGCACAATTTTTCAGCCCCTGTATAACAGGGGCGTGTAATTACAATTTTTTAAAAAGATGCTTCGCAACAGGTGTGACTGCTGTGCTCAGAGTACAGTATCTGTGAGGGGTTGCAGTGTTGTGGCACCAGCACCAGTGCCTAAGGCACAATTTTTCAGCCCCTGTTGGGGCGTGTAATTACAATTTTTAGGCAATGCTTTGCAACAGGTCTCATTGCTGTGCTCAGAGTACAGTATCTGTGAGGGGTTGCAGTGTTGTGGCACCAGCACCAATGCCTAAGGCACAATTTTTCAGCCCCTGTTTAACAGGGGCGTGTAATTACAAATCTTGATCTAATAGTTCACAGCAGGGCCCATTCCTGCGCCCACCAAGAGTAACTATGAGGGCCTACAGTCTTGTGGCAACACCGTCCACCACCACCACCACCACCAAAGGCCCAATTTTTCTGCCCTGTTCAACAGGTGCATGCAATTACAAATCTTGATCTAATAACTCACAGCAGGGCCCATTCCTGCACCCACCAAGAGTAACTGTGAGGGCTTACAGTCTTGTGGCAACACCGTCCACCACCACCACCACCACCACCAAAGGCCCAATTTTTCTGCCCGGTTCAACAGGTGCATGCAAGTACAAATCTTGATCTATTAACTCACAGCAGGGCCCATTCCTGTGCCCACCAGTCTTGTGGCTACACCAACATCTAATAGGGCAAATTTCTGCAGAGTATATACGGCAGGCCCCTACTTTCAAACATCCAACTTACAAACGACTCCTACTTGCAAACGGCAAGAGAAAACAGGAAGTGAGAGGAAATCTACCCCTAGGAAGGAAAATTCTATCCTGTTAGATTTAATTTGGGAAAAAGGTATCTCCTCTCTACTGATGCTTTATCACCAATCCTTGTTTCAATTAAAACCCCACTTTTCCAAAAACATTTGTCATTGGGACGGAAAGTGAGGTGACATGTTCTGAACAGATGTGCAAAGACAGCAAATGTTACAGGGGTGATAACCCCTCCCTATGTTCTCCAAAAAGCTTAAAAATTGATTTTTTGGGGATGTAGCTACACTTCATAATGTACCTGTTCAGATTCTACTTAAGAACAAACCTACAGTCCATGTCTTGTTTGCACCACCTATATACTGCTGTTCAGAGTATATAGGGTTGTAGGTATAGGGTTTTATTTTGGGTGCGGGGTCCCCCTTAGTATCCATACAAGACCCAAAGGGGCTGGTGTGGGGGGGGGGGGGTTGATGGGGTAGCCATGCCATTTTTCTCAAGGATTTTCAGCCATATGGCGGCCAGGACAAGACATGACATTAAAGCCGCAAGTGGTTTTAAATGGCTTCTTTTTTTCCTTTACAAATGTCATTTTGTGCAAGGACAGTTCTAAACACGGGAAACACATGCCACTTCACAGGCATACTTTAGACACCCCCCAGGTACCATATTTAAAGGAAAATTTCACTTTTTTTTTTTTCACTTTATGCATCATTAAAATGACTGCTCCCGAAAAAACTTTAGTTTTTAAAATTTCTTTTTGCATTGATATATGTCCCCTGGGGCAGGACCCGGGTCCCCAAACCTGTTTTATGACATTAACATGCATATTGGCCGTTGTAATTAGCAATTTTGATTTCGAACGTTCGCGTCCATTATAACGAATAGGGTTCGAAAATTCGCGCGAACTTTCGGTCCGTTCGAAGGTTCTGGTGCGAACCGAACCCGGGGGTGTTCGGCTCATCCCTAGTTTAGACTTCTTTCCTTTCCGTTTTTTAGGCTTGAGCTTGAATCTTCCTGCCTGCATCTCCTTCTCTTAGGCAGCAGAACATTGTCTGTCGGGGAAAGTGGGCAGGACAGCACATGAGGAGAGGACGGGAGGAGGGGGAGGAGTAGAAGAAGCGCTCTCCTCTATCTGGCTGTGCGGGCATCAGGGGAACAGGGAAGTATCAGAGCTGGGCGTCTCTCTCTGGCTGTGATCTGGAGCTCTCAGTGAGCTTCAATCAATCGGTGATCTGTCTCACTCGCAGCCTGTTTTCTCTGCAGCAGTGAGCGGAATCGGCGCTGTGCTGGTGGCGGGGATGTCTGCTGCTATAAGATGCGACTCTATAATAAGGTAAACTAGGCAGCGAAGCCCCTTTGTGTAGCGAGGCCTAAGGCAATCACCTAATTTGCCTAATTAGAGAGTCACCTCTGATTATATATATATATATATATATATAGATATATCTATCAGTATATATATATACAGTATATACATATATATCTATATAAGATATCAATAAAGATGCCGTCCAGGATTTTTTCTTCCTTCCTAGTTTGTTGCAGAGCCAGCACCTGTAAGTTCCTAAAATAGCGTGTGCTTTAGAGGACTGGGGCTTAGAGCAGCAATTCAAATCAGGATGTTGGTATTAATGGTAAATATTTGGATTCTGTTTAAACATTGGATAATATTCCTTTATATAGTGTGACAGCAGGAAGGTAAAGTCACCTGGTTGCATCCAGGGGTGTAGATATATTTCGCCCAGATTCAGGCTTTACGCCGACTTATACAACTAGGTGGAGAGTTGTATAAGCCCAGCTGAGGCTAGTAGGCTCATGGATGACTCATACCTCTAGGGAGAGTGTGGGGCGTCGTGCAGACAGGGAGTTGATGAGACCAGCTGAAGCTTGTCAGCTCATTTAGGCCTCTATAAGAACTCCCAGCTTCATTAGATGTTAGCTCATGCCTGGACCCAGACCTGTGTGGACTGTCTAGGGAGAGTGAACCCCTGTGCGGTGAGACAAAGCCTGTGTGGCTATTTTCTTGGACATTTAAAACCAGGGACTTAGGGACTAGGACAGCACTAGGCTGATCCCAGTTGTTAGTTAGGAAACCTGTATGTTTAGTCAGAGGTCAAGTTGACCAGGATTTATTTTGTTTATGTTTCTTTTGCTTTGCTGTGTTTTGTCACTGTAAATAGAAAATAAACCGCACCTTTTTGATTTTGAAAACCACAACCTCCGTTTGCTGGACCTGTTTTTGTGTGGGGAGCCCATCTCGGGGGTCACACACACCCGCTGCCGAGCTAACCCCCTCACAGTTGGTGGAGAACCAGTGGCAGTTTTTTTTAAGCCAGCATGGAGGAGATACTGAAGCAGCTGGCTCTAGCAAATGCCAATCAACAGCAGACAAATGCAGGTTTGCAAAAGAGCCTTGCAGCTCAACAACAGAACTTCGCAGCCCAGCAGCAAGCTCATCAACAGAGCCTTGCAGCCCAGCAGCAGACAAACGCAACTTTGCAACAGAGTCTGGAGGCTCAGCAACAAGCCCAGCAGCAATCTGAGGCCCGCTTCATAGACCTGTTGCAGAAGCAAGAGCAGAGACTACAACAACAGATGGAAGCAGCAATGCAGCAACGTCCGCAGACCAGTGAGGAAAGCCGTCCCACTAATACCGCGTCCTTTGGGGTGAGTCGTTTATTGACAAAAATGACTGGAGAGGATGATCCAGAGGTATTTTTGACCACATTTGAAAGGACCGCTGAAAGAGAAAAGTGGCCTGAGGAGCAGTGGGCTGGACTGGTGGCTCCTCTGTTAACTGGTGAATCGCAGAAAGCTTACTATGACCTAGAGCCTAACCAAGCAAAAGACTATGTGATGCTAAAAGCTGAAATATTGGCAAGGCTGGGTGTCACCCAGGCTGTCCGGGCTCAGCGTGTGCATAACTGGACTTTCCAGCTTGGAAAACCCCCCAGGTCTCAAATGTATGATCTCATTCACCTGAGCAGAAAGTGGCTACAGCCAGAGACTTTGTCCGCACCAAAGATTGTGGAACGTGTTGTAATGGATCGGTTTTTGAGAGCTCTTCCTACTGCCATCCAAAAGTGGGTAAGCCATGGAGACCCAGAGACGGCCGATGGTCTTGTGGATCGTGTGGAGAAATACTTGGCTACAGAGAACCTGACGGCCTCTTCCAGAGACACTCGGACTTTCCACCCTAAGACCAGACCATCCCCAGGGGCGGATAAGAGGATTCCAAGGGGTGAGGGTGGAGAGAGTGAGAGGGTGGGAGCTCTACCCCAAGTTTGGCGAGAACAGCCTGGGAAATCAGCGGCTCAAGAGGCCGCAAGAAGGATCGTTTGCTACCGCTGCCGGCAAGCGGGACATATTGCAGCCAATTGCCCGGTTGTGGAGGAACCCATGCAGTGTGACTTTCTGACGGGCAGACGTCAGTCGCTGTGTGCGACAGTCGCATGCACTGCCATTCGAGGAACTGAGAAACATTTATGCAAAATGTGTGTTAATGGTAGAAATGTTGTGGTATTGCTGGATTCAGGTAGCCTTGTGACCCTGATAAAGGCTGAGTTAGTTAAAACAGAGGTCTCTGGGAATAGCAAGGTAGCTGTTATTTGTGTGCATGGGGACACCCGAGAGTATCCAGTGACTACAGTGTGTTTCGAGACCCCCAAAGGTACCCTCTCTCATCCAGTGGGCTTAGTATCTCAGTTACCGCATGACGCCATTGTGGGAAGGGATTTTCCGAAGTTCTGGGAACTGTGGGATGATCCTGAGCCCCCCACTGGTGCCCCTATGTACCAGGAATGTGATAGCCAGAACTCCCCTGAGAGTGGTGAGGACTCTCCGGAATTTCCCTTATCAGTATTGGCAGGGGAGACTCAAGAAACTGGAGAGGAGCCCACCTCCTCAGACGAAAACCTACCGTCTGTGGAGTTTTCTGATCTTGAGGTTCACAGGGAAAACTTTGCCACAGAACAGTTGAAAGACCCCGCCCTAATAAAGGCACGGGAAAACGTAGTGAAAATAGATGGCGAGTTAGTGAACCCAGATAATACCTGCACTTACCCATACTTCAGCGTAGAGAAGGACCTACTGTATCGGGTGGCAAAAAGGGCAGAAGAAACCGTTGAGCAGCTTGTGGTGCCCAAACCTTACAGGAAGTTGGTGTTGGAGTTGGCCCATGGGCACATTCTTGGAGGTCATCTGGGGACAGAGAAAACCCGAGAGAGGGTATTACAGAGATTCTATTGGCCGGGGGTGATGAAGGACATAGAAAATTATTGTTCCTCCTGCCCTGTGTGTCAGAGGTCGGCCCCGATGCCACATTTCCGTAGCCCGCTGGTCCCTCTACCCATCATTGAGGTCCCGTTTGAGAGGATCGCCATGGATTTGGTAGGTCCTATAATCAAGTCCGCTAGGGGGCACCAGTACATATTAGTTATAATGGACTATGCCACCCGTTATCCAGAAGCGATCCCTCTCCGAAATACCTCGGCCAAAACCATAGCCAAAGAGCTATCTCTTGTGTTTAGCCGGGTGGGTATTTGTAAAGAACTGCTTACGGACCAAGGTACACCCTTTATGTCCCGGGTTATGAAGGAGCTGTGTAAATTGTTCAAAGTGACGCAATTACGTACATCTGTGTATCACCCCCAAACCGATGGGCTGGTTGAAAGGTTCAACAAAACCCTAAAACAAATGTTGAAGAAAGTGGTGGATAGAGATGGAAAGGATTGGGACTGTCTACTTCCTTATCTGATGTTTGCTATTAGGGAGGTGCCCCAATCCTCTACGGGATTCTCCCCCTTTGAGTTACTGTATGGGAGACACCCAAGAGGGCTGTTGGATATTGCCAAGGAAACTTGGGAAAGTGAGAGTTCTCCCCACAGGAGTGTGATTGAGCATGTCGCCCTGATGCAAGACCGAATTGCACAGGTAATGCCCATCGTGAAGGAACATTTGGCCCAAGCGCAGTTAGCACAGCAGAGAGTGTACAACCGTGGAGCCAAGACCCGTACCTTTTCCCCGGGGGATAGGATACTGGTACTTGTCCCTACTGTTGAGAGTAAATTCCTTGCCAAATGGCAAGGCCCCTACGAGATAATGGAAAAAGTGAGCGAAGTGAATTACAAGGTCAGACAACCAGGAAGGCGAAAGCCCGAACAGATCTATCACGTTAATCTGTTGAAAGCCTGGAGGGATAGAGAGTCCCTAGTCGCAGACACTTGGTCACCAGCTCAAACTGGTTGCGTGATTCCTGAGGTTGGAATAGCAGCCACCTTGTCACAACCCCAACAACAGGAGGTTAAGGAGTTTGTGCTTCGCAACAAGGAGGTATTCTCTGAGCTGCCGGGACAAACATCTGGGGTAGAGCATGACATCATTACCCCGCCCGGTGAAAGGGTGAAGTTAAAACCCTATCGGATCCCAGAGGCCCGACGGGAGGCAATACGGGAGGAAGTACAGAAAATGCTGAACTTAGGGGTGATAGAGGAGTCCCAAAGTGATTGGTCTAGTCCCATTGTGTTGGTGCCTAAACCGGATGGGAGCTGGCGATTTTGTAACGATTTTCGTCAGTTGAACAAAGTTACAAAATTTGACACCTACCCCATGCCACGTATAGATGAGTTGATCGACCGGCTGGGAACAGCCCGATACATGACGACTCTTGACCTCACAAAAGGGTATTGGCAAATCCCCCTGGCCAAGTCGGCCAAAGAGAAAACCGCATTTGTAACCCCAGACGGGGCGTTCCAATATAAAAGAATGCCGTTCGGGTTACAGAATGCGCCGGCCACATTCCAGCGGAAAATGGACCAGATGCTGAGGCCCCATCGGAAGTATGCTGCGGCTTACCTGGATGACATAATTGTCCATAGCACAGATTGGGCCTCACATCTGCCAAAAGTGCAAGCAGTCCTGGACTCTGTTCGGGAAGCGGGGTTTACGGCTAACCCCAAGAAGTGTACCATTGGGCAGGAGGAGGCCAAATATCTTGGGTACACCATTGGGAGGGGAGTAATAAAACCCCAACTCAACAAAGTCGAGGCCATCCAGAGTTGGCCACGTCCCAACAGCAAGAAGCAGGTACGAGCCTTTCTGGGAATCGCTGGGTATTATCGGCGATTCATTCCCCACTTTGCTTCTAAGGCTGTGCCCCTAACCAACCTGACGAAGGGGAAAGGGTCGGTCATGATTAAATGGACCCCCGAGGCTGAGGCAGCATTCCAATTCTTGAAACAAGCCTTATGTAGCCAGCCAGTGTTGTACTCACCCGACTTCTCTAAAGACTTTGTCGTACAAAGTGATGCGTCAGATGTGGGGTTAGGAGCAGTATTGTCCCAGGTCTGGAACGGGGAAGAGCACCCAGTCATTTACCTCAGCAGGAAGTTGAAGTCCCATGAGGTAAATTACGCCACCGTTGAAAAGGAGTGTTTAGCGGTGAAGTGGGCTCTAGATTCCCTTCGGTACTACCTGCTAGGTAGGCACTTTGACATGGTTACGGATCACGCTCCGTTAAAGTGGATGGCTCAAAACAAGGAAACAAATAGAAGAGTGAATAGGTGGTTCCTGGCCCTCCAGGAATTCAACTTCACAGTAAAGCATCGCCCTGGCGTTCAAATGGGGAATGTGGATGCTTTGTCTCGAGTACATGAATGCCTGATTGCTGGTGTTCCAACCCCGAGGTTAAAACAAGAGGGGGGGGTATGTGACAGCAGGAAGGTAAAGTCACCTGGTTGCATCCAGGGGGGTAGATATATTTCGCCCAGATTCAGGCTTTACGCCGACTTATACAACTAGGTGGAGAGTTGTATAAGCCCAGCTGAGGCTAGTAGGCTCATGGATGACTCATACCTCTAGGGAGAGTGTGGGGCGTCGTGCAGACAGGGAGTTGATGAGACCAGCTGAAGCTTGTCAGCTCATTTAGGCCTCTATAAGAACTCCCAGCTTCATTAGATGTTAGCTCATGCCTGGACCCAGACCTGTGTGGACTGTCTAGGGAGAGTGAACCCCTGTGCGGTGAGACAAAGCCTGTGTGGCTATTTTCTTGGACATTTAAAACC
Source organism: Rana muscosa (assembly GCA_029206835.1). Classification (NCBI taxonomy): domain Eukaryota; kingdom Metazoa; phylum Chordata; class Amphibia; order Anura; family Ranidae; genus Rana; species Rana muscosa. Next base: position 76,826,951 of record CM055127.1, read on the forward strand.
AGGGACTTAGGGACTAGGACAGCACTAGGCTGATCCCAGTTGTTAGTTAGGAAACCTGTATGTTTAGTCAGAGGTCAAGTTGACCAGGATTTATTTTGTTTATGTTTCTTTTGCTTTGCTGTGTTTTGTCACTGTAAATAGAAAATAAACCGCACCTTTTTGATTTTGAAAACCACAACCTCCGTTTGCTGGACCTGTTTTTGTGTGGGGAGCCCATCTCGGGGGTCACACACACCCGCTGCCGAGCTAACCCCCTCACAGTAGTTTTAATCTCTATCTATCTATCTATCTATCAATCTAGATAGATGGATAGATAGATATATAGATACAATATATAAGTAGCGACCTCACTCTCTTCCTCTCTTGTATCTGTTGTTCTTGGCTGTTGTCTAGGGGTTCTCTGGAGGAGAGAGTGCAGGACACTACGCCCAGCTTCCACCTTAAATTTATATGAGGTTTGAGCAAAGTCTCTTTAGATTACCTTCGGGTCTGCATTCTGCATATGGAGCCTCCGCTTCTTTCGTGGAGGTGTGTCTGCCAGTAATAGAGCCCCACACCATTTAAAAGTTCAACACTCCTTTATTTCTTCAATACCAGAATGAACTAACTCAGTTGAACTTCCATAACAGACAGACAGGGGTGTGGATACGAGTAGGCCCAGGCACAATGAACTCTCCTATCCCTTTCTCGTGCGGATAGGCCTGGCGCACGGTCTCTGCCACAGACCTGATGTTGGTAGCTGCCACCTACCGGGTGAACTAGTTGGGGCCCCTGCCACAGGCCTGAGTAACGGTCTTTGCCACTGACCGGAGTAGCGGTCTCTGCCACAGACCTTAGAACATGGACCACCTTCCGTATAAATATGGCCCCTGTTTGGCGAGGACATCCATCCCGACGGTCTCCGGAGGCCCTGTCCCGGCACTGGCAATCTGCTGCACCAGATCTACGGGAAGGTCACCTGCGCGGTCCCTTACGCCCGGATTCAGACACCCGATTCTGTGGGTGCCTTAGGACGATTCCTCCCGGGCGGATCCCAGTGGAAGAAGCTGGGCCCCAGGTGACTCCCGAACTCCACGTGTCCAGGCCTAGGCCACCTGGACACCGACCGCTAGACAGCAGCCCTCAGGCTAAAGGTGCCTGGGACTCGGACCTTGTGGCGAAGATGTCCGCCCCTTTTATAGCCTCTCTCAGCCAGCACAGCGGGTTCCCCGCCCGACCGCACAACAGCCGCGAGAGACCAAAAAGGGTACGGCACTCCAGTGATGGTTCAACCCCGACCCAAACTGACACCACCACCTGCTGGGCTGCAGGGAACTGAACATCACTGTCTCCACCCGAATCAGCATACTGAAAGGTACCTACCCGCTATATATATATATATATATATATATATATATATATATACAGAGAGAGAGAGAGAGAGAGATTACAACTATTTAAAGTCCAAGTAATTGTTGAATAATGAAAATTCCACCTCAAATTCTGCTTTAAACACAGCAAAAGACAGACTTAGGTACTGTACATGTCTATAAATTCCCAGTCCCAGCTTTTAACCTTTCTTAAATAATGGTACTGCTTCAGTTGTATGGGAGGGAGTCTTGTGGAAGTGACCCAGTTAAAGGAGAGTTTAAAAAGTAAGATATAGTGGCCTGTCAGTTGCAAAATTTTAATTCTTTAGTGCACAAGGATGGATACCATGTGGACTGGGAGCTTTATCAGTCATAATTTTCTGAGACAGAAGTATACCTATTTTTGGGTTATGCAAGTAATGGCAAAAGGGGAACATTGTCTATATCTCTTCACCCTACTTTCTGACACTTATGGAGACAGATGAAAATAATACATTTTAGATTTAATCTTTTCCTTTGTTTTCCACAGCTATTCTTTCTGTTAAATAGTGTTTAGAGTTTTTCTTAGAGTTTATGGACTTCTAAACTATTTTAGAACTAATTTAAAATAATATTAATCAATTATTATTAAAATTAATATTATATAATTAACAATACTTTTCTTTTTTAATTTTGTGGTAGCTTGGCTTCTCTATTTGCTTCTCTATTTACTTTGTATTATTATCCTTAACATTCTTAAAGCTCAATTCCATTCAGAATAGCCACCCCCCCCAAACAATATACCCCCCCCCCGAAATAATCACTGCAGTAATAAAAAACAAAAACTACACTTAAAGTTCAAAATTATGCCACAGCAAGGGATGGCAACTAAGGATGAGTCTATGTGATTGGTTTACAGGGCATTTTTAAAACCCTTTGAGAAGTCTGAAATTTGCAAACATAAGACCAAAGTCCATTTAAATGTATGGGGGGTAAATCTTGATCATCATTGTCAAAAAAGGTCATGGAGAGATGGGCACTGCCATGGGGGACCAATACAAACTTATTTTTTTTATATATTGTACAGCAGGGTGAGGGTCCACCCTTTGATGCAATTTTGTGGGAAACATGGAAAAAACACCTCTACTTTTTCATGTTTGGGAGATGCATTTAAGCTGTCTGTTATGTTACAGAATGGTAAAATAGAAACTACAAAATACCCCCTTAATATAGAAAAAAAAAAAGATGACTACAAGGTACTGTAGGTGAGAGTAGAAAGAAGCTTAAAGCGAAGGTTCACACAAAAAGTGAACCTCCGCTTTTTGGAACCCTCCCCCCCCTCCGGTGTCACATTTGGCACCTTTCAGGGGGAGGGGGTGCAGATACCTGTATAAAACAGGTATTTACACCACTTCCGGGTTCTGACTCCCGCCGGTGTCCCGCCCCTTCGCCTCACCCCCCGCTGTCTTCTGGGAAACACACTGTTCCCAGGAGAGAGCGGGGACCAGTGATGGCGCGCAGCGATACTCGCGCATGCGCAGTAGGGAACCAGGCAGTGAAGCCTCAAGGCTTCACTTCCTGATTCACTTCCTGATTCCCTCACCGAGGATGGCAGCGGAAGCATCTGAGGACCGAGCGATTGTTCAGCCTTGTCTGTTGACGCGCTGGACAGGTAAGTGTCCATTTTTTAAAAGTCAGCAGCTGCAGTATTTGTAGCTGCAGGCTTTTAAAAAAAAATTTGGATGAACCTCCGCTTTAATAAATGAGGAGAAACATTGCTGACTTCCATTACCCAATCATGTGCAAGCAAAACATGCATTTTGTTTTATTTTTCTTGTATGTGATTAGGTATGCTTTGTAAAATGAAGCTTTGCCTCATTTACTAAGCTCTGGAGCAAATGCCCTTGCAGAGTGCAAATGCACTGTCTATTTGCTTTTAGTAAATCAACCGCTATGTGATTAGGATCAATTTAAATGTTTTTTTAAATTATTATTACTATTGTAAGGTACCGGTATATATCACTGCTCTGTACTATATGAGGTTTCATAGACTTCATATATTTTAAAAGTTGGGTGATAACCATCAGTCCCGCAGTTTTCTAATTTGACAATAAAGAGCAACAACACACATTGATGTGCAGGCACATGGGCACAAGGCACAGCATTGCAGGAGTGAAAACCAATGGGGATGGCTAACTAGCAGACCCAAATGGCCTACAGGTAAAACAATAGAATTAATAACCATCTTAGAAAGCTGCACAGATTTTAAATATCTACTAGGGCCTCTTGACTGCAAGGGCTTTTTATTTTTGGAAAAGGTGAACATAGGCATTAAAAAACAATTTTAATACCTGCCCCCAGCTCAGCTTTGATAAGGGTTAGCTGGATGTGTACTATATAATGTACTGTATATCAGACATTTTTATATTTTTTATATTTTTTAAATGATGGCAATCTTTTTTTTAAATGTTAAATTGTAATGTACCAAATGCAGTATCTGCAAATTCCCTGCTGCTCATTATGATTGAAACGCCTAAAATTCCAAATCTGTAAAATGCTCCTGCAGGTCACTTAATGGTACTGCAACTCATCAGCAAAAAACATTACTCTTTCGTCCATGGACTGACACAGCTTCTCTATTGACAAAGTGGGTATTATCCGTTAATTAGGAGTGACTAGGCAGAAAAACTTGTAAAAAGTGTTGCATCACACCTTCTACAGTACCGCCCAGGGGGCGGACCCTCTGGGTATACCCTCTCAGTCTGCATCTTCGCAGATCAGTTTTTTTCTGTCTAGCAAGGAGTAGGACATGGCTCCCTTCGGGCCCATTGGTCCAGGGAAAAAAGATATATATATATATATATATATATATATATTTTTTTTTGCTACATTTGTTGTTTCCTGCGATCTTCGATCAACTGCCGACTGGGTGACAGGCTGGATCCTCGATCCTTGTAGTCTCCCCAGTTTCGGCCATCGAGCGTGTGCCGACCCTAGCTACGCGCTGGGTTTTCCACGACATGCCCGTCGCTCCACGGTTGGCCAGTGAGCTTATGCTCCAGGGCCTGCATCGGACCGCTCAGCTTCGGCTGTCCTTACGGCCGAGTCGCAGCAGCCTGGCCGGTGAGCTTACGCTCCAAGGCTTGCATCGGACCGCTCAGCTTCGGCTGACCTTACGGCCGAGTCGCTGCAGCCTGTCCGGTGAGCGTCATGCTCCAGGGCATACATATGATCGTCCCTTCTGGGTCCAATCACAGCATGCCTGGCCAACAGTCACCTTCCGTGCGCGGACGATGATCTGTTTGGAATGTCTTCCAGCAGAATACATGCAGGATAGGTAAGTAAAACTCCCCTGCCTCGGCTGGGTGATTTAGCTGGACATTCCTGGAGAGATCAAGTAAGTGGTGTGGCCCCTTTCTTCCCTCTCTCCCTGCCTTTCCCTCCTCCCTGGGCTTCTAGCTAAAGGTTGCTGGGTGCTGGGGGTCACCTAGGGGGCCCCACTGGAGCGGGGCTGGCTGTAACTAACATTTAAAAGAAATGTCATTTTTTCTCACCTGTGTTTGTGTCCCTCCTCCTCCATGCTGTCGGCGGCCATTTTGAGGTGGTCCATGCCAAGTTTGGCCTCTTGTGACTGCCCGGCGGCCATCTTCCTGTGGTTCGGCCACACCCACTGGCCCCTATCAGCTGATCGGCGGCCATGTTTGTCCACCCTGTATGCAGATATTGCCGTTCGGTGGCCATCTTTTTGTGGGCTATGGCTGCTTGACCTCTATCTTCTGTCGGCGGCCATTTTCTTAGAGCCCACATGATCTTCCATACAGACATTTTTGGCAACCATTTTTCGAGAGCCTCCGGCCTCTAGGGTGCATTACACTGGCGCGAAAATTCACACAGGAAGTGCTGATAAAAGAAGCAGACTGACACAGCAGCAGGGGACAGCATCACAGGCGCAGCATAGCAGTACCTATCCAGGGTGGTGAGTTCTCTGGGTGACCCAGCCTCTCTGCAGCACAGGAGGGTGGCCTATTGATATCTTGCCTGGAGCCCTGTGGGTGTCAGCGTGTGGTCAGCATGGCATCTGAGCCAGATGTCTTCTCCCCTGAAACACCAGATTTAGCAGCTGGTGTCCCTGAGGTGTCTATGGACGCTATGTTGGCAATCCTAGAGGCGTTTGCTGCCAGGGTGGAAGCAGCACACGGGAATACAGGGGGTAATAAACGCCCCCGTCCCCTGCAATCTTCTGGGGATATTTCTGATGCAGAACCAGGTCAAGCTACGGCTCATGGCCCAGATTCTGATGCATCAGAGACTGCAGACCGTGACCGATCGGACAGTGAGGAGGACTCCAAGTCCAGGTCAGTATGCGAGACGGCTTTGGTATCTGACCTTATTACTGCAGTGCGGGATACGCTAAAGTTGGAAAAGACTGCAGAAGTAGCAGATACTCCAGTCCCCTTTGGGTTTCGTAAACCTGCCCGCACTGCTAAGGTGTTCCCTTGTGTGTCTTATTTTGACAAACTCTTATACAAGGAATGGGAGAACCCACTGGGGGTCCTTACAGCCCCAAAGAGATTTGCAGTACGGTACCCCTTTGAGGAGAGTTTTCTGAAGATATGGACCTCTCCCCCTATAGTGGACCCTTCGGTGTCCAGACTTAATAGAGCCACCACTATTCCAGTAGAAGGGGCTCCTGTTTTCTAGGACCCTGTGGATAAGAAGGCTGAAGCACTCGCTCGCTACCTATACTCAGTGGTAGGCTCGGCAGTACGCCCGGCATTGGCGGGGGCCCTAGTGTCTCAGACACTTACTGAATGGGCAAAATTGCTACTCCAGGGGTTAAAGGAGCGAGATGCTCCTCCTAATGAGATAGCTTTGGCCGACCAGTTGGTCCAGGGCCTTAAGTTTGTCTGCGAGTCAGACATGGATACTATTCCCCTGCTGTCAAGAGCTTCAGTTTATGCAGTAGCAATACGCCGCCTGATCTGGCTAAAGGGCTGGTCTGCGGACCAGACTTCCAAGAAAGCCCTGTTGGATCTGCCTTTTAAGGGCGACAGACTTTTTGGGGCTTCTCTGGATGACATCATCAAGGATGCCACAGGAGGTAAGAGCACTTTGCTTCCCCAAACTAGCAAGGGTAAGGGACCACGCCAAGGGCAAGGGCCCTCCTTTACTGCATGTAAGCGTTTTTTTTGCCCCCTTAAGGCGACTGGGAAAAGACCCCAGGCCGATAAAGCGCCTACCCAAGGACAGAAGCGTCCTTGGTCCCGCAGACCCAACAAGCCTGCGGACAAATCTGCGTCCACATGAAGGTCCACCCCCACCCAGCTCTCGGGTGGGGGGACGTCTTCGCAGATTCGCGACTCAGTGGACTGCTCTAGTCTCCAACAGGTGGGTTTGCAAAGTAATCTCCTCAGGCTACAAGAGAGAATTTCTCTCTTGTCCACCAGACAGATTCATCACCTCCAATCTCCAGCTACTACCGACCCGTCAAGAGGCCCTGTATGGGGCGGTCCAGGGTCTACTGGAACGCGGGGTAGTTATTCCAGTTCCAGAACAGGAACGGGGTCAGGGTTTTTACTCAAATCTGTTCATTGTGCCGAAGAAGGTGGGGGTTCGTCCAATCTTGGATCTCAGAGCCCTCAATTGCTTTGTGAAGGTACAAAGATTTCGGATGAAGTCGGTTCGATCTGTAGTCACAGCTCTCCATCCGGGGGACTTTCTGGCCTCCTTGGACATCAAGGACGCATACCTGCATGTCCCCATATACTCCAGACATCAGAGGTTTCTGCGATTTGCTATCGGGAAGAACCACTACCAGTTTGTGGCCCTCCCGTTTGGCCTTGCCTCAGCACCCAGGACGTTCACCAAGGTGCTCGCTCCGATTCTGGCACTTCTAAGACAGCGGGGTATCGCTATCACAGGTTACTTCGACGACCTTCTGCTGAAGGCCCCTTCAAGCTCAGAATTAGAGGTAAGCGTGTCCATTACCTGTCAGACTCTTTGAGACTGTGGTTGGATACTAAACACGCAAAAGTCAGTATTGGTGCCCACTCAACGCCTAGTGTACCTGGGGTTGATTCTGGATTCCTCAGAGGCAAAGGTATTCCTCCCTGTGGAGAAGTTGCAGACCCTCCGGGCTGCAGTACGGCAGCTGACTTCCAGGAATTGGTCGTCACTCCGTTTTTGCATGCGAGTGTTGGGCCTCATGGTAGCCTCCTTCGAGGCGGTCCCATATGCTCAATACCACACTCGAGTGTTACAGAAGGAAGTTCTGTCCAGATGGAACAGATGCCCTTCATCTCTGGATTATCAAATCCGAGTGAGCCACCTAGTCAGGAGATCCCTGGTATGGTGGCTGACAGCACCGGCTCTAATGGCCGGGAAGTCATTTCTTCCGGTTTACTGGATAGTGATCACAACGGACGCCAGCCTTACAGGTTGGGGGGGAGTCTGGGGTGTCCAGTCGGCGCAGGGTCGCTGGACCCCAGAGGAAGCCCTCCTGCCGATCAATGTCCTGGAGATCCGGGCGATCAAGCTGTGCCTCTTCAAATGGTCTCAGAGACTGCAAGGGCGTCCAGTCAGGATCCAGTCAGACAACGCCACAGCAGTGGCATATGTCAATCATCAAGGAGGAACATGAAGCTCAGCTGCAGCATCGGAGATCGCTCGCATCCTGAAGTGGGCAGAGAGGAGCGTACCGGCACTGTCGGCCGTGTACATTCCGGGTGTGGAAAACTGGCAGGCGGACTACCTGAGCCGCCAGATGCTGGACCAGGGAGAATGGTCCTTACACCCGGAGGTGTTCCAACTCCTCTGCCAAAGATGGGGCACACCAGACGTAGATCTTCTGGCTTCCCGACTCAATCGGAAGGTATTGAGATTTGTGGCCCGGTCAAGAGACCCATGGGCAGACGCAACGGACGCGTTGGTAGCATCGTGGGGTCAGTATCGGCTAATCTATGCCTTCCCTCCCTTAAGGCTTCTTCCTCTTCTGCTCCGCAGAGTGGAGGCAGAGGGAATTCCAATGATCCTAATCGCTCCAGATTGGCCTCAGCGTCCTTGGTACGCCGATCTAGTACGTCTGGTAGCAGACGTCCCCTGGCGCCTACCACTACGGAAGGACCTGCTATCGCAAGGTCCCATATTCCATCCTGCTTTACAGTCATTGGCTTTAACGGCATGGCTGTTGAGAACCAGGTACTGAGAGACCGGGGCCTGTCAGACTCAGTAATCTCTACTATGAGAAGTGCTCGAAAACCGTCCTCTAGGAAGGTCTATCACCGCACTTGGAGGGCCTACATCTCCATGTGTGAGGAAATGAAATGGCATCCGCGTACCTATTTGGTTTCCAGAATCCTGCTGTTTTTACAGCATGGGGTGGACCAAAGGCTTGCCCTAAGTACGATTAAGGGACAGATATCTGCCCTGGCTGTCTTTTTTCAGCGACCCCTGGCGACTCACTCTCTCGTGAGTACATTTGTGCAGGGGGTCCGACATGTGGCCCCTCCGGTCCGTCCCCCGTTACCTCCGTGGGACTTGAACCTGGTCCTCTCGGTGCTTTAGAAGGCACCGTTTGAGAATATTAGAGATATTCCCCTGTTGACACTTTCTCAGAAAGTGGTCTTTTTGGTGGCTGTTACGTCAGTTAGACGAGTCTCTGAGCTGGCAGCCTTGTCCTGCAAGGCTCCCTATTTGATTTTCCACAAGGATAAGGTGGTGCTGCGGCCGCAGCCTTCCTTTCTTCCGAAAGTCGTTTCGGCTTTTCATCTCAACGAAGACATTGTACTTCCATCCTTGTGTCCTCAGCCGTCGAATCCTAAGGAGTCGGCGTTGCATTCCTTGGACGTTGTCCGAGCTTTGAGAGTATACCTATCTGCTACTTCCCTGTTCCGGAAGTCAGACTCACTGTTTGTTTCGGTGGCTGGTCCCAAGAAGGGCCAAGCAGTCTCATCAGCCACCATCTCTAGGTGGATCCGACAGATAGTAATCCAGGCTTACGCCTTAAAGGGTCAGGCGCCCCCCTTTCCTGTCACAGCGCATTCGACCAGGGCAATAGGTGCCTCTTGGGCTTTCCGACATCAAGCGTCTGTTTCCCAACTATGTAAAGCGGCGACTTGGTCGTCCGCTCACACTTTCACAAAATTCTACAAGGTTGATGTAGGTGCATCTTCGGATGCCTCTTTCGGCCGCAAGGTTTTGCAAGCGGCTGTTTAGAGTTGCAACTCCTCTGTTGGAGGAGTGCTGTTTTTGTGTTTTGGGGTGAAGTTTGTTTTTATGCTGTTACCACCCCTCGTTTTTTTCTCTGACACTGCTTTGGGACGTCCCACTTTGTCAATAGAGAAGCTGTGTCGGTCCATGGACGAAAGAGTAAATAGGATTTTTTACTCACCGTAAAATCCTTTTCTCTGAGTCCATGGACCGACACAGCACCCACCCCTCCTTTAAATTTTTCCCTTTTTTTTGACGAACTGATCTGCGAAGATGCAGACTGAGAGGGTATACCCAGAGGGTCCGCCCCCTGGGCGGTACTGTAGAAGGTGTGATGCAACACTTTTTACAAGTTTTTCTGCCTAGTCACTCCTAATTAACGGATAATACCCACTTTGTCAATAGAGAAGCTGTGTCGGTCCATGGACTCAGAGAAACGATTTTACGGTGAGTAAAAAATCCTATTTTCCTCTAAGTTTTTTATTTCATTAGTTAGAATGGCTATTAAACACCAGCCTACAATGCATTAAATGGAGTCCTGGATCCGACACAAAATCACTAGTTAAAAGGTTGAAATAGCTTTGTTAATTTCAAAATTAAAACAGCTTTTTCTTCATAACAGCAAAATAGTAAGTTTTATGCTCCATTTAGCTAACCTTTAGCCAAGATGAAAATGCTCATTAAATTCACATTTAAGCTGGACGTGTGCATCTCTGCTTATGTAATTAATATGATATAATAAATATTAATCAAAATAATACCAGCACACTGCATAGTCATTAAAATAAATTAAGTATCTGGTGGAGCCAGCAGTGTTTGTGTTATTCTTGATTAACAGTAAAAATGCACAAATAAGTCATCCATTGGACATTGGCCTGACGATTGATGAATGACATTTTAAAGGGAAGAGGTTTCCTTTTTAAATCAATATAAAGAATGAAAAGGGAACAGTATTTACTTGTAATGCCTGGTACACATGATCGTGATTTCCTACAAGAAAACCGTTTTGTTTTTTTCAGACGGAAAACCACTCAAACTTGTCTTGCATACACACGGTCACACAAATCTTCGCTGAAATTCCGACAGTCGAGAACGCTTGACGTACAACACGTACGACGAGCCGAGATCAATGAAGTTCAATAGACAGTTCGGCTCTTCTGCTTGATTCTGAGCATGCGTGTTTTTTTTGCGCGTCGTAATTGCATACAGACAATCGCGATTCCCGATAGGAATTTTTCCCATCACGAAAATAGAGAACCTGCTCTCAATCTTTTCTTGGCGGAAATTCTCACAAAAAAATTGCGATGGAGCATACACATGGTCAGAATTCGCAACAAAAAGCTCACATCGCACTTTTCTCTTCGGAAATCGCAATCGTGTGTATGAGGCATTAGAATAAACATAATACTAAGCGTATGGCAGAAAAGTACCTGCCACTGGGGGCTATCTGAAGTGCAACAATGTGACCTAGGTACAGTATCTACCAATATTGTGATCATGAAAGTGAATTTAAAGTAGAACTATAGGCAAAACTTTTTTTTTCATTTTGGATAGACTGAGAGAGGGTTATAAGCCACATATAGTTAATTTTTACCATCTGCGTCCCATTGGGGAGATTTATCCTCACTTCCTGTCCCATAGACAAAACAGGAAGTGAGAGGAAATCCTTGCTAATTGAGGGAATCTCTTGGGGACCCCTAGTGTCCCCATTGGAAGATTTCCCCTCTATTACTTTTCTGGGGACAAACCAAAATGTGGGATTTTCTTTTAAGTTCACTTTCAGTGATAATGGTAAACATGACAAATAGAGAGGGTGAAATGCCGTAACTGGGACATAGACAGCAATTATAGCTGACAGGGGTTCTAATCCCTCTTCACTCTATCCAAAACTAAACAAAAAGTTTTGCCTTTAGTTATACTTTAACGTGAATAGAAGACACATTTACCAAGTTCAAGCATACTGTACTAAACCTTTGCCTCTTTACCTTGCTTTGCAATCCACTGCTGGAGTTTAATATAAAGATATTTACTTCCAGATATTTACTTTCCACATAGCTCCCAACTGTCCCTGATTTTGAGGGACTGTCCCTGATTTGGAGTAATGTCCCTCTGTCCCTCTTTCCCCCTCATTTGTCCCTCATTTTGATCTGATCTATATAGTTGTATATAAAATGCACTTTTTATCTTTCAAAAAGTTGTTTCCAGTGCTAAACCTTTCATCCATGATCTAAATTGTTGCATTTGTAATTTTTAAAAGCCAATATAAAGGAATAGTAGTGGTAAAAAAAAGCCCCTGTGGATTTAATCAACCATTTTTTGGGGTTAATTCTACTTTAGGGGGTGTGGCAGGGGGCATGTCCTATGTCTACATATATTTGATAGTAGGTGTCCCTCATTCCCATCTCAAAATGTTGGGAAGAATGAGAACATGTAACAGTCCCCCCTATCCCACATTAAAGTGCTCAGTGTCATTCGCAAGGCCCAAGCACTTACATTGGGGCTAGTGAAGTTTGCATAGCCCTGTGTAAGTTTTGATTTACAAAGGAGGTTTTGAAGGCTCTGGAAGCAGACTGGAGTGGCAACAGAGTGTGAAATACAGTAGTAAAGGATTAGTATTTTGCCGTATTATTATTTTTTTTCCATTTAAAAGTTTATTGAAAATTGAAAAGGAGCAGTGCGCACAATTCGCAGAACGCAGATGCAACTGCACATAAACAATCAATACAGCCAGTTGAGATACGACTTAACACAAGTGTACAATTTGGTTAGTTTCACCGGGCAAAAAGTACAAAGAAGGTGATTACAGGCTTATACAATCACAAAGTATTCGTTAAGCGAGTAACTATAAGACAAAATACAATGTGTCTACCGAATGAGCAAAAACGAATTTAGCTATAACCCAGGAAAGGAGGGAGAGTATTGATGTGTGAATCCCAAACCTTGTATTCATCATCTGCTAATCTGATTTTAATTGCACTTTAAGAATAGAACAAAGAGAGAGTTAGAAAAAGAGAGGGTAGGAGAAAAAATAAAAGGGAAGAAAAAAGGTAAAGAAAGGAAGAAAAGAGTAAGGCGCCTAACATGAGATAAATTCTTCATGAAACCCATCTAAGAGTGTCATAGGGGCTCCGAATAGGGCCTCCAATGAGCAGCTCCGGCTGTAGTGCTCTCCTAGATTTGAGACATTAAATACAGTGTTCTCATAGGTTGAGACAAGATTTGGCAGTTACATAATCCTGAGAGTATTTGAATAGCAACCACGGCTGCCAAGTTTCGTGGAACTTCTCCCCTGTACCTTTATCTTGGGCCAATGCATCCTCCATTTCATACAGGTCCTCTACCTTACTTAGCCAATCTGCCATGGAAGGAATCCGAGGTGAGTTCCAATGTAGAGGAATCAGAGATTTGGCCGCGTTGAGTAATTGTTTTGTCAAGGAGTGTTTATACCTCTTAAAGGAAAAGTTGGTCACATGCAACAGGCAGCAGGCTGCGTCCAACTTTATCCTTGTTTCAGTGATTTTTTTGATAAGTGTCCGAATTGTAGACCAAAAGGGTGTGATCCGGGCACAATGCCACCATATGTGAATCAAAGTGCCCCGATGCGACAGGCATCTCCAACAAATATCTGGTTTTTGGCCATCCCACTTGTGGAGTCTGTCAGGGGTGTTGTACCATCGTGTCAGCAACTTGTAATTTGTTTCCTGCAGTTTTGTACTAATAGAGCATTTATGTGCTAGAATACAGGCAAACCTCCACTTACATTCAGATATTTCCTCGCCCAAATCCTCCGACCACCTCCTCCTGTGATCACCCGCCCCCACGGCCCCGGAACGCCGTAACCAAGAATACGCTATTGACGTGGCTCTATCTAAAGGTGCTTTGTTGTGACATACCGACTCCAGGTCAGTTAGGGGTCTATTCAAGTCCTGCTGGCTACCAAATTTACCCAGGTAACTTCGTATCTGAAAGTAGGTCCACTGTCTTAGGTGAGGCATGTCGTTCTCTAATTTGAGGGAAGTCCACTCACGTAGCTTGCCCCCCTCAAAACAACCACCCGCCAGTAACGGAGTGTTCCGTGACACCGACCTGAGCGAGGAATTCCGTACGCCTGGGGCAAAGTCAGGGTTATCCTTCAGGGAAGTCAGAGGGCTAGGACATGTGGTGATATCCCCGTGCTTGCTTAGATTGTTTAAAATCTCAAGTGTCGTGCCCGTGATGGGGTGTTTACAAAGGTCAGACTTGTGACTGCGCCAAGGAATCCACGGGGAGTGAGTGAGAGGGACTGGGCATAAGTATGCTTCTAGGTTCACCCAGTCTTTCATGTGGGCATGACAGTGCCAATCTATTACTCTAGCTATATGTGATGCCTGGTAATAATTTTTAAAATTTGGCAAGCCGATCCCACCCATGTCTTTAGATTTCATCAGTGTCACAAGTTTTATTCTAGGTTTTCTGTGGTGCCAGAGGAACCTCAGGATGACAGAGTTCAATGCCCTGAAGAATCTCTGTGGGACTCTTACCGGCAGTGTACGCATCAAATAAAGGAACTTAGGTAGGGTCACCATCCGTATGATTGCCGCACGACCAAACCAGGAGAAAAACCTCACATGCCAATCTTTGAAATCCCTCTCACAACTCCTGAGAAGTGGTGGATAGTTTCTTTCAAAGATAGACTGTAGCTGGGGGGTCAACCAGATCCCAAGGTATTTAAGTGCTCCAGGATCCCACCTAAATGTAGAATTGGTTTTGGTTAGAGTAAGTAGTTTGTCTGGAAGTGAAATGTTTAAAGCCTCGGATTTAGAGTAATTTATCTTTAAGTTTGAGAGATACCCAAAGTGAGCAAATTCCTTTAGTAAGTTGGGTAGGGTAACAGTCGGGTTTGTAAGAAAAAATAAAAGGTCATCGGCATAGGCCGCTGTCTTAAACTCCCTGTCCTGCACCCGAAATCCCTGTATCGTGGTGTTGTTTTGGATTGTTCTAATAAAGGGTTCTAACGAGAGGATAAATAGGAGGGGCGACAACGGGCAGCCCTGCCTCGTCCCATTAGTAATGTGGACTCTATTAGACAGTGTGCCGTTAATTTTCAGATGTGCTGATGGATTCTGATAGAGTGCAGCTATCCACGAAAGCATGTGAACTCCTAAGCCCACCCGTCTACACACAGCCATCATGAAATCCCAGGCTACTCGATCGAAGGCCTTCTCCGCATCCATGGATAGGAGAAAGCCCTCAATTTTCCGTATCTGTGCTGCATGAATTAAAAGAAGTGCTTTAGTGACATTATCTTTTGCCTCTCTACCAGGCATGAAGCCCACCTGTTCCAGACCAATCAATTTCGGTAGGAGTGGACCCAGCCGCAGGGCAATAATCTTCGCGAATAATTTTACATCAAGGTTTAATAAAGATATGGGTCTGTAGTTGGAGCATTCCCCTGGATCTTTACCCTGCTTTGGGATAACCGCAATGTGTGCTGACAGAAAGTCAGGTGTCACTGGTCTAGGTGTGGACAGGGAGTTCAAGGCCCTCCCAAGCGGGTCCATGAGAATGTCAGTAAAAGTCTTGTAATACGGAGCCGAGAACCCGTCAGGACCGGGACTCTTACCTGCTTTAAGTTGCTTAATCGCCTGTCTGAGTTCAATTGACGAGATCGGAGTCTCTAGTAATTCTGAGTCATGGTTCGATAAGGAAGGAAGCCCACTCTTAGTAAGATAGTCCTGAACAATTTGTGATCTATCCCCTTCCATGTGTGGCTGTCTATGTTGCGGGGGCAAGTTGTAAAGTTTACTGTAAAATTTATGGAAGTGTTCAGCTATCGCCTCTGACGCCACGTCAAGTTTGCCAGCATCACTCCTGATGCCCGCAATATTGTTGGTGGAGGCATGCTCCCTCAAAGCTCTAGCTAAAAATCTGCCCGCCTTGTCCCCCGATTCATAATAGAGTCGTCTTTTGAAAAATAGGAGGCGTTTAGCTTTAGAGTCAAATATCTGCTGCAAGGATCTTCTAGCGTCAAGAAGTTGCTTGGCTGAATTAATCGATAGGGATTGTTTGTGCAACGTTTCCAGGGCGTAAATTTGTAATGTCAGTTTCTTTATGTGAGCTTCTCGTTCTTTTTTACGTCTGGAGCCCAATTCTATCAACGTCCCTCTAATAGTACATTTATGGGCTTCCCATATAGTCAATGGGTCCATCTCTGGAGTGGCATTACTTTTGAAATATTCTATCAGGTTATTGGTGATCGTGGGTAGGAGGGCATGATCAGTCAACAATGAAGTATTGAATCTCCATGTTGATTGTCTTTGTTCGGTCTTCAGTAAGTCAAGCGAAAGGGAGATTGGCGAGTGGTCCGAAATCGTCTGTATACCTATGTGCGCCCCCGTGACCTTATGCAGGTCCCTCTGTGACACAAACAGGTAGTCCAACCTAGCATATCTCGAGTGTGGCACCGAGTAATACGTATAGTCTCTACCGTCTGGGTTAATAAAGCGCCATGTATCCACAAGGTGCAAAGACTGTAAAAGGGACTTTATCCTTTTAAGAATTCTGTATGTAACACAGGTCTTATTATTGGAGGTGTCTAAAAGTGGGTTTAGGGGAACGTTAAGGTCCCCACCCAGTATCAGGCAACCCGCAGCAAAACCCTGGAGCGTTCTGACTACATGTTGGCAAAATGTAATGTGGGCTTTGTTTGGAAAATAGACGTTTGCCAGTGTTATTGGAGTGCCCCCATACTTCCCCTTCAGGAACACGAATCTGCCTTTGGGATCACACAGTTGTTCGGACAACTCGAAGGGGGCATCCTTGCTAACCAATATGGAGACCCCCTTTGACCTGGAGTCGGGAGTTGTGGCATGGAACGCCCTTGGGAAATGAGAGTCTGTAATTTTTGGAATGTGACGTGACTTAAAATGAGTCTCTTGTAAGAATACAAAATGCGGCTTACCTTTTTTAAGCTCTCTTAATAGGGTAGAGCGACGTTCAGGTATGTTTAATCCCCTGACGTTATGTGAAATCACTAAGGGGCAGCGCCCCAGGGAGGAGTAGGCCATGGAGGTAGGTCAGGAGGAGGCGATCGGCAATCCCAGCTGCAGAAAACAAAGCTACAGGCCGTAGGTTAGCGACTATAATCAGAGGTTCGGGCTATACTCTACAAAATACAAGTGTCAGGCACCTTATATAGATCAGAAAAATTAGAGAGATAAAGAAAAAGAGGTAGTAATTAGAGTAAAGAAAAGTAGCAAGAGAATGGTATAATAGCAAACCTCCCTCTGAGACACCTAAACGTCTCCCCAGAAGAAGGTGCTGACCAGATTAATGTAGTGCTCCCTTGGGTCCCCAAAGGAGCCAAGGAGCACTTTGCGGGGTCACCGGGAGGCGACCACGACCAGGCGGCTGCCCACCAGTCAAAACAGTAACGAGTATAAATTTGCAAGAAAAATAAACAGGTAACCGAAATAACTTTAAGGAACAACCAAACCATTGCACAAACAGCCGTCTAAGCTGCACTTTATAAACACTGTTAGATACACCCGACCATGGTGTATGTTGAACTTCTAGGCAGGTTTAAAGGGAAAAAAAAAAAAAAACACAAAAAGAAAATGTATACCTGTATAGACACGCAGATACATATATTCACATGCTAACGCATCTAGCATCCACACGGGCTGAGATAGGTGTCTGTACACTCCCAGCTCTAAAAGCAGGTTTTTGAGCAAGTATATATTGTCTCTGACTGCACCTGAGGCGGTAGAGGGAGTGAAAAAACAATATTAGTAGATCTAAACCAGAAAACGTAATACAACTAGTAACTGGACACCTAGACCAGTCTGCTTACTAGGTCAACTCAGTCCATGAATATTCTTCTGTGAATGGCGATATCCCTCCAGCTAAGAGTTCAAATTGAAGGACCGCCATGACCAGGATAGGTCACTGAAACTTGTAGATGGGTGTCACACCAACCGTTGGGGCTGGACAGGGGATGGCAAGCGTGAGTCCTTATTGCCCGGGAACGAATTGCCGCACAGCAAAAATAACAAAAAAGGCTAAACGTAATGATTATAGGAATGAAGAAAAATGTGACCGCTGCAGGCAGTCAGCCCTCGTCCTGGTCGCGCATAGACTCGGCTTGTCTCCTTGGGGTGTCCATCTTGGAGCTGCCACCGCGATTAGGCTTTGATTTTTTCGCCGACCTCTTGTCAGGGGACGTGGGGGGAGAATCAGGAGGACTTCTCACTAGGGGAGCTTGAAGAAAGTCTGCATACCACTCAGGGAGATCTATCCGCTCCATGTCTAAAGCATCACAGAATTCCGGTAAATCCGCTGGCGTACGCAGCACATGCTGGTGACCGTTATAGGAGACCGATAGGGCAAAAGGGAAGCGCCAGGAATATTTGATGTCTCTTTCCCTCAGCTTCTCCAGCAAGGGACGTAGTGCTCGTCTGTTTTTCAGGGTGATCTGTGAGAGATCCTGAAACAGCATTATTGTTGTGCCATTGAAGACAATCTGTTCCCTTCTCCTGGCTTTGCGCATTATATCTTCCTTGAGAACAAAGCTTTGAAGGCAGCATATAATATCTCTGGGGGGTGCAGAATCAGAGCCCCTAGGCCTAAGGGCTCTGTGAGCTCTAACAAATTCGATCTCCATGTCCTCCTGCCTCTCCAGCAAACTGTTAAACACTCTCCTGATCACCGGTACAATCTGCTCCGGTTCCACAGACTCGGGGATCCCCCTTATTCTGATGTTGGACCTTCTGCCCCTATTGTCCAGGTCCTCAATGTGCCTATTCATGTCAATGAAATGCTGTGATTGAGCCAATGTAGTCATTTCTAATTTGTGGATGGCCTTGTCCCTTTGCCTGCCTGCGTTTTCTGCCGCCGCCATCTTGCCATTAATTACAAGCATGCTAGTCTTTAGATCTGTGATGGCTGCTGAAAAAGTGGCTTTAATGTCCGCAGCTATCACGGACATATCCGCAAAGGTTAAGGGGTGATCCACTCTCTGCTTACCCCTGCCTGTGTCCTCCGGAGCTGACTGCGAGTCCTCGCTGCAGTCCTCCTCGTGGGGAGTCGGCGCCATCTTGGGTCTCGCTATGTTGCCTCCGGCTGACCGCTTGCTTTTAAAGATGTCAGTGATAGTATTCGCCTGGTACAGCGCTGAATCACGGCGCGGGCGAGAGCGGGGAGTGGAATATAGTTTCCTGCCCGGCATCTGTGAGCTGGTGGTCGGGTGTAGGGCTATATACGGCTGGATATGCTACGGAGCTCTCTCAGTGTGCTGCCATCCCGCTCGCTCGCCAAGCCACGCCCCCTTGCCGTATTATTATTAAGTATAGAATACTTATTTTGCCTGCTACAAAGTGAAGCATATTTTGCCTATAATGGGTAAAGTGTTAGATCACTATAAGCATTAAAGAATATCTAAAACCAAGAACAAATATATAATATATTACAGCTTATTCATCCTTGGGTGTGGTGGCTGCATTCGTTTTCTTTCTAGTCTATAAACATTTACTACAAGTTCTTAAAAATATCTGCTGATCTTGTAAAAATGTTAGTAAACTTGTGACTGAGCAGTGAACTGGTATCTGGAGCAATGTTATTTTCTGGTTCTTTTCTATGAACTACAAAACCTTATCTCGCTATGTAATGGAAATGAGGAGAAGAAGAGTTTGCAGTTGAAATCAGGAGAGCATTCTATGCTGACAACGCTGCTTCTTCATAGATACAGTGCAGTGAGTAATCATTGTCACTCTAGCATAGTTTACCGGCAGTTAAAATAAAAATAAAATTAAAAAGGAAACTGATAAGCTGCAATACATATTGTGAGGAACTGTCTAGCAGGATTGTGGACATATTTCTCACCTATAAATGGTTAGAGGCTCCAGGGTTTCTGTCTACTATGGAGGAAACAAGATGTGTTGTTTTCCCAGATTTTAATAAGTTACGTCAGGGTCCTGGAGCCTGGTGACTTTGTAGAGCTTTGGATGGGATAGAGCCTCTAGTTCTAGGTCCACATCTTACATTGTATGCAGACCTTATTATTTAGTCTCAGTTGTCCATGGACCTTTTTATATTTGAGCTGACTGATGCTAGAGACACCCTTTCTTTTACTCCTTCTGCTGTGAGATCCTGTTACTGGGTGGGAAGACTGATGACAGAACACCAAAGACACCAGAGGTGCCTGTTTGTTTTGGGGAACCCATTAGGGGGCACCCTGTTAGTCAGGAGTGGACTTGAGCTTATTTAATAGCTTGGTTAAGCAAATTTGTTTTGAGTCATGATACAAACTTGCTGTACAAAGCCTTCCTGCATCACTTTCTATGTTTGCTTACTGCTTTGCTGAACAAAGGCTCAGAACAAACCTGCTTGGACTATTCCTGGATATCCCTGTCTCATGCATGGTTTACCACTGCACTGCCAATACCATTTGAGCCTGCCTCCACTACAATATATCTAAATTGCTGTTTTTGATGTTAAATATGCTTTAAATTCCATACAGATAGCAATGTCTACTCATTCAGTCTTCAATTTTACACCCAGACACAGCTGTAGATAACCAGGTGACCCTCACTACTTAGAATGAGCTCTGTTGAAAATCGACATAATCTTGTGGATCACCTTCATGAGAATAGTTTTTTTTTTTTTACATTTGCTTTGGAGGTTTAGAGGCAAAGGATTTAATTCCAGGATATAATTTTAGATTCTAACACTCAGGGTATAATACAAAGATCTATCTACTACAAACAGAATTCTGGAAATATGCAATCAAAAACATTATAAAGCTATCTAAGGAGCAGAGGCTAATATATACACTAATTTAAAACTGCTTATTTTTATAAAGTAAAGTAGCAGAAAGTTTTTTTATCAAAGTAGAGCTCAAGCCAGTTTAATTGGGAAGGGCAAATTAGAACCTCTATCTGATTTTGATTACTGTCTTTGCCAAGCATGTGGCAAAAGATTTAGCTTGATTTTCTATGACAGAATGCAAGTGTAATGCCCCATACACATGATCGGTTTTCCTGTTGGAAAAAGCCTGATGAGAGCTTTTGGTCGGGAATCCCGACCATGTGTATGCTCCATCAGATATTTTCCAACAGAAAAACTGCAGGAAAAAAACTGTTCGGAATTTCCGATCGTGTGTACAAATCCCGACGCGCTAAATTCCAACGCATGCTCGGAAACAAATCGACGCATTTCTCGGAAGCATAGAACTTCATTTTGACGGTTCGTCATAGTCTTTTACGTCACCGTGTTCTTGGCAGTCAAAAGTTCACCGCACTTTTGTGTGACCGTGTTTATGCAAGGCAGGCTTGAGAGGAATTCCGTCGGAAAAAACATCCAACTTTTTTCCAATGGGAAAACCGGTCGTGTGCACAGGGCATAAGGCTGCATTCACACCTGAGCGTTTCAAAGTCGCGTGTTTTGCCACGATTTTTTCCACGATTTTGTTCAGGTAACTAATGTAAAAGGCAGAAAAACGCCTGAAATCTGCCCAAAATAAGCTCATGTTCTTTTTTGAGCTTAGGGCGTTTTTCAGGCCTTTTGCTTTAGGTGACAAAACACTCAGATGTGAACAGGTGCCATTGAAATTAATGGGATTTTGCTTGTTGGGTATTTTTCTGGCTTTTTTTTGTAGTTTTACGAGCGTTTTATGAGCTGAAATCTCATGCAGCCTAAATCTCTCAATAGTGAAGAGAAATCCCAGCCTAAGAGGGGTGTGATCAGAATTAGCATCGTTCTCTACTAATATTCTAGCGACAACCACAACATTTTGGATTTCTGCTAACCTTTTTCTGACAATGGTCACTAGAACCATTGGGAATTGAGAATCTAGAGGGCACAGGCTGTACTGTAGTAAAGTGAGGAGCACAGAAAGCTCCACAGATGATGTAGTGGTGTGAAGGCTTCTCTCACATTGATGGATAAGTAAAAATACAGGGTCAGAAGTGTTCTACTCTAAGGCCCCTTTCACACGGGGCGGATCCGTGCAGATCCGCCCCGTGAAGCTCCGCTTGCTCAGCGGGGATCGCTCCGTTGATCCCCGCTGAGCCGACGGATGACTGGGCGGTCCCCGCACACTGTGCAGGGACCGCCCTGTCAGAGCGCTGCTCTCCCCTATGGGGAATCGGATGACGATGGACCGTAGAGTCCGTCGTCATCTGATCCGCTCCGCCGACGGAAGGAAAAATAGGGTTTTCCTCCGTCACACTTTGGCGGAGCGGAGCGGAGCGGATGTCAGCGGACATGTCTCCGCTGACATCCGTGCTTCCATAGGGGTGCATGGAGGATCCGTTTCAGGTCCGCCTAAAAAACTGACAGGCGGACCTGAACGGACCTCCGTGTGAAAGAGCCCTAATGAGTGAATGTGTGTGATCATACTGACATATAAAAACATAAATGGCCTATCTGGATACAGAAACTGAAAACTGTATAACCCAGTGAATTAGAAATAGACCCCCATTGCTATTAATTACCCCGTGCACACTTTGTGTACATGCTTGGTGTGTGTGTATGTATGTATATATATATATAAATCTATATTAGCTTTCTGAAATTTCTAGGGTATGGTGTACTATACTAAAACTGAGTTTTATAACCTTATCTCATAACAATGCTAAGCGTCAGCCAGTCTTGAATTATTATAAAGTATACCTTGTGTTTTCCTTCTAGATTTAAAACCTTTGTTGTACCACTGATCTCAACAACCTATGGCCATGAACACAAACATGAAATGATATGCTTACCTGGCTACGGACTCCTGTTTTGTCCATAGTGAGTGCATGCAGTTCCTTTTTTTAGACCTACGCACTTTGTTACATTGCATTGTAGCATCACTGTGTAATTCTATTTATTATTTAAAGAGAAAATCCACTCAAGAGTTATACTTCAGTTTTTGGAGGAGCGTGAAGCGATGAGTAAAAATTTGGCATCTTATATGTCTTGGGTACTACAACAGTGAGAGCTCTCTGCCTTAAACTCCAATTCCAGGATTTGGTCCTTCACCCCTGGCAACCTCCCTCCCCCTTGGCCCCTTACAGCACCCTGTAAAAGAAAAAATAGGTATACTATAAATGCCTTTTTCCGAGGTGTCCTCAGTCTGGTGAAATGACAGTCTAATCCATATTCCACTCGCACACGTTCCTGGAAGATGCTGGGTGCTGCAGTGATTACCAGATGGGTCCTGGAAACATCAACAATCGACCATATTCGCCAGCACACCAAGGATCGTTTCAATTACGTCCAAAAAGTTTTATTATTAAAAAAAAAATCACAAAAGTACAACGTTTCGGAGCCACGTAGGACCCCTTTGTCAGGCAAGTGATAAAGTGTACCAGTGCATCAACACAATATATATATATATAACAGTCACCAATCAAATCATGTGAGAAAAGGTTAACACCCCCTCCCCGTGACGTCATTATGGTGCCAAAATCCAGAACAATTAAAAACACAATCATGCAATAGAAGTCAGGCAATATACATAACTTACATGGGACATGTTACTGTGGCCTAGGGAGTACATAATCCAACCGCACTTCCATCATCTGTGTGCGGGCGCTGTGCTCATTGCATTGGCCCGTTACGTGCAGTCAGTATTTCATATTGCCACAGAACATTAGTCCAATAGCCGATCGGATGCGCCGACAGCCAATAGCGGCGTGCCATGTATGCCGCGCATACGTATGAGGCGCAATGTCAGGAGAACGAGGAGGATGCCAAACTGCGGGGCTGCCGCTGTCATGGAAACTAATGACGTGCAGGCGGCACCACACAAGGCAACCCAATAGGCATGAGAAAGTGTGGGAGCGAGGCTTGGAAAGCAAGCAGCATCCAAGAACGATAAGCAGAAACAGGAAATAAGGAAGATTCAGTACAAATAAAAGGGAAAAGTGGAAGGGAAAAGAAGAGAGAAGAAAAAAGCAAAAAAAAAAGGAGAAAAAAAGAGGAAAAAAAAGGAGAAAAAAAGAGAAAGGTATATATTTCTAATAAGGAAAAAGGAGGGGGAGCAGAAAAACACTAAAATATAAAAAATAAAACCAAAAAACGGGGGGAAAAAGAAAAGAAAAAGGAAAACAAGGGAAACAGAAACAAAGAAAAAACATGCTAGATGTAAATAAGATAAATGAAAATAAAACACTATCAAGAGTGATACTTCAGTTTTTGGAGGAGCATGAAGTGATGAGTAAACATTTGGCATCTTATATGTCTTGGGTACTACAACAGTGAGAGCTCTCTGCCTTAAACTCCAATTCCAGGATTTGGTCCTTCACCCCTGGCAACCTCCCTCCTCCTTGGCCCCTTACAGCACCCTGTAAAAGACAAAATAGGTATATTATAAATGCCCTTTTCCGAGGTGTCCTCAGTCTGGTGACATATTTGCCCACTTCTCTCTCTGGCAGTAGGTGGATATTAAATGCTAAAGGGAGTGATGTTTTTGAAGCATTCTCCTGTGAGCCCACTGTGAATCCACTTCCTGCAAGCTCAGGACAAGAAGGTTCCCCAGGGTTCATAGGAAGTGTGTTCATTGATGCGGGGTGTCACTCAATCCCAAATCAGTGTTGCCAACAACCTACCAGATTGAAATTTACTCACACAACACCCAAAATTTACTGGCACAACCCAGCTTTTACTGCCATTCCCAAATCTTCCAAAATGACAGTTTTGAGTGCAAATTTCAGTATTTAGGTTACAAAGAAGTGCAATAAGCAATTAGCAATGTGATTTAAGGAAGATATTAAAGTAGTTGTAAACCCACTTATGCAACTTGCACCTACAGGTAAGCCTACACGGTTTAGGAGATATTTGCTAAAAATGACATGCATCGGTGTCTACGGCGCATGCGCGCCATAGATAACGGCGCATTCATAGGGTTAATCCCATTCACAAATCAGGCTTAGCCGGATTTGACGGCTCCCGCGCGCATGCGCGGAGTCACGTCTTCGCCGCTCCGGCCAATCACTGTGATTGGCTGGAGCGGTGATACCCGGAAGTAACCTTCCGGCTATCGCCGCAGTGATGGCTGCGGCTGGAGAGGGAGACAAGGATGGCTTCGGGGGCCCCGATCTAAGGTAAGTGATGCATAATGAGCTAATATGCTAGTCATACTAGCTCATTATGCCTTTGTCTTGCAGGTTGTTTTTTAAAAAAAAATGTTTTACAGGGTTTACAACCACTTTAAAGCAAAAAACATATTTCTTATTTTATTTTCAATATAGTAAGTAACTCAGGGACAGGACTCAGGAGGGCAATAAATTAGATGGGTGGCACACACACATGAAATTTACTCTCACGGTGACACTGACAGCAGTGTGCAGCAGCACAGATCACCGACATGACACGTCACCTCCTGAGTCACAGTGACAGTCTCTCCATGCCAGGTGGTCCCTTCAGTCCCCTCCAGTCCAAACAGCACTGACAGTCCCGCTCCTGGCTTGCCTTGCTCTTGTCCCGCATATGAAGCTCTGGCTGCTCTGCTCGGCTCCCTTGCACCACACCATGAAATCACACGACATGCTCAGGCACCACCTCTGTCAGACCCGCCGGTGCTGTCCACCGCCTGTAGCAGGCACTCGGATGGCCCCATCCAGCTCCAAGTCGAACGTCACATCATTTTAACTGCCAACCTTTTCCCGTCACTGGCATTTACTGACAGGAGAAAAGTGCCCATTTTTTACTGGCTGCCAGTAAAAATACTGACGGTTGGCAACACTGTCCCAAAGGGCAAACGTTTGTGGGGGAGAGCACTGGACATTGATTGAGTTTTTAGATCCAAGCCACTACTGGGGATCCATTTTTCTTTAAATAACTGCCCAATCTGAAATTGGGCTTTAATTTTCGATCCTGCCCCTATCCATGTGGGAGTTTGTGGTTTTTCTGCTCACCTTTACATATTGTAGCAACTTTCTGCATTCTGCATAACACTGAACAAAAAACAAATGAT
Organism: Rana muscosa; assembly: GCA_029206835.1. NCBI lineage: Eukaryota > Metazoa > Chordata > Amphibia > Anura > Ranidae > Rana > Rana muscosa. The sequence goes on from CM055127.1 coordinate 76,852,424, forward strand.
GGTGGACCACCCCCCCCCCTCAAGATAACAGACCCCTTACCCCCAAAAAAATAAAAAAAGGCATCAGAGGGTGCGCAAACACCATAAGAAGCAGTCAGATGGTTTAACTCTCCCAATAGCTAAAAAATTGTGTTTGTTTTTTATGAACTGACACTTTAACTTCTTTGAAAAGCATTTTTTCTTCTTGATCATCCTCAGTTAAATGTAGACTGTTCAAGCCAGATCAGTATCGTCAAGCATATCCACGTAGTTTATTTCAGCTTGCTTCCCAGCATCTATCTCAATAGGATGTAAATTGGTGACATTGAATCATCCCTGTGTAGTGTGTAATGAGCAGAATGACTGCTTAATGAATTCCAGACAAATACTTAATAATCCATCTGTTTATAAATTAAACACTCATATTGCTTTTTGTATGAATGCAAATGTCATATATCTTCACATTAAATTAGAAATTTAAAAATGCATATTTTATTACAACTTGAGCATTAATTTCTCTCTGTGGGTTCAAAGAGTGGATGAGAAATAAAGCAATGACCACCCACCTGGAATTTCATAATACAATGTTATTCTTATAGATATGCATGAATAAAACAGAAAATTGTATCAAATACTTACCGTAATTTTCCTTTCCTGGCTGCCAAACCATGGTAGCATACTAGTGATAGAGCTCCGCCTCTTGACCCCTCCCTCAGGACCAGTGAATAGCATAAATGAAGGCATGGTTGGCCACCACCCCATTCTTTGTAACAAGCCACATACCGGAACGCACATGGGTGGGCTGCCATGCTGCCATGGTTTGGCGTCAGGAAAGGAAAATTACGGTAAGTATTTGATACAATTTTCAGTTTTCCTGACGCCAACATGGCAGCATACTAGTGATAAATAACTAGCTGACAGGGTAAGTAATGCTTGACAAACCAAATTTATTTTAAATCATAACAGAAGACTGGATAGTCCGCCTTCCGAAATCTACAGACGATAATGCGCCTGGATCGATTCTATAATGTCTTAAGAATGTATTTCGCAAAGACCAAGATGCTGCACTGCAGATGGTTTCCATACATACATTCGAATGAGCTGCCCAGGATGCTTCCATCGCCCTGGTGGAGTGTGCAGTCACCACTGTAGGAAGATCGCCACCCCTTGCTCTGTACGCTCTGGGTATGAGTTTGACAATCCATGCTGCCAAGGTTCTTGCAGTGGCCTCTTTCCCCCTGAACCTTCCGGTTGGGATTATAAAGAGTTTCTCCGAAAACCTAAATGGTGCAGTAACAGAAAGGTATTTCTTTAATGTTCTGGAGACATCTAATTCGTGCAGGATTCCTGAACTTTCTTCTGGAAAATTGGGTAAGGCCCAAATACCAGTCTGGTGGAAGGGCGTTGCCACCTTCAGAACGAAATGGTCGACCGGCCTTAGTTTGACCCGATCTGGGAAGAATCTTATATATCGCTCTGAGGCTCCCAGGGCCTGAAGCTCCGACACTCTCCTACCAGAGGTAATTGCTGTTAAGAAAACTGCCTTGTATGTTATGTCCCAAAGGGAACAACTCTCAGTTGGAGCCGAAGGGATGGGTTGAAAGAAAATCCAGTAGAACTGACAGGTCCCATTGAGGAAAGATTCTTTTACTCGAAGGGCGAATTTTGACAACTGCTTTCAAGAATTGTTTGATTAGTGGCTCCTCCGCACATTTTAGCTTTGTTATTGCTGAGGTCGCAGATATTTGCACCTTTAATGAACTGAGGCTTAGGCCCATGTCTAGACCTGACTGAAGAAAATCCAACACCGCTGAAAGAGGTGGGGCTGCAGGATCGAGGCCTCTCTCAGTTAGTAAGAGTATGAATCTGTCCCAGATTTTTTTGTAGACTTTATTAGTAGTGGGTTTTCTGGCCTTCAAAAACGTGGCAATAACTCCAGAGGAACATCCTAAGTTATCCAGCCTCCTCCTCTGAACAGCCAAGCCTGAAGATCCAGCCTGTGTATGTTCGGATGCAGGGAACCTGTCTTGTACTAGTAGGTGTGGAAATACTGGCAGGGGAATTGGGTGTTGTTTGCTGAATTGTATCGCTAAAGGGAACCAAGGCCTCCGTGGCCAGAACGGGAGGATAGCTATGACTGTCACCTGCTCTCTCAACAGTCTCAGGAGGAATCTCGTGATTAGGGCTGTTGGAGGAAAGGCATAAGCCAGGCTGCAATTCCAGGGTGTGACCAGTGCACCTGTTCCTTCCACCTGGGGATGGAGAAATCTGGATAAGAATCTCTGAAATTTGCTGTTGTTGTGAGAAGCAAAGAGGTCGATTTGCGGAATACCCCACTTGTGGACCAGCTGAGAAAATACTTTGGGATGTAATGCCCATTCCGACTGATCCCGGAATTTCCGTGAAAGATGATCCGCCTGTACATTCATCCTCCCGGGGAGGTAGGATGCTCTGAGAGATTGTAGGTGTATTTCTGCCCAGGTCATTATGGGCTCTACTTCCATCATCAGCGCGTTGCTGCGAGTTCCACCTTGGTGTTGAATATAGGCCACTACGGCCCTGTTGTCCATTTGTAAGGTGACTAGGCGATTCCTGATCCTGTGGCGTAAGGCCCGGAGAGACAGAAATGCTGCTCAAACCTCCAGCACGTTGGAGACCAACCCTCTGTAGGGGAAGCTCCACCTGCCTTGGACTGACTGACCTTCACAGTGTGCCCACAGCCTGCCTCGCTGGCATCGGTCGTAACAATGGTCCAACTTAGAGGACCCAAGGGTCGTGATTTCTTTAGGGATTCCGCCCTCAGCCACCACTGAAGACTCCTCCTCCAAGCCCAATTTAAAACACATCCGGTGACATGGTAAAAAATCCCCCATCTTGAAAAGGCTAATCAAGGTAGGAATCTTTAAAAGCCTCATTTCTGAATTATATACACAGATTAGTGGTAGCTCCATACTCTGGGAGAGCGTGGAAAAAAACAAAGGGAAATGGGAGAAGGATTTAGGCCCTATAACTACTGAACAATGGGAACGGATACTGGAGATGGGGACATCGGTGTCACTCTCCTCTTCGCAGCGAGTATCCCATTTATTTTTAGTGCATAGAGTTTATTACACCCCAAAGAGACTGCATATGTTCGGAAGGAAACCAGATGATAAATGCCCCAGGTGTCAAGATACAGGGTACCTCATACATATGATGTGGAAATGCCCGAAATTATATAGATACTGGGTGGAGGTACTGGAGATCATAAATACAACCTTTGGGACAACATTGGAACTAGAGGCTAAAACATGTTTACTAGGTTGTATGGAGGAGAGGAATGAGCAAAAGGGCATTACGGTAGCAGTATTGAGGTGTCTGTTTCAGGCCAGAAAAGTGATAGCACAAAATTGGCAATCACAGAAAGCACCAACATCAGCAGAATGGGTTAAAAGATCAGTAAAGGAAACATTTTTTTTTTTTTAAATAACAAACATGTCATACTTACCTCCACTGTGCAGCTCGTTTTGCACACAGTGGCCCCGATCCTGGTCTTCTGGGGTCCCTCGGCGGCTGTCTCGGCTCCTCCCCGCAAGGACTCCACACCTTCATGCGAGCGAGCGAGCGAGCATGGTGTGGAGTGATTGCAGGCGCGCTCCCGTTATACAGCGGCGGCCATAGCCGCCAACTGTATAACTCGGTCCCGCCCCCCCGGCGCGCCGCGTCATTGGATGTGATTGACAGCAGCGCCAGCCAATGGCTGCGCTGCTTTCAATCCATCCAGTGCAGCCAATCGACGGCCAGGCTGAGAACCGAGGAGGATGACGGGGACGAGCGCGGGACTTTCAAGGGGTAAGGTAAGTAAAACGGGGGGCTCGGGGGGGTCGGTACTGTCGGATGTTTTTTCACCTTAATGCATAGGATGCATTAAGGTGAAAAAACATTTACCTCTACAACCCCTTTAATGTAATAAACACGACAGTGATGAAGGAAAAAGTAGTGCTGACTAGACGCTGCAATTTAAAAAAAAATAAAACACTGTGGGAGCCCTGGTTGAGAAGAATGGGATGCCCGCCCTAAAGAGTGGAAAGGAGATTAACTTAATAACTGGAAGATAGCCTTATAAGCTGAAGTGAGAAAAAGAGAGTGAGAGTGGTAGCAAACAGATAAAGAAGAGTAATATTTCCAGAGTGCATAAAGCTGGTGTAGTGGTTGCAGTATTTTTTTGCGAATAATAATTAGAGGGTGGGGGAGGGAAGGGAGGGTAATGGGTAAAGAGGGCATCTTAAAATCGATACAATGTGTTGCATGTATAGATATGGTTGAATTTTAAGCAGATGTTTTGTATTGGTGAAAACAATAAAGAATATTAAAAAAAAGAAGACTCTTCCTCATAACGACAGATACCGTTATGAGTTGTATCTAGCTCTGCTTCCTCCACTGTGACAGGAAGCCTAGCTGAAACTGACGAAGATGCCAGTGGGCCCATGGAACCATTGGAATGCACAATGACATGGTGCCTAGAAGACTGAGGCTGAAAGGCGAGTGGAAGTTGCTGCTTCTAGAATTCAATTCCTGATCACCTTCACTTTCTCTGGTGGAACAGACTCGGGTGCCTTCTCTGTGTCGAACAGTGCCCCCAGATACACCAACTGTTGAGTTGGGATGATATGGCTCTTTTTGAAGTTGATGATCCACCCGAACTTCTGCAGAGTGTGGACGAGGATCTCTCTGTGTGTTAATAACTCTTCCTGACTTCTTGCCAGTAGTAGGACATCGTCCAAGTAGTGGTGGACCCAAAGCCCCTGCACCCTGAGTGGGTCTAGTATGGAAATGAGGACTTTTGTGAAGGTCCTCTGTGACATGCACAGACCAAAAGAAAGGCTTGTAAACTGTAAATGCATCTGACCGACTGCAAATCTCGGGTACCTCTGGACGGCTGGTAAGATTGGGATATGAAGGTAGCCGTCTTGAAAATTTATAGAGAACATCCAGTCGCCCGGCTGTATGGTTTGAATGATGGTGTGAATGGACTTCATTTTTTATTTTTCCAACAGAATAAAGTGATTTAGGCCCTTCAAGTCGATGACTGGGCGCCACCCTCCGTCCTTCTTGCACACCATGAATAGGGTGGAGTAAAACCCTGAGTACCTTTCTGAGAAGGGAACCGGTATCACTGCTTTCTGTTCTTGGAGGGAATGAACGTATTGCAGAAGGACAGCCGCTTTCTGTTGCGTGTCTGGAATCTTAGTGGGTAAGAAATGATCTGGAGGAAGGTGTGCTGAGAAACCTCCATGAATGGCCCTGTGAGACCATGGATTTTACCCATGCGTCTGTAGATTTTGTTTCCCAGATGTCTGCAAAGTGCGCCAGTCTGGCCCCTACTGGAAGCATCTGGGGCAGTGAACCGTCAAAAGGACTTACTAGGCTCCTGCTGGACACTCTGTGTCTTCTGCTTGTGAGCTCTGGGGAAAGATGATTGTGTCCCCCTCCAGCCGCTAGTAGGGGCCCTAGACTGCCGAGTCTCTGGATCTATAAGAGTGAAACCTATTGAAAAAAGGCTTTGATCTTCGTTATTTCTTGTCTTGTGAGAGTAGACCAGACTTGCTCCCTGACATTCTCGAGATGGCCGCCAGAAGAGGAATTTTCCATCATAAGGTATCTTACACCAGGACTGTTTCAAGGAAGGATCTGCTGACCATGGTTTTAGCCATAGGGCCCTTTTTGCTGTTACTGTGTGTAACATAGCCCTGGTAGAGCATTTGACCGTGTCTATTGCAGCTTCCCCTATAAAATCTTCTGACACCTTCAGTTCCTCCAGGGATCGGACACTATCTGCCCTTGGCGCGCCCTCCTTCACTGCTGACTCAATGTTCTGAGTCCAAACTTTCAGAGCGCTAGATACTGAAGTGAGGGTTAGCTGGATGGCAGGCTGCCCCTGCTGCTTGATAGGCTTTTCTAAGGGCTAAGTCTATTTTCCTGTCCATCAAGTTCTTGAAAGAGGACGAATCCTCTATAGATAAAGTCACGTTTTTTGCCAAGCGGACGACTGCCGCATCGACCGTAGGTGGTGAGTCAAGTGAGATTCCCTCTATTTCCTGTAGAGGATATCATTTCTGCATACGGTTGAGGGAAAACCTTTTTTCGTTTTTTTGCCACTCCTGCTTTAGGACGTCTTTGATTTTGTCCATGAATGGAAAATAGTTTCTCTTTTTTGTAGAAAAGGGTAATAGGATTTTGCATTCTTTGGCACTTCCTCCTCTTCCCATGCAACCGCCTGCTTTATGGCCAGAATGAAGGGTTCTACAAGGAAAAAACTGAACCCGAGTTGCTCTGGGTCCTCCTCTGATAAGGAGGAACTGTCCTTCTCTGAAGGCTGAGTAGACCGTAAGGACACCGCACTAGGTAGAGTCATACTGCTTGCTGAAGTCCCTGGTTGGTCTTCCAATGGGACCCCTTGTGTGGGAGGTTGGGCTGATGTAAACTCAGACATGGAATTTCGTACTACTTTTTTTAGTAATGACGAGACCTGCGCAGTGTCCTGTTTCCTGTCCCCTGCAAACTCTTCAAGACAGTCTTTGCACACCAACTTGTTGGACAGGGGAAGTACACCACAGGCTTAGCATGATTTCTTGTTGGGATGCCTGTATTGCTCTGGAGAAAAGGAGGCGCAACGCGCTCTCTTGCATTTTTTCCTTGAGCGGGAGCGACGTCTAGAGCTATGCTCTGGAGAAAAGTGTCTGTCCTCTCTTGTTCTTGAACTCCGAGAGCGTGAGCGTGCAGGGCTGAAATGAATCAAAGCAAACCACATTAGAGGGCACACTTTTTAGGGTCACCTGAAATCTTACCAACTGGTGGTCCCCCTACCTTAAGTATTGAGGGTCTTGCATAAGTGGTGACTGACTCATGGCAATAGAGAATAAGGGACGGCCAGCGTACAAAAGAGACAGCTGAAAGAAAGACAGAAAAGTGGAGATCGCTAAAAAATTTCCCTTTTTTGTTTTACATGATACAAAACCAAAAAGAATCTAACTATAATTACAGGAACAGATCAAAACCAAAATAATAAACTCCATTTATATCAAATTATATAATATTACAACATTATATCATTTTTTATTTTATTTTTTAAACAGAAAACTTTCTTACCAGTAGATGGTGTCACAGAAGGTTGCTGAGTCTGGATCCAGAAAGGACATCAAAGTCAGGAGCCACAGTCGGGAGGCTGTATGTTGGCCACTTTACAGCAGCCTACTGATGATTTTAAACTATCCCGGAAGTGACAGAACCCACCCCCAGGCTCCTCCTTGCTGTTGAGGGCAAAACTAATTATTTTGCCCAAAACAAAAATGGCGCCCTGAGCCTCCGTCGGCCAATGCACATGTGCGAACCAGGCACAGCCCTATGACATCATCGGGGCGCCCTAGGCCGGTAAATACAGCCCTGGGCGGCCGCCCCGCGCCTATAGGAAGACAAAAACACCCACTGCACAGCGTGACCCGCTCCCCCCGAGAAGGAAATGCTTGAGAAAAGAAAGAAAAAGCCAGGTAAAGACATAGTCTGCTGACCATAGAAAGAAAATGACATGCTGACCCCCCCCCCCCCCAAAGCTCTGTAACCAAGTCATGCTGAAGAATGGCAGACTTCGTTTCTAAAGAGGAAACACTGCAGGCCCCTCCAAGACAACACAGACAAGGGTTTCTCAGGCTTTTTAGCAGGATGTTAGCAGCCCAAGCACTGAGACTTCGCACTGGGAGAGGCTTGAACCCGGACGGCTACTGCTCAGCGGCAGAGTGGGGGGACATAAAATTCCTTACTTCATCATTGGCGTGGAGATATGAGGAAAAAATTAAGAATGAGGTGGTGGCTAACCATGCCTTCATTTATGCTATTCACTTGTCCTGGGGGAGGGGTTAAGAGGCAGAGCTCTATCACTAGTATGCTGCCATGATGGCATCAGGAAAGCAATGTTTAGAGAGAACATACTGTATGTAAACAGATTGAAATATGTCTTCACCTATCCTACCCAATTTTCGGAAAAAGGAAAACCTTTAAGTTCAAGAATTTCAGAATTTGCAGATTAAAATCCACTAGACATGTGCATGAAAAAAAAAAGTGTTTTGTTTTGTTTCCTGATTATTCGTTAATCTAGTTATTTAGTTTAGTTAAATTCTGTTGATTCATTCGATTCACATTTGGAATTCGTATTCGGAATTTGTATTTGGAATTTTTTGAATTTTCTAAGAATTTACAGATTTTTTTCAATTCAAAACATTTGAATCGATAAATTTTTAATTGGTTGAATCGAAAACTTTAGATTTTTTTTTGTCGATTCTAATGTGGCAAAGTGAACAAATAAAAGAATAATCTTTATCAAATGATTACATAGGCTCTTTAAATCACCTTTTTTGATTTGAGCAATATGTGTACAGTAAGAATTCGATTGGAGTTCAATGTAAAATTTTATTCGAATTTCAGTGCAAATTTCCAAAATTCTGACAAAATGTGTTTATATTGTAATTCGGGTATTTGGATGTATCCGGATCTCAGAATAATGAAAAATTTGTCTGAATATTACCGTATATACTCGAGTATAAGCCGAGATTTTCAGCCCTTTTTTTTGGGCTGAAAGTCCCCCCCTCGGCTTATACTCGAGTCAGCAAAACAATTTACATTAAAAATAGTACCTGTAAAGAAGTTGCAGCTGTGGCGTCCATCGTTCGAATTCCGCGGTCTCTTTCTGTTCTTTCCGTGATAGGAGATTCTCATCAGACACTCTCAGCCTATCACGATCATTCTCTCATCCTCAGTTTCCCAGCAGACGTCTGTGATAGGCGGAACACCCAACACAGTGTCTGCTGGGAAACTGAGGATGAGAGAATGATCGTGATAGGCGGAGAGTGTCTGATGAGAATCGCCTATCACGGAAGGAACAGGAAGAGACCGAGGAATTCGAACGATGGACGCCGCAGCCGCAACTTCTTTACAGGTACTATTTACAATGTAAAATAGCGAGCTAGGGAACAGTGAGGATAGGAGAACAGTGAGGATAGGAGAACAGTGAGGATGGGAGAACAGTGAGGATAGGAGAACAGTGAGGATGGGAGAACAGTGAGGATAGGAGAACAGTGAGGATAGGAACAGTAAGGATGACCCTTGGCTTATACTCGAGTCAGTAAGTTTTCCCAGTTTTTTGAGGCAACATTAGGTACCTCGGCTTATACTCGAGTCGGCTTATACTCGAGTATATACGGTAATTCGGAACGAAACAGACTGCAAAAAGTCTAAAATCCACTCATGCCAGACCTCGTCCATATTCCCACCATATTATCAATACTTCATTTGAAAAAAAACTAACAATGGTCACCATCAACAAAAAATGCATTTAAAAAAGTAAGTATTAAATAATTAAAAGTGTTACTCTATTTGAGAAGGAGGGAAAAAAAATTGCAAACATTGAAAAGACAAATTGTAAAGTCCTACCTGCTGCTCTCTGTATACCTTTCAACTTTCTGAGATGAGAAAGAGGGACGACTTTAGCACAAATTATGTAAGAAGAGGACACACTCTTGCCCTGCTCCCGAATACGCATACTATGAAAAACTGATACTTTTGGTATAAACCCACAAGCACCCTATTGAAGTCCCAGAAGAGCCCACATTTTTTTTCATTCATACTGACTTTTCCAGAGCTCTATACATCTCATCAAAAAGAGGGACAACTGAGGACAGTGGCAGAAATACCAGGGTCACAAAGGTTGCACTTGCGACCAGGCTCTGGTGTTCTGCCACCGTGGGGAGGGGCAAGATAGCATTAGGTATCCTCCAGATTCTGTTACCTTAGATATCGCAGGACACTTCCATTAAGTTACACGACATGCTAGGATTTGTAGTCTGGTCTCCATTGTCAGTGATGGGGGGAGGTCTTAAGGTAGGACTACCAATTCCAGGATTTTCAGCAGGCCTGGTCCCTGCAGAGAGCTGAGCGGAGAATGCTGGCTGGAGCCAGGGAGATGAGGGCAGGTCCTGGGGTCGCCCGATCTGAGATTTACCACTGGAGGAGGCAGAGGACAGGGGACGGCAAGGTGAGGGGGGATGATATACATGAGAGAAAGGAGGGGCGGTGTAACTGGGGGCCTGAGAGAGGGGAAGGGACAATTTGGCAAGGGGACAACATGTAGGCGATAGTGATAACACATGGGCAATGGAGATAATACACAGTAAGGCTTGACAGCACATGGGCAATGGTGATAAAATGGGTAGGAGTGACAACATTTGGGGAACAGTGACAACACATGGAGGACAATGACAGCACATGGCCAAGGGTGACAAAACACGGGCAACAGTGACTCATGCAATGGTGGAGATACATTAGTAGGGATGACAACACTTGGACAACAGGGACAATACATAGGCAGGGGTGACAACATGCCAGCTATAGAACCAGCGCCTGGCCAATTGTGACAACATGTGTGGATGTACAGTGGTGGCAGTACATTAGTAATACGCTCACATCCTCTCAGTCATATGATAGCTGCATCATCCCATCACTCCTTACAGAGAACTACGGGGATGAGTGATAAAACAACGTCTGGTTATGACAGGACATAGCTGTCGAGGCACAATGTTCCCACAAATCTATCTCTGGAGGAGAAGACATGCAGGGGTCCAACATAATTGGAGCTGTAATATACAGGGAATGAGAAGAGGAGTCAGGACAACCTGTAGAAAAATAAATAATCCAAACTGGGATTCTAGTTTGATGATATGTCTGATATGAGAAGTTACGGGGGCTCAGGAGGGGGTCAGATGCTGGCAGACAAAAGGCCTTGATATAGAAATGTTGTCAGAGATAATATTTATGAGAGGTGTTACCCCATCACTTTATTCCCATCTCTATTTACATTCAACTACAACAATGTGAAACACTTGATAAAGGTAAGATACTGAGCACAAGAGTACAAACAAAAAAAAAACACATGCAACATTAAAGAGTATGTAAAACCAACATTTCATATTCTCGATATGTGCCTGCTGTACCATGTACTTGTATGAGAAATTATCCTGTTATCTTTGTATTGCTTCCTTTTTGTGTGAAATCCCTGGTGTTCCTGCCAGTGCCTCTGCTTTCCTATTAAAACCGAGCACACTAAGCAGGAGAGCACAGTGTGATCAGTTCTCTAGCTGTGCTGGAAACTCAGCTTGCTCTCCTCCATTGATCAAATTTGTCCTAACAACCTACTCCCCCTCCTGCACAGCCATTCACTGGGAAGACCAGTGCTGCTGTTTCTCCTCCCCCACTTGGCTTTTCAGCTACAACATGTTACATTCATGTAACTACTCTAGGTAAAATAATTGGATGCACATACTTTCATCTTACACATTATGTACCCCACTTCCGTTTGCTCCCCTTGGGTCCTCATGGGTCCTACTCCCTCAGCTTCCAGGTCAGACGTCCCTGGCAGTCACCAATTGGAAATATTGCTATGTGTATCTATTTTTTACTGATTTACATTTATTAGTGCATCTACACCTGATGAGGTGAGCGGTGACTCATGAAACGCGTCAAGTTTTTAGGTTGCATTTTTCTAACTAATTATGTATTGATATTTGGATTTTTTTAATCATGTATGGTATGTATTGCTATGCTAACCACTACAAATCAACTTGATATTATTTTATCTGTGTTCTATATAATGTGAGAAGAACTATATTCATTCATCAATAAATTGTCAATTATGTCTACCATGTATTTAGTGGCTGTGTGTGTTGCACCTCATTTAAATTCCCAGGGCAAACCCATGTTTTTACAGTTATGTATATTAGGGATAGAGGTGCACCACTGGTGGAACCAGACCACATATTTTATTTTTTGCTGGTGGTAATATACTGCATTTCTACTTTTGATCTGCCAGCAATGAAATGATTAATCATACATTTCCAATACAGATCTGAAAGGGTTAATCATGCACTTCCGACTGGGATTTCATCTGCCAACAATGTAATCATGTCAAGTCACCAGGGATCTTTTAGCAATGAAACTTTTTTGAAATGTTGGCAACTATGCATTTAAAAGGGTCCCGCTGCGGAATTGTAATAAAGGACCGCGCGACAGGAATAAAAAAAATAAAAATATATGCTTTTTTGAAGGGGGATCAGGGGGGACCTTCATAGTTTATTGCAGCGGGGCTCTGAAGGTTCTAGTTATATCTCTGACTAAAGAGAAATGGGGAACAGAGGGATTTAGCTTCAAAAGAACAGTTTCTGCAAATGAGGGAGCTACTTTATGTCATTATATTAGAACTTTGTTTATTTGATAATTCCTTTGAGCGTTCTCTAGAATCATTACATTGTAACAATCGTTATAAAGATGAATGTATTTCCAATTCTCCATATAGTGGTCATAATGCAATATTCCACTACACACAATAACAGAACATTCCACTGCAATAAAAGAACACTTGTTCAGAAGAAAAAAATAATTTAAAGGATATTTGTTTTTTGCCCAATTTGCACAGAAGGAATATACAGTGGTTACAGAAAGTATTCAGACCCCCTTAAATTTTTCACTCTTTGTTATATTGCAGCTCTTTGCTAAAATCATTTAAGTTCATTTGTTTCCTCATTAATGTACACACAGCACCCCATGTTGTCAGAAAAACACAGAATTGTTGACATTTTTGCAGATTTATTAAAAAAGAAAATCTGAAATATCACATGGTCCTAGGTATTCAGACCCTTTGCTCAGTATTTAGTAGAAGCACCCTTTTGATATAATACAGCCATGAGTCTTTTTGGGAAATATGCAACAAGTCTTCACACCTGGATTTGGGGATCCTCTGCCATTCCTCCTTGCAGATCCTCTCCAGTTCTGTCAGGTTGGATGGTAAACGTTGGTGGACAGCCATTTTTAGGTCTCTCCAGAGATGCTCAATTGGGTTTAAGTCAGGGCTCTGGCTGGGCCATTCAAGAACAGTCACAGAGTTGTTGTGAAGCCACTCCTTTGTTATTTTAGCTGTGTGCTTAGGGACATTGTCTTGTTGGAAGGTAAACCTTCGGCCCATGGAAAGAAAAAAACTGCGCTAATGCATAAAAAGGAAGCTGCAACAATAAGTGTTATACAACACCAGGCAAATAATACAAAGAAAAAAGTTGCGCTAAATTGAACGTGACACCTGAGTGACACCTAAGTGACATATAATAAAGAATATAAAATATCACAGTACGGCAACTGATGAATAAATATATATATAAATGAGCACAGCGGCTCACACAATAAATGAATAACACAGATATTTAAATATAAGTGATACAAACACGTGATGGAGAGTCACTAGTTGTGAGTGATCCATAAACCATCAAGAAATATCTATAAACAAAAAAAGTCCCAAATGCAGTCCAAACACAAAAAGTTCATATACATATAAGTATAGTGCTCCTCCACCGTGCTGGTTATGATCCATTCATGTTGCACCCAGATCTAGTGTTGAATAGGACAGCCTCCACCAATAAAAATACTGCCTCTTACCGAAAGAGATGGATCCCTTATCACAGGGGATCAGAGAAAGCCTGTGGCTATTCCCCAGCCAAGCGTATGGGGCAAGCAGCGTCTCTAATCCAGAAGGTCAGCGGCTCTCAGCGGTAGAAACCATAAACCCTGTAAATAAGGAGAAGGACCTTTGTTGTGTCTGTAGAAGCTCTCAGAATGCATTTACACAGACAAGAAAAATCATCTGTCTGAGGTCCTGAGCCCTCTGGAGAAGGTTTTCATCCAGGATATCCCTGTACTTGGTTGCATTCATCTTTCCCTCGATTGAAACCAGTCGTCCTGTCCCTGCAGCTGAAAAACACCCCCACAGCATGATGCTGCCACCACCATGCTTCACTTTTGGGACTGTATTGGACAGGTGATGAGCAGTGCCTGGTTTTCTCCACACATACCGCTTAGAATTAAGGCCAAAAAGTTCTATCTTGGTCTCATCAGACCAGAGGATCTTATTTCTCACCATCTTGGAGTCCTTCAGGTGTTTTTTTTAGCAAACTCCATGCAGGCTTTCATGTGTCTTGCACTTAGGAGAGGCTTCCGTCTGGCCACTCTGCCATAAAGCCCCATCTGGTGGAGGGCTGCAGTAATGGTTGACTTTCTACAACTTTCTCCCATCTCCCAACTGCATCTCTGGAGCTCAGCCACAGTGATCTTTGGGTTCTTTTTTACCTCTCTCACCAAGGCTCTTCTCCCCTGATAGCTCAGTTTGGCCGGATGGCCAGCTCTAGGAAGGGTTCTGGTCATCCCAAACGTCTTCCATTTAAGGATTATGGAGGCCACTGTGCTCTTAGGAACCTTAAGTGCAGCAGAAATGTTTTTGTAACCTTGGCCAGATCTGTGCCTTGCCATAATTCTGTCTCTGAGCTCTTCAGGCAGTTCCTTTGACCTCATGATTCTTATTTGCTCTGATATGCACTGTGAGCTGTAAGGTCTTATATAGACAGGTGTGTGGCTTTCCTTATCAAGTCCAATCAGTATAATCAAACACAGTTGGACTCAAATGAAGGTGTAGAATCATCTCTCTGGATGATCAGAAGAAATGGACAGCACCTGAGTTAAATATATGAGTGTCACAGCAAAGGGTCTGAATACTTAGGACCATGTTATATTTCAGTTTTTCTTTGTTAATAAATCTGCGAAAATTTCAACAATTCTATGTTTTTCTGACAATATGGGGTGCTGTGTGTACATTAATGAGGAAAAAATGAACTTAAATGATTTTAGCAAATGGCTGCAATATAACAAAGAGTGAAAAATTTAAGGGGGTCTGAATAATTTCCGTATCCACTGTACATGCAAATATGCTGGACTAATGGCTATTCACTTTTTTTTTTTATATGTAGAGTTCTTTAAAGTATTTGTAAACCCTCGCCTTGTAACACAACCTATTTAGTTTAAAATAGAAATGAAAGAAAAAAACATTTGTGCATGTGTATACAGGGTGTCCCCGAGTTACGAACATCCGACTTGCGAACGACTCTTACTTATGAACGGGAGGTTGCGTGGCCACTTTTTGACGTCGGGCACATTCGACGGAACCTTTTCAAAGGCAGGCACATTCGACGGAACCTTATCGACGGCGGGCACATTAGACGGAACATCGGAAAACAATGTATCTGCCGTTCTGCGCATGCACGGCCACTCTTCGACGGCGGGCACATTCGCCGGAACATCGGAAAACAACGTATCTGCCATTCTGTGCATGCTGTTCTGACTTATGAAAAATATTCGACCTAAGAACAAACCTACAGTCCCTTACCCATTCGTAACTCTGGGACTGCCTGTATATATACCGTATATACTCAAGTATAAGCCGACCCGAATATAAGCAGAGGCACCTAATTTTACCACAAAAAAATGGGAAAACTTATTGACTCGAGTATAAGCCTAGGTTGTCCATCTGCATGCCTCACTGTGCCTCACTTTGCCTCACTGTGTCCATGTGCATGCCTCACTGTGCCTCACTGTGTCCATGCCTCACTGTGCCTTACTGTGCCCATGCCTCACTGTGTCCATGCCTCACTGTGTCCATGCCTCACTGTGTCCATGCCTCACTATACCCATGCCTCACTGTGCCCGTGCCTCACTGTGCCCATGCCTCACTGTCACTGTCACTGTGCCCATGCCTCACTGTGTCCATGCCTCACTGTGCCCAATCTCCCTACCTGATCTCTGACGCTGTGTGACTAGACTGAATTTTAACATGGGAGTCTATGGAAGGGGTGCCTGGCTTTGAAAAATCGGTGCTCCCCGGCCGTAGGTCTCCTGGACAAAAAACTTTGCGCAGTTGTAGAATAAGAGTGGGGCTACATGTGTGCCATGTTTGGAGTCAAGGGGTCCTAAGGCCAGCCAGTCCCCAAAGCACCAAAGTAATTACCGTTTAACATGGGAGTCTATGGAAGGGGTGCCCGGCTTTGAAAAATCGGTGCTCCCCGGCCGTAAGTCCCCCGGACAACAAATTTTGCACACTCGTAGAGGAAGAGTGGGGCTACAGGGGACCTATAGTTGGCCGGGATCAGTAGCAGAAAGTTGAAGATGGACACAGACTCGAGTATAAGCCGAGGGGGGCATTTTCAGCACAATTTTTTTTGCTGAAAAGCGTGGCTTATACTCGAGTATATACTGGGTATATATATATATATATATATATATATATATATATATATACTGTCCATACAGCCATGGCCAAAAATACTGGCACCCCTGCATTTCTGTCAGATAATATATCACTTCGTCCAGAAAATTGTTGCAATTACAAATGTTTAGACATTCTCATGTTTATTTCCTTTGTTTGTATTGGTATGACACAAAAAAGTGGAGAAACAAAAAGCCAAATCTGACATATTCCACAAACCCCAAAAATGGGCTTGACAAAATTATTTGCACCTTCTCAAAATTGTAAGAAGTAATTGCATTCCAAGTTTGTGATACTTCTGTAATTTGTAATTAAACTCACCTGTATCAATTAACAAGTGCTAACAATATAAAAATCACACCGGCAACCAGGTAAAATGGTGAAATATTTAATCAACCTTTTGTATGTCTCTGTGTGCCAAACGGAGCATGGAGAAGAGATAGAGCAGCAAATAATTGTCTGAGGATTTGAGAAGAAAAATTTTGGAAAAGCATGGACAATCTCAAGGTCATAAGTCCATCTCCAGAGATCTTAATGTTCCTGTGTTCACTGTGTGCAACATTGTCAAGAAGTTTACAGCCCATGGCACTGTAGCTAATCTCCTTGGACGTGGACAAATGAGAAAAATGATCAAAGATTGCAACAAAGGATTGTTCGAATGGTGGATAAAAAACCTTGATCAACTTCCAGACAAATTCAAGTTCATCTTCAGGCACAGGGTACAACTGTGTCAGCTCACACTATACGTCACCACCTGAATGAAAAGGGATGCCATGGTAGGAGACAAAGGAGGACCATAAAAAAGCCAGATTAGAGTTTGCCAAAACTCACCTGAGGAAGTCAAAACCCTTTTGGGAGAATGTGTTGTGGACAGACTAAACAAAATGACAGCTCTTTGGTAAAACCCATCATTCTACTGTTTTCAAAAAAAGAAATGAGGCCTTTACCACTTCAGCCCCAGAAGGATTTACACCTTTAATGACCAGGCCATTTTTTGTGATACGGCACTGCGTTACTTTAACTGACAATTGCACAGGCGTGCGACGCTGTACCCAAAAAAAAAATTATGTCCTTTTTTCCCCACAAATATAGCTTTCTTTTGGTGGTATTTGATCACCTCTGCGGTTTTTAGTTTTTGCGCTTTAAACAATAAAATCTGTCAATTTTGAAAAAACAACAACAATACATATCGAATAAAAACAAAAACAATCAAAAAAAATGTATTCATCAGTTTAGGCTAATACACTGTATGTGTTCTTCTATATATTTTTGTTAAAAAAAAATCGCAATAAACGTATATTGATTGGTTTGCGCAAAAGTTATAGCGTCCACAAAATAGGGAATAGATTTATGGCATTTTTATTATTATTCTTTTTTTACTAGTAATCGCAGTGAGCAGTGATTTTTAGCAGGACTGCGACATTGCAATGGACAGATCGGACACTTTGACACTTTTTTTTAAATATATTTCTTTATTGGAGTTTCAAAAAAGGTACATACATGTTATAGCCATAACAGTAGTAACAACGACAGTTGTTCCGACTAGAAACAAGCTCTTTAGAGTAACATTGTGTTAAATGTAAACAGTAACATTTTAACTAGGTTCTAGACGGGGAAGGGGGAGGGAGGGGTAAGGGATGGGGGGAGGTAGGGGGAGGAGGGAGAAAGGGGAAGGGCACCAGCAGGTTTGAGATAAAGACATAAACGTTCAATGAGTAATTCACATCTGGGTAGTTACACTTTAACAGTACATTTTGGATGGCGTAACCAAAGAGACCACATATCTTTGAATTTCTCTAAGCATGAGTTTTTCCTAGCCACTATTCTTTCCATTTTGTTTTGAAAGTTGAGATCAGCGACAGTGCTTGAGATGGAGGGGATTTTAGCAGTTTTCCAAAGTCTGGTGATATTCAACTTGGCAGCATAGAATAGGTGGATAACACCACATCTAGCTGGAGATGGAATTTTTTCTATTCCAATATGTAGCAGGGCTAGAGCAGGGGACGGGGACCAGGGTGTCTCAGTAATGGAGGAGACTAAAGCGAATACTTGGTTCCAAAAGGAACTCAGGGATTTGCAGAACCAAAGGGTATGTGCGATGGAGCCTATACTTCCACAGTTTCTCCAGCAGGATTGAGGGTGGCCAGGGTACATTTTAGAGAGTCGGTAAGGTGTGAGATACCATCTGTGAATGGTTTTCTGTTAGGATTCCCAGTGGTTGGTACAGTGAAATGCTTTAAAAGTTTCTGTAAATGCCCGTAGCCACTGGTCTTGGGTGAAAGGGACATTTAATTCTTCGGCCCATTTATTTAAAGAATGCACTTGAGAGCAGGGTCTGGTGGCGCTAAGGCAAGAGTACATCAGGGAGATACCTCTGCTAGGGTATGGGGTCGAGAAGTAATATAGGTATATTGGTGTAGGAATTTTTACTGTGGAGGGTAGTTTAGACGCGTTCAGGAAGTGAGAGATTTGAGCATACGCATAAGCTTCTGAGCTTGGGAGTTTGAATTTATTTTGCAGAGCCTTAAATGTATGCAGTGAGTTGTGATTTATCATGTCACCAATGGTCAGTATGCCAGCAGAGTGCCACTGGGAGAGGTTCAAATCAGGAATGCAGAAAGATATGGCATTGGTAATGTTTTACTAGGTGAGTTGTGGGGGTAAGCGGTAGAATTTTTTTTCCAGGCCAACATAGAGGCAGAGATCATAGGGTTAGTGAACCGAAGGGTTGGGGAGTATCCGGCTGTCGATAGTAAGAGGTAGTCTATTAGGGTAGCAGGCTGTGGGTAGGAGGCTTCCATGGTGGGCCATTGTTTTTCAGGAGTAGGATGCCACCAAAAGTACAGTTGGTCCAATATGGAGGCGTAGTAGTAATTGCCAATATGGGGCAATCCTGCCCCGCCTTTCCTGTGGGGCCTAGTGAGTATGTAGCCAGCACATCTAGGTGGTTTAAAATCCCAGATAAATTTGGTTAGTTGACTTTGGATTGAGGTCAGGAGGGAGCGAGGAACAGGTAGAATGAGTGTTCGAAATAAGTAAAGAAGCTTTGGCAGTATAATCATTTTGAAGGTAGCTATACGCCCCAGTGTAGAGAGGCCTATGCTTCGTAGAGATTTCAGTAGTGTGGGTAAGTTTCGAGAGAAGGTTTGGAAGTTTAAGTCAATCATTCATTTTAGGTTGGGTGTAAGCTGAACTCCTAAGTATGGAATAGACGTGCTCGCCCACATGTAGGGTAAGTTGGATTTCAGGTGGGTAGCCATTTGTGGTGGGAGATGTATGGGGAGGACTACGGATTTTGTGGCAATGATTTTATAATAAGAGACAGAGCTAAACTGGTGGAGGGTGTTTTGTATTGCCTGTAGGGACTGGGTGGGATTGGTGACCATCAGAACCACGTCGTCTGAAAATAGACTCATTTTGTGGTCTGTGCCATTGCAGGGAATGCCTGAGATTTGCGAATCGGATCTAATTTTAGAAGCCAAGGGTTCCATTAGTAGGGCAAAGATAAGTGGGGAGAGGGGGTACCCCTGTCGTGTACCGTTAGAAATTTCAAAAGGGGTGGATAACGTCCCCCCGGTGAGTACTTTAGCTGATGGGTTAGAGCAGTGGTCCCCAACCTTTTTGGCACCGGGGACCGCTTGCGTGGAAGAAAATTGTGCCAAGGACCGGGGGGGGGGGGGTCTCGATTTTTCGCGGGCAATGGCTGGTGTTAGCGCTTCAATCGTCACGGCACCATGCTTAATATGGTGTCAGGGTGATTGAAGTGCATTATTTCTATTATTACATTGTAGTAATAAATGAAATAGTTCAACTCATCATAATGTAGAATCAGTGGGAGCCCCGAGCGTGTCACGTGCCACTGTCGCCTGCTACCAGATGTGGATAGTCACTTGCCACGCTGCCTGTCACCAGATGCGGAATGTCACTTGCCACATCACCTGCCACAAGATGTGTAATGTCACTTGCCACATCACCTGCCACGCTTACTGCCACAAGATGTGTAATGTCACTTGCCATATCACCTGCCACGCTTACTGCCACAAAATGTGTATTGTCACTTGCCACATCACCTGCCACGCTTACTGCCACAAAATGTGTATTGTCACTTGCCACATCACCTGCCACGCTTACTGCCACAAGATGTGTATTGTCACTTGCCACATCACCTGCCACAAGATGTGTAATGTCACTTGCCACATCACCTGCCACGCTTTCTGCCACAAGATGTGTAATGTCACTTGCCACATCACCTGCCACGCTTACTGCCACAAAATGTGTATTGTCACTTGCCACATCACCTGCCACGCTTACTGCCACAAAATGTGTATTGTCACTTGCCACATCACCTGCCACGCTTACTGCCACAAGATGTGTATTGTCCCTTGCCACATCACCTGCCAAGCTTACTGCCACAAAATGTGTATTGTCACTTGCCACATCACCTGCCACAAGATGTGTAATGTCACTTGCCACATCACCTGCCACGCTTACTGCCACAAGATGTGTATTGTCACTTGCCACATCACCTGCCACGCTTACTGCCACAAGATGTGTAATGTCACTTGACACATCACCTGCCACGCTTACTGCCACAAGATGTGCATTGTCACTTGCCACATCACCTGCCACGCTTACTGCCACAAGATGTGTAATGTCACTTGCCACATCACCTGCCACGCTTACTGCCACAAAATGTGTATTGTCACTTGCCACATCACCTGCCACGCTTACTGCCACAAGATGTGTAATGTCACTTGCCACATCACCTGCCACGCTTACTGCCACAAGATGTGGATTGTCACTTGCCACATCACCTGCCACGCTTACTGCCACAAGATGTGGATTGTCACTTGCCACATTACCTGCCACAAGATGTGAATTGTCACTTGCCACGTTGCATGTCACCAGATGCAGAGTGAGTGGAGCGCCCCTTGTGGTATATCAGGCAGACAGTTGAGGGGGTGAACTACAAGTTCCAGCACACCTCACCTGTACTCCCACACACAGCTTACCTGTCACTGATGACGTCACATCTCTGTGGGATCGCCCCTCTGGATATAGCAGGGTGTCTCCTTTCTCATGCTGCAGCCGGTCTCCTTCGGCTGTCACTTTCTGGCTCCACCTCTCTGCCATGCCTGATTAGCTGTCCGGGGGGGGGCAGGCAATCTGCGCCGCTGAACAAGTTCTTACAGCGAGGAGCCGCAGGAGAGCGGTGATGCGTGGCGGGCAGTGTGAGATGATGTCATCTCTCTGCTCCCCGCCCCATCTCAGACACTGAGACAGAGCACTGACTTTGAGGGCGGAAAAGCTGTGATGCAGGGGGCGGAGAGAGATATCATCTCTGCTTGCCTGCCCGCTCGCTTCTTCCACCCACCCAGCGCTCTCATGCCGGCAGCTCAGCACAGCGTGTCTCTTGACGGCCGCCCGCACCCGCGGCCCGGCTGCAGAAGAGCCACGGCCCGGTAGTGGGCCGGGGACCGGGGGTTGATGACCCCTGGGTTAGAGTATAAGGAGAGGATCGCGCTTTGGAACCATCCTGCAATACCAAATTTAGTCAGCACTGCCTGGAGGAATGTCCAGTGAACTCTATTAAACGCCTTCTCTGCATCAAGGGATAGTAGCAGAGAAGGCGTTTGATTTTGTGCAGCCTGGTGAATGTGGTTGAGCACCCTTCTGGTTGCGTCTGGTGCCTGTCTGGGTGAACCAGCTCTGGGAGAAACGCCATCAATCTGTTGGCAATAACTTTGGCGAGTAGCTTGATGTCAGTATTCAGGAGCGATATTGGCCTATAGTTAGAGGCAACAGAGGTATCCTTCCCAGGTTTTGGGATGGTGGATATAAGTGAGCGTAGCATATCTGTAGGCAAGGAGCCAGTGGAACCAGCAGTATTGAAGAGGTCTGTTAGTTTAGGAACTAAGATGTCTGCAAATTTTTTGTAAAATAGATTAGAGAAGCCATCCTCTCCCGGGGACTTATGGAGAGGGAGGGTTTTAATTGTTTTGAGGACTTCTTCCGTAGTGAATGGTTTAGAGATACTTTTGAATTGTGCCTCTGAGATTGTAGGTAAATTGATCAGGTCTAGGAAGCTGCAAATTTGCTCAGCTGTTGGTTGGGGAGTGAGAGTGTCCTTTCTGAGGTTATAGAGGGATGCGTGAAAGTCACTAAACGCATTTGCAATTTCTTGAGGGTTAGTTAAAAGTTGCTTTGAAGTGGGGAGGCGGAGAGAAAGAATTTTGGCTTTTGTACGTTGGGCTTTAACTTGTTTCGCTAGAAGTGATCCAGCTCTATTGCCTAATGCATAAAAATTGGCCTTGGAGAATTTAAAGTTATGTTCAAATTTGTGGAGCAGGAGGGTGCGCAATTTTTGTCTTAGCTCTAGATGCTTAAGGGATTGCGTGTGGGAGGGGGAGGATTTATTCAAATTTTCTACTTCTGAAATGTTGGACATAACCTCGTCAATCTGCTGGGTCCTCTGGCATCTCACTCTTTTACTCAGCTTTATGAAAATTCCTCGAAGGTAAGCTTTGTAGGTTGACCAGAGTGTAAATTTGTCGGTGTCAGGCAGTTCGTTAAGTTCAAAGAAAGATTGGTGCTCGGTCTCTATTTGTCGTTGAACTTTAGGGTCCTCTAACAGGGAGGTGTCCAGTCTCCATATTCTCGGTGGTCCCGGTCGTAGGTCCCCAAGGGTTATCGAAATAGGGGTATGATCTGACCAGGAAATGAGACCAGTGTCAGAGTCCATAACATTTTGGAGGGTCCATTTTTCTACCAGGAAGGAGTCAATACGTGAATAGGATAGCTGTGGGTGGTAAAAGTATGCATAATCACGTTCTGAGCCATGTTGTGCTCTCCAGATTCAAAGCTGGCTGGTGTTGGCCTCTTTTAGTGGAGGTATCCATGGAGGGGTCGCCAATTATGTTCAGGTCGCCGCCCATGACTAAATTTCCTTGTCGCTAGTCGTTGACCTTCTTGAAGAGGCGTCGGAAGAAGCAGAGTTGTCTGGAGCTTGGGCCATATATATTGACCAGGGTGTAGGTGGTTGGAGTGATGGAGCAAATGCTAATTATGTAGCGGCCTTGCGGATCGGCATAGATGTGGTGGTGTTGGAACTGGAGGGTATCGCGGATAGCCGTCTGTACTCCTTTCTTCTTCCTCGGGCCCGAGGCAAGATATACAGTGTCATATCACTTGAGTCTGAACTTCAGGTTTTTGATTCTGCAAAGTGCGTCTCCTGTATAAACACAACGTCCGAATTTTGTTTTCTCAGTTTCCTTTGTAGATTAGCCCGTTTTTGTGGGTTGTTTATGCCTTTGACATTCAGGGAAGTCAGTTTAAGTGGCATGGTAAGGCTGTTGGTTTCGACCCTTTGTGGTAAGTCAATAATGGCAGGTACGGGAAAGTACCTGCTAGGAATTCTTATTTGTTTAGGAGTGTGGTCTGGGGTGATCGGTTCAGTCCGGCCAGTAGAGTTGGGTTGAAGCAGTAGGTCCAGGAGATTTGGTGGAGGCTGGTGTGGAATGGGGAGAGTAGTAAAAAGAGAGAGCCTGTGGATAATACAGGTTCAATGTGCAGAATTACTGCTGAGTCTTTCCAAACAGGGGGGTATTTCCTCCAGTGGTGTCGAGGAACTAGCATATTGGATCATATGAGCAAACGGGAAAGATCAGGCATCTTGAAGTGACCATTCGGCTTCCATTTGGGAAGGAGGAGAAGGAGGCGGTCTCAGGCTGTCCTCCGAAATAATGCACCATAGCCTCAGCAGCTGTAAACCCGCTTAAAGTGTGCGTACCACATGGGTTTTACCCTGAAACGTGATCAGCAGCTTGGTGGGAAACCCCCATTTATATGATATACAGTGATTCTGGAGGGCTTTCGTGATCGTGGCTAGTTGCTGATGATTTTCCATGGTCGTCTTGGAGAGATCCGTATATAGTGCAATAGCAGTAAAAGGATCAGGGAGGCTTGGAGTGCGTTTTGCAGCTAACATCACTTTTTCTTTTGCATTGTAAAAGCGTATGCGCGCTAAGACATCTCTGGGTTTCTCCGCTGGGAGGTGAGGCGGTTTTCAAGATCTCTGTCTATTTCAAGATCTCTGTCAGTTAAGTCAGGCACTAGTGCTCGCATTAGGGATTGCAGGAATCGTACGAGCTCGGGTTGTTGTACCGATTCGGGTATGTTGCAGAATTTTATATTGTTTCTGCGAGGGCGATCTTCAAGATCTGCCAGCTTAAGGTTGATTGCCTGCATCTCATCTTCATGCTCCGTGCATACATCTACCATATCATTATGGGCAGTGAAGAGGTCAGACATTTTGTTTTCAACATGCTGAAGATGCTGGTCCTGCTGTTGTACTACAGTGACCAGCGAGAATGTACCTGAGAGGTCTGAGTACAGTGTTTGTTTAAGTGAGATCAGCATGTTCTTCGCTCTGAAGAATTTGTTGATTGGACGAAGGAAACGCGTCAGAAAGCATGATGCCCTTGTACTAGCTGCATCTCTTTTTACTACACGGACTTCTAATCACCCCATGGGGATTAATCTCCTCTTTCTCCCCCTCTGGATATCTCCTCTCTTCTTCTGAAACGGACACCGCAATTATCTGCATCTGTCACGGATCAAATGACTAGCGAGCAGGTACCCTAGGAGAGAGAAAAGAAGCCTTTAACAGGAATATAAAACTTTCAGCTGGCTATATCCCGGTCGACTGTGGCCGAACAGCCTAAGGAATTTCTTCCCTTCCCCCTCCCTCTCCTTCACGCTCCTGTCATCTTCAGTACGCCATCAGCCAGGTTACATTTCATCGCTCTGGTTACTCTATACACAAGCCGACCGAGCAGAAAGATATCGGCGAGAAAATACAATATCAACTAAGTGCTTGACGAGCTACTGACTGATTCTGGGAACTCCTCTTCTCAGCTCTCCGTGCCATCACACATCTGCAGATTTATTCATTGTATCCTAAGGACACAGTTTACAGATCGGCTAACTACCTCACCATGTAGTGATCCAACTATAACCCTGTGTTACGTATGTGATCATACAGATCAGGGTAAGCATTTTTGAACTTTATATTGTTCTTTAATCCTTCTACTGTAAGTCCTTTCTAACAATCAGTTTGATGTTTGTTTTCATCTGATACATCTTGCCGTGGTGGATACAATCAGTCCGAGGAGATATCTTTTTTGTTTTAACCCTATACTGGATTTATATCTTTACTGACATTTATTCCAATTTGGGCATCCCACTTAGGTTAAACCTACAATGGAGTGAGGTTCCACACTACTCCCACAAGACTGTGTTGCAGTTTCAGGAATTTATTATTATTTTTTTAAATATCCCCATTTTTTTGTCCTTTTTGTAACTCTGGGTGATTTTTGAAGCCCTGTGACATCTATATGATTTATGGACTCCTTTTACTGCATACTACATGTACTGACATACTAGTAGCTACTTGTGTGGGGTTTGTGTGCTAGGTTGAATGAATGGGTGAATTATGTCCGTGAAATGATAATGTTATCATCTTATTATCGTATGGTGGAGGTATCTTTAATATTTTTAACTTTTATATGGTGGATTATTTGTAATTAGGGATGAGCTCGATGTTTGAGTCGAACATACGTTCGACTCGAACATCGGCTGTTTGATCGTTCGACGAAGATCGAACGATTTGGGCCGTTCGCGCCTAATTCGAGTGACGCGAACGGCCCACAATGCACTACGCCATCGCAGTGTCATCCAGGCGCTGTGATTGGCCAAGCATGCACTGTGACCCCGCATGCTTGGCCAATCACAGCGCCGGCAGCGAGAAGAGCAATGATTGGCCACAGGCAGGATGCCTGTGGCCAATTATTGCTGAGGGTGTTTAGTACACGCCCCACACTATAAAAGGCCGCCAGCACGGCGGCCTAGTGTAGTGTGTTCCGGAGCAGGGAAAGAGAAGCATAGGCAGGGACAGTGACATTTTTTTTTTCTTGCTTAACCTGGATTCCTTTAGTTTAGGGAAAGAGAAGGATAGGTAGGGAGAGTGTCAGTGTGTTTTACTGTGCGAATCCTTGTTTCTAGGGACTAGTGATGAGCCGAACACCCCCGGGTTCGGTTCGCACCAGAACCCGCGAACGGACCGAAAGTTCGAACGAACATTAGAACCCTATTAAATACAATGGATGCGAACGTTCGAATTCTAAAGTGCTAATTATAAAAACTATTATGCATGTTATTGTCCTAAAAAGGGTTTGGGAACCCGGGTTCTGCACCAGGGGACATGTATCAATGCAAAAATAAGTTTTAAAAACGGTCGTTTTCCGGGAGCAGTCATTTTAATGATGCATAAAGTGAAAAAAAAAAAAGTCAAATATTCCTTTAAATATCGTACCTGGGGGGTGTCTAAAGTATGCCTGTGAAGTGCCACGTGTTTCCCGTGTTTAGAACTGTCCCTGCACAAAATGACACTTCTAAAGGAAAAAAAAGCCATTTAAAACTGCTTGCGGCTTTAATGTAATGTCTGGTCCCGGTAATATGGATGAAAATCTTTAAGAAAAATGGCATAGCTACCCCATGACCCCCCCCCCCTACCCCAGCCCATTACCAGCCCCTTTGGGTCTTGTATGGATATTAAGGGGAACCCCGCACATAAAATAAAAAAGGCCCTATATACTCTGAACAGCCGTATACAGGCGGTGCATACAAGACAGGGACTGTAGGTTTGTTCTTATGTAGAATCTGTTTGTAATTTTGAACAGGTACATTGTTGAAGTGTAGCTCCAGAGCAAAAATCTATTTTTAAACTTTTTGGAAAACATAGGTAAGGGTTATCACCCCTGTAACATTTGTTTTGCTGTCTGTGCCCCTGTTCAGAACATTTCACCTCACTTTCCGTCCTAATGACAACTGTTTTTGAAATGTGGTGTTTTTCTTGAAACAAGGATTGCTGATAAAGCATCAGTACAGAGGAGACACCTTTCTCCCATATTTATTCTTACAGGAGAGAATTTTCCTTCCTAGTGGTAGATTTCCTCTCACTTCCTGTTGTCTTCTTGCGTTTGCAAGTAGGAGTCGTTTGTAAGTTGGATGTTTGAAAGTAGGGACCTGCCGTATATACTCTGCAGAAATAGGCCCCTTAGTTGTTGGTGTTGGCACAACACTGTAAGCACTCACAGTTACTCTTGGTTGGTGCTGGAACGCCCTGCTGTCAACTATTATATCAGGAATTTTAATTACATATAATTGTTGAACAGTGGTAGTAAAAATTGGGCCTTTGATGGTGGTGCTGGTGCCACAACACTGTAAGCCCTGACAGTTACTCTTGGTGGGTGCAGCAATGGGCCCTGCTGTGAATTATTAGATCAAGAATTGTAATTACATGCCCCTGTTGAACAGGGGCTGAAAAATTGGGCCTTAGGCACTGGTGGCACAACACTGCAACCCTTCACAGATACTGTACTTGGAGCACAGCAATGAGCCCTGTTGCAAAGTATTGCTTCAAAAATTGTAATGACACGCCCCTGTTAAACAGGGGCTGAAAAATTGGGCCTTAGGCACTGGTGGCACAACACTGCAACTCCTCACAGATACTGTACTTGGAGCACAGCAATGAGCCCTGTTGCAAAGTATTGCTTCAAAAATTGTAATTACACGCCCCTGTTAAACAGGGGCTGAAAAATTGGGCGTTAGGCACTGGTGGCGGCACCCATAAACAAAAATGATCTTCCAAGCTATCATCATCAATCGTATCATTGAGGACTCGGAGGAGGAGGATAGCCAGTCAACATAACAGCACAGGCACTCAGCATCAGCATCAGTCTTGAAGGGATGTGACATTTTAAAATCAATTAGTCTGTTATATCAGCATCAGGTGTGTGGTAGCTGGTGGTGATCCAAGACTGGTTCATCTTGATGAAAGTCAGTCGATCAACCGAGTCGGTGGACAGGCGCACCCTGTGATCCGTGACAAATCCTCCAGCAGCACTGAATGTGCGTTCCGAAAGAACGCTGGATGCAGGACAGGCCAGTAGCTCAATTGCATACTGTGCAAGCTCTGGCCAGTGATCCATCCTCAAGACCCAGTAAGCCAGAGGATTTTCGGTGGGGAAGGTGTCCAAGTCTGACCTTGCCCCTAGATATTCCTGCACCATGTTTATCAGACGCTGGCGATGGTTGCTGGAACCGATCATACTTTGGGGCTGCGGACTAAAGAATTGTCTGAACGCATCGGTCAGACGGCCACCTTCCCCACCGCTCCTTCTTTGACTGGCCGAAGCCTCAGCAACTCGTTGTCCAGGACCAGGAGTTTGCAACCTCCCAGTCTCTGGGAACGCGTTGCACAGACCTTTCTGCAAGGCCTCCCGGAGTTGTCTCATCCTCTGCTCCCTCTGCGACGGTAACATAAGGTCCGCAACCTTACCCTTGTACCGTGGATCAAGGAGAGTGGCCAGCCAGTAATGGTCCCTCTCCTTGATCCGAAGAATACGAGGATCCTTCCGCAGACTTTGCAGGATCAGGGAGGCCATGCAGCGTAGGTTTGCTGAGGCATTCGCTCCGGAGTCCTCTGGGTCACTAAGGACGACATGATCCGCAGCCACCTCCTCCCAGCCACGTACAAGTCCACTGGTTTCTTGGGACTGTAAATCATCCCTAAAAGACTGCTGCTGATGATGCTGAGTGCCAGCCTCCACCTCCATGCTGACACAATCCTCCTCCTCCTCCTCCTCCTCCTCCTCCTCTTCCTGTGCGATGGGTGGGACAGAAGGAACACTGTCTGGGTAAAGGGGGCCTTGAGAGGCAAGGAAGTCCTCCTCTTCCTGCCTCTGTTCTGCCTCAAGTGCCCTGTCCATTATTCCATGCAGCGTGTGCTCCAACAGGTGGACAAGAGGTACAGTGTCACTGATGCATGCACTGTCACTGCTCACCATCCTCGTGGCCTCCTCAAATGGTGCCAGGACAGTGCATGCATCCCTGATCATGCCCCACTGGCGTGGAGAAAAAAAACCAAGCTCCCCTGACCCTGTCCTGGTGCCGTAGTCGCACAGGTACTCATTGATGGCCCTCTGCTGCGTGTGCAGCCGCTGCAGCATGGCCAACGTTGAGTTCCACCTGGTGGGCATGTCACATATAAGGCGGTTCTTGGGCAGGTTCAACTCCTTTTGCAGCTCAGCCAGGCGAGCACTGGCATTATAAGATCTGCGGAAATGCACACAGACTTTCCTGGCCTGCCTCAGGACATCCTGTAAGCCCGGGTACCTGCCCAAGAAGCGCTGCACCACCAGGTTAAGGACGTGAGCCACACAGGGCACATGGGTCAGTTGTCCCTGTCGGAGGGCGGAGAGGAGGTTGGTGCCATTGTCGCAAACCACCATTCCTGGCTTAAGCTGGCGTGGCGTCAACCACCTCTCGGCCTGGCCCTGCAGAGCAGACAGGACCTCTGCCCCAGTGTGGCTTCTGTCCCCCAAACACACCAGCGCAAGCACGGCATGGCATCTTTTTGCCTGCGTACTTGCGTAGCCCCGTGAACGGCTACGGAGCACCGCTGGTTCATAGGACAAACCACAGGAAGAGGCCATGGAGGAAGAAGAAGAGGAGGGGGTGGAGGAGAGAGGTGTGTCACAACCAGTAGTAGCATTTTGGAGGCGTGGCGGTGGGACAACCTCCAACACTACTGCACCTTGTCCTGAATCCTTCCCAGCTGCCAAAAGAGTGACCCAATGGGCCGTGAAAGAAAGGTAACGTCCCTGTCCATGCCTGCTGGACCATGAGTCAGCGGTAATATGCACCTTACCGCTGACCGCCCTGTCCAGCGAGGCCAAGACATTGCCTTCCACATGCCGGTAGAGAGCCGGAATAGCCTTCCGTGAGAAAAAGTGGCGTTTGGGAACCTGCCACTGAGGAACCGCACATTGCACAAACTCACGGAAGGGGGCCGAGTCTACCAACTGAAAAGGCAGCAGTTGAAGCGCTAGCAATTTAGCCAAGCTAGCATTCAACCGCTGGGCATGTGGATGGCTGGGAGTGAACTTCTTTCGACGGTCCAGCAGCTGGGGCAGGGAAATTTGCCTGCTAGAATCGGACGTCGGTGTACTGCTAGCAGAGTGGGCGCAAGTACTTGGCTGTGACACACCTAATTCTACACCTTCATTCCTCTCAGTGCATGTTTCAGAGAGGACTGAAGTTATAGTGGGGTTGGAGATCCCAGCTGATGCGGTGCAAGGAGAGGTCCGCTTTGTTCTTTGGTGTGGGTCTTTGAGGTAGGCTTGCCAACGAGCTGCATGGCAGGTCAACATATGTCTGGTCAGGCATGTGGTACCCAAGCGGCTGATGTTTTGGCCACGCGATATACGCTTGAGACATATGTTGCAAACAGCAGCTGTGCGATCTGATGCACTAGCCTCAAAAAAGGCCCACACCAAAGAACTTTTTGAATGACGGGCAGAGGCAGCGCCCTGCACAGGCGGAGCTCTGCGGTGTGATTCCGTCGGTGTACTGCCCTTACGCTGGCCACCAAAGGGCATCCTGCCTCGTTGGAGATGTGCCTCCTCCTCATCCTCCTCCTCCTCCTCTCTCCTATTAGGCACCCACGTGGAGTCAGTGACCTCATCATCCCCTCCCTCCTCATCACTGGAGCCAATCTGGCAGTATGCTGCAGCTGCTGGAACATGACTGCCAGATTGGTGTCCTTCTTGAGCATCCCCTCTGTCTGCTCTCACGCTACTGCCTTCCTCTAGCTGGGTTTCATCATCAGACCCTTCGAAACGCTGGGCATCCTCCTGGAGCATGTACCCAACACTGTGCTGAAACAGTTCGGGGGACTCCTCAGGAGGAGGACATGGTGGGTCTAGGGAAGGAGTGACTGATGATTTGTCTGACATTGATACCAGGGAAGACGACGCTTTGGCAGCTGCTTTTCCAGTACCCTGAGCCTGGGTGAGAGAGGATGAGGAGGAGGAGGAGGGCTTGGTCATCCACTCTACCAAGTCTTCGGCATGATGTGGCTCAACATGTCCAGCTGCCGAAAAGAAGGACAAGCGTGTCCCATGGCCATGTGCTGATGACAATGCACCGCGTCCACGACCAGCACTGTTGCCCCCAGACACAGAGCCTGCTTGCCCTCTTTTATTGCCTCCTGAATGTCTGCCTCTCCTTGTTTGCCTTCCAGACATTCTAATAGATGGCCTGCAGGGAGATGGGAAAAAAGCAATAAGGGCTACCTTGAGGTGTCCTTCTCTGTCCCTTGAAACAAGGACTTTCACAGTGAAAGAAACTGACACTGTCCCTACCTAGAGTTTTCTGTCCCTAGAATAAATGTTTTTTTTAATCACAATATAGCACAAGGACAATTCACTCAATGTCTCTCCAGGTCCCTGGAAACAAGGACTTGCAGAGTGAAAGAAACTGACACTGTCCCTACCTAGAGTTTTCTGTCCCTAGAATAAATGTTTTTTTTAAGCACAATATAGCACAAGGACAATTAACTCACTGTCCTTACAGGTCCCTGGAAACAAGGACTTGCAGAGTGAAAAAAAAAAAACACTCTCCCTACCTACAGTTTTCTGTCCCTAGAAAAAATGTTTTTTTTAATCACAATATAGCACAAGGAAAATTAACTCACTGTCCTTACAGGTCCCTGGAAACAAGGACTTGCAGAGTGAAAGAAACTGACACTGTCCCTACCTAGAGTTTTCTGTCCCTAGAATAAATGTTTTTTTTAAGCACAATATAGCACAAGGACAATTAACTCACTGTCCTTACAGGTCCCTGGAAACAAGGACTTGCAGAGTGAAAGAAAAAAAACACTCTCCCTACCTACAGTTTTCTGTCCCTAGAAAAAATGTTTTTTTTAAGCACAATATAGCACAAGTAAAATTAACTCACTGTCCTTACAGGTCCCTGGAAACAAGGACTTGCAGAGTGAAAGAAAAAAAACACTCTCCCTACCTACAGTTTTCTGTCCCTAGAAAAAATGTTTTTTTTAATCACAATATAGCACAAGGAAAATTAACTCACTGTCCTTACAGGTCCCTGGAAACAAGGACTTGCAGAGTGAAAGAAACTGACACTGTCCCTACCTAGAGTTTTCTGTCCCTAGAATAAATGTTTTTTTTAAGCACAATATAGCACAAGGACAATTAACTCACTGTCCTTACAGGTCCCTGGAAACAAGGACTTGCAGAGTGAAAGAAAAAAAACACTCTCCCTACCTACAGTTTTCTGTCCCTAGAAAAAATGTTTTTTTTAAGCACAATATAGCACAAGTAAAATTAACTCACTGTCCTTACAGGTCCCTGGAAACAAGGACTTGCAGAGTGAAAGAAAAAAAACACTCTCCCTACCTACAGTTTTCTGTCCCTAGAAAAAATGTTTTTTTTAATCACAATATAGCACAAGGAAAATTAACTCACTGTCCTTACAGGTCCCTGGAAACAAGGACTTGCAGAGTGAAAGAAACTGACACTGTCCCTACCTAGAGTTTTCTGTCCCTAGAATAAATGTTTTTTTTTAATCACAATATAGCACAAGGACAATTAACTCACTGTCCTTACAGGTCCCTGGAAACAAGGACTTGCAGAGTGAAAGAAACTGACACTGTCCCTACCTAGAGTTTTCTGTCCCTAGAATAAATGTTTTTTTTAAGCACAATATAGCACAAGGACAATTAACTCACTGTCCTTACAGGTCCCTGGAAACAAGGACTTGCAGAGTGAAAGAAAAAAAACACTCTCCCTACCTACAGTTTTCTGTCCCTAGAAAAAATGTTTTTTTTAAGCACAATATAGCACAAGTAAAATTAACTCACTGTCCTTACAGGTCCCTGGAAACAAGGACTTGCAGAGTGAAAGAAAAAAAACACTCTCCCTACCTACAGTTTTCTGTCCCTAGAAAAAATGTTTTTTTTAATCACAATATAGCACAAGGAAAATTAACTCACTGTCCTTACAGGTCCCTGGAAACAAGGACTTGCAGAGTGAAAGAAACTGACACTGTCCCTACCTAGAGTTTTCTGTCCCTAGAATAAATGTTTTTTTTAAGCACAATATAGCACAAGGACAATTAACTCACTGTCCTTACAGGTCCCTGGAAACAAGGACTTGCAGAGTGAAAGAAAAAAAACACTCTCCCTACCTACAGTTTTCTGTCCCTAGAAAAAATGTTTTTTTTAAGCACAATATAGCACAAGTAAAATTAACTCACTGTCCTTACAGGTCCCTGGAAACAAGGACTTGCAGAGTGAAAGAAAAAAAACACTCTCCCTACCTACAGTTTTCTGTCCCTAGAAAAAATGTTTTTTTTAATCACAATATAGCACAAGGAAAATTAACTCACTGTCCTTACAGGTCCCTGGAAACAAGGACTTGCAGAGTGAAAGAAACTGACACTGTCCCTACCTAGAGTTTTCTGTCCCTAGAATAAATGTTTTTTTTTAATCACAATATAGCACAAGGACAATTAACTCACTGTCCTTACAGGTCCCTGGAAACAAGGACTTGCAGAGTGAAAGAAACTGACACTGTCCCTACCTAGAGTTTTCTGTCCCTAGAATAAATGTTTTTTTTAAGCACAATATAGCACAAGGACAATTAACTCACTGTCCTTACAGGTCCCTGGAAACAAGGACTTGCAGAGTGAAAGAAAAAAAACACTCTCCCTACCTACAGTTTTCTGTCCCTAGAAAAAATGTTTTTTTTAAGCACAATATAGCACAAGTAAAATTAACTCACTGTCCTTACAGGTCCCTGGAAACAAGGACTTGCAGAGTGAAAGAAAAAAAACACTCTCCCTACCTACAGTTTTCTGTCCCTAGAAAAAATGTTTTTTTTAATCACAATATAGCACAAGGAAAATTAACTCACTGTCCTTACAGGTCCCTGGAAACAAGGACTTGCAGAGTGAAAGAAACTGACACTGTCCCTACCTAGAGTTTTCTGTCCCTAGAATAAATGTTTTTTTTAAGCACAATATAGCACAAGGACAATTAACTCACTGTCCTTACAGGTCCCTGGAAACAAGGACTTGCAGAGTGAAAGAAAAAAAACACTCTCCCTACCTACAGTTTTCTGTCCCTAGAAAAAATGTTTTTTTTAAGCACAATATAGCACAAGTAAAATTAACTCACTGTCCTTACAGGTCCCTGGAAACAAGGACTTGCAGAGTGAAAGAAAAAAAACACTCTCCCTACCTACAGTTTTCTGTCCCTAGAAAAAATGTTTTTTTTAATCACAATATAGCACAAGGAAAATTAACTCACTGTCCTTACAGGTCCCTGGAAACAAGGACTTGCAGAGTGAAAGAAACTGACACTGTCCCTACCTAGAGTTTTCTGTCCCTAGAATAAATGTTTTTTTTAATCACAATATAGCACAAGGACAATTAACTCACTGTCCTTACAGGTCCCTGGAAACAAGGACTTGCAGAGTGAAAGAAACTGACACTGTCCCTACCTAGAGTTTTCTGTCCCTAGAATAAATGTTTTTTTTAAGCACAATATAGCACAAGGACAATTAACTCACTGTCCTTACAGGTCCCTGGAAACAAGGACTTGCAGAGTGAAAGAAAAAAAACACTCTCCCTACCTACAGTTTTCTGTCCCTAGAAAAAATGTTTTTTTTAATCACAATATAGCACAAGGAAAATTAACTCACTGTCCTTACAGGTCCCTGGAAACAAGGACTTGCAGAGTGAAAGAAACTGACACTGTCCCTACCTAGAGTTTTCTGTCCCTAGAATAAATGTTTTTTTTAATCACAATATAGCACAAGGACAATTAACTCACTGTCCTTACAGGTCCCTGGAAACAAGGACTTGCAGAGTGAAAGAAACTGACACTGTCCCTACCTAGAGTTTTCTGTCCCTAGAATAAATGTTTTTTTTAAGCACAATATAGCACAAGGACAATTAACTCACTGTCCTTACAGGTCCCTGGAAACAAGGACTTGCAGAGTGAAAGAAACTGACACTGTCCCTACCTAGAGTTTTCTGTCCCTAGAATAAATGTTTTTTTTAAGCACACTATAGCAGAAGCACAAAACACACTGACACTCTCCCTACCTATCCTTCTCTTTCCCTAAACTAAAGGAATCCAGGTTAAGCAAGAAAGAAATAACAGTCACTGTCCCTGCCTATGCTACTCTATCCCTGCTCCGGAACACACTACACTGGGCCGCCGTGCTGGCGGCCTTTTATAGTGTGGGGCGTGTACTAAACACCCTCAGCAATAATTGGCCACAGGCATCCTGCCTGTGGCCAATCATTGCTCTCCTCGCTGCCGGCGCTGTGATTGGCCAAGCATGCGGGGTCACAGTGCATGCTTGGCCAATCACAGCGCCTGGATGACACTGCGATGGCGTAGTGCATTGTGGGCCGTTCGCGTCACTCGAATTTGGCGCGAACGGCCCAAATCGTTCGATCTTCGTCGAACGATCGAACAGCCAATGTTCGAGTCGAACGTATGTTCGACTCGAACACGAAGCTCATCCCTACTAGGGACAGGGAAGGACAGTGAGGGAAATTCTCCTTGTGCTATAGTGTGCTAAAGCATTGATCATCAACCATCTTTAAAAAATCATTTTTTTCTAGGGACAGAAAACTATAGGTAGGGAGAGTGTCAGTGTGTTTTACTGTGATAATCCTTGTTTCTAGGGACAGGGAAGGACAGTGAGGGAAATTCTCCTTGTGCTATAGTGTGCTAAAGCATTGATCATCAACCATCTTTAAAAAAACATTTTTTCTAGGGACAGAAAACTATAGGTAGGAAGAGTGTCAGTTTCTTTCACTGTGATAATCCTTGTTTCTAGGGACAGGGAAGGACAGTGAGGGAAATTCTCCTTGTGCTATAGTGTGCTAAAGCATTGATCATCAACCGTCTTTAAAAAAACATTTTTTCTAGGGACAGAAAACTATAGGTAGGAAGAGTGTCAGTTTCTTTCACTGTGATAATCCTTGTTTCTAGGGACAGGGAAGGACAGTGAGGGAAATTCTCCTTGTGCTATAGTGTGCTAAAGCATTGATCATCAACCGTCTTTAAAAAAACATTTTTTCTAGGGACAGAAAACTATAGGTAGGAAGAGTGTCAGTTTCTTTCACTGTGATAATCCTTGTTTCTAGGGACAGGGAAGGACAATGAGGGAAATTCTACTTGTGCTATAGTGTGCTAAAGCATTGATCATCAATCAGCTTTAAAAAAACATTTTTTCTAGGGACAGAAAACTATAGGTAGTGTGAGGGGGTTAGCTCGGCAGCGGGTGTGTGTGACCCCCGGGATGGGCTCCCCACACAAAACAGGCCCAGCAAACGGAGGTTGTGGTTTTCAAAATCAAAAAAGGTGCGGTTTATTTTCTATTTACAGTGACAAAACACAGCAAAGCAAAAGAAACATAACCAAAATAAATCCTGGTCAAGTTGACCTCTGACTAAACATACAGGTTTCCTAACTAACAACTGGGATCAGCCTAGTGCTGTCCTAGTCCCTAAGTCCCTGGTTTAGTTAAAGTCCAAACAAATAGCCACACAGGCTTTGCCTCACCGCACAGGGGTTCACTCTCCCTAGACAGTCCACACAGGTCTGGTTCCAGGCATGAGCAAACACCTAATGAATCTGGGATTTTTTATAGAGGCCTAAATGAGCTGACCTGGCCTCATCAACTCCCTGTCTGTACGACGCCCCACACTCTCCCTAGAGGTATGAGTCATCCATGAGCCCACTAGCCTTATACAACTCTCCACCTAGTTGTATAAGTCGGCGTAAAGCCTGAATCTGGGCGAAATATATCTACCCCCCTGGATGCAACCAGGTGACTTTACCTTCCTGCTGTCACATACCCCCCCCTCTTGTTTTAACCTCGGGGTTGGAACACCAGCAATCAGGCATTCATGTACTCGAGACAAAGCATCCACATTCCCCATTTGAACGCCAGGGCGATGCTTTACTGTGAAGTTGAATTCCTGGAGGGCCAGGAACCACCTATTCACTCTTCTATTTGTTTCCTTGTTTTGAGCCATCCACTTTAACGGAGCGTGATCCGTAACCATGTCAAAGTGCCTACCTAGCAGGTAGTACCGAAGGGAATCTAGAGCCCACTTCACCGCTAAACACTCCTTTTCAACGGTGGCGTAATTTACCTCATGGGACTTCAACTTCCTGCTGAGGTAAATGACTGGGTGCTCTTCCCCGTTCCAGACCTGGGACAATACTGCTCCTAACCCCACATCTGATGCATCACTTTGTACGACAAAGTCTTTAGAGAAGTCGGGTGAGTACAACACTGGCTGGCTACATAAGGCTTGTTTCAAGAATTGGAATGCTGCCTCAGCCTCGGGGGTCCATTTAATCATGACCGACCCTTTCCCCTTCGTCAGGTTGGTTAGGGGCACAGCCTTAGAAGCAAAGTGGGGAATGAATCGCCGATAATACCCAGCGATTCCCAGAAAGGCTCGTACCTGCTTCTTGCTGTTGGGACGTGGCCAACTCTGGATGGCCTCGACTTTGTTGAGTTGGGGTTTTATTACTCCCCTCCCAATGGTGTACCCAAGATATTTGGCCTCCTCCTGCCCAATGGTACACTTCTTGGGGTTAGCCGTAAACCCCGCTTCCCGAACAGAGTCCAGGACTGCTTGCACTTTTGGCAGATGTGAGGCCCAATCTGTGCTATGGACAATTACGTCATCCAGGTAAGCCGCAGCATACTTCCGATGGGGCCTCAGCATCTGGTCCATTTTCCGCTGGAATGTGGCCGGCGCATTCTGTAACCCGAACGGCATTCTTTTATATTGGAACGCCCCGTCTGGGGTTACAAATGCGGTTTTCTCTTTGGCCGACTTGGCCAGGGGGATTTGCCAATACCCTTTTGTGAGGTCAAGAGTCGTCATGTATCGGGCTGTTCCCAGCCGGTCGATCAACTCATCTATACGTGGCATGGGGTAGGTGTCAAATTTTGTAACTTTGTTCAACTGACGAAAATCGTTACAAAATCGCCAGCTCCCATCCGGTTTAGGCACCAACACGATGGGACTAGACCAATCACTTTGGGACTCCTCTATCACCCCTAAGTTCAGCATTTTCTGTACTTCCTCCCGTATTGCCTCCCGTCGAGCCTCTGGGATCCGATAGGGTTTTAACTTCACCCTTTCACCGGGCGGGGTAATGATGTCATGCTCTACCCCAGATGTTTGTCCCGGCAGCTCAGAGAATACCTCCTTGTTGCGAAGCACAAACTCCTTAACCTCCTGTTGTTGGGGTTGTGACAAGGTGGCTGCTATTCCAACCTCAGGAATCACGCAACCAGTTTGAGCTGGTGACCAAGTGTCTGCGACTAGGGACTCTCTATCCCTCCAGGCTTTCAACAGATTAACGTGATAGATCTGTTCGGGCTTTCGCCTTCCTGGTTGTCTGACCTTGTAATTCACTTCGCTCACTTTTTCCATTATCTCGTAGGGGCCTTGCCATTTGGCAAGGAATTTACTTTCAACCGTAGGGACAAGTACCAATATCCTATCCCCCGGGGAAAAGGTACGGGTCTTGGCTCCACGGTTGTACACTCTCTGCTGTGCCAACTGCGCTTGGGCCAAATGTTCCTTCACGATGGGCATTACCTGTGCAATTCGATCTTGCATCAGGGCGACATGCTCAATCACACTCCTGTGGGGAGAACTCTCACTTTCCCAAGTTTCCTTGGCAATATCCAACAGCCCTCTTGGGTGTCTCCCATACAGTAACTCAAAGGGGGAGAATCCCGTAGAGGATTGGGGCACCTCCCTAATAGCAAACATCAAATAAGGAAGTAAACAGTCCCAATCCTTTCCATCTCTATCCACCACTTTCTTCAACATTTGTTTTAGGGTTTTGTTGAATCTTTCAACCAGCCCATCGGTTTGGGGGTGATACACAGACGTACGCAATTGCGTCACTTTGAACAATTTACACAGCTCTTTCATAACCCGGGACATAAAGGGTGTACCTTGGTCCGTAAGCAGTTCTTTACAAATACCCACCCGGCTAAAAACAAGAGATAGCTCTTTGGCTATGGTTTTGGCCGAGGTATTTCGGAGAGGGATCGCTTCTGGATAACGGGTGGCATAGTCCATTATAACTAATATGTACTGGTGCCCCCTAGCGGACTTGATTATAGGACCTACCAAATCCATGGCGATCCTCTCAAACGGGACCTCAATGATGGGTAGAGGGACCAGCGGGCTACGGAAATGTGGCATCGGGGCCAACCTCTGACACACAGGGCAGGAGGAACAATAATTTTCTACGTCCTTCATCACCCCCGGCCAATAGAATCTCTGTAATACCCTCTCTCGGGTTTTCTCTGTCCCCAGATGACCTCCAAGAATGTGCCCATGGGCCAACTCCAACACCAACTTCCTGTAAGGTTTGGGCACCACAAGCTGCTCAACGGTTTCTTCTGCCCTTTTTGCCACCCGATACAGTAGGTCCTTCTCTACGCTGAAGTATGGGTAAGTGCAGGTATTATCTGGGTTCACTAACTCGCCATCTATTTTCACTACGTTTTCCCGTGCTTTTATTAGGGCGGGGTCTTTCAACTGTTCTGTGGCAAAGTTTTCCCTGTGAACCTCAAGATCAGAAAACTCCACAGACGGTAGGTTTTCGTCTGAGGAGGTGGGCTCCTCTCCAGTTTCTTGAGTCTCCCCTGCCAATACTGATAAGGGAAATTCCGGAGAGTCCTCACCACTCTCAGGGGGGTTCTGGCTATCACATTCCTGGTACATAGGGGCAACAGTGAGGGGCTCAGGATCATCCCACAGTTCCCAGAACTTCGGAAAATCCCTTCCCACAATGGCGTCATGCGGTAACTGAGATACTAAGCCCACTGGATGAGAGAGGGTACCTTTGGGGGTCTCGAAACACACTGTAGTCACTGGATACTCTCGGGTGTCCCCATGCACACAAATAACAGCTACCTTGCTATTCCCAGAGACCTCTGTTTTAACTAACTCAGCCTTTATCAGGGTCACAAGGCTACCTGAATCCAGCAATACCACAACATTTCTACCATTAACACACATTTTGCATAAATGTTTCTCAGTTCCTCGAATGGCAGTGCATGCGACTGTCGCACACAGCGACTGACGTCTGCCCGTCAGAAAGTCACACTGCATGGGTTCCTCCACAACCGGGCAATTGGCTGCAATATGTCCCGCTTGCCGGCAGCGGTAGCAAACGATCCTTCTTGCCGCCTCTTGAGCCGCTGATTTCCCAGGCTGTTCTCGCCAAACTTGGGGTAGAGCTCCCACCCTCTCACTCTCTCCACCCTCACCCCTTGGAATCCTCTTATCCGCCCCTGGGGATGGTCTGGTCTTAGGGTGGAAAGTCCGAGTGTCTCTGGAAGAGGCCGTCAGGTTCTCTGTAGCCAAGTATTTCTCCACACGATCCACAAGACCATCGGCCGTCTCTGGGTCTCCATGGCTTACCCACTTTTGGATGGCAGTAGGAAGAGCTCTCAAAAACCGATCCATTACAACACGTTCCACAATCTTTGGTGCGGACAAAGTCTCTGGCTGTAGCCACTTTCTGCTCAGGTGAATGAGATCATACATTTGAGACCTGGGGGGTTTTCCAAGCTGGAAAGTCCAGTTATGCACACGCTGAGCCCGGACAGCCTGGGTGACACCCAGCCTTGCCAATATTTCAGCTTTTAGCATCACATAGTCTTTTGCTTGGTTAGGCTCTAGGTCATAGTAAGCTTTCTGCGATTCACCAGTTAACAGAGGAGCCACCAGTCCAGCCCACTGCTCCTCAGGCCACTTTTCTCTTTCAGCGGTCCTTTCAAATGTGGTCAAAAATACCTCTGGATCATCCTCTCCAGTCATTTTTGTCAATAAACGACTCACCCCAAAGGACGCGGTATTAGTGGGACGGCTTTCCTCACTGGTCTGCGGACGTTGCTGCATTACTGCTTCCATCTGTTGTTGTAGTCTCTGCTCTTGCTTCTGCAACAGGTCTATGAAGCGGGCCTCAGATTGCTGCTGGGCTCGTTGCTGAGCCTCCAGACTCTGTTGCAAAGTTGCGTTTGTCTGCTGCTGGGCTGCAAGGCTCCTTTGCAAACCTGCATTTGTCTGCTGTTGATTGGCATTTGCTAGAGCCAGCTGCTTCAGTATCTCCTCCATGCTGGCTTAAAAAAAACTGCCTGCATTCTCCACCAACTGTGAGGGGGTTAGCTCGGCAGCGGGTGTGTGTGACCCCCGGGATGGGCTCCCCACACAAAACAGGCCCAGCAAACGGAGGTTGTGGTTTTCAAAATCAAAAAAGGTGCGGTTTATTTTCTATTTACAGTGACAAAACACAGCAAAGCAAAAGAAACATAACCAAAATAAATCCTGGTCAAGTTGACCTCTGACTAAACATACAGGTTTCCTAACTAACAACTGGGATCAGCCTAGTGCTGTCCTAGTCCCTAAGTCCCTGGTTTAGTTAAAGTCCAAACAAATAGCCACACAGGCTTTGCCTCACCGCACAGGGGTTCACTCTCCCTAGACAGTCCACACAGGTCTGGTTCCAGGCATGAGCAAACACCTAATGAATCTGGGATTTTTTATAGAGGCCTAAATGAGCTGACCTGGCCTCATCAACTCCCTGTCTGTACGACGCCCCACACTCTCCCTAGAGGTATGAGTCATCCATGAGCCCACTAGCCTTATACAACTCTCCACCTAGTTGTATAAGTCGGCGTAAAGCCTGAATCTGGGCGAAATATATCTACCCCCCTGGATGCAACCAGGTGACTTTACCTTCC
This sequence comes from Rana muscosa, assembly GCA_029206835.1. Taxonomy (NCBI): domain Eukaryota; kingdom Metazoa; phylum Chordata; class Amphibia; order Anura; family Ranidae; genus Rana; species Rana muscosa. The sequence continues at coordinate 76,894,301 of CM055127.1, forward strand.
TGCTGTCACAGTAGGAAGAGTGTCAGTTTCTTTCACTGTGATAATCCTTGTTTCTAGGGACAGGGAAGGACAGTGAGGGAAATTCTCCTTGTGCTATAGTGTGCTAAAGCATTGATCATCAACCATCTTTAAAAAAACATTTTTTCTAGGGACAGAAAACTATAGGTAGGAAGAGTGTCAGTTTCTTTCACTGTGATAATCCTTGTTTCTAGGGACAGGGAAGGACAGTGAGGGAAATTCTCCTTGTGCTATAGTGTGCTAAAGCATTGATCATCAACCGTCTTTAAAAAAACATTTTTTCTAGGGACAGAAAACTATAGGTAGGAAGAGTGTCAGTTTCTTTCACTGTGATAATCCTTGTTTCTAGGGACAGGGAAGGACAGTGAGGGAAATTCTCCTTGTGCTATAGTGTGCTAAAGCATTGATCATCAACCGTCTTTAAAAAAAACATTTTTTCTAGGGACAGAAAACTATAGGTAGGAAGAGTGTCAGTTTCTTTCACTGTGATAATCCTTGTTTCTAGGGACAGGGAAGGACAGTGAGGGAAATTCTACTTGTGCTATAGTGTGCTAAAGCATTGATCATCAATCAGCTTTAAAAAAACATTTTTTCTAGGGACAGAAAACTATAGGTAGGAAGAGTGTCAGTTTCTTTCACTGTGATAATCCTTGTTTCTAGGGACAGGGAAGGACAGTGAGGGAAATTCTCCTTGTGCTATAGTGTGCTAAAGCATTGATCATCAATCAGCTTTAAAAAAACATTTTTTCTAGGGACAGAAAACTATAGGTAGGAAGAGTGTCAGTTTCTTTCACTGTGATAATCCTTGTTTCTAGGGACAGGGAAGGACAGTGAGGGAAATTCTCCTTGTGCTATAGTGTGCTAAAGCATTGATCATCAACCATCTTTAAAAAAACATTTTTTCTAGGGACAGAAAACTATAGGTAGGAAGAGTGTCAGTTTCTTTCACTGTGATAATCCTTGTTTCTAGGGACAGGGAAGGACAGTGAGGGAAATTCTCCTTGTGCTATAGTGTGCTAAAGCATTGATCATCAACCGTCTTTAAAAAAACATTTTTTCTAGGGACAGAAAACTATAGGTAGGAAGAGTGTCAGTTTCTTTCACTGTGATAATCCTTGTTTCTAGGGACAGGGAAGGACAGTGAGGGAAATTCTCCTTGTGCTATAGTGTGCTAAAGCATTGATCATCAACCATCTTTAAAAAAACATTTTTTCTAGGGACAGAAAACTATAGGTAGGAAGAGTGTCAGTTTCTTTCACTGTGATAATCCTTGTTTCTAGGGACAGGGAAGGACAGTGAGGGAAATTCTCCTTGTGCTATAGTGTGCTAAAGCATTGATCATCAACCGTCTTTAAAAAAACATTTTTTCTAGGGACAGAAAACTATAGGTAGGAAGAGTGTCAGTTTCTTTCACTGTGATAATCCTTGTTTCTAGGGACAGGGAAGGACAGTGAGGGAAATTCTACTTGTGCTATACTGTGCTAAAGCATTCCTCATCAACCATCTTTGAAATCCTTGTTTTTTGGACAGTCAGGGAAATTGTCGTTGTGCTATTCTGTGCGAAAGCAATCATCCTCAACCATATTTAGAAATCCTTAAGTAAAGGGACAGAGAAGGACACCTGAAGGTAGCCCTTATTGCTTTTTTCCAATCTCCCTGCAGGCCATCTATTAGAATGTCTGGAAGGCAAACAAGGAGAGGCAGACAGTCAGGAGGCAATAAAAGAGGGCAAGCAGGCTCTGTGTCTGGGGGCAACAGTGCTGGTCGTGGACGCGGTGCATTGTCATCAGCACATGGCCATGGGACACGCTTGTCCTTCTTTTCGGCAGCTGGACATGTTGAGCCACATCATGCCGAAGACTTGGTAGAGTGGATGACCAAGCCCTCCTCCTCCTCCTCATCCTCTCTCACCCAGGCTCAGGGTACTGGCAAAGCAGCTGCCAAAGCGTCCTCTTCCCTGGTATCAATGTCAGACTCATCATCAGTCACTCCTTCCCTAGACCCACCATGTCCTCCTCCTGAGGAGTCCCCCGAACTGTTTGAGCACAGTGTTGGGTACATGCTCCAGGAGGATGCCCAGCGTTTCGAAGGGTCTGATGATGAAACCCAGCTACAGGAAGGCAGTAGCGTGAGAGCAGACAGAGGGGATGCTCAAGAAGGACACCAATCTGGCAGTCATGTTCCAGCAGCTGCAGCATACTGCCAGATTGGCTCCAGTGATGAGGAGGGAGGGGATGATGAGGTCACTGACTCCACATGGGTGCCTAATAGGAGAGAGGAGGAGGAGGAGGATGAGGAGGAGGCACATCTCCAACGAGGCAGGATGCCCTTTGGTGGCCAGCGTAAGGGCAGTACACCGACGGAATCACACCGCAGAGCTCCGCCTGTGCAGGGCGCTGCCTCTGCCCGTCATTCAAAAAGTTCTTTGGTGTGGGCCTTTTTTGAGGCTAGTGCATCAGATCGCACAGCTGCTGTTTGCAACATATGTCTCAAGCGTATATCGCGTGGCCAAAACATCAGCCGCTTGGGTACCACATGCCTGACCAGACATATGTTGACCTGCCATGCAGCTCATTGGCAAGCCTACCTCAAAGACCCACACCAAAGAACAAAGCGGACCTCTCCTTGCACCGCATCAGCTGGGATCTCCAACCCCACTATAACTTCAGTCCTGTCTGAAACATGCACTGAGAGGAATGAAGGTGTAGAATTAGGTGTGTCACAGCCAAGTAGTTGCGGCCACTCTGCTAGCAGTACACCGACGTCCGATTCTAGCAGGCAAATTTCCCTGCCCCAGCTGCTGGACCGTCGAAAGAAGTTCACTCCCAGCCATCCACATGCCCAGCGGTTGAATGCTAGCTTGGCTAAATTGCTAGCGCTTCAACTGCTGCCTTTTCAGTTGGTAGACTCGGCCCCCTTCCGTGAGTTTGTGCAATGTGCGGTTCCTCAGTGGCAGGTTCCCAAACGCCACTTTTTCTCACGGAAGGCTATTCCGGCTCTCTACCGGCATGTGGAAGGCAATGTCTTGGCCTCGCTGGACAGGGCGGTCAGCGGTAAGGTGCATATTACCGCTGACTCATGGTCCAGCAGGCATGGACAGGGACGTTACCTTTCTTTCACGGCCCATTGGGTCACTCTTTTGGCAGCTGGGAAGGATGCAGGACAAGGTGCAGTAGTGTTGGAGGTTGTTCCGCCGCCACGCCTCCAAAATGCTACTACTGGTTGTGACACACCTCTCTCCTCCACCCCCTCCTCTTCTTCTTCCTCCATGGCCTCTTCCTGTGGTTTGTCCTCTGAACCAGCGGTGCTCCGTAGCCGTTCAAGGGGCTACGCAAGTACGCAGGCAAAAAGATGCCATGCCGTGCTTGCGCTGGTGTGTTTGGGGGACAGAAGCCACACTGGGGCAGAGGTCCTGTCTGCTCTGCAGGGCCAGGCCGAGAGGTGGTTGACGCCACGCCAGCTTAAGCCAGGAATGGTGGTTTGCGACAATGGCACCAACCTCCTCTCCGCCCTCCGACAGGGACAACTGACCCATGTGCCCTGTGTGGCTCACGTCCTTAACCTGGTGGTGCAGCGGTTCTTGGGCAGGTACCCGGGCTTACAGGATGTCCTGAGGCAGGCCAGGAAAGTCTGTGTGCATTTCCGCAGATCTTATAATGCCAGTGCTCGCCTGGCTGAGCTGCAAAAGGAGTTGAACCTGCCCAAGAACCGCCTTATATGTGACATGCCCACCAGGTGGAACTCAACGTTGGCCATGCTGCAGCGGCTGCACACGCAGCAGAGGGCCATCAATGAGTACCTGTGCGACTACGGCACCAGGACAGGGTCAGGGGAGCTTGGTTTTTTTTCTCCACGCCAGTGGGGCATGATCAGGGATGCATGCACTGTCCTGGCACCATTTGAGGAGGCCACGAGGATGGTGAGCAGTGACAGTGCATGCATCAGTGACACTGTACCTCTTGTCCACCTGTTGGAGCACACGCTGCATGAAATAATGGACAGGGCACTTGAGGCAGAACAGAGGCAGGAAGAGGAGGACTTCCTTGCCTCTCAAGGCCCCCTTTACCCAGACAGTGTTCCTTCTGTCCCACCCATCGCACAGGAAGAGGAGGAGGAGGAGGAGGAGGAGGAGGATTGTGTCAGCATGGAGGTGGAGGCTGGCACTCAGCATCATCAGCAGCAGTCTTTTAGGGATGATTTACAGTCCCAAGAAACCAGTGGACTTGTACGTGGCTGGGAGGAGGTGGCTGCGGATCATGTCGTCCTTAGTGACCAAGAGGACTCCGGACCGAATGCCTCAGCAAACCTACGCTGCATGGCCTCCCTGATCCTGCAAAGTCTGCGGAAGGATCCTCGTATTCTTCGGATCAAGGAGAGGGACCATTACTGGCTAGCCACTCTCCTTGATCCACGGTACAAGGGTAAGGTTGCGGACCTTATGTTACCGTCGCAGAGGGAGCAGAGGATGAGACAACTCCGGGAGGCCTTGCAGAAAGGTCTGTGCAACGCGTTCCCAGAGACTGGGAGGTTACAAACTCCTGGTCCTGGACAACGAGTTGCTGAGGCTTCGGCCAGTCAAAGAAGGAGCGGTGGGGAAGGTGGCCGTCTGACCGATGCGTTCAGACAATTCTTTAGTCCGCAGCCCCAAAGTATGATCGGTTCCAGCAACCATCGCCAGCGTCTGATAAACATGGTGCAGGAATATCTAGGGGCAAGGTCAGACTTGGACACCTTCCCCACCGAAAATCCTCTGGCTTACTGGGTCTTGAGGATGGATCACTGGCCAGAGCTTGCACAGTATGCAATTGAGCTACTGGCCTGTCCTGCATCCAGCGTTCTTTCGGAACGCACATTCAGTGCTGCTGGAGGATTTGTCACGGATCACAGGGTGCGCCTGTCCACCGACTCGGTTGATCGACTGACTTTCATCAAGATGAACCAGTCTTGGATCACCACCAGCTACCACACACCTGATGCTGATATAACAGACTAATTGATTTTAACATGTCACATCCCTTCAAGACTGATGCTGATGCTGAGTGCCTGTGCTGTTATGTTGACTGGCTATTCTCCTCCTCCGAGTCCTCAATGATACGATTGATGATGATAGCTTGGAAGATCATTTTTGTTTATGGGTGCCGCCACCAGTGGCTAAGGCCCAATTTTTCAGCCCCTGTTTTACAGGGGCGTGTAATTACAATTTTTTTAGCAATAATTTGCCATAGGGCTCATTGCTGTGCTCCAAGTACAGTATCTGTGAGGGGTTGGAGTGTTGTGGCACCAGTGCCTAAGGCCCAATTTTTCAGCCCCTGTTTAACAGGGGCGTGTCATTACAATTTTTGAAGCAATACTTTGCAACAGGGCTCATTGCTGTGCTCCAAGTACAGTATCTGTGAGGGGTTGTAGTGTTGTGCCACCAGTGCCTAAGGCCCAATTTTTCAGCCCCTGTTCAACAGGGGCATGTAATTACAATTCTTGATCTAATAATTCACAGCAGGGCCCATTGCTGCACCCACCAAGAGTAACTCTGAGGGCTTACAGTGTTGTGGCAACGCCACCACCACCACCACCACGAAAGGCCCAATTTTTCAGCCCCTGTTCAAAAGGGGCATGTAATTACAATTCTTGATCTAATAATTCACAGCATGGCCCATTCCTGCACCCACCAAGAGTAACTCTGAGGGCTTACAGTGTTGTGGCAACACCACCACCACCACCACCACGAAAGGCCCAATTTTTCAGCCCCTGTTCAACAGGGGCATGCAATTACAATTCTTGATCTAATAATTCACAGCAGGGCCCATTGCTGCACCCACCAAGAGTAACTGTCAGGGCTTACAGTGTTGTGGCACCAGCACCACCATCAAAGGCCCAATTTTTACTACCACTGTTCAACAATTATATGTAATTAAAATTCCTGATATAATAGTTGACAGCAGGGCGTTCCAGCACCAACCAAGAGTAACTGTGAGTGCTTACAGTGTTGTGCCAACACCAACAACTAAGGGGCCTATTTCTGCAGAGTATATACGGCAGGTCCCTACTTTCAAACATCCAACTTACAAACGACTCCTACTTGCAAATGCAAGAAGACAACAGGAAGTGAGAGGAAATCTACCCCTTGGAAGGAAAATTCTCTCCTGTAAGAATTAATATGGGAGAAAGGTGTCTCCTCTGTACTGATGCTTTATCAGCAATCCTTGTTTCAAGAAAAACACCACATTTCAAAAACAGTTGTCATTGGGACGGAAAGTGAGGTGAAATGTTCTGAACAGGGGCACAGACAGCAAAACAAATGTTACAGGGGTGATAACCCTTACCTATGTTTTCCAAAAAGTTTAAAAATAGATTTTTGGGCTGGAGCTACACTTAAATAATGTACCTGTTCAAAATTACAAACAGATTCTACATAAGAACAAACCTACAGTCCCTGTCTTGTATGCACCGCCTGTATACGGCTGTTCAGAGTATATAGGGCCTTTTTTATTTTATGTGCGGGGTTCCCCTTAATATCCATACAAGACCCAAAGGGGCTGGTAATGGGCTGGGGTAGGGGGGGGGGGGGGGGTCATGGGGTAGCTATGCCATTTTTCTTAAAGATTTTCATCCATATTACCGGGACCAGACATTACATTAAAGCCGCAAGCAGTTTTAAATGGCTTTTTTTTCCTTTAGAAGTGTCATTTTGTGCAGGGACAGTTCTAAACACGGGAAACACGTGGCACTTCACAGGCATACTTTAGACACCCCCCAGGTACGATATTTAAAGGAATATTTGACTTTTTTTTTTTCACTTTATGCATCATTAAAATGACTGCTTCCGAAAAACGACCGCTTTTAAAACTTCTTTTTGCATTGATACATGTCCCCTGGTGCAGAACCCGGGTTCCCAAACCCTTTTTAGGACAATAACATGCATAATAGTCGTTATAATTAGCACTTTAGAATTCGAACGTTCGCATCCATTGTATTTAATAGGGTTCTAATGTTCGTACAAACTTTCGGTCGGTTCGCGGGTTCTGGTGCGAACCGAACCCGGGGGTGTTCGGCTCATCACTATTTGTAATTAATAATAAAAATATTTTTGATATAACCAGTTCTGTTCCTCCTTGAAGAATCCTTTTTTTTTATTTTTTACAACCCTTCTTTTTTTCATATGCAATTTCTCGATTCAGAGGAACACACGGACACCTGGAAAATATCCATCTATGTTCGGTGCATGGTTTCTTATTTGGGCTGTTTAGGAATTGGTCTGTTTATTACTATTATCTTCCTCTCCACCCAAATTAATATATGAGATTGATTCCTTTTGACCAAACCTTTTTTGTTTTTTTAGCATGTTCTTCATTGTCTGTTCAGAGATGGGCTGGTCTGAGGCAGGGAAGTTATCTATGGCTGAGGGGTGCAGAATATCAGGAGGAGGTAAGATGAAGGATATTCTAGGGCTTTGCCCTGGGATGTCATCTTCTCTCCTGGGCTTGGATTTCACAGGGGAGGCAGGGGAAGGTGAGCGGGATGGGGAGTACTCACAGTTTGCCAGTGAAGGGAAGCCTGGGCGTTGTGGTCCACCGCCACTAGTGTAAGGAGAGGGCACAGCTGCATGTCTGTGAGAGCAGTCAGCGCCATCTTATCCTCTGCCCTCTCCCGCCAGCGAGAAGAAATCTGTCAGCTTGTGAGGTATTGTCAGCTGTTTTCTCCTCTTCAGCATCGCACCTAGGTGCCGTGTGACCCGCGGGGGGACAATCAGGTGTTTTTTGTTTAGATTTTTGTGCTGTGGAGCCACTATTAGCCGGGTGTTGTGTGGAGCAGAGAGATTAGGCAGCCATCAGTGATGTTGGCAAGCCACGCCCCCACTTTGACACTTTTTTGGGACCAGTGACATTATTACAGTGATCAGAGCTAAAAAATATGCACCGATCACTGTATAAATGACATTGTCAGGGAAGGGGTTAACCCTAGGGGGTGATCAAGGGGTTAAGTGTGTCCTAGGGAGGTACTTTCTAACTGTGGGGGGAGTGGACTGACTGGGAAAACAGAGAGAATGCTGTTCCTGATCACTAGGAACAGCTGATCGATCTCTCTGTACTCCCCTGTCAGAACAGGGATCTGCTTTGTTTACATAGGCAGATCCCCATTCTGACTCTCTGAGGAGCGATTTCGGGTGGCCGGTGAACAACAGCTCCCCCGCTGTGCAGCGAGCGCCCACGTGCCCGCAGTGTCTGGTGCACGAAACTACGTATGGGTACATCGTTATGCGCAATAGGGCCGCCCTGCCAGAGTATATATGCGGTGACCGTTTGCATGGCATTATGAAATCTGAAGACTACCAAAGGATTCTGGGGTGCAATTTAGGGCCCAGTATCAGAAAGTTGGGTCTCCATCAGAAGTCATGGGTCTTACAGCAGGATAATGACACACAGCACACGTCAAAAAGCACCCAGAAATAGTTTAAGAAAAAAGCACTGGAAAGTACTGAACTGGCCAGCAATGAGTTCAGATCTCAATCCCATACAGTCCCTATGGAGAGATCTCAAAGCAGCAGTTGGAAAAAGGAGCCCTTCCAATCTGAGAGACCTGGAGCAGTTGGTGAAAAGGGAGTGGTCCAAAATTCCAGTAGAGAGGTGTAAGAAACTCATTGATGGTTAAAGGAAGCAATTGATTTCAGTTATTTTTTCTAAGGGGTGTACCAATAATTTTGTCCAGTTCATTTTTGGAGTTTTGCGTGGAATATATCAGATTTGGATTTTTGTTTCTCCATTTTTTTTTTGTGTCATACCGATAAAAACAAAAGAAATAAACATGAGAATGCCTAAACATTTGTTATTGCAACAATTTTCTGGGCGAAGTCGTGCATTATCTGACAGAAATGCAGGGGTGCCAATATTTTTGCCCATGAATATATATATATATATATATATATATACAGTATCTCACAAAAGTGAGTACACCCCTTACATTTTTGTAAATATTTTATTATAGATTTTTATGTGACAAGAATTGACACTTAGCTACAATGTAAAGTAGTGAGTGTACAGCTTGTATAACAGTGTAAATTTGTTGTCCCCTCAAAATAACTCAACACACAGCCATTAATGTCTAAACCGATGGCAACAAAAGTGAGTACGCCCCTAAGTGAAAATGTCCAAACTGGGCCCAATAGTCAATATTTTGTGTGGCCACCATTATTTTCCAGCACTGCCTAAACCCTCTTAGGCATGGAGTTCACCAGAGCTTAAAGTGGTTGTAAACCCCTGAATCCTTTTTTTTTTTTTTTTTTACAACCTGCAAAAGAAAGACATAATGAGCTAGTATGCATAGCATACTAGCTCATTATAAATTACTTACCTGAGATCGAAGCCCCTGTAGCCCTCTGTCGCCGCTGCCTTGTTGCTCCCCTCTGCCTTCCGTGTATCGCCGCTCTGGCGCTGTGATTGGCCCCGGAGCGGCGATGACGTCACACGCATGCGCGCTCGGGCTGGCAAGCTCCATTCAGAAATTCGGCTACTATGCCGGCCCGATAGTGCGCATGCGCGCCGGTTTCAAAAGCAAATATCTCCTTAACCGTGTAGGTTAAGGAGATATTTTATGCACCTACAGGTAAGCCTTAATCTAGGCTTACCTGTAGGTGCATGTTGTGCAAGTGGGTTTACAACCACTTTAACAGGTTGCCACTGGAGTCCTTTTCCACTCCTCCATGAGGACATCACGAAGCTGGTGGATGTTAGAGACCTTGCGCTCCTCCACCTTCCATTTGAGGATGCCCCACAGATGTTCAATAGGGTTTAGGTCTGGAGACATGCTTGGCCAGTCCATCACCTTTACCCTCAGCTTCTTTAGCAAGGCAGTGGTCATCTTAGAGGTGTGTTGTCTTTGTACTCCTCACCTGGTTGCCGCCACACACGCTTGACATCATCTGAACCAAATAAGTTTATCTTGGTCTCATCAGACCACAGGACATGGTTGCAGTAATCCATGTCCTTAGTCTGATTGTCTTCATCAAACTGTTTGCGGGCTTTCTTGTGCATCATCTTTAAAAGAGGCTTCCTTCTGGGACAACAGCTATGCAGACCAATTTGATGCAGAGTGCAGCGTATGGTCTGAGCACTGACAGGCTGATCCCCCCCCCCTTCAACCTCTGCAGCAATGCTGGCAGCACTCATACGTCTATTTCCCAAAGACAACCTCTGTATATGACGCTGAGCATGTTCACTCAACTTCTTTGGTCGACCATGGCGAGGCCTGTTCTGAGTGGAACCTGTCCTGTTAAACCGCTGTATTGTCTTGCCCACCATGCTGCAGCTCAGTTTCAGGGTCTTGGCAATCTTTAATGGCTGTGTGTTGAGTTATTTTGAGGGGACAGCAAATTTACACTGTTATATAAGCTGTGCACTCACTATACATTGAAGCAAAGTGTAATTTCTTCATTTTTATCTTCAGTACTTCAGTTTCTTCAGTGTTATCACATGAAAAGGTGAAAAGATAGAATACAATATTTACAAAAAATGTGAGGGGTGTACTCACTTTTGTGAGATGCTGTATATATATATATATATATATATACATCATTATAAAAACATTTCTTTCCACCTCTTTTTTGTAAATTATGTTTTTATTGGTTTTTTCACAGTACAGAGAACAACACTCCACACATCGTGGAGACAGCCAGCCACAAAATTTGCCGGCGTATACAGTTATAAAACAGAACACAAATTATCACATTAAACCTGTGACACTCCCAACCCCCCCCCCCCAAAACCAACAAATTATACCTCCCCCCCCTTGCCTAGATAGGAACACAGATGTCACGGGCCAGCCACCAGATGCGGCCCGCCATGATTGAGAAGTACAGTCCAGTAGCTCCCTGCAAAAACAAGTTAGATAAAGCTTATGAAAACAGCTCCCCCCTCACCCCCAAACCCCCCCACCCAGACACAGGACCTCAGGAAAGGAGACACAACCCCATCCCTACAATTTTAATAGATCAATCGGATGCCGTATCTATAGTAGCCATCCAACCCCCCCAAATCTTGTCAAATTTAGTCAGTGCCCCCCTACTCAAATAAGTAGCTTTATAAAAGGGTATTGCTTTATTGACCAGCGCCTTCCACGCGTCAACAGTAGGAGCTACAGAACACTTCCATGATAGGATGATGCGCTTTTTAGCGTAATATAACAAAAGCATGAGTAAGGTTCGTATAGCCCTGGTAGTGGCCAGGGGTTCAACCAAATGTAGGAGACAAACCTCAACAGACATGGGGATAGATATAGATGTGACCGACCTAATACAGTCAGCAACGGCCTGCCAGTAGTGTTTAATTGGTGGACACTCCCAAAAGATGTGCATAAAGGTGGCTAAGGGTGCAGAGCATCTCCAGCAGAGAGAGCTCTGCGTCCCATACATCCTTGCCAGTCTTGCCGGAGTAAGATAAACTCTGTGCAGAAACTTATACAGGATCAGTCTGTCCCTACTCGAGACCAAACACTGAAAAGCCGTCCCCCACATGTCATCCCAATCATCTCTGTCCAACCCCGGGGCCACAGCCTCCCAAGCATCTCTGCAGGGTCTGAGTAGGAAAGCAGTTTCCGGGAACAGGTCTTTGTAAAAACTGGAAACTGGTTTTGATAGAGATTCGCTGCGCGCCAATAGCTCAAGATCACTGGGCTCCAGGCTAAGGGTCCCCCCAAACTGCGAGTGAAAGGCATGCCTCAACTGCAGATACCTGAAAAAGTGGGAGTTGGGTAAATCATACTTTTGTTTCAGTTCATCAAAGGTCAATAGGGTACCATCGGACACAACATGGGCCAAAAGCTTAATTCCACACCTCGTCCAAACCGCCGGATCCGGGTAGCAGAAAAAATGTGGTAGGTTAGGGTTCCTCCACAAGGGGAGACTAGGCAATAATCTAGTAGAGCTAGGTGACCGCAATCCCTGGACCACAGCCCAGGCCCTCATCACTGAGCGCATGGAGTGTGTCAAAGGGTAAGAAGCCCTCAGGCCCCTGTAGACCAAATGAGACAATGCCTCATAAGAGCCCACACAGGCAGCCTCCAGGGATACAGACGTATCATCCGGAGGAACAGTTAACCAGCGGTGGGCCACTGCTAATTGCCCAGCCAAAAAATATTTATGGAAGTTAGGGACTGCAAGCCCTCCCTCCCCACATGGCTGCTGCAAAATCGCCAATTTAAGGCGAGGGACGCCTCCCCGCCACAAAAAGGAGGAAATCATGGTATCAATGGATTTAAAAAGGGACTTGGGAATCCACACTGGAGAATTTCTAAGGGTATATAGCAATAGTGGCAGAACCTTCATCTTAATCAAATTGATTTTCCCTATGAGGGACAATGGGAGATTTTTCCAAGCCTGACATTTTTTAGATATTGCAATGAGTAGCGGAGAGATATTGAGATTAACAAAGTCCGTCACAGAGTTAGTGATCTGGAGCCCTAAGTATTTAATTTGAGAGACCCACTGCAAAGGAGCGTCAGGATCAGCCCGGTCAGGGACAGGGTGAGAGCACAGGGGAAGTATCTTAGACTTAGTCCAGTTAACCCGGAGCCCAGAGACTGCAGCAAATTTTTCCAAAAGTGACAACGCCGCCCGTAGAGAAGGCCCAGTATCTCTGATAAACAACACTAAGTCATCCGCATAAAGTGCTGTGGTTTCAGTTAGTGTGCCCACGCAGATGCCCTGGATTTGGGAGGAAGAACGTAGCGCAATCGCCAGAGGCTCCATGACGAGAGCAAACAGGCCGGGTGAAAGCGGACACCCCTGCCTGGTGCCCCTAGACACCGGAAAAGTCCCAGACACCCCTCCATTAAAGCGGAGGGCCGCAACCGGGTGGTCATACAACAACGAAATCCATTTAAGGAACCTGGGGCCGAACCCCATGCGTTGCAGGACATAGGTCATATAACCCCAATCAATGGAGTCAAAGGCCTTTTCCAGTTCAAAGAACACCAGAGCCCCCCCCCGAAGACACCCCAGCCCCCAACTGTGTGTGAGTAAACACCTGTCTCAGGTTTATATCAGTGGCTTTCTGGGGCATGAATCCAGTCTGGTCAGGTGATACCAAGAGGTGTATAATTTCCATCAGTCTATTAGCTATCATTTTGGTGAGGATTTTCAGATCCATATTTAAGAGCGCTATGGGTCTATAGGAAGAACAGCAGAGAGGGTCCTTATCGGGTTTGGGGAGTAACACAACATGCGCCTCGTAGAAAGATGCCGGAAGGTCCCCTAAGTCAAAACAGTCACTATATAGTTTTAAGAGTCTGGGGGATAAAACATCCAAATACTGCCTATACCACTCTGCCGGGAGTCCATCCGGGCCCGGCGACTTAGAGTTAGGGAAAGATGCAATGGCAGACGCCAATTCTTTGTCCGTGAAGGGGGCCTCCAGACTGGCCACCACCTCCTCGGACAACTCCGGGATCTGAAGGGGACCCAGCAGGTCAGTCAGGTCCCGGTGGTCATATGGCGGGATAGCTGAATAAAGTTCCGAATAGTAGGACACAAAGGCCTGCATTATGCCCCCACTATCTCTTATTATGGTCCCATCTGGGGAAGAGACACACGGGACGACGGTATGCGCCCTAGTGTCCGCAGAGAGGCACGCCAACAGCCTCCCATTCTTATCGCCCCTGTCAAACAATTCTTCAGCCCTACTCTTGCGAGTGCAGTGGGTCAAGTCCTGAAAATGTACCAGAAGGGCCCTCCTGGCCATTTGCAGCTCAATCAGAGAAGCGGAGGAAGGCGCATTGGCATGCGTCTGTGCGCACAGAAGTTCATGGGCCTGCAACTCCTCAGATTTTGAGTTTTTCTCCATCCTAGCAGCCTTTATGGCCGACACATATGCCCCTCGTGTAGACGCTTTAAACGCGTCCCACGCCACCGGCCCACCCGCTGAGCCCTCATTATGTTGCCAATATTCCTGCAAATGGGGTGAAACCAGGGCCTCGACAGAGGGTTCGCCCACCCAACTAGGGTGTAGCCTCCACACCCTCCTGCGGCCCCGAGCAGCACAAGTCATTGCCACCCACAGGGGGGTGTGGTCAGAAAGACCCCCGGCCAGGTAACGGACCTCCTCAACGTGGGGCAAGAGAGCAGGGTTGGCAAATGCCAAATCAATACGGGAAGAGGAGGTACTGACGTGGGAAAGATAAGAGTAACCTCTTTCACCAGGATGCTTCCACCGCCAGACCTCCTCCAAAGCCGCCGCGTCTGCCCAAAGCCCAAGGTCAAGGTTCCGCGCCCTATTTGGATTTGAGGAATCCAAGGAGTAATCAAGAACATTGTTAAAATCCCCAGCCACAAATAGCCTCAGGGGGCCAAATGCGGCCACCTTGTCCAGGACCTGATAGAGAACCTCGTTTCTAAAGGGAGGGGGGACATAAACATTAACTATTGCGATTAATTGAGACTCAACAGTGAGGACCACAATAGCATAACAGCCACCCGGATCCGTCACCACATGTTCAATGTTACATACCAGTTTCTTATGGATTAAAATAGCCACCCCTCTCGCATAAGAGGAGTAGGTGGAGTGTATGGCCCTCTGTATCCAGTTCCTGTTAAGGGACAGTATCCTAGAGCCCATGACATGGGTCTCTTGTAAAAGGATAATGTGGGGACCAAGGGTTTTAAGATATTGCAGGACCAGCGAGCGTTTAAATTTAGAGTTCAACCCACGGACGTTCCATGAGATAAGTGTTAGGTCACCCATCACGTTGGAGAGAATACAATATGAGGGAAGGAGAAGAGCACCAGACAGGGGAGGCCGGGGGGGGGGGGGGGAGAACCTGAACACAGAGAGCCACGGACCACCATATAACAGCAGTTGCACAATAGGAACCATACTAGGCAAGGTACCCACCCATCTGCACCAGCTTGTGAAGCAGGGTGCAAGCGGGGTAAAAAAAATAACCCCAAACAACAAAAAAGAAAAAGGAAAAAGAAAAAAAGAAAAACAGTCCAGAAAATTAACAGTTCAACATCCCAACGCCCTGTTTGCTCTAGGCGAACCAAACCAAAAACACGCCAGAGAAAGTTTGTTCCCAGAAACCAGAGAAACAGTAGTGGATAATTCAGAGAGTTCATCCACTCAGTAGGGGGTCACTTCCAGCGGACTCGTAGTATCATCCAGCAGGGCTCCCGATGATGAACGGACCAAAGACCCCGGGTAGTAGACACAGTGCCCTCCCCCCAAAAAAAAAAAAAAAAAAAGATAATTGCAGCTAGATGACAGCACAGTATCGGATATTCATGTTGGAAACAACAACCACTTGTCCCAGCAAGGGGACAAGCAGTTCCAGAGTCAGGATTCACAACCAACCCGTCACTTGCACACCTCTCTAGGCAATGGAGTCTAGCCATTCCGCCACCTCCACAGGGGAATCAAAAAATTTTGAAGAGCCATGATGAATAACCTTTAGACGACTCGGGTACAGCATACTGTAGACCAGGTTCTTCTCCCTCAATCGCTTGCGGACATCCGTGAAAGAGCGCCTTTTCTTCTGTAAATCTGGAGAAAAGTCAGGATAGAGATGTATTATAGCATTATCATGTTTCAATTCCTGATGCTTGCGGGCCTCCGCCAGGATCAGATCCCTGTCTCTGAAGTTAAGCAGGCGGACCAGAAACGCACGTGGCCATGCGCCGGCAGGCCTCCGACCAGTGGGCACTCTATGGGCACGTTCCACAACATATACTGGTGACAGGTTCTGCAGGCCAAGGAGTTGTTTAAAAAAAGTCTCTGCAAATACAACAGGGTTGGGGCCCTCCGCACCCTCAGGGAGCCCCGCCACCCGTACATTATTGCGCCTGAGGCGATTTTCGGCGTCCTCAGAGCGCGCCATAAGGACTTTAACCTGCTGCTGCAGCTCAGACACGGAGCGCAATGTAGTGGCGGTAGTGTCCTCCACTGCAGATATGCGGTGTTCTGCTTCCGTAAGTCGGCCCCTGAACCTGTCCATGTCCTGCCTAATAAGCCCACACTCGATGGCTAGGGTATCAATCTTACCCTCCACAGAGGCCTTACTGTCTGCAATGGCCACCAGGATCGCCGCGGTGGACTGCTCCCCCAAGAGCTCCGGATCCCCACGAGATGCTGCCGAGGCTCCCTCCAGAGCAGATGTCCCGAGAGCCGCCATCCCTGGGTCCGTCTGTACCGCAATAGAGCTCAGAGACAGGGAGATGGCTGGCAAGATGGCCGCCACACGAGTGACAGGCGGCGAGAGATGGCCGGATTTCGCTGCTGCCTTCTTAGCCAAGTTACGTTTCCCAGTCATGGGGAGGACCGGGGTGTCCCCCCAGACCACAGCCCGGTGCTTGCTGAGCAGGATGGCAGGGGAATAGAAGGATTAAGGCGGATTAAGTGGACGGATGGCGGGAGCCTATGCTGCACACGTCCTTCCTCGCTCACATCCCGGCCACGCCCCCTTTCCACCTCTTTTTTAATGTAATTGCATACCCTCTGTTCTCAGATGCATAAGGAGTTAAGAGAGCTGGGGGAGGAGGAACAGCAGCACACTGGCAAAGGCGATGCGGGGGGGGGGGGGCGTGTCAGCAGAAGTCTGATCATTGGAGCAGAGCAGGCAGGCTGTGCTCTCCTGCTTCGTGTGATCAGTTTTTAATAGGAGAGCAGAGGGACTGACAGGAACACCAGGGATTTCACACAAAGGGAGCGATACAAAAAGAACAGAATACGTTTTATACAAGTACATGGTACAGCAGGCACATATCAGGAATATAACATTTGGGGTTTACATATTCTTTAAGTGTCCCCAAAACTTTACTCAACATCTAAAAGGGTCACTTCCATTAAATTATATTTGTTTATTTTTACTGGTCACGCAAATGTATAGGTTCATTGTTAACTGTACATGGAATTCTTTAAGCACCACAAAATTATTTTTATGGTTGCTACAATTACAGTAAAGTGGTCATCAAGAGAAAAAAAAAGAGCTAGGAATAAGAAAAATACAACTCAAGGAATCAAGTACCACTACAATGTAACTTTCTATTCTATTCATTATAAAGATAAGGAAAGTAAAACAAGACTTGGCAGAAAGTACCTTATTTTAAGCAGCCGGGAGAAAAAAAGTAATTTGGTAGAGGTTAGAAAGGCTTTTGATTAAAGGTGGTTGAGCTGAGGAATGTGTGATAAGACATAGTTGCTTCAGCTGTCTCACCTTTACTGAACCTAATTCAATTTCCTTTTAACCGACAATGCCTCTGTCTTTGGTCAACTGATGATAACATTACCACCTCTCTAACAATACATATATCATATATCCTATTCTGTTATTATCCGCACCGCCATCTCCTCCCGAGCTTTATAATAGTTATGTAGAATTCGTAACCAGTGGCAATCACTGTGAAAAGCAGAGCCTGCAAGTAGGTATTCATTTGTATTTGGAAATCAAAGGCAAATTTGACTGGCTGTGATACAATACAGTGTTTGACAGGCAGAAAAAATAAATGTCATTCACTCTGAAATAAAATGAGGCCTCCCTTTTTGATCTTCTAATGGATTTCAGCATTGTACCAAAATAATGTCAGTTTTTGATGTGTTCATTTTTTTGGCCATGGACTTATGCCGCGTACACACGACCGCTTTTCTCGACGTGAAAAACGGCATTTTTTTTTTTCGCCGAGAAAAACGATCGTCTGTGGGCTTTATGTCGTTTTTCTCGTTGAGAAAAACGGCAGAAAAAACGACGAGAAAAATTAGAACATGTTCTAAATTTTCACGCCGTTTTTCAGGTCGTCGTTTTTTTCATCATGAAAAATGATCGTGTGTAGGCTTTAACGACGTTAAAAAAGCGCGCATGATCAGAAGCAAGTGAGGAGAAGGGAGCGCTCGTTCTGGTAAAACTACTGTTCGGAATGGAGATGGCACATTCGTCATGCATGAAATTATTACATCGTTTAATGCAGCGCATTCTTTTCTTCGTTCTAATGCTGCAATATTCCAATTCTCTTGCTGCTGATATTCTCCCAGAGTTAGGACAATCTTTGGTCTTTATGATTTATTGTTTTATCATGATTAATCTCTATTTTGTGGAGCCAGATCTCCCTAAATACCCAAAACTTTTAAAATTTATTTTTATAATTTATTTTTTTTGCTTTAATTTGTGGTCTTAGATTTTAGACTGTTTTTACATATTATTTGCTATTTTGGAGTGTGTCAAGTTACCACAACATTATTCTTTATTCTAATTTTGCCTCAATGAGGTTAGTGTCCCTTGTTAATTTCTCAATTTTGTATCCACTGTCCCTGCCTACTCACTTACAAACTGGCTATTTAGAAGAAAAACACATGTTAATTTTGTATCTTCAAAAAAAATTCCAATTTATTATGGCCTAATAACAAATTAAAAGGTAAGCCAAAACAAAACCATATGTAAAACTACAAATCAAGAAGCCAGGAAGACGGGGCGTGGCCTGGCGCGCGGCGAGGATGGCAGCACACTAGAGGAGCTCCTCAGCCCACACGACCATTAGAAGCCCTACACCCGACCACAGGCTCTCAGATGCCGGGCAGAAGGCTGTATTCAACTCCCGCTCCCACCTGCGCCGCAATACCGGATCATCCGCAGCGAAAAACATAGCAGACATCTTTAAAACGCAACAGTCAGGCCGCAACGGATCTCCGAGATCCAAGATGGTGCCGCCGCAACACGAGGAAGACGACAGTGAGGACTCCCGACCAGCGCCTGTAGACTCTAACAGGGGTAAGCCTGCACCAGACCACCCCTTAACGTTAGCAGATATGTCTGTGATAGCCGCGGACATCAAAGCAACTTTCTCAGCGGCTATCACGGATTTGAAAACGAGCATGATAGTCATTAATGAAAAAATGGCGGCGGTGGAGCACGCAGGTCAACGCAGGGACAAGGCCATATACAGGTTAGAGCTTACCACTCAGGCCCAAACGCAGCATTTCATTGACATGAATCGGCATATAGAGGATTTGGACAATAGGGGCAGGAGGTGCAACATTAGGGTGCGGGGGATCCCCGAATCTGTCGAGCATGAACAGATTGTCCCGGCCCTCAGGAGAGTGTTCAATAGTCTATTAGAACGCCAAGAAGATATGGAGATAGACTTTGTACGGGCACATAGGGCTCTTAGACCCAGAAGCTCTGATTCAGCACCCCCAAGAGACATCATATGTTGCCTGCAGAGCTTTGGCCTTAAAGAGGATATTATGCGCAAAGCGCGGAGAAATGACAGGATCATTTTTAATGGTGCGACAATAATGTTGTTTCAGGACCTGTCCCAGATAACTCTGAGAAACAGACGGGCCCTACATCCCTTGTTGGACCGTTTGAGAGAAAGGGACCTGAAATACTCGTGGCGCTTTCCGTTCGCTTTGACTGTATCTTACAATGGTCACTTGCATATATTACGTTCTCCAGCAGACCTTCCTGAGTTTTGTGAATCGCTAGATATGGAACATGTAGCCCTCCCTGAATGGTACGCAGAATTTTTACACACTCCTCTGGAGAGGAGCCCTCCCGCCTCTCCCTTCATGTCACCTGACACCAGACTCTCTAAGAAAGCTAAGAAGGGGCGAGGTGGGAGCAGCAGACCCGACACACCGGGCAGACATGCGGGGCCTTCCAGGGACCGAAACGCAGAGTGACACTCCGCAGCATTGCTGGTACTCCCCTACTCCATGTTCCTGCTAACTGCCTACCTTTCCACCTGTGGTGAGACCTCTGTTCACGCTTTGATCAGCTACCATTACTCACCTCTCCCCTGTTGCCATGTTGGTAATTAATGTCTGAATTGGGCCCTCCGGGGTAACTATTCACCGCCTCCCTAACTTGAATCCAGGCTGGAATCCTTTCCTGACGCACAGATCGATCTGGAATACTGAGGATTGTTTGCGTCTTTATACAGCCATTATACCTAATCAACCTCCATGATCGGCCTCATTGAAATGAATGTCAGAGTTTGACCTTTGACCCTTTTTTTTTATTTTTATATATTTTGTCAGCCGCAAGGTCTACCTTCTCATCCCAAGAGATGTAGCCTTGCTCCCTAAGGGGTTTGTATCTGCGACGCCCAGATCTTCCAACCTCTATTGATTGCTTCAACTCTCTTACAGACTTATCGTGGAAGATTCTGGGTGCACTTGGTCCTCCATTTTCCGCTAATGGGGATCCGCATGTACATAGATAATATCTATGCCTATAAGTCTTTGCTCAGCGGGCCAGAAGGGGTTTATAACTACACTTATCCCGGATGCTCCCTTTTCTGTGAACGGTTGTTTATTGTTTATTGTTTTTTGTTCATTTCTTGCCTAAGAAAATTTAGTTACACCATGGTCGGGTGTACAATACATTGAAATGTTTAATATGTTTTCTCTAACTTGGTTGTGTGGGCGGTGACTGGGAGGACCCTTCCATTTTATCGGGTCTCCCTTGACATCGCTCTTCTGGGTGGGCTGTCGTCGGGTCGTGTGTCTCCCAACGACCCCACAGAGAGCTCCTTGCTCCCCCTTTTGGGAAGCAGGGATCTCTACTATAAACTGGCAACTATCCCTTCCTGGGGGGGGGGGTTTTGACCGCTCAGGAAGTGGGACGATTTCTACGCCATCTTCTTATTGTGTCTTTCTCTTTGACCTTCTGTTTCTTCATAAATCTTTATTTCTCCCTTCTCTCTTCCCCCCCTCCTCCCCCCCTCCTTTTTTTTTTTACCAAAAAAGTCTTTTCTAGAAGTGCTGTTGGATTGTTGTCTTAGTTTTCAAACACAGTTACTAATTCCCACGGTATAGTCTTAATTTTGATTTATTGCAGAGTGCTCCTAGGGACACCTCCTTTTGACCCCCCTCATGGCGTACTCTTCCCTGGGGCGACGCCCCACGGTGATATCGCATAACATCAGGGGCCTAAACATCCCAGAATGCCGCTCCACTCTTATGAAGGAACTAAAGAAAGGTAGGCCCCATTTTGTATTTCTTCAGGAGACCCATTTCAAAACCTGCCAGATACCGAGACTCACAGATTCATATTTTACTAGAGCAATCCACGCCACGAATGATGAATCTAAGTCCAAAGGGGTATCCATACTGATCAGTAGAGACGCCTCTTTTGAGTTGTCTGAACAACTCTGTGATACGCAAGGTAGATTTATATTCCTGAAGGGGACATATGCAGGCACACCTGTAACACTTGCAAACGTGTACTTTCCAAATAAAGAACATGTTAAATTCTGTCAGAAAATAGTCAGGGAACTCAAGGGGTTTGCAGCTGGTTGCACGATTCTTGGGGGGGATTTTAATGTGCCTCTGAATCCCCTCTTCAATACGTCCAATGGCAAGACATGTATCTCTTATAAGATCCTCAAGAAGTTTAAATCGCTATTGCAATCCTTGCAATTGATAGACACTTGGCGCTTCCTTGACCCGGACGGCCGCGATTACACCCACTTTTCTGTTCCCCATTCAAGATATGCCAGATTGGACTATCTGTTCATAACACAGAGGGATCTTCCCAGGGTTTCGGGGGCACATATAGGTCTTCAGACGATCTCTGATCATTCCCCCGTATCCCTTTCGCTAGACATGTCACGTCTGACCACACAACAACCCTCTTGGCGCTTGAACGCCTCGCTATTAACTGACCCAGATCTACTACCGAAAATCTCCGCCGAACTGACAAACTTTTTTAAAACTAATATCACCCCAGGGATGGACCCTTTGATCGTATGGGAGGCCCACAAATGCACTATTAGAGGGATGTTGATTGCGATGGGTTCTAAACGCAAGAAAGAAAGGGAGGCCACCATTCAGACTCTGATTACGACGATCAATTCCTTAGAGACCCAACACAAGCAAACTTTGTCGATAGACTCTGCTACTCGGCTGTTAGAGAGTAGGCGGGAATTACAGTTGTTACTTGATTCTAGAGCGAAGCGCATGCTATTTTTCAAAAAAAAATTTTACTACGAATCCGGGAATAAGACGGGCAGAGTGCTGGCCAGAGCCTTGAAGGATCATGCTTCCTTCAACAATATTGCCGGTATTAGAAACTCAGCGGGGAAACTAGATGTTGCATCAGAGGCGATTGTGGGACATTTTCATAGTTTCTATTCTAAACTCTACAACTTACCCCCCCAACATAAACAGCCACATATGGAAGGAGACAGGACACAGATTATCCAAGACTATTTAGCTAAAAGTGGTCTTCCAGCTATATCAGAGCTTGACTCTATTTCACTGGAATCCCCAATTTCCTCCTTGGAGCTCAGACAGGCTATCAAACAGCTCAAAACTGGCAAAAGCCCTGGACCGGATGGGTACTCGGCAATCTACTATAAGACCTTTATAGACACCCTAACGGAACCGCTGAAAGAGGCTCTGAACTCCCTGTCTGGGCCCAAGGAGATCACTCCCGACTTCCTGACCGCACACATAACAGTGATTCCGAAACCAGGAAAAGACCCCGGTGAATGTGCTAACTATAGGCCCATTTCCCTGTTGAATTTGGACGTGAAGTTGTTCGCAAAGGTCCTGGCCTTGAGGTTGGGCCCACTTCTGCCAAAGCTAGTTGGTTTGGAGCAGGTGGGCTTCATACCTGGCAGGGAAGCAAAGGATAACGTTACCAAAGCGTTGCTTCTGATTCACGCAACGAAGGTGCGAAGGATCGAAGGCTTTCTCCTCTCCACTGATGCGGAGAAGGCCTTAGATCGGGTGGCATGGGACTTCATGTTGGCAGTGTGTGCCCGAGTAGGCCTGGGTCCGCACATGCTGTCGTGGATTTCAGCATTATATAGGAACCCCTCTGCATACCTAAAAATAAATGGTACTCTATCTAAAAAAGTATCCATCTCTAATGGCACCAGACAGGGATGCCCATTGTCACCCCTGTTGTTTATTCTTTCATTGGAACCTGTCATAAGGACGATCCAGAATAACCCGACGGTCCACGGTTTCCAGATTCAGGATAGGGAGTTTAAAACGGCAGCATATGCTGATGATCTTTTATTCTTCCTGACCGACCCAACATTGACCGTCCCCAGTCTCTTAAAAGAATTCGCCCAATTTGGCTATTTAGCAAACTTAAAGATAAATTATTCAAAATCTGAAGCACTCAATATTTCACTCCCAGAAGCTGTACTTTCCCTGACTAAGGCCAACTCCACATTTTGGTGGGATCCCATCGCCCTCCGGTACTTAGGAACATGGCTGACCCCACAACTACAGTCTATTTACGAGGTGAATTATCCCCCCATGCTCAAAACCTGCGAAACAGATCTCAATAACTGGCATCTAGGCACCTTTTCATGGTTTGGTCGCGCGGCCATCATCAAGATGGTGGTCCTGCCTAAATTTCTATACCTGATGCGCACCATACCGACCAAGATCCCTCCGAAATTCTTTAAAGCACTAAACTCCATCATTCTGAAATTTTTATGGCACCACAAGAAACCAAGGGTGAAATTAACTACTCTGATGATGCCTAAAGAAGCAGGTGGGATTAATCTACCAAATTTTAAAAACTATTATTACGCAGCACATATAGCCAGGGTCATCGATTGGCACTGCCACGACGACACGAAAGATTGGGTTAACTTGGAAGCGACCTTAAGCGCGTTCCCGCTGATGCACTCACCATGGATCCCAGGGTCGGGCCTTTTCTCCAGTCAAAAAAGCTGTCCGATCACACATAATACATTAGACATTCTGAGAACACTCGTTAAAAAGAATAGGCCAAATATCACCACGATCCCCAGCCCTCTGACCCCGCTGAAAGACAACCCTGACTTCTCCCCGGGTATTCATAACTCCACGCTCCATTCAGCAACGACTGGTATCTCCTTACGAATGGGTGAATGCTTTCTAGGTACTAAGGTTAGAAACTGGACATCCCTTAAGACTGATTGCGACTTACCCCACCTAAAACAGTGGACTTATTTTCAGATCCGAAGTTACCTAGGTAAGTTTAGAAACTCTCCAGATCTTTACAGACCTCTGACCGAGATGGAAGAGGCCTGTCATAACAAAACCCCAGTATTTAAGGCCACCTCTCTAGCATATTCCTGGTTGCAAAACCCGGGAGAGGTGGGGGAGAGTGTACATAGGAGAGAGTGGTCCCGAGACCTAAACACGGAGATATCGGATAAACAATGGAAATATGCAAGCATCTTGGCACACAAATGCTCCATAAGTACTAAATTACAGGAAACCAGCTATAAGTTACTGACACGGTGGTATCACACGCCCGTAAGACTGCACAGATGGGATAGCCAAAAACCTGAGATATGTTGGAGATGTCAAAAGGAAAGGGGTACGTTGGCTCACATTTGGTGGCATTGTGCACTGATCACCAGCTACTGGTCAGAAGTGCGGACACTGATTAAACAGATCACTGAAACTAAGCTAAACCTAGATGCTGCTTGTTGCCTGCTTCATATATCCAGTTTTTCACTTAAGAGATACAAACATTCCCTGACAAAACACCTTTTGAATGCGGCCAAGTCCCTAATTCCCTTGTATTGGAACTCGTCTCGAGTCCCATCCATTTCTGAATGGCTAAATAAAGTAGGGGAAATAGCCACCATGGAAGACACCCTGGCCCAGGATGGTGGTAATGCGAAGAAGTTCCACGACATCTGGCTACCGTGGTTTGATTTTAAATATTCTCGGGAATATTCACATGAGGGTAGGAACACACCCTCCTAAGACTGTTCGTTACAATAACCTCTCCTGCGGCTGGCCCTTAGAAGCTGACCGCCTTTTGAGACCAATCCGTCTACTCTTCGTAATAAACGTAATACCCCCCCCCTTTTTTTTTTTTTTTTCTTCTCTCTCCCCTTCTCTCTTCTTCCCCCCCCCCCTGCTTTGATTTGCTTACCCCCTACTTTCTCTTTTCCTTTTCTTAAATCTAAACACTGCTTCAATTGAGATAGCGGATGTTGCAATAATGTTTGCTCAGAAAGTACAGGCCAATATTGCTCTTTTATCCCTTCTAACTAGAAGACACTGTTGCGTTCCCACTTTTCGACTATGTACAGATTAACATTACTTTCTATGAAGTTTGCTCAGAAGACTGGTAGTAATAACGTGTAATGGCTTTTTTCTTCACTATTCATTCACCTTTCTCTTTGTCAGTCATGACTCACGCCCGTGACTATCGCCTGACAGCAGTCTTCAGCTAAACATTGACACTGATTTTTTGCCACAATGTACTGTTTTGATCGCAATGTCTGCAGTTGCATCTGCGTCCTTTGATAAGTGTGCTTCTGTATTGTTTTTATTCTTTCTCTTAATAAAAACTTTGAATGAGAAAAAAGAAGCCAGGAAGACAGCACTGGAGACCCTGCTGAAATTAGTGCACACCCAGATCACCACAGCAAACACCAAAGCATCTGAAGACCAAAACTAGCCCCATGTGAGGCACATATCCTGGGTTCATTTTCCTCTTTTTTGTTTGACCTTCCCTGCAGCCTTCCTTGGAGGCTGTGTCCGTGGAGGAGGGACTGGAGCAGGAGCAGGGTCTGGAACAGGAGCAGGGACTGGGACGGGAGCAGGGCCTGGGACAGGAGCATGGAGTGGGGCAGGAGCATGGAGTGGGGCAGGAGCATGGAGTGGGCCAGGAACTTGGGCAAAAAAATAGGAAAGGTCCACAACATCTGTGAACTCCTTTAGTTTGTTCAACAGGCCCATATTGACCACCTTCAATATAAGTGTTTCACACTTCAGCCTCTGGTCCAGTCCCATTTGTGGCAGTTTCTCCCCAATAAGGGCAGCAAATCCCTCTGCAGCGGTGGGGGGCTCTCGGAGTGCAGCAGTAGCCTCCCTAATTATGGCCTGTGTCTCCTCCTCCATTCTAACCAGCCTCCTAGATCTTTTGGCAGGAATCCGCAGCAGAGGGATCTGGGGCCTGGTGTTGTGCTGGGTCCCACTGGGGCCTGCCTCTTCCTGGGTCCCACTGGGGCCTGCCTCTTCCTGGGTCCCACTGAGGCCTGCCTCTTCCTGGGTCCCACTGGGGCCTGCCTCTTCCTGGGTCCCACTGGGGCCTGCCTCCTCATCCTGTAAAAAAAAGGTACATCGAGTTAGTTTTGCCTTCATCTTTCACACACATTTGTCACCTCATGACATTTGGTAATTGAATGCTACTAAATATTAAAGTCAATCATTCTGACACCAGTATATATCTTTTTGGTGCCCTTAATTTGTGGCCACTGCTGTCTATTGATATGTCAGACACTTTTTTTAAACTGTTAACATTTTACACACTTTATTTGAAACGTTTACAACATTCAACTTTTATTACTCTAAATATTTTGTGAAATATTATACCTGGCTCCAAATATTTAAATCCGGCTCCTCCAGGACTTGAGGTTGTTCCTCCAAAGAGACCTCAACTTGGCTGGAGGCTTGGCTGCATGGAATGCTGGAGGGAAGGCTGGAGGGTTGGCTGGAGGGTTGGCTGGAGGGTTGGCTGGAGGGTTGGCTGCAAGGAAGGCTGGAGGTCGTTCTGGGTGGAAGGCTGGAAAGGGATTCCCTGGATTCCAGATGTTCATCAAGGAAACTCAGGTGCTGATAGTACCACAGATTTGGTATGTATCGGTCCTCTGCACCTGCTCCTGACCGCAGGGATTTTTGAACCTTATTCCTTTGAGCCCGGTATGTGCCCCTAATGGTCCCAATTTTGTTCTTCAGATCCTGTAGTGTTGCTGTGGGGATCTGAATTTTCACAAATTCCAGCAAGGTCTCCAGTGCTCTCTTCCTGGCTTCTTTATTTTTATTATTTTTATTTTTAGTCTCCCATAAAATTGGAAGATTTTTCCATCTTTGGAGGAATTCCAGCATAAAATCGGGGTCCTTAAATGCCTTCATTATCTGTGCAATTCAAAACCAAAAACCAAAAAAGGAATGTCAGTCAGGACTACTCCAAATCTTTCTAACCATATATAGGCCACTAACGTAGCAATTGATCAGTCATCATACAGTTGAGTGGACACCTGGATGTTTGTGGTGAGCTCTTTTTAGCTAACTTTGTAAAAAGCTAGAGTTCGTGACCTGACTTTACCCGAACCCAAACCACATTTAAGTAAATTAAGCCCTGTAAATAGGGTGAATAAAAGGACTCCCCAAAAATAAAGGAGTACCTCGAACTGTCCCTGCACCAAGTGTCATATTTTATTAAATTTTAATTAACCCTAAATTCACTCCTGGGTATAATTAATTGTTGTCTCCTGTCAATTGCAATACATAGAAAAGTCATTGATACAAACATTGGGAAAGCATTGTG
Organism: Rana muscosa; assembly: GCA_029206835.1. Classification (NCBI taxonomy): domain Eukaryota; kingdom Metazoa; phylum Chordata; class Amphibia; order Anura; family Ranidae; genus Rana; species Rana muscosa. The sequence continues at coordinate 76,921,592 of CM055127.1, forward strand.
GTTCCCCCAAATATCCATATCAGGTCTGTCAAGGATTTTAAGGGGAACTCCCCCACAAATTCCATTAAAAAATGGCGTGGAGTCCCCCCCCCCCAAATCCATAACAGACCCTTATCCGAGCACGCAACCTGGCCGGCCACTGGGGAAGAGGGGGGGACGAGAGAGCGGCCCCCCTCCCTCCTGAACCGTACCAGGCCACATGCCCTCAACATGGGGAGGATGTCTCCATGTTGATGGGGACAAGGGCCTCATCCCCACAACCCTTGCCCGGTGGTTGTGGGGGTCTGCGGGCGGGGGGCTTATCGGAATCTGGAAGACCCCTTTAACAAAGGGGCCCCCCAGATCCCGCCCCCCCCTATGTGAAATGGTAATGGGGGACATTGTACCCCTACCATTTCACCTTAAAAAATGGCATTATCTGAAAAATGACACTACACGGTTTTTGACAATTCCTTTATTATTGGTTTTGTTTTTCAACCATCTTCTTCCTTCTTCTTTTCTGCATTGGAGTTTCTTCCTCCATCTTCCTCTTCATCTTCATCTTCCTTCTTGCTTCGGGCTTCTCGTCCGCATCTTGCTTCGGCTTCTTCTTTGTTCTCCCGCTGCTCCGTTTGAATTTGAGTTTCCCGTTGTGTGACGCAAAGTTAGGCAGTTCTCCTCTAGGTCCGCTGCGAGCCGGGGGACCCGCCCCCCTCTGACTGCACGGGGAAAGAACCTGTGAAATCTCTGTGCGTCAGAGGGGGGCGGGGTCGCCGGACCAAGAGGAGAACTGATGAACTGAAGCGTCACACAGCGGGAACCTCCAATTCAAACGGAGCGGCCGGAGAAAGAAGAACCCGGAGCAAGATGCGGACGAGAACACCGAAGGAAGAAGGAAGATGAAGAGGAAGATGGAGGAAGAAACACGAAGCGAGAAAAGAAGAAGAAGGAAGAAAGACAAACTAAAAATTAAAGGAATTGTCAAAAACTGACTCTTGTCATTTTTTACATTTTGTACGCTTTCATCGTGAAATGGTAGAGGTACAATGTACCCCTTACCAATTCACATAGGGGGAGGGGCCGGGATCTGGGGGTCCCCTTTGTTAAAGGGGTCTTCCAGATTCCGATAAGCCCCCCGCCCGCAGACCCCCACAACCACCGGGCAAGGGTTGTGGGGATGAGGCCCTTGTCCCTATCAACATGGGGACATCCTCCCCATGTTGAGGGCATGTGGCCTGGTACGGTTCAGGAGGGAGGGGGGGCCGCTCTCGTCCCCCCCTCTTCCCCTGCGGCCGGCCAGGTTGCGTGCTCGGATAAAGGGTCTGTTGTGGATTTTGGGGGGGACTCCACGCCCTTTTTTTTCATGATTTCGGGGTGGAGTTCCCCTTAAAATCCTTGACAGACCTGAAGGGCCTGCAACTCGAATTTGGGGGAACCCCACGTTTTTTTATTTCAGGTACAAATCAGTTTTCAAAGTCTTGCCATTTGCCGGGAGGCAAGAATTCATTTAGAGCCGCGATTGACTTTTCAAAGTTTATAGTCACAATTCTAAAATGACACTTTGTGCACGGCCAGTACTAACAGCACGGGAAGCAAGCGCCAAGTTACATGCATATTGGCCAACCCCGGCCCCGAACATACAGTGAATGAATGTTTATAGGTTTAACGCTCCTGGACACAGCCATATCAAGTAAGAAAAATGTTACGTACCCGCGATCTACACGTTCGTCTCCTCCGACCTTCTTCCACTCACTGAAAGTCGCTTTCAACGATGTTTTTTGGAGTTATATACAGTGCGCATGCGTGACGCTCCGCACGCTTTCCCGCCCCTGACGTTCGTTACACTACTTTCCCCGCCCCTTCTCGCTACTCCTTAATGACAGAGAGTGTAAACATGTCGGCGAATCACCAACATGATGTGGAAAGTGGGGAAGAAAGCAGGCCCCGACACAGAAGGTATAAAGCCACTAACATGAGCTTTGAGGAGATGGTGGAGATGGTCACCATATTGCTCCGGAATGATTACGATGCCAAACATGGGCCCTACAAAAAGCCAAATCAAGTGAAGTCCAAGATCATGGATAAAGTGGTCAAAGCGCTATGGCAGAAATTTGGTGTTCGCAGGTCGCGGGAACAGATCCGGAAACGATGGTCGGACATTAAGTTGCGTGAGCCGGATCAATATAAAAAGATTAAAAAAGTCATCAAAAAAAGTAAGTAGATTAACATTAAATGTGATTTTGCCTAATAACGTGGTGTTGCATGTGCTTTTTAAATAATGTATGTATTACAGTGAAAAATGTCATGTTTCATGTTTTTGGCCACACGAATCGATCGTATAAATGGTCGTTCAAACGTTCACTCAATCACAAGCTTTTGCCACGATTCATCATTGTTCGCACGACATTTTATCAATCACAAAATAATAGGCATGTTCGAATGTTTTTAGCAATGTATTCCACCAAAACATCGTTTGGGTGGTATTGAACGAGGATTTCAACGTTGGATTCTTGTGCCCAAGAACATGAAACAGGACATCATGAAATGTTTATGTGAGAAGTAATTATAAACATGTTTGTGTAGTTGTTGGTAATTATATTTGGCTAATGTAACTAGATTCAGTGTACGTTTACAAGAGTATATGCTCAGCAGCTGCTTACACATCTGGACTCATTAGCACAAGTGTGGGCCACAAGAACAACCTTTTGATGGTGTCACACACAGGTGATCCAGTGGATACCTGGTGTGTTTCCATGTGTGAAACATGACCTAAAGAGATTAATCTACCATCTTGGGAAATGGATACAATCATGTGTTCATCTTCTCCAAAATTATCAGTAATACAATTGTAACACACTTCCCAAGAATGATTAATATTCCTCTTTCACGCCTAAATATATTTAGTTACACAAGTCGACCTTTTGGTTATATCTCCTAGGGCTTCAAAGAGCTAAGAGACACGAGGCTGCAAACCCCGCACCACCAACTCAAGACCCACAACTGCAGGATGTGGCAGAAGAGGGAAATGGCAACTCACCAGGTCTGTGTCATACACCACAGCCTCACGTAATAGATGTTTGCCTGTATATTTAGTAAGACATTTTCTTTTCACAACTTAAAGGGACTTTAATGCCTGCGGCAACAGCAACCTTCACCCAGAGCCACTGCCCAGATGTTGCTTAAAGAAGTGAGGGTCTGCTCTCGGGAGGTTGAAACCATCAAACACAACCTGGTCCAGATGTACCAAAGAAACAAAATGATGGAGAAAAAATTACTAAAAATTGAGCATATTCTTGGGAGTGTTTAAAACTTGTATATATTTTTTTTAACATTTTTTTTTTTGGGGGGGAAATGTTTTATTTCTATAAAGGGATATTGTTCGTGTTGTACAGTTTTGTACTGAGTTGTAAAAAGCAAATATTTTTGAAATTCCTCCAAAAATTGGGGTTATATTTTGATACAAACCTTACCAATTTTATACTCATAAAAATGTTTAAACAGTAAACAATGTGTGGCTTCTTATATCAATGTTGACCCCCCCCCCCCAACAAAAATGTGTGTGTTTAGACTCTATAAATGCTTGTAATTTACTTGTTAGGAAAAAACATGGGACTACAACTGCACTAGTATAACCAAGGACAGTGATGGTGAACCTTGGCAACCCAGATGGTTTGGAACTACATTTCTAATGTTGCTCAGGCACTCTGCAGTGTAGTTGAGCATCATGGAAAATGGAGTTGAAAAACATCTGGAGTGGCAAGGTTCACCATCACTGACCTAGAAGAAAGAACAAATACAACAAAAGAAAAGCAAACAAGATGTTTTCAAGATATTATTTTTTATTATGAGCAACATTGATTTAAAACTGATCAGGCATTGCAATGGCCCCCCTACCCATAAAATATTCGACATAGCGTTGCCGCACATCACGGCCGCTTTGGGGGGCCAAGCCTGTAGCACCAGCTAACTGGGCTGGCAATGGTCCATCCAAACCCTGTGTGCCCTGAAGGTCAAGTGTAGCAAGATAATTTGTGGAGTGTTTGATTAAAAAATTGTGCAGTATGCAACAACACATGACCAAATGGTTCCATTTATACTCCGCCATGTTTATTGCAGTCAGAAAAAGCCGGAAGCGACTGGCCATGATGCCAAAGGCGTTTTCCACCACCCTTCGCCCTCTGGCCAGACGATAATAAAACACCCTCCTCTCAGGGGTGAGGGACCTTTGGGGAAAAGGCCTCATCAAATGTGGTCCAAGCGCAAAAGCCTCATCTGCCAGGAACACAAAAGGGAGGCCATGTTCATTATCTTCAGCAGGTGGCAATGCCAGGTCGTCTGAAAGTAGCCGGTCTGCAAACTCGGTCTGGGCGAAAACACCACCGTCAGACATCCGCCCATTTTTCCCAACATCAACAAATAGGAATTCATAGTTCGCAGACACCACCGCCATGAGCACAATACTGTGGAAGCCTTTGTAATTCCAAAAAAAAGACCCAGAATGGGCTGGTGGCACGATGCAGACGTGCTTGCCATCAATGGCTCCTCCACAGTTGGGAAAGTTCCACCACTGAGAAAAATCAGATGCCACATTCTGCCATTCCTGTGGCGTCGATGGTAACTGTGGAGTCAAAGGAAAAAAAAACAAATATATACTTTACTACCTATACATTGCAAGCATGTTAGCACAAAACACTCTGGGCAAAACATCAGGATAGCATTAATTTGGAAGGAGGATTTTAGAGCGGAGCTACGCAGCCCAAATAATATAAAATAACACAGCAGCTCCAGCTACAGCAGCTGCAGAGGTTTGCTAATTGTACACTTACCTGTCCTGGAGTCCAGCAACGTCCGCAGCAGAGGACGAACAATTGCTCATCACTCTGCTGCCCCCTCTGCCATCCTTGGTGAGGGAACCAGGAAGAGAAGCCTTGCGGCTTCACTGCCCGGTTCCCAAACGCACATGCACGAGAAGCGCTGCGCAGTTCAGACTGGTCCTCCTGTGTTCTGTGAGACAAGTGTTTCCAAGAACACTACGGGTCTTCTGCGGGAAGTGACTTGGCTCAGGCAGATTTGCCGCAGAGATGACTCCCGGATGTGGGTGAATATACCTGTCTTAAACAGGTATCTTCACCCCCCTCCCCCCTGAAAGGTGTCAATTTTGACACCGGGGGAGGGTTACAATGAGCGGACCCACAAAATTTAGGATGGAGGTGCGCTTGAATAAGATAGAAAAATAAGCAACAAAAACATCACCCACTCTGATGGACCTGAGAAATTCGGAGAGGGTGGAGGGTTTGAGATGAGTTGGGGACATCATATTTAAAATCTATAGTACGATGTAATTTATTTGGGTAGATTAGACAAACTTAAAAAATTAGGGGGGGGGGGGGTGGGAATCAGGCAATCTAAGCACTACAATGGAGCGTACAAAACAAAAATGAGGATTGACTAGGCTAGGTGTGTTTGGGCCCAGGATCTAATGCTGGAGATTGCTTGACCAAAAAATATGCATGTAGCCCAAAAACATAGAACATTCAAAGCTTACAACATGCAGGGGGACAAAGGGGACATTCACAGCATATTCAAATCATGGTAATTAGAGACAGTTCAAAATATACTATACATTATCAAGCTTAAAAAAACATAGATTGTGATGTTTATAAAGGAGAAAACTTACCTTAAGATAGTCCTCCTGAAGGACCTGGATAATGGCAGAGCAGGTCTCAGGGATAATGACGCCCAGAGCCTGGGGGGAGATGCCTGTCGAGAACTTGAGGTCCTGCAAGCTTCTCCCAGTCGCAAGGTATCGCAACGTGGCGATGAGCCTCTGCTCAGCAGTAATGGCTTCCCGCATAACGGTGTCCTGCCTGGTGATATAGGGGGACACCAAAGCCAAGAGCTGCTGAAAAACGGGGTCAGACATCCTAAGAAAATTCCTGAAATCATCAGGGTTATTCTCCCGGATCTCCCGCAGCAGAGGCATATGACATAATTGGTCCCTCTGGAGCAACCAATTCTTGGTCCATGAACTCCTCCTCACCCTCCTCATGGACCGGATCTGGGACATAGCAACAAGCCCAGCAGCAAGCACAGCACGATCTCGGCGACAAGAACGTACGCGCAACATGGCTTAGAAACGGTCGTCTAATCAGAACGAACTAAAAGAACGCACTGAAGAACAGCAAGGCCTATGAAGAACGAGCTGAAAAACAGTAACGCGCGGACAAGAACGCACTGCAAAAACAGATACGAACTCACTACACGCACTGAAAGCCAGATACGAACCCACAAGCACAAACTGAACTCCCGAAAACGATCTTTAAAGCACGAAGACTGAAAAGCGCGAATCGTCTCTTCCCAAACTTTTACTAACACGCGGAAACACGAAATCAGCAAAAGCAGCCAAAAGGGTGGCGCGAACAGAATGAAACTTCCCCTTTATAGTGCCGTCGTACGTGTTGGACGTCACCGCGCTTTGCTAGATCAGTTTTTTTCACGATCGTGTGTAGGCAAGGCATGCTTCAGAGGAAACAAGAAAAATAACGTCGAGAAAATCGACGTTTTTTTTCTTGACATGAAAAGCGGTCGTGTGTACGCGGCATTATATTTAACAAGGCTCCGATTTCTTTTACGATACATAGTTGAAATTAGTAGCAAAGAGAATAAGTGCATGATTAATTGAGTTTTATCAGTAATTGCAGATAATTGCTGATACAGAATTAACTATCTGGTAGAAAGTAGGACACGCTGAGCTGTTTATATGTTATGAAGGTGACAGCATGATGACATCATATTGGCCCCAAGAATGCATTCACACTTATGTGCTTGCATTGCAGAGCGTTTATTAGGTGTGTTTTTGAATTATGATGCACTGACTTGCTTTACAATTCCTATCCAAAGCTTTCATAACACTCATTGACAGGCATGGACTTTTTTTGGCCAATGCATGTCAACATGCATATATGGGAACTAGGACACATAAAAACAACTGCAGACCTCTGCACATATGTTAATATGTACTAAACTGATTGCGTTAGAACATGTATGTTATAATAAATAGGTCCTCATGAGCAATTCAAAACAACGAGTAAGCTATTACTTGCTATCAATAAAATACTAGCGCTAAGGTAAAATCACATTTTAAGGGATATTTTAGTACATTAAAGGATATTGCCTCAATGAATTGGCATAATGTGTAGGGGTGGGTACCATCATCCTATGTTTAAATATTGGAGGAGGGGAGGAGATTGGTCAAGGGCTACTCCAAATGTTGTCCTTGGTCACCAGTGGTAATTAGGACTATCTCGGTACCCAAATATAAGACAGGGAAATTATAAAAAATAACAATTTATTACAAAAAATACACAAGAACAGGTGAATATGAGGAGAGTATGCTGAGAGAAATAAGGTGGTTCAAAAGAAGCCTTGCAAGTATAAGAACTAGGCTTAGTGAGTCTACAGAAGTGAAAATCTCAGCTACCTAAGGTCATAGAAGCCAAATAATCTCCCCATGACCTATTAGAACATTATGCTTGTTCCTCCCTGTGTAATACATACTATATGTAACTATAGCAGTGTGGCACATGGGCCCTAAAGTGGTTGTAAACCTCAGACATGAATTAAGAACAAAACACATCTCCCTTTTGTCTGCTGCTTTGTTCTTCTGCATGAATCACTTCTGACAAGTTTTCCTGACACCAAGAGAAAAATGGTGACAGGGGAGGGATCTCCAGCTTATTAAAGAGATACAAGGCACCTGTGAGTGCAGACTGTAAACAATTTAATAGATAAAAAAGCGTGGAAATAAACTCACATGGAATAAGATAAAAACAGGCATGTGCATTTTCAAGTGACTTGAAAAAGTGCATGCACGCGAAACACATTGTCACGGCAACAGGGACGCATGCGTTTCACGCTGGCCACATCGGCTTCCTTCTTCCGGGTACTGCCCTTCCGCCCAGGGGCTTCAGTGATACCACCTCCACGTGCGGGCGGGCTCCGGCTTGGATATTCCAGCAGCTTGCTCCATCCTTGCAGCCATGGTGGTTGACGCCTCTCCATGCCTTTCCATGTCCTGGATACAGTGATCCATCAGTGCCAGAGACAGCTTCAGTGTGGTAATGTTGCAACCATGTTTTATGTATTATGTACTGTTTTTATCTTTCATTGTGAATAAATCGCCAGTTAGTGGATTTCATCATTATCTACGTCAGCCTCTGAGCGCTGTCAGCCTTGTTTGTCATTAAGGATACAAAGATACACTTTTTTATTTTATTAATGATGTTTGCTTTTTATTATAATACAGTATTGGAATATTGTATTGTGTGTCAAATCACAGGTGTTTATGTATAAGCATTATTGGAAAGGCACAATACTGTTTTTCACATACCGTATATACTCGAGTATAAGCCGAGTTTTTCAGCACATTTTTTTGTGCTGAAAATGCCGCCCTCGGCTTATACTCGAGTAACCTTTTTGCGCCTGATCTCCTGGACTTTGGGGACCCGTTGCCAATCTTGGCACACATGTAGCCCCACTCTTCCTCTACAAGTGTGAAAAGTTTGTTGTCCAGGGGACCTACAGCTGGGGAGCACCGATTTTTCAAAGCCGGGCACCCCTTCCATAGACTCCAATGTTAAACGGTAATTTCTCTGGTGACATTGGGGACCCAGTACCGGCCAGTCGTAGGTCCCCTGGACCCGAAACTTAGCACACATGTAGCCCTATTTCTCCTCTACAAGTGTGCAAAGATTGTTTTCTGGGGGACCTAAGGCCGGGGACCCCTTCCATAGACTTCCATGTTAAACGTCAGTCTAGTCATTGACACAGTGAGGCATGGGCACAGTGAGGCATGGGCACAGTGAGGCATGGGCACGGTGAGGCATGGACACAGTGAGGCATGGACACAGTGAGGCACAGTGAGTCATGCACATGGACACAGTGAGGCAAAGTGAGGCACAGTGAGGCATGCAGATGGACACCCTAGGCTTATACTCGAGTCAATACGTTTTCCCAGTTTTTTGTGGTAAAATTAGGTGCCTCGGCTTATATTCTGGTCGGCTTATATTCGAGTATATACGGTCCATAAACATATGGTGGTATATTTTTCAAATTTGACTGCAAAAGTAGAAATACTTTAAGTAGAATACTATTTTAATATCTTGCATATACTCTATGTCGTCCTCAAAGGTGGAACATACCAACTTTTTTCTACCTGTTCGCAAAGAGACTCTCTAATGCCTCTCTTCTAATTTAAGAGTAATTTGTAAGTTTGATGATGTGTGACTTATGTATCCTCAAAAATATTCAAGGGGCATTGTGATTTGTGACTTTTTTTATTCAAATTTTTCTTAAGATGTTGGCATGAAGAAATTTGAGACCAATTTGGACAAAAAGGGAGAAATCAGTAACTTCACAGCAAAATTATTTTCAGACAGATACAGTAACTCTGCCCATCTCTAAATATCTTATAAGGCCTATGAAATTACAGAACATGCAAGTGAAAAGGACCTGACATGACATGCAATGCTGATTTCTTCTTAGTGGGACTTGTAAGAGTTTCAGACTGTGCCATTAGATCTTTTGTAGTGATGGACTCAAGTAGTGTAGATGTGCCACAGATTCCCAATTGGATTTAGGTCTGGACTTTGACTGGGCCATTCTAACACATGAATATGCTTTGATCTAAACCATTCCATTGTAGTTCTGGCTGTATGTTTAGGGTTGTTGTCTTGCTGGAAGGTGAACCTCTGCCCCAGTCTTTTGAAGACTCTAACAGGTTTTCTTCTAAGATTGCCCTGTATTTGGCTCATCCATCTTCCCATCAACTCTGACCAGCTTCCCTGTCCCTGCTGAAGAAAATCATCCCCACAACATGACGCTACATCCACCGTGTGTTCAGGGTGATGTGTAGTGTTAGTTTTCTGCCACACATAGCATTTTGCTTTTAGGCCAAAAAGTTCAATTTGGGTCTCATCTGACCAGAACACCTTCTTCCACATGGCTGCAAATGTGACTTCTTATGTCTTTCTTTCAAAAATGACTTTCTTCTTGCCACTCTTCCATAAAGGCCAGATTTGTGGAGTGCACGACTAATAGTTGTCCTGTGGACAGATTCTCCCACCTGAGCTGTGGATCTCTGCAGCTCCTCCAAAGTTATTATGGACCTCTTGGCTGCTTCTCTGAATAATGCTCTCCGTGCCCAGGCTGTCAGTTTAGGTGGACGGCCATGTCTTGGTAGGTTTGCAGTTGTGTCATGCTCTTTTCATTTTCAGATGATGGATTGAACAGTGCTCCGTGAGATGTTCAAAGCTTGGGATATTTTTTTATAACCAAATCCTGCTTTAAACTTCTCCACAACTTTATCCCTGACCTGTCTGGTGTGTTCCTTGGGCTTCATGATGCTGTTTGTTCACTAAGGTTCTTTAATAAACCTCTGGGGGCTTCACAGACCAGCTGTATTTATACTGCAATTAAATTACACATAGGTGGACTCAATTTACTAATTATGTGACTTCTGAAGGCAATTGGTTTCACTAGATTTTAGTTAGGGGTATTAGAGTAAAGGGGACTGAATATAAATGCACGCCACACTTTTCAGATATTAATTTGTAAAACATTTTTAAAATTATTTATCATTTTCCTTCCACTTCACAATTATGTGCCACTTTGTGTTGGTCTATCACATAAAATCCCAATAAAATACATTTATATTTTTGGTTTTAACATGACGAAATGTGGAAAATTTCAAAGGGTATGAATACTTTTTCAAGGCACTTTATATATGAATGGGTATGTTTTATGAAGATACAAGGGATCCTCAATATTTTTCCACACTTTTATATTTTCGTTTGAAATAGTGAGGGCGGGAGTAGTTCTGCTGATGGCAATAAAAAGTTGGTATAACGCTGTGAAAAATGTGATGCAAAGGAAGGTGACTATGTAGAAAAGTGATGTACCATATATACTCGAGTATAAGCCGAGTTTTTCAGCACATTTTTTTGTGCTGAAAATGCCCCCCTCGGCTTATACTCGAGTCTGTGTACATCTTCAACTTTGTGCATCTGATTCCGTCTAGCCATAGGTCCCCTGGACCCCAAACTTGGCACACATGTAGCCCCACTTATCCTCTACAAGTGTGCAAAGTTTGTTGTCCAGGGGACCTACGGCCGGGGAGCACCGATTTTTCAAAGCCAGGAACCCCTTCCATAGACTCCCATTTTAAACGTCAGTCTAGTCACACAGCGCTGGAGATCAGGTAGGGAGATTGGGCACAGTGAGGCATGGACACAGTGAGGCATGGGCACAGGGAGGCATGGGCACAATGAGGCATGGACACAGTGAGGTATGGGCACAGTAAGACACAGTGAGGCACAGTGAGGCATGCACATGGACACAGTGAGGCAAAGTGAGGCACAGTGAGGCATGCAGATGGACACCCTAGGCTTATACTCAAGTCAATAAGTTTTCCCAGTTTTTTGTGGTAAAATTAGATGCCTCGGCTTATATTCGGGACGGCTTATACTCGAGTATATACAGTAATTTCTTTTTGAAATTCTTAATAAAAAGTGTTAAAAAAAGTGTGGAAACTTTTTGCAGAACCCTCATATATGAATTTCACATGTATGAATTGATATTTATTATATATGTATATTTACAGTTCATGTAAGTGCTTCCTAAAAATGTAGATTACTGTGGTTTTATCACAATAACGCACAATGCAGTGACCTATGCTAATAAATTACATTAAAAACAATTGTCATATATAATTAGGAATATACTTATTGTACCATAAATGTGTACTAATTAACCACTTAAGCCCCGGACCATTTTGGCTGGTTAAAGACCAGGCCCCTTTTTGCGATTCGGCACTGCGACGCTTTAACTGACAATTGCGCGGCCGTGCAACGTGGCTCCCAAACAAAATTGACTTCCTTTTTTTCCCACAAATAGAACTTTCTTTTGGTGGTATTTGATCACCTCTGCGGTTTTTATTTTTTGCGTTATAAACAAAAATTGAGCGACAATTTTGAAAAAAATGCAATATTTTTTACTTTTTGCTATAAAAAATATCCCCAAAAAATGTATAAAAAAACATATTTTTTCCTCAGTTTAGGCCAATACATATTCTTCTACATATTTTTGGTAAAAAAATAATCCCAATCTGCGTTTATTGATTGGTTTGCGTAAAAGTTATAGCGTTTACAAAATAGGGGATAGTTTTATGGCATTTTTATCATTTTTTTTTTTACTAGTAATGGCGGTGATCAGTGTTTTTTTTCATGACTGCGACATTATGGCGGACACATCTGACAAATTTTTGGGACCATTGTTATTTTTACAGCAAAAAGTGCTATAAAAATGCACTGATTACTGTGAAAATGACACTGGCAGTGAAGGGGTTAACCACTAGGTGGCGCTGGAGGGGTTAAGTGTTTCCTGCATTGTGTTTCTAACTGTAGGGGGATGGGGTCTGTGTCACATGACACCGATCTCCGCTCCGAGTACACGGAGCCGAGATCCGTGTCATTGTCACTAGGCAGAGCAGGGAGACGATCGCGGGGATCCCCGCGGCGATCGAGTGTATGGGATCCGCAGTCCGACTCACGGGGAAGGCAGCAGGGTCGCGAGCGTGCCGGCGCGCGTGCGACCCCCACGTCAGGCAGTTAAAGGGGACGTACAGGTACGTGGATGTGCCTGTACGTGCCATTCTGCCAACGTATATCTACAGGAGGCGATTGGCAAGTGGTTAAGTCATGCATTACATAATTACTAACAACATGTGTACAGAACTTGGTGACATTGTAATCATATATCGGCTGAGACTGTTAGTTCTCACACAGGTCAGAAAATTTCTGATATAATGATTAATTACTACAAGGGTTTATGTTAGCCTCTACAAACAACTGAACTGTAAACTGCAGACTAATAAACTTATAGAACAAAACCGATTATGTAATGTGTCAGTCAGTCAGTAATTCTGAGTAGATTTCAGGTAACGTTTTCATTTATTTTTATTATAAATTGTCCTGTCACCTTCCTGGATGACCTTCCAGAATTGGAATTTACACCCAATCTAAAATGGAGCTGCAGAAATAGAATGGAGGTATAAAGGCTATTGTTTACTTGTGTGATTGTACTGTAAGTATGTTTTTTTTGGAAGCCATTTTTTTGGTGTGCCACGCTTAACTACATACTTAAGGTTAAAATTTAAAACTAAAGTTCATTTTTCTAATGGATAGAATGGAAAGCGGTAAAAATTAACTTTTTCTTTTTTTTTTTTTCTTATGTCTGTGATCCCATTGAGGAAATTATTCCTTCACTTTCTATCCCCATGGTACCTGTCAGTAGTGTATTTAGGTTTTGTGCTGCCCTAGGCCAGACTAAACTCGTGCACCCCTAATTTAAATATGACCCGCCCCTTCCTGTCAAGGCCACACCTATAGTTCTACTTTAAGCACAAATTTATTTTAATTTTATGGAGAGGACTAAGAAGATATAACCATGCCAATGGTGCAGCAGAAAACATATAGCACAGTAAGGAAGGTTTGTGGTCCAGGATGATGGGACAGTCAAAATTCGAAGCAGCGCCGCCCCCACAGTTGCGGAATGCCGGCCGCCTGCATACTGGAAGCAGTGCGGCCGCTTTATGAGGGCGCTAAACTAATTTGCCTCTTAGCCCAGCCCAGTCCACCCCATAATACTGGCATGGCACTAACAGTGTAGTGCAAGCCGGTGGGGACTCTTTCCGTGCTGCCCCCCTGCAAAGTGCTGCCCTAGGCCTGGGCCTTGTTGGCCTAGGCCAGGATACAGCGTTGGTACCTGTACAATAAATTGTCACTAGGAAAAGAAGACATTGGCAGCCAGAAATAAATAAAAACATTTTCAGACGTTCTAATGATTCTTTGCTTGACTATATATTGTTTTGCATCCTCAAAATATTTCCCATCAGCTCCTCTCCTGGCAGGAACTGAGGCAAAATCACCCCAAAAGGGACACAGATGACAATAAAAACCTAACAGAGCCTCATTTACAAAATGGAATAAAAATGTTTGCCTGTGTAGCGGCCTCACCCCATCTCCTTTGTCTAGGGGTATGTCACACGACAGGGTGAGATGCGCTACGGCCCATGTCCTCCCCATAGCTGTGGGTGAGGTGAAGGCCAGTATCAGTATCTTCCTCGGGCCAATGTGTTTTAGTTATGAAACTCAGTCCTGCTATGCTGACACCTCCCTTTGCTCCCATTAACCAGAGTCCACACACCGATCACAGTCCAACTCTTGTTTTATTGCAAGCTCCACAATAAACAGTGCTTCAGTAGCCAACTGGTTGGAACGTTATAACAGCCTGATACGGTGGGATGAGCAGGTCGAGGCACTATCCTGATTTCAATCTAAACCACTGTGGTTTCACCAGTGGTTATCGTAGCCTTGATTAGTGCAGAACATAGAACTTGTGAGTCTCTACCAGCAACTCAAGAGAACGTATTTAGGAGTACCTTCGTTGCGCTGTGGCCCCTATCAGGGGAAGATGTCCCTCTAAGGGAGTTACCGGAGGCCCATCCATCACCGGGTTGATGCTGCTCCGGACTCTCCGGACGGGTGACCTCCCCGGCCTCCTCACCTCAGATGCGGGTCCCGTCCACCCCGGGGACCCTCGGATCACTTCGCCCTTGCGGGACACAGTCGAAGTCACTGGGCCCCAGGCCTACGATTTAGTACCTCACCCCAGGCTGAAGGTGCCTGGGATGGACTCCAACTCCATTCCGGTCAGGCCTAGGGCGCCTGGGCCGGAACTCCGAACCGCCCACACCCAGGCCTAAGGTGCCTGGGTGCGTGAAGAGAAGATCCTCGAAGACCTCATGGTAAGGGCGTCTCCCCCTTTTATCTCCTCCCATTGACACCACGGCGGGTGCCCTCGCCGTACCATCTCTGGAAAGGGACAAAAAGGGTAGCACTGTGGCAGTGACTCTACCTTGAGCCCGTGGGTACCCCGCCACCCACAGGCCAAGGAGGATAATACACCACCCAATCCTCCACAAATACAAAGGGGTCCAAAACCTCTCAAAATTTACACACCTGGGTCACACTACTACCCAGGTGTACCCCAACTAAATTTAAAGACCCCGCTACACCTGTAATTGGACATTAAGTGAAAATGTTTGAGCATGACTAGGTTGCATGACTATCATAGTCAGTAAGTCTGCTACTCTTCAGTTCACTATTTATGAAAGTTGTTGTAATTTACCAAAAAGGGGAAGTTATGTAGTATTTAATAATAAAGTATATCAAATCCAAAACATTTTTTTTAGTTTTGGGTATAATGAGATAGGGAACCTCTGTCAGGATTTTAGTTTCTGTTTGTAAAGCTCCACCTTTTTTATTTGTCCTGAGGACCGATGTGGCTGAAACAAAGTCATAGGAAATCCAAACCTTTATGATTAATCCAGGTGTATTAAGGCAAAGAGAGTGCTAAATGAAAAATCCTTGTGAGTCCAAAGTCTTTGTTACTTAACTGGGTAAGCAGGGAAAAAGATTGAACAGGGTGGGGACCACACAATCCCTCTTCATCATAGTGTTTTGTCCCCGAAATGCATGTTTTATTTTGCCCTGCTTGTTGTAACCAGCTGAACAATAAAACTTTGGACTCCTAAGGAGTGCTCACTTTGACCTATTACACTTAGATTTTCAACTCAGGTGAATGTCCTCACCTGGGGGGTCCCCATCTTTGTGATGAGTTGCCATATACCTGCCAATTGGGCTTAAGCAATTGGTTTGTCCACATTTTGATAACCTGTGAAAATCTATGCCCAGTGCCCCTCTACCACTCCTGCCCAGTGCCCCTCTACTACGTTATTATTGTCATGGAAACAGGAGGCAAGGAGAAATCTTACTATGGGAACAACTTTTCTGGCGACAACTGTATTTAAGGGGATTTCCCTTCACTGCAGAGAGATTTCCTTTCACTTCCTATGATATTTCAAGGAGAGGAAATGAGGGGAAATCTCCCCAGCAGGGACACAGACAAAAATAACACATGACAGAGGTTCTAACTAATCCCTATTCTGTTCAAAATTTAAAAACAAAGTTTTGGCTTTAAATACACTTAAAAGTGGAACTTGTTGAACTGAAGTGAACCTTCTGTGCTTTTTCGTTCTCAATAGATCCAAACTTTTAAACGAAAAGGCTGTAGCAAGGGTTGAGTTGCTGGTGACTAAGGCTGATTTACATGCAGACTGCCGTTCCGTTTTCTTTTTGTCAGTAAGTCTCTAATTTGCTTCAGAGGAACAAATCAATAGGCTGGCAATGAAGAGGCTGTAATCTTAAAGTCAATTCAAATAGGCTGAAATTCAGCTCAATGGTAAATCTATGAAATATGTGACACCATTAGTTATTCAAACTGCCATTCTGTATGTTGACAGGTGAAAAATGCAACCAGCACTGACAACAAAAGTTTTCTAGAAAGAAGCTATTCAGCCACCATTCAAACTCTGCTAAATGTTGCCAGAAGAGTTAATATATTTACACAAAGAGATCTCACTGGGGGTGTTGTGTGCTGACACCGAAATAATAGCCTTACATCACGTATCATTTAACATCTCTCATACAAGATGTATTGCTGGTCACCTTGTCTCGGAGAGGCTACAGGAAATTAGAAGGAGGGTGAAGATCAGCAGTTACCAGACTCTGTTTAGGACCAATTTTTTAGGCAGATAGCAATCACTTGGCACACCATTGGCCATACTTTCTCCATTGATGACGCATTTTCATGTGACCATGGAAAGAAAAAACAAAAACTATTATGCAAACATAAAATACAAAATAAAATCTGTGTGTATAGGAAAAAATAAATACACTGCTAGCAATAGATCTACAAAAGTAATATGTTTATTTAAATGGAATTTAAGCCAACAATAACTTTTCTAAAAAAAAAATCTCTTCCCCCTCCTCCTACTTATCCCACGTACCCTGTGTAAAAACAATCTGTATACTTACCATTTTTATTCGGGTCCGATCACGTTACCCTGCAGCTTCAACCTCCTTGGTGTCAGTAAGCCATGGCTGCAGGGGAGAAGAGGGAGCACAAACAATGGCAGAGCCATGGGAGCCTATGGGTCACAGCTGTAGGAATTCCCAGCTGAGCGCACCATGACACAAGGGAGCCAGAGCTGCAGGGTCATGTGATGAGAACAGGTTAAAATAAGGTAGTATATACAGCTTTTTACACAGCGTAGGCAGGATAGATAGGAGGAGGGGGAGGGAAAAAAAATAAAATAATTAGTGCTAGGCTTGAATTCCAACTTAATATTAATAAAGACAAATAAATAACCTTAGAGCAGTCACCCAAATACTTGGAGAATGTTAGAGCCTCAACACCACACAAACACAATACTGCTAACATACTGTATATATATATATATATATATATATATATATATATATATTGTGAGGGGGTTCACTCGGTAGCGGGTGTGTGTGACCCCCTGGTTGGGCTGCCCACACAAAAACAGGGCCAGCAGACGGAGGTTGTGGTTTTCAAAATCAAAAGGTGCGGTTTATTTCTCTATGTACAGTGACAAAAACACAGCAAAGCCAAAAAGAAACATAAACAAAATAAATCCTGGTCAGTTTGACCTCTGACTAAACATGCAGGTTTCCTAAACTAACAACTGGGATCAGCCTGGTGCTGTCCTAGTCCCTAAGTCCCTGGTTTAGTAAAAGTCCAAACAAATAGCCACACAGGCTTTGCCTCACCGCACAGGGGTTCACTCTCCCTAGACAGTCCACACAGGTCTGGGTCCAGGCATGAGCTAACATCTAATGAAGCTGGGAGTTTTTATAGAGGCCTTAAACGAGCTGACAAGCTTCAGCTGGTCTCATCAACTCCCTGCCTGCACGACGCCCAGCACTCTCCCTAGAGGTATGAGTCATCCATGAGCCCACTAGCCTCAGCTGGGCTTCATCAACTCCCTCCCTAGTTGTATAAGTCGGCATAAAGCCTGAATCTGGGAGAAATATATCTACCCCCCTGGATGCAACCAGGTGACTTTACCTTCCTGCTGTCACATACCCCCCCCTCTTGTTTTAACCTTGGGGTTGGAACACCAGCAATCAGGCATTCATGTACTCGAGACAAAGCATCCACATTCCCCATTTGAACGCCAGGGCGATGCTTTACTGTGAAGTTGAATTCCTGTAGGGCCAGGAACCACCTATTCACTCTTCTATTTGTCTCCTTGTTTTGAGCCATCCACTTTAACGGAGCGTGATCCGTAACCATGTCAAAGTGCCTACCTAGCAGATAGTACCGAAGGGAATCTAGAGCCCACTTCACCGCTAAACACTCCTTTTCAACCGTGGCGTAATTTACCTCATGGGACTTCAACTTCCTGCTGAGGTAAATGACTGGGTGCTCTTCCCCGTTCCAGACCTGGGACAATACTGCTCCTAACCCCACATCTGACGCATCACTTTGTACGACAAAGTCTTTAGAGAAGTCGGGTGAGTACAACACTGGCTGGCTACATAAGGCTTGTTTCAAGAATTGGAATGCTGCCTCAGCCTCGGGGGTCCATTTAATCATGACCGACCCTTTCCCTTTCATCAGGTTGGTTAGGGGCACAGCCTTAGAAGCAAAGTGGGGAATGAAGCGCCGATAATAACCCGCGATTCCCAGAAAGGCCCGTACCTGCTTCTTGCTGTTGGGACGTGGCCAACTCTGGATGGCCTCGACTTTGTTGAGTTGGGGTTTTATCACTCCCCTGCCAATGGTGTACCCAAGATATTTGGCCTCCTCCTGCCCAATGGTACACTTCTTGGGGTTAGCCGTAAACCCCGCTTCCCGGATAGAGTCTAGGACTGCTTGCACTTTTGGCAGATGTGAGGCCCAATCTGTGCTATGGACAATTACGTCATCCAGGTAAGCCGCAGCATACTTCCGATGGGGCCTCAGTATCTGGTCCATTTTCCGCTGGAATGTGGCCGGCGCATTCTGTAACCCGAATGGCATTCTCTTATATTGGAACGCCCAGTCTGGGGTTACAAATGCGGTTTTCTCTTTGGCCGACTTGGCCAGGGGAATTTGCCAATACCCTTTTGTGAGGTCAAGAGTCGTCATGTATCGGGCTGTTCCCAGCCGGTCGATCAACTCATCTATACGTGGCATGGGGTAGGTGTCAAATTTTGTAACTTTGTTCAACTGACGAAAATCGTTACAAAATCGCCAGCTCCCATCCGGTTTAGGCACCAACACAATGGGACTAGACCAATCACTTTGGGACTCCTCTATCACCCCTAAGTTCAGCATTTTCTGTACTTCCTCCCGTATTGCCTCCCGTCGGGCCTCTGGGATCCGATAGGGTTTTAACTTCACCCTTTCACCGGGCGGGGTAATAATATCATGCTCTACCCCAGATGTTTGTCCCGGCAGCTCAGAGAACACCTCCTTGTTGCGAAGCACAAACTCCTTAACCTCCTGTTGTTGGGGTTGTGACAAGGTGGCTGCTATTCCAACCTCCGGAATCACGCAACCAGTTTGAGCTGGTGACCAAGTTTCTGCGACTAGGGACTCTCTATCCCTCCAGGCTTTCAACAGATTAACGTGATATATCTGTTCGGGCTTTCGCCTTCCTGGTTGTCTGACCTTGTAATTCACTTCGCTCACTTTTTCCATTATCTCGTAGGGGCCTTGCCATTTGGCAAGGAATTTACTTTCAACCGTAGGGACAAGTACCAATATCCTATCCCCCGGGGAAAAGGTACGGGTCTTGGCTCCACGGTTGTACACTCTCTGCTGTGCCAACTGCGCTTGGGCCAAATGTTCCTTCACGATGGGCATTACCTGTGCAATTCGATCTTGCATCAGGGCGACATGCTCAATCACACTCCTGTGGGGAGAACTCTCACTTTCCCAAGTTTCCTTGGCAATATCCAACAGCCCTCTTGGGTGTCTCCCATACAGTAACTCAAAGGGGGAGAATCCCGTAGAGGATTGGGGCACCTCCCTAATAGCAAACATCAAATAAGGAAGTAGACAGTCCCAATCCTTTCCATCTCTATCCACCACTTTCTTCAACATTTGTTTTAGGGTTTTGTTGAATCTTTCAACCAGCCCATCGGTTTGGGGGTGATACACAGATGTACGCAATTGCGTCACTTTGAACAATTTACACAGCTCTTTCATAACCCGGGACATAAAGGGTGTACCTTGGTCCGTAAGCAGTTCTTTACAAATACCCACCCGGCTAAAAACAAGAGATAGCTCTTTGGCTATGGTTTTGGCCGAGGTATTTCTGAGAGGGATCGCTTCTGGATAACGGGTGGCATAGTCCATTATAACCAATATGTACTGGTGCCCCCTAGCGGACTTGATTATAGGACCTACCAAATCCATTGCGATTCTCTCAAACGGGACCTCAATGATGGGTAGAGGGACCAGCGGGCTACGGAAATGTGGCATCGGGGCCGACCTCTGACACACAGGGCAGGAGGAACAATAATTTTCTATGTCCTTCATCACCCCAGGCCAATAGAATCTCTGTAATACCCTCTCTCGGGTTTTCTCTGTCCCCAGATGACCTCCAAGAATGTGCCCATGGGCCAACTCCAACACCAACTTCCTGTAAGGTTTGGGCACCACAAGCTGCTCAACGGTTTCTTCTGCCCTTTTTGCCACCCGATACAGTAGGTCCTTCTCTACGCTGAAGTATGGGTAAGTGCAGGTATTATCTGGGTTCACTAACTCGCCATCTATTTCCACTACGTTTTCCCGTGCCTTTATTAGGGCGGGGTCTTTTAACTGTTCTGTGGCAAAATTTTCCCTGTGAACCTCCAGATCAGAAAACTCCACAGACGGTAGGTTTTCGTCTGAGGAGGTGGGCTCCTCTCCAGTTTCTTGAGTCTCCCCTGCCAATACTGACAAGGGAAATTCTGGAGAGTCCTCACCACTCTCAGAGGAGTTCTGGCTATCACATTCCTGGTACATAGGGGCACCAGTGGGGGGCTCAGGATCATCCCACAGTTCCCAGAACTTCGGAAAATCCCTTCCCACAATGGCATCATGCGGTAATTGAGATACTAACCCCACTGGATGAGAGAGGGTACCTTTGGGGGTCTCGAAACACACTGTAGTCACTGGATACTCTCGGGTGTCCCCATGCACACAAATAACAGCTACCTTGCTATTCCCAGAGACCTCTGTTTTAACTAATTCAGCCTTTATCAGGGTCACAAGGCTACCTGAATCCAGTAATACCACAACATTTCTACCATTAATACACATTTTGCATAAATGTTTCTCAGTTCCCCGAATGGCAGTGCATGCGACTGTCGCACACAGCGACTGACGTCTGTCCGTCAGAAAGTCACATTGCATGGGTTCCTCCACAACCGGGCAATTTGCTGCAATATGTCCCGCTTGCCGGCAGCGGTAGCAAACAATCCATTTGGCTGCCTCTTGAGCCCCTGACTTCCCAGGCTGTTCTCGCCAAACTTTGGGTAGAGCTCCCACCCTCTCACTCTCTCCACCCTCACCCCTTGGAATCCTCTTATCCGCCCCTGGGGATGGTCTGGTCTTAGGGTGGAAAGTCCGAGAGTCTCTGGAAGAGGCCGTCAGGTTCTCTGTAGCCAAGTATCTCTCTACACGATCCACAAGTTTACCGGCCGTTTCTGGGTCTCCATGGCTTACCCACTTTTGAATGGCGGTAGGAAGAGCTCTCAAGAAACGATCCATCACAACACGTTCCACAATCTCCGGTGCGGACAAAGTCTCTGGCTGTAGCCACTTCCTGCTCAGGTGAATGAGATCATACATTTGAGACCTGGGGGGTTTTCCAAGCTGGAAAGTCCAGTTATGCACACGCTGAGCCCGGACAGCCAGGGTGACACCCAGCCTTGCCAATATTTCAGCTTTTAGCATCACATAGTCTTTTGCTTGGTCAGGCTCTAGGTCATAGTAAGCCTTCTGCGATTCACCAGTTAACAGAGGAGCCACCAGTCCAGCCCACTGCTCCTCAGGCCACTTTTCTCTTTCAGCAGTCCTTTCAAATGTGGTCAAAAATACCTCTGGATCTTCCTCTCCAGTCATTTTTGTCAATAAACGACTCACCCCAAAGGACGCGGTATTAGTGGGACGGCTTTCCTCACTGGTCTGCGGACGTTGCTGCATTACTGCTTCCATTTGTTGTAGTCTCTGCTCTTGCTTCTGTAACAGGTCTATGAAGCGGGCCTCAGATTGCTGCTGGGCTTGTTGATGAGCTTGCTGCTGGGCTGCAAGGCTCCTTTGCAAACCTGCATTTGTCTGCTGTTGATTGGCATTTGCTAGAGCCAGCTGTTTCAGTATCTCCTCCATGCTGGCTTAAAAAAAACTGCCACTGGTTCTCCACCAACTGTGAGGGGGTTCACTCGGTAGCGGGTGTGTGTGACCCCCTGGTTGGGCTCCCCACACAAAAACAGGGCCAGCAGACGGAGGTTGTGGTTTTCAAAATCAAAAGGTGCGGTTTATTTCTCTATGTACAGTGACAAAAACACAGCAAAGCCAAAAAGAAACATAAACAAAATAAATCCTGGTCAGTTTGACCTCTGACTAAACATGCAGGTTTCCTAAACTAACAACTGGGATCAGCCTGGTGCTGTCCTAGTCCCTAAGTCCCTGGTTTAGTAAAAGTCCAAACAAATAGCCACACAGGCTTTGCCTCACCGCACAGGGGTTCACTCTCCCTAGACAGTCCACACAGGTCTGGGTCCAGGCATGAGCTAACATCTAATGAAGCTGGGAGTTTTTATAGAGGCCTTAAACGAGCTGACAAGCTTCAGCTGGTCTCATCAACTCCCTGCCTGCACGACGCCCAGCACTCTCCCTAGAGGTATGAGTCATCCATGAGCCCACTAGCCTCAGCTGGGATTCATCAACTCCCTCCCTAGTTGTATAAGTCGGCATAAAGCCTGAATCTGGGAGAAATATATCTACCCCCCTGGATGCAACCAGGTGACTTTACCTTCCTGCTGTCACAATATATATATATATATATATATATATGTATATATAAAAAATATGGTGCAACCATGCACCTCATCATTCCAGTGGAAAAGACCCATGTAGTTATTTACCATTGTAAATACAGTGAAAAGACTGACTTCCATATAAGAAAAAACAAATTTTAGCTATAAATGGCATTGTCAAAACTCAATATGGGAATAATCATGAGCAGCTGCACCATAACCATGAGGATATGAACTAACAGTCTTCAATACATTTGGCAGATAACACTATGGTATGATATAATGTTTATTCTCTATAAGTGAATGGATTTTGACTATGCCATTTATGACTAAAACCATAATGCCGTGTACACACGATCGATTTTCTCGACGGTGAAAACACCGCTGAGAAATTCGACATGAAAAACGAGGACCGGCTTGGTCCCCTACACACGGCCGGTTTTCATGAAATTTTTTCTCTTGGTCGAGAAAAACGACCGTGTGTAGGCTCCCTGGCAATGTTTCCCTATGGGAAAACTGCCGCGAAAAAAAAATGCCGTGAATCACGACGAGAAAAATTAGAGCATGTTCTAATTTTTTTTTTTAACAATAGGTTTTTATTCGTTTTTCAAATGGGTTACATAGAAGTGAAAACGATTTGCGTTCCAATTTTTGTTTCAGGATATAACATACAATACTTTACGGTATAATCATAATTATACATCACAGAGGAGTATCGTCTTTACATTTTAACGTAACATAGTAACAGCTGTGAGGGGGTTGGCTCGGCAGCGGGTGTGTGTGACCCCCGAGATGGGCTCCCCACACAAAACAGGCCCAGCAAACGGAGGTTGTGGTTTTCAAAATCAAAAAGGTGCGGTTTATTTTCTATTTACAGTGACAAAACACAGCAAAGAAAAAGAAACATAAACAAAATAAATCCTGGTCAACTTGACCTCTGACTAAACATACAGGTTTCCTAACTAACAACTGGGATCAGCCTAGTGCTGTCCTAGTCCCTAAGTCCCTGGTTTTAAATGTCCAAGCAAATAGCCACACAGGCTTTGTCTCACCGCACAGGGGTTCACTCTCCCTAGACAGTCCACACAGGTCTGGATCCAGGCATGAGCTAACATCTAATGAAGCTGGGAGTTCTTATAGAGGCCTAAATGAGCTGACAAGCTTCAGCTGGTCTCATCAACTCCCTGTCTGCACGACGCCCCACACTCTCCCTAGAGGTATGAGTCATCCATGAGCCCACTAGCCTCAGCTGGGCTTATACAACTCTCCACCTAGTTGTATAAGTCGGCGTAAAGCCTGAATCTGGGCGAAATATATCTACCCCCCTGGATGCAACCAGGTGACTTTACCTTCCTGCTGTCACATACCCCCCCTCTTGTTTTAACCTCGGGGTTGGAACACCAGCAATCAGGCATTCATGTACTCGAGACAAAGCATCCACATTCCCCATTTGAACGCCAGGGCGATGCTTTACTGTGAAGTTGAATTCCTGGAGGGCCAGGAACCACCTATTCACTCTTCTATTTGTTTCCTTGTTTTGAGCCATCCACTTTAACGGAGCGTGATCCGTAACCAAGTCAAAGTGCCTACCTAGCAGGTAGTACCGAAGGGAATCTAGAGCCCACTTCACCGCTAAACACTCCTTTTCAACGGTGGCGTAATTTACCTCATGGGACTTCAACTTCCTGCTGAGGTAAATGACTGGGTGTTCTTCCCCGTTCCAGACCTGGGACAATACTGCTCCTAACCCCACATCTGACGCATCACTTTGTACGACAAAGTCTTTAGAGAAGTCGGGTGAGTACAACACTGGCTGACTACATAAGGCTTGTTTCAAGAATTGGAATGCTGCCTCAGCCTCGGGGGTCCATTTAATCATGACGGACCCTTTCCCCTTCGTCAGGTTGGTTAGGGGCACAGCCTTAGAAGCAAAGTGGGGAATGAATCGCCGATAATACCCAGCGATTCCCAGAAAGGCTCGTACCTGCTTCTTGCTGTTGGGACGTGGCCAACTCTGGATGGCCTCGACTTTGTTGAGTTGGGGTTTTATTACTCCCCTCCCAATGGTGTACCCAAGATATTTGGCCTCCTCCTGCCCAATGGTACACTTCTTGGGGTTAGCCGTAAACCCAGCTTCCCGAACAGAGTCCAGGACTGCTTGCACTTTTGGCAGATGTGAGGCCCAATCTGTGCTATGGACAATTACGTCATCCAGGTAAGCCGCAGCATACTTCCGATGGGGCCTCAGCATCTGGTCCATTTTCCGCTGGAATGTGGCCGGCGCATTCTGTAACCCGAACGGCATTATTTTATATTGGAACGCCCCGTCTGGGGTTACAAATGCGGTTTTCTCTTTGGCCGACTTGGCCAGGGGGATTTGCCAATACCCTTTTGTGAGGTCAAGAGTCGTCATGTATCGGGCTGTTCCCAGCCGGTCGATCAACTCATCTATACGTGGCATGGGGTAGGTGTCAAATTTTGTAACTTTGTTCAACTGACGAAAATCGTTACAAAATCGCCAGCTCCCATCCGGTTTAGGCACCAACACAATGGGACTAGACCAATCACTTTGGGACTCCTCTATCACCCCTAAGTTCAGCATTTTCTGTACTTCCTCCCGTATTGCCTCCCGTCGGGCCTCTGGGATCCGATAGGGTTTTAACTTCACCCTTTCACCGGGCGGGGTAACGATGTCATGCTCTACCCCAGATGTTTGTCCCGGCAGCTCAGAGAATACCTCCTTGTTGCGAAGCACAAACTCCTTAACCTCCTGTTGTTGGGGTTGTGACAAGGTGGCTGCTATTCCAACCTCAGGAATCACGCAACCAGTTTGAGCTGGTGACCAAGTGTCTGCGACTAGGGACTCTCTATCCCTCCAGGCTTTCAACAGATTAACGTGATAGATCTGTTCGGGCTTTCGCCTTCCTGGTTGTCTGACCTTGTAATTCACTTCGCTCACTTTTTCCATTATCTCGTAGGGGCCTTGCCATTTGGCAAGGAATTTACTTTCAACCGTAGGGACAAGTACCAGTATCCTATCCCCCGGGGAAAAGGTACGGGTCTTGGCTCCACGGTTGTACACTCTCTGCTGTGCTAACTGCGCTTGGGCCAAATGTTCCTTCACGATGGGCATTACCTGTGCAATTCGGTCTTGCATCAGGGCGACATGCTCAATCACACTCCTGTGGGGAGAACTCTCACTTTCCCAAGTTTCCTTGGCAATATCCAACAGCCCTCTTGGGTGTCTCCCATACAGTAACTCAAAGGGGGAGAATCCCGTAGAGGATTGGGGCACCTCCCTAATAGCAAACATCAGATAAGGAAGTAGACAGTCCCAATCCTTTCCATCTCTATCCACCACTTTCTTCAACATTTGTTTTAGGGTTTTGTTGAATCTTTCAACCAGCCCATCGGTTTGGGGGTGATACACAGATGTACGTAATTGCGTCACTTTGAACAATTTACACAGCTCCTTCATAACCCGGGACATAAAGGGTGTACCTTGGTCCGTAAGCAGTTCTTTACAAATACCCACCCGGCTAAACACAAGAGATAGCTCTTTGGCTATGGTTTTGGCCGAGGTATTTCGGAGAGGGATCGCTTCTGGATAACGGGTGGCATAGTCCATTATAACTAATATGTACTGGTGCCCCCTAGCGGACTTGATTATAGGACCTACCAAATCCATGGCGATCCTCTCAAACGGGACCTCAATGATGGGTAGAGGGACCAGCGGGCTACGGAAATGTGGCATCGGGGCCGACCTCTGACACACAGGGCAGGAGGAACAATAATTTTCTATGTCCTTCATCACCCCCGGCCAATAGAATCTCTGTAATACCCTCTCTCGGGTTTTCTCTGTCCCCAGATGACCTCCAAGAATGTGCCCATGGGCCAACTCCAACACCAACTTCCTGTAAGGTTTGGGCACCACAAGCTGCTCAACGGTTTCTTCTGCCCTTTTTGCCACCCGATACAGTAGGTCCTTCTCTACGCTGAAGTATGGGTAAGTGCAGGTATTATCTGGGTTCACTAACTCGCCATCTATTTTCACTACGTTTTCCCGTGCCTTTATTAGGGCGGGGTCTTTCAACTGTTCTGTGGCAAAGTTTTCCCTGTGAACCTCAAGATCAGAAAACTCCACAGACGGTAGGTTTTCGTCTGAGGAGGTGGGCTCCTCTCCAGTTTCTTGAGTCTCCCCTGCCAATACTGATAAGGGAAATTCCGGAGAGTCCTCACCACTCTCAGGGGAGTTCTGGCTATCACATTCCTGGTACATAGGGGCACCAGTGGGGGGCTCAGGATCATCCCACAGTTCCCAGAACTTCGGAAAATCCCTTCCCACAATGGCGTCATGCGGTAACTGAGATACTAAGCCCACTGGATGAGAGAGGGTACCTTTGGGGGTCTCGAAACACACTGTAGTCACTGGATACTCTCGGGTGTCCCCATGCACACAAATAACAGCTACCTTGCTATTCCCAGAGACCTCTGTTTTAACTAACTCAGCCTTTATCAGGGTCACAAGGCTACCTGAATCCAGCAATACCACAACATTTCTACCATTAACACACATTTTGCATAAATGTTTCTCAGTTCCTCGAATGGCAGTGCATGCGACTGTCGCACACAGCGACTGACGTCTGCCCGTCAGAAAGTCACACTGCATGGGTTCCTCCACAACCGGGCAATTGGCTGCAATATGTCCCGCTTGCCGGCAGCGGTAGCAAACGATCCTTCTTGCCGCCTCTTGAGCCGCTGATTTCCCAGGCTGTTCTCGCCAAACTTGGGGTAGAGCTCCCACCCTCTCACTCTCTCCACCCTCACCCCTTGGAATCCTCTTATCCGCCCCTGGGGATGGTCTGGTCTTAGGGTGGAAAGTCCGAGTGTCTCTGGAAGAGGCCGTCAGGTTCTCTGTAGCCAAGTATTTCTCCACACGATCCACAAGACCATCGGCCGTCTCTGGGTCTCCATGGCTTACCCACTTTTGGATGGCAGTAGGAAGAGCTCTCAAAAACCGATCCATTACAACACGTTCCACAATCTTTGGTGCGGACAAAGTCTCTGGCTGTAGCCACTTTCTGCTCAGGTGAATGAGATCATACATTTGAGACCTGGGGGGTTTTCCAAGCTGGAAAGTCCAGTTATGCACACGCTGAGCCCGGACAGCCTGGGTGACACCCAGCCTTGCCAATATTTCAGCTTTTAGCATCACATAGTCTTTTGCTTGGTTAGGCTCTAGGTCATAGTAAGCTTTCTGCGATTCACCAGTTAACAGAGGAGCCACCAGTCCAGCCCACTGCTCCTCAGGCCACTTTTCTCTTTCAGCGGTCCTTTCAAATGTGGTCAAAAATACCTCTGGATCATCCTCTCCAGTCATTTTTGTCAATAAACGACTCACCCCAAAGGACGCGGTATTAGTGGGACGGCTTTCCTCACTGGTCTGCGGACGTTGCTGCATTACTGCTTCCATCTGTTGTTGTAGTCTCTGCTCTTGCTTCTGCAACAGGTCTATGAAGCGGGCCTCAGATTGCTGCTGGGCTTGTTGCTGAGCCTCCAGACTCTGTTGCAAAGTTGCGTTTGTCTGCTGCTGGGCTGCAAGGCTCTGTTGATGAGCTTGCTGCTGGGCTGCGAAGTTCTTTTGCAAACCTGCATTTGTCTGCTGTTGATTGGCATTTGCTAGAGCCAGCTGCTTCAGTATCTCCTCCATGCTGGCTTAAAAAAAAAACTGCCCGCATTCTCCACCAACTGTGAGGGGGTTGGCTCGGCAGCGGGTGTGTGTGACCCCCGAGATGGGATCTCCACACAAAACAGGCCCAGCAAACGGAGGTTGTGGTTTTCAAAATCAAAAAGGTGCGGTTTATTTTCTATTTACAGTGACAAAACACAGCAAAGAAAAAGAAACATAAACAAAATAAATCCTGGTCAACTTGACCTCTGACTAAACATACAGGTTTCCTAACTAACAACTGGGATCAGCCTAGTGCTGTCCTAGTCCCTAAGTCCCTGGTTTTAAATGTCCAAGCAAATAGCCACACAGGCTTTGTCTCACCGCACAGGGGTTCACTCTCCCTAGACAGTCCACACAGGTCTGGATCCAGGCATGAGCTAACATCTAATGAAGCTGGGAGTTCTTATAGAGGCCTAAATGAGCTGACAAGCTTCAGCTGGTCTCATCAACTCCCTGTCTGCACGACGCCCCACACTCTCCCTAGAGGTATGAGTCATCCATGAGCCCACTAGCCTCAGCTGGGCTTATACAACTCTCCACCTAGTTGTATAAGTCGGCGTAAAGCCTGAATCTGGGCGAAATATATCTACCCCCCTGGATGCAACCAGGTGACTTTACCTTCCTGCTGTCACACAGCTTACATATTAAGACAGATGACACATGACACAAGTGTCATTAACAGGGAGTACTATCAGATTTCCTGGGTTATATGAACAGTTCTGCTCTAGTCCACCTAGTCCAGGGGAGCCATGCATTTTTTGCTTTATTGAGTTGATTGATTGATTGATTGATTGATTTTATTATTTGTAAAGCGCCAAATACAGTTCAAGAACTGCGCCTAAGCGCTGGATAGACCAAATACATATACTGACCTTAAAAAATGAGCATAACAGATAACACATACAGGATAAACTAATAATAAATAACAACAGAGGGAAAAATAAAAAGTAAAAGAAACAGAGTAACAGTCCACATTTAGGTAAGCAGCAACAAGTCAGGGCAAGCTGATCGGCTGGTTAGTAGTAAGGTAGCAGACGTCCCTTATCCATATTCATTGGAAAGTAAGTGAGTCTTCAGTACCTTGCGATAGTGAAATAGCGAGTTGACCTCTACTGGAAGCCAGTGTAATCTCATAAGTGTAGTGTAAATTAACAAGCTCAATGGTATTTTCAGTCGTAGGGGGTTGGGTGTTTTTCCATAACCTGGTCAAGCTCAGCTGAGCAGCAAGAAGGACGTTGGTTATAACCATTCTCAGTGGCCCTGGGATGGACTCTATTGTCAGATTGAGTAATGCCAGTGCCGGGGAGGGTGTTATTTGTTCCTGTGCGATATCCGACAGGATGAGAAATATTGTTGTCCAGTATGGTTTTATTGAAGAGCACGCCCAGAGGATGTGAAGCAGGTCCCCTCTCTCTGAGTTGCATCTCCAGCAGACTTCTGAGGTGGCATTGTTAAATGATGCCAGCTTTGTTGGAGTGAGATACCATCGTAGAGAAATTTTTTGAGTGAGTTCCCAGAATGTGGAATTTAGGGTTGCCTTGTATATGGAGCGTAGTGTGCCATTGAGATTCAGTGAAGGTTTTTCCCAGATCTGTGTCCCAGTGCAAGTGCGGTTTAGTTTTAATAAGTTCCATTTTCTGGTGTAGAGTATTATAGAAAAGGGAGATTCCTTTTATCTTTGAGGGATTTGTCAAGAACGACCACACTCTAGGTGGAAGTGTGTAGAATGGTTGGGCTAGGCGAGATAGGCAATGTTTGATTCTTAAATAGGTAAATAGATCCGAGTTGGGAAGGGCGAACTTCTGCTGTAGTGTTTGGAACGACATTATGATGTTCCCTTGGAATATATCTTGTATGTGTTTAATACCTTTATGAATCCAGTGTGTTAGATATAGGTCTGTAGTGTATTGACAAAGTATTTCTAACGGTAGCGCAGGGGAGAATGAGTTCACCATTGTTGGACTTAGGTTTACTAGTTTTTTCCAAGCCTGTGCAGAGGCTCTTATTGTAGGAGGAAGGGCTTTGGAGATGGGGACTCCAAGGGGGGTACTCAGCAACCAGTTTTGCAGTGTATGGTGTTTGAGCATTGCTGCTTCAGTAATGCCCCAGAGGGTGCTAGGAGGTTTGTGAAACCATTCTTGTAGTTGTGTCAGTAGGGACGCCCAGTAATAGTCTTCAAAGACAATTGAACCTGCTCCCCCTGCTAGTTTATGTTTGATAAGTGTATGTTTTGCGCATCTAGGTGGTTTCCCTTTCCATAGTAATTTGTTCAGAGTTGTTTGGAGAGATTTAAAGTAAGACGACGGGATAGGGATGGGGATGGTCCTGTACAAGTATATCAATTGTGGTAGAAGTAACATTTTGAATGCGGCGAGTCTCCCCGACCACGATAATTCCTGTTTAGCCAATTTATGGGCCTCAGTTTGAAGTTTGGTGAGAAATGGGATAAAGTTACACTTAAAGAGATTTTTTGTTAATCTTGGTAATTGAATCCCCAAGTATGATATGTCGTGTTTCGCCCATGTGAAGGGAAATTGTGTTTGGAGTAGGTTCCTGGAGGTTGCATCCAGTCCCAAGTCTAGTACGTATGATTTGGTAGCATTCACCTTATAGTAGGAGATTTCACTGAACCACTGCAGGGTTTTTTGTATTTCTGGTAGGGAGGATGTCGGGTTTGTAATCATAAGGATGACATCGTCTGCAAACAGACTGATGCGTTTGGTGAAGTTTTTGGGTTCTGCCTAATGTGTTCTGCTAGGGGTTTCATTAGGAGGTTGAAGATCAGTGGTGACAACGGACAATCTTGCCTAGTACCATTGGTAATGGTAAATGGTTGGGAGATCATATCTGCAGAAAATACCCGGGCCGAAGGGGAGGTGTATAGTGCTAGGATAGCATTAAGTATTTGACCTTTGAACCCAAACTTCTGGAGAACTTGATGCAAGTATTTCCAGTGGACTCTGTCGAACGCCTTCTCCGCGTCCAAAGGGAGGAGCAGAGAAGGCGTTCCACTAGTCTCGGCATAATGAATAATATTTATTTTTCTCCTCGTGGCGTCTGATGCTTGTCTGCCCGTTGTGAATCCTGATTGATCCTTGTGTATCAGGTTGGGCATGATATGATTCAATCTCCTGGCGATCATTTTGGCATATATTTTCAAGTCTAGGTTTAGGAGTGATATTGGACGGAAGTTCTGAGGTGTTACTGGGTCTTTCCCTGGCTTGGGTAGGGTGATTATTAATGCTTGTAGGGATTCCCGTTGAAACATAGCGGAGGAGGCCGCGTCATTGTACATGTTCACAAGGTGTGGAGCTAGGTGTTGCGCAAATTGTTTAAAGTATTCCCCCGTAAGTCTGTTGGGGCCTGGTGATTTCCCTGACGGAAGAGTGTTGATAGTCTCTATTATTTCTTGTACTGTGAATGGGTCATTGTGGCGGGAGAGTTGTTCTGTCGTTAACGATGGGAGTCTAATACGTGAGAGGAAGTCTGAGATGTCATCTGGGGTGGGTTGGTGCGTGTCGGGGTCTCGCTGTAGATTATATAGATCGCTGTAGTACGTGCTGAAGGCATCCGCTATCTCTTGTGGGTTTCTGAGTATTTCATTTGATTGGGGATGGAATAGGTGATCTATTTTGTTTTTTATACGCCTACCTTTTATGTGCTGGGCAAGGGTTTTACCTGCTTTATTGGATGTGGAGTATGATGTGGCTTTTAGTTTTCTCTGGATTTGTTCGTACGAGTGGAGGAGGTGGATTCGCAGTTCTCGTCTAGCTGATAGGATTTGTGCTGAGCATGTTGGATTGGGTTTGTGTTTATTTTGTTGTTCCAAATTAGCAATTTGGGACAGAAGGGTATCTATCTTCATTGCACTATGTTTTTTGTGGCGGGAGCTGAGTTTGATTAAAATACCTCTGATAAATGCTTTGTGCGCGTTCCACAACACACCCTGGTCGGACACAGAGCCTGAATTTAATTCAAAATATTCGTTTAGTTGTGTTATTATTTCTGGAGAGTAAGTTCGATGTTGCAAGATATAGTTGTTCGCTCTCCATATGAATGTATTGGTTTGTGGCGCTGAGTCAGATACAGTAATGGTGACTGGGGCATGATCCGACCAGGATGTGATGTGGATTACAGCTGCGCTAATGTTTTGGAGAAGCCATTTATCAGTGAGAAAATTGTCAATGCGGGAGTAAGTTTTATGTAGTGGAGAAAAATATGTATAATCTCTCTCCTCTCCATTCAAACATCTCCAAACGTCAAACAAGTCGTGTTCAACAATGAATTTTTTCAGGGGGGATTCCCTGCGTTTTGAAGCGGACGTGGAGTCCAGGTTTATTTCAGGTACTAGGTTGAAATCTCCACATAGGATTAAGTGTCCATGTTTCAGAGGTTGTACAATACGCATAATTTTGCGTAGAAAGTGAGCTTGTTTGACATTAGGAGCGTAAATATTCACCAAAGTATACTTAGTATTGTTTATGGTACATACAAGAATAATGTAACGCCCTTCTGGATCTAGGGTAACATTGTTCAGTTGGAATGTTACCGAATTACGTATTGCTATCATCACCCCTCTTTTTTTAGAGGTGAAGGGGGCGGAAAAAATCTGGGAAAAGTGTCTGTTCGTGCAAATAGGTGCAGCTGTGGATAGAAAATGTGTTTCCTGGACACACAGGACGTCACACTTTAGGTCCAGAGCTGTTTTCCATAGAGAGTGTCTCTTTGCTGGGTGGTTGAGTCCATTCGCATTGATGGATAATACTGTGATCGGCATCGTGGGTGTTGTGAATAGGCACAGAAAAAACAGATAGAATGTAAACACTTACAGTTCGTTGATGACTTATTGGTTTCCTAGGATCCGAGGCCAGATCTGTCTGTAGAGATATGTTCTGATAGACCCTCTGAGGGTGGTGAGCTTACCAAACTTGCGGATAAGCGGCTGTAAAACAAGAAAGTAAACTATAGAACTAAACAAGATAAAAATTGGAACTTGAAGGGTAGTCTATTTCGGTGGAGTGCCCACCAGTTAGAACGTTAGGTGGAGTAGAGAATGTAGGAATTCAGCTAAACTATTAAAGGGGGGTAACAAACGTCACTGTTCAACTTTATAACAAATCGAAAGGCTGGAAGCCAGGGAGAGCATCAAACTTGTAGATATATACAGGCCCAAATGCTGGTTGAAGAAAAAGAGAAAAAGGAAAAGAAAAAGAAAAGAAAAAATAAAAATAAAAAATAAGCTGACTTGGTCAAGTACCGCGACCATTTGAGGAGCGGCGTGGCGTGCGATTGCTACGTTGTTCCATCGGTGGATTAGGATCCTGCGGTGTGTCAGGGATGATTCCCCAGGAGTGGAGTAGTTGCATTCCCTTTTGGAGGGTGTGTATCACATGCGATTCGCCATTCCTTGTAATAAGCAAGGTTGCAGGGTATCTCCATTTAAATTGGATCTTGTGGTTGTGGAGGCCTTTGGTGATCGGGTTTAGCTGTCTCCTCATTTGCAGGGCGTATTTTGAGAGGTCAGGAAATAGTTGTACCCCTACGTATGGTTCAGGCAATGAAGGGTTATTTCTCAATGTCATGAGCAGCCGCTCTTTGACAGGGAAAAAGTGTACTCTCATTAGGACATCTCTGGGAACTGATGCAGCTAGGTGAGAGGGTTTTGCTATCCTGTGAATTCGATCTACAATTAAGTCTCTGGGTGAAGCGTCTGGCAAAATCAGGTGCATAAGTTCCTTGGCATATTTAGGGAGGTCCAGAGGTAGGATGTTTTCAGGAACCCCTCTGATTTTTACATTGTTCCTTCTGGACCTATCCTCTAAATCTGCCAGCTTGGCCCTTACCCAGGATTGTTCATCTCTAATGTCAGCACAGGAGTCAACCAGGTCATTCACCGTGTCTGTGCATTCCTCCATGCTGCTTTCTAACTGCGTCACTCTTTCATCCATAACGTGCATATCAGTAGATATCTTAGTGAACAGGGATGAAAGGTCTGTCAACAGTGAGGATTGGAGAGATAACAGCATGTCTTTTAACGTAGTGTCCTTCACTGGTTGACCTGTTGTGGGGAATGAGGCCATAGATGATTGTAGGGCCTGGTTGGCCTGGAAGTGGTTGAAAGCCGGGGCCTCAATTTGGGAGGGCCGCGGCAGCGGCGGCGGCTCCATCCGCATCCGCGTTTTCGCTGGGCTGCCTGTGATGGGGTTATCTCCTGCTCTGAGGGTAGGGGATAGAGGAGGGCAAGGTAAGTCCTGATCTACCGGAATTTTGTCAGGTAGATCCATGTATGCCGCCGGGATCGCAGCCGCACCAGCGCCATTTTGGGGCTTGCTAACCTTGCTTGTGTGTTTGGAGAAGAAGGCCGTCAGTTTCTTCGGTTGATACTCCGTCATCCTCTTCCTAGACATGGCTGGCTGTACTCTCCGATATGTCAGGAGGCAGGATGGCCGTGGATTGTCTGTTGGTTTGGGCCTTAGACGCTCCGTTTCACTCCCTTGGCTGACGAGCACTGAGTCTAAGCAGCCATCTCCAGCGCTGGCAGACCACGCCCCCCAGCATGTTCTAATTTTTCTCGTCGTGATTCTTGCCGTTTTTCTCATCGGGAAAAATGCTGGAAAGCCCACACACGGGCGTTTTTCTCGTCAAAGAGAAAAAATGACATCTTTCCCGACGAGAAAAATGGTCGTGTGTACGCGGCATCAGTTGCATGTCTTGGTTGCTGTCATGTTTTTTTAATGTTTATATACAGTATGTTAGCACTATTGTTGTTGGCTGCGTGGTCTTGGGTCTTTAATGTTCATCAAATATTTGGATAACTGCTCTTATGCCACGTACACACGGTCGGAATTTCTGTCTGAAAAACCTTGGATGGTTTTTCCGACGGAATTCCGCTCAAGCTTGTCCTGCATACACACGGTCACACAAAATTTCTCTGAACTTTCGACCGTCAAGAATGCGGTGACATACAACACTACGACGAGCCGAGAAAATTAAGTTCAATGCTTCCGAGCATGCGTCAAATTGTTTCCGGGCATACGTCTGAATTTTGCACGTCGGAATTGATACAGACGATCGGAATTTCCGTGCTCTCAATCTTTTGTGGGCAGAAATTCCGACAGCAAAAGTCCAATGGAGCATACACACGGTCGGAATTTTTGAGAAAGGGTTTTTATTTTTTTGTTAAATAAATGTACTACTTTTGTAGATCTGGTACTAGCAGTATACCTTTTTCTACTGTCTGTAAATAGTTTGGTTTTTAAATAAATCTCAGCCCTGGATGGACAGAAATTCAAATAATTTGGCAGGTAAAACAGTCCCCTTATGTAAATTTAGCATTTTCCTCGATGGTAAGCCTCAAAGGATGCAGGTCACACGTGGCTCTGCTTCTTCATTGGTGATATCCCAGCTCGGGGGTAGGGGGCTACTCTATGAGAATAACTGCACCAAAGGTGCAGATACACTTTAACCTTCAGCACATGGTTTAAATCAGGCAGTTCAAAGTGTTCATAACTTAATATTATACTGTATATGCTTATTTCTTTTCTCCTATTTTCAATGCATATTAGCATTTTGATAATCATTCCAAAATGGTATTCTACTTTTGTGCTTACACAAATCATTTTAAGTAATAGACTTTTTTTTTAAATTTATATAAATAGAACATGGAATTATCATTATACAAAAATGTTTCTCTAACTACCCGGAGTGTTTTAAATGAGTTTGGAAATATATGAAAGGCTATTTTCAGAAGACAATTTCTTAAAACCACTTCCTA
This sequence comes from Rana muscosa, assembly GCA_029206835.1. Taxonomy (NCBI): domain Eukaryota; kingdom Metazoa; phylum Chordata; class Amphibia; order Anura; family Ranidae; genus Rana; species Rana muscosa. Next base: position 76,958,073 of record CM055127.1, read on the forward strand.
CAGTGGAAGTATAAGTTGCTGTTCTGCTGTGGTGCTGGTTTTAAAGGTTTCTGGGAGAAACGTTCCGGGGGTTTCTGAGTCACATCAGAAGGCTGTACTTATCTTTTTAAAAGATTACTGTAAGATAAATCCTGTGGGATAAAGCATCTAATTTTCTAAAATTAAGTCCACATAAAATACAGCTGTTTTAGTTTGTGGAATTTCCATGCAAAAGAAAAAAAAAGCTGTTTTGAGTTTTGAAAAAGAAGATTTTAAGCAGACATAGCGGTACATGGCAGGACTGCCTTGTTAGTGCGATACAAACATAGCCAAAAATGGCAGCACACCATTTTAATCTATAAAAGTAATTTATTAGTTATATTGCAGAATAAAACTGTAATTCATACTACAGAAGGAAACACTTCTTTTGTATTAAGGGCTCTGATAAAGAAGGGTTTCCTTTGAAACACGTCAGCCAGCAGGGACCCTGGTGAGGTCCTCCCTGAACTAGAGGCTTTGGCAAAGTTGGGAGATTGTAGTTGATGAGTGAGTTTATTACCTACACTAGTGGGTATTTTATGTTATTTTAACAATTTTTAATAAATCTATGTTGGATAATGCACTAGGCCAGTTCACCCTCTGTTTTTATCTTTTTTTTCACAGCGTTCAGAACAACCCCAGTCCTAAAGGGCAGCGAGGCTTTGCAGTAATATTCACCTGTATCTACAAATTCTGCTTACGATCTGCATCATCACAGAAGTGCACAGGAGAATATCGTTGCTATTGGAAAAATGTTGCCTGGTCTCATGAGTCTCAATTCCAGCTGTGATATTCAGATGTTAGGGTCAGAATTTGGCATAAACAACATGGAAGCATGGATCTATCCTGCCTTGCATCAACGGTTCAAGCTGGTGGTGGTGGTGTAATGGTGTGGGGGATATTTTCTTGGCACACTTAAGCCTCGTACACACGATCGGATATCCTATGGATTCTAATCCGATGGTTTTGTCCATCGGAAATCCGATGAAGCTGACTTACATCAGTCTTGTCTACACACCATCAGTCAAAAAACCGACCGTTCCAAACGCGGTGACGTAAAACACTCCGATGAGCCGAGAAAAATGAAGTTCAATGCTTCTGAGCATGCGTCGACTTGATTCTGAGCATGCGTGGGTTTTTTATCCGATGGACTTGCCCATAGACGATCAGAGTTTTCGATCGGTTTTTTATCCATCGGAAAAATTTAAAACATGTTCTATTTTTTAAAACCAATGGAAAAAAGACCGATGGGTCCCATACACGATCGGTTTGTCTGATGAAAACAATCCATCGGACGGTTTTCATCGGTAAAACCGATCGTGTGTACAGGGCTTCAGTATCAATTTGAGCATCATTTAAATGTCACGGCCTAGCTGAGTATTGTTGCTGACCATTTCCATCCCTTTATGACTAAAGTGTACCCATCTTCTGTTGGCTACTTCCAGCAGCACCATGTCACAAAGCTCAAATCATTTCACCACTGGTTTCTTGAACATGACAATGAGTTCACTGTACTCCAATGGCCTCCACAATCACCAGATCTTAATCCATTAGAGCACCTTTGGAATGTGGTGAAACAGGAGATCTGCATCATGAAAGTGCACCTGTCAAATCTGCAGCAACTCCAAGATGCTATTATGTCAATATGGATCAAAATCTCTGAGGAATGTTTCCAGCACCTTGTTGAATCCAGGCCATGAAGAATTAAGGCAGTTCTGAAGGCAAAATGGGGTCCAACCTGGTACTAGCAAGGCATACCTAATAAAGTGGCCGGTGGGTGGGTGTATATATACAGTATGTACACCATATTGTGAAATTTCAGTAATTATTCATGCATTTTATAAGTCCCATAAACATATACTCCATTTTGTGAGTACAGGGTGTCTACGTGTTTTTACCAGGATAATGCAGAACATTCAGGTATATCATCTACTTTCCATCTACTCAGTATAATTAAGTAGGTAAATCTGCAATCCCAAGCCAAAAAACAGCTCCCATTATTGGTCAAAAAACAACTGAAGCTTTTCAGTGGACCACATCTTACTTACCTAATTTAGGAATCAAACTAACGAGCTGCCCTACTAACTTATATTGAGTGAATTACCTCCCTATGCTCTCCCATTTAACCTCCTTAATGACTAATTCACAATCTCTCTGTGTCTCCTGGCTTGGACGTATTACTGTGGTCAAGATGACCGTATTACCCAAAACTCTGTACTTATTTATAGTTCTCCCTATTTCAATACCATCATACTTCCTCCATACCCTTCAATCTAGAGTGCTCTTGAGAGACACGTAGGGAAAGGGGACAGGACGGCACGTTTGCACAGGTGATCTGTCAGAGAGGAACAACATACTATCCCGATACCAGTCCATCTTTATTTCATACACTTACTGAGGTACCATACTGACGAGTGGTTCATATGCGTGTTTTGACTGCGCTTAATCGCAAAGTCACATGCTCTGAGGTGAGCATTAAATACCTAAGGGGAGCACCAGAGTGAGGAACACCACGGCATGTTCTGGATCACCTAGCAGTTTTATAATCGCAGGAACTTTATTGCACCTAGCAGTTTTATATTTGCATGAACTTTATAATCGCATGAACTTTATTTCACCTGGATAGACTTTTTGATACCATACATGTGCACAGGAGCACTTCTTTGAACAACCCAGCAATGCAATATTGATAAACTATATAATACTGGATGCTATGCACATGCACAGGAGCACTTTTTTATGCATCAGTGGGTCATTGATAATCTATACGGGATCATAAAAGTGGGAATTGCACTTCTTTGCACAGTAGCACTTTATATTAATTATCAACATTGTTTATGCTTTTATATACATATCTTGTATATATATATATTTTTATATTTAATATATGTGTTCATTTATTGCACTATTGCTACTTTCCACTGTTAGGAAATACTTTTTTTTTTCACTATTGGAGGTTTTTATATGTTTCTTTTTACACTGGTATAGTGTAAGACTTTGGAAAGCGCAAACTATAACGAGGGCTTGGAGGACCTTGACTCTGTGTATTCTTGAGACCAAAAATAGGATGGCCATGATTCACAGTAAAATTTAAGCTTAATCTTAATCTTAATCTTAATCTTAGACACAATCTCTAAACATCATAAAGTCTGGCTGCCTTGGGTAGACCATTTCTTACCGTATTATTTTGATTCCTCCCTTCTTGAGCCTTGACGCAAATTGATGTCTGACCTCCTTCTTTCTCTAACTCATATGCTTTATTTTCTTGCCTTCTTCCTTCCCTGCTCCCTCTCTATCATTCTCTTCTTGACTACAATTTTTTCAAGTATGCTGTTAAGGGATCCTGTCTATTATACATACCATATATCAATGGCTAACTTTTGGTCACTATATTTCCAACTATACTTATGTATGTATGCAAAATAGTAGTGGCGGGCTCAGACCCCCATCTTCCCATTGTTCTAATTTAACTGATACTACAACAAAGACAGTATTGTTTTCAGTCGCTGTTTCATTATATATGGTCTTTGTATGTTCTCATGACCGTAAGCACTTTCAGCGTGTTTGTTACTGTGTACATATTGTAATATGTTCAATAAAAATAATGAACAAGAAGAAAAATAAAAACAACTGAAGCCATCATCTCAGATATTGTCTATGGAACAAGGTGAGTCTGAGTTGGAGGTTTGTCAAGGCCAATTAGACATCTAATGCCCCATACACACGATCGTTTTTCATGCCGTTAAAAATGCCATTTTTAAAAATGGGCATTAAAACCGATCGTGTGTATGCTCCAGAGCATTTTTAACGGCGTGAAAAACGGCCATTAAAAATTTCGAACATGCTCTATTTTTTCACGTCGTTTTTCATGTCGTTTTTTTTAACGACGTGAAAAACGATAGTGTGTATGCTTTTACGAGGTGAAAAAAAATGCGCATGCTCAGAATCAAGTATGAGACGGGAGCGCTCGTTCTGGTAAAACTAGCGTTCGTAATGGAGATAGCACATTCGTCACGCTGTAACAGACTGAAAAGCGCGAATCGTCGCTCAACAAACTTTACTAACATGAAGGGTGGCGCCATCCGAACGGCACTTCCCCTTTATAGTGCCGTCGTACGTGTTGTACGTCACGGCGCTTTGCTTGAAGGTTTTTTAAAATGATCGTGTGTACGCAAGACAGGCTTGAGAGGAAACATGAAAAAAAACGACGAGAAAAACGTCGGTTTAAAAAATGGCATGAAAAACGATCGTGTGTACGCCGCATAAGAAAAGTAAAAAATTAAGGTCCATAAAAAAGGGATTTTTATAACAGCTTACCTGTAAAATCCTTTTCTTGGAGTACATCACGGGACACAGAGCGACTTAGTCATTACTAATGGGTTATATAGTTTACCTTCAGGTGTTGGCACTGGCCAATTCCAAACCGGAAGTACCCTCCCCTATATAAGCCCCTCCCACCCGGGAGCACCTCAGTTTTGTAGCCAAGCAATAAGTGTCCCAAAAAGAGGGGTGGGAGCTCTGTGTCCCGTGATGTACTCCAAGAAAAGGATTTTACAGGTAAGCTGTTATAAAAATCCCTTTTTCTTTTTCGTACATCACGGGACACAGAGCGACTTAGTCATTACTAATGGGACGTCCCAAAGCAATGCCAAATGAGGGGGGGTACATAAGCTGGGCGCCATCAGGCATGAGGATCTTTTGCGGCCTGCAACACACTGCGCCCAAAGGCGACATCCTCCTGACTTCTAACGTCTACCTGATAGAATCTAGTAAACGTGTGTACCGAAGACCATGTTGCGGCCTTACATACTTGAGCCAGGGAGGCCTGGTGATGCACTGCCCATGAAGTTCCAACCGCTCTTGTGGAGTGCGCCCTAACTTTGAACGGAGACGGTCTCTTTCTCAAGCCATAGGCTTGTATTATGACCTGTCGAATCCACTTGGCTAAAGTAGATTTTGATGCTGCCTGACCCCTTCTGGGGCCTTCCGGCAGAACAAACAAAGAATCCGTTCTGCGAATCTGAGCAGTGGCTTTTAGATAAGCTTTAACTGCTCTTACCACATCCAAAGAATGTAATAACTTTTCCTCTACTGAGCTAGGTTTGGGGAAAAAAGAAGGAAGAACCACATCTTGGTTCAAATGAAACCTCGATACCACCTTAGGAAGAAAGGCTGGATGAGGACGTAATACTACTCTGTCCTTATGGACAACCAGATATGGCTCCTTACAGGACATAGCTGCTAATTCCGACACTCTTTTAGCCGAACAAATGGCTACTAAGAAAACCAATTTCCTGGTGAGAAGAACCAAGGAAATGTGTTGTAATGGTTCAAACGGTTGTTTCTGTAGAACCGACAGAACCAGGTTTAAGTCCCAAGGACATATGGGAATACTAACCGGAGGGCTAATACGCATCACTCCTTGTATAAAGGCTTTGACTAGTGAATGCGAAGCCAAGGGCCTTTGAAAAAATATTGACAAGGCCGAAATCTGACCCTTGATTACTCAAGGCCAGCTTCCTATCTACAGCCCACTGTAGGAAGTCCAGAATCCTCCCTATCATGTACTTACGTGGATGCCATTTCTTGGTCTCACACCACGTAATGTACGCTTTCCAGATCCTATAATAGATCTGCCTGGATACCGGTTTCCTGGCATTGATCATGGTAGATACCACAGAATTAGAGAGCCCTCTCTTTTTCAGAAAGTGGGCTTCAATAGCCAGGCCGTCAAACCTAGGGCTGGTAAGGAAGGGTGGTATATCGGTCCTTGCGACAGCAGGTCCGGACGAAGTGGGAGGGTCCAAGGACTCCTCACTGACATTTTTACAATCTCCGCGTACCATGCCCTTCGGGGCCACGCTGGAGCCACCAGAATCACTGGTTTCTTTTCTACCCTGATTCTGCGGAGTAATCGCGGTAACAATTGTGGCGGTGGGAATGCATATATCAGCTTGAACCGATCCCAAGGGAACACTAGGGCATCCGAGCCGCAAGCTAGGGGATCCCTTGTGCGAGACACAAACCTGTCCACCTTTGCGTTGAATCTGGATGCTAGCAGATCTACATCCGGTGTTCCCCACCGCTGGCATATTGCCTGGAAAACCTTGGGGTGAAGAGACCATTCCCCCGGGCATAATTGTTGGCGACTTAGAAAGTCCGCTCTCCAATTTTCCACTCCTGGGATGAAAACCGCGGATATGGCTGGGACATATCTTTCTGCCCACTCCAGGATGCAATTTGCTTCCTTCTGGGCTGCACGACTTTTGGTGCCACCCTGATGATTGATATATGCCACTGCCGTGGCATTGTCTGATTGAATTCTGACAGGGGACCCCTGGAGTTTGGATGTCCATGCTACTAGGGCATACCGGGCTGCTCGTATCTCTAAGAGATTGATGGGCAGGGCCTTTTCTGCTTCTGACCACCTGCCCTGGAGAGACCATTGCTCCAGCACTGCCCCCCAGCCGATGAGGCTGGCATCTGTAGTGACCACCTTCCAAGAAACCGGACTGAAGGGTTTCCCTCTTTCCAGATTCTGGGGCACCAACCACCAATGGAGGCTCTTGCGAACGGAAGGGGACAGGGACATTGGTAAGTCTAAAGCCTGAACCTTTTTTGTTCCAGGCTGACAGTATGGCCCTTTGCAAATTCCTTGAATGGAATTGACCGTAGGGTACCGCTTCGAATGAAGCCACCATCTTTCCCAGCAGCCTCATGCAGAGACGTATGGATGGTTTTCTTTTTGTACCCACTAAGTGGGTCAAATTTCTTAAAGACGACACCTTCTCTGGAGGTAAGAAAATCTTTCTCTGATTTGAATCCAGCCTTAGCCCTAAGTATTCCAGACTTTTGACTGGTCTTAGAGCTGACTTGTCCCGGTTGATAATCCAACCGTGATATTCCAGATACTCGATTGTCTTGTGAATAGCTACTTCCAGCTTTTCCACTGAGTGGTCTATTAGTAGCAGGTCGTCTAGATATGCCATTATCGTTACACCCTGTGTTCTTAGATTGGCCAATAATGGGGCCAGAATTTTTGTGAACACTCGTGGTGCTGTGGCCAGACCGAAAGGTAAGGCTCTGAACTGAAAATGGCGCCCTTCTACTGCAAAGCGTAGAAATTTCTGATGGGCCGGAAAGATGGGAATATGCAGATAAGCATCCCTTATGTCGATCGAGGCTAGCCATTCCTGCCCTTGTAGGGCGGTGGCCACTGATCGGATCGACTCCATCCGAAAAGTCCTGATATTTAGGAACTTGTTTAGCCCTTTTAGATTTAATATGGGCCTCACGTCCCCATTTGGTTTGGGGACTGTGAAAAGGTTCGTGTAAAACCCGAATCCGCTTTCTTCCAGGGGAACCTTCATGATTACCCCTTGGAGCAATAGTTGTTCTAGTGCCAGAAGGAGGGATCCTCTCTTTTGGGGATCTCTTGGCACGTTTGACCTCATAAATTGGGCAGGAGGAGTGCCTTTTAACTCCAGCTTGTATCCCAGACTTACTGCGGAGAGCACCCATCTGTCTCTGATGGTGTCCCGCCAGGTCTCTGTGAACAACTGAAGTCTTCCCCCCACCCGATTGAGCGGGGGCAATACTTCATGCCTTAGGGGGAGGTTTTGTACCTCTCTTGATCCAGGGCTTCTTGTTACCCTGTGATTGTCCCTGATTTCTGCCCCCTGAATTTGACCGCGGAGGCCGTCGGAACTGCTTCACAGCCGATGTGCCCGGGACTGGAGAGGTAGGCCTCTTAAAAAAAGGACTTCTACCCTTGTTCTTAACCGGTAAGAGTGAACTTTTACCGGCAGAAATTTTCTGGATATATTTGTCCAGATCTTCTCCAAATAAGCGTTCTCCATGAAATGGGAAGCTAACCAGCAGTTTTTTACAGGGAGCTTCAGCAGACCAGTTTTTGAGCCACAGAAGCCTACGCATATGTACTATAGACAGCGTAAAGCGGGAGGCCTGTTGGATTGTATCCTTTATGGCGTCCACCGCAAAACACAAGGCTCTAGGCAGGTCAGCTAGGGCATGAGCCTGCTGATCTGGTAAGTCCCTTAAGACTTGTTTCAACTGATCTTTCACTGCTTGGCAGACTCCAATCGCTGCTACCGCAGGTTGTGTCACCATACTTGCTGTAGAGAAAGCAGATTTTAGTAAAGACTCCAATTTTTTATCTATTGGGTCTTTGAACATTGGAACATTATCTACTGGACATGTCAGTGATTTGTTAACAGAAGAGATGGCTGCGTCCACTATAGGGACCCTCCATTTTCTTATGAACTTATCCTCCATGGGATAGATCACCGGAAATCTCTTGGGGGGAGCAAATATTTTATCAGGATGCTCCCAATCCTGGTAAATAAGCCCTTCTAATAAAGGGTGGATTGGGAAGGAACAGACCGCCTGGGGAGCTTTTAGCGACCCCAGCGAGGAAACCGTAGTGGATGGTGGTTCCGCCAGAGGCATTTTAAATGCTGATCGGACCATGTTAGTCAGAGACTGAACCCATAATCTTTCAGCCTGAGAATCTGAGAAAGGTTCTTCCACTGTTGATTCCTCTATAAGTGAATCAACCTCATCCTGATCCCCTTCAGGTAGGTCGATCTCTGTGTGGGGCTGTTCCTCCACTAACAGGCACTCTGAAGGAGGAGACGGAGATCGGACGCGCTTTCCCTGAGATAGGGAAGCAGCGATCAATGCTGTTAATCTCTCTTCTAATCCTCCCAGAGTTGAGGATAAAACCTCCTCTGTTATATATACAGGAGCAGGTGGACTGGGGACAGCCGCAGCACCAGGCATTCCTGCGGGGTTTCTACGGCTACTGACCTCTGCATTCTCAGGGGAGATTGGTGCAGTGCAAGCATGCCCAATATCCTCAGAGCCCGATGGAGACCCCTTTGGCTTCCTGGAAGATCTATTTCCGGAGCGTCTGGACGACATATCCTTTAAGCACAAAGCTGAGGTATTCCCGTCGTCATACACCAATTTTTGCTGGTAATAGTCTAACACAGGTGCTGCTATATACCAGCTGGTGTCCACTAAAGTGCCTTTCTATGGGGATGCCTGCATCAACCGCCTCTGTGTGCCACTGTTTGTTGCTAGCTCTGTTTGCATGCAGCTGACACTTGTACTGTGTCTTTTAACCATGCTGGGACGCCCGCACATGCGCAGAAGCGCCGCGGCGCGCATCGAGCGTCATCCACCCGCCCCGCCCCTTTTTTTTCATAGGAGGCGCGTGCACGCGCCCGCGCGCGCGCCCGTGCGCCAATGGCGCCCTTTTCGAAAACCAACAGAGGACTAGGAGCCAGGGCCCTTTTTGCCGGAGGGCCTGTGCGGTGGATGAACGCAGCAACAGGGCAGAGGAAGTGGATTCCCTCAGAGAAACTTACCAGCTGCCTGGATCTTTTGAGTTGAGAAAACCAGAGATCCACATTACAAGAAAAATGGACTACAGCGGCCTCTAGTGGTTTAACACAGGTACCGCGGTCCCTGTTTTTTTTTTTTTCTTGACTACTATTAAAATTTTACATTTTCAGTAGTTATAGGCAAACACAGATATTTAGCGGGAATACCGTTAGGTAACAGACAGAAAGACAAATTAGGCTTGGGGGTCCCCCAATAGAACCAAGTTCCTGAGGGCCCCCACTTACCTGATCCCCGCCGCAGGACTTTGTTTGGTCCACAAAAGTCCAAACTTCACCTATCACGGCAGGCATTGTAATTAAACCTTCAGGGACCGGGTTCCCAAGGATTCCACTCCCCTGGACCTGTATAGCACCCTGCACAGACAGCGTCTTGGTCGTGGGTATGACCAGAGCTCTGGATCCCAGGGTCCAGCCCTCCTAAGAGAAGCATTACAGGCAAAACCTTGCTCTTCTGCTGCAAGGCCCGGGTACCGACCGTTTAGCTATGAAGCTTTTTTGGTGGGATCCGGAACAGCTTACTAAGGCCCAAAAGAACCTGTACGCAAGCCCAGTGAAAACACATGTTACTCTTTGGCCAACACCTTAGACACTGGCAAAAAACTGAGGTGCTCCCGGGTGGGAGGGGCTTATATAGGGGAGGGTACTTCCGGTTTGGAATTGGCCAGTGCCAACACCTGAAGGTAAACTATATAACCCATTAGTAATGACTAAGTCGCTCTGTGTCCCGTGATGTACGAAAAAGAAACAGTTTTTTTCATATCAAGGTATCTTAAACTACCACTAAAGGAAAACATTTTTACAAATGTCAATTTCACCTTCAACTGTGTGGCATTTACCTGAGTTCTAAGATTTGCTCTGTACATCCTGGGAAAGCCAGAACAGTCATCAGAAACTTCCTGCCTAATGATCGGCAAGTAAGGCTTAGTTTGACTCCTGGCTTCCTCACTCACCATGTTCTAGATTTTTGGAACAGAGAACCAATTTTATATCCCACTAAATACTTCTGAAAACTGCTTTAGTTGGAATAAAATATCTATACCTTGCACAAATATTTCATTCTTAATGTAATTGAATCCATTATCTTGATGGATATTTTTTCAACGTAAAACTTGTAGTAAAAGTGGATAAATGCTTTCTTGTATAGCCACATGTTCTCCTGGAAATAGAGGTGGAAAGTAAAGTTACACATTAGTTAATTAATGTATTGATTAGGTAAAGTAATACGTTAATGCTGAGGCTGCAATGACCAATATAGATTTTAGTTCAGTAATGATATTGAAATGTTGAAAAGTTATATATATTTATCTTTATAAGGATGACACTTTTTGAAATCCCCTTTTATCCAAAACCTCAAGTTTATCAACGATTTTAGAAGCAGCATGGGTAGGTATTTCTTTGTAGAGGAATATGTCTTATTTTTTTTGCTTGCTTGAGACATTTTTAATAAATAATAAAGTCATAATGTATCTGCTCTTACCTGCATCGAAACTATGACACCAACCCAGGTTCTAAAATTCTAGATTGGTGCAAGGGTTGTAGAATTAGTTCCAGTGAGGTCACAGTGGTTCTCTGCCTGTTATTTGTTATCCATGTGTGTTTATTACATTTTATATGCAACAAATAAGCATCTATATTTCCTTCCTCTACCTTTCATTTATGTTATCTGCTGTTCCAGGCTCTATTAATAAAACATTTGGGAAAACAAACCTCAGCTTATTAAAAATGAGCATCTGAAGCAATAAACAACATAATTAGTGTTTTTACTGTATAATATATGTAGCGCTACCCCCGCAGGAGCTGATGGTTGATTTGGGTACTCTGCTTCTGTTACAGCCCTCTTGAGGCCTCAACCTTACTGACACCACCCATATATCTTTCTTTACACTTTAATGTGTGCACAAATATTAACTCATAACTCTATGGAAAATAGCAGAATGGTTTTGCAAATTAAAGTCAGCCAACATACAGCATAAATATAGAGACACAACTAGATTCACAGAGTTCCTTGCAGTGATTTAAAATTTTCGATATACTGTGACCCACAAACAGAAAAAACTATAGCCTTCCTCATAAGGTGAGCTGTAGCAAGTGACACAAACGGGTATAAATCTTTGTATTGCCAGAAAACCTGGGAGTTCTCACAATGAGGAACTAATGCCGCATACACACGATTGATTTTTTCGACGGTGAAAACACAGTCGAGAAAATCGACGTGAAAAACGAGGAACAGCTTGTTCCCCCCACACACGGCCGTTTTAAATGACATTTTTTTTTTTGGTCAAAAAAAACGACCGTGTGTGGGCTCCCCGGCAGTGATTCCCTATGGGAAAACTGCCGCGGCAAAAAACGACGAGAAAAATTAGAGCATGTTCTAATTTTTCTCGTCATGATTAATGCGGTTTTTCCCATCGAGAAAAACGACAAAAAGCCCACAGACGATCGTTTTTCTCGTCCAAAGGAAAAAATTTAATTTTTCTCGACGGGAAAAATGATCGTGTGCTTAAGCCTAGGCCTGTGGTAAGTAAATCAAATATAAATACAGATCTGCCCTCAGAATAGAGTAATCTGGATATAGTCCTTAACGATAACGGCTAAGTTGGGGCCCTTTAAGGCATTGGTGCACATGAATGAGGTATGTCTATGGAGTGAATAGTTGCAATCTTGGACCCAGTAGGTCGGGTTGAGAGGGATAGGGGATTTTTAAAATACAATTTCAGCAACTGTGGGAAAAGCAGGGGAAAATGGCCACGTTGAGCCTAATTCATCAGTGGCAGAATACATAGGCAGTTGTGTATAGTATTAAAAAAAAAAACACAAATTTCTTGCAAGTAAACAGTATAGACAATGTCAGTATTCCAGCTTTACTGTGGGTCTGCGACCCTCTCTTCGCTCTCCCTTGGGATTTCCTTCAGTGACTAGCAGAGAGGTTGGAGGAGCCCCGCTTTGATACACTTTATCTGTCTGGCAGGAACGATGAGGTGTACCGTAGAAGTGCAGCACCTCATTTGCTCTTGCAGAATGCCCAGTCAATGGCCACTTGGATGCTGATTGACTATTCAGACTAGTACTGGAGCAGCCAACAGTGCAGGCTTTGTCTAACTCAGTCACCTCTACTCAGCAACACCTCTCCAGTTGACGGCTCTCTCCAACTACTCCCCTTTCCTTTTTATACCCCCTTCTGTCCACTCCTACTCTTAGGTGTACTTGGGTACAGTTGTTTTTTTTCCAAACAGTGGTAATAGTCCCACTCTCTGTCCAAACTACATTTCCCAGTGTTCTGCAGTCTAAGTTGAATACAAAAAACTAGGCCAGCTGCTGCTGCCATTTTGTGTTGGAAAAAGAGGCCCGTTCACCTACTTGGCTGGGTATTCCCCTGCAATGTAAGCAAATGGATGGTGAATGGAGCAGGTTATATCATTGCCTAATTATAGCCACATGGCCATATTTGTTCAATGCTGTCAACGGTTCCTAAGGAAGCAGCAGGTGCTGGCAGCCACTGCATCTTTACCAACCACTGACTTCACCCAGCCCATTCACCTACATATCCAGGAATCCCCAGGCCAAGTAAGCAAATGGGTGGAGAAAGGATCCTTATGTAATTTCCTAAATATGACCACATGATCATATTTGGGAAATTATGTCACCATCATCCTTTTTTTTTTTTTAATAAAGGACTTGTCAAACAATTGGGTATCCTTGTTTCCATGTTATAACTCTATTCTTTTTTTGTAAATGAGTAATGCCCCATACACACGATCATTTTTAATGTCATTTTTAAAACTGACGTTTTTCTTGTCATTTTTTTTCTTGTTTCCTCTCAAGCCTGTCTTGCGTACACACCATCATTTTAAAAAATGTTCAAGCAAAGCGCAGTGACGTACAGCACGTACGACGGCACTATAAAGGGGAAGTTCCGTTCGAATGGCGCCACCCTTCATGTTAGTAAAGTTTGTTGAGAGACGATTCGCTCTTTTCAGTCTTGTGCTTTTCAGTCCGTTACTGCGTGACGAATGTGCTATCTCCATTACGAACACTAGTTTTACCAGAACGAGCGCTCCCGTCTCATACTTGATTCTGAGCATGCGCGTTTTTTTTCACGTCGTTAAAGCATACACACTATCGTTTTTCACGTCGTTAAAAAAAACGACATGAAAAACTACGTGAAAAAAGAGAGCATGTTCGAAATTTTTAATGGCCGTTTTTCACGTCGTTAAAAATGCTCTGGAGCATACACACGATCATTTTTAATGGCCATTTTTTTTAATGCCATTTTTAATGGCATGAAAAATGATCGTGTGTATGGGGCATAAGAGTTACTAATTCATGGCCAGCGGAGGCACCTCCCCCATGTTGAGAGCACGTGGTCTGATATGGTTCAGAAGGGCCAACCTTTCCTGGCCAGCCAGGCTGCATACTCACATTAAGGGTATGGTATTGATTTTTAGGGGGACCTCCCTCATTTTTTTTTTGTTTTGTTTTTTGCATAGAGTCACCCTTAGAATCCATATCAGACCTAAAGCATCTGGCATGGTTTTCCTGGGAACATCACTAATTATAATTTTTTTTTTCACGTGAGCTACCCCCTTAAAATCTGTACCAAACTCAAAGGGTCTAGTATGAATTTTGGGGTGGGGGACTCTGTGCAATTTTTATCTCATTCTTGCTGTAACATGCGCTACAGTAGAAATTACATTTACAAAGAAAAAAATGAATCAGTTTATATTGCTGGAAAATTGCTTTCACTTCAGCCACTTTAGCCCACAAAAAAAACAGCACACAAACCCCTCCAAGGGACCCATGAAATACATAGAAAACCCTTGGGGGGGGGGGGGGGTGGTCTCGCTGCTGTTCTTTTTTTTTTTTTTAAAACAAATGACTGAAGTAATACTCTGGCAATTGTAAAACATTTTACCTTTGTAAATGTCACTACTGCTGCAGTACTTTCTGTACAGAGATGTGCCCCATTCACAGGCAGGATTTGGATACATTATTTTAACCACTTAACGACCACCCCATGTACCTATACGTCGGCAAAATGTCACGGACAGGCACAATCACGTACCTGTACGTGACTGCCTTCGTATGGGTGGGGGGTCCGATCGGACCCTCCTCCGGTACATGGGGCAGTCGGTATCGGTTCAGGAGCGATTCGTGATGAGGGGGCGGCCATTGGTTTCTGGCCACCCCCTCGCGATCGCTCCCGGCGAATGAAATGCTTCCCTTGCCTGTGTAATGTATACACAGGCAGAGGAAGTGATGTCATCTCTCCATGCGGCGCTCTATTCGTCTAGAGTGCCGAGGAGAGAAGACATCAAGTAAGTGCACGAACAGCCCACTGACACCAGGACACATAGGCACACAATCCCCCCCCCAGTCACCCCCAGATCACCCCCCAGCCCCCAGTCACAGTGTCACCGATTGCAGTGATCATTTATTTACTGATCACTGCAATCAGTGACATTTGTGATAAAAAAAGTGTCAGGGCAGTTAGTGTTAGGTCCCTTTAGGTCCAGGGTAGCCCCCTAAACCTAATAAAGGTTTAACCCCTTGATCGCCCCCCAGGTAGCCCTTTCACCCCCTATCACCAGTGTCACTAAGCGATCGTTTTTCTGATTGCTGTATTAGTTATGCTGGTGCCGCTAGGTAGCCAGTTCTTTTTTTAGGTTCGCCGCCAGCGTCAGGTACCCCCATATATTATCTAATAAAGGTTATAGCGTCAGATACCCCTATATATTATCTAATAAAGGTTTTAACCCCCTGATTTCCCCTAGAGTTAACCCTTTCACCAGTGATCACTGTATAAGTGTCACTGGTGACACTGGTTATCCAGTTAGTTATTTCGTTATTTAGGTTCCCTGTCAGGTTTTTATATAGCGTCAGGTACCCCCATATATTACCTAATAAAGGTTTTAACCCCCTGATTGCCCCTAGTTAACCCTTTCACCAGTGATCACTGTATAAGTGTTACGGGTGATGCTGGTTAGTTAGTTTGCTTTTTATATTGTCAGGGCACCCGCCGTATATAACCCAATAAAGGTTTAACCCCCTGATCGCCTGGCGGGTGATATCAATTAGGTTTTAGCGTCAGAGAGGGTCTGCGTCGCCCCAGGCAGCGTCAGGTTAGTGCCAGTAACGCTAACACCCACGTGCAAAGCATACACCTCCCTTAGTGGTATAGTATCTGAACAGATCAATATCTGATCTGATCAGATCTATACTAGCGTCCCCAGCAGTTTAGGGTTCCCAAAAACGCAGTGTTAGCGGGATTAGCCCAGATACCTGCTAGCACCTGCGTTTTGCCCCTCCGTTCAGCCCAGGCCACCCAAGTGCAGTATCGATTGATCACTGTCACTTACGAAACACAACACACATAACTGCAGCGTTAGCAGAGACAGGCCTGATCCCTGCGACTCCAGTGCTGTAGGAGGTGATTTCACCACCACAGTTAAAAAAAAGAGCATATATGCCGACGCATTGGGGCAGCTGGGGCGGAGGAGCGATTTTGCTCCTAATGCCGCGTACATACGGTCGAAATTCCGACGGAGGCTTACCCGTGGAAAAGTCAGACCTTGTGTACGCGGCATAACTTTTGCGGGAGGATGCCCCCATGCTTCGGCATATATAAATGGTGCATGTATGCCCATCATTAGAAGTGGGTGAATGAAGGGAGGTATTCAAATGGTGGGCATACCCACCGATCAATCTCTTTTTTTCGTTCAGCCAACAGGCTGCATGAAAAAAAAAGATTACAATACATGTCCAACAAGGACCAGCAACGTACTGGTATGTTGCTGGACTTTGAATGGTTATACCAGAATGATGCCTGCGGGTTTAGGTATCATCTTGGTATCATTCTTTTCAGCCAGCGGCCGGCTTTCATGTAAAAGCAATCCTAATTAGCCTCTGGACTGCTTTTACAAGCAGTAGGAGGGAATGTCCCCCCCCCAGATATAAAAAGCGCCATTGGGAAATTGGGAAAGCATTTTATCACACCGATCTTGGTTTGGTCAGATGCTTTGAGGGCAGAGGAAAGATCTAGGGTCTAATAGACCCCAGTTTTTTTCAAAAAAAGAGTACCTGTCACTACCTATTGCTATCATAGGGGATATTTACATTCCCTGAGATAACAATAAAAATGATAAAAAATAAATAAATGGAAGGAACAGTTTAAAAATAAAATAAAAATGCTAAATAAATAATAAAAAAAAAAAGCACCCCTGTCCCGCCCTGCTCTTGCGCAAAGGCGAACGCAAGCGTCGGTCTGGCGTCATATGTAAACAGCAATTGCACCATGCATGTAAGGTATCACCGCAGAAATTTTAGCAGTAGACCTCCTCTGTAAATCGAATGTGGTAACCTGTAAAGGCTTTTAAAAATGTATGTAGTTTGTCACCACTGCACGTTTATGCAAAATTTTAAAGCATGTCGTGTTTGGTATCCATGTACTCGGCCTAAGATCATCTTTTTTATTTCATCAAACATTTGGACAATATAGTGTGTTTTAGTGCATTAAAATTCAAAAAAGTGTACTTTTCCCCAAAAAATGTGTTTGAAAAATCGCTGCGCAAATACTGTGTGGAAAAAAAATGCAACACCCACCATTTTAATCTGTAGGGCCGTTGCTTTAAAAAAATATATAAAGTTTAGGGGATCAACGTAATTTTCTTGCAAAAAAAAAAATGTTTTCATGTAAACAAAAAGTGTCAGAAAGGGCTTTGTCTTCAAGTGGTTAGAAGAGTGGATGATGTGTGACATAAGCTTCCTAATGTTGTGCATAAAATGCCAGGACAGTTCAAAACCCCCCTAAATGACCCCATTTTGGAAAGTAGACACCCCAAGCTATTTGCTGAGAGACATGTCGAGCCCATGGAATATTTTATATGTTGACACAAGTTGCGGAAAAAATAAAAAAAATTATTAATTTTTTTGCACAAAGTTGTCACTAAATGATATATTTCTCAAACATGCCATGGGCATATGTGAAATTACACCCCAAAATACATTCTGTTGCTTCTCCTGAGTACGGGGATACCACATGTGTGAGACTTTTTGGGAGCCTAGCCGCGTACGGGACCCCAAAAACCAAGCACCGCCTTCAGGCTTTCTAAGGGTGTTTTTAATTTCACTCCTCACTGCCTATCACAGTTTCGGAGGCCATGGAATGCCAAGATGGCACAAAACCCCCCCAAATGACCACAATTTTGAAAGTAGACACCTCAAGCCATTTGCTGAGAGGTATGGTGAGTATTTTGCAGATCTCACTTTTTGTCACAAAGTTTTGAAAATTGAAAAAAGAAAAAAATATATATATTTCCTTTCTTCATTTTCAAAAACAAATGAGAGCTGTAAAATACTCACCATGCCTCTCAGAAAATAGCTTGGGGTGTCTACTTTCCAAAATGGGGTCTTTGGGGGGGATTTGTGCTATTTGTGCTATTTTGGCATTTTATTGTCTTCGAAACTGTGATAGGTAGTGAGGAGTGAAATCAAAAATTTGCACCCTTAGAAATCCTGAAGGCGGTGATTGGTTTTCGGGGTCCCGTACGCGGCTAGGCTCCCAAAAAGTCCCACACATGTGTTATCTCCGTACTCAGGAGAAGCAGTAAAATGTATTTTGGGGTGCAATTCCACATATAACCATGGCATGTGTGAGCAATATATCATTTAGTGACAACTTTTTGTAATTTTTATTTATTTTTTGTCATTATTCAATCACTTGGGACCAAAAAAATAAAATATTAAATGGGCTCAACATGCCTCTCAGCAATTTCCTTGGGGTGTCTACTTTCCAAAATGGGGTCATTTGTGGGGGGGGGGGGATTGTACTGTCCTGCCATTTTATCACCTCAAGAAATGAGATAGGTAGTCGTAAATTCCAGAAAATGTACCCTAGATTGTAGACGCTATAACTTTTGTGCAAACCAATAAATATACGCTTATTGACATTTTTTTTACTAAAGACATGTGGCTGAATACATTTTGGCCTAAATGTATGACTAAAATTGAGTTTATTCGATTTTTCTTATAACAAAAAGTAGAAAATATCATTTTTTTTAAAAAATTTCGGTCTTTTTCCGTTTATATCGCAAAAAAAAAAAATCGCAGAGGCAGTCAAATACCATTAAAAGAAAGCTCTATTTGTGGGAAGAAAATGATGCAAATTTCGTTTGGGTACAACATTGCATGACCGCACAATTACCAGTTAAAGCAGCTCAGTGCCAAATTGTAAAAACACCTCTGGTCTTTATGCTGCGTATTGGTCCGGGGCTTAAGTGGTTAAGGAATTGCACATATTTATGTTTCATTTTATGCATTTAGAAAATCACTGCTTCTTGCTAAGTAGATTCTTTAAATAGCTTTTCATTGGTACATAGTACATGCTCTTTAGGGCAGTGCCCATGCCCCTACCTCAGTGCTATTTTTGACACTCCCTTGCTTATTAGCCTAGAAAATAGGCATTTTTAATTTGACAGATATGGCTCCCATTGATTTCAGTGAGGTTCAGGTTCGCCATCCGAACTTCTTTGAAGTTTGGCTTACACCTCCCTGTTGAACTGAACCAAGAACTGTTCGGCTCATCACTAATAGTAAGGTGCACATTTTGCACAGAGAGGGCAAAGAGACCATCAAGGTCAAATTGGAACAACCATTCCTTAACAAGGTTAGGGGTCTTTGACATAATCTTTCAACCACCAGTCAATTTTAAAAACTACACGGATTTGTTAATATCACAAAAAAAAGCAAGTTGGTATAAAGTGAACCCAGACAGTATGCTATAACAATAAGTATAATTTATTGGACAGAATTAAATTGGTAACAAAAAGACAAAAAACTGTCAAATCAAAACCTCCACCATACACCACACATAACAACATTGTTATTGATTGATAAAAATGCAACACAATTAGAGCTCAAGAAGCACAGGCTCATGAGAACGGCTGATAGTATCCTCTGTTTACTGTGTGTGTGTGTGCATGCTAGTTGAGCAGGCAGTTTATAATTGATATTGGCCTGTGAAGGGGATTGTATCAAGTACAGTAGCAGCACACAGTGACAGTGAATCACACTTTCAGAAGAAAACAAGTGTGCGTGTCTCTCATTTCCCCCTCAGTTTGGATCTCCTCTGCCAATAGATGTAATCTGTGCATGTATGTACAATCCACAGCAATGGCTATAATACAAATGTAGAGCATACATCTTCAAGTGTGGCCTAGCACTGGATATGGCAGTTTATCAGATATCCAAGTGGGAGTATAACTCCGATTTTTGTACTAGATAACAGTGCAGTCTGATTATGCACACACACTCTCTCTGCAGTCACAGTTGTATCAGCTGTATATGATATGATGGCTGGTTTGTTATTTGCTGTGTCAACACCACTTGCAAAAAAGTTAAGGGGCATCATTCTACAAGGGGTGTAATTAAAAGTCATGGGTCCCCATTGCAATATTTTGATGTCCCTCTGATTTACCACTATCTATGCATTGGTGGTCAGACACCTATTAATAGCTAATGTAATTATATTCACCTTTATATTGATGGTTAGTAATAATCTGAAGCACGCTAAAAAAGCCACCTGTACATCAGTAATCGGTGGTGCCTCATGCTCCCTTGATAAATGCCTCTTTAAATACATATGTAGCACACAGATCCTTTTCCCCCTTACCTTCTTTTCAGGGGATCAGACACACCATGCCACATGCCCGCGTCCTCTGGATTAGAGGACGGTGTTATGTATTTGGATCCCGCAGTGAGTTGCTTCCCTTCACTGGTTCCTCCCTCTAGATTATAGAGGCAAGTCTTTACCTTTCCCAAAGAAGGTCAATGTCCACACAACACTTCAACTCCAACAAGAGTTTATTTTCTCTTATTTGCTTGAGTAACCAAAAAGTTGAAGAGAGGAAAGGGGTTAGCAGAATACAATGGATTCAGGCACACTCTTGGCTTCGTCGCCACTCGGTCCCGAGTGGGTACAGCTCACCCGGATAGTCACTCAATAGCACTAGCAGTCGGCATGAAGCTCGAAAAGTTACTTAGTCCCCTCCAAGGACAAAGTCAAGGAGATCCCTCCTTTAATAACAACACTCCGCAAAGGCAGTCTTTGAAGAAAGAAATCCTTCCCTTCTGACAGAACACCAGGCCTCTCCCGAGACAGCAATCTTGTATTGCTCGCCTCCTTAATGGGACCGATCTTCCCCCGGTTTCCTCTATGTCAGGGCGGTCGCCCTCACCTGGGATCCCTGGGTTTTCTTTCTGGTTGTAGACCCAATATATGTTAACACTGTCACTGTCACACTGAATGACTGTCTTTCTGTTGCCGATTCCTAATTTTTTTGCAGAACATTATTACCCAATAAAACCATTGGAAATTCACCATTGTGAGTTCAGGCACTACCCAAGTAAGTCATCACTTCTGAAAGCACAAGAACTCAATCAACCATAGGCTCTTTTGGGGGCATATGTGCATGGGGTATATAGGTGTAGATTTGGAAAATTGGAAAATTATATAGAAGGCGTGACAATACTTTACCTCATCACTGTGTTAGAAGGGTTATATGTCACACAGGGTTCTCAATTGTACAGGATGAGGGGCTCCTGGATAGCTATTCTGAGTGGGGAAAACTGGTTTTACAATTTTCTCTAGGATTTGGTAACTTCCAGATTGAGTTTTGGAGTCCAGTGGCTTCAAAGAGTCTTGGATGAGATAAGCATCTAATGCCGCGTACACACGATCGTTTTTCACGTCGTTAAAAATGCCATTTTTTAAATTGGGCATTAAAAACTATTGTGTGTAGGCTCCAGAGCATTTTTAACGACGTGAAAAATGGCCTTAAAAAATTAGAACCTGCTCCATTTTTTCACGTCGTTTTTCACGTCGTTTTTTTTAACGACGTGAAAAACGGTAGTGTGTATGCTTTTACAACGGGAAAAAAATCACGCATGCTCAGAATAAAGTATGAGACGGGAGCGCTCATTCTGGTAAAACTAGCGTTCGTAGTGGAGATAGCACATTCGTCACGCTGTAATGGACTGAAAAGCACGAGGCTGAAAAGCGCGAATCGTCGCTCAACAAACTTTACTAACATGAAGGGTGGCGCCATTCGAACAGAACTTCCCCTTTATAGTGCCGTCGTACGTGTTGTACGTCACTGCGCTTTGCGTTTTTTTAAATGAACGTGTGTATGCAAGACAGGCTTGAGAGGAAACAAGAAAAACGTCGTTTTTGAAAATGACATTAAAAACGATCGTGTGTACGCGGCATAACCCTGTCCACATCTTGGAATGGTATAAAATAGATTACAGCGCACACATACAAAAATGACATTTAAATCCTGCAAGACTATTTAAAAACACCTGAACATATTGGTAACTCCCATATTGAGTTTTGGAGTCCAGGGGCTTCAAAGAGTCTTGGAATGAATACCAGCAATCAGATTGTGCAGGTATGCATAGCGTTGATAGCTGATGGGGCTGTCTATAGTTCAAGGCTCCTTTCCCCTGGAAAAAAGCTGCTGCAGAAGCAGTGTATAAGTGTGAAGAGAAACAATATGGGAATGACTACTCTGGCCTCAAGAAGAGGTGGCCAGATCTGATCAGTATATCACCTGAGAGTTAGTAAAATACAGTGTGTCATTAGGAAGGAGCCTGTGCAGCCCAGGTGGGCAATGCATTTGTCAGAAAGCTGACTGAGGCAGTGTGGATCGTCTGAGCAGAGACAGGCTCAGGGACTACAAAGTCTAGATAGCCAGGTGACTGTAAAATGTGTGGTCTATTGTGATGATGCTGAAAACCCCTTCGGGGGTAACCCTATGAGTTGCTTTGGATTTTTCTTATAAATAAAATTGGGACACAGGCCCTGAAAATGTACTTTCCTATCTGGCCTAAACCCCCCCCCCCCCCCACACACACACACAATATCACATTGGAAACGTTGAAATGTTGAGCCAGCCTGTGTCAATGACTTACTGAATTCTTCAGTTGGTAAACATTTGTATGAGGCCAAGGAGGGTCAACCATCTGCTGACTAGATAGGTGGGAACTTCCCCGTAGAATTCGCTGCAATATGAAGAAGACTTGAAAATCATTATACGTGTTGTACCACCCTGTATATACATGTAGCGATTTGGGGTTTAGGATCTGTACATAGAAAGAGTGTTCCATATTGGAGATTTGCATTCACTACTGTCCACTTTCTTTGAAGCCCCACAACACAGCTGCAGACCCCTGCACTACATAAAATATCACCCATTACACTTGGCATTTTGCGGCATACACTTCAAATATACTCAGCTCATCCCAGGTTTCACCCCAACACACATAGAACTCTGCAACACACACACCTTTATACTCATGTAGCGGTACCCCCAAAGGGGCTGCTGAATGTAGTGGTCCGTCTATCACCCTGCCCAGCCAGGCACACACTTTTCACTCGCTCAGAGACGTGAAAGCAGTCCTTACACTTGTTTTTTTATGTTTTATTGAGGGGGATGAAACTTGGATAGGGATAGGGAACTTATGAGATGCCCAGGTAATCAACAGTCAAAGTTGGGACTCCTATATACTGTACATCACAGTATATACAAACTCCCCTTCGCCTCCTGCGCTTCCTTACTTGCAGTGTAGCACTCCTCACTCCTCCAGCACATCACTTCCTTGCTTACTCTCTCTCCAGACTAGCTAGCACTGATTTGGTAAGCCTGACACTGGCTCAGCCAGGCCTAAAGCAGATGCCCTTAACAGGCAGGGACCACGGGCCCCTATAGTGTAGCAAAATAGAGAAAAGTCCCAGTGCTAGCTGTCCCTGTGGATACTGCTCCCAGTACCACCTCTTCAGGAACTGCCAGCCCTCCTGGCTGCAGCTGCCACTTTTCACTGCATGTGTCACCACTATCCTCCAGACTGGCTCTGCACCCATCCCAGACTGCTGCATCTCAGTCCTCTCAGGTGTGCCTCCTACTCCTCTCGACGCTGTGTACATTCACCAGCCCTCCTGGCTGCCTCTGTGGAACTCCTGGAGACTTGCCCGGAAGTGTTCTTCCACTGTCAGCTCTTGCTCCTCTTGTGCCTCCTGGTCAGGACACCTCTGTGGGTCTCCTTACACGGTCATGGAGAGGTGTCCTGGAACAGGAGCTGGAGGAGACAGTTGGTCCACAGTTCCGGAGTAAAGTCATTCAGGAAGGATCCAGCGTAGATGTCGGTGAGTGGAAAGCACAGTGGAGAGATCTGGAAGAGACATGCCAGGGGAGCTGGATGTAGAGCCAGAGGGAGAGACTGTGGGAGTTTGTGTCAAATCGATGCAGCCATGAGGGCGGGCAGGATTTGCAAGTCAGACTTGCTGGGATCAGTAGTCCATCTTCATTTATTCTTCTCAAGTAAATCGGTTGGTGCCACAAAGGGGTACTGCAGGTCTCGGCCTACAAAGGGCTATCAAGTAAATACACTGGGACTTTTTCAGAGTGAGGCCTAGTCATGCTGATGGTGTGACAAGAGTACTAAAATTGGACAGTGACGTAGTGTGCTGGAGGAAGTGTGCTGGAGGTTTAGGGTCAGCCATCTTGTTCTAAAGAGAAGTGACACAGTTACTTTTACTCTACAAAGTACAATTTATACTATGCGCATCTCATGTCCCTTTTCCCCAACCAAGTTTAATCCCTTAATAAAAACAACAAAAACAAGCAAGAGATTGTTCATTGACTTAGAAGTGTGTCTAATGGAGGTCTGGCAGCAGGGTGAAATGTGTGGATGCTGTAACACGTAGCAACCCCGCCGGGCCATCGCTACAATATCAAAGCTTGAAGATGTTAAAAAAAAGTTTATGGAATTGAGATGTCTCCGTGATTAAGCCCATTGTGGGGAGAAACCTGTTTGTGTGGGTGGTTGGCAGGTGAGACTATATGTTGTGAATCCTCTATTCATTACATTAAAGCTGGTTTTTATTAGTGACAGCATCAGTGTGTGTCCCATTCCTTTCTATTTTAAAGCAGAACAACTGATCAGGGTTGCACTCATGGGCATGCACCTGATGGGAGCTGTAGGTACAGAGAAAGAGGCAAGTCTGGAGAGGCATAGCTACTATTGATTCTGCAATGGATTTATACATTGAACTAATATAGTTACCTGAATTGGTTCTGAGATCAGCCCCCTGACGCTCCCTACAACCATTGGAATGGAAAAGCAAAGAGCAGCAATAGGAGCTAATCTGACATTAGTGCATGCACATGTTCTTACAAGGAACATGCTGGCAGGAGCAGAGAGCAGAGTGAACACAGTTGATAAATTATGAGCTAATGCTGCTTTTTTATTGGCCAATCAGCAGGTTGCAGGTCATGGGAGGGTGGTGGGTGACACTAATGCCTTAACTAAACAGAGAAAGTGATGTTACTCTTCTGGTAGAGCTGTATAATATGCATATCTGTAATGTACTGTATGTTTAATACAATTGTGTATTTTGCTGTTTGCCTGGAGTACAAGGAAGAACTGTTATTTTGGTAAAAGTTGTCCTTTAAAGAATGCCCCAACCCCCCTGAATGCAGCCCACCTGGTCCATTACTCACTCCTTTCCAGCAGTTTTTGCTGTTTACCTGCTCAGAGCCCCATTGCCTTTCTTCTAAAAGCATCTCTGCCAGGATCCTCTTCATCCTGGTCATGCATGCTGGAATGAATAGGGTCTGCAATGCAAAGCAGGCCCCATTCATCCCAATGATGATCTGTACTTATGGTGGTCTCCAGTGATCCTAGGGATTAGAGTTCTCCTATTAAAGTGCTTCTAAACCTAAACCATCAGCTGTACACATAGAGGCTGGGAGTGGACTCCCAAATCAAGCAATACATCGAAAAATAAAAAAAATCACTTCCACAATACAGTACCTTTTATTTCTTCCTTAGGTAGGGGGTACATTACTGCTTAAATGTATTGTCATTCAAATGGCCTGGGCGGTGGGTGGTACCGGCCTGCCCTGCCGAGAAAGGCTATGACTGGATCAGTCACTGTCAATCATTCTTACTTGCCTCATTAGGCTCCCAGCTGCCTACATCATAAGAAGCATGACCTGATGGGGCAGGTAAGAGTGACTGATGGCTCCTCCGGTCATAGCCATTCATGTCAGGGCAAGCTGGTCACGCCCATCACCTGGGCTGTGCGGATCTGCAGAGTTTCCCCTTCAGATCAGCTTTTAGAGCACGGGCACATGAGATGGCAACTTAACAGGTACAGTATTTTTGTAAGCCAAAATTAATTTATAATAAAAAAGAAGTTAGATAATTATTGCAGAGGTTTTTTTTAAATATATATATTTTTTTTTATTTTTGTCTTTTTGTTGTATAGTTAAGACGGCAGAAGTTGAAGAATATGTCACTAGTAAAACCATAATATAAGGAATATAAACTTATATTATGGGATATGAACTTCTGTAGCGGCGGAGGCAGCGTCCGCTGCGGTGTCCGCCGATGGCTCTGCAGCGGCAGAGGCATTCTCTTTGGCCACATCCGTGGCAGCCGATGCGATGCGCGTGGGCACTCTCACTTGATCCAACTATCTCTGTCTCTTGGCACCAATGCACCCACGTGTAACACACAGGTGGCGGGAACTCCTCCCCTTTTTCGCTTCCTGCACATAGCTTGCGAGATTTTCTTTTTCTGGACACGCCCACGAACTACGCAGTTGAAAAAAAACACAGTTCTGTGCCCCTTAACCCCTTCTTCTCTCCCAAAGTACAGTAAGGCAGTCCAACTCCTTTAATGGCGACTTTCCAATCACATAGAAAATAATCCATTCGTGCGAGAGACAGACACAAATCCCGGATTCGAGCCCCCACGTGTAAGACACAGACCCTTCTGCTTCACCTTCCTCCATTGCAGTCAGGCACACCTGCCCGTTGTCCCCCCCATTGTGTAGAGGGGGGCGAGCGGTGTTGTTGTTTGGGCCTTGCAGCAATTACCTCTCTCCAGTGGATTCTCCTTCTCCATTGTCTAGGCGGAAGTCCCTTTAAATAAACCAATGTCCACACAGGAGTAAAACCTAAGCAGTAAGGTTTTATTCTTTTGCTTTTTCAGTGAAACTTGAGGAGAGGAAAAAAATAGAAGTAGGGGAAGGTTCAGGCACGCAACACTTAAAGGAGCACTAAAGCTTTTTTTTTTTTTGCTTAAAAATAACAAACATGTTATACTTACCTCCACTGTGCAGCTCGTTTTGCACACAGTGGCCCCGATCCTGGTCTTCTGGGGTCCCTCGGCGGCTGTCTTGGCTCCTCCCCGCAAGGACTCCACACCTTAATGCGAGTGAGCTCGCATGGTGTGGAGTGATTGCGGGCGCGCTCCCGTGATACAGCGGCGGCCATAGCCGCCGACTGTATCACTCGGCCCCGCCCCCCGGCGTGCCGCGTCATTGGATGTGATTGACAGCAGCGCCAGCCAATGGCTGCGCTGCTTTCAATCTATCCAGTGTAGCCAATCGGCGGCCAGGCAGAAAAACGAAGAGGATGACGGGGACGAGCATGGGACTTTCGAGGGGCCAGGTAAGAAAAACGGGGGCTCGGGGGGGGGCGGTATTGTCGAATGTTTTTTCACCTTAATGCATAGGATGCATTAAGGTGAAAAAACATGTAACTTTACTACTCCTTTAAGACACAGTATCGTCGCCACTCAAGCCTGAGTGGGCATTGCTCCCCCGGACAGTCCCCCCATGAGCAGTCCTAGCAGCCGGAGTGGAGCATAAACCAATCTTTATTTTAGTAATAGGGATGCGATTAGGAATCCTCTGCCACAGGATTATCAAAGTCCCAAACCTCCCAACCAAGCAATAATGAGAGAAACCTTTAGAGTATTGCAGGGCTCATATTAAACGATGATGGATCCCTCTTTAGGCGAGTTTCAAGGCCTCTTCCCGAGACAGCTGTACTGTCGCTAGTCTCCTCAGGGACTGATCCTCACCTGGTCTCCTTTCCTAAAGGTGGGCTCCCTAATGGAGGGCAGCCTGGGATCCTTCTTTGAGGTGTAGGCCCTAGCCAGCAGAGCTGGGCCTACCAAGCAGAGATGCGGCCTCGGGCTGAAGGTGCCTGGGACCGAAACACACGCATGCACTCCTGGCCATAAGGGCCACACGAGGTGGGGTACGTGCCGAAGACCCCACGCTAATGGTGTCTGCCCCTTATGTACCCTCTCCCAGCATGCACAGCAGGCTGACCATGCCCACTGCACGGCTGCCGAGAGAGGACACCCAATGGTGCTGTGATACCTCCTGTGGTTCAACCTGAGCTGGCGGTGACAGCGCCACCCACAGGCAACAGGGAACTTTATTGCCAGGCAGTATCACACCCAGAGCAGAAGCAACCTATATCAATCCATTGGTCTGAGCCCAACTACCGGCTCAGACTACCCCTAAATTTGTACACATATTGGGGGGGGGGGGGGCGCTACATATGTGTATATATATATATATATATATATATATATATGGCCCATTAAATTCATTTAGCTATTTGCACAGCTGAGGATGAATCCTCAGGCATAACATCACATTCATCCTGTTCACTGACGCAGTCTTTGCAAAACCACATGCTCTCTGATTTTTTTTATACATTTTTTTTCTTTCATTTTAGTCTATAACCACAAGCCAGACTCAAGCACATGCTTTCTCCCCTAAGTAGATGCAACCACAAGAGCTCTACAGTGGTTTTAAATAAATAAGCGTCAGTAAGGTGATCTAATTTGCAAAAGAATGGATGTATTGTCTGTCATGGAGGTTTCTTAAGAGAGAAGTCAATAAAGACTCCATATAAAGCGTTGTTCTAATTTCCGCTGACACAGGTCTGAATGTCAAAGGCCAGCATGTGGGAAGCGATGGGTTTTAGAAACCCTTCACAATGCTATATCCAATAAAGCGGTACATGAGTAAAACAAGATTTGCTGCTACATCAGACAGGCTCAGGCTCAGGATGATGTTTGCTGGATTTAAAAGAAGCTGGGATCAGTAGAATGTAATGCGCATTGTGCTGCAATACAGCCAAAGGTTCTTCTTGCTTCTTATTTCTTTTCCTATTTTGTACAATACTAGGCAGCAAGAAAAAAAAAAACATTTATTGAGCTTACTTTATGCATGTAATTTAGTGAAGTAAACCTCTTTGCATGGCCTAGCACAGGTCCACTTAAATGCTTTATTGATTGTAGCTTACACAGGGCTAAAGACTCTACCACAGAGGGCAGTGCTGGTGCATGGAGATTAGTTGTTCAGGCACACAGAAATAGCATTTTAGGAGGCTGGATGACAGTCAAACAAAACACCACCAATAACCGAAGCAGCTGCAAGTAGTGGTGGAAAAGCTAAAGGAATATGAGCATAGACAGTGCGCTCAAAGCACCACCAAAGTGAACCTGTTGCTTTGTTGGGAGCCATAGAAAATGCCCAGTATGATGTAGCATATGACTATCCCTGTGACAGTGCCTTTTGTGCTTTCAAGGCTTTCTGTGTGTGAGAGAGCTGTTCCAGCATTCCCAGGAGATATGTTCCAGGATCACTGGATAACAAACAAAAGTGAGTGGGTTGAACTGGAGTTTTATGGAAATATGTGGATGAAAAGCTGAAATACTCATGTAGCGCCCATCCCAATTTATGGGACGCTATATGTGTAAATTTAGGGGTGGTCCGAGCCCATAGTTGGGCTCGGACCTGTTTATTAGAACAAATTGTTTGCTCTGCTCTGGGTGTGATACTGCCCAGCAGTGATATTCTCCTTTGCCTGCAGGTGGCACTGTCACCGCCGGCACAGGCTGGATAACAGGGGTATCACAGCGCCTTGGGTGTCTTCTCTCGGCAGCCGTGCAGTGGGCGTGGTCTACCTGCTGTGTATGCTAGGAGAGGGTACATAAGGAGCAGACGCCTTTTGGCGTGAACCGATTCCAGGGGGACCCCAAGGAGCTCGGGGGAACCTCTGGTCCAGTGAGCGTGTCTCGTGGCCCTCATTGCACGGGATGCGTGTGATCGGTCTCGGGCACCTTTAGCCCGAGGCTCTGCTGCTGTATGATAGGCCCAGCTCTCCTATCGAGGGCCTACGCTTCGGAGAGGGATCCCAGGCTGCCCGGTTGAAGGGGGTCCATCTTTAGGGAAGGAGTTCCAGGGGAAGATCAGTCCTGGCGGAGATAGCGACGGTACTGCTATCTCGGGGAGAGGCCTGGAGGCCTACCTAAAGGGAGATCCATCATCTCTGACATCCGTGCTCCACTCCAGTTGCTAGGACCGCTCTCAAAGGGACTATCCGGGTGAGCAATACCCACTCAGGCTTGAGTGGCGACGAAAGTGTTCTCTAAGTGTTGCGTGCCTGAACATTCCCCTACTTTGTCGTTTCTACTCTCTCTCTCTTCCAAGTTTTACCTCAAGAAAAGAATAAAACCTTGCTGCTTAGGTTTTACAACTGTGTGGACATTGGCTTTATTACAAAGGGACTTTCGCCTAGACAACGGAGACCAGGGATCCACTCTGGAGAGGTACCTCTCCGCAAGGCCCAAAAATCTAACACCGCTTGCCTCTCCATACTTGGAGTTGGACAACGGGCAAGTAGCAGGTGCGCCTTTCTGCAAAAAAATGGATGGAGCGGAAGGGTCTGTGTGCTACACTCAGCAGATAGAATGTGTCTATTTATTTTCTATTATCAGACAAAACCGGTTCTTTATAGTACATAAATCTACCTTAGGGTTGCCACCTGTCTGGGATTCACCCGGACTGTCTGGGTTTTGAATTACAGTCAGGTCCATAAATATTGGGACGTCGACACAATTCTAATCTTTCTGGCTCTATACACCACCACAATGGATTTGAAATGAAAATGCAGACTTTCAGCTTTAATTTGAGGGTATTTACATCCAAATCAGGTGAACAGTGTAGGAATTACAACAGTTTGTATATGTGCTTCCCACTTTTTAAGGGACCAAAAGTAATGGGACAATTGGCTACTCAGCTGTTCCATGGCCAGGTGTGTGTTATTCCCTCATTATCCCATTTACAAGGAGCAGATAAAAGGTCCAGAGTTAATTTCAAGTGTGCTATTTGCATTTGGAATCTGTTGCTGTCAACTCTCAACATGAGATCCAAAGAGCTGTCACTATCAGTGAAGCAAGCCATCATTAGGCTGAAAAAACAAAACAAACCCATCAGAGCGATAGCAAAAACATTAGGTGTGGCCAAATCAACTGTTTGGAACATCCTTAAAAAGAAAGAACGCACCGGTGAGCTCAGCAACACCAAAAGACCCAGAAGACCACGGAAAACAACTGTGGTGGATGACCTAAGAATTCTTTCCCTGGTGAAGAAAACACCCTTCACAACAGTTGGCCAGATCAAGAACACTTTCCAGGAGGTAGGTGTATGTGTGTCAAAGTCAACAATCAAGAGAAGACTTCACCAGAGTGAATACAGAGGGTTCACCACAAGATGTAAACCATTGGTGAGCCTCAAAAACAGGAAGACCAGATTAGAGTTTTCCAAACAACATCTAAAAAAGCCTTCACAGTTCTGGAACACCATCCTATAGACAGATGAGACCAAGATCAACTTGTACCAGAGTGATGGGGAGAGAAGCGTATGGAGAAGGAAAGGAACTGCTCATGATCCAAAGCATACCACCTCATCAGTGAAGCATGGTGGTGGTAGTGACATGGCGTGGGCATGTATGGCTGCCAATGGAACTGGTTCTCTTGTATTTATTGATGATGTGACTGCTGACAAAAGCAGCAGAGTGAATTCTGAAGTGTTTCGGGCAATATTATCTGCTCATATTCAGCCAAATGCTTCAGAACTCATTGGACGCTTCCCAGTGCAGATGGAAAATGACCCGAGGCATACTGCGAAAGCAACCAAAGAGTTTAAGGGAAAGAAGTGGAATGTTATGCAATGGCCAAATCAATCACCTGACCTGAATCCGATTGAGCATGCATTTCACTTGCTGAAGACAAAACTGAAGGGAAAATGCCCCAAGAAAACCCCAGCGTCTGGTGATGTCTATGCGTTCCAGACTTCAGGCTGTAATTGACTGCAAAAAATTTGCAACCAAGTATTAAAAAGTGAAAGTTTGATTTATGATTGTTAATCTGTCCCATTACTTTTGGTCCCTTAAAAAGTGGGAGGCACATATACAAACTGTTGTAATTCCTACACCGTTCACCTGATTTGGATGTAAATACCCTCAAATTAAAGCTGAAAGTCTGCAGTTAAAGCACATTTTGATTGTTTCATTTCAAATCCATTGTGGTGGTGCATAGAGCCAAAAAGATTAGAATTGTGTCGATGTCCCAATATTTATGGACCTGACTGTATGTGTCCGGGATTCAGGCGGACTGAAACATTATTGAGACCAGGCTGTGGCTCCCCAAGTAATCAAGATAGTCACACACAAATCTGTTGCCATCTGGGAGCTGCGGTCACCTGTCTGGGGGCAGGTTTGGCATCACTGGGGGGCAGGGCGATGATGTCAGCAAGAGCAATTTGGCCACACCCACTCTTTGCTTTGGTACACTATGCACACCGCACTACTACTCTCCTTGATGCACCCAAAGTGTTGCAGGCCACTAAAGTGTTTAGGTTTGACTTGAAGAAAAGGTAGCAACCTTAATCTACCCTAGTGGAATTTAAATATTGTAAGACAGAACAAAGACAATTAATTTTGTATTTAGTATTTTATGCTTCTTTTGCCCTTTTCTCTTTGTACACCCATCTATAAAGCGATGCATAGTAGCCCATTATGCTTTACCTTATGCAGGGAAATAAAGAGGAAGTAAAACCCATTGGGGTTTACTTCCTCTTTAGAATGTAAGTAAAGGCAAAACTTTAGCTTTAGCTTTGGATAGAATGCAGGGGGATTAGAACATCTGTCAGTTTTTATTGTTGTCTGTGCCCCCCTTAGGGAGATTCACCCTCTCTATTTGCCCTATTTACCATTATTATGAAAAAAATAAGTAAAAGAAAAGGCCAAATTTTGGGTTAATGCCAGAACAGTAATGGAGGGAAATGTTTCAATGGGGACAGAAGTTATGGTGACACCCTGGAATTTCTTCACTTTGGACGTTTTTCCTCTCACTTCCAGTTTTGGCCATGGGGCAGGAAATGAAGGGGAATCTACCCAATGGGATACATATGGCAAAGGGCCAAGGATCATAATCCTAGTCGATCCAAAATGAAAAAGAAAAAAAATGGAGAGGGATTAAAACACGTATCAGTTTTTATTGCTGTCTGTGCCCCCCGTAAGGAGATACAACCTTCCTATTTGTCCTGTTTACCAATTTTATTGACAGTGAAAGTAAAAGAAAACCCCAAATTATGGGTTGTCCCCTGAAAAGTAATAGAGGGGAAATCTTCCTATGTAGACACTAGTTCTGGTAAGCTGGGGATCCCCAAAGATTTCCCTTAATTTGCAGAGATTTCCTCTCACTTCCTGTTTGGCTATGGGACAGGAAGTGAAGGGAAATCTCAGCAATGGGACACATATGGTGAAAAAAAATCTGACAGGGTTTATAACCCTCCCTTGCAGGATGAGAACGTGAGGATGTGACGTGCTTAATGAAGGGAGGGGCCTGATAGTGGCGGCCGGAGTGTGAGGGGAGACCCAGGAAGAGCCGTGGCTGACCCGTAGAGTGAGATGCTGCGGGGATGCCACTGATGATACCCCCGATACCACCCGGATCCTTCACACTATCATCAGGCGGAGCTGACAGGACGCCAGTGCACGGGGACTGAGACCCGCCGCCACCCCTCCCCCTTGGCTCTCCGTGTCTCCCAGCTGCCTCTCCGGGGATCTAAGTGACTGCTCGTTGGACTCGCAGCTTGCAGTGGGCGAGAGGAAACAGCATTAGCTGCGATACAGGTGGGCTGAGGACCCTCTGGAGAGTCATAAGCGGGGAAGAACAGAATAGAACGATGGCAACCAAACAGAGGAACAGAAAAAGGAGGTACTACTGCATAAATATTGTTTTAAGAACTGTACCTAGAGCCTGCTTTCTCACTTAACTGCCTGGCCTGTATCCAGCTTTAAACATGCTCCTGCAAGTGGACAAATCTGTATGTACAGCTTAACAGCACTCGGCTACTTAGCCCCTCAGAACTTTGTGAGTAGCTACAAGCTGGCTGGCTTGTTGTAATAAATTAAATTGGAAACTGAACTGAACTGAACCATGTTAATAGCTGAAATAGGACAAAAGTGACTTTTAGGCATGTATGCACATCCATGCTTCTTACAGCTATTAACTGGTCTCTCCGCCCAGACTGTTAAAGGTGAGATCTAGCAGGATAGCACCGGGACCCCGAGAGCAGCGGGAATTCCCTTGTCAAATGTCCGCTCTCTCTCTCTCAGATTGGTTGACTAACTTTGACTTATTTTGTCTGCATGAGTTTTGGAACACTTATACATAGTATTGTATGGTATATGGTGGATGAATATTTGGAACCCCAGTATTGATATTCCCCAAGTTATCAGCTGTTGGACCACAGGTCGGCATTTTCAGATTGAGCTGCGGCCGATCGACTAGTCGATCAACCTACTGAGACTATAGAGACTGTGTTGTGGGTATATTTGGTTACCTATATACCCACAGGCCTATACTGGATGCAGTGCAGTCCAATCACCGGGTCAGACAACCTCTAACCTACAAATTCATCAGGCAAATTAAACGCCGGGTGATCCATCTTACCAGCGTATACTAGTGGGCTGAAATAGAAAAGGGAAGAGGGAAAAAGAAGGAAAGAAAAAAGAAAGGAAAAAAATATGGAAAAGAAGCACTAGTGGCCTGAATATTCCCTGGGAATCCTGAGTTGATTGACTATAAATCAGTACATCGCCTCAAGCCGGAAAGAGGGGTAACCTGAACACAGGAGATATATGGTCAATTAAACCCCTTGTTAACAGTCATGCTAAATTGGGGTATATAGCCGCACTCCATGCAGCGGCATAGCAACTTGGGACTTCGTCTCCTGTTTTTGTTTTGGGAACTCTACCCTACAAACTCTACCCTAAGAAATAAGCGTCCGTGTCGTAGACCCAGGCGAAGAGTAGGAAGGAGAATATAAAAACAAAACAAACTGGGGAAACGAATAAGAGGGGTTAAGAAAAGCACTATGAGTAAAATCAGGAGAAAAACTGCAAAGGGGGCCGCCCCTAAAACTCCCAAAGATAAAGCAACGACTAGCATGATCAAACAGTATATGACCCAGGAGGCTAGCCCAAAAGCCCCGGATTGGGGAAACAACAGCAAGCTAAAACAGACAAGAAAAAGGGCACTGGCAAAAAGATAGGAGATATATCAGATCAATCCAGAGACAACCTAACAACAGAGAGCGAACTTGAGATAAGTAGAATGGACGAACAACGTGCAGACGCCCAGATTCCAACAAAAGCAGAAATGATGGCGATGCTATTGAGACTAGAAAATGCAATCAAAGCAGATATCAATACACTAAGAGCAGACCTGGTTGCCAAGAGTGGAGGCAACAGAAGAGAGAACAGACAAGCATGCACAGGAATTACTCAAATTAAAAGAGCAAGTTAAAGCAACACAACAAAACCAGAGGAAAATTCTCTACAGATTAGAAGATCAAGAAAATCAAAACAGAAGACAAAACTTGAGAATTTGTTCGCTCCCAGAGGAAAGAGGAGAAGATCTGAGAAAAATCATAAACACAATATTCAGCCCTCTCCTGGATAAAGGAGCAGAGGATTTCCCTAAGATTGAGAGAGTTCACGAGTCGGTAAACAAGAAAATACAGAGTTGAATTGGCCGCTTGATATAATAGTGAGATTTCAATTTTACGAAGATAAAGCAGAAATCTGGACGAAGATGAGGGGAAAAGCACCCATGAAATACGAAGGGACCGAGCTACAAATCTTTACAGATTTGGCACCTGAAACACTAGCAAGGAGACGATCCCTGAAACCACTATTAGAGCAAATATGGGCGCAGAATATTAGGTATAATTGGGGATTCCCAGCATGCCTAATAGGCCTAAAAGAAGGAAGATCAGCTAGACTAAGATTCCCGGAAGAACTAGTTGAATTTTGCAATAAACTTGATCTACAGGTGCCAGACCTGCCAGGCTGGACGGAAGAAGAAAAGGAGTTACAATAGGAAGATGACATTGTGCAACAAATTGCCATTAAACTATAGATTAAAATCAAATCAAGGAAATCCCGGGGAGAGTGGTTGGGGGAGGGGGATGTGTGAAAGGGGGCTGAGATAGGCCGACCTAGGCCTGGCGCGGCACTCTCGGACGGCCCTCCCCTCACCCCGACCCCAAAGGGGAGGGGGACAGGGGGGCCAGGCGACACGCTCAGAGCCGCACCTCTGGATAATGAGAATCTGGGGTGGTTATGGCATCTAGGACCACCGATGATTCTGAGGCCAACAAATGGCCGGAGGGGGGGAAGCGGTACATCTTAAACTTTACAAGAAAAAAAAGGAAATGCTCCAATGCGGGCGGGTGCCCCAGTATGGGAGACGCCAACTACTGAGGTGTGGAGAGGTGGGTGCCTACCATGGGGGGCATTACATCTATTGGAAGCCAGGCAAAAATAGAAAAAAAAAACGAAGGACAGAAGGAAATAGTAGATGACAACAATACATTTTATCACCTATAATGTCAGAGGATTAAATATACCCACCAAACGATTCAAGATTCTCAAAGAGTTAAAACAGTATGGCGCTGATGTGCTGTTCCTCCAAGAGACCCACCTCTCACATGACCTAAATGTAAAATTATACTCCCCAGACTTCCCAACTTGGCACTATGCTGATTCTGCAACAAAGAGAGCTAGGGGTGTGGCAATCGGACTCGCCAAAGCGATGGGATTCAAATTGGAGGACAGGATGACAGACCCGGAAGGTAGATATCTCTTCCTGAAGGGCAGACTAGGTGAAACAGACTATACATTTGCAAACATCTACTCCCCCAATAGGAATCCGATAAAATATCTGAAAGAGGTAATGGGAAAGTTAATGAATTTTAAGAAAGGAGATGTGATAATGATGGGGGATATGAATTTCTGTATGGACCCTGCTAAGGATAGTACGTCCCGGGTACAGGAGATGCACAATGTACAGTTAAAGCGGATCAAACAAAAAATGCACCAGTGTCAAATGGTAGATGCCTGGAGGGTCCAGCATCCTAAGACACAAGACTACACATTTTTCTCTCCTGTGCACGGGACGTTTTCTAGGTTAGATTACATATTAGTGGACCATAATTTATTGGAGAGAGTAATTGAAACTAGTATTGAGATAACTACGATATCTGACCATGCCCCTGTGAGAATGAAAATGACCGCCCCAGGATATCATAGACAACCTTATACTTGCCGAATAAACGAAGAACTATTACAGGACAAGAAAGTAGAAGCGATAGTGAGAAAAGAATTAGAGCAATATTTCGCAATAAATGACACAGAAGAGATATCCGCAGCCACTCTATGGGAGGCTCATGAAGCCTATGTTAGGGGCATCTTAATAGCCATAGGGGCAGGGAGGAAAAAAGAGAGAACAAAAAAATCAAAACCCTAACGGAAGAAAGTAGAACAGGAACATAAAAAACAGCAGGGGCAGCATCAGGAGCTATATCAATTACTAGTAATAAAGAGAGATGTACTAAGGGACCTCATGGACCAAGAGACAAAATGGATATTTAATAGAATAACAAAAGAAAGATACCAATGGGGGAATAAAGCAGGTAAACACCTAGCTAGGATGGGACAAAAGAAAAAATCAATAAACTACATAGAAAAAAAAGACAATAGAGGGGTAATGGCACACTCGACTAAA
The DNA here is from genome assembly GCA_029206835.1 of Rana muscosa. NCBI lineage: Eukaryota > Metazoa > Chordata > Amphibia > Anura > Ranidae > Rana > Rana muscosa. The sequence goes on from CM055127.1 coordinate 76,995,305, forward strand.
GAGATAGCGGAAATCTTTAAGAACTATTATGGGGCTCTGTACTCAGTTAACCAGGAGGGAAAGCAGTCAAAAGAGAAAATAGGAAAAATAAAAGGATTTAAAAAAAAATCCAGATTACCTAAAATATCTGAAATTGAAAGGCTAACTCTAGATAAACCTATAACAGAGGAGGAAAGCGTTAAACGAGTCAGCCCCGGGGAAAAGCCCAGGCCCCGATGGGTTTACGACATCTTACCTAAAAAAGTATAAAGAGATTCTGACCCCAAGGTTGTGCCAGTACATGAATGGATTGGGGGTAGAATACGATATGAGTAGGGAGGCCCTCCTGGCCTCAATAACAGTAATCTCGAAAGAGGGGAAGGACGGTACGCTATGTTCAAGCTACAGGCCCATATCACTGCTCAACGCAGATACAAAACTGTATGCCAAAATATTAGCGGGACAGATGAAGGACTTGATGATCACCTTGGTCCATCCCGACCAGGTGGGATTCATTCAGCTATGAATAAGCACTACCACAGTGCGAAACATGTTAGCCAGATTTTTTATTTATTTTTTGACCTGTGTACCGTTGTACAGTGTGCATTTTGGATTTCCTATTTTAATAAAGGCTTTTATCTTTGGAGTGCTGCAGTCCAGAAGACTTTTTTGTTCCTGTTTGCTGGGATTCATTCTGGGAAGGGAGGGGAGGGACAACGGGGTGAGAATGCTGCTCCTCCTACAGCAAATAAAAAAAGAGGAGTCCCTAGGTCTATTCCTGTCGTTAGATGCTGAAAAAGCATTCGACAGGGTAGACTGGGGACTCATGATACAAACATTGGAAGTAATGGGGGTTGGTCCAAGAATGATCCAGTGGATCAAAGTATTGTACCATCACCCTATGGCATCTATAAAAATAAATGGAGTGTTATCCTCTCCTTTCGAGATGAAAAATGGGACAAGGCAGGGGTGCCCCCTTTCCCCCCTTTTGACCCTGGAGCCATTGCTTGCAACGATTCGAAATAACCCCGATATAAGAGGTATCAGGGCGGGAGAAGAGGAACACAAATTGACAGCTTATGCCGACGACGTGATGTTCTATATAACAAATCCGAGAATTACAATGCCGATCTTATTAAAAACATTTAAACAGTACGGGGAACTATCTAATTTTAAAATAAATCTTTTGAATATCAATAAAAGCAAACAGGAAGAACGGGCACTGCAGAAAGAATTCCAATTCCCATGGAAGAAAGAGTTAAAGTATCTAGGAATAAAACTAACTAATTCTATGAAGTCAATATATAAAATCAACTACATACCCCTGCTGGACGTAATTAAAGGCAAAATAAAAAGATTAACTAATAGACCTTTATCTTGGTTCGGCAGGATTAGCGCCTTGAAGATGGTATTGTTGCCGAAAATTAAGTACAAGTTTCAGATGTTACCGAAAGCACTACCTCAATATTACTTTAAGGCGCTAATAACTATAATAAGGAATTTCATATGGCTAAACAAAAAACCCAGAATTGCACTTTCAGTATTAAAACAAGGGCAAAGACATCAGCCCTTGCAGTACCCGACATCAAAAAATATTACAACGCGGTAGTGATATCATGAGTAGTGGAATGGACTAAGGGAAAAAATTAAAAAAGGTGGGTCAACTTATGCCCTGTACACACGATCGGATTTCCGATGGAATAAAATCCGATGGATTTTTTCATCGGAATTCCGATGAAACTGACTTTCATCAGTCTTGCCTACACACCATCAGTCAAAATTCCGACTGTCCAAAACGCTGTTATGTAAAACACTCCGACAAGCCGGGAAAAATGAAGTTTAATGCTTCTGAGCATGCGTCGACTTGATTCTGAGCATGTGTGGGTTTTTTCTCCGATGGAGTTCCACACAGACGATCGTAATTTGCTATTGTTTTTTTTTCCATCGGTAAAATTTAAAACAGGTTCTATTTTTTTATACCGATGAAAAAAAGACCGATGGGGCCCACACACGTTCGGTTTGTCCGATGAAAAAAGTCCATCGGTCTTTTTTCATCAGAAAAACCGATCGTGTGTACACAGCATTAGAGAACACAATGAGTAACACAAAATTAAGTAGTATAGTTTGGAATCCCCCACAATTTAGAACACTAGATGTAAATATGCACGCACTGACACAAAATGCACTCAAGGTTTGGGATGCGACTCACAAATTAAGTAAGGGGAAATATAACTCACCTTTAATTGAACTAAAAGAAAATTATTATTTCACACCGGGTAAAAAGGCAATAGGAGGAAATTGGATAAAAAGTGAGACTGCACAATTAAGAGATATAGTCGAACGGGGGAAAATTAAACTTTTTCAAGAATTGAAACACAGCACTAATTTATTGGTGATAAATGAGTGGCGGTACCTCTAGTTGTGTCATTTTGTTGAACAGTTACCCCAACCAATAAGAACAGGAGATGACTTAACTCCATTGGAACGGTTATGTACGGCAGAAAACACAAGAAATAACATTTCCCGGATATATAAAATATTGTTGGCTATAGACTTACTGGAGATCCCGCCATTCATACAAAAATGGGAAAGGGAACTGGGGTCACAGAGAGACAAAGCCACTATCGGGAAGATATTACAATTAACACATAGTCCTGCGGCTGACAATAAAACGGCAGAAATTAATTACAAATGTCTGACAAGCTGGTACACAACCCCCGATAAAATTAGTAAATACCAACTGGGAAAATCAGCGGAATGCTAGCGAGGATGTAAGGCTATAGGAACAATGGCCCACCTGTGGTGGGATTGTCCAAAAATTTTAATATATTGGAAAAAGATCCTACAGCTAATAAAAGTACTTACTAAAAAGGAAATCCCAGAAGATCCGTGGTTAGTTTTGCTACATGGAACAGAAGGACCGGTAAAACAATATAAAGAATCAGTGACCCCATATTTACTGAACGCAGCAAAAAAACTTATCCCTAGAAAATGGCAAGAGGTAGAAGGCTCCACAGTCCAGGAGTGGATAATTAATGTAGAGGAGACATACAGATTGGAAAGCCTGCAGCAGGATCTAGAGGAAAAAAGAGCGGGTTTCATAGATAAATGGGAGAGTTGGAAAGAGTTTAAGAAGTCCTATAGATACGCTGAGGAAATAAGACCCCAGACGGTGGGATCCCATCCATAACGGGAGCAAATGATAAATGATAATTGATTTAGAGCTAAGAGGGAGGGAGGGAGGGAGGGGATAGGGCACCTAGGAAGGAAATAGTAGGATTTTTAAAACAGCTTACCTGTAAAATCCTTTTCTTGGAGTACATCACGGGACACAGAGCAGCATAGTCATTACTATGTGGGTTATATAGAATTACCTTCAGGTGCTGGCACTGGCAACTTCCAAACAGGAAGTACCCTCCCCTATATAAGCCCCTCCCATCCGGGAGTACCTCAGTTTTGTAGCAAAGCAATACGTGTCCCCAAAAGAGGGGTGGGAGCTCTGTGTCCCGTGATGTACTCCAAGAAAAGGATTTTACAGGTAAGCTGTTTTAAAAATCCTACTTTCTTGTTCATACATCACGGGACACAGAGCAGCATAGTCATTACTATGTGGGACGTCCCAAAGCAATGCCACATGAGGGGGGGATACACCATACATAAGCTGGGCGCCATCAGGCATGAGGATCTTTTGCGGCCTGCAACACACTGCGCCCAAAGGCGACATCCTCCTGACTTCTCACGTCCACCTGGTAGAACCTAGTAAACGTGTGTACTGAAGACCATGTTGCGGCCTTACAAATTTGCGCCAGGGAGGCCTGGTGATGCACTGCCCATGAAGTTCCAACTGCTCTCGTGGAGTGCGCCCTAACTTTGAACGGAGGCGGTCTACTTTTCAAGCCATAGGCTTGTATTATGACCTGTCGAATCCACTTGGCTAAAGTAGATTTTGATGCTGCCTGACCCTTTCTGGGGCCTTCCGGCAGAACAAACAGAGAATCCGTTCTACGAATCTGAGCAGTGGCTTTTAGATAAGCTTTAACTGCTCTTACTACATCCAAAGAATGCAATAACTTTTCCTCTACCGAGCTTGGTTTGGGGAAAAAAGAAGGAAGAACCACATCCTGGTTCAAGTGAAACCTCGATACCACCTTAGGAAGAAAGGCTGGGTGAGGACGTAATACTACTCTGTCCTTATGGATAACCAGATATGGCTCTTTACAGGACATGGCGGCTAATTCCGACACTCTTCTAGCCGAGCATATGGCTACTAAAAATATCAATTTCCTGGTGAGTAGAACCAAGGAAATGTGCCGCAAAGGTTCAAATGGCTGCTTCGGCAGAACCGACAGAACCAAATTTAGATCCCATGGGCACATGGGAGCCTTAATCGGTGGAATAATACGAGTCACACCTTGCATAAAGGATTTGACAAGTGAATGCATAGCCAGGGGCCTTTGAAATAGTATTGACAAGGCCGAAACCTGGCCCTTGATAGTACTTAAGGCAAACTTCCTGTCTACAGCCCACTGCAGGAAGTCCAGAATTCTGCCTATAACGTACTTACGTGGATGCCATTTTCTGGCCTCGCACCAAGTGATGTACGCCTTCCAAACTCTATAGTAGATCTGCCTGGATACAGGCTTCCTGGCATTGATTATAGTTGATACCACAGAGTTAGAGAGACCTCTCTTCTTTAGGATGTGGGACTCAATAGCCAGGCCGTTAAACTTAGAGTTAGTAAGGAAGGGTGGTATATCGGTCCTTGCGAAAGCAGGTTCGGACGACGTGGAAGGGTCCAAGGACTCCCCACAGACATTTTGATGATCTCCGCGTACCAGGCCCTTCGGGGCCACGCTGGAGCCACCAGGATCACCGGCTTCTTCTCCAACCTGACTCTGCGAAGGAGTCGAGGCAACAATTGTAGCGGAGGGAATGCATATATCAGTCTGAACTGATCCCAAGGGAACACCAGAGCATCCGAGCCACAAGCAAGGGGATCCCTTGTCCGGGAGACAAATCTGTCCACCTTTGCGTTGAATCTGGTTGCTAGCAGATCTACATCCGGTGTTCCCCACCGCTGACATATTGCTCGGAAGACCTCGGGATGAAGGGACCATTCCCCTGGGCATAACTGTTGGCGACTCAGAAAGTCCGCCTTCCAATTCTCCACCCCTGGAATGAAGACAGCTGATATACATGGGACATGCTTTTCTGCCCATTCCAGGATGTGACTTACTTCCCTCTGGGCTGCACGACTCCTGGTGCCTCCCTGATGATTGATATATGCCACTGCTGTGGCATTGTCTGATTGAATTCTGACAGGGGACCCTTGGAGTCTGGATGTCCAGGCTACTAGGGCGTACCGGGCTGCTCGTATCTCTAAGAGATTGATGGGCAGGGTTTTTACTACATTTGACCATCTGCCCTGGAGAGACCATTGCTCCAGTACTGCCCCCCAGCCTGTAAGGCTGGCATCTGTAGTGACCACCTTCCAAGATATCGGGCTGAAGGGTTTTCCCTTCTGGAGATTCTGGGGGATCAACCACCAGCAGAGACTCTTCCGAACGGAAGGGGACAAAGCCATCGGGAAGTCTAGAGCCTGAACTTTTCCGTTCCAGGCTGACAATATGGCCCTTTGTAAATTCCTTGAGTGGAATTGGGCGTATGGCACAGCTTCGAATGATGCTACCATCTTTCCTAGCAGCCTCATGCACAGGCGTATGGACGGCTGTCTTTTTGCACAAAGCAGACGGACCAAGCCCCTCAAAGAGGATACCTTGTCTAGAGGTAAGAAAATCTTCCTCTGGTCTGAATCCAGCCGTAGCCCTAGATATACCAGGTTTTTCACTGGCTGTAGGGCTGACTTGTCCAGGTTGATGACCCAACCGTGAGATTCTAGATACTTGATTGTATCGACAATTACCACTTCTAGCTTGGCAACTGAGTGGTCCATCAACAACAGGTCGTCTAGGTATGCCATTATCGTTACACCCCGTGTTCTTAGATCGGCCAACAGTGGGGCCAGAATTTTTGTGAACACTCGTGGTGCTGTGGCCAGACCGAATGGTAAGGCTCTGAACTGAAAATGGCGCCCTTCTACTGCAAAGCGTAGGAATTTTTGATGACCTGGAAAGATGGGAACATGCAAGTAAGCATCTTTGATGTCGATTGAGGCTAACCATTCCTCCCCTTGTAGGGCAGCGGTGACCGATCGGATCGACTCCATCCGGAAAGACCGGACGTTTAGAAATTTGTTTAGACTCTTTAGGTCCAATATGGGTCTTATGTCCCCGTTTGGCTTCGGGACTGTGAAAAGGTTTGAGTAGAAACCCAACCCCCACTCTTCCATAGGAACCTCCATAATTACTCCTTGGAGCAATAGTTGTTCTAACGCCAATAGGAGAGACCGTCTTTTCAGAGGGTCTCTTGGCATGCCTGACCACATAAAATGGGACGGAGGAGACTCTTTTAACTCCAACTTGTATCCCAGAGTTACTGCGGAGAGCACCCATCTGTCTTTGATCGTCTCCCGCCAGGTCTCTGTGAACAACTGAAGTCTTCCCCCCACCCGTTTGAGTGGGGGCAGCCCTTCATAGGCTTGACTTGGAGGCTGGTTTAGTACCTCTTCGGATCCAGGGCTTTTTATTACCCTGTGGCTGTCCCTGATTTTTACCTCCTGAGTTTGACCGAGGAGGCCGTCGGAACTGCTTAGTAGCAGACGTCGCAGGGATAGGAGAGGTAGTCCTCTTAAAAGATGGACCCCTAGACCTCTTCTTACTCGGTAAGAGAGTACTTTTACCACTGGAAATCTTCTGGATATACTTATCCAGGTCTTCGCCAAAAAGGCGTTCCCCATGAAATGGGAAGCTAACTAAGAGCTTCTTACAGGGAGCTTCAGCAGACCAGTTTTTGAGCCACAGAAGCCTACGCATATGTACCAAAGACAGCGTGAGGCGGGAGGCCTGATGGACAGAATCCTTGATGGCGTCAACCGCAAAGCATAATGCTCTAGGCAGATCAGCCAGAGCCTGGGCCTGTTGGTCTGGCAAATCCCTCAGGACCATTTTCATTTGATCCTTTAAAGCTTGGCAGACTCCAATAGCTGCCACTGCTGGCTGTGTAACAGCCCCTGCTGTGGAAAAAGCAGATTTTAATAAAGATTCCAATTTTTTATCCACTGGATCTTTGAACATTTGAACATTATCTACTGGACATGTCAGTGATTTGTTCACAGAAGAGATGGCTGCATCCACCGTAGGAACATTCCATCTCTGGGTGAACTTTTCCTCCATGGGATAGATCACGGAAACCTTTTAGGCGGAACAAATAGTTTATCAGGATGTTCCCAGTCCTGGTATATAAGTCCTTCCAATAATGGATGTATTGGAAAGGAGCAATTAACCTGGGGAGCTTTTAGCGACCCCAATGAGGAGACAGCAGTAGTTGATGGTTCAACAAGAGGCATTTTAAATGCAGATCGAACCATGTCAGTTAGGGTCTGGACCCACAATCTTTCAGTCTGTGATGCTGAAAATGGTTCATCTACTGTCGATTCCTCAAAAACAGAGCTAACCTCCTCCTGATCCCCTTCAGGTAGGTCGGTCCCTTCCTGGGACTGTTGCTCTGCCAACAGGCACTCTAATGGAGGTGATGGAGATCTGGCGCGCTTTCTTTCCTGTAGAGAAGAAGCGATCAATGCAGCCAATCTCTGCTCCAATCCCTCCAGAGTTGAGGAAAAAACCTCCTCTGTTATATATGCAGGAGCAGGTGGACTGAGGACAGCCGCAGTACCTGGCACTCCCGGGGGTTCCTTATGGGTATTAACCTCTGATTTCTCAGGGGAGGAGGGTGCAGATGACTGCTCCAGATCCTCAGAGCCCGATGGAGACCACCTACACTTCCTGAGAGGTATATCTCGGAGTTTTTTAGGCGGCATATTCCTTAGTTCAAAGCTGAGGTATTCCAGCCGCAATACACCCCTTACTGAAATAGTCTAATGCAATTTGCTGCTATGTACATCAGTGGGTGTCTACTAATGCGTCTTTCTGGGGATGCCTGTATCAACCGCCCGCTGTAAGCCCCTATACCATGCTACCAGCTCCTTTTCATGCTCTGTGTCCATAGCAAGCAGCGTGGACTGAGTCCTTTTATCTTGCTGGGACGCCCGCACATGCGCAGAAGCGCTGGGCGCACAGAGCGCGTCATCCGCCAGGCTCCGCCCCCTTTTTTGAAGCTAAACCTTATAAAAAGAAAGCATGTGTGCGTGCGCGCGCGCGTGCACGTGTGCGCTCTTGGCGCCATGTAGGGAGAGGAGCCAGGGTCCCTGTTTCACCAGGACTCGGGGATGGAAGGAAACTGCTTGGCAGCATGACAGAGGAATGCAGCTTCCCTGATAGAGAGCTCACTCATCTGCCTGGACTTTCACCATGGAAGGAATAGTCCCAAGAAAAAAGACGTTCCACAGCGGCCTCTAGTGGACAAACACAGGTACCGCACTTTTGTCTTTTTTTTTTTTTTTTTTAAAACCACCTTTATGAAAAACATTTCCAGGTTTACAGTTTTTTTAAAACTTCCCTTATGAAAAAACATTTCTAGGATTTCTTAGGCATATACAGCTATTAGCGGGAATACCCTTTAGGTAACAGGCAGAAAGACATATTAGGCTTGGGGGTCCCCTCAATAGAACCAAGTTCCTGAGGGGCCCCCACTTACCTTTTCCCCGCCGCAGGACTTTGTTTGGTCCACAGAAGCCCAAACTTCACCTCTCACGGCAGGCATTGTACTAGACCTTCAGGGACCGGGTTCCCAAGGATTCCACTCCCCTGGACCTGTATAGCACCCTGCACAGATAGCCTCTTGGTTTTGGGTATGACCAGAGCTCTGGATCCCAGGGTCCAGCCCTCCTAAGAGAGGCATTACAGGCAAAACCCTGCTCTTCTCTGCAAGGCCCGGGTACCGACCGTTTAGCTATGAAGCTTTTTTGGTCGGATCCGGAATAGCTTGCTAAGGCCCAGAGAACCTGTACACAAGCCCAGATGAATACATGTTAACCTTGGCCAACACCTTAGACACTGGAAAAAAACTGAGGTACTCCCGGATGGGAGGGGCTTATATAGGGGAGGGTACTTCCTGTTTGGAAGTTGCCAGTGCCAGCACCTGAAGGTAATTCTATATAACCCACATAGTAATGACTATGCTGCTCTGTGTCCCGTGATGTATGAACAAGAAAATATAAAGGGTGAATGACAACAGGGTTCATAAGACTGTCTATTTCCTTTTTATAACATGTATATGCGGTTACTCTTTGTATTTTGATAAAAATAAAATAAAGAATTAAAAAAAAAAAATAACCCTCCCTTGCTCAATCCAAAATGGAAAAAAACGTTTTGCCTATAGATTTACTTTAAACCCCTTCTTTAATGCATTTAAAGGTTTCAGTGATGTCATGCACTTTTTGTCCAACCTTTCAGCAATGCAAATTCCTATTCCATGTTGTAAATACCTCCAGGAATATCAACTCCTTTGTGTCATCAGCAAAAGGATATACTTTGTCCAGCAAAACTTCCCTTACAAAAATATTTCCTCCCATTTCCTGTTGTGTTTCTGACACACGCAAAAGGGTAGCAAAAAATAAATAAAAAAAAAGTTTTTAACTGCTCCCTACCCTATCTAAAACAAAAAATAAACAAACGGAAAAAAAAATGTTTTGACTTTAGATATTCAGTACCTGAATGCAGAGACTGTTTTTTTTAGCACTATTTGCATCTAAACTAACCGTATAGCCAATAGCTAGTACAATTTCCGAAAAACAATAATTATTTCCTGAAAAAATAACTTGTTTTTACTAGAATCACTTTTCCAAAACAGTCAGAAAAGAGGACTGGGGTTCTAGCAATCAAACATCAATATTCTGTTTATGGTGCTTTATGTGCCATAAACAGGGGTGTTATTAGTATGATGCAGGGATGCCGCCCTCCATTTCAATTGGGACAATGATGCAGCATATGTATTAAATGGTGGAAGCAGCTCAAAGGGGAACAGATAAGGTGTAATTAAAGGGAGTTAAAATGTACCTTCCGTCCAACGGTCTTGTCCCTCGCGATATCTTATCCTGTGTACTGGTCTTCAGCTGTCTTCATTGGCCAGTGCATGATGACATCACTCCTGTGCATCCTCAGGTGGACTTAATTCTGGTGCACAGAGACATCTTACCTAAAAAAGTATAAAGAGATTCTGACCCCAAGGTTGTGCCAGTACATGAATGGATTGGGGGTAGAATACGATATGAGTAGGGAGGCCCTCCTGGCCTCAATAACAGTAATCTCGAAAGAGGGGAAGGACGGTACGCTATGTTCAAGCTACAGGCCCATATCACTGCTCAACGCAGATACAAAACTGTATGCCAAAATATTAGCGGGACAGATGAAGGACTTGATGATCACCTTGGTCCATCCCGACCAGGTGGGATTCATTCAGCTATGAATAAGCACTACCACAGTGCGAAACATGTTAGCCAGATTTTTTATTTATTTTTTGACCTGTGTACCGTTGTACAGTGTGCATTTTGGATTTCCTATTTTAATAAAGGCTTTTATCTTTGGAGTGCTGCAGTCCAGAAGACTTTTTTGTTCCTGTTTGCTGGGATTCATTCTGGGAAGGGAGGGGAGGGACAACGGGGTGAGAATGCTGCTCCTCCTACAGCAAATAAAAAAAGAGGAGTCCCTAGGTCTATTCCTGTCGTTAGATGCTGAAAAAGCATTCGACAGGGTAGACTGGGGACTCATGATACAAACATTGGAAGTAATGGGGGTTGGTCCAAGAATGATCCAGTGGATCAAAGTATTGTACCATCACCCTATGGCATCTATAAAAATAAATGGAGTGTTATCCTCTCCTTTCGAGATGAAAAATGGGACAAGGCAGGGGTGCCCCCTTTCCCCCCTTTTGACCCTGGAGCCATTGCTTGCAACGATTCGAAATAACCCCGATATAAGAGGTATCAGGGCGGGAGAAGAGGAACACAAATTGACAGCTTATGCCGACGACGTGATGTTCTATATAACAAATCCGAGAATTACAATGCCGATCTTATTAAAAACATTTAAACAGTACGGGGAACTATCTAATTTTAAAATAAATCTTTTGAATATCAATAAAAGCAAACAGGAAGAACGGGCACTGCAGAAAGAATTCCAATTCCCATGGAAGAAAGAGTTAAAGTATCTAGGAATAAAACTAACTAATTCTATGAAGTCAATATATAAAATCAACTACATACCCCTGCTGGACGTAATTAAAGGCAAAATAAAAAGATTAACTAATAGACCTTTATCTTGGTTCGGCAGGATTAGCGCCTTGAAGATGGTATTGTTGCCGAAAATTAAGTACAAGTTTCAGATGTTACCGAAAGCACTACCTCAATATTACTTTAAGGCGCTAATAACTATAATAAGGAATTTCATATGGCTAAACAAAAAACCCAGAATTGCACTTTCAGTATTAAAACAAGGGCAAAGACATCAGCCCTTGCAGTACCCGACATCAAAAAATATTACAACGCGGTAGTGATATCATGAGTAGTGGAATGGACTAAGGGAAAAAATTAAAAAAGGTGGGTCAACTTATGCCCTGTACACACGATCGGATTTCCGATGGAATAAAATCCGATGGATTTTTTCATCGGAATTCTGATGAAACTGACTTTCATCAGTCTTGCCTACACACCATCAGTCAAAATTCCGACTGTCCAAAACGCTGTTATGTAAAACACTCCGACAAGCCGGGAAAAATGAAGTTTAATGCTTCTGAGCATGCGTCGACTTGATTCTGAGCATGTGTGGGTTTTTTCTCCGATGGAGTTCCACACAGACGATCGTAATTTGCTATTGTTTTTTTTTCCATCGGTAAAATTTAAAACAGGTTCTATTTTTTTATACCGATGAAAAAAAGACCGATGGGGCCCACACACGTTCGGTTTGTCCGATGAAAAAAGTCCATCGGTCTTTTTTCATCAGAAAAACCGATCGTGTGTACACAGCATTAGAGAACACAATGAGTAACACAAAATTAAGTAGTATAGTTTGGAATCCCCCACAATTTAGAACACTAGATGTAAATATGCACGCACTGACACAAAATGCACTCAAGGTTTGGGATGCGACTCACAAATTAAGTAAGGGGAAATATAACTCACCTTTAATTGAACTAAAAGAAAATTATTATTTCACACCGGGTAAAAAGGCAATAGGAGGAAATTGGATAAAAAGTGAGACTGCACAATTAAGAGATATAGTCGAACGGGGGAAAATTAAACTTTTTCAAGAATTGAAACACAGCACTAATTTATTGGTGATAAATGAGTGGCGGTACCTCTAGTTGTGTCATTTTGTTGAACAGTTACCCCAACCAATAAGAACAGGAGATGACTTAACTCCATTGGAACGGTTATGTACGGCAGAAAACACAAGAAATAACATTTCCCGGATATATAAAATATTGTTGGCTATAGACTTACTGGAGATCCCGCCATTCATACAAAAATGGGAAAGGGAACTGGGGTCACAGAGAGACAAAGCCACTATCGGGAAGATATTACAATTAACACATAGTCCTGCGGCTGACAATAAAACGGCAGAAATTAATTACAAATGTCTGACAAGCTGGTACACAACCCCCGATAAAATTAGTAAATACCAACTGGGAAAATCAGCGGAATGCTAGCGAGGATGTAAGGCTATAGGAACAATGGCCCACCTGTGGTGGGATTGTCCAAAAATTTTAATATATTGGAAAAAGATCCTACAGCTAATAAAAGTACTTACTAAAAAGGAAATCCCAGAAGATCCGTGGTTAGTTTTGCTACATGGAACAGAAGGACCGGTAAAACAATATAAAGAATCAGTGACCCCATATTTACTGAACGCAGCAAAAAAACTTATCCCTAGAAAATGGCAAGAGGTAGAAGGCTCCACAGTCCAGGAGTGGATAATTAATGTAGAGGAGACATACAGATTGGAAAGCCTGCAGCAGGATCTAGAGGAAAAAAGAGCGGGTTTCATAGATAAATGGGAGAGTTGGAAAGAGTTTAAGAAGTCCTATAGATACGCTGAGGAAATAAGACCCCAGACGGTGGGATCCCATCCATAACGGGAGCAAATGATAAATGATAATTGATTTAGAGCTAAGAGGGAGGGAGGGAGGGAGGGGATAGGGCACCTAGGAAGGAAATAGTAGGATTTTTAAAACAGCTTACCTGTAAAATCCTTTTCTTGGAGTACATCACGGGACACAGAGCAGCATAGTCATTACTATGTGGGTTATATAGAATTACCTTCAGGTGCTGGCACTGGCAACTTCCAAACAGGAAGTACCCTCCCCTATATAAGCCCCTCCCATCCGGGAGTACCTCAGTTTTGTAGCAAAGCAATACGTGTCCCCAAAAGAGGGGTGGGAGCTCTGTGTCCCGTGATGTACTCCAAGAAAAGGATTTTACAGGTAAGCTGTTTTAAAAATCCTACTTTCTTGTTCATACATCACGGGACACAGAGCAGCATAGTCATTACTATGTGGGACGTCCCAAAGCAATGCCACATGAGGGGGGGATACACCATACATAAGCTGGGCGCCATCAGGCATGAGGATCTTTTGCGGCCTGCAACACACTGCGCCCAAAGGCGACATCCTCCTGACTTCTCACGTCCACCTGGTAGAACCTAGTAAACGTGTGTACTGAAGACCATGTTGCGGCCTTACAAATTTGCGCCAGGGAGGCCTGGTGATGCACTGCCCATGAAGTTCCAACTGCTCTCGTGGAGTGCGCCCTAACTTTGAACGGAGGCGGTCTACTTTTCAAGCCATAGGCTTGTATTATGACCTGTCGAATCCACTTGGCTAAAGTAGATTTTGATGCTGCCTGACCCTTTCTGGGGCCTTCCGGCAGAACAAACAGAGAATCCGTTCTACGAATCTGAGCAGTGGCTTTTAGATAAGCTTTAACTGCTCTTACTACATCCAAAGAATGCAATAACTTTTCCTCTACCGAGCTTGGTTTGGGGAAAAAAGAAGGAAGAACCACATCCTGGTTCAAGTGAAACCTCGATACCACCTTAGGAAGAAAGGCTGGGTGAGGACGTAATACTACTCTGTCCTTATGGATAACCAGATATGGCTCTTTACAGGACATGGCGGCTAATTCCGACACTCTTCTAGCCGAGCATATGGCTACTAAAAATATCAATTTCCTGGTGAGTAGAACCAAGGAAATGTGCCGCAAAGGTTCAAATGGCTGCTTCGGCAGAACCGACAGAACCAAATTTAGATCCCATGGGCACATGGGAGCCTTAATCGGTGGAATAATACGAGTCACACCTTGCATAAAGGATTTGACAAGTGAATGCATAGCCAGGGGCCTTTGAAATAGTATTGACAAGGCCGAAACCTGGCCCTTGATAGTACTTAAGGCAAACTTCCTGTCTACAGCCCACTGCAGGAAGTCCAGAATTCTGCCTATAACGTACTTACGTGGATGCCATTTTCTGGCCTCGCACCAAGTGATGTACGCCTTCCAAACTCTATAGTAGATCTGCCTGGATACAGGCTTCCTGGCATTGATTATAGTTGATACCACAGAGTTAGAGAGACCTCTCTTCTTTAGGATGTGGGACTCAATAGCCAGGCCGTTAAACTTAGAGTTAGTAAGGAAGGGTGGTATATCGGTCCTTGCGAAAGCAGGTTCGGACGACGTGGAAGGGTCCAAGGACTCCCCACAGACATTTTGATGATCTCCGCGTACCAGGCCCTTCGGGGCCACGCTGGAGCCACCAGGATCACCGGCTTCTTCTCCAACCTGACTCTGCGAAGGAGTCGAGGCAACAATTGTAGCGGAGGGAATGCATATATCAGTCTGAACTGATCCCAAGGGAACACCAGAGCATCCGAGCCACAAGCAAGGGGATCCCTTGTCCGGGAGACAAATCTGTCCACCTTTGCGTTGAATCTGGTTGCTAGCAGATCTACATCCGGTGTTCCCCACCGCTGACATATTGCTCGGAAGACCTCGGGATGAAGGGACCATTCCCCTGGGCATAACTGTTGGCGACTCAGAAAGTCCGCCTTCCAATTCTCCACCCCTGGAATGAAGACAGCTGATATACATGGGACATGCTTTTCTGCCCATTCCAGGATGTGACTTACTTCCCTCTGGGCTGCACGACTCCTGGTGCCTCCCTGATGATTGATATATGCCACTGCTGTGGCATTGTCTGATTGAATTCTGACAGGGGACCCTTGGAGTCTGGATGTCCAGGCTACTAGGGCGTACCGGGCTGCTCGTATCTCTAAGAGATTGATGGGCAGGGTTTTTACTACATTTGACCATCTGCCCTGGAGAGACCATTGCTCCAGTACTGCCCCCCAGCCTGTAAGGCTGGCATCTGTAGTGACCACCTTCCAAGATATCGGGCTGAAGGGTTTTCCCTTCTGGAGATTCTGGGGGATCAACCACCAGCAGAGACTCTTCCGAACGGAAGGGGACAAAGCCATCGGGAAGTCTAGAGCCTGAACTTTTCCGTTCCAGGCTGACAATATGGCCCTTTGTAAATTCCTTGAGTGGAATTGGGCGTATGGCACAGCTTCGAATGATGCTACCATCTTTCCTAGCAGCCTCATGCACAGGCGTATGGACGGCTGTCTTTTTGCACAAAGCAGACGGACCAAGCCCCTCAAAGAGGATACCTTGTCTAGAGGTAAGAAAATCTTCCTCTGGTCTGAATCCAGCCGTAGCCCTAGATATACCAGGTTTTTCACTGGCTGTAGGGCTGACTTGTCCAGGTTGATGACCCAACCGTGAGATTCTAGATACTTGATTGTATCGACAATTACCACTTCTAGCTTGGCAACTGAGTGGTCCATCAACAACAGGTCGTCTAGGTATGCCATTATCGTTACACCCCGTGTTCTTAGATCGGCCAACAGTGGGGCCAGAATTTTTGTGAACACTCGTGGTGCTGTGGCCAGACCGAATGGTAAGGCTCTGAACTGAAAATGGCGCCCTTCTACTGCAAAGCGTAGGAATTTTTGATGACCTGGAAAGATGGGAACATGCAAGTAAGCATCTTTGATGTCGATTGAGGCTAACCATTCCTCCCCTTGTAGGGCAGCGGTGACCGATCGGATCGACTCCATCCGGAAAGACCGGACGTTTAGAAATTTGTTTAGACTCTTTAGGTCCAATATGGGTCTTATGTCCCCGTTTGGCTTCGGGACTGTGAAAAGGTTTGAGTAGAAACCCAACCCCCACTCTTCCATAGGAACCTCCATAATTACTCCTTGGAGCAATAGTTGTTCTAACGCCAATAGGAGAGACCGTCTTTTCAGAGGGTCTCTTGGCATGCCTGACCACATAAAATGGGACGGAGGAGACTCTTTTAACTCCAACTTGTATCCCAGAGTTACTGCGGAGAGCACCCATCTGTCTTTGATCGTCTCCCGCCAGGTCTCTGTGAACAACTGAAGTCTTCCCCCCACCCGTTTGAGTGGGGGCAGCCCTTCATAGGCTTGACTTGGAGGCTGGTTTAGTACCTCTTCGGATCCAGGGCTTTTTATTACCCTGTGGCTGTCCCTGATTTTTACCTCCTGAGTTTGACCGAGGAGGCCGTCGGAACTGCTTAGTAGCAGACGTCGCAGGGATAGGAGAGGTAGTCCTCTTAAAAGATGGACCCCTAGACCTCTTCTTACTCGGTAAGAGAGTACTTTTACCACTGGAAATCTTCTGGATATACTTATCCAGGTCTTCGCCAAAAAGGCGTTCCCCATGAAATGGGAAGCTAACTAAGAGCTTCTTACAGGGAGCTTCAGCAGACCAGTTTTTGAGCCACAGAAGCCTACGCATATGTACCAAAGACAGCGTGAGGCGGGAGGCCTGATGGACAGAATCCTTGATGGCGTCAACCGCAAAGCATAATGCTCTAGGCAGATCAGCCAGAGCCTGGGCCTGTTGGTCTGGCAAATCCCTCAGGACCATTTTCATTTGATCCTTTAAAGCTTGGCAGACTCCAATAGCTGCCACTGCTGGCTGTGTAACAGCCCCTGCTGTGGAAAAAGCAGATTTTAATAAAGATTCCAATTTTTTATCCACTGGATCTTTGAACATTTGAACATTATCTACTGGACATGTCAGTGATTTGTTCACAGAAGAGATGGCTGCATCCACCGTAGGAACATTCCATCTCTGGGTGAACTTTTCCTCCATGGGATAGATCACGGAAACCTTTTAGGCGGAACAAATAGTTTATCAGGATGTTCCCAGTCCTGGTATATAAGTCCTTCCAATAATGGATGTATTGGAAAGGAGCAATTAACCTGGGGAGCTTTTAGCGACCCCAATGAGGAGACAGCAGTAGTTGATGGTTCAACAAGAGGCATTTTAAATGCAGATCGAACCATGTCAGTTAGGGTCTGGACCCACAATCTTTCAGTCTGTGATGCTGAAAATGGTTCATCTACTGTCGATTCCTCAAAAACAGAGCTAACCTCCTCCTGATCCCCTTCAGGTAGGTCGGTCCCTTCCTGGGACTGTTGCTCTGCCAACAGGCACTCTAATGGAGGTGATGGAGATCTGGCGCGCTTTCTTTCCTGTAGAGAAGAAGCGATCAATGCAGCCAATCTCTGCTCCAATCCCTCCAGAGTTGAGGAAAAAACCTCCTCTGTTATATATGCAGGAGCAGGTGGACTGAGGACAGCCGCAGTACCTGGCACTCCCGGGGGTTCCTTATGGGTATTAACCTCTGATTTCTCAGGGGAGGAGGGTGCAGATGACTGCTCCAGATCCTCAGAGCCCGATGGAGACCACCTACACTTCCTGAGAGGTATATCTCGGAGTTTTTTAGGCGGCATATTCCTTAGTTCAAAGCTGAGGTATTCCAGCCGCAATACACCCCTTACTGAAATAGTCTAATGCAATTTGCTGCTATGTACATCAGTGGGTGTCTACTAATGCGTCTTTCTGGGGATGCCTGTATCAACCGCCCGCTGTAAGCCCCTATACCATGCTACCAGCTCCTTTTCATGCTCTGTGTCCATAGCAAGCAGCGTGGACTGAGTCCTTTTATCTTGCTGGGACGCCCGCACATGCGCAGAAGCGCTGGGCGCACAGAGCGCGTCATCCGCCAGGCTCCGCCCCCTTTTTTGAAGCTAAACCTTATAAAAAGAAAGCATGTGTGCGTGCGCGCGCGCGTGCACGTGTGCGCTCTTGGCGCCATGTAGGGAGAGGAGCCAGGGTCCCTGTTTCACCAGGACTCGGGGATGGAAGGAAACTGCTTGGCAGCATGACAGAGGAATGCAGCTTCCCTGATAGAGAGCTCACTCATCTGCCTGGACTTTCACCATGGAAGGAATAGTCCCAAGAAAAAAGACGTTCCACAGCGGCCTCTAGTGGACAAACACAGGTACCGCACTTTTGTCTTTTTTTTTTTTTTTTTTTAAAACCACCTTTATGAAAAACATTTCCAGGTTTACAGTTTTTTTAAAACTTCCCTTATGAAAAAACATTTCTAGGATTTCTTAGGCATATACAGCTATTAGCGGGAATACCCTTTAGGTAACAGGCAGAAAGACATATTAGGCTTGGGGGTCCCCTCAATAGAACCAAGTTCCTGAGGGGCCCCCACTTACCTTTTCCCCGCCGCAGGACTTTGTTTGGTCCACAGAAGCCCAAACTTCACCTCTCACGGCAGGCATTGTACTAGACCTTCAGGGACCGGGTTCCCAAGGATTCCACTCCCCTGGACCTGTATAGCACCCTGCACAGATAGCCTCTTGGTTTTGGGTATGACCAGAGCTCTGGATCCCAGGGTCCAGCCCTCCTAAGAGAGGCATTACAGGCAAAACCCTGCTCTTCTCTGCAAGGCCCGGGTACCGACCGTTTAGCTATGAAGCTTTTTTGGTCGGATCCGGAATAGCTTGCTAAGGCCCAGAGAACCTGTACACAAGCCCAGATGAATACATGTTAACCTTGGCCAACACCTTAGACACTGGAAAAAAACTGAGGTACTCCCGGATGGGAGGGGCTTATATAGGGGAGGGTACTTCCTGTTTGGAAGTTGCCAGTGCCAGCACCTGAAGGTAATTCTATATAACCCACATAGTAATGACTATGCTGCTCTGTGTCCCGTGATGTATGAACAAGAAAATATAAAGGGTGAATGACAACAGGGTTCATAAGACTGTCTATTTCCTTTTTATAACATGTATATGCGGTTACTCTTTGTATTTTGATAAAAATAAAATAAAGAATTAAAAAAAAAAAATAACCCTCCCTTGCTCAATCCAAAATGGAAAAAAACGTTTTGCCTATAGATTTACTTTAAACCCCTTCTTTAATGCATTTAAAGGTTTCAGTGATGTCATGCACTTTTTGTCCAACCTTTCAGCAATGCAAATTCCTATTCCATGTTGTAAATACCTCCAGGAATATCAACTCCTTTGTGTCATCAGCAAAAGGATATACTTTGTCCAGCAAAACTTCCCTTACAAAAATATTTCCTCCCATTTCCTGTTGTGTTTCTGACACACGCAAAAGGGTAGCAAAAAATAAATAAAAAAAAAGTTTTTAACTGCTCCCTACCCTATCTAAAACAAAAAATAAACAAACGGAAAAAAAAATGTTTTGACTTTAGATATTCAGTACCTGAATGCAGAGACTGTTTTTTTTAGCACTATTTGCATCTAAACTAACCGTATAGCCAATAGCTAGTACAATTTCCGAAAAACAATAATTATTTCCTGAAAAAATAACTTGTTTTTACTAGAATCACTTTTCCAAAACAGTCAGAAAAGAGGACTGGGGTTCTAGCAATCAAACATCAATATTCTGTTTATGGTGCTTTATGTGCCATAAACAGGGGTGTTATTAGTATGATGCAGGGATGCCGCCCTCCATTTCAATTGGGACAATGATGCAGCATATGTATTAAATGGTGGAAGCAGCTCAAAGGGGAACAGATAAGGTGTAATTAAAGGGAGTTAAAATGTACCTTCCGTCCAACGGTCTTGTCCCTCGCGATATCTTATCCTGTGTACTGGTCTTCAGCTGTCTTCATTGGCCAGTGCATGATGACATCACTCCTGTGCATCCTCAGGTGGACTTAATTCTGGTGCACAGAGACCGGGCTTGCACTGTTAGCTGAGCTGCGCATGCTTAAATCAGTTTACATCTCCAGAGAAGACAGCGAGTAGATTGGCATTTCCATTGGGGACATGTACCAATGCAAAAAAATTTTTTTTTGTATATACCATTCAATGAGAAGCAGGTCTGACGTGGCCAACCAGGAAAGAAGGGGGTAGCAAGCATACACTCCCCTTCCTAAAATATATCAGGCCACTCTGTTGAAGTCAGCCAATGACGAAACGCGTTAAGACGTGACCCACACGACACACCAGAAGTGTGTTTTGCGCTCCACCGAGTAGAACCAGGAAGAAGGAAGCAAGCCTCATACAGCTTGCGGTTCTAACGATACATGCCGGACGGCGGATACGGTGAAGTGCCACCACTTTCCTTTATGCTCATTTGATGTTATTATGATGTACGTTTAATGTTTGAGGGGATATTTTATGTGAGGGGTGTCATAAAATAAAACGGGATTACGCTATTTGCGCTCTCTCTTGTTTATTTTGACATATTGGGAGCCCACTACATTCTACTGTCCCCCTGACTGATGCAGATCACAGTGTTTGGTTTTGATGAAAATCCTCTGTTCAAGGCTGGTTTTTATTATCGCTCTGGTGAGTGTTAACCCCTAAGGGGAGTGTGTTTTCACGTGGTGGATCTGGAGAGTTCGGTGGAAGGTGCACACTGCAATTACTTTAGGATCACCTATGGACACTATTTGAAGCACTGTGTTTATCTATCATCTGTCTAAAGACTTTTAATGTGGAGTTGGCCACTTACTCTTACTGAACATCAGCGCTGTTTGTAATGTATGACTGACACAGACTACTGTTTTTAGTTTTATATACTATTTTATATATCAGGCCACATGCCCACAACATTGAGAGGAGGCAAGACATCCCTGGCCAAGTGAATGCGAGGGTCTGTATGTGGGGAAATGGAGTCCCCCTTTAAAATAAGGGGCCTCAAGATATCTGGCCCTCTCCCTATGTGAATCAGTACAGGGTACATAGTACATACCCCTTGTTACTCACAAAATATAAAAAAAAGTAAATTAACACACAGACACAGTAGAAAAAGTATTTACATTAAAAAAATGCAATGTAAATCCAACGTTACTCGTGTCACCCAATGATACCACTGAATGTATCCTGTAGCACTTTGCACACTCCTGATAGTTAATAAAACATAAAGTGTAGCGCTAAAAATATAAAATGCACATAATGGTGAATAAACACAGTGCCAAAGAGTATTATGAAAACAAATGAACAATAATCAATGTAAAAGTCTCTGTGACCCGTGCTGAAAAGTGCACTAAAAAGACTAAGTGCAACTAAAAATTTAAATAAATTATAAATAAAAGATAAACAAGTGAGAGTTCAAAGTGATGATGCTCTAAGAATGATGAGTGTTGAGTGAAGACTGGTCAACCGCCACCAACAGGTAAGAAGCTTACCAGAAACAGTGAACCCTAAAGAACATACGGTCAAAGGGTCAACTGAGCATGATGTAAATCTCTGTGGAAAGATGGATCCTCAGCAGCAGTTCAAACAAATGCCTAGCACACCACACCGATGAAGGGAGGTTATCCTGGTATTATGTTCTTATATACAATGACTCAAGTGGTGGCAGAAAGTATATACAAGTGGAGAAGAAGAAGAAAAGGCACATAGCGTAATACTGTAATATAGATTGACTTTTAATGTAGTGGAAAAACTTACAGTAGGAATGTCCGACCCGAACCCGAACAATTGACTGTATGTTCGGGGTCGGGTCCGGTGTTTGGCAATATGCATGTAAAGCAGCGCTTGTTTCTGTGTATTTTTTTAAAAAAATTGACACTTTCTTTGTGAAATGGTAGGGGTACAATGTCCAGGATCTGGGGGTCCCCTTTGTTGCCCCCTTCCAGATTCCGATAAGCCCCCCGCCCGCAGACCCCCACAACCACCGGGCAAGGGTTGTGGGGATGAGGCCCTTGTCCCCATCAACATGGGGACATCCTCCCCATGTTGAGGGCATGTGGCCTGGTACGGTTCAGGAGGGGGGGCGCTCTCTTGTCCCCCCCTATTTTCCTGCGGCCTGCCAGGTTGCGTGCTCGGATAAAGGGTCTTGTCTGGATTTTTGGGAGTACTCCATGCCATTTTTTTTTAATTTGGGGTGGAGTTCCCCTTAAAATCCATACCAGACCTGAAGGGCCTGGTAATTGAATTTGGGGGAACCCCCGCGCATTTTTTATTTTTCTTATCAATGACTTTTCTATGTATTGCCGGGAGCCGACAATTCATTATAGCCGCGAGTGAGTTTTAAATGACTTTTTTTCCTTCAGAAATGACACTTTGTGCAGGGACAGTTCTAAACACGGGAAACAAGCGCGAATAGTCCTCAGAAGTTCGGGTCCCCATTGACTTCAATGCGGTCCGGGTTCGGGGTCAAGTTCGGGTCAAGTTCGGTCCCGAACTCGAACTTTTTTCCGAAGTTCGGCCGAATCCGTCGAACCCGAACATCCAGGTGTCCGCTCAACTCTGCTCAACACTCATCATTCTTAGAGCATCATCACTTTAAACTCTCACTTGTTTATCTATTATTTATCATTTATTTCAATTTTTAGTTGCACTTAGTCTTTTTAGTGCACTTTCCAGCATGGGTCACAGAGACTTTTACATTGATTATTGTTCATTTATTTTCATAATACTCTTTGGCACTGTGTTTATTCACCATTATGTGCATTTTATATTTTTAGTGCTACACTTTATGTATTATTTGTTTTTACCATTTGTTGATTGGTTGTGTTAGCTGCTCACTACCAGGGCAGCGTGGAAATATCCATCTTTCCATACTCCTGATAGTTGCAACCCCAGCATACTTAGTGATCAGGAATATGAAAAGTATAGCTCAGTGTAACAGCTTTGCATCTCATCCACAGTTCCCCACTACACCTCATCTACATCTTACCTCTGCACCCCATCCACATTTCAGTCTTGCATCCTGTGCATCAGGGTCCCTTTTATGGTTCACCTGTCATAAACAGTGTACCTCATTCACCATTGCAGCCCTTTTTATTACAACTGCTGCCCCGGGGTAACCAACTTTGCCAGTCACTTGTTTTTTTTTTGCAAACAGTGTCGTGGCGAGTGAGTGCACACTCTCGCTGCAGATATGATATGCGAGTCACGTGGCCAGTGCTAGTGGAGCCAATGGCTCTGAATGTAATAAAAATGTTGGTGCATGTAGTTAGAAGCTGGCTTCAAATTTTCCTTTATTTTAATTTTTTTTGGTCCATACAATTTTTCCTTTATTGTTTCACATTGCTTCTTTTTTTTTTTTTCAGGTGTAAAATTACTTTATGGAGTTCTGTGAATATAACAGAAGCTGTACATATATAATAAACAGGAAATGTTACAAATAGGCAGGCTGTGACATTTGTGCAACTTTAACTAAAGCATCCAACTGGGTCAATTAAAAATACAAACTTTGTTCCACAGGAAAGACATGTGTGCATAAAAATACACAGCTATGATGCTAATACAATAGTCACATTTCCTTATTTAACTCTAAAGAGCGATACCAGACAAGCAGACCTTCAGACCTTGTATCCTGCAATAAAAAGAAAGAAAATCTATCCACATATATCACTAATAACCCCTTCACTTCACATAGTTCTTTTAATAGCTTAAAGTGGTTGTAAAGTCTTAAGCCCTGTACACACGATCGGATATCCTATGGATTTTCGTCCGATGGATGCTTTTCATCAGACAAACCGATTGTGTATGGGACCCATCGGTCTTTTTTCCATCGGTTTAAAAAAATAGAACATGTTTTAAATTTTTCCGATGGATAAAAAACCGATTGAAAACTCTGATCGTCTATGGGCAAGTCCATCGGATCAAAAACCCACGCATGCTCAGAATCAAGTCGACGCATGCTCAGAAGCATTGAACTTCATTTTTCTCGGCTCATCGGAGTGTTTTACATCACCGCGTTTGGAACGGTCGTTTTTTTGACTGATGGTGTGTAGGCAAGACTGATGGAAGTCAGCTTCATCAGATTTCCGATGGACAAAACCATCGGATTAGAATCCATAGGATATCCGATCATGTGTACGAGGCTTAAAGGTTTTTCACCTTAATACATTCTATGGGGCGCCGGCGGGGCACCCTAGAAGAGAAGGATCGGGGCTGCTCTGTGCGAAAGCACAGAGCAGGTAAGTATAGACATGTTTATTATATTTTATAAAAAAAAAAATCATAGGTTTACCTTTAATAGAAAATGTATTTCTAAAAGGGGAATTCCAGATTATACTATGTCATTTTTGACCATGTAAAAGTTCCAGAGTGCTCATATTTTATCTATGCTGGCAACAAAATAATGTTCAATTCAATATTTAATAAAATATGCAAGTGATCCATTTGTGTTGCTACCTGCAGCTTTGGAACTATCCTTGCTAATCACCATTTCTGCCCCATATGACTTTCTCTGTCAGAAGTGCAAGATATCATAAAGTCATAAATCACATTTATTATTACATCATTGCCCAAAGTTTGACATCATGGTAATATTTGAATTCCACTCCAATTAATATTATTCTGATGGTGAAATTTAGATTGCAAGTGGTAGCCGTGAAAACAAAGATGAGCCAATCAATCTGCAAAGTTTAATATGTGACCCACATTATTTTAATTAAATCATTTTTAGTTTTTAATTTAATTAATGTGTATAAATGATTACAATAATACAATAGTACAGTAGTTTAACCAATACTTTCTCCCCCCACCCCCTCTCAAAAAATTGAAAAAAAAGAGACACACATCACCATCTTAATATATTTTCAAATACCTTAAAGTTATTGTAAAGCCTTATGCTGCATACACACGATCGGAAATTCCAATAAGAAAACCGTGGATTTTTTTCCGACGGAATGTTGGCTCAAACTTGTGTTGCATACACACGGTCACGCAAATGTTGTCGGAAATTCCGACCGCCAAGAACTCGGTGACGTACAAGACGTATGACGAGCCGAGATCAATGAAGTTCAATAGGCAGTTTGGATCTTCTGCTTGATTCTGAGCATGTGTGTTTTTTTGTGCGTCGGAATTGCATACAGACGATCGGAATTTCCGACAATAACTTTTCTTGGCGGAAAAATTGAGAACCAGCTCTCAAATTTTTGTTGTCGGAAATTCCGACAGAAAATGTCCGATGGAGCCTACACACTGTCGGAATTTCCGACCTAAAGCTCACATCGAACTTTTCTTGTCGGAATTTCTGATCCTGTGTATGCGGCATTCTATGCATTAAGGTGAAAAACCTTCTGTGCTACAGCTCCTCCCCTTTTTCTTACCTAAGCCTGATCCAATCCAGCGATGTGCACGAGCGCAGCTGCTGTCGCTCTCCTCATTGGACAGATTGATAGCTGCAGAAGCCGATGGCTCCCGCTGCTGTCAATCTAAATCTGTGAAATGGGAGTGGGGGGCGGGGTAGAGTCCCACCATCTGTGTTAATAAACACAGCAGCGGGATTTAGGAGCGAGCCCATCGGCGCTCCAGGCCCCTCCTTTTCATTGGGTGCCCCATGGAAAGCTGCTTTCCATGGGGGTACCCAATAAAAAGGAGGGGCCTGGAGCACCGGCGGAGCACCCCAGAAGAAGAGGATCAGGGCTGCCTGCTCTGTGCAAAACCCTTGCACAGAGCAGGTAAGTATAGGCATGCTTGTTTTATATATATATATATATATATATATATATATAAATGTTTCCAGTCACTTTAACTAATATTCTCAGGACCCATTGTTAATCTTTCCATATGTTTTCAAATGTTCCCACAAATCCCCTCCTTACATAAGCTGACTTTTCCCTTATTATCATGTTATTAAAGGGGTTATAAAGCTTGTGAAGGTGAAAAAACATCCGATGCTTATAAGCCCCTCAGCCCCCCCCCCCTCATTTACTTACCTGAGCCCTCGAAAGTCCCGCGTCGTGAATGCGCTGGCTTCTCGGCTCGATCGTCTGAGATTGATAGCAGCACAGCCATTGGCTCCCTCTGCTGTCAAGCAAATCAATGATGCTGTGCGCCGGGGGGCGGGGCCAAGTGGCACACTTGGCGGCTATGGCCGCCACTGTATCACACGGGAGCGCACCCGCAAGCTAACCCCTTTGGGAGATAGCTTCCCAGAACGGGGGTTAGCTCTTGCGGGGAGGAGCCGAGACAGCCGCAGAGGGACCCCAGAAGACGAGGATCAGGGCCACTCTGTGCAAAACGAACTGCATAGTGGAGGCAAGTATGACATGTTTGTTATTTAAAGAAAACAGAACCTTTACAACCAGGGATGAGCCGAACACCCCCCTGTTCGGTTCGCACCAGAACCTGCGAACAGACAAAATGTTCGTGTAAACTTTAGAACCCTATTAAATACAATGGACTCGAACGTTCGAAATCTAAAGTGTTAATTATAAAGGCTGATATGCAAGTTATTGTCCTAAAAAGTGTTTGGGGACCGGGGTCCTGCCCCAGGGGACATGTATCAATGCAAAAATAAGTTTTAAAAACGGCCGTTTTTTCGGGAGCAGTGATTTTAATAATGCTTAAAATGAAAAAATAAAAGTGAAATATTCCTTTAAATTTCGTACCTGGGGGGGTGTGTATGATATGCATGTGAAGTGGCGCATGTTTCCCGTGCTTAGAACTGTCCCTGCAAAAAATGTCATTTTTGAAAGAAAAAAAGTCTTTTAAAACTGACTCGCGGCTATTAATGAATTGTCGGCTCCCGGCAATACATACAAAAGTCATTGATAAAAAATAAAAAAAAGCGTGGGGGTTCCCCAGAATTCAATTACCAGGCCCTTCAGGTCTGGAATGGATATTAAGGGGAACCCCGCCGCAAATTTAAAAAAAAATTGACGTGGGGTTCCCCCAAAATATCCATTCCAGGCCCTTCAGATCTGGCATGGATTTTAAGGGGAACTCCACCCCAAATTTAAAAAAAAGTGGCGTGGAGTCCCCCTAAAAATCCATACCAGACCCCTTATCCGAGCACGCAACCTGGCCGGCCGCAGGGGAAAAGGGGGGGACGAGAGAGCGCCCCCCCCCTCCTGAACCGTACCAAGCCACATGCCCTCAACATGGGGAGGACCAGATGCGGAACATGAGAAGGGGCGGGTCTATACATGTATTGCCAAAGTGAGAGCAGTTCCCCATCAGGTCCGCCCCCTCGGTATGTCGGACCCGCCTACGTCATTGGCTTGAGCGGGGAACTTCCTTCACTATGTAAATTTAAATTACACAGTGAAGGAAGTTCCCCGCTCAAGCCAATGACGTAGGCGGGTCCGACATACCGAGGGAGCGGACCTGATGGGGAACTTTAGAAGGGGCGGGTCTATACATTTAAAATACTGAGAGGGAGTTCCCCATCAGGTCCGCTCAGGCACAACCAATGAAGGACAGCGCTGGACATCGGGATCGCCGCGGGACACTGGATTTCACTGCTGGAATGTTTTTTGTTTCTTTTTTAAATAAAGGACTTTTTCAAGGTGTTTGTGTGTTTTTTTTAAACATTTTTTTACGCTTTCTTCGTGAAATGGTAGGGGTACAATGTACCCCTTACCAATTCACATAGGGGGGGCCGGGATCTGGGGGTCCCCTTTGTTAAAGGGGTCTTCCAGATTCCGATAAGCCCCCCGCCCGCAGACCCCCACAACCACCGGGCAAGGGTTGTGGGGATGAGGCCCTTGTCCCCATCAACATGGGGACATCCTCCCCATGTTGAGGGCATGTGGCCTGGTACGGTTCAGGAGGGAGGGGGGCCGCTCTCTCGTCCCCCCCTTTTCCCCTGCGGCCGGCCAGGTTGCGTGCTCGGATAAGGGGTCTGGTATGGATTTTTAGGGGGACTCCACGCCATTTTTTTAAAATTTGGGGTGGAGTTCCCCTTAAAATTCATGCCAGATCTGAAGGGCCTGGAATGGATATTTGGGGGAACCCCACGTCAAATTTTTTTTTAATTTGCGGCGGGGTTCCCCTTAATATCTATTCCAGACCTGAAGGGCCTGGTAATTGAATTCTGGGGAACCCCCACGCTTTTTTTTTTTTATCAATGACTTTTGTATGTATTGCCGGGAGCCGGCAATTCATTAATAGCCGCGAGTCAGTTTTAAAAGACTTTTTTTCTTTCAAAAATGACATTTTTTGCAGGGACAGTTCTAAGCACAGGAAACATGCGCCACTTCACATGCATATCATACACACCCCCCAGGTACGAAATTTAAAGGAATATTTCACTTTTATTTTTTCATTTTAAGCATTATTAAAATCACTGCTCCCGAAAAAACGGCCGTTTTTAAAACTTCTTTTTGCATTGATACATGTCCCCTGGGGCAGGACCCCGGTCCCCAAACACTTTTTAGGACAATAACTTGCATATAAGCCTTTATAATTAGCACTTTAGATTTCTCCCATAGATTTTTCGAATTTGCCGCGAACACCCCAATTTGTTCGCTGTTCGGCGAACGGGCGAACAGGCAATGTTCGAGTCGAACATGAGTTCGACTCGAACTCGAAGCTCATCCCTATTTACAACCCTTTTAATCCCTTTTAACCACTCTACATGAGTAGGAGGCAAAGGAGACAACCATTTCTGAGCTATTCGTTGTCTGGCTTGGTAGAGACATCTCAATATTGCTATTGTGTCAAAGAAGGGGCTACTTGGTATTCCATACATCCCAGTACACATAACTTGGGTTTTATCCACAAATCTACTTCATATACTGAGTTTACTCAATTTGGCTAATTTACAACCAATGGGAATTTAGGACTATCTCTCAACTGTTGTTATGCTACTATTTAATCAGCCAGGTTATTTAGCTGAAAAAATGTCTGGTGCAAGTAATGTGTAGGAGGCTTATGCCCAACCTTCCACCACCTGTGGGGTAGGTACAGTATGTTGTGACCCCCTCTCTTATTCAGTCACTGATTCACCTGATATGAAAAAATATTTTTTATATATAAAAGTATCTCCATTGGTCTTTAATCCTCCCCAACCCTCTCTAGCTCTCATTTTCTGTAAACTCCAGGAAAGCAGCTATACACACGCGTTTAAAAATACCATCTATGGAACAGTTTTGCCTACAATGTCAATATCAGTATTTAAACTAGGATTGAGGGATGGAGGGTGAACTAGAATTACATCGGGCAGACAGGTCAGTTAGGGGTCAGAAATGAATGGAGAGTGGAATGGGGATAGATGGGGGGAGGGTTATGGCAGGTGACAAGAAAGTTCCCATTTTGCAAACAGCCATTGGAAACTATAGTGCCATTTGTACTACTAAAAATGATATGAAAAACACCAGAGCAAAATGTAATAATACATTAAAGTGTTTGTTCACCAATGCCAGAAGTCTGCCAAGCAAAACAGGTGAGTTGAAAACTCTGGTGCATGAGGGGAGCTATGATGTAATCGGTATTGCTGAAACTTGGCTTCAATACTCACATGACTGGGCTATTCATATTCCTGGCTATGCACTCTTTCGGAGAGACAGGGTAAAAAGGAAAGTTGGCGGGGTCTGTCTCTATGTGAGAAGTAATCTCAAAGCAAGCGTGAAAGAGGACCTGGTTGATGGAGAGTGTGATGAGGCTGAAGCCTTATGGGTGGAACTGCATATAGATGTGCGTAGTTCAAAGTTAATCATTGGAGTTTGTCATAGACCACCCAATGTTAACGAGGAGGTGGAGACTCAGCTCCTTGCACAGATGGAAAGGGCTGCAAGGGCTGGGACGGTGATAATAATGGGGGATTTTAACTACCCAGAAATTGACTGGAGTAATGGCACTGCTGGGACAGTTAAAGGTAAATAATTTACAAACCTATTACAGCAAAATGTTATGGTCCAGTTTATTGCGGCCCCAACTAGGATTGATGCTCTGTTGGACCTGGTAATCTCAAACCATGCAGAGCTTATTACTAATGTTCAGATAAAGGAACACCTGGGTAGCAGTGATCATAACATGATTTCATTTGATGTTAGCTGTAAGCAAGAAATACATACGGGAAAGATAAAAACACTTAATTTCAAGAGAGCAAATTTTCCAAGGATGAAGGCTGCTCTCCAGGACTTAGACTGGGAGAGAATATTTGCATCGATAAACACAGAACAGAAATGGGAATTCTTCAAAAAGACTGTTTGGGACCTCCCTGCAAAGTATATTCCCATGGGCAATAAGTTTAAAAGGCTAAAAATAAAACCTATGTGGCTCACGGTCAAAGTTAAAAAAGCTATAAACAATAAGAAAAGAGCTTTTAATAAAAATGAAGGAACACTAGTGTCGTTTAAATGTTACAAAGAATATAACAGGATATGTAAAAAGGAAATCAAGGATGCAAAAATTCAAAACGAATGACAAATTGCAAAAGATAGTAGGACAAACACAAAAAAATTATTAAAATATATTAATAGTAAAAAAGGTCAGGTCTGAGCATGTAGGTCCATTACAAAATAATTTGTGGTGACTGGGGACAAAAAGAAGGCTAATTTATTAAATGCTTTCTTCAGGTCTGTGTATACAAAGGAGCATGGGGGAGCTCATGTCCATAATGGGGGTGGTAGTGACACAGCCCCAAATGATCCACAATGGCTCAAAATGTATATGGTCCAGAAATATTTAGACAGAATAAAGGTGGATAAAGCACCTGGACCAGATGGCATCCACCCAAGGATCCTAAAAGAATTGAGCTCTGTAATTTCAAAGCCATTTTATCTAATTTTTAGGGACTCATTAATGATGGGAATAGTACCTATATTTAAAAAGGGAACAAAGTCTTCACCAAATAACTATAGACCTGTTAGTTTAACTTCTATATTTGGGAAGATACTGGAGAGATTAATAAAAGACCACATAGACGAGTTCTTGTTGGAAAAAAACTATTTAAGCAACAGACAGCATGGATTCATGAAAGACAGAAGTTGTCAGACAAACCTGATTTATTTTTATGAAGAGGTAAGTAAAATCTTGGACAGAGGCGTGGCAGTGGACGTGGTATACTTGGATTTTGCAAAAGTGTTCGATACAGTTCCCCACACATGGCTAATGTGTAAGGTAAAGTCTACAGGCTTGGAAATATCAGTTTGTAAATGGATAGAAAACTGTCTAAAAGACAGAATTCAGAGAGTAGTGGTTAATGATTCTTACTCTGAATGGTCTAAGGTTATCAGTGGTGTACCCCAAGGTTAAGTGTTGGGACCCTTACTTTTTAATATCTTTATAAATTATATTGGGTCTGAGATCAAAAGTAAAATTTCTGTCTTTGCAGATGACACTAAGCTATGCAGTGGAATAACGTCCTTACAGGATGTCGCCAATTTACAAGCCGACCTCAATGCTCTGTCTAATTGGGCGACTATGTGGCAGATGAGGTTTAATGTTGATAAATGTAAAGTTATGCACTTGGGGGCTAAGAATATGCATGCATCATACATACTAGGGGGAGTACAGCTGGGGAGATCCGTAGTGGAGAAGGATCTGGGGGTTTTGGTAGATCATAAGCTCAATAATGGCATGCAATGCCAAGCTGCGGTTTCCAAAGCGAGCAAAGTCCTTTCTTGTATTAAGAGATGTATAGACTCCAGAGAGAGAGATATAATTTTGCCCCTGTTCAAATCATTAGTAAGACCTCATCTGGAATATGCAGTTCAGTTTTGGGCACCAGTTCTCAAAAAGGATATCGGGGAACTGGAGAAAGTGCAGAGAAGGGCAACCAAACTGATAAGAGGCATGGAGGAGCTCAGCTATGAGGAAAGATTAGAGGAACTGAATTTATTCACTCTTGAGAAGAGGAGAATAAGGGGGGGTTAGGATCAACATGTACAAATATATAAGGGGTCCATATAGTGAACTTGGTGTTGAGTTATTTACTTTACGGTCAACACAAAAGACAAGGGGGCACTCTTTACGTCTAGAGGAAAAAATATTTCATCTCCAAATACGGAAAGGTTTCTTCTCAGTAAGAGCTGTGAAAATGTGGAGCAGACTCCCTGCAAAGGTGGTTCTGGCAGCTCAGTAGATTGCTTTAAGAAAAGGCCTGGATACTTTCCTAAATGTACATAATATAACTGGTTACTAACATTTATAGGTAAAGTTGATCCAGGGTAAATCCGATTGCCTCTCGGGGGATCAGGAAGGAATTTTTTCCACTGCTGTAGGAAATTGGATTATGCTCTGCTGTTTTTTTGGCCTTCCTCTGGATCAACTGTGGTTGTAGAATTGGGTATATGGGATTGAACAATATTTTTTATTTTATTTTTTTAATTTTTTTTTTATGGTTGAACTGGATGGACTCTTTTTTCAACCTGACTAACTATGTAACTATGTAACTATCAGTGCAAACTGCTTTGAAACTCAGCCAAATAGTATAGCCAGCTAGATAACCTCCACTCTAGCAGCAGCAAAGCATGGGTGGGCCCTATCCCATTTTTTAAATTTCCATAATAGAAAATAACTCATTGATAATACCAAATGTAGATAGACATTAAGATAAACAGATAGAAAGAGAGTTACTGGCTTTATGAAACTATGGTCTTAATTCTGGTAGGCAGGGGGCGTGGCCTGACAGGGAATGGAGTAGGACGCATGCAAGAAGAGCTCCGTACATTAATCCTGCTAACTTGCTGATCCTGTTGCCCTAAAGCATCCTGACAGAACCCAGTTGTTTGTGGCCAGTGCTGGAATATATCCTGACATGTCTCCGCCGAAAGTGCAGAGCGCTGCCATCGCTAAGCTGGATCAATATCGCCGCCAAGACAAAGACACTCCTGGGGAAGATGGCGGCGCCTCGTGCTCTGACCAAGTCGCGCCAGGAAGAGACACAGAAAAGCTCCTGGAAGCTATCACCTTCTGCCGCACCTCGCTCACTTCCCAAATCAAGGAGGTTAAGGTAGATATTTCCCTTATGCGGCAGGATTTCCAGAAGCTGCGGGAGAGGGTCACAGAGGCCGAGACTCGCATCAGTGATGTGGAAGACGCCATAACTCCACTCCGTGCGGGCTCCGAGCGCATGCAGCTCCAGCTCTTTCAGCTTGCACAGAAGCAGGATGAGATGGAGAACAGGATTCGGAGGTGTAATCTCTGTTTCATTGGAATACCGGAGGGGACGGAGGGGAGGGACCCAACCACTTTCCTGGAGCAGCTCCTCATTGCCACTTATGGCCGCGAGGCCTTCTCCCCAATCCTAACGGTGGAGAGAGCACACCGCATGCTGGCTAAAGCTCCTCCGCAGGGGGCTCCCCCCGCACGTTTATTGCTAAGTTTTTGAACTTTAAAGACCGAGATGCAGTGCTACGAATGGCTAGAGAAAAGGGCAATATTGAACTGGGCAACTCCAGGATAGCAATCTTCCTTGACTTCTCCGCGGACGTGCAGCGCCGCCACCAGGGCTTCCCTGAGGCCAAGATGAGGCTCAGGGTCAAGCATCTCAAATACTCCATGCTATTCCCGGCGTGTCTCAGGGTGGAAAGAGACGGCCGGGTGTTTTTCTTTGAAGATCCGGCTGATGCTATTGCCTGGCTTGAGCGCCCAGATCCCTCCAGACGTGCGGCTGAATAAGTGATCCTTCACCGTGTATCCTGTACCTTGCGACCCCTGTGGTGACTCCTCTGCCTGGATTGTTCGGTATGTGCCATCTCCCCTGATCCCCCCCCCTCTATACGGCCCCCTATGGTTATTTTGCCTAGGACCCCTTTAGACTGCCGGCTCCCTCCCCCCCTCCTCAAAAAATACTCTTCCCCTCCCCTGGCGAATTGGTCTCATACATCCTTTTGCCTGATGGTCTACATTCCTTATTCCCACTATTGATAGGGACTTATACTTGGAGCACCTATGGTCCTACGTTTTTTGACTATTCTTTGCAGCGATTAGTCGCCCCCACAGCAATGACGATAAACTCTGTGTCGGTAAGATCCAGGTGGGTCTGCATCTCTGGACAGCCCTCCCCCGAGTCCGGGGACGGTTGTGGTTAGCCATCTTTTTTTGGCTAGTGACTCCCTTGGATCTATGGCCCCAGGCTTCTCATACGCCTTCAACATCTGGGGGCCCCTTTTGTTACTCCGGCACTTATCTAGTTGCTCCTCTAAGTTTTGTTTTGGGAAATACCCGCACCAGTTGGGGTGGGTGCAGGGTGGGGTGGGGGGTGGGTTTAGTTTGGTTAGATTTTCTACACAGCAATACATGTATATTTTTAAGGACTTTAATTTTTTACTGGATGAAACTCCTTTGAATTTTTTATTTACAATGTACCACTATATGTATACAGCTTGACAGGTTGGATATGTTATATACTGTGTGCTTGGGGTGGGAGTACTGGACTGCCCCTGGTACATCGCTAGTCACCCGATTACTTGAATGGCCTCACTAAAACTTCTTACCTGGAATGTCCGGGGACTGGGGGATAGGATAAAGAGGTCTGCGGTATTCACACTTCTCAAGAAACAGAGAGCTGATATAGTGGTGCTAGTGGAGACGCATGTGGACGGGCGGCTTTAGATGGCACTCCGGCGACCCTGGGTGGGATGGGCATACCATTCGACCCACTCTACCCAGGCTCGTGGGGTTTCGGTGTTGGTCGCCAAGACGGTCCACTTTGAGTTGTGTGATGTGCTTTCTGACCCACAGGGCCGCTACGTGTTCCTTTCAGTTAAAATATATGGTGAACCATTCCTACTTCTGGCATTATATATACCTACACCATTTAATTCTGTTATTATCTCTGAGGGTCTGTTGTTTATGTCTCGCCATCCTTCAACACAGGCGATCTGGCTGGGGGACTTCAACGCTACCCTGAATCCTGGCCTTGATAGGCCTCAGCCAGCACCGCCGGGTGGCGCTGCCCCAATGAGCTCCATGCTCTCCAGACTTATCTCTTCCTTTGGTCTTATTGACACCTGGCGGTATAAGTTCCCCCAGGCCAGAGCTTACTCATGCTTTTCAGCTTCCCATAAAACCATGTCCCGTATTGACTTGATTCTTGTATCCACTGCACTTGCACCCCGCTTATTAGAGGCGGGGTTCTCCCCTAGGCTACTCTTGGATCATAATCCATACTGGGTCACTTTGTCAATGCCACTGGATAAGCCTCCGCCCTCTTGGAGATTGAACCCGTTTTGGCTGTCTCTGTTGTCAGAGGATGATGAACTTACCTGTGCCTGGACCAACTTCTAAGCGGATAACGATACATCTGCTCCCCCAGATATGGTCTGGGAATCCTTTAAGTTACACGCCCGTATGGTTCTATCCACCCGCATTAATAGATTTAAGGCTGATTCAGCGGTTGCATTAGACAGGGCCCTGTCTGATTTTTCGGCCACTGAGAGATCCTTTATAGCTGACCCCTCCCCGGTGCATGCTGACCTACTTAAACTTCAATCCAGGGTGGTAGATCAGCTTCAATATGAAGCTGCCAGACGTAAACTGTTTTTTGCTAGACAGAAGTTCTTTGAGCAGGGGGAAAAAGCGGGTAAACTGTTAGCCTACATGGTTCATTGTGAGGATAGGCCCCCAACTGTTATCTCACTCACTGACCCCGAAGGTGGCGTGATTACTGACCCGCGGACGGTGTCTGACCGATTCCGAGATTTCTTCAGCCAGCTATAAACATCCCAGACATCCGGCACAGACGATCAGTTGACAGAATTACTGGCAGGAATTGAGTTCCCGAAACTGACGGACGAACAGATTGCCGCTCTAGAAGCGCCCCTTACCTCAGATGAAGTGGTGGCGGCAATTGCCAGCTTCCACAACTCTAGAGGCCCGGGTTCCGACGGTCTACCTATTGAATTCTACTCGCAATACAGTGAAATCCTTGTTCCTAGACTTCTTGCACTATATAACTACCTCTTTGAGACTGCTGTCCTTCCCCCCTCTATGAGAGAGGCTACCATAGTCCTCATACCCAAACCGGGCAAGGACCTGGGTTTGCCAGAGTCATATAAGCCTATATCTCTCCTGCAAGTTGATGTAAAAATCCTTGCAAAAATTCTGGCTCTACGCTTGAACCAAGTGATTTTGGGTCTCATTCATACAGACCAGGCTGGCTTCATGCCAGGCCGCAATACTTCATTCAACCTTAGAAGGCTCTACATCAATCTGCAGGCGATGCATACGGAGGTTGGCTCTCGGGTGGTGGTGGCCCTAGACACAGCCAAGGCCTTCGACTCGGTAGAGTGGAGGTACTTGTGGGGCTGTTTGCGGGGGTTCGGCTTTGGTCCGGGTTTCATCAAATGGGTCCAGATCCTATACCAAGCTCCGAGGGGCAAGGTTGTTGCTAATGGATGGACGTCTACTCCATTTGACCTGACCAGGGGCACTAGACAAGGGTGTCCTCTGTCCCCCTTGCTCTATGCTTTGGCAGCCGAGCCTTTGGCAATCTCCATTAGGAATGACTCCATGATACGTGGTCTTAGCTTAGGATCCCTAGTAGAACAAATTAGTTTGTACGCGGATCACACATTACTTTATTTAGCAGACTCCGACATTTCCTTACATAATGCGCTACGGACCATAGAACGATTTGGGTCTTTCTCTGGCCTCAAAATAAATTGGGATAAGTCCCAAATATTGCCCATTGACAGTTCCCCCCCCCCTGCCCGGCAGGATCACCTGCAGGTTCAGCGGGTCAGCCTGATTAAGTACTTAGGAATCTCTGTGTCCAGGTCTCCAGCCGACTATATTGCCCTGAATATAGAACCCCTGTTTAATTTACTGAAGTCCAAACTTCAGGTATGGGCCAGACTGCCTTTGGGTGTCTGGGGCCGGGTGAATATTGTAAAAATGATTCTCTTACCTAAAATGCTTTATGCGTTCTGGCACTCACCTATCTTTATATCCCTGAAATATTTTAAACTACTAGAATCCCTGCTCAAGTCTTTTGTGTGGGGTGGTAATAGACATAAACTGGCCTGGAGGACACTTAAAAACCTTACAGACTTGGGTGGGACAGCCCTCCCGGACCTAGACTCCTACTACCTGGCGGCCCAGCTGTCTCAGCTTTATCATATAGACAAAACTGACAGACTCCGATTTCTTATCCTGCTATGTCCTCCGTGGGTCCGTTGCACCTCGGATCCCCTGACGGCAATTGCCGTGGGGCGGAGTGGCAGTGAATCTGACGGCGACCGTAAGTCGCTCCTCTATCAATACAGACGAATCTGGGACATTGCTGCCAAACAGGTCAAGATCCCACCCTTTAATGATTTCAGCCCTCTCTGGCACAATAAAAATCTCCCTCAGCTGCGTTTGATTCCTGACACGGAGGTGTGGAGTAGGAGAGGGATTATATATTTGCACTACATACTATCTGACGGGACCCTTAGAAACTTTGACGATCTTCAGGAGCGATACACACTCCCCCGAACCATGTACTATAGATTTATACAGCTCTGTCATGCTGTACGGGCCCAGTTTCCCTCCTCCATCCCGCAGCCCACCCCCAACGCTTTGATGGCGGTGATTAAGAGCTCTGACCCTCGTAGGTTGATCTCTGACTTTTACAACATGCTTCTCACCCCGTCTGCTACTGTCTTAGCATACAGCCTCAAGCCGAGGTGGGAGAGGGATGTGGGATCGCTGGAGGACGAAGAGTGGAGTGAGGCACTTGATGCCTGCAAGACCGTCTCTCCCAGACTTTCAGATAGATTATCTCAACTATACATTTTACATCGTGCTTACCTTACTCCTCTCCGAGTGGCTCGTTTTAAGCCTGGGACTAGTACGATATGCACAATGTGTACGCGAGAGATCGGTACGTTTTTTCATCTGATCTGGGCATGTCCTCGACTCCAGAACTTATGGAAACAAATAGTGGATTTCCTCCATGATGACATGGGGTCCCCCCTGACCCTTGACCCAAAATCATGCCTGTTGGGTATTTTCCCCAGTGCGGAACCTGATAAATTCACTAAAACGTTCCTGCACGAAACACTTTTTTCAGCAAAAAAGATTATAGCTAGACACTGGATGAGGCCCACACCCCCTAGTTTCTCTGAGTGGAAAGCGGATGTGAATGCCGCTTTGCCTTATAAGAAAATCATATATCTTAATAGAGGATGCCCAGATAAATATAATCAAATTTGGGACAGGTGGCTTTCGGTACCTGATACTTGTACGGGCTGACCCTGATGTGTGCAATCCCCAAAAATGCTACTCTGGGGTGTCTTCCGGCTCTGTCTCTGTCTGATTTGTGAATGTCAATGTACTGGTACTTGTATCTGATCTTTGTTAATATTATTGCCATATACCCTGTAATGCCATGCTTCATATGTACAGTGTTTAATAAAAACGTTTAATATAAAAAAAAAAAATCTGGTAGGCAACCTGGACTAGATATGTGTGGATCATTTTGCTCCTAATCGAAAATTCTGACACATTTTTTGCTATTCAGAAGTTTGGATGTATCCAAATCTCTGAATTACAATAGTAACAAATGTAAACTAATCTGAAATAACAAAATTAAATTTGGCTGAAATTCTAAAGCGAATAAAGCGAATAAAACAGAATAGAAATGTAGCGCCCCTTTACTTCCAGGGGTGCTATGTACTTAAATTTAGGGGTTTAGTCTGAGCCAGTAGTCAGGCTCAGATCACTTTGATTGTTAGGACTAGCTTCTGCCTATGTAATGCAGCCCGATGTACAGTTCCATGTGGCCTGCAGGTGGCGCTGCCATCTTGGGTCAGGGTTGAACCGTGGGTGGCATTGCTATGCCTTAGGGTGTCCTCTCTCGGCAGTGGTACGTGGGCGTGGTTAACCTGCTGTGCATGCTGGGAGAGGATACATAAGGGGCAGACGCCATCTTTTGGGGAGCAGTTTGCGTCACCCGGCCCTCCAGGCCAGGGGTGCGCGTGTGTATCAGTCTCAGGCACCTTTAGCCTGGGGCTGCAACTCTACTATTGGGCCCAGCACCTTTAGCTGGGGCCCATCCCCGAAAGAGGAATCCCAGGGTGCCCTTGCGAGGGAACCCGCTCTAAGAAGAGGAGGCCGGGGGAGGACCTTTCTGAGGGACCAGTGAAAGTTCACGGTGAAGGAGGGATTAAAATATTCAGTACAGGCCTTGCAACGTGCTGTCGCCGGCACCTGACCTTGTGTTGCATGTGCTGAGAGGTTTGGGACTTGAAGATTCTGTGGCAGAGGATCTCCCGATCGTATCTCTGGGAAAACTCAAGTGAACGTTCGAGCATCACTCCGGCTGCTAGGATCCGCTCTTACAGGGGACTATCCGGGTGAGCTAAACCCACTCGGGATCGAGTGGCGACTATAATATTGATTGTGCCAGGACCTATCTCCCAACACCTTGGTGTCCTTTCTCTCATCCATCTTCACTGTCTATTGAACTTTGCTTATAAAAATAAACTCAACATTGGAGTTTAAGGTGGTGTGGACATTGGAGTTACTTGGGAAAAATAGAGACTTGTCCCTATACTCTAGGAGACGAGAACCAACTGAAGGTGAACCCAGCTGCAGGACCCAAAGATCTGTTAACACCGCTCGACCTCTTGAAGGAAGTATACAAGCATATAGCACGGTGTGCCTTGACCTGCAAGCGAGCCAAAGGCAGGAAAAGGTCAGTGTGCTACAGAGAAAAATAGACTAAAGTAAAATAGAACAGAATAGAATAGAAAATCAAATAATAGAATAAAATATATTAGAAAATAAAGGAATAATATATAAAAGAATAGAATAGAAGAGAAAAAAGGAAATAGAAAAGAATAGAATAGAATATAAAAGAATAAAACAGAATAGGAAAGAAAGGAATCGAATAGAATATAAAATAATAGAATAAATTAGAAAAGAATAGAGTAAAACAGAACAAAATAAAATAGAAAATAAAAGAATAGATTAGGAATAAAAACAATAGAATAAAAGAATATAACCATTTTCCAAAATTCTAATTTTGAATAGACTGAATTCAAAGTTGAATAGAATAGTTTAGAATAGAAAAAAAAATAGAATAGAAAATAATAGAATAGTTTAGAACAGAATAGAAAATAAAATAAAATAATAGAATAGAGAAGAATAGAATAGAAAAAAACAATAGAAAACAATAAAACAGAGAGAATATAACAGTCTTTGAAACTTCTAATTTCGAGTAGAATATATTCAAATTTGAATAGAAAAGAATAGCATAGAATATAAAATAAAATAAAAGCATAGAACAGAATAGAAAAAACAAAACAATAGAATAGAATAAAATAAAAATATTATAACTGTCTTCCGAAATTCTAATTTTGAGTAGAATACATTTTAATTTGAATATAATAGAATGGAAAAGACTAGAATAGAATAGAATTCAAAATAATAGAATAAAAAAAATAGAAAGAATATAACCATCTTCCGAAACTGGTGCGCAGTCATCTTGGGACAGGAAGGGGCCATCCCCAAACTGTTCCCACAAAGTTGAAATCATAACATTGTCCAAAATGTCTTGGTATGCTGATACCTTCAAAGTTCATATCTCTGGGACTAAGGGGCCAAGCCCAACCCCTGAAAAACAACCACGTAATCCCCCTCAACCAAATGTTTTGAACCTTTGCACAAGGCAATGTCCATAAAGACCAAATTTGGGGTGGAGGAACTTGACTGGTCTGCACAGAGTCCTCACCTAAACCCAATAGAATACCTTTGGGATAAATTAAAGCAGACTGCGAGCCAGGCCTTCTCGCCCAACATCAGTGCCTGACCTTACAAATTTGCTTCTAGAAGACTGATCAAACATTCCCATAGACACACTCCTAAACCTTGTGGACAGCCTTCCCAGAAGAGTTGAAACTGTCATAGCTGCAAAGGGTGGGCCAACGTAATATTGAAACCTACAGACTAAGGCTGGGTTCACACTAGTGCGACACGACATCTGTCCTACTTTGGATCCGACTTTGCCCTGCGACATGAAGCCGACATATGTCCGACTTTCAATGAACGGGGATCCGACTTGGATCCCCGCCAATACCAGGCACTGTGTTTGGTATGAATCTTGAGGGGGAACTCCAGGCCAAATTTTAAATAAAAAAACGGCATGGGTTCCCCTCCAGAGGCATACCAGGCCCTTGGGTCTGGTCTGGATTTGAAGGGGCGCCCCTATGCCGAAAAAACGGCATGGGGTCCCCCCAAAATCCAAACCAGACCCTTATCCGAGCACACAACCTGGCAGGCCGCAGGGGAAAAGGGGGGGGGGACAAGAGAGCGGCCCCCCTCTCTCCTGAACCGTACCAGGCCGCATGCCCTCAACATGGGGGGTTTGGTGCTCTGGGGCAGGGGGCGACCTGCGGCCCCCCACCCCAGAGCACCATGCCCCCATGTTGATGAGGACAGGGCCTCTTCCCAACAACCCTGGCCGTTGGTTGTCGGGGTCTGCGGGCGGGGGGCTTATCGGAATCCGGGAGCCTCCTTTAATAAAGGGGCCCCTGGATCCGGCCCCCCCACCCTATGTGAATGAGTAAGGGGTACATCGTACCCCTACCCATTCACCTGGTGGAAAAAAATTGCAATAAAAAAACCACACAGCTTTTTAAAGTATTTTATTGCACAGCTCGGAGGGTCTTCTTCCGACTTCGGGGGTCTCCGGTTTCGTCGCCGCGCTCTCCGGTTCTTTCTTCCGCCGGGCCTCCGCTAACTTCTTTTTAGCTCTTTTGCTAACGGAGGCCCGGTCTTCCCGTCGTCTCGTCCGGCTCTCCGTTGTCCTTCTGCCGGCCCCTCCACTAACTTCTTGGTAGCTCTTTCGCTAGTGGAGGGGCCGGTCTTCCCGTCGTCGCCGTCGGCGTCTTCTTCCCTCTTCTCCTCCTCCATGTTGACGCGTCGCTTCCTCCCGCTGTAATACTGGCTGTCCGCTCCGCATTAATATAGGCTTCTTATGACGTCACAGTCACATGTTCCCATGACGTCACAGTCACATGCTCCGGGGCCATGTGCCCTGGAACATGTGACTGTGACGTCATGAGAAGCCTATATTAATGCAGAGCGGAGCGGACAGCCAGTATTACAGCGGGAGGAAGCGACGCGTCAACATTGAGGAGGAGAAGAGGGAAGAAGACGCCGACGGCGACGACGGGAAGACCGGCCCCTCCACTAGCGAAAGAGCTACCAAGAAGTTAGTGGAGGGGCCGACAGAAGGACAACGGAGAGCCGGACGAGACGACGGGAAGACCGGGCCTCCGTTAGCAAAAGAGCTAAAAAGAAGTTAGCGGAGGCCCGGCGGAAGAAAGAACCGGAGAGCGCGGCGACGACACCGGAGACCCCCGAAGTCGGAAGAAGACCCCCCGAGCTGTGCAATAAAATACTTTAAAAAGCTGTGTGGTTTTTTTATTGCAATTTTTTTCCACCAGGTGAATGGGTAGGGGTACGAAGTACCCCATACTCATTCACATAGGGTGGGGGGGGCGGATCCAGGGGCCCCTTTATTAAAGGAGGCTCCCGGATTCCGATAAGCCCCCCGCCCGCAGACCCCGACAACCAACGGCCAGGGTTGTCGGGAAGAGGCCCTGTCCTCATCAACATGGGGGCAGGGTGCTCTGGGGTGGGGGGCCCGAGGTCGCCCCCCTGCCCCAGAGCACCAAACCCCCCATGTTGAGGGCATGCGGCCTGGTACGGTTCAGGAGGGAGGGGGGGCCGCTCTTTTGTCCCCCCCCCCTTTTCCCCTGCGGCCTGCCAGGTTGTGTGCTCGGATAAGGGTCTGGTTTGGATTTTGGGGGGACCCTCACGCCGTTTTTTCGGCGTAGGGGCGCCCGTTCAAATCCAGACCAGACCCAAGGGCCTGGTATGCCTCTGGAGGGGAACCCACGCCGTTTTTTTTATTTAAAATTTGGCCTGGAGTTCCCCCTCAAGATTCATACCAAACACAGTGCCTGATATTGGCGGGGATCCAAGTTGGATCCCCGTTCATTGAAAGTCGGACATATGTCGGCTTCATGTCGCAGGGCAAAGTCGGATCCAAAGTAGGACAGATGTCGTGTCGCACTAGTGTGAACCCAGCCTAAGACTGGAATGCCATTAAAGTTCATGTGTGTGTAAAGGCAGGCCCAATACTTTTGGTATTATAGTGTATATATGTTTTTTTTTTTGTATGGTACCACAATAAGTAAAAACTTTACACATGGTGTGGTTTCATTTATATTTAAAATGTATTCAACAGAGACCTCTGTTTTTAAATAAAAGCTATTAGAAGCAGCCTTTAATTAGTCAATTTGCTGTCTGGCAGAGCCGATCATAGGGATTCTGTAGGTGTAATGCACTTGTAGTGAACTTCCCCCCATGGGCACCTACGTAGTTAAAAAATGGATGAACTGCTTGTCAGTTCCTTTCTTTGACTTTATATGGGTTTGAAAGTATACCAAAAAGATTGCTTGTATTAAAGCGGAGTTACACCCACTTTTAGAACTTTTTGTCTAAATTATTATTATATCATATAGATAAAGCAGTTTACATTTTTTTTTTTTTTTTGTCTTCTTACCCAGATGCTGCTGTTTTCCATCTAGTTTCTGGCTTCTGCCACCCGCGGATATGTCATTCATATCCGGCGGCACATTGTCTCCTGAGAGTTTTGTGTAATTCCCAAGAGTCAGTGTGGATGGTAGCCGCTCGTGATCGCGATATTCTGAAACCGGAAGTGACGCGATGACGGCAGGTGCCATCACAACAGGGCCGGGCAATTTCCAACGACGGCGCTGCAAGCCAAACACACTGCGCATGCGCGAGAATGGGCGGTGCATGCTGGTCGCTCAGCAGCACTGTATCCCGGA
The DNA here is from genome assembly GCA_029206835.1 of Rana muscosa. Lineage (NCBI taxonomy): Eukaryota > Metazoa > Chordata > Amphibia > Anura > Ranidae > Rana > Rana muscosa. The sequence continues at coordinate 77,039,200 of CM055127.1, forward strand.
AGATAGTGCTTGTGGGCTTCACATGCCCACAAGCAAAATGGAAAATGGCAGGAGACAATAATAAAAGATATCTTTTGATTGCAAATTGGCAATCGAGCGGCGATAGATTATAAAAACGTGAGTTATATATATATATATATACTATAATAGTTCTAATCAAAAGATATTAATAAAAAAATTTAAAAAATTGTATACAGTTGGAACTCCGCTTTACAGACCGCCCGCCGTTGTTATATGTCGCTACTTTGAAGAGGAATGTCGCAGCAGCTAGCTACCATAACCCCGGTACCCTTTTCAAGAGTGGGCGGTCCTCTTTCAGATAAAAGTGGTCTCTGCGGTGGATACTCCGCAAGATCACTTTTACTGTTGGCAGGAGAGGGCCCCCCCTCCCGCCGCTCTCCGGTGCCCTCCGCTGCTTACTGGAGCCGTCGGCAGTGGTGGAGGCGATCGAATCCTCTCCCTGCCTGGGTATGAAGACGAGTGAGGAGAAGATGGCCCCCACCCGTCTCCATACCACTGCAGGACGGAAGGGACGTCAAAACGTCCCTTCCGCCCAATGCTCTTAAAGGGCAATGTTTTTTGTTTGTTTTTTAGAATGACCCAAAAATGTATGTATTTATTTTGCATTTTAGTCTAAATATGAGATCTGTGGCCTTTTTGACCCCAGATCTCATGTTTAAGAGGACCTGTCATGCTTTTTTCTATTACAAGGGATGTTTACATTCCTTGTAACAGGAATAAAAGTGACCTCATTTTTTTTTTTTAAAACGTGTCAAAATAAAACAAATAAAGTAAAATAAATAAGAATTTTTTTTTTTTTAAACCGCCCCATCCCAACAAGCTTGCGCGCAAAAGCGAACGTATACATGAGGTATTGCCGCGATCACTAGAGTGAGAGCAGTAATTCTAGTCTTATGCCGCATACACACGATCATTTTTCATGCCGTTAAAAATGCCATTTTTAAAAATGGCCATTAAAACCGATCGTGTGTATGCTCCAGAGCATTTTTAATGGCGTGAAAAACGGCCATTAAAAATTTCGAACATGCTCTATTTTTTCACGTCGTTTTTCATGTCGTTTTTTTTAACGACGTGAAAAACTATAGTGTGTATGCTTTTACGAGGTGAAAAAAAACGCGCATGCTCAGAATCAAGTATGAGACGGGAGCGCTCGTTCTGGTAAAACTAGTGCTCGTAATGGAGATAGCACATTCGTCACGCTGTAACGGACTGAAAAGCACGAGGCTGAAAAGCGCGAATCGCCGCTCAACAAAGTTTACTAACATGAAGGGTGGCGCCATTCGAACGGAACTTCCCCTTTATAGTGCCGTCGTACGTGTTGTACGTCACCGCGCTTTGCTCGAGCGTTTTTTTTAATGATCGTGTGGATGCAAGACAGGCTTGAGAGGAAACAAGAAAAAAAAACGACGAGAAAAACGTCGGTTTAAAAAATGGCATGAAAAACGATCGTGTGTACGCCGCATAAGACCTCCTCTGTAACTCAAAAAATGCAACCTGTAGAATTTTTTAACTATGGAGATTTTTAAGGGTAAAAGTTTGTCGCCATTCCACGAGCGGGCGCAACTTTGAAGCGTGACATGTTGGGTATCAATTCACTGGGCTAACTTTACTGTTGTCTCATTTTTTTTTTTTAAGTGCACTTAAGACTGCTGCGCAAATACGCTGTGATAAAAAGTATTGCAATGATCGCCATTTTATTCTCTAGGACAGTGATGGCGAACACGTGGCACGCGTGCCGCTCCCGGCACTCCAAGCAGTTTCTGAGGGCACGCCGTGACCCTCAAGAATTGCACACATTAAATTTTATTAAAAGATTAAAATCATCACACCGCACCCAGGAACTACATTTCCCACAGTTCTCTGGGCTAGCGGTGATGTGTCCGAGTGGGCGTGACATCGAATGAGCGCCCGGAGGTGACGTGCTTGCAGCTTGTCCAATCAAAGAAGCTTTCTCATCCACACCGCTGAAACAAATCAGCGCTGACGTCCTCGGCGTGACTCGGAGAACACGCGGAGAGAGCATGAGGAGAAGACGTGCGGGAACGAGCTGCAGGACTCGGAAGGTGAGAGGAAAAAAAATGCACTGCAAAATTATTATTGGGGCACATTTCCTCCCCCCCATCATTGCTGTTATTCGGCCTAATCATGTTGATGGTGTCCTTAGGAAACTTTACCCCCCTCATTGGTGTCATTGTGTTATTTTGAAAAAATTTCTGCCCCATCATTGCTGTTATTCAGCCCAATCATGTTGGTGGTGTCATTGGGAAACATTACCCCCCTCATTGGTGTCATTGTGTTTTTTTGAAAAATTCTGCCCCATCATTGCTGTTATTCGGCCTAATCATGTTGGTGGTGTCATTGGGAAATATTACCCCCCTCATTGGTGTCATTGTGTTTTTTTGAAAAATTCTGCCCCATCATTGCCGTTATTTGGCCTAATTATAGGTGCCATTGGGAAACATATTACCCCCCTCATTGGTGTTCATGTGCCTCATTATAGGTGTCATTGGGAAAAATTTTACCCCCCATCATTGCTGTTATTTGGCCTAATTATAGCTGTCATTGGGAAACATATTACCCCCCTCCCTCATTGGTGTTCATATGCCTTCTTATAGGTGTCATTGTGAAAATTTTTACCCCCCATCATTGCTGTTATTCGGCCTAATTATCGGTGTCATTGGGAAACATTTTACCCCCCATCATTGTTATTCGGCCTAATTATAGGTGTCATTGGGAAACATTTTACCCCCCATCATTGGTGTTCATGTGCCTCATTATAGGTGTCATTGGGAAACATAATTTGGGGGGAATAGTGCCCCTATCTTTGGTGTCATTGGGAGGAATGTGTACCCCTTCATTTGTGTGAGTTGGGGGGATTAAATATAACCTATTGTTGGTATCAGTGGATAAATCAGTGCCCCATGGGCCTAATGAATGCAAGCAAAGGGCCACATCCGGCGACCAATGGCCTAAAGACAATTTTTTTTTTCATTCCAGTCCTTTGGAATCTTCTCTGCAGTTCTTGTAGAATCTACAGCAGCTTCCAGACCCAGCAGAACGGTTTCAGCACCGGCACAGCACGCCTTGTTGTTTCACAGGACATTGGACGATTTAAGATTATATCTGTCAACATTACAAAAATGTGAGTTTCTTATGCCCACATCTGGCCCCCGGGCTATGGTAGTTTCCTGTGTCCCTATGGACAACAATGACAAAAAATTATTTTGTTTTCATTCCAGCCCTCTCTCCTGGATTCTTCTCTGCAGTTCTTGTAGAATCTACAGCAGCTTCCAGACACAGCAGAGCAGTGTCAGCACCGGCACAGCACGCCTTCTTGTTTCACAGGACATTGGACGATGTGTATCTGTCTACAAAACCATGAGTTGCTCTTCTACAATTCAGGGTTTATTACCTTTTTTGTTAAATGTTGCAATAATATTTTTGGTATAGGTAGGTAGGGATAGATTTGTATTGCGTGCTTCATCCATATTTATTTTATACATTTTGTGTTTTTTGTAGACTTGAACACCCCAAAATGAGTACATCCAAAAAAGCTAAATTAAAAACAGATAGTGGAAGATCATTCCAAGAGACCTGGACGAAGTCATTTGGAGTAATTGAACGCAATGGGAAAGCGTTATGTGTTCTGTGTAGTGAAAGTGTGGTATCTCGCACATCAAGTGTCAGATGTCATTTTGATACCAACCACAAAAGTGTTGCCGAACTTGGTGAAGCTGAAAGAAAAGAGTTTCTTGATGGGAAATTAAGGAACTATCACTGCCAGTATCTTTAATAATGCCCAGCCAAGGCATCCTTGCCAATTCCCAGCAAAGGCATCTCTAAAAATGCCCAGCAAAGGCATCTTTAATAATGCCCAGCCCAGGCATCTTTATCAATGCAAAGCCCAGGCATCTTTACCAATGCCCAGCCCAGGCATCTTTACCTAATGCCGTATTTGCTGTCCAAGACACAAGTTGCATCTTTAATAATGCCCAGCAAAGGCTTCTTTAATAATGCCCAGCCAAAGCATATTTGAAAATGCCCAGAAATGGCATCTTTAAAAATGTCCAGAAATGGATCCTTAGACTCGTCCTCTGCTTATGTACAATAATGTCTGGTGGCTATGCAAAGTATACTGTGCCTGTACCCATCACAGCATTGTAGATCTCCATCCCTTGTGTAAGCAAATGCTTCTTTACCAGTGCCCAGCCAAGGCATCTTTACCAATGCCCAGCAAAGGCATCTTTAAAAATGCCCAGCAAAGGCATCTTTAAAAATGCCCAGCAAAGGCATCTTTAAAAATGCCCAGCAAAGGCATCTTTACAAATGCCCAGCAAAGGCATCTTTACAAATGCCCAGCAAAGGCATCTTTACAAATGCCCAGCAAAGGCATCTTTACAAATGCCCAGCAAAGGCATCTTTAATAATTCCCAGCCAAGACATCCTTACTAATGCTCTGCTAAGGCATCTTTAATAATGCTCAGCAAAGGCATCTTTACCAATGCTCAGCCAAGGCATCCTTACCAATGCCCAGCCAAGGCATCTTTAATAATGCCCAGCCAAGGCATCCTTGCCAATGCCCAGCAAAGGCATCTTTAATAATGCCCAGCCAAGGCATCCTTGCCAATGCCCAGCAAAGTCATCTTTAAAAATGCCCAGCAAAGGCATCTTTAATAATGCCCAGCCAAGACATCCTTACTAATGCTCAGCCAAGGCATCTTTAATAATGTCCAGCAAAGGCATCCTTACCAATGCTCAGCCAAGGCATCCTTACCAATGCCCAGCCAAGGCATCTTTAATAATGCCCAGCAAAGGCATCTTTAATAATGCCCAGCAAAGGCATCTTTAATAATGCCCAGCCAAGGCATCCTTGCCAATGCCCAGCAAAGGCATCTTTAAAAATGCCCAACAAAGGCATCTTTAATAATGCCCAGCCAAGGAATCCTTACCAGTGCCCAGCCAAGGCATCTTTGAAAATGGCCAGCAAAGAAATCTTTACAAATGGCCAGCAAAGGCATCTTTAATAATGCCCAGCCAAGGCATCCTTACCAGTGCCCAGCCAAGGCATCTTTGAAAATGGCCAGCAAAGCCATCTTTGAAATTGGCCAGCAAAGCCATCTTTGAAAATGGCCAGCAAAGCCATCTTTACAAATGACCAGCAAAGGCATCTTTAATAATTCCCAGCCAAGGCATCCTTACCAGTGCCCAGCCAAGGCATCTTTGAAAATGGCCAGCAAAGCCATCTTTGAAAATGGCCAGCAAAGCCATCTTTGAAAATGGCCAGCAAAGCCATCTTTGAAAATGGCCAGCAAAGCCACCTTTGAAAATGGCCAGCAAAGCCATCTTTGAAAATGGCCAGCAAAGCCACCTTTGAAAATGGCCAGCAAAGCCATCTTTGAAAATGGCCAGCAAAGCCATCTTTACAAACGGCCAGCAAAGCCATCTTTACAAATGGCCATCAAAGGCATCCTTACCAGTGCTCAGCAAATGTATCCTTATGCAAAAATACATGCACGTGTACAGTTGTTTTTTTTTTTTTCAATAAAAAAAAAATGTTTAACAGAAAGCTCTGTTATTGGGTTTCTTTTTAAAAAAATAGCTGTTAATTAGTTTGGACAACTGTACGAGTTGTTTTTTCTAAACCTAAACCTCAGTATTCAAGTTTAATTGCAGTGTTGGCACTTTGAGAAAAAAAAAATTTGGGTTGCAGTTTGGGCACTCGGGCTCAAAAAGATTCGCCATCACTGCTCTAGGATGTTAGAAAACATATATATATATATAATGTTTGGGGGTTCTAAGTAATTTTCTATCAAAAAAAAAAAACAGTTTTTAACTTGTAAACACCAAATCTCAGAAAGAGGCTCGGGGCTTAAGTGGTTAAGAACACCAGTTATAGAAATAACGTTTTGCATACATTCAATTGCTCTGCCTCACATCAAATGTTAACCAGAAGGTCAGGATATCTTCTATTATTTCTATACCTGTTCATGGATATGATATACCTTGTAAGCGACACTCAATGCATGTCCTTCCTGCCACTGGAAAAATACATTTGTCTAAACATGACTCCATATATCCGAGCTGAATTTTAAATACTCCTTGATCTCTTAAAACAATGGGATAGAAGAGAAAGCCTGCTGGAATGATATTGAATGCTTCTTTATACATCACAAGTGATGAATTGAAGATTAACTGAAAGATAAAGAAGACTGGAGAATGAAATGCAAAAAATGGACCTCTGTCTCTGTCTATACAATTTACTCTACTCTCATTACAAAGAATAATAGCTTTATTGAGCTACACTAAAATACCAATGAATATACTTATCCAGTCAGCTCACTGCCAAAGGAGCTATTTTAGAAAAATGATTGCTATTTTTGGCGTGCTGTGTTTATTTGTTAGTAAGGGAGATAAGTCAACGGTAAAAAAGGTATAACAGGATTCCTAATGAAGATTTCTCGTTCCAATTAAACACAATATCTTATTGGTCTTGTGATTGGTGTGCTTGTGCTGAAGTGCAACTCATTTTTCACTATGGCTCGATTGCTGATAAGACTCCCAGGTATATGTTGCATGCATCAATGCAACTGCTGACCAAGATGGATTTGTGTCCTGTTGTTTCGCAAGCTACATTACACAATGTCACTTCGGCACCGCTTTTTGCAGCATAATCTATCAAAATTCAATGGTCAAGTATTTGGGCATGGCACTGGAAATTTAAATGGCAGGGGGTTTAATCATACAAAACCACTTGTGAGTCTTAAGCCCTGTACACACGATCGGTTTTACAGATGAAAACAGTCCGATGGACTTTTTTCATCCGACAAACCAATCGTGTATGGGACCCATCAGTCTTTTTTCCATCGGTTTTAAAAAATAGAACATGTTTTAAAAATTTTCCGATGGATCAAAAACCGATAGCAAATTCTGATCGTCTATGGGCAAGTCCATCGGATAAAAAACCCACGCATGCTCAGAATCAAGTCGACGCATGCTCAGAAGCATTAAACTTAATTTTTCTCGGCTCATCGGAGTGTTTTACGTCACAGCGTTTGGAACGGTCAGTTTTTTGACTGATGGTGTGTAGGCAAGACTGATGGAAGTCCGCTTCATCGGATTTCCGATGGACAAAACCATCGGATTAGAATCCATAGGATATCCGATCGTGTGTACGAGGCTTAAAAGAAACCCTAGCTTACTTACTGTTAAATAAAGATTGTATGTTATAACCTTTACGCTAGTTTAGTAAATAAAATTCAAGCTGTGTGTCAACTTGTAGTCACTTTGCTGGTCCAAAGATAATATGCACCTATAATTGTTATACGGTGCCTTAAAGTGAATGTAAACAATCACCTTGTTAGTGGCGGTTAACGTAGGGGCGACTTGTCAGGTGACTTAGCCGCCTGACAAGTCGCACTCCGTTCTGTACTATGGAACCGTTCTAATAGTCACACCGACTTAGAAAAAGGTTCCTGTACTACTTTGGGATGACTTCAGGGCAACTTGCATTGACTCCTATACAGAAGTCATTTTGCAAGCCGCCGCTGAAGTCGTGTACAGATTGCCTTGTAAAGTCACGCTGGAAGTCAGGCTGCCCATGTGTGAACCAGCACTAAAATAACCAGTTGAAAATAGAAATGAAAGGCAAAAAATTTTTGTATAGAAATAAAAAACATGATAAATAACTTTTTTCTTTTTTTTTTTATAAGTGATTACATTCTCCCTGTTCTCAGCTGCATAAGAGCTGGGAGGAGGAGAATCAGCAGCACACTGAGCTTCCCAGTGAATGGCTGTGTGGTGGCAGCCTGTCAGGACAAGTCTGATTATTGGAGAGCAGGCTGAGTTTCCAGCATAGCTAGAGAACTGACTATGGTGTGATCTCCTGCTTAGAGTGGTCAGCTTTTAATAGAAAAGCAGGCGGACTGGTAGGATCACCAGGGATTTCACACAAAGGAAGCAATACAAAGAGAACAGGATACTTTATCATACAAGTACATGGTACAGCAGGCACATATCAGTAATATGAAGTGTTGGGGTAACAAATGCTTTAACAACTCTTTTTACTTTAGCATGTCTTCTGATCCACTGGATCCTCATGGTCCTACCATTCTAATGTCAATCCCATGTTACTTTTTTTCAGTCACTGACACGCCTATTGCCATTCTGAGCCTTCCCAGTGCCCCTGCCAACACACTCTCCCCTTTCTCATCTATCTGCGATCACAGCTCAAGATGTAGTCTGATAGCTTTCCTATGGTCTAAAGGATAACTGTACTTTTAGTACAATTATCCTTTAAAATACCCCCTTCCAGCAATGCCCCCAAAGTCTAAGGCTCGGTTCTCACCTAATACCGATGTGGCTCCCAGCAGGGGTCCTGTGTGTCCTGGTTCATCGTTTCAGGTCTGATTTTAGCCCCAGTTTTTGACTGAATTTGGACCTGAAAGGGACCAAAAGACATGCAGGGCTCCTGTGCAAATTCGTACCGGAACCGCATCAGAGATATTGGTGTGGGGATGCAGGGATGCAGGGATCCAATTCGCATTTCGCAATAGTGTGAACCCAGCCTTATACTTGTTCTTGCTCATTCAAGATTTTTGCTACTGTATGTAGCATATTGGGAGCCACATGGCACAGATGCAAAAGTCTAAGGGCTGGGCTGGCTCTTTTTCTGTCATACATCCATTTATTCCTAGGGTGATGCATAACAGACAACCTCTCTGTAGGAGTAAATGGAGATTCTTCTACGCAAGAAGAGTCAGGCTTGGAGGCCATGTAGTTAGGATTGCGTGACTCCCATTCAGCCTCACAGTAAGATTTCTGAGGAGCAAAGACAGGTAAGTATAAGATTTTGGTGGGGTATTGCTGGTGGAGGGTCATTTTAAGAGATGCCATTACTTTCCCGATCAACACTCCCGATCTTCCATGCTTCCTGTTTTATGTTTATAACTAGATATAAGATATTAGATGAACTTCCCAATGTGACAGGCCAATCAACAGACCCAAACATTACCACACTAGGGCAGGGGGGCAATGACCTTACATGCCCAGAGTTAGCTATAAAACACGTTACCTGGGGTGTAGAATAAAGGTGGCGAGAGTATAATTTGCTGGGGGAGTGAGCTGTCAGAAAATGGGCAAAGTGATAATGTCTCTTTAAAAGATAGCTGTAATAAAAATACATCTGTTCTTTAATGATATCACTGTACCAATGCAGGGTAAGATGACAGTGTCTATGCTAAGCTCCCTAACCCATTTGTATTCACCTTACCAGTATCCCCCACCATTCATTCCTCCTCTTTAGCTTTCCACAATACCCAGCTTTTCTGGGTATGGAGGAGCATGTGACCTCTGCCCTGTGAGAGTGTTTAGGTCCATCACTCTTATTTGAAATTTTTGCTGCCATCATATACCTCTAATCACTTCCTTCTTTTAGGTCCACCACTCTTATTTTACATTTTTGCTGCCATCAGTGACGTATATATAGGTCACTTTGAATTTTGTGCCGGTGTCCCGTGATCGTGACACGGAGCTGCAGAACGGGGGGGATGCCATTGTAAACAAGGCATCTCCCTGTTTTGCCTTGTGACATGACACTGATCGTCTTCTCCCTGTGATCGGGAGCAGCGATCAGTGCCATGTCACAGTAAGCCCAGCCCCCACACAGTTAGAATCAATCTCTAGGACACACTTAACCCCTTCCTCGACCCCTATTGGTTAACCCCTTCCCTGCCAGTGTAATTTACACAGTAATCAGTGCAGTCTTGATAAAAATTGCTGATCGTTGCCATTACTAGTAAAAAAAAATATTAATAAAAATGCCATAAAACTACCCTCTATTTTGTAGACGCTATAACTTTTGCGCAAACCAGTCAATAAACGCTTTTTGCTATTTATTTTTTTTACCAAAAATATGTAGAAGAATACGCATTGGCCTAAACTGAGGAGAAAATTCGTTTTTTTATATATTTTTTGGGGATATTTATTATAGCAAAAAGTTAAAAATATTGCTTTTTTTTCAAAATTGTCGCTCTATTTTTGTTTATAGCGCAAAAAAAAAAAAAAACGCAGAGGTGATCAAATACCACCGAAAGAAATCTCTATTTGTGGGAAAAAAAGGACGTCAATTTTGTTTGGCAGCCACATCACGCAATTGTCAGTTAAAGCGACGCAGTGCCGAATCGCAAAAAGTGGCCTGGTCATTTGGCAGCCACATCCTCCAGGGCGGAAGTGGTTAAAATATTTTCTGCCATCATATACCTCTAATCACTTTCTTCTTTTAGGTCCACCACTCTAATTTTACATTTTTGCTGCCATCCTATCCCTCTAATAACTTCCTCCTTTTAGGTCCACCACTCTAATTTTACATTTTTGCTGTCATCATATCCCTCTAATCACTTTCTTCTCTTAGGGCCACCACTCTTATTTTAAATTTTTTGCTGCCATTATATCCCTCTAATCACTTTCTTCTTTTAGGTCCACCACTCTTATTTTTCCCAAAAAGATTTTATTAGGAGTTTTCCATTAAATATACAGAGAAATACATCAAACTGGGGGACAGGTTCCATACACAATAAGCTCAACAGTAGCTAGCCGGTTACTAACATCAAAATTGTCTAGAGGTTAGGTTAGAACTATATGGAGCGCTATAACATTACAAACAGTATGTGAGGTCCAAGCGTGTAGGGGCTTCTCTCTTTGATCATGTGTCTCGGTTCAAATTAACTTACTAACACTCTCGGAGACTATCCGGACCACCTGACGGGGCCTATACGTAGCATCACTGTATTACCCAATTCTGACTTCTTGGAACGGCAGCCTGGAGGTCAGAACCGACCCAAATAGTCGGCATCAACCTCCAGATCCACGACCATAAAGGGTTCAGACCAGAGAAAAGAGAACAGGACAGAAAAAGTAAGAGGGGGAAGAAGGAGGGGTAAGTGAAAGAAAGGGAAAAAAAGGGATCGACAAGAGAGGGGGTGGGGTCCCACCTGCTACCCACTCCATCTACTGTTTGCTGTTTACATCAACAGGGTCCTCCGGAATTCCGTAATGAACCATCTGAGATCACCTTGTATCTTGACAATGAATTACATGTTATGTTGTAACAGATCCTGGTATGGTTGGGAGCTTTTGAACGTGATCCACGCCTCTCACCACTCTTATTTTACATTTTTGCTGCCATCATATCCCTCTAATCACTTTCTTCTTTTAGGTCCACCACTCTTATTTACATTTTTTACTGCAATCATATCCCTCTAATCACTTTCTTCTCTTAGGGCCACTACTCTTAGTTTACATTACCCTCAAATCATTTAATTCTTTTTTTCTTTTTTTCTTCTCTTTCTTGCTTGTATGTAAGTAATGTATACGTGTCAGCATGCACGCACACACAAACCCACTAACTGCTTGTATCTTTCTTGTGTCATTCTCTCTTTCTCTTACACACATAGCAGTCTTGTTATCTTTCAATGTGTCTTTTGCAAAATTCATATTTTTTTCTGCCGTCACCTTTTTTCTGCAGTATTTAGCACAGGAATGAAGCTCACAACTAACAATTTAGTGAGGTTGGCTCGCCACGACATAGAACATTATTGCCCATTTAAGAGACAGTGTGGAAGTCCAATTTTAATTTCATTTCTTCCTATTAGCTTCCATGTAGCAAGTCAAGGAAGGCGAATGGCATTTCAGCTTCTTATCTGCATAATTCAGAGACTAAAATAACCTGTCATGCTTACTTTGTCAAGTGATGATAAAGCCACAGCCTGCAATAACTGCATTTGCTGTAAATGGGCAAATAATCAGAAATGAACATCTTTTATATTCTGATCTGCTCCAGATTTATTTATAAATGCTCCAGTAAAGAGATTATTTCACTAAGAGGAAATGACATTTTCTTAATATCCTCAGTGACAATATACACAGGGAAATCAGCCCTCCGTTGACAGGCTTGTGCAAGTCTGCAGAATGGGATATTATTAACCACATGCAATTCAACTGGGTTTGTTTAGTACATATAGAAAATACATTTAAAGCTGCTCAATAGATGTTATTAGGCCAGAAGGAATAAAAGATTACACAGAAATGGAATCTCATCAATCTAAATATGAGTACAAGATATTACTGTAGAGAAGAGGACAGCTTTTATTCAGAATGAGGTCATGTCATTTTGCTTGTGTTCTATAAATAAAGATTGCGTCGTTACGTGTTTTTTTTTTTCATTCAAAGCGGATTTCTTTTTTTAAAATTTACCTCTGTGCAGTACAAAGGACGAGGTTTATTCTTTCAGCATGTACTGTATTTATCGGCGTATAACACGCACAGGCGTATACCACGCACCCTAACTTTAAGAGGGAAGTTTCAGGAAAATAACTTTCCACAGCCCCCTGCGTATAACACGCAGGCACAGTTTACCCTCTATTTTCAGGGTAAAAAAGTGAGTGTTATACGCCAATAAATACAGTATATTATAATGATAATGAGCAAAGCCAACCATTTTCCTGTAAAAAAAAGTTGAATTTGTTTTTTTACATTTATATCTTTCAACCTTAAAATCTTTATTTTACCAACTAAAAATTAAATCTGAACTCCAGGCCAACAGCTATCGTGAATGAGCTTATCTATCTGTGAACAGAACTACACATATGAGAACTTTTTTTTTTGCCAAAGAATTTGTATTTCTGTCCATCAGCTCCTGGGAGTTACACAGCTCTGCCACACAGCACAACCCTGTCTGACAGGGCAAGTGACTTTTCTGTGATGTTTTTATCTGCAGTATTTAAGCAACATTTTTAAAGCCGGACATAGATGGAACGATTTTGGTTGCAGGAAAAAAATTGCTTGATTCCCCCATCAGCACAGTCAGTTTTCATAGGGAAATTCCTCCTGTGGAGCCATTGTGTTCTCCTGGCAGGAAAATGGGTGGGGGGCATCCCCGCCGGGAAAACACAGTGATTACTGCTGGTGGCTATAATAGCCGCTAGCAATAATCACATGTTAAATCAAACAGGCTGGTTGTATCCAAGTTAATCGATTGACCAACTTGCGTATATTCAGCCTGCCCATACATTAACTGGACAGTGAAAGAAGAAGCATCAGCAGACTAATGAGCTTATGTGTCTGTCACTCTTCCCTCTCCTCCTATTGGTATGATCTTGCTAGTAGATGGACACATTTGATTGGCTCCTTGGTTTTCTTTTCCCGCTCCCAGTATATATTCTGTTGTATGGAGCCTGCATATTGCTGACACCAGGTATTTAAGGTGGTGTGACAGCAGGAAGGTAAAGTCACCTGGTTGCATCCAGGGGGGTAGATATATTTCGCCCAGATTCAGGCTTTACGCCGACTTATACAACTAGGTGGAGAGTTGTATAAGGCTAGTGGGCTCATGGATGACTCATACCTCTAGGGAGAGTGTGGGGCGTCGTGCAGACAGAGATGAGGAGACCAGCTGAACCTTGTCAGCTCATTTAGGCCTCTATAAGAACTCCCAGCTTCATTAGATGTTAGCTCATGCCTGGAACCAGACCTGTGTGGACTGTCTAGGGAGAGTGAACCCCTGTGCGGTGAGGCAAAGCCTGTGTGGCTATTTGTTTGGACTTTTACTAAACCAGGGACTTAGGGACTAGGACAGCACTAGGCTGATCCCAGTTGTTAGTTAGGAAACCTGTATGTTTAGTCAGAGGTCAACTTGACCAGGATTTATTTTGGTTATGTTTCTTTTGCTTTGCTGTGTTTTGTCACTGTAAATAGAAAATAAACCGCACCTTTTTTTGATTTTGAAAACCACAACCTCCGTTTGCTGGGCCTGTTTTGTGTGGGGAGCCCATCCCGGGGGTCACACACACCCGCTGCCTAGCTAACCCCCTCACAGTTGGTGGAGAACCAGTGGCAGTTTTTTTTAAGCCAGCATGGAGGAGATACTGAAGCAGCTGGCTCTAGCAAATGCCAATCAACAGCAGACAAATGCAGGTTTGCAAAGGAGCCTTGCAGCCCAGCAGCAGACAAACGCAACTTTGCAACAGAGTCTGGAGGCTCAGCAACGAGCCCAGCAGCAATCTGAGGCCCGCTTCATAGACCTGTTGCAGAAGCAAGAGCAGAGACTACAACAACAGATGGAAGCAGTAATGCAGCAACGTCCGCAGACCAGTGAGGAAAGCCGTCCCACTAATACCGCGTCCTTTGGGGTGAGTCGTTTATTGACAAAAATGACTGGAGAGGATGATCCAGAGGTATTTTTGACCACATTTGAAAGGACCGCTGAAAGAGAAAAGTGGCCTGAGGAGCAGTGGGCTGGACTGGTGGCTCCTCTGTTAACTGGTGAGTCGCAGAAAGCTTACTATGACCTAGAGCCTAACCAAGCAAAAGACTATGTGATGCTAAAAGCTGAAATATTGGCAAGGCTGGGTGTCACCCAGGCTGTCCGGGCTCAGCGTGTGCATAACTGGACTTTCCAGCTTGGAAAACCCCCCAGGTCTCAAATGTATGATCTCATTCACCTGAGCAGAAAGTGGCTACAGCCAGAGACTTTGTCCGCACCAAAGATTGTGGAACGTGTTGTAATGGATCGGTTTTTGAGAGCTCTTCCTACTGCCATCCAAAAGTGGGTAAGCCATGGAGACCCAGAGACGGCCGATGGTCTTGTGGATCGTGTGGAGAAATACTTGGCTACAGAGAACCTGACGGCCTCTTCCAGAGACACTCGGACTTTCCACCCTAAGACCAGACCATCCCCAGGGGCGGATAAGAGGATTCCAAGGGGTGAGGGTGGAGAGAGTGAGAGGGTGGGAGCTCTACCCCAAGTTTGGCGAGAACAGCCTGGGAAATCAGCGGCTCAAGAGGCGGCAAGAAGGATCGTTTGCTACCGCTGCCGGCAAGCGGGACATATTGCAGCCAATTGCCCGGTTGTGGAGGAACCCATGCAGTGTGACTTTCTGACGGGCAGACGTCAGTCGCTGTGTGTGACAGTCGCATGCACTGCCATTCGAGGAACTGAGAAACATTTATGCAAAATGTGTGTTAATGGTAGAAATGTTGTGGTATTGCTGGATTCAGGTAGCCTTGTGACCCTGATAAAGGCTGAGTTAGTTAAAACAGAGGTCTCTGGGAATAGCAAGGTAGCTGTTATTTGTGTGCATGGGGACACCCGAGAGTATCCAGTGACTACAGTGTGTTTCGAGACCCCCAAAGGTACCCTCTCTCATCCAGTGGGGTTAGTATCTCAATTACCGCATGATGCCATTGTGGGAAGGGATTTTACGAAGTTCTGGGAACTGTGGGATGATCCTGAGCCCCCCACTGGTGCCCCTATGTACCAGGAATGTGATAGCCAGAACTCCTCTGAGAGTGGTGAGGACTCTCCAGAATTTCCCTTGTCAGTATTGGCAGGGGAGACTCAAGAAACTGGAGAGGAGCCCACCTCCTCAGACGAAAACCTACCGTCTGTGGAGTTTTCTGATCTGGAGGTTCACAGGGAAAATTTTGCCACAGAACAGTTGAAAGACCCCGCCCTAATAAAGGCACGGGAAAACGTAGTGAAAATAGATGGTGAGTTAGTGAACCCAGATAATACCTGCACTTACCCATACTTCAGCGTAGAGAAGGACCTACTGTATCGGGTGGCAAAAAGGGCAGAAGAAACTGTTGAGCAGCTTGTGGTGCCCAAACCTTACAGGAAGTTGGTGTTGGAGTTGGCCCATGGGCACATTCTTGGAGGTCATCTGGGGACAGAGAAAACCCGAGAGAGGGTATTACAGAGATTCTATTGGCCGGGGGTGATGAAGGACGTAGAAAATTATTGTTCCTCCTGCCCTGTGTGTCAGAGGTTGGCCCCGATGCCACATTTCCGTAGCCCGCTGGTCCCTCTACCCATCATTGAGGTCCCGTTTGAGAGGATCGCCATGGATTTGGTAGGTCCTATAATCAAGTCCGCTAGGGGGCACCAGTACATATTAGTTATAATGGACTATGCCACCCGTTATCCAGAAGCGATCCCTCTCCGAAATACCTCGGCCAAAACCATAGCCAAAGAGCTATCTCTTGTTTTTAGCCGGGTGGGTATTTGTAAAGAACTGCTTACGGACCAAGGTACACCCTTTATGTCCCGGGTTATGAAAGAGCTGTGTAAATTGTTCAAAGTGACGCAATTGCGTACGTCTGTGTATCACCCCCAAACCGATGGGCTGGTTGAAAGATTCAACAAAACCCTAAAACAAATGTTGAAGAAAGTGGTGGATAGAGATGGAAAGGATTGGGACTGTTTACTTCCTTATTTGATGTTTGCTATTAGGGAGGTGCCCCAATCCTCTACGGGATTCTCCCCCTTTGAGTTACTGTATGGGAGACACCCAAGAGGGCTGTTGGATATTGCCAAGGAAACTTGGGAAAGTGAGAGTTCTCCCCACAGGAGTGTGATTGAGCATGTCGCCCTGATGCAAGATCGAATTGCACAGGTAATGCCCATCGTGAAGGAACATTTGGCCCAAGCGCAGTTGGCACAGCAGAGAGTGTACAACCGTGGAGCCAAGACCCGTACCTTTTCCCCAGGGGATAGGATATTGGTACTTGTCCCTACGGTTGAAAGTAAATTCCTTGCCAAATGGCAAAGCCCCTACGAGATAATGGAAAAAGTGAGCGAAGTGAATTACAAGGTCAGACAACCAGGAAGGCGAAAGCCCGAACAGATCTATCACGTTAATCTGTTGAAAGCCTGGAGGGATAGAGAGTCCCTAGTCGCAGACACTTGGTCACCAGCTCAAACTGGTTGCGTGATTCCTGAGGTTGGAATAGCAGCCACCTTGTCACAACCCCAACAACAGGAGGTTAAGGAGTTTGTGCTTCGCAACAAGGAGGTATTCTCTGAGCTGCCGGGACAAACATCTGGGGTAGAGCATGACATCATTACCCCGCCCGGTGAAAGGGTGAAGTTAAAACCCTATTGGATCCCAGAGGCTCGACGGGAGGCAATACGGGAGGAAGTACAGAAAATGCTGAACTTAGGGGTGATAGAGGAGTCCCAAAGTGATTGGTCTAGTCCCATCGTGTTGGTGCCTAAACCGGATGGGAGCTGGCGATTTTGTAACGATTTTCGTCAGTTGAACAAAGTTACAAAATTTGACACCTACCCCATGCCACGTATAGATGAGTTGATCGACCGGCTGGGAACAGCCCGATACATGACGACTCTTGACCTCACAAAAGGGTATTGGCAAATCCCCCTGGCCAAGTCGGCCAAAGAGAAAAACGCATTTGTAACCCCAGACGGGGCGTTCCAATATAAAAGAATGCCGTTCGGGTTACAGAATGCGCCGGCCACATTCCAGCGGAAAATGGACCAGATGCTGAGGCCCCATCGGAAGTATGCTGCGGCTTACCTGGATGACGTAATTGTCCATAGCACAGATTGGGCCTCACATCTGCCAAAAGTGCAAGCAGTCCTGGACTCTGTTCGGGAAGCGGGGTTTACGGCTAACCCCAAGAAGTGTACCATTGGGCAGGAGGAGGCCAAATATCTTGGGTACACCATTGGGAGGGGAGTAATAAAACCCCAACTCAACAAAGTCGAGGCCATCCAGAGTTGGCCACGTCCCAACAGCAAGAAGCAGGTACGAGCCTTTCTGGGAATCGCTGGGTATTATCGGTGATTCATTCCCCACTTTGCTTCTAAGGCTGTGCCCCTAACCAACCTGACGAAGGGGAAAGGGTCGGTCATGATTAAATGGACCCCCGAGGCTGAGGCAGCATTCCAATTCTTGAAACAAGCCTTATGTAGCCAGCCAGTGTTGTACTCACCCGACTTCTCTAAAGACTTTGTCGTACAAAGTGATGCGTCAGATGTGGGGTTAGGAGCAGTATTGTCCCAGGTCTGGAACGGGGAAGAGCACCCAGTCATTTACCTCAGCAGGAAGTTGAAGTCCCATGAGGTAAATTACGCCACCGTTGAAAAGGAGTGTTTAGCGGTGAAGTGGGCTCTAGATTCCCTTCGGTACTACCTGCTAGGTAGGCACTTTGACATGGTTACGGATCACGCTCCGTTAAAGTGGATGGCTCAAAACAAGGAAACAAATAGAAGAGTGAATAGGTGGTTCCTGGCCCTCCAGGAATTCAACTTCACAGTAAAGCATCGCCCTGGCGTTCAAATGGGGAATGTGGATGCGTTGTCTCGAGTACATGAATGCCTGATTGCTGGTGTTCCAACCCCGAGGTTAAAACAAGAGGTGGGGGGTATGTGACAGCAGGAAGGTAAAGTCACCTGGTTGCATCCAGGGGGGTAGATATATTTCGCCCAGATTCAGGCTTTACGCCGACTTATACAACTAGGTGGAGAGTTGTATAAGGCTAGTGGGCTCATGGATGACTCATACCTCTAGGGAGAGTGTGGGGCGTCGTGCAGACAGAGATGAGGAGACCAGCTGAACCTTGTCAGCTCATTTAGGCCTCTATAAGAACTCCCAGCTTCATTAGATGTTAGCTCATGCCTGGAACCAGACCTGTGTGGACTGTCTAGGGAGAGTGAACCCCTGTGCGGTGAGGCAAAGCCTGTGTGGCTATTTGTTTGGACTTTTACTAAACCAGGGACTTAGGGACTAGGACAGCACTAGGCTGATCCCAGTTGTTAGTTAGGAAACCTGTATGTTTAGTCAGAGGTCAACTTGACCAGGATTTATTTTGGTTATGTTTCTTTTGCTTTGCTGTGTTTTGTCACTGTAAATAGAAAATAAACCGCACCTTTTTTTGATTTTGAAAACCACAACCTCCGTTTGCTGGGCCTGTTTTGTGTGGGGAGCCCATCCCGGGGGTCACACACACCCGCTGCGGAGCTAACCCCCTCACAGTGGCTACATTTAAAAAAAATACATTTAATGATGTATGCATTAAAGTAGTACTAAACCCTTGCCTTTTTCATCAGCAGCATGGTGTAATTCATGAATGTAGCACAGGACAACACTCCCATTCATTAAAGGGGTTGTAAAGGTTCATTTCTAAAGCCTCTTACACACGACCGAGTTTCTCGGCAAAAACCAGCAAGAAACTTGCTGGCAGAGATTTCTTGCCGAGAAATTAGTTTGTGTGTATGGTTTCTCGTCGAGAAAACCGACTAGAATCTCGACGAGAAAATAGAGAACCTGCTCTCTATTTTCTCGTTGAGATTCTCGTCAGCCTGTTTCTCGACGAGAAAATTGTGTGTGTGTACACTTACCTGTCCTCCGGGAAGCCCGCGCATGCTCAAAATGACTTCGACGCATGCACGGTAGCTTCCTAGGCATAGGATAGGGTGTACAAAGATGGCGGCGACGGCATTGAATGTGACGAGCGCATGCTCGTCGTATTCGATTACGTCACCGCGTTCGCTCCATTCAAAGAACCGCAGGTTCTTTGAAATGAGCGTGTGTACACTCGGCCGGGACAAGTTTCTTGTCCAAGGATCTCGTTGAAAAAAACAATGTGTTTTTTACAACGAGATTCTCGGCCGTGTGTACGAGGCTTTATTTTCTAAATAGGTTCCTTTAAGCTAGTGCATTGTTGGTTCACTTACCTTTTCCTTAGATTTCCCTTCTAAATATTTTTTTTTTTTGTTTTCTTTGTCTGAATTTCTCACTTCCTGTTCCTCCTCAGTAAGCTGTTCAATAAGCTGTTCTGGCTGACTCGACACCACTTGGATAATAAAAAACAAACCTTTACAACCCCTTTAAGTAAATTTGAAAAACTCTTACTTTTTTTGTTTCGTTGCTTCCTCTGGCTTCCTACGTATTGTGTCTTTTAACTTCGAGTCAGGTAGCATCCATTCACAACCTTATCACTGGTCCCTAGATTTCATTCATAAGGGGTATAAGTCTCATCATTCATTGTGCCAGCACACCCAATCTTCTATGTCTTATACTCTGGGACGCTGGCATCATAACGGGATGTAGTTGGCACAAGGAAGCGCACAGGTGTCTTTATAGGATACGTAAGAGAAAGGAGAACCAGGGGAAAGTGCTGGCAGTGCTCATGGGCCGACACAACCAGAAAAAATGGAATTTAAAAAATAAGGAAATTCAAAGCATGTGAATGAAACTTCCTACGGACCTAACAGAAAAGAGTGGGCAGGGAGAAATAAAGATAAGGATGGGTCACTCTGTGACTCACACAATTTTTTTTTTTAACATTCCAGCTGCACATGGCTTAACCTAAAAAAAACAAAAGGATAAGTTCAACTTTTATTCCTCTCCCTCTTACCACATTTGGATTGTTTATTTGGTGGGGTGGGGGGGAGCAGGTATCTGGTTTGACAAGTACCCGCTCCCACTTCCGGTCAGATTGCTGCAGCAATCTGAGCGGAAGTTTGCCCCGCCTTCCTTCCCTGCAATCCCTTGGGACACATGACAGGTCCCAGGAGACTGCGGGATCATTTACAGGGTGCAGCACGACTTGTGTATGCACAGTGGGCAGCCACCTGTGAAGCTGCAAGAAGTCACAGTCGGCTTCCCACAGTTAAGATTCCTGCACCCAAAGACAGGAAAAAAGAGCCGGGTCAGGTGAGGACATCACTGGATCCCTGGACGGGTAAGTGTGTGGTTTTAATAGTATTTGTAGCTGCTGACTTTTAAATTTTTGTTTACAGGCTGAAGCTCCTCTTTAATTTATATCACATGCTGAATTTCCTTATTGTTTAGATTCCCTTTTTTTTCTGTTGGTGTCGGGCATAAACTATGTATGTTTGTGGGGATGGGTCACTCTGTGATTCATATAATTATGTTTGTAAATGTAAGCTTGAGCTACCTAGCTCTATAAAAAGAAAAGTAAAGAACAGATAATGAAACACAGGAATTGTATTTATTTTTTCCTAGCACACTTACCAATTAACATGCAATAAAATGTCTAACAATTAGGGTTAAAAACATACATTTAGTTGCGCATTTGCAAATATATGTACTGTAGAAGTCATACTGCTTCTTTAAGGACACTATGCAAAGAATAGTCCTAACTTTAATCCTTGAGAGTCTCCATGTGGGAGCATATACTGTATAGTAATAGATAAATTAAGAGCAGGTATGCCTGGAGGCAGCTCGTTCATCCCTAAAGGTGAAGGGACACACCAGAAGCCCATCAGAGCACAATGACAGCTGAAATCATCCAATGCCAAGTCAGTAAACAAAACAAAAATGGCAACTACCCCAATTTCTAACAAAATTAAAGTAAGGTGCACATTGAAAAGGCTTTGCACAGCTCAAACAAAACCAAACTTTTCTCAGCACACCTAACTGCTATCCAGCAAAAAAAAAACAGCTTACATTGTCTAACTATTAGGGATGAGCTGAACACCCCCCCCCCGGTTCGGTTCGCACCAGAACCTGTGAACGGACCAAAAGTTTGCGCGGACTTTATAACCCCGTTAAAGTCTATGGGACTCGAACGTTCGGAATCAAAAGTGCTAATTTTAAAGGCTAATATGCCAGTTATTGTCCTAAAAAGGGTTTAGGGACCTGGGTCCTGCCCCAGGGGACATGTAACAATGCAAAAAAAAAGTTTTAAAAACGGCCGTTTTTTCGAGAGCAGGGATTTTAATGATGCTTAAAGTGAAAAAATTTGAAATATTCCTTTAAATATCGTAACTGGGGGGTGTCTAAAGTATGCCTGTGAAGTGGCACGTGTTTCCAATGTTTAGAACTGTCCCTGCACAAAATTACATTTCTAAAGAAAAAAAAGTAATTTAAAACTGCTTGTGGCTTTAATGTAATGTCTGGTCCCGGCAATATGGATGAAAATCATTGGGAAAAATGGCATGGGTACCCCCCACCCCCCCGGGTACCCCCCCCCCCAGCCTATTACCAGCCCCTTTGGATCTTGTATGGATATTAAGGGGAACCCCGCACCCAAATTAAAAAAAGGAAAGGTGTGGGGCCCCCAGGCCCTATATACTCTGAACAGCAGTATACAGGCGGTGCAAACAAGACAGGGACTGTAGGTTTGTTGATAAGTAGAATCTGTTTGTAATTTTGAACTGGTACATTTTTAAAGTGTAGATCCAGCCAAAAACATCTATTTTTAAGCTTTTTAAAAAAACAGAGGGAAGGGTTATCACCCTTTTAACATTTGTTTTGCTGTCTGTGCACCTCTTCAGAACATTTCACCTCACTTTCCGTCCCAATGACAAATGTTTTTGAAAAGTGGGGTTTTTATTGAAACAAGGATTGGTGATAAATCATCAGTAGAGAGGAGACACCTTTTTCCCATATTAACTCTTACAGGAGAGAATTTCCCTTCCTAGGGGTAGATTTCCTCTCACTTCCTGTTGTCTCCTTCCGTTTGCAAGTAGGAGTCGTTTGTAAGTTGGATGTTTGAAAGTAGGGGCCTGCCCTATATACTCTGCAGAAATTTGGGCCTCAGGTGTTGGTGTTGCCACAACACTGTAAGCCCTCCCAGTTACTCTTGGTGGGTGCTGGAATGCCCTGCTGTGAACTATTATATCTAGAATTGTAATTACATGCCATTGTTGAACAGTGGTAGAAAAATTCGGCCTTTGGAGGTGGTGGTGGTGCTGGTGCCACAACACTGTAAGTCCTCACAGTTACTCTTGGTGGGCACTGGAACGGGCCCTGCTGCAAAGTATTGCTTCAAAAATTGTAATTACACGCCCCTGTTAAACAGGGGCAGAAAAATTGGGCCTTAGCCACTGGTGGCGGCGCCCAGAACCAAAAATTTTCTTATAAGCTATCAGCATGATCATTGAGGAGGAAGAGGATAGTCACTCAGCATAACAGGATAGTCACTCAGAATCAGCATAGGCAGTCTTGAAGGGATCTGACATTTCCAAAAAAAAATTTGGTTACATCAGCATCAGGTGCTTGGTAGCTGGTGGTGATCCAAGACTGATTCATTTTTATGAAGGTCAGTCAAACGACCGAGTCGGTGGACAGGCGCACCCTGTGATCTGTTGCAAAGCCTCCAGCAGAACTGAATGTGCGTTCTGAAAGAACGCTGGATGCAGGACAGGCCAGTAGCTCAATTGCATACTGTGCAAGCTCTGGCCAGTAATAGGGGGGAACTATGCAACAGCATAGGTGGGACTTTGAGTGAGGCACATCTCTGTGCCTCCATCCCTGGTACAATAGTAAAAAAGGGGTGTTGGGACTTTGAATGAGGTTCAGGACAAGGTGGGGGTATGGTAAAGGAAAACATGTTTATTTACATGAAGAAAGATGTGGTGTACTATCTAGGTCAATGGGGCTGTGCATAAAAACATAAATTAAATGGACATTAAGGACACATATTAATATCAACTTGGAAACTCATGGCACATTTGTGACATATTCAACCTGTCCATGAGATTGATGGCTATAGTGTTTTTCCTGAGTCCTTTGGGGCCGTTTTTGTTTTGTTACTTTGGACCGTTTTTTCTGTTGTCACCAACCCGGAAGCTGCGATACGCTCTGCACGTCCTCCCTTTTCCCCTCCTGGGTAGGTGTTTCTCGGGCACTGGGGCGGCGTCCACAGCGCGTCGACGCCCTGCCCATGTGACTTACGTCTGACGTCATTACCTCATAGCCCTTCACAGCCTATGGGGGATAGCTCCTGCCGTGGGCAGGGTTCCCTCGCCCCAATTGGAGCCCCTCCTGACATATGATTGGGCTGCGTGACGTTGGGGTGCGCCAACGTGCACTTTCACGTAGGAGGAGGGGGTATAACTAGGCTGTCCACACACAGTCCTCTTTATCTCCCTGGGATCACGCCATATTGCCTAGGGACTCTGTCCCTTACTCTTCAACTTTCAGGTAATTTTGTAATTATCTGTTCTGGGCATTACCCAGTATGGTTCGCAATCCCCTCAGCTTCCGGGACTGACACCCTCTGGACGACTCTAGTTCAAAACCTACCTGTCCCTCCACACCACTCACCTGTGGTATGTAACCTTAGGATTTATGTATATATGCTCCTAATTTTATGCTTAGTGCTATTTTAGACTCCAACACTTGTCTATATATATTTTTTTTAGATCTGGGAGCATCCGCCCCTGATGAGTGTGCAAACACGAAACGCGTCGGTCATTTCCAGGATGCTAACGCACCCCCACATCAGTCTAATGATCCAACCACTGATTCACTAGCATCATGATTTACAAACTTTTACCGTATATCACCATACTTGCACTGTGCCATTTTAAGGATCTATGTGTGTGTAATCTTGTACCCATGGGAGCTGTCCATTCTTTCTATACTGTTATGTAATGTTGATCGATATCATTGTATATCCTTGATGTCCATGTTTCATATGTAATGCCATGTGCCATGAGTTTCCAAGTTGATATTAATATGTGTCCTCAATGTCCATTGCATTTATGTTTTTATGCACAGCCCCATTGACCTAGATAGTACACCACATCTTTCTTCATGTCAATAAACATGTTTTCCTTTACCATACCCCCACCTTGTCCTGAAAATCATTCAAAGTCCAAACACCCCTTTTTTACTAAGCTCTGGCCAGTGATCCATCCTCAAGACCCAGTAACCCAGAGGTTTTTCGGTGGGAAAGGTGTCCAAGTCTGATCTTGCCCCTAGGTATTCCTGAACCATGTAAAACATGATGGTTGCTGGAACCAATCATACCTTGGGGCTGCAGACAAAAAAATTGTCTGAACGCATCGGTCAGACGGCCACCTTCTCCACCGCTCCTTCTTTGACTAACCTCCCAGTCTCTGGGAATGCGTTGCACAGACCTTTCTGCAAGGCCTCCCGAAGATGTTTCATCCTCTGCTCCCTCTGTGACGGCAAGATAAGGTCCGCAACCTTACCCTTGTAATGTGGATCAAGGAGGGTTGCCAGCCAGTAATGATCCCTCTCCTTGATAGCACAAATACGAGGATCCTTCCGCAGGCTTTGCAGGATCAGGGAGGCCATGCAGCTTAGGTTTGCTGAGGCATTCGGTCCGGAGTCCTCTGGGTCACTGAGGATGACATGATCCGCAGCCACCTCCTCCCAGCCACGTACAAGTCCATGGGTTTCTTGGGACAGTAATTGATCCCTTGAAGACTGCTGCTGATGCTGAGTGATAGGCTCCACCTCCATGCTGACCAAATCCTCCTCCTCCTTGTCCTTTTCCTGTGTGATAGGCGGGCTAGCAGGAACACTGTCTGGATGAAGGGGGCCTTTAGAGGTAAGGAAGTCCTCCTCTTCCTCCCTCTGTTCTGCCTCAAGTGCCCTGTCCATTAATCCACGCAGCGTGTGCTCCGACAGGTGGACAAGAGGGACAGTGTCACTGATGCATGCACTGTCATTGCTCACCATTCTCATGGCCTCCTCAAATGGTGACAGGACAGTGCATGCATCCCTGATCATGACCCACTGGCATGGCAAAAAAAAAAACAAGCTCCCCTAACCCTGTCCTGGTGCCATATTGGCATATATACTCATTGATGGCCCTCTACTGCTTGTGCAGCTGCTGCAGCATGGCCAACATTGAGTTCCACCTGGTGGGCATGTCACAGATTAGGCAGTTCTTGGGCAGGTTGTATTCCTTTTGGAGGTCAGCCAGCCGAGCACTGGCATTATATGACCGCGGGAAATGCACACAGAGTTTCCTGGCCTGCCTCAGGTCCTCCTGAAAGCCAGAGTACCTGTCCAAGAACCGCTGCACCACCAAGTTAAGGACGTGAGCCAAACGGGGGAAAAGGGTCAGTTGTCCCTGTCGGAGGGCGGAGAGGAGGTTGGTGCCATTGTCACAAACCACCATTCCTGGCTTAAGCTGGTGTGGCGTCAACCACCTCTGCAGAGCTGACAGAATCTCTTCCCCAGTGTGGCTCCTGTCCCCCAAGCACACCAGCTCAAGCACCGCATGGCATCTTTTTGCCTGTGTACTTGCGTACCCCCTTGGACGCCTGCGGAGCACCGCTGGTTCCGAGGACAAAGCACAGGAAGAGGCCATGGAGGAAGAAGAAGAGAAGGGGTGGAGGAGATATGTGTGTCAGAATCACCAGTAGTAGCATTTTGGAGGTGTGGTGGCGGAACAACCTCCAACACTACTGCACCTTGTCCTGCATCCCTGCCAGCAGAGTCACCCAATGCGCCGTAAAAGATAGGTAAAGTCACTGTCCATGCCTGCTGGACCATGAGTCAGCAGTAATATGCACCTTACCGCTGACCGCCCTGTCCAGCGAGGCCAAGACATTGCCTTCCACATGCCGGTAGAGAGCCGGAATCCTCTTCCGTGAGAAAAAGTGGCGTTTGGGAACCTGCCACTGAGGAACCGCACATTCCACAAACTCACGGAAGGGGGCAGAGTCTACCAGCTGAAAAGGCAGCAGTTGAAGTGCTAGCAATTTACCAAGCTAGCATTCAACCGCTGGGCATGTGGATGGCTGGGAGCAAACTTCTTTCGGCGGTGCAGCAGTTGGGGCAGGGAAATTTCCCTGGTACAATCTGGCGTTGGTGTACCGATAGCAGATTGCCCGCAAGTACTTGGCTGTGACACACCTAATTCTACACCTTCATTCCACTCAGTGCAGGTTTCAGAGAGGACTGAAGGTATAGTGGGGTTGGAGATCCCAGCTGATGAGGAGCAAGGAGAGGTCCACTTTGTTCTTTGGTGTGGGTCTTTTAGCTACGCTTGCCAACAAACTCCATGGCAGGTTGACATATGTCTGGTCAAGCACGTGGTGCCCAAGCACGTGATGTTTTGGCCATGCGAGATAACCTTGAGACATATGTTGCAAATAGCAGCGGAGCGATCTGATGCACTCGTCTCAAAAAAGGCCCACACCAAAGAACTTTTGGAATAATGCACAGAGACAGCAGCGCCCTGCACATGCGGAGCTCTGCGGTGTGATGCAGTCGGTGTGCTGCCCTTAAGCTGGCCCCTGGAGGGCATCCTGCCTCGTTGGAGATGTGCCGCCTTCTCCTCCTCCTCCTCTCTCCTATCAGGCACCCATGTGGAGTCAGTGACCTCATCATCCCCTCCCTCCTCATCACTGGAGCAAACCTGGCAGTATGCTGCAACTGGGGGAACATGACTGCCAGATTGCTGTCCTTCTTGGGCACCCCCTCTCTCTGGGCTCACGTTACTGCCTTCCTCTAGCTGGGTACCATCATCAGAGCCTTCAAAATGCTGGGCATCCTCCTGGAGCATGTACCCAACACTGTGGTCAAACAGTTTGGGGGACTCCTCAGGAGGACATGGTGGGGCTAGGGAAGGAGTGACTGATGCCATTGAGCCGAGGGAAGAGGCTGCGTTGGCAGCTGCTTTGCCAGACAAAGTACCCTGAGCCTGGGTTAGAGAAGATGAGGAGGATGAGGACGGCTTGGTCATCCACTCTACCAAGTCTTCGGCATTTTGCGGCTCAACGCGGCCAGCTGCCGAAAAAAAGGACAAGCGTGCCACGTGCTGATGAGGATGCACCGTGTCCATGACCAGCACTGTTGCCTCTAGACACAGAGCCTGCTTGCCCTATTTTATTGGCTTGTGACTGTCTGCCTCTCCTTGTTGGCCTTCCAGACATACTAATGGCCTGCAGTGAGATGTATCTGCACAAAGCTGGAGTGTATGTATATATATACTGATTAAACTGCAGCTAGCAGAATCAACTGCCTGCCTGTAGTATTATTAGTATGAGAACACTAGCAATTGTCTTCAGGTAGCTTTAGGTGCAAACTGTGCAAAGGACACAGTACACTCACTGTAAATACTGCAGCTGCCTGCCTGTGGTATTAATAGGATCAGAAGAACACCAGCAATGGTCTTCAGGTAGCTTTAGGTGCACACTGTGCAAAGGACACAGTACACTAACTGTAAATACTACAGCTGTCTGCCTGTGGTATTAATATGATCAGAAGAACACCAGCAATTGTCTTCAGGTAGCTTTAGGTGCAGACTGTGCAAAGGACACGGTATACTAACTGTAAATACTGCAGCTGCCTACTGTGATATTAATAGGATCAGAAGAACACCAGCAATTGTCTTCAGGTAGCTTTAGGTGCACACTGTGCAAAGGACACAGTACACTAACTGTAAATACTGAAGCTGACTGCCTGTGGTATTAATATGATCAGAAGAACACCAGCAATTGTCTTCAGGTAGCTTTAGGTGCACACTGTGCAAAGGACACAGTACACTAACTGTAAATACTGCAGCTGCCTGCCTGTGGTATTAATATGATCAGAACACCAGCAATTGTCTTCAGGTAGCTTTAGGTGCACACTGTGCAAAGGACACAGTACACTAAATGAAAAAACTGCAGCTCCCTGCCTGTATTTGTAGGAGAACACCATCAATTGTATTCAGATAGCTTCAAGTGCACACTGTGCAAAGGACACAGTACACTAAATGAAAATACTGCAGCTCCCTGCCTGTATTTGTATGAGAACACTAGCCTTTGTATTCAGGTAGTTTTAGGTGCACACTGTGCAAAGGACACAGTACACTCACTGTAAATACTGCAGCTGCCTGCCTGTGGTATTAATAGGATCAGAAGAGCACCAGCAATTGTCTTCAGGTAGCTTTAGGTGCACACTGTGCAAAGGACACAGTACACTAACTGTAAATCCTGCAGCTGCCTGCCTGTGGTATTAATAGGATCAGAAGTGCACCAGCAATTGTCTTCAGGTAGCATTAGGTGAACACTGTGCAAAGGACACAGTACACTAACTGTAAATTCTGCAGCTGCCTTCCTGTGGTATTAATATGATCAGAACATCAGCAATTGTCTTCAGGTAGCTTTAGGTGCACACTGTGCAAAGGACACAGTACACTAAATGAAAATACTGCAGCTCTCTGCCTGTATTTCTATGAGAACACCAGCAGTTGTATTCAAGTAGCTTTAGGTGCACACTGTGCAAAGGACACAGTACACTAAATGAAAATACTGCAGCTCTCTGCCTGTATTTGTATGAGAACACCATCAATTGTATTCAGGTAGCTTTAGGTGCACACTGTGCAAAGGACACAGTACACTAAATGAAAATACTGCAGCTCCCTGCCTGTATTAGTATGAGAACACTAGCAATTGTATTCAGGTAGTTTTAGGCGCACACTGTGCAAAGGACACAGTACACTAACTGTAAATACTGCAGCTGCCTGCCTGTGGTAGTAATATGATCAGAACATCAGCAATTGTATTCAAGTAGCTTTAGGTGCACACTGTGCAAAGGACACAGTACACTAAATGAAAATACTGCAGCTCTCTGCATGTATTTGTATGAGAACACCATCAATTGTATTCAGGTAGCTTTAGGTGCACACTGTGCAAATGACACGGTATACTAACTGTAAATACTGCAGCTGCCTGCCTGTGATATTAATAGGATCAGAAGAACACCAGCAATTGTCTTCAGGTAGCTTTAGGTGCACACTGTGCAAAGGACAAAGTACACTAACTGTAAATACTGAAGCTGCCTGCCTGTGGTATTAATATGATCAGAACACCAGCAATTGTCTTCAGGTAGCTTTAGGTGCACACTGTGCAAAGGATACAGTACACTAACTGTAAATACTACAGCTGTCTGCCTGTGGTATTAATATGATCAGAAGAACACCAGCAATTGTCTTCAGGTAGCTTTAGGTGCACACTGTGCAAAGGACACAGTACACTAACTGTAAATACTGCAGCTGCCTGCCTGTGGTATTAATATGATCAGAACACCAGCAATTGCCTTCAGGTAGCTTTAGGTGCACACTGTGCAAAGGACACAGTACACTAAATGAAAATACTGCAGCTCTCTGCCTGTATTTCTATGAGAACACCAGCAATTGTATTCAAGTAGCTTTAGGTGCACACTGTGCAAAGGACACAGTACACTAAATGAAAATACTGCAGCTCTCTGCCTGTATTTGTATGAGAACACCATCAATTGTATTCAGGTAGCTTTAGGTGCACACTGTGCAAAGGACACAGTACACTAAATGAAAATACTGCAGCTCCCTGCCTGTATTAGTATGAGAACACTAGCAATTGTATTCAGGTAGTTTTAGGCGCACACTGTGCAAAGGACACAGTACACTAACTGTAAATACTGCAGCTGCCTGCCTGTGGTAGTAATATGATCAGAACATCAGCAATTGTCTTCAGGTAGCTTTAGGTGCACACTGTGCAAAGGACACAGTACACTAAATGAAAATACTGCAGCTCCCTGCCTGTATTTCTATGAGAACACCAGCAATTGTATTCAAGTAGCTTTAGGTGCACACTGTGCAAAGGACACAGTACACTAAATGAAAATACTGCAGCTCTCTGCATGTATTTGTATGAGAACACCATCAATTGTATTCAGGTAGCTTTAGGTGCACACTGTGCAAAGGACACGGTATACTAACTGTAAATACTACAGCTGTCTGCCTGTGGTATTAATATGATCAGAAGAACACCAGCAATTGTCTTCAGGTAGCTTTAGGTGCACACTGTGCAAAGGACACAGTACACTAACTGTAAATACTGCAGCTGCCTGCCTGTGGTATTAATATGATCAGAACACCAGCAATTGCCTTCAGGTAGCTTTAGGTGCACACTGTGCAAAGGACACAGTACACTAAATGAAAATACTGCAGCTCTCTGCCTGTATTTCTATGAGAACACCAGCAATTGTATTCAAGTAGCTTTAGGTGCACACTGTGCAAAGGACACAGTACACTAAATGAAAATACTGCAGCTCTCTGCCTGTATTTGTATGAGAACACCATCAATTGTATTCAGGTAGCTTTAGGTGCACACTGTGCAAAGGACACAGTACACTAAATGAAAATACTGCAGCTCCCTGCCTGTATTAGTATGAGAACACTAGCAATTGTATTCAGGTAGTTTTAGGCGCACACTGTGCAAAGGACACAGTACACTAACTGTAAATACTGCAGCTGCCTGCCTGTGGTAGTAATATGATCAGAACATCAGCAATTGTCTTCAGGTAGCTTTAGGTGCACACTGTGCAAAGGACACAGTACACTAAATGAAAATACTGCAGCTCCCTGCCTGTATTTCTATGAGAACACCAGCAATTGTATTCAAGTAGCTTTAGGTGCACACTGTGCAAAGGACACAGTACACTAAATGAAAATACTGCAGCTCTCTGCATGTATTTGTATGAGAACACCATCAATTGTATTCAGGTAGCTTTAGGTGCACACTGTGCAAAGGACACGGTATACTAACTGTAAATACTGCAGCTGCCTGCCTGTGATATTAATAGGATCAGAAGAACACCAGCAATTGTCTTCAGGTAGCTTTAGGTGCACACTGTGCAAAGGACAAAGTACACTAACTGTAAATACTGAAGCTGCCTGCCTGTGGTATTAATATGATCAGAACACCAGCAATTGTCTTCAGGTAGCTTTAGGTGCACACTGTGCAAAGGACACAGTACACTAACTGTAAATACTACAGCTGTCTGCCTGTGGTATTAATATGATCAGAAGAACACCAGCAATTGTCTTCAGGTAGCTTTAGGTGCACACTGTGCAAAGGACACAGTACACTAACTGTAAATACTGCAGCTGCCTGCCTGTGGTATTAATATGATCAGAACACCAGCAATTGTCTTCAGGTAGCTTTAGGTGCACACTGTGCAAAGGACACAGTACACTAAATGAAAATACTGCAGCTTCCTGCCTGTATTTGTATGAGAACACCAGCAATTGTATTCAAGTAGCTTTAGGTGCACGCTGTGCAAAAGACACAGTACACTAAATGAAAATACTGCAGCTCCCTGCTTGTATTTGTATGAGAACACCAGCAATTGTATTCAGGTAACTTTAGGTGCACACTGTGCAAAGGACACATTACACTAAATGAAAATACTGCAGCTCCCTGCCTTTATTAGTATGATAACACCAGCAATTGTATTCAGGTATTTTTAGGTGCACACTGTGCAAAGGAAACAGTGCACTAACTGTAAATACTGCAGCTCCCTGCCTGTATTTGTATGAGAACACCAGCAATTGTATTCAGGTAGCTTTAGGTGCACACTGTGCAAAGGACACAGTACACTAAATGAAAATACTGCAGCTAGCACAATCACCTGCCTGCCTGTCAGTAAATTATGAAGAGAATAACAGGAATGGATCTAGCTAAACTGAATACAGTGTATATATATATATATATACACAACACCTAGGATGCATATATATCCTCTACACACTGTAACTGCAGCTAACTGACTCGTCTGCCTGCTCTATCTAATTCAAATGAGATGACACTATCTCTCTCTCTCTCTCTCTGTCTTTGTTTAACCACCACCGCAACACACTACACAGGGCCGCCACGCAGGCGGCCTTATATAGTGTGGGGCGTGTACTAAACCCCCTGAGCCATAATTGGCCAAAGCCACCCTGGCTTTGGCCAATTACGTTTCTCTGTACAGACAGCGCTGTGATTGGCCAAGCATGCGGGTCATAGTGCATGCTTGGCCAATCATCAGCCAGCAATGCACTGCAATGCCGCAGTGAATTATGGGCCGTGACGTGCCACTCGAATTCGGCGCGAACAGCCCATAATGTTCGCAATTCGGCGAACAACCGAACAGGCGATGTTCGAGTCGAACATGGGTTCGACTCGAACTCGAAGCTCATGCCTACTAACCATTTGCCCTTTTATGTGTACCTTACTTTAAAAGCTAGGTTTAAATTAGGGTGATTGACATTTTTCTTAAACTTAGGAAAAGTAGCCCCTGGCTACATCTGGAGCTAGAAAAATGCAATATTTGTATGCAACATATATTTTACTTAAAAATTTTAAATATATATTTTTTATTTTTGTTTTTGGTCTTGAACATAATTAATAAAGAAAGTATAAACAAAAGGTTCACACAGGGGCGACTCCTCAGGCGACTCGGTTGCCTGAGGAGTTGCGTACCGGTCTGTGCTATGGAACCGTTCTAAAAGTCGCTCCGACTTAGAAAAAGGTTCCTGTACTACTTTTGGGGGCGACGCAGGGCGACTTGCATTGACTTCTATACAGAAGTCATTATGCAAATCGTCTCGGCGGGCGTCTCAAGTCATCTTGAGATCGCCCCGGAAGTAGTGCCGCCCCTGTGTGAACCGGGCCTCAGGAGATAAAACATGTATAGGGCAAATGCAATGTTTTTTCAAGAGGGTTTTTTAGCGGAAGCCAAGTTCAGTCACAAAGTAGGTTGAATATTGTCCGAATTTATGGTGTGTTTGAAAGCACTTGTGGTCTTGTGTGAACTTATTTGGGCCAACCCTTGCCATTCAGGTTCATGCTAATAAAACAGAAATCTAGTCAAAAGCTTGGTCCAAATGTGGATTGAATAGTTTTATATGTCAGGGCCCAGGGTACTGTTAGCTGTCAGTGCACACCTGATTAGAAATGTCATAGTAAAGGAATTACATTTAAAGAAGGGATAACTAATGCGCAAACCACAAGGGTCAGGAATTACCTAAAAAACTAACACAGCAGCTGCCAACATAAAGGTGTTCTCACACTAAGCATATATGATAAAATATAGGTAATATGGTGGTTGCTATTCTTAATAAATAACTAAAATCAATAAATAAATTCCAAATATGATAGGTGCACATTGACAGCACCCATTAACCATATAACATCAAATGTGCAGTTGATAATTGATAGTAATATCAACAATTGTGCAAAAACTATTGAAAATAATGTGCAATAAATAGCAATATATATATGCAAATAACAATTGTGCAAAAGATAGCAAACAAAGTGCAAATGACAGTCCAGAAACTCCCAACAAAGGGAATGTGCATAGTTCTTTGTGTGAAGAAACATACATCCCGGTTCAATGTACCGTATATATTCGAGTATAAGCCGAGTTTTTCAGCAAATTTTTTTGTGCTGAAAATGCCCCCCTCGGCTTATACTCGAGTCATCTTTTTGCGCCTAATCTACCACACTTTGGGGACCCAGTACTTGGCACACATGTAGCCCTACTCTTCCTCTACAAGTGTTCAAAGTTTTTTGTCCGGGGGACCTACGACCAGGGAGCAACGATTTTTCAAATCTGGGCACCCCTTCCATAGACTCCCATGTTAAATGGTAATTTCTCTGGTGAATTTGGGGACCCGGTACCGGCCGGTCGTAGGTCCCCTGGACCCGAAACTTGGCACACATGTAGCCCCATTTCTCCTCTATTAATGTGCAAAGTTTTTTGTCTGGGGAACTTACAGCCGGGGAGCACCGATTTTTCAAACCCGGGCACCCCTTTCATAGACTCCCATGTTAGACGTCAGTCTAGTCATGGACACATTGAGGCATGGGCACAATGAGGCATGAGCACAGTGAGGCATGGGCACAGTGAGGCAGGGGCACAGTGAGGCATGCACATGGACACAGTGAGGCAAAGTGAGGCACAGTGAGGCATGCAGATGGAAACCCTAGGCTTATACTCGAGTCAATAATTTTTCCCAGTTCTTTGTGGTAAAATTAGGTGCCTCGGCTTATATTCTGGTCGGCTTATACTCGAGTATATACGGTATATGAGAAAGTCATAGGCCTCATGTACACTGCTGCTGGTAAACGGACGTTTAGGAGCAGTTGAGCATTTTTTTCAACTGCTCCTGAACCCTCCTCTATGTTATCTTATCAGTACATGTACACTGGTTTGTTTATAGTCGTTTCTAGGCAGTTGTGTTTAGAGGCTTTTTCTTGAACCCAAAAAAATGTGTTCAGAAGCTGTGTTTAGAGGCAGTTGAAGCGATAAGCGCTGCTAAACGCGGCTAAACGTGGCAACTTGTGTTTAGCAGCGTTTCGTTTAGAGGCATTTTTCATTTTAACAAAAAAAAATAGTTTTTTTTCAAATGCTTCTAGACGCAAACGCAGCTAAACGCGGCTAAACGGACGTTTTTAGACACTGGTTTCTAGCTGTCAAGTTAAATCATTCAGGAGAGGTTGAACAACGTCCCGTGTAAATAAAGCCATATACACAGTGCAAAGTAATCCAATTAAGCAATGAATCCAAGCCATGCAGCAAAGTTCATCCAAAATAAAGTGCAAGTGCCACCATCCAGAGGGTTTCCACCATCCACTGTGCGTTACACCGTTTTCCCCAGCCTCTCACCTCATATAACAAACCAACAATCCTCTCTGATAAAGACCCTTTGAAAATGTCACGTGAACAGTGACGCAACGCGTCAGCGAAAGAGCCGGGTGACGCCATTTCCGGTCGCGGCCGAGACCTGAAGTTTTTTATGATACAGCGCTGTTTATTCTTAACCTAATTGTAAGTTACTATGTTTTAATAAATGTAATTATGATAATACTGCACCATGGGGCCTTCCTCTTCCCTCTGCATGTTAATGAGCCTTAATACCCTGTGAGTGTGACTGTGCTGAGGATACCCCGGGAGTCGATCGACCAGTGTGGCATTATCAGAGAGGCTTGTTGGGTTGTTACCGGCATACCTCACTTTTAAGTACACAATGGGTTTTATTTACTAAAGCTGGAAAGCACAAAATCTGTCTCACTTCTGCATAAAAACCAATGAGCTTCCAGGTTTTATTACCAGGCTTAATTTAACAAGCTGGGGTTAGAAGCTCATTGGTTTCTATGCAGAAATGAGCCTGATTTTGGGCTTTCCAGCTTTAGTAAATAAAACCCATTGTGTACTTAAAAGTGGGGTATGCCTGTATATGAGGTGAGAGGCTGGGAAAAATGGTGTAACACACTAAGGAATGAAGTTTAGAGCTTGCCTTTGGCAGCCTGAGACAAAATTTTGCTAGGATAAGCTTTAGTACTTGCAAGTAAAAAACATGAGAGCTGGTGCATCCGTCACATGGTTTGGTAAGTAAATGAGTGAAAAAGCAAAAAACATGAAAACGAATCAGTAACTATTAAAGGCTAATGCCGCGTACACACGACCCTTTTTCCTGTCATGCAAAAAAAACGAAGTTTTTCTCAACATGATTCTTCGTGATTCCTCTCAAGCCTGCCTTGCATACACAAGTTCAGGAAAAAAATGCTTGAGCAAAGCGCGGTGACGTACAACACGTACGACAACACTTACGATGGCTAGTAATGGACGAACATCTAACGGGACGGTTCGCGAACGCCATCG
This sequence comes from Rana muscosa, assembly GCA_029206835.1. Lineage (NCBI taxonomy): Eukaryota > Metazoa > Chordata > Amphibia > Anura > Ranidae > Rana > Rana muscosa. The sequence goes on from CM055127.1 coordinate 77,075,208, forward strand.
CCTCGAACGCGCACAAATGTTTGCGAACCGCAGGTTCGCGGCGGGTCCCAATCATTTTAATGACAGATGAACATTAAAAACCTCCAGGTCATATTTGCAGCCACAAAATACTTACTAGCTGTGCACACATAGTCCCACAACATGGACACAGACATACCAGAAGTATTAAGCAAATCTGCGATCGACAACGACAAGCATGCTTTTTTTATCTGCAAAATTTCATCTATTCAGGAGCGCATGAAGGCCATGGAAGAGACGCAAGGCCAGGCTATGAAGGGGGTGCAGGAGATGATCCTGCTATTGGAAAAGTTGCCATCATTTTTTATCACTTCTCAGAGCGTCCACATCGGCCTTTAACCCGATGTAGTCGGACACCTGTCGGTCTAGGCATTCCCTGATGCTGGATCCGGATGACACCTGTCGATGGGTCGGCTGAAAGAATGATCTCATATCAGAAGTGACCAACACATCTTCAAACCGCCCACTTCTTGCAGGCGCTGTTGGATTGGTACCCGCAACTGTTTCTCTGGGAGTGGAAATTTCTCTGCCAGCGCACGCAAAAGCAGAATGCAGCATTTCTCTAAGCAAGGCCTGGAAGTGCTCCATTCTGACAGCCCTCTGTGATGGTGGTAACATTTCCGGCATTTTTTGTTTGTACTGGGGGTCTAAGTACGTTGTCACGCAGTACTGGTCCTTGCCCTTTGTGCTTTTTATACGGGGGTCCCTCTTAAAACACTGGAGCATGAAGGGCCCCATTTGCACTAAACTGGAAGTGGTGTGGTGGCCTGGCTCCTGCTCATCATCCAGGATAATGTCGTCCTCGTTCTCCTCCCTCCATCCACGGACAACAACAGGGATCCCAGAAAGGTTTAAAGCATGCTCTTCTTGCTCCTCCTCATCCGCCCCGGCACCATCCTCCTCTGACTCCTCTTCAGACTCCTGTTGTTGACTTGTGTCAGATAGAGAAGCCCCCCCCTGGGAATTCATCCAGCATTGCGACTTCCTCATCTTCCTGCTCCTGCTCCTCGACGGCTTGATCAATGACACGACGCAATACACCCTCCATAAAGTAGGCGTAAGGTACGATGGCGCCATTACTGCGACTGACCAGTTTGGTGATCTCATCAAATGGCCGCAGACGCCTGCAAGCGTCGCTCATGAGCAGCCACTGGCGCGGTGAAAAAAAAACAAGCTCCCCAGAACCTGTTCTGCCGCAGAGTTCGTACAGGTAGTCGTTAACTGCACGTTTCTGCTGGAGCAGCCTATCAAGCATATACAAGGTTGAGTTCCATTGCGTAGGGCAGTCACAAATAAGACGTCTGACCGGCAGATTGTGTCGCCGTTGAATGTCAGCAAGGCGAGCCATGGCTGTGTAACATCTTCTGAAATGGGCGGAGATTTTCTTTGCCTGCTGCAAGACATCCTGGACCCCAGGGTATTTGACAACGAATCGCTGCACGACCAAGTTTAAGACGTGTGCCATGCATGGCACGTGTGTAATTTTGCCCTGTTTCAACGCACTCAGCAGATTGGCACCGTTGTCGCACACCACTTTACCAACTGTCAAATTGAGCGGTGTTAGCCACTGATCTGCCTGTGAACGCAAAGCTGAAAGGAGTGCAGGGCCAGTGTGGCTCTTGGCTTCCAGGCACAACAGACGCAGCACAGCATGGCAACGTCTCACCTGGCATGTCGAATAGGTTCTGGGGATCTTGGGCAGCGCAGTGGAAGAGACGGTAGCAGCGGAAAAGGAGGAGTCAGCCGAGGAGGAGAGGGAGGATGGAGTAAGAGGAGGAGAAGAAGAGGCAGGCCTGCATGCAATCCGTGGCGGTAAAACCAAATCTACACGGGTGCCACGGGTTACATGCTTAATGGCCGTCAGAAGGTTCACCCAGTGGGCAGTAAAAGTTATATACCTTCCCTGCCCGTGTTTGCTAGACCACGTGTCTGTGGTCAGATGTATCTTGGCACCGACACTGTGTGCCAGAGATACATTCACTTGCCGCTGAACATGGCCATATAGCTCTAGGGAGCCCTTCTGTGAGAAATATTTCCTTCCTGGGACCTTCCATTGTGGTGTTCCAATGGCCACAAATTTTCGAAAGGCCTCCGAGTCCACCAGTTTATATGGCAGTAGTCGGCGGGCTATCAGTTCTGACAAGCCAGCGGTCAACCATTGGGCAAGAGGGTTATCCGGCGTCATAATTTTTTTACGCTCGAACATTTGGTCACGGAAGCCTGCCTTTTTCCAGAAAAACGTGAGGACGGCATGATTAAAAGGTGGAGTGGAGGACAATTGTGAGGAGAAAGGAGAAGGAGAAGTAGAAGAGGCTGGATGGTGAGAGCCTGGAGTGTGGCTTTGTGGGTTCTGACGGCGTTGCTCCCACTGGGCTCGGTGATGGGAGTTCATGTGCCTTCTTAAGGCGGTCATCCCTAGGTGAGGGTTGGGCTTACCGCGACTTATGCGTTGACTGTAAAGGCTGCAGATGGCAACACTATTGTCAGCAGCGGACACATTAAAAAAAGCCCACACTGCAGAGCCATGTGCTGGCATCCTGGGAGCGCCAGATGTGACCGTACATGGTTGATGGCTCGCTCCTGATACATTAGCAGTCTGGTTTGTCCCTCCTGTGCAATGTAAGTTCCGCCTGCTTCTCCTCCCTATCTGCTGGTCCATCTCTCCCTCTGAACTCCCCTCCTCTTCCTCTCTTGTGGGCACCCACGTGACGTCCCTAGACACGTCATCATCGACTTCACCTTCCCCACCACTATAATTAGAGATCTCGGAGTAGGCAGCAACAGTGGGGACCAACCTCCTTGGGCTGATCTGGGTACTATCGTCAGACTGCTGAGTGGCGGTTGTTGCTTCCTCCTCTTCCTTATCCAATGCCAAGAATTCCTGCGCATCGGAAATGTCTTGTGATGGATCGGAAAATAATTCCTGTGACTCAAGCGGAGGGTATATGGTGCTGGTAGTGTTGGTGGTAGTGTCTTTGGGGGTGCGCACAGCAGAGAGTGAAGAGGGTGCAGATAGAGAGGATGAGGAGGGTGCAGAAGTGTAAGGCTGAGTGAGCCACTCAACCAAGTCTGGTGCATCCTTTGACGTAATCAAATGCACCTTCTGCAACTTCCCACTTTGGCTCAAGCCTGGTGCTCCTGCCCTACCCCTACCACCCCTGCAGAAGGGCCTGCCTCTTCCTCTGCCTGTCATTTTTTAAATGACCCTGTGACAAAAGTCTCTAGAGAAGTGCAGTATATGTGGAAGAAGGTATATAACACCCCGCTTCAATCTGTCATTTTGGGGGGCCACTGGTCTATCACACCAGTTATAATACTTTTTTCTAATTGCGTTTGTCACTCTTTGTAGTTGTGGTATCGCTGCAGAACCCCTCAGCAGTCACAATGCTGCACAATAGAAATGCACTATAATATGCTTTCTATATTTGAAAGTATTTTATACGTGTATTACACCCCTATATAATGCACACCTAATAGTACACCTATACCAGTCCTTAAAAGGACTTTTGCGGACCTATAATCGTTAGCGATTTGTGAAGCTACAGTCTGTCCCTGCGACACACAGCAACCTCTCCCTACACTGACAAAAGACATCTGCAGAACTGCTCAGCAGTAGGGTTGAGCGGACCCGAACTGTAAAGTTCGGGTCCGTACCAAACTTTTTTGTTTTTGGGTCCCGGACCCGAACCCGAACAATTGACTGTATGTTCGGGTTCGGGTCCGGTGTAATGGCGCATTTCTAAAAGCTACAGGGCAGCCAATAAACTTTTGTTTAACTGGTGTGCCCTTAGAAGCCATCACAGCCATGCCTACTAATGGCATGGCTGTGATTGGCCAGTGCAGCATGTGACCCAGCCTCTATATAAGCTAGAGGCACACAGCACAGCACATCACTCTGCTTTTAGACAGTGTAGGGAAAGTTTCCTGGCTGCTGTTGCTGTGAGGGAGAGAATGAAACGATAGGAGTTAGTCCTGATTCTGCAATATACTGAGAGAAAAGATAGAGACAGTGTAGGGCAAGGTTCCTGTTGCTGCTTTCAGGGAGAGAGATTTATCTAGGAGTCCAGATTCAGAGATCTAATAACAGCGATCTGCATAGATTTACCTGGTTGGGTTGCAGTGCACAGTCTTTTTACACTGCCATGAGCCCAGTGCCAGAGAAAATCTAACTTTTATCTGCAAGCTCAGTGCACCAGCACTGCATATGTTACGTTGAGATACACCCTGTACATACTGTGGGTGTATTCTGCTCTTCCAAAAACACCCATTTAGGGCAAAAAAATTAAAAATTGCAGTGTTTTCTGCATATATGCAGGTGTGAGATTTACAATTCATATATATTTTTCTTCTATTGTGCTATTCTAAAAAAATAATTTTAGGACAAAAACATTTTTTTTGAATAGCATTTTCTGCAGTTCTGTAGGTGTGAGATACACCGTTTACATACTGTGGGCGTATTCTGCTCTTCCAAAAACGCCCATTTAGGGGAAAAAAAATTTGCAGTGTTTTCTGCTTATATGCAGGTATGAGATTTACAATTTTTGTGGACCCATATTAGTTAGCGATTTGTGTAGCTACAGTCTGTCCCTGCGACACACAGCAACCTCTCCCTACACTGACAAAAGAGCTACAGAACCGCTCAGCAGTCACAATGCTGCACAGTAGAAATGCACTATACTATGCTTTCTATATTTGAAAGTATTTTAGACGTGTATTATACCCCTATATACTGCACACCAAATAGTACACCTATACCAGTCCTTAAAAGGACTTTTGTGGACCTAATAGCTAGTGATTACAGTCTGTCCCTGCTACACACAGCAACCTCTCCCTACACTGACAAAAGACAGAATGTAAAATGGCAGCCAGATCAGGTCTATTTATAAGGTAGGGGGTATGTCCATGGTCTGAAATGTCTCAATTGGCTGTCCTGTACCACAAGATGGATGTGTCATGGGTCAAAGTTCTTCACAATGTAAAAGAATATGGCGGCCGCGAACAGCGCCATATGTCCGCCGGTTTGGCGAATAGCGAACGCGCAAAGTTCGCTGCGAACCGACCGCGGGGCGAACCGCAAGGCCATCTCTAACGACGGCACTATAAAGGGGAAGTTTCATTAGAATGGCGCCACCCTTTGGCCTGCTTTTGCTGATCTTGTGTTAGTAAAGTTTGGTGAGAGACGATTCGCGCTTTTCAGCCTCCTGCTTTCAGTCCGTTACAGCGTGACGAATGTGCTATCTCCATTACAAACGCTAGTTTTACCAGAACGAGCGCTCCCATCTCATACTTGATTCTGAGCATGCACGTTTTTTTCCCCTCGGAAAAGCATACACACGAGCGGTTTTCGTGACGAGAAAGCTGCTATGGAGCATACACACGCATTTCTCGTCATGAAAAACGGTCGTGTGTACGCGGCATAAGTGTTTTTGGATGTGGATTTCTGCCAGTCACAGGCTGTGTCACGCCCCTCCAGCCTGTGTATTAGAATAACAGGAAGGTGAAGCCACCATTAATCTACAAGTAATATCCAGCCCCATTGTGTTTAGCTGGTTAATGGGAATGGAGGAGGAAGGAGAGTGGGCTGTCATTTACCATTGTCTATATGCCCACATGTGTGACTCAGTTGCCACCATTGCTGCAAAATTCCTGGGGCACATGAACAGAAGGTGGAGATAGAGAGCACTAGGATCAACTAGTTTTTTGCAAAATACAGAAAACAAATCTCATAGTGAGCGAGGGAGTATGAATAGCATTCAATACAACATTTATTGATAGTTTTTTATAATGTGGATTTAGTGACACTAATTTTTAGACTTGTTGTTTACAAGTTTAAATCATTTTGTTTGCTTGAAAATTAATAAGAACCCCCAAACATTATATATATTTTTTCTAATACCCTAGAGAATAAAATGACGGGCGTTGCAATACTTTCTGTCACACCGTATTTGTGCATCGGTTATACAAGCGCTTTTTTTGGAAAAAAATACACTATTCTTAATTAAAAAAAAATAGACAACAGTAAAGTTAGTCCAATTGTTACGCCGAGTAAATTGATACCCAACATGTCACGCTTCAAAATTGTGCCCGCTGGAGGAATGGGGTCAAAAGGACCTCAGATCTCATATTTATGCTAAAATGCAATTAATTTTTTTTTTTTTTTTAAAGTTGTTTGAAAAAAAAAATTCCCTTTAAGAGCTATGGGTGGAAGTGACGTTTTGACGTCGCTTCTGCCCTGCAATTGTATGGAGCCGAGCGGGGGCCATCTTCCCCTCACTCAGCTCCATGCCAAGCAAGGGAGAGGACGCGATCGCCGCTGCTGGCCGCGGAGGTAAGCAGAGGAGGGCGGCGGAGGGCCCTCTCCCGCCACCGATTAAAAGTGATCTCGCAGCAAATTCACCACTGAAACCACTTTTATCTGAAAGCGGACCACCCGCTGAAGAAGTGGATACTGGGGTTATGGCAGCTAGCTGCTGTTATAACAAAGATATTCCACTTCAAAGTGCCGCCGTATAATGACGGCCCAACTCCAGGCAAAAAAAATTAAATAGTGCATCATTTAACTTATGCCTTAGTCTGGATTCCAAACACCTTATACTAAGCACTTCTATAGTGTAATGGATCAAAGTCATTGTTTCCTCTTTGAACCAAGCTAATTTTCTGCCCTGGAGACCAGACATTTTTCCCTTCTTGTTTTCTTCTTGAGCATTGGTCACCTCAGCACCCCTGTGAGTTCTCCTGTCTCTGGAGCCTAAATGAGACAACCCAACTGTTGGAATTTTCCCCTCCACCAATAGAAGGTGTCTATATCATGCAGACAGTCATGTGGACACCCAAAGAAGGACCTCCAGAAGTCAACAGAAGAAGAGAGAAGGATTGGGCTGGTGGCATTGCATAACCATGGTTTTAGGAATGTAAAATAAGCATTTGGATAGTTTTTTTTTCCTTCATACCAGATGCTAGTTAGATGGGGGTGGGAGGAGGCTAGTTAATATCCTGAAGTTGAATTTATAAATTAAAAATGCCCCAACACATTCACAACCCCTCACCTGCTCATAACCACTTACCTAATGTCTCTTGTCACCATAACAAGGTTTTCCGTGAACCAAGCTCTTCCTCCAAACTTCTGGCTTGTAGTGGAGTGATGAGGGTAGAGGAGTGGTAGTGTAGTGATAGTCTCCTGCAGGCCCCTGATGGGAACTTTGAGGAAACATGAATTGTGGGGCACTGCATGTTTCAATAAGCGCACATATCTCTGGTCAGGAGAGCACATACAGGGATTTCTCCTTAGCAGCCATCTAGCTAAAAGAGACACCTGTAAACAGAAGAGGGGGGACAGTGGGTCAAGGATCAGTCTGAAGAAAATAAGGTAAATCTTCAAGGAAGCAGACTATAGATACTATTTAGGTCTGGACTTCCTTGAAAGAAACCAAAAAAATAAATAAAAAATATATATATATATTAATAATTGGGGTTTAGTATCACTTTAATGCATTTACAGAAAATGCCAGATTAAATCTGAAAATTCACTCAATTAACCAATACAATTTTCACAGACTGGGTCTAGCTAGGTCATTGAGAACCTCCTAAAACCTGTGCATATACCTACACAAATTGGTGTTTTATTTTCTGCCTGTGGTTCACTTTAATTTAAAGAGAGACTATTGTGATGTAACAAACAGGAAATTACTCATTAGCTATAAATGAGGAGATGTCACTTATCTACAGAGACAGCACAACTAACTTACGCTGGCATTCAGAACAAAATGTACAATTACATTATCTGGTATAATGTTGGTATTATAAAACACAATTCCACATTCAAAAACAGTTGATTAATTATTAGCAGGTAGGACTGAAAGGTAATTTCAATTATCTTCATAGGCTTCACTTTTCTTTCTGTAATTTTGCTTCCATGACCTGTCTCATTAAAGTCAATTTTAATCCGGAAAAAAAAATGATTCCTTTGGTATGCTTATTAAAGTACAAGGCATTATTTTGTGACATGCTGACAAATTAAGGTGGCACGTCAGAATTAAAATAGGTGAATGTGAACAGTGATTTTTTTCTACAATGAGCCAACTAATTTTAATAAATCTGCTAAACACTATATTAATCTGTTCTCAGCTGGAGGAGAGCTTGAGTTTAGTTTCAGTACAGTACATCGAAAGAAGGATTAAAAGTGAGAAATCATATGTACCAACAGAATTATAATTGTGGAGGGAGACAATCTGTGCTTGGAACAGCAGGAAAATGGTGGATAAAGGGCTAGTCCTGGGGTCCTTCTACGTTGGCCATATCTGCATGGAGTTTGCATGTTCTCACACTGCTTGTGAGGATTTCCCTAAAAAGTGTATGCCTGTGCAAAATTAAAAAAAGCATGTTCAGTACAATTCTGCAATACATACATTTTTCTTCATGTTTTGTCACTTTAAAAAAAATGCTACATAAAATGAAAAATACTCCTTGATCCAGTCAAGGGGCACGCTGCTGGGCACATTTTGTTGTGCCCATCAGCGTGCCCCTTAACAAAAAAATGTGTCCATCAGCATGCCCCTTGACTGGATCAAGGAGTATTTCTCTTTTCATGCAGCATTTTTTTTCAAGTGACAAAACATGAAGAAAAATGTGCCCAGCAGCCCTTAACATAAAATGTGGCCATCAGAGTGTCCTTTAACATAAAATAAGAGGCATGCTGATGGGCATATTTTATGTTAAGTGGGCACATTGATGGGCACACATTATGTTAAGGGAAACACTGAGGGGAGACGGGGCACACTGATGGAAGACCCCAGATGTAAGGGGGCCTTCTGATGAAGAAACATGATGTAAGAGGGCACTCTGATGGGAGGTCCTGATGAAAGGTGGCACTCTGATAGGGACACCTGATATAAGGGGGTACCCTGACGGTGGCAACTAATTTATGGGGGTAGTCTGATGTGGGCACCTAATGTAATGAATTCCTCTGGTAGGGGTACCTGATGAAGGGGGAACACTATTGGGGACATTTACAGAGTATTACCAGAGTGGGTGGAGGAAACAGTAAGAAAAGCGCCAGAGAGAGCGGCTTGCACCATAAAAAAAGGAAAGTAGATACATACTATCTTTCATGGCACAGACTTGTGATTCGCACCTTGGCCGGAAGAACAGTTTAGTGACCGAACCTCCTTGAATTTTAATTCACTACCCCTGTCTTACACTGTAGGTTACACTCCCCTTTCCCCACATTCATAAAATATGGGGGACGTGTTTTGTAGTTCGCACAGGTAACTGGGCAGGACCGATAACACTGCATCAGAGAAGCACACAGATCAACAGGCATTTTTCTCTACTTTTAGTTCCTAAAAGGATAAAACATATGGAGATTTGCATGTGTTGCACAGGTGTTTTTATTTTTTTGGCCCATACATATATTTTAAAGTTCTCTGGTTACCTCAAATATCCCATAAATATATATATGAGTTAAAAAAAATAAGTCTAATGCCGCGTACACACGATCGATTTTCTCGACAGTGAAAACACCGTCGAGAAAATCGACGGGAAAAACGAGGAACGGCTTGTTCCCCTACACACGGCCGTTTTTCCCATCATTTTTTCACTTGGTTGAGAAAAACGACTGTGTGTAGGCTCCCTGGCAGTGTTTCCCTATGGGAAAACTACCACGGAAAAAAATGCCGTGAATCACGACGAGAAAAATTAGAGCATGTTCTAATTTTTTTCGTCGTGATTAATGCCGTTTTTCTCGTTGGGAAAAATGACCAAAAGCCCACACACGGTCGTTTTTCTCGTCAAAGAGAAAAAAAATTATTTTTCCCGATGAGAAAAATGGTCGTGTGTACGCGGCATATCAGACTGTCCCTCTGCTGCCTGCATTATTGTGCTAAAGGTCCCTAGATCTTGGAAATTTTAAGAGTATCCTTCCTGATGGGGGCTGATGTTTAGTGGTCTGTGCAATAAGTTACTGCTATATTATGCAAATAATAAATTCATCAAATGTATATTCAATCAAGATAAATAATAAAAAGTACTTTTAACCATTGAACTTTTTTACTTTTTCGAATAGAATAATAAATTGTACTTTGGAACTTATGGAAACATTATACTTATTATACCATGTACAATGGTCTGATTTACAAAAAGATGAGCAACCAGCTAGACTCCTTGCTTTATCTAATATAATGGAACCCACTTTAAAACTTGAAAAATACTTTACCAAGATTGCAGTGTATAAATACATTTACCATACTTTTTTTTCCAAAGTTGGTCATGTCTGCTGTCTTCCCGAGTACTTTAGTAATAGACAGAGCGCTTGTCAGGGTCATATTCTTGGCTTTCAAAGTTCATCCTAATGCTTCTTCCATACCAAACAGCACTTTCACCATGCAGTTAATGGAAGCAGAACTACAGCAGTAAAGTTCTAAGCCTAAATAAGATGGCTTTAAAGCATTGCTGTATTTCATTAGAAATAAAATAGAAACTTAAGGGTATGTCTGAACAACATAATAAAAGAAAAAACACATTAAGTAAATTTTTCCAATACATGTGCATTTTACCTGTTTTGTTCTCGTTAAAACTTCTGTTGATCTGCCAGAAATCCAACCTCATAACTTCCTGTTTAAGCTGCCAATTCAGTGCCCCTGCTGCACTTGACCGGTTCCCGACCGGCTCACGCTGATATACTGCCTCAGAACTGCTCCCCTAGGCGAAATCCAGTACGGGTATGTCATTCTTTATTTCAGCCACCAGAGGGGGCGTGTGGGCGCCCGATGCATGGCGGGGAACCCGATGAGCATGGCTGGCGGGCACAATCGCCAAAAAATGTCATTTGTTTGGTTTTATAAATGTCATTATTGCTGCAGTAGGTTCTATACAGATGTGCCACTTTACAGGCAGACTAAGGGAACCCCCAGGCACTAGTTTTAAAGGATTTTTTAGTTTTTTCTTTTTATTTCTCATTTTTATGGTTTCACTTTCACTTACCCGGACCCCCATAACCATTGTATGCCCAATTTTTTGCATATAAGCCTTAAAAATGGGCACATTTGGTTTTTCCAGTTCGGGTCCCGTTAGACTTCAATGGAGTTTGCTGCGAACTGAACTGGGGGGTGTTCAGCCCATGTCTATTAGAGACAATGGGGTTGATTTACTGAGGCAAATAGTCTGTGCACTTAGGGCACCCTTAAGTGCACTGCAAGTGCAGTTGCTCTAGATCTGAGGGGAACATGCATGTAAAATAAAAAAAACAGCATTTTTGTTTGCACATGATTGGATGATAGAAATCAGCAGAGCTTTCAATCATTTCAGAGCTTTTCCTCAGATCTAGTGCAACTGCACTTGGTGTGGCAGTGATCAGGGACACTGTAACTGGGGTGACGGTGATCAGAGACACTGAACTTTTTTTGTTACATTTTTATTTTATTTTCTTTTTTAAATGCTATCACCAGAGCAGTGTGTTGTCACCAAAATGACACCTTTGAGAAAGTGATCATGATTTTTTTTTTTTTACACTAAGACTGCTTATTTAAGTGATGATTGATGTAAAACTAATCATTTTAAATTCAATTGCTTTCATTCATGATTCATTGTTTACTATTGTGATGCTGTGATTAGCCCGCCCCTGTACCATGTGATCACTGTGACCAATCACAGAGATCACAATAGTAAACAATGCTATCATGAATGGAGGGCATGTGATCACTGTGACCAATCACAGAGATCACATTGTACCTGGGCCAATGACAGTGACCTGGTATCGAGTACTGTGATCTGCTATATCTGGTGAACAGATCTTGCCACTACATGTAACATGTGTCTAGTGAACTAGAGAGCACTCACCCAGCTGTTTATGTACATTGGTCAGGTGGGTTGTGGTAAAATAAGTAAGCCCAGCATTACCTTTATGCTTTGTAGAAGCTGTGGCTGCCTTTACAAGGGAGTATGTCATCTGACTGATTTAACTGACTTAAGTTAAAGTGGTTATAAAGTTAAAAGGTTTTAACATAATGCATTCTATGAATTAGGGTAAAAAACCTTTCAGTAGCTGTTCCTCCATACGCCCTCCCTAAGTCCTGTGTCCGTCTGCAGGTCTCCTCTCTCACAATCTTGTCTGAAATGCTCAAATCCTATGAGGATGGAGTGGGAGCTGAGGCAGAGCTGTCTATATATGCACACAGTCCAACTCAGGAGTGAGCATGGCATTGTGCTACCATATGGAACAGCTTCCTGTGGTGGCACACAGAAGAGGTGGAGCACAAAGCGACAGTGGGGGACCCCAGAAAAGGACAGGAAAGTATAACTTCTCTTATTTTAGCAAAAAAAAAACATTATAATATAATTCACTCCAAGGTATGATATATTGATATACCGGTATGTAATATTACCTATTCATCTGTTTAATATATTTCTAGTATGAGTTTTGGACGTATGAAAAACACATACAGTAATAGATTTTTAAAAAAATCACAGATTTTTTTTTAGTCAAAAGCGGAATTGAGGTACATATATTTTACACACCAAAATGCTTAATTTTTTTTATAGGGAGAGTATAGTGTATTTTAGACAGGCTCGTATTTTAAGTCATTTTGCAGTGTTTAACTTAAAAAACACACATATATGCAGCTATGCAATACCTATTACATCAATAAATGTACTTTTAATGCAGTATAAGTATCTGAATTTGAATTGGTATCAGCCTCATGTAGACCCTCTACATCAGACCTCAAAGAAGGGGGGGGGGGGGATTTAGCACAAGGAACCATCAAATATGCTGCAGTCCAAGGAGCATGATGATAGGAGAAAAGAACAATGTGGTAGAGATATGAGCTAATTAGTGTGATGCTTCTCCTTTCACTGACAAACCACAGGAGGGGACCAGTAGGTGAAAGCAAAATTGTAGAATATAGAAGAATCCGGTCCCCTCCCCTGCTTGCAAACCGGAACCATATAAAAGCAAGCTATGTATGGCAGCATCAAGGCTCTAAATGCAATTTAACTACTAAAGGCTGGGCTGGGTACAATGACTCTGCCTACCTGATATCATCCACACAAGGAATGCATTGATTTTAATGAGTCAAATAAAGCAGGTCTGATAAATAAATATCAAAGTCAGATAAATGGATATCAAAGATATCTGACACTAGCATGACTAGTAGAATCATCATCTTAGTTTATAGGAGGAAGCAATCACCAGCTGATATTGTCACGTGACTTGTAACAGAGACTGACGTGTAGAAGAAGACCTCTCTTACAGCCCTGGCTCAGGGGCCACTGGGGTTGCGACAGTGACTGTGAGAGCACAGCGAGGCAGGAGTGCCTGCAGAATTCCTTGTTAATGGTAGAGATGTGCAGCTGATGAGTTGCCAGGCCAGGCTGGGTGGTGAGCAGCAGTAGGCAGCAGAAGCAGCAGGTGCGGATGCACAGCGGATGCAGGACAGCGTCACCAGGTACTGGATGGAGCAAGGTCAGGCAAGCCGGGTCAATCACAGATAATCAGATATGGCATAAGCAGTAAGCAGAGATTAGTCAGTATCAGCCAGAATAGCAGGTATAGCAAGGTTAAGGCAAGCCAGGTTCAGGACTGGAGAGAAGCACGCGTAGATATATTGGGGATGGAAGTCTCACAGCCTGCAACTTCAATTGTTGATAGGAGGCTTACTTTTGAACCAAAAGAAACCTTGAGACGGCCTCAAACTTCCTCACAGCCACCTAGGGGTGCACCACCTAGGATCCCTGAACCTCGGGGCAAACCTCAGGCTCAGATGCCACATGCTATTTATCCTCCTACTGTTAGAGGTGGAGGTTTTAGAAATGGGGGAAAGGGCCCCCATCAGGGTTACCCCACGCCATATGGAAGTCCGAGGGGACCAGTTGGCGGCTGGCGTGACCATCGCGATTTTTATCACGAGGGTTACCAGAATGAATACAGGACGCCCACTCGTACTTCCAATAGATACCCTCCAGTGTCAGATGGCCGTATGGGAGAGTTTTATCGCGGTCCCTATGGTTATCAGGAAAGAGATGAGGATCAATGCAACCAATCCCCATATAATTAAAATTATGGAAATTCAGGTTCCCCTTACCATCCGGGTTTTCACAGGGCTTCATTTGGAATACCCAGGAAACCAGGGAAGAAGAGAGGCACCAGAGGGGGTTGGAGGGTCCAGGGCAAAAAGGAAAAAAGAGTGTAGTTGGCTCTGGGGTTTTCAATTTGAGCTCTGCTAGCCTATCAGATGAGGAGAAGTTGGTATGATAAGGGTCTGAAATATGTCCCTCTGAGACCTTTGAATAGGTTCTCCACATTTATAGACGTGCAGAAGTTCATCAGAAAGCTGAGTATCCAGAGGCATTTTCTGACCTTCCCCTCCAACAATACCTCCATAGTGAATGATGGACATGTCCATACTAGACTGTCCAACCCTTCACTATTTAATCCCCCAGGGACTATGGCACCTTCAATCAGTGTTTTCCGTAGCCTTGTATTGCAGGATTTGGACAAATTACCATCCAAAAAAGTCCATACCAATCCGAAATTAAGAGCAGGACTGAAGCTTCTTTGTGAACGTAATAATCTTATCATCTTATCATCCGTCCAGCCGACAAGGGTGGTGCCATTGTTGTGCTGGACAAGGATGTTTATATCAAGGAGATGGAATAGATACTGGGAGACTCTAGCACGTATAGTCGGATCCAGTCAGACCCTACTGTGCACTACAAGAGAGCCCTGACCGTGCTGGTCGTCGAGGGCTTCTCTTTGGGTATATTGGACAAAAAAGAGAAAAGTTATCTCATACCTGTAGCACCTCGCATCCCAGCGATCTACTATCTCCTGAAGGCCCATGTCATGACATGATGGGCGTGACGCTATGTCACATGATCGCCGCTCTCACGTCGTGATCACACACTATAGGCTGCTGGTCGTCTGTTTACATACAGCCTTGACGACGCGCCGTGGTGTGCACCCAATCTGATACCTTCTTTGGTTCACATGACCCCCGGGGTCACATGATTGTCCGGATGAGCTTTCCATTGGGCACTTCCTCTGCAAATTCCCGGTCACGTGACCCCAGTGCGGGCCCCAATTTCCAGGTTTGTGATCGTGGCTTTTTCGTGCCATTGGCTGCTATAAGTCGCCTTGTGACACAGCGCGTGATGATTAGGTATCATTTTGACGCTCTCTCCGGTCCAATCATGTGCCCCGTATTACTTCTATGCATTGGTGGGTTATTTTTGTTCATTTGTCATAGACTTTAATGAGTTTATGTTGAGGCGTTGATTGGACTGATACTGTAACATGATAGATTGGTTGAAATTTGGCGGGCTTTTTGATGGTATGTTTGCCATGTGTTATCGCTTGCCATTTCCTGGTTCTATTGAATTTGAACCAGGAAGGGCTTGTTCCTTTTGTGGGGATTGGCTCTCTATGAGGAAACACTACAATGTTTTGGTCATGTGACCGCTGTTTGTCCAATCACAATGCCCCTTTTTATGAAATGCTGTTCTATTGGTTGGCCACTGATTATGACCTTCCTAGTTTTTCTATATATATATATATATGGCAATTTGGGGGAGCAGGTTGATGCCCCTGTAGACGTCCTGTTAGGAACGAAACGCGTCGGGTTATGCATTTTGCTTCTCATGTTGCCTTTTAATATATGAAGTGTGATCACTTTATTTTGTATGTTGGTGTTTTTTTGATTAAAAACCCATTTAAGACCTACACCATTGGAGCCCCCTATTTTTTTCTTCTCTTTGCATGAATTTGGTGAAGAAAAGTTTTTTCAGTTTTCTCCAGCTGGTCCTTTTGCAATACCCTTGTCGGGGTATCCATTTATTCAAGCTTGATTATATCCCATTGTCCGGTGGAGTACCAGGATCCAGAACACCAACTCTTTGGTAAGACCTTCAGCTTTGAGGTAATTGGCGGCTGATGAGTATTGGATCCATCGGTTTCATTTTGGATTGAGGACATCCGACTGCCCAGCGGGCACACCTCATCACTCATCAGAGATTCGGTGACCTTCCTGTGGAGCAGTCGTTTGGGATACTCTTAAGCTCGATTGATCCGATTGATCCTCTGTCGTACGACATTCGGGTCCAACGTTTCTGGTAAGCGCACATGTATGTCATCATTCACGTGAAGAATTGTGCCGAGATCTCTTTATCCATTCCATGTTATTCACCCATTTTTTTGGACACTTATCACTTTGTTTAGTGGTTCACATATTGGACATTTTGTGTATTGGGTTGGGCATTTCCAGCCTGCCCCTTCCTTGTGTATTAATTTATGGTCACATTTGAGATATAGTCCAGTTTTCACTGGTCTACACGTAGCTCTGCACTATTACCCTCCATTTTGTTTGAATTTGTCACATTCCAGTGCAGATGCTTCACCTCCCTCTGCAGGGTTGTTATTATTTATATGTTTTTGGGTAGCGCATTTATTTCTTTTTTCACTAAAGCCAGGTTCAGGACTGGAGAGAAGCAAGCGTAGTCAAGGAAGCCGGGTCAAACACAGGTATTCAGATGCAGCATCAGACTCAGGTAAAGCTGAAGATCAGGCAGCACTGCACTAGTGCAGCTGCTGACTTTATATAGGCCATTTGGAGGCAGCATTAAGCATTTTAGCACATGTGCGCTTGCCTGTTCATGCTAATGTTCCCGTGCATGCACATGTGCGGTAGCCTATGCCCGGCAAGACGGGCATCTGCAAATGCACGTCTGTGCATGCATGTCTGCCTTTGCCTAGGAACTTCGGCTGCACTAAGGCCAGCATGTCCCTGACAGATATATTATGTTTATTGTTTTCTTTATTGGAGAATTTAGCTATGTTAATAAGTCTACTGTTATTTGGATTCATTTTCCTCATATGTTGTGCTGTGGAGTTTACTCCTGCTGCTTTATTTCTTGGTTCTGCATTGTACATGATGACATTGGAAAGGGAAATGCTTGCCAGGATCCTGCACTGAACCCAAGAGCTCTCTGGTGTTTGGCTGTAGCTCTTTTTGCTGTGCCACCTAAGCTCCCTGTCTTATCCATTGGACAATCTAACTTTGTATCTTGTTTCTGGTGAACCCTGAACTCTTTGCTCTTCCATGAACTTCCTGATTGATTTCCAAGATATATAAGAAGCTAGGGTCTGACTGGGCCCACTGCATTCCTCCCACAACTAAAATATCACTTTTACATGAATTAACCCTTTAATTAAGTGAGCCTCTAAATTAAATATGGCTTGATTTTTTTATTTTATGGCTTTGGCATTTCACTAATTAAATTAATGTGTTGCCTGAGTTTGCTCTTTCAATGAAAGCTCATTTACCCAACTTGGCTTTATGTGAACTTGTTACAAATTTTTCATTTCCTTCATTAAACCGTTTTTCCTTTTTTCTTTTTTTTACCAAATGATAAGGAGAATTATTATGTGCCACCACTATTCTCTCTTTGACCATCCCACTGACAAAACAATGTAAATTCATAATGGAGAGTAGACGCTTTCATAATTAAAAAAAACGTTGATAACTCATTGTAGCAAAATAAAAAATCCACCACAGTAAAATATTATCTTGTCTCTTCTTGTGACAATCTTAATGTTGTAATGAGAAACAAAATAGCCATTTATCACCTTAAAAACCTAGAGGCAGTCTGTAATGAGGAGAAGAAATGGAGCAGTTTAGTGAGAGAACAGTGATAGAAATACACAGGCAAAAATGCTGCCTGACAATAAAACGTTGCATAAAAGGAAGATTGCACTTAGTATGCTCTATTACCCATCTGACAGTGGTTTATAATATCTGGGAAGTAGCTTCATTGAACTTTGTGACTTAAGTGAAATACTAGCTGCAGGTTTGATGAACATCCCTTAGGATTGCTCGCGGTGACCAAAAAAGTACCATCACAAGGCAAGGTGAGAATCGTATCTGAATCTGCGCCAACTAAGGACATAAGATGAGGTTTGTATCTCCTTGTTTTTTTAGATGCTTCATGCAAATGTTATCAGAGGATGGAAAACAGATACATAATCTGCTTCTCAGCACCTTTTCCTTAACAATTAAAATCATAAAACCATAATTTCGGGAAAGGAGGGGTTAAGTTCCTTTGTCATTAAAAAAAAGATCCTAGGAGGTATAAAGTACCTGATTGTGTTTGATAATACGGTACACGCAAATTTAAAGCAGGACCCAACTGTTTCTAAGGCACCACAAACACAAAAACCTATTTAAATTATTTTAAATATTCAAAGCAAACTCACCCATCTATCAATGTCTCCATGCTTCTTTTTTTTTTTTGAGAAATAACTTTGTAAAGCATCCCTTAGCATTTCTAGACATGACCACCTTGATTAAAGGCAGATGATTCATGTAGTATGTAGGCAGCTTGCCTACAGCTATAATAGTAAGTTACTGGCTGGCCCAGACTTAAAGGGGGAAAGAGTTAAATGTGTGAGCTTCGGTTCCCGGGCTTCTTGGTTCCAGCCTGCCCACCTGTTATATAAAAAGGGAGAAGGCTGGGGTCGAGGGTCTTTTTGTTCTTGTTCTGGCCCGCTCCAGCTGAACTTTTCTCAACTTTGGCCAAGACATGCTGTGAATCGTGTGGAAGAGGCACAGGGGTTCTGGAGAAAATCCAAGCATGGGAAACACAGGCATGAACTACTACCTTACAGAGGTATCCCTGGGCAGCTATTCAGTTGTAGTTAGGGTCAGGTTATGGACTCTGTTCACCCTGAACTTTATTATTAAAATACTTTTAAGTAAAGTTGCATTCGGTTGTTTGAAGTTATTCAAAGAAGTGCATGTTGGTTCTGTTATATCAAAAGAACCAGGGTCTGTAAAGCACATGTGGGGTATGAAGTTTAGCTGTAACAACAAGTCTACTCGGTAAGTCAAGAAGAGAAACAGTGTAGTTGCTATGAGTAACCAAGCACTAGTTCGAGACACAACACAATGAGTCACTAAGCATGGTACCTGGTAAAGGTGACGGGTCCTTCAGTAGCAAGGGGGTCAATGTTCTGACTCCCTCCCTAGCGGTCGGTTTCCAGTTTCAACCAGAATCGAACCTGAGTTACAGAGATCCATGGGCTGGTCACATGGGTATGGGAAAGAAGGAATTAATAAGTGCAGGTATGAATACTGTGCTATGTGCATGGGAGGACCCCATTCTGTTACTGGGAGTGAGGTAACAGAGGTACGCTGGACTGGTGGAGAGGGCATGGGCTCAGCGGTGTCCTTCCTAATGCAACGTACATCGAGTTACAGTGTGGAGTGATAGGGGACGGTACTTTCAGATGAATTTTGCACTTTTATTGCACAGTGTGAAGGCTCATCTCTAAGTTGGGATCTGCCCTAATGTTATACTTTTCACATGACCGCAGTCCCTGTCTGGTCCCGGGCATTGATGAGCGCGCTCCATGTGATAGGTACCCCCACATGCAGAGCGAAGGGGTTCTGCCCACAAGAATTTACTTCCTTGAATCCATCCGCCCTTAGCTTCAGAATGCAGGCTGGAAGGTGGGCTTAGCTGAGAAAGCCCCTCCCCTCCTACTCCAGATGAAAGAATAAAAAATGCCCATATTAAGACCCCTGGGATGTATGGCAGAACTTTAGCCTAGGTCAGAAACTAGGAAGCGCCTAAAGAAATAAAAGACAAAGTAAATGTAACATGCCTATCTATATATTCCCTAAGGCTAGCAGCAAAAGAATTAAAAAATAGTTAATTTTGAGTGAGCAATTTCAGTTCCACTTAAACTTGCTCCCTACATTACAGAATGCCAGCCAGTTCTGAACTATCAACATTCCAGCAGCTTATAACCCCCTGTCCGGAGTGTCTAGCGCTCCTGCTCCTCATTCCAGCATCCGGGTTTTAGCTATGGCATTCTTCCTGTCTTTGTCCACCTGATTGATGTGGTCAGTCTCTGGGTGGAAACTCAAACCTATTATAAACCAGCTAAACCCTCACTTAGATGCTTGTTAGGGCTAGTGCAAGGATTTTTGAAACCCTAGGCGAAACCTCACTTTGCTGCCCCCTGGCTCCACCACTGACTCCACCCCCTTTGCCCTGCCCATGTATACGGTGGAGGTGCTGGCAATGGAGATTTTTGTGGCACCTCTCCACCAATTTTTTCAGCTGTGGTCCGCAGGCCCGCACCTGCGCCTCTGGACCAATTTCTGAAGACAAATAGTTGTGGCACACCAGCCATGGTCCGTAGCTATATAGACAGGCTAGGGTAGTATATGGACAGGCTGAGGTAGTATATAGACAGGCTAGGGTAGTATATTAATGGGCTAGGGTAGTATATAGATGGGCTGAGGTAGCATATAGATGGGCTGAGGTAGCATATAGATGGGCTGAGGTAGTATATAGATGGGCTAGGTAGTATATAGATTGGCTAAGGTAGTATACAGGCGGGCTAAGGCAGTAAATATATGGGCTGAGGTAGTATATAGGTGGGCTGAGGTAGTATATAGATGGACTGAGGTAGTATATAGATGGACTGAGGTAGTATATAGGCGGGCTGAGGTAGTATATAGATGGGCTGTGGTAGTATATAGTCGGGCTGAGGTCATTTATAGATGGGCTGAGTTAGTATATAGATGGGCTGAGGTAGTATATAGATGGGCCTGGGTAGTATATAGATGGGCTGAGGTAGTATATAGGCGGGCTGAGGTAGTATATAGATGGACTGAGGTAGTATAAAGATGGACTGAAGTAGTATATAGATGGACTGAGGTAGTATATAGGTGGGCTGAGGTAGTATATAGATGTGCAGAAGTAGTATATAGGCGGGCTGAGGTAGTATATATATGGGCTTTGGTAGTATATAGATGGGCTAGGGTAGTAGTTTATAGACATGCTGAGTGTGCTGGGGGTCCTGCTGGTCAGGCGTGTTGGTCCCGGTGGGACAGTGAAGGTGTACGGAGGAGCAGAGTGGACATATGGCTGGATGGGTCCTCCTCTGATGAGCACATATGCGGAGCGGACAGAGAGTGGGGAGCTCCTTCTATGGAGCAGGACTGGCTGTGAGTGGCAGTCTGAGGATCCGGGACAGACACAGAGCGGACTGCTACTTCCAAGTACCGGAGGAAGAGCCCGGTCTGGCTGGCTAAGCCAAGATGTGGATTTGATGTACAGCGATCTGTTGGGCTGTGTGTTGGGGCTCAGGATACATAGCTGGGATCTGATGGGACTGTCAGGTGAGGGGACCAGCCCGATGCATTGAGTCCAGATACCCACTGTACCTGCTGTGCCGGTGATAAGGAGGATAGCGCTTGCCAGAGCCTTGTGGTGCAGGCAGGAAGGAGTAGAGGGGCCCAAGGGGTGGTAGGGGGCTGAGCAGGGGCGTGAACAGCAGTGCCTAGTTTCAGCTTTATAATTGAACTACCGGGCCTCTGTGCCCAAGAACGAGCCTTCAGGACCCGCGTGATCTCAGTGAGAGCCACCAATCAGAATCTGGGGAAGGTGGGCTTGCTGGAGTACTTCATGGAGGCTTTCTTTGACAGCCGCTTCTCCTGATGGTGACCCTGGTGGGGAACATCGGCAGGCCAGCGGCTGTGGCTGTGCCCTAGGCAGCAGTGCACTCTAGGCGGCTGCCTAGTTTGTATAGTGGTAACACCAGCCCTGCATATACATCTGTTCACTGATCCCTCACATTACCTTGGGTGGTACAATGAATCAGAAGGCTCTTGTGTCTAATGCCTAATGATTTATATTTCCATTGCCACTATATTTGCCATTGTGATGCTGTCCATTGTAAAATGCGCTTCATGATATTTATTTCATAATACTAGTTTAGCCCTGTGTGACAGCAGGAAGGTAAAGTCACCTGGTTGCATCCAGGGGGGTAGATATATTTCTCCCAGATTAAGGCTTTATGCCGACTTATACAACTAGGGAGTTGATGAAGCCCAGCTGAGGCTAGTGGGCTCATGAATGACTCATACCTCTAGGGAGAGTGCTGGGCGTCGTGAGGCAGGGAGTTGATGAGACCAGCTGAAGCTTGTCAGCTCATTTAGGCCTCTATAAGAACTCCCAGATTCATTAGGTGTTAGCTCATGCCTGGAACCAGACCTGTGTGGACTGTCTAGGGAGAGTGAACCCCTGTGCGGTGAGGCAAAGCCTGTGTGGCTATTTGTTTGGACTTTTACTAAACCAGGGACTTAGGGACTAGGACAGCACCAGGCTGATCCCAGTTGTTAGTTTAGGAAACCTGCATGTTTAGTCAGAGGTCAAACTGACCAGGATTTATTTTGTTTATGTTTCTTTTTGGCTTTGCTGTGTTTTTGTCACTGTACATAGAGAAATAAACCGCACCTTTTGATTTTGAAAACCACAACCTCCGTCTGCTGGCCCTGTTTTTGTGTGGGGAGCCCAACCAGGGGGTCACACACACCCGCTACCGAGTTAACCCCCTCACAGTTGGTGGAGAACCAGTGGCAGTTTTTTTTAAGCCAGCATGGAGGAGATACTGAAACAGCTGGCTCTAGCAAATGCCAATCAACAGCAGACAAATGCAGGTTTGCAAAGGAGCCTTGCAGCCCAGCAGCAAGCTCATCAACAAGCCCAGCAGCAATCTGAGGCCCGCTTCATAGACCTGTTACAGAAGCAAGAGCAGAGACTACAACAAATGGAAGCAGTAATGCAGCAACGTCCGCAGACCAGTGAGGAAAGCCGTCCCACTAATACCGCGTCCTTTGGGGTGAGTCGTTTATTGACAAAAATGACTGGAGAGGATGATCCAGAGGTATTTTTGACCACATTTGAAAGGACTGCTGAAAGAGAAAAGTGGCCTGAGGAGCAGTGGGCTGGACTGGTGGCTCCTCTGTTAACTGGTGAATCGCAGAAGGCTTACTATGACCTAGAGCCTGACCAAGCAAAAGACTATGTGATGCTAAAAGCTGAAATATTGGCAAGGCTGGGTGTCACCCTGGCTGTCCGGGCTCAGCGTGTGCATAACTGGACTTTCCAGCTTGGAAAACCCCCCAGGTCTCAAATGTATGATCTCATTCACCTGAGCAGGAAGTGGCTACAGCCAGAGACTTTGTCCGCACCAGAGATTGTGGAACGTGTTGTAATGGATCGGTTTTTGAGAGCTCTTCCTACTGCCATACAAAAGTGGGTAAGCCATGGAGACCCAGAGACGGCCGGTGGTCTTGTGGATCGTGTAGAGAAATACTTGGCTACAGAGAACCTGACGGCCTCTTCCAGAGACTCTCGGACTTTCCACCCTAAGACCAGACCATCCCCAGGGGCGGATAAGAGGATTCCAAGGGGTGAGGGTGGAGAGAGTGAGAGGGTGGGAGCTCTACCCAAAGTTTGGCGAGAACAGCCTGGGAAGTCAGGGGCTCAAGAGGCAGCCAAATGGATTGTTTGCTACCGCTGCCGGCAAGCGGGACATATTGCAGCAAATTGCCCGGTTGTGGAGGAACCCATGCAATGTGACTTTCTGATGGACAGACGTCAGTCGCTGTGTGCGACATTCGCATGCACTGCCATTCGGGGAACTGAGAAACATTTATGCAAAATGTGTATTAATGGTAGAAATGTTGTGGTATTACTGGATTCAGGTAGCCTTGTGACCCTGATAAAGGCTGAATTAGTTAAAACAGAGGTCTCTGGGAATAGCAAGGTAGCTGTTATTTGTGTGCATGGGGACACCCGAGAGTATCCAGTGACTACAGTGTGTTTCGAGACCCCCAAAGGTACCCTCTCTCATCCAGTGGGGTTAGTATCTCAATTACCGCATGATGCCATTGTGGGAAGGGATTTTCCGAAGTTCTGGGAACTGTGGGATGATCCTGAGCCCCCCACTGGTGCCCCTATGTACCAGGAATGTGATAGCCAGAACTCCTCTGAGAGTGGTGAGGACTCTCCAGAATTTCCCTTGTCAGTATTGGCAGGGGAGACTCAAGAAACTGGAGAGGAGCCCACCTCCTCAGACGAAAACCTACCGTCTGTGGAGTTTTCTGATCTGGAGGTTCACAGGGAAAATTTTGCCACAGAACAGTTAAAAGACCCCACCCTAATAAAGGCACGGGAAAACGTAGCGGAAATAGATGGCGAGTTAGTGAACCCAGATAATACCTGCACTTACCCATACTTCAGCGTAGAGAAGGACCTACTGTATCGGGTGGCAAAAAGGGCAGAAGAAACCGTTGAGCAGCTTGTGGTGCCCAAACCTTACAGGAAGTTGGTGTTGGAGTTGGCCCATGGGCACATTCTTGGAGGTCATCTGGGGACAGAGAAAACCCGAGAGAGGGTATTACAGAGATTCTATTGGCCTGGGGTGATGAAGGACATAGAAAATTATTGTTCCTCCTGCCCTGTGTGTCAGAGGTCGGCCCCGATGCCACATTTCCGTAGCCCGCTGGTCCCTCTACCCATCATTGAGGTCCCGTTTGAGAGAATCGCAATGGATTTGGTAGGTCCTATAATCAAGTCCGCTAGGGGGCACCAGTACATATTGGTTATAATGGACTATGCCACCCGTTATCCAGAAGCGATCCCTCTCAGAAATACCTCGGCCAAAACCATAGCCAAAGAGCTATCTCTTGTTTTTAGCCGGGTGGGTATTTGTAAAGAACTGCTTACGGACCAAGGTACACCCTTTATGTCCCGGGTTATGAAAGAGCTGTGTAAATTGCTCAAAGTGACGCAATTGCGTACATCTGTGTATCACCCCCAAACCGATGGGCTGGTTGAAAGATTCAACAAAACCCTAAAACAAATGTTGAAGAAAGTGGTGGATAGAGATGGAAAGGATTGGGACTGTCTACTTCCTTATTTGATGTTTGCTATTAGGGAGGTGCCCCAATCCTCTACGGGATTCTCCCCCTTTGAGTTACTGTATGGGAGACACCCAAGAGGGCTGTTGGATATTGCCAAGGAAACTTGGGAAAGTGAGAGTTCTCCCCACAGGAGTGTGATTGAGCATGTTGCCCTGATGCAAGATCGAATTGCACAGGTAATGCCCATCGTGAAGGAACATTTGGCCCAAGCGCAGTTGGCACAGCAGAGAGTGTACAACCGTGGAGCAAAGACCCGTACCTTTTCCCCGGGGGATAGGATATTGGTACTTGTCCCTACGGTTGAAAGTAAATTCCTTGCCAAATGGCAAGGCCCCTACGAGATAATGGAAAAAGTGAGCGAAGTGAATTACAAGGTCAGACAACCAGGAAGGCGAAAGCCCGAACAGATATATCACGTTAATCTGTTGAAAGCCTGGAGGGATAGAGAGTCCCTAGTCGCAGAAACTTGGTCACCAGCTCAAACTGGTTGCATGATTCCGGAGGTTGGAATAGCAGCCACCTTGTCACAACCCCAACAACAGGAGGTTAAGGAGTTTGTGCTTCGCAACAAGGAGGTGTTCTCTGAGCTGCCGGGACAAACATCTGGGGTAGAGCATGATATTATTACCCCGCCCGGTGAAAGGGTGAAGTTAAAACCCTATCGGATCCCAGAGGCCCGACGGGAGGCAATACGGGAGGAAGTACAGAAAATGCTGAACTTAGGGGTGATAGAGGAGTCCCAAAGTGATTGGTCTAGTCCCATTGTGTTGGTGCCTAAACCGGATGGGAGCTGGCGATTTTGTAACGATTTTCGTCAGTTGAACAAAGTTACAAAATTTGACACCTACCCCATGCCACGTATAGATGAGTTGATCGACCGGCTGGGAACAGCCCGATACATGACGACTCTTGACCTCACAAAAGGGTATTGGCAAATTCCCCTGGCCAAGTCGGCCAAAGAGAAAACCGCATTTGTAACCCCAGACGGGGCGTTCCAATATAAGAGAATGCCGTTCGGGTTACAGAATGCGCCGGCCACATTCCAGCGGAAAATGGACCAGATACTGAGGCCCCATCGGAAGTATGCTGCGGCTTACCTGGATGACGTAATTGTCCATAGCACAGATTGGGCCTCACATCTGCCAAAAGTGCAAGCAGTCCTAGACTCTATCCGGGAAGCGGGGTTTACGGCTAACCCCAAGAAGTGTACCATTGGGCAGGAGGAGGCCAAATATCTTGGGTACACCATTGGCAGGGGAGTAATAAAACCCCAACTCAACAAAGTCGAGGCCATCCAGAGTTGGCCACGTCCCAACAGCAAGAAGCAGGTACGAGCCTTTCTGGGAATCGCGGGTTATTATCGGCGCTTCATTCCCCACTTTGCTTCTAAGGCTGTGCCCCTAACCAACCTGACGAAAGGGAAAGGGTCGGTCATGATTAAATGGACCCCCGAGGCGGAGGCAGCATTCCAATTCTTGAAACAAGCCTTATGTAGCCAGCCAGTGTTGTACTCACCCGACTTCTCTAAAGACTTTGTCGTACAAAGTGATGCGTCAGATGTGGGGTTAGGAGCAGTATTGTCCCAGGTCTGGAACGGGGAAGAGCACCCAGTCATTTACCTCAGCAGGAAGTTGAAGTCCCATGAGGTAAATTACGCCACGGTTGAAAAGGAGTGTTTAGCGGTGAAGTGGGCTCTAGATTCCCTTCGGTACTATCTGCTAGGTAGGCACTTTGACATGGTTACGGATCACGCTCCGTTAAAGTGGATGGCTCAAAACAAGGAGACAAATAGAAGAGTGAATAGGTGGTTCCTGGCCCTACAGGAATTCAACTTCACAGTAAAGCATCGCCCTGGCGTTCAAATGGGGAATGTGGATGCTTTGTCTCGAGTACATGAATGCCTGATTGCTGGTGTTCCAACCCCAAGGTTAAAACAAGAGGGGGGGTATGTGACAGCAGGAAGGTAAAGTCACCTGGTTGCATCCAGGGGGGTAGATATATTTCTCCCAGATTAAGGCTTTATGCCGACTTATACAACTAGGGAGTTGATGAAGCCCAGCTGAGGCTAGTGGGCTCATGAATGACTCATACCTCTAGGGAGAGTGCTGGGCGTCGTGAGGCAGGGAGTTGATGAGACCAGCTGAAGCTTGTCAGCTCATTTAGGCCTCTATAAGAACTCCCAGATTCATTAGGTGTTAGCTCATGCCTGGAACCAGACCTGTGTGGACTGTCTAGGGAGAGTGAACCCCTGTGCGGTGAGGCAAAGCCTGTGTGGCTATTTGTTTGGACTTTTACTAAACCAGGGACTTAGGGACTAGGACAGCACCAGGCTGATCCCAGTTGTTAGTTTAGGAAACTGCATGTTTAGTCAGAGGTCAAACTGACCAGGATTTATTTTGTTTATGTTTCTTTTTGGCTTTGCTGTGTTTTTGTCACTGTACATAGAGAAATAAACCGCACCTTTTGATTTTGAAAACCACAACCTCCGTCTGCTGGCCCTGTTTTTGTGTGGGGAGCCCAACCAGGGGGTCACACACACCCGCTACCGAGTTAACCCCCTCACACCTGTTAAGAAGTAGGAAAGTTGAAAATGTGACTGCGTATCAAAAATAGGCTGTTGCTATTTACAATGTGCTTGCTACTCACTTTTAGAGCTGTAAGTCACAACACATCAAAATGATAATATGTCTTCTGAAAAATACTCTTCACAAAAAGCACTAGTAGAGATATATTATGGACAAAAAAAGAAAATAAAAAAGAAAACTTTGAACAAAAGTAATGCCTGTTAGCAGGGCCGTTTTTAATATTGATTGCACATTTTCTTGGACACCCCCACTCCCCCCCCCATGCAATTTTGCTCTTCATCTGCTCTGAGATATACAATAAATAGGCAGCTAGACCCAATAGTGTTGGGGGAAGGGTGTGCTCAGTGGCAGTGCTGGGGGGTTGATGGGATCAGTGACAGTGGTGAGGGGGATGAGATCAGTGGCAATGCTGGAGGGGTGCGATGAGTGACAGTGCTGTCAGGAATAGGGTGAGTGGCAGTATTGGTGGGGGGGTTGGTATCAGTGGCAGTACTTGGGGGGGGATGAGTGGTGGTGCAGGGGTTGTTGGGGGGACGGGATCAGTGGCAGTGCTTGGGGGGTGGGATCAGTGGCAGTGCTTGAGGAGACGGGATCAGTGGCAGTACTTGAGGTGGATGGGATCAGTGACAGTGCTGGGTGAGATTGGGATCAGCGACATACTTGCTGTCATCTGTCAGTCAGTGTCTACTCAGTTCCCCCTGTCTGTATAGGAGAGAGAGGGGAGGAAGACAGAGAGATATGTGAAAGAGAGAGGGGAGAGACAGAGAAGGGGTGAGAGAAAGAAAGAGGGGTGAGAGGGGGGATGAGAGTGGAGGGCGAGTGAGAGGGGGATTTGAGAGCAGAGGGATGAGAGGGAGTGAGAGGGGGTGAGGGAGTGAGAGAGGGGTGAGAGGGGGATGAAAGCGAGAGAGGGGGTGAGAGCGAGGGGGATGAGAAAGAGGGGGTGATAGAGGGGGTGAAATAGAGAAGGGGCAAGAGAGAGAGAGAGATAAAAGGGGGTGAGAAAGAGGGGTCTGAGAGAGAAAGAGGGGATAAAGAGAGGGGGGTGTGAGAGAGAGAGAGAGAGAGGAGCGGGGGATGAGAGAGGAGGTTGAGAGAGGGCAGGGGAAAAGAGGGGGTGAAAGAGGAAGTGAGAGAGAGAAAGGGGTGGGAGAGACAGATGGGAGTAAGAAAGCAAAAGAGGAGGTGAGAGACAGAGGGGGGAGAGGAGGGTAGAGATCGGGGTGTGAGAGAGAGGGAGGTTAGAGAGAGAGGGGTGGGGAGATGAGAGAGGAAGAGGATGAAAGAGAGAGGGGGTGACAGAGGGGTGGGAGGTGAAAGAGAGAGGAGGGTGAGAGAGAGGGAGAATGAGAGAGAGAGTAGGGCGGGTGAGAGAGGGGGAGGATGAGAGAGGGGGAGGATGAAAGAGAGAGCAGGTGAAAGAGAAAAAGGGGGTGAGAGAGGGGTGGGGGTGAGAAAGGGGGAGGATGAGAGGTAGAGAGTGAGGTAGGGGGTGAGAGGGGGAGAATGAGAGAGAGAGAGGAGGGATGAGAGAGAGATGAGGGGGATGAGAGAAAGAAAGAGTGACCCCCAACCCTGTCTGCAGTTCCTCCTGTGCCCCCCTGTGCCAGTCCCTTTCTGCAGGTGTGTGTGATGCCCTGTACCTTGCATGTCAGCAGCGGGCAGGGTCCATTCTCATTCTGGGGGATGACGGGGGTGCTCTGCTCCCTCCTCTGCTAGAATGTAGTGGGCTAGAAAGCACAGCCTGAATATTTATGTGGTCTCAGGCAATACCTCGGGGAGGAAACCCAGTAGGTGGCTGGGGTGTGCGTAAGTATCCTGAGGCCTGGAGCAGAAGGGTTCTTGTCCAGGAGGAGAAGTTCACAGCCGGAATAGCTGCTGCTCTTCTGGGAAGTATGGCTGACTTTTCCCAACTGGTCCTGGCTCAATCAGAGCTGGGGGGCCTTTTCTACTGGATCTTGCTGGAACTGATTGAAGGATTTTCACTGAGAATCTTGAAACATCACAAAGGAGAGAGAGCGCACATCCACCCTGGTGTAATACAGTTTATTTGAAGAAACAATGATAAAACCTTGACAAAATCAGTGGGCCCTTGGAGGTGAGCACTACACAACTGTGACAGTTATCACCAGTAACATGCCTTGAATGAGACCCTGTAACCACCTGATACCTCTTAAACCAGAGGCAGGTGGAAAATATGTATTAAGAATATATGTCTGCCAGCAATGTGCCCCTGATTGGCAGGGATATATGTACTGTAATCCTACAGCAAAATGTACACTTCTAGAAGTGTCATTAAGATAGCTCTCTGTACAGCTTGCAGTGAACCTTCCCTGTTAAAAGCACTAAAACTTTGATTTAAATAAAGTAAATTTCAGTATGGTCGTGTGAAACTTTTTTTTTTTTTTTGCTTGAGTTTGAGACCAAGTTACATCTTTGCTTAACAGCTTCTTAGATAGAACAGGCTTCACCGGGTCTTGGATGAGCAAAAGGACAAAGGCCCTGAAGCTTCAAGACTGTGTTTTAGTGAGAGGGAATTTGTATTTGTGCAGATTAGAGTCTTATTTTAATTGCAACACGGACATAAGCTGGTTGAGAAGCTGTAAGATAATTGTATGGTGTTTTTTTTTTCCTTAAGAAATAGACTTATTTAGATTTTAATTATTTAGTAAAAAGAAAGTAGATTTATATATTATCTCTGCAATGCAGTATCATATATACAGTGCATCCAGAAAGTATTCACAGCGCTTAATTTTTTCCACATTTTGTTATATTACAGCCTTATTCCAAAATTAATTAAATTCATTATTTTCCTCAAAATTCTACAAACAATACCCCATAATGACGTGAAAGAACTTTGTTTGAAATCTTTGCAAATGTATTAAAAGAAAATAAATGAAAAAATCCCATGTACATAAGAATTCATAGCCTTTGCCATGACTAAAAATTGAGCTCAGCTGCATCCGGTTTCCACTGATCATACTTGAGCTGTTTCTACAACTTGATTGGAGTCCTCCTGTGGTAAATTTAGTTGATTGGACATGATTTAGAAAGGCACACACCTGTCTATAAAAGGTCCCGCAGTTAACAGTGCATATCAGAGCACTGTCACGTACCTGGTGCAGACAGGGAGCTCGAGAGTGCAGAGTCGCACAAGCGCCTAACAGGAACACTGGTGCTGGAGCTGAGCTGAACTTCTGGAGACTCTGAAGAGATGCCAGCAGTACAGGAGATGACAAGAACAGCTGACTAGCTGGAGGCAGAGGTGCTGGAAGCTGCAACAGTGGGGAAGGTGTTCTGTAGTACAGGACACAAGCTTGTCCAGGCAGGCCGGGTCATACACAGGTAGGCGGATCAGGTACAAATTCGGAAGCAGAGGCAGGGTCGTGGTTCAGGCTGGGTCAGCAACAGGCGGGCAGCAGGCAGGCCAGAGGGAGAAGCAGAAGCGTAGTCAAAACAAGCCGAGGTCAAAGGCAGGCAGAAGTCAGGAACAGTCAGGAGTAAGCCGCGTCACAGGAACGGATAAGCAAACAGGTTAAACGGGTAGCAAGTGGGTCTCAGGAACATTGTAGACTGAAAAGCAAGGAGCCCAGGCATCAGTCCCTTTAAATAGCCCCGTTTGGCGCCAAGAACTGTCACTGCGGCCGTTGTGCGCCCGCGCACTCCTGCGCGCACCGCTACCATGCATGCGCATGTGCCAGACAGTGCCAATCATGGGAGACCTGCGCACAGACAATCCTCTGCCATCTTGGATGCTGGTTTGCCCTTATTGACAAGCAAAAACCAAGCCATGATGTCTAAGGAATTGTCTGGGGGAGAGTACAGAAAAATTTCTGCAGCATTGAAGGTCCCAATAAGCACAGTGGCCTCCATCATTCATAAATGGAAGAAGTTTGTAACCACCAGGACTGTTCCTAAAGTTGGCAGCCCGGCCGTTTCACACTTGTTTAGTGTGAAACGCGTCTGCTGAGTACCCTGTTGGTTATATGTCATGCTTTTTAAACTCATGGACTTCTAATAAAAATTATTTATTTCGGATGTGCCGCCATTCTTCTCTTTATCGCATGGATTCTTTGGTCTGTGACCAAGGCAGGCACCTGACTTTTTACTAGCAACGTTTGAGACCTTCAATTAGCTTTGAGCGGTGTGTACCCTTTTCCTCTTTCAATGTCCTTGAGGGGCACAACCAGAGCCCAGACTATAACCCGATTGAACATCTCTGGAGAGAACTGAAAATTGCTGTGCACCGACGCTCCCCATCCAACATAATGCAGCTTGAGATGTCCTGCAAAGAACAATGGGAGAAACTGCCCAAAAATAGGTGTGCTAAGCTTGTAATATCATCCTCAAAAAAGACTTGAGGCTGTAGTTGCCAAAGGGGCTTCAACAAAGTATTGAGCAAAGGCTGTGAATGCTTATGTACATGGGGATTTTTTTCCTTTTTTATATTTAATAAATTTGCAAAGATTTCAAACAAACAAGTTGTCATTATGTTGTATTGTTTGTAGAATTGTGAAGAAAATTATGAATTTAATCATTTTGGAATAACAAAATGTGGAAAAGGTGAAGCGCTGTGAATACTTTCCGGATGCACTGTAGTTTAAATGGCTACAAATATTGCATGAATAATAAACATAACGGAAAATTGAATACTTACCTTTCCGTAATTTTCCTTTCCTGGTGCCTATCCATGGCAGCATACATATGGTTGGTTACTCAGCCCCCAACTAACCCACAGGACCTATCCCAACTCTATAAAATAAAGAGTCAGCTCCCCCATACGCCACTCTTGTAACTAGACTCAAACATTTAAGGATCATAGAAAGGGAGGGCGTCTGCTGCCATGGATAGGCACCAGGAAAGGAAAATTATGGGAAGGTAAGTATTACATTTTCAGTTTTCCTGGTTCCTTCATGGCAGCATACATATGGCAAATAACACACTCACAGGGAGGGCTGCTGCAAAAATATTATTTTC
Source organism: Rana muscosa (assembly GCA_029206835.1). NCBI lineage: Eukaryota > Metazoa > Chordata > Amphibia > Anura > Ranidae > Rana > Rana muscosa. The sequence continues at coordinate 77,107,558 of CM055127.1, forward strand.
CCGTTCTTTTTTTTTTTTAATTCTGCTCGCTTCTCTTACCTTGGGCTGGCTCCATAATGGGAGTGCATGAATCAGAACCAACAAGAAGGAGCCTCTCCTAGTCTGTAGGAGATGTTCCTCTGATGAGAGCTGCTGCCATAATGAAGGCACCCAGCTCCATATATACAGACCTCTAGGGTGTACCAAGATGGCTGCCGACGGCTTCACGAGGCCACCGCGCATGCACCGATGACGTCACACCCCCGCGACGCGGTTCCACCTCAGGAGGGGATAAGCCAGACTCGGAGGATGCGCGTGAAACGCCACAGACGCTATCCAGTATGGGGAGACACACGTCCACATTCTGCAGCGTCCTGGTTTGCGGGGAGCGGAGCCCGGTGGAATACCGAGAGGGAATAGTAAGCCCTACTCAATTTTTATTTTTTTTGTTAGATATACCAAACCATAAGTCTCTGTAGCACACCACTATTGACAGGCAGTAAGCAGGCATAGTATCACCTCCTTGCATTAATGCTAGACTCCTGCGCTAGCACATTGCAAACTACAAGCATTGCACACGGTTGTGGGAGGTAGTCTTTACCTTGGAGCAGTTTTTTTCTCAGTCAAAAGATGGAGGAAATACCTGAACTCCAGACCCAGAAAAGATCCACAGAAAAATGGGTTCCCAAACTTTTTTGCACGTTTAGCAGCCTAAGTTATGGGACTCCATATACAGGAGAGCATGAACCTGTAATGGTTGTGCCGACATAGTGGCATAGTAAGGGCTGAATCCAGGTGATTCACGATCCTGCAGGTTTGAGGACAGAAAAAAGAATGGTGTATGGGGGGGCTGACTATTTATTTTATAGAGTTGGGATTGGTCCTGTGGGTTGGTTGGGGGCGGAGTAACCAACCATATGTATGCTGCCATGAAGGCACCAGGAAATTACAATATACAGTGTATATATATATATATATATCTCCATAAACAACAAAAAAATATATAAATATATATATATACAGTGCCTTAAAAAAGTATTCATACCCCTTGACATGTTCCATATTTTGTCATGTTACAACCAAAAACATAAATGTATTTTATTCGATTTTATGTGACAGACCAACACAAAGTGACACATAATTGTGAAATAGAAGGAAAATTATAAATGGCTTTCAATTTTTTTTTTTACCAATAAATATCTGAAAACTGTGGTATGCATTTATATTCAGCCCCTTTTACTCTGAGACCCCTTTCACACTGAGGTGCTTTGCAGGCGCTATGGCGCTAAAAACAGCGCCTGCAAAGCGCTCTGAAAGAGCCGCTCCATTCACTCCAGTGTGAAAGCCCACTGTAGCGGCACTTTTTCGGGCTCTTTTAACCCTTTTTCGGCCACTAGCGGGGGTTAAAAGCACCCAGCTAGCGTCCGTAAAGCGCTGCAAAAACGACGGTAAAGCACGGCTTTTTTACCGCCGACACCCGGGCGCTGTGAGTGTGAAAGCACTCTGATACCTCTAAATAAAATCTAGTGGAACCAATTGCATTCAGAAGTCCCCCCCCCTATGTGAATTGGTAACGGGGTATATTGTACCCCTACCATTTCACAAAAAAAAGTGTAAGAAAAAGGTAAAAAAAACACAGCTTGGGACAAGTCCTTTAACCACTTAACAACCACCTGCCGACAAATAACGTCGACAAGGTGGTTGCTTAACTCTGGGAGGACGTTATATAACGTCCTCCCAGAATCGCGCTCCCGCGCGCCCCCTGGGGCGCGCACACGGGAAACTCCGTGACCGCCGGGTCCAGAGGACCCGGCGGATCACGAATCGCGGTAAATCGCCGCTGATAGCGGCCGTTTACCACGTGATCGCTCCGTCAAATGACGGAGCAATCACTTGTAAACAGACCGGCGTCATTTGATGACGCCGGTTCCTCCCGCCCCTCTCTGTACCGATCGGTACAGTGTGAGAGGGGAGGGGGAGGGAGCGGATGGCAGCAGCAGCACTGTGGGCTGGATCTGTGACAATTGCAGTCACAGATCCATCCATCCATCCATCCCTGCTCAGCCATCCCTGTGCTATACCCTGCCAATACTCTGCAATACACCCTGCCAATACTCTGCAAAATACCCTGCCAATACTCTGCAATACCCTGGTGCAATACTCTGCAATACCCTGGTGCAATACTCTGCAATACCCTGCGAAATACTCTGCAATACCCTGGTGCAATACTCTGCAATACCCTGGTGCAATACTCTGCAATACCCTGGTGCAATACTCTGCAATACCCTGGTGCAATACTCTGCAATACCCTGCACAATACTCTGCAATACCCTGCACAATACTCTGCAATACCCTGCAAAATACTCTGCAATACCCTGCAAAATACTCTGCAATACCCTGCAAAATACTCTGCACAATACTCTGCAATACCCTGCACAATACTCTGCAATACCCTGCACAATACTCTGCAATACCCTGCACAATACTCTGCAATACCCGCCACAATACTCTGCAATACCCGCCACAATACTCTGCAATACCCGCCACAATACTCTGCAATACCCGCCACAATACTCTGCAATACCCTCCACAATACTCTGCAATACCCTCCACAATACCCTGTGCAATACCCTCCACAATACCCTGTGCAATACCCGTGCAATACCCTGCCATACACCGCAATACCCTGCCATACACCGCAATACCCTGCCATAGTCCGCAATACTCCGCAATGCCCTGCAATACTCCGCAATGCCCGGCAATACTCCGCAATGCCCAGCAATACTCCGCAATGCCCGGCAATACTCTGCAATAACCACTTCCCGCCCTCCGGCCGTCATATGACGTCCTTGACTTTGTGCGGGGATATCTGAATGATGGGAGCAGCTACAGGCATCATTCAGATATTAGCTTTTTCAGCCGGCGATTCCCTACACCATAAGAACAATCATAGCGGCTGTTCCGCCGCTTGATCATTCTTACGGGAGGCGAGAGGGGATGCCCCCCCCCCTCCCGCTGCCCTCCGGTGCTTCTACCGACTCACCGCTATGATCAAAGCCAGGATTGTTGTTTTTTTTTTTTGTATTTTTTTCAGGCTTCCCAGCCTAGAGGTGAGATGTGGGGTCTTATTGACACCCCCCCCCCATATCTCACTGTAAAGAGGACCTGTCATGCCATATTCCTATTACAAGGGATGTTTACGTTCCTTGTAATAGGTATAAAAGTGATCAAAAAAATGTTTAGGGCGGAAAAAACATGTCAAACTAAGATAAATAAAGTAAAATGAAGAATAAAATATATATTTTTTTTAAAGCGCCCCTGTCCCCGTGAGCTCGCATACAGAAGCGAACGCATACGTAAGTCCCGCCCACATATGAAAACGGTTTTCAAACCACACATGTGAGGTATCGTTGCGAACGTTAGAGCGAGAGCAATCATTTTGGCCCTAGACCTCCTCTGTAACTCAAAACATGTAACCAGTAAAAATATTTAAAGCGTCGCCTATGGGGATTTTTTAAGTAGCGAAGTTTGGCGCCATTCCACGAGTGTGTGCAATTTTTAAGGGCGACATGTTAGGTATCTATTTACTCGGCGTAACTTCATCTTTCACATTATGCAAAAACATTGGGCTAACTTTACTGTTTTTTTTTTTTTTTAAGCACAAAACATTTTTTTTCCGTAAAAAACGCGTTAAAAAAATTGCTGCGCAAATATCGTGCGAGATAAAAAGTTGCAACAACCACCATTATATTCTCTAAGGTCTTTGCTAAAAAAACATATATAATGTTTTGGGGTTCTATGTAATTTTCTAGCAAATAAATGATGATTTTTACATGTAGGAGAGAAATGTCAGAATTGGCCTTGGTGCTCCAGAACGCCTGAAGGTGCTCCCTGCATGTTGGGCCTCTGTATGTGGCCACGCTGTGTAAAAGTCTCACACATGTGGTATCGCCATACTCGGGAGTAATAGCAGAATGTGTTTTGGGGTGTAATTTGTGGAATGCATATGCTGTGTGTGAGAAATAACCTGCTAATATGACAATTTTGTGAAAAAAAAAAAAGAGAAAAAAAAAATCTTGATTTTGCAAAGAATTGTGGGAAAAAATGACAACTTCAAAAAACTCACAATGCCTCTTTCTGAATACCTTGGAATGTCTTCTTTCCAAAAAGGGGTCATTTGGGGGGTATTTGTACTTTTCTGGCATGTTAGGGTCTCAAGAATTGAGATAGGCCGTCAGTACTTCAGGTGTGATCAATTTTCACATATTGGCACCATAGCTTGTGGACTCTATAACTTTCACAAAGACCAAATAATATCCACCAATTTGTACTTATTTTTACCAAAGATATGTAGCAGTATAAATTTTGGCCAAAATGTATGAAGAAAAAATAGTAATTTGCAAAATTTTATAACAGAAACGAAAAAAAAATCATTTTTTTACAAAATTTTCAGTCTTTTTTCTCTTATAGCGCAAAAAATAAAAAACCCAACAGTGATTAAATACCACCAAAAGAAAGCTCTATTTGTGTGAAAAAAAGGACAAAAATTTCATATGGGTACAGTGTTGTATGACTGAGTAATTGTCATTTAAAATGTGAGAGCACCGAAAGCTGAAAATTGGTCTGGTTATTAAGGGGGTTTAAGTGCCCAGTGGTCAAGTGGTTAATAAAAAATTAAAAAAATTAACTCCAGCGATGTACATCCTTCCACGACCCGGACCCGCCGCTACCCGCCGCTACGAGCGATACAACCTCCTCCATAGTAGGAGGCCCTGCCCTCGGTTATAAAAGAAATGTCAGAGGGCTCGCGTGTCATTCGCCTGGGAGCCTCCTATGGAGAAGGCTGTATCGTTCGTAGCGGCGTGTAGCAGCGGGTCCGGGTCATGGAAGGATGTACATCGCTGGAAATTATTTTGATTTTTTATTAAAGGATTTCTCCCAAGCTGTCTGTGTGTTTTTTTACCTTTTTTGACACTTTTTTTGTGAAATGGTAGGGGTACAATGTACCCCATTACCAATTCACATAGGGGGGCCTGGAATATGGGGGTCCCCTTTGTTAAAGGGGGCTTCCAGATTCCGATAAGCCCCCCGCCCGCAGACCCCCACAACCACCGGGCAAGGGTTGTGGGGATGAGGCCCTTGTCCCCATCAACATGGGGACAAGGTGCTTTGGGGGTCACAGACCCCCAAAGCATCCTCCCCATGTTGAGGACATGTGGCCTGGTACGGTTCAGGAGGGGGGGGTCCTCTCGTCCCCCCTATTTTCCTGTGGCCTGCCAGGTTGCGTGCTCGGATAAGGGTCTGGTATGGATTTTTGAGGGAACTCCATGCCATTTTTTTTTTTTGTCGCAGAGTTCCCCTTAATATCCATACCAGACCTGAAGGGCCTGTTAATGGAATTTTGGGGGACCCCCACACATTATTTTTTTCAATGACTTTCAATGACTTTTCTCTGTTTTAAATTACTTTTTTTCCTTCAGAAATGACATTTTGTGCAGGGACAGTTCTAAACACGGGAAACATGCGCTACTTTACAGGCATACTTTAGACACCCCAGGTACGAAATTTAAAGGAATATTTCACTTTTATTGTTTCACTTTAAGCATTATTAAAATCACTTCTCCCGAAAAAACTGACGTTTTTAAAACTTTTTTTTGCATTGATAAATGTCTCCTGGGGCAGGACCCAGGTCCCCAAACACCTTTTATGGCAATAACTTGCATATTAACCTTTAAAAATAGCACTTTAGACTTCCCCCATAGACTTTTAATGGGTGCTCCGTGGCTTTTCGAATTTGCCGCGGACACCTCAAATTGTTCTCTATTCGGCGAACGGGCGAACAGCCAATGTTCGAGTCGGTGCCGGGAGTGACGTTGTCGCAGCTTTGGCCAATCACAGTACTGGAGCCCAAGAACCCAGAAATAACTGCGGGAGACATGTCGTTAGTCACAGTGGTGTGCCAGGACAGCTGCAACAAATTTGATCTAAGGTAAATTTTTCAGAATGAGCTAGTATTCGATGCATACTAGCTCATTATGCCTTTGTCTTGCAGGTTTTTTTTTCTTTTTTTGTTTTTCCAGAGTTCACAACCACTTTAAGAGAATAAACACAACTTTTTCAACAATTGACCTATTTGCCAGTCATGCCCACATGCCTCATTTAAAGTCCCAACCTTCTTTTTTCTTTATATAGATTTAGGGATGTAGGCATATGTTATATGTCTCATTTAAAGTCCAAAAGAAGTATCAAAAATACTGCAGCTGGGGGGCGTGGCCTAGCAATGGCGGAGTAGGGAGGTTGTGTGCTGAGCTCCGTCTAAACCCTCCAAACCCTCCAGTGTCGAGTGAGAGGAGCGAGACCCTGTGCAGCCCTTTGACCGTGTGACCGTTCACCAGCATGGAAGACAGGGAAGTGCTTATGTTGGATTCTAGTGTAGCTGAGTCTCCTTTTCCGTGAGCCGTGCCAGAGCATCAGGGATTGCTATCGTTGGGAGGATGCTGGGAAGACGGTTCTGTGTATCTCCGCCGGAGAGAGGCAGCAGCGGTAGATCGGTGCCTGCAGTGGAGGAGTGTGAGAGGCGATACAATTGTTTTACGGCGCCACTCGAATCCTTGGATTACAGCAGTAGTGTGACGCCATCCATCCCGCAGCCAGTAGCTCTCCCGTCCTAGCCGAGACATAGCCGAGATACAGCCCAGGTCTCTCGTCCCCTGTGTTGGAAGATCCCCTTATAATCGGCTGGTAGGTCTCGGACATGAGAATCAAGGTACTATGACTATATTATACCCAGGCTACAGGAGTATTAAGCCGCGCTTTAAAGTTAAAGTTAACGCTTTAACCCCTCCATGTACTACAGATTGAGCACAATACTACTGCGGGCTGTGGACTACTGTGGATTGTTTATTTAATTTTTTATTTTTATTTTTGTCTCCTCTGTGTTCTCCTGTGTTCTTATCTGGGATTGGTCTTTTACTTTTTACCCCTTTTTTGAAACACTGAAAAATATATAGATAAAGTCCTCTACCAGTATAAAAAATATACATATGATATGAGGAAGGCTCCATGATCACTGGACTTCAAGGATTGAATACTCAGTGTGTGGTGTAATGATAGCAGATAGACACTGAATGTTAATATTGAATACAGGACGGTGAGCAATCTGGAGTGTTTCAAGGGATGAGAAGTGTGAGGAAAAAGGGAGAAAAAAAGCAGGTGAAGAAGACCTCTATTAAGCAGCCACAGCAAATACAGCCAGAGATTAAAGAGTACTTCCCGCGGACGCAGGCAGCAATAGCACGGGCTTCGGTTGTTGAATCAAGGGGGTCTACATACATTGAGATTCCAAGAGCAGCCCCTCGTATGAGTCTCTCCTCGTCTATCGAGAAGAAGAAGGGGCAAGAGCAGGACGAGACACCGAGACACAAGCAGAGGCCCAGAGAGGAAAGATGGACATAAAACCGGGAGGTGCAGATTTGATGGCGATTTTACAAGCATTACCGACGCGGGATGAGCTGGCTATTCTACAGATGCTCCCGACGCGGGATGAGATGGAAACATTGGTGTCAAGGCTGGAAGAGGGCCATAGGAAGGAATTACAGCTTATTAGAACCGAAGTGCAGGCCCTGTCAGATAAAATTATGGCAGAAGGGACACGCACGGTTAGGATGGAAGAACGGATTTTGAGGCTGGAGGAAAAGGAAAGAGAACAGCCCCCAAGGGAGACACAGAATCCCTCCATACAGCTAAAATTTGAAGAGAATGAAGACCGTAGCCGGAGGTTAAATCTAAGATTTAGAGGTATCCCGGAAGAGGTTGAGGAGGAATCGCTATACAAGGTGGTAATATCAATCTGTCAACAACTTGGGGTAGTAACGGTACCAAAGTAAATTGAATTTGATAGGTTGCACAGAGCCTTGGGACCTCGGTCCTCAGAACCTGATAGACCTAGAGATGTTATCGCCCGTTTCCATCATTATACACATAAAGAAATGGTTAGTCGCAAAGCCTGGGAGGCAGGCACAATATCCTTTGAAGGTATGATAATCAAAATTCTACCAGATCTCTCACGGGCTACACTGCAGTGGAGGGCACAACTGCGCCCGCTTTTAGAAAAGATTAAATCAGTAGGGGGCTCGTACAGTTGGGGGTACCCAATGTCTTTGTTTGTGAAGAAAGGATCCCTTTCATTCTTACTCTCCCTTCCTTCAGAATTACCAGAGCTATTTAACTTCTTGGGGATAGAAGTAATTGAGGTTCCAGACTGGTTGCAACCAATAGAGAGAAGAACACGTAAAGGGGGCCTACAAGCGAGAAATAGGGGAGCCCCAACGCGGACCAGTGGTGGGCGTCAGGAGCCAATTACAGAAACTGTGGCTGGGACAGGAGAATTATGAGTCATAAGAACAGAACTAAATAGAGAAAGCAATGAATTACTTCTCCCTTCTTTTTTTTATTTTTTTTAAGGGTTATGAATCCCCATTTCATGATCTGGTTACCCAAGTGAGCCACCTAACAGGAATAGGGGGCGTTACTGGGGACCAGGAACTCTTAGTTCTCCACCATTTCTATCTTTTTTCTTTTGTTTGGAGTTTTATGGTAAACTTTTTTCTCTGTGATATTTTCATCTCCACCACCCCCAGAAGGAAGGAGGAAAAGGACATTGACATTTGTAGCTGTTATCTGCTTCTCCGCTTATAAGTGATATATATTGTAATGGGAGGGCCAGAAGTTCTTAAAAAGTATGAGCCAGAAAATAATGGACATTCAGAATATGTCTTGGATTGCTTTAAAATGGGTCTGTAATATTAATCCACAATATTCCCCAGGATATAAGTAAAATAACTATTTACTGGTGGTTGACTCTGAACTCAACAGGTTATTTGAAAGATGTTAATGTCATCACCTCCAACCACCTGGCTGCCTGTGTAATGTAAATGAGTCCAGGCTATCTTCTAAAGATCTTTTCATTGTGGATTGTGATTAGGGATGAGCCGAACACCACCCGGTTCGCACCAGAACTTGCGAACGGACCGAAAGTTTGCGCGAACTTTAGAACCCTATTAAATGCAATGGATGCGAACGTTCGAAATCAGAAGTGCTAATTATAACGGCTAATATGCAAGTCATTGTCCTAAAAAGGGTTTGGGGACCCGGGTTCTGCCTCAGGGGACATGTATCAATGCAAAAAGAAGTTTTAAAAACTGCCGTTTTTTCGGGATCATTTTAATAATGCATAAAGTGAGAAAAAAAAAGTGAAATATTCCTTTAAATATCGTACCTGGGGGGTGTCTAAAGTATGCCTGTGAAGTGCCACATGTTTCCCATGTTTAGAACTGTCCCTGCACAAAATGTCATTTCTAAAAGAAAAAAAGGTCATTTAAAACTGCTTGCGTCTTTAATGTAATGTAATGTCTGGTCCCGGCAATATGGATGAAAATCATTGAGAAAAATGGCATGGCTACCCCATCACCCCCCCCCCCCAGCCCATTACCTGCCCCTTTGGGTCTTGTATTGATATTAAGGGGAAACCCGCACCCAAAAGAAAAAAAGGCCCTATATACTCTGAACAGCAGTATACAGGCGGTGCAAACAAGACAGGGACTGTAGGTTTGTTCTTAAGTAGAATCTTTTTCTTATTTGGAACAGGTACATTTTTTAAGTGTAGCTCTAGATCTATTTTTAAGATTTTTGGAGAACATAGGGAACTGTTATCACCCCTGTAACATTTGTTTTGCTGTCTGTGCACCTGTTCAGAACATTTCACCTCACTTTCTGTCCCAATGACAAATGTTTTTGGAAAAGTGGGGTTTTTATTGAAACAAGGATTGGCGATAAAGCATCAGTAGAGAGCAGACACCTTTTTCCCATATTAACTTTTACAGGAGAGAATTTCCCTTCCTAGGGGTAGATTTCCTCCTGTTGTCTCCTTCCGTTTGCAAGTAGGAGTCGTTTGTAAGTTGGATGTTTGAAAGTAGGGGCCTGCCGTATATACTCTGCAGAAATTTGCCCCTTAGGTGTTGGTGTTGCCACAACACTGAAAGCCCTCACAGTTACTCTTGGTGGGCGCTGGAACGCCCTGCTGTGAACTATTATATCAGGAATTGTAATTACATGCCATTGTTGAACAGTGGTAGGAAAAATTGGGCCTTTGGTGGTGGTGCTGGTGCCACAACACTGTAAGCCCTCACAGTTACTCTTGGTGAGCGCATGAATGGGCCTGCTGTGAATTACTAGATCAAGAATTGATTGCATGCCCCTGTTGAACAGGGGCTGAAAAATTGGGCCTTTGGTGGTGGCGGTGGTGCTGGTACCACAAGACTGTAAGTCCTCACAGTTACTCTTGGTGGGCGCAGGAATGGGCCCATCTGTGAAATATTAGATCAAGAATTGTTATTACATGCCCCTGTTGAACAGGGGCAGAAAAATTGGGCCTTAGGCCTCGTACACACGACCGATTTTCTCGTCGTAAAAAACACGTCGTTTTTTTCGACGAGATTCTTGTTAAGCTTGTCGATTTTCTCGTCAAGCTTTCTATGCGTACACACGGTCATTTCCCAATTTCCTCGTTGTTCTCTGCGCTCACGTCCAGCACGTACGACGGCACTATAAAGGGGAAGATCTTTTTTCTTGGCGCCACCCCTTGGGCTGCTTTTGCTGATCTCGTGTTACCGCGTGTGAAGTAAAAGTTTGGGAAGAGACGATTCGCGCTTTTCAGTCTTCGTACTTTTCAGATCGTTTTCTGCCGTTCAGTTTGTGCTTGTGGGTTCGTATCTTGACTTTCAGTGCGTCTAGGCAGGTCGTATCTGTTTTACAGTGCGTTCTTGCCTGTTCGTTTCTGATTTTCAGTTCGTTATTCATAGGCCTTGCTGTTCTAAAGTGCGTTCTGTTCTGTACGTTCTGATTAGACGACCGTTTCCTAGCCATGTCGCCTGGACGTTCTCGTTGTCGAGTTTGTGCTGTGCGTGCGCTTGGTGTTGGTCTGCTTGTTTTGGACCAAGACCAGTCCATGAATGGTGTGAGGAGGAGTTCATGGACCAAGAATTGGTTGCTCCAGCGGGACCAATTCTGCCACATGCCTCTGCTGCGGGAGATCGTCGAGAATAATCCTGAGGACTACAGGAATTTTCTGAGGATGTCTGACCCCGTTTTTCAGGAACTGTTGGCTTTGGTGTCCCCCTATATTACCAGGAAGGACACCGTTATGCGGGAAGCCATAAGTGCTGAGCAGAGGCTCATCGCCACGTTGCGTTACCTGGCGACAGGGAGAAGTCTTCAGGACTTGAAGTTCACCACAGGCATCTCCCCCCAGGCTCTGGGCCTCATAATCCCAGACACCTGTTCTGCCATCATCCAAGTCCTGCAGGAGGACTATATTAGGGTAAGTTTTCTCCCTTAACATCACATTTTATGTATTACATGTATGCTAATGTATTGTATTTCTTTCATCCTTCCCTAATTACCATGATTGTAATATGCTGAGAATGTCCCCTTTGTCCCCATGCATGTTGGAAGCTTTAGATTGCCCCTTTTTTCTCCTCCCTAAATATTTCCCTTCACTAACTTTTCCAGCAGGGGCGCCTGTTGCTCCAAATGTTGGGGGGTTCAAACCCCAATTTAGGAAATAAACTTCCTCCTTTTTTGCTCTGTTGCCTAATAAACGCCCCCAGTTGTCCCCTCCAATGCAGCCATTTTGTTCCCTCAAATGCAGCCATTTAGTCCCCTCTAATGCAGCCAGTTTCCCCCCAGCCCTGCACTTACCTTCTTGTGGTCAGCGCCATCCTTCTTCTGTCCTTGATGTCTTCTCCTTCCCTTCATGTTGCATCAGCCAATCATGTTACCATTAAACAGACTTGGTGAACATGATTGGCAGAGCAGCCTGTCAGTGTTTACACAAGGAATGCCCCCGTCCTTGCGTCCCCGATTTTTCTTTGAGGAAGCCAATTACATCCCTCAGGTTGTAATTTGCAAGACTATTTTAATACCTGTTTCTGCTCTGCAATTTTAACCCCCTAAATGCCGCAATGATTCATATGTCGGTCGCTTTACAAGAGGCCATCCACCTGAATAGTGTGCGGCATAGACAATACATAGGTTCATGCAACGCATGAATCTATGTATTGTTCTGAGTGATGGGCACAGGAGAGAGGGGACAGTGCTCCAGCGCCCACTCTGGACGCACCGCCACTGCAATGCTATCCTGTGGCCAAACACATCTCCCCCCCCCCAAAATAATTTAGTAATGGCCTATCAGAGGGGGTGATGAATATGATAAATGAGCCTTCCATTATACTTTTTTTACACACCTTAATAAACGTATAATTAGATTGATGTTGGTCTCTAATTTTTTGGGATAGAATTTCCTTGTAATGTCTGACTTTGTTTTTCTAATATTATTTCATCTTGTTTCACTCCACAGCTTCCTTCCACGCCACAGGAATGGCAGACTGTGGCATCGGAGTTTGCCACGCGGTGGGACTTCCCCAACTGCGGTGGTGCCATAGACGGGAAGCACGTCCGCATCGTGCCGCCACCCCGTTCTGGGTCCTACTACTACAACTACAAGGGGTTTCATAGCATTGTGCTGATGGCGGTGGTGTCAGCACGGTATGAATTCCTCTATGTTGATGTAGGGAAGAATGGCCGGATGTCCGATGGGGGATCCTTCATCCAGACGGTGTTTGCCCTCCGTCTCCAGAGTGACGACCTTGCATTGCCACCGGATGCAGGGAATATTGAAGGACTCCCCTTTGTTTTCTTGGCTGATGAAGCTTTCGGACTCGGACGGCATCTTATGAGGCCATTTCCACAGAGGACCCTGACCCCAGAGAAGAGTGTGTTCAATTACCGGCTGGCCAGGGCCCGAAGAGTCGTTGAAAATGCCTTCGGCATAATGGCCACCCGGTTCCGCCTTTTTATGACTTCCATCCACTTGGCGGACTACAAAATAAACTATGTAGTGTTATGCTGCTGTGTGCTACACAACTTTCTGAGCCAAAAATCAAATTCCTATATGGCCTCAGTTTTGCCAGAGGCTGGACTTTCCCCTGCAAATCCCCTTCCGGGCCTGGAATCTGCCCGTCTTGGCTTGCCCCCCCAAAATGCCCGTGTGGTTCGGGACAAATACATGGAGTATTTCACGGGTAGGGGGGCAATTCCTATGCCAGCCTATGTCTAAGTATCCCAATAAAAAGCTTGTTTAAACCTTTAATTATTTGTTCTTTCCTGTCTCCTAGTTTGTCTTTGTGCATTTGTAGTGGCAAGTGTATTTTACTTTAGTAAATAACAACCATTTCACTATGTTACCTTACAAAAGAACCAAATAAGCTTAGAGGGTATTATAAAAAGAAGCTACACGTTGTTTGTGGTCAAATATTTTACTCTGTGCACATTCTCTTCATTTTTTATTTTTTTTACTTTGGGGTTGGCCTGGCCACAACTCGGCAATTTTTGGCTTATGAAAATACAAAAATATCAGTTGCATTTCAAAAATTACAACATTGGATACCTCTGAGCAATCGGAGACATTCACTTACACAAACTATGTCTCTATGTGCCCGTCCTAATATGGGGTCCTGCCACCCCTTGCCCAGCCAAAAATTGAATATGCACACATTTTTAATTTTTTTCATATAGGAAGTTTACAATCCTGATCCCTATTGTCAACATGTGCTATCTGCCATCAGGGGTGATCAATGGACGTGTTTTGGGGGTGCATCCCCTTCCTCAGTTCCCCGACTTTTGATACGAGGAAGGGGTTGCACCCACAAAAGACGTACATGGATATCCCCTGATGGCAGATAGCACATGTTCACACACTGTGTGCATATTCAATTTTTGGCTGGTTTGTTACTCAAAAAATTAGAAAAAAATATAAAAACAAACATGTAAAAACAAATGTGTTTGGATGGCTTATTGAATTCTCCCCAAAACATCGAGAATGTCTTTAAATGTTTGTTCCATCACATGGATTCTTTGTTTAATTAGGTCCAGTTCCGTGCTACATTCCATCACTTGCTGGATGAGGCGGAGGGCACTGTCAGCAGAGAACCGTGTGCTATCCTTCACAACATTTACATCCCCTAAAAACCAAAAAAAACAATTAATAAAACTCTGCAGGCCTACCTCGCTTACCTTAAGCTGTGGTGACCAGATCCACAACGTCATCCACCTCTCCTTCCTGCACTTCTCCTTCCTCCACCTCAACTTCCTGCACATCTTTCTGTTGTGGGTCTTTGGGAGTTTGGTGTTGTTTGGAAGTTGTGGGGTGCATGTGCTCCCTGGAGTGTCCTCCTCCCAGTCTTCTCTCCCCTATGAGAATAAAACCAAAGGTCTATTTATCACACTGTAAATCTCCTTGTTAAACTAAAAACAGGCTAAATTGTTTGGAAGTGGGGTACAAGTGTGTGTTTGTGTGGAATTTAAAGAAGAATGCATTATTTATGACCCCAAATATGTTTAGTATTCACATTTGGATGTAATTTTTTGGATATGGAGGCACCACAAAAAAACTCTGATGCACCTGTGTGGGACACCCAAAAAAGGCGGGTCTGTAGGCCCACACTATAGTGCTCCAAAGTACAGATGTGGAAGCAGCTGCTGAGTGTCCTCTCCTTTACACTGATAAAAGTTTGCATTTCATTCTCTTTACAAACACATCATCTAGACTAAAAAATTATCCACAATACTTGATCAAAAATGGCAGATGTCTAATTACTTTTGTGGCTCTTAAATAAGCCAAAACCGCGGATAGTGGCCGAACGAAGTGTCGGTAACGTAACAAACGATTACTGTGCCCAACCTAGTTCAAAATATTACATTTTGGAAGGGAGTCCAATATGATAAAAAAAAAAACATGTCAGTTTCTAAAAATATTAATAGCAGAAACGTCGTCATTTTACTTACTTTTAGCGAGCATCCTCTTTATGATCCTCAACTGGTCTGGCTCCCTCAGTTTGAGGTCTGACCACCTCTTTCTGAGCTGCTCATTTGAGCGTTTCACCCCGAACTTCGCCCTCAGACTCTTCACAACTTTAGTGAGGATTTTGGCCTTCCTTCTATTTGGTTTGCTATACGGCCCATGCTTGGCATCATAATCAGCCTTGACCAAGATGTCCACCATCTCCGCCATCTCCGCCAAAGACATATTCGATGCCTTGAATCTCCTCCTTGATCGTGACGTGTCCTCGGTCTCCGGGCTTGTCTCCTCGCTAGTTGCGGAATTATCAGACACCTGCTGTAACTCCGCCATATCTGTCTGCGCGCTGAAAGAGAAGGGGCGGGGAAAAGATGTAAGTTAGAACGTCATGGGCGGGCGACGTGTGCGGAGCGACGTGTTCGAATTTTGACGCATGCGTGGTGTGTATATAGCAAACACACATGTGACTATAGTACGTTCGGTGTGCGGAGAGAGGAGTTCAAGTGACGGACGTGCGAACGAAGGTATGTGATTTTGTGACTTGTAAAAATTGTTGGCCTATACTGTCTTGAGATTGTTGGAGGATATATATGGTGACTAGGATGTGAAGGAGGTTAGACTGTTTGCCTCACATTATTTAAATATAATTTATTTTACTTGCAGATACAATATGAATGTCTTTATTAGCGACAAAGAGTTCCTGGCGGAATTTATTGACCAGATAAGGGAGCTGCCGGCTCTGTGGGAGACGAAAAACCCCATCCATAAAAAAAAGGGGTGAGAAAAGCAGCGCTGGAGAAGCTGCTCCCATTTGTGCATACCAAGGTGCCCACAGCCACAGCAAAACAAGTGGACACTAAAATTGGGAGCTTGAGAGGTACCTACAGGACTGAACGCTCTAAGGTGCTGGCTTCTCAGAGGTCAGGAGCAGCAGCAGATGATGTTTATGTCCCGATTTTGTGGTACTACAACAGGATGTCCTTCCTGGATGACCACATTGAGACAAGGCCATCACTCTCCACTCTTCCCCCCAGACTTCCCTGCAGCCAACCTGAGCCTTCTCTGGAGCAAGAGGAGGCAGCCATCCTGGATGATCC
The DNA here is from genome assembly GCA_029206835.1 of Rana muscosa. NCBI lineage: Eukaryota > Metazoa > Chordata > Amphibia > Anura > Ranidae > Rana > Rana muscosa. Next base: position 77,123,548 of record CM055127.1, read on the forward strand.
TGATTTGTCCATCTGGAGCCAGGTATAGTATTAACTGAAAATGTATTGGTATAAAATTAATGTTTCCTAAATATGTCAGGATGAGAAACATACATTATTTTGTATTCCACAAGTGAAATCAGGATCTGTAGATATTATTCTGCACTTAATTGTGTGGTAAATAGTCAAGCTGATGTAGTGGTAAATTTAAAGCAAGGATTTATGCATTTACATTCTAATTGCTTCCATCAGGATTACAAAGTTTGATGCAAAGATTAAACCAACATATTAAACTATGTTCCTTTTTCATACACAGGATGAAATCAGCCAGGAGGAGGGTCTGGAAACTGTCAGGCAGGAGGAGGAAGGGCCCAGTGGCAGCCAGGAGGTGGCAGGGCCCAGTGGCAGCCAGGAGGTGGCAGGGCCCAGTGGCAGCCAGGAGGTGGCAGGGCCCAGTGGCAGACAGGAGGTGGCAGGGCAAAGGAGAAGCACCAGATCCCAGGTGCCTCCCATCCGGCTTCACAAAAGAGGCAGGAGGGACAGGACCACCAGTGAGGCAGCAATTGCCCTTATTAAAGAGGCCCATGCCACCCTCAAAGAGCCCACATCCCCTGAAGAGGCCATTGCCGGCCTAGTGGAGGCTAAGTTCAAGGTGATGAGCATGGAGCAACGCCTCCTATGCGAGCCCCTGCTCATCACCTTGCTCAACAAGGGGGTGATGGAGAAAATTACACCCAATACCGCCATATGTGAGGTGGCCCAACTGACCCAACCTCAACCTCCACCTCCACCTTCCTCTTCTGCCCCACCCCCTTCTGCTACACCTCCACCTTCTGCCCCACCCCCTTCTGCTACACCTCCACCTTCTGCCCCACCCCCTTCTGCTACACCTCCACCTTCTGCCCCACCCCCTTCTGCTACACCTCCACCTTCTGCCCCACCCCCTTCTGCTACACCTCCACCTTCTGCCCCACCCCCTTCTGCTACACCTCCACCTTCTTCTTCTGCCCCACCCCCTTCTGCTACACCTCCACCTTCTTCTTCTGCCCCACCCCCTTCTGCTACACCTCCACCTCCTCCTCCTGACAGGAGTACCCCTCCAGTGGGCCAGCCTCCAGCCAAACGAAGAAGGAAGGCTGCAGGAAAGGCTGCAGGAAAGGCTTCAGGAAAGGCTTCAGGAAAGGCTTCAGGAAAGGCTTCAGGAAAGGCTTCAGGAAAGGCTTCAGGAAAGGCTTCAGGAAAGGCTGCAGGAAAGGCTGCAGGGAAGGTTGCCAGGAAGAAGAGGAAGTGATGGCCTTGCTTCATTGTGGTCGGACAGAAGGCAGCCTGTTGTAGTACCACACACTTGGGACATATATCTCACCTGCTGCTGGTCCTGACCTCTGGGAGGCCAGCATCAGATTGTGTTCAGAAATGTGGGCCTTCTCAAGCTCCCAATTTTAGTGTTCACACAGGGTTGCTGTGTGCTCTGGGGTCCCTGGGATGCCCAAATAGCAGCAGCTTCTCCAGCGCTGCCTTCTCTTTATTTAATTTATAAACATGAATAAATGTGTTTTTTGTTTAAGTTCATACTTGACTATGTGTATTTTTAAATAAACAAAATCAAGCTTTGGAGTAAGCAGATACATTTGACTGACAATAAAAGGCACAGATATCACCCCCCCAAAAGAATAACTAAATATGATTAGCACAAAAACATGGTGTGAAATTTAAATAATATAGATTCCAAAATTAAATGGGAGATCGCTATCAAAACATTGAGAAATTAGAATTAACATCATTTTGAAAAATCAAACCATTTAAATTATTCCTAAAAACTTGCACGATATAATACACATAAATCTTATAAAGAGCAGCATGAAAAAGGTTAAAAATAAGGCATAACTCTGTGTGAATATCAGCAGCAAAAGAAGGTCACTCGTTTTGATTAATGTAACATTCTAACGAAGATTTCAATGCAGAACATTTAAACGATGAAATATTTATGAGCGTGACGAATGTGCTCTCTCCATTAGGAAGGCTTGTTTTACCAGAAGATGCGCTCCCGTCTCATAGTTGCTTGTGAGCATGCGCGCTTTTGGAAGAGTCGTAAAAGCATACACACAAACCATTTTCTCGTCACAAAACAGGCCGACGAGAAACACGACGAGGAAATCTGGAATCCTGACGAGAAAATAGAGAGCAGGTTCTCTATTTTCTCGTCGAGATTCTCTGCAAGTTTCTCGTCGTAAAACCATACACACGAACGTTTTTCTAGACAAAAAAACTCTCGCGGCACTTTTCTTGACTGTTTTGGACGAGAAAATCGGTCGTGTGTACGAGGCCTCAGGCACTGGTGCTGATGCCACAACACTTCAACCCATCACAGATATTGTATTTGGAGCGCAGCAATGAGCCCTGTTGCAAAGTATTAGATCAAGAATTGTAATTACATGTCCCTATTAAACAGGGGCAGAAAAATTGGGCCTTAGCCACTGGTGCCACAACACTTCAACCCATCACAGATACTGTATTTGGAGCACAGCAATGAGCCTTGTTGCAAAGTATTGCATTAAGAATTGTAATTATACGCCCCTGTTAAACAGGGGCTGAAAAATTGGGCCTTAGCCACTGGTGGCGGCACCCAGAACCACAAATGTTCTTCCAAGCTATCGGCAGGATCATTGAGGAGGAAGAGGATAGTCAGTCAACATAACAGGACAGTCACTCAGCATCAGCATAGGCAGTCTTGAAGGGATGTGACATTTCAAAAAAAATTATTCGGTTACGTCAGCTTAAGGTGCTGGGAAGCTGGTGGTGATCCAAGACTGGGTCATCTTTATGAAGGTCAGTCGATCAACCGAGTCGGAGGACAGGCGCACCCTTTGATCGGTTACAAAGCCACCAGCAGCACTGAATGTGCGTTCCGAAAGAACGCTGGATGCAGGACAAGCCAGTAGCTCAATTGCATACTGTGCAAGTCTGGCCAGTGATCCATCCTCAAGACCCAGTAAGCCAGAGGATTTTCGGTGGGAAAGGCGTCCAAGTCTGACCTTGCCCCTAAGTATTCCTGGACCATGTAAATCAGACGCTGGCGATGGTTGCTGGAACCGATCATACCTTGGGGTTGCGTACTAAAAAATTGTCTGAACGCATCGGTCAGACGGCCACCTTCACCACCGCTCCTTCTTTGACTGACCGAAGCCTCAGCAACTCGTTGTCCAGGACCAGGAGTTTGTAACCTTCCAGTCTCTGGGAACGCATTGCACAGACCTTTCTGCAAGGCCTCCCGGAGATGTCTCATCCTCTGCTCCCTCAGCGACAGCAAGATAAGGTCCGCAACCTTACCCTTGTACCGTGGACCAAGGAGAGTGGCCAGCCAGTAATGGTCCCTCTCCTTGATCCGAAGTATACGAGGATCCCTCCGCAGGCTTTGCAGGATCAGGGAGGCCATGCATCATAGGTTAGCTGTGGCATTCAGTCCAGAGTCCTCTGGGTCACTAAGGATGACATGATCCGCAGCCACCTCCTCCCAGCCACGTACAAGTCCACGGGTTTCTTGGATTGTAAATCATCCCTAAATGACTGCTGCTGTTGATGCTGAGTGCCAGGTTCTACCTCCATGCTGACACAATCCTCCTCCTCCTCTTCCTGTGTGATGGGTGGGATAGAAGGAACACTGTCTGGGTAAAGGGGGCCTTGAGAGGCAAGGAAGTCCTCCTCTTCCTGCCTCTGTTCTGCCTCAAGTGCCCTGTCCATTATTCCACACAGCGTATGCTCCAACAGGTGGACAAGAGGTACAGTGTCACTGATGCATGCACTGTCACTGCTCACCATCCTCGTGGCCTCCTCAAATGGTGCCAGGACAGTGCATGCATCCCTGATCATGCCCCACTGGCGTGGTGAAAAAAAACCAAGCTCCCCTGACCCTGTCCTGGTGCCATAGTCGCACAGGTACTCATTGATGGCCCTCTGCTGTGTGTGCAGCCGCTGCAGCATGGCCAACGTTGAGTTCCACCTGGTGGGCATGTCACATATAAGGCGGTTCTTGGGCAGGTTCAACTCCTTTTGCAGCTCAGCCAGGCGAGCACTGGCATTATATGATCTGCGGAAATGAACACAGACTTTCCTAGCCTGCCTCAGGACATCATGTAAGCCCGGGTACCTGCCCAAGAACCCCTGCACCACCAGGTTAAGGACGTGAGCCACACAGTGGCCCTGTCGGAGGGCGGAGAGGAGGTTGGCGCCATTGTCGCAAACAACCATTCCTGGCTTAAGCTGGCGTGGTGTCAACCACCTCTCGGCCTGCCCCTGCAGAGCTGACAGAACCTCTGCCCCATTGTGGCTCCTGTCCCCAAAACACACCAGCGCAAGCACGGCATGGCATCTTTTTGCCTGCGTACTTGCGTAGCCCCTTGAATGCCTATGGAGCACCGCTGGTTCCAAGGACAAAGCACAGGAAGAGGCCATGGAGGAAGAAGAAGAGGAGGGGGTGGAGGAGAGAGGTGTGTCACAACCAGTAGTAGCATTTTGGGGGCGTGGCGGCGGAACAACCACCAACACTACTGCACTCTGTCCTGTATCCTTCCCAGCTGCCAAAAGAATGATCCAATGGGCCGTGAAAGAAATGTAACGTCCCTGTCCATGCCTGCTGGACCATGAGTCAGCGGTAATATTCACCTTACCACTGACCGCCCTGTCCAGCGAGGCATGGACATTGCCTTCCACATGCCGGTAGAAAGCTGGAAACGCATTCCGTGAGAAAAAGTGGCGTTTGGGAACCTGCCACTGAGAAACCGCACATTGCACAAACTCACGGAAGGGGGCCGAGTCTACCAACTGAAAAGGCAGCAGTTGAAGTGCTAGCAATTTAGCCAGGCTAGCATTCAACCGCTGGGCGTGTGGATGTCTGGGAGTGAACTTCTTTCGACGGTCCAGCAGCTGGGGCAGGGAAATTTGCCTGCTACAATCGGACGTCGGTGTACTGCTAGCAGAGTGGCCGCAAGTACTTGGCTGTGACACACCTAATTCTACACCTTCATTCCTCTCAGTGCAGGTTTCAGAGAGGACTGAAGGTATAGTAGGGTTGGAGATCCCAGCTGATGAGGAGCAAAGAGAGGTCCGCTTTGTTCTTTGGTGTGGGTCTTTAAGGTACGCTTGCCAACGAGCTGCATGGCAGGTCAACATATGTCTGGTCAAGCATGTGGTGCCCAAGCGGCTGATGTTTTGGCCACGCGAGATACGCTTGAGACATATGTTGCAAATAGCAGCGGTGCGATCTGATGCACGCGACTCAAAAAAGGCCCACACCAAAGAACTTTTGGAATAACGGGCAGAGGCAGCGCCCTGCACGGGCGGAGCTCTGAGGTGTGATTCAGTCGGTGTGCTGCCCTTACGCTGGCCCCCGGAGGGCATCCTGCCTCGTTGGAGATGTGCCTCCTCCTCATCCTCTTCCTCCTCCTCTCGCCTATCAGGCACCCATGTGGAGTCAGTGACCTCATCATCCCCTCCCTCTTGATCACTGGGGCAAACCTGGCAGAATGCTGCAGCTGCTGGAACATGACTGCCAGATTGCTGTCATTCTTGAGCATCCCCTCTCTCTGCGTTCATGCTACTGCCTTCCTCTAGCTGTGTATCATCATCAGACCCTTCAAAACACTGAGCATCCTCCTGGAGCATGTACCCAAAACTGTGCTCAAACAGTTCGGGGGACTCCTCAGGAGGACATGGTGGGTCTAGGGAAGGAGTGACTGATGACATTGAGCCGAGGGAAGAGGACGCGTTGGCAGCTGCTTTGCCAGTACCCTGAGCCTGGGTGAGAGAGGATGTAGAGGATGAGGAGGGCTTGGTCATCCACTCTACCAAGTCTTCAGCATGATGCCGCTCAACACGTCCAGCTGCCGAAAATAAGGACAAACGTGTCCCATGGCCACGTGCTGATGACAATGCACCGCGTCCATGACCAGCACTGTTGCCCCCAGACACAGAGCCTGCTTGCCCTCTTTTATTGGCTTGTGACTGTCTGCCTCTCCTTGTTGGCCTTCCAGACATTCTAATGGCCTGCAGGGAGATGGGAAAACCAGCAATAAGGGGTAGCTTCAGGTGTATACTGTGCAGGAGGCACATTACGCCCACTGTAACTGCTGCAGATGTCTGCCTGTGTTTAGTGATGAGCCGAACACCCCCGGGTTCGGTTCGCACCAGAACCCGCGAACGGACCGAAAGTTCGCACGAACTTTAGAACCCTATTAAATACAATGGATGCGAATGTTCGAAATCTAAAGTGCTAATTATAACGACTATTATGCATGTTATTGTCCTAAAAAGGGTTTGGGAACCCGGGTTCTGCGCCAGGGGACATGTATCAATGCAAAAAGAAGTTTTAAAAACGGCCGTTTTTCTGGAGCAGTCATTTTAATGATGCATAAAGTGAAAAAAAAAAGTCAAATATTCCTTTAAATATTGTACCTGGGGGGTGTCTAAAGTATGCCTGTGAAGTGCCACGTGTTTCCCGTGTTTAGAACTGTCCCTGCACAAAATTACATTTCTAAAGGAAAAAAAGCCATTTAAAACTGCTTGCGGCTTTAATGTAATGTCTGGTCCCGGTAATATGGATGAAAATCTTTGAGAAAAATGGCATGGCTACCCCATCACCCCCCTACCCCAGCCCATTACCAGCCCCTTTGGGTCTTGTATGGATATTAAGGGGAACCCCGCACACAAAATAAAAAAGGCCCTATATACTCTGAACAGCCGTATACAGGCGGTGCATACAAGACAGGGACTGTAGGTTTGTTCTTATGTAGAATCTGTTTGTAATTTTGAACAGGTACATTGTTTAAGTGTAGCTCCAGCCAAAAAATCTATTTTTAAGCTTTTTGGAAAACATAGGGAGGGGTTATCACCCCTGTAACATTTGTTTTGCTGTCTGTGCAGTGTGCACCTGTTCAGAACAGTTCACCTCACTTTCCGTCCTAATGACAAATGTTTTTTGAAAATTTGGGGTTTTTATTGAAACAAGAATTGGTGATAAAGAATCAGTGGAGAGGAGACACTTTTTTTCCCATATTAACTCTTACAGGAGAGAATTTGCCTTCCTAGGGGTAGATTTCCTCTCACTTCCTGTTGTATCCTTCCGTTTGCAAGGAGGAGTCGTTTGTAAGTTGGATGTTTGAAAGTAGGGGCCTGCCGTATATACTCAGCTGAAATTTGCCCCTTACATGTTGGTGTTGCCACAACACTGTGAGCCCTCACAGTTACTCTTGGTGGGCGCATGAATGGGCCCTGCTGTGAATTATTAGATCAAGAATTGTAATTGCATGCCCCTGTTGAACAGGGGCTGAAAAATTGGGCCTTTGGTGGTGGTGGTTAGTGATGAGCCGAACACCCCCGGGTTCGGTTCGCACCAGAACCCGCGAACGGACCGAACGTTCGTACGAACATTAGAACCCTATTAAATACAATGGATGCGAACGTTCGAATTCTAAAGTGCTAATTATAACGACTATTATGCATGTTATTGTCCTAAAAAGGGTTTGGGAACCCGGGTTCTGCACCAGGGGACATGTATCAATGCAAAAAGAAGTTTTAAAAACGGTCGTTTTTCGGGAGCAGTCATTTTAATGATGCATAAAGCGAAAAAAAAAAAGTCAAATATTCCTTTAAATATCGTACCTGGGGGGTGTCTAAAGTATGCCTGTGAAGTGCCACGTGTTTCCCGTGTTTAGAACTGTCCCTGCACAAAATGACACTTCTAAAGGAAAAAAAAAAACATTTAAAACTGCTTGCGGCTTTAATGTAATGTCTGGTCCCGGTAATATGGATGAAAATCTTTAAGAAAAATGGCATAGCTACCCCATGACCCCCCCCCCACCCCAGCCCATTACCAGCCCCTTTGGGTCTTGTATGGATATTAAGGGGAACACTGCACACAAAATAAAAAAGGCCCTATATACTCTGAACAGCCGTATACAGGCGGTGCATACAAGACAGGGACTGTAGGTTTGTTCTTATGTAGAATGTGTTTGTAATTTTGAACAGGTACATTGTTTAAGTGTAGCTCCAGCCCAAAAATCTATTTTTAAACTTTTTGGAAAACATAGGTAAGGGTTATCACACCTGTAACATTTGTTTTGCTGTCTGTGCCCCTGTTCAGAACATTTCACCTCACTTTCCATCCCAATGACAACTGTTTTTGAAATGTGGTGTTTTTCTTGAAACAAGGATTGGTGATAAAGCATCAGTACAGAGGAGACACCTTTCTCCCATATTAATTCTTACAGGAGAGAATTTTCCTTCCTAGGGGTAGATTTCCTCTCACTTCCTGTTGTCTTCTTGCGTTTGCAAGTAGGAGTCGTTTGTAAGTTGGATGTTTGAAAGTAGGGACCTGCCGTATATACTCTGCAGAAATAGGCCCCTTAGTTGTTGGTGTTGGCACAACACTGTAAGCACTCACAGTTACTCTTGGTTGGTGCTGGAACGCCCTGCTGTCAACTATTATATCAGGAATTGTAATTACATATAATTGTTGAACAGTGGTAGTAAAAATTGGGCCTTTGATGGTGGTGCTGGTGCCACAACACTGTAAGCCCTGACAGTTACTCTTGGTGGGTGCAGCAATGGGCCCTGCTGTGAATTATTAGATCAAGAATTGTAATTGCATGCCCCTGTTGAACAGGGGCTGAAAAATTGGGCCTTTCGTGGTGGTGGTGGTGTTGCCACAACACTGTAAGCCCTCAGAGTTACTCTTGGTGGGTGCAGGAATGGGCCCTGCTGTGAATTATTAGATCAAGAATTGCAATTACATGCCCCTGTTGAACAGGGGCTGAAAAATTGGGCCTTAGGCACTGGTGGCACAACACTGCAACCCCTCACAGATACTGTACTTGGAGCACAGCAATGAGCCCTGTTGCAAAGTATTGCTTCAAAAATTGTAATGACACGCCCCTGTTAAACAGGGGCTGAAAAATTGGGCCTTAGGCACTGGTGGCACAACACTCCAACCCCTCACAGATACTGTACTTGGAGCACAGCAATGAGCCCTGTTGCAAAGTATTGCTTCAAAAATTGTAATTACACGCCCCTGTTAAACAGGGGCTGAAAAATTGGGCCTTAGCCACTGGTGGCGGCACCCATAAACAAAAATGATCTTCCAAGCTATCATCATCAATCGTATCATTGAGGACTCGGAGGAGGAGGATAGCCAGTCAACATAACAGCACAGGCACTCAGCATCAGCATCAGTCTTGAAGGGATGTGACATGTTAAAATCAATTAGTCTGTTATATCAGCATCAGGTGTGTGGTAGCTGGTGGTGATCCAAGACTGGTTCATCTTGATGAAAGTCAGTCGATCAACCGAGTCGGTGGACAGGCGCACCCTGTGATCCGTGACAAATCCTCCAGCAGCACTGAATGTGCGTTCCGAAAGAACGCTGGATGCAGGACAGGCCAGTAGCTCAATTGCATACTGTGCAAGCTCTGGCCAGTGATCCATCCTCAAGACCCAGTAAGCCAGAGGATTTTCGGTGGGGAAGGTGTCCAAGTCTGACCTTGCCCCTAGATATTCCTGCACCATGTTTATCAGACGCTGGCGATGGTTGCTGGAACCGATCATACTTTGGGGCTGCGGACTAAAGAATTGTCTGAACGCATCGGTCAGACGGCCACCTTCCCCACCTCTCCTTCTTTGACTGGCCGAAGCCTCAGCAACTCGTTGTCCAGGACCAGGAGTTTGTAACCTCCCAGTCTCTGGGAACGCGTTGCACAGACCTTTCTGCAAGGCCTCCCGGAGTTGTCTCATCCTCTGCTCCCTCTGCGATGGTAACATAAGGTCCGCAACCTTACCCTTGTACCGTGGATCAAGGAGAGTGGCCAGCCAGTAATGGTCCCTCTCCTTGATCCGAAGAATACGAGGATCCTTCCGCAGACTTTGCAGGATCAGGGAGGCCATGCAGCGTAGGTTAGCTGAGGCATTCGGTCCGGAGTCCTCTGGGTCACTAAGGACGACATGATCCGCAGCCACCTCCTCCCAGCCACGTACAAGTCCACTGGTTTCTTGGGACTGTAAATCATCCCTAAAAGACTGCTGCTGATGATGCTGAGTGCCAGCCTCCACCTCCATGCTGACACAATCCTCCTCCTCCTCCTCCTCCTCCTCCTCTTCCTGTGCGATGGGTGGGACAGAAGGAACACTGTCTGGGTAAAGGGGGCCTTGAGAGGCAAGGAAGTCCTCCTCTTCCTGCCTCTGTTCTGCCTCAAGTGCCCTGTCCATTATTCCACGCAGCGTGTGCTCCAACAGGTGGACAAGAGGTACAGTGTCACTGATGCATGCACTGTCACTGCTCACCATCCTCGTGGCCTCCTCAAATGGTGCCAGGACAGTGCATGCATCCCTGATCATGCCCCACTGGCGTGGAGAAAATAAACCAAGCTCCCCTGACCCTGTCCTGGTGCCGTAGTCGCACAGGTACTCATTGATGGCCCTCTGCTGCGTGTGCAGCCGCTGCAGCATGGCCAACGTTGAGTTCCACCTGGTGGGCATGTCACATATAAGGCGGTTCTTGGGCAGGTTCAACTCCTTTTGCAGCTCAGCCAGGCGAGCACTGGCATTATAAGATCTGCGGAAATGCACACAGACTTTCCTGGCCTGCCTCAGGACATCCTGTAAGCCCGGGTACCTGCCCAAGAACCGCTGCACCACCAGGTTAAGGACGTGAGCCACACAGGGCACATGGGTCAGTTGTCCCTGTCGGAGGGCGGAGAGGAGGTTGGTGCCATTGTCGCAAACCACCATTCCTGGCTTAAGCTGGCGTGGCGTCAACCACCTCTCGGCCTGCCCCTGCAGAGCAGACAGGACCTCTGCCCCAGTGTGGCTCCTGTCCCCCAAACACACCAGCGCAAGCACGGTATGGCATCTTTTTGCCTGCGTACTTGCGTAGCCCCTTGAACGCCTACGGAGCACCGCTGGTTCCGAGGACAAACCACAGGAAGAGGCCATGGAGGAAGAAGAAGAGGAGGGGGTGGAGGAGAGAGGTGTGTCACAACCAGTAGTAGCATTTTGGAGGCGTGGCGGTGGAACAACCTCCAACACTACTGCACCTTGTCCTGCATCCTTCCCAGCTGCCAAAAGAGTGACCCAATGGGCCGTGAAAGAAAGGTAACGTCCCTGTCCATGCCTGCTGGACCATGAGTCAGCGGTAATATGCACCTTACCGCTGACCGCCCTGTCCAGCGAGGCCAAGACATTGCCTTCCACATGCCGGTAGAGAGCCGGAATAGCCTTCCGTGAGAAAAAGTGGCGTTTGGGAACCTGCCACTGAGGAACCGCACATTGCACAAACTCACGGAAGGGGGCCGAGTCTACCAACTGAAAAGGCAGCAGTTGAAGCGCTAGCAATTTAGCCAAGCTAGCATTCAACCGCTGGGCATGTGGATGGCTGGGAGTGAACTTCTTTCGACGGTCCAGCAGCTGGGGCAGGGAAATTTGCCTGCTAGAATCGGACGTCGGTGTACTGCTAGCAGAGTGGCCGCAAGTACTTGGCTGTGACACACCTAATTCTACACCTTCATTCCTCTCAGTGCATGTTTCAGAGAGGACTGAAGTTATAGTGGGGTTGGAGATCCCAGCTGATGCGGTGCAAGGAGAGGTCCGCTTTGTTCTTTGGTGTGGGTCTTTGAGGTAGGCTTGCCAACGAGCTGCATGGCAGGTCAACATATGTCTGGTCAGGCATGTGGTACCCAAGCGGCTGATGTTTTGGCCACGCGATATACGCTTGAGACATATGTTGCAAACAGCAGCTGTGCGATCTGATGCACTAGCCTCAAAAAAGGCCCACACCAAAGAACTTTTTGAATGACGGGCAGAGGCAGCGCCCTGCACAGGCGGAGCTCTGCGGTGTGATTCCGTCGGTGTACTGCCCTTACGCTGGCCACCAAAGGGCATCCTGCCTCGTTGGAGATGTGCCTCCTCCTCATCCTCCTCCTCTCTCCTATTAGGCACCCACGTGGAGTCAGTGACCTCATCATCCCCTCCCTCCTCATCACTGGAGCCAATCTGGCAGTATGCTGCAGCTGCTGGAACATGACTGCCAGATTGGTGTCCTTCTTGAGCATCCCCTCTGTCTGCTCTCACGCTACTGCCTTCCTGTAGCTGGGTTTCATCATCAGACCCTTCGAAACGCTGGGCATCCTCCTGGAGCATGTACCCAACACTGTGCTCAAACAGTTCGGGGGACTCCTCAGGAGGAGGACATGGTGGGTCTAGGGAAGGAGTGACTGATGATGAGTCTGACATTGATACCAGGGAAGAGGACGCTTTGGCAGCTGCTTTGCCAGTACCCTGAGCCTGGGTGAGAGAGGATGAGGAGGAGGAGGAGGGCTTGGTCATCCACTCTACCAAGTCTTCGGCATGATGTGGCTCAACATGTCCAGCTGCCGAAAAGAAGGACAAGCGTGTCCCATGGCCATGTGCTGATGACAATGCACCGCGTCCAAGACCAGCACTGTTGCCCCCAGACACAGAGCCTGCTTGCCCTCTTTTATTGCCTCCTGACTGTCTGCCTCTCCTTGTTTGCCTTCCAGACATTCTAATGGATGGCCTGCAGGGAGATGGGAAAAAAGCAATAAGGGCTACCTTCAGATGTCCTTCTCTGTCCCTTTACTTAAGGATTTCTAAATATGGTTGAGGATGATTGCTTTCGCACAGAATAGCACAACGACAATTTCCCTGACTGTCCAAAAAACAAGGATTTCAAAGATGGTTGATGATCAATGCTTTAGCACAGTATAGCACAAGGAGAATTTCCCTCACTGTCCTTCCCTGTCCCTACAAACAAGGATTAGCACAGTAAAACACACTGACACTCTCCCTACCTATAGTTTTCTGTCCCTATAAAAAATGTTTTTTTAACCACTTAAGCCCCGGACCATTTGGTAGCTAGAGGACCAGAGGTGAATTCAGAATTTTGCACTGCGCTGCTTTAACTGTAAATTGTGCGGACATGCAATGTTGTACCCAAACGAAATTTGCGTCCTTTTCTTCCCACAAATAGAGCTTTCTTTTAATGGTATTTGATTGCCTCTGCGATTTTTATTTTTTGCGATATGAACGGAAAAAGACCGAAAATTTTGAAAAAAAATGATATTTTCTACTTTTTGTTTTAAGAAAAATCGAATAAACTCAATTTTAGTCATACATTTAGGCCAAAATGTATTCAGCCACATGTCTTTAGTAAAAAAAATGTCAATAAGCGTATATTTATCGGTTTGCGCAAAAGTTATAGCGTTTACAAACTAGGGTACATTTTCTGGAATTTACACAGCTTTTAATTTATGACTGCCTATCTCATTTCTTGAGGTGCTAAAATGACAGGGCAGTACAAAACCCCCCCAAATGACCCCATTTTAGAAAGTAGACACCCCAAGGAAATTGCTGAGAGGCATGTTGAGCCCATTGAATATTTTTTTTTTTGTCCCAAGTGATTGAATAATGACAAAAAAAAAATTACAAAAAGCTGTCACTAAATGATATATTGCTCACACATGCCATGGTTATATGTGGAATTGCACCCCAAAATACATTCTGCTGCTTCTCCTGAGTACGGGGATACCACATGTGTGGGACTTTTTAGGAGCCTAGCCACGTACGGGACCCCGGAAACCAAGCACCGCCTTCAGGATTTCTAAGGGCGCAAATTTTTGATTTCACTCCTCACTACCTATCACAGTTTTGAAGGCCATAAAATGCCAAAATAGCACAAAACCCCCCCAAATGACCCCATTTTAGAAAGTAGATACCCCAAGGAAATTGCTGAGAGGCCTGTTGAGCCCATTGAATATTTTTTTTTTGTCCCAAGTGATTGAATAATGACAAAAAAAAAAAAATATTACAAAAAGTTGTCACTAAATGATATATTGCTCACACATGCCATGGTTATATGTGGAATTGCACCCCAAAATACATTCTGCTGCTTCTCCTGAGTACGGGGATACCACATGTGTGGGACTTTTTAGGAGCCTAGCCACGTACGGGACCCCGGAAACCAAGCACCGCCTCCAGGATTTCTAAGGGCGCAAATTTTTGATTTCACTCCTCACTACCTATCACAGTTTTGAAGGCCATAAAATGCCAAAATAGCACAAAACCCCCCCAAATGACCCCATTTTGGAAAGTAGACACCCCAAGCTGTTTGCTGAGAGGCATGGTGAGTATTTTACAGCTCTCATTTGTTTTTGAAAATGAAGAAAGAACTTTTTTTTTTTTTTCTTTTTTTTTTCAATTTTCAAAACTTTGCGACAAAAAGCGAGATCTGCAAAATACTCACAATACCTCTCAGCAAATAGCTTGGGGTGTCTACTTTCCAAAATGGGGTCATTTGGGGGGGGTTTTGTGCCATCTGGGCATTCCATGGCCTCTGAAACTGTGATAGGCAGTGAGAAGTGAAATCAAAAATTGACACCCTTAGAAAGCCTGAAGGCGGTGCTTGGTTTTTGGGGTCCCGTACGCGGCTAGGCTCCCAAAAAGTCTCACACATGTGGTATCCCCGTACTCAGGAGAAGCAACAGAATGTATTTTGGGGTGTAATTCCACATATGCCCATGGCATGTTTGAGCAATATATCATTTAGTGACAACTTTGTGCAAAAAAAATAAATAAAAAATTTATTTTTTCCGCAACTTGTGTCAACATATAAAATATTCCATGGACTCGACATGCCTCTCAGTATATAGCTTGGGGTGTCTACTTTCCAAAATGGGGTCATTTGGGGGGGTTTTGAACTGTTCTGGCATTTTATACACAACATTAGGAAGCTTACATCCACTCTTCTAACCACTTGAAGACAAAGCCCTTTTTGACACTTTTTGTTTACATGAAAACATTTTTTTTTTTTGCAAGAAAATTATGTTGAACCCCCAAACATTATATATATTTTTAAACCAAAGGCCCTACAGAATAAAATGGTGGGTGTTGCATTTTTTTTTTCTACACAGTATTTGCGCAGCTATTTTTCAAACGCATTTTTTTGGGAAAAAATACACTTTTTTAAATTTTAATGCACTAAAACACACTATATTGCCCAAATGTTTGATGAAATAAAAAAGATGATCTTAGGCCGAGTACATAGATACCAAACACGACATGCTTTAAAATTTCGCACAAACACGCATTGGCGACAAACTACATACATTTTTAAAAGCCTTTAAAAGCATTTACAGGTTACCCCGTTAGATTTACAGAGGAGGTCTACTGCTAAAATTACTGCCCTCGATCTGACCTTCGCGGTGATACCTCACATGCATGGTGCAATTGCTGTTTACATATGACGCCAGACCGACGCTTGCGTTCGCCATTGGGCAAGAGCAGGGCAGGACAGGGGTGCTTTTTTTTTTTTTTTTTTATTATTAATTTTGCTTTTTTATTTTATTTTTAAACTGTTGCTTCCATATTTATTTATTTTTATCACTTTTATTGTTATCTCAGGGAATGTAAATATCCCCTATGATAGCAATAGGTAATGACAGGTACTCTTTTTTGAAAAAACTGGGGTCTATTGGACCCTAGATCTTTCCTCTGCCCTCAAAGCATCTGACCACACCAAGATCGGTGTGATAAAATGCTTTCCCAATTTCCCAATGGCGCTTTTTATATCAGGGGGGGGACATTCCCTCCCACTGCTTGTAAAAGCAGTCCAGAGGCTAATTAGCCACTAGGATTGCTTTTACATGAAAGCCGGCCGCGGGCTGAAAAGAATGATACCAAGATGATACCTAAACCCGCAGGCATCATTCTGGTATAAACATTCAAAGTCCAGCAACATACCAGTACGTTGCTGGTCCTTGTTGGACATGTATTGTAATCTTTTTTTTCATGCAGCCTGTTGACTGAACGAAAAAAAAAGATTGATCGGTGGGTATGCCCACCATTAGAATACCGCCCTTCATCCACCCACTTCTAATGATGGGCATACATGCACCATTTATATATGCCGAAGCATGGGGGCATCTTCTCGCAAAAGTTATGCCGCGTACACATGGTCAGACTTTTCCACGGGCAAGCCTCCGTCGGAATTTCGACCGTATGTACGCGGCATTAGGAGCAAAATCGCTCCTCCGCTCCTGCTGCCCCAATGCTTCGGCATATATGCTTTTTTTTTTTTAACTGTGGTGGTGAAATTACCTCCTACAGCACTGGAGTCGCAGGGATCAGGCCTGTCTCTGCGAACGCTGCAGTTATGTTTGTTGTGTTTTGTAAATGACAGTGATCGATCGATACTGCACTTGGGTGGCCTGGGCTGGACGGAGGGGCAAAACGCAGGTGCTAGCAGGTATCTGGGCTGATCCCGCTAACACTGCGTTTTTGGGAACCCTAAACTGCTGGGGACGCTAGTATAGATCTGATCAGATCAGATATTGATCTGATCAGATACTATACCACTAAGGGGGGTGTATGCTTTACGCGTGGGTGTTAGCGTTACTGGCACTAACCTGACGCTGCCTGGGGTGTGACGCAGACCCTCTCTGACGCTAAAACCTAACTGATATCACCCGCCGGACGATCAGGGGGTTAAACCTTTATTGGGTTATATACGGCGGGTGCCCTGACACTATAAAAAGCAAACTAACTAACCAGCGTCACCCGTAACACTTATATGATGATCACTGGTGAAAGGGTTAACTAGGGGCAATTAGGGGGTTAAAACCTTTATTAGGGTAATATATGGGGGTACCTGACGCTATATAAAAACCTGACGGCGAACCTAAAAAAAAATTACTGGCTACCTATCGGCATCACCGACACTAAGACAACGATCATAAAAACGATTGCTTAGCGACAGTGGTGATAGGGGGTGAAAGGGTTACCTGGGGGGGCGATCAAGGGGGTTAAACCTTTATTAGGTAATATATGGGGGTACCCGACGCTATAAAAACCTGCGGCAAACCTAAAAAAAATTACTGGCTACCGATCAGCATCACCGACGCTAAGACATCGATCAGAAAAATGATCGCATAGCCACGGCGGTGCTAGGGGGTGAAAGGGTTACCTGGGGGGTGATCAAGGGGGTTAAACCTTTATTAGGTAATATATGGGGGTACCCGACGCTATAAAAACCTACGGCGAACCTAAAAAAAATTACTGGCTACCGATCAGCATCGCCGACGCTAAGACATCGATCAGAAAAATTATAACTTAGTGACAGTGGTGATAGGGGGTGAAAGGGTTACCTGGGGGGCGATCAAGGGGGTTAAACCTTTATTAGGTAATATATGGGGGTTCCCGACGCTATAAACACCTGCGGCGAACCTAAAAAAAAATACTGGCTACCGATCAGCATCACCGACGCTAAGACATCGATCAGAAAAATGATTGCTTAGTGACAGTGGTGATAGGGGGTGAAAGGGTTATCTGGGGGGTGAACAGGGGGTTAAACCTTTATTAGGGGGGGTTAGGGGGCTACACTGGACCTAAGACTAAACTTTGGTGACACTTTTACAGTCACAAATGTCACTGATTGCAGTGATCACTAAATAAATGGTCACTGCAATCAGTGACACTGTGACTGGGGGCTGGGGGGGGGTGATCTGGGGGTGTCTGGGGGGGCGATTTATGTGCCTATGTGTCCTGGTGTCAGTGTAGTGTTGTGTGTACTAACCTGGCATCTTCTCCTGTACGGCGCTCGGTATATGTGAGCGCCCCAGGAGAGATGACATCACTTCCTCCTTCCTGGCAGGCAGGGGAAGCTCTCTCATTCGCCGGGAGCGATCGAGAGGGGGTGGCCGGAATCGAACGGCCGTCCCCTCATGCCGGATCGCTCCCGAAGGTAAAACGACCGCTCACTGTAAAGAAGGGGGGTCCGATCGGACCCCCCAACTATACAAAGGCAATCACGTATATATACGTGATTGTGCCTGTCGGTGCCATTCTGCCAACGTATATTTACAGTGGGCGGTCGTTAAGTGGTTAAAGATTTTTGATGATCAATGCTTTAGCACAGTATAGCACAAGGAGAATTTCCCTCACTGTCCTTCCCTGTCCCTACAAACAAGGATTAGCACAGTAAAACACACTGACACTCTCCCTACCTATAGTTTTCTGTCCCTATAAAAAATGTTTTTTTAAAGATGGTTGATGATCAATGCTTTAGCACAGTATAGCACAAGGAGAATTTCCCTCACTGTCCTTCCCTGTCCCTACAAACAAGGATTAGCACAGTAAAACACACTGACACTCTCCCTACATATAGTTTTCTGTCCCTATAAAAAATTTTTTTTTAAAGATGGTTGATGATCAATGCTTTAGCACAGTATAGCACAAGGAGAATTTCCCTCACTGTCCTTCCCTGTCCCTACAAACAAGGATTAGCACAGTAAAACACACTGACACTCTCCCTACCTATAGTTTTCTGTCCCTATAAACATTTTTTTTTAAAGATGGTTGATGATCAATGCTTTAGCACACTATAGCACAAGGACAATTTCCATCACTGTCCTTCCCTGTCCCTACAAACAAGGATTAGCACAGTAAAACACACTGACACTCTCCCTACCTATAGTTTTCTGTCCCTATAAAAAATGTTTTTTTAAAGATGGTTGATGATCAATGCTTTAGCACAGTATAGCACAAGGAGAATTTCCCTCACTGTCCTTCCCTGTCCCTACAAACAAGGATTAGCACAGTAAAACACACTGACACTCTCCCTACCTATAGTTTTCTGTCCCTATAAAAAATGTTTTTTTAAAGATGGTTGATGATCAATGCTTTGGCACACTATAGCACAAGGAGAATTTCCCTCACTGTCCTTCCCTGTCCCTACAAACAAGGATTAGCAAAGTAAAACACACTGACACTCTCCCTACCTATAGTTTTCTGTCCCTATAAAAATTTTTTTTTTAAAGATGGTTGATGATCAATGCTTTAGCACAGTATAGCACAAGGAGAATTTCCCTCACTGTCCTTCCCTGTCCCTACAAACAAGGATTAGCACAGTAAAACACACTGACACTCTCCCTACCTATAGTTTTCTGTCCCTATAAAATTTTTTTTTTTAAAGATGGTTGATGATCAATGCTTTAGCACAGTATAGCACAAGGAGAATTTCCCTCACTGTCCTTCCCTGTCCCTACAAACAAGGATTAGCACAGTAAAACACACTGACACTCTCCCTACCTATAGTTTTCTGTCCCTATAAAAAATGTTTTTTTAAAGATGGTTGATGATCAATGCTTTAGCACAGTATAGCACAAGGAGAATTTCCCTCACTGTCTTTCCCTGTCCCTACAAACAAGGATTAGCACAGTAAAACACACTGACACTCTCCCTACCTATCCTTCTCTTTCCCTAAACTAAAGGAATCCAGGTTAAGCAAGAAAAAAAAATGTCACTGTCCCTGCCTATGCTTCTCTTTCCCTGCTCCGGAACACACTACACTAGGCCGCCGTGCTGGCGGCCTTTTATAGTGTGGGGCGTGTACTAAACACCCTCAGCAATAATTGGCCACAGGCATCCTGCCTGTGGCCAATCATTGCTCTCCTCGCTGCCGGCGCTGTGATTGGCCAAGCATGCGGGGTCACAGTGCATGCTTGGCCAATCACAGCGCCTGGATGACACTGCGATGGCGTAGTGCATTGTGGGCCGTTCGCGTCACTCGAATTAGGCGCGAACGGCCCAAATCGTTCGATCTTCGTCAAACGATCGAACAGCCGATGTTCGAGTCGAACGTATGTTCGACTCGAACACCGAGCTCATCCCTAGTGGTGGTGGTGGTGTTGACACAACACTGTAAGGCCTCACAGTTAGTCTTGGTGGGCGCAGGAATGGGCCCTGCTGTGAATTATTAGATCAAGAATTGTAATTACATGCTCCTGTTAAACAGGGGCAGAAAAATTGGGCCTTAGGCACAGGTGCCACAACACTGCAATCCCTCTCAGATACTGTACTTGGAGCACAGCAATGAGCCCTGTTGCAAAGTATTGCATCAAGAATTGTAATTACACGCCCCTGTTAAACAGGGGCTGAAAAATTGGGCCTTTGGTGGTGGTGGTGGTGGTGGTGTTGACACAAAACTGTAAGGCCTCACAGTTAGTCTTGGTGGGCGCAGGAATGGGCCCTGCTGTGAATTATTAGATCAAGAATTGTAATTACATGCCCCTGTTAAACAGGGGCAGAAAAATTGGGCCTTAGGCACAGGTGCCACAACACTGCAACCCCTCACAGATACTGTACTTGGAGCACAGCAATGAGCCCTGTTGCAAAGTATTGCATCAAGAATTGTAATTACACGCCCCTGTTAAACAGGGGCTGAAAAATTGGGCCTTTGGTGGTGGTGGTGGTGGTGGTGGTGTTGACACAACACTGTAAGGCCTCACAGTTAGTCTTGGTGGGCGCAGGAATGGGCCCTGCTGTGAATTATTAGACCAAGAATTGTAATTACATGCCCCTGTTAAACAGGGGCAGAAAAATTGGGCCTTAGGCACAGGTGCCACAACACTGCAACCCCTCACAGATACTGTACTTGGAGCACAGCAATGAGCCCTGTTGCAAAGTATTGCATCAAAAATTGTAATTACACGCCCCTGTTAAACAGGGGCTGAAAAATTGGGCCTTAGCCACTGGTGCTGGTGCCACGACACTGCAACCACTCCCAGATACTCTAGTTGGAGTGCAGGAATGAGCCCTGCTGCAAAGCATTGCATAAAAAATTGTAATAACACACCCCTGTTAAACAGGGGCTGAAAAATTGGGCCTTAGCCACTGGTGGCGGCACCCAGAAACAAAAATGTTCTTCCAAGCTATCATCGTCAATCGGATCATTGAGGAGGAGGAGGACAGTCAGTCAACATAACAGGACAGTCTCTCAGCATCAGCATCAGTCTTGAAGGGATCTGACATTTGAAAATAAATTAGTCTGTTATATCAGCTTCAGGTGTTTGGTAGCTGATGGTGATCCAAGACTGGTTCATCTTTATGAAGGTCAGTCGATTAACAGAGTCGGTGGACAGGCGCACCCTGTGATCCGTGACAAATCCTCCAGCAGCACTGAATGTGCGTTCTGAAAGAACGCTGGATGCAGGACAGGCCAGTAGCTCAATTGCATATTGTGCAAGCTCTGGCCAGTGATCCATCCTCAAGACCCAGTAAGCCAGAGGATTTTCGGTGGGGAAGGTGTGCAAGTCTGACCTTGCCCCTAGGTATTCCTGCACCATGTATATCAGACGCTGGCGATGGTTGCTGGAACCGATCATACCTTGGGGCTGCGTACTAAAGAATTGTCTGAACGCTTCGGTCAGACGGCCACCTTCCCCACCGCTCCTTCTTTGACTGACCGAAGCCTCAGCAACTCGTTGTCCAGGACCAGGAGTTTGTAACCTCCCAGTCTCTGGGAACGTGTTGCACAGACCTTTCTGCAAGGCCTCCCGGAGTTGTCTCATCCTCTGCTCCCTCTGCGATGGTAAGATAAGGTCCTCAACCTTACCCTTGTACCGTGGATCAAGGAGAGTGGCCAGCCAGTAATGGTCCCTCTCCTTGATCCGAAGAATACGAGGATCCTTCCGCAGACATTGCAGGATCAGGGAGGCCATGCAGCGTAGGTTAGCTGAGGCATTCAGTCCGGAGTCCTCTGGGTCACTAAGGACGACATGATCCGCAGCCACCTCCTCCTAGCCACGTACAAGTCCACTGGTTTCTTGGGACTGTAAATCATCCCTAAAAGACTGCTGCTGATGATGCTGAGTGCCAGGCTCCACCTCCATGCTGACACAATCCTCCTCCTCCTCCTTCTCCTCCTCCTCTTCTTCCTGTGCGATGGGTGGGACAGAAGGAACACTGTCTGGGTAAAGGGGGCCTTGAGAGGCAAGGAAGTCCTCCTCTTCCTGCCTCTGTTCTGCCTCAAGTGCCCTGTCCATTATTCCACGCAGCGTATGTTCCAACAGGTGGACAAGAGGTACAGTGTCACTGATGCATGCACTGTCACTGCTCACCATCCTCGTGGCCTCCTAAAATGGTGCCAGGACAGTGCATGCATCCCTGATCATGCCCCTCTGGCGTGGTGAAAAAAAACAGAGCTCCCCTGACCCTGTCCTGGTGCCGTAGTCGCACAGGTACTCATTTATGGCCCTCTGCTGCGTGTGTAGCCGCTGCAGCATGGCCAACGTTGAGTTCCACCTGGTGGGCATGTCACATATAAGGCGGTTCTTGGGCAGGTTCAACTCCTTTTGCAGCTCAGCCAGGCGAGCACTGGCATTATAAGATCTGTGGAAATGCAAACAGACTTTCCTGGCCTGCCTCAGGACATCCTGTAAGCCCAGGTACCTGCCCAAGAACCGCTGCACCACCAGGTTAAGGACGTGAGCCACACAGGGCACATGGGTCAGTTGTCCCTGTCGGAGAGCGGAGAGGAGGTTGGTGCCATTGTCGCAAACTACCATTCCTGGCTTAATCTGGCGTGGCGTCAACCACCTCTCGGCCTGCCCCTGCAGAGCAGACAGAACCTCTGCCCCAGTGTGGCTCCTGTCCCCCAAACACACCAGCGCAAGCACGGCATGGCATCTGTTTGCCTGCGTACTTGCGTAGCCCCTTGAACGCCTACGGAGCACCGCTGGTTCCCATGACGTCACACTCACATGCTCCGGGGCCATGTGCCCCGAAATATGTGACTGTGACGTCATGAGAAGCCTATATTAATCTCTGCAGACCGAAGATTTAGCATTACTGCGAGAGGAAGCGACGAGTCAACATCGAGGAGGAGAAGAGAGAAGAAGACACCAACGGCGACGACGGAGAAGACCGGCCCCTCCACTAGCAAAAGAGCTAAAGAAATTAGTGGAGAAGCCGGCAGAAGAAAGAAGCAAGAGAAGAACCGGGAGAAGAACCGGAGAGCGGGAGAAGAAGAAGGCGACGGAGAAGACCGGCCCCTCCACTAGCAAAAGAGCTAAAGAAGTTAGTGGAGGGGCCGGCAGAAGAAAGAAGCAGGAGAAGAACCGGGAGAAGAACCGGAGAGCGGGAGAAGAAGAAGGCGACGGAGAAGACCGGGCCTCCGCTAGCAAAAGAGCTAAAAGAAGTTAGCGGAGGCCCGGCAGAAGAAAGGAAGAACCGGAGAGAAGAAGAGGGGAGAAGACGACGGAGAAGACCGGGCCTCCGCTAGCAAAAGAGCTAAAGAAGTTAGCGGTGGCCCGGCAGAAGAAAACCGGAGAGCGCGGCGACGACCCCCGAAGTCAGAAGAAAACCCCCGAGCTGTGCAATAAAATACTTTAAAAAGCTGTGTGATTTTTTTATTGCAATTTTTTTCCACCAGGTGAATGGGTAGGGGTACGATGTACCCCATACTCATTCACATAGGGTGGGGGGCCGGGATCCCGGGGGCCCCTTTATTAAAGGGGGCTCCCGGATTCCGATAAGCCCCCCGCATGCAGACCCCGACAACCAACGGCCAGGGTTGTCGGGAAGAGGCCCTTGTCCTCATCAACATGGGGGCAGGGTGCTCTGGGGTGGGGGGGCCGCAGGTCGCCCCCCTGTCCCAGAGCACCAAACCCCCCATGTTGAGGGCATGCGGCCTGGTACGGTTCAGGAGGGAGGGGGGCCGCTCTCTCGTCCCCCCCTCTTCCCCTGCGGCCTGCCAGGTTGTGTGCTCGGATAAGGGTTTGGTTTGGATTTTGGGGGGGACCCCTACGCCGTTTTTTCGGCGTAGGGGTTCCTCTTCAAATCCAGACCAGACCCAAGGGCTTGGTATGCTCCTGGAGGGGGAACCCATGCCGGTTTTTTATTTAAAATTTTGCCTGGAGTTCCCCCTCAAGATTCGTACCAAACACAGTGCCTGCTATTGGCGGGGATCCAAGTCGGATCCCCGTTCATTGAAAGTCGGACATATGTCGGCTTCATGTCGCAGGGCAAAGTCAGATCCAAAGTAGGACAGATGTCGTGTCGCACTAGTGTGAACCCAGCCTAAATACAACTACACTGCTGCTCTCAGCTGCTCATATCACTCTGGTCTCACTAAATAGCTAAAATCGTAAATAATACTGTTTTTGGAGCTTAGGGCGGCTCCTTATCATATACATGCAAATCTGGTAAAACACGGCATGCAAACGCCACAAAGCGCGCCTTTCTAAACGCCACTTTCAACCTTAGTTCAGAACACTTTGCACCAGCGTCCCGTCTACATGGGGCCTAAAAACGCCTATGCCATTTACAGCTCCAAAACGCCATGGTGGCCATGAGGCCATAGGCTAACATGGAGAGATGTTTTTAAGCTGCAAAAAACGCTCAAACAAGCGGTTGGAAAAACGTCCGTGTGCATGTAGCCTTATATTAACCACTTGCGCACTGCCCAGACCAAGTTTCACATTTCAGCGCTGATGCACTTTTAATGACAATTGCGCGCTCATACAACACTGTAACCCAATGAAAATGTTTTATTTGTTGGCACACAAATAGAGCTTGCTTTTGGTGCTATTTGATCACCTTTGTGTTTTATTTTTATTTTTTTTTCGATAAATACAAAAGACCGAGTTAAAAAAAAAAAAAAAATGGATATTTTACCCACTTCAGCACTGGGCCTATTCTGGCACTTCTCTCCTTCATGTAAAAATCATAAATTTATGGCTATAAAATTACTTCAAAAACACCAAACATTATATATTTTTTTGGAGCAGACACCCTAGGGAATAAGATGGCGGTCATTGCAAATTTTTATCTCGCTCGGTATTTGCGCAATAAATTTTCAGACACCTTTTGTTTGCTAAAAATATTACAAAACAGTAAAGTTACGGCCAATTTTTTGGTATAATGTGAAAGATGTTGTTATGCTGAGTAAATAGATACCTAACACGTCACGCTTTAAAATTGCGCACACACATGGCATGACACCAAACTTCAGTAATTAACCACTTCAATACCATGCACTTATACAGCTTCCTGCCCAAGCCAATTTTGAGCTTTCAGCACTGTCGCAATTTGAATGACAATTGCGCGGTCATGCTACACTGTGCCCATCCGTGCCAATCTGTGCCCACCTATCCCTTGTAATAGGAATGTGTGTGACAGGTCCTCTTTATGGAGAGATGCAGGGTCAATAAGACCCCGCATCTCTCCTCCAGGCAGGAAAGCATGATATTGTTCCAAAAAAATCACCAATCTCATGCTGACAGCCGAGATCACGGCTTGGTTAACATATGGAAACACGGCGTGATGTCATAATGTCATGCCCGCGCCTCCGACGGTCATAGAGATGACTGATGACCATCTGGTCACCAGTCATCTCCAAATTGTTCTCCGAGCCCCAGATGGCACGGGAGAGCCCGGAGAAGCACCAGATGGCGGCAAGAGGGGGGGACGTCCCCTCCCCCCGCCTTTAAGAACGATCATGCGGCGGAACTGCCACTATGTTCGTTTTTATTGTGCACAGAATCGCCGGCTGAAAAGAATGATATCTGAATGATGCCTGTTCTGCCCATATCATCATAATAATATGTGCTATGTGCTGTTACAGATTATATTGCAATGTTGGTTTGACATTGTTGCCATCTAGTGGCCAGAGTTGGTTATTATTTTGTCACAGGAAAAGGAATTCCAAAACAGTTAAGGCAGTAACCTTTAACCTGGAACTGCATTTCCTTCATTTCGTGTCTGCTCTCTGATCCAAGTAGACTGCATGTAGAAGAGCTCCTGTCTATTCTTGGACTAATGGTGGAATTGTCTGTGAGTACTTTCACTGGTAGAGTGAGGCTGCTGTATAATGTTTTAATGTACTGACACATATGTTTGTTTATGCTTATGTTGTAGTTTTACAAAGTTATTCGGAAAAAGAATACATACAGATTTGATGTCTCCCGTTTCTTGACTTCTGAATTATTGTTAAGCTGTCTGACTAGTGTTATACAACAGTTCAATAACGCAAAGCAGAACAGTAAAAAGACAACCACGTGGCAGTCTGGAATAAACTGAGACGCCATCAGTACAGCATGAGTCTAAGATCAGGAACAAAGTACCAGGCTGATGACACGCTATCGCCAACACAGCAAGACAGGGAGAACATTCCCAGTGCCCAGCAAGAGGATGCACAATCTCATGTGTCCAGATCTTCACGAGCTAGCAAGATGTCCTCAGCAAGTTCCTTAGCAGTTAAAGCTCGTGCCAAGGCAGAAGCTGCCCGCATCCAGCTACAGTACGCAGAAAAAGAAGCCATGATGATGCGGGAGTTAGCAGAAAAGAAAGCTACCATAGCACAAAAAGAAGCCATGATGATGCAGGAGTTAGCACAAGAAGAAGCAAAATTGCTCATCCTGAAGCGACAGACCGCTGCTGCAGCTGCTGAAGCTGAGGCCGCTGCCTACATGGGAACTAGTCGGTCAGGAAGTGAAAAATCGTATAAAGACCCAGAGGTTCCAGAAAAACCTCTATCCTCTACAGATCGTACAAGTAAGTACATCCAGAACCTTACTGATGTGCATGCGAAAGAACAGCCTCTTAAACCTGAAGCAAAGGAATTCAGACCGAGATCAACATGCCCCCTGAGCAGGCCCAATCAACCACATGAGGTCAGCGGCTGCCAGCAAATCAAGAGGGAAGCACCAGAAACCCCTAAGAACAAAAAACAAGTGTTCCCATCACCTCAACATATAGATTACATGGGCGAACAACAATGTGCAGTGGATGTCACCAAATATCTCATCCGCAAAGAAATGATTAGCTCAGGCTTTCTCCAATTTGATGACTGTCCTGAAAACTATTGGGCATGGAAATCCTCCTTTCTGAATGCAACTGAAGGTCTGAACTTTTCATCAGCAGACATACTTAATTTGATGATAAAATGGCTCAGTACCGAGTCAGCAGAGCATGCTAAGAGGATGAGAAGAGCAAACCTGTTCAACCCTGCAGCAGGACTCAATATGACCTGGAAAAGACTAGAAGAAACGTATGGATCCCCAGAGGTAATAGAAGGAGCACTGTTGAAAAAACTTGAAGTCTTTCCCAAGGTGGGCTACAGAGACAATGTGCGTCTACAAGAACTAAGTGATCTTCTATTAGAGATAGAATATGTCAAAGAGGATGGCTACTTGCCAGGACTTTCATATCTAGATACAGCTAGAGGCACCAATCCCATAGTAGAGAAACTACCCTCAAATCTGCAAGACAAGTGGATGTCTGTGGGAGGTAAATTCAAAGAAGATTATGGTGTTGCTTTCCCCCCTTTCTCTGTGTTTTCTAGATTTGTCCGACAGCAAGCGAAAATCCGAAGTGATCCTAGTTTCGCCTTCAGCAATCAATCACACAGACCTGAGAAACCTCACAGACCACACGGTAGGACTTCTGTATCCACACACAAAACAACTGTACCTTCAGAAGTCACAGACTATCAAAGCATCCACAAGGTACACACCATAGAAAACCCTGATAGACATTGCCCGATACACAAAAAAACACATCCACTAAAGAAATGCAAAGGCTTTAAAAGCAAACCCATTGCAGAGTGGATGTCCTTCCTTAAACAGAACGGCATCTGTTTCAAGTGTTGCGGATCCACTTATCACATTGCCAAAGACTGCAAAATACAAGTAGAATGTACAGAATGTGGCAGTGAGAGACATACAACAGCTTTGCACCCAGGTCCTGCTCATGTTCCACTAGAGACTGTAGAACCCGGGAAAGATCAGGGCAGGGAGCAACAAGAGACCCCACTCTCCTCAGTGATGTCTAATTGCACTAAAGTATGTGGACAAGGCAAGAGTGCACGTTCATGCTCGAAAATCTGTTTAGTGACTGTGTATCCCACTGGCAAGAGAGAAAGGGCAGTGAAAATGTATGCAGTGCTGGATGAACAGAGCAACAGATCCCTTGCAAAGCCAGAATTCTTTGATATCTTTAATCTCAAAGCAAGTGCGGTTCCATACACTCTAAGGACATGTGCGGGGACAATTGACACCACAGGGAGAAGAGCTTCTGACTTTACCATTGAATCCTTCAATAAGAAAGTACAGCTCCCACTTCCTACCCTAATAGAGTGTGGCATGATACCTGACGACAAAACTGAGATTCCCTCTCCAGAAGTAGCCCAACACCACCCTCACCTCCGCTCAATTGCTCACCTTATCCCAGCTGTTAAGCCAGATGTTTCAACTCTACTACTTCTTGGGAGAGACATCCTTCAGGTACACAAGGTGCGCCAGAAAATCAATGGACCTTATAATGCCCCCTATGCACAGAGACTGGACCTGGGGTGGGTCATTGTAGGAGAAGTTTGCCTGGGAACAGTGCACCAGCCTGACAATATCAGCACTTTGAAGACGTCTGTGTTAACAAATGGACGCACATCTCTTCTCAGTCCCTGTCACAACAGCTTTGTTGTCAAGGAAAGCTTTGATAGGTCAACACAACTCTTTGACTCTCCTACACTATGTGGTGAAGAAGTCAATTCCAACATTGAGACAGACAATCTAGGGATTACAGTGTTCCAGAAAACTAAAGATGACGATAAACAGGCCCTCTCTATAGAGGATCAGACCTTCTTGCAGATTATGGATAAAGAGGCTTACCAAGATGACAATCACAGTTGGGTAGCCCCTCTTCCCTTTCGCACACCAAGACGTGTTTTGCCTAGTAACAGGGAGCAAGCCATGAAGCGTCTGCATTCACTCAGAAAAACTCTGCAGAGAAGGCCAGAAGTGAAAAGAGATTTCACTGAATTCATTAAAGGGATGCTAGACAACAATCACGCTGAAGTTGCAGGACCACTTGAAGCAGACAGGGAACACTGGTATCTACCAATGTTTGGTGTTTACCATCCACACAAACGCAACCAAATAAGAATAGTTTTTGATTCCAGCGCAGAGTATAAAGGAGTCTCTTTAAATGATGTACTGTTGAGTGGCCCTGACCTAAACAATACTTTGCTAGGTGTCCTCATGCGTTTCAGAAAAGAGCCCGTTGCCTTCACAGCAGATGTGCAACAAATGTTTTACTGCTTTCTTGTAAAAGAAGATCACAGAGACTTTCTACGTTTTCTCTGGTACAAAGACCATGACATAGACAAAGAAATTGTCGAGTACAGAATGAAAGTACACGTATTTGGTAATAGCCCTTCTCCTGCTGTCGCTATATACTGCATGCAAAAGGCTGCTCAGAAAAATACAGAGTGCTATGGACAAGAGGCCAAACATTTTGTATTGAGACATTTTTATGTAGATGATGGACTCGCTTCTACTAGCACACCTGAAGAGGCAATTTCCATCCTTAGTAAAGCAAAGTCTGTTATAATTTCTTCTGTTCAAAACAAACATTTCCAGAAAGAAATTGACAGCATCAAAAAACAAAAGACGTTCCCAAAACAAAGCCGTCTTAGGAAGCTTAGTCCTTTTCTAGACAAGAATGGGTTGTTGAGAGTAGGTGGACGTTTGTCTCTTGCTGAAATTTCAGAGGAAGAGAAACAGCCTGTCATTATACCTTATGATCACCACATTGCGGCACTGCTTGTTAGGTACTATCACGAACAAGTAGTTCACCAAAGGCGACACATCACAGAAGGTGCAATTAGATCCGCAGGTTTCTGGATTCTTGGTGGCAAACGCTTGGTATCAGCTGCTATACACAAATGTGTCATCTGTCGCAAGCTGCGGGGAAGATTACAAAGTCAAAGGATGGCAGAGCTACCAGAGGACAGAGTAATTGCTCAACCACCTTTCACCAATGTGGGCTTAGATGTATTTGGTCCATGGTCTGTTTTAACCCGTCGCACTAGAGGAGGCAGTGCGGACAGTAAACGATGGGCAGTCCTTTTTACTTGTTTGTCCACCCGAGCTGTACACATAGAGCTACTTGAAGCCATGTCAACATCAAGCTTTATTAACGCTTTGAGGAGATTCTTCTCAATTCGTGGCCCAGCAAAACTGCTCCGTTCTGACAGAGGAACAAACTTTGTGGGAGCCTGCAAAGAACTTAACATTTGTGACAGTGAATCACAATTACAAGACTTTCTACAAGACAGAGGATGTACATGGGTTTTTAATCCTCCACAATCCTCACATATGGGTGGTGTCTGGGAGAGACTTATAGGTATTGCTAGACGAATCTTGGATGCTATGTTGCTACAAACCAGACCTGCTCACTTGACCCATGAGACGTTATGGCAGAGGTTTCAGCTATTATGAATGCCAGGCCTATAGTTCCTGTGTCTTCAGGCCCAGATACTCCTATGGTCCTTACCCCAGCAATGTTGTTGACTCAAAAGGTGAACTCTTTGTCTGCTCCATCTGGAACCATAAGTACAACAGAAGTTCATGCAAAACAATGGAAGCAAGTACAATGCTTGGCAGACACCTTTTGGAAAAGATGGAAGAGGGAGTATCTGTCAAATTTGCAACGCCGCAGGAAATGGACTGAGGATCGCCCAAATGTAAAAGTGGGTGATGTTGTTCTGTTAAAGGACAACCAAGAGAGCAGAAATGAGTGGCCCGTAGGACTTATTGCCAAGCAGAGATGGCAAGGTCAGAAAGGTGGAGGTCAAGATTGTGAAAAATGAGACCACCAGAATTTATCTCAGACCTGTAACTGACATTATAGTTTTGATCTCGGACTAGCTAGGATTTCATTTTCTTGTTTATATGTTTTTCTGCATAGCAGTGGTATTTATGTAATGACATAATAAATTATGGCAGGCAGGGAGTGTTCTGCCCATATCATCATAATAATATGTGCTATGTGCTGTTACAGATTATATTGCAATGTTGGTTTGACATTGTTGCCATCTAGTGGCCAGAGTTGGTTATTATTTTGTCACAGGAAAAGGAATTCCTTCACAGTTAAGGCAGTAACCTTTAACCTGGAACTGCATTTCCTTCATTTCGTGTCTGCTCTCTGATCCAAGTAGACTGCATGTAGAAGAGCTCCTGTCTATTCTTGGACTAATGGTGGAATTGTCTGTGAGTACTTTCACTGGTAGAGTGAGGCTGCTGTATAATGTTTTAATGTACTGACACATATGTTTGTTTATGCTTATGTTGTAGTTTTACAAAGTTATTCGGAAAAAGAATACATACAGATTTGATGTCTCCCGTTTCTTGACTTCTGAATTATTGTTAAGCTGTCTGACTAGTGTTATACAACAGTTCAATAACGCAAAGCAGAACAATGCCTGCAACTGCAGGCATCATTCAGATGTCACCGCCCAAAGCCAAGGATGTCATTTGACGGTGAGCGGTAGGAAACTGGTTAATATTTTAAAAAAAGGTAATTTTTCTTCTTCATTGATGTACACTGATGGGCACCGATAAGGTGGCAAGGGTGGGCACTGAGAGGTGGCATTGCTATTTAGCACTGGTGGGCAGTGAGAAGTGGCACTGCTAGGTGGCAATGATAGTTGGCAGTGATGGGCACTGTTAGGCACTGGCAGCACTGCTAGGTGCCACTGATTGGCACCAGTGGTGGGCATTGATAGGTGGCACTGGCAGGGGCTACTAATTGTCACAGATGATGCAGAATTGCCTCTTCCTCTTCGGGCCCCATGTCCCTTGCACATAAGCCGGTGATTGCCTTTTTTTTATGCTCACGCTGTCAGCACAAAGAGAAAACAAAAACCATTACCCAGATTTTGTTTACATCACGTGATCAGCTGTCATTTGCTGACAGCTGATCACATGGTAAAGGGCAGGGATCGGCCCCTTACTCGGATCTGTCATCACCCGAGTCACAGTGACTCTGTGACCACAGCGCGCGCAAAGGGGAGGACGTTTATTGACAGACTCCTGGCAATTGAGGACCATGCTGTGGCCGTCGATCAGTTATAGCGCTGATCTCAAGTGATTAAAGAGGGTCAAAATGGGCCATTGACATGCATCACAATTCAACTTAGGAATAAGTCTTTGAAAAGTTAAACAAAATAATTTGGCCACTTTATCCTTCCAAATAATTCACTTCCTGTCACATAGCCACACAGGAAGTGAGGGAAAATCCCTAACAATGTCTTTCCTTGGGGACACAGGTCAGTCTAAATACTTTCCCCATTATGCACATTGCACTCCAGCATATTGCGGGGTACACCACAATTTATTAGGTAGTTTGGACTGTGGGGTTTATTTACTAAAGGCAAATCTACTTTGCACTACAAGTGCACTTGCTGTATATCTGAGGGGGACATGCAAGCCAAAAAAAAAAAACATCTTTGCTTTTACATGATTGTAACATCCAATCACCAGTACTTTCCCTCAGATTTTCAGCAGCTACACTTTTACTGCAGAGTGGATTTGTCTTTACTAAACCCCAAACTACCCAATGATTTGGGGTGTACACAACAAAGTGCTAGAGTGCAATTTGCTTAATGGGGACACTAGTTAGATTGATCTGTGTGTCCCCAAGAAAAGCCATTGGTAGGGTTTTACCTTCACTTCCTGTTTAGCTGTGTGACAGGAAGTGAAGCCAATGTTAAGAAAAGGAGACAAAGGCCAAACTACAAAAAAAATATATAAAAAAATAAATAAAAGACACACGCAGGGGTTCTAACACTTCGTTTCCCTCAAAATGCCCACAATTTGAATTGTATGGCCTTGAGCTATTTTTAAGTGCAGTGCTCTAAATCAGTGCTTCTCAAGTACCCCCAACAGGCCATGTTTGCAGGTTTTCCTTCATCTTGCACATGTGCTTTAAATCACAGTCAATGGTTTTGATTTTTGGACAGCAATTCTCGATAAGATAAATTCACAAAACATGTCCTGTTGGGGGTACTTTAGGACTGAGGCTGAGAACCACTGCAGTAAAAAAGGAAAATTGAATACTTACCGCTCTGTATTTCATTTCCTGGTGACGCTCCATGGCAGCACACAATACAATCCATGCATATGCTAGTATGAAGGCACCAGATTAGACAAATCACACCAGTTTTGTTTTGACATGCCAATCAGCGGTCACATTTGTTGCAAAGAAAACACAAAACAAACATCAAAATTTTCCATCTAATTTTATTGTTCAACAAAACAAAAGGGAAGGCAAAATAAAAAACATGGTCAATTTGAAACAGTGAGGCCTCGTACACACGGTCGAGATTCTCGTTGAAAAAAACATGTCATTTTTTTCGACGAGATTCTTGGACAAGAAACTTGTCCCGGCCGAGTGTACACACGCTCGTTTCAAAGAACCCGCGGTTCTTTGAATGGAGCGTACGCGGGGACGTCATCAACTACGACGAGCATGCGCTCGTCACATTCGATGCCGTCGCCGCCATCTTGGTATACCCTACGTATGCCTAGGAAGCTACCGCACATGCGTCGAATTCATTTCGAACATGCGCGGGCTTCCGGGAGGACAGGTAAGTGTACACACACTCACTTTTCTCGTCGAGAAACATGCCGAGGAGAATCTGGACGAGAAAATAGAGAGCAGGTTCTCTATTTTCTCGTCGAGGTTTCTTGTCGGTTTTCTCGACGAGAAACCCGATAGCCGCGTACACACGACCGATTTACTCGGCAAGACCTCTCTGCCAGCAAGTTTCTTGCTGGTTCTTGCCGAGAAAATCGGTCGTGTGTACGAGGCCTTACAGACTCAACATCTTGAGCAATTTTTGGCCAAAAAAATGCAGCAGACAATTAAATCAAAGTGAACAAACAACACACATTAACAACATCAGAATTATTTCAGGGGAACATATCTCCCCCACACCAAAAATATACAATCCACATAAGTTAACCAATCACTTGTTTTGCAAAGACATAACAAATAAAATACATGCGTTACAAACTCGATAAGGACACCAACATGTACATTTTTGCCACACACACTTGCCTCTTCTTAAGGCAATCGACCGAATGCTCTGTGAGCTTTATATAACATATGTTTGTGTGCTAATGAGGCAATTGAAAACACATGCACAGTCCATGAAACACCCAAAATGCAAGTTCTCCCAATGTAGAGACTGAAATTCAAAGTGGGCACACCTGTTAAGATGTCCTTCAATTTCTAACCCATAAAAACACTCTCTGAGTGAGCATGCCCAGAAATATCCAGGCGCTGTTCACACACAAAAAGCACGCCCAAAAAAAACTAACTGGCTG
Organism: Rana muscosa; assembly: GCA_029206835.1. Lineage (NCBI taxonomy): Eukaryota > Metazoa > Chordata > Amphibia > Anura > Ranidae > Rana > Rana muscosa. The sequence goes on from CM055127.1 coordinate 77,157,531, forward strand.
GGCATGTGCAGAACAACACCAATGCAGCTAGCAAAAAATAACCCCCCCCTCCCCCGTCCAAAATTAAGCACATCATCCAGCATGCTACAAAATTAGAGATGGGACAATCACCCCTCCCCCCCCCCCCCCCCACCAACAAATACTATTGCAGTCTATGGGAACTGAATGGTTAATTTTGCTAGTCCCCACTTGGCTGGCTTATCTTCTAGTTATTGGCCTTAAAATGGGGGCCCAGGTCCCACCCTAAGGGACATATATTAATGTCACCAATTTGGAAAACACCAAAAACAAAACAAGGAGAAGTGCCTTTTAAATATGCCAAATTGCTTAAGGGCCATTTCACACCACATGCAGTGCATTGCGTTTTTTATGCATCCAAAATGCATGGAAAGTTGGTTATATGGTTCTAAATGCAGTGTTTGTTCCAGTGCGTTCCAGTTCCACCAAAAAAGTAGAACATGCTGCATTTTACCTGTACTGGAACGCATCAAAACGCACTGGAACGCACAGGAACACACCTAAATGCACCAAAAACGCACTGGAACACACTTGTCCTTATCTATGGTTAATAAAAAAGAGGGGTGAAAACAAAGCACTGGACTGCATCAAAAACTTACCAAAAATGCACCGGAACGCATGAAAAAAGTGCATGCAGAAAAGCACCTGGAACGCATCCGGATTGTGTTTCTATGGTGTGAACTGGCCCTAGTTCACACTATAGAAACGCAGTCTGGGTGTGTTCCAGGTGCTTTTCTGCATGCGCGTTTTTGATACATTCCAGTGCATTTTTGAGGCGTTTTTGATGCAGTCCAGTGTTTTTTTCCACCTCTTTTCACTTAGGACAAATGTGTTGCAGTGCGTCTTTGGTGCATTTAGGTGCGTTGCGGTGCATTCCAGTGCATTTTTGGTACGTTCCTTTGCGTTTTTGATGTGTTTTACTGGGGTCCAGTACAGTTTTGTACCTAAAAAATGCAGCATGACCAATTATTTTTGGGCTTTCTGAAACGCACTGGAACGGACTGCAGTGGTGTGAACTATGCCATTGGCATTAATGTGATTAACTTTCTTTGCGTTTTTCAGGCATCAAAAAAACGCACTGCACTGCATCCGGTGTGAACTGGCCCTAAATATCATCCCCGGGGGTGTCTATAGTATGCCTGTAAAGTAGCACATGTTTTCCATGTTTATAACAGTTGGAGAGCAAAATGACATTTCTAAAGTAAAATAATAGTCATTTAAAAGTCCTTGCGGCTGTAATGAATTGCTGGTTCCTGTCAATACAGATAAAAGTCATTGAAAGTCTTTGCTAACCGAAAAAAAAATGCGTGGGGGTTCCCCCAAATTCCATAACCAGGCCCTTCAGGTCTGGAATGGATATTAAGGGGAACCCCGCTGCAAATTTAAAAAAAAAATGACGTGTGGGTTCCCCCCAAATATCCAAACCAGGCCCTTCAGATCTGGCATGGATTTTAAGGGGAACTCCACCCCAAATTTTAAAAAAAAATGGCGTGGAGTCCCCCCTAAAAATCCACACCAGACCCTTTATCCGAGCACATAACCTGGCCGGCCGCAGGGGAAAAGGGGGGGACGAGAGAGCGCCCCCCCCTCCCTCCTGAACTGTACCAGGCCACATGCCCTCAACATGGGGAGGATGTCCCCATGTTGATCCTCATCCCCACAACCCTTGCCCGGTGGTTGTGGGGGTCTGCGGGCGGGGGGCTTATCGGAATCTGGAAGACCCCTTTTAACAAAGGGGACTCCCAGATCCCGGCCCCCCCCTGTTTGAAATGGTAATGGGGTACAAATGTACCCCTACCATTTCACAAGGAAAGTGTCAAAAATGTAAAAAATGACAAGAGCCGGTTTTTGACAATTCCTTTATTAATGTCTTTTCTTTTCTTCCATCTTCTTCTTTTCTCCATTCGTGTTTCTTCCTCCATCTTCATCTTCCTCTTCATCTTCATCTTCCTTCTTCCTTCGGTGTTCTCGTCCGCATCTTGCCCCGGCGTCTTCCCTTCTTCTTTCTTCTCCGGCCGCTCTGTTTGAATTGGAGGTTCCCGCTGTGCGACGCTTCAGTTCGCCTCTGGGTCCGCTCCCCTCTGACGCACATGGATTTCATGGGGACTTTCCCCGTGGTGACAGAGGGGGCGGAGCCACTGGGTGTAAGCGGACCAAGTGGAGAACTGAAGCGTCGCACAGCGGGAACCTCCAATTCAAATGGAGCGGCCGGAGAAGAAAGAAGAAGGGAAGACGCCGGGGCAAGATGCGGATGAGAAGACCGAAGGAAGAAGGAAGAAGGAAGATGAAGATGAAGATGAAGATGAAGAGGAAGATGAAGATGGAGGAAGAAACCCGAATGGAGAAAAGAAGAGGATGGAAGAAGATGGAAGAAGATGGAAGAAGAAGGAAGAAGAAGGAAGAAGATGGAAGAAAAGAAAAGAGATTAATAAAGGAATTGTCTAAAACCGGCTCTTATCATTTTTTACATTTTTTACACTTTCTTTGTGAAATGGTAGGGGTTCATTTGTACCCCATTACCATTTCACACAGGGGGGGCGGGATCTGGGGGTCCCCTTTGTTAAAGGGGTCTTCCAGATTCCGATAAGCCCCCCGCCCGCAGACCCCCACAACCACCGGGCAAGGGTTGTGGGGATGAGGCCCTTGTCCCCATCAACATGGGGACATCCTCCCCATGTTGAGGGCATGTGGCCTGGTACGGTTCAGGAGGGAGGGGGGGGGGCGCTCTCGTCCCCCCCTTTTCCCCTGCGGCCGGCCAGGTTATGTGCTCGGATAAGGGTCTGGTGTGGATTTTTGGGGGGACTCCACGCCATTTTTTTATAAAATTTGGGGTGGAGTTCCCCTTAAAATCCATGCCAGATCTGAAGGGCCTGGTTTGGATATTTGGGGGGAACCCGCACGTCATTTTTTTTTTAAATTTGCAGCGGGGTTCCCCTTAATATCCATTCCAGACCTGAAGGGCCTGGTTATAGAATTTGGGGGAACCCCCACGCTTTTTTTTTTTGGTTAGCAAACACTTTCAATGACTTTTCTCTATATTGCCGGGAGCCGACAATTCATTACAGCCGCGGCTGCTTTTAAATGGTTTTTTTTTTCCTTTAGAAATGTCATTTTGCAGGCGCAATGGCAATTTCAGAGCTGCGCCTGTTCAACTTATGCAAATTCGTTTACGTGACTTGACATTTACTAAGATTTTGCCGGCGCAGTGAACCGGCGCATTTAAACCATTGAAATTCCCGCGCTGAGCTCAAAAAAACCTCCCGCAGCTCGAATCATACTTGCCGGCGCAGCGGGCTGGTTCTGAAAAAGTTACTTTCTCACTCTATTTTGGGCATATTAGTTATTTGGGCAGGTGTCACTACACTTCCTCACATCACCCCATGTCACCCCCAATATTTTCTCACTTCCAGCTTCTTTATATTTATATTTTAACATGCCCTGCGCCAGGTCCATAGTAGCGCACTGAGCACCTCCTCCCGGGCGCAGAGAACACTATAGTAAATGGGAAATAGGGCTGCGCTACAGGCGCTGTTTTGTAAATACCAAAACAGCCATTGCGCACGCAGATGCGCCAATACTCATGGCGCAAACGTTTGGTAAATCAGCCCCATTGTGTTCCTCCACCTTCCATTTGAGAAGACATGCTTGGCCAGTCCATCACCTTTACCCTCAGCTTCTTTAGCAAGGCAGTGGTCGTCTTGGAGGTGTGTTTGGGGTCGTTATCATGTTGGAATACTGCCCTGCGGCCCTGTCTCCGAAAGGAGGGGATCATGCTCTGCTTCAGTATGTCACAATACATGTTGGCATTCATGGTTCCCTCACTGAACTGTAGCTCCCCAGTGCCGGAAGCACTCATGCAGGCCCAGACCATAACACTCCCACCACCATTCTTGATTGTAGGCAAGACACACTTGTCTTTGTACTCCTCACCTGGTTGACATCACACATGCTTGACACCATTTGAACCAAATACGTTTATCTTGGTCTCATCAGACCACAGGACATGGTTCCAGTAATCCATGTCTTTAGTCTGATTGTCTTCAGCAAACTGTCTGCAGGGTTTCTTGTGCATCATCTTCAGAAGGTTTCCTTCTTGGAGGACAGCCATGCAAACCAATTTGATGCAATGTGCAGTGTATGGTCTGAGCACTGACAGGCTGACCTTCCACCCCTTCAACCTCTGCAGCAATGCTGGTAGCACTCATACGTCTATTTCCCAAAGACAACCTCTGGATATGACGCTGAGCATGTGCACTCAACTTCTTTGGTCGACCATGGCGAGGCCTGTTCTGAGTGGAACCTGTCCTGTTAAACCACTGTATGGTCTTGGCCACTGTGTTGCAGCTCAGTTTCAGGGCCTTGGCAATCTTCTTATAGCCTAGGCCATCTTTATGTAGAGCAACAATTCTTTTTTTCAGGTCCTCGGAGAGTTCTTTGCTATGAGGTGCTATGTGGAACTTCCAGTGACCAGTATGAGAGAATGAGAGCGATAACATCAAATTTAACACACCTGCTCCCCATTCACACCTGTGACCTTGTAACACTAACGAGTCACATGACACTGGGAGGGAAAATGGCTAATTGGGCCCAATTTGGACATGTTCACTTAAGGATGTATTACTTTTGTTGCCAGTAGTTCAGACATTAATGGCTGTGTGTTGAGTTATTTTTAGGGGACAGCAAATGTACACTGTTATACAAGCTGTACACTCACTACTTTACATTGTAGCAAAGTGTAATTTCTTCAATGTTGTCACATGAAAAGATATAATAAAATATTTACAAAAATGTGAGGGGTGTACTCACTTTTGTGAGATACTGTGTATACTGTATATGTTTACTCTCATCATAGGTTTAATTGTATCCAAAAGAATAACTACTAAAACATACATGAATATACTTTCCCTTATAATGGTCTGTGTCTTGAAAGTACAGAAAGTACAGTATGAAATACTTGCAGCAATCACGTATCAGTGAGGCAGTGACATTTCAAGACATAATAATGGGGTGTGTATACTGTGCTGTCTGTATAACAATAATGAATATTTATCTATGCTGCAACAACAAATGTGAGACACACACAACAATGCAAATATAAAAAAATATGCTGCGCAAAGATAAAAACGTGATAGTGATAATGAATGCTAAAATGAACAGAACTTCCAATAATCTCTGTAGGTTTGATCCCACATCTAAAAGGAAAAAAGGTTATGTCCAAAGTAATGTCCACAATATACTTCTCCTGTAGGGCTATCTAAAAAATGACTGGTGTGGATAGCATAGAAAGTCTTATAATACAAATAATATAAAACATGTATGATAAAAACGCAGCTCCAATCTTCTAAACATGCATCCGTGACATCAAACTGGAACACCACAGAACAGTGCTGATTTGGAATAGTGAAGAATCCACCACCTCTATTTAAACTGGCTGCTTACCGAAAGTACTGATCCCTGTATGAGATCAGTGCACGCATGCGGCTGTTATCCCTGCCAAGGGCTCTTTAAATCAGCTCTCCTGGTTCCTCTGATGTTTAAATAGGTGAACTCCCGTTGTCCCAACGAACCATGATAAGACAGAAAAGACGTAATCCATAGCGTAATCCAGCATAGGACTATTTATTCAAATAATTAAAAAAATGCACTTACAATGTACATCAGGTATATAAGCAGGTGGTATGTTACAAATCCGGCCGGCTCTCACTGCCCGTCGCTTCTGGGACTTGTACGATAGTAAAGTGTGGTGACGTCAGCACGCCGCTCCTCCCTACGTCGTTTCGACAAAGGTGTCGTCATCCAGGGGCACGGGCGGCGTGCTGACTCACCGCACTAAATAGCCTGTGTACAGCAATGGGATCCGCCCTGATCTGACCTATCGGCATCCCTGCTGCACTGTTCACCATCTTGAAGATGGGCAAACTGCCCATACTTGATTCCCTAATGGCAACCTAGACAATCTGTGGGCTAAAAAACGTAAAACGCTCACTCAGCGTCTGATCCACCTATGATCATCTATCCAAGGGGCGCGCCAAAATGAACGATTAGTTAGCTATGCCTGCTTATTATATGTGCTAAACAGACCCTTGCTAAAGGATGTGAATACATATAGGGAATAAACAATATGCAATATATCTGAATTCTAATACATAGATGGCTTCTATGTTAAATTAAACTATGAATTAAAGAAAATAAAAAATCTATTTGATCCACAGTATATATAAAATGGCAAACACTGGCCCTCTGTGGACATATTCAGTATTGCAATCCATATATCCAGCAAATCGATTTAATCCACAGTGTATATAAAATGGCAAACACTGGCCCTTAGTGGACATATTTGGTATTGCAATCTATATATCAAGCAATGGTGACAAAAGACACCATCTCTGGAATGGAAGGATTTAAAAAGGAAATGAGACCTGATAAGGAGGAACTAGGAACAACTAATAATTAAGTGTTTGCATTGTCCCACAAATTAATATTGATATCATTGGGACTAAAAAGATGTGTTGGCATCTCTGTCAAAACATAAATGTAAAAAATAGAAAAAATAAAAAGTACTGGGAATACTTTCTACTATGAATATCTATACTAGAGGTCGACCGATATGGGTTTTTCGCTGGCCGATGCCGATGCCGATATTTAGAAATTTGGGCGGCCGATGGCAGATTTTTGTGGCCGATTTTTGTGTGGCCGATTAAAAAAAAAAAAAAAAAAAAAAAAAAAACCCTCACCCACTCCACTCCTTCCTGCTTACTCCCGTCACTCTAGCACACACTTGATGTCCTCAGTACAGATGGCACTGGCAGGTGGCACTGGTTTGGAACTGGCAGGTGGCACTGGTGTGGAACTGGCAGGTGGCACTGATTGGCACTAGCAGATGGCGCTGGTTTGGAACTGACAGTTGGCACTGGCAGGTGGCACTGGTTTGGAACTGGCAGGTGGCACTGGTGTAGAACTGGCAGGAGGCACTGATTAGCACTGGCAGGTGGCACTGATTGGCACTAGCAGATGGCGTTGGTTTGGAACTGGCAGGTGGCACTGGTGTGGAACTGGCAGGTGGCACTGATTGGCACTAGCAGATGGCGCTGGTTTGGAACTGACAGTTGGCACTGGCAGGTGGCACTGGTTTGGAACTGGCAGGTGGCACTGGCAGGTGGCACTGGTGTGGAACTGGCAGGAGGCACTGATTAGCACTGGCAGGTGGCACTGATTGGCACTAGCAGATGGCGCTGGTTTGGAACTGACAGATGGCACTATTGGCACTGGCAGGTGGCACTGATTGGCACTAGCAGGTGGCACTGGTTTGGAACTGACAGATGGCACTGGCAGGTGGCACTGGTTTGGAACTGACAGATGGCACTATTGGCACTGACTGGCACTGATTGGCACTAGCAGGTGGCACTTGTTTGGAACTGACAGATGGCACTAGTTTGGGACAGATGGCACTGATTGGCAGTGGCGCTGGCTGGCGGTGGCGGTGGCGGGCGGCGCTGGCTGGCGGTGGCGGTGGCTGGCGGTGGCAGGTGGCGCTGGCTGGCGGTGGCGGGCGGCGCTGGCTGGCGGTGGGTGGTGCTGGCTGGCGGTGGCGGCGGGTGGTGCTGGCTGGCGGTGGCGGGTGGCAGTGGCGTTGACTGGCGCTGGCTGGAGGTGGCGGGTGGCACTGGCTGGCGGTGGCGGGTGGCACTGGCTGGCGGTGGCGGGTGGTGCTGACGGTGGCTGGCGGTGGCGGGTGGCACTGGCTGGCGGTGGCACTGGCTGGTGGCACTGACAGATTGCACTGATTTTGCAGACCCAGCAGCTAAATTACATCAGCCAATGATTGGGCTGCTTTAGAAAGGGGGAGGGGCCACATACACATAGCGACCCGCCCAGATACCATCCCATTAGCTGGTGTAATATAGCTGCTGGGTCCCGCCCACCCCGGCCGGGTCCCGCCCACCCCGACATCGAGCTGACAGCTCCTCTCTCTCTCTCCTTTCTGCTCACACACTCAGCGACTCTGGCTGCATCAAGCGCCGCGCTGAGTGTGTGAGCAGAGAGGAGAGAGAGACAGAGAGGAGCTGTCAGCTCGATGTCGGGGTGGGCGGGACCCGGGCCGGGGTGGGCGGGACCCAGCAGCTATATTACACCAGCTAATGGGATGGTATCTGGGCGGGTCGCTACGTGTATGTGGCCCCGCCCCCTTTCTAAAGCAGCCCAATCATTGGCTGGTGTAATTTAGCTGCCGGGTCCCGCCCACCCCGGCCGGGTCCCGCCCACCTCCGACATCAAGCTGACAGCTCCTCTCTGTCTCTCTCTCCTCTCTGCTCACACACTCAGCGCGGCGCTTGATGCAGCCAGAGCCGCTGAGTGTGGAGAAGGAAGAATGAGCGGAGGTCAGTCTGAAATATCGGCCTAATCTTGATAATAAATCGGCCGATGCCGATTTATCAAAAATGGCCAAATATCGGCCGATATATCGGCCAGCCGATATATCGGTCGACCTCTAATCTATACCCATAGGAAGCAAACCATGGATTTGGCATACACTAGTGGGGAATAAACGGTATATGTAAATTCCAATACATGGATGGCTTCTATATTAAAATAAAATAAAAGAAAGAAAATGAATTTAAATTGTGGTATTGATCCACGGTATATATAGAATGACAACAAACACTGGCCCTCGGTGGACATTATCAGTGAAATCTATATATCAAAGAATGGTGATAGAAGACACCATCTCTGGATTAGATGTTTGAAAAGGAATTAACACCTAATGTAGAGGAACTATTAACAACTAATGATTAAGTATCTGTATTGTCCCACAGATTAATATTGATGTCATTGGGACTAAAATGATGCATTAGCATCTCTATCAAAAGTACAGAGTATATTTTCTACTATGTATATCAATACCCATAGGAAGAAAACCATGGATTTGACATACACAAATCGGTTAACTGAGTATTAACCTAGATACGTGTGAGTTAATGATAGGGGACAAAATCATAACTCTAAAGTGTATTATGGATGTACCGAGAGCTCAGATCTGGTTTACAATCAGAATACATCCTAGACTAAAAATGTGTATGATCAGAGGAGTACTTCTTCAGCTGTTATCAATGAAAGCATTGACGTCTATGTCAATGTTGAGATCAAAAGGGGTATAGCAACGTACCCTGTGGATCCAGGCCATTTCCATACGTGATATCTCCCTGACCAAAGACCCCCCCCTCCAGTGAGGGCTATATCTATTCCCAAAAAATAATGTGCCAGCTGGATTGCTCTGGTGATGTATGTCATAGTGCTTGGATACTGAAAGCCACTTTTAATATTGGTTATATGCTCTCCAAGATGAATTTGCATGGTTCGTTTTGTCCTACCTATGTACTGCATACCGCATGGACATTGCAGTAGGTACACTACGCCCGTGGAGCTGCAAGTCACAAAAGATTCAATCTTGTGTTGTCTCGAAGTACTGGTTGACACAAATGATTCAGTTTTTTTAGCTTTACTGATGTTCAAAGCACACACCTGGCACCTGCGGCATTGATGGTATCCTGATATATTCTGAAAAAAGGAAACCTTTTTAGGAGGTGGATCAACCACATTCGGTGCCACTCTGTCCCTGAGTGAGGGGACACCCCTAAAAATTAATTGTGGGGCAGCTGTTAAAAGTGTTAATAATACGGTCACTGCCAAGCAAATGCCAGTGTTTCCGTATAATTTTCCTTATGATGTAGTGTTGAGTAGAATATGTGGTGATGAATGGTATAAGAGGTTGATCATTCTTCCTCTTAGGACGATTTCCCAAGAGGGATAATCTATCCATTTTTCCAACCTCTTTTAGAGTGGTTTCCAGAAGTTTCTCATCATATCCTTTCTGAACCAGCCTGTCTTTCAGGATATTGGCTTGAACTGTATAATCCAACAATTCCAAACAATTCCTCCTCATTCTGACAAATTGACTCTTAGGCACCGATTTAAGCCAAGAGTCCTTATGGCAACTGCCGACAGGTATATAGGCATTTCGGTCCGTCTGTTTGAAGTAAGTTTTGGTTTGAAAACCAGTACAGCTCTTGGTGATGGTAAGATCCAAAAAATGAATTTGGACTTGGCTAGCTTCATGGACAAACCGTATGCCTCTTTCATTGTTGTTAATATCCACAAAGAAGTCTTCTAACTCTGAGGCAGTACCATCCCAGAGGAGGAGGACGTCATCGATATACCTTGCCCAAAACACAAGGTGAGGGTTTCGGTCATGATAGATGACGTCCTCCTCCCACTTGGCCATGAAGAGATTAGCCAGACTGGGGCCTATTTTGCCCCCATGGCTACACCTTGTTTCTGTTTATAAAAATTCTGGCTGAACCAAAAATAATTATGGTTTGCCGCATACTCAAGAAGCTCCATGATAATCGCTTGTTGCTGCTCGGATGTTGTTGAAAGAAGATTCAAGTAATACTTTACCGCCGATAACCCCAGGGAATGTGGGATAACGGTATAAAGGGATGTCACATCCGCTGTGACCATCCACATACGTTCACTTGATTTTTGACCCGCCAACAAATTTATTACGTGTCTCGTATCTTTAAGATATGAGGGAACTTGTTGTACTAACGGTTGCAGGAAAAATATATATACTTGCCCACGCGGGACGTAATGGAATCGATCCCACTAACAATGGGATGTCCTGCGGGGCAAGTGAGACTCTTATGGATCTTAGGCAAACAATACAATATAGGAACTTTTGGTGCCTTAGGGATCAAAAAAAGTTGTTCTTTTTCACTTAAGATTAGTGTTGAGCGAACCCGAACTGTAAAGTTCGGGTCCGTACCGAACTTTAGCTTTATCCCGAACCCGAACCCGGACTTTGCGCAAAAGTTCGGGTTCGGCAATCTAATTACGCATTTAGAAATGCTTCAGGGGCCAGCCAATCACCTTTTGATTAGCTGGTGTGCCCTTAGAGGCCATCATAGCCATGCCTACTAATGGCATGGCTGTGATTGGTCAGTGCAACATGTGACCCAGCTTCTATATAAGCTAGAGGCACACAGCACACACGTCACTCTGCTTCAGAATAGATAGGGAGAGGATCTAGTCTGCTGCTGCTGCTTTTAGGGAGAGATAGAAAAATACATGAGGTAGTCCTGATTCTGCAATCTGAGGGAAAAGATAGAGAGATAGTGTAGTGTAGGGCCAGGTTCCTGTTGGTGCTTTCAGGGAGAGAGAATATTATATAGGAGTCCAGATTCAGAGATTAAAATCAGCGATCTGCATAGGTTTACCTGTTTGTGTTGCAGTGCAGTCTTTTTACACTGCCATGAGCCCAGTGTCAGAGAAAATCTAACTTTTAGGGGGAAAAAAGGCACTTTATTGTGCTCTTTTCCAAAAGACCCATAGGGCAAAAAAAAAAAAAAAATTGCAAAAAAAGACCTGTTTAGGGCAAAAAAAAAAAAATCTGCACTTTAATGTACGCTTGCAAAAAGAGCCATTCAGGGCCACAAAAAATATTTTGCAGTGTGTTATACATATGTGGAGGTGTGTGAAATAAACAATTTCTATATCGTTTTCTTCTACTGTGCTATACTAAAAAAACAACATTTTTTTTTAATAGCATTTTCTGCAGTTCTGTAGCTGTGCGATTCAGCGGTTACGTACTGTGGTTGTGTTCTGCTCTTCGAAAAAACGCCTTTTAGGGGCACAAAAAATAGTTTGCAATGTGTTTTATACATATTTGGAGGTGTGTGAAATAAACAATTTCTAAATAGTTTTCTTCTACTGTGCTATACTAAAAAAACAACTTTTTTTTTGAATGGCATTTTCTGCAGTTCTGTAGCTGTGCGATTCAGCGGTTACGTACTGTGGGTGTGTTCTGCTCTTCCAAAAACACCCATTTAGGGCAACATCCTAAATTTGGAAAATATGAGGAGAAGGTCAAAGGGACGTGGTGGCCCCGGTCGTGGTGCTGCTGGTGGAGCTCCTGTTGCAGGGAGAGGACGTGGTGGATCTGTGCCAGATACACGCACAAGTGAAACACCTTCCTCAGGTGCGAGTAGGCGACCGAGCCTGCGGCGGTATTTTGTCGCGCCTAATGAGGCTGTACGAATGTTTAGGCCAGGACAAGTACAGGCGATAGTAGATTGGGTTGCTGACAGTGCCTCGGGTTCCTTCACATTGTCTCCCACCCACTCTTCTGATGAAAGATCAGAGTTGGCACCTGAAACCCATGTCCATCAGTCTTTCACCTCACCCCCTTGCAAATGATCCAAGCAGTCTGAGCCCCAAATCATGCAGCAGTCTCTTCTGCTTTTCGATGACTCTGTTAGCAGGTAGGGATGAGCTTCGTGTTCGAGTCGAACATACGTTCGACTCGAACATTGGCTGTTCGATCGTTCGACGAAGATCGAACGATTTGGGCCGTTCGCGCCAAATTCGAGTGACGCGAACGGCCCACAATGCACTACGCCATCGCAGTGTCATCCAGGCGCTGTGATTGGCCAAGCATGCACTGTGACCCCGCATGCTTGGCCAATCACAGCGCCGGCAGCGAGGAGAGCAATGATTGGCCACAGGCAGGATGCCTGTGGCCAATTATTGCTGAGGGTGTTTAGTACACGCCCCACACTATAAAAGGCCGCCAGCACGGCGGCCTAGTGTAGTGTGTTCCGGAGCAGGGATAGAGTAGCATAGGCAGGGACAGTGACTGTTATTTCTTTCTTGCTTAACCTGGATTCCTTTAGTTTAGGGAAAGAGAAGGATAGGTAGGGAGAGTGTCAGTGTGTTTTGTGCTTCTGCTATAGTGTGCTTAAAAAAAAACATTTATTCTAGGGACAGAAAACTCTAGGTAGGGACAGTGTCAGTTTCTTTCACTCTGCAAGTCCTTGTTTCCAGGGACCTGGAAGGACAGTGAGTGAATTGTCCTTTTGCTATATTGTGATTAAAAAAAACATTTATTCTAGGGACAGAAAACTCTAGGTAGGGACAGTGTCAGTTTCTTTCACTCTGCAAGTCCTTGTTTCCAGGGACCTGGAAGGACAGTGAGTGAATTGTCCTTTTGCTATATTGTGATTAAAAAAAACATTTATTCTAGGGACAGAAAACTCTAGGTAGGGACAGTGTCAGTTTCTTTCACTCTGCAAGTCCTTGTTTCCAGGGACCTGGAAGGACAGTGAGTGAATTGTCCTTTTGCTATATTGTGATTAAAAAAAACATTTATTCTAGGGACAGAAAACTCTAGGTAGGGACAGTGTCAGTTTCTTTCACTCTGCAAGTCCTTGTTTCCAGGGACCTGGAAGGACAGTGAGTGAATTGTCCTTTTGCTATATTGTGATTAAAAAAAACATTTTTTTCTAGGGACAGAAAACTGTAGGTAGGGAGAGTATTTTTTTTCTTTCACTCTGCAAGTCCTTGTTTCCAGGGACCTGTAAGGACAGTGAGTTAATTGTCCTTGTGCTATATTGTGCTGAAAAAAACATTTATTCCAGGGACAGAAAACTCTAGGTAGGGACAGTGTCAGTTTCTTTCACTCTGCAAGTCCTTGTTTCCAGGGACCTGGAAGGACAGTGAGTGAATTGTCCTTTTGCTATATTGTGATTAAAAAAAACATTTTTTTCTAGGGACAGAAAACTGTAGGTAGGGAGAGTGTTTTTTTTCTTTCACTCTGCAAGTCCTTGTTTCCAGGGACCTGTAAGGACAGTGAGTTAATTTTCCTTGTGCTATATTGTGATTAAAAAAAACATTTATTCTAGGGACAGAAAACTCTAGGTAGGGACAGTGTCAGTTTCTTTCACTCTGCAAGTCCTTGTTTCCAGGGACCTGGAAGGACAGTGAGTGAATTGTCCTTTTGCTATATTGTGATTTAAAAAAACATTTATTCTAGGGACAGAAAACTCTAGGTAGGGACAGTGTCAGTTTCTTTCACTCTGCAAGTCCTTGTTTTCAGGGACCTGGAAGGACAGTGAGTGAATTGTCCTTTTGCTATATTGTGATTAAAAAAAACATTTATTCTAGGGACAGAAAACTCTAGGTAGGGACAGTGTCAGTTTCTTTCACTCTGCAAGTCCTTGTTTCCAGGGACCTGGAAGGACAGTGAGTGAATTGTCCTTTTGCTATATTGTGATTAAAAAAAACATTTATTCTAGGGACAGAAAACTCTAGGTAGGGACAGTGTCAGTTTCTTTCACTCTGCAAGTCCTTGTTTCCAGGGACCTGGAAGGACAGTGAGTGAATTGTCCTTTTGCTATATTGTGATTAAAAAAAACATTTATTCTAGGGACAGAAAACTCTAGGTAGGGACAGTGTCAGTTTCTTTCACTCTGCAAGTCCTTGTTTCCAGGGACCTGGAAGGACAGTGAGTGAATTGTCCTTTTGCTATATTGTGATTAAAAAAAACATTTATTCTAGGGACAGAAAACTCTAGGTAGGGACAGTGTCAGTTTCTTTCACTCTGCAAGTCCTTGTTTCCAGGGACCTGGAAGGACAGTGAGTGAATTGTCCTTTTGCTATATTGTGATTAAAAAAAACATTTATTCTAGGGACAGAAAACTCTAGGTAGGGACAGTGTCAGTTTCTTTCACTCTGCAAGTCCTTGTTTCCAGGGACCTGGAAGGACAGTGAGTGAATTGTCCTTTTGCTATATTGTGATTAAAAAAAACATTTTTTTCTAGGGACAGAAAACTGTAGGTAGGGAGAGTATTTTTTTTCTTTCACTCTGCAAGTCCTTGTTTCCAGGGACCTGTAAGGACAGTGAGTTAATTGTCCTTGTGCTATATTGTGCTGAAAAAAACATTTATTCCAGGGACAGAAAACTCTAGGTAGGGACAGTGTCAGTTTCTTTCACTCTGCAAGTCCTTGTTTCCAGGGACCTGGAAGGACAGTGAGTGAATTGTCCTTTTGCTATATTGTGATTAAAAAAAACATTTTTTTCTAGGGACAGAAAACTGTAGGTAGGGAGAGTATTTTTTTTCTTTCACTCTGCAAGTCCTTGTTTCCAGGGACCTGTAAGGACAGTGAGTTAATTTTCCTTGTGCTATATTGTGATTAAAAAAAACATTTATTCTAGGGACAGAAAACTCTAGGTAGGGACAGTGTCAGTTTCTTTCACTCTGCAAGTCCTTGTTTCCAGGGACCTGGAAGGACAGTGAGTGAATTGTCCTTTTGCTATATTGTGATTAAAAAAAACATTTATTCTAGGGACAGAAAACTCTAGGTAGGGACAGTGTCAGTTTCTTTCACTCTGCAAGTCCTTGTTTCCAGGGACCTGGAAGGACAGTGAGTGAATTGTCCTTTTGCTATATTGTGATTAAAAAAAACATTTATTCTAGGGACAGAAAACTCTAGGTAGGGACAGTGTCAGTTTCTTTCACTCTGCAAGTCCTTGTTTCCAGGGACCTGGAAGGACAGTGAGTGAATTGTCCTTTTGCTATATTGTGATTAAAAAAAACATTTATTCTAGGGACAGAAAACTCTAGGTAGGGACAGTGTCAGTTTCTTTCACTCTGCAAGTCCTTGTTTCCAGGGACCTGGAAGGACAGTGAGTGAATTGTCCTTTTGCTATATTGTGATTAAAAAAAACATTTTTTTCTAGGGACAGAAAACTGTAGGTAGGGAGAGTATTTTTTTTCTTTCACTCTGCAAGTCCTTGTTTCCAGGGACCTGTAAGGACAGTGAGTTAATTGTCCTTGTGCTATATTGTGCTGAAAAAAACATTTATTCCAGGGACAGAAAACTCTAGGTAGGGACAGTGTCAGTTTCTTTCACTCTGCAAGTCCTTGTTTCCAGGGACCTGGAAGGACAGTGAGTGAATTGTCCTTTTGCTATATTGTGATTAAAAAAAACATTTTTTTCTAGGGACAGAAAACTGTAGGTAGGGAGAGTGTTTTTTTTCTTTCACTCTGCAAGTCCTTGTTTCCAGGGACCTGTAAGGACAGTGAGTTAATTTTCCTTGTGCTATATTGTGATTAAAAAAAACATTTTTTCTAGGGACAGAAAACTGTAGGTAGGGAGAGTGTTTTTTTTCTTTCACTCTGCAAGTCCTTGTTTCCAGGGACAGAGAAGGACACCTGAAGGTAGCCCTTATTGCTTTTTTCCCATCTCCCTGCAGGCCATCTATTAGAATGTCTGGAAGGCAAACAAGGAGAGGCAGACAGTCAGGAGGCAATAAAAGAGGGCAAGCAGGCTCTGTGTCTGGGGGCAACAGTGCTGGTCGTGGACGCGGTGCATTGTCATCAGCACATGGCCATGGGACACGCTTGTCCTTCTTTTCGGCAGCTGGACATGTTGAGCCACATCATGCCGAAGACTTGGTAGAGTGGATGACCAAGCCCTCCTCCTCCTCCTCATCCTCTCTCACCCAGGCTCAGGGTACTGGAAAAGCAGCTGCCAAAGCGTCGTCTTCCCTGGTATCAATGTCAGACAAATCATCAGTCACTCCTTCCCTAGACCCACCATGTCCTCCTCCTGAGGAGTCCCCCGAACTGTTTCAGCACAGTGTTGGGTACATGCTCCAGGAGGATGCCCAGCGTTTCGAAGGGTCTGATGATGAAACCCAGCTAGAGGAAGGCAGTAGCGTGAGAGCAGACAGAGGGGATGCTCAAGAAGGACACCAATCTGGCAGTCATGTTCCAGCAGCTGCAGCATACTGCCAGATTGGCTCCAGTGATGAGGAGGGAGGGGATGATGAGGTCAATGACTCCACGTGGGTGCCTAATAGGAGAGAGGAGGAGGAGGAGGATGAGGAGGAGGCACATCTCCAACGAGGCAGGATGCCCTTTGGTGGCCAGCGTAAGGGCAGTACACCGACGGAATCACACCGCAGAGCTCCGCCTGTGCAGGGCGCTGCCTCTGCCCGTCATTCAAAAAGTTCTTTGGTGTGGGCCTTTTTTGAGGCTAGTGCATCAGATCGCACAGCTGCTGTTTGCAACATATGTCTCAAGCGTATATCGCGTGGCCAAAACATCAGCCGCTTGGGTACCACATGCCTGACCAGACATATGTTGACCTGCCATGCAGCTCGTTGGCAAGCCTACCTCAAAGACCCACACCAAAGAACAAAGCGGACCTCTCCTTGCACCGCATCAGCTGGGATCTCCAACCCCACTATAACTTCAGTCCTCTCTGAAACATGCACTGAGAGGAATGAAGGTGTAGAATTAGGTGTGTCACAGCCAAGTACTTGCGCCCACTCTGCTAGCAGTACACCGACGTCCGATTCTAGCAGGCAAATTTCCCTGCCCCAGCTGCTGGACCGTCGAAAGAAGTTCACTCCCAGCCATCCACATGCCCAGCGGTTGAATGCTAGCTTGGCTAAATTGCTAGCGCTTCAACTGCTGCCTTTTCAGTTGGTAGACTCGGCCCCCTTCCGTGAGTTTGTGCAATGTGCGGTTCCTCAGTGGCAGGTTCCCAAACGCCACTTTTTCTCACGGAAGGCTATTCCGGCTCTCTACCGGCATGTGGAAGGCAATGTCTTGGCCTCGCTGGACAGGGCGGTCAGCGGTAAGGTGCATATTACCGCTGACTCATGGTCCAGCAGGCATGGACAGGGACGTTACCTTTCTTTCACGGCCCATTGGGTCACTCTTTTGGCAGCTGGGAAGGATTCAGGACAAGGTGCAGTAGTGTTGGAGGTTGTCCCACCGCCACGCCTCCAAAATGCTACTACTGGTTGTGACACACCTCTCTCCTCCACCCCCTCCTCTTCTTCTTCCTCCATGGCCTCTTCCTGTGGTTTGTCCTATGAACCAGCGGTGCTCCGTAGCCGTTCACGGGGCTACGCAAGTACGCAGGCAAAAAGATGCCATGCCGTGCTTGCGCTGGTGTGTTTGGGGGACAGAAGCCACACTGGGGCAGAGGTCCTGTCTGCTCTGCAGGGCCAGGCCGAGAGGTGGTTGACGCCACGCCAGCTTAAGCCAGGAATGGTGGTTTGCGACAATGGCACCAACCTCCTCTCCGCCCTCCGACAGGGACAACTGACCCATGTGCCCTGTGTGGCTCACGTCCTTAACCTGGTGGTGCAGCGGTTCTTGGGCAGGTACCCGGGCTTACAGGATGTCCTGAGGCAGGCCAGGAAAGTCTGTGTGCATTTCCGCAGATCTTATAATGCCAGTGCTCGCCTGGCTGAGCTGCAAAAGGAGTTGAACCTGCCCAAGAACCGCCTTATATGTGACATGCCCACCAGGTGGAACTCAACGTTGGCCATGCTGCAGCGGCTGCACACGCAGCAGAGGGCCATCAATGAGTACCTGTGCGACTACGGCACCAGGACAGGGTCAGGGGAGCTTGGTTTTTTTTCTCCACGCCAGTGGGGCATGATCAGGGATGCATGCACTGTCCTGGCACCATTTGAGGAGGCCACGAGGATGGTGAGCAGTGACAGTGCATGCATCAGTGACACTGTACCTCTTGTCCACCTGTTGGAGCACACGCTGCGTGGAATAATGGACAGGGCACTTGAGGCAGAACAGAGGCAGGAAGAGGAGGACTTCCTTGCCTCTCAAGGCCCCCTTTACCCAGACAGTGTTCCTTCTGTCCCACCCATCGCACAGGAAGAGGAGGAGGAGGAGGAGGAGGAGGAGGATTGTGTCAGCATGGAGGTGGAGGCTGGCACTCAGCATCATCAGCAGCAGTCTTTTAGGGATGATTTACAGTCCCAAGAAACCAGTGGACTTGTACGTGGCTGGGAGGAGGTGGCTGCGGATCATGTCGTCCTTAGTGACCCAGAGGACTCCGGAGCGAATGCCTCAGCAAACCTACGCTGCATGGCCTCCCTGATCCTGCAAAGTCTGCGGAAGGATCCTCGTATTCTTCGGATCAAGGAGAGGGACCATTACTGGCTGGCCACTCTCCTTGATCCACGGTACAAGGGTAAGGTTGCGGACCTTATGTTACCGTCGCAGAGGGAGCAGAGGATGAGACAACTCCGGGAGGCCTTGCAGAAAGGTCTGTGCAACGCGTTCCCAGAGACTGGGAGGTTGCAAACTCCTGGTCCTGGACAACGAGTTGCTGAGGCTTCGGCCAGTCAAAGAAGGAGCGGTGGGGAAGGTGGCCGTCTGACCGATGCGTTCAGACAATTCTTTAGTCCGCAGCCCCAAAGTATGATTGGTTCCAGCAACCATCGCCAGCGTCTGATAAACATGGTGCAGGAATATCTAGGGGCAAGGTCAGACTTGGACACCTTCCCCACCGAAAATCCTCTGGCTTACTGGGTCTTGAGGATGGATCACTGGCCAGAGCTTGCACAGTATGCAATTGAGCTACTGGCCTGTCCTGCATCCAGCGTTCTTTCGGAACGCACATTCAGTGCTGCTGGAGGATTTGTCACGGATCACAGGGTGCGCCTGTCCACCGACTCGGTTGATCGACTGACTTTCATCAAGATGAACCAGTCTTGGATCACCACCAGCTACCACACACCTGATGCTGATATAACAGACTAATTGATTTTAAAATGTCACATCCCTTCAAGACTGATGCTGATGCTGAGTGCCTGTGCTGTTATGTTGACTGGCTATCCTCCTCCTCCGAGTCCTCAATGATACGATTGATGATGATAGCTTGGAAGATCATTTTTGTTTATGGGTGCCGCCACCAGTGCCTAACGCCCAATTTTTCAGCCCCTGTTTAACAGGGGCGTGTAATTACAATTTTTGAAGCAATACTTTGCAACAGGGCTCATTGCTGTGCTCCAAGTACAGTATCTGTGAGGAGTTGCAGTGTTGTGCCACCAGTGCCTAAGGCCCAATTTTTCAGCCCCTGTTTAACAGGGGCGTGTCATTACAATTTTTGAAGCAATACTTTGCAACAGGGCTCATTGCTGTGCTCCAAGTACAGTATCTGTGAGGGGTTGCAGTGTTGTGCCACCAGTGCCTAAGGCCCAATTTTTCAGCCCCTGTTCAACAGGGGCATGTAATTACAATTCTTGATCTAATAATTCACAGCAGGGCCCATTGCTGCACCCACCAAGAGTAACTGTCAGGGCTTACAGTGTTGTGGCACCAGCACCACCATCAAAGGCCCAATTTTTACTACCACTGTTCAACAATTATATGTAATTAAAATTCCTGATATAATAGTTGACAGCAGGGCGTTCCAGCACCAACCAAGAGTAACTGTGAGTGCTTACAGTGTTGTGCCAACACCAACAACTAAGGGGCCTATTTCTGCAGAGTATATACGGCAGGTCCCTACTTTCAAACATCCAACTTACAAACGACTCCTACTTGCAAACGCAAGAAGACAACAGGAAGTGAGAGGAAATCTACCACTAGGAAGGAAAATTCTCTCCTGTAAGAATAAATATGGGAGAAAGGTGTCTCCTCTGTACTGATGCTTTATCAGCAATCCTTGTTTCAAGAAAAACACCACATTTCAAAAACAGTTGTCATTGGGACGGAAAGTGAGGTGAAATGTTCTGAACAGGGGCACAGACAGCAAAACAAATGTTACAGGGGTGATAACCCTTACCTATGTTTTCCAAAAAGTTTAAAAATAGATTTTTGGGCTGGAGCTACACTTCAACAATGTACCTGTTCAAAATTACAAACAGATTCTACATAAGAACAAACCTACAGTCCCTGTCTTGTATGCACCGCCTGTATACGGCTGTTCAGAGTATATAGGGCCTTTTTTATTTTATGTGCGGGGTTCCCCTTAATATCCATACAAGACCCAAAGGGGCTGGTAATGGGCTGGGGTAGGGGGGGGGGGGGTCATGGGGTAGCTATGCCATTTTTCTTAAAGAATTTCATCCATATTACCGGGACCAGACATTACATTAAAGCCGCAAGCAGTTTTAAATGGCTTTTTTTTCCTTTAGAAGTGTCATTTTGTGCAGGGACAGTTCTAAACACGGGAAACACGTGGCACTTCACAGGCATACTTTAGACACCCCCCAGGTACGATATTTAAAGGAATATTTGACTTTTTTTTTTTCACTTTATGCATCATTAAAATGACTGCTCCCGAAAAACGACCGTTTTTAAAACTTCTTTTTGCATTGATACATGTCCCCTGGTGCAGAACCCGGGTTCCCAAACCCTTTTTAGGACAATAACATGCATAATAGTTGTTATAATTAGCACTTTAGAATTCGAACGTTCGCATCCATTGTATTTAATAGGGTTCTAATGTTCGTTCGAACTTCCGGTCCGTTTGCGGGTTCTGGTGCGAACCGAACCCGGGGGTGTTCGGCTCATCACTATTAGCAGGGTTTCCCAGGGCCATCCACCTAGCCCTGCCCCAGAAGTGGAAGAGATTGAGTGCACCGATGCCCAACCACTTATGTTTCATGATGAGTACATGGGAGGACCATCGCAGTACGTCTCGGATGATGACGAAACACAGGTGCCAACTGCTGCTGCTTTCGCAATTGTGCAGACAGACAAGGAGGGCAGGCGTGAAGACTGGGTGGAAGATGATGTGGAGGACGATGAGGTCCTCGACCCCACATGGAATGAACGTTATGCAGGTGACCAGTGTAGTTTGGAGGAAGAGGCGGTGGTCGCACAGAGCCACCAGCACAGCAGAAGAGGGAGCAGGGTGCAAAAGTGGAGCATCCGTCCGCTAGACAGTATGTCTGCTACTGCCCAACGCAGCAAGGGACCGAGCACACCAAAGCCAGGTCCAAGGAGTTCCCTAGCGTGGCAGTTCTTCACACAATGTGCTGATGACAAGACACGAGTGGTTTGCAGGCTGTGCAATCAGAGGCTGAAGCGAGGCATAAACGTTCTCAACCTGAGCACAACCTGCATGACCAGGCATCTAAGTGCAAAGCACGAGCTGCAGTGGAGTAGACACCTCAAAAACCAAGAAAGGTCTCTGGCTCCTCCTGCTTCCTCTTCTGCTGCAGTCTCGGCCTCTTCATCCACCTCTGTAGTGACAGTGGCACCTGCCACCCGCAAACAGAGGATCTGCCAGCAACACTACCACCTGGGTCACCGACCATCTCCACAATGTCCCATGGAAGCGTTCAGCTCTCTATCTCCCAAACATTGGAGCGGAAGAGGAAGTACCCCCCTAGCCACCCGCGATCCCTGGCCCTGAATGCCAACATTTCAAAACTCCTGGCCTTTGAAATGCTGTCATTCCGTATGGTGGAGACGCAGAGTTTTAAAAGCCTGATGGCATTGGCTGTCCCACAGTACGTCGTGCCCAGCCGCCACTATTTTTCCAGGCGAGCCATCCCTTCCCTGCACAACCAAGTGGGGGACAAAATCAGGTGTGCACTGCGCAACGCCATCTGTGGCAAGGTCCACCTAACTACGGATGCGTGGACCAGTAAGCACGGTCAGGGACGTTATATCTCCCTAACAGCACACTGGGTAAATGCAGTGGTGGCTGGGCCTGAGGCAGATAGCAGTTTGGCGCATGTCCTTCCACCACCGAGGATTGCAGGGCGCTTCAGTTTGCCTCCTGTTGCTAACTCCTCCTACTCCGCTTCCTCATCCTCTACCGCCTCCTCATCCGGTCAGCGTAACACCTTCACCACCAACTTCAGCACAGCCAGGGGTAAACGACAGCAGGCAGTTTTAAAACTTTCCTGTTTGGGGGAAAAACCCCACACCGCGCAGGAGTTGTGGAGGGACATGGAACAACAGACCAATGAGTGGTTGCTGTCAGTGAGCCTCAAGCCCGGCCTGGTGGTGTGCGATAATGGGCGAAATCTCATAGCAGCTCTGGGCGTAGCCGGTTTGACGCACATCCCTTGCCTGGCGCATGTGCTGAACTTGGTGGTCCAGAGGTTCCTTAAAAATTACCCCAATATGCCAGAGCTGCTGCAGAAAGTGCGGGCTGTGTGTGCGCACTTTCGGCGTTCTCACCCTGCTGCTGCTCGCCTGTCAGCGCTGCAGCGTAACTTCGGCCTTCCCGCTCACCGCCTCATATGTGACGTGCCCACAAGGTGGAACTCCACCTTGCACATGCTGGCCAGACTGTGCGAGCAGCAGCAGGTGATAGTGGAGTTTCAAATGCAGCAATCACGCGTGAGTCGCTCTGCGGAACAGCACCACTTCACCACCAATAACTGGGCCTCCATGCGAGACCTGTGTGCCTTGTTGCGCTGTTTTGAGTACTCCACCAACATGTCCAGTGCCAATGACGCCGTTCTTAGCGTTACTATCCCAGTTCTATGCCTCCTTGAAAAAACGCTTCGGGCGATGATGGAAGAGGATGTGGCACAGGAGGATGAGGAGGAGGAGGAGGAAGCGGGATCATTTCAAAGGCTTTCAGGGCAGTCTTTCACAAGTGGCTACGAGGGCGGGTTCCTGCACCAACAAACGCCAGGTACACAATTGTCCGGCAGAAAGGGCACAGTTCTGGAGGATGACGAGGTGGAGGAGGAGATGGAGGAGGAGGAGGAGGAGCCATTTTCACACAGGGTGGCACCCAGACCAGCTCGTGGTCATCACTTGTGCGTGGCTGGGGGGATACAGAGGACACAGACGATACACCTCCCACAGAGGACAGCTTTTCTTTGCCTCTGGGCAGCCTGGCACACATGAGCGATTACATGCTGCAGTGTTTCCGCAATGACCGCCGAGTTGCCCACATTTTAACTGGTGCTGATTACTGGGTGGCCACTAGGCTTGTGCACAACGGAAAAATTTGTTCCGTTTCGGTTCGTTTCTTTCCGGTCCTGTTGATTCGTAATCATTCGTAATTTTGCTAGACGGGATTTTTCGTGTTCGGACTCATTCGTATTTTTGCAAGCGACATTTTTCGTTGAATTTTTTGTTGCTTTATAATTCGTACTTTCGGTAGAGTACGTTGTTTTTCGTTGATTCTGGACACAACTCCTACTTTCGTAACTTTTTTTGGGTTCGTTGATTCGTAATTTTCTGTGTCTCTCTCACGACGACGCTGACTATTATGCCTAATGTGCTTCGAATGGATTTGTACTTTTCGAAATACATAGCGGTTATTTGTAACGATTCGAAATCTCGTATTTTACTTTCGTTTTTTACATGCGGCTATAGCCTCCGCCCCTGTACACCATTTTGAGAGGGTTCAGCACGGTGAGGGAGAAGCAGAGAGCAGAGCAGAGTGTTATTGTGCTTCGAATGGATTAGAAATCTCGTATTTTACTTTCGTTTTTTACATGCGGCTATAGCCTCCGCCCCTGTACACCATTTTGAGAGGGAGTTCAGCACGGTGAAGGAGAAGCAGAGAGCAGAGCAGAGTGAGTGTTATTGTGTTTCCAATGGATTTGTACATTCGTAAGTTTTTTCATAACGAATTATGCCGAAGACATTCGGGCATTCGCTATTTTGCGGTATAATTTATTTCGGATTCGGTTTTATTCGTAATTGCTTTGTTCGGAAATTCGAATGCTTCCGAATGTCCGAAAGTTGCTAAATTCGGACGAATTTCGATTCGTTACGAAACGAATTGCACAAGCCTAGTGGCCACCCTGCTGGATCCCCATTACAAGGACAACGTACCGTCCTTAATTCCCTCACTGGAGCGGGATCGTAAGATGCGCGAGTACAAGCGCACGCTGGTAGACGCGCTGCTGGTGGCATTCCCACCTGACAGCGGGCGTACGGTGGAAGCACAAGGCGAAGGCAGAGGAGGAGGAAGAGGTCGCCAACACAGCCGGGGCACCGGCAGCACCTCAGAAGGCAGGGTTAGCATGGCTGAAATGTGGAAAAGCTTTGTCAGCACACCACAACAACCAGCACCACCAGCTGAGATGGAACGACTTAGCAGGAGGCAGCATTTTACCAACATGGTTGAGCAGTATGTGTCCACAGGCCTACACGTACTGGATGACGGGTCTGCCCCCTTTAACTTCTGGGTCTCCAAATTGGGCACATGGCCTGAGCTTGCCCTTTATGCCTTGGAGGTGCTGGCCTGCCCTGCAGCCAGTGTATTATCTGAACGTGTATTTAGCACGGCAGGGGGCTTTATCACAGACAAGCGCAGCCGCCTGTCCAGAGCCAATGTGGACAAGCTCACGTTCATTAAAATGAACCAGGCATGCATCCCACAGGACTTGTCCATACCTTGTGCAGAATAGACATGTATACCGGTGACAAAATGTAGAAAAAGAAGTAAACGGGACTATAGCGGTGCTAGCATTAGTATTTAGACAACAGTGGAAGACTCAATTCATTAGGTTAAGAAAAAGGGATTTATCCATTTATTAAACAAGTAATACAAAATATTTAATAAAATTACATATGTGTATATATAAGCGTTTTCACAAAGTTTCAAAAATAGGGCATAGCTGATATGGTGGTTAATTAGATGTTAAACCAAAGAGATCATACGTGGTCCCAACATGTTTCGCCCATCGGGGCTTCGTCAGGGGAAGTATGTCTCAAATGTAGGAGTACATCAAACATAGCTGTTAAAATAGACAATAGAAAGATTCATATTAGCATATTGTAAACTGGTTTATGTAGAGTTTAGAAGATCGATCTGTAAACAGGTCCACAGTTGGCAAAAAGAATAACGACTTGCCACCATTAAAGCCCTAGATGAGATAAATGGAGGTGTAAACAAGAGAAACCTCTGCACGCTAGTGGAGGAAGGAGAGAGGTCTCCTCCTCGGTGTAAGACGTAAACGGAGCTCCGAGCATACAAACCCTCACAGTGACCGCTTAAGAGACCTAGCCAAAATAGATCAAAAGAATATATATAAATAGATGAATTAAATTAAATTAGAGAAAGAACCCCATTAGAGTTAATTAATTTAAATGAATATAATTGATATGTGAAAGCAATATAGAGGTAATAAGGTAAAAGTTATATATAATGGTCAATAGATTTTGATCTGATTGGGGTTAATGGTCCAGTTAGCCCGATCATTTATGGGGCAGATTAAGTCATTATCAAGTTAACTATTTAGGTTATACTCACATTAAAATCAAAATTGAGAGAAAAAAAGGAGAAAAATAGAACGGATGAGATGATGCCTGATTGATGTTAAATCCACTGGATACAGAATATCCGATTAGGATGCATTCATAGGACATGAACCTTCAGAGAACTTTAGTCCAGTGAAGAGAAAGTTCCAAAAGATGAAATTATTCTAAAAATCAAATATATTGTATATTAATCAGTTATCCACAAGGGGACGTCTTGAGTTGAAACAGTAAGTATATAATAGAAATAATCCATCATTAGGTATTGTCATAAATATGGAATTGGCATTATGCGGTTCTTATATTTTTTTCATTTTTTTTCATATTATTTAAATTATGTATAGATGAAGTAATAAGGGAATGATCACACAGCATGTCAGACAAAAACAAATTGAAGAGCCAATGGCCCAGACCAAGCTGTTAGTGTTGAATGAAGTAATACATTGTCTTGTGTATCATTAAACATACAGCATAACAATGCTTTTAGTCTGAGAGTAAGACAAGAGGACATCTAATGAAGTAACAATCATAACAGTTTGCAAAGCCCAGAAAATAGAGGGACTGGTAATGTACAAGAGACAGTATGTCAGATTCTCAAATAAGCAGCAGATGGTTACCTTGGAACAAAGTTGTGGATAAATATCAGGCTGCCTCACCAAACCGCTCTGGTTGGTGTGCAGCCTGATAATGCCGGCTTTTAAGCGATCACCAACTTGGCCGGCGTCTGGCGTCACCGGCGGAGTGCGGACGTGACAACGTTAGTGCGCATGCGCCCAGGGTCCCGAAGCTGTGCCAAAACTACAAGACCCAGAATACCTAGCGCCCAGGGGAGGGGACTTGGACTCACGCACCAACGTCATTAGAAACGTTAGTTTCCAATGAGACGGAGCGGGATCATGTTGTAATGTATCATAGTATGGTAAAGCTTGGTGAGATAGTAGAACCAAATTCGGGGATAATGGGAAAGCAGAGACTGCAAAAAAACGTGTGAGTTGGGCAGACCCAGCAATTGCCGGATATGCCCTGGGCGTCCATATGAGGGCTGTAAGGAGCCCAGAGATTCCGTCACAGTCAGGCACCCTGTGCATGTTCTCATTGCAGACCCTCCGAGACCAAGGATGAAGTCGCTCTTTTGTCAATGATGGCGGGTACAGTTAACCAACCAAAAAGAGCCGTACCCGCCAACTTCTAGGGAGAAGTTACAGAACGATCTTAGAAAACAACATAGTTCACATAATGTACATTGCACATGTATAAGTTTAAACATAAATCTTCGACATTAACAGACAATTTAGAAAAAACATACTTATATAGAACATGACTAAATGAATGATAGTTAATAAAAAATAAATTTAATATCGAGCAATAACAGCAGTTTAATTTTATTAAACTAAATTAATTTACAGATAGACATTAAGAAGAAAGGGGGAAGGAGGTAAAAAAGGAAACAGAGGACTCCTAGAGCAGGGAAGAGGAGGTATGTGGATAGACTAGGTCATTACAAGTCAATGCAGATCAGCCAATCATAGGAAAGGTCTAAAGCTAAGATTTTCGTTAAAGCCAGGGAAAACAGTTGCCTCTAGATTGTAAATCCAGCGAGCCTCTAATTGTAGCAAAGTTTTATCAACGCTTCCTCCTCTGACATGAGGCGGAATGTGTTCCAAAGCCATAAACCGTATATTTTTTGCATTAAAGTTTTGAAAAGTACCAACATGGTGACTAACTGCTGTTTCCACTTTTCTCTTAAAGATAGGTCTAATATGGTCACGAATTCGCTTATAAAAGGGGCGCTTGGTTTTTCCTATATAGAATCCACCGCATTGGCAAATAGCCATATATACAATGCCCAAAGTTTGGCATGTAATTCGATGTTTAGCACGGTGAATTTGACCATTGGGAAGTGTGCAGGTTGAACTGTTAAGTATGAATGGGCACATATCACAGTGCCCACAAGCAAACGTTCCTGGGTTCAGGCATTTTATATCAGAAAGAGTTTCAAAATGGCTATGAACCAGACTATCTTTCAGAGAAGGTGCCCCGTTGGTAAGTTATTTGTGGTTTACTACCAATATATTTGTTAGCTATTGGATCAGCAGACAACAGAGGCCAGAAATTTTCCACAATCTTGCGGATTTTAAGGTGTTCAGTAGAGTATCTTGTAATAATTCTTATTTGGTCGGTTTGAGTGGTAAGTTTTTGGCCAAAAATAAGAGAGCTGCGATCTTGTTCACATACTCTCTTATAAGCTCTCTTCAAAACCGAATGACTGTAACCCCTATCTTTTAAACGAGCATATAGCTCGTCCGCAGCTTTTTTGAAATCTGCATCCCGGCTGCAGTTACGTTTGATGCGAAGGTATTGACTGTAGGGAATACTGGTTACAAGTGATGCAGGATGGAAGCTTGTCGCATGTGTGTAAAACGCCATCCCTGTCCAGATGCAACATTAGATCAAGGAAACTAAGTTCTGTCTGACTGCAGGACATAGTGAATTTTAAATTAAATCGGTTTGAGGAGATCCCCTTCATAAAGAGATCAAGCTCATCCCTGTCACCTGACCAGAAAAGGAGGACATCGTCGATGTACCTGTACCAGGATATTATCCTGTCCAGGCACACCGACGGATCCTCGCTGGAGAAAAGCTCCCTCTCCCACCCCCCCAGGTACAGGTTGGCATACGATGGGGCACACTTAGTCCCCATCGCAACCCCCTGCACCTGGAGGAAGTGGGAGAGTCCGAACATGAAAACATTATGCGTGAGTATAAATCTCAAAAGCTCGAGAACAAAGGAATTATAAATGGCTGAATTTGGTCCTCTTTCTAAAAGATGGTTCTGTACAACCGCAATCCCTTGATTGTGGGGGATGGCATTGTACAAACCCTCGATGTCCAAGGCTACAAGCCATGTTCCGACCGGAAGTATAATTCCCTCGATAATTTTTAACAAATCTATTGTATCCTTGACATAGGATGACAGGGCTACAACATGAGGTTGCAGGTAGTCGTCAATTAGTGCGCTAGCGTTTTCGGTAAGACTTAAACAGCCCGATATAATTGGACGACCAGGGGGTTGAGTAAGGCTTTTATGAACCTTGGGCAAAGAATAAAAGGTTGGTACCTTGGGATCCTTTACATTCAAAAATTTCCAAGTCTCAAGATCAATAGTACCCTGTTGATAAGCTTTAAAGATAATACCACGGTATTGCTTTACATAATTCTCAATTACTGTTTGTGAGATCTTTCGATAACAAGTTTCATTAGACAAGATATCCTTGCACATTTTTTCATATTGCAAGGTATCCATGATAACAAGGTTCCCACCCTTATCTGATGGCTTTATGACTATACTGCTGTTACCTTGAAGGGATTTAAATGCTTCTTGCTGTTTTTTCGTAAGATTCTTCCTTCCATAATGGTTAAAATTGATTTTTTCAATTTCCTTAGTTGTTTGTTGGACCAATGCCCAGATATTGGGGTTTGTATGAAGTAGTGGGAAGGCTCGTGATTTAGGCTTAAATGAGGAGGGTGGGGGAAAGGACACACCGACCGCAGACATCCCCGGCACAGATAGAAAGCCGGGACATCATCGTCGGTGTGTGCCTCCTCCCACAGATCCATCAAGTCCTCAAGGGCCTGTTGCTCATTTAGTCTTGAAAGAGAAACAGGTTGACCAGATTCATAAGTCTGGTCACCTGATGGTTTATCAAAGATAACTTTGTAAAGCAGTCTCCGAGCAAAAAGGTGTATATCCTTGATAACATGAAATTTATCTGTATGGGAGTTGGGACAGAAAGAAAGACCTAATTTAAGGATTGAGATTTCTTCCGCCTTAAGCTCATGAGAGGAAAGATTAATAATCTCCATCTCAGTATGTTTTGGCATTATGTATTGGGAGTTGGGATTGGATCCTTGTCTTTCCCTAAAAAAATGGGGGCTAGTTTAGTATCTGGTAGCGGTGCAATAGCTAAAGGAGGGGTGGTGATTTCCTGATTATTAGCCTTCAGAATGTTTGGTGTGGACTGTGGCATAGTTTCCAAATGGCTTCCCTTGGGGATAGCGCCGGAATGTGCATAAGATGCTAATGAGGGAGTGAGAGGTGCTGCCGTTGCGATGGATTGTGTAACCATGGCTTGAAGGCCACGTGCGGTTTTGGGGGAAGGATGAAAGGTAGAAAGTGAGCGGGAATGTGAGAGGGCAGGGCGCCCAGATAGAGAGCGGTGCGAAGGTGCTGTGCCAAGTTGATGTTTTAGGGATTCCGTGAAAGCCGCATCTGAATTCCCTTTTAGTTTTTTAGGAAGTCTATCGTCCGACAGATCGCGATATATCGTGGATTGACTCGAAGAGAGAGAGGATGCAGAGGATAAATTTGTTGTTGGATCATCTGTTTTTGTATTTTTATTGTTAGTGTGTCTATTAAAGGGTCTATTATAAGTGTTCTGTGTCCATTTATAAGCAAATTCATTGTTATGGGCATTAATATCTCTTAAGAACTTGCCTTCCTTGCCATTTATGATTTCTTTTGTATATCCTTCTATATGTTCTTTTAAATCTTTCTCTCTAGACTTGAATCTGACAGTTGCCAGAATTAAGGAGTACTCATCAAACCATTTTGTTATATGGTCATCCAGAGTGGCCAGTTTGGTGTCATATTGGTCACATAGTGTGACCATCATTTGGAAAGAGCAATTTTGTAAATTGCCCTCCCAAATTTTCTTTAGGGTGTCATCGATTTTGCGTAGATTAGGAAATATTTGGATGCGTAGTCCCCAAGGGACGACTTGATTCTCTATATATTTCTCAAAAAACTTTTTGTGCCAAAATATACGGACCTTCTTTTCTAAGAGTCTCTGTAATCTCAGGAATGCCTGGTCTAAATCTTGATCAGAGATTGCCGAGGTGTTATGAGACTGTTGTATCCTAGTCATGAAACCCTCCCATGCCTCTCCGCAAAAGGAAGCCATCTTAGGAAAAAAAAAAAAAAGGAAAAAAAAAAAGGGATCCTTTCTAATTTGTAATATGTAAGAAAAAATAACACATATAAGATTTTTTTCAATAGAGTATACCACTGTGTATAAATTGTTAATGAAACCGATTATAATACTAGAGTAATTTGGTTTATGTGTCACCAAAGGCAGACAGTATACCGGTGTTGTGACAAAAACTGTCCGGCCATCGGACTGTGTCCGGCCCATACTGCGAAGGCACAGCGCTTGCGCAGTACAGAAGACAAGGAGATTCACAAAATCTCCGAAGATGAACGGCGCCTGCGCTGTGAGTGCAGGTTCAAGCCCCACCATCCAAGTGGACATACGGTAGCACATAGTAACAGGGCCCCTCACGGGCTCGGTTCGATCGCCACACTTCGGGCACGGCCTCACTTGGCTCGGCTTGAACCACGGATGGTGTGGCCTTCACCTGAACTCACCACGCAGGCGCCGTTCGTCTTGGGAGATTTTCGAAATCCCCTTGTCCTACATACTGAGCAAGCGCAGTACAGGGTGGACACTATTTGATGGGGGACAGAATTCGACACATCACCGGCCTTACCCAGCCATTGTTGTATTTTTGAACCAGTGTTGGCTATCTCGTCCTCCTCCACCGCCGCTTCCACCTACACAGCCACATCCACCGCCACCTCAACCTCCTACTCCATATGGACCTCGTCCTCCTAGGTCAAGATTATTATTTTTTATTTTTATTTTTTTTATGTTATTTTAAGTTATTTCCCTATCCACATTTGTTTGCAGAGCACTTGCCATGCTCTTAACAACATTTTGCTGCCATTTGCAGCCCTCTAGCCCTTTTCCATTACTTTTTTAGAGCCTTTTTAGTCCTTAGAAGTCCGGGTCCCCATTGACTTCAATGGGGTTCGGGTTCGGGTCCGGGTTCGGGTTAAAGTTCGGTCCCGAACCCGAACTTTTTTCCAAAGTTCGGCCGAACCCGTCGAACCCGAACATCCAGGTGTCCGCTCAACTCTACTTAAGATGCCCGATTGTGCACCTTTTACTACCAATTCCTCCAAAAAAAATATATTGGATAATTGGATTTCCCAATAAAGACATGCAAGTTTCTTGTTCACTTACAATTCTGGAAAGTTCCTGAAGATAGTCTTTTCAATCTAAAATTACTATCCCCCCCACCCTTATCAGCAGGGCGTATAACCAGTTCTTTGTTGTTGCACGAAGAATCCAATCCTTCTTCCAATTCTTTTTCCATTTTGTTATTGCCCAATTTTACAGCATCCAAATCTCTTAGTATCACATCACGGAATACTCTAAAGCCCTGTACACACGATCGGATATCCTATGGATTCTAATCCAATGGTTTTTTCCATCGGAAATCCGATGAAACTGTCTTCCATCAGTCTTGCCCACACACCATCAGTCAAAAAAAAAATGGACCGTTTCAAACGCGGTGACGTAAAACACTCCGATGAGCTGAGAAAAATTAAGTTCAATGCTTCTGAGCATGCGTCGACTTGATTCTGAGCATGCGCTGGTTTTTTCTCCGATGGATTTCCACACAGACGATCGGATTTTGCTATCGTTTTTTTTCCCCATCGGATAAATTTAAAACATGTTCTATTTTTTTCACACCAATGGAAAAAAGACCGATGGGGCCCATACACGATCAGTTCGTCCGATAAAAACAGTCCATCGGACTGTTTTCACCTGTAAAACCGATCGTGTGTACACGGTTTAAGAGATGGCGCCAAGGTTCCCGGAGGGTTAAAAGTGGAAGCATTCGAAAGTCCAGAGTGTTGGTATTTATGCAACACTGTTCCCCCCTGGTATATTGGAAAACTTGCAAAATGTCTTTTGATATTTATTCTCCTTACATATTTACGTATATCCACGTAAGTTTCAAATTTGTTAAGTTTTCTTGGAGGGGCAAATTTTAAACCTTTATTCAATAGAGCCTTTCTGAGTTTGTCAGGATTTTGGTGCTTAAGTTGAAAATGCCCTCACCTGTTACGTTCTTGACTTTTTTAGATTGTGCTCTCCTCCCCCCTCTTGTTCCTCTTTGCTTTCTATGGGTCTCTTGATGCCTTGACTGGCCTTGGGAAAACCCCAGTGATGCTGGTCCTGTGCCTTTATCACTCGATCTCCTCGAGCGATCCCTAGCTGACCATGTATACTCTTGATCATTACGTTCATATTCCATCTGATTCTGATGTGCCAGACCATCTCTATCTCTTAGAGGAAAAAAATGATTATGGGGCTCTCCTCTATTGTATTCCCATTCATCTCTATTTCTATCGTGATACGTCCATTCATCATACTGTGGACCTTGATATGATGGTCTATCATAGTTGTAATTGTTATGCGGCCCTCTTTCGGGAGCTCTTCCGTGCCCAGAAGGTTCCCTATATGGTTGGTATTGAGTATTACTATACTGTTGTGGACAATAACTACACTCCCCACTAGCTGCTGGTCCATGTTGCTGGTTCCAACCATTATTCTTTGGGTGTTGTCCCCCTTTGTTGGAGGCCTGGGTTCTTTCTGGCGCCTGGTATGACACTGTCTGCCTTTTTTTACCAGTTTTACTGTTATTGGTTGTTTTCTTCAGTGTTTTCTGAGAGACTTCCCTAACCGGTAAATGTTGTACCTCAACAGAAGGTAAATTGGAGCCATTATCTCCTTGAGTGATAGCTTCCATCCTTGTTTCCTGTTTGCTCAGCTCCTCGTTTGGCTAATTTTTTCTGCCATTCAAAGACATAATTAGCTTGGTAGTCTCCATAATCTCTGTTGTATTTCTTTCTTTTTTTAATTTTCTGTTCTTTTTCCTCCTTATCCAAAACTTTTAAAAGGTTAATAGTCCTCTCTTTATATTCCTCCCCCTCTTTGTAGGGAAGAAGACTGTCTTTGAGGATTTTTATCTCTCCATCCAGTCTCGTGAGTTTACTGTTCTTTCTTAAAACTAAAAAGCGTAGGAAATTAACCCCCGCTTCATTAAAATATCGAAACCAACTTTCTAGTTCCACTTCACCCTTTTGGGGACAAACTTCCCACCTCAGACTTCGTGGGACTATACTCAGTTTGATGTATGTCTCTAAGAACGCTGTATCCCACTGGGTATGTATTTCGGATATTGTCAAATTTTTGAGTCGGACAAAAAGTCCTCCCAAATCGCCATCTTTGGTGCTAAAGGTCTCAAAAACACCATCGGTGTTAACCACCTTGGATGACCTGTATTAAAAAATATCCATTATGACCAATGAATATATGTGAAAAAATAATTAACCAAAATTGGTACCTAGTGAATACTTGTGAATAAATTGCTATAAGCACAATGTAAACTCAATGATATATGTGGACACCCTGAAAGTGCCAGACTGCTGCAATATATGTGTATCTAAAATAACAAATAATAATGGGGTGTATATACTGTGCTGTCTGTATAACAATAATGAATATTTATCTATGCTGCAACAAAAAATGTGAGACACACACAACAATGCAAATAATAAAAAAATATGCTGTGCAAAGATAAAAAAGTGATAGTGACAATGAATGCTAAAATGAACAGAACTTCCAATAATCTCTGTAGGTTTGATCCCACATCTAAAAGGAAAAAAAGGTTAGACATGGGCGAATGGAAAGGGAAGCCCTGAAGCCCACAAACAGGGATGGACTGGCCATAGGGACTACCGGGAGTTTCCCGGTGGGCCGATGGCTCAGTGGGCCGTTTTAAAAAAAACAATTTTTTTTTTTTTTTTTTTTTTTTGGTGGGCCGTTTTTTCTGCAGTTCGCCGGCAGCGGGAGCATGGCAGCAAACAGTGGCCCACAAAAAAAAAATTTTTTTTTTTTTGGTGGCCCTTTTTTTATGCAGTTTGGCGGCAGCGGGAGCGTGGCAGCAAACCGTGGCGGGGATTCGGGGAAGGTGGCCAGCGAGGCGGGCAGTTGGATGTAAAATTCCGAGGAGGGAGAAGAGCTCCACCCCCTCCCTGACAACCTAAGAGGCGAACAGTAGTAAGCGCGGCCACCCCGGCATTCCCAGAACCTCGATTCCTCCACCTCCTCTCTGCTCCAGGAACCATGCGGCCTGGGCCGGAGGGCAGGCTGACTGGGAGCCCAGAGGAAGAGAACATGCGCCACTGTAAGGAGCAGAGCAGCGAGAGCACCCCCTGGATCAAGAGGGAGACTCAGCGCTGCCGCTTCTGGCCATCAGGTACCTGGCATCCTACACAAACATGCCAGAACACTGAGACAGCGGAGAGGTGAGCAGAGGAGGGACTGCAGAAAGGGACAGTGCTATGTGGTCTGTCTCAGCCCTCCCCTCTGTCTCTCTGTCCCCTCTGTCTCTCAGTCACCCCCTCTGTCTCTCAGTCCCCCCTCCTTCAGCCCCCTCCTCTGTCTCTCAGCCCCCTCTGTCTCTCAGACTCCCCCTCTGTCTCTCAGACTCCCCCTCTGTCTCTCAGACCCCCCTCTGTCTCTCAGTCCCCACCTCTATTAGCCACATCCTCTGTCTCTCAGCCCCCTCTGTCTCTCAGACCCCCCTTCTGTCTCTCAGACCCCCTTCTGTCTCTCAGACCCCTCCTCTGTCTCTCAGCTCTTCTCATCTATCT
This sequence comes from Rana muscosa, assembly GCA_029206835.1. Classification (NCBI taxonomy): domain Eukaryota; kingdom Metazoa; phylum Chordata; class Amphibia; order Anura; family Ranidae; genus Rana; species Rana muscosa. The sequence goes on from CM055127.1 coordinate 77,192,967, forward strand.
CTCAGCTCTCCTCCTCTGTCTCTCAGCTCTCCTCCTCTGTCTCTCAGCTCTCCTCCTCTGTCTCTCAGCTCTCCTCCTCTGTCTCTCAGCTCTCCTCCTCTGTCTCTCAGCTCCCCCTCTGTCTCTCAGACCCCCACTGTCTCTCAGCCCCCTCCTCTATATCTCAGCTCTCCCCCTCTGTCTCTCAGCTCCCTCCCTCTGTCTCTCAGCCCCCCTCTGTCTCTCAGATCCCCCTGTCTCTCAGCCCCCCTCTGTCTCTCAGCCCCCCTCTGTCTCTCAGCTCTTCCTCTGTCTCTCAGCTCCCCCCTCTGTCTCTCAGCTCCCCCCTCTGTCTCTCAGACCCCCCTCTGTCTCTCAGTTCCCGTGTCACTCAGTCCCCCTTATTTAGCCCCTCCTCTGTCTCTCAGACCCCCCTCTGTCTCTCAGCTCTCCTCCTCTGTCTCTCAGCTCTCCTCTCTCCTCCTCTGTCTCTCAGCTCTCCTCCTCTGTCTCTCAGCTCTCCTCCTCTGTCTCTCAGCTCTCCTCCTCTGTCTCTCAGCTCTCCTCCTCTGTCTCTCAGCTCCCCCTCTGTCTCTTAGACCCCCCTCTGTCTCTCAGTTCCCGTGTCTCTCAGTCCCCCCTCTTTTAGCCCCTCCTCTGTCTCTCAGCTCCCCTCTATCTCTCAGACCCCTCCTCTGTCTCTCAGACCCCTCCTCTGTCTCTCAGACCCCTCCTCTCTCTCTCAGCTCTCCTCCTCTGTCTCTCAGCTCTCCTCCTCTGTCTCTCAGCTCTCCTCCTCTGTCTCTCAGCCCCCCTGTCTCTCAGCCCCCTCCTCTGTCTCTCAAACCCCTCCACTGTCTCTCAAACCCCTCCACTATCTCTCAGCTCCCCCTCTGTCTCTCAGCTCCCCCTCTGTCTCTCAGCTCCCCCTCTGTCTCTCAGCTCCCCCCTCTGTCTCTCAGCTCCCCCCTCTGTCTCTCAGCTCCCCCCTCTGTCTCTCAGCTCCCCCCTCTGTCTCTCAGCCCCCTCTGTCTCTCAGCTCCCTCCCTCTGTCTCTCAGCTCCCTCCCCTGTCTCTCAGACCCCTCCTCTGTCTCTTAGACCCCTCCTCTGTCTCTTAGACCCCTCCTCTGTCTCTCAGACCCCTCCTCTATCTCTCAACCCCTTCCTCTGTCTCTCAGCTCCTTCCTCTGTCTCTCAGCTCCTTCCTCTGTCTCTCAGCTCCTTCCTCTGTCTCTCAGCTCCTTCCTCTGTCTCTCAGCTCCCCCTCTGTCTCTCAGCTCCCCCTCTGTCTCTCAGCTCCCCCCTCTGTCTCTCAGCTTCCCCCTCTGTCTCTCAGCTTCCCCCTCTGTCTCTCAGCTTCCCCCTCTGTCTCTCAGCTTCCCCCTCTGTCTCTCAGCTTCCCCCTCTGTGTCTCGCAGCCCCCTCCTCTGTCTCGCAGCCCCCTCCTCTGTCTCGCAGCCCCCTCCTCTGTCTCGCAGCCCCCTCCTCTGTCTCGCAGCCCCCTCCTCTGTCTCTCAGCTCTCCTCCTCTATCTCTCAGCTCCCCCCTCTATCTCTCAGATCTCCTTCTCTGTCTCTCAGCTCCCCCTCTGTCTCTCAGCTCCCCCCTCTGTCTCTATGCCCTTTCCTCTGTCTCATTCACTCCCTGACTCTTAGGCTGCTTTCACACTGGGGCGGGCATTGACGGTAAAACGCTGCTCGTTTTAGCAGCACTTTACTGTCGTTTTAGCTGCGCTATTCGGCTTCTAGCAGGTGCTTTTAACCCCGGCTAGCAGCCAAATTAAAGGTTAAATTTGCCCGTGTATCGCTGCTGCCGAAGTGCTTTGCAGGCGCTTCAGCAGCGGTGGCCATTAATTTCAATGGGCAGGAGCGGTGTGTATACCGCTCCTCCACCGCCCCAAAGATGCTGCTTGGAGGACTTTTTTTAACGCCCTGGCAGCGCCCCAGTGTGAAAGCACTTGGACTTTCACACTGGGACTGCAGCGGAGGTGTTTTTCAGGCGCTTTACAGTCGCTATTTTTAGCCCAAAAGCGCCTGAAAAACGCCTCAGTGTGAAAGGGGTCCTATACTCACCCCCCCTCTTTTACACTCACTCCCTCTCTCTTACACTCACCCCCACTCTCACCCACCCCCTCTCACCCCCTTTCCCTCAACCCCCCCTCTCTCTCTCTCTCATTCCCCTCTCGCTCCCCCTTTCATGATATACAATAATGGATGTAGGGGCCTTTTGGTGGGCGTGATTTTTTTGGGGGGTGGGGGGGGCAGCATTTTATTGAATTAAAGTGGGCCGGTCTGAATGAAGTCCAGGGCCAAATTTTTGTCCCAGTCCAGCCCTGCCCACAAATGTTACCTTTACACCTTGGTGTTGAAAAAGACCTAAAGGAGAGATCAATATAGTCAGGTCCATAAATATTGGGACATCAACACAATTCTAATCTTTTTGGCTCTATACACCACCACAATGTATTTGAAATTAAACAAACACAATTTACTTTATCTGCAGACTTTCAGCTTTAATTTGAGGGTATTTACATCCAAATCAGGTGAACGGTGTAGGAATTATAATAGTTTGTATATGTGCCTCCCACTTTTTAAGGGACCAAAAGTAATGGGACAATTGGCTGCTCAGCTGTTCCATGGCCAGGTGTGTGTTATTCCCTCATTATCCCTTTTACAAGGAGCACATAAAAGGTCCAGAGTTCATTTCAAGTGTGCTATTTGCATTTGGAATCTGTTGCTGTCAACTCTCAATATGAGATCCAAAGAGCTGTCAATATCAGTTAAGCAAGCCATCATTAGGCTGAAAAAACAAAACAAACCCATCAGAGAGATAGCAAAAACATTAGGTGTGGCCAAATCAACTGTTTGGAACATCCTTAAAAAGAAAGAACGCATCGGTGAGCTCAGCAACACCAAAAGACCCAGAAGACCACGGAAAACAACTGTGGTGGATGACCGAAGAATTCTTTCCCTGGTGAAGAAAACACCCTTCATAACAGTTGGCCAGATCAAGAACACTCTCCAGGAGGTAGGTGTATGTGTGTCAAAGTCAACAATCAAGAGAAGACTTCACCAGAGTGAATACAGAGGGTTCACCACAAGATGTAAACCATTGGTGGGCCTCAAAAACAGAAAGGCCAGATTAGAGTTTGCCAAACATCTAAAAAAGCCTTCACAGTTCTGGAACACCATCCTATGGACAGATGAGACCAAGATCAACTTGTACCAGAGTGATGGGAAGAGAAGAGTATGGAGAAGGAAAGGAACTGCTCATGATCCAAAGCATACCACCTCATCAGTGAAGCATGGTGGTGGTAGTGTCATGGCGTGGGCATGTATGGCTGCCAATGGAACTGGTTCTCTTGTATTTATTGATGATGTAACTGCTGACAAAAGCAGCAGGATGAATTCTGAAGTGTTTCGGGCAATATTATCTGCTCATATTCAGCCAAATGCTTCAGAACTCATTGGACGGCGCTTCACAGTGCAGATGGACAATGACCCAAAGCATATTGCAAAAGCAACCAAAGAGTTTTTTAAGGGAAAGAAGTGGAATGTTATGCAATGGCCAAGTCAATCAACTGATATGAATCCAATTGAGCATGCATTTCACTTGCTGAAGACAAAACTCAAGGGAAAATGCCCCAAGAACAAGCAGGAACTGAAGACAGTTGCAGTAGAGGCCTGGCAGAGCATCAACAGGGATGAAACCCAGTGTCTGGTGAGGTCTATGCATTCCAGACTTCAGGCTGTAATTGACTGCAAAGGATTTGCAACCAAGTATTAAAAAGTGAAAGTTTGATTTATGATTGTTAATCTGTCCCATTACTTTTGGTCCCTTAAAAAGTGGGAGGCACATATACAAACTGTTGAAATTCCTACACCATTCACCTGATTTGGATGTAAATACCCTCAAATTAAAGCTGCAAGTCTGCAGTTAAAGCATATCTTATTCATTTCATTTCAAATCCATTGTGGTGGTGTATAGAGCCAAAAAGATTAGAATTGTGTCGATGTCCCAATATTTATGGACCTGACTGTACATAGGCTGATTTTGATAACATGTATTTAATATTTAAAACTTGATGACAGGATGAGATTTCTTTTTAAAAAGTGAAGCATGTAAAAATCAATGGCTCTCTTCAACTGCTGAGAGATAATAAAATACTGTACCTGGTACCCCAAGTATGGAAGATAATTGTTAATTGGTGCTTGGAGTTGGCCCAGTGTTGTCATATAGGGTGGAAGTAAGGTAAGGACTACCCACCACCACCACAGGAGGAAAAGAGGTATGACCCATGATATCATTAGACCAGCCACAAGTTCCTTAAAGTGGAACTACACCCTCTCAATCAACATTGACTATTTTTTTTTTTTTCACAATAAGGTTTTTATTGAAAAATGTAGTTCAGGTTTACCATATGCAAGGTGTAACGTACAGGCATTTATAATATGTAATTACATTCACAACTTTGTTGCCTGGTAAAAAGGATCAAAAGAATGATTTGTAACAATTTGGCTAATCACATATAGGTCATAGATCAGTCGTATAGTATTCACTATGTGACTATAGAGGGGTAAATGGGGTAGGAGAGGAGGGGGGGTTAGGGGAGGGGGCAAGGGGGGGGGGAATTGGTATTTGGGGGGAGGGAGGGTAGGGGGTAACAGGACATCCGTAAATACATTTCACAAATATGTTTATATGCATAGTACCTCATGAGTATTAGCATAAAGTTGACAGGTAGTGTTAAAGAAAGGGTATATCTAGACTGATTTATTTTTTAGTAGTAAGGGCTCGGTAGTCTTCTGAGAGGGTGAACAGTAGCCAGGGTTGCCACACCCCATTGAAGTCTGTACTATTTTCTTTTTTCATCGCAATGATTTCCTCCATTTTGAATATATATTGGACCCTGTCTAGCCATTCCCTGATGGTTGGTGTCTGGGTTGTTTTCCAATGCAGGGGGATGAGTGTTTTGGCAGCTACTAGGAGATGTTTGGTTAATGTTTTTTTTATATTTACCGATGGTCAGGTCATTGATGTGTAGCAAACATGCTGCAGCGTCAAGGGAGATTGTTGTTTCTGTGATGAATCTAATCCATGTGATAATGTGTTCCCAGTATCTCTTTATTGGTAGGCAGTCCCACCATATGTGTAGGAAGGAACCTATCTCTGATTTACATCTCCAGCAAGTTTCAGATTCGGTACGGAACCATCTCCTGGCCTTCTGTGGTGTAATATACCACTGGGTAAGTAATTTATAGGAGACCCCCTGGTATCTAGTGCTTAGAGAGCACTTATGGGCAAGGATGCAAGCCTTCTCCCACTGAGTTTTGCTTATATTTATGTTCAGATCATTTTCCCATTTCTCTCTGTGTTTGTTGCTGTCTAGGTGCGAAGCGTGGCATAGCCATGAATACGCCAGAGAGGTAGTCTTGGGTGTCTGAGATCCATTTAGGCAAATGGTTTCAAGGTTGGTGAGTGGCAGAGTGAAGGCTGATTTCATTTTCTTGTTTACCAGGAAATCTGTTAATTGGATATAGAACCAACGGCCAGGAAATGATTCCCCGAATTCCTCTCGTAATGTGTTATAAGGCTTAACTTTAGGGCCTGTCATACAATGGGTTACCAGGATCTTCGGAGTCGCCGTCAGGTCGAGACCCGGGAGGAAGTCAGGGTTTATGGTGATAGGTGTCAGGGGTCCTGGTATTGATGCTAGTTTATGGGGTCCTGCAACCTTATGCCAGATTCTAAGCGTGTTTGCAACCAGTGGGTGCTCTGTCGCTGTGATGTTTTTGGAGTGTAATGACCATGGGCGGAAGGGGGCGCAATTGGCTGCTAAATGTTGTTCTAGTTGAACCCAGTCTTTTTCTGCAGTGTGGCAATGCCAGTCAATGAGTCTGGTGATATGTGAGGCCTGGTGATATTTCCTAAAGTCTGGAAGACCTATACCCCCCAAGACTTTTGGGAGGAAGAGTAGTTTGAGACTGAGTCTGGGTTTTTTATTTGCCCAGAGGAAGTTTCTTTGCAATTTCAGTAGGTTGATGAAGAAAGATTCTGGAATTCGGGTGGGTAGTGCGTTAAATATGTATAATAGTCTAGGGAGCACTGTCATTTTCAGTATCGAGGCTCTTCCGAACCACGAAAACAGTTTGGGTGTCCAGTTCTGTAGGTCTTTAGTAATTGCCTGTAAGAGGGGTATGTGATTGGCTTTGTAGATGTCCTCTATTTTGTTAGTTAGGTTAATCCCCAGGTATTTGAGTCTATATGCTTCCCATCTATATTTGCAGTTTTTCTTTAAAAGGTCAATCTGTTTCAGGTCTAAGGAGAGATTCAGTGCTTCAGATTTGTTCTGGTTTATCTTAAAATTCGAGATGTACCGGAACAGATCAGTGGTCTTCTGGAGGTTAGGTATAGAGGTGTGTGGCTGGGTTAGAAAAAGCAGTAGGTCGTCTGCATAGGCGGCTGTTTTATATTCTCTACCGTTTACCGTCAGACCATGTATATCGGTGGATAAGTTTATGGTTCTAATCAAGGGTTCAAGCGTGATAATGAAAAGGAGCGGCGAGAGTGGGCATCCTTGGCGTGTACCGTTTTGGATAGTTAGGGGGTTGGATAAGATATTGTTAATTTTTATCTTAGCTTGTGGGTTTATGTATAAGGCTTCTATCCATGAGAGCATTGAATCTCCCAGTCCTATATGTCTGCATGTGGCAAACATATAGTTCCATGACACTCTATCAAACGCCTTTTCGGCATCTGTTGATAGTAGCATTCCATTGGTTTTAGAGATTTGTGTGGAGTGGATCAGGTTTAACGCTTTGATTATGTTATCTCGTGCCTCTCTGCCCGGCATGAAGCCAACTTGCTCTGGGCCTATGATTCTAGAAAGCAGGGGTTTCATCCTGTTTGCCAGAATTTTTGCCATGAGTTTCAAGTCAGTATTTAGAAGCGATATAGGTCTGAAGTTGGCACAGTCTGTGTGGTCTTTGTCGGGCTTAGGAATTACAGCTATGTGTGCTTGAAGGAAGGATGGTGAGTTATGTTTGTGTGATGCTAAGTAGTTAAAGGAGTCCAGTAGAGGTTTACCTAGTATATCAGTAAATGTCCTGTAATATTGAGAGGTAAAACCATCAGGGCCAGGGCTTTTTCCGGTCTTTAGGTCTTTGATAGCGTTTTGGAGTTCAAGTATAGTCATGGGTTCGTCCAGTCTGTCTGATTCTTCAGGAGTCAGGGATGGTATCTGACTGTCTGTCAGGAAATCTCGAATAATGTTATGTTTTGAATCAGTCGCCTGGGGTGGTCTGTGTTGTTCTGGGAGATTGTATAGTTTGTTGTAGAAGGAGTGGAATAGGCCTGCTATTTTTTCAGAATTGTGCTCTAACTTGCCTGTCTTATCTCTGATTGCATGGATATGGCTAGGTACAGAAGCGTCTTTAAGTGCTCTTGCTAGTTGTTTCCCGCTTTTGTCGCCATGTTCGTAATAAATGTTTTTTTTGAAAAATAGGGATTTTCTAACTTTAAGGTCTAATATGTTTTTGAGCGAAATCCTGCATTTAGTCAATTCCTCCTCTACAGTGATTGAGAGGGATTGTTTATGTTGCGTCTCTAGTTTGGCGATCTGTTTGGAAAGTAGGATCAGTTCATGTTCTCTTTCCCTCTTCTTCCTTGCTCCCCATTTGATTAAATCACCTCTGACGACACATTTATACGCTTCCCAGTTATTTAAGGGGTCTGTCTGTTCTGCAAAATTTTCTTTGAAGTAGGAGGTAATGGAGTTATGTATGTCATCCTTTATGGGTTGATCTGTCAATAGTAATGCGTTGAGTCTCCAGTTAAAGCTAGGTCTGTTGGACGAGTTGATTTGTAATGTGGCAGAGATTGGGGCATGGTCTGATATAGTGATGATTCCTATGTTAGCTTTGAGTACATTGTTTAGGTCCCTTTGAGATATGAATATGAGATCAATTCTTGAATATCTTTTGTGTGTGGGGGAATAATATGAGAAATCTTTGTCTGATGGGTGCATCAGTCTCCAGGTATCAACAAGAGAGAGTGATTGTAGAAGCGTCTTGATCTTCTTTAAGATCCTTTAAGAAACGTGAGAGTAGCCTGTGGAGGTGTCTTTGAGAGGTGAGAGGGGTATGTTAAAGTCTCCACCCAACACAATGCAACCCTCGGCAAACCATTTCAGTTCGTCTATGATTGTTCTGCAGAACGTTATGTGTGCAGAATTGGGAAAGTAAACGTTCGCTATAGTAATTGGTGAACCCTTCCATGTGCCTTTGATCATTATGAAGCGCCCCTCAGGATCTGCTAATTTGTGTTTTAAAACGAATGGAGCATCCCTGTTAAGTAAAATGGAGACCCCCTTCGTCTTAGCATGTGGGTTTGTAGCATGATATGCTACTGTAAATGTATTGTCCGCAATTTTGGGAATATCCTGGTTTTTAAAATGGGTTTCCTGCAGGAGGACAATAGATAGGTGAGCCTTTTTGAGTTCTTTCAAGAGTTTCGACCGTTTTTCGGGGATATTTAAACCATTAACATTGTGTGAGATGATGGTCGGTGCCTTGCCTAGGCATGCAAAAGCCATGATGTGCTTTTGAGTGTAGTAATGTATTAACGGATGGGAGGGGTGGGAGGTAAAGGAGGAATGTGGAGGGATGGGGGAGGATGGGGTGTGTTGAAGATGGGGGGGGGTGTATGAGATTCTGGGGGGGAAGAGGTGGTAGGAAAAGATGTGAGCGCTGCTCTTAAATCCACCTATGAGGTGGAGAGCTAGGCAGTGTCTAGTGATAGACACTGATGATTGCCCTGGGGGTTGAGTAGGAGGCGCGTTTGTGGATGGTTGTTATTGTAATTCTGTATAATACAGAACAAATGTCACCGAGTAATGCGGTGAGTATCTAGGACTACGTTGGTGTGATTGGGTGTTTCTAGTGGCGGACGAGAGACCTGGGGTTTCAGTTATCGTAGTTCGTGTCTAATACTGGGACCTTAGGACCTTACGGGTCAAGAGAACAAACTATAACAGGCATGACAAACAAAAGTATAAAGGTAACAAGTGGTAACAGGAAGTACAACGCAAAAATGGTAAACTGCACACCTACTGAGATCCTTCGTGAGAGTTCCTTCCTCATAAACAGCAAAAGTGTTGCCTATGCAACAGGGTAAAAGGAGGGTAGGTGGATATGGGGGGAAGTGCAGCAGGTTTATTAATTTTAGACAAAACCGTTTCCACAGCACATACTGATAAAGGGTACACTGAGCGGGCATGGGCTGTGTGAGATGTTGAGGCAATCTTAAACTAAGCATCGAGTACAGTCTTCTGTTATCCCCCCGTGAGTAAGTCCTTTCCCTTCTGGTTGTGCTATAAAAATGTGCATATTCGTTCATGGGAGTCTGTGTGCACTGCATGTTTTCCATTACTCACAGTTGCACCATCATTAGAATGCGGAAAGGGAGTAGATGCTTCACGAAGGCTTCTCCATCTGGTGTCGATCCTGTCTGCAGGGTGGGTGAAGGAAGTCCGTGTGGCATAGAAATGCAACAATTGTATGTGAAAAATCCGCGCTATCTCCCTAGGCGGTATCAATACCCAAGTGTTAACACACTACGCCAAGAAAATTAAATGATATAATTGTGCAATGAAGTAAAAAAGTGATGGTGCTGCAAATACAAAAAAAGCTGGAATATGCAGCTAGAAAAATGTGCAAAAATAAATAATAAATGCGCAACCGTATAAGTGGCAACCAATGTGCCAAAAAGTGATATATGTATGAACTAACACACAAAAAAGTTTTTGATATATATAAAAAAAACATAAAAAAATTAATAAAAAAAAGGAGGCTTTCCCAGACGACGCCTCTTACGGGGAAACGCCGCGTAGGGTGGAGCTCAGGACCCTGACGTCACCACGCCCCCAGCTGACTGGCTGCCGCCACAGCGGGGTTTCAGTGCTCTTTGAAAAGTTTTTCTTTTTCCTCTATAAGGATGTCAGTTTACCCGTTTTAAGAATAAAGGGTACTTTGTTTTTTACATGCTGCACCATGAAGTCTTCTTATTTTCTCTCCTAAATTGGTATCCCTTACCTCTTATGAGCGTGCCTGCAGTCACAAGGCAAACCAGGAGCCGGAGTTTCAACGAGTGGAGTGAGGACACAGAGGACTGCATCGTTGACATCTTATTCAGTGTAGTTGCTGAGCCCTTTTGGTCCCTGTAATAGGGACCCTCCTGGTCTGGTAAGCCTCCCATCTATACATCTTGATTGAAGTATATTCCAACTTTTTGAAGATCTGTCATCATCTTGATACATGCTGGCTGGCTCTACATCATCTATGGACTTTTTCTTTTGTTTGTTTGTTTATGGTTTATTGCTTCTCCTACTGCCGTGAGAGTTAGGCAGTTGAAGCTTATGGACTTCCTTGGTGTGTTTATATACTTACCTAGTAGGGAATATATATATATATATATTTTTTTTTTATATATATCAAAAACTTTTTTGTGTGTTAGTTCATACATATATCACTTTTTGGCACATTGGTTGCCACTTATACGGTTGCGCATTTATTATTTATTTTTGCACATAGAAATGCAACCTGTGGGACAAAAAATGTTAGTGTTCAGCAGTTCAGGAGAGTGTATAGGTAGGGTGATGGATAGTTCCTCCTCGTCCCTCCGGATGTGGTAGATTTTGCACTAAGTCATTTCCTGCTAGTATATTTAAGAATGGGATGCTGTGATGGGTTCTGCGAGTCTATTTGATCCTAGAGCTCCCTCCAGTGGTGCAATTTAGAATAACAATCCTGAGGATGTAAACTTGTAGCATGCTAGACCGTGATGTTTTGAGAGGTGGAACGGTCTTGAATAAAACATAAGAATGATGTGAGATATATCTCGGGTAGGAAAGGGTGTTGTCTTCCTATGTGAAGGGTAGAAGCCGTTTAACCTGCCTGTTACCAGTAAGGCGCAGAGAGGATTTGTAATGATCCTGTTCAATAATGACCTGCTTCCCTGGCTCTCGGGCTTTTATAGCTCTCTTGGAGCTGGTTGGGGAGTCATGTGCATCTCTGTCAGTCTTCCTGCGTTGGTTCCGTTGCTGAGATGGCGTGTGTGCTGAGGAGTGACCTGGGACAAACTGTGGGTTATTGATGGGTTGAGGTAAGCAGAACTCCGCGTACCAATCTGGCAGGTCTACCTGATCTATCTGTAAATTCTCACAAAATTTGGGTAGATCATCCGGAACTCTGAGCACATGTTGTTTCCCTGAGAAGGTCGTTTGCAGGGCAAAGGGGAACTTCCAGCGGTATACTATTCCCTTTTCTCTAAGTACCGCAAGCAAAGGTTTCAAGGCCTTTCTGTTATTTAAAGTGATGGGGGATAGATCCTGGAATAATTGAATCTTTGTGCCCTCAAACATGATCTGATCATTTCTTCTGGCTTTTTGGAGGATTTCTTCTTTTAGGCAATAGTTCGGGAGACAGCAAATTATGTCTCTGGGCGGATTATCCTCTGGAGCTCTGGGTCTTAGTGCCCTGTGCGCGTGGTCAAATTCAATGGGGGATTGCTCTGGCCTCTCGACCAGGCCATTAAAAATGGTGGTCAGCGCGGATTTTATTTGTTCAGGTGCAATTGTCTCAGGGACCCCCCGGACCCTAATATTATTTCTCCTCCCCCTATTGTCCAAATCCTCCACTTGTCGATTAATAACGATCAGATGTTGTGAGTGGGCCGTCGTGATGTCGTCTAGTCTGATGAGGGCCCTGTCCCTCCTTTTCCCTGCCCTCTCAGCGACCGCCATCTGTTCTGAGAGTTTTAGCAGCTCAGTTTTGATGTCTGTTATGGCGGCCGAAAATGAGTTCTTTATGTCCGCTGCTATATCGGTCATTACTGCATAGGTCAGTGGGATGTCAGGGGCATTACCTCTGGATGAGTCCTCTGATGCTGGTATAGAGATCTCATCATCGTCTATGTCCTCCTCCATGTTCGTCTTGTTAGTCGGCGCCATCTTGGGAGCTGTGCCTCTGCCGCAGAAGCTGAATTTGCTGAGGTTTGTCGGCATGAGTTTCCCCCTCGGGGTGGCCGGCGAGCGCAGGGAACGATTGTGGATTCCTCTCCTTGTTCGAGTGGACATAATCCCCGCAGAGTAGGTCTGTTTTTAGGGCCCAGGTCTCTCTAGTGCCGGGAGCTCCTTCACACCGCTGCCATCCGCGTTGCGTGCCAAGCCACGCCCCCGACTATTTTTAATCTATATCCTCACTAATGCTTCAAGCATTAGTAAATAGATAGGAATATATGGTTGTTTTTTTAAAAAAAAAACTTTCTTCAATTGCTTCCTGGTTTCCAGGCCTAGGCAAATGATATCATACATCCCAGGAGTCTTCAGGAGGAGAGGAGGGCCTTTTTCAGCTAAGCACACCCTCTCGCATGCCTGAGCTATGGGCAGATGGATTCCAGGAAGTAAATGCTACATGAACCATATGCCCTTACTCAATATGACCATGGCCAGAAATGCTAGGGGTGTTTTTGAAAGTGATTTCCAAACAAAAGAAAGCATGGAGAAATGGATGGGTGGGTGAATATGCTTTGAATATTAAAAATGAATTAAAAAGCATTTTTGGTTTGAGGGTGTCAGATGCAGTGATGTTCTGCATTACAAAGGGTGTACTGTATGTAAATACTGTATATATATTAATATAGAATTAGGGTTCAGGTTTAAACATTTAGCTGCTGGTTAGAGATACAGTAATAGGAGTCTGCTAAACCTGCAGGCTTTTCCCGCACAGCCTGAAATCAGTCTCTCTTTCTCTTTCTAAAATACACCACCTTATTCATCCCAGAGTGGGGAAAAAGGTATTTAACTGCCTGCTGCCCAGACGTATTACTACCACTAGCTTGATTTGTAAAATACCACAGGCAATGGGTCTGTATGCAAATATGGGAGAACATAAAACCCGAAGATGGGTTTTAAAGCAAATAATCGCTTTAGTACATAGATACTTGTAACGGGTGGGTCCGTCGAACCCAGAAGTTCTTAGAAAGTATGAGCCAGAAAATAATGGACATTGAGAATATGTCTTGGATTGCTTTAAAATGGGTCTGTAATATTAATCCACCTGGATGCCTTTTGTAATGTTAATGAATCCAGACTAGCTTCCAAAGACCTTTTCATTGTTGTTTGTAATGATGTGGATTGGAGCTGGTAGACAGTCTGGCTGCCTATTATGGGATGTTTAAATGTCTTGCTGTGAGGAAAGGGGGGGGGGGAATCACTCCAGCAACCCCTCCTACTAAGACTGTTTACTGAAGGAGAAGTTTGAACACACCTGACCTGTATCACCATTGTCATTGGACAGTTTAACCTGCCCTGTTCCCCAAGGATGGAAGGGAAGTGTTTTGAAGAGAAGTGTGTTACCATGTGCTTGCAATAAAGATTCATTCCCTGTAGGGATGAGCTCGGTGTTCGAGTCGAACATACGTTCGACTCGAACATCGGCTGTTCGATCGTTCGATGAAGATCGAACGATTTGGGCCGTTCGCGCCTAATTCGAGTGACGCGAACGGCCCACAATGCACTACGCCATCGCAGTGTCATCCAGGCGCTGTGATTGGCCAAGCATGCACTGTGACCCCGCATGCTTGGCCAATCACAGCGCTGGCAGCGAGGAGAGCAATGATTGGCCACAGGCAGGATGCCTGTGGCCAATTATTGCTGAGGGTGTTTAGTACATGCCCCACACTATAAAAGGCCGCCAGCACGGCGGCCTAGTGTAGTGTGTTCCGGAGCAGGGAAAGAGAAGCATAGGCAGGGACAGTGACATTTATTTTTTCTTGCTTAACCTGGATTCCTTTAGTTTAGGGAAAGAGAAGGATAGGTAGGGAGAGTGTCAGTGTGTTTTACTGTGCGAATCCTTGTTTCTACGGACAGGGAAGGACGGGAAGGACAGTGAGGGAAATTCTCCTTGTGCTATAGTGTGCTTTAAAAAAACATTTTTTCTAGGGACAGAAAACTATAGGTAGGAAGAGTGTCAGTTTCTTTCACTGTGATAATCCTTGTTTCTAGGGACAGGGAAGGACAGTGAGGGAAATTCTCCTTGTGCTATAGTGTGCTTTAAAAAAACATTTTTTCTAGGGACAGAAAACTATAGGTAGGAAGAGTGTCAGTTTCTTTCACTGTGATAATCCTTGTTTCTAGGGACAGGGAAGGACAGTGAGGGAAATTCTCCTTGTGCTATAGTGTGCTTTAAAAAAACATTTTTTCTAGGGACAGAAAACTATAGGTAGGAAGAGTGTCAGTTTCTTTCACTGTGATAATCCTTGTTTCTAGGGACAGGGAAGGACAGTGAGGGAAATTCTACTTGTGCTATAGTGTGCTTTAAAAAAACATTTTTTCTAGGGACAGAAAACTATAGGTAGGAAGAGTGTCAGTTTCTTTCACTGTGATAATCCTTGTTTCTAGGGACAGGGAAGGACAGTGAGGGAAATTCTCCTTGTGCTATAGTGTGCTTTAAAAAAACATTTTTTCTAGGGACAGAAAACTATAGGTAGGAAGAGTGTCAGTTTCTTTCACTGTGATAATCCTTGTTTCTAGGGACAGGGAAGGACAGTGAGGGAAATTCTCCTTGTGCTATGGTGTGCTAAAGCATTGATCATCAATCAGCTTTAAAAAAACATTTTTTCTAGGGACAGAAAACTATAGGTAGGAAGAGTGTCAGTTTCTTTCACTGTGATAATCCTTGTTTCTAGGGACAGGGAAGGACAGTGAGGGAAATTCTACTTGTGCTATAGTGTGCTAAAGCATTGATCATCAATCAGCTTTAAAAAAACATTTTTTCTAGGGACAGAAAACTATAGGTAGGAAGAGTGTCAGTTTCTTTCACTGTGATAATCCTTGTTTCTAGGGACAGGGAAGGACAGTGAGGGAAATTCTCCTTGTGCTATAGTGTGCTAAAGCATTGATCATCAATCAGCTTTAAAAAAACATTTTTTCTAGGGAAAGAAAACTATAGGTAGGAAGAGTGTCAGTTTCTTTCACTGTGATAATCCTTGTTTCTAGGGACAGGGAAGGACAGTGAGGGAAATTCTCCTTGTGCTATAGTGTGCTAAAGCATTCCTCATCAACCATCTTTGAAATCCTTGTTTTTTGGACAGTCAGGGAAATTGTCGTTGTGCTATTCTGTGCGAAAGCAATCATCCTCAACCATATTTAGAAATCCTTAAGTAAAGGGACAGAGAAGGACACCTGAAGGTAGCCCTTATTGCTTTTTTCCCATCTCCCTGCAGGCCATCTATTAGAATGTCTGGAAGGCAAACAAGGAGAGGCAGACAGTCAGGAGGCAATAAAAGAGGGCAAGCAGGCTCTGTGTCTGGGGGCAACAGTGCTGGTCGTGGACGCGGTGCATTGTCATCAGCACATGGCCATGGGACACGCTTGTCCTTCTTTTCGGCAGCTGGACATGTTGAGCCACATCATGCCAAAGACTTGGTAGAGTGGATGACCAAGCCCTCCTCCTCATCCTCTCTCACCCAGGCTCAGGGTACTGGCAAAGCAGCTGCCAAAGCGTCCTCTTCCCTGGTATCAATGTCAGACTCATCATCAGTCACTCCTTCCCTAGACCCACCATGTCCTCCTCCTGAGGAGTCCCCCGAACTGTTTGAGCACAGTGTTGGGTACATGCTCCAGGAGGATGCCCAGCGTTTCGAAGGGTCTGATGATGAAACCCAGCTACAGGAAGGCAGTAGCGTGAGAGCAGACAGAGGGGATGCTCAAGAAGGACACCAATCTGGCAGTCATGTTCCAGCAGCTGCAGCATACTGCCAGATTGGCTCCAGTGATGAGGAGGGAGGGGATGATGAGGTCACTGACTCCACGTGGGTGCCTAATAGGAGAGAGGAGGAGGAGGAGGATGAGGAGGAGGCACATCTCCAACGAGGCAGGATGCCCTTTGGTGGCCAGCGTAAGGGCAGTACACCGATGGAATCACACCGCAGAGCTCTGCCTGTGCAGGGCGCTGCCTCTGCCCGTCATTCAAAAAGTTCTTTGGTGTGGGCCTTTTTTGAGGCTAGTGCATCAGATCGCACAGCTGCTGTTTGCAACATATGTCTCAAGCGTATATCGCGTGGCCAAAACATCAGCCGCTTGGGTACCACATGCCTGACCAGACATATGTTGACCTGCCATGCAGCTCGTTGGCAAGCCTACCTCAAAGACCCACACCAAAGAACAAAGCGGACCTCTCCTTGCACCGCATCAGCTGGGATCTCCAACCCCACTATAACTTCAGTCCTCTCTGAAACATGCACTGAGAGGAATGAAGGTGTAGAATTAGGTGTGTCACAGCCAAGTACTTGCGGCCACTCTGCTAGCAGTACACCGACGTCCGATTCTAGCAGGCAAATTTCCCTGCCCCAGCTGCTGGACCGTCGAAAGAAGTTCACTCCCAGCCATCCACATGCCCAGCGGTTGAATGCTAGCTTGGCTAAATTGCTAGCGCTTTAACTGCTGCCTTTTCAGTTGGTAGACTCGGCCCCCTTCCGTGAGTTTGTGCAATGTGCGGTTCCTCAGTGGCAGGTTCCCAAACGCCACTTTTTCTCACGGAAGGCTATTCCGGCTCTCTACCGGCATGTGGAAGGCAATGTCTTGGCCTCGCTGGACAGGGCGGTCAGCGGTAAGGTGCATATTACCGCTGACTCATGGTCCAGCAGGCATGGACAGGGACGTTACCTTTCTTTCACGGCCCATTGGGTCACTCTTTTGGCAGCTGGGAAGGATGCAGGACAAGGTGCAGTAGTGTTGGAGGTTGTTCCACCGCCACGCCTCCAAAATGCTACTACTGGTTGTGACACACCTCTCTCCTCCACCCCCTCCTCTTCTTCTTCCTCCATGGCCTCTTCCTGTGCTTTGTCCTCTGAACCAGCGGTGCTCCGTAGCCGTTCAAGGGGCTACGCAAGTACGCAGGCAAAAAGATGCCATGCCGTGCTTGCGCTGGTATGTTTGGGGGACAGAAGCCACACTGGGGCAGAGGTCCTGTCTGCTCTGCAGGGCCAGGCCGAGAGGTGGTTGACGCCACGCCAGCTTAAGCCAGGAATGGTGGTTTGCGACAATGGCACCAACCTCCTCTCCGCCCTCCGACAGGGACAACTGACCCATGTGCCCTGTGTGGCTCACGTCCTTAACCTGGTGGTGCAGCGGTTCTTGGGCAGGTACCCGGGCTTACAGGATGTCCTGAGGCAGGCCAGGAAAGTCTGTGTGCATTTCCGCAGATCTTATAATGCCAGTGCTCGCCTGGCTGAGCTGCAAAAGGAGTTGAACCTGCCCAAGAACCGCCTTATATGTGACATGCCCACCAGGTGGAACTCAACGTTGGCCATGCTGCAGCGGCTGCACACGCAGCAGAGGGCCATCAATGAGTACCTGTGCGACTACGGCACCAGGACAGGGTCAGGGGAGCTTGTTTTTTTTTCTCCACGCCAGTGGGGCATGATCAGGGATGCATGCACTGTCCTGGCACCATTTGAGGAGGCCACGAGGATGGTGAGCAGTGACAGTGCATGCATCAGTGACACTGTACCTCTTGTCCACCTGTTGGAGCACACGCTGCGTGGAATAATGGACAGGGCACTTGAGGCAGAACAGAGGCAGGAAGAGGAGGACTTCCTTGCCTCTCAAGGCCCCCTTTACCCAGACAGTGTTCCTTCTGTCCCACCCATCGCACAGGAAGAGGAGGAGGAGGAGGAGGAGGATTGTGTCAGCATGGAGGTGGAGGCTGGCACTCAGCATCATCAGCAGCAGTCTTTTAGGGATGATTTACAGTCCCAAGAAACCAGTGGACTTGTACGTGGCTGGGAGGAGGTGGCTGCGGATCATGTCGTCCTTAGTGACCCAGAGGACTCCGGAGCGAATGCCTCAGCAAACCTACGCTGCATGGCCTCCCTGATCCTGCAAAGTCTGCGGAAGGATCCTCGTATTCTTCGGATCAAGGAGAGGGACCATTACTGGCTGGCCACTCTCCTTGATCCACGGTACAAGGGTAAGGTTGCGGACCTTATGTTACCGTCGCAGAGGGAGCAGAGGATGAGACAACTCCGGGAGGCCTTGCAGAAAGGTCTGTGCAACGCGTTCCCAGAGACTGGGAGGTTACAAACTCCTGGTCCTGGACAACGAGTTGCTGAGGCTTCGGCCAGTCAAAGAAGGAGCGGTGGGGAAGGTGGCCGTCTGACCGATGCGTTCAGACAATTCTTTAGTCCGCAGCCCCAAAGTATGATCGGTTCCAGCAACCATCGCCAGCGTCTGATAAACATGGTGCAGGAATATCTAGGGGCAAGGTCAGACTTGGACACCTTCCCCACCGAAAATCCTCTGGCTTACTGGGTCTTGAGGATGGATCACTGGCCAGAGCTTGCACAGTATGCAATTGAGCTACTGGCCTGTCCTGCATCCATCGTTCTTTCGGAACGCACATTCAGTGCTGCTGGAGGATTTGTCACGGATCACAGGGTGCGCCTGTCCACCGACTCGGTTGATCGACTGACTTTCATCAAGATGAACCAGTCTTGGATCACCACCAGCTACCACACACCTGATGCTGATATAACAGACTAATTGATTTTAACATTTCACATCACTTCAAGACTGATGCTGATGCTGAGTGCCTGTGCTGTTATGTTGACTGGCTATCCTCCTCCTCCGAGTCCTCAATGATACGATTGATGATGATAGCTTGGAAGATCATTTTTGTTTATGGGTGCCGCCACCAGTGGCTAAGGCCCAATTTTTCAGCCCCTGTTTTACAGGGGCGTGTAATTACAATTTTTTTAGCAATAATTTGCCATAGGGCTCATTGCTGTGCTCCAAGTACAGTATCTGTGAGGGGTTGTAGTGTTGTGCCACCAGTGCCTAAGGCCCAATTTTTCAGCCCCTGTTCAACAGGGGCATGTAATTACAATTCTTGATCTAATAATTCACAGCAGGGCCCATTGCTGCACCCACCAAGAGTAACTCTGAGGGCTTACAGTGTTGTGGCAACGCCACCACCACCACCACCACGAAAGGCCCAATTTTTCAGCCCCTGTTCAAAAGGGGCATGTAATTACAATTCTTGATCTAATAATTCACAGCAGGGCCCATTCCTGCACCCACCAAGAGTAACTCTGAGGGCTTACAGTGTTGTGGCAACGCCACCACCACCACCACCACGAAAGGCCCAATTTTTCAGCCCCTGTTCAAAAGGGGCATGTAATTACAATTCTTGATCTAATAATTCACAGCAGGGCCCATTCCTGCACCCACCAAGAGTAACTCTGAGGGCTTACAGTGTTGTGGCAACACCACCACCACCACCACCACCACCACGAAAGGCCCAATTTTTCAGCCCCTGTTCAACAGGGGCATGCAATTACAATTGTTGATCTAATAATTCACAGCAGGGCCCATTGCTGCACCCACCAAGAGTAACTGTCAGGGCTTACAGTGTTGTGGCACCAGCACCACCATCAAAGGCCCAATTTTTACTACCACTGTTCAACAATTATATGTAATTAAAATTCCTGATATAATAGTTGACAGCAGGGCGTTCCAGCACCAACCAAGAGTAACTGTGAGTGCTTACAGTGTTGTGCCAACACCAACAACTAAGGGGCCTATTTCTGCAGAGTATATACGGCAGGTCCCTACTTTCAAACATCCAACTTACAAACGACTCCTACTTGCAAACGCAAGAAGACAACAGGAAGTGAGAGGAAATCTACCCCTTGGAAGGAAAATTCTCTCCTGTAAGAATTAATATGGGAGAAAGGTGTCTCCTCTGTACTGATGCTTTATCACCAATCCTTGTTTCAAGAAAAACACCACATTTCAAAAACAGTTGTCATTGGGACGGAAAGTGAGGTGAAATGTTCTGAACAGGGGCACAGACAGCAAAACAAATGTTACAGGGGTGATAACCCTTACCTATGTTTTCCAAAAAGTTTAAAAATAGATTTTTGGGCTGGAGCTACACTTAAACAATGTACCTGTTCAAAATTACAAACAGATTCTACATAAGAACAAACCTACAGTCCCTGTCTTGTATGCACCGCCTGTATACGGCTGTTCAGAGTATATAGGGCCTTTTTTATTTTATGTGCGGGGTTCCCCTTTAATATCCATACAAGACCCAAAGGGGCTGGTAATGGGCTGGGGTAGGGGGGGGGGTCATGGGGTAGCTATGCCATTTTTCTTAAAGATTTTCATCCATATTACCGGGACCAGACATTACATTAAAGCCGCAAGCAGTTTTAAATGGCTTTTTTTTTCCTTTAGAAGTGTCATTTTGTGCAGGGACAGTTCTAAACACGGGAAACACGTGGCACTTCACAGGCATACTTTAGACACCCCCCAGGTACGATATTTAAAGGAATATTTGACTTTTTTTTTTTTCACTTTATGCATCATTAAAATGACTGCTCCCGAAAAACGACCGTTTTTAAAACTTATTTTTGCATTGATACATGTCCCCTGGTGCACAACCCGGGTTCCCAAACCCTTTTTAGGACAATAACATGCATAATAGTTGTTATAATTAGCACTTTAGAATTAGAACGTTCGCATCCATTGTATTTAATAGGGTTCTAATGTTCGTACGAACTTTCGGTCCGTTCGCGGGTTCTGGTGCGAACCGAACCCGGGGGTGTTCGGCTCATCACTAATTCCCTGTTTTGGAACCTCAACACAGAGTGGTTGTCTCGTCTGTGGAGGGAGAAGTATTTGTATGGGGTCTTATTCGGCTGGTTGGAGTGTCTGGTGGCTGTCGTGTGTTCGGAAAGGGAATATCCTAACGGCGTTAACCCCTTTCATACTTGGGGTGCCGTTACAATTGGTGGCAAAGCAGTGGGATGATTCCCACAGCCTATAAGGACAGCTACAAGAGGACACAGGACAATGGAAGCACAGTATGAATGGCTAAAGCACGCTACCCTCAAGGACTTACTGGAGAACCGGGGCAGACCGGCCAACAACCGTAAGAAGAGGGACATTATTGCAGAATTAGTGGCGGCGGTTAATGATGGGATGTGGGGTTCCAGCACCTTGTACCTCTGGACCCCTTTACATTACACATCACCCTGGACCCCTTTACATTACATAGCACCGCACCTCTGGACCCTTTTACATTACACAGCACCCTGCACCTCTGGGCCCCTTTACATTACACAGCACCCTGCACCTCTGGACCCCTTTACATTACACAGCACCCTGCACCTCTGGACCCATTTACATTACACAGCACCCTGTACCTCTGGACCCCTTTACATTACACAGACCCCCATAGTTTTACACAGACACCCCCTAACAGTTCTGGACCCCCTGCATGTTACACAGACCTCCCTACAGTACAGACCCCCTCCCTACAGTACAGACCCCCCTACATTACAGCCCCCTCTACAATACAGACCCCCCCTACATTACAGACTCCCCTACATTACAGACCCCCCTACATTACAGACCCCCCTACATTACAGACCCCCCTCTAAAATACAGACCCCCCTACAATACAGAACCCCCTAAATTACAGACCCCCCTAAATTACAGACCCCCCTACAATACAGACCTCCCCTACATTTCAGACCCCCTAAAATACAGAACCCCCTTACATTTCAGACCCTCCCTACAATACAGACCCCCCCTACATTACAGACCCCCCTACAATTCAGACCCGCCTACAATGCAGAACCCCCCTACATTACATACCCCCTACAATGCAGAACCCCCCTACAATACAGACCCCCCTACATTACATACCCCCCTACAATACAGACCCCTCTACATTACAGACCCCCCTACATTACAGACCCCCCCTACAATACAGAACCCACCTACAATACAGAACCCACCTACATTTCAGACCCCCTACAATACAGAACCCCCTACATTTCAGATCTCCCCTACAATACTTAACCCCCCTACATTAGACCCCCCTACATTTCAGACCCCCCTACAATACAGAACCCCCCTACATTACAGACCCCCCCTACATTACAGACCCCACCTACAATACAGAACCCACCTACATTTCAGACCCCCTACAATACAGAACCCCCCTACATTTCAGATCTCCCCTACAATACATAACCCCCCTACATTACAGACCCCCCTACATTTCAGAACCCCCCTACATTACAGACCCCCCTACAATAGAGAACCCCCCTACAATACAGAAGTCCCCTACATTTCAGACCCCCCCTACAATACAGAACCCCCTACATTTCAGACCACCCCTACAATCCAGAAACCCCCCTACAATACAGACCCCCCCTTCAGACCCATAATGTACCTCAGATCAGCGTGGGACTGCATGTTGGGTCCCCTCCCCCTGTGTGGACATAAAGGAGGAGGGGGAGGCGGCTTCACTCTGCTCGGCTGTGTGAGACAGCCGAGCCGAGACTGAGCAGATCATCAGTGCCGCGGCCACCTTGCCAGAGAGAAGGGGATCATTGCGGGTCCCGGCCCCCTGATGTGCCGTCGGGTGTCACTGTCACTCGAGTGCGGCTCCGACTCGCAGCTGAGAGTGCACTGGGGCAGTGGTGTCACTAGGGTTGGTGTCACCTGGTGTGGCAAAACATGGTGTCACCCCCCTCCTGTCTATCCTGCCCAGCGTCCTGCAGGCAGCGCACGGTCACGAGGCACACCCCCAAATGACCCCTATAGGGGTGGTATTGGGCTGGCTGTTGCGGTGATATAGGGCAGGCTGGGGTGGCATAGGGCAGGTTGGGGTTGTATAGGGCAGGCTGGGGTGGTATAGAGCAGGTTTGGGTGGTATAATGCAGTTTGTGGTGGTATATGGCAGGCTGGGTGGCATAGGGCAGGGTGTGGTGGCATAGAGCAGGTTGCGGTGGCATAGGGCAGGTTGGGGTGGTATAGAGCAGTTTGCGTGGCATAGGGCAGGTTGGGGTGGTATAGAGCAGTTTTCAGTGACATAGGGCAGGTTGCGGTGGCATAGGGCAGTTTGCGGTGGTAAAGGGCAGGTTACGGTGGCATAGGGCAGGTTGCAGTGGCATAGGGCAGGCTGGGGTGGCATAAGGCAGGCTGCGGTGGCATAGGGCAGGGTGCGGTGGCATAGGGCAGGGTGCAGTGGCATAGGGCAGGGTGCGGTGGCACGCATAGGGCAGGGTGCAGTGGCATAGGGCAGGCTGGGGTGGTATGGTGCCAGGTTAGGACTCTATGTAGTGACGTGTGCAGCAGTGCAGTAACTTACAGCATGCCTGGAGATGAAGACACTCTGGCTGCTGTGTCCTCGTTTCTTTCTCCTTCAGCTGTGGGATCAGCCAGAGTGAACAGTCTGTGGGAGGAGTGGAGGGGGCAGCCACACCCCAGCTCCGCCCACCAACTCCGGCTGCCTCCGGAGACATTGGAGATGATGGGGAAGACTTGAGATGCTGTCCGGCGGCCACCGGGCATTTACCCGGAATGCCCTATGGCCAGTCCGGGCCTGTCTGTCACTGCTGGAAAGTATCAGCTCCATGCCGGTTCCTGGCTGGCTGGTGGCAGTCTGTATTGGTGTGATCACAGACAGGTATTGTGTACTGTGTATGTTGTATTGGTTCATATGTGGATCCTCTCTGGGCTGTACTAATCAATATCTTAATGAACACAAACATTTTTTTCAAAGTTTGGACAAAACTTATCGAACATTTGTTTAGCTCATTACATGAAAGTAAGATTAATAATATAACTTAGATTACAAAGTCTTCAGTTTTACTCAAATTAGTTGATGCAAAATGAATACACCCTACAACAAAAACTACTACCTCTAGTATTTTGTATGACCTCCATGATTTGTAAGGACAGCACCAAGTCTTCTAGGCATGCAATGAACAAGTTGGCGGCATATTGCAAAATCTATCTTTTTTCATTCTTCAAGAACAACCTCTTTTAGATCCTGGATGCTGGATGGAGAGTGATGATCAACTTGTCTCCATAGGTATTCAATTGCGTTCAGATCAGGAGACATACTTGGTAGACATGTGCATTGCCGAAAAATTTGTTTGTTTTAGTTTCATTTGATTTTTTTTTTTCGTTGTGATCGCAAAATCGTGAATTCGTAAATCTTGGTTGCAATCAATAGCCCGCATTTGTGGGAGTATTTTTTAGTATAGTGACCCATAGAAAATGTTGATTCTAAAAAAGAAAGCAAAGGTTTTCTGACAAATTTGTTGGGGTGTACTAATTTATGCTGAGAACTGTATATATTGCAAAAAGTGATAGTGATAACAGTAGAAAGAAATACACTGTAAATAATAATCAATGGGTGTAGAAATCAACTAACCCCAAACCCTATACTGGGCAATCCTTTACTAAAGAAGGCTATACCACTCTCACAATTTAGTTAGATAATATACTCTCTTCTGCTGGCCAGCTCATTGGGGTCCAACAGTTACGTTGAAGCATAAAAGATAATGGTCCTTTAAGCCCTGATGATGGCACTGGCTTTGACCCCATTAAGTACTGAGAACGGCACTGGCTCAGGGATACTTGCAGACAACACAGTGCTTCTTTTGTCGAAGTTCAGCATTGATTTGGCCAGCGGCCTCTTAACGTTCTGTGTTAGCAGGTGTTCTCCCTCTGTATACTGGGTGAAACACAGCCAGTTCTGTGTCTGCAGCATCCTTTCCCCTTGATCTGGGAGCAGGCTCTATCAACATCTGAAACACTCTCCAATGTTACAGAATGTCTGTCGCTGTGCCTCTCTTCTTTTCAAGTACAGCTGTGAGAGGTCTGCTAGAAACTTTATGTACATTCAGTCTCTCTGAATTACCTCCACACAACAGGAAAATTCTCGCTCTCCTCTGGATCCCAATGCCTCATGGGATCTGTGGTTTCTTCTTTCCAGCCTATTACGCCAGCCCAGTTAATATGAGACTATACCTCCCACAATCCTAGCTGTCCTTATCCTGTGTGCATCCCTATTCAGAAAAAGTCAGGTTTGACAGTGACTACACAGTTCCACAATGGCAGTCTCCTGCCACCAGCTGTGTCTGTGTAAAAGTTCTCTGTGAACACAAGCAAGGTTCTCCTTGTCAGCTGCTAATTGAAGTTACATATAAAAAGCCTACATTATTTATTTTTTATGTATTTTATTTTTGGATATGGTGTGGAAGGGTTAGAATCATTTTTCATGATATGCTTGCTGTCTGTGTCCCCACTGGGAAGAATCACTCTGTTTTGTCCTGGCGGCCATTGTTTCTGACACAGAAAATTACAGGAAAGCCTAATCATTTGAATTGTAACAAATGTCTAATGTCTAACTGTCTGGCAAAAAATGTCCAAGTTGGAATATCTACTCATTTTCTGCTGTGTCTGTGGGTCAGGATGTGAATAGAATTTCCCCAAAAATACATGAACAGCAAAAAATAAATAAAAAAAAAAACTCACAGGGGTAGCCATTCCTTACTTTATCCAAAATGAAAAAAAAATGGGGCTTTATGTACACCTTAACCACTTCCGGACCGCCCACTGCACATTTACTGCGGCAGGACGCCCGGCAGAACGAAGCAACTTACCTGTACCTTGTTTTCCCCAAAAAGTGTCAGTTAGTGTCTGATTTGTCCGTCGTAATGTTGCAGTCCCACTAAAAATCGCAATTACTAGTAAAAAAAATAAAAAATCCAATAAAAATATCCAATGGTTTGTAGACGCAATAACTTTTGCGCAAACCAATCAATATACGCTTATTTGGGATTTTTTTTTACCAAAAACGCGTAGCAGAATATATATTGGCCTAAATTGATGAAGAAATTTGATTTTCTATAATTTTCTATTGGATATGTTTTATAGCACAAAGTAAAAAAAAAAAAAAATACAAAATTATCAGTCTTTTTTTGTTGATAGCACAAAAAATAAAAATCGCAGAGGTGATCAAATACCACCAGAGGAAAGCTCTATTTATGGGGAAAAAAAAGGACATACATTTTGTTAAGGTACAGCGTTGCATTAACATACAATTGTCAGTTAAAGCAACGCAGTGCCATATCGCAAAAAATGGCCTGGTCATGAAGGGGGTGAAACCTTCCAGGACTGGTTGATGTGGATCTTACAACAATATCTCAATATATCTTCTTACTGGATATTCAGAATAGAGATAGAACTAACTAGGGTGGGATTTTAAGTGAGGCAATCCCTGGGATTAGCCTCCACCCCCGATAGTTTTGAAAAAAATCAACAACTAGGATGGTGGGACTTTAAATGAAGCAACACTGGTGAGTTAAATGCATCAATCAATAAAACATGATTTAATGGATACAAGGCAGGGCCGGCCCTACCATGGGACCCGGTGGGACCATGGTCCCAGGCGGCACTTTACAAGGGGCGGCAACAGGGGCGCACTGCCTGAGGACCTGGGGTTCCCTCCATGATCCATCTAGTGTGTCACTGTCGCTGTCACTGGCCGCAGTGGCAAGACCCACTTTAAGGGTCTCACCAGCGGCCCCTGCTTGCCTGACCAAACTGGTTGCTAGCCGCGGTCCGCTTTGTGTCTAGCAACCAGTGACATCAGCAGAGAAGGAGAGAGAGGCCCACCATTCATTGCGGAGGAGGAATTAACTTCCTCCTCCTCCGCTAGCTCCACCCACCTCCTCCCTGCATGTGTTCCTCTCAGCAAATCTAATGAGCGGCAAGCGCCGAGCGGTCCGAGGATCAGAAACTGTGCAGCCTACTCCCCCCCAACCCCTCCCCCCAGGCGCTGCTATCAGAAGAGGTCAGTTGTTTCCTGCCCATTCAACCTTCTATTAGCGGGCACAGGCAGCAGAACAGCATGAGATCGGAGCAGCTGTGTGTGTGTGGAGAGAGCAGCTGCGGGCTCTTCTCCCCCCCTCCTCCTCCTCATGCTGCTGTTCCCTGCTATGTTTCTTCCCCCTTTTCCTCCTATTGGCCAGGGAAAAATTATTGTAGTCCCAATAACTGGCTGGCCCATTGCAATTCTAGGGGGGAAACTGCAGCCCCCAGCATGCAAAGCTGAAGGGGAGGGAGGGAGAGAGAGCCAGGCTATGAGTGACAGGCTGCATCTGGTGACAGGCATTGGTGACAACGACATGCTGCATTTGGTGACAGGCAATGGTGACAAGTGACACACTGCATTTGGTGACAGGCAATGGTAACAAGTGACACGCTGCATCTGGTGACAGGCATTGGTGACAAGTGACACACTGCATCTGGTGACAGGCATTGGTGACAAGTGACACACATTTGGTGACAGGCAATGGTGACAAGTGACATAATGCATTTGGTGACAGGCAATGGTAACAAGTGACACGCTGCATCTGGTGACAGGCATTGGTGACACGCATTTGGTGACAGGTAATGGTGACAAGTGACACACTGCATTTGGTGACAGGCATTGGTGACAAGTGACACGCATTTGGTGACAGGCAATGGTGACAAGTGACACACTGCATTTGGTGACAGGCAATGGTGACAAGTGACACGCTGCATCTGGTGACAGGCAATGGTGACAAGTGACACGCTGCATCTGGTGACAGGCATTGGTGACAAGTGACACGCTGCATCTGGTGACAGGCATTGGTGACAAGTGACACACATTTGGTGACAGGCAATGGTGACAAGTGACACGCTGCATCTGGTGACAGGCATTGGTGACAAGTGACATAATGCATTTGGTGACAGGCAATGGTAACAAGTGACACGCTGCATCTGGTGACAGGCATTGGTGACACGCATTTGGTGACAGGTAATGGTGACAAGTGACACACTGCATTTGGTGACAGGCATTGGTGACAAGTGACACGCATTTGGTGACAGGCAATGGTGACAAGTGACACACTGCATTTGGTGACAGGCATTGGTGACAAGTGACACGCTGCATCTGGTGACAGGCAATGGTGACAAGTGACACGCTGCATCTGGTGACAGGCATTGGTGACAAGTGACACGCTGCATCTGGTGACAGGCAATGGTGACAAGTGACACGCTGCATCTGGTGACAGGCATTGGTGACAAGTGACACGCTGCATCTGGTGACAGGCAATGGTGACAAGTGACACGCTGCATCTTGTGGCAGGCTATGGGTGGCAAGTGGCACAGCTGCAACTGGTGGCAGGCTATAGGTGGCAAGTGACACAGCTTTGGAAGGCAATTGGCACAGTGCATCTGGTGGCAGGCAACGGTGGCAAGTAACAAGCTGCATCTGGTGGAATGGTGGCAAGTGACAAGCTCAGGGCTCCCACTGATTCTGCATTATGGTGAGTTGAACTATTTCATTATATATTACAATGTAATGATAATAGAAATAATGTGATTTGATCATCCTGACACCATATCAATCATAATGTTAGGATGATTTAAGTGCTAATACATCTTTTTTTGGGAAGGAAGGGGGGTATCCCTGAATGACAGTTTGGGAATGTGGTCACCCTAGCCGCCACTGCAGCGCTGCTGTTGCATGCAGCATGTTGCATCACTGAGCTGGGATCAGAGCGTAACTGGTCGGTGGCAGTGGAGAGAAAGGGGGAGCTTTCGTGGTGCTACACAATTCCCTTTGCAGGAGGGGGCATGTCTCTTTGCAGGAGGGGGCATGTCTCTTTGCAGGAGGGGGCATGTCTCTTTGCAGGAGGGGCATGTCTCTTTGCTTTATGAAAATGTCTCTTTGCTGGATGGGCGTAGGATTTTTTTTTGTGGGGGGGGGGCAGCATTTCATTCTTGGGCCCAGGCAGCACAATGTCTTGGGCCAGCCCTGATACAAGGAATACATACATCATGAGATAGCAGAAAACATTATACTGAATAGTAGCAACATAATCATATAGTTAATAATGTACAATTATTAAACAGTAGCAATAAAATGATTATCTCAACATAATAAATACTGCACATGAGGTAGGCAGACCAAAATTGTAATGATAATAACATCTAAACCATGATAGATAGGTGCATATTGGTAAACTATATAGGTAAAAATGTTAAAACATGATCACTGTGACATTGCATCGTAACAAGCTCTACGCGTTTCGTGGTTGTTGTTACCACTCGTCAGGAGCTGATGCTGGATGTATCTATAAACAAATAGAATGGTCAAATTGGTAAATTGGTAGAAATTATATATATATAGATATAAGCAATAGTATATACAGGAGAGGGGAGGGAAACCATTCCAAACACTCTCACCTCATAATGGTACGCTGGTATAATCTTGGTAATATTAACAAATAAAATGTTTTTTTTTTTATTCAGAATAGTTTTACTTTAAAAGTTCTCTAAGAAAAAGTTATTCTTCCCATTTACTTACTGAAGTAACATTTCAGTAGTTTACAGCCCTCAGCTGAAAACATCTATAGAAGAGCTGTCTGATTGTGTGTTTGAAGGTTCAACCCTAATTTTTAGTTCAGCAAGCTGAGATGGAGTACATGTTGAGGAAGTTGCTTCTACAGACACTTAAAGCACATACCTGTATGGCAATAACACCCCTAGAAACCAGTCTATGTGCAAAGCTTATCTCAGTCAAGGGTGTGGACCTCAAACAGTGCTAAAAATTAAAGAACTGCAGGCAAAACACAAATTCAATAATAAATAAGTCATAGGTATAGCTGCTGTGAATGTGTTTCTGTCTAGCAGAAAATGTATGGTTTACATTAGATTATATCCACTGGAAATCCATAAACCTGCTTGAGGTAAAGGTTTTCTGTTTTTGTGCAGAACTTAGACAGTAAAAAACCTGCATATACTAAATTTAAAAAACACACACAAAAAAACAACATATTGTTACCACAGTTGCCCACAGGTACCTTCACTACATAGAGATGCTCAACACAAACTAAAGGCAGGCAACCACCCTTTCAAAAACCAACAGGAGTGCTAGCTAAGGCACACTTGTAGATTCATGAAATGGAGGGCATGAGGTTCAAAGCTGACCATTCATGTGGCAATCTTCAGTCAATTTCAATCTCATTCCATTCACAGGGAATTGCAAATATGATTGGAAGTAATTGCCAGAAACAAAAGCACTCTAACACCCACCAGTTTAATGGAGCATTAGAATTTAGTCAATTTTCAAAACTGGGTTAATAGTGAACAAATGTGCATCAGAGGAGCACAATTTTAATTGTGAATTGAAATGCAATCAAAAAAGGAATAACTATTGATCAGGGTTATTTTAGATTCAATCTGCTGGAAGTCAATCAAAACCATCATTGTATGTTTCAATTGCTTTGCAAATTTAATAGAAAATTTAATTGAAAGCAAATTGCAATATGTATGGCCAGCATAGAGAGACACTGGGGTTGATTTACTAAAGGCTAGAGTTGGGCAAACGTTTGCTCTGCCCAAACATGGACTGTTCGCCCGCTTGGCGATTACACGAGTTTGCAGGGCATTTGGCTTGTGTTCACCCCACCAAATGCCCTGCAATGCACTGTGCACTTGGCTGCAAAGCTTTTCCCAATCAGGGTGCAGTGAATAGCTGGTTGTTAACGAGCGGGGCTGGGAAACAATGCACTTTCCCACTGACAGCTGAAAAAACAACCAAAAAATTGACAGCAATAAAAAATAAATAATAATAATCTGGTATGAATTTTATGGGGAAAAGGGCCTTACATGGGACGTTTGAGTTGATCGTACGGGAATTGTCGGATATAACTACACAGGCAATTTGATTCTACATGCGCATAAGATTAAATTTGGAAGAACGTTCGTACGATATTCTGAACGTGTGTACGAGGGGAACGATTCGATTATAGACTCGCATGCGATTACATTTGGAAGAACGTTCTTACGATATTCGTATCGTGTGTACGGGGCTTTATCCTCACAACCCTGGCTGGTGGTTGTGGGGGTCTGTGGGCAGGGGCTTATAGGAATCTGGAAGTTCCCTTTAACAAGGGTTAACAAGGGGGCCCCCAGATCCCACCCCTCATGTGAATGAGTAGGGGGTACATTGTACCCCTACCCATTCACCAAAAAAGTGTAAAAATAAATGAAAAAAAGAGACAGGATTTTTGACAATTGCTTTGTTAAAAATAGAAAAACAGTGTCCCCCGATGTAAATCCATCATCAATCATGACGCCGACGCCATTGACAGACATGAAAAAAAAACAAAACAAACAACACTCCGCCGTCAACTAAGGCAAACCACCAAATGCCTGGCTTGCCATTTGACAGTTCAAATATAGGGAATGGGCGGAGCCACCTGGCAACATCACCTAGTGGCACTGCCCCCCTTGTGACATCAACGACCAGTGCACCCACCCCCTCAGGTTGAGGGAATGTGGCCTGGTATGGTTCGGGGGGCTCTTGCTCATCCCCCTTCTTTCCTGGCCTGCCGGGCTGCATGCTCAGATAAGGATCTGTTATAGATTTTGGGGGTCCCTTGGCATTTTTTATTTTTACATGGGGTTCCCCTTAAAATCCATACCAGACCCGAAGGGCCTGGTATAGATTGGGGGGGGGGTAAAATAAATAACCAATGTGCCAAAGATACTCAATATCAATAAGTCAAATACCAGCTGCAGTGATGCAAACGGATATCTCCAGGGGTCTCCGCACATGCTTGTTTGATCATACTAGCAATAGTTGGTCCATACTATTGGGGGAGGGTACATCTATGTGGGGCACCCTGTCAGAGCACCAAGGAGCATGGATATATTATTTTTGAGTACAAGCACCTTTTTATCATTTATTGGGACTGTCACCAATGCAATTTATACAACATTTTATATTCATGCAACATATTTTATAATTTGTCCACTAGAGGCCCGCGCTATAGTCAAATGACGGCTACAGCGCGGGCCTGAAATTCCAGGAGGCCGTCAATAGACGTCCTCCCCTTTCCTCGTTCCCCGCGCACGCTCCCGTGTGCGCAGCAGGGAAATTCTGTGCTGGCCGTCTCCCTTGGACACAGCCAATCACAGATCGCTGTGAATGGCCAATCAGGGCGGCCATTTACAGCGTGATCAGCGTGGCCAATGAGAGATGATCTCACATGTAAACATGTGAGATCATCTCTCATTGCCGGCTCTCCCTCCTCACACAGAGACCGTGTGTGAGGAGGGAGAGTGATCTGTGTTAAAGTGAGTGATTACAGTGCCCATACAGTGCCCCGTCGGTATCACAGTGCCTATTAGGGATCTGTGCCCACCTGTGCCAGTCTGTGCCCACCAGTGCCAATCTGTGACCACCTGTGACGTCAGTGATCTGTGCACATCTTTGCAATCAGTGCCCACCTGTGCCACCTCATCAGTGCCCACCAGTGCCACCTCATCAGTGCCCACCTGTGACACCTCATCAGTGCCCACCTGTGCCGCCTCATCAGTGCACATCTGTGCAATCAGTCAGTGCACATCTGTGCCACCAATCAGTGCACATCTGCTCCGCCTCATCAGTGCCCATCTGTTACCCCTCATCAGTGCCTATCTGTTCTGCCTCAGCACTGCCCATCTGTTCCGCCTCATCACTGCCCATCTGTTCCACCTCATCAGTGCATGTCTGTGCCATAAATCCGTGCCCATTTGTGCTGCCTCATTAGTGCACATCTGTGCAATCAATCAGTGCCCATCTGTGCCACCTCATCAGTGCCCATCTGTGCCACCTCATCAGTGCACATCTGTGCCGCCTCATCAGTGCACATCTGTGCTGCCTCATCAGTGCTCATCTGTGCCACCTCATCAGTGCTCATCTGTTCCACCTCATCAGTGCACATCTGTTCCACCTCATCAGTGCCCCACTGTGCCACCTCATCAGTGCCCCTCTGTGCCACCTCATCAGTGCCCATCAGTGAAGGCTTAGCACACACCTGTGTAGTCGCATCACCACCAGCAACCATGTCCAAAAGATGCTTTTCTGCTGAGGAGGCATACCAAATACTTTCCTCGCCCGCATAGAGCAACGCCAAGCTCTCTTTTTCGGATTCCCTTTCAAATTCTGGTTCTGAGTCGGACGTAAATTATGAGCCAGTCCTCAGTAGTGGAACACTGAGTGACTCAGAGGAGGAAGATACTCTGCCCGCCAAACTAAGGTGTTCTGGTGAGGAGGCAGTGCCATCCACCAGCACCACAGTGCCATCCAACAGCACCGCAGTATCTCGGCAAGAAAGACCAAGGACCCATGCCAGCCTTCCCTATGCCCTTCAGAACCCCTTGTGGCTTCTTCCTAATTCAGGAGAAGCCATAATTTCCCCTTTCACTGCCCAGCCAGGAGTCCAGGTGGACACGGAGAATTTTTCTCCAATCAATTTTTTTGATAAAATTTTTACAGAGGACATGTTATCCAAAATTGTGACCCAGTGCAACCTATATGCACAGCAATTTATTTTGAACAATCCAACATCAAGTTATGCCCATCCCTACGAGTGGAGAGACCTAATGGTGGAGGAGTTGAAGGTTTTTTTGGGCCTCACATTTTGTATGGGACTCAACAGAAAAAACACTTTGCGTTCCTTTTGGTCAAAACGCCCCATCTACCACATGCCAATATTCTCCAACGTAATGCCCAGAACCAGATACTTCATGATCATGAGATTCCTACATTTTAATGATAATACCCAGTGCTCTCCCCGAAATCACACAGACTATGACAGGTTTTTCAAAATTCGGCCCTTACTAAATTATTTTTCAGAAATATTCCCCCAGTTGTATACCCCGGACCAACACATATGTGTGGCTGAGTCCCTTGGTCAATTTAGCGGCAGGCTTAAAATCAAACAATTTTTTCCCAGCAAAAGGGCCCGCTATGGGGTGAAAGTATACAAATTATGCGACCGAGTCACAGATACACATATGCCTTCTTAGTGTACAAAGGGAAGGACAGCCAGCTGCATCCCCCTAATTGCCCAGACTACTTGGGATCAAGCGGGAACATTTTTTGGGACCTCATTTACCATCACTGGAAAAAGGCTACCATTTGAAGTTTGTAGACAACTTCTACACATCTCTGCCCCTGTTCCACAACCGTCACCGGAAGCAGACGCCAACATGTGGTACCGTAAGAAAGAACCGGAAGGGCTTTCCTCAAAGTCTTGTCAATAAGAAGTTGAGAAGTCTGCGAAACAAGGAGATTCTGGCAGTGAAGTGGAGGGACAAAAGGGATGTCTACATGTTGTTTTCCATCCACAATGATACCTTCGTGGAAATCCCCAGAAGGAATGGCCATATCCAAAAGCCCACATGCATCCAGGAATATATTTTGTTCATGAGGGGAGTCGACTTCAATGACCAGATGCTCGAACCCTACCTTGCCACAAGACGGACATACCATTGGTATAAGAAAGTCGCACTTTATTTTTTTCAATTGGCCATATACAACTCCTATATTATTTACCGCAACTCTACCCAAAACCCCAAACGCTCCCTTGGCTACCAGGAGGACCTTTTCACTGTCCTTATATTCCCAAATGGCCCACCCCAAAACATCCGATCTGATGTTCTTAGTTGACTCTCCGAATGCCACTTTCCTGATAAAATCCCTCCCACAGCAACAGGCTGACGACGTCAAAAAAGATGTAAGGTGTGTACCAGTGGAGGAGTCAGAAGAGACACATCTTATTATTGTGCCCAATGTCCTTCCCAACCAGGTCTCTGTATGAGTGACTGTTTTCGCCGTTATCATACTTCACTAAATTATTAGTGAAGTATGGTAAACGTAATCCTCAGTTCCTGCCTTCACACACCTTCACACCCCTTATGCCACTGCCTGCTCTGTAACTGACCCTGGCTTGTTATTCGACCACGCTTCTGTCTACTGATTCTGTACATCAGGGGTGCCCAACCAGTGGCCCGGGGGCCACATGTGGCCCGCGGAGCCCTCTGATGTGGCCCGCGACCTCCTGCTCTGGGATGGCAGGTTTGCAAGCCCAGATTGCAGGTTGCCGACCTGCCATCCCAGAGCATCAGTGTTGTGAATGAAGCAAGCATCTGCAGAGCAGAGCCCCATAAGCCAATGCTTCCTGTATAGCGCCGGCTCCTGTGATAGGTGGAGTGATACTAAATGCACTCTGCCTGGGACATCAACAGCTGGCGATACCTGAATGGAAAACTATTATCAATGGTAAGTTTATTACTAAAATCACAGTGTATATATGGGCATATATGTTCTGCAGTGGTTTCTGGGCTGCTTTCAAACTGATCTGCAGGTGCGGTGCAGTGCAGTGCACCTGCAGGTTACCTGCACTGAGCCATAGATTTCTGGTTTTACCTGCGGGTTAAGGCGCTTTCAGAAAGTGCACCACAACTGCAGGATATAATAGAATTATATGGCAAAGTACAGCTAACCCACAGGAAAATCACAGGTGCACTGCAGTGCACCTGCGGCGTGGGTAGACCACAGACCATCAGTGTAAAAGCAGCCTCAGGCCCCTTTACACAATCGGTCTGACCCAATTGGATCCTCCATTCACCTCTATGGAGCGGCAGATGTAAAGAGACTTGTGTCCGTTTACACCGGCCTACCTCCAATACGATCTGCTAAAAAAACAGAAGTGGCTACGTCCCCTTACATCTGATAGGATCAGAGGGCCCATAGAGAAGAATAGGCTGTGTCTGTGTTCACTGTGCATTTGCAAAGTGGACACGGACCTGTCATCCGCTCATTGTGGCCCACGACTGGTTACCAAGTCGCTTAAGTGGCCCTTGCTCTTAAAAAGGTTGGGCACCACTGCTGTACATACTTCTGCCTGATCTGGAACTGACCCTGGACTGTTATTCGACCATGCTTCTGCCTAATGATTCTGTAATACCTCTGCCTGATCTGGAACTGACCTTGGACTGTTTGACCATGTTTTTTGCCTGCCTCATGGACTGATCTTGTACCCTGCTACTGGACTAGTGGGATTCAACACAGGGGTCTCACATATGTGAGGGGCTCCAGAATTGTTTTTCTGGATGGAGAAAACAATTTTGTTTTCTCATTCCTAGATTATGGTCTGGAGACCCGGAGGCTTCAAAGAGATTTGGGTGGGGGAAGCCTCTACTCCTGTCCCCATTCTGTCCTGAACGAGGCCCTACTTCTGCCTGCTGCCTGTAGGCCTTACTGCCATTATGTCTCTGCCTGTCACACTGACCACACCACATGTTCCTGCCTACTACCAGGACCAATATTTTTGGCACTGCTGACAAGTGCTATCCTGCTGTGTACAACTGCGCTACTAAAACCACAGGTAATCTTTTGTTTATGCTTTGCTCAGCATAATGTATTTTGGGGTGTAATTCTTGGTATATGCATGCTATGTGTCCCTGGAACACCTGACGGTGTTCCTTGCATGTTGGATCTCTGTATGTGGCTAGGCTGTGTAGAAGTCTCACACATGTGGTATCCCCATACTCAGGAGGAGTAGCAGAATGTATTTTGGGGTGTAATTTTTGCTATGTAAATGCTATGTGTTGGAGATATCTTATAAACAGACAACTTTGTGTAAAAAAAAGTGTTTTCATTTTTTTCCACATTTTCCAAAAACTTCTGGAAAAAAATGAACCGTTCAAAAGACTCATTATGCCTCAGATTATACGTTGAGGTGTTAGCTTTCCGAAATGGGGTCATTTTGTGGGTGTTTCCATTGTCCTGGTGCTCCAGGTCCTTTAAAAGTGTAATAGGTGGTTGAGAAATGAGATGTGTAATTTATGCTCCTAGAACGCCTGAAGGTGCTACTTCAATGTAGGTCCTCTGTATGTGGCCAGGCTGTGTAAAGGTCTAACACATTTGGTATCGCCGTTAGCTTTCCAAAATGGGGTCATTTTGTGGGTGTTACCATTGTCCTGGTGCTCCAGGGCCTTCAAAATTGTAATAGGTAGTCAATTAGTTAAAGGTGTAATTTATGCTCCTAGAACACCTGATGGTGCTCCCTGCATGTTGGGCCTCTGTATGTGGCCAGGCAGTGAAAAAGTCCCACACATGTGGTATCATAATACTCAGGAGGAGTAGCAAAATGTATTTTGGGGTGTCTTTTGTGGTATGCACATGCCATGTGAGAGAAATGAGCTATTACAATGCCAATTTTGAGAAAACATAATAACAAAAAATAAAAATCTTAATTTTGCAAAGAATCGTGGGAAAAAATTACAACTTCAAATAACTCACCATGCCTCTTACTAAATACCTTTGAATGTCTACTTTCCAAAAAGGGGTTATTTGGGGGGCATTTGTACTTTCCTGGCTTGTTAGGGTCTCAAAAAATGAGATAGGCCGCCAGTACATCAGATGTGATAATGTTTTTATGATTTGCACTATAGCTTGTAGACTCTAAAACTTTCACACAGATTAAATAATTTCCACAAATTTTGGGTTATTTTTATCAAAGATATGTAGCAGTATAAATTGTGGCCAAAATGTACGAAGAAAGATTAATAATTTGCAAAATTTATCACAGAAACTAGGAAAATTTAGTTTTTTTTCAAAATTTTCGGTCTTTTTTTCATTTATAGCGCAAAAAAAAAAAAAACCCAGGAGGTGATCAAATACCATCAAAAGCTCATTCCTGACGCCAACATGGCAGCATACTAGTGATAGAGCTCCGCCTCTTGACCACTCCCTCAGGACTAGTGAATAGCATAAATTAAGGCATGGTTAGCCGCCACCCCATTCTTCTTTTTTTCCTCATACCTCAATGCACCAGTGAAGAGTAAGCAGTACTCTGTTCCCCCCTCTGCCTCAGTGCAGTAGCCATCTGGGTTGAGCCTCTCCCAGTACAAAGTCCCAGCGCTCAGGCTGCTAAAAGCGTTATAGTCTGGGAGCCCCTTCTGTGGGTCTTATTGGGGCCCCTGCAGTGTTTCCTCATTAGGAACAAAATATGCTTTTAAAATTGGTGACTGCAGCGCATGTGGAATATGGAGGGGCCAGCTATGCTTTATCTCTCTTGGCTCCTTGTGCCATACAGGGTCACCTGTACCTTTTACCTATGTCTCCCTCTTTTGTCTTTCATTACCTTTCTTATTCACTGCTGTCCTCTGCAGGTGTTGTGTGTGTGTGTGTATATATATATATATATATATATATATATATATATATATATAGGTATGTATATGTGATATGGGTATGTGTTTGTATACTTATATATACACGTTAAAAAAAAAATTTATACATGTAGGTATTGTAGGGGATCAGAGGGGTGAAATGCTGGCTCAGACAGTTCAGTAAAATAAAATGCCTTTATTCAGCAAAACTAACAGAAGAAACTACAGGCTTGTCTTGTAACACAGGTGCAGAGATAGGAAAGGTTCAGTCTCTTTAGCCAACAGGCTGATATATAAACAAAGTACACGGCTATAGCCAGAGCTACAGTCTCTGATATGGTTTTGCTCACCCCAGCAGGTACACAATCCAGCAATGGATCCTCCCACACAGCATGCTGCTGTCTCTCTCTCTCTCTCTCTCTCGCCAAACACAACTCATCTCTGGCATGCTCAGCTGACAAGCAGGTCTGAAGGGAAAGTTCCTACCCTCTTCAATTAACCCCTTCCTGACCCACCCCAGACTGACCCTCTGCAGGTAGGTATATATATATGTGTGTGTGTGGGTATATAGGTGTATATACATATGTAGGTCTATGTAGATAAATCAGAAAGGAAAGTGGAATCCTTTCTCCTCCTGCTCCTTCTGTCCCTTTTCAGCTATCCTCGCCTCAGCTGGCTGTCCCATTTCTCCACAGATCAAGAGTCAGTTACTGCTTATACAAAGACCCTCAACACCTAGGGTGGGGACC
Source organism: Rana muscosa (assembly GCA_029206835.1). NCBI lineage: Eukaryota > Metazoa > Chordata > Amphibia > Anura > Ranidae > Rana > Rana muscosa. The sequence continues at coordinate 77,231,612 of CM055127.1, forward strand.
ACCATATTGGTAAGTTTTTAAGAAAAGAGTGCCCTCTTGTGCGGATTGCTTTGATTTGCTTCAGCCCTGCAAGCCCACGCTCTCAAAGGTGTCGGGACAAGGCAAGGCGGACGTTCTTCAGGGGAGCATAGCCCGGATGGCGCTCCCACTCAGGGGAAAAGTTCCAAGGAAGATGTCTTTGCTCCTCTTCCCCAGAGCCAGTGCCCCAGCAAGAGTCCTGCAGGGCCTATGGCGCAGTACCTATGCCCAGGAGGCTGGTGAGCAGACACTGCCTGGAGGAGAATGCAGCTAACAGGTAATGCCAAATGTCTTTATTATTGATAAAAGTGGCACAAGATTCTGTTTTGAACTCACCTTAATTACCTGAAGCTACTGTTACACTTGTATTGTAAACTGTTGGAGACTGTTGCCATAGGAGACAGCGTTCCTATCAGTGCAGATGTGGCATCTTGCTGGATGCTTTTCCCCGCGTGGCTGTCCTTCTGTAGAAGTCTTGGAGTCTGCCGGGTTGGTGTTGCGGCTGCCTGGGGGTGTCCTGGCCCTAACCCTCTCTCCCAGAGTTCTGTTTAGGAGAGATGGAATCTCTTTGCAGACTGAGGCCCTGACACATGATTCAAAACCCAAATTGTCCGGGTGAATCCTGGACAGGGGGCACACCCTAGGTGTCTAGCGCCCATGAATCTACTTTGCACTGCACCCATTATACCTTATGACCCACTCTATGTGGAGGGATGTCAGCAACTCATGGCTCTGGAGGTTCTCGTTAGACTGAAGGAGGCCTGGGTCCTTGCTACATATATTACAGATACAGCAGTCTGCTACTCAGGATATGGAGGCTGACCGGGAAGTCCCTCATAGTTGCTTGTCTAACCACTGGAGAGCATCCTGGCACTTTGCTATCTAGGGAGGCCATATGGTTGAGACCCTGGGTTGAGTATTGCTTCCTAGAAACAAAAGTGGGAAAGAATGGAAGGGGTTAGAGAAAAATGCCCATATAAACAGGCTGTCAAAATTGTATACCCTGAACAAGCTAATGGTTAACCTGCTCCTACATACTGTAGCATCTGTAGGTGCCAGCAGTCCAGCAATAACCAGCCCATGTGCTGGGCGAGTCTAATGAGAATGGTTTAATAATTATCAACCAGCTGCTGCAACTGCAGGACACTGAGGAGAGAGGCAGGGTCTGCATCCCTTTAGACATGATTTCCTTTGTGGAGTATTTTGGCAAAAATTACATTTTTGTAGAAGTGGATGCAAAAAATCTGACTTGTATCTTAGTGCAGACTTCTGGGAAAAATCAGTCACACAAGTGCATGCCCAGACTCTAGGGCTCAGTTTCCTTTAGTGCGACTTATCGTGCGACTTGGGACTGGAAAGTCGCATGACAGGTCGTTCCCCATGATTTCCAATGAGTACCGTTCATATATGTGCGACTTCAAGTCGCAACGACTTCAAAATAGTCCCTGCACTACTTTGGTCCCACTTTGATGTGACTTACACAGGCATTGTTTCCAGTCACATCAAAATCGCGGCAAAAAAAGCAGCAAAAAATCACAGCAAAATGACGCGACTTTAGGGTTGCAATAGTGGAAACAGAGCCTTAAGGTCAGACCTAGAGGACACACTTCACGTGTTTCTGGACAGTATGTTGTACATGTCCTTGGATGAAGGTATCAGGCACTCATGGTCACTTCGGGAGATTCCTCACTGCTCCTCCTCCAGACCATTTCTCTCCCACGGATATGCCAAATTCAATTACCAGGCCCTTCAGGTCTGCTATGGATATTAAGGGTAACTCTGCCGCAACTTTTTTTCCTTCAGAAATTACACTTTGTGCAGGGACTGTTCTAAGCACGGGAAACAAGCGCAACTTTACATGCATATTGCCGAACACCGGACCCGAACCCAAACATACAGTCAATTGTTCGGGTCCGGGACCCCAAAACCCAAAAGTTCGGTACGGACCCAAACTTTACAGTTCGGGTCCGCTCAACCCTAGTCGCGAGCCTCCTTCAGCGGTGGCGGAGCACACTACCAGCAGAGAACAAAGAAGAAGCACACTCAGGTGTAAGGTAGATCACAGGTGCAGACCTCGGCTCACCACTATGGAAGACGAATAAAACAAGAAATTGGTCGCACACTGGAACTCCAACTTATCTTGATGTCATCTTTATTGTCAACAGGGTCAGACAGATACAGGCAATAGCAGAAGCGTTTCACAAATGATAGCTTGCTTGTTCACAACAAATATGACACTAAACAGACAGGCTTTTTAAAGGAGTCCACTCAAATTGGGCTACACCCAAAAACACACCTGACTCTAATAGTACCACATACAAACAACATGTCAACCAACGTATTTAAAAACATTGCAACGTTAAAAGCGCATGCATATGTCTAAACAAATGCACGCAAGAACAGTAACAGTCATGATAAAAAAAAAATTATATATATATTATACACACACACATGTAAGCCTGCGGCTCATTAAACCCAAATTAAATCACAGGCAAATCATGAAAAAAGTAAAAAAGTAAAGAAAAGGACAAAGCCTAGAAAAAGGACACAGTAGTGTCCAAATCCAGGCTTGTTGTTGCCCAAAAGGGTTAACCCAAAACACACCTATTTTTTAAATGTATAAATGCAAAATGTCTATGCACGCATAGTGAACATTCGTGGATGTATATAAAAATAGGTGTGTAGAGCAAGATGTCATTGGGTGTTGAAAGTTCAGAACCAAATCTTGTTGAGCTGAACTAAACCTCAATGTGTTCGGACTATTGGTAAAAAAAAAAAAAAACGCATAGAAGTGACTGGTGATGAAAAATAGCCATCAACAGCCAAATCCATGAAGGACATCAGGACAAAAGAAAACACTGTAAAATGGAAAGTTCTGGTGTGAATATAGACATCAGAATGTACAAATCTCAATAGTGGCAAAGTAATGGAAAAAGATATGAAATGAATGTATATGCAGTACATACATGTGTGAAAAAATTCACATATACTGCGTGTATATATGGACCTGAATGGAACAAAGACTGGTTTAATTATGAAAATGTGTAATGTCCCATTCATGGTTCATTCCAAAAGGTTTTCTGTTGTTAAAATAAAATATCCAAAAAAACTCCCTTATGCAGAGAAGTTTAAAAACATCTCCTCCTCTAGTGGGTGTCAGAACTTTTTCTAGGATCTGTACACCTGCAGAAGTGTTGCTGCCATTATGGTATTGGTTAAAATGTCGAGCGACATTTGTTGACAAATTCTTATCAATACTGCGCAAATGTTCTTGAAATCTGTCCCGGAGTCTCCTAGTGGTGCGTCCGATATATTGCACATTGCACAACTTGCATGTAACAACGTAAATGACGTACCGTGTGTTGCAATTAAAAAGGATTTTATCTGATGTGTTTTTTCATTTGAAAAGGAGCGTACCAAATCCCCCTTAATGATGTGCTTGCAACACGAACACCCAGTCGCACCACAACCATAATTTCCCTTGAAGTGCAACCAAGTGGTGGACCTCAAGGTGGCAGGATCAAACCAACCAGGGGACAAAGAATTGCCCAAAGTTGGTGCACGTCTGGGAATAAAATTTATTCCATCTTTCAAGAGATCTGCACAAACACTATCTTCAAATACTATAGGCAAATATTGATGCATAATGGTCCTAATATCATTAAATTCCCTACTGAAGGATGTGCTCAAAGTGGGTCTCTGCTTATTGAAAAATAGTTTTTTCTTTTTGTCTTTTGTTCCATATTTGGATTTGCTCAAGAGTTCTGACCTGTCTTTGGAATCCGCAATTGCGCAGGCTCTATCTAGCATGTATCTGGGATAACCCCTCTGTATAAACCGCGAGTAAAGAGCTCTCGCTTCTTTCTCATAGGATGATCGGTCTCTGCACAATCTGCGGATTCTCAAAAACTGGCCAACAGGGATACCCCTGACAGTGTGTCTGGGGTGGCCCGACTCAGCCCTGAGCAAAGTGTTACCAGACATGGGTTTCCTGAACAAACTGCTGTGGATACGATTTTCAAAGCCACATAGATGTATGTCCAAGAAATCAATATCTTTTGAATCGCACTGTCCAGTGAACTGTAAATTTCTGTCATTCGAATTGAGGTACTGTAGAAACAATTCCAGGGAGCCAAGTTCCCTATCCGTAATAAAAATGAGGTCATCTATATACTGACAGAATAATTAAATCGATGACCTAAAAAGATTGTCGACACCGTATATGTGATGGCCCTCCCACCAACCCATATATAGATTAGCCAATGACGGTGAGAACTTGGCTCCCATATCTGCTCCACACCTCTGGAGGAACCAGTCTCCATTAAAAGTGAAAAAATTATGTGTCAAAAGATATTGTAGGACATCTAGAACAAAAAGTCTGTGCTCAATGCTGTACTGTGTGCCTCGTTCCAAATAGAACGCTATGACCTCCAAAGCTTTCTCATGTGGAATACAGGAATATAAACTCGAGACATCACATGTGACCCACATTGAACTGTCGTCCCATGTTTTGTCTTGGACAATACTCAAAAGGTGGTTTGTATCCTTGAGATAGCTGGGAAGACTGCACACTAAAGGCTGCAAGACACTGTCCATCCATTCTCCCAAACTCTCATTTAGGGATCCAATCCCTGCAATGATAGGCCTACAATGCAGCGGATTTAACCCCTTATGAGTTTTTGGGAGATGTTTAAAAATCGGGGATACCGGATATTCTAGAATCAAATTGGCTGACATTTTTTTATCAAAGACACCCCATCATTCACTTAGTTGGTCAATAACATTTTATATTTCTTGGTAGGATCACCAGTGAGTCTGGAGTATGTGTCTCAATCAGACAGCTGTCTCTCAGCCTCACACCTGTATTGTTCAGTATCCATTACTACCACCAAACCTCTTTTTTCAGAGTTTTTGATGGTAATACCTTTGTCCTGTTCTAAGATTTTAAGTGCCTTTCTCTCTTGACTAGAGAGGTTGTCACACCTCACTGAACTGTCCAAAGATGATTGCATGGACAGTGTAGTCAGGTCTCTTTCAACAATATTTTGGAATTTATCAATTTCTGGGCAACGTGCGTTAACTGGATAAAAATCTGAGCGTTTAGTGACCAATTGGGAAAGTGAACACATGGACCCACTGTTGCTGGGATTCCCAGATGCCCCCTCCCATGATAGCTCCTCCAGATCTCCCAGTGCACATTGCTCCCTAAAGGATGAGAAAACAACAACAGAAGCCCCCTTATGTCATCAGTGTCACATGGAGACCTATCTAAAACATCCTGATCATCAACACTACTACAAACTGACAGATCTACAAAATCTTCACTGTCTGACACATGATTATTGTAATAGTGTTTCTTAAGTGCCACATTCCTAATAAATGTATTAATATCAAGGACATTAATCCTTGGAGCACACTACCAGAGTGGTTGAAGGCTCATAGGCAGCACATTCAAGAGAATGTATGGTTTCCATCTGTAGAGGAGTATCGTGGTCATCCCAACATTCCTACTCCAACTTGACAGAATAGACCCGGGGGCCTTGTCATCAGGGGACTTTGTAGGAAGGACTATTCAGTCCTCTGTCTCATCCTAATTAGAATGGTTGGACAAGTAGATCCCTCCCTGTCAGCTAGTTATTTATCACTAGTATGCTGCCATGTTGCCGCCAGAAAAACAGAAAATTGTATTAAATACTTACCGTAATTTTCCTTTCCTGATGTAAAACCATGGCAGCATATGATCCCAACCATGTGCGTTCCGGTATGTGGCTTGTTACAAAGAATGGGATGGCGGCTAACCATGCCTTAATTTATGCTATTCACTGGTCCTGAGGGAGTGGTTAAGAGGCGGAGCTCTATCACTAGTATGCTGCCATGGTTTGACATCAGGAAAGGAAAATTACGGTAAGTATTTGATACAATTTTCCGTTATTTGTATGAAAAAAAGGACAAAAAAATCATTTGGGTACAGTGTTGCATGACTGAGTAATTGTCATTCAAAGTGTGAGAGCACTGAAAGCTGAAAATTGGTCTGGGCAGGAGGGGGGATTAAGTGCCCAGTAAGCAAGTGGTTATATATCATGCAGTGTATTGTTTTTCATGGATTGGGGAGGACCCCCACATAATTTTTTTTTACATTTTTCTATTGCCGGAAATGGTATTATATTGCCCTCAATTTAAAGAGCATTCAAAATATGGTGCAGCTCTGCATAGAAACCAATCAGATTCCAGGTTTTATTGTCAAACCCAATTAAACAAGCTGAAGCTGGAAGCTCCAAACAAAAACCTATAACCTGCTCACTGATAGTCATTGGGTATCCATGAATGTCTCAAAAAGTAAATAAATAGGAGAATAGTGGAATAAAAATTAGCTTCTAAGGAAATCATAAAAAACATTTATTGTGTGACCAAAATAAAAGCACAGTCACTAGGGATGGGCCAAACGACCCTCTGTTCAGTTCGCACCAGAACTTTCGAACATCGCGAAAGTTCGGAACCAAATATTGAACCCCATTGAAGTCTATGGGACCCAAATGTGAAAAATAAAAGGTGCCCCCTTTGAAGGCTTATATGCAAGTAATTGGGCATACAATGGTTATGGGGGTCCAGGTACTGCCCTGGGGGACATGTATCAACAAAACAAAGTTTGTAAAAAACATAATTTTTAAATGAGTCAGTCTGTATGATGAGGCCACAATGTAGTGCACTGTGAACAAGATTAGAGATTTTTTGGATAAATTTTGGTGTCTCTTCCACAGACTTTGGATAGAAGTAACAGATGCAAAAAAATTGGCCTTTGGGTGTCAGTGGCGCCTTCACAGCATAACCCTATAGAGGTACACTTGATGAAAGCAAGAATCGGCCTTGCTTATAAAAATTGCAATGATATGCACCTGTCAAACAGGTGTGGAAAAATTGGTCTTTGGGTGGCTGTGGTGCCTTCACACCATAACCCTATAGAGATACCCTTGATGAAAGCAAAAATTGGCCTTGCTGTCAAAAGTTGAAATGATATGCACCTATATGCATATGCAAGTAATGGCTGTGCATCGTCAAGGAGCAAGTGGCTGACACTGTGTTCAAATAAGTCGGCTGACTTCACCATGCCTGATGCTGGGGCTATGGCAGGAATAGCTGTGGACAAGGAGGCAGGTTTAGCGACTCTGGCAGCTGCAGTGGACTGCGCACTATTCTCTGCTTGGGTGACGGAGGATGAGGATGGTTTAGTAAGCCAGTCTACCACCTCCTCTGCATGCTGTGGCTGGATAGCACGGGCAACATCACTAAATGGAGGAAATGATGCCCTGCCTAAAGACTGACCACGTCCAGCTTTGCCTATGGACACATACACTGCTGGCCCCCCTCACAGTGCCATGGGAATGTCTGCCTCTCCTTGTGGTCCTCCCAGATATGATGGGGGGGTTGCTTATTAACAAAATATAATAGAGATGTGGAAATGTGTACTTGGATGCACTTTAATCAATGGAAAGTGGTGTTTGGTGCACTTTAACTTGAATACTCACTAAACAGACATACTCCACTGATACACTATAATACACACTGCAGTAAAACTGCACTGATGCACTGCAATACACTGTGTCAAACGTGCAGTAATGCACAGAAATATACTGCATTAAATGGAAGATAACGCACTGCAATATACTATACTGCGTTAAACTTGCAGTAACGCACTGAACTATACTGCGTTAAACGGAAGATAACACACTGAAATATACAGTGTTGAACTTGCAGCAAAGCACTGAACTATAATGCATTAAATGAAAGATAACACACTGAAATAATCTGCGTTAAACTTGCAGTAAAGCACTGAACTGTACTGAGTTAAATGGAAGGTAATGCACTGCAATATACGGCGTTAAACTTGCAGTAACGCACTCAATTATACTGCGCTAAACGGAATATAATGCACTGAAATATGTGGCGTTGAACTTGAAGTAACGCACTGAAATATACTGCATTAAGCGTATAGCACTACACTCAGACTGACTGAACTATCCCTACATTCACACTTATGTAAAGATGAATGGTCACACTAAACTCACACTGAACTGATATTCTACACTGACAATAGAATCAAAATAGCACACTATAGGACACTAACTGCCTAATAGCACTGAACAGAGCCCTGTTCTATCTCTCTCCATGTCGATATCACACTGAAAATGGGCGCTATTGAAAGAATACTTTTAAAGTGTGGGGTGGGACTAACAGCAATGAGTCATGATTGGATAGAGTTGTCATGACAGCGTCCAATCTTGGTTCTGACAGTGCTCTGTGCCCTGATTGGGCAAAGCTTTCATTGCTTCAGCCAATCAGGGCTTTCAATGGACTGTGCGGCGATGCAGTGCATTGTAGTCATTCGGCGGGCCGAAAAAAACGGTCAAACGCCCTCATAATTCGGTTGTTTGGCAAACGTGGGAAGAGCCTATGTTCGGCCTGAACTCATGCTTGGGCCAAACCGTTCGCCCATCCCAACAGTCACAATAAAAAGCAAAGTAATTGCATAATAACACACAATTATGTGTGGATAGCACACAGGTCTCTTCCAGCCTCTGTTCACCTTAGACAAACCAGCATTTGTAATGAGGTTGTAGCTGGGAAATCCAGAAAAATGCACACCGGAGAACGGCTCCCGGTGTCATGTGGGGATATCAGCCCTCAATCCTGGATGTGGATAAGTGTAAACCCACCAAGCAGATGGCTGCTCTAGAGATCTACAAGGCCCCAAAATTATGTCATCGGCAGGGCTGTGGGCCAAGGAAATGACGCAGTTTTCCCGGCAGCTGTGTCAGTGGAGGGAGTGGACTTCAGGGCGCTCACCCACCAATAGGATAACGCGTTTCAAATCTCTTGGCTTTCTTATCAAATACACAGTGGATACACCTACAACCTCATTACAAATGCAGGTTTGTCCAAGTGTACAGAGACTGGAAGTGACCTGTGTGTTATCCACACATAATTGTGTGTTCTTATGCAATGACTGCTTTTTACTGTGACTGTGTGCTTTTAATTTTGGCCAAACAATACCATACATTTTTTTTTTTTATAATTTCCTTAGAAGAGAGTTTTTATTCCACTATTCTCCTATGTATCCACTTTTTGAGACATTCATGACTACTGTATGACTATCAATGTGCAGGTTATAGGTTTTTGTTTGTGTTTTGATTCTCTCCTTTTTCCAGTGGGCTGTCTGCAGCACAATGTTTGGGGTAACAGGACTCACCCAGCCATACTAATATTAGCCCAATGGTTTAGCACCCTTGATCCGGTTGATGTATTTCTAAATTTAGAAGCTGATTGGCCACCACGCACAGCTGCACCAGTTTAGTAAATCTCCCCCAATATGTCACGGAAAAATTACATCTGTCTCTACTACTACAGCTGCAGCTGCAGCTCCCATCAGCCTGTCATTGGTTTGTATGGGCTGAGCAGCTATTGGTAAACACATTTTGGCTGCAGGAAGCCTCTGATTCTTGCCTCTGGAGCCTGCGTTATAGCCCTAACCGCAAGTGTGAATATGAAGTGGCTATTTGAAACACCGGCAGCAAAAACAATAAAAAAAACTACTAGATAATATATGACATGAGTTGTGAATTAGTAAACCTCTAAAACTATTTTAAACTGCGGAACACCAAACAGGGCACATTTGTCAGTGTTATATTTCAGAAACATCTGAGTAAGCATTTTAGTTTTTTTTTGAACAGCTGACTATTGAGATATTAAGACAATTTCTAGGGTATGAGTGAAAAGAATGGAAAGCGAAGATGACAGAAGAGCAGGAGGGGGTGGTAAAGGGCATCGTCTGCTTAAAATGACAGAGGTTCGGTTGTGTAAAATACAGCTAAGGAATACTGTGACAAATACAAGGGTCAGATTTTAAAACAAGATGTCTCTCATGCTTCCACCCAAGCTGCCAAAGGCTGTTTGACACTTTTTTCCTCAGGTTAATTTACCCAGCAACCTTGTGGATGAGTTGTTTTGCCCCTGTGTCTAGAGCAACAATATCATGCGTAGGTGTGCTACACAGTTTTGCAAGTTAAACTTTTACTATTACTCAAACTACATTTAGAGTGTGGATCTCATATGTGACTCAAAACGATGGCCTTGCAAATGTTTGAAATATCTATTATTTTCCTCTTCAGAGTCAGAAGAGCATTGTAAAGGGAACACATGTTTGAACATTTACTGAAAGTAGGTTTTCAGGAATAAATGTAGTGTAAAAAAAATGTTATTCACTTCTTTATTTTGTTTTCATAATTTTGCCTTTTTCTTTTCATCAGGTGACATCCTTTCTGCATATTTTTAAATGACTGTTGGCATGGCAATCTGTTGATTATGATGTTCCTTTGTGATATGTAAAATGTGACCAAACCATTCTCACCCGTGTTATGTTGTATAAGTAATTTCTGACCATGTATGTATGTACAGAGCTGAACATTTCTGACATAAAATATTAAAACTTGATTTCTTGGGCAAACTATGGTACCCAAAATGGATTACCCAACAGCTCTTAAGATAAAAAGCAGCTTTACTCTTACTGCTAGACTCGCCTCCTCTCAGGCACCGTTCACCTAAGACTTACCAGTCTATCAAGGCTACCCCTTCACTGGCCTCATTGAAGAATGGTGCATAGAGAAGGGCCATTTAGGTCCACCAACTGCTAAAGGAAGAAGATGGTGATGTGGGCATCTCACCCAACTGGACTGAAGACATCAGAAAAGAATTATATAAACACATTTATTATAAATTGTCAAGGCAGGGGCTGGTAAAGATAAGGGGGGGAGAGGGGGAAGTCTGAAGCCTGGATGTCAGGAAGGGCTTCACCCGCTGGTGGTGCTGTTGGTCCTATGGATTGCAGTACCAGTGTCCACCAGCAGGTGTCCTCTTGCAGCCAGCATCTTTGATAGAGGATCTCACCTGCTGGTTGTAATGCCTGACCCCTGGGCCGTAGCAACGGCATCCACCAGCGGGTGTATTCCGGCAGTGTGGGACAGGCAGCACCTCCTCCGCTCAGCTGTCACATGAGGATAATCACTACAGTCCTATAAATACCCAGCGAGCCCCCACATGCTCGCCTTGGTATCTCTCCTTGTGCCCTGACCCTGAACCAGAGAAGCTCTGCATCGGATCCTGTCTGTTATCTGAACCCTGTACCCTGAGCCTTGTACCTGTACCCGTTCCTCCTGTGATCCATCCATCCATCCATCCTCTCCTTGTCCTGTTTTTTTCCCTTTCCCCAACTGCTGATCTCCCATTGATGACCCTGGCCTGGCCCTGTTTATGATTCTGATTTTCCCAATTACTTGTACATATTTGTCTGTTACTGTTATTATTTTTGGGTTCTGTTGGTATTGGTTGTTGTGCACTGCGTGGTATTGGAGGTGGTTGTATTTACTTACTTTAATAAATTATCATACTTCACTTAAACACATCTGGGTTTCCTCTGTTGCAGTCCACACAGTTATGGTCTTATCTGATACCTGACAGTATACCAAGGCCATCTTCCGACCAGAAGCGGCTGAACAGAGGAACCATCTTGGTTCAGGTTGCTTTGCTACAATGAAATTGGATATGATTTGTTATTATGCTCTGCTAGTGTCAGAGAGTAGTGAATATCTCTGCCAGACACTGAAAGAGTGGACCAGTGATCAGCTGCTAGAGATCATTCCTTTTGCTCACTCCTGGGTTGATCAGGGCTGTATGCTGTTTGGAGATGTTCAGCCCTTGATTCATATATGTGCTGAGCTATCCCTGTCCTGTGTTCTGAAGGGCCGTGATGACTAATCTCCCTCTTTCAGTGCTGATCAGGTGGAGTCCCTGGTGTGGCTGCTAGAGGATGATTCTGCATGCTTTTCTGAGTATTATTCTGTTTGTCCTCAACAAAAGCTTAGAGAATGTATTCATTCTGTACAGCCCCTTGTTAGACAAGCAGCATGTGATCCGTCCTTTGTCCAACCAGTGCTCCAGGCATGGTCTGACATGCTGCAATCACCTCCAGCTAAACCACAACAAACCACCTCTGCCATCAGACATCTGCCTGACCAAATATGTTTCCCCATCACCCATGTCAACCTCAGTTGCAGCCCAGTATACGCTGCTCCCAACCAAATACTCATACCCAGTCTCTGCTCCCTCTACCTATCGTGCATTCTACCCACCTGTCCCTTCTCAGCCGCCTACAAACCCACAAGAACCTTCCCCAGCTACTATTGCTTTTCTCTGTCATACCCCAATCCTCCTTTCCAGTCTGCTTCACCCCTTACCTACAGAGCTTCAGTGGCTAAGCCAAGAAAGAAACAAAAGTTTTTTTCAACCAAAACGATCCTGCCAGTAACCCAACCTGCCTCCACACCAAGCAACCTGCTCCAGTCTGCTTGCATGCCAGCTTAACCTGATAACCCACCTGATTCTGCCAAACCTCTGCCTGCTATCCAGCCTAAAGTGCCAGAGCCAGTGTTCCAGCCTGATGTCCCGGTGCCTGCCTTCCAGCCTGATGTCCTGGTGCCTGCCTTCCAGCCTGATGTCCCGGTGCCTGCCTTCCAGCCTGATGTCCCGGTGCCTGCCTTCCAGCCTGATGTCCCGGTGCCTGCCTTCCAGCCTGATGTCCCGCTGCCTGCCTTCCAGCCTGATGTCCCGGTGCCTGCCTTTCAGCCTGATGTTCCGGTGCCTGCCTTTCAGCCTGATGTCCCGGTGCCTGCCTTCCAGCCTGATGTCCCGGTGCCTGCCTTCCAACCTAAAGTCCTGATGCCAGTGTTCCAGCCTGATGTCCCGTTGCCCGCCTTCCAGCGTGACGCCCCAGTGTCCCAGTCTGAAGTCCCGGTGTCCCAGTCTGAAGTCCCGGTGTCCCAGTCTGAAGTCCCGGTGTCCCAGTCTGAAGTCCCGGTGTCCCAGTCTGAAGTCCTGGTGTCCCAGTCTAAAGTCCCGGTGTCTGTGTTCCCACCTGAAGATCCGGTGCCTGTGTCCCCGCCTGAAGATCCGGTGCCGGTGCCTCTGTCCCCGCCTGAAGATCCAGTGCCCGTTTCCTGGCCTGAGGTTGTGGTGCCCATTTCCTGGCCTGCGGAGCCTGCTGCCCAGCCTGATGTGTTCCTGTCTGCTGCCCAGCCTGATGAGTTTCTGTCTGCTGCCCAGCCCAATGAGCTTCTGTCTGCTGCCCAGCCTGTCTGCCCGTATGTGCCCGCTGTCCGGTTTGACGTATACCATGCCCAACCTGATGTGACTTTGTCCGCTGCTAGGCTTGATGTAATGGACTTTCTCCAGCAACGGCTAGTTGGAGCATCCAGAGGCCGCTCCTTTAGGGGGGTAATGTCAGGAAGGGCTTCACCCGCTGGTGACGCTGTTGGTCCTATGGATTGCAGTACCAGTGTCCACCATCAGGTGTCCTCTTGCAGCCAACATCTTTGATAGAGGATCTCACCTGCTGGTGGTAATGCCTAATCCATGGGCCGTAGTACCGGCGTCCACCAGCGGGTGTATTCCAGCAGTGTGGGACAGGCAGCACCTCCTCCGCTCAGCTGTCACATGAGGACAATCACTACAGTCCTATAAATACCCAGAGAGCCCTCACATGCTCACCTTGGTATCTCTCCTTGTGCCCTGACCCTGAACCAGAGAAGCTCTGCATCTGATCCAGTCTGTTATCTGAACCCTGTAACCTGAGCCTTGTACATGTACCCGTCCCTCCTGTGATCCATCCATCCTCTCCTTGTCCCGTTTGTTTACCTTTCCCCAGCTGCTGATCTCCCATTGACGACGCTGGCCTGGCCCTGTTTATGATTCTGCTTTTCCCCATTACTTGTACATATTTGTCTCTTACTGTTATTATTTGTGGGTTCTGTTGGTATTGGTTGTTGTGCACTGTGTGGTATTGGAGGTGGCTGTATTTACTTACTTTAATAAATTATCATACTTCACTTAAACATGTCTGGGTTTCCTCTGTTGCAGTCCACACAGTTCTGGTCTTATCTGATACCTGACACTGGAGGTAATTTATTACAGAGATGTACTAAATATGTTAAAAAATTTATTTAATGGACAAATTGTCTCACCAAGGGATCTGTGGTACTCTCATGTGTCTTACGTAATTTGAAAAAAATTGATCTCATTGGTCCTCTAATATTCAAAAATGTATTTAGATCTTTAGAGATAACCCTTTCCACATATGTTACCTCCACCAATTTCAAAACTCCTTTTTATTCTGTTTCAGGATATTGAACGCCACCCCCTTATACCATAAGCTATTTCTAAGGATTCTTTAACACATCTGGACATATTATGTTGTCCATCAAGACAATATTCCCCTCTTGTCTGATGGTTTAGTGACAACATCATCTAATTGTTGCAAGTTTACCAAAGCCTGATAGTACTTTGGTTATATGGTATTCTTAAGCCATTGATGTGGTAGATTTTTTATGTCTTTTGGGACCGGTTTAACAAAAAGGTCAACTTTTGTTCTAATTTGGGTCAGGGATGGTACCAGCAGAGAGCTTGTTTTATATGAAAAACACCCCACCCTTCACATTTTTTGCATACGTAGATGTCAGCTAGTTTGTGGATGGGGCCTAAGTAGTGTATCCGAGAACTGGGAGGAGTCAACACATATGGATACTTAAATATTGATTATATTGTAGAATTTGAATGATCACAGGGATAAAGCAGTTTCTAGTAATGGCACTGCATATGTTACAGGTCATGCAATTCTTCAGGTCAGAAAAGGTCATATTTATCAGCTAGATACTTTTCCAATTGCATTATAACATGAGCTTATAGACCACAGAATGCCTGAGGTGCACTTCACGTTGCTGAGGTATAAGACGACCTTGCAGTTATCTGGCTGCTAGTGGGAGACAGAAAGCTAAAGAAGAGACACCCTATAAGAAAAAAATATTTTCCTGTCTTATCAGGTACATCTCCATATCACTACTCCTACTCTCTCTCGCTAACCAGTGGGGCTCTGTCCCTAACTTACTCCTACACTGTAGGTACACTGAATGATGCAGAATCTGCTATTTAAAAACTTCTGTATAAGGCTTGCTGTGGCCCCTTTCAAGTCCGCACTCACCCTACGGTGGAGTTCCCCTGGTCTGTCCAACGCCACAGCTTCTGTCTTTGCACGGTGTTCTGTCAGAATAGCGAATACGTAAGATTAGGTAACAGAAGTGACATTCCGTCAGCTGTGCATGTGTTACGGCTACCAGGTTCGCTAATCTGACAGAACACCTGCAGTCATAAGATGGCAGCGGACATCCTACTACACCCAGCTACGTCTAAAATTTCAGAGTCATTTTAACAATAAAGTGAGCATATATAAATACATATATTATATTGACATCTGTGATGCTGTTTAGATGTTTAATTTTGAAAGCCTAAAGGTTTAGCACTGAGCAGTGTGGGGTGTATCAATATGGCCTCCACCACCTTCCTACTGCTGGCATCCAGCTTCTTTCAAAATGTAACATCAAAACAGCATCACAGATGTCAGTATACTAAATTTATTTATATACGCTCACTTTATTGCTAAAATTACTCTGAAATTCAAGATGTAGCTAGGTGTAGTAGGATGCCACAGTTCTGTCAAATTAGCAAACCCATCAGTAGTTGTGGAATGCATGCGTAGCTGATGGAACGTCACTTGGGTGCTCTGCCCTCGAGGACAGTATAAAACTTGCCAATTGGGGCCTCAGGATGTGGCTATGAGGAGATGACGGACCTGGTAGAAACCCTGCACAGTGCACGGTCACATAGATGGTGGGGGGTGGCACCCCTGCGCCCCTTGTGGACCGGCCGCCACTGGCACAAACACTGTTTATTATTTCTCTGACACATGATTGTGTGTTCAAAATGAGCACAGATCTGCCTTATTTACTGACTTTTACTAATGTGAACAACTTCTATTCTTTAATGTCTTTATAACAGCAACATGCATGTACTGTATGCAGTGGCAGGGTGAGTGAGCTTTAAAGACCAACCCAGAACCATGACCCAGCTGTCATTGGCAATCGGTGCCAGTAGGCATGGCTCCTGATGACATCAACACCTTGCTGCTAATCACAGTGTGATATCACACCTACTGGCTTTGAATGTCACATTCTATTTAAAGCACCAACTACGACTGGCTTAAAGGAGATAAGGAAATCAACTCCAATGTATTAATTGTACATATGTTACATGGGGTACTTTATATATTATTATTTTTTTGTTTTTATTATACTTTTTATATTTTTCTAAAACAAAAATTATTTGCACAATTATCAATATTGCTGGGAGAAATAACTGTTTAGATGCATTTTCTCTATAAAGCGCCTTTGTCTATATTCATATGGAGACAACAGCTTTACTTAATACACACATCACAGAAGTGATTTTGTATGTCAGATACAAGTAGATGTTAAACGTGTGAAAACCATTTACCTTGTGAGTCTAGATTTTCATACTGTACAGTTTCAAGTAAATTGAAACCAGCGTCACAGGGAAGATGGATTATATTTCCATTTTCTTCTTAGCTATGATTCTCAATCCTTTATATTTCAGTAAGGAAGGAGCTGCAAATGGGTTTAGATTTAGGGGAGTATAGAGTTATAAAAAAGCCACATTGGAATTATGATACATTGGATCTGACAGTGTTTTGCCTTGAAGGCCTATATGCTTACAGCCAAATATAAAAAAAATATGGTAATTGAAACCGTATATGCTGATAGAGGGCAACAACATTAGAATAATATCTTTGTTCCATATTGTTGTTATACAAATAGGAATTGACCATAGGGATAACTGTCTGTGAGTTCCAGCACTTAAAAAAAATAAATAAAATCCTGGTTATTAACTAATTGTTGGACGAGGAGGGCAAGGCTGGACATGGCGGAGTGAGAGACATGAGGTAGCAGAGCTCCAGGACCTCCATTTGAATCCCTGAGGAATAACAGCAAACAGAAGGCTGATACCCCCGACATCACGGCATGAATAGTGGCCCCAAATACGGGACTAGATCTGCCATAAACAAATCGCCCTTGAGCATTTCAAGCACCCCTAAGGGGGGGATCCAGAAATACCTAACTTTACCTTCAACCTCGCGAGGGACCATGAACGCAGGGGGATCAGTGCGGTGGAATTCAGGTGGCAGCGCAGGAGGGAGGTCGGGCTCCCCCCGGATGTCTTCCGGGTCAGGTAGAGTGCAGGAAGCAGAGATGCCAGTGCCAACAGAAACACAAAGGGGAGTGAATATCGCTAAAGCGGCCGACACATCAAGGATGGAGGTAGGAGATATCAAAGCCATGCTGGCTGCGCTACCTACACGACAGGATATTGCAGCACTACCTACTTGACAAGACATAGAGACACTAATCCTGCGTGTGGAAGAGACACATCGCCAGGAGATTCAACTGGTAAGGTCTGAAATTAAAGCCCTGGCAGAGAGGGTGACTGTGGGAGAGAGTTCTATGGCATCCCTAGAGCAGCGTGTTGGCTCTTTGGAAAAGATGCAATCCAAACAAATGGATATAACAATAGAGTTGCAATTACAAACGGAAGCCCTCGAAGATAGAAGTCGCCGGAACATCTTGCGACTCAGGGGGCTACCGGAACCAACAGAAACATAGGATTTAGATGGCGAAGTGAATGTGGTGTTTCAGACAATCTTAAACCTACCACAGATGAAGATCGAATTAGACAGAGTGCACAGAGCACTAGGCCCTAAATCCCAAAACCCTGATAGACCCAGGGATGTAATCTGTCGTCTACACAGATATCATCAGAGAGAACAGATCCTTAGGGCAGCCTGGGATCAGGGAGGCATTCTTTATGCCCATATAAAGATTCTACCAGATATATCTCGGGCCACTCTTCAGCGTAGAGCCTGTCTGCGACCAATTTTAGACCTCGCCAGAGAACAGGGGTGTTCATACAGGTGAGGATATCCATTGGCAGGTTACGCTCCGAAGGGCATCAACCCTGTTTACCCTCAGGTCATCAGCAGACCTGCCGGAACTTTTTCTCTATCTAGAAACTACACCTATCCAGATCCCAAACTGGCTATCACCTTTTAATTATACAGGGAACCGATGGGGACTGTTAGACACCCAGGGACAACGTAGGAATTCCCAAGCAGGCCGGCGACAGCAACGGGGACGAATCTCCCAGGGAACAGCGGAGGAACTAAGTCAGGGGCCAGAACCCACAGCGGCAAATAAATAATGAATAATGAAAAGAGAGGAAGAAGATGGTGTCTAGAAACATTCTGTAAACCTTAGAGTGTGAAGTGATTGAATTCCTTGGGCCCACCCCCCCGACCTTTTTTTTTTTTTCCCCCCCTCTATCTTCCTTCAGTATGGAATATGAATATGTAGACTGGGAGTCAGCAGGAGGAAACAGTCAATAGATAGTTGCCCTTGTACTTACAATATATCCCTCCCCCTCTTTTTTTTTTTTATGGTGATATAGGCGGTGCGTCATCCGTGTATATATTTTTTATTATTTAGGCCAGCTCAATATACAATGGGCACATATAGACCTACGTAAGTGCAGGGGAATTTGGGGTATCTTGTCACTATTTTTGGCACATTCCCCTTTTTTCTGGGGTATACACATTTTCTTTTTTTGTTGGGGGATGCTTTCAACCTCCCCCTTACTTGATAAATTAATGGAATTGAATGTATAGTAATTTTTGGTTTTGTGATACACTTGCGGTACACCTTTTTTCCTTTTTTTTTATTTCCTCTCAATGTTTTTTCTTACGTTATGGTTTCCTTTTTTTTTTTTTTTTTAGGGGGTTGAGGTTTTAGAGAATTTTTTTATACACAACACATGAGTAATAAGTCACTATTGTAGAACAGAGCACTTTTCCATAAGGAAGGAGAGAGGGTGGGAAGTAATTCACAAATTCTTTTTTTTTTTTTTTAAATAAGAATTACATAACTGCCAAGTCAGTCAGTCACAAATAATGGTGATTCATTTCATGGAACACACATAATTAAGAATCTACATAATGACACAAGAGGGGTTTCTTTCTTTTTTTTTTTCTCTGGGCAAGTTTAGAGGATAAGCTGACTCGAGGCCAGTCTAGAAGATTTAAACAGCTACAGTATAAGGCTATAAGGCTGACTTAATAGATTTGGTCCCTAGGGACACTGGCACTTGTGGGTCCTCCCATGCATTCTTTTTTAGCCGCCTCCTTACGGGACTAGAATATCACTGTTAAGGACCTGGACAGGTCAATACAGAACTAGAGTGCGATGGATGCATGGGGGGGTATACACAGATCCTTATATACAGGTCAATTATACCCAGTAGATGTGACTGGATACATAATAGATACCTAGAGGGGAGGGGTAGTATAATAGTATAGCAGTATAGTAGCATAAGAGCAGTATAATAGGATACACCCCCCCCCCCCTTATACTAACAACTTTAGGAAACGGAAAAGGGGTATATATTGATATTGTATGGCTATTGTATGGTATTTTCTTATGCTATGTTATGTTCTGTTTCTGCTTATTTCCATGAGAAGGAGGAATGGAGGGGTATGCAGGGGTTGGAAATGGGCCTAAGACTATCAGTTTAATAAAAGGACCCAAAAGGAGGAGGGAGGGAAGGGTTTTAAGTGTATAAGAATACCACAGGCGACTTATAGTGGATAAGACTTTGTTTAAAATTAATAGGATTAATTAATAGGATGAAGAATGAGATATACTTATATACCTTTGCGGAGGCAGAGAGATGGTTTATAAAAAGAGTGATAGGCAAGGACAGGTTATACATGGTTAAGAAGAAAGTCAATGATATAGATAGTAGTATTAACTATTTTTCGCCCCCCTCCCTTCTCTCCGGGCCCTTCCGCTCTTCTATTCCTTCTTTTTTTCAATCTATCAATTTTTTCTGAACACACTAGAAACACGCACCCATATAGGTAGACGCTCAAAGACCGGTGAGCGTTTTATTTTATTTTAATTTTTTTGTCTTCCTATTAAATATATAGCTAACTGCATTAAGTGGAAGGGGAGCTTTACCCCCCCCCCCCCCCCCCAGGCATTTAGTCGAGGAGAGAGGGGAGTAGAAGAGAAAGGGGGTTACGGTTTAGTTTCTCACATACTTTGTACTATTGTTATTTTGGTAACCTTGCTGTTTTAATGAAAAAACATTGCTATTGTATTCATGATGTATGTTTGATATGTCAGGGTGGACGGGAAGGTTGGGGGTATGAATCTACAGCCCTGTCCTTCCTCTCTCCCAATTAGGTTAGCATAGCCCTGGGGGTATTTTTTAGACCCTTCCAGGGACTCTTATGAACGTACCGTGATTTACACGGATTTAGGGCAGTAGGCCTGGAATATAAGGTCGATCTGGACTGCAGGGCAGTAGGCCTTGTCCTTTTTTTTTTTTTTTTTTTTTTCTTCTTCTCCCCCTTTTTTTTTTTTTGTCAACTTTTAGAATTTATTTCCCTTTTTAGCTCCTGTCTATCTGTTCCGTCTCCCCTTTATTTATCTTTGTTTCATATTACTCCCTTGATTCTGGTCCCTCCCCACCCTCCCTTCCCTCCCCTTGATCTTCCCCACAGTCCCCCCCCTCCCCTGTTATATTTAAGTGCAAAGATGGACAGTGTCCGGGTGATGTCGCCTAATGTGAGGGGCTTAAATACTCCCGAGAAGAGACGCATGCTCCTTAATGACATGAAAAGATATTACACCGACATCGCCTTTATTCAGGAAACACACTTTAAACATGACAAGCTCCCTTATTTGAGAAACAGATTTTATCCCACCGCTTACCATTCCACCAACCTGACAGGTAAATCAAAAGGGGTATCGGTGCTATTTTCCAGTAAAATACCTTGGAAATGCCAGAGTTCTATTATAGACCAGACAGGGCGCTATGTTTTTCTTAAAGGGCTGATTTGGGATACACAGGTGACATTGGCCACAGTATATACCCCCAATGAATTATAAGCCACTTTCTTGAGAGATACACTGGAGAAATTGCAGGAATTTAGAGAGGAACAACCGATCCTCGGCGAAGACTTCAATGTCCTGCTAATACCCTCGGTGGATACCTCGACCGGCAAATCATCTGTCCCACCGAGCCAACTTAAAAGGATAGCAAAGACGCTTCATAGAGCCCAATTAATAGATGTCTGGCGTTTACAGCATTCGGGGGAACGTGACTATTAGTTTTATTCTCCCATGCACCGGGTATATACGTGGATAGACTACTTCCTGGACCCACATACCCAGCTGCATGTGGTAAGTGAGACGTCGATTGGGGACAGGACATGGTCGGACCATGCGCCGATATTTCTGACCTATAGACTTAATGACACCCTCACGCCTCGGCATCGCTTCTGGCGTCTTAATGAGAGCCTCTTGCAGGCCCGGAGGTACTGGCTGAGGTGAACGAAACGCTGAAACTATATTTTCAGGAGAATGACCAACCAGACTGTGACCCTGGCATTCTATGGGAAGCCCACAAACCGGTTATCAGGGGAATCCTGATTAAGCACGGGGCACAAATTAAGCGTGAACGGAATGAACAACTTTCATGTCTGTTGCAGAAATTGTCAGAGACTGAAGCTAGACATAAACATATCCCCACGCAACTTTTAGAGGCCGAACTGAAGTTGATCAGGACACAGATCACAGACTTGCTCCGATACAAGGCCAAGGCGGCCCTGCAGTTCTGTCGCAGAGTGAGCTATGAGTCGGGAGACAAGTGCGGGAAACTGCTAGCGAGAGCGGTTAGAGAACATAAACTCTCTACGTACGTTCCCCACATTAATACGAGAAGTGGTCAAAAGGTAGTCTTACCGGCACAAGTCGATCAAGTGTTTAAGGACTTTTACTCCCGTTTTATATAATTTGCCGGGAGTGATGCAGAGTCGATCAGATCTAGAGGACTATATTACATCCTCTCAGATGCCCTCCCTACCACAGGAGACACGAACAGACTTAGATTCCCCTATCACCTTAACGGAACTCGAGCGTGCAGTTAGACACATGAAGCCAGAGAAGGCCCCAGGCCCAGATGGTTTTACGCTACAATATTACAGGACACTGCTACCAATACTGGGCACTCGTATGCTTACATTGTACAATGCGGTAGGCGCAGGCAGAACGTTTGCTAGAGAGACCCTGGGAGCCCACATTTCGGTGATCCACAAGGAGGGAAAGGATCCGGCGGCTTGTGGCAGCTATCGGCCCATATCGCTTTTGAATGTGGACCTCAAGCTGTACACGACTGTTCTGGCTGCTCGGCTGGCGCAGCATCTTCAGCAACTCATTCACCTGGACCAAGTGGGCTTCATACCATCTAGAGAGGCGAGAGATAGTACCACTAAGGTATTGAATCTACTCCATGTCGCACGCTCTACAAGCACCCCATGTGTATTTCTAAATACAGATGCCGAAAAGGCTTTTGACCGGGTTGAATGGTCATTTATGTTTGCGGTGCTCAGACACATCTGTCTGGGGGATGTGATGCTCAACCGAATAGCCGGAATATATTCCAACCCGACAGCCCAGGTGAAGGTGAATGGGGTCCCGTCGGACCCTTTCCCAATACAAAACAGTACAAGACAGGGATGTCCGCTGTCCCCTCTCCTGTTTGCCCTTTCCCTGGAACCTTTTTTAGCCACAACTAGACTGAACCCGGACATACATGGGATAAGAGTGGGCCAGACACAATGCAAGATATCAGCATATGCTGATGACTTAATGTTCTCCTTGACCAACCCGATAGTTTCCCTGCCAAATCTCCTTAAGGACTTTGAGAGATATGGGGCATTGTCTAATTTAAAAATCAATGTCTCAAAGTCAGAAGCAATGGGAGTGGCACTGACACCACAGGCTTTACCAAATATGAGCTCAAATTTCCAGTTTAAATGGACGTCATCCGCATTGAATTACCTGGGGACTAGTATTCCGTCTGACTTTTCCCATATATACGAGAGTCATTTTCCCCCCTTATTTGTCAAAACTAGGGTGCAGTTGGAGATGTGGAATAAGGGACTACACTCATGGTTTGGGAGGCGCAACTTGCTAAAGATGAGTGTCTTGCCCAAATTTCTATACCTCTTTCAGGCCCTCCCGATTAGGATACCCCCTGCATATTTTAAACAAGTCCAAGCTCTTTTTACCCGTTTTGTCTGGGCACATAAGTAAACGTGAATCCCTTGCACCCAGCTCTCGATGCCAAAACAATGTGGAGGCCTTGCACTACCAGACGTTAGGAGATATTATCAGGCGGTTCATCTGGGCAGGGTGATCGATTGGCGGCTACATTTCGAGTCCAAATTATGGGCATAAATAGAACAACACCAGACAGACATTCCTTTACGGACTGCGTTGTGGTGTGGAGACTCCTTACCCACTGAACTGAAATCACATCCCCTGATAGGTAATACCTTGCGACAGAGCGCCCGCGCTATTTTAAAACCCTCCTTAACAGCCATGACATCGCCCTTGACCCTGATTCTGGGTAATCCTAGATTTCCCCCGGGGCTTTCACCTACGCAATTTTTGCAACTAAGGACTTCTGGCCTTGTGACTGCCTCCCAGTTTGTAATTAGCGATAGATGGCCCACCATTTTGGAACTGATGGATACTACAGGCCCTTTTGGACTTGCGTTCTGGAACGCGGCACAGTTGCAGCACTTTTTCCAGACCATCCCGAACCCCCGGAGCTTTAGTAGACCCCTGAACACGCTTGAGGAATACTGCTCGGGCACAGATCCGCTACCTCAGACTCTCTCTAAAATGTATGCTCTCCTAAATACGCCAGGACAACAACCCGATTTGCCCTGCATTGCGAAGTGGGAAACTGATCTAGACTGTACATTCTCTCCGACCCAAAAACAGAATATGGTCAGTCTCTCCCTCAAGTCCTCGATCTGCACAAAAATACAGGAAACCAACTATAAAGTTCTGACAAGGTGGTATCTGACACCTGCGCGCCTGCATGTGATTTTCCCAGATACGCCAGAACATTGCTGGCGTTGCGGCGAGGACAGGGGTACGATGCTACACATATTCTGGTCCTGCCCTAAACTCACGACTTTTGGATGACGGTGCGTAATACATCGCAATGATTCTCTGACTTCCTGATTCCAAATGATCCAGCATTCTTCTTACTTCACGTGTCGACCCTGGCTCCCCGGGTTTATAAAAAATCTTTGTTGAGGCATCTGACCAATGCTGCTAAAGCCTGCATTTCTATGATGTGGAAGGCTCAGAATCCACCGTCAGTGGTGATGTGGCTGCGGAAGGTGGAAGACATAAATAAAATGGAAGACTTAATAATGACTGCACAGGATAGACATGAAACTTATAAAGCGACATGGACCAGCTGGAATATGTTTGTACATTCGGATGAGGGAAAAGATCTCTCTGAGACTTAAACATTTAGCGCATTGCTGGTGGCTGTGAGATTTATCTGATCTCGAAACAGACATGCGTTTTCATCCTAATGCCGTCCTTTTCTCCCCCCCCCCCTCCTTCCTCCCCCCTTTTTTTTTTTTCTCTCCTCTCTTAGTCTTCTTTTCTGTTATATTTTGCCTTAACATAGATAGATAGGGGCTTCCCATCTCCTTAACGCTCTTGTATGAGCCTTGGTAATATCTAAACTAATTAGCTATGAGAGAATGGTAGTTGATAATGGGAATTTCAGGACACATATCATTCATCCTGTAATGTATTGCTCCTGTGTTATGTGATTAGGAGGCTGTGTCCTCCACTGGTATGAGCTGCTTTTGTACTTTGGCGGGCCAGGTTTCTTTTTTCTTTTTTTTTGGAAAACTCAATAAAAAATTATATTTGAAAAAAAAATAAAAATTAACTAATTGTTGTCCAGGATCTGTGAAGGTCATTGAAGTAAATGTGTGTTTTGTCCATGCAGGGCAATGTAAAAGAATAATTTTAATGGCAGCAACCCCAGAAGCACAAAATCACCTTCCTTTTACTCCCTGATATTTTCAGCCGCTAGGAGTGAAGAAGTATACCTGTTTTTTTTTGTAAATGACCACTGTACAGTTTGTAAACAACTTCCATACAATGAGCTTCATCTCAGTTAGAAAGTGTTAGCTGCAGAACCCCTCCTACATCCCTGCGTTTAAAAGAGAAGTATATATTTTTTTATTTTTTACTGTTTATACTTACCTCGGTGAATGGAGCATCAGGCTAATGCTGCGGCTGTCCACCGGCATCTGTGCACTGAGAACTGAGCCACCGAACATCGCCGTTGGTTCGGTTCTCACTCCTCCCCGAGCAGAGCCATGCTGACTGTCAGTCAGCATGGCTTCTGCTCTGCTTCTCAGTGCTCATTGGAGCGCCGAGCAGTGGAGGGGCGGGGAGAGGCTGTCTCAGCGGCTCGCTGAGACTGCCATCAATCAAGGCAGCTGGCGGATCCCGCCTTGGAAGTCATGATGACGCGCTGCCCCGGCTGATGGCAGTGACGTCAGCGGAGAGCGAACTTCAGACCACTCTCAGCTGAAAATGGGTCACAGGAGTGCAAAACGAATTGCACTCCTGTGACCCAGAGGAGAAGCCCAGCCTAAAAAGCTCAGGCTGGACTTCTCCTTTAATGAATCCTGAGACTCTAGATATCCTGTGCAATAGTTTGTATTTATTATTATTATACAGGATTTATATAGTGCCAACAGTTTGCGCAGCACTTTACAATATAAAGGGAGACAGTACAATATAATAAAATACAAGATGGTTAAGCATCATTTGTGAGATTATAAGAGCTCACAAATGATTGTCTGTACAATGTGATGCAGATTTCAAACCCATGTAACAGCATCTGAGAAAGGGTTATTTGCAGAAAGCTCCATTTGTCCCTGTGCACAGTGAAGTGCTGGCTTAAAGTGGTAGTAAAGCTGGTGAGTCTTTAAAAGCAGTGGGCTTGTGTGTAAGATTATAAACTGGGCCTTGTTGCCTGAAAACAAGAAAATGTCCCTATGTAGGAGGCTGAAATATGTACATTATTAGGAATTGATTCCTTTTGATGGTTTGATGGATTAAATGAAGATATACATTTTTAGTTCCAAGACCCCCTGGTGCTGGATTTTTACTCTTTTTTTTTTTGTCACTTACTACTGACCTCTGAACTCTACATCACTTACTACTGACCCCTGCACTATGTGTCATTTACTAGTGACCCCTGAACTCTGTGCCACTTACTACTGACCCCTGAACTCTGCATCACCTACTACTGACCTCTGAACTCTGCATCACTTACTATTGACCCTTGAACACTACATAATTTACTACTGACCCCTGAACTCTGCATAACCTACTACTGAACTCTGAAATCTGCATCACTTACTACTGACGCCTGAACACTACATCATTTACTACTGATCCCTGAACTCTGCATCACTTACTACTGACCCTTGAACTTTGCATCACCTACTTATGACCCCTGAACTCTGCATCACTTATTACTATACTGAACTATGTGTCACTTACTACTGACCAGTGCTGTCACTAGGGTTGGAGTCACATGGTGCTGTAAAACATGGTCCGCACCCCCATAGAGACCCCACTGACTGCACTGCAAGAGAGGACACCCTCTCTCCCTGCCTGCTGCAGTGCCACACACACAGTGCCACTGCCATAGTCTGTGTTCCTTCTCTCCCACTCTCTCCTTTCCAGACAGTGACATGTCCTCAGTCCTGATTCCCAGTGGTTCTGTTGTCTGCAGGGCAGAAGCCAAGAGGTGGGACACTCAGAGGCAAAGCAGGGAGGAGGAAGTTACATCTTCCTTCTCTGCCAGGGCCTTGGCTTGCACTTGATTGGTTGCTAGGATGCTAGGTGGGTCCTAGCAACCAATAATTTTCACAGCAGTGGTAGGCAGCAGCGGTGCCGCAGTGCCATGTGGATGTTTTTTGGCAGCTGGGCCTATATTAAGGTGCGGGACTGGAGCTGCAGCTCCATTAGCCCCTATGTTAATCTGGCCCTAATGGGGGTGACACCATTGTGGTCGGATATCACTGCCTACTTCATGGTGTCCCCCCTCTGGCGAATGTAACCCAGGTGTGGTTCACACCCCCATAGCGACACCACTGCTACTGACCTCTGAGTCACTTACTACAGAATTCAGAGGTTAGCAGTAAGGGACCCTTTATCTCACAATATTGTTGAACACCCCCCCCCACACATACACAGCTTACCTCCTGGGATCCAGTGGGTGAGGCTAAAGCCAAATAGCCATTCTACAGCATACTGTCCCCCTCTCTCTGCCTACAGAAAAACTGTCAGCACCTGCCCACTCCCCTGTCCACATAAAAATTGATCTCACTACAGCTACAGCTGATGCTGGGAGTGACAAGCAGGGAGACACAGAAGGAGGAACTGAATGCTGTTTTGCCACATTTGTTGCTATGCAGTGCGTGAGTGCACACAACCCCCCCCCTCCTTGGAGCCAGTGTGCACCACACACATTGCACACATTGAGAATACAAAATTGAGTAAAGCCTAACTCTAACTATTCTTAAAAATGCTCCCTCCCACCATCTGATTTTGTTAACTACTTTAAGCCAGTCGTAGATAGTGCTTCAAATAGGTTGTGACATTCAAAGCCAATTGGTGTGACCCCTGATCATACCACACTGTGCTGCAAGGTGCTATGTAAAAAAATATCTATGTACTTACTTATCGGTGATCAAGCAGCACCTGCTCCTCATTGTAAGGGAGCATTCTCTCCTCTCCCCTGCAGCAGCAGGTCACTGACACAGGGGATCTAGAGCTGCTGGATCAAATGACCTGACTGGATCATATTAAAACAGGTAAATACACAGATCTTTTTTTATACAGGGTATACAGTATAAGTAGGAGGAGAGGGAGGGAACATTGGAGTTAGGCTTTACTTCAACTCTAAGGAATTCCTGTGCAACTAGCATTTTACTTTTCTTAGAAGTAAAGATATAATGGCAAGCACAGTCAAATCATTAAAACGGACCTTCACTCTTCACCACCCACTTAACATTTCACCCCCTTCTCCCCACAACTGGACATTTGCTTATTTTCTTTTCCCTATGACCTTCTTTTTTAGGGATATCTCCCAGCACTTTCAGGATTCACGCCTGGGTGATAATGACTCCTCACTCACCTGCAGCCTCTTGGAATACTGATGTCAAAAAATCTCAGAAGCATTTAGGCTCAAAAATTAAAAAGGAAACACGCTGTATTAACTGAATAAAGAAATATTGGTATAAATAAAAACAAAATAAGAACACTTAATGAGCACAGTAAAACCTAATAACAACTATTAATAAATTTAAGTACTAAGGGAAAGAAGGTGAGTGAAGGAGAGGATGGGAAAAGAGGGGGAAAAAAAGACTAATAATAAACATAGGTACTAAGGAAAGGAAAGTGAGTGAAAGACGGGATGGGGAGAGAGGGAAAAAAATGGTGACCCATAATGAAAAATCTATTTCCTATTATAAACAGCAGGCAAATGAACGTGCAATAAAGGAAAATTAATTGAACGTCATTGAACGTCATTGCGCATTATACATGCTTGAAATAATTTTTATCTGAATTGCTAACTCTAATATTCTAACGGATGCAATCAAAAGCAATAAAACTGACTTATTTAGTATTGCCTTCATATTGAGAACAAAAATATCCAGCTACTAGGGACTGAAGATTTTGTG
This sequence comes from Rana muscosa, assembly GCA_029206835.1. Taxonomy (NCBI): domain Eukaryota; kingdom Metazoa; phylum Chordata; class Amphibia; order Anura; family Ranidae; genus Rana; species Rana muscosa. The sequence continues at coordinate 77,260,287 of CM055127.1, forward strand.
TTTCAATGTCATTATCTTGTTCCTAATTCTCTTCTGGTTTTCCCAATATAAAACCCACAACATTTGTACAGCAAAATGTATATTACCAATGTGATGCATCAACTGGTAAAATCAGTTTAAAACCTGAGAGTGATACCACTATTTTCATTTGAATGAATCTTAAATATACAGTATACAAGCCTAAATTGTTGTAACACCTATCAGCATTTTTTAAAAAGACACTAAGGTCCAACCAGTCCTTGAGTAAAGGTGCTTCCCTATAGTTGACTGGTGGTTTATCTGGAATACATTTGGAAATTTCAGTCTCTAATCATAATCTCCATTTTTTTCTTCTTTCTAAAAATCTTGACCTCTTGTACAGTTTCTTTTTACCCAAACTGGGAGCGACTTATCGGTATCCCCCACACCAAAGGAGCTGGGTGGTAACTCAATGCTTCTATAATGGTGTTACTTACCATCTCTTTCCTAAATAGAGTGGTAAATATCTGCCCATGTACAACTTTGCATATGAAGAGGTCAGAAAAAGGCAGACTATTGGAATGATTAACATAGAACTATAGGTACGACTTTATTTTTGGGATAGATTCAGGGTGTTTTATAACCCCAGTCAGTATTTTTGGGGGGTCATAAAGAGATTCCACTTAACTTCCTGTCTCATAGCCAAAATGGGATGTTAGATGAAATCCCTTAAAAGTGAGTGAGCCCATTGGAATATCTCCCCTCTATTTCTGTTCAGGGGAAAACCAAACATTTGTGATTTTCTTAAACTTTTGGTGATAACAGTAAACAAGATAAAGAGGGGGGAATTTTCCAAAAGAGGTCAGAGACAGCAAAAAACACCCGACAGATGATCTAATCCATCTCCACTCTGTCCAAAACTACTTTTCTTGGCCTTTTTTTATGCCAATTTAGAAATGGAGGGATATGTACAAATTTATTTAGGAAAGGAAGACCAGGTAATTTTTTTTTAGAAGCACCGAGTTGTCACCCAACTTCTTTAGTCCACCAGCCAACAGCTCCCTAACAACCAGGTGCTCTGTGGAAGTCATAATTGTTATATGATCTTCTGCCAGAGGTTCAGGTCTCAGTGAATGGCTGAACCCCATTTAGTTTGGAACTAGGGATGAGCTCGATGTTCGAGTCGAACGCATGTTCGAGTCGAACATCGCCTGTTCGCCTGTTCGTCTGTTCACCGAATTGTGGGCCGTTCACGCCAAATTCGTGTGATGCGAATGGCCCACAATGCACTGCGCCATCGCACTGCATTTCCGGCGCTGTGATTGGCCAAGCATGCACTGTGACCCCGCATGCTTGGCCAATCACAGCGCCGGCAGCGAGGAGAGCCATAATTGGCCACAGGCAGGATGCCTGTGGCCAATCATAGCTCAGGGGGGTTTAGTACACGCCCCACACTATAAAAGGCCGCCAGCGCGGCGGCCTCATGCAGTGTGTTCCGGCGTGCAGGGAAAGAGATACATAGGCAGGGACAGTGTGTTCTATGTTCTATTCGTTTCTCAGGCATCTGCAGGGGTTAGTGGGTGTTGTGTGCCTCCAGCACAGTATATACCTGGATCTACACTTTATTGCTGTTCTCTTAGCTAGATAGGTAGGCAGGGAAAGAGATACATAGGCAGGGACAGTGTGTTCTATGTTCTATTCTTTTCTCGGGCATCTGCAGGAGTTAGTGGGTGTTGTGTGCCCCCAGCACAGTATACACCTGTATATATCCATCATTGCTGTTCTCTAAGCTAGATAGGCAGGCAGGGAAAGAGATCCATAGGCAGGGACAGTGAGTTCTATGTTCTATTCTTTTCTCAGGCATCTGCAGGAGTTAGTGGGTGTTGTGTGCCCCCAGCACAGTATACACCTGTATATAGCCGTCATTGCTGTTCTCTAATACAGGCATCTGCAGGAGTTAGTGGCACAGTATACACCTGTATATAGCCGTCATTGCCGTTCTCTAATACAGGCATCTGCAGGAGTTAGTGGCACAGTATACACCTGTATATAGCCGTCATTGCTGTTATCTAATACAGGCATCTGCAGGAGTTAGTGGCACAGTATACACCTGTATATAGCCGTCATTGCTGTTCTCTAATAAAGGCATCTGCAGGAGTTAGTGGCACAGTGTACACCTGTATATACCCGTCATTGCTGTTCTATAATACAGGCATCTGCAGGAGTTAGTGGCACAGAATACACCTGTATATACTCGTCATTGCTGTTCTCTAATACAGGCATCTGCAGGAGTTAGTGGCCCAGTATACACCTGTGTATAGCCATCATTGCTGTTCTCTAATACAGGCATCTGCAGGAGTTAGTGGCACAGTGTACACCTGTATATAGCCGTCATTGCTGTTCTCTAATACAGGCATCTGCAGGAGTTAGTGGCACAGTGTACACCTGTATATACCCGTCATTGCTGTTCTCTAATACAGGCATCTGCAGGAGTTAGTGGCACAGTGTACACCTGTATATACCCGTCATTGCTGTTCTCTAATACAGGCATCTGCAGGAGTTAGTGGCACAGTGTACACCTGTATATACCCGTCATTGCTGTTCTATAATACAGGCATCTGCAGGAGTTAGTGGCACAGTATACACCTGTATATACCCGTCATTGCTGTTCTCTAATACAGGCATCTGCAGGAGTTAGTGGCACAGTGTACACCTGTATATACCCGTCATTGCTGTTCTCTAATACAGGCATCTGCAGGAGTTAGTGGCACAGTATACACCTGTATATACCCGTCATTGCTGTTCTCTAATACAGGCATCTGCAGGCGTTAGTGGCACAGTATACACCTGTATATACCCGTCATTGCTTTTCTCTAATAAAGGCATCTGCTGGAGTTAGTGGGTGTTGTGTGCCTCCAGCACAATATACACTACCAATTGCTGGTTTTCCCATCTCCCTCTCTAAAGAGAGGCAGACAGTCACGAGCCAATAAAAGAGGGCAAGCAGGCTCTGTGTCTGGGGGCAACAGTGCTGGTCATGGATTGTCATCAGCACGTGGCCATGGGACACGCTTGTCCTTATTTTCAGCAGCTGGACGTGTTGAGCCGCATCATGCCGAAGACTTGGTAGAGTGGATGACCAAGCCCCCCTCATCCTCCTCATCCTCTCTCACCCAGGCTCAGGGTACTGGCAAAGCAGCTGCCAAAGCGTCCTCTTCCCTCGTATCAATGTCATCATCAGTCACTCCTTCCCTAGACCCACCATGTCCTCCTGAGGAGTCCCCCGAATTGTTTGAGCACAGTGTTGGGTACATACTCCAGGAGGATGCCCAGCATTTTGAAGGGTCTGATGATGATACCCAGCTAGAGGAAGGCAGTAGCGTGAGTGCAGAGAGAGGGGATGCTCAAGAAGGACAGCAATCTGGCAATCATGTTCCAGCAGCTGCAGCATACTGCCAGATTGGCTCCAGTGATGAGGAGGGAGGGGATGATGAGGTCACTGACTCCACGTGGGTGCCTGATAGGAGAGAGGAGGAGGAGGATGAGGAGGAGGCACATCTCCAACGAGGCAGGATGCCCTCCAGGGGCCAGCGTAAGGGCAGCACACCGACTGAATCACACCTCAGAGCTACGCCTGTGCAGGGCACTGCCTCTGCCCATTATTCCAAAAGTTCTTTGGTGTGGGCCTTTTTTGAGTCGAGTGCATCAGATCGCACCGCTGCTATTTGCAACATATGTCTCAAGCGTATCTCGTGTGGCCAAAACATCAGCCGCTTGGGCACCACTTGCTTGACCAGACATATGTTGACCTGCCATGCAGCTCGTTGGCAAGCGTACCTTAAAGACCCACACAAAAGAACAAAGCGGACCTCTCCTTGCTCCTCATCAGCTGGGATCTCCAACCCCACTATACTTTCAGTCCTCTCTGAAACCTGCACTGAGAGGAATGAAGGTGTAGAATAAGGTGTGGCACAGCCAAGTACTTGCGGGCACTCTGCTAGCAGTACACCAATGTCCGATTGTAGCAGGCAAATTTCCCTGCCCCAGCTGCTGGACCATCGAAAGAAGTTCACTCCCAGCCATCCACATGCCCAGCGGTTCAATGCTAGCTTGGCTAAATTGCTAGCAATTCAACTGCTGCCTTTTCAGTTGGTAGACTCGGCCCCCTTCCGTGAGTTTATGCAATGTGCGGTTCCTTAGTGGCAGGTTCCCAAACGCCACTTTTTCTCACGGAAGGCGATTCCGGCTCTCTACCGGCATGTGGAAGGCAATGTCCATGCCTCGCTGGACAGGGCGGTCAGCGGTAAGGTGCATATTACCGCTGACTCATGGTCCAGCAGGCATGGACAGGGACGTTACCTTTCTTTCACTGCCCATTGGGTGACTCTTTTGGCAGCTGAGAAGGATGCAGGACAAGGTGCAGTAGTGTTGGAGGTTGTTCCGCCGCCACACCTCCAAAATGCTACTACTGGTTGTGACACACCTCTCTCCTCCACCCCCTCCTCTTCTTCTTCCTCCATGGCTTCTTCCTGTGCTTTGTCTCCGGAACCAGCGGTGCTCCGCAGGCGTTCAAGGGGCTACGCAAGTACGCATGCAAAAAGATGCCATGCCGTGCTTGAGCTGGTGTGTTTGGGAGACAGGAGCCACACTGGGGCAGAGGTTCTGTCTGCTCTGCAGGGGCAGGCCGAGAGGTGGTTGATGCCACGCCAGCTTAAGCCAGGAATGGTGGTTTGCGATAATGGCACCAACCTCCTCTCCGCCCTCTGACAGGGACAACTGACCCATGTGCCCTGTGTAGCTCACGTCCTTAACCTGGTGGTGCAGCGGTTCTTGGGCAGGTACCCGGGCTTACAGGATGTCCTGAGGCACGCCAGGAATGTCTGTGTGCATTTCCGCAGATCATATAATGCCAGTGCTCGGCTGGCTGAGCTGCAAAAGGAGTTGAACCTGCCCAAGAACCGCCTTATATGTGACATGCCCACCAGGTGGAACTCAACGTTGGCCATGCTGCAGCGGCTGCACACGCAGCAGAGGGCCATCAATGAGTACCTGTGCGACTACGGCACCAGGACAGGGTCAGGGGAGCTCAGGGTTTTTTTCACCACGCCAGTGGGGCATGATCAGGGATGCATGCACTGTCCTGGCACCATTTAAGGAGGCCACGAGGATGGTGAGCAGTGACAGTGCATGCATCAGTGACACTGTACCTCTTGTCCACCTGTTGGAGCATACGCTGCGTGGAATAATGGACAGGGCACTTGAGGCAGAACAGAGGCAGGAAGAGGAGGACTTCCTTGCCTCTCAAGGCCTTTACCCAGACAGTGTTCCTTGTGTCCCACCCATCACACAGGAAGAGGACGAGGAGGAGGAGGATGAGGAGGAGGATTGTGTCAGCATGGAGGTGGAGCATGGCACTCAGCATCAACAGCAGCAGTCATTTAGGGATGATTTACAGTCCCAACAAACCCGTGGACTTGTACGTGGCTGGGAGGAGGTGGCTGTGTATCATGTCGTCCTTAGTGACCCAGAAGACTCCGGACCGAATGCCTCAGCTAACCTACGCTGCATGGCCTCCCTGATCCTGCAAAGTCTGCGGAAGGATCCTCGTATTCTTCGGATCAAGGAGAGGGACCATTTACTGGCTGGCCACTCTCCTTGATCCACGGTACAAGGGTAAGGTTGTGGACCTTATCTTGCCATCACAGAGGGAGCAGAGAATGGGACAACTCCGGGAGGCCTTGCAGAAAGGTCTGTGCAACGCGTTCCCAGAGACTGGGAGGTTACAAACTCCTGGTCCTGGACAACGAGTTGCTGAGGCTTCGGTCAGTAGCAGAAGGAGCGGTGGAGAAGGTGGCCGTCTGACCGATGCGTTCAGACAATTTTTTAGTCCGCAGCCCCAAGGTATGATCGGTTCCAGCAACCATCGCCAGCGTCTGATATACATGGTGCAGGAATACCTAGGGGCAAGGCCAGACTTGGACAGCTTTCCCACCGAAAATCCTCTGGCTTACTGGGTCTTGAGGATGGATCACTGGCCAGAGCTTGCACAGTATGCAATTGAGCTACTGGCCTGTCCTGCATCCAGCGTTCTTTCGGAACGCACATTCAGTGCTGCTGGAGGCTTTGTCACGGATCACAGGGTGCGCCTGTCCACCGACTCGGTCGATCGACTGACCTTAATAAAGATGAACCAGTCTTGGATCACCACCAGCTACCAAGCACCTGAAGCTGATATAACAGAATAATTTATTTTCAAATGTCACATCCCTTCAAGACTGATGCTGATGCTGAGTGACTGTCCTGTTATGTTGACTGACTATCCTCCTCCTCCTCAATGATCCAATTCTTGATGATAGCTTGGAAGAACATTTTTGTTTCTGGGTGCCACCACCAGTGGCTAAGGCCCAATCTTTCAGCCCCTGTTTAACAGGGGCATGTAATTACAATTTTTGATGCAATGCTTTGCAGCAGGGCTCATTCCTGCACTCCAACTAGAGTATCTGGGAGAGGTTGCAGTGTCGTGGCACCAGCACCAGTGCCTAAGGCCCAATTTTTCAGCCCCTGTTTAACAGGGGCGTGTAAATAAAAATTTTGATGGAATACTTTGCAACAGGGCTCATTGCTGTGCTCCAAATACAGTATCTGTGAGGGGTTGCAGTGTTGTGGCACCAGTGCCTAAGGCCCAATTTTTCTGCCCCTGTTGAACAGGGGCATATAATTACAATTCTTGATCTAATAATTCACAGTAGGGCCCATTCCTGCGCCCACCAAGAGTAACTGTGAGATCTTACAGTGTTGTGGTAACACCACCAACACCATCAAAGGCCCAATTTTTCTGCCCCTCTTCAACAGGGACATGCAATTACAATTCTTGATCTAATAATTTACAGTAGGGCTAATTAATGCGCCCACCAAGAGTAACTGTGAGGGCTGACAGTGTTGTAGCACCAGCACCACCACCAAAGGCCCAATTTTTCCTACCACTGTTCAAAAATGGCATGTAATTACAATTCCTGATATAATGGTTCACAACAGGGCGTTCCAGTGCCCACCAAGAGTAACTGTGAGGGCTTACAGTGTTGTGGCAACACCGACACCTAAGGGGCAAATTTCTGCAGAGTATATACGGCAGGCCCCTACTTTCAAACATCCAACTTACAAACGACTCCTACTTGCAAACGGAAGGAGACAACAGGAAGTGAGAGGAAATCTACCCCTAGGAAGGGAAATTCTCTCCTGTAAGAGTTAATATGGGGAAAAGGTGTCTCCTCTCTACTGATGCTTTATCACCAATTCTTGTTTCAATAAAAATGACACTTTTCCAAAAACATTTGTCATTGGGACGGAAAGTGAGGTGAAATCTTTTGAACAGGAGCACAGACAGCAAAACAAATGTTACAGGGATGATAACCCTTCCCTATGTTTTCCAAAAAGCTTAAAAATATATTTTTGGGCTGGAGCTACACTTAAACAGTGTACCTGTTCAAAATTACAAACAGATTCTACTTAACCACTTCCCTACCCAGCCATAGTCAAATGACGTCCACAGATGGGATCTCCCATCCTGGATGGACGTCATATGACATCCTAGATTTGTAGGGGGATATCTGAATGATGCCTGCAGCTAGAGGCATCATTCAGATATCCTTTTGAAGTGCCGGCGATTCTGTGCACCATAAGAACAATCATAGCGGCAGTTCCACCACTTGATCGTTCTTCTAGGCGGCGGGAGGGGACATCCCCCCCTCCCGCCGCCATCCGGTGCTTCTCCAGGCTCTCCCGTGCGATCGGGGACCCGGAGAGAATCTTCCGGCGCCGTTGGTGAGTCACGTGACGATAATAGAGATGACTGGTGACCACATGGTCACCAGTCATCTCTATGATCGTCGGAGGCCCGGGCGCGATGTGATGACGTCACGCCCGGGTCCTCAAATGTAAACAAAGCGGCTAGTAAGTATGAGATCAGTGAAAAAAATGTCACTGATCTCATGCTTTCCAGCCTGGAGGAGAGATGTGGGGTCTTATCGACCCCGCATCTCTCAATAAAGAGGACCTGTCACACACATTCCTATTACAAGGGATGTTTACATTCCTTGTAATAGGAATAAAAGTGATCAAAAAAAAAAAAAAAAAGTTAAATAATTGTAAAAAAATAAATAAATAAGTAAAATAAATAAATAAATAAATAATAATAAAAAAAAAATTTCAACGCCCCTGTCCCCGGTAGCTCGCGATCAGAAGCGAATGCACACGTAAGTCGCCCACATATGTAAACGCCGTTCAAACCACATATGTGAGGTATCGCCGCGTGCGTTAGAGCGCGTGCAACAATTCTAGCACTAGACCTCCTCTGTAATTCTAACCTGGTAACCTGTAAAAAAATTTAAAGCGTCGTCTATGGAGATTTTTAAGTACCGAAGTTTGGTGCCATTCCATGAGTGTGCGCAATTTTAAAGCGTGACATGTTAGGTATCTATTTACTCGGTGTAACAGTTGCAATGACCATCATTTTATTCCCTAGGGTGTCTGCTAAAAAAACATATATAATGTTTTGGGGTTCTGAGTAATTTTCTAGCAAAAGAATGATGATGTGTACATGTAGGAGAGAAGTGCTAGAATAGGCCCGGTATGGAAGTGGTATAAAAAGCTCTGTATTGAAGTGGTTAAGAACAAACCTACAGTTCCTGCCTTGTTTGCACCGCCTGTATACTGCTGTTCAGAGTATATAGGGCTTTTTTTTTATTTTGGGTGCGGGGTTCCCCTTAATATCCATATAAGACCCAAAGGGGCTGGTAATGGGCTGGGGTAGGGGGGGGTGATGGGGTAGCCATGCCATTTGTCTCAAAGATTTTCATCCATATTGCCAGGACAAGACATGACATTAAAGCCGCAAGCAGTTTTAAATGGCTTTTTTTCCTTTAGAAATGTCATTTTGTGTAGGGACAGTTCTAAACACGGGAAACACGTGGCACTTCACAGGCATACTTTAGACACCCCCCAGGTACGATATTTAAAGGAATATTTCACTTATTTTTTTCACTTTATGCATCATTAAAATGACTGTTCCCAAAAAAACTGTAGTTTTAAAAACTTTTTTTGCATTGATATGTGTCCCCTGGGGCAGAACCCAGGTCCCCAAACCCTTTTTAGGACAATGACTTGCATATGATCCGTTATAATTAGCACTTTTGATTTCGAACGTTCGCATCCATTGTATTTAATAGGGTTCTAAAGTTTGCGCGAACTTTGGGTCCGTTCGCAAGTTCTGGTGCAAACCGAACCGGGGGGTGTTCGGCTCATCCCTATTTAGAACCCAGAGTAGGCAAAATTTGGACCAAACATGAGTTCAGTCCAAATTCAAAGCTCATCTCTAAAAAGGACATGGAACATTCTACCTGGGCACTCACTCAGCTGCTTTGATATTCTTCCCCCTCACACCTTCTACAGTACAATGACTTCAGATGTCAGTGGGAACAAACCCCTTATTGTTTATGAACTTTCTAAATCTGCTGTGGAAACCTTCATAAGGGGCATAGATATTTGTGCATCCATGTTGGTGGAGTCAATGGTGTGCCATTAACCATTCACAATCCTCTGGATTGCTTGCACAAGCACATGACTGCTTTATATACTCTCATCCTTGCATTCTGTGATCCCTGTCTCACTATAGGATGAAAGTGAGGTGCACAGTGACTCTAGATTGTGCAGTGTAAAGAATACCGTCTAACACTTAGAAGAAAAGCTGTTCCTTAAAGCTGGTCATACACTGTTCCGTTGTCAGGTCATCTGGGGCCAGGTGACAGATTCACTCCATTGGGGGTCAGGAGTGCACCGTTAGGGTAGTGGACCCTACCGCTGACTGCTGTGGATGGAGCTCTGGGTGGTTCAGGAAAGCAGGTCCACTAAATCACCAACACAGATCCCACTGGGAGCTAGAGCATAAGATTCCCCAGGGTGCAGAGTCTAAGAGCCAGCAGATGTTCACCAGGGCCCCTAGTGGTGGAGATGGACTTTGCTGCAACTGGCTCAAGTCGCGGCCCCAGGGTCTCCCAGCTGATGCTCGCGGTAAGCTACTGGAGGATAGAGAGGAAGCAGCAGTCCAGGACAACAAGGAATAGTCAGAAGATAAGCCAAAGGTTGGGGCAACTAGCAGACAAGGATTAGTCAAAGAACAAGCCAAGATCGGGGAACAGAAACAGATGTAGAGCACAGTGGAATGATTTAGCCCTCCATTATCAGTTTCAACTTGGTTTATCTGATGCTCTGAAGGATGAACTTGCCAGAGTGGGAGTACCAACAGCCTTAGAGGATCTGGTGAATCTCACTATCCAGATTGATAGAAGGCTACGAGAACAACAATCCGAGAGTACCAGCAGAGGTCCTCTGGTCCACCCAAGGTCAGAAGTTACTGTTCCCCTCATTACTGATAGCAAGCCAGATGCGCCTCATGGCTCCTCGCAAAAGAGTTTCTGGAGACCCCCTCTGTCCGCTGCTGAACACCTTTGACAATATCGTTTCAACCTCTGCCTCTACTGTGGTAATTGTGGTCATTATATACAGACCTGTCCAGTAAAACCTTGCAAGTCCTCTACTAACTGGATCCATACGATGCATCCACCCGGGACTAATCAAACGCATCTTACCTTTCTATTTCACCTGAGACTTGCTGAAAAGACTGTTTCTGTTTCCGCAATCATAGACTCTGGTGACTGTAGCTCCTTTATGGACTCTACTTTTGCAGCCCAGCACAATCTTCCCCCCTGCGTCAAGAAACAAGGGTTTGCTTTTCATCTGTCTGATGGTTCTGGTATCAAGTCTGGCCCAGTGACACAAGAGACTGCTCCAATCCTCTGTCATTCACCCTCTGGGCATCAAGAATTCCTACGCCTAGACGTCATAACATCACCCATGTTCCCAATCATTCTCGGTATGCTTTGGCTGAAGGCACATAACTCAAGCATCAATTGGCTTATGGGTGAGGTTTTCTTTTCTTCTCCATACTGTGAGACACATTGTGTTCCGAAGGAATCTCATACAGTCACTCCTCTCCTTGGTATCCATCCTGACTCTGAAGTGTTGAAACTAGTCCCCACAGTTTACAGGGCTTAGATACCCTTTGGCCTAATCTACCCTCTCTCTGAACTTGAATTAGAAACCCTCGGTAACTATTTTAATTAAAGCTTGGAAAAAGGATTCATCCCTCTCTCCACATCACCTGCAGGAGCTGGCATCTTCTTTGAAAAGAAAGATCATACCTTTTTTCCCTGTATAGACTATTGCAATCTCAACAAAATCACTGTCAAGAATCGTTATCCTCTTCCTTTAATTCCTGAGCTATTTCAGAGGTTACAAGAGGTGCATGTTTTCTCTAAACTCGATTTGAGTGGTGCATACAATCTAGTCAGAATTTGTGAAGGGGACTAATGGAAAACAGCATTCCGAACGCGCTTTTCAAATATCTAGTCATGCTGTTCGGCCATTATAATGTCCCAGCTACGTTTCAACACCTTGTCAATGACATATTTCAGGACTATATTGATCTGTTTATCACTGTATACTTGAATGACATCCTTGTATTTTCCAGTTCACTAGACCTACACAGAAGCCATGTGAAAAAGGTAATGGACAGACTTCACCAACACCATCTCTACGCAAAATCTGAGAAATGCGAGTTTGAAAGACAGACCATTCAATTCCTGGGACTCACCATTTCTGCAGATGGAATTGCTATGGACCCGCGAAAGTTAACTGCTGTATTGGAATGTCCAGCTCCAGAGGATACGAAAGCAATACATCGCTTTGTGGGATTCGCTAATTTCTATAGAAAGTTTATAAAGAACTTTTCCGGTATCATCACCAATCCCCAGCTGACCAAGCAGCATTCCTCATTCAAGTGGACTCTGGAGGCTCAAGCTGCATTTGAACAATTAAAGACTCTACCTCTGCTCCTATTCTGAAGCACCCAGATCCTGCATTCGCCTTTGTACTCAAAGTGGGCACTTCTGAAAGTGCACTCGGGGCTATACTATCCCAAATACAAGGGGCTAAATCTCTACTCAACCATATTGCCCTTTTCTCCAGAAAATGAAGTTCCTCAGAAAGAAGAGCTGCACACCCTATCCTTAATTTTACAGACCATAACAATCTGGAGTATCTGAGAACTGCAAGTTGACTAAGACCTCGACAGGCCAGATGGGCACTTTTTTTTCCTGTTTCGTGTTCCATATAACTTTTCGCCTGGGATCCAAGAATTGAAACCTGATGCACTTTCACGCATGTTTCCTGAACCAGTTCCACCTTCTGAACCTGACACAATTTTGCCAGCTAAGAATTTCCTGCTTCTGCCAATCACCCACCTCCTCTGTATTTGCATCTTCAACAGAGAATGAACTCTGTTTCCACAAGGAACACATTTTCATTCCTGAACAATTTAGGGTTCCCATTCTTGAAATATGTCATGACCATCCTCTGTCTGGACATTTTGGAATCCACAAGACCTCAGACTTGGTCTCCTATTCTTTCTGGTGGACACATTTATTAAAAGACTGTAAAGACTATGTCAGATCCTGCTCTGTATGTCTCCGAAACAAATCTGATCGAGCCAAGACGTGGGGCCTGTTGGAATCTCTCCCAGTACCTGAAAAACTGTGGAGTATGATTTCCATGGATTTTATTGTGGAACTTCCCCCTTCTGAAGGGTTCACCAATATCTTTGTCATAGTTGACCGTCTTTCTAAGATTGCACACTTCATACCTTTGAAAGGAACCCCCTCTGCCAGCGAAACTGCTTCCACATTTATCAAGGAAATTGTAAGGCTACATGGCATCCCAGCCAATATTGTTTCTGATCATGGGGTTCAGTTCACCTCCAAGTTCTGGAAGGCTCTGTGTGAAGCACTGAACATTGAACTTTGTTTCTCGTCTGCTTACCAACCGCAAACAAATGGACAGATCAAGAGAACAAACCAAACTCTTGAACAATATTTGAGGTGCTTTTCGTCCTTCTTGCAAGACGCCTGGGTGTCTCTCCTTCCTTTGGCAGAATTTGCATATAATAACTCATGTATTCTGCCACCAAGCAGTCTCCCTTCTACGCCAACTATGGATATCACCCTTCCTTCCTGCCTGAGGTGCCTACGGAATCTGCTGTACCAGCTGTACAAGAAAGATTTAACTTTTTTTAATACAAACTGCCAGCTCTTGCGAGAGACCATCCTGAAAGTACAGGCAGATGATCCCTCTTGGCGCCAGATGGGCTATTTGAAGGGAACTTATTCCCATATCCTTTGCTGACTGACTAGCCTCCAGAGTCCTGACAAGCCACCTATCCAAAACCATCAACTTAAAAGGAGTGCCCCTTTAGCCTGGACCAGTCCTCCGAACATTATTGCTGTTCCTACTCCTCTGGTTCCACAGTCTCCTAGAACTGGAGTCACATGCCTTGCTGGAGTCATCCTTCCTGTTGCAAGTTCTGCAATCAACACCCACAGGCATTCGTGTTCCTCTTGTCCCTGGCACCCTCTGTCTCATCCTCAGTGGGGCCAGGGTGGGAGATACAAGAAAGGCTGACCTTTTCAATTCAGTCTCCTATCAACTTCAAAAAACTCACCATGTCTCTTACTAAATACCTTGGAAAGTCTTCTTTCCAAAAAAGGGATCATTTGGGGGGTATTTGTACTTTCCTTTCTTGTTAATGTCTCAAGAAATTAGATAGGCCGTCAGTACATCAGGTGTGATAATGTGTGATCAATTTTCAATGATTGCCACCTTAACTTGTAGACTCTATAACCTTCACAAAGACCAAATAATATACACTGATTTGGGTTATTTTTACCAAAGAAATTTAGCAGTATATATTTTGGTCAAATTTTATGAAGAAAAATTACTAATTTGCAAAACAGCCCAGAGCTCTGTGTTGGTAAACAATACAGAGGTCTGTGCAGAGGGAGCAATCTGTCAGTTCGCAGGGATAAAGGTAGGGATGAAAAACTATATATATTGGGAAAAAACCTGCGCTAAACCAAATAATATTGAGAAAAATTAATAAATACTTGATCAAAGAAAAAACTGTGCTGCTGCTACAAGTAAAAAGCTAAAAAATACTAAAGCTCAACAAACATATGCAAAAAGAAACAAGTGCGCAATCACCATGAATTAAAACAACAATCCTGCAAACAGGAAAAAATTATTTAAAACATCAAGTGAAAAATATATATAGTGAAAAAAAGGAGTTAATGTAGAGAATCTTCTATTATAAGGAATCTCCAAACAATATTCATTTAACGAATGTGTATAAAAAGTGTCCCAAAAAGGAGTTGTATATTTAAATGTTTTAAATTTTAAATAATCAGCTCCACCAATCTTCATATGGGTAAGGAATTATCCGATGTAGTTCTTATTCCATATACATTCGACAGTAGGGAATAATCTTAAAGCCGCTTACCAGATCGATGGGACCTCGGGTTACAGAGGTCTCAAGAGCGTGTGCATCTGCCTGCCGGCACCGAGGATATCCACCTGCTCCTTATCCCAAGGGATCTCTCCTCGCTCCACCAGCTGATCGGATGTCCAACACACAGGAATCAAGGTAAGCAGAGATAATGATTGCTCCAGGTGCACTCCTAGGAGTTTGTTCAACTCAGCAGGAAGGGATTGAATGAAAAAAGCTTCATGGTGCAGTATTTCAGAAAAAAGTTTCTAAATGATTTATTGAAAAAATCACAGCAAAGACCAAAACAAGTTCACATCCAATCCACACTTCATAAAAAGGTATATATAAAAACAGGAACACAAAAGAGGGGGAGAGGGTAAAAAAGGAAAAAATATCCGAAAAATCAGTCAGAGAGCAAACACTGACTGCTTCAATGACCAAATACGTGATAACGTTTTAGGGATGTATGCTCCACCCGACGCGTTTCCCCACAACTGGCATCAACTGGGAACGGAGGCTGATTCCCAACGTCATCACTTCACGTATATATACTCATGAGGCAGTCGTGACACCGGAAGCTAGATTTTTCAAATATAGCCTTGTAGTCACCAAATTGGTAGGCTGAATCCAACATATTGTGGACTCAGAACATACCAAAAATATTCTCTTCAGCTCAATAGGACAGATAATTAACATATTATAAACATTAAAAGAATATATATATAATAATGAATGTTGAAATTTAGAATTAGCCTCTAAATGCTGCATGACCAATTGTTATAATGAAGTAAAATATGCAGAAAAATGCAGATATATATACCCTTTGCATATTACAACAAAAAACATATCTCTAAAATATTAAAAAAATCCCTTTAAAAATATTTTATATAAAAGATAACTTAATATTACATTATCATTAAAAGATGGTTATTTTTTAAAATAATTTTTCTCAAAGAAAGGCACATATAAAAAATGGGAATCAGTATGTTATTTGTTATCAATAAAACAATTTATGTCCCATTCTACGTTTAAACGTAGAATGGGACATAAATTGTTTTATTGATAACAAATAACATACTGATTCCCATTTTTTATATGTGCCTTTCTTTGAGAAAAATTCTTTTAAAAAATAACCATCTTTTAATGATAATGTAATATTAAGTTATCTTTTATATAAAATATTTTAAAGGGATTTTTTTAATATTTTAGAGATATGTTTTTTGTTGTAATATGCAAAGGGTATATATATCTGCATTTTTTCTGCATATTTTACTTCATTATAACAATTGGTCATGCAGCATTTAGAGGCTAATTCTAAATTTCAACATTCATTATTATATATATATTCTTTTAATGTTTATAATATGTTAATTATCTGTCCTATTGAGCTGAAGAGAATATTTTTGGTATGTTCTGAGTCCACAATATGTTGGATTCAGCCTACCAATTTGGTGACTACAAGGCTATATTTGAAAAATCTAGCTTCCGGTGTCACGACTGCCTCATGAGTATATATACGTGAAGTGATGACGTTGGGAATCAGCCTCCGTTCCCAGTTGATGCCAGTTGTGGGGAAACGCGTCGGGTGGAGCATACATCCCTAAAACGTTATCACGTATTTGGTCATTGAAGCAGTCAGTGTTTGCTCTCTGACTGATTTTTCGGATATTTTTTCCTTTTTTACCCTCTCCCCCTCTTTTGTGTTCCTGTTTTTATATATATCTTTTTATGAAGTGTGGATTGGATGTGAACTTGTTTTGGTCTTTGCTGTGATTTTTTCAATAAATCATTTGGAAACTTTTTTCTGAAATACTGCACCATGAAGCTTTTTTCATTCAATCCCTTCCTGCTGAGTTGAACAATCTCCTAGGAGTGCACCTGGAGCAATCATTATCTCTGCTTACCTTGATTCCTGTGTGTTGGACATCCGATCAGCTGGTGGAGCGAGGAGAGATCCCTTGGGAAAAGGAGCAGGTGGATATCCTCGGTGCCGGCAGGCAGATGCACACGCTCTTGAGACCTCTGTAATCCGAGGTCCCATCGATCTGGTAAGCGGCTTTAAGATTATTCCCTACTGTCGAATGTATATGGAATAAGAACTACATCGGATAACTCCTTACCCATATGAAGATTGGTGGAGCTGATTATTTAAAATTTAAAACATTTAAATATACAACTTCTTTTTGGGACACTTTTTATACACATTCGTTAAATGAATATTGTTTGGAGATTCCTTATAATAGAAGATTCTCTACATTAACTCCTTTTTTTCACTATATATATTTTTCACTTGATGTTTTAAATAATTTTTTCCTGTTTGCAGGATTGTTGTTTTAATTCATGGTGATTGCGCACTTGTTTCTTTTTGCATAGGGATGAGAAACTGAAAGATCTTTACTAAAAAGCAGCACACATTACACATTGTTAGGCACGCTTTTAACCCTTTGATCGCCCCAGATGTTAATCCCTTCCCAGCCAGTGTCATTAGTACAGTGACAGTGTATAGTATTATCTCTGATAACTGTATTGATGTCACTGGTGATGTCAGTGGCAGTTAGTCAGTTCCCCCCAGTGTCAGTTAGTTTCAGATTGTCCGCTGCGCTATCGCTGTCCCATTATAAGACGTTGATCACCGCTATTAGTAGTATAAATTTTAAGAAACAAAATTCCAGTATATATATATATATATATATATATACCATAGTTTGTAGGCGCTATAACTTTCATGCAAACCAATCAATATACACTTTTTTTTTTAATTCAATCTTATTTTATTTATTTATGCAAGGAAAAGACAGAAAAAGACATACTTTGTCTTAAACAATACAAACAGTGATAGGATACACCATCAACAGGCATCATGCATGTCAGAACAGGACTAAGTTACACATAAAAGGGTTGGGCACCTGCGTAAGAGGACCCCCGTGAGGTTGTTTGTGATATCAGTCTCTGTAGGGAAAAAAAATGATGTAAGGCAACCCTTATCCGTATTCCTGTGGAGGGGATCATAGGTCCCCCATATGTAACACATCAGATGAGATTATACACAAATCTATTTGGAGAATATGAAGTAGGGTCGCTCAATGGGTTATTGACAGTAGGTAAAGCAAAGCCCTGGTACGTTATCTCACTGGTTTCCTAGAGGTGTATTTAGGTGTAGAGAAAAGAAAAAGAGTCAGAGTCAGGAACAGATAGTAGGGGTACACAGATAGGGGATAGGAATCAGAGTCACTCCATCAAGGTCCGAGGGTGGTCTCGTCCAGGGCACACTCCGCCCAAGAGATGAATTCAGAGGAGTACCGGAACACAGACCACGAAGTCCATGTGAGGGAGAACTGTTCACTTTTATAATTTTCCTCCGCCAGCAGGCGTTCAAGGTCCCTAATGCGGTCCACTTCAACAGCCCAATCCCCCAGGGAGGGTGCGATTGCCGTTCTCCAATGGCGGGGAATCACTACCCTGGCCGCCGCCAAAAAGTGTCACAATACATCATTTCTGATGGACTTGAGTGACCCCGGGAGAATAGACAAGAGAGCCACCTCAGGTGAAGGGTGGATAGAGGTCGCCATCAGTTTGCAGTAAAGTGTGAAAATCCGCTGCCAGAACCTCCGCACAGGAGGGCACTCCCACCAGATGTGGAGCATTGTTCCCCGGGAGCCGAGGCACCGCCAGCAGGTATCTGACACCTCCGGATTGAAGTGGTTAAGAGATGATGGGCATCTGTACCATCTTGTTAACAGTTTAAACCCCTTCTCCTGGGTCTTGGTGGCTAGGGACAATTTGTGTGTCAAGATGAAACATTTTTGCCAGTCAATAGGGGAGATTGGGTGGTGCAGGTCTGTCTCCCAGGCCACTGTATACGGTGGGAGGTCAGGGGAGTAGATATCGAGCAGAAGGGAATAAAGTTGAGATACAATATGTGTTGGAGGTTCCACCCACATGAGCAGCTACTCGAATCCCGTTGGTTCAGCAAGAATGTCTGTACTAGATGGGAAAGTCCGGATGTATGAGGTAGCCTGTTGCCTCTGAAGCCATTGCGTGGGGTGATGGGAGGCCGGACCGGTAGAGGTATCTGACCTTAAAGTGGGGTCTGCACGAAGGACCTGGGCAAGTCGCCTATGGTCCTCTTTTCGCCATGGTCCGAATCTTGTTACAGACATAGCTGGCGGGAAGGCCGGGGTCCCAAAGAAGGGAGTCATAGGCCCCATGCGGTTTGATAAGCCCCTTCTGGACAACATGCGATCCCAGATCTGGATCGTTTGATGGGTAAGATCATTAAGAGGGCCCGAACCCCCCCGTACCGTGGGTAAGGTCCATGGGAGAGCGGAGAGTTCAATTGGGTTCATGTGGCCTTCCAATTGAACCCATAGCTTGGTTGAAGAGTGGTGGAACCAATCTAGTATGCGGGTGAGCACCGCTGCTTTATGGTATAGGGAGGCATCTGGGGCTCCAGCCCCCCCCCCCCCGAGCCTTTGGAAGAGACAGTGTTTCATATTGTATCCTGGGACGGGCCGAATTCCAAATAAATTTGGAAAACAGCTGGCGTATTTTCTTGAAGTACGAATGGGGTATGTGAATAGGGATGGTCTGGAAAAAATACAGGAACCTAGGGAGAACATCCATTTTCAGGGCATTCACTCTACCTAGCCATGAGAGCTGTTTGGACGCATAGTTGATTAAATCTGCCTGGGTCCTAAGAAGTAGGGGGGCAAAGTTCAAGGAAAAAAGTTGGGAAGCATCCGCCGGTATTTGAATTCCGAGATACCTTATGGAGGGGGAACCAGTTTTAAAGGGGAAAGAAGATGATACTCTTCGTAGGGCCAACATAGGCAGAGATATATTGAGGATTTCCGATTTGTTGTAGTTGACCTTAAAGTTGCTAACTTTTCCAAATTTCTGAAACTCCTGTAATACCAAGGGCAAGGATGTGTGTGGGCGTGCCACGAACAGGAGCAGATCATCTGCAAAGAGGGCGAGTTTGGTATGTGTGGGCCCGACTGTTATGCCTTGGATAGAGGGATTGTTACGTAGAGCAATAGCTAGGTGTTCCATAGTGAGAACATAGAGGAGGGGGGACAGTGGGCATCCCTGTCGTGTCCCGTTAGACACAGAGAAGGCTGGAGATAGCGAGCCATTTAGTCTAATCCTAGCATATGGAGAGGAGTAAAGGGACATTATTCTCGCCATCATATTAGTTCCCACGCCTATTTGTTGCAGGGATAGTCGAAGGAACTGCCAGTCTACTCGGTCGAATGCCTTCTCGGCATCGACTGTTAAGAGGCATACTGGGATATCGTGGGACCGGGCATAGTTGGTTAGAAGAAGGGTCTTCAGGGTATTGTCCCTAGCCTCACGGCCACTCACAAAGCCGACCTGGTCTAAGTGTATTATCCCAGGCAACAATGGTTGTAGTCTATTGGCTAGGATTTTAGCAAAGACTTTCAAATCAACTCCAATCAAAGAGATCGGCCTATAGCTTGCACAAAGAGTAGGGTCTTTGCCTGGCTTTGGGATGAGGGATATGTGGGCCTCAAGTGTTTGTGGAGGGAACATTGAGCCCTCCGACAAAGAGTTGAACATCTTAGTTAGGAAGGGTGTGAGGAGGGCGGCAAAAAGTTTGTAGAACTTAGGAGTGAAGCCGTCTGGGCCCGGGCTCTTCCCACTCGGCGTACCCGCTATGGCTTTGGCAACTTCGTCTTCTGTGATTGAGGTTTCCAGATCGGCGATGACGTCATCATCTAATGTGGGGAGCGCGGTTTCCAAGACATATGACAACTGGTCTTCCACCCCGGAAGAAGGGGAACCTGTCCCTTGAGTCTTAGGGATATTATACAGGGACTGATAGAAGTCCCTGAATTCCTCCGCCATCCTAGTGGGTGAGGAGACCAATTCTCCCTGTGCCCCCCGAATATGTGGCACAAAGGCGGAGGTTGCTTTTGGGTGCAGGGAGCGAGCCAGTGGCCTACCACATTTATCTCGAAACTTATATTGATGGAAAGTGAGCTTATCTGCATATGTACGTGCAGAGGCTTCATAAAGTTGTGATCGCGCCCTAGAAACGTCCGCCAGCGTTGTCACTGTCGGGGACCGTTTGTGCTCAGTTTCTACGTTTCTAAGCGTTTGATTTGCTGCCTCTATGGCGGCTGAGCGCTCCTTTTTAAGACGCGTACCCAGTTGGATAAAGGTACCACGTAGGACAGCCTTAAGTGCCTCCCATTGAAAGGGCAACGATGTCGTATCCAAAGCGTGGTCCGCAAAAAAGTTAGAAATTGTATCCGAAACCCTTGACACACATTCCGGATTCGTAAGCAACGAATCGTTCAAGCGCCATGACCATTCCTTAACCGGAGTGGAGGGGAGCGAAAATGTCATGTGTATAGGAGAATGGTCAGACCAGACCATTGGGTCTATGGTGCATTCCGGGGACCAGTCCAGACAGCTATGGTCACTCATGAGGTAGTCTATGCGACTATAGGTTTGATGAACATGAGAGAAGTGGGTATAGTTACAGGCCGCGGGGTGCAGCACCCTCCAAACGTCCACTAGGCGCAGATCGTAAAATGCCCGTTTCAGAGCCCTCAGCTTGGGGAAGGAGATACACGATCGCGAGGTGGAGGAATCTAAAAGTGGTTCAAGAGGGGTGTTAAAATCTCCCCCCAATACGAGCTTACCCTCCGTGAATCCGGACAGAATCCTCAAGTATTGTAACGCGGCCGATACTTGATTAACATTAGGAAGGTAAATGTTAGCTACCGTAAATTTGGTACCCCACAACACGAATTTCACAAAAACATACCTCCCCTGGGGGTCAGAGAGATGGTCAAGCACCTCTATAGGGAGCGTCTTATGGAAAGCCACAGACACCCCCTTGGCTTTCTGGGTTGGGCTAGTGCTGTGGAACCACCTGTTGAAGTATCTGCTGGAACAGGAAGGGGTGGAGGCGGAGTGAAAATGCGTCTCTTGGAGAAGAAGCACATTGACTTGGCGTTTGTGCATTTGATACAGGATTTGTCCTCTTTTGGAGGCAATATTGAGCCCATTGACATTGTAGGAATAGAATTGTAGCCTAGGGTGAGAGGTCACTGTGTGGGCCATGATGGAGTGATGGGGGGGGGGGGGAGGGGGGGAAGGGGAGCGAGAAGAAGAAAAAAAGGAAAGCGGGGAGAAAAAGGGGAAACACAGCAGAGGAGGAGGAGAGAAGGTAGAGCGAGGTGGGGAAGAGAATGAACATAGAGAGCACCTGGGGAAGGTGGCTCAAAAATACTAAAGTGTGCGCAAAAACGTAACACTTCGTGAAATATCACGTAGTAGGCACGAACTGTGCCAATCCTATTTAGGGGGAGAGAACGGGGTTAGAACAGCTGAGTTGTGATCCCGACAACCTAGCAGGCATATATAACATAACTGTAAATGTAACACACCCAATGACCGTGGCATCTAATGCTCAACTGCCTAATCACTAAAGAGCAGAGTGTCAGACTAATGCCACTGGTACGCTTGAGTATAATAAACAATCTAAAATTACATAGAGAAATAACATCAACGTAGAACAAGGTGTAAACTAACTGGTGACAAAATAAAGGCACAGGTATTCCCGCGTGAGCATGCGGGGGTTGGAAGCACCAATTACTACATTTATAGTAGCAGTAACTATGATAGTCGTCACGGCTTGGCTCAGATATCTGTGTAAACGCACATAAGGCGTCAGTGATAAGGCCAGCCAGTCCCAAGCTCCAGGGACATAAATGCCCAGAGCCCGAGGGAAGACCCGGAGGTCCCCGGACAAGCCAAAGGGCTATGTCCGGGAAACACCAAGCCAGCCCGCAGAGCCAATGCCGTGAGAGAACATACCAACATCACCGACCACCTTTCCAGAGCCCCAGCAAGCACAACCATACCAGCTGAGGGTAGGGAAATATTCTCCGGGCCAAGTGAGACAACTAAACCGTTAGCAGCATTTAGATAACAAAGTGAGCAAGAGTCAGTGAGGTGAAAACGCAAGTAAAACCGTGAGTACAAAACAAAATAGGGAAAACAGTAGGCAAACCTGGCCGGAGTCTCATAGAGGAACTGTAGCCACCTGGTGGACAAAAGGACATAGCAAAAAGAACCATTTCAGGTCTTAGATGACAAAGTCCGGATCAGTCTTCTGGTGACGTGGCTCACCGTTCTCTAGGACCGGAAGGTACCGATCTAGACTGTGGGCGTCCTCGACGTTGTAGAGGAGGGCCCGGTAGCCGCTGACGGTCGTCTGGGGGTCCAAACAGTTCGGGACGACAATAGGGTCCCGGTCCAGGAACAGGAAGAAGGCAGGAAGCTGGTCCGGGTCTGACAGGACAAATTTGTGGTTATCTTCCCGGGTCACTTTGATGCTGAAGGGGTGGCCCCAAGTGTACGTGGCACCCACTTGGCGGATCAATTCCAGCAGAGGACGGACCACTCACCGCATGTACAGCGTGTTGCGGGAGAGGTCCAGGTAGAGGTGTATAGATGATCCGTGAAAGTCCAGTGGCCCCAGGCGCCAGGCCTTGTGCAAGATTTCTTCCTTCAGGGTATAGTAGTGCACCCAGCAGAGGACGTCACGAGGGTGGTCCCTGCGGTCCCCCCCCCATGCCTCCCACTCTATGCACTCTGTCCAATTCAATGGGAGATGTAACTTCCCTGCCCAGGACCTGATTGAGGATAGCGATGACAGTGGGTTTGAGATCGGTACTTGATGTTGCCTATCCGGAGCTGGTGCTGCCGTAGACGGGAAAGGCGAGCCGTAGATGCATTTTCAAGTGCCGTTATGCAGGCTGAGTGGTCCTCCTGGGTGGTGACCATAGCAGAAACCGCGACCTCCGACGCGGAAACCCGTTGTTTGAGGGCATTTAGTTCAACATGGAGAGAAGTTTCCATTTTGGAAGCCCAGGAATCAAAGTCAGCTCGGAAAGCAGAAAGTATGGCAGTGGATGTGGAGCCCGGGGAAAGCATCTCTGCTGAGACAGTGTCCACGCTAGGAGTAGCGGGATCCATCGTAGGGGCCGGGTATACACCCGGGCCGGTCCCACCGACAGAGAAAGCTGCTGCAGACGGGGGAGGAGGTTTTGGTTTGCCTGAGGTTCGGGCTGACGAAGCCCTGTCCTTCCCTGTACGGGAGTCTTGTGAGGCTGTACATAGCAGGTACCGTTGGATCGTACCTTGTTGCAGTTCAGCGGAGTCAGTAGAGGTAGAGCTGGAAGCCGCCATCAGCAGATTGGGCATGATTGGTTGGGAACGCAGCCTGCGGTCATCGGGAGAGCACAGGGCTCAGCAGTACATGTCTTCAGCCGTCCATCCTCAGCCACGAAGTTCCATAGGTGGAGCAGAAGAGCAGAGAGTGCGACCCGTGCTGTATATGGGAATAAGCGCTTGCTGTGGTGCTACTGTCCTATTGGAGCAGACGCAGGGGAGTGCCGGCGTTCGTGTTACAGGACATTGGTACGGCAGCCTGGGCAGCACTGGTGGCTGAGGAGGGGGTAGAGTAAGGCTAGTGGCAGGGGGGAGCACGTAGTCCAGGTGGAGCAAGATGGCCGCTACACTTCTTGCTAGTCTGTGACTGGAGGACTGCGGAGAGGACGGGATGAATGAGGTGGAGGCCTGCCCTGTATACCAGAATAGTAAGGCTTGATGTGTAGGGCGAAGCGGTTTCAAACGGGCAAGGGGGGACCCAGCAGTTCTATGGTCGGGTGTAGCAAGATGGCCGCCCCCGAGCCTAAGGGGTCAGGGCTCCCACCGAGTGCTCCTATCTGACTGCCAGCCGGGGGGGGAAGCAGCCTACCCCCGGTGCCTTTTACTTTGCCCCTGCCCCGCTTACCCTGTGTGAGATGGTGCTTTGTGCTGGATGTTGCGCTGGGTGTATTGGGAGCAGTAAGATGGCCGCCGACTTCCAGGAGTAGGCCGAAGCCGCGGACTTTCCTAGAGCTGGCCGCCGCGGGTGTGTCAGGCCGAACGTCCCGGGATCCCTCAGGTACACAGATCAGTCCAGTGCAGGCACACTTGCAGCCGAGCCTCCCGCCGCACACCCCGCCGACCGCGGTACTTTAGGCCGGAGGATGCTGCTGGCCCTGCAGGCCGCAAGATGGCGGCCAGGCTTCGGAGCCGACCACGGGCCGGGAAGAAGACCGAGGGGGGTTCCCTACTGGTCAAACACCTCCATCCAAGCCTGGATGGAGATGCAGGATGTCCGTGGGGTATCCGGAGACCCTCCGGGAGGCGTTGGAGGCTTCGTGGGCCCCAAGATGGCGTCGGGCCTGGTCTGTGTGGAGCGGACCTAGCAGGTACCGTACGGCCGGCCCAGATTCACAGTTTAGGCCGGGTTGCAGGTAGGGGATCCTCAGGAACCATAGGGGTATAGTTGGAGCAATTTCCAGCGGGTTAGTAGCGAGGATGGCTATAGATTGAGGGTGCAGTTGCGGAGCTCAAAGTCTGCACGTCCTCCTCAGTCGGCTCCCGGACACGCCCCCCCACTTTTTTTTTTTTTAATTTTTTTTTTTTATAAAAAACATGTAGCAGAATACATTTAAGCCAAAATGTATGAAGGAATATGATTTTAGAATTTTTTTGGATATGTTTTATAGCAGAAAGTAAAAAATATTGTTTTTTTGTTTTCAATTTTATTTTTTTCGTTTATATTGCATAAAAATAATATCCCCAGTAGTGATCAAATACCACCAAAAGAAAAAAAAATTGTATAAATTTAATTTGGGTACAGTGTTGCATGACCTGTTAAAGTGGCTGTAAACCCTATTTTACAACTTTATGCTTCAGGTAAGCCTATATTAAGGCTTACCTGTAGCTAACGTGGATATCTCCTAGACCTGCATGGTTTAGGAGATATCCCCTGTCCCCTGCATGTGCCGATGTCATCGGTACATGCGCACTGGGGAAAACTGAAGCAAAGGCACCTATGTGCTGTTGCTGCAGTCTCCGTGCCGTTACCGGCGGCTCCCGCGCACATGCGCAGGAGTAACGTCATCGCGGTTCCGGCCAATCACAGCGCCGGAGCCGCTATACCCGGAAGTAACTCTGGGACGACAGAAACAGAAATTAAGAAAAAATATTTTTTCTACAAAATGTTTAGCCTTTTTTATTTATAGCACAAAAAATAAAAAACCCAGTGGTGATTAAATACCACCAAACTAAAGCTATACTTGTGTGAAAAAAAAGGACAAACAATTCATATGGGTAAAGTGTTGCATGACTGAGTTATTGTCATTCAAAATGTGAGACTGCTGAAAGCTGAAAATTGGCCTGGTTATGAAGGGGGTATAAGTGCCCAGTGGGCAAGTGGTTAACAATCATTCTCCTACTCCTACAAAAATACACACAAAGCATCAAAATGTGCTTGAAAATGTGTGAAAAACATCCGCTACTCTCATTTTACAAAAATCCTGCGTTCTATCCAGCATGGGTCTACCCCAAAACTTTTAGAGAATGGACATCTAGAGACATTCTTTATATGTATAATTTTGTGTCAACATCATCGTTTATCCCATTTCCGACCCTATGTAAAACTTACGGCTTACCACAATCAGAACTATTCAGATATCTTCAAATAAAAAACTTCTTCACACCATTTTTAAATTCTTCTACTCAAACATCCCAAATGACTAAATTTGAAACATTATGTAAGAAAGATCCACATGCGAAGGGTGCTATATCTGCCTTATATTCTCAATTACTAATACAAGCAGATGGGGGCAAACCACAATACGCTCGAAAATGGGAAGGAGACTTACAAAGAGAATTAGAAATCTCAGAATGGAATCAAATATGGATAACAACTAAATCGGCCTCCCCTAATATATTAGCGGTTGAGGCTAATTATAAACTACTAACTAGATGGTACCTTGTGCCTGCAAGAATAGCGAAATATGTTCCAAATTATTCAGCACAATGTTTTCGGGGATGCACAGAGACAGGGACACAGTTTCATGTTTGGTGGTCGTGTCCAACAGCACAAAAATTCTGGAAAGAACTCTTTAAAATGGCATCTGAAATGCTTAATAAGACAATCCCATTTGACCCGGGAATAGCTTTACTTAACCTGAAACCAGAAAGCATAACACATATGCAATTCAAATTATTAGTACAACTTTTTACAGCAGCTAAACAAACATTAGCAAAAGCATGGAAATCAACCCAATTAAATATACACGAATCAAAGACCAGAATGAATGGTGCGATGTCATATGCTAAAATGACTGCGATAGATATGGACACGATCCCCAAATTTGAAAAATTGTGGCAACCCTGGATCAATTACATTAGTCCATCAACCTTTGACACCAAAGTTCTCTTACCATGGTAACTGATACAAAGGATTTAAATGAATTATCTGTGGTAGCGGCGGCGGCTCTGGGTCTAACCCCACGGACTCTTACACTATTCTACTCTCCTCTCTTCTCCTTTTCTATCTTTCTTTCACCACTTTTTTTTTCTCTCTCTTTATTATGTATATATTCGTTTCACTTTCCTTCCTTTTTATAAATATTTCATCGGGTATGCATAAGAACATTGTTTGAATTTATATTCCATATCTTCATCATAACTTAAATCTTATAGACGTTATGAATTTAATGACATTTAGAATGTTTTAAGGAATCATATACTACTTGCAAACCACTTAAAGGAACTAAAAGATTGATACGTTGCATGTTGAGTTTGTTAAGCAACCTCCTTTAAAATTAACAAAAATCTAGCTTTTGGAGTATAAAGGAATTATAACGTTTGTTAATACATGCATAATCAAGATTGTATGTACGATACCCTCTGTATGCCTTAATAAAATATTTTGACAAGGAAAATGTGTGAAAAACACCCTGAAAAAACACATGAAAAAACACAACAACCACACATGCACAGATGTGAACCTAGCCTTACACCATATTGGATATTGTCTCACATACTCTGTATGGGATTTAACGCCACAATGGAGTCAGAAAAAAAGAAATATCCTAATAAAGTACTACTCTTGATTTATGAAAAATGTCTTGCTGAGGCCCCAGAGATATGTATAAATAGGTTTCTAGCTCTGTACAAGTTTTTTAATACACACTATTAAAAGCTATATTTTATGGTACTTGCCGCTGTGCTTCCCAGATCTCATGTTTTTTTAATACCTGATAATTATTTTTGAGTGGGAATTCAGCTTTAAACAAAAAAATAAAAAATACCTGGATGTTGTATGGAACTAGAAAAAAATGATAACCTGTCTTTATTGTTGTCTTTGTTGTGGATTTTGTATCATTTATTATTTATTATTTCTTTCACCCCTTCCTTACCATATCCAAAAGTTTTGGCTGGAGATGCACTTTATCATTGCATAAATCATGACATGCACATATTTGGAATTTGCATATTTAAAGCCCATTTCCAGCCTTAGGAAAAAAAAAAAAGAATGGGTAAATGTTTTGTCCAGGATGTTATAATATCACAGTGTACTCTGTAAGCTGCTCTTGGCTGTAAGCTCGCACCCAACAATTAACAATAAGGCAGAGTGGACCACCCGTAGACTGGAGCTTCAGAGGGGAATAGGAGAGTGCAGGAGCTGACCAGAGCCAGTAAGTAATGCAGCCACCTGTACCCCCCAGATACAAGGAGCATTTACCCTTGCACCACAGAGGAGCCCCATTTTTTTGTGCGCCCTGAGCCCTTTTTGTCTCAAAGCCAAAACAGGACATGAGAGGAAATCCCTCCCAAATTAGGGAAATCTTTAGTTGTCACCATGGTCACCATCACTAGTGTCCTCATCGGAAGATCTCCTCTCTAATACTGTTCTGGGAATGTAATGTAGGTCAGACATATTAGATTTAGCAAGGGAAGAGTGATACTGATTGTAGGTTATAAGTGCTGCACACCCCAAATGATAAAATATTTGGAAAGGATACCCCAAGGGGCTTTGAATTGCAGCAAAAAAATATTTATGTTCTATGGTATCAAAAAAGTATTTTATTGAAAAAGATTTTCACAAAGAGAACATCTGATGGAATCAAAAAATTAGGTCCATGATATAATTAAAAAACGTGTACATATTAATACACCCGTATAAATTCATATGCAACATACGGTAGTATGATAGTCTTATGATCAAGTCATACTAAAACTACCGATGCGTTTTTACCTTAACAGTAGAGGTCTTCTTCTGGGGGAAGGAAAAAGGAGAAGCTCTAGAAAGAAATACATTATATAAATGAGATTGTTCAAAAAACAGAGAACACACTCAACAATAACACATGTACAATCATTTATAATGTTAACATTGGTGAGTATATTTACCATTAATGGCTGGAGGAAGGAGCCTCCATCTGTGTTAGAACTAAAAAACGACCATGGACCCCATGGCCGTGACAGGCACCCTGGAGACTCCACGTGGAAAGGGCGGTCAAAGTAAAAGACCGGGCTGCAGGTAAGCGGACGTCCTCCAGGCCTACGAGAGGTTGCACTCCTGACCCCGCACAGAGTGTGGGAGGGGGGAGAGGGAGGAGGGAGAGAGGCGAAGAGGACAGGGGGATGAGGCAGAACCCCGGAACACAAGGCCTATATCAGGCGCCCAACCCTAAGAAAAATATATAATAATAATAAAGGAATTGTAACCATAATAGTTTACACGTAACTACAGCAAAAAAAAACAAAAAAAACAAATTGAAAGTGAATGTGAATATGGAAAAAAGTGGTTGTAATGAATGTGATGATAGAAATATGAAAAAAGTGAATGACAAAGAAAATAATCGTGATGCTTGAAAGTGAATGAAGAAAAAATATGAATGCTGAATGAATAGATGAGTGTATGTGAGAAAATGAGTGTAAGAGAGACAATGAAGTAAATGTCAATATGAAATAGGATAAAAAATGAGTGAAATCGAATGAAAATGGTGTAGAATGTGAATGAAGGGAAGGAGGTGTATGAGTGCAAATAGGGAGGTGAAAGAGGAAGGCGTGAGTAAAGCTGAAGGCAATGGAAGGCAATGGTAGACATGGGGAAAATAGTGGAAGTGGACAGCAACTGGACGTGTATGAGTGATGTGTGAAAAAATGTGACATGAGAAAAATGGCAAAGGTGATGAGCAAATATATGTTATAAAATGGAGCCGTGATAGAAAAAAATAAAAAGTTCCGCCTCCTGGGCCATCTTTTATGATAGGCAGTGCGGGGTACACAGGAGATCCCCACTCTGTATAATCTGACTCCTGTCCTCTAGGTAAGGCTGAGCTGCTGGGCACTAAACATCTCTCCTTCCGGAACGCCGGGGAGGTCGTAGATGGGTCGCCGGATGGCGGCTCCCTGTATTCCCTGCCATTGTGTGGTTGGGGGGTGGGTGTTGGAGATGTCGGACAAGAGGGTGGAGCCATTGGATCGGGCATGCCCATTAATCGTGATTTTTCCATTCACTTTCACCTTGTTTTTATTTATTTTTATTTTTTGCTGTAGTTATGTGTAAACTATTATGGTTACAATTTCTTTATTATTATTATATATTTTTCTTAGGGTTGGGAACCTGATATAGGCCTCATGTTCCAGGGTTCCGCCTCGTCCCCCTGTCCTCTCCGTCCCTCTGCCTCCTCCCTCTCCTCCCCTTCCTCGCTCTGTGCGGGGTCAGGAGTGCGACCTCTCGTAGGCCTGGAGGACGTCCGCTTACCTGCAGCCTGGTCTTTTACTTTGACCCGCCTTTCCTCGTGGCGTCTCCAGGGTGCTTGTCACGGCCATGGAATCCGTGGTCGGTTTTTAGTTCTAACACAGATGGAGGCTCCTTCCTCCAGCCGTTAATGGTAAATATACTCACCAATGTTAACATTATAAATGATTGTACATGAATTATTGTTGAGTGTGTTCTCTGTTTTTAGAACAATCTCATTTATATAATGTATTTCTTTCTAGAGCTTCTCCTTTTTCCTTCCCCCAGAAGAAGACCTCTACTATTAAGGTTGAAACGCATCAGATCTTTTAGTATGACTTGATCATAAGACTATCATACTATGTTGTATATGAACTCATACGGCTGTATTAATATGTACAGGTTTTTAAATTATATCACGGAGCTCATGTTTTGATTCCATCAGATGTTCTCTTTGTGGAAAAACGTTTTCAATAAAATACTTTTTTGATACCATAGAACATTAATATTTTTTGCTGCAATTCAAAGCCCCTTGGGGTATCCTTTCCAAATAAGAAATATTAGATTTTGTATGAAATCAACAACCTCTAATCCAGAGGCAGTGTGTAAAGAAGTCAGCGCATCTGCATAATAGATATGTGGATTCCTGTGCCCACACAGAGTGTATGAGATTAGGCTATCCTCAGCAGGTAGCACAGAAGTTACTGTATCATATACCAGGATAAAGCCAGACACCTCAGCACTGGCAATTTGGGGCTGAGGTTTTGGTTGAATTCAAAGTATCATATAACATCCCTATGCTGGGAAAGAAGTATCACACTATTCAGAGTTTACTCCATTGATGGACACAGAGGAAATAATAGCTGAAAGTCTTACTAGCAGAACACTAGAAGATTCTTAGAATTGCAGTTCCATATGGGCTGTGTGCTACTTTCTGGACACTAGGACTCCCTTTTTCCCACACTTTGTAGACCCTTTTCTGTAGGAGTCACTTGCTTCCAGAACCTGTTGGGGCACAAGACTGCAGCCAGACCCACAGGATCTTTCCCTCTGCCTGCCTTGACTCCGAACTGCTGCTGGATGCACAGGACCTGCTCTCTCTGCTTCCCAGGATCCAGGAGTCCTCAATGCCCACTCTGACCCTTCACCTGTTGCTGGACACTCCATGATCATGAAAAGCTGAAAGTGTAAGTAGTCCCCTGTGATGTCTTACGATTTTTTTCTCTGTGTATTGTTTGTCTTTGATTACAGCCATGTAACTGTATCCTGTGTTTACTGCCCTGCATCCCTACTGCTTGTCCCTTGTTCCCCTAGATAGCCCCTTTTGAACCTTGACTCACAGGTTGTGGTACCATACTGCCACTCAGGACTTGCCCTCTGCTGTGTCATATTGCCATGACCCAGCTGTGTCTCCCATTGTGACCTTGGTGGTTACCTGTGGACTCGCACCTTTGATGTTGCACCCTATTTTCTTCCTGTGAACCTGCTGATGCTCCTTGCCTGCACCACTGTTAACTTGCACCCCCCCCCCAGTGTATTGGAATACCCCAATAAATGCCCAGCACAATGGGTACCTTGTGATATGCCTCTGCGTGCTCTCTCTCTCTATGCTACTAGTTTTGGGACGACCCAAAGTTTGGATTTTCTTTTACTTGCACTTTCAATATTAATGGCAAACGGGGGGCGTGGCTTGTGTGGGACAGAGATGGCCGCATAAGCTAACAGCTCTGACCAGAGACCGGGGAAAGAGTGACTTACTCAGCACTAGGGATGAGCCGAACACCCCCGGGTTCGGTTCGCACCAGAACCTTCGAACGGACCGAAAGTTTGCGCGAATTTTCGAACCCTATTCGTTATAATGGACGCGAACGTTCGAAATCAAAATTGCTAATTACAACGGCCAATATGCATGTTAATGTTATAAAACAGGTTTGGGGACCCGGGTCCTGCCCCAGGGGACATATATCAATGCAAAAAGAAATTTTAAAAACTAAAGTTTTTTCGGGAGCAGTCATTTTAATGATGCATAAAGTGAAAAAAAAAAAAGTGAAATTTTCCTTTAAATACGGTACCTGGGGGGTGTCTAAAGTATGCCTGTGAAGTGGCATGTGTTTCCCGTGTTTAGAACTGTCCTTGCACAAAATGACATTTGTAAAGGAAAAAAAGAAGCCATTTAAAACCACTTGCGGCTTTAATGTCATGTCTTGTCCTGGCCGCCATATGGCTGAAAATCCTTGAGAAAAATGGCATGGCTACCCCATCACCCCCCCCCCCCCACCCCAGCCCCTTTGGGTCTTGTATGGATACTAAGGGGGACCCCGCACCCAAAATAAAACCCTATACCTACAACCCTATATACTCTGAACAGCAGTATATAGGTGGTGCAAACAAGACATGGACTGTAGGTTTGTTCTTAAGTAGAATCTGAACAGGTACATTATGAAGTGTAGCTACATCCCAAAAAAAAACAATTTTTAAGCTTTTTGGAGAACATAGGGAGGGGTTATCACCCCTGTAACATTTGCTGTCTTTGCACATCTGTTCAGAACATGTCACCTCACTTTCCGTCCCAATGACAAATGTTTTTGGAAAAGTGGGGTTTTAATTGAAACAAGGATTGGTGATAAAGCATCAGTAGAGAGGAGATACCTTTTTCCCAAATTAAATCTAACAGGATAGAATTTTCCTTCCTAGGGGTAGATTTCCTCTCACTTCCTGTTTTCTCTTGCCGTTTGCAAGTAGGAGTCGTTTGTAAGTTGGATGTTTGAAAGTAGGGGCCTGCCGTATATACTCTGCAGAAATTTGCCCTATTAGATGTTGGTGTAGCCACAAGACTGGTGGGCACAGGAATGGGCCCTGCTGTGAGTTAATAGATCAAGATTTGTACTTGCATGCACCTGTTGAACCGGGCAGAAAAATTGGGCCTTTGGTGGTGGTGGTGGTGGTGGTGGACGGTGTTGCCACAAGACTGTAAGCCCTCACAGTTACTCTTGGTGGGTGCAGGAATGGGCCCTGCTGTGAGTTATTAGATCAAGATTTGTAATTGCATGCACCTGTTGAACAGGGCAGAAAAATTGGGCCTTTGGTGGTGGTGGTGGTGGTGGACGGTGTTGCCACAAGACTGTAGGCCCTCATAGTTACTCTTGGTGGGCGCAGGAATGGGCCCTGCTGTGAACTATTAGATCAAGATTTGTAATTACACGCCCCTGTTAAACAGGGGCTGAAAAATTGTGCCTTAGGCATTGGTGCTGGTGCCACAACACTGCAACCCCTCACAGATACTGTACTTGGAGCACAGCAGTCACACCTGTTGCGAAGCATCTTTTTAAAAAATTGTAATTACACGCCCCTGTTATACAGGGGCTGAAAAATTGTGCCTTAGGCACTGGTGCTGGTGCCACAACACTGCAACCCCTCACAGATACTGTACTCTGAGCACAGCAATGAGACCTGTTGCAAAGCATTGCCTAAAAATTGTAATTACACGCCCCAACAGGGGCTGAAAAATTGTGCCTTAGGCACTGGTGCTGGTGCCACAACACTGCAACCCCTCACAGATACTGTACTCTGAGCACAGCAGTCACACCTGTTGCGAAGCATCTTTTTAAAAAATTGTAATTACACGCCCCTGTTATACAGGGGCTGAAAAATTGTGCCTTAGGCACTGGTGTGGTGGCATGGATCATTGAGGAGGAGGAAGAGGATAGTCAGTGAACATAACAGGACAGTCACTCAGCATCAGCATAGGCAGTCTTGAAGGGATGTGACATTATAAATTATTCCGTTATATCCGCTTCAGGTGTCTGGTAGCTGGTGGTGATCCAAGACTGATTCATTTTTATGAAGGTCAGTCGATCAACCGAGTCGGTGGACAGGCGCACCCTATGATCGGTGACAAATCCTCCAGCAGCACTGAATGTGCGTTCGGAAAGAACGCTGGATGCAGGACAGGCCAGTAGCTCAATTGCATACTGTGCAAGCTCTGGCCAGTGATCCATCCTCAGGACCCAGTAAGCCAGAGGATTTTCGGTGGGAAAGGTGTCCAAGTCTGACCTTGCCCCTAGGTATTCCTGCACCATGTATATCAGACGCTGGCGATGGTTGCTGGAACCGATCATACCTTGGGGCTGCGGACTAAAAAATTGTCTGAACGCATCGGTCAGACGTCCACCTTCCCCACCGCTCCTTCTGCTACTGACCGAAGCCTCAGCAACTCGTCGTCCAGGACCAGGAGTTTGTAACCTCCCAGTTTCTGGGAACGCGTTGCACAGACCTTTCTGCAAGGCCTCCCTGAGATGTCTCATCCTCTGCTCCCTCTGCGACGGCAAGATAAGGTCCGCAACCTTACCCTTGTACCGTGGATCAAGGAGAGTGGCCAGCCAGTAATGGTCACTCTCCTTGATCCGAAGAACACGAGGATCCTTCCGCAGGCTTTGCAGGATCAGGGAGGCCATGCAGCGTAGGTTAGCTGAGGCATTCGGTCCGGAGTCTTCTGGGTCACTGAGGATGACATGATCGCCAGCCACCTCCTCCCAGCCACGTACAAGTCCACTGGTTTGTTGGGACTGTACATCATCCCTAAAAGACTGCTGCTGCTGATGCTGAGTGCCAGGCTCCACCTCCATGCTCACACAATCCTCCTCCTCCTCCTCCTCCTCTTCCTGTGTGATGGGTGGGACAGAAGGAACATTGTCTGGATAAAGGGGGCCTTGAGAGACAAGGAAGTCCTCCTCTTCCTGCCTCTGTTCTGCCTCAAGTGCCCTGTCCATTATCCCACGCAGCGTATGCTCCAACAGGTGGACAAGAGGTACAGTGTCACTGATGCATGCACTGTCACTGCTCACCATCCTCGTGGCCTCCTCAAATGGTGAGAGGACAGTGCATGCATCCCTGATCATGCTCCACTGGCGTGGGGAAAAAAAGCCAAGCTCCCCTGACCCTGTCCTGGTGCCGTAGTCGCAAAGGTACTCATTGATGGCCCTCTGCTGTGTGTGCAGTCGCTGCAGCATGGCCAACGTTGAGTTCCACCTGGTGGGCATGTCACATATTAGGCGGTTCTTGGGCAGGTTCAGCTCCTTTTGCAGCTCAGTCAGCCGAGCACTGGCATTATAAGATCGGCGGAAATGAACACAGACTTTCCTGGCCTGCCTCAGGACATCCTGTAAGCCTGGGAACCTGCCCAAGAACCGCTGCACCACCAGGTTGAGGACGTGAGCCATACAGGGCACATGGGTGAGCTGCCCCTGTCGCAGGGCGGAGAGGAGGTTGGTGCCATTATCAGAAACGACCATTCCTGGCTTAAGCTGGCGTGGCGTCAACCACCTCTCGGCCTGCCCCTGCAGAGCTGCCAGAACCTCTGGCCCAGTGTGGCTCCTGTCCCCCAAACACACCAGCGCAAGCACGGCATGGCATCTTTTTGCCTGCGTACTCGCGTAGCCCCTTGTACGCCTACGGAGCACCGCTGGTTCCGAGGACAGAGCACTCGAAGAGGACATGGAGGAAGAAGAAGAGGAGGGGGTGGAGGAGAGAGGTGTGTCACAACCAGTAGTAGCATTTTGGAGGCGTGGTGGCGGAACAACCTCCAACACTACTGCACCTTGTCCTGCATCCCTCCCAGCTGCCAATAGAGTGACCCAATGGGCCGTGAAAGAAAGATAACGTCCCTGTCCATGCCTGCTGGACCATGAGTCAGCGGTAATATGCACCTTACCGCTGACCGCCCTGTCCAGCGAGGCATGGACATTGCCTTCCACATGCCAGTAGAGAGACGGAATCGCCTTCCGTGAGAAAAAGTGGCGTTTGGGAACCTGCCACTGAGGAACCGCACATTGAACAAACTCACGGAAGGGGGCCGAGTCTATCAACTGAAAAGGCAGCAGTTGAAGTGCTAGCAATTTAGCCAAGCTAGCATTCAACCGCTGGGCATGTGGATGGCTGGGAGTATACTTCTTTCGACGGTCCAGCAGCTGGGGCAGGGAAATTTGCCTGCTACAATCGGACGTCGGTGTACTGCAAGTACTTGGTTGTGACACACCTAATTCTACACCTTCAGTCCTCTCAGAGCAGCTTTCAGAGAGGACTGAAGATATAGTGGGGATGGAGATCCCAGCTGATGAGGAGCAAGGAGAGGTCCGCTTTGTTCTTTGGTGTGGATCTTTTATGTGTGCTTGCCAACGAGCTGCATGGCAGGTCGACATATGTCTGCTCATGCTTGTGGTGCACAAGCGGCTGATGTTTTGGCCACGCGAGATACGCTTGAGACAAATATTGCAAATAGCAGTGGTGCGATCTGATGCACTCGTCTCAAAAAAGGCCCACACCAAAGAACTTTTGTGATAACGTGCAGAGGCAGCGCCCTGCACAGGCGGAGCTCTGCGGTGTGGTACAGTTGCTGTGCTGGCCTCTAGCTGGCCTCCAGGGGGCATCCTGCCTCGTTGGACATGTGACGCTGCATCCTCCTCCTCCTCCTCCTCTCTCCCTTCAGGCACCCACGTGGAGTCAGTGACCTCATCATCCCCTCCCTCTTCACCACTAGAGCAAACCTGGCAGTAAGCTGCAGCTGGTGGAACACTACTGCCAGATTGCTGTCCTTCAGCATCCCCTCTCTCTGCGCGCACACTACTGACTTCCTCAAGCTGGGTATCATCATCCGAGCCTTCGAATCGTTGGGCATCCTCCTGGAGCATGTACCCAACACTGTGCTCAAACAGTTCGGGGGACTCCTCAGGAGGACATGGTGGGTCTAGGGAAGGGGTGGCTGATGATGCCATTGAGTACGCGTTGGCAGCTGCTCTGCCAGTACCCTGAGCCTGGGTGAGAGAGGATGAGGAGGATGAGGAGGGCTTGGTCATCCATTCTACCAAGCCTTCGGCATGATGCGGCTCCACATGTCCAGCTGCCGAAAACAAAGACAAGCGTGTCCCATGGCCACGTGCTGATGACGATGCACGACCACGTCCACGGCCAGCACTGTTGTCTCTAGAAACAGAGCCTGCCTGCCCTGTGTTCTTGCCTCGGCACGCTCTGCCTCTCCTTGGCGGTCTTCCAGCCATTGTAGTCGGTAGTGTATATAGTATAAAAAATAGAACTCCTATGTGTGCTCACAACACACTGTAGGTCCTATGGGTGCTGACACTAACACACTATAGGTACTATGTGTGCTGCTGACAAGAAAATATAGGAGCTCTGTTTGCTGCCACTAACACACTAGAAGTCCTATGGGTGCTGCTGAGAAGAAAATATAGGAGCTCTGTTTGCTGCCACTAACACACTAGAAGTCCTATGGGTGCTGCTGAGAAGAAAATATAGGAGCTCTGTGTGATGCCACTAACACACTAGAAGTCCTATGGGTGCTGCTGAGATGAAAATATAGGAACTCTGTGTGATGCCACTAACACATTAGAAGTCCTATGGGTGCTGCTGAGAAGAAAATATAGGAGCTCTGTTTGCTGCCACTAACACACTAGAAGTCCTATGGGTGCTGCTGAGATGAAAATATAGGAACTCTGTGTGATGCCACTAACACATTAGAAGTCCTATGGGTGCTGCTGAGAAGAAAATATAGGAGCTCTGTTTGCTGCCACTAACACACTAGAAGTCCTATGGGTGCTGCTGAGATGAAAATATAGGAACTCTGTGTGATGCCACTAACACATTAGAAGTCCTATGGGTGCTGCTGAGAAGAAAATATAGGAGCTCTGTTTGCTGCCACTAACGCACTAGAAGTCCTATGGGTGCTGCTGAGAAGAAAATATAGGAGCTCTGTTTGCTGCCACTAACACACTAGAAGTCCTATGGGTGCTGCTGAGAAGAAAATATAGGAGCTCTGTGTGATGCCACTAACACACTAGAAGTCCTATGGGTGCTGCTGAGAAGAAAATATAGGAGCTCTGTTTGCTGCCACTAACACACTAGAAGTCCTATGGGTGCTGCTGAGAAGAAAATATAGGAGCTCTGTGTGATGCCACTAACACACTAGAAGTCCTATGGGTGCTGCTGAGATGAAAATATAGGAACTCTGTGTGATGCCACTAACACATTAGAAGTCCTATGGGTGCTGCTGAGAAGAAAATATAGGAGCTCTGTTTGCTGCCACTAACACACTAGAAGTCCTATGGGTGCTGCTGAGATGAAAATATAGGAACTCTGTGTGATGCCACTAACACACTAGAAGTCCTATGGGTGCTGCTGAGAAGAAAATATAGGAGCTCTGTTTGCTGCCACTAACACACTAGAAGTCCTATGGGTGCTGCTGAGAAGAAAATATAGGAGCTCTGTTTGCTGCCACTAACACACTAGAAGTCCTATGGGTGCTGCTGAGAAGAAAATATAGGAGCTCTGTTTGCTGCCACTAACACACTAGAAGTCCTATGGGTGCTGCTGAGAAGAAAATATAGGAGCTCTGTTTGCTGCCACCAACACACTAGAAGTCCTATGGGTGCTGCTGAGAAGAAAATATAGGAGCTCTGTGTGATGCCACTAACACACTAGAAGTCCTATGGGTGCTGCTGAGAAGAAAATATAGGAGCTCTGTTTGCTGCCACTAACACACTAGAAGTCCTATGGGTGCTGCTGAGAAGAAAATATAGGAGCTCTGTTTGCTGCCACTAACACACTAGAAGTCCTATGGGTGCTGCTGAGAAGAAAATATAGGAGCTCTGTGTGATGCCACTAACACACTAGAAGTCCTATGGGTGCTGCTGAGAAGAAAATATAGGAGCTCTGTTTGCTGCCACTAACACACTAGAAGTCCTATGGGTGCTGCTGAGAAGAAAATATAGGAGCTCTGTTTGCTGCCACTAACACACTAGAAGTCCTATGGGTGCTGTTGGGGTGCAATGCTGTGCTAACAGCACTGCGGTTGGTACTACTGCAATACTGTACTAACAGTAAGCACGCACCAGACTAATCCCCAGCAGCAGCTAATAACACACTAACTGTGCAATCAGCAGCAATGAACGATCAATGACTTAGGTAGCAATGGTTTAGCAAAGAAATAGCCAATGGTTTAGCAAAGAAGAGCAAATCTTTCAGTATCAAGCAAAGACAGAATCAGCAGACTAATCTCTCCTAAAGCCGGAACTCATGTGACCGGGGCCGATGGCGTGGCGGCCTTTTAAATGGTGGGGCGTGTACTAAAGCCCCTGAGCTGTAATTGGCTACAGGCGTCCTGCCTGTAGCCAATTATTGCTCTCCGAGTTTCGGGCGCTGTGATTGGCCAAGCATGCGGGGTCACAGTGCATGCTTGGCCAATCATCAGCCAGCAATGCACTGCGCCGGCCGCGCCAGCCGCAATGCATTGCGGGGCCGCTCGCATCACACGAATGTGATGCGAACGGCCCAAATAGTTCTGGGCTCGACGAGCGAGCGAACGCCCGATGCTCGATTCGAACATGGGTTCGAATCGAGCACCGGGCCCATCCCTACTCAGCACTAGTGATGAGCCGAACACCCCCGGGTTCGGTTCGCACCAGAACCCGTGAACGGACCGAAAGTTCGAACGAACATTAGAACCCTATTAAATACAATGGATGCGAACGTTCGAATTCTAAAGTGCTAATTATAACAACTATTATGCATGTTATTGTCCTAAAAAGGGTTTGGGAACCCGGGTTCTGCACCAGGGGACATGTATCAATGCAAAAAGAAGTTTTAAAAACGGTCGTTTTTCGGGAGCAGTCATTTTAATGATGCATAAAGTGAAAAAAAAAGTCAAATATTCCTTTAAATATCGTACCTGGGGGGTGTCTAAAGTATGCCTGTGAAGTGCCACGTGTTTCCCGTGTTTAGAACTGTCCCTGCACAAAATAACATTTCTAAAGGGAAAAAAGTCATTTAAAACTGCTTGCGGCTTTAATGCAATGTCTGGTCCCGGTAATATGGATGAAAATCTTTAGGAAAAATGGCATAGCTACCCCATCAACACCCCCCCCCCTACCCCAGCCCATTACCAGCCCCTTTGGGTCTTGTATGGATATTAAGGGGAACCCCGCACATAAAATAAAAAAGGCCCTATATACTCTGAACAGCCGTATACAGGCGGTGCATACAAGACAGGGACTGTAGGTTTGTTCTTATGTAGAATGTGTTTGTAATTTTGAACAGGTACATTGTTGAAGTGTAGCTCCAGCCCAAAAATCTATTTTTAAACTTTTTGGGAAACATAGGTAAGGGTTATCACCCCTGTAACATTTGTTTTGCTGTCTGTGCCCCTGTTCAGAACATTTCACCTCACTTTCCGTCCCAATGACAACTGTTTTTGAAATGTGGTGTTTTTCTTGAAACAAGGATTGCTGATAAAGCATCAGTACAGATGAGACCCCTTTCTCCCATATTTATTCTTACAGGAGAGAATTTTCCTTTCTAGGGGTAGATTTCCTCTCACTTCCTGTTGTCTTCTTTCGTTTGCAAGTAGGAGTCGTTTGTAAGTTGGATGTTTGAAAGTAGGGACCTGCCGTATATACTCTGCAGAAATAGGCCCCTTAGTTGTTGGTGTTGGCACAACACTGTAAGCACTCAGTTACTCTTGGTTGGTGCTGGAACGCCCTGCTGTCAACTATTATATCAGGAATTTTAATTACATATAATTGTTGAACAGTGGTAGTAAAAATTGGGGCTTTGATGGTGGTGCTGGTGCCACAACACTGTAAGCCCTGACAGTTACTCTTGGTGGGTGCAGCAATGGGCCCTGCTGTGAATTATTAGATCAAGAATTGTAATTACATGCCCCTTTTGAACAGGGGCTGAAAAATTGGGCCTTTCGTGGTGGTGGTGGTGGTGGCGTTGCCACAAGACTGTAAGCCCTCAGAGTTACTCTTGGTGGGTGCAGCAATGGACCCTGCTGTGAATTATTAGATCAAGAATTGTAATTGCATGCCCCTGTTGAACAGGGGCTGAAAAATTGGGCCTTAGGCACTGGTGGCACAACACTCCAACCCCTCACAGATACTGTACTTGGAGCACAGCAATGAGCCCTATGGCAAATTATTGCTAAAAAAATTGTAATTACACGCCCCTGTAAAACAGGGGCTGAAAAATTGGGCCTT
This sequence comes from Rana muscosa, assembly GCA_029206835.1. Taxonomy (NCBI): domain Eukaryota; kingdom Metazoa; phylum Chordata; class Amphibia; order Anura; family Ranidae; genus Rana; species Rana muscosa. The sequence goes on from CM055127.1 coordinate 77,301,355, forward strand.
AGCCACTGGTGGCGGCACCCATAAACAAAAATGATCTTCCAAGCTATCATCATCAATCGTATCATTGAGGACTCGGAGGAGGAGGATAGCCAGTCAACATAACAGCACAGGCACTCAGCATCAGCATCAGTCTTGAAGGGATGTGACATGTTAAAATCAATTAGTCTGTTATATCAGCATCAGGTGTGTGGTAGCTGGTGGTGATCCAAGACTGGTTCATCTTGATGAAAGTCAGTCGATCAACCGAGTCGGTGGACAGGCGCACCCTGTGATCCGTGACAAATCCTCCAGCAGCACTGAATGTGCGTTCCGAAAGAACGCTGGATGCAGGACAGGCCAGTAGCTCAATTGCATACTGTGCAAGCTCTGGCCAGTGATCCATCCTCAAGACCCAGTAAGCCAGAGGATTTTCGGTGGGGAAGGTGTCCAAGTCTGACCTTGCCCCTAGATATTCCTGCACCATGTTTATCAGACGCTGGCGATGGTTGCTGGAACCGATCATACTTTGGGGCTGCGGACTAAAGAATTGTCTGAACGCATCGGTCAGACGGCCACCTTCCCCACCGCTCCTTCTTTGACTGGCCGAAGCCTCAGCAACTCGTTGTCCAGGACCAGGAGTTTGTAACCTCCCAGTCTCTGGGAACGCGTTGCACAGACCTTTCTGCAAGGCCTCCCGGAGTTGTCTCATCCTCTGCTCCCTCTGCGACGGTAACATAAGGTCCGCAACCTTACCCTTGTACCGTGGATCAAGGAGAGTGGCCAGCCAGTAATGGTCCCTCTCCTTGATCCGAAGAATACGAGGATCCTTCCGCAGACTTTGCAGGATCAGGGAGGCCATGCAGCGTAGGTTTGCTGAGGCATTCGCTCCGGAGTCCTCTGGGTCACTAAGGACGACATGATCCGCAGCCACCTCCTCCCAGCCACGTACAAGTCCACTGGTTTCTTGGGACTGTAAATCATCCCTAAAAGACTGCTGCTGATGATGCTGAGTGCCAGCCTCCACCTCCATGCTGACACAATCCTCCTCCTCCTCCTCCTCCTCCTCCTCCTCTTCCTGTGCGATGGGTGGGACAGAAGGAACACTGTCTGGGTAAAGGGGGCCTTGAGAGGCAAGGAAGTCCTCCTCTTCCTGCCTCTGTTCTGCCTCAAGTGCCCTGTCCATTATTCCACGCAGCGTGTGCTCCAACAGGTGGACAAGAGGTACAGTGTCACTGATGCATGCACCGTCACTGCTCACCATCCTCGTGGCCTCCTCAAATGGTGCCAGGACAGTGCATGCATCCCTGATCATGCCCCACTGGCGTGGAGAAAAAAAAACAAGCTCCCCTGACCCTGTCCTGGTGCCGTAGTCGCACAGGTACTCATTGATGGCCCTCTGCTGCGTGTGCAGCCGCTGCAGCATGGCCAACGTTGAGTTCCACCTGGTGGGCATGTCACATATAAGGCGGTTCTTGGGCAGGTTCAACTCCTTTTGCAGCTCAGCCAGGCGAGCACTGGCATTATAAGATCTGCGGAAATGCACACAGACTTTCCTGGCCTGCCTCAGGACATCCTGTAAGCCCGGGTACCTGCCCAAGAACCGCTGCACCACCAGGTTAAGGACGTGAGCCACACAGGGCACATGGGTCAGTTGTCCCTGTCGGAGGGCGGAGAGGAGGTTGGTGCCATTGTCGCAAACCACCATTCCTGGCTTAAGCTGGCGTGGCGTCAACCACCTCTCGGCCTGGCCCTGCAGAGCAGACAGGACCTCTGCCCCAGTGTGGCTTCTGTCCCCCAAACACACCAGCGCAAGCACGGCATGGCATCTTTTTGCCTGCGTACTTGCGTAGCCCCGTGAACGGCTACGGAGCACCGCTGGTTCATAGGACAAACCACAGGAAGAGGCCATGGAGGAAGAAGAAGAGGAGGGGGTGGAGGAGAGAGGTGTGTCACAACCAGTAGTAGCATTTTGGAGGCGTGGCGGTGGGACAACCTCCAACACTACTGCACCTTGTCCTGCATCCTTCCCAGCTGCCAAAAGAGTGACCCAATGGGCCGTGAAAGAAAGGTAACGTCCCTGTCCATGCCTGCTGGACCATGAGTCAGCGGTAATATGCACCTTACCGCTGACCGCCCTGTCCAGCGAGGCCAAGACATTGCCTTCCACATGCCGGTAGAGAGCCGGAATAGCCTTCCGTGAGAAAAAGTGGCGTTTGGGAACCTGCCACTGAGGAACCGCACATTGCACAAACTCACGGAAGGGGGCCGAGTCTACCAACTGAAAAGGCAGCAGTTGAAGCGCTAGCAATTTAGCCAAGCTAGCATTCAACCGCTGGGCATGTGGATGGCTGGGAGTGAACTTCTTTCGACGGTCCAGCAGCTGGGGCAGGGAAATTTGCCTGCTAGAATCGGACGTCGGTGTACTGCTAGCAGAGTGGCCGCAAGTACTTGGCTGTGACACACCTAATTCTACACCTTCATTCCTCTCAGTGCATGTTTCAGAGAGGACTGAAGTTATAGTGGGGTTGGAGATCCCAGCTGATGCGGTGCAAGGAGAGGTCCACTTTGTTCTTTGGTGTGGGTCTTTGAGGTAGGCTTGCCAACGAGCTGCATGGCAGGTCAACATATGTCTGGTCAGGCATGTGGTACCCAAGCGGCTGATGTTTTGGCCACGCGATATACGCTTGAGACATATGTTGCAAACAGCAGCTGTGCGATCTGATGCACTAGCCTCAAAAAAGGCCCACACCAAAGAACTTTTTGAATGACGGGCAGAGGCAGCGCCCTGCACAGGCGGAGCTCTGCGGTGTGATTCCGTCGGTGTACTGCCCTTACGCTGGCCACCAAAAGGCATCCTGCCTCGTTGGAGATGTGCCTCCTCCTCATCCTCCTCCTCCTCCTCTCTCCTATTAGGCACCCACGTGGAGTCAGTGACCTCATCATCACCTCCCTCCTCATCACTGGAGCCAATCTGGCAGTATGCTGCAGCTGCTGGAACATGACTGCCAGATTGGTGTCCTTCTTGAGCATCCCCTCTGTCTGCTCTCACGCTACTGCCTTCCTCTAGCTGGGTTTCATCATCAGACCCTTCGAAACGCTGGGCATCCCCCTGGAGCATGTACCCAACACTGTGCTGAAACAGTTCGGGGGACTCCTCAGGAGGAGGACATGGTGGGTCTAGGGAAGGAGTGACTGATGATGAGTCTGACATTGATACCAGGGAAGAGGACGCTTTGGCAGCTGCTTTTTCAGTACCCTGAGCCTGGGTGAGAGAGGATGAGGAGGAGGAGGAGGGCTTGGTCATCCACTCTACCAAGTCTTCGGCATGATGTGGCTCAACATGTCCAGCTGCCGAAAAGAAGGACAAGCGTGTCCCATGGCCATGTGCTGATGACAATGCACCGCGTCCACGACCAGCACTGTTGCCCCCAGACACAGAGCCTGCTTGCCCTCTTTTATTGCCTCCTGACTGTCTGCCTCTCCTTGTTTGCCTTCCAGACATTCTAATAGATGGCCTGCAGGGAGATGGGAAAAAAGCAATAAGGGCTACCTTCAGGTGTCCTTCTCTGTCCCTTGAAACAAGGACTTTGACAGTGAAAGAAACTGACACTCTCCCTACCTACAGTTTTCTGTCCCTAGAAAAAATGTTTTTTTTAAGCACAATTTAGCACAAGGAGAATTCACTCACTGTCCTTCCAGGTCCCTGGAAACAAGGACTTTGACAGTGAAAGAAACTGACACTCTCCCTACCTACAGTTTTCTGTCCCTAGAAAAAATGTTTTTTTTAAGCACAATTTAGCACAAGGAGAATTCACTCACTGTCCTTCCAGGTCCCTGGAAACAAGGACTTTGACAGTGAAAGAAACTGACACTCTCCCTACCTACAGTTTTCTGTCCCTAGAAAAAATGTTTTTTTTAAGCACAATTTAGCACAAGGAGAATTCACTCACTGTCCTTCCAGGTCCCTGGAAACAAGGACTTTGACAGTGAAAGAAACTGACACTCTCCCTACCTACAGTTTTCTGTCCCTAGAAAAAATGTTTTTTTTAAGCACAATTTAGCACAAGGAGAATTCACTCACTGTCCTTCCAGGTCCCTGGAAACAAGGACTTTCACAGTGAAAGAAACTGACACTCTCCCTACCTACAGTTTTCTGTCCCTAGAAAAAATGTTTTTTTTAAGCACAATTTAGCACAAGGAGAATTCACTCACTGTCCTTCCAGGTCCCTGGAAACAAGGACTTTGACAGTGAAAGAAACTGACACTCTCCCCACCTACAGTTTTCTGTCCCTAGAAAAAATGTTTTTTTTAAGCACAATTTAGCACAAGGAGAATTCACTCACTGTCCTTCCAGGTCCCTGGAAACAAGGACTTTGACAGTGAAAGAAACTGACACTCTCCCTACCTACAGTTTTCTGTCCCTAGAAAAAATGTTTTTTTTAAGCACAATTTAGCACAAGGAGAATTCACTCACTGTCCTTCCAGGTCCCTGGAAACAAGGACTTTCACAGTGAAAGAAACTGACACTCTCCCTACCTACAGTTTTCTGTCCCTAGAAAAAATGTTTTTTTTAAGCACAATTTAGCACAAGGAGAATTCACTCACTGTCCTTCCAGGTCCCTGGAAACAAGGACTTTGACAGTGAAAGAAACTGACACTCTCCCTACCTACAGTTTTCTGTCCCTAGAAAAAATGTTTTTTTTAAGCACAATTTAGCACAAGGAGAATTCACTCACTGTCCTTCCAGGTCCCTGGAAACAAGGACTTTGACAGTGAAAGAAACTGACACTCTCCCTACCTACAGTTTTCTGTCCCTAGAAAAAATGTTTTTTTTAAGCACAATTTAGCACAAGGAGAATTCACTCACTGTCCTTCCAGGTCCCTGGAAACAAGGACTTTCACAGTGAAAGAAACTGACACTCTCCCTACTGTGACAGCAGGAAGGTAAAGTCACCTGGTTGCATCCAGGGGGGTAGATATATTTCGCCCAGATTCAGGCTTTACGCCGATTTGTACAACTAGGTGGAGAGTTGTATAAGGCTAGTGTGCTCATGGATGACTCATACCTCTAGGGAGAGGGCTGGGCGTCGTGCAGACAGGGAGTTGATGAGACCAGCTGAACCTTGTCAGCTCATTTAGGCCTCTATAAGAAACTCCCAGCTTCATTAGATGTTAGCTCATGCCTGGAAGCAGACCTGTGTGGACTGTCTAGGGAGAGTGAACCCCTGTGCGGTGAGAGAAAGCCTGTGTGGCTATATTTTGCTTGGACATTTAAAACCAGGGACTAGGACAGCACTAGGCTGATCCCAGTTGTTAGTTAGGAAACCTGTATGTTTAGTCAGAGGTCAAGTTGACCAGGATTTATTTTGTTTGTTTCTTTTGCTTTGCTGTGTTTTTGTCACTGTAAATAGAAAATAAACGGCACCTTTTTGATTTTGAAAACCACAACCTCCGTCTGCTGGGCCTGTTTTTGTGTGGGGAGCCCATCCCGGGGGTCACACACACCCGCTGCCGAGCTAACCCCCTCACACTACCTACAGTTTTCTGTCCCTAGAAAAAATGTTTTTTTTAAGCACAATTTAGCACAAGGAGAATTCACTCACTGTCCTTCCAGGTCCCTGGAAACAAGGACTTTGACAGTGAAAGAAACTGACACTCTCCCTACCTACAGTTTTCTGTCCCTAGAAAAAATGTTTTTTTTAAGCACAATTTAGCACAAGGAGAATTCACTCACTGTCCTTCCAGGTCCCTGGAAACAAGGACTTTGACAGTGAAAGAAACTGACACTCTCCCTACCTACAGTTTTCTGTCCCTAGAAAAAATGTTTTTTTTAAGCACAATTTAGCACAAGGAGAATTCACTCACTGTCCTTCCAGGTCCCTGGAAACAAGGACTTTGACAGTGAAAGAAACTGACACTCTCCCTACCTACAGTTTTCTGTCCCTAGAAAAAATGTTTTTTTTAAGCACAATTTAGCACAAGGAGAATTCACTCACTGTCCTTCCAGGTCCCTGGAAACAAGGACTTTCACAGTGAAAGAAACTGACACTCTCCCTACCTACAGTTTTCTGTCCCTAGAAAAAATGTTTTTTTTAAGCACAATTTAGCACAAGGAGAATTCACTCACTGTCCTTCCAGGTCCCTGGAAACAAGGACTTTGACAGTGAAAGAAACTGACACTCTCCCTACCTACAGTTTTCTGTCCCTAGAAAAAATGTTTTTTTTAAGCACAATTTAGCACAAGGAGAATTCACTCACTGTCCTTCCAGGTCCCTGGAAACAAGGACTTTGACAGTGAAAGAAACTGACACTCTCCCTACCTACAGTTTTCTGTCCCTAGAATAAATGTTTTTTTTAAGCACAATTTAGCACAAGGAGAATTCACTCACTGTCCTTCCAGGTCCCTGGAAACAAGGACTTTGACAGTGAAAGAAACTGACACTCTCCCTACCTACAGTTTTCTGTCCCTAGAAAAAATGTTTTTTTTAAGCACAATTTAGCACAAGGAGAATTCACTCACTGTCCTTCCAGGTCCCTGGAAACAAGGACTTTGACAGTGAAAGAAACTGACACTCTCCCTACCTACAGTTTTCTGTCCCTAGAAAAAATGTTTTTTTTAAGCACAATTTAGCACAAGGAGAATTCACTCACTGTCCTTCCAGGTCCCTGGAAACAAGGACTTTGACAGTGAAAGAAACTGACACTCTCCCTACCTACAGTTTTCTGTCCCTAGAAAAAATGTTTTTTTTAAGCACAATTTAGCACAAGGAGAATTCACTCACTGTCCTTCCAGGTCCCTGGAAACAAGGACTTTCACAGTGAAAGAAACTGACACTCTCCCTACCTACAGTTTTCTGTCCCTAGAAAAAATGTTTTTTTTAAGCACAATTTAGCACAAGGAGAATTCACTCACTGTCCTTCCAGGTCCCTGGAAACAAGGACTTTGACAGTGAAAGAAACTGACACTCTCCCTACCTACAGTTTTCTGTCCCTAGAAAAAATGTTTTTTTTAAGCACAATTTAGCACAAGGAGAATTCACTCACTGTCCTTCCAGGTCCCTGGAAACAAGGACTTTGACAGTGAAAGAAACTGACACTCTCCCTACCTACAGTTTTCTGTCCCTAGAATAAATGTTTTTTTTAAGCACAATTTAGCACAAGGAGAATTCACTCACTGTCCTTCCAGGTCCCTGGAAACAAGGACTTTGACAGTGAAAGAAACTGACACTCTCCCTACCTACAGTTTTCTGTCCCTAGAAAAAATGTTTTTTTTAAGCACAATTTAGCACAAGGAGAATTCACTCACTGTCCTTCCAGGTCCCTGGAAACAAGGACTTTGACAGTGAAAGAAACTGACACTCTCCCTACCTACAGTTTTCTGTCCCTAGAAAAAATGTTTTTTTTAAGCACAATATAGCACAAGCACAAAACACACTGACACTCTCCCTACCTATCCTTCTCTTTCCCTAAACTAAAGGAATCCAGGTTAAGCAAGAAAGAAATAAAAGTCACTGTCCCTGCCTATGCTGCTCTATCCCTGCTCCGGAACACACTACACTAGGCCGCCGTGCTGGCGGCCTTTTATAGTGTGGGGCGTGTACTAAACACCCTCAGCAATAATTGGCCACAGGCATCCTGCCTGTGGCCAATCATTGCTCTCCTCGCTGCCGGCGCTGTGATTGGCCAAGCATGCGGGGTCACAGTGCATGCTTGGCCAATCACAGCGCCTGGATGACACTGCGATGGCGTAGTGCATTGTGGGCCGTTCGCGTCACTCGAATTTGGCGCGAACGGCCCAAATCGTTCGATCTTTGTCGAACGATCGAACAGCCGATGTTCGAGTCGAACGTATGTTCGACTCGAACACGAAGCTCATCCCTACTCAGCACAACACCACGCATCCACTGCCCAAAAACACCTCCTCATTACTGGGGGAACACACCCGATGCAGTCCCGCAAGAGGAAAGAGGAAAGATATCACAAAAAGCTGATAGATTTCTTCACCATGCCAGCGACGGAGAGAGAGAAATGGCAAGATGGCACGCATCCACAGGCCTCCTCCTCATACACTGACTTGCCTGATGACAATCTGGACCCCTGGGCGGACGGAATAGCTCCACTACCGGGCAGCGAATCATCCCCACACAACCCTGCATCCCTCAGCCCAGCTAAATCACGGATGAGACTGGATCCAGCAGCGCAGGCCTCAAACGCTGGGAAGGACACTCTCCACCAGGACCAGGTAGGCCTCAACCTATCATCACCCATAGCACACTTCCCCACGTCTGGCCAGCCGGTCCTGGACACTACAATGATGAACATGCTCCTTTCACTACAGTCCTCCCTCATGCTGAACTTCTCAGCTATGATCAAAAGCTTCACTTCAGAGATGCAGGGCATGGGTGACAGGGTGCAGCACATTGAACATAAAATGGATGAATGCACCTCAAAAGTAAACAAGCTTATAGATGCATACAAGGAACAATTTGATGACACTGATTGGATTAAAGCAAAGCTCGCAGACCTCGAAGACCATTCGAGGAGAAATAATGTAAAGATAAGGGGTCCCTGATTCTATCCCCCCTGCTGACCTGCAAAAATACGCCGGCGATATGATTACCAAATTGCTCCCTGAGGTATCGCAGATCGAACGTATCATCGATCGCCTCCATCGTATACCTAAGCCTAAACATCTAAAGGCCTCAGTGCCCAGGGACGTCCTCATGAAAATTCACTTATTTCCTACAAAAGAGAAGTTGCTAGTGAAAGCCAGATCAAACCCAGAACTTCCAGCCCCATATAATGGGATACACCTGAATGCAGACCTCTCTCAATGCCCACTTAACATAAGGAGACAAATGAAAACAACCACTAAGGCCCTTAACAATCACAAGATTCCTTATAAATGGAGACACCCAGCCACCTTAGTAATTACCAACAACGACACGACAACCGTCATCTCTAACCCCAAGGACGGACTACAACTCCTTCATTCATGGGGCATTCTTCCGGGTCTTTCTACTGAGGAAAAGAAAACCCTTGCCGAGCCTCGGCTACAGGGTCCGCACCGAAAGGAATATCACAACCCTAGAGGGAAATGACTTACCTCACAACAACATAATCCTCCAGCGACCTATATCCCCAGTCCTCTGCCATGCTGAAATATAACTGTTCTGAACTTCCCCCCACGTTGTTTCGGTATAACTGGTTGAATATACTGACATTTTGAGTTATAGTTAAGACCTTTTTCGTTTCTTTTTGTGTTTTTTTTTTTTCTTTTCGCATATTACTGATCACACCGCAACTTGTCACCCATGGCTGTGGGACACAGTGACCTTCTGAACAGCGGCAGAGAGTGAATTACACAGACTAGTGGGCATAGGGCCATTTAGGCTCAATTGTATACTGTTAGTACTTTATATTGACTGTTTCCTTTTTACCAGTACAGCCAAAACAAGGTTCGTTCACTACAGGACTAATATACCCAGAGAAACCATGATTCCTGGAAGACTAATATCTGCAGACGCTCAGCTGAGGAACACAACTTCATCAACCAACAGTGAGTGTTACCACGCATCACATTACCCTCGCCAATCTCACAATGGCCATTAACATACTGACAATAAACGCAAAGGGCCTGAACTACCCAGCCAAAAGAGCTGTCTTATGGAAAACAGCGCTGTCACACGGCAGTGATGTCTTATGCGTCCAAGAAACGCACTTCGCTCAGGATGCTACCCCTAACTGTCAACATAAGTCTTTTCCACACGTTTACAAAGCATGCTACCCAAAGAAGCAAAGAGAAGTACTGATTGCCATCAGAGACACCCTATCCTTTCAGCTCTCTATCCTTTCAGCTCTTAAAAATGTACCTTGGACCCAGAAGGTCGTTATATAATTCTTGTGTGTACTATAGACAATGTCGCATATACAATAGTAAACCTGTACGCCCCGAATCACAGACAGATTCAGTTCCTTAAGCAGATAATGAAAGAAATACGGGAGGTCCAACATGGCCACCTGCTTATCTGTGGGGACTTCAACCTGGTACCTGACAATGACATGGACTCGTCTTCTGGACCCAAGCGCTTTATTTCTCCATTAACTTATTTTCTTTCAGATAATGATCTACATGAAGTTTGGAGGTGCTGTCATGCGACTAAAAGGGACTACACTTTCCTTTCCCCACGTCACAACACCTACTCTCGCATTGACCTCTTTTTATCAGATAAATGGTTACTGTAAAATATTAATGAAACCAAAATACACACCATCACCTGGTCAGACCACGCTCCTGTCAGCATCAAAATTGTAAACAAAAATTCCAAGCCCAAAGCCTTCATGTGGAGAGTCAACAACTCTATCCTGCAAAATGCAGAAAATATAACATATCTTTCCCAAAAACTGACAGAATTTTTCCTCAATAACAAAAGGTTTAGTGTCTGACCCGACGATACTGTTTAACACCCATAAATCTTATATGAGAGGGTTTTTCATACAATTAGGAGCCAAAATGAAAAGGAGAAGGATGCAGAGATTGGAAGTGTTGACAGCAAAGATAGCAGCAGCAGATCTACAAAACAAATCCAACCCTTCCCACATTCTCCAATCCCAAATATTTAAACTGCGCCACAAGCTACGATCATTACTCCTAGAGGGCTATGAATTGAATCTTAGGAAACTGAAAGCCAAATCCTTTGCCACTAGTAACAAAGCGGGGAAGGTATCAAAGGGCACAGAACGAAAACAAGAATAGCACATCTATTTCATCCTAATCCCCAGGCTATCGCGGACGCTTTTAGCTCCTACGATAGCGGCCTATATAATCTCAAAGAGGACAGTGACACCCATCAACACAACCAGGCTGAGATACAATCCTTCCTCAGCCTCATAAAGCTACCATCCTTAACGCCTGAACAATTATCACAACTCAATTTACCCTTTACGGATTCTGAAGTACAAACAGCGATTGGAAAATTACCCAATTCTAAATCCCCTGGTCCGGATGGATTCACGGGAGAATATTTTAAAGAATTTAATACAACTTTAGCTCCTTTTCTCTGCAGGCTTTTCAACCATGCTGCATCCTCCTCCACATTTCCAATGGAAATGCTATCAGCTCTCATTATCACACTACCCAAACCGGGCAAAGAACCAACTACTCCTCAAAATTTTCGCCCCATTTCGCTACTAAATATCAATCTTAAAGTATACGCCAAACTAATTGCAAATAGACTCATTGATATCCTACCATCCCTTGTTCACAAGGACCAAACAGGTTTTACTAAAGGTCGCCAAACGTCTGACGCTACTAGACGACTGATAAACATCATCCACCACACAACCTCGACCGGAACGCCTTCACTGCTTCTATCTTTGGACGCAGAGAAGGCATTCGAAAGAGTGAACTGGACATACCTTTCCATGGTACTGCAAAAATTTGGATTTGGGGGACGTATCCTCCACGCCATACTAGCTTTATACTCTTAAGGCCTATTGATTACAGGCTTCTGGTGAGTTTGACCCCCTGGGGGAGTGTGCTTCACGAGGTGGAAAGTCGGATGTTTATTCTGGTGGAAGGTGCACACTGAATTTACTGCTCTTATCATCACCCTTGATATCTTTGAACTTTACCCACTATCATTGCTGCACAAAGACTATTGACTGTCGTGTTTATCACACAGATTATTTTAGCGCTGTTTTAGTATCCGTTTAATTCAGAGCATTTGACTGTTTTAATACTGTACTACTTATTTTTATCTTTATATTTTAAACAGCTGCTTAGCCATATTCCTTATATTTTTATATCATTTTGGAATATTTATCTTATATTTATTATCTTATTATCTGAGTGGTGTACTGCAGGCCGAATATACACTCTTTATTTATTTTTGTGATTTCTCTTCTCGGCAGCTATGGACTAGGGATGAGCCAAAGACCCCCGGGTTCGGTTCGCACCAGAACCTGCGAACGGACCGAAAGTTCGCACGAACGTTAGAACCCTATTAAATACAATGGATGCGAACGTTCAAAATCTAAAGTGCTAATTATAACGACTATTATGCATGTTATTGTCCTAAAAAGGGTTTGGGAACCCGGGTTCTGCACCAGGGGACATGTATCAATGCAAAAAGAAGTTTTCAAAACTGCCGTTTTTCGGGAGCAGTCATTTTAATGATGCATAAAGTGAAAAAAAAAGTAAAATATTCCTTTAAATATCGTACCTGGGGGGTGTCTAAATTATGCCTGTGAAGTGGCACGTGTTTCCCGTGTTTAGAACTGTCCCTGCACAAAATGACATTTCTAAAGGAAAAAAAGCCATTTAAAACTGCTTGCGGCTTTAATGTAATGTCTGGTCCCGGTAATATGGATGAAAATCTTTAAGAAAAATGGCATAGCTAAACCATCACCCCCCCCCCCTTACCCCAGCCCATTACCAGCCCCTTTGGGTCTTGTATGGATATTAAGGGGAACCCCGCACACAAAATAAAAAAGGCCCTATATACTCTGAACAGCCGTATACAGCCGGTGCATACAAGACAGGGACTGTAGGTTTGTTCTTATGTAGAATCTGTTTGTAATTTTGAACAGGTACATTGTTTAAGTGTAGCTCCAGCCAAAAAATCTATTTTTAAGCTTTTTGGAAAACATAGGGAAGGGTTATCACCCCTGTAACATTTGTTTTGCTGTCTGTGCCCCTGTTCAGAACATTTCACCTCACTTTCCGTTCCAATGACAAATGTTTTTGAAAAGTGGGGTTTTTATTGAAACAAGGATTGGTGATAAAGCATCAGTAGAGAGGAGACACCTTTTTCCCATATTAACTCTTACAGGAGAGAATTTCCATTCCTAGGGGTAGATTTCCTCTCACTTCCTGTTGTCTCCTTCCGTTTGCAAGTAGGAGTCGTTCGTAAGTTGGATGTTTGAAAGTAGGGGCCTGCTCTATATACTCTGCTGAAATTTGCCCCTTACATGTTGTTGTTGCCACAACACTGTAAGCCTTCACAGTTACTCTTGGTGGGCGCATGAATGGGCCCTGCTGTGAATTATTAGATCAAGAATTGTAATTGCATGCCCCTGTTGAACAGGGGCTGAAAAATTGGGCCTTTGGTGGTGGTGGTGTTGACACAACACTGTAAGGCCTCACAGTTACTCTTGGTGGGCGCAGGAATGGGCCCTGCTGTGAATTATTAGATCAAGAATTGTAATTACATGCCCCTTTTAAACAGGGGCAGAAAAATTGGGCCTTAGGCACTGGTGCCACAACACTGCAACCCCTCACAGATACTGTACTTGGAGCACAGCAATGAGCCCTGTTGCAAAGTATTGCATCAAAAATTGTAATTACATGCCCCTGTTAAACAGGGGCTGAAAAATTGGGTCTTAGGCACTGGTGCTGGTGCCACGACACTGCAACCTTTCCCAGATACTCTAGTTGGAGTGCAGGAATGAGCCCTGCTGCAAAGCATTGAAAAAAAAATTGTAATTACATGCCCCTGTTAAACAGGGGCTGAAAAATTGGGCATTAGGCACTGGTGGCGGCACCCAGAAACAAAAATGTTCTTCCAAGCTATCATCATCAATCGGATCATTGAGGAGGAGGAGGATAGTCAGTCAACATAACAGGACAGTCACTCAGCATCAGCATCAGTCTTGAAGGGATGTGACATTTGAAAATAAATTAGTCTGTTATATCAGCTTCAGGTGTTTGGTAGCTGGTGGTGATCCAAGACTGGTTCATCTTTATGAAAGTCAGTCGATCAACCGAGTCGGTGGACAGGCGCACCCTGTGATCCGTGACAAATCCTCCAGCAGCACTGAATGTGCGTTCTGAAAGAACGCTGGATGCAGGACAGGCCAGTAGCTCAATTGCATACTGTGCAAGCTCTGGCCAGTGATCCATCCTCAAGACCCAGTAAGCCAGAGGATTTTCGGTGGGGAAGGTGTCCAAGTCTGACCTTGCCCCTAGGTATTCCTGCACCATGTATATCAGACGCTGGCGATGGTTGCTGGAACCGATCATACCTTGGGGCTGCGGACTAAAGAATTGTCTGAACGCATCGGTCAGACGGCCACCTTCCCCACCGCTCCTTCTTTGACTGACTGAAGCCTCAGCAACTTGTTGTCCAGGACCAGGAGTTTGTAACCTCCCAGTCTCTGGGAACGCGTTGCACAGACCTTTCTGCAAGGCCTCCCGGAGTTGTCTCATCCTCTGCTCCCTCTGCGACGGTAAGATAAGGTCCGCAACCTTACCCTTGTACCGTGGATCAAGGAGAGTGGCCAGCCAGTAATGGTCCCTCTCCTTGATCCGAAGAATACGAGGATCCTTCCGCAGACTTTGCAGGATCAGGGAGGCCATGCAGCGTAGGTTAGCTGAGGCATTCGGTCCGGAGTCCTCTGGGTCACTAAGGACGACATGATCCGCAGCCACCTCCTCCCAGCCACGTACAAGTCCACGGGTTTCTTGGGACTGTAAATCATCCCTAAAAGACTGCTGCTGATGATGCTGAGTGCCAGGCTCCACCTCCATGCTGACACAATCCTCCTCCTCCTCTTCCTGTGCGATGGGTGGGACAGAAGGAACACTGTCTGGGTAAAGGGGGCCTTGAGAGGCAAGGAAGTCCTCCTCTTCCTGCCTCTGTTCAGCCTAAAGTGCCCTGTCCATTATTCCACGCAGCGTATGTTCCAACAGGTGGACAAGAGGTACAGTGTCACTGATGCATGCACTGTCACTGCTCACCATCCTCGTGGCCTCCTCAAATGGTGCCAGGACAGTGCATGCATCCCTGATCATGCCCCACTGGCGTTTTGAAAAAAAACCCGAGCTCCCTGACCCTGTCCTGGTGCCGTAGTCGCACAGGTACTCATTGATAGCCCTCTGCTGCATGTGCAGCCGCTGCAGCATGGCCAACATTGAGTTCCACCTGGTGGGCATGTCACATATAAGGCGGTTCTTGGGCAGGTTCAACTCCTTTTGCAGCTCAGCCAGGCGAGCACTGGCATTATAAGATCTGCGGAAATGCACACAGACTTTCCTGGCCTGCCTCAGGACATCCTGTAAGCCCGGGTGCCTGCCCAAGAACCTCTGCACCACCAGGTTAAGTATGTGAGCCACACAGGGCACATGGGTCAGTTGTCCCTGTCGGAGGGCGAAGAGGAGGTTGGTGCCATTGTCGCAAACCACCATTCCTGGCTTAAGCTGGCGTGACGTCAACCACCTCTGTCCACGACCAGGAGTTTGTAACCTCCCAGTCTCTGGGAACGCGTTGCACAGACCTTTCTGCAGGGCCTCCCGGAGTTGTCTCATCCTCTGCTCCCTCTGCGACGGTAAGATAAGGTCCGCAACCTTACCCTTGTACCGTGGATCAAGGAGAGTGGCCAGCCAGTAATGGTCCCTCTCCTTGATCCGAAGAATACGAGGATCCTTCCGCAGACTTTGCAGGATCAGGGAGGCCATGCAGCGTAGGTTAGCTGAGGCATTCGGTCCGGAGTCCTCTGGGTCACTAAGGACGACATGATCCGCAGCCACCTCCTCCCAGCCACGTACAAGTCCACGGGTTTCTTGGGACTGTAAATCATCCCTAAAAGACTGCTGCTGATGATGCTGAGTGCCAGGCTCCACCTCCATGCTGACACAATCCTCCTCCTCCTCCTCCTCTTCCTGTGCGATGGGTGGGACAGAAGGAACACTGTCTGGGTAAAGGGGGCCTTGAGAGGCAAGGAAGTCCTCCTCTTCCTGCCTCTGTTCAGCCTAAAGTGCCCTGTCCATTATTCCACGCAGCGTATGTTCCAACAGGTGGACAAGAGGTACAGTGTCACTGATGCATGCACTGTCACTGCTCACCATCCTCGTGGCCTCCTCAAATGGTGCCAGGACAGTGCATGCATCCCTGATCATGCCCCACTGGCGTTTTGAAAAAAAACCCGAGCTCCCTGACCCTGTCCTGGTGCCGTAGTCACACAGGTACTCATTGATGGCCCTCTGCTGCATGTGCAGCCGCTGCAGCATGGCCAACGTTGAGTTCCACCTGGTGGGCATGTCACATATAAGGCGGTTCTTGGGCAGGTTCAACTCCTTTTGCAGCTCAGCCAGGCGAGCACTGGCATTATAAGATCTGCGGAAATGCACACAGACTTTCCTGGCCTGCCTCAGGACATCCTGTAAGCCCGGGTGCCTGCCCAAGAACCTCTGCACCACCAGGTTAAGTATGTGAGCCACACAGGGCATATGGGTCAGTTGTCCCTGTCGGAGGGCGAAGAGGAGGTTGGTGCCATTGTCGCAAACCACCATTCCTGGCTTAAGCTGGCGTGGCGTCAACCACCTCTGTCCACGACCAGGAGTTTGTAACCTCCCAGTCTCTGGGAACGCGTTGCACAGACCTTTCTGCAGGGCCTCCCGGAGTTGTCTCATCCTCTGCTCCCTCTGCGACGGTAAGATAAGGTCCGCAACCTTACCCTTGTACCGTGGATCAAGGAGAGTGGCCAGCCAGTAATGGTCCCTCTCCTTGATCCTAAGAATACGAGGATCCTTCCACAGACTTTGCAGGATCAGGGAGGCCATGCAGCATAGGTTAGCTGAGGCATTCGGTCCGGAGTCCTCTTTGTCACTAAGGACGACATGATCCGCAGCCACCTCCTCCCAGCCACGTACAAGTCCACGGGTTTCTTGGGACTGTAAATCATCCCTAAAAGACTGCTGCTGATGATGCTGAGTGCCAGGCTCCACCTCCATGCTGACACAATCCTCCTCCTCCTTCTCTTCCTGTGCGATGGGTGGGACAGAAGGAACACTGTCTGGGTAAAGGGGGCCTTGAGAGGCAAGGAAGTCCTCCTCTTCCTGCCTCTGTTCAGCCTAAAGTGCCCTGTCCATTATTCCACACAGCGTATGTTCCAACAGGTGGACAAGAGGTACAGTGTCACTGATGCATGCACTGTCACTGCTCACCATCCTCGTGGCCTCCTCAAATGGTGCCAGGACAGTGCATGCATCCCTGATCATGCCCCACTGGCGTTTTGAAAAAAAACCCGAGCTCCCTGACCCTGTCCTGGTGCCGTAGTCGCACAGGTACTCATTGATGGCCCTCTGCTGCATGTGCAGCCGCTGCAGCATGGCCAACGTTGAGTTCCACCTGGTGGGCATGTCACATATAAGGCGGTTCTTGGGCAGGTTCAACTCCTTTTGCAGCTCAGCCAGGCGAGCACTGGCATTATAAGATCTGCGGAAATGCACACAGACTTTCCTGGCCTGCCTCAGGACATCCTGTAAGCCCGGGTGCCTGCCCAAGAACCTCTGCACCACCAGGTTAAGTATGTGAGCCACACAGGGCACATGGGTCAGTTGTCCCTGTCGGAGGGCGAAGAGGAGGTTGGTGCCATTGTCGCAAACCACCATTCCTGGCTTAAGCTGGCGTGGCGTCAACCACCTCTGTCCACGACCAGGAGTTTGTAACCTCCCAGTCTCTGGGAACGCGTTGCACAGACCTTTCTGCAGGGCCTCCCGGAGTTGTCTCATCCTCTGCTCCCTCTGCGATGGTAAGATAAGGTCCGCAACCTTACCCTTGTACCGTGGATCAAGGAGAGTGGCCAGCCAGTAATGGTCCCTCTCCTTGATCCTAAGAATACGAGGATCCTTCCGCAGACTTTGCAGGATCAGGGAGGCCATGCAGCGTAGGTTAGCTGAGGCATTCGGTCCGGAGTCCTCTGGGTCACTAAGGACGACATGATCCGCAGCCACCTCCTCCCAGCCACGTACAAGTCCACGGGTTTCTTGGGACTGTAAATCATCCCTAAAAGACTGCTGCTGATGATGCTGAGTGCCAGGCTCCACCTCCATGCTGACACAATCCTCCTCCTCCTCCTCTTCCTGTGCGATGGGTGGGACAGAAGGAACACTGTCTGGGTAAAGGGGGCCTTGAGAGGCAAGGAAGTCCTCCTCTTCCTGCCTCTGTTCTGCCTAAAGTGCCCTGTCCATTATTCCACGCAGCGTATGTTCCAACAGGTGGACAAGAGGTACAGTATCACTGATGCATGCACTGTCACTGCTCACCATCCTCGTGGCCTCCTCAAATGGTGCCAGGACAGTGCATGCATCCCTGATCATGCCCCACTGGCGTTTTGAAAAAAACCTGAGCTCCCTGACCCTGTCCTGGTGCCGTAGTCGCACAGGTACTCATTGATGGCCCTCTGCTGCATGTGCAGCCGCTTCAGCATGGCCAACGTTGAGTTCCACCTGGTGGGCATGTCACATATAAGGCGGTTCTTGGGCAGGTTCAACTCCTTTTGCAGCTCAGCCAGGCGAGCACTGGCATTATAAGATCTGCGGAAATGCACACAGACTTTCCTGGCCTGCCTCAGGACATCCTGTAAGCCCGGGTACCTGCCCAAGAACCTCTGCACCACCAGGTTAAGGATGTGAGCCACACAGGGCACATGGGTCAGTTGTCCCTGTCAGAGGGTGGAGAGGAGGTTGGTGCCATTGTCGCAAACCACCATTCCTGGCTTAAGCTGGCATGGCGTCAACCACCTCTTGGCCTGCCCCTGCAGAACAGACAGAACCTCTGCCCAAGTGTGGCTCCTGTCCCCCAAACACACCAGCGCAAGCACGGCATGGCATCTTTTTGCCTGCGTACTTGCGTAGCCCCTTGAACGCCTACGGAGCACCGCTGGTTCCGAGGACAAAGCACAGGAAGAGGCCATGGAGGAAGAAGAAGAGGAGGGGGTGGAGGAGAGAGGTGTGTCACAACCAGTAGTAGCATTTTGGAGGCGTGGCGGTGGAACAACCTCCAACACTACTGCACCTTGTCCTGCATCCTTCCCAGCTGCCAAAAGAGTGACCCAATGGGCCGTGAAAGAAAGGTAACGTCCCTGTCCATGCCTGCTGGACCATATGTCAGCGGTAAATTGCACCTTACCGCTGACCACCCTGTCCAGCGAGGCCAAGACATTGCCTTCCGCATGCCGGTAGAGAGCCGGAATTGCCTTCCGTGAGAAAAAGTGGCGTTTGGGAACCTCCCACTGAGGAACCGCACATTGCACAAACTCACGGAAGGGGGCCGAGTCTACCAACTGAAAAGGCAGCAGTTGAAGCGCTAGCAATTTAGCCAAGCTAGCATTCAACCGCTGGGCATGTGGATGGCTGGGAGTGAACTTCTTTCGATGGTCCAGCAGCTGGGGCAGGGAAATTTGCCTGATAGAATCTGACATCGGTGTACTCCTAGCAGAGTGCCCGCAAGTACTTGGCTGTGACACACCTAATTCTACAACTTCATTCCTCTCAGTGCAGGTTTCAGAGAGGACTGAAGATATAGTGGGGTTGGAGATCCCAGCTGATGCGGTGCAAGGAGAGGTCTGCTTTGTTCTTTGGTGTGGGTCTTTAAGGTAGGCTTGCCAACGAGTTGCATGGCAGGTCAACATATGTCTGATCAAGCATGTGGTGCCCAAGCGGCTGATGTTTTGGCCACGCGATATACGCTTGAGACATATGTTGCAAACAGCAGCTGTGCGATCTGATGCACTCGACTCAAAAAAGGCCCACACCAAAGAACTTTTTGATTAACGGGCAGAGGCAGCGCCCTGCACAGGCGGAGCTCTGCGGTGTGATTCCATCGGTGTGCTGCCCTTACGCTGGCCCCCCGAGGGCATCCTGCCTCATTGGAGATGTGCCTCCTCATCCTCCTCCTCCTCTCTCCTATTAGGCACCCATGTGGAGTCAGTGACCTCATCATCCCCTCCCTCCTCATCACTGGAGCCAATCTGGCAGTATGCTGCAGCTGCTGGAACATGACTGCCAGATTGGTGTCCTTCTTGAGCATCCCCTCTATCTGCTCTCACGCTACTGCCTTCCTCTAGCTGGGTATCATCATCAGACCCTTCTAAACGCTGGGCATCCTCCTGGAGCATGTACCCAACACTGTGCTCAAACAGTTCAAGGGACTCCTCAGGAGGACATGGTGGGTCTAGGGAAGGAGTGACTGATGATGACATTGAAACCAGGGAAGAGGACGTTTTGGCAGCTGCTTTGCCAGTACCCTGAGCCTGGGTGAGAGAGGATGAGGAGGATGAGGAGGGCTTGGTCATCCACTCTACCAAGTCTTCGGCATGATGCGGCTCAACACGTCCAGCTGCCGAAAAGAAGGACAAGCGTATCCCATGGCCACGTGCTGATGGCGATGCACCGCGTCCACGACCAGCACTGTTGTCTCTAGACACAGAGCCTGCTTGCCCTCTTTTATTGGCTCCTGACTGTCTGCCTCTCCTTGTTTGCCTTCCAGACATTCTAATGGCCTGCAGGGAGATGGGAAAACCAGCAATAAGGCCTAGCTTCTGGAGTATATTTTGCAGGAAGCACACTACGCCCGCTGTAAATGCTGCAAATGCCTGTTGGTGTAACACACCAGGAAAACACAGCAATACGGGCTAGCTTCAGAAGTATATTTTGCAGGAATCACACTACGCCTGCTGTAAGTGCTGCAAATGCCTGTTGGTGTAACACACCAGGAAAACACAGCAATAAGGCCTAGCTTCAGGAATATATTTTGCAGGAATCACACTACGCCTGCTGTAAGTGCTGCAAATGCCTGTTGGTGTAACACACCAGGAAAACACAGCAATACGGGCTAGCTTCAGGTGTATAATGTGCAGGAGGCACACTCCGCCCGCTGTAAGTGCTGCAAATGCCTGTTAGTGTAACACACCAGGAAAACACAGCAATAAGGTCTAGCTTCAGGTGTATAATGTGCAGGAGGCTTAGCAACAATGACACTGACACTGTCCCCTGCCTATCCTTCTCTCTCCCTGCACACAAGGTTTATCAAAGAATATGACACTGACACTCTCCCTGCCTATCCTTCTCTCTCCCTGCACACAAGGTTTAGTAAAGAATATGACACTGACACTGTCCCCTGCCTATCCTTCTCTCTCCCTGCACACAAGGTTTATCAAAGAATATGACACTGACACTCTCCCTGCCTATCCTTCTCTCTCCCTGCACACAAGAATAGCACAAAGAATATCAACACTGTCCCTGCCTATCCTTCTCTTTCCCTGGGCCGGAACACACTACACAAGGCCGCCGCGCTGGCGGCCTTTTATAGTGTGGGGCGTGTGCTAAACCCCCTGAGCTATAATTGGCCACAGGCAACCTGCCTGTGGACCATTATGGCTCTCCTAGCTGCCGGCACTGTGATTGGCCAAGCATGCGGGGTCAGGATTGCACTGCGATGGCGCAGTGTATTGTGGGCCGTTCGCGTCACTTGAATTTGGCGCGAATGGCCCAAATCGTTCGATGTTCGCCGAACGATCAAACAGCCGATGTTTGAGTCGAACGTATGTTCGACTCGAACACCGAGCTCATCCCTACTATGGACGCCCTACAGTTCCTCAGTAGTAGAAACATTGATATAAACAATGTATTTGCTGTTAACGAGCAAACAACTGCACAGGCTAATTACAATGGGGCAATTACTGCTCTAGGTAACACTCTAGAGAAACAAGTTAGAACATGGTGGGATTTTTGCACTTCAAAGCAATATAGTAAAGAAAAGATTATTATTAGAAGTCTTAGATGGGAAGTAGTATTAGCTAAATACAAATTCTCAACCTGTCACAAATTTATCTTCAGCGACGATTGACAGTGGCCTACGTAACAAATCACTTTTTAACCCTCTCAATGCTGCTAATTAGCAGGTTGATGTTTTTAAAGGGCTTGTTTTAAGAGATTTGGAGGGCCTCATTCCTAAAAAAGATGTAAATCCAAGACACATACAAGAAGGTATTGAACAATTGGAAAAAAGGAAAGATGTGATTATAAGACCAGCGGATAAAGGTGGAGGTGTTGTGATTCTGACTAAGGATAATTATCATAACCATCTGAATGACATGTTGATGGGTACAGATACTTACCAGAAGCTGGAAAAGGATCCAACCACACAATATGAAGAAGAATTGAAAGTATTGGTCGAACTGGGATACTCAACAGGATTTTTAACTAACAAAGAGAGGAAATACTTAGTACCCAGTAGCAGTAGAATACCGACCATCTATACCCTCCCAAAGATCCATAAAGATACAAATTGCCCTCCTGGTAGACCGATAGTCAATGGGATCGGGTCAATCACATCTCGGATAGGAAAGTATCTGGATCTATTCTTACAGAAGAGTGTAGTGCAAATGAAAGCTTACTTAAGGGATACAAAAAACCTATTACAACTCCTCCATGAGATTGATCTCTCTGGAAGAAATTAAGTGTATTTAGTAACAGCGGACGTATCGTCACTGTATACTATAATCCAACACGACAATGCACTTCTTGCACTCAATTGAGCCCTATGCCAAAGAGATGACTTGACACATAATCATAAAGTCTTTTTAAGAAATGCTTTAGACTTTTGTCTTAGTCATAACTACTTTTGGTACAGTGGCAACTTCTACTCCCAGAAACGCGGTGTTGCTATGGGCGCAAAGTTCGCCCCAAGCATAGCAAACCTATTCATGGGAGAATGGGAGGACAAAAAAATATTTTCTACTAAGAGGGATGAACTATTATTATACAGAAGATATATAGATGACCTCTTCTTTGTTTGGTCTGGAACAACAACATCACTTAATTAATTTTTGAATGAACTAAATCACAATACCAGTAATATCATGTTGACTACAGAATCTAGTAACATGAATATACATTTTCTTGACGTCAATATCTTTAGACAAGGCGATAAACGATGTACTAAGGTATACTTTAAGCCGACTGATGCAAACAATTATCTGCCTATCCAAAGTGGACACCACCCTATGTGGTTGAGGAATATACCTAAAAGTCAACTAACTAGAATTCGTAGAAACTGTACAAAAGATGTTGATTTTAATTCACAGGCCATCACTATAAAGAAAAAAATTGTTGAAAAGGTATACTGTGAAGGGAACTTGGACCAGATTATTGAGAGTGTTGCTATGGTTCCTAGAGAGAGACTGTTGGAGGATGTGACCCAACCCTCTGGCTCTAATAGTCAAGAATGGAGCTTCATCTCCGGATACCATTCCCAGTGCAAGGAAGTTGAGGAAATATTTGGGGCCCATTGATGGACAGAACTCTCAAACCTGCTCTACCACTTAAACCTTGATTCGTATACAGAAGAGCCTCTAACTTTGCGGATAAGATAATTAAAAAGGTAATTGACCCTCCAAGCAGACCGGCCTCGTTCTGGGATAAGAATGGATTCTATGCGTGTAGGAAATGCCGTGCGTGAAAAGAAGTGAGCAGACCATTAAGAGCCCTAGATACATTCAGATCCACCTCTAACAATAAAGAATTCAAAGTCAAAGAATTCATTACTTGCAACACGGCATATGTAGTATACGCCCTCCAATGTCCATGTGGGTTGATTTATATAGGCCGCACTAAAAGACTTTTAAGAATACGAATCACAGAACATGTCGCTAATATCAAAATTGGTTTTAAGGATCACAATATATGACTTAATTTCAAGATCCACCACAATCAGGACCCCTCAGGGTTAAAATTTTGGGGGATAGATCACTTAATACCACACTGGAGGGGCTCTAACTTAGTGAGAGAACTATCTAGATGAGAAACCCAGTGGATATTTTTGGTTGACACATTAATGCCTAAAGGGTTAAATGTCGATTTAGACATAAACTGCTTCATTAGTGACTATTAATTTTATTCTGTACCACTGACTAATACATTACATATTACTATAATATGATGCCACTTCTCATCATTTAGTAGTGAGCTATACCTAGTTATTTGAGTATTATAATTTTATATAAATACAGATATTTAAATAATTTTTATATATATATATATATATATATATATATATATATATATATATATATATATATATTACCTCTATTTTTTATGTTTTTTATACTAGTTTTTAGGAATGATTTTAATTTTTATGATACACAATATATCCCTTTTATCTAATTGCATATCGCTTTTATGTGTAATTTTAGTTTCCTTTTTATACATATACTTTGTATGGCCATGTGCAATCAATACTAAATCCCCACCTGCAAGGGGGCTATAAGGGGTTAATGTATACAGCGATTCTGTGTAATCATTACTATCATTACTAATATTATTATATTTTCTTTGATTGCCCCGTGATATGCATTTATTAGTTATATGCTTGTTACCCGCCTATTTTAATTTTAATGCTAGCTTTATTAACATATGTGCTTATATGATTGCCACTATTAGCTTGTGTTCCCCTGCTCCCGGAGCGTGCTGAGCCAATGGGCGCCTTGCTTTGGCCGCAGTGACTTGCACGGTCACTTATTGCTATGTGCGCCTGAATGGCTGACTTGCCTGGAGCTGGGATATTTAAACCCTGCGTGATGACGTGCGGTCACGCCCTTTGTTGAAGTCGGATATGACGAAACGTGTAAGGGCGCGACCCGCATGACATCCCGGAAGTGACGCCTGCGCTCCACCACCTTACCCTACCCGAAAGTATTTGCGGTGTCTGCAAGGAGACACACGCGGATTCGCTGGGACGGCAAGATTGCGGCGATAGCGCCCTCTTGGGCCACTTGATATGCTTGACTTATTATTTTATTGTGTACGTAGATATTATGTAGGGATCCTTTGGTTTCATGGGGAATACGTTTAAAATTAACAGAATTACACTATGTGCAATATCTTCTGTGTTTTTGTGACGTTTATTGGAGCCGTTTTTCCTGTGGATCTCTGTGGATAGTGAGGTTAAGAGCGAATTGACTGAGGAACACTTACTCTTAAGGCCTATTGATTACAGGCTTCTGGTGAGTTTGACCCCCTGGGGGAGTGTGCTTCACGAGGTGGAAAGTCGGATGTTTATTCTGGTGGAAGGTGCACACTGAATTTACTGCTCTCATCATCACCCTTGATATCTTTGAACTTTACCCACTATCATTGCTGCACAAAGACTATTGACTGTTGTGTTTATCACACAGATTATTTCCATTTTAGCGCTGTTTTAGTATCCATTTAATCCAGAGCATTTGACTGTTTTAATACTGTACTACTTATTTTTATACTCTAACCCGTCTGCAAAAAGTACCGTATTTATCGGCATATAACACGCACAGGCGTATAACACGCACCCTAACTTTAAGAGGGAAGTTTCAGGAAAAAACCTCCTACAGCCCCCTGCGTATAACACGCAGGCACAGTTTACCCTCTATTTTCAGGGTAAAAAAGTGAGTGTTATGCCGCGTACACACGATCGATTTTTTCGACGGTGAAAACACTGTCGAGAAAATCGACGTTAAAAACGAGGAACAGCTTGTTCCCCCCACACACGGCCGTTTTAAATGTCATTTTTTTTTTGGTCGAAAAAAACGACCGTGTGTGGGCTCCGCGGCAGTGTTTCCCTATGGGAAACACTGCCGCGGAAAACATGTAGAAAAAAACGACGAGAAAAATTAGAACATGTTCTAATTTTTCTCGTCGTTTTTAATGCCGTTTTTCTCGTCGAAAAAAACGACAGAAAGCCCACAGACGATCGTTTTTCTCGTCGAATGGGAAAAATGTCGTTTTTCTCAACGAGAAAAACGGCCGTGTGTACGCGGCATCATACACCAATACATTATATATATCAAACCTACTATCCACTCCATTCCACATAACAAATGGCACGCAACAGGGCTGCCCCCTCTCCCCTCCAAATCCACAAAATAAGCCTCTTTGCGGACAACGTATTAATAATGATGACCGACCCGTCATGTTCTCTGTCCGGTGACACGCAATCTCCTACAACAACAGTTCCCATTTTCATGGGCGAAATCAAGTATTCCCTACCTAGGTATCAACCTTACCAGCTCTACAAAATCCCTATTTACACATAATTACATTCCTATGCAAACCAAAATTCAAAATAACCTTCACAAAATGGACAAATTAGAATTCTCATGGTGGGGTAGACTAGCTGCATTTAAGATGATCCAACTCCCCCAAATTCTCTATCTCTTCCGGTACCTTCCAATTTATCCCTAACAGCTACTTTAGATCCTTACAAACTATATTGGCCAGATTCATTTGGAAAGGGAAAAAATCTAGATGCTCACATACTAAATTGATAAAACATAGATTATTCGGTGGAGTAGGCTATGTAGATTTCCAAGACTATTTTTCAGCCTCAGTTTTGACCCAATTGTGAGAATGGTTCCTTCCTGCACTCTTGACCACGTGGAGAGCTATAGAATCAACTTACAGCACATTTGGCCCAACAACTCTATGGTTGTTCAGCGCCCAATTAGGACAGAGGACCCCATCTCATCTACCACCCTTGATGCTAATTTCTATCCAAACATGGCTCAACTTACTAGCACACAAGCACTCGTCTGAACCGACAGTTACTATGGACATTCCAATAGAGGTTCTGAAACACACGATCGATCATTTCTACATCACATCATGGCGGGAAAAGGGTATTAAGCACATACGGAACTTATACACCAAGAGCTCTCTAAAACCCTTTGCACATCTTCAGGAAGAATTCAACATACCTCAAACAAGTTTCTATCAATACTTACAAGTTAAACATAGTCTACAGATATTTTCAGCACACCTACATACTATCCAAACACCAGCATGGCTATTCCTGTCCTCCAGTAATCCACAGAAAAAGGGAATAACAATGTTCTACAACCTATTCCAACAAAAAACAAACCTTTGTTAAAAGATCTACAACAATCATTTACACCATTCCAGTGGCATAAAGCATGCAAAATCACTCAGAAAGCGTCCAACTGCTCCACACTATGGGAGCTATCAGTCAAAATAACACTGCAGTGGTACTACACCCCCGCTGTACTTTCAAAATTTAGCACTCAAGTCTCTAACACCTGTTGGAGACATTGTGGATCTCAAGGAAATCTCCTACACACACTTTGGAGCTGCCCTAAGCTTCTTCCTTACTGGGACAGTGTGTTTAACCACTTAACGACCGCCCACTGTATATATACGTCGGCAGAATGGCACGGACAGGCACAATCACGTACCTGTACGTGCCTACCTTCGTATGGGTGGGGGGTCCGATCGGACCCCCCTCCGGTACAGTGAGCGGCCGGGATCGCTTCGGGGGCGATCCGTGGTGAGGGGGCCGCCATTCGATTCTGGCCACCCCCTCGCGATCGCTCCCGGCGAATGAAAAGCTTCCTCTGCCTGTGTAATGTTTACACAGGCAGGAGGAAGTGATGTCATCTTTCATGCGGCGCTCACATATACCGAGCGCCGCATGAGAGAAGACATCAGGTTAGTGCACTAAACAGCACACTGACACCAGGACACATAGGCACACGATCGCCCCCCCAGACACCCCCAGATCACCCCCCAGATCACCCCCCAGTCCCAGTGTCACTGATTGCAGTGACCATTTATTTACTGATCACTGCAATCAGTGACATTTGTGACTGTAAAAGTGTCAGGTTTAGGTCCAGTGTAGCCCCCTAACCCCCCCTAATAAAGGTTTAACCCCTTGATCACCCCCCAGGTAACCCTTTCACCACTGTCACTAAGCGATCGTTTTTCTGATCGCTGTCTTAGTGTCGGTGATGCCGATAGGTAGCCAGTTATTTTTTTTAGGTTCGCCGCAGGTTTTTATAGCATCAGGTACCCCCATATATTACCTAATAAAGGTTTAACCCCTTGATCGCCCCCCCAGCTAACCCTTTCACCCCCTTTTGCCTGTGTCACTAAGCAATCGTTTTTCTGATCGCTGTCTTAGTGTCGGTGATGCCGATAGGTAGCCAGTTATTTTTTTTAGGTTCGCCGCAGGTTTTTATAGCGTCAAGTACCCCCATATATTACCTAATAAAGGTTTAACCCCTTGATCGCCCCCCCCAGCTAACCCTTTCACCCCCTTTTGCCAGTGTCACCAAGCGATCGTTTTTCTGATCGCTGTCTTAGTGTCAGTGATGCCGATAGGTAGCCAGTTTTTTTTTTTAGGTTCGCCGCAGGTTTTTATAGCGTCAGGTACCCCCATATATTACCTAATAAAGGTTTAACCCCTTGATTGCCCCCCAGCTAACCCTTTCACCCCCTTTTGCCAGTGTCACCAAGCGATCGTTTTTCTGATCGCTGTCTTAGTGTCGGTGATGCCGATAGGTAGCCAGTTATTTCTTTTAGGTTCGCCGCAGGTTTTTATAGCGCCAGGTACCCCCATATATTATCTAATAAAGGTTTTAACCCCCTAATTGCCCCTAGTTAACCCTTTCACCAGTGATCACTGTATAAGTGTTACTGGTGACACTGGTTAGCCAGTTAGTTATTTTGTTATTTAGGTTCCCCGTCAGGTTTTTATATAGCGTCAGGTACCCCCATATATTACCTAATAAAGGTTTAACCCCCTGATTGCCCCTAGTTAACCCTTTCACCAGTGATCACCATATAAGTGTTACGGGTGACGCTGGTTAGTTAGTTTGCTTTTTATAGTGTCAGGGCACCCGCAGTATATAACCCAATAAAGGTTTAACCCCCTGATCGCCCGGCGGGTGATGTCAATTAGGTTTTAGTGTCAGAGAGGGTCTGCGTCGCCCCAGGCAGCGTCAGGTTAGTGCCTGGAACGCTAACACCCACGCGTGAAGCATACACCTCCCTTAGTGGTATAGTATCTGAACAGATCAATATCTGATCTGATCAGATCTATACTAGCGTCCCCAGCAGTTTAGGGTTCCCAAAAACGCAGTGTTAGCGGGATCAGCCCAGATACCTGCTAGCACCTGCGTTTTGCCCCTCCGTCCAGCCCAGACCACCCAAGTGCAGTATCGATCGATCACTGTCACTTACAAAACACAACACACATAACTGCAGCGTTCGCAGAGACAGGCCTGATCCCTGCGACTCCAGTGCTGTAGGAGGTGATTTCACCACCACAGTTAAAAAAAAAGAGCATATATGCCGAAGCAGGGGGGCAGCAGGGGCGGAAGAGCGATTTTGACATACGGTCAAAATCACGATGGAGGCTTGCCCGTGGAAAAGTCTGACCGTGTGTACGCGGCATAACTTTTGCGGGAGGATGCCCCCATGCTTCGGCATATATAAATGGTGCATGTATGCCCATCATTAGAAGTGGCTGAATGAAGGGAGGTATTCTAATGGTGGGCATACCCACCGATCAATCTCTTTTTTTCGTTCAGCCAACAGGCTGCATGAAAAAAAAGATTACAATACATGTCCAACAAGGACCAGCAACGTACTGGTATGTTGCTGGACTTTGGTTATACCAGACTGATGCCTGCGGGTTTAGGTATCATCTTGGTATCATTCTTTTCAGCCAGCGGCCGACTTTCATGTAAAAGCAATCCTAGCGGCTAATTAGCCTCTGGACTGCTTTTACAAGCATTGGGAGGGAATGTCCCCCCCGGATATAAAAAGTGCCATTGGGAAATTGGGAAAGCATTTTATCACACCGATCTTGGTGTGGTCAGATGCTTTGAGGGCAGAGGAAAGATCTAGGGTCCAATAGACCCCAGTTTTTTCAAAAAAAGAGTACCTGTCACTACCTATTGCTATCATAGGGGATATTTACATTCCCTGAGATAACAATAAAAATGATGAAAAAAATAAAATACGGAAAGAACAGTTTAAAAATAAAATAAAAAAGCAAAATTAATAATAATAAAAAAAAAGCACCCCTGTCCCACCCTGCTCTTGCGCAATGGCGAACGCAAGCCTCGGTCTGGCGTCATGTAAACAGCAATTGCATCATGCATGTGAGGTATCACCGCGAAGGTCAGATCGAGGGCAGTCATTTTAGCAGTAGACCTCCTCTGTAAATCTAACGTGGTACCCTGTAAAGGCTTTTAAAGGCTTTTAAAAATGTATGTAGTTTGTCGCCACTGCGCGTTTGTGTGATTTTAAAGCATGTCGTGTTTGGTATCTATGTACTCGGCCTAAGATCATCTTTTTATTTCATCAAACATTTGGGCAATATAGTCTGTTTTAGTGCAATAAAATTAAAAAAAGTGTATTTTTTCCCCAAAAAATGCGTTTGAAAAATCACTGCGCAAATACTGTGTGGAAAAAAAAATGCAACACCCACCATTTTAATCTGTAGGGCCTTTGCTTTAAAAAAATATGTAATGTTTGGGGGTTCAACATAATTTTCTTGCAAAAAAAAAATTTTTTTCATGTAAACAAAAAGTGTCAGAAAGGGCTTTGTCTTCAAGTGGTTAGAAGAGTGGATGTAAGCTTCCTAATGTTGTGTATAAAATGCCAGGACAGTTCAAAACCCCCCCAAATGACCCCATTTTGGAAAGTAGACACCCCAAGCTATATACTGAGAGGCATGTCGAGTCCATGGAATATTTTATATGTTGACACAAGTTGCGGAAAAAAGACAATTTATTTTTTATTTATTTATTTTTTGCACAAAGTTGTCACTAAATGATATATTGCTCAAACATGCCATAGGCATATGTGGAATTACACCCCAAAATACATTTTGTTGCTTCTCCTGAGTACGGGGATACCACATGTGTGAGACTTTTTGGGAGCCTAGCCGCATACGGGACCCCAAAACCAAGCACCACCTTCAGGCTTTCTAAGGGTATAAATTTTTGATTTCACTCCTCACTGCCTATCACAGTTTCGGAGGCCATGGAATGCCCAGATGGCACAAAACCCACCAAATGACCCCATTTAAAAAGTAGACACCCCAAGCTATTTGCTGAGAGGTATGGTGAGTATTTTGCAGATCTCGCTTTTTGTCACAAAGTTTTGAAAATTGAAAAAAAAAAAAAAAATGTATTTATTCATTTTCAAAAACAAATGAGAGCTGTAAAATACTCACCATGCCTCTCAGCAAATAGCTTGGGGTGTCTAGAGGAAAGGAAAAACGTACCACTCAAAAGCTTGAGAATTCACCAAATGGCTGCTTCCGCCCGGTCACTCACACAGGTGCTGGCTCTGCACTGATGCATGGGAGAAAAAGAAACCCTGGACTGCCGCACTCTGTATAGACAGTTATTTATTCCAAAATTTCAAGTAAAAAAATCCAAATTCAAAATAAATCCATAAATCCAAAACAACAAATGCAGATAGTATGCATGCAGGGAAGGGTGGCTAACGCGTTTCACGTCACGAATTGACGCTTACTCATACTCACCATGCCTCTCAGCAAATAGCTTGGGGTGTCTACTTTCCAAAATGGGGTCATTTGGGGGGGGGGGGGTTTGTGCTATTTTGGCATTTTATGGCCTTCAAAACTGTGATAGGTAGTGAGGAGTGAAATCAAAATTTTGCGCCCTTAGAAATCCTGAAGGCGGTACTTGGTTTTCGGGGGCCCGTACGCGGCTAGGCTCCCAAAAACTCCCACACATGTGGTATCCCCGTACTCAGGAGAAGCATCAAAATTTATTTTGGGGTACAATTCCACATATAACCATGGCATGTGTGAGCAATATATCATTTAGTGACAACTTTTTGTAAATTTTTTTTTTTTGTCATTATTCAATCACTTGGGACAAAAAAAAAATATTCAATGGGCTCAACATGCCTCTCAGCAATTTCCTTGGGGTGTCTACTTTCTAAAATGGGGTCATTTGGGGGGGTTTTGTGCTATTTTGGCATTTTATGGCCTTCGAAACTGTGATAGGTAGTGAGGAGTGAAATCAAAAATTTGCGCCCTTAGAAATCCTGAAGGCGGTGCTTGGTTTTCAGGGGCCCGTACGCGGCTAGGCTCCCAAAAAGTCCTACACATGTGGTATCCCCGTACTCAGGAGAAGCATCAAGATGTATTTTGGGGTACAATTCCACATATAACCATGGCATGTGTGAGCAATATATCATTTAGTGACAACTTTTTGTAATTTTTTATTTTTTTTTGTCATTACTCAATCACTTGAGACAAAAAAAAAATATTCAATGGGCTCAACATGCCTCTCAGCAATTTCCTTGGGGTGTCTACTTTCCAAAATTGGGTCATTTGGGGGGGTTTTGTACTGCCCTGCCATTTTAGCACCTCAAGAAATTAGATTAGGCAGTCATAAATTAAAAGCTGTGTAAATTCCATTCTAGTTTGTAGACGCTATAACTTTTGCGCAAACCAATAAATATACGCTTATTGACATTTTTTTTACTAAAGACATGTGGCTGAATACATTTTGACCTAAATGTATGACTAAAATTCAGTTTATTCGATTTTTCTTATAACAAAAAGTAGAAAATATTATTTTTTTTCAAAATTTTCAGTCTTTTTCCGTTTATATCGCAAAAAAAAAAAAGAATCGCAGAGGCAATCAAATACCATTAAAAGAAAGCTCTATTTGTGGGAAGAAAAGGACACAAATTTCGTTTGGGTACAACATTGCATGTCCGCACAATTTCCAGTTAAAGCAGCGCAGTGCCAAATTGTGAAATCACCTCTGTCATTAAGCTGCGTAATGGTCCGGGGCTTAAGTGGTTAAGGTATTAACCGAAATAGCACAATCACTTATTTTGCTGAACCCAGCGCTGGCGCTCCTGTCTCTAGGAATAGACCAAATCCCAACCAACCTGAAACATACAACCGCAAATCTCCTACTGGCTGCTAGGCTAACAATCACCAGAAAGTGGAAAAAACACACCCTCCCTACAGTTGCCAAAGTAATTGACCTAAATATTTTACATTGTACATTGTCCTCAATGGGACGTCTTCACATCTCATTTGATCATTGGTCGCCGTGGGTATCCTGGAACTCAAAATCCGAACAGTTCTAATTACCTTGAGTATGTACTGTATATCTGTTATACAATCTATGAAGGTGGGACCGGACTCCCCATTGGGCGCAGTGTGTTCCCCATAGGGGGCGTCCGTGGAGAGTCTGGTCTCTGATCTACACTCCAATAACCTCACCATCCAAGAGATGGTAGCTTGCCGCATACTCTCATTTGATGTTACTAATCTACATATGGGCTAAAGTTGGAAGTTTCTTCTTTTTATTTTAGTGTTATATTTAAATGATCCTTGTTACCTTGTAATGTATGACCCATCTGGTAATAATTGCAATATTACGTCTCAAACTGTAATGTTTATTCACTGTGTTCATGATGCTACAATGAATACTGTATTGTCCTCTGTTAAAATAACTTGAAAATTCAATAAAAACATTGAAACAAAAAATATTAATGGCAAACAGGAAAAATAGAGTGGATTAATAACCCTAATAGGGGCACAGAGAATAGTAAAAACCTGACAGATGTTCTAATCCCTCTCTGCTCAATCCAACTAAAAAAGTTTTGTCTTTAGTTATGCTTTAAGTAATTTATACAGTGCTTTTGAAGCAAGAAGTATAATAATGTTACTGTGCTAAAAGTTGGCCATTCTTATTAAATACACACAGAAGAAATGCCATCCAAAGAGATTGATTATATCTTGTCATGTATATCATTGTAAAATGGCTTCCCTAAGTCTTCTTCTTGTATTCTAGCACATTGCTTAGACTAATAGAGTGCTCTGAGACCTAAATCTATGGCAAAGTCATCTATAAATATCTTTCCTTCTTCTATACTTTCAGGTAACATTTTACCTCGATGTGCGAATAAAACGTAGTTTGCATAAGAAGTAGAAGTTAGATGAGGATTTACATAACCACCTGTCATAAATCTTCCTTTAGACTCTGCACTATCATTGTGAAACTCACTGATATTTTCAGACTACCTTCTGTTAGTACATACTGTATCCAACAACAAGATGCAAGGTGAATGGATTCATTTATTATTGAACATACAATATAAATGTAGCATATTATGCAAATAATAATGAAAATGGGAAACTATCTTTTGATGGGTTTTAAGAATAAGTTTACCTTTACCAAAAACTTCCCATGTAGGTAAAGGGTGTCAGTAGATAATGCTTGTGCAGGTTTGACCAACATTGAATATTTGCCCTTGCTGTAGGTGTAGGCTAAATATGTACCTCCCAAAACCCGACTGCAAAATTCCCATAGATGGCATCATCCTGTCCTGCCTTGTTGTTAGGATACTCCCAGCTGTTACTTTTCACCCCCATGACAGGAGCAAGCTCTCAAATGCTGAGCTCAGAGCTCATGCACAGAGGCGTTGTAAGGGGGGAGCGGGGGGTGCGGGCCGCACCCGGGTGACACCCACCAGAGGGGTGACACCCGCCACAACACAGCATTGAGAGGCGCCGCGCCGACCGCGGCTCTCTCCTCTTCCTCCTTCCCCTGCGCCCGGTGCCCGCATGTCCTCTGGAACCGGCACTGCGATCGGCAACGACAATTGTGACAGGCAGGCAGGGAGAGGTCACGGTGCCAGTGTCCTATCACAATTACACTCCTCAGACCGACGATGCCTAAGCTCCTCCTCCACACTGACAGTATATCCACAACAGGAGGAGGGGCCTAGGAAGAGGGACATTCGTGTGTACAGAGCCGCGCTGATCTGAGGTCTGTAAATGTAGGGAGGGGAGGTATACAGAGGGGGGTGTTACATTAGGGGGATTACACAGGGGGGCATTATATTAGGGGGATTACACAGGGGGGCATTACATTAAGGGGATTGCAGGGGGGTAACATTAGGGGGATTGCACAGGGGGGGCGTTACATTAGGGGATTACACAGGGGGGCGTTACATTAGGGGGATTGCGGGGGGGGTAACATTAGGGGGATTACACAGGGGTGGCGTTACATTAGAGGGATTGCAGGGGGGTACATTGGGGGATTACACAGGGGGGGCATTACATTAGGGGGATTACACAGGGGGGTGTTATATTGGGGTATTACACAGGGGGTGCATTACATTAGGGGGATTGCACAGGGGGGGCGTTACATTAGGGGGATTGCAGGGGGGGTAACATTAGGGGGATTACACAGCGGGGCGTTCATTAGGGGGATTATACAGGGGGGCGTTACATTAGGTAGATTGCAGGGGGGTAACATTAGGGGGATTACACAGGGGTGGTGTTACATTAGGGGGATTGCAGGGGGGTAACATTAGGGGGATTACACAGGGTGGTAACATTAGGGGGATTGCACGGGGCTACATTGGGGGGATTATACAGGGGGGCGTTACATTAGGGGGATTACACAGGGAGGGTGTTATATTGGGGGATTACACAGGGGGGACATTACATTAGGGGGATTGCAGGGGGGTAACATTAGGGGGATTACACAGGGGGGGTGTTACATTAAGGGGATTACACAGGGGGGTGTTACATTAAAGGGATTACACAGGGGGGTGTTACATTAGGGAGATTACACAGGGGGGTGCTATATTGGGGGATTACACAGGGGGGCATTACATTAGGGGGATTGCACGGGGGGGGGCGTTACATTAGGGTGATTGCACAGGGGGGGTAACATTAGGGGGATTGCACAGGGGGGTTACATTAGGGGATTACACAGGGGGGCAGAGCTGTGCTCATGCGCTAGCCTGCTCAGTGACCCGGATTGCTCATGCTCAGTGACCGGGGGGGGGGGGTGACACCATATTTTACCGCACCAGGTGACACCAACCCTAGCATTTGAGGAAATTTGAATCAGACAAGGAGCTCGCACGTGTGATTTTGGAGGTGAACAGCTGGGAGTCTCTTAGCAATGTCCTAGCAACAATGCAAGATGGAATGATGCCATATCTGGGCGTTTTTTAGTCAGGCTACGGGAGATACATAATTAAACTACACCTATTGCATGGGCATTATCGAATTTTGGTCAAAGCTGCACAGGTTTTTTATCTACAGATGCCCCTTACTTGCATAGTCAGTTTTTTGGTAAAGGTGAGCTATGCCTTTAATGTCATTTATCTGCTTAAGCAGCCTAAATAATTTTTGACAGCATTAAGGAGGATGAGGATAGTGCATTGATTTTCAGCCCTGAGAACCCACTGCTTGGTAAATCAGGACATGCAGGTTTCAGCCAAAATTAACTGTAAACAATGCCAAACCCTGTGCCTTTACCATGCACTGATACATCATTTTAATCCTAAAGTAACCTGAGTATTAAAGCTTTATTTAAGACAGATATAATAAAAAGCAAATTAATGCGGTATTAAAAATAATTACATGCATTTGTAAACGCAACTACCAGGGTCGCAACAGTCACACTTGTGACGGGGCCCTGGCATTCTGTTACTGTCGGGGGGCCCCAGCGGGGTTGATAGTTGCACAGCTCTGAGCTGACAGTGTCTCTCTCATGGAACAGCTCAGAGCCAGCATTGACAGCTATATCTCCCCCTCCAACCTCTCTCGCACGGGATGAGAGAGGATACAGTCGATCTGCTCCCCCTTCTCCCCCTCCCCTCTCCTCTGTGTGCTCTGTGGGAAGTTTGAGCTTGTTAGCTTCACACTTGACTGCCTACAGAGCACACACAGGAGAGGGGAGGGTTGAGAAGGGGGGGCAGATCGGCTGTGTTCTGTCTCATCCCGTACAAGAGAGGTTGGAGAGGGAGATAGTACTGTCAATGCCGGCTCTGTTCTGTTCCATGAGAGAGATGCTATCAGCTCAGAGCTGTGCTGAGAACGCAGAAGGCACCGATGAGTACTGATAGGAGGCATTGATGAGCTCTGATACGAGGCATTGATGGGCACTGATTGAAGGCACTGATGGGCACTGATAGGAGGCATT
Organism: Rana muscosa; assembly: GCA_029206835.1. Lineage (NCBI taxonomy): Eukaryota > Metazoa > Chordata > Amphibia > Anura > Ranidae > Rana > Rana muscosa. Next base: position 77,337,901 of record CM055127.1, read on the forward strand.
AATAAACTCTGATAGGATGCACTGATAGGAGGCATTGATGAGCTCTGATAGGAGGCACTGATGGGCACTGATAGGAGGCATTGTTGAGCACTGATAGGAGGCATTTATGGGCACTGTTAGGAGGCACTAATAGGAAAAGATAGGCTGCCTTGATGAGCACTGATAGGCAGCATTGATAGGAGGCACTATTGTGCACTGATTGGCTGCACTAATGAGCACTAATAGGTGGCATTGATGGAAACTGATAGGTGGCACTGTGGGGCATTGATGAGCACTTATAGGCAGAACTCATAGGCTGCACTGATGGGCAGTTGGCACTAATAGGCAGAACTCAGGCAGCATTGATGAGCTCTGATAGGTGGACTCCACGCTGTTTTTTGTTTTTACATTTTGGTGTGGGGTTCCCCTTAAAATCCATACCAGACCTGAAGGGTCTGGTATAGACTGGGGGGACCCACACCATTTTTTTACTATTTAATTTACTGGCAAATGTTTCTTTTTTATTCAGCTTTCAGCGGCGAAGCCCATTGAGAGCTGATTACTCATCTGCTGTTAAGGATACCGCAGCTGGCTTCCAGGCCCGGCTCCTTAACAACCAGCTCTTATGGTTCCCTGACTGGGCAAAGCTTTGCTCAATCAGGGTGCAGAATGCACTGTGCATTGCAGGGCGTTCGGTGGGGCGAACACCCACCGAACACCCTGAATGGGGCGAGTAGCTAATGCGGGCCAACTTTATGCACACTATACAGAATACAACCAAAAATGACCCCCTCTCCCCAGTACAAATCTCCCCAAGTCCCTATCCTCCACAGTACAGATCTCCACCACAGCTCTGAATCACCCCTCTCAGTTCACCTCCTAAGTACAGATCCCTCTCCCTGCCTAATCCTCAGTATAGATCCTTCTCTCCAGTACAGCCCCCTCTCATCTTAACACCCAGTATAGAACCCCTCCCAGCCTAACCACTAATAGTACAGGCACCCTGCCAGTCTAACCCCAAGTTCAGACCCCAACTCCCAGTGCAGACCCATTTTCTCAGTACAAACTCCCCCAGACTAACCGTCAGAACAGACCCCCCCAGCCTAGCCTCCAGTACAGACCCTGTTCAGTCTAACCCTATTACAAACCCCCCCCCCCTCCCCCCAACCTAACCCCCATGTGATTGGTGCCAAAGAGGAACCTCTCAGTGCTCTAAACCGTAGCTGTCAGGGGAAACAGGTTGACCGCAGGATTGGAATGGAGGTAGGCAGGTTTAAACTGACAATATTCAATTTACACCCTCCGGTCCAAAAGAGTAGATGCGGGATCCATAAGGATCTTCCAGAAAAACTGATAGGCTGACCTTATCAGACCCTTCATGTGATGGGGCCTAACTGCAGAACAGCCTATTCTGTTGAAAAACAACAGACTTACTGTCTGGATCACTAGGGAAAACGAAAGGAAAGAAAGCCTAAAAAAAAATCAATGCAGCCATCACAACTAGTAAGCTGTAATAAAATAAAAGTTTTCTTTTGGGTTTAAGAATAATTTCACTGTATTCAGGGTGTAACATGTAACATGCTCTAGTTGTCCCCCCTCTCCTCCTCAGCACCCCCTGCCCAGTGTGACAGTAGGCATGATTCTTCTCCCATTACCCAATGCCACATTTTAAAAAAAGCGCCTCTGCGTGGGGCTCTGCCCATACAGCTGAGTCATTCATTCACAGCAATTGGTGAATGTAGAAGCTACACCAACAGACAAACTTATAGTTTAAATTAACTGCTAGCCTGCTGATTAGCATGCCTGTAGTTCATTCACGCTGCTTACAGCTCTGAAACTGATAGCCCATATGGAGGTATGGGCACAGAGCTGTAGGCAATGGGTGCTGGAGCCTATGATCTGCTGATTGCAGGCTCCTGTTAAAAAAAGAATAAATGTACATCTTTTCACCTGAAAAAAATGTGTATTTATTAATTTTTAATTAAAGATGAACTTAGCCTTTAACATGTTGCCGGCCAGCCACCGTCTTTATACAGCGGCAGGTTGGCACGGCTGCGCAAAACCGCCATAGGTGTACGTCGGACGCTTTAAGAGCTGTGGGAGGCGCAACGCCGGAGACGAAGCGTGTGGCCGGCGACCGTGATGTCCACCGGCCACCCGCGATCATGCCACAGAGATCCAGAACAGGGGAGGAGACAGAAATCTGCTGTTCCTAGTGATTAGGAACAGCGATCTCTCTCCTCCTCCAGTGAGTCCCATCCCCCCACAGTTAGAAACACCTCCCAGGGAACTCATTTAACCCCTAGTGTTAACCCCTTCCCTGCCAGTGACATTTACACAGCAATCAGTGCATTTTTATAGCACTGATTGCTGTATACGTTTCAATGGTCCCAAAAAAGTGTCAAAAGTGTCCGATCTGTCCGCTGCAGTGTCGCGGTCCCGCTAAAAATCGATGATCACTGTCATTACTAGTAAAAAAAAAATAATAATAAAAATGCCATAAATCTATCCCCTATTTTGTAGACGCTATAACTTTTGCGCAAACCAATCAATATACACTTATTGCGATTTATTTTACCAAAATATGTAGAAGAATTGGCCTAAGCTTATGAAGATTTTTTTTTTTAATGGGATATTTATTATAGCAAAAAGTAAAAAATATTGGTTTTTTTTTTCAAAATGGTCAATCTTTTTTAGTTTATAGCACAAAAAAGTAGGATTTTTAAAACAGCTTACCTGTAAAATCCTTTTCTTGGAGTACATCACGGGACACAGAGCAGCATAGTCATTACTATGTGGGTTATATAGAATTACCTTCAGGTGCTGGCACTGGCAACTTCCAAAACAGGAAGTACCCTCCCCTATATAAGCCCCTCCCATCCGGGAGTACCTCAGTTTTGTAGCAAAGCAATACGTGTCCCCAAAAGAGGGGTGGGAGCTCTGTGTCCCGTGATGTACTCCAAGAAAAGGATTTTACAGGTAAGCTGTTTTAAAAATCCTACTTTCTTGTTCATACATCACGGGACACAGAGCAGCATAGTCATTACTATGTGGGACGTCCCAAAGCAATGCCACATGAGGGGGGGGATACACCATACATAAGCTGGGCGCCATCAGGCATGAGGATCTTTTGCGGCCTGCAACACACTGCGCCCAAAGGCGACATCCTCCTGACTTCTAACGTCCACCTGGTAGAACCTAGTAAACGTGTGTACTGAAGACCATGTTGCGGCCTTACAAATTTGCGCCAGGGAGGCCTGGTGATGCACTGCCCATGAAGTTCCAACTGCTCTCGTGGAGTGCGCCCTAACTTTGAACGGAGGCGGTCTACTTCTCAAGCCATAGGCTTGTATTATGACCTGTCGAATCCACTTGGCTAAAGTAGATTTTGATGCTGCCTGACCCTTTCTGGGGCCTTCCGGCAGAACAAACAAAGAATCCGTTCTACGAATCTGAGCAGTGGCTTTTAGATAAGCTTTAACTGCTCTTACTACATCCAAAGAATGCAATAACTTTTCCTCTACCGAGCTTGGTTTGGGGAAAAAGAAGGAAGAACCACATCCTGGTTCAAGTGAAACCTCGATACCACCTTAGGAAGAAAGGCTGGGTGAGGACGTAATACTACTCTGTCCTTATGGATAACCAGATATGGCTCTTTACAGGACATGGCGGCTAATTCCGACACTCTTCTAGCCGAGCATATGGCTACTAAAAATATCAATTTCCTGGTGAGTAGAACCAAGGAAATGTGCCGCAAAGGTTCAAATGGCTGCTTCTGCAGAACCGACAGAACCAAATTTAGATCCCATGGGCATATGGGAGCCTTAATCGGTGGAATAATACGAGTCACACCTTGCATAAAGGATTTGACAAGTGAATGCATAGCCAGGGGCCTTTGAAATAGTATTGACAAGGCCGAAACCTGGCCCTTGATAGTACTTAAGGCAAACTTCCTGTCTACAGCCCACTGCAGGAAGTCCAGAATTCTGCCTATAACGTACTTACGTGGATGCCATTTTCTGGCCTCGCACCAAGTGATGTACGCCTTCCAAACTCTATAGTAGATCTGCCTGGATACAGGCTTCCTGGCATTGATTATAGTTGATACCACAGAGTTAGAGAGACCTCTCTTCTTTAGGATGTGGGATTCAATAGCCAGGCCGTTAAACTTAGAGTTAGTAAGGAAGGGTGGTATATCGGTCCTTGCGAAAGCAGGTCCGGACGACGTGGAAGGGTCCAAGGACTCCCCACAGACATTTTGATGATCTCCGTGTACCAGGCCCTTCGGGGCCACGCTGGAGCCACCAGGATCACCGGCTTCTTCTCCAACCTGACTCTGCGAAGGAGTCGAGGCAACAATTGTAGCGGAGGGAATGCATATATCAGTCTGAACTGATCCCAAGGGAACACCAGAGCATCCGAGCCGCAAGCGAGGGGATCCCTTGTCCAGGAGACAAATCTGTCCACCTTTGCGTTGAATCTGGATGCTAGCAGATCTACATCCGGTGTTCCCCACCGCTGACATATTGCTCAGAAGACCTCGGGATGAAGGGACCATTCCCCTGGGCATAACTGTTGGCGACTCAGAAAGTCCGCCTTCCAATTCTCCACCCCTGGAATGAAGACAGCTGATATACATGGGACATGCTTTTCTGCCCATTCCAGGATGTGACTTACTTCCCTCTGGGCTGCACGACTCCTGGTGCCTCCCTGATGATTGATATATGCCACTGCTGTGGCATTGTCTGATTGAATTCTGACAGGGGACCCTTGGAGTCTGGATGTCCAGGCTACTAGGGCGTACCGGGCTGCTCGTATCTCTAAGAGATTGATGGGCAGGGTTTTTACTACATTTGACCATCTGCCCTGGAGAGACCATTGCTCCAGTACTGCCCCCCAGCCTATAAGGCTGGCATCTGTAGTGACCACCTTCCAAGATATCGGGCTGAAGGGTTTTCCCTTCTGGAGATTCTGGGGGATCAACCACCAGCAGAGACTCTTCCGAACGGAAGGGGACAAAGCCATCGGGAAGTCTAGAGCCTGAACTTTTCCGTTCCAGGCTGACAATATGGCCCTTTGTAAATTCCTTGAGTGGAATTGGGCGTATGGCACAGCTTCGAATGATGCTACCATCTTTCCTAGCAGCCTCATGCACAGGCGTATGGACGGCTGTCTTTTTGCACAAAGCAGACGGACCAAGGCCCTCAAAGAGGATACCTTGTCTAGAGGTAAGAAAATCTTCCTCTGGTCTGAATCCAGCCGTAGCCCTAGATATACCAGGTTTTTCACTGGCTGTAGGGCTGACTTGTCCAGGTTGATGACCCAACCGTGAGATTCTAGATACTTGATTGTATCGACAATTACCACTTCTAGCTTGGCAACTGAGTGGTCCATCAACAACAGGTCGTCTAGGTATGCCATTATCGTTACACCCCGTGTTCTTAGATCGGCCAACAGTGGGGCCAGAATTTTTGTGCTGTGGCCAGACCGAATGGTAAGGCTCTGAACTGAAAATGGCGCCCTTCTACTGCAAAGCGTAGGAATTTTTGATGACCTGGAAAGATGGGAACATGCAAGTAAGCATCTTTGATGTCGATCGAGGCTAACCATTCCTCCCCTTGTAGGGCAGCGGTGACCGATCGGATCGACTCCATCCGGAAAGACCGGACGTTTAGAAATGTGTTTAGACTCTTTAGGTCCAATATGGGTCTTATGTCCCCGTTTGGCTTCGGGACTGTGAAAAGGTTTGAGTAGAAACCCAACCCCCACTCTTCCATAGGAACCTCCATAATTACTCCTTGGAGCAATAGTTGTTCTAACGCCAATAGGAGAGACCCTCTTTTCAGAGGGTCTCTTGGCATGCCTGACCACATAAAATGGGACGGAGGAGACTCTTTTAACTCCAACTTGTATCCCAGAGTTACTGCGGAGAGCACCCATCTGTCTTTGATCGTCTCCCGCCAGGTCTCTGCGAACAACTGAAGTCTTCCCCCCACCCGTTTGAGTGGGGGCAGCCCTTCATAGGCTTGACTTGGAGGCTGGTTTAGTACCTCTTCGGATCCAGGGCTTTTTATTACCCTGTGGCTGTCCCTGATTTTTACCTCCTGAGTTTGACCGAGGAGGCCGTCGTAACTGCTTAATAGCAGACGTCGCAGGGATAGGAGAGGTAGTCCTCTTAAAAGATGGACCCCTAGACCTCTTTTTACTCGGTAAGAGAGTACTTTTACCACTGGAAATCTTCTGGATATACTTATCCAGGTCTTCGCCAAAAAGGCGTTCCCCATGAAATGGGAAGCTAACTAAGAGCTTCTTACAGGGAGCTTCAGCAGACCAGTTTTTGAGCCACAGAAGCCTACGCATATGTACCAAAGACAGCGTGAGGCGGGAGGCCTGATGGATAGAATCCTTGATGGCGTCAACCGCAAAGCATAATGCTCTAGGCAGATCAGCCAGAGCCTGGGCCTGCTGGTCTGGCAAATCCCTCAGGACCATTTTCATTTGATCCTTTAAAGCTTGGCAGACCCCAATAGCTGCCACTGCTGGCTGTGTAACAGCCCCTGCTGTGGAAAAAGCAGATTTTAATAAAGATTCCAATTTTTTATCCACTGGATCTTTGAACATTTAAACATTATCTACTGGACATGTCAGTGATTTGTTCACAGAAGAGATGGCTGCATCCACCGTAGGAACATTCCATCTCTGGGTGAACTTTTCCTCCATGGGATAGATCACCGGAAACCTTTTAGGCGGAACAAATAGTTTATCAGGATGTTCCCAGTCCTGGTATATAAGTCCTTCCAATAATGGATGTATTGGAAAGGAGCAATTAACCTGGGGAGCTTTTAGCGACCCCAATGAGGAGACAGCAGTAGTTGATGGTTCAACAAGAGGCATTTTAAATGCAGATCGAACCATGTCAGTTAGGGTCTGGACCCACAATCTTTCAGTCTGTGATGCTGAAAATGGTTCATCTACTGTCGATTCCTCAAAAACAGAGCTAACCTCCTCCTGATCCACTTCAGGTAGGTCGGTCCCTTCCTGGGACTGTTGCTCTGCCAACAGGCACTCTAATGGAGGTGATGGAGATCTGGCGCGCTTTCTTTCCTGTAGAGAAGAAGCGATCAATGCAGCCAATCTCTGCTCCAATCCCTCCAGAGTTGAGGAAAAAACCTCCTCTGTTATATATGCAGGAGCAGGTGGACTGAGGACAGCCGCAGTACCTGGCACTCCCGGGGGTTCCTTATGGGTATTAACCTCTGATTTCTCAGGGGAGGAGGGTGCAGATGACTGCTCCAGATCCTCAGAGCCCGATGGAGACCCCCTACACTTCCTGAGAGGTATATCTCGGAGTTTTTTAGGCGGCATATTCCTTAGTTCAAAGCTGAGGTATTCCAGCCGCAATACACCCCTTACTGAAATAGTCTAATGCAATTTGCTGCTATGTACATCAGTGGGTGTCTACTAATGCGTCTTTCTGGGGATGCCTGTATCAACCGCCCGCTGTAAGCCCCTATACCATGCTACCAGCTCCTTTTCATGCTCTGTGTCCATAGCAAGCAGCGTGGACTGAGTCCTTTTATCTTGCTGGGACGCCCGCACATGCGCAGAAGCGCTGGGCGCACAGAGCGCGTCATCCGCCAGGCTCCGCCCCCTTTTTGAAGCTAAACCTTATAAAAGGAAAGCATGTGTGCGCGCGCACGCGCGTGCACGTGTGCGCTCTTGGCGCCATGTAGGGAGAGGAGCCAGGGTCCCTGTTTCACCAGGACTCGGGGATGGAAGGAAACTACTTGGCAGCATGACAGAGGAATGCAGCTTCCCTGATAGAGAGCTCACTCATCTGCCTGGACTTTCACCATGGAAGGAATAGTCCCAAGAAAAAAGACGTTCCACAGCGGCCTCTAGTGGACAAACACAGGTACCGCACCTTTGTCTTTTTTTTTTTTTTTTTAAACCTCCTTTATGAAAAAACATTTCCAGGTTTACAGTTTTTTTAAAACTTCCCTTATGAAAAAACATTTCTAGGATTTCTTAGGCATATACAGCTATTAGCGGGAATACCCTTTAGGTAACAGGCAGAAAGACATATTAGGCTTGGGGGTCCCCTCAATAGAACCAAGTTCCTGAGGGGCCCCCACTTACCTTTTCCCCGCCGCAGGACTTTGTTTGGTCCACAGAAGCCCAAACTTCACCTCTCACGGCAGGCATTGTACTAGACCTTCAGGGACCGGGTTCCCAAGGATTCCACTCCCCTGGACCTGTATAGCACCCTGCACAGATAGCCTCTTGGTTTTGGGTATGACCAGAGCTCTGGATCCCAGGGTCCAGCCCTCCTAAGAGAGGCATTACAGGCAAAACCCTGCTCTTCTCTGCAAGGCCCGGGTACCGACCGTTTAGCTATGAAGCTTTTTTGGTCGGATCCGGAATAGCTTGCTAAGGCCCAGAGAACCTGTACACAAGCCCAGATGAATACATGTTAACCTTGGCCAACACCTTAGACACTGGCAAAAAACTGAGGTACTCCCGGATGGGAGGGGCTTATATAGGGGAGGGTACTTCCTGTTTTGGAAGTTGCCAGTGCCAGCACCTGAAGGTAATTCTATATAACCCACATAGTAATGACTATGCTGCTCTGTGTCCCGTGATGTATGAACAAGAAATAAGAACCGCAGAGGTGATCAAATAGCACCAAAAGAAAGATCTATTTGTGGGGAAAAAAGGACATAAATGTTGTTTGTGTACAATGTTGCACGAACGCGCAATTGTCAGTTAAAGCGACACAGTGCCGTGCCCCAAAAAATGGCCTGGTTAGGAAGTGGGTAAATCCTTTCGGGGCTGAAGCGGTTAAGGACAGATTCACTTGGTGGTACTGGATGCAGAATGTTTTGCAAGCTTAGCCCACCTTATAAATGCTCTTGTGGGACATGCTGGGGAAGGCAGCTGACGACAATGGATTATCGTGGGCCTAATGCCACTTTTGGGACTGGGCAGTGCAATGCAGTGTCAGGCAGACATGAGGGTGTGCACTGAGCTAGTGGTTGGAGGGTACTTGGGAGGCATTCAAGCGTCAAATTCTGACATTTACGTGAACTTTGGCAAAACTAAACATCCAACATAAATTGTGAAAGCAGATATACGAAAATAAAACTTGTCTCTGTGTCTTACTGTTACTGAAATGTTATTATTTGCTGCTCTAGTACATTAGTTTTATAGAAGCATTTTCATTCTCAAGGATCAAGCCAAAGATTGTGAAGTATTTGCAGAACGAAATAAACAGTCTTAGTCCAAGTTTTCTAAATTGCCCCCCTGTGGTTTTATAATGTATAAATTATACCATTCTGCAAGCAAGTAAACATTTTCTGTGCACTGTCATCAGTGTAATGCTGGCTTTTATGTTAACATATATTATTAAATGTTGGGTTCCTGCAGACTGCATTGAATGTATATTTCTAATATACAAGAGAACAATTGTACGTCCACATAGCAATTATGTGAAAACATTTCGAGTTATTAAGTTATTGTGTAACAAACAGAGCTTTATTGATTCCTTTCTATGGTCCATTGACTGTTTTCTTTGAGAACATGGGCCCATATTTGCTGTTTCTAAATAATGGAGTACTATTTTCTATTAAAAAAGAAAGAAAGAAAAAAGGAAATTAAGGCTCCACTAAAATGTTTGCACTAAATTCATTGCAAAAGTTCAAGCAAAAGCTATGATAAATAGAAAACACAAAACAGTATCAACCTATGGCCACATTAAATAATGCGTTGCCAGTTGGTAATTAAATATAATCTATTGCAAGTGCTGACACCAGAGCCTAAGTCAAGGTTCCTTGCTACTGTATTTGTGTTAACCTGTAGGCTGCATGAGGCCCACCAGTACTGATGGTGTAGCCTACTGTGCTTCAGACCTCAATTAAGAGTCATGGTGGCTCTGGAGGGTTTAGTGATGGAACTGCTGGCTGTCAGTGATGGCCCAACACTAATGCCCAGAAGCTTAAACAATCAGCTTGTGGACTTGCTATCCTGAATAGCGGTGCTGTTTTGCATAATACCTAAAGACTAATGGCTCTGATGTTATCCGTGATTTCATAAGCACTTGCTTCCACTCCAGCATGTATGATTTTTATTTTATTTTTTAACATTTTCTATATAATCTTATTTCATTACATTTTTAAATATTACAAGAACAAGAAAAATAAAGAAATTCTGAAATATTCAAAAAAATTGCTAAATCATATATTTTCCAGAAACAAAAGAAAATTATGAGTATAAGCAATTTATAGAGTAATTATTATGCCAGTCTCCTTTAAATTTATTAAGACTAATATTCCTTATACTTAATGAGATAAAGGTATATACTCCTGAAAAGAAAAATAATCAATCTCATATACCCTCAAGTTTTTGCTTAGAACCAGGTCGCTCCAAGAAAGGAAAAACTAAATGTTCTAAACTTCTAGACAAAAATGATATACTGTACATCTCCATGTCTTTAGCAATGTTTTTATCATTCATTGACCCGGGTCCTGATTTCTGGAGAGAGGCAGAAAGAGAGCCATGTAGTCCATCTATGTTTAGATGGAGATCTGCTGTGCTTACCCCTGCAGATCACTGTGATAGTCATTTTTTCCTTACTAAAAATAGCGAGCAATAGAGCACTATTATTAGAGACCTGTTGCTGGTCCCCTGAACTGATACAGACCACCCCCCAGACAAGAAGAAGAAAACATAAGACAATTTTTTTTTATCTAATTTAATGAATTATAAGTAAATAATTTTTCCCCATTATTCTCCAAATCTAAATAAATGCACCAGATGTTTTGGATGCAGTTACATAGGCAAGTGCAATGTCATTTGTCAAGTAATTTTTTTGAATTTTAAACCTGTAAAAACTATGCCATTATGCTATTTCTGTCAGTGCAACCTAACTTCGTCATATCTAATTGTTATTTTAAGTTTACACAAACGGATTTCCAAAAAGTTCTCCTAAAATTCATACTTTAACACATTGCTGCATGCATAACCAATTAGGGAAGGAGCCGTGGGAGACAACATTCTAGAAGAGCACCAATTTGTCCAAGATAAATGTAGAATTATTTTAATTAATATTTTATTCACGGCATCCTAATAAATATCAGCAACAGATTTACAACAAAACTAAGCTATTGTTCAACCACCTGGATTCATTAGGGATCACATTTGAGGCCCCCTATAATTACCAAGTTCACAAACATGGTTCAAAATAATTTATCAAAAGATCTTGATTCAAATATATACAGTATATGTTTTTAGGCCGGGTTCACACTGGGGCGAAAAACGCTTCGACATTGGGAGCTCATGTCACATGACGTGTGAAAATCAATGTTTCCCCATGGGAGCCGTCTTAACTGGTCCCACACATGTCTGTCCGACTTCGAAAATGCTCCCTGTACTACTTTGGTCCGACTTTGATCCGACTTCAGCCCATTGACTATCATTGAAGTCGGATCAAAGTCGGACCGCAGTCTTGCATGATCTGACTTTGGCATGCGACTTGTGCTCTGCTGATCTTGAGGGGGAACTCCACGCCAAATTTTAAATAAAAAAAAAAGGCATGGGTTCCCCCTCCAAGAGCATACAAGGCCCTTGGGTCTGGTATGGATTTTAAGGGGAACCCCTACGCCGAAAAAACGGCGTGGGGGTCCCCCCAAAATCCAAACCAGACCCTTATCCGAGCACACAACCTGGCAGGCCGCAGGAAAAGAGGGGGGGACGAGAAAGCGGCCCCCCTCCCTCCTGAACCGTACCAGGCCGCATGCCCTCAACATGGGGGGTTTGGTGCTTTGGGGCAGGGGGCGACCTGCGGCCCCCCCACCCCAAAGAACCCTGCCCCTATGTTGATGAGGACAGGGCCTCTTCCCGACAACCCTGGCCGTTGGTTGTCGGGGTCTGCGGGCGGGGGGCTTATCGGAATCCGGGAGCCCCCTTTAATAAGGGGGCCCCAGATCCCGGCCCCCCACCCTATGTGATTGAGTATGGGGTACATCGTACCCCTACCCATTCACCTGGTGGAAAAAAATGTCAATAAAAAAACACTACACAGGTTTTTAAAGTAATTTATTACACAGCTCCGGGGTCTTCTTCCGACTTCGGGGGTCTCCGGTGTCGTCTCCGCGCTCTCCGGTTCTTTCTTCCTTCTGCCGGGCCTCCACTATCTTCTTCCAGCTCTTTTGCTAGCGGGGCCTGGTCTTCTCCGTCGCCTTCTTCCCTCTTCTTCTCTCGCTCTCCGGTTCTTTCTTCCTTCTGCCGGGCCTCCGCTATCTTCTTCCAGCTCTTTTGCTAGCGGGGCCCGGTCTTCTCCGTCGCCTTCTACACTCTTCTCCTCTTTGATGTTGACACGTCGCTTCCTCCCGCTGTAATGCTGGGTGTGCGGTGCGCTCCGATTTATATAGGTCTCTCATGACGTCACAGTCACATGCTCCGGGTGGCCACATGCTCCCATGACGTCACAGTCACATGCTTCGGGGCCACCCGGAGCATGTGACTGTGACGTCATGAGAGGCCTATATAAATCGAAGCACCAAACCCCCCATGTTGAGGGCATACGGCCTGGTACGGTTCAGGAGGGAGGGGGGCCTCTCTCTCATCCCCCCCTCTTTTGCTGCGGCCTGCCAGGTTGCGTGCTCGGATAAGGGTCTGGTTTGGATTTTGGGGGGACCCCCACGCCATTTTTTTGGCGTAGGGGTTCCCCTTAAAATCCATACCAGACCCAAGGGCCTGGTATGCTCTTGGAGGGGGAACCCATGCCGGTTTTTTATTTAAAATTTGGCGTGGAGTTCCCCCTCAAGATTCATACCAAACACAGTGCCTGGTATTGGCGGGGATCCAAGTTGGATCCCCGTTCATTGAAAGTCGGACATATGTCGGCTTCATGTCGCAGGGCAAAGTCGGATCCAAAGTAGGACGGCTGTTGTGTCGCACAAGTGTGAAACCAGCCTTAGACCTGAAATGGTCAATGCCTGCACCTTTTGAGGGACAATTCACTGGCATTCATGAGAAGCAGGAAAAAGCTGCTGAAAAAAAATCTAAAGGAAGAAGAGTTTTCTGGTTCAGGTGCACAAAGTTTAGTCATATTTAGCACATTTCACCTTAAAACACAAGGATTGATTTACTAAAACTGGAAATTTCAAAATCTGGTGCAGCTCTGCATAGAAACTATCCAGTTTCCATTTGTTTTTATTGTTAACCACTTAAGCCCCGGACCATTTTGCAGCTAAAGGACCAGGCCACTTTTTGCGATTCGGCACTGCGTCGCTTTAACTGACAATTGGGCGGTTGTGCGACGTTGTTTCCAAACAAAGTTGACGTCCTTTTTTCCCCACAAATAGAGATTACTTTTGGTGGTATTTGATCACCTCTGCAGTTTTTTTTTTTTTTGCGCTATAAACAAAAATAGAGCTATAATGAATATCCCCAAAAAATATATATAAAAACGTTTTTTTTCCTCAGTTTAGGCTGATATGTATTCTTCTACATATTTTTGGTAAAAAAATCGCATTAAGCGTTTATTGATTGGTTTGCGCAAAAGTTATAGCGTTATTCAAATTAGGGGATAGTTTTATGGCATTTTTATTAATTATTATTTTTTTTACTAGTAATGGCGGCGATCAGTATTTTTTTTCGTGACTGCGACATTATGGCGGACACATCGGACACTTTTGACACATTTTTGGGACCATTGTCATTTTCACAGCGATCAGTGCTATGAAAATGCACTGATTACTGTGAAAATGACACTGGCAGTGAAGAGGTTAACCACTAGGTGGCGCTGTAGGGGTTAACCACTAGGTGGCGCTGTAGGGGTTAAGTGTTCCCTGCATAGTGTTTCTTACTGTAGGGGGAATGGGCTCTGTGTCACATGACACTGATCTCCGCTCCGAGTACATAGAGCCGAGATCAGTGTCATTGTCACTAGTCAGAGCAGGGAGATGCTTGTTCACACAAGCAAATCCTCGCTCTATACCTCTATGAGACGATCGCGGGGATCCCCTCGGCGATCGAGTCCACAGGACCCGCGGTCCGACTCACGGGGATGGCGGCAGGTTCGCGAGCGCACCGACGGCAGCGCGTGCGCGACCACACGGACAGGCATTTTAAGGGGACGTACAGGTACGTTGATATGCCTGTCCGTGCCATTCTGCCGACGTAAATCTACATGGGCCGGTCCTTAAGTGGTTAACGTTAATAGTTGTTTTTAAGCCACTGTACTACAAACAGCCCATCCCCTCAGTTAGCTATCATTATCTATCCCAGTGTCTGCACTGCAAAAAAAAAGGCAGATTATACCTTATATCAGAGCATCTCCTGAGATTCACGTGACTTCTCCGCTCCCTCCTCTGCCCAGCTGATAGCTATAGTGGGTGGGGCCAAGCACTGGTGCTGATGTCAGCCAGGGAGTAGGGAAGGAGAGAGAGACGAGGAGTCATGTGAGCCTCAGGAGACACTCTGATATAAGGTATAATCTGCATTTTATTTTTGCAGCACAGACACTAGGATAGATAATGTTAGCTAACAGAGGGGATGGGCTGTTTGTAGTACAGTTATGATAGCAGCAAAAAGGGGAGCATAGTGGCACAGACCAGCTGACAGTCAGGGAGAGGAGGGGGGAGAGGAGGACATAGGAAAGACAGGAGAGCAGAGAGCAGGCTGTGAATGATGAAGGCACATAAACTGACCACAGTGTCAGAGCTCAACAGCCATGATATACTGTGGTCATTTTACAGGGGGATGGTATAGCCAGGCAGAATCAGACAGGTTTTTTAGGTGATAGAAGGGGCCAAATGACACAGCACAAGCACTGTGCTGTTATGTATGCTTGAAGGGAACAGGATCTGTTTTTTTTTTTTTTTTTTTTGGAGGGGAGTTACAAACACTTTAAAGTGTCATTAAATCCAGATTATGAAAAACTCTCATTACATTCTATATAACAAAGTGTGCATACTCACAAATCCACTACAGCATTTGTTTTGTGTGGAGAGAAATATACCTGGTTGATCCTGCCTTCAGTTGCCCTCCCATCTTCCCCTTTTCCCACTACAGTTTGAGGTTGTATAGACCAGCTGGTGTCCTCTACTGGGCATGCTCAATTTAAGTTCCCTTCTAAGCTCTAAATTTCCTAATTTTTCTTATCTGTAAGCCCACATGACTATAGAGTCACACATGTGGGAATATACACAGTGGTAAATGACATTTCCCTCCCTCCTCCTCCATGTCCTTCTATTACTAAATAGTACTATGGGGGTGAGATTTCATTCACTAAAAAAACTTACAAAAAGGTTTAGTTTTAATATAAATCAGGATTAAATACATCAAATGTAATTGCTAACACATGTAAAGTAAAACAAGGAGCCTTGAATACAGATGCTGTCTGAACAAAATGAAATCTAGTCAATCATCTTTGACTTCGCCTACACCATATTAATGCACAGTGAATACACATTTGATGTTCAATAAAGATTTATCGGGAGCTGTAAAATAGTTTTTTGATAATTATAATTTAATTTAAATAGCTCCTCTGAAACATTTTTTTTTTTTAGTCGTGTGACTGCCACTGCACCAATCAGGCTGGCCAGACACATAGGGGCTGATTTACTATAACTCCAGGAAGTACTGAGCACATCGCAAATAATAGCTCCAATTTTTGACAATTAAAAATTCCACGCGCAAATTTGCGACTGAAAAAGAGCGCTATTAGCAGCAAACAAGTGTTAGTAAATGTGAAATCAGCGCTAATTAGCGAATCCGCGTACGCGCAAATGCCAATTTCCACTAAGTTTTTATATAGCACTGTACTGTAACCATGATCCATGTATGTGAAAGAAACATTTTTATATGAGATGTGCTCTACCTAGTGTGCATCTATTGCTGTATATTGCAATTAGTATTCCTTCTTTTGCTAACGAATGCAGTTATGAAGGATTATTACATAGTAATGTCTGCTATTATGTAAAGTTACATGTATTAAACATTTAGGTTACCTATTTGTTGTATGTTGTTTTTTTCATGTTTTTATTTTTTCATTTAGGTGGCTATAAAGCGGTAATTATTTATGTTCATTCTTTAATCATACTACACTATTATGCAGGTCTTGTACTTAGCACAATGGCTTAGTGGTCTGCTCCCATGTCTATACAGCTCTCATGTTACAAGTTCAAATACCAGCCAACCTACCATCCAACAGCTATGTTTATTATTTGCACAAGCAAATTAAAATAAACAAAGAAATGTAAACTGCCCGTTAGCTAGTGTGTGATGTTTGGAAGTCCACACCATAATATTATTGAACAAAAGTGCATTGGCTAATTGGCATTCACCTATTTTCAGCATATGCTGCTTTGGCTAATTGGCATTTGCCTTTTTTTCACCAATACAATCTTTTAGTATCTCTCTGTGGGATTTGAACCCATGAGTGCTTCAAAGCCTGAGTTTTTCAAGGTAGAAGTGCTGACCAATAGCCTATTGAGCGTAGCACAAACATCTACTAGTGTGTGTAGGTTAAGGAGATATTTCTTGCACATACAGGTAAGCCTTAATCTAGGCTTAGCTGTAGATGCAAGTTGTCTAAGTGGGTTTACAACCACTTTAATATTATAGTAACAACCATGCTCATGCTGATGTGGCATTGGCTAATAGGCATTCGCCCCTTTTCAGCATATGCTGCTGAGTGTTTGATGTTGGGACTACTTTATATTCTAGGTATAATAGTACTCAGCACAGTGACTTAGGCCCCTTTCACACTTGTGCGACCTGAAAGTTGTGTGATTTTGATGCGACTTTAAGCAATGCCTGTGTAATCTTGAGGTCTATGGACGCAGGAGTCGCAGGGAAAGGTGTGCAAACTTCCGTCTGCATTTTTTCTGCGATCCCAGGGAATGCCTGTGTAAACTAAAGGTCTATGAACCTCAACTCGTATCAAAGTCGGACCAAAGTAGTACAGGGACTACTTTGAAGTCGGTGTGTCTTGAAGTTTCACAGATATAAATGGTACACATTGAAAATCATGGGGTATGACTTGTCATGCAACTCTGATGACCAAAGTCGCAGGAAAAGTCGCTCAAGTGTGAAAGGGGCCTCAGCCCGACTTTGTGAGCGATTTCAGAGACATCAGTGCACTTTCCTGCACAGATGTCTAGTGAAATCACATAGGTCTCAACTGTCCCTGATTTGGACCAAAGTCCCTCTGTCCCTCTTTCCTCCTCATTTGTCCCTCATTTTGTTCTGATCTGTATAGTTTTATATAAAATGCAATTTTTATCTTTCAAAAAGGTTTTTCCAGCGCTAAACCTTTCATCTAATTTCTAAATTGCTTTGTTTGTAAATTCCTAAAGCCAATCTAAAGGGATATTATTGTTAAAAAAAGCACTTGGGGGTTTAACTAATATATATATATATTTTAATAATTCTCCTTTAAGAAGGTGTTTTAGGAGGTGTGTCCTATATGCCTACATACTTTTGCTAATAGTTGTCCCTTAACAATGTCTGTGTTATCTTGTGGTGTATGGACCTCAAATCGCATCAAAGTCAAACCAAGGTAGTGCAGGGATGAATTTTCCCCACTTTCAGGATGCACAAGTGACAATAGGGCCAAATTCAAAGATATCCTTGAATCTCTTTCACACTGCTGCGACCTGAAAGTCACCCTAATTTTCTGCCACTTTGTCGCTGCAACTTGGCCCCAACTTCTGGGAATGCCTGTGTAATATTGCGCCCTATGTACCTCAAGTCACATGAGGCTCTGTTTCCACTATTGCAACCCTAAATTCGCATGATTTTGCCACAATTTTTTCCCGCGATTTGGATGCGACTTGGAGCAATGCCTGTATATTCTATGGACCTCAAGTTGTATCAAAGTGGGTCCAAAGTAGTGCAGGGACTACTTTGAAGTCGCTGCGACTTGATGTCGCACAGATATGAACCATACTCATTGGAAATCATAGGGTATGACATGTCATGCGACTTTGCAGTCCCAAGCTGCATGACAAGTCACACTAGTGGAAACCGAGCCTGAAAGTCACACCAAAGTAGTACAAGGACTACTTTGAAGTTGGTCTGACTTAAAGTAGCACAGATATGAATGGTTATCATTGAGAATCATGAAAGTCGAGGTGCATGCGTGGAGTCTAGCAGTGCAGTCATGCAGAGTTAGAGCTCCACACCGTTCGGGAGGAGAGCCAATATTTCCACATAACCCGCAAGTATTTGGACATACCCACGGGGTTAAGCTAGTACCCGGGACTATTCTGGTCATTTTGTGGGGGAAACTATGGCTTTGGGAGGCGGCCGTGCGAAGTTAAAGAATCCCCTCATGAAGGGGAAAACTGCAGCTAAAATGGCACCTCCCCCCTCTTCATACACAGCCTCTATGCGCTCTCACAGACACAGCCTGACACAACCTGACTCCCCAGCTGATTCTGACAGCAAACTATTTACCTCACAAGACCCCATACAGATTTCTCATGTAACTCCAGCTGTATTAAAGCAATTTGAACACATGTTGAACAAAGCCTTAAAACAAACATCAGATCAAATTACAGCTAATCTCACCAGAGAAATAAGAGAACTTGGTAAGCGCACAGCAACACTAGAACTTAAAGTAGATGATTTGGAAAAAATTCCTCTTGAACACTCTATGGAAATAGAGAACCTCAAAGAGGAAAACTTATTGCTTCAAACCAAACTTGAAGACCATGAGAATAGGGCCAGAAGGTCTAACCTACGTATCAGGGGAATTCCTGAAACTATCACTGACCTACAATCCACTAGGCTTGTGCACAACGGAAAAATTCGTTCCGTTTCGGTTCGTTTCTTTCCGGTCCTGTTGATTCGTAATCATTCGTAATTTTGCTAGACGGGATTTTTCGTGTTCGGACTCATTCGTATTTTTGCAAGCGACATTTTTCGTTGAATTTTTTGTTGCTTTATAATTCGTACTTTCGGTAGAGTACGTTGTTTTTCGTTGATTCTGGACACAACTCCTACTTTCGTAACTTTTTTGGGGTTCGTTGATTCGTAATTTTCCGTGTCTCTCTCACAATGACGCTGCCTATTATGCCTAATGTGCTTCGAATGGATTTGTACTTTTCTAAATACATAGCGGTTATTTGTAACGATTCGAAATCTCGTATTTTACTTTCGTTTTTTACATGCGGCTATAGGCTCCGCCCCTGTACACCATTTTGAGAGGGTTCAGCACGGTGAGGGAGAAGCAGAGAGCAGAGCAGAGTGAGTGTTATTGTGCTTCGAATGGATTCGAAATCTCGTATTTTACTTTTGTTTTTTCATGCGGCTATAACCTCCGCCCCCTGTACACCATTTTGAGAGGGAGTTCAGCATGGTGAGGGAGAAGCAGAGAGCAGAGTGAGTGTTATTGTGCTTCGAATGGATTCGTACATTCGTAACTTTTTTCATAACGAATTATGCCAAAGACCTTCGGGCATTCGCTATTTTGCGGTATAATTTATTTCGGATTCGGTCTTATTCGTAATTGCTCTGTTCGGAAATTCGAATGCTTCCGAATGTCCGAAAGTTGCTAAATTCGGACGAATTTCGATTTGTTACGAAACGAATTGCACAAGCCTACAATCCACCATAACTGCTTTGTTCCAGGAATTGCAACCAGCCATTCCTACTGAGAGGTTAGAATTTGACAGGATCCACCGAGCCCTGGCTGCAAAAAAGCCTGATGGCCCCCCACGCGATATAATAGTGAAATTACATTTTTATCGCACAAAGGAACAGCTCCTAGCGTCTGCCAGGGACAAAAAGCAGCTGAATTTCTATGGCAATGACTTTCAATTATTTGCTGACTTGTCCCAGATAACGATTGCAAAAAGGCGAGCAGTGAAGCCCCTTCTCCTGGAATTACAGCGCCACAACATCATCTATCAGTGGGGGTTCCCATTTTCCCTACGCTTTGCCTACAAAGGGAAGAAATACACCTGTAGATCTTTTGATGAACTCCAGCAAACCCTCTTGGACCTGAATCTCATGGAACCAGTCCCACGAAATACCCCAACCCGCAGGAGATCAACATCTCTTTCATCCACAGGAAACCCTTCCCATCCCAACCTGAACAATGGTACCCATCCAACTCACAAGAGAGGTCGCTACACATCACCTCCTCAGGAACGAAATGATTCTATGGACTGAAGGATGCTCCTATAACTGTGAAATTGACTATTTTTTCACCCTTTCTAGTCTTTCTAAAGAATCTCAGGGCTTCACCTTATCCCTTTTAGTTCTCTAATTCAAGACGCTACATCCTGTTTCCCTTTTTGTCCTCCAGATTTGCATGCTCAACCTTTACTTTCAATTTTCTCTGTTTCAGTTGACTCACCAAGACTGCATTTACAAATTATAATCATAGTTTTAAGTTCTTTGCTTAACCCATTGCATGCATAGTGTGTTTTTTATTATTATTTATCTTTTATATGTATGTGTATATGTATGTATATATGTGTTGTGAGGGGGTTAACTCGGTAGCGGGTGTGTGTGACCCCCTGGTTGGGCTCCCCACACAAAAACAGGGCCAGCAGACGGAGGTTGTGGTTTTCAAAATCAAAAGGTGCGGTTTATTTCTCTATGTACAGTGACAAAAACACAGCAAAGCCAAAAAGAAACAAACAAAATAAATCCTGGTCAGTTTGACCTCTGACTAAACATGCAGGTTTCCTAAACTAACAACTGGGATCAGCCTAGTGCTGTCCTAGTCCCTAAGTCCCTGGTTTAGTAAAAGTCCAAACAAATAGCCACACAGGCTTTGCCTCACCGCACAGGGGTTCACTCTCCCTAGACAGTCCACACAGGTCTGGTTCCAGGCATGAGCTAACACCTAATGAATCTGGGAGTTTTTATAGAGGCCTTAAACGAACTGACAGGCTTCAGCTGGTCTCATCAACTCCCTGCCTCACGACGCCCAGCACTCTCCCTAGAGGTATGAGTCATTCATGAGCCCACTAGCCTCAGCTGGGCTTCCTCAACTCCCTAGTTGTATAAGTCGGCATAAAGCCTGAATCTGGGAGAAATATATCTACCCCCCTGGATGCAACCAGGTGACTTTACCTTCCTGCTGTCACATACCCCCCCCTCTTGTTTTAACCTTGGGGTTGGAACACCAGCAATCAGGCATTCATGTACTCGAGACAAAGCATCCACATTCCCCATTTGAACGCCAGGGCGATGCTTTACTGTGAAGTTGAATTCCTGTAGGGCCAGGAACCACCTATTCACTCTTCTATTTGTCTCCTTGTTTTGAGCCATCCACTTTAACGGAGCGTGATCCGTAACCATGTCAAAGTGCCTACCTAGCAGATAGTACCGAAGGGAATCTAGAGCCCACTTCACCGCTAAACACTCCTTTTCAACCGTGGCGTAATTTACCTCATGGGACTTCAACTTCCTGCTGAGGTAAATGACTGGGTGCTCTTCCCCGTTCCAGACCTGGGACAATACTGCTCCTAACCCCACATCTGACGCATCACTTTGTACGACAAAGTCTTTAGAGAAGTCGGGTGAGTACAACACTGGCTGGCTACATAAGGCTTGTTTCAAGAATTGGAATGCTGCCTCAGCCTCGGGGGTCCATTTAATCATGACCGACCCTTTCCCTTTCGTCAGGTTGGTTAGGGGCACAGCCTTAGAAGCAAAGTGGGGAATGAAGCGCCGATAATAACCCGCGATTCCCAGAAAGGCTCGTACCTGCTTCTTGCTGTTGGGACGTGGCCAACTCTGGATGGCCTCGACTTTGTTGAGTTGGGGTTTTATTACTCCCCTGCCAATGGTGTACCCAAGATATTTGGCCTCCTCCTGCCCAATGGTACACTTCTTGGGGTTAGCCGTAAACCCCGCTTCCCGAACAGAGTCCAGGACTGCTTGCACTTTTGGCAGATGTGAGGCCCAATCTGTGCTATGGACAATTACGTCATCCAGGTAAGCCGCAGCATACTTCCGATGGGGCCTCAGCATCTGGTCCATTTTCCGCTGGAATGTGGCCGGCGCATTCTGTAACCCGAACGGCATTCTCTTATATTGGAACGCCCCGTCTGGGGTTACAAATGCGGTTTTCTCTTTGGCCGACTTGGCCAGGGGAATTTGCCAATACCCTTTTGTGAGGTCAAGAGTCGTCATGTATCGGGCTGTTCCCAGCCGGTCGATCAACTCATCTATACGTGGCATGGGGTAGGTGTCAAATTTTGTAACTTTGTTCAACTGACGAAAATCGTTACAAAATCGCCAGCTCCCATCCGGTTTAGGCACCAACACAATGGGACTAGACCAATCACTTTGGGACTCCTCTATCACCCCTAAGTTCAGCATTTTCTGTACTTCCTCCCGTATTGCCTCCCGTCGGGCCTCTGGGATCCGATAGGGTTTTAACTTCACCCTTTCACCGGGCGGGGTAATAATATCATGCTCTACCCCAGATGTTTGTCCCGGCAGCTCAGAGAACACCTCCTTGTTGCGAAGCACAAACTCCTTAACCTCCTGTTGTTGGGGTTGTGACAAGGTGGCTGCTATTCCAACCTCCGGAATCACGCAACCAGTTTGAGCTGGTGACCAAGTTTCTGCGACTAGGGACTCTCTATCCCTCCAGGCTTTCAACAGATTAACGTGATATATCTGTTCGGGCTTTCGCCTTCCTGGTTGTCTGACCTTGTAATTCACTTCGCTCACTTTTTCCATTATCTCGTAGGGGCCTTGCCATTTGGCAAGGAATTTACTTTCAACCGTAGGGACAAGTACCAATATCCTATCCCCCGGGGAAAAGGTACGGGTCTTTGCTCCACGGTTGTACACTCTCTGCTGTGCCAACTGCGCTTGGGCCAAATGTTCCTTCACGATGGGCATTACCTGTGCAATTCGATCTTGCATCAGGGCGACATGCTCAATCACACTCCTGTGGGGAGAACTCTCACTTTCCCAAGTTTCCTTGGCAATATCCAACAGCCCTCTTGGGTGTCTCCCATACAGTAACTCAAAGGGGGAGAATCCCGTAGAGGATTGGGGCACCTCCCTAATAGCAAACATCAAATAAGGAAGTAGACAGTCCCAATCCTTTCCATCTCTATCCACCACTTTCTTCAACATTTGTTTTAGGGTTTTGTTGAATCTTTCAACCAGCCCATCGGTTTGGGGGTGATACACAGATGTACGCAATTGCGTCACTTTGAACAATTTACACAGCTCTTTCATAACCCGGGACATAAAGGGTGTACCTTGGTCCGTAAGCAGTTCTTTACAAATACCCACCCGGCTAAAAACAAGAGATAGCTCTTTGGCTATGGTTTTGGCCGAGGTATTTCTGAGAGGGATCGCTTCTGGATAACGGGTGGCATAGTCCATTATAACCAATATGTACTGGTGCCCCCTAGCGGACTTGATTATAGGACCTACCAAATCCATTGCGATTCTCTCAAACGGGACCTCAATGATGGGTAGAGGGACCAGCGGGCTACGGAAATGTGGCATCGGGGCCGACCTCTGACACACAGGGCAGGAGGAACAATAATTTTCTATGTCCTTCATCACCCCAGGCCAATAGAATCTCTGTAATACCCTCTCTCGGGTTTTCTCTGTCCCCAGATGACCTCCAAGAATGTGCCCATGGGCCAACTCCAACACCAACTTCCTGTAAGGTTTGGGCACCACCAGCTGCTCAACGGTTTCTTCTGCCCTTTTTGCCACCCGATACAGTAGATCCTTCTCTACGCTGAAGTATGGGTAAGTGCAGGTATTATCTGGGTTCACTAACTCGCCATCTATTTCCACTACGTTTTCCCGTGCCTTTATTAGGGCGGGGTCTTTTAACTGTTCTGTGGCAAAATTTTCCCTGTGAACCTCCAGATCAGAAAACTCCACAGACGGTAGGTTTTCGTCTGAGGAGGTGGGCTCCTCTCCAGTTTCTTGAGTCTCCCCTGCCAATACTGACAAGGGAAATTCTGGAGAGTCCTCACCACTCTCAGAGGAGTTCTGGCTATCACATTCCTGGTACATAGGGGCACCAGTGGGGGGCTCAGGATCATCCCACAGTTCCCAGAACTTCGGAAAATCCCTTCCCACAATGGCGTCATGCGGTAACTGAGATACTAAGCCCACTGGATGAGAGAGGGTACCTTTGGGGGTCTCGAAACACACTGTAGTCACTGGATACTCTCGGGTGTCCCCATGCACACAAATAACAGCTACCTTGCTATTCCCAGAGACCTCTGTTTTAACTAACTCAGCCTTTATCAGGGTCACAAGGCTACCTGAATCCAACAATACCACAACATTTCTACCATTAACACACATTTTGCATAAATGTTTCTCAGTTCCTCGAATGGCAGTGCATGCGACTGTCGCACACAGCGACTGACGTCTGCCCGTCAGAAAGTCACACTGCATGGGTTCCTCCACAACCGGGCAATTGGCTGCAATATGTCCCGCTTGCCGCCTCTTGAGCCGCTGATTTCCCAGGCTGTTCTCGCCAAACTTGGGGTAGAGCTCCCACCCTCTCACTCTCTCCACCCTCACCCCTTGGAATCCTCTTATCCGCCCCTGGGGATGGTCTGGTCTTAGGGTGGAAAGTCCGAGAGTCTCTGGAAGAGGCCGTCAGGTTCTCTGTAGCCAAGTATCTCTCTACACGATCCACAAGTTTACCGGCCGTTTCTGGGTCTCCGTGGCTTACCCACTTTTGAATGGCGGTAGGAAGAGCTCTCAAGAAACGATCCATCACAACACGTTCCACAATCTCCGGTGCGGACAAAGTCTCTGGCTGTAGCCACTTCCTGCTCAGGTGAATGAGATCATACATTTGAGACCTGGGGGGTTTTCCAAGCTGGAAAGTCCAGTTATGCACACGCTGAGCCCGGACAGCCAGGGTGACACCCAGCCTTGCCAATATTTCAGCTTTTAGCATCACATAGTCTTTTGCTTGGTCAGGCTCTAGGTCATAGTAAGCCTTCTGCGATTCACCAGTTAACAGAGGAGCCACCAGTCCAGCCCACTGCTCCTCAGGCCACTTTTCTCTTTCAGCAGTCCTTTCAAATGTGGTCAAAAATACCTCTGGATCATCCTCTCCAGTCATTTTTGTCAATAAACGACTCACCCCAAAGGACGCGGTATTAGTGGGACGGCTTTCCTCACTGGTCTGCGGACGTTGCTGCATTACTGCTTCCATTTGTTGTAGTCTCTGCTCTTGCTTCTGTAACAGGTCTATGAAGCGGGCCTCAGATTGCTGCTGGGCTTGTTGATGAGCTTGCTGCTGGGCTGCAAGGCTCCTTTGCAAACCTGCATTTGTCTGCTGTTGATTGGCATTTGCTAGAGCCAGCTGTTTCAGTATCTCCTCCATGCTGGCTTAAAAAAAACTGCCACTGGTTCTCCACCAACTGTGAGGGGGTTAACTCGGTAGCGGGTGTGTGTGACCCCCTGGTTGGGCTCCCCACACAAAAACAGGGCCAGCAGACGGAGGTTGTGGTTTTCAAAATCAAAAGGTGCGGTTTATTTCTCTATGTACAGTGACAAAAACACAGCAAAGCCAAAAAGAAACAAACAAAATAAATCCTGGTCAGTTTGACCTCTGACTAAACATGCAGGTTTCCTAAACTAACAACTGGGATCAGCCTAGTGCTGTCCTAGTCCCTAAGTCCCTGGTTTAGTAAAAGTCCAAACAAATAGCCACACAGGCTTTGCCTCACCGCACAGGGGTTCACTCTCCCTAGACAGTCCACACAGGTCTGGTTCCAGGCATGAGCAACACCTAATGAATCTGGGAGTTTTTATAGAGGCCTTAAACGAACTGACAGGCTTCAGCTGGTCTCATCAACTCCCTGCCTCACGACGCCCAGCACTCTCCCTAGAGGTATGAGTCATTCATGAGCCCACTAGCCTCAGCTGGGCTTCCTCAACTCCCTAGTTGTATAAGTCGGCATAAAGCCTGAATCTGGGAGAAATATATCTACCCCCCTGGATGCAACCAGGTGACTTTACCTTCCTGCTGTCACAGTGTGTATGTGTGTGTGTGTGTGTATGTATGTATGTATATGTGTATGTGTGTATATATGTGTATGTATGTGTATATATATGTGTATGTATATATATATATATATATATATATATATATATATATATATATATATATATATATGTATGTATATATTTTATATCCTAGATAATTTTTGTCCCAAGTAATGGACACAACTGTAAGGTCTATTGGCATTCATAAGATGTATTATGACCAAAGGTCCCATTCGTTTTAATTTTTATGACTTTACTGACCGCTAGCCTATTATTAGGAAGTTTTAAGGTAGTTTTGGCACTGTAATTTTAGGAATTCCTCACTCTACCTTTCCTGGTAGATCCTTCTGTTATACCCTTATTGTTAACTGATCCAGTTTTCACCCCCCAAATCCCTTAATCACTACCTTAGCACATCTTACTTCCATACCAGGAAACCCTGGGGTAGTCAGATGCCATTCTCTTATTTCCCATTTCCCCTGTTGCCCCCTTTTTAACTAATTATAGTTAACTTTAATAGTTTTCATTATAGGTCGTGTGGTTTACAGTTAGGTACATTATTAAGAAGCTTTCATTAGAAGGCTCTCCTCCCACGAACGGGAGATCCATGCGCCCTATTTTGCCTCCCTCATTCAGCCACATAATATGTGGAAGTCTGACGGAAGCACCCTTTCCCCTGAGGGTGATTTTTGTCCCCACTCACGGGATATGTTTGAATGTGTTTTTCTGTTGAATTTTTTATTATTTTCTCTAACCATTTCTGTTTTATTTATTTTCCTCACTTCAGTACTCACCTCTATTCCTTTTCTCTCCTCTTTCTTCAAGTCCACCTGGATTGTATCAACTGACTTGAGCAGCCCGATTATAGTACTCATCTTTAATCCTCCTTTTCTCCCCCTCTTCGAGTTCACTTGGATGGCATCGAATTACCTGAATAACCTGGTAACGGGTAAGTCCCCTTTGTCCATCCGACTGCCATGGCACCATTAAACATTCTATCCCTGAATGTTCAGGGACTAAACATCCCCCAGAAACGAACCAAGGCATTCCGTATATTTCATGCCAAAAAGGCTCACATAGTTTGCTTACAAGAAACCCACTTCACAAATACCTCCACACCAAAATTTATTTCCAATTTCTATCCGCAAACATATACGGCCTCGGCTGCCTCCAAGCAACGGGGTACTCTCATAGCCTTTCATCGCTCTACCCCATTTACACTTCAATCTCAAATAAAAGATCCTGAAGGACGTTATCTAATTCTTACGGGCCACATTGTTGACCAGGCAATAACAGTAGTTTCCTACTATGCACCAAATAAACAACCTAATCCATTTATGTCACATTTACTACAAGTTGTGAAAGATCATAAGATAGGAACATTTATGCTGTGTGGTGACTCTAACCAGGTCCTCCTCCCATTTCTGGATAAATCCCCATACACACCATCCCAAATTACATCCAAAAAATCTTTTTCACAAATTCTTTCCAAATATAACTTGGTTGATTCATGGAGAGAAGTTAATCCAACTAAACGGAAATATACCTACTACTCCCACCCACATAAAACATTTTCAAGGATTGACCACATATTCCTGACCATAGGTATGCTCCCTGAAATCATAGCAGCAGATATAGTCCCTATCCCATGGTCCGACCATAAAGCAGTACTTACTTCCATTAAATCAACATTACCCAAAGGCCACAACCCTACTTGGAATCTCCCAGATATCCTACTCAAACACCCATCTCATCGCCAAACCATTAAACAAGCCATGAAAGAATATATAACCCTCAATTCTAGCCCAGAAATTAGCACACTAACTCTTTGGGAAGCCCATAAACCAGTTATACGTAACACAATTCAGAAACAATCAGCCATATTTAAACGCGAACGGAAGACACTGGCTCGTAAACTGGAAAGGGAATTTAATACAGCCTTTATAGCCCATCAAGACAATCCATCAACATTAACAAAATCCCGATTAGACAAGACTCGAGTTGCATACGATCTATTTCTTACTGAAGCAGTGGAAAAATCCTATAAACGTTCAAGACACAACTATTTTATGAAAGCCAATAAATCGGGTACCTACCTTGCACGTACACTCAATTCTCTGAACAAACCCTTCAAACCAATTCGCCTAAAACTGGCAAAAGATGTCTACACTTGCAATCCCAACAAAATAGTTCAGAAATTTCATTCACATCTGACCTCATTATATACTTCATCTAATAACTTCAACCCGGAAACAGCAGATGCATTTTTCTCTGATATAAATCTACCAGAACTTTCCCTTGACCAAAAGAAGTTATTGGAAGATAATATTACATCTAATGATGTCGTTGAAGCCATCAAAGATCTTAAAATTAATAAGAGGCCAGGCCCAGATGGCTTCTCAACCTTATATTACAGAACCTACGCAGACATACTATCACCAATCTTAGCGGAAGCTTTCAATGTATTATTAGAAGGGAAATCTTTTAGACAAGAAACTTTAACTGCCATTATTTGCATGATTCCTAAACCTCTTACTGATGATACCTTATGTACAAATTTTCGCCCTATTTCCCTTCTGAACTTAGACATTAAACTTCTAGCCAAAATATTAGCCAAAAGACTAAATAGCATAATAGGTAAGCTTATCCACAAGGATCAAGTAGGATTCATGCCAAAGCACCAGGCGAGTGACAATGTCCGCCGGGCTGTATTGCTAGCTCACATAGCTAAAAACCGTTGTATACCCTCCTGTTTTCTATCTCTTGATATAAAAAAAGCTTTCGACTCCATATCGTGGCCTTACCTCCACTACACATTGCAAAGATGGGGCTTTGGCCCTCACTTCCTAACATGGATCGCAGCGCTTTACAACAGACCAATTGCATATATTAAATATGCAGGATACAAATCTAATTCATTTAATATAGAAAGAGGAACACGCCAGGGCTGCCCACTTTCCCCCCTTCTATTCGCCCTCCTAATTGAACCCCTAGCCCAAAGAATCCGCACAGACCCAACAATTACGGGCATAGAAACTGCTGGATACCATCATAAATTATGTCTATTTGCGGATGACATACTCCTATTTCTATCATCCCCACAAGTTTCTGGTCCCAACCTACTGCTCATTTTAGACAAATTTGCAATGATTTCGGGGCTTACAATAAATCTCAAAAAATCCAAAGCCTTAGATATATCCCTCTCCAAAGTGGAATCCGACTCGGCCAAAAATGCAATTCCTTTCATATGGACTGAGAGGTCAATCCCCTATTTAGGGATTCACCTGACGGCCTCATATTCAGATCTTTTTACAGCAAACTATCCCCCACTCCTCAAACAAATAACAACACTTTTACAACAATGGTCACATCTCCCAATTTCATGGATAGGTAAAATGAATGCAATCAAAATGACAATCCTTCCAAAACTACTGTACTTATTTAGAGTCTTACCGATCCCTATCCCACCTTATTATCTTAGAATTCTCCAAAGACGAACATCAACATTTGTCTGGGGCTCCAAAAAACCCAGTGTATCGCTTCATACACTACACTTGCCAAAACTCAAAGGAGGCTTTGGGTTTCCGAACTTTGCTAACTATTATAGAGCCGCACACATTGCTAGCCTCACTAAATATCATGCTACATATGAAATACCCCTATGGGTAATGATAGAAGCGGCAGAATGTGACCCTCTTTCTATTTCCAATCTATTATGGCTCCTACCTAAGGAACGGAAAACCCTACGTAACCCCATTACTAAATACTTTTTATCTATATGAGACAAACTTAGAGTTAAACATCAGTTACAATCTTCTCACAATCCTCTCTTGTCATTCCTGAAAAACCCTGCTTTCTACCCAGCATGGGTCTCTCCTAAATCATTTAAGGTCTGGAATTCATTAAATATTACTCGGCTTAGTAACTTAACTTCTCCTTCATCCTTCCATACATTTCCTATACTCTGTGACACCTACAACCTACCGAACTCTGAACTTTTCAGATACCTCCAAATTAAAAACTTTTATGCACCTTTGCTAAATACAGATGTCTCCTTAACCCAACTTACGATTTTTGAATCTACATGCATGAAAGATCCTCACTTAAGAGGCATTATATCTTCTATATACTCCCACATTTCCACTTATCCCAGTTTAGATAAACCACCTTATGCACGTAAATGGGAGGAGGACCTGAAGAGAACATTCGATATGAATGATTGGTCCAAAATATGGTCTGTAACAAAATCTTCTTCACCAAATATCCTGGCGGTTGAAACCAATTACAAAGTTTTGTCTCGTTGGTACCTCGTTCCCTCCAGATTGGCCAAATTCACACCAAACCAAACAGGCCTATGCTTTCGGGGTTGCCCAGATCCGGGCACCCACTTACACATTTGGTGGTCCTGCCCGTTGGTGCAATTATTTTGGGAACAGATATTTGAAACTGCCTCCAAGATATTTGGTTTCACTGTGCAACCAGACCCAGCGACAGCCTTGATCAATCTAAAACCTGATCTCATTACACATAAACAATTCAAACTCCTCATTTAATTTCTTACAGCAGCAAAGCAAACAATAGCAAAGGCATGGAAGACCCCTAAATTGGAGATATCCGAGACCATAAATAGAGTTAATGACTTTATGTCTCACGCCAAAATGTTAGCTATAGAAAGAAATCAAATTCCAATCTTCGAAAAGATCTGGGATCCTTGGATTAAATTTCACCTACCTTCTATTAGTGACAACTCGATTCTCATGCCATGGTAGCCGGAGGACTCAATCGGTTAAACTAGCTACTAAACCAAATTTCTGAAGCTTGGGAGCTACCCTGCTCAATATAGTGAACACTGTGTTTTACTTAAACCCTCAAGCCGCGGACCGATTCATTCAGGCCATTCAGGTGGACTCCTACACTCCCCCCCCCTCTGGTTTCCTACTATTCTATTTCATCTATTTTATTTTATATTATCTATCTAATTTTATTTTACCCTATTTTATTTTGATATCTTTACTTCTTTTTCTTTTTTCTTTTCTCTATTATTCTTACTTCATAACGCACCTTATTGAAGCTACAGTATTACTCTACATTACTTTTTTCGAAGATACAGATCAATTTATAATTAATATGTTAAATATTTCTTTCAACTAAAGTCTTGAATATATTAGTACAAGGATTTATTTACTTTCTATCTCATTTAAGTCCTTATAATTTTCATTAGGATATATTCTGTAGACCCTATTATTTGTTATTTTTCTATATTTGTAATAATTGGACAAATATCAACAACATGTTTTACATATGATCTGTATGTGACTAATATATATGTCCAATAAAATACTTTGACAAGGAGAATCATGAAAGTCGCCCAACTGTGAATCAAGTCATATATATTTTAATAGAAAGGAGCTCTCATTTATACTTGCATAGTCCTTACTGATTTACATCAGCAGAACAAATGCAGGAAGTAGTGATGTGTGCACATGGGCCAGAAGCAAATGTGTAGTGATACCAAACAAATCAATGAAGCCCACCCACACCAAATCCACCCCTACCTTGAGTAAGCACAAGTACATATCCTACACTTACCCGGCAAATCAGCAGCACCTCCTCTATGCTAAAGAGGGAGCTCGCCATGTCCACCTAGATGGAGATCCTGACCAGCACAGGAACTTCTGGGTGATTACAATGACTCATTTCCGGGTCAGGAGGTGAAACCACGCTCTGTTGATTGCAGCTGCGAATATTTGATCTCAATCCCAATTAGAATTTATTATTTTTGATTATTTGCAGATATGCAAATCTGTATTTCTACATATGATATTTGAAGGTAAACTTAAGGGAGTTTGAAAAGAAATGGTGTCTCTGCCATAGCAGCAGGTGAATTACAAAAGGCAAAAGGCCCGGTTTGAGCCCTGCTTCACACTGACAGCGGGAGGAAATCATTCAGCAGAACTCATACGATTTAATTCCCGCATGTCAGTCCCGACTGCAGGAGGGGGGACATCAGAGACATCTGTGCAGGTTTCTGCACTTATATCAATACAAATCACACCAATTAGAGCAGCGCAATTGCCACCGATCTGACATGTCAAATCGCACCAATGTGAACCAGAGCTGACACATACAACACTGCCTATCCTCCATCTGAATTCATTACCTGCAATTCTCCACAGCTGTTATATATAAAGATTCCACCTTTATCATTTACTTGCAGGTGTGCTGAAGCCTAGGTTTACATTGGGGTGATTTGCCATGCAATTTCAGAAATCAAATCGCATGACTATTGGTGGCAATGGCACTGTTCCAATCGATGCAACCCCAATTTTGTGGCGCCGCACCGGTTTTGCAAAAGTAGTTCCTGCACTACTTTTGCCGATTTCAGGTGCAACTTCAATAGACATTTGTGTATGAAGCCACACAGATGTCTATTAAGTAGTACCTAAAATCGCGCTAGCTTAAGTGAAGTAGCGCGATTTCAAAGTAGCATCAATGTGAACAAGGGCAAAGAGACTCATTTTTTGGTGCACAAATCCAATAAATAAAATATTAAGGATTTTGCACTTTGCCAAAAAACAAAACAAAAAAAAAAAACAAAAAAAGCACACACACACCAAAGCTCAATAACATACTTTTATTTTGCCAGCAGAAACAAAATTATGTACATTCATTTACTAGCTTCAAAAAAATTGGGACAGGATACATGGTGCTACATTTAGCAATGGGATTTTAAGGGCCCTGCTCATAGGAGCTTACAATCTAAAATTTGTCAAAACCTTAGAGTGCATACAGCTTTACTTTTAGTGTATAACGGGCAACACATCACATTTTTATCTGCAAGAATATAGAAACATACTCAAGTCATTATTCTTACAAAGCATTCCAACATAATAATAAAAAAGACACATGTTCAAAACTCCCACCCCCACCCCACAATCCACATATACATACATTGGTGACCATGTTCTGCTGGAAGCTGCATTTCTGTGTACATGATTAAGCAATGAGATCCAAGAGTAGAAGGTCAGCAGATGCTTCCAAACGATTTTGCATGGTCAGACAGGAACAATACACACACAATTTTTGATTTAAAAAAATGCACAAGAATTTCAGCAAATAACACTAGTTGGGGGGTTTGTCAATCTGCACAATATCATTCCTTCTCCCCCCCACAAATCACAGCAAAAAACCTGGCCTTCTCAGACCAAATGATCCCCCATACTGCAGGCCTTTATATAAGAGAGGTTGTATCGTTAGCAAACTGAAACACGACCAATAGAAGTACACGCCCAATAGAAGTACACGCCCACCAGTATCTTTCAATCTGTCTCGTGTATGTCTAAAGTTATTTCCTGGTGCCTCCATGGCAGCATACTAAGGGTTAATGACTCCGCCCCGATTAACTCACAGGACCACGTAACTCTATAAAAGAAAGAGTTACTCTCCCCTCAGGTATTCTTTTTTCCTGTCCTCATCCAAAACTGCAGGATCACAGATCAGCCCTGCCTCACCGTCATATGGTGTAACCATTGCAGGTTCATGCTCTCCTGCAGGATGGAGTCTCATCACTTGGATTGCTAAATGCATCACATAAGTATGGGAGCCTGTTTTTCTGTGGATCTTTTTGGGGCCTGTCTAAAACATCCAGGAGCACCTTCTTCTCCTCTGTGGCTTTTGGCTGACTATTCCAGGGCAAGACAGCACAAGGTACCTTTTAGAGCACTTCAGTGGCGTTCTTTTTTTTTCCTCATGTGTACCTGACACTGCATTCATGCGTGACACTGCATTCATGTGCAACTGTCTCCATTTGCACCTAAACACTGTAGCCATGTGTAACTAGCGCTGCCTCCATGTGCACCTAACATTGCATACTTGTACACCTGCCGATGCCTCCATGTGCACCTAACACTGCATCTATGTGTACCTAGTGCTGCTTCCATGTGCACCTCACACTGCATACGTGTGCACCTGGTGATGCCTCCATGTGCACCTAACACTGAGTCCATGTGTATCTGGTGGTGCCTCCATGTGCACCTAACATTGCATGCTTGTGCACCTGCCGATGCCTCCATGTGCACCTAACACTGCATCTATGTGTGCCTGGTGCTGCCTCTATGTGCACCTCACACTGCATACAGGTGCACCTGGTGATGCCTCCATGTGCACCTAAAACTGAGTCCATGTGTACTTGGTGATGCCTCCATGTGCACCTAACTCTGCACTCATGAATTTCTGGCCTAACATTGCATCCATATGTGCCTGGCGCTGCCTTCCATATGTACCTGGCGCTGCCTCCATGTGCACCTTACACTGCCTCCATGTGTACACGGTGCTGTGACGCTAGACGCTATACTCATAGGCGCTGCCTCCAGGTGCGGTCCTCTCTTTAAGATTCCTTCCATTGGTGGGAGCCGTGAGTGGCCTGATAATACCGCCGGGTGCGCAGCCATTCCCCCCCCTCTCCCTGTGGGTGCGGGCGCTTTGCGCGCATCTCCTTGCACAGTCTCATCATCTCAGGGGTGGAGTCACAGCGGAACGTCACAGCGCATGCGCAGTAGTCTTCTGAGGCTGAGCAGTGGCCATCTTGGTACACCCTGTGGGTTGTATGATTTTTGGCTAATTTAAAGCCCACCAAAGTAAAAATAAGACATCTCCTATTCTCTGCTCCCTCAATTACATTTTCATATAGCCTGACCAGTAGTATTAATGGTACATGTGTATGTGTGTGTGTATATGCATGCGCATGCGCACATGTATATGTGTATATCGATGTGTAGGTACATCGGTATATTGGTAAATAATTAATAGTGGTATTAATTAGTATCCCCTTCCTATACCTTTACGTATTTAGATTTAATCTTAGCCCTAGCCATTCTGGTATTACAATGCCGCATCAATAAAGATCCTCAACATACCGCTAGGTAAGGGCTGCAACTAATAGGTAAGTTCCTTCATTCAAAGAGCACAGGGCATATGGAAATAT
Organism: Rana muscosa; assembly: GCA_029206835.1. NCBI lineage: Eukaryota > Metazoa > Chordata > Amphibia > Anura > Ranidae > Rana > Rana muscosa. Next base: position 77,372,891 of record CM055127.1, read on the forward strand.
TCTCTGTTTATTTCCGCAAGCCCGCACCGAGAGCCACCCGCAGGGGTTCTCTCGAGGGAAATACCTCCCGCAGTGATGGAGGTCACCCCGGCATACCCCAACCAGGCATGACTCCCAGCGCAATTTTGCACGTCCAGGGGAAAAGCCCGTTGAGTTTGTGGGAACAAGCCCTACTGGGAAAATTGGCATATGGCCAAGGTCCGTCTAAGGAGGAAAGAGCAATAAAACGTGCTATTTTCTCTCCAGATTGGTTCAAAAGCTGATTCAGAAGGCGAGTCGATTGCAGCCAAAAAGAACATATCAACATTTTGATGTCAGTTTAGTAAATCGCATCACATTGTTATCATGTTATTGCGTTTAAAGATGCGATTCAGTGGGAGGAAGATCCGGTATCCTCTGTCCAAACGGGAGTATATATTGTTTTTTCCCTCACCTGACAAAGAAAGCTTCGACCGTTACCTTTACGAGGTCAGGACAACGAGGGGCAAAAGCACATCACCTACAATCAATGTCTCAGAAGCAGATGCTCAGCTCCTTGGTTCAGATCCGACTTTGAGAGCGTCGGTCATGAGGCTAGCCAAGAATGCAGCCATCGATGTCCTGGGGTGCTCCCCAGAGCCATGCTATACTTCATCACGACCAGAAGGGCATTTCGGCTAAAGCCATGGTCAGTGGACCCATCTGCAATGCAATCCTGATGTCGCATATGATGGAAGGACCAATTCGGCGATATAAAAATATATATATATTTTTTCCCCAAAATAGGAGAAGAGATTTTGCCTCACGGTCAGTTACCAAACAAAGATCAAGAGAGAAGAGGCTGGGAAGGCTCACGAGCCACCTTCCCCAAATTGGACAATTCTTAAGACCGCATCTTCGTCGGTTGAGAGGCAGAAGTCCTTCTGACCCCCCTGATCCACAGGTCTGGCAGTAACATCAGGCCTTTCGTCTAGGTTTGAGTGGGAAAACTGCAATGGTCCATGCAGCCTCCACGATCCTTTTAAGGGCTTATTCTTTTTTGGAAGTTCAATCTATCCTCCACCCCCCTTCTCTCCAACCCACCAAATTCTGATCTCCAAGGGCGAGAAGGAAGCTCTCTTTCAGTGTATTCAAATACTTCTACACCAACAGGCAGTATTGCCAGTACCAAACTTGGAGAAACACCCGGGGCTCTACTCCCCAGTCCTTTCTTTTAGTTCCCAGGAAATCAGGGGCTGGAGACTCGTGTTGGATCCAGAGAGGTTGACGGATACGTTTGGGTAGAACATGTCATTCGGTATCCCTAGACACCCTAATTCTGTCAGTACAGCCAGATATTTGGATGGTCTCTAAGTCTCCAGGATTTCTTCCCTTCACATTCTCATCCATCATCTTTCCAATCTTTTTCCCGGGTTGAAAGTAGGCGATCTGCACCTCCACTTCCAATATCTTCTCTTAGGGATTTCATCAATCCCCAAAACCTTCACCAAGGTCTTAGCAACCACCCTGGCTTCCTTCTGGGAAAGGAGGTCAGGGTCCTGCACTTCTTCCAATTCGAGTGACTTATCTGCTCAGTCAATTGACGCCTACGGGTGCAGCTGCAAACTTTAGTCAACATCCCAGTGAAGGCGGTGTCACTTCCATCAGAGGATCCCTGAATTGGTACAGAAGGTGGAGGAAGTGAACAGTTGATGTTTACTATCTCTGTTTGGACTTTCTGGCACAACGAAGAAAGAGGCACCGAAGAAAAATGAGAGTTATCGGTGGAAGCCAGCCTTGGGGGTGGGCACGGCCTCCCAACCTCCTAGTTCACCGCTCCCTTGACCCATTCTTGCATCTAAAGCAAGTCAACTGGACTGGGGGGTGACACATCACCAAAAGAACCAGTTAGTACAAGGAAGATGGTGTTTCAACTTGGAGAGTATGATTTCCGATATCCTAGAGCTAAGAGTGGCATGGACGGCGCATCTAGTCCCTCTTCTTGGGAGCAAGTCCATACTGGTTCAGATAGACGACAAGGCGGCAGTGGCCTATGTTCAAAGCCTAGACGGGATGCACAGCAGGTCTCTGTCCAGCGACGTGGCCCCAATTAGTTCATGGGTGGAGGACAATTTGGTCAATCTTCAGGCGGCCTACATCCCAGCCCCTGAGAATCAGCTAACAGATCGCCTTTCAAGGTCTTTCAACAGCAACAACGAATAGTCACTAGGCCCGTGGATTGTCCGGTGGATATACCAACAGCGGGGTACTCCCCATTGAGAGCTTTGAGCTTCCCACTCAAAGCGAAACTCCTCTGCTTTTTATGAGATTCCCTCAAGAATACTCTGATACTGAGTTTCCTCCAGCTTCTATTGTCGGAGAAGGTCACTATCCTGGCAACCATGCCATACTGGGAAAGGAGACAATGTTTTCCACTCTCAATCAAAATGGCTCGGCGCAGCCCACTTCCGATTCCACACACGGTTTCCACTATTAGTCAAATAGCTAAGTACAGCTTCCACACACGGTCAACATCCTATATCAAGACGGCTTCTTTCTCCCACGTCTGAGGATCCTGGACTTGAAGCCCTGAAAGCTGAGCAGAGCAGACTGGGTGACCTAGGGTGCTCGCATGGTGTCACCCAAACATTATTACAACCAAGAGAGTCATCCACCTATGCCACCTTATATTAGGTTTCGAAGGGGATTCACAGAACTGTCAGAATCCAACCATTTCAATCCACTAGGCCCTGGGCTCCAAAGATTCTACTCTTTCTACTAACTGGTCTGGACTTAGGCTGAAGTCTAAAGCACTCTGAAGGTTCAGCCTGTAGCCTTGTCAGCTTTGATGGGCGCACGCTGGGCACTGAATCTCCTCGTAGAATGTTTCCTGAAAACAATCAAAGTCCATGTCCTCCCGGAAAGACTGATACCCCATATGGGGGTCTGACAGATGTCTTAGCAGACCCTTCCTTTGCACCCACTAAAGAGTGTGCATTGGGAGACATTACATTGGGAGCCTACCTTGCTGATTGCCATCATATCAGGTCGTAAGGCGTCAGAAACACAACCTCTAGGGGCACAGGAACCCTACGTCACCTTTTTCCCAGGCAGGGTAGCCCTACAGCCTATTCACCAGAATGTCTCTAAAATGTCTGCACTCTACATTCTCAGCCGGGTATGGCTTCTCCTGACTTTCGGAGAAGATCCAATCTCCTCAAACTACACGGTTTGGATATAGCCAGATCCCTGAGGCGTTACTTAGAACTAACACAACAGTTTCGCAAAGATCAATGTTCATTCGTTATTGCCAAGGGCACAAAGAAAGCAATGACGCCCTCCAAGCTAGTCCAAGGACGTATCGCGCTAGTGGTCTCCCAGTCTAAAGTGCGCCGAATGCTGTGGTGGATATTTTGAACATTTCATATTCATATCCTGGACTCTAAATAAAGCACCATGCCCCAATGGATGTATATGTAGGGGGATGGGTATAACCGTATATGATGTTACAGGAATATATATATTTTGTGATATAATGCCAAGTTATATTCTCAGAGGACAGTTTTACAGTCTACTGAGAATATAAATTAGGTTTCAGGTGATACTTAAATATCCTTTGTCGTGAAAGGGCCAGTACAGATAGCCAGACTCCATCACCGCAGGGGCCCTTAGCATATATTGTTTTCAAAGGTCTGATCATCTCCTACCAGTTGAGAACCCAAATTAGGTTTCAGGTGATACTTAAATATCCTTTGTCTTGAAAGGGCCAGTACAGATAGCCAGACTCCATCACCACAGGGGCCCTTAGCAGGCTAATGTGGGCTGAAAGTAGATCTGAATTTGCTAGACGAAAATGGCTTGAGATTTCAACCAATCAGGTGGTCAGCTTTAAACCAATGAGACCACGGGATTTTGGATCCTGGTTGATGGGGGGTAGGCATAGAGGGGATATAAATTAGACAGCCAGAGCCATGATTAAAGGCTTGTGAATATTGTCCTGACCGGAGGAGCATGGTGAAGTACTCTGTAAATATACCTCTTTAATTTCCTTAATCTCTCCTGTAACTCTAATCTTCCTTTAACTTGTGCTGATACACAGTTGTCTCCCTTATAGCCATATTCTTATGTAATATTATTGTGTAATAGCCATATTCTTATGTAATATTATTGTGTAATAGCCATATTCGTATGTAACATTATTGTGTTATATGAGTAACCTCTTTGTTTCAAAGGTGATATAATTTATGTTATAGTCACAAGTTCTGGATTAATACAAGTTTCTTCTTTCCTGTATAATAAACTACTTTTTTCCTTTTTCGTACCGCTATCGTTTGCTTAATTTTATATAGACCAAAGGTTTAATCAATCATTTTTATGTATCATTAATACTTTAAGTGAGGTATAAACATAACCAACACATTTGGTGCCCCCTGTGTGAGGAAGCTGGACGTTTTGGGCTATTGGGATTTTATGTGTGGAGGACAGAGCAGAACCAGACAAATCTAACTCCAAACACGGTAAGCATTTTCATGTCCTTATGTGTATGTCTGTTTTCCCTGTCTGAACACCCAAACTGGCAAGCTTCTATGAACATGGTTTATATATAACCTTTTGTCTGTACTAAAATACTTTTGATGAGACTGATATGAACAGTATAAGTGAAATAAATTCTACTGAGAGTGTATGAGAGGACATCCTGCTCGATTGGGCCAAAATTGCAGCAGGGTGTCAGCGTGAATGATATGGGCTCTGATTGGACGCTTGAAGGCAGTGAAAAGAATTAGAATCTGGGCCTTTCTGCCAACAAGCGCTTTTGATTGACCCTTGTATGAGTCTAGGTCAAGACGCTTCCCAATCTTTGAGATTGAATTGCACCTGTGGGCCTAGGACACACTGAATTGTCTGGATGTATGTGAATCTATCTTTCTGTGTAAACTACTAACTGGGGATTGTAAGCTTTGTAATTAGATCAGTAAACACTGGCTATATTGTAACTGCTAAGAGCGTAACTACTAAAAGATCATATTGCAATTAGGTGGGCATCAGTTAAACTACCTCCTGCACTGCAAGCAATCATAAGGTCTAATAAGTGAGCATTTCTTTTTGAATATTGCATAAAAGTCCACGGGGGGGATTAAACTATTTAGTTGGGAAGATCCCCAGGATAATTTTTTGAAGGACTATAGTCAGAACAGGGATTGTTCTGGCAGGTAGTGAAAAAATATTAGTAACGGCGACAGGGGCAGTACCTGTCGACCCAATCATTGGTCAGAGAGTAGCTAACTCTGGAAAAAAAGCAACCTATAAGAGGTTTGTGGGATCAGTTCAAGGTCTTTCGTCCGTAAAGGATGGGTAATAAAATCGCTTCAAAGAGGGAGTCTAACCATGGGGAACCTTACCACTTGACCCCGAAGGAAGAAATGATAGATAAATATGGACCTTGGGTGGTGAAATATATGCAAGATTGGGATCGCTGGACTGGGAAGCGATATTCTAAAACGGGTACTTTTAAGCAACACACTTGGGAAGCCCTGTGGTACAATCACCACGGAAAGATGAGACGAACAAATGAAAGAGATGCTTGGAGTGCATGGATGGTAGAATCCATGAATAGAACTGACGATGTGAATATTTTCACAGTAGGTGTTAAGGAGAAATCACACAAGATGATGCTGAGAAGTAGGGACAAGCAGGGAGAGCCACATCCCCAGAGTAGTGACAGTGAGGAACAGGGGGATGAGGAGGAATTGTCAGGAGCGGGGCCTTATGCAATTGCCCGGTCCTGGTTGGAAAAATACTCAGAGGCTGAGAGGAATTGTCATCTATCAGGAGAGGACAAAATGAGGAAGCCACAACTTTTGGCCCAATTTGACACCCCATTTAAAACCCTAAATGAATCACAGAAAAACTCCTCCAGGGAAGCAGTGAAACAAAAGGAGAGAGATAGCGCAGCCAGCCAGGGGAAGGGAATGCCGGACTCAAGGGAGAAAAGTCTCCCCAGTTCCAGAGACCATATACCATCAAAAGGGATACTCTCTTCTCCTTTGACGGAAGAACCTCCCGAATATAGTAATCCTCCATTTACGGGCTGCGAACCAACATTCTCCCCTAGACGGCAGTTAACAAACAATTACGCTGCTGCAAGCAATACTGGCAGTTCTGCTACGGGGCATACGGCCTATGTACCTTTATACCCCCAAGTAACTAGTACCCCACAACAAGGACCTATGTGGTGCCACTCTAATGAGGAAAGGATATCACCAAATGTGGGCACACCTGTGTACCATGGGACTGTTAATGCCACCCTTCAAGGCACTTTGCAATTGGATAAAGTGCCCCCACATGGCAGCAACAATCTTCCCCAGTCTTATTGGGAACCTGTGACAGAATCCCAAAAGACCAATCCACAACTAATATCTTTTCCGGATGACACATCTGTCTATCCTGTAAGAGAACAGGTGGTTTATGATAACAGTGGGAGGTCCACTGGACAAATGACACATCATGTACCATGCACTCCCTCTGAGATGAAGGGATTTCTGAGTGTTATCCCCCATCCGAGGACAGATCCCATCAAATTTGCCAAAGAGCTGCTGGACATCCAGGCCAGCTACAATGCTAACTGGAGTGATGTGCTTCAAATAATGAAAAGGGTTTGTGGAGATGGGGATGTTGATGAAATCCTCAATAAAACTAATATTCCACGAACCCTGTATGTTGACTCCAGCCAACAAGGAGATATACTCACTAAGCAATTAGCACAGTTGATTAAGACAGTCTATCCTCCCCAGTCTTGGACCAAGGTGTCAGGAGTGATCCAGGGTCCAAAGGAAGATTGTATGACATACTACAATCATTTTAAAGAAGCCGTGGAATCGGCTGGTGGGGACATTACTAACAGTGCCCTATCGCCCGTATTGATACATAGCTTCATTACCGGGTTGAGAGGAAACATTAGGGAAAAATTGATGACTGCAAATCCAGACTGGAGAGACAAGCCCCTCTCCTCTTTGTTGTCACTTGCAACTGCTATTGAAAGGAATATAGCAGATTGGGAGTCACAGACACCTCAAAGGATCTGCCTTGTCACTGATCAGATGAACAGTGCAGATCTTGACCAAAAACCAAGAGGGACTTTACCAACTTACTCGGTCTAGTTCTATTGACTCCAGGACACAGGAAACAAATTTCAAAATATTGCTACGCTGGTACCGTGTACCGGCGGATCTAGCCAGGATTTACCCATCCATGTCGGATCGATGCTGGAGAGGTTGTGGTCACAGGGGCACCCTTCTGCACATCTGGTGGGACTGCCCGGTGATTAGGCCCTACTGGGAGGACATAGGGACCCAGATCAAAGATATAACGGGTACGGACATCCCTCTCTCCCCGGTTCACTTCCTGCTACACGTTCCTCCCATGCCAATGAGCCGATACAAGAAAAGTGTGCTGCCTCACTTATTGAATGCAGCTAAACGATTGCTTCCCATATACTGGAGGCGTCAGCAAATTCCAGGCAGGGAGGAATGGCGTCGTAGGGTGGGAGACATCAGGGAGGCGGAGGATTGGGTTGCCACCTGCAGGGGTACTCGAGATAGCTTCACTGCAACTTGGTTGACCTGGGACGCATATGTCCTGGATCCTGGCCACGTGTCCTCTAGCTTGGATGTGGCCCTGTTAGAGCTCGCGGAGCCATCCCTCAAAGGGCGGTCTCGGGGTTCTCAGGTGGGAGCAGTGGGCTGAAGCGCACTAGAAAAGTCACATGGATGCCCAGCCGGTAGTGGGAGCTGGGACGAGTGGTCCTCTTCTTTTTTCTTTCTTCTAGGTACATAATATGTGCTAAGGGCTGGCGGGGCCCGGGGCGGGGGCGGAGCTGGACGTAAGACTCCAGGTATGCTATACTCTATCTTGCTATTTTTCCTTTCCTAGTTTGTATCCCCCCCTTTTTATTTAAAAATTTTTTTTTTTTTTTTTTTTTTTTTTTTGGTTTACTGTGGTTTCAGTCTTTAACAACAGTTTGTTAGTAGCATTAGGTGACAGGTGCGGGGCTGGAAGGCCGGCTGGCTTGCCGGGCTAAGGCACTCTGATATCGCGGATTCCCCTGGACAGTTCGGGGGATCGACACTTTTGTGTCACCATGGTGTGGGGGCCTCGAGTTGGGGGGATCCGGGCGGGGCAGCGTGTCGGGGGGAGGTTAGTTGGAGGTGCATTGCTGCCCCCCTCCCCCTGTGCGCGCCCGCCTGATCCTCCCTCCAAGATCTGCGATTCTCTGCACTATTGGTCCGGGGAGCTGGTCGGCCTAGCCACATGTTTGCTAACATCTCTTCGGAGATGAATTTTGTCTTGTATTTTGCTATTTGGCGATCGGGGACTCTGCTCGCTCATTGTGAGGTTGTAGTCCTCGCCGCTAATGTGTCACTTGAACCCTTTCCCCCCCCTTTTTTTTTTTTTTTTTTTTTTTTTTCTTCTTCTTTTCTTTTCTTTTCTTGCATTTCGTATGCTAACGACTGATTTAACCGTTTCTTTCTTGTGAAACTATGTAATTTATGTCATTTATGTTTTTGTACCTGTCTGTTGTGGAATAACAAAAAAAAAAAAGGAAGGACTGGCACATTACTTGATGTTTTTTTTCTACCTATGGATACTGTAATCAGAGCTGTATTGTCCTGTCTTCCATAAATAAAGATTATACAAAAAAAACCAAGAGGGAAACCAGTTTGTTACAACTGCCGCAGGCCTGGTCACTTCAAGAGAGAGTGTAGAGCTCCAAGACAAAGTAGGCCACAACGACAAGAGAGGGAATCTGAAAGGGACCCCCAATGACGGGGAGAGCTCCTGGTGTTACCTGTAATCTCAACAAATGAGCAAGGTAGTGCTTATGTACAGATGAAATTAAATAATCAGACCCTAAGGCTATTGGTTGACACGGGGGCCGCTCGAACAATTTTAAAATCCAGTGAGGTGAATCTTCCTGTTCAAAAAACTGTGAGAGGAGTTGGGCTAGGGGGTATAGTATAACCCCTATTGGAAACTACTCCTACAAAAGTTCGAATAGGGCCCTTTCAAACTGAAGCTTCCCTGCTCTTGAGCAATTCAGTTCCTTGCAATTTGCTGGGAAAAGATTTGCTCTCCCAAATGAGAGCACAAATACACTTTACGGAGGATGGAGTGGAGGTAAACATCCCTTCCGATTCTGACCAACCCCAAATGGTAGAAACCTGGGATAGTATAATTACCTTGTGTAAATTAGAACTGGATGCAAGTCTTATGGAGAGCTTGCCCAGTGATTTATTCGAAGGTACTAATCCAGATGTTTGGGCAAAAGAGGGGAACACGGGACTTATGATCCGCTGCCCCCCTGTTAGGATCAAACTAAAACCTGATGCTATCATTCCTAGGTTACCTCAGTATCCATTAAAATTGGCCCAATTGGAGGGAATTAGAGACCAAATCACACACCTCCTGAAAGAGGGTATACTGGTGAAAGTGAGTTCACCATCTAATACCCCCTTGTACCCTGTGAAAAAACCAGGCCGAAACGTGTACCGGATGGTACAAGACCTGAGGGCAATTAACAAAATCATCCAAGAGGATGCTCCAGTGGTACCAAACCCCCACACTATTCTAAGTAACATCATCCCGTCTAATCAATATTTCACAGTTATGGATTTGAAGGATGCCTTTTTCACGGTACCACTCCACCCTGACTGTCAATACCTCTTCGCCTTCAGCTTTGAACGGCAACAGTATTCCTGGAATAGATTGCCCATGGGTATGGTATCTAGTCCAAATGAGTACAGCAAAGCCATGAAAGAATGCCTGGACAGGTGGCACTGCCCGGAGGGTACCACTCTCCTCCAGTATGTGGATGACTTGCTAATTGGAGGCAACACGAGAGAGGCATGTAGAGATGCAACTATCTCCTTGTTGAATCACCTTGCAGAGGGGGGATGCAGAGTATCCCCGGCCAAGTTACAATACAACAGGGACCGAGTTGTGTTTCTGGGTCATTGCATCTCCCAAGGAAAAAAACACTTGACACAAGACCGAAAGAAGGCTATTCTGAATAGCAAAATGCCACAAAATGCAAAACAATTGAGGGGATTTCTAGGATTGGTTGGATATTGCCGACAATGGATACCAGAAATGTGCAATGTTTGTAAGCCACTCTATGACTCTGTAAACACACAGGGGAAACTGGAACTCAGTGAAGGGCAAATGCATGCTATTCAGACCTTGAAGGCTGCAATCAGTGAAGCACCCGTTTTGGGCCTGCCAAATTATACCAAGGGATTCAGGCTTTACTGCCACGAGTCCAAAGGCCACGCTGCTGGAGTCCTGACACAGGACCATGGAGGACATGACAAGCCAATTGGCTATTACAGCTGTCAGATTGACACCGTTGTCAATGCGATGGCACCCTGCCTGAGGGCAGTAGCAGCAGCGGCGGAGATGCTGACTAAGACTGCAGACATTGTGCTAGGGAACCCGTTGGAAGTTTATGTACCCCATGAGGTTCACGTGGTCATGCAGAACCTGACCACAAAGCACATTTCGTCAGCGCGATTGACCAGATATGAACTGGCACTTATTTTTTTTAATTCAATAGGTTTTTATTCAAGAATTTTACAGGTAATAGAAAGAAATAGAGGATAAAATATAAAACAAGGGGTTACAGAAAGAGATATACACATTAGGTGATACACAGTGGTGGTAAGTGTACAGTTTAACCAAGGGACTTGGGCCAAATACCCCAATCATCATCACATTTTTTACATGTTAAAGAGTTGATTGCTAATAGGCGTTCGAATGTATAATTTCTATGAACTGCTGCCATAACTTCAGAGATGTTCGTAGTTTTATTGGATTTCCAATTGCGCAGTATCAACAGGCGTGTTTCTAGAAGTATGTGTGTCACGACTGGCCTAAAAGTTCGTGGGAATTTGTCTATGTTTAGGTGCAGTAATGCTAAAGCTGGGTCGGGTCGTGATAGTATTCCAGTCATGGAGGAAATCTGTTGGAAAACCTGGTTCCATAGACTTCTTATGCTGGGGCAGTGCCAGAACATATGAAGTAAGTTACCAACGTGCCCACATTCCCTCCAGCAGTGCAAGGATGTTCCTGGAAAGTATGTGGCAAGTCGGAAGGGAGTATAGTGCCATCTGTTTGCTATCTTGATCATCAGTTCCCAGTGCTTTACACAGTGGGAAGACTTGTGTATTTCTATGAAGGCCCTGTGCCATTGTTTGTCCGAGAACGTGTCGCCTATATCTACCTCCCATTTCTGCATTGCTGTTGTCTTATTGAATGTCAGTCTGTCTTGCAGTAGGTTATAGAAAAGGGAACTGCCCTTCTTGTCTGGTGTTGCATTGGAATAGAACTGCCAAATTTTAATTGGCACTGTCACTATTGAGGGTGCCTTATATCTCAAGAAGTGTGTAATTCTGAGGCATTTGTAAGTGCCTGGTGTGGAGATCTTATATTGTGTCATATATTTGTTCTATGGGTTTGAGTTTTGGGCCTTCATAAAGGTCCGATATGTGATATATGCCTTTATCTATCATGTCAGTGACGTTCAGCATTGGGATCTTGGATTCTAATATAGTCAGGGGAAGGTCGAAGTCTATGGTTTGTGCGTCTTTGTGATGTTTATCTAAAATGAGTCTCCAGGCTCTCAGTGATGTCTGCATGGTAGGCGGGAGAATAGAGATGTTCCATGGAGTCCATCAGTCTCCTATGAGTAGTTGGGTAAGATCTTTCGTTGGGGATAGGTAAGTTTCTATGTCAACCCAAAGAGGTGCGTCGGATTTTTGAATCCAGAATTTTAATTTGGTCTAGGCGCACCGCCCATAAGTAGTCATAAATGTCTGCTAAACCCGCCCCTCCTGCTTTTTTGTGTGAAGTCAAGTTATTTCTGGAACACCTAGCTCTTTTTCCCTTCCATATGTACTTCCAACCTATTCTAGCGAGACTATTGATGAAATGAGTAGGGATATGAATAGGCAGGGTGCGAAACACATATAAGATTTGTGGTGAAATGAACATTTTATATGCGGATATTCTACCCATCCATGAGATTTCAGTTCTTGAAATGTCCTTGAGTTGGGCTTCTAGTTTGGTCACCAGCGGAGTCATGTTAGTTTTAGCGAGGGCAGCCATTTTACTAGTGAGTGAGATACCCAGGTATGTGATACTACCTGCGCTCCAAGTATATGGTAATTGTTTTTGAAGGGATTGTTTCATTTGAGACTGTACTCCTAGGTCTAGGATAAGAGACTTTGTGAAGTTGACCTTATAGTAGGAGATGTCCACAAATGTTGTTAGGATTTTGTGCGCCTCTTTCAAGGACTGTAATGGATTAGTCAGAATTAGGATTACATCATCCGCAAATAGATTAATGGTATGCATATTGGAACCAAACTGGAAGCCCGTGATCGAGGGCGTTGATCTGATTGCTTCAGCTAGTGGTTCTATCATAAGGTTAAAAATAGTTGGGGACAGGGGACAGCCCTGTCTGGTCCCATTTGAGATGTCAAATGTTTTAGACAGTAGGCCTGCAGAGTACACCTTGGCAGATGGGCAGGAGTAGAGAGATAGGATAGCCTTTAATATTGATCCTTTAAACCCAAATTTTTCTAGAACCATTTCCATGTAGGTCCAATGGACCCTGTCGAACGCCTTCTCTGCATCAATAGAGAGCAGCAGAGAAGGCGTTCGAGTTCTTTCAGCCTGATGTATCACATTGATGATTCTCCTAGTAGCGTCAGAAACTGGCACTTTTAACGCCCACAAATATTACCCTCAAAAGGTGTGTGAAATTAAATCCAGCTACCCTGCTACCAGAGACAGTGAAAGATGAAATAGAAAGTCATGACTGCAATACAGAAATGGAGGATAATTATCTGGAAGCACAGAGAGTAAGAGACACCCCCATTCCCAATGCTGACCTCACTGTGTTTGTAGATGGATCCCGCTTTTATACTGAAGAAGGGCACCCTGTTGCAGGATATTCTGTGGTCACCAAGGATGAAATCCTTTTCCAAGGAAAACTGCTTGGGCATCATTCCGCACAGGTGGCAGAGCTTATGGCTCTCATGCAGGCTTGCATAGTAGGAAAAGAAAAAAGGCTCAATGTCTACACCAACTCAAGATATGCATTTGGCATATGTCACGATTTTGGCCAACTATGGAAATTAAGAGGCTTTCTGACCACCTGTGGAAAACCTATCAAACATGATGGGCTCATTAAGAAAGTCCTTGAGGCACTGTGGTTCCCCGAGGAAATAGCAGTTCTAAAATGTGCAGCACACACTCGAGGCATGTATGATGTTTCACTTGGGAATGCCAAAGCAGATGCCGCGGCAAAGGCAGCGGCTGTAACTGGCACCGAGTCTGTGGAAATCTTCATGGCCACATCTTGCTCCGACATTCTGGATCAAGTAGATTTGGCTGGCCTGGAGAAATTGCAAATGCAAACCGATGAAAACACAAAACGGAAGTGGCGAGACCAGGGATGTAAGGAAACTGCTGGACTTTGGGCCCATGAGGATGGAAGGTACTGTGCCCCTCCAGCATTGTATCCATATTTGGCGGAGGCATCGCATGGCCCCTCTTATCTAGCCAAAGGAGCAATGGTCTCCACAATCACATCTCACTGGGTGGCCCCTGGATTCACCACTGTTGAGAAATTCTGTCAAGGGTGCGAAACATGTCAGATACATAATCCTGGGAGGCTCGTCAAAACCCCAATTAAACATTTGCCGAAAGCACAGTATCCCTTCCAGAGGCTGCAGATTGATTACATTCAATTGCCAAAATGCTAACAATTCCAATATGTCCTAGTTTGTGTAGACATGTTTTCAGGATGGGTAGAGGCCTGGCCTGTAGCCAATGCAACGGCATCAGTCACTGCAAAGAAACTATTGCAGGAAATTGTGTGCAGGTATGGCCTAATGGAGACGGTAGAATCTGATCAGGGGAGCCATTTCACAGGCCAAGTGATGGCTGAGGTTATGAGAGGACTCCAAATTGAACAAAAGTTCCATACTCCCTACCATCCACAGGCATCAGGGAAGGTCGAAAGGTATAATGGGATCATTAAGAATAGACTAGCAAAAATTTGTGAAAATACACACCTTACTTGGGTGCAAGCTCTCCCTCTGGTATTGAAATCCATGCGACATACTCCTAGAGGTCCAGAAAAACTATCTCCATTTGAGATATTGTTTGGGAGACCCCCAATGACAGGATTGTTTTTCCCACAAGAGATGACATTAATGCATTGTTCCTTGAAAATGTATGTGCAGGAATTACACCAGCAGCTCACTAAGTTGCATGCCCAAGTGTTCTCTTCTATTCCAGACCCAAATTTTGACAGTGAATCTCACTCCCTACAGCCTGGAGATTGGGTGGTGATCAATAAATTTCAACGAAGAGGACTGGAACCCAGGTTTGAGGGTCCTTACCAGGTATTGCTGACCACCCCCACCTCAGTGAAGGTAGAGGGAAAAATCTCTTGGTTGCATGCTTCTCATTGCAAACAAGTTCAGAAGGAGGTTCTCTTTTTAAGTGTACTCAGCTGGTATATTCTCATTTCTGCTCAAGAACCAACAACTCCTAGGGCACAAACCCTGTTTGTCAATGGACCAGAGCCAGTACCCTGGACTCCACCGGAGTATAGTAAATGGGGAAAAAAACCTGAGGGGTGGAGTCCCACACAGATCCATAAGGCAGAGTGCAAACACGGACGAGTCCTTCCCCGATACCCAATGTACTTTCATGGGTATATACTCATTCATGCCATAGCAGGGATGAGTTTTGATGGGTCCTTCCTAGAACATACCACCGGCCTCGATCCACAACCTTGCAGATTTCACACAGCCCATGGGGACATTAATGCAGGGAATCTACTAGATAGGCTTTGCCGTCTTACATACGGAATGGCCAATCTTCCTGAGTGGGTACGAATACAAGGGGTGGTGAAAGACAGACCCGACACCAGAATGTATGTCACCTATCACATAGATGAGAACATTGCCTTGTGTGAAGGAGATTGGGACCCCAAAGATAGGGAATGTCTCATCCCCGGAATTTTTCCTGAGAAATCAAATGACAGCCCATCTACCAAGAGAAGTTTGTAGATCTTGATACCGAGACCTATGAAATGTCCATAAACAATTTAACCAAGGGGTCAGATTTATGGAGGATAAAATTAAAAAATAGCAAATTATATCCAATAGATCCCACAGGGGAGAACTATGAAGGGTGGTATATTGTTTACATCATCTTCAATCAGGGGGAAAAGAAAGAATATAAGAGGTACTATTATGATTTTCCAGAACTGGTTCAAGGGTCACTAGCCGACAAGTGTTTCCACCCCGCTGAGGGAACCCTTGAGATTCTGATCACTAAACATCCCACCTATGATAGGAGGACAAACCCGCTAAATTACCTGTCAAAGAAAAAGGTGGTACTGCAGTTGAATTGTAGTAACGCCCATCCGGCCGTGTGGTATGAACGAGCAAATGTAACTCTCTCTGCCAAATATACCAACACTGTAATCTTAAAAATTAGGACCGATGCTGAAAACAAACAGTATGAGGTCCTGGTTTTACAACCAAGACTTTCCATACGTGCCTTTGTGTTGCAGGTAATGAGGGATACCTGTGTCCCCGAGACAGAGGGTCACTATTTTATCGACACAGCTTACTGGCCCCCAAATCAGTCCTTGGTTTTTAACAGTCCAAACCCATGGAAGTGGGATGTCTTATGAAATGGGGTGGATCTGCCTAGTGTGAATGAGTGGATGAATGGAAGGCCAATGAATGAAGAAATGAGAGGCGTGCATATGACTGTGGACTGGCAAGACCCCCAAGGATACGATCTGGATCTAGACTTACATCTAGATGGCCCATTTGTGTGGCCATTCTGCAACGCATTTGACGAAGGCTGTTGGACCTTTATGCAAATGACAAAACTTAAGAGGGATGACATGTTCCCCGGAATCAGTACCCCTGTTATGGATCCTAAACGTTGGTATCCCTGGAAAGGGCGAGGAAAGATCTGTGTGACAGTGGTACAAGTACCCAATGAGTTGGATGTTCTTGTGCCAGCAAAAATGTGTTCAGACTCCTGTAAAGCCCCTATAGTGAAGGCTGCAGATCTAGTCATCCCTTTACTCTCCTCTCACTGGACAGTACTAACAGAAACACAATTTATATTATATACATGGAGGATAACCTTATCTGATTTCCGAGTTGATAAATGGGATCAACGGTGTAAAACCTTTATAAAGAATCAGATATATATGTTAAAGGAATGGATGCATTCTGGATATTCAGAATATTCCCCCATTAGAGCAAAGAGAGACCTAATAGAGACTGCCTTAGGAGCAGGGGGTGTTGCCCTGGGTAGCCTAAACACAATGGATCTAGAGGTACTAGCTAGGAGGGTTGGCACAGCATGTTGGGGAAGGGGATAAGGTGCAGCTAGATGTGAATCTTATCCTTGAAAATCTACAACATTCTCATATTGATGCTACTGCCTCATTGTCTAAGATAATGAAGCAGAAGTTCACGGGATTGATAGCGGGATTATCCAAAGTACAAGAAGACACCCAACTTGCTTTATCTTGCACCCAGGTACAATCAGAACTGTCCCAGGACCTCAGAGTAATGATTGCTTCTTTTTCAGCAAGACAATTTCCACTAAATTTGAGAAAACAGGCAGGTAGGGTAGTATCCAAGTTTGCTATGAGTCATATGGATTGGTGGATGACTCAATTCCATGGGTGTCAAAACCTGACTTGCACGGTTTCATCCCTGATTCCGGTCGCCGGGACTGAACATTGTGCTTATACCACGGTCAATTTGGGTACTATCCTATCGGGCTCTACTGTGTTACACCCCCGAGTCCATCATGATCTGATGGTTTATGAGTCGGGACAACCTCAAATGATTGATACTGATGGGTGCTGGAGAAAGGAAGGGGTGGTGTTATGCGAAGGGAAACAGGATAGGAACACGAGACAACAATGCTGGCATCGGGAAGGGTCATGTCTCATGGATGCCGAGGAATTGTCTCAACCTTATGTAAAATACTTGGGGCAAGGATATTGGTGCTGGTATCAAATGCACAGTGATGCCCTATATTCTGCCTACGGGTTAAACTGTACTCAACGTAGTACATTACCTCAGGGAGTCTACTGTACATCTTCCCCGGTCCTTGGAATAGATATAGCCGAGACACAAGGACGTACCCCTATTACCCCAGAGAAGAGGCTTGATATCAAACCTGACACCCCCATACACCTACAGAAACTTCCTCTGGGATTTGGGGCTGAGTTAAAGGCTTGGCTGGTAGATTTCGGACAACAGGATGAAATATTAAATGTACTAAGTGATGCTGAGAAACAAGCCACCATACGACTCACCCATGATCAAAATAAATTGATCCAAGTATCCCACGCTTTAGACGCAGACGCTAAAATTTCCTGGTGGGAAAGTTTATTTGGGTATAGTCCTAACGCTACAGCTTTCCTAAACATTTTGCTTCACCCTGTTGTTGTCCTGATCTGTGTAGCCTTATCGCTTTCCCTGATGCAAGTCATAATGTGCATTGCTATCAGGAGAATGAACGCCAAAGCTATGAGAATGTGCACCTCAACAAGGTATCTTCTCTCAAGGAACAGAAAAGCCACTGACTCAGAAACAAATCTCTGAAGAAGCCTGATCCAATCCAGATCAGTACAAAGAATTGCGCATTTAAGAGAGAACCCTAGAACTATATTGTTCTTGCGTTTTTGTACTCTTATTTTTCATTTTTTTGTCATGTTCAATTTTTTTTTAGAGTTTTTATACATCCAATTAAAATTTTTAAGAATTCTTATTTTTTTCATTGTAACCTTTATTCATTAATTTTTTTTTTAAAGCGGAAGTAAACCCATCGAATTAACAGTTTCAAAAAGCAGTTACATTCCCGGCATGCTGGGAATGTCAACTGTCCCATTGGTTGTGCTCTCAACCAAACTTTCAAACCATCCAATGGCTGGTGTCATAACTGATCACATGTGCAGCATCATGGCATTTGAAAATTAAACAGAGGCCAAGATGGCAGCTTCCTTGCCTGAAAATAATAGGAGGGTTTACTACCACTTTAACGTTTCATTTTTTATAAATTTTTAAGTTTTGGTAAAAGTAATTTTTTTATTAATTTTTATTTGTATTTTTCAGCTTTATTTCTAGGTCTTTAATTTTTTTTTATCAATTTTCATTTCTTTATTTTGAATTTTTTAATGTTTATTTCATTTTAAATTTTTTGATATATTTTTTTTACATTTTAAATTAAAAATTTTCAGTTTTTATTATGTTTTTTTACCTTTTTTTGTTTGATAATTTTTTTTCATTCATTTTTATTTTTATTTTTTCTTATTATTGTTCAGTTTTATTTTTTATCTTTCCCTTTTCAGAAAAAAAAAAGGGGGGGAGTATAATTTTTTTGATTTTAATCTTTTATTAATTTTCCCTCTCTATCAGTTTTTTTTCATTTCATTCAGGTGGGGAAAGTTCCAAAATGTTTGGACTTTGCCCACCTGAAAGGGGGAGTAGTGCATAGATCTGAAAGTACAGATAATGCATTGTTTTTTAAAATTGAACTATATATATGTTTTTTTCTTGTTTGTTATGTTTTTTACTATTCTCCTTTCCTTTTATTACTCACCTCTCGTCCTTTCTTCTTTAATATTAGGCTCTCAAAGCTTTGTCTTTTGGTTTCTATCATCCACCTTCTCAGGATAATGTAACTAGGACATCAGTCATATCATTCATTGTTTAAAACGCATGAGCATTCCTGCCCACCAGCACCATATTTTACACCCAGTGAAGCCAGAGTATCCAGTTAGCATGTCTTAATGTAATTGTACCTCCCCTAATCTGCCCACTGCTTTAACCTGAGCCCTGTGAACAGGTGTGGTGAACCCAGGGACCTGACAATAGCAGACAGTGTTCACTATCCCTACCATCAAGGGCAATGGATGATACTGGCCGTGGCTCGGTCTCTTTACCCTGTGGGGATCCCACCTTACTCGTCCACATTGCACCCCTCATAGATATTTAGTCTTAGTGGCCACGCCACTACTCTTGTCTGACATTCCGCCAATAACTCCTGTCTGACGTTCTCCTTTTTGTTTTTTTGTTTTTTGTAATCATGCACGACTGTCCGGAGGCCCACCCAACCACCACCTGAAGAAGCAACGCATCTCTTAAGAAAAACGTGCCACGAATAAGACTCTTCTGAAACTTTCCTTCACCATGCTGAAAAGTGCTGTCTCGCGGTCCGATCCAATCGTGACAATCATAACACCATATTTCCAAGCTACAGGACTAAATATGCAAGGATCCCGCCAGTAATGTTTGAATTCCGCTCTTCCAATGCAGAGGGGCGATGAAGCATTGAAGTACAGACTCTCATGGGTCGGATGTGAAGTCTCAAAGGCACCAGGAGTGTCTCAAGTCTACCTTGATGGGTTATGGCGGGTTCAAGAAAGGAAGAGGCCGCAGTGGTGGTGGGGGAAGGGTCGGAGGGCTTCTGGGCCGTTGTGGGTGGGTACAAGAGCATTGAAGGAGGTCATAAGTTCAATAATGAACTTGAGGGGGTACTGTGGTGGATATTTTGAACATTTCATATTCATATCCTGGACTCTAAATAAAGCACCATGCCCCCAATGGATGTATATGTAGGGGGATGGGTATAACCATATATGATGTTACAGGAATATATATATTTTGTGATATAATGCCAAGTTATATTCTCAGAGGACAGTTTTACAGTCTACTGAGAATATAAATTAGGTTTCAGGTGATACTTAAATATCCTTTGTCGTGAAAGGGCCAGTACAGATAGCCAGACTCTATCACCGCAGGGGCCCTTAGCATATATTGTTTTCAAAGGTCTGATCATCTCCTACCAGTTGAGAACCCAAATTAGGTTTCAGGTGATACTTAAATATCCTTTGTCTTGAAAGGGCCAGTACAGATAGCCAGACTCCATCACCACAGGGGCCCTTAGCAGGCTAATGTGGGCTGAAAGTAGATCTGAATTTGCTAGGCGAAAATGGCTTGAGATTTCAACCAATCAGGTGGTCAGCTTTAAACCAATGAGACCACAGGATTTTGGATCCTGGTTGATGGGGGGGTAGGCATAGAGGGGGTATAAATTAGACAGCCAGAGCCATGATTAAAGGCTTGTGAATGATGTCCTGACCGGAGGAGCATGGTGAAGTACTCTGTAAATATACCTCTTCAATTTCCTTAATCTCTCCTGTAACTTTAATCTTCCTTTAACTTGTGCTGATACACGGTTGTCTCCCTTATAGCCATATTCTTATGTAATATTATTGTGTAAAAGCCATATTCTTATGTAATATTATTGTGTAATAGCCATATTCGTATGTAACATTATTGTGTTATATGAGTAACCTCTTTGTTTCAAAGGTGATATAATTTATGTTATAGTCACAAGTTCTGGATTAATACAAGTTTCTTCTTTCCTGTATAATAAACTACTTTTTTCCTTTTTCGTACCGCTATCGTTTGCTTAATTTTATATAGACCAAAGGTTTAATCAATAATTTTTATGTATCATTAATACTTTAAGTGAGGTATAAACATAACCAACACAATGCGCACTCATCACGGGGAAGGTCCTCTGCCTCGGCAACATTTGGGCTAGGGTCTCTCCGGAGACAATTTGCAGGACGGCTAGTTAGTCATCCTTCATCACCTTCATGTCGCACTATACCCTAGACGCGGCAATCCTGATCTCCTGAGATTTGGGAGGAGGTCTCTTGGAACTATCAGTTCTGTAAAAGCATTTAATTGTATTATTGCAGTACCCTCCCTGTAAGCGAGTTAATAACCCTTAGTATGCTGCCATGGAGGCACCAGGAAAATGGAAAATTGTATACTTACCTTTCCGTAATTTTCCTTTCCTGGTGCCTACCATGGCAGCATACACCCTCCCTTCTATAATCCTTAAAGTTCTGAAGACTAGTTACAAGAATACCTGAGGGGGGAGTAACTCTTTCTTTTATAGAGTTACGTGGTCCTGTGAGTTAATCGGGCGGAGCCATTAACCCTTAGTATGCTGCCACGGTAGGCACCAGGAAAGGAAAATTACGGAAAGGTAAGTATACAATTTTACCGTTTTCACCTGATGGGCAGGAACAAATAATACTATTTGCAACTGTGTTAGCCCATGGCTATGTGCATCAAATCTCCAACTACAGGCCAAAGATCCATGTCCATTTGCATGCACATAAACAAAGCAACAGTTTTCTAAGCATATGTACCTGTGCAGTGTAAACCCTACAATTTTAAATGTCCAAGTCCCTGGGCATGATTAGTGCTAACAAACATTAACATCAGTCCCTGGCTCCAATGAGCTTCCAATCTAAAGTCCAAAATAAACTTTTTTACATTAGAGACTATTTTGACAGGAGACAAATAAAATACCAGCATGTCTTAGGATTGTGGTGAGAAACCCACACATGGAAAACATATAAACTTCAACATAAGCATTAGCATGTTGGGGAATTGAACCAGCAACCCCAGTGTTGCTAGATGGAATTGCTGCCCACTTAGCCACCAGGCAGCCTCACACATGTTCTCTGCATCTCTGTGGTGTGAACCAGCCCTAAGTCCATAGCCAAGTTCCGTGTCTCCAAGCAATATACAATATATTGGCCTAAGTATTGAGAAGCCTGCCTTTAAACGCACATGAACTGTAATTGCATCCCAGTCTTAGTCCGTAGGGTTCAATATTGAGTTGGCCCACCCTTTGCAGCTATAACAGCTTCAACTCTTCTGGGATGGCTGTCCACAAGGTTTAGGAGTGTGTCTATGGGAATGTTTGGCCATTATTCCAAGTGCATTTGTGAGGTCAGGCACTGATGTTGGATGAGAAGGCCTGGCCTGCAGTCTCCGCTCTAATTCGTCCCCAAGGTGTTCTGTTGTGTTGAGGTCAGGACTCTGTCCAGGCCAGTCAAGTTCCTCCACCCCGAACTCACTCATCTATGTCTTTATGGACCTTGCTTTGTGCACTGGTCCAAATCATTTGGTGGAGGGGGATTATGGTGTGGGTTTTTTTTCAGGGGTTGGGCTTGGCCCTTCAGTTCCAGTGAAGGGAACTCTTAAGGCATCAGCATACTGAGACATTTTGGACAATTTCATGCTCCCAACTTTGTGGCCACAGTTTGGTGTTGGCCCCTTCCTGTTTCAACATGACTGCACACCAGTGCACAAAGCAAGGTTCATAAAGACATGGGTGAGTGAGTTTCGGGTGGAGAAACTTGACTGGCCTGCACAGAGTCCTGACCTCAACCCGATAGAACCCCCTTTGGCTGAATTAGAGCAGAGACTGCGAGCCAGGCCTTCTCATCCAACATCAGTGCCTGGCCTCACAAATGCACTTCTGGAAGAATGATCAAACATTCCCATAGACACACTAAACCTTGTGGACAGCCTTCCCAGCCTTCCCAGAAGCTGTTCTAGCTGCAAAGGGTGGGCCAAATCAAATTTTAACCCTACGGACTAAGACTGGGCTGCCATTAAAGTTCATGTGTGTGTAAAGGCAGGTGTCCCAATACTTTTGGCTATATTGTGTATCTGGCAAGATTTACAATGGTGGTGGAACCCTCCTACACATAAATACAACATTTAGACATAGTTTTAGGACCTGGGAGATGAGACAACTTCTCTACATGAAGCAGCATGTTTGGGATTTGAAGCCTGACACTCAGGGATGCAAAGCAGAAGCTCTAACCTCTAAGCCACGGAGCTGCCACATGTGGAAACATCATACACGTAAATACACATAAATACTGCATTTCTTTGGACATACAGGTGATTGAATTACATTACTCAAGAGTAGGGATGAGCTTCGTGTTCGAGTCGAACATACGTTCGACTCGAACATCGGCTGTTCGATCGTTCGACGAAGATCGAACGATTTGGGCCGTTCGCGCCAAATTCGAGTGACGCGAACGGCCCACAATGCACTACGCCATCGCAGTGTCATCCAGGCGCTGTGATTGGCCAAGCATGCACTGTGACCCCGCATGCTTGGCCAATCACAGCGCCGGCAGCGAGGAGAGCAATGATTGGCCACAGGCAGGATGCCTGTGGCCAATTATTGCTGAGGGTGTTTAGTACACGCCCCACACTATAAAAGGCCGCCAGCACGGCGGCCTAGTGTAGTGTGTTCCGGAGCAGGGATAGAGCAGCATAGGCAGGGACAGTGACTGTTATTTCTTTCTTGCTTAACCTGGATTCCTTTAGTTTAGGGAAAGAGAAGGATAGGTAGGGAGAGTGTCAGTGTGTTTTGTGCTTGTGCTATAGTGTGCTTAAAAAAAACATTTATTCTAGGGACAGAAAACTGTAGGTAGGGACAGTGTCAGTTTCTTTCACTCTGCAAGTCCTTGTTTCCAGGGACCTGGAAGGACAGTGAGTGAATTGTCCTTGTGCTATATTGTGCTTAAAAAAACATTTATTCTAGGGACAGAAAACTGTAGGTAGGGAGAGTGTCAGTTTATTTCACTCTGCAAGTCCTTGTTTCCAGGGACCTGTAAGGACAGTGAGTGAATTGTCCTTGTGCTATATTGTGCTTAAAAAAAACATTTTTTCTAGGGACAGAAAACTGTAGGTAGGGAGAGTGTTTTTTTTCTTTCACTCTGCAAGTCCTTGTTTCCAGGGACCTGTAAGGACAGTGAGTGAATTTTTCTTGTGCTATATTGTGATTAAAAAAAAACATTTTTTCTAGGGACAGAAAACTGTAGGTAGGGAGAGTGTTTTTTTTCTTTCACTCTGCAAGTCCTTGTTTCCAGGAACCTGTAAGGACAGTGAGTGAATTTTTCTTGTGCTATATTGTGATTAAAAAAAACATTTTTTCTAGGGACAGAAAACTGTAGGTAGGGAGAGTGTTTTTTTTCTTTCACTCTGCAAGTCCTTGTTTCCAGGGACCTGTAAGGACAGTGAGTGAATTTTTCTTGTGCTATATTGTGATTAAAAAAAACATTTTTTCTAGGGACAGAAAACTGTAGGTAGGGAGAGTGTTTTTTTTCTTTCACTCTGCAAGTCCTTGTTTCCAGGAACCTGTAAGGACAGTGAGTGAATTTTTCTTGTGCTATATTGTGATTAAAAAAAACATTTTTTCTAGGGACAGAAAACTGTAGGTAGGGAGAGTGTTTTTTTTCTTTCACTCTGCAAGTCCTTGTTTCCAGGAACCTGTAAGGACAGTGAGTGAATTTTTCTTGTGCTATATTGTGATTAAAAAAAACATTTTTTCTAGGGACAGAAAACTGTAGGTAGGGAGAGTGTTTTTTTTCTTTCACTCTGCAAGTCCTTGTTTCCAGGAACCTGTAAGGACAGTGAGTGAATTTTTCTTGTGCTATATTGTGATTAAAAAAAACATTTTTTCTAGGGACAGAAAACTGTAGGTAGGGAGAGTGTTTTTTTTCTTTCACTCTGCAAGTCCTTGTTTCCAGGGACCTGTAAGGACAGTGAGTGAATTTTTCTTGTGCTATATTGTGATTAAAAAAAACATTTTTTCTAGGGACAGAAAACTGTAGGTAGGGAGAGTGTTTTTTTTCTTTCACTCTGCAAGTCCTTGTTTCCAGGGACCTGTAAGGACAGTGAGTGAATTGTTCTTGTGCTATATTGTGATTAAAAAAAAACATTTTTTCTAGGGACAGAAAACTGTAGGTAGGGAGAGTGTTTTTTTTCTTTCACTCTGCAAGTCCTTGTTTCCAGGGACCTGTAAGGACAGTGAGGGAATTTTTCTTGTGCTATATTGTGATTAAAAAAAACATTTTTTCTAGGGACAGAAAACTGTAGGTAGGGAGAGTGTTTTTTTTCTTTCACTCTGCAAGTCCTTGTTTCCAGGAACCTGTAAGGACAGTGAGTGAATTTTTCTTGTGCTATATTGTGATTAAAAAAAACATTTTTTCTAGGGACAGAAAACTGTAGGTAGGGAGAGTGTTTTTTTTCTTTCACTCTGCAAGTCCTTGTTTCCAGGGACCTGTAAGGACAGTGAGTGAATTGTCCTTGTGCTATATTGTGCTTAAAAAAAACATTTATTCTAGGGACAGAAAACTGTAGGTAGGGAGAGTGTTTTTTTTCTTTCACTCTGCAAGTCCTTGTTTCCAGGGACCTGTAAGGACAGTGAGTGAATTTTTCTTGTGCTATATTGTGATTAAAAAAAACATTTTTTCTAGGGACAGAAAACTGTAGGTAGGGAGAGTGTTTTTTTTCTTTCACTCTGCAAGTCCTTGTTTCCAGGAACCTGTAAGGACAGTGAGTGAATTTTTCTTGTGCTATATTGTGATTAAAAAAAAAAAATTTCTAGGGACAGAAAACTGTAGGTAGGGAGAGTGTTTTTTTTCTTTCACTCTGCAAGTCCTTGTTTCCAGGAACCTGTAAGGACAGTGAGTGAATTTTTCTTGTGCTATATTGTGATTAAAAAAAACATTTTTTCTAGGGACAGAAAACTGTAGGTAGGGAGAGTGTTTTTTTTCTTTCACTCTGCAAGTCCTTGTTTCCAGGGACCTGTAAGGACAGTGAGTGAATTTTTCTTGTGCTATATTGTGATTAAAAAAAACATTTTTTCTAGGGACAGAAAACTGTAGGTAGGGAGAGTGTTTTTTTTCTTTCACTCTGCAAGTCCTTGTTTCCAGGGACCTGTAAGGACAGTGAGTGAATTGTTCTTGTGCTATATTGTGATTAAAAAAAACATTTTTTCTAGGGACAGAAAACTGTAGGTAGGGAGAGTGTTTTTTTTCTTTCACTCTGCAAGTCCTTGTTTCCAGGAACCTGTAAGGACAGTGAGTGAATTTTTCTTGTGCTATATTGTGATTAAAAAAAACATTTTTTCTAGGGACAGAAAACTGTAGGTAGGGAGAGTGTTTTTTTTCTTTCACTCTGCAAGTCCTTGTTTCCAGGAACCTGTAAGGACAGTGAGTGAATTTTTCTTGTGCTATATTGTGATTAAAAAAAACATTTTTTCTAGGGACAGAAAACTGTAGGTAGGGAGAGTGTTTTTTTTCTTTCACTCTGCAAGTCCTTGTTTCCAGGGACCTGTAAGGACAGTGAGTGAATTTTTCTTGTGCTATATTGTGATTAAAAAAAACATTTTTTCTAGGGACAGAAAACTGTAGGTAGGGAGAGTGTTTTTTTTCTTTCACTCTGCAAGTCCTTGTTTCCAGGGACCTGTAAGGACAGTGAGTGAATTTTTCTTGTGCTATATTGTGATTAAAAAAAACATTTTTTCTAGGGACAGAAAACTGTAGGTAGGGAGAGTGTTTTTTTTCTTTCACTCTGCAAGTCCTTGTTTCCAGGGACCTGTAAGGACAGTGAGTGAATTTTTCTTGTGCTATATTGTGATTAAAAAAAACATTTTTTCTAGGGACAGAAAACTGTAGGTAGGGAGAGTGTTTTTTTTCTTTCACTCTGCAAGTCCTTGTTTCCAGGGACCTGTAAGGACAGTGAGTGAATTTTTCTTGTGCTATATTGTGATTAAAAAAAACATTTTTTCTAGGGACAGAAAACTGTAGGTAGGGAGAGTGTTTTTTTTCTTTCACTCTGCAAGTCCTTGTTTCCAGGGACCTGTAAGGACAGTGAGTGAATTGTCCTTGTGCTATATTGTGCTTAAAAAAAACATTTATTCTAGGGACAGAAAACTGTAGGTAGGGAGAGTGTCAGTTTCTTTCACTGTGAAAGTCCTTGTTTCAAGGGACAGAGAAGGACACCTGAAGGTAGCCCTTATTGCTTTTTTCCCATCTCCGTGCAGGCCATCTATTAGAATGTCTGGAAGGCAAACAAGGAGAGGCAGACAGTCAGGAGGCAATAAAAGAGGGCAAGCAGGCTCTGTGTCTGGGGGCAACAGTGCTGGTCGTGGACGCGGTGCATTGTCATCAGCACATGGCCATGGGACACGCTTGTCCTTCTTTTCGGCAGCTGGACATGTTGAGCCACATCATGCCGAAGACTTGGTAGAGTGGATGACCAAGCCCTCCTCCTCCTCCTCATCCTCTCTCACCCAGGCTCAGGGTACTGGAAAAGCAGCTGCCAAAGCGTCGTCTTCCCTGGTATCAATGTCAGACAAATCATCAGTCACTCCTTCCCTAGACCCACCATGTCCTCCTCCTGAGGAGTCCCCCGAACTGTTTCAGCACAGTGTTGGGTACATGCTCCAGGAGGATGCCCAGCGTTTCGAAGGGTCTGATGATGAAACCCAGCTAGAGGAAGGCAGTAGCGTGAGAGCAGACAGAGGGGATGCTCAAGAAGGACACCAATCTGGCAGTCATGTTCCAGCAGCTGCAGCATACTGCCAGATTGGCTCCAGTGATGAGGAGGGAGGGGATGATGAGGTCACTGACTCCACGTGGGTGCCTAATAGGAGAGAGGAGGAGGAGGAGGATGAGGAGGAGGCACATCTCCAACGAGGCAGGATGCCCTTTGGTGGCCAGCGTAAGGGCAGTACACCGACGGAATCACACCGCAGAGCTCCGCCTGTGCAGGGCGCTGCCTCTGCCCGTCATTCAAAAAGTTCTTTGGTGTGGGCCTTTTTTGAGGCTAGTGCATCAGATCGCACAGCTGCTGTTTGCAACATATGTCTCAAGCGTATATCGCGTGGCCAAAACATCAGCCGCTTGGGTACCACATGCCTGACCAGACATATGTTGACCTGCCATGCAGCTCGTTGGCAAGCCTACCTCAAAGACCCACACCAAAGAACAAAGCGGACCTCTCCTTGCACCGCATCAGCTGGGATCTCCAACCCCACTATAACTTCAGTCCTCTCTGAAACATGCACTGAGAGGAATGAAGGTGTAGAATTAGGTGTGTCACAGCCAAGTACTTGCGCCCACTCTGCTAGCAGTACACCGACGTCCGATTCTAGCAGGCAAATTTCCCTGCCCCAGCTGCTGGACCGTCGAAAGAAGTTCACTCCCAGCCATCCACATGCCCAGCGGTTGAATGCTAGCTTGGCTAAATTGCTAGCGCTTCAACTGCTGCCTTTTCAGTTGGTAGACTCGGCCCCCTTCCGTGAGTTTGTGCAATGTGCGGTTCCTCAGTGGCAGGTTCCCAAACGCCACTTTTTCGCACGGAAGGCTATTCCGGCTCTCTACCGGCATGTGGAAGGCAATGTCTTGGCCTCGCTGGACAGGGCGGTCAGCGGTAAGGTGCATATTACCGCTGACTCATGGTCCAGCAGGCATGGACAGGGACGTTACCTTTCTTTCACGGCCCATTGGGTCACTCTTTTGGCAGCTGGGAAGGATTCAGGACAAGGTGCAGTAGTGTTGGAGGTTGTCCCACCGCCACGCCTCCAAAATGCTACTACTGGTTGTGACACACCTCTCTCCTCCACCCCCTCCTCTTCTTCTTCCTCCATGGCCTCTTCCTGTGGTTTGTCCTATGAACCAGCGGTGCTCCGTAGCCGTTCACGGGGCTACGCAAGTACGCAGGCAAAAAGATGCCATGCCGTGCTTGCGCTGGTGTGTTTGGGGGACAGAAGCCACACTGGGGCAGAGGTCCTGTCTGCTCTGCAGGGCCAGGCCGAGAGGTGGTTGACGCCACGCCAGCTTAAGCCAGGAATGGTGGTTTGCGACAATGGCACCAACCTCCTCTCCGCCCTCCGACAGGGACAACTGACCCATGTGCCCTGTGTGGCTCACGTCCTTAACCTGGTGGTGCAGCGGTTCTTGGGCAGGTACCCGGGCTTACAGGATGTCCTGAGGCAGGCCAGGAAAGTCTGTGTGCATTTCCGCAGATCTTATAATGCCAGTGCTCGCCTGGCTGAGCTGCAAAAGGAGTTGAACCTGCCCAAGAACCGCCTTATATGTGACATGCCCACCAGGTGGAACTCAACGTTGGCCATGCTGCAGCGGCTGCACACGCAGCAGAGGGCCATCAATGAGTACCTGTGCGACTACGGCACCAGGACAGGGTCAGGGGAGCTTGGTTTTTTTTCTCCACGCCAGTGGGGCATGATCAGGGATGCATGCACTGTCCTGGCACCATTTGAGGAGGCCACGAGGATGGTGAGCAGTGACAGTGCATGCATCAGTGACACTGTACCTCTTGTCCACCTGTTGGAGCACACGCTGCGTGGAATAATGGACAGGGCACTTGAGGCAGAACAGAGGCAGGAAGAGGAGGACTTCCTTGCCTCTCAAGGCCCCCTTTACCCAGACAGTGTTACTTCTGTCCCACCCATCGCACAGGAAGAGGAGGAGGAGGAGGAGGAGGAGGATTGTGTCAGCATGGAGGTGGAGGCTGGCACTCAGCATCATCAGCAGCAGTCTTTTAGGGATGATTTACAGTCCCAAGAAACCAGTGGACTTGTACGTGGCTGGGAGGAGGTGGCTGCGGATCATGTCGTCCTTAGTGACCCAGAGGACTCCGGAGCGAATGCCTCAGCAAACCTACGCTGCATGGCCTCCCTGATCCTGCAAAGTCTGCGGAAGGATCCTCGTATTCTTCGGATCAAGGAGAGGGACCATTACTGGCTGGCCACTCTCCTTGATCCACGGTACAAGGGTAAGGTTGCGGACCTTATGTTACCGTCGCAGAGGGAGCAGAGGATGAGACAACTCCGGGAGGCCTTGCAGAAAGGTCTGTGCTACGCGTTCCCAGAGACTGGGAGGTTGCAAACTCCTGGTCCTGGACAACGAGTTGCTGAGGCTTCGGCCAGTCAAAGAAGGAGCGGTGGGGAAGGTGGCCGTCTGACCGATGCGTTCAGACAATTCTTTAGTCCGCAGCCCCAAAGTATGATCGGTTCCAGCAACCATCGCCAGCGTCTGATAAACATGGTGCAGGAATATCTAGGGGCAAGGTCAGACTTGGACACCTTCCCCACCGAAAATCCTCTGGCTTACTGGGTCTTGAGGATGGATCACTGGCCAGAGCTTGCACAGTATGCAATTGAGCTACTGGCCTGTCCTGCATCCAGCGTTCTTTCGGAACGCACATTCAGTGCTGCTGGAGGATTTGTCACGGATCACAGGGTGCGCCTGTCCACCGACTCGGTTGATCGACTGACTTTCATCAAGATGAACCAGTCTTGGATCACCACCAGCTACCACACACCTGATGCTGATATAACAGACTAATTGATTTTAACATGTCACATCCCTTCAAGACTGATGCTGATGCTGAGTGCCTGTGCTGTTATGTTGACTGGCTATCCTCCTCCTCCGAGTCCTCAATGATACGATTGATGATGATAGCTTGGAAGATCATTTTTGTTTATGGGTGCCGCCACCAGTGCCTAACGCCCAATTTTTCAGCCCCTGTTTAACAGGGGCGTGTAATTACAATTTTTGAAGCAATACTTTGCAACAGGGCTCATTGCTGTACTCCAAGTACAGTATCTGTGAGGAGTTGCAGTGTTGTGCCACCAGTGCCTAAGGCCCAATTTTTCAGCCCCTGTTTAACAGGGGCGTGTCATTACAATTTTTGAAGCAATACTTTGCAACAGGGCTCATTGCTGTGCTCCAAGTACAGTATCTGTGAGGGGTTGCAGTGTTGTGCCACCAGTGCCTAAGGCCCAATTTTTCAGCCCCTGTTCAACAGGGGCATGTAATTACAATTCTTGATCTAATAATTCACAGCAGGGCCCATTGCTGCACCCACCAAGAGTAACTGTCAGGGCTTACAGTGTTGTGGCACCAGCACCACCATCAAAGGCCCAATTTTTACTACCACTGTTCAACAATTATATGTAATTAAAATTCCTGATATAATAGTTGACAGCAGGGCGTTCCAGCACCAACCAAGAGTAACTGTGAGTGCTTACAGTGTTGTGCCAACACCAACAACTAAGGGGCCTATTTCTGCAGAGTATATACGGCAGGTCCCTACTTTCAAACATCCAACTTACAAACGACTCCTACTTGCAAACGCAAGAAGACAACAGGAAGTGAGAGGAAATCTACCACTAGGAAGGAAAATTCTCTCCTGTAAGAATAAATATGGGAGAAAGGTGTCTCCTCTGTACTGATGCTTTATCAGCAATCCTTGTTTCAAGAAAAACACCACATTTCAAAAACAGTTGTCATTGGGACGGAAAGTGAGGTGAAATGTTCTGAACAGGGGCACAGACAGCAAAACAAATGTTACAGGGGTGATAACCCTTACCTATGTTTTCCAAAAAGTTTAAAAATAGATTTTTGGTCTGGAGCTACACTTCAACAATGTACCTGTTCAAAATTACAAACAGATTCTACATAAGAACAAACCTACAGTCCCTGTCTTGTATGCACCGCCTGTATAGGGCTGTTCAGAGTATATAGGGCCTTTTTTATTTTATGTGCGGGGTTCCCCTTAATATCCATACAAGACCCAAAGGGGCTGGTAATGGTCTGGGGTAGGGGGGGGGGTCATGGGGTAGCTATGCCATTTTTCTTAAAGAATTTCATCCATATTACCGGGACCAGACATTACATTAAAGCCGCAAGCAGTTTTAAATGGCTTTTTTTTCCTTTAGAAGTGTCATTTTGTGCAGGGACAGTTCTAAACACGGGAAACACGTGGCACTTCACAGGCATACTTTAGACACCCCCCAGGTACGATATTTAAAGGAATATTTGACTTTTTTTTTTCACTTTATGCATCATTAAAATGACTGCTCCCGAAAAACGACCGTTTTTAAAACTTCTTTTTGCATTGATACATGTCCCCTGGTGCAGAACCCGGGTTCCCAAACCCTTTTTAGGACAATAACATGCATAATAGTTGTTATAATTAGCACTTTAGAATTCGAACGTTCGCATCCATTCTATTTAATAGGGTTCTAATGTTCGTTCGAACTTTCGGTCCGTTCGCGGGTTCTGGTGCGAACCGAACAGGGGGGTGTTCGGCTCATCACTACTCAAGAGTAATTCTTCTTGATTTACTCTGTGATATTTGGTGTTTTTTTGGGGGTGAGTTTAGAATAGTGATATTACCCTCAAATTTTGGGGAATTACATTTTTATTTTTGATGTTGGAACACATATCAAATTTTTGGGGCTCAAATTATGATTATTTATAAATAATAAAAAGCACAAAAAAAGTGACTAATTTTAAATTTGCATCAGCAATAGTATTGATTGTGCTTTGTAAAGACACCTGTGTGAGTTTGGGTAAAGATTGTTGTGAGATGGAGAGCAACAAGTGAAAGTGACAGAAAAATATATTTTATCAAAACATTCCACATTCTAGCATTCTTAAAAAACAAAATATTTTAATTAGAAGCAACATTGTTGCAAAGGAAAATGTATTTCAGAGAAAGATACATTTCATCTCAACATTAAAAGGATTTATTTGTGAAAGTTACAATTGTACCATTAGAATCAATGGCTAAAACTTGCATTGGACTAAAATAGCTCAGATTTTCACTTCCAAAACATGCTCTTTAATTAGCTCTCATTTCGGTATTTACTATAACTCTTGTGAAAAAAGTCACTTGAGTTAAAATTTGAGTTATTTTAGCTCTGAGCATGCTCAGTTTAGTTTGCAAATAGTTGTCCAAAAACGGGCATTTTTTCACTTCTCAGACTTTTAAAGATATTTCAGTGTAGAAATCACTTTTTCACACAGTTTAAAAGCAGATTATCTTTAAATAATATACCGCATATTTCAGTACCATTTAGGCAATTATATCATGCTCTAAACATTATTTCCATGTGCACAACTCCAGCTTTTAGTAGAGTAAGGATTTGGGAGCTATAGTAAATTTGATTTTGGGAGTATTTTCTCTCCAGCGCTATAGTGAATACCGTTTTCGCACTAATTAGCGCAAATTGCTGCGAATCGCGCTAATTAGCGCAAATTCGCGCCAATTTGCGCTGATTAGCGCCGCAGCGCTATAGTAAATTACCCCCATACTCACACTGTACAGAGCATACATCAGCAGAATCATAGAAGCCCCTCCCAAAAATGTTTCTGTGCAGATGGCAAAGAACAGGGAGATATCATGACCACACAACAGCGCTGCAGGAAGAAGATACTTAGAGTTTTTAAAAAAGAATAGATATGGTGCCATGATATACAGTATATGATTTATGTGAATGAATTATGGCAAATAACATGTCTCTGTTTAGTATCACTTTAATTGAGCAAGCTAAAGTTAGAAGCTGATTGGCTACCATGCACAGCTGCTCCAGATTTTGCACTGTCCTGTTTTACTAGATCAACCCCAAAGTGTTTTACCTGTAGTTTTGTTTTAGGACCCTTTTCCAGTCGGGGTCCTCTGGTCAGTTTTTCATGTGGACATGATTAGAAACTACATACAAGTCTATAGTGTAAATTAATGTGTGTCCATCCAGGTCCAAAAAAAGGACTAGGTTCTTTCTGAACCAAAACTTGATAGATCAGAGGTTGCTAGATACAAGTTCAATTACCCCAAGCAGCCTATGAATCCAACACGGGTCCACAAACATCTGCTGCTAAAATGTGGACAAAAACTGAACAGGCACAGAGATCACCAAAGTGATATTCTTCCGTTTCTGCTCTGATTCCATGGAGGATATGTTAGTGGATCATCTACTGAATTGAGCAGAGCATGTCTGAGTGAAAGGATCCTATCAGTTATTGCCTTAAAGTATGGCCTCCTAATAAAATGATTTACACTACAGCTTGTAATTATATTGTAAGTCCATCTGCAGTGCACTTACTTTTTTCCCCCACCCTGCAAAGTCCCACAAATACCTGTTGAACCTAATGCAGGTTTTTGTGATGTGGTGGCACGGATATTGCACTGCTCAGGTCACGTGTTTCAAGTAGTTTTGCCACTTCCATGTGCACTGTGCCTGCTTATACTAAAGTGGAATGGGAAAATATTGTAGGGGGCATGGTTATCAGCATTGTCACTGCTGATTCACACAAGTCTGCAGCTTTTCAGTCAGCAACTGGCCACACCTAGTCCTGCCCACTGCATTCTGGATTAGGAGCTTTGGCTCTGCTGCTAAAATCTGGTAACCTTTAAACATTTTTAAAGCGCCTATGGAGATTTTTAAGTACTCTAGTTTGGTGCCATTCCACAAGCATGCACAATTCTAAACCATGGCATATTCGATATCTATTCACTTTGTGTAACATCATCTTTCATATTTTACAAAAAAAATAGGATTTTTTAATCACCGTAAAATCCTTTTCTCTGAGTCCATGGACCGACACAGCTTCTCTATTGACAAAGTGGGTATTATCCGTTAATTAGGAGTGACTAGGCAGAAAAACTTGTAAAAAGTGTTGCATCACACCTTCTACAGTACCGCCCAGGGGGCGGACCCTCTGGGTATACCCTCTCAGTCTGCATCTTCGCAGATCAGTTCGTCAAAAAGCAGTACAAACTTAAAAGGAGGGGTGGGTGCTGTGTCGGTCCATGGACTCAGAGAAAAGGATTTTACGGTGAGTAAAAAATCCTATTTACTCTTTCGTCCATGGACCGACACAGCTTCTCTATTGACAAAGTGGGACGTCCCAAAGCAGTGTCAGAGAAAAAACGAGGGGTGGTAACAGCATAAAAATAAACTTCACCCCAAACACAAAACAGCACTCCTCCAATGGAGGAGTTGCAACTCTAAACAGCCGCTTGCAAAACCTTGCGGCCAAAAGAGGCATCCGAAGATGCACCTACATCAATTTTGTAGAATTTTGTGAAAGTGTGAGCGGACGACCAAGTCGCCGCTTTACATAATTGGGAAACAGACGCTTGATGTCGGAAAGCCCAAGAGGCACCTATTGCCCTGGTCAAATGCGCCGTGACAGGAAAGGGGGGCGCCTGCCCCTTTAAGGCGTAAGCCTGGATTACTGTCGGATCCACCTTGAGATGGTGGCCGATGAGACTGCTTGGCCCTTCTTGGGACCAGCCACCGAAACAAACAGTGAGTCTGACTTCCGGAACAGGGAAGTAGCAGATAGGTATACTCTCAAAGCTCGGACAACGTCCAAGGAATGCAACGCCGACTCCTTAGGATTCGACGGCTGAGGACACAAGGATGGAAGTACAATGTCTTCGTTGAGATGAAAAGCCGAAACGACTTTCGGAAGAAAGGAAGGCTGCGGCCGCAGCACCACCTTATCCTTGTGGAAAATCAAATAGGGAGCCTTGCAGGACAAGGCTGCCAGCTCAGAGACTCGTCTAACTGACGTAACAGCCACCAAAAATACCACTTTCTGAGAAGTGTCAACAGGGGAATATCTCTAATATTCTCAAACGGTGCCTTCTGAAGCACCGAGAGGACCAGGTTCAAGTCCCACGGAAGTAACGGGGGACGGACCGGAGGGGCCACATGTCGGACCCCCTGCACAAATGTACTCACGAGAGAGTGAGTCGCCAGGGGTCGCTGAAAAAAGACAGCCAGGGCAGATATCTGACCCTTAAATCGTACTTAGGGCAAGCCCTTGGTCCACCCCATGCTGTAAAAACAGCAGGATTCTGGAAACCAAATAGGTACGCGGATGCCATTTCATTTCCTCACACATGGAGATGTAGGCCCTCCAAGTGCGGTGATAGACCTTCCCAGAGGACGGTTTTCGAGCACTTCTCATAGTAGAGATTACTGAGTCTGACAGGCCCCGGTCTCTCAGTACCTGGTTCTCAACAGCCATGCCGTTAAAGCCAATGACTGTAAAGCAGGATGGAATATGGGACCTTGCGATAGCAGGTCCTTCCGTAGTGGTAGGCGCCAGGGGACGTCTGCTACCAGACGTACTAGATCGGCGTACCAAGGACGCTGAGGCCAATCTGGAGCGATTAGGATCATTGGAATTCCCTCTGCCTCCACTCTGCGGAGCAGAAGAGGAAGAAGCCTTAAGGGAGGGAAGGCCTAGATTAGCCGATACTGACCCCACGATGCTACCAACGCGTCCGTTGCGTCTGCCCATGGGTCTCTTGACCGGGCCACAAATCTCAATACCTTCCGATCCAGTCGGGAAGCCAGAAGATCTACGACTGGTGTGCCCCCTCTTTGCCAGAGGAGTTGGAACACCTCCGGGTGTAAGGACCCTTCTCCCTGGTCCAGCATCTGGCGGCTCAGGTAGTTCGCCTGCCAGTTTTCCACACCCGGAATGTACACGGCCGACAGTGCCGATACGCTCCTCTCTGCCCACTTCAGGATGCGAGCGATCTCCGATGCTGCAGCTGAGCTTCTTGTTCCTCCTTGATGATTGACATATGCCACTGCTGTGGCGTTGTCTGACTGGATCCTGACTGGACGCCCTTGCAGCCTCTGAGACCATTTGAAGAGGCACAGCCTGATCGCCCGGATTACCAGGACATTGATCGGCAGGAGGGCTTCCTCTGGGGTCCAGCGACCTTGCGCCGACTGAACACCCCAGACTCCCCCCCCAACCTGTAAGGCTGGCGTCCGTCGTGATCACTATCCAGTAAACCGGAAGAAATGACTTCCCGGCCATTAGAGCCGGTGCTCTCAGCCACCATACCAGGGATCTCCTGACTATGTGGCTCACTCGGATTTGATAATCCAGAGATGATGGACATCTGTTCCATCTGGACAGAACTTCCTTCTGTAACACTCGAGTGTGGTATTGAGCATATGGAACCGCCTCGAAGGAGGCTACCCTGAGGCCCAACACTCGCATGCAAAAAACGGAGTGACGACCAATTCCTGGAAGTCAGCTGCCGTACTGCAGCCCGGAGGGTCTGCAACTTCTCCACAGGGAGGAATACCTTTGCCTCTGAAGAATCCAGAATCAACCCCAGGTACCCTAGGCGTTGAGTGGGCACCAATACTGACTTTTGCGTGTTTAGTATCCAACCACAGTCTCGAAGAGTCTGACAGGTTAAGGACACACTTACCTCTAATTCTGAGCTTGAAGGGGCCTTCAGCAGAAGGTCGTCTAAGTAGCCTGTGATAGCGATACCCCGCTGTCTTAGAAGTGCCAGACTCGAAGCGAGCACCTTGGTGAATGTCCTGGGTGCTGAGGCAAGGCCCAACGGGAGGGCCACAAACTGGTAGTGGTCCTTCCCGATAGCAAATCGCAGAAACCTCTGGTGTCTGGAGTATATGGGGACATGCAGGTATGCGTCCTTGATGTCCAAGGAGGCCAGAAAGTCCCCCGGATGGAGAGCCGTGACTACAGATCGAACCGACTCCATCCGAAAACTTTGTACCTTCACAAAGCAATTGAGGGCTCTGAGATCCAAGCTTGGACGAACCCCCTCCTTCTTCGGCACAATGAACAGATTTGAGTAAAAACCCCGTTCCAGTTCTGAACTGGAATAACTACCCCGCATTCCAGTAGACCCTGGACCGCCCCATACAGGGCCTCCCGGCGGGTCGGTAGTAGCTGGAGATTGGAGGTGTTGAATCTGTCCGGTGGACAAGAGAGAAACTCTATCTTGTAGCCTGAGGAGATTACTTCGCAAACCCACCTGTCGGAGATTAGTGCTGTCCACTGAGTCGCGAATTTGCGAAGACGTCTCCCCACCCGAGAGCTGGGTGGGGGTGGACCTTCATGCGGACGCAAATTTGTCCGCAGGCTTATTGGGTATGTGGGACCAGGGACGCTTTTGTCCTTGGGCAGGCGCTTTATCGGCCTGGGGTCTTTTCCCTGTCGCCCTAGGGGGACGAAAAAACCACTTGCGTGCAGTAAAGGAGGGCCCTTGCCCTTGGCGTGGCCCCTTACCCTTGCTAATTTGCGGAAGCAAAGTGCTTTTACTTCCTGTGGCATCCTTGATGATGTCATCCAGAGAAGCCCCAAAAAGTCTGTTGCCCTTAAAAGGCAGATCCAACAGGGCTTTCTTGGAAGTCTGGTCCGCAGACCAGCCTTTTAGCCAGATCAGGCGGCGTATTGCTACTGCATAAACCGAAGTTTTAGACAGCAGGGGAATAGTATTCATGTCTGACTCGCAGACAAACCTAAGGCCCTGGACCAACAGGTCGGCCAATGTTATCTCATCAGGAGGAGCATCTCGCTCCTTAACCCCTGGAGTAGCAATCTTGCCCATTCAGTAAGTGTGTGAGACACTAGGGCCCCCGCCAATGCCGGGCGTACTGCCGAGCCTACCACTGAGTATAGGTAGCAAGCGAGTGCTTCAGCCTTCTTATCCACAGGGTCCTTGAAAACAGGAGCCCCTTCTACAGGAATTGTGGTGGCTCTATCAAGTCTGGACACCGGAGGGTCCACTATAGGGGGGAGAGGTCCATTTCTTCAGAAAACTCTCCTCAAAAGGGGTACCGTACCGCAAACCTCTTTGGGGCTGTAAAGACCCTCAGTGGGTTCTCCCATTCCTTGTATAAGAGTTTATCAAAAGACACACAAGGGAACACCTTAGCAGTGCGGGCAGGTCTATGAAACCCAAGTGGACCGGAGTCTCTGCTGCTTCTGCAGTATTTTCCAATTTTAGCATATCCCGCACTGCAGTAATAAGGTCAGATACCAAAGCCGTCTTGCGTACTGACCTGGACTTGGAGTGCTCCTCACTGTCCGGTCACGGTCTGCAGTCTCTGATGCGTCAGAATCTGGGCCCCGAGCCGTAGCTGGACCTGGTTCTGCACCAGAATTATCCCCAGAAGCTTGCAGGGGATGGGGCGTTTACTACCCCCTGTATTCCCGTGTGCTGCTTCCACCCTGGCAGCAAACGCCTCTAGGATTGCAGTCATAGCGTTCATAGACACCTCAGGGGCACCAGCTGCTAAATCTGGTGTTTCAGGGGAGAAGACATCTGGCTCAGATGCCATGCTGACCACACGCTGACACTCACAGGGCTCCAGGCAAGATATCAATAGGCCACCCTCCTGTGCTGCAGAGAGGCCGGGTCACCCAGAGGACTCACCACCCTGGATAGGTACTGCTATGCTGCGCCTGTGATGCTGTCCCACTGCTGCTGTGTCAGTCTGCTTCTTTTATCAGCACTTCCTGTGTGAATTTTCGCGCCAGTGTAATGCACCCTAGAGGCCGGAGGCTCTCGAAAAATGGTTGCCAAAAACGTCTGTATGGAAGATAATGTGGGCTCTAAGAAAATGGCCGCCGACAGAAGATAGAGGTCAAACAGCCATAGCCCACAAAAAGATGGCCGCCGAACGGCAATATCTGCATACAGGGTGGACAAACATGGCCGCCGATCAGCTGATAGGGGCCAGTGGGTGTGGCCGAACACCAGGAAGATGGCCGCCGGGCAGTCACAAGAGGCCAAACTTGGCATGGACCACCTCAAAATGGCCGCCGACAGCATGGAGGAGGAAGGACACAAACACAGGTAAGAAAAAATGACATTTCTTTTAAATGTTAGTTACAGCCAGCCCCGCTCCAGTGGGACCCCCTAGGTGACCCCCAGCACCCAGCAACCTTTAGCTAGAAGCCCAGGGAGGAGGGAAAGGCAGGGAGAGAGGGAAGAAAGGGGCCACAACCACTTACTTGATCTCTCCAGGAATGTCCAGCTAAATCATCCAGCCGAGGCAGGGGAGTTTTACTTACCTATCCTGCATGTATTCTGCTGGAAGACATTCCAAACAGATCATCGTCCGCGCACGGAAGGTGACTGTTGGCCAGGCATGCTGTGATTGGACCCAGAAGGGACGATCATATGTATGCCCTGGAGCATGACGCTCACCGGACAGGCTGCTGCGACTCGGCCGTAAGGTCAGCCGAAGCTGAGCGGTCTGATGCAAGCCTTGGAGCGTAAGCTCACCAGCCAGGCTGCTG
This sequence comes from Rana muscosa, assembly GCA_029206835.1. Taxonomy (NCBI): domain Eukaryota; kingdom Metazoa; phylum Chordata; class Amphibia; order Anura; family Ranidae; genus Rana; species Rana muscosa. Next base: position 77,412,555 of record CM055127.1, read on the forward strand.
CGACTCGGCCGTAAGGTCAGCCGAAGCTGAGCGGTCCGATGCAGGCCCTGGAGCGTAAGCTCACTGGCCACCCGTGGAGCGACGGGCATGTCGTGGAAAACCCAGCGCGTAGCTAGGGTCGGCACACGCTCGATGGCCGAAACTGGGGAGACTACAAGGATCGAGGATCCAGCCTGTCACCCAGTCGGCAGTTGATCGAAGATCGCAGGAAACAACAAATGTAGCAAAAAAAATAAAAATATATATATATCTTTTTTCCCCGGACCAATGGGCCCGAAGGGAGCCATGTCCTACTCCTTGCTAGACAGAAAAAAACTGATCTGCGAAGATGCAGACTGAGAGGGTATACCCAGAGGGTCCGCCCCCTGGGCGGTACTGTAGAAGGTGTGATGCAACACTTTTTACAAGTTTTTCTGCCTAGTCACTCCTAATTAACGGATAATACCCACTTTGTCAATAGAGAAGCTGTGTCGATCCATAAAGAAAGAGTAAGTGTGTTTTTTCGTATTGTTTTTTTTTTAGTTCATAAAAGTGTATTTTTTCCAAAACAATTGCGTTTGAAAAAATGCTGTGCAAATAATGTGTGACATAAACAATATGCAATGACCACCATTTTATTCTCTAGGGCCTCTGCTAAAATATATATATAATGTTTGGGGGTCCCAAGTAATTTTCTAGCAAAGAAATACTGATTTCTACTTGTAAACATAAAGTGTCAGAGTGGTTAGGACCACTGGATCTGCTGTTAAAATCTGACTGCAGTGCCTGGGAGGGGTAGAATGTGAGACACAGATGTAGGAGGCAGGTAAAGAAAGTTTTGTGTTTTGTGCATCAAATAGTTGCTGGATTTGGTAGTTGGACTGTCAAACAGGAGCCTTTAAATATTCTTCAATACCATTCATTTTAGGTACAATTGCAGCTCACTGTTAGCAGTAAAATGTATATACATAAATCAATAAAGAAATACTTTTTATTTCTTGTCTATGGACACATTCATTACTTTTATAGAGGTTTTATCTGCAAAGTTAAATCATTCAATAAATGCTGTTAAAGTATTTCAACAGAATTTCATGGTATAAATGATACATAGACCTGTATTTACATAGATTACTCTCTGCTCCCATCTCTTTCCAATGACTCCTGAGCTTAGAGGTTTTCAAGACAGAAAGTGTGTACTAATGTCTACAAAAGAGGTAATTGCGCTTTGGCTCTGATGCCAGTACTTTCATACTTTGTGTGTTAGATGCAGTTGGATACTTATTGGATATGCATGTCAAATGATCACCCAAGTGTCAATGAGTATTCAGAGCTTTGCTCACCACAGAGCACATTTGTATAAAACGTGCTGAGAAATGCTAAGTACACTTGGATAGACACAGAGGGAAAAGCTGGCATATGTGCAAGACTTTTCATACTCAGCGTGATGGGACTATTACATTTCCTAGTGGTTTCATACCACTAAGTTCCCCACCAATGTGCAGAATGCTTTGCTAAAACACTGCTAGTTTATTTTTCCTTCATTTTTGGATTATATAAATGGATGAACTGAAAGTAAGATTACTCAGTAGGCATTAGCAGACCTCAAATAACTTTGTATAAAATAATAATAACAATACTAATTGAAAGAACTACAATAATTACACATATACACTATATATATACAGTATATACAAAGTTACTGTTTAAAGATGAATTGCAGCCAAGTATGGCATTTTTTACATTGGGTTTAGCTCAGACCTATGAATAAACCGTACCTGTGGGATCCCTCTAGATGCTGGAAATGACTTTATTAGACACCGCTACTCCAGTGATCTTCACTGGCTTCCATGTCCCATGCTAAGCGGCTGCTCAATTCTGAACACAGGAAGTCGGCTGCTCAGCACAGGTGCCATTTAGAGAATCCTTTGTATTCCATTTCTCCACTCTGGAAATCCTGCCATATATTACACATATGCTGATTATGACCTCTTAAAAGTATTAATGTTAAGGTCCATCTAAAGAGGTGAGAGTACATCGAAATAGACATGTGCACACTGAAATATTTTGATTTGGAATTTTCGTTTTCGTCCGAAAAATAAATAAATTTAGTTACTCCCGAAATTTGTTTTTATTTATTTTGTTTAGTTAAAAAATGCATTAGTCCCAAAATCCGAATTAATTAAGGTTGAATCTGTCATTGAAGGCTTATGGTGTCTGTTGAATGTTCTAAGAAGATTCAACGGAGCAGCTAAACTGTATGACGCCGCAATCGTACATTTCCGGTCAAATGTTCCGCCTACAAACTATAGAAGAATTCTAATGTTGTATGACACTAGTAATAATTATATTTATAAATTAATATTACTAGTCAACCAACATTCAAATTCTTCTATAGCCTATGGGCCGAGCATTTGCCTGGAAATGTACGATTGCAGCGTCATACAGTTTAGCTGCTTGTCAAATCTTGTTAGAACTTTTGACAGACACCATAAGCCTTCAATGACAGATTCAACGTTTGTATGTTTTTCGCTGTTCGTCATTCATGTCGAATGGTCTACCCCAACACTGTCTCTATAATGTCAAATCTTTTCTCTCTCTGTCGAATCTTTCCTCTCTATGTAGAATAATCTTGGACTAATAGAGTGAAGGTTAGGCACATTTGACCGCAGGTTCGATAGACACAGATCGCTATTGTCAGCGTCATGTCGAATCTCCTATCTATATCGAACTGTTATAGCAACGAAAACAAAAATAAAGCATTTTTTGATGTCGGATCTTTCGGATTTCGGATTCTGCACGTTCGTTTTTGTTTGTTAAAACGATAATGAAAATACCCGAAATTCGGACGAAAATGCATTCAGGCAAAAACAAATGCACATGTCTACATCAAAAGAGCACAGAGTGAAAAAGGGCTACGCATGGACGATTGATATATATTTTGGCACATGTGGACAAGTGAAATTTGCTTGAATTTTATGTGAAAAATTAACACTTTGAGGACTGGGGGGTTGTTGATGGTTATCTGCTGTTTTGTGTATTTTTTTATATTTAATGCGCTTTTATATACGTAAATATGATTATGCAGATTTGTGAATTTCTCTATTATCACAGTATTGTTAATATATCATTTATTGGGTGGGGGAGTCCTGCACTATTTATTTTGGAAATGTCATTGTATACAAATGAACCTGGTAGATTTTCTAATGAACGTTCTTATGAAAGATGTCATCAGTACATTTTATAATGCTAATAGAGTTGAAGAAAGTTGGTAAAGTACTTCAAAATATTATTTTCTTTTTTGATATGAATGGAATTTCCTGAACGAAAATCACATACACTTAGAAATTTGTTTTCTCATCACTCTGGTTGAAAAAGAATGCTGATTCGACCATTAGAAAATTCAATAATTTTTTCAAGATTTTTGAGCTAAAGTTTAATAGAGCATGGGAAGCTTTACTAAAACATTACTCACACAAATATTTATCAAAATTACACTTTTCATAAAAATACATAAAAATTGGTGAAAGTATACCTAACACAATATAATCTTCCAAATTCATACTAAAACATAAAAAAATAAAACTTTGAGTTAGTGGAAACATAAGTTACAATTATCACGTCACTTATTTAGTATTATATTAAAATAATTATTATATCTCTAATGTGTATGAGTAGTACAACTAAGGATTTATATACTTCTTTGCCTTCTAACCTATGTGTATTTTCCCCTTTTTTACATTTGTATTGCTTTATGTATTTTTATATGCCAGTTCAATAGTTTTTTTACATAACAATTAATATCATTCAATAAAATTATATAGTTCATGGTTCCCCCTTTAAGTGGCTCTTAGGTGAGAATATTTTACCTCCTCTCCCCTGAAGAAGAAGGGTGGTTTGTTCTCCCCCAAATCACAACTGATGACTTCATCATTCCTGCAACTAGATAGAAGGAAGTCTATTTATGCCCTAGTGTAGTTTTGACCCTAGCACCAATTGGAAAAATGGATATTACCATGTTAAGCATATATATTCACTACATGTTTTGGATCAGTTCTCATTATGTATTTTTATCTGTCTAGAGTATACATTCAAGCTCTTATGAAGCACTTTGCCACAAAACACGTGAAACTTCAATAAGCTACATCTATACACGCCAATTATTCCTGGACAGTGACAGCCTTACTGCCTTACTGCCTTCTGGCTGAGACAAATACACCTAGACCAAATGATAAAGGAGTCTAAATTAATTTTTTGGTTTGCACTAGTAGACAGCCAATGAATTTTAGGGGGCTAGAAATAGACAATGTACAATGGTATACGGGCCGTGTAGCATTTGATAATAATTCCCAAACAAATGTATTACACACTATCACTTTCAATCTGTTATTCCTTTATCTTTATTCCTGTGCATATGTATGTGTATATGTACTGTATGTAATTGTGTACACATATGTATAAATATTTAAATGTTACTTATGACTAGGGATGAGCCGAACACCCCCTGTTCGGTTCGCACCAGAACCTGCGAACAGACCTAAAGTTTGCGTGAACTTTAGAACCCTATTAAATACAATGGACTAGAACGTTCAAATCCAAAAGTGCTAATTATAAAGGCTAATATGCAAGTTATTGTCCTAAAAAGTGTTTGGGGACCTGGGTCCTGCCCCAGGGGACATGTACCAATGGAAAAAAAAGTTTGAAAAACTGCAGTTTTTTCGGGAGCAGTGATTTTAATAATGCTTAAAATGAAACAATAAAAGTGAAATATTCGTTTAAATTTTGTACCTGGGGGGGGGGGGGGGGGGGGGGGTTGTATAGTATGCCTGTAAAGCAGCACTTGTTTCCCTTGCTTAGAACTGTCGCTGCACAAAATGTAATTTCTGAAGGAAAAAAAGTCATTTAAAAGCACTCGCGGCTATAATGAATTGTCGGCTCCCGGCAATACAGAAAATGCGTGGGTGTCCCCCCAAATTCAATTACCAGGCCCTTCAGGTCTGGTATGGATATTAAGGGGAACCCTGCGTCAAATTTTAAAAAAAATTACGTGGGGTTCCCCCCAAATATCCATACTAGACCCATGTTGATGGGGACAAGGGCCTCATCCCCACAACCCATGCCCGGTGGTTGTGGGGGTCTGTGGGCAGGGGGCTTATCGGAATCTGGAAGACCCCTTTAACAAGGGGACCCCCAGATCCCGGCCCCCCCTATGTGAATTGGTAAGGGGTACCCCTACCATTTCACAAAGAAAGTGTAAAATTAAAAAAAAAAACACACAGACACCTTGGAAAAGTCCTTTATTAAAAATAAAAAAAATTAAAAATAAAAAAACGATTCCAGCGATGTAATCCAGTGTCCCGCGGCGATCCGATGTCCAGCGCTGCAGTCTCCACTCCACACGAAACGTCATTGGCTGAGCGGACCTACACTGCAGAGGAAGTTCCCCATCAGGTCCGCTCAGCCAATGACGTAGGTGGGGTCTGAGGTACGAGGGAGCAGGGGCGCCCTCGTATCTCAGACCCTGCCTACGTCATTGGTTGAGCGGACCTGATGGGGAACGTGGGAAGGGGCGGGTCTATTCATTTTTTTACACTGCAGAGGAAGTTCCCCATCAGGTCCGCTCAGCCAATGACGTAGGCGGGGTCTAAGATACGAGGGCGCCCCCCCTCGTACCTCAGACCCCGCCTACTTCATTGGCTGAGCGGACATGATGGGGAACTTCCTCCGCAGTGTAGGTCCGCTCAGCCAATGACGTTTCGTGTGGAGTGGAGACTGCAGCGCTGGACATCGGATCAACGCGGGACACTTCATTACATTGCTGGAATGGGTTTTTTATTTTTAATTTTTTTTTTTTTAATAACGGACTTTTCCAAGGTGTCTGTGTGTTTTTTTTTTACATTTTTTTTTACACTTTTTTACACTTTCTTTGTGAAATGGTAGGGGTACAATGTACCCCTTACCAATTCACATAGGGGGGGCTGGGATCTGGGGGTCCCCTTTGTTAAAGGGGTCTTCCAGATTCCGATAAGCCCCCTGCCCGCAGACCCCCACAACCACCGGGCAAGGGTTGTGGGGATGAGGCCCTTGTCCCCATCAACATGAGGACATCCTCCCCATGTTGAGGGCATGTGGCCTGGTACGGTTCAGGAGGGGGGGGGGCGCTCTCTCTTTTCCTGCGGCCTGCCAGGTTGCGTGCTCGGATAAAGGGTCTGATATGGATTTTTGGGGGAACTCCACGCCATTTTTTTTTTATTTGGGGTGGAGTTCCCCTTAAAATCCATACCAGACCTGAAGGGTCTGGTATGGATATTTGGGGGGAACCCCACGTCATTTTTTTTTTATTTGACGCACGGTTCCCCTTAATATCCATATCAGACCTGAAGGGCCTGGTAAGTGAATTTGGGGGGACCCCCACGCATTTTTCTTTTTATCAATGACTTTTCTCTGTATTGCCGGGAGCCGATAATTCATTATAGCCACGAGTGCTTTTAAATAACTTTTTTTCCTTCAGAAATTACACTTTGTGCAGGGACAGTTCTAAGCAAGGGAAACAAGCACTGCTTTATAGGCATACTATACACCCCCCCCCCCCCCCAGGTACGAAATTTAAAGGAATATTTCACTTTTATTGTTTCACTTTAAGCATTATTAAAATCACTGCTCCTGAAAAAAATGCAGTTTTTAAAACTTTTTTTTGCATTGATACATGTCCCCTGGGGCAGGACCTAGGTCCCTAAACACTTTTTATGACAAAAACTTGTATATTAACCTTTAAAATTAGCACTTTTGATTTATCCCATAGACTTTTAACGGTGTTCCGCGGCTTTTCGAATTTGCCGTGAACACCCCAAACTGTTCGTTGTTTGCCGAACGGGCGAACAGCCAATGTTCGAGTCGAACTCATGTTCGAGTCGAACATAAAGCTCATCCCTACTTATGACTTTTTGTGTTGTCATGATTATACTAATCACATGTACATTTATATTGCATTGTGTTTTGATGTAGCCTTGATGAAAGGAGTGTGTTTTCTGGTCCCCAAAACATGTTGGATTGTTTTTAGTGCAAACTAATAAATTAAATTGGACTATTTTATCATTTAGTCTGGTGCTCCTTCCATTGGTGCTTGTTTTTTCTGGTAACCTTCTGGGGTACCCACTGGAGGGTAGTCTGGTCTGTTGTGAGCAGCCTAACCTAAGCCAGTGAGCTCTCTGAATGTTTTTTTTTTACCCTCTCACTACTTTGTATGAGCTGACATCAAAGTCCCAGCACCTCTTGAATATTTTTATCTTCATTGAAGATAGAAGCAGAGGCAGATCCAGAGCAATCAGGGATGGCTCTGGATGTTTTCTTCACAATTGATTAAGCAACTCTTTAGAGCCAGCTATGTCTTTTAAAAAAGTGTTAATTTTACTAATTTGATTGGCATTGTGCATTTCATATGGCATTGATTACCTAGAGAGAGAGAGAGAGAGATACATGAGCAATGGTTTCAGAAATATAAGTGTAGCAGGTATCAATATTTAAGGGGAGTGTTTGGGCGGTAATATGGCCCAGATGCAACAATTACGAGGGTTTTATGGTTGTTTTGTTCATGGAAGATATCAATGGTGTCCAGTTCCCTGCAGCCCCTGGATGGCGCTGTCGCCTTGAGCTGGGGTTGAACCACCATTGTAGGGCCGTGCCCTTTTTGTCCTCTCGCGGCAGCAGTACGGCAGGGCAGGGAACCCGCTGTGCTTGCTGGGAGAGGGTATAAAGGGGGCGGACATCTTGCGCACGAGGAGTCTGAGCACCAGGCACCTTCAGCCTGGGGCTGCTGTCCGTTTGTCCATGTCCAGGTGCCCTTGGCCTGGGCACGTGGAGTCGAGTTCCATCCCAGGCACCTTAAGCCTGGGGTGAGGTACTTTGCAAGAAGGCCTGGGGCCCAGTACCTTCCACTGGGTCCCGCGAGGGATGAATTATTCCTAGGGTGCCCCCGGAATTGGGTGCCCGAATCCAGGGCGTAAGGGACCAGAAATGTGACCCTCCCGAAGAGCTGGTACAGCATAATGCCGGTGATGGTGTGGGCCTCTGGAGACCATCCGGATGGATGTCTTTCCCTGACAGGGGCCATTTATCCTAACGGAGGTATTCTATGTTCTTGTGGTCAGTGGCGGGGATCCAACTGAACTAGGTCGGTGGCAGAGACCTATCATCAAGGTCTGTGGCAGAGGCCTCTACTTTCACCAAGGTTTGTGCGCCAAGCCTGTTTGCACTATACGGAACAGGAGAGAACTTTAATTCTTTGATTGTGCCTGGACCTTCTCCTTCCCACACCTGTCTGTTCTTCAAAGTTCAACCAGTCTACTAGTTGTTGCTCTAACAGAATAAATACGTTTTGGACTTTATTTGGTGTGGAACTCAAGTTACTGGGAGCTAAGTGCCCCTGCCTGTGACAGTGGCAATCATCCTCCGCAAGAGAAACTGAAGCTCCGGACGTGAACACAGACCCAAAGGTAAAAGGTTTAGCTCACACCTCTGCATAATACACATCAGAGGGCACGAGCTGGTGGTGCGTCCCCCCCATTCTTCTCCCTGGTACCCCTAGACGAGTTAGCCAGCCGCAAAGAGAGAAAGAGGGAGAAGTGGGAAAAGGGGGTGCCGCTACATTAGTCTACAAGAATCACACGCAAAACACAAAATTCATCATTAACTACTAAAACGATAATGTTTTCTTTTAGTTTTTTGAAAAAATCTTAAATAAAAAAGATAAGAGTGCTATGACATGCAAGGAGTGAGGGGCTATGCTAGGGAACTGACCAGTCAATTTTCATAACAATTTCAAAGGCACATTGTAAGTGAATAAAAAAAAAAAATATGGAAAAGAAAAATACAGCAAGTAACCATCTAAAATACTTGATTTTTCTGTGCTCGTACCTGCAACTTTTTAAGTTGTTCTTAAAGTCCAAGACTGGACCTTTAATTGGAAATAAGGCCTTCCTCTGATGAGATCCTGTTGCGTAAATGCTTGACATCAAATTAACCATTACGTACAGTTCAATTTGATTCAATAGTGTTGAACATGCGCAATTTTTATTTTAGAAAATTTAATCTTAGAGTTCTCCTGAAGAAGTAGGCCTTGTTCCCATGAAACACATAGAGGCAGGTTACTGAGGAGCCCCCAATACCATCTATGACATGTTTAAGCCATTGCAGTTTTCTCTCATGAAGTAGTTTTTTTTTTAGTATTTAAACTGCAAAACATCTATACATCTATGTATTTTAAACTGTGTGAGTATCTCCCCCCCCCTTTTTTTTCAGGGGTGAGATATCTGTTGACTTTATTTTTTAAATCAAATAGACGTTTATTAAAAGAACCGCAGCCATACAATAAACAATTTGCACAGTACAGTACATACATTTGTTTGCACACAGTAAAAGTACACCTTCTAGGCAAATACACTTAACCACGTACATTTACCCCGGGAATGTAGTTCTGGCGATACATCAAGAAGGGTATCGCACACACACTCGGAAGAATATAGGAATACACAGTAGTCGTAGCCAGCACAAAGTATAATAACCAATACTTTTAAAAAAACTTTTTGAAAACAGAAGTCCCGCCACAGGACAAAAGATCACCATGGGGGGGGGGGGCATCCCGGGTGCCATATTCTCTCCCCTACCCACGACCTGGCCCTTACACAAGCAGACGATCCATAATCAGATCAACCGGGGCTAGACCCGGAACCTCCAACCATCTTGCCCAAATTTTTTCAAATTTTTTCACACTCCCTTTATGTTGATATATGTATTTCTCCAATCGAATAGTGTCCCCCATGTGATTCCGCCATTCCCTCACCGGGGAGGGTTCCTTCGACTTCCAGTGCCGCAGAATATGTTTCCTTGCCTGGAAAGGAGCTATTGCTATCCCCAACCTAACGGAATCCTCCTCCGGCACATTGTCAATAATTCCCAGCAGGCACAACTTAGGATGTGCAGCAAGCTGCACCTGAAATACACAGTTAATAGTATCCAAGACCTCCTTCCAGTAAAGATGCAATTTGGGGCACTGCCACAACATATGGATCAGGTCACCATGGTCCCTCATGCATCTAGTACAGGAAGGGTCCTCTCTCACCCCCATTTTTACCAGTCTAGCCGGCGTGTAATGCACACCCAGCAATATGTATAGCTGAAACAGCCTTTGGGCCACATTAAGAGAACTGCCAAAAGGGCCTCTTCCCATTGGTCCTCCTCAAATGCACCGACGTCCCTCTCCCACTTTGATATAATGCCTGCCATATTGTCAGGAAGGAATTTACTGAGGAGCATGGAGTAACTGCAGGAAATGAAACCCTTAAATGAGGTTACGCCTCTCATGTAGTTAAAAATTGGCGTGGAGGGGCGTGGTCTGGACATGGCCGAGTAGAGTCGCACACTTGTGGAGCTCCGGGTCCGACCCGGCCTTTACCAGCTTATACATCAGTGATATTCACCGGTACTCCCCGGTATGTACTCCGCTGGGAAGCGGAGAGGAAAGACTAAAAGACAAACCCCTCCTAAAGCACATCCGAGCGGCGAGATACTCAAATTCCTACGGAACAACTGCGGAGCCTCCTCGGACGCCAAGATGGTGGACACCACGAGGCAAGGCCCTCTCAACACACAGCAGCCGCAGGACTCCCTTCTCTCCCTGTCACCCTCCTTAGCCCCAGACATGGACTTTAACACCCCGGCGGTCTTCTCCTCGGGGTCACAGGAGCTACAACACCCGCATCTGGCCCCACTTACCTTGAGAGCTGATGCCGAACTGCGGGCATTACTCCAGGCCTTACCCACGAGAGCGGATTTTGAGGTGCTGGCTAGCAGGCTGGAGGCAGCTCACCGAGAGGAGATTACGACGGTGAGAGAGGAGGTGAAGACACTGTCAGAGCGGATGGAAGCAGGAGAAACCTCAGTGCTTGCCCTGGAGAGACGTATGACCGCGGTGGAGGCTCTACAATCATCCCAGGCAGCTACGGCCCTCACACAACAACTCCAGTTAGAGGAAATGGAGGACCGCAGCAGGAGGAACAACCTGCGACTGAGAGGCATGCCAGACGCCACGGAAGCAGAAGACCTGGCAGCTTCTACGCTGGCCATATTCCGGGGCTTGATGGGGGAGGATTTCCCAGCCAACCTGTCCTTCGATAGGATTCACAGAGCATTAGGTCCCCGCTCGATGGACCCGGACAGGCCACGGGACATTATATGCTGCCTTCATCAATATGCGCACAAGGAGCTGGTGCTGTGAAAGACTTGGGAGAAGGGGGATGTGGCCTTTGACGGCGCTCCCCTTCGAATCCTTCCTGACCTCTCCAGGGCAACTCTGCAGTGACGAGCCATGTTGAAGCCTGTGCTGGAGGTGGCCCGACGATCCGGAATTACATACAGGTGGGGATTCCCCAAATCAGTGACCTTTAAAAAGGCGCAGCAGTTCTTCACCCTGCGCACCTCCTCTGATCTACCTGACCTCTTTGCCTTCCTGGAAGTGGATCCCTTTGACGTGCCGGACTGGATTCAGTTACTACAGCGCTCTGCCCCCCGCTCTGGATTCCCGGGACGACGGAGAGGCCAATCACCCAGGCCGCAGAGAGATCGCCGCAGATCAAGATATATTTCTGCGGAGGTGTCAATCCGGATGTCAATTTTTTTTCTCTCCTCTGGCTTCTCTCCCTCCTGGCTCGCTTATTTTTTATTTTTTTTATGTTGCCCCCCCCCCTCCGGATTGCTTCTCTTCATCCCCCCTGTGTCCAAACTGGCTCCTGATGCGGACCCGCCGCTCGCCCACGCACTCGCTGTGTGGCCGCGGTAGATGTCTGTGCCCCGGCACATTCCCCTTCGCATCTCCGGATTGGAATGCTGAACTCCCAGGGCTAGGGGTGAGGGGGGTTGGTGTGGAGGTGGAGGCGCCGGCACCTGGATGTCAGCCCTCTTTTAGCAGGATTAAACCATGTTCTACGGCGGTATGGGGAGTTTTTTTTTTTCTTTCTGCTGAGTGCCTGGCCACCCCCTTTTGCTTTTTCTCTATCCTCCCCCTCCACCCCAACCCCCGCAGGAACTCTGGGATTTACCAGGAGTCGGTCGGCGGTCTGCTCCACCCCCCACATGAGACTTCATGGTGCTTAATCGCACGCCACCAGCTGACAGGACACTCCAAGTGGCTGGTAACAAGACTCTCAGATGCTTAGATCGGAATTCCCATATGTTGTGATTTTAATTGTGTGGTGGGGTGATTGCCATGTCTGTCTGCCTCTTCATTCATTATATGCTCTACAAGTAGGTCTGCTGGTTGACAGTATATCACACGGGGGGATTCCAGGCATGAGTCCTCCGTGCCATGGGGATGGGTGGGGGCAGGACTCCTGCGGTCACCCTTGGGGGGGGGAGCGGCGGAGGGGGAACATCCGGGGTCTGACCCATGTGGTCGGATGTCCACGACCCACAGGGGGGCTCAGGTAGGGGGTTGGGTGTTGTGGGGTTCAGATGGAACGGGAGAGTGATTCCGACTCCCCAGAGGTCAGATGTTCTGCCTTCTTAGATGACGGGAGGTCCATCACGTCACGGATGAGGTAATTGAATCGCGGAAGCGATCTTTGCCTGGGATTGGGCGGTTTGAGTGGGGTAGACGCCGCTCTCCCGCCTATCTCTTGGGATGCGGAGGGGGAGACACCCCATATAGTCACCCCCCTGGATAGGGGGGAACGGGATCAGGAAGGGGAGGCTTATTTAGATGGGGAGATGGTTCCATGTAGTGGCTCCCTCTGACTGAAAGGCTACATGTAGGATAGAAAGTGATAATTACCATGTTTAAGCCGGTTTACTGTTATAAATGCACTTTTGTTAGGATGTATGTTTTCTTTGTTTTTTACATTACTGTTATTCTTTCCCAAAGTTTTTTTTTATGGGGATACAAGGTTAATTTAGGTTACCAGGCTGGGGGGGGGGGCGGGCTGGGCTGGGGTAGCTTCCCTCGGTCCTTTCTAACCTCCTCCCCAATAGGCCGAAGTACCAGCCCTGGTGTGAATCGGGGCGTGCTTCTTTGCGAACAAATTTCGTTCACTTCTCTTAGTCTATATATTTTAGGTTTGCTGATACATATCTATATATATTGTAACCTGGGGGACAGGTAGTAGGTACAAAAACTCCCTGGGATGAGCAGGCACAGATACCAAGTCCATTGGATCAGTGAAAACAGTGTTGTTTATTGGTGCTATATACAAAGTCTAATGACAGGTGCTGTACAGTGTGCTGAAAACAAACAGAAGAAAAAATAGCTAAACAAAAGCCTAGCCGTGTCTCGGCTCTAACTACACAGTATGTACAGGCCCTCACTACCAGGCTGGACAAGCCTAACGCTTGTCAGCTTCCACATTCACAGGGTAACAAGTTTTACCAACCTTCTTGCTCTCACAAACCAACGTTGTCTGTGTTTCCCAGGCTGAGCAAAGGCTGTCTGCTCAGGTGAGCTTTTAATTAACCTGTGGGAGAGAACCAACACCTGAACTGGACCCTGGCTCAGAGATCCCTGAATGTATATGAGAGGAGCCTGGGAGATGTATAAACCCCGAATAGGACTTTCCCAGGCTCTCTCTGGGATGCTCTGTCACACATCCTCCCCCCTTGTTTCAACCCCAGGGTTGGAACACCTGTAGCCCAACAGGAGTGAACACGGGAGAGGGCATCTACATTCCCCATCTCAACACCTGGCCTGTGTTTTACTGTAAAGGCGTAGTCTTGTAGGGCCAAAAACCACCGGTTCACCCGCCTATTAGTCTCCTTCTTTTGGGCCATCCATTTCAGGGGAGCATGGTCAGTTATCAACTCAAACTGGCGCCCCAACAAGTAGTACCTGAGCGCGTCCACGGCCCACTTTATGGCCAGACACTCCTTTTCAATGACTGCGTACTTCTTTTCATGGTCATTGAGCTTTCTGCTTAAGTACACCACAGGGTGTTCTTCCCCATTGTGTACCTGTGAAAGTACTGCCCCGATACCCACATCAGATGCATCCGTCTGGACCAAAAAGTTTTTGGAGAAATCGGGGGAGTATAGGATTGGCTGTGCACAAAGAGCCTTCTTCAGTACTTGAAAAGACTCTTCTGCTACTGGAGACCATTTCACCATTACGGAGGCTTTCCCTTTTGTAAGGTCTGTCAGTGGGGCAGCTATAGTTGCGAAATTTGGGATGAATCTTCTATAGTACCCCGCAATGCCAAGAAAGGCCCTGACCTGCTTCTTGTTTGCAGGACGTGGCCACTCCTGGATGGCTTCTATTTTATTCACCTGGGGCTTTATGACACCCCGGCCAATAGTGTAGCCCAAATACCTGGCTTCCTCTAGCCCAATGGCACATTTTTTGGGATTTGCCGTAAACCCTTCTTTGAAAAGGGAATCCAGGACAGCCTGGACACGGGGCAAGTGAGACTCCCAGTCAGTGCTATGCACCACTATGTCGTCCAGATAGGCTGCAGCATACTGTCGGTGAGGTCTTAGGGTCCTATCCATAGCCCTCTGAAATGTTGCAGGGGCATTTTGCAACCCAAAAGGCATTTTCTTATACTGAAACGACCCCTCCGGGGTCACAAATGCAGTCTTTTCTTTGGCACTACCAGTCAGGGGTATTTGCCAATATCCTTTGGTCAAGTCCAAAGTGGTCAGATAACGGGCCTTGCCAAGTCGGTCTATAAGCTCGTCTACCCTGGGCATTGGGTATGTGTCAAACTTTGTTACCGCATTAAGCTTCCTGAAGTCGTTACAAAACCTTCAAGTGCCATCCGGTTTTGGGACTAATACAATGGGGCTAGACCAGTCACTATTGGATTCCTCAATAACATCTAGCTCCAACATCCTTTTAACTTCCTCACTGATGTCCTTTCTTCTAGCTTCGGGAATTCGGTATGGTTTGAGCTTGACACGGACCCCAGGTTCAGTAACAATATCATGCTGAACTGCTGAAGTCGTGCCCGGCAACTCTGAAAATTTCTCTTTATTCCTTATCAGGAACTCTCTAGCTTCCTGTTTCTGGGAACATGACAGGGTGTCTGGAATCGTGACCTCAGGAATCAGAGGGGATTCAGTACCCTTAAGGGTTACCGGGAGAGACCTGGCAGTTAATGCCAGTCTATCCTTCCAGGGCTTTAACAGGTTTATGTGGTAAATCTGTTCGGGCTTCCTTTTACCTGGTTGATACACCTTGTAATTGACCTCCCCAACTCTTTCAATTACTTCAAAGGGTCCCTGCCACTTAGCCAGGAATTTGCTCTCAACAGTGGGAACTAACACGAGGACCCGGTCACCAGGTGAGAAAACACGAAGTTGGGCCCCCCTGTTGTATATCCTCTGTTGGGCGGCTTGGGCCTGCAGTAAATGTTCTTTTACTACCGGCATGATTGCTGCAATCCTATCCTGCATTTGAGCGATATGCTCAATAACACTTTTGTGAGGTGTCTGCTCCCCCTCCCAAGTTTCCTTGGCTATGTCTAAGAGTCCCCGAGGGTGTCTCCCATAAAGCAGCTCAAATGGAGAGTACCCCGTAGAGGACTGGGGAACTTCCCTGATGTCGAACATCAAGTAAGGTATCAGGAAGTCCCAGTTTTTCCCATCCTTATCAACAACCTTTTTTAACATACTCTTTAATGTCTTATTGAAGCGTTCCACCAAGCCATCCGTTTGAGGATGGTACACTGAGGTACGCAACTGCATCACCTTAAATAACTTGCAGAGCTCCCTAGTTATTTGTGACATGAATGGGGTACCTTGGTCTGTAAGGACTTCTTTCGGGATGCCAACCCGACTGAACACCATAAACAGCTCTTTGGCAATGTTTTTAGCAGATGCAGTGCGTAAGGGAACGGCCTCGGGGTAACGGGTAGCGTAATCCATGATCACGAGGATATGTTGATGACCGCGGGCAGATTTGGGGAGTGGACCCACCAGGTCCATGGCAATCCTTTCAAAGGGCACTTCAATAATGGGCAAGGGCACTAACGGACTTCGAAAGTGGGGTTGGGGGGCTGACATCTGACATATAGGACAGGATTGACAATAATTCTCGATATTTTTCCATATCCCAGGCCAGTAAAACCTGCACAACACCCTTTCAGTGGTTTTCTCAACCCCTAAATGGCCTCCTAGCAAATGCCCATGGGCAAGTTCCAACACCACCCGTCTGTATAGCTTAGAGACTACCAACTGTTCAACCACTTCATCATTAGTTTTACATACACGATACAGTAAATCCTCATTGCTGCAGAAATATGGAAAACAGGGCCCGTCCCCCGGTTCGACAGGTACCCCATCAACCACCACCACATTTTCCCAGGCCCTGGCAAGGGTAGGGTCTTTTCTCTGTTCCGTACCAAAATTTTCCTTGTGCACATTTAGATCGGTAAACTCTAACGTAGGCTCAGATTCAGCAGACGGCTGTCCAGCTCTACTGGTTGTGGGGACTTCTTCAGGCTCCCCCAGCTCTCCTGCCATAACTGAGAAAGGATCACCCGGAGAGCCCTGAGAGGAGTCCCCTGAACTCACAAGGTCAGTAATGGCCATGAGTTCTGGCTCTGCGACTGAGTTAGGTACTGCGACTGGGTCGGGACAATCCCACAGTTCCCAAAACTTAGGGAAGTCCCTACCAATGATAGCCTCGTGCACCAAGTGGGGCACCAGTCCGACCGAATGGGTCACCGTACCTAAGCCAGTTTTAAACTGAACAGTGGCTATTGGATACTCGCGGGTATCCCCATGTACACAGATCACAGCAACTTTTTTTGCATGAAAATTCACAGTTTCAACCATCTCAGCTGTAACCAAAGTAACTAGACTTCCTGAGTCCAGCAAGGCCGTAATAGGCTTATTATTAATAGTCACTTGACACATGTGTTTTCCCACATTTGGCACTGCAGCGCATGAAACGGCAGCAAACATAGACTGCCTTCTAAAAGATAGATCACACTGCATTGGTTCATCTGTTAATGGACAGTTTGCTGCAACATGTCCCAGTTCTTGGCAACGAAAACACCTGATGTTTCCCCAATCTGGTTTGCTGACAGGCAGTGGCTTCCCTTGCTTGGGCCGCCAAACTTCAGTCCTGGCACCAAAATTCCTCCCCCCTATTTCCTTGCCATGCTTACCACCCACTTCCCCTGGAACAGTCTTACCGGTTGCCTGGGGAGACCGTGGTTTTGGATGGAAAGTCCGTGCGGCTGTAGGGGTGGTGACCAGGTTCTCTGCAGCAAAGTACCTCTCAACGAGCTCCACCAGGTTGTCTGCTGACTTGGGGTCTCCTTGACTCACCCACTTCTGCAGGGGAATTGGCAGTGACCTCAGGAATTGGTCCATGACCACACGCTCCACTATTTGTGGCGCAGACAGGGACTCCGGCTGTAGCCATTTCCGCACCAGGTGGATCAGATCAAACATCTGCGATCTTGGGGGCCTCTTTTCTTGGAAGAACCAGCTGTGGACCCGCTGAGCTCGAACAGCCAAGGTAACGCCAAGTCGTGCCAGGATTTCCCGCTTGACCTTCTCATAATCTCCCGCTTCTGCTGACTCCAGATCATAGTAGGCCTTCTGCGCTTCTCCAGAAAGTAAGGGGGCGATCAGTCCTGCCCACTGGGTTTGGGGCCAACCTTCCCTCACAGCGGTCCGTTCAAATGTTAGTAGGAAAGCCTCTGGATCATCATCTGCCGTCATCTTTGAAAGAAAGCGACCCACATGGATGGTTGAGGGCTTGTCTCCAATATCCTTCATTATCGCAGGTGACCCCTGTGCTAGCGTCTCCCAAACCTCAGTAAGGGTTTTCCTATCCGCTTTTGCAGCAGTGGCAAGCTGTTCAAACAGCCTCTGCGATTGCTCCTGTACAGCACCAATCTGTTGGAACAGCACCTTGGTTTGCTCCTGTGCGATAGCGTTGGCTTGCTGTTGTGCAGCGTTTGCTTGCCGCAATTCAGCGTTAGTTTGCTGTTGTGTAGCGTTTGCTTGCTGCCATGCAGCGATAGTTTGCTGTTGTGCAGCATTTGCTTGCTGCAACGCGGCATTTGCCAACACCATTTGTTTGAGGAGGTCCTCCATGTTGTCACTTTAGGTACTGGCCTTTTAAGTAGTAACTTACTACAGCTGGTCGCAGCCTCCACCATATGTAACCTGGGGGACAGGTAGTAGGTACAAAAACTCCCTGGGATGAGCAGGCACAGATACCAAGTCCATTGGATCAGTGAAAACAGTGTTGTTTATTGGTGCTATATACAAAGTCTAATGACAGGTGCTGTACAGTGTGCTGAAAACAAACAGAAGAAAAAATAGCTAAACAAAAGCCTAGCCGTGTCTCGGCTCTAACTACACAGTATGTACAGGCCCTCACTACCAGGCTGGACAAGCCTAACGCTTGTCAGCTTCCACATTCACAGGGTAACAAGTTTTACCAACCTTCTTGCTCTCACAAACCAACGTTGTCTGTGTTTCCCAGGCTGAGCAAAGGCTGTCTGCTCAGGTGAGCTTTTAATTAACCTGTGGGAGAGAACCAACACCTGAACTGGACCCTGGCTCAGAGATCCCTGAATGTATATGAGAGGAGCCTGGGAGATGTATAAACCCCGAATAGGACTTTCCCAGGCTCTCTCTGGGATGCTCTGTCACAATATGTTTTTCTTCTCTCTTTTTCCTTTCTCCTTTCATTCTTCTTTCTTTTTCTTTTTCTATTTTCTCCTTTCTCTGTTTTTTTTTTCTTTCTTTCTCTCTCTCAGTTTACAACACCCCCTCCCCTCCTCTTATTCTTCCCCTCCCCCATTCCCTTTGTATTGGTCCTATCCTTCTGACCCAGGGATGATGGACACCCTTCTTATTTTTTCGCTTAACGCAAAGGGACTAAACGTGCCTGAAAAACGTCATATGCTCCTGAATGATCTCAAAAGAGCTGGGGCTGACGTAGCGTTCATCCAGGAAATGCACTTCAAGACCGGGGGGCATCCATGCCTTAGAAACCGCTTCTTCCCCTCTGTGTACCATGCCACTAACTAAGACAGCAAAAACCAAGGGAGTGTCCATACTCATATCTGGAGCAGTGCCCTGGACATGCAGCGATACCTTGGTGGATGCCGAGGGTCGTTATATGTTCATAAAGGGAACGATAGGGGACATAAGGGTGACTTTGGCCACTATTTATGCGCCCAATGACCGACAAGACACCTTCCTACACGACACACTAGACCTCCTGATGGAATTCAAAGCGGGACAGTTGATCATGGGAGGCGACTTTAACATTCCTCTATCCCCCTTGGTCGACACCTCATCGGGTCGTTCCTCCGTACGCTCCGGAATACATAAACGCATTATCCGGGACTTACACGACACCCAGCTGGTTGAAGTATGGAGGCTCCATCATTCTGGTGAGAGAGATTACACCTTTTACTCGCCTCCACATAAAGTGTACTCGAGGATTGACTACTTTTTTGTCCCACACAGCCAACTGGAGGCAGTACACGACCCGACGATCGGTAACATCACGTGGTCAGACCACGCGCCCATTACTATGCGCTAGGGATGAGCTTCGAGTTCGAGTCGAACTCATGTTCGACTCGAACATTGCCTGTTCGCCCGTTCGCCGAACAACGAACAATTTGGGGTGTTCGCGGCAAATTCGAAAAGTCTATGGGAGAAATCTAAAGTGCTAATTATAAAGGCTTATATGCAAGTTATTGTCCTAAAAAGTGTTTGGGGACCCGGGTCCTGCCCCAGGGGACATGTATCAATGCAAAAAAAAGTTTTAAAAACTGCCGTTTTTTTAGGAGCAGTGATTTTAATAATGCTTAAAATGAAAAAATAAAAGTGAAATATTCCTTTAAATTTCGTACCTGGGGGGTGTGTATGATATGCATGTAAAGTGGCGCATGTTTCCTGTGCTTAGAACTGTCCCTGCACAAAGTGTCATTTTTGAAGGAAAAAAAACTCACTCGCGGCTATAATGAATTGTCGGCTTTTATCAATACATAGAAAAGTCATTGATTAAATTTTAAAAAAAAGCGTGGGGGTTCCCCCAAATTCAATTACCAGGCCCTTTAGGTCTGGAATGGATATTAAGGGGAACCCCGGCGCAAATAAAAAAAAAATGGCGTGGGGTTCCCCCTAAATATCAATACCAGGCCCTTGAGATCTGGCATGGATTTTAAGGGGAACTCCACCCCAATTTTTAAAATAAAATGGTGTGGAGTCCCCCCAAAAATTCATACCAGACCCTTATCCGAGAACGCAACCTGGCCGGCCGCAGGGGAAGAGGGGGGGATGAGAGAGCGGCCCCCCCTCCCTCCTGAACCGTACCAGGCCACATGCCCTCAACATGGGGAGGATGTCCCCATGTTGATGGGGACAAGGGCCTCATCCCCACAACCCTTGCCCGGTGGTTGTGGGGGTCTGCGGGCTGGGGGCTTATCGGAATCTGGAAGACCCCTTTAACAAAGGGAACCCCCAGATCCCGCCCCCCCTATGTGAATTGGTAAGGGGTACATTGTACCCCTACCATTTCACAAAGAAAGTGTCAAAAAATGTAAATAAAAACACACACACCTTGGAAAAGTCCTTTATTAAAAAATTAAAAAATAATAAAAATAAAAAAACGTTCCAGCGATGAAATCCAGTGTCCCGCGGCGATCCCGATGTCCAGCGCTGTCCGTCATTGGTTGTGCCTGTGCGGACCTGATAGGGAACTTCCTCCGCTGAGTTTTAAATGTATAGACCCGCCCCTTCTAAAGTTCCCCATCAGGTCCGCTCAGCGGACCAGATACGGAACATGAGAAGGGGCAGGTCTATACATGTATTACACAGAGAATGAAGTTCCCCATCAGGTCCGCCCCCTCGGTATGTCCGACCCCGCCTACGTCATTGGCCTGAGCGGGGAACTTCCTTCACTGTGTAATTTAAATTTACACAGTGAAGGAAGTTTCCCGCTCAGGCCAATGACGTAGGCGGGGTCCGACATACCGAGGGAGCGGACCTGATGGGGAACTTCTCTCACTTTGTAATGCATGTATAGACCCGCCCCTTCTCATGTTCAGCATCTGGTCCACACAGGCACAACCAATGACGGACAGCGCTGGACATCGGGATCGCCGCAGGGACACTGGATTTCAACGCTGGAATGTTTGTTTTTTTTAATAAAGGACTTTTTCAAGGTGTTTGTGTGTTTTTATTTAAATTTTTTGACACTTTCTTCGTGAAATGGTAGGGGTACAATGTACCCCTTACCAATTCACATAGGGGGGGCCGGGATCTGGGGGTCCCCTTTTTTAAAGAGGTCTTCCAGATTCCGATAAGCCCCCCGCCCGCAGACCCCCACAACCACCGGGCAAGGGTTGTGGGGATGAGGCCCTTGTCCCCATCAACATGGGGACATCCTCCCCATGTTGAGGGCATGTGGCCTGGTATGGTTCAGGAAGGAGGGGGGGCGCTCTCTCGTCCCCCCCTCTTCCCCTGCGGCCGGCCAGGTTGCGTGCTCGGATAAGGGTCTGGTATGGATTTTTGGGGGGACTCCACGCCATTTTTTTAAAAATTTGGGGTGGAGTTCCCCTTAAAATCCATGCCAGATCTCAAGGGCCTGGTATGGATATTTAGGGGGAACCCCACGCCATTTTTTTTTAATTCGCGGCGGGGTTCCCCTTAATATCCATTCCAGACCAAAGGGCCTGGTAATTGAATTTTTTTATTTTTTATCAATGACTTTTCTATGTATTGATAAAAGCCGACAATTCATTAATAGCCGCGAGTGAGTTTTAAATGACTTTTTTTCCTTCAAAAATGACACTTTGTGCAGGGACAGTTCTAAGCACGGGAAACAAGCGCGACTTTACATGCATATCATACACACCCCCCAGGTACGAAAGTTAAAGGAATATTTCACTTTTATTTTTTCATTTTAAGCATTATTAAAATCACCGCTCCCGTAAAAACGTCTATTTTTTAAACCTTTTTTTGCATTGATACATGTCCCCTGGGGCAGGACCCGGGTCCCCAAACACTTTTTAGGACAATAAATTGCATATTAGCCTTTATAATTAGCGCTTTAGATTTCGAACGTTCAAGTCCATTGTATTTAATATGGTTCTAAAGTTCACACAAACATTCTGTCTGTTCGCAGGTTCTGGTGCGAATCGAACAGGGGAGTGTTCGGCTCATCCCTGCTATGCGCTACAATCTCTCAGCGACCTCGACATCCAGAACTAAGTTCTGGCGCCTGAACGAAAGTTTACTACAGACGCCGGAGGTCATGTTTGAGGTCACAACTGAACTACAACACTACTTCAGGACGAACGACACAGACAACTGCGACCCGGGTATTCTGTGGGAGGCACATAAATCAGTAATCAGGGGGATACTAATCAAACATGGCGCACGCATTAAAAGAGAATGGGAACAACAACTGTTACAGCTTCTGGATAAGATTCGCATGGTGGAATCTAAGCACAAGCGAACGCCGGTGCCCTCCTTGGAGGCTGAGCTGCTTTCTCTTAGAAGACAAACGGTGGACTTACTCCACTATAGAGCTAAAGCGGCGTTACAATTCTGCCGGAAACTCACGTACGAATCAGGAAATAAATGTGGGAAACTACTCGCTAAATCGGTCAGGAACCACAGACTCAGAACTTTCATACCCCAAATAATGTCTCCCTCGGGACAAAAGAGTACTATGCCAACCCACATAGTGCAGGAGTTTAGGAATTACTACTCTTCTCTCTATAACCTTCCGCCTAGGACCCCTACTGACGTGACGATAGAAGAATACATTGCCACCTCACAACTGCCTCAATTCCCTACGATGTCGGGAACGGAATTAGACGACCCCATTACTGTGGAGGAACTGCAACGGGCGATGGGAGGGACGAAACCCGGCAAGGCGCCGGGACCTGATGGGTTCACCTTGCAGTACTACCAATCTCTCCTCCCACTGCTGGGTCCACATATGGTGAGGATGTTCAACGGCCTTGGGGAGAGGGGCTCCTTCCCTAGGGATACCTTGCGAGCGCATATCTCCCTTATTCATAAGGAAGGTAAGGACCCAACAGCGTGCGGCAGCTACAGGCCCATTTCCCTATTAAACACGGACCTAAAGCTTTTCACTAGAATTGTAGCCAACAGATTGACCCAACTTACACTGGATATCATTCACTTAGACCAAGTGGGTTTTGTCCCTGCCCGAGAGGCTAGGGATAATAACACCAAGGTGCTCAACTTGATCCACATAGCGACCACATCAAAGACACCCTGGGGATGATTTACTAAAGACCTACGCCTGTGGTGCAGTGGAGAAATTGGAGAAATTGCACAAAAAACGAGACTCAAAACATTTATCAAAAATGATGGTGCACTTATATGCACCAAACCATATTTACATAGGAAGCGCTGTTGCGCACTTGCGCAATCTTTCGCGCCTACCATTAGCAAGCGCAGCCAATGTAATCTTCAACATTGTTGTCTGAATACTGTAGATAACTTTACTAGTTTGCCATCTTCTGTTACCAGGCTAAAAAGTATGTATATAATATTGTTTAAATGCACAAATTCTGTCCAGAACATGTAGATCTGTCTTACAACTAATCAAGCCTTTTTACATCCTTCTTTCAGCTTGCTCAACTGCACATGTGCATTGACAAAGCACACCATTTTATGCTCGCCTGACAGGGCGCACACACTTTAGCTTGTTAAATATGTGTGTTGCACACGGGCGCATCTGCGTTCTCCAGAGTGCACAACTGCTTATACATTGAGCTTGTGCCCATTGTAATGCTGATCATGTTAATGAGCTTTTCCTTATCACATGGAGAATATTGCTTCCACTTTTATTCCTTTCATTCATTTCTTTTTGAAACAACTCAATATTCATTCTAGAGATCTTCCTTCTATCAACAACTGTGCAGATGTTTACTGGACTTGTAATTGAGTATTTTATGATGATAGTCTATAACAGGGGTCTCAAACTGGTGGCCCTCCAGCTGTTGCGAAACTACAAGTCCCATAATGCCTCTGCCTGTGGGAGTCATGCTTGTGACTGTCAGCCCTGCAATGCCTCATGGGACTTGTAGTTTGGCAACAGCTGGAGGGCCGCCTGTTTGAGACCCCTGGTCTATAATCATTGGTGGAGCCAAAACTTCCATGAAAACAAGTCGACCGCATGCGCCATGTCGCAATAATTATTCCTGCAAATGCGCCAACATTTTCTTAAATCAGCCCCCCTGCGTCTTTCTCAGCACAGATGCTAAGAAGGCGTTCGCCCGTGTCAATTGGACCTTCATGTTTTCCGTCCTTAAACGAATTGGCTTGGGGCCTAAAATGCTCCAATGGATATCCAGTATATATTCCATACCCTCGGCCCAGGTCAAAATACTATCATGAACGGGACCAGACAGGGGTGCCCACTCTCACCCATACTCTTTGCGTTGGCTTTAGAACCATTCCTGTGCACGGTGCGCACACACCCCGACATTACAGGGATCACTGTGAGTGATACACAATTTAAAATCTCGGCGTATGCAGATAACTTATTGTTCTCCTTGACCAACCCGGTGGTATCCCTACCGAACCTGCTTCGGGAGTTTGATAGATACGGAAACCTTTCCAATCTAAAAATTAATTTCGACAAATCGGCAGCAATGGGGATTAATATTCCTCCCACTAGATTGAGCTCACTGAAATCCCAAATCAAATTTAAATGGTCGGACTGTTCTCTCAAGTACTTGGGAACTTTGATCCCGGGCGATTTGAAGCACACTTTCGACCTCAACTTTCCACCCTTATTGACCAAGGTCCGTCTGTTGTTACAGGAGTGGACCAGGGGCTTGCATTCCTGGTTTGGTAGGTGCAACCTCGTTAAAATGTCCATCCTCCCTAAATTTTTGTACTCGTTCCAGGCATTGCCAGTCAGGATTACACCCCTGTACTTTAAACAGGTTAATTCCCTTTTCGTTAACTTTATATGGTCTAACTCCAAACCCCGACTACGTAGATGTCTTTTGACACTGCCGAAACATCTCGGAGGACTGGCCCTACCAGATCTACGCAATTATTACGGGGCGGTGCATCTTGGCAGAATCATAGACTGGAACCGCCACAGTAAGTCTAAACTCTGTGTCCAACTAGAACAAGTCCAAACAGTGGTGCCGCTGAAGGGCGCCACCTGGTGTTTTGACCGACTACCCCCCGCCCTGACTTCCCACCATGTTATTGGCACCACCCTTCGGGTAGGGGCGGCGAACTTACTATCAACCCACCTTTGGTCGGGTGAATCTCCCCTTTACCCAATATTGGGAAATCCAGCGTTCCCCCCGGGCCTGGAATCGGCGGAGTACATGTCACTTACATCAAGGGGAAGGGACCAGGCCTGCCATTTCTTGGAGGATGCTCAGTGGCCCTCTGTTCAAGCCCTGACTAGCGATGCAGGACACTTTCACTTCCTACATTCAATACCAAACCCGGCACAATATCAGAGAGAACTGACCACCTTTGAAGAATACTGCAGGGACGAGGGGATGCTGCCTCAAGTCCTATCCAAAACATATGCACTACTTAACTCCCCTCCCACACAACCTGACTTGCCCTTCCTGCAGAAATGGGAAACAGACCTACAACGCTCGTTCACTGACACCCAAAAACAGACGATAATTTGATTCTCCTTAAAAACATCGATATGCACAAAAATCCAAGAACTTAACTTCAAGATCTTGACCAGGTGGTACTACACACCCCAGGTATTGCATAGATACTTCCCTAATCCCACAAACCAATGTTGGAGATGTCAGACTGAGGTGAGGACGCTTTTTCATATCTGCTGGTCCTGTCCCCGTTTGCAACACTTCTGGACAACAGTTAGAACTATCATTCAGAAATTTACCGACCATGTAATCAGTAACGACCCCGCCTTTTTCCTGCTTCATGCTACCTCAATACCGGCACGGAGCTATTAGAAGTCAATCATTCGGCACTTACTGAAAGCAGCCAAATCCTGAATCCCCCTCAGATGGAAGAAAAGTTCACCCCCGTCAGTGGGGCTGTGGTTGCGCAGAGTGGAGGACATAAAAAAGCTGGAGGATTTAGTCCTCACTGCCCAAAACAAACAAGAAAAGCACTCTGGAACATCTTCATCTTTTCTGATGAAGGATCGGCCCTACTTAACTCTTAATCTGACAAGGGGATACAGCCTTGATAGTCATTACGGCTGGAGACGCGCTTATAACTCTGGGTCACCCCCCCCACACTTTTCCCTTTCCCCTTCACCCCCGCCCTCCCATTTTCCCTTTCTTTCTTCTCACTTTCCCTTTTTCCTTGTATTTCTTCTAGTAATTCCAGTTGTTTTTTGTGTTTTTTTTTTCTCAGGGACCGTTGTGGGTCCTTCCCCCCCCCCTTTTTTTTTGAGGGTCAATTCTTATAATTTCTGTTGTTGTTCTTTCCCCCTTTTTTTTCTCTCTCTCTCTCTCTTTCTCTCTCTCTCTCTTTATTCTTTTTTTGATTAATGGGATCCGAGAATTGGACAGGGCAATCGGAATCCTGATAGTTGTGACATGGTGATACCCCCTACCGGACGACCATAGAGTAAGGTCAAACATCTGGGGAGGATACTGAACAGATAGTCACGAGCTCTGCGATAATAGTACCCTGTGTTGTGTTATCTACACCGGACAAACGTCCAGCCCTGTCTGAGATAAATGGTTGTGAATTTGTACGTTACACTCTATTTGTATGGTAATGCTTTTATTCTATGTATGTCTATATAAAACAATAAAAATTAATATTTGAAAAAAAAATAATTGGCGTGGAACTCTGTACCCATTCGCCCCCATCCGCTTGGGCCCTGACAGCGTGTTGGAGTTGGAAATAATAAAACTGCATAGAGGCAGGGAGCTGAAAGTCTGCCTGCAACTTCGAGAATGGGCGCAGCTTACCATCTCTGAAAATTTGTGTCATATAAGTAATCCTGTATTGTTGCCATCTGCTACCGTATTGTAATCTTTCCAACTCCAAACATCGTTTGTTCCCCTAGATGGGGCTATACCTAGTGAAACCTTCCACTTGTTGCAGTGTTCTAGTTTTGTTCCATATTTTCTGCATTAGATTATAAGTAGGGAATAACTTATTTGACTTGGCAAATCTCAACTACTCCAGGCCCTCCTCCACCTCCCCCCCAGTTGCAGAACGGAACAGGTGCACCACAGGATCCACCAAGTTCAACACCGGGTTACCAGGGGGGCTTAGCACCCTAGCAATGTGTTGGAGTTGGGAAGCCAAATAATACAGCCATGGATTTGGGAGAGCAAGCCCTCCTGCCTCCTTCGGGCGTTGAAGCTGTTCTAGTTTTACCCTCGCTGTAGAATTTAACCATATAGGGGACCTGAAAATTGAGTTGATAACCCTGAACTGCTTAAGGGGGACAACCATGGGGGAGTTGTGTAGTATACATAGGAGCTGTGGCATTAGGATCATATTTATCAAATTGATCCTACCCACAGGGGACATTTTCAGTTTGGACCACACCTTCACCCGGTCTCTGCACCGATTCAGCAGTGGGGACAGATTTAAGGTAATATATTCCAGAGGGTTAGGTATAACCTGGACACCCAAATATCTGAATTCCACAGACACTGGGATGTCCAGCAAGTGCGTCAGCTGTGGGCATGGGTTCCTGTCTAAGAGAATGAGAGAGGACTTGGTCCAGTTAATCACCAAACCGGAGTACCGGCCAAAAGTCTGAATAACCTCCATTGCCTCCCGCAGAGATGACTCAGTGTCACCCAAAAGGAGCATGGTGTCATCGGCATATAGCATACATTTTTCTTGCTGTTCCCTGTACTGAAAACCCCTAATATTTGCGTGGGCACGAATCCGGGCGGCCAATGGTTCTATGGCCAGCGCGAACAGTAGAGGGGACAAGGGGCAACCCTGTCTGGTGCCCCGAAAGAGATCAAAATATGGAGACACCCTACCGGACTCTCTAATAGCTGCTTTCGGGGAACTATACAGTAACTGTACCCAGGCTATGTAATTAGCCCCAAACACAAATTTATGTAGAATGTCCCATAAGTAAGACCATTCATCAAAGGCCTTATGTGCGTTCAGGGAGAACGGAGCCCTGTCTCCCATGTTATCGGAGATGGATTGCATATTGACAAACAATCTACTCAAATTAATAGCCGTGGATTTCTGAGGCATGAACCCTGCCTGATCGGAGTGTATTATGGATGAGATAGCAGTGTTAAGCCGCAGGGCCAGAACCTTGGCTAATATTTTCACATCCATCTGCAAGAGGGATATTGGCCTATAAGAACCCAGGTCTAAGGGATCCTTGCCAGGTTTCAGCAGTAAGACAATTATGGCTTTGGTCATAGAAAGAGGTAGGCACCCGGTTGATTTAGCTTCTTTAAACACTCCCAGCAGTCTAGGCAGTAATTGTTCCCCATATTTGCTTATACACCTCTATCGGGATTCCATCCTCCCCTGGTGCCTTGGAGTTGGGAAACATACCGGTCGCCACCTGAAGCTCCACTAATGTCAGGGGAGCATCCAGTTGTTGTCGGGCAGTGTCAGACAAAATAGGGAGCTTTATCCCGTAAATATAGTCCCGAAGAGAGTCGTCAGTGAAATCCTGTCGGGAGCGGTATAGGTCAGAGTAGTGTGTGCGAAGAATCGTCATAATGTCATCCGGGGAGTTAGTAAGTCTTCCATTGGGTGCTCGCAGGGCACCAATGGATGGGGACTAGAGTTGAGCGGACACCTGGATGTTCGGGTTTGACGGGTTCGGCCGAACTTCGGAAAAAAGTTTGGGTTCGGGACCGAACTTTAACCCGAACCCGGACCCGAACCCGAACCCCATTGAAGTCAATGGGGACCCAGACTTCTAAGGACTAAAAAGGCTCTAAAAAGGTAATGGAAAGGGCTAGAGGGCTGCAAATGGCAGCAAAATGTTGTTAAGAGCATGGCAAGTGCTCTGCAAACAAATGTGGATAGGGAAATAACTTAAAATAACATAAAAAAATAAAAAAATAAAAAAATAATCTTGACCTAGGAGGACGAGGTCCATATGGAGTAGGATTTTGAGGTGGCGGTGGATGTGGCTGTGTAGGTGGAAGCGGCGGTGGAGGAGGACGAGGTAGCCAACACTGATTCAAAAATACAACAATGGCTGGGTAAGGCCGGTGATGTGTCGAATTCTGTCCCCCGTCAAATAGTGTCCACCCTGTACTGCGCTTGCTCAGTATGTAGGACAAGGGGATTTCGAAAATCTCCCAAGACGAACGGCGCCTGCGTGGTGAGTTCAGGTGAAGGCCACACCATCCGTGGTTCAAGCCGAGCCAAGTGAGGCCGTGCCCGAAAGCGTGGCGATCGAACCGAGCCCGTGAGGGGCCCTGTTACTATGTGCTATCGTATGTCCACTTGGATGGTGGGGCTTGAACCTGCACTCACAGCGCAGGCGCCGTTCATCTTCGGAGATTTTGTGAATCTCCTTGTCCTCTGTACTGCGCAAGCGCTGCGCCTTCGCAGTATGGGCCGGACACAATCCGATGGCCGGACAGTTTTTGTCACAACACCGGTATACATGTCTATTCTGCACAAGGTACGGACAAGTCCTGTGGGATCCATGCCTGGTTCATTTTAATGAACGTGAGCTTGTCCACATTGGCTCTGGACAGGCGGCTACGCTTGTCTGTGATAACGCCCCCTGCCGTGCTAAATACACGTTCAGATAATACACTGGCTGCAGGGCAGGCCAGCACCTCCAAGGCATAAAGGGCAAGCTCAGGCCATGTGCCCAATTTGGAGACCCAGAAGTTAAAGGGGCAGACCCGTCATCCAGTACGTGTAGGCCTGTGGACACATACTGCTCAACCATGTTGGTGAAATGCTGCCTCCTGCTAAGACGTTCCATCTCAGCTGGTGGTGCTGGTTGTTGTGGCGTGCTGACAAAGCTTTTCCACATTTCAGCCATGCTAACCCTGCCTTCTGAGGTGCTGCCGGTGCCCCGGCTGCGTTGGCGACCTCTTCCTCCTCCTCTGCCTTCGCCTTGTGCTTCCACCGTACGCCCGCTGTCAGGTGGGAATGCCACCAGCAGCGCGTCTACCAGCGTGCGCTTGTACTCGCGCATCTTACGATCCCGCTCCAGTGAGGGAATTAAGGATGGTACGTTGTCCTTGTAACGGGGATCCAGCAGGGTGGCCACCCAGTAATCAGCACCAGTTAAAATGTGGGCAACTCGGCGGTCATTGCGGAAACACTGCAGCATGTAATCGCTCATGTGTGCCAGGCTGCCCAGAGGCAAAGAAAAGCTGTCCTCTGTGGGAGGTGTATCGTCTGTGTCCTCTGTATCCCCCCAGCCACGCACCAGTGATGGCCACGAGCTGGTCTGGGTGCCACCCTGCTGTGAAAATGGCTCCTCCCCCTCCATCTCCTCCTCCACCTCGTCATCCTCCAGAACTGTGCCCTTTCTGCCGGACAATTGTGTACCTGGCGTTTGTTGGTGCAGGAACCCACCCTCGTAGCCACTTGTGAAAGACTGCCCTGAAAGCCTTTGAAATGATCCCGCTTCCTCCTCCTCCTCCTCATCCTCCTGTGCCACATCCTCTTTCATCATCGCCCGAAGCGTTTTTTCAAGGAGGCATAGAACTGGGATAGTAACGCTAAGAACGGCGTCATTGGCACTGGACATGTTGGTGGAGTACTCGAAACAGCGCAACAAGGCACACAGGTCTCGCATGGAGGCCCAGTTATTGGTGGTGAAGTGGTGCTGTTCCGCAGAGCGACTCACGCGTGATTGCTGCAGCTGAAACTCCACTATCGCCTGCTGCTGCTCGCACAGTCTGGCCAGCATGTGCAAGGTGGAGTTCCACCTTGTGGGCACGTCACATATGAGGAGGTGAGCGGGAAGGCCGAAGTTACGCTGCAGCCCTGACAGGCGAGCAGCAGCAGGGTGAGAACGCCGAAAGTGCGGACACACAGCCCGCACTTTCTGCAGCAGCTCTGGCATATTGGGGTAATTTTTAAGGAACCTCTGGACCACCAAGTTCAGCACATGCGCCAGGCAAGGGATGTGCGTCAAACCGGCTAGGCCCAGAGCTGCTACGAGATTTCGCCCATTATCGCACACCACCAGGCCGGGCTTGAGGCTCACTGACAGCAACCACTCATTGGTCTGTTGTTCCATGTCCCTCCACAACTCCTGCGCGGTGTGGGGTTTTTCCCCCAAACAGGAAAGTTTTAAAACTGCCTGCTGTCGTTTACCCCTGGCTGTGCTGAGGTGGTGGTGAAGGTGTTACGCTGACCGGATGAGGAGGCGGTAGAGGATGAGGAAGCGGTGTAGGAGGAGTTAGCAACAGGAGGCAAACTGAAGCGCCCTGCAATCCTCGGTGGTGGAAGGACATGCGCCAAACTGCTATCTGCCTCAGGCCCAGCCGCCACTGCATTTACCCAGTGTGCTGTTAGGGAGATATAACGTCCCTGACCGTGCTTACTGGTCCACGCATCCGTAGTTAGGTGGACCTTGCCACAGATGGCATTGCGCAGTGCACACCTGATTTTGTCCCCCACTTGGTTGTGCAGGGAAGGGATGGCTCGCCTGGAAAAATAGTGGCGGCTGGGCACGACGTACTGTGGGACAGCCAATGCCATCAGGCTTTTAAAACTCTGCATCTCCACCAGACGGAATGACAGCATTTCAAAGGCCAGGAGTTTTGAAATGCTGGCATTCAGGGCCAAGGATCGCGGGTGGCTAGGGGGGTACTTCCTCTTCCGCTCCAATGTTTGGAAGATAGAGAGCTGAACGCTTCCATGGGACATTGTGGAGATGGTTGGTGACCCAGGTGGTAGTGTTGCTGGCAGATCCTCTGTTTGCGGGGTGGCAGGTGCCACTGTCACTACAGAGGTGGATGAAGAGGCCGAGACTGCAGCAGAAGAGGAAGCAGGAGGAGCCAGAGACCTTTCTTGGTTTTTGAGGTGTCTACTCCACTGCAGCTCGTGCTTTGCACTTAGATGCCTGGTCATGCAGGTTGTGCTCAGGTTGAGAACGTTTATGCCTCGCTTCAGGCTCTAATTGCACAGCATGCAAACCACTCGTGTCTTGTCATCAGCACATTGTGTGAAGAACTGCCATGCTGGGGAACTACTTGGACCTGGCTTTGGTGTGCTCGGTCCCTTGCTGCGTTGGGCAGTAGCAGACATACTGTCTAGCTGACAGACGCTCCGCTTTTGCACCCTTCTCCCTCTTCTGCTGTGCTGGTGGCTCTGTGCGACCACCGCCTCTTCCTCCAAACTACACTGGTCACCTGCATAACGTTGATTCCATGTGGGGTCGAGGACCTCATCGTCCTCCACATCATCTTCCACCCAGTCTTCACCCCTGCCCTCCTTGTCTGTCTGCACAATTGCAAAAGCAGCAGCAGTTGGCACCTGTGTTTCGTCATCATCCGAGACGTACTGCAATGGTCCTCCCATGTACTCATCATGAAACATAAGTGGTTGGGCATCGGTGCACTCAATCTCTTACACTTCTGGGGCAGGGCTAGGTGGATGGCCCTGGGAAACCCTGCTAACAGAGTCATCGAAAAGCAGAAGAGACTGCTGCATGATTTGGGGCTCAGACTGCTTGGCTGATTTGCAAGGGGGTGAGGTGAAAGACTGATGGACATGGGTTTCAAGTGCCAACTCTGGTCTTTCATCAGAAGAGTGGGTGGGAGACAATGTGAAGGAACCCGAGGCACTGTCAGCAACCCAATCTACTATCGCCTGTACTTGTCCTGGCCTAAACATTCGTACAGCCTCATTAGGCGCGACAAAATACCGCCACAGGCTCGGTCGCCTACTCGCACCTGAGGAAGGTGTTTCACTTGTGCGTGTATCTGGCACAGATCCACCACGTCCTCTCCCTGCAACAGGAGCTCCACCAGCAGCACCACGACCGGGGCCACCACGTCCCTTTGACCTTCTCCTCATATTTTCAAAATTTAGGATCTTGCCCTAAATGGGTGTTTTTGGAAGAGCAGAACACAACCAAAGTACGTAACCGCTGAATCGCACAGCTACAGAACTGCAGAAAATGCTATTCAAAAAAAATGTTGTTTTTTTAGTATAGCACAGTAGGAGAAAACTATATAGAAATTGTTTATTTCACACACCTCAAAATATGTATAACACACTGCAAACTTTTTTTGTGCCCCTAAACTGCGTTTTTTGGAGGAGCAGAACACACCCACAGTACGTAACCGCTGAATCGCACAGCTACAGAACTGCAGAAAATGCTATTCAAAAAAAATGTTGTTTTTTTAGTATAGCACAGTAGGAGAAAACTATGTAGAAATTGTTTATTTCACACACCTCAAAATATGTATAACACACTGCAAACTTTTTTTTGTGCCCCTAAACAGCGTTTTTTGGAGGAGCAAAACACACCCACAGTACGTAACCGCTGAATCGCACAGCTACAGAACTGCAGAAAATGCTATTCAAAAAAAATGTTGTTTTTTTAGTATAGCACAGTAGGAGAAAACTATATAGAATGTGTTTATTTCACACACCTCAAAATATGTATAACACACTGCAAACTTTTTTTTGTGCCCCTGAATGGCTCTTTTTGCAAGCGTACATTAAAGTGCAAATTTTTTTTTTTTGCCCTAAACGGGTCTTTTTTTGCACTAGCAAAATAAAATGCTTTTTTTTTTTGCCCTATGGGTCTTTTGGAAAAGAGCACAATAAAGTGCCTTTTTTTTCCCCCTAAAAGTTAGATTTTCTCTGAAGCCTCGTACACACGACCGATTTTCTCGTCCAAAACCGTCAAGAAAAGTGCCGCGAGAGCTTTTTTGTCGAGGAAAACGTTCGTGTGTATGGTTTTACGCCGAGAAAATTGCCGAGAATCTCGGCGAGAAAATAGAGAACCTGCTCTCTATTTTCTCGTCAGGATTCCAGATTTCCTCGTCGTGTTTCTCGTCGGCCTGTTTTGTGACGAGAAAATGGTTTGTGTGTATGCTTTTACGACTCTTCCAAAAGCGCGCATGCTCACAAGCAACTATGAGACGGGAGCGCATCTTCTGGTAAAACAAGCCTTCGTAATGAAGAGAGCACATTCGTCACGCTCAAAAATATTGCATTGTTTAAATTTTCTGCATTGAAATCTTCGTTAGAATGTTACATTAATCCAAACGAGTGACCTTCTTTTGCTGCTGATATTCACACAGAGTTATGACTTTTGTTTTTAACCTTTTTCATGCTGCTCTTAAGAAGATTTATGTGTATTATATCGTGCAAGTTTTTAGGAATAATTTAAATGGTTATATTTTTCAAAATGATGTTAATTATAATTTCGCAATGTTTTGATAGTGATCTCCCATTTCATTTTGGAATCTATATTAGTTAAATTTCCCACCATGTTTTTTTGCTAATCAGATTTAGTTATTCTTTTGGGGGGGTGATATCTGTCCCTTTTATTGTCAGTCAAATGTATCTGCTTACTCCAAATCTAGATTTTTAATTTTTACAAATACACATAGTCAAGTATGAACGTAAACAAAAATCACATTTATTCATGTTTAGAAATAAAATAAAGAGAAGGCAGCGCTGGAGAACCTGCTGCCATTTGTGCATCCCAGGGACCCCAGAGCACACAGCAACCCTGTGTGGACACTAAAATTGGGAGCTTGAGAAGGCCAACATTTCTGAACACAATCTGATGCTGGCCTCCCAGAGGTCAGGAACAGCAGCAGGTGAGATATATGTCCCAAGTGTGTGGTACTACAACAGGCTGCCTTCTGTCCGACCACAATGAAGCAAGGCCATCACTTCCTCTTCTTCCAGGCAACCTTCCCTGCAACCTTCCCTGAAGCCTTCCCTGCAGCCTTCCTTCTTCGTTTGGCTGGAGGCTGGGCCACTGGAGGGGTACTCCTGTCAGGAGGAGGAGGAGGAGATGTAGCAGAAGGGGGTGGGGCAGAAGAAGAAGGGGGAGGTGTAGCAGAAGGGGGTGGGGCAGAAGAAGAAGGGAGAGGTGTAGGAGAAGGGGGTGGGGCAGAAGAAGAAGGGGGAGGTGTAGCAGAAGGGGGTGGGGCAGAAGAAGAAGGGGGAGGTGTAGCAGAAGGGGGTGGGGCAGAAGAAGAAGGGGGATGTGTAGCAGAAGGGGGTGGGGCAGAAGAAGAAGGGGGAGGTGTAGCAGAAGGGGGTGGGGCAGAAGAAGAAGGTGGAGGTGTAGCAGAAGGGGGTGGGGCAGAAGAAGAAGGTGGAGGTGTAGCGGAAGGGGGTGGGGCAGAAGAAGAAAAGGGAGGTGTAGCAGAAGGGGGTGGGGCAGAAGAAGAAGGGGGAGGTGGAGGTTGAGGTTGGGTCAGTTGTGCCACCTCACATATGGCGGTATTGGGGGTAATTTTCTCCATCACCCCCTTGTTGAGCAAGGTGATGAGCAGGGGCTCGCATAGGAGGCGTTGCTCCATGCTCATCACCTTGAACTTAGCCTCCACTAGGCCGGCAATGGCCTCTTCAGGGGATGTGGGCTCCTGGAGGGTGGCATGGGCCTCACGAATAAGGGCCATTGTTGCCTCACTCGTGCTCCTGTCCCTCCTGCCGGATGGGAGGCACCTGGGATCTGGTGCTTCTCCTTTGCCCTGCCACCTCCTGTCTGCCACTGGGCCCTGCCACCTCCTGTCTGCCACTGGGCCCTGCCACCTCCTGGCTGCCACTGGGCCCTGCCACCTCCTGGCTGCCACTGGGCCCTTCCTCCTCCTGCCTGACAGTTTCCAGACCCTCCTCCTGGCTGATTTCATCCTGTGTATGAAAAAGGGACATAGTTTAATATGTTGGTTTAATCTTTGCATCAAACTTTGTAATCCTGATTGAAGCAATTAGAATGTAAATCCATAAATCCTTGCTTTAAATTTACCACTACATCAGATTGACTATTTAGCACCCAATTAAGTGCAGAATAATGTCTACAGATCTTGATTTCACTTGTGGAATCCAAAATATTTTATGTTTGTCATCTTGACATATTTGTCAAACATTAAGTTTATCCCAAAACATTTTCATTTAATACTATACCTGGCTCCAGATGGCCAAATCAGGATCATCCAGGATGGCTGCCTCCTCTTGCTCCAGAGAAGGCTCAGGTTGGCTGCAGGGAAGTCTGGGGGGAAGAGTGGAGAGTGATGGCCTTGTCTCAATGTGGTCATCCAGGAAGGACATCCTGTTGTAGTAACACAAAATCGGGACATACACATCACCTGCTGCTGCTCCTGACCTCTGAGAAGCCAGCACCTTAGAGCGTTCAGTCCTGTAGGTACCTCTCAAGCTCCCAATTTTAGTGTCCACTTGTTTTGCTGTGGCTGTGGGCACCTTGGTATGCACAAATGGGAGCAGCTTCTCCAGCGCTGCTTTTCTCACCCCTCTTTTTTTGTGGATGGGGTTTTTCGTCTCCCACAGAGCCGGCAGCTCCCTTACCCGGTCAATAAACTCCGCCAGGAACTCTTTGTCGCTAATAAAGACATTCATATTGTATCTGCAAGTTAAATAAATTATATATAACTAATGTGAGGCAAACAGTCTAACCTCCTTAACATCCTAGTCACCATATATATCCTCCAACATTCTCAAGACAGTATAGGCCAACAATTTGTACAAGTCATAAAATCACATACCTTCGTTTGCACGTCCGTCACTTGAACTCCTCTCTCCGCACACCGAACGTACTATAGTCACATGTGTGTTTGCTATATACACACCACGCATGCGTCAAAATACGAACACGTCGCTCCGCACACGTCGCCCGCCCATGACGTTCTAGCTAACATCTTTTCCCCGCCCCTTCTCTTTCGGCGCGCAGACAGATATGGCGGAGTTACAGCAGGTGTCTGATAATTCCGCAACTAACGAGGAGGAGACAAGCCCGGAGACCGAGGAAACGTCACGATCAAGGAGGAGATTCAAGGCATCAAATATGTCTTTGGCGGAGATGGCGGAGATGGTGGACATCTTGCTCAAGGCTGATTATGATGCCAAGCATGGGCCGTATAGCAAACCAAATAGAAGGAAGGCCAAAATCCTCACTAAAGTCGTGAAGAGTCTGAAGGCGAATTTCGGGGTGAAACGCTCAAATGAGCAGCTCAGAAAGAGGTGGTCAGACCTCAAACTGAGGGAGCCAGAGCAGTTGAGGAGCATAAAGAGAATGCTAGCAAAAAGTAAGTAAAATGTAGACTTTTCTGCTATTAATCTTTTTCTAAACTGACATGTTGCTCTTTATTTTGGTTTCTCATATTGGACTCCCTTCCAAAATGTAATATTTGGAACTTGGTTGGGCACAGTAATCGTTCGTTACGTTACCGACACTTCGTTCGGCCACTATCCGTGGTTTTGGCTTATTTTAGAGCCACAAAAGTAATTAGACATCTGCCATTTTTGCTCCAATATTGTGGCGGATTTTTTCGTCTAGATGATGTGTTTGTAAAGAGAATGAAATGCAAACTTTTATGAGTGTAAAGGAGAGGACACTCAGCAGCTGCTTCCACATCTGTACTTTGGAGCACTATAGTGTGAGCCACCAGACCCGCCTTTTTTGGGTGTCCCACACAGGTGCATCAGAGAATTTTTGTGGTGCCTCCATGTCAAATAAATTACATCCAAAGGTGAATACTAAACATATTCTTGGTCATAAATAATGCATTCTTCTTTAAATTCCGCCCAAACACACACTTGTACCACACTTCCAAGCAATTTAGCCTGTTTTTATGTTAACATTGAGATTTACAGTGTGATAAATAGACCTTTTGTTTGATTCTCATAGGGGAGAGAAGACTGGGAGGAGGACACTCCAGGGAGCACATGCACCCCACAACTTCAAAGCAACCCCAAACTCCCAAAGACCCACAACCGAAAGATGTGCAGGAAGTTGAGGTGGAGGAAGGAGAAGTGCAGGAAGGAGAGGTGGATGACGTTGTGGATCTGGTCACCACAACAGGTCAGTATCTGTCACCACAGCTTCAGGTAAGAGATGTAGGCCTGCAGAGTTATAATACCTTTTTTTTTTGTTTTTAGGGGATATAAATGTTGTGAAGGATAGTACACGGTTCTCTGCTGACAGTGCTCTCCGCCTCATCCAGCAAGTGATGGAATGTAGCACGGAACTGGACCTTATTAAACAAAGAATCCATGTGATGGAACAAACATTTAAAGACATTCTCAATGTTTTGGGGAGAATTCAATAAGCCATCCAAACACATTTGTTTTTACATGTTTGTTTTTGCAACTTTTCGAATTTTTTTGACAATCAAACCAGCCAAAAATTGAATCTGCACACAGTGTGTCAACATGTGCTATCTGCCATCAGGGGATATCCATGTACGTCTTTTGTGGGTGCAACCCCTTCCTCGTATCTAAAGTCGGTGAACTGAGGAAGGGGTTGCACCCCCAAAACACGTCCATTGATCACCCCTGATGGCAGATAGCACATGTTGACAATAGGGATCAGGATTGTAAACTTCCTAGATGAAAAAAATCCCAAATGTGTGCATATTCAATTTTTGGCTGGGCAAGGGGTGGCAGGACCCCATATTAGGACGGGCACATAGAGACATAGTTTGTGTAAGTGAAGGTCTCAGATTGCTCAGAGGTATCCAATGTTTGAATTTTTGGAATGCAACTGTTATTTTTGTATTTTCATAAGCAAAAAATTGCCGGGTTGGGGCCAGGCCAACCCAAAAAACCAGAAAAAACTAAAAATGGTGAGAATGTGCACAGAGTAAAATATTTGACCACAAACAACGTGTAGCTTCTTTTTATAATACCCTCTAAGCTTATTTGGTTATTTTGTAAGGTTACATAGTGAAATGGTTGTTATTTACTAAAGTAAAATACACTTGGCACTACAAATGCACAAAGACAAACTAGAAGACAGGAAAGAACAAATAATTAAAGGTTTAAACAAGCTTTTTATTGGGATCCTTAGACATAGGCTGGCATAGGAATTGCCCCTCTACCCGTGAAATACTCCATGTATTTGTCCCGAACCTCACGGGCATTTTGGGAGGGCAAGCCAGGACGGGCAGATTCCAGGCCCGGCAGGGGATTTGCAGGGGAAAGTCCAGCCTCTGGCAAAACTGAGGCCATATAGGAATTAGATTTTTGGCTCAGAAAGTTGTGTAGCACACAGCAGCATAATACGACATAGTTTATTTTGTAGTCCGCCAAGTGTATTGAAGTCATAAAAAGGCGGAACCGGCTGGCCATTATGCCAAAGGCATTTTTGACAACTCTTCGGCCCCTGGCCAGCCGGTAATTGAACACCCTCTTCTCTGGGGTCAGGGTCCTCTGAGGAAATGGCCTCATAAGATGCCGTCCGAGTCCGAAGGCTTCATCAGCCAAGAAAACAAAGGGGAGTCCTTCAATATTCCCTGCATCCGGTGGCAATGCAAGGTCGTCACTCTGGAGACGGAGGGCAAACTCCGTCTGGATGAAGGATCCCCCATCGGACATCCGGCCATTCTTCCCTACATCAACATAGAGGAATTCATACCGTGCTGACACCACCGCCATCAGCACAATGCTATGAAACCCCTTGTAATTGTAGTAGTAGGACCCAGAACGGGGTGGCGGCACGATGCGGACGTGCTTCCCGTCTATGGCACCACCGCAGTTGGGGAAGTCCCACCGCGTGGCAAACTCCGATGCCACAGTCTGCCATTCCTGTGGCGTGGAAGGAAGCTGTGGAGTGAAACAAGATGAAATAATATTAGAATACCAAAGTCATACATTACAAGGAAATTCTATAAAAAAAAATTAGAGGCCAACATCAATCAAATTCTATATTTAATAAGGTGTTTAAAATAAGTATAATGGAAGGCTCATTTATCATATTCATCACCCCCTCTGATGGGCCATTACTAAATTTTTTTTTTGGGGGGGGGGGATGTGTTTGGCCACAGGATAGCATTGCAGTGGCGGTGCGTCCAGAGTGGGCGCTGGAGCACTGCCCCCTCTCTCCTGTGCCCATCACTCAGAACAATACATAGGTTCATGCGTTGCATTAACCTATGTATTGTCTATGCCGCCCACTAATCAGGTGGATGGCCTCTTGTAAAGCGACCGACATATGAATAATTGCGCCATTTAGGGGGTTCAAATTGCATAGCAGAAACAGGTAGTAAAATAGTCTTGCACATTACAACCTGAGGGATGTAATTGGCTTCCTAAAAGAAAAATAGGGGACGCAGGGGGGGGGGGGGCATTCCTTGGGGAAACACTGGCAGGCTGCTCTGCCAATCATGTTCACCAAGTCTGTTTAATGGTAACATGATTGGCTGATGCAACATCAAGGGAAGGAGAAGACATCAAGGACAGAAGATGGATGGCGCTGACCACAAGAAGGTAAGTGCAGGGCTGGGGGGAAACTGGCTGCATTAGAGGGGACTAAATGGCTGCATTGGAGTGAAAAAAATGGCTGCATTAGAGGGGACAACTGGGGGCGTTTAATAGGCACCAGAGCAAAAAAGGAGGAAGTTTATTTCCTAAATTGGTGTTTGAACCCCCAAACATTTGGAGCAACAGGCGCCCCTGCTGGAAAAGTTAGTGAAGGGAAATATTTATGGAGGAGAAAAAAGGGGCAATCTAAAGCTTCCAGCATGCATGGGGACAAAGGGGACATTCTCAGCATATTACAATCATGGTAATTAGGGAAGGATGAAAGAAATACAATACATTAGCATACATGTAATACATAAAATGTGATGTTAAGGGAGAAAACTTACCCTAATATAGTCCTCCTGCAGGACTTGTATAATGGCAGAACAGGTGTCTGGGATTATGAGGCCCAGAGCCTGGGGGGAGATGCCTGTGGTGAACTTCAAGTCCTGAAGACTTCTCCCTGTCGCCAGGTACCGTAAGGTGGCGATGAGCCTCTGCTCAGCACTGATGGCTTCCCGCATAACGGTGTCCTTCCTGGTAATATAGGGGGACACCAAAGCCAACAGTTCCTGAAAAACGGGGTCAGACATCCGCAGAAAATTCCTGTAGTCCTCAGGATTATTCTCGACGATCTCCCGCAGCAGAGGCATGTGGCAGAATTGGTCCCGCTGGAGCAACCAATTCTTGGTCCATGAACTCCTCCTCACACCATTCATGGACTGGTCTTGGTCCAAAACAAGCAGACCAACACCAAGCGCACGCACAGCACGAACTCGACGACGAGAACGTCCAGGCGACATGGCTAATAAGAAACGGTCGTCTTATCAGAACGTACAGAACAGAACGCACTTTAGAACAGCAAGGCCTATGAATAACGAACTGAAAATCAGAAACGAACAGGCAAGAACGCACTGTAAAACAGATACGACCTGCCTAGATGCCCTTAAAGTCAAGATACGAACCCACAAGCACAAACTGAACCGCAGAAAACGATCTGAAAAGTACGAAGACTGAAAAGCGCGAATCGTCTCTTCCCAAACTTTTACTTCACACGCGGTAACACGAGATCAGCAAAAGCAGCCGAAGGGGTGGCGCCAAGAAAAAAGATCTTCCCCTTTATAGTGCCGTCGTACGTGCTGGACGTGAGCGCGGAGAACAACGAGGAAATTGGGAAATGTCAGTGTGTACGCATAGAAAGCTTGACGAGAAAATCGACAAGCTTAACAAAAATCTCGTCGAAAAAAACGACGTGTTTTTTACGACGAGAAAATCGGTCGTGTGTACGAGGCCTGACACTGGGCTCATGGCAGTGTAAAAAGACTGCACTGCAACACAAACAGGTAAACCTATGCAGATTGCTGATTTTAATCTCTGAATCTGGACTCCTATATAATATTCTCTCTCCCTGAAAGCACCAACACAGGAACCTGGCCCTACACTACACTATCTCTCTATCTTTTCCCTCAGATTGTAGAATCAGGACTACCTCATCTATTTTTCTATCTCTCCCTAAAAGCAGCAGCAGCAGACTAGATCCTCTCCCTATCTATTCTGAAGCAGAGTGACATGTGTGCTGTGTGCCTCTAGCTTATATAGAAGCTGGGTCACATGTTGCACTGACCAATCACAGCCATGCCATTAGTAGGCATGGCTATGATGGCCTCTAAGGGCACACCAGCTAATCAAAAGGTGATTGGCTGGCCCCTGAAGCATTTCTAAATGCGTTATTAGATTGCCGAACCCGAACCCGGACTTTTGGGCAAAGTCCGGGTTCGGGTTCGGGTTCGGGAAAAAGCTAAAGTTCGGTACGGACCCGAACTTTACAGTTCGGGTTCGCTCAACACTAATGGGGACGTCTGTTGAGCTCGGGAGAGTTTTGCTAATAGGCGACCAGTATGCTCACCCTCCTCATAGAAGGCAAGCTTACTGAAAAAACGTTTCCGCTCAGCTGCAGAAAAGGTAATTCGACTAAGGCAGGGGTCTCAAACCTGCGGCCCTCCAGCTGTTGCGGAACTACAAGTCCCATCATGCCTCTGCCTATGGGAGTCATGCTTGTAACTGTTTAGCCTTGCAATGCCTCATGGGAATTGTAGTTCTGCAACAGCTGGAGGGCCACCAGTTTGAGACCCCTGGACTAAGGGCATCCTGAGCAGACACCCATGCATCTCTATGGTCTTCGGTGGGGTCAGCAACAAATTTGGCCTCCAGGTCAAGTACCAATCGCTCCACCCCCTCCCTATGTGCACCCGACTGTCTTTTAAATGCATTGATTTCTGTAATGAACAGCCTCCTCAGGAAGGCCTTAAATGTCTCACAAGCCACCCCAGCATCTGGGTAGTCTGCCTGGTCCCCCCAAAAGTCAGCAA
This sequence comes from Rana muscosa, assembly GCA_029206835.1. NCBI lineage: Eukaryota > Metazoa > Chordata > Amphibia > Anura > Ranidae > Rana > Rana muscosa. The sequence continues at coordinate 77,455,304 of CM055127.1, forward strand.
TTTTTTGTTGTATCTGGGCAGAGGCCGGTGGAAGGTTAAGCCTAAAGGCATTCAGCTTCCAGGGGACTCTGAGCAGTGATGAAGGAGGGCAAACCTCCAGCCCCATAATCAGTGGGGCATGGTCCGAAATACCTCTAATTGCATAAGTTGGCTCCGCCACTGATCGCATCGCTGCTTCTGAGCACATGCACAGGTCAATACGTGACAAGGACATATGCATTTTGGAGAAACATGAAAATTGGCATTTCCCAGGATTCCTACTCCTCCACAAATCCACCCAACCCACCTCCTCCACCAGTTTCCTCAAGGCCTTGTGACACGCACCGCGCCCCGACGCCACCGGGGGGGTGCTTGTACAGCCGAGGGTCCATGCAGCAGTTAAAGTCACCCAAAATGTACAAGGGTACCTCCGGGTGCCCCAACTGAAAGTCCAGGACTGCCCGCAGGACCTGATGGCTATACGGAGGCGGGATATATAAAAAGGCAAGTATACATTTCAATGAAAACAAACGACAATGTAAAATAACATATCTTCCCTCAGTGTCCACCACACTATCAAGTTCCTGATAATCCAGTGAGCTCTGTATCAAGACACTTACCCCTCTGGAGCAGGAGATGTGAGTGGAGTGATAAGCTTTACCCACCCACCAAAGGTTAAGGCAAGGCAAGGAATCAGGGGTGAGATGAGTCTCCTGCAATGCACAGATGGCTGGGAGATGTTTTCTCAATGATGTGGAGACCATTGTGCGCTTGAGGGGGTCGCCAAGCCCCCTGACATTCCAGGACACCACATTGATTACATTCAACCCTCCTGCCATATTAGACATATAACCATGCTCTTAAAAGATAATCCATTCCAAGTCAGTGTATACCTCGTCCCCCCTCCCCCAGCTCCAGATCTGGTAGCCTGCAGATGAGGTAATGTCCAAAAAGTCTGCTCGTGAAAGTGTTGGAAGTTCTGTACTGCACTGTAGAAATACTTCCAAACAGTTTGAATCTCTGAGCACAACAGCACTCTAACTTTAGCATGAACACTTAAAAAAGACCGCCGGCAGGTGCTCTAATGCCCTGGCCACTGCCATGGCACCAAGGGCCCACAGGAGTAAACAGGGAACATGGGATTGAACCGCAAAACCAGCACTAGGACAACAGGTCCTGTCTCCCGCTGGCATCACAACCACCAGTCGGGGGGTCACTGCGTGCAAATCGTGACACATTGATCACGTGTAAAACATATGTTTGCTTCGCTCATTCTCTCTGTGGGGGGACAGAGCGCAAACAAAAAAAAAGAATCAACTCTTGTTCCCGGCAAGACTGTAAACCGTTGCAAAAAACAATGTGCACAGATGAGGCAGACCTCCATCCGGGAGCTGCCCTAGCCCTTCAAAAGCCTGTTACAATTAAGGGCCTGGAGCAGGTCAATCCTCTTCAGCTGCCGCCCTCCTAGGTGGGTGAAAGGCATTTTCATTTATATCCAACCAGGCCGATGCATCTGCAGCATGTTCAAAAAAGTGAGCCTGGCCTCTCGCAGTGATTCGGAGGCGCGCCGGATACAGCATGGCATAAGGCGCCTGAAACTTCTGCAGCCTTTTCTTGACTTCTGTGAATCTGGCCTGTCGTTTCTGCACTTCAGAAGAAAAGTCAGGGTAAAAGGAAACGCGGGCTCCGTGTACATTCTGTTTTTCTATAGCCAGCCGCAGAATAATCTCCCTGTCTCTGTAGTGTAACATTCGCGCCAGGATGGGCCACGGGGGATTCCCTGGGGGAAGGGGCCGCATGGGAACTCTGTGAGCCCTCTCCACAGCGTAAAGGGATGTGAACGCCTCCTTCCCAAATATCTCCAGCAGCCATTTCTCAACAAACTAAGTGCGGGGTCTCTACCCTCTGTTTTCTCAGGGAGACCAACTATGCGCGCATTATTGCATCTCATTCTGTTCTCAAGGTCATCAGCGTGATGATCGATCGCTGCCACAATTCTAGTATTATGCTGTGCATCTCTCATCGGGGGGGAGCTGATCCTCCATGTCACTGATTCTGCTTTCTACAGCTGTGGATCTCTCTCTGATCTTCTGTATGTTGTGCCTTATCAGGGAAACTTTCGCTTCCAGACCACCAAAACGTTCTTGCAATGTGTTAACAGAGGCAGTACATTTATGAACAGCTTTCAGGATCTCAGCAAGAGTGGGCTGAGCAGAGTCCTCATCCCCAATATCCTCTTCCTGCTCATCTGCCTGTTCTGCCATGAGGTTTGTATCTGTGCACTCTGGAAAGCCCTCCTCCATATTTCCCTGTGCAGTTCCCCCCCAGACGCCCCCCCTCCTCGGCCGGGTCAGCAATGTTCAGGGACCCTGCCAGTTTCTGGGCATAATATCTAATGTCTGTAGGGAGGGGGTCACCGCTGGCACTCTTAGGGGTTTTTGGAGGTTTACTCACACCATCCTTAGGTTTCTCTGTACTGCACGATCCACGCAGCTGCGGCCCCGCGGCGGTGCCATTTTGGAGCTCCGGACGCTGTCCTTTTTTTTTGCCATTTCCCCTCAAGCCCATCCTGAATTCCGCCAGCTCTGTTATCACAGCGTGTTCCCCTCAGGTTCCGGTATCGGTCTATGGCAGTTAGGCAGGGTAAAGATGCCGGGAAGAGGATGAAATCAGGGTAACAAGCGGGAGCTCTGTGAGGAAGCTGCTTCTCACATGCCGATCCTGGCCACGCCCCCGATATCTGTTGACTTTAATTAAAATTAGATGTGGTGCATTGCAAACAATTTCTTCTCCACTCAAATAGAATTTGATTTAATGGATGTCATTTGCCTCATTTACGCAGCCTACACATTAGGGGTCAAGTTACAAAGTAGCAGTATTACCTTACCAGGTCCATACTGCTGCTCTAACAAACAAAAACTAATTTACAAAGCACAGCAGTGTGCTTTACAAAAGGTACATAGTATTCCACTTGCTTCAGGACTACAACACAAATAAAGCCCTATTTAAATGAATGAATGGAAAGAAAAAAATCCAGAAGGAGGTGATACTGACCAGATGACCTGTCAAGGTCACGTGACATGTCTCCCCACCTATTATGCCCCGTACACACGATCGGGTTTCCTGTTGGAAAAAGTCTGATGAGAGCTTTTGGTCGGGAATCCCGACCGTGTGTATGCTCCATCAGACTTTTTCTAACAGAAAAACTTTTGGAAGATAGAGAGCAGGTTATCTTTTTTCCCGTCAGGAAAAAAATTGTTCGGAATTTCCGATCATATGTACAAATCCCGACGTGATAAATTCCTACGCATGCTTGGAAACAAATCGACGCATGCTCGGAAGCATAGAGCTTAATTTTGTCGGCTCGTCGCAGTCTTTTACGTCACCGCGTTCTTGGCAGTCAAAAGTTCACCAGACTTTTGTGTGACCGTGTGTAAGCAAGGCAGGCTTGAGAGGAATTCCGTTGGAAAAACCATCCAACTTTTTTTCCGACGGGAAAACCGGTCATGTGTACGGGGCATAAGATTGTTATCTTCAGCATTATGCATAAAATACTCCAAAGGATACTGCAGGCTCCACATAGTGGCCTGCATTTTATAAATGATTTGTAAAATGCAGTGGGCAATGTGGAGTAAACATTGTCTGTTAGAGAGCAAATAGAGATATATCTAATCCCCCCATTATAAATGTGCTCCTAAGTCTGCTCACCTTTGGGAATGTTTAGTAACCCTTAGCAGTCAATTCACTCAGTTAAAAATTACATCCTAAGTGCACATAAGCTGACGTTACATATATCTACTAAGACTGTATTTCTCCTGAGTAGTGTTTTGCTTTAAGTCATGGTGTATGGATTCCTATAGAGCATCATGGCTTCAACTAATGAACCCAGCCCTGCCTGGGATTTTGTTATTGGATGACTGACAATACTGCTTGTGTTTTATAACTTCCAGTGCAGGTAAATAACAGGCAAGTTCCTCTTTGAAGGAAGGTCATTCCCTTGTTTCTAGCTATCAATGAATCATTCTGTGTCACTGTCTATAAGCCCAGATAGGCACTCACATATATAGATCTCTGTTTCTCTTCTTTTGTAGTGGTGGGATATAAATGACCTTCTTCATTGCACATTTCGAATTTCCAACAAACAAGTTAGAAATAAATAGTGTGTGTACCTTTTATTATATCACAGCTGACCTTGTGCTATTGTGTCCATTAACACAATGTTTGCTAATTACTATACTGCAGACTATATATTTTAACTCAGATGTAGTGACATCACTTTATTTTTGGTCTTAAATAGAAGGCAAATTATGCAAGGTCACCAGTTAATAGGGGACTAATGTAACAGTTAACATAATGGGATCTAATCTGATCGTTAAATAAGCATTGAACCAGTCATTAACTATGCATTAACCTGTTTCTTGCAATATCGAATAAGCTTAGAGGGGTAGAAATGAAAGTCTATTTATTATCATAGGACAAGAATGGACAAGCTCCATCCCTATAGCTGTCACTTTTTTTTTTTTTTTTTAATGAAGCCTGCCGAGAATCATGGGAGATGTACTCCAACAAGACCTTTTCTCTGAATCTGATGGAAACACAGAAGATGTGCACTGTTGCACTAGAAAGAAATGAGCAAATTTGTCAAGTCTATTGTACTAAATAATAACTCTATGTCTAATGAGGGCTTATAGCTGAACTCTAGTTTGACCTTGCAGTGCCCCACACACACACTCACACATTCCAAGGGTTAAATGCTTGTTTTGTCCTGGGGCCAGAGGGCTAGGAGTAGGCATGATTTTTACCTTAATCCATGCTACCCAAACAGTTGGCACTCATTGACTCTCCCAGGATGTGACCCTTGTGAACTGATGCAGCTTCTGGGGACTGGTATTTCATCTTATTCCTTTACCTTAGACTAAAAAAGCATTTTACTGCTGCAGGGAGCCCCACTGCAAGGTTAAACTTTACAGCAACCTGGAGCGTTTAGCTTTAAAGATAAGTCTATGAATTTGACAAATGAGATATTCTAGAACAGGTCAATATAGGCATTAACTTTGTTGGTTGCTTTTATGTTCTGCTCCATAATAACTTTGCTTGCTCTCAAAGAATTTATTGTTCCAAATGCAAACTGTCCTTATTTTTTTCCATGACAAAACTGAACACAACAAACCACAGCTGTCTGGAATTATATAGTATACACTGTATACCTTGAGTCATCCTTTGTCTGTTCAAGCAAATTCCTTTGTACAAGCATATCTATAAAACATTAGGAGCAACTCAACCCCGAAAAATTGTATATAGGATAATATGACTAATGAAGTAGGAAGGCCAACATTTGTAGAACTACAGATTTAATTCATAAATATGCTCTAGTCAACATGACTATTTTTCCTGCCCAAAAAAAAAGTTTTCAGTCAATCTAATTGGCATTTTAAATGTACAAAATTTACAAAAGCAGTTATTTTTCTTTGTTTCTTACGTATTTATGGCCTTGAACTTGCAGAAAACTTAAACCATGCTGGAGGATTGTATCACCCATGTGGCCATACCAGGGAAGGCTTGAACCAACAAGGAAACAAGGGGAAGTCTGTGCTGACTCCCACCAGAACAGGGAAATCAGAAATAGATGGATGAATGGATGGATCATAACAAGCAGCATATTTTTAAGGCAGACTCATTGGTAACATTTGCATTATACCAAATAGACATGCTATGTCTGCAGAATGTGAAATATTTTTACATTCCTATTATCTACTATTCTCAGCTGGTGCACAGCATGGCTGGTTGTGTTGAGACCAAATTATTGTTGAAAGCCAGGTGGAAGATTTATAGCTCATGGACTCAACTTTGATTTGTTACTTTCGGGAAACACATTAATCTAGACAGAAACAGAATTTGCAATATACTATATTTCCATTAACTGCAGAAACACTGTGGTTCTTGGATAGAAGCAGCACACCAAAATAAAGTCTGCCACCTGCATTTCTAGCCCACGGTATCAATTATGTACAACAACATATAGCGGTGGAGAAAAGACACATTTCAACTTTATATTACATAGGTTGCATCACATTTTGGCAGCAGTCTGAACAAGCATGCATTAAACATAGGTGCATTAAGAGTTATTTTGCTAGAAACTTTTAAAGGGAATGTGTCTCGCTAAGTGTTCTACATACACCATAGGAAACACCTAGACCTATAGCAAAGTCATTTGAATATTTATATAATGAAATATTAATTTAGCATCTTTATGTGATTTCATTTAAAGAAGTGATGCCTAATGTATTTTGTAAGAGAATGTATAGGGATTTTTGTATACATTTTTTAGTTAGGGTTAGGACTTGTGTTAGAATCTGTGTGCATTCCTTCAGCTCAGTCAATTATTTCAGCCAAGAGTACAATGTGTGCAAAACAGTATACTGTGTGTAATACAGTATAGGCTGGGATGAAGGAATGGATACAGTTTCCAACCATTAAAAGCATAAAGTGCTTATCTTTGGGAATCCTCTCTTTATCTGCTGGGAGTAACCTGAGAACAGAAAAGAAGTGGAAGATAAAAGCTGGCCAGTGTATGGTGTGGGGTTGAAAGAGCTCATGCAACTTCTTATAATCTGGAGGTCTTGATCCAGGTGAGCATATTTATTGCACATAGTATGGAAGTGATGGTGGTGGTTTTACAAGTACTACTTTTGGAGCACAAAAGATTACATTGTGGGCATAAATCTATTAATGTTGTTGATAAGCACTAGACATGTGCACACTGAAATATTTCGTTTCGGAATTTCGTTTTCGTACGAAAAATAAATTTATTTAGTTACTCCCGAAATTCGTTTTTATTTATTTTGTTTCTCGTTAAAAAATGCATTCGTCCGAAAATCCAAATTAATTAAGGTAGAATCTGTCATTGAAGGCTTATGGTGTCCGTCGAGTGTTCTAAGAACGTTAGAATGTTCTAAACAGATTTTTCAAAAACTGTACAACGCCGCAATCGTAAATTTCCGGTTGAAAGTTCGGCCTACAAGCTATAGTAGAATTCTAATGTTGTATGACTAGTAATAATTGTATTTATTAATTATTATTACTAGTCAACCAACATTAGAATTCTTCTATAGCCTATGGGCAGAGCATTTCACCATAAATGTCCGCTCGCTGCGATCGTATGTTTGTAGCTGCTTCGTTGAATCTTCATGTCTCTATAATGTCAAATCTTTTCTCTCTATGTTAAATCTTTTCTCTCTATGTAGAATAATCTTGGACTAATAGAGTGAAGGTTAGGCACATTCGATCGCGGGTTCAATAGACACAGATTGTTATTGTCAGCGTTATGTCTAATCTCCTATCTATATCGAACTGTTGTCGCAACGAAAGCGAAAATAAAGCATTTGTTTATGTCGGATATTTCGGATTTCGGTTTCTGCGCTTTCGTTATCAATTGTTAAAACGATAACGAAAATACCCCAAATTATTTGCATTCGCAAATGCATTCAGAGGAAAACACATTCGGAGGAAAACGAATGCATATGTCTAATAAGCACTGACAATGTAACATGGAGATTTTGCACATTTTATATGGACACTTTTTATGTTGCAGTTTCTGTGGTTTTAATACTTTTTTTGTGTGGAGCACATTTTGTTGTATGATATATTTGTTTTTGTTTATTTTACAGGAGTGTTGTATATTACATTATTTTATTTGTCTATTAGATGGGAGTGAAACACATTAGGGTGCTATCTGGCTCTTATTTTGTGTATAGGGAGGCTGCACGGAGACAATGTGGTTGGTTTACTAAAACTAGAGAGTGTAAAATCTGGTGCAGCTCCGCATTGAAACCAATTTGCTTCCAGTTTTTTTGTCAAAGCTTAATTGAACAAGCTAAAGTTAGAAGCAGATTGGCAACAATGCACAGCTGCACCAGATTTTGCACTCTCCAGTTTTAGTAAGACCGGGTTCACACTTGTGCGACACGACAGCCGTCCTACTTTGGATCCGACTTTGCCCAGCGACATGAAGCCGACATATGTCCGACTTTCAATGAACCGGGATCCGACTTGGATCCCCGCCAATACCAGGCAGTGTGTTTGGTATGAATCCTGAGCGGGAACTCCACTTCTCATGACGTCACAGTCACATGCTCCCATGACGTCACAGTCACATGCTCCAGGGCCACCCGGAGCATGTGACTGTGACGTCATGAGAAGCCTATATAAATCGTTGATGAGCGAACAGCCAGCATTACAGCGGGATGAAGCGACGAGTCAATATCGAGGAGGAGAAGAGGGAAGAAGATGCCGACAGCGACAGGAAGACCGGCCCCTCCACTAGCAAAAGAGCTGGAAGAAGATAGTGGAGGGGCCGGCAGAAGGACAACGGAGAGCCAGACGAGATGACGGGAAGACCGGGCCTCTCCGCTAGCAAAAGAGCTGGAAGAAGATAGCGGAGGCCTGGCAGAAGAAAGGAAGAACCGGAGAGCGCGGAGACGACACCGGAGACCCCCGAAGTCAGAAAAGACCCCCGGAGTCGGAAGAAGACCCCCGGAGCTGTGTAATAAATTACTTTAAAAACCTGTGTGTGTTTTTTTTTATTGACATTTTTTTCCACCAGGTGAAGGGGTAGGGGTACGATGTACCCCATACTCATTCACATAGGGTGGGGGGGCCGGGATCTGGGGGCCGCCTTATTAAAGGGGGGCTCCTGAATTCCGATAAGCCCCCCGCCCGCAGACCCCGACAACCAACGGCTAGGGTTGTCGGGAAGAGGCCCTGTCCTCATCAACATGGGGGCAGGGTGCTTTGGGGTGGGGGGGCCGCAGGTCGCCCCAAAGCACTAAACCCCCCATGTTGAGGGCATGCGGCCTGGTATGGTTCAGGAGGGAGGGGGGCCGCTCTTTCGTCCCCCCCTCTTCCCCTGCGGCCTGCCAGGTTGCATGCTCGGATAAGGGTCTGGTTTGGATTGTGGGGGGACCCCCACGCCATTTTTCGGCGTAGGGGTTCCCCTTAAAATCCAGACCAGACCCAAGGGCCTGTTATGCCCCTGGAGGGGGAACCCATGTCGGTTTTTTATTTAAAATTTGGCCTGGAGTTCCCCCTCAAGAGCAGCAGAGCAAAAGTCACATGCCAAAGTCGGATCATGCAAGACTGCGGTCCGACTTTGATCCGACTTCAATGATAGTCAATGGGCTGAAGTCGGATCAAAGTCGGACCAAAGTAGTACAGGGAGCATTTTCAAAGTCGGACCGACATGTGTCGGACCAGTTAAGACGGCTCCCATAGGGAAACATTGATTTTCACACGTCATGCGAAATGAGCTCCCAATGTCGGAGCGCTTGTCGCCACAGTGTGAACCCGGCCTAAATCAAACCCTATATAGATTACATTAGGTTCTCCTAATAGCCCACCTTGACTACAACTGATACTTACTATTCCTGTGCTCTCCTGTTGCTGCATATGCCTGCTGGAGCCCTTAGTAAAAAGCTCTGTGTGAGCTTAAAATGTTACTAATCCCAGGACCTTGTATTCACTATATCTTGTCTCCTACAGTAAACAGAACATGGAAATGCAATAGTTTTAGTAAATATAAACAGCAGCTAAAAAACCTTTTCTCATCAGCAGTATATACAGTCTTATGAGTTATATCACTGCCTGGTTAAAGCTTGTAGGAGTAGTTTTCATACTGCACTGGCTGTCCTATCAGGATGCAGAACCCCTAACCCTCTGTCTGGACAGTGCTGATTGGCCCTGTGCTGATCACATGCACTCCCCCGAGAAAAAACAAACAAACTCTCTAGCAATACACACCAAACTGAGCATGTGCAGCCTGACTCCAGTAACTCTGTCTTATCCGGACATGTTATGGGGACAATGCAAGAAGAGGAGGATCTGTGCATACAGGATCAAACCGCCTTTTTACACAATGCAGAGGATTAACGCTTTAGGTTCCACAGTGAGTATAACCGCCTTTTTACACAATGCAGAGGATTAACGCTTTAGGTTCCACAGTGAGTATAACAAGCATGCTTTACTGCTTATACAGACTGATTTTACTGTTGTGGGTTTAGTAACACTTTAATATCGATCTTTCTGGAACCATACTCCTGCCCTCATGCGATAGTGCTTGGGCAGGAGTCAGTCAGCACACTACCTACATGGAGTTTGCACATGCTCTCTGTGCTTGCATGGGTGTACTTTGATTTCCTCTCACACTCCAAAGACATATTGTTAAGTTAATTGGCCCATGTCTAAATTTCACTAGTATGTGTATGTAATCATGTGTGTGTTATAAACTTGCCTCCATTGGTGCCCATGTGGCTGAATGTTGCTCCATTGAACAGGAATTGCCAAGTAAAGTTATTTGACTTAATGACCCTTCCATCAATGTCAATCTCCTGCATTCCCTCTTGCACTCGCTGGTCCCTCCTGCTAACCAAAATGTCACTACAGGACACAGCAGTGACAAAGGGGTCGGTTGTTAGAAACACTGCATGGGACATAGGAGATCCACACTCATTGAAGTGTCTATTTAATTGGCTCCTGTTTTAAGTCTCGTACACGCTACTAGTTTTTTTTTTCATTTACCCCAGCGGGCTGAAAGAATAAAAAACTACCAGCTCAGGTCAGAGTCGCTGTACTAACTAAGCAATGTTTGTACAGCAATCTCCCCTGCTGTTCTATCGTGTTCTGGCAGGGGGACCCCCCCCCCTGCCAGAACACTCCAGTCAGCGCTCTCAGCCATTGGCTGAGAGCACTGATCGGAAGCTGGTCGCATGACCTTTTTGACTAATGCCGACCGGCTTCTGTTGGACCAGCATAGTACACATAGGCCAAATATCGGCCGGTTTCTATTGATGCGGCACGACATTTGGCTTAAGTTTGTCCTAGTATGTATGGAACTGATGTGAATATACAATATCTAAAAAGTGCTGCATGACTTGTCAGCACTATATACAATATCTCATAAAAGTGAGTACACCCCTCACATTTTTGTAAATATTCTATTATATCTTTTCATGTGACAACACTGAAGAAATTACACTTTGCTACAATGTAAAGTAGTGAGTGTACAGCTTGTATAACAGCTCGTATAACAGTGTACATTTGCTGTCCCCTCAAAATAACTTAACACACAGCCTTTACTGTCTAATAGGGATGAGCTTCGTGTTCGAGTCGAACATACGTTCGACTCGAACATCGGCTGTTCGATCGTTCGACGAAGATCGAACGATTTGGGCCGTTCGCGCCAAATTCGAGTGACGCGAACGGCCCACAATGCACTACGCCATCGCAGTGTCATCCAGGCGCTGTGATTGGCCAAGCATGCACTGTGACCCCGCATGCTTGGCCAATCACAGCGCCGGCAGCGAGGAGAGCAATTATTGGCCACAGGCAGGATGCCTGTGGCCAATTATTGCTGATGGGGTTTAGTACACGCCCCACACTATAAAAGGCCACCAGCGCGGCGGCCTTGTGTAGTGTGTTCCGGAGCAGGGAAAGAGAAGCATAGTGTGCTGGACAGTGTCATTTTTTTTCCTTTACTAATCCTGGATTCCTTGTGTTTAGGGACAAATAAGGATAGGTAGGGAGAGTGTCAGTGACAGTGTGCTATTCTGTGCTAATCCTTGTTTGTAGGGACAGAGAGGTACAGTGAGGGAAACTGACAGTGTTCTATTCTGTTCTAAAACTATTTTGCTGAACCATATTTTCAATCCTTGAGTTGAGGGACAGAGAGCTACAGTGAGGGAAAGTGTCAGTGTGCTATTGTGTTCTAAAACTATTTTGCTGAACCATATTTTCAATCCTTGAGTTGAGGGACAGAGAGCTACAGTGAGGGAAAGTGTCAGTGTGCTATTGTGTTCTAAAACTATTTTGCTGAACCATATTTTCAATCCTTGAGTTGAGGGACAGAGAGCTACAGTGAGGGAAAGTGTCAGTGTGCTATTGTGTTCTAAAACTATTTTGCTGAACCATATTTTCAATCCTTGAGTTGAGGGACAGAGAGCTACAGTGAGTGAAACTGACAGTGTGCTATTCTGTTCTAAATCAATTTTGCTGTTCCATATTTTCAATCCTTGAGTTGAGGGACAGAGAGGTACAGTGAGGGAAACTGACAGTGTGCTATTCTGTTCTAAAACTATTTTGCTGAACCATATTTTCAATCCTTGAGTTGAGGGACAGAGAGCTACAGTGAGGGAAAGTGTCAGTGTGCTATTGTGTTCTAAAACTATTTTGCTGAACCATATTTTCAATCCTTGAGTTGAGGGACAGAGAGCTACAGTGAGTGAAACTGACAGTGTGCTATTCTGTTCTAAATCAATTTTGCTGTTCCATATTTTCAATCCTTGAGTTGAGGGACAGAGAGCTACAGTGAGGGAAAGTGTCAGTGTGCTATTGTGTTCTAAAACTATTTTGCTGAACCATATTTTCAATCCTTGAGTTGAGGGACAGAGAGCTACAGTGAGTGAAACTGACAGTGTGCTACTCTGTTCTAAATCAATTTTGCTGTTCCATATTTTCAATCCTTGAGTTGAGGGACAGAGAGCTACAGTGAGGGAAAGTGTCAGTGTGCTATTGTGTTCTAAAACTATTTTGCTGAACCATATTTTCAATCCTTGAGTTGAGGGACAGAGAGGTACAGTGAGTGAAACTGACAGTGTACTATTCTGTTCTAAATCAATTTTGCTGTTCCATATTTTCAATCCTTGAGTTGAGGGACAGAGAGGTACAGTGAGGGAAACTGACAGTGTGCTATTCTGTTCTAAAACTATTTTGCTGAACCATATTTTCAATCCTTGAATTGAGGGACAGAGAGCTACAGTGAGGGAAAGTGTCAGTGTGCTATTGTGTTCTAAAACTATTTTGCTGAACCATATTTTCAATCCTTGAGTTGAGGGACAGAGAGCTACAGTGAGGGAAAGTGTCAGTGTGCTATTGTGTTCTAAAACTATTTTGCTGAACCATATTTTCAATCCTTGAGTTGAGGGACAGAGAGCTACAGTGAGGGAAAGTGTCAGTGTGCTATTGTGTTCTAAAACTATTTTGCTGAACCATATTTTCAATCCTTGAGTTGAGGGACAGAGAGCTACAGTGAATGAAACTGACAGTGTGCTATTCTGTTCTAAATCAATTTTGCTGTTCCATATTTTCAATCCTTGAGTTGAGGGACAGAGAGCTACAGTGAGGGAAAGTGTCAGTGTGCTATTGTGTTCTAAAACTATTTTGCTGAACCATATTTTCAATCCTTGAGTTGAGGGACAGAGAGCTACAGTGAGGGAAAGTGTCAGTGTGCTATTGTGTTCTAAAACTATTTTGCTGAACCATATTTTCAATCCTTGAGTTGAGGGACAGAGAGCTACAGTGAGTGAAACTGACAGTGTGCTATTCTGTTCTAAATCAATTTTGCTGTTCCATATTTTCAATCCTTGAGTTGAGGGACAGAGAGCTACAGTGAGGGAAAGTGTCAGTGTGCTATTGTGTTCTAAAACTATTTTGCTGAACCATATTTTCAATCCTTGAGTTGAGGGACAGAGAGGTACAGTGAGTGAAACTGACAGTGTGCTATTCTGTTCTAAATCAATTTTGCTGTTCCATATTTTCAATCCTTGAGTTGAGGGACAGAGAGCTACAGTGAGGGAAACTGACAGTGCGCTATTCTGTTCTAAAACTATTTTGCTGAACCATATTTTCAATCCTTGAGTTGAGGGACAGAGAGCTACAGTGAGGGAAAGTGTCAGTGTGCTATTGTGTTCTAAAACTATTTTGCTGAACCATATTTTCAATCCTTGAGTTGAGGGACAGAGAGCTACAGTGAGGGAAAGTGTCAGTGTGCTATTGTGTTCTAAAACTATTTTGCTGAACCATATTTTCAATCCTTGAGTTGAGGGACAGAGAGCTACAGTGAGTGAAACTGACAGTGTGCTATTCTGTTCTAAATCAATTTTGCTGTTCCATATTTTCAATCCTTGAGTTGAGGGACAGAGAGCTACAGTGAGGGAAAGTGTCAGTGTGCTATTGTGTTCTAAAACTATTTTGCTGAACCATATTTTCAATCCTTGAGTTGAGGGACAGAGAGGTACAGTGAGTGAAACTGACAGTGTGCTATTCTGTTCTAAATCAATTTTGCTGTTCCATATTTTCAATCCTTGAGTTGAGGGACAGAGAGGTACAGTGAGGGAAACTGACAGTGTGCTATTCTGTTCTAAAACTATTTTGCTGAACCATATTTTCAATCCTTGAGTTGAGGGACAGAGAGCTACAGTGAGGGAAAGTGTCAGTGTGCTATTGTGTTCTAAAACTATTTTGCTGAACCATATTTTCAATCCTTGAGTTGAGGGACAGAGAGCTACAGTGAGGGAAAGTGTCAGTGTGCTATTGTGTTCTAAAACTATTTTGCTGAACCATATTTTCAATCCTTGAGTTGAGGGACAGAGAGCTACAGTGAGGGAAAGTGTCAGTGTGCTATTGTGTTCTAAAACTATTTTGCTGAACCATATTTTCAATCCTTGAGTTGAGGGACAGAGAGCTACAGTGAGTGAAACTGACAGTGTGCTATTCTGTTCTAAAACTATTTTGCTGTTCCATATTTTCAATCCCTGAGTTGAGGGACAGAGAAGGACACTCGTAGAAATTATCAGTGTGCTATTCTGTGCTAAATCTTGTTTGTAGGGAGGGACAGAGTAGGACAGTGAGGGAAAGTGTCAGTGTGCTATTGTGTACTAAAACTATTTTGCTGAACCATATTTTCAATCCTTGAGTTGAGGGACAGAGAGCTACAGTGAGGGAAAGTGTCAGTGTGCTATTGTGTTCTAAAACTATTTTGCTGAACCATATTTTCAATCCTTGAGTTGAGGGACAGAGAGCTACAGTGAGGGAAAGTGTCAGTGTGCTATTGTGTTCTAAAACTATTTTGCTGAACCATATTTTCAATCCTTGAGTTGAGGGACAGAGAGCTACAGTGAGGGAAAGTGTCAGTGTGCTATTGTGTTCTAAAACTATTTTGCTGAACCATATTTTCAATCCTTGAGTTGAGGGACAGAGAGCTACAGTGAGTGAAACTGACAGTGTGCTATTCTGTTCTAAAACTTTTTTGCTGAACCATATTTTCAATCCTTGTGTTTAGGGACAGAGAAGGATAGGCAGGGGACAGTGTCAGTGTCATTGTTGCTAAGCCTCCTGCACAATATACACCTGAAGGTAGCCCTTATTGCTGTTTTTCCCATCTCCCTGCAGGCCATCCATTAAAATGTCTGGAAGGCAACCAAGGAGAGGCAGACAGTCAGGAGGCAAAAAAAGAGGGCAAGCAGGCTCTGTGTCTGGGGGCAACAGTGCTGGTCGTGTATGCGGTGCATTGTCATCAGCACATGGCCATGGGACACGCTTGTCCTTGTTTTCGGCAGCTGGACATGTTGAGCCACATCATGCCGAAGACTTGGTAGAGTGGATGACCAAGCCCACCTCATCCTCCTCATCCTCTCTCACCCAGGCTCAGGGTAGTGGCAAAGCAGCTGCCAAAGCGTCCTCTTCTCTGGTATCATTATCTTCATTAGTCAATCCTTCCCTAGACCCACCATGCCCTCCTCCTGAGGAGTCCCCCGAACTGTTTGAGCACAGTGTTGGGTACATGCTCCAGGAGGATGCCCAGCGTTTGGAAGGATCTGATGATGATACCCAGCTAGAGGAAGGCAGCAGCATGAGAGCAGAGAGAGGGGATGCTCAAGAAGGACACCAATCTGGCAGTCATGTTCCAGCAGCTGCAGCATACTGCCAGATTGGCTCCAGTGATGAGGAGGGAGGGGATGATGAGGTCACTGACTCCACGTGGGTGCCTAATAGGAGAGAGGAGGAGGAGGAGGATGAGGAGGAGGCACATCTCCAATGAGGCAGGATGCCCTTGAGTGGCCAGCGTATAGGCAGCACACCGACGGAATCACACCGCAGAGCTCCGCCTGTGCAGGGCGCTGCCTCTGCCCGTCATTCAAAAAGTTCTTTGGTGTGGGCCTTTTTTGAGGCAAGTGCATCAGATCGCACAGCTGCTGTTTGCAACATATGTCTCAAGCGTATATCGCGTGGCCAAAACATCAGCCGCTTGGGCACCACATGCTTGATCAGACATATGTTGACCTGCCATGCAGCTCGTTGGCAAGCCTACCTTAAAGACCCACACCAAAGAACAAAGCTGACCTTTTCTTGCACCGCATCAGCTGGGATCTCCAACCCCACTATACCTTCACTCCTCTCTGAAACCTGCTCTGAGAGGAATGAAGGTGTAGAATTAGGTGTGTCACAGGCAAGTACTTGCGGGCACTCTGCTAGCAGTACACCAACGTCCGATTCTAGCAGGCAAATTTCCCTGCCCCAGCTGCTGGACCGTCGAAAGAAGTTCACTCCCAGCCATCCACATGCCCAGCGGTTGAATGCTAGCTTGGCTAAATTGCTAGCGCTTCAACTGCTGCCTTTTCAGTTGGTAGACTCGGCCCCCTTCCGTGAGTTTGTGCAATGTGCGGTTCCTCAGTGGCAGGTTCCCAAACGACACTTTTTCGCACGGAAGGCTATTCCGGCTCTCTACAGGCATGTGGAAGGCAATGTCTTGGCCTCGCTGGACAGGGCGGTCAGCGGTAAGGTGCATATTACCGCTGACTCATGGTCCAGCAGGCATGGACAGGGACGTTACCTTTCTTTCACGGCCCATTGGGTCACTCTTTTGGCAGCTGGGAATGATGCAGGACAAGGTGCAGTAGTGTTGGAGGTTGTTCCACCCCCACGCCTCCAAAATGCTACTACTGGTTGTGACACACCTCTCTCCTCCACCCCCTCCTCTTCTTCTTCCTCCATGGCCTCTTCCTGTGGTTTGTCCTCGGAACCAGCGGTGCTCCGTAGGCGTTCAAGGGGCTACGCAAGTACGCAGGCAAAAAGATGCCATGCCGTGCTTGCGCTGGTGTGTTTGGGGGACAGGGATGAGCCGAACACCCCCCTGTTCGGTTCGCACCAGAACCTGCGAACAGACAAAATGTTTGTGTAAACTTTAGAACCCTATTAAATACAATGGACTCGAACGTTCGAAATCTAAAGTGTTAATTATAAAGGCTAATATGCAAGTTATTGTCCTAAAAAGTGTTTGGGGACCTGGGTCCTGCCCCAGGGGACATGTATCAATGCAAAAAGAAGTTTTAAAAACGGCCGTTTTTTCGGGAGCAGTGATTTTAATAATGCTTAAAATGAAAAAATAAAAGTGAAATATTCCTTTAAATTTCGTACCTGGGGGGTGTGTATGATATGCATGTGAAGTGGCGCATGTTTCCCGTGCTTAGAACTGTCCCTGCAAAAAATGTCATTTTTGAAAGAAAAAAAATGCATTTAAAACTGACTCGCGGCTATTAATGAATTGTCGGCTCCCGGCAATACATACAAAAGTCATTGAGAAAAAAAAAAAAAAAAAGCGTGGGGGTTCCCCAGAATTCAATTACCAGGCCCTTCAGATCTGGCATGGATTTTAAGGGGAACTCCACCCCAAGTTTAAAAAAAAAATGGCGTGGAGTCCCCCTAAAAATTCATACCAGACCCCTTATCCGAGCACGCAACCTGGCCGGCCGCAGGGGAAAAGGGGGGGACGAGAGAGCGGCCCCCCCTCCCTCCTGAACCGTACCAAGCCACATGCCCTCAACATGGGGAGGATGTCCCCATGTTGATGGGGACAAGGGCCTCATCCCCACAACCCTTGCCCGGTGGTTGTGGGGGTCTGCGGGCGGGGGGCTTATCGGAATCTGGAAGACCCCTTTAACAAAGAGGACCCCCAGATCCCGGCCCCCCCTATGTGAATTGGTAAGGGGTACATTGTACCCCTACCATTTCACGAAGAAAGCGTAAAAAAAATGTTTAAAAAAACACGCAAACACCTTGAAAAAGTCCTTTATTTAAAAAAATATATAAATAAACATTCCAGCGGTGAAATCCAGTGTCCCGCGGCGATCCCGATGTCCAGCGCTGTCCTTCATTGGTTGTGCCTGAGCGGACCTGATGGGGAACTCCCTCTCAGTATTTTAAATGTATAGACCCGCCCCTTCTAAAGTTCCCCATCAGGTCCGCTCAGCGGACGAGATGCGGAACATGAGAAGGGGCGGGTCTATACATGTATTACCAAAGTGAGAGCAGTTCCCCATCAGGTCCGCCCCCTCGGTATGTCAGACCCGCCTACGTCATTGGCTTGAGCGGGGAACTTCCTTCACTATGTAAATTTAAATTTACATAGTGAAGGAAGTTCCCCGCTCAAGCCAATGACGTAGGCGGGTCTGACATACCGAGGAGGCGGACCTGATGGGGAACTGCTCTCACTTTGGTAATACATGTATAGACCCGCCCCTTCTCATGTTCCGCATCTGGTCCGCTGTGCGGACCTGATGGGGAACTTTAGAAGGGGCGGGTCTATACATTTAAAATACTGAGAGGGAGTTCCCCATCAGGTCCGCTCAGGCACAACCAATGACGGACATCGCTGGACATCGGGATCGCCGCGGGACACTGGATTTCACCGCTGGAATGTTTTGTTTTTTTGTTTTTAAATAAAGGACTTTTTCAAGGTGTTTGTGTGTTTTTTTAAACATTTTTTTACGCTTTCTTCGTGAAATGGTAGGGGTACAATGTACCCCTTACCAATTCACATAGGGGGGGGGGCCGGGATCTGGGGGTCCTCTTTGTTAAAGGGGTCTTCCAGATTCCGATAAGCCCCCCGCCCGCAGACCCCCACAACCACCGGGCAAGGGTTGTGGGGATGAGGCCCTTGTCCCCATCAACATGGGGACATCCTCCCCATGTTGAGGGCATGTGGCTTGGTACGGTTCAGGAGGGAGGGGGGCCGCTCTCTCGTCCCCCCCTTTTCCCCTGCGGCCGGCCAGGTTGCATGCTCGGATAAGGGGTCTGGTATGGATTTTTAGGGGGACTCCACGCCATTTTTTTTTTATTTGGGGTGGAGTTCCCCTTAAAATCCATGCCAGATCTGAAGGGCCTGGAATGGATATTTGGGGGAACCCCACGTCAATTTTTTTTTATTTGCGGCGGGGTTCCCCTTAATATCCATTCCAGACCTGAAGGGCCTGGTAATTGAATTCTGGGGGACCCCCACGCTTTTTTTTTTTTTTTTATCAATGACTTTTGTATGTATTGCCGGGAGCCGACAATTCATTAATAGCCGCGAGTGAGTTTTAAATGCATTTTTTTCTTTCAAAAATGACACTTTTTGCAGGGACAGTTCTAAGCACGGGAAACATGCGCCACTTTACATGCATATCATACACACCCCCCAGGTACGAAATTTAAAGGAATATTTCACTTTTATTTTTTCATTTTAAGCATTATTAAAATCACTGCTCCCGAAAAAACGGCCGTTTTTAAAACTTCTTTTTGCATTGATACATGTCCCCTGGGGCAGGACCCGGGTCCCCAAACACTTTTTAGGACAATAACTTGCATATAAGCCTTTATAATTAGCACTTTAGATTTCTCCCATAGATTTTTCGAATTTGCCGCGAACACCCCAATTTGTTCGCTGTTCGGCGAACGGGCGAACAGGCAATGTTCGAGTCGAACATGAGTTCGACTCGAACTCGAAGCTCATCCCTATTGGGGGACAGGAGCCACACTGGGGCAGAGGTCCTGTCTGCTCTGCAGGGGCAGGCCGAGAGGTGGTTGACGCCATGCCAGCTTAAGCCAGGAATGGTGGTTTGCGACAATGGCACCAACCTCCTCTCCGCCCTCCGACAGGGACAACTGATCCATGTGCCCTGTATGGCTCACGTCCTTAACCTGGTGGTGCAGCGGTTCTTGGGCAGGTACCCGGGCTTACAGGATGTCCTGAGGCAGGCCAGGAAAGTCTGTGTGCATTTCCGCAGATCTTATAATGACAGTGCTTGCCTGGCTGAGCTTCAAAAGGAGTTGAACCTGCCCAAGAACCGCCTTATATGTGACATGCCCACCAGGTGGAACTCAACGTTGGCCATGCTGCAGCGGCTGCACACGCAGAAGAGGGCCATCAATGAGTACCTGTGCGACTACGGCACCAGGACAGGGTCAGGGGAGCTCGGGTTTTTTTCACCACGCCAGTGGGGCATGATCAGGGATGCATGCACTGTCCTGGCACCATTTGAGGAGGCCACGAGGATGGTGAGCAGTGACAGTGCATGCATCAGTGACACTGTACCTCTTGTCCACCTGTTGGAGCACACGCTGCGTGGAATAATGGACAGGGCACTTGAGGCAGAACAGAGGCAGGAAGAGGAGGACTTCCTTGCCTCTCAAGGCCCCCTTTACCCAGACAGTGTTCCTTCTGTCCCACCCATCGCACAGGAAGAGGAGGAGGAGGAGGAGGAGGAGGAGGAGGATTGTGTCAGCATGGAGGTGGAGGCTGGCACTCAGCATCATCAGCAGCAGTCTTTTAGGGATGATTTACAGTCCCAAGAAACCAGTGGACTTGTACGTGGCTGGGAGGAGGTGGCTGCGGATCATGTCGTCCTTAGTGACCCAGAGGACTCCGGACTGAATGCCTCAGCTAACCTACGCTGCATGGCCTCCCTGATCCTGCAAAGTCTGCGGAAGGATCCTCGTATTCTTCGGATCAAGGAGAGGGACCATTACTGGCTGGCCACTCTCCTTGATCCACGGTACAAGGGTAAGGTTGCGGACCTTATCGTACCGTCGCAGAGGGAGCAGAGGATGAGACAACTCCGTGAGGCCTTGCAGAAAGGTCTGTGCAACGCGTTCCCAGAGACTGGGAGGTTACAAACTCCTGGTCCTGGACAACGAGTTGCTGAGGCTTCGGGCAGTCAAAGAAGGAGCGGTGGGGAAGGTGGCCGTCTGACCGATGCGTTCAGACAATTCTTTAGTCCGCAGCCCCAAAGTATGATCAGTTCCAGCAACCATCGCCAGCGTCTGATATACATGGTGCAGGAATACCTAGGGGCAAGGTCAGACTTGGACACCTTCCCCACCGAAAATCCTCTGGCTTACTGGGTCTTGAGGATGGATCACTGGCCAGAGCTTGCACAGTATGCAATTGAGCTGCTGGCCTGTCCTGCATCCAGCGTTCTTTCAGAACGCACATTCAGTGCTGCTGGAGGATTTGTCACGGATCACAGGGTGCGCCTGTCCACCGACTCGGTTGATCGACTGACTTTCATCAAGATGAACCAGTCTTGGATCACCACCAGCTACCACACACCAGATGCTGATATAACAGACTAATTGATTTTAAAATGTCACATCCCTTCAAGACTGATGCTGATGCTGAGTGCCTGTGCTGTTATGTTGTCTGGCTATCCTCCTCCTCCTCCTCAATGATACGATTAACGATGATAGCTTGGAAGATCATTTTGGTTTATGGGTGACGCCACCAGTGGCTAAGGCCCAATTTTTCAGCCCCTGTTTAACAGGGGCGTGTAATTAAAATTTTTGATGCAATACTTTGCAACAGGCCTCATTGCTGTGCTCCAAGTACAGTATCTGTGAGGGGTTGCAGTGTTGTGCCACCAGTGCCTAAGGCCCAATTTTTCAGCCCCTGTTCAACAGGGGCATGCAATTATAATTATTGATCTAATAATTCACAGCAGGGCCCATTGCTGCGCCCACCAAGAGTAACTGTCAGGCCTTACAGTGTTGTGCCACCAGCAACACCATCACCACCACCACCACCACCAAAGGCCCAGTTTTTCAGCCCCTGTTCAACAGGGGCATGCAATTATAATTATTGATCTAATAATTCACAGCAGGGACCATTGCTGCGCCCACCAAGAGTAACTGTCAGGCCTTACAGTGTTGTGGCACCAGCACCACCATCAAAGGCCCAATTTTTACTACCACTGATCAACAATTATATGTTATTACAATTCCTGATATTATACTTGACAGCAGGGCGTTCCAGCACCCACCAAGAATAACTGTGAGTGCTTTCAGTGTTGTGCCAACACCAACACCTAAGGGGCCAATTTCTGCAGAGTATATACGGAAGGTCCCTACTTTCAAACATCCAACTTACAAACTACTACTACTTGCAAACGGAAGAAGACAACAGGAAGTGAGAGGAAATCTACCCCTTGGAAGGAAAATTCTCTCCTGTAAGAATTAATATGGGAGAAAGGTGTCTCCTCTCTACTGATGCTTTATCACCAATCCTTGTTTCAATACAAACACCACATTTCAAAAACAGTTGTCATTGGGACGCAAAGTGAGGTGAAATGTTCTGAACAGGGGCACAGACAGCAAAAAAAATGTGACAGGGGTGATAACCGTTCCCTATGTTTTCCAAAAAGCTAAAAAAAAGGAATTTGGCATGGAGCTACACTTAAACAATGCAGCTGTTCAAAATTACAAACAGATTCTACATAAGAACAAACCTACAGTCCCTGTCTTGTATGCACCGCCTGTATACGGCTGTTCAGAGTATATAGGGGCTTTTTTATTTTGTGTGCGGGGTTCCCCTTAATATCCATACAAGACCCAAAGGGGCTGGTAATGGGCTGGGGTAGGGGGGGGGGGGGGTTGATGGGGTAGCTATGCCATTTTTCCTAAAGATTTTCATCCATATTACCGGGACCAGACATTGCATTAAAGCCGCAAGCAGTTTTAAATGGATTTTTTTCCTTTAGAAATGTTATTTTGTGCAGGGACAGTTCTAAACACGGGAAACACGTGGCACTTCACAGGCATACTTTAGACACCCCCCAGGTACAATATTTAAAGGAATATTTGACTTTTTTTTTTTCACTTTATGCATCATTAAAATGACTGCTCCCGGAAAACGTCTGTTTTTAAAACTTCTTTTTGCATTGATACATGTCCCCTGGTGCAGAACCCGGGTTCCCAAACTCTGTTTCGGACAATAACATGGATAATAGTCATTATAATTAGCACTTTAGAATCCGAACGTTCGCATCCATTGTATTTAATAGGGTTCTAATGTTCGCGCGAACTTTCGGTCCGTTCGCGGGTTCTGGTGCGAACCGAACCCGGGGGTGTTCGGCTCATCACTACTGTCTAAACTACTGGCAACAAAAGTGAGTACACCCCTAAGTGAAAATGTCCAAATTGGGCCCAATTAGCCATTTTCCCTCTCCATTGTCATGTGACTCGTTAGTGTTATAAGGTCTCAGGTGTGAACGGGGAGCAGGTGTGTTAAATTTGGTGTTATTGCTCTCACTCTCTCACTGGACACTGGTCACTGGAAGTTTAACATGGCACCTCATGGCAAAGAACTCTGAGGATCTGAAAAAAATAACTGTTGCTCTAAATAAAGATGGCCTAGGCTATAGGAAGACTGTGAACACCCTGAAACAGAGCTGCAGCATGGTGGCCAAGACCATACAGCGGTTTAACAGGACAGGTTCCACTCAGAACAGGCCTCGTCATGGTCGACCAAAGAAGTCAAGTGCACGTGCTCAGTGTCAAATCAAGAGGTTGTCATTGGGAAATAGACATATGAGTGCTGCCAGCATTGCTGCGGAAGTTGAATGGGGGGGTCAGCCTGTCAGTGCTCAGACCATACGCCGCACACTGCATCAAAATTGTCTGCGTTGCTGTCGTCCCAGAAGGAAGCCTCTTCTAAAGATGATGCACAAGAAAGCCCGCCAAACAGTTTGCTGAAGACAAGCAGACTAAGGACATGGATTACTGGAACCATGTCCTGTGGTCTGATGAGACCAATATAAACTTATTTGGTTCAGATGGTTTCAAGCATGTGTGGAGTACAGGTGAGGAGTACAAAGGCAAGTGTGTCTTGCCTACAGTCAAGCATGGTGGTGGGAGTATCATGGTCTGGGGCTGCATGACTACTAGACCATGAATGGGGAGCTACAGTTCATTGGGGGAACCATGAATGCCAACATGCACTGTGACATACTGAAGCAGAGCATGAACCCCTCCCTTTGGAGACTGGGCCTCATGGCAGTATTCCAATATGATAACGACCCCAAACACACCTCCAAGATGACCACTGCCTCGCTAAAAAAGCTGAGGCTAAAGGTGATGGACTGGCCAAGAATGTCTCCAGACCTAAACCCTTTTGAGCATCTGTGGGGCATCCTTAAACAGAAGGTGGAGGAGCACAAGGTCTTTAACATCCACCAGCTCCATGATGTCATCATGGAAGAGAGAAAGAGGAATCCAGTGGCAACCTGTGAAGCTCTTGTGAACTCCATGCCCAAGAGGGTTATGGCAGTGCTGGAAAATAATGGTGGACACACAAAATATTGACACTTTGGGCCCAATTTCGACATTTTCACTTAGACCTCTTTCACACTGGGGTGTTTTTCAGGCACTTTTGGGTTAACAAAAGCGCCTGTAAAGGGCCTGAAAAAAACCTCCCTTGCAGTCCCAGTGTGAAAGCCAGAGTGCTTTCACACTGGGGCGCTGCACTGGCAGGACGTTAAAAAATGTCCTGCAAGCAGCATCTTTGGGGCGGTGAAGGAGCGGTGTGTACACTGCTCCTCCACCACTCCTGTCCATTGAAATGAATGGGCACCGCTGAAGAAGCGCCTGCAAAGCACCTCGGCAGCGGTGCTACACGGGCGCATTTAACCCTTTATTTTCCCGCTAGCGGGGCGCTTTTAACCCTGCTAGCGGCCAAATAAAGGAATAGCGATCCTAAAATTACGGTAAAGCGCTGCTAAAACTAGCAGCGTTTTACCGTCAACGCCCGCCCGCCCCAGTGTGAATGGGCTTTTAGGGGTGTAATCACTTTTGTTGCCAGTGGTTTACACATTATTGGCTGTGTGTTGAATTATTTTGAGGGGACAACAAATTTACAATGTTATACAAGCTGTACACTCACTACTTTACATTGTAGCAAAGTGTAATTTCTTCATTTCTTTATTATATCTTTCCACTTGAAAAGATATAATACAACATTTACAAAAACGTGAGGGGTGTACTCACTTTTGTGAGATACTGTAAATACATGTTATAAATGTGGAAGGAAGGGGACACCCTGCACCGGAAGTTGCAGTTATTATGCAAGGCTCTGGATGACAGGGTGGGCTTGATTGCAGGAAAGTAAGCATCTACAAGGTTTACTTTCTTTTCTGAATGCCCAAAGTGACAGTTAAAAATGTGATGTTACATGTCCCCTCACAACAGCAATATCTTAGAATATTCTAGATCTGGAATTATCTAAGCAATTAATAAGCTAAAAATACAAGATCATTTTAGGATAACGTATTTAACTAAATAATTTATGTGAGCAGATGGAACGCATGGACAATTTATTTTTAAATTTCTGGAATGAAAGGTAAAGTTTAAGTCATTAAAGAGCTTCAAATATTCATATATACATGTGATGAAACCAAAGAGTCTTTTCTCATTTACATAACAATACTTTTAGATAAGATTTTTTCCTGCATAGTTTCTTTGTGCTTAGTATACTTTGTTAAAGATGAGTTGACATACGCCATTGTAGATGACAATGTAATCATTGTACCTTGATGAATCAGACCTCAAGTTAATTATACTATAATACATGGTGTAAAGTAATTGCTAGGAATTGAATCACTTCTGTGCTGTACAAAAAAACAATGCTATAGTACACATATTTATGAACATCAGGCAAATCTTGATACATGTATTTTGCCATCTGCAAATGACAATATGCAAAACAGATTTGGCCCAGCTGGGTTCCCCTTTGAAAAACCGGGAATACAGATGTGAGTCAACTGGCACACAATGCGGTGAAAACAAAGGTGGCACATAAACATTACAACGGCACATGATCTAACAGACCTTCCTCATCAGATGATCAACAAACCTAAAATCTGTCCCTGAAGAATCTTTCTGTATTATATGCTTGCAGCATATTTGGGTAAACATTTTCCAGTCTGCTCAAAGGTAATTTTTCTGAATTGCTCCCCAACCTCCATTGTTGCAGACTCAAATAACTTCAGTGAAATTTATGACCTAACCAGTTGCAATCTTAGACAATTCAAACTAGGCATATGACAAAAAAAAATCTGTCTTGGAGACACACCAGGATGAAGGACACAATCTCACCAAAGTAAAAGAAAATCTGCTTTTAAGCAGTTATCACCAGAACAGGTGTTCCCATCAGAAGATTCCTATAACCTCCTGTACCTATGACAACCATCAGATTTTAGAGTTCCCATCTCTTATTTTCCCATGGGGCAATGGTCACCAGCACAAATGGAGGGGTTCTAACTTTCCCCTACTCTACCCATTAAAACAAAATGTTTTGACTAGAGATAAACGTAAAATGTTAATGTAGACTTTTTTGGTAGTTGTAAATTGAGCTTGATCCTGCCCCATTCCACAGTCTGATCTTTCCAGTTGGTCATTTACCATAATAGCTGGTCTTTTTGCCCAATGGGAAGGCTCTGTATGCAGGTGGGCCAAGCATGAAAGAAAAGCAGAGATATACACATAACCTCTGTTGGTTATTAGGGCTAGACAAACAAACATATGGGGGGCTCATGACAAGTTCACCCATGGCGGAGTGTCCCATAATGCACTGCGGGGTTGCAGTGCATTGACGGCTGCTCATTGGCCAAAGCATGCACCTTCAGGCTGCATGCTTGAATAAGGGTCTGGTATGGATTTTTGGGGGGGACCCCACGCCACTTTTATTTTTATTTTGGCGTGGAGTTCCCCTTAATATCCATCCCAGACCCGAAGGGCCTAGTATGGATTGGGGGGGAGGAGGAACCCTACGCTGTTTTTTTCCTTCATTTTTCATCTATATTGCCAGGAGCCGGTAAAACATTACAGCCGTGAGCAAGTTTAAATGACATTTTTTCCTTTAGAAGGGTCATTATTGTTGCAGCACTGTTCTACACATTGCACAGATGCACCACTTTACAGGCAGACTAAGGGGACCCCCAGGCACGATATTTAGGAATATTACATTTTTATTGTTTCACTTTAAGCATTATTAATATCACTGCTCCTAAAAAAACTTTTTTTTACATTGATACATGTCCCCCAGGGCAGTACCAGGGTCCCAATACACTTTTGATGGCAATAACTTGCATATAAGCCTTTAAAATTAGGACTTTTAATTTTTCATGTTCGTGTTCCATAGACTTTAATAGGGTTTGCATGTTCGCTAGAGCTTTTTGCCTGTTCAAGGGTTTCTGGTGAGAAGCGAACCGGGGGGTGTTCGGCCCATCCCTATTGGTTATATATTGTGGATATTCAGACTTTGCTTTGCAGTGTGAATTGGGCCTTAGTATTTGCCTTAGGTCTCACATTTTTATTGGCAGAGATCAGTCATAAATTTTTCCAATAATACTAATGTTATCATAACACAGAGTAGATTTTTGTATTATCATGTAAAAAAGCAGGTTGAACAGAGAGGTGTTTACTCTAAGTGGGAAAATGAACCCAAACTTTGCATTAATCTTTTAAAACTATTGGCACTGGAACACTCTCACATAAAATAATAAACTGAGGGCTCAACTGTGCATTCTGTATGGAAAATGTTATATCATTAACAATTCATTTTTACATAGAATAAGCATATTAACACATAGAAAAATATAAATGTGTTATCTGAATAGAAAATCAATACATCCACATGCAGGGCCCTTCAGATTAATTATTTAAAGCCAGGTCCTGTCAATAAATACATAGTTTGGACTTATATATGAATATTAAACCTACTCTATGTAAACTTAATGATAGATAATCTTTATTAGCCTACACTAATTGATCCTTTATCTACAGATACAAAAAACTATTAGTTATAATCCATGGAAAAATAAGTTAAACACAACCATCAACCCTACACATTTTACAGCTCATGGAAACATCAATATATCAACAGTTCATCAGTATACAGTATTTAGGTAGATTTTAAGAGTTAACGTTTCCATCAAGGCATAATTATCAACTATATTTGACTTTATTAGACTGCATGGCAGGGTAAAAAAAACATACTCAGTTAATCTCTCTAATACATGAACATTTCTCTATGCTTTATTGTTTTAAAGACGCAAGTATAAGAAAACACCTGTTGATTTGCCAGAATTCCAGTGTGCTTCTAACAACACAGTACCTTCTGAACTAACAACCCATCCAGCCCATGTAAGCTTTAACTGCTGGACTACAGAACTCAGCCTGTCCCCTACCCATTGCTGTCTCATCATTACATACATTGATTTATTTTCCAGCAAAGCAATACTGATGATTTGACACCCACACACTGGGGGAGATTTACTAAAACTGGTGCAGCTGTGCATAGTAGCCAATCAGCTTCTAACTTCAGCTTGATGAATAAGCTTTGACAATAGGGCTGGGTTCACACTTGTCCGACAAACGCTCCGACATTGGGAGCTCATGTCGCATGACGTGTGAAAATCAATGTTTCCCTATGGGAGCCGTCTTAACTGGTCCGATACATGTCGGTCCGACTTTGAAGATGCTCCCTGTACTACTTTAGTCCGACTTTGATCCTACTTCAGCGCATTGACTATCATTGAAGTCGGATCAAAGTCGGACCGCGGTCTTGCATGATCCGACTTTGGCATGCGACTTGTGCTCTGCTGATCTTGAGGGGGAACTCCACGCCAAATTTTAAATAAAAAACCAGCATGGGTTTCCCCTCCAAGAGCATACAAGGCCCTTCGGTCTGGTCTGGATTTTAAGGGGACCCCCTACACCAAAAAACCGGCATGGGGTCCCCCCCAAAATCCATACCAGACCCTTATCCGAGCACGCAACCTGGGGGGCCGCAGGAAAAGAGGGGGGAAGAGAGAGTGGCCCCCCTCCCTCCTGAACCGTACCAGGCCACATTTCCTCAACATGGGGGGTTTGGGGCAGGGGATCGACCTGCGGCCCCACCACCCTTAAAGCACCCTGCCCCCATGTTGATGGGGACAAGGGCCTCTTCCCGACAACCCTGGCCGTTGGTTGTCGGGGTCTGCGGGCGGGGGGCTTATCGGAATCCTGGAGCCCCCTTTAAAAAGGGGCCACCCAGATCCCGGCCCCCCCACCCTATGTGAATGAGTATGGGGTACATCGTACCCCTACCCATTCACCTAGTGGAAAAAAATGTCAATAAAAAAACACACACAGGTTTTTAAAATAATTTATTAGGCAGCTCCGGGTGTCTTCTTCCGCCCCCGGGGGTCTTCTTCCGACTTCGGGGTTCTTCCGACTTCGGGGGTCTCTTCTTCCGACTTCGGGGGTCTTCTTCTGCTCTCCGGTGCCTTTTTCCTTCTGCCGGGCTTTTCCGCTAACTTCTTCAAGCTCTTTTGCTAGCGGAGAGGCCTGGTCTTCCCCGTCGTCTCCTCCCGCTCTCTGTTATCCTTCTGCTGGGCTGCTCCACTATCTTACCTTCAGCTCTTTTGCTAGTGGAGGGGCCCGGTCTTCCCGTTGCCGTCGGTGTCTTCTTCCCTCTTCTCCTCTTCGATGTTGACACGTCGCTTTCTCCCACCGTAATGCCGGGTATGCGGTGCGCAAAGATTTATATAGGCCTCTCATGACGTCACAGTCACATGCTCTGGGTGGCCCCGGAGCATGTGACTGTGGTGTCATGGGAGCATGTGGCCACCCGGAGCATGTGACTGACGTCATGAGAGGCCTATATAAATCGTTGCGGACTGCACACCCAGCATTACAGCGTGAGGAAGCATCGAGTGAACATCGAGGAGAAGAGGGAAGAAGGCGACGAAGAAGACGGGGCCCCCACTAGCAAAAGAGCTGTAAGAAGATAGCGAAGGCGCCCGGCAGAAGGCAGAAAGAACCGGAGAGCAGAAGAAGAGACCCCCGAAGTCGGAAGAAGACCCCTGAAGTCAGAAGAGACCCCCAGAGTCGGAAGAAGACCCCCGAAGTCGGAAGAGACCCCCCGAGTCTGAAGAAGACCCCTGGAGCTGTGTAATAAATTACTTTAAAAACCTGTGTAGTGTTTTTTTCCATTTTTTTCCACCAGGTGAATGGGTAGGGGTACCCCTTACTCATTCACATAGGGTGGGGGCTGGGATCTGGGGGCCCCCTTGTTAAAGGGGGCTCCTGGATTCCGATAAGCCCCCCGCCCGCAGACCCCAACAACCAACGGCTAGGGTTGTCGGGAAGAGGCCCTTGTCCCCATCAACATGGGGGCAGGGTGCTTTGGGGTGGGGGCCGCAGGTCGCCCCCCTGTCCCAAAGCACCAAACCCCCCATGTTGAGGGCATGCGGCCTGGTACGGTTCAGGAGGGAGGGGGGCGCTCTCTCGTCCCCCCTCTTTTCCTGCGGCCTGCCAGGATGTGTGCTCAGATAAGGGCCTGGTTTGGATTTTGAGGGGGACCCCTACGCCGTTTTTTCGGCTATGGGGGGTTTCCCTTAAAATCCATACCAGACCGAAGGGCCTGCTATGCTCCTGGAGGGGAACCCATGCCAGTTTTTTATTTAAAATTTGGCTTGGAGTTCCCCCTCAAGATTCATACCAAAACACAGTGCCTGGTATTGGCAGGGATCCAAGTCAGATCCGCGTTCATTGAAAGTCGGACATATGTCAGCTTCAAGTCGCAGGGCAAAGTCGGATCCAAATTAGGACGGCTGTCGTGTCGCACAAGTGTGAACCCAGCCTCAAACCTGGAAGCTGATTGGTTTCTATACAGAGCTGCACCAGATTTTGCACGCTCTAGTTTTAGTAAATAACCCTCAATGTGTGTGTAGCGCCCTCCCCAAAAGGTTGGGACACTATTTAAAATTTAGAGGGATGTCTGAGCCAGTAGATCGGGCTCAGACTGTTGAATTACATTTAAATTTGCCTCTGTTCTAGTTGTGGTTTGCCCGATAACAATTCCCCTTATTGCCTGTAGGTGGCGTTACCACTTTAGGGCACCTGTTGGAACACGGGCAAACCATGATGCATTGAGTGGCCCTTCTCAGCAGTGGGAGCGGTCGCCCCGCTGTGCCTGCTCGGAGGGGATACTTAAGGGGCAGACGCCATTGATCGTTGTTCGTTTTTGCCTCGTGGCCCTCCGGGCTCAAGGTATGTGTGTGTGATCCTGGTCTCGGGCCGCATTGGTCCGAGGCTGCATTGCTATCTAGTAGGCCAAGCTAGTCTGGCTGGGGCCTACATTCGGAGAGGAGATCCCAAGCTGTCCGTCCAAATGGGGAGGAAGCTATCTTATGAAGGAGACCAGGGGAGGACCTGCCCTGGAGGAGACCGGCAAAGTGCTGCTGTCTCGGGTGAGGCCTGGCAACTTTATTAAGGAGGGACCCACTATACTACAAGCCCTGCAGTTCGCCGGATCGACCTAAAGGCTCTTAAACTGTACGGCTGGAAGTTTGGGACTTTGAAATCCTGTGGCAGAGGATTCCTGGACTATCCATTCTCTCAAATTTAAAAGGTCTGTGGCAGAGACTTTGTTCACTTTAAAAGGTCTGTGGCAGAGACCCAATTCACCTAGGGCAGTCTGTGGCAGAGACTGCCTTGTTGCTGATTCGTGAGTCATCCAGGCTGCTAGGCCATGTGAGAGGGGACTATCTGGGTGACCAATACCCACTCCAACATTGAGAGTGGTGAGTGACTTTGAACTGACACCTTTGCAGTTGTATGGAAAGTGCCTGAACCTTCCCCTGCTTTTCTCTACCTCCTATTTTCTCTTGAAGTTTACTGCATGAGGAAATAAAGCCTGACTGTTGAAGGTTTTATATCTGTGTGGACAGTGCATTTAATACAGACTTTCCTACCCGGACAACGAAGCTGAAGAGGTAACGTGCAAAACACAAAACTAACCAGCAGCTCCTACGGGGGTAGTACTACATGTGTAAGGAAAAGGGCTCTTGAGAGATGTAGCTCTGGGAGTGTGCTTATGTCAATAAAAACTGACCAACCAACAGCGGCACTGCAAGAATTGTATATGCCTGTTGATAATGGTGTAGGGAGTAATAAAAGCTGTCTCTCACTACAGGAACAGGGTGAAAGTAACAATGAATGCTGATATATGATCTAGATGGGTGAAGGAGGATTGTGGGTAAACATGAACAGCCTGTTTTTCCATAGTTATATTAGTCTTGTAAAAAAAAGTACTCTTTGTTACTCATACATCCCTTACCAAAGTGAGATCATGTTTTTTTTTTCTCTCTCTTGAACTGAATTCTGTAACATTGTGATTCAATAAATTAGGATATCATCATGATACAATGATTGGGGGTCAATGTATCAATGTTTTCACCAACGATTTACGCAACTTTCAATTCTATTAAAAACATGTGAATCTTGGGCAGAACTTGTAAAACACAACCTACTGTGTTGTAATTTAAGTTGGAACTTTAACCAAAACAGTTTTGTGTGTTTCAAATGGACTGAAAAAAAGATAGAACCTTGTTAGGCCTTATTGCTGCCTATGCCAAATATCACTGTAACAGGAAGTTCGAGGAAATCTTCCTTATAAGGATATACAAAAGCAACTGAAACTTTAATTAATTTTTTTTGCCAAAACTTTTGTTTGTTATCACAATGTTGGACCTGCTAGTGAGCTTTTGGGTGCAGTAGCAATTTTTTATTCACCTCATATGCAGTACCTTGTAAAGAAAATTTGTAAGTTCTGTATATAATTGTATTCTGGTTTGTATGTTTGCACACTCATTGTGCACACAGCACTAATAATGTTTTTACATGTTTGCATTCTTTCAAGTCCTGATTAGATTTAGCCTGCCTATGTTACGCCCCTTGTTACCATACAAGTACAATTGTAATATTAATGTGATACCTACGTAACCATGTGTATAAAAACCTTCAATTGCGTCAAAATAAACAGAACAGATATTTGGAAAGATGCAGAGTGTGTCTTTTGTGTCTGTTCCCTACTGCAGTAGTTATTATTAATTTGGAACCACTAATCAATATGAGGTTGGGAGTTGCCTATCTATAAAATATCCAGAACACCTTAGCTACATATTTTAGGTGCATTTTTATTAGTTAGTCGTTTTAAAATATTATATATGCAGTATAAATTTTTGTACTCAATTATTTCTTTTACTGTGCCACACTTAAACAAAATGTCATTAAGAAAATAAACAAATAAACTTTTACTGTGCTCCCAAAACGAGCAAGTCCAGTGTTCTAATTTCAGCATACAGAAGTATATAAGACACAAACATTTGATTTCAGAAAAGAGGCACTTCCTTTTTCAAGTTCTACATACTGTACACAATGACAGCAAAGAGACTTGGGGCCGGTTCACACCATGAATCACACAGGAATGCACTGTGCATTCCTGTGTGATTCACATGCAATGCAGGTGCAGTTAGATTTCAGCCTATTCATTTGAACGGTTTGAAATCACACCGGACTGCACCAAAATGAGTGCATGCACTACTTTACAAAACGTACTGCTGTACCATGTAATCCAGTGCAGACAAACGCATTGCGTTTGCGACCTGTGTTTGGGGTGTCGTTAAGTTCACACTGACAACTGCTGCAAATGGCAGGTGCAGTGCATTTTGAATGCGGTGAAGGAAGCGCGCACAAGGTCCCGGTGTGAACTGGCCCTTAACCTCCCTGGCGGTATGATTCTTTCTGGAATTATGTACCAAAAGCGGTACAATTATTTTGCATGAAAATTTGGTGTTATGTATTATAGGCTTCGATTCTTAGTAATTACTTACTTAAACCTGAGCAAACCAGAGTCTAGTAAACATCCCGGGTATGATAAATATGAAACACAAAATTATAAATTATAATATAATGAATAACTATAAAAAATTATAAAAAATAGTAATCTAATTATAATAAAAATTATTCAATAATGTAATCAAATCAAAAACACTGAAATTTGCTCAGTTGCAGAATTGTCGCTGTCATTAGATTTAGTGTTTGATGACGAATTTCCCCACAAATCGCTATCGCTCAATTCTGCGAGTGATTCTAATTTATTATCGCTGCTTTCTAGCTGGTCTAAAACCACTTTTGACATAAAGGGACACTTTTTAGTTGCTATGGACAATCTCCAGTTTACGGGCAGAAAGAACGATTTTTATTATATAAAAGTGCATGCAGGACACTGGGCAGACCACTAGGGACAAAGGGGGTGTGTAATTATTACATACAGTACTGTAATCTGCAAGATTACAGTATACTGTATGTATACTGTGTGTTTACCTTTTTGAATTTGCCGCCCAGTTCCGCTCCCATGCGCCGCTGCGGCTCGCAGGGAACGGAACTAGGAAGTCAGATGGGGTCGAAAGTGCCGACACTCGCCGGAGGTCTCGCTGGCGATCACAGCAGAGGACATCATCGCTGGATCGCCAGGAGAAGGTAGGGAAACTCCGCTGCGGGCTCTGCAATGTCTACCCCGAGCGTGACTCTGGGTTACCGATCCTAGCATAAAAAAACAACCCCGAGTCACGCTCGGGATTACCGCTAGGGAGGTTAAGGGTTGTTTTACTTTCTTTTCAACTCTGATTTTATTAAAAAAAAAATCAAATTTACATAACAAAAACATTATCCACATATCATAGGTAATAATAAAAAAAACATACCACTTTACAAATATGTATTGCAGACAAACGCATTGCGTTTGCGACCTGTGTTTGGGGTGTCGTTAAGTTAACACTGACAACTGCTGCAAATGGCAGGTGCAATGCATTTTGAATGCGGTGAAGGAAGCGTGCACAAGGTCCCGGTGTGAACTGGCCCTTAAGGGTTGTTTTACTTTCTTTTCAACATTGATTTTATTCAAAAAATTTCAAATTTACATAACAAAAACATTATCCACATATCATAGGTAATAATAAAAAAAAATACCACTTTACAAATATGTATAAACATATACAACAACCAGCAGGAGCCCCTACACAAAGATAAAAAGAGAGAAAAAAAAAGCACTAGGGACAGTCTACTCATAAATAAACGCCTTATCTTTCTTCGTCCAACTAGATAAAATATATAGTTTCCTTCTCCCTATCTTCAACTCCCACAGTGGTGTTAGATATATCACACAGAACACAACACTAAACAAAACAAAAAAAAGGGGGGTGGATGGGGGGAAGCTAAATAGCGGAATAGAGGAAATAGCTGAAAATAAAAATAAATAAAATATAAATAAAACAACCAGAACTAGGCACTCAGACCGAAATCACCTCGCTCAGCCCAGCTCTGAACCAGGTTCAGGTCTTACCGCCGACCCATATATGGATCCTGCAGTTCAAGGGATTTCCTTAACACCTTCCAAGGGAGCCAGATTTGGCAAAATTGTTCATAGGTGTCCAATTCCTGTGACAGGAGAGTCTCCATCATCTCGATATGGCTCATCTCTGAAACCCACTCAATCAACGATGGAGCATACGCCGACCGCCAATGGCGCGGTATAATCGCTCTTGCAGCTGTCAGCCAATTCCTTAAAAATAATTTTTTTTTTTTTCTTTTCACAAGATTTTATTGGGTGAATAATAGCACATAGTACAGCATAGTAAAAGAATAAGCATCTGAACTTGTTAACAATGATAATTGAGTTAGAGTACATTTTACAGAAGAATATGGTATCCATATAATTGTGAACAAAACATTTAATTTGTGCAAGTAGTTAGAAAATATTTCACCATTTTTATACGAACATGCTAGATGTTAAGGTGAATATATTCAATTTAGGTAATGAGGGGTGTAACGGCACCCCAGTCTCAAGGGGTATTAACGCCGTTTACGATGTTCCCTCTCCTAGACACACATCCACTCGCTACCGATATCCACAGCTAAACGACCCTTTCCTATAGGAGCCGAACCCTCTGGAAGAAGACGAGACGCACTCTGTCTCTTCTGTAGTAGGAATGACTTTATTATTGACAAACATTGTAACTTTATACACAATTCAGGGCACATGATTTAACATGAACAAGGGCCCAGCTCCACCCACACATCCCAAAACTCAACACCTCATCCTGACGTCTGCTAGGCTTCAAAAGATCCCAACACAATAGAATATACGATCTCCAATACACATCTTCACACAAAGGGTTGGCAGCCAGTCTGTCTGGCGACAACAGGTTCTAAACCCTTTACATCTTAAATCCCTTTGTATTGTAAATCCCAGTCTGCCTTTACAATACACACAAGTATAGGGTTAATTACTTCTATTCACACCAGACCTTCCCAAGTCATACTGAACAATAGAATGCAAATTACCTTAATTCCTCACAGCCATGATTACACAAAGTCAGGGCTGTCGGTGATGATATTAGCATCTAAGAGTATGTGTCTAAACATCATGAAGGCGTCACTTTCCAATTAACCTGTTGAGGTCATAATCAAACAGTAGAGAGTTCTTTGCAGGTATCCTGGGGAATATGGTGGATGAATATTACAGACCCAATCTAGATAAAATGTATGTACAGCATTGAATATGGCCATCATAGACCATATTGGGGTTTTCATTCACCCTGTGCCCCTAATAGAGACACAGGGTGATTGACACATAAGAGCCATTGGGGAAGCTGGCGCAAGGGTATTTCATACTTCCTAAGCGATTCTGAGTTCCCCGGGCCTTCCCGTTACAAGGGGGGTAAGGAAAAAATAAATAAAAAGAGGAGGGGGAATAAAACAAACAGGGGTGGGGAAGGGGGGGATTGCATATTTATGAAATTAGGACTCATAATGTAGAATTTTTTTCCAAGACTTGTGTGTGAGTTATTTTCCTTAGAAATGGAGTCTGTTACTGTTTGATAATTGATTTATAAGACTGAGATTTTTTAAAAACTATCCAATTATGCCATGTTGCAGAAAATTTACAATTTTTTTCCTGAGATATGCTTATAAGTTCCTCAATTTGTTCTATGCTATTTTTTCTCCTGAACCATTCAGCTTTCATTGGAATGTTGTTTGAGCGCCAATGACAGGAGATACAATGACATGCTGTGTTTACCATAAACATAGGTAGTGACTTCAGGTATTGTTTTCTGGGGATGGAGTTGAAATGTAGAAGGTATTGTGCTGGATTAAAGCTTAATTTTTCTGAAGTGATAGAAATAATGGTTTTGTGTACTGATTTCCAGAAGCTTTGAATTGAGGGGCAAGACCACCAAATATGTAGCATTGAGCCTTCCTCCTGTTTGCATCTCCAACAACTGTCAGAGATTTGGGGAGAAAATTTATGTAGAATGGTAGGGGTTCTATACCATCTGGTGAGGATTTTAAAACCACTTTCCTGGGTGGCTACATTTAGGGATCCTTTGTGTGCCTACATGTATATTTTTCCCCAATTTTCCTTTGTTAGTTTGATATCTAGGTCCCTTTCCCAATTTTGACATGACATGCTGGAGAAGTCTGTTATCCCTTTGAATAGTGAGTTGTAAATGGTTGAAATGATATGTCTGTGTGGGTTTTTTTTTTGTACATAGGTCTTCTACCATCGTAAGGGGTTTTCATCCAGGAGTGGATCGTCTCTCTTTTGGTCAGAACGTGTCTAATTTGATTATAGTTCCATTGTGGGATTAGAAATGGTTTAATGTCTTTATGTAAGTCGTCTCTAGTTTTCAGTTTTTAAAGAAATGTTTGGTCAAAATTTCTTTGTGAGGCCAGCTATGTGTTAGAAAGTTTTTCTCCAGACCTGGGGGGAAATCTGGGTTGTTTCTTAGTGGTGTGAGAGGGCTTTGCCAAGGTGATGTGTTGATGGTTTTGAAGGTGTTATGAAAGATTTCTAGTGTGGGACGTATGAGATGATGTGATTTGATGTATTTTGAATGATATTTGGGGTGAATGCAAGGTAGAGACTTTATCTCTTGGGGGAACTGTATTTATTCCAATGTCACCCAGTCTTTTACTGTTTGGTGTATGTTCCAGTCCACTATCCGTGTTAAAAGAGTTGCTTGATGGTATTTCCTAAGATCAGGTAATGCTATTCCACCTTTGTTTTTGGGTAAATTTAATCTAGTAAATTTGATTCTGTGAGGTTTGCCCCTCCAAATAAAGAGGGAGAATGCCTTTCGAAAGGATGTAAAAAAATAAGATGGCAGTCTAATGGGAATTGTTTGCATGACATATAGGAATCTAGGTAGTATTGTCATCTTTATTAGTGAGGCTCTCCCAAACCAAGATACATTTAAAGAGTTCCATCTCTTTAGGTCTTCATGAGATTCTTTTAGTATGGGTATGTAGTTTAGTTGATAGAGGTTGTTTAGATTTGAGGGAATTTCAATTCCTAGATGCGTAATATTTTGTTTGGCCCAAATGAATGGAATGTTTTTTTACATAATTCTACTGAACTTGAGGGTAATGTGATGTTAAGGGCGTTGGATTTGGAATGGTTGATTTTTAGATTTGATAGTAGATGGAAGTGCTCTAGGTCCTGAAGGAGGTTAGGTAAGGATATATGGGGTTCTGAGAGGAAGAGAAGCATGTCGTCAGCAAATGCTGCAATTATATATGTATTATTTTGGATTTCAATCCCCTTGATGTCTTTGTTGGATCTGATTTTGTTTAATAAAGGTTCTAGAGTTAGAACAAATAATAGTGGGGATAAGGGGCAGCCCTGTCTGGTGCCCGTTTCGTAAGCTGAAGGCATTTGACAGGTGGCCTCTAATGCGGACCCGTGCTGTTGGGTTAGAATATATTGCTTTGTCAAATTCTGGGCCTGAAATTCGTTCTTCAAGTTCTTGGGCTATGTTCTCTGATATTTGGGGTGTTTTGCTCTTTTATCTGAATCATGCAGGCATTTGGGATTGGATGGAATGTTATATAGGGTTTGGTAATAGAGTTCGAACTGTTTTGCAATCTCCTCTTTCGAGGACTGTGATTTACCTTGCTTATCACTTATTTGATGTATAGTTGCAGTCATTTTCTTATTCTGGACCACTTTTGCAAGCAGTTTTCCACTCTTATTTCCTTGTTCATAGTAAATCTTATGTCTTAGTATATATTGTCTTTTGGTTTTCATGTTTAATTCTTCCGCAAGGAGTTTTCTCGCTTTTGTTAAGTCCTCAAATGTTGAGACCGCAACAGTTCACGACACCACCCCATAACAATTGCAGGACACCACCCCATAAAAATTGCAAACATTTACGCCCCAAACTCAAAGCAGGTAGCCTTTTTCCGCAAAATTAAAGACTTATTAATGACTTTTGCCTCAGGCATTATCATCCTAGGAGGGGACTTCAATATTCCGTTAAATCTCATTATAGATACCTCGAATGGGGCATCGAGTCTTCCTTACAGAGCACTGAAACAAGTTAAAATCCAGTTGCAGGAATTAATGTTACATGACACCTGGAGAACTCTAAACCCTCTGTCAAGGTCACCTGTGGCCAGGTGACAGATGCACACCGTAGGGGGACAGGAGTGCACCGCAAGGTAGTGAACCCTATGGCTGGCTTCTGCGGATAGGAAACTGGGTGGTTGTGGAAAGTGGGACCAGAGGAGCACAACCGGGATCCTAACGGAAGCTAGAGCCAAGATTCCCCAGGGCGCGGAGTCTAAGACCCAGCAGGTCTTCTCCAGAGCCTCTAGTGGTGAGGATGTTATGCTGCAGGCTGGGACCAGGTCACGGCCCCTGGAGTTTCCTAGCTCACGCCCCGTGGATAAGGGGAAAAGAGGGGAAGCAGCAGCACAAGATATGAGAGAAACGAATAACAAGCTGAAGGTCAGGGGCCACAAGCAGACAAGGATAACGAAAGAACGAGCCGAAGGTCAAGGGTCACGAGCAGACAGGGATAGTTGGGGACAAGCCAAATGTGTAACAGAGAGACAGACGTAGCACACGGCAGGCAGGAACCCAAACACACAATGCCTAACAAACACGTTGATCAGCAAAGCAGGCTTGCAGTGCACAGGTTAATATAGTGTTCTGTGATAGGACCTGGGGTGGAGTCAGGCTGGGAGGCGATTATAAAGGAAGCCAGGTGAAAGGGTTCTGGCCTCTAAGATGAACACATGGGAAGGAAGGTAAGCTAACAGAAAAACACTACTGCATATCCATGACAGTACCCTCCCTCTTATGGGCCCTCCCCCGCCTGGGCCCAGGCTTAAAGGGAAATCTCTGATGAAACCTCCTCAACAGATGAGGTGCAGCGACATCAGATGCAGCGATCCAAGACGCCTCCTCAGGACCAAAACCTCTCCAATGCACAAGGTACTGAAGAATGCCTCTGCAGAGCCGAGAATCCAGAACTTGTCTAACCTCGTACTTAAGATTATCCTCAGAGACCGAAAACGAGGTAGGGAGATGACAAGAAGATCTATTGAGGACCAAAGGCTCTCTAGGAATAAGCAAGGGCATGAGAGGATCAACAGGAATCTGAGGAGGGTCCCCTAGACCCTTAAAGGGGAACTGGTCATCTTGCACAGGACCATCAGACTGGGCAGATGTCAGTGGAACCCTGAAGTCAGGTTGGTTAGAAGGTGACATGTCGCCGGAGTCAAGCTGAATAGCTGAAGGACAAGCAGAATGTCCGGAACAAGAAAAAGTAGGAGGCTCACTGGGCATGGGCTGGACTGGCATAACTAGTACAGAGGCAGAGTGAATAGCTAAATCAGGTGTAGCGACTACCTGAATCGCATCGCAAGACGTAGCGACTGCAGGACTTGTAGACAAGCTAGCCTGGCTGTGCGTCCAAGGGTGGTTAGGGACAGAGAAATGTAAATGGTTATGCAACCTGGAATGAATGACCGGCTCAGGTTCACAGGGGGCAACCTTGGGTAGGCAGGACGAGGAACAGGAGGGACCCCAAGCCAGGATCTGTCCAGTAGTCCAGTCCACATGAGGAGAATGGAGCTGTAACCATGGGAGACCCAAAATTATAGGCGTTGAGGCCTTGTGTAAGATAAGGAAGGATATCCACTCCTGGTGGAGTGTCCCTACCGACATCCTAACAGGGAGGGTCTGGAAGTGGATAGGTCCCCCTGGGAGAACAGTACCATCAATCGCCAAGATCACCAATGGCGTGGTGAGGGGCAAAAGAGTAAGTCTCATGGACGATGCGATTTCCCAGTCCATGAAATTACCAGCGGCTCCGGAATCCAGATATGCTGAGACCGAATGAGAAGAAGCACCAACATGAAGGAACACAGAAAGCAGAAGACGAGAAGGGGAAGGTGATATTTCTGGGTCCAATACTCCACTTTCCAGATGAAGTGGACCCGAACGTTTTTCTGGACAAAGAGAGCAAGTGTCACGAAAATGACCTTTGCCCCCACAGTAAAGACACAGACCAAGAGTTCTGCGCCTAGCACGTTCCTCGGGGGATAGCCTAGTCCGACCCAGCTGCATGGGTTCCTCAGCTGGTAGGAGATGCTCTAAGGGTCGAAGAGAGGGGAGCTCAGGCTGACTAAGAACCAAGGAGTGCTGGCGTTGCTTTTCTAAGGTCCTCTCCTGAAAGCGAATATCGATCTGGTTACACAGGGAGATAACGCCGGCCAGATCAGTGGGGATGGTTCTTCCTGCTAATTCATCCTTCACTCTATCAGACAGGCCATGCAAAAAGGTTGCGACTAAGGCCTCATTGTTCCAGCTCAACTCAGCCAACAGTATGCGGAAATGAAGGGCATACTGTCCCACAGAAGCAGACTCTTGGCAGAGACGTAAAAGGGCGCTGGCCGCTGAAGAGACACGAGCCGGTCCTTCGAAGATATTCCGAAAAAGTTTCAAGAAGCCAGACAGGCTAGAAACCACTGGATCATTCAGTTCCCACAGAGGGGCTGCCCAGGCTAAAGCTTCACCAGAGAGGAGGGAAATGATATAAGCTACCTTAGCCCGATCAGACAGGAAGTTTTGGGGCTGGAGATCAAAATGAATTGTGCATTGGCTGAGAAACCCCCTGCAAGCTTTGGAGTCCCCAGAGAAATGGGACGGAGCTGACAGTTGTAGTGAGTGTGTGGCTGCGACTGGTGCAATAGATGCAGCCGCTGGTTGTATTTGAGGTTGCGGATTCAGGGTTCCCAAGGAGGCCTGAAGCTGCTCGAAGTGAGAAGCGAGATCCTGGAGGAATCGCATCACCTGAGTCTGATTCGATTCCTGGGTTTCAAGTCTGCAAACAATGCCCTGCAATGGATCATCCGCGGGGAGCGGGATGTCAGCCGGGTTCATGGCTGATCAAACTGTCAAGGTCACCTGTGGCCAGGTGACAGATGCACACCGTAGGGGGACAAGAGTGCACCGCAAGGTAGTGAACCGTATGGCTGGCTTCTGCGGATAGGAAACTGGGTGGTTGTGGAAAGCGGGACCAGAGGAGCACAACCGGGATCCTAACGGAAGCTAGAGCCAAGATTCCCCAGGGTGCGGAGTCTAAGACCCAGCAGGTCTTCTCCAGAGCCTCTAGTGGTGAGGATGTTATGCTGCAGGCTGGGACCAGGTCGCGGCCCCTGGAGTTTCCTAGCTCACGCCCCGTAGGATAAGGGGAAAAGAGGGGAAGCAGCAGCACAAGATATGAGAGAAACAAATAACAAGCTGAAGGTCAGGGGCCACAAGCAGACAAGGATAACAAAAGAAC
Organism: Rana muscosa; assembly: GCA_029206835.1. Taxonomy (NCBI): domain Eukaryota; kingdom Metazoa; phylum Chordata; class Amphibia; order Anura; family Ranidae; genus Rana; species Rana muscosa. The sequence goes on from CM055127.1 coordinate 77,497,663, forward strand.
GAGCCGAAGGTCAAGGGTCACGAGCAGACAGGGATAGTCGGGGACAAGCCAAATGTGTAACAGAGAGATAGACGTAGCACACGGCAGGCAGGAACCCAAACACACAATGCCTAACAAACACGTTGATCAGCAAAGCAGGCTTGCAGTGCACAGGTTAATATAGTGTTCTGTGATAGGACCTGGGGTGGAGTCAGGCTGGGAGGCGATTATAAAGGAAGCCAGGTGAAAGGGTTCTGGCCTCTAAGATGAACACATGGGAAGGAAGGTAAGCTGACAGACAAACACTACTGCATATCCATGACACTCTCAAGCTAAAGACTTTACTTACTTTTCCAATGTTCATCAAAAATACTCGGGAATTGACTACTTTTATATAACACAACCCGATCTAACCCTACTGAAAAATTCAACAATAGAAACCATGACTATATCGGGCAATCATCCAATTACCATGACATTGACCTTTCCAGAGAAAAGCACTATTACTAAAACATGGAGACTTAATACTACCATACTGAAAGACCCTATTGATGTACTAGAGCTCAATGACACACCGAAAGATTACTTTTCGCGCAACGAAAATGAAGAGACCTCATCACTTACACAATGGGAGGCACACAAATGTGTCATTAGGGGGGAAAATTAGATCACTGATAGAACATATCCACAAACTAGAAATAACGCCTTTTTTAATGCTTTTATAAGAGCCGGGTAAGATAGATAGCAAAGTAATTTGTGGCGTGTTGGGGATAATTACCCCCGTTGCAAGAGTATGAAGCTGGAGTATCGTATCCCAAACATTATGTACAGATGGACATTCCCACCAGATATGCAATAGCGAACCCTTAGTGGAGTGGCAACCCCAACAAAGGTCTGAGACATTTGGATATATCCAATGAAGCAATAACGGGCATCTATACTAACGAGAAAGAAGCTTGAAATTCATCTCATGTGCCTTAGTTGCTGACAACATACTATGTGTAAGATAAATGCTTTTTCCCATTCCTCTGATTTAATTTGGATGTTCACTTTGAAATAGGATTTTTACTTTGATTGTGAAAACTTGAATGTGGTGAAAATTCACTTTGAAAAGAATGCCCAATCCCATTTAAGGAAAAATAGATAAATACAAACAGTATTTTTCCTGCACATGATTGGAAGATGGAAGATAGCAGAGCTTTACCTGATTCACTAAGCTGAAGGGCAAATTACCCTGCAAAATAATCATACTATTTGCCTTTAATAAACCATCCCAATACTGTATGTAGTACAAGTAACAAGCCAATTCATAGACAATACAAAAGAATGAGTTTACTGAGGTTATCGGTATGCACAATGTATGTAGCTCTTAATAAAGGATGTATCATTCCTCTGAAACATTTGCTTTCTTTGTATATTTCTGTGTCTGTAATTAAAATACTAGACTTGCTGCTTTTGTAAGGGCATTAAAGCGTTTGTTAACCTACAAAAAAAAGATCCTGTTCCTTTAAAGCATGAAAAAAACACAGTGCCTGTGCTGTGTAATTTGGCCCCTTCTATCATCTGGAATACCTGGCTGATCCTGCCTGGTTCTGCCCTCCCCCCTGTAAACTGACCACGGTTTATCATGGCTGCTGATCCCTGACACAGTGGTCTGTTTACGTGCCTCCGTCATCCGCAGCTCTCCTGTCCTCCTCTGTTCTCTCTCCCTCCTCCCTCACTGTCTATCTGCTCTTGTGTCAAGTGCCCGTCCCCTCCCCTCCTGCCGCTGCAATTACTTTTAAAATCTTATATAATCCTGTGTGTTTGCTAATGATCAGTGCTCCTGTCTGTGTTTTATTAAAAAAATGCCGGCTAAATCTGATTTCAGAACGCCACTCAGTGCTCACGTGTCCGACCGGGTCTCTCCTCCTCTCATCCCGACTAACATCAGCGGGGCAATTATGGCCCCGCCCGCTGCAGCTATCAGACGGGAAGAGGAGAGAACTGGCTGGTCACGTGAGTGCCGAGCGGCACTCTGAAATCAGGTATAGCCGGCATTTTTTTTATTAAACACAGAGACAGGGGCACCTATCATTAGGAAACACACAGGATTATATAAAGTTAAATAATTGGGTTAACAACCTAATTTGTGTCTGTTGAGTGAATTTTTACCATTGTGGAGTTCCACTTATCTGTACAATCTATTTTATACTAGTTTACACTAAACTAAACCCAATATTCCACTGCTGTACCTAAGCAAGTTCAAAGCACGTGCCCAATTATCTGCATGTCTGCCAACCAAATCTTTACCTGGCAATAGTCACTAGGTCAAGCTGTTACTGCTGCAGTCCCTGTCACACCATTTACCAAATCAAGCTAGGAAATTGGACAGATATACTTGTGGATTTCAGGAGAAACTCTTTTAATATTTATTTAAAGGTCTAAAAGGAAAAGCAATGCTTATTATTTTTCTTTTCTTTTTGAAAGTGTTCATCAGTGTGTGCCTCCATAAAAAGAAATATTCTTTGTGGTGGTGGTGCACTCTTTTGTTATCTTACTTGTATTTTTTGTGGTAGAAGTAGCCTATATGGCTATGTTTACATTTTCTACTATGTTGTGTACTCAATAAAAGTGGCACTGTGTTGCCTTTTACCCACATTTTTACTAGATTTTTCTGGCTAAAAAGTCCAAGGAGGCTGCCCCATTTGCACTCTTATGTCACGTACACACACACACTATATTAATTGGCATTTATAGATCTGCCGAGCTATTCTTGCTAGTTGTAAGCATCAGGCTCTTTCCATATGTGGAGCGTATCCCGGCAAGAACATCTTTTCCTTGATACTCTTTGAGCAGCAGGTAGGAATTCCACTTTGCGAACACTGAATATATTGTTCTTCTTATATGAATATATATTCTTTGTGCTTCTTCTATAACAATAAGAATAATTCTTTTTGTGTACCAATTAGACCACACATGTAGCTTCTTCCACCATACTATATACATGAATTGGCAACCTCTGAGCAACATTTTGCTGTCTTGGATTCCTTTTCGAGGTACTCCTTTCCAATCTTTGGTTTCTAATTTCTGATCGTGATGTGCATGAAGGGCAAACTATGCATTTTTTAGTCAAATAAAGTTTTTTTAAATTGTATATTTTTTAAATTGTATACATTTTTATGTATCTCATTCCAGACAGTGAGATTTGTCCCAAGTGCGTGTAAAAAATCTTCCCATTTTGTTCATCCTGACGAAGCCTCACGGCGAAACGTGTCGATGTTCAAGGGACTTCCTATTGAGATATACATTGTATGGTTTTTAATCCTTGTTTAACATTTATGTGACATTAAAGTATTTTTTCTATTCCAATTTTCGTGTGTTGCCTACAAAGTCCGACCCTTGTCTTACTCCTACTGAGTAGATAAAAAAAAATTCGTCACGTACACACCATCGGACATTCCGACAACTAGGCTTGTGCAATTCGTTTCGTAACGAATCGAAATTCGTCCGAATTTAGCAACTTTCGGACATTCGGAAGCATTCGAATTTCCGAACAAAGCAATTACGAATAAAACCGAATCCGAAATAAATTATATCGCAAATAGCGAATGCCCGAATGTCTTCGGCATAATTCGTTATGAAAAAATTTACAAATGTACGAATCCATTCGAAGCACAATAACACTCTGCTCTGCTCTCTGCTTCTCCCTCACCATGCTGAACTCCCTCTCAAAATGGTGTACAGGGGCGGAGGCTATAGCCACATGTAAAAAACAAAAGTAAAATACGAGATTTCGAATCCATTCGAAGCACAATAACACTCTGCTCTGCTCTCTGCTTCTCCCTCACCGTGCTGAACTCCCTCTCAAAATGGTGTACAGGGGCGGAGGCTATAGCCGCATGTTAAAAACGAAAGTAAAATACGAGATTTAGAATCATTACAAATAACCGCTATGTATTTAGAAAAGTACAAATCCATTCGAAGCACATTAGGCATAATAGGCAGCGTCGTTGTGAGAGAGACACAGAAAATTACGAATCAACGAACCCAAAAACGTTACGAAAGTAGGAGTTGTGTCCAGAATCAACGAAAAACAATGTACTCTACCGAAAGTACGAATTAGTCCGAACACGAAAAATCCCGTCTAGCAAAATTACGAACGATTACGAATCAACAGGACCGAAAAGAAACGAACCGAAACGAAACAAATTTTTCCGTTGTGCACAAGAAACAAACCGAAACTAAACAAATTTTTCCGTTGTGCACAAGTCTACCGACAACAAAACTGTGTTTTTGACGGATTTTCGCTCATACTTGTCTTGCCTACAAACGGTCGCACAAATGTTGCTTGGAAATTCCGATGGTCAAGAACGCGGAGACGGAGAACACTACGACGAGCCGAGAAAAATTAAGTACAATGATTTTGAGCATTAATCAAATTGGTTCCGAGCATGCGTAGCACTTTTGTGCGTCGGAAATGGCTACACGCGGTCGGAATTTCCGACAAGAACTTTTCTTGTTGGAAAAATTGAGAACCTCCTCTCAAACATTTGTTGACAGAAATTCCGACAGCAAATGTCCGATGGAGCCTACACACAGTCGGAATATCCGACCAAAAGCTCACATCGAACATTTGTTGTCCGAAATTCCGATCATGTGTATGCGGCATAATGCATGTTCTTTTTTTTGTGGCATAAGTTCTTGCATATCTCTCTTCCTCAACCGCCTATAGCAAATGAAAATTGATGTTAACAAATCGACCTATATTTTAGTCCAAGCCATCTTCTCCACATGTAATGAGCTAGTGTGTATTACAACTACTGTTCTTCTCCAACCTTTTTCTTCTTTGCTATTTTCAACAGATTTATTCATCTGAAATACCGGTAAGTGTCACTTTTACATAAATATTCGGTAACACGCTTGTTTTCCTTTGAAGTCTGCTTCTTTTCATTCAGTGACTAGACACGTATGATTCTGCAGAGTATGACATTTTGTCCTATTTGCCAGAAGTACTCCATCACTCCATGCCTATCCAGTTCATTATATCTAAGTCTTCTAAGTTTAAGAAATAGTACACTTTCCGTAATGTATTTTCTGAACACTCAGTTCTTATATATTTACTGTAGTACCTTGACAGCATTACTCTGTGACCTGCTGAAGTCCACTACTAGTCTTCTTAGCGCTAGGCAGATTTTACTATTCCTGTGATATATTTCTAGCTATTTTCATGGTGTATTTATTGCACAGCTGACTTCAAAATAATTAAAATATTAAATATACGTATATCCAAACCCCCTTTTTAGCACTTTGCATACATTGATAGCTACATGTGTAAAAATTAGTTGCCATGGTAATAAATGGAAATTTTGATTTAATTTATTTCAGTAAAGCCTGAATCTTCTGTTGCCTTTCTGGAATGCATCTTCACTTTTCAAAGGTCCTCCATTTCAGTAAGCGCTTACATGCCTCTGTATCAAGATATGTAGACAGCAACCTATGCTAGGCTTTCCCAATGGAAACATTAGGTAGATATAGTGTATTAAGAACATTGTGCTAACATTTAACAATGGCTTCATCAGTGCGCAAACCTGTAGTCCTGCAGAGAACCCAACAAGGAGATGGCCCAACAAGCCCAAATGGCTTTTGGGCTTGTGTCAACAGACTTTGGACTGGCGTCAATATCATTAATTTGGCATTTAGTTTCAGATGATTCTGAGATCATTTGAAATTCATTGTCAGATGCATTTGACCAGCAGTTGGTCTCCTTTCGACCTACTTCAAGCTGGTTTTTACATTCCCATACATTTTAAGTACAAAACCCGTTTAAAGTGAACAAAAGCTCCCTGACGCAGGTCCTTTCTGGCAGGATTAGCAGGTGCAACAGTGGAGAGATAATGACCATAGAGAAACACTCACTATATTGTCAAAAGTATTGGGATGCCTGCCTTTACACAGTCATGAACTTTAATGGCATCCCAGTCTTAAGCCTCGTACACACGACCGAGTTTCTCGTCCAAAACCGGCAAGAAAAGTGCCGCAAGAGCTTTTTCCTCGAGAAAACCGTTCGTGTGTATGGTTTTACGACGAGAAAATTGCCGTGAAACTCGACGAGAAAATAGAGAACCTGCTCTCTATTTTCTCGTCAGAATTCCAGATTTCCTCGTCGTGTTTCTCGTCGGCCTGTTTTGTGACGAGAAAATGGTTCGTGTGTATGCTTTTACGACTCTTCAAAAAGCGCGCATGCTCAGAAGCAAGTATGAGACGGGAGCGCATCTTCTGGTAAAACAAGCCTTCGTAATGGAGATAGCACATTCGTCACGCTCGAAATTATTGCATCGTTTAAATGTTGTGCATTGAAATCTTCTTTAGAATGTTACATTAATCCAAACGAATGAACTTCTTTTGCTGCTGATATTCACACAAAGTTATGACTATCTTTTTTAACCTTTTTCATGCTGCTCTTCAGAAGATTTAGGTGTATTATATCGTGCAAGATCTTCTGAATATTTTACATTTTTAGATTTTTCAAACTGATGTTAATTGTAATTTGGCAATGTTTTGATAGTGATCTCCCATTGAATATTTTAATATATATTTGTTAAATTTGACACCCTTTTTTTTTTAAATAAGATTGTTATTCTTTTTTTGGGGTTGTTATCTGTCCCTTCTTTTGGCTGTCAAATGTCTCTGCTTACTCCAAAGCTAAATTTAAAATATTTAAAAAATACACATAGTCAAGTATGAACTTAAACAAAAATAACATTTATTCATGTTTGAACTAAAATAAAGAGAAGGCAGCGCTGGAGAAACTGCTGCCATTTGTGCATCCCAGGGACCCCAGAGCACACATCAACCCTGTGTGGACACTAAAATTGGGAGCTTTAGAGAAGGCCAACATTTCTGAGCACAATATGATGCTGCCTTCCCTCCCAGAGGTCAGGAACAGCAGCAGGTTCTACACATATAGAGAATTATTTCACTGAGAACATTAATGACGAAACACCTCCCTCCTCTATCTGGGTAGCTCACAAGGCAGTCCTACGAGGTCAATTAATCAGTCTCGCTGCCAAAAAAAATAAAGAAAGGCTCTCAGACATTAGATGTCTTACTAAAGAACTCAATAACTTATACAACAAATTACAACACACCCCCTCCCAGGATCTTACAGATCAGATCAAATCCAAACGCCTTGCCTTAGACCAAATTTTATCTGCTAACACTGAAAAATCTCTCAGATTTTCTAAGGCTAAATTCTTTCTCCATAGCAACTCCTCCTCCACTATGTTCGCCAGAAAACTTAATCAAGCCAACAATCCACCTCATGTCTATAAGCTTAGAGATAACGCGGGTAACATCGTTACTCACCCACAAGAGGTGCTGAATATCTTCTCCTCTTTTTACAAAGACCTCCTTTCAGGTCCACAATCCCAACCTAAGCAGTCCTCCAAAATTTGGTTAGATGATATCCCTTTACCCACCCTCAACACCCAACAGATTGAATCTCTCAGTGCACCATGTACAGACTTAGAAATAATAAATATAATTAAATCCCTTAAGACTTCTACAGCCCCAGGCCCGGATGGCTTCTCCTCCACATATTATAAAAAATTTGCATCTCTTTTAGCCCCCAACTTATCCAAACTCTTCAATCACGTGCTAGACGGACATCAATTCCCAAAAGAAATGCTCTTGGCGAACTTATCTTTAATACCCAAGCCGCTTAAAGACCATTCTCTCCCGCAAAATTTCCGCCCCATCTCAGTTCTCAACAATGACTTAAAAATCTTTGGGAGACTTCTTGCAGATAGATTGGCAGCAGTAATCACTAGCTTAGTACACATAGACCAAACAGGATTCATTCCTGGACGCCAAATAACGGACAATATTAGGTTGGTGACCAACATCATACAAGATGCCAACATATACTCCAAAGAGCTATGCCTCCTCAGCCTAGACATCCACAAGGCCTTCGACAGCGTATCTTGGTCGTACCTTAATCATATCTTGCCCAAATTTGGTATCCCGGATAAGTTCCTCTATGGCTTTAATGCACTATATCACTCCCCCCAGACCCGTATAAAGATCCCAGGACATAACTCAGAATTCTTTCCTCTTAGTAGGGGAACTAGACAGGGATGCCCTCTATCCCCACTCCTGTTCGCACTAGCAATGGAACCCCTGGCCCACAAAATTAGAAACAGCCCTGATATAAAAGGAGTTGTCAAGGGTGAAGACGAGTACAAAATTAGCCTTTATGCGGACGATGCATTAATCTTCCTTACTGAACCTCACATATCTATTCCCTCCCTTCTTAAAGAGTTGAAATCATTTCATAACATATCGGGTTTAAAAATTAACATGAATAAATGCTCTGCCCTTCCCATCAATCTCTCGGAACACTCAAAGACCATGCTGACGAAAAATTTCCCTTTCATATGGTGCCCTCACTCGTTGAAATATCTTGGTGTCTCTATCACCTCCTCACACAGCCTACTATTTAAAACCAATTATATCCCTCTATTCAATAATATATCTATACTCCTCAAGACCTGGTCAACCCTTCATATCTCATTTCTAGGCAGAATTTGTGCCATTAAAATGACAATTCTTCCCAAACTACTATACTACTTCCGATCCCTTCCCATTAACATCCCTAAAACTAAACTTGCTTCTCTCCAAAAAGAAATCAATAAATTCATATGGTCAAACAAGAAACCTAGATGCAGCCACGCACACATGCACAGACCTCAAACTATGGGCGGGATGGGTCTCCCGAACCTGTGGCATTATTTTCTTGCCGCCAAACTTTCTCAGTTAGCACAATGGTTCTCGCCCATTCAATGTATCCCTTGGAAAAAGTTTGAATCATCTTCAATCTCCCCCTGGTATTTACAGGGAATCCTTTGGTCCAGAACAACCTCATACAGCAAACTATTCAAATACAATGTAATTGTAGCTCACTACTACCAATTGTGGCTCAAAGCCCAACATACCTTTGAATTATCTTCACTCACCCCCCCCCTGGCTTCCTTCCTAGGTGACCCGAGATTTACCCATGCCTATGGAAACTGTCAATCGTTTGCCTATTGGATCAATAACAATCTTACTACACTCAAATCTTTACAATCTAAATGGGAATTCTCCTCATTCACCGCTTTGCAAGATAAATATGGCACTCCCCTATCCGAATTCCAACACTACAACCAAATCAAAGCTTTCTATGCAGAATATTACTCTCTCTCCACCCTTCCCGCTGTAACAACCTTTGAACGGATTTGCATATCTTCATCTAGAGATAAGGGCATCATATCCTGCCTATACAACCATCTCAATACTTTTCACTCACCTGACAAGTCCGTTCAAATGCTCCATTGGGAATCAGACATAGTTAGCTCCTTCACAGTGGATGAATGGCATAGCATGTCAGATAATCTACGCAAGAGTAACAAAGCTATCTCCTTCAGAGAGACTCCCACAAAAATATTCTCTAGATGGTATCTCACCCCGTCCAAACTTCACTCCTTCTATCCCTCAATCTCCCCAAACTGCTTTAGGGGTTGTTCGGAACCAGGCAACATCCTACACATATTTTGGAGCTGCAAACACCTACTTCATACATGGCGCAACGCAGTAGAAATTTTTGAAAACTCCACCAAACAAAGGTTCCCCATATCCCCACAAATATGCCTTTTATATGCTAAGGTTCCTAATATTCCAATCCCTTGCATGAGACTCTTTCACACTTTATGCAGCTCCATCCAATGGATGATTGCCTCTAATTGGAGATCCAAAGATCTCCCTTGGTCGCAGGTACTAGCTAGGATGGAGATGATGAAACTTTCGGAGAGAATCTATCACACTCTCCATGATACCTTCCATGTATATGAAAGGAAATGGTCATATTGGCGTACAACATAATTTAACAATTTAGTCCCTAAGGCTCCACTTACTCTCTTTCGCAATACCCTGAATTCTAGACCTATAGTGCTTGATTTGTGTGTTTGTGACATATACCCATGAACTATTTCTTTGTACCTTATTACTATGTCTACAACCAATATTTGCATATATGAACTCTACGTTTTTTATATTGATTACCTTTATCAACACCCTATGTACCTGTACATTTGAACTTCCAAATAAAACTTTGTAAACAGGAACAGCAGCAGGTGAGATATATGTCCCAAGTGTGTGGTACTACAACAGGCTGCCTTCTGTCCGACCACAATGAAGCAAGGCCATCACTTCCTCGTCTTCCTGGCAACCTTCCCTGCAACCTTCCCTGAAGCCTTCCCTGCAGCCTTCCTTCTTCGTTTGGCTGGAGGCTGGGCCACTGGAGGGTTACTCCTGTCAGGAGGAGGAGGAGGTGGAGGAGAAGGGGGTGGCGCAGAAGAACAAGGTGGAGGTGGAGGAGAAGGGGGTGGGACAGAAGAACAAGGTGGAGGTGGAGGAGAAGGGGGTGGGGCAGAAGAACAAGGTGGAGGTGGAGGAGAAGGGGGTGGGGCAGAAGAACAAGGTGGAGGTGGAGGAGAAGGGGGTGGGGCAGAAGAACAAGGTGGAGGTGGAGGAGAAGGGGGTGTGGCAGAAGAACAAGGTGGAGGTGGAGGAGGAGGTTGAGGAGAAGGGGGTGGGGCAGAAGAAGAAGGTGGAGGTGGAGGAGGAGGTTGAGGTTGGGACAGTTGTGCCACCTCACAAATTGCGGTATTGGGGGTAATTTTTTCCATCACCCCCTTGTTCAGCAAGGTGATGAGCAGGGGCTCGCATAGGAGGCGTTGCTCCATGCTCATCACCTTGAACTTTGCCTCCACTAGGCCGGCAATGGCCTCTTCAGGGGGTGTGGGCTCCTTGAGGGTGGCATGGGCCTCTCGAATAAGGGCCATTGCTGCCTCACTGGTGGTCCTGTCCCTCCTGCTTCTTTTGGGAAGTCGGATGGGAGGCACCTGTGATCTGGTGCTTCTCCTTTGCCCTGCCACCTCCTGGCTGCCACTGGGCCCTGCCACCTCCTGGCTGCCACTGGGCCCTGCCACCTCCTGCCTGCCACTGGGCCCTGCTTCCTCCTGCCTGACAGTTTCCAGACCCTCCTCCTGGCTGATTTCATCCTGTGTATGAAAAAGGGACATAGTTTAATATGTTGGTTTAATCTTTGCATCCAAAATTCAGATCATGATTGAAGCAATTCGAATGTAAATCCAGAAATCATTTTGACCAATTTACACCTACATCAGATTGACTATTTTGCACCCAATTTAGGCCAGACTAATGTCTCGAGATCTTGATTTCACTTGTGGAACCCAAAATAGTTTATGTTTGTCATCTTGACATATTTGTCAAACATTAATTTTATCCCAATGCATTTTCTATAAATACTATACCTGGCTCCAGATGGCCAAATCAGGTTCATCCAGGATGGCTGCCTCCTCTTGCTCCAGAGAAGGCTCAGGTTGGCTGCAGGGAAGTCTGGGGGGAAGAGTGGATAGTGATGGCCTTGCCTCAATGTGGTCATCCAGAAAGGACATCCTGCTGTAGTACCAAAAACTGGGGACATACACATCATCTGCTGCTGCTCCTGACCTCTGAGAAGCCAGGACCTTAGAGCGTTCATTCCTGTATGTGCCTCTCAAGCTCCCAATTTTAGTGTCCACCTGTTTTGCTGTGGCTGTGGGCACCTTGGTATACACAAATGGGAGCAGGGTCTCCAGCGCTGCTTTTTTCACCCCTTTTTTTTGTGTATGGGGTTTTTGGTCTCCTACAGAGCGGGCAGCTCCCTTACCCGGTCTATAAATTCCGCCAGGAATTCTTTGTCGCTAATAAAGACATTCATATTGTATCTGCAAGTAAAATAAATATTATATAACTAATGTGAGGCACACAGTCTAACCTCCTTAAAATCGTAGTCACCATATATATCCTACAACATTCTCCAGACAGTATAGGCCAACAATTTGTCAAAGTCACAAAATCACATACCTTTGTTCGCACGTCCGTCACTTGAACTCCTCTCTCCGCACAACGAACGGACACCACGCATGCGTCAAACTACGAACACGTCGCTCCGCACACGTCGCCCGCCCATGACGTTCTAAATAACATCTTTTCCCCGCCCCTTCTCTTTCGGCGCACAGACAGATATGGCGGATTTACAGCAGGTGTCTGATAATTCCTCAAATAACGAGGAGGAGACAAGCCCGGAGACTGAGGAAACGTCACGATCAAGGAGGAGATTCAAGGCATCTAATATGTCTTTTGCGGAGATGGCGGAGATGGTGGATATATTGCTCAAGTCGGATTATGACGCAAAGCATGGGCCGTATAGCAAACCTAATAGAAGTAAGGCCAAAATCCTGAAGAAAGTCGTGAAGAGTCTGAAGAATAATTTCGGGGTGAAACGCTCAAATGAGCAGCTCAGAAAGAGGTGGTCAGACCTCAAACTGAGGGAGCCAGAGCAGTTAAGGAGCATTAAGAGAATGCTAGCAAAAAGTAAGTAAAATGTACACTTTTCTGCTTTCTTGTTCATACATCACGGGACACAGAGCGGCATAGTCATTACTATGTGGGTTATATAGAATTACCTTCAGGTGCTGGCACTGGCAACTTCCAAAACAGGAAGTACCCTCCCCTATATAAGCCCCTACCATCCGGGAGCACCTCAGTTTTTTGCCAGTGTCTAAGGTGTTGGCCAAGGTTAACATGTATTCATCTGGGCTTGTGTACAGGTTCTCTGGGCCTTAGCAAGCTATTCCGGATCCGACCAAAAAAGCCTCATAGCTAAACGGTCGGTACCCGGGCCTTGCAGAGAAGAGCAGGGTTTTGCCTGTAATGCCTCTCTTAGGAGGGCTGGACCCTGGGATCCAGAGCTCTGGTCATACCCAAAACCAAGAGGCTATCTGTGCAGGGTGCTATACAGGTCCAGGGGAGTGGAATCCTTGGGAACCCGGTCCCTGAAGGTCTAGTACAATGCCTGCCGTGAGAGGTGAAGTTTGGGCTTCTGTGGACCAAACAAAGTCCTGCGGCGGGGAAAAGGTAAGTGGGGGCCCCTCAGGAACTTGGTTCTATTGAGGGGACCCCCAAGCCTAATATGTCTTTCTGCCTGTTACCTAAAGGTATTCCCGCTAATAGCTGTATATGCCTAAGAAATCCTAGAAATGTCTTTTCATAAAGGAAGTTTTAAAAACTGTAAACCTAGAAATGTTTTTCATAAAGGTTTTAAAAAAAAAAAAAGACAAAAGTGCGGTACCTGTGTTTGTCCACTAGAGGCCGCTGTGGAACGTCTTTTTTTCTTGGGACTATTCCTTCCATGGTGAAAGTCCAGGCAGATGAGTGAGCTCTCTATCAGGGAAGCTGCATTCCTCTGTCATGCTGCCAAGTAGTTTCCTTCCATCCCCGAGTCCTGGTGAAACAGGGACCCTGGCTCCTCTCCCTACATGGCGCCAAGAGCGCACACGTGCATGCGCGCACGCGCACACACGCTTTCTTTTTATAGATTTAGCTTCAAAAAAGGGGGCGGAGCCTGGCGGATGACGCGCTCTGTGCGCCCAGCGCTTCGGCGCATGTGCGGGCGTCCCAGCAAGATAAAAGGACTCAGTCCACGCTGCTTGCTATGGACACAGAGCATGAAAAGGAGCTGGTAGCATGGTATAGGGGCTTACAGCGGGCGGTTGATACAGGCATCCCCAGAAAGACGCATTAGTAGACACCCACTGATGTACATAGCAGCAAATTGCATTAGACTATTTCAGTAAAGGGGTGTATTGCGGCTGGAATACCTCAGCTTTGAACTAAGGAATATGCCGCCTAAAAAACTCTGAGATATACCTCTCAGGAAGTGTAGGGGGTCTCCATCGGGCTCTGAAGATCTGGAGCAGTCATCTGCACCTTCCTCCCCTGAGAAATCAGAGGTTAATACCCATAAGGAACCCCCGGGAGTGCCAGGTACTGCGGCTGTCCTCAGTCCACCTGCTCCTGCATATATAACAGAGGAGGTTTTTGCCTCAACTCTGGAGGGATTGGAGCAGAGATTGGCAGCATTGATCGCTTCTTCTCTACAGGAAAGAAAGCGCGCCAGATCTCCATCCCCTCCATTAGAGTGCCTGTTGGCAGAGCAACAGTCCCAGGAAGGGACTGACCTACCTGAAGGGGATCAGGAGGAGGTTAACTCTGTTTTTGAGGAATCGACAGTAGATGAACCATTTTCAGCATCACAGACTGAAAGATTGTGGGTCCAGACCCTAACTGACATGGTTCGATCTGCATTTAAAATGCCTCTTGTTGAACCATCAACTACTGCTGTCTCCTCATTGGGGTCACTAAAAGCTCCCCAGATTAATTGCTCCTTTCCAATTCATCCATTATTGGAAGGACTTATATACCAGGACTGGGAACATCCTGATAAACTATTTGTTCCGCCTAAGAAATTTCCGGTGATCTATCCCATGGAGGAAAAATTCACCCAGAGATGGAATGTTCCTACGGTGGACGCAGCCATTTCTTCTGTGAACAAATCACTGACATGTCCAGTAGATAATGTTCAAATGTTCAAAGATCCAGTAGATAAAAAATTGGAGTCTTTATTAAAATCTGCTTTTTCCACAGCAGGGGCTGTTACACAGCCAGCAGTGGCAGCTATTGGGGTCTGCCAAGCTTTAAAGGATCAAATGAAAATGGTCCTGAGGGATTTGCCAGACCAGCAGGCCCAGGCTCTGGCTGATCTGCCTAGAGCATTATGCTTTGCGGTTGACGCCATCAAGGATTCTATCCATCAGGCCTCCCGCCTCACGCTGTCTTTGGTACATATGCGTAGGCTTCTGTAGCTCAAGAACTGGTCTGCTGAGGCTCCCTGTAAGAAGCTCTTAGTTAGCTTCCCATTTCATGGAGAACGCCTTTTTGGCGAAGACCTGGATAAATATATCCAGAAGATTTCCAGTGGTAAAGTACTCTCTTACCAATTAAAAAGAGGTCTAGGGGTCCATCTTTTAAGAGGACTACCTCTCCTATCCCTGGGACGTCTGCTACTAAGCAGTTCCGACGGCCTCCTCGGTCAAACTCAGGAGGTAAAAATCAGGGACAGTCACAGGGTAATAAAAAACCCTGGATCCGAAGAGGTACTAAACCAGCCTCCAAGTTAAGCCTATGAAGGGCTGCCCCCACTCAAACGGGTGGGGGGAAGACTTCAGTTGTTCACAGAGACCTGGCGGGAGACGATCAAAGACAGATGGGTGCTCTCCGCAGTAACTCGGGGATACAAGTTGGAGTTAAAAGAGTCTCCTCCTTCCCATTTTATGTGGTCAGGCATGCCAAAAGACCCTCTGAAAAGAAGGTGTCTCCTAGTGGCGTTAGAACAACTATTGCTCCAAGGAGTAATTATGGAGGTTCCTATGGAAGAGTGGGGGTTGAGTTTCTACTCAAACCTTTTCACAGTCCCGAAACCAAACGGGGACATAAGACCCATATTGGACCTAAAGAGTCTAAACAAATTTCTAAACGTCCGGTCCTTCCGGATGGAGTCGATCCGATCGGTCACCGCTGCCCTACAGGGGGAGGAATGGTTAGCCTCGATCGACATCAAAGATGCTTACTTGCATGTTCCCATCTTTCCAGGTCATCAAAAATTTCTACGCTTTGCAGTAGAAGGGCGCCATTTTCAGTTCAGAGCCTTACCATTCGGTCTGGCCACAGCACCACGAGTGTTCACAAAAATTCTGGCCCCACTGTTGGCCGATCTAAGAACACGAGGTGTAACGATAATGGCATACCTAGACGACCTGTTGTTGATGGACCACTCAGTTGCCAAGCTAGAAGTGGTAATTGTCGATACAATCAAGTATCTAGAATCTCACGGTTGGGTCATCAACCTGGACAAGTCAGCCCTACAGCCAGTGAAAAACCTGGTATATCTAGGGCTACGGCTGGATTCAGACCAGAGGAGGATTTTCCTACCTCAAGACAAAGTAGCCTCTTTGAGGGACTTGGTCCGCCTACTTTGTGCAAAAAGACAGCCGTCCATATGCCTGTGCATGAGGCTGCTAGGAAAGATGGTAGCATCATTCGAAGCTGTGCCATACGCCCAATTCCACTCAAGGAATTTACAGAGGGCCATATTGTCAGCCTGGAATGGAAAAATTCAGGCTCTAGACTTCCCAATGGCTTTGTCCCCTTCCGTTCGGAAGAGTCTTTGCTGGTGGTTGATCCCCCAGAATCTCCAGAAGGGAAAACCCTTCAGTCCGATATCCTGGAAGGTGGTCACTACAGATGCCAGCCTTATAGGCTGGGGGGCAGTACTGGAGCAATGGTCTCTCCAGGGCAGATGGTCAAATGTAGTAAAAACCCTGCCCATCAATCTCTTACAGATACGAGCAGCCCGGTATGCCCTAGTAGCCTGGGCATCCAGACTCCAAGGGTCCCCTGTCAGAATTCAATCAGACAATGCCACAGCAGTGGCATATATCAATCATCAGGGAGGCACCAGGAGTTGTGCAGCCCAGAGGGAAGTAAGTCACATCCTGGAATGGGCAGAAAAGCATGTCCCATGTATGTCAGCTGTCTTCATTCCAGGGGTGGAGAATTGGAAGGCGGACTTTCTAAGTCGCCAACAGTTATGCCCAGGGGAATGGTCCCTTCATCCCGAGGTCTTCCGAGCAATATGTCAGCGGTGGGGAACACCGGATGTAGATCTGCTAGCATCCAGATTCAACGCAAAGGTGGACAGATTTGTCTCCTGGACAAGGGATCCCCTCGCTTGCGGCTCGGATGCTCTGGTGTTCCCTTGGAATCAGTTCAGACTGATATATGCATTCCCTCCGCTACAATTGTTGCCTCGACTCCTTCGCAGAGTCAGGTTGGAAAAGAAGCCGGTGATCTTGGTGGCTCTAGCGTGGCCCCGAAGGGCCTGGTACGCGGAGATCATCAAAATGTCTGTGGGGAGTCCTTGGACCCTTCCACGTCGTCCGGACCTGCTTTCGCAAGGGCCGATATACCACCCTTCCTTACTAACTCTAAGTTTAACGGCCTGGCTATTGAATCCCACATCCTAAAGAAGAGAGGTCTCTCTAACTCTGTGGTATCAACTATAATCAATGCCAGGAAACCTGTATCCAGGCAGATCTACTATAGAGTTTGGAAGGCGTACATCACTTGGTGCGAGGCCAGAAAGTGGCATCCACGTAAGTACGTTATAGGCAGAATTCTGGACTTCCTACAGTGGGCTGTAGACAAGGAAGTTTGCCTTAAGTACTATCAGGGGTCAGGTTTCGGCCTTATCAATACTATTTCAAAGGCCCTTGGCTATGCATTCACTTGTCAAATCCTTTATGCAAGGGGTGACTCGTATTATTCCACCGATTAAAGCTCCCATATGTCCATGGGATCTAAATTTGGTTCTGTCGGTTCTGCAGAAGCAGCCATTTGAACCTTTGCGGCACATTTCCTTGGTTCTACTCACCAGAAAATTGATATTTTTAGTAGCCATATGCTCGGCTAGAAGAGTGTCGGAATTAGCCGCCATGTCCTGTAAAGAGCCATGTCTGGTTATTCATGAGGACAGAGTAGTATTTCGTCCTCACCCAGCCTTTCTTCCTAAGGTGGTATCGAGGTTTCACTTGAACCAGGATGTGGTTCTTCCTTCTTTTTCCCCAAACCGAGCTCGGTAGAGGAAAAGTTATTGCATTCTTTGAATGTAGTAAGAGCAGTTAAAGCTTGTCTAAAGGCCACTGCTCAGATTCGTAGAACGGATTCTTTGTTTGTTCTGCCGGAAGGCCCCAGAAAGGGTCAGGCAACATCAAAATCTACTTTAGCCAAGTGGATTCGACAGGTCATAATACAAGCCTATGGCTTGAAAAGTAGACCGCCTCCGTTCAAAGTTAGGGCGCACTCCACGAGAGCAGTTGGAACTTCATGGGCAGTGCATCACCAGGCCTCCCTGGCTCAAATTTGTAAGGCCGCAACATGGTCTTCAGTACACACGTTTACTAGGTTCTACCAGGTGGACGTTAGAAGTCAGGAGGATGTCGCCTTTGGGCGCAGTGTGTTGCAGGCCGCAAAAGATCCTCATGCCTGATGGCGCCCAGCTTATGTATGGTGTATCCCCCCCCTCATTTGGCATTGCTTTGGGACGTCCCACATAGTAATGACTATGCCGCTCTGTGTCCCGTGATGTATGAACAAGAAAGTAGGATTTTTAAAACAGCTTACCTGTAAAATCCTTTTCTTGGAGTACATCACGGGACACAGAGCTCCCACCCCTCTTTTGGGGACACGTATTGCTTTGCTACAAAACTGAGGATGGGAGGGGCTTACATAGGGGAGGGTACTTCCTGTTTTGGAAGTTGCCAGTGCCAGCACCTGAAGGTAATTCTATATAACCCACATAGTAATGACTATGCCGCTCTGTGTCCCGTGATGTACTCCAAGAAAAGGATTTTACAGGTAAGCTGTTTTAAAAATCCTACTATTAATGTTTTTCTCAAAATACATGTTGCTCCTTTTTTTTTATTTTCATATTGGACTCCCTTCCAAAATGTCCTAATTTGAACTTGGTTTGGCACAGTAATCGTTTGTTACGTTACAGACACTTCGTTCGGCCACTATCCACTGTTTTGGCTTATTTTACAGCCACAAAAGAAAATAGACATCTGCCTGTTTTTTACAAATTGTTGTTCCTAAATTTTCGGCTAGATGATGTGTTTGTAAAGAGAATGAAATGCAAACTTTAATCAGTGCAAAGGAGAGGACACTCAGCAGCTGGTACCACATCTGTACTTTGGAGCACTATAGTGTGGGCCACCATACCCGCCTTTTTTGGGTGTCCCACACAGGTGCATCAGTGAATTTTTGTGGTGCCTCCATGTCTAAAAATGTACATCCAAAAGGTGAATACTAAACATATTTTTGTTTCCAAATAATGCATTCATCTTTAAAATCCGCACAAACACACACTTGTACCCCACTTCCAAACAATTTAGCCTGTTTTTATTTTTCATAGAGAATTTCAGTGTGATAAATAGACCTTTTGTTTGATTCTCATAGGGGAGAGAAGACTGGGAGGAGAACACTCCAGGGAGCACAGGAACCCCACAGCTTCACAACAACCCCAAACTCCCAAAGACCCACAACCGAAGGATGTTGAGGAAGTTGAGGTGGAGGAAGGAGAAGTGCAGGAAGAAGAGGTGGATGACGTTGTGGAACTGGTCACCACAACAGGTCAGTATCTGTCACCACAGCTTCAGGTAAGAGATGTAGGCCTGCAGAGTTATAATACCTTTTTATTTTGTTTTTAGGGGATGTAAATGTTGTGGTGAAGGATAGTACACGTTTCTCTGCTGACAGTGCCCTCCGAATAATACAGCAAGTGATGGAATGTAGCACGGAACTGGACAGAATAAAACAAATAATTCATGTGATGGATCAAACATTTAAAGACATTCTAGATGTATTGGAGAGAATCAAATAAGTCAACCAAACCCCCATTTTTGTTTCAGGAATGACTGTTCTTCAACCTTTTAAACTCTTTTTGACAATCAAACCAGCCAAAAATTGAATATGCACACAGTGTGTCAACATGTGCTATCTGCCATCAGGGGATATCCATGTACGTCTTTTGGGGGTGCAATCCCTTCCTCGTATCTAAAGTAGGTGAACTGAGGAAGGGGTTGCACCCCCAAAACACGTCCATTGATTACCCCTGATGGCAGATAGCACATGTTGACAATAGACATGTGCACACTGAAATATTTTGTTTCGGAATTTCGTTTTCGTTAGAAAAATAAATTTATTTAGTTACTCCTGAAATTCGTTTTTATTTATTTCGTTTTTCATTAGAAATTGCATTCGTCCGAAAATCTGAATAAATTAAGGTCGAATCTGTCATTGAAGGCTTATGGTGTCTGTCGAATGTTCAAAGAAGATTCGACGGAGCAGCGAAACTGTACGACGCTGCAATCGTACATTTCCGGTCGAATGTTCCGCCTACAAGCTATAGATGAATTCTATTGTATGACTAGTAATAATTATATTTTTTAATTACTATTACTAGTCAACAGGGATGAGCCAAACACCCCCCTGTTCGGTTCGCACCAGAACCTGCGAACAGACAAAATGTTAGTGTGAACTTTAGAACCCTATTAAATACAATGGACTCGAACGTTCGAAATCTAAAGTGTTAATTATAAAGGCTAATATACAAGTTATTGTCCTAAAAAGTGTTTGGGGACCTGGGTCCTGCCCCAGGGGACATGTATCAATGCCAAAAAAAGTTTTAAAAACGGCCGTTTTTTCGGGAGCAGTGATTTTAATAATGCTTAAAATGAAAAAATAAAAGTGAAATATTCCTTTAAATTTCGTACCTGGGGGGTGTGTATGATATGCATGTAAAGTGGCGCATGTTTCCTGTGCTTAGAACTGTCCCTGCAAAAAATGTCATTTTTGAAAGAAAAAAAGTCATTTAAAACTGACTCGCGGCTATTAATGAATTGTCGGCCCCCGGCAATACATACAAAAGTCATTGATAAAAGAAAAAAAAAAAGCGTGGGGGTTCCCCAGAATTCAATTACCAGGCCCTTCAGGTCTGGAATGGACATTAAGGGGAACCCCGCCGCAAATTAAAAAAAAAATTGACGTGGGGTTCCCCCAAATATCCATTCCAGGCCCTTCAGATCTGGCATGGATTCTAAGGGGAACTCCACCCCAAATAAAAAAAAAAATGGCGTGGAGTCCCCCTAAAAATCCATACTAGACCCCTTATCCGAGCACGCAACCTGGCCGGCCGCAGGGGAAGAGGGGGGGACGAGAGAGCGGCCCCCCCTCCCTCCTGAACCGTACCAGGCCACATGCCCTCAACATGGGGAGGATGTCCCCATGTTGATGGGGACAAGGGCCTCATCCCCACAACCCTTGCCCGGTGGTTGTGGGGGTCTGCGGGCGGGGGGCTTATCGGAATCTGGAAGACCCCTTTAACAAAGGGGACCCCCAGATCCCGCCCCCCCTATGTGAATTGGTAAGGGGTACATTGTACCCCTACCATTTCATGAAAAAGCGTATTTTTTTAAAAAAAAAAACACACAAACACCTTGAAAAAGTCCTTTATTTAAAAAAAAAAAAACATCCCGATGTCCAGCGCTGTCCTTCATTGGTTGTGCCTGAGCGGACCTGATGGGGAACTCCCTCTCAGTGTTTTAAATGTATAGACCCACCCCTTCTAAAGTTCCCCATCAGGTCCGCTCAGCGGACCAGATGCGGAACATGAGAAGGGGCGGATCTATACATGTATTACCAAAGTGAGAGCAGTTCCCCATCAGGTCCGCCCCCTCGGTATGTCGGACCCTCATTGGCTTGAGCGGGGAACTTCCTTCACTATGTAAATTTAAATTACACAGTGAAGGAAGTTCCCCGCTCAAGCCAATGACGTAGGCGGGTCCGACATACCGAGAGGGCGGACCTGATGGGGAACTGCTCTCACTTTGGTAATACATGTATAGACCCGCCCCTTCTCATGTTCCGCATCTGGTCCGCTGAGCGGACCTGATGGGGAACTTTAGAAGGGGCGGGTCTATACATTTAAAATACTGAGAGGGAGTTCCCTATCAGGTCCGCTCAGGCACAACCAATGAAGGACAGCGCTGGACATCGGGATCGCCGCGGGACACTGGATTTCACCGCTGGAATGTTTTTTTTTTTTTTAAATAAAGGACTTTTTCAAGGTGTTTGTGTGTTTTTTTAAACATTTTTTTACGCTTTCTTCGTGAAATGGTAGGGGTACAATGTACCCCTTACCAATTCACATAGGGGGGGGCGGGATCTGGGGGTCCCCTTTGTTAAAGGGGTCTTCCAGATTCCGATAAGCCCCTCGCCAGACCCCCACAACCACCGGGCAAGGGTTGTGGGGATGAGGCCCTTGTCCCCATCAACATGGGGACATCCTCCCCATGTTGAGGGCATGTGGCCTGGTACGGTTCAGGAGGGAGGGGGGGCCGCTCTCTCGTCCCCTCCTTTTCCCCTGTGGCCGGCCAGGTTGCGTGCTCGGATAAGGGGTCTGGTATGGATTTTTAGGGTGACTCCACGCCATTTTTTTTTTATTTGGGGTGGAGTTCCCCTTAAAATCCATGCCAGATCTGAAAGGCCTGGAATGGATATTTGGGGGAACCCCATGTCAATTTTTTTTAATTTGCGGCGGGGTTCCCCTTAATATCCATTCCAGACCTGAAGGGCCTGGTAATTGAATTCTGGGGAACCCCCACGCTTTTTTTTTTTTTTTCATCAATGACGTTTGTATGTATTGCCGGGAGCCGACAATTCAATTCAATAATAGCCGCGAATGAGTTTTAAATGACTTTTTTTCTTTCAAAAATGACATTTTTTGCAGGGACAGTTCTAAGCACGGGAAACATGCGCCACTTCACATGCATATCATACACACCCCCCAGGTACGAAATTTAAAGGAATATTTCACTTTTATTTTTTCATTTTAAGCATTATTAAAATCACTGCTCCCGAAAAAACGGCAGTTTTTAAAACTTCTTTTTGCATTGATACATGTCCCCTGGGGCGGGACCCGGGTCCCCAAACACTTTTTAGGACAATAACTTGCATATTAGCCTTTATAATTAGCACTTTAGATTTCTCCCATAGATTTTTCGAATTTGCCGCGAACACCCCAATTTGTTCGCTGTTCGGCGAACGAGCGAACAGGCAATGTTCGAGTCGAACATGAGTTCGACTCGAACTCGAAGCTCATCCCTACTAGTCAACCAACATTAGAATTCTTCTATAGCCTATGGGCCGAGCATTTGACCGGAAATGTACGATTGCATCATTTTTTTATTTTACTTCCCCCACCCAATTCCAGCAGTGATCTTTTCTCTCTATGTCAAATCTTTTCTCTCTATAATGTTGAATCTTTTCTCTCTATAATGTCAAATATTTTCTCTCTATGTCAAATCTTTTCTCTCTATAATGTCAAATCTTTTCTATGTAGAATAATCTTGGACTAATAGAGTTAAGGCTAGGCACATTCGACCACAGGTTCGATGGACACAGATTGTTATTGTCAGCCTCATGTCGAATCTCCTATCTATATCGAACTGTTGTTGCAACGAAAACGAAAATTAAGCATTTGTTTATGTCGGATCTTTCGGTTTTCGGATTCTGCATTTTCGTTATCGTTTTAACAAACGGAAATACCTGAAATTCGGACGAAAATGCATTCGGACGAAAACGAATGCACATGTCTAGTTGACAATAGGGATCAGGAGTCTAAAATCCCTATTGAAAATTACTACAAAATGTGTGCACATTCAATTTTTGGCTGGGCAAGGGGTGGCAAGACCCCATATTAGGACGGGCACATAGAGACATAGTTTGTATAAGTGAATGTCTCAGATTGCTAAGAGATATCCAATGTTGTACTTTTTGGAATGCAACTGTTGTTTTTGTATTTTCCTAAGAAAAGAATTGGCGGTTTGTGGCCAGGACAAAAATAAAAATAAAAAAAGTAAACATGTGTGTGAATGTGCACAGAGTAAAATGTTTGAACACAAACAACATGTAGCTTCTTTTTTCAATACGCTCTAACCTTATTTGTGTTTTTTTTAAGGTTACATAGTGAAATGGTTGTTATTTACTAAAGGAAAATACACTTGGCACTACAAATGCACTAAGACAAACTAGGAGACAGGAAACAAACAAAAGTTAAAAGTTGAAATCAGATTTTTATTTAGCTCATTCTCCATGAATCTTTAGGCATAGCCTGGCATAGAAATTGCCCCCCTACCTGTGAAATATTGCATATATTTCTCCCGAACCTCACGGGCATTTTGGGGGGGCAAGCCAGGACGGGCAGATTCAAGGCCCGGCAGGGGATTTGCAGATGAAAGTCCAGCCTCAGGCAATACTGTGGCCATATAAGAAGTGGATTTTCTGCCGAGAAAGTTGTGTAGCACACAGCAGTATAAAACTACATAGTTTATTTTGTAGTCCGCCAAGTGGATAGAAGTCATAAAAATGCGGAACCGGCTGGCCATTATGCCGAAGGCATTTTCAACGACTCTTCGGCCCCTGGCCAGCCGGTAATTGAACACCCTCTTCTCTGGGGTCAGGGTCCTCTGAGGAAATGGCCTCATAAGATGCGGTCTGAGCCCGAAGGCTTCATCAGCCAAAAAAACAAAGGGGAGTCCTTCAACATTCCCTGCATCCGGTGGCAATGCAAGGTCGTCACTCTGGAGACGGAGGGCAAACTCCGTCTGGATGAAGGATCCCCCATCGGACATCCGGCCATTCTTCCCTAAATCAACATAGAGGAATTCATACCGTGCTGACACCACTGCCATCAGCACAATGCTATGAAACCCCTTGTAGTTGAAGTAGTAGGACCCAGAATGGGGTGGCGGCACGATGCGGACGTGCTTCCCGTCTATGGCACCACCGCAGTTGGGGAAGTCCCACCGCGTGGCAAACTCCGATGCCACAGTCTGCCATTCCTGTGGCGTGGAAGGAAGCTGGGGAGTCAAACAAGATGAAAGAAAATTAGAATTTTTAAATATTACATTACAAGGAGATTATAATAAAAAACATTAGAGGCCAACATCAATCAAATTCTCCGTTTATTAATCTGTTTTTAAGAAGTATAATGGAAGGCTCATGTTTCATATTCATCACCCCCTCTGATGGTCCATTAAAAAAATATTTTGGGGGGGGGTAGATGTGTTTGGCCACAGGATAGCATTGCAGTGGCGGTGCATCCAGAGTGGGCGCTGGAGCACTGCCCCCTCTCTCCTGTGCCCGTCACTCGGAACAATACATCGGTTCATGCCTTGCATTAACCTATGTATTGTCAATGCCGCCCACTATTCAGGTGGATGGCCCCCTGTTAAGCGACCAACATATGAATAACTGCAGCATTTATGGGGTGAAAATTGCATATCAGAAACAGGGAGGCAAATAGGCTTGCACATTACAGCCTGAGGGATGTAATTGGTTTCATAAAAGTTAAATAGGTGACGCGGGGGGGGGGGGGACATTCCTTGGGTAAACACTGACAGGCTGCTCTGCCAATCATGTTCACCAAGTCTTTTTAATGGTAACATGATTGGCTGATGCAACATCAAGGGCAGGAGAAGACATCATGGACAGAAGAAGGATGGCGCTGACAACAAGAAGGTAAGTGCAGGGCTGGGGGGAAAATGGCTGCATTGGAGGGGACAAAATGGCTGCATTGGAGGGGACAAAATGGCTGCATTGGAGGGGACAAAATGGCTGCATTGGAGGGGACAAAATGGCTGCATTGGAGGGAACAAAATGGCTGCATTGGAGGGAACAAAATGGCTGCATTGGAGGGAACAAAATGGCTGCATTGGAGGGGACAAAGTGGCTGCATTGGAGGGAACAAAATGGCTGCATTGGAGGGAAAAAATGGCTGCATTGGAGGGAACAAAATGGCTGCATTGGATGGGACAAAATGGCTGCATTGGAGGGAACAAAATGGCTGCATTGGAGGGAACAAAATGGCTGCATTGGAGGGAACAAAATGGCTGCATTGGAGGGGGCAACTGGGGGCGTTTAATAGGCACAGTCGCAAAAAAGGAGGAAGTTTATTTCCTAAATTGGGGTTGGACCCCCAATCATTTGGAGCAACAGGCGCCCCTGCTGGAAAGGTTAGTGAAGGGAAATATGCATGGAGGAGAAAAAAGGGGCGATCTAAAGCTTCCAGTATGCATGGGGACAAAGGGGACATTCTCAGCATATTACAATCATGGTAATTAGGGAAGGATGAAAGAAATACCATACATTAGCATACATGAAATACATAAAATGTGATGTTAAAGGAGAAAACTTACCCTAATATAGTCCTCCTGCAGGACTTGGATAATGGCAGAACAGGTGTCTGGGATTATGAGGCCCAGAGCCTGGGGGGAGATGCCTGTCGTGAACTTCAAGTCCTGAAGACTTCTCCCTGCCGCCAGATAACGTAACGTGGCGATGAGCCTCTACTCAGCACTGATGGCTTCCCGCATAACGGTGTCCTTTCTGGTAATATAGGGGGACACCAAAGCCAACAGTTCCTGAAAAACGGGGTCAGACATCCGCAGAAAATTCCTGTAGTCCTCAGGATTATTCTCGACGATCTCCCGCAGCAGAGGCATATGGCAGAATTGGTCCCGCTGGAGCAACCAATTCTTGGTCCATGAACTCCTCCTCACACCGTTCATGGACTGGTCTTGGTCCAAAACAAGCAGACCAACACCAAGCGCACGCACAGCACGAACTCGACGACGAGAACGTCCAGGCGACATGGCTAGGAAACGGTCGTCTTATCAGAACGTACAGAACAGAACGCACTTTAGAACAGCAAGGCCTATGAATAACGAACTGAAAATCAGAAACGAACGGGCAAGAACGCACTGTAAAACAGATACGACCTGCCTAGACGCCCTGAAAGTCAAGATACAAACCCACAAGCACAAACTGAACCTCAGAAAACGAACTGAAAAGCACGAAGACTGAAAAGCGCGAATCGTCTCTTCCCAAACTTTTACTTCACACGCGGTAACACGAGATCAGCAAAAGCAGCCCAAGGGGTGGCACCAAGGAAATCGATCTTCCCCTTTATAGTGCCGTCGTACGTGCTGGATGTGACCGCGGAGAACAACAAGGACATTTGGAATTGTCAGTGTGTACGCATGGAAAGCTTGACGAGAAACTCGTCAAGGTTAACAAGAATCTCGTTGAAAAAAACGACGAGATTGTTACGACGAGAAACTCGGTCGTGTGTACGAGGCTTTAGTCTGTAGGGTTCAATATTGAGCTGGCCCACCCTTTGCAGCTATAACAGCTTCAATTCTTCTAGGAAGACTGTCAAGGTTTAGGAGTGTGTCTATAAGAATGTTTGACCATTATTCAAGAAGCGCATTTGTGAGATCAGGCACTGATGTTGGATGAGAAGGCCTGGGTCTAAGTCTCCACTCTAATTCATCCCAAAGATGTTCTTTCGGGTTGAGGTCAAGACTCTGTGCAGGCTAGTCAAGTTCCTCCACTCCAAACTCGCTCATCCATGTCTTTATGGACCTTCCTTTGTAGACTGGTGCGCAGTCATGTTGGAATAGGAGGAGTCCACCTTCAAACTTTTCCCACAAAGTTGGGAGCATAAAAATGGTCCAAAATGCCTTAGTATGCTGATGCCTTAAGAGTTCCCTTCACTGGAACTAAGGGGGCAAGCCCAACCTCTGTAAAAAAAAAAAAAAAACCCACACCATAATCCCCCCTTTACCAAATGATTTGGACCAGTCTACAAAGCAAGGTCCATAAAGACATGGATGAGCGAGTTTGGGATGAAGGAACTTAACTGGCCTGCACAGTGTGCTGACCTCAACCCGATAAAACACCTTTGGGATGAATTAGAGTCGAGACTGTGAGCCAGGCCTTATCGTACAACATCAGTGCCTGATATCAGTGCCTCACAAATGCGCTACTGGAAGAATGGTCAAACATTCCTGTAGACACACTCCTAAACCTTGTGGACAGCCTTCGCAGAAGAGTTGAAGCTGTTATAGCTGCAAAGGGTGGACCAACTCAATGTTGAACCCTACGGACTAAGACTGAGATGCCATTGAAGTTAATGTGCGTGTAAAGGCAGGTGTCCCAATACTTTTGACAAAATAGTGTATGTTAAAGCGGAGTTCCACCCAAAAATTGAACTTCCGCTTTTCGGAATCCTCCCCCCCTTTGGTGTCACATTTGGCACCTTTCAGGGGGAGGGGGAGCAGATACCTGTCTAATACAGGTATTTTACTCCCACTTCCGGGCATAGGCATCTTCCGTCCCCCCCCGCTGTTTTCTGGGAGACACACAGGTCCCAGAAGACAGCAGGGACCAATAGGATCGCGCAGCACGAGTCGCACATGTGCAGTAGGGAACTAAGAAGTAAATCCGCAAGGCTTCACTTCCTCATTCCCTTACTGAAGATGGTGGCGCCTCCACCCGAGAGCCGAGGGACAGATCGGCTTCGGGCGCCGACATCGCGGGCGCCCTGGACAGGTAAGTGTCCTTATTTTAAAAGTCAGCAGCTGCAGTATTTGTAGCTGCTGACTTTTTAAAAAAAAAAAACAGCGGAACTCCACTTTAATCAGCTTTTTGGTGTTAAGTGTACAGGCTTTACATATACGCATACACTTTAATATCAGGATTTGCTGGACCTTTTTAAAATTTTCTTCATTATAGTCTGGGAT
The DNA here is from genome assembly GCA_029206835.1 of Rana muscosa. NCBI lineage: Eukaryota > Metazoa > Chordata > Amphibia > Anura > Ranidae > Rana > Rana muscosa. Next base: position 77,525,829 of record CM055127.1, read on the forward strand.
TTTATCGGTTGTTTACCTGATGTATTTCTTCAACTGTCAACCAGAAACATATCCTAAATAGTTTAATTCAGAGATTTACTAACTGGTCTTTTGTAATTCTTTCATTAAAGTCAACTCAAGCTCTGTACACACGATCGGTTTTACCAATGAAAACAGTCCGATGGACTTTTTTCATCGGACAAACCGATCGTGTATGGGACCCATCGGCCTTTTTTCCATCGGTTTTAAAAAATAGAACATGTTTTAAATTTTTCCAATGGATCAAACACCGATAGCAAATTCCGATCGTCTATGGGCAAGTCCATCGGATAAAAAACCCACGCATGCTCAGACTGAATTAGGAGACGGGAGCGGTCGTTCTGGTAAAACTAGCGTTCCTAATGGAGAGAGCACATTCGTCCTTCTGCAAATTATTGCCTCGTTTAATTCAGTGCATTGTTTTCTTCTTTAGAATGGTGTTTAAAATGTATTTTTTGCTGCAGATATTTATCCCGAGTTCTGACAAACTTCTTTCTTTATTGTTTCTTGTGATCTCATGAATAATTTGATCTATTCTTAAAGCCAGACCTCACTAATTTTAAAAATGATTTAGAATCCAGGTGTTTTTTTTTTTTTTTTCTTGTGGCCTTTTTTTTTGGGTGTTAAGTTCTCCTAACAACATATGTTTATTAAATTTTTCCCTCAAGGAGGTTGGTGTCCCTTGTTAATTACACATTGTATTTATGAAATGTTCTTGCTACTCACAATAAAAACACATCAGGCAAGTATTTTGGCTGAAATCAAATCTCCATTTATTCTGGCAAAAAAATATAAAGAAACCCGAAGGGCAACAATTGGAAAATTAGCTGAATATATGAAGACTTTGGACCCCAAAGGCAGACATTACTATGATGAACAATAAAATAAACAACATAAGGAAATCAGGAGCAGCAGCCGAAGACATACATCATCCCAAGCTGTGGTACTCCTACAAACTGCAACTTCTGGAAGAGCAGCTTGAAGCCAGGGAATCACCTTCTGCTCTTCCCTGTAGCCTTCCCTCCACGCTTCCCTCCAGCGTTTGTTCCACGGCCCCGTCTACGCACCCTTGCAGGCTGTGCCACTGTCGATGGTAATGTGGCAGGAGGAGGAGGAGAAGGAGGAGATGGCTGAGATGAGTGGCCTCTGTCAGCTGCCCCCTCCCCCCCATGTGAATGGCAGTGTATATCAGATGCTCACAGAGGGCACGTTGTCCCGCCTCCATTTGAAACTAATTTTTGGCAAGGTAGGCACTAAAGCCCTCAACAGGGTTGAGGGGGGCCCTCATGATGGCAGCAGCGTCACGTATTATCTGAAGTTTTTCGGTCTGACGTGGAGGGGAGCCACTTGTGACTATGTGCTGCCACTAGGCCTGGGGACCTGTTGAGTGCCACTTGGCCCTGCCTCCTCCTGGCTGCCACTCACCCCTGCCTCCTCCTGCCTGCCACATTCCTGAGCCTCTTCCTCCTGGCTGACCTCATCCTGTGTAGAAAAAAAGGACATAGTTTGATATTTTGTTGAATCAATCACAAACAATTTTTATCTCATGACTGTTGCAATTTGAATGTTCAATAAATTGAAAAGACTTTCATTCTGACCCCGTTTTTTTTTAGATACTGTACCAATCATTTCTGGCCACTTTTTTTTAAATTTATTATTTATTTTTATTTTATTTTTTAAACTTTTTTTTTTTTTTTTGGGTTAATTATTTCATTTGTGAAGAATAAATCTAGTTCACAATAGTACATTGAGGCCAATAAATATGTTTGAAAATACTATACCTGGCTGAAGATGCGCAGATCCGGCTCTTCCAGCTCAGGTGGCTCCTCCTCCCCCTCTGCAGGGGTGGAGGGAAGTGTGGAAGGAACGCTGGAGGGAAGGGTGGAAGGAACGCTGGAGGGAAGGGTGGAAGAAAGGGTTGAGGGAAGGCTGGAAAGTGATTCCCTGGCCTCAATCTGGTCTTCCAGAAATTGCAGATGCTTGTAGTACCACAGCTTGGGCTGAGCTACTTCATCTGCTGCTGCTCCTGATCTCATAGAAGCACGGACTGCTGTGTAGCTTTTTTTGTAAGCATTCCGCATGTTGTTTATCTTATTGTTCATCATAGTGTAGTCAGCCTCTGGGACCCAGGTCTTCATATATTCCGCTAATTGGTTAATTGTTGCCCGACGTACACCACTCTTGTGGTAAGAACTATGTTTGAGCTCCCACAGGTTGCGCAATTCTTTGTATTTCTCGATGAATAACAACATAATGTCTGGCTCCCTTAATTTATGCATTTTACTTTCTGCAAGATAAAACACAAGAAAAAAACAGTAGAGGTCAGCTTCAATTGTCATAATCGTATCCCAATATAGGCCTTTACAATCAGGAACCATTATAGGCCACTGCAGGCCCAAGTTTCATTCTTACCTTAGTTGTTTTTTTTCATCACTTCTGGTCATTCTTACTCCGCGCAACCATAACCTCGTTTCCCATTTATATACCCTGCGCATGCGTGTAACTCCGCCCACGTCGCACGCCCATGACATTCTTTTTCTGCATTTCCCCGCCCCTTCTCGTTCAGCGCACAGTGGGAGGCGACGACATGTCGGTGACACAAGTGCGTGCTTTATTATTAAGTACCGACTAGGGATGAGCTTCGAGTTCGAGTCGAACTCATGTTCGACTCGAACATTGCCTGTTCGCCCGTTCGCCGAACAGCGAACAAATTGGGGTGTTCGCGGCAAATTCGAAAAATCTATGGGAGAAATCTAAAGTGCTAATTATAAAGGCTTATATGCAAGTTATTGTCCTAAAAAGTGTTTGGGGACCGGGGTCCTGCCCCAGGGGACATGTATCAATGCAAAAAGAAGTTTTAAAAACGGCCGTTTTTTCGGGAGCAGTGATTTTAATAATGCTTAAAATGAAAAAATAAAAGTGAAATATTCCTTTAAATTTCGTACCTGGGGGGTGTGTATGATATGCATGTAAAGTGGCGCATGTTTCCCGTGCTTAGAACTGTCCCTGCAAAAAATGTCATTTTTGAAAGAAAAAAATGCATTTAAAACTGACTCGCGGCTATTAATGAATTGTCGGCTCCCGGCAATACAAACAAAAGTAATTGATAAAAAAAAAAAAAAAGCGTGGGGGTTCCCCAGAATTCAATTACCAGGCCCTTCAGGTCTGGAATGGATATTAAGGGGAACCCCGCCGCAAATTAAAAACAAAATTGACGTGGGGTTCCCCCAAATATCCATTCCAGGCCCTTCAGATCTGGCATGGATTTTAAGGGGAACTCCACCCCAAATTTAAAAAAAAAATGGCGTGGAGTCCCCCTAAAAATCCACACCAGACCCCTTATCCGAGCACGCAACCTGGCCGGCCGCAGGGGAAAAGGGGGGGACGAGAGAGCGGCCCCCCCTCCCTCCTGAACCGTACCAAGCCACATGCCCTCAACATGGGGAGGATGTCCCCATGTTGATGGGGACAAGGGCCTCATCCCCACAACCCTTGCCCGGTGGTTGTGGGGGTCTGCGGGCGGGGGGCTTATCGGAATCTGGAAGACCCCTTTAACAAAGGGGACCCCCAGATCCCGGCTCCCCCCTATGTGAATTGGTAAGGGGTACATTGTACCCCTACCATTTCACGAAGAAAGCGTAAAAAAAAAAAAAAAAAACACACAAACACCTTGAAAAAGTCCTTTATTTAAAAAAAAAAAAAAAAAAACATTCCAGCGGTGAAATCCAGTGTCCCGCGGCGATCCCGATGTCCAGCGCTGTCCTTCATTGGTTGTGCCTGAGCGGACCTGATGGGGAACTCCCTCTCAGTATTTTAAATGTATAGACCCGCCCCTTCTAATGTTCCCCATCAGGTCCGCTCAGCGGACCAGATGCGGAACATGAGAAGGGGCGGGTCTATACATGTATTACCAAAGTGAGAGCAGTTCCCCATCAGGTCCGCCCCCTCGGTATGTCGGACCCGCCTACGTCATTGGCTTGAGCGGGGAACTTCCTTCACTGTGTAATTTAAATTTACATAGTGAAGGAAGTTCCCCGCTCAAGCCAATGACGTAGGCGGGTCCGACATACCGAGGGGGCGGACCTGATGGGGAACTGCTCTCACTTTGGTAATACATGTATAGACCCGCCCCTTCTCATGTTCCGCATCTGGTCCGCTGAGCGGACCTGATGGGGAACTTTAGAAGGGGCGGGTCTATACATTTAAAATACTAATAGGGAGTTCCCCATCAGGTCCGCTCAGGCACAACCAATGAAGGACAGCGCTGGACATCGGGATCGCCGCGGGACACTGGATTTCACCGCTGGAATGTTTATTTTTTTTTATTTTTAATAAAGGACTTTTTCAAGGTGTTTGTGTGGTTTTTTTTTAAATTTTTTACGCTTTCTTCGTGAAATGGTAGGGGTACAATGTACCCCTTACCAATTCACATAGGGGGGGGGCCGGGATCTGGGGGTCCCCTTTGTTAAAGGGGTCTTCCAGATTCCGATAAGCCCCCCGCCCGCAGACCCCCACAACCACCGGGCAAGGGTTGTGGGGATGAGGCCCTTGTCCCCATCAACATGGGGACATCCTCCCCATGTTGAGGGCATGTGGCTTGGTACGGTTCAGGAGGGAGGGGGGGCCGCTCTCTCGTCCCCCCCTTTTCCAATGCGGCCGGCCAGGTTGCGTGCTCGGATAAGGGGTCTGGTATGGATTTTTAGGGGGACTCCACGCCATTTTTTTTTTACATTTGGGGTGGAGTTCCCCTTAAAATCCATGCCAGATCTGAAGGGCATGGAATGGATATTTGGGGGAACCCCACGTCAATTTTTTTTTAAATTTGCGGCTGGGTTCCCCTTAATATCCATTCCAGACCTGAAGGGCCTGGTAATTGAATTCTGGGGAACCCCCACGCTTTTTTTTTTTTTTTTTATCAATGACTTTTGTATGTATTGCCGGGAGCCGACAATTCATTAATAGCCGCGAGTCAGTTTTAAATGCATTTTTTTCTTTCAAAAATGACATTTTTTGCAGGGACAGTTCTAAGCACGGGAAACATGCGCCACTTTACATGCATATCATACACACCCCCCAGGTATGAAATTTAAAGGAATATTTCACTTTTATTTTTTCATTTTAAGCATTATTAAAATCACTGCTCCCGAAAAAACGGCCGTTTTTAAAACTTCTTTTTGCATTGATACATGTCCCCTGGGGCAGGACCCCGGTCCCCAAACACTTTTTAGGACAATAACTTGCATATAAGCCTTTATAATTAACACTTTAGATTTCGAACATTCGAGCCCATTGTATTTAATAGGGTTCTAAAGTTTACACAAACATTTTGTCTGTTCGCAGGTTCTGGTGCGAACCGAACAGGGGGGTGTTCGGCTCATCCCTGGTACCGACGAGGAAAGCCCGGAGGCGGGAACGTCCCGATCCAGGAATAAAAGATACAAGATGACTAATATGTAATTTGCTGAGATGGCGGAGATGGTGGACATCCTGCGGAGGAAAGATTACGATGGGAAGCATGGGCCTTACGACACCCCTAATCTCCGGAAGTCTCAAATACTGGGCAAAGTTGCGAGAAGTCTCTATCAGAAATTTGGGGTCAGGAGATCCAAGGAGCAGCTCCGTAAAAGGTGGCCTGACCTGAAGCTGAGGGAGCCGGAGCAGTATAGGAATGTTAAAAAAAAACTTGAAAAAAGTATGTTTATTTCCTGTGTTATTTCAAATTTTAATATTTATTCTTGCATGTTTTGCTACATGTGCTTGGATTGTCTGGTTTCACATTGTAAAATGTCAACTTTTATGTTAAGTTGAGTGTCCACTTATTTGGTAATGTTTCATAGTAAACACTGATCGTCTTCAAAAAAACATGTTTTGCACATATACACGTAAACCACATGTGGTCATGCATATTTTAATGAAAACAATGTTTATAAACATTGTGGGATAGATGATGTTTTGCAATTAAATAGAATGTGAAATGATAAACTGGATTCTGGGTAAAGGAGAGGACACTGAAGCAGCTGGTTACACAGCTTTTAACTTAGGAGCACTATAGTGTGGGCCATCTGAACAACCTTTTTAGGGTGTTACACACAGGTGCTCCAGTGGATACCTTGGGGTGTCTCCATGTGTGTTATTTTGGTCCAAAAATAAAAGTATTCCTGCTTTGTTGAATTCACAAAATCTCATGTGTTCATCTTGTAACTCAGCCAAAACTAACAATTGGACCCCACTTCCAAGCAATGTTTACAATTTATGCCCTCAAATCTCTGTGTGCTAAAGGATACCTTTTGTTTGTTTCATTCTCATAGGGGAGAGGAGACTGGGAGGACACCAATCTGAGGAGCCTTGGAAGCACAGACCACATAAAGAAAACCAAGATCCAAAAGCACCCCAAGATCAGCATGTGGAGGAAGCGGAGGTGGAGGAAGCGGACGTGGAGGAAGCGGAGGGGGAGGAAGGAGAGGTGGAGGAAGGAGAGGTGGAGCTTATCACCACAACAGGTCAGTGTCTGTCACCACAACTTCAAGGTAAAAACAGATGTAGGCCTGCATATTTCTAAATCCCTTTTTTTTTTAGGGCATGAACGTGGTGGTGTGTCCGAAACTCCAACTCCTCCATTCTCAAGTGTGATGCCTCGTACACACGACCGAGTTTCTCGTCGTAAAAAACACGTCGTTTTTTTCGACGAGATTCTTGTTAAGCTTGTCGATTTTCTCGTCAAGCTTTCCATGCGTACACACTGACATTTCCCAATTTCCTCGTTGTTCTCCGCGGTCACGTCCAGCACGTACGACGGCACTATAAAGGGGTAGTTTTTTTTTCTTGGCGCCACCCCTTGGGCTGCTTTTGCTGATCTCGTGTTACCGCATGTGAAGTAAAAGTTTGGGAAGAGACGATTCGCGCTTTTCAGTCTTCGTACTTTTCAGATCGTTTTCTGCGGTTCAGTTTGTGCTTGTGGGTTTGTATCTTGACTTTCAGGGCGTCTAGGCAGGTCGTATCTGTTTTACAGTGCGTTCTTGCCTGTTCATTCTGTTTTTCAGTTCGTTATTCATAGGCCTTGCTGTTCTAAAGTGCGTTCTGTTCTGTACGTTCTGATAAGACGACCGTTTCCTAGCCATGTCGCCTGGACGTTCTCGTCGTCGAGTTTGTGCTGTGCGTGCGCTTGGTGTTGGTCTGCTTGTTTTGGACCAAGACCAGTCCATGAATGGTGTGAGGAGGAGTTCATGGACCAAGAATTGGTTGCTCCAGCGGGACCAATTCTGCCACATGCCTCTGCTGCGGGAGATCGTCGAGAATAATCCTGAGGACTACAGGAATTTTCTGCGGATGTCTGACCCCGTTTTTTAGGAACTGTTGGCTTTGGTGTCCCCCTATATTACCAGGAAGGACACCGTTATGCGGGAAGCCATCAGTGCTGAGCAGAGGCTCATCGCCACGTTACGTTATCTGGCGACAGGGAGAAGTCTTCAGGACTTGAAGTTCACGACAGGCATCTCCCCCCAGGCTCTGGGCCTCATAATCCCAGACACCTGTTCTGCCATTATACAAGTCCTGCAGGAGGACTATATTAGGGTAAGTTTTCTCCATTAACATCACATTTTATGTATTCCATGTATGATAATGTATTGTATTTCTTTCATCCTTCCCTAATTACCATGATTGTAATATGCTGAGAATGTCCCCTTTGTCCTCATGCATGCTGGAAGCTTTAGATTGCCCCTTTTTTCTCCTCCATGCATATTTCCCTTCACTAACCTTTCCAGCAGGGGCGCCTGTTGCTCCAAATGTTTGGGGGTTCAAACCCCAATTTAGGAAATAAACTTCCTCCTTTTTTGCTCTGGTGCCTATTAATCGCCCCCATTTGTTCCCTCCAATGCAGCCATTTTGTCCCCTCCAATGCAGCCAGTTCCCCCCCAGCCCTGCACTTACCTTCTTGTGGTCAGCGCCATCCTTCTTCTGTCCTTGATGTCTTCTCCTTCCCTTGATGTTGCATCAGCCAATCATGTTACCATTAAACAGACTTGGTGAACATGATTGGCAGAGCAGCCTGTCAGTGTTTACCCAAGGAATGCCCCCCCCTGCGTCCCCTATTTAACTTTTCTGCAGCCAATTACATCCCTCAGGCTGTAATGTGCAAGACAATTTTCCTTACTGTTTATGATATATAATTTTAAGCCCATAAATGCTGCAGTTCTTCATATGTCGGTCGCTTAACAGGGGGCCATCCACCTGAATAGTGGGCTGCATAGACAATACATAGGTTAATGCAAGGCATAAACCTATGTATTGTTCTGAGTGACGGGCACAGGAGAGAGGGGGCAGTGCTCCAGCGCCCACTCTGGACGCACCGCCACTGCAATGTTATCCTGTGGCCAAACACATCTAGCCCCCCCCCTCCCCATTATAATTTATTAATGGACCATCATAGGGGGTGATGAATATGATACATGAGCCTTCCATTATACTTATTTAAAACACCTTAATAAACGTAGACTTTGCTTGATGTTGGCCTCTAATGGATTTTCTTTGAATCTCCTTGTAAGGTTTGATTTGTGTATTCTAATATTTTTTCATCTTGTTTGACTCCACAGCTTCCTTCCACGCCACAGGAATGGCAGACTGTGGCATCGGAGTTTGCCACGCGGTGGGACTTCCCCAACTGCAGTGGTGCTATAGACAGGAAGCACGTCCGCATCGTGCCGCCACCCCGTTCTGGGTCCTACTACTTCAATTACAAGGGGTTTCATAGCATTGTGCTGATGGCGGTGGTGTCAGCACGGTATGAATTCCTCTATGTTGATGTAGGGAAGAATGGCCGGATGTCCGATGGGGGATCCTTCATCCAGACGGAGTTTGCCCTCCGTCTCCAGAGTGACGACCTTGCATTGCCAACGGATGCAGGGAATATTGAAGGACTTCCCTTTGTTTTTTTGGCTGATGAAGCCTTCGGGCTCGGACCACATCTTATGAGGCCATTTCCTCAGAGGACCCTGACCCCAGAGAAGAGGATGTTCAATTACTGGCTGGCCAGGGGCTGAAGAGTCGTTGAAAATGCCTTCGGCATAATGGCCAGCCGGTTCCGCCTTTTTCGGACTCCCATCCACTTGGTGGACTACAAAATAAACTATGTAGTGTTATGCTGCTGTGTGCTACACAATTTTCTTTGCCGCAAATCTAATTCATATATGGCCTCAGTTTTGCCTGAGGCTGGACTTTCCCCTGATAATCCCCTGCCGGGCCTGGAATCTGCCCGTGCTGGCTTGCCCCCCCAAAATGCCCGTGATGTTCGGGACAAATACATGGACTATTTCACGGGTAGGGGGGCAATTCCTATGCCAGGCTATGTCTAAAGATTGCTGTCTAACGATCCAAATAAAAATCTTGTTGAAAGTTCTAACTTTTCTTGGTTTCCTGTCTCCTAGTTTGTCTTAGTGCATTTGTAGTGCCAAGTGTATTTTCCTTTAGTAAATACCAACCATTTCACTATGTAAACTTAAAAAATGTACCAAATAAGGTTAGAGCATATTAGAAAAAGAAGCTACACGTTGTTTGTGTTCTAATCTTTTACTATGTGCAAATTCACACACATTTTTTTTTTTTTTTTTACATTTTTTGTTTGCCTGGCCACAAACCGGCAATTGTTTTCTTAGGAAAATACAAAAACAACAGTTGCATTCCAAAAAGTACAAAATTGGATACCTCGGAGCAATCTGAGACATTCACTTACACAAACTATATGTCTCTATGTGCCCGTCCTAATATGGGGTCCTGCCACCCCTTGCCCAGCCAAAAATTGAATATGCACACAATTGGGATTATTTTCCTATAGGGATTTTAGACTCCTGATCCCTATTGTCAACATGTGCTATCTGCCATCAGGGGTGATCAATGGACGTGTTTTGAGGGTGCAACCCCTTCCTCAGTTCACCTACTTTAGATACGAGGAAGGGGTTTTACCCCCAAAAGACGTACATGGATATCCCCTGATGGCAGATAGCACATGTTGACACACTGTGTGCAGATTCAATTTTTGGCTGGTTTGATTGTCAAAAAGTTTTTTACGAGTAGAAGAATAAACATGAACAAAAGGGGTTTGGGATGCCTTATTGAATTCTCCCCAAAACATCGAGAATGTCTTTAAATGTTTGATCCATCACATGTATTCTTTCTTTAATTTTGTCCAGTTCCGTGCTACATTCCATCACTTGCTGGATGAGGCGGAGGGCACTGTCAGCAGAGAAACCTGTACTATCCTTCACCCCAACATTCACATCCCCTAAAAACAAAATAACAAGGTATTATAACTCTGCAGGCCTACCTCTCTTACCTGAAGCTGTGGTGACAGATACTGACCTGTTGTGGTGACCAGTTCCACAACGTCATCCACCTCTCCTTCCTGCACTTCTCCTTCCTCCACCTCAACTTCCTCTACATCCTTCGTTTGTGGGTCTTTGGGAGTTTGCTGTTGTTGTGAAGCTGTGGGGTTCCTGTGCTCCCTGGAGTGTCCTCCTCCCAGTCTTCTCTCCCCTATGAGAATCAAACAAAAGGTAGAGTTATCACACAGAAATTCTCTATGTAAAAAATAAAAACAGGCTAAATTGCTTGGAAATGGGGTACAAGTGTGTGTTTGGGCGGAAGTTAAAGATGAATGCATTATTTCTGACCAATAATATGTTTATTATTCACCTTTGTCTGTCATTTTTTAGACATGTAGGCAACACAAAAATTCTCTGATGCACCTGTGTGGGACACCCAAAAAAGGCGGGTCTGGTGGCCCACACTATAGTGCTCCAAAGTACAGATGTGGAAGCAGCTGCTGAGTGTCCTCTCCTTTACACTGACCAAAGTTTGCATTTCATTCTCTTTACAAACACATCATCTAGCCTAAAACTTTGTGCCCCAAATTTCCAAAAAAAAGGCAGATGTCTAATTATTTTGTGGCTGTAAAATACGCCAAAACAGCGGATAGTGGCCGAACGAAGTGTCTGTAACGTAACGAACGATTACTGTGCCCAACCAAGTTCAAAATATAACATTTTGGAAGGAAGTCCAATAAGAAAAAAAAATAAACCAGCAACATGTCAGTTTAGAAAAGGATTAATAGCATAAAAGTGTAGATTTTACTTACTTTTTGCGAGCATTCTCTTAATGCTCCTTAACTGCTCTGGCTCCCTCAGTTTGAGGTCTGACCACCTCTTTCTGAGCTGCTCATTTGAGTGTTTCACCCCGAAATTCATCTTCAGACTCTTCACGACTTTAGTGAGGATTTTGGCCTTCCTTCTATTTGGTTTGCTATACGGCCCATGCTTTGCGTCATAATCCGACTTGAGCAAGATGTCCACCATCTCCGCCATCTCGGCAAAAGACATATTCGATGCCTTGAATCTCCTCCTTGATCGTGACGTTTCCTCGGTCTCCGGGCTTGTCTCCTCCTCGTTAGTTGCGGAATTATCAGACACCTGCTGTAACTTCGCCATATCTGTCTGCGCGCCGAAAGAGAAGGGGCGGGGAAAAGATGTTAGTTAGAACGTCATGGGCGGGCGACGTGTGCGGAGCGACGTGTTCGAATTTTGACGCATGCGTGGTGTGTATATAGCAAACACACATGTGACTATAGTACGTTCGGTGTGCGGAGAGAGGAGTTCAAGTGACGGATGTGCGAACGAAGGTATGTGATTTTGTGACTTGGACAAATTGTTGGCCTATACTGTTTTGAGAATGTTGTAGGATATATATGGTGACTACGATGTTAAGGAGGTTAGACTGTTTGCCTCACATTAGTTATATATTATTTCTTAAACTTGCAGATACAATATGAATGTCTTTATTAGCGACAAAGAGTTCCTGGCGGAATTTATTGACCGGGTAAGGGAGCTGCCCGCTCTGTGGGAGACGAAAAACCCCATCCATAAAAAAAGAGGGGTGAGAAAAGCAGCGCTGGAGAAGCTGCTCCCATTTGTGCAGACCAAGGTGCCCACAGCCACAGCAAAACAGGTGGACACTAAAATTGGGAGCTTGAGAGGCACCTACAGGACTGAACGCTCTAAGGTCCTGGCTTCTCAGAGGTCAGGAGCAGCAGCAGATGATGTGTATGTCCCGATTTTGTGGTACTACAGCAGGATGTCCTTCCTGGATGACCACATTGAGGCAAGGCCATCACTCTCCACTCTTCCCCCCAGACTTCCCTGCAGCCAACCTGAGCCTTCTCTGGAGCAAGAGGAGGCAGCCATCCTGGATGATCCTGATTTGACCATCTGGAGCCAGGTATAGTATTAAATGAAATTGCATTGGGATAAAATTAATGTTTGTCAAATATGTCAAGATGAGAAACATACAATATTTTGGGTTCCACAAGTGAAATCAAGATCTCGAGACATTAGTCTGCACTTAATTGGGTGCTAAATAGTCAATCTGATGTAGGTGTAAATTAGAAAAAATGATTTCTGGATTTACATTCTAATTGCTTCAATCATGTTGTGAGGGGGTTAGCTCGGCAGCGGGTGTGTGTGACCCCCGGGATGGGCTCCCCACACAAAACAGGCCCAGCAAACGGAGGTTGTGGTTTTCAAAATCAAAAAAAGGTGCGGTTTATTTTCTATTTACAGTGACAAAACACAGCAAAGCAAAAGAAACATAACCAAAATAAATCCTGGTCAAGTTGACCTCTGACTAAACATACAGGTTTCCTAACTAACAACTGGGATCAGCCTAGTGCTGTCCTAGTCCCTAAGTCCCTGGTTTAGTAAAAGTCCAAACAAATAGCCACACAGGCTTTGCCTCACCGCACAGGGGTTCACTCTCCCTAGACAGTCCACACAGGTCTGGTTCCAGGCATGAGCTAACATCTAATGAAGCTGGGAGTTCTTATAGAGGCCTAAATGAGCTGACAAGCTTCAGCTGGCCTCATCAACTCCCTGTCTGTACGACGCCCAGCCCTCTCCCTAGAGGTATGAGTCATCCATGAGCCCACTAGCCTTATACAACTCTCCACCTAGTTGTATAAGTCGGCGTAAAGCCTGAATCTGGGCGAAATATATCTACCCCCCTGGATGCAACCAGGTGACTTTACCTTCCTGCTGTCACATACCCCCCCCTCTTGTTTTAACCTCGGGGTTGGAACACCAGCAATCAGGCATTCATGTACTCGAGACAAAGCATCCACATTCCCCATTTGAACGCCAGGGCGATGCTTTACTGTGAAGTTGAATTCCTGGAGGGCCAGGAACCACCTATTCACTCTTCTATTTGTTTCCTTGTTTTGAGCCATCCACTTTAACGGAGCGTGATCCGTAACCATGTCAAAGTGCCTACCTAGCAGGTAGTACCGAAGGGAATCTAGAGCCCACTTCACCGCTAAGCACTCCTTTTCAACGGTGGCGTAATTTACCTCATGGGACTTCAACTTCCTGCTGAGGTAAATGACTGGGTGCTCTTCCCCGTTCCAGACCTGGGACAATACTGCTCCTAACCCCACATCTGACGCATCACTTTGTACGACAAAGTCTTTAGAGAAGTCGGGTGAGTACAACACTGGCTGGCTACATAAGGCTTGTTTCAAGAACTGGAATGCTGCCTCAGCCTCGGGGGTCCATTTAATCATGACCGACCCTTTCCCCTTCGTCAGGTTGGTTAGGGGCACAGCCTTAGAAGCAAAGTGGGGAATGAATCACCGATAATACCCAGCGATTCCCAGAAAGGCTCGTACCTGCTTCTTGCTGTTGGGACGTGGCCAACTCTGGATGGCCTCGACTTTGTTGAGTTGGGGTTTTATTACTCCCCTCCCAATGGTGTACCCAAGATATTTGGCCTCCTCCTGCCCAATGGTACACTTCTTGGGGTTAGCCGTAAACCCCGCTTCCCGAACAGAGTCCAGGACTGCTTGCACTTTTGGCAGATGTGAGGCCCAATCTGTGCTATGGACAATTACGTCATCCAGGTAAGCCGCAGCATACTTCCGATGGGGCCTCAGCATCTGGTCCATTTTCCGCTGGAATGTGGCCGGCGCATTCTGTAACCCGAACGGCATTCTTTTATATTGGAACGCCCCGTCTGGGGTTACAAATGCGGTTTTCTCTTTGGCCGACTTGGCCAGGGGGATTTGCCAATACCCTTTTGTGAGGTCAAGAGTCGTCATGTATCGGGCTGTTCCCAGCCGGTCGATCAACTCATCTATACGTGGCATGGGGTAGGTGTCAAATTTTGTAACTTTGTTCAACTGACGAAAATCGTTACAAAATCGCCAGCTCCCATCCGGTTTAGGCACCAACACGATGGGACTAGACCAATCACTTTGGGACTCCTCTATCACCCCTAAGTTCAGCATTTTCTGTACTTCCTCCCGTATTGCCTCCCGTCGAGCCTCTGGGATCCGATAGGGTTTTAACTTCACCCTTTCACCGGGCGGGGTAATGATGTCATGCTCTACCCCAGATGTTTGTCCCGGCAGCTCAGAGAATACCTCCTTGTTGCGAAGCACAAACTCCTTAACCTCCTGTTGTTGGGGTTGTGACAAGGTGGCTGCTATTCCAACCTCAGGAATCACGCAACCAGTTTGAGCTGGTGACCAAGTGTCTGCGACTAGGGACTCTCTATCCCTCCAGGCTTTCAACAGATTAACGTGATAGATCTGTTCGGGCTTTCGCCTTCCTGGTTGTCTGACCTTGTAATTCACTTCGCTCACTTTTTCCATTATCTCGTAGGGGCCTTGCCATTTGGCAAGGAATTTACTTTCAACCGTAGGGACAAGTACCAATATCCTATCCCCCGGGGAAAAGGTACGGGTCTTGGCTCCACGGTTGTACACTCTCTGCTGTGCCAACTGCGCTTGGGCCAAATGTTCCTTCACGATGGGCATTACCTGTGCAATTCGATCTTGCATCAGGGCGACATGCTCAATCACACTCCTGTGGGGAGAACTCTCACTTTCCCAAGTTTCCTTGGCAATATCCAACAGCCCTCTTGGGTGTCTCCCATACAGTAACTCAAAGGGGGAGAATCCCGTAGAGGATTGGGGCACCTCCCTAATAGCAAACATCAAATAAGGAAGTAAACAGTCCCAATCCTTTCCATCTCTATCCACCACTTTCTTCAACATTTGTTTTAGGGTTTTGTTGAATCTTTCAACCAGCCCATCGGTTTGGGGGTGATACACAGACGTACGCAATTGCGTCACTTTGAACAATTTACACAGCTCTTTCATAACCCGGGACATAAAGGGTGTACCTTGGTCCGTAAGCAGTTCTTTACAAATACCCACCCGGCTAAAAACAAGAGATAGCTCTTTGGCTATGGTTTTGGCCGAGGTATTTCGGAGAGGGATCGCTTCTGGATAACGGGTGGCATAGTCCATTATAACTAATATGTACTGGTGCCCCCTAGCGGACTTGATTATAGGACCTACCAAATCCATGGCGATCCTCTCAAACGGGACCTCAATGATGGGTAGAGGGACCAGCGGGCTACGGAAATGTGGCATCGGGGCCAACCTCTGACACACAGGGCAGGAGGAACAATAATTTTCTACGTCCTTCATCACCCCCGGCCAATAGAATCTCTGTAATACCCTCTCTCGGGTTTTCTCTGTCCCCAGATGACCTCCAAGAATGTGCCCATGGGCCAACTCCAACACCAACTTCCTGTAAGGTTTGGGCACCACAAGCTGCTCAACGGTTTCTTCTGCCCTTTTTGCCACCCGATACAGTAGGTCCTTCTCTACGCTGAAGTATGGGTAAGTGCAGGTATTATCTGGGTTCACTAACTCGCCATCTATTTTCACTACGTTTTCCCGTGCCTTTATTAGGGCGGGGTCTTTCAACTGTTCTGTGGCAAAGTTTTCCCTGTGAACCTCAAGATCAGAAAACTCCACAGACGGTAGGTTTTCGTCTGAGGAGGTGGGCTCCTCTCCAGTTTCTTGAGTCTCCCCTGCCAATACTGATAAGGGAAATTCCGGAGAGTCCTCACCACTCTCAGGGGAGTTCTGGCTATCACATTCCTGGTACATAGGGGCACCAGTGAGGGGCTCAGGATCATCCCACAGTTCCCAGAACTTCGGAAAATCCCTTCCCACAATGGCGTCATGCGGTAACTGAGATACTAAGCCCACTGGATGAGAGAGGGTACCTTTGGGGGTCTCGAAACACACTGTAGTCACTGGATACTCTCGGGTGTCCCCATGCACACAAATAACAGCTACCTTGCTATTCCCAGAGACCTCTGTTTTAACTAACTCAGCCTTTATCAGGGTCACAAGGCTACCTGAATCCAGCAATACCACAACATTTCTACCATTAACACACATTTTGCATAAATGTTTCTCAGTTCCTCGAATGGCAGTGCATGCGACTGTCGCACACAGCGACTGACGTCTGCCCGTCAGAAAGTCACACTGCATGGGTTCCTCCACAACCGGGCAATTGGCTGCAATATGTCCCGCTTGCCGGCAGCGGTAGCAAACGATCCTTCTTGCGGCCTCTTGAGCCGCTGATTTCCCAGGCTGTTCTCGCCAAACTTGGGGTAGAGCTCCCACCCTCTCACTCTCTCCACCCTCACCCCTTGGAATCCTCTTATCCGCCCCTGGGGATGGTCTGGTCTTAGGGTGGAAAGTCCGATTGTCTCTGGAAGAGGCCGTCAGGTTCTCTGTAGCCAAGTATTTCTCCACACGATCCACAAGACCATCGGCCGTCTCTGGGTCTCCATGGCTTACCCACTTTTGGATGGCAGTAGGAAGAGCTCTCAAAAACCGATCCATTACAACACGTTCCACAATCTTTGGTGCGGACAAAGTCTCTGGCTGTAGCCACTTTCTGCTCAGGTGAATGAGATCATACATTTGAGACCTGGGGGGTTTTCCAAGCTGGAAAGTCCAGTTATGCACACGCTGAGCCCGGACAGCCTGGGTGACACCCAGCCTTGCCAATATTTCAGCTTTTAGCATCACATAGTCTTTTGCTTGGTTAGGCTCTAGGTCATAGTAAGCTTTCTGCGATTCACCAGTTAACAGAGGAGCCACCAGTCCAGCCCACTGCTCCTCAGGCCACTTTTCTCTTTCAGCGGTCCTTTCAAATGTGGTCAAAAATACCTCTGGATCATCCTCTCCAGTCATTTTTGTCAATAAACGACTCACCCCAAAGGACGCGGTATTAGTGGGACGGCTTTCCTCACTGGTCTGCGGACGTTGCTGCATTACTGCTTCCATCTGTTGTTGTAGTCTCTGCTCTTGCTTCTGCAACAGGTCTATGAAGCGGGCCTCAGATTGCTGCTGGGCTCGTTGCTGAGCCTCCAGACTCTGTTGCAAAGTTGCGTTTGTCTGCTGCTGGGCTGCAAGGCTCCTTTGCAAACCTGCATTTGTCTGCTGTTGATTGGCATTTGCTAGAGCCAGCTGCTTCAGTATCTCCTCCATGCTGGCTTAAAAAAAACTGCCACTGGTTCTCCACCAACTGTGAGGGGGTTAGCTCGGCAGCGGGTGTGTGTGACCCCCGGGATGGGCTCCCCACACAAAACAGGCCCAGCAAACGGAGGTTGTGGTTTTCAAAATCAAAAAAAGGTGCGGTTTATTTTCTATTTACAGTGACAAAACACAGCAAAGCAAAAGAAACATAACCAAAATAAATCCTGGTCAAGTTGACCTCTGACTAAACATACAGGTTTCCTAACTAACAACTGGGATCAGCCTAGTGCTGTCCTAGTCCCTAAGTCCCTGGTTTAGTAAAAGTCCAAACAAATAGCCACACAGGCTTTGCCTCACCGCACAGGGGTTCACTCTCCCTAGACAGTCCACACAGGTCTGGTTCCAGGCATGAGCTAACATCTAATGAAGCTGGGAGTTCTTATAGAGGCCTAAATGAGCTGACAAGCTTCAGCTGGCCTCATCAACTCCCTGTCTGTACGACGCCCAGCCCTCTCCCTAGAGGTATGAGTCATCCATGAGCCCACTAGCCTTATACAACTCTCCACCTAGTTGTATAAGTCGGCGTAAAGCCTGAATCTGGGCGAAATATATCTACCCCCCTGGATGCAACCAGGTGACTTTACCTTCCTGCTGTCACAATGTTTATAAAGTTTGATGCAAAGATTAAACCAACATATTAAACTATGTCCCTTTTTCATACACAGGATGAAATCAGCCAGGAGGAGGGTCTGGAAACTGTCAGGCAGGAGGAGGAAGGGCCCAGTGGCAGCCAGGAGGAGGCAGGGCCCAGTGGCAGCCAGGAGGTGGCAGGGCCCAGTGGCAGCCAGGAGGTGGCAGGGCAAAGGAGAAGCACCAGATCCCAGGTGCCTCCCATCCGGCTTCCCAAAAGAGGCAGGAGGGACAGGACCACCAGTGAGGCAGCAATGGCCCTTATTAAAGAGGCCCATGCCACCCTCAAAGAGCCCACATCCCCTGAAGAGGCCATTGCCGGCCTAGTGGAGGCAAAGTTCAAGGTGATGAGCATGGAGCAATGCCTCCTATGCGAGCCCCTGCTCATCACCTTGCTCAACAAGGGGGTGATGGAAAAAATTACCCCCAATACCGCCATTTGTGAGGTGGCACAACTGTCCCAACCTCAACCTCCTCCTCCACATTCTTCTTCCGCCCCACCCCCTTCTCCTCCACCTCCACCTTGTTCTTCCGCCCCACCCCCTTCTCCTCCACCTCCACCTTGTTCTTCCGCCCCACCCCCTTCTCCTCCACCTCCACCTTGTTCTCCTGCGCTACCCCCTTCTCCTCCACCTCCTCCTCCTCCTGACAGGAGTACCCCTCCAGTGGCCCAGCCTCCAGCCAAACGAAGAAGGAAGGCTGCAGGGAAGGCTTCAGGAAAGGTTGCAGGGAAGGTTGCCAGGAAGACGAGGAAGTGATGGCCTTGCTTCATTGTGGTCGGACAGAAGGCAGCCTGTTGTAGTACCACACACTTGGGACATATATATCACCTGCTGCTGTTCCTGATCTCTGGGAGGCCAGCATCAGATTGTGTTCAGAAATGTTGGCCTTCTCAAGCTCCCAATTTTAGTGTCCACACAGGGTTGCTGTGTGCTCTGGGGTCCCTGGGATGCACAAATGGCAGCAGCTTCTCCAGCGCTGCCTTCTCTTTATTTTAGTTCAAACATGAATAAATGTTATTTTTCTTTAAGTTCATACTTGACTATGTGTATTTGTAAAAATGTAAAATCTAGCTTTTGAGTATGCAGATACATTTGACTGACAAAAAAAGGGACAGATAACAACCCCCCAAAAAAATAACTAAATAGTATTTCCCAAAAAAGTGTGTAAAATTTAAATAATATATATTAAAAGATTCAATGGGAGATCACTACCAAAACATTGCGAAATTACAATTAACATCAGTTTGAAAAATAAGTAATTTTTTAATATTCCTAAAAACTTGCACGATGTAATACACATAAATCTTCTTAAGAGCAACAAGAAAAATGTTAAAAAAACATAGTCATAACTCTGTGTGAATATCAGCAGCAAAAGAAGTTCATTCGTTTGGATTAATGTCACATTCTAACGAAGATTTCAATGCACAACATTTAAACGATGCAAAAATTTGGAGCGTGACGAATGTGCTATCTCCATTACTAAGGCTTGTTTTACCAGAAGATGCGCTCCCGTCTCATAGTTGCTTGTGAGCATGCGCGCTTTTGGAAGAGTCGTAAAAGCATACACACGAACCATTTTCTCGTCACAAAACAGGCCGACGAGAAACACGACGAGGAAATCTGGAATCCAGACGAGAAAATAGAGAGCAGGTTCTCTATTTTCTCGTCGAGATTCACGGCAATTTTCTCGTCGTAAAACCATACACACGAACGGATTTCTCGACAAAAATAAGCTCACGCGGCACTTTTCTTGCCGGTTTTGGACGAGAAACTCGGTCGTGTGTACGAGGCTTGAGTGCCAAAATACTTATTCAAGAAATAATGGAATGTAGTAGCGAAATGGCCATTATGAGGAATAGGATGAATGTGATTGAGCAAAAATATAAAAACATTATAGTTATTTTGGGGCGAATAGTCTGAAGCCCCCCCCCCCCCCCGTTATTTTGTATTTTTTGTCAACAAACATTTGCACTTGTTTTCCCACCAGCCAAAATTTGAAGATGCACACAGTGGGGGTTATTTACTAAAGGCAAATCCACTTTGCACTACAAGTGCAAACTACAAGTGCAAAGTGCACTTGAAATTGCACTGGAAGTGCAGTCGCTGTAGATCCGAGGGGGACATGCAAGGAAAATAAAAAACAGCAGTTTAGCTTGCACATGATTGGATGATAAAATCAGCAGAGCTTCCCCTCATTTCAGATCTACCCCTCAGATTTACAGCGACTGCGCTCCCAAGTGCACTTTGCACTTGTAGTTTGCACTTGTAGTGCAAAGTGGATTTGCCTTTCGTAAATAATCCCCAGTGTGTCAACATGTGCTATCTGCCGTCACAGGATATCTATGTCCCTGTTTTGGGGGTGCAACCTCTTCCTCGCTACTTAAGTAGGTGAGAGGAAGGGTTTGCACCCCCAAAGCACGTCCATTGATCCCCCATGATGGCAGATATCACATGTTGACTTTAGCCATGGGCTCACTTTGAAAATAACCATTTGGCAAACAAGAAACTGTGTGCATCTTCAAATTTGGGATGGTTCAGGGG
Organism: Rana muscosa; assembly: GCA_029206835.1. NCBI lineage: Eukaryota > Metazoa > Chordata > Amphibia > Anura > Ranidae > Rana > Rana muscosa. The sequence continues at coordinate 77,546,466 of CM055127.1, forward strand.
TGACATCACCCCATCTCAGGTTTATCGTTTTCATGTTGAACTTTGTAAGTTCCATTGTTTTGATAAGTTTGCTATTTTGACCCATGCATGTTTATGCAAAACCAAAAGAAAGCAAAAAATATTATTATCCTCCAAAATGTGGAGCAAAAAATTTCTACATTGTATTTAATAAAAAAAAAAAAACACACCTGTGGTGCACAGAGTAAAAAATATTTTGGACACTCAAAAATGTATGGCTTGTTCTTTCTATGCTCAATAGCAGTTCCAAAAATGCAAAATGCATGTTTTTTACTGTGACAATTGTGACTATTTGCTTAAGACAAATACACTTGGCACTACAAGAACCTGGGAGACACATACTAAAAAAGTAAAAAAGCAATAATGACAAAACAAGGTCAGATATGGTCTGGCATTGCGATGGCCCCCCTACCCGTGAAGTACTCAACGTATTTATCACGTACTTCACGGGCACTTTGGGGGGCCAAGCCAGTATGGGCAGTGTCCAGGCCGGTCAGAATGTTCATCTCAGATAGACCGGCCTCAGGCCCAACTGTAGATATATATGTTGCAGAGTATTGTCTCAAGAAATTGTGCAATATGTAGCAGCAGTAAATTATGTGGTTGAGTTTGTATTCTGCCATGTGGATAGCTGTCTGAAACAGGCGGAACCAGCTGGCCATTATCCCAAAGGCATTCTCCACAACCCTCTGGGCTCTGGCCAGCCGGTAATTAAAAACCCTCCTCTCCGGGGTGAGGGTGCATTGGGGAAACGGCCGCATCAGGTGTGGTCCCAGTCCAAAGGCTTCATCTGCGATAAAAACAAAAGGAAGTCCATCCACGTTGTCTGCATCTGCAGGCAGTGCCAGGCCCCCAGACTGCAGACGGTGAGCGAACTCCCTCTGTGCGAATACTCCGCCATCGGACATCCGGCCATTCTTCCCCATGTCCACATACAGGAACTCATACCGTGCCGACACCACCGCAATTAACACTATACTATTAAAACCTTTAAAGTTATAATAGTATGACCCCGAACGGGGTGTCGGCACTATGTGGACGTGCTTGCCATCAATTGCCCCTCCACAGTTGGGGAAGTCCCACCGCTGGGCAAATATGGCAGCCACAGTCTGCCATTCCTGTGGTGTTGAAGGAAACTGTGGAGTCAAACAAAAAGAATACATTAGTACTTTTGCACTTTACATTGCAAGCAGATTACACAAAGACATTGTTGGCCAACATCAGTATAACATTTATTATTTGAGGGAGTATTTAAACACAAAAATAGAAGGCCCACTTATCAGATGACTCACCCCCACTGATGGGACATTTGAAAATATTCTGGGGGGGGGTTATAGCTGATTTTGTGCCCCCCAAAAAAAGGCTCTACCAATCTGCTGAACTTGAATGTGAACTAAAACATTTGGCGCTGACAAAAAACATTGTTAAGAAAAAACTAGGCTAGGTGTGTTTGGGCCCAGGATAGCATGCTGGAGAGGTTAGTGAAGGGAAATAGGCATGTAGGCCAAAAAAGAGACATTATAAGTAAAAACATGCATGGGGAGAAAGGGGACATTCCCAGCATATTACAATCAGAGTAATTTTGGAAGGAGGAAAGAAAGACAATACATTAGCAAACATTCAAAAACTAGAATGTGATGTTAAAGGAGAAAACTTACCTTCATATAGTCCTTCTGCAGGACCTGGATGATGGCAGAACACGTTTCCAGGATAATGATCCCAAGAGCCTGGGGGGAGATGCCTGTTGAGAACTTGAGGTCCTGCAAGCTTCTCCCAGTCGTCAGGTATCTCAACGTGGCAATAAGCCTCTGCTCGGCAGTGATGGCCTGGCGCATCACAGTGTCCTGCCTCGTGATATAGGGGGACAGCAAATCCAACAGATGGTGAAAAACGGGGTCCGTCATCCTGAGATAATTCCTGAAATCATCAGGATTATTCTCATAGATTTCCCACAGCAGAGACATATGAGAGAATTGGTCCCGCTGAAGCAACCAATTCTTGGTTCATGAACTCCTCCTCACCCTGTTCACGGACTGAACTCGGGTTACAGTGTTAACCGCAACACCAAGCCTATAGCCAGCACGAGCTCTACGACAAGAACGTACTTCAAACATGGCTTTAAACCGGTTGGCTGGTCAGAACAAACTCAAACAGAACGCACAGAGGAACAGCAAGGCCTGAGAAGAACGACCTGAAAAACAGTAACGAGCGGCCAAGAAGGCACTGCAAAACAGTAACGACCTGACTGCACGCACTGAATAACAAATACGAACCCACAAGCACAAACTGAACACCAGGAAACGATCTGCAAAGGACGGAAACTGAAAAGCGCGAATCGGCTCTCACCAAACTTTTACTAACACGCGGTAACACAAAATCAGCAAAAGCAGCCCAAAGGGTGGCGCCATTTGATTTGAACTACCCCTTAATAGTGCCGTCGTACGTGGTGTACGTTGGGTCGTTTTGGTCCGGTCGGTTTTTTGACTGATGGTGTGTAGGCGAGACTGATGGAAGTCAGCTTCATCGGATTTCCGATGGACAAAACCATCGGATTAGAATCCATAGGATATCTGATCGTGTGTACGAGGCTTTAAGGGGTTGTAAAGGTTCGGTGCATTGTTGGTTCACTTACCTTTTCCTTAGATTTCCCTTCTAAATATTTGTTTTCTTTGCTTTCTTTGTCTGAATTTTTCACTTCCTGTTCCTCCTCAGGAAGCTGTTCAGTAAGCTGTTCTGGATGACTCCACACCACTCGGATGATGGTGTGAAGTTTAGTGAGGAGAAACAGGAAGTGAGAAGTTCAGACAAAGAAAAAAAACATTTAGAAGGGAAATCAAAGGAAAAGTTAAGTGAACCAACAATGCACTAGCTTAAAGGAACCTATTTAGAAAATAAAAAACGAACCTTTACAACCCCTTTTAGTCTAAGCATTTTTAATCATTGTGTAATTATTTTTCAACTAGCAGACTTCACCATAGCATTTAGGTTACTATCAGTAGTATTTTATAGCACCAAAGCAGTATTAACCACTTCAGCCCAGAGCCTCGTTTTGAGATTTTGTGTTTACAAGTTAAAAACAGGTTTGGAACCCCCAAACATTATATTTATATATATATATATATATATATATATATATACATATATAATTTATTTTTTCTAACACCCTAGAGAATAAAATGGCGGTCATTGCAATACTTTCTGTCACACCGTATTTGCACAGCGGTCTTACAAGCGCAATTTTTTGGGAAAAAATTCACTGTTTTGAAGTAAAAAATAAGACAACAGTAAAGTTAGCCCAATTTTTTTTATCCTATGAATGATAATGTTATGCCGAGTAAATTGATACCCAACATGTCATGCTTCAAAATTGCGCTCACTCGTGGAATAGTGACAAAGATTTACCCTTAAAAATCTCCATATGCAACGTTTAAAAAATTGTACAGGTTGCATGTTTTGAGTTACAGAGGAGGTTTAGGGCTATAATTATTGCTCTCGCTCTAACGATCGCGGCAATAACTCACATGTGTGGTTTGAACAACGCTTTCATATGCGGGCGCTACTCACATATGCGTTCGCTTCTGCACGCGCGCTCGGCGGGACGGGGCGCGTTTACATTTTTTTTATTTTTTTTTTACCTTTTATTTTACATTTTTACACTGTTTTAAAAATAAAATAAAATTGTGTCACTTTTATTCCTATTACAAGGAATGTAAACATCCCTTGTACTAGAAAAAAAAAGCTCTTTCCTGACTGACTCCATGGCAGCCTACGTGTGGGTTAACCCCGCCTTCTCTCCAATGCTATAGGACCCCATACCCATAAAAGTAAGCTCACCTCTCAGCACTGTGTTCCTTTTTTGTCCTCCTCCAATGGACCTGAAGCACGCACGGCTGTGCAGATTTCCGGATGGATGGATCGATGGATGATTGGCACACCTTTAGCGGTGCAGCTCGGAACCCAGCCATGGGCGGGTGGAGAGCTTACAGCAACCATGAAGGTTTGAATGGAAGTTGCTGCGGTGTGCCCTGAATTCCCCCGGCTGGCAGGTCTGCTACTTATTTTTACCATGCTCCATGGCAGTTGCATCTTTTTTATATTTGTTGTCTGTTTGTTAAAACATGCCCCTGCTCTCCCCAATGGCGGCTGGAACGCTCTGCGTTCCAGCCCACAGCGGTGACCCAATTCTCGGGCACTGCCGCCATTCGCGCATGCGCAGTGCCCGCTCCCAGAGCGAGGCTTGGTTCGCGCATGCGCGGTCCAGCAGGTCACTAGGCGGCCGCACAGGCGCAGATGGGAGATCCTCCCACACGCAGGTGAGCTAGATTGACAGCGGTGATGTCACAGGAATTTAAAAGCTAGGCTCGCCTGTGTCCTTTTGGGATCTCCCCTGACAAGCGAGCAGAGGCTACTTGGATCTCCCTGCTGAGGCTCTTGTCTCTCAATCAGGTCAGTGCACTATATAAAAGACTTAAAGGCAGTGCGGATTTGTTTTTTGTCTGTTCCAATCATAGTCTTTGGTTATAAATATAGGTGTATATGTACATAATGTGTCTTTTCAACATATATCACTTATCATTATATAGTGCACTTTCCTTAAAGGGCAAGTTACCAATTTATTTTTTTGCATAAATACTGTAGGTTTTTTTGGTCGACCTGTCTCTATTGTGACTCCTTAGTCCAGAAGTTATGGACAGTTAACCGCTTACATGTGGCCAGCCCTCACGCACAAGGTATGTGCAGGAGAGGGGAGGGCGTGGGGTTCAGTCGCAAGTATTATTGCTTGACGGCTTATCTCTTTTCTCCAATCCCCCTTTTTTCCTTTTTTAGCCCTTCCGCAGATCTTCATCTCGACTCAGACCTTCCCATGCCGCAGCACTCCCCACGCACAAAGCCAGTCCAGCACTATTCGATCTGGCTCCCCAGCTGATGTGGTCCGTGAAGTTCCAGGTCCTTCCCAGCCCTACGCATCCTCGCCTCTTCCTTCGGAAGGAGAATTAGAGAGTGATGAAGAGAGTGTGGAATTTGATTTCTCTCAAGTTACTCCGCTCATTAAAGCGGACAAAGAGGCCCTTATGTGGGAAGACCCTTCTACTCCCCCAGCTAAACAGAAAAAGGTTTTCAAGCGCCTGGGGAAAGAGCGCCCAAGCTTTCCGCTTTTAGCCAAACTAAAGGGCATCTTTGATGAAGAGTGGAGCAAAATGGACAGGAAGTCCTCGATGACATATAAGGCCTCCAGAATGTATCCATTCAAGGCAGAAGAGGTGAAATACCTGGAGAATATTCCTCCTGTGGACGCAGCGGTAATGCGTCTGGCTAAACACGTCACGCTCCCTCTTGAAGACACAGTCTCCTTTAAGGACAGTCTTGACAGAAGAATGGATCAGGACCTAAAAGAATTTACGGTCTTGTGGGGACAGCTTGTAAACCCACTCTAGCCTTGGCAGCCGTATCTAAGGCTATGGAGGCATGGACTGAGAATGTAGATTCATTTCTCAAAGGTGTTTCAGAAGATCTGGCAAATAACTCAGCAGCAGCAGAGCTAAAACTAGCAGTGGCCTTCTTGGGTGAAGCATCAGTTGATCTGATCCATCTACTGTCCAGGATTATGCTATCCTCAGTTACAGCTAAACGTGCCCTATGGCTACGCCCTTGGCAGGCTGACCCATCTTCTAAGCAAACATGGTGCAAGATTCCCTTCGAAGGATCATCCCTGTTTGGTAATAAACTAGATGACGCCATAGCAAAGGCCACAGGCGGAAAATCTGGCTTTCTTCCACAGGACAGGCGTCCACAGAATCGAAGAAGGCCCCAGTTCAGAAGACGCAGTCCGGAGCGCTCAAGAGAAGCACGCTCCTATAGACCTGGCCGGGACTTCAGAAGAAACTGGAGCAGAGGCCAAGCGTCCTTCCGCAAGCCAGCAAACAACCAAGCGTCCAGTGGTAGCGATCAGGTTAAATCCTTTTGAGATTTTGCCCGCCCAGGAGGGTCGGGTAGGGGCACGTCTGCTCCTCTTCCGGCACGTGTGGGTGGCCTCAATCTCAGACTTTTGGGTCGTCAGGACAGTGTCGTCAGGTCACGCATGGTCCTTCTCCAGCATTCCTCCCCCCAGATTTATCTCAACCCTACTTCCAAGTATGGAAGAACAAAATCAGGCCTTACTGTCCTACGTAGACCTGCTGAAAACCCAGGGAGCAGTAGTATGTGTCCCAGAGGAAGAACAATTCCAAGGAGTATACTCCCCCCTTTTCCTAGTCCAAAAGAAAAGCGGTGCCTGGCGCCCGGTAATAGATTTGACGTACCTGAACAGGTTCATAAGGCACGGAAAATTCAAAATGGAAACTCTGTCAACAATCCAGCAAGCCATTCAACCAGGCGACTGGATGATTTCGATAGACCTGAAAGATGCCTATTTCCATGTACCAGTGGCAAAGGACTTTTTAAAGTACCTCCGGTTCCATATAGGGCAAGAACATCTTCAATTTATCTGCCTACCGTTCGGTTTGACAACTTCTCCTCGAGTTTTCACCAAGGTCCTCTTGGCCGTAGTGGCCCTCATCAGGCTAAAAGGTGTGCGTCTTTACCATTATTTAGACGATCTCCTAGTTCTGTCTCAAAACAGAGAACGGCTTATGGTGATCTCAACCCTTTCCAGCTTTGGATGGCTTCTAAACTTGGAAAAAAGCCACCTGGATCCAGCCCAAAACTTAATTTACTTAGGGGCTCTGTTCAACACAGTGGAGAACACCATCTCCCTCCCGGCAGAGAAGATTCCGGTGATTCGGAAGAGGATTTCTCGTGCTCTGGATGCTCCTCATCTGAAAGCATCACAATGCCTAAGAATTATCGGCACAATGGTCTCCACGTCCCCCATGGTCAAATGGGCTCTATGGAGGTTACGCCCTTTTCAGTCAGGGTTCCTTCGGCAGTGGAAGTCAGGGGACAAGAGTCAACTCATCCACATATCCACAAAAATGAGAAACAGCCTCTTCTGGTGGCTCCAACTCAAGAATTTGCAAAATTGTCACTCCATTGCCCCCGTCTCCTGGGTTACAGTCACGACCGACGCCAGCGGCTCAGGCTGGGGGGCTCTCTGTGGTCAAAACCTAGCTCAGGGCAGATGGGATGCTCGTCTTCACAACCCAGGCTCAAACGTCCTGGAGCTCAGGGCGGCCAGGTGCACCCTCCAATTTTTCTCCCTGTTCCTGAAAGGAGAGTCGGTATTGTTAAGGATGGACAACACAACAGCAGTGTCGTATGTGAAGAGGCAAGGGGGGACTCGGAGTTCTACTCTCCTTCTAGAGGTCGAGTCTATAATAACTTGGGCCCAGAAAAACCTGGCCAATATTTCGGCAGTTTTCATTCCGGGAGTCTAGACAACAACGAGTGGTCCCTCCATGTACAGTCCTTCAACTGGATTCTGTCTCTGGGAGTCAATCCCGAAGTGGACCTATTCGCTTCCCCCTACAATCACAAAACTGTGAAGTTCTATTCTCAGGGCCGTTGCAGCCAGGCAGTCGGAACAGATGCCCTGACGGACAGATGGAGGTTCAGGCGGGCATACGCTTTTCCCCCGATCCCGATAATCCTCAAGTTCCTGAGGAGACTTCAAGCGGAATCAGCCGAAATAACAGTAGTTCAGGATGTTCTTAGTTTTCTGCAAACAGGACTAGACTTACCCTTATCTGTTAGCTCTCTAAGAGTACAAGTTTCGGCCTTGTCGGCCTTCTCTGGAGTCTCATGGGCAGTCCATCCCTTAGTCAGACAATTCTTTCGGGGGGCATCAAGAATTAACCCCTAAAGAAAACCAGGATTTGCCAAGTGGGATCTTCCACTCGTTCTAGATTCTCTGACTGGACTCAGTATGTCAGGGCCCTCCCCGTCCTCCATTAAGGACTTTTCAGCAAAAGTAGCCTTCTTAGTAGCCATCACCTCGGCTAAGAGGGTCTCTGAGATCGGATCTCTAGGTCATAAAGAACCTTTTCTAACATTTTTTCCGGATCGAGTAGTCCTTATACCCATTTTGGGTTCAAATCCAAAGGTGTCTTCGGTATTTCACGAAAATCGAGAAATTGTTCTACCTACATTTAAGACTCCAGATTCCAGTGAAACTCATCCCCTGGATATGGGTGAAATCCTAAAGGAGTATCTACAAATTACTTCTTCCTTCAGATGATCTGATCATCTGTTTGTTCTACATTCTGGAAACAACAGAGGGAAGAAAGCATCAACCAGAACAATTGCATCATGGATCGTCCAAACAATCCAGCAAGCATACATGGCTAAGGGCTTGGCTCCTCCACAGGCGGTGACGGCACACTCCACGAGAGGGATGGCAGCTTCCTGGGCGGCAGCCCAACATGTGGCTCCAGATGTCATTTGTAAAGCGGCCTTGTGGGCCTCTATCAATACATTTATGGCCCATTACTGCATTGAACCGGCATCATTGTCGTCTGTTAATTTTGGGTTGAGAATCCTGTCGGTTGACAGGACAAATTAAAGCTTTTTTGTTCAGCATACCCACCCGTGTGGTCTGGCTAGTTATTTCCCACACGTAGGCTGCCATGGAGTCAGTCAGGAAAACGGAAAATGTATTACCAAATACTTACCGTAATTTTCCTTTCCTGATGGACTCCATGGCAGACGGAGTTCCCACCCTGAAAGAAAATATTAATAAAAGAAAGTAAGTGTCCAAGAGTCGGCTAGTTACGGAACACAGTGCTGAGAGGTGAGCTTACTTTTATGGGTATGGGGTCCTATAGCATTGGAGAGGAGGCGGGGTTAACCCACACGTAGGCTGCCATGGAGTCCATCAGGAAAGGAAAATTACGGTAAGTATTTGGTAATAAATTTTCCGTTTTAATATGAGATCTGGGGTCAAAAAGACCTCAGATCTCATATTTACACTAAAATGCAATATAAAAAATGGATGTCATTTGAAAAATACAATTAAATAAAAAGTTCCTTTAAGAGCTATGGGTGGAAGTGAAGTTTTGACGTTGCTTTTGCCCTGCAATGATATGGAGATGGGTGGGGGCCATCTTCCAATCACTTGCCTCCATATCACATCCAAAGAAGGTGCCAACCGCCTCCACCACTACAGACGGCTCCGGTAAGCGGCGGAGGGCACCGGAGAGCGTGGGAGGGGGGGGCCCTCTCCCGCCGTTGATTGAAGCGGATCGCCCGCTCTTGAAGAGGATACCGGAGTTATGGTAGCTAGCTTCTACCATAACAACGGTATTCCTCTTCAAAGTAACAATGTAAAAAGATGGTGGGCCGCCTGTAAGTGGTTAAGCAGTCACAGCAACAGTTTTTTTCTTTTGGGATAAAGGTTTTACATACATGAATAAAAGCTGATCATTATAAGCACCCCTGTCAGTGTGAAATAGTTTGTCTCAGCCTTCTAATTGCTACAGCTGGATGGCTGAAGAACAGCTTGTTCTGTTGAAAAATAACAGACTTACTGGACAGATTGCCAGTAGGGATGAGCTCCGGCGTGTTCGCATTGAACACGTGCAGAGCCTGCCAGGAAGTCGGCACCACGCTGCGCTAATGACAGGCATGGAGACATTTCCTGATGCTCGGCTGCAGAGATCGGGAAATGTCTCCCTGGCTGTGATCAGCGCAGCACGGTGCCGACTTCCTGGCGGGCTTTGCACGTGTTCAATGCGAACACGCCGGAGCTCATCCCTAATTGCCAGGTGAAAATAAAGGACAGAAACCCTAAAAAAATAAATAAAACAAGTACAGCAACCACATTTTAAAATTGGTAAGCTGCAATATAATAAATGTTGGCTTTTGGGATGTACACTTTATGTGTTGCAATAAAATGGTTGCAATTTTTTTTTATCATCAATGGATCATTGTCTACAGCTCTACACAGATACTGAAAGATTGCAGATGAAGCTTTATTTAGGAATGACTACTAGTTACCTGTAGAGTTGGGCGAACAGTTCGAGCCGAGCAAAAGTTTGGCGAACACCCGAATTTGCAGAGTGTCACAATTCCCTGCCTGCTGCACAGTGCATTCTATGGCCCTAATTGGATGAAGCAATGCACCTGACCGCTGGACAGGAGCAAGGCTTTGCCCTATCAGGGCACAGAGCACAGTCAGATCTATGATTGGATAAAGTCATGATGACTTTGCAGGTTTCATGAAAAGAATGTAAATTATGAAATCATGAAGCCATTCTCTGCACCCAATTTTTAGGTTCATCTGAGAGACTACTAGTAGTGGAGTCAGAGGATGAGGACTTACTGCTTAATCCCTGCATCACATCTGCCACCACCAACAGTGTATGATACTTATACACCACTGCTAGTTACATATATATTTGCACTTACATACTACATCAGACATCCTGTGTTCTACTAGCTGATGCAACTATGATTTAAAATAGTTCAATAAAAATAAGCACCTGTCTGTATGCCTCGCATTTCCAGAATAACACCCCAAAAATAAAACTGACAACAAATTGTAAAATAACTATGCCCACTTAGTAAAGCACATATTTAAAGTAATTGTAAAGACTCTTTTTTTTTTGTGTTTTTCTTTTTTTAAATAACAAACATGTTATACTTACCTCCTCTGTGCAGTTGGTTTTGCACAGAGCAGCCCAGATCCTCCTCTTCTCTGGTCCCTCTTCGCTGTTCATAGCCCCTCCCTCTTTTGAGCGCCCCTCAGCCAGCAGCTTTCTACAGGGGGCACCCAAGCCGAGTTAGAGCTCTGTGTATACATTCAGACAAGAAGCCCCGCCTGGCCTCGCCCCCTCTTTCCCTTGATTGACTTTGATTGACAGCCACGGGAGCCAATGGCGCCACTGTGCTGTCTCAGCCAATCAGAAGGAGTGTCCTGGATGGCTAAGAGGATTGTGGACATTGCTGGAAAGAGAAGGATCTCAGGTAGGTAATTGGGGGGTGCTGCTACACACAGAAGGTTTTTTATCTAAATGCATAGAATGCATTCAAGTAAAAAACCTTCTGCCTTTACAACTCCTTTAACACTATTATAGTTGCTAAATGAAACATTTCTAGGTATGCATTCAAATCACAATAGGGGTGACCAATAAAGTTTATTTTTATTTGTTACTCCTATCCAAAAAACCTCAGTAAAAATACACAATTTGGTCCAGTTGCAGGCACATCAAAGTCTGCATAAATCTTTTCGCTGTGTGTAGCATAGTTTAAAGTGGTTGTAAATCTTTACATATACCCATTGAAGTGACAAGTCTCCGGTGATACACAGAAATGAAATAAATCCTCCTACATAAGTTGTACTCGTATATCTGCAGTCTTCTCTTTTCTTCTTCTGTTCAAAGTGCAGAATTTATAAAGTCTGTCTGAGTGTTGAGAAAAAAGGGAGCAAAGAGCTGAAATTATACTCTGCAGAGCTCGGTGAGGAGAGCTGGGAGCTGATTGGAGGGAAGGGACACACATTAGAGTTGAGGCTGTCAATCAGCTACAGATCCCTCCCCTGTCACCATTTTTCTCTTGGTGTCAGGGAAACTTTTCAGAAGTGACTCATGTAGATAACAGAGGAACAAAGCAGCACTTAGTGCTCTTAAATGAAACAAGTACACACAATAGAGGGGTGTGCTTTGTTCATATTTCATGTCTAAAGATTACAACCACTTTAAAGTAACTTTAGAAACTGATAATTGAATGTAAAGTGGATATAAGCTAATTGGTTTTCAATTTTTTTAATATCCCCTCAGGGTTCTTCTCAATGTTGTTATTGAGCAGCTGTGCCCAGAAAAAAAAAAAATTCAGCAAAGGTCACCATTCAATAAGGGTCTACAGTAACAGATCAATAGGTATGTTCTAGGCTGAATTAGAATATATTTATAATAACTGAGCTGGACTTGTCACTGCAGGTTGGATATGTAAAACACCGTACTTCTAGTCAAATGTATTATCTGCATGAGCTCCTGTCTCAAAATGATCCTTAATTTGATAATGGATATAGACACACGTTTCTTTTGACTTGAAATATTTTATTAGCAGACTTAACCAACAGATTGCTTGTGAATGTCAAGAGGTTATAAAGAGACCCTCTGGGATTGGCAAATTCATTCAGATTCTTTTAACCATCAAATTAGATATGTTGTTACCGTTATGACCTGGTATTGATGTAAAGGTTATGAAGAATCTATTTTTAGCACAACTCTGTGACTTTGTAGGGATTGAGTAAAGGTATGTATCAAAATCCCAACCTGAGTATGCTTTCTCGTTTCTTTCACAGCTAAAGCATATGAGCAGGAGAAATCAGGGTCCATAAATCTTTTACCCAGATAGCAAAGATAACTTGGAACACATTTGTGGCAGTATTAAATTGTTAAGCCCTGTACACACGACCGGTTTTCCTGGCAGGAAAAAAATTCCTGCCAAGCTTGACGGGGTTCCTGCCAAGCTTGTCTTGCGTACAAACTGTCATACAAAATTCCGTGGGTCCAAAGCGCGGTGACGTACAACACATAAGATGGCACTATAAGGGGAAATTCCATTCCAACGGTGCCACCCTCTGGGCTGCTTTTGCTGATCTCGTGTTATCACGTGTTAGTAAAAGTTTGGTGAGAGACGATTTGCGCTTTTCAGTCTTCATGCTTTCAGATCGTTTTCTGCTGTTCAGAATGCTGACGAATGTGCTCTCTCCATTACGAACGCTAGTTTTACCAGAACGAGCGCTCCCGTCTCATACTTGATTCTGAGCATGCACGTTTTTTGCCCTCGGAAACGCATGCACACGACGGGAAAAAGTCTGCCGGGAATCCCGGTGGGAAAATAGAGAACCAGCTCTCTTTTTTCCAGCCGCGATTCGCGGCAGTTTTCCTGTAGGTAATTGAGGGGGTGCTGCTACACACATAAGGTTTTTTATCTGAATGCATAGAATGCATTCAGGTAAAAAAACTTCTGCCTTCTGCCTAAAAAACTGCGATGGAGCATACACCTGTCCGGTTTTCCTGGCAAAACGCTCTCATGGCTGTTTTCCTGCTGGGAAAACCGGTCGTGTGCATGAGGCATAAGTCTTGTGAACTTGCTGCACATCTTCCCTGGCAAGTTGTACACTTGCAGAGCACTTGAAGCACAAGTTCTAGTTGACACTTTTCCAATTTGTAGCAAATTTGCATGGCAAGTCTCTAGCAAGAGCAAATTTGCAGTGGTAAGTCTACAGAAAGAGGCCGACAAATCTTAGCAAGAGCTCTGCAAGTCTATAGCAAAAGCCCCACAAGTCTATAGTAAGAGCCCTGCAAGTCTATAGCCAGAGGTGTAGAAGTCTCCATTTTTGGCAAGAAAAAAGAAGCAAGCAGGGCAAATCTATAATCCCAGAATCTGGTGATAGTGAACCCACTGCTATTAACCTAATCCTACACTGTACATGTGTGAAATACATTCAATCCATTCCATAAAATAATTAATAGGGATGAGCCGAACACCCCCCAGTTCGGTTCGCATCAGAACATGCGAACAGGCAATAAATTTGTTCGAACATCCGAACACCGTTAAAGTCTATGGGACACGAACATGAAAAATCTGTGCTAATTTTAAAGTCTTATATGCAAGTTATTGTCATAAAAGTGTTTGGGGACCCGGGTCCTGCCCCAGGGGACATGTATCAATGCAAAAAAAAGTTTTAAAAACTGAAGTTTTTTTGGAAGCAGTGATTTTAATAATGCTTAAAGTATAACAATAAAAGTGAAATATTCCTTTAAATTTCGTACCTGGGGGGTGTGTATATTATACCTGTAAAGTATTGCTTGTTTCCCGTGCTTAGAACTGTCCCTGCACAAAATGTTATTTCTGAAGGAAAAAAAGTAATTTAAAAGTACTCGCGGCTGTAATGAATTGTCGGCTCCCGGCAATACAGAGAAAAGTCATTGAAAGTCATTGATAAAAAAAAAAAAATGCGTGGGGGCCTCATCCCCACAACCCTTGCCCGGTGGTTGTGGGGGTCTGCGGGCGGGGGGCTTATCGTAATCTGGAAGACCCCTTTAACAAAGGGGACCCCCAGATCCCGCTCCCCCCTATGTGAATTGGTAAGGGGTACATTGTACCCCTACCATTTCACAAGGAAAGTGTAAAAAAAAAACACACAGACACAGTTGGGATAAGTCCTTTATTAAAAATAAAAAATAAAAAAATAAAAAAAAGATTTCAGCAGTGGTAATCCACTCTCGATCTCCACTCCAGTGATGTCGGTATCCAGCGACGGATGATCTGCAGGCTCCAGCGATGATGTCCAGCGAGGAACAGCACACGGTCCTGTCTCCACCGGAGACACCCCGGGAATGATGTTGCAGCAGCCTGACAGGTCTTATGTAGCTGAGGACGGGGCCACCCGTCACGTGACTATGCCCCCCTCTGACGCAAGGGGAAACCTGGGCTTTCCCAGTGACGTGACGGGTGACCCCGACCCCCTCTGATGTAACGCAGGTTTGCCGTTAAGTATAAGACACAAGTGGATAGTTTAGCCAATTTTATGACACACATAAATGGGGATGTTTACAGGGCAGGCTAAGGCTTAGACTAAAGGATACCCTATACAATGTAATATATTTCAGTCCCAAGTCCTTGGGTGTGGTGTATTCTCAGCAGGTGCAGGAAAATATAACTATTGACCTTGCTAGAAATGAAGTGCCCCTTTCACTTTCTGTGAGATGAACCAAAACTATGTTACCTTGCTTCTGTACACTACTAATCCCCCCGCCTATCATAATGGATATAAAGAAAGGAGGACAAGTTTGAAGTTGTGCGAAATAACAACTATGGCTTTCTCAAAAGATACAATAAAGGTATCACAAACCTGGTGGAGGCCAAGTTGACAAGAGAGCTTCCTATACACATCCTATATAACATCCCTTGGATTTGATGGGTGTAGCAGAATGAGAAGTGGTAAACTCCACTGTGGGTTTTGGCACATCAGATGGTTTTGAGACAGTCTGAATACTGCAGAGGTGCCTGCAATGTTCAGACTATATCTAAAAAGAATGCTGGTTCGCAGATCAGGAATAGCAACAGGCAGGGGTAGGTAGCAGAATCATAGTCAGGATGAGCAACAACCAGGCAGCAGAGGTACTAATTTGGATAGAAGACACAAAATTAGAGTCTGTGCAAGACAAAGATCAGATGGGCATCAGCGGTACAAAGACAGTAGGCAGAAGGTGAAGTCGGGACACAATCCAAGGTGGGCAGCGAGAGATTTGGATACAAACCTATTCAGGAGTAGGGATGGGCCGAACACCCCCTAAAGTCTACGGGACACGAACATGAAAAATCAAAAGTCCTAATTTTAAAGGCTTATATGCAAGTTATTGCCATAAAAAGTGTATGGGGACCTGGGTACTGCCCTAGGGCAGTGTTTCTTAACTCCAGTCCTCAAGGCGCACCAACAGGTCATGTTTTCAGGATTTCACTCAGATGAAACAGCTGTGGTAATTACTAAGGCAGTGAAACTGATCACCTGTGCAAAATAATGGAAAGCCTGAAAACATGACCTGTTGGGGCACCTTGAGGACTGGAGTTGAGAAACACTGCCCTAGAGAACATGTATCAATGCAAAAAAAAGATTTTAAAACTATTGTTTTTTTCAAGAGCACCGATTTTAATGATGCTTAACCACTTAAGCCCCGGACCATTTCGGGCCATTAGGACCAGGCCTGTTTTTGGGATTCGGCACTGCGCTGCTTTAACTGTAAATTGTGCGGACATGCAATGTTGTACCCAAATGAAATTTGCGTCCTTTTCTTCCCACAAATAGAGCTTTCTTTTAATGGTATTTGATTGCCTCTGCGATTTTTATTTTTTGCGATATAAACGGAAAAAGACCGAAAATTTTGAAAAAAAATGATATTTTCTACTTTTTGTTATAAGAAAAATCGAATAAACTCAATTTTAGTCAGACATTTAGGCCAAAATGTATTCAGCCACATGTCTTTAGTAAAAAAAATGTCAATAAACGTATATTTATTGGTTTGCGCAAAAGTTATAGCGTTTACAAACTAGGGTACATTTTCTGAAATTTACACAGCTTTAAATTTATGACTGCCTATCTCATTTCTTGAGGTGCTAAAATGGCAGGGCAGTACAAAACCCCCCCAAATGACCCCATTTTGGAAAGTAGACACCCCAAGGAAATTGCTGAGAGGCATGTTGAGCCCATTGAATATTTTTTTTTTTTGTCCCAAGTGATTGAATAATGACAAAAAAAAAAAAAAAAAAAAAAAAAATTACAAAAAGTTGTCACTAAATGATATATTGCTCACACATGCCATGGTTATATGTGGAATTGCACCCCAAAATACATTTTGCTGCTTCTCCTGAGTACGGGGATACCACATGTGTGGGACTTTTTAGGAGCCTGGCCACGTACGGGACCCCGGAAACCAAGCACCGCCTTCAGGATTTCTAAGGGCGCAAATTTTTGATTTCATTCCTCACTACCTATCACAGTTTCGAAGGCCATAAAATGCCAAAATAGCACAAAACCCCCCCAAATGACCCCATTTTAGAAAGTAGACACCCCAAGGAAATTGCTGAGAGGCCTGTTGAGCCCGTTGAATATTTTTTTTTTTTGTCCCAAGTGATTGAATAATGACAAAAAAATAAAAATAAAAAATAAATTACAAAAAGTTGTCACTAAATGATATATTGCTCACACATGCCATGGTTATATGTGGAATTGCACCCCAAAATACATTTTGCTGCTTCTCCTGAGTACAGGGATACCACATGTGTGGGACTTTTTAGGAGCCTAGCCGCGTACGGGACCCCGAAAACCAAGCACCGCCTTCAGGATTTCTAGGCACAAATTTTTGATTTCACTCCTCACTACCTATCACAGTTTCTAAGGCCATAAAATGCCAAAATAGCACAAAACCCCCCCAAATGACCCCATTTTGGAAAGTAGACACCCCAAGCTATTTGCTGAGGAGGCATGGTGAGTATTTTACAGCTCTCATTTGTTTTTGAAAATGAAGAAAGAAAATTTTTTTTTTTTTTTTTTTTTTTTCAATTTTCAAAACTTTGTGACAAAAAGCGAGATCTGCAAAATACTCACAATACCTCTCAGCAAATAGCTTGGGGTGTCTACTTTCCAAAATGGGGTCATTTGGGGGGGTTTTGTGCCATCTGGGCATTCCATGGCCTCCGAAACTGTGATAGGCAGTGAGAAGTAAAATCAAAAATTTACACCCTTAGAAAGCCTGAAGGCGGTGCTTTGTTTTTGGGGTCCCGTACGCGGCTAGGCTCCCAAAAAGTCTCACACATGTGGTATCCCTGTACTCAGGAGAAGCAACAGAATTTATTTTGGGGTGTAATTCCACATATGCCCATGGCATGTTTGAGCAATATATCATTTAGTGACAACTTTGTGCAAAAAAAAGAATTAAAAAAAAAAAATTGTCTTTTTTCCGCAACTTGTGTCAACATATAAAATATTCCATGGACTCGACATGCCTCTCAGTATATAGCTTGGGGTGTCTACTTTCCAAAATGGGGTCATTTGGGGGGGTTTTGAACTGTTCTGGCATTTTATACACAACATTAGGAAGCTTACATCCACTCTTCTAACCACTTGCAGACAAAGCCCTTTTTGACACTTTTTGTTTACATGAAAACATATTTTTTTTTTGCAAGAAAATTATGTTGAACCCCCAAACATTATATATATTTTTAAAGCAAAGGCCCTACAGATTAAAATGGTGGGTGTTGCATTTTTTTTTTCTACACAGTATTTGCGCAGCGATTTTTCAAACGCATTTTTTGGGGAAAAAATACACTTTTTTTAATTTTAATGCACTAAAACACACTATATTGCCCAAATGTTTGATGAAATAATAAAGATGATCTTAGGCCGAGTACATAGATACCAAACACGACATGCTTTAAAATTTCGCACAAACGCGCATTGGCGACAAACTACATACATTTTTAAAAGCCTTTAAAAGCCTTTACAGATTACCCCGTTAGATTTACAGAGGAGGTCTACTGCTAAAATGACTGCCCTCGATCTGACCTTCGCGGTGATACCTCACATGCATGGTGCAATTGCTGTTTACATATGACGCCAGACCGACGCTTGCGTTCGCCATTGGGCAAGAGCAGGGCAGGACAGGGGTGCTTTTTTTTTTTTTTTTTTTTTTTTTATTATTAATTTTGCTTTTTTATTTTATTTTTAAATTGTTCCTTACATATATTTTTTTTTTATAATTTTTATTGTTATCTCAGGGAATGTAAATATCCCCTATGATAGCAATAGGTAGTGACAGGTACTCTTTTTTTGAAAAAACTGGGGTCTTCTAGACCCTAGATCTTTCCTCTGCCCTCAAAGCATCTGACCACACCAAGATCGGTGTGATAAAATGCTTTCCCAATTTCCCAATGGCGCTTTTTATATCCGGGGGGGGACATTCCCTCCCACTGCTTGTAAAAGCAGTCCAGAGGCTAATTAGCCGCTGTGATTGCTTTTACATGAAAGCCGGCCGCTGGCTGAAAAGAATGATACCAAGATGATGCCTAAACCCGCAGGCATCAATCTGGTATAACCATTCAAAGTCCAGCAACATACCAGTACGTTGCTGGTCCTTGTTGGACATGTATTGTAATCTTTTTTTTTCATGCAGCCTGTTGGCTGAACGAAAAAAGAGATTGATTGGTGGGTATGCCCACCATTAGAATACCGCCCTTCATCCACCCACTTCTAATGATGGGCATACATGCACCATTTATATATGCCGAAGCATGGGGGCATCCTCCCGCAAAAAAGTTATGCCGCACACACATGGTCAAACGTTTCCACGGGCAAGCCTCCGTCGGAATTTCGACCGTATGTATGCGGCATTAGGAGCAAAATTGCTCCTCCGCCCTGCTGCCCCTGCTGCCCCCATGCTTCGGCATATATGCTTTTTTTTTTTTAACTGTGGTGGTGAAATCACCTCCTACAGCACTGGAGTCGCAGGGATCAGGCCTGTCTCTGCGAACGCTGCAGTTATGTGTGTTGTGTTTTGTAAGTGACAGTGATCGATCGATACTGCACTTGGGTGGCCTGGGCTGGACGGAGGGGCAAAACGCAGGTGCTAGCAGGTATCTGGGCTGATCCCGCTAACACTGCGTTTTTGGGAACCCTAAACCGCTGGTATAGATCTGATCAGATCAGATATTGATCTGTTCAGATACTATACCACTAAGGGGGGTGTATGCTTTACGCGTGGGTGTTAGCGTTACTGGCACTAACCTGACGCTGCCTGGGGTGTGACGCAGACCCTCTCTGACGCTAAAACCTAATTGATATCACCCACCGGGCGATCAGGGGGTTAAACCTTTATTGGGTTATATACGGCGGGTGCCCTGACACTATAAAAAGCAAACTAACTAACCAGCGTCACCCGTAACACTTATATGGTGATCACTGGTGAAAGGGTTAACTAGGGGCAATTAGGGGGTTAAAACCTTTATTAGATCATATTTGGGGGTACCTGACGCTATAAAAACCTGCGGCGAACCTAAAAAAAATGACTGGCTACCGATTGGCATCACCGACACGAAGACAGCGATCAGAAAAACGATCGCTTAGTGACAGTGGTGATAGGGGGTGAAAGGGTTACCTGGGGGGCGATCAAGGGGGTTAAACCTTTATTAGATAATATATTGGGGTACCCGACGCTATAAAAACCTGCGGCGAACCTAAAAAAAATTACTGGCTACCGATCGCCATCACTGATGCTAAGACAGCCATCAGAAAAATGATCGCATAGCGACAGCGGTGATAGGGGGTGAAAGGGTTACCTGGGGGGCGATCAAGGGGGTTTAACCTTTATTAGATAATATATTGGGGTACCTGACGCTATAAAAACCTGCGGCGAACCTAAAAAAAATTACTGGCTACCGATCGCCATCACTGATGCTAAGACAGCATCAGAAAAACGATCGATTAGCGACAGCGGTGATAGGGGGTGAAAGGGTTACCTGGGGGGCGATCAAGGGGGTTAAACCTTTATTAGATAATATATTGGGGTACCCGACGCTATAAAAACCTGCGGCGAACCTAAAAAAAATTACTGGCTACCGATCGCCATCACTGATGCTAAGACAGCCATCAGAAAAATGATCGCATAGCGACAGCGGTGATAGGGGGTGAAAGGGTTACCTGGGGGGCGATCAAGGGGGTTTAACCTTTATTAGATAATATATTGGGGTACCTGACGCTATAAAAACCTGCGGCGAACCTAAAAAAAATTACTGGCTACCGATCGCCATCACTGATGCTAAGACAGCATCAGAAAAACGATCGATTAGCGACAGCGGTGATAGGGGGTGAAAGGGTTACCTGGGGGGCGATCAAGGGGGTTGAACCTTTATTAGATAATATATTGGGGTACCCGACGCTATAAAAACCTGCGGCGAACCTAAAAAAAATTACTGGCTACCGATCGCCATCACTGATGCTAAGACAGCCATCAGAAAAATGATCGCATAGCGACAGCGGTGATAGGGGGTGAAAGGGTTATCTGGGGGGTGATCAGGGGGTTAAACCTTTATTAGGGGGGGTTAGGGGGCTACACTGGACCTAAAACTAAACTTTAGTGACACTTTCACAGTCACAAATGTCACTGATTGCAGTGATCACTAAATAAATGGTCACTGCAATCAGTGACACTGTGACTGGGGGCTGGGGGGTGATCTGGGGGGGTCTGGGGGTCCTGGGGGGGGCGATTAGTGTTCCTATGTGTCCTGGTGTCAGTGTAGTGTTGTGCTCACTGACCTGATGTCTTCTCTTGTACGGCGCTCGGTATATGTGAGCGCCGCACAGGAGATGACATCACTTCCTCCTGCTTCCTCTGTCTGACACAGACAGAGGGGGCATTTCCATTCGCCGGGAGCGATCGCGAGGGGGGGGCCGGAATCGAAAGGCCGCCCCCTCATCTGGGATCGCTCCCGGTGAAGTAACGACCGCTCACGGCACAGAAGGGGGGTCCGGATGGACCCCCCAACTGTACAAAGGCAGTCACGTAGATCTACGTGATTCTGCCTGTCCGTGCCATTCTGCCGACGTAAATCGGCGGTGGGCGGTCGTTAAGTGGTTAAAGTGAAACAATAAAAATAAAAAATAAAAAAATGTGTAGTACTGCGCCAATCCTATAATAGAAAACTAGTTATGTGCAGCCAACCACTCAAAATCAGACAGGAAAAGGTTAAATAAATATTTAAAAAGTGTGGCGCCAATGAATGATGAGGAAGAACCTCAACCGTGCAATATACTGAAATAAGTATATGTAAATTTTTAAATTGAACACAATGTAGTGATAAATATACCCTGTGACATGTGCATAATATACAATTTACATGAAAATACCATATAGCATAAAACGATGCCTCATCCACCTGTCTCTACTGACAGTCAGCAGGTGGTGAACCAATAGCTATATCGTGCATATACAAACAAAACAAACAAAACTTAATTCCAATGGGTGTCAAGTTCATATGGGGTAACTTTGATGAGTGTCTGCCAATATAATGGTCATACACTAAAGGAAAGTTCCAGCAAAGAATCTCCCGAAGAACTTGGGATAACCTTATCCGTATACCGGGAAGTATGTTGGATGTAGTAGACCACTAGGTATATACTTTCACCCGGGAGTGCCTTCACCATGGATCCATAAAGGAGAAAGGGATACTCTTACCAGCTATGATGGATCCAATGCGCCATACGGCGGATGGATCTTTCAGGCTTTGTCTCTACCAGAGACAGGGGAGCGACAACCGGAGTCTGTAGAACGCCTCCTCTTAGAGCTGGCAGCACTTCTATTTTATCAAGAACGATCCAATCCCAAATCGAAAAGCACCTCAAAAGGTCATAGCCATGAAAAACAGGGAAAAGATTCTCCACATGGTGTAAATCCAAAAATGATTTATTAAAACATCCGTTTTAAAGTTCAAGCAATGTGAACACTCTGTAAAAATTCTTAAAAAGCAAATATATAAAAAGCAAAATATAAGAAAAGCCACGACACTCCAGAGCACAGCAGTACAAAAACGAAGACAGCGTGGTCAAGTCAGCTGGAGCTGGTGTATTGTCCGACCGGTTTCGTCTTAACAGACATCTACTGGGAAATACAAAAAGCCCACTGACCTCCACGCTTATATATAAGAAGAGTAATCATAAATTTGAAACAGTTGTGATCTAATTTGTATCCCAAATCTCCGGGATCCCTCTGTCCAATCATAGAGGGTATTAGATATTATCACCTAAATGGTGAGCCAATAGGGAAGAGATTGCTAAAAAGGACCTCGCCACGTCATCCGTCATGTGACCATGATCGTCGGTGTGCAGAAGTATGTCAGCATCCCGTGACGCTCCGTCCCAGCGTGAGCGTCACTCATACGGCAGTCTGGGAAATGTAGTCTCACCCCGAGGCCGTACCACACTCCCCTATCACCGCCGCTACGTCACTACGTCATGACGTCATGGCGGCGCGACCAGCCGCAAAGCAACCTGGGGCGTGTAGTGTACTGTGAGTCTAGCCATCATGATCACAGACTATCTCCCGTCATCCTTGCCCTCACGCAGCATCAGACACAATGCCTGACACGAGATCAGCGCCCTACCTGACATATATAGTGTCATAAATGCTATAAATGCTAATCTTCAAGGACGTGTATCAAAACAAGCAGTAATACTGATATGATACATCATATTTCTTAATGGATTGGGGAGAACATCTATTCATGTCAATATGGAAGAACTTTTCAGTATTTGGTGTAGTGCTTATTGGCCAAAACAACCTATTACAAAAACCAGTATATGTAGTTCATTATATGATAACTATTACTCCATATACGGTGATCAGAATAATAATTCTAATCCGTGCACAACATGGTGGTAAATATATAATAGATTAATATCAATATTTGGACCAGTATCCCGGAAATAAGGAACATATAAAGGTGTCGTCATGGTACATATATAGTACGCATAAATAACTTCTATAATCACAGTTAATATGGCGAAAATATTGCATACAAGGGGATATAGTCAATCTATATGGAATTAAGCTTGGTTAACCACTTAACGACCACCCACCGCCGATTTACGTCGGCAGAATGGCACGGACAGGCAGAATCACGTAGATCTACGTGATCGCCTTTGTGCAGTTGGGGGGTCCATCCGGACCCCCCTTCACTGCAGTGAGCGGCCGTTAAGTGTTCGGGAGCGATCAGGCATGAGGGGGCGGCCGCTCGATTCCGCCCCCCCCCCTCGCGATCGCTCCCGGCCAATGAAATTGCTTCCTCCGCCATGTGATGTAAACACAGGCTGGAGGAAGTGATGTCATCTCCCTCGCCGCGGTCTTTTCGTTCCCGGCGCCGAGGAGTGAAGACAGAGGTTAGTGCTCCAACAGTCTACTGACACGTAGGTACACATAGGCACACAAATCACCCCCCAGTCACCCCCAGATCACCCCCCAGGTCACCCCAAAGCTCCCAATCACAGTGTCACTGATTGCAGTGATCATTTATTTTACTGATCACTGCATTTAGTGTCATCTGTGATTGTAAAAAGTTGCAAGGCAGTTAGGATTAGGCCCCTTTAGGTCCAGGGTAGCCCCCTAACCCCCCCTAATAAAGGTTTAACCCCTTGATCACCCCCCAGGTAACCCTTTCACCCCCTAACTTCAGCGTCACTAAGCGATTGTTTTTCCGATCGCTGTATTCGTGTCGCTGGTGTTTTAGATAGGCAGTTATTTTTTTTTTTAGGTTCGCCGCAGGTTTTTATTGGTGTCAGGTACCCCCATATTTAACCTAATAAAGGTTTTAACCCCCTGATTGCCCCTAGTTAACCCTTTCACCAGTGATCACCATATAAAGGTTACGGGTGACGCTGGTTGATTAGTTTGCTTTTTATAGCATCAGGGCACCCGCCGTATATAACCCAATAAAGGTTTAACCCCCCTGATCGCCCGGCGGGTGAGATCAATTAGGTTTTAGCGCCAGAGAGGGTCTGCGTCGCCCCAGGCAGTGTTAGGTTAGTGCCAGTAACGCTAACACCCACGCGCAAAGCATACACCCCCCTTAGTGGTATAGTATCTGATCAGATCTATACTAGCATCCCCAGCGGTTTAGGGTTCCCAAAAACGCAGTGTTAGCGGGATCAGCCCAGATACCTGCTAGTACCTGCGTTTAGCCCCTCCGCCCAGCCCAGCCCAGCCCACCCAAGTGCAGTATCGATCGATCACTGTCACTTACCAAACACAACACACATAACTGCAGCGTTCGCAGAGACAGGCCTGATCCCTGCGATCGCTAACAGTTTTTTTGTAGCGTTTGATATATTTGCTGACGACAGTCAGGTGCTTTTTTTCCTGTGAATCTTACTAGTGTACCCCTAAATTTAGAGCCCAAAATGGCAAGACGAAGGTACACTAGTAAAGAGGCCTACGAGATTCTGAGCATGACAGATAGTGAAGAGGAGGTCACGTATCTGTCAGATTCAGGCTCAGAATATCTTCCCGTAGAAGACAGTGACGTCAGCGGCCCCACGTCAGATAGCTCTGACGACGAAGTTGAGGTCCCTGCTAAGGTCAGGCGTACCCGATCCCGATCTTCTGAGGTTGTTGAGGAGCAAGAACCGCAGGTCTCTCGTATCATGGAGCAGAGTAGTACTAGCGCCGCTATTCCTTCTGGTGAACTGGCAAGCACCAGCGGCCTAGTACAGCCTGGACGTACATCCAGCACTGCAGTAACACTTGGTGACGTGGCGAGTCCCATAAGTGCAGTTCAAGCTGGCGAGGTGGCAAGCACAAGTAGTGTCCCGCTGCCACCAAGAAGACAAAGGCAGGCCCGTCGTGCCCATACTGCCCTTCCTGCAGAATTCGCCTATCCTGATTGGGTCCCCACCACTTCTGCAGAACCCGTACTTCCCCCATTCACTGCCCAACCCGGTATTCAGGTGGAAACAGCTGATTTTATGCCAATCGATTTTTATTCGCTGTTTTTCACGGAAGATCTCTATAGATCTATTGTGGACCAGAGTAATTCATATGCTGGTCAATTTATCGCCGCTAACCCCCAGTTGCCTAAAATTGCCAGAAATTGGAAACCAATTACGGTTTCCGAATTTAAGACCTTTCTGGGCCTTTCCCTCAACATGGGCACACATAAATTTCCGTCATTGCGTGCTTATTGGTCCACGCACCCAATTGACCACATGCCCGTGTTCTCTGCCTCCATGTCCAGGGCACGATACGAGCAGATTTTGCGGTTCATGCACTTCAACGACAATGAACTTTGTCGTCCACGTGGGGACCCTGAATACGACCGGCTCTATAAAATTCGGCCCCTCATAAACCACTTCAACGAACGTTTTGCAGCCTTGTTTACTCCCGATCAAGTTGTCTGCGTTGATGAGTCCCTGATTAAATTTTCTGGCCGCTTGTCTTTCAAGCAGTACCTTCCCAGCAAGCGTGCCAGATACGGGGTCAAGCTCTACAAGTTCTGTGACAGGGCAACAGGCTATGTAGTGAACTTTACGGTTTATGAGGGAAAAGACAGTCAGATTGAGTCGGTCAACTGCCCGGATTACATAGGGAGCGCTGGCAAGATAGTGTGGAACTTGGTGTCACCCTTATTCGGAAAGGGGTACCACTTGTATGTGGACAATTATTACACGAGCGTGCCACTGTTTAGTCACTTGTTTGATCATAAGATTGGAGCATGTGGCACCGTGCGACCTAATCGCCGGGGCTTTCCCCAGTGGCTTGTAGATGCCCGTCTTAGGCTGGGGGAGAGAGCCTGCTTGAAGTGTAATAACTTGCTCGCTATGAAGTGGAGGGACAATAAGAATGTTTTCCTTCTTACCTCCCTTCATGCAGACACGACAGTCCAAATTCGTACGGCGACTGGTGTTGTGGAGAAACCCCTCTGTGTCCACGAATATAACCAAAATATGGGAGGGGTGGACCTCAACGACCAGTTGATGGCGCCGTATCTAATTGACCGTAAGGCGAGACGCTGGTACAAAAAAGTGTCTCTATCATTATTCCAATTGGCTTTGCTGAACGCTCATGTGCTATACAGAGCTTCAGGCGGGACGTTATCTCTTCTAAAATTCCAGAATGAGATAGTCACAGAACTCCTGTATCCAGGCGGTTCTGCACCTCACCATCCCCAACCAAATGCAGTAAGCCGGCTGCATGAGAGGCATTATTCGTATGTCCTCCCGAGTACCCCTACCCAAAGCCACCCCCAAAAAAGATGTCGTGTCTGTAGCAAGCGCGGATTTAGGCGTGACACCCGTAGTTTTTGTCCACTCTGTCCTGACAAGCCTGGTCTTTGCCAAGGTGAATGTTTTGAACGCTACCACTCAAAAGTGAAGTTTTAGCGTAGGGTACAGCATTTCACAGACTAGGACACACTTACACAGGGTCTCCCAAGATGCCATTACATTTTGAGAGACCCGAACCATTACAGTTGTAAAGTTACAAAAAAAAGTGTAAAAAAGAAAAAAAAAAACGTAAAAAATATAAAATAAAAAAAACAAAAATAGTTGTCGTTTTATTGTTCTCTCTCTCTCTATTTTCTCTCTATTGTTCTGCTCTTTTTTACTGTATTCTATTCTGCAATGTTTTATCATGCTTGCTTTTCAGGTATGTAATTTTTTGTTTTCAGGTGCGCCATTCAACTGCAGCGCGGAATTATTTATCTTGACAGCAACAGCGTTTGCTCCCACGATACATAAAGCCGTGACTCCAGTGCTGTAGGAGGTGATTTCACCACCACAGTTAAAAAAAAGAGCATATATGCCGAAGCATGGGGGCAGCAGGGGCGGAGAAGCGATTTTGCTCCTAATGCCGCGTACATACGGTCGAAATTCCGACCGTGTGTACGCGGCATAACTTTTTTGCGGGAGGATGCCCCCATGCTTCGGCATATATATATTTTAGGCACAGGTTGCGTTAAAATTTTTTTTTATTTTTTACTAGGTTTTGTTTTGGTATTTGCTTTGCAGGTATGGCATGGTAAGGTCTTACTGTTGTACTGTAATGTTACTTTGTTTTAATGTTAACCACCATTTGCTTAGCAGGTACGCCATTCAGTTGCAGCGCGGATCTATTTATCTTGACAGCAACAGCGTTTGCTCCCACGATACATAAAGCCGTGACTCCAACGCTGTAGGAGGTGATTTCACCACCACAGTTAAAAAAAAAGAGCATATATGCCGAAGCATGGGGGCAGCAGGGGCGGAGGAGCGATTTTGCTCCTAATGCCGCGTACATACGGTCGAAATTCCGACCGTGTGTACGCGGCATAACTTTTTTGCGGGAGGATGCCCCCATGCTTCGGCATATATATATTTTAGGCACAGGTTGCGTTAAAACATTTTTTTATTTTTTACTAGGTTTTGTTTTGGTATTTGCTTTGCAGGTATGGCATGGTAAGGTCCTACTGTTGTACTGTAATGTTACTTTGTTTTAATGTTAACCACCATTTGCTTAGCAGGTACGCCATTCAGTTGCAGCGCGGATCTATTTATCTTGACAGCAACAGCGTTTGCTCCCACGATACATAAAGCCGTGACTCCAACGCTGTAGGAGGTGATTTCACCACCACAGTTAAAAAAAGAGCATATATGCCGAAGCATGGGGGCAGCAGGGGCGGAGGAGCGATTTTGCTCCTAATGCCGCGTATATACGGTCGAAATTCCAACGGAGGCTTATCCGTGGAAAAGTCCGACCGTGTGTACGCGGCATAACCTTTTATGCCGCGTACATACGGTCGAAATTCCGACGAAGGCTTGACCGTGTGTACGCGGCATAACTTTTTTGCGGGAGGATGCCCCCATGCTTCGGCATATATGCCCATCATTAGAAGTGGGTGGATGAAGGGAGGTATTCTAATGGTGGGCATACCCACCAATCAATCTCTTTTTTTCGTTCAGCCAATAGGCTGTATGAAAAAAAAGATTACAATACATGTCCAACAAGGACCAGCAACGTACTGGTATGTTGCTGGACTTTGAATGTTTATACCAGAATGATGCCTGCGGGTTTAGGTATCATCTTGGTATCATTCTTTTCAGCCAGCAGCCGGCTTTCATGTAAAAGCAATTCTAGCAGATAATTAGCCTCTAGACTGCTTTTACAAGCAGTGGGAGGGAATGTCCCCCCCCGGATATAAAAAGCGCCATTGGGAAATTGGGAAAGCATTTTATCACACCGATCTTGGTGTGGTCAGATGCTTTGAGGGCAGAGGAAAGATCTAGGGTCTAACCCCCCAATTTTTTTCAAAAAAAGAGTACCTGTCACTACCTATTGCTATCATAGGGGATATTTACATTCCCTGAGATAACGATAAAAATGGTAAAAAAATAAAATATGGAAGGCACAGTTTAAAAATAAAATAAAAAAGCCAAATAAAAAAAAAAAAAAAAAGCACCGCTGTCCCCCCCTGCTATTGCGCAAAGGCGAACGCAAGCGTCGGTCTAGCGTCATATGTAAACAGCAATTGCATCATGCATGTGAGGTATCACCGCAAAGGTCAGATCGAGGGCAGTCATTTTAGCAGTAGACCTCCTCTGTAAATCTAACGTGGTAACCTGTAAAGGCTTTTAAATGCTTTTAAAAATGAATGTAGGTTTGTCGCCGCTGCGCGTTTGTGCGCAATTTTAAAGCATGTCGTGTTTGGTATCCATGTACTCGGCCTATGATCATCTTTTTTATTTCATCAAACATTTGGGCAATATAGTGTTTTTTAGTGCATTAAAAATAAAAAAAGTGTGTTTTTCCCCCAAAAAATGCGTTTGAAAAATCGCTGCGCAAATACTGTGTGGAAAAAAAAAATGCAACACCCACTATTTTAATCTGTAGGGCCTTTGCTTTAAAAAAATATATAATGTTTGCGGGTTCAACATAATTTTCTTGCAAAAAAAAAATTTCTTTCATGTAAACAAAAAGTGTCAGAAAGGGCTTTGTCTTCAAGTGGTTAGAAGAGTGGATGATGTGTGACATAAGCTTCCTAATGTTGTGCATAAAATGCCAGGACAGTTCAAAACCCCCCCAAATGACCCCATTTTGTAAAGTAGACACCTCAAGCTATTTGCTGAGAGGCATGTTGAGCCCATTGAATATTTTTTTTTTTTGTCCCAAGTGATTGAATAATGACCAAAAAAAAAAAAAAATGTACAAAAAGTTGTCACTAAATTATATATTGCTCAAACATGCCATGGGCATATGTGGAATTACACCCCAAAATACATTCTGTTGCTTCTCCTGAGTACGGGGATACCACATGTGTGAGACTTTTTGGGAGCCTAGTCGCGTACGGGACCCCAAAAACCAAGCACCGCCTTCAGGATTTCTATGGGTGTAAATTTTTGATTTCACTCCTCACTGCCTATCACAGTTTCGGAGGCCATGGAATGCCCAGATGGCACAAAACCCCCCCAAATGACCCCATTTTGGAAAGTAGACACCCCAAGCTATTTGCTGAGAGGTATGTTGAGTATTTTGCAGATCTCGCTTTTTGTCACAAAGTTTTGAAAATGTAAAAAAAGAAAAAAAAAAGAAAAAAAAATGTCTTTCTTAATTTTCAAAAACAAATGAGAGCTGTAAAATACTCACCATGCCTCTCAGCAAATAGCTTGGGGTGTCTACTTTCCAAAATGGGGTCATTTGTGGGGGTTTTGGGCTATTTTGACATTTTATGGCCTTCAAAACTGTGATAGGTAGTGAGGAGTGAAATCAAAAATTTATGCCCTTAGAAACCTTGAAGGCGGTGCTTGGTTTTTGGGGTCCCGTACGCGGCTAGGCTCCCAAAAAGTCCCACACATGTGGTATCCCCGTACTCAGGAGAAGCAGCAGAATGTATTTTGGGGTGTAATTTCACATATAACCATGGCATGTGTGAGCAATATATCATTTAGTGACAACTTTTTGTACATTTTTTTTTTCTTTTTGTCATTATTCAATCATTTGGGACAAAAAAAAATATTCAATGGGCTCAACATGCCTCTCAGCAAATAGCTTGGGGTGTCTACTTTCCAAAATGGGGTCATTTGGGGGGGTTTTGTGCCATCTTGGCATTTTATGGCCTTCAAAACTGTGATAGGTAGTGAGGAGCGAAATCAAAAATTTATGCCCTTAGAAACCTTGAAGGCGGTGCTTGGTTTTTGGGGTCCCGTACGCGGCTAGGCTCCCAAAAAGTCCCACACATGTGGTATCCCCGTACTCAGGAGAAGCAGCAGAATGTATTTTGGGGTGTAATTTCACATATGCCCATGGCATGTGTGAGCAATATATCATTTAGTGACAACTTTGTTCAAAAAAAAAACAGTTTGTCATATTCCCGCAACCTGTGGCAAAATATAAAATATTCCATGGACTCAACATGCCTCTCAGCAAATAGCTTGGGGTGTCTACTTTCCAAAATGGGGTAATTTGGGGGGGTTTGTGCTATTTTGGCATTTTATGGCCTTCGAAACTGTGATAGGTAGTGAGGAGTGAAATCAAAAATTTACGCCCTTAGAAATCCTGAAGGCGGTGCTTGGTTTTTGGGGCCCTGTACGTGGCTAGGCTCCCAAAAAGTCCCACACATGTGGTATCCCCGTACTCAGGAAAAGCAGCAGAATGTATTTTGGGGTGCAATTCCACATATAACCATGGCATGTGTGAGCAATATATCATTTATTGACAACTTTTTGTACATTTTGTTTTTTTTTTCTTTTTGTCATTATTCAATCATTTGGGACAAAAAAAAAAATATTCAATGGGGTCAACATGCCTCTCAGCAAATAGCTTGGGGTGTCTACTTTCCAAAATGGGGTCATTTGGGGGGGTTTTGTGCCATCTTGGCATTTTATGGCCTTCAAAACTGTGATAGGTAGTGAGGAGTGAAATCAAAAATTTATGCCCTTAGAAACCTTGAAGGCGGTGCTTGGTTTTTGGGGTCCCGTACGCGGCTAGGCTCCCAAAAAGTCCCACACATGTGGTATCCCCGTACTCAGGAGAAGCAGCAGAATGTATTTTGGGGTGTAATTTCACATATGCCCATGGCATGTGTGAGCAATATATCATTTAGTGACAACTTTGTGCAAAAAAAAAAGTTTGTCATATTCCCGCAACTTGTGGCAAAATATAAAATATTCCATGGACTGAACATGCCTCTCAGTAAATAGCTTGGGGTGTCTACTTTCCAAAATGGGGTCATTTGGGGGGGTTTTGTGCTATTTTGGCATTTTATGGCCTTCGAAACTGTGATAGGTAGTGAGGACTGAAATCAAAAATTTGCGCCCTTAGAAATCCTGAAGGCGGTGCTTGGTTTCCGGGGTCCCGTACGTGGCTAGGCTCCTAAAAAGTCCCACACATGTGGTATCCCCGTACTCAGGAGAAGCAGCAGAATGTATTTTGGGGTGCAATTCCACATATAACCATGGCATGTGTGAGCAATATATCATTTAGTGACAACTTTTTGTACATTTTTTTTTCTTTTTGTCATTATTCAATCATTTGGGACAAAAAAAAAATATTCAATGGGCTCAACATGCCTCTCAGCAAATAGCTTGGGGTGTCTACTTTCCAAAATGGGGTCATTTGGGGGGGTTTTGTGCCATCTTGGCATTTTATGGCCTTCAAAACTGTGATAGGTAGTGAGGAGCGAAATCAAAAATTTATGCCCTTAGAAACCTTGAAGGCGGTGCTTGGTTTTTGGGGTCCCGTACGCGGCTAGGCTCCCAAAAAGTCCCACACATGTGGTATCCCCGTACTCAGGAGAAGCAGCAGAATGTATTTTGGGGTGTAATTTCACATATGCCCATGGCATGTGTGAGCAATATATCATTTAGTGACAACTTTGTTCAAAAAAAAAACAGTTTGTCATATTCCCGCAACCTGTGGCAAAATATAAAATATTCCATGGACTCAACATGCCTCTCAGCAAATAGCTTGGGGTGTCTACTTTCCAAAATGGGGTAATTTGGGGGGGTTTGTGCTATTTTGGCATTTTATGGCCTTCGAAACTGTGATAGGTAGTGAGGAGTGAAATCAAAAATTTACGCCCTTAGAAATCCTGAAGGCGGTGCTTGGTTTTTGGGGCCCTGTACGCGGCTAGGCTCCCAAAAAGTCCCACACATGTGGTATCCCCGTACTCAGGAAAAGCAGCAGAATGTATTTTGGGGTGCAATTCCACATATAACCATGGCATGTGTGAGCAATATATCATTTATTGACAACTTTTTGTACATTTTGTTTTTTTTTTCTTTTTGTCATTATTCAATCATTTGGGACAAAAAAAAAATATTCAATGGGGTCAACATGCCTCTCAGCAAATAGCTTGGGGTGTCTACTTTCCAAAATGGGGTCATTTGGGGGGGTTTTGTGCCATCTTGGCATTTTATGGCCTTCAAAACTGTGATAGGTAGTGAGGAGTGAAATCAAAAATTTATGCCCTTAGAAACCTTGAAGGCGGTGCTTGGTTTTTGGGGTCCCGTACGCGGCTAGGCTCCCAAAAAGTCCCACACATGTGGTATCCCCGTACTCAGGAGAAGCAGCAGAATGTATTTTGGGGTGTAATTTCACATATGCCCATGGCATGTGTGAGCAATATATCATTTAGTGACAACTTTGTGCAAAAAAAAAAGTTTGTCATATTCCCGCAACTTGTGGCAAAATATAAAATATTCCATGGACTGAACATGCCTCTCAGTAAATAGCTTGGGGTGTCTACTTTCCAAAATGGGGTCATTTGGGGGGGTTTTGTGCTATTTTGGCATTTTATGGCCTTCGAAACTGTGATAGGTAGTGAGGAGTGAAATCAAAAATTTGCGCCCTTAGAAATCCTGAAGGCGGTGCTTGGTTTCCGGGGTCCCGTACGTGGCTAGGCTCCTAAAAAGTCCCACACATGTGGTATCCCCGTACTCAGGAGAAGCAGCAGAATGTATTTTGGGGTGCAATTCCACATATAACCATGGCATGTGTGAGCAATATATCATTTAGTGACAACTTTTTGTACATTTTTTTTTCTTTTTGTCATTATTCAATCATTTGGGACAAAAAAAAAATATTCAATGGGCTCAACATGCCTCTCAGCAAATAGCTTGGGGTGTCTACTTTCCAAAATGGGGTCATTTGGGGGGGTTTTGTGCCATCTTGGCATTTTATGGCCTTCAAAACTGTGATAGGTAGTGAGGAGCGAAATCAAAAATTTATGCCCTTAGAAACCTTGAAGGCGGTGCTTGGTTTTTGGGGTCCCGTACGCGGCTAGGCTCCCAAAAAGTCCCACACATGTGGTATCCCCGTACTCAGGAGAAGCAGCAGAATGTATTTTGGGGTGTAATTTCACATATGCCCATGGCATGTGTGAGCAATATATCATTTAGTGACAACTTTGTTCAAAAAAAAAACAGTTTGTCATATTCCCGCAACCTGTGGCAAAATATAAAATATTCCATGGACTCAACATGCCTCTCAGCAAATAGCTTGGGGTGTCTACTTTCCAAAATGGGGTAATTTGGGGGGGTTTGTGCTATTTTGGCATTTTATGGCCTTCGAAACTGTGATAGGTAGTGAGGAGTGAAATCAAAAATTTACGCCCTTAGAAATCCTGAAGGCGGTGCTTGGTTTTTGGGGCCCTGTACGCGGCTAGGCTCCCAAAAAGTCCCACACATGTGGTATCCCCGTACTCAGGAAAAGCAGCAGAATGTATTTTGGGGTGCAATTCCACATATAACCATGGCATGTGTGAGCAATATATCATTTATTGACAACTTTTTGTACATTTTGTTTTTTTTTTCTTTTTGTCATTATTCAATCATTTGGGACAAAAAAAAAAATATTCAATGGGGTCAACATGCCTCTCAGCAAATAGCTTGGGGTGTCTACTTTCCAAAATGGGGTCATTTGGGGGGGGTTTGTGCCATCTTGGCATTTTATGGCCTTCAAAACTGTGATAGGTAGTGAGGAGTGAAATCAAAAATTTATGCCCTTAGAAACCTTGAAGGCGGTGCTTGGTTTTTGGGGTCCCGTACGCGGCTAGGCTCCCAAAAAGTCCCACACATGTGGTATCCCCGTACTCAGGAGAAGCAGCAGAATGTATTTTGGGGTGTAATTTCACATATGCCCATGGCATGTGTGAGCAATATATCATTTAGTGACAACTTTGTGCAAAAAAAAAAGTTTGTCATATTCCCGCAACTTGTGGCAAAATATAAAATATTCCATGGACTGAACATGCCTCTCAGTAAATAGCTTGGGGTGTCTACTTTCCAAAATGGGGTCATTTGGGGGGGTTTTGTGCTATTTTGGCATTTTATGGCCTTCGAAACTGTGATAGGTAGTGAGGAGTGAAATCAAAAATTTGCGCCCTTAGAAATCCTGAAGGCGGTGCTTGGTTTCCGGGGTCCCGTACGTGGCTAGGCTCCTAAAAAGTCCCACACATGTGGTATCCCCGTACTCAGGAGAAGCAGCAGAATGTATTTTGGGGTGCAATTCCACATATAACCATGGCATGTGTGAGCAATATATCATTTAGTGACAACTTTTTGTAATTTTTTTTTTTTTTTTTGTCATTATTCAATCACTTGGGACAAAAAAAAAATATTCAATGGGCTCAACATGCCTCTCAGCAATTTCCTTGGGGTGTCTACTTTCCAAAATGGGGTCATTTGGGGGGGTTTTGTACTGCCCTGCCATTTTAGCACCTCAAGAAATGAGATAGGCAGTCATAAATTTAAAGCTGTGTAAATTTCAGAAAATGTACCCTAGTTTGTAAACGCTATAACTTTTGCGCAAACCAATAAATATACGCTTATTGACATTTTTTTTACTAAAGACATGTGGCTGAATACATTTTGGCCTAAATGTATGACTAAAATTGAGTTTATTCGATTTTTCTTATAACAAAAAGTAGAAAATATCATTTTTTTTCAAAATTTTTCTGTTTATATCGCAAAAAATAAAAATCGCAGAGGCAATCAAATACCATTAAAAGAAAGCTCTATTTGTGGGAAGAAAAGGACGCAAATTTCATTTGCGTACAACATTGCATGTCCGCACAATTTACAGTTAAAGCAGCGCAGTGCCGAATCCCAAAAACAGGCTTGGTCCTAATGGCCCGAAATGGTCCGGGGCTTAAGTGGTTAATAAAAGCATTAATATCCCAGTCAATGTTAAGGCCATACGGCCTATAACATTTGAGCTGGTAAGTCCAGTAAGTTTCTAGCTGGGAGACCCCCCTAATGCGGGACTCCCCCCTCCAACTAGGGATAAACTTGTCTATAATTTTAAATGTAGTGCCTTTAGGATCTTTATTATGGAACTCCAAATAGTGTCTGGGAACACTATGGTTCGTCTTACCCTTTTTAATACTGGTAAGATGTTCCCCTACCCTGATAGAAAATGTGCGGATAGTACGCCCTACATACTGCTTCCCGCAGGGGCAGGTAAGCAAATAAACTACATATACTGGTTTTTGTAATAGGTTGTTTTGGCCAATAAGCACTACACCAAATACTGAAAAGTTCTTCCATATTGACATGAATAGATGTTCTCCCCAATCCATTAAGAAATATGATGTATCATATCAGTATTACTGCTTGTTTTGATACACGTCCTTGAAGATTAGCATTTATAGAATTTATGACACTATATATGTCAGGTAGGGCGCTGATCTCGTGTCAGGCATTGTGTCTGATGCTGCGTGAGGGCAAGGATGACGGGAGATAGTCTGTGATCATGATGGCTAGACTCACAGTACACTACACTCCCCAGGTTGCTTTGCGGCTGGTCGCGCCGCCATGACGTCATGACGTAGTGACGTAGCGGCGGTGATAGGGGAGTGTGGTACGGCCTCGGGGTGAGACTACATTTCCCAGACTGCCGTATGAGTGACGCTCACGCTGGGACGGAGCGTCACGGGATGCTGACATACCTCTGCACACCGACGATCATGGTCACATGACGGATGACGTGGCGAGGTCCTTTTTAGCAATCTCTTCCCTATTGGCTCACCATTTAGGTGATAATATCTAATACCCTCTATGATTGGACAGAGGGATCCCGGAGATTTGGGATACAAATTAGATCACAACTGTTTCAAATTTATGATTACTCTTCTTATATATAAGCGTGGAGGTCAGTGGGCTTGTTGTATTTCCCAGTAGATGTCTGTTAAGACGAAACCGGTCGGACAATACACCAGCTCCAGCTGACTTGACCACGCTGTCTTCGTTTTTGTACTGCTGTGCTCTGGAGTGTCGTGGCTTTTCTTATATTTTGCTTTTTATATATTTGCTTTTTAAGAATTTTTACAGAGTGTTCACATTGCTTGAACTTTAAAACGGATGTTTTAATAAATCATTTTTGGATTTACACCATGTGGAGAATCTTTTCCCTGTTTTTCATGGCTATGACCTATTGAGGTGCTTTTCGATTTGGGATTGGATCGTTCTTGATAAAATAGAAGTGCTGCCAGCTCTAAGAGGAGGCGTTCTACAGACTCCGGTTGTCGCTCGCCTGTCTCTGGTAGAGACAAAGCCTGAAAGATCCATCCGCCTTACGGCGCATTGGATCCATCATAGCTGGTAAGAGTATCCCTTTCTCCTTTATGGATCCATGGTGAAGGCACTCCCGGGTGAAAGTATATACCTAGTGGTCTACTACATCCAACATACTTCCCGGTATACGGATAAGGTTATCCCAAGTTCTTCGGGAGATTCTTTGCTGGAACTTTCCTTTAGTGTATGACCATTATATTGGCAGACACTCATCAAAGTTACCCCATATGAACTTGACACCCATTGGAATTAAGTTTTGTTTGTTTTGTTTGTATATGCACGATATAGCTATTGGTTCACCACCTGCTGACTGTCAGTAGAGACAGGTGGATGAGGCATCGTTTTATGCTATATGGTATTTTCATGTAAATTGTATATTATGCACATGTCACAGGGTATATTTATCACTACATTGTGTTCAATTTAAAAATTTACATATACTTATTTCAGTATATTGCACGGTTGAGGTTCTTCCTCATCATTCATTGGCGCCACACTTTTTAAATATTTATTTAAACAATAAAAATGAAATATTCCTTCAAATATCGTGCCTGAGAGTCCCATTAGTTTGCCTGTAAAGTGGCACATATGTGCGATGTGTAGAACAGTGCCACAGCAATAATGACATTTCTAAATGAAAAAATGTAATTTAACCACTTGCCGACCAGCCACCGTCGTTACACGGAAGCAGGTCGGCTCTACTGCGCGAATTGTCGTACCTGTACGGCGGCTCGCTAAGGCACAGTTGTGGGCGAGCGCACACTGCCTCCGGCGCACTCTCACTCTCGCTGCATGCTGCAGGAGTGTGCCCGTGGGTCAGGTGCACTCGCTGTCTGCCGGCGACTGACGATCGACTAGTACAGAGGCAGAATGGGGATCTGCCAAGCGTATCCCCGTTCTGACAGGGGACATGTCAGAGATCTTCTGTTCCCAGTGATCGGGAACAGTGATCTCTGTAATGTCCCAGTGTGCCCATCCCTCCTACAGTTAGAACACACCTAGGGAACACACTTAACCCCTTGATCACCCCCTAGTGTTAACCCCTTACCTACCAGTGTAATTTTTACATTGATAAGCGCATTTTTATAGCACTGATCAATGTAATAATGTCACTGGTCCCCAAAAAGTGTCATTTGGGGTCAGATTTGTCCTCCACAATGTCGCAATCCCACTAAAAGATGCAGATCGCCGCCATTACTAGTAAAAACTATTTTTAAAAAAAGTTCCTAAATCTATCCCATAGTTTGTAGATGCGATAACTTTTACGCAAACCAATCAATATATGCCTTTCACAATTTTTTTAAACAAAAATATGTAGAAGAATATATATCGGCCCAAACTGATGAATACATGTGTTTTTTTAAAAAAAAATGGGATATGCTTTTTTTCTCAAAATTGTCGCTCTTTGTTTGTTTATAGCGCAAAAAATAAAAACTGCAGAGGTGAACAAATACCACCAAATAAAAGCTCTATTTGTGGGGAAAAAAAGGTTGTCAATTTTGTTTGGGTACAGTGTTACACGACCGCGCAATTATCATTTAAAGCGACGCAGTGCCGTATCGCAAAAAATGGCATGGTCATTAAGGGGGCAAATCCTTTCGGTCCTTAAGTGGTTAACCACTTCCCGCCCCGTCAATAGCAGATTGACGTCCGGGAAGTGGTTCAGTTATCCACACTGGATGTCATATGACGTCCTGCGGGATAACAGCTGCCGCGCGCCCGGGGGGGGGCGCGCATCGCGGCGATCGGTGGAGTGGTGGGTCAGTCTGACCCACCGCTACACTGATCTCGGTAAAAAGCCTCGTGATCAGCCGTGTCCAATCACGGCTGATCACGATGTAAACAGGAAGAGCCGTTGATCAGCTCTTCCTCACTCGCGTCTGACAGACGCGAGTAGAGGAGAGCCGATCGGCGGCTCTCCTGACAGGGGGGGTTTGCGCTGATCGTTTATCAGCGCAGCCCCCCCTCGGATACCCACACTAGACCACCAGGGAAGCCCCCCAGGAAGCCCCAAGCATGTGGATGGCCCCCATGGCCATCCACATGTAATAAAAAAAAAATGCCAATCAGTGCCCACAAATGGGCACTGACTGGCACTATGATGGCACCACCACAATGTGTGGTGGCTGGCATTGCTGGGCATCAGTGTCCATCAGTGCCACCTACTAGTGTCCATCAGCGCCACCTATCAGTGCCCATCCGTGCCCATCTGTGCCCATAAGTGCCCACCTATCAGTGCCCGTCCGTGCCACCTATCAGTGCCGCCTATGAGTGCCAATCAGTGCCGCCTATGAGTGCCAATCAGTGCCGCCTATGAGTGCCAATCAGTGCCGCATACCAGTGCCACATATCAGTGCCCATCAGTGCCGCCTATCAGTGCCCATCATCAGTGCCCATCAGTGCCACCTCATCAGTGCCACCTCATTGGTGCCACCTCATCGGTGCCCATCAGTGTCGCCTTATCAGTGCCCGTCAGTGCCGCCTTATCAGTGCCCATCATTGAAGAAGAAAAGGTACTTATTTACAAAAAAAATTACAGAAACAAAGAAAAACGTCGTTTTTTTCAAAATTTTCGCTCTTTTTTTATTTGTTGTGCAAAAAATAAAAATCGCAGAGGCGATCAAATACCACCAAAAGAAAGCTCTATTTGTGGGAACAAAATGATAAAAAATTTGTTTGAGTACAGTGTAGCATGACCGCGCAATTGTCATTCAAATTGCGACAGCGCTGAAAGCTCAAAATTGGCTTGGGCAGGAAGCTGTATAAGTGCATGGTATTGAAGTGGTTAAACTTGCTCCCGGCTGTAATGTGTTGCCGACTCCTGGCAATATACCCAGATCCCACCCCATGTGAATGGTTATTGGGTACATTGTCCACTACCCATTCAGCAAAAAAAGTGTCAAAAAGTAAACACCACAAGAGACAGTTTTTAACAAAGGAATTGTCAAAAACTGTCTGTTGTGGTTTTTACTTTTTGACACTTTTTTGGGTGATTTGGTAGGTCTACCCGATACCAATTCACATAGGGGGGGTGGGATCTGGGGGCCCCCTTGTTAAAGGGGGCTTCCAGATTCCGATAAGCCCCCCGCCTGCAGACCCCGACAACCACATGCCAGGGTTGTCTGGAAGAGTCCCCATCAACAGGTGCTTTGGGGGGCACTCCAAAGCACCCTTCCCATGTTGACGGCAAGAGGCCTGGTATGGTTCAGGAGGGGGGGTGCTTGCTTGTCCCCTCCCTTTCCTGGCCTGCCAGGCTGCATGCTTGGATAAGGGTCTGGCATGGATTTTGGGGGGACCCCATGTAATTTTTTTATGGTGTGGAGTGTACCCCTTAAAATATATATCAGACCCAAAGGGCCTGGTATAGATTTTGGGGGGGACCCCATGCTGTTTTTTTCTTAATTCTGTCATAGGGTTCCCCTTAACCACTTCAATACAGAGCACTTTTACCCCCTTCCTGCCCAAACCAATTTTCATCTTTCAGTGCTCTCAAACTTTGAATGACAATTACTCACCTACAACACTCTACCCAAACAAATTTATTATCAGTTTTTTTTCACATAAATAGGGCTTTCTTTTGGTGGTATTTATTTACCACTGAAATTTCTCTTTTTTTGCGATATAAGTAAAAAAAAAAGGGCGAACATTTAAAAAATATATATATATAAAATTTTGCAAATAAGTAATGTTTGTTTATAAAATTTGGGCCAAAAGTTATACTGCTACATATCTTTGGTAAAAACAATCTAAATTAGTGGATATTATTTAGTCTATGTGAAAGTCATAGGGGCTGATTTAAGAAAATGTTGGCGCATTTGCGCGGGCAGGAATAATTATTGCGACATGGCGCATGCTGTCGACTTGCTAGCAGAATCGTTGCGCGTACGGGCGCATACACATTCTTAAATATGAAACAGACATCGGGCACTTGCTCATTGTAATGCTGATCATGTTAATGAGTTTTTCCTTATCACATGGAGAATATTGCTTCCACTTTTATTCCTTTCATTCATTTCTTTTTGAAACAACTCAATATTCATTCTAGAGATCTTCCGTCTATCAACAACTGTGCAGATGTTTACTGGACTTGTAATGTCTGTGTATTGTGCATTCTGGACAATTCTTTCCCCAACACTGTGCAATCTGATTGGATGACATTTAAATCCACTCATTTCTCTGAGCAATTCATTTCCCCATACACTGTCCAATCAGATTGCACAGTGTATGGGAAAAAAATTGTCCAGAATGCACAATACACAGACATGTGTTGAGAAGATGTTTTCATGGAAGTTTTGGCTCCACCAATGATTGTAGACTATCACCATAAAATGAACAATTACAAGTCCAGTAAACATCTGCACAGTTATTGATAGGAGGAAGATCTCTAGAATGATTATTGAGTTGTTTCAAAAAGAAGTGAATGAAAGGAATAAAAGTGGAAGCAATATTCTCCATGTGATAAGGAAAAGCTCATTAACATGATCAGCATTACAATGAGCACAAGCTCAATGTACTGTATAAGCAGTTGTGCACTCTGGAGAACGCAGATGCGCCCGTGTGCAACACACATATTTAACAAGCTAAAGCGTGTGCGCCCTGTCAGGCGAGCATAAAATGGTCTGGTTTGTCAATGCACATATGCAGTTGAGTAAGCTGAAAGAAGGGTGTAAAAAGGCTTGATTAGTTGTAAGACATGTTCTGGACAGAATTTGTGCATTTAAACAATATTATATACATATTTTTAGCCTGGTAACAGAAGATGGTAAACTAGTAAAGTTATCTACAGTATTCAGACAAAAATGTTGAAGATTACATTGGCTGTGCTTGCTAATGGTAGGCGCGAAAGATTGCGCAAGTGCGCAACAGCGCTTCCTATGTAAATATGGTTTGGTGCATATAAGTGCACCATAATTTTTGATAAATGTTTTGAGTCCCGTTTTTTGTGCAATTTCTCCACTGCACCACAGGCGCAGGTCTTTAGTAAATCACCCCCATAGAGTCTACAAGCTATGGTGCAAATCATAACAATTTAATCACACCTGATATACTGACGGCCTATCTCAATTCTTGAGGCCCTAAAACCCCAGCACAGTGCAAATACCCCCCAAAGGACCCCTTTTTGGAAAGTAGACAGTCCCTTGTATTTAGTAAGAGGC
Organism: Rana muscosa; assembly: GCA_029206835.1. NCBI lineage: Eukaryota > Metazoa > Chordata > Amphibia > Anura > Ranidae > Rana > Rana muscosa. The sequence goes on from CM055127.1 coordinate 77,588,169, forward strand.
AAGTGAGTTTTTTTAAGTTGTATTTTTCTCCCACAATTATTGGGAAAATTAAGAAATATATATATATATATATATACATATATATATATATAATTTTTTATTACACAAAATTGTCATAATAACAAGTTATTTCTCACACACAGCATATGCATACTTCCAACTACACCCCAAAATACATTCTGCTACTCCTCCTGACTCAGTATGGTGATGCCACACGTGTGAGACTTTTTCACAGCCTGGCCACATAGAGAGGCCCAACATGTAGGGAGCACCAACAGGCGTTCTAGGAGCATAAATTACACATATTTCCTACCAATTACACTTTTGAAGGTCCTGGAGCACCAGGACAGTGAAATTACCCACAAAATGACCCCATTTTGGAAAGAAAACACCCCAATGTATAGATTATGAGGCATGGGCTGCAGATAGGTACTCGGGTACTCTGATGGGCTGCAGAAGGGAGGAAGTGTTTCCGCTGGTGTCATTTTACAATGCACCGGAAGGGAAGTGGTTAAAATCCATACCAGACCCAAAGGATACCCCCAAGCCGTTTTTTACCCATTTTTTTTAAATTTACATTCTTTTTTGCACAATATTTTTTTTTTAACTCAGCTCTCAGTGGGGAAGCCTTAACAACCTATTGACTGTGCGCTCGGCGGGCGAACATCCCACTAAGTGCCCAGAAAGTATGGGTGTTAGGCGAGTACCTGAATGGGAGATGTTCAGGCCAAACTTATGCTCGGACCAAACCATTCCCCCATCCCAAGGAGTGCCTGAACACTGTAACCCCTCACAGTGAAGCCCCGTACACACGATCAGTTTGACTGATGAAAACCGTCCGATGGATGGTTTTCATCAGACCAACCGATCGTGTATGGTACCCATCGGTCTTTTTTCCATCGGTTGGAAAAAATAGAACTTGTTTTAAAATTTTCCGATGGATAAAAAACCGATGGGAATTTCCGATCGTCTATGGGCAAGTCCATTGGTTAAAAAACCCACGCATGCTCAGACTGAATTAGGAGACGGGAGCGCTCGTTCTGGTAAAACTAGCGTTCCTAATGGAGAGAGCACATTCGTCATTCTGCAAGTTATTGCTTCGTTTAATGCAGCGCATGTTTTTTTGCTTTAGAACGGTCTTTAAAATGTCATTTTGGCAGCAGATCTTTCTCATGAGTTCTGAAAAACGTATGTCTTTCTTCTTTCTTGTGATCTTAGGAATAATTTGTTTAATTCTTCAAGGCCGACCTCACAAATTACACCCTTTTTTTTGTTTTTGTCTTTAAATTTGTTGTGCATTTTTTGGTGTGTCAATTTCTCAGAACAACATATTATTTTTATTTTTTACTCATGGAGGTTGGTGTCCCTTGTTATTAATTACGCATTGTATTTATGAAATCTTATTGCTACTTCCAAAAAAAAACACATCAGGCATGTATGTTGGCTGAAATCAAATTTCCCTTTATTTCGGAAAAGAAACAAACAAAAACCGAAGGGCAACTATTCAGAAATTAGCAGAGAATATCAAGTCATTAGATCCCAAATGCAGACCTGACTATGATCAATAATAAAATCAACAACAGCATGAAATCAGGAGCAGCAGCCAAAGACATACATCATCCCAAGCTGTGGTACTCCATCAACCTTCAATTTCTGGATGAGCAGCTCGAGGCCAGGGAATCACCTCCTGCGCTTCCCTGTAGCCTTCCTTCCATGCCTCTCTGCAGCGTTCTCTCCACGGCCCCGTCCACGCACCCTTGCAGGCTGGGCCACTGTGGGTGGTGATGTGGCAGGAGGAGGAGGAGAAGGAGGAGAGGGATTGGCCTGCTGCGAGATATGGGTGGCCTCAGTCAGCAGCCCCCTCGCCCCCATGTGTACGGCCATATATATGAGGTGCTCACAAAGGGCCCGTTGTCCCGCATTCATTCTGAGCAACTTATTCGCCAGATATCTGCTAAAGCCCTCCGTAGGGTTGAGGGGGGCCCTCATAATGGCAGCAGCCTCCTGAATCATCTTTAGTGACTCCTCCTCCACTTGTGTCATCCGCCGTTGTTTTGGCGGTCTGACGTGGAGGGGAGCCACTTGGGAGACGGTGCTGCCACTAGGCCTGGGGACCTGCTGAGTCCCACTTGGCCCTGCCTCCTCCTGCCTGCCACACTCCTGACCCTCTTCCTCCTGGCTTGCCTCATCCTGTTTTTAAAATAAAATGAAAAATTTGATTATTTGGGGAATCTATCACACACAATTTTGATCTCTTTCCTGTTTTTTTTTTTTTGGGGGGGGGGATGATATCATTTATGGCTAATCCAAACAGTTCAACACAATATTACTTAGTGGACAATAATTATGATCAAAAATACTATACCTGGCTGAAGATGTGAAGATCTGGCTCTTCAAGCTCGGGAGGCTCCTCCTCCGCCTCTGCAGGGGTGGAGGGAAGGGTGGAAGGAACGCTGGAGGGAAGGGTGGAAGGAAGGGTTGAGGGAAGGCTGGAAATAGATTCCCTGGCCTCGATCTGGTCATCCAGAAATTGAAGATGTCTGTAGTACCACAGCTTGGGCTTTACTACATCGTCGGCTGCTGCTCCTGATCTCTTTGACTGGCGCACTTCCTTGTATTTTTTTTTATAGGAATTACGCAGGTTGTTGATTTTATTATTGATCATAGTGTAGTCTGCATCTGGGATCCATGGCTTCATATCCTCTGCTAACTTGGTAATAGTTGCCCGACGTACATCACTCTTGTGGTACGCAGGGTGTTTCAGTTCCCACAGGTTGCGCTGTTCCTTATATTTTTCTATAAAAATCAGCATCACCTCCGGCTCTCGTAGTTTATGCATCTTTTTGGAACAACAAGTAAAAAACAAAAGAAAAAAAAGAAAAGGATCAGAATTGATTCTCCTCAACTTATCACAATATTGCCCTTTACAATCATGAAACATTATAGGCCACTGCAGGCCCGAGTTCCCTTCTTACCTTAGTTCACTTCGTTGGTTCACTTCCGGTCGTCCTTACTCCGCGCATCCCTAATAACTTCTTTCCCCTTTTTATACCCTGCGCATGCGTGTAACTCCGCCCTCGTCGCCCGCCCATGACTGACTTTTTCAGCATTTCCCCGCCCCTTAACGAACGGCGCACAGTGTGAGACGGCGACATGTCGCAGACACAGGTGGCTTCTTTACTAGAAATTACCGACGAGGAAAGCCCGGAGGTGGAAACGTCACGATCCAGTAAAAAAAGATACAAGGCGACTAATATGTCTTTTTCTGAGATGGCGGAGATGGTGGACATTCTGCGGAGGAAGGATTACGACGGCAAGCATGGCCCATACGACACCCCTAATCTCCGGAAGTCACAAATTATGGACAAAGTTGCGAAGACTCTCTATAAAAAATATGGGGTCAGGAGATCCAAGGAACAACTCCGTAAAAGGTGGTCAGACCTGAAGCTCAGGGAGCTGGAGCAGTAAAGGAAGCTTATAAAAAGCATAGAAAAAGTAAGTTTATTTTACTGTGTTCTTTCACATTGTAATATGTATTCTTCCATGTTTTGCACCATGTGCTTGTCTTGACTGGTTTCACATTTTTAAATCTCAACTTTTCTGTTAAGTGGAGAGTCCACTTATTTGCTAAATGTGTGGATAAAAATATTGCTGCTCTTCCCCCAAACATGTTTGGCACATATCCACGTAAACTACATGTGGGCATGCCTCATTTTACTTCAACAATGTTTATCCACACATTGTTGGCAAGATGATGTGTTGTAAGGAAAATTCGAATGTGAATGAAAGGATAAACTGTATTCTGGGTAAAGGAGATGACACTCCAGCAGTTGTGTACTTTTTTTTGTTCTTGATCAAGATACTATACTCTGGGCCACATGACCAAATTTCTTAACAGTGTCACACACAGGTGCTCCAGTGGATACCTTGGTGGTTATCCAAATGTATTTGTGAGTGTCCTCAAAAATAACATGTTGCTTTTTTGAGTTTGCAAGATCTCATATGTTCATCTTGAAACTCAGGGCCAAATATCAATTGGACCCCACTTTAAAACATTGAGAATCCATTTTCAGGCCTAAAAAGTCTGTGTGCTAAAGGATACATTATTTTTTTCAATTCCCATAGGGGAGAGGAGACTGGGAGGACACCATGCTCAGGAGACGAGGAACCCAACACCACAGAAACTCCCTGAAGATCCCAAAGCAGACCAAGTTCAGCAGGTTCAGGAAGCGGAGGGGGAGAAGGCGGAGGTGGAGGAAGGGGAGGTGGAGGAAGGAGAGGTGGAGCTTATCAGCACAACAGGTCAGTGTCTGTCACCACAACTTCAAGGTAAATACAGATGTAGGCCTGCATAGTTTTAAAATATTTGTTTCTTTTTAGGGACTGAACGTGGGGGTGTGTCAGGAAGTCCAAATCCTCCATTCTCGAGTGCCAGCGCCAAAATAATCATTCAGGAAATCATGGAATGCAGTAGCGAAATGGACATTATGAGAAAGAGAATGATTGTGATTGAGCAAAAATATAAAAACATGATAGATATTTTGGGGAGAATAGTGTGAACCCCCCCTTTTTGTGTTTTTTGTTATGCGTACGAAATTTTCTATGGGATTTCCACAAGCCCAAATGTGAAGATGCACACACTGAAGACTCAACATGTGCTATCTGCCGTCACAGGATATCTATGTCCCTTGTGACAGACCTAGCCGGGACAGAGGCTTTTGGAGGGGACTGAATGCAAGCCTCTTGCCTTGCGACCATGGGCCCTGGCATTTGGGGGAATGGTGCTCTTTGTGAGCTATATGCCTGGGGACCCTTGAGGGGGTGTTACTTTGGATTCAGGTCCATGTCCCCCCCAAGACACACAGACTCTGGGGACCCTGTATATGCCATATTAGAGTGACTGATTCATACTGTTGGGACGTTCACACGTTCACTCTAAGGATATGCTAAAGACATCACCTCCAGCCACCTGTCTGTCCTCTGTGCTAATTGACCCTGCTAAGTGTGTGATGTTTACACTTATGATAATGTGTATTGTATAGCAGGTGAGCGAGGAGACGGGATGTCTACCCTGAAAGGTCATATCTATGAGTCACCTTGGCTGTCTAAAGGATTTAGTTAATTAGCTCATGTTAATTTATGTTCTGGTTACCTCCTCTGTTACTGTATATAAGACTTGATTTTGGTTCTAATAAAGAAGTCTCCTGTTGGAACTTACATACAGCCTGCCTGGTGTTTGTTCTGAATGATCACAAATGGATTAGAATGGCACATAGCTGTAGTTTGAATCCTGGAGTACCGGATGATCCAGTAGAGCAGAGGAGTGTCGGGAGAGTGGAGCCGAGCGAGCAAGGGGCTTGTTACATCCCTGTTTTGGGGGTGCAACCTCTTCCTCCCTCCTCAAGTAGGGGAGAGGAAGGGTTTTCACCCCCAAAGCACGTCCATTGATCCCCCATGATGGCAGATAGCACATGTTTACCTTAGCCATGGGATCATGTTGAAGATACCCATTTGAGCCCCAAAAATAAAGTGTGGTTCTTCACATTTGGGATGGATCAGGGGTAACATCACCCCATCTCTTGTTTGTCTTTTTCACTGTGTTATTTTATTACTTTTTTAGAAAAAAAAATGTGGCTTTTGACCCATGCATGTTTCTGCCAAAAAAGCCGCACAAAAAAATAAATAAAAAAATTTCGAAAAACAACCAAAACTGTGATGCAATCAATAAAAACATTCGAGAAGTCTAAAAAAGGTGTGCCTTTTTCTTTCTATGCTCTATAGCAGATCAGAAGATGCAAAAAGAGTGTTTTTACCTCTGAGATTTGAGGCTATTTACTAAGGACAAATACACTTGGCACTACTAGAACCTGGGAGACACGTAAACCACAAATACAAGAATGACAACACAAGTTAGTAGTAAATCAAATATTTTTGTTTATTTTAAAAAGGGACAATCAAAGGTCAGATGTGGTCTGGCATTGCGATGGCCCCCCTACCCGTGAAGTACTCAACGTATTTCTGACGTACTTCACGGGCACTTTGGGGGGCCAAGCCAGTACGGGCAGTGCTGAGGCCGGTCAGATTTATCAGTTCAGAGGGACCGGCCTCAGGCCCAAATGATGACACATAATTTGTGGAGAATTTCCGTAAAAAATTGTGCAACAAGCAGCAGCAGTACACAATGTTGTTGAGTTTATAATCCGCCAAATTTATAGCTGTCTGGAACAGGCGGAACCGGCTGGCCATTATCCCAAAGGCATTCTCCACAACTCTTCGGGCTCTGGCCAGCCGGTAATTAAAAACCCTCCTCTCCGGGGTGAGGGTGCGTTGGGGAAATGGCCGCATAAGGTGTGGTCCTAGTCCAAAAGCTTCATCCGCAATCAAAACGAACGGTAGCCCTTCCACGTTCTCTGCATCTGGAGGCAGTGCAAGACCCCCAGCCTGCAGACGGTGAGCGAACTCCGTCTCTGCGAATGCTCCGCCATCGGACATCCGGCCGTTCTTCCCCACGTCCACATATAGGAACTCGTACCGTGCCGACACTACCGCCATTAACACTATGCTATTAAAACCTTTATAGTTGAAATAGTATGACCCCGAACGGGGTGGCGGCACTATGTGGACGTGCTTCCCATCAATTGCCCCTCCGCAGTTGGGGAAATCCCACCGCTGGGCAAATTGGGAGGCCACAGTCAGCCATTCCTGTGGTGTGCTAGGGAACTGTGGAGTCAAACAAAAAGAAGACATTAGTACGGTTTATGTTTACAGTGCAAGCAGATTACACACAAAAACATTGTTGACCAACATCATTCTAACATTATTATTTAGGGGAGTATTTCCTACCAATAAACAAAGGCCCACTTAGCAGATGCCTCACCCCGCTGAGTGGACATTCTAAAATAAACTAAGGGGGGGGCCTAAGGTGATTGTGGGGGATCCAAAAAAAGGCAAAAGCACTCTGCTGAGCTTGATTGAGAACTTTAAAAATGTTAACATCTTTAGCGGGGGGAGGGAGGGTTGTCAAACTATGCGGTCAATGACCGTAAAAAAATGAAAAGGAAAATAGAAGGCTAGCTGGGTTTGCGCCCAGGATAGCATGCTGGAGAGGTTAGTGAAGGGAAATAGGCATGTAGGGCCCAAAAAGGCCTTTACAGGTAAAAACATGCATGGGGAAAATGGGGACATTACCAGGATATTACAAAAAGGCAAATTTGGGTTAGGAGGGGAAAAATAAGAAGATTCTAAAACAATAAAAACATATAATGTGAGGTTAAAGGAGCGAAATTACCTTCATATTGTCCTTCTGCAGGACCTGAATGATGGTTGAACACGTCTCAGGGATAATGATCCCGAGAGCCTGGGGGGAGATGCCTGTTGAGAACTTGAGGTCCTGCAAGCTTCTCCCAGTCGCCAGGTATCTCAACGTGGCAATAAGCCTCTGCTCGGCAGTGATGGCCTGGCGCATCACAGTGTCCTGCCTCGTGATATAGGGGGACAGCAAATCCAACAGACGGTGAAATACGGGGTCCGTCATCCTGAGATAATTCCTGAAATCATCAGGATTATTCTCATGTATTTCCCGCAGCAGAGGCATATGAGAGAATTGGTCCCGCTGGAGCAACCAATTCTTAGTCCATGAACTCCTCCTCACCCTGTTCACAGACTGAACTCGGGTTACAGTGTTATCTGCAACACCAAGCCCAAAGCCAGCACGAGCTCGAGAACGAGAACGCACTTCAAACATGGTTTTAAACCGGTCGGCTGGTCAGAACGCACTCAAACAGAACGCACCGTGGAACAGCAAGGCCTGAGAAGAACGACCTGAAAAACAGTAATGGAACGGCCAAGAAGGCACTGCAAGGCAGTAACAACCTGACTGCACGCACTGAATCACAAATACAAACCCACAAGCACAAACTGAACACCAGGAAACGATCTGCAAAGCACGGAGACTGAAAAGCGCGAATCGGCTCTCACCAAACTTTTACTAACACGCGGTAACACGAAATCAGCAAAAGCAGCCCAAGGGGTGGCGCCATTAGATTTGTTCGGCCCTTTTATAGCGCGTCGTACGTTTTGTACGTGCTGTCATTTTCTTGCCGTCGGTTTTTTAACTGATGGTGTGTGGCCAAGACTGATGAAAAACAGTTTCATCGGATTTCCGATGGTCAAATCCATCAGATGAAAATCCATAGGTTATCCGATCGTGTGTACAGGGCTTAACTCGCGTTGGGTGCAGGAACGGGCCCTGCTGTTAAATTTTTATTTTTATTAAAATTACATGCCCCTGTCAAACAGGTGCAGAAAAATTGGACCTTGGGTGTTGGTGGTGCCTGAACACTTTAATCCCTCACAGTTACTCTTGTTGGGTGCAGAAATGGGCCCTGCTGTTAAAAATTTGTAATAAAGATTCAAATTACATGCCCATGACAAACAGGTGCAGAAAAATTGGGCCTTGGGTGTTGGTGGTGCCTGAACACTGTAAACCCTCACAGTTACTCTTGTTGGGCGCAGGAACGGGCCCTGTTGTTAAAAATTTGAAAAAAAATGAAATTACCTGCACCTGCCAAACAGGTGCAGAAAAATTGGGCCTTAGGTGTTGGTGGTGCCCTAAACCAAAAAAATTGTTGTAAGCTAGCATAATCTAGATTCAGGAATAGGATAGGCAGCATAGGCAGTCTTCAAGGGATCCTAGTTTCCTAGCACACTCAATCAGTTACATCACCATAAGGGGCTTGATAGCTTATGATCCAGGACTGATTCATTTTAATAAATGTCAGCCTATCAACAGAGTCTGTGGACAGGCGCACTTTTCACAAACCCTCCAGCAACACTGAATGTCCGTTCAGAAAGCATACTGGATGCAGGACAGGCCAGTAGCTTGATTGCAAATTAAGCAAGTTCTGGCCAGTGGTCCATCCTCAAGACCCAGTAACTCAGTGGATGCTCAGTGGAAAAGGTCTCCAGGTCTGCTCTTGCCCCTAGATATTCCTGCACCATATAATGCAGACGCTGACAATAGTTGCTTAAACCTAACAGCCCTGGGTGCCTTGTTTAAAGACTTCGGTCAGCTGGCCACCTTCTCCACTGCTTTTCCTTTGGCCGAACAAAGCCTCAGAAACACGTTGTCCAGGAAATGATAACCTCCCAGGGTCTGAAAAGGCATTACACAATTTTTGTTTTCAAGGCATCCTGAATATGTTTTTATCCTCAAGAAGGGTTGCCAGCCAGAAATAATCCCTCTCCTTGGTACGACAAATCCTCTGGTCCTTTTACAGGCTTTGCAGAATCAGGGAGCCCATGCAGCGTAAGTTTGAAGAGGCATGAGATTCTGAGTCCTCTGGGTCACCAAGGATGACATTGTCAGGAACTACCTCCTCCCAGCCACGTACACTCCTTGGGTTTCTTGGGCCTGAAAACTATCCCTTGAAGACTGCTGTATGTTATCCTCCACAGCCATACTGACACAATCCACCTCCTCCTCCTCTTCCTCCTGTGTGTTTGGCGGCCCCACAGGAATGGTATCTGCATAAAGGGGGCCTTGAGAGGAAAGGAAGTACTCCTTTTTCTCCCGCTGTTCTGCCCCAAAAGCCCTGACCATGATGCCACAAAGCGTGTGCTCCAGCAGGAGGAAAGTGTCACTGATGCATGCATTGTCACTGCTCACCATCCTTGTGGCCTCCTCAAATGGTGAAAGGACAGTGCATGCATCCTTTATCAATAGCCACTGGAGTGGCGAAATAAAGCCAAGATCCCCTGAGCCTGTCCTTGTGCCATACTCACAAAGGTATTGTGTGTGCAATAGGGATTAGCTTCGCGTTCGAGTCGAACTCATGTTCGACTCGAACATCGTCTGTTCGGCCATTCGCTGAATTTCGAACAATATGGGCCGTTCACGCCAATTTCGAGTGGCGCGTCACGGCCCATAATTCACTGCGTCAACGCAGTGCATTGCTGGCTGATGATTGGCCAAGCATGCACTATGACCCGTATGCTTGGCCAATCACAGCGCCGTCAGTACAGAGAGCCGTAATTGGCCAAAGGCAGGGTGCCCTTGGCCAATCATGGCTCAGGGGATTAGGTACACGCCCCATACTATATAAGGCCGCCCGCGCGTCGGCGCCATGTAGTGTGTTCCGGCGTTGAAAGAGAGAGATAGAGACAGAGAGAGTGTCATTTCATTTCAGTTACTGAGTTAGCTGCAGTCAGTGTATTTAGTATATACATGTACCCCAGGCGTTGTATATATACACTGTATTCAGTTTAGCTAGATCCGTTTCCATTCTACTGTTGCTAAGGTACTACAGGCAGGCAGTTGACTCAGTAAGCTGCTGTATATCACTCAGTATACTGTATTCAGTTTAGCTACACTGCAGACTCTTCCAATCCTGTTCTACAGTTGCTAAGATACTACAGGCAGGCAGTTGATTCAGTAAGCTGCAGTATATCACTCAGTATACTGTATTCAGCTTATCTACACTGCAGACTGTTCCTGTTCTACTGTTGCTAAGATACTACACACAGACAGTTGATTCAGTAAGCTGCAGTATATCACTCAGTATACTGTATTCAGTTTAGCTACACTGCAGACTGTTCCAATCCTGTTCTACTGTTGCTAAGATACTACAGGCAGGCAGTTGATTCAGTAAGCTGCAGTATATCACTCAGTATACTGTATTCAGTTTAGCTACACTGCAGACTGTTCCTGTTCTACTGTTGCTAAGATACTACAGGCAGGCAGTTGATTCAGTAAGCTGCAGTATATCACTCAGTATACTGTATTCAGTTTAGCTACACTGCAGACTGTTCCTGTTCTACTGTTGCTAAGATACTACAGGCAGGCAGTTGATTCAGTAAGCTGCAGTATATCACTCAGTATACTGTATTCAGTTTAGCTACACTGCAGACTGTTCCTGTTCTACTGTTGCTAAGATATTACAGGCAGGCAGTTGATTCAGTAAGCTGCAGTATATCACTCAGTATACTGTATTCAGTTTAGCTACACTGCAGACTGTTCCTGTTCTACTGTTGCTAAGATATTACAGGCAGGCAGTTGATTCAATAAGCTGCAGTATATCACTCAGTATACTGTTTTCAGTTTAGCTACACTGCAGACTGTTCCAATCCTGTTCTACTGATGCTAAGATACTACAGGCAGGCAATTTATTCAGTAAGCTTCTGTATATCACTCAGTATACTGTATTCAGTTTAGCTACTCTGCAGACTGTTACAATCCTGTTCTACAGTTGCTAAGATACTACAGGCAGGAAGTTGATTCAGTAAGCCACAGTATATCACTCAGTATACTGTATTCAGTTTAGCTACACTGCAGACTGTTCCTGTTCACTGTTGCTAAGATACTACAGGCAGGCAGTTGATTCAGCTAGTTGCAGTATAATCAGTATATATATATACATCCCAGCTTTGTGCAGCTACATCTCACTGCAGGCCATTCCTTGTGTACCTATTCCAATACATCAAAGACAGTATGTCTGGAAGGCCAACAAGGAGAGGCAGACACTCACAGGCCAATAAAAGAGGTCAAGCAGGTTTTGTGTCTAGAGGCAACAGTGCTGGTCATGGACACGGTGCATCCTCATCAGCACGTAGCCGTGGGGCACGTTTGTCCTTTTTTTCGGCAGCTGGCCGTGTTGAGCCGCAACATGCTGTTGGTAGAGTGGATGACCAAGCCGTCCTCATCTTCCTCATCCTCTCTCACCCAGCTTCAGGGTACTTTGTCTTCCATTGACTCAATGGCATCAGTCACTCCTTCCCTAGCCCCACCATGTCCTGAGGAGTCTCCCGAACTGTTTGACCACAGTGTTGGGTACATGCTGCAGGAGGATGCGCAGTGTTTTGAGGGTTCTGATGATGGTACCCAGCTTGAGGAAGGCAGTTACGTGAGCCCAGAGAGAGGGGGTGCCCAAGAAGGACAGCAAACTGGCAGTCATGTTCCCCCAGCTGCAGCATACTGCCAGGTTTGCTCCAGTGACGAGGAGGGAGGGGATGATGAGGTCACTGACTCTACATGGGTGCCTGATAGGAGAGAGGAGGAGGAGGAGGAGGCACATCTCCAACGAGGCAGGATGCCCTCCAGGGGCCAGCTTTGGGCAGCACACCCACTGTATCACACCGCAGAGCTCCGCATGTGCAGGGCACTGCTGTCTCTGCACGTTATTCCAAAAGTTCTTTGGTGTGGGCCTTTTTTGAGAATTGTGCATCAGATCGCACCGTTGCTATTTGCAACATATGTCTAAAGCTTATCTCGCGTTGCCAAAACATCAGCCGCTTGGGCACCACATGCTTGACCAGACATATGTCGACCTGCCATGCAGTCCGTTGGCAAGCATACATAAAAGACCCACACCAAAGAACAAAGCGAACCTCTCCTTACTCCTCATCTGCTGGGATCTCCAACCCCACTATACCTTCAGTCCTCTCAGAAACCTGCACTGAGAGGAATGAAGGTGTAGAATTAGGTGTGTCACTGCCAATTACTTGCGGGTAATCTGCTATCGGTACACCAACGTCCGATTGTACCAGGCAAATTTCCCTGCCCCACCTGCTGCACCGCCGAAAGAAGTTTTCTCCCAGCCATCCACATGACCAGCGGTTGAATGGTAGCTTGGCTAAATTGCTAGCACTGTAACTGCTGCCTTTTGAGTTGGCAGACTCTGCCCCCTTCCGTGAGTTTGTGGAATGTGCGGTTCCTCAGTGGCAGGCTCCCAAATGCCACTTTTTTCATGGGAGGTGATTTTGGCTCTCTTCCGGCATGTGGAAGGCAATGTCTTGGCCTCGCTGGACAGGGTGGTCAGCGGTAAGGTGCATATTACCGCTGACTCATGGTCCAGCAGGCATGGACAGGGGCGTTACCTATCTTTCACGGCGCATTGGGTGACTCTTCTGGCAGCTGGGAAGGATGCAGGACAGGGTGCAGTAGTGTTGGAGGTTGTTCCGCCACCACGCCTCCAAAATGCTATTAGTGGTGATTCTGACACACCTCTCTCCTCCACCCCCTCCTCTTCTTCTTCCTCCATGGCCTCTTCCTGTGCTGATTTGTCCTCGGAACCAGCGGTGCTCCGCAAGCGTTCAAGGGGCTACGCAAGTACGCAGGCAAAAAGATGCCATGCAGTGCTTGAGCTGGTGTGCTTGAGGGACAGGAGCCACACTGGGGCAGAGATTCTGTCAGCTCTGCAGTGCAGGCTCAGAGGTTGTTGATGCCACGCCAGCTTAAGCCAGGAATGGTGGTTTGCGACAATGGCATTAACCTCTTCTCCGCCCTCCAACAGGGACACCTGACCAATGTGCCCTGTTTGGCTCGCGTCCTTAACTTGGTGGTGGTAGCGGTTCTTGGGCAGGTACCCGGGCTTACAGGATTTTCTGAGGCAGGCCAGGAAACTCTGTGTGCATTTCCACCGGTCATATAATGCCAGTGCTTGGCTGGCTGACCTCCAAAAGGAATACAACCTGCCCAAGAACCGCCTAATCTGTGACATGCCCACCAGGTGGAACTCAACCTTGACCATGCTGCTGCGGCTGCACACGCAGCAGACGGCCATCAATGAGTATCTGTGCCAATATGGCACCAGGACAGGGTCAGGGGAGCTTGTTTTTTTCAGGGATGCATGCACTGTCCTGTCACCATTTGAGGAGGCCACGAGGATGGTGAGCAGCGACAGTGCATGCATCAGTGACACTGTCCCTCTTGTCCACCTGTTGGACCACACGCTGCGTGGAATAATGGACAGGGCACTTGAGGCAGAACAGAGGGAGGATGAGGAGGACTTCCTTATCTCTCAAGGCCCCCTTTATCCAGACAGTGTTCCTGCTGGCCCACTGATCACACAGGAAGAGGACGAGGAGGAGGAGGGTTGTGTCAGCATGGAGGTGGAGCCTAGCACTCAGCATCAGCAGCAGTCTTCAAGGGATCATTTACAGTCCCAAGAAACCCATGGACTTGTACGTGGCTGGAAGGAGGTGGCTGCGGATCATGTCATCCTTAGTGACCCAGAGGACTCCGGACCGAATGCCTCAGCAAACCTACGCTGTATGGCCTCCCTGATCCTGCAAAGCCTGCGGAAGGATCCTCGTATTCGTGGTATCAAGGAGAATGATCATTAATGGCTGGCAACTCTCCTTGATCCATGTTACAAGGGAAAGGTTGCGGACCTTAACTTTGCCGTCGCAGAGGGAGCAGAGGATGAAACATCTTCGGGAGGCCTTGCAGAAAGGTCTGTGCAACGCGTTTCCAGAGCCTGGGAGGTTACAAATTCCTGGTCCTGGACAACGTGTTGCTGAGGCTTCGTTCAGTCACAGAAGGAGAGGTGGACGATTTTTTTGTCCGCAGCCCCAAGGTATGATCGGTTCCAGCAACCATCGCCAGCGTCTGATTTACATGGTGCAGGAATACCTAGGGGCAAGATCAGACTTGGACACGTTTCCCACCAAAAATCCTCTGGGTTACTGGGTGTTGAGGATGGATCACTGGCCAGAGCTTGCACAGTATGCAATTGAGCTACTGGCCTGTCCTGCATCCAGCGTTCTTTCGGAACGCACATTCAGTGCTGCTGGAGGCTTTGTACCCGATCACAGGGTGCGCCTGTCCACCGAATTGGTCGATCGGCTGACCTTCATAAAAATGAACCAGTCTTGGATCACCAGCTACCAAGCACCTGATGCTGATGTAACCGAATATTTTTTTTTTTAATGTGAGATCCCTTCAAGACTGCCTATGCTGATGCTGAGTGACTATCCTGTTATTCTGAGTGACTATCCTCTTCCTGTTCATGCTGATAGCTTGTAAGAACATTTTTGGTTCTGGGCACCGCCACCAGTGGCTAAGGCCCAATTTTTCAGCCCCTGTTTAACAATTAATTACAATTTTTGATGCAATACTTTGCAGCAGGGCTCATTCTTGCGCTCCAACTAGAGTATCTGTGAGGGATTGCAGTGTTGTGGCACCAGTGCCTAAGGCCAAATTTTTCAGCCCCTGTTTAACAGGGGCATGTAATTACAATTCTTGATCTAATATTTCCCAACAGGGCCCGTTACTGCGCCCACCAAGAGTAACTGTGAGGGCTTACAGTGTTGTGGCAACACCAACACCTAAGGCCCAAATTTCTGCAGAGTATATAGGGCAGGCCCCCACTTTCAAAGATCTAACTTACAAACGACTCCTACTTGCAAACGGAAGGAGACAACAGGAAGTGAGAGGAAATCTACCCCTAGGAAGGGAAATTCTCTCCTGTAAGAGTTCCCTGTTTCACTAAAAACCCCAAATTTTCAAAATCCAATTGTCATTGGGATAGAAAGTGAGGTGAAATCTTCTGAACAGGTGCACAGACAGCAAAACAAAGGTTACAGGGGTGATAACCCTTCCCCGTGTTTTCCAAAAAGCTTAAAAATATATTTTTTGGGGGCGCATGCGCGAGGCTCTGTATGGCGGACGTGTTCCACTAGAGCTCCGCACCTCCCGCCGCAACATCGGGATCATACGCCGCGCCTGAGCCGCCCTGCAACCCCGCTTTTGCTGAATACAGCCTCCGGAACGGCCACAGCATCGTCTGGGATGGTTTTAACCGGCCATCGCGGTAGATCCAAATCTAAACCGATCAAAGACGCCCTGGCCCGCGCCTCGTCCAAGATGGCGGCGAAGGCCCTGACTAAACAGCACGTTGCCTCACCAGACAAGCCAGAACAAGCCACCGCCGAAAGCGAGGATGAGACCACCATAGACGGTCCAATCAGCGGTCCTTCCTTCCTGCCCTCCTCAGGTATGTCCCAGGGTGATTTTCTACATTTTATGGAAGCCATGCTGCAAAAGGCCTTAAAAACTACATCTGATCAGATAACAAGCAGGCTGTCACGTCTGATCAGGGAGCTAGGCCAGCGCACGGCAGACCTGGAAACCAGGGTAGATGATATAGAGCTTACACTCCAAGAGCAGGTTCAAGAGCAGGCAGCCCTCCGTGATGAGAACAACATGCTACTCTCACGTCTCGAGGACGCTGAAAATCGCTCCCGTAGATCAAATCTACGCCTGAGAGGTATCCCAGAAAATGTGGAAGACCTACAATCTTTCTCAACGGCCCTATTCCAAGAACTATCACCTGCTATACCAATAGAACGCTTGGAATTCGATAGAATACACAGGGCCCTGACCCGCCGACAGCAAGACGGGCCTCCGTGAGATATTATCATTAAACTGCACTTTTTCCGTACAAAGGAACAACTCCTAGCTGCTGCTCGCAATAAGGACACTCTCCTGTTCCAGGGTCACACGTATCAATTGTTCTCTGACCTAGCTCCATCTACAATTGCTAAACGCCGTGCCATGAAACCACAACTCCAGATTCTCTTGCAGCACCAACTTAAATACACCTGGCGCTTCCCTTTTGCTTTGCAATTCTCCTACCAGGGCCAGCAACACTCCTCCACATCACCGGAATCCCTCCAACGTCTTCTTGAGTCCCTGCACCTAACTACCCCGGAGCAACCTGCGGAGACGACACTGCCTCGCACCCCCGCCCGGGCAGCAACGCATCCCTATAATACCACTCCAAGGAGATCTAATCCTGGCCCTTCATCCATCCGTAGAGGTACACCAGCTCGCCCACCCAGGGACATCTCCCGGGACCGACAAGTCTACTCTCCACGTTGAATTTACTTTTGCTCCTTTCACAACCACTTCTTGTTTGCCACCGGAGGCCCCTTGATTGAAGCTAACCTATACTTTATGACGTGATGATAACTCTTCAATCAAGTTAAAGGGGGACTGTCCTGTGATAGACACCCCCTAATGGTAAGGGGGATGTCTGTGCAGTCCACCTACCCCCCTCTCCCCGGGGTTGCGGGGGCTCAGACCCCATGAATCTTTTATATTCCCTTTCTCATCAACAAGTGTTATACACTTTTCTCCCCTCTTTTTTTCATTATTATTATTGTTTTATTTTTTTTCTACCTTACTACTCAGGAAAACCAGGAAGGTTATTTTTTTATTTATTTTTTATTTTTTTCTCTCTTCTTCCTTTTCCTACGGTGTCCCCTTTTTGGGGAAAATGTACTATGATTCTTGCACAACATTCACTACATAACATTTTAGTTGGCGCCCGTTTTCTGGCTCGCCGCATGGGCTCAGGGCTTTCCCTGGGCGCATGCGGCGACCCGGATGATACCGCCTATTTTTTTGTCCATTTGGGCATGATTTTGGTAAATTGAAATGTCATCACCGGTTATTTGTTCTCTTTCTCTGTTTATTACTTTAAATGTTTATAGGACGATATGTGTATACGGATACACCCTACCTGAGTATTTGTGTGTCCCTGTGCCATTTCTCCTTTTTGGGAAAATGTACTATGATTCTTGCACAACATTCACTATGTGACATTTTAGTTGGCGCCTGTTTTCTGGCTCGCCGCATGTGCTCGGGGCTCTCCCTGGGCGCATGCGGCGACCCGGACACTGCCGCCTATTCTTTGTCTGTCTGTGCTTGACCTTGGTAAATTGAAATGTTATGAACGGTTACTTGTTTTCTTTCTCTGTTTCTTACTTTAAATGCTTATAGGAGGATATATGTAAACGGGTATACCCTACCTGAGTATTTGTGTGTCCCTGTACCATGTCTCCACAGAGTCAATCTGGAGGTCTGTGTGCCTCCAGACAGTGGCGTCACTAGGGTTGGTGTCACCCGGTGCAAAAAAAAATGGTGTCACCCCCCAACAACTATAGTCCCCCCTCAGTACAGACCCCCCTCCACTAACTACAGACCCCCCTCCCACAGTATAGATCCCCTCCCTCAGTACAAACCCGCTCCACTAAGTACAGACTCCCCGCCATCAATATAGACCCGCCTCCCTCAGTATGAACCTCCCCCTCAGTACAGACACCCCCACCTCAGTGCAGACTGCTCCATAAGTACAGACACCCCCACCTCAGTGCAGACCGCTCCATCAGTACAGACACCCCCACCTCAGTGCAGACCCCCTCAGTTACAGACACCCCCTCAGTTACAGACCCCCCTCGTACAGACACCCCCCTCAGTACAGACACCCCCCTCAGTACCAGACCCCCCCTCAGTACAGACACCCCCTCAGTACCAGACCCCCCTCAGTACAGACACCCCCTCAGTACAGATACCCCCCTCAGTACAGACACCCCCCTCAGTACCAGACCCCCCTCAGTACAGACACCCCCCTCAGTACAGACACCCCCCTCAGTACCAGACACCCCCCTCAGTACCAGACACCCCCCTCAGTACCAGACCCCCCTCAGTACAGACACCCCCCTCAGTTACAGCCCCCCCCCCTGGTGCAAACTCCCTCTTGTGCAGACCCCAGCAGTACAGACACCCCCTCCCCCCATCAGTAAAGATGCCCCCCTTACCTTTCAGACCTCAGAACAGAGCGGCAGATACACACAGCGGTGTGTCTCTCGAGCGCGGGCTCCTCCTCCTCCTCTGTGGATGTAAACATAGAGGAGGCAGAGGGGGCAGCGGCTTCCTTCCGCTCCGCTGAGGGACACAGCCGCAGCGTGAGCCTAAGGCACAGGGCAGCGGGCGGGCGATGTCAGTGTGGCCGCTGCGCTACCCACGGGTGTCACCCCTCTGGTGGGTGTCACCCGGGTGCGGCCCGCCCCCCCCCCCGCACCGGGCTAGCAACGCTAGTGCCTCCAGACAAACATAGGTTACATTGCAATACCTGCATAACCACTGTCTTTCCTGTTACTTCTTGTTGGTTTAACTTTTAAAGCTTTAACCACAATCCCCCATTAGCGACGGGAGGCTGTCATTGCCCCCCCTCTGCATGGTGTGCACACTCGCGAGTCGGCTGGCCGACTGGCGAGTCTGTCCACTACCTGGTCGGGCGACCAAACCCCATTGCCATTTCCTATATCTATTCATCCATTTGCCTTACAACTACTACCCTCTCTTTTTCCCCTTTCTTCCCTCCCTTCTCCCTTGTATCTTCTCTTTTCCTGATCCTTGTCGGCGGGGCTGCGGGGCCCTTGGGGCCCCTCTGCCTAATATCTCATCTCCTTCCCCATGGCCCCCCTGAACATTCTTTCCCTTAATGTAAAGGGACTCAACTCACCACATAAAAGAGTTAAGGCCTTCCAAACATTCATAGCATTAAAAGCTAGTATTGTAGCCCTCCAGGAAACTCATTACACGACGCAAGCGACACCAAAATTCTTTAGCCCCCGATACCCTCAAGTGTATACTGCCTCGGCTAATGTGAAAAAGCGCGGTGTACTCATAGCCCTTCACCAATCCCTCCCTTTCGTATTAACCTCAGAAATCAAAGATCCGGAAGGTCGCTATATAATCCTTGTAGGCACGCTTCAAGAAGTGGAAACTACATTGGTCTCCTATTATGCCCCAAATGATAACCCAAACCCCTTCTTTTCTCACCTCCTACAAGTCATCCGGACACATTGCAGGGGCACGGTGATCCTTTGCGGTGACTCCAACTCAGTACTTCAGCCACATATGGATAAATCCCCATATGCTCCAGACCAGTATGCCCCTTCCACACGTTTTAGAAAATTACTGCAACAAGCCTCATTGCTTGACACTTGGCGAGAATGCAACCCAACAAAGAAGAACTACACGTTCTACTCATATCCCCATAAATCCTTTTCTAGGATCGATCACATATTCCTCTCGGTTGCGTCCTCCCCAACACTTGTCAACACCTCTATACAACCTATACCATGGTCGGACCACTGTGCAGTCCTTACCACGGTTTCCTCTCTGATCCCCCAAACCAGCGACCGCTCCTGGTGTATTAATGAAGCTCATCTTACTAATCCGTCATACTGCCTTGACATTCAGGTGGCCCTTGGAGATTACCTGCGTCATAATAATACCCCTGATATCTCTCCAGTTCTCCTCTGGGAGGCACACAAACCGGTAATCCGAGGCACATGCATATCAGTATCTACACATCTTAAACGAGATAAGAAGCTCCAACTAGCCAACCTTGAGAAGGAGTACCACCAGAACTTTCTTCAGTTCCAGAAAACCCCGACTGAGCCCCATAGGATAGCAATGGAAAAATCCAGAACTGAACTGGATCTGCTGCTGGCTGAATTGGCTGATAAGGCCATCCGCAGATCCAGCCATACCATTTACACTAAGGCCAACAAACCCGATACTTTCCTAGCCATGCGTCTCCGTCGACCAGAACGGAACCATGTTCCCATCAGATTACGGATCGAGAAAAATGCATACACTAGTAACCCTATCAAAATTCTAAATGAATTCCGCAAGCGTCTAGAAGACCTCTATAAAGCTAAATCTACCTTTTCCCACTCTGCCGCTGACTCACTCCTTCACGACACCCCTTTGCCTGCTCTCTCGGACTCAGACCGTGAACCCTTAGAGGCACCTATTTCTACAGAAGAAGTCCTTGCAGCGATAAAAACCCTCAAACCCCATAAGAGGCCAGGCCCAGATGGACTATCAGCCACATACTTCAAAAAATTTGCTACAACTCTAGCCCCCCTCTTAAGTAAAACGTTCAACGCCCTACTTCAGAATCAGGTCTTTGGCCGAGACACACTGACAGCTATTATAGCAATGATACCCAAACCTAACACTGATAATTCCCTTTGATCTAATTTTAGACCCATCTCCCTACTTAACCTGGACATCAAACTCCTTGCTAAAATATTGGCACTTCGCCTCAACCCTCTTATCGGCAAACTAATAAACAAAGACCAGGTAGGCTTTATACCCCGTAGACAAGCTAGCGATAACATCAGACGAGTGATACTCCTCCAACATATTGCAAAAACCCGTCATATCCCAATGCACTTATTATCTCTTGATATAAGGAAGGCGTTTGACACGGTGTCCTGGCCATACCTAGACTACATTCTTAAACGCTGGGGCTTTGGCCCACACTTTCTACAGTGGATAAACTCCCTCTATAACCAGCCGCAAGCTTATATTAGGTACTCGGGATTTCGCTCGGACAGTTTTCTTATAGCAAGAGGTACTAGACAGGGATGCCCCCTTTCCCCTTTACTTTTTGCATTAGCTATCGAACCATTGGCAGCTCTGATTAGAACAAACATTAATATTAAAGGACTAGAAATCGCTTCCACCTCGCATAAAATCTGCCTCTTTGCAGATGATGCACTTTTATTTGTGACATCACCCCGCACCACTCTCCCTAACCTTATTCAAACCCTGGATAAATTCGCCTCCATTTCAGGTTTGGAGGTTAATCAAACAAAGTCTAAAGCTATTAATGTGTCTTTCCCACCCCACAAAGTCACCCATTTACAACTAAACTTCCCCTTTACTTGGTCTGCTACCTCTCTCCTGTACCTTGGCATAAAACTGACCGGAAACCCAACCTCTTTATACCAAGCTAACTATCTCCCCATGCTGGCACAATTGTCATCTATCTTGGACACCTGGAAACCTTTGTGTGTTTCCTGGCTGGGGCGGGTGGCCGCTGTTAAGATGTCCTTGCTTCCCAAACTCTTATATCTATATAGAGTCCTCCCGATCGATGTTCCTTCTTACTTCCACCGGATTATTCAATCTAGAGTCTTTAAATATATATGGGGCCTCACCAAACCCAGAATCCCGAAAATTATCCTTCTTCGCCATAAACTACACGGGGGCCTGGGCATCCCGAACTTTGCCAAATATTACCAGGCAGCCCAACTAGCTCTATTACATGCACTTACTGAAACCCCGAAATGGGTTTCCCTCGAAGCTATAGACCTTTACCCACTGACAGTTAATAATATTCTATGGCTACCCCCTTCCGTCCGTGGTCATATTACCAACCCCATCACCTACCACTCCTTAAAGCTATGGGACAGGCTACGCGACCCCTTTAAACTGATCTCTCCACATAACCCTTTATTATCCTTCTTACACCACCCTTCATTCTACCCTGCCTACACTCAACCCAGCACCTTTTCTCGCTGGTCGCAAGCGGGCATAACTAAAATATGCGATCTTACTGCCAACTCCACCTTTAAATCTTTTTCAGATCTCCAATCCAGCGCCTCACTCCCAACCTCGGAATCTTTCTGTTACCTTCAAGTACTCCACTTTGCCAAATCAATAGTCGGCCCGTGCACTAGTCTGACCACCCAATCTATATACGAGAAAATCTGCGCAGCAGACCCTCATGCCCCAGGCATTATATCTAGCCTATATAGCCACTTCTCCACTCTATCAGCTGACCTCCCTCTATACGCTGCACAGTGGTCCAAGGACCTAAATATTTCTCTCTCTCCTGAAGAATGGTCCGATATATGGGCCACCACCAAATCTTCTTCCCAAAATGTGGTAGCGCTTGAAACAAACTATAAAGTTTTAATGCGCTGGTACCTGGTTCCAGCAAGAATATCTAAATTTGTACTGAATTATCCCTCGACCTGTTTCCGAGGTTGCAGTGACCAGGGTACCCATCTCCATATCTGGTGGTCTTGTAAGATAGCACAACAATTCTGGAAGGTTATCTTTCAAATGGTTTCCACAATACTGCATGAAACAGTGATCCCTGACCCGGCCCTGGCACTCCTAAACCACATACAGGGAGAATATACCAGAAATCAAATCAGTCTTCTCCTCCAGCTGACCACTGCTGCCAAGCAAACTATTGCCAAAGCCTGGAAAACTCCGAAACTCTACATAGCAGAAACAAAGAATAGAGTAACCCAAGCCATGATACACAGCAAAATTGAGGCCACATTGTTAGACCGTGTCCCTCGACACACTAGCATATGGACCCCATGGGTGGATAACTTTCTACCCCCGGACTTTGATCCCAACCTCCTTATCCCATGATCTTCCACCTACCTCTACCACTGCGCGTGGTGACCCCCCTGGCCACACCGCGGCCCCGCCGACAACGTTCCCTCTCCCCCTTCTCTCTTCTCTCTCTTTCTCTTTTTCCCCTATGTGCCCCTCCTCTCCTCACGCGCCTATCCCTCATCTGCGAACCCCGCTTGTACCCATGTTCCCTTACTTCCTCAACAAGAACAGGCCTCTGAGGCTATGATTTCACATTTTCTGATACCCCATGAACCTGATGTAAACGCATAACATTACCCGTTGTCGAAGTTCTGGGGACCACCCCCGCTGATACACACTGATGCCACCGTGTCAACACCCTCCCTAATATTGATCAGGGACAAATGATAGCACTTAATCCACTAATTTTCTGATGTTTTGTAATAGTTATGCTTTATATGTAACGTGAACGATATACATTCACCATTTCTGACTACTTCTTGTTGTACTCAATATTATGCTCTAATAAAAAACTTTTGAAACTAAAAATATATTTTTTGGCTGGAGCTACACTTTAAAAATGTACCAGTTCAAAATTACAAACAGATTCTACTTAAGAACAAACCGACAAACAGTCCCTGTCTTGTTTGCACCGCCTGTATACTGCTGTTCAGAGTATATAGGGCCTGGGGGCCCCACGCCTTTTATTTTTTTAATTTGGGTGCTGGGTTCCCCTAATATCCATACAAGACCCAAAGGGGCTGGTAATGGGCTGCAGGGGGTACCCATGCCGTTTTTCTCAATGATTTTCATCCATATTGCCGGGACCAGACATTACATTAAAGCCGCAACCAGTTTTAAATGACTTTTATTCCTTTAGAAATGTCATTTTGTGCAGGGACAGTTCTAAACACTGGAAACATGCGCCACTTTACAGGCATACTATAGACACCCCCAGGCACGATATTTAAAGGAATATTTCTCTTTTATTTTTTCACTTTAAGCATCATTAAAATCACTGCTCCTGAAAAAACGGCCATTTTTAAAACAGTTTTTTGCATTGATACATGTAACCTGGGGCAGGACCTGGGTCCCCAAACCCTTTTTAGGACAATAACTTGCATATTAGCCTTTAAAATTCGCACTTTTGATTTCTCACGTTCTAGTCCCATAGACTTTAATGGGGTTTGAAAGTTTGCGCGAACTATCGGTCCCTACGCATGTTCTGGATGCGAACCGAACCGGGGGTGCTTGGCTCATCCCTAGTGTGCAGCTGCTGCAGCATTGCCAATGTTGAATTCCACCTGGTGGGCATGTCACAAATGAGACGGTTGGTGGGCAGGTTGAATTCCCATTGAATGAATGTCAGCCAGCGGAGTACTGGCACTGTATGACCGTCGGAAATGGCCTGCCTCAGAAGATCTTGTAAGCCTGGGTATCTGTTCAAGAAACGCTGCACCACCAAATTCAGGATGTGTGCCAAGCATAGAACTTGTGTCAAGTGTCCCTGTGTCAGGGCTGGGCTCAGCCATTCCTTCTCTGGGCTGGCCGCTCAGCTGTCAGTTAATTGCCAGCTCCTATCTCTCCACAGTGACTCACCTGTTGATGATATCCTGCTCGTCAGTCCTGCTTACTTAAGCCGCTTAGACCAGATCTTCTCTGACTTCGCCTGGTCAACATCATAGAGCCTCTCTCCTGTGTGCCTGTTAAAGACTTGCTTGGCTGACGTCCCTTCTGGTTTCAGATCCTGCTTGCTGTTCCACTATGCTGAATTTCTGGTTTCCTGATATCCTAGACTGTTCTGAAGTACGCTGATCCCTGGCTTCCTGACGTTCTTGCTTGTCTGACTATTTGTTCCGGTTACCGAACTTTGGCTATGTTTTGACTACATTTGTTCTATTTACTTTTATTATTATTAAACAAGTGTGATTTACCTGTACTTCATGGTTTCTGACACCCGGTTGTAGGGCAGAGAGAAGGTTGGTGCCATTGTCGCATACAACCATTCCTTGCTCAAGCTGCCGCGGCATCAAAAACCTCTGAGCCTGCCCCTGCAGATCTGACAGAATCTCTGCCTTAGTGTGTCTCCTGTACCCTAGACAGGCCAATTGAAGAACCGCATGACATATTTTAGCCTGACTGCTTGCGTAGCCCCTTGAATGCTTAGGGAGCACTTCTGGTTCAGAGGACAATTCAGCAGAAGAGGCCATAGAGGAAGAAGAAGAGGAGGGAGTGGAGGAGACAGATGTGGCAGAATCACCACCAGCTTATTGGAGGCGTGGTGGCAGAACAAGCTTCAGCACTGAATCCTGTCTTGCATCCTTCCCAGCTGCCAGCAGAGTTACCCAGTGCGCTGTGAAGGAAATGTAAAGTCCCTTACAATGCCTGCTGGACCATGAGTCAGCAGTAATGTGAGCCTTGCTGCTGACCACCCTGTCCGACTAGGCCACAACATTGCCTTCCTCATGATGGTATAGAGCTGGAATGGCCTTATGTGAAAATACATTTCTTTTTGGGACCTGCCACTGTGGTACAGCACATTCAGAAAATTCATGAAATGGGGTAGAGTCTACCAGATGAAAAGGCAGCAGTTGTAGTACTAGCAATTTGGCCAAGCTGGCATTTAGACGCTAAGCATGTTGATGGCTGGGACAGTACTTTTTTTTACGGTTCATCAACTGGGGTAACAAAATTTGCCTGCTGAAATCAACAGGTAGTATACTGCTAGTAATGGGTAAAAAAAGGACACGTGTGCCCCTCCTGTAGAGGATGTACAATGTCCGCGACCACCACTTTTTACTGTAGACAAAGATGCTGCTTGCCCTCTTTTAGTGGCCTGTGACCGTCTGCCTCTCCTTGTTGGCCTTTTGGACATGATGGGGATTTTTTTTTTTTGCTTGGTGCACTTTAAACCGTTTTATTATTGTTTTTTTTTTGGGGGGGGGGGTTTATAATGCTTAATTACAGAGTGTGGGAATAGAATATGGTGCTTGGGTGCAATACTTTTGTGCTTTGTGCACTATAAACCATGTCATTATATATATTTTTTTAAGAAAATAACGTTGCAGCAACTGAGGAGAATTTTTTTTTTCACTGCTGCTGCAAAAATAAAAACCCCTAAAATAAAATAAATGTAAACAAAACAAGAAATTCCAAAAAAGAAAAGGAGAACCACTGCTGATGCAAAAAGAGAAACACCTGCGACGCAGAAGGGGGGATAGCAATTATGTGCTAAATATTCTTAGTGCTGCATGCGCCACAGAAAAAAAAAATCAAAGGTATACCACTGCTGTGTTGATGCAGAAGGAATAACACTTGTGAGACAGAGGGGGGAGTACTAATAATGCAGAAACATAACCTTGAACTGCAAAAAAAAAAAGATTAAAAAAAATGGGATCAGTGGTGACACACCGACACTTCAGTAGCACCACAACACTGTGTTATTCACACTACACTGCACTGTATTATATACACTGCACTATATACTGTGCACTGTAATATATATGCTGCACTGCACTGTAGTATATACTGTGCACTGCACTGTAGTATATACTATGCACTGCACTATATACTCTGCACTGCATTATATACACTCTGCACTGCACTGTAGTATATACTATGCACTGCGCTATATACTCTGGACTGCAGTATATACACTCTTCACTGCACGGTAGTATATACTATGCACTGCGTTATATACAATACACAAACTGCACTGTATTATGTATTATACACTGCCTGCACTGTAATATATACTGCTTCAGTTACCCTGTATTTGACTCAACTTATCTCTTGTATAGGGATGGGCTAGATGTTCGACTCGAACATCAGCTGTTTGTTTGTTCGTAGAACAAACGAATATATGGAGCACTCGTGGCAAGTTCGCCTGCCGCGGAGCTCCCCATAATGCACTGCGAGATCGCAGTGGATTGATGGCTGCTGATTGGCCAAAGCATGCACCTGACCTGCATGCTTTGGCCAATCACAGCGCGATGTGCTGTGAGAGCTATATAATTGGCCAAAAGGCAGGTTGCCTTTGGCCAATCATGGCTCAGGGGCTAAGTCCACACCCCACACTATATAAGGCTGCTTACACGATGGCCCTATGTAGTATGTTGGAGTGGATATAGCGTTGGCAGATTAGTTAGTGAATAGAGCGTGTAGTCAGTGTAGTATATATAGAGTGCAGTCAGTGTAGAATATATATTACAGTGCAGTTAGTGTAGTTTATATTACAGTACAGTCAGTGTAGAATATATATTACAGTGCAGTCAGTGACAACTCTTCCATACAATTTTCCAATGATGTGCCAAGCTTTAAATAGGATGATTGGTGCCAATGGCATGCTGTATTTGCACACAGGTGTGAAAAGAAAGAAAGCAAGAAAGCAAGAAAGCAAGAAAGAAAGAAAGAAAGAAAGAAAGAAAGAAAGAAAGAAAGAAAGAAAGAAAGAAAGAAAGAAAGAAAGAAAGAAAGAAATGACAAAATAAACCAAGAAAGAAAATAAATGCACTCAACACATCTAAGGACTGGAACATTTTTGTTTTGGGGTTTAGATACATTTTAAGCCATTTTAGACTCAATCTGCTAATAGTATATAGTTTACTTCTTACTGTAAAGCATTATCACACTCTCATATCATGTTATGCCTTCCAGTGGTGTTAAAAAATAAGCTTCTTGCCTCACCACATTATCCTCCAGCTGCCTTCTATTTAAATTTCAGTATGTTTAGGGCCAGAATGGCAATGGGTTAAAAGGCTATCTTGGACATTTTCCTGCCCATCTGAAGCAAACCTGAAGCTATTCATTAACAGTGGCAGTGTTAAACAGTAAAGTCTTTCCAGCTCAGATGACACAGAGTCTGTAAAACAGTAACTTTCCCTGTATTGCATTTCCTTAGAGCTTTACTGCTTGACACTGCTATTAGAGGAAACATCTGGAATTTGATAGAAATCTAAGCATTAACCATATGACCCAACATCTTGTGTAGATTTGACAATAATAACTGATTTTAACCACTTAAGGACCGAGCCTGTTTTTCAGACTCGGTGTTTACAAGTTATAAACAATTTATTTTTGCTAGAAAATTACTTAGAACCCCCAAACATTATATAAAAAAAATTCTAACACCCTAGAGAATAAAATGGCGGTCATTGCAATACTTTTTGTCACACCATATTTGCGCAGCAGTCTTATGAGCACACATTTTTTGGAAAAAAAAATCACTTTTTTTAATTAAAAAATAAGACATCAGTAAAGTTAACCCATTTTTTTTTTTTTTTTATTGTGAAAGATAATGTTACACCGAGTAAATTGATACCCAAAATGTCACGCTTCAAAATTGCGCCCGCTCGTGGAATGGCATCAAACATTTACCCTTAAAAATCTCCATAGGCGACGTTTAAAAAATTCTACAGGTTGCATGTTTTGAGTTACAGAGGAGCTCTAGGGAAATAATTATTGCTCTCGCTCTGAAGATCACGGCGATACCTCACGTGTGGTGTTTGAACACCGTTTTTATATGCGGGCGCTGCTCACGTATGCGTTCGCTTCTGCACGTGAGCTCGTATTTTATTGATTTTAAAACTGTTTTTTTTTTAAATTGGGTCACTTTTATTCCTATTACAAGGAATGTAAACATCCCTTGTAATAGAAAAAAGCATGACAGGTCCTTTTAAATTTGAGATCTGGGGTCAAAAAACCTCAGATCTCATATTTGGACTTAAATGCAATAAAAAAAAAGAAAAAAAAGAAATTGTCATTTGAAAAAATGACAACAAAAAAATGCCCCTTTAAGACGTATGGGCAGAAGTGACGTTTTGACGTTGCTTCCGCCCTGCAGTGATATGGAGACGGGTGGGGTCCATACACAGCAAGGGAGAGGACCGAATTGCCTCCGCCGCTACCGACAACTCCGGTAAGCGGCGGAGGGCGGCGGAGGGCACCGGAGGGGGGCCCTCTCCCGCTGCCGATAAAACTGATCTTGCGGTGTATCCACCGCAGAGACCACTTTTATCTTGTAGTGGACCGCCCACTGAAGAAGAGGATAGCTGCTACCATAACAACAGTATTCCTCTTCAAACAGAGGGCGTAAAACTGCGGCGGGCGGTCATGAAGTGGTTAAGGCAACTTTTTCAAAATGAGCTCTTATGGAAAATACGGCTTCCTTTAATTTAAAACAATCACTGAAATTATGTACTTACTCCTCGCTAAAATACAGGAAGGGGTATACATAATTTACCATTACATTAGTACAAAGTTAATAAGTTTGTCCTTGCAATAATTCTATAAGAATAAGATATACAGGTGAAACTCGAAAAATTTGAATATCGTGCAAAAGTTCATTTATTTCACTAATGCAACTTAACCACTTAAGGACCAGCCACTGTAGTATATATACGTCGCCAGAATGGCTCGTACAGGCACAATCACGTACCTGAACGTCCCCTTTAACTGCCCAATGTCGGGGTTGCGCGCCCGCCGCCGGCAGCCCTCGCGACACCCCTGCCTTCCCCGTGAGTCGAACCGCGGGTCCCGCGGACTCGATCGCCGCGGGGATCCCCGCGATCATCTTACGGAGGCATGGAGCGGGGAGATGTTAGTGTAAACACAACATCTCCCCGCTCCCCTACTGACAATGTCACTGATCTCCGCTCTGTGTAATCAGAGCGAAGATCGGTCACGTGTCACTCGTAGCCATGCCCCCACACAGTAGTAATCACTCCCCTAGGCACATTTAACCCCTTCAGCGCCCCTAGTGGTTAACCCCATTCACTGCCAGTGTAATTTTTACAGTAACCAGTGCATTTTTATTGCACTGATCGCTGTAAAAATTACAATGGTCCCAAAAATGTGTCAAAAGTGTCCGATGTGTCCGCCATAATGTTGCAGTCACGAAAAAAAACGCTGATCGCCGCCATTACTAGTAGAATTTTTTTTATTTATAAAAATGGCATAAAACGACCCCCTATTTTGTAAACACTATAACTTTTGCGCAAACCAATCAATAAATGCAGATTGCGATTTTTTTTACCAAAAATATGTAGAAGAATACGTATCGGCCTAAACTGAGGAAAAAAAAAGTTTTTTTTATATATTTTTGGGGGATATTTATTATAGCAAAAAGTTAAAAATATTGCATTTTTTTCCAAATTGTCGCTCTATTTTTGTTTATAGCGCAAAAAATAAAAACCGCAAAGGTGATCAAATACCACCGAAAGCTCTATTTGTGGGGAAAAAAGGACGTCAATTTTGTTTGGGAGCCATGTCGCACGACCGCGTAATTGTCAGTTAAAGTGACGCAGTGGCAAATCGCAAAAAGGGGCCTGGTCTTTATGCTGCGTATTGGTCCGGGGCTTAAGTGGTTAAAAGGTGAAACTAATATATGAGATAAACTCATTATATTCAAAGCAAGATAGTTCAAGCCGTGATTTGTCATAATTGTGATGATTATGGCTTACAGCTCATGAAAACCCCAAATCCACAATCTCAGACAATTAGAATATTGTAAAAAGTTGCAATATTCTAGACTCAAAGGGGCTGATTTAAGAAAATGTTGGCACATTTGCGCGGGCAGGAATAATTATTGCGACATAGCTCATGCTGTCGACTTGCGCTGGATTGCGGAATCGTTGTGCGTACGGGCGCATACACATTCTTAAATATGAAACAGACATCGGGCACTTGCTCATTGTAATGCTGATCATGTTAATGAGCTTTTCCTTATCACATGGAGAATATTGCTTCCACTTTTATTCCTTTCATTCATTTCTTTTTGAAACAACTCAATATTCATTCTAGAGATCTTCCTCCTATCAACAACTGTGCAGATGTTTACTGGACTTGTAATTGTGCATTTTATGGTGATAGTCTATAATCATTGGTGGAGCCAAAACTTCCATGAAAACATCTTCTCAACACATGTCTGTGTATTGTGCATTCTGGACAATTCTTTCTTCATACACTCTCCAATCTGATTGGATGACATTTACATCCACTCATTTCTCTGAGCAATTAATTTCCCCATACACTGTGCAATCAGATTGCACAGTGAATGGGGAAAGAATTGTCCAGAATGCACAATACACAGACTTTAATACCCCGACATTCTATATTATCCCCAAAGTTCACAAAAACTTACAGAATCCCCCAGGCAGGCCAATAGTTTTGGCCTGCCAGGGCCCTCTGGAACGAGTCGGAAAATATCTAGACTCACTCCTGAAGGAAATGGTCAATGACCTTGATTCCTTCATTCAGGACACACGACACGTCTTGGCGAAAATAGACAAATTGGGTAAAAGGGAACAACCGGAGGGGGTGTTATTGGTCGGCATTGATGTCGAATCACTTTATACCTCAATACCCCATCCGATTGGCCTAAATGCCGTTGGGAATTTTCTCGACGACATTTACCCAGATTCAGGGCCCAAAAACGAATTTATTTTAGAACTATTGGATTTTGCCCTACATAACAATTTTTTTCAATTCCTAAGTCATTTTTATCTCCAGATTAGGGGCACATCAATGGGGGCAGCATGGGCACCTGCCTACACGTGTCTACATCTTGGATTATGGGAACAACAGGATGTGTACACCTCATTGATGTACCGCCACCACGCATTGACCTGGTGGCGCTACATCGATGACGTGTTAATGCTGTGGGAATGTACTCCAGACACGCTACACCAGTTCATGTCGGAACTCAATAATAATCAACGAAACATCAGACTCACTTATACCTTTAGCCAAGACAAACTGTCATTTCTTGACTTACAGGTGACTATAAGTGAGGGAAAACTAAGCACATGTACCTTCCGCAAAGACACCGCAGCAAACACCTTACTGCACTCGACAAGCCATCATCCTCATTGGCTCAAAATGGGATCCCTGTTGGGCAGTTTTTACACATAACTGCTCTAACATCAATGACTATAAACGTGAGAGTCAAGACTTATACAGGAGATTCCGGGAACGAGGATATTCCCATGGACAACTAAAAAAAGCCAAAAAGAGGGCAGCAATTAGGGATCACTCCGAACTGTTACAGAAGAAACCCAAAGAGGAGAGCATTTCCAATAACCCAGGTGATCCAATAAGGATCATTACCCCATTTGGGTCTCAATGGGATCCAGTTCGCAATGTCCTGGCAAAACATTGGAACATATTGACAAATACGCCTGATTTGGCTAAAATCATTAGCCCCCAACCAATGTTAGTGGCCCGACGTCTTGGGGACATATTGATTAAGTCTGAATTCGTAAAAGAACCAGACCCAACATGGTTGACAGAGTACCCACGCTCAATGGGTATGTTTCCTTGCAATAAATGTCAAATGTGTCCCTATGTCCATAGAACATCGACATTTACAGATGCTCACGGCAATGGCTCTTTCGAGATCAGAAACTTGATCAATTGTTCCACCTCACGTGTTATCTATATGATAACTTGTCCTTGTCCAAAGGTTTACATTGGGAAGACCAAAAGACCCCTTAGAGTATGAATTGGTGAGCACTTGATGGAAATAAATGAAAAAGAAAAAATTCCGGAGAAACCTCTGGCCAAATATTTCGCTCAACACCATAACCGATACTCTAGGGGCCTAACAGTAAAGGGGATTTATGTCTTGAGGCTTCCAAAAAGACGAGGGGACTTTGACCGAGTCCTCCTACAAAAAGAGAAATGGTGGGTGTACCGGCTGAAATCGCTGGTTCCCACAGGGTTAAACACAGAACTAAACCTTCAAGTCTTTTTGGAGCCCTGAAAGCATTCCCCCATACCGTATGGTAAACTATCTCCAAAAGAGCTCCCCTTCTCTTCTTCTTCCTGAAACTTTCCCAGCCCTCAATGACACTTCCCTATTTTCAACAAAACCTTTCAGTGCTTACCTCCTTTCCCCATTTTCCCCTTCCCCTTCCCCCCCCCCCCTCTTTTCCTTCGCTTTTTTCTTTTTTTTTTCTTTCCTACCCCTATATCTCTTCTATCTGTCCACCTTTCGGAAGCTGGCTACTCTAAATCAATACTCTGTGTATACAGACTTCTGAATATGTATGCATAATTCACATAGACCCTTGAATATGTATACTTAACAGCAATTAATCATAGCTAAAATGTGACCCAGAATGAATTTTTCCTTTTTGTGTTCCCCTTTTTTCTTGCTCTTTCCCTGTTTACCTGTTCCCCCCTTTTTCCCCTTCTAAATATTATGTCATTTGAATCATTACTGAATTTTTCAAACTAATACAAAACAAGTCAATTAATTTCCTTCAGATCTATAGATTCAAATACTAACATGTCTTTAGAAACTATAGCGTTATACGTTATGGGATACATGATACTCTGGCTTTTTAACAACCTAAGACGATTCGGTGTCAAACCTTTACCGTACACAACTTACAGGACCTGACTCTTCCAACAGGACCTGTGTGATTGGTGCAGACTACCAGCTGATCCATACATAAGATGTGCGGCGGCAGGTAATCCCCACATCCAAGATAAAGCTACGCCATTGTGTACGGCGAAACGCGTCAACGTCACCAGCCGACACTAGTCACGTGACGCTGAGCAGCGTCTGAATGGTGAGGACGGGACGAACGGACTTCCAGTCAACAACGAACGGTAAGTGAGCCCCGCAGAAGGATGGATGGTAGGAATTAACTACATCTCCCTGCGTGAGGATATTCCGTTATTACATACTAACTACAACCGGAACACTTGCTTGAGGACTGGATACATCACAGTTTCCCTTCACTCAGCACATTAACCACCAGTAAGGTAAAATCACAGCAGCGGCAACTTTGAGCCCACACCCGGAAGTGGAATTTACAGCGCTGGCAGTCTGGTAATGTAAAATTCTTCATTACCATGTAAAAAAAAATCCATTACTCTATTACCATGAACAAGATTCAATAAGGGATTGGGAGTATCCTGTTTGACATTACAGGCAATTAACATGCAAATGCTCGAATGAACAATTGATACATAGTAGGAGCAGAGTAATAATATCCATGTGTAATGGGAACTTTATATTCCAAAAGCCTTACTGTGCTGACCTATAGATGGACACTGACAATTTGCTTTTCTGAATTAATCTGCCAAAGATCTACCAGTAAGAAAATTGCATCAGTAATAGTCTAGATCTCTTGATCAATTACTTTGATAGAAATACCTTTTACTTGGAATTTTTTGTTTTTGCATTATCGGTAGAGATGTCTTATCTAATTTTTATATATATAAGATGTAGGAAGCAATCACCAATTTATTAACAGTGCACATCCCGAGATCCCTAGTCCTCCCCCTCCTCCCTCTGACCCACTCTTCCCTTCAGGTTCAGCCTGTAGATAAATTGCACCCATTTGACGTTAACAGTGCCCAATGCACATACTGATTAAATTTGTCCCGCATCAGGGAAATAATTTGGGTATTTCCCAGTAGGCTGTATATTTCCTTTGGCTGAACTGCAGCGTCCGGACCAGTGTCTTTATGCTACATGTTTGTCTGAGTATGTCCTGTCAGTTAATACGTGTGAACGGTACCAAGCGGCACCTTTTTATTGTCTGATAGCACTCTGGTTTTGTATATGATCTATTTAATTTTGATATTTAATAAAACTAGCCAATTAACTCAACCCATTTGGCTAATGGTCAAATTATTTGTTGCTCCAAGTAACCCCTGTGCCTTTCCTTAACCAGGCAAAAAAAAAAACCTTTTGATCGTATATTATGGTTACAGCAACATCACCCCATTAGGTACATTGACCAGAACCAGGCCTTCATATCGAATTCCTGTGAATTAGTAGACATGTGCATTCGTTTTCGTCCAAATGCATTTTCTTCCGAATTTCAGGTATTTTCGTTATCGTTTTAACAAACGAAAATGAAAATGCAGAATCCGAAAACCGAAAGATCCGACATAAACAACTGCTTAATTTTCGTTTTCGTTGCAACAACAGTTTGATATAGATAGGAGATTCGACATGAGGCTGACAATAACAATCTGTGTCCATTGAACCTGTGGTCGAATGTGCCTAGCCTTAACTCTATTAGTCCAAGATTATTCTACATAGAGAGAAAAGATTTGACATTATAGAGAGAAAAGATTCGACATAGAGAGAAAAGATTCGACATTATAGAGAGAAAAGATTCGACATTAAAAAGAGAAAAGATTCGACATAGAGAGAAAAGATCGCTGCTGGAATTGGGTGGGGGAAGTAAAATAAAAAAATGATGATGATGAATGTTATTGGCTGATTGTAACCAAACAGGAGGAGCAGTAAAATAGCTAGAACTAACTTGACAGACAATTCAACGTGAACGACGAAGATTCGACAAAGCATCGAAAAACATACAAATGTTGAATCTGTCATTGAAGGCTTATGGTGTCTGTTGAAAGTTCGAAGAAGATTCGACGGAGCAGATTAACTGTACGACACTGCAATCGTACATTTCTGGTCAAATGCTCGGCCCATAGGCTATAGAAGAATTCTAATGTTGCTTGACTAGTAATAATAATTAATAAATATAATTATTACTAGTCATACAACATTATAATTCTACTATAGCTAACTTGTAGGCGGAACATTCAACCAGAAATGTATGATTGCAGCGTCGTACAGTTTCGCTGCTCCGTCGAATCTTCTTTGAACATTCGACAGACACCATAAGCCTTCAATGACAGATTCGACCTCAATTAATTCAGATTTTCGGACGAATGCAATTTCTAACGAAAAACTAAATAAATAAAAAAGGAATTCGGGAGTAACTAAATAAATGTATTTTTCTAACGAAAACGAAATTCCAAAACAAAATATTTCAGCATGCACATGTCTATGAATTAGTGGAATAGCTTGCCTTCCTTTTCCCCAATTCCTTTTCCCCTTCCCCTTCCCTTTATTTTCTTATACATATTTAACAAGCTAAAGTGTGTGCGCCCTGTCAGGCGAGCATAAAATGGTGTGATTTGTCAATGCACATGTGCAGTTGAGTAAGTTGAAAGAAGGGTGTAAAAAGGCTTAATTAGTTGCAAGACAGATCTACATGTTCTGTACAGAATTCGTGCATTTAAACAATATTATATACATACTTTTTAGCCTGGTTAAAGAAGATGGTAAACTAGTAAAGTTATCTACAGTATTCAGACAAAAATTTTGAAGATTACATTGGCTGCGCTTGCTAATGGTAGGCGCGAAAGATTGCGCAAGTGTGCAACAGCGCTTCCTATGTAAATATGGTTTGGTGCATATAAGTGCACCATAATTTTTGATAAATGTTTTGAGTCCCGTTTTTTGTGCAATTGCTCCAATTTCTCCACTGCACCACAGGCGCAGGTCTTTAGTAAATCACCCCCAAAGTGTCCCAATATAATCAGCTAATTAAGCCATAACACCTGCAAAGGGTTCCTGAGCCTTTAAATGGTCTCTCAGTCTGGTTAAGTAGGAATCACAATCATGGGAAAGACTGCTGAGCTGACAGTTGTGCAGAAAACCACCACTGACACCCTCCATAAGGAGGGAAAGCCTTAAAAGGTATTTGCAAAAGAAGGTGGATGTTCCAAAAGTGCTGTATCAAAGCACGCACAGAGAGAGAGAGAGACTGCTCCACATTGCCCGCACAGAGAGAGAGACTGCTCCACATTGTGGAAGGGAAAAGTGTGGAAGAAAAAGGTGCACAAGCAGAAGGGATGACCGCAGCCTGGAGAGGATTGTCAGGAAAAGGCCATTCAAAAGTGTTGGGGACTTTCACAAGGAGTGGACTGAGGCTGGAGTCAGGGCATCAAGAGCCAGCACACAGACGGATCCTGGACATGGGCTTCAAATGTCGTATTCCTCTTGTCAAGCCACTCCTGAACAACAAACAACGTCAAAAGTGTCTTACCTGGGCTAAAGAAAAACAGACCTGGCCTGTTGCTCAGTGGTCCAATTCCTCTTTTATGATGAGAGCAAATTTTGCATCTCATTTGGAAACCAAGGACCCAGAGTATGGAGGAATAATGGAGAGGCACACACTGCAAGATGCTTGAAGTCCAGTGTGAAGTTTCCACAGTCTGTGTTGATTTTGGGAGCCATGCCATCTGCTGGTGTTGGTCCACTGTGCTTCATTAAATCCAGGGTCAATGCAGCCGTCTACCTGGAGATTTTGGAGCACTTCATGCTTCCTTCCACAGACGAGCTCTATGGGGATGCTGACTTCATTTTCCAGCAGGACTAGGCACCTGCCCACACTGCCAAAAGCACCAAAACCTGGTTCAATGACCGTGAAATTACTG
This sequence comes from Rana muscosa, assembly GCA_029206835.1. NCBI lineage: Eukaryota > Metazoa > Chordata > Amphibia > Anura > Ranidae > Rana > Rana muscosa. The sequence continues at coordinate 77,625,190 of CM055127.1, forward strand.
TGCTTAATTGGCCAGCAAATTTGCCTGACCTGAACCCCATAGAGAATCCATGGGGCATTGCCAAGAGAAAGATGAGAGACATGAGACCGAACAATGCAGAAGAGCTGAAGGCCGCTATTGAAGCATCCTGGTCTTCCATAACACCTCAGCAGTGCCACAGGCTGATAGCTTCCATGTCATGCCGCATTGAGGCAGTAATTGCTGTAAAGGGCCCCAAACCAAGTACTGAGTACATATGCATGCTTTTACTTTTCAGAGGTCAGATATTGTTTCATGTACAATCCTTGTTTTATTGATTGAATGTAATATTCAAATTTTCTGAGATTGTGGATTTGGGGTTTTCATGAGCTGTAAGCCATAATCATCACAATTATGACAAATCACGGCTTGAACTATCTTGTTTTGCATGTAATGAGTCTATCTCATATAATCTTTTCACCTTTTACGTTGCATTAGTGAAATAAATGAACTTTTGCACGATATTCAAATTTTTCGAGGTTTCTCTGTATTTTCTCTACTGCCTGAGGTCAAATATCTTGTTCACACACCACCATGCTTAACCTACCTGCAGACATTAGACAACAGCCAACCGTGCATGCACGACTCCACCTGTGGAAAAAATGTAATGAAGGGGCCTGCAATCCCCTGCCCCAATCATTCATTTTAAAAATCTAAAAACATTGGTGGTCAAATGCATTTTAACCCCCCCTCCCCCTAAAAAAAAACCCGAAAGAAACACAATCCCACAATCATATGTGGTCATAGCCTTTATTGGTTGCACTAGCCACACAAGTGTGTTTTCTGAAGTGCCACTTAGAAATGGTGTGACAGGAGGGCCAGTGGAACCCAGAATCCTTTGGAGAGGTTAGGAAACCCTTGTTTCAGCTCCCCATGCACCTCCTATGTCTAAGTCACCCTGTGTCCATTAGTGGCACAGAGTGAATGAGAAAAATGATGGACAGCTCTTTAATGGACAATGAGAAGGTGGTTATGTTTATTCACAATATCTCCCAGTATATATATATATATATAAAGAGCTGATCACAGGCCTCTAGAACTGGGTAGGAGCCGGACAGTCTACTCCTACCAGGGGAGGGCTGGCAGCCTTAGGCCTGGGGGGCAAGCCTAGTCAAGTGGCCCATTGAACCACCGAACCAGCTCACCATCCATCTGCTCCACATTGCCCGCATAGAGAGAGAGAGAGAGACTGTTTCACATTGCCCGCACAGAGAGAGAGAGAGACTGCTTCATATTGCCCGCACAGAGAGAGAGAGACTGCTCCACATTGCCCGCACAGAGAGAGAGACTGCTCCACATTGCCCGCACAGAAAAAGAGAGAGAGAGAGACTGCTCCACATTGCCCGCACAGAGAGAGAGAGAGTCTTCTCCACATTGCCCGCACAGAGAAAGAGAGAGAGAGACTGCTCCACGTTGCCTGCACAGAGAGAGAGGGAGACTGCTCCACATTGCCTGCACAGAGAGAGTAGGAGACTGTTCCACATTGCCTGCATGGAAAATGATGGACAGCTCTTTAATGGACTATGAGAAGGTGGTTATGTTTATTCACAATATCTCCCAGTATATATATAAAGAGCTGATCACAGGCCTCTAGAACTGGGTAGGAGCTGGACAGTCTACTCCTACCAGGGGAGGGCTGGCAGCCTTAGGCCTGGGGGGCAAGCCTAGTCAAGTGGCCCACTGAACCACCGAACCAGCTCACCGTCCATCTGCTCCACATTGCCCGCACAGAGAGAGAGAGACTGTTTCACTTTGCCCGCACAGAGAGAGAGAGAGACTGCTTCACATTGCCCGCACAGAGAGAGAGAGACTGCTTCACATTGCCCGCACAGAGAGAGAGACTGCTCCACATTGCCCGCACAGAAAGAGAGAGAGAGACTGCTCCACATTGCCCGCACTGAGAGAGAGAGAGACTGCTTCACATTGCCTGCACAGAGAGAGAGGGAGACTGCTCCACATTGCCTGCACAGAGAGAGTAGGAGACTGTTCCACATTGCCTGAATGGAGAAAGAGGGAGACTGCTCCACATTACCCGCACAGAGAGAGAGAGAGGGAGACTGCTCCACATTGCCCGCACAGTGAGAGAGCGAGAGACTGCTCCACATTGCCTGCACGGAGAGAGAGGGAGACTGTTCCACATTGCCTGCACAGAGAGAGAGGGAGACTGCTCCACATTGCCCACACAGAGAGAGAGAGAGAGGGAGACTGCTCCACATTGCCCACACAGAGAGAGAGAGAGAGAGACTGCTCCACATTGCCCGCACAGAGAGAGAGAGAGAGAGACTGCTCCACATTGCCTGCACAGAGAGAGAGGGAGACTGCTCCACATTGCCTGCACAGAGAGAGAGAGAGACTGCTCCACATTGCCTGCACAGAGAGAAAGGGAGACTGCTCCACATTTCCTGCACAGAGAGAGAGGGAGACTGCTCCCCATTGTCCGCACAGAGAGAGAAAGTGACTGCTCCACATTGCCTGCACAGAGGGAAAGGGAGACTGCTCCACATTTCCTGCACAGAGAGAGAGGGAGACTGCTCCACATTGCCTGCACAGAGAGAGAGGGAGACTGCTCCACATTGCCTGCACAGAGAGAGAGGGAGACTGCTCCACATTGTCCGCACAGAGAGAGAAAGTGACTGCTCCACATTGCCTGCAGAGAGAGAGAGAGGGAGACTGCTCTACATTGCCTGCACAGAGAGAGAGAGAGAGAGAGAAAGACTGCTCCACATTGTCCGCACAGAGAGAGAGAGAGACTGCTCCACATTGCCTGCACAGAGAGAGAGAGAGACACACGGGGAGACTGCTCCACATTGCCCGCACAGTGAGAGAGGGAGACTGCTCCACATTGCCTGAACAGAGAGAGAGGGAGACTGCTCCACATTGCCCACACAGAGAGAGAGAGACTGCTCCACATTGCCTGCACAGAGAGAAACACACAGGGAGACTGCTCCACATTGCCCGCACAGACAGAGATGGAGACTGCTCCACATTGCCCGCACATAGAGAGAGAGACTGCTCCACATTGCCCGCAGAGAGAGAGAGCGACACACATGGAGACTACTCCACATTGCCCGCACAGAGAGAGAGACTGCTCCACATTGCCCGCACAGAGAGAAAGACTGCTCCACATTGTCCGCACAGAGAGAGAGAGACTGCTCCACATTGCCCGCACAGAGAGAGAGAGAGAGAGACACACACACAGAGGGAGACTATGCCACCTTGCCCGCAGAGAGAGAGAGAAATTGTTCCACATTTCCGTCACAGAGGAAGACTTCTCAACGTTGGCGGCTTCACGTTGCCTGCACAGAGAGAGAGACTGCTCCACATTGCCTGCACAGAGAGAAAGGGAGACTGCTCCACATTTCCTGCACAGAGAGAGAGGGAGACTGCTCCCCATTGTCCGCACAGAGAGAGAAAGTGACTGCTCCACATTGCCTGCACAGAGGGAAAGGGAGACTGCTCCACATTTCCTGCACAGAGAGAGAGGGAGACTGCTCCACATTGCCTGCACAGAGAGAGAGGGAGACTGCTCCACATTGCCTGCACAGAGAGAGAGGGAGACTGCTCCACATTGTCCGCACAGAGAGAGAAAGTGACTGCTCCACATTGCCTGCAGAGAGAGAGAGAGGGAGACTGCTCTACATTGCCTGCACAGAGAGAGAGAGAGAGAGAGAAAGACTGCTCCACATTGTCCGCACAGAGAGAGAGAGAGACTGCTCCACATTGCCTGCACAGAGAGAGAGAGAGACACACGGGGAGACTGCTCCACATTGCCCGCACAGTGAGAGAGGGAGACTGCTCCACATTGCCTGAACAGAGAGAGAGGGAGACTGCTCCACATTGCCCACACAGAGAGAGAGAGACTGCTCCACATTGCCTGCACAGAGAGAAACACACAGGGAGACTGCTCCACATTGCCCGCACAGACAGAGATGGAGACTGCTCCACATTGCCCGCACATAGAGAGAGAGACTGCTCCACATTGCCCGCAGAGAGAGAGAGCGACACACATGGAGACTACTCCACATTGCCCGCACAGAGAGAGAGACTGCTCCACATTGCCCGCACAGAGAGAAAGACTGCTCCACATTGTCCGCACAGAGAGAGAGAGACTGCTCCACATTGCCCGCACAGAGAGAGAGAGAGAGAGACACACACACAGAGGGAGACTATGCCACCTTGCCCGCAGAGAGAGAGAGAAATTGTTCCACATTTCCGTCACAGAGGAAGACTTCTCAACGTTGGCGGCTTCACGTTGCCTGCACAGAGAGAGAAACAGCTCCACATTGCCAGCACAGAGAGAGAGAGAGAGAGAGAGACTGCTGCACATTGCCTGCACAGATAGAGAGGGAGACTGCTCCACATTGCCTACACAGAGAGAGTAGGAGACTGTTCCACATTGCCTGCACGGAAAATGATGGACAGCTCTTTAATGGACAATGAGAAGGTGGTTAGGTTTATTCACAATATCTCCCAGTATATATATAAAGAGCTGTCCACAGGCCTCTAGAAATGGGTAGGAGCTGGACAGTCTACTCCTACCAGGGGAGGGCTGGCAGCCTTAGGCCTGGGGGGCAAGCCTAGCCAAGTGGCCCATTGAACCACCGAACCAGCTCACCGTCCATCTGCTCCACATTGTCCGCACAGAGAGAGAGAGAGAGAGACTGTTTCACATTGCCCGCACAGAGAGAGAGAGAGACTGCTTCACATTGCCCACACAGAGAGAGAGAGAGACTGCTCCACATTGCCCGCACAGAGAGAGAGACTGCTCCACATTGCCCGCACAGAAAGAGAGAGAGAGACTGCTCCACATTGCCTGCACACAGAGAGAGAGAGTCTTCTCCACATTGCCCGCACTGAGAGAGAGAGAGAGAGAGACTGCTCCACATTGCCTGCACAGAGAGAGAGGGAGACTGCTCCACATTGCCCACACAGAGAGAGAGACTGCTCCACATTGCCTGAACAGAGAGAGAGAGGGAGACTGCTCCACATTGCCTGCACAGAGAGAGAGGGAGACTGCTCCACATTGCCTGCACAGAGAGAGAGGGAGACTGCTCCACATTGCCTGCACAGAGAGAGAGGGAGACTGCTCCACATTGCCTGCACAGAGAGAGAGGGAGACTGCTCCACATTGCCTGCACAGAGAGAGAGGGAGACTGCTCCACATTGTCCGCACAGAGAGAGAAAGTGACTGCTCCACATTGCCTGCAGAGAGAGAGAGGGAGACTGATCTACATTGCCTGCACAGAGAGAGAGAGAGAGAGAGACTGCTCCACATTGTCCGCACAGAGAGAGAGAGACTGCTTCACATTGCCTGCACAGAGAGAGAGAGACACACACACAGGGAGACTGCTCCACATTGCCCGCACAGAGAGAGAGGGAGACTGCTCCACATTGCCTGAACAGAGAGAGAGGGAGACTGCTCCACATTGCCCGCACAGAGAGAGAGAGAGACTGCTCCACATTGCCTGCACAGAGAGAAACACACAGGGAGACTGCTTCACATTGCCCGCACAGACAGAGATGGAGACTGCTCCACATTGCCCGCACATAGGGAGAGAGACTGCTCCATATTGCCCGCAGAGAGAGAGAGCGACACACATGGAGACTGCTCCACATTGCCCGCACAGAGAGAGAGAGAGAGACTGCTCCACATTGCCCGCACAGAGAGAGAGACTGCTCCACATTGCCCGCACAGAGAGAGAGAGAGACTGCTCCACATTGCCTGCACAGAGAGAGAGACACACACACAGAGGAAGACTATGCCACCTTGCCCGCAGAGAGAGAGAGAAATTGTTCCACATTTCCGTCACAGAGAAAGACTGCTCAACGTTGCCGGCACAGAGAGAGAAACCGCTTCACGTTGCCTGCACAGAGAGAGAAACAGCTCCACATTGCCGGAACAGAGAGATAAATCGCTCCACATTGCCGGTACAGAGAGATAAATTGCTCCACATTACCAGCACAGAGAGAAAAATTGTTCCACATTGCCGCTTCTCTCTGGAAGCAATGTTGCGCAGTCTCTCTCTCTGTGCGAGCAATGTGAAGTGGTCACTCTCTCTGTGTGGGCAGTGCTGTGCATGTGCAGGCACAGGCCTGTGCACTGGCCCCCAGGACCAGGTTAAAGGCATTGTGGGCCTGGTGCGGCAGTGGAGCAGGTTTAGGAGCGGCAATGATATGATGTAAGTAATGTCATATCCCAGCTTTCCTCTTACTGGCCACTCTCCTGTGTTTCTAGGAGCCTGTGCTGGCTTGTGCCCAGACTTGGTTGCAGCCACACAGGTGTACTGCTAGGGAAGCCTGGCATTTATTTTACCAAGCTTCCGTAAGAGCCATGTGTCGGTGTGTACTCTGAGGTGAACGTTTCCCAGCCATCAGAATACAGTGATCACTACCGGCAGCTATAGCAGCCAGCAGTGATCGACAAAAAGAAAAAAAAAAGAAAACAGGACACGCTGGTTGTACTGAAGTCAGTTGATAGATCAGATTTTGTATAATCAGTCTGCACATTGATAGATTGAAATTTCTGCTGAACTGGCAGAATTTCAATCTATTTATGATGGCCTAAGTCCACCAGTCTCTGAGTTTAATAATATCCTCAAATCTTCTGAAAGGGGTGCTCCACTTAGGTTTAGAAAATCACTTTGAACTCCATCTTATTTCCAGAACTCTCATTATGTATTAGATGTGCAAAGAATCAGGTGAGAGAACATTTAATACCTAAGTAATGGAAATAAGGTGGAGTTCAAAGTGAATCACCTGGAGGGACTGGCATTTAGGAGGTTAAAACAGGTAGGGAGGAAATTAGATATCACCTCCTCACTGCCTGTCAAATGTTTCTGAAAAGTGACCTGAGCATTGATCACTTTTCAGTGGAGTGGCAGTGCCTGCTAAGAGTGTGGGTGGGGGGGCGCAAGCAAACTGAAAAAATGCTGAAAAAAACATCAATTGCAGCCTCACTGTGCCCCATCAATTGCACCCACTGACTGTGCCCCATCAAATGCAGCCACTGTGCCCCATCTGGATCTTGGTTACAATATTTGGCTGTAAAATCTGATATCTGAAGGTCCAGATTGGAGGAAGCTGTGTATTGATGGAAGCACTCAAGCGGAGTGCGACGGAGATCAGTTACAAATGGCATTCCAGAAATACATGTTTAAAATTTACTTAGCATTAGCCTCTTGTGCTCTCTGTATAGCTCTGCTCAGACTGGAGAGGGAAAAGCAGCTCACAGATTCATTTGGTCCTCAAAGTTCAATGAGGGGGGCGTCCAGGCTCTGGCTGTGGTCTTTTTGGTGGCAGTAAAGATATGGATGACAGAGTATTTCCCACCCAAAATCGAGCAGTGGTTTTTAATGGATTTTTTCACAGGTTTGTATTAAGTAGTGATCAAATGAGTTTGTACACTCATATCCATAGTCTACTTTCATGATGGAGGACAGGTCCACCAAATATATACCAACATGGCAGGTTCAGTGCAATCTATAAGGCTGAGCTAGGTAAGAAGGAATGCATTTAAACAGGCGTACTGGATTGTATTGCTACCCATAAAGAACTCTGTAGGAATTGTCTAGGGCCAATACTTTTGCAGAACTTTTTGCAGTTGCAGTCCAAATCTTATGTCCATTTTTTGGCTGCAAGGTTAGTCTCAGTTCTGTCTCCCAGTGGCGGAACTACCGCCATAGCCACTCACGCGGGGTCGAGTGGGGCCCGGTAAGTCGGCGTGAAAGTGACTGTGCGGGCAGTGGGCGGCACGGTGGATGAGTCGCCGAGCTGCCCCTCCGCTCGGCACTCACACAGTCACACTGACTGTGCGAGCGGATGCAGCTGGGCAGCTCGGCGGGTGGGTGAGAGAGCGGACGGTAAGATGCCAGCTGGGAGGCTTGGTGGGTGGACTGGCCAATCAGCGGGTGGCGGAGCAGGGGTTGACATCATCTCTCACCGCCCGGCGCCCGCCCTGCATCCCGGCAGTTCTGCCCTCACTCACTGTGAAGGCAGCAGAGAGATTACATCATCTCTCTGCTGCCTGACTCTGGGACACAGGAAGTGACAATCCCCATTCCACACCTTAGCAGGAAAGTGATAATCTAAAACTTGTGTCAGGTGATGTGGCAAGTGGACAATCCGCAATGTGTGGCAGGTGACGTGGCAAGTGACAATCCGCAACTTGTGGCAGGTGATGTGGCAAGTGGACAATCCGCAATGTGTGGCAGGTGATGTGGCAAGTGGCCAATCCGCAATTTGTGGCAGGTGATGTGGCAAGTGGATAATTTGCAACGTGTGGCAGGTGAGGTGCCAAGTAACAATCCGCAACTTGTGGCAAGTGACGTGGCAAGTGACAATCCGCAACTTGTGGCAAGTGGACAATCTGCAACTTGTGGCAGGTGACGTGGCAAGTGGACAATTTGCAATGTGTGGCAGGTGACGTGGCAAGTGACAATCCGCAACTTAGCAGGAAAGCCTTAGCAGGAAAGTGACAATCTAAAACTTGTGGCAGGTGATGTGGCAAGTGGACAATCCGCAATGTGTGGCAGGTGACGTGGCAAGTGACAATCCGCAACTTGTGGCAGGTGATGTGGCAAGTGGACAATCCGCAATGTGTGGCAGGTGATGTGGCAAGTGGCCAATCCGCAATTTGTGGCAAGTGGATAATTTGCAATGTGTGGCAGGTGACGTGGCAAGTGACAATCCGCAACTTGTGGCAGGTGACGTGGCAAGTGGACAATCCACAACTTGTGGCAGGTGACGTGGAAAGTGGACAATCCGCAATGTGTGGTAGGTGACGTGGCAAGTGGACAATCCGCAACTTGTGGCAGGTGACGTGGCAAGTGACAATCTGCAACGTGTGACAAGTGACAATCTGCATCTGGTGGCAGGCGACGGTGGCAAGTGACAGACTCGGGGCTCTCAGTGATTCTGCATTATGGTGAGTTGAACTATTTCATTTTCTATAACAATGTAATAATAGAAATAATGTGCTACAATCATCCTGACACCATAACAACAATGGTGCCTTGACGATTGAAGCATTAACACCAGCCATTTCCCAAATAAATTGCCTGCAAAAAATCGTATTTTCTGGTAGTGCCCCTCTCAAGACTAGACCGCCCCTGCAGTGAGGATGAGGAATGTAAGTTTACTGTTAAGCCTCCCGGGCCCCGCGAGTCCGGCCGTGTCCCGACACACGCAGCCGCATACAGCAGGAGGCAGAGACCAGAGTGGACGGGAGCAGAGTGGGCGGGGCAAAACACTTGAGCGCGCCTGTGAAGTGACATCGTTTTCGGCACATGAGAAGGCTCTGGAGTCTGGACAGGAGGTAGGAAGTGAGTGGGAGACTGTCATCTGTTTTGCACTGTTTTGCTATTTTTGTGAAGAAAATGTTTGCTATATTTTTTCATTAGGATAATTTTGGCACAAATAGAGGGTGAACGATGCCATGTTCAAGGGTGCAGATGTTCCTAAGACCTTAAGAATAAACTTGATCAAACTACCATTAGGGCCACTATTCATCACTGCTGTCTTATTTCTCCCCTATTTGTCTTGTATTTACACATTAGTTTAATCAGAACAGAAATTGGTTAGAAGGCATGGAGGTCAGCATATTGCATACTTTGTTGTTCAAAATTAATATAAGCTGTTGCCTGGCTACTGTGCCACATGGGTGTGGTAATCTGTTGTTCAATGGCATTAGTTCATTTTTTTTTTGGGGGGGGGGGCTGTTTGAGGGGGGGAGGGCATACAACATTTTGCTATGGGGCCCTGTGATTTCTAGTTACGCCCCTGCTGTCTCCCATTTTGTTTGATGCCTTGATGGGCTGGATGTGCTTGAAGACATATTGAATGCATAAATTAGGTATTAAAGCGGAGGTGCAGCCACAAAAAAAAAAAAGTCAGCAGCTACTAACAGTGTAGCTGCTGACTTTTAATAAGGACACTTACCTGTCCTACTCGCCCGCGATGTCGGTCCTGCCACGGCGATCGATCGCTGCTGGCAGGTCCCGGCTCCTCCATCCTGAGTAGGGGAAACAGGCAGTGAAGCCGTAAGGCTTCACTGCCCGTTTCCTACTGCGCATGCGCCACTCGCACGGCGCTTTGTGAATGGGCGGCTTGCCTCCTGGGATACACAAAGTTCCCAGAAGGCAGCGCGGCCCATTCACAAGAAGAGGAAGCGGAAGGAGACCCACCGTGGATGGAGAAGAGGAACATTAGAGGCAGATTAGGGGACTTCCGCATAGCAACAGGCATTTAGGGTGAGTATATAAAAAAAAAAAATTCTATTATTTTTTTTATTTTTTTTTTAGGATTTTTAGTGTAAAGATTTTTTAAGGGTGGACCTCCGCTTTAAAGGCCCAGGGAATGTGGGTCATTACAACAATATTGTTTGCAAGATGTGGTGGGAATAGAGGACGAGTTATCCTTCAGTAATGATTTGATGTAGTGGAAGTGTTATCTGTTACCCCAGAGAGATCTCATTGGAATCATGTAACTGTTAAAAGGTTTAGAGTCTGGTAAGTTTTATCACAGAAAACTAGTCCCAGTGGGAAAAGAGGACAGTGTTTTATTTCCACAATGATAGATGGGATTAAAGTAGCCATCTGAATTATATAGCGCTGCCCCACCCTATAAAAATTGTAGGACCTTACGATGAAGTATGCAGATTACATATCTGGGGATAAGGATAGGCAAACTTGGAAGACATAACAGTTTAGGTAGTTATTTCAATTTTTTAAGAGATAAGGTAGTGCTGCCAGGTGTCTAGTAGTTTGTTTGATTTCCTCAACAATGGGGGTATGTTTGCAAAATGTAACAATTCTTATGTGGGAGTAAGGGCAATATCCAACTATATAGGGTGTTGGACCATGTGAAAGGGTAAGATTGTTGTAGCGGTTCCCGAATGTGAGTGGCTGAAGTGAGGTTCATTGCTTGTTGCTGTTTGGTTTGGCACTTCTGATATTGCAGCAAAGTCATAAAATGATTAAAGCAGCCCATAGATGATTCTATTTTCTTTTCTTTCACCATGGGTAGAAGAACAGAAAATTGCCTGATTCCTCCATAAATACTGACCATAGCGATGATGTAGGAAGATGGTTTCCTGTTTGAGTAGTTGGGTGCAACCACAGATACGGTTTCGGGGGAAGGTTTGCCTATATGGTGTTGACTTAGAATGCACACATGAAGGTCTGATGCGTACATGCACCCCTCACTAACATGTTTTTCTTTATGAGGTTATCTCTGTAGCACTACCCCCAGTTGAGAGAGCTGCTAGTATTGTTTGGGCTTGTACCGTACTGCTGTCAACCCCCAAACTGGCTTTAACCCTCTGCTGGCACAGCTGCAAATAAATGGGATTGTGGAACCTACTGGCTATAGGAACCACAATGCCGCAATAGAGCATACAGTACAATTCAAGATTGGTTTACCTGTGTTGGCCGTCTCTCTGGAACAGTTAACACTCCACACAATGTGTTTGCTTAACCACAAAAGTATTTTTTACTGAATAAGAGATGACAGGTTAAACAAATATGTGTTTGCTTATGCAGAGCCCTGCAAAGCCAAAGTGATAAACATATAAGGGTACCAAATATAGTGCAATACTATAATACTAAATGTCTTTGAACTAACTATGCTCGCAAGCTTTCCCCTCGTGGGCAATATGGCACCCACACAGTGTCAAAGGGAGTTCCAGTCAGGCCTGACTACCTCCAAACACTGTCACTCCAATGAAAAGGATCTTCGCTAGCAAAACGTTGGTGCACTTAATGTTTGTAATCCAAGGGATATCAAATAACGTTAGCTGAACTCCGGCTATAATTAAGACGTGAAGTCACTGGTGATAAAATGCTCAGCCTTAGTCAAAAGATGTCGGGCCTAATTACAGTTAAAAGTCCTGGGCAAGTGCCCTCTCACCCGACCAGGTCCAGTACGTCCTACTGGTTCTGTGCTGGTGCTCCGGCACACGATCTCTCCACCACCCGTAGTCTCCGGTCCCTCAGACAACCCTAAGAAGTCGGTAGATGGGTCAACTCTTGGATGCTCCGAGATATCAACAGGCTCTTCGGATGAGATCCCTCTCTCTGCGATGAGCAGGTTTTCCGGATTCCGTAGGCCCAGGCTCTCCGGCCTAGACAAGCAGATCAGGCCCCAACACAGACTCCGACTTGCTAGGCGGGCGATGCCCAAAGAGAGCGCGTGTTGCTCCTCCTCCTATTAAATAACCCTTCCCCAGCAGACCTTGCACCGGGCAATGCACCGTGGGTGTACAGCTGCAATGTGGGTATAGTAGTCTATATAGTATCCACTGCATTGGAGTCAATCTCTCTCTGTACTACAAGTCCCACCGTGCACCTTTCCTTTCAAGTCAAACAGTAGTCAATAGGGTTTCGGAGGGATCTGGGTGCATTTGTGTATAAAATAGTCCTTATAACATACCAATAGGCAACACCCCACTACATCTCCTTTGTAGTCACTGTTCAAACATATTGGTTTTTAAATGGCCATTCAACTGTGAAAATATTTAATTTTCCCTTTTACCTTGCTATTCTGTTACAAGTAAATGGTAGCTGTAGCTAAAAATAAAAATGTTATTGACTTGTGCCCCTAATCTTTTCTCAGCTAATCTCTGTAATCCTTACACATACAATACTGTATGTGCCAGGATAACGTCTGACTTTGTAGCACAAGATTTATTGTGCATAAAACCTCTGTCTTTTTCCAGCGTTTTAATGAGTTTTCCGTTTCCGAAATTTCTTGCTCAGGATTTTTCAAACTTTTCACTTACCAGAATATTTTAGAAAGCTGTCTATATAAAACTTCAGAAGTAGAAGAGGCATTAAACATTCCTTGTCTCCACAAATTGACAGCTTGCCCCAGCTGACTTTCTAAAACGAAGTAGTTAACTCGTCAGCTTGAGGAGCATTTAAGAACAAGTCAAGACAATGGACGAAGTCAGTCAGTGAACTGCTAATTAGAGATAAGCAAACAACCAAAATCTGTTGGTATTTTGCCCAGTTTGCTCCTGAAAATCTTTCCAACAGGTTGACATCTGCCAGTATTTGATACCACCAGACCTATTACATTTTTTTATTCATTTAAAAAAAAACATATCATATCTGTGTTTTACAGAAATACATTTAGAGTCATTTGTAGAATAAGGATATTGGCAAATAGATAAATATAGGGTTGCTGGGGGTTCAGTATTCCATATTAGGTTCAATGCTCCAAATGATACATTGTGATGACTGGGGCATTTAGGGCTGCAAAAGGAGGTGATAATAAGTTCTTACATTGGTCAGAAGTGCTCATTATCTCTATGTACTAATTTACAGGAAAATCTCATTGTGAACCTTGGCAACCTGTGTGTAACCTGCAGGCACTTCTTTCCATCTGCAAGTTTACTGGGCAGCAGAGGTGGGTCCTACTACTACAGAGTAGACATGTGCATTCGTTTTCGTCCGAATGCATTTTGGTCTGAATTTCGGGGATTTTCGCGTTCATTTTAACAAACGATAACGAACGCGCAGAATTCGAAATCTGAAAGATCCGACATAAAAAATGCTTTATTTTTGTTTCGTTGCGACAACAGTTCGATATAGATAGAAGATTCGACATGACGGTGACAATAGCGATCGAATCTGCGGTCGAATGTGCCAAACCTAACTCTGTTAGTCCAAGATTATTCGACATAGAGAGAAAAAATTCAACATTATAGAGACATGAAGATTCGACGAAGCAGCTAAAAACATACGATCGCCGCGAGCGGACATTTATGGTAAAATGCTCCACCCATAGGCTATAGAATAATTTTAATGTTGGTTGACTAGTAATAATAATTAATAAATATAATTATTACTAGTCATACAACTTTAGAATTCTACTATAGCTTGTGGGCGGAGCATTCGACCGGAAATGTACGATCGCGGCGTCGTACAGTTTAGCTGCTTCGTCAAATCTTCTTAGAACATTCGACAGACACCATAAGCCTTCAATTGACAGATCCGACCTTAATTAATTCGGATTTTTGGACAAATGCATTTTTTAATTAACCACTTGCCGACCGTGCCATAGCCGAAAGACGGCTACAGCGCGGTCGAGTTATCCAGGGTTCACGTCCCTGGGACGTCCTCGTGCACTCGCGCTTCCCGCGCGCCCCCTAGCGCGCGCTCGCGGAAGTGTCCGTGCTCGCCGAGTGCAGGGGACCCAGCGCAACAAGGATCGTGGTGAAGAGCCAATGATAGTGGCTCTTTACCACCTGTTCGCTCCCTCCAATGAGGGAGCGATCAGAATGTAAACAAACTGGGGTCACACAGAGGTCCATCTCTCTTCTCTCCTCACACCGATACAGCGTGTGAGGAGAGAAGAGAGATCATTGTGATCACAGTGAGTGTTCAATATTCTAGTGAACTACAGTGCCCAGCAGTGCCCTTCAGTACCCATCTCCATCATCAGTGCCACTACAGTGCCACCAGAGTACCCATCAGTGCCACTAGTGTCCAGTGCCACTACAGTGCCCATCAGAGTACCCATCAGTGCCACTAGTATACATCAGTGCCACCACAAGGCTGATCAGTGTCACTAAAAAGCTCATCAGTGCCACTACAAGGCTCATCAGTGCCACCTCTGCCACCTATCCTCCATCAGTGCCACCTCTGCCACTTCAGTGCCCATCGGTGCCGCCAGTGCTCCACCAGTGCCACTACAGTGCCCAGTGCCACTACAGTGCCCCATCGGTGCCATCAGTACCACATCTGCGCCACTGTAGTGCTCATCTGCACCACTACATCGCTCAACTACAGCGCTCATCAGTGCCACAGTAGTGCCCATAAGTGAGTGCTCATCAGCGCCGCCTTATCAGTGCATATCAGTGTGGTGCATTAGTGTACATCAGTGCACCCTCATCAGTTCCCATCAGTGCACCCTCATCAGTTCCCATCAGTGCACCCTCTTCAGTTCCCATCAGTGCACCCTCTTCAGTTCCCATCAGTGCACCCTCTTCAGTTCCCATCAGTGCACCCTCATCAGTTCCCAGCAGTGCACCCTCATCAGAACCCAGCAGTGCACCCTCATCAGAACCCAGCAGTGCACCCTCATCAGAACCCAGCAGCACCCTCCTCAGAACCCAGAAGCACCCTCATCAGAACCCAGCAGTGCAACCTCATTAGACCAGCCTCATCAGCACCCATCAGTGCAGCCATATCTGTTCCAGTTTTCTAACACAGTTTGTCACCACAGCCCACAGTCTCCAGTATGGCGAAAAAAATGTTTTCCGCTGAGGAGGCATACCAACAGCTTTGCTTGACTGACGAGAGCAGCGGGGAGCTCTCTGAGTCTGATTCTGGTTTAGAATATGAACCTGTTATAAGCAGTGGGTCGTCTACAGATTCAGAGGAAGTGGAAAGTGTGCCCAGGAAACGAAGGCGTTCTGACATGGAGCAGCAGGCTACCACAAGTAGCGCTGTGACATCAACCAGCAGCTCAGTGCCATCCACCAGTAGCACAGTGCCATCCACAAGAAATGAAGTACCACTACAGCAAAGGCCAAGAACTAGCGGGGTGTCATCTCAACCCCAAAGGGTTAGGACCCATGCCAGCCTTCCCTATGCCCTTGAAAACCCTCTGTGGCTTCCCCCCAATTCAGGAGCAGCAAACATCCCCCTTTTCACCGCCCAGCCAGGTGTTCAGGTGAACACAGAGAATTTTGCCCCTATTGATTTTTTTAATTTAATTTTTACCCAAGACCTATTATCCTCCATCGTGACTAGGGATGGGCCCGGTGCTCGATTCGAACCCATGTTCGAATCGAGCATCGGGCGTTCGCTCGCTCGTCGAGCCCAGAACTATTTGGGCCGTTCGCATCACATTCGTGTGATGCGAGCGGCCCCGCAATGCATTGCGGCCGGCGCGGCCGGCGCAGTGCATTGCTGGCTGATGATTGGCCAAGCATGCACTGTGACCCCGCATGCTTGGCCAATCACAGCGCCCGAAACTCGGAGAGCAATAATTGGCTACAGGCAGGACGCCTGTAGCCAATTACAGCTCAGGGGCTTTAGTACACGCCCCACCATTTAAAAGGCCGCCACGCCATCGGCCCCGGTCACATGAGTTCCGGCTTTAGGAGAGATTAGTCTGCTGATTCAGTCTTTGCTTGATACTGAAAGATTTGCTCTTCTTTGCTAAACCATTGGCTATTTCTTTGCTAAACCATTGCTACCTAAGTCATTGATCGTTCATTGCTGCTGATTGCACAGTTAGTGTGTTATTAGCTGCTGCTGGGGATTAGTCTGGTGCGTGCTTACTGTTAGTACAGTATTGCAGTAGTACCAACCGCAGTGCTGTTAGCACAGCATTGCACCCCAACAGCACCCATAGGACTTCTAGTGTGTTAGTGGCAGCAAACAGAGCTCCTATATTTTCTTCTCAGCAGCACCCATAGGACTTCTAGTGTGTTAGTGGCAGCAAACAGAGCTCCTATATTTTCTTCTCAGCAGCACCCATAGGACTTCTAGTGTGTTAGTGGCAGCAAACAGAGCTCCTATATTTTCTTCTCAGCAGCACCCATAGGACTTCTAGTGTGTTAGTGGCAGCAAACAGAGCTCCTATATTTTCTTCTCAGCAGCACCCATAGGACTTCTAGTGTGTTAGTGGCAGCAAACAGAGCTCCTATATTTTCTTCTCAGCAGCACCCATAGGACTTCTAGTGTGTTAGTGGCAGCAAACAGAGCTCCTATATTTTCTTCTCAGCAGCACCCATAGGACTTCTAGTGTGTTAGTGGCAGCAAACAGAGCTCCTATATTTTCTTCTCAGCAGCACCCATAGGACTTCTAGTGTGTTAGTGGCAGCAAACAGAGCTCCTATATTTTCTTCTCAGCAGCACCCATAGGACTTCTAGTGTGTTAGTGGCAGCAAACAGAGCTCCTATATTTTCTTCTCAGCAGCACCCATAGGACTTCTAGTGTGTTAGTGGCAGCAAACAGAGCTCCTATATTTTCTTCTCAGCAGCACCCATAGGACTTCTAGTGTGTTAGTGGCAGCAAACAGAGCTCCTATATTTTCTTCTCAGCAGCACCCATAGGACTTCTAGTGTGTTAGTGGCAGCAAACAGAGCTCCTATATTTTCTTCTCAGCAGCACCCATAGGACTTCTAGTGTGTTAGTGGCAGCAAACAGAGCTCCTATATTTTCTTCTCAGCAGCACCCATAGGACTTCTAGTGTGTTAGTGGCAGCAAACAGAGCTCCTATATTTTCTTCTCAGCAGCACCCATAGGACTTCTAGTGTGTTAGTGGCAGCAAACAGAGCTCCTATATTTTCTTCTCAGCAGCACCCATAGGACTTCTAGTGTGTTAGTGGCAGCAAACAGAGCTCCTATATTTTCTTCTCAGCAGCACCCATAGGACTTCTAGTGTGTTAGTGGCAGCAAACAGAGCTCCTATATTTTCTTCTCAGCAGCACCCATAGGACTTCTAGTGTGTTAGTGGCAGCAAACAGAGCTCCTATATTTTCTTCTCAGCAGCACCCATAGGACTTCTAGTGTGTTAGTGGCAGCAAACAGAGCTCCTATATTTTCTTCTCAGCAGCACCCATAGGACTTCTAGTGTGTTAGTGGCAGCAAACAGAGCTCCTATATTTTCTTCTCAGCAGCACCCATAGGACTTCTAGTGTGTTAGTGGCAGCAAACAGAGCTCCTATATTTTCTTCTCAGCAGCACCCATAGGACTTCTAGTGTGTTAGTGGCAGCAAACAGAGCTCCTATATTTTCTTCTCAGCAGCACCCATAGGACTTCTAGTGTGTTAGTGGCAGCAAACAGAGCTCCTATATTTTCTTCTCAGCAGCACCCATAGGACTTCTAGTGTGTTAGTGGCAGCAAACAGAGCTCCTATATTTTCTTCTCAGCAGCACCCATAGGACTTCTAGTGTGTTAGTGGCAGCAAACAGAGCTCCTATATTTTCTTCTCAGCAGCACCCATAGGACTTCTAGTGTGTTAGTGGCAGCAAACAGAGCTCCTATATTTTCTTCTCAGCAGCACCCATAGGACTTCTAGTGTGTTAGTGGCAGCAAACAGAGCTCCTATATTTTCTTCTCAGCAGCACCCATAGGACTTCTAGTGTGTTAGTGGCAGCAAACAGAGCTCCTATATTTTCTTCTCAGCAGCACCCATAGGACTTCTAGTGTGTTAGTGGCATCACACAGAGCTCCTATATTTTCTTCTCAGCAGCACCCATAGGACTTCTAGTGTGTTAGTGGCAGCAAACAGAGCTCCTATATTTTCTTCTCAGCAGCACCCATAGGACTTCTAGTGTGTTAGTGGCAGCAAACAGAGCTCCTATATTTTCTTCTCAGCAGCACCCATAGGACTTCTAGTGTGTTAGTGGCAGCAAACAGAGCTCCTATATTTTCTTCTCAGCAGCACCCATAGGACTTCTAGTGTGTTAGTGGCAGCAAACAGAGCTCCTATATTTTCTTCTCAGCAGCACCCATAGGACTTCTAGTGTGTTAGTGGCAGCAAACAGAGCTCCTATATTTTCTTCTCAGCAGCACCCATAGGACTTCTAGTGTGTTAGTGGCAGCAAACAGAGCTCCTATATTTTCTTCTCAGCAGCACCCATAGGACTTCTAGTGTGTTAGTGGCAGCAAACAGAGCTCCTATATTTTCTTCTCAGCAGCACCCATAGGACTTCTAGTGTGTTAGTGGCAGCAAACAGAGCTCCTATATTTTCTTCTCAGCAGCACCCATAGGACTTCTAGTGTGTTAGTGGCAGCAAACAGAGCTCCTATATTTTCTTCTCAGCAGCACCCATAGGACTTCTAGTGTGTTAGTGGCAGCAAACAGAGCTCCTATATTTTCTTCTCAGCAGCACCCATAGGACTTCTAGTGTGTTAGTGGCAGCAAACAGAGCTCCTATATTTTCTTGTCAGCAGCACACATAGTACCTATAGTGTGTTAGTGTCAGCACCCATAGGACCTATAGTGTGTTGTGAGCACACATAGGAGTTCTATTTTTTATACTATATACACTACCGACTACAATGGCTGGAAGACCGCCAAGGAGAGGCAGAGCGTGCCGAGGCAAGAACACAGGGCAGGCAGGCTCTGTTTCTAGAGACAACAGTGCTGGCCGTGGACGTGGTCGTGCATCGTCATCAGCACGTGGCCATGGGACACGCTTGTCTTTGTTTTCGGCAGCTGGACATGTGGAGCCGCATCATGCCGAAGGCTTGGTAGAATGGATGACCAAGCCCTCCTCATCCTCCTCATCCTCTCTCACCCAGGCTCAGGGTACTGGCAGAGCAGCTGCCAACGCGTACTCAATGGCATCATCAGCCACCCCTTCCCTAGACCCACCATGTCCTCCTGAGGAGTCCCCCGAACTGTTTGAGCACAGTGTTGGGTACATGCTCCAGGAGGATGCCCAACGATTCGAAGGCTCGGATGATGATACCCAGCTTGAGGAAGTCAGTAGTGTGCGCGCAGAGAAAGGGGATGCTGAAGGACAGCAATCTGGCAGTAGTGTTCCACCAGCTGCAGCTTACTGCCAGGTTTGCTCTAGTGGTGAAGAGGGAGGGGATGATGAGGTCACTGACTCCACGTGGGTGCCTGAAGGGAGAGAGGAGGAGGAGGATGCAGCGTCACATGTCCAACGAGGCAGGATGCCCCCTGGAGGCCAGCTAGAGGCCAGCACAGCAACTGTACCACACCGCAGAGCTCCGCCTGTGCAGGGCGCTGCCTCTGCACGTTATCACAAAAGTTCTTTGGTGTGGGCCTTTTTTGAGACGAGTGCATCAGATCGCACCACTGCTATTTGCAATATTTGTCTCAAGCGTATCTCGCGTGGCCAAAACATCAGCCGCTTGGGCACCACAAGCATGAGCAGACATATGTCGACCTGCCATGCAGCTCGTTGGCAAGCACACATAAAAGACCCACACCAAAGAACAAAGCGGACCTCTCCTTGCTCCTCATCAGCTGGGATCTCCATCCCCACTATATCTTCAGTCCTCTCTGAAAGCTGCTCTGAGAGGACTGAAGGTGTAGAATTAGGTGTGTCACAACCAAGTACTTGCAGTACACCGACGTCCGATTGTAGCAGGCAAATTTCCCTGCCCCAGCTGCTGGACCGTCGAAAGAAGTATACTCCCAGCCATCCACATGCCCAGCGGTTGAATGCTAGCTTGGCTAAATTGCTAGCACTTCAACTGCTGCCTTTTCAGTTGATAGACTCGGCCCCCTTCCGTGAGTTTGTTCAATGTGCGGTTCCTCAGTGGCAGGTTCCCAAACGCCACTTTTTCTCACGGAAGGCAATTCCGTCTCTCTACTGGCATGTGGAAGGCAATGTCCATGCCTCGCTGGACAGGGCGGTCAGCGGTAAGGTGCATATTACCGCTGACTCATGGTCCAGCAGGCATGGACAGGGACGTTATCTTTCTTTCACGGCCCATTGGGTCACTCTATTGGCAGCTGGGAGGGATGCAGGACAAGGTGCAGTAGTGTTGGAGGTTGTTCCGCCACCACGCCTCCAAAATGCTACTACTGGTTGTGACACACCTCTCTCCTCCACCCCCTCCTCTTCTTCTTCCTCCATGTCCTCTTCGAGTGCTCTGTCCTCGGAACCAGCGGTGCTCCGTAGGCGTACAAGGGGCTACGCGAGTACGCAGGCAAAAAGATGCCATGCCGTGCTTGCGCTGGTGTGTTTGGGGGACAGGAGCCACACTGGGCCAGAGGTTCTGGCAGCTCTGCAGGGGCAGGCCGAGAGGTGGTTGACGCCACGCCAGCTTAAGCCAGGAATGGTCGTTTCTGATAATGGCACCAACCTCCTCTCCGCCCTGCGACAGGGGCAGCTCACCCATGTGCCCTGTATGGCTCACGTCCTCAACCTGGTGGTGCAGCGGTTCTTGGGCAGGTTCCCAGGCTTACAGGATGTCCTGAGGCAGGCCAGGAAAGTCTGTGTGCATTTCCGCCGATGTTATAATGCCAGTGCTCGGCTGACTGAGCTGCAAAAGGAGCTGAACCTGCCCAAGAACCGCCTAATATGTGACATGCCCACCAGGTGGAACTCAACGTTGGCCATGCTGCAGCGACTGCACACGCAGCAGAGGGCCATCAATGAGTACCTTTGCGACTACGGCACCAGGACAGGGTCAGGGGAGCTTGGCTTTTTTTCCCCACGCCAGTGGAGCATGATCAGGGATGCATGCACTGTCCTCTCACCATTTGAGGAGGCCACGAGGATGGTGAGCAGTGACAGTGCATGCATCAGTGACACTGTACCTCTTGTCCACCTGTTGGAGCATACGCTGCGTGGGATAATGGACAGGGCACTTGAGGCAGAACAGAGGCAGGAAGAGGAGGACTTCCTTGTCTCTCAAGGCCCCCTTTATCCAGACAATGTTCCTTCTGTCCCACCCATCACACAGGAAGAGGAGGAGGAGGAGGAGGAGGAGGAGGAGGATTGTGTGAGCATGGAGGTGGAGCCTGGCACTCAGCATCAGCAGCAGCAGTCTTTTAGGGATGATGTACAGTCCCAACAAACCAGTGGACTTGTACGTGGCTGGGAGGAGGTGGCTGGCGATCATGTCATCCTCAGTGACCCAGAAGACTCCGTACCGAATGCCTCAGCTAACCTACGCTGCATGGCCTCCCTGATCCTGCAAAGCCTGCGGAAGGATCCTCGTGTTCTTCGGATCAAGGAGAGTGACCATTACTGGCTGGCCACTCTCCTTGATCCACGGTACAAGGGTAAGGTTGCGGACCTTATCTTGCCGTCGCAGAGGGAGCAGAGGATGAGACATCTCAGGGAGGCCTTGCAGAAAGGTCTGTGCAACGCGTTCCCAGAAACTGGGAGGTTACAAACTCCTGGTCCTGGACGACGAGTTGCTGAGGCTTCGGTCAGTAGCAGAAGGAGCGGTGGGGAAGGTGGACGTCTGACCGATGCGTTCAGACAATTTTTTAGTCCGCAGCCCCAAGGTATGATCGGTTCCAGCAACCATCGCCAGCGTCTGATATACATGGTGCAGGAATACCTAGGGGCAAGGTCAGACTTGGACACCTTTCCCACCGAAAATCCTCTGGCTTACTGGGTCCTGAGGATGGATCACTGGCCAGAGCTTGCACAGTATGCAATTGAGCTACTGGCCTGTCCTGCATCCAGCGTTCTTTCCGAACGCACATTCAGTGCTGCTGGAGGATTTGTCACCGATCATAGGGTGCGCCTGTCCACCGACTCGGTTGATCGACTGACCTTCATAAAAATGAATCAGTCTTGGATCACCACCAGCTACCAGACACC
Organism: Rana muscosa; assembly: GCA_029206835.1. Classification (NCBI taxonomy): domain Eukaryota; kingdom Metazoa; phylum Chordata; class Amphibia; order Anura; family Ranidae; genus Rana; species Rana muscosa. The sequence goes on from CM055127.1 coordinate 77,647,486, forward strand.
TGAAGCGGATATAACGGAATAATTTATAATGTCACATCCCTTCAAGACTGCCTATGCTGATGCTGAGTGACTGTCCTGTTATGTTCACTGACTATCCTCTTCCTCCTCCTCAATGATCCATGCCACCACACCAGTGCCTAAGGCACAATTTTTCAGCCCCTGTATAACAGGGGCGTGTAATTACAATTTTTTAAAAAGATGCTTCGCAACAGGTGTGACTGCTGTGCTCAGAGTACAGTATCTGTGAGGGGTTGCAGTGTTGTGGCACCAGCACCAGTGCCTAAGGCACAATTTTTCAGCCCCTGTTGGGGCGTGTAATTACAATTTTTAGGCAATGCTTTGCAACAGGTCTCATTGCTGTGCTCAGAGTACAGTATCTGTGAGGGGTTGCAGTGTTGTGGCACCAGCACCAGTGCCTAAGGCACAATTTTTCAGCCCCTGTATAACAGGGGCGTGTAATTACAATTTTTAAAAAAGATGCTTCGCAACAGGTGTGACTGCTGTGCTCCAAGTACAGTATCTGTGAGGGGTTGCAGTGTTGTGGCACCAGCACCAATGCCTAAGGCACAATTTTTCAGCCCCTGTTTAACAGGGGCGTGTAATTACAAATCTTGATCTAATAGTTCACAGCAGGGCCCATTCCTGCGCCCACCAAGAGTAACTATGAGGGCCTACAGTCTTGTGGCAACACCGTCCACCACCACCACCACCACCAAAGGCCCAATTTTTCTGCCCTGTTCAACAGGTGCATGCTATTACAAATCTTGATCTAATAACTCACAGCAGGGCCCATTCCTGCACCCACCAAGAGTAACTGTGAGGGCTTACAGTCTTGTGGCAACACCGTCCACCACCACCACCACCACCACCAAAGGCCCAATTTTTCTGCCCGGTTCAACAGGTGCATGCAAGTACAAATCTTGATCTATTAACTCACAGCAGGGCCCATTCCTGTGCCCACCAGTCTTGTGGCTACACCAATATCTAATAGGGCAAATTTCTGCAGAGTATATACGGCAGGCCCCTACTTTCAAACATCCAACTTACAAACGACTCCTACTTGCAAACGGCAAGAGAAAACAGGAAGTGAGAGGAAATCTACCCCTAGGAAGGAAAATTCTATCCTGTTAGATTTAATTTGGGAAAAAGGTATCTCCTCTCTACTGATGCTTTATCACCAATCCTTGTTTCAATTAAAACCCCACTTTTCCAAAAACATTTGTCATTGGGACGGAAAGTGAGGTGACATGTTCTGAACAGATGTGCAAAGACAGCAAATGTTACAGGGGTGATAACCCCTCCCTATGTTCTCCAAAAAGCTTAAAAATTGATTTTTTTGGGATGTAGCTACACTTCATAATGTACCTGTTCAGATTCTACTTAAGAACAAACCTACAGTCCATGTCTTGTTTGCACCACCTATATACTGCTGTTCAGAGTATATAGGGTTGTAGGTATAGGGTTTTATTTTGGGTGCGGGGTCCCCCTTAGTATCCATACAAGACCCAAAGGGGCTGGGGTGGGGGGGGGGGGGTGATGGGGTAGCCATGCCATTTTTCTCAAGGATTTTCAGCCATATGGCGGCCAGGACAAGACATGACATTAAAGCCGCAAGTGGTTTTAAATGGCTTCTTTTTTTCCTTTACAAATGTCATTTTGTGCAAGGACAGTTCTAAACACGGGAAACACATGCCACTTCACAGGCATACTTTAGACACCCCCCAGGTACCGTATTTAAAGGAAAATTTCACTTTTTTTTTTTTCACTTTATGCATCATTAAAATGACTGCTCCCGAAAAAACTTTAGTTTTTAAAATTTCTTTTTGCATTGATATATGTCCCCTGGGGCAGGACCCGGGTCCCCAAACCTGTTTTATAACATTAACATGCATATTGGCCGTTGTAATTAGCAATTTTGATTTCGAACGTTCGCGTCCATTATAACGAATAGGGTTCGAAAATTCGCGCGAACTTTCGGTCCGTTCGAAGGTTCTGGTGCGAACCGAACCCGGGGGTGTTCGGCTCATCCCTAATCGTGACCCAGTGCAACCTCTTTGCACAACAATTCATAATAAACAACCCTGGTTCATGTTATGCCCGTCCCTATGAGTGGAGAGCATTGACAGTGGAGGAATTTAAATTATTTTTAGGCCTAACGTTCAACATCGGGCTCTCAAAAAAAAATGAAGTATACTCCTATTGGTCCACCAAACCCATCCACCACATGCCAGTCTTTTCATCCCTTATGTCAAGATCCAGATACCTCATGATAATGCGCTTTCTCCATTACAATGACAATACCCAGTGCCCTCCCCGAAATGACCCATCACATGACAAATTATTTAAAATTCGGCCACTTCTAAATTTTTTCTCTGAGAAATTCCCCCAGTTATATATCCCTGACCAAAATATATCCGTGGATGAGTCATTGGTCCACTTCACAGCCAGGCTTGGCATCAAGCAGTTTATTCCAAGCAAAAGGACCCGATATGGGGTTAAGATCTATAAGCTATGTGACCGAGCCACGGGCTACATTTACGCCTTCCTGGTGTATGAAGGGAAGGACTCCCAACTGCATCCCCCTGAATGTCCAGAGTTCATCAGTGCCAGTGGAAAGGTTGTTTGGGAGCTTATATATCCACTCCTTGAAAAGGGTTACCACCTTTATGTGGATAATTACTATACCAGCTTGCCCCTCTTCCGCAACCTTCACCGGAAGGGCACTCCAGCGTGTGGTACAGTGCGAGCCAACAGGAAGGGTTTCCCGCAAAAGCTCGTTACTGAAAGACTACGAAAAGGGGAGACGGCGTCTTTGCGGAATGAAGAGCTATTGGCTATCAGGTGGAGGGACAGAAGAAACGTCCACATGCTCTCAACGATACATAACGACACCTACATGGAAATCCCTAGAAGAAACGGCCCTATCCAAAAACCAGCATGTGTTCATGATTATAATTTGTTCATGGGGGGAGTCGATTTTAATGATCAAATGATTGAACCCTATCTTCCCACAAGAAAAAGCCGCTATTGGTATAAAAAGGTCTCCATATATCTTTTCAGTATGGCCCTTTACAATACTTATGTAATTTACCGTAAATCTACAAGGACCCCCTTATCTTATCTTCGGTACCAAGAAAAAATTGTCTCCGCCCTTTTGTACCCTGAAGACCCACCAGAAAGCATTCGCTCGGATTCAGTGAGCAGACTCCATGAACGCCACTTTCCTGAGAAACTTCCCCCCCATGAAACAGGCCGAAAACGTCAGAAGAGATGCCGGGTGTGCTCCAAAGAAGGAACTAGAAGAGACACTGTGTATTATTGTCCCGATTGTCCTTCCCAACCAGGCCTTTGTTTTGGTCGATGCTTCCGTCGTTACCATACTTTTCTACATTATTAGGAAAGTATGGTAAACGTAATTGTCATTTACCGCCACACCCCTTATGCCACTGTACATACCGCTGCCTTCTCCGGAACTGACCCTGACCTGCTAAACGACCACGCCTCTGCCTAACGCTAAACTGTACCTACCTCTGCCTGCCCTGGAACTGACCCTGGCCTGTTATACGACCACGCTTCTGCCTAACCCTAAACTGTACCTACCTCTGCCTGCTCTGGAACTGACCCTGGCTTGTTATACGACCACGCTTCTGCCTAACCCTAAACTGTACCTACCTCTGCCTGCTCTGGAACTGACCCTGGACTGTTTGACCATGTTTTTTGCCTGCCTCTTGGATTGATCTTTTACCCTGCTATGCTAATGGAAACACAGGGGTCTCACATATGTGAGGGGCTCCAGAATTGTTTTTCTGGATGAAGAAAACTAATTTTTTAGTTTTCTCATTCCCGGATTAGGGTCTGGAGACTCGGAGACTTCAAAGAGATTTGGGTGGGAGAAGCCTCTACCCCTGTCCCCATTATTTCCTGGCCTGCTACTTGGACCATGTTCCTGCTTACTACCAGGACCAATATTTTGGCACTGCTGGCAATGTCTCTACTTGCACTGACCTTTGACTGTATATGGACAGTATCTCTGCCTGTACTGACTATGGACAATTCCATTCACTGACGCTGACCACGTCCCTGCCTGCTGCCTGGATCAGGGCTCTCCTTCTGTGGACAATTGCACTACTAAAACCACAGGTAATCTTTTGTTTACCATTTACTCAGCAGAATGTAGTTCAGGGTGTAATTCTTGGCATGTACATGCTATATGCTAGAAATATGAAGGGCCTTCAAAAATGTGATAGATTGTAAGGAAATTAGATGCGTAATTTATGTCCCTAGAACAACTGATGGTGCTTCTTGGATATTGGGCCTCTATGTGGCCAGGCTGTGTAAAAGTCTCACACATGTGGTATCGTCATACTCAGGAGGAGTAGGAAAATATATTTTGGGGTGTAATTTTTGCTATGTACATGCTATGTGTTGGAAATATCTTATAAATGGACAACTTTGTGTAAAAAAAATGCGTTTTCATTTTTTTTCCACATTTTCCAAAAACTTCTGGAAAAAAATGAACAGTTCAAAAGACTCATAATGCCTCATAGATTATACGTTGGGGTGTTTGCTTTCCAAAATGGGGTCACTTTGTTGGCGTTTCCATTGTCCTGGTGCTCCAGGGCCTTCAAAAGTGTAATAGGTGTTTGAGAGATTAGATGTGTAATTTATGCTCCTAGAACGCCTGAAGTTGCTACTTCAATGTTGGGCCTCTGTATGTGGCCAGGCTGTGTAAAAGTCTCACACATGTGGTATCGCCATACTCAGAAGGAGTAGGAGAATATATCTTGGGGTGTAATTTTTGCTATGTACATGCTATGTGTTGGAAATATCTTATAAATGGACAACTTTGTGTAAAAAAAATGCGTTTTCATTTTTTTCCCACATTTTCCAAAAACTTCTGGAAAAAAATGAACAGTTCAAAAGATTCATAATGCCTCATAGATTATACGTTGGGGTGTTTGCTTTCCAAAATGGGGTCACTTTGTTGGCGTTTCCATTGTCCTGGTGCTCCAGGGACTTCAAAAGTGTAATAGGTGGTTGAGAGATTAGATGTGTAATTTATGCTCCTAGAACGCCTGAAGGGGCTACTTCAATGTTGGGCCTCTGTATGTGGCCAGGCTGTGTAAAAGTCTCACACATGTGGTATCTTAGTACTCAGGAGGAGTAGCAGAATATATTTTGGGGTGTCATTTGTGGAATGTACATGCCATGTGAGAGAAATAACCTGTTATAATGACAATTTGGTGTGAAAAAAAAAAAAAAAATTAAAAAAAAACTTCATTTTGCAAAGAATTGTGAGAAAAAATGACAACCTCAAAAAACTAACTGTGCCTCTTACTAACTACCTTGGAATGTCTAATTTCCAAAAAGGGGTCATTTGGGGGGTATTTGTACTTTACTGGCTTGTTAGGGTCTCAAGAAATGAGATAGGCTGTCAGTACATCAGGTGTAATCAAATTGATACATTTTCAGTGATTGGCACCATAGCTTGTAGACCCTATAACTTTCACACAGACTAAATAATATCCACTAATTTGGGTTATTTTTACCAAAGATATGTAGCAGTATACATTTTTGCCCAAATTTATGAAGAAAAATTACTTAATTTGCAAAATTTTATAATAGAAATGAAGAAAAATTCATTTTTTTACAAAATTTTCGGTCTTTTTTAATTTATAGCACAAAAAATAAAAAACCCAGAGGTGATCAAATACCACCAAAAGAAAGCTCTATTTGTGTGAAAAAAAGAACGAAAATTTCATATGGGTACAGTGTTGCATGACTGAGTAATTGTCATTCAAAGTGTGAGAGCACCGAAAGCTGAAAATTGGTCTGGTTAGGAAGGGGGTTTAAGTGCCCAGTGGTCAAGTGGTTAAACCAAATAAATAAAAACGAATTTCGGGAGTATCTAAATAAATTCATTTTTCGGACGAAACCGAAATTCCAAAACTAAATATTTCAGTGTGCACATGTCTACTACAGAGAATGGGTAAGTTAAATGTCAAGATGTACATTTAAAGTTACTAAACAGGACATAGACATAAAGTTCCCTAAATTATAGCTAAATCAAAGTGTTTGTTTGCAATATACTGTACCTTTATTTTCACAGATGTGTTTTTTCAGCTTTACCTTATGGAGCAATATCACCTAAAACTCGTTATTGTGCAAATTCTTTGACTTAGATAAGATAAAACCATATAATAATTTTGGTTTTTATTGTTTGCGCTGGGAGATTTGGGCTGGAACCACCTAAAATGTATACGATTAAAAGGAAACCAAAGAACCAAACCCAACACACTCTGAAAGGATGATGCGGTTTGTTTTACATGGAAACTCCTTGTAATCGATCAGTTAGAATTAGAGTTTGTATTTAGAATTTGTAAACTTTATGCTTCTCCCTACAGATAAAGGGACTCCACCTCCAGGTTATTTTTTACAGTCTGAGTATATTATACATGAAAGTGGCACTTACTTCAGCTCCTCTTATCCTGCCAATTTGTTCTCCTGTTTGTAAAAAAAAAAAAAAAAAACAGCTGTGATTTTTTTCTTTGACCTGCAATATTTCCAGAAGTGTCAGGGGCTTTTTTAATCTGATAGTAGCAGCTCCTCCAAACACCTCCTGCTGCTAAACTCTGAAAATGCTCTGCCACCAATGTCATGATTCTGCACAGAGTCTCTCCACTATTACATGAATTACTTTTTACATTTTTTTTTTTTTTTGGAGGGGGGGGGGGGTACTTTAAAAATGATTTGATATTTTTGTTTTCTGGAACATATTTAAAAAAATATATATAAACTAAACAATGCTTTTAAGTTTCTCTTACAGAATTTTGCAAACAGAAAGTTTTTCTGCCGAGGTAGGAAACTTAAGATGATATTTATTAGAAAAAACAAACTCGATGGTGCAAAAAACAAGAATAATAAAGTCCCAAGGTAAATGAGTTCAATTGGGGAGGATCACTTATATGATGACTGTAGCTCTTACAGCAGAGTATTGCATGATCTCTGCAGAAGGTGTCACCATCTCAGTGTATCAGTTTATTAAAAACGGTTTAAAAAATGATTAAAAATATACTCACAAGAGTAGAAGGAAGACAGGCTCATCATCAGTCTTTAGCCACTAGCAGGGCTCAATGGAAAGCAGCCAAAATGCTGGCAGGAAGCAACTGTGTTTTGCAGGAGACACCCATCTGAGGAGGAATGCAAGCCTTGAACAGTGTCCAACAGAGAGAGCCGCAATTACGCTGCCAGTGGCAAGGCCTGAATCAGAAGTGAACATCGGACGTGATGGCATCAGTAGGATGTGGCTGGTAACATGATTTGGAGCTTTAAAGGAGCGGTGTAGAGCTGAATTAATCTATTGCTGATTATGCAGCTTCGTTATGCCTCGTACACGCCATCAGTTTTCCGAGGGGAAACCCGAGAACCGGCTCGGTCACTTTATCCCTGTACACACAGCCGGTTTTCCCGGCAGGAAAACTGCCAGGAGAGCTTTGGTCGGGAAAACCGGCCGTGTGTATGCTCCCTCGCAGTGTTTCCCCATAGGAAAACTGCGAGAAAAAACCACTGTGATTCGCGACGGGAAAAAATAGAACAAGTTCTATTTTTTTTCACCGCAGTTCTCCCGTCGGGCCAGTTTTCACGGCCTAAAGACAACATGGAAGTTTTCCCGACGGGAAAACCAATGGTGTGTACGAGGCCTCATTTTTTAATACTTGGCTATGTTCCAGTTTAACCGTTTAAGGACTGCCACACGACTATTTACGTAGACAGAATGGCACGAACAGGCATAAGGGCATACAAGTACGTCCCCTTTAAGATGCCGCCGTGTGGTGGCGCTCGCGCCGCCGCCGGCGCACTCGCGACCCTGCCGCGAGCTCCGTGAGCCCGACCGTGAGTCCCGCAGACTCGATCGCCGCGGGGATACCCGCAATCGTCTCACGGAGAGATAGAGCGGGGAGTCGCTAATGTAAACAAGCATCTCCCCGCTCTGCCTAGTGACAATGACACTGATCTCCGCTCCGTGTAATCGGAGCGGAGATCAGTGTCATGTCACACACAGCCCATCCCCCCTACAGTAAAAATCACTCACCAGGTCACACTTAACCCCTACAGCGCCACCTAGTGTTTAACCCCTTCACTGCCAGTGTCATTTTTACAGTAATCGGTGCATTTCTTTCTCGTACATCACGGGACACAGAGCGACATAGTCATTACTAATGGGTTATATAGATACCGTCAGGTGCTGGCACTGGCAACTTCCAAAACCGGAAGTACCCTCCCCTATATAAGCCCCTCCCATCCGGGAGCACCTCAGTTTTTTGCCAGTGTCTAAGGTGTTGGCCAAGAAGAAACATGTGTTTTTCACTGAGCTTGCGTACAGGTTCTTTTGGGCCTCAGTAAGCTATTCCGGATCCGACCAAAAAAGCTTCATAGCTAAACGGTCGGTACCCGGGCCTTGCAGAGAAGAGCAAGGTTTTGCCTGTAATGCTTCTCTTAGGAGAGCTGGACCCTGGGATCCAGAGCTCTGGTCATACCCACGACCAAGATGTTTTCTGTGCAGGGTGCTATACAGGTCCAGGGGAGTGGAATCCTTGGGAACCCGGTCCCTGAGGGTTTGATTACAATGCCTGCCGTGATAGGTGAAGTTTGGGCTTCTGTGGACCAAACAAAGTCCTGCGGCGAGGAAAAGGTAAGTGGGGGCCCTCAGGAACTTGGTTCTATTGAGGGACCCCCAAGCCTATTTTGTCTTTCTGCCTGTTACCTAAGGTATTCCCGCTAATATTCTGTGTATGCCTGTTACTACTGAGAAAATGTAAAAATTTTAATAGTAGGCAAGAAAAAAAAAAAAAAATGTAAGACCGCGGTACCTGTGTTAGACACTAGAGGCCGCTATGGTTCTTTTTTCTTGTAATGTGGATTTTTTTCTTCCAGAATCAAATCCAGGCAGTTGGTATGTTCTCTCCTGGGAAGCTGTCTCCTCTGCCCTGTTGCTGCGCTCATCCATCCCCGGGCCCTGCGGCAAAGGGACCCTGGCTCCCATCTAGCTCCTTGTTGTTTTCAAAAAAGGCGCCGAAGGCGCACGTGCCCGCGCGCGTGCGCGTGCACGCGCCTCTATTCATAGAGGCGATCTGGAAAAAGGGGCAGAGCGGGTGGATGACGCTCAGGTGTGCGCCGCGGCGCTACTGCGCATGTGCGGGCGTCCAGCGTGTTTTAAAGCACATTATAGCTGGCTGTTGAAGTGCACAGACAGAGCTAGCAACAATATAAATGCACACAGAGGCGGTTGATGCGGGCATCCCCTAGAAAGGCACTTTAGTAGACACCAACTGTGATATAGCAGCAATTGTGCTAGATTATTCTCAGTAAAAGTGGTGTATTACGGCTGGAATACCTCAGCTTTAGGCTTAGGAATATGCCGTCCAGAAGCTCCGGAACTGAATCTTCCAGGAAGCGAAGGGGGTCTCATCGGGCTCTGAGGATCTTGGGCATACTTCTGCTGCACCAGTCTCCCCTGAAGTTCAGAGGTAAGTGACCGTAGAGACCCCGCAGGGGTACTTGGTACTGTGGCTGTCCTCAGTTCACCTGCTCCTGTGTATGTAACAGAGGAGGTTTTTTCCTCAGCTCTGGGAGGATTAGAGAGAGATTGTCAACATTGATCGCTGCCTCCCTGTCAGGGAAAGCACGCCCGATCTCCGTCTCCTCCTTCAGAGTGCCTGTTAGCAGAGCAACAGTCCCATACAGGGATCGACCTGCCTGAAGGGGATCAGGATAAGGTTGATTCTGTTATAGAGGAGTCAACAGTGGGGGAACCTTTTCTCAGCATCTCAAGCTGAAAGATTATGGGTTCAGTCTCTGACTAACATGGTCCGATCAGCATTTAAAAATGCACCTTGCGGAACCATCAACCACTACTGTATCCTCGTTGGGGTCGCTAGAAGCCCCCAGACTGTCTGTTCTTTTCCACTTCACCCTTTACTGAAAGGGCTTATTTACCAGGATTGGGAACGTCCTGAGAAAATATTTATTCCCCCAAGAGATTTCCGGTGGTCTATCCCATGGAGGATAAGTTCATCAAAAAAAAAAAAATGGAAGGTCCCTACAGTGGACGCAGCCATCTCTTGTATGTATAAATCACTGACATGTCCAGTGGATAATGTCCAAATGTTCAAGAACCCAATGGATAAAAGATTGGAGTCCTTATGAAAGTCTGCTTCTTTCTACAGCAAGCTTGGTGACACAACCAGCAGTAGCAGCTATTGGGGTCTGCTAAGCAGTGAAGGATCAGTTGAAACAGGTCTTGAGGGACTTGACAGATCAGCAGGCTTTGCCCTAGCTGATCTACCTAGAGCCTTAGGCTTTGCGGTTGACGCCATAAAGGATTCAGTCCATCACGCCTCCCGCCTTACGCTGTCTATAGACATATGCGTAGGCTTCTATGGCTCAAAAACTGGTCTGCTGAAGCTCCCTGTAAAGAATGGCTGGTTAGCGTCCCATTTCATGGTGAACGCTTATTCAGGGAAAACCTGGACAAATATATCCAGAAAATTTCCAGCGGTAAATACGCTCTTGCCGGTTAAAAACAGAGTTAGAGGTCCCTCTTTAAGAGGCCTGCTTCTCCAGTCCCTAAGGCATCGGCTGTGTAACAGTTCCGACGGCCTCCTCGGTCAATTCCCGGGGGTAAAAAACAGGGACAATAGCAGGGTAATGAGAAACTCTGGGTCAGGGGAGGTACAAAACCTCCCCCAAAGTTAAATTCATTGAAGGGTTGCCCCCACTCAGTCGGGTGGGGGGAGGACTCCAGTTGTTCGCAAGAGACCTGGCGGGACACGATCAAGACAGATAGGTGCTCTCCGCGGTATGTTTGGGATACAGTTTGGAGTTAAAAGACTCTCCTCCTTCCCATTTTTGAGGTCAAACGTGCCAAGGGATCCCCGGAAGAGAGAGTCCCTCCTGTGGCACTAGAACAACTATTGCTCCAAGGAGTAATTATGGAGGTTCCCCTGGAAGAATGAGGGTTCGGGTTTTACTCAAACCTCTTTACAGTCCCGAAGCAAACGCGGACGGGAGGCCCATATTAATTCTAAAAGGGCTATACAAATTCCTGTATATCAGGACTTTCCGATGGAGTCGATCCGATCGGTGGCCACTGCCCTACAAGGGGAGGATTGGTTAGCCGCGATCGACATCAAAGATGCTTATTTGCACATTCCCATCTTTCCAGTCCACCAAAAATTTCTACGCTTTGCAGTAGAAGGGCGCCATTTTCAGTTCAGAGCCTTACCCTTCGGTTTGGCCACAGCACCACGAGTGTTTACAAAAATTCTGGCCCTTTATTGGCCAATCTAAGAACACAAGGTGTAATGATAATGGCATATCTAGATGACTTGTTGCTGATAGACCACTCAGTGAAAAAACTAGAAGTGGTTGTTCACGAGACAATCAAGTTTCTGGAATATCACGGTTGGATTATCAACCAAGACAAGTCAGCCCTAAAACCAGTCAAAAGTCTGGAATACTTGGGGCTAGGGTTGGATTCAGGCCAGAGAAAAATATTCTTGACTCGAGGAAAGGTGTTGTCTTTGAAAGATTTGATCCACTTAGTGGGTACAAAAAAGACAGCCGTCCATACGCCTGTGCATGAGGCTGCTGGGAAAAATGGTGGCATCATTCGAAGCAGTACCCTACGGTCAATTCCATTCAAGGAATTTGCAAGGGGCCATACTGTCAGCCTGGAACAAAAAAGTTCAGGCCCTAGACTTACAATGTCCTTGTCCCCTTCCGTTCGCAAGAGCCTCCGTTGGTGGTTGGTTCCCCAGAATCTGGAAAAAGGGAAATCCTTCAGTCCGATTTCTTGGAAGGTGGTCACTACAGATGCCAGCCTTATAGGCTGGGGAGCTGTACTGGAGCAATAGTCTCTCCAGGGCAGATGGTCGGATGCAGAAAAGGCCCTGCCCATCAATCTCTTAGAGATACGAGAGCCCGGTATGCCCTAGTAGCATGGACATCCAAACTCCAAGGGTCCCCTGTCAGAATTCAATCAGACAATGCCACAGCAGTGGCATATATCAATCATCAGGGGGGCACCAGGAGTCGTGCAGCCCAGAGGGAAGTAAATTACATCCTGAAATGGGCAGAAAGATATGTCCCAGCCATATCTGCGGTATTCATTCCAGGAGTGGAGAATTGGAAGGCGGACTTTCTAAGTCGCCAGCAATTATGCCCAGAGGAAGGGTCCCTTCACCCCGAGGTTTTCTGGACAATATGTCAGCGGTGGGGAACATCGGATGTAGATCTTCTAGCATCCAGATTCAACGCAAAGGTGGACAGGTTTGTCTCTCGGACAAGGGATCCCCTAGCTTGCGGCTCGGATGCCCTAGTGTTCCCTTGGGATCAGTTCAAGCTGATATATGCATTTCCACCGCCACAATTGTTACCTCGATTACTCCGCAGAATCAGGGTAGAAAAGAAACCAGTGATTCTGGTGGCTCCAGCGTGGCCCCGAAGAGCGTGGTACGCGGAGATTGTAAAATATCAGTGGGGAGTCCTTGGACTCTCCCACGTCGTCCGGACCTGCTTTCGCAAGGACCGATATACCACCCTTCCTTACCAGCCCTAGGTTTGACGGCCTGGCTATTGAAGCCCACATTCTAAAAAAGAGAGGGCTCTCTAATTCTGTGGTATCTACCATGATCAATGCCAGGAAGCCGGTATCCAGGCAGATCTACTATAGAATCTGGAAGGCGTACATCGCCTGGTGTGAGGCCAAGAAATGGCATCCACGTAAATACGTAATAGGTAGGATTCTGGACTTCCTACAATGGGCTGTAGATAGGAAGCTTGCCTTGAGTACTATCGAGGGTCAGATTTCGGCCTTGTCAATATTTTTTCAAAGGCCCTTGGCTTCGCATTCACTAGTCAAAGCCTTTATACAAGGAGTGATGCGTATTAGTCCTCCGGTTAATATTCCCATATGTCCATGGGATCTAAACTTGGTTCTGTCGGTTCTACAGAAACAACCATTTGAACCATTACAGCATATTTATTTGGTTCTTCTCACCAGGAAATTGATTTTTCTAGTAGCCATTTGTTCGGCTAAAAGAGTGTCGGAATTAGCAGCTATGTCCTGTAAGGAGCCATATCTGGTTATCCATAAGGACAGAGTAGTGTTACGTCCTCATCCAGCCTTTCTTCCTAAGGTGGTATCGAGGTTTCATTTGAACCAAGATGTGGTTCTTCCTTCTTTTTTCCCCAAACCTACTTCGGTAGAGGAAAAGTTATTGCATTCTTTTGATGTAGTAAGAGCAGTTAAAGCTTATCTAAAAGCCACTGCTCAGATTCGCAGAACAGATACTTTGTTTATTCTGCCGGAAGGCCCCAGAAAGGGTCAGGCAGCGTCAAAATCTACTTTAGCCAAGTGGATTCGACAGGTCATAATACAAGCCTATGGCTTGAGAAGGAGACCGCCTCCGTTCAAAGTTAGAGCGCACTCTACGAGAGCAGTTGGGACTTCATGGGCAGTGCATCACCAGGCCTCCCTGGCTCAAATCTGTAAGGCCGCAACATGGTCTTCAGTTCACACGTTTACTAGATTCTACCAGGTGGACGTTAGAAGTCAGGAGGATGTCGCCTTTGGGCGCAGTGTGTTGCAGGCCGCAAAAGATCCTCATGTCTGATAGCGCTCAGCTTATATATGGTGTATCCCCCCCCCTCATTTGGCATTGCTTTAGGACATCCCATTAGTAATGACTATGTCGCTCTGTGTCCCGTGATGTACGAGAAAGAAAATAGGATTTTTATAACAGCTTACCTGTAAAATCCTTTTCTTGGAGTACATCACGGGACACAGAGCTCCCGCCCCTCTTTGGGGACACTTATTGCTTTGCTACAAAACTGAGGTGCTCCCGGATGGGAGGGGCTTATATAGGGGAGGGTACTTCCGGTTTTGGAAGTTGCCAGTGCCAGCACCTGACGGTATCTATATAACCCATTAGTAAAGACTATGTCGCTCTGTGTCCCGTGATGTACTCCAAGAAAAGGATTTTACAGGTAAGCTGTTATAAAAATCCTATTTTTTATAGCACTGATCGCTGTAAAAATTACAATGGTCCCAAAATGGTGTCAAAAGTGTCCGATGTGTCCACCATAATGTCGCCGTCACGATAAAAATCGCTGATCGCCGTCATTACTAGTAAAAAAAAAATATATTAATAAAAATGCCATAAAACTATCCCCTATTTTGTAGACGCTATAACTTTTGCGCAAACCAATCAATAAACGCTTATTATTTATTTTTTTTACCAAAAATATGTAGAAGAATACGTATCGGTCTAAACAGAGGAAAAAAAAATTTTTTATATATATTTTTTGGGGATATTTATTATAGCAAAAAGTAAAAAATATTGAATTTTTTTCAAAATTGTCGCTCTATTTTTGTTTATAGCGCAAAAAATAAAAACCGCAGAGGTGATCAAATACCACCAAAAGAAAGCTCTATTTGTGGAAAAAAAGCACGTCAATTTTGTTTGGGAGCCACGTCGCAGGACCGTGCAATTGTCAGTTAAATCAGTACCGAATCGCAAAAAGTGGCCTGGTCTTTGACCAGCGAAATGGTCCGGGGCTGAAGTGGTTAAGCTGTGGCATGACCACTGTCCCAGGTTTTCTTTTTCAGAGTGGCTCCTTTGTCTTGCAGCATCCTTTAGAGCAGTGGTTCTCAACCTTCTAGTGCCGTGACCCCTTGATAACATTTCCCAAGTTGTGGGGACCCCTAACAGTAAAATAATTTTTGTAGCGTGGGTTGTTAGCACCCAAGGCAAGACAAGTAATTTGCGCCCCTAACCCATGGAAATTTACCGCTCCCTGAGTCCCCTCCACTCGCACAGTATTAAAACCTCATATGGTACATTTTAGGATGTACCACTCTTTCTCTTTGTTCTCTCTTCTTTCCCTTTTATCTCCTAATTTCTTGTCCCCCCCCCATCCCTCTCTCTAGCCGTCTTTCTTGTTCTTTCTCTTATTCTTTCTCTCCTTTTTCTTTCTTCCTTCCTCTCTTTTCCTCTCCCTTCCATGTATTCTCTATTTTTATTCCTTCTCTTACTCGCTGGTGGGGGGGGGAGGGGCGAATGGGATGAGTGGCAATGCTGGGGGGAGTTCTGATCAGCCAACTTAGGTGCTCTTGATCAAGGTCATCTGCTCATCTGAGAACTGTAGTGGGGACCGCAAAAAGGCTGGGAGAGTGGTGCGGGCTTCAGGAACAGCCCAGGATATGGTGACCCCTGGCAAATCATCATTTGACCCCCGAGGGGGTCCCGACCCCAGGTTGAGAACCACTGCTTTAGAGCCACCCTTGCATTTAGGGACTAGATTTGTGTCTCCCTAAACTGTCTGCATCAATACAAACACTCAGCCAGATAGCTCAGGAAATCAAGGAACTTCCCTGATTCTCCCTCCTCCTACCCCCTCTCTTTTCTGCACTAATAGATTGGGGGAAGCACTGTGCATGGTTAATACTTTCCCATGGAGACTAGAAGTACAGGGAAGCAGCAGTGAGAGATCAGGAGCCAGCAGTATTGAAAGTTGTAAGCTGCAAGTGCTGGGGTAACAATTTTATTGAAATAGTTTACTGGGGAATATTTATTTTTTGTAATCTATGTGTTAAAGGAGAAGTCCAGCCAAAGCTTTTTTGGCTGGAATTCTCCTATGGATCACAGGAGTGCAATTCGTTTTGTACTCCTGTGACTTAAGTCCGCTCTTTGCTGACATCACCAATGTCAGTCCAGGCACCGCGTCATCCCGATCACGGAGTCTGGATGCGCCAGGTGCCTGGACTGACACCCAGGCTCAGCCTCTCAGCGAGCTGCCGGCTCCTCTGCCCCCTCCAGAGCTCAGCGCTCCAATGAGCGAGGAGGGAGAAGAGCAGAGAGCCATGACTGACAGTCACCAGCTCTCTGCTCACGGAGCTGTGAAAACCGAGCGATTGTCGATGTTCAATCGATCGGGTTTTAAGTGCAGAGGCGTCAGGGGACAGATGCAGCATCGGACCCATGCTGCATCCACCTAGGTAAGTATTAATAGGGGGGAAAAAATCCTTCACTTTTAAACTAAAAATGCTGAAAGTTTAATACTACCTTAATTTATTATTTTATCTGTTCTGATTATTGGGATACCAAACATATATTTGTTGTTTTGATTTCTTTTACATATCGAAAATGCCACATATTCTGCCTAACTGTACCCCATTTATTGCCACAAAATTTCATTAATTTATGAATGGTTTCAATTGAAGTATCAAATATTACTATTATTAATCAATATATTTGGAAATATATATCATAAAATAGTAAAAAAAAAAAAGTATCTCCACAGTTCCAGTCTTTGAACAATAATTTTCTTTGATGTTGGTCAATTATACAAACTTACCCTAAAACATGGGTCTATGCCAACTGCAGGTCAAATGCACCCGCTAATGAACTCATGATTTCAGAAGTGTCCTAAACTGATGTCAAACTGAGGTCATCAACAAAAGCTCACAGCTCGCGGGCACATTTGCCGTGGCTGTGATGCCTTGCATCACAGTGTGGCAAAAATTATACTTGCTGCCTGTCGAACACAAATTAAACTGAAAGGGAGTGTCCCACAACCACGCATGTGGTTGCAACTTGCTGATGTGAGATTTAAGGAATTAATACAGGCTGTGAGGAGGTGATAAAATTCCTCCTCACCGCCTGTTGAATGCTCATTAAAGAGCGATCACTGTTCACATGTGTGCCCTAACACATTTCTGCTTTGTTGAAAGCAAAAAAGTGAAACTAAACTCTAGGCTTACCTCAAATCTATCCTTTAAAGTGGGGGTCCCCAACCCCCACGCTGCAGACCAGTGTTTGCAGCCAGGCCACGAAGGCTTCACTCTCAGAGGTGCGGTGGTGCACGAGCAGAGACATGACATCATCTCTCACCACCTGCGCCGTATCACTGCTGCTCCGCCCTCACAGCTGTGCCACAAATGCTACACTGTCAGAGGTGCAGCAGGCGAGCAGAGAGATAACTTAATCTCTCACTGCCTGCCCCGCATCACTGCTGTTCTGCCCTCACAGCCAGGCCGCAAATGCTACACTGTCAGAGTTGCAACGGGCGAGCAGAGAGTTGACTTGATTTCTCACCGCCTGCCCTGCATCACTGCTGTTCCGCACTCACTCTAGGATAGGACGGAACCCACCACTGCACCGAGGCCTGTCTCTGTGCTCAATGGACCAATGCACACGCCTGTGTTGCCACCAATGCAGTGACAGGTAGCAGGTGACTGCGGCAAGTGAAAATCCACATCTGGTGTCAGGTGACGTGGCAAGTGACAAGCTGCATCTGGTGGCAGATTACGTGGCAAGTGACAAGCTGCATCTAAAGGCAGGCAACGTGGCAAGTGACAAGCTGCATCTGGTGGCAGGCAGCGTGGCAAGTGACAATCCACATCTGGTGGTAGGCGATGTGGCAAATGACAATCCACATCTGGTGGCAGACATGTAGCAAGTGACAATCCCCATCTGGAGGCAGGTAATGGTGGCAAGTGACAATCTGCATCTGGTGGCAGGAAACAGTGGCAAGTGACAATCCACATCTGGTGGCGGGCAATGTGGCAAATGACAAGCTGCATCTGAAGGCAGGCATTGTGGCAAGTGACAAGCTGCAATCAGTGGCAGGCCACGTGGCAAGTGACAAACTGCATCTGAAGACAGGCAATGTGGCAAAAGACAAGCTGCAATCAGTGGCAGGTGACGTGGCAAGTGTCAAGCTGCACCTGGAGGCAGGCAACGTGGCAAGTAACAATCCACATCTGGTGGCAGGCGATGTGGCAAGTGATAAGCTGCATATGGTTAAAGGTGACCTGGCAAGTGACAAACTGCATCTAGTGGCAGGCGACCGTGGCAAGTGATACACTCAGGGCTTCCACTGATTCTGCAATAAGGCGAGTTGAACGATTTCATTTTATATTACAATGTAATAATAGAAATAATGCACTTCAATCATCCTGACACCATATCAACCATGGTGTTGTGATGATTGAAGCTCTAACACCAGCCATTGCCCCAGAAAATTGCCCACGAAAAACCAACCCTCCCCCGGTCATTGGCACAATTTTCTTCCATGAAGACGGTCCCCAGTGCCAAAAAGGTTGGGGCCACTGTTTTAAAGAATCAGTACATCCAAGAATGAAACTTTTGTTATTGGTAGAGCCAGATTTGCTGATGCTTAAAAGCCTTAACTTCTCCATTAGTAAGATATTCCTGCCATATTTCCCAGCTCTGTATCTTTTCACCTTGGAATTTTAGGTGTATTTGCCCCTGTTGTATGTTCCAGTCTCACCTGTTGCATTCTCTAAAATATGAAAAAATAAGAATCTAACAGGGAGATAGAGAACTCTTCATAATTAGCACAGCAGGTATGCACACCCAGTACATATATTTCACCATTAGTGTCTCAAACCTTTAACTCTCTAGCATCTACCAAAGACTAAAACAATGCAGTGGGTTAGTGGTTAACACTTCTGCCTTCCAGCGCTAGGGACACTATTTTAATTTCCAATCTTAGCAAGTTTACATGTTCACTCTGTGCTTGTGTCGGTTTCCTTCCACACTCCAAAGACATGCTGATAAGTTAGTTGGCTTCTGTCCAAATGGGCCCTGATATAAATGTATGTGAGATAAGGACCTTAGATTGTTCCCCAAGGACAGGAACTAAATGTACAATACAGTTCAGTATATGTATTTTTTTTGTGCTTTATAAATACCTGTAATAAATATCAGTTTTGGATGGATTCCCCTTTAAAACAAGTCAGGTAATAAAAACTGCTTGCAAAGTCTATCATTTCATTACTCTGCTTTCCGGTATCAAATTTGTCACAAAGGTTGAGTAATAGTTTCAAGCTTCACAGCTCTGACATTGCCCATTGAAGTGTGGTGACATTCTGGAGTCCAGAAGTATTTCAGCCTATTGTATGTTCAGCTTCTTCCCCCGGAGAATCAGAATGTAGAGTATAGAGAAACAGGATCTATGTCACATGTTTATATTGTATGAAGGGTAAAAATATTCCAACAAGTAAAACTTAGAAATGTGGATGACAGGATATTAATCTTACAGTAGCACCCAGTTTTCTGGCAAATTCCTCAGAGGAATATTGGTACACTTACAAAAATACAATACATTTCTTGGAAAGTATTTATAGAATTAAAAATAAAAGCGACCTCTCAGGAGAACTGTACATAACTTGTATAGTTCCAGTGACATACAAGAGGCCAATTCACAGTAGGCAGTGCTTTAGTGCATGTATAATAACACAATGCATTATTGTGCTTTAAAGCTCTCGATTTTGAAAACTGCAAGCAAACAGACTATTGCAGAAAAGACATTCAATGTTTATTCTGTACAAATAAAAACATATCTCTTTGCTTGCAGTCTTCTGTAGAATGTAAACTGAGCTGTACAGTCCCTGTGTGTCAGGATGACTTCACTTCTGCTCATGGGCAGGAGTGACGTCATCCCGCAATGGCCATTGAAAATGGCTGCAGCCAGGTAATAGATGTCGACTCAGGACGTCGGACCGTTGAAGGGAGGTAAGTATAGTGGAGTTTAGCTCTGCTTTAAGGCATGCTGCATAAAGACAGCCTTTTCATTTTAGTTGGGCTGGGAGCCCATCCTAACGTGTTCAGGTCATATCCATGCAAACCATTGGGCACTTTCACATGTGGGGGTTGTCCTTACTGCCAATACATGAACATAGAACCCAATGCTCTGTTACCTAATGGTCAATTATATAAACCTAAACATTTTGCTAATTGCAAGAGGATCAGAGTGGTCTATTTACTCACAATAGTTTCTATGTGGGTAAAACAAAACTTGAATTTCATAAAAGGGCATACAGACACATTCTGAGTATGGCCATTGCCAATCCTGAACCTCTGTTGGGGAGACATGTGAGAGACCATCATAACAGCATGTTTCCCCGCATTCAGTTTTTGATTTTAGACCGTGTCCATTCCAATTCTAGGGGGGGGTTGAAACAAACTTTTACTCCAACATGAGGCACGTCGGATTGTGGAACTTGGGGCAACTTTGCCCCCTGGTCTCAACACACATTTGAGCTACCGTCCCTTCCTAGAAGGTTTTGCCTCAGGATTTTTGTGAAAAAGAGTGATATTTTGTTCTTGTTTTTTGTTGCTCTTTGGGTCTGTTGTGTCATTCTATGCATGATATGAGAGACACTTAGATTATACTCAGTATTTATATCTAATTCATCTGCATAAAGTATGTACTTACCTGTTAACTCTGTTTTTTGTCTGGGGTGCTCATCTAATATTGTCATCACCATATTACATACAATGTCCCCTTGTGTGATAACATCCAAACCTGCCAATCATGAGTACTGTACTGTTTTGTATATATATTTGTGTGCACCTCTGCACACATGGAGTGTCTTACATGCATGTTATATTATGTCTACTTATGTTTACGAATGTTATGTTATGCCAACTTCATTGCATCATTGACATCCCCTTATCCCCGTCCCCGACCTCCTTTTGCTTCCACCCGGTGCACAAAGGCTTTGCACCTGTGTGTGGGCCGCTTTCACGTGGCCTGGCGCATTTAGGATCCATGCCTGGGATCTGTGATCGCTGGCCCTGTTCCCCCCTTGCACCTGCTGCTGTCTTTGTGCATCAGTGGGCCGCGGAGTCAAGACGCCCTCCCAATTTCCTATGTGGGGGAGCGCCATGTACTTGTGGTCCAGGGGATTCCATTGGACCCTCTACGCATGCCTGTATTCCCCTCCGCCCACTGACAACACGTTCTTCATCCCACGCCACTGCATCATGATGATGATGTGGCACCGTGGACTCTCCGTCATGCGTCATCACGCTATGATGATGCATAGGATTTTGCGAGCATCTCTGCCAATATATATGATGGCGTGTCGGCTCTAGCAGACGCTGCCAGTCAGGGTGCATGTCCCACTGTGTGAGGGGGGTATAGTCAGTGACTTGGCCAATACAAGGTTTGTGTCTACTTGTCACTCTATCATCTTTTATATACTGTATGTACTCTGTGCATATGGGGGGCAGACTTTTACATCTTCTATATCACATTGTTCTCCTAGTCGGCTATATGCCATATGGGGTCAATACTTGTTTGGATTTTTCTCCTACATCACTCTGTTTCCTTCAATCTTATCACATTCTAGGTAATCTTTGACACAGGGTTTACTCCCTAATAGGGAGCTCACCTGTGTTTGTAGGGATCTATATGCAGATCTATTGCTACATCTGCATGTAGATAGCCCTGTGGCCTTGCTTCTCTACTTTATTATTGTCCATGTATATCTTAGGTCGGAAACGCTATCCTCATCAGTTATATGTGCCTAATTCCCCAGTATGGCTGAATGCCCTTCATTCATCCTTTCCCCGTTTCCTATGCCATACCCTTAAGCTGTGACTCTGGGCCCTCCTCTGGGAACCCTTGTGTGAAGCATCCGTGGCCCCTGGATGTTTTATATCTTTCCCAGTGTGACCAATTTTGCACTCTCTAACTTTAGTAAATAAACCCCATAGTGTCCAGTGCTCTGAAGAGCTTAGCTAATTTATCTCCCAGTGAAAGGACTTTGCTTGGGCTTTTCATCAGAAGAACATCACTCTTCTCAAGTTTGCTACAGGCTCATAGTTCTATAGAAGATAAGCATCCTCCTATTTGTATATAGCTTTAGAGTACCCCAGTCAATTCCCTAACCCTATCCAACTTACCCCCAAAAAAAACAACAAAAAAAAAAACCCCTTGATTGTTCATTCAGCTAAGGAGTAACTGTTACTGTGTGCCTGGCTGTGGGGCAACTACTTGGGGAAAGGATACTGATCGTCTAGCGTCTCCTTCAGGGGTAGCACTACAACACCAAACCACTAAACCATGAAATTCACTTCAAATCAAAGGAGAATCTGAACCTGAACCTCATTCCTAGTGTCAAGCAAAGCCCCTAAAGGTAACTTTATAGGATAGCCATGTAGAAGACACTTTTTTTTTTAGGTAAATGCTTTAGGTAAATGCATCAAGAACCCCAAGCTTTGCCTTACTATTCAATGAAATACAGGTCCTTCTCAAAAAATTAGCATATTGTGATAAAGTTCATTATTTTCTGTAATGTACTGATAAACATTAGACTTTCATATATTTTAGATTCATTACACACAACTGAAGTAGTTCAAGCCTTTTCTTGTTTTAATATTGATGATTTTGGCATACAGCTCATGAAAACCCAAAAATCCTATCTCAAAAAATTAGCATATTTCATCCGACCAATAAAAGAAAAGTGTTTTTAATACAAAAAAAGTCAACCTTCAAATAATTATGTTCAGTTATGCACTCAATACTTGGTCGGGAATCCTTTCTGCAGAAATGACTACTTCAATGCGGCGTGGCATGGAGGCAACCAGCCTGTGGCACTGCTGAGGTGTTATGGAGGCCCAGGATGCTTCGATAGCGGCCTTAAGCTCATCCAGAGTGTTGGGTCTTGCGTCTCTCAACTTTCTCTTCCCAATATCCCACAGATTCTCTATGGGGTTCAGGTCAGGAGAGTTGGCAGGCCAATTGAGCACAGTAATACCATGGTCAGTAAACCATTTACCAGTGGTTTTGGCACTGTGAGCAGGTGCCAGGTCATGCTGAAAAATGAAATCTTCATCTCCATAAAGCTTTTCAGCAGATGGAAGCATTAAGTGCTCCAAAATCTCCTGATAGCTAGCTGCAATGACCCTGCCCTTGATAAAACACAGTGGACCAACACCAGCAGCTGACATGGCACCCCAGACCATCACTGACTGTGGGTACTTGACTCTGGACTTCAGGCATTTTGGCATTTCCCTCTCCCCAGTCTTCCTCCAGACTCTGGCACCTTGATTTCCGAATGTACTTTGGACCACTGAGCAACAGTCCAGTGCTGCTTCTCTGTAGCCCAGGTCAGGCGCTTCTGCCGCTGTTTCTGGTTCAAAAGTGGCTTGACCTGGGGAATGCGGCACCTGTAGCCCATTTCCTGCACACGCCTGTTCACGGTGGCTCTGGATGTTTCTACTCCAGACTCAGTCCACTGCTTCCGCAGGTCCTCCAAGGTCTGGAATCGGTCCTTCTCCACAATCTTCTTCAGGGTCCGGTCACCTCTTCTCGTTGTGCAGCGTTTTCTGCCACACTTTTTCCTTCCCACAGACTTCCCACTGAGGTGCCTTGATACAGCACTCTGGGAACAGCCTATTCGTTCAGAAATTTCTTTCTGTGTCTTACCCTCTTGCTTGAGGGTGTCAATGATGGCCTTCTGGACAGCAGTCAGGTCGGCAGTCTTACCCATGATTGCGGTTTTGAGTAATGAACCAGGCTGGGAGTTTTTAAAAGCCTCAGGATTCTTTTGCAGGTGTTTAGAGTTAATTAGTTGATTCAGATGATTAGGTTAATAGCTCGTTTAGAGAACCTTTTCATGATATGCTAATTTTTTGAGATAGGATTTTTGGGTTTTCATGAGCTGTATGCCAAAATCATCAATATTAAAACAAGAAAAGGCTTGAACTACTTCAGTTGTGTGTAATGAATCTAAAATATATGAAAGTCTAATGTTTATCAGTACATTACAGAAAATAATGAACTTTATCACAATATGCTAATTTTTTGAGAAGGACCTGTATAAGCATTTCAGGTGTCCTCAACACTTATTTGAATATATGTTCCAGGTTTGTGACTAAGCAGCGAAGCAAAAATGAAAATCACGATGAGAATGTGGCATAACAGGAATAGGTAAAGATTTACTTAAAATACGCTTGTTATGGGTCACAGAAAGCAAAGGATCCAAACCCAATAATTCTTCCTTGCCAGGCAGTGGCATGTTCTAAGCCACCTGAAGATCTGAAGAGCTCCCTGTCTGATATTTTGGTTCATCTGCATAGATATCTAGTTTATTGCCTAACTCTGAACTTCTCATTCCTTCTCTAGACTTCCTATTCAAACAATTAATTTGTACTTCTTGTTTGTTAGTTTTTTGTGCTTATGCCATGTTACTTTTGCTACACTGCATCCTAATCCATCACTTCTCATGTACTGACCTGGTTGATTAACTGACCACTCTTCATTGCTCTCCACTTGAAATCCAATAACTTTAGCAACAGAGACTCCTCCTCAGATTATGCTTCTGTCTTGCTTCCATATAGCTACCACTACTTGTGTATGGAACGCAGCCTTTTTTAACCACACACCTGTCTGCTGTTAAGCTACTGAACTCTAAGTCTAAGCCCAGATCATGACATCCTATTGGTGCCCACTGCCTAGTAGGCATCTTTCAATACCAAATAACTATGTAGGCCTCTGTTACATTGAACCTTCAATCACAATCCCTTAAGCTACTGTGTCAATACTGACTCTAATTGATATATGCACATGGCTAGGCATACCACCCAACTCCAGTCCATGCGCCTGACAATTGGTGGCTCAGAAACTGAGCATTGCTTTTAGGGAGGTGGATAGTAAACTGTATGCCTGAAATTTTGGGCTTGCCATGGAGCTTTTAATGGCAGACCAGGACACAGTACTAAAGTTGCAATTTAAAATTGGTGATGCTCACTGTGTTGAGCTTCTTCACCTCACCAATTAAATGGTACTGTGCATTGAACAAATGTAAGATCCAAAAAAGCAGTGGAACGCGTCATAAAAGGGATGCAGAGAATGTTAGAGCTTATATACTGTAACTGCCTTCCTTGATCTCCCGCAGCCTGCAGAGGCTCATACTAAAATCAAATTATTATGGTTGTCAGGTTTTAGAGTATGGACATGCAAATGCATATTATAAGTTGTATTTTTGGCTAAATCTGAGGCACTTCTTCGGTGTAATTAAAAGAAGCAACAATCATATTATTCACTCTATATTTCAGTGCTTTTGCCTACAAAGCAGTCAAGACAGATGGTATTTAGAATATTTTCACTTCACTGGTTTAATAGACTGTTATTGTGGCAGTTTCACAATACAATAGGTTACTGTATAACTACATATTAGCAAGAAGATAGCTGAATATGTTGTGAGCAAAGCTGAATTCTTCAAATTAACCACAATACATCCTCCTTTGGATTGAAACTCTAGTTTTCAGGGTCAGCTTGTTCTTTTTAAGTAAATTGAGGTCATGCTACAAACTAAGATTGATACAACACGAACAAAGGAATAAAAACTGGTTTTGCAATAAGCAACTGGTTAGCTATCTTGTTTGTTGAATTTTAATGAAAATGTAAGGCCAGATATTTTTTTCTTTTCAATTTTGTCTAGAGTAAAGATTGGTTAAATCCTCTGTCTTGTTTTTGTTGATGTCTGTGTCCCTTCTGGGAAGATTCACCCTCTCTATTTGCCCTGATGACCATTGTCAATGAAAGAGAAAGAGTTGTCACCAGAACAATAGTTAACAGTAAGGCCTCATGCACACAGGGCGTTTGACCATCTTTCCTAAAAACCTTCCTTTTGGCAGCAGAATTTTGCAGAAAAAATTATTGATATCTGTAAACGTGTGAAAACACATCTAGATGTGTTTAAGAGCATTTAAGCTTGTCAAGCGCTTGTTAATTGGGGTGTTAATTAATTTCATTGACCAGAATAATATATAATATATATATAATATTTTATAATATAATATAATATTTTATTCAGTTTTTTTAAATGAATCAACGCTCAAGTGCTTGGTGTGCCTAACGTTAACTCGCATTTAGGCGTGTTTACACATCTCAATTGCTGCATCTCAATTTTCTGCCAAAACTTTGCTGCTCCTGGAACCACTTGCAGTGTTTTTTTTTTTTTTTCTGCCTCTAAACTCCCCTGCCTCTAAATGCCTATGTGTGCATAGACACATATGCTAGCATTTCACTATACATCAAAAATCACTAAGTAAAATTTGGGTTTTGTGGAGACAAAAGTCCACAGTAGTTCATTGGAGCTCTTAAATAGGGATGAGCTGAACACCCCCCCCCCCCGGTTTTTTTTTGCAGCAGAACATGCTTACAGGCAAAACATTTGTGCGAACACACAAACACCGTTAAAGTCCATGGGACGAGAACGTGAAAAATCAAGTGTTAGATTTAAAGGCTTATATGCAAGTTAGTGCCATAAAAAGTGTTTGGGAACCCGGTCCTGCCCCATGAGACATGTATCAATTCAAAAAAAAGTTTTAAAAACGGCCGTTTTTTTGGGAGCAGTGATTTTAATAATGCTCAAAGAGGGATTCCACCCGCAATATTTTTTTTTTAAGGTCAGCAGCTACAAACACTGTAGCTGCTGACTTTTCATAAGGACACTTACCTGTCCTACTCGCCTGCGATGTAAGCCCCCCTGAGGCCGATTCCTCGTTCCTGGCAGCTCCCGGCACCGCCATCCTCAGTAAGGGAAACAGGCAGTGAAACTGTGTGGCTTCACTGCCCGTTTCCTACTGCGCATGCATGAGCCGCGCTGTGCTTTTTGAATGGGCCGGCTGCTCTCTGGGATACACACAGTTCCCAGAAGGCAGCGCGCTCCATTCAACAGAAGACACCTGAGTAGGACGGAGGAAGAAGACCAGCCACGGACGATGAAGAGGCAGATTAGGGACTTCCGCATAGCAACCGCCTTTTCTGGTAAGTAAAACAATTTTTTTCTATTTTTGGTAAAAAAAAAAAATATTTCTGGGTGGAACTCCACTTTAAGTAAAACAATAAAAATTAAATATTCCTTTAAATATCGTGCCTGTGGGTGTCTCCTTAGTCTGCCTATAAAGTAGTGCATCTTTCCCATGTTTATAACAGTACCACAGCAAAATAAAATTTCTAAAGGAAAAAATTTCACTTAAAACTGCTCACGGCTGTAATGTATTGTCGGATATCGGCAATACAGATAAAATGGAATCGATATTAACCACTTGCCGACCGGCTTACGACGATATACGTGGGCAGAATGGCACGGCTGGGCAGATTAACGTATATATACATTGCCCTTTAAGATGCGTGCCCACCGCGAGCTCCGTGAGTTCGACCGCGGGTCCCGCGGATTCGATGTCCGCTGGGAGTCCCGTGATCATCATCTGGAGAGGAAGAACGGGGAAATGCTAATGTAAACAAGCATTTCCCCATTCTTCCTAGTGACAAGGACACTGATCACAGCTCCCTGTGATCTGGAGCGATGATCAGTGTCGTGTCACTCGTAACCCATCCCCCCTACAGTTAGAACACATCCCTAGGACACACTTAACCCCTTCAGTGCCCCCTACTGGCTAACCCCTTCACTGCCAGTGTCATTTTTACAGTAATCAGTGCATTTTTATAGCACTGATTGCTGTAAAAATTACAATGGTCCCAAAATGGCGTCAAAAGTGGCCCAATGTGTTCGCCATAATGTCAAAGTCACAATAAAAATCACAGATCGCCTCCATTACTAGTAAAAAAAAAATATTAATAAAAATGCCATAAAACTATCCCCTATTTTGTAGACGCTATAACTTTTGCGCAAACCATTCAATAAACGCTTATTGCGATTTTTTTTTATACCAAAAATATGTAGAAGAATACATATCGGCCTAAACTGAGGAAAAAAAATAGTTTTTTATATACTTTTGGGGATATTTATTATAGCAAAAATTAAAAAATATTGCTTTTATTTTCAAAATTGTCGCTCTATTTTTGTTTGTAGTGCAAAAAATAAAAACCGCAGAGGTGATCAAATACCACCAAAAGAAAGCTCTATTTGTGAGGAAAAAAAGGACGTCAATTTTCTTTTGGAGCCACGTTGCACGACCGCGCAATTGTCAGTTAAAGCGGCGCAGTGCCGAATCGCAAAAAGTGCTCTGGTCTTTGGCCAGCCAAATGGTCCGGGGCTTAAGTGGTTAAGGGGAACCCTGCACCAAAAAAAATGGCATGGGGGTCCCCCGGGCCCCCAGGCACTATATACTATATGGCCTGCCCTTTATACTCTGCAGAAAAATTGGGTCTTAGGTGTTGGTGGTGCCAGAAAACTGTAACCCCTCACAGATACTCTTGTTGGGCGCAGGAACGGGCCCTGCTGTGAAATATTATATCAAACATTTTATTTACATGGCCCTGTTAAACAGGGGCAGAAAAATTGGGCCTTTGGTTTTGGTGGCGCCAGAACACTGTAACCCCTCACAGTTACTCTTGTTGGGCGCAAGAACGGGCCCTGCTTAACTATTATTTAAAAAAATTGTAATTACATGTCCCTGTTAAATAGGGGCAGACAATTTGGGCCTTTGGTTTTGGTGGTGCCAAAACACTGTAAGTCCTCACAGTTACTCTTGGGTGCAGATATGGGCCCTGCTGTGAAATATTATATCAAAAATTGTAATTACATGGCCCTTTTAAACAGGGGCAGAAAAATTAGGCCTTGGGTGGTGGTGGTGGTGCCACAACACTGTAACCCCTCACAGATACTCTTGTTGGGTGCAGAAACAGGCCCTGCTGTGAAATATTATATAAAAAATTGTAATTACATGCCCCTGTTAAACAGGGGAAGAAAATTTGGGCCTTGGGTGGTGGTGACACAACACTGTAACCCCTCACAGATACTCTTTTTGGGTGCAGGAACGGGCCCTGCTGTAAAATATTAGATCAAAAATTGTAATTACATGGACAGGGACAGAAAAATTGGGCCTTGGGTGGTGGTGGTGGTGGTGCCCTAAACCAAAAATATTGTTGAAAGCTAGCATCATCTAGATTGAAAATGAATAGGACAGTCAGCATAGGCAGTCTTCAAAGGATCCCAGATCCATAGCAAATTCAATCAGTTACATCAGCATCAGGTGCTTGATAGCTGCTGATCCAAGATTGACTAATTTTTATGAAGGTGAGCCTATGAATGGAGTCTGTGGACAGGCGCACTCTTTGATCTGTTACAAACCCTCTAGCAGCACTGAATGTGCTTCAGAAAACACGCTGGATGCAGGACAGGCCAGTAGCTTGATTGCATATTGAGCAAGTTCTGGCCAGTGGTCCATCCTTAAGACCCAGTAACTCAGTGGATGTTCTGTTGGAAAGGTCTTCAAATCTCCTCTTGCCCCTAGATATTCCTGCATACACTGGCGATGGTTGCTTTAACCGATTAGACCTTGGTGCTGAGGACTGAAATTTTTTGAAAGGCATCTGTCAGCCGGC
Source organism: Rana muscosa (assembly GCA_029206835.1). Taxonomy (NCBI): domain Eukaryota; kingdom Metazoa; phylum Chordata; class Amphibia; order Anura; family Ranidae; genus Rana; species Rana muscosa. Next base: position 77,676,664 of record CM055127.1, read on the forward strand.
CACCTTCTCCACCGCTCTTCCTCTGATTGAACGAAGCCTCAGCAACACCTTGTCCAGCACCAGGAAATGGTAACCTCCCAAGGTCTGGAAATGTGTTACACAATCCTTTCTTCAAGGCCTTCTGAAGATGTTTCATCCTCTGCTCCCTCTGCGAAGGCAGGATGAGTTCTGCAACCTTGTAACATGGATCAAGAAGGACTGCCAGCCAGTAATGATCCCTCTCCTTGATACCAAAAATTCTAGGGTCCTTTCGCAAGCTTTGCAGAATCAGGGAGGCCATGCAGCATAAGTTAGCAGAGGCATTGGATTCTGAGTCCTCTGGGTCACTAAGGATCACATTATTCGTAACTACCTCCTCCCAGCCACGTACAACTGCTTGGGTTTCTGGGGACTGAAAACCATCCCTTGAAGACTGCTGCTGAGTGTTATTCTCTACATCCATGCTGACACAATCGTCCTCCTCCTCTTCTTCCTGTGTGTTTGGCAGGCCCACAGGAATGTTATTTGGATAAAGGGGGCCTTGAGAGGAAAGGAAGTCCTTGTCTTCCTCCTGCTGCGTGTGCTCCAGCAGGAAGACTAGAGGAACAGTGTCACTGATGCATGCATTTTTTGCTGCTCACCATCCTTGTGGCCTCCTCAAATGGTGACCGTACAGTGCATGCATCCTTGATAAGTAGCCACTGGCATGGAGAAATGAAGCCAAGCTCCCCTGACCCTGTTCTGGTACCATACTCGCACAAGTACTTATTGATGGCCCTCTGCTGTGTGTGCAGCAGCTGCAGCATTGCCAATGTTGAGTTCCACCTGCTGGGCATGTCACAAATGAGGCAGTTGGTGAGCAGGTTGCATTCCCTTTGAATGTCAACCAGCTGAGCACTGCCATTGTATGACCCGCAGAAATGACCACAGACTTTTCTGGCCTTCCTCAGGAGATCTTGTAAGCATGGGTACCTGGTCAAGAACCGCTGCACCACCAAATTCAGGACGTGTGCCAAACATGGAACATAGGTCAAGTGTCCCTGTCGGAGAGTGGAAGGAAGGAATCTCTACCCCAGTGTGGCTCCTGTCCCTTAGACAGACCAACTCAAGCACCACATGACATCTTTTAGCCTGACTGCTTGCGTTGCCCCTTGAACGCTTACAGAGCACTGCTGGTTCAGAGGACAAACCTGCAGAAGAGGCCATAGAGGAAGAAGAGGGGTGGAGAAGAGAGCTGTGGCAGAATCACTGGTAGCATTTTGGAGGTGTGATGGTGGAACAAGCTCCAACAACAATGAACCCTGTCCTGCATCATTCCCAGCTGCCAGCAGAGTTACCCAGTGCGCCCTAAAGGAAAGGTAACGTTCCTGCCCATGCCTGCTAGACCATGAGTCAGCGGTAATATGAACCTTACTGCTGACTGCCCTGTCCAACAAGGCCAGAACATTGCCTTCCACATGCCAGTAGATGGCCTTCCGTGAAAAGAAATGGTGTTTTGGAACCTGCCACTGAGGTAGTGGAAATGAAGTTTACCCCAGTTATCTGACTGTGCTGTTTGTGCACCACATCCTGAATACATATAGTGAAAAAGGAATTCCTCAAATTGGGATTTTAAAATGGACCACAAACAGTAATCATAAAAAATTACAAATGTATTAATATGTGACAAATAACATAAATTACACAAAAATATGTAAGATGGTAAAAACAAACACATATTGTTGGGGGCAGATGTGAAGCCAGCTGAAAGGACAACCCGAAAAACTGTTAACCGACAGAGCGTCCAACGCGTTTCAAATACACACAGTGTAGATCAGAGATATGCAATTAGCGGACCTCCAGCTGTTGCCAAACTACAAGTCCCATCATGCCTCTGCCTCTGGTTGTCATGCTTGATGCTGTCAGAGTCTCGCTATGCCTCATGGGACTTGTAGTTTGGCAACAGCTGGAGGTCCGCTAATTGAATATCCCTGGTGTAGATCTTCTTCAGGGACTAAAAGGGCTTGAAACTTCCAAAGCTGTAACTTAGCTCTGTGATGATAGAGTATATGTCATCAGAAATATATACAACTACAGCGATATACATATTACAATTGTCATACAGTTTATACATGGCAAACAAGCATGCAGACTATAACACAGCCCGAAAGTTTGGAAATACTGACCCCAAATGTAAGCGTTCCACCAAGCAGCAAAAAGTGAAGAGTAAATGGTCCGTCCAGGCTGCGCATAGATGCTGTAAAAAGTATCATTGACCAAGATTATTCACATGTGGCACAGTACGCACTTAAGAAGAGTGCATTTGGCCCATATATTTGACTGCATATCTAGATGGATAAAAACATGTTTTTATTTGCCCATTATTTCCAATGTAATATTTAAATTATTGGCAATGGGATGTGTTCAAAATCTGGATGAGCACAATCCTCAATGATCAAACAATGGCAATACCTCAGATTTGCAGGGACTTTAAAAGTAAGGGATATTTGTCATCCATGCATACATGTTGTGTCAGTAATAGACTGATGGATAGAGCCTCGGTACTATATAAGCACACTGCCTAATAGGATGTAATTGCAGACACCTGGGTCGACATGTTCGATCCAAGGGTGTCTGCAACAGCGCTGTGTATGTATCCCCTGCATTAGGCGCACCGCGAACGGCGCTCATCTGTGACGTCACGCAGCTGTGTCGAACAAAAAAAAATAAAAATCAAACGTGATAGGATTTAAAATCTTTCAACTGAAAAACAGGACATACTACATGATCTTTCCACTAATCCTATGATCACGGTGAATCCCTCCGAAGGGGGGCAACATCGTGATCATGTATAATGAACAGTACATACAGATCTGTACTAAAATTTTGAACAATAAATCCTGGTACGCACGGGTTACCACCACTAAAATTTACCAATTTCAGCGGGAATTCTATCAGTTGGTGGATTCGGGTTTCTATCATAACATTCTGTCCAAGGATGAGTGGGAATTTGTTCGTACTCCTTTGGCCCGCACACCCACCTTTTACTCACTTCCGAAGTTGCACAAGAGTCCGCTACATCCATCGGGGTGGCCTATTATCTCTGGTAACGGTTCTCTGACAGAAAATCTGAGCAAACTCATCGATGGCTGCCTGTGCCCACACATTTTGGACATTCCAAGCTATATTAAAGATACTATACATCTACTTCAAAATATTGATGGACTACAGGTTCCTTCAAATTCTATTCTGGTAGCCATGAGGGATGAGCCGAACACCCCCCTGTTCGGTTCGCACCAGAACCGGTGAACAGCCAGAATGTTCGCGCAAACTTTAGAGCCCTATTAAATACAATGGACTTGAACGTTCAAAATCAAAAGTGCTAATTATAAAGGCTAATATGCAAGTTATTGTCCTAAAAAGTGTTTGGGGACCCGGGTCCTGCCCCAGGGGACATGTATCAATGCTAAAAAAAAAGTTTTAAAAACTACCGTTTTTTTGGGAGCAGTGATTTTAATAATGCTTAAAGTGAAACAATAAAAGTGAAATATTCCTTTAAATTTCGTACCTAGGGTGTGTGTATAGTATGCCTGTAAAGTCGCGCTTTTTTCCCGGGCTTAGAACTGTCCCTGCACAAAGTGTCATTTCTGAAGGAAAAAAAGTCATTTAAAACTCGCGGCTATAATGAATTGTCGGCTCCCGGGAATACATAGAAAAGTCATTGGTAAAAAAAAAATGCGTGGAGGTCCCCCCAAATTCAATTACCAGGCCCTTCAGGTCTGGTATGGATATTAAGGGGAACCCTTCCGCAAATTAAAAAAAAAATTTGTGTGGGGTTCCCCCAAAAATCCATACCAGTACCAGGCCACATACCCTCAACAGTGTATTAAATGAATAGACCAGCCCCTTCTAAAGTTCCCCATCAGGTCCGCTCAGCCAATGACGTAGGTGTAAGGCTAAGCGGACCAGATGCGGAACGTGAGAAGGGGTGGGTCTATTCATTTATTACACTGTGGAGGACGTTCCCCCCATCAGGTCCGCCCCCTCGTATGTCAGACCCCGCCTACGTCATTGGCTGAGCGGACCTGATGGGGAACTGCCTCCACAGTGTAATAAATGAATAGACCCGCCCCTTTATACGTTCCACATCTGGTCCGCTTAGCCTTACACCTACGTCATTGGCTGAGCGGACCTGATGGGGAACTTTAGAAGGGCCGGGTCTATTCATTTAATACACTGCGGAGGAAGTTCCCCATCAGGTCCGCTCAGGCTCAGCCAATGACGTTTTGTGTGGACAGCGCTGGACATCGGATCGCCGCGGGACACTGGATTTCATCGCTGGAATGTGTTTTTTATTTTTTATTTTTTTATTTTTAATAAAGGACTTTTCCAAGGTGTCTGTGTGTTTTTTTTACATTTTTTTTACACTTTCTTCGTGAAATGGTAGCGGTACAATGTACCCCTTACCAATTCACATAGGGGGGCGGGATCTGGGGGTCCCCATTGTTTAAGGGGTCTTCCAGATTCCGATAAGCCCCCTGCCCGCAGACCCCCACAACCACCAGGCAAGGGTTGTGGGGATGAGGCATCCTCCCCATGTTGAGGGCATGTGGCCTGGTACGGTTCAGGAGGGGGGCACTCTCTCGCCCCTTCCTCTTTTCCTGCGGCCTGCCAGGTTGCGTGCTCGGATAAAGGGTCTGGTATGGATTTTTGGGGGAACTCCACGCCATTTTTTTTTTAAATTTGGGGTGGAGTTCCCCTTAAAATCCATACCAGACCTGAAGGGCCTGGTATGGATATTTGGGGGAATCCCACGCATTTTTTTTTATTTGACGCAGGGTTCCCCTTAATATCCGTACCAGACCTGAAGGGCCTGGTAATTGAATTTGGGGGGACCCCCACGCATTTTTTTTTTTTTTTATCAATTACTTTTCTCTATATTGCCGGGAGCCGACAATTCATTATAGCCGCGCGTGAGTTTTAAATTACTTTTTTTCCTACAGAAATTACACTTTGTGCAGGGACAGTTCTAAGCACTGGAAACAAGCGCGACTTTACAGGCATACTATACACACACCCTACGTACGAAATTTAAAGGAATATTTCACTTTTATTGTTTCACTTTAAGCATTATTAAAATCACTGCTCCCGAAAAAACGGAAGTTTTTAAAAAAAAAATTTGCATTGATACATGTCCCCTGGGGCAGGACCCGGGTCCCCAAACACTTTTTATGACAATAACTTGCATATAAGCCTTTAAAATTAGCACTTTAGATTTCTCCCATAGACTTTTAGAATTTGCCGCGAACACCCCAAATTGTTCGCTGTTCGGCGAACGTGCGAACAGGCAATGTTCGAGTCGAACATGAGTTTGACTCGAACTCGAAGCTCACCCCTAGTAGCCATCGATGTGGAAGCGTTTTACAGCTCAATCCATGCAAACATGACAAGGGGTTGGCGTGTATAAAAATAATTCTGTCAGAGAAAAGCAGATTTGAACGCAAGTTCAATGATTACATCATTGAAGTGTTGGAATTCATTTTACATCACAATTATTTTGTTTTCAATGATTCCCATTTTCTCCAGGTACAGGGCGTAGTTATGGGCACCTGTTGTGCCCCTTCCTACGCCAATCTGTACCTGGGGGAGTGGGAACGAATGATTAACACTTCAGATGACCTGGTTCCATTTTTGGACCATGTGGCTGTATGGTTTTGCAAAACCAAAAATGAATTGTGGCAAAGAGCATACCGCCACATTCTAAGCATGAAAGCATGCAACCCAGATTTACCACTGGGACGCCACACAATCCACTTTCGTGGCGGCATCTTTCCACACATCAAATTTCTAGTACTTGACAGGGTGCACCCAGGAATTAGGGGGGTTGACTGGAATAAGATTTTATTGCAGCGAGAACAACAATGGATTTTCAAGCTGAATGCAACATCATTTCCGGGACTCAACGAGATGATCTCCTTCAAACCATTTTTGGAGAGTTTCGTCTCTGAAGCCTCGTACACACGAATGAGTTTCTCGGCAAAAACCAGCAAGAAACTTGGTGGCAGAGATTTTTTGCCGAGAAATTCGTTCGTGTGTATGGTTTCTCGTCAAGAAAAGCGACAAGAATCTCAACGAGAAAATAGAGAACCTGCTCTCTATTTTCTCGTCGAGATTCTCGTCAGCCTGTTTCTCGACGAGAAAATTGTGTGTGTGTACACTTACTTGTCCTCCACGAAGCCCGCGCATGCCCGAAATGACTTTGACGCATGCGCGGTAGCTTCCTAGGCATAGATAGGGTATACCAATATGGTGGCGACGGCATCGAATGTGACGAGCGCATGCTCGTCGTAGTCGATGACGTCACCGCGTACGCTCCATTCAAAGAACCGCGGGTTCTTTGAATCGAGCGTGTGTACACTCGGCCGGGACAATTTTCTTGTCCAAGAATCTCGTCGAAAAAAACGACATGTTTTTTTCGACGAGAATCTCGGCCGTGTGTACGAGGCCTGAGGGTCCTGAGATGTACTAGGCTGTTTTGGTTTATATATATTTTTTTGTTTTTTTTTACCATTGTTTGCCAGACAGAGAGGACGTGTGTACCTAGCTCCTGACTTCCAGGGCTGCATTGCTTCTCTCCCCAGGACTCTCCCCCCTACTCTCCCCTATTTTCCCCCTGGCTCTCCCCTATTTTCCCCCTGGCTCTCTCCCCTGCTCTCACCCTTGTCCCCCCGGTTCTCTCCCCCCCCTCCATCCAGCGGGACCCCAATCCATACGAGCCCCCCCCGCCAGACACCTCCTCCCGCAGCCGCCGCCGGGCAAGTCCGAGGCTGCGGCCTAACATCACTCATCCCACGGTCCCCCCCTCTGGCGCCTCCTTCACAGACCGGCTGCACCCCTGGCCTAGCTCACCGAGCTACATCCGAGCCCTCCACCCGCCACCGAGGCCATTCATCCGCCGCCGGCGGAACCCCCCTCCACCCGCAGCCGCGACAGGAAAGTCCGCGGTTGCGGCCTAGCCACATTCGATCCCCCTTCCAGCATCCGGATCATCCAAGGAGCCACCCTACGGCACTCACCCACTCGCGGAGCCCCCCAGAGGAGTCAGCAGGTCCCGAAGCAGCAATAGCTGCTACCTACCCAGCAGGATAGACCGCGGCTTCGGCCTAGACCCGGCCCCGGTGGCCATCTTGGGACACCCAGCCTCAGCCCTCAAACTCCTCTCCCGGCCCCCTGGAATATTCTGACCCGGGATAACTACCGGATCGCATCCACTCACGGGTCACTTGCCTGTGGCTCCCACTGGGTCGCTCACAAAAGGCAGCCGGGAGGACGAAATGGATATTCGGCCCAGTAAGTAGCGGCCATCTTGATACACCCAGAGCCTTTCCCCAACACTGACAAAAAAAAAAAAACAAAAAAAAAACAAAACTTATTTTTTCTCTCTATTCCTACTAATTCCCCACCCCACCCCCATTACTATATTCACAATACTCTTCAATAACTCTACTACTTATGACTGATCGCCCGCCCCCCTGACGTACTCAGGCTGCCCCAACCTACAGCATCGACCGCCGTCACTACGTGATCTCCCCAGACCCACACACACGGCCAAGCATAACGGACGTGTGCGATAGGCCCCCGAGGCTCACCACTTCGCAGAGCAATCCGCACGCACGGTCCAGGGAAGCGGACGTGTGTGACAGGAGCCCTGACCTCATCGCTTCACAGAGCAATCCACACATACGGTCAAGCGTAACGGACGTGTGTGGCAGGAGCTCTGGCCATACAGGAACCCCCTTGGACTCTGGCGTTTCGCTCCTCCAGCAAACGTTAACCTGACGACCTGCGGCTTCCATGGGACCCCACTCTCCCCAAGCTCAGATCCCCCAGCTCACCACCGCTTCACCCACAGCCGCCGACTGCCACCTGCCGCCATCCGGGCGCCCATTTCTAGACTGTTAGAACTGCAGGACAGACCGCAGCTGTGGCCTAGCTCCGGCCATCACTCTACACCCTCCCCGAGTCTCTCTCCAGCAGGCCCGCGTGTGCCGACCGGGTAAGTACATCGGGGCACCACCAACTAATAGCGAGTTGATCCAGGGTTTACCCGATCGCCCCTCGGGGGGTCAGGAAGGAATTTTTCCCCTGCTGCAGCAATTGGCCAGACTCGGCTGGTGGTTTTTGCCTTCCTCTGGACCAACAGGAGGGCGGTTTAGGTCATTGGGCCCCATCCATCATCCCCATCACCTTTTCCTCCCATCATGTGCATCTTTAAATACTCAGCGGACACCCTCCGCAGGCTAAGGAATACCGCCCCAACACTTCCAACCGCCACCCAAAAAATCCTACAAAAAGAACAACTGCTTAGGATCAATCGACAATCGACTATCAAAACCACAAAGACACCACTTCATCTACAAGATTTATCATGCGCCTTGATTAACACCAGATCGGCAGTCAAGCACAGACAGGAAATTCACGATTTCATCACGCAAAACGACATAGATTGCCTCTTTATCACGGAAAGTTGGCTAACACCGGATTGTAACACCGTCCTAACGGAACTAGTACCTGGGAACTACCGCATCCTAACTGAGCACAGAATAGGACAAAGAGGAGGAGGCCTAGCAGTTATCTTCAAATCGCACCTCTCTCTTACCAAACCAACCCTACAGAACTCATTGCCATTCATGGAAACACTCACCCTGCAACTCCAAACAACACCCCATGACACCATTCACATACTGCTATGCTACAGACCACCAGGACAGAAGACAAATCTCCTCACACCCTTCACCGAATTCTTCTCGACATACACTTTAAAAACCAAAAAGTTTTTACTACTCGGGGACTTTAACCTCTGGGCTAACGCCACTCAGGACCCCATCGCCACTGCCTGTATCAACCAATTGGAAGAACTAGGGTTGCAGCAACTGATAAATGCACCCACGCATGGATCGGGTCACATTCTTGACCTCATCTTCAAACAAAATATGGACATCAACATACTGGACAACATGCCGTTACCATGGACGGACCACCACGCTATCAAATTCAAATTTACCACCAGCACCATCTCCCAAAAACCGGAAGACTCAACAAAAACATACTGGACAAGATCTCAGAAGAAACTACACTCAAAACTTTTCAAAACCACTCTATCAAAAAAAATAGGAACGCTAAAGCATAACCGCTCAACGGAACAAACACTCAACTCCTTAAACAAAATATTACTACAAACAGCGGACACAGTCGCTCCGAGACGCAGAGCACACATCCGTAAAAACAACTCGGGCTGGTTTAGTGACACTCTTACGCTACTGAAGCAAGAACGCAAAAGAGCTGAAGGAGCCTGGAGAAGAAACCCAACGGAGGAAAACCACACAAACTACAAAGCACTCACTAAGAAATATCACAAAGCAATTTTTAAAGCAAAAAAGGAACATTTCTCAAACACCATAAAAAAAGCCCTAAACCGGCCTCGTGAACTCTTCAAACTAGTCACTCGGACCATGAACCCTACCTGTCTAGAGCCTCCAGCAAACGAAACCCAAGAATTCTGCAATGAGCTATCGGATTTTTTTATCGACAAAATCGAAAATATTCGGGAAATAATTCAACAGAAAAAAACAACCAACTTCACACAGCCAAAGCAAACAGAGAAAATCAATACGAACATTATACAACTAGCAAAATTTTCGTTGGTCCCGATCACCATTGACACCACCAAAAACATCATCAGAAGCCTCAGAGACACTACATCGTCAAATGACATAATTCCCACAAAACTCCTGAAAGAATGTACCGACATTTTAGCTCCTACCATTACACACATCGTAAATCTATCATTCAAAGAAGGTTTGGTCCCGAACTCCCTCAAGCAAGGTATAATCAAACCCCTCCTAAAGAAACACAATCTTGACCCTAAGGACCCAAATTACCGCAGACCGGTAACAAGCCTCAACACCATTTCCAAGATCATGGAGAAAGCGGTAGTACAACAGCTACAAGGCCATTTGGACACTTACAAACTCTTGGATCCACTACAATCAGGCTTCCGCCCAGGCCATGGCACAGAAACTGCACTTCTCAAAATATGGGATGACGTCCTCGAAGCCGCAGATGACGGAGAATCATGTCTCCTGGTGCTGCTGGACCTCAGTGCAGCGTTCGACACAGTAGACCACAAAACTCTACTCATTCGTCTTAAAGAAGTAGCAGGAGTCGCAGACCCTGACCTTCCTTGGTTCGCTTCCTTTCTTGAGAATCGTTCTCAGACAGTGAAATTAGGTGCCTTCACCTCTGAAACTCGCACAATTTCTTGCGGAGTCCCTCAAGGATCACCACTGTCACCCCTTCTCTTTAACATCTACCTCCGCCCACTCCTAAAAATCATTAGCAAACAGGACTTATGCTACCACTCATACGCGGACGACACCCAACTCTACTTTCGTATCACTGGAAAAAAAGACCAATATCACGGATTGGAAAAGTGCCTCACATTGATCGATGATTGGATGACTGAGAGTTCACTTAAACTCAACGGATCCAAAACAGAACTGCTTCTCCTCCACGCTAACCGAAAGACAAAAACTAAAACCTCTTGGACACCACCCACCATTCTCGGACAGACCATCACCCCGAGCACCAGTCAAAAGTCTCGGAGTCATCTTTGACTCGGAGATGTCGATGGACGCTCAAATAGGATCAGTAATCAGCGGATCTCATTATCTCCTCCGCCTGCTGCGTAGACTCATTCCCTTCATCCCAGAAGAGGACACAGCAGTAGTAGTTGGATCAATTATCAACTCCCAACTCGACTACGCAAACTCCCTCTACCTCGGACTACCCAAATACCAAATGTCACGCCTACAAGTCGTCCAGAACACGACAGCCAGACTGATAACAGGAAAAAAAACCTGGGAATCCATCACCCCTGCACTGAGGACCCTTCATTGGTTAGCCGTAAAGGATCGGGTCACATTCAAGACCCTCTGCCTCACCCACAAGTGCACACAAGGAATCGCTCCGCAATATTTATGCGAGAGGATAAAGCATTACACCCCCAAACGCACTCTCCGATCAACAAACCAAAACCTCCTTCACATCCCCAAATTTCGCTACAAATCAAAGGGAGAACGAAGATTTGCAGTCCAAGGACCACGGCTATGAAACGCGCTACCCACGGATATTCGTATGGAAGAAAACCATCGGGCCTTTAGGAAAAAACTTAAGACCCACCTCTTCTGATGGATCATGAAGCTACTGGATGCTAAGCGCCTTGAGGCGATTTAGTTCGCATTTGTTAGCGCTATACAAGTTTTTCACTCACTCACTCACTCAACCTCCCCCCATTCTATCCAGTCCTTCTTTATCCTTTTATCCCTCTGCTCTCCCTATGTCTTGTATTCTGGGGTCTAATTTTGGATGGCCTTATAATATAATATTGGTTCTATGTTGAACGGGTTCATTATGGTTGGCTCTGTGCATTTTGAAATATGTTAGGAATATGATGTGTTTATCTATATATGTATCCACATTATGCACAGTCTGTTTATGTTGACCCCATTTGTTGCTTATGACCGTTCTTATTTGCTATTCTTAAAAGCACTTTTATTTTTTCGGTACTTCTTTGGTTGTTTATTTTTGTACCAATTTATCAAATCTTAAGCATCTGAAAGTATTATGTGCCTGCAATGTATCCACCCAGTTGTCACTGTTTATGGCCCACTCAGGTTCTGTGGGACTCGCTTGTTTGGTGAGGTTGTTTGTCTCTCTCTATCTTATAGTTCCTGCCATATGTCGATTGGCCTCTAGCGAGCTTCAAGGTGTACTGGTACTCAGTCTGAGTCCATTGCACTATGGATGACGTGTCACGGGGCGCTGCATGTTTACGCCAGCATGCTGCATGGCGCCGCTGCGTGATGTCACGGATGGGCGCCGTTCGCGGTGCACCTAATGCAGGGGATACATACACATCGCTGTTGCAGACACCCTGGGATCAAAGATGTCAACCCAGGCGTCTGCAATTACATCCTATTAGGCAGTGTGTTTATATATTACCAGGGCTCCATCCGTCAGTCTCTCTTTCACCCGGCAGATGGAAGGAGCCACACTATTTCATTTCATGCGCAAGGTCAGTCTTTTTGGACATAGGAGCTTTACAGCTCTGTTAGTATTGGATTGTGATCCCTACACCGCCATTCATGCAGTAGTTTGGTATCGCACCATGTACCATCATATTATACAGGCTCTTTTATAATAATATTTTTTATGTAGCTAATAGGCTCTTTTGCACCGCTATTTTTAGATTACATGAGGACCTGAGCCTGAGGATAGACCTCTTTGCATTTGGCTGATGCTTTTTGGACACAAAGACTGAGACGTTGTCTATTACTGACACAACACACCCTTGGATGACAAATATCCCTTATTTTTTGAAGTCCCTGCAAATCTGAGTATAGCGCACCCACCCCAGACTTTACCTGCTTTTCTTAGTTTGGCTCCTCCGCAGGAAAGACTACAAGCCCGTACCCTCCTGGATGGGGAGGTTGAGCAGTGTTAGTTTTCTCGGGCCTGCCTGCGACGGGTGTTAGAATCCTCCCGAGATGACCTCGCTTCTGACTTGGCCAGAAACAAGTCCTTAATTCTCCCCAGTAAAGTAACTGTCCACACCAACTGAAAGTCCAACTTCTGTATTTATTTCACATGGATAATAAATAGTCCCTTTAAGAGCAGACAGGTTGAGATGAGACACAGGTCAGATAAGGTGGGAAGGAGGTCCAGGCACAAACTTAATCTTGGTTCTCTTAGCCCTCGTACACACGGCCGAGATTCTCGTTGAAAAAAACATGTCGTTTTTTTCGACGAGATTCTTGGACAAGAAACTTGTCCCGGCCGAGTGTACACACGCTCGTTTCAAAGAACCCGCGGTTCTTTGAATGGATCGTACGCGGTGACGTCATCGACTACGACGAGCATGCGCTCGTCACATTCGATGCCGTCGCCGCCATCTTGGTATACCCTACGTATGCCTAGGAAGCTACCTTTCTGGCCATGCTTTATCTGCTTCAGACATAGGTTGCAAACAGCAACAGTGCTATCTGCTGCACACGTGTCGAAAAAGGCCCACACCAAAAATGTAACTTTAAAAATTCAGCGGGGAGTTAGCAGCACCCTGCACCTGCGGAGATCTGCAGTGGGATGCAAAAGGGTGGCTTCCCTTAAGCTGCACCCTAGAGGACATCCTGCCTTGTTGGAGTTGTGCCTCCTCCTCCTCTTCTCTTCTCTCAGGCACCCAAGTACAGTCAGTGACCTCATCATCCCTCCCTACTCGTCACTGGAGCAAACTTGGCAGTATGCTGCAGCTGGGGGAACATGACTGCCAGTTTCTTGTCCTTCTGTGGCACCCCCTGTCTCTAGGCTCACGTTACTCCCTTCCTCAACCTGTGAACCAACATCGGAGCCTTCAAATCGCTGCACATCCTCCAGCAGCATGTAATCGACAATGTGGTCGAATAATTCTGGGTACTCCTCCGTGCATGATGGTAGGGGTACAGAAGGGGATGATAGAATTGTAATCACTCTAATATTCTCTATGACACAATCCCACAGTAAGGCACACAGTAATGGCATAGAACAGTAAATGACACTGACAACCAATATGCTTAACTCTATAATTTTACTGTTGGTTAAGGATAAAGTGATAAAACAGTATGCAATGTCACATGCAGAGCCCTGCAATATGGGTATATTTTTTAAAACATTAAACGTTCAGCAATATGATAGACAGTTTAACAGACCCCGCTGCAGCTATCCTCCCTCGTGAGCAAAATGGCGCCCAGCAATGTCCTATACTACCCAGTCAGGCCTGACTATGATTTGGGTATAGTTCTGTGGAAGAAATATTCGCTAGCAAAACACGGTGGTTCACTTTCAGGAACAATTGTAATCCAACAAATAAATAATGATCGGTAACTTTGTAATGCCAGGGAGACTAGTAACTCAGTTCAGCAAATAGTCTCCCCAGAGTGTAACTGCAATCACTGTGATGGCCCTGAATAAAGTTAATGGGCCTAAAGATATTGTATTGTAGCTCAGAGCAGGTGCTCTCTCACCCGACCGGACTAGTTCTTGTCCGTTACTTCCGTTACTGTGACTCACTTCACAGTGTCCACGACAACCGGGTCTTCGGTCCTCCTGATGACAGCACTCAGCAACAGGATCAGACGCTCCGCAGGCTCCTCGGTGGAGTGGAAGGCTCTTTGGAAAAGCACAAGGCCCAGGCTTCAGGCCTTGTACACACAGCAGATCAGCACAGGGATCCTCTTGCTGGGAGGGCGGTATCCAAAGAGAGAGAAACTGGGGCCCGCCTCCCTCTTATAAAGTCCACCCCAGCAGTCTTTGCACGGGGCAATGCACCCTGGGTGCCTCAAGGTGTACTGGGTAGTGTAGTCTCTGGGGAATTAAAGGGCAATACCCCGCTACATATATATATATATATATATATGTAGTGCCCCTCCCAATATTTGGGGTCGCTATGTACTAATTTAGGGGTAGTCTGAGCCAATAGTTAGGCTCAGACCAATTACAATTTCAATTAATTGTGGCTATCTCTCGCATCAGTGGACTATTTTGTATGTGATTGGAAAGTCAGCCATGGAAGAAATTGAACTGTGTTACTGTACTCTGAGAGAGGAAAAAGGGGTTAAGGGGCACAGAACTGTGGTTTTTCCAACTGCGTGGTTCGTGGGCGTGTCCAGAAAAAGAAAAGCCCGCAAGCTACGTGCAGGAAGAAGAAAAGGGGAGGAGTTCCCACCACTTGTGTGTTGCACGTGGGTACATTGGCGCCAAGAGACAGAGAGAGTTGGATCGAGTAAGCAGCAACATGTCCACTTTTCCAGGTACTTCAGCTTTGTCGGGACCCCGGATGTTCCCGATGTCTTCCACTATGGACATTGCCCCAATCACAGCCCCACTCATGGATACGGGAATCCGGCTCAAGCCCCGGGGCCGCTTCACTCTGTACACCTGCCGAGATGCGGAGGTTCTGGGCATGCTCTGTCCCAAATGCCACGGACTGGCTGTGCAACTGCGCCCGTTCGGAAGATGTGCATCCTGTGGAGAGTTCCTATTTGAGGTGGACCAGCCCACCGAGAAGCCCTGGGTCTACCGGGTCAACTGCATCACAGGCATCGTTACTTCTGAGGAAGATGCCTGCAGTCCCACAGCCAGGCCCACGTGCACCGCATCGACTGCCAAGGATGTGGCCAACGAGGATGTCTCAGCTGCTGCAGAGCTGACGGCGGACACCGCAGCGGATGCTGCCTCCGCTACTACAGAGGAACATATCCCGAAAAGCAAAAAGTGGAATATGTTAAGGCCTCCCGCGGCCGCGGTCAAAGCCTGCCCCAAGAGCGGGAGGATGCCTGAGAAGTCCGCGCCAGGTGACGGTAAGGAGGCTGGGGAAAATGTGTCTGTGTCTACCCCCAACTACTTGCCCGCTGAAGAGTATGACACCTCAGACTTGGACTCATCATCCGATGTTGGAGACGATGTCAAAATCGATGAGATTTTCATAAAGAAGGGATGGGACAATTTGAAGACTGTTGCCCCGGCCTGCAGTGTGAAAGAGGGATCGCCCATGAGTTCGGGGAGTACTACATCCCATGTGGAAGTCCCTATTAAAGTCCTTGCCATAACAGAGGGTGTTGTACCAGGCCCAAGTGAGAGACTCTTACCGGGGACTGATACAGCTTTAGTCCCAAGATCTCCGGATTCTATTGTATTGCCAGGAGCAGGGGACCGTGCAACTATCCCCAAACTTGCTCTCTTGCAGCGGCTCCTCAATAAAATAGTGGCTGAGAAATATGGCTGGGAATACCCCTATGTACCCAGGAAACTATTGTACAAGATTGAGGCACATCGTTAAAGGTGGTACGGGGAGGCCATCTGGAACTACCTCAAAGTGCCCAGGCCCTATAGGTATCTTGCTTGCTCAGCTGCCACTACCGAGCGTTTTACGTGTTGCCGCCGGGACTGGAACTATGGTCGGCACATTCATGCCGATCGTGTTGTGATCTGTTGTCCAGGGCGGGACGATGTTACTTACTCTCCCGGATCCAAAGTTTTACTTGTGAGACTTCTTGAGACAGGAACTTGTTTTCTACTGTTATTAATCCTGTCCGTTCATGGGTAAACCTTGCCCAGATCCAGGTGACTTTGCCCCGCTGCTACGGAAGACGTCTACTCTAAAGAGGAAAACCGGAGAGCTTATTGTTTTTTTTTTTTCTCTCTCTCTCCAAAAGAAAGTGACTGTTTTTCTCTAAATTGAACTTGGGGTGGACAGATAGGAGTTCATGGTGAAAAGACTCTGTGGTCAAGAGTGAAGTGTATAGAGTAATGTTACAGTCCCATGCGCAACTTGTACAGAACGTTGGGGCCCCGTCAACACTAGGTGGCGGTGGTCTGCTAGATAAATGATTAATATTGGAACTAAACGTACTTAGAATTTCTTCTTATATATTTTTTTATTATGCTAGGCTTAGCTTAATTAACTTTTTGGAAGGAAATTATTCCCTCCCGGGGGAGTAGTCTTCTTCTCCTGTAGAATAGAGTGTGAGTAATGGATAGGATGTTTATTTTCCCCATGTATGTTGTTTGTGATGATTTTTTTTGCAGGTATGAGAACGGCTATCAACACCACTGGAGAATGGGGTGGGACAGATAGTTAGTGATGGGTGGTATGTGAATTAAAAATTTGACATTTGAGATTGTAATGTCATTTGTTTGTTTTCTCCCTTCTTTCCTTTTCCCTCCTCCCTTCCCAAATTGTTGGTTTAGGCACTTATTCAAAATGTTATTACTATTATTGTACATAGTTGTTTGGAGAATCAACAGCCTTCAGGATTGAAGGGTTTGATTCCCCCAGCCACTGGGGACAGTGTCTTTTTCAGGAGTGGGTGTGTGTAGCGCCCCTCAAAATATTTGGGGTCGCTATGTACAAATTTAGGGGTAGTCTGAGCCAATAGGCTCAGACCAACTACAATTTCAATTATTTGCTTCTGCTCTGGGTGTGATGCTGCCTGGCAGTACAGTTCCCTGTTGCCTGTAGGTGGCACTGTCACTGCTGGCTCAGGTTGAACCACAGGGGGTATCACAGCACCATTGGGTGTCCTTTCTCGGCAGCCGTGCAGTGGAAGTGGTTGACCCACTGTGCATGCTGGGAGAGGGTACATAAGGGGCAGACGCCATTAGGCGTGAGGTATTCCAGGGGACCCCTTGGTCCTGGAGGACGTTCGGCACATACCCCACCTCTTGTGGCACTCATGGCCAGGGGTGCGTGCGTTTGTTTCAGTCCCGGGCATCTTTAGCCTGAGGCTGCATCACTACTTGGTGGGCCCAGCTCGGCTGGCTAGGGCCTACACCTCACAGAGGGATCCCAGGCTGTCCATCAGAAGGGGGCCCAACTTTAGGAAAGGAGTTCCAGGGGAAGATCGATCCCATCAAAGATAGCGACGAGACTGCTGTCTCGGGGAGAGGTCTGGAGGCCTACCTAAAGAGGGATCTATCATCATTAATACAAGCCCTGCAACACCCTAAAGGTTTCTCTCATTGTTGCTTGGCTGGGAAGTTTGGGACTGAATAATCCTGTGGCAGAGGATTCCCAATCGCATCCCCATTTCATAAAGGACAGATTGATTCGTGCTCTACTCCGGCTGCTAGGACCTATCTAAAGAGGGACTATCCGGGTAAGCAATACCCACTCAGGCTTAAGTGGCGACGAAAGTGTTCTCTAAGTGTTGCATGCCTGAACCTTCCCCATCTCTGTCGTTTCTACTCTCTCTCTCTTCCAAGTTTTACCTCAAGAGAATAATAAAACCTTGTTGCTCGGGTTTTACTCATGTGTGGACATTGGCCTTATTACAAAGAGACTTTCTTCCCCAGACAATGGAGGCCAGGGACCCACTCTGGAGAGGTAACTCGCCGCAAGACCCAAAAACATTAACACCGCTCGCGCCTCTCTCTACACAAAAAGAAGGGGGGATACCGGGCAAGTAGCAGGTGTGCCCTGACTGCAGAGATGGCAGAAAATCAGAAACAGGGTGGTGTGTGCTACACATATATATATATATATATATATATATATATATATTGTAAAGTTCGGGGAACCAGCTAGATCGCAGGACACAGGCTTTTTCAATCAAAAAGGAGGTTTATTAAGCTTAAACAGCAGCAAAAACAAAAGAAATAACAGTCTCACCGACTTGTAGAGCTTAGAACTGCTATCGCACTTAAACAGTCCTTAGTTTATGTTGCAGGTAAGTTCCCCAGCTAGCAGGCATCCAGGCAGGACAATGCCATGTTCTTTCACAGCTTTTCACAGATTTCACAGCTTTTCACTGTCCACCATTCACCATCCACAGTCTCCACTATACTCCTCCACACACACCTACAACTTCCTGTCTTGTTTTAAACCACTTCCTTGGACAGGTGCGTTAACCCTTTCTGTTCTCTTAAAGAGACCACAGTCCAAACAGAGGGGAAATATAGCATCCTTCCAGGACCCAGCCACGGCGTCCTGTACAATATATATATATATATATATATATATATATATATATATATATATATATATATATATATATATATTGTGGGATGGGGGTGTTTAGCTCAAGTGAATAGATGAATTTTCATGCAGTGAGTCCATATCAGACAGGCGTTCTAGTTAAGGGCCTGGTAGCCCATGTTTATTAAAACAGAAAAAAAACAAAAGCAAAATGTCCATTCGGATTCCCACGCAGGGGTTTAAACTTCATTCAGCACATAAATGAAAACATACCAAGCCACCTGCCTCTTGTCAGCAGTTCCTCTGCTTGCTTTCAAATAGAAACGATTCTTTCCAGCTCCCTGGACTCACTGGCTTCCTCAGTCTCCCCGACTCTCAAGGCTGGCCAGCCTTTCCCAGTCCCTGGGCAAAGAATCCCCTTTACATGGGCTGCAGTCTCCCACAGGGCAGATCGCTCTCAAGACATAGGTCTGTCTTCACTTAGCAGTAGCAAGTTGCTCAGCGCCCCAGAACCGGACCTCAAGAGCGGGAGGATGCCTGAGAAGTCCGCGCCAGGTGACGGTAAGGAGGCTGGGGAAAATGTGTCTGTGTCTACCCCCAACTACTTGCCCGCTGAAGAGTATGACACCTCAGACTTGGACTCATCATCCGATGTTGGAGACGATGTCGAAATCGATGAGATTTTCATAAAGAAGGGATGGGACAATTTGAAGACTGTTGCCCCGGCCTGCAGTGTGAAAGAGGGATCGCCCATGAGTTCGGGGAGTACTACATCCCATGTGGAAGTCCCTATTAAAGTCCTTGCCATAACAGAGGGTGTTGTACCAGGCCCAAGTGAGAGACTCTTACCGGGGACTGATACAGCTTTAGTCCCAAGATCTCCGGATTCTATTGTATTGCCAGGAGCAGGGGACCGTGCAACTATCCCCAAACTTGCTCTCTTGCAGCGGCTCCTCAATAAAATAGTGGCTGAGAAATATGGCTGGGAATACCCCTATGTACCCAGGAAACTATTGTACAAGATTGAGGCACATCGTTAAAGGTGGTACGGGGAGGCCATCTGGAACTACCTCAAAGTGCCCAGGCCCTATAGGTATCTTGCTTGCTCAGCTGCCACTACCGAGCGTTTTACGTGTTGCCGCCGGGACTGGAACTATGGTCGGCACATTCATGCCGATCGTGTTGTGATCTGTTGTCCAGGGCGGGACGATGTTACTTACTCTCCCGGATCCAAAGTTTTACTTGTGAGACTTCTTGAGACAGGAACTTGTTTTCTACTGTTATTAATCCTGTCCGTTCATGGGTAAACCTTGCCCAGATCCAGGTGACTTTGCCCCGCTGCTACGGAAGACGTCTACTCTAAAGAGGAAAACCGGAGAGCTTGTTGTTTTTTTTTTTCAAATAGAAACGATTCTTTCCAGCTCCCTGGACTCACTGGCTTCCTCAGTCTCCCCGACTCTCAAGGCTGGCCAGCCTTTCCCAGTCCCTGGGCAAAGAATCCCCTTTACATGGGCTGCAGTCTCCCACAGGGCAGATCGCTCTCAAGACAAAGGTCTGTCTTCACTTAGCAGTAGCAAGTTGCTCACTCTCCACCATCCTCCACCTTCTGCTCTCACCAGCCCCTCATTATATTATACACCTGGGCACACACCCTGCTGGCTGTCCACAAGACCCGGACACAGGGTTGGAGATCCCATCCCACCCAAGTCTCTGCGGGATCTCCAAACTACACAGCCCCATCCGAACTTAGCAAAACCCGGAGAAAGCTGCCAAAACAGTTTTCTCAATTTCCAAGCTATGCTCTGTAGTTCTGCAGTCTGCTGACATGCAGACTCTGTGTCCGTTTTTGCTCCCTTTCCATAGGGACAGGGACTCTCACTATCACATATCCCCCCCTTTGTTTCGATCCGCAGGGAGGAACACCAGCACACGTCATCAGGGTTGGGACACCTCTGTGCCGGCTGTCAGCCGCGTAGGCCCAACGCTTTTGTTCTGCCCATATAGTCATAGTAATATGTGCTATGTGCTGTTACAGATTATACTGCAATGTTGGTTTGACATTGTTGCCATCTAGTGGCCAGAGTTAGTTATTATTTTGTCAGAGGAAAAGGAATTTCTTCACAGTTAAGGCAGTAACCTTTAACCTGGAACTGTATTTCCTTCATTTCATGTCTGCTCTCTGATCCAAGCAGACTGCATGTAGAAGAGCTCCTGTCTATTCTTGGACTAATGGTGGAATTGTCTGTGAGTACTTTCACTGGTAGAGTGAGGCTGCTGTATAATGTTTTAATGTACTGACACATATGTTTGTTTATGCTTATGTTGTAGTTTTACAAAGTTATTCGGAAAAAGAATACATACAGATTTGATGTCTCCCGTTTCTTGACTTCTGAATTATTGTTAAGCTGTCTGACTAGTGTTATACAACAGTTCAATAACGCGAAGCAGAACAGTAAAAAGACAACCACGTGGCAGTCTGGGATAAACTGAGACGCCATCAGTACAGCATGAGTCTAAGATCAGGAACAAAGTACCAGGCTGATGACACGCTATCGCCAACACAGCAAGACAGGGTGAACATTCCCAGTGCCCAGCAAGAGGATGCACAATCGCATGTGTCCAGATCTTCACGGGCTAGCAAGATGTCCTCAGCAAGTTCCTCAGCAGTTAAAGCTCGTGCCAAGGCAGAAGCTGCCCGCATCCAGCTACAGTACGCAGAAAAAGAAGCCATGATGATGCGGGAGTTAGCAGAAAAGAAAGCTACCATAGCACAAGAAGAAGCAAAATTGCTCATCCTGAAGCGACAGACCGCTGCTGAAGCTGAGGCCGCTGCCTACATGGGAACTAGTCGGTCAGGAAGTGAAAAATCGTAAAAAGACCCAGAGGTTCCAGAAAAACCTCTATCCTCTACAGATCGTACAAGTAAGTACATCCAGAACCTTACTGATGCGCATGTGAAGGAAAAGCCTCTTAAACCTGAAGCAAAGGAATTCAGGCCGAGATCAACATGCCCCCTGAGCAGGCCCAATCAACCACATGAGGTCAGCGGCTGCCAGCAAATCAAGAGGGAAGCACCAGAAACCCCTAAGAACAAAAAACAAGTGTTCCCATCACCTCAACATATAGATTACATGGGCGAACAACAATGTGCAGTGGATGTCACCAAATATCTCATCCGCAAAGAAATGATTAGCTCAGGCTTTCTCCAATTTGATGACTGTCCTGAAAACTATTTGGCATGGAAATCCTCCTTTCTGAATGCAACTGAAGGTCTGAACTTTTCATCAGCAGACATACTTAATTTGATGATAAAATGGCTCGGTACCGAGTCAGCAGAGCATGCTAAGAGGATGAGAAGAGCAAACCTGTTCAACCCTGCAGCAGGACTCAATATGATCTGGAAAAGACTAGAAGAAACGTATGGATCCCCTGAGGTAATAGAAGGAGCACTGTTGAAAAAACTTGAAGTCTTTCCCAAGGTGGGCTACAGAGACAATGTGCGTCTACAAGAACTAAGTGATCTTCTATTGGAGATAGAATATGCCAAAGAGGATGGCTACTTGCCAGGACTTTCATATCTAGATACAGCTAGAGGCACCAATCCCATAGTAGAGAAACTACCCTCAAATCTGCAAGACAAGTGGATGTCTGTGGGAGGTAAATTCAAAGAAGATTATGGTGTTGCTTTCCCCCCTTTCTCTGTGTTTTCTAGATTTGTCCGACAGCAAGCGAAAATCTGAAGTGATCCTAGTTTCGCCTTCACCAGCAGTGGCAATCAATCGCACAGACCTGAGAAACCTCACAGACCTCACGGTAGGACTTCTGTATCCACACACAAAACAACTGTACCTTCAGAAGTCACAGACTATCAAAGCATCCACAAGGTACACACCATAGAAAACCCTGATAGACATTGCCCGATACACAAAAAAACACATCCACTAAAGAAATGCAAAGGCTTTAGAAGCAAACCCATTGCAGAGCGGATGTCCTTCCTTAAACAGAACGGCATCTGTTTCAAGTGTTGCGGATCCACTTATCACATTGCCAAAGACTGCAAAATACAAGTAGAATGTACAGAATGTGGCAGTGAGAGACATATAGCAGCTCTACACCCAGGTCCTGCTCATGTCTCACTAGAGACTGTAGAACCCGGGAAAGATCAGGGCAGGGAGCAACAAGAGACCCCACTCTCCTCAGTGATGTCTAATTGCACTAAAGTATGTGGACAAGGCAAGAGTGCACGTTCATGCTCGAAAATCTGTTTAGTGACTGTGTATCCCACTGGCAAGAGAGAAAGGGCAATGAAAATGTTTGCAGTGCTAGATGAACAGAGCAACAGATCCCTTGCAAAGCCAGAATTGTTTGATATCTTTAATCTTAAAGCAAGTGCGGTTCCATACACTCTAAGGACATGTGCGGGGACAATTGATACCACAGGGAGAAGAGCTTCCAACTTTACCATTGAATCCTGCAATAAGAAAGTACAGCTCCCACTTCCTACCCTAATAGAGTGTGGCATGATACCTGACGACAAAACTGAGATTCCCTCTCCAGAAGTAGCCCAACACCACCCTCACCTCCGCTCAATTGCTCACCTTATCCCAGCTGTTGAGCCAGATGTTTCAATTCTACTACTTCTTGGGAGAGACATCCTTCAGGTACACAAGGTGCGCCAGAAAATCAATGGACCTTATAATGCCCCCTATGCACAGAGACTGGACCTGGGGTGGGTCATTGTAGGAGAAGTTTGCCTGGGAACAGTGCACCAGCCTGACAATATCAGCACTTTGAAGACGTCTGTGTTAACAAATGGACGCACATCTCTTCTCAGTCCCTGTCACAACAGCTTTGTTGTCAAGGAAAGCTTTGATAGGTCAACACAACTCTTGGACTCTACTACACTATGTGGTGAAGAAGAAGTCAATTCCAACATTGAGACAGACAATCTAGGGATTACAGTGTTCCTGAAAACTAAAGATGACGATAAACAGGCCCTCTCTATAGAGGATCAGACCTTCTTGCAGATTATGGATAAAGAGGCTTACCAAGATGACAATCACAGTTGGGTAGCCCCTCTTCCCTTTCGCACACCAAGACGTGTTTTGCCTAGTAACAGGGAGCAAGCCATGAAGCGTCTGCATTCACTCAGCAAAACTCTGCAGAGAAGGCCAGAAGTGAAAAGAGATTTCACTGAATTCATTAAAGGGATGCTAGACAACAATCACGCTGAAGTGGCAGGACCACTTGAAGCAGACAGGGAACACTGGTATCTACCAATGTTCGGTGTTTACCATCCACACAAACTCAACCAAATAAGAATAGTTTTTGATTCCAGCGCAGAGTATAAAGGAGTCTCTTTAAATGATGTATTGTTGAGTGGCCCTGACCTAAACAATACTTTGCTAGGTGTCCTCATGCGTTTCAGAAAAGAGCCCGTTGCCTTCACAGCAGATGTGCAACAAATGTTTTATTGCTTTCTTGTAAGAGAAGATCACAGAGACTTTCTACGTTTTCTCTGGTACAAAGACCATGACATAGACAAAGAAATTGTCGAGTACAGAATGAAAGTACACGTATTTGGTAATAGCCCTTCTCCTGCTGTCGCTATATACTGCATGCAAAAGGCTGCTCAGAAAAATGCAGAGTGCTATGGACAAGAGGCCAAACATTTTGTATTGAGACATTTTTATGTAGATGATGGACTCGCTTCTACTAGCACACCTGAAGAGGCAATTTCTATCCTTAGTAAAGCAAAGCAAATGCTGGCAGAATTCAACCTGCGTCTTCATAAAATCGCTTCCAACAGCCAAAAAGTAATGGAAGCCTTCCCTGTAGCAGACTGGGCTAAAGACCTTAAAGATCTTTGCTTGAGTACAGACACCCTTCCCCTGCAGAAAAGCCTAGGCCTAAGTTGGGATCTAGAAACGGATAGTTTCGTTTTCAGAGTTTCCTCAGGAGAAAAGCCTTTTACACGTAGAGGCATTCTATCCACCGTAAATAGCCTTTATGATCCCCTAGGATTTGTATCACCTGTAACAATAAGAGGCAAGGTCTTAGTTCGAGAACTGTCATCTGGAAAAAGTGAATGGGATGCATTGCTTCCACAAGAGAGACTAAGTGAGTGGGTTCAATGGACAGAATCCTTGCAAGCATTAGAGCACCTAAAGATAGACCGATGCTATGTGCCAAAGTCTTTATCATCAGCTTGCAGGAAAGAACTGTGCATCTTCTCAGACGCATCTACCACAGCTATAGGTGCAGTAGCCTACTTGAAATTAATTGATGCAGAAAATGTGTGTCATGTTGGATTCGTCATGGGAAAGTCCAAATTAAGCCCCAAACCAGCCCACACTATTCCTCGTTTAGAGTTGTGTGCTGCTGTGCTAGCAGTTGAAATGTCTGAGCTAATCACAGATGAACTAGACACTGACTTTGATGCTGTAAAATTCTTCACTGATAGCAAGACCGTCCTAGGATACATTTGCAGCACCACTAGGAGGTTCCATCTGTATGTCTCCAATAGGGTGAATAGAATCAGGCAATCTTCACACCCAGACCAGTGGTTCTATGTATCTACAGAGCAAAACCCTGCAGATTATGCCACTAGACCTACTCAAGCAGCATGCCTTCAGAACTCTATATGGTTCTCAGGCCCATCCTTCCTGTACCAACCACACTGTGAGCAAATAGACACTGCTAATGCTTATCCACTCATAGAGCCCGAAGCTGACCCCGAAATCAGATCGGAAATTACGAGTTTCAGCACCAAAGCTTCTGAAGCCACACTTCACCCACATTGCTTTGATATGTTTTCTTGCTGGAAGATACTAGTTAAGACCCTAGCCAGACTCATCCATGTCGCTAAAACTTTCCGGATAGAAACCAACAGCGATCAAGTCAGAAGGTGGGAAAGTTTCCATGAACAGGTCAATCTAGTAGAGCTGGCTCAGGCAATGTCTGTTATAATTTCTTCTGTTCAAAACAAACATGTCCAGAAGGAAATTGACAGCATCAAAAAACAAAAGACGTTCCCAAAACAAAGCCATCTTAGGAAGCTTAGTCCTTTTCTAGACAAGAATGGGTTGTTGAGAGTAGGTGGACGTTTGTCTCTTGCTAAAATTTCAGAGGAAGAGAAACAGCCTGTCATCATACCTTATGATCACCACATTGCAGCACTGCTTGTTAGGTACTATCACGAACAAGTAGTTCACCAAGGGCGACACATCACAGAAGGTGCAATTAGATCCGCAGGTTTCTGGATTCTTGGTGGCAAATGCTTGGTATCAGCTGCTATACACAAATGTGTCATCTGTCGCAAGCTGCGGGGACGATTACAAAATCAAAGGATGGCAGAGCTACCAGAGGACAGAGTAATTGCTCAACCACCTTTCACCAATGTGGGCTTAGATGTATTTGGTCCATGGTCTGTTTTAACCCGTCGCACTAGAGGAGGCAGTGCAGACAGTAAACGATGGGCAGTCCTTTTTACTTGTTTGTCTACCCGAGCTGTACACATAGAGCTACTTGAAGCCATGTCAACATCAAGCTTTATTAACGCTTTGAGGAGATTCTTCTCAATTCGTGGCCCAGCAAAACTGCTCCGTTCTGACAGAGGAACAAACTTTGTGGGAGCCTGCAAAGAACTTAACATTTGTGACAGTGTATCACAATTGCAAGACTTTCTCCAAGACAGAGGATGTACATGGGTCTTTAATCCTCCACACTCCTCACATATGGGTGGTGTCTGGGAGAGACTTATAGGTATTGCTAGACGAATCTTGGATGCTATGTTGCTACAAACCAAACCTGCTCACTTGACCCATGAGACTTTAAGCACCTTTATGGCAGAGGTTTCAGCTATTATGAATGCCAGTCCTATAGTTCCTGTGTCCTCAGACCCAGATACTCCTATGGTCCTTACCCCAGCAATGTTGTTGACTCAAAAGGTGAACTCTTTGTCTGCCCCATCTGGAACCATAAGTACAACACAAGTTCATGCAAAACAATGGAAGCAAGTACAATGCTTGGCAGACACCTTTTGGAAAAGATGGAAGAGGGAGTATCTGTCAAATTTGCAACGCCGCAGGAAATGGACTGAGGATCGCCCAAATGTAAAAGTGGGTGATGTTGTTCTGTTAAAGGACAACCAAGAGAGCAGAAATGAGTGGCCCGTAGGACTTATTGTCAATGCTCTACCAAGCAGAGATGGAAAGGTCAGAAAGGTGGAGGTCAAGGTTGTGAAAAATGAGACCACCAGAATTTATCTCAGACCTGTAACTGACATTATAGTTTTGATCTCGGACTAGCTAGGATTCCATTTTCTTGTTTATATGGTTTTTCTGCATAGCAGGGGTATTTATGTAATGACATAATAAATTATGCCAGGCAGGGAGTGTTCTGCCCATATAGTCATAGTATTATGTGCTATGTGCTGTTACAGATTATACTGCAATGTTGGTTTGACATTGTTGCCATCTAGTGGCCAGAGTTAGTTATTATTTTGTCAGAGGAAAAGGAATTCCTTCACAGTTAAGGCAGTAACCTTTAACCTGGAACTGTATTTCCTTCATTTCATATCTGCTCTCTGATCCAAGCAGACTGCATGTAGAAGAGCTCCTGTCTATTCTTGGACTAATGGTGGAATTGTCTGTGAGTACTTTCACTGGTAGAGTGAGGCTGCTGTATAATGTTTTAATGTACTGACACATATGTTTGTTTATGCTTATGTTGTAGTTTTACAAAGTTATTCGGAAAAAGAATACATACAGATTTGATGTCTCCCGTTTCTTGACTTCTGAATTATTGTTAAGCTGTCTGACTAGTGTTATACAACAGTTCAATAACGCAAAGCAGAACAGCTTTTTTCAGGTGCTCTTCCAGGTAAGTCCTACCCTGACTCTCCACGGGATCCCACTCGTTTCTATCCTACGCTTTCTCCCTCTTCTGGGGCTCCTGGGCTTATTTGCTTTTCTCGGGGGACCTCTGCCTTCCCTGATACCCTCACTTTCTTGATATAGAGGACCTGTCCCTAACACTTCGCCTAATGGGGAACCACCTTTTCCTTCACCGATACCAGTTTTTCCCATCACAACAGGTTTTTTTGGTTTAACAACTTTTCTGAGATTACCCACGGCAATTAAACCCTTGTTAGCAGTACCAACCAGTGACAGATCACAAATTCTGATGTCGCCACCTCCAATACCATCAGTGCTTTCCCCTACAGTGTCTCTGGATACTTTAATTTGTACCTTTGTATGAATGACACGAAAAATCTCTGCTACTGCCACATCCATTTCGGTCCCTACCTTCGCGTGAGGTCTAGTGGGTGAGACAGTGTCTGTGCCCTCTACTGACCACTGCTCAGCCGCACTTTGGACTGCACCAGCAGAAGTTTTCCTGGTCACTGCATCATGCGGAGAGACCTCTGATGTTTTTAAATGTTCTCCTGAGCGTCTTCCATCCAAACCGGTAACTGGAAGCACCCTCTCAGAGAACCTTGAGACCATTTGCCACACTGCTAATAAATATGGTACCAACCAGTTCCTCTCGTGATTAACATCAAGCCTGGCTTGTACTACTTGGCTCCACCTACTGGTACTACGCAGTACCACCTTGTCTGACCATGGTGGAGACACCCAGGTGTACAGCAAATGTGTTTTTTGGACTTCAAGAATTTTCAACAACACATTTGTCATCTTAATGCGATCCACATCTACATACAAGACCTTTATAGGGACTTTTCCCTTATCAATGACGTGGAGGGGCTCATCCTCTGAAGCTGGGAAGGTAGGGACATTTACAGTGACCTCCACCTCACTGGCGGTATCAGTCTTCACAGCCTGGTGCTCAACTGGAGCGTTGTCAGATGTGCGTCTCACATTTACCCTCTCTGTCCCAGCATCAGCGAGCCGCTGCAGGTCATACATCACATTCCCATTTTTGCACTCACTATTTTCCAGCGGTTGGGCTGCAGATAACACAACTGCCATGCATGCGCCCTTAACTGGTCCTTCTGATTGGAGGGGGCCAATCTCTGCTGGGGCCAACATGCCCTTGGCCACTGGCCACCCTGCAATCCCACTGTTGGGCATAGCAGGTGTTATGTCCACATCTGTGTTACGTAACCTAGCCTTATCCAGCATGGCTAGCAATTGTTTGGCCCAGCTGTCCCAGTCAGTGGTACTTCCCTGACAGGTATTCTGCAGCGCTGCATCACCTGTTCCAAGAGGCACCAAAGGAACCTGGGACTCATTACCCAATACTGTACATTTGTCATCTCTATAAGCATCACATTGTACAAGCACAGTTTCACTTATTTCACATTGGGACAATGCTTTGTCACATAACGCAGGGTGCAATACTCTATTTTGACCAGATTGTTCTGGTGACGCTACCATCACATCCAGCTTTACACTACCAGCTTTAACAGGGTGAATAAATTGTTCACCAATCTGGTCACATACCAGGCGGGTGGTCTGCACCCACACACTCTCATTGTGTGTCGCAGTCCCTTCTTGTTCCCCCAGAGTAGTGCCAGAGTGGCCCTGGACAACCTCCAGTTCCAACACAGGGAGATCCCTGGAGGTTTCCACAGACAACCCTGCAGCGCTGCCTCTGGTGGTCATGGAAGACATCCTACTCCCAACCTCTTTAGTAATCATATTACTAACATTTTTCTCAAATATGACATTTCCAGAAATACATTTCTTAACCTTTAGAGGATCATCAGGACACTTAGACATACCTGTAGCTATTGTGGGTGGCCCTTTACCCACTTGAGCAGCTCCACAGCTGACCTGGGAAACCCTCCGCTCCAACACTGTGGGCTCCTGGGAGGTTTCCCTGGGCAACCCGGTAGCACCTGTCTCTGTCACTAGGGAACATGGTATATGGATTTCTTTGGTCACCCCTAGTACAGCTCTTCCAGCACTCTGCTGGATTCCACCAAGTACATACAGAGTCACCATGTCCTTTTTAGTCTTTAGTCCTGCTGCCAGTAGGGCTTTACCCTGTGCCTCCCCCCTACTCTGGGTAGCACACTGTAGCAAGTCCACCTGTACTGTGGATCTCCCCGCTGAACACACTTAAATTTCATTGGGTTCTGTCCCATAAACTGCAACAGTCTTACCAATTTCTGTAGCCGTTGTCATAGCCTTCATTTGAGTGCGTTGTCTCTCAGCTGCATATTTACTGGCCAACTCCCCCTGGTGGCCATGGGATGAAATCACAGCAGGCATCTCCCACTGTTTAGCACCCCCTGCAGACACCACAGAAAACTCCTCCTTGTTGCCAGGGGTGACTGCAAACATATTTGCAAAGGGATCTTGGCCCACAGGTAAAGAGTTCTGTTTAGCAACATTACCTCTAGGTGCACCCCAGAATATAGGGCAAGACAATATTTTGTGCCCCAGCTGGCCACATTCCAGGCATGGTACTGGACGATGAATTTCAACTCCTTGCCATCTCCTCAATGACTGTCTCTCACTCGTTGCCATGGGATACCACTCCTGAGGACAACGTTGGTCACGATCATCAGTAGGCCGACTTCGGATTACTTGATCCCTCTGTCTGGGACGCCACTGGTGACATTCTCTAGCGGGTGAGTTCCAGAATTCATCAACCTTCTGTCCAGCTTGGTTATTCCACAAACATTCCTGTGACAAGGGGCACTGGGAAATAGCATGTCCCCACTCATTACAATGCATGCAGCGCAGAGGCCTCCTTGCCTCATGCTGTGGCACCTTAGGGCTCAGGCTGCCAGGCACAATGTTCTCTTTCACTTCCACTTTAACTGGGGGTGACATGAGTAATTTACCCCAGATCACAGCGATGTCACACTCAGACGAATTCTCTGGTGTGGCTGGGGCATGTGGTGCTATACCCTCCAGCCACTGTAGCCGTTCCCTGGCTTTAGCAAGGATTGCTTCCTTTTTCTGCTTTGACTGCCCCATCCTTGCGGTCTTGCACACAGCAACTTGTAACAGTTCTTGGTGGAGAAAATGAAAAAAAAATCAGTTTGTTTCTCCTTTCACAGGTACACAACCTGCATGCAACAGTCCATCAAATAAACTTCTGCGCAATGCAGTTCGCCTGGCTGCCACACACAGCTAGCAGCAGTTCACCACAGAGAAAAAAATAATAATTGACTTTTCGTTCACAGGTACACCACCTGCAACACACAATGCCTTTTGCCTGGCTGCACTTCCATAGACACTGCAGCCAACAGTTCCTGACCTGAACTCACTATGGAGCAAGGATCCGGATTCCACCGTCTTGTGCCCGCTGAATCCACCACATGTGGGATGGGGGTGTTTAGCTCAAGTGAATAGATGCATTTTTATGCAGTGAGTCCATATCAGACAGGCGTTCTAGTTAAGGGCCTGGTAGCCCATGTTTATTAAAACAGAAAAAAAACAAAAGCAAAATGTCCATTCGGATTCCCACGCAGGGGTTTAAACTTCATTCAGCACATAAATGAAAGCATGCCAAGCCACCTGGCTCTTGTCAGCAGTTCCTCTGCTTGCTTTCAAATAGAAACGATTCTTTCCAGCTCCCTGGACTCACTGGCTTCCTCAGTCTCCCCGACTCTCAAGGCTGGCCAGCCTTTCCCAGTCCCTGGGCAAAGAATCCCCTTTACATGGGCTGCAGTCTCCCACAGGGCAGACCGCTGTCCAGACATAGGTCTGTCTTCACTTAGCAGTAGCAAGTTGCTCACTCTCCACCATCCTCCACCTTCTGCTCTCACCAGCCCCTCATTATATTGGTTGTGTGCACCTGAGCACACACCATGCTGGCTGTCCACAATACCCGGACACAGGGTTGGAGATCCCATCCCACCCAAGTCTCTGCGGGATCTCCAAACTACACAGCCCCATCCGAACTTAACAAAACCCGGAGAAAGCTGCCAAAACAGTTTTCTCAATTTCCAAGCTATGCTCTGTAGTTCTGCAGTCTGCTGACATGCAGACTCTGTGTCCGTTTTTGCTCCCTTTCCATAGGGACAGGGACTCTCACTATCACAATATATATATATATATATATATATATATATATACATTGTGAGGGGGTTAGCTCGGCAGCGGGTGTGTGTGACCCCCGAGATGGGCTCCCCACACAAAAACAGGCCCAGCAAACGGAGGTTGTGGTTTTCAAAATCAAAAAGGTGCGGTTTATTTTCTATTTACAGTGACAAAACACAGCAAAGCAAAAGAAACATAAACAAAATAAATCCTGGTCAACTTGACCTCTGACTAAACATACAGGTTTCCTAACTAACAACTGGGATCAGCCTAGTGCTGTCCTAGTCCCTAAGTCCCTGGGTTTAAATGTCCAAGCAAATAGCCACACAGGCTTTGTCTCACCGCACAAGGGTTCACTCTCTCCAGGAAGTCCACACAGGTCTGTTTCCAGGCATGAGCTAACATCTAATGAAGCTGGGAGTTCTTATAGAGGCCTAAATGAGCTGACAAGGTTCAGCTGGTCTCCTCATCTCTGTCTGCACGACGCCCCACACTCTCCCTAGAGGTATGAGTCATCCATGAGCCCACTAGCCTTATACAACTCTCCACCTAGTTGTATAAGTCGGCGTAAAGCCTGAATCTGGGCGAAATATATCTACCCCCCTGGATGCAACCAGGTGACTTTACCTTCCTGCTGTCACATACCCCCCCCTCTTGTTTTAACCTCGGGGTTGGAACACCAGCAATCAGGCATTCATGTACTCGAGACAAAGCATCCACATTCCCCATTTGAACGCCAGGGCGATGCTTTACTGTGAAGTTGAATTCCTGGAGGGCCAGGAACCACCTATTCACTCTTCTATTTGTTTCCTTGTTTTGAGCCATCCACTTTAACGGAGCGTGATCCGTAACCATGTCAAAGTGCCTACCTAGCAGGTAGTACCGAAGGGAATCTAGAGCCCACTTCACCGCTAAACACTCCTTTTCAACGGTGGCGTAATTTACCTCATGGGACTTCAACTTCCTGCTGAGGTAAATGACTGGGTGCTCTTCCCCGTTCCAGACCTGGGACAATACTGCTCCTAACCCCACATCTGACGCATCACTTTGTACGACAAAGTCTTTAGAGAAGTCGGGTGAGTACAACACTGGCTGGCTACATAAGGCTTGTTTCAAGAATTGGAATGCTGCCTCAGCCTCGGGGGTCCATTTAATCATGACCGACCCTTTCCCCTTCGTCAGGTTGGTTAGGGGCACAGCCTTAGAAGCAAAGTGGGGAATGAATCGCCGATAATACCCAGCGATTCCCAGAAAGGCTCGTACCTGCTTCTTGCTGTTGGGACGTGGCCAACTCTGGATGGCCTCGACTTTGTTGAGTTGGGGTTTTATTACTCCCCTCCCAATGGTGTACCCAAGATATTTGGCCTCCTCCTGCCCAATGGTACACTTCTTGGGGTTAGCCGTAAACCCCGCTTCCCGAACAGAGTCCAGGACTGCTTGCACTTTTGGCAGATGTGAGGCCCAATCTGTGCTATGGACAATTATGTCATCCAGGTAAGCCGCAGCATACTTCCGATGGGGCCTCAGCATCTGGTCCATTTTCCGCTGGAATGTGGCCGGCGCATTCTGTAACCCGAACGGCATTCTTTTATATTGGAACGCCCCGTCTGGGGTTACAAATGCGGTTTTCTCTTTGGCCGACTTGGCCAGGGGGATTTGCCAATACCCTTTTGTGAGGTCAAGAGTCGTCATGTATCGGGCTGTTCCCAGCCGGTCGATCAACTCATCTATACGTGGCATGGGGTAGGTGTCAAATTTTGTAACTTTGTTCAACTGACGAAAATCGTTACAAAATCGCCAGCTCCCATCCGGTTTAGGCACCAACACAATGGGACTAGACCAATCACTTTGGGACTCCTCTATCACCCCTAAGTTCAGCATTTTCTGTACTTCCTCCCGTATTGCCTCCCGTCGGGCCTCTGGGATCCGATAGGGTTTTAACTTCACCCTTTCACCGGGCGGGGTAATGATGTCATGCTCTACCCCAGATGTTTGTCCCGGCAGCTCAGAGAATACCTCCTTGTTGCGAAGCACAAACTCCTTAACCTCCTGTTGTTGGGGTTGTGACAAGGTGGCTGCTATTCCAACCTCAGGAATCACGCAACCAGCTTGAGCTGGTGACCAAGTGTCTGCGACTAGGGACTCTCTATCCCTCCAGGCTTTCAACAGATTAACGTGATAGATCTGTTCGGGCTTTCGCCTTCCTGGTTGTCTGACCTTGTAATTCACTTTGCTCACTTTTTCCATTATCTCGTAGGGGCCTTGCCATTTGGCAAGGAATTTACTTTCAACCGTAGGGACAAGTACCAGTATCCTATCCCCCGGGGAAAAGGTACGGGTCTTGGCTCCACGGTTGTACACTCTCTGCTGTGCTAACTGCGCTTGGGCCAAATGTTCCTTCACGATGGGTATTACCTGTGCAATTCGGTCTTGCATCAGGGCGACATGCTCAATCACACTCCTGTGGGGAGAACTCTCACTTTCCCAAGTTTCCTTGGCAATATCCAACAGCCCTCTTGGGTGTCTCCCATACAGTAACTCAAAGGGGGAGAATCCCGTAGAGGATTGGGGCACCTCCCTAATAGCAAACATCAGATAAGGAAGTAGACAGTCCCAATCCTTTCCATCTCTATCCACCACTTTCTTCAACATTTGTTTTAGGGTTTTGTTGAACCTTTCAACCAGCCCATCGGTTTGGGGGTGATACACAGATGTACGTAATTGCGTCACTTTGAACAATTTACACAGCTCCTTCATAACCCGGGACATAAAGGGTGTACCTTGGTCCGTAAGCAGTTCTTTACAAATACCCACCCGGCTAAACACAAGAGATAGCTCTTTGGCTATGGTTTTGGCCGAGGTATTTCGGAGAGGGATCGCTTCTGGATAACGGGTGGCATAGTCCATTATAACTAATATGTACTGGTGCCCCCTAGCGGACTTGATTATAGGACCTACCAAATCCATGGCGATCCTCTCAAACGGGACCTCAATGATGGGTAGAGGGACCAGCGGGCTACGGAAATGTGGCATCGGGGCCGACCTCTGACACACAGGGCAGGAGGAACAATAATTTTCTATGTCCTTCATCACCCCCGGCCAATAGAATCTCTGTAATACCCTCTCTCGGGTTTTCTCTGTCCCCAGATGACCTCCAAGAATGTGCCCATGGGCCAACTCCAACACCAACTTCCTGTAAGGTTTGGGCACCACAAGCTGCTCAACGGTTTCTTCTGCCCTTTTTGCCACCCGATACAGTAGGTCCTTCTCTACGCTGAAGTATGGGTAAGTGCAGGTATTATCTGGGTTCACTAACTCGCCATCTATTTTCACTACGTTTTCCCGTGCCTTTATTAGGGCGGGGTCTTTCAACTGTTCTGTGGCAAAGTTTTCCCTGTGAACCTCAAGATCAGAAAACTCCACAGACGGTAGGTTTTCGTCTGAGGAGGTGGGCTCCTCTCCAGTTTCTTGAGTCTCCCCTGCCAATACTGATAAGGGAAATTCCGGAGAGTCCTCACCACTCTCAGGGGAGTTCTGGCTATCACATTCCTGGTACATAGGGGCACCAGTGGGGGGCTCAGGATCATCCCACAGTTCCCAGAACTTCGGAAAATCCCTTCCCACAATGGCGTCATGCGGTAACTGAGATACTAAGCCCACTGGATGAGAGAGGGTACCTTTGGGGGTCTCGAAACACACTGTAGTCACTGGATACTCTCGGGTGTCCCCATGCACACAAATAACAGCTACCTTGCTATTCCCAGAGACCTCTGTTTTAACTAACTCAGCCTTTATCAGGGTCACAAGGCTACCTGAATCCAACAATACCACAACATTTCTACCATTAACACACATTTTGCATAAATGTTTCTCAGTTCCTCGAATGGCAGTGCATGCGACTGTCGCACACAGCGACTGACGTCTGCCCGTCAGAAAGTCACACTGCATGGGTTCCTCCACAACCGGGCAATTGGCTGCAATATGTCCCGCTTGCCGGCAGCGGTAGCAAACGATCCTTCTTGCGGCCTCTTGAGCCGCTGATTTCCCAGGCTGTTCTCGCCAAACTTGGGGTAGAGCTCCCACCCTCTCACTCTCTCCACCCTCACCCCTTGGAATCCTCTTATCCGCCCCTGGGGATGGTCTGGTCTTAGGGTGGAAAGTCCGAGTGTCTCTGGAAGAGGCCGTCAGGTTCTCTGTAGCCAAGTATTTCTCCACACGATCCACAAGACCATCGGCCGTCTCTGGGTCTCCATGGCTTACCCACTTTTGGATGGCAGTAGGAAGAGCTCTCAAAAACCGATCCATTACAACACGTTCCACAATCTTTGGTGCGGACAAAGTCTCTGGCTGTAGCCACTTTCTGCTCAGGTGAATGAGATCATACATTTGAGACCTGGGGGGTTTTCCAAGCTGGAAAGTCCAGTTATGCACACGCTGAGCCCGGACAGCCTGGGTGACACCCAGCCTTGCCAATATTTCAGCTTTTAGCATCACATAGTCTTTTGCTTGGTTAGGCTCTAGGTCATAGTAAGCTTTCTGCGATTCACCAGTTAACAGAGGAGCCACCAGTCCAGCCCACTGCTCCTCAGGCCACTTTTCTCTTTCAGCGGTCCTTTCAAATGTGGTCAAAAATACCTCTGGATCATCCTCTCCAGTCATTTTTGTCAATAAACGACTCACCCCAAAGGACACGGTATTAGTGGGACGGCTTTCCTCACTGGTCTGCGGACGTTGCTGCATTACTGCTTCCATCTGTTGTTGTAGTCTCTGCTCTTGCTTCTGCAACAGGTCTATGAAGCGGGCCTCAGATTGCTGCTGGGCTTGTTGCTGAGCCTCCAGACTCTGTTGCAAAGTTGCGTTTGTCTGCTGCTGGGCTGCAAGGCTCTGTTGATGAGCTTGCTGCTGGGCTGCGAAGTTCTTTTGCAAACCTGCATTTGTCTGCTGTTGATTGGCATTTGCTAGAGCCAGCTGCTTCAGTATCTCCTCCATGCTGGCTTAAAAAAAAAAACTGCCACTGGTTCTCCACCAACTGTGAGGGGGTTAGCTCGGCAGCGGGTGTGTGTGACCCCCGAGATGGGCTCCCCACACAAAAACAGGCCCAGCAAACGGAGGTTGTGGTTTTCAAAATCAAAAAGGTGCGGTTTATTTTCTATTTACAGTGACAAAACACAGCAAAGCAAAAGAAACATAAACAAAATAAATCCTGGTCAACTTGACCTCTGACTAAACATACAGGTTTCCTAACTAACAACTGGGATCAGCCTAGTGCTGTCCTAGTCCCTAAGTCCCTGGGTTTAAATGTCCAAGCAAATAGCCACACAGGCTTTGTCTCACCGCACAAGGGTTCACTCTCTCCAGGAAGTCCACACAGGTCTGGTTCCAGGCATGAGCTAACATCTAATGAAGCTGGGAGTTCTTATAGAGGCCTAAATGAGCTGACAAGGTTCAGCTGGTCTCCTCATCTCTGTCTGCACGACGCCCCACACTCTCCCTAGAGGTATGAGTCATCCATGAGCCCACTAGCCTTATACAACTCTCCACCTAGTTGTATAAGTCGGCGTAAAGCCTGAATCTGGGCGAAATATATCTACCCCCCTGGATGCAACCAGGTGACTTTACCTTCCTGCTGTCACAACATATATATATATTCACTCTGCAGGGGCAGGTCCAGAGGTGATTCTCACACCAGGAATGGTGGTGTGCAATAATGGCATTAACCTCCTATCCACCCTTCAACAGGGAAAGTTGACATATCCTCAATTTGGTGGTGCAGCATTTCTTATACAGATACCCGAGGTTGCAAAATTTTCTAAAGCAGGCCATACGAGCCTGTAGCCATTTCAGGTGGTCATGCACAGCCGGTATTAAATTGGCTGAAATTCAGCAGGAATTCCACCTGCCCGTAAACTGCCTGATTTGTGACATGCCCACCAGGTGAAACTCAACTTTATCAATGCTGCAGAGGCTGCACATGCAGCAGTGAGCCGTCAATGAGTACCTGTGTGAGTCTGGCACAATGACAGGCTCAGGACTGCTCAACTTTTTTCCCCTCGCCAGTGGCTGCTGATAAAGGATGCATGCACTGTACTGTCACCATTTGAGGAGGCAACAAGGATGGTGAGCAGTGATAAGTCATGCATCACTGACACAATGCCTGTTGTATTCCTGCTTGAGTAGACTGGACAGGACACTCAAGGCAGAGCAGCGGGAGGAGGAGGAGGACTTCCTTTCCTTTCAAGGCCCACTTTATGCAGACAGAATTCTTGGGTAACCACAGAACACACAAGAGGAGAGGGAGGATTCTAGCAGATTTGGAGGTATTGAAGCAGAGGAAGACATTCATCAAACCTTAAGGGATGGTTTTTCATCCCCAGAACCATTGGCAGTAGTACTTGGCTGAGAGGAGGCAGTTCCAGATACTGTAATCCTCAGTGACCCAGAGGACTCTGCTTATCATGCCTCCGCAAACTTGCAGTTCATGGCTTCCCTTATGCCTGGAGAAGAAGGCCGCCTAAGTGACGCCTTTAAAAAAAAAATTAGTCCTCGGCGCCCAGGGCTGTCAGCTTCCATATCCCATTGGTAATGTCTGCATCATATGGTGGAATATTTTCCAGGGCTGAAAACCGACATGGAGAGATTTCCAGTCAACGAATTCACTGGGTTACTGGGTCATGAGAATAGACCACTGGCCAGAACTTGCCCAGTATGCAATTGAGCTGCTGGGCTGCAGTGCTGCAGTGCTGCCAGAGGTTTTGTGACAGATAAAGAGTGCCTCTGTCCACAGACTCCGTTGACCGACTGACATTTATCAAAATTAATCATTCCTGGATTAGCAGCAGCTATCAAGCCCCTGATACCGATGTTGTCTATTAAGAGTTTTTGGGATGTGGAATCTTTGCAAACCTATCTAGACTGTCTAGCTTTGTGGGTGCTGATATTATTGGGAAGACATTTTTTGGCATAGGTTTCATGGGCACGTGAACAACAACACCCAAGGACCAATTGTTCCACACCTGTTTGACAGGTGCACATGATTTCAATTTTCTACAGCAAGGCCAATTCTTGCTTTTATCAAGATTAACTCTATGGGGTTACAGTGTGAAGGCAACACCAACACCCGAAGCCCAATTTTTCCACCACTGTTTGACAGGGTAATATCATTTACATTTATTACAGCAAGGTAAATTCTTGCTTTTCTTTCAATCTATTTATTAATATTTACAAAGAGAAATACAACTGAAACAGTAGTTCAAATGGAATACATTAGATACACAAATCAGCAAATAAGTCCTCCAGTACCAATGCAAACTTATAAAACAGCATGCTATGAAGAACCATAATGACCTAGCTCCCAATTCTTGCTTTTAACAGTACCTCTATAGGGTTATGGTGTGAAGGCACCACCAACACTGAAAACCCAATTTTGCTGCACCTGTTAATTCTATACAAAGTCTGCAAAACAGACACCAGAATTTATCCCAAAAATCTCTAATCTTGTTCTGAGTGCACTAAATTGTGGCCTCATCATACAGACTGGCTCTCCAAGCCATTGTTTACAAAAAAAAGAAATCTTGCAGGGAAAATTTCATTTTTGCTGCAGAAGTTTCTTTACATTGTACAGATGCGCCAGTTTACAGGCATACTAAGGGGACCCCCCAAGCACCATATTTAAAGACATTTTTCATTTTTCTTGTTTTACTTTAAGGGCCTGTTTACACTACTGCGACTTCAAAATCACATGATTTTACAGCGATTTTGCCGCGATTCGCGGCCGCGATTTCTGGGAATGCCTGTCTATAGAGCTGAATTTGCATCGCACACGGATCAAACTCGCACAGGACCCTTTTTCCCCGCAGCTTAGATTCACAATGCATTGATGTGAATG
Organism: Rana muscosa; assembly: GCA_029206835.1. Taxonomy (NCBI): domain Eukaryota; kingdom Metazoa; phylum Chordata; class Amphibia; order Anura; family Ranidae; genus Rana; species Rana muscosa. The sequence continues at coordinate 77,716,097 of CM055127.1, forward strand.
GCACTAATGTAAAATAATGTTATTTAAATGACTTGCGAATTTGAGCAATCGCAACGGCTCAAATTCGCAATAGAATTCGCAGCAGTGTGAACCGGCCCTAAGCATCAATAAATCACTGCTCATTTAAAAAAAAAATATATATTTTTTAAAACTCTTTTTGCATTGAATACATGTCCCCCAGGCAGTACCTGTACCCCAATACCATTTGCATGCCCAATAACTTGCATATAAGCCTTAAAAATGGGCACTTTTGATTTTTCAAGTTTGGGTCCCATAGACTTTGATGGGGTTTGTTGTTTGGCCCAGAACTTTTGCAATGTTCAAAAGATCTGATATGAACCAAACAGGAGGGTGTTCGGCCCATGTGTAATAGTGAGGCAGCACTTCACAATTGTCATTCAAAATGTGACAGTGCTGAAAGCTGAAAATTGGCCTGGGCAGGAGGGGGGTAAAAGTATTCGGTATTGAAGTGGTTAATACCCCCAAAATGATTGTGCAGAAATGCAGAAGGAAGGAAATTCGCTACAACTGCTTTGTGAAATGGTAAATGGGAACTTTGAAACCCTTACCTATTCACTCAACACAGAAATTAATTAAAAATAGTAAACAAAGAAAATCTACCCCTTATGGTTCACCATTTGTATAAAATGTTTAGAAATTAATCTAAGGACTTAATCGTTTTTTATATTACCCTTCTTGCTGAAAAATACCATAAAGTGTTAAAAATCAGAGAGTAACGCTCCCCTGAGTCATCACCCAGGGTCTTTCAGACTTATCATGATGTAACTTCAAAGGGATGATATTGACTGAAGAGTGGGTTTCTGGGAAATTACAGTCCCAATGATGTCATTCTTCATTAATACATTCATTAAATTGGAAACATTGTAACAGCAATGCGGCAAAGTAGAAATGATCTCCTAAGAGCCGGTTCACACTGGGGCGACTCGTCAGGCGACTCAGCTGCCTGACAAGTCGCGCTCCGCTCTATTCAACAGAACCGTTCTAATAGGAGCGATTCGAAAAAGGTTCTTGTACGACTTTGGGGGCGACTCGGGGCAACTTGCATTGACTTCAATACAGAAGTCATTTTGCAAGTCGCCTCTTAAGTCGTCTTGAGATCGCCTTGCCGACTCGCCCCCAAAGTCGGCAAGGCTTTAACTACAGTGAAATTAAATTGGATTGGCTGCAATGGGTTGCTGTATATACCTTGTTATAGAATAAAACCAAAACATTACTTTTACTTCCAGTTTTTGTAAATCAGATACATTAAAAAAAAGAAAGAAAGAAGAGAAATAAATAATTCAAATTCTGTTTTATTATAATATTATTATCATTACAACTAAAACATGAAAACCATAAAAATTCATAGTAAGAAAAAAATAAAAAATAAGAAAAGAATACATAATGTGTGTTGAATTGGCCATATGTAGACTCCATCGGAAGCCTGTGTGACAAGGCGAAAACACAGGAGTAAATTAAAAGACAAGAATAGAGAGCTTTCACACCATAACCATAAACACCTAAATGAGGAGGGTGCAGATAAGCTGGGAATAAGGATGGCCAAAAAGTTAGAGGGGTTTTTAAACTAGGCGACGGGGGGGAGGGTCCAGAGATAGTGAGAGTCAGCGTGGAACATATTCCAGAGGGTAGTAGTAGAGACATTAGTGATAGGGTAACCAAAGCACATAAACCCAAGGTAAGTATAGTAGCAAGTCCTAGTTGCAATCTGAGAACACCAAAGAGGATAGTATGTGACCGGTCAAAATATATTAATGCATTAAAGTGTCTGTTCACCAATGCCAGAAGTCTGCCAAGCAAAATAGGTGAGTTGGGAGCTCTGGTGCATGAGGAGAGCTATAATATAATCGGTATTTCTGAAACTTGGCTTAATTCCTCACATGACTGGGCTATTAATATTCCTGGCTATGCACTCTTTCAGAAAGACAGGGTAAAAAGGAAAGGTAGAGGGGTCTGCCTCTGTGTGAGAAGTGATCTCAAAGCGAGTGTGAAAGAGGACCTGGTGGATGGAGAGTGGGATGAGTCTGAAGCATTATGGGTGGAACTGCATACAGATGTGCGTAGTTCAAAGTTAATCATTGGAGTTTGTTATAGACCACCCAATGTTAATGAGGAGGTGGAGACTCAGCTCCTTGCACAGATGGAAAGGGCTGCAAGGGCTGGGATGGTGATAATAATGGGAGATTTTAACTACCCAGAAATTGACTGGAGTAACGGCACTGCTGGGACAGTTAAAGGGCAAAAATTTATAAACCTATTGCAGGACAATTTGATGGTCCAGTTTATTGAGGCCCCAACTAGGAATGATGCTCTGTTGAACCTGGTAATCTCAAACCATGCAGAGCGTATTGCTAATCTTCAGATAAAAGAACACCTGGGTAGCAGTGACCATAACATGATTTCATTTGATTCTAGTTGTAAGCAAAAATCACATACGGGAACGATAAAAACACTTAATTTCAAGAGAGCAAATTTTCCAAGGATGAGGGCTGCTCTCCAGGACTTAGACTGGGAGGGAATATTGGCATCAATGTGCACAGAACAGAAATGGGAATTCTTAAAAAAAACTGTTTGTGAACTCACTGCAAAGTATATTCCCATGGGCAATAAGTTTAAAAGGCTAAAAATAAAACGTTAAAAAAGCTATAAACTATATGAAAAGAGCTTTTAAAAAATATAAAAATGAGGGTACACTAGTGTCATTTAAATGTTACAAAGAATATAACAGGATATGTAAAAAGGAAATAAAGGATGCAAAAACTCAAAATGAACGACAGATTGCAAAAGATAGTAGGACAAACCCCAAAAAATTCTTCAAATATATTAATAGTAAAAAGGTCAAGTCTGAGCATGTAGGCCCTTTACAAAATAATCTTGCGTGGGTGACTGGGGACAAAGAGAAGGCAAATTTATTAAATACTTTCTTTAGCTCTGTGTATACTAGGAAGCATGGGGGAGCTCATGTCCAAAATGGGGGTGGTAGTGACACAGCCCCAAATCCACAATGGCTCAAAGGCAGGGCAGGACATAGGGTGGTGGGGGCCCCTGGGCTTGAGTCACTTTCGAGCCCTACCTTCTATACATTACAAAAAATGGGCGTGGTTCACACAAAATAGTGGGTGTGGCTCAAATGGGCGTGGCTCCGAAGGGGTTGTGGTTGGAGTCTGAGATGAATGAGGGATGGAGGGAGAAAGAAAGAAAGAGGGAGAGAAAGAGAGAAAGAAAGGAGAGAAAGAGGGAGAGAGAGAGAGAAAGAGAGATGGAGGGACAGCAGGCCCAGATCCTACACTACAATAAAAATATGTGTATCTATCTATCAATCTATCAATTCAGCTATCCATCTTAAACATATAACAAGCTCTTTAACGCCTATTTGCTACCCCCTGCACACCAATGACTCTGCCGCCGCTAAAATATCCACAACCAATATTTCTTGGTCCCGAAAGAAACAAAAGGCCCACTTGTGCACTCACCGGAATCTTTGGGAAAACGAGAGATAAATAATAAAAATCATTCATTAGTCATTACAGAAATATTCCCTTTTCCCTATGATTTACGTCCTAGTAATTACCATCTGACCAGCCTAATAAAAACCATGACAAAACGAAGGTCAACTAGCAGCGACAAGTGTTCATTATACAATAATTACATTGTGATTGTGCAGACAGAGCCTTGAAACTGGTTTACCTTTCAACAGCCTCTGGTGTTCTGCCGAATAAGTTCCCCTGGCGGATAAGGACCCCCCTGTACTGCGCAGGCGCGGCACCTCGGCTTGCTGTCTAGAGCTGACTCCGTCTCAGCTTTACATGTTTGGCTATTTTCGGAGGCTCAGTTCAGGTTCATACTGCGCAAGTGCCGTGCTGCGCCTGCGCAGTACAGGGGGGGCGCTTATCTGCCGAGGGAACTTTTTGGATAGGACACCGGGGAACTTTTTCGGCTGGACACACGATCAGCGTCAGACAGTCAATAGCTCAGGGCGGGCGCTACCTATTTACGTCACGTGTATGGAGAAGGACACGAGGGGGAGACGGGGGCCCTGAGTACATTGTGGGGGCCCTACGCAGCTTGCATAGCAAGCGTATAGGGTGGATCGGCCCTGGGAACGGGACTTAGTGGACGGGAAGTGCATACACTGGAGAAATAATCAAAGGAAAAAGTAAGGAGACTTTAACAGGCAGGGGCCCCCTATTGAGCGGGGCCCATGGGCTTGAGCCCAGTCAAGCCCAATGGTAAGTCCAGCCCTGCTCAAAGGTGATATGGTCCAGAAATATTTAGACAGAATAAAGGTGGATAAAGCACCTGGACCAGATGGCATACACCCACGGATCCTAAAATAATTGAGCTCTGTAATTTTAAAGCCATTGTATTTAATTTTTAGGGACTCATTAATGACAGGAATAGTACCATTGGATTGGCGCAGGGCCAATGTGGTGCCTATATTTAAAAAGGGAACTAAGTCTTTACCAAGTAACTATATACCTGTTAGTTAAACTTCTATAGTTGGGAAGATACTGGAGAGATTAATAAAAGACTACATAGATGAGTTCTTGCTGGAAAAAAATATTTTAAGCAACAGACAGCATGGATTCATGAAAGACAGAAGTTGTCAGACAAACCTGATTTATTTTTATGAAGAGGTAAGTAAAACCTTGGACAGAGGGGTGGCTGTGGACGTGGTATACTTGGATTTTGCAAAAGCGTTCGATACAGTTCCCCACACACGGCTCATGTGTAAGGTAAAGTCTACAGGATTGGAAATATCAGTTTGTAAATGGATAGAAAACTGGCTAAAAGACAGAATTCAGAGAGTAGTGGTTCATGATTCTTACTCTGAATGGTCCAAGGTTATCAGTGGTGTACCCCAAGGTTCAGTGCTGGGACCCTTACTTTTTAATATCTTTATAAATGATATTGGGTCTGAGATCAAAAGTAACATTTCTGTCTTTGCAGATGACACTAAGCTATGCAGTGGAATAACGTCCTTACAGGATATCGCCAATTTACAAGCCAACCTCAATGCTCTGTTTAATTGGGCGACTATGTGGCAGATGAGGTTTAATGTTGATAAATGTAAAATTATGCACTTGGGGGCTAAGAATATGAATGCATCATACATACTAGGGGGAGTACAACTGGGGGGATCTGTAGTGCAGAAGGATATGGGGGTTTTGGTAGATCATAAGCTCAATAATGGCATGCAATGCCAAGCTGCGGTTTCCAAAGCGAGCAAAGTCCTTTCTTGTATTAAGAGAGGTATGGACTACAGAGAGAGAGATATCATTTTGCCCCTGTACAAATCATTAGTAAAACCTCATCTGAAATATGCAGTTTAGTTTTGGGCCTCAGTTCTCAAAAAGGATATTGGGGAACTGGAGAAAGTGCAGAGAAGGGCAACCAAACTGATAAGAGGCATGGAGGAGCTCAGCTATGAGGAAAGATTAGAGGAACTGAATGTATTCACTCTTGAGAAGAGGAGATTAAGGGGGGATATGATCAACATGTACAAATATATAAGGGGTCCATATTGTGAACTAGGTGTTGAGTTATTCACTTTACGGTCAACACAAAGGACAAGGGGGCACTCTTTGCGTCTAGAGGAAAAGAGATGTCACCTCCAAATACGGAAAGGTTTCTTCACAGTAAGAGCTGTGAAAATGTGAAATAGACTCTCTGCAGAGGTGGTTCTGGCCAGCTCAGTAGATTGCTTTAAGAAGGGTCTGGATTCTTTCTTAAATGTACATATTATAACTGGGTACTGACATTTATAGGTAAAGTAGATCCGGGGAATACCTGATTGCCTCTCGGGGGATCAGGAAGGAATTTTTTCCCCTGTTGTAGCAAATTGGATCATGCTCTGCTGGGGTTTTTTGCCTTCTTCTGGATCAACTGTGGGTATAGAATTGGGTATATGGGATTGTACGATTTTTTTTTTTTTTTTTTTTTTATGGTTGAACTGGATGGACTTGTGTCTTTTTTCAACCTGACTAACTATGTAACTATGTATAACAGGAAGTACCTGAGCGAGGACCTTCATAGTAGGATCGCCAGGGATTACTTTATCTGCAGCTGCAGTGTAGAGTTTAGAGTATTAAGAATTGGTTTTGAAATTACATTAATATGTTTAGCTTATGCAATGGTTTATTGATTAGATTTACATATAGTAAACAAAACTAGTATACTAATTAGTGACTTGGGTTTATTTAAAGCATAATCTGATTAATCAAATAAACAGAGACTCGTGTAGCATGGAAGGTGTGCGTAAGGAAGGAGGTAGGGAAGGAGTAAAACATTGCACACTATTGTATACAGTATATCACAATAAACCCCTCACATTTTTGAATACAGTATATACTCGAGTATAAGCCGACCCGAATATAAGGCGAGGCACCTAATTTTACCACAAAAAACTGGGAAAACGTATTGACTCAAGTATAAGCCTAGGGTGTCCATCTGCATGCCTCACTGTGCCTCGCTTTGCCTCACTGTGTCCATGTGCATGCCTCACTGTGCCCATGCCTCACTGTGTCCATGCCTCACTGTGTCCATGCCTCACTGTGTCCATACCTCACTGTGTCCATGCCTCACTGTGCCCATGCCTCACTGTGTCCATGACTAGACTGACGTTTAACATGTGCCATGTTCCGGGTTCAGGGGACCTACGACCGGCCAGTACCGGGTCCCCAAAATCACCAGAGAAATTACCGTTTAACATGGGAGTCTATGGAAGGGGTGCCCGGTTTGAAAAATTGGTGCTCCCTTGCCGTAGGTCCCCCAGACAACAAACTTTGCACACTTGTAGAGGAAGAGTTGGGCTACATGTGCGCCCAGTTTGGGGTCCAGGGGACCTACAGCCAGCCGCTACTGGCCCCACAAAGTCTGGAAGATCAGGCGCAAAAGGTGATTCGAGTATAAGCCGAGGGGGCATTTTCAGCACAAAAAAATGTGCTGAAAAATTCGGCTTATACTCGAGTATATACGGTAATTATATATTTGTTATATCTTTTCATGTGACAACACTGAAGAAATTACACTTTGCTACAATGTAAAGTAGTGAGTGTACAGCTTGTATAGCAGTGTAAATTTGCTGTGCCCTCAAAATAACTCAACACACAGCCATTAATGTCAAAACCGCTGGCAACAAAAGTGAGTACACCCCTAAGTGAAAATGTCCAAATTGGGCACAAAGTGTCAATATTTTGTGTGGCCACCTTTATTTTTCAGCACTGCCTTAACCCTCTTGGGCATTGAGTTCACCAGAGATTCACAGGTTGCCACTGGAGTCCTCTTCCAGTCCTCTTTGATGACATCACAAAGCTGGTGGATGTTAGAGACCTTGCACTCCTTCACCTTACGTTTGAGGCTGCCCCACAGATGCTCAATAGGGTTTAGGTCTGGAGACATGTTTGGCCAGTCCATCACCTTTACCCTCAGCTTCTTTAGCAAGGCAGTGGTCGTCTTGGAGGTGTGTTTGAGGTCGTTATCATGTTGGAATACTGCCCTGTGGCCCAGTCTTTGAATGAAGGGGATAATGCTCTGCTTCAGAATGTCACAGTACATGTTGGCATTCATGGTTCCCTCAATGAACTGTAGCTCCCCAGTGCTGGCAGCACTCATGCAGCCCCAGACCATGAAACTCCCACCACCATGCTTGACTGTAGGCAAGACACAATTGTCTTTGTATGCCACACCTGGTTGCCGCCACACACACTTGACACCATCTGAACCAAATAAGTTTATCTTGGTCTCATCAGACCACAGGACGTGGTTCCAGTAATTCATGTCCTTAGTCTGCTTGTGTTCAGCAAACTGTTTGCGGGCTTAACTGTGCATCATCTTTAGAAGAAACTTCCTTATAGGACAGCCATGCAGACAAATTTGATGCAGTGTGTGGCAAATGGTCTGAGCACTGACAGGCTGACCTCCACCCCTTTAACTGCTGCAGCAATGCTGGCAGCACTCATACGTCTATTTCCCAAAGACAACCTCTGGATATGATGCTGAGCACGTGCACTCAACTTCTTTGGTCGACCATGTTGAGGCCTGTTCTGAGTGGAACCTGTCCTGTTGAACCGCTGTATGGTCTTGGCCACCATGCTGCAGCTCAGTTTCAGGTTTCATGTTGAACTTCCAGTGACCAGTATGAGAGAGAATGAGAGCGATAGCACCAAATTTAACACATCTGCTCCACATTAACACCTGAGACTTTGTAACACTAATGAGTCACATGACACAGAGGAGGGAAAATGGCTAATTGGGCCCAATTCGGACATTTTCACTTAGGGGTGAACTCACTTTTGTTGCCAGCGGTTTACACATTAATGGCTGTGTGTTGAGTTATTTTGAGGGGACAGCAAATTTACATTGTTATACAAGCTGTACACTCACTACTTTACATTGTAGCATAGTGTAATTTCTTCAGTGTTGTCACATGAAAAGTTATAATAAAATATTTACAAAAATGTGAAGGGTGTACTCACTTTTGTGAGATACTGTATGTATGATGAGTAACTTCTTGGAGACAAGCGGACTTGGTTATTGAAATCATTTAAGCAATATTCACACTTTATGTTTTTAATACTGTAATGAATTGTTATGTTTTGATACATATATATATTTTTTGTACAATAAAATTTAAAAAGTATTCTTGACTTTTATAAATCTGTTGCCGCTAAAGTCCCATCCTATGTGGGGGGTTTTCCTCTCTTGATTTCAAATTTAGGGATGTTGGCAACTATTCAGGTCCAATTTGATGTTCACATTTCTATTTATACTTCTTGTATACACAGCCCTAATCTGAATTATTTGTCACAAACCTTGAAAACTGACTGTACTGAAACTGTTGCAAAACTACAAGTCCCATCATGCCTCTGCCTGTGAGAGTCATGCTTGTAACTGTCAGCCGTGTAATGCCTAATGGGACTTGTAGTTTTGCAACAGCTGGAGGGCTGCCATTTTGAGACCCCTGACTTAAAGGATTTGTAAAGGCAGAAGGTTTTTTTTTTTTAGAAGGTTTTTTATCCTAATGCATTCTATGCACTAAGATAAAAAACCTTCTGTGTGTAGCAGCACCCTCCTAATTACCTACCTTAGCTCCTTCTCTTTTCAGCAAGGTCCATGATCCCCTCAGCCATCCAGGACACTCCTCCTGATTGGCTGAGACAGAGCACCTGCGCCATTGGCTCCCGTGGCTGTCAATCAAAGTCAGTCAGCCAATCAGGGGACTAAGGGGGGGAAGCCAGGTCAGCGCTCCGTATCTGAATGGATACACGGAGCTCTGACTCGGCTCAGGTGCCCCATAGAAAGCTGCTTGCTGTGGGGGCATTCGATAGGAGGGAGGGGCCAGGAGCAGCAAAGAGGGACCCGAGAACAGGAGGATCCGGGCTGCTCTGTAAGTATAACATGTTTGTTATTTTATTTATTTTTTAAACAAAACTTTACAATCACTTTAAAGTGTATCTAAACCCAAGAACAAAATTTTATATATTGCAGCTTATCAGCCCTTGGATGTGGTAGGTGCATTTGTTTTCTTTTTAGGCTTTTTTCCCCTGGGGATTTTGCCAGTATCTAACTTCTTGTTCTCTGGTGGCTATGCTCATTCCTTCACTGTATCTATGCAGGAACAATGTGACAACCCTTGAACAGCGGCATTGTCAATCAGCGGAGAGGGTAGTGTTAAATAGACTAGTAGATTTCGATGGACTTTACATAAGTGACAAAAAAATTAAAGCCTAATGCCACGTACACACGCTCGAAATTTCCGACAACAAATGTTCGATGGAAGCTTGTTGTCGGAAATTCCGACCATGTGTAGGCTCCATCGGACATTTTCTGTCGGAATTTCCGACAGCAAAAATTTGAGAGCTGGTTCTCAAATTTTCCGACAACAAAAATTGTCGTCGGAAATTCCGACCATGTGTACACAATTCCGACGTACAAAATTCCACGCATAGTCGGAATCAAGCAAAAGAGCCGCACTGGCTTTGAACGTAATTTTTCTCGGCTCGTCGTACATGTTGTACATCACCGCATTCTTGACGTTCGGAATTTCCAACAACATTTGTGTGACCGTGTGTATGCAAGACAAGTGGAAAAAAATCCACGGTTTTGTTGTCGGAATGTCCGATCATGTGTACACGGCATAATACTTTGAGGATGCATTCATATGGACAATCAAGCTGGCAGTAGTTGCTGCTATCCATAAGTGTTTGCACAGCTAGTGATTACCTGGGGTTAGGGACAGATGATCATGGCTGAATGCAGACAGACTGTGTCCAGCTATGATTATCTATCTCAAACTTTAAGTAATTGCTGGCTGTGTGAATAGTCATGGATAGCTACATCTGCCATCAGCCTGCCATTGTAATGTATGGGCCTGGCGGCTGCAGCTCTTCGCACACACTTGTCAGCTGCAAGAATCTGTAGATTTTTTCCACTAGAGTTTACAGTGTGTGCTAATCTCTCATGTGAATACACCCCAAAGCACCATTTTTTTTCCCTCTTTGATATAAGAACCCATCCACATCAATTGCTGTGCAGAAAGCCACATTTGTACATGTTAGGCGCGCGCAGGTGAAATTAATTGGTAATAGCACCCCAAACGCATCTAGAAAACGTGTGCACGTTGCGGCCACCAAGCCGCACGGAACGACTGTACCATATGGTTTGGTGTGGCGCGATTTTAAAAGTCTTTCAAAATGACAATGTTTTGTAATGTAAATGTTTTTAACTACAGTATATGAATAAAAGCCGACCATTGTAGGCAGCCCTGTCAGTTTTAAATGATTTGCCTCAACCTTCTAACTGTCAATCTTGCTGGACAGGTGAGCCTATTAAAGTGGTAGTAAAGTCTTTTTTTTTGGACTTGTACGTACAGGTAAGCCTATAATAAGGCCTACCTGCAGGTACATTGAATATCTCTTAGACCCCTTTCACACTGTGGCACTTTTCAGGCGTTTAGCGCTGAAAATAGCACCTGTTAAGCGCATGAAAAGCGACTCTTAAGCCACTAAAACGAGTGGTGCTTTACCGCTAATGGACCCTCCGCCCCAGTGTGAAAGGGGTCTTAAACTTGCAGTGTTTAGGAAATATTCCCAATGGATGCAGCCAGTGACATCACCGACGCATGTGCTCTGAAGGTACGGCATCCCGTGCCGGACCTTTAGAGCTCCATGCCACAGCTGATGGCAGCCGGAGCAGGCAAATCAAGAGGGAAAACCAGGGGAAGATGGAAGCCCTGTCAGCGGTGACAGTACGCCTCTGGAGGGCTTCATTCTAAGGTAAGTATTTCATAATGAGCTGGTATGTGATGCATACTTGCACATTATGCCATTGCCTTTGCAATGGATTTTTTATTTATTTTTTACCAGCTTTAATTGAAGTTGAAAAATAACAGATCTTCTCTTTAGTTAATATAACTATGCTGCGGAAGGGGCTGCTGTGCTAAAGCTAGTAATAGTTTACATCATATACAGTATGCCATTTTTGACTTTGCCTAAATTCCACTTTATTATGGAACTAAAATGAGAGAAATACTCACCTCCATATTCCAGCGATGCAGCAGTTAAATTCCACACCGGCCGTCATCTTCTCATTGGCTATTTCCTGGGCCTTGGTTTTCATCCTCTTTATTGGCTGGTGGCGGAACAAGGTCCTCCTGTGCATGTGCACAGGATTATGTCATTCCGGAATGTGTTGAGAGTGCCCAATTAGCTGCCCATGTGCAGCTCAGTGTGGATTCAATAGAAGACTGTGAGCAGACAGGTGTTTTCTATGGCAGAAGAGACATTGCATGTGTTTTCTGCAATGAAGAACTGCATGCCAGAAGTTTTTTAAGTGAAAACTGAAGGATAAAGAGACTCCCAGGAGTTAAATAGGTTATGAAAATAGTAATTGCTTTGATGGTTTTAAGCTTCTGGTTAGGTTTGAGTGAAACTGAGGGCTTTCATGACCCCAATTGTTAGGCAAAAATGATTTGCCTGTGAAATTTTACCATTTTGTGAAGACAGTTATACTCACCTAAGTCCCCCCTGTAGGTCCCTCGCCACTGCCAGTTATGGGTGGGGAAGTGCTGATCCAATGCTGCAATGCCCCCCTGTGATCAATGGTCTCTTCTTCTGGATTGTGAAAGGACCCTGCCACTGGACTTCTAAAAGGCATTGTCCACCAATGTGGACATCTAAAGAAAGATCCTTCTAGGAAGTAAAGAGAAGAGAAGAAGGCTCAGGACTGCAGCCTCACATGAGATAGAGGGCAGTGGGAGGGAGAGGTGGCTGGAGGCTGGAGGCTGAGACTGATCTTGTAGTTGGGCTTTAATCTAAATATGAAGCATGCATTTTATTTTAAAAATATGCATCTAAATAATCTTTAATAAATAATATATAAACAGTTTATTAATCTTCTTCAATTTTGGTAATCAACTGTATAATTTAAATAAATTATATTTTCAGTAATACCTCCCTTCTATTTTATTTTATTTCACCTATTTTTTATACAATCTGCTTATTAGATTTTACATGACAGTATTTTTGCATGATACCAACTCTTCTATGAGGTAAACAAGTATAAATAATTTCACTGTGTTATATTATTATACAAAAAATTATATATACATAAAAATTTCTGTTCAAATCAAATTATATTTGTCAACAGCCTAGACTCTGATACATTTCTAAAATATACTTTTTATTAGAATGCAATAAAATTAATTGTATTTTGTGTAAAAATTATGGGATTCCAAGGTGGCATTATAACTACAGAATGCCAGTTTGATGATTTTTCATATTTCTTCATGTTCTGACCTTTAAAACACAAATTCATCACTTCAGAATGGTGATTGTGTTAGTTGAACATTTTTAGCAAGCTTTTATTGGGTTGTAAATAGGCTGACTAATGCAGGAAGCACAATTTTCCAATGAAAAAAGATTTTGGAGAATGTTAGGAAACTGTGCTTATGCAGTGACTGGGCAGGTGATTCTTCACGGTGATTGCTGTGTGTAAATATAGTGAATCTTTGGTGAATGTATACCCAGTGAATGTGCATTTATTGATGTATTCACCACTTTATAAATATTCCCTTTATATAAAGTGAATAAGTTAATACCTCACTTGAAACTTTAAGGGGACCTTGCAGTACAAAGCAAGTTCCTCTCACCCATGTGTTTAAACTGAGCACAGCTAAAAAACAAGCAGTATATGGGAAGTGTTTTACCTGCTTAACTATTAGAAATTCTGTTAGTCTTTTGATTGACACATCCCTGCCATGCTGCACAACAAATAAGATATGAAATAACAAAGAAAACCCTGTGCGTAGTATTATAAATACCAGAAAAAGCTGCAGCACCTAAAACACCCAAACATGATGCAAGGGAAAAAAAAGTCAGTACCCAAAAAGTTGTGCTGTCCTTTTAAATAAAGTGCAAATCAATGTGCAAAGTAAACAAATGAATAAATGCACAAAATAACCAAAGTTCATACATAACCATAAAAGATGTGTCCAAAATGTCATATATACTGTAGCAATAAAATATTTCATATATAACCACAAAAGTGCCTAAAATTCTATATACAACAATAAAATAGTTTTTTAATACTTCAACGGTGTCCACAATTTATATGTGTGTAGCGGTCTTCCCCCACCTTCTCCCCTCTCTTTATGGCTGGTTTTACTCGTCTAGGGGTATCTGGGAGAAGGGGGAAAGATGCACACCACCAGCTCGGCTCTCTGATGTAGTATGCATAGATATGAGCTAAACCGTTTACCTTCGGGTCTGCGTTTTAGGCCGGAGCCTCAGCTTCTCCATGGAAGATGATTGTCACTGTCACTGACAGGGACACTTAGCTTCCTGTAACACGAGTTCCACACCAATAAAAGTCCAACTCTGTTTTATTGCTTTGATGGGTTCGGCCGAACTTCGGAAAAAAGTTCGGGTTTGGGACCGAACTTGACCCGAACTTTACCCCGAACCCGAACCCCATTGAAGTCAATGGGGACCCGAACTTCTGAGGACTAAAAAGGCTCTAGAAAAGTAATGGAAAGGGCTAGAGGGCTTCAAATGGCAGCAAAATGTTGTTAAGAGCATGTGAAGTGCTCTGCAAACAAATGTGGATAGGTAAATAACTTAAAATAACATTAAAAAAAAATAAAAAAATATGCTGGAGGCCCCCTTTTCAGCAGAAGAGGTACAGGAAGTCATTAAGAACCTCAGAAACTCAACGTCACGATGCCACACATATGGTGGGAATGCCCCAGAATACGCCCTTTCTGGAAAAAATTATTCAATTTAATGGATAAGCTAGTGGGAAAATAAAATACTTTGAAATAAAAATGTAGCGGGTGCTAAATTTAAGGGATGTGTTTGAGTGGTAAATAGGCTCAAACACCCTAATTCTGTAGGATTCATGGACTATTTTGTCCTCGGGGACAGTATTGGTGTGCAGTTCCCTGCGGCCTACAGGTGGCGCTGCCATGGTAGGCTAGGGTTGAACCGCCGATACAGTGCTGTGCCTTTTGTGTCCCCTCTTAGCAGTAGTACAGCGGGGCGGGGAACCTGCTGTGCATGCCGGGAGAGGATATAAAAGGGGCAGACCCCTCCTGATCGGGGTCCGAGTCCCAGGCACCTTTGGCTTGGGTGCTGATGTCCAGTGGGGTCCGCACCCAGGTGCCTTCGGCCTGGGTGCACGTGTTCCTGTTCCATCTCGGGCACCTTCAGCCCGGGGTGAGGTACTATCCTGGAGTTCCTGCTGCCCTGGGTATGGAGGCCTAGGGGCGGGAGTAAAGCCTGGGGTCCAGAGCCTTTGTCTGGAGTCCGCTAAGGGTCGAGGAGTCTTTGGGTGCCGCCTCGTGTAGGGGACCCTGTTCCAGGGAAGGAAGGAACCTTCCAATGGCCCGATGCTGGAGGCACGGTGAAGGAAGGGTCTGTTGACTCCCTGGAGAGATGTCTTCCCCTTGATATGGGCTAGTTCTTAGAAGGAGAAGCTCAAGGTCATCCTGACTGTATCGGAGGCCTTATTCACCCGGCCTGTGGCAGGGGCCTTATACATGTGTATCTCACATCTACAGAACTGCAGAAAATGCTATTCAAATTTTTTTTTATTTTTTTAGGATAGCACAGTAGAAGAAAAATATATAAATTTCACACAGCTCCAGATATGCAGAAAACACTGCAAAATATTTTTTGTGGCCCTAAATGGGTGTTTTTGGAAGAGCACAACACACCCACAGTACGTAAACGCTGTATCTCACAGCTACAGAACTGCAGAAAATGCTATTCAAAAATAATGTTTTTTTTTAGGATAGCACAGTAGAAGAAAAATATATAGAAATTGTTTAGTTCACACAGCTCCAGATATGCAGAAAACACTGCAAAATATTTTTTGTGGCCCTAAATGGGTGTTTTTGGAAGAGCACAACACACCCACAGTACGTAAACGCTGTATCTCACAGCTACAGAACTGCAGAAAATGCTATTCAAAAATAATGTTATTTTTTTAGGATAGCACAGTAGAAGAAAAATATATAGAAATTGTTTAGTTCACACAGCTCCAGATATGCAGAAAACACTGCAAAATATTTTTTGTGGCCCTAAATGGGTGTTTTTGGAAGAGCACAACACACCCACAGTACGTAAACGCTGTATCTCACAGCTACAGAACTGCAGAAAATGCTATTCAAAAATAATGTTATTTTTTTAGGATTTTTAAAATGTAGCGGGTGCTAAATTTAAGGGATGTGTTTGAGTGGTAAATAGGCTCAAACACCCTAATTCTGTAGGATTCATGGACTATTTTGTCCTCGGGGACAGTATTGGTGTGCAGTTCCCTGTGGCCTACAGGTGGCGCTGCCATGGTAGGCTAGGGTTGAACCGCCGATACAGTGCTGTGCCTTTTGTGTCCCCTCTTAGCAGTAGTACAGCGGGGCGGGGAACCTGCTGTGCATGCCGGGAGAGGATATAAAAGGGGCAGACCCCTCCTGATCGGGGTCCGAGTCCCAGGCACCTTTGGCTTGGGTGCTGATGTCCAGTGGGGTCCGCACCCAGGTGCCTTCGGCCTTGGTGCACGTGTTCCTGTTCCATCTCGGGCACCTTCAGCCCGGGGTGAGGTACTATCCTGGAGTTCCTGCTGCCCTGGGTATGGAGGCCTAGGGGCGGGAGTAAAGCCTGGGGTCCAGAGCCTTTGTCTGGAGTCCGCTAAGGGTCGAGGAGTCTTTGGGTGCCGCCTCGTGTAGGGGACCCTGTTCCAGGGAAGGAAGGAACCTTCCAATGGCCCGATGCTGGAGGCACGGTGAAGGAAGGGTCTGTTGACTCCCTGGAGAGATGTCTTCCCCTTGATATGGGCTAGTTCTTAGAAGGAGAAGCTCAAGGTCATCCTGACTGTATCGGAGGCCTTATTCACCCGGCCTGTGGCAGGGGCCTTATACATGTGTATCTCACATCTACAGAACTGCAGAAAATGCTATTCAATTTTTATTTTTATTTTTTTAGGATAGCACAGTAGAAGAAAAATATATAAATTTCACACAGCTCCAGATATGCAGAAAACACTGCAAAATATTTTTTGTGGCCCTAAATGGGTGTTTTTGGAAGAGCACAACACACCCACAGTACGTAAACGCTGTATCTCACAGCTACAGAACTGCAGAAAATGCTATTCAAAAATAATGTTATTTTTTTAGGATAGCACAGTAGAAGAAAAATATATAGAAATTGTTTAGTTCACACAGCTCCAGATATGCAGAAAACACTGCAAAATATTTTTTGTGGCCCTAAATGGGTGTTTTTGGAAGAGCACAACACACCCACAGTACGTAAACGCTGTATCTCACAGCTACAGAACTGCAGAAAATGCTATTCAAAAATAATGTTATTTTTTTAGGATAGCACAGTAGAAGAAAAATATATAGAAATTGTTTAGTTCACACAGCTCCAGATATGCAGAAAACACTGCAAAATATTTTTTGTGGCCCTAAATGGGTGTTTTTGGAAGAGCACAACACACCCACAGTACGTAAACGCTGTATCTCACAGCTACAGAACTGCAGAAAATGCTATTCAAAAAAATGTTTTTGCCCTACAATTATTTTTTTAGGATAGCACAGTAGAAGAAAAATATATAAATTGTTTATTTCACACAGCTCCAGATATGCAGAAAACACTGCAAAATATTTTTTTTGCCCTAAATGGGTCTTTTTGCAAGAGCACAATACACCCACAGTATGGAAACGGTGTATCTCACACCTACAGCAATACAGAAAATGCTATTAAAAAAAAAAAAGTTTTTGCCCTAAAAAAATTTTTTTGGAATAG
This sequence comes from Rana muscosa, assembly GCA_029206835.1. Lineage (NCBI taxonomy): Eukaryota > Metazoa > Chordata > Amphibia > Anura > Ranidae > Rana > Rana muscosa. The sequence continues at coordinate 77,733,415 of CM055127.1, forward strand.
CACAATACAAGAAAAATATATAAATTTGTAAATCTCACACTTACATATATGCAGAAAACACTGCAATCTTTTTTTTGCTCTAAATGGGTCTTTTTGCAAGAGCACAAAACACCCACAGTATGGAATCGGTGTATCTCTCAACGTAACATATGCAGTGCTGGTGCACTGAGCTTGCAGATAAAAGTTAGATTTTCTCTGACACTGGGCTCATGGCAGTTTAAAAAGACTGTGCACTGTAACACAAACAGGTAAACCTATGCAGATCGCTAAGTTATTAGATCTCTGAATCTGGACTATCAGGAACCTTCCCCTACACTGTCTCTCTATCTTTTCTCTCAGATTGCAGAATCAGGACTAATGCCCCATACACACGATCGTTTTTCATGCCGTTAAAAATGGCATTAAAAAAAATGGCCATTAAAAATGATCGTGTGTAGGCTCCAGAGCATTTTTAACGACGTGAAAAACGGCCATTAAAAATTTCGAACATGCTCTCTTTTTTCACGTCGTTTTTCATGTCGTTTTTTTTAACAACGTGAAAAACGATAGTGTGTATGCTTTAACGACGTGAAAAAAAACGCGCATGCTCAGAATCAAGTATGAGACAGGAGCGCTCGTTCTGGTAAAACTAGCGTTCGTAATGGAGATAGCACATTCGTCATGCAGTCACGGACTGAAAAGCACGAGACTGAAAAGAGCGAATCGTCGCTCAACAAACTTTACTAACATGAAGGGTGGCGCCATTCGAACGGAACTTCCCCTTTATAGTGCCGTCGTACGTGTTGTACGTCACTGCTCTTTGCTTGATCGTTTTTTTAAATGATCGTGTGTACGCAAGACAGGCTTGAGAGGAAACATGAAAAAAAACGACGTGAAAAACGGCAAGAAAAAAAATGGCAAGAAAAACGATCGTGTGTATGGGGCATTACTCATGTATTTCAATCTCTCCCTAATAAGCAACAGCAGCCAGGTTCCACTCCCTATCCTGTCTAAAGCAGAAAGACGTGCTGTGCTGTGTGCCTCTAGCTTATATAAAAGCTGGGTCACATGCTGCTCTGAGCTGGGTCACATGCTGCACTGGTCAATCACAGCCATGCCATTAGTAGGCATGGCTGTGATGGCTTCTAAGGGCACACCAGCTAAACAAAAGGTGATTGGCTGCCCCCTGAAAATTTTCTAAATGCGCCATTACATCGCCGAACACCGGACCCAAACCCGAACATACAGGCAATTGTTCAGGTTCGGGTCCGGTGCCCAAAAACTCTAATGTTCGGTACGGACCCGAACTTTACAGTTCGGGTTCGCTCAATCCTAGTAGCTGGTTGAACTTTAAAAGAACAGACAGGGTGCGGGAAGGAGTAGGTCCAGGCACAACACAATGAAAAAAGTTTCTCCTGTTCCGTTTAGTGCAAACAGGCTTGGCGCACAGTCGCTGCCACCGACTGTGAATTTGGTCCCTGCCACTGACCTTGGTGAACGTTGAGGCCCCTGCCACAGGCCTTGCATAAGGCCTGCCACTGACCTGATGGAGATGGGTCTCTGCCACAGACCATGAGAACATGAAATACCTCCTTTAGAACAAACGACCCCTGTCAGAGGAAGACATCCATCCGGACGGTCACCAGAGGCCCCCACCGGCACCAGCAAATGCTGCGCTGGCTCTTTGGGGAGGTCACCTCTCCGGTCCCTTATGCCCTGGATTCAGGCACCCAATACCAGTGGCACCTTATGGAATGTTTCGCCCTCGCGGGACCCAGTCGAAGGTACTGGGCCTCAGGCCTCCTTGCAAAGTACCTCACCCCAGGCTGAAGGTGCCTGGGATGGAACTCGACTCCACGCGCCCAGGCCAAGGGCGTCTGGGCACAGACGAACCGCAGCAGCCCCCAGGCCGAAGGTGCCTGGGGAATGGACCTCGTGCGCAAGATGTCCGCCCCCTTTTATATCCTCTCCCTGCAGGCACAGCGGGTTCCCCGCCCCACCGTCCTACTGCCACGAGAGGACACAAAAGGGCACAGCTCTAGAATGGCAGTTCAACCCCGGTCCCAGGTGACAGCGCCACCTAGGGACCGCAGGGAACATGACACCATTCATACCTCCCACACTCCAAAATGTCCATAAATCCCTAAAAATAAATGTATCTGGGCCATCTAGTGCCCAGATACACCCCACTAAATTTGACACCTGCTACATGTGCAATAAATAAATAATCTCAGTGGGTGTACTGACTAATAACCTTAACGATATACTGCCGTCACATGTCGGACCCCACACAACATTTTTCTCCTACACAGGCATCGTCAGGAATGTGGGAGTTTGGTAACAGTACCCTATTACCTTCACTGGTGGTGGTAGCATATTTGATAGTGAATATTGTTTCCTTGCTGAATTGAGCACACACCTCTGATGGTCGTCCTTGGCTGGAAGTCCGAATATCCACCTATTTTGCACCTTTTGAAAAATTACTTTTTTTCACTTTGGACTCATCTTACACACGGTCGGAATTTCCGCCAACAAAAGTCTGATGTGAGCTTTTGATCGTAAATTCCGACCGTGTGTATGCTCCATCTGACTTTTGCTGGCGCAATTTCCGCCAGCAAAAGATTGAGAGCAGGTTCTAAATTTTTCAGACGGAAAAAATTTGGTTCGGAAATTCCGATTGTCTGTAGCAATTGCGACGCACAAAATTCCGACGCATGCTTGAAAGCATTGAACTTAATTTTCTCGGCTTGTCGTAGTGTTGTATGTCACCTTGTTTTTGACGGTCGAAAGTTCAGAGAACTTTTGTGTGACCGTGAGTATGCAAGCCATCCAAGGTTTTTCCGACTGAATTTTCGCTCGTGTGTACGGGACATAAGTGTCTCTTGACACAGTTTAATGGACATTTAGGTTCTCAATATGTATATGTATACGTTGTCTCACTATTTTGCACACTAGTCTTGCTTTGCAGGCAATGCCATTAATGTGTGTTTAATAGTGCACTGTCACTTATATGTTTGCATTATTATATATACCACTAGTTACCTAGCTCTGCACTTTAATCCTTACCACTAGGGATGAGCCGAACACCCCCCGGTTCGGTTCACATCCAGAACATGCGAATGGACCGAAAGTTCGCACAAACTTTTAAATCCCGTTAAAGTCTATAGGACTCGAGCGTGAGAAATCAAAAGTGTGAATTTTTAAAGGCTAATATGCAAGTTATTGTCGTAAAAAGGGTATGGGGACCCGGGTCCTGCCCCAGGGTACATGTATCAATGCCAAAAAAAGTTTTAAAAACTGAAGTTTTTTCGAGAGCAGTGATTTTAAGGATACTTAAAGTGAAAAAAAAAGTTAAATATTCCTTTAAATTTTGTGCCTGGGGGTGTCTATAGTATGCCTGTAAAGTGGCACGTGTTTCCCGTGTTTAGAACTGTCCCTGAACAAAATGACATTTCTAAAGGAATAAAAGTAATTTAAAACTGCTTGCGGCTTTAATGTAATGTCTGGTCCCGGCAATATGGATGAAAATCATTGAGAAAAACTGCATGGGTAACCCCCCCTCCCCCCAAGCCCATTACCAGCCCCTTTGGGTCGTGTATCAATATTAAGGGGAACCCTGCACCCAAATAAAAAAAAAAGAAAGGCGCAGGGCCCCCAGGCCCTATATACTCTGAACAGCAGTATACAGGCAGCGCAAACAAGACAAGGACTGTAGGCTTGTTGTTAAGTAGAATCTGTTTGTAATTTTAAACTGGTACATTTTTTAAGTGTAGCTCCTGACAAAAAATCTATTTTTAAGCTTTTTGGAAAACATAGGGAAGGGTTATCACCCCTGTAACATTTGTTTTGCTGTCTGTGCACCTGTTCAGAAGATTTCACTTCACTTTCTGTCCCAATGACAATTGGATTATGAAAATTTGGTGTTTTTAGTGAAACAAGGATTGGTGATAAAGCATAAGTGGAGAGGAGACACATTTTTCACATATTAACTTTTACAGGAGAGAATTTCCCTTCCTAGGGGTAGATTTTCCTCTCACTTCCTGTTGTCTCCCTCCGTTTGTAAGTAGGAGTCGTTTGAAAGTAGGGGCCTGCCCTATATACTCTGCAGAAATTTGGGCCTTAGGTGTTGGTGTTGGCACAACAATGTAAGGTCTCACAGTTACTCTTGGTGGACGCAGGAATGGGCCCTGCTGTGAAATATTAGATCAAGTATTGTAATTACATGCCCCTGAAGGTCATCGACCGAGTCGGTGGACCGAGTCGGTGGACAGGCGCACCCTGTGATCAGTTACAAACCCTCCAGCAGTACTGAATGTGCGTTCCGAAAGAACGCTGGATGCAGGACAGGCCAGTAGCTCAATTGAATACTGTGCAGTGATCCATCCTCAAGACCCAGTAACCCAGAGGAATTTCGGTGGGAAAGGTGTCCAAGTCTGATCTTGCCCCTAGGTATTCCTGCACCATGTAAATCAGACGCTGGCGATGGTTGCTGGAACTGATCATACCTTGGGGCTGAGGACAAAAAAATTGTTCACCGCTCCTTCTGTGACTGACCGAAGCCTCAGCAACACGTTGTCCAGGACCAGGAATTTGTAACTTCCCAGGCTCTGGAAACGCCTTGCACAAACCTTTCTGCAAGGCCTCCCGGAGATGTTCCATCCTCTGCTCCCTCTACGATGGCTGGATAAGGTCCACAACCTTACCCTTGTAACGTGGATCAAGGAGGGTTGCCAGCCAGTAATGATCCCTCTCTTTGATACCACGAATACGAGGATCCTTTCGCAGGCTTTGCAGGATCAGGGAGGCCTTGCAGCGTAGGTTTGCTGAGGCATTCGGTACGGAGTTTCTTGGGATTGTAAATGATCCCTTGAAGACTGCTGCTGATGCTGAGTGCAAGGCTCCACCTCCATGCTGACACAATCCTCCTCCTCCTCGTCCTTTTCCTGTGTGATCGGCGGGCCAGCAGGAACACTGTCTGGATAAAGGGGGCCTTGAGAGGTAAGGAAGTCCTCCTCTTCCTCCCTCTGTTCTGCCTCAAGTGCCCTGTCCATTATTCCATGCAGCGTGTGCTCCAACAGGTGGACAAGAGGGACAGTGTCACTGACGCATCCACTGTCACTGCTCACCATCCTTGTGGCCTCCTCAAATGGTGACATGACAGTGCATGCATCCCTGATCATGACCCACTGGTGTGGCAAAAAAAAAACAAGCTCCCCTGACCCTGTCCTGGTGCCATATTCACACAGGTACTCGATGATGGCCCTCTGCTGTGTGTGCAGCCGCTGCAGCATGGCCAATATTGAGTTCCACCTGGTGGGCATGTCACAGATTAGGCGGTTCTTGGGCAGCTTGTATTCCTTTTGGAGGTCAGCCAACCGAGCACTGGCATTATATGACTGGCGGAAATGCACACAGACTTTCCTGGCCTGCTTCAGGACATCCTGTAAGTCCGGGTACCTGCCCAAGAACCGCTGCACCACCAAGTTAAGGACATGAGCCAAACAGGGCACATGGGTCAACTGTCCCTGTCGGAGGGCGGAGAGGAGGTTGGTGTCATTGTCGCAAACCACCATTCCTGGCTTAAGCTGGCGTGACGTTAACCACCTCTGAGCCTGCCCCTGCAGAGCTGACAGAATCTCTGCCCCAGTGTGGCTCCTGTCCCCCAAGAACACCAGCTCAAGCACCGCATGGCATCTTTTTTCCTGCATACTTGCGTAGCCCCTTGAACGCCTACGGAGCGCCGCTGGTTCTGAGGACAAATCAGCACAGGAAGAGGCCATGGAGGAAGAAGAAGAGGAGGGGGTGGAGGAGAGAGGTGTGTCAGAATCACCACTAGTAGCATTTTGGAGGCGTGGTGGCGGAACAACCTCCAACACTACTGCACCCTGTCCTGCATCCTTCCCAGCTGCCAGCAGAGTCACCCAGTGGGCCGTGAAAGATAGGTAACGTCCCTGTCCATGCCTGCTGGACTATGAGTCAGCGGTAATATGCACCTTACCACTGACAGTCCTGTCCAGCGAGGCCAAGATATTGCCTTCCACATGCCAGTAGAGAGCCGGAATTGCCTTCCGTGAAAAAAAGTGGTGTTTGGGAACCTGCCACTGAGGTACCGCACATTCCACAAACTCACGGAAGGGGGCAGAGTCTACCAACTGAAAAGGCAGCAGTTGTGCAATTTAGCCAAGCTAGCATTTAACCGATGGGCATGTGGATGGCTGGGAGCGAATTTCTTTCGGCGGTGCAGCAGCTTGGGCATGGAAATTTGCCTGGTACAATTGGACGTTGTTGTACCGATAGCAGATTGCCCGTAAGTACTTGGCAGTGACACACCTAATTCTACACCTTCATTCCTCTCAGTGCAGGTTTCTGAGAGGAATGAAGGTGTAGTGGGGTTGGAGATCCCAGCTGATGAGGAGCAAGGAGAGATCTGCTTTGTTCTTTGGTGTGCGTCTTTTATGTATGCTTGCCAACGGACTGCATGGCAGGTTGACATATGTCTGGTCAAGCATGTGGTGCCCAAGCGGCTGATGTTTTGGCCCACGCGAGATACGCTTCAGACATATGTTGCAAATAGCAATGGTGCGATCTGCTGCACACGTCTGAAAAAAGGCCCACACTAAAGAACTCTTGGAATAACGCTCAGAGACAGCAGCGCCCTGCACATGCGGAGCTCTGCGGTGTGATGCAGTCGGTGTGCTACCCTTAAGCTGGCCCCTGGAGGGCATCCTGCCTCATTGGAAATGTGCCTCCTCCTCCTCCTCCTCTCTCCTATCAGGCACCCATGTAGAGTCAGTGACCTCATCATCCCCTCCCTCCTCATCACTGGAGCAAACCTGGCAGTATGCTGCAGCTGGGGGAACATGACTGCCAGTTTGCTGTCCTTCTTGGGCACCCCCTCTCTCTGGGCTCACGTTACTGCCTTCCTCAAGCTGGGTACCATCATCGGAGCCTTCAAAACGCTGCGCATCCTCCTGCAGCATGTACCCAACACTGTGGTCAAACAGTTCGGGGGACTCCTCAGAAGGACATGGTGGGGCTATGGAATGAGTGACTGATGCCATTGAGCCAATGGAAGAGGCCGCTTTGGCAGCTGCTTTGGCAGACAAAGTACCCTGAGGCTGGATGAGAGAGGATGAGGACGGCCTGGTCATCCACTCTACCAACTCTTCAGCATGTTGCGGCTCAACACGGCCAGCTCCAGAAAAAAAGGAAAAGCATGCCCCATGGCCACGTGCTGATGAGGATGCACCGTGTCCACGACCAGAACTGTTGCCTTTAGACACAGAGCCTGCTTGCCCTCTTTTATTGGCCTGTGAGTGGCTGCCTCTCCTTGTTAGCCTTCCAGACATACTATATTTGATGTATTGGAATAGGTACACAAGGAATTGTCTGCAGTCAGCTTTAGCTGCACACGGTGCCCAGTATACAGTACACTGACTTAATATACTGCAGCTTAGCTCAACTGCCTGCCTGTATTATTTGAAAGAGAACAGGAATGGTCTGCAGTCAGATTTAGCTGCACACTGTGCCCAGTATACAGTACACTGACCTAATATACTGCAGCTTAGCTCAACTGCCTGCCTGTATTATTTGAAAGAGAACAGGAATGGTCTGCAGTCAGCTTTAGCTGCACACTGTGCCCATTATACAGTACACTGACTTAATATACTGCAGCTTAGCTCAACTGCCTGCCTGTATTATTTGAAAGAGAACAGGAATGGTCTGCAGTCAGCTTTAGCTGCACACTGTGCCCAGTATACAGTACACTGACTTAATATACTGCAGCTTAGCTTAACTGCCTGCCTGTATTATTAGTAGGAATAGAATAACAGGAACGCTCTGCAATGAGATCTAGCTAAACTGTATACAGTACATATATATATATATATATATATATATATACAAAGCGTGCAGTGCATATATATACTAAATATACTGGATCTAACTAGCTCAATCAACTGCCTGCTCAATCTAGCTATTGCTAACTGAAATAGAACAAAAATCTCTATCTCTCTGTCTCTAAACGCCGCCGGAACACACTACACAAGGCCGACACGCAGGCGGCCTTATATAGTGTGGAGCGTGTACTTAGTTCCCCTGAGCCATGATTGGCCAAAGGCACCCTGCCTTTGGCCAATTATGGCTCTCTGTGCTGACAGCGCTGTGATTGGCCAAAGTATGCGGGTCATAGTGCATGCTTGGCTAATCATCAGCCAGCAATGCACTGCGATGATGCACTGCATTATGGGCCGTGACACGCAACTCGAATTTGGTGCGAACGGCCCATAAAGTTTGTAATTCGGCAAACGGCCCAAACAGGCTATGTTCGAGTTGAACATGCGTTCGACTCGAACACGAAGCTCATCCCTACTTACCGCTTTCTTTACACAATTTGTCTAATTGTAGTGTCAGCAGTAGGGATGAGCTCGGTGTTCGAGTCGAACGCATGTTCGACTCGAACATCGGCTGTTCGCCTGTTCGGCAAAGCCAGAACTTTGTGGGCCGTTCGCGCCAAATTCGTGTGAGGCGAACGGCCCACAATGCACTGCGCCATCGCAGTGCATTGCCGGCGCTGTGATTGGCCAAGCATGCACTGTGACCACTCATGCTTGGCCAATCACAGCGCCGGCAGCGAGCAGAGCCATAATTGGCCACAGGCAGGATGCCTGTGGCCAATTCTAGCTCAGGGGGGTTTAGTACACGCCTCACACTATATAAGCCCGCCAGCGCGGCGGCCTTGTGTAGTGTGTTGGCATGCAGGGAGAGAGAAGGATAGGCAGGGACAGTGTCAGTGTTATTCTTTGCTAAACCTTGTGCAGTTACAGTGTGTTGGCGTGCAGGGAGAGAGCAGGATAGGCAGGGACAGAGTCAGTTGTATTCTTTGCTAAACCTTGCGCAGTTACAGTGTGTTGGCGTGCAGGGAGAGAGCAGGATAGGCAGGGACAGTGTCAGTGTAATTTTTGCTAAACCTCCTGCACAGTACACACCTGAAGCTACCCCTTATTGCTCGTGGTGTTGTTCTGTTGTGTAACACAGACAGGCATCTGCAAGCAGTTACAGTGGGTGTAGGTGCCTCCTGTACAGTATACGCTACCCCTTATTGCTCGTGGTGTTGTTCTGTTGTGTAACACAGACAGGCATCTGCAAGCAGTTACAGTGGGTGTAGGTGCCTCCTGCACAGTATGCGCTACCCCTTATTGCTCGTGGTGTTGTTCTGTTGTGTAACACAGACAGGCATCTGCAAGCAGTTACAGTGGGTGTAGGTGCCTCCTGCACAGTATACGCTACCCCTTATTGCTTGTGGTGTTTTTCTGTTGTGTAACAGACAGGCATCTGCAAGCAGTTACAGTGGGTGTAGGTGCCTCCTGCACAGCATACACCTGAAGCTACCCCATATTGCTGGTGTTTTTCTTTTGTGTAACACTAACAGGCATCTGCAAGCAGTTACAGTGGGTGTAGGTGCCTCCTGCACAGTATACGCTACCCCTTATTGCTCGTGGTGTTGTTCTGTTGTGTAACACAGACAGGCATCTGCAAGTAGTTACAGTGGGTGTAGGTGCCTCCTGCACAGTATACACCTGAAGCTACCCCTTATTGCGCGTGGTGTTTTTCTGTTGTGTAACACAGACAGGCATCTGCAAGCAGTTACAGTGGGTGTAGGTGCCTCCTGCACAGTATACACCTGAAGCTACCCCGTATTGCTGGTGTTTTTCTTTTGTGTAACACTAACAGGCATCTGCAAGCAGTTACAGTAGGTGTAGGTGCCGCCTGCACAGTATACGCTACCCCTTATTGCTCGTGGTGTTGTTCTGTTGTGTAACACAGACAGGCATCTGCAAGTAGTTACAGTGGGTGTAGTGTGCCTCCTGCACAGTATACACCTGAAGCTACCCCGTATTGCTGTTTTTTTTCTTTTGTGTAACACTAACAGGCATCTGCAAGCAGTTACAGTGGGTGTAGGTGCCTCCTGCACAGTATACACCTGAATCTACCCCTTATTGCTGTGTTTTTCTGTTGTGTAACACAGACAGGCATCTGCAAGCAGTTACAGTGGGTGTAGGTGCCTCCTGCACAGTATACACCTGAAGTTACCCCTCATTGCTGTGTTTTCCTGTTGTGTAACACAGGCAGGCATCTGCAGCAGTTACAGTGGGTGTCGGTGCCTCCTGCACAGTAAACACCTGAAGCTACCCTGTATTGCTGGTGTTTTTCTGTTGTGTAACACAGACAGGCATCTGCAAGGAGTTACAGTGGGTGTAGGTGCCTCCTGAACAGTATACACCTGAAGCTACCCCTTATTGCTGGTTTTCCCATCTCCCTGCAGGCCATTAGAATGTCTGGAAGGCCAACAAGGAGAGGCAGACAGTCACGAGCCAATAAAAGAGGGCAAGCAGGCTCTGTGTCTGGGGGCCACAGTGCTGGTTGTGGACGCGGTGCATTGTCATCAGCACGTGGCCATGGGACACGCTTGTCCTTATTTTCGGCAGCTGGACTTGTTGAGCCGCATCATGCCGAAGACTTGGTAGAGTGGATGACCAAGCCCTCCTCATCCCCCTCATCCTCTCTCACCCAGGCTCAGGGTACTGGCAAAGCAGCTGCCAATGCGTCCTCTTCCCTCGTATCAATGTCATCATCAGTCACTCCTTCCCTAGACCCACCATGTCCTCCTGAGGAGTCCCCCGAACTGTTTGAGCACAGTGTTGGGTACATGCTCCAGGAGGATGCCCAGCGTTTTGAAGGGTCTGATGATGATACCCAGCTAGAGTAAGGCAGTAGCGTGAGCGCAGAGAGAGGGGATGCTCAAGAAGGACAGCAATCTGGCAGTCATGTTCCAGCAGCTGCAGCATACTGCCAGGTTTGTTCCAGTGATCAAGAGGGAGGGGATGATGAGGTCACTGACTCCACGTGGGTGCCTGATAGGGGAGAGAAGGAGGAGGAGGATGAGGAGGAGGCACATCTCCAACAAGGCAGGATGCCCTCCGGGGCCAGCGTAAGGGCAGCACACTGACTGAATCACACCGCAGAGCTCCGCCTGTGCAGGGCGCTGCCTCTGCGCGTTATTCCAAAAGTTCTTTGATGTGGGCCTTTTTTGAGTCGAGTGCATCAGATCGCACCGCTGCTATTTGCAACATATGTCTCAAGTGTATCTCGCGTGGCCAAAACATCAGCCGCTTGGGCACCACATGCTTGACCAGACATATGTTAACCCGCCATGCAGCTAGTTGGCAAGCGTATCGTAAAGACCCACACCAAAGAACAAAGCGGACCTCTCCTTGCTCCTCATCAGCTGGGATCTCCAACCCCACTATACCTTCAGTCCTCTCTGAAACCTGCACTGAGAGGAATGAAGGTGTAGAATTAGGTGTGTCACAGCCAAGTACTTGCGGGCACTCTGCTAGCAGTACACGACGTCCGATTGTAGCAGGCAAATTTCCCTGACCCAGCTGCTGGACCGTCAAAAGAAGTTCACTCCCAGCCATCCACATGCCTAGCGGTTGAATGCTAGTTTGGCTAAATTGCTAGCACTTCAACTGCTGCCTTTTCAGTTGGTAGACTTGGCCCCCTTCCGTGAGTTTGTGCAATGTGCGGTTCCTCAGTGGCAGGTTCCCAAACGCCACTTTTTCTCACGGAAGGCGATTCCGGCTCTCTACCGGCATGTGGAAGGCAATGTCCATGCCTCGCTGGACAGGGCGGTCAGCGGTGCTTGTAACGACAGGGGTTAAAGTTGTTTAAATATATTCCATTCCTAAACACACAGCAGCTACCAGACACTCCAACCAGCCAAATAAGACCCCATACAAATAATTCTCCCCGCACAAACAAGACAACGCTCTGTGTTGAGGTTCCAAAACAGGGAATGAATCTTTATTGCAAGCACATGGTAAAACATTTCTCTTCAAAACACTTCCCTCCCATCCTTGGGGAACAGGGCGGGTTAAACTGTCCAATGACAATGGGGATACAGGTCAGGTGTGTTCAAACTTCTCCTTCAGTAAACAGTCTTAGCAGGAGGGGTTGCTGGAGTGATTCTCCCCCCTTTCCTCACAGCAAGACACTTAAACATCCCATAATAGGCAGTCAGACGGTCTATCAGCTCCAATCCACATCACCACAAACAACAATGGCCTTTGGAAGCTAGTCTGGGTTCATTAACATTACAACAGGCATCCAGGTGGATTAATATTACAGACCCATTTTAAAGCAATCCAAGACATATTCTTAATGTCCATTATTTTCTGGCTCATACTTTCTAAGAACTTCTAAGTTCCACGGACCCACCCGTTACAGTGCATATTACCGCTGACACATGGTCCGGCATACATGGACAGGGACGTTACCTATCATTCACGGCCCATTCGGTCACTCTTTTGGCAGCTGGGAAGGATGCAGGACAAGGTACAGTAGTGTTGGAGGTTGTTCCGCCGCCACGCCTCCAAAATGCTACTACTGGTTGTGACACACCTCTCTCCTCCACCCCCTCCTCTTCTTCTTCCTCCATGGCCTCTTCCTGTGCTTTTTCCTCGGAACCAGCGGTGCTCCGTAGGCGTTCAAGGGGCTACGCAAGTACGCAGGCAAAAAGATGACATGCCGTGCTTACGCTGGTGTGTTTGGGGGACAGGAGCCACACTGGGGCAGAGGTTCTGTCAGCTCTGCAGGGGCAGGCCGAGAGGTGGTTGACGCCATGCCAGCTTAAGCCAGGAATAGTGTTTTGCGACAATGCACCAACCTCCTCTCCGCCCTCCGACAGGGACAACTGACCCATGTGCCCTGTGTGGCTCACATCCTTAACCTGGTGGTGCAGCGGTTCTTGGGCAGGTACCCGGGCTTACAGGATGTCCTGAGGCAGGCCAGGAAAGGCTGCGTGCATTTCTGCCGATCATATAATGCCCCGTGCTCGGCTAGCTGAGCTGCAAAAGGAGTTGAACTTGACCAAGAACCGCCTTATATGTGACATGCCCACCAGGTGGAACTCAACGTTGGCCATGCTGCAGCGGCTGCACATGCAGCAGAGGGCCATCAATGAGTACCTGTGCGACTACGGCACCAGGACAGGGTCAAGGGAGCTTGTTTTTTTTCACCACGCCAGTGGGGCATGGTCAGGGATGCATGTACTGTCCTGGCACCATTTGAGGAGGCCATGAGGATGGTGAGCAGTGACAGTGCATGCATCAGTGACATTGTACCTCTTGTCCATCTGTTGGAGCATACACTGTGTGGAATAATGGACAGGGCACTTGAGGCAGAACAGAGGCAGGAAGAGGAGGACTTCCTTGCCTCTCAAGGCCCCCTTTACCCAGACAGTGTTCCTTCTGTCCCACCCATCACACAGGAAGAGGACAAGGAGGAGGAGGAGGATTGTGTCAGCATGGAGGTGGATCCTGGCACTCAGCATCAGCAGCAGCAGTCTTTTAGGGATGATTTACAGTCCCAAAAAACCTGTGGACTTGTACGTGGCTGGAAGGAGGTGGCTACAGATCATGTCGTCCTTAGTGACCCAGAGGACTCCGGACCGAATGCCTCAGCTAACCTACGCTGCATGGCCTCCCTGATCCTGCAAAGCCTGCGGAAGGATCCTCATATTCTTCGGATCAAGGAGAGGGACCATTACTGGCTGGCCACTCTCCTTGATCCACAGTACAAGGGTAAGGTTGCGGACCTTATCTTGCCGTCGCAGAGGGAGCAGAGGATGAGACATCTCTGGGAGGCCTTGCAGAAAGGTCTGTGCAACGCGTTCCCAGAGACTGGGAGGTTACAAACTCCTGGTCCTGGACAACGAGTTGCTCAGGCTTTGGTCAGTCAAAGAAGGAGCGGTGGGGAAGGTGGCCGTCTGACCGTTGCGTTCAGACAATTTTTTAGTATGCAGCTCCAAGGTATGATTGGTTCCAGCAACCATCGCCAGCGTCTGATTTACATGGTCCAGGAATACCTAGGGACAAGGTCAGACTTGGACACCTTTCCCACCAAAAATCCTCTGGCTTACTGGGTCTTGAAGATGGATCACTGGCTAGAGCTTGCACAGTATGCAATTGAGCTACTGGCCTGTCCTGCATCCAGCGTTCTTTTGGAACGCACATTCAGTGCTGCTGGAGGCTTTGTAACCGATCACAGGGTTTGCATGTCCACCGACTCGGTTGATCGACTGATCTTCACAAAGATGAATCAGTCTTGGATCACCACCAGCTACCAAGCACCTGAAGCTGATGTAACCGAATATTTTTTTTTTAAATGTCACATCCCTTCAAGACTGCCTATGCTGATGCTGAGTGACTGTCCTGTTATGTTGACTGACTATCCTCTTCCTCCTCAATGATCCTGCCAATAACTTGGAAGAACATTTGTGGTTCTGGGTGTCACCACCAGTGGCTAAGGCCCAATTTTTCAGTCCCTGTTTAACAGGGGCGTGTAATTACAATTTTTTGATGCAATGCTTTGCAGCAGGGCTCATTCCTGCACTCCAACTTGAGTATCTGAGAGAGGTTGCAGTGTCCTGGCACCAGCACCAGTGCCTAAGGCCCAATTTTTTAGCCCCTGTTTAACAGGGGCGTGTAATTACAATTTTTGATGCAATGCTTTGCAGCAGGGCTCATTCCTGCACTCCAACTTGAGTATCTGGGAGAGGTTGCAGTGTCCTGGCACCAGCACCAGTGCCTAAGGCCCAATTTTTCAGCCCCTGTTTAACAGGGGCGTGTAATTACAATTTTTGATGCAATGCTTTGCAGCAGGGCTCATTCCTGCACTCCAAATACAGTATCTGTGATGGGTTGCAGTGTTGTGGCACCAGTGCCTAAGGCCCATATTTTCTGCCCCTGTTTTACAGGGGCATGTAATTACAATTATTGATCTAATACTTTGCAACAGGGCTCATTGCTGCGCTCTAAGTACAGTATCTGTGAGGGGTTGCAGTGTTGTGGCACCAGCACCAGTGCCTAAGGCCCAATTTTTCTGCCCCTGTTCAACAGGGGCATGTAATAACAATTCTTGATCTAATATTTCACAGATGGGCCCATTACTGCGCCCACCAAGAGTAACTGTGAGGACAGTCTTGTGGCACCAGCACCACCGCCACCACCAAAGGCCCAATTTTCAGCCCCTGTTCCACAGGGGCATGCAATTACAATTCTTGATCTAATAATTCACAGCAGGGCCCATTCATGCGCCCACCAAGAGTAACTGTGTGGGCTTACCGTGTTGTGGCACCAGCACCACCACCAAAGGCCCAATTTTTCCTACCACTGTTCAACAGTGGCATGTAAATACAATTCCTGATATAATAGTTCACAGCAGGGCGTTCCAGCGCCCACCAAGAGTAACTGTGAGGGCTCACAGTGTTGTGGCAACACCAAAACCTAAGGGGCCAATTTCTGCAGAGTATATACGGCAGGCCCCTACTTTCAAACATTCAACTTACAAACGACTCCTACTTGCAAACGGAAGGAGACAACAGGAAGTGAGAGGAAATCTACCCCTTGGAAGTGAAGTTCTCTCCTGTAAGAGTTAATATGGGAAAAATGTGTCTCCTTTCTACTGATGCTTTATCACCAATCCTTGTTTCAATAATAATTAAAAAAAAGTTTCAAAAAACATTTGTCATTGGGGCGGAAAGTGAGGTGAAATGTTCTGAACAGGTGCACAGACAGCAAAACAAATGTTACAGGGGTGATAACCCTTCCCTATGTTTTCCAAAAAGCTTAAAAATAGATTTTTTGGCTAGAGCTACACTTAAAAAATGTACCTTAAAAAGATTCTACTTAAGAACAAACCTACAGTCCCTGTCTTGTTTGCACCGCCTGTATACTGCTGTTCAGAGTATATAGGGCCTTTTTTTATTTTGTGTGCGGGGTTCCCCTTAATATCCATACAATACCCAAAGGGGTTGGTAATGGGCTGGAGGGGGGGGGGGGGTGATGGGGTAGCCATGCCATTTTTCTCAATGATTTTCATCCATATTGCTGGGACCAGACATTACATTAAAGCCGCAAGCAGTTTTAAATGGCTTTTTTTTTTCCTTTAGAAATGGCTTTTTGTGCAGGGACAGTTCTAAACACGGGAAACACATGCCACTTCATAGGCATAGTTTAGACACCCCCAGGTACGATATTTAAAGGAATATTTCACTTTTTTTTTTCACTTTCTGCATCATTAAAATGACTGCTGCCGAAAAAACGGCAGTTTTTAAAACTTCTTTTTGCATTGATACATGTCCCCTGGGGCAGGACCCGGGTCCCCAAACCCTTTTTAGGACAATAACTTGCATATTAGCCGTTATAATTAGCACTTTTGATTTCGAACGTTCGCGTCCATTGTATTTAATAGGGTTCTAAAGTTCACGCGAACTTTCGGTCCGTTCGCAGGTTCTGGTGCGAACCGAACCGGGGGGGTGTTCAGCTCATCCCTAGCCAGCAGCGCATTTATTGAGTGTGGTGGCCCAGTATTTTCCTTCCTTTTTTTTATACAATAATAAAATACACTGAATGTATGTTTTAATGAATGCATGAGCAGAGTACCATTTTTCTTGTCATTCCATATTTGGCATACATGGTGCATCGTGCTACTAACAACATCCTACAAATCCATTGATCTACAGGGCCCGAGTTCCATTAATAAAGGATGAGTGCAGCAAGACCAAATGTAGAAAATTGATGAAATTGGCTCACAAGTAACGCTCCTGGAAGAGAAAGCATCTAGATCAAAGTGCTGGCTAATCTTACAGCATCTTGTGCATCTGCCAGATAAGAGCACGGGCAAGAGAAAATAAAAGGCACACACTCACATGCAATGAGAGACAGATCAAAAAGTACAGATGAAGTAGTTTGGATTTATTGATATTTGACAGCATATAAAACAATGGTTTCCTGGCAAGTAATATATGGTAATTGCTCAGCATATTATCTTGTCATGAAGTAAACTGACACATTGTCCTCATTTCCTTCTTCATTAAAAGCCAGTTCCAAAACTTGAATCAAAAAATGCTTCAACGACATAATCCTCCCAAGATAAACATGTGAGCTCGACATAAACTACAGCAGAATGAATTTGTAATGCCATTTTCAAATGGCATGTGATCATTAAAGAGTCCATTCACTCAAATTGATATTTCAGTTTTTTGGGGAATGTAAGGAAGTTAAACCACAGGAAGGTATGAAAAAAAAAAAAATCCCAATAAAAATACAACATTATCATATAATGCTAAGAACTGGGTAATCATTACTGGTTGCTTCTAATAGTCAGATCATTTTCACACCATATCTGACACAATCACACTGACACTGACCATAGGCCTCGTACACACGACCGAGTTTCTCGGCAAGAACCAGCAAGAAACTTGCTGGCAGAGATGTCTTGCCGAGAAATTCGTTCGTGTGTATGGTTTCTCGTCGAGAAAACCGACAAGTAACCTCGACGAGAAAATAGAGAACCTGCTCTCTATTTTCTCGTCGAGATTCTTGTCGGCATGTTTCTCGACGAGAAAAGTGAGTGTGTGTACACTTACCTGTCCTCCCGGAAGCCCGCGCATGTTCGAAATGAATTCGACGCATGCGCGGTAGCTTCCTAGGCATACGTAGGGTATACAAAGATGGCGGCGACGGCATTGAATGTGACGAGCGCATGCTCGTCGTAGTCGATGACGTCACCGCGTACGCTCCATTCAAAGAACCGCGGGTTCTTTGAATCGAGCGTGTGTACACTCGGCCGGGACAATTTTCTTGTCCAAGAATCTCGTCGAAAAAAACGACATGTTTTTTTCGACGAGAATCTCGGCCGTGTGTACGAGGCCT
This sequence comes from Rana muscosa, assembly GCA_029206835.1. Classification (NCBI taxonomy): domain Eukaryota; kingdom Metazoa; phylum Chordata; class Amphibia; order Anura; family Ranidae; genus Rana; species Rana muscosa. The sequence goes on from CM055127.1 coordinate 77,751,171, forward strand.
TAGTGTTACATCATACATAATTACCGGTATATTGGTAATTACCCAATCAGTGTAAAAAAAAAAAAAAACATGAGTCAGTTGAGTTCAACCAACATAAAAAAGGAAGGATTACATTGAAAATCTCCATATACAGGACTATATACCCACATTAGATCCAGAGGAAAAAAAACCCTTATGAAACATGGGCTAATTTGCTCCATCAGGGAAAAAAAATCCTTCCTGATACTCTAAAGGCCCGTACACATGATCCAATTTTATGGCCATAATTGTCTGATGGAAGTGTTGTGTCGGATAATCCGACCATGTGTATGGTCGATCAGACAATTGTCGGCTGAATTAACGACAACAAATGTTGGCTGTTCATGCTCACCAACTGTTGGGCAATAAATCTGTTACGTCGGCTTATGTGATCGTGTGTACGCAAGTCCGTCCAACTAAAATCCAAAGTACAAACAGGCATGCTCAGAACCAATGTTAAAAATTAAGAAAACATTAGCAGAAATTGCCCAAAGGGTGGTGCTAAAGAGCAGAAAAACCACATATTTAGGTTTTGTTGGCTGAAAATGTTGTGCCGTCTGTATGCATACCAAGTTCACGGCCACGCCCTTTGGACCAAAATCCACGGAAAAGTCTGATGGAAGTCTGATTGTGTGTATGAGCCTTAAGGCATTTGGATGTTCCTTGAATCGACAATCTCTAGTGTTATTACTTATAAATGTAAGTACCAGTTATGTAATTATACTCTCACCGTCCACTTTAATAGATGCACCTGTTCAATTGCTTGGTAACACAAATTGCTAACCAGCCAATCACATCTCAGCAACTCAGTGCATTTAGGCATCTAGATGTGGTGAAGACGACTTACTGAAGTTCAAACTCAGCATCAGAAGAGGGAAGAAAGAGGATTTAAAGAGGAGCTCCACCCAAAAGGGGAAGCTCCGCTTGTTTGCCCCCCCCCCCTCCGCTGCCACATTTGGCACCTTTCAGAGGGAGATCGGGTGCCTGGACTTGATAGGTACCCACTCCTACTTCCTGCTGATCTCGCTGCAGCAAAGTTAGCCTCCTCTTTCCCCCACCGCCAGGCCAATCACAAAGTGCATCGCGCTTCTCACATGCGCAGTAGGGAATCAGCTGTGAAGCCACAAGGCTTCATTGCCAGTTTCCCTCTGTGAAAATGGCAGTGGCAGCACCCGAAAGATGATTGAAAAATCGTCTGGGCTGAAGACACCGCTGGATTCGTGGACTGGTAAGTGTCATAATATTAAAAGTCAGCAGCTAGCGTATTTGTAGCTGCTGACTTTTTTTCTGAAGGAGCCTGGAGCTCCGCTTTAAGTGACTGTTTACATGGTATGGTTGTTGGTGCCAGATAGGCTGGTCTGATGCCGCGTACACACGACCATTTTTCTTGTCGGGAAAAATGTCATTTTTTATCTTTGAAGAGAAAAACGACCATGTGTGAGCTTTCCTGCATTTTTCCCAACGAGAAAAACGGCAAGAATCACGACGAGAAAAATTAGAACATGCTCTAATTTTTCTCGTCGTGATTCACTGCATTTTTTTCCGCGGCAGTTTTCCCATAGGGAAACACTGCCAGGGAGCCTACACACGGTCGTTTTTCTCGACCAAGAGAAAAAATGTCAGGAAACCCGGCCGTGTGTAGGGGACCAAGCCGTTCCTCGTTTTTCCCGTCAATTTTCTCGAAGGGGGTTTTCACCGTCGAGAAAATCGATTGTGTGTACACGGCATTGAGTGTTTCAAAAATTGCTGATCTACTGGGATTTTCATGCACAGCCATCTCTAGGGTTTACACAGAATGGTCCGAAGAAGAGAAAATATCCAGTGAATGGCAGTTGTGTGGATGAAAATGTCTTGTTGATGTCAGAGGCCAGAGGAGAATGGGTTCGAGATGATAGAAAGGCAACAGTAACTCAAATAACCACTCGTTAAAACCAAGGTATGCAGAATACCATCTCTGAATGAAAAACACATTGAACCTTGAAGCAGATGGGCTAAGGCAGCAGAAGACCATGCCGGGTGCCACTCCTGTCAGCGAATAACAGAAAACTGGGGCTACAATTCACACAGTGAAGTAAAAGTGTATGGTACTGCGCTATTAAAATAAATACATGTGTAAAACTGAAATAATATAATCATATACAATGATCAGTGATGTCAGATCTCCAAATAAACTTAAACAAATAAACTAAGAAGTTTGGCAATCTCCCCTACCATAAACAAAAAATAAGTGACAGATAATATATACAGGTCCTTCTCAAAAAATTAGCATATTGTGATAAAGTTCATTATTTTCTGTAATGTACTGATAAACATTAGACTTTCATATATTTTAGATTCATTACACACAACTGAAGTAGTTCAAGCCTTTTCTTGTTTTAATATTGATGATTTTGGCATACAGCTCATGAAAACCCCAAAATCCTATCTCAAAAAATTAGCATATCATGAAAAGGTTCTCTAAACGAGCTATTAACCTAATCATCTGAATCAACTAATTAACTCTAAATACCTGCAAAAGATTCCTGAGGCTTTTAAAAACTCCCAGCCTGGTTCATTACTCAAAACCGCAATCATGGGTAAGACTGCCGACCTGACTGCTGTCCAGAAGGCCATCATTGACACCCTCAAGCAAGAGGGTAAGACACAGAAAGAAATTTCTGAACGAATAGGCTGTTCCCAGAGTGCTGTATCAAGGCACCTCAGTGGGAAGTCTGTGGGAAGAAAAAAGTGTGGCAGAAAACGCTGCACAACGAGAAGAGGTGACCGGACCCTGAAGAAGATTGTGGAGAAGGACCGATTCCAGACCTTGGAGGACCTGCGGAAGCAGTGGACTGAGTCTGGAGTAGAAACATCCAGAGCCACCGTGAACAGGCGTGTGCAGGAAATGGGCTACAGGTGCCGCATTCCCCAGGTCAAGCCACTTTTGAACCAGAAACAGCGGCAGAAGCGCCTGACCTGGGCTACAGAGAAGCAGCACTGGACTGTTGCTCAGTGGTCCAAAGTACATTTGGAAATCAAGGTGCCAGAGTCTGGAGGAAGACTGGGGAGAGGGAAATGCCAAAATGCCTGAAGTCCAGTGTCAAGTACCCACAGTCAGTGATGGTCTGGGGTGCCATGTCAGCTGCTAGTGTTGGTCCACTGTGTTTTATCAAGGGCAGGGTCAATGCAGCTAGCTATCAGGAGATTTTGGAGCACTTCATGCTTCCATCTGCTGAAAAGCTTTATGGAGATGAAGATTTCATTTTTCAGCACGACCTGGCACCTGCTCACAGTGCCAAAACCACTGGTAAATGGTTTACTGACCATGGTATTACTGTGCTCAATTGGCCTGCCAACTCTCCTGACCTGAACCCCATAGAGAATCTGTGGGATATTGGGAAGAGAAAGTTGAGAGACGCAAGACCCAACACTCTGGATGAGCTTAAGGCCGCTATCGAAGCATCCTGGGCCTCCATAACACCTCAGCAGTGCCACAGGCTGGTTGCCTCCATGCCACGCCGCATTGAAGCAGTCATTTCTGCAAAAGGATTCCCGACCAAGTATTGAGTGCATAACTGAACATAATTATTTGAAGGTTGACTTTTTTTGTATTAAAAACACTTTTCTTTTATTGGTCGGATGAAATATGCTAATTTTTTGAGATAGGATTTTTGGGTTTTCATGAGCTGTATGCCAAAATCATCAATATTAAAACAAGAAAAGGCTTGAACTACTTCAGTTGTGTGTAATGAATCTAAAATATATGAAAGTCTAATGTTTATCAGTACATTACAGAAAATAATGAACTTTATCACAATATGCTAATTTTTTGAGAAGGACCTGTATATATAAGTGCTGGTGGTACACGTGATAAATCAAGAGATCAGTCCAAAATGGTGACAAGTAAATGTTGTGTGATGAAACGTGCAAAAATCAAACAGCAAAAATGTGACTAGTGTCTCTTTTTTCAGTGCAGTGACACCTCTGTGCTGATTGGCCTCTCACCTTACTGCTGTAAGGTAACAGCATGTGTAAAAAAATCTTAGTGGGCCTCCAATGGCTTAGATAAGTTCTCCCAGTTCTACCTCAACTGATGGCTCCCTCAGACAGTGGACTCCGGCTCCCTCCAAGTATCCTTCTATCCTGGGCCAAGTAACTCCCCAGGGTAGATGTTATGGCTCTTCTAGGCAAATGTTGTAATCTGGGGATCCACCCCAGACTTCCCCATGTAGTGTTGAAAAAAAAAAAGGGGGATTCCCAAATACAGTGTTTCCCCGAAAGTAAGACCTACCCCGAAAATAAGACCTAGCGTTATTTTCCAGGAGGGCTGCAATATAAGCCCTAACCTGAAAATAATCCCTATTTTAAAATGCTTTTAAAACCCTATAATCCACTCTTACAGTAGTATATAATGTACAATGTGTGTGTTTCTGTAATATAATTGCGGGGAAGAGAGCTCCGGCGGGTCACAGAAGCGCAGAGCGGTGCTATACCGAAGGTATTTGGCACAACTATATTACGGAAACACACACAATGTACATTATATACTACTGTAATAGAGTGGGTTATAGGATTTTACAAGCATTTTAACTCAGTTCACACTGGGGATTCCTGTCAGGCAGGGAGAGAGAGGGGGAGAGAAGGCAGCACATTACATGGTAAGACCTACCACAATAATAAGCCCTACTGTGTCTTTTGTTGCCAAAATTAATATAAGACTTATTTTCGGGGAAACACGGTAGTGTATTATAGTTTAGATAAATGTATTAGGTTAAAACAGCTAAAAAATAATACTTACTATGTTAAAACCAGCATACAGCATAAAACCCACGAGCAGCAAGCTTGTATTCCCGTGTCACTTCCAGTGTGCCTGTTGACCAATCCCATAAGGGATTGCATAGGCGTGCCCACAGGGTGTGCCGGATGTGCCCAGGCACACCCTAATCATCCCTGCTGTGCCTGCAATGTATGTCCTCCTTGCTGTGTGTAACAGTCACTGGCACTGCCTGGGGTAATGTCCGGCCGCCGGCTGGCAAATACAGCTTATTGCTGCTAAATGCTGCGAGTGGGAGAAGGAAGCAGGGGGGGAACTAGCGCGGAGTAACACCGCCGGGAGCCGCATAAGCCGATGCAGCTTCTATAGTTCCGGCTATGCAGGTTCCGCAGGCGCCGGCGGAGTGATCTAAATCTGCACTCCGCCCCCCCTCTGGCCAGTGGCATACTAAGTAGGGGGCGGGCCGCACCAGGTGCCACACACTGGGGGGTGTCAGACCGGCGCCCCCCCCCCCCTCCACCACCGAAGAGGACCGCGCAGAGACAGCAGGCGGCATGGCGCGGTGACAGGCAGCCAGCGCTAGTTATTCTACTCCTGCTGCACTGTCCACACTGCACAGAGCTTGCAACTAGCACCAGGCAATTGACTGTCATGTGTCAAGCAGCGACACCCCCCCCCCCCCCCCCCCGCGCGGCTCTCATCTCTGACACCCGGCGCCCCCCAGCAGGAAGCTCTCAAGTCTCCACTCTGATGTGTGTAGTGTCCAGCAATCCCTCCTCCTCTCCGCTCTGAGATCGTAAACTGCACACTTCTCCAGAGTCCCGCCCCTCCTGTGTGCTCGTCTGTGAAGGGGAGGTGGGCGGGAAGATTAAAAACAAGCAGCCACACTGACAAACTGCTGAATAAACCAGTGAGCCAGCCCCTGGGGACCATTCCAAGTGAGTGAGCATGTTCACTGACCAGACCCTGCTCCCTCTCCCTGACCCCTCTCTCTCTCTCTCTCTTACACCCCCCTCTCCCTCTCTCTGACCCCTTCCTGACCTCTTTCTCTGACCCCCCTCTCTCTCTCTGACCCCTCCCTGACCTCTCTCTCCCTCTCTCTCTCTCTCTGACCCCTCCCTGACCTCTCTCTCTCTCTGACCCCTCCCTGACCTCTCTCTCCCTCTCTCTCTCTGACCCCTCCCTGACCTCTCTCCCTCTCTCTCTGACCCCTCCCTGACCTCTCTCCCTCTGACACCCCCCTCTCTGACACCCCCTCTCTCCCTGATCTCTCTCCCCCTGATCTATCTCTCTCTCTCTCTCTCCCTGACCTCCCTCTCTCTCTGACACCCCGCTCTCTCTGACATCCCGCTCTCTCTGACACCCCGCTCTCTCCCTGATCTCTCTCTCTCTCCCTGACCCCCCTTTCTCTCTCTCTCTCCCTGACCTCTCTCTCTCCCTGACCTCTCTCTCTCCCTGACCTCTCTCTCTCTCTCTGACACCCCTGTCTCTCTGACACCCCCTCTCTCTGATCTCTCTCTCTCCCTCTCTCTCCCTAACCCCCTTGCGCTCTCTCTCCCCCTGATATCTCTCTCTCTCCCTGATCTCTCTCTCTCTTTCTTTGACCCCCCTTGCACTCTCTCTCCCCCTGATATCTCTCTCTCTCCCTGACCCTCTTGCGCTCTCTCTCACTTCCCCCCTGATATCTCTCTCTCTCTTCCCCCCCTGATCTCTCTCTCTCTATCTCTCCCCCTGACCCCCTCACTCTCTCGCTCTCTCTCTGCCCCCCTCTCTCTCTCTTTCTCTCTCTCTCTCTCCTCGCCAACAACAGTCTGTTTATCTCCTGTTTTAACTCCTTCCTTCCCATCATCTGCCTATATATTGATGTATAACAGAATTACTTGATTAACTTTATTTATTAAAGTGGTATTAAAGAAAAGCTAAATATTTATGTAAAGAGGTCCCTCGGTTCAGGGAGCTGTGCAATGTAAAGGGGTCCAGAGGTGCAGTCTTATATAAAGGGGTGCAGTGTAATATAAAGGGGTCCAGAGGTGCAAGGGCTGTGTAATGTAAAGAGGTCCTTAGGTGTAAGATGCTGTGTAATGTAAAGGGGTCCAGAGGTGCAGTCTATTGTAAAGGGGTGCAGGGTGTAAAGTAAAGGGGTCCAGAAGTGCAGGCTAATGTAAAGGGGTGCAGGGTGTAATGTAAAGGGGTCCAGAGGTGCAGTGTATATATATATATATATATATTACATTTTTTTTTCGCTGACAATATCTATGGCAGTGGCTGGTGCTCAAACATTTTCGGGGGGGGGGGGGCGCAAACAAGCTGAAAAAAACCCCCACATCAATTGCAGCCACTGTGCCCATCAAACGCAGCTACTGTGCCCAATAATTGCCGCCACTGTGCCCATAAATTGCCGCCACTGTACCATCAAGCGCAGCTACTGTACCATCAATTGCTGCCAGTGTGCCCATCATTTGCTGCCAGTATTCCCATCAATTGCCGCTACTGTGCCCATCAATTGCTGCCAGTGTGCCCATCAATTGCTGACACTGTGCCCATCAATTGCCGCTACTGTGCCCATCAAATGCTGCCAGTGTGCATCCCCCACCCGCCCGGTGTCCTGCACGCTCCTCAATGTCTTCTCCCATCCTCTCTTCCCTTCCTCTGCTATGATTGGATGCCTAATAGGCATCCAATCAGAGCGCCTGTCGTTTCAGCCAGTCAGGTGACAGGTAACAGACCCAAGCACCAGATTGGCTGAGAGGCGGTTCAGTGTTAGGAAAGGGAATAATCATTCCCTTTCCTAACATAACGCTGAGTAAACTGCGAGCGCCCAGCATGGCGCCCGCTGTTCACCTTTTTGGATGCCTATTAGAGCCTACGCCTCTAATCAGGTGCTTCCAAAAAATACCCAACCACTGAAATTCAGGCTCCCGAAAAAGGGGCCAGGCACCTGAATAGTCAGAAAAGTGGTAAGCACACTACAGATTATTATGACTTCCTCAACACCTTCTGTGCGACGTCTTCTTCTCTAAAACATGTTGAGGAAGCCATAATAATCTGTAGTGTGCTAACCACTTTTCTGATGCCAATTTGATGTCTAAATACATATTTCGGGAGCTTTTTTTCAGCAGGAATGCGGGAAAACACAGTTTCGGCACCTCAGCACTGAATGTATATGCCAAGTGGTGGCGGGATTTGATGGAGTGTCTATTGATGTTGGCTGATGGGGTCTCTATTATCACTGGGTGATCTATTGATGCTGGGGAAGTCTGTTACTGCTGGTGGGATCTATTGTTTCTGGGGGGTCATTTGTTGATGGGAGAATACTACTGTTGAGGGAGGGGACTTATGTTGTTGGCTGCTGGAGAATATATTGATACTGGATGCTGGGAGATCTATTGTTGCTGGGGGGTATTTTCTTGTGGGGTGATCTATTGTTGCTGGGGGTGATCTATTGTTAATGGGAGGGATCTATTGTTGCTGGGGGTGTCTATTGTTGCTGGGAGGGATCTATTGTTGCTTGTGAAGCTATAGTTGCCGTGAGGGATCTATTGTTGCTGGGGAGATGTCTTGTTCTTGGGGGATCTATTGTTGCTGGGGGAATCTAACAAATTTATTTAAAGCAGTAAATACAATTCAGGATATTAAAAAATCCTACTTACCGTTTAGTTTTTTAAATTGCTTATTTGATTTAGAGATTTATTTAAAAGCTTTGTTTATGTTAAAAGATTATTTAATTAATAAGTTAAAAAAATTATGTTTGTTTACATTGATAAATGTTTTTTTAATAAAAATGTTTTAATACATTTTAAAATGTTTGTTAACATTTATTTATAAGCGTGTATGTGTGTGTGTGTATATATCTCTACAGTATATCTATCTATCTATCTATCTATCTATCTATCTATCTATCTATCTATCTATCTATCTATCTATATACACACACATATACACACACAGATGCACGTGTTTTTGAGCTTTGGTTTGAGGTGCACACCCTAATGCAATAGGCTGCGCACGCCTATGAGGGATTGTATAATTGCACATAATCTGCTTTTGAAAATAATAACTGTTAACATTGTAACAATGTATTTACGAGTAGAATCTGAAAACAATGGCTGCAGACTTAGTTCATACAGAAGCCACTGCCAATGCTTTGAAATTAAAGTGTAGGATAGAGTAGGACTAGGCTGTCAAATTGGCAGGTGTGTACCACAATTGCAGTGAAGTGAGTGTTCTCTCGTTTGCTAAGCAGGGTGACCAAATCAGACACTCTGCATAGCCAATAAAGAAATAAACAACATTTATAAAACTGGACTGCAATGGTTCAAAGAATACTTGTCAACCTTATTTCTTAACCACTTGACCACTGGGCACTTAAACCCCCTTAATAACCAGACCAATTTTCAGCTTTCGGTGCTCTCACAATTTGAATGACAATTACTCAGTCATACAACACTGTACCCATATGAAATTTTTGTCCTTTTTTTCACACAAATAGAGCTTTCTTTTGGTGGTATTTAATCACTGTTGGGTTTTTTATTTTTTGCGCTATAAGAGAAAAAAGACTGAAAATTTTGTAAAAAAATGTTTTTTTTTTTCGTTTCTGTTATAAAATTTTGCAAATTACTATTTTTTCTTCATAAATTTTGGCCAAAATTTATACTGCTACATATCTTTGGTAAAAATAAGTACAAATTGGTGTATATTATTTGGTCTTTGTGAAAGTTATAGAGTCCACAAGCTATGGTGCCAATATCTGAAAATTTATCACACCTGAAGTACTGACGGCCTATCTCAATTCTTGAGACCTTAACATGCCAGAAAAGTACAAATACCCCCCAAATGACCCCTTTTTGGAAAGAAGACATTCCAAGGTATTCAGAAAGAGGCATTGTGAGTTTTTTGAAGTTGTCATTTTTTCCCACAATTTTTTGCAAAATCAAGATTTTTTTTTCTCTTTTTTTTTTTTCACAAAATTGTCATATTAGCAGGTTATTTCTCACACACAGCATATGCATTCCACAAATTACACCCCAAAACACATTCTGCTATTACTCCCGAGTATGGCGATACCACATGTGTGAGACTTTTACACAGCGTGGCCACATACAGAGGCCCAACATGCAGGGAGCACCTTCAGGCATTCTGGAGCACCCAGGCCAATTCTGACATTTCTCTCCTACATGTAAAAATCATCATTTGTTTGCTAGAAAATTACATAGAACCCCAAAACATTATATATGTTTTTTTAGCAAAGACCTTAGAGAATATAATGGTGGTTGTTGCAACTTTTTATCTCGCACGATATTTGCGCAGCAATTTTTTTAACGCGTTTTTTACGGAAAAAAAATGTTTTGTGCTTAAAAAAAAAAAAAAACTGTAAAGTTAGCCCAATGTTTTTGCATAATGTGAAAGATGAAGTTACGCCGAGTAAATAGATACCTAACATGTCGCCCTTAAAAATTGCACACACTCGTGGAATGGCGCCAAACTTCGCTACTTAAAAAATCCCCATAGGCGACGCTTTAAATATTTTTACTGGTTACATGCTTTGAGTTACAGAGGAGGTCTAGGGCCAAAATGATTGCTCTCGCTCTAACGTTCGCAGAGATACCTCACATGTGTGGTTTGAAAACCGTTTTCATATGTGGGCGGGACTTATGTATGCGTTCGCTTCTGTATGCGAGCTCACGGGGACAGGGGCGCTTTAAAAAAAAAAAAAAAAATTTATTCTTCATTTTACTTTATTTATTTTAGTTTGACATGTTTTTCCGCCCTAAACATTTTTTTGATCACTTTTATACCTATTACAAGGAACGTAAACATCCCTTGTAATAGGAATATGGCATGACAGGTCCTCTTTACAGTGAGATATGGGGGGGGGGTGTCAATAAGACCCCACATCTCACCTCTAGGCTGGGAAGCCTGAAAAAAATACAAAAAAAAAAACAACAATCCTGGCTTTGATCGTAGCGGTGAGTCGGTAGAAGCACCGGAGGGCGGCGGGGGGGGGACATCCCCTCTCGCCTCCCGTAAGAATGATCAAGCGGCGGAACAGCCGCTATGATTGTTCTTATGGTGTAGGGAATCGCCGGCTGAAAAAGCTAATATCTGAATGATGCCTGTAGCTGCTCCCATCATTCAGATATCCCCGCACAAAGTCAAGGACGTCATATGACGGCCGGAGGGCGGGAAGTGGTTATTGCAGAGTATTGCCGGGCATTGCGGAGTATTGCCGGGCATTGCGGAGTATTGCCGGGCATTGCGGAGTATTGCCGGGCATTGCGGAGTATTGCAGGGCATTGCGGAGTATTGCGGACTATGGCAGGGTATTGCGGTGTATGGCAGGGTATTGCACGGGTATTGCACAGGGTATTGTGGAGGGTATTGCAGAGTATTGTGGAGGGTATTGCAGAGTATTGTGGAGGGTATTGCAGAGTATTGTGGAGGGTATTGCAGAGTATTGTGCAGGGTATTGCAGAGTATTGTGCAGGGTATTGCAGAGTATTTTGCAGAATATTGCGCAGGGTATTGCAGAGTATTGCGCAGGGTATTGCAGAGTATTGCGCAGGGTATTGCAGAGTATTGCGCAGGGTATTGCAGAGTATTGCACCAGAGTATTGCAGAGTATTGCACCAGAGTATTGCAGAGTATTGCACCAGGGTATTGCAGAGTATTTTGCAGGGTATTGCGCAGGGTATTGCAGAGTATTTTGCAGGGTATTGCGCAGGGTATTGCAGAGTATTTTGCAGGGTATTGCACAGGGTATTGCAGAGTATTGCGCAGGGTATTGCAGAGTATTGCGCAGGGTATTGCAGAGTATTTTGCAGGGTATTGCAGAGTATTTTGCAGGGTATTGCAGAGTATTTTGCAGGGTATTGCAGAGTATTGCGCAGGGTATTGCAGAGTATTGCACCAGGGTATTGCAGAGTATTGCACCAGGGTATTGCAGAGTATTGCACCAGGGTATTGCAGAGTATTGCACCAGGGTATTGGCAGGGTATTTTGCAGAGTATTGGCAGGGTATTTTGCAGAGTATTGGCAGGGTGTATTGCAGAGTATTGGCAGGGTATAGCACAGGGATGGCTGAGCAGGGATGGATGGATGGCTGGATCTGTGACTGCAATTGTCACAGATCCAGCCCACAGTGCTGCTGCTGCCATCCGCTCCCTCCCCCTCCCCTCTCACACTGTACCGATCGGTACAGAGAGGGGAGGGAGGAACCGGCGTCATCAAATGACGCCGGTCTGTTTACAAGTGATTGCTCCGTCATTTGACGGAGCGATCACGTGGTAAACGGCCGCTATCAGCGGCGATTTACCACGATTCATGATCCGCCGGGTCCTCTGGACCCGGCGGTCACGGAGTTTCCCGTGTGCGCGCCCCAGGGGGCGCGCGATTCTGGGAGGACGTTATATAACGTCCTCCCAGAGTTAAGCAACCACCTTGTCGACGTTATTTGTCGGCAGGTGGTTGTTAAGTGGTTAAAGCGGTTGTATATGTAGCGGGGTATTCCCCTAGATTGGGAAGAAACTACATTACCCATAACCCCATTCTTCACATGTTCCACCGCAGAGACTCATGGGAGGGGTTATAAAAGGAGGAGGCGAGGCTCCTGTGCGGATGTGTCGGAGTGCAAGGCCTGAAGCCTGAGGCCTTGCTCTGCACCAAAGAGCCTTCCACCTCCCTCTGCGAGCCTGGGTGGCATCTGACTTTGTACGCTACAGCCTTGTCGGATCGGGGGCCCAATCGTTGGAGAGATCGAGTGTGTGTGACACGGCCGGTGGAGGTTTCCCGGACTGGATCCGTAGTCCAGCGGGTGAGAGGGCATAAGCCCAGCTAAGATACTGTTACTGTATATAGGCCTATAGACTGCCGTGGCCTACAAGTTATTTTGATACCCCTATTGAAGAGCCTTGTCAGAACTGAGCCTGCGGCTTTATTTAACCAAGTTCTATACCCCTTGGATTACAAAGTTATACTCTGTTTAAAGTGCACCACCATTACAGACCTGCCGGTGAAGAAAGAAGGACTAAGTTAAATATTAGAACCAGGCCTGGTGGGAATTCTAGCGTGTTTGATTACTGCGCCATAGGGCACTTAGTTAACGGTCGCCCGTATGGCGCACCCATAGCGTGTGTTACTACATAGTGTGTTAGAGTGGCAGGACGCTGCCCTTAGGAGTGATTATCTCGAGCTGTGATTACTGTTACCCCTTTATCCATATTGAGAAAATAAGTAAAACACTTTATCTATTACAATTCATTAATGTGTCCTGGCTTAGTTATTATATTGCATAGGATATACCCATGATTGTTAGTACTAGCTGTGCCAGAAGGGGGTAGAGCCTATTGCCGGGGGTTGGCGGAGCTGCACTCAGGGCCCAAATCTAATTCAGCGGCCTCCTTAGTTGGAGGTGCCGCTACATATAGTTAAAAATTGTTGGTTTTTTTTCCTCACCTGTAAGGCAAAAGGCATAATGAGCTAGTATGCACCGCATACTAGCTCATTATGAAATACTTACCTAAGAACGAGTCGTCGGTAACTTACCCGGTCCACGCCGAGGGAGATGACATGTTGCCTCGGCGTGTCTTCCTGGTATCGCAGCTCCATCGCTGTGAGTGGCTGGAGCCGCAATGTCGTCACTCCCGCGCTTGCGCGCGGGAGACTTCTTTCCGGCAAGGCCCGGCGTCTGCCGGGCCTTTAGCCGAGAATCCCCTGTGCGCATGCGCCACTACAGTCAGCAGCACATTGCGAGTGGAATATCTCCTAAACTGTAATGCCGCATACACACGACTGTTTTTAATGACGAGAAAAATGCAATTTTTTAAAATGGTGTGACAGCAGGAAGGTAAAGTCACCTGGTTGCATCCAGGGGGGTAGATATATTTCGCCCAGATTCAGGCTTTACGCCGACTTATACAACTAGGTGGAGAGTTGTATAAGCCCAGCTGGGGCTAGTGGGCTCATGGATGACTCATACCTCTAGGGAGAGTGTGGGGCGTCGTGCAGACAGGGAGTTGATGAGACCAGCTGAAGCTTGTCAGCTCATTTAGGCCTCTATAAGAACTCCCAGGTTCATTAGGTGTTTGCTCATGCCTGGACCCAGACCTGTGTGGACTGTCTAGGGAGAGTGAACCCCTGTGCGGTGAGACAAAGCCTGTGTGGCTATTTGCTTGGACATTTAAAACCAGGGACTTAGGGACTAGGACAGCACTAGGCTGATCCCAGTTGTTAGTTAGGAAACCTGTATGTTTAGTCAGAGGTCAAGTTGACCAGGATTTACTTTGTTTATGTTTCTTTTGCTTTGCTGTGTTTTGTCACTGTAAATAGAAAATAAACCGCACCTTTTTGATTTTGAAAACCACAACCTCCGTTTGCTGGGCCTGTTTTTGTGTGGGGAGCCCATCCCGGGGGTCACACACACCCGCTGCCGAGCTAACCCCCTCACAGTTGCTGGAGAATGCGTGCAGTTTTTTTTTAAGCCAGCATGGAGGAGATACTGAAACAGCTGGCTCTAGCAAATGCCAATCAACAGCAGACAAATGCAGGTTTGCAAAAGAGCCTTGCAGCTCAACAACAGAACTTCGCAGCCCAGCAGCAAGCTCATCAACAGAGCCTTGCAGCCCAGCAGCAAGCTCATCAACAGAGCCTTGCAGCCCAGCAGCAGACAAACGCAACTTTGCAACAGAGTCTGGAGGCTCAGCAACAAGCCCAGCAGCAATCTGAGGCTCGCTTCATAGACCTGTTGCAGAAGCAAGAGCAGAGACTACAACAACAGATGGAAGCAGTAATGCAGCAACGTCCGCAGACCAGTGAGGAAAGCCGTCCCACTAATACCGCGTCCTTTGGAGTGAGTCGTTTATTGACAAAAATGACTGGAGAGGATGATCCAGAGGTATTTTTGACCACATTTGAAAGGACCGCTGAAAGAGAAAAGTGGCCTGAGGAGCAGTGGGCTGGACTGGTGGCTCCTCTGTTAACTGGTGAATCGCAGAAAGCTTACTATGACCTAGAGCCTAACCAAGCAAAAGACTATGTGATGCTAAAAGCTGAAATATTGGCAAGGCTGGGTGTCACCCTGGCTGTCCGGGCTCAGCGTGTGCATAACTGGACTTTCCAGCTTGGAAAACCCCCCAGGTCTCAAATGTATGATCTCATTCACCTGAGCAGAAAGTGGCTACAGCCAGAGACTTTGTCCGCACCAAAGATTGTGGAACGTGTTGTAATGGATCGGTTTTTGAGAGCTCTTCCTACTGCCATCCAAAAGTGGGTAAGCCATGGAGACCCAGAGACGGCCGATGGTCTTGTGGATCGTGTGGAGAAATACTTGGCTACAGAGAACCTGACGGCCTCTTCCAGAGACACTCGGACTTTCCACCCTAAGACCAGACCATCCCCAGGGGCGGATAAGAGGATTCCAAGGGGTGAGGGTGGAGAGAGTGAGAGGGTGGGAGCTCTACCCCAAGTTTGGCGAGAACAGCCTGGGAAATCAGCGGCTCAAGAGGCGGCAAGAAGGATCGTTTGCTACCGCTGCCGGCAAGCGGGACATATTGCAGCCAATTGCCCGGTTGTGGAGGAACCCATGCAGTGTGACTTTCTGACGGGCAGACGTCAGTCGCTGTGTGCGACAGTCGCATGCACTGCCATTCGAGGAACTGAGAAACATTTATGCAAAATGTGTGTTAATGGTAGAAATGTTGTGGTATTGCTGGATTCAGGTAGCCTTGTGACCCTGATAAAGGCTGAGTTAGTTAAAACAGAGGTCTCTGGGAATAGCAAGGTAGCTGTTATTTGTGTGCATGGGGACACCCGAGAGTATCCAGTGACTACAGTGTGTTTCGAGACCCCCAAAGGTACCCTCTCTCATCCAGTGGGCTTAGTATCTCAGTTACCGCATGACGCCATTGTGGGAAGGGATTTTCCGAAGTTCTGGGAACTGTGGGATGATCCTGAGCCCCCCACTGGTGCCCCTATGTACCAGGAATGTGATAGCCAGAACTCCCCTGAGAGTGGTGAGGACTCTCCGGAATTTCCCTTATCAGTATTGGCAGGGGAGACTCAAGAAACTGGAGAGGAGCCCACCTCCTCAGACGAAAACCTACCGTCTGTGGAGTTTTCTGATCTTGAGGTTCACAGGGAAAACTTTGCCACAGAACAGTTGAAAGACCCCGCCCTAATAAAGGCACGGGAAAACGTAGTGAAAATAGATGGCGAGTTAGTGAACCCAGATAATACCTGCACTTACCCATACTTCAGCGTAGAGAAGGACCTACTGTATCGGGTGGCAAAAAGGGCAGAAGAAACCGTTGAGCAGCTTGTGGTGCCCAAACCTTACAGGAAGTTGGTGTTGGAGTTGGCCCATGGGCACATTCTTGGAGGTCATCTGGGGACAGAGAAAACCCGAGAGAGGGTATTACAGAGATTCTATTGGCCGGGGGTGATGAAGGACATAGAAAATTATTGTTCCTCCTGCCCTGTGTGTCAGAGGTCGGCCCCGATGCCACATTTCCGTAGCCCGCTGGTCCCTCTACCCATCATTGAGGTCCCGTTTGAGAGGATCGCCATGGATTTGGTAGGTCCTATAATCAAGTCCACTAGGGGGCACCAGTACATATTAGTTATAATGGACTATGCCACCCGTTATCCAGAAGCGATCCCTCTCCGAAATACCTCGGCCAAAACCATAGCCAAAGAGCTATCTCTTGTGTTTAGCCGGGTGGGTATTTGTAAAGAACTGCTTACGGACCAAGGTACACCCTTTATGTCCCGGGTTATGAAGGAGCTGTGTAAATTGTTCAAAGTGACGCAATTACGTACATCTGTGTATCACCCCCAAACCGATGGGCTGGTTGAAAGATTCAACAAAACCCTAAAACAAATGTTGAAGAAAGTGGTGGATAGAGATGGAAAGGATTGGGACTGTCTACTTCCTTATCTGATGTTTGCTATTAGGGAGGTGCCCCAATCCTCTACGGGATTCTCCCCCTTTGAGTTACTGTATGGGAGACACCCAAGAGGGCTGTTGGATATTGCCAAGGAAACTTGGGAAAGTGAGAGTTCTCCCCACAGGAGTGTGATTGAGCATGTCGCCCTGATGCAAGACCGAATTGCACAGGTAATGCCCATCGTGAAGGAACATTTGGCCCAAGCGCAGTTAGCACAGCAGAGAGTGTACAACCGTGGAGCCAAGACCCGTACCTTTTCCCCGGGGGATAGGATACTGGTACTTGTCCCTACGGTTGAAAGTAAATTCCTTGCCAAATGGCAAGGCCCCTACGAGATAATGGAAAAAGTGAGCGAAGTGAATTACAAGGTCAGACAACCAGGAAGGCGAAAGCCCGAACAGATCTATCACGTTAATCTGTTGAAAGCCTGGAGGGATAGAGAGTCCCTAGTCGCAGACACTTGGTCACCAGCTCAAACTGGTTGCGTGATTCCTGAGGTTGGAATAGCAGCCACCTTGTCACAACCCCAACAACAGGAGGTTAAGGAGTTTGTGCTTCGCAACAAGGAGGTATTCTCTGAGCTGCCGGGACAAACATCTGGGGTAGAGCATGACATCATTACCCCGCCCGGTGAAAGGGTGAAGTTAAAACCCTATCGGATCCCAGAGGCCCGACGGGAGGCAATACGGGAGGAAGTACAGAAAATGCTGAACTTAGGGGTGATAGAGGAGTCCCAAAGTGATTGGTCTAGTCCCATTGTGTTGGTGCCTAAACCGGATGGGAGCTGGCGATTTTGTAACGATTTTCGTCAGTTGAACAAAGTTACAAAATTTGACACCTACCCCATGCCACGTATAGATGAGTTGATCGACCGGCTGGGAACAGCCCGATACATGACGACTCTTGACCTCACAAAAGGGTATTGGCAAATCCCCCTGGCCAAGTCGGCCAAAGAGAAAACCGCATTTGTAACCCCAGACGGGGCGTTCCAATATAAAAGAATGCCGTTCGGGTTACAGAATGCGCCGGCCACATTCCAGCGGAAAATGGACCAGATGCTGAGGCCCCATCGGAAGTATGCTGCGGCTTACCTGGATGACGTAATTGTCCATAGCACAGATTGGGCCTCACATCTGCCAAAAGTGCAAGCAGTCCTGGACTCTGTTCGGGAAGCGGGGTTTACGGCTAACCCCAAGAAGTGTACCATTGGGCAGGAGGAGGCCAAATATCTTGGGTACACCATTGGGAGGGGAGTAATAAAACCCCAACTCAACAAAGTCAAGGCCATCCAGAGTTGGCCACGTCCCAACAGCAAGAAGCAGGTACGAGCCTTTCTGGGAATCGCTGGGTATTATCGGCGATTCATTCCCCACTTTGCTTCTAAGGCTGTGCCCCTAACCAACCTGACGAAGGGGAAAGAGTCGGTCATGATTAAATGGACCCCCGAGGCTGAGGCAGCATTCCAATTCTTGAAACAAGCCTTATGTAGCCAGCCAGTGTTGTACTCACCCGACTTCTCTAAAGACTTTGTCGTACAAAGTGATGCGTCAGATGTGGGGTTAGGAGCAGTATTGTCCCAGGTCTGGAACGGGGAAGAGCACCCAGTCATTTACCTCAGCAGGAAGTTGAAGTCCCATGAGGTAAATTACGCCACCGTTGAAAAGGAGTGTTTAGCGGTGAAGTGGGCTCTAGATTCCCTTCGGTACTATCTGCTAGGTAGGCACTTTGACATGGTTACGGATCACGCTCCGTTAAAGTGGATGGCTCAAAACAAGGAAACAAATAGAAGAGTGAATAGGTGGTTCCTGGCCCTCCAGGAATTCAACTTCACAGTAAAGCATCGCCCTGGCGTTCAAATGGGGAATGTGGATGCTTTGTCTCGAGTACATGAATGCCTGATTGCTGGTGTTCCAACCCCGAGGTTAAAACAAGAGGGGGGGGTATGTGACAGCAGGAAGGTAAAGTCACCTGGTTGCATCCAGGGGGGTAGATATATTTCGCCCAGATTCAGGCTTTACGCCGACTTATACAACTAGGTGGAGAGTTGTATAAGCCCAGCTGGGGCTAGTGGGCTCATGGATGACTCATACCTCTAGGGAGAGTGTGGGGCGTCGTGCAGACAGGGAGTTGATGAGACCAGCTGAAGCTTGTCAGCTCATTTAGGCCTCTATAAGAACTCCCAGGTTCATTAGGTGTTTGCTCATGCCTGGACCCAGACCTGTGTGGACTGTCTAGGGAGAGTGAACCCCTGTGCGGTGAGACAAAGCCTGTGTGGCTATTTGCTTGGACATTTAAAACCAGGGACTTAGGGACTAGGACAGCACTAGGCTGATCCCAGTTGTTAGTTAGGAAACCTGTATGTTTAGTCAGAGGTCAAGTTGACCAGGATTTACTTTGTTTATGTTTCTTTTGCTTTGCTGTGTTTTGTCACTGTAAATAGAAAATAAACCGCACCTTTTTGATTTTGAAAACCACAACCTCCGTTTGCTGGGCCTGTTTTTGTGTGGGGAGCCCATCCCGGGGGTCACACACACCCGCTGCCGAGCTAACCCCCTCACAATGGTCATTAAAAATGATCGTGTGTGGGCTTCAGAGCATTTTTCACGATGTGAAAAATGGCCATGAAAAAATTGGAACATGCTCTAATTTTTCTCGTCGTTTTTCACCTCGTCGTTTTTCTCGTCATGAAAAACGGGCGTGTGTAGGCTTTAACGACGTGAAAAAAAAAATGCGCATGCTCAGAATCAAGTAGGAGACGGGAGCGCTCGTTCTGGTAAAACTTGCGTTCGTAATGGGGATAGCACATTCATCACGCTGTAACAGACTGAAAAGCACGAGGCTGAAAAGCGCGAATCGTCTCTCAATAAACTTTATTAACATGAAGGGTGGCGCATTCCGAATGGAACTTCCCCTTTATAGTGCCGTCGTACGTGATGTACGTCACCGCGCTTTACTCGAGCATTTTTTTCCACGATAGTGTAGGCTTGAGAAGAATCACGTCGAGAAAAATGCAGTTTTTTTCAATGACATTAAAAACAGTTGTGTGTACGCGGCATCAAGGTTTAGGAGATATTTTTTTTACCTACAGGTAAGCCTTATTATAGGCTTGCCTGTAGGTAAAAGTTAAAAAACACACTATACAACCACTTTAATCCTTCCTGCTCTATTAAAAAAAATTGTGAAAAAAATGAAATACATACTATATACAGTAGACAATATATGCAATGGGGTTAATGTTTTGCACACACTAAACAAATCAAACATTTTGCTAGCCCCTAGGATTCTCAAAAGCAATTAATACTATTAAAATAGATATTGCTAACTGTGTCTAATCCTTTAAATGGTAGCCTTTTGGAAGACATTCGTAAAGCAGATAACTCTAATAGCCAGGATTTAGAAAAGTGATGACTGTTCGTCTGTAAGACTGGGTGGGGTGAAGAGGCAGTGTGAGGATATAGCATTACACCAGTGATATCACCTCACTGACAGTAAATACAGTATGTTATCCTTGGATTCGGGGGGGAAAGCAGCACAGTTTGCAAAAGCTTCATGCTGGTGAAAATATGTCCACGCATCTCTTACCACTGATGAGAGATGAAGCCTTAAAAGGCCTATTAGCACTGACCTGTCATTTACATAGGCATAAAGATTGTTAAATAAATACAGATTTCTGAACATCCTACATTGCTCATATAAGCTGATGAATTACTGTTTTCTTTTTTTTAATCTCACCTCAGTTTCATGTGACAGAGCTCCCGTTTTCATACTTTCAATTTTATTTGAATGCATCCTTTGTTTATTACTAACTACGCTGCTTATGCAGATTCAGTTTGATTATAAATCACTAAAATATGTATATGATATGTTGGCTTTTATTAAGTGCATCAGTGAACCTACTGAAAGTTCCAGCAGGTGTATGGGGTCTGGCACCAAATACATGTGCTTGAAACAGTTGTGCTGAAAAGCACTCCACTGCCATTGTAAGTCAGAAATAGAGTTGGGCGAACGGTTCAGCCCGAGCATAAGTTCAGGCCAAACATTGGCTGTTCGCCCGTTCGACAAACACCCAAATTATCGGAGCGTTTGACCATTTTGTTCGGCCCAACGAATGACCACAATGCACTGTGCTGCCAAACAGTGATTGGCTGAAGCAATGAAAGCTTAGCCCAATCAGGGTACAGAGCACTGTCAGAGTAGGGTGACCACGTGTCCCGGATTGCCCGGGACAGTCCCGCATTTTACAGGTCTGTCCCGGGCACCTTCATTCCAGGACAATACAGTGTCCCGGAATGAAACTGACACAGCCACCCCCCGAGCTGATCTGATGGCCCCAAAAAAGGCCGCCACATCACTGCTTTACTCACTGACAGTACTTGTCCTGGCCGGAAATGCCTGGAGGAGCACAATCCCTGCTCCCTGCTTGTGATTGGAGAAATCATAAACCTGACTATTGTGTCTAATGACTGTGCTGTGATTCGTTACAGCACAAGCTGATTTTTGGGAAGGGGGTGTCCCTGAATGGTAGTTTGGAAATGTGGTCACCCTATGTCAGAGTCATGATTGGAGAAAGTAATGATGACTCTATCCATTCATTGCTCATTGCTCTTAGCCCTGTCCCACACAATAAACATTTTCTCCCCATATCGGCTATTTGTAGTGTATTATCGCCATGGAGAGAGATAGAACAGGGCTCTGTTCAGTTCTGCTAGCAAGTTAGTGTGCTATAGTGTACTATTCTGCTTCTATTGTCAGTGTAGAATATCAGTTTAGTATGAATCTAGTGATAGTTCAGTGTGAGTATAGTGTGACCATTCATTTTTTACTTTAGTGTTAGTTTTGTGAGTGTAGTGTGACCATTCATTTTTATTTTAGTGTCAGTTTAATTTGTCAGGGCGGGTTTCCTGCAGTATATATTACACCCTGTTCCAAATTATTATGCCAATGATATTTTTCTCATTTACCTAAATAATTGATGTAAACAACAGTCAGCATAATTATGTTATCATGTTATCAACTATTAAGCGTACAATTCAAATTTTATTGAACAAACCTTCTAATGATAACAGTTTTTTTTCAAAATAAAAAACTTACAATGCACTGCAAATTATTACGCACAGTTAAGCCCCGTACACACGATCGGTTTAACTGATGAAAAACGTCCGATGGATGGTTTTCATCAGACAAACCGATCGTGTATGGTACCCATCGGTCTTTTTTCCATCGGATGGAAAAAATAGAACTTGTTTTAAAATTTTCCGATGGATCAAAAACCGATGGTAATTTCCGATCGTCTATGGGCAAGTCCATCGGTTAAAAAACCCACGCATGCTCAGAATCAAGTCGACGCATGCTCAGAAGCATTAAACTTCATTTTTCTCGACTCATCGGAGTGTTTTACGTCACCACGTTTGGAACGGTCGGTTTTTTGACTGATGGTGTGTGGCCAAGACTGATGAAAAACAGTTTCATCGGATTTCCGATGTTCAAATCCATCGGACGAAAATCCATAGGTTATCCGATCGTGTGTACAAGGCTTAAGTTTCAAAACACTTTATAGGTTGTAAAGAACTGAAAATTGTAATTTGTTGTGTTAGCAGAATATTTACTGAAATCAAAAGCTATTTCAATCAAACTTTGAACAACATTTAAAATGTTTAAACATTTTTACAGGTCACGTTACATTTTAACATAGGACCCTTTATTTGATAGCAACTTCACAAGTCTTGCATCCATTGAACTTGTGAGTTTTTGGACAGTTTCTGCTTGAATTTGTTTGCAAGATGTCAGAATAGCCTCCCAGAGCTGCTTTTTGTATGTAAACTGCCTCCCACCCTCATAGATCTTTTGCTTGAGGATGCTCCAAGGGTTCTCAATAGGATTGAGGTCAGGGGAGGATGGAGGCCACACCATGACATTCTCTCCTTTTATCCCCATAGCAACCATTGATGCAGAGGTATTCTTTGCAGCATGAGATGGTGCATTGTCATGCATGAAGATGATTTTATTATAGAAAGTATAGTTCTTCCTTCTATACCAGGGAAGGAAGTGGTCAGTCAGGAACTCCACATACTTTGCAGAGGTCATCTTTACACCTTCGGGGACCATAAAGGGGCCGACCAGCTCTCTTCCCATGATTCCGGCCCAAAACATGACTCCACCACCGCTTTGCTGATGTCGCAGCCTTGTTGGAACAGGGTAGCCGTCCACCAACCATCCACTACTCCATCCATCTGGACCATCCAGAGTTGCACAGCACTCGTCAGTGAACAGGACTGTTTGAAAATTAGTCTTCATGTATTTTTCTGCCCAATGCAGCCGTTTCTGCTTGTGAGCATTGGTTAGTGGTTGCCGAATAGAAGGTATGTGCACAGTTGCAAGACTCTGGAGGACTCTACACCTTGATGTCTGTGGGACTCCAGAGGCACCAGCAGCTTCAAATATCTGTTTGCTGCTATGTAATGGTGTTTCAGCAGCTGCTCTCTTGATCCGATGCATAGATCTGGCAAAAATCATCCTCAATGTGCCTTTATCTGCACGAAACCCGTCTGTGCTCTGAATCAGCCACAAATCTCTTAATAGTGTGATGATCACGCTTAAGTTTTCGTGAAATATCTAATGTTTTCATTCCTCGTCCAAGGCATTGAACTATTTCACTCTTTTCGGCAGGAGAGAGATCCTTTTTCTTCCCCATATTACTTGAAAATGGTGCTCTGCTTAATAATGTGGAACACCCTCCATTAGTAGTTTTTCCTTTAATTGGGCTCACCTGGCAGTCTAATTATCACAGGTGTCCAAGATTGTTTTCAGTGATCAAAAGAGCCCTGAGACACAATGCCATCCATAAGTTAAACTTAAAAAATATATATTTAATCTTTGTGACACTGAAATACCATTGGCATAATAATTTGGAACAGGGTGTAGTGCATAACTGCACGTTTATTGCAATATATATCAGTGTGTTACTGTACATTTAACGCAGTATATATCCGTGCATTACTGCATGTTTATCGAAGTATATAGCAGTGCGTTACTGTACGTTTAACACAGTATATTTGAGTGTGTTACTACATGTTTAACGCAGTATATATCAGTGCATTACTGCACGTTTAACACAGTATATTTGAGTGCGTTACTGCACGTTTAATGCATTATATATATGTGCATTACTGTGGGTTTAACGCAGTATAAATATTAGTGCATTACTGCATGTTTAACGCAGTATATATCAACGCAATACTGTACGTTTAACGCAGTATATATCAGTGCATTACTGTAGTTTAACGCAGTATATATCCATACGTTACTGCACGTTTAAAGCAGTATATATACGTGCATTACTGCACGTTTAACGCAGTATATATCAGTGCGTTATTGTACGTTTAACGCAGTACAAATTAGTGTGTTACTGCACGTTTAACGCAGTACATATCAGTGTGTTACTACACATTTAACGCAGTACATTTCAGTGCGTTACTGCACATTTACCACAGTATATTGCCGTGTGCCAGTGCAGTTTTACTGTAGTATATTGTAGTGTGTCTGTGTAGTGAGTACTCAAGTTAAAGTGCACCAAACACCACTTTTCATTGATTAAAGTGCATCCATGTACACATTTCCACATCTTTTCTACATTTTGTTAATAGGTGCCCCTCCCCCATCATGTCTGGGAGGCCAGCAAGGAAAGGCAGATGTTCCCATGGCACTGTGAGGGGGCCAGCAGCGTATGTGTCCACAGGCAAAGGTGAATGTGGTCCGTCCTCAGGCAGGGAATCATTTCCTCTGTTTAGTGATGTTACCCGTGCCATCCAGCCACAGCATGCAGAGGAGGTGGTGGACTGGCTAAACCATCATCATCCTCCTCATCCTCCATCACCCAACTAGAGACTAGTGCACAGTCCACTGCAGCTGCCAGAGTGGCTTATTCTGCCTCCTTGTCCACAGCTACCCAGCATTAGGCATGAAGGAGTCAGCTGAGTTATTTCAACACATCCTTGATGGCGCACAGCCATTACTTGATTCAGATCTTGGTTTTGAAGTTGAGGAAGGTAGAAACATGAGCCTGCAAAGAGGAGTGAACACTGGTAAACAAAAAATAGGCAGTTATGTTCCCCCAGCCTAAGTGTATTGCCAAGTTGTCTCCAGTGATAATGAGAATATAGGGGATGAGGATGATAATGAAGTCACTGACGTGACTTGGGTGCCGGATAGAGCAGAGGAGGAAAGTGAGGGTGAGGCACAACCCCAAAGAGGCAGCTATCATGGAAAAGTAGTGAGCAGCCACCCTATTCCACCGGATTGTGGAGCTGTGATCTCCCGGCCAACTTCCCACAGCCCAGCTGTTAGAGCCTTTTTTAGCACATGTGCAGCCAATTGCACTGTTGCAATTTGCAAACTTTACCTCAAGCACATCAAGCGTGGCAAAAACATCAGCCATTTGGGTACCACATGTTTGACAAGGAATTTATCCTCCCACCATTCAGCCCATTGGCAGGAGCACCTGAAAGCCATACAAAAGGGATGCAATTCTGCTCCTCCTCACTCCTCACCTTTCTGGTCTACCCATGCTATACCTCATGACCTCTCAGCAGCCTCCACTGACAGGGATGATGGTATAGCACAGGGTGTCCC
The DNA here is from genome assembly GCA_029206835.1 of Rana muscosa. NCBI lineage: Eukaryota > Metazoa > Chordata > Amphibia > Anura > Ranidae > Rana > Rana muscosa. Next base: position 77,776,509 of record CM055127.1, read on the forward strand.
CAGGTCCTTGCAGCACGTCTGCCAGTAACACACCACCAGCTGTAGACTACAGCAGACAAATTTCTCTGCCCCTTTTACAGCGGAAAAAAAGATACAGTCACTGCCACACACATGCACAGCGTCTAAATTCAGGATAGTCAAAGCTGATGGCTTTACAACTCCTGCCTTTCCATCTGGTGGATGTATTGATATAGTATAGTGGTTTCCAGTTGATAATTGATGTTTAGTTATTAGTATGATGATATAAGTTATGTTCCACAGCATCACCCAAGTTCTCCAGAGAATGCACTTTATTGACTTCCAATACAGAACAAAGTTCAATACTTGCACAGATGACAACAAATACAATCAGAGTATATATATATTTCAGAGTCCCACATCTCCTAGATCATATTCTAGACCTGTGCTTTCCTATCCATGCAGAGTATATCCTGTGCCTTCATATTCCTACAGAATATATCCTATGCCTTCATATTCCTACAGAATACAGGTCCTTCTCAAAAAATTAGCATATTGTGATAAAGTTCATTATTTTCTGTAATGTACTGATAAACATTAGACTTTCATATATTTTAGATTCATTACACACAACTGAAGTAGTTCAAGCCTTTTCTTGTTTTAATATTGATGATTTTGGCATACAGCTCATGAAAACCCCAAAATCCTATCTCAAAAAATTAGCATATCATGAAAAGGTTCTCTAAACGAGCTATTAACCTAATCATCTGAATCAACTAATTAACTCTAAATACCTGCAAAAGATTCCTGAGGCTTTTAAAAACTCCCAGCCTGGTTCATTACTCAAAACCGCAATCATGGGTAAGACTGCCGACCTGACTGCTGTCCAGAAGGCCATCATTGACACCCTCAAGCAAGAGGGTAAGACACAGAAAGAAATTTCTGAACGAATAGGCTGTTCCCAGAGTGCTGTATCAAGGCACCTCAGTGGGAAGTCTGTGGGAAGAAAAAAGTGTGGCAGAAAACGCTGCACAACGAGAAGAGGTGACCGGACCCTGAAGAAGATTGTGGAGAAGGACCGATTCCAGACCTTGGAGGACCTGCGGAAGCAGTGGACTGAGTCTGGAGTAGAAACATCCAGAGCCACCGTGAACAGGCGTGTGCAGGAAATGGGCTACAGGTGCCGCATTCCCCAGGTCAAGCCACTTTTGAACCAGAAACAGCGGCAGAAGCGCCTGACCTGGGCTACAGAGAAGCAGCACTGGACTGTTGCTCAGTGGTCCAAAGTACATTTGGAAATCAAGGTGCCAGAGTCTGGAGGAAGACTGGGGAGAGGGAAATGCCAAAATGCCTGAAGTCCAGTGTCAAGTACCCACAGTCAGTGATGGTCTGGGGTGCCATGTCAGCTGCTAGTGTTGGTCCACTGTGTTTTATCAAGGGCAGGGTCAATGCAGCTAGCTATCAGGAGATTTTGGAGCACTTCATGCTTCCATCTGCTGAAAAGCTTTATGGAGATGAAGATTTCATTTTTCAGCACGACCTGGCACCTGCTCACAGTGCCAAAACCACTGGTAAATGGTTTACTGACCATGGTATTACTGTGCTCAATTGGCCTGCCAACTCTCCTGACCTGAACCCCATAGAGAATCTGTGGGATATTGGGAAGAGAAAGTTGAGAGACGCAAGACCCAACACTCTGGATGAGCTTAAGGCCGCTATCGAAGCATCCTGGGCCTCCATAACACCTCAGCAGTGCCACAGGCTGGTTGCCTCCATGCCACGCCGCATTGAAGCAGTCATTTCTGCAAAAGGATTCCCGACCAAGTATTGAGTGCATAACTGAACATAATTATTTGAAGGTTGACTTTTTTTGTATTAAAAACACTTTTCTTTTATTGGTCGGATGAAATATGCTAATTTTTTGAGATAGGATTTTTGGGTTTTCATGAGCTGTATGCCAAAATCATCAATATTAAAACAAGAAAAGGCTTGAACTACTTCAGTTGTGTGTAATGAATCTAAAATATATGAAAGTCTAATGTTTATCAGTACATTACAGAAAATAATGAACTTTATCACAATATGCTAATTTTTTGAGAAGGACCTGTATATCCTATGCCTTCATATTCCTACAGAATATCTCCTATGCCTTCATATTCCTACAGAATATCACAAGACTAGACTGAATATCAGCTTATATGGCTTATCCATTGAATGACTGAGCAATTTGATTGGCTGTCTTTGATCTACACTCTGTCATTCAGGATGACAGAGAATGACCCCCTACCTAGCCGGAGACGACCACAGCCATCATTTGCATTCTTGCATAATAACATCAACAAGCTCTCTTTTGACACACGCAATTAGATTAGATACGAAAGGTGGCCTGAACACCGTTTTGACTCGCCCTGGAGTCTTGAATATTGACATAAACAAGTCCCCTTGATATGTGTAGTAAATCCTGTTTGGCCCTTTGGTCAACAAACACCCTTCAATTAAGTTAACAGGCCACCTCACACACCTTGCATAAGATCAACACATCAAAGCTGTTATCTGGCCTCTTTCATATGTGTAATCCAGTTGACTCTGACAACTGAATTATCAACTGAAATCTGGCCTGGTCAATCTTGTACTCATACAATATACACATACATATATCCATATACACACACACATATATATATATATATATATATATATATATATATATATATACATATATATACACATAGACACACATATCTATACACATATAACGTCCCACATAAATCGGCCAACATATTACAACAGTGGATTCTGCCCCCTTCCGTGAGTTTGCAGAATGTGCTGTACCACAATGGCAGGTTCCCAGTCGCTATTTCTTTTCACGTAAGGATATTCCAGCTGTCTACCATCACGTGGAAGGCAATATTGTGGCAAGGTTGGGCAAGGCAGTCAGCCGCAAGGTCCACGTTACTGCTGACATGTGGTTCAGCAAGCATGATCAGGGACAATATATTTTGTTCACAGCACACTGGAAAACTCTGTTTGCAACTCGGAAGGATGCAGGACAGGGCTGCAGTTGGTTGTGCCGCCACATCTCTATACAGCTAATGGTGATGATGTGGGATTTTTCAGCTCCACCCCCTCCTCCTCCTCCATGTCCTCCTCTGTTGAATTATCCCATAAACTACAAGTACCTCCTAAGAGTTCAAGGGGCTATTCAATGAGTCAGGCTGAAAAGTGCCATGCAGTGCTTCAGCTGGTTTGTCTAGGGCACAGGAGCCACACTGGAACAGAAATTCTGGCAGCACTGCAGAGGCAGGCCCAGGAGTGGTTCAGGTTCATGCCACGCCAGCTGGAGCCAGGATTGGTGGTGTGCGATAATGGCACAAACCTCCTGTCTGCCCTTAGACAGGGAAATTTGACACATGTGCCATGCCTGGTACAACTCCTCAATTTGGTGGTGCATCATTTTTTAAATAGGTACCCAGGGTTGGAACATCTGCTGAAGCAAGCCAGAAGAGTCTGTACCCATTTTAGGCGGTCATACACAGCCAGTGCTCGGTTGGCTGAAATTCAGCAGGAATTCCACCTGCCTGTAAACCGCCTGATTTGTGACATCCCCACCAGGTGGCACTCGACTTTTCCAATGCTGCAGTGGCTGCACATGCAGGAGATGGCTGTCAACGAGTACCTGTGTAAGTATGGCAAAACAACAGGCTCAGACCGACTATGCTTTTTTTCCCCACGCCAATGGCTGCTAATAAAGGATGCATGCACTGTACTGTCATCGTCTGAGGTGGCCACAAGGATGGTGAGCCGTGACAATGCATGCATCAGTGGCTAAATCCCTGTTGTGTTCCTACAGGAGCGGGCTCTGCGTAGCATTATGGACAGGGCACTCGAGGCAGAGCAGCGGGAGGAAAAGGAGGACTTCCTTTCCTCTCAAGGCCTGCTTTATGCAGACACCATTCTTCCTACGCCACAGAACACACAAGAGGAGAGGGAGGAGGATTATGGCAGCTTTGGAGGCATTGAAGCAGAGCAAGACATACGTCAACCCTTAACAGCTGGTTTTCAATCCCCAGAACCCTTGGGAGTAGTATATGGCTGGGAGAAGGCAGTTCCAGATACTATAATCCTCAGTGACCCCAAGGAATCTGCTTCTCGTGCCTCTGAAATATTGCAGTGCATGGACTCCCTCTTTCTTCAAAGCCTGCGAAAGGACCTGAGAATACGCGGCATCAAGGAGAAGGATCACTATTGGTTGGCAATCCTCCTTGACCACAGTTACAAGGGGAAAGTCTCGGAACTTAAGAGGGAGCAGAAGATGAAATTTCTTGAGGACACCTTAAAGAGGCGTTAATGTAATGCCTTTCCTGACTCTGGTAGGTTAGAGTGTGGTAAATAATGTAATTTTAAGGCTTCTGTTGGTCAAGAGAGGAGTGGTGGAGAAGGGTGCTGCCTCAGTGATGCCTTTCAAAAACATTTTAGTACTCTGCGCCCAGGGCTGTCACCTTCCACATCCCATTGATAGTGTCTTTATCATATGGTGGGAAATTATCTAGGGGTGAAAACAGATATGGAGAGCTTTCCAGTTGACGATCCACTTGGTTACTGGGTCATGAGACTAGACAACTGTCCATAACTTGCCCAGTATGCAATAGAGCTGCTGGGCTGCCCTGCATCCAGCGTGTTTTCCAAATGGGCATTCAGTGCTGCCGTACATTTTGTGACAGATAAGAGAGTGTGCCTGTCCACAGACTCTGTAGACTGGCAGCCTGCCAGGTTACCGGTCACCGTCAGCCAAGTCTGTTTCCCTCACAGGGTGTGGGTACTCTCTGTGTGGTATTTACATCCTCCGCTCCGGTTCCGGGCTCTTGTGGCTTCCCACTGTTTTGCATGTCCCCGCCCTCACACAGCTCCCAGGGGGCGAAGCTTGGTGACTTGGTTGGCAGTGTATGCATTTATCCATTTATTTTTATGGACATTCCATTTTTGAAGTCTTGTTTATAAATTCAGGGTAATATACCCACCTATATATACTCATTTTATGAGTATTTCTAAAATAGTTATCTATGCCAGCTATCAGGCCAGAAATCACATCTACATATCTGTGCTTCTCCCGAAGAAGCGAGATTCCTCTCGTGAAACGCATCGAGACCTAGCACAGCTATTCCAGACTAGGGATGAGCTTCAAGTTCGAGTCAAACTCATGTTCGACTCGAACATTGCCTGTTCGCACGTTCAGCCAATGACGTTTAGTGTGGAGTGGAGACTGCAGCGCTGGACATCAGATCACCGCGGGACACTGGATTACATCGCTGGAATGGGTTTTTTATTTTTAATTTTTTAATTTTTAATAAAGGACTTTTCCCAATGGTGTCTGTGTGTTTTTTTTTTACATTTTTTTTACACTTTCTTTGTGAAATGGTAGGGGTACAATGTACCCCTTACCAATTCACATGGGGGCGGGACCCCCAAAGCATCCTGCATCATGTGGCCTGGTACGGTTCAGGAGGGGGGGCACTCTCTCGTCCCCCCCTCTTTTCCTGCGGCCTGCCAGGTTGCGTGCTCGGATAAAGGGTCTGGTATGGATTTTTGGGGGGAACTCCACGCCATTTAAAAAAAAAAATTGGGGTGGAGTTCCCCTTAAAATCCATAACAAACCTGAAGGGTCTAGTATGGATATTTGGGGGTAACCCTGCGTCATTTTTTTTTTATTTGACGCAGGGTTTCCCTTAATATCCATACCAGACCTGAAGGGCCTGGTAATTAAATTTGGGGGGACCCCCACGCATTTTTTTTTTTATCAATGACTTTTCTCTGTATTGCCGGAAGCCGACAACTCATTAAAGCCGTGAGTGCTTTTAAATTACTTTTTTTTCTTCAGAAATGACATTTTGTGCAGAGACAGTTCTAAGCACGGGAAACAAGTGCTGCTTTACAGGCATACTATACACCCCCCCCCCCCCAAGGTACGAAATTTAAAGGAATATTTCACTTTTATTGTTTCACTTTAAGCATTATTAAAATCACTGCTCCCGAAAAAACTGCAGTTTCTAAAACTTTTTTTGCATTGATACATGTCCCCTGGGGCAGGACCCAGGTCCCCAAACACTTTTTAGGACAATAACTTGCATATTAACCTTGATAATTAGCTTTTTTGATTTCGAACGTTCGAGTCCATAGTATTTAATAGGGTTCTAAAGTTTGCGCAAACTTTAGGTTTGTTCGCAGGTTCTGGTGCGAACCGAACAGGGGGGTGTTTGGCTCATCCCTATTCCAGACAATTGACAGCCTTCTGACACATTCAGGTCCTATGGAAAGGTCTAGAATATTAATGCAAAATTTACTAATACGTTGATATTTAACCACTTCAGCCCCGGAAGAATTGGCTGCCCAATGACCGTGCCATCTTTTGCGATTCGGCATTGCGCCGCTTTAACTGACAATTGCACAGCTGTGCGACGTTGCACCCAAACAAAATTTACGTCCTTTTTTTCCCACAAATATAGCTTTCTTTTGGTGGCATTTGATTACCTCTGCGTTTTTTTTTTTGCGCTATAAACAAAAAAAGAGCGACAATTTTGAAAAAAAAGCAATATTTTTTACTTTTTGCTATAATAAATATCCCCAAAAAATATATAATTTTTTTTTCCTCAGTTTAGGCTGATATGTATTCTTCTACATATTTTTGGTAAAAAAATGGCAATAAGCATATATTAATTGGTTTCCGCAGAAGTTTTTTTTTTCCATAAAATTTTTATTAAAGTTTTCACGTTTACAGAGATCACGAAAAATGTTACAAAGGGTAAATGGCAACGTACAAAATCTACATGCAAAATATAACATACGTAGAACATTGACAGTAGCATATAGTTGCAAGTTATCGATCTAATAAAGGAGAAAACACACACCGAAATATGCCACCACGACACCCATTCACCCCTAACGGGATCAAAACTGTGCATGGGTGTGGGGCCATAAGTGTTTAAAATGTGTACTAAAAGTGATTGGTGTATTTGGAGGTCGAGGTGAGACCCGTTGTGAGGGTATGGTAACAGTAGGTGGGTCCTCCAAATATACTGGAGGTCGGTTATAGCCAGTTGATTGTGTTAGTTGGAGGGAAGCATTAAGGAATGGAGTCTTAGCGTGGACTGTAGGTCGTCTAGCAGGGGAAGGGGGGATAAGATGGGGGAGTGGGATATAGGACAGAAGAGGCACCCGGGGGACGAGATGTTTGTGATGAGTGTGCGAGAGGTTACCCTTGAGTAGGCGTGGTAGTGCTGGTAGTTGGGCCTGTAGCATCTGTGGAATCCCTATAATGATGCGCAAAAGTTATAGCGTCTACAAAACAGGGGATAGTTTTATGGCATTTTTATTATTCATTTTTTTTTACTAGTAATGGCGGCGATCTGCGATTTTTATCGTGACTGCGATATTGCGGCGGACACATCAGACACTTTTGACACTATTTTGGGACCATTGTCATTTATACAGCCATCAGTGCTATAAAAATGCACTGATTACTGTGTAAATGACACTGGCAGGGAAGAGGTTAACCACTAGTTGTGTGTCCCGATTTTCTGTTTGCTGTGGATTGTAGTGTATTCCATTTATACCAATAAAGGACATTTAAGGAATTTCTTCCTGGAGTGCGGCTGTCCAAACATCCTTTTTGTTTTCTGTTAACCACTAGATGGCGAGGAAGGGGTTAAGTGTGTCCTAGGGAGTGATTCTAACTGTGAGGGGGCTGGGCTACAAGTGACATGACAGTGATCACTGCTCCTGATGACAGGGAGCAGTAGATCACTGTCCTGTCACTAGACAGAACAGGGAAATGCCTTGTTTACATAGGCATCTCATCGTTCTGCCGCTCCGTCCCGCGGGCACGGTCACGGAGCTTGCGGCGGGCACACGTACCCGCTAGGTGGCAGATTCAAAGCAACGTACAGGTACGTTGCTTTGCCTGCCCGTGCCATTCTACCAACGTTTATGTCTACGTTAGGCAGTCAACAAGTGGTTAATATGTTTTCTTCTTTCTGTATTATATGTTGTTTTTAAATGTGTGTTAAATAAATCATTTATACATTTTACTTGAGGTGTGCTCCTTAAAAGTCCCATGGGCAATTTTGTTTTTTGTTGTGTGCATACTATTGGGTACTGAGTATCACCTCCACCCATCTCATGCCAACTCGACTCTTTTTGTAGACCGGCTGGCATTTATTAACCTGGATTAGCAGCAGCTATCAAGCCCCTGATGCAGATGTCACTTTCTCGATCTCGAATCTCTGAAAGACTGTCTAGGCTGCCTAGCTTTGTGGGTGTTGATTTCATCTGGAAGTAATTTTTTGGTGTAGGTTTTATGGGCACATTTAACACCCAAGGACAGGTGCATATCATTGCAATTTTTGACGGCAAGGCCTATTCTTGCTTTCGTCAAGAGTACTTCTATAGGGTTAAGGTCTGAAGGAACCACCAACACCCAAAGACCCATTTTTCTGCACCTGTTTGAAAAGTGCATATCATTTACATTTTTGACAGCAAGACCACTTCTTTCTTTCATCAAGAGTACCTCAATAGGGTTACGGTTTGAAGGCACCACCGACACTCAAAGACCAATTTATCTGCACCTGTTTGACAAATGCATATTATTTCAATATTTGACATTAAGGCCAAATCTTGCTTTCATCAAGAGTACCTTGATACGGTTATGGTTTGAAGGCACCACCGATACCCAAAGACCAATTTATCCACACCTGTTTGACAGGTGTATATCATTTCAATTTTTGACAGCAAGGCCAAATCTTGCTTTCATCAAGAGTACCTTTATAGGGTTAGGGTGTAAAGGCACCACCAACACCCAAAGTCCAATATTTCTACACCTGTTATTTCTATCCAAAGTCTGCGAAAGAGACACCAGAATTTATCCCCAAAATCTCTAATCTTGTTCCGAGTGCACTAAATTGTGGCCTTGTCATACAGACTGGCCCCCCAAGCTGTTATAAAATAAATAAAGCTTGAATGGAAAATGTAATTTTTTAATGTCATTTTTTTGGGCTTTATAAATGTCTTTATTGCTGCAGCAGGCTCTATACACAGTACAGATGTGCTTCATTACAAACAGATTAAGGGGACACCCCAGGCACTATATTTTAAATAATTTATTATTTTTATTGTTATTTGATGGTTTCACTTTAAACATCAGTAAATCACTGCTCATTTAAAAATTATGTTTTTTACAAACCTTTTTTGCATTGATACGTGTCCGCCAGGGCAGTACTCGGACCCCAATAACCATTGTATGACTAATTACTTCGTCCGATGTGGGCTTTTGTTCGGAAATTTTGACCGTGTGTATGCTCCATCGGACTTTTGCTGTCGGAATTTCCGCCAACAAAAGATTGAGAGAAGGTTCTCTATTTTTCCGATGGAAAAAGTTCCTATCGGAAATTCCGTTCATCTTTATGCAATTCTGAAGCGAAAAAAAACACGCATGCTCAGAATCAAGTACGAGATGGAAGCGCTCGGTCTGGTAAAACTAGCGTTCATAATGGAGATATCACATTTGTCACGCTGCAAATTATTGGATCTTTTAATGCAGCGCATTCTTTTCTTCTTTATAATCCTAGAATAATGAAGTTGTTTTGCTGCTGATATTCAGACAGAGTTCAGACAAACTTATTTCTTTATTATTTCTCATGATCTCATGAATAATGTTTTTATTTTTTAAAGCCAGATCTCCATAATAATGTTTAGAATTATTTTTTATAGCCATCTTTTTTCCTTTTTTTATTTTTAATCTTCTGTTTTTTTGATTATTTTAAAATTATATTCTAGTGATCTCCATAATTGTTTTTTTTATTTTTGTGTGTCAAGTTACCACAACAACATTATTATCTTGTATTTTTTAACCTCAAGGAGGTTCGTTGGTGTCCCTTGTTAATTTGACATTGTATTTTTGAAATGTACCTGCCTACTCACAAACTGTCCTTTTTAACCACTTTAACACAGAGGACGTCATATGACGTCCTTGAATTTGTGCAGTGATATCTAAATGATGCCTGCAGCTACAGGCATCATTCAGATATCATTGTTTGCAGCCTGCAATTCTGTGCACGATAAGAATGATCATAGAGGCAGTTCCACCACTTGATTGTTCTCATAGGCGGCGGCCATGGTGCTTCTCCGGGCTTTCCCATGCCATCAGTCTTATTGACCCTGCATCTCTCCATAAAGAGGACCTGTCACAAAAAAGTGTATATATAATGAATTAAGTAAAAAATAAATAAATTAAACGCCCCTGTCCCACGGTAGATCGCGTTTAGAAGCGAACACACATGTAAGTCCCGCCACATATGTAAACGCCGTTCAAACCACACATGTGAGGTATTGTCACGCGAGTGCCAGCAACAATTATAGCACTAGACCTCCTCTGTAACTTGAAAATAGTAACCTGTAAAAAATGTTAAAGCGTCGCCTATGGAGATTTTTAAGTACTGAAGTTTGGTGCCATTCCATGAGTTTGCGGAATTTTAAAGAGGGACATGTTAGGTATCTATTTACTCGGCATAATATCATCTTTCACATTATACAAAAAAATTGGGCTAACTTTACTGTTTTGTTATTTTTTCATTCATGCACGATAGGAATGATCATAGAGGTAGTTCCACCGCTTGATCGTTCTCATAGGCGGCGGGAGGGGACGTCCCCCCTCCCGCTGCCATCTGGTGCTTCTCCGGGCTTTCCCATGCCATCAGTCTTATTGACCCTGCATCTCTCCATAAAGAGGACCTGTCACAAAAAAGTGTATATATAATGAATTAAGTAAAAAAAAAAAAAAATTAAACTCCCCTGTCCCACGGTAGATCGCGCTCAGAAGCGAACACACATGTAAGTCCCGCCGGTATATGTAAACGCCGTTCAAACCAGACATGTGAGGTATTGTCACGTGCGATAGAGTGCCAGCAACAATTATAGCACTAGACCTCCTCTGTAACTTGAAAATAGTAACCTGTAAAAAATGTTAAAGTGTCGCCTATGGAGATTTTTAAGTACTGAAGTTTGGTGCCATTCCATGAGTTTGCGGAATTTTAAAGCGTGACATGTTAGGTATCTATTTACTCTGCATAATATCATCTTTCACATTATCCAAAAAAATTGGGCTAACTTTACTGTTTTGTTATTTTTTTCATGAAACCGTTTTTTTTCCCCAAAAAAGGCGTTTGAAAAATTATTGCGCAAATACCGTGCAAGATAAAAAGTTGCAATGACCGCCATTTTATTCCCTAGGGTGTCTGCTAAAAAAACATATATGATTTTTGGGGGTTTTGACAAATTTTCTAGCAAAAAAATTATGATTTTTAAATGAAGGAGAGAAGTGCCAGAATAGGCCCGGTATTAAAATGGTTAAGAAAAACACATAAGCCCTGTACACACGATCGGATTTCCAATGGATTTTAAACCGATGGATTTTTCCATCGGAAATCCGATGAAGCTGACTTCCATCAGTCTTGCCTACACACCATCAGTCAAAAAAAACGATCGTCCCAAACGCCGTGACGTAAAACACTCAGACGAGCCAAGAAAAATGAAGTTCTATGCTTCTGAGCATGCGTCGACTTGATTCTGAGCATGCATGGGTTTTTTATCCGATGGAGTTTCCCACAGATGATAGTAATTTCCATCGGATAAATTTAAAACATGTTCTATTTTTTAACACCGATGGAAAAAAGACTGATGGGGCCCATACACGATCGGTTTGTCCGATGAAAAAAGTCCATCGGACTGTTTTCATCGGTAAAACGGATCGTGTATACATGGCTTTAGGCAAGTATTTGAGAAAAAAATATATCCATTTATTTTGGGTCATAACAAAATAAAGAGGAAAGCAATGATGGAGAAACTGCTGAATTTTGCAAAGTCTTTGGACGCCAGGGCAGACATCAACTATTAGCAAATCAAAATTGGTAGCCTGAGAAGTCCATATTAAAGGGAGCACAATCTGGTCCAGGACTCCGAGAGATCAGGAACAGCAGCAGGTAACATATACAGTATGTCCCCAGGCTGTGGTACTACAACAGCCTGCGTCTTCTGTCAGACCAGACTGAACCCAGGCCATCACTTTCTTGTCTTCTTTCACACTTCCCTTCAGCCTTCCCTCCAGCCTTCCCGACACGCTTCCTTGGAGGATGTGGCTCTGGAGGTGGAGTTGTGGCAGGAGGAGGAGGTGGAGGAGGAGGAGGATGGGCGAGCTCACATAAGTGGGTTGTTGGTGTCAGTTGGCCCCTCAACCCCTTATTAAGGGCCATAAAATTAATTTCCTCACAGAAGAGGCGTTGGACCTCCTCCATTTTCTGCATTTTAGCATCTACCAAGCAGCCATAGGCCTCTTCAACGTTAAGAGGGGGGTTCTCAGGGCCGCATTAGCCTCCTCCACGTTCCTCGCCTTCCTGGGCCTTTTGGTTGGAAGGCGGAGGGGAGGCACCTCAGATTCTGTGAGGCTACTGGGCCCCGCCACCTCCTGGCTGACACTGACCCCCGCCACCTCCTGGCTGCCACATTCCAGAGCCTCGTCCTCGCTGAGGTCTTCCTGTGTATAAAAAAGGGACATAGTTTTAGTTTTTGGTTCATCAATGACACACAATTTTCAGCTCATGACTGTTGCAAATTGAATGTTAATAAATAGAAAAGACTATCATTCTGACTCCAGCATTTTTCATTCTTGTCCCAATCATTTCTGGCCACTACTGTCTATTTATATGTAAAACACTTTTTGTTAAATCATTAATTTGTTATCAATAATAACATCTAGTTAACATCAATAATTTTAGGACAATAAATATGTAGAAAAATACTATACCTGGCTCAAGCTGGGCTCCTTCACTTCTTTGTGGATGAAAGGCCCAGGTTGGTCCTCGGAAGCCTCAGCTGGGGTTGAATGAAGGGTGGAAGGAAGGGGGGAGGAAGGAGGGAAGGAAGTGTGGAAAGTGATGGCCTGACTTCAATCTGGTCTTCCAGAAAACTCTGTTGTAGTACCACAGACTAGGTACATACACATCTTCTGCTGCTGCTCCTGATCTCTGGGAAGCCAGGACATTATTCCGCTCCTTCTTATATGTGCTTCTCAAGCTACCAATTTTCTTTTACAAAAAGTCTGTGTTTGGGACCTGCGTCTTCACAAATTGCAGCAGTTTCTCAGCTATCAATTTTCTTTTTTTTTTTTTTTTTTCCACAATTAGTTTTATTAGCAAGAAAACAGAATATGGTTGTACAAACATTAAGTAAAATATTCCATCTGCAAATGGAACCATCGCACTTCAACATACAACGAACATTTTATGCGGTAATACAGCATTAGGTAGCAAAAAGTAAGACAACAGAGAATATTACAAGTTTATTCACGACTAAGCCTATGTATTATTGAAGACCGACCGCATCTCCTTCTAGCAGGGTCAGGTATCTGGATGCCCCACGGGCACCCTGTTCATGAAAGCATAGGCCCCGTAGACCCCTATCTTCCGGTCTAATCGCGGCCAATAAGGTTATAATATACCTGGTGGCTCGGAGGGTAGATGTGGTGCATGGGGTCCCAGCCGGGACCCCGGCAAGTAATAGGTGAGTTGCGGCCGTGTGGTGAAGAACCTATGAGATAGACGAGAAATGTAAGAGGGGAGGGGGGAAAGGCAGTCAGGGTAGAAGGAAGAAGGATGGGATAAGGGGTCTGGGTGTTAGAGGGGGGGGAGGAGGGAACAGGGAGGGGGGCCACTCCACCCCTGAGGGCCCCCGGTCCCCCACCGGGGCACCGGTTTTGGGTATTGGGTGGGTTTAGAATCTCAGTGTTGAGAAGAAAAATGGGATTTGAACTGGTCAGTAGTTTTAAAATGAATCCAACATGCCCAGGTTAGTGTAAATTTCTGAATGCGGTCTTGTGCGACCGAGATCAATTCCTCCATCTCCTCTATTCTAACTATCCTAAGTAACCATTCCCTAATGGAGGGAATATTCGTCGAGCGCCAGTGGGCAGGGATGCACAGTCTGGCAGCATTCACCATATGCATGGCTAGCGACCTATGGTAGGTGCGCTTTGCTAAGGTAGAATGATGCAGGAGAAATTGTCCCGGTCCCAAGTCCAAGGTAAGTGTGGTAACCTGCTCTATAATGGAGTGAACCGTGCTCCAAAAGGAACGGAGCAAGGCACACTCCCACCAGATGTGGATCATGGATCCGTCGCCTATGTTACATCGCCAGCAAATGTTCGGAATCTGGGGTGCAAATCTGTGTAAGCGGGCTTGGGTTCTATACCATTTTGTAATGATTTTATATCCGTTTTCTTGGATCGCCACATTCAACGAGCCCGTGTGCGCCATAACGTAGACAGACTCCCACTCCTTGTCTGTGAAAGAGATTTGCAAGTCTCTCTCCCAAGACGATCGGACCGCGTGTGTCGCTGAAATACCGGGGCGCTCCAGTAACATAGCATATATAGCGGAGATAAGGTGTCTTTGCGCAGAGTTGCGTGAGCATAGGGCTTCAAAGGGAGTAAGTTGCCTACTCCAAATATCTGTGGGGCCATTAGAGATAAGAAAATGTGACAGCTGTCTATACGACCAAAAAGGGAAGGAATTGGTGCGAGAATCCTCCACCAACTCCTCATACAGTCGCCGCCGGCCTCCGCGGAAGAAGTGACGTGCCTGAATCTCCTCTCGTGGCCATTCCCTGCGTAAGAAGGTTTCGGATTCTCCCGGGGGAAACTCAGGGTTACCCCGCAATGAGGTCAGGGGGCCTGGTCGAGAGGAGATGTGAAAGAGGGCTACCGCCTTCCCGAAGGCCAACAGCGAGGGCATGATCAGAGGATGTAGTTTAATATCCTGGGGGTAAGATCGTGGAACTAGCCACGGAAGTGTGCAAGTCGGTGTTGTTGTAAGCGCGTTTTCCAATGTGACCCAGGCTTTCCCCGCTTTGTGAACATTCCAGTCCACCACTCTAGTCAAGTGACAGGCCAGGTGATACTTTTGGAGGTCCGGTAGACCAATACCTCCAGCCTTCTTGGAGCAGGTCAGGCTCGAATATTTAATACGTGGGGCTAAGCCTTTCCAGAGAAAGATTGTGCATGCTTTCTTATATGACGAGAAGAAGGAGGGAGGAAGGTGTGTAGGGATCGTTTGCATTAGATACAGTAGGCGCGGGAGGACAACCATCTTAATAAGTGCCGCTCGGCCAAACCAGGACACATTCAGGCTAGCCCACTCCTTCAAATCTGCTTGTATTCTGGAGAGTGCGCGAAAGAAATTAAGGCTATACAGATCTGAAAGTTTCGTAGGTATCTGAATCCCTAGATATGTGATAGCGTCTTTTTTCCATAGGAATGGAAAGGTGTCTTGGCAGTGGGAAACTTCCTGCGGAGTTAGAGATATGTTCAAGGCGTGGGACTTGGAGAAGTTAATTTTAAGGTATGACAGCTCACCGAAACATTTAATGTCGTTCAAAAGGTTAGGTAAGGATACTCGAGGGGACTGTAGGGTCAACAAAATATCGTCCGCGAACGCCGCGACTTTGTACTCCCTATGTTGTATGGGAATCCCTTTAATGTTGGGATTGGCACGCAATCTATTTAATAACGGTTCAAGAGACAAGACGAAAATCAGTGGAGAGAGTGGGCAGCCCTGGCGCGTCCCATTGCTTATGGAGAAGGCGTCCGACAGGAGACCATTGGCTTTCACCCTTGCCTCTGGGTTGGCATAAAGGGCGTTTATGAGCGTTAACATCCGGGGTAATAGGCCTATGCCCTTCAGAACCCCCTGCATATAGTCCCAAGCCACCCTGTCGTACGCCTTCTCAGCGTCAAGGGAGAGGAGAAAGCCCTGGGTATTTGAAGAGGATAGCCAATGATGTATGTTCAGTGTGCGTATGGTATTATCCCTTGCCTCCCTCCCCGAGATAAAGCCCACTTGGTCGTATGATATAAGTTCGGGTATCAGAGGTACTAGTCTATTAGCTAACATTTTTGCATAAAGCTTGATGTCTACATTGAGGAGGGATATCGGCCTGTAACTGGATACCAATGAGGGGTCCTTATCTGTCTTAGGGATAACAGTTATATGTGCCTCTAAGAGCTTGCCAGGGGACGTGCGAGGGCTTGCAAGTGAGTTAAAGGTTTGAAGCATCTGAGGTGTCAGTTCCTCCCGAAAGCATTTGTAATACACCAGCGGGAGGCCATCGGGTCCCGGGCTCTTACCCACAGACATTTGTTTAATTGCTGCGCTGAGTTCGTCCATGGAGAGCGGGCTCTCCAAAGCTTCGGCCTGCTGAGTGGTAAGAGGTTTGGGGCAATATTCTGTTAAAAATTCTGCTAATTGGGAAGAACGGTTGACCGGGGTCAACGGTCTCACCGTTTCAGGCGATAGGTTATAGAGCCTCCTGTAGAAGTTTTCAAATTGTTTGGCTATGTCTTCATTTTTAGTGTGAAGTACACCCTGTCCATCTCTAATATGGTGTATCACTGATGTGGTCTTAGCTGCTTGTATCGTCCGTGCCAGTAGTCTCCCACTCTTGTTCCCGTGTTCGTAGAACACTTTCTGACCAAGTACGTATCGTCTCCTAACATGTTTTCCCAGTTCCTCCCTTAGGGCAGAACGAGCTTGTAAAAGGTCCTGTAAGGTGGCTTGCAAGGCCGAGCGTTTATGAGCTAGTTCCAACTTATTAATTGTTACAATAAGGGATTTGATGAGTTCTTGCTGTCTCTTCTTGGCCAACGTTGCCAAAGAAATCAGCTTCCCACGTAGCACACATTTGTGCGCTTCCCAAATTGTGACAGGTGTCACGTCTGGGGTGGAGTTTTCTTGAAAGTATAACTTAATTTGTTCTCTAATCTGCCTGAGGTTTTCTGGGTCCTTCAGTAGGGAGGGGTTCAGTCTCCATGATTTTGTCCTTTTGTTTGAATCGGGGAACGTGAGGGTAATTGTTATGGGGTGATGGTCAGAGAGAAACATTGGTTCGATGGTAGCATGAGTAAGGAGGGCTAGATCAGGTTGCAAAAGAAATAAGTAATCTAGTCTGGAGTATTTATTATGGGGGGGGGGAGAAGAAGGTGTAATCCCTAACCGTAGGGAACATAGTCCGCCACGTGTCATGGAGTGTTAGATTTTGTAGTTCTTTTTTGATCTGACGCAGGGCACGATACGGGAGATTCGATGCACCTGTGGAGGAGTCAAGAGGCGGGTTCAACGGGACGTTAAAGTCTCCTCCCAGGATTACAATTCCTTCCTGAAAGGATGCCAATTCCATACAGGTAGATCTAAAAAAGGATACTTGGCGTTCATTGGGGCAGTACATATTTGCCAGCGTAATCGGCTTGGCCGCATATGTGCCCTTAAAGTGGAGCTCCACCCTAAATAGCAACTTTTGCTATTTGGAACCCTCCCCCCTCCGGTGTCACAATTGACACCTTTCAGGGGGGAGGGGGGTGAAGATACCTGTCTAAGACAGGTATTTTCACCCACATCCGGGAGTCCTGTCTCCGGGAATCTGCGGGAGTTACGTCACTTCCCGCAGACTTCCCTTGGTGTTCTGGGAGACACTCGGCTCCCAGAACACAGGAGCACCAATCAGAACGGCGCAGCGCGACTCGCGCATGCGCCGTAGGGAACCGGGCATGAAGCCGCAGGGCTTCACTTCCTGGTTCCCTCAGCGAGGATGGCGGAGGGAGCAGCAGAGCGATGAGCGGTCGCTCGTCCTCTGCTGCGGATGTCGCTGGACTCCAGGACAGGTAAGTGTCCAAATATTAAAAGCCAGCAGCTGCTGTAGCTGTAGCTGCTGGCTTTAATTTTTTTTTTTCCGGTGGAGCAACCCCTTTAATGAATACGTATCTGCCTTTGGGATCGATCAGTGAATCTGTCATGGTAAAGTCTGCGTGCTTAGAGATAAGTATAGACACACCCTTAGTTTTGGATTCTGGGTTCGTGGAGTGTACTGCCTTTTTGTATACATGGTTCCCCATTCTCGGGATAGCGTCAGATCGAAAATGGGTCTCTTGCAGCAAAAGGAAGTGGGCCTTGTGTTTGGTTAGTGCCGAAAGCACCTGGGCTCTTTTCTCTGGCAGGTTCAGTCCTTTAACATTAAGAGAAAGGCATTTTAAAGAAACCTGTTGCCTGGTCGTTGATTCTTCCTGCATCTTACACGTAAGTGGGGGTCAAGAGGCGTGGGCAAGGGTAAGAGGTATTCGTGGGGTACCGAAAGGCCCCCTTAGGGGAGGGAGCGAGGAGTGACCCCCACCAATATAGGGGTAGAAGAAGGGGGGGGTGTGATGAGGGATAGGGAAAGAGAAGGGGGGTAGGGGGTAGGGAAAGGAGTCTAAGAGAAAAGAGGGGGGAGAAGAGATCAAGGGTACAGTATTCCGCTCCCAGAGGGGCAGAGGGGGTATAGATGAGGTATATAGGTCTTGTACGTACGTGGGGTTCTTTGGCCACTAGTACAAGGGTTATACCGGAGGTAGCTGAGAGCACTCCCAGCCACCTGAGGGGGGGGGTTCCGGAAGATCAGCAATTACCCAATAGGGCAGCTGATAGGGGGCAATAAACTAGGACTACAACTCGAGAATACGCAACAAGGAGGACGAAAAAAGTTATAAACAGAAAAACACCTTTTGCGGGTAACTGTGAACAATGAACTTAGCGGGTCACAACCAGGAATTAGCAGACGTATGTAAGATATATCTAATAAAGGCCAAGAGAACCATATCGGGTGCGAATATAGATCCCAAATGTGTTCAGGCGGGTACTCGTATTCAGTCTGGATTCGCGAATCACAAGCTAGGTAGTTGTGGAATCCTTGCACCCAAGACTAGATGAAATTCAGGGCTGTCTTAAACTACAGCTAACACCTTCTCGATGCCGTCTGCCCGTTGAATGGCAAGAATCAACAGGTAGAATAGTCATCCGTCTGCCAGCCTAAGGTTGCCAGCATCTGGGGAGGCTAGCACCTACACGAGACTTTAGACATCCGCTCCCCCCCCCCGCCCATGAATAGTATGGCGGAGGGGGAGAAGAGAAGAGCCTCTGGACCACTACTCCGGTCCCCTGCTACATTGGCACAAACCCACCCAGATGAGGAACAACATAAGCAAATGTCACAGAGGGATATTTTAAACTCTAAGTACCCAAACTCTAGTCAATCACTTCATATAAGCTTGTTGGCAGCATACACAAGTTAGAAGACAAAAGACAATATCACCTGAATGTTGTGTATAGCGTGGGCTTAGGGAGGAAAGAATGGGATCCATGGGGAAAGAAGAAAGCTAAGTGATCCGCGTGACTTGGAATATCCATGAGGGGTTGCCTGCAAAGGAAGTTCAACATGAATCTATTGGTACCTGGGGTGAGTCGATCAGAGCGTCCTACAAGTCACCAAGGATGAACGTCGGTCAGGACCCTCAAAACAAAGAATACGCAGGTACAATATCGATTGAGAAGCAGAGCAGATGCTGATATGCTTGTGAGCTAGAGAGGAGCCTCCTGGGGAGAGAAAGAAAAAAAAAAAAAAAAGGGTTGGGGGGAGACGAAAGCGTCTCTCTACCACACTTGTATGATAGCATGGGGAGAGTGAGATTCAATCCTCCTGGCCACTCCTTCGGGGGGTGTCTGCCCTCTCCCGGTCGTGTGAGGGGTGATCCCGTCTTACGTTACGATCGTTCGGTGAAGTGGGATCCAGCCTGCGGCGTCTGGATCGTTGCCGTTGAGCCTTTGGAGAGGAGCTGTGGGAAACTGGTTTCCACGGTTCCGCGGGGAAGTAGAAGGAATACCAGTCAGGCAGCTCGATCGGTGGGATGTCTACCTGCTCACAAAACGTCGGTAGGTCTTCAGGCGTTCTGAGAAGGGCTGTGCGTCCTCTGTAGGTAGCAGATAGACAAAATGGAAACTTCCACCTATATTGTATGTTGCGTGACCGCAAGACGTCCAGCAGGGGGCGAAGTGAGCGTCTATTCTGCAGGGTGATCTGCGATAGATCCTGAAAAAGTTTAATGTCAGCTCCATTGAGCACAATACGTCCCCTGTCTCTGGCTTTCCTGAGGATCTCCTCTTTAAGGGGGTAGTTCACAATGCAGCACACAATGTCTCTGGGGGGCTCGGAGTCCCGGGGTAGGGGTCTTAAGGCACGGTGAAGCCTCTCCATTTCAATTGGAGTATCTGCCGGCCGGCCGAGTAGGTCATTAAAAATGGCGCATATAGTCTGCATCAGGGTTGTCTGGTCTACGCTTTCGGGGACCCCCTATCAATTTTCTTTTACAAAAAGTCTGCGTCGGGGACCTGCATCTTCACAAATTGCAGCAGTTTCTCCATCGCTGCCTTCCTAGATGGTTTGTTTTTATGTAAGGGGTTTTTAATCTGCCACAAATTGCTCAGCTCCCTGTACTTATCTATAAACTGTGACATGATAATTAGGGTCCCTGCAAAACAAAACACAAGACAAAAACCATAATGTCAGGCTAAACTCTCATAATCTTATCCCAATATAGGCCTTAATCTAGAATCAGTATAGGCCACTGATGCCCCATGGTAAAATGTTACCTTCATTAGAACAATCAGCGCTTCCGTTCCTCCACTAACAGATCGGAGGTACGACACACGCGTGTTAGCTTTATATACACTGCGCATGCGTGATACTCCGCTTGCGTCGCCCGCCCCTGACGTTCTTTCTATATTCCTATATTCCCCGCCCCTTCTCTTTCATCGCATTGGGAGAGCACATAGCGGAGACACAGCAGGTGCATAATAGCACTAACGAGGAGGAAAGCCCGGAGCCAGAAACGTCCAGATCCAGGAGGAGATAAAAGGCCTCAAATATGTCCTTTGTAGAGATGGTGGAGATGGTGGACCGACTATGATGGGGAGTTTGGACCGTACCCCAACCCAAATGTGAGAAAGGCCAAGATCTAAAGTTGTGAGAAGTCTGCACAGGAATTTTAGGGTACAACGATCCAAGGAGACCTGAAATTGAGGGAGCACGATCAGTACAGAAGGATCAGGAAACTGCTTCCAAAAAGTAAGTATTTGTCCTGTGTTCCTATTATTATTATTACTTGCATGTTGCTCCATGTGCTTTTCTGTTGGACAGTTTAAAATGGCAACTTTCATGTTCGTGGGCACAGTAATTGGTCGTAGTAAACATTGTTTGTTCACCCACTAAATATGATGTTTTTGGCAGATACAGGTTAACTACATTTGGTCATGTCTATTTGTATTAAAAGAAGTTTAGTACATTGTTGTCTAGATGTGTTTGTAACTAGAATGAAATGCAAACTTGATTCAGTGTAAAGGAGAGGACACTCAGCAGCTGTTTACACATCTGGACTCAGGAGCACTAGTGTGGGACACCAGAACAACCTTTTTAGGGTGTCCCACACAGGTGCTCCAGTGGATACTTGAGGTGTCTCCATGTGTGAAACTTGTCCAAAAAAGGTAAGTATTCCAGCTATGGTAAGGGAAAAAATCATGTCTTCAGCTTGGAACTCTGCCAAAACAGACAATTGTACCCCACTTCCAAGCAATGTTTCATATTCCTATTTCTGGCCTCAAATATCTGTGTGCTAAGTATACTTTTTTTTTCATTCTCATAGGGGAGAAAAGATGTGGGACATCTGAGGACACCAGGAACCCCACATCTCGGAAAGAAGGGGAACTGATGACACCACAACCTGAGGATGTGGAGGGAGGAGAGGTGGATGTAGTGGGCGAAATAGTGACCACAACAGGTCAGTGTCTGACCCCACAGCTTCAGGTAATAGATGCATGCCTGCATATTTATAATACACAGTGTGTATTTTTTATTTTAGGTGATGTGGATGAAGAATCTTGTTTCACCAGTGCAAGTGCACACATCCTCATCCAGGACATAATGGTGTGCAATCGGGAATTAGACCTGATCAAGCAAAAAATAAATGATATTGAAAAAAATTAAGAACATCATTGATGTTTTAGGCAGAATCTAAATCACACAAAAATTCAACTTTTTTGTTTTGAAATTTTGTGAGTTTAAAAATATTTTACGCATTTTAAAAGCCAATTTTTGAAGATGCACACAGTGTGTCAACATGTGCTATCTGCCATCAGGGGATATCAGTGTACGCGTTTTATGGGTGCAACCCCTTCTCGCAACTCAAGTAGGTGAGAGGAAGGGGTTGCACCCCCAAAACACGTTTATTGATTCCCCCATGATGGGAGATAGCACACGTTGACATTAGGCGTGGGATCAGGAGGGAAATCCCCATTTTGACTCCCAATTTGGGTGCATCTTCAAAAATTGGCTTTTACAGGGGTGACATCATCCCATCTGATGAAGGCAAGATCAATACATTTTTGACATACTATAACGTCTGATATTGCCTTTACTTTTTCGATGTTGAAATTTGTAAGTTTCAGAGTTGTGTATGTTATGTTTTGAAACATCAAAATAAAATGAAATACATAAATAATTGAATTATATGTGATTAATTAAATCCTTCCAGTGAACTGGATACAGCAAATTAATCTTCAATCCAACAATATAAGTGTCCAAATAGTCCAATGTAAGCAATGGTTATTATCCCAAGTGACTTGCTGAGCTTTTACCTTCACCACGTATGTGCTATACCACCACCAAATAGATTGGCCACTCACCAGATAGGCTAAATTTGTGCACCTTTGGTTCATATGGATAACCACTCCATGCGCCAGACTTTTCAGCAGTCCTCCCAGTATACTGATGGTAAATGTCACTCTATGATTGCTCATAAAACACATAAAGGGCCATCATGGTGCAGTATATTTCAAAATATTTATTAAAGTTAAAAGATTTTCATTCACTCACATGTGTAGGTGCCTATGAGCCGGCACTGAGCTGATCCAGCTGTGTATAGATGAACTATATGTCTGGTCCGCACGCGTGCCCCTTATGGTTCCTTTACAGGCTGAATAGTATCCCCGACCTCGTTGTGTTTACCAGGAGTGACAGGCAAATTGTCCTGCAGTCTCAATGCATTTCGCAATCAATGCGTCATCAGGAAGCCTGATTCATTTGCTGGATCTAGTTCACTGGAAGGATTTAATTAATCACATATAATTCAATTATTTATGTATTTAATTTTATTTTGATAATTCATGGATTACATACTTATATTTTGATATATGGTATTGCTTATTGCACGTTAAAATCGCAGCAGGAATCCCTGCTATTAATGGCACGTATAATATAATTTAATTAGATTGGTATAGCAATTGTGATCATACTTATGTACAGAGCACAAAGTTCACATTATTGTCTAGATTAAGTCAGCGCAATTCACTTTTTTCATTTAATTTTCATTTAGCCTTTATGGTCGCACGACATATTTGATTGCAGCAGACTGTTTTTTTTAAGCATAAATATCTTGGCGCCGGTAACACACAATTTCACATGTTTTGAAACATGCCTGTTTATGCAAAAAATAAAAAATTAAATTTAAAACTTTTTTAAACAAAGATGTTGGTTTTTTTACCCAAAAATTGAATGTGCACGGAGTAAAAGGTTTTATACTCAACAATGTGTGGCTTCTTCTTTCAATGCTCAATACCAGTTTTTGTAGTAAGTTGGTGTTTACAGTGACAATGGAGGTTATTTACTAAAGGCAAATCCACTTAGCACTACAAGTGAACTAGGAGAACCTAAGAGACAGCTAAAAAAAACAACACAAGCAGTAAATCAAATTCAAGATTTTTCCAGATCAAAATTTATTTTTAAAATATTCAGAAATGAGCTGGCATATCAATGGCCCCCCTACCCGTAAAATGTTGCAAATATTTTTCCCGGACTTTACAGTCGCTTTGGGGGGGCAAGCCAGGACAGCCAGCTTCCAGGGCCGTCAAATCATTTTGTTCTGGAATTCCGGCCTCAGGCCCAACTGAGGCCACATCATTTGGAGCATTTTTCCGTAAATAGTTATGGAGTATGCAGCATGATAGAACTATGTGATTTAGTTTACATTCCGCCATATTTATTGATGTAAGGAATAGGCGGAACCGGCTGGCCATTATGCCAAATGCATTCTCCACCACTCTTCTGGCTCTGGCCATCCAGTAATTAAAAACCCTCTTCTCCGGGGTAAGGGGCCTCATGGGGAATGGCCTCATCAGGTGTTCACCCAGCCCAAACGCTTCATCAGCCACGAACACAAAGAGCAGTCCTGCCACATTATCCTTAGCAGGTGGCAATCCCAAGCCACCACTCTGCAGACATCTGTGAAACTCTGTTTGGGTGAAGACTCCACCATCCGACATCCGGCCATTCTTCCCCACGTCCACAAACAAAATCTCGTATGTCGCCGACACCACCGCCATCATCACATTACTATTAAACCCCTTATAGTTGTAATAGTATGACCCCGAGTTGGGGAGTGGGACAATGTGGACGTGTTTCCCATCGATTGCCCCTCCGCAGTTGGGAAAGTCCCACCACTCAGCAAATTGGGAAGCCACAGTCTGCCATTCCTGTGGCGTTGAAGGAAACTGTGGAGTCAAACAAGAAATACCAAAAATTTGTACTTTTGCACATAACATTGCAAGCAGATTAGACACAAACATTCTTGGCCAACATCAGTATAACATTTATTTTAAGGAGTATTTAAAGACAAAAATATAAGGTCTACTTATCAGATTCCTCACCTCCTCTGATGGCACATTGTAAACATTTTTGAGTGGGGGGAGGGTTCAAAATAAGTTTGGGACCCCCAAAAAAGGCCTCTGGCACTCTGCCCGAATTTAAGGACAACAATAACATTTGTACACATTTTAGGGGGTGTTTAGGGTAAAGCACTACAATGGAGCTGACAAAATACATTGTTAAGTGACTAGGCTAGATGTGTATGGGCCCAGGATAGCATGCTGGAGAGGTTAGTGAAGGCAAATATGCATGTAGGCCAAAAAAGGAGCATTAAAAGCTTACAGCATGCATGGAGACAAAGGGGACATTCACAGCATATTACAATCATGGTAATTAGGGAATGATGAAAGAAATACAATACATTAGCATACATTAAATACATAGAATGTCATGTTAAAGGAGAAAACTTACCTTAATATAGTCCTTCTGCAGGACTTGTATGATGGCAGAACAGGTCTCTGGAATAATGAGTTCCAGAGCCTGGGGGGAGATGCATGTCGAGAACTTGAGGTCCTGCAGACTTCTCCCTGTCGCCAAGTAGTGCAACGTGGCGACTAGCCTTTGCTCAGGAGTGATGGCTTGCTGCATGCAGGTGTCCTGCTTTGTAATATAAGGGGACAGCAAAGCCAACAGATGGTGAAAAACGGGGTCCGTCATCCGGAGATAATTCCTGAAATCATCAGGATTATTCTCCTGGATCTCCCGCAGCAAAGGCATATGACAGAATTGGTCACGCTGGAGCAACCAATTGTTCGTTCATGAACTCCTCCCCACCCTGTTAATGGACTGGGCTTGGGTCAAAGTAAGAACCCCAACACCAAGCCCCTGCACAGCACAAACTCTACAATGAGTACGTAGCCGCAACATGGCTAGAAAACTGACGGCTGGTCAGAACGAACTAACAGAACGCACTGAAGAACAGAAAGCTGTGAAGAGCGATCTGAAAATCAGAAACGTGCAGACAAGAACACACTGAAAACCAGATGCGAACTGACTACACGCACTGAAAAACAGATACGATCCCACAAGAACAAACTGAACAGCAGTAACGGACTGAAAAGCACGAGGCTGAAAAGCGCGAATTGTCTCTCACCAAACTTCAACTAACACGAGATTAGCAGAAGGAGCCCAAAGGGTGCCGCACTGGGTATTGAACCTCCCTTTTATAGTTCCATCGTACCTGTTGTACGTCACTGCGTTCTTGATGGTCGGAATTTCCAACAAGTTTTGTGTGACTGTGTGTATGCAACACAAGTTTGAGCCAGAATTCCGTCGGAAAAAAAAACGCGGTTTTCTTGTCGGAATTTTCGATCGTGTGTACGGGGCATAAGCCTTTAAAATAGTCACTTTTTATTTTTCCAGTTCAGGTCCCATAGACTTTAATGGGGTTCGTTATTCAGTTCCAAATGTTTGCGATGTTTGAAAGTTCTGCCGCAAACCGAACAGGAGGTCGTTCAGCCCATCTATAATCAGAAAGCTTCTTCTGTGTCCCTCTCAGATTTACTCCATACTTTGTTACTGGTGCTTGGTTTTCCCTAGCTTCATGAGTAAGCCCTACCAACTGCTGCTCACCTGTCTGAAAAAAACCGTCTTAATGGTCAATAAGGACACCCTCATTGGAACAGGGAAATGTTAGTTAGTGTAGCTCAGCCACTAAGTCAGCGAATGTTGGGCATTAGTCATTGTGATAATAATGTGCTCATATAGTCAAAATATTTTTTGCATTTTAGATATAGTACAGAAAGATTAGAACCTCTTTTGTTTGATTCATGTTGTGTCATGTTGGAGAAATTTCTCTTCACTTGCTGTCTTGGAGACCCAAAAGAAAGTGAGAGTAAATAGCTCTTAAAAGAGATTCCCTTCTTAGTTTCACCAGAATAGATGTTCTATTGTGAGATTTCCACTCTATTCCTAAGCTCCAGAAAAGTCATTTGTGATTGATTGGCTTGGGTTACTAATAATACATTTTCTGTGGATACCACTTCTGACTTGTGGAAAATTATTATAAACCCCTATTATTCATTAACCCTTTGCACACTTTTGGACAAAAAACTTGTCTAGAGGCCAAAGTGACCAAATCTTTCAACCTATGAAAATGGTGTCCATTTAAAGAAAAGTATCATTGTAAATATAAAGCATTGCATTGTGTGAACATTGTAATCCTTAACCCCTTCATGATGAGGATACAACAAATTGTATGTCTGTCTGAATACAGTTTTGAAACTATGACATGTGTTAGTAAAACTGTACAACTACCCAGTGTATACAGGACAAATTGGTGTTTAATTTGGTGCTAAATGGTAATGGATAAACTGGCACACAATAGTCAAATTGTCTGTACCTGTAGTAGGGCCCAGAAACAACAGTGTGCATTTTTTTTTTTTTTGTCCTGCCTAAAACATACGGACACTGATTGACACTGATATTAACTTAAAAAATGCATTTTTTTTTAATCCTACCTAAAATACACTGACCTTTGACCCTGGCATTGACCCTAACTCTAATCCTGCCACTGACCTAGATCAAACACTGATCTACCCATTTTTTCTAATTTATCATTATTAATTGCCATGCATTCCAGGAAAGAGAAGCATGTTGGTAGGAGATCGATATGTGTTTGTATATATTCTTTCAAATAGCACTAGCTATGCAGTTACCTGCCATCCGACTCCATATAGCCACAAAGATGCAGGTAAGAGATTAAATCTTTCCAGCAACAACCTTGCAGTGTCCCTCCAAAAAAAAGGTTGGGGGCCGCAATAGTGTTATAAATAATACGTAATACCATAAAACGCAGGTTTCCCGTTGCATCAGAGGGGGGCGGGGTCACCCGTCACGTCACTGGGGAAGCCCGGGTTTTCCCTTGCGTCAGAGGGGGACAGGGTCACGTGACAGGTGGCCCAGCCTTCAGCTACATAAGAGCTGTCACTGGCTGAAGCCACGTCATTCCCGGGGTGTCTCCGCTGGTGAAGAGAGGATCGTGTGCTGTTCCTCGTTGCTGAAGCCTGGCGAGATCATCCATCGCAGGATACCGACATCGCTGGAGTGGAGATCGAGAGTGGATTACCACCCCTGGAGTCTTTTTTTTTGTATTCTTTTCTTTATTTTTAATAAAGGACTTATCCCAAATGTGTCTGTGTGTTTTTTTACATTTTTGACACTTTCTTTGTGAAATGGTAGGGGTACAATGTACCCCGTTACCAATTCACATAGGGGGGGCGGGATCTGGGGTCCCCTTTGTTAAAGGGGTCTTCCAGATTCCGATAAGCCCCCCGCCCGCAGACCCCCACAACCACCGGGCAAGGGTTGTGGGGATGAGGCCCTTGTCCCCATCAACATGGGGACATCCTCCCCATGTTGAGGGCATGTGGCTTGGTACGGTTCAGGAGGGGGGCGCTCTCTGGTCCCCCCCTCTTTTCCTGCGGTCTGCCAGGTTGCGTGCTCGGATAAGAGTCTGGGGGGAACCCCACGCCATTTTTTTTTATTTGCTGCGGAGTTACCCTTAAAATCCATACCAGACCTGAAGGGTCTGGTATGGACATTTGGGGGGAACCCCCCGTCATTTTTTTAAAAAAAATTGCCGCAGGGTTCCCCTTAATATCCATACCTGACCTGAAGGGCCTGGTAATTGAATTTTCTCTGTATTGCCGGGACCGGCAATTCATTACAGCTGCGAGTACTTTTAAATGACTTTTTTTCTTCAGAAATTACATTTTGTGCAGAGACTGTTCTAAGCACGGGAAACATGCGCTGCTTTACAGGCATACTATATACACTCCCCAGGTACGAATTTTAAAGGAATATTTCACTTTTGTTTCACTTTAAGCATTATTAAAATCACTGCTCTCGAAAAAACTGCCGTTTTTAAAACTTTTTTTGCATTGATACATGTCCCCTAGGGCAGGACCCGGGTCCCCAAACACTTTTTATGACAATAACTTGCATATTAGCCTTTAAAATTAGCACCATAGATTTTTCATGTTCGAGTCCCATAGACTTTAACGGTGTTCGGATGTTCGAACAAATTTATTGCCTGTTCTCAAGTTCTGGTGCGAACCAAACTCGGGGGTGTTCGGCTCATCCCTATTCCCTACTACCTGATAATGGTTTAACTATTTTGGAGGATAATTGATTATAATATCCCAATAGTATCTATTTTTTCATCGCTGGTTCCTGTAGTAATTTAGCAATTATCTCCTGTGTCACCTTTGCTCCCTCGGTTTGTCAGGGTCCTGGACTTCTCTCATAGTGATATCGCTCCTGGAATATTGTGGTTTTAGTTTGCAAGCTAAGTTATACCTTGTCAATAGCATCCACTCCTGATGAAGTGAATTAAAGTTCACAAACCGTGTTGAGAAATGTGATGAATTTTTCTACTCACTAGAACCGTGTGAGATCACTCTTGAGACCAACTGGGTGGAATAGATATGGATTCAAAACGATTATTTATTTAATTTTAGTAGAGTATATTGGGATACATTGAATCAGCTTTAACTATCTTATTCCGCCTCCTATGTATGTAATAAAAATTTTTTGGGCAATTTAATTTAATTTTGTTGTTGGTGATGAGCGCCCCATTGGCATCCCATGGGCAGTGTAATCCTGTCTTGTTGGCTGACAACTGTTTGCAGGAATAATCGACTGGGCAGGTTTTGAAACCCATCCTGGTTAATATTTCTCTTCCCCTCAGATAAGTGTTGTAAACAGCATCTGCATTCCTGCTTATCTACTTTCTGTTGATATAAATATGACTGTTTGGCCAAACCAAGCATTAATGTTTATGGATCTGGAGGACAGCATTTAACTGAGACTAAAATGCCCTAATTAATAATAAATTGCTCATGGCACTGATTTACGATGCCCATGGTAACCAATTAGAGTCTCTGTCAGTGTTGGCTGGTGTTTTTTTCTTTTGGTGCCAGCAAACAGCCACCCCCCCGGTCGGTCAGTGGCGGCGGTGGGGCAACCCCCCGGGAGGACAGCTGGGACATCAAAGCCCCGCACTTACCCCATCTAGGAACCGGGTGGGCAGCGTGTCAGGCAGCTTTTTTCCTCCTCCTGTGGTATGGATCACGCCGCCTTCCGCCATGCATCCCCCTTCTCCTCCTAGGCACCCAATAGGATCAACTGACCTTTCAGCCAAACGGGAAACAGGTATTAGAACCGTGCTTCCTGATTGGCGGAGAGGTGATTCAGTGTTGGAAAAGCAAATATTAATTTGCTTTTCTAACACACCTGGGTGGGCTCTGAGCGTAATACTCTGTGCCATGAGTCCACCCTTGAGCCTATTGAAGCCTGTGGCTCTAATCAGGTGATTCAAAAAACATCCCCCGCCACTGTAATTCATGCGACCGGCGTCCTGAAAGAGGCCGGATGCATGAATAGGGGGGTGGCTGCTGCGGCCATGGATAGATTCATGCTATGCATGAATCTATCCATTAACCATATAGGGGTGGCGTGGATAGAGGGGACGGCGCCTGTGCGCCCTTAATGGATGGGCCCCTGGTCTCTGGTTATTTTTTCCTTACTGCATTGAAAATAAAAGAGTATTCAATTGGCTATTATGGGTAATACAGTCTGTCTGAAGTGTACAATAATTAAGCATGATGCCTAAAAGGCATCGAGGTATGCCAACCTGTATATGCAATACTCTGCAGAAAAAGATGGAATGCAGAATTGATAAACAGCCTCCACACATAACTAACGTGATGACAGCGGGTAGCTTTTTGCAAAAGCAGTGTATGAGTCACTTGCTGACAATCAGACAATGTCTGGCTGTATAAATGTAAAATTTATTTGATTTAAATCATACGCTTTTTTTCATGCATCTCAGTCTGTGCAGAATATATGGCTAAAACTGTGATCCAAAAAAGAATTTAAGTTGCTGTCTCTGCAGAGGGAAGAAAGCCAAAAGCAAAGCGGGAAAACAAACAGTTGGCAGAGGAACTGGCATCAGAGAGTGAAGCAGAACAAAGAAACTCAATCTAAAGTGAGTGGTCATGGGAGATTAGTACAAAGGCTAGAGATATGCTGGCAAAAGCAAGGTAGGATCCCCAAGTCAAAATCTATGCAACAAAAGACAACACAGAGTACATTAAAGTGGAAAATGTTACCAGATGAAACACTAAAGGTCAAAGACAATTCTGTATGCATGCTGTGTTTTAAGTGCTGATTTTTTTTTCAAAATACAAATAACTATATTGGGAGCAAAAAATGCCCTTTAACAAAAAAATAAAAAATACATGGAATGTTACTGAAAATGAAATTATTTTTGAGTGCTGAATAAAATATTTTATATTTTTCTGTGGAAAAGTTTAAATACTGCACAATTTATTTTAATGAACAATGTGAACTGTAGATGGGAGAAAGTAATGGGCAAGTTATGGACAATCTGCTTCACTGGTTGGTGGACTAAGGTCCATTGTTCACTCTGTTAAGGAAATATTCAATTTCAGGCAGCAGTGTGACCTAATGGCTTAAAGAGGAAGTAAAGCCTCTTGAGAAAAAAAATAAAAATACACCCTGCAAGACAAAGGCATAATGAGCTAGTATGCATAACATACTAACTCATTATGAGGTACTTACCTGAGATCGAAGCCCCCGCAGCGGCCCTCGTTCGCCTCCTCTGTCGTCGCCATCTCTCACGCCATCTCTTCCAGGCATCGCGGCTCCGGCGCTGTGACTGGCCAGAGCCGCGATGACGTCACTCCCGGCACGATCGCCTTCACTAACGGCACGCTCAGTGCACCTGCGCCGTTGTCTACGGCGCTCATGCGCTGTAGACATCGGTGCCGTCTTTTCTGCAAATATCTCCTAAACCGTGTAGGTTTAGGAGATATTTCTTGTACCTACAGGTAAGCCTTAATCTAGGCTTACATGTAGGTAAAAGTGGTATGTAAGGGTTTACAACCACTTTAACAGTAGAAACCTAAAAAGACACTCCCGTCTTGCCTATATGGGAAAAAGTGACAGTGTCTGTATAAAGGGCCCCAAATCACTGGCACCTTTCCAGTGCTCCACCACCGCTCCATTCTTTATTGCAGCCTGGGCCGCTGTTAGAAATCACAGGCCTATCTGACGGGGCCCCCTGCCAAATTCTCCCCAAAAAAGAATGCACATATTCCACCAACTCCCAGTTCCAATCCCCCCTCCCGCCACAAATCTTTGCCCCCCCAATCCCACTCTCCAACTTAAATCCCATCCCAATTCCCCCTTGTAGCACAAATCTTCCTCATCCCAAAAAATACTCACCTAGCACACATTCACTTTGTTCTCGAACTTTCTAACCCAGCACAAATCCCCCCAATCCCTCCTATTAGCCAAAATTCCCCCACCCCCTCCTGGCACAAATCCCTCCTATTAGCCCAAATTCCCACAACCCCTCCTGGCACAACCCCCCCTATCTCCCCTCCCAGCAAAAATCTTCTTTCTTCCATCCCCCTCCTAGGACAATTTCCCACAAATCCCCCCTTCTAGCACAACATTCTCTAAATTACCCTTCCCAGCACAAATTCTTCCTCCCTACCCAAACCCCCCCCAGCACTAATCCCCCACCCCACTCCTAGCTCAACCCCCCCAAACCCTCCTCCTAGCACATACCCTCCCCCCATTCTTTCTTCTAGCACATACCCCCCCATTCCTCCTTCTAGCACATATATCCCCTCCCCAAATCCCCATTAAACTTCCCAGTATAGATAGCTGTCCCTCCCCTTCCCCCAACTTACAAAGGGAAGCCCCTACAAAGCCAGGAGGTGTGCTGTGTTGTGCTCTCCCCTCCTGTCAGAAGAGCGTTCATATTTACAGCACTTAGATCGCATTGGACTGTACACGCACACAGTTTGATTACCGCCCCCTATCTCCTCCAAGGGTTGCTCACTTCCCGGCAGCAGGAAATGTGGATAGGGAGCGGTAATCAAACTGTGTGTGTACAGTGCAATGCGATCTACAGTAAGAGCGATCCGGTCTCATGTGCTGTATAGACCAGCGGTCTTCTGACAGGAGGCGAGAGCACAACACAACGCACCTCCTCCTGGCTCTTTCCCCCCTGCCTCTTCTCTCAGTGCTCCAGCCCCCAGGCTGCCATCTCCTTGTCCTAGGCCTTAGTGTGGGTGGGGGCCAGGGAAGGAGCTCAGCGGCAGCCGGCCAGGCACAGCATCCTGGGGGGTTTGAACTGAAATTTGGGTGGGCACAACCCATTCCAGCACCCCTTAAATCTGACCATGTGTGTCTCTCACCCAGCAGCTGAAAGTCGGGTGGAGGGAGAGGGGGAGAAACTGTCTTTGAGCTGCTGGGAGAGAGACACAGAGGGCATTGTTCTGTCATCCTTCGTTCTCTGCTCCACCGATCCTCCTGATGTTCGAGCCCCCTTGTTTGCCTGGGCCCCCTACAGGAGGACCAGTGGTCCCCCCCATTGGTGGCCCTAATTGCAGCCAGCACCAAAATTCCTAGTGTTGACTGGTATCAGGCGCTAAGGAGAGCAGTGGTGTTCTCCTTCTCTGACAGTGATGGAGTCTAGAAATTGGGTTGCTAGACCTAACAACTGTTACACGGGGGGGGTAACATGTTCTGCAATGCCCTGAAAGTACTGTTTTTTTTCTAAAACAGTGGAAGAAGCAGGGAAAGCAGCTGGGGGATTTGGTATGTTGAGGGGGAACCTTAATTAAGATGCTGTCACTTTGCCCCGAATGGGCAAGAACACAGTGTTCTTTTACCGCAATACTTTGTGAGGTCATTGACCTAATAAATAATTAACATACTTTGTCCATCAGGTTGTAATAAGGGAATATTCAACTTCCATAATAAGGCAGTGATGTCAGACATGGGCTCCATAACCCCCGACAGCCTTAATGTGGGCCTTTACTCAAAAGTGAAAGTACCGCTAATCCTCCTCCCCATTCTCGCCCCTAACACATTTGAGATTTTTTTTTGGGGAGCAATTAACATTTTGGACAGACACTTTCCCCCACTTCTTTAATTTTAGTCTAGGCAAGAATTACATCTTCTTAGTGTTCCCCTAGTTCCCTGCTTGCAGCCAATAGGGTTCCAGGAAGCTCCCACTTTCAAGATGTGGGGAGGACAATGTTAGACTCCATGGGCTGGTGTTAGTTTCTTAAAAGTCAGCAGCTATAGTATTTTTAGCTGCTGACTTACAGTATACATATATATATATATATATATACACACACACACACACACACACACACAGTATATGGCTGTATACACGTATTTTTACAGGAAATGTGAGGAGTGCAGCCATCCAAAGTTTCTGTATACCTCATGTTCACAATAATTTTCCCTAAAACATAATTTCAGAAAACTTTGTTTAAGTGTGTGCATGTTTTTGTATATAAAGCAGAACCCCAGGCAGTCATCAAAAACAAAAATTAAAGCAGCTCTGTATTCATTAACCACTTAAAGGACCCGCATATGTACATATACGTCGGTACTTTAAAGATGGATATCTCGGTAACGGCAGCAGCTGCTGCCACAACCGAGATATCCATCTTTTCAGTGAGTGGTCCTGTAAACGATAATGGTGGCCTCTGCGTTGGATTCACTGCGAGATCACCATTATCGGCGGCGGGAGAGGGCCCCCCTCCTGCCGCTCTCCCACGCCCTCCGCCGCCTACCGGAGCCGTCGGTAGCGGCAGAGGCGATCGGGTCCTTCTCCCTCTGTGGTATGGATACGAGTGAGGGGAAGATGGCCCCCCACCCATACCATAGCAGGGTGGAAGCGACGTCAAAACTTCACTTCTGCCCATACGTCTTAAAGGCATATTTTTTTTGTTGTCATTTTTTCAAATGACAATTTTTTTATTTTTTTATTGCATTTTAGTCTAAATAAAAGATCTGAGGTCTTTTTGACCCCAGATCTCATATTTAAGAGGATCTGTCATGCTTTTTTCTATTACAAGGGATGTTTACATTCCTTGTAATGGGAATAAAAGTGACCCATTTTTTTTTTTTAAAACAGCGTAAAAATAAATAAAATAAATAAGAAAACAAAAAAAAAAATTTTGAAAGCGCCCCGTCCCGACGAGCTCGTGCGCAGAAGCGAACGCATACGTGAATAGCGCCTGCATATGAAAACGGTGTTAAAACCACACAAGTGAGGTATCACCACTATCGTTAGAGCGAGAGCAATAATTCTAGCCCTATACCTCTTCTGTAACTCAAAACATGCAACCTGTAGAATTTTTTAAACGTCGCCTATGGAGATTTTTAAGGGTAAATGTTTGACGCCATTCCACGAGCGGGTGTAATTTTGAAGCGTGACATGTTCGGTATCAATTTACTCGGCGTAACATTATCTTTCACAATATAAAAAACAAATTGGGCTAACTTTACTGTTGTCTTATTTTTTAATTAAAAAAAGTGAATTTTTTCCCAAAAAAGTGCACTTGTAAGACCGCTGCGCAAATACGGTGTGACAAAAAGTATTGCAATGACCGCCATTTTATTCTCTAGGGTGTTAGAAAAAAAAACAATATATAATGTTTGGGGGTTATAAGTAATTTTCTAGCAAAAAAAAACTGTTTTAAACTTGTAAACACTGATTCTGTAAAACAGGCTTGGTCCTTAAGTGGTTAATATTTTTAATATTTTTCAGCCTTACCAACTATGTAACTATGTGCTGATCAGTGTATTCTGATGGCAAATAGGTGTGTAGGCAGGGCCAGCAGGTTGGTACCCAGGTTAAAGTATTGACACACTCAAGTCCAAAGCACCATTACAGTTTTGTATTGTTGAGTTACAAATAAATCAGATACCAGAGTAAGCGACAGTCTGCAATCACTAGCAATAGAAAAATGGCTTCAGAAATTGGGGAAGCATACTTGAAGTAACCATTCCAAACATACAGGTAACAGCAAACGATTACACTGACAGCTTCACTGCAACTGGAATGGAAGTAGAAGTCACAGTATCATCGGTACCACAACATTTTATCTCCAGCACCCAAATATCACACAGCCTTGTATTGATTTCAGAGATGGTATATTGCAAGGAATACAGTGGCATCCCTCATCTCTCCCTCCTCTAGCAGAAAACTCTCCCTACCTCTAAGTCACTGCCCCTGACAAGGGGGTTTCCTCTCCCTACTCTACCCACTTGCAAAACGTGTGCCAAACCCAGCAGGGCACTGCTATTTATTATCACAGCCCATATTAAAGATGGCCACCAAAGGTCACTCAGAGTTATAGGATCCAATCAGACCAATGTTCCCTAGGTGATACCTACAGAGGCTGCAAAGGAACACTTCCTCTCAGCCTCCACTTCACCTGCATAGTGGCACAGCAACACAGTACTACACCTGCTTACAGGTAAGGGAGTCTCCCCGCTGTCAGAATACAATAACATAGTGGGAAGGGTTTCTGCATCCACACCAAAATGGCTAGGTTTTCTAAATTTTTAAAGCAGCATTTCAATTGGTATATGTGTATCCCTGCATAACATATAAAATAAAGTAATCCCCGCCCAAAAAAATAAATTGGTTTTAAATTCCTAAAATAAAATTTAATTACGGCAATGTTACACTCTGGCCTGAAAGGTGGTTCATCATGGTAATGAATGAGAAGGCTTCAGACTCAATTGACCTAGAAAAAAGAGTATTTCTGAACAACCAGGGATTCTGATCAGGAAAGACCTCACCTGACATGTAGGTTTAAAGAGTTGCATGTTGTATGCTCACTGCACTGGATTACGTAAGTGTAAATCACCTAAGCTTTGCTTTAAATGCTGGGAAAAGAATACAGTCTCATTTTTTAATGGATTTTACAGACAGCCTCAATCAACCTATAATTAGTTTGGACTGTCTGTAAATTTATGGATGGTTGGCAATCCTTCCTTTAGGTGATGCCAATGGATTCAGACTTGATACAGGCTTTGACTCAGCAGGTATGTAATGAATTCTTGATCCTCACCAGTGACTTTTGGTTACATCATGTCTCTTATGAAGCCTGTTTCTTTATAAGTTGTGGCTCTGCTACAACCTCTGCAAGTGGTTGCCATCTTCTTGTTTTCAATTAAATAATATCTGTATTGAGAAAAAAATGGAGGTTAACATTAGTGGCCTTCCTCTAAAAAGAAAAGCTATTTCCCTTACTGCCTCAAGTTGTTTTAGAGCTTTTAGAGTCACTGATACAGAACAAGAATGCTGATTTCACTATGGGGTTATTATGACTAAATTAATAGAGGTTATTTACTTAGCAAAGTAAATGCTTGTGAATAAGGTAAAGGTGTGCTCTCTTTGAATGCCCAACCATTTGAGGGAATAAATCCTGTTCTTTTAATTTTTCTTGCACATAACTGGGAATTACAAAGTGATCGAATCTTCATTATTGATGAGCTAAGGTTAGGGTTGAACTTCAGGCCACATGGCTAGATTATAAAAATTTTATTGGGCAAATATGGCCAAGAAGCCATATTAAATCAATGATGTCACCATCTCCTAAGTACAGCTGTGAGACAGGCAATTCCATGGCTGCAGCTTATTGGGACTTTTACTTTGCAAAGTTAGAATACACTTTGATGGATTGACAGCTCTTACTCCTTCAAGTAAATCTACCCCCTCTAAATTTACTCATTTGCATGGTTGAGCTCAGTGACTTTAAAATTCAACTTTTTTAATTTTTTTTATTTATTTTTTACTTTCTTGACACCTATTGGGTTTGTTACATTGTCCTTATACACATGTAATACTTATATAATTTCTAAATTGCCCCGTAGACTCCCTGCCCATACCAACTTTGTAACCATGTTGGTGTGCATTCATGTATATACCATATTCCATATCTCAGATAGTCATTCATACCAACATACTTTAGCAAGCCTAATTCATTTACCGTATATACTCGAGTATAAGCCGACCTGAATATAAGCCGAGGCACCTAATTTTACCACAAAACAATGGGAAAACGTATTGACTCGAGTATAAGCCTAGGGTGTCCATCTGCATGCCTCACTTTGCCTCACCGTGTCCATCTGCATGCCTCACTGTGCCGATGCCTCACTGTGCCCATGACTAGACTGACGTTTAACATGGGAGTCTATGGAAGGGGTGCCTGGATTTGAAAAATCGGTGCTCCCTGGTCGTAGGTCCCCTAGACTAAAAACTTTGCACACTTATAGAGGAGAAATGGGGTTACATGTGTGCCAAGTTTGGGGTCCAGAGAACCCACGACCAGCCGGTACCAGGTCCCCAAAGTCACCGGAGAAATTACCGTTT
Source organism: Rana muscosa (assembly GCA_029206835.1). NCBI lineage: Eukaryota > Metazoa > Chordata > Amphibia > Anura > Ranidae > Rana > Rana muscosa. Next base: position 77,814,346 of record CM055127.1, read on the forward strand.
AACATGGGAGTCTATGGAAGGGGTACCCGGATTTGAAAAATCGGTGCTCCCCGGCCGTAGGTCCCCCGGACAACAAACTTTGCACACTCGTAGAGGAAGGGTGGGGCTACATGTGTGCCAAGTTTGGGGTCCAGGGGACGTACGGCCGACCGGTAACAGGTCCCAAAAGTTCGGGAGATCAGGCACAAAAAGGTGACTCGAGTATAAGCCGAGGGGGGCATTTTCAGCACAAAAAAATGTACTGAAAAACTCGGCTTATACTCGAGTATATACAGTATTTACATCTTTATATATAAATAAAATTTTACCAATTAGAACCTTACTAGGGATGAGCTTCGAGTTCTAGTCAAACTCATGTTTGACTCGAACATTGCCTGTTCGCCAGTTCGCCGAACGGCAAACAATTTGGGGTGTTCGCGGCAAATTCGAAAAGCCGCAGAATACCCTGTAAAAGTCTATGGGAGAAATCTAAAGTGCTAATTTTAAAGGCTTATATGCAAGTTATTGTCATAAAAAAGTGTTTGGGGACCCGGGTCCTGCCCCAGGGTACATGTATCAATGCAAAAAAAGTTTTAAAAACGGCTGTTTTTCGGGAGCAGTGATTTTAATAATGCTTAAAGTGAAACAATAAAAGTGAAATATTTCTTTAAATTTCGTACCTAGGGGGTGTGTATAGTATGCCTGTAAAGTAGCGTTTGTTTCCCGTGCATATAACTGTCCCTGCACAAAATGTCATTTCTGAAGGAAAAAAAGTCATTTAAAAGTACTCGCAGCTATAATGAGTTGTCGGCTCCTGGCAATACAGAGAAAAGTAATTGAAAGTCAATAATAAAAAATAAAAAAATGCGTGGGGGTCCCCCCAAATTCAATTACCAGGCTCTTCAGGTCTGGTATGGATATTAAGGGGAACCCTGCGTCAAATTTAAAAAAAAATGACATGGGGTTCCCCCCAAATATCCATACCAAACCCTTCAGGTCGGGCCAAATTTGAAAAAAAATGGCGTGGAGTTCCCCCCCAAAAATCCATACCAGACCCTTTATCCGAGCACGCGACCCGGCAGGCTGCAGGAAAAGAGGGGGAACGAGAGAGCCTCCCCCTACTGAACCATACCAGGTCACAAGCCCTCAACATGGGGAGGATGCTTTGGGGGTCTGTGACCCCTCAAAGCACCATGTCCCCATGTTGATTGGGTCAAGCGCCGCATCCCCACAACCCTTGCCCGGTGGTTGTGGGGGTCTGCAGGCAGGGGGCTAATCGGAATCTGGAAGACCCCTTTAACAAAGGGGACCCCCAGATCCCGGCCCCCACCTATGTGAATTGGTAAGGGGTACATTGTACCCCTACCATTTCACAAAGAAAGTGTAAAAAATTGTAAAAAAACACACAGACACCGTTGGGATAAGTCCTTTATTAAAAAAATAAAAATAAAAAGATTCCAGTGGTGGTAATCCACTCTCGGTCTCCACTCCAACGGAAAAATATATATAATAGCGCTAAACTCAGAACAAAAGTTGTGATAAACAACAATTTTTTTTTTTTTTTTTTGGGTCACGGTAAGCAAATATACAAAAATCCACTGATTGAATCAGGTGGGTTAATGGATGGTTAGGGGCAAACCTGTGACATGTAATCAAACATATACCAAAGTTAACACATGTGTATACAAAAAAAATAATAAATATATAAAGTGCCGTCTGATGGTGACGCATTGAAGGCGTCAATTCATATGATAAAGAATGTTCTTAGTGATGAAATCCAAAAATTTTCTGTGATGAAACACCCGTGCTATAACAAAGTCCAAATCTCCATTGAATTTGACCGAAGACCGGAGTGAAAACCACCACCATAGGCAAGTAATCTGCTTCCCAGAACCAGTTGGTCCCCTGTCACGGGGGACCTAAAACCGCATATAAACAATCCCAGCTGGATGGTAATGGCTTCTCTGACCAACTCCTCTCAGCGCTTGCACAGCATGTAGGCAATTTGAATGCGATTGACATGTAAAGGAAACAGGATGCCTCGCTAGTGTAAAATCTTTGGGTGTTTTTAATAGAATAGACAAATGAATAAACTTACATAGAAGATGAAAAAGGTACAGCCTTGAACTCAAGGTGCCGGCCGGACACCAAAAAGTAAACCCGTCCTATGGAGATCGAGCAGTGAGGGGATGACGTCAGCACGCCGCTCGGTCCGACTTCCGCATTTCGTGATAGGTCACGTCGTCTCAGGGCATGGGCGGCGTGCGGGAAAAAAACAAAACGAGCCAAGCCTCGTTCAAGGGAGAGGTGCAGGCGCACCACCAAGCAAAGACCCAAGCCTCCGTCTGGATGCGTCGCCAGAGCAAAACCCCGCCTCGCGGCACAAACACGTCATGCTGCGCCAACGGACAAATGGGATCTCACTCCGGCAACCCGCGCATGCGCACTCCCCCTAAAGAACGAAGAAAAACAAGAAACAGTTCCCGTCAACACTCCCCTCACACCATCAGCCAATTGCTGTATGAACCTGCGAGGACCAATCAGGTGAACGGGCGGACGACACTGAAATAATTAGGCATAAAATGCAAAGAGCCTAATATGTGCTAGAAATTGAGATGCCACTCCCAAGAGGCTGGTTCATAAAAACTCCCCCCCCCTCGAGGGTAGATGGAATGGCAGCAAAAGAAGAAACACACATAGGCATTAACAGAAACATATATGTAAAAACCATTTGTATAAAATTAATAAATAAAAATGTAAACCTTACATATATAAACTTATGCTTGCTGTCAAAAGGTTGTGAATCTCATAGCTGACAGACAAATGCACAAGTATGAGGTTCTATAGGTGCTAGAATGACCTAGAACCAAGAAACCACAACAAATCCCCCACCTAACTCCTATTATAGACTGGGGGAAAAAATAATTAGTTATTAATAACCGGGAGCGACCAATCGGTGGGTGAGTCTCATACAATCTTATAAATTCGTCACAAACTGACCCCCGAGAAGTTCCCCCGCATAAACCCGATGTCACCTAGATGTATGTGGTAAAAAACCACAACCACCAGATGCATAATGGTAAAAACACTCAAAATGAGTGAGATCAATAAAATATGTGGAATAAAATTATAAAACGTAAAATAAAATATATATTAGATATTTTGACGAATTAGACTATACAAGGCAACCAAACTGGTCAATAATGCCCAAATAAAAAATCAGGACCGAAAAGCTGGAGCAAAAGAAAGGGGGTTGGGCATCAGTTGACAAACCAAACTGGGTGATGTTACTACAATACCTGAACCGACTAAGAATTATTAATGAAAGCATTAATGTTGGTGTCAACGTTAAGATCATATGGTACATAGGTCCTTAACTGATAAACCCAGGCCATCTCTTGTTTGGATATCTCCCTTACAATTAAGCTACCCTTCCAGTGGGGTCTGTGTTTGTCAATGGCCACAAATAACGTTTTGGAAGGATTTCTCTTGTGTACAAGGTCGTAATGCCTTGAGACAGAGTGTTTATCAAAGCCCTTTCTAATATTAGCTATATGCTCGTTGAGTCTAACCCTCAGTGCCCTCTTGGTCCTCCCCACATATTGGAGGCCGCAAGGGCACTGAATGAGGTAGACCACCCCCTCAGACGAGCAAGTTATGAAAGGTTCTACCTCATAAGATCGGCCTGTGCTAGTTGATGTAAACTGGCAGATCTTTCTGTCTTGACAGCTGTTCAGTGAGCAAACCTGACACCTTTTGCATCTATGATATCCCGTGAGGCTTTGCAAAAAAGTCCTGTTCTCCCGTGGGGGATCCTGTACACTGGGGGCAACCCGATTGGATAGTGAAGAAACTCCTCTAAAGACAACTGAGGGTCTATCGGGTAAGATGGGTGCTAATAACTGATCGCTCGCTAGCACGTGCCAGTGCTTACATATCAACCGCTTGATGGTCTGATGTTGTGCGGAGAAGGTAGTAATGAATGGAAGTGAGTGACCCCTTCCATTTGTATCTCTTACTCGATCACTCAAGAGGGATGCTCTGTCCGTCTCTTTAGTTGATTGAACAAGACGAGATAGGACAGTATGGTCATATCCCTTTTCAAGGAATCTTTTGGAAAGCATTGCTGCTTGATCATCAAACGCTTCTACTTTGGTGCAAATCCGTCGTAGTCTTGTAAACTGACCTTGGGGTACTGCCCTAAGCCATGGAGCATGGTGGCAACTGTCCAGGGGGATATAGGAATTCCTATCCGTCTGTTTAAAAAATGTGGTAGTTACAAAACAATTTCCTACAATGAAAATATTAAGATCCAGAAAATTGACCTTCTCCTGACTGGCCTCAAAAGTGAATTCAATACCTCTGTTTTTAATATTGAGGGACTGCATGAACCCCTGTAGTTCCGATTCACTTCCATCCCACAGGAGGAGGACGTCGTCAATGTACCTGGCCCAGAGCACCACCTCTGGTCTCCGGCAGGCATCCACGACGTCCTCCTCCCACTTGGCCATAAACAAATTGGCCAGACTGGGGGCATATTTAGCCCCCATTGCTACGCCCCTATCCTGGCGATAGAACAGATTGTCGAACCAGAAATAATTATGACTCGCTGCGTATTCCAACAGGGTCATAACAAATTCTATCTGGCGAGGGTCCAAGCCAGAACCTCTCACCAAATAGAGTCTAACTGCCTCGAAACCCAGATCATGGGGAATAATGGTGTAAAGGGAGGTCACATCAGCTGTGACCAACCAAAGACCATTTGTGGGTACGAAACCAGCCAACAAATTATTTACTTGCTTCGTGTCTCTAATATAGGAGGATATCTTCTGAACCAATGGCTGCAAAAAGAAGTCAATATACTTGCCCACCCGGGACGTGACCGAGTCAATGCCACTGACTATGGGCCGTCCCGGGGGGCAAGGGTGGCTCTTGTGAATCTTTGGGAGGTAGTAGATCACAGGAGTACGGGAAGCACATGGTACCAAAAACAATCTCTCCTTTTCATCTAAGATGCCACTCTGGAAGCCTTGATCCACAATAGCCTCCAACTCCCTTTTATATTTAAAAACTGGATCCCTGCTTAGAGGGGTGTAGGTCTCTGTATCATCAACAATGCGATGCATCTCTTTGAGATAATCACATCTGTCGAGAACAACAATCCCCCCCCCCCTTATCCGCAGGCCTTATTATCAATGATTTATTAGAACAAAGTGACTCTAAACCATTCTCAAGGTCCCTCTGCATCCTGACCTTCCTAACTTTAATCCCTTCTAAGTCCTTCAGGACTACATCACGAAACACTCTAATGCTAGGTGCTAGTGACCCAGGCGGATTAAACAAAGATGCATTCGCCAGATTGGTATGTTGAAACTCTGGCGGGGGAATCAACTTATCCTTAATGGGGTTGGATAGAAAGAATCTTTTTATGTTCAATTTCCTTGTAAATTTGTGAACATCCATAAAGGTCTGGAACTTGCTCAGATTTCTAGGGGGAGCGAATTTCAAACCCTTATCTAAAAGTCTCTTTTCTGAATCTGTTAATGATTGTTGGCTTAAATTGAAAATGCCCATTCCTACACCCTCTTTCGTTTTGAGCGACTGGGTCCGCCTCCCCCTCTTGTGCCTCTCTTTGTTCTATTGGACCTATTCGCCCTTGATGGCTCCTGGGAAAACCCCAATTGGGGTTGGTCCGATAGTCTATTGGGCCATTGGGGAAAAAAGGCCTGGGTTGGCCATAATTACCATCGTAGTGACCCGGATGGTACATCTGAGTATTCCTATCTGTATTCATGTACCCATAGCCCCCTTCCTTCGATCCAAACCCTCCTGATCCCAAAGAATCTGATAAGGGAAAGAAGCGATTCTGGGTGGGAACATTATACTCCTGACTATTACTCGTCCCATAGCTAGAATTCAAATTACCCCGGCCAAATCCTCCACCATGAGGGGGAAACCTAGATGGGGGATGATCCCAAAAACTTGGAGATTCTCCCTGATAATGTTGGTATTGTGAATCTGACCTCATGTTCGGGGTCTTTTTTGAAGTTCTGGGAGGAATGGCCCCCTGATTAGAACCATTCTTGGTGGATTTGGGTTTATTCTTAGATGGTTGTGCTTTAACAGCATGTCTAGGGGATTTTAAATAATCCCCCTGTTGGTTAAAGAGGGGGCATTCATGGAGGAACCAAATATCTTGGCACCCTGAGGTAAGGTATCCATAGTATTCTCGTCAGTCTTTTCGTTGGCAAGCTTTTTCTGCCACATGAAAATTAGGCCCGACTCATAATCCTCAGTATCCCTAGTAAACTTATTTTTCTTCTTCACCTTTTGGTCTTTCTCTTCTTTTTCTAAATGTTTGAGTAGGGTATTGGAGCACTCCCTATACTCCTCACCACTCTTATGTGAGACCAAAAGTTCTTTAATCGTTTTAATTTCAATATCTAACCTTGCTAATTTCTCACTCTTCCTTTGTGCAAGGAACCTCAAGAAAGAAACACCGGAATCGTTAAAGTATTTTACCCAACCTTCTAGATCAAATTCACCCTTCTGGGGACTGACCTCCCATCGAAGGCTCCTTGGGACCATAGCACTTCTGATATAGGTCTCCACTCCAACGCTGTCGGTATCCTGCGATGGATGATCTCCTCTCCAGGTCCAGGCTCCAGTGATGAGATGTCCAGCGCAGCGAGGAACAGCATCCTGTCTCCACCGGGGACACCCCGGGAATAACGTTGTGGCAGCCTGACAGGTCTCGTATGTAGCTGAGGACGAGCCCACCCGTCACGTGACCCCGCCCCCTTTTGACGCAAGGGCAAACCCGGGCTTTCCCAGTGACCCCGCCCCCTCTGATCTAATGCAGGTTTCCCGTTGCATCAGAGGGGGGCGGGTCACCCGCACGTCACTGGGTAAGCCCGGGTTTCCTCTTGCGTCAGAGGGGGACGGGGTCACGTGACGGATGGCCCCATCCTCAGCTACATACGAGACCTGTCAGGCTGCCGCAACGTTATTCCTGGGGTGTCTCCGGTGGAGACAGGATGCTGTTCCTTGCTGCGCTGGACATCTCATCACTGGGAGACCGTGACCCTTTTGTGAGAATTTTTTATCTCACATATTTATATTTTTTGGATTACACAATATTTTTTTGGACTTAACATATATATATTCACCTATCCTTTTTGAATATACCACTTTTTATGTATTGCTGAATTTTTGATGCACAATATTTTTGATACTTTGACACAGATTGATCATATGTCTTTTATTATGGTTCCTGGACTATTTGTTAGTTTATATTAGCACTTGCACTTTGATAATTAGCGCTGCTTCATCATTTCTTTATTACTTATCTGTGTTGGTACACTGCAGAAGTTTAGCTGCTGTTTGTCATTTTTATTTACCCAAGCAACACGTTTTTTAGCACTTTATTAGTTATAATATACACTGAGTGGCAGGCGCATTAGTACCCTTGTTATTTCAAACAAATTTATTGCCTGTTCATATGTTCTGATGCGAACCGAACTGGGGGCTGTTCGGCTCATCCCTAAACCTTACACATTAAGCTAATGTTGCAATTATGATGCCTTCTGTTATATGTGCATCCTTGCAGATATTTTCTAGACATGATTTTAAGGGGCAAAGTGGAGATCACAGTGAGAAATATCCCTATCCAGACCGTGCTGATCCTCCGGATGTTCCCCTGTTGTGGCTTTTGTTTGCTCCGCCTCCTCAGCTCCCAAACTGGAGGCACTGCACAGCCGCCATCTTGATATCCAGCGTTTGGCGATTTATTTCAGTCCATCGGTAAGTATGAGGTCTCTGCTTCAGACCTCTCTTGCCAATCATTCCGCCTGCCCCCATTTATCAACAACATAAATTTATTGATCTTATCACTTACATTGCAGATACAACATTCATGCATACGCCCCTGAAGAAGCTAGCAGGGTTTCATGAAACGCGTAGGGATTTATTGATGCTTATGTTATTCCAGTACATGCTGGGTATTATTGATGTCTGCATTATGTTTACATACTTCCCTGTCTATATGTATGTACATTTTATTTTCTTATTGTGTATGTGTATCTACTGGCCCATCAACTTTCACGTTTTATTGTTGCTCATTGATGTATAACATTTGTAATAAATCTTTATATATTTACTTTCATCTTGTGTACATTGGCTATTATGCCAGGTAACTCACAATCATTGTTGTTGCCGCCCCGATACATAACATTTTGAAACAAATAAATTGAATTTGTCTCATTGTCAGTTGTGAACATTGGCTAAACCTCTCTCATCTCATCGAAAGTCCCAGGGCTACCTCTTGTGTTTTTGTTGTGTTTTATTTTAAAATTCAGTGGGTCACAATGACTACCAGGCAACTAGTATTTTCAGAAGAAAAGATCAGTAATGGCAGCCACTATACAGGTTTCCTTTAAAGCCCATCTCCAAAACCTATTTTTTAATGTTTTGAAAAAGTAGAAAGGTTAGAACTGTTGTCAATCTTTTATTGATGTCTGTGCCCCCATTTCTCTTCACTTTTGGGTGTCAGACAGAACAGGAGGTGATTGGAAATCTGACCAAGGAGGATGCAGTCAATAATTGTAAATATTTTTTCTAATAGAGTGGGGAATAATTTACAGTGTCTGGTGGGGATTGGGGAATAATGTACAGCCTCTATCAAGTTTTATTGGTGTGAAGTATAGCTTCATGTCTGTTTAGATGAGTGTCCATCAAGATAGAAAGCTTGGAAAAATCTTCTTATCGGGGGAACAGAGTTTCCAACCCTTCCCCACTCAAACCAAAACTAAACAAAAAAAGTTTTGATTGCATATGGACTTTAAATTTTCAGCACAATAATGCGCAGAGGCTGTTTTGCTAAACCTACTGGATATAAAATATGCGAATCAATGTAAATTGCTTTCTGTAATAAATAATTCTAAGACTTGAATATTGCTCTGGATTTACAGTGCCACAGATAACAAATAATCCCTGTGATGCTACAGAACTGAACCAGTTTGTAAACCTCCCCTAGTTATGTTTTCACAGCGAGAACGTACAGGGATAAGCCAAAGTATATGTGGATTTTTAATTGTATAATAACTCATCCCCTTAATCAAGATTTTAATGAGAATGTAATTTGGTGGAACATTAACCCTCGCTTATGAAGATTCGAATATGCTTTTGTGCTGTTTCCAAGCAGTTGGATCTTGTCTTATACCTTGTTTTTTTTTTTCATACAGGCTGTAACTATGACTCTTTTAAAGCATATTACATAGAAATACAGTACATAAGGATGATGGATGGCTCAGCCCATCTGTGCTACGGGCCTGAGAAAACAAGTGAATTTTTCCAGTTACCCAGCCCCATTAGGAGCGCACCAGCCAAATCATCTGGATATGTCATCACTAAATGAGCTCCATTTAGGGCTTGTTTAATGTTTGAAATGCATATACTTTGCTCTAATGTCTAGGAAATGAAAATAATACAGGCACGTTATGTATATTGCAGCTATAAAAGGAAGGTATAATTAGGAAATATTGTACTATATAACATTGCCTTGCAGTGCTATGTGTAGTAAAATGGTTGGTAATGTTTTTATCCTTCCTATATTAGAAGTCAGAGATTAGAAAAACATATGTCATTTGAGGGTCGTTTGAATAGAAAGTGTCTGTGCTGTTTGCAACAACCAATTGGATTCCAGAGACATAACCAGTTGTTAAAGCAGATTTTTTCATCTTTCAATCTATTAAATCTTCTGCCCTTGTTGTTTTAACTTTGGATAGTAAAAAATGTTTTTCTGCCAGTAAATACCTTATAAAGCCCACTTCCTGTTTCTTGTCTGGTCATTACCTAGGCTTTAGGGATGAGCTGAACACCCCCGGTTCGGTTCGCACCAGAACCTGAGAACAGACCGAAAGTTTGCGCAAACTTTAGAACCCTATTAAATACAATGGACGCGAACGTTCAAAATCTAAAGTGCTAATTATCAAGGCTAATATGCAAGTTATTGTCCTAAAAAGTGTTTGGGGACCCAGGTCCTGCCCCAGGGAACATGTATCAATGCAAAAAAACGTTTTAAAAACTACCGTTTTTTTCTGGAGCAGTGATTTTAATGATGCTTAAAGTGGAAAAAAAAAGTGAAATATTCCTTTAAATATCATACCTGGGGGGTGTCTAAAGTATGCCTGTGAAGTGGCACGTGTTTCCTGTGTTTAGAACTGTCCCTGCACAAAATGACATTTCTAAAGTAAAAAAAGTAATTTAAAACTGCTTGCGGCTTTAATGTAATGTCTGGTCCTGGCAATATGGATGAAAATCATTGAGAAAAATGGCATTGTAATTACACGCCCCTCTTAAACAGTGGCTGAAAAATTGGGCCTTAGCCACTGGTGGTGGTGCCCAGAACCAAAAATGTTCTTACAAGCTATCAACATGATCATTGAGGAGGAAGAGGATAATCACTCAGCATAACAGGATAGTCACTCAGCATCAGCATAGGCAGTCTTGAAGGGATATGACATTTAAAAAAAAAATATTCGGTTACATCAGCATCAGGTGCTTGGTAGCTGGTGGTGATCCAAGACTGATTCCTTTTTTTGAAGGTCAGTCGATCGACCGAGTCGGTGGACAGGCGCACCCTGTAATCGGTTACAAAGCCTCCAGCAGCACTGAATGTGCGTTCTGAAAGAACACTGGATGCAGGACAGGCCAGTAGCTCAATTGCATACTGTGCAAGCTCTGGCCAGTAATCCATCCTCAAGACCCAGTAACCCATAGGATTTTCGGTGGGAAAGGTGTCCAAGTCTGATCTTGCCCCTAGGTATTCCTGCACCATGTAAACCAGACGCTGGCAATTGTTGCTGGAACCAATCATACCTTGGGGCTGCGTACTAAAAAATTGTCTGAACGCATTGGTCAGATGGCCACCTTCTCCACCGCTCCTTCTTTGACTGACCAAAGCCTCAGAAACACGTTGTCCAGAACCAGAAATTTGTAACCTCCCAGTCTCTGGGAACGCGTTGCACAGACCTTTCTGCAAGGCCCCCCGAAGATGCTTCATCCTCTGCCCCTCTGCGACGGCAAGATAAGGTCCGCAACCTTACCCTTGTAACGTGAATCAAGGAGGGTTGCCAGCCAGTAATGATCCCTCTCCTTGATCGCACGAATACGAGGATCCCTCCACAGGCTTTGCAGGATCAGGGAGGCCATGCAGCGTAGGTTTGCTGAGGCATTTGGTCCAGAGTCCTCTGGGTCACTCAGGACGACATGATCCGCAGCCACCTCCTCCCAGCCACGTACAAGTCCATGGGTGTCTTTCGACTGTAATTGATCCCTTGAAGACTGCTGCTGATGCTGAGTGCTAGGCTCCACCTCCATGCTGACACAATCCTTCTCCTCCTCCTCCTCCTCCTCTTCCTGTGTGATAGCCGGGCCAGCAGGAACACTGTCTGGATAAAGGGGGCCTGGAGAGGTAAGGAAGTCCTCCTCTTCCTGCCTCTGTTCTGCCTCAAGTGCCCTGTCCATTATTCCACGCAGTGTGTGCTCCAACAGGTGGACAAGAGGGACAGTGTCACTGAGGCATGCACTGTCACTGCTCACTATCCTTGTGGCCTCCTCAAATGGTGCCAGGACAGTGCATGCATCCCTTATCATGGCCCACTGGCATGGGGAAAAATCCAAGCTCCCCTGACCCTGTCCTGGTGCCATATTGCAACAGTTACTCATTGATGGCCCTCTGCTGTGTGTGCAGCCGTTGCAGCATGGCCAACGTAGAGTTCCACCTGGTGGGCATGTCACAGATTAGGCGGTTCTTGGGCAGGTTTGACTCCTTTTGCAGGTCAGCCAGCCGAGCACTGGCATTATATGACCGGCGGAAATGCCCACAGAGTTTCCTGGCCTGCTTCAGGACCTCCTGTAAGCCCGGCTACCTGCCCAAGAACCGCTGAACCACAAAGTTAAGGACGTGAGCCAAACAGGGCACATGGGTCAATTGTCCCTGTTGGAGGGCGGTAGAGGAGGTTGGTGCCATTGTCGCAAACCACCTTTCCTGGCTTAAGCTGGAGTGGCGTCAACCACCTCTGAGCCTGCCCCTGCAGAGCTGACAGAATCTCTGCCCCAGTGTGGCTCCTGTCCCTGAAGCACACCAGCTCAAGCACCGCATGGCATCTTTTTGCCTGCATACTTGCGTAGCCCATTGAATGCCTACGGAGCACAGCTGATTCCGAGGACAAAGCACAGGTAGAGGCCATGGAGGAAGAAGAAGAGGAGGGGGTGGAGGAGAGAGGTGTGTCAGAATCACCAGTAGTAACATTTTGGAGGCGTGGTGGCAGAACAACCTCCAACACTACTGCACCTTGTCCTGCATCCTTTGCAGCTGCCAGCAGAGTCACCCAATGTGCCGTGAAAGATAGGTAATGTCCCTGTCCATGCCTGCTGGACCATGAGTCAGCGGTAATATGCACCTTACCGCTGACCGCCCTGTCCAGCGAGGCCAAGACATTGCCTTCCACATGCTGGTAGAGAGCCGGAATCGCCTTCCGTGAGAAAAAGTGGCGTTTTGGAACCTGCCACTGAGGAACCGCACATTCCACAAACTCACGGAAGGGAGCAGAGTCTATCAACTGAAAAGGCAGCAAGTGAAGTGCTAGCAATTTAGCTAAGCTATCATTTAACTGCTGGGCATGTGGATGGCTTGGAGCGAACTTATTTTGGCGGTGCAGCAGCTGGGGCAGGAAAATTTGCCTGGTACAATCTGACGTCGGTGTACCAATAGCAGATTGCCCGCAAGTACTTGGCTGTGACACACCTAATTCTACACCTTCATTCCTCTCAGTGCAGGTTTCAGAGAGGACTGAAGGTATAGTGGGGTTGGAGATCCCAGCTGATGAGGAGCAAGGAGAGGTCCGCTTTGTTCTTTTGTGTGTGTCTTTTAGGTAGGCTTGCCAACGAACTGCATGGCAGGTCGACATATGTCAGGTCAAGCACGTGGTGCCCAAGTGGCTGATGTTTTGGCCACGCAAGGTACGCCTGAGACATATGTTGCAAATGGCAACGGTGCGATCTGCTGCACACGTCTGAAAAAAGGCCCACACCAAAGAACTTTTGGAATAACGCGCAGAGACAGCAGCACCCTGCACATGTGGAGCTCTGCGGTGTGATGCAGTCGATGTGCTTCCCTTAATCTGGCCCCTGGAGGGCATCCTGCCTTGTTGGAGATGTGCCTCCTCCTCCTCCTCTCTCCTATCAGGCACCCACGTGGAGTCAGTGACCTTATCATCCCCTCCCTCCTCATGGAGCAAATCTGGCAGTATGCTGCAGCTGGGGGAACATGACTGCCAGATAGCTGTCCTTGTTGGCTACCCCCTTTCTCTGGGCTCACGTTACTACCCCCTCTCTCTGGGCTCACGTTACTGCCTTCCTCTAGCTGGGTTCCATCATCAGAGCCTTCAAAACGCTGGGCATTCTCCTGGAGCATGTACCCAACACTGTGGTCAAACAGTTCGGGGGACTCCTTTAGGAGAACATGGTGGGGCTAGGGAAGGAGTGACTGATGCCATTGAGCCGTGGGAAGAGGCCGCTTTGGCAGCTGCTTTGCCAGACAAAGTACCCTGTGTCTGAGTGAGAGAGGATGGGGAGGAGGAGGACGGCTTGGTCATCCACTCTACCAAGTCTTGGGCATGTTGCGGCTCAACATGGCCAGCTGCCGAAAAGAAGGACAAGCGTGTCCCACGGCCATGTGCTGATGAGGATGCACCGTGTACACGACCAGCACTGTTGCCTCTAGACACAAAGCCTGCTTGCCCTCTTTTATTGCCTCGTGACTGTCTGCCTCTCCTTGTTTGCCTTCCAGACATACTAATGGCCTGCAGTGAGATGTAGCTGCACAAAGGTGGGATGTATATATATATATATATATATATATATATATATATACATATATATATACTGATAATGCCACTATCAGAATCAACTGCCTGCTGTGGTATTAGTATGAGAAAAGCAGCAATTGTCTTCAGTTAGTTTTAGGTGAAAACTGTGCAGAGGACACAGTACACTAACTGAAAATACTTGCAGCTCTCTGCATGTGGTTTTATTATGAGAACACCACTATTATGCCGCGTACACACGATCATTATTCAAGGCGGTTAAAAAACCGCCGTGAATAATGACAGGAAAAACGAGGGAACCGCTTCGGTTCCAAGGGTTCCCTACACACGGTCGTTTTTCCCGTCATTTTTTCTCTTGACGAGAAAAACGACCGTCTGTGGGCTCCGCGGCAGTGTCTCCCCATGGGAAAACTGCCGCGGAAAAAAATGATGGAAAAAACGATGAGAAAATTTAGAACATGTTCTAATTTTTCTCGTCGTTTTTTATGCCGTTTTTTTCGACGAGAAAAACGACATAAAGCCCACAGACGATCGTTTTTCTCGGCGAAAAAAAAAATGCAGTTTTTCTCGTCGAGAAAAGCGGTCGTGTGTACGCGGCATTAGTCACTAACTGTATTCAGGTAAGCTTTAGGTGAACGCTATGCAAAGCACACAGTACATTAAGTGAAACACTGACTGCAGCTAGCACAATCACCTGCCTGCCTGTCACAGTATAGAGAATAACAGGAACAGATCTAGCTAATCTGAATTCAGTGTCTAAATATATATACAACACCTAGGATGCATATATATCCTCTACACACTGTAGCTGCAGCTAACTAACTCGCCTGCCTGCTCTATCTAACTCAATATTAATGACACTGTCTCTCTCTCTCTGTAAGCTCTCTCTTTAACCAACACTGCAACACACTACACAAGGCTGCCACGGAGGTGGCCTTATATAGTGTCGGGCGTGTACTAAACCCCCTGAGCCATAATTGGCCAAAGCCACCCTTATCGACTCGAACTCGAAGCTCATCCCTACTAGGCTTATGACATCATGCACAGCTCTCTCTCTCACTCTCGAGAGAGTTTGCCAGGAAAGGAGGGGGGTGAGCCATAAGAGTGCCAATGAGAGCTGCAGAGCTGGAGGTGTGCCTCTGTGTGCCTGTGTAAATCCAAGAAGGGAACAGGCAGCAGCTTCAGCTGCCCACAGTAAAATGGATGCAGCCAGACTCAGTGGAGGTCGATTTCTGCAGCATATTTGGCAAATACAGAATCACAATATATATAAAATAATATGCAAAGTGGTTGGAGGGAAGCTTCAGAATGGCACATTTACTCTTTAAGAGCAGCATTCCTTTCATACTCTTTATTTGTATGAGACTTTTAGTACAGAAATGTTTACCTTTTAATTTTTGCTAATATTTTTTGTACTGGTTTGGGGTATTTAAAATAAATAAACAAATAATTACTTGAAACCCCAGGTGTGCATTAACTGAAAAATAATGTAATGTATTTTTACACAGAACTAGCACAAGTACCAGAATCAATACTGAAGACAACCTTCTGTAATTCATGGCACTGCAGCACTTAAAGCAACAGAAGCAAAAAAAAATTTCTCTTTGCAAGGACTGATTTAACCCCTTAACTTATGAGGTGGGGCAATCCTGGCATCTGGTATTCTTAAAAGGTGTGCATTACTTTTCATGAAACAGTACTTTGGCCAACAGCTTCTCTCTGGGCATTTTATTCCAGATTTGGTAGCAGGGTTTAATTTAGCACAACAGTTCTGGTGGCAGGACAAGTAGGTCCCATCAGTAATACCTTTGGTGCCAATTAAGGAAGAACATAGTTTGAGGTTTAAGGTTAGTGGTTAGGTAAAAGCTGAGGTTAGAGTAAGTAAGGCAGTCAAAACATGTTTTTAGTTGTGGATATAGTCAGCAATTTTATCTGTGCCCCATGCAGGGCAGTGTCTACCAGCAGGGGGACCTACAGGTGTCCCATTCATGTCTATTGGCACACAGCAGCGACACGAACACCGCCGCTGCTCCCAATATGACATCTGTGTGGGTGCAGATGCTTGTCCTTGAACTCATCCTGGGTGTGTTCCGGGTTGTGCACTCACACCTGCATGGATGCCACATTGGGAGCACCAAATGTTTCTGTGCAGCCACTGTGTCCCAATAGACAGCTATGGGACTGCCAGTACAGGGATGCACGCAACACCTGTGCACCTCTGTGCCAGTAAATCACAGCCCCGCACAGGGCACAGATCAAATAGCCCCAAGTAGATGAGACCTTAAAGGGGTTGTAAACCCTCATGGTTTTTCACCTTAATGCATTCTAAGCATTGAGGTGAACAACCTTTTGTGCTGCAGCACCCCCCTAGACCCCCCCTCTTTTTCTTACCTGAACCCGACCGTTCCAAAGATGGGGACAGGCACAGCAGCTTCAGCCGCTATCTTGGGTCCTCATTGGATAGATTGATAGCAGCAGGAGCCATTGTCTCCCGCTACTGTCAGTCAAATTCAGTGACATGGGAGCCAGGGGACGGGGCCGAGTCCTGCTGGCTGTGTCAATGGACGCAGCAGCAGGCCTTGGGAGTGTGCCCCCATGGGTGCCCCCATGGAATGCGACTCTCTGTGGGGGCACTCGAGAAGAGGAGGAGCCAGGAGCGCCGTGGTGGGACCCAAGAAAAGGAGGATCGGGCTGCTCTGTGCAAAACCATTGCACATAGGACGCGAGTATAACATGTTTGTTATTTAAAAAAATAAATAAAAATCTTTACAATCACTTGAAATTTTACAGAAGCTTTTTATTTATTTCTGTTACACCATTGGGGAGAATTTCCCTCCTGTCTTTGGGACACCTATACAAAATAGGGAATAGGGATGGGCCCGGTGCTCGATTCGAACCCATGTTCGAATCGAGCATCGGGCGTTCGCTCGCTCGTCGAGCCCAGAACTATTTGGGCCGTTCGCATCACATTCGTGTGATGCGAGCGGCCCCGCAATGCATTGCGGCCGGCGCGGCCGGCGCAGTGCATTGCTGGCTGATGATTGGCCAAGCATGCACTGTGACCCCGCATGCTTGGCCAATCACAGCGCCCGAAACTCGGAGAGCAATAATTGGCTACAGGCAGGACGCCTGTAGCCAATTACAGCTCAGGGGCTTTAGTACACGCCCCACCATTTAAAAGGCCGCCACGCCATCGGCCCCGGTCACATGAGTTCCGGCTTTAGGAGAGATTAGTCTGCTGATTCTGTCTTTGCTTGATACTGAAAGATTTGCTCTTCTTTGCTAAACCATTGGCTATTTCTTTGCTAAACCATTGCTACCTAAGTCATTGATCGTTCATTGCTGCTGATTGCACAGTTAGTGTGTTATTAGCTGCTGCTGGGGATTAGTCTGGTGCGTGCTTACTGTTAGTACAGTATTGCAGTAGTACCAACCGCAGTGCTGTTAGCACAGCATTGCACCCCAACAGCACCCATAGGACTTCTAGTGTGTTAGTGGCAGCAAACAGAGCTCCTATATTTTCTTCTCAGCAGCACCCATAGGACTTCTAGTGTGTTAGTGGCATCACACAGAGCTCCTATATTTTCTTCTCAGCAGCACCCATAGGACTTCTAGTGTGTTAGTGGCAGCAAACAGAGCTCCTATATTTTCTTCTCAGCAGCACCCATAGGACTTCTAGTGTGTTAGTGGCAGCAAACAGAGCTCCTATATTTTCTTCTCAGCAGCACCCATAGGACTTCTAGTGTGTTAGTGGCAGCAAACAGAGCTCCTATATTTTCTTCTCAGCAGCACCCATAGGACTTCTAGTGTGTTAGTGGCAGCAAACAGAGCTCCTATATTTTCTTCTCAGCAGCACCCATAGGACTTCTAGTGTGTTAGTGGCATCACACAGAGCTCCTATATTTTCTTCTCAGCAGCACCCATAGGACTTCTAGTGTGTTAGTGGCAGCAAACAGAGCTCCTATATTTTCTTCTCAGCAGCACCCATAGGACTTCTAGTGTGTTAGTGGCATCACACAGAGCTCCTATATTTTCTTCTCAGCAGCACCCATAGGACTTCTAGTGTGTTAGTGGCAGCAAGCAGAGCTCCTATATTTTCTTCTCAGCAGCACCCATAGGACTTCTAGTGTGTTAGTGGCATCACACAGAGCTCCTATATTTTCTTCTCAGCAGCACCCATAGGACTTCTAGTGTGTTAGTGGCAGCAAACAGAGCTCCTATATTTTCTTCTCAGCAGCACCCATAGGACTTCTAATGTGTTAGTGGCATCACACAGAGTTCCTATATTTTCATCTCAGCAGCACCCATAGGACTTCTAGTGTGTTAGTGGCATCACACAGAGCTCCTATATTTTCTTCTCAGCAGCACCCATAGGACTTCTAGTGTGTTAGTGGCAGCAAACAGAGCTCCTATATTTTCTTCTCAGCAGCACCCATAGGACTTCTAGTGTGTTAGTGGCAGCAAACAGAGCTCCTATATTTTCTTCTCAGCAGCACCCATAGGACTTCTAGTGTGTTAGTGGCATCACACAGAGCTCCTATATTTTCTTCTCAGCAGCACCCATAGGACTTCTAGTGTGTTAGTGGCATCACACAGAGCTCCTATATTTTCTTCTCAGCAGCACCCATAGGACTTCTAGTGTGTTAGTGGCAGCAAACAGAGCTCCTATATTTTCTTCTCAGCAGCACCCATAGGACTTCTAGTGTGTTAGTGGCATCACACAGAGCTCCTATATTTTCTTCTCAGCAGCACCCATAGGACTTCTAGTGTGTTAGTGGCAGCAAACAGAGCTCCTATATTTTCTTCTCAGCAGCACCCATAGGACTTCTAGTGTGTTAGTGGCAGCAAACAGAGCTCCTATATTTTCTTCTCAGCAGCACCCATAGGACTTCTAGTGTGTTAGTGGCATCACACAGAGCTCCTATATTTTCTTCTCAGCAGCACCCATAGGACTTCTAGTGTGTTAGTGGCAGCAAACAGAGCTCCTATATTTTCTTCTCAGCAGCACCCATAGGACTTCTAGTGTGTTAGTGGCAGCAAACAGAGCTCCTATATTTTCTTCTCAGCAACACCCATAGGACTTCTAGTGTGTTAGTGGCATCACACAGAGCTCCTATATTTTCTTCTCAGCAGCACCCATAGGACTTCTAGTGTGTTAGTGGCAGCAAACAGAGCTCCTATATTTTCTTCTCAGCAGCACCCATAGGACTTCTAGTGTGTTAGTGGCAGCAAACAGAGCTCCTATATTTTCTTCTCAGCAACACCCATAGGACTTCTAGTGTGTTAGTGGCATCACACAGAGCTCCTATATTTTCTTCTCAGCAGCACCCATAGGACTTCTAGTGTGTTAGTGGCAGCAAACAGAGCTCCTATATTTTCTTCTCAGCAGCACCCATAGGACTTCTAGTGTGTTAGTGGCAGCAAACAGAGCTCCTATATTTTCTTCTCAGCAGCACCCATAGGACTTCTAGTGTGTTAGTGGCATCACACAGAGCTCCTATATTTTCTTCTCAGCAGCACCCATAGGACTTCTACTGTGTTAGTGGCAGCAAACAGAGCTCCTATATTTTCTTCTCAGCAGCACCCATAGGACTTCTAGTGTGTTAGTGGCAGCAAACAGAGCTCCTATATTTTCTTCTCAGCAGCACCCATAGGACTTCTAGTGTGTTAGTGGCAGCAAACAGAGCTCCTATATTTTCTTCTCAGCAGCACCCATAGGACTTCTAGTGTGTTAGTGGCAGCAAACAGAGCTCCTATATTTTCTTCTCAGCAGCACCCATAGGACTTCTAATGTGTTAGTGGCATCACACAGAGTTCCTATATTTTCATCTCAGCAGCACCCATAGGACTTCTAGTGTGTTAGTGGCATCACACAGAGCTCCTATATTTTCATCTCAGCAGCACCCATAGGACTTCTAGTGTGTTAGTGGCATCACACAGAGCTCCTATATTTTCTTCTCAGCAGCACCCATAGGACTTCTAGTGTGTTAGTGGCAGCAAACAGAGCTCCTATATTTTCTTCTCAGCAGCACCCATAGGACTTCTAGTGTGTTAGTGGCAGCAAACAGAGCTCCTATATTTTCTTGTCAGCAGCACACATAGTACCTATAGTGTGTTAGTGTCAGCACCCATAGGACCTACAGTGTGTTGTGAGCACACATAGGAGTTCTATTTTTTATACTATATACACTACCGACTACAATGGCTGGAAGACCGCCAAGGAGAGGCAGAGCGTGCCGAGGCAAGAACACAGGGCAGGCAGGCTCTGTTTCTAGAGACAACAGTGCTGGCCGTGGACGTGGTCGTGCATCGTCATCAGCACGTGGCCATGGGACACGCTTGTCTTTGTTTTCGGCAGCTGGACATGTGGAGCCGCATCATGCCGAAGGCTTGGTAGAATGGATGACCAAGCCCTCCTCATCCTCCTCATCCTCTCTCACCCAGGCTCAGGGTACTGGCAGAGCAGCTGCCAACGCGTACTCAATGGCATCATCAGCCACCCCTTCCCTAGACCCACCATGTCCTCCTGAGGAGTCCCCCGAACTGTTTGAGCACAGTGTTGGGTACATGCTCCAGGAGGATGCCCAACGATTCGAAGGCTCGGATGATGATACCCAGCTTGAGGAAGTCAGTAGTGTGCGCGCAGAGAGAGGGGATGCTGAAGGACAGCAATCTGGCAGTAGTGTTCCACCAGCTGCAGCTTACTGCCAGGTTTGCTCTAGTGGTGAAGAGGGAGGGGATGATGAGGTCACTGACTCCACGTGGGTGCCTGAAGGGAGAGAGGAGGAGGAGGAGGAGGATGCAGCGTCACATGTCCAACGAGGCAGGATGCCCCCTGGAGGCCAGCTAGAGGCCAGCACAGCAACTGTACCACACCGCAGAGCTCCGCCTGTGCAGGGCGCTGCCTCTGCACGTTATCACAAAAGTTCTTTGGTGTGGGCCTTTTTTGAGACGAGTGCATCAGATCGCACCACTGCTATTTGCAATATTTGTCTCAAGCGTATCTCGCGTGGCCAAAACATCAGCCGCTTGGGCACCACAAGCATGAGCAGACATATGTCGACCTGCCATGCAGCTCGTTGGCAAGCACACATAAAAGACCCACACCAAAGAACAAAGCGGACCTCTCCTTGCTCCTCATCAGCTGGGATCTCCATCCCCACTATATCTTCAGTCCTCTCTGAAAGCTGCTCTGAGAGGACTGAAGGTGTAGAATTAGGTGTGTCACAACCAAGTACTTGCAGTACACCGACGTCCGATTGTAGCAGGCAAATTTCCCTGCCCCAGCTGCTGGACCGTCGAAAGAAGTATACTCCCAGCCATCCACATGCCCAGCGGTTGAATGCTAGCTTGGCTAAATTGCTAGCACTTCAACTGCTGCCTTTTCAGTTGATAGACTCGGCCCCCTTCCGTGAGTTTGTTCAATGTGCGGTTCCTCAGTGGCAGGTTCCCAAACGCCACTTTTTCTCACGGAAGGCGATTCCGTCTCTCTACTGGCATGTGGAAGGCAATGTCCATGCCTCGCTGGACAGGGCGGTCAGCGGTAAGGTGCATATTACCGCTGACTCATGGTCCAGCAGGCATGGACAGGGACGTTATCTTTCTTTCACGGCCCATTGGGTCACTCTATTGGTAGCTGGGAGGGATGCAGGACAAGGTGCAGTAGTGTTGGAGGTTGTTCCGCCACCACGCCTCCAAAATGCTACTACTGGTTGTGACACACCTCTCTCCTCCACCCCCTCCTCTTCTTCTTCCTCCATGTCCTCTTCGAGTGCTCTGTCCTCGGAACCAGCGGTG
The DNA here is from genome assembly GCA_029206835.1 of Rana muscosa. NCBI lineage: Eukaryota > Metazoa > Chordata > Amphibia > Anura > Ranidae > Rana > Rana muscosa. The sequence continues at coordinate 77,836,011 of CM055127.1, forward strand.
CTCCGTAGGCGTACAAGGGGCTACGCGAGTACGCAGGCAAAAAGATGCCATGCCGTGCTTGCGCTGGTGTGTTTGGGGGACAGGAGCCACACTGGGCCAGAGGTTCTGGCAGCTCTGCAGGGGCAGGCCGAGAGGTGGTTGACGCCACGCCAGCTTAAGCCAGGAATGGTCGTTTCTGATAATGGCACCAACCTCCTCTCCGCCCTGCGACAGGGGCAGCTCACCCATGTGCCCTGTATGGCTCACGTCCTCAACCTGGTGGTGCAGCGGTTCTTGGGCAGGTTCCCAGGCTTACAGGATGTCCTGAGGCAGGCCAGGAAAGTCTGTGTGCATTTCCGCCGATCTTATAATGCCAGTGCTCGGCTGACTGAGCTGCAAAAGGAGCTGAACCTGCCCAAGAACCGCCTAATATGTGACATGCCCACCAGGTGGAACTCAACGTTGGCCATGCTGCAGCGACTGCACACGCAGCAGAGGGCCATCAATGAGTACCTTTGCGACTACGGCACCAGGACAGGGTCAGGGGAGCTTGGCTTTTTTTCCCCACGCCAGTGGAGCATGATCAGGGATGCATGCACTGTCCTCTCACCATTTGAGGAGGCCACGAGGATGGTGAGCAGTGACAGTGCATGCATCAGTGACACTGTACCTCTTGTCCACCTGTTGGAGCATACGCTGCGTGGGATAATGGACAGGGCACTTGAGGCAGAACAGAGGCAGGAAGAGGAGGACTTCCTTGTCTCTCAAGGCCCCCTTTATCCAGACAATGTTCCTTCTGTCCCACCCATCACACAGGAAGAGGAGGAGGAGGAGGAGGAGGAGGAGGAGGATTGTGTGAGCATGGAGGTGGAGCCTGGCACTCAGCATCAGCAGCAGCAGTCTTTTAGGGATGATGTACAGTCCCAACAAACCAGTGGACTTGTACGTGGCTGGGAGGAGGTGGCTGGCGATCATGTCATCCTCAGTGACCCAGAAGACTCCGGACCGAATGCCTCAGCTAACCTACGCTGCATGGCCTCCCTGATCCTGCAAAGCCTGCGGAAGGATCCTCGTGTTCTTCGGATCAAGGAGAGTGACCATTACTGGCTGGCCACTCTCCTTGATCCACGGTACAAGGGTAAGGTTGCGGACCTTATCTTGCCGTCGCAGAGGGAGCAGAGGATGAGACATCTCAGGGAGGCCTTGCAGAAAGGTCTGTGCATCGCGTTCCCAGAAACTGGGAGGTTACAAACTCCTGGTCCTGGACGACGAGTTGCTGAGGCTTCGGTCAGTAGCAGAAGGAGCGGTGGGGAAGGTGGACGTCTGACCGATGCGTTCAGACAATTTTTTAGTCCGCAGCCCCAAGGTATGATCGGTTCCAGCAACCATCGCCAGCGTCTGATATACATGGTGCAGGAATACCTAGGGGCAAGGTCAGACTTGGACACCTTTCCCACCGAAAATCCTCTGGCTTACTGGGTCCTGAGGATGGATCACTGGCCAGAGCTTGCACAGTATGCAATTGAGCTACTGGCCTGTCCTGCATCCAGCGTTCTTTCCGAATGCACATTCAGTGCTGCTGGAGGATTTGTCACCGATCATAGGGTGCGCCTGTCCACCGACTCGGTTGATCGACTGACCTTCATAAAAATGAATCAGTCTTGGATCACCACCAGCTACCAGACACCTGAAGCGGATATAACGGAATAATTTATAATGTCACATCCCTTCAAGACTGCCTATGCTGATGCTGAGTGACTGTCCTGTTATGTTCACTGACTATCCTCTTCCTCCTCCTCAATGATCCATGCCACCACACCAGTGCCTAAGGCACAATTTTTCAGCCCCTGTATAACAGGGGCGTGTAATTACAATTTTTTAAAAAGATGCTTCGCAACAGGTGTGACTGCTGTGCTCAGAGTACAGTATCTGTGAGGGGTTGCAGTGTTGTGGCACCAGCACCAGTGCCTAAGGCACAATTTTTCAGCCCCTGTTGGGGCGTGTAATTACAATTTTTAGGCAATGCTTTGCAACAGGTCTCATTGCTGTGCTCAGAGTACAGTATCTGTGAGGGGTTGCAGTGTTGTGGCACCAGCACCAGTGCCTAAGGCACAATTTTTCAGCCCCTGTATAACAGGGGCGTGTAATTACAATTTTTTAAAAAGATGCTTCGCAACAGGTGTGACTGCTGTGCTCCAAGTACAGTATCTGTGAGGGGTTGCAGTGTTGTGGCACCAGCACCAATGCCTAAGGCACAATTTTTCAGCCCCTGTTTAACAGGGGCGTGTAATTACAAATCTTGATCTAATAGTTCACAGCAGGGCCCATTCCTGCGCCCACCAAGAGTAACTATGAGGGCCTACAGTCTTGTGGCAACACCGTCCACCACCACCACCACCACCAAAGGCCCAATTTTTCTGCCCTGTTCAACAGGTGCATGCAATTACAAATCTTGATCTAATAACTCACAGCAGGGCCCATTCCTGCACCCACCAAGAGTAACTGTGAGGGCTTACAGTCTTTTGGCAACACCGTCCACCACCACCACCACCACCAAAGGCCCAATTTTTCTGCCCGGTTCAACAGGTGCATGCAAGTACAAATCTTGATCTATTAACTCACAGCAGGGCCCATTCCTGTGCCCACCAGTCTTGTGGCTACACCAACATCTAATAGGGCAAATTTCTGCAGAGTATATACGGCAGGCCCCTACTTTCAAACATCCAACTTACAAACGACTCCTACTTGCAAACGGCAAGAGAAAACAGGAAGTGAGAGGAAATCTACCCCTAGGAAGGAAAATTCTATCCTGTTAGATTTAATTTGGGAAAAAGGTATCTCCTCTCTACTGATGCTTTATCACCAATCCTTGTTTCAATTAAAACCCCACTTTTCCAAAAACATTTGTCATTGGGACGGAAAGTGAGGTGACATGTTCTGAACAGATGTGCATAACCCCTCCCTATGTTCTCCAAAAAGCTTAAAAATTGATTTTTTTGGGATGTAGCTACACTTCATAATGTACCTGTTCAGATTCTACTTAAGAACAAACCTACAGTCCATGTCTTGTTTGCACCACCTATATACTGCTGTTCAGAGTATATAGGGTTGTAGGTATAGGGTTTTATTTTGGGTGCGGGGTCCCCCTTAGTATCCATACAAGACCCAAAGGGGCTGGGGTGGGGGGGGGGGGGGTGATGGGGTAGCCATGCCATTTTTCTCAAGGATTTTCAGCCATATGGCGGCCAGGACAAGACATGACATTAAAGCCGCAAGTGGTTTTAAATGGCTTCTTTTTTTCCTTTACAAATGTCATTTTGTGCAAGGACAGTTCTAAACACGGGAAACACATGCCACTTCACAGGCATACTTTAGACACCCCCCAGGTACCGTATTTAAAGGAAAATTTCACTTTTTTTTTTTTCACTTTATGCATCATTAAAATGACTGCTCCCGAAAAAACTTTAGTTTTTAAAATTTCTTTTTGCATTGATATATGTCCCCTGGGGCAGGACCCGGGTCCCCAAACCTGTTTTATAACATTAACATGCATATTGGCCGTTGTAATTAGCAATTTTGATTTCGAACGTTCGCGTCCATTATAACGAATAGGGTTCGAAAATTCGCGCGAACTTTCGGTCCGTTCGAAGGTTCTGGTGCGAACCGAACCCGGGGGTGTTCGGCTCATCCCTAATAGGGAATTACATTTTCACTCGGTGAGAAGGGCACAATTATCAAGTAAAAGGATTTCCACAAAACATTAGGATTCATAAAACTTGTAATAAAAGGATTTTTTGGCTGTGTCCCAATTAGAGAGATTTTCCAAAATTTGCTAACAGGAGGTGAAGCAAATCTCTCCATTTGGGGCATAAATGGGAATAGTTTCATAGTTGGTAAGGTTTAATAGAGACAACCAATCCATCTGGCTCAACCTATGTAGGTGTACGTATGTGTGTGTGTGTGAGTATGTTTATGTCAATGCCATTTCCTATATTACTGTATACTGTATTTGATAAGATGCTCATTTAAGTTTTTTTTTTATTATTTACTCTTTCCGCTGACGCAACTGATTGTGGAAGGGAGTTCGACATCCGTACGGCTCTAGCAGTAAAAAAAAACCCATGCAGTTTAAGGTTAAACCGCTTCTTCAATTTCCTTGAGTGGCCATGTGTTTTCTTAAGCTCTCTGAGACTGAATAGTTTCCTCCCTGTTTGAATCACCATTAACCACTTCAATACCATGCACTTATGCACCTTCCCGCCCAGACCAATTTTCAGCTTTCAGTACTCTCACACTTTGAATGACAATTACTTAGTCATGCTACACTGTATCCAAACAAAATTTTTATCATTTTCTTCTCACAAATAGAGCTTTCTTTTGGTGGTATTTAATCGCCACTGGGCTTTTTATTTTTTGCGATATAAGCAAAAAAACAGCAATTTTTTTTTAAAAAAACACTTTTTTTTAGTTTCTATTGTAAAATTTTGCAAATAAGTAATTTTTCTTCATAAATTTGTGCCAAAATGTATACTGCTACATATCTTTGGTAAAATGAACCCAAATTAGTGTATATTATTTGGTCTTTGTAAAAGTTATAGAGTCTACAAACTATGGTGGCAATCACTGAAAATGTATCACATCTGATCACGCCTGATGTACTGAAGGGATATCTCATTTCTTGAGACACTAACAAGCGAGAAAAGTACAAATACCCCAAAATTACCCCTTTTTGGAAAGTAGACAGTCCAAGGTATTTACTAAGAGGCGTGGTGAGTTTTTTGAAGTTGTATTTTTTTCCCACAATTCTTGGGAAAATTAATTTTTTTTTTTTTTACACAAACTGGTCATATTAACAGTTTTTTTCTCTCACACAGCATATGCATAATTGCAACTACACCCCAAAATACATTCTGCTACTCCTCCTGAGTGTAGCGATACCACATGTGTGAGACTTTTACACAGCCTGGCCACATACAGAGGCCCAACATTGAAGTAGCACTTTCAGGCGTTCTACAAGCATAAATCGCACATATCCTTTCTCAACCACCTATTACACTTTTGAAGGCCCTGGAGCACCAGGACAATGGAATTTTCCACAAAATGACCCCATTTTGGAAAGCACACACCCCAACGTATAATCTATGAAGCATTATGAGTCTTTTGAACGGTTCATTTTTTTCCAGAAGGTTTTGGAAAATGTGGAGAAAAAATGAAAATGCATTTTTTTTACACAAAGTTGTCCATTTATAAGATATTTCTAACGCATAGCATATACATAGCAAAAATGACACCCCAAAATGCATTCTGCTACTCCTCTTGAGTATAGCGATACCACATGTGTGAGACTTTTACACAGCCTGGCCATATACAGAGGCCCAACATTGAAGTAGCACTTTCAGGCGTTCTACAAGCATAAATCGCACATATCCTTTCTCAACCACCTATTACAATTTTGAAGGCCCTGGAGCACCAGGACAATAGAATTTTCCACAAAATGACCCCATTTTGGAAAGCACACACCCCAACGTATAATCTATGAAGCATTATGAGTCTTTTGAACGGTTCATTTTTTTCCAGAAGGTTTTGGAAAATGTGGAGAAAAAATGAAAATGCATTTTTTTTTACACAAAGTTGTCAATTTATAAGATATTTCTAACGCATAGCATATACATAGCAAAAATAACACCCCAAAATGCATTCTGCTACTCCTCCTGAGTATAGCGATACCACATGTGTGAGACTTTTACACAGCCTGGCCATATACAGAGGCCCAACATTGAAGTAGCACTTTCAGGCGTTCTACAAGCATAAATCACACATATCCTTTCTCAACCACCTATTACAATTTTGAAGGCTCTGGAGCACCAGGACAATAGAATTTTCCACAAAATGACCCCATTTTGGAAAGCACACACCCCAACGTATAATCTATGAGGCATTATGAGTCTTTTGAACGGTTCATTTTTTTCCAGAAGGTTTTGGAAAATGTGGAGAAAAAATTAAAATGCATTTTTTTTACACAAAGTTGTCAATTTATAAGATATTTCTAACACATAATATGTACATAGCAAAAATTACACCCCAAAATGCATTCTGCTACTCCTCCTGAGTATGGCGATACCACATGTTTGAGACTTTTACACAGCCTGGCCACATACAGAGGCCCAACATCCAAGTAGCACCTCCAGGCATTCTAGCAGCATTAATTGCACATATCATTTTCTGACTACCGATCACATTTTTGAAGGCCCTTCATATATCTAACACATAGCAGGTACATACCAAATAACAAAAGATTACCTGTGGTTTTAGAAGTGCAGTGGTCCACAGAGGAGAGCATCGGTCCAGGCAGCAGGCAGGGATGAGGTCAGCGACAGCAAAAGCAATCATCCAGGCAGCAGGCAGGAATACTGTCCATAGTTCGCACAGGCAGAGATACTGTCAGCACAGCCAGAGCACAGCCAAAGCACAGGTCCAGGTAGCAGGCAGAGGTGTCCCGGCAGAAATGCTGTCCAAAGTCAGTAGAGGCAGCAGGCAGATATATGGTCAACACAGCCAAAGTATTGGTCCAAGCAGCAGGAAGAAACATGGTCCATAATGTCATGGGTCATTACAGGCAGTAATATGGTCAGCACAGCCAAATTATTGGTCCAGGCAGCAGGAAGGACCATCAAGCTTAGGGCCAGGGGGACAGGGGTAGAGGCTTCTCCCACCCAAATCGCTTTGAAGCCTCCGGGCAACCAGGCCCTGTTCTTGGAGCAAAGAAAATGAAAAACTGTTTTTCTCTACTCAGAATGCTATTCTGAAGCCCCTCACATATGTGAGACCCCTGTGTACTAAAAGTAGATGGCCAAAAGATCAGTCCAAGTGGCAGGCAAAAACATGGTCGATTAACAGGCCAAGGTCGGTACACGTGGAAGTCAGAAACGTGGTTTAAATCGGCAGGCAGAGGCATCGTCGGTAAACAGGCCAGGGTCAGTTAATTAACATGGAAGGTAGTTAGTAACATGGTAGCAGGCAAATAGGGAAATGGCAGTCTGTTAATAATAAGGGGAACTAATGGATGTATGATAATTTTTGAAGCAATTTCCGATGCACAGGCCAGGTTGGGAGGGACAATCGGGACAATAATAGCTGGTGTCTCTTCTTACTCCTCCTCTGCTGCATACACGGCATTTCTTTTGGCGTCTTCTTCCAGATTCTGTGGGGGGGATGCTAAAGGGATAGTGTCGCTCGTGAAGCCGACTCACACTATCAGAGCGAATGCTTCCTGGGGCGGGATCTTGTTGGTAAATGAGGGCATCGATGATATCTTCGATATATTGGAGGTAGTGGAGTCAGTGATTTTGAGTTGCTTTTTGGTAGCAGACAAACGAATTAAAAAGGGCCATGTGAAACAGGTGAAACGCAACTTTTTTGTGCCAATAATGGGACTTTCTGGTTGATAAGTAGGGCTGTAGCATCTGGTCGTTTAAATCCACCCCCCCCCATGTACAAATTGTAGTCGTGGACACATTCAGGCTTTACAATGGAGCCGCGTCTTCTTGGGATCTCCACCATGGTGTCATTGTGGATCGTAGAGAGGATGTGGACATCTTTCTTGTCCCTCCACTTCATGGCCAACACCTCCTCGTTCCTCATGGATGCCGATTCTCCAGGTCGCAATTTTTTTGTCAATACATTTTGTGGGAATCCCTTCCGGTTTTTTTTGAAGGTACCGCAGGCCGGGGTTTGTTTACTGTAAAGGTGGCGAAAAAGGGGCAGGCTGGTATAATAATTATCTACATATAAATGGTAACCTTTTCCAAACAGGGGGTATGCCAACTCCCAGACAATTTTCCCACTGGTTCCAATATATGTGGGGCAATCACGGGGCTGGAGCTGGGAGTCTTTGCCTTCGTAGATCCTGAATTTGCAGACGTATCCAGTGGCTCGATCACATAATTTATTTAATTTTAACCCATACCTGGCTCTCTTGCTTGGTATGTACTGCTTGAACTGCAGCCGGCCAGTGAAATGTACGAGGGACTCGTCCACACAAATTTTTTGGTCTGGGATGAAAACTTCTTCAAATCGCTGGGAAAAGGCATTGATTAGGGGGCGTATCTTGTACAATTTGTCGTAGTTGGGATGATCTCGGGGAGGGCACTGTGAATTGTCATTGAAGTGGAGAAAGCGCATAATCATGTCGTATCTTTTCCTGGACATGACAGCGGAATATATGGGCATGTGTTGGATGGGGCGTTTGGACCAATATGAATGGACTTCGTTCTTTTTTGTAAGCCCCATATTGAACATAAGGCCCAAAAATAATTTAAATTCCTCCAATGTTAGACGCCGCCACTGGAACATGCGGGCGTAGGAAGAATCGGGGTTGGCAGCAATAAATTGGGATGCATACAGATTTGTTTGATCCACTATATTCTGCAGCAAATCTTGTGGGAAAAATAAACAAAAATAATCAAATTTAGAAAAATTTGTAGTGTCGGGCTGCACACCTGGCTGTGCGGTGAAAGGGGGGATGATAGCGGATCCTGAGTTGGCAGGCAACCATAAGGGGTTTGCCAGGGCATCGGGAAGGTAGGATTGGGGCTGGATTCTTCGGGTTGGGCGTGCATTTCCATTGCTTGTACTGGGCTCCTCTTCCTGGGGTATGGCGCTGCTGGTGGTGGGCAGTTCTCCTGATCTTGGTGCTGATCTTGGTGCTGATCTTGGTGCCGATCGCATTCTTTTGGGAGGGACGGTTTCCTCCGGGGACTCGGACTCTGAGCCACTATCCTCCACTGGCTCGTATTCCGAACCAGAATCGGATAATGGGAGCTCCCCGCTGCTCTCATCATCCGACATGGCAAGAATGGCATATGCCTCCTCAGGTGTGTAAACCCTTTGGGACATTATGGCAGTGCTTATTGGTGGGCCTGTGTAATGGTACTGCTGGTGGTAGTGGTGGCGGTCTGTGTGGTAGTACCGATGGAGGTATTAGTGGTGGGCCTGTGTGGTGGTACCGATGGCGGTATGGGTGGTGGTGGTACCAATGGCGGTACAGGTGGTGGTGGTACCGATGGCGGTACGGGTGGTGGTGGTACCAATGGCGGTACGGGTGGTGATGGTACCGATGGCGGTACAGGTGGTGGTACAGGTGGTGGTGGCATTACCGACGGTGGTACGGGTGGTGGTACTGGTGGTGGTACCGATGGCGGCACTAGTGGTGATACTGGTAGCGGGCCTGTGTGGCAGTATAGATGCTGGGCCTGGTGGCGGTACTGGTGGTGGTACTGGTACTGATGGCGGTACTGGTAGCCTGTGTGGCGGTGCCAATGGCGGTACCGATGGAGGTGGGCCTGTGACAGATGATTGACAGATGGGCTGATTGATTGACAGATGGGCTGATTGATTGATTGACAGATAGGTTGATTGATTGACAGATGGGGTGATTGATTGACAGGTGGGGTGATTGATTGACAGATCGGCTGATTGATTGACAAATCGGCTGATTGATTGACAGATGGGCTGATTGATTGACAGATGGGCTGATTGACAGATGGGCTGATTGACAGATGGGCTGATTGGCTGGGCTGATTGATGTGCTGGGCTGTGTGACAGGTCCTCTTTATGGGGGGGGCGTGTTGTGCACTGTAAACTTATGTAGACAAACTACACTGAGCTAACTTACTGATCTCTTCTCTCTCCTCACAGATCGGTGTGTGAGGAGAGAGCAGGGATCAGGTAGTAACTCCTGTGGAGTTTGTTTACATTTGTGACCGGCTGTGATTGGACACAGCCGGTCACGTGGTAAACAGCCAATTCATTGGCTGTTTACTCTGATCGGGGACGCGCTGTGTCCAAGGGACACTCGCCTTCCCCGATCCCCACTCTGCAAGCCTGTGGCGGCGCGCACGGAGCGCGCCGCCGAGTTTGTTTTGACAGGTGATCGGCTGTGACTTTGACACAGCCGATCACATGGTAAACAGCCAATGAAATTGGCTGTTTACCGTGATCGGGGAAGCGCTGTGTCCGAGGGACACATGCCGTCCCCGATCACCGCGCTGCGCGCCCCCGCGGGCGCGCGCAAGGCATTATCCTGCAGGACGTCATATGACGTCCAGTATCGATATTGCAACCACTTCCCGGACGTCAATTCACTATTGACTGGGCGGGAAGTGGTTAAGGTATTTGTATATCACTATTATATCTCCTCTCCAGCGTCTCTTCTCAGGGGAGAATAGGTTTAATGCTTTTAGTTCCTCATAACTGAAGTCCTCCAGTCTTACTACTTATTAGTTTTGTCGCCCTTCTCTGGACAGTTCTCCTCTCCAGTTCCAGCACATCCTTTCTAAAGACTGGTTACCAAAACTGGATGGCATACTCAAGATGTGGCCAGAGTCTTGTAAAGTGGTAGAATTTTTTTTTTTAACATTTTACGTTTATTAAAGATTGGTATAGAGTTGAAAAACATGAGTAATCGTTTGCAGATGCAACTGCACACAGAATTAAAGTGTGGTCCAGTAAAAGTTATCACATAACATAACAATTATTTCTAGTGAACAAATACAATAAGGTCAAGACAATAGCTGTTGACTATTATAATACAGACAAAGCTGTTGCAACTCTTCTTACCACTGAAGGCTTGTTGGGTGAGTTAGATCTCATTGTCACAGCCACCCCCTAAAGGGGAAGTCTACAAAGCGATAAACTACTGTATTCTCAACTGCAATGTGCAACTACAGGCACAACTGAAGTAAATAATCAAAGTAAGAGAGAGTAGAAAATATGGAGAAAGTTAGAGTGAAAATCAGAAAAAAGAGAAAAAGGAGAGAGATAAAGACGGCAGAGGATATGCCCCTGTGGATACGTTCAACCAACCCTCCCGAAATGCGGGGGGAAGGATTCTAAGACATGATGCCTGCGCAAGCAGAGGAGTATTTGAATATCAGCCACGGTTGCCAGGTTTTGTGGAACTTGTCTACAGCATCATTAGTTTGGGCCAAAGTCTCTTCCATTTTATGTATATCTGAAACCCTGTTCAGCCAGTCAGCAACGGAGGTAACCCCCGGAGATTTCCAGTGCAGCGGGATTAGGGACTTATCCACGTTTAATAAGTGTCTCGTTAAGAATCTCTTATAAGTCCTCAGGGAAACATTGGTGATGTGAAGCAGGCATGTGGCTGCGTTCAATTTTATTCTGGTTTCAGTGATTTGCTTAATTACTAGTATGACCTTCTCCCAAAACTGTGCTATTTGCGGGCATTGCCACCATATGTGGAATAATGTACCTTTATCCTGCTGGCATCTCCAACGGGTATCTGGTATCAGAGGGTTCCATCCGTGCATCTTGGCTGGGGTGTTATACCAATGAGTCATAAGTTTGTAGGCTGTTTCCTGCATCTTAGTGCTAATAGAGCACTTTTGTGTTAGGATACATGCATACCTCGATTGTTTGGCGGTGATCTCCATGTGCAGCTCCTCCGACCATTTCACTCTGAGCCCATCCGACCCCCCGTGTCCCGAGTTCTGTAGCCAACCATAGGCCATAGAGGTGGTTTTGAAACACTGTGCACCATTAAGACAGATAGATTCCAGAGCCGTAAGGGTTCTGTGAAGGTTATCTCTATCAGGTTGTCTCCCCAGGTAACTGCGAAGTTGAAAGTATGCCCAGAAAGGTAAGTGTTGATCGCTAGTCTGCTCTTTGAGTGTGACCCATTCTCTCACCACTCCGTCAGTAAAGCAATCTCTCGCCAGAAGAGGTCCCGGGTGTCTCCCAGACGGGAAGTGTCGGTTATGTAGGACTGGTGCAAAGTCAGGGTTGTCTTTCAGTGGCGTCAAAGGACCAGGTTGGGAAGAGATATTTAGGGTCTTTGCTATTTTATGGAAGATCTCCAGCGTGTTACCAGTAATGGGTTGTCATCTAAGGCTGAGCGGGCAGCTTCCCCAGGGAATCCAGGGGGAAAACCTCAGAGGAACTGGGCTCAGGGTGTCCTCTAGGGATACCCAAACTTTTGCTGCACCGTGGCAATGGCAATCAACAATTCTAGTCAGGTGCGTAGCTTGGTAGTAAGATCTGAAGTCCGGAATGCCCATACCTCCCAGATCCTTAGGTTTCATCAAGAGGGAATATCTAATCCTGGGCCTTTGTGCGTTCCAAAGGAACTTTAGTAGGATTGTTTTAAGCACAGAGAAAAAGGATGTGGGAATTTTGATAGGGAGTGCATGAAGAAGATAAAGCAGTCTGGGAAGAATGGTCATTTTGATTATGGCCGCGCGGCCGAACCAGGAAAAGTGTCCTGAGCGCCACCTGACTAGATCCTCCCATACCGTCGTGAGAAACCTAGGGAAGTTGTGCCCAAATGTATCTGCTACTCTAGGTGTGAGCCATATTCCCAAATAAGTTAAAGCCTTAGGTTCCCATCTAAACGGAGAGGTCGCTCTCACCTGACTAAGAATCCTATCCGGCAGAGAGACATTCAGGGCTTCCGACTTGGCATAGTTAATCTTAAGGTTAGACATGTAGCCATAAATGGCGAACTCCCTCATCAGGTTGGGCACAGACGTTTTTGGATTGGTCAGAAAAAAAAGCATGTCATCCGCATAGGCAGCGACCTTGTATTCCTTATTTGAGACCTTGAAGCCCTGAATGTCTAAATTTGCTTTGATGATTCTAATGAAGAGTTCTAGGGATAGTATAAACAGGAGGGGGGACAGCGGGCACCCCTGCCTAGTACCGTTGGTTATCAGGACCTTCTTTGACAGAGTGCCATTAATCTTTAGTTTTGCTGTAGGCGACTGGTATAGCGCGGAGATCCTGGCCAACATACGTGGCCCCAGACCCACCTTAGCGCAGACGGCCATCATGAAATCCCATGCCACCCGATCGAAGGCCTTCTCTGCATCCATGGATAGAAGGAGGCCCTCTAAGTTCCCCACGTGTGCCGCATGTCTCAGCAGCATGGCCTTTATAATGTTATCTTTAGCCTCTCGGACAGGCATACAGCCCACCTGGTCCGGTCCAATAAGGTCCGACAGCAGGGGGCTCAGCCTGGATGCTAGGATCTTAGCATATATCTTAGCGTCTAGATTTAGAAGGGAGATAGGGCGGTAGCTGGCACATTCCGCAGGGTCTTTTCCTGCTTTGTGTATTACAGTAATATGGGCCAATAAAAAATCTGGGGTAACCTTCCTAGGTTCCAACATGGAATCCATAGCAGCTCTGAGTGGATCCACTAGGATGTGAGCAAATGTCTTATAGTAGATGGACGTGTATCCAACAGGACCCGGGCTTTTGCCAGACTTGAGTTGCTTGATGGCTAACTTGATTTCTGAGACCGTAAGTGGTTCCTCCAAAAGCGAAATGTGTGAGTCCGAAAGGGCAGGCAAATCACTTTTGGTAAGGTAATCCTGGATGATATGAGCCCTCTCCCCACCCATGTCCTCCAATCTATGTTGTGGTGGTAGGTTATAAAGCTTTGTATAAAAATCATGGAAGTGTTTTGCTATTGCCTCGACAGTCACATCTGTCTTGCCATCTCCCCCCCTGATACTGTGTATGAAGTTTTTAGCGGACTGTTCCTTCAGGGCCCTGGCTAGTAGTCTACCAGTCTTATTGCCGGATTCAAAATAAATCCGTTTTTTAAGGAACATAAGTCTTTTTGATCTGTCATCAAAGAGCTGCTGGAGGGCCTTCCTCTTTTCCAAGAGCTCAGTCGCTGTGTGAATAGTGAGGGATTGTTTGTGTAGATTTTCTAAGTGTTTTATTCTGTCTGTTAGGGTTTTAATGTTTTTATCCCTTTCCTTCTTACGGTGGGATACCATTCTGATAAGTTCCCCTCTCATCGTGCATTTATGGGCTTCCCAAGTTGCCAGCGGGTCTACATCAGGGGAGGAGTTGTGCTGAAAGAATTCAGTCAGCGAGGAGGTCAGGGTTGCCAGTAGGTCAGGGTCAGTCAGTAGGGATGCATTCAGTCTCCAGGACTGGGAGCGAGGAATGGGTGATGTCACTTTTAAGGTCAGTGAGATTGGTGCGTGGTCAGAGAAGGATTGGATGCCTATGTGGGTACCCGTGAATAGAGTCAGGTCTCGTGAGATAAATAGATAGTCAATGCGGGAGTGCCTGTTATGTGGAGGCGAGAAAAATGTGAAGTCTCGGCCCTCGGGATGATCAAACCTCCATGTGTCGATCAATTGTAGGGATTGAAGCATGGACTTAATTTTTTTAAGAATTCTGTATGTTATACATGTCTTCCCATTAGATGTGTCAACCAAAGGGTTAAGAGGGACATTGAAGTCAACGCCGAGAATCAGGCATCCTGAGGAGAACCCCAATAGCTCCTGAGTCATTTGTTGGCAAAAGGACACGTGAGCCTTGTTGGGAAAGTAGACATTGGCCAATGTCATAGGCGTGTCATTGTACAGTCCTTTCAAAAAAACAAATCTACCCTTGGGGTCTATCATTTGTTCCTGTAGAACAAAGGGGGCGTCTTTACTGATCAAGGTGGTAACTCCCCTGGCTCTGGAATCGTCACTTGTTGCATGGTAAGCCTCTTTAAAAAAGGCGTCCGTCAACTTAGGGACATGGTGCGTTTTAAAGTGGGTTTCCTGCAGGAACACAAAGTGCGGCCTACATTTTTGAGTTCTCTCAACAGAGTAGAGCGTCTCTCAGGTATGTTCAGGCCTTTGACGTTATGGGAGATCACAGAGGGACCTCGGCCGAGGCCTGAGTAAACCATAGTAAGAACTCAGAGTGTTCAGGAAGAGTTAGAGTCAAATCAACTATATCCACAGGAGGGTATCAGAAACTATTGTGTCAAGATAAAAAGAGAGACAGAGAAAAGAGGTTAGAGAGAAAGAGAAGCTAGATGATAACGGAGTCTGTTAAAGCAATCCCTTATCAGGCAGAACTCGCTGTCCTAAATAAGGAGTAGGGATGAGCTCGGTGTTCGAGTCGAACATAGGTTCGACTCGAACATCGGCTGTTCGCGCGTTCGGCGAACAACAAACGATTTGGCCCGTTCGCGCCAAATTCGAGTGACGCGAACGACCCACAATACACTGCGCCATCGCAGTGTAATCCCAGCGCTGTGATTGGCCAAGCATGCACTGTGACCCTGCATGCTTGGCCAATCACAGCGCCGGCAGCGAGGAGAGCAATGATTGGCCACAGGCAGGATGCCTTGTGTGTAGGGACAGAGAAGGATAGGCAGGAAAAGTGTCAGTGTCATATTCTTTGCTAAACCTTGTGTGTAGGGAGAGAGAAGGATAGGCAGGGAGAGTGTCAGTGTCATATACTTTGATAAACCTTGTGTGCAGGGAAAGAGAAGGATAGGCAGGGGACAGTGTCAGTGTCATATTCTTTGCTAAACCTTGTGTGCAGGGAGAGAGAAGGATAGGCAGGGAGAGTGTCAGTGTCATATACTTTGATAAACCTTGTGTGCAGGGAGAGAGAAGGATAGGCATGGGACAGTGTCAGTGTCATTGTTGCTAAGCCTCCTGCACATTATACACCTTAACTTAGCCTGTATTGCTGCTTTTTCCTGGTGTGTTACACCAACAGGATTTTGCGGCACTTACTTAGCCTGTATTGCTGCTTTTTCCTGGTGTGTTACACCAACAGGATTTTGCGGCACTTACAGCGGGCGGAGTGTGCCTCCTGACCATATTACACCTTAAATTAGCCTGTATTGCTGCTTTTTCCTGGTGTGTTACACCAACAGGATTTTGCGGCACTTACAGCGGGCGGAGTGTGCCTCCTGACCATATTACACCTTAACTTAGCCTGTATTGCTGCTTTTTCCTGGTGTGTTACACCAACAGGATTTTGCGGCACTTACAGCGGGCGGATTGCGCCTCCTGACCATATTACACCTTAACTTAGCCTGTATTGCTGCTTTTCCCATTTCCCTGCAGGCCATTAGAATGTCTGGAAGGCAAACAAGGAGAGGCAGACAGTCAGGAGCCAATAAAAGAGGGCAAGCAGGCTCTGTGTCTAGAGACAACAGTGCTGGTCGTGGACGCAGTGCATCGCCATCAGCACGTGGCCATGGGACACACTTGTCCTTCTTTTCGGCAGCTGGACGTGTTGAGCCGCATCATGCCGAAGACTTGGTAGAGTGGATGACCAAGCCCTCCTCATCCTCCTCATCCTCTCTCACCCAGGCTCAGGGTACTGGCAAAGCAGCTGCCAAAGCGTCCTCTTCCCTGGTATCAATGTCATCATCAGTCACTCCTTCCCTAGACCAACCATGTCCTCCTGAGGAGTCCCCCGAACTGTTTGAGCACAGTGTTGGGTACATGCTCCAGGAGGATGCCCAGCGTTTCAAAGGGTCTGAGGATGATACCCAGCTAGAGGAAGGCAGTAGCGTGAGAACAGAGAGAGGGGATGCTCAAGAAGGACACCAATCTGGCAGTCATGTTCCAGCAGCTGCAGCATACTGCCAGATTGGCTCCAGTGATGAGGAGGGAGGGGATGATGAGGTCACTGACTCCACGTGGGTGCCTAATAGGAGAGAGGAGGAGGAGGAGGATGAGGAGGAGGCACATCTCCAACGAGGCAGGATGCCCTCGGGGGGCCAGCGTAAGGGCAGCACACCGACGGAATCACACCGCAGAGCTCCGCCTGTGCAGGGCGCTGCCTCTGCCCGTTATTCAAAAAGTTCTTTGGTGTGGGCCTTTTTTGAGTCGAGTGCATCAGATCGCACAGCTGCTGTTTGCAACATATGTCTCAAGCGTATATCGCGTGGCCAAAACATCACCCGCTTGGGCACCACATGCTTGACCAGACATATGTTGACCTGCCATGCAGCTCGTTGGCAAGCCTACCTTAAAGACCCACACCAAAGAACAAAGCTGACCTCTTCTTGCACCGCATCAGCTGGGATCTCCAACCCCACTATACCTTCACTCCTCTCTGAAACCTGCTCTGAGAGGAATGAAGGTGTAGAATTAGGTCTGTCACAGCCAAGTACTTGCGGGCACTCTGCTAGCAGTACACCGATGTCCGATTCTAGCAGGCAAATTTCCCTGCCCCAGCTGCTGGACTGTCGAAAGAAGTTCACTCCCAGCCATCCACATGCCCAGCGGTTGAATGCTAGCTTGGCTAAATTGCTAGCGCTTCAACTGCTGCCTTTTCAGTTGGTAGACTCGGCCCCCTTCCGTGAGTTTGTGCAATGTGCGGTTCCTCAGTGGCAGGTTCCCAAACGCCACTTTTTCTCACGGAAGGCGATTCCGGCTCTCTACCGGCATGTGGAAGGCAATGTCTTGGCCTCGCTGGACAGGGCGGTCAGCGGTAAGGTGCATATTACCGCTGACTCATGGTCCAGCAGGCATGGACAGGGACGTTACCTTTCTTTCACGGCCCATTGGGTGACTCTTTTGGCAGCTGGGAAGGATGCAGGACAAGGTGCAGTAGTGTTGGAGGTTGTTCCACCGCCACGCCTCCAAAATGCTACTACTGGTTGTGACACACCTCTGTCCTCCACCCCCTCGTCTTCTTCTTCCTCCGTGGCCTCTTTTTGTGCTTTGTCCTTGGAACCTGCGGTGCTCCGTAGGCGTTCAAGGGGCTACGCAAGTACGCAGGCAAAAAGATGCCATGCCGTGCTTGCGCTGGTGTGTTTGGGGGACAGGAGCCACACTGGGGCAGAGGTTCTGTCTGCTCTGCAGGGGCAGGCCGAGAGGTGGTTGACGCCACGCCAGCTTAAGCCAGGAATGGTAGTTTGCGACAATGGCACCAACCTCCTCTCCGCTCTCCCAGACAGGGACAACTGACCCATGTGCCCTGTTTGGCTCACGTCCTTAACCTGGTGGTGCAGCGGTTCTTGGGCAGGTACCCGGGCTTACAGGATGTCCTGAGGCAGGCCAGGAAAGTCTGTGTGCATTTCCGCAGATCTTATAATGCCAGTGCTCGCCTGGCTGAGCTGCAAAAGGAGTTGAACCTGCCCAAGAACCGCCTTATATGTGACATGCCCACCAGGTGGAACTCAACGTTGGCCATGCTGCAGCGGCTGCACACGCAGCAGAGGGCCATCAATGAGTACCTGTGTGACTACGGCACCAGGACAGGGTCAGGGGAGCTCAGGTTTTTTTCACCACGCCAGTGGGGCATGATCAGGGATGCATGCACTGTCCTGGCACCATTTGAGGAGGCCACGAGGATGGTGAGCAGTGACAGTGCATGCATCAGTGACACTGTACCTCTTGTCCACCTGTTGGAACATACGCTGCGTGGAATAATGGACAGGGCACTTGAGGCAGAACAGAGGCAGGAAGAGGAGGACTTCCTTGCCTCTCAAGGCCCCCTTTACCCAGACAGTGTTCCTTCTGTCCCACCCATAGCACAGGAAGAAGAGGAGGAGGAGGAGGAGGAGGATGATTGTGTCAGCATGGAGGTGGAGCCTGGCATTCAGCATCATCAGCAGCAGTCTTTTAGGGATGATTTACAGTCCCAAGAAACCAGTGGACTTGTACGTGGCTGGGAGGAGGTGGCTGCGGATCATGTCGTCCTTAGTGACCCAGAGGACTCCGGACCGAATGCCTCAGCTAACCTACGCTGCATGGCCTCCCTGATCCTACAAAGTCTGCGGAAAGATCCTCGTATTCTTCGGATCAAGGAGAGGGACCATTACTGGCTGGCCACTCTCCTTGATCCACGGTACAAGGGTAAGGTTGCGGACCTTATCTTACCGTCGCAGAGGGAGCAGAGGATGAGACAACTCCGGGAGGCCTTGCAGAAAGGTCTGTGCAACGCGTTCCCAGAGACTGGGAGGTTACAAACTCCTGGTCCTGGACAACGAGTTGCTGAGGCTTCGGTCAGTCAAAGAAGGAGCGGTGGGGAAGGTGGCTGTCTTACCGAAGCGTTCAGACAATTCTTTAGTCCGCAGCCCCAAGGTATGATCGGTTCCAGCAACCATCGCCAGCGTCTGATATACATGGTGCAGGAATACCTAGGGGCAAGGTCAGACTTGGACACCTTCCCCACCGAAAATCCTCTGGCTTACTGGGTCTTGAGGATGGATCACTGGCCAGAGCTTGTACAGTATGCAATTGAGCTACTGGCCTGTCCTGCATCCAGCGTTCTTTCAGAACGCACATTCAGTGCTGCTGGAGGATTTGTCACGGATCACAGGGTGCGCCTGTTCACCGACTCTGTTGATCGACTGACCTTCATAAAGATGAACCAGTCTTGGATCACCACCAGCTACCAAACACCTGAAGCTGATATAACAGACTAATTTATTTTCAAATGTCACATCCCTTCAAGACTGATGCTAATGCTGAGAGACTGTCCTGTTATGTTGACTGACTATCCTCCTCCTCCTCAATGATCCGATTGACGATGATAGCTTGGAAGAACATTTTTGTTTCTGGGTGCCGCCACCAGTGGCTAAGGCCCAATTTTTCAGCCCCTGTTTAACAGGGGCGTGTAATTACAATTTTTGATGCAATACTTTGCAACAGGGCTCATTGCTGTGCTCCAAGTACAGTATCTGTGAGGGGTTGCAGTGTTGTGGCACCAGTGGCTAAGGCCCAATTTTTCAGCCCCTGTTTAACAGGGGCATGTAATTACAATTTTTTATGCAATGCTTTGCAGCAGGGCTCATTCCTGCACTCCAACTAGAGTATCTGGGAGAGGTTGCAGTGTCGTGGCACCAGCACCAGTGGCTAAGGCCCAATTTTTCAGCCCCTGTTTAACAGGGGCGTGTAATTACAATTTTTGATGCAATACTTTGCAACAGGGCTCATTGCTGTGCTCCAAGTACAGTATCTGTGAGGGGTTGCAGTGTTGTGGCACCAGTGCCTAAGGCCCAATTTTTATGCCCCTGTTTAACAGGGGCATGTAATTACAATTCTTGATCTAATAATTCACAGCAGGGCCCATTCCTGCGCCCACCAAGAGTAACTGTGAGGCCTTACAGTGTTGTGTCAACACCACCACCACCACCACCACCAAAGGCCCAATTTTTCAGCCCCTGTTCAACAGGGGCATGCAATTACAATTCTTGATCTAATAATTCACAGCAGGGCCCATTCATGCGCCCACCAAGAGTAACTGTGAGGGCTCACAGTGTTGTGGCAACACCAACATGTAAGGGGCAAATTTCAGCTGAGTATATACGGCAGGCCCCTACTTTCAAACATCCAACTTACAAACGACTCCTCCTTGCAAACGGAAGGATACAACAGGAAGTGAGAGGAAATCTACCCCTAGGAAGGCAAATTCTCTCCTGTAAGAGTTAATATGGGAAAAAAGTGTCTCCTCTGATGCTTTATCACCAATTCTTGTTTCAATAAAAACCCCAAATTTTCAAAAAACATTTGTCATTAGGACGGAAAGTGAGGTGAACTGTTCTGAACAGGTGCACACTGCACAGACAGCAAAACAAATGTTACAGGGGTGATAACCCTTCCCTATGTTTTCCAAAAAGCTTAAAAATAGATTTTTTGCCTGGAGCTACAATTAAACAATGTACCTGTTCAAAATTACAAACAGATTCTACATAAGAACAAACCTACAGTCCCTGTCTTGTATGCACCGCCTGTATACGGCTGTTCAGAGTATATAGGGCCTTTTTTATTTTGTGTGCGGGGTTCCCCTTAATATCCATACAAGACCCAAAGGGGCTGGTAATGGGCTGGGGTGGGGGGGGGGGTGTGTGATGGGGTAGCTATGCCATTTTTCTTAAAGATTTTCATCCATATTACCGGGACCAGACATTACATTAAAGCCGCAAGCAGTTTTAAATGGCTTTTTTTCCTTTAGAAATGTAATTTTGTGCAGGGACAGTTCTAAACACGGGAAACGCGTGGCACTTCACAGGCATACTTTAGACACCCCCCAGGTACGATATTTAAAGGAATATTTGACTTTTTTTTTTTTCACTTTATGCATCATTAAAATGACTGCTCCAGAAAAACGGCCGTTTTTAAAACTTCTTTTTGCATTGATACATGTCCCCTGGTGCAGAACCCGGGTTCCCAAACCCTTTTTAGGACAATAACATGCATAATAGTCGTTATAATTAGCACTTTAGATTTCGAACGTTCGCATCCATTGTATTTAATAGGGTTCTAAAGTTTGTGCGAACTTTCGGTCCGTTCGCGGGTTCTGGTGCGAACCGAACCCGGGGGTGTTCGGCTCATCACTAATAAGGAGTAGTGTAGTGCGTCCAGACCAAGTAAGTGGGAGTGGAAGCACTATCGGGGGGGGGGGGTAGATGGGAGGCGACAAACAACTGGTAAGTAGTCAGTCACTAGCCTCAGCCAAATTCAAAATACTAAACAAAAGTAATCTCTCAAAAACAGGTGAGTAGATCGCAACATAACACACACACACACACACACAGCCTGCATATGAAAGCTTGTGTAATCTTATCCATTTCTAGAACCAAAACAGCCCGACCCATATTGGGATAGCAAAACATCTGTCGGGTAACACTTAAAACAGAGATGACCCCTATGTTGCTGGTGAGATATCCCCTACCCCCCCCAGTTCCCCAAGGAGAAGTATAGTAAGATAAACCTCTAGCTTGTGAGGGTGTCCCAAATATCTCACAATAGCATATTAGTTAGATACAACCATATCTATCAGCATGAAAGTTGTAGCATCTTGTTAAGATCCCACTTAAAACCCGAACCTGGAGTGCAGTTAAAGGCACAGTTGACCGAGTTTGTGGAAGCGGAGCTGCAGCTATAGTTCAGTGGGGTAGGTACCCAGAGATGGGGCAGTTCAGGTGTTGACAAAAAATACGGGGGGAGGGGGGGAGGCAGGGGATGGGGTTGCAATCCGTGGGGTTCAGGAACCTTCTGAGGCATGATGGGGGGGACACGGGAGAGGTGGGAGGGGGGGAAGGAGGGGAGAGGGGTAGATGGGGAAAGGCGGGGTGAGAGGGGGGGAGGGTGGGTTTAACAGGGGAGGCCTTGGAGCTCATCAGCGCCACGGCGCTATTTCTACCCTGTAAACCAACTTGGGGGAAGGCACTTACGTGGCAAAGTGGGTCATAAGCTGACCAGGCATAGTAAGATAATAATTAACAAAAAAGAAAAAAGAACAAAAGCAAAACGTTCAGAGAAGCAGCTTAACAGGGAGGACTCCGAAGGTCGCTGCTAATCTTCATCCAGCTCTCTGCGGGCATCTCCGAAAGATCTAGGTGTTCCAGCCTTTAGGCTCCCGGAGCGGTGTGACTTCTGTTTCTTGTATAGTCCCTTATCAGGAGTGAAGAAAGGGGAACTCTGAGGTGATCTGTCTCGTGGGGCTTCCTGGAATTCCGCGTACCAGTCCGGAACAGAAACCTGCTCAAGATCCAGGGCAGCACAGAAGTCCGGCAGATCATCCGGTTCGCGCAGTACATGTTGGCGTCCGTTGAAGTTCACCGTCAAAGCAAAAGAAAATCTCCATGTGTATTTCAACTCTCTCTCCCTTAATTTGTCCAGCAGGGGGCGCAGGGCTCTGCGATGTTTTAAAGTGATCTGTGAGAGATGCTGGAAGAGCATAATGGTTGCTCCATTGAATACGATCTGTTCATTCCTCCTTGCTCTGCGCATGATATCTTCCTTGACAAAATCAATCTCCGTTTCTTCCTGTCTCTCTAGCAGGCTATTAAATACTCTCTGCAGGGCCGGGACAATTTGGGTGGGTTCCACAGTTTCTGGAATACCTCTCACGCGGATATTGTTTCTCCTGCCCCTATTATCCAAATCTTCCAGGTGCCTATTCATCTCAATAAAGTGATGATTTTGTGTCACAGTCACTTTCTCAAGCCTGCGGATAGCTTTGTCCCTGCGTCCTCCCGACGTCTCGGCCGCCGCCATTTTGTCATTAAGGGCCAGCAGGTTAGACTTTGAGGCTGTGATGGCGGCAGAGAACGTGGATTTAATGTCCGTGGCTATCACTGACATGTCCGCTAATGTGAGGGGATGATCAGGGCGAGCTTTCCCCCTACCTGAGTCCTCCGGAGCAGACTGGGAGTCTTCACTGTATTCCTCTTAATGGTGTATCGGCGCCATTTTGGATTTCTCCAGACTGCTGCGGGCCCCTGATTTGCTTTTAAATAAGTCCGTAATGTTCCGCGAGGTTGTGGCGGCGGATCCTCTCCTTGTGCGTGGGTGCGGGGTGTTGTAGAGCTGTTTGCCCGGCATCTGAGAGCGGTGGGTCGGGTGTTTAAGCAGGTGCAGGCCGTGTGTGTCTCTGAGCTCCCTCAGTGTGCGTACATACTCGTTGCGCGCCAAGCCACGCCCCCAAAGTGGTAGAATTATAGTTTTATTTTGAGTAAATGGAATAAAAATCTGATAGGGGCAATAACACCATAATAAAATCAAAGAAAAAAGTTTTGGCAGGAGTTAAAGGATAAGTTCACCTTTCTGAACATGTTAAATGTTACACCCATATTTAGGGTATAACATGTGTCATGTTCAGCATCAGCATCAGACCCCTCTCCTCCTCCTTGTGGCAGTGAGCCGGGGATCTTCTCCCCACACTCACTGCCACAATTCAAAGACAGCGCAGTCATGCGGGGCTCTGCCCACACCACTGTCATTAATTTACAGACCCCTATAAATCAATGAAATACAAGTATTGACAGCCCTTGCAGCTGTCGGCCTGTAGGTCTCAATTAACTACCATGGCGCTGTTGAGTGCTGTGGTAGTTAAATGACTCTTCCTGTCAGTGTAAAACTTACACTGACAGTCTGTAGGAGACCTGCATGGCATCAGCAATGCTCCTAAAATAAAAAATAGTAAACATTTTTTTTTTCCTGAAAAAATGTGTATTAATTTTTTTTGTTAAAAGGTGAACCTATTTTTTAAGGTTAAAGTGTATCTATGGTCAACATTTTAAATCACTTTAAATCATATCCATTTCTACACTGTATTTCAATTATTTCAAGCCTATATTTATTGATCTGAACAGTCTTGAGGTTTCAAAATGTACTTTTTAAAGAATCACACGCCTTTACTACTTTCTGTGAAACATATTCACTATGCCCTATATGTTGGCACTGCTGTTTTACAGAATCCACAGAACCTGCCTTCTAAACTATGGAGGTGCTGTAAGGAGGAGTTTCAGGAGGTGTTTCAGGAGGTGGAGTCAGTACTGAAGTCACTGCTTGCAGGCAGCACAGTACCATGGGACATGTAGTCCCTAGAAATAAAAAATAAACAGTAGAGGAGAAGCATGCAAAGCATACAGGGAATCTAGGAAGTTGTGGAAAGAGATGGCTACCAGACAAGCAGCACTAACAATGTGAAATGAGATTTATTTTTTTTTATACAAATTTTGGATTGTCAAAAATAACTATTGTTTGTATTGCTATTACGATGCTGATTTTTTTTTTAATTAAAGTGTATGCTTTAACTATAGATTACCTTTAACCTCTTGTCATCCATGGAAGGCATATGTGTGGTGGAAAGGATTTTGGGGTTTAACCAGTTGAAGACCAGGCATTTTCTGGCACTTTTTCTTTACATGTAAAAATCAGATTTTTTTTTTGCTAGAAAATTATTTAGAACCAAACATTATATATATATATATATATATATATATATTTTTTTTTTTTTTTTTTCAAGTAGAGGCCCTAGAAAATAATATGGGGGGTTTTGCAATTTTTTATGTCACACGGTATTTGCACAGCGTTTTTTCAATTACAGTTTTTGGGAATAAAATACATTTTTTTACATTTTAATGCAAAAAAGCACAATGTCTAACCCAATTTTTTTGTAAAATATAAAAGTTGATGTGACGCCGAGTAAATAGATACCCAACACGTCACGGTTTAAAATTGCATGGCATGAATTTTACTATCCATAGGCGATGCTTTATAAGCCTTTACAGATTACCACTTTAGATGTACAGAGGAGGTCTAGTGCTAGAATTACTGCTCATCAGGGATGAGCCGAACACCCCCCTGTTCGGTTCGCACCAGATCCTGCGAACAGACAGAATGTTCGCGTGAACTTTAGAACCCTATTAAATACAATGGACTCGAACGTTCGAAATCTAAAGTGCTAATTATAAAGGCTTATATGCACGTTATTGTCCTAAAAAGTGTTTGGGACCCGGGTCCTGCCCCAGGGGACATGTATCAATGCAAAAAAAAGTTTTAAAAACAGACGTTTTTTCAGGAGCAGTGATTTTAATAATGCTTAAAATGAAAAAATAAAAGTGAAATATTCCTTTAAATTTCGTACCTAGGGGGTGTGTATAATATGCATGTAAAGTGGCGCATGTTTCCCGTGCTTAGAACTGTCCCTGCATAAAATGTAATTTTGAAGGAAAAAAAGTCATGTAAAACTCACTCGCGGCTATTAATGAATTGACGGCTCCTGGCAATACATACAAAAGTCATTGATAAAAATAAAAAATAAAGCGTGGGGTCCCCCAGAATTCAATTACCAGGCCCTTCAGGTCTGGTATAGATATTAAGGGGAACCCCGCCGCAAATTTAAAAAAAAAATGCGTGCGGTTCCCCCAAATATCCATACCAGGCCCTTCAGATCTGGCATGGATTTTAACCACTTCCCGCCCAGTCAATAGCAAATTGATGTCCGGGAAGTGGTTCTGTTATCCACACTGGACGTCATATGACGTCCTGCGGGATAACAGCCGCCGCGCGCCCGGGGGGCGCGCATCGCGGCGATCGGTGGAGCGGTGGGTCAGTCTGACCCACCGCTACACTGATCTCGGTAAAAAGCCTCCGTCGGAGGCTTTTTACCATGTGATCAGCCGTGTCGAATCACGGCTGATCAGGAAGTAAACAGGAAGAGCCGTTGATCGGCTCTTCCTCACTCGCGTCTGACAGACACGAGTAGAGGAGAGCCGATCGACACTCTCGGATACCCACACTGGACCACCAGGGAAGCCCCCAAGGACCACCAGGGAAGCCCTAAGCATGTGGATGGCCCCCATGGCCATCCACATGTAGTAAAAAAAAAAAATGTAAAAAAAAACATTAAAAAATATGCCAATCAGTGCCCACACATGGGCACTGACTGGCACGATCATGCCAAGAAAATAATGTGTGGTGGCTGGCATTGCTAGGCAGCAGTGTCACCAGTGCCACCTACTAGTGTCCATCAGTGCCACCTATCAGTGCCCATCTGTGCCCATCTGTGCCCATAAGTGCCCACCTATCAGTGCCTGTCCATGCCACCTATCAGTGCCACCCATAAGTGCGCATCAGTGCCGCCTAAAAGTGCCCATTAGTGCCGCCTATGAGTCCCCATCAGTGCCGCCTATAAGTGCCAATCAGTGCCGCATATGAGTGCCAATTAGTGCCACCTATGAGTGCCCATCAGTGCTGCATACCAGTGCCACATATCAGTGCCCATCAGTGCCGCCTATCAGTGCCCATCATCAGTGCCCATCAGTGCCACCTCATCAGTGCCACCTCATTGGTGCCACCTCATCGGTGCCCATCAGTGTCGCCTTATCAGTGCCCTTCAGTGCCGCCTTATCAGTGCCCGTCATTGAAGTAGAAAAGGTACTTATTTACCAAAAAAATTAACAGAAACAAAGAAAAACATAGTTTTTTTTTTAATTTTCGCTCTTTTTTTATTTGTTGCGCAAAAAATAAAAATCGCAGAGGCGATCAAATACCACCGAAAGAGAGCTCTATTTGTGGGAACAAAATGATAAAAAATTTGTTTGGGTACAGTGTAGCATGACTGCGCAATTGTCATTCAAATTGCGACAGCGCTGAAAGCTCAAAATTGGCTTGGGCAGGAAGCTGTATAAGTGCATGGTATTGAAGTGGTTAAGGGGAACTCCACCCCAAATTTAAAAAAAAATGTCGTGGAGTCCCCCCAAAAATCCATACCAGACCCTTATCAGAGCACGCAACCTGGCAGGCCGCAGGAAAAGAGGGGGGACGAGAGAGCGCCCCCCCTCCTGAACCGTACCAGGCCACATTCCCTCAACATGGGGAGAATGTTGATGGGGACAAGGGCCTCATCCCCACAACCTTTGCCCGGTGGTTGTGGGGGTCTGCCCCCTCGGTATGTCAGACCCCGCCTACGTCATTGGCCTGAGCGGACCTGATGGGGAACTTCCTTCGCTGTGTAAATTTTAATTACACAGTGAAGGAAGTTCCCCGCTCAGGCCAATGACGTAGGCGTGGTTGACATACCGAGGGGGCGGACCTGATTGGGAACTTCCCTCACTGTGTAATACATGTATAGACCCGCCCCTTCTCATGTTCCGCATCAGGTCCTCAGCCTTACACCGAGTCATTGGCTGAGCGGACCTGATGGGGAACTTTAGAAGGGGCGGGTCTATACATGTAATAGACTGCGGAGGAAGTTCGCCATCAGGTCCGCTCAGGCTCAGCCAATGACGGACAGCGCTGGACAACGGATCGCCGCGGGACACTGGATTTCACCGCTGGAATGTTTTTTTTTTATTTTTTTTAATAAAGGACTTTTCCAAGGTGTGTGTGTTTTTTTTGGGTTTTTTTGACACTTTCTTCGTGAAATGGTAGGGGTACAATGTACCCCTTACCAATTCACATAGGGGGGGCGGGATCTGGGGGTCACCTTTGTTAAAGGGGTCTTCCAGATTCCGATAAGCCCCCCGCCGGCAGACCCCCACAACCACCGGGCAAGGGTTGTGGGGATGAGGCCCTTGTCCCCATCAACATGGGGACATCCTCCCCATGTTGAGGGCATGTGGCCTGGTACGGTTCAGGAGGGGGGGAGTGCTCTCTCGTCCCCCCCTCTTTCCTGCGGCCTGCCAGGTTGCGTGCTCGGATAAGGGTCTGGTATGGATTTTTGGGGGGACTCCACGCCATTTTTTTTAAAATTTGGGGTGGAGTTCCCCTTAAAATCCATGCCAGATCTGAAGGGCCTGGTATGGATATTTGGGGGAACCGCACGCATTTTTTTTTTAATTTGCGGCGGGGTTCCCCTTAATATCTATACCAGACCTGAAGGGCCTGGTAATTGAATTCTGGGGGACCCCCACGCTTTTTTTTTTTTTTTTTATCAATGACTTTTGTATGTATTGCCGGGAGCCGACAATTCATTAATAGCCGCGAGTGAGTTTTAACCACTTAACGACCGCCCACCGCCGATTTACGTCGGCAGAATAGCACGGACAGGCAGAATCACGTAGATCTACGTGATCGCCTTTGTGCAGTTGGGGGGTCCATCCGGACCCCCCTTCACTGCAGTGAGCGGCCGTTAAGTGTTCGGGAGCGATCAGGCATGAGGGGGCGGCCGCTCGATTCCGCCCCCCCCTCGCGATCGCTCCCGGCCAATGAAATTGCTTCCTCCGCCATGTGATGTAAACACAGGCTGGAGGAAGTGATGTCATCTCCCTCGCCGCGGTCTTTTCGTTCCCGGCGCCGAGGAGTGAAGACAGAGGTTAGTGCTCCAACAGTCCACTGACACGTAGGTACACATAGGCACACAAATCACCCCCCAGTCACCCCCAGATCACCCCCCAGGTCACCCCAAAGCCCCCAATCACAGTGTCACTGATTGCAGTGATCATTTATTTTACTGATCACTGCATTTAGTGTCATCTGTGATTGTAAAAAGTTGCAAGGCAGTTAGGATTAGGCCCCTTTAGGTCCAGGGTAGCCCCCTAACCCCCCCTAATAAAGGTTTAACCCCTTGATCACCCCCCAGGTAACCCTTTCACCCCCTAACTTCAGCGTCACTAAGCGATTGTTTTTCCGATCGCTGTATTCGTGTCGCTGGTGTTTTAGATAGGCAGTTATTTTTTTTTTAGGTTCGCCGCAGGTTTTTATTGGTGTCAGGTACCCCCATATTTAACCTAATAAAGGTTTTAACCCCCTGATTGCCCCTAGTTAACCCTTTCACCAGTGATCACCATATAAAGGTTACGGGTGACGCTGGTTGATTAGTTTGCTTTTTATAGCATCGGGGCACCCGCCGTATATAACCCAATAAAGGTTTAACCCCCCCTGATCGCCCGGCGGGTGAGATCAATTAGGTTTTAGCGCCAGAGAGGGTCTGCGTCGCCCCAGGCAGTGTTAGGTTAGTGCCAGTAACGCTAACACCCACGCGCAAAGCATACACCCCCCTTAGTGGTATAGTATCTGATCAGATCTATACTAGCATCCCCAGCGGTTTAGGGTTCCCAAAAACGCAGTGTTAGCGGGATCAGCCCAGATACCTGCTAGTACCTGCGTTTAGCCCCTCCGCCCAGCCCAGCCCAGCCCAGCCCACCCAAGTGCAGTATCGATCGATCACTGTCACTTACCAAACACAACACACATAACTGCAGCGTTCGCAGAGACAGGCCTGATCCCTGCGATCGCTAACAGTTTTTTTGTAGCGTTTGATATATTTGCTGACGACAGTCAGGTGCTTTTTTTCCTGTGAATCTTACTAGTGTACCCCTAAATTTAGAGCCCAAAATGGCAAGTCGAAGGTACACTAGTAAAGAGGCCTACGAGATTCTGAGCATGACAGATAGTGAAGAGGAGGTCACGTATCTGTCAGATTCAGGCTCAGAATATCTTCCCGTAGAAGACAGTGACGTCAGCGGCCCCACGTCAGATAGCTCTGACGACGAAGTTGAGGTCCCTGCTAAGGTCAGGCGTACCCGATCCCGATCTTCTGAGGTTGTTGAGGAGCAAGAACCGCAGGTCTCTCGTATCATGGAGCAGAGTAGTACTAGCGCCGCTATTCCTTCTGGTGAACTGGCAAGCACCAGCGGCCTAGTACAGCCTGGACGTACATCCAGCACTGCAGTAACACTTGGTGACGTGGCGAGTCCCATAAGTGCAGTTCAAGCTGGCGAGGTGGCAAGCACAAGTAGTGTCCCGCTGCCACCAAGAAGACAAAGGCAGGCCCATCGTGCCCATACTGCCCTTCCTGCAGAATTTGCCTATCCTGATTGGGTCCCCACCACTTCTGCAGAACCCGTACTTCCCCCATTCACTGCCCAACCCGGTATTCAGGTGGAAACAGCTGATTTTATGCCAATCGATTTTTATTCGCTGTTTTTCACGGAAGATCTCTATAGATCTATTGTGGACCAGAGTAATTTATATGCTGGTCAATTTATCGCCGCTAACCCCCAGTTGCCTAAAATTGCCAGAAATTGGAAACCAATTACGGTTTCTGAATTTAAGACCTTTCTGGGCCTTTCCCTCAACATGGGCACACATAAATTTCCGTCATTGCGTGCTTATTGGTCCACGCACCCAATTGACCACATGCCCGTGTTCTCTGCCTCCATGTCCAGGGCACGATACGAGCAGATTTTGCGGTTCATGCACTTCAACGACAATGAACTTTGTCGTCCACGTGGGGACCCTGAATACGACCGGCTCTATAAAATTCGGCCCCTCATAAACCACTTCAACGAACGTTTTGCAGCCTTGTTTACTCCCGATCAAGTTGTCTGCGTTGATGAGTCCCTGATTAAATTTTCTGGCCGCTTGTCTTTCAAGCAGTACCTTCCCAGCAAGCGTGCCAGATACGGGGTCAAGCTCTACAAGTTCTGTGACAGGGCAACAGGCTATGTAGTGAACTTTACGGTTTATGAGGGAAAAGACAGTCAGATTGAGTCGGTCAACTGCCCGGATTACATAGGGAGCGCTGGCAAGATAGTGTGGAACTTGGTGTCACCCTTATTCGGAAAGGGGTACCACTTGTATGTGGACAATTATTACACGAGCGTGCCACTGTTTAGTCACTTGTTTGATCATAAGATTGGAGCATGTGGCACCGTGCGACCTAATCGCCGGGGCTTTCCCCAGCGGCTTGTAGATGCCCGTCTTAGGCTGGGGGAGAGAGCCTGCTTGAAGTGTAATAACTTGCTCGCTATGAAGTGGAGGGACAATAAGAATGTTTTCCTTCTTACCTCCCTTCATGCAGACACGACAGTCCAAATTCCTACGGCGACTGGTGTTGTGGAGAAACCCCTCTGTGTCCACGAATATAACCAAAATATGGGAGGGGTGGACCTCAACGACCAGTTGATGGCGCCGTATCTAATTGACCGTAAGGCGAGACGCTGGTACAAAAAAGTGTCTCTATCATTATTCCAATTGGCTTTGCTGAACGCTCATGTGCTATACAGAGCTTCAGGCGGGACGTTATCTCTTCTAAAATTCCAGAATGAGATAGTCACAGAACTCCTGTATCCAGGCGGTTCTGCACCTCACCATCCCCAACCAAATGCAGTAAGCCGGCTGCATGAGAGGCATTATTCGTATGTCCTCCCGAGTACCCCTACCCAAAGCCACCCCCAAAAAAGATGTCATGTCTGTAGCAAGCGCGGATTTAGGCGTGACACCCGTAGTTTTTGTCCACGCTGTCCTGACAAGCCTGGTCTTTGCCAAGGTGAATGTTTTGAACGCTACCACTCAAAAGTGAAGTTTTAGCGTAGGGTACAGCATTTCACAGACTAGGACACACTTACACAGGGTCTCCCAAGATGCCATTACATTTTGAGAGACCCGAACCATTACAGTTGTAAAGTTACAAAAAAAAGTGTAAAAAAGAAAAAAAAAACGTAAAAAACAAAACACAAAAAAAATATAAAATAAAAAAACCAAAAATAGTTGTCGTTTTATTGTTCTCTCTCTCTCTATTTTCTCTCTATTGTTCTGCTCTTTTTTACTGTATTCTATTCTGCAATGTTTTATCATGCTTGCTTTTCAGGTATGTAATTTTTTGTTTTCAGGTGCGCCATTCAACTGCAGCGCGGAATTATTTATCTTGACAGCAACAGCGTTTGCTCCCACGATACATAAAGCCGTGACTCCAGTGCTGTAGGAGGTGATTTCACCACCACAGTTAAAAAAAAGAGCATATATGCCGAAGCATGGGGGCAGCAGGGGCGGAGGAGCGATTTTGCTCCTAATGCCGCGTACATACGGTCGAAATTCCGACCGTGTGTACGCGGCATAACTTTTTTGCGGGAGGATGCCCCCATGCTTCGGCATATATATATTTTAGGCACAGGTTGCGTTAAAACATTTTTTTATTTTTTACTAGGTTTTGTTTTGGTATTTGCTTTGCAGGTATGGCATGGTAAGGTCTTACTGTTGTACTGTAATGTTACTTTGTTTTAATGTTAACCACCATTTGCTTAGCAGGTACGCCATTCAGTTGCAGCGCGGATCTATTTATCTTGACAGCAACAGCGTTTGCTCCCACGATACATAAAGCCGTGACTCCAACGCTGTAGGAGGTGATTTCACCACCACAGTTAAAAAAAAGAGCATATATGCCGAAGCATGGGGGCAGCAGGGGCGGAGGAGCGATTTTTCTCCTAATGCCGCGTACATACGGTCGAAATTCCGACCGTGTGTACGCGGCATAACTTTTTTGCGGGAGGATGCCCCCATGCTTCGGCATATATATATTTTAGGCACAGGTTGCGTTAAAACATTTTTTTATTTTTTACTAGGTTTTGTTTTGGTATTTGCTTTGCAGGTATGGCATGGTAAGGTCTTACTGTTGTACTGTAATGTTACTTTGTTTTAATGTTAACCACCATTTGCTTAGCAGGTACGCCATTCAGTTGCAGCACGGATCTATTTATCTTGACAGCAACAGCGTTTGCTCCCACGATACATAAAGCCGTGACTCCAACGCTGTAGGAGGTGATTTCACCACCACAGTTAAAAAAAAGAGCATATATGCCGAAGCATGGGGGCAGCAGGGGCGGAGGAGCGATTTTGCTCCTAATGCCGCGTATATACGGTCGAAATTCCAACGGAGGCTTATCCGTGGAAAAGTCCGACCGTGTGTACGCGGCATAACCTTTTATGCCGCGTACATACGGTCGAAATTCCGACGAAGGCTTGACCGTGTGTACGCGGCATAACTTTTTTGCGGGAGGATGCCCCCATGCTTCGGCATATATGCCCATCATTAGAAGTGGGTGGATGAAGGGAGGTATTCTAATGGTGGGCATACCCACCAATCAATCTCTTTTTTCCGTTCAGCCAATAGGCTGTATGAAAAAAAAGATTACAATACATGTCCAACAAGGACCAGCAACGTACTGGTATGTTGCTGGACTTTGAATGTTTATACCAGAATGATGCCTGCGGGTTTAGGTATCATCTTGGTATCATTCTTTTCAGCCAGCAGCCGGCTTTCATGTAAAAGCAATTCTAGCAGATAATTAGCCTCTAGACTGCTTTTACAAGCAGTGGGAGGGAATGTCCCCCCCCCCGGATATAAAAAGCGCCATTGGGAAATTGGGAAAGCATTTTATCACACCGATCTTGGTGTGGTCAGATGCTTTGAGGGCAGAGGAAAGATCTAGGGTCTAACCCCCCAATTTTTTTCAAAAAAAGAGTACCTGTCACTACCTATTGCTATCATAGGGGATATTTACATTCCCTGAGATAACGATAAAAATGGTAAAAAAATAAAATATGGAAGGCACAGTTTAAAAATAAAATAAAAAAGCCAAATAAATAATAAAAAAAAAAAAAAAAAAAAAAAAAGCACCGCTGTCCCCCCCTGCTATTGCGCAAAGGCGAACGCAAGCGTCGGTCTAGCGTCATATGTAAACAGCAATTGCATCATGCATGTGAGGTATCACCGCGAAGGTCAGATCGAGGGCAGTCATTTTAGCAGTAGACCTCCTCTGTAAATCTAACGTGGTAACCTGTAAAGGCTTTTAAATGCTTTTAAAAATGAATGTAGTTTTGTCGCCGCTGCGCGTTTGTGCGCAATTTTAAAGCATGTCGTGTTTGGTATCCATGTACTCGGCCTATGATCATCTTTTTTATTTCATCAAACATTTGGGCAATATAGTGTTTTTTAGTGCATTAAAAATAAAAAAAGTGTGTTTTCCCCCAAAAAATGCGTTTGAAAAATCGCTGCGCAAATACTGTGTGGAAAAAAAAAATGCAACACCCACTATTTTAATCTGTAGGGCCTTTGCTTTAAAAAAATATATAATGTTTGGGGGTTCAACATAATTTTCTTGCAAAAAAAAATTTTCTTTCATGTAAACAAAAAGTGTCAGAAAGGGCTTTGTCTTCAAGTGGTTAGAAGAGTGGATGATGTGTGACATAAGCTTCCTAATGTTGTGCATAAAATGCCAGGACAGTTCAAAACCCCCCCAAATGACCCCATTTTGTAAAGTAGACACCTCAAGCTATTTGCTGAGAGGCATGTTGAGCCCATTGAATATTTTTTTTTTTGTCCCAAGTGATTGAATAATGACCAAAAAAAAAAAAATTTACAAAAAGTTGTCACTAAATTATATATTGCTCAAACATGCCATGGGCATATGTGGAATTACACCCCAAAATACATTCTGTTGCTTCTCCTGAGTACGGGGATACCACATGTGTGGGACTTTTTGGGAGCCTAGTCGCGTACGGGACCCCAAAAACCAAGCACCGCCTTCAGGATTTCTATGGGTGTAAATTTTTGATTTCACTCCTCACTGCCTATCACAGTTTCGGAGGCCATGGAATGCCCAGATGGCACAAACCCCCCCCAAATGACCCCATTTTGGAAAGTAGACACCCCAAGCTATTTGCTGAGAGGTATGTTGAGTATTTTGCAGATCTCGCTTTTTGTCACAAAGTTTTGAAAATGTAAAAAAAGAAAAAAAAAAAGAAAAAAAAATGTCTTTCTTAATTTTCAAAAACAAATGAGAGCTGTAAAATACTCACCATGCCTCTCAGCAAATAGCTTGGGGTGTCTACTTTCCAAAATGGGGTCATTTGTGGGGGTTTTGGGCTATTTTGACATTTTATGGCCTTCAAAACTGTGATAGGTAGTGAGGAGTGAAATCAAAAATTTATGCCCTTAGAAACCTTGAAGGCGGTGCTTGGTTTTTGGGGTCCCGTACGCGGCTAGGCTCCCAAAAAGTCCCACACATGTGGTATCCCCGTACTCAGGAGAAGCAGCAGAATGTATTTTGGGGTGTAATTTCACATATAACCATGGCATGTGTGAGCAATATATCATTTAGTGACAACTTTTTGTACATTTTTTTTTTCTTTTTGTCATTATTCAATCATTTGGGACAAAAAAAAAAAATATTCAATGGGCTCAACATGCCTCTCAGCAAATAGCTTGGGGTGTCTACTTTCCAAAATGGGGTCATTTGGGGGGGTTTTGTGCCATCTTGGCATTTTATGGCCTTCAAAACTGTGATAGGTAGTGAGGAGCGAAATCAAAAATTTATGCCCTTAGAAACCTTGAAGGCGGTGCTTGGTTTTTGGGGTCCCGTACGCGGCTAGGCTCCCAAAAAGTCCCACACATGTGGTATCCCCGTACTCAGGAGAAGCAGCAGAATGTATTTTGGGGTGTAATTTCACATATGCCCATGGCATGTGTGAGCAATATATCATTTAGTGACAACTTTGTGCAAAAAAAAAACAGTTTGTCATATTCCCGCAACCTGTGGCAAAATATAAAATATTCCATGGACTCAACATGCCTCTCAGCAAATAGCTTGGGGTGTCTACTTTCCAAAATGGGGTAATTTGGGGGGGTTTTGTGCTATTTTGGCATTTTATGGCCTTCAAAACTGTGATAGGTAGTGAGGAGTGAAATCAAAAATTTACGCCCTTAGAAATCCTGAAGGCGGTGCTTGGTTTTTGGGGCCCTGTACGCGGCTAGGCTCCCAAAAAGTCCCACACATGTGGTATCCCCGTACTCAGGAAAAGCAGCAGAATGTATTTTGGGGTGCAATTCCACATATAACCATGGCATGTGTGAGCAATATATCATTTAGTGACAACTTTTTGTACATTTTTTTTTTTCTTTTTGTCATTATTCAATCATTTGGGACAAAAAAAAAAAAATATTCAATGGGGTCAACATGCCTCTCAGCAAATAGCTTGGGGTGTCTACTTTCCAAAATGGGGTCATTTGGGGGGGTTTTGTGCCATCTTGGCATTTTATGGCCTTCAAAACTGTGATAGGTAGTGAGGAGTGAAATCAAAAATTTATGCCCTTAGAAACCTTGAAGGCGGTGCTTGGTTTTTGGGGTCCCGTACGCGGCTAGGCTCCCAAAAAGTCCCACACATGTGGTATCCCCGTACTCAGGAGAAGCAGCAGAATGTATTTTGGGGTGTAATTTCACATATGCCCATGGCATGTGTGAGCAATATATCATTTAGTGACAACTTTGTGCAAAAAAAAAAAAGTTTGTCATATTCCCGCAACTTGTGGCAAAATATAAAATATTCCATGGACTGAACATGCCTCTCAGTAAATAGCTTGGGGTGTCTACTTTCCAAAATGGGGTCATTTGGGGGGGTTTTGTGCTATTTTGGCATTTTATGGCCTTCGAAACTGTGATAGGTAGTGAGGAGTGAAATCAAAAATTTGCGCCCTTAGAAATCCTGAAGGCGGTGCTTGGTTTCCGGGGTCCCGTACGTGGCTAGGCTCCTAAAAAGTCCCACACATGTGGTATCCCCGTACTCAGGAGAAGCAGCAGAATGTATTTTGGGGTGCAATTCCACATATAACCATGGCATGTGTGAGCAATATATCATTTAGTGACAACTTTTTGTAATTTTTTTTTTTTTTTTTTTTTTGTCATTATTCAATCACTTGGGACGAAAAAAATAAATATTCAATGGGCTCAACATGCCTCTCAGCAATTTCCTTGGGGTGTCTACTTTCCAAAATGGGGTCATTTGGGGGGGTTTTGTACTGCCCTGCCATTTTAGCACCTCAAGAAATGAGATAGGCAGTCATAAATTTAAAGCTGTGTAAATTTCAGAAAATGTACCCTAGTTTGTAAACGCTATAACTTTTGCGCAAACCAATAAATATACGCTTATTGACATTTTTTTTACTAAAGACATGTGGCTGAATACATTTTGGCCTAAATGTATGACTAAAATTGAGTTTATTCGATTTTTCTTATAACAAAAAGTAGAAAATATCATTTTTTTTCAAAATTTTCGGTCTTTTTCTGTTTATATCGCAAAAAATAAAAATCGCAGAGGCAATCAAATACCATTAAAAGAAAGCTCTATTTGTGGGAAGAAAAGGACGCAAATTTCATTTGGGTACAACATTGCATGTCCGCACAATTTACAGTTAAAGCAGCGCAGTGCCGAATCCCAAAAACAGGCTTGGTCCTAATGGCCCGAAATGGTCCGGGGCTTAAGTGGTTAAATGACTTTTTTTCCTTCAAAAATGACATTTTATGCAGGGACAGTTCTAAGCACGGGAAACATGCACCACTTTACATGCATATCATACACACCCCCTAGGTACGAAATTTAAAGGAATATTTCACTTTTATTGTTTCACTTTAAGCATTATTAAAATCACTGCTCCCGAAAAAACGGCCGTTTTTAAAACTTTTTTGATACATTGTCCCCTGGGGCAGGACCCGGGTCCCCAAACACTTTTTATGACAATAACTTGTATATAAGCCTTTATAATTAGCACTTTCTCCCATAGACTTTTCGAATTTGCCACGAACACCCCAATTTGTTCGCTGTTCGGCGAACGGGCGAACAGGCAATGTTGGAGTCGAACATGAGTTCGACTCGAACTCAAAGCTCATCCCTACTGCTCATGATCTGTTGTTCGTGGTGATACCTCACGTGTGTGGGACAATCACGGTTTGTGTGTGTTCGGGGCTGACGCACACTTTCTCCTTTGCGCGGTAGCACTAAGGGGGGGGGCACTTTATTATTTTTGAAATATTATATCATTTTTTTATTTTTACACCGTAGCTTTAAATTATTACTTTTTTTATCACTTTTATTGCTGTCACAAGGAATTTAAACATCCCTTGTGACAGCAATAGGCACGTAACAGGTACTCTTTATTGAGCGATCTGGGGTCTATAAGACTGCAAATCCCTCCTTTGCACTTGAAAGCATTCAAAACGCCAAGATCTGTGTTTTTGAATACTTTGGATTTTCAAAAACTGGCGCCTTTAGGATGCTAGCAAACCAGAAGTTATGTCATGACATTGCTTCCAGGTTACCATATCCAAGACTGGATCAAAGCCGATTCCGGCTTTGTTCAGTTCTCCAGCCAGCCACGGACATCCCCTCCCGCTGCTTGTAATAACAACCAAGCGGCTGTTTAGCTGCATCGGTTGTTATTATAAAAGAGATGACCGTTGGCTCTAAAAAATGGTACAGCTGCAGGCATCACCCCGGTACAACCACTTGAAGTCAAAAGACGTACAGGTAAGTTATTTGGCGGCAAATGGTTAAACATTAGGTTAGGTGTAAGGGTTAAAGCGCATCTTCGGGAAAAAATTACACTTTATATTTTTTATATTACATAATAGGGATGAGCCAAACACCCACCAGTTCAGTTTGCACCAGAACTTGCGAACAGGCCAAAAATTTGTTCGAACACGCGAACACCGTTAAAGTCTATGGGACACGAACATGAAAAAAATCTAAAGTGATAATTTTAAAGGCTTATATGCATGTTATTGCCATAAAAAGAGTTTGGGGACCCGGGTCCTGCCCCAGGGGACATGTATCAATGCAAAAAAAGTTTTAAAAATGGCAGTTATTTCAGGAGCAGTGACTCTAATAATGCTTAAAGTGAAACAATAAATATTAAATATTCCTTTAAATATCATGCCTGGAGGCTATCCTTAGTATGCTTGTAAAGTAGCGCATCTTTCCCATGTTTAGCACAGTACCACAGCAAAATGAAGGAAAAAAAGTCATTTAAAACTGCTCGCGGCTCTAATGCATTGTCGGATCCTGGCAATATAGATAAAAAATATTGAAAAAACGATTCCCCCCTAGTCCATTACCAGGCCCTTTGGGGTTCCCCTTAACCACTTGCTTACTGGGCACTTAAACCCCCTTCCTGCCCAGGCCAATTTTCAGCTTTCAGCGCTGTCACGATTTGAATGACAATTGCGCAGTCGTGCGTAGTGGCTCCCAAACAAAATTGACGTCCTTTTTTTCCCACAAATAGAGCTTTCTTTTGGTGGTATTTGATCATCTCTGCGGTTTTTATTTTTTGCGCTATAAACAAAAAAAGAGCGACGATTTTGAAAAAAACACAATATTTTTTATTTTTTGCTATAATAATATCCCAATTTTTTTTTAAAAAAAATATTTTTTTCCCTCAGTTTAGTCCGATACGTATTCTTCTACATATTTTTGGTAAAAAAAATTGCAATAAGCGTTTATTGATTGGTTTGCGCAAAAGTTATAGTGTCTACAAAATAGGGCATCGTTTTATTGCATTTTTATTAATATTTTTTTTTTTACTAGTAATGGCGGCGATCAGCGATTTTTATTGTGACTGCGACATTATGGCGGACACATCGGACACTTTTGACACCATTTTGGGACCATTGTCATTTTTACAGCGACCAGTGCTATAAAAATGCACTGGTTACTGTAAAAATGACACTGGCAGGGAAGGGGTTAACACTAGGGGGCGAGGAAGGGGTTAAATGTATTCCCTAGGAGTGATTACTACTGTGTGGGGGAGGGGACTGACTGGGGGAGGTGACCGAGCTGTGTCCCTATGTACAAGGGACACAGCATTGGTCCCTCTCCCTGACAGGACGTGGATCTCTGTGTTTACACACAGAGATCCACATCCCTGCTCTGTGTACACGCCGATCGTGGGTACCTGGCGGACATCGCGGCCGCCAGGCACGCGCATTGGCATCTCAGTGATGCGCCGCGTGCGTGCCGCTCGCGCCGCGCGCGCGCCCCCTAGTGACCAGAATACCCAAGGCCGTATAATGACGGCCTCCCGGATTTCTAGATCCGCATTGAGGCCGTCATTCGTCAATGGCCCAGGTCTCAAGGGGTTAATATCCATACCAGACCCAAAGGGCCTGGTAATGGACTGGGGGGAACCCATGCAGTTTTTTTTCAATGATTTGTATGTATATTGCCGAGATCCGGCAATACATTACACCCGCGAGCAGTTTTAAATGTAATTTTTTCCTTTCCTTGACTCCCTGAGCCATGATTGGCCAAAGGCACCCTGCCTTTGGCCAATCATGGCTCTCACAGCAGAGTGCAGGTCAGGTGCATGCTTTGGCCAATCAGCAGCCATTAATGCACTGCGATCTCGCAGTGCATTGATGGTCTCGCTGTTCATTATGGGGCATTCCGCGGGTGCTCGAATTTCCCACGAACACCCCCCATAATGTAGCCGCATCAGTGCAATTTGAACTCTGGGTGGCATAATTAAATCTCACAGATTATTTCCAGCTGTCTGCTCCATGCACCACCAACCCAAACTGTGTTTGGTTCATAGCATATTTATTTGTCTGAACATGAACATGGGAAATGTCGTTTTGAAGAACTCCCTATGTAAAAGAGGATGTGATGTGAGGAGCAATGCAGAACCAGACAAGAAATTTTACTTTTTACCGTTAGTGACCAATTCAGAGAAAGGTAATGTTTTTTTTTTCATTCATAGTTTTATTAATGTTTTTGCATAAATGGTGTACAAAACATTGGTCATAGATAAAAACACAGGGTAGGCTTTCCAGGAAGAGGCAGTAACCTGCTTTGTCTAAAAAGATTGCTAATTAGGTGGTAAGGCTCTTGTAGATTGGTTTTATGATCTAGTCATCTATTATGGTGTGGGCAAAGAAACAATTGTGGTTACATGTAGGGCCATCTTTTCCATTGGACACGCTGGGCAGTTGCCCGGGGGCCACACTTGCCTGGGGGCCCCACCGGCTGCCCAGCGACCCCAGTAAAAAATGGTGGGAAGCGGCGGGTCAGAACTGTGCATGCGCAGTTTGTGGAAATCGCAGAGAAGATCCGATCCTCCACGAGTGCTGCCTCTGTCTGTCCGCCGATGATGACATTAGCCACACCCGCCAGACTTGAAAAAAAAAAGCAGGAGGAGCTGAGGGTGAATGGACAGAGTAGAGTTGTCAGAGCAGACAGCACAGCAGGCTTGAAGCATAGTGTGGCGGAGTCGGACCCCTGACGGCAGTGCCGGTTTTCGTGAGCCTGTAACCTGCCCAGCCACCAGCCAGTACAGACACAGAGTGCCCTGGTCAGTGTCGTACGGTGAGTGGCTGTCTGGCTGACTGTGCAGCTTGCACAAAGGAACGGGGGGTGGTCTGTTGCTCTGATGTAAGTGGGAACTCTGATGTAAAGAGAAAGCAGTGGACTCTGATATAAGGTGGTCTCTGGTCACCAAAGCCCCCCTTACATCAGCGTTTCCCCTTACATCATGATCTGCAGCGTTCCCCTTTACATAAGAGTTCCCTTTCACTGTAAGGGGAAATCCTGCAGACTCTGATGTAGGAAGAAACTCTGTGCTGGCTGGGTTATAGTAACCTAACCTTCATGTCAATAAAGAAATGTTTTTTTTTTTACTTTTGTTTAACTTGAACACATTGCTAATAGCACAATCTATATGTTTATAGTTTAAATACGGACATTTGCACTGTTTGGCACTGAAAACGGTAATTGTAGGTACCTTTTTGCAGTGGCAGTAAAAAATGTGGTTCTGTCAGTAAATGTCACGATTTTTGTCAGTAAAAAATTCTCGTGCGTGATTGTGTAGACAGGGCCCCAGCGCACCTTATTGCCCGGGGGCCTATAATGCTCTTAAGATGACACTGGTTACATGTCCAGGTGCCAGTCCAGTCCAAATGAAAATATCACAAAGAGAGAAGGTAGAGCTGTTGGGAGGAATGGGGACAGTAGGGAAAGTCTCCATCCACTCCAATCCAGGTGCTTTCCCCAGGTAATACGAGGAGGAAGAGCCCCATAGGGTATAAGATTGTCCAGTAAGGTGAATAGTATCTTAGGTAGTGTTTGTGAATTGTTTGTACTGTTTAGAGTAGCAGAACCAAGGAACCCGGGTAGCTCATAAAATGTCATCTCAATTTTGAGAGACATGGAGAGGTCTTTCAGGTCAAAGATGAAATTTAAATCTTTACACCAGTATTAGACAGTGGGGTGTAAGGATGTTTCCCAAAAAATATAAAAAAAATTGTGATGGTATTTTTGAAAGGGAGTCAGGTATGGTAGGGGATAATTTTGGAAATGGGAGAAGTTCACTGTGGTAAAGAATGGGTAAGGAGAAAAACAGGAGCCTGGAGATAAAATTTAAGGTTAAACTATACCTAAAGCCAAAAGTGCTATATTTGTTTTTTGGATGGAAAATCCAAAATATTATTGTGGTCACCAGAACAGAAGTTGAGGGGAACACTGGTTACTGTGAAAATTGTCTAAGAACGGATTTCCTCCCACTTGGGAAAGCTTTCCTTTAATTCCTTTTGTGACTTCTTGACAGTAGGGATTTAGGGATGAGCCGAACACCCCCGGTTCGGTTCGCATCAAGAACATGCGAACGAACAGATAGTTTGCGCGAACCTTCGAACCCCGTTAAAGTCTATGGGACTCGAACATGAGAAATCAAAAGTGCGAATTTTAAAGGCTAATATGCAAGTTATTGTAATAAAAAAGGGTTTGGGGACACGGGTCCTGCCCCAGGGTACATGTATCAATGCAAAAAACTGTTTTAAAAAATGACGTTTTTTCAGGAGCAGTGATTTTAATGATGCTTAAAGTGAAAAAATAAAAGTGAAATATTCCTTTAAATATCATGCCTGGGGGTGTCTATAGTATGCCTGTAAAGTGGCGTGTGTTTCCCGTGTTTATAACTGTCCCTGCACAAAATTTCTAAAGGAATAAAAGTCATTTAAAACTGCTTGCGGCTTTAATGTAATGTCTGGTCCCGGCAATATGGATGAAAATCATTGAGAAAAATTGCATGGGTACCCCCCTCCCCCCCAGCCCATTACCAGGCCCTTTGGGTCTTGTATGGATATTAAGGGGAACCCCTCACCCAAATTAAAAAAAGGAAAGGCGTGGGGCCCCCAGGCCCTATATACTCTGAACAGCAGTATACAGGCGGTGCAAACAAGACAGGGACTGTAGGTTTGTTCTTAAAGCGGAGCTCCACCCTAAAGTGGAACTTCCGCTCATCGGATTCCTCCCCCCCTCCAGTGCCACAATTGGCACCTTTCGGGGGGGGAGGGGGGACAGGATACCTGACAAAGACAGGTATCCTTACCCACGTACTGGATTCCGGCCGCAGCGGTGAAGTCGCGCAAGGCTCCCTCCTCCTCCTCCCCTGGCCGCTGGGCTAATAGGAGAGAGGAGCGGGGCTTCGCGCATGCGCAGTAGGGTTCCCGGCGAGAAGCCGAAAGTCTTCACTGCCGGGTTCCCTTACCCGCAATGGCGACGGAAGCACCGACAGCTGATGTGAAACATCAACTGCGGTGCCGACATCGAGGGACACCAGGACAGGTAAGTCTCCATTTATTAAAAGCCAGCAGCTGCAGTATGTGTAGCTGCTGGCTTTTAATTATAATTTTTTTGCCCGTGGTTGCCTGGAACACCCCTTTAAGTAGAATCTGTTTTTAATTTTGAACTGGTACATTTTTAAAGTGTAGCTCCAGCCAAAAAATCTATTTTTAAGCTTTTTGGAAAACATGGGGAAGGGTTATCACCTCTGTAACATTTGTTTTGCTGTCTGTGCACCTGTTCAGAAGATTTCACCTCACTTTCTGTCCCAATGACAATTGGATTTAGAAAATGTGGGTTTTTTAGGGAAACAAGGATTGGTGATAAAGCATCAGTGGAGAGGAGACACTGTTTTCCCATATTAACTCTTACAGGAGAGAATTTCCCTTCCTAGAAGTAGATTTCCTCTCACTTCCTGTTGTCGCCCTCCGTTTGTAAGTAGGAGTCGTTTGAAAGCCGGATGTTTGAAAGTAGAGGCCTGCCCTATGTACTCTGCAGAAATTTGGGCCTTAGTTGTTGGTGTTGCCACAACACTGTAAGCCCTCACGGTTACTCTTGGTGGGCGCTGGAACGCCCTGCTGTGAACTATTATATCAAGAATTGTAATTACATGCCATTGTTGAACAGTGGCAGAAAAATTGGGCCTTTGGTGGTGGTGGTGGTGTTGCCACAACAATGTAAGGCCTCACAGTTACTCTTGGTGGGAGCAGGAATGGGCCCTGCTGTGAAATATTAGATCAAGAATTATAATTACATGCCCCTGTTAAACAGGGGCAGAAAAATTGGGCTTTAGGCACTGGTGCTGGTGCCACAACACTGCAACCCCTCACAGATACTCTAGTTGGAGCGCAGGAATGAGCCCTGCTGCAAAAAGTATTGCAGCAAAAATTGTAATTACACGCCCCTGTTAAACCGGGGCAGAAAAAATGGGCCTTAGGCACTGGTGCCACAACACTGCAACCCCTCACAGATACTCTAGTTGGAGCACAGGAATGGGCCCTGCTGCAAAGTATTGCAGTAAAAATTTTAATTACACGCCCCTGTTAAACAGAGGCAGAAAAATTGGGCCTTAGCCACTGGTGGCGGTGCCCAGAACCAAAAATGTTCTTACAAGCTATCAACATGAAC
Source organism: Rana muscosa (assembly GCA_029206835.1). Classification (NCBI taxonomy): domain Eukaryota; kingdom Metazoa; phylum Chordata; class Amphibia; order Anura; family Ranidae; genus Rana; species Rana muscosa. The sequence continues at coordinate 77,880,308 of CM055127.1, forward strand.
ATTGAGGAGGAAGAGGATAGTCACTCAGCATAACAGGATAGTCACTCAGCATCAGCATAGAATTATTCAGTTACATCAGCATCAGGTGCTTGGTAGCTGGTGATCCAAGACTGATTCATTTTTATGAAGGTCAGCCGATCGACCGAGTCAGTGGACAGGCGCACCCTGTAATCGGTTACAAAGCCTCCAGCAGCACTGAATGTGCGTTCCAAAAGAACTCTGGATGCAGGACAGGCCAGTAGCTCAATTGCATACCGTGCAAGCTCTGGCCAGTGATCCATCCTCAAGACCCAGTAACCCAGAGGATTTTCGGTGGGAAAGGTGTCCACGTTTGATCTTGCCCCTAGGTATTCCTGCACCATGTGAATCAGACGCTGGCGATGGTTGCTGGAACCAATCATACCTTGGGGCTGCGGACTAAAAAATTGTCTGAAAGCATCGGTCAGACGGCCACCTTCTCCACCGCTCCTTCTGTGACTGACCGAAGGCTCAGCAACACGTTGTCCAGGACCAGGAATTTGTAACCTCCCAGGCTCTGGAAACGCGTTGCACAAACCTTTCTGCAAGGCCTCCCGAAGATGTTTCATCCTCTGCTCCCTCTGTGACGGCTGGATAAGGTCCGCAACCTTACCCTTGTAACATGGATCAAGGAGGGTTGCCAGCCAGTAATGATCCCTCTCCTTGATACCATGAATACGAGGATCCTTTCACAGGCTTTGCAGGATCGGGGAGGCCATGCAGTGTAGGTTTGCTGAGGCATTCAGTCCGGAGTCCTCTGGGTCACTACGGACGACATGATACGCAGCCACCTTCTCCCAGTCACGTACAAGTCCATGGGTTTCTTCGGACTGTAAATGATACCCTGAAGACTGCTGCTGATGCTGAGTGCTAGGCTCCACCTCCATGCTGACACAATCCTCCTGCTTCTCCTCCTCCTCCTCCTCTTCTTGTGTGATCAGCGGGCCAGCAGGAACACTGTCTGGATAAAGGGGGCCTTGAGAGGTAAGGAAGTCCTCCTCTTCCTCCCTCTGTTTTGCCTCAAGTGCCCTATTCATTATTCCACGCAGCGTGTGCTCCAACAGGTGGACAAGAGGGACAGTGTCACTGATGCATGAACTGTCACTGCTCACCATCCTCGTGGCCTCCTCAAATGGTGACAGGACAGTGCATGCATCCCTAAATAATGACCCACTGGCATGGCAAAAAAATCTAAGCTCCCCTGACCCTGTCCTGGTGCCATAGTTGCACAGGTACTCATTGATGGCACTCTGCTGCGTGTGCAGCCGCTGCAGCATGGCCAACGTTGAGTTCCACCTGGTGGGCATGTCACAGATTAGGCAGTTCTTGGGCAGGTTGTATTCCTTTTGGAGGTCAGCCAGCCGAGCACTGGCATTATATGAAATGCACACAGACTTTCCTGGCCTGCCTCAGGACATCCTGTAAGCCCAGGTACCTGCCCAAGAACTGCTGCACGACTAAGTTATGGATGTGAGCCAAACAGGGCACATAGGTCAGCTGTCCCTGTCAGAGGGCAGAGAGGAGGTTGGTGCCATTGTTGCAAACCACCATTCCTGGCTTAAGCTGGCGTGGCGTCAACCACCTCTGAGCCTGCCCTTGCAGAGCTGACAGAATCTCTGCCCCAGTGTGGCTCCTGTGCCCCAAGCACACCAGCTCAAGCACCACATGGCATCTTTTTGCCTGCATACTGGCATAGCCCCTTGAACGCCTACGGAGCACCACTGGTTACGAGGACAAATCAGCACAGGAAGAGGCCCTGGAGGAAGAAGAAGAGGAGGCGGTGGAGGAGAGAGGTGTGTCAGAATCACCACTAGTAACATTTTGGAGGCGTGATGGACAACCTCCAACACTACTGCACCCTGTCCTGCATCCTTCCCAGCTGCCAGCAGAGTCACCCAATGCACCATGAAAGATAGGTAACGTCCCTGTCCATGCCTGGCGTTTGGGAACCTGCCACTGAGGTACCGCACATTACACAAACTCACAGAAAGGGGGCAGAGTCTACCAACTGAAAAGGCAGCAGTTGAAGTGCTAGCAATTTAGCCAAGCTAGCATTCAACTGCTGGGCATGTGGATGGCTAGGAGCTAACTTCTTTTGGCGGTGCAGCAGCTGGGGCAGGGAGATTTGCCTGGCACAATCGGACGTTGGTGTACCGATAGCAGATTGCCCGCAAGTACTTGACAGTGACACACCTAATTCTACACTCTCATTCCTCTCAGCGCAGGTTTCTGAGAGGACTGAAGGTATAGTGGGGCTGGAGATCCCAGCTGATGAGGACCAAGGAGAGGTCCGCTTTGTTCTTTGGTGTGGGTCTTTTATGTACACTTGCCAACGGACTGTATGGCAGGTCGACATATGTCTGGTCAAGCATGTGGTGCCCAAGCGGCTGATGTTTTGGCCACGCGAGATACGCTTCAGACATATGTTGCAAATAGCAACAGTGCGATCTGCAGCACATGTCTCAGAAAAGGCCCACACCAAAGAACTTTTGGAATAACGCGCAGAGAGAGCAGCGCCTGCACATGCGGAACTCTGCGTTGTGATGCAGTCGGTTGGCTGCCCTTAAGCTGGCCCCTGGAGGGCATCCTGTCTCGTTGGAGATGTGCCTCCTCCTCCTCCTCTCTCCTATCAGGTACCCACATAGAGTAAGTGCCCTCATCATCCCCTCCCTCCTCGTTACTGGAGCAAACCTGGCAGTATGCTACAGCTGGGGGAACATGACTGCCAGTTTGCTGTCCTTCTTGGGCACCCCCTCTCTCTGGGCTCACGTTACTGCCTTCCTCAAGCTGGGTACCATCATCGGAGCCTTCAAAACGCTGTTCATCCTCCAGCAGCATGTACCCAACACTGTGGTCAAACAGTTTGGGGGACTCCTCAGGACATGGTGGGGCTAGGGAAGGAGTGACTGATGCCCCTGAGCTGAGGGAAGAGGCCGCTTTGGCAGCTGCTTTGGCAGACAAAGTACTCTGAGCCTGGGTGAGAGAGGATGAGGAGGATGAGGATGGCTTGGTCATCCACTCTACCAACTCTTCGGCATGTTGTGGCTCAAAACGGCCAGCTGCTGAAAAAAAAGGCAAGCTTGCCCCATGGCCACATGCTGATGAAGATGCAACGTGTCCGCGACCAGCACTGTTGCCTCTAGACACAGAGCCTGCTTGCCCTCTTTTATTGGCCTGTGAGTGTCTGCCTCTCCTTGTTGGCCTTCCAGACATACTGTATTTGATGTATTGGAATAGGTACACAAGGAATTGTCGGCAGTCAGCTTTAGCTGCACACTGTGCCCAGTATACAGTACACTGACTTAATATACTGCAGGTTAGCTCAATCAACTGCCTGTATTATTAGTAATAGAAAAGGAATAGTCTGCAGTCAGCTTTACGTGCACACTGTGGCCAGTATACAGTACACTGACCTAATATACTGCAGGTTAGCACAATCAACTGCCTGCCTGTATTATTAGTAGGAATAGAATAACAAGAACGCTCTGCAATGAGATCTAGCTAAACTGTATACAGTATATACAGTGCAATGCATATATATACTAAATATACTGGAATACTGGATCTAACTAGCTCAATCAATTGCCTGCTCAATCTAGCTATTGCTAACTGAAATAAAGCCACAATCTCTCTCTCTCTCTCTCTCTGTCCCTCTCTGAACGCCGGAACACACTACACAAGGTCGACACGCAGGCGGCCTTATATAGTGTGGGGCGTGTACTTAGTCCCCCTGAGCCATGATTGGCCAAAGGCACCCTGCCTTTGGCCAATTATGGCTCTCTGTGCTGACGGCGCTGTGATTGGCCAAAGCATGCGGGTCATAGTGCATGCTTGGCCAATCATCAGCCAGCAATGCACTGCGATGACGCAGTGCATTATGGGTCATGACGCGCAACTCGAATTTTGCGCAAACAGCCCATAATGTTCGATCTTCTTCGAACGAGTGAACCGCCAATGTTCGAGTCGAAGCTCATCCCTACTTGACAGTATGTGGAGTGGAACCCAATGGAACCCAGATGGTAAAAAATAAAAAAATCAAGTTAGGTTTTTAATTGAGGTCAAGATGAGTTGCTAAATGTTAGGGTCAGTTTTAGGGATTAGGTTGCATAGTTAAGAAAAGGTTTTGGGCAGGACCGTTTCTAAGGCAGGGCAAATGGGCAGCTGCCCTGGGCCCCATTATTGTTGTGGGGCCCAAAGCAGCTGCCTCATACTTGCCAACGATCCCAGTTTAAATTCCCTTATCCCTTGAAGTTTTAGTCCCATGCTGTGTCCCGATATCTCAGTGTAAAGTTCTGTTGCTGCTGCCCAGCTCTGCCCTATTGCCATGTACAGATGTCTCACCTACAGAAACTGTGTTTACATGTAAATAACCTGCATTGATATGTAAATAGTAGTAGTAGTGGCATTGCGGGGCGTTCGCGACAAATTCGAGTGGCGCGTCACGCTCCATAATGCACCGCGACATCGCAGTGCATTGCTATCTGATGATTGGCCAAGCATGCACTATGACCCACATACTTTGGGAAATCACAGCGCCATCAGCAAAGAGAGCCATAATTGGCCAAAGGCCTTTGGCCAATTATGGCTCAGGGGGTTAAGTCCACGCCCCACACTATATAAGGCCGCCTGCACATCAGCCCTGTGTAGTGTGTTGCTGACGTTGACCGAGAGAGAGTGTCATTTAGATTGAGCAGGCAGGCAGATTATCCAGTGAGCTGCAGTGTATTTAGTATATATATATATATATACATGTTCTCCCCACTGTATACAAGCCTGGATGTATAAGTATTTGATACACTGCTGATTTTGCAGGTTTTCCTACTTACAAAGCATGTAGAGGTCTGTCATTTTTATCATAGGTACTCTTCAACTGTGAGAGATGGAATCTAAAACAAAAATCCAGAAAATCACATTGTATGATTTATAAGTAATTCATTTGCATTTTATTGCATGACATGAGTATTTGATACATCAGAAAAGCAGAACCTAATATTTGGTATAGAAACCTTTGTTTGCAATTACAGAGATCATATGTTTCCTGTAGTTCTTGACCAGGTTTGAACACACTGCAGCAGGGATTTTGGCCCACTTCTCCATACAGAGCTTCTCCAGATCCTTCAGGTTTCGGGGCTGTCGCTGGGCAATATGGACTTTCAGCTCCCTCCAAAGATTTTCTATTGGGTTCAGGTCTGGAGACTGGCTAGGCCACTTCAGGACCTTGAGATGCTTCTTACGGAGCCACTCCTTAGTTTCCCTGGCTGTGTGTTTTGGGTTGTTGTCATGCTGGAAGGCCCAGCCACGACCCATCTTCAATGCTCTTACTGAGGGAAGGAGGTTGTTGGCCAAGATACATGGCCCCATCCATCCTCCCCTCAATATGATGCAGTCATCCTGTCCCCTTTGCAGAAAAGCATCCCCAAAGAATGATGTTTACACCTCCATGCTTCATGGTTGGGATGGTGTTCTTGGGGTTGTACTCATCCTTCTTCTTCCTCCAAACAAGGCGATTGGAGTTTAGACCAAAAAGCTCTATTTTTGTCTCATCAGACCACATGACCTTCTCCCATTCCTCCTCTGGATCATCCAGATGGTCATTGGCAAACTTCAGACCGGCCTGGACATGCGCTGGCTTGAGCAGGGGGACCTGGTGTCAGTGTAGATTAGGGATGAGCCCGATGTTCGTAAGTACGTAAGAATGTAAGTACGAATCGGGTGTTCGCCGAATAGCGATCAATTTGCGATGTTCGCTGCAACTTCGAAAGCCACGGAACACACTTTAGAAGTCTATGGGAGAAATCAAAAATGCTAATTTTAAAGGCTTACGGTATATGCATGGTATTGTCATAAAAAGTGTTTGGGGACCTGGGTCCTGCCCCAGGGGACATGTATCAATGCAAATAAAGTTTTAAAAACTGACGTTTTTATGGGAGCAGTGATTTTTATAATGCTTAAAGTGAAACAATAAAAATGAAATATTCCTTTAAATTTCATAACTGGGGGGTGTCTATAGTATGCCTGTAAAGTGGCACATTTTTCCCATGTTTATAACAGTCCCTGCAGCAAAATGACATTTATAAAGGAAAAAAAAGTAATTTAAAACTGATCGCGGCTGTAATAAATTGTCGGGTCCCAGCAATACAGATTAAATTAATTGAAAAAAAAAACGGCATGCGTTCCCCCCAGTCCATTACCAGGCCCTTTGGGCCTGGTAATGGACTGGGGGGAACCCATGCCGTTTTTTTCAATGAGTTTTATCTGTATTGCCGGGACCCGACAATTCATTACAGCCGCGATCAGTTTTAAATTACTTTTTTTCTTTTAGAAAGGACATTTTGCTGCAGGGACACGGGGAAAATGCTCTACTTTACACGCATACTATAGACAACCCCCAGGTACGAAATTTAAAGGAATATATATACTTTTTTTGACAATACCATGCATATAAGCCTTTAAAATTAGCACTTTTGATTTTTCCTGTTCATGTCCCATAGACTTTAACGGTGTTTGCGCGTTCAAACAAATTTTTTGCCTGTTCGCAAGTTCTGGTGCGAACCAAACCGAGGGGTGTTCGGCTCATCCTTTTTTTTTTTTATTTGTATTTTCTTTATTGATTTACTTCAACGTTATAAATAACAGTGTACATACATATGCGTAAATGATTTTCATAACTTAGAATGACATGATATTAACAATAACACGCGTTAATACATTTAACACATTTTCCATTTTATTAGACCTTTTGCCCGTCCCTCCCCCCTCCCCCCAACTCCCTAATTTCTCATATTAGGGTTTCTATCTTCTTTTCTTTCCTTTTTCCACACATTATTTATTTTATTTTTATTTATTTTTTTATTATTTTATTACTTTTTGCTACATTACTTCTATTTTTACAAAGGTTTCCACACTTTTTCAAACTCTCTAATGTTCCTTCTCTTAGTGTAAGCTACTATCTCCTTCCATATTGTTTCCGTGACTACATTAACCCAGTCTTTTACCAAAGGTGGGCTCTCTGCTTGCGATCTTTGCGCAATGAATTTTCTTGCGTGGAAGAGACACCTGAGCACTGCTTTTATTGTACTAGCCTCCCTGCTTATTCCCTCCCCTATTCCCAAGATACACAGTCTAGGTTCCGTTTCTAATGTTATTTTATATATCCTATTTATGATATTAAGGACCTCTGACCAATATCTGAATAACTTTGGGCACCTCCATATCATATGCATCAAGTCCCCCGTACCCTGGCACCTGGGGCACCCTGCATCTATCCTCCACCCAAACCTAAACAGCCTTTTTGGGGTATAGTGGGTTCTATGTAGGAGCATCAGAAATGAAAACTTCTGCGCGGGCGAAATTGTTACCATGTGTCCCCTCTCTAATATCTTCTTCCATTGCCCCTCTGATATGGGCCCTAGGTCTTCCTCCCATTTACCTTTACTTTTGAGAAGTTCGGGACCCTCAATACTTCCTTTACATATATGTGGGTAGATTTCGGAAATAAAGCCCCCAGTCCCACTCTGATTATCCAATCTCTGGAGAATAGGAGATTTACACCAGACTGGCCCAAACCTGTCAAACTGAACGTTTAAAGCGTGTCTAATTTCAGATATCTATAAAATTTATATCTAGGAACATCATATTCCTCTCTCAGTGCAGTGAACGTTTTTATGGTTCTTCCCTCATACAACTGGGCTAGCCTAACTATCCCCTTTACTTCCCATTCCTTGATCTATCCCACCGCCTACAACTCCTGAAGATTCCTATTGTCCCAAAGAGGCGCGTATTCTGTCACTCCACCTTGTCCCCCTATTGCTTTTACTGCTTTCCATACCTTTGCAGCCATCTTAACAGTGGGGGATTTATTGAAAATTAATTGGCCCCCAACACCTCCACCACTGTTTTATGGGGTGCTCCCACTATCATTAGTCCCCCATTTATATCTCCTCTTGGCTCAGATCTCCCTCCTATATGCTGCAATTGTGCTGCCAAAAAAGTAGGACCGTGGGTGTGGCACCGCCATACCTCCCTCCCTTGTTGATAGCTGTAGGGTTTGTAACCTTATCCTAGACTGACCTCCTTTCCATATTAGTTCTCTAAATAATGTATCGATTTTCCTGAACCATTTCTTATGTATCCATATTGGCGTATTATGCAATAAATACAATAACTGTGGCATCCACAGCATTTTAATCAGATTGCATATTCCTGCAACTGATAATGGAAGACGCCGCCATATTTGGATTTTATTTTAAAATTTAGACAGGAGAGGAATTATGTTATTATTAATGTATTTATTAGGATCAGTCATTATATATATTCCCAGGTATTTCATTGTATCGACTATTTCCAACTGAGGGGTTTCTACTGAGGTTTGGTTTACCATAGGATCCACCGGCATCAGAGCTGATTTCTCCCATATTACAATCAATCCTGAGAGTCTTCCAAATTCCCTAAAAATACTCATTGCCTGCTTGAGCGAGTGATCTGTGTCCCCAAGAAAAAGGAGAACATCACCCGAATAAAGTGCAATTCTCTCCTCCCCGGTTGGTCTCACAAATCTCTCCATTTTTGTATTTACTCTGATTGCAGTTGCCAAAGGCTCCATTTCTAGTGCAAAAAGCAGGGGGGACAATGGGCACCCCTGCCTAGTGCCTCTCTCTAATTGAATCTTATCTGAATAATCATTGTTAACTCTAATTTTTGCGCTGGGCTCCCTATACAATATTTTTATCCATCTAATAAACACTGGGTCAAAGCCAAATGCTCCTAAAACGTGCCAGATATACCCCCACTCCAGGCTATCAAAGGCCTTAACCACTGCTCTTGTGCCAATATTCTCTGTTGGTGTTTGTAAGTTAAGAAATACCCTCCTGATATTCATTCTAGTTGATCTACTGGGAATAAACCCAGTTTGATCCTGATGTATAAGCCTTGCGATAATTTTATTTAGCCTAGCTGCCATTATTTTGGCTAAAAGATGTGGTTTCTAACGGGTCTTTCCCCTCTTTGTGCAGAACTATGATTGTTGCTTCTGTCATTGATGTAGGCAGTTTCCCATCTTCCCTTGCCCAATTCAACACTTTAAGTAGTTCTGGAAGTAACACTTTTCCATAGTATTTGTAGGTTCTACAGGGAGACCGTCGGGTCCGGGCGATTTCTGGTTAGCCATCTCTACAACTGCTAACTGTATTTCTTCAAGAGTTATCGGGGCCTCCATTCCCTCTTTCTTTGCTTCCGTGAGAGTCGGTATTTTTATGTTCCTATAGAAAGTTTCCAATTCCTCCTCTCTCGCTGCCCCCTGCGACTTATATGAATTATCATAATATTCTCTAAATGTATCTGTAATCACTGACACCCTAGTTGAGATCTCTCCACTCGATGTCCTTATCGCAGGTACTGCGGAGGGGGAGGATTAGTTCTCACCAGATGTGCTAACATTCTTCCAACGTTTTCTCCTTCCCCAAATGCAACTTGCTTCTGGAATAATCTCTTATTCTCAGATTTTTTTGTCATTACTACTTTATATTCCTGTTGCTTATTCAACCATGTGCTTTGTTTCTCTGGTGTTGGATTTTCAACATATTCCTTCTCCGCATTCACCAGTTCCTTCCCGATCCTATTCTCACACTCTCGTGATACCTTTTTAATTTCAGCCACTTGTTGAATGCATATACCCCTGAGGAATGCCTTCAATGTATCCCACATTACTCCCCTTGTGACAGTTCCTTCATTAAATTCTATAAACGCTTTTAATTTGGATAATATCTCCTCTGGGTTCCTAATTACTTCAAACCATAGAGGGTTCATCTTCCATACTCTATTAGATCTATCCCCTTCTAAGTTTACCGAAACCGTCACTAATGAATGATCTGACACCCCTCTGGGCTGATATACTATATCCTTTATTATCTGGGATGCTTCCACATTACCCAGAACTAAATCTATCCTAGAGAGTGTGGAATAGGAGCTGGAAAAAAATAGTAATGTAATGTAATGTAACACATCAGGATTCCTGAATCTCCACATATGAAACAACCCAGTTTCCTGTAAGATCTGATACAGCCGACTCTTTGAGCCTTTCTGCTCTCTTCCCACTGGAAACCTATCCCATTTTTTATTTATAACCTCATTATAGTCCCCCACTGCTATAACTGGTATCCCAGTTTTATCCAACATAAACTCCACTAATTTATACATAACTTCCAATTTAAAGGGAGGGGGGATATAAATATTGGCAAGAACATATTCTCTATTTTCTATTGCACAATGGAGAAATATATAACGCTCCTCTTCATCAATACTGATCTGCCTACAGGTGAACACCACCCCCCTCTTAACTACTTAAGCCCCGGACCATTTGGTAGCTAGAGGACCAGAGGTGATTTCAGAATTTTGCACTGTGCTGCTTTAACTGTAAATTGTGCGGACATGCAATGTTGTACCCAAACGGAATTTGCGTCCTTTTCTTCCCACAAATAGAGCTTTCTTTTAATGGTATTTGATTGCCTCTGCGATTTTTATTTTTTGCGATATAAACGGAAATAGACCGAAAATTTTGAAAAAAAATGATATTTTCTACTTTTTGTTATAAGAAAAATCGAATAAACTCAATTTTAGTCATACATTTAGGTCAAAATGTATTCAGCCACATGTCTTTAGTAAAAAAAATGTCAATAAGCGTATATTTATTGGTTTGCGCAAAAGTTATAGCGTCTACAAACTAGGGTACATTTTCTGGAATTTACACAGCTTTTAGTTTATGACTGCCTATCTCATTTCTTGAGGTGCTAAAATGGCAGGGCAGTACAAAACCCCCCCAAATGACCCCATTTTGGAAAGTAGACATCCCAAGGAAATTGCTGAGAGGCATCTTGAGCCCATTGAATATTTTTTTTTTTGTCTCAAGTGATTGAATAATGACCAAAAAAAAAAAAAATTACAAAAAGTTGTCACTAAATGATATATTGCTCACGCATGCCATGGTTATATGTGGAATTGCACCCCAAAATACATTTTGCTGCTTCTCCTGAGTACGGGGATACTACATGTGTGGGACTTTTTGGGAGCCTATCCGCGTACGGGCCCCCGGAAACCAAGCACCGCCTTCAGGATTTCTAAGGGCGCAAATTTTTTATTTCACTCCTCACTACCTATCACAGTTTTGAAGGCCATAAAATGCCAAAATAGCACAACCCCCCCCCCCCCCCAAATGACCCCATTTTAGAAAGTAGACACCCCAAGGAAATTGCTGAAAGGCCTGTTGAGCCCATTGAATTTTTTTTTTTGTCCCAAGTGATTGAATAATGACAAAAAAAAAAAATGACAAAAAAGTTGTCACTAAATGATATATTGCTCACACATGCCATGGTTATATGTGGAATTACACCCCAAAATACATTTTGCTGCTTCTCCTAAGTACGGGAATACCACATGTGTGGGACTTTTTAGGAGCCTAGCCGCGTACGGGACCCCGAAAACCAAGCACCGCCTTCAGGATTTCTAGGCACAAATTTTTGATTTCACTCCTCACTACCTATCACAGTTTCGAAGGCCATAAAATGCCAAAATAGCACAAAACCCCCCCAAATGACCCCATTTTGGAAAGTAGACACCCTAAGCTATTTGCTGAGAGGAATGTTGAGTATTTTACAGCTCTCATTTGTTTTTGAAAATGAAGAAAGAAAAAAATATATATATTTATTTATTTTTTTAATTTTCAAAACTTTGTGACAAAAAGCGAGATCTGCAAAATACTCACAATACCTCTCAGCAAATAGCTTGGGGTTTCTACTTTCCAAAATGGGGTCATTTGGGGGGGGGTTTTGTGCCAACTGGGCATTCCATGGCCTCCGAAACTGTGATAGGCAGTGAGAAGTGAAATCAAAAATTTACACCCTTAGAAAGCCTGAAGGCGGTGCTTGGTTTTTGGGGTCCCGTACGTGGCTAGGCTCCTAAAAAGTCTCACACATGTGGTATCCCCATACTCATGAGAAGCAGCAGAATGTATTTTGGGGTGTAATTCCACATATGCCCACGGCATGTTTGAGCAATATATCATTTAGTGACAACATTGTGCAAAAAAAAAAAAAAAATTGTCTTTTTTCCGCAACTTGTGTCAACATATAAAATATTCCATGGACTCGACATGCCTCTCAGTATATAGCTTGGGGTGTCTACTTTCCAAAATGGGGTCATTTGGGGGTTTTTGAACTGTTCTGGCATCTTATACACAACATTAGGAAGCTTACATCCACTCTTCTAACCACTTGAAGACAAAGCCCTTTTTGACACTTTTTGTTTACATGAAAACATATTTTTTTTTGCAGGAAAATTATGTTGAACCCCCAAACATTATATATATTTTTAAAGCAAAGGCCCTACAGAATAAAATGGTGGGTGTTGCATTTTTTTTTTCTACACAGTATTTGCGCAGCGATTTTTCAAACGCATTTTTTGGGGAAAAAATACACTTTTTTTAATTTTAATGCACTAAAACACACTATATTTCCCAAATGTTTGATGAAATAAAAAAGATGATCTTAGGCCGAGTACATAGATACCAAACACGACATGCTTTAAAATTTCGCACAAACGCGCATTGGCGACAAACTACATACATTTTTAAAAGCCTTTAAAAGCCTTTACAGGTTACCCCGTTAGATTTACAGAGGAGGTCTACTGCTAAAATTACTGCCCTCGATCTGACCTTCGCGGTGATACCTCACATGCATGGTGCAATTGCTGTTTACATATGACGCCAGACCGACACTTGCGTTCGCCATTGGGCAAGAGCAGGGCAGGACAGGGGTGCTTTTTTTTTTTTTTTTTTTTTTTTTTTTATTATTATTAATTTTGCTTTTTTTTTTTTTTTTTTTAAATTGTTCCTTCCATATTTTTTTTTTTTATCATTTTTATTGTTATCTCAGGGAATGTAAATATCCCCTATGATAGCAATAGGTAGTGACAGGTACTCTTTTTTGAAAAAACTGGGGTCTTCTAGACCCTAGATCTTTCCTCTGCCCTCAAAGCATCTGACCACACCAAGATCGGTGTGATAAAATGCTTTCCCAATTTCCCAATGGCGCTTTTTATATCCGGGGGGGGGCATTCCATCCCACTGCTTGTAAAAGCAGTCCAGAGGCTAATTAGCCACTAGGATTGCTTTTACATGAAAGCCGGCCGCTGGCTAAAAAAAATGATACCAAGATGATACCTAAACTCGCAGGCATCATTCTGGTATAAACATTCAAAGTCCAGCAACATACCAGTACGTTGCTGGTCCTTGTTGGACATGTATTGTAATCTTTTTTTTTCATGCAGCCAGTTGGCTGAACAAAAAAAGAGATTGATCGGTGGGTATGCCCACCATTAGAATACCGCCCTTCATCCACCCACTTCTAATGATGTGCATACATGCACCATTTATATATGCCGAAGCATGGGGGCATCCTCCCGCAAAAAAGTTATGCCGCACACACATGGTCGGACTTTTCCACGGGCAAGCCTCCGTCGGAATTTCGACCGTATGTACGCGGCATTAGGAGCAAAATCGCTCCTCCGCCCCTGCTGCCCCCATGCTTCGACATATATGCTTTTTTTTTTTTTAACTGTGGTGGTGAAATCACCTCCTACAGCACTGGAGTCGCAGGGATCAGGCCTGTCTCTGCGAACGCTGCAGTTATCTGTGTTGTGTTTTGTAAGTGACAGTGATCGATCGATACTGCACTTGGGTGGCCTGGGCTGGACGGAGGGGCAAAACGCAGGTGCTAGCAGGTATCTGGGCTGATCCCGCTAACACTGCGTTTTTGGGAACCCTAAACTGCTGGGGACGCTAGTATTGATCTGATCAGATCAGATATTGATCTGATCAGATACTATACCACTAAGGGGGGTGTATGCTTCACGCGTGGGTGTTAGCGTTACTGGCACTAACCTGAAGCTGCCTGGGGTGTGACGCAGACCCTCTCTGACGCTAAAACCTAATTGATATCACCCGCCGGGCGATCAGGGGGTTAAACCTTTATTGGGTTATATATACGGCGGGTGCCCTGACACTATAAAAAGCAAACTAACTAACCAGCGTCACCCGTAACACTTATATGGTGATCACTGGTGAAAGGGTTAACTAGGGGCAATTAGGGGGTTAAAACCTTTATTAGATAATATATGGGGGTACCTGATGCTATAAAAACCTGCGGCGAACCTAAAAAAAATTACTGGCTACCGATCTGCATCACCGACGCTAAGACAGCGATCAGAAAAATGATCGCTTAGCGACAGTGGTGATAGGGGGTGAAAGGGTTACCTGGGGGGTGATTAAGGGGGTTAAACCTTTATTAGATAATTTATGGGGGTACCCGACGCTATAAAAACCTGCGGCGAACCTAAAAAAAAATAACTGGCTACCGATCTGCATCACCGCCGCTAAGACATCGATCAGAAAAATGATCGCTTAGCGACAGTGGTGATAGGGGGTGAAAGGGTTACCTGGGGGGCGTTCAAGGGGGTTAAACCTTTATTAGATAATTTATGGGGGTACCCGACGCTATAAAAACCTGCGGCGAACCTAAAAAAAATTACTGGCTACCGATCTGCATCACCGACGCTAAGACAGCGATCAGAAAAATGATCGCTTAGCGACGACGGTGCTAGGGGGTGAAAGGGTTATCTGGGAGGTGATCAGGGGGTTAAACCTTTCTTAGGGGGGGTTAGGGGGCTACACTGGACCTAAAACTAATTGTAGTGACACTTTTACAGTCACAAATGTCACTGATTGCAGTGATCAGTAAATAAATGGTCACTGCAATCAGTGACACTGTGACTGGGGGCTGGGGGGTGATCTGGGGGGGCCTGGGGGGGGCGATTTGTGTGCCTATGTGTCTTGGTGTCAGTGTAGTGTTAGTGTACTGACCTGTGTGTCTTCTCTTGTACGGCGCTCGGTATATGTGAGCGCCGCATGAGAGATGACATCACTTCCTCCTGCTTCCTCTGCCTGTGTAAACATTACACAGCAGAGGGAGCATTTCCATTCGCCGGGAGCGATCGCGGGGGGGGTGGCCGGAATCGAATGGCCGCCCCCTTATGTCAGATCGCTCCCCAACGAATACCGACCGCTCACTGTATAGGAGGGGGGTCCGATCGGACCCCCCAACTGTACAAAGGCAATCACGTACACTGTACATGATTGTGCCTGTCGGTGCCATTCTGCCGACGTACATATACAGTAAACGGTCGTTAAGTGGTTAATCAGTACAGACACACCTCTTGAATAAGAGGTGTGCACCGAGTGGTATTGATGTTGGAACTTCCTGCTTTGAACTTGTTGCTTGGTGATTTTAGTCAGGTGTGTCTCCTGAAGGCAGATCAGTCCCACCTTATACGTTTCTAGCATGTCAAATACTGCGGCTCTCTTAGCAGGGGTACCCATCCCACGGACATTCCAAGATCCTATTTTCATTACTCTAGACTGCATATAAAAATCCAAACATTTAAAAGGGAATGAGACAAATAAATCAAGTGCTTTCCAAAATAAGTCTCAAAACTCCAGTGATAATGCTCTATAATTAAAACTTTTGTCTTCTCCCCATACCACACGGTACCCAAGTGTTCTTTTTTTTTTTAACTTAAGAAGTGTAAGTAATATTTAATTTATTTAATTGTTTTATCATTGCTCTGTGAAGTAACTATACATTTTCCTGTAAAATGTGCTATATGTGTATATAATATGAAATGTGCTATATGTGTGTGTGGATTTTGACCATTGTTAAATTCAAACTTTTTAGTGTTCCCTGTAATAACATGCTTTGATATCTTACCCCCCCCCCCATCCCTCTTTCTATTCTCCCCCCCCCTCCCTACACCTTTCTAGGTAATCCCTGGGGGCTTTTTTTGTGATGGGCTCAAACGTCCCCACACTTCCTTCTATCATACCACCTCCACTATCTTCCATCCCAACCCCCCCTCCCTCCCCTCCCCCCTTTCCCCCAAACACCCCCAAACCAAATTTTGATTGAATACATTCCCTACCCATTCTTTATTCCTCCCATAGTGTATGTCTCCCCCCCACCCATCAGTGTACTTTTATTCTTCAAAAAAATAAATAAAGAGGCAAGAAAGAAAAGAAAAGAAAAAAAAACCTCTAGGTGTCTCTTCTCTGAATTAAAATGTCTCTTCACTTTGTTGACAGCTGGTCCTTTTTGTCCTCCAACCATGTCATCACTCCTTCCGGGATATCAAAAAATTGAGTCCCTCCTAATGCTACCACCCGTAGCCGCGCTGGATACAGTAATGCATACGTAACCTTACATGATTGTAGTCTACGTTTGGCTTCTATGAAGCCTGCCCTCCTCTTCTGCAGGTAGGGAGAGAAATCGGGGTACATTGAAACCTTGGTTTCACCAAACAAAATATTACCCATCTCTCTACTCTTTCTCAATAAGGTTACTTTATCCCGATAATTACAAAATGTCATTAACATTGATCGGGGATGTCCTCCTGGAGGGGGGGGGGCTTAAAGGGGACTCTGTGCGCTCTTTCTATCGAAAACTGTTGTGAAAAGCATTCTCTTCCAAATAACTTTATAAACCAATTTTCCAAAAACTCTATAGGATTAGTCCCTTCGCACTTTTCCGGCAGTCCCACCAGTCTTACATTGTCCCTACGAAGTCTATTTTCCATTTCATCCATTTTCTCGTCAAACTTAATCATCTGTTCTTTCAATGTTTTAACCTCTTTTTTTACCCGGTATAATTCATCCTCTATTTGAGAAATCCTTCCTTCTGCCTCTGTTATCCTCCTCATTTGTCTTTTGAAGCTCAAGTCACATGGAAATCAGTTCTTTCTTAATGCCCTTCATTTGGTCACATACCTCCCCCAGTGACTGTTTACATGCATTAACCACCAGAAACACATCATTTAATGTGGGGGTTCCTTCTACAGGGATGGTTGATGCTGGGTTTATCTCAGTCCCTTTATCGGCCATTGCCATATTTTTATTAATATTTTTAACTGTGGCTACTGTCGTTTGTCCTTGGCTTCCTTGACTTCTTCTGTCTGCTGTCCCTTTAACCTGAGCCAGCGTCCCCCCTTTAGTTGGAGTATAATCTGGGGTATGAGCAAATTTCTCTAATTTAGCAGCATCTACTGTGGCCTAGCTGACCGCAGTGATTGTGGTCCCATGTTCTCCAGGCTAGCATTCTCATACCCTTTTCTCCTTGCTGACATGGTGCCGGACTCTATTCTTTAGTCCAGCCACTGTATTTTATGGACAGTCTATATGAGGGCAGTTAGTAATCGGCAGTAAGCGAGACAGTTTTTGTGAGGTTTAATGTATAGAGGCCATCCTTAGAGTAGATACACCTCTTTTCTATAGGTGGGTGGCGTAAAATCCTCCATTACATGGTGGTCAGTGCAAATTCCCCCTCACATTGGTGGTCATTTTAAATTCCCCATTGCATGGGGAAAATCCCCCACTACACAGTATACTTGCCAAAGATTTACAGTTTTGCTCTACATGATTCAAATATTGCCACAGTGTACTGCCTTCTAACTAATCCCATCCCCCACCACTGCCACTAATCCCATCAACCCCCCAGAATTGCCACTGATCACAACCAGCATTGCCACTGATCCCACGAGTGCTAGGATTCCTAGGAGTTTTCTGTCTATTGATGTATCCCCTCACCTCCCTAATCCATGGTGTGCAGGCAGTGAGGAGATGATGTGCTATAACCTTTAGCAACCAATCAGTGAGCAGTAATGCTGTTCACTAACCTCTTGCAACCAATCATCAGTGGTAAAGATATGCAGCAATCTCTATCAACCAATCAACAAGCAGAAGTCATGTGCTATAACATCTAGAAAATAAACAGCGAGCCATAATGTGTGCTGTAACCTCTAGCAGACAGTCAGTGAGCGGTAATGATACACTGTAACCTCTGGCAACCAATCGCAAGCGCTGCCTGATCTGATTCAGTAAACTTATTTTGAGTCTAGCTGCTATTTATTGTATGTCTCAAAGCATGTGGAGAGCAAAACTGCATGGCAGAGGGGGCCCAAGAAAATGTTTGCCCAGGGTCCAGTCAATATATAAGATGGCCCTGGTTATGGGTTATGTATTATAGAAAGATTATGAGTTAAGGGTTCATTTAAGAGATCATTTGAAATTTTTGGGCTTGAGGATATTTAGTATTAGTATCTGCCAAAAGTTTAGTTTCAGGGAAAGTTAAAGTGGTTGCAAACCCTTACAGACCACTTTGACCTACAGGTAAGCCTAGATTAAGGCTTACCTGTAGGTGCAAGAAATATCTCCTTAACCTACACGGTTAAGGAGATATTTGCAAGAAATAGGGCACTGATGTCTACGGCGCATGCGCGCTGTAGACAACGGCGCAGGCGCACTGAGTGTGCCGTTAGTGAAGGCGATCATGCTGTCACTGCTGTCGCCCGCGCGCATGCGCGGGAGTGACGTCATCGCTGCTCCGGTCAGTCACAGCACCGGAGCAGCGATACCCAGAAGTCACTCCGGGTATCATGGCGGCGACGGAGGAGGTGAACGAGGGCCGCTGCGGGGGCTTCGATCTCAGGTAAGTAATTCATAATGAGCTAGTATGCTATGCATACTAGCTCATTATGCCTTTGTCTTGCAGGGTCTTATTTTTATTTATTTTTTCTTGAGGAGGGTTTACTTCCTCTTTAAGGACCAACTGGTTTGTACGTTTTTTTTTTTTTTATATTGTTTTTATTGAGAAGTTTTCACAATATAAAACAGATTATAAAACTCTATAAAGGGTACAGATAAGAGGAATAACCTCAACAAGACATCTGTCAAAGTCTGTCGTAAATAGTACAAATGTACAGTAAGTATTTTGGTTGTAGTGGTAATCAGAAATTAGGATAAAGAAATTAAAAAATTAAAAGTGTAAGTTAAGAATAAAACAATATAAAGGGAAAAAAGAAACGTAATAAAAGAATAATGGGCATAAAACAGTAATGATGAGCTAATATTGAGATGGACAATCTTAAGTATCAATTGAATAAGGAAAGGTAGCTATTGTTTAGTGTAGTTATCATGGTTTGCAAGTTTTAATTTGGCACCAAAAAAACAAACAAACAGACCAGGTATATCTGTACTGAAAACTCAGGATTTGGAAATAGCACATAGCCTTCCCTAGTTTATGTTTATCTTATCATAATGTTGTCTCCTCCCATATTTACCAGTTAGATTTTGCATTTAGTGCCTTGCTTAGAATATCTTGTTTTTAACATTTTGCCCTGCTTGTTTCACATTCATTTTTTAACTTCTTTTTACTTGTTTCCTGTTTTCTTAATAGTTAGTTGTGCATGTTTTCTCATATGTATTTGCACTGAGGTTGATTTACCAAAAAAGTAAAGGCTATTCACTTTGTAGTGTGTGGTCGTTTAGAGTAATAAGCAAGATAAATCTGTTAATATCTAGTCATATCCAAGGGAAATTATTAAAACAGGGTATTTGCTTTCACATGATAGGATGTTTGAAGTATACACAACTGTTTGAATAACCACTTTCAATTACTAAATTCACTTTTTTCTTTAGTCAGCGGTTCGCAGTCCCCTTATTTTCAGTTACCACCAGGTCTCACTGCCTGTGATAGATTTTTTTACATTAATCCTTGCAAGTATCTTCTTAAGGAGTCTAAGTTTATTCAAAGATTTTACTGCACCTGGATTTTGAAATATATTCACATTTAAGGAGTTGATAAGGATTATATATTCCATTCACCAGGGTGCATGCAATTTGACCTTAGACTCTCTACACAGTGCTAAAAGAGAAGAAGTGAGCCAATTACTGTAACAGGGGATAAAGATTCTTGAAAATATGGACTACAAACTGTAGTCTGTAGGTGATGATTCAATAAAGTGAATAATTATTTAATTCTTACCAATATAGAAAACCATAGATGCTGCAGAGTGAAAAGGAAGTGGCTCATTTTTCTAAAATTATATTACAAAAAAAGACCAGAAAAGAAATAATATAAACCTTATGGAAAATTTGGTAAAATTAGAATTATAATTTTCAATTTCTACTATTTATTTTGGTTAAGATGGACCTTGCAGTAAAATGCAAGGTTTGCTTACAGTGTTCTGCTATTAGGAGCTGTAAAATGAACCTTAAAAGAAAAAAAGTTAGGGTTCTCACACCCATCTTTCACCAGAAGTGCGTAGGCAAGGAGGTCACACTACTTCTGGCTAAATGACAAAGCAACCAAAATCTCACAAGAAGAAGCTCTTGCAATGGACCAGAAAGTCTTTCCCTGAGATTTTGTTTGCTCTGAATATCCCAGGAATTTTCCTGAAGAACTGTGAAATGACTCCTAGCGATGCAGAAGATGGGGGTAAGTTAAAGTACACATTAAATCAAACTTTTTTTTTTAACAGTCAGTGATTTGTAAGGTGGGATGGTAACCAGGAAACTTAAAGGGGAGCTCCCCATAATCAATTTTTTTTTATAAAAGTTTCCCTGTGATAGTTAAAACTTCTACATTAATAATTGGGTACTGTTACGACTGTCTTCATGCTTTACCTGATCTCGGAAGCAGGCAGGGGCCATTGAGGATGTGGGCATCTGAAGTCTGCTTGTGTGTATTTCTGGAACTACCCAGCATTCACCTCCCGATCTCGTGCCTGCTCAGTAATGACCATGCACAGCGCAATTTATTCATTACAGGTTGCCATAGCAATGGAGGCATCAGTGGAAGTTCCTGCCCTGTTGTTATGGCAAGGACAGAACAGGAAGTGCCACATGGATATATCAAAAAAAGGCATTTAGAAACACACAAAAAATGTATCCATTTAGGAATGTATACCAGGGGGGCATTGAGAACATAGTAACTTACAAAAAAGAGTGGAACTCCGCTTTAAGATAAACTTAAAATTTCTTGCAAGGTGTGCTTTGGAGGCTCTTCCATTATCAAACTATTGGATTTATTTTTATGTTCATTATAAATGTCCAAATCCTATACTCAGATCACCACAGCATCAGGTTTTATGGATATTGTAGGGTATTACAGACTCTTGGTTAGAAAGGTTAGTTAAAATCACGTTATTTATCCATAACCTCATATAAAAGTGTGACCTTCTCTATTGCTTCTGACACCCTTGACTGCTGCAATACATTCCCAGAGAAATTGTAATCCATCAGTATTGTCTGCACTGCTGGAAAGATAATGGTATATTACTTTACAAGAGAATATTATCCTGACCTATTTTTTCTTCCTCACTTTATAAAGAAGAAGATAGGTACTTTATTACAAGACCTGACAACATTTTACATAAATATTTAATTACTGCTATAACTAGTACAATTTAATTTCAGCCTAAGAAATATTTTTTAACAGGTTGGCTTTTTTTAATTCTTAGTAAAATTTGTGCTACTTCCATTTGACTAATGACTTCTAGACTGATGCAATAGAGCCTTAAAGGAATACCGTTGTTTCCAAATCTGTAGAAGATTTCCTTTAACCGCTTCAATACTGGGCACTTTCACCCCCTTCCTGCCTAGGCCAATGTTCAGATTTCAGCGCTGTCACATTTTAAATGACAATTGTGCGGTCATGCAATGCTGTACCCAAATTACATTTTTATAATTATTTTGAGACAGATAAAGCTGTCTTTTGGTGGTATTTAATCACCACCAGGGATGAGCCGAACACCCCCCTGTTCGGTTCGCACCAGAACCTGCGAACAGACAAAATGTTCGTGTAAACTTTAGAACCCTATTAAATACAATGGACTCAAACGTTCGAAATCTAAAGTGTTAATTATAAAGGCTAATATGCAAGTTATTGTCCTAAAAAGTGTTTGGGGACCCGGGTCCTGCCCCAGGGGACATGTATCAATGCAAAAAGAAGTTTTAAAAACGGCCGTTTTTTCGGGAGCAGTGATTTTAATAATGCTTAAAGTGAAAAAATAAAAGTGAAATATTCCTTTAAATTTCGTACCTGGGGGGTGTGTATGATATGCATGTGAAGTGGCGCATGTTTCCCATGCTTAGAACTGTCCCTGCAAAAAATGTCATTTTTGAAAGAAAAAAATGCATTTAAAACTGACTCGCGGCTATTAATGAATTGTCGGCTCCCGGCAATACATACAAAAGTCATTGTTAAAAAAAAAAAAAAAGCGTGGGGGTTCCCCAGAATTCAATTACCAGGCCCTTCAGGTCTGGAATGGATATTAAGGGGAACCCCCATCCCCCCCGCAAATTAAAAAAAAATTGACGTGGGGTTCCCCCAAATATCCATTCCAGGCCCTTCAGATCTGGCATGGATTTTAAGGGGAACTCCACCCCAAATTTTAAAAAAAAATGGCGTGGAGTCCCCCTAAAAATCCATACCAGACCCCTTATCCGAGCACGCAACCTGGCCGGCCGCAGGGGAAAAGGGGGGGACGAGAGAGCGGCCCCCCTCCCTCCTGAACCGTACCAAGCCACATGCCCTCAACATGGGGAGGATGTCCCCATGTTGATGGGGACAAGGGCCTCATCCCCACAACCCTTGCCCGGTGGTTGTGGGGGTCTGCGGGCGGGGGGCTTATCGGAATCTGGAAGACCCCTTTAACAAAGGGGACCCCCAGATCCCGGCCCCCCCCATGTGAATTGGTAAGGGGTACATTGTACCCCTACCATTTCACAAAGAAAGCGTAAAAAAATGTTTAAAAAAACACACAAACACCTTGAAAAAGTCCTTTATTTAAAAAAAAAAAAAACAAAAACATTCCAGCGGTGAAATCCAGTGTCCCGCGGCAATCAGATGTCCAGCGCTGTCCTTCATTGGTTGTGCCTGAGCGGACCTGATGGGGAACTCCCTCTCAGTATTTTAAATGTATAGACCCGCCCCTTCTAAAGTTCCCCATCAGTTCCGCTCAGCGGACCAGATGCGGAACATGAGAAGGGGCGGGTCTATACATGTATTACCAAAGTGAGAGCAGTTCCCCATCAGGTCCGCCCCCTCGGTATGTCAGACCCGCCTACGTCATTGGCTTGAGCGGGGAACTTCCTTCATTTACATAGTGAAGGAAGTTCCCCGCTCAAGCCAATGACGTAGGCGGGTCCGACATACCGAGGTGGCGGACCTGATGGGGAACTGCTCTCACTTTGGTAATACATGTATAGACCCGCCCCTTCTCATGTTCCACATCTGGTCCGCTGAGCGGACCTGATGGGGAACTTTAGAAGGGGCAGGTCTATACATTTAAAATACTGAGAGGGAGTTCCCCATCAGGTCCGCTCAGGCACAACCAATGAAGGAGAGCGCTGGACATCGGGATCGCCGCGGGACACTGGATTTCACCGCTGGAATGTTTTTTTTTTTTTTTTTTTTTTAAATAAAGGACTTTTTCAAGGTGTTTGTGTGTTTTTTTAAACTTTTTTTACGCTTTCTTCGTGAAATGGTAGGGGTACAATGTACTCCTTACCAATTCACATAGGGGGGGGGCGGGATCTGGGGGTCCCCTTTGTTAAAGGGGTCTTCCAGATTCCGATAAGCCCCCCGCCCGCAGACCCCCACAACCACCGGGCAAGGGTTGTGGGGATATGAGGCCCTTGTCCCCATCAACATGGGGACATCCTCCCCATGTTGAGGGCATGTGGCTTGGTACGGTTCAGGAGGGAGGGGGGGCCGCTCTCTCGCCCCCCCTTTTCCCCTGCGGCCGGCCAGGTTGCGTGCTCGGATAAGGGGTCTGGTATGGATTTTTAGGGGGACTCCACGCCATTTTTTTTTATTTGGGGTGGAGTTCCCCTTAAAATCCATGCCAGATCTGAAGGGCCTGGAATGGATATTTAGGGGAACCCCACGTAAAAAATTTTTTTAATTTGCGGCGGGGTTCCCCTTAATATCCATTCCAGACCTGAAGGGCCTGGTAATTGAATTCTGGGGAACCCCCACGCTTTTTTTTTTTTTTTTTATCAATGACTTTTGTATGTATTGCCGGGAGCCGACAATTTATTAATAGCCGCGAGTCAGTTTTAAATGCATTTTTTTCTTTCAAAAATGACATTTTTTGCAGGGACAGTTCTAAGCATGGGAAACATGCGCCACTTTACATGCATATCATACACACCCCCCAGGTACGAAATTTAAAGGAATATTTCACTTTTATTTTTTCATTTTAAGCATTATTAAAATCACTGCTCCCGAAAAAACGGCCGTTTTTAAAACTTCTTTTTGCATTGATACATGTCCCCTGGGGCAGGACCCCGGTCCCCAAACACTTTTTAGGACAATAACTTGCATATAAGCCTTTATAGTTAGCACTTTAGATTTCTCCCATAGATTTTTCGAATTTGCCGCGAACACCCCAATTTGTTCGCTGTTCGGCGAACGGGCGAACAGGCAATGTTCGAGTCGAACATGAGTTTGACTCGAACTCGAAGCTCATCCCTAATCACCACTGGGATTTATATTTATTTATTTTAAAAAGAAAAAAGACTGAACATTTAATTTCTGTTAGAAAATGTTGTAATTTTTCTCCATTACTGATGTACGCTGATGAGGCTGCACTGGTGGGCACTGATAGGCTGCACTGATGAGCACTGATGAGGTGGCACTGTTGGGCACTGATGATACAACACTGATGAGGAGGCACTAATATGCAGTACTGATGGGCACTGATAAGCGGTACTAATATGCAGCAATGATAAGTACTGATAGGCGGGACTGATGGGCACTGATAGATGGCATTTATGGGCACTGATAAGTGGCATGAATAGGCAGCACTGGTGGGTGGCACTGATGGACACTGGTGGGCACTGATGGGTATTGAAAGGCAGCACTAATTGGCATTACTAATGAGCACTGATAGGCAGCACTGATAGGCACTGGTTGGCGGCACTGCTGGGCACTGACTGGCATCACTACTGGGCACTGTTGGTGCAGCAGTGCTAATTAGGGCACTGATGATCAGTGCCCTGATTATCTGTGCAGGTCTCCCCTGTGAGAAATTACCACTGATCGGCTCTCCTCTCCTCATACTCTCTCTTGGTGTGGAGTGAGAGGAAAGCTGATAATTGGCATTTCCTTGTTTACATGTGATCAGCTGTGATTGGACACAGCTGATCACATGGGTAAAGAGCTGCGTCATCATCTCTTTACTGAAATCAGGAATGCACCATTTTCCACGGACGGGCAAGGGTGGAGAGAGTGGGACGACATCATATGATGTCGCCCCAGAACAAGAGAGCCACCTTGCGCCCATCAATTGTCTATACAGTGGGTGGGAGGTGGTTAATGGACAACTTTACCTTCAAAAAGAAACCCTCCTCCCAGAACCCCCGGAAACCCAAAGGCCCCCCAGGTGCCTCTGCTGGGATAGTTTGGCCCTTATCAAGTCTATTGAAAATGACTGCACAGACGCAAGGTGCACTGGAGAATATTTTGACTTGGGGGCTGTTTTTTTAAATAAAAAAGTTTGTGTTTTGATTTGTAATTAAAAATGTTATATTGTACATCTAGGCGGGTTCACCTACTCTGTTTAGTTTGTTATTTGGCTGCACAGGTCAGTGGGAAGGGGTCACAATTTCTTGCCGCCTTGCCTGCTGGTGCCCAGCTTTCCTTTCAGTAAAATATAAAAGGGAAGAGGTTCGGGTCCTGGCGGTGACGCAGGCAAGAGAATGGGAACTATGCAGAAACTTGCTGGGACCTGTAGTCTACCTCAGGAGCACTGACTCATTGGGATCTCAATAGCAATGGACACCTCCCCTTGAGATTCTCCAACTATGGACTTTACCTGTGCAGGTATGCTGGGGCAGCCGCTACTAGAGATAGAAAAAGGATGTTTTCCCCTGTTGTATATGTCAGGCTGGGTCTCTAGTAATGTTTTTTTCAACTGCTTTGAGCCTTGTCTGAAGTTATTCAAGGAGTGCCTGTTGGGACTTGGCATATTCCTAAAGAACCTGGGTCTGTAATAGAACTATGGGGTATGTGTAACACCACTACAAAAGGTTAACTTAACAAGAAGAGGAGGTCCTTTACATCCTTTACATAGGTAACCAAAAGGAAGAATAGCTACAAGCAACCAGCTGTTTGGCATTGTACCTGGTTGGGTGAAGGGTCCTCCGGTAGCAAGGGGGTCAGTTCTCTGACTCCCTCCCTATTATTTTGCCTCCTCCAGCCAGCAGACGAGATAACAGAGGTACGCTGGACTGGTGGAGTGGGAAAGAGCTCTACACGATCCCTCAAATGCAACATACATCAGTTACAAGTGTGAAGTGTGATCGCACAAGACATCCTACAGGAGAACTCTGTAAATTTCTACTGGGCACAAGTGGCTCATCTCTTAGTCAGGGACTGCCTTAATGTTTGATTTTTCATGTGACAGCAGCCTCCGCCTGGTCCCAGGCATTGGTGAACATGCCTTTGGAAGAGGTGTTACCTTATGTGCAGGGGCGCAGTAGACCACACTCACATGCAAAATACAGCTTTTCATGTTTCACTCCCTCAAACTGAGATGCCCTGTAGCTTCTATTCTCCTGCATGTTGTTGGGTAAGCAGCTTTTCTGCCTTCATTAATAGTTATTATTTTTTTTATAGTGCCAACAATTTTCAGATGTGCCTGTGAAATTACACCTCAGTATGATGCATAAAACCCACTATAGCAGTGGTTCTCAACTCCTGTCCTCAGGACCCACTAACAGGCCAGATTTTAAGTATTACCTTGGTGAGATGCAGACTAGAATACTGCAATCCCTGAGCAGAAAATTATATCACCTGTGATGCATTTCAGTTATCTTGCAAACCTGGCCTGTTGGTGGGCCCTGAGGACTGGAGTTGAGAACCACTGCACTATAGTAACACTGACTCTTACAAAGAAGAAAATGCCATTTAAATTGCCAGAGAATTACAGCTTTGGCTGCTTCAATTTCTATCTGATATGAATTTTAAGGGGGAACCCCATAAAAAAAGCAAGGAAAAAAGTGTGTGTGTGTGTCTGAAAAATTAATTTCAGACCCTTATCCAAGCATGCAGTTTGGAAGTCCAGGAAAGAGGGGATGAGCATAAGCCATGCATGCCACTCCTGAACAATGCCAAGCCACATGCCCTTAACATGTAGCGCTATCTTGCCAGGGGGATCTCTGCCAGCAAAGAACCTTGTCCCCATGTTGATGAAGACAAGGGCCTCTTCCCCACAACACTAGCCTGGTGGTTGTGGGGGTCTACAGGCAGGGGGCTTATTGGAATCTGGAACAATAAAGGGGCCCCAGAAACCACCCCTATTTGAATGAGTAAGGGTCCTTCTGCCCATATTTGGACAATAATGTCAGAGCTATCCCTGTCCCTTTTGTTTATGTGGTTGAGGGTCCCTAGCCAGTAAATAAATGGGGCCTGGTGACATCATTGGCTGCTAAGAATGCAGCGGGTTTCAGCACCTGCAGCTTCTTTAGCAGCCACTGACAGGAAGCTGCTATACATAGTAGTGATAAAAATACCATTACTATTTCATGTTCAGGTCCTGCTGAACCAGTAATAAGTCTGGCTTTCAGATTTAATTCCTTTTGATATATTTCCTGTATCTTTAAATTTTCTTTTAATATTTTGTTCAAGACTGATAGAAAAACTCCATAGTAAATGACTGGCAGATTCAATTATGTTTAAAGAGGAAGTAAACCCCGGCCCACTTTTTCTAGTTTTTAGTTATTCTATTACCCAAGGTAAGTGCAATGCTTATTACATCTTTTTTTATTTTTTTTAAACGAGACTTGCAAATACCTTTTCTCCAGCATTCTTTTTTTCTATGTTTCCGGGTATAGAAATCGCCATTCTTGCTCCTGTTCATTGCTTCCCTTTCTGACGTCACTTCCGCCCTTACTGGGTCCCTGTTAGAAATCTCGCGCATGCGCCGTAGCGCCGTAACCAAGCCTCAATCTGGTTTGCCGTTACCGCAGCAACCAATATACATAGAAATGTGTCTGCAGCTTGTGTTTTGTTTCACTCCCCTTTTGTGATGTATCAGGAAGAGATGGAAGGAGGTAAACAGCGCAAGACTTCTCCTCTGTGCCGGACAGAGGGGAAGTTCTCACACACTGCGTTCCGGAAATACTAATAATGACAAACTGGCAAGCATTACTTGCCGGTTTTGACGGTGTAATGTGCGCATGCACGGTGACGTCATTAAAACGAAATATACGATTTTTAAAGGAAATACAGCGGTGAGTACACTTACACAGGCAGCGATCAGCTGCCTGTGTTATGGGGAATTTTTTAAAACAATGTTGTGACAGAGGGTTTACAACCACTTTAAACCCCACTCTTTCCAAATCTTTTTTTTTCCATTTCAATTGAGTGCGGGAAGTTCTGGGATTTTTTGACAGGTTGTTATTGCTATCTGTGACACCAACTGGAAGATTTCCACTCCCTTCCTGTCCTTGTGACACCAGTACAAGAAATGAGGGAATGAAATGTGTTACCGGCAATATAAATCTAGCTAGTTCTAGCTAACGCTGTAGATAGTCTAAAAAAAAAAAAGACTGGCTATGTTTCTATATGCACAGAATATAACTGGTTATTAATATTTATAAGAAATTACACTGCAGATACAGCCAGTATCTGATTGGGGATGAGAAAAGGATGTTTCCTTGTAGCAGCATATCATGCCATGCATTATAAAGATTTCTCCCTTCTTCTAGACCAGCTGTGGGTTTAGGGTTCTGTAGATGCAATACATTTAATTTATTATTTTTGTCTGTTGGTTGAACTGAAAGAAATTTTTGTATTTATTTTGTATTGCTTTTTAATCTACAGCTACTATGTAAACCTTTCTCATGGAAATAAAGAGATGTTTGTCCTTCCTTTCACCTGGACAGGAAATAAGAGAAAATCTTAAAATGGGGACACAGCTAAATCTTTATTTTGAGTTGGGGTTAAGGATGACTGCAGGTTTGTTTGCATAAATAGGGGATCTGTAAAAAAAAGAAAAAAAAAAAAAAGAAGGTTTACAGGCGATTACTATATCAGGGCAATGAAAAACTTTGGGACAGCTTGCTTGTCTGATTCACTGTCAATTGTTGAGTTGCTGACATTACTAATATACAGTTCAATAAACATGATGTGGCCTGTTCACTTTGCAAAGGAAAATTCACTAAGCTCAGTACATAAGGCAAAGCCGTGCTGACCTTTATTATCCAATCATGTGCTAGGAAGTGTCTGTCCTACCAAATAGGCAGTGGGTAAATATTAGCAGTTTAATCCACCAAGGTTTATATTCAGATCAGACTGTCCCCAGAGATTAGCAGATTTTTGACCCACCACTAATCAGCAGATATTTACAGTAATTTGCCAGGTAATAAAACTGTTTTTAAACTTTTATGGAAAAAAGGATCATCTTCTAGGTGCAGTGTTTCCACCAAATATGTGGGCAGCTATCTCCTTTGCTCAAGAGTAGGGATGAGCTTCGAGTTCGAGTCAAACTCATGTTCGACTCGGACATTGCCTGTTTGCCCAACAGCGAACAATTTGGGGTGTTCACGGCAAATTCGAAAAGCCGCGGAACACCCTGTAAAAGTCTATGGGAGAAATCTAAAGTGCTTATATGCAAGTTATTGTCATGAAAAGTGTTTTTATCAATGCAAAAAAAGTTTTAAAAACCTGAAGTTTTTTCGGGAGCAGTGATTTTAATAATGCTTTAAGTGAAACAATAAAAGTGAAATATTCCTTTAAATTTCGTACCTAGGGAGTGTGTATAGTATGCCTGTAAAGTAGCGCTTGTTTCTCGTGCTTAGAACTGTCCCTGCACAAATTGTAATTTCTGAAGGAAAAAAAGTCATTTAAAAGTACTCGCGGCTATAATGAATTGTCGGCTCCCAGCAATACAGAGAAAAGTCATTGATAAAGAAAAATAAATAAATGTGTGGGGTCCCCCCAAATTCAATACCAGGCCCTTCAGGTCTGGTATGGATTTTAAGGGGAACTCCACGCCAAATTAAAAAAATAAATGGTGTGGAGGTCCCCCCAAAAATCCATACCAGACCCTTTATCCGAGCACGCAACCTGGCAGGCCGCAGGAAAAGAGGGGGGGGACGAGAGAGCGCCCCCCCCCTAAATGGGGGGAACTCCACGCCATTTTTTTTTATTTGTCGTGGTGTTCCCCTTAAAATCCATACCAGACCTGAAGAGTCTGGTATGGATATTTGGGGGGAACCCCACGTCATTTTTTTTTTTATTTGACGCAGGGTTCCCCTTAATATCTGTACCAGACCTGAAGGGCCTGGTAATTGAATTTAGGGGGACCCCTATGCATTTTTTTTTTAATAAATTACTTTTCTCTGTATTGCCGGGAGCCGATAATTAATTATAGACGCGAATGCTTTTAAATTACTTTTTTTCCTTCAGAAATGACACTTTGTGCAGGGACAGTTCTAAGCACGGGAAACAAGCGCTACTTTACAGGCATACTATACACACTGTCTAGGTACTAAATTTAAAGGAATATTTAACTTTTATTGTTTCACTTTAAGCATTATTAAAATCACTGCTTCCGAAAAAAATGCAGTTTTTAAAACATTTTTTTGCATTGATACATGTCCCCTGGGGCAGGTCCCGGGTCCCCAAACACTTTTTATGACAATAACTTGCATAAAAGCCTTTAAAATTAGCACTTTAGATTTTTCATGTTCGAGTCCCATAGACTTTAATGGTGTTCGGATGTTCGAACAAATGTATTGCCTGTTCGCAAGTTCTGGTGCAAACCGAACTGGGGGGTGTTCGGCTCATCCCTACTCAAGAGCCTTACGCATCTGACCCCCACCTGCTCTCACACCACCTTATTGTTACCAATGCATAAAGTCTCCAGCATTAGAAGGCCATGGTAAAATGGGTACTTAAAAATTAAGAGCCTGAACTTAACCAAAATTGATGTAGCCAGGAGCTGGCTAATATTACCTGCATGTTCAGGAGACACTATGCAGCATTGCGACAGTAGGACTGTTCTCTTCTAGTGCTCAGCCCAGACCAGACTCTAAGTAATCATATCCTGAATACAGAGTGAATGGGACCTAGGAGTGGAGCAAAGCATCTTGGGACATGTAGTCCAGGGAGCCAATTTTACATTCAGTCGGACTTTAATGGACTACAAACCCTAGCCAGCAGGAGAGTAGAACTGGATGCCATTCTTCAACACTGGAGGTCACTTGCCCATTTTCCCATAACCAGAGACACTGCATGCAGACATAGTTGTCTTGTACCACTAACCAAGTTTGCAAAAAGGAAACCCTTACCACACTTGTTCCTTGCTGGAAGGCCACAGTGATCTCTCTGCTTGACGGGACACCACCAGCAAACTTTAAGCCACTCTATTTGCCAGGACACCTTGAACACTTCCTAAAGGACTAGCTGAAGACTGAAGACTCCCTTCTCCTAAGGACTACAATACATCTTTTCCCTCCCCCCTTTTCACAGGATAAAGGGCCACTAGGACCCACATTTCTACACAGGACTCTACCCACCTGAGAGCAGGGTAAAGGGCTGTAAAGTTAATATTATTTTTTTATTTGAATATAAAATCCCTGTGCCTTTGTGGCTGTGGTGTCAGGGTACAGAGTGGAGTGGTTTAATAGGAATTTGTCATTCCTCTTCCCCTCTTTTGCCTGTAGCTATAGATCCTACTCAGGGTGGCATTTTGATGTTATGCTTATGTGCTGGTTTCTTTAACACTCCAAATAGTTGCATGTGTTCCATTGTCATTACTGTCCTTGCTATCAGGGTTGTTTAACATAACCTATTTCTGCACAAAACAGGTTTATGTTACTGAAGTGCATTACCATTAATCTTTTCCCGGTAAACAAGATCCAACTGGTTCAAACTGCCTGTGTGTGTTTTCTAAGTGTATGGTCACAATAAGTATGTTCGAACCCAGAGTGTCACAGGTGTTGGAGAACTTGCAAGATCGGGGCAACAAGTGGGGTATAGATTCTTTAAGGGGCTCTCACGGGGTAGCCCTACACTAGATCCCTCAGATGGTGTGGAAATCAATAAAAGGGGGGGGGGGGGAGTTGACATTTTCCACCCACAGCAGTGAATTAGCAAAGAATGTCTGCAAAAGTCTTACCCATAAACAAGGCAGGTGAACTGTGAGTTTACCTTCTGGCCTTGTTACATGTTACAACCATATTTAGAGTGTAACATGCAGCATGGGAACAAGGCAGCATGGACACCAGAAATAATTATGCATTTGTGCCTGCTGGCTTAGATTTGGGCCTTGCACGTTACCTCACCATTCGTTGTCTAGGGGTTGAGAGTCTATAGAAACTTCATGTCCACACAAGTTATAAATCCTTTTTGTTAGGCTTTATTTCACAAAAACTTGCACAGGTAGAGGGATGGAGGGTCGGGGGAAGGTTCAGGCACATGATGCAGATCACTGGGGAAACTTCTAAGCTTCAAAAAAGTCACACTCACCACTCTTCTTCACGTGGGTATTGCCCACCCGGATAGGCCCCTCTCGCTAGCCTAGCCGCCGGGATGATGCACGAACAAAATGAAGAACAACAGTCTCTGCCACAGACTTCAAGACGATAAAGCTGAGCTGTTCAATAATCCTCTGCCACAGGATTTAGTATCTGGAGATCCAGCCTTACAGTTTTAGAGCCTTTAAGCTGACCCGGCACACTGTAAGGTAACATAAGCTACGGTGCATCCTCCAATAAGGTCACCAGGCCTTTCCCGAGACACCAGCCATCCGCTTGGTCCTCTCCAGGACAGGTCCTCCTCTGGTTTCCTCCATTGAGTGGCTTCCTTATGCAGGACAGACAGCACAGGATCACCTTCAAAGTGCAGGCCCCAGTAAGGACAACTGAGCCTACCCAGCAGAGATGCAGCCTCAGTCCATCATGGCTCTGCGGCTGAAATTTGACTATTACAAACCTCGAGCCAGAAGGGCCACAAGGCAAAGAGCCCCGAAAAATGGCATCTGCCCTTTAAGTACCCTTCCCCAGCATGCCCAGCGGGGAGACCACTCCCACTGAGCTGTTCCCGGAGAAAAATACCCAATACGCTCTGGCCTGCCTGTGTTCCAACACTGGTCTGTGGTGGTAACGCCACCTTCAGGCAAACAATGGGAAATCCCTCCAAGCACAGCCATAGCTGGAACAGAGGCTGAATTTAAACATAGCGCCTGGTCATCAGGAGCAGGGCGCTACATACCTTTATGTAGTGGAGTGCATCTTCTGCCACATTCTGTTCCTTTTTAAAAATTGAGCAGGTGTGCATCACCACACCCTGCACAACCATGTCAGTCATGCTGTCCGTCACTAATATGTTCAAACTATACTTCCCATCTGCAACCTTGACAGATGGGGCTACAGAGCTTGCGTACATTTCCTCCTCCTTTCTGGGCTGCTTGCACTGGAGTGCTGGGTGCAGACTGGGACTGTGACGTAATAAGAGGCGGGGTCACCCGGTGACCACGCCCCATGCCTATATAAGTCGTTGAGCTCCGCGCACACGGCATTATAGCAGCAGAGAGCGTCGAGTCAACATCGGGCGGAGAGAAGAGGGAAGAAGATGACGATGAAGACTGGGCCCCCGCTAGCAAAAGAGCTGGCAGAAGATAGCGGAGGAGCCCGACAGAAAGCAGAAAGAACTGGAGAGAGCGGTAGAAGACCCCCAAAGTCGGTAGAAGACCCCCGGAGCTGCCTAATAAATTACTTTAAAAAGCTGTCTAGTGTGTTTTTTTTATTGACACTTTTCCCCCAGGTGAATGGGTAGGGGTACGATGTACCCCATACTCATTCACATAGGGTGGGGGCCGTGATCTGGGGGCCCCCTTATTAAAAGGGGCTCGCAGATTCTGATAAGCCCCCCGCCCGCAGACCCCAACAACCAACGGACAAAGTTGTCGGGAAGAGGCCCTTGTCCCCATCGACATGGGGACAAGGTGCTTTGGGGTGGGGGGGCCGCAGGGCGACCCCCTGCCCCAAAGCACCCACCCCCATGTTGAGGGCATGCGGCCTGGTATGGTTCAGGAGGGGGGGCGCTCGCTCTTCCCCACCCCCCTTCTTGACCGGCCGGGCTGCGTGCTCGGATAAGGGTCTGGTAAGGGGCTGGTATGCTCTTGGAGGGAAACCCATGCCGGTTTTTTATTTAAAATTTAAAATCTGGCGTGGAGTTCCCCCTCATGATTCATTCCAAATACCAGCTCTGTGGGAGGGAGGGGTTTTCCTTAGAGTCGGTTCATACAGGGGCAACTTCCTGTAAAGTTGCCTCACTATGAACAGGGATCCGACTTGGAGGCGACTTCCATTGAAATCAATGGGTACAACTCGCCTAGAAGTCGTACAGGAACCTTTTCTGAAGTCGGAGCGACTGCAGTAGTGTACATTAAGACGGCTCCATTTACTTCCATTACTTTTCTAAACCGCGCGACTTGGGGCGACTTGAAGTCGGATCCCAGGACGCCCCTGTGTGAACCGGCTCTAAGACCTTCCAGCCTCGGGTATATAAGCCATATTTCTGGTACGTATACATAAAGGTGAAAACAAACAGCTAAATGGTGGATAAAAACTGAGTAGAAGAAATGCTGGAAGAAGCTCTAAAGAATTGCTGATCAAGTGGATTTTTTTTATTATTTTACATTTTATGTTTATACTGCCATTTTCTCCATTACTTAAAAATATAAGTATTCTAGTACTCAAAGACAACCTAGACCCTGTCAGCCTGTGTATAATTGACTGTGCCAGACAGTCCCATCTCTACTCAGTTAAAAAGACAACATGTCTTTCTACAAGTCAGGGTTTGCAGTTTTTATAAGAAAATCCCCATGTCCTTCAGGTCTATTTGATAGCACAGCTCTAAATTAGCCTATGGAGTTCTTCTGCACTATTTCAGAGCTTGCTACCTGCTGGTTGCAAGGGGAAAATATGAAATATTGATAAATGCCATATAAAATGTTGTGTTTTAGTTCAGGACATAATGAATACATTATAAACAAACCAATACTATACATTACTTTTAACTTATCCATCCTTTTTTTCCTCCACACCCCCAGAGACTCTGAAGAAGATCAGACAGTTCAGGAGCCTGTGTCTTGGTGCCACTCATTAGGAACACAGAGGGTCCACCCTATTCCCTGACAATGTGTATCATGTACTTGGATTGCTGACTATAGCTCTTCTTTAACCACTTGAACTCCGAAAGATTTACCCCCTCTTCATGACCAGGCCATTTGTTTGCGACACGGCACTGCATTACTTTAACTGACAATTGCACTGTCATGCAACGCTGTCCTGAAATGAATATTATGTCAATGTATATTTTTTCCCACAAATAGAGCTTTCTTTTGGTGGTATTGGATCATCTCTGCTTTTTATTTTTGCGCTATAAACAAAAAAAAAGCTGTCAATTTTGAAAAACAAAAAACAAATGTTCTGCTATAAATCACGGGCAATAAAAAAAAATCCATCCCTTCTCTACTGTCAGAACGGAGCTCTGACTTGTTTAGATAGGCAGTAGGGATGAGCCGAACACCCCCCGGTTCGGTTCACACCAGAACCTGCGAACGGACCAAAAGTTGCGCGAACGTTAGAACCCTATTAAATACAATGGATGCGAACGTTCAAAATCTAAAGTGCTAATTATAACGGCTAATATGCATGTTATTGTGCTAAAAAGTGTTTGGGGCCCCGGGTTCTGCCCCAGGGGCCATGTATCAATGCAAAAAGAAGTTTTAAAAACGGCCGTTTGTTCGGGAGCAGTCATTTTAATGATGCATAAAGTGAAAAAAAAGTGAAATATTCCTTTAAATGTCATACCTGGGGGGTGTCTAAAGTATGCCTGCGAAGTGGCATGTGTTTTCCGTGTTTAGAACTGTCCCTGCACAAAATGACATTTCTAAAGGAAAAAAAGCCATTTAAAACTGCTTGCGACTTTAATGTCATGTCTTGTCCTGGCAATATGGATGAAAATCTTTGAGAAAAATGGCATGGCTTGGGCCTTTGATGGTGGTGGTGGTGGTGTTGCCACAACACTGTAAGCCCTCACAGTTACTCTTGGTTGGCGCAGGAATGGGCCCTGCTGTGAATTATTAGATCAAGAATTGTAATTACATGCCCCTGTTGAACAGGGGCAGAAAAATTGGGCCTTAGGCACTGGTGCCACAACACTGCAACCCCTCACAGATACTGTACTTGGAGCACAGCAATGAGCCCTGTTGCAAATTAATGCATCAGAAATTGTAATTACACGCCCCTGTTAAACAGGGGCTGAAAAATTGGGCCTTAGGCACTGGTGCTGGTGCCACGACACTGCAACCTCTCCCAGATACTCTAGTAGGAGTGCAGGAATGAGCCCTGCTGCAAAGCATTGCATAAAAAATTTAAGTTACATGCCCCTGTTAAACAGGGGCTGAAAAATTGGGCCTTAGCCACTGGTGGCGGCACCCAGAAACAAAAATGTTCTTCCAAGCTATCATCAGGAATCGGATCATTGAGGAGGAGGAGGAGGATAGTCAGTCAACATAACAGGACAGTCACTCAGCATCAGCATAGGCAGTCTTGAAGGGATGTGACATTTCAAAATAAATTATTCTGTTATATCAGCTTCAGGTGCTTGGTAGCTGGTGGTGATCCAAGACTGGTTCATCTTTATGAAGGTCAGTCGATCAACCGAGTCGGTGGACAGGCGCATCCTGTGATCCGTGACAAAGCCTCCAGCAGCACTGAATGTGCGTTCCGAAAGAACGCTGGATGCAGGACAGGCCAGTAGCTCAATTGCATACTGTGCAAGCTCTGGCCAGTGATCCATCCTCAAGACCCAGTAAGCCAGAGGATTTTCGGTGGGAAAGCTGTCCAAGTCTGGCCTTGCCCCTCGGTATTCCTGCACCATGTATATCAGACACTGGCGATGGTTGCTGGAACCGATAATACCTTGGGGCTGCGGACAAAAAAATTGTCTGATTGCATCGGTCAGACGGCGACCTTTCCCACCGCTCCTTCTTTGACTGACCGAAAACTCAGCAACTCCTTGTCCAGGACCAGGAGTTTGTAACCTCCCAGTTTCTGGGAACGCGTTGCACAGACCTTTCTGCAAGGCCTCCCGGAGATGTCTCATCCTCTGCTCCCTCTGCGACGGTAAGATAAGGTCCGCAACCTTACCCTTGTACCGTGGATCAAGGAGAGTGGCCAGCCAGTTATGGTCCCTCTCCTTGATCCGAAGAATACGAGGATCCTTCCGCAGACTTTGCAGGATCAGGGAGGCCATGCAGCGTAGGTTAGCTGGGGCATTCGGTCCGGAGTCCTCTGGGTCACTAAGGACGACATGATCCGCAGACACCTCCTCCCAGCCACGTACAAGTCCACGGGTTTCTTTGGACTGTAAATCATCCCTAAAAGACTGCTGCTGTTGATTCTGAGTGCCAGGCTCCACCTCCCTGCTGACACAATCCTCCGCCTCCTCCTCCTCCTCTTCCTGTGCGATGGGTGGGACAGAAGGAACACTGTCTGGGTAAAGGGGGCCTTGAGAGGCAAGGAAGTCCTCCTCTTCCTGCCTCTGTTCTGCCTCAAGTGCCCTGTCCATTATTCCACGCAGCGTATGTTCCAACAGGTGGACAAGAGGTACAGTGTCACTGATGCATGCACTGTCACTGCTCACCATCCTCGTGGCCTCCTCAAATGGTGCCAGGACAGTGCATGCATCCCTGATCATGCCCCACTGGCGTGGTGAAAAAAAACAGAGCTCCTCTGACCCTGTCCTGGTGCCGTAGTCGCACAGGTACTCATTGATGGCCCTCTGCTGCGTGTGCAGCCGCTGCAGCATGGCCAACGTTGAGTTCCACCTGGTGGGCATGTCACATATAAGGCGGTTCTTGGGCAGGTTAAACTCCTTTTGCAGCTCAGCCAGGTGAGCACTGGCATTATATGATCTTCGGAAATGCACACAGACTTTCCTGGCCTGCCTCAGGACATCCTGTAAGCCCGGGTACCTGCCCAAGAACCGCTGCACCACCAGGTTAAGGACGTGAGCCACACAGGGCACATGGGTCAGTTGTCCCTGTCGGAGGGCGGAGAGGAGGTTGGTGCCATTGTCGCAAACCACCATTCCTGGCTTAAGCTGGTGTGGCGTCAACCATCTCTCGGCCTGCCCCTGCAGAGCTGACAGAACCTCTGCCCCAGTGTGGCTCCTGTCCCCCAAACACACCAGCGCAAGCACAGCATGGCATCTTTTTGCCTGCGAACTTGCGTAGCTCCTTGAACGTCTACAGAGCACCGCTGGTTCCGAGGACAAAGCACAGGAAGAGGCCATGGAGGAAGAAAAAGAGGAGGGGGTGGAGGAGAGAGGTGTGTCACAACCAGTAGTAGCATTTTGGAGGCGTGGTGGCGGAACAACCTCCAACACTACTGCACCTTGTCCTGCATCCTTCCCAGCTGCCAAAAGAGTCACCCAATGGGCCGTGAAAGAAAGGTATCATCCCTGTCCATGCCTGCTGGACCATGAGTCAGCGGTAATATGCACCTTACCGCTGACCGCCCTGTCCAGCAAGGCATTGACATTGCCTTCCACATGCCGGTAGAGAGCCGGAATGGCCTTCCGTGTGAAAAAGTGGCGTTTGGGAACCTGCCACTGAGGAACCGCACATTGCACAAACTCACGGAAGGGGGCTGAGTCTACCAACTGAAAAGGCAGCAGTTGAAGTGCTAGCAATTTAGCCAAGCTAGCATTCAACCGCTGGGCATGTGGATGGCTGGGAGTGAACTTCTTTCGATGGTCCAGGAGGTGCAGGAAAGGGAAATTTGCCTGCTACAATCGGACGTCGGTGTACTGCTAGCAGAGTGCCCGCAATTACTTGGCTGTGACACACCTAATTCTACACCTTCATTCCTCTCAGCGCAGGTTTCAAAGAGGACTGAAGGTATAGTGGGGTTGGAGATCCCAGCTGATGAGGAGCAAGGAGAGGTCCGCTTTGTTCTTTGGTGTGGGTCTTTAAGGTACGCTTGTCAACAAGCTGCCTGGCAGGTCAACATATGTCTGGTCAAGCATGTGGTGCCCAAGCGGCTGATGTTTTGGCCACGCGAGATACGCTAGAGACATATGTTGCAAATAGCAGCGGTGCTATCTGATGCACTCGACTCAAAAAAAGCCCACACCAAAGAACTTTTGGAATAACGCGCAGAGGCAGCACCCTGCCTGCACAGGCGGAGCTCTGCGGTGTGATTCAGTTGGTGTGCTGCCCTTATGCTGGCCCCCAGAGGGCATCCTGCCTCATTGGAGATGTGCCTCCTCCTCATCCTCCTCCTCCTCCTCTCTCCTATCAGGCACCCATGTGGAGTCAGTGACCTCATCATCCCCTCCCTCCTCATCACTGGAGCCAATCTGGCAGTATGCTGCAGCTGCTGAAACATGACTGCCAGATTGCTGTCCTTCTTGAGCATCCCCTCTCTCTGCGCTCACGCTACTGCCTTCCTCTAGCTGGGTATCATCATCAGACCCTTCAAAATGCTGGGCATCCTCCTGGAGCATGTACCCAACACTGTGCTCAAACAGTTCGGGGGACTCCTCAGAAGGACATGGTGGGTCTAGGGAAGGAGTGACTGATGATGACATTGATACGAGGGAAGAGGACGCTTTGGCAGCTGCTTTGCCAGTTCCCTGAGCCTGGGTGAGAGAGGATGAGGAGGATGAGGATGGCTTGGTCATCCACTCTACCAAGTCTTCGGCATGATGCGGCTCAATCCAGCTGCCGAAAATAAGGACAAGCGTGTCACATGGCCACGTGCTGATGACCACGCACCGCGTCCATGGCCAGCACTGTTGTCTCTAGACACAGAGCCTGATTTCCCTCTTTTATTGGCTCCTGACTGTCTGCCTCTTCTTGTTGGCCTTCCAGACATAGTAATGGACTGCAGGGAGATGGGAAAACCAGGAATTGGAGTAGTGTATATTGTGCTGGAGGCACACAACACCCACTAACTCCTGCAGATACCTTTATTAGAGATCACCAGCAATAAATGGTAGATACAGGTGTATACTGTGCTGTGCTGGAGGGACACAACACCCACTAACTCCTGCAGATGCCTTTATTAGAGAACGCCAGCAATAAAGGGTAGATACAGGTGTATACTGTGCTGTGCTAGAGGGACACAACACCCACTAACTCCTGCAAATGCCTTTATTAGAGAACACCAGCAATAAAGGGTAGATACAGGTGTATACTGTGCTGGGGCACACAACACCCACTAACTTCTGCAGATGCCTGTATTATAGAACAGCAAAAAAGTGTAGATACAGGTGTATACTGTGCTGGGGCACACAACACCCACTAACTCCTGCAGATGCCTGAGAAAAGAACACACTGTTGTTGCCTATCTAGCTTAGAGAACAGCAATAAAGGGTAGATACAGGTGTATACTGGGCTGGAGGCACACAACACCCACTAACTCCTGCAGATGCCTGAGAAAAGAACACACTATAGAACACACTGTCCCTGCCTATGTAGCTCTTTCCCTGCACGCCGGAACACACTACACAAGGCCGCCGCGCTGGCGGCCTTTTATAGTGTGGGGCGTGTACTAAACCTCCCTGAGCTATGATTGGCCACAGGCATCCTGCCTGTGGCCAATTATGGCTCTCCTCGCTACCGGCGCTGTGATTGGCCAAGCATGCGGGGTCACAGTGCATGCTTGGCCAATCACAGCGCCGGCAATGCAGTGCGATGGCGCAGTGCATTGTGGGCCGTTCGCGTCACACGAATTTGGCGCGAACGGCCCACAAAGTCCTGGTTTCGCCGAACAGGCGAACAGGCGATGTTCGACTCGAACACCGAGCTCATCCCTAATAGGCAGAGCTCTGTATGGTGTGTCTTCCTGAAAATTGGCAGTTGCCAACGGACATCAATTGGCCGACACACGCTGATCGGCTTCTGCTGTGACAAATCCCAGCAGAAGCAGCGCGCGAATGCCCCCTACCAGGAACTGGATAATCACACATATATATGTAAATCTGCTATGGGGTGGTGAGCAAGTGGTTACATAGGGTGGTGGCCAACTTATTCAAATTCAAGGTAATAGGGCAACATTTGCTATGTTCTGTTATATTGCCATGTAATGCAAGGCTATAAATCTGGGAGACAGTCACTGTAGCATAAAGAACTTCAATACAGAAACCATGTGGCACTTACAATACAGCAGTCAGTTCTCCTCAGCTTTCAGGAATCTGAATTTGTTGATCCTGCCAGTGAAGTCCACCTAATGCAACTCTCTGTGATGGTGTGGCAATGATGCTTCACTGCTCCTGATTTTAGAGCAAATTTACCATTCTTGTGCAGGCTGTGGCTGCTTGCACTACAGTGGAATTATTATTTTTTTGCAGGGGGCATGGCTATCAGCATTTGCATAAGACTGTAGCTTTTCAATCAACACCTAGCTACACCTAATCCTGCTCACTGCTTTTTGGATCAACAGCACTTCTTATGTTGCTTAAATGCAGACAGTGACTGTCAAATCATTTCCTCTTGGGGAGATTTCAATACTAGTTCAAACAGACAGTAGAGTCCATTTACGTTTTTATCCTATTTTGAGCTCTGATAAGGGGGAGTGGCTGATTAGCTGATTAGTTGTTTTTATATGCCTTTTATACTAACTTTTTTACAAAAATTATCTTTTTTTTTTTTTTTAAAGATATGTTTTATTACATTTTTTCATAACATACAGACATAGAAAGACAATATGTGGGGGCCTAGCCAGGCCTGTCCCACACACAACATTAACAACTTGCTCCTATATCAGTCTACACAGAAGAATATCTGCACATCCATTTAAGCAGCATAATATAATATAAAGACAAATTACAGCAACATAATAGACCTACTAGACAGTCATAGCTGGTAAAATTGCATAGGAGTATAGTTATGGTTCAAGGCATGCTACAACCTACCTACTCTTTCATGGCAGTATGGGGGAAAGGGTCAGGGGGCTAGCCAGCCACCTGCCCCAAATTTTATAAAATGTTTTCTTCCTTTTGCGGATCTCAAAAGTGAGTTTGTAAAGTGGAAGGGCATCATTGACTAGTTTCAACCATAGCCCCACTGTTGGGGTTGCTGCTCCCCTCCAGGTCAATAAAATTGATTTTTTAGCATAACAGTAAAGGATCCAAAGCAATCGTTTGACCTGGGAGGGAACAGTGAGGTCGCCAAAGACCCCCAGGAGGCAATTCTTGGGATTTAATATGTTGGGAAGCCCCAGCGCTGAAGAGAGAAAGGAGTCTACTCTCCTCCAAAACTCCTGCACTATGGGACAACTCCAGAAGCAATGAATGAAGTCAGCTGTATATCCACATCCCCGAAAGCACTCAGCCGAGGACAAAATGCCCATTCTGTGCATCCTGGCCGGGGTGAGATGCGATTGGTGGAAGATTTTTATTTGGATGATCCTGTCCCTGGAGGATACAACAGAAGCCTTGAAAGTGTCACAGAATTCGGACCAGTCCTCCTCTGTTATGGATATATCTAGGGAGTCCCATTTACGTTGTGATGCCTTGAATCTAGGGTTAGAGCCCACCGCCAGTGCTAAATAATAAGTAGAGATAAGTTTCGTGCGGTCTGGGGATCGTAAGAGTTTTTCTAAGTCAGAAATCACAAGCGGGTTGTCTAGTGAACCAAACTGTGCTCGCACAGCGTGTCTAAGCTGATAGTAAAAAAATAAGTAGTTATATGGTAAGTCAAAGTCAGTTCTCATCTGCGCGAAAGATTTAAATCCTTGAGGTGAGTATATGTGACATAAGTATTTTATCCCCCGAGAGGTCCACCTTTGTGGGTCAGGCAGGGAGCCAAATTCTGGTAACGTAGGGTTAAACCAAAGTGGACTATTAGGGGAGACTGACCAGGAGCCAGGGGCGTGTTTAAGCGTCACTGTTTTAAATAGGGACAGAGATGTACGTAAAATAGTCAGTCCAGGTCCCGGGGGCGTGCATCCACGATAAACAATGTTATGCAATGTTTCGAATGATGAGACCATGGCACCTTCAGTGGTGGTACAGGCATTATTCGGGTCAGGGTGCAGCCAATCATGAATATTAACCAGTTGGGATGCTTGACAAAAATTATCTTGCATCTTTTTTATGCAAATATTTGATAGACCGATGCGCCACGGTGCAACAATACTAAAATCAAAGATCACCAATAAATGTAAATGTGTTAAACGTTGTTTAAAAAACCTTACTGCCACCCATCAAGTGTAAAAATCAATTCCTAAAGACGTCATCATGATGAAACACGTAGAGGCGGAGCTTCCGACACATCACTTCCAGCCACGTAACTTCTGATAATTGAAATTCACGCCGTCTCCTGGTTGCGGCAGAGTGGCTGTGCGAGTTCCTAGTTAAATTTGCAGGCTATATTAGTGCCAATTGGGCACCATTCCATGTAAGAGGCCATCTATCCGTTTTAATGTTTTTATGTCTCTTTATTCTAAATAAATTTGCTACACTATGAGAACCTTTCTTTTTTGGGCATTGTCTGGTATATATGTGAGACATATAGGAGGAGAAGTTCAACTAAATGTGGTTTCCCTGGTTATGCAAGGAGTGGAATTAAGCGCACACTTACCACTTTTAATTAAGTGGTCACTGGTGGTCTGGTGAGTGTTT
This sequence comes from Rana muscosa, assembly GCA_029206835.1. Lineage (NCBI taxonomy): Eukaryota > Metazoa > Chordata > Amphibia > Anura > Ranidae > Rana > Rana muscosa. The sequence goes on from CM055127.1 coordinate 77,923,918, forward strand.
AGCACCAGGGATGAGCCGAACACCCCCCTGTTCGGTTCGCACCAGAACCTGCGAACAGACAAAATGTTCGTGTAAACTTTAGAACCCTATTAAATACAATGGACTCGAACGTTCGAAATCTAAAATGTTAATTATAAAGGCTAATATGCAAGTTATTGTCCTAAAAAGTGTTTGGGGACCTGGGTCCTGCCCCAGGGGACATGTATCAATGCAAAAAGAAGTTTTAAAAACGGCCGTTTTTTCGGGAGCAGTGATTTAAATAATGCTTAAAATGAAAAAATAAAAGTGAAATATTCCTTTAAATTTCATACCTGGGGGGTGTGTATGATATGCATGTGAAGTGGCGCATGTTTCCCTTGCTTAGAACTGTCCCTGCAAAAAATGTCATTTTTGAAAGAAAAAAATTCATTTAAAACTGACTCGCGGCTATTAATTAAATTGTCGGCTCCCGGCAATACATTCAAAAGTCATTGATAAAAAAAAAAAAAAAAAGCGTGGGGGTTCCCCAGAATTCAATTACCAGGCCCTTCAGGTCTGGAATGGATATTAAGGGGAACCCTGCCACAAATTTAAAAAAAAATTGACGTGGGGTTCCCCCAAATATTCATTCCAGGCCCTTCAGATCTGGCATGGATTTTAAGGGGAACTCCACCCCAAATTTTAAAAAAATGGCGTGGAGTCCCCCTAAAAATCCATACCAGACCCCTTATCCGAGCACGCAACCTGGCCGGCCGCAGGGGAAAAGGGGGGGACGAGAGAGCGGCCCCCCCTCCCTCCTGAACCGTACCAGGCCACATGCCCTCAACATGGGGAGGATGTCCCCATGTTGATGGGGACAAGGGCCTCATCCCCACAACCCTTGCCCGGTGGTTGTGGGGGTCTGCGGGCGGGGGGCTTATCGGAATCTGGAAGACCCCTTTAACAAAGGGGACCCCCAGATCCCGGCCCCCCCCCCCATGTGAATTGGTAAGGGGAACATTGTACCCCTACCATTTCACGAAGAAAGCGTAAAAAAATGTTTAAAAAAAACACACAAACACCTTGAAAAAGTCCTTTATTTAAAAAAAAAAAAAAAACATTCCAGCGGTGAAATCCAGTGTCCTGCGGCGATCCCAATGTCCAGCGCTGTCCTTCACTGGTTGTGCCTGAGCGGACCTGATGGGGAACTCCCTCTCAGTATTTTAAATGTATAGACCCGCCCCTTCTGAAGTTCCCCATCAGGTCCGCTCAGCGGACCAGATGTGGAACATGAGAAGGGGCGGGTCTATACATGTATTACCAAAGTGAGAGCAGTTCCCCATCAGGTCCGCCCCCTCGGTATGTCGGACCCGCCTACGTCATTGGCTTGAGCGGGGAACTTCCTTCACTATGTAAATTTAAATTACACAGTGAAGGAAGTTCCCCGCTCAAGACAATGACGTAGGCGGGTCCGACATACCGAGGGGGCGGACCTGATGGGGAACTGCTCTCACTTTGGTAATACATGTTCCGCATCTGGTCCGCTTAGCGGACCTGATGGGGAACTTTAGAAGGGGCGGGTCTATACATTTAAAATACTGAGAGGGAGTTCCCCATCAGGTCCGCTCAGGCACAACCAATGAAGGACAGCGCTGGACATCGGGATCGCCGCGAGACACTGGATTTCACCGCTGGAATGTTTTTTTTTTTTTTTAAATAAAGGACTTTTTCAAGGTGTTTGTGTGTTTTTTTAAACATTTTTTTACGCTTTCTTCGTGAAATGGTAGGGGTACAATGTACCCCTTACCAATTCACATAGGGGGGGGGGCGGGATCTGGGGGTCCCCTTTGTTAAAGGGGTCTTCCAGATTCCGATAAGCCCCCCGCCCGCAGACCCCCACAACCACCGGGCAAGGGTTGTAGGGATGAGGCCCTTGTCCCCATCAACATGGGGACATCCTCCCCATGTTGAGGGCATGTGGCTTGGTACGGTTCAGGAGGGAGGGGGGCCGCTCTCTCGTCCCCCCCTTTTCCCCTGCGGCCGGCCAGGTTGCGTGCTCGGATAAGGGGTCTGGTATGGATTTTTAGGGGGACTCCACGCCATTTTTTTTTTAAATTTGGGGGGGAGTTCCCCTTAAAATCCATGCCAGATCTGAAGGGCCTGGAATGGATATTTGGGGGAACCCCACGTCAATTTTTTTTTTAATTTGCGGCGGGGTTTCCCTTAATATCCATTCCAGACCTGAAGGGCCTGGTAATTGAATTCTGGGGAACCCCCACGCTTTTTTTTTTTTTTTTATCAATGACTTTTGTATGTATTGCCGGGAGCCGACAATTCATTAATAGCCGCAAATCAGTTTTAAATGACTTTTTTTCTTTCAAAAATGACATTTTTTGCAGGGACAGTTCTAAGCACGGGAAACATGCGCCACTTTACATGCATATCATACACACCCCCCAGGTACGAAATTTAAAGGAATATTTCACTTTTATTTTTTCATTTTAAGCATTATTAAAATCACTGCTCCCGAAAAAACGGCCGTTTTTAAAACTTCTTTTTGCATTGATACATGTCCCCTGGGGCAGGACCCCGGTCCCCAAACACTTTTTAGGACAATAACTTGCATATAAGCCTTTATAATTAGCACTTTAGATTTCTCCCATAGATTTTTCGAATTTGCCGCGAACACCCCAATTTGTTCGCTGTTCGGCGAACGGGCGAACAGGCAATGTTCGAGTCGAACATGAGTTCGACTCGAACTCGAAGCTCATCCCTATTTAGCACATACATTGTCCACTGGGAGTCACAGCCTGGTGTGTAAAGGAAAATTCAGACTGGATGTGTTCTATGGACTTTATTTGTTTCTTGGACAATTCCATTTGACACAAATTGTGATGGTATTCACTGCTTTGATGTCACCATTTTTATGATATGTTAATAGCACTTGTAATTTATAGATTTTGTTTCCACTTTTGGCACAAATTGATTTGCATCATACTATTCCTAAATGTGTTTTATATATACTTATAAATGATTCTTATATCATTTTACATTTTAGATTTATTTATGCCCATGATAGTTTTTATACATGTAGGTTGCGTATAATTGGTAATCACTAGCGCCCCCTATATTTTGTATCATCACTTTTTTTTATCTTGTCAAATTTGTTTATTGAATTTTAACAATTAGCATACATAAGTACATATGGTGACAGCAAAAGAAAAGATAACTTATATGGTAATAATATTGAGTTGTAGTTCCAACATAAACTAAAAGTAGTTTAACTAAAACAATTTTAGCATGGATCAAACTACTCAAAAGATTACATCATACAATGTATAAGAAATGATAAATCCAACTTAGACCAGGTTAATATAAGATGATCTCAGATAAAAAAAAAAAAAAAAAGTCTTAATTATAATAGTATAGTTTTTAAATAAAAAAATAAAATAAATTATTTTAGAATCTAAAAACATATACTACATATTGTAACTACCGTATTTATCGGCGTATAACACGCGCCGGCGTATAACACACACCCCAAGTTTAGGAGGGAATTTTAAGGAAAAAAACTTTTAGGAGGGAAATTCAAGGAAAAAAAAACTTACATTTAAATGCAGCATGCAGCCTTGCCCAGTGTCCATCTGCAGCCTTGCCCAGTGTCCATCTGTCCATCTGCAGCCTTGCCCAGTGTCCATCTGTCCATCTGCAGCCTTGTCAGTCTCTGCGTTTTTTAAATTTGGCGCCGATTTCTGTGAAGAGGAGCGAGTGGGGCCGAGTGTACTTCGGCTAGACTCGGCTCCTCTCGCAGTCCCGCCCATCTCCACTGACTGCGCCGCTGACATAGAGAAAGCCGAGTGTACTTCGGCTAGACTCGGCTCTGCTCACAGTCAGGGACAGGACTGCGAGAGGAGCCGAGACTAGCCAAAGTACACTCGGCTTTCTCTATGTCATCGGCGCAGTCAGAGATGGGCGGGACTGCGAGAGGAGCCGAGTAAAGCCGAGTGTACTTCGGCTTTCAGCTCCGCTCGCTCCTCTCACTCGTTTCAGCAGGGGAATCGGCGGAGTATCGGCGTATAACACGCACCCACGATTTTCCCCTGATTTTAAGGGGAAAAAGGTGCGTGTTATACGCCGATAAATACGGTATTTACAATTGGTATAATGATAACCAAGGAAATACAAGTTCTGCTACCAGAACTATATAAAGAGTAAATTGAAAGAGGAGAGAGAGAATGGGGGGGGGGGGGGAAGTAGAAGAGAGAAAGAAGATAAAAGAAAAAATTATCTTAGGTAGGAGAAAAAATAGATAGGGAAGAAAGAAATGAGATGTAGTAGGGGTCCCCGGGGTAGTACATGGTATTAAACACATACCATGAATGCAGAGAATGGAAGTATAAATCGAGATTACCAAGGTCTTAGTAGGGAAGCATCAAAATTGGAAGGCAAAAAGTGAGTCACCCAGGGATTCCATATATTCTCAAAGTTGGATATTTTATCTTGAGTTATAGCCTTTGTCTTGGCATGGATCATTGCTTGATTGACTCTATTTTTAGTTTCAGCAATTATTAGGGCGGGGATTTCCAAGCTTTGGCAATTGTTTGTTTTGTAACTGTAGTAATCTGTAATAGGAGTTTGAATTGGCGGTATGAGAGAGTGGCCGGTTTTACGTTTAAAAGTGCTATTGTAGGATCAGGATTGATAGGGATTTCAAACAGTGTTAAAATCATAAGAAATACATATTTCCAGATTTTTTTTGCTACCGGGCAATCCCACCAAGTATGGAGATGTGATCCAAGATCACCACTAGAGTTGAGCGGACACCTGGATGTTCGGGTTCGACGGGTTCGGCCGAACTTCGCAAAAAAGTTCGAGTTCGGGACTCGAACTTGACCCGAACTTGACCCCGAACTCGAACCCCATTGAAGTCAATGGGGACCCGAACTTTTGAGGACTAAAATGGCTCTAAAAAAGTAATGGAAAGGGCTAGAGGGCTTCAAAATGTTGTTAAGAGCATGGCAAGTGCTCTACAAACAAATGTGGATAGGGAAATAACTTAAAATAACATAAAATACATAAAAATAAAAAATAATAATCTTGACCTAGGAGGACGAGGTCCATATGGAGTAGGAGGTTGAGGTGGCGGTGGATGTGGCGGTGTAGGTGGAAGCGGCGGTGGAGGAGGACAAGGTAGCCAACACTGGTTTTTCTTTCTAATTAATTTTTTTTTTTAATTAGGGTACACCCTAAAAGAGTGAGAAAGATCAAAAATACAACAATGGCTGGGTAAGGCCGGTATACATGTCTATTCTGCACAAGGTATGGACAAGTCCTGTGGGATCCATGCCTGGTTCATTTTAATGAACATGAGCTTGTCCACATTGGCTCTGGACAGGCGGCTGCGCTTGTCTGTGATAACGCCCCCTGCCGTGCTAAATACACATTCAGATAATACACTGGCTGCAGGGCAGGCCAGCACCTCCAAGGCGCAAAGGGCAAGCTCAGGCCATGTGCCCAATTTGGAGACCCAGAAGTTGAAGGGAGCAGACCCGTCATTCAGTACGTGTAGGCGTGTGCACACATACTGCTCCACCATGTTGGTGAAATGCTGCCTCCTGCTAAGACGTTCCACATCAGCTGATGGTGCTGGTTGTTGTGGCGTGCTGACAAAGCTTTTCCACATTTCGGCCATGCTAATTCTGCCTTCTGAGGTGCTGGGCTGCGTTGGCGACCTCTTCCTCCTCCTCTGCCTTTGCCTTGTGCTTCCACTGTGCCCCCACTGTCAGGTGGGAATGCCACTAGCAGCGCGTCTACCAGCGTGCGCTTGTACATGCGCATCTTACGATCACGCTCCAGTGAGGGAATTAAGGACGGTACGTTGTCCTTGTAATGGGGATCCAGCAGCGTGGCCACCCAGTAATCAGCACCAGTTATAATGTGGGCAACTCGGCGGTCGTTGCGGAGACACTGCAGCATGTAATCGCTCATGTGTGCCAGACTGCCCAGAGGCAACAAAAAGCTGTCCTCTGTGGGAGGTGTATCGTCTGTGTCCTCTGTATCCCCCCAGCCATGCACCAGTGATGGCCATAAGCTGGTCTGGGTGCCACCCTGCTGTGAACATGGTTCCTCCTCCTCCATCTCCTCATCCTCCACCTCGTCATCCTCCAGAACTGTGCCCTTGCTGGACAATTGTGTACCTGGTGTTTGTTGGTGCAGGAACCCACCCTCTGAGCCACTTGTGAATGACTGCCCTGAAAGCCTTGGAAATGATCCCTCTTCCTCCTCCTTCTCATCCTCCTGTGCCACATCCTCTTCCATCAGTGCCCGAAGCGTTTTTTCAAGGAGGCATAGAACTGGGATAGTAACGCTGAGAACGGCGTCATCGGCACTGGCCATTTTGGTGGAGTACTCGAAACAGCGCAACAAGGCACAAAGGTCTCGCATGGAGGCCCAGTTATTGGTGGTGAAGTGGTGCTGTTCCGCAGAGCGACTCACACATGCGTGCTGCAGCTGAAACTCCACTATCGCCTGCTGCTGCTCACACAGTCTGGCCAGCATGTGCAAGGTGGAGTTCCACCTTGTGGGCACGTCACATATGAGGCGGTGAGCGGGAAGGCCGAAGTTACGCTGCAGCGCTGACAGGCGAGCAGCAGCAGGGTGAGAACACCGAAAGTGCGCACAGACGGCCCGCACTTTCTGCAGCAGCTCTGGCATATCGGGGTAATTTTTAAGGAACCTCTGCACCACCAAATTCAGCACATGCGCCAGGCAAGGGATGTGCATCAAACCGGCTAGGCCCAGAGCTGCTACGAGATTTTGCCCATTATCGCACACCACCAGTCCTGGCTTGAGGCTCACTGCCACCAACCACTCATCGGTCTGTTGTTCCATGTCCCTCCACAACTCCTGCGCGGTGTGGGGTTTTTCCCCCAAACAGGAACGTTTTAAAACTGCCTGCTGTCATTTACCCCTGGCTGTGCTGATGTTGGTGGTGAAGGTGTTACGCTGACCGGATGAGGAGGCGGTAGAGGATGAGGAAGCGGAGTAGGAGGAGTTAGCAACAGGAGGCAAACTGAAGCGCCCTGCAATCCTCGGTGGTGGAAGGACATGCGCCAAACTGCTATCCGCCTCGGGCCCAGCCGCCACTGCATTTACCCAGTGTGCTGTTAGGGAGATATAAGGTCCCTGACTGTGCTTACTGGTCCACGTATCCCGTAGTTAGGTGGACCTTGCCACAGATGGCGTTGCGCAGTGCACACCTGATTCTGTCCCCCACTTGGTTGTGCAGGGAAGGGGTGGCTCACCTGGAAAAGTAGTGGCGGCTGGGCACGACGTACTGTGGGACAGCCAATGCCATCAGGCTTTTAAAACTCTGCATCGCCACCAGACGGAATGACAGCATTTCAAAGGCCAGGAATTTTTAAATGCTGGAATTCAGGGCCAGGGATCGCGGGTGAGTAGGGGGGTACTTCCTCTTCCGCTCCAGTGATTGGGAGATAGAGAGCTGAACGCTTCCATGGGACATTGTGGAGATGGTTGGTGATCCAGGTGGTAGTGTTGCTGGCAGATCCTCTGTTTGCGGGGTGGCAGGTGCCACTGTCACTACAGAGGTGGATGAAGAGGCCGAGACTGCAGCAGAAGAGGAAGCAGGAGGAGCCTGAGACCTTTCATGGTTTTTGAGGTGTCTACTTCACTGCAGCTCGTGCTTTGCACTTAGATGCCTGGTCATGCAGGTTGTGCTCAGGTTGAGAACGTTTATGCCCCGCTTCAGGCTCTGATTGCACAGCGTGCAAACCACTTGTGTCTTGTCATCAGCACATTGTCTGAAGAACTGCCACGCTAGGGAACTCCTTGGACCTGGCTTTGGTGTGCTTGGTCCCTTGCTGCGTTGGGCAGTAGCAGGCATACTGTCTAGGGGACGGACGTTCCCCTTTTGCACCCTGCTCCCTCTTCTGCTGTGCTGGTGGCTCTGTGCGACCACCGCCTCTTCCTTCAAACTACACAGGTCACCTACATCACGTTGATTCCATGTGGGGTCAAGGACCTCATCGTTCTCCACATCATCTTCCACCCAGTCTTCACCACTGCCCTCCTTGTCGGTCTGCACAACTGCGAAAGCAGCAGCATTTGGCACCTGTGTTTCTTCATCATCCGAGACGTGCTGCGATGGTCCTCCCATGTACTCATCTAGAAACATAAGTGGTTGGGCATCGGTGCACTCAATCTCTTCCACTTCTGGGGCAGGGCTAGGTGGATGGCCCTGGAAAACTTTGCTAACAGAGTCGTCAAAAAGCAGAAGAGACTGCTGCATGACTTGGGGCTCAGACTGCTTGGCTGATTTGCAAGGGGGTGAGGTGAAAGACTGATGGACATTGGCTGCAGGTGCCAACTCAGATCTTTCAGCAGTAGACTGGGTGGGAGACAATGTGAAGGAACTGGAGGCATTGTCAGCAACCCAATCTACTATCACCTGTACTTGTCCTGGCCTCAACATTCGTAGAGCCGCATTAGGCCCGACCAAATACCGCTGCAGGCTCTGTCGCCTACTCGCACCTGAGGAAGGTGTTTCACTTGTGCGTGTAGCTGGCACAGATCGACCACGTCCTCTCCCTGCAACAGGAGCTCCACCAGCAGCACCACGACCGGGACCACGTCCCTTATTTGACGTTCTCCTCATATTTCTCAAATTAAGGATTTTGCCCTAAATGGGTGTTTTTTGAATATCAGAATAGAGCAACAGTATCTAAAGTGTGTATCTCACACGTACAGATATGCAGAAAATGCACCATTTTTTTTTTTTGCCAGAAAACGCACCAAAAAAATTAGTTTTGCCCTAAATTATTTATTTTTTGAATAGCAGAATAGGAGAACAGTGTCTAAAGTGTGTATCTCACACGTACAGATATGCAGAAAACGCACCCAAATTTTTTTTTTGCCCTAAATTATAATTTTTTTGAATAGCAGAATAGGAGAACAGTATCTAAAGTGTGTATCTCACATGTACAGATATGCAGAAAATGCACCACAAATATATATTTTTTTTGCCCTAATTTTTTTCTTTTTTTTTTGAATAGCAGAATAGTAGAACAGTATCTAAAGTGTGTATCTCACACGTACAGATATGCAGAAAACGCACCAAATTTTTTTTTTTGCCCTAAATTATTATTTTTTTGAATAGCAGAATAGAAGAACAGTATCTAAAGTGTGTATCTCACACATACAGATATAACGGAAAATTTATTACCAAATACTTACCGTAATTTTCCTTTCCTGATAGACTCCATGGCAGACTACGTGTGGGTTAACCCCGCCTCCTCTCCACAGCTATAGGACCCCTTACCCATGAATTTGAGCTCACCTCCACAGACAGGTGTTCCGTAACTAGCCGACTCAAATTTCAACTCTCATATTTTTAATTCATGGGTGGGAACTCCGTCTGCCATGGAGTCTATCAGGAAAGAAAAATTACGGTAAGTATTTGGTAATAAATTTTCCGTTTTCCTGACAGACTCCATGGCAGACTACGTGTGGGAAATAACTAGCCAATCCACACGGGAGGGTATGCTTGCTCAAAAAAAATATTTTAATCTTTCCCGTCAACTGACAGGATTTTTCGACCAAAATTAACAGAGGAAAGGGAAGCAGGCTCAATACAATAATGAGACATAAATGTATGAATAGAAGACCACGAGGCTGCCCTGCATATCACTTCAGGAGCCACGTGTCGAGCTGCTGCCCATGAGGCTGCCATGCCTCTGGTGGAATGAGCCGTCACGCCTCTGGAGGAGCTAAGCCCTTTGCCCTGTAAGCCTGTTGAATAGATTGGACGATCCAGGCTGCTATTGTTCTGGAGGAAGCCCTCTTTCCTTTGTTGCTACCAGTGTGTAACAAGAACAGGTAGTTCAAGCTTCTTAAAGATGAAGTGACTCGCAAATATTCTTTCAGAGTCTCACCTACATCCAAGGGATGAACATCTGCTGATTCTGGAGAATTGAAAGTAGGAAGGACTATTTCCTGATTCTCGTGAAAAACTGACTTGACTTTTGGTTTAGACCCAAGCATGGGAATAAGGACCACTCGGTCCGGGAAGAAAGTCAAAAAGGGTTCTTGACAACCCAGGAAGCTTATTTCTGAAACCCTTTTGGCTGAAGTAATGGCCACTAGTAAGGCCAGTTTGATTGATAAGTCCTTAATAGAAAGATCCTTGTTGTTGAGTGCTGAAAGAGCATCAAGGACGAGCAGAAGATCCCATTTGGGGAATCTAGGTTTCCTCTGAGGCCTGATTCTCGAAGCCCCCTGAAAGGATTGTTGAACCAGGGGATGAGTTGCCCATGATGTTCCTGAAAATGCCGATAAGGCTGAAACTTGTCAATCAGTTCCCTCAGAGTACAAAGGAAGATCCAAGCCTGATTGTAGAAAACTTAAAACGTCTTGAACTCCAGGATTTCTGAAAGATTTTCCAGCAGAAGTCATGAAGCTGACAAACCTGGTCCAGATTCTGTTGTAGGTTTTGTTCATGTTAGGCTTTCTGGAGCTCATAAGGGTAGAGATTACCCCTAAAGCACACCCAAGAGACTCTAGCGGGTCCCTGAAGCTCATCAGATTCAGGAGAGGAAACCATGGCCCGTTCGGCCAGTATGGTGCTATTGTTATCACTTCGCCTTTCTCCAACTGGAGCCGCTGCAGGAATTTTTGCATGATCGGAGGTGGAGGGAAGGCATATGCCTTGTTGAATTTCCATTGGCTTGTTAATGCATCTACTCCGAAGGCTTGACTGCACCGACCTCGAGTGTAGTATCTGTCTACCTTGTGATTGCAGGGGGATGCAAACAGATCCACTTCTGGATCGATTCCCAACGATAGGATCCACTTGAATGTCTGTGTATGCAGTGACCATTCGTTGTTGTCTAGGTTGCTGCATGACAGAAAGTCCGCTTGAATGTTCTGTTCCCCTGGAATGAAGACTGCTGTTAAGTTTGTAGATTCCTCTGAGCCCAGGTCATGATAGGTTCGACCTCTTGGAGAAGGGTGGGGCTCCGAGTGCCCCCTTGTCTCTTCACATATGCCACGGCGGTGGTATTGTCCATTTTGAGTAGGACCGACTTCCCTTTCAGAAGGTGGGAGAAGGCTTGAAGGGCGCACCATGCCGCACGCAATTCCAGAACGTTTGACCCTGGAATGTGGAGATGGGCATCCCATTTGCCCTGAGCCAGTTCTGCCCCACAATGTGCTCCCCAGGCCGCATTGCTGGCATCGGATGAAACAGTCATCCATTGGATGGGAGCAAGGGAGTGGCATGTTAACAAGTTTTTGTGTTGAAGCCACCAGAGAAGACTGTTCCTCATTGACTGAGTAGTCCTGATCAGCTGATTGCGATCGTCTGTCTTCCATTGCTGAAGGAATCCTGATTGAAAAGGCCGAAGCCTCCACATTGCCCATTTGACCATGGGGAACGTGGCCACCATCGTGCCGATTATCTTCAGGCACTGTGACGCCCTTAGGTTAGAGTAGTCTAGGGCTAAAGATATTCTTACCCGAATGACCGGGATTTTTTCTTCCGGAAGAGAGATGGTATTCTCTACTGTGTCGAATTGAGCTCCTAGGTAGGTTAGGCGTTGGGTCGGTTCTGGCTGACTTTTCTGTCGGTTTAAGAGCCATCCGAACTCTATCAATGTAGAGATCACTTGATCTTTGTGGATCAGCAGCTGCTGCTTGTCTTGGGACAGTAGTAGCAGATCGTTCAGGTAATGATACAGACGCACACCCTGTATTCTGATAAGAGACACAATTACCAACAGTACCTTGGAAAAGACCCTTGGAGAGGTCGTTAGTCCGAATGGAAGACAAATAAATTGTAAGTGCTCTCGTTCGACCTGAAATCGAAGGTATTTGTGGAATTCTTCTGCCACGGGAACATGAAAATACGCGTCCTTAACATCTATTGAGATCAACCAGTCGCCTGGTTGAACGTCTTTTTGGATGGATGAGAGTGATTCCATCTTGAATTTCTCGTGCTTTATGTACCTGTTCAGGAAAGTGAGATCTATAACTGGACGCCAAGAGCCGTTCTTCTTTTGTACTAGGAAGAGGGGGAAGTATACCCCCTGGAATTCCTCGTCCTTTGGGACGGGCACCACTGCTCCTTGATCTTTCAGGGCATTCACATATGAAAGAAGAACTTGTTGTTTTTCTTCTGATTGAGGCAGTGAAGATTGCATTGGTCTGCATGGAGGGACTTTGGTGAAGGACCATGCGTGACCTGTTGAGACCGTTTTGATGGTCCAATAATCTGAGATCAAGGTCACCCAGACGTGCCGGCAGAGACGTAGGCGAGCCCCTACCTGACCGCTTGGGCAGGCCCAATCTCAAAAGGACTTGGTTGGCTCGCGCCCACCGGGCGTCTGTTTCTTGCCAGATTTTTGGGAAAGATATCTGCCTATTCCAGTTCCAGCTTCTCCTAAAATCCCGTCCGGGCCTATAGGAGCATGCCTCTCTTGAACGCTCTGTACTGCGTCTCTGCTGAGGTTTTCTTTGGTTAAACAGACGTTTGTCCTGAGGGAGGAATCCCGACTTTCCGCCTGTAGCCTTTGAAATGGCATTATACAGTTTGTTTCCAAACAAGGAAGTTCCTTCAGAAGGAATTTTGCACCATGCCTGCTTTGAGGCAGGATCAACAAGCCAGGGGCGCAACCATAGTGCTCGTTTGGCTGTGACCGAAGATAGCAAGGATCTAGCCATCAAGCGGATGAGATCAATTGAAGCTTCTCCCAAAAAGGCGATAGCCAGTTTAAGTTCTTGCACTGCTGAACTTTGTGCCAATTCCTCCGAGACACCTTTCAGAACGGAGTCAACATTTTCCACCCAGGCCTCCATTGCTTTGGAGGTGACTGCAAGGGCTAGGGCTGGTTTGCAAGCCATACCGTTCAAGTTATATATTCTCTTAATGTCTTGGTCAATCTTTCAATCCAGACCATCTTTAAAAGATACAGTGTCATCTAGCAGGAGGGTGACATGCTTCGCTAGGCGCATTACTAAAGCATCCACGAGGGGAGCATTTTCCAAACCTTCTTATCCCCCTTGCTCCATTCTTCCTTAAACACTCCTTTTAGCTCGGTGTGAAATTGGAACATTCTTTCCCCAGTTTCTTAAACAGTTCCTTTGTTTCTCTGGGGGGGGGGGGGCAGTGGTATCTTCCAACTTTAAGGTTTCCATCACTGCCTTGATCAGTGGAGAGACTAAAGCGTAGTCGAATCCCACTACAGAATCATCTCCCTCCATCTCGTCTTGCGAGGAATCATGGGAGGAATCACAGAATCATCTCCCTCCATCTCGTCTTGCGAGGAATCATGGGAGGAATCACAGAATCATCTCCCTCCATCTCGTCTTGCGAGGAATAATGGGAGGAATCATGGGGCTGGAATTGGCCGGAATCCTCCTGGGCCTCGTCAGCCAAGGAGCCAGACAAGGTGGTGGACTGGCTCCTCGTGTGGGGGGACATCTATTTCCATCATAGACTGCTGTACCACACGTTTAATAAGAGACTCAAGATTTTGATTTTTCGGTCTCTTTCTCACCGACCGCTCGGGCATAGCATGGGTCACACAGCGATTTGCCCTCTGGGATTCTAGTTTTACATCCCCAACAGGCTCTGTGATCAGAGCGATCATCGCGGTGGTGGTAGCGGTGACTTGAGGAGGAATGGGAACATCTCCTATATTTAGAGGGGGAATGTGAGCGTCCCCTATGATAGTGGGTCCCAGACGGAGTGTCACGTCTGGACCTGGAGGATGATTGGTGATGGTGATGATAATGGTGATGATGATGGTGCAGCCTGGCAAGGTCCCTATCCTGTGACCGATGAACTGATGTAGCCGGGCTGTAAGAGATAATACAGACAAAGGGAGGGGGAGGAAGGTGGGCAGGTTGTAACCGTTAGCAACCACCAGAAAAAAAAATGACACCAAAGACACCAACCCCCTACCCACTCCACACAGACCTTGTGCGGGAGGGCTGGCCACACGGCGGTGAAGATGAGTCCATGACGAGGAAGACACACAATGATGCGTAACTCCACTACCTAGACTAAGGATAAGCAAATCAATGCAAGAACAGCGCAGAAAAAAAAAAGTTTTTTTTTTTTTTTTTTTTAAACTGTCCCTTTAAGAGACACTAAGCATTACATGCATTACATTGCCAAGAAGTGCTTACCCCGTCCTGGTAGTATTGAGACTCCGGGAGGCTGCTGCTATATGCCCACAGGTTATCCCACCTGTATAGGGCTCCTCAGCGGCTTAAATCACCCGCCGGAATGACGTCATGGCTGGTCCCGCTGTGCGCATGCATCGGAGGGACCGAACCTACTGCGCCTGCGCGGCCCCTGACCCCTCCGCCATACTGCGCATGCGCAAAAACCAAGCCTCGGTTTCACCGTGGCTCTGCGCATGCACAGACGATCAACAGGCTGGGATCAGGAAGGGAATGGCATCCTGGAACGCAAAAGCGTTCCACACATATACTAAGCTTAGCGGCGCTGTATGACAGAGAAAAAACAGCAGAGAAAGACATACAAACAAACAAAAACTATCTGCCATGGAAATAGAAAAAGTCTTCAGACCTTGCCAGCTGAGATCCACCGTCCGTCATGGTACGCTGGGGCCACATCCCTTCCACCATAGGGGTATCCATCAGCCCAAAACCACTCACCCGCTCATAGCTGGGCCCTGGGTGCACCGCACAACTCGTACCTGATCCGACAGACATCCTGGACTGCACCTGAATTGCATAATGAAGGGTCCATGTGAGGAGGACAAAAAAGGAACACCTGTCTGTGGAGGTGAGCTCAAATTTATGGGTAAGGGGTCCTATAGCTGTGGAGAGGAGGCGGGGTTAACCCACACGTAGTCTGCCATGGAGTCTGTCAGGAAACAGAAAATGCACAACATTTTTTTTTGCCAGAAAACGCACCAAAAAAAATTGTTTTGCCCTAATTTTTCTTTTTTTTTGAATAGCAGAATAGGAGAACAGGTTTCTAAAGTGTGTATCTCACACGTACAGATATGCAGAAAATGCACCAAAAAAATATTTTTGCCCTATTTTTTATTTATTTTTAAAAGCAGAATAGGAGAACAGTATCTAAAGTGTGTATCTCACACGTACAGATATGCAGAAAATGCACCAGAAAAAAAATTTGGGCAGAAAACGCCCCAAAATTTTTTTTATGCCCTAAATTATTATTGTTTTGAATAGCAGAATAGGAAAACAGTATCTAAAGTGAGTATCTCACACATACAGATATGCAGAAAATGCAGCAAAAAAAAAAAAATTGGGCAGAAAACGCACCCCAAAATATTTTTTTGCCCTAAATTTTTTATTTTTTTTGGAATAGCAGAATAGGAGAACAGTATCTAAAGTGTGTATCTCACATGTACAGATATGCAGAAAATGCACCAAAAAAATTATTTTTGCCCTATTTTTTATTTATTTTTAATAGCAGAATAGGAGAACAGTATCTAAAGTGTGTATCTCACACGTACAGATATGCAGAAAATTCCCCCCAAAAAAAATTTGGGCAGAAAACGCACCAACATTTTTTTTATGCCCTAAATTATTATTGTTTTGAATAGCAGAATAGGAGAACAGTATCTAAAGTGAGTATCTCACACATACAGATATGCAGAAAATGCAGCAAAAAAAAAAATTGGGCAGAAAACGCACCCAAAAATTTTTTTTTGCCCTAAATTTTTCGTTTTTTTTTTTTGAATAGCAGAATAGGAGAACAATATCTAAAGTGTGTATCTCACATGTACAGATATGCAGAAAATGCACCAAAAAAACTTTTTTTGCCCTAAATTATTATTTTTTGGAATAGCAGAATAGGAGAACAGTATCTAAAGTGTGTATCTCACACGTACAGATATGCAGAAAATGCACCCAAAAATATTTTTTTGCCCTAAATTATTATTTTTTTGAATAGGAGAATAGTATCTAAAGTGTGTATCTCACACATACAGATATGCAGAAAATGCACCAAAAAAAATATTTTTGGGCAGAAAACAAACCAAACAAAAATGTTTTGCCCTAAATTATTATTTTTTTGAATAGCAGAAAAGCAGGTCAGTATCTAAAATGTATATCACATGTACAGATATGCAGAAGACGCACAAAAAAAAAAAAACCCTAAATTTTTTTTTTTGAATAGCAGAATAGGAAAACACTATCAAAAGTGTGTATCTCACAGTAACATATGCAGTGCTGGTGCACTGAGCTTGCATAAAATGCCCGCTGACGCCAATCTAACTAACAGACGGATAAAAGTTATCTTTTCTCTGGCACTGAGCTCAGGGCAGGATAAAAAGATTGTGCACTGCACCCACACAACAAAAGCAAGGTAGATCGCTGAGTAATTTGATTTCTGAATCAGGACTATCTAATTCTTTCCCTCAAAGTAGCAGCAGCAGCAACCTTTCCCTACACTATCTAAAGCAGAGTGACGTGCTGTGCTATATGCCTCTAGCTTATATAGAGGCTGGGTCACATGCTGCACTTGCCAATCACAGCCATGCCATTAGTAGGCACGGCTGTGATGGCTTCTAAGGGCACAGGATTTAAACAAATGTTGATTGGCTACCCTGCAGCTTTTTAAAATGCGCCATTACATTGCCGAACACCGAACCCGAACGCGAACATACAGTAAATTGTTCGGGTTCGGGTCCGGGTATCAAAAACCCAAAACTTTACAGTTCGGGTTCGCTCAACCCTAATCACCACAGCCCCGAAAACAAGATGGGGAATAATTTGGAGCATATTTCGCAATACTGACAGGGACCAAATGAGTGAGTACTTTGTAATTTGTCTCTAAGGTAGCTACCGTATGTACTCGAGTATAAGCCGAGTTTTTCAGCACATTTTTTTGTGCTAAAAATGCCCCCCCTCAGCTTATACTCGAGTCAGTGTACCTGTGACTGGTTTCCAGTGTTAAAAATCCACGTGAGTCCAGTGTAAAAGTCGCGTGAGTCCAGTGTAAAAGCTGCGCCTCCTCCTCATTCTGTTCCGTGATAGCCGCGGGAGTTCTGTGTTACAAAGCCGCGCCTCCTCCTTGGTCTGTTCCGTGATAGGCGGAACACTGAACGCAGTCTCTGCTGGGAAACTGAGTGTTCCGCCTATCGCTGAACAGAACGAGGAGGAGGCGCGGCTTTTTAACACTGAACTCCCGCGGCTATCACGTAACAGAACGAGGAGGAGGAGGTGCGGCTTGTACACTGGACTCACAGAATCATGTCATGGATAATCAGGTATGGAGTTAAATGTGTTTTTTTCAATTCTAGCAAGGCTGATATCAGTGGGCAGAAGGACCTTTTGATGATGTCATAGGCATGTGAATTAAATTGGAGATTTTTGTTGCTTGTTTAACTGAAAAATCCATGTAGGTTGTTTGGTTAGCTTAGTTGACTGGAGTTACCAATGATGAGGTTTTTAAATTAGATAGATATATTGAAATCATTCATCTACAGTTAATTTATGATTTTTTTTATTGACTCATATAAAAGTCAGTTTACTTATTATTTATACATGGCTTAAGCATAAACAGTATACTTTATATATACATTATACAGAATAAATAAAATTAACTGCACTATAAATGCATGTGTTTTTATTGCGGGTTGAAAAATACTTTTAATAATGTGAGGCTGCAATGGGCACAGTGAGGTGAGGCATGCAATGGGCACTGTGAGGTGAGGCATGCAATGGGCACAGTGAAGCATGCAAATGGGCACATTGAAGCTGCAAATGGGCATTGTTGACCCTCTTTTCCACTTACAGTAACTGCTGCATTCTCACCCTAGGCTTATACTCGAGTCAATACGTTTTCCCAGTTTTTTGTGGTAAAATTAGGTGCCTCGGCTTATATTCGGACGGCTTATACTCGAGTATATACGGTATATTTTGTGAGGAGGGCTTAGTTGTGATCTAAATCTTATCCAAATCAGCTGCTTCCAATGAAATCCCAAGATCCATCTCCCACTTAGCCACATATGATGGTGGGTCTGAGGATGGTGGGTCTGAGTTGAGTTTAATAATAAGATGAGTGTAAAGAGTTGAAATAAATCCCTTAGTGTGTGGGTCACGTTTACATATATTTTCAAAGCACGTTAATTTATCTAAATGAATTCTTCCTTGTATATTTTTTTTAATATGAAGATATTGAAAGAGCTCTGAATCAGGAAGTTTGTGACTTTCACATAAGTCAGGGAAAGTTTTTAATGAAGTAGAGGATGCTAGTTCACAGAGTTGAGTTAGATTAGTGGAGGTCCATGCTTTAAAAGATTTAGGGACCTTGCAGGATAAAAAAGTAGATTTTTAAGAAATGATATATGGTATATGGGGAGATAGTAGATCACCACTTTTTTTATGCAAGCTAGTATGGCACTCTGCATTTCTATGGTTTGAGCTTCTACTGCTGAAACCGTCCCACTGTGAGCTGCAGTGTCTAGGAGGGGAACATGTAAGAGACAAATTAAATTGGATTTAGTTCAATCAGGGAAAGTAAGAGGTTTTGTTTTAAATTTCAGGCTTGTGCATCACATAGTAACTGAATTTGGGGCTTGTTTAAACTATCACATAGAAACTTTTGGTTTAGGAGCCTTTAAAGGTACTTTATCAACTAATGTGCAGATTTTACAAAAAGGTGTAGTTTTTGCAAATAGGAACCTGGGGTACACACTCTAAGAAAATCGAGTGAACGATCGTCAGATTTTCCTTCTTGTTTCACAGCAAATTGGAATTAGCACTCCCAAAATGACCTACCCATTGGAATGAATGGGCAGCGCTTCCGAAGTGCCTGAAAATTGCTTCCAAAGCGCTTCAACACGGGAGTTTTTAACCCCTTCTTTGGGGTTAAAAGTGCCCTGCTGGTGGCCCAAAAGTGCGGCTTAAACAGCGGTAAAGCTTTACCGCAAACACGGCCCCAGTGTGAAGGGGGTCTTAAAGATTGTATAAGAATTACCCAGATTTAGTTTACCTTCAAAGCCCCTCTCCCTTTCTGGAGCATGTCACAGCATTGTTTTTTTTTTTTTTTCTTTTACCATGTTCCTGTAGCAAGAAACATCTTTCTCAGTGATTTACCTAGCCAAGCCCCCAGAACTACTTTTCACAAGAGCTCCTTCCCTACACAGAGTGTATGGGCAGGCTCTTGGAAGTCAAGAAGCAACATTGTTTTGCTTATTAGGCAATTAATGTATAGATATGTAGGGCAGAGAGGCACGGATAGCAATGCTGCTTTTAAATTTTAGTGCAGCAAAGGAATTGTTTTTATAAGGTCAAACAGATTTCGGCAGATCAACGGGTACTTGTAGTATTTCTAGGGGATAAAACATAGAAAAATGTGCAAGTAATGCAGAATGTTTATGGTTATTGTAGCACTACCCCCGTAGGAGCTGCTGGTTTAGTTTTGGGCCTGCACTCTGCCTGTCAACCCGCAGAATTTTTCTCAAATCCCCTTGGCACAAATGGACAATAATATGATTGGGGGCCCCAATTGGCTGTAAGGGACACCAATGAAACCCACAACAATAAATACAATAAAAGGTTGTTACCTTGGTGTTGTTCACCTGCCACTCAGCTGCAAAGACAGAGTCCCACACAAATTGTATCTTAACCAATGGTGATATGTTTACTTGGTAAAGGAATGAAACAATGGTTATACCATAAGCATTCAATACATACAGCTCCCTGTATAAATCAATGAAATACCACTGGTTCAAAATACTTGTGAAATCCGACCCCAATAACGTAACATGAGGGCCAGATTTGAGCGAGGGTATGGTGGAGGAATCTCCCAGTGCAGTAATATCAACACTGGGGCACCTCTCCACCAAGTCTCACGTAAACAGTAGAAAACATGGGGTGATACAAACAATTATAATTAATATTGCAGAATCATGACTCTATGGCTCCCCCTGGTGAACAGTTCAATGGGTGCATGTCCTGTAGCAACCACTTGCAAGGATAGAAAAGCAGAAGACTGTTCCTTTAAGAGTCAGTTAATCTTCAGCTAGCCACTTTGGTGCACTTAAACATTTGTAATCCAAAAGATAAGGGGAGGGAACAAACTGCTAATTGAAGCACACAAGCTAACAGTACAAGGGGTTCTAATTTCCCCACGGCATTGAGTTTCTACGTGCGGAGATGCAAACGCCAGCAAGCACAAGTAAAGCTTGTGATAGTCACTCTCCTGGCAGTCAATTAACTAAATTGATGGGCAAGTGCCCGCTCACCAGATGAGGCCTTGTGTTGCTGCTTTTCCTCTCAGTCCCGAGCCCTCCTTCAATGGTCCATCTCTCGGTGACACGAGGCCCCTGGTTCTTCACCCCGCCGTTCTCTGGATAACAATGGATAAAAGGCTCTGGATGCTGCGGGCTGCAGACTGATCCTCCACCGGTTGATCAACGAGACTGTCCGCAGGAATCCCTCTCTGGCTAGGTGGCTAGGTGACCCGCTCTCAGTCCCAATAGGCACGGGCTTCTTGGGCCTAGGCACACTCACAACAGGTCTCAACACAGGCCTCCAGCCGGCTTTATTATGGCATCCAGAGAGAGCGTGCTATTGGGCGCACTTGTCTTAAATAGCTCCTCCCATCTGGCTTTGCGCGGTGCACTGCCCTATGGTAGCACAGTGGCCTTGTGGGCAATGTAGTCCGTGCTACTTACTGTAATGGAGTCATTGTCTCTCGATAACTGAACCAAAACAAGTTGTAACTAACTTGCATGAAATAAACACTGAAGGGAGCCAAACTTATTCACAGCACAGATTGGAGTCCTTTAAGATGCTTGCAATGGTAACACCTTGCTACACTATTTTTTCAATTTGCCCTGCAAATTTACACTTTTGATGGAAATTTTGTCTAGGCTATGGGCATTTTGATATTTACATATCCCCAGCTAAATATCCTATGCCTTCTCCGGGAGCCAGGGAGTACAAACAAAATCACAACAATGCAAAGAGTGAGACGGAGGGTTAATGCTCCTACCTTTTCTTTACCCAACCATCTTTCGTGTCCCTTATATTGATTGCTCACTCATCTTTAGTACCCCACATCTTTTCTGACCGTGACCAGCAAAGGCACAACTTTACCAATATAGCTTTAATATTCCTACTTGACGCGCTATATGACATAGGTGCATTTATCTGGCTATTCCTCTTTAATTTGCGGGATTGGCCTCACATGTTATCGACTGAGCCAGAGCTGCTGCAGGTAAGTGACTCTTATATGCCCTGTTGTGCTGAATGAACAGCCAAGCAGTTGTGGATTCATATGAGCACTAGGATTTTCACAATCTTTGGATTTCCAAAAGAGTTGAGGAAGATGCTAGTTCTCTTTCAGAAGAGGTCATCTTGTTTTTATATCTTGACCTGATTGAAGAAGATACATACTGTTAGCTCTGCAAAACTCCAGATAGGTTTGAGGCCTGTTCTCAACTCAGTATGAGCACTTGATTGATGTGAAGCCAAATACTCGTAACCTTCAATAAGAGAGCAATTTATAAACCGCTCAAAAGCTTTATTAAATAATGTGCCTTTTTTTCCAGAATAGTAGCAAGAAAATCATTGTTTTCCATTTCAATGCCATGGATATTAGATTGTCTGTCAAAATACCGATGGCTGAGCTGCTCAGTAAATGTTAGGGAAAAAACCTTTTGGGATTAGAGAACTACAATATCAAATTCCTACGGGATTAACTGGTTGAGAGAATTACTTCTCTGTCCTAATGCAGTGACCTTACAAGCAATAAAGGGCTTTAAATCTCAATCAGCCCCGTGCGACAGAAAATCATTTTCAACTCTTGATTGAAAAAAAAAACATCCAGGAACATTGAAGTTCGTGTTTTTTCATTTCCTACATTCATATACTGCAAAGCTACTGTTATAACTAGTATACATTATTTTAAATGAAAACTTTAGTGGTTTTGGGTCAGTTTAATTTTTGTATTTTTATTTAAATTATTAACCTGTTGTCTTACATTGTTTGTTTTTTTTCTACATGTATGCAACCTTTGTTTTATAATTATACATTTAAAAGGATTACCAGAGCACAATGGCATCAGCCTGCCAGGTGGCTAGCTTTACCTAACTGAAACTTCAGCGTCAATCGCTTTAAGTTATACTGTGATTACCTGACAAAAAAAATCAAAAATAAATCATTGTATTTATTTAATTTTTTTAGTCCAACCATAATAATAATTAATGTAAAAATTTGAACAGAAAGTTTGGAGTTAGTTATTAATGATACAAGCTTTCAGTGCTATATTCATGTCCCTTTTTAAACATTATATTATTACACAATATAACTTGGCTAATGACTAAGGAAAGGAACTAAGTATGCCCCAAAAACCTGCAACTTTAAGCACTTAAAGTGACTGTAAACGATCACCTTGTAAAACAACCCAGTTTAAAATAGAAATGAAAAGCAAAACATTTTTTGTATAGATATAATTTTTTTTTATAAATACCTTGATCACTTATCACAGCTCTGTTCCCTCTTTTCTCAGCTGCATAAGAGCTGGGGGAAAAGAAGCAGCAGAACACTGAGCTTCCCAGTTAATGACTGTGCAGCGGGGGCATGTCATGACAAGTCTGATCATTGGAGGAGAGTACACTGAGTTCCCAGCATAGCTAGGGAACTTGCTACACTGTGCTCTCCTGCTCAGCGTGGTCAGTTTTTAATAGGAAATCAAGAAGACTAGCAGGAACACCAGGGATTTCACATAAATTAAGCAATGCACAACAAAAGAACATTGTAACAGCATCCAAAATACGAAAGGGGGTAACGCCGTTTAGATCCCTTCCCACTCCTGGACACAAATTCCCTGTCGATCCTCCACAGCCAGACGACCACTTCCCATAGGAATTAATCCTTCTGGAAGAACGAGATGCACTCTGTATCTTCCTAGCATCGAATGACTTTTATTGAGAAAAACATTGTAACTTTTATACCCATCGAATACTGCATTAGTTTAACATGAACAATGGTCCAGCTCCACCCACAACATAACAGACCCAATCCACATTTACAATGAAAGTGTTTTGTAGCCGGTCGGTCTGTTGAGTACAATACACACAAGTATGCAGGTGATTCATCAACATCTCTTCAATTAACCCGTCTGCTGCTAGTTCCACAACCTATAATTATAGGCTTAATTCCCCCAAACCACAATGGACAATAGAATGTAAATCACCGCAAACAATGAACAGGTTCTTTAGAAGCTGGGATTAGCATTACACTAGGCAGACAGATGATTGAGGCTGAACACCTTAGTATCTCTCAATTAACCTGTTGAGTTCAGAAACAGTAAATAGTCCTTTACAGATATCCTTGGGGATATGGTGGATAAATATTACAGACCCATTTTAGGTAGCCCAAGATATATTTCTTAATGTCCATTATTTCCTGGCTCACCCTGTGTCCAAAGTGACCCTCCTGTCACAAACATGATACATTTTCATACAAATACATGGTAGTGCAGTGGAATATGAAGTGTTGGGGTAACAAATGCTGTACGTTAGCCAATAAAATTTATCACTTAAACTACAAACTGTCTGCATTTATTGATAGCTAACACAGTGTAAGTCTATATTTAACAGAGCGAAGTGCAGTAACACAGAGACTTAAAGCGGAGTTCCACCCAAAAATTGAACTTCTGCTTTTCGGAACCCTCCCCCCCTCCTGTGTCACATTTGGCACCTTTCAGGGGGAGGGGGTGCAGATACCTGTCTAAGACAGGTATCTGCACCCACTTCCGGGAATACACTCCTGCGGCAGACACGCCCCTACCCGCACCCCCCGCTGTCTTCTGGGAAACACACTGTTGCCAGGAGAGAGCGGGGACCAGTGACAGCGCGCCGCGCTTTTTGCGCATGCGCAGTAGGGAACCGGGCAGTGAAACCGCAAGGCTTCACTACCTGATTCCCTCACCGAGAATCGTGGCGGCAGCATCCGAGGACCGAGCGATTGCTCAACCTCGTCTGCCGACATCATGGGCGCGCTGGACAGGTAAGTGTCCATTTTTTAAAAGTCAGCAGCTAAAGTATTTGTAGCTGCTGGCTTTTAAAAAAAAAAATTGGGGCGGAACATCCGCTTTAATTCAAAATTCCTTGGTTCCTAGGATGACTGCAATAAATGGGTATTTCATTGGTTGCTAATATTTATGTTGCCTTCCTAAAGGGCCACTATCCATAAATAGCACAAACCTGTTTATTCAAAAAGACCACTATCTAAAAATAAAATAAATCAGTTTATAAAGAAGAAGTCTTAGGGAATAATTTTTTACTACTGAGTGGATATCTCTATCTGCTCTTTACTATAGACCTGCACTTTTTTAGCGCATGCATAGATTGCATGTCATGGTTTGGAGTATGCAATTCACAGATTTCTTCCGTTTTAACACATGCAAATGATTTATTCTAAAATACAACTGATTACGTGTCCATTTACCCCATAGCATGCAAGTACCCAACTGTTTTCATGCTTCAATTTGCCTTCAACTGCAGTTTAAAAACAAAGGGATGAAAACTAGCATTTTGGAAATTGGTGGGGGGGGGGGGGGGGCTGCGGTATGTACTGCATTCTTGTAAATATCAACAATGGTTTTAAACGCTTATAGAATTTGCAGTACAATTTACATTTTACATTTTGCAGATCCATTTTTTTTTTTTTTGCCTCCATTACAAGTCAATTCCATTTAAAAAAGGAATACAAATGTCTCTCATTCATCCATGACATTGATTTATAGACAATCATAGCATAACTAGAAAACAATTGATCTATTAGAAATTCACATGTAATAAAATGTTCTCTATTCCAATAGCAAATGAAAAAATGTCCACCTTTTAAAGAAAATAATAGTTTCAAAGAGTTCTAAATGTGTACAGAGGGAAATACACAATTTTCAAATGGTACTGTACATGACCAAAACCAGTTTTGAGGAGAGCGCACCAACCCTTGTGACACATTTATTGAAATGTGAGCTAAAATGTGAGCTAAAATATTTGCTCTATAAACAGTGTGATGAAAAAATAATGTATGTATAATGACAATGGAAGGGAATAGCAAAATGCATGGAAAGAACGGACAAAAGACAATTTGTAAATGAAAGCACCATGTCTGCAGGGATAAGGACTGTGTCTGGCAGCTGCCAACACAAATAGCACATTGCTCACCAAATTCTTAGCACATATTTCATTAGAACCATTGTGTTTAACTAGTCTGCTATCCCTTCACCTTATTTTTCTTTTGTGGACCCCAATGATGCTCTTTGATAACACCATCTTATTTTTTTTTTTTTTATTTTTTTTTTTGCACCACAATAAAAGCTGTAAAAAGAAAAAGAATAATCTGATTTAGTTATCATTTAATAGGATTATTTCCCAGGAAGTCATCAATCATCAGGTCCCTTATGCATCTAAGCAAGGCTGCTTTTTGTTATATCCATTTTTGAGGCATCTAGAATATAAAATTCAGATCAGAGAAATGTTTAATTCCTGGTACTTTGTTGAT
Source organism: Rana muscosa (assembly GCA_029206835.1). Taxonomy (NCBI): domain Eukaryota; kingdom Metazoa; phylum Chordata; class Amphibia; order Anura; family Ranidae; genus Rana; species Rana muscosa. Next base: position 77,949,424 of record CM055127.1, read on the forward strand.
AGGAATGTATGAGCTTGAGTTCCTAGGTCTGCACACCTGCTCTGTGGGGTTTTCTACTTCCCTATGGGGATTCTTTTTTTTATATTATGGAACATGTAGCAGGAGGAATACACAAAAGTTAATAGAAATAACCCAAGTTCTAAGGGGTAAGTAACAGATTGGAGGATTATGGCAAGAAAATCTGACTGCTAGAGTTTCCCAGATATGTGGAGCTGGGGCTGGGGTTGTCTCACACTGCTGGGCTTCACCTGTAACTAAAATGTCATCTGAGGCCGGGTTTACACTGTTGCACTGTGGTAATGCATGTGGCAGGTTGATGAGCTGCAGTGTCATTTATTCCTCGTGGCACCTCATTGCAACTACATTGTGTTGCTCTGTGTTATAAAAAAAAAAAATGTGTATTCTTCCGTAGAATTTTTTTCTTGATTGACATTGGATGTTCCCTTGTATTGGGCATCGCAGTGCACATTTTTTTTCTTTTTGAAATGCCTAATAAATAGTATAAATGATATTATAAATAATATTATATTATTATATTTAAAAAAAAATGTGCATTCACCTTTTGGTTTTGCTGTGTTAGACAGCCCATTGAAACAGATGAGCTGCCTTAACCCAACGCATGTTTATATATACGGCATAATGCAACTACACTGATCCAAAATTAATAATACCTTTCAGGTGTATTGCAGATAGTTTGTAGTTTTTGCTAGCAAGACTAAGACATAGATAAAACTCTTGTCGAACAGAGGAATGTCCTAAAATAAGTATTATATGCCAAATATTTAAAGTGCATCTAAAACCCAATTTGTTTAGGTTTTGGATATTGTATTGTATAATTAAAATCCTCTTATGTTTTGTGTATTTGTGTACAATTGGGAAAAAAAATCTGTTATTTCCAGTTATGGACACACAGCAAGAAATGAGAGAGAATCCCTACAAAGCGATTTTGAGAATCCCTTCTTAGGGCTTTTTCACATTGGTGGCAGTAAATACTGCCCTCTAAAATGTGATCCCAGCTGATTTATTTTCAGAGAGGGTGGTATGCTGGCAGGCTGGGATTTTGTTAATCCCAAGGGGGGTTTGTATTAAAATACCACACCACAACCATGAGCCAAGCGTTTAGCTCATGGTTGCAGTATGCTCCTTTTGGCCTCAAGGGGCGAGTTTGACTGGCGGTGCCACCTGTTAAACTGTGCAGTTAAAATTGCCATAACCATAGCATGAGTACAGCCCTGTCCAGCTGTAATGTTAGAATTTCGGTGAGTGGCCGGAAGGTGGTAAAACTGCAGCTCTGCTGCTGGAAAGAGCCGTTTAGCAGTTGGATGGAATATTTCCTTTTTGTTCCTGTTCCAGTAACAACTGCAAAATTTTGTGTAGCGGGGTCTTAAAAGTTAGTGGGATACACCTGGGGGTAGAGAGACCCAGGTGTGTAATTATGTCAGGGATTAGACCCCTTTTTCTTATTCGTGGAGGATTGGGTGGTGTAATATTCTCTTTGACCAGTGGGTGTCAGTGTACCTACTGGCTCGAGGTAGAATCACTACCACAGTGCTACCCTTCTTTGTCCCTTCCTGGAGATGGTATGGCTGGGGCGGGGAACCCGCCGTGGTGTCGATGGGAGGAGATAAAAGGGGGAGACGCCCTCGCCACGAGGTCTGTTGGTTTTCGGAAGAGATCATCTCGTCACGCACCCAGGCACCTTAGGCCTGGGTGCGGGCGGTTCAAGGTTCCGGCCTAGGCGCCCAAGGCCTGGCCGGAACGAAGATGGAGTCCATCCCGGGCACCTTCAGCCTGGGGTGAGGTACTATTAAGGAGGCCTGGGACCCGGTGACTCCGTCTGGGTCCCGCAAGGGTGAAGTTGCTCCAGGGCGCCCCTTGCAAGGGGACCCGCATCTGAGGTGAGGAGGCTGGGGGGGGTCACCCGTCCGAAGACCCGGTGTAGCGTCAACCCGGTGACGGATGGGCCTTCAGTAACTGCCTTGGAGGACATCTTCCCCTGATATGGGCTACAGCGCAGCGGAGGAGCTTTCATCAAGATTCCTGCAACCCCTGGTCATAGCACAGGGAGTGTAGGGACTAGGAACCTGTACAGTGCCTCGACCTGCTTCCCCATCGTATCCTGCCGTTGCATTTGACTGTATGTGGAGATACGCAATAAACCTGAGTTTGGACTTTGATGGGTGTATGGACTCTGTTGATGGGAACAAAGGGAGATTCCGGCACGGAAGGACTGACCCTCATAACCAGCACACATTTGGCCCGAGGAAAAGATTGATACTGGCCTTCACCTCACCCACATGCACGGGGAGGACATGGGCCGTAGCGCACCTCACTCTGTCGCTCGACATACCCCTAGTTAAAGAGGTCGGGGTGAGGCCGCTACACGTGGGGGCTCGTCGGTCCGGGATGAAATGTGTGTTGACCCTGAGGTTTGGAACGGCTGTGTTTGAACTTTGCTGCCCGGAGGAGGTCCGAGCAGGTCGGCCATGTGATTGGCCAAAGTGCATCCCTGTGCTCGAAGTCGTGGAAATTTCCCTGAAAAACCGGGAGAGGCCCATGCAGAAAGAGCGGGAAGAGGGAGGAGTCCAGCCGTGTGACGAACTACATGTGGGGACTTTTGCTGCACTGCGCCACGAGGCACCCCATGACTACGCAATTCGTGGGAGGAGACTGAAGGAAGCCCGCGAAAACGTGCAAATCGTGGGAGGAGTCTGGCCACGTGTGGAGATACACGTGGAGACTCCGGCGCGAGGTCAGCGTGTGATGGAGCAGCAAGTGGTCGGAGCGAACTCAGGCTCCCCGTGGATGCCGGTACCTTATCCTTTTAAGATGACTGCATTTGCTGCACCCATTACAGACACGGGGATAAGGCTCAGGCCCCGAGGACAGTTGGCTCTGTATTCATGCAGAGACACGGAGGCCCTCGGTGTGATCTGTCCCGGATGCTCGGGACTGGTGGTCCAACTAAAGCCATTCGGGCGATGCGAAGCATGCAAGGAGTTTCTTTTTGAGGTTGAACCACACACGGAAAGGCCCCGGGCCCTACGCCTCAACTGCATCACAGGAACCGCCACTCCGGAGGGAGAGATCAAAGCCTTTGCGGAGTTTCCCGTGCGCGCTGACCAGGGCGAAGTGACTGCCCAACCAGAGACTGAGAGAGAAAAATCCGAGGACACTGCTTCGGTCACTACAGACTCCCTGCTCCCACCTCCGAAGAGGAAAGTCGGCCTGGTACAGGCATCCTATGGTCGTGGTCGAGCTTCACCCCGCCGCTTGCCTGGCCTGGATGGCGCCGGTAGAGAAGAGAGTCCCGGACATCCCAGTTCTTCAGAAGGTCCAGGTGAGCCAGGGGCTGGGACTGTGGTGTTGGTTGGAGGTGTCGGGGGTCCACAGTTGGTGGAGCCCGCAAGGGAGGGTAGCCTTCCGTCTACTAGAGACTACCTTCCCGCTGAGATGTATGACACCTCCGACTTAGAGTCATTGTCAGACTGTGGGGATGACGGAGAGATAGACAAACTGTTTCACCGGAAGTGCTGGGACAGACGCCCACTACCTGTGCTGAGTAAACCGCAGGATTCCCCCATGTCCATAGAAGACAGTACGCTCCGGGTGAAGGCCCCGGAGTTCTCGAGGAAATCTAGTCCTCCGACCAACTTCCCGCATTCAACTACATCACCCGCTCTGATGTTGGGGATGCAGCGTGCTTCGTTGCGGGCACCAAAGACAAAGAAACCCGAGATGGTGAAGGTACCTCGGCACCCAGAGGCCATCGTACAGCCAGGAGAAGGTGAGCGAGATGTGATGCCACCTCTAGCCAGGTTGCAGAGACTTTTCTCCCAGAGAGTCGCCCGTGAATATGGGTGGGAGTACCCCTACTTGCCTCGGGACCTATTGTATGAAGTCGAGGTCCTGCGACCAAGGTGGTATGACGAGTTTGTATGGGAAAAACTTAAAGTACCCCATGCCAGGCGATACCTGTCATGTTCGCCGCCTGTGTCTTAAAAGTTCAAGGACTGCAGAGCTGATTGGAGACTTGGGCGCCATATTCATGCCGATAAGGTGCTCATCTGCCGGAAAGAAGGAGAGGATGTCGAGTATTCGGTGGAAGTGTTTGATGGGCACCTGAAGCCCCTGTTTCTGCCGGATCCAAGGTTCTATTTATAGGAGAAGTGAGCTCCTATCTTGTTGCTGTTGAAACTTTCTGGAAGAGACATTCCCAGACGCCTAGAACTGTGCCCTACTTTTGTTTTGATTTGGGCTTTTCTTTTACTCACTGGAGATTTGGGAGCTGTTGTTTTTTTTCTCCCTTTTCTTCATGTGCCAAAGGCAGAGACTTTTGGGGTAGAGTTAGAGTAGGAAAGCAGGAAGAATGAAGATCTCACCAAGTGTCATTACCGCAGCGCTGTCACCAGGTGGCAGTGTTGTGCAACGAATGTTTGAAAATGTTACACATGCATTACTTACTTATTGGAGTGAGTGGGTCTCTCGGCTGACGGACCCACTCATGCCAAGTTAACACAGAGTGTTAGGATGTGTTTTTTTTTGTTTGTTTCCCTTCTGCAGGAGATTCGTCGGTCAAGACTACTGAGTATGGGGTGGTTCTTAGACAGTGACGGGAGGGATTGTATATGTGTACATGACAGATGTTTTATACAAAAGTTTTAATGTTTTATAGTTCCCTTTTCTGTTGAGCAGGTCTTGGCACATACAGTATCCAAAATTTGAGGGATAGCCTCTTGGGCCCACTCCATGTCACCACTCCTTGGGAGACATGGGTGTGCACCTGACGCTGGGGACCAGCGTCAAATCACCAGGGGGAGTGTGTAGCGGGGTCTTAAAAGTTAGTGGGATACACCTGGGGGTAGAGAGACCCAGGTGTGTAATTATGTCAGGGATTAGACCCCTTTTTCTTATTCGTGGAGGATTGGGTGGTGTAATATTCTCTTTGACCAGTGGGTGTCAGTGTACCTACTGGCTCGAGGTAGAATCACTACCACAGTGCTACCCTTCTTTGTCCCTTCCTGGAGATGGTACGGCTGGGGCGGGGAACCCGCCATGGTGTCGATGGGAGGAGATAAAATGGGGAGACGCCCTCGCCACGAGGTCTGTTGTTTTTCGGAAGAGATCATCTCGTCACGCACCCAGGCACCTTAGGCCTGGGTGCGGGCGGTTCAAGGTTCCGGCCTAGGCGCCCAAGGCCTGGCCGGAACGAAGATGGAGTCCATCCCGGGCACCTTCAGCCTGGGGTGAGGTACTATTAAGGAGGCCTGGGACCCGGTGACTCCGACTGGGTCCCGCGAGGGTGAAGTTGCTCCAGGGCGCCCCTTGCAAGGGGACCCGCATCTGAGGTGAGGAGGCTGGGGGGGGGTCACCCGTCCGAAGACCCAGTGTAGCGTCAACCCGGTGACGGATGGGCCTTCAGTAACTCCCTTGGAGGACATCTTCCCCTGATATGGGCTACAGCGCAGCGGAGGAGCTTTCATCAAGGAACAGAAAATAATGGCAAATCCAAATGTAGCGGCCTCACCCCGACCTCTTTAACTAGGGGTATGTCGAGCGACAGAGTGAGGTGCGCTACGGCCCATGTCCTCCCCGTGCATGTGGGTGAGGTGAAGGCCAGTATCAATCTTTTCCTCGGGCCAAATGTGTGCTGGTTATGAGGGTCAGTCCTTCCGTGCCGGAATCTCCCTTTGTTCCCATCAACAGAGTCCATACACCCATCAAAGTCCAAACTCAGGTTTATTGCGTATCTCCACATACAGTCAAATGCAACGGCAGGATACGATGGGGAAGCAGGTCGAGGCACTGTACAGGTTCCTAGTCCCTACACTCCCTGTGCTATGACCAGGGGTTGCAGGAATCTTGATGAAAGCTCCTCCGCTGCGCTGTAGCCCATATCAGGGGAAGATGTCCTCCAAGGGAGTTACTGAAGGCCCATCCGTCACCGGGTTGACGCTACACCGGGTCTTCGGACGGGTGACCCCCCCCAGCCTCCTCACCTCAGATGCGGGTCCCCTTGCAAGGGACGCCCTGGAGCAACTTCACCCTCGCGGGACCCAGTCGGAGTCACCGGGTCCCAGGCCTCCTTAATAGTACCTCACCCCAGGCTGAAGGTGCCCGGGATGGACTCCATCTTCGTTCCGGCCAGGCCTTGGGCGCCTAGGCCGGAACCTTGAACCGCCCGCACCCAGGCCTAAGGTGCCTGGGTGCGTGACGAGATGATCTCTTCCGAAAACCAACAGACCTCGTGGCGAGGGCGTCTCCCCCTTTTATCTCCTCCCATCGACACCACGGCGGGTTCCCCGCCCCAGCCGTACCATCTCCAGGAAGGGACAAAGAAGGGTAGCACTGTGGTAGTGATTCTACCTCGAGCCAGTAGGTACACTGACACCCACTGGTCAAAGAGAATATTACACCACCCAATCCTCCACGAATAAGAAAAAGGGGTCTAATCCCTGACATAATTACACACCTGGGTCTCTCTACCCCCAGGTGTATCCCACTAACTTTTAAGACCCCGCTACACACTCCCCCTGGTGATTTGACGCTGGTCCCCAGCGTCAGGTGCACACCCATGTCTCCCAAGGAGTGGTGACATGGAGTGGGCCCCAGAGGCTATCCCTCAAATTTTGGATACTGTATGTGCCAAGACCTGCTCAACAGAAAAGGGAACTATAAAACATTAAAACTTTTGTATAAAACATCTGTCATGTACACATATACAATCCCTCCCGTCACTGTCTAAGAACCACCCCATACTCAGTAGTCTTGACCGACGAGTCTCCTGCAGAAGGGAAACAAACAAAAAAAAAACACATCCTAACACTCTGTGTTAACTTGGCATGAGTGGGTCCGTCAGCCGAGAGACCCACTCACTCCAATAAGTAAGTAATGCATGTGTAACATTTTCAAACATTCGTTGCACAACACTGCCACCTGGTGACAGCGCTGCGGTAATGACACTTGGTGAGATCTTCATTCTTCCTGCTTTCCTACTCTAACTCTACCCCAAAAGTCTCTGCCTTTGGCACATGAAGAAAAGGGAGAAAAAAAACAACAGCTCCCAAATCTCCAGTGAGTAAAAGAAAAGCCCAAATCAAAACAAAAGTAGGGCACAGTTCTAGGCGTCTGGGAATTTCTCTTCCAGAAAGTTTCAACAGCAACAAGATAGGAGCTCACTTCTCCTATAAATAGAACCTTGGATCCGGCAGAAACAGGGGCTTCAGGTGCCCGTCAAACACTTCCACCGAATACTCGACATCCTCTCCTTCTTTCCGGCAGATGAGCACCTTATCGGCATGAATATGGCGCCCAAGTCTCCAATCAGCTCTGCAGTCCTTGAACTTTTTAGACACAGGCGGCGAACATGACAGGTATCACCTGGCATGGGGTACTTTAAGTTTTTCCCATACAAACTCGTCATACCACCTTGGTCGCAGGACCTCGACTTCATACAATAGGTCCCGAGGCAAGTAGGGGTACTCCCACCCATATTCACGGGCGACTCTCTGGGAGAAAAGTCTCTGCAACCTGGCTAGAGGTGGCATCACATCTCGCTCACCTTCTCCTGGCTGTACGATGGCCTCTGGGTGCCGAGGTACCTTCACCATCTCGGGTTTCTTTGTCTTTGGTGCCCGCAACGAAGCACGCTGCATCCCCAACATCAGAGCGGGTGATGTAGTTGAATGCGGGAAGTTGGTCGGAGGACTAGATTTCCTCGAGAACTCCGGGGCCTTCACCCGGAGCGTACTGTCTTCTATGGACATGGGGGAATCCTGCGGTTTACTCAGCACAGGTAGTGGGCGTCTGTCCCAGCCCTTCCCGTGAAACAGTTTGTCTATCTCTCCGTCATCCCCACAGTCTGACAATGACTCTAAGTCGGAGGTGTCATACATCTCAGCGGGAAGGTAGTCTCTAGTAGACGGAAGGCTACCCTCCCTTGCGGGCTCCACCAACTGTGGACCCCCGACACCTCCAACCAACACCACAGTCCCAGCCCCTGGCTCACCTGGACCTTCTGAAGAACTGGGATGTCCGGGACTCTCTTCTCTACCGGCGCCATCCAGGCCAGGCAAGCGGCGGGGTGAAGCTCGACCACGACCATAGGATGCCTGTACCAGGCCGACTTTCCTCTTCGGAGGTGGGAGCAGGGAGTCTGTAGTGACCGAAGCAGTGTCCTCGGATTTTTCTCTCTCAGTCTCTGGTTGGGCAGTCACTTCGCCCTGGTCAGCGCGCACGGGAAACTCCGCAAAGGCTTTGATCTCTCCCTCCGGAGTGGCGGTTCCTGTGATGCAGTTGAGGCGTAGGGCCCGGGGCCTTTCCGTGTGTGGTTCAACCTCAAAAAGAAACTCCTTGCATGCTTCGCATCGCCCGAATGGCTTTAGTTGGACCACCAGTCCCGAGCATCCGGGACAGATCACACCAAGGGCCTCCGTGTCTCTGCATGAATACAGAGCCAACTGTCCTCGGGGCCTGAGCCTTATCCCCGTGTCTGTAATGGGTGCAGCAAATGCAGTCATCTTAAAAGGATAAGGTACCGGCATCCACGGGGAGCCTGAGTTCGCTCCGACCACTTGCTGCTCCATCACACGCTGACCTCGCGCCGGAGTCTCTACGTGTATCTCCACACGTGGCCAGACTCCTCCCACGATTTGCACGTTTTCGCAGGCTTCCTTCAGTCTCCTTCCACGAATTGCGTAGTCATGGGGTGCCTCGTGGCGCAGTGCAGCAAAAGTCCCCACATGTAGTTCGTCACACGGCTGGACTCCTCCCTCTTCCCGCTCTTTCTGCATGGGCCTCTCCCGGTTTTTCAGGGAAATTTCCACGACTTCGAGCACAGGGATGCACTTTGGCCAATCACATGGCCGACCTGCTCGGACCTCCTCCGGGCAGCAAAGTTCAAACACAGCCGTTCCAAACCTCAGGGTCAACACACATTTCATCCCGGACCGACGAGCCCCCACGTGTAGCGGCCTCACCCCGACCTCTTTAACTAGGGGTATGTCGAGCGACAGAGTGAGGTGCGCTATGGCCCATGTCCTCCCCGTGCATGTGGGTGAGGTGAAGGCCAGTATCAATCTTTTCCTCTGGCCAAATGTGTGCTGGTTATGAGGGTCAGTCCTTCCGTGCCGGAATCTCCCTTTGTTCCCATCAACAGAGTCCATACACCCATCAAAGTCCAAACTCAGGTTTATTGCGTATCTCCACATACAGTCAAATGCAACGGCAGGATATCGCAAAAAGTAGTACAGAAACTACTTTTTGAAATTGGTGCAGCGCCGCAGATGCGGCGTCGCACCGATTAGGACGGTGCCATTGCCGTCAATTTGCGGCAAATACCACCGTTTTGACATGCGATTTGACATGCCAAATCGCATGTCAAAATGCACCAGTGTGAACCAGGGCTTAAGGTCGCAAGAAATTAGATAGGCCGTCAGTACATCAGGTGTGATCAATTTTTTATGATTTGCACCATAGCTTGTAGACTCTAAAACTTTCACACGGACCAAATAATATCCACTAATGTGGGTTATTTTTACCAAAGATATGTAGCAGTATAAATTTTCGGTCTTTTTTAATTTATAGCGCAAAAAATAAAAAACCCCGAGGTGATCAAATACCACCAAAAGAAAGCTCTATTTGTATGAAAAAAAGGACAAAAAATTCATTTGGGTACAGTATTACATGACTGAGTAATTGTCATTCAAAGTGTGAGAGCACTGAAAGCTGAAAATTGGTCTGGGCAGGAGGGGGGTTTAAGTGCCCAGTAGGCAAGTGGTTAAAATCACTGCTCTTGAAATAAAACATTGTTTGTTAAAATAAAATTGTATTGATAAATGTCCCCTAGGGCAAAACCCAGACCTCCATAGCCCTTTTAAGGGCAATTGCTTGCATATAAGCCTTCAAAACGAGCACTTTTAATTTTCCCTGTTCGGCTCCCATAGACTATAATTGGGGTTTGCCGTTCGGGCTATAACTTTTTGGTTTGCAGCAGAACTCTTAAACAGGGGGGTGTTTGGCCCATCTCTACTTCCTGTCTGGTGAAACCATTGTCACCAGAACAGAAGGTGAGGGGACATCTCTCTAATGGAGCCCCAGATAGCAGTAAAAACATGCCAGGGGTTCACATCCTTCCTCACTCTATCCAAAACTAAAAGAAAAAAAAAATGACTGTACATATACTTTAAGTTATTTTTATTTAATCAATTCAACTTTAGGGCTCATCATTACTGAAGTCGTTCCTTCATATTCTATTGTTGGCATAGATCACTGTCTGCATTTATGATTACACTGCATGCTGATTAAATGTCTTCTCAACTCTTCCTACCTGCAGTGCAACGAGAATGGGGAATTATTGTGCAGAGAAAAATGCTGAAATCTAACTTACATTTTGCTAAAAACATCAGGAGGTCACATGTCATTTTTAATCAGTTTGGAGAAATATGCCATTAATAGAGAGCACTGAGGGCACTTACTGTATATTGTCAATTTACAGCACACAGTGCTAAAGAAGTGGAGAGCTGTGTTTGTCTAGAGAAATGGATGACACATAATTAATTATTCCTAACCTACAGCAGATCTGATACCTTTGAAATAGGTTATGTATCAACCAGCTTGTTGCAGCTGATAACATTTCCTGTAATTTTCCAAAATTTTGACCGAAAATTTATACTGCTACATATCTTTGGTAAAAATAACCCACATTAGTGGATATTATTTGGTCCGTGTGAAAGTTTTAGAGTCTACAAGCTATGGTGCAAATCATAAAAAATTGATCACACCTGATGTACTGACAGCCTATCTAATTTATCTATAGTCAAAACTTTTTAAATTGTGTGTGGAAGTTGTAAAAAGCCATGTCAGGTTATTTGTTTCCCCACTGATGGCACGTGACACTGATGTGGCACTGATGACAGATGGCACCAATACGTGGCACTGATGACACGTGACACTGATGACAGATGGCACTAATACGTGGCACTGATGACAGATGGCACTAATACGTGGCACTGATGACAGATGGCAATAATACGTGGCACTGATGACACTGATGTGGCACTGATGACAGATGGCACTGATACGTGGCACTGATGACATGGGACACTGATAACAGATGGCACGTGACACTGACAGGTGGTACTGAGGACAGATGGCACTGACAGGTGGCACTGGGGACAGATGGCACTGACAGGTGGCACTGGGGACAGATGGCACTGACAGGTGGCACTGACAACAGGTGGCACTGACAACAGATGGCACTGACAACATGTGACACTGGGGAGCGATGGCACTGATAGGTGGCACTGGGGACAGATGGCACTGACAGGTGGCACTGGGGACAGATAGCACTGGGGACAGGTGGCACTGATAGATACTGTGGGCACTGTATTTTATGTAGCACACTCATGCTGCAGCACAGGTCGCTCTCCCTCATCACACACGGTCTCTGTGTGAGGAGGGAGAGCCGGCAATGAGAGAGGATCTCACATGTTTACATGCGAGATCATCTCTCATAGGACACGCCGATCGAGTGCTAAATGGCCGCTGTGATTGGCCATTTAGCACAATCTGTGATTGGCTGTGTCCAAGGGGCGCAGGGAGGAAGTAAACAGGAGGACGTCCAGGGACACCCTCCCGGCAATTGAGCGCCGTGCTGTAGACGTCTTTTGTCGTAGTAAAACTTAAAGTGCAATACAAATGAAAAATGCCTTTAAATATAGTGCCTGAGGGTCACCTTAGTCCGCCTGTAAAGTGACGCATCTGTAGCGTATATAGAACATGCTGCAGCAATAATTACACTTCTAAAGGAGAAAAAAACAGGCAAATCACCTTTAAAATGACTCACGGTTGCAATTTCAGGCACCTGGCTATTAAAAAAAAAAAGAAAGAATAAAAACTATGTGACCCCCCCCCCCCCCCTCAGTCCATACCAGGCCCATTGGGTATGGTACAAATTTTAAAGAAAAACACATGCAAAAAAAAATAAAATAAATCTATACCAGACCTTTATCCGAGCAAGCAGCTTGACAGCAAAGGGGGTGGGGGATGAGCAATTGTCCCCCTTCTCCTGAACCATACCAGGCTACATGCCCTCCACATGGGGGACAAGGGCCTTATCCGCACAACCATGGTTGGTGGTTGTGGGGGTCTGCAGACAGGGGGCTTATTGGAATCTGGTCCCAGATCCCACCCTCCCCATGTGAATGAGTATGGGGTACATAGTATATAGTACCCATACCCATTCACCTTAAAAAGGTTAATTTCCTTTATTAAAAAAAATAAAAATAAAAAGTAGGCCAGGATCGGGGGGCCCCCTTGTTAAAGGGGGCTTCCAGATTTCGATAAGCCTGCTGCCTGAAGATCCCCACAACCACCGGCCATGGTTGTGTGGATAAGGCCCTTGGCCCCACCAACATGGGGACAAGGTGCTTTGGGGTAGGGCTTGTGGGGGTGGGGGGAAGCGGGGAAGCCTATTGACAGCTGATGACTCATCGGTTGTTAAGGATGCTATGGCCGGCTTCCCAGCCCCACTCCTTAACAGCCAGCTTATACTGTGCCTTGATTGAGCAAAGCTTTGCCTAATCAGGGTGTGAAATGCACTGTGCAGCGCACAGTGCATTGCAGGGCGTTTGGCGTGCTGAACATCTGCCAAACACCCTGCAAATTTAGGTGTTCCCTGAAAGGGGCAAACAGCCAATGTTCGGCCTCAACTGATGCTCGGGTCGAAACGTTCACCCAACTCTAACAGCAAGTAAGGTAAAATACACTACAAAAAGTTGATATTAGGAAAAGGTTGGACTCCGAACTCATATGGTTATTTGTGTCCCTGTTGCTGATTTTTCCTTACTTCTTTGATAACAATTGTCACCAAGACAGTGCCCAAGAGTCACCCAATAAAACTGTCACCCAAAGTCATGCCTGATATCTGCTGATGGGGTAGTGCTACAACACTGTTGAACAGTAGGATAACATAGGATAAATCAAGAGATATCACCATTGTGTTGGACAGAATGTGGGATGGAGGGAAACACATGCCCATATATGTTGGCACTGCCCCTTGATACAATCATTCTGGAGGGAGATATTGAAAATTATAGAAAAGATCAGTGGAGTAGAGGTTAAACAGGATCCCTGGTGGAGTTTGTTTCACACCACAGGGGAATCAAGGAAAAAATATAGAACAACAATGACCCCATATTTACTGAATGGAGCGAAAGCTCTAATACCGAGACAATGGAAATCAAATCAAATCCAGTCAATAAACAAGTGGTTAAGGGAGGTGGATAAAATCAGACCGATGGATGAACTGATATCCATACAAAAGGATTGCAGACCGAGATTTAATAAAATATGGAGGGGATGGAATGAGTTCAAGCAGTCGGAGATCTATTTGAACAATATGAGAGATTGAGGCATAGCCTCGAGGAGGGGGGAGAGGGGAGAGAGAGAGGAGGTTTGTGAGTTGTTGGTTTTCCCCTTTTCTTCTTCTTTTTTTTTTTTTCTTCACCTACACATTAATAGATATAGAACTGCACGCAAGCATGTCTTGCTAAGATACACAGAAGAGGTGGGTAACTGGGGTGGAGTATAGGGGGCAATTGCCCCCACCCCTTTTAGAGACACATGTATATCTTCAGCACAGGAATATTTAATACAAATGGGTTCCCCTACTGACACGATCTGAGTTTCACAATTAAAAATAATGTGGGACATATAGGATGGGAGGGGATGGGAGGGGCATGCAAGGTGGAAGGAGTCTAGGAGGGGAATGTTTTTTTTTTCACTTTATACATTTAGGATACAGAAGTGCACGCAAGGATGTTTTGCTAAGATACACAGGAGCAACTGACCTATAAAAGGTACAGTAGATGGGGTAATTGGGGTGGAGGCTGGGGAGTGATTTTCCCCCCTCTTAGAGACACATGTATGTCTCTAGCACAGGAGTATTTACATAAGGGGGTTCCCCCTATCGACATGATTAGCATCACACAATTAAAACAATGTGGGGTATATAGGAAGGGAGGGAAGGCACTAGGAAATGGGGGAAGGGGAGGTGAAAAGGAAGTAGTGGGGTGTCGTGTGATTTTTTTTTCTCTCTCTCCTCTCTTCCTTTCTCCACCTCTCCCCTCTATATTGTTTTGTTTGCCCCTCCCCTGGGGGGTCGAGACATGCATATCTTGGGAGAGAGAGGGGCTGGGTGAATGGATGGGTATGCCTTGGAAAGGGGCTCAACTGCGACCCCACCCCCTCCCCTTCATTTGAGGGAGTGCTGTCAGAGTGAAGGGAAACAATGTGGGATTTTTGGGGTAGATACAGGTGAAGGAGGTGCGAGGGATCTCCAAGATTTAGGGATATCAGGTTTTAATGCTTGGTTTTTGTAACATGTGAAGGCCGTTATTTTTCTGTGCAATATGATATATTGAGACCATGTCTGTGTTGTATTATGTATGTTATGTCTCGAAGAAAAATTTATAAAGAAAGTTTAAAACACTGTTGAACAGTATCCTGATATTGTTGAGATCCATCCCAGCTGCCTAACTGACAAATGAATCTGCCTGAGAGCGTCAATGCCCTCCACAACTTGTGGCTCCTGCCAGCACTGAAGAAGCAGAGAAGGGATGTGGGGAATCCCTGGAAAAAAGGGGGTGGTATGCACAATAGTAAGTGGACCCCCCATACCGTATTTATTGGCATATAACACACGCCTTCACTTTAACAGCGAAGTTTCAGGAAAAAAAATAAAACATTTAATAAAGAACTGTGAAGCAAAATAAGGGTCAGTGCCCATCTGCAGCCTCACAAGTGCCCATCTGCAGACCCACCATTGCCATGAATGTAGCCTCACCATTGCCATGAATGTAGCCTCACCATTGCCATGAATGTAGCCTCACCATTGTGAGGAATGCACCCACCATTGCCAGGAATGCAGCACCATTGCCAGGAATGCACCTGCCATTGCCAGGAATGCACCTGCCATTGCCAGGAATGCACCCGCCATTGCCAGAATTGCAGCACAATTTGCCAGGAATGCAGCACCATTTCCAAGAATGCAGCATGATTTGCCAGGAAGGCAGCACCATTGCCAGGATTGCACTCACCATTGCCAGGGATGCAGCAAGATTTGCCAGGAATGCAGCACCATTGCCAGGAATGCAGCACAATTTGCCAGGAATGCATCACGATTTGCCAGGAATGGACTCACCATTGCCAGGAATGCAGCACCATTGCCAAAAATGCACTCACCATTGCCAGGAATGCAGCACCATTGCCAGGAATGCACTCACCATTGCCAGGAATGCAGCACCATTGCCAGGAATACAGCACCATTTCCCAGGAATGCAGCACTATTTGCCAGGAATGCAGCACCATTTGTCAGGAATGCACTCATGAGCGCCAAAAATTAATTACAGGAGAATCTCCTGTTTACACAGCGGTCTCCTTAATAGAAAGTCCCGCCTCCTTTGATGGACAGAACACTCGTCCAATGGCAGCACGGGAGTTCCTATTACAGAGGCCGCCCGTAAACAGGAAATTCTCCTGTGTGTGTACGGCGGCGGCGGCGCTTGTCCTGCCTCCTCCCTGTCCCGTTCCAAGGCATATACATCTTTTGTGGCCCCGGCGCTGGGAGATCGTCGGGGGCCACAAAAGATATACATGTCTAAATAACCCGGCGGGAACGCGGGCCGCAATTGGCCCGCGGGCCGGACTTTGGACATGCCTGTAATAGACCATAAAGTCCATTACTAGGGCAGGCTGATCCAGGAGCTGAAGCAGGATCTATGTCACACAGGAGATACAAAACAAAAGTGCCTCTAAGTGCAAGAGGACGAACTTCCATCTCTGCATTCCGGTGCATGGTGATGAGTCGGCTTTTATTCTTGTAGATGTCAGTGGTCCTAATATTGTGTTTTAATAAATTTGTCCTCCTGCACTTAGGGGCACTTTTTTTATTAGAGCACACGATACAGATATGGTAACAGTATAAAACAGGTTACTTACAAAAAAAGATGTATATGGTACAAAATGTCAGGTGTCATGACTCAACAAATTAATGTAACCAAACAAACTTCACAGCAGTAAAAGACTGCTAAAGGTAAGAAAACATACTGAATATGAAAGTAGAAAGCATAAAAAAACAAATTATATAAGGCCTTCCAGGGTTATACCAGAATAGCCTTGACTTGTTATAAATGTCATTAATACTATCGTTAGGTATACAGTGAACAGTTTTATCGATCAGTGTGTATTAGGCATATTATGACCCATCAGTTTGTTTATGGACAGGAATGGACAGGGTTAGTACTTTTGTTTTAGTATATTTATATAATGATCCATTCATACTAATCTGAGACCCACTATTGTAATACTGCTGTTGACACAAAACTTGTATCATTGTGAACCCTTGTTGTCTGTCAAAACTTGATTTCAATAAAAACCATTGAAAGAGAATTTTTTTTGTTATAAAGTAACCAAAACATGTATGCAAACAAGTAATACAGGTGAGACTCAAATAACCAGGAGACACAGTCAGGGACTTTTAATTTAGTCAAAGCAATAAAGTAGAATCAATAAAAAGACCAATTTTTCATTTTCGCTCTAATATTCTCTGAATAATCTGAGGGAGAGCGCCAATTGAGGGCAATAGCCCAAAAAATATCCAATGTGTGAGTAAGGCCTTGTACACACGACTGGTTTTCTCGGCAAGAAAACTGCTGGGAGAGCTTTTTGCCGTGAAAAACGTGTGTGTATGCTTTCCGACGGGAAAACTGCTGGGAATCCCGGTGAGAAAAATAGAGAACCTGCTCTCTATTTTCTCGTCAGGATTCTCGGCAGAGTGTTTCCTGCCGAGAAAACCGGTCGTCTGTATGCTTACCTGTCAGAGGTAAACCCGCGCATGCTCGATAAGACTTCGACGCATGCGCAGTAGCATACAAGGTTAGTGTGGGGTGTAGCAAGATGGCGGCGACGGCATCGAATGTGACGAGCGCTGGCTCTTCGTAGTCGATGATGTCACTGTGTTCTTGCCATTCAAAAGAACGGCGGTTCTTTTGAGTGGCCGTCTGTACACAGGGCTTGGCAAGGCAAGCTTGCCAGGAATCCCGTCAGGAAAACCGACAGTTTTCAAATAGACGGGATTCCCGCCTGTGTGTATGAGGCTTCTGTCTCAGGAAATGTTTAAAAATTTCAGGGATAGACTTAAAAAAGAGGCACATGGAGGCATTTAAGGAAATCTGTGCACCAGTAATTTGCATAACGTTGCCAGCAGCCTTTTGCCAGATATGTCATAGCTTTGCAGCTCCAAAATATATGCAACTATATGTCTCAATCTGAGCAATCCCTAAAGCATAGATCACTCACTCCTGGGAAAATTGTGTGAAGCCTGACAAGGTATAATACCATCTTGTATGCAGTTTTACTATTTTTCTTTAATGGCGACTAATCTAATGCATTTATGCATGTTAGAGAGCATCTCTAGCCAGTTCTCCTCGTTATGGTCCTCCCCCAGTTCTGTTTCCCACTGTAACATTGAAGAGGTTTTATCTACATAGGATACTCTATTAAGGAGACCATAGATAGCAGAAATAGTAACTCTATCCCTAGAGGAATGGAGACAAATTTGTTCAAAATCTGTGTGAGATACTCCTAGGACTTATTTATAATGAGACCGATAAAAATATCAAATTTGAAGCTACCTATAAAATTCCCCTCTGGGAACAACCCAAATATTGTTACATATGAAAAGGAGACAGTCAACATTTTAAGGGATACAAGGTCTTTAACAAGCCAGAAAGAGAACGAGGATCTAGTATGGAATACTGTAGGGAAGGCAGGGTCACCCAGAAAAGAGGCTAAAGGGGAAGTAGAAGAGACCAAGTTAAATTTGCCCTGACATAGTTGCCATAAATTAAGAGTTTGTCCAACTATTTCACTTAGGGGAGTGAGGTCCTTGGGGTGGACAGATTTAGCCCAGAGTAAACCCAGTACAAAAAAGGGTTCTATTGAAAAGGATTTTAAACCCAGCCACAGAACGGACAGAGAAGATGAGTGCCAATGGGTGGTTTGTGCCAATCTTGCTGATAGATAATAGAGCCAAAGGTTAGGTAACCCCAGACCACAATGTATTTGCTGTCTATCGATTATAGTGTTACTTAATTTGGGTCTCTTGTCCCACCATATAAATCTGTTAATAATTGATTAAACAGAATCTGATATATTTTTAGGGACATATAATGGGAGGGCACGGAAAAAAAAATTAAGTTTTGGCAACACTGACATCTTAATTGCCATCACTCTGGCTAAAAAAGATAATCAGTAGGGAGAACATGTATTCGGCAGTGACTTAATATGGGCAAATAATGGGAGATAGTTTAAAGTAGAAAGGACAGGTAAAGAAGGGGCAAGGCTAATACCCAGGTATTGTAGGGATTCCTCACACCAAGTGAACCCAAAATACGCTCTAATACTCCCACTTTGGGAAATCTGTATATTCACCGGCAGAGCTATAAATTTTGATAAGTTGACCCCGAGGCCTGAGATATCCTGGAATATCTTTAAAACTACAAGGAGGTTTGGGAAAGAAAATACTGGGTTTGCCAGAAACATAAGGACATCATCATCATGCATACTCATCTTTTATTCAAAATTGCCTTTACGATAACCATTAATGTTAGGAGCTAGGATACTCCAGCTAGGATTGATAGATATTAGTGTAGCGGGGTGGTCAATTTAGGGGGAGTCTCTGAGTGGTAATTAGGCTCAGACATCTTAATTTGTTAGGGGTTATGGACCATTTTGTCCTCAGGGAATAATGCTGGTGATGAGTTCCCTGTGGCCTGTGGGTGGCGCTGCCATTCTGGGCCGGGGTTGAACCACGAGCGCAGTGCTGTGCCTTTTGTGTCCCCTCTCGGCAGCCGTACAGTGGGGCGGGGAACCTGCTGTGCATGCCGAGAAAGGATATAAAAGGGGCAGATTTCTCCTGATTGGGGTCCACACCCAAGCACCTTCAGCCTGGGAGTGAGAGAGGTTCATCTCTGGGTGCCCTAGGCCTGGAGGCTGCGTTCCTGTTCCATCTCAGGCACCTTTGGTTTGGGATGAGGTACTACCCTGCCGTCCTGTTCGCCTGGGTATGAAGACCCAGGGGTTTCGGAAAAGGCCCGGGGCCCAGCACCTTCGGCTGGGGTCTGCTAAGGATTGAGGAGTCCAGGGTGCCGCCTTGCGAGGGAACACGCACTCTCAGAGAAGGGAGGATCATTCTGAAGGACCGATGTGTGAGTCACGGTGAAGGAAGGGTCTGTTGACTCTCTAGGGGGATGTCTTCTCCTTGATAGGGGTCATGTTCTAAGAGGGAGACTAATTCACCAGGTCAGTGGCAGTGGCCTAATTCACCAGGTCAGTGGCAGTAGCCTAATTCACCAGGTCAGTGGCAGTGGCCTTATTCACCAGGTCTGTGGCAGAGACCAACCTCATGGTCTGTGGCAGAGACTGTGTGCCTAGTATACTGCTTGAGAATCTGAGTAGTAAAGATTGGGCTACACTTGTGCCTGGATCTCCTCCACACTTTGGGCTGTCCTGTTTCCTTGCTCCAACCTGTTTTTTTCCTATCCAAGAGACTGTTTATTGCAAAGTGAGAATAAACCTTGAGTTGGAGTTTCAGCTGGTGTGGACATTCATGTTACTGGGGAAGTCAAGGACTTGCCTCTACCCACGGTAGAGGTGAGAATCATTCTCAGGAGGATTTTGGACAACACCCAACAACAACATCGCTCAACCTCTTTACACAGGAGGGTACGGGCTTGTGGTGCGGTGTGCCTTTCTTCCTCCTGTGAGGAGCCAAGTTAAAATGCAGGCTGGGGGAATGGTGGGTGCGCTATATTAGTATCTTGCATAATTGTGGCTAGCCTGAAATAATGTATTTGTGATGTATTTCAATTATCTTGCAAACCTGGCCTGTTAGTGGCCCCTGAGGACAGGGTTGATGGCCACTGCTTTAGGAGATGCGATGCAGGCATGAAATTGTGGTTGTAAAGGCTGAAGGTTTTTAACCTTTGTGCATCCTATGCATGAAGGTAAAAAAAAAACTTTTGTGTGCAGCTCCCCCAATACTTACCTAAGCCCCATCTCGATCCATCGATATGCATGAAATCCCGCTGCTGTCAATCACAGCCAGTGAGCCAATCAGGAGAGGGAGGGGGTGGGGACCCAGCCGCAGCTCTGTGTGTGAATGGGCACGCAGAGGCATGGCTCAGGAGCGAATCTGCTTGGGTGACCACAGAGCAAGCTGCTTGCTGTGGGGTCACTCGGCAGGAGGGAGGGCTGTACTGTGCAAAACCACTGCACAGAGCAGGTAAATATAACATGCTTGTTATTAAAAAAAAAAGAAAGATTTTAATATCACTTTAATAATTAGAGAGGTCAATAAAAGTGCTGGTTAAAACATTCCTCTAATGTTAATTAAACATTGTTCAAGATTTCATATTAATAGCAGCCTTATCAGGCCATTTTTGTCTAATGTTTTCATACAATATTCTGTCACAACCAGACTGAAAAGGTGAAGCACGCATTTCCTGGCAGTAAATTATTGCTGTATGAAAAATTGGTTTCGAGAGTTTCATGTTCTTTTGCTGAGCAATAATTGTGCTGGAACTTTTTTTTTTTCAGTCCTCAGTGTTTTGCAAATTGCACAAAAGTTTGTAAGACCTAAAATAATGGACAGAGATTTTCTAAAAGGAAAAAGTAGATATTCTATTTATGAGGCAACATTTTCTCAGTCAGCGCTATCCCATGTTTGGCCCCAATTAAATTCTTCCTTTATTCTCAAACACATTTTACTGCATTAGGATAATCTGATTGGTTGTTGTGAGGAAACATACTGACACAAATGTTTCTACAGATACCTAAATCAATAGCTTGTATGGAATAAATCATAAACTGCTTATCACTTACATTTCCAATATGCATTGCCTATACAAAATATGCATATATAGCATGAGATTTCAAGGGAATAACCACAGACAGTGGCGGCCCGTCCATAGGGGGCGCCCGGGCGCCGCCCCCCCTCCTGTGGTCACCAAAAAAAAACGGGCCCTTTAAGAGGTTTTTTTTTTTTTTTTAAATGTCCTTTTCTTCACACAATGAGTGGCGGTGCGTCCATAGTGGGCGCAGAAGCGCCGCCGCCGCTCGCTTCTGCGCCCGGCCGTCACTCACAACAATACATAGGTTCATGCATTGCATGAACCTATGTATTGCTGCCACCCACTATTCAGATGGCCGGCCCCTTGAGCGCCGGCCATCTGAATAACAGCGTCTGGTTGGTCTTTAGAAGTGCCTATCAGAGCCAGCGGCTCTGATAGGCTTCCCGACTACAGCCTGAGGGCTGTAATCGGCTTCTAAATATCTAATGAGAGGACGCACAGGGGTGCGTTCCCTGGCCAATCAGGTTCACCGGGTCTGGTTACCGGTAACCTGATTGGCTGAAGGGACATCGAGGGCGGGAGAAGACATCGAGGACGGAAGAAGGACGGCGCTGACTCGAGGAAGGTAAGTGCAGGGCTGGGGGGGGACAAACTGGCTGTATTATGAGGACAAACTGGCTGTATTTGGGGAACAAACTGGCTGCATATTGGGGACAAACTGGCTGCATATTGGGGACAAACTGGCTGTATTATGGGGGACAAACTGGCTGTATATTGGGGGGGAAACTGGCTGCATACGGGGGAAAAACTGGCTGTATATTGGGGGGCAACTGGCTGTATATTGGGGGGCAACTGGCTGTATATTGGGGGGGCAACTGGCTGTATATTGGGGGGAAACTGACTGTATATTGGGGGGCAACTGGCTGTATATGGGGGACAAACTGGCTGCATATGGGGGACAAACTGGCTGCATATGGGGGACAAACTAGCTGCATATTGGGGACAAACTGGCTGTATTATGGGGGACAAACTGGCTGTATATTGGGGGGGAAACTGGCTGCATACGGGGGACAAACTGGCTGTATATTGGGGGGCAACTGGCTGTATATTGGGGGCAACTGGCTGTATATTGGGGGGAAACTGACTGTATATTGGGGGGCAACTGGCTGTATATTGGGGAGAAACTGACTGTATATTGGGGGGCAACTGGCTGTATATTGGGGGGAAACTGGCTGTAAATTGGGGTACAAACTGGCTGTGTATGGGGGACAAACTGGCTGTAGATGGGGGACAAACTGGCTGCATATGGGGGACAAACTGGCTGTATTATGGGGGACAAACTGTCTGTATTATGGGGGACAAACTGTCTGTATTATGGGGGGCAAACTGGCTGTATATTGGGGGACAAACTGGCTGTGTATGTGGGACAAACTGGCTGTGTATGGGGGACAAACTGGATGTATTATGGGGGGCAAACTGGCTGTATTTTGGGGGACAAACTGGCTGTGTATGGGGGACAAACTGGCTGTGTATGGGGGACAAACTGGCTGTGTATGGGGGACAAACTGGATGTATTATGGGGGGCAACTGGCTGTATTATGGGAGGCAACTGGCTGTATATGGGGGAAAAACTGGCTGTATATGGGGGACAAACTGGCTGTATATGGGGGACAAACTGGCTGTATATGGGAGACAAACTGGCTGTATATTGGGGGGAAACTGGCTATATAATGGGGAAAAATTGGCTGTATAATGGGGACAAACTGGCTATATTATGGGGGACAAACTGGCTGTATTATTGGGGGGACAAACTGGCTGTATTATTGGGGAGACAAACTGGCTGTATTATTGGGGGACAAACTGGCTGTATATTGGGGGACAAACTGGCTGTATATTGGGGGGCAACTGGCTGTATATTGGGGGGCAACTGACTGTATATTGGGGGGCAACTGACTGTATATTGGGGAGAAACTGGCTGTATATTGGGGGGAAACTGACTGTATATTGGGGGCAACTGGCTGTATATGGGGGACAAACTGGCTGTATATGGGGACAAACTGGCTGCATATGGGGGACAAACTGGCTGCATATTGGGGACAAACTGGCTGTATATGGGGGACAAACTGGCTGTATTATTGGGGGGACAAACTGGCTGTATTATTGGGGGGACAAACTGGCTGTATTATTGGGGGGACAAACTGGCTGTATATTGGGGGACAAACTGGCTGTGTATGGGGGACAAACTGGCTGTATTATGGGGGGCAACTGGCTGTATATTGGGGGGCAACTGGCTGTATATGGGGGACAAACTGGCTGTATATGGGGGACAAACTGGCTGTATATTGGGGGGAAACTGGCTATATAATGGGGACAAACTGGCTGTATAATGGGGACAAACTGGCTGTATTATGGGGGACAAACTGGCTGTATTATTGGGGGGACAAACTGGCTGTATTATTGGGGGGACAAACTGGCTGTATTATTGGGGGACAAACTGGCTGTATTTTTGGGGGACAAACTGGCTGTATTATTGGGGGACAAACTGGCTGTATTATTGGGGGACAAACTGGCTGTATATTGGGGGACAAACTGGCTGTATATGGGGGACAAACTGGCTGTTAATGGGGGACAAACTGGCTGTATATGGGGGACAAACTGGCTGTATATGGGGGACAAACTGGCTGTATTGTGGGGACAAACTGGCTGTATTTGGGGGGAAACTAGTGGCGTTTGGGCACAGTGGCTGCGTTTAATGGGCACAGTGGCGGCAATTGATGTGTTTTTTTTTGGGTTTTTTTTCAGTTTGTTTGCGCCCCCCCCAAAAAATTTGAGCACCAGCCGCCACTGACCACAGATCAATTTTGATGGGGCCCCCTGATGAACTCTCTTTGTGGCACTTAGCAGTGTCAACTAAGAGTAAACTGTTGTTTATCTTTACATTAAGTGCAAAATATGCATAGATTAAGAAAATGCAGCCATAGAGCCGTCAACATAGTCAGAACTCTACTAGTGCTAAGGATATGGGTTGTCAGGGAGGAGCAGCATTGTAGAGAATTAACTTTTAACATGAAAGTAGAACTAAGGGTTCATGGAAAAACAGTGCACTGGTACATAGTTGATCAATAAGCAAGGGGCAAATACAATTTATAACTGAAAAAGTAGTAATTTTTCATTCATAATTTCATGCAGCCCCATGTGCAGGACTGCCTCTAGATTCCACAACTTACTGGCAGAATGCACACCCATGCTCTGTACTACCTAGCCTCACTTAGGCCCCTTTCACACTGGGGCGGTTTGCAGGCGCTATTTTGCTAAAAATAGCGCCTGCAAACCGAGCCTAAACAGCGGCTCCTTTCTCTCCAATGTGAAAACCCCGAGGGCTTTCACACTGGAGCGGTGCACTAACAGGACTTAAAAAAAAGTCCTGCTAGCCGCATCTTTGGAGCGGTGAGAGGAGCGGTGTGTTACCACTCCTCCACCGCTCCTTCCCATTGAAATGAATGGGATACCGCGGTAATACCGCCCGCAAACCGCGGCTGTAGCCGCGGTTTGCGGGTGGTATTAACCCTTTTTCCGCCGCTAGCAGGGGTTAAAACCGCACCGCTAGCGGCCGAATACCTCTGCAATCCCGATGGTATAGCGCCGCTTAAAATATCTATACCGCCACTGCCCCCACCGCCCCAGTGTGAAACCGGCCTTAGGGACTACATGTCCCATTAGTCAGTTTAAGCTCACTCAAGCTGCATCCCTGTATTTAAAAAAAATACTAATATACTTACATTAGGATCAGTTACTATATACAGTATTTACTGTGTGTGTTTATATATATATATATATATATATATATATATATATATATATATATATATATAAACACACATGCAGTTTTTAGGCTTGACATGATTGGTATCCATTTACTCAAAACATCTCATCATTTATATTTTACAAAAAATATGGGTTCTATTGTACCTCTTTGCATTAAAACTCATTGTAATGTATATATATATATATATATATATATATATATATATATATATATATACAATATAGCCTCACAACTGCTTAGCAAAATCTACATTTCTAGTAAAATATACATTACAATTAGTTTTAATGCAAAGAGGCACAATAGAACCCATATTTTTTTGTAAAATATAAATGATGAGATGTTTTGAGTAAATGGATTCCAGTTATGTCAAGCCTAAAAACTGCATGTGTCTGCAGAACAGCAAAAAACTACAATGCACATTATTTTTCATAGGCAATACATTCAAAATCTTTATAGCTCATTAGAGTTAACAATAAATAACGGCCCCATAATACTCCTCTCAATTCAGTGTGGTGGCGATATTCAATTTATGTTATGCAGCTTTTGTCTATGTACATGCAGGTGTCACATGTTTCTATGTATGGGTAGGTGAGAGGATTCTTTACAATTTTTAAAATTAATTTTAAACTGTAATTGTATATATTCTTCCTTTTTACTTTTTTTTTTCTTTTTAATTTCTTTTTTATTATTTTCTTTTCTTTTTCTGTCATAGGTTGTGAAAATCATTGTCACTGAAAGAGTAAGGGGAAAATCAAAAACTTTTGTCCCAAAAAAATACATAACTAAGAATCTCGTCGTAAAAAAACCCGTTGTTTTTCTCGACGAGATTCTTGTCAAGCTTGACGAGATTCTCGTCAAGCTTTCGTTGCATACACACTGTCAATTCCAAATCTCGTCGTTGGAAAGCCTGGTCACGTACAACATGTACAACGGCAGTATAAAGGGGGAGTTCGATTCCAATGGCGCCACCCCTTGGGCTGCTTTTGTTGATCTCGTGTTACCACGCGTTAGTAAAAGTTTGGGGAGAGACAATTTGCGCTTTTCAGTCTTCATGCTTTCAGTTCATTTTAGCGTGACGAATGTGCTATCTCCATTACGAACGCTAGTTTTACCAGAAGGAGCGCTCCCGTCTTATACTTGATTCTGCGCATGCACGATTTTTTAAGACTCAGAAATACATACACACGACCGGTTTTCTCGTCGGGAATCCTGGGAATCCCGAGAAT
The DNA here is from genome assembly GCA_029206835.1 of Rana muscosa. Lineage (NCBI taxonomy): Eukaryota > Metazoa > Chordata > Amphibia > Anura > Ranidae > Rana > Rana muscosa. Next base: position 77,975,388 of record CM055127.1, read on the forward strand.
CCCGATGAGAAAAAAGAGATTCCCGGCAGTTTTCTCGACGAGAAACCATACACACAAACAGTTTTCTCGGCAAGAAAGCTCTCCCAACAGTTTTCTTGTCGTTTCTTGACGAGAAAACCGGTCATGTGTACGAGGCTTAAGGAATTTCCCTAAGCTTTGGGAGATTTCTGTTCATTTACTGTTGCTTCTCCAGGACAAGAATTTGATAGAGATCTCCCCAGGGGGACACAGACAATGATAATATGACTGATTTAAACATAGGACATACTATTTTACACAAGCCGCGTACACACGGCCGGTTTTCTCGGCAAGAACCGACAAGAAAACTGCTTGCAGAGCTTTCTTGCCCAGAAAACCGGCCGTGTGTACGAGGCTTTCAGGTTTCTCGTCAGGACCGATGAAAAACCCGAGTGTGTGTACACTAACCTGTCGCCGTGGAAACAAGCGCATGCTCGAAATGACTTTGACGCATGCGCGGTAGCTTCCTAGGCATAGGTAGGGTGTAGCAAGATGGCGGCGACGGCAACGAATGTGACAAGCACACGCTCGTCGTAGTCGATGATGTCACCGCGTTCGTGCCATTCAAAAGAACGGCGGTTCTTTTGAAAGGTACGTGTGTACACTCGGCCGGGACAAGATTTTTGTCAAGAATCTCGTCAGGAAAAACGACGGGTTTTACAGGGCTTTAGACTAAACAGAAAAACACCAGTTTATATGCAGACAATGTAACTGAAAAATATAGAAGACCCAATATGGATTCTGTCACAAATAACTGCAAAATTCCAGGCATATGATGATTCCAAAAAAATTTAATAAATTCATTCTCTTTTTATAAAAGTTGCCAGTGACTTTTTGGAGACATAAAAAGTATTTCTGTAGATAAACTTCCCACTAAGTAGAGAAACATCTGTGAAATTTTGTATAATCATTTGCATTCCCTATGTATTTGGAGAAATTTTACCTATAGATGGGAAGGAACCCAACACCGCAAATGCTAACTGCTGCAGCACCACACAAAAAAAAAACAAGACTGGAGTGAAATGACTGCTGGATGCAGATCAATATAGCAATGACATCCCTGCCAAAGTTTGTCAAGATTTTCTTTAATTATATTTCATTATAGCTCTGCAATTTCTTATTTCTTTTGGTTTTACTAGATCAGTTATGTCACTGTTAATTATTTCATGATTAAATGAGAAAAGAGAGGAGTATATTACACAGCATTTTATGCAGACTGAAAAATAAACTTATCTTGTGCCCTTTCTAAGAGTGATAAAAGCTTCAAACGCAAAAATACATGCACAGCAAATAAATGCAGAGAGGGCAAAAAAAAAGTAAAAAAAATATTCTAACGTAAATATGACATATCAAATTATGTGGTCTTCCATCCAGTCATCAAATGAAACATTAGGCTAATTTCTACATGTGTTCTTCTGTCCACTTGGCTCCTTTGTTGTAAAAAGCCTTATATTTACAGAGATCAGTAGCTCAAGTCTAAATTTAAATGCACATGTAGTAGAGTCTGAGCAGTGACTCATTCTTAAGCTCCGTACACACGTTTTTTTGTCCGAACGGAGTTGGTTGGGAACACCCATAGCATACACACGCTCGGACTTTTCTGCAAACTTTCTCAAAACTTTTTGCAATATCACGTGGTTTTTCTGCTCTTTTCTGCTCTTTACTGCCACCCTTTGGTCAACTTCTGCTATTGTTGGTTGATTTTAACATTAATTGTTTTGTCCATCGGACAAAAGTCCGATGGTTTTCTGTACACACGGTCGGACTTTGCTCCATCTGACTTTTGTTGGGCAAAAGTTTGTCCGTTTGCAGACCCAACTTTTGTCCGATGAAAACAAGAAAAAAGCAAAAAAAGTTTGTCCGATGGAGCGTACACACGGTCGAATTGTTGGTCCAACTTGCTCAAAATGAAGTTTGTTGGACAAAAGTCCGGCTTTTGACTCAATTTCAATTTTCAGGCAAAACAAGGGTGAAAAAGGGCTCTCTCTTTATCTAACCTAAATTCTTTGTCAAGTATTATATGTTTAACGTAAGACAAAGTCTTTATACATATCTTTGCGGCCAAAAACATCCCTAGCCCTCCATTTTTGTTCAAAGAATCTTAATGCTGTGAAATAATAAACTGACACATTATTTCTATCCACCATGCTTCCATCCATTCTTTATGCCATAATTTATAGAGCAGCTAATTTTCTTTTCATGTAAAAATAAATATTTCAAATCCCTTTTAAAAGAAACATTTGCAAATGGCATAAAATCGTATGTATTACCTTATTTATTTGCACACTTACTGTAGAAAAAAACAATGTCATTGTTGCTATCCCTGCCAAAAAGAAAATATTAACTTTACCTTCGGTAAACCTGCTTTATCTAGACATATTCACTCCAAGATTATGAAGACCAACAAACACGAAACAACGTGTTTTTTTCAGCTCTTTAGCGCCACCCTTTGGGGAACTTCTGCTAATGTTGTGTTATGATTAGCATTGCTTCTGAGCATGTGTGTTTGTACTTTGGAGTTGTGTCCGAAGGACTTCTGTACACACGATCGGATAATCCGAATAGCACACATTTGTTGTCGGAAAATCTTAAAGCATGCTATCCAACATTTGTTGGCGGAAAATCCGACAACAATTGTCTGATGGAGCGTACAAACGGTCGGATTTTCCGACAACAGCCTGCCATCACACAATTTCCGTCGGAAAATCCAATCGTGTGTATGAGGTTTTACATTTAAAGCTCAATTCCTGGTTGGACAAACATTAGGGCTGGCCAATGCTATACATCTTCAATTTTCTTGAAAAAAAATTCTTTAGAGTTATCAAAAATCATATAATATCAGGTCAAATCTAAGCAACACTTTCAATTGTATCCAGTCAGGCAGGCCCTTGCACTACATAGTTGAAGGTACATCTAAAAAAAATTGTACAGAAAATTGTAAGAACATTTTATAAAGTATGGCCAGCCTAAGTTAATTAATTCCACACAGCACAAAAAAAAAAAAACCCTGGCTGCTATATAAACCTACCTGCTGGTGCTTTCCCTGATAGACTCACCAATCCAGCAATGCTCCACTGCTCATCTTTCAGGTTTAATGACACCCTGGGGTTTATTTAATAAAGGCAAATCAGATTTACAGCGCCTGCATTTCCAGTGCAATTTCAGTGCAATTTTAAGTGCACTTTGCACTTGTAGTGCAAAGTGGATTTGCCTTTCGTAAATAACCCCCTATGTGCCCTTAAACTTCCTGTGAACCAAGTATCAAGTATCTGCCTCACACAGCATTTAGGATCTACCCACAGGTAGATGAAGACGAGGGTGTAGAGAACCTGTGACATTAGTGGACAATACCAAAAAGTATGTATCGTTTTATTTTATTTTTAAATAAAACTTGCCAAGAGTATTCAAAACAAAAGTTAGGATTGAAATGTAGGGGTTAACATAATGTTTATGTCTATGAATTCTATAGATGCATAGGTAGTGAACCTATGGGAATATTTTTTCTAGCTTACAAAAAAAGGTCATGTACAAGGACGTGTTCTAATGCTTGCAAACTATTGTTGATTTTCATCACCTGTGTAAACTGACCAGTGTATTCCTCACATGTGGCAAAAGCTGAACTTTATTCACCTTACAGTAAACAGGACTCAGAATGAATAGAAGGACTAGGCCTCTTTCCCACAGATGTATGAATCAGTCCATTTTCACCCACATGGGATGCACAGGTGTTACAGCTTGTTCAAATCAATGAGGCCGGTTTCACACTGGGGCGGTGGGGGTGGTGGCGGTATAGCGCTGCTATTTTTAGCGGCGCTATACCGTCGGGATTGCAGAGGTATTCGGCCGCTAGCGGTGCGGTTTTAACCCCCGCTAGCGGCCGAAAAAGGGTTAATACCACCCGCAAACCGCGGCTACATCCGCGGTTTGCGGGCGGTATTACCGCGGTGTCCCATTCATTTCAATGGGAAGGAGCGGTGTAGGAGCGGTAAACACACCGCTCCTCTCACCGCTCCAAAGATGCGGCTAGCAGGACTTTTTTTTAAGTCCTGTTAGCGCACCGCTCCAGTGTGAAAGCCCTCGGGGCTTTCACATTGGAGAGACAGGAGCCACTGTTTAGGCTCGGTTTGCAGGCGCTATTTTTAGCAAAACTTGGACTTGTACTGACCTCTAAGCTCACCCTGAAGTTTACATCGATGCGGATCTGATGCACAGTCTATATGTGTTCTTTTTTTTTTTTTTTGCATTGTTTATGTCAAATTTTTCTTACAAATTTTCCAATAACGAAGATACATCCAAATATAACAGATCACAAGGTAGTATATAAACTGTAACATAAACAACAAGGTCTCACAATGACTTTTGGATTCAGAATACTTTATTAACCCCAACAGGAAATCATTCACACATTACACATTATATTTATGCACAAAGGTAAACCTGGAAGAAAACCACTTACAGAAGAAGATTACATAGAGGAAACAAAATTATATAAGGTGTCTTATTCGTAGTGTTAAATGTGACGTATCCTGAGTGCATGTTATACATGTCATTATAGATATAATGACAACTCCCAGTTGCAATGATTTGATCTAAGAAACACAGAAGTAGCAAATTCTTCTTTTGTGGAATGGAAGACTTATATAGTAGATCAAAAGGGTAAAATCTTAGCAGAAATGGAAGAATAGGTGGTAAAGGAAAACCAGAGAACAAAGAAGAAAGAAAAGAAAAAGCCCAAAAAATTGGTTCCAGACACGTTGCAAGGGGTAGGACACATGTTTCTCTCTATTATATTGTCTTGTGGCCCTGGAGGATGAATCGGTCCTTGGTAAATAAAGTCTAGGAGGTATTAGTTCAGTTTAATCTGGTATTATAATTGGCTAAGATGCATTGAAATTCTTCAGTACAATAGTAGGCAGCCCAATAATATGTGTCCCTCAAGAAGCTTGTCAGATTTGCATATATCCTGGTGTCTTCTATCCTATTAAACCATTGTTTCAAGGATGGTGGAGTTACAGATTGCCAAAGTACTGAGATGCACTGCAAATATATATATATATATTTTCATTAACAAACTTGTCATGCTTATCTGCTCTGTGCAGTGGTTGTGCACACAGAATCCCTGATCCTCCTCTTCTGGGGTCCCCCCACTGGTGCTCCTGGCCCCTCCCTCCTGCTGAGTACCCCCAGAGAAAGCAGATTGCAATGGGGGCACCTGAGCTGGCGCTCCCAAGCCACTGCTCTGGGTGTCCATTCGCATACAGAACCATGACTCAGCCCCGCCCCCTCTCTCTCCTCGTGGCTAACTGGCTGTGATTGACAGCCAATGAGGTGGGAGAGACCTAGCAGAGCCGAGGATCCTGTGCACAGCTCTGGAGAAAGATTAGGTTTGGTAAATATTAGGGGGGCTGGGGTGCTGCTGCACAGAGAAGGTTTTTTACCTTCATGCCTTTACAACCACTTTAACTGCTTTTCAAATGGTAACAAGGCAGGTAAACTTTTAGCTGCACAGGTCATTCATTAGATCTAAAATCCTATTATTGATTCATCCTTAAAACAACCATACAGTATTTAACCCTCACAAATAAGAGGGGGTGCTGACGATAAGTATTGAGCCTTACCCAGAAAATATTTTGTTACAGGGTGTACTGGCCAATTTGTCTATATTCAATTGTGCAAAAAACTACCTATGATTTATCTTTCTTTTCCAGGTCCAAAGTAAACATGGCAGCACCTCCAGAAAAATTTAATGTGGAAGAGCATAGGACCATAATCAAGTTCCTTTTTCTCCAAGGTAAAGGTGCGAAGCAGATCCATGATGCTAGGTTGTCAATTTTAAAACTGGCCATTTCGGTGTTGAAAGTGAGAAACCCTGTTGAAGGCCTGTTTCTGTCTCTGTGCCTGCAAATGTGAAAGTCATCCATGACACGATCATGGAGGACCACCAAATATCAGCAAAAGGTATTGCTATATTTCTGGGAATATCACATGAGAGAGTTGGTGCCATTATTCACAACAACTTGGAAAAAATAAAGCTTGCAGCAAAGTACTGTAGATCCCCAAACTTTTGACAACCGAACAAAAGAGAAGACGTGTGGAGACATCGGTGGCTGTTTTGGAACATTTTGCAAGAAATTAGTCAGATTTCCTGGACAAACTGGTAACTGGTGATGAGACATGGATCTACTGTTATGATCCTGAGACAAAGGAACAGTCTGAGGAATGGAGGCACAGTGGTTCCCCCAGGCCAAAGAAGTTCAGTGTGCAAAGGTCAGTGCAGAAGCAAATGGCAACAGTTTTTTGGGATAAGGAGGGAGTTCTGCTGGTGGACTACCGCCAAAAAGGTTCAACCATCAATGCACCATATTACTGTGCTTTATTAATGAAGTTGAGGCAAAATATCAAGGAAAAACATAGAGGAAAGCTCTCCAAAGGTGTCATCCTGTTGCACGATAACGCCTCGTCACACACTGCAGGTGAAACAATGGCAAAACTGACCTTCTATAGGCTTTCAAGTGATGCCCCATCCACCCTATTTGCCCGACCTGGCTCCTTCTGACTATCATCTTTTCCCCAATCTCAAAAAACATCTAACGGGACAATGATTTGGGAGTGTTCCAGAGGCAACTAATGCTGCAAATGAGTGGTTACATCAGCAGTCGGAAGAATTTTATTTGCAGGGACTTAAGAAGCTGCAGGACAGATGTTGCAAGTGCATTGTCTTCCCGGGGGAACATGTAGAATAGTGTGGCAGTTATAGCTTCCTAACCCATTTTTTTCTGGGTAAGGCTCAATACTTATCAGCACCCCCTCACAACTAACACATTTAGCAACTAATATAGAACATTATACAACTTGAAAGATGATACATTTGTATAACAACTGACAACAGAAGTAATAACAAATTTCCTGGACAAACTTAAAGTTACCTCAACTCCATTAGATGAAGACTTAACTTAATAAATATTTAAAGATTCTTTGGGTTCCTTCTCTGCTTCTCACACCGGATGTGTGAAAATCAGAGTCCATTGATACTTAATACATTTGGCCTGCAGGGCAATAATTTACATTATTATTATTATTATTATACAGGATTTATATAGCGCCAACAGTTTGCACAGCGCTTTACAACATCAGGGAAGGCAGTACAGTTACAATACAACTCAATACAGGAGGGATCAGAAGGCCCTGCTCATTAGAGCTTACAGTCTAGAAGGGGGGGTCAAGTGGAACAAAGGGTAGTAGCTGTGGGGGATGATCAGATGGACAAAATGAAAATACAGTTGTTAGGTGTGGGTAGGGTAGGCTTCTCTGAAGAGGAGGATTTTCAGGGATCCTCTAAAAGCTAATAGAGAAGGAGATAGATGGACAGATTGGGGTAAGGAGTTCCATAGGCTTGGAGAGGCTCTGGAAAAGTCCTGGAGATGAGCATGGGAGCAGGTGATGAGAGAGCTAGAGAGCAGGAGGTCTTGAGAAGAACGAAGAGAACGATTAGGTTGGTATTTAGAGACTAGGACAGTGATGTAGCTGGGGGCAGAATTGTGGATGGCTTTGTAGGTAGTAGTTAGCCTTTTGAATTTCATTTGTTGGGTGAGCGGAGGCCAGTGGAGGGATTGAAAGAGAGGAGTAGCAGAGACAGAGCGGTTGGTATGGTGGATGAGTCTGGAAGCAGCATTCATGATGGACTGAAGGGGGGATAGAGTATGCAGAGGTAAGCCAATGAGGAGTGAGTTGCAGTAATCAAGGCGAGAGATGACCAGGGAGTAAATTAAGAGTTTTGTTGTGTCAATGGTTAGAAAGGGGCGTATTTTGGAGATGTTGCGGAGGTTGAGGCGGCAAGATTGGACGTGGGGCTTAAAGGAGAGTTCAGAGTCCAGGACTACTCCTAGGACCTTGGCATGTGGGGATGGGCTGATAGTTGTGCCATCGATTTTGACAGAGAGATCAGGGGAAGAGGCACGTGGGGGAGGAAAAATGATAAGTTCGGTTTTGGATAAATTGAGTTTGAGGAAGTGGTGTGACATCCAAACTGATATATCTGATAGTAAATTAGTGATACATGAGGAAAATGAAGGAGCGTGTTGAGGGGCAGAGTAATAGATTTGAGTGTCGTCAGCGTAGAGGTGGTATTGGAAGCCGTGGGAGGCTATCAGCTGACCCAGGGAGGAGGTGTAGATTGAAAATAGGAGGGGGGGTCCAAGAAAAGAACCTTGGGGGACCCTAACAGAGAAAAGAAGGGGAGAGATGGAAGTAGAATTGTAAGTAACGCTAAATGTGTGGTTGGATAAGTAGGTAGAGAACCAGCAAAGAGTACAGTCACGGAGACCAAAGGCGTGGAGAATTTTGAGGAGGAGGGGGTGGACACCCGTATCGAAGGCAGCAGAGAGGTCCAGGAGTAAGAGTACAGAATAGTGTCCCTTAGTTTTGGCCGTTAGTATATCGTTTGTTTGTTTTAGGAGAGCAGTTTCTGTGGAATGTTGAGGACGAAATCTAGACTGAAGGGGATCAAGAAGGCTATAATCAGCAAGGTGGACGCTCAGTCGGTTGTAGAATAGACGTTCAAGCAGTTTGGATAGAAAGGGGAGCAAAGAGATGGGGCGTAGGTTGTTAAGATTGGATGGGTCCAGTGAGGGCTTTTTAAGTATGGGGCTGACTAGTGCATGTTTCAAAGAGTTAGGGAAGATGCCAGAAGAGAGGGAGAGATTGAACATGTGGGTTGGTGACCAACTTCTGGTATGTGAGGACGCTCCTGTACAGAGCTCCGACCGCATTCTGATCTTGCCTTATCCTGATGGACCCCAGACTCGATCCAGTGCCCTGTTACTTACCGGAACCGACTGGGGACAGAACCGGGCACCAGATAATGGTGAAATACGGCCCCAGCGTGGAGCCCACACCCGCAGAGAAGCTGGCTAAATTTGCACACGAGGCCTCCCAAAATGGCGCCCGCTCGGCGCGGCGGGCCTAATCTGCTCCTCCAGATCGCAAGGGTGCCGAGGGGGATGATGACTGGCCGGACCTGACTGATCCATTGGCGTCTCCCCTGCCTTCTCCCCAGTCTGCTGAGGGCGAGGATGGCTCCGGTACACGAGCGGGTGAACCAACGCTGCTGCAGATTATGGACACTATCAAAAGCTGCCATGCTGCCTTATCCACACAGATTGACACCATCAGAGTGGACTTTGCCATCCTCAAGGATGATGTCCAGAAGGTGAGGCAGAGGGTGACGCAGACTGAACAGCGTATCAGTGACATGGAGGATGGTCTTAACCCCCTCATGGTGCAGGTGAGAGATATGGCGGTGGACCACAAGTCCCAGGAGGCCAAGTTAGAAGATCTCGAAGACAGGCTCAGAAGGAACAACTTGAGGTTCCTGGGATTCCCTGAGGGGTCAAAGGGAAGGGACCCGGAGGGATTTTTGCTGACCTGGCTTAAGCAGGTCTTTGGAGATGACAGCTTTTCCCACCTGTTTGCCATTGAGAGGGCACACAGGATCCCTCTGAAAGCACCCCCTCCGGGCAGATTCCCTAGACCACTGATAGCACGCTTCCTCTATTTCAAAGATAAAGAAACCATTCTCCGCAAGGCCCGCACTATGCCTGATCTGCCTTATAATAACAACCGAATTTCCATCTTCCCGGACTTCTCGGCGGCCACACAGAAACAGAGAGCAGCTTTCCAGAGTGTGAAGCAACGCCTGAGAGAACGCAGTCTGCCATACAGCATGCTTTATCCTGCTAAGCTCCGTGTGGTACACGAGGGAAAGACACAGTTCTTCATGTCACCCAAAGAGGCTAATCGCTGGCTGGAATCGCTGGGACATGGGTAAGATTCCTCTTATTATGATGCAGGACGCGCCCCATGAAGACCCTGGGAGAGACCTCCTAGGGGGGGCTGATATATTGCCTTTCTGATAACTTTACATAGATTTGGTCCATCCTGAATTGCCATATATAACTTTCCCCGGTTTGAGAAATCCTACCTGACATCAAATCTGTTGGAACACTGTTGGGGGTCCAATGTTCATTGCGGTCTGGATTCAGCTCTACGTGGACTCAAGTACTTACCCCCTAAATTTTCCTGCCTGGCTGGAGCAGGAAACATACCCCCCTTTAGGGAGACTTTTGTTGTTAAGGTTTGGGGAGGAAGCCTGTGGAATGTTCGGGGCTGCAGGCAGGGTGGGGAGAACGGGTGTTGGGATCCACCATTGTGGATCCGGGATGGTTCATGTTTCTTTTTTCTTCTTCCTTTTTGTTCTTTTCTGTTTTACTTTTGCTCTCCTTCAGTATTTTGATATGCCTTCGAGACCTACAGGCTTAGGCCCTCAACTGTACTCGCTTGCTCTGCATTTAGACCAATTGCATACCTGTATGAAGCTTGCATTTGCCTATTCTGATGTCACAATATATTCCCCAATACTACTGTTAATGATATGTGTGATTTACTCCGGCATGGAAGGTCGACGTCTGTCGCCACCTCTCAAGCCACAGGTTATTATGGGTAGATATGTCCTTAAATGCTGGGATGCAGACCCTTAATTTACTGTCCTGGAACGTACGGGGGCTTAACTCCAAGATTAAAAGAGCGTTGGTGTTTAAATATATCCTGAAGCGCAGACCACATATCATATTCCTCCAGGAAACGCACTTGGTGGGTTCCAGGACATTGGCACTACATAGGGCCTTTGTGGGGAGGGCTTTCCACTCCGCATACTCCACTTACGCCAGGGGAGTTTCGATCCTAGTTTGTAAATCCTTACTGTTTACAGTCAAATCGGTGAAACTAGACCCAATGGGTAGATTTGTAGCCCTGGTGTTGATTATTAATAACCAACCATATACCTTTGTTGCAGTCTATATACCACCCCCATTTACAGTGGGGGTGTGGGATGAGATAATGGCGGAGGTGATTCGAGTGGCAGAGGGCCCTGTTGTCCAGGCTGGAGACATGAACGCAGTGTTGTCCCCTGAAAATTACAGGTTTGGGGTGGCGGCCGTGGGAGGGTCCCCGTTGGGAGCCTGTGTGGCACAATATGATTTGGAGGAGGCGTGGAGATGGAAGAACCCAGATGCCAGAGCATATTCATGCTTCTCCTCCACATTTAATAACTTATCCAGGTTGGATATGTGCTTCGTGTCCAGGGTACTCCTCCCGAGGGTGGTGGGAGTCCAATATCTACAAAGGGCCGTCTCGGACCACTCCCCCTGCTTATCACCTTTGATATGGAGAAGCCCCGAGGGTGTGCTTTGTGGAGGCTGAGCCCCCTCTGGCTTAAGGAGGAATGTTTTGAGAGGTCCACCGCCAGGTCCAGTAACACTTTCTGGCTGGAGAATAGAGGGGAGGTACCAGTAGGAACTACATGGGATGCGTTCAAGGCCACACTTAGGGGAATTGTTAAAACTGACATTAAGAGACTCCAATCTGATAGAGAGTGGAAGCTCAGGGAGGCGGAACAGGTGGCTGCTGAGGCTGAGATAGACTGCATCAAGGATCCTAACCATGACACCCATAAAAAGTGGAGGGAAAATATGCGTCAATTAGATCTGGTGTTGGTAGAAAAAACGCAAAAGAAACTGCTTTATCAAGCCCAACGGGTGTTTGAATTCGGAGATAAGAACAGCAGGCTGCTGGCCTATCTAGCTCACTCACACTAGGCACCGACCTCTATCCCACGTATATATGATGCACAGATGCGTCTTTGTACATCACAAACAGAGATTGCTAAAGCTTTTGTGGATTTTTACTCTGAGTTGTACGCTTCAAGAGTTGCATATAGTAGGGACGAGGTTCAAGAATATCTGGCCCCAATACCCCTCCTGGAACTTTCAGGGGAGGTGGCGGGGGACTTGGACCTCCCCCTTACAGTGGAGGAGGTAATCTCAGCAATTGGGTCCTTAAATACAAATAAGACCCCAGGTATGGATGGGTTTCCAGCAGAATGGTACACCACATATGCTGAACATTTAGCCCCCCGGCTACTCGAAATGTACGTGGATGCCTATCGGGAGGGGGTGCTCCCTGGGTCTCTGAGAGAGGCACTTATAGTGCTGATCCCTAAGCCGCACAAGGATCATGATCTCTGCGAATCCTATAGACCAATATCCTTAATTAATGTGGATGCGAAGATCCTAGCTAAATTATTGGCCAAACGCTTGAACAAAGTTATTGCTTCAGTTATTCATCGAGATCAGATGGACTTTATACCTGAAAGATCGATGGCTATCAACTTGCGCCGTCTGTTCACTATCCTACAATCTGAAGGACCCACGCCGGATACTCGGGTGGTGCTCTCCCTAAATACGCACAAAGCGTTTGACTCTATCGAATGGCCATACTTGGTGGCGGTACTTGGGCGGCTGGGGTTTGGTCCTAGATTTATAAGATGGGTCCAGATACTATATGTGGAACCAAGGGCAAAGCTTAGGGTCAACAACACCATCACGGACTTGTTCAATATAGCGAGAGGCACGCGGCAGGGCTGCCCATTGTCGCCCCTGCCGTTTGCCCTGGCTATAGAGCCGCTGGCGGCCCTCCTAAGAGCGGATGCTAGAATAAGAGGGTGCATAGTTAATGAGCTGGAGGAAAAAACATCCCTCTACGCTGATGACATGCTACTGTATTTGGCTGAGGCAGGGGGCTCGTTGACCACTGCTCTGGACAAAATTTCGGAATTCGGACGATTTTCGGGATTCAAGGTGAATTGGAACAAGTCCATTATTTTCCCCTTTGATCCTGACTATGTCCCAGGACTGCCCCCGGAGGCCCCCCTAAGGATAGTCTCTAAATTTCGATACCTGGGGGTGGATGTGCAGTTGCCGGTCAGTGTATATGTAGATAATATTTTAGCGCCTATGAAAGCACGGCTGAGGGACAGTCTCCAAACCTGAGCTAAGCTGCCGCTTGGTCTCCTCGGGCGCATCAACATCTTTAAGATGATATACCTGCCCAGATTTTTGCACCTGTTCTGGCACGCACCGGTTTATATCCCTAAGAAATGGTTTGCGAGCATTAATAAAATGCTCTTGGCATTTCTCTGGGGCCCTAGACCTGCTAGAGTGTCCTTGGACACGCTTTATTTACCTATAAAGGAGGGGGGACTGGCCCTACCGAATCTGCAGTGTTACTACCTGGCAGCCCAACTGACACATGTGCATTGGTGGGGTTTCCCGGATCTGAATATTGCCTTTGTGGCAACCCAGGCAGCTCAGGTCCACTCGTATGAGGGACTGATTAATGTCCTTTATAGGAACAGACCTTATCCAGAACGGGGGGCGGGACTATTGAAACTGTCATACAAAATATTCCACATCTGCAATGCCAGGGTGGGGGGAACTAGTCTGGCAGCCTCCCCTAATGCTCCTCTGTGGCATAACCCCCAACTCCATGAAATAGTCAAAGTACCGGACGGATCATGTTGGGCGGCGTATGGAGTTAAATACGCCCACCAACTGTTTAAGGGTGGGGTGTTTAGGACCTTTCTGGACTTGAGGACGGAATATGGGATTCCCAATACGTTTTTCTTTCGGTATCTTCAGCTGCGCCATGCAGCGACAGCTCAATACGGGGGGTAGTGATGCTCTCCCCCTCCAGTATGGAAAAGGTGGTAACGGATGGGGATCACTCGCAGCTGATTTCCAAATATTATTTCAAGCTCCTCACATCTTCCTCCCCCAGAATGAGGAAGGTGATGGCACAGTGGCAGACGGATATATCGTCCCTCACGGAGGAGACTTGGTCAGAAGCTTTGGATACATTAGTGCCCTCGATGATCTCGGCTAGAGATAAATTGACCCAATTTAACTACCTTCACAGGATATATTATACCCCAAAAGACTTCATAAAATGGGTAGGAGGGAGTCTGCCGAATGTCCTCGCTGCCATGCGGAGGAGGGAGATTTCTTCCATATGGTGTGGCAGTGCCCCCGGATAGAGAACTTCTGGAAGGAGATACTTACATTTCTGGAGGGTACCCTGGAACTGCCAAACATATACTCCCCGACCACATGTCTCTTGGGGGACCTAGAGGAGGAGGAAATATCCACCTCACAAAAAACTCTGCTTAGAATCCTGTTTTGCTATGCTAAAAAAGCGGTAGCCATCAATTGGCGGAGCTCGTCACCCCCCTCTCTGCAGGGCTGGGTGACACTGGTGAACAAGGCCCTACCAATGTACAAACTAACCTATATGGCGAGAGGGTGTCCCAAAAAATTTGAGAAAGTGTGGGCGGGATGGTTGGATAAAGTATCGGGAGAAGTGGAGGTGTAATAGTTGAATATAAATAGGGTTTGGCGGGAGATAAGTGGGGAAATGAAAGATAGGGGAGACACTGTTGTGGAGCGGGAGTCATAATTCTTCCAGTGTTTACTGCTGACGGTTTACAGGACATAAGGGAAAAGGGAAGGACCTTTTGTTTGTTTTTGTTTTGTGTTTTTTTTTTTTTTCTATTTCGGTTTTTGCTTTCTACTTATCTCATTCCTGTTTTGATAGTGTTGTTCTCATAACTGTTTTTCCTTTTAACGTAAAAAAAAAAAAAAAGGCATGTTCTGACTATAAGATGCTGAGTTTGTTGATATAAGCAAATTATAATGTATGAAAATGTGTACTGTAATATGTTAATGTAAGCTACTGCTGATATGTACAATAAAATTTACCCTTTAAAAAAAAAAAAAAGATGTGGGTTAGAGAGTGTAGAATAGAGCCAGAGGGTGAACGTAGCATTTGCAAGGGAACAGGATCCAGAGCACAGGTGGTAAGATGGACATTAGCAAGTAATTTAGCAACCTCGTCTATAGTGGTGGGGTAGAGATCTCCTCGCGAATTGTATCAATCTTCTGTTTGAAGTGATTGGCGATCTCCTGAGCGGTGACTGAGTTAGTGGGTGGAGGCAGTGGAGGACGAAGGAGAGAGTTGAAGGTAGAGAAGAGTTGACAGGGGACGGAATGATACGTTTTTAATGAGGGTGATGAAATAGGTCTGCTTGGCAGTGAGGAGGTTGGAATTGTATTTTTGGAGGGCAGATTTATACTGGCCGAAATCTTTCTGGGACTTCGTCTTACGCCACAGGCGCTTGAGAGCACGGCTATGTTTTTTCAGACTTCTAGTATCATCTGTTTGCCAGGGTTGAAGGGGACGGGCCTTATTCTGTGTGTAGTGAGGGGGGCCAGTCTGTCCAGTGATGCTAGAAGTGAAGTGTTGTAGACAGAAGTGGCTAGGTCGGTGCAGAACAGGGGTGCAATTTTGTCATAGAGGTGGTCAGTCGCAGAGTATAGAAGAGAAGGGTTGGTATGGCAAAGGTTTCTACGAGTAACCGTTAGGCAATTGGAGGGAGAGGAAGCGGAGGAGAGGGAGAGAGTGAAATTAATAAGGTAGTGATCAGAGAGAGGGTAAGGATAGTTGGAGAGGTTGCATGGAGTGCATAGGTGGGAAAAGACAAGGTCAAGGGTATTGCCTTTAGAGTGAGTAGGAGCATGTATCCATTGCTTCAGGTCAAAGGAGGAGGTTAGACTGAGAAGTTTGGAAGTTGCAGGAGTGTTAGTATTAGTAGGGATGTTGAAGTCCCCAAGAATGATTGTGGAGATTTCAGAAGAGAGAAAGTAGGGTAACCAGGCAGAGAAGTCATCAAGAAAGGATGATACTGGACCAGGGGGCCGGTAGATCACAGCTATCCTTAGAGAAACTGGGGAGGAAAGACGAATGCAGTGCGCCTCAAATGAGGAGAGTGCCAGAGAGGGAGGTGGGTGAAGTACTTGAAAGGTGCTATGTGGGGCTAAAAGGATTCCAACACCCCCTCCTTTGCATCCACTGGGTCTGGGGGAGTGAGTCCAAATAAGACCACCGTGGGATAGAGCAGCAGAAGACGTAGTGTCGGATTCGTGAAGCCAGGTTTCGGTAATGGCGAGTAGATTAAATGAGTTAGCGATAAAGAGATCGTGGAGGGAGGTGAGTTTGTTACAGACAGAGCGAGCATTCCAAAGGGTGCAAGAGAAATGGAGTTTGGTCTTGGGAAGAAGAGAAATGGGAACTAGATTGTGTGCATTGTGGCAGCAGCCAGAGGGTGTAGGGTAATGGGTGTGTTAAGCACAGTTAGATGAAGGAGGCCCAGGGTTTGGGGATACATCACCAGAGGATGGGAGAAGCAGAAGGGTCAGGGAAGTAATATGGAAATGTGATTTATATGAAGGGACATGCCCCAGTGCTTTGGAGTATTGGGCGTGTGAATTTTGAATTAGCCAGAGTTGGTGAGTGCAGTAATAGGGAGAGGACAGAAGTGAGGGTGATATATATAAGGTGTGGGGTGGAGAAGAGGGGTGAAGGAAAAACAGTTTAAGGCTAGAAGACACAACTGTCAGAAGGAGTGATAAACAGTGCATTTTAGAAGGGGGAGGAAGAGCTGAAAGTGTGAAGTATACCTGTGTAACAAATTTCAAGGTGTTTTGTGTTCCTTCGCTTTGTGCAATCGTTGAAGTGCAGAGTCAGAAGTGCTTCCACTTATAGAAATAGCCCCACTTGGAGAAAAAGCCCCAGCTGCAAATGTGCCCCCTGCAAATGCCTCCCCCAAAGGATGCTTTTATTTAAACTGATGGGGATTGGGGCGTGGGAGCATTTCAATTATCTAATCAGGAGGTAATTAAGCCCTGTACACACGATCGGATCGGAAAACTGCCGTGAGAGATTTTTGCAGGGAAAACCGGCCGTGTGTATGCTTCATCGCAGTTTTCCCGACAGGAGAACCTGCTCTCTATTTTCCCGTTGGGATTCCCGGTGGACTTTTTCCCATCGTGAAAACCGGTCGTGTATATGCTTTTCCGAGGACAAAAAAAATGCTCATGCTCAGAATCAAGTATGAGACGGGAGCGCTCGTTCTGGTAAAACTGGCATTCGTATTGGAGATAGCACATTTGTCAGCATTCTGAACAGCAGAAAATGATCTGAAAGTACGAAGACTGAAAAGCGCGAATCGTCTCTCACCAAACTTTTACTAACACGCGATAACACGTGATCAGCAAAAGCAGCCCAAAGGGTGGCGCCATTGGATTTGAACTTCCCCTTTATAGTGCCGTTGTACGTGTTGTACGTCACCGCACTTTGGACCGGCGGGATTTTGTATGACAGTCTGTACGCAAGACAAGCTTGGCAGGAAAACTGTCAAGCTTGGCAGGAATCGGGAAAACCAAAGTTTTTTTTCCTGCCAGGAAAACCGGTCGCGTGTACAGGGCTTAAAGGTTTTCTGGTTAACAGGGCAAAATTATTACTTCAGAAACTGATCAGCAAGAGGGCACTAAAGTTAATGGGCCATAATTTTGGGTAAGACAAGGGAGATAATAAAGCATTGTAATGTGGACCAGTCTACAGAGGGTTAAGCAAAGATAACATGCCAGTATTATTAAATAGACATAAGCAAAGCAGATATCAATGTTTCCGTTTTTGGGTGGAGAGGTTTCACCAAAGCAATTTAGACTAGGGAAAACAAACACTTTTCAGTTTTCAATTCTGGGTGGATGGCAGTCAGCTGCAAACATACCTGTGAAGAGACAGAGAAGAGACGTGCCACCTTCCTGTGGTTTGCCAAGTTTTAACTTTCTTCAGTAAGGTTTTTCACAAGGTTAATGAAAGTAAATTGTGTATTCTGTGTGTAGGAGTAGACTTAGATACTAAAACCCATCTACAATATACCTTCATGTGGCACTCTGACATACTCCTTTATTTGTAGATCACACTTACTGTCCCTTTTCTTTATTATAACAAATCAGATTCAAACCTTTACAACAGCAGATGTAAACTGAACTCAAAAGGCTCAGTACATTTTAGATTTTCCAGCCAGGAAAATTTGCATCCTTTAAGATGTTAGTCCTGCCAAATATTTTGCATTACCGTATATACTCGAGTATAAGCCGAGTTTTTCAGCACATTTTTTTGTGCTGAAAATGCCCCCCTCGGCTTATACTCAAGTCACCTTTTTGCGCCTGATGTTCCTGGATTTTGGGGACCTGGTACTTGGCACACATGTAGCCCCACTCTTCCTCTACAAGTGTGCAAAGTTTTTTGTCCGGGGGACCTACTCCCGGGGAGCACCGATATTTCAAACCCGGGCACCCCTTCCATAGACTCCCATGTTAAACGGTCATTTCTCTGGTGATTTGGGGGACCCGGTACCAGCCGGTCGTAGGTCCCCTGGACCCGGAACTTGGCACACATGTAGCCCCATTTCTCCTCTACAAGTGTGTTGGCTGGGAGATCTACGGCCGGGGAGCACTGATTTTTCAAAGTCGGGCACCCCTTCCATAGACTCCCATGTTAAACATCAGTCTAGTCATGGACACAGTGAGACATGGACACAGTGAGGCATGGGCACAGTGAGGCATGGGCACAGTGAGGCATGGGCACAGTGAGGTATGCACATGGACACAGTGAGGAAAAAGTGAGGCACAGTGAGGCATGCAGATGGACATCCTAAGCTTATACTCGAGTCAAAAAGTTTTCCCATTTTTTTGTGGTAAAATTAGGTGCCTCTGCTTATATTCAGGTCGGCTTATATTCGAGTATATACAGCATTTTAGGCCCTTACCTGTACCTCTCCTTACCTCCCCTCCTTTTTCCCCTTAAAGTGGTTGTAAACCTCTGACATGAAATACGAATAACCACATCCTTCTATAATATGTAGTTGTCTCAATCCAAAGCACCTAAAGTGATTTCTCTCTGTTGGCTCATTCTTCTGCTATCATAATGAGTCACTTCTGACAGGTTTTCCTGACTCCAAAAGATAGAAAGAGATGGTGGAGGGAGCTCCAGCAAACAGTCTGTGATTGACAATCTCAGCTGTGCATTGCTTGCTGTGCGCTGTGTTACAATTGTGTGTCCCTTACCTCCAATCAGCTCTCAGAACTCTTTTATCTGAGCTGTGTAGAGTGTGACTTCAGATCCCACCTCTCTGTTTTTGGAAACTCAGATAAGTGACAAGCTCTGTAAATTCTGGTGTTTGAACAGATATAAAAAGAGAGCGCTGCAGATAAACAGGTAGAACTTATGTAGGACAATTTTTTTTCATCTCTGTGTACCACCTGAGACTAATCATTTCAGTGGGTATATGTAAGGGTTTACAACCACTTTAATTACAAGCTCAGATCAAATGTATGGCAGGGAAAACAAGCCAGATGTTCACATAATCTTTACAGGGGCTTCGCTAGCTTTGTGCACCCAGGGCATGTGCTCCACATCTCTTTCTGGGTGACCTGAGTTCTAACACTGCATAACCACAATGGAAACAGTCAGCAACTCTCCAATTATGCTGCCTGTCAGAGAAATATCATCCAGAGCTGAGGGAATCATCTCCAAGGCTCATCCTCTATCTCTGACTGTTTGAGAGGGAAACTGAGGTCTATAAAGGTTAGAGAGGGATAGAAGAATTGTGTTAGGGAAATAACATTCTGGTGGACTAAGATTTGCACTGGGAAGAGTGACTGGGGGTGAATATTGATAGGAAGAGAAATATTGGGGGGAGATTTAGCTGTGAGGAGAGAATTTTTGGGGGGGAGTGAAGACCTGTGCTGGATGAGAAGATTTTTGGGGGGATTTTGGCTTAAATGGGTAATTTGGGGGAAAACAAAGATTTGTGCTGGGGGGGGCATTTTGGCAAAGGGGGAGCTTTGTACTGGGAGGGGGTAAAATTTGCCTTTATGTTTTAGGAGAATTCTGTCTTGAAGAGGGGATTTTACTTGGATGGGGAGGTGGGGGCTTGCATACAGATTAGTACTGGACTTTTCTGTAAATCAGGGGTGATTTTTGCTAAGATGGGAAAGTAGGGGAGAGTTTTAGTCGTGGTGGGAATTTTGCACTCTCCTGACCCCTGCACTCTGTGCATTATCCACAGTTGACCTCTGCACTCTGTTCATTATGTACACTTTACCCCTGCACTCAGTGCATTGCATACTCTAGACTCTTGCAATTTGTTTGTTATACACTCCTGACACCTGCACTTTGTGTCTGACACACCCCTGGCACACTTTATGATTAGCATACTTCTGACATCTGTATTCTGTGTGCATTCACTTCTTACTCCTACACTCTATTCAGATACACTCTAACATGGTACGTAACACACATCTGACCCTAGCATTCCATGCATTGTGTGCTCCTAAGCCTAGTATTCTGTGTGTTACATACTCTTTATACTTGCACTGTTTGCATTACACTCCATACCTCCCAACTGGCACGGATTGTGCGGGTTTTACCCGCAGAGGATCCTCCTTCCCGCATTCCCACGAGACTATCATGTTTCCCGCACAGCAGGAAACATGAACAGAAGAAGAGGAGCAGCAGCAGCATCAGGTAAGAGCCCCCCCCCCCCGCGATCGGCGCACTAGTATGCCCCCCCCTGCTCAACAACTCTGGTTGGCAGGGGAGAGGGGACATCAGAATGTCCCGCAAAGGGACTTTACAAAGTTGGGAGGTATGACACTCCCTTGAGCTCTGCACTAGAATGTGCATTAGACTCTCCACTGTTTACACTACAATGTACATTACATAATTATGATCAAAGTGTTCATTGTCTCAATAGTTGTTGGTTGCTATGCAGTCCCTGACTATTTTAATGAAGTTCTTCTATAAAGCAAAGCTGCACCCAAAAGGGGAAGCTCCGCTTGTTTGCTTCCTCCCCCCTCCGCTGCCACACGTGGCACCTTTCAGGGGGGAGGAGGGAGTGGGTACCTTTTTTTGGTGCATACACAGTAGGGAACCAGCCATAAAGTTGCAAGGCTTCACTGCCGATTTCCCTTACAAGGAATGGCAGTGGCAGCACCCGAGAGCTAATTAAAAAATCAGCTGGGGTGCAGACATCGTGGTGACAGTAGTCACCTTTAAGGGAGGCTCAAAATGTTAGTTCTCTGTATATTTTTAATGTGCACAAAAGCATATGTAATAGCAGTGTATCATTTAAAAAAATATATTATGCTGAGGTTTATACATATCTGAAGGAATCTCGCATATATTTTACAGATACAAGGAGGCTTGGATTTTTATTAGCCATACCCCTTTAAGATCGCTCTCCCACTACTGTCACCACAATTTTTTTCACACCAACTGATAAGCCTACCTGAATAAAGTATTTTTTATCAAACTGAAATGAATCACATAGGGGTGATTCTGGTGTGTGTAAGCCAAGCTAATAAAAAAAAAAAAATCCACAACCAAATATGTGCTGACAGTGTATGCTGTTGCTGAGACTGACCTTGAAATGTTACAAAGCATCCTCCTATCATGTTATTTACAGGATCTGTGCATTTTCAAAATTGCACTCAAAGCTGCATGAAAAGACCTTCTCCCCACTGTACAGTTTAAAAAAACAAATTACACTGATACAAGTTCCCTATGACATAGTACTGTCCTGTTCCCTATGACCTATTAATCTTAAATGTGGCCAAAAAATTCAAATACAGCTATGGCCTCTGGTTAAAAATATATGTGGTGCATCACTTAATTGTAAGTACATCTGCACTAGTGATGAGCCGAACACCCCCGGGTTCGGTTCGCACCAGAACCCGCGAACGGACCGAAAGTTCGCACAAACTTTAGAACCCTATTAAATACAATGGATGCGAACGTTCGAAATCTAAAGTGCTAATTATAATGACTATTATGCATGTTATTGTCCTAAAAAGGGTTTGGGAACCCGGGTTCTGCACCAGGGGACATGTATCAATGCAAAAAAAAGTTTTAAAAACTGCCGTTTTTCTGGAGCAGTCATTTTAATGATGCATAAAGTGAAAAAAAAAAGTCAAATATTCCTTTAAATATCGTACCTGGGGGGTGTCTAAAGTATGCCTGTGAAGTGCCACGTGTTTCCCGTGTTTAGAACTGTCCCTGCACAAAATTACATTTCTAAAGGAAAAAAAGCCATTTAAAACTGCTTGCGGCTTTAATGTAATGTCTGGTCCCGGTAATATGGATGAAAATCTTTAAGAAAAATGGCATAGCTACCCCATCACACCCCCCCCCCCACCCCAGCCCATTACCAGCCCCTTTGGGTCTTGTATGGATATTAAGGGGAACCCCGCACACAAAATAAAAAAGGCCCTATATACTCTGAACAGCCGTATACAGGCGGTGCATACAAGACAGGGACTGTAGGTTTGTTCTTATGTAGAATCTGTTTGTAATTTTGAACAGGTACATTGTTTAAGTGTAGCTCCAGCCAAAAAATCTATTTTTAAGCTTTTTGGAAAACATAGGGAAGGGTTATCACCCCTGTAACATTTGTTTTGCTGTCTGTGCAGTGTGCACCTGTTCAGAACAGTTCACCTCACTTTCCGTCCTAATGACAAATGTTTTTTGAAAATTTGGGGTTTTTATTGAAACAAGAATTGGTGATAAAGAATCAGTGGAGAGGAGACACTTTTTTCCCATATTAACTCTTACAGGAGCCTTCCTAGGGGTAGATTTCCTCTCACTTCCTGTTGTATCCTTCCGTTTGCAAGGAGGAGTCATTTGTAAGTTGGATGTTTGAAAGTAGGGGCCTGCCGTATACACTCAGCTGAAATTTGCCCCTTACATGTTGGTGTTGCCACAACACTGTGAGCCCTCACAGTTACTCTTGGTGGGCGCATGAATGGGCCCTGCTGTGAATTATTAGATCAAGAATTGCAATTGCATGCCCCTGTTGAACAGGGGCTGAAAAATTGGGCCTTTGGTGGTGGTGATGGTGGTGGTGTTGACACAACACTGTAAGGCCTCACAGTTAGTCTTGGTGGGCGCAGGAATGGGCCCTGCTGTGAATTATTAGATCAAGAATTGTAATTACATGCCCCTGTTAAACAGGGGCAGAAAAATTGAGCCTTAGGCACTGGTGCCACAACACTGCAACCCCTCACAGATACTGTACTTGGAGCACAGCAATGAGCCCTGTTGCAAAGTATTACATCAAAAATTTTAATTACACGCCCCTGTTAAACAGGGGCTGAAAAATTGGGCCTTAGCCACTGGTGCTGGTGCCACGACACTGCAACCACTCCCAGATACTCTAGTTGGAGTGCAGGAATGAGCCCTGCTGCAAAGCATTGCATAAAAAATTGTAATAACACACCCCTGTTAAACAGGGGCTGAAAAATTGGGCCTTAGCCACTGGTGGCGGCACCCAGAAACAAAAATGTTCTTCCAAGCTATCATCGTCAATCGGATCATTGAGGAGGAGGAGGATAATCAGTCAACATAACAGGACAAACTCTCAGCATCAGCATCAGTCTTGAAGGGATGTGACATTTGAAAATAAATTAGTCTGTTATATCAGCTTCAGGTGTTTGGTAGCTGGTGGTGATCCAAGACTGGTTCATCTTTATGAAGGTCAGTCGATCAACAGAGTCGGTGGACAGGCGCACCCTGTGATCCGTGACAAATCCTCCAGCAGCACTGAATGTGCGTTCTGAAAGAACGCTGGATGCAGGACAGGCCAGTAGCTCAATTGCATACTGTGCAAGCTCTGGCCAGTGATCCATCCTCAAGACCCAGTAAGTCAGAGGATTTTCGGTGGGGAAGGTGTCCAAGTCTGACCTTGCCCCTAGGTATTCCTGCACCATGTATATCAGACGCTGGCGATGGTTGCTGGAACCGATCATACCTTGGAGCTGCGGACTAAAGAATTGTCTGAACGCTTTGGTCAGACGGCCACCTTCCCCACTGCTCCTTCTTTGACTGACCGAAGCCTCAGCAACTCGTTGTCCAGGACCAGGAGTTTGTAACCTCCCAGTCTCTGGGAACGCGTTGCACAGACCTTTCTGCAAGGCCTCCCGGAGTTGTCTCATCCTCTGCTCCCTCTGGGACGGTAAGATAAGGTCCGCAACCTTACCCTTGTACCGTGGATCAAGGAGAGTGGCCAGCCAGTAATGGTCCCTCTCCTTGATCCGAAGAATACGAGGATCCTTCCGCAGACTTTGCAGGATCAGGGAGGCCATGCAGCGTAGGTTAGCTGAGGCATTCAGTCCGGAGTCCTCTGGGTCACTAAGGACGACATGATCCGCAGCCACCTCCTCCCAGCCACGTACAAGTCCACTGGTTTCTTGGGACTGTAAATCATCCCTAAAAGACTGCTGCTGATGATGCTGAGTGCCAGGCTCCACCTCCATGCTGACACAATCCTCCTCCTCCTCCTCTTCTTCCTGTGCGATGGATGGGACAGAAGGAACACTGTCTGGGTAAAGGGGGCCTTGAGAGGCAAGGAAGTCCTCCTCTTCCTGCCTCTGTTCTGCCTCAAGTGCCCTGTCCATTATTCCACGCAGCGTATGTTCCAACAGGTGGACAAGAGGTACAGTGTCACTGATGCATGCACTGTCACTGCTCACCATCCTCGTGGCCTCCTCAAATGGTGCCAGGACAGTGCATGCATCGCTGATCATGCCCCACTGGCGTGGTGAAAAAAACCCGAGCTCCCCTGACCCTGTCCTGGTGCCGTAGTCGCACAGGTACTCATTGATGGCCCTCTGCTGCGTGTGCAGCCGCTGGAGCATGGCCAACGTTGAGTTCCACCTGGTGGGCATGTCACATATAAGGCGGTTCTTGGGCAGGTTCAACTCCTTTTGCAGCTCAGCCAGGCGAGCACTGGCATTATAAGATCTGCGGAAATGCACACAGACTTTCCTGGCCTCCCTCAGGACATCCTCTAAGCCCGGGTACCTGCCCAAGAACCGCTGCACCACCAGGTTAAGGACGTGAGCCACACAAGGCACATGGGTCAGTTGTCCCTGTCGGAGAGGGGAGAGGAGGTTGGTGCCATTGTCGCAAACTACCATTCCTGGCTTAAGCTGGCGTGGTGTCAACCACCACTCAGCCTGCCCCTGCAGAGCAGACAGAACCTCTGCCCCAGTGTGGCTCCTGTCCCCCAAACACACCAGCGCAAGCACGGCATGGCATCTTTTTGCCTGCGTACTTGCGTAGCCCCTTGAACGCCTACGGAGCACCGCTGGTTCTGAGGACAAAGCACAGGAAGAGGCCACGGAGGAAGAAGAAGAGGAGGGGGTGGAGGACAGAGGTGTGTCACAACCAGTAGTAGAATTTTGGAGGCGTGGTGGTGGAACAACCTCCAACACTACTGCACCTTGTCCTGCATCCTTCCCAGCTGCCAAAAGAGTGACCCAATGGGCCATGAAAGAAAGGTAACGTCCCTGTCCATGCCTGCTGGACCATGAGTCAGCGGTAATATGCACCTTACCGCTGACCGCCCTGTCCAGCGAGGCCAAGACATTGCCTTCCACATGCCGGTAGAGAGCCGGAATCGCCTTCCATGAGAAAAAGTGGCGTTTGGGAACCTGCCACTGAGGAACCGCACATTGCACAAACTCACGGAAGGGGCCGAGTCTACCAACTGAAAAGGCAGCAGTTGAAGCGCTAGCAATTTAGCCAAGCTAGCATTCAACCGCTGAGCATGTGGATGGCTGGGAGTGAACTTCTTTCGACGGTCCAGCAGCTGGGGCAGGAAAATTTGCCTGCTAGAATCGGACGTTGGTGTACTGCTAGCAGAGTGCCCGCAAGTACTTGGCTGTGACACACCTAATTCTACACCTTCATTCCTCTCAGAGCAGGTTTCAGAGAGGACTGAAGGTATAGTGGGGTTGGAGATCCCAGCTGATGCGGTGCAAGAAGAGGTCAGCTTTGTTCTTTGGTGTGGGTCTTTAAGGTAGGCTTGCCAACGAGCTGCATAGCAGGTCAACATATGTCTGGTCAAGCATGTGGCGCCCAAGCGGGTGATGTTTTGGCCACGCGATATACGCTTGAGACATATGTTGCAAACAGCAGCTGTGCGATCTGATGCACTCGACTCAAAAAAGGCCCACACCAAAGAACTTTTTGAATAACGGGCAGAGGCAGCGCCTTGCACAGGCGGAGCTCTGCGGTGTGATTCCGTCGGTGTGCTGCCCTTACGCTGGCCCCCCGTGGGCATCCTGCCTCGTTGGAGATGTGCTTCCTCCTCCTCCTCCTCCTCCTCTCTCCTATTAGGCACCCACGTGGAGTCAGTGACCTCATCATCCCCTCCCTCCTCATCACTGGAGCCAATCTGGCAGTATGCTGCAGCTGCTGGAACATTACTGCCAGATTGGTGTCCTTCTTGAGCATCCCCTCTCTCTGCTCTCACGCTACTGCCTTCCTCTAGCTGGGTATCATCATCAGACCCTTCAAAACGCTGGGCATCCTCCTGGAGCATGTACCCAACACTGTGCTCAAACAGTTCGGGGGACTCCTCAGGAGGACATGGTTGGTCTAGGGAAGGAGTGACTGATGATGACATTGATACCAGGGAAGAGGACGCTTTGGCAGCTGCTTTGCCAGTACCCTGAGCCTGGGTGAGAGAGGATGAGGAGGATGAGGAGGGCTTGGTCATCCACTCTACCAAGTCTTCGGCATGATGCGTCTCAACACGTCCAGCTGCCGAAAAGAAGGACAAGCGTGTCCCATGGCCACGTGCTGATGGCGATGCACCGCGTCTACGACCAGCACTGTTGTCTCTAGACACAGAGCCTGCTTGCCCTCTTTTTTGGCTCCTGACTGTCTGCCTCTCCTTGTTTGCCTTCCAGACATTCTAATGGCCTGCAGGGAAATGGGAAAAGCAGCAATACAGGCTAAGTTAAGATGTAATATGGTCAGGAGGCACACTCCGCCCGCTGTAAGTGCCGCAAAATCCTGTTTGTGTAACACACCAGGAAAAAGCAGCAATACAGGCTAAGTTAAGGTGTAATATGGTCAGGAGGCACACTCCGCCCGCTGTAAGTGCCGCAAAATCCTGTTTGTGTAACACACCAGGAAAAAGCAGCAATACAGGCTAAGTTAAGGTGTAATATGGTCAGGAGGCACACTCCGCCCGCTGTAAGTGCCGCAAAATCCTGTTTGTGTAACACACCAGGAAAAAGCAGCAATACAGGCTAAGTTAAGGTGTAATATGGTCAGGAGGCACACTCCGCCCGCTGTAAGTGCCGCAAAATCCTGTTTGTGTAACACACCAGGAAAAAGCAGCAATACAGGCTAAGTTAAGGTGTAATATGGTCAGGAGGCACACTCCGCCCGCTGTAAGTGCCGCAAAATCCTGTTTGTGTAACACACCAGGAAAAAGCAGCAATACGGGCTAACTTCAGGTGTATAATGTGCAGAAGGCTTAGCAACAATGACACTGACACTGTCCCCTGCCTATCCTTCTCTCTCCCTGCACACAAGGTTTATCAAAGTATATGACACTGACACTCTCCCTGCCTATCCTTCTCTCTCCCTGCACACAAGGTTTAGCAAAGAATATGACACTGACACTGTCCCCTGCCTATCCTTCTCTCTCCCTGTACACAAGGTTTATCAAAGTATATGACACTGACACTCTCCCTGCCTATCCTTCTCTCTCCCTGCACACAAGGTTTAGCAAAGAATATGACACTGACACTGTCCCCTGCCTAGCCTTCTCTCTCCCTGTACACAAGGTTTATCAAAGTATATGACACTGACACTCTCCCTGCCTATCCTTCTCTCTCCCTACACACAAGGTTTAGCAAAGAATATGACACTGACACTCTCCCTGCCTATCCTTCTCTGTCCCTACACACAAGGTTTAGCAAAGAATAGATTTGACAAGATTTGACACTGTCCCTGCCTATCCTTCACTTTCCCTGCTCCGGAACACACTACACAAGGCCGCCGCGCTGGCGGCCTTTTATAGTGTGGGGCGTGTACTAAACCCCCATAGCTATAATTGGCCACAGGCATCCTGCCTGTGGCCAATCATTGCTCTCCTCGCTGCCGGCGCTGTGATTGGCCAAGCATGCAGGGTCACAGTGCATGCTTGGCCAATCACAGCGCCGGGATTACACTGCGATGGCGCAGTGTATTGTGGGACGTTTGCGTCACTCGAATTTGGCGCTAACGGCCCAAATCCTTCGTTGTTCGCCGAACGCGCGAACAGCCGATGTTCAAGTCGAACCTATGTTCGACTCGAACACCGAGCTCATCCCTAATCTGCACAGGTTAATGCATAACCTTTGTCTGTAACTGATATTTCCTGTAAAGAAACTACATATCCAACGATGCCTGGCTCTCAGTCTAGTTCTGGTGCAGGTGAGAGATAAACAGCAATTAGATCTGATACAGACACAAGTAAGCAGAGAAATTACCAGAGAGATCACAACATTTGTGATGCAACACAGAGGAAATGATAAGTCATGCATTGGACAGTGGCATGGGCGTCCACTGAACTTTTTTCAGGGGGGATCATCATTTTAAGGTCATCTATGCATCTTTGGGGCAGTGGAACAGCGCTGTATAAACCACTCCTCCACCGCCCCTGCCCATTGAAATACCGGTAAATAGGCACCGCTGCCGAAGCGCAGCTTTGGCAGCGACGATACACAGTTGCATTTAACCCTAAAACTATTGGCGCTTTACCGATAACAATAAATACAAAAAGATGTACACAGTAGTGTCGTGGCATGGCACAGGCACTGCTGTTACCTGTAGTTCTTCAGCGATAGGCCCAGGGCAGGCACTAGCAGCGTATTCTCTCGTTTCAGCCACTGCACGCCACGCACCTGTGGGAGGAGCCGGCACATACATTTACACAGCAGAGGCAGGCTGAGGCAGCAGCCAATCACGGAACAGTCGGGTCGCAGACGGCCGGGGCAGAGCCAATCTGATGCTCGGGCCGGGGGTGAGGAGGGAGGGACGGATGTGTAGTCGGAAAAGACAGAGCAGCTCCAGTCCCCAGGCCAGCAGTAGACTTAGAAAAAAAAGTCCACAGCTGCCGCGGAGGCGGCCATTGCAACACAGGGGGCAAGTGTCTTCACTCTGACTTCCGATTCCAGGGGGGGCAATTGACCCCTCTTGCCCTATGGAGCGGACTCCCATGGACAGTGGGGGAAATTTACTAAAACTGGCGCACTCAGAATCGGGTGCAGCTGTGCATAGTAACCAATCAGTGTCTAACTTCAGCTTGTTCAATGAAGCTTTATGAATGAAGTTTTAGTAAATGAACCCCACATATCAAGGATTATGTCATGAATACATGGACATAGGTGAATCAATCAGCCATGACACATATATTATATACACATATATTACATATATTTCAGTAGAGGACTAGAATTACCCACCTGAGCATATTCCTGTCTTTCAGATACCACTGTCAAACTGACAAAATAATTATAGAAATATTGACTGAGGCTGCTTTCTTTTGTCTAAACATCTATGATTAAATAACCTCTGGTCACAAAAGGAATAATACAGCAACGGTATAATACTTTTTCCACTGAACAGCAAAGGCTAAGCTTGATACAAAACTTATTTTACATGAAATAGCTTCAACATACATGGTGGAACTTAGATAACATAACCTAAAAATCTAGTATCCTGAAGGTGTCATCCCATACTGAAATCCAATGTAAAAAAAAAAAATGAGACTTT
Source organism: Rana muscosa (assembly GCA_029206835.1). NCBI lineage: Eukaryota > Metazoa > Chordata > Amphibia > Anura > Ranidae > Rana > Rana muscosa. The sequence continues at coordinate 78,004,815 of CM055127.1, forward strand.
AAATATAACCTTGGGAGACCAAACGGCACTAATAAATATACATATATAAAAAAAAAAATCACAAATGCTTTATTATTTCAGCCCTAAAAAATAGAGGCAAGAAAAACACCTCAGATGTGTAATAATAAAATGTGTACAGTAAACAGAAACAATAGCGCCTAAACAGATTTTTAGTCTGTCACTCCATCAGGGCAGAGGTGGCAATCTTCAAGGTGTTTAAATACAACGTTAAGAAAACAGATATTCATGAAAATCAACACATATGCAAAACAATACGGAAAATATATCTATATATAGAGATATATATATAGAGATCTCTCTCTCTCTCTCTATATATATATATATATATAGAGAGAGAGAGAAAGAGAGAAAGAGAAAGAGAGAGAGAGAGAGATCTCTATATATATATAGAGATAGAAATATCTATATATTGTGAGGGGGTTAGCTCAGCAGCGGGTGTGTGTGACCCCCTGGATGGGTTCACCACACAGAATCAGGCACAGCAGACAGCGTTGTAGGTGAAAAAAAGGTGCGGTTTATTTATACTATATTCAGTGAAAAAATATAACAGCAAAACAAAAAGAAACATGAAAAGAAATCCTGATCAGCTTGACCGCTTACTACACACGTAGATTCCCTATCTAACAACTAGGTGCAGCCTTGTGCTGCCCCAGCCCCTATCTCCCTGTTTTTAGAAGTTTGCCACACAGGCGTTGTCTCACCGCACAGGACAGATACCACACTCCCCAGTCTACACAAAGACAGAACTGGTTCCAGGATGGAGCATCTTCCTAAGCATGCTTGGTTTTTTTATTTAGTTAGTTCAGCTGGGCTCTTTAACTCTTCCCCTGCAAGACTCCCACCACTTCCCCTTAGTGGTATAAATCGGCATAAAGTCTGAATCTTGGACATACATATTTTCCATCCTGGATGCAACCAGGCGATTTTACCTGCCTGCTGTCACATACCCCCCCCCTCCTCTTGTTTCAACCTTGGGGTTGGAACACAAGCAGTCAGGCACACATGTACCCAAGACAAAGCATCCACATTCCCCATTTGAATGCCAGGGTGATGCTTTACGGTAAAGTTGAATTTCTGTAGGGCCAGGAACCACCTACTTACCCTTCTATTGGTCTCCTTGTTTTGAGCCATCCACTTTAACCACTTGCTTACTGGGCACTTAAACCCCCCTCCTGCCCAGACCAATTTTTAGCTTTCAGCGCTGATGCATTTTGAATGACAATTGCGCAGTCATACAACGCTGTACCCAAATTACATTTTTATAATTTTTTCCCCCACAAATAGAGCTTTATTTTGGTGGTATTTGATAATCTCTGTGGTTTTTATTTTTTGTTAAAAAAAATTAAAATACTGATTTTTAAAAAATATATATATATATTTTTTTATATTTTGTTATAAAATTTTGTAAACAGGTAATTTTTCTCCTTCATTGATGTACGCTGATGAGGCTGCACTGTTGGGCACTGATGGGCTGCACTGATGGGCACCGATGGGCACCAATAAGGCGGTACTGATGAGCACCAATAAGGCTGCTCTGGTGGGCACTGATAGGCGGCACTGGTGGGCACAGATAGGCGGCACTGGTGGGCACTGATAGGCGGCACTGAGAGGTGGCACTGATGGGTGGCGCTCAAGGGCATTGATAGGTGGCACTGGTTGGCACTGAGAAGTGGCACTAATAGGTGGCATAGATAGGTGATGGGCAGTAATGGGCACTGATAGGTGGCAATAATGGGCACTGGTAGGTTACACTGATTAGCAGCATTGCTAGGTGGCACTGATGAGGCACTGATTGGCGGCACTTGTGGACATTGATAGGTGGCACTGTGGGCATTGATAGGTGGCACTGTGGGCACTGGCAGGTAGCATTTATTATTATACTGGTAGGCACTGGCAGCTAGCACTGATGAGGCACATCTGCCTCCTTCCTCTTCGGGACAGATGTCCCTTGTGAAAGAGCCGGTGATTGGCTTTTTCTCCTCCTCACGCTGTCAGCGTGAGGAGAAAAAAAAACGATTACCGATTCTTTGTTTGCATCACGTGATCAGCTGTCATTGGCTGACAGCTAATCACGTAGTAAGGGGTCGGGATCAGCCCCTTACTCGGATTGGTGATCACCCGAGTCTCAGTGACTCGAGTGATCACAGCACGCGCCGACGGCCTCCAGGATTTTCAGGTCCGCGCTGAAGCAGTCATTTGGCTATAGCGCGGGCCTCAAGTAGTTAAAGGAGCATGATCAGTAACCAGGTCAAAGTGCCTACCTAACAGATAGTACCGAAGGGAATCTAGAGCCCACTTCACCGCTAAACACTCCTTCTATCGTGGTGTAATTTACCTCATGGGACTTCAGTTTCCTGCTGAGGTAAATGTCTGGGTGCTCTTCCCCGTTCCAGACTTGGGACAACACTGCTCCTAACCCAACGTCTGATGCATCAGTTTGTACAACAAAGTCCTTAGAGAAGTCTGGTCAATACAACACTGGCTGGCTACATAAGGCTTTTTTTAAGGACTGGAATGCTGCTTCGGCCTCTGGGGTCCATTTAACCATGACAGACTCTTTCCCTTTTGTCAGGTTGGTTAGGGGCACAGCCTGAGAACAAAATGGGGAATGAATCACCGATAATAGCCAGCGATTCCCAGAAAGGCTCGTACCTGCTTCTTGCTGTTAGGACGTGGACAACTCTGTATGGCCTTGACTTTATTGAATTGGGGTTTTATCACTCCCAATGGTGTACCCAAGATATTTGGCCTCGTCCTGTCTAATGGTACACTTCTTTGGGTTGGCCGTAAACCCAGCTTCCCGGATAGAGTCTAAGACTGCTTGCACTTTTGGCAGATATGAGACCCAATCTGTGCTATGGATAATCACATAATCCAGGTAAACTGCAGCATACTTCTGACAGGGCCTCAGAATCTTGTCCATTTTCCTCTGGAATGTTGCCGGTGCATTCTGTAACCCAAACGGCATTCTTTTATATTGGAACGCCCCGTCTGGAGTTACAATTGCAGTTTTCTCCTTGGCCGATTGGCCAGGGGAATTTGCCAATACCCTTTGGTGAGATCGAGAGTTGTCATGTATCGGGCTGTTCCCAGCCGGTCGATCAACTCATCTATATGTGGCATGGGGTAGGTGTCAAATTTTGTTACTTTGTTCAGCTGTCGAAAATCGTTACAAATTGCCAGCTCCCATCCGGTTTAGGCACTAACACTATGGGACTGGACCAATCACTCTGGGATTCCTATCACCCCCAACTTAAGCATTCTCTGTACTTCCTCACGTATTCCCCCCCGTCGGGCCTCTGGTATGCGATAGGGTTTTAGCTTCACCCTTTCACCGGGTGGGGTGATAATATCATGCTCTACCCCAGATGTTTGTCCCAGCAGCTCAGAGAAAACCTCTTTGTTGCGAAGCACAGACTCCCTAACCTCCTGTTGTTGGAGTTTTGATAAGGTGACTGCTATTCCAACCTCAGGAATCACACAATCAGACTGAGCTGGTGACAAAGTTTCTGCGACTAGGGATTTCCTATCCCTCTAGGCTTTCAACAGATTAATGTGATAGATCTGTTCTGGCTTTCGCCTTCCTGGTTGTCTGACCTTGTAATTCACTTTGCTCACTTTTTCCATTATCTTGTATGGGCCTTGCCATTTGGCGAGGAATTTGCTTTTAACCGTAGGGATTAGTACCAATACCCTATCTCCCGGGGATAAGGTACGGTTCTTGGCCCCATGGTTGTACACTCTCTGCTGTGCTAGCTGCGCTTGGGCCAAATGTTCCTTTATGATTGACATTACCTGTGCAATTCTATCTTGCATCAGGTCAACATGCTCAATCACACTCCTGTGGGGAGAACTCTCACTTCCCCAAGTTTCCTTGGCGATATCCAACAACCCTCTTGGGTGTCTCCCATAGAGTAACTCGAAGGGTGAAAAACCCATAGATGATTGGGGTACCTCCCTAATGGCAAACATCAAATAGGGTATTAGACAGTCCCAATCCTTTCCATCTCTATCCACCACCTTCTTTAACATTTGTTTTAGGGTTTTGTTGAACCTTTCAACCAACCCATCTGTTTGGGGGTGATACACAGATGTACGCAATTGTGTCACTTTGAACAACTTGCACAGCTCTTTCATAACCCGGGACATAAAGGGTGTACCTTGGTCCGTAAGCAGTTCCTTACAAATACCCACGCGACTAAAAACACGAAATAGCTCTTTGGCTATAGTTTTGGCAGAGGTATTTCACAGAGGAATCGCTTCTGGATAGCGGGTGCCATAGTCTAGTATAACCAAAATGTACTGATGCCCCCTAGCGGGCTTCATTATCGGACCTACCAAATCCATTGCAATCCTCTCAAAGGGGACCTCAATGATGGGAAGAGGGACTAGCGGGTTACGGAAATGTGGTATAGGTGCCGACCTCTGACACGCAGGGCAGGAGGAACAATAATTTTATATTTCCTTCATGATCCCAGGCCAATAGAACCTCTGCAACACACTCTCTCTGTTTTTTTCTGCCCCCAAATGACCTCCCAGAAGGTGACCATGGGCTAAATCTAACACCAACTTCCTGTAAGGTTTGGGCACTACAAGTTGCTCAATGATTGCTTCCGCCCCTTGAACAACTCGATACAGTAGATCCCTTTCCACCATGAAATATGGGTAAATGCATGTCTTATCTGGGTTCACTAACTCGCCATCTATTTTCACCACATTTCCCCGTGCCTTTATTAGGGTGGGGTCTTTTAACTGTTCTGTGGCAAAATTTCCCCTGTGAACCTCGATGTTAGGACCTGGGCTTAAACCTGGGACCTCTGGTGTGTTTGGTGGTGTCCCTACTTGCTGAGCCACCTGGAATGCTGGACAGCTCCTTGGACAATTCCTTGAATGATCTTGTCCTGAATCTTGTTTGCCTTGAACCTTGAACCCTTTGCTCCTCCCATGAACTTCCTGATTTAAGCCATGTCCCTGCACTTCCTGGTTGCCAGAATATTGTGTTTTCACCAACCAATATCTTGCTCCTGTCTCCTGCTGCCAACCGCATCTTTGCTACCACTCACTACCGACTTTTGGCTCGTCCTCAACTACGCTTCTGCTGAATCCCAACCTGCAACTATCTGTTACCGACTTTTGGCTAGTCCCTGACTATGCTTCTGCTTGATCCCTACCTGTATTATCTGCTTCCGGACCCCGGTTTGCTCACCTCCTGGTGGGGCTAACCTGAGGACCGCGACCTGGCACTGACACGCAGCGAAGCCCATCTCCACCATCAGGAGCCCTGGTGAATACAGGTCAGTGCTTAGACCCCGCACCTCAGGTGAACCCGTGTCATCAGCCAGGGTGACCTGTGTGAATACCTGCTCTGCTGCTATAGCTACTGGCCTCTGAGCTTGACTCCAGATTGTGACAGAATACTCTGGCCCAAAACATGGAGGCCGCTATAGCAGCTGCCATAGCTCCTCTCAGGGTGCAAATCGCTGAGTTGCAGACGTTTAGTGTTGATTACCAGGAGAAATTTGCTGAGTTACAAATTGAAGTGAAAGCACTACAAGATGAAATCCATGATCTGAATAAACTATTGCGGGACTTTCGTGCCTGAGATACTACTAATGCACTAATGCCCCTACCACTTAAGTTTAACGGAAACCGCCGCCATTATAGAGGGTTCCTTAATCAATGTAGTATATACTTTCAGATGCAACCTGCTGCGTTTATTTCTGACAGGAAAAGGGTACTGTTTATTATCAACCTCCTGACTGCGGAAGCTTTAGCCTGGGCCTCCCCTTATGTGGAGAAATATGATGTCGTCCTGGATGATTTTGATTCCTTTGTGGCTGTGATGAACCAAGTTTTCGATGATCCTAACCGCTGTGCTACCGCTGAGGCAAAATTGCACAATTTACGGCAGGGTAGACGCTCTGTTGCAGAGTACAGAACTGAATTCCGACGTTGGATCTCAGATACCAATTGGAATCCAGCAGCACAAAAGAGCCAGTTCCGTCAAGGACTTTCGGAACAAGTAAAAGATGAGCTTGCCAGAGTAGAAAGTCCTGACGACCTCAAGGCTTTTATTAAATTGTGTATTCAAATTGATCAGAGACTTACTGAAAGGATAAAGGAGAGACTGGAAATCCTAGGCAGTAATGCTGTCATGCGTTTTTCTACTACTCAGTATCCTCTTAGGGGTCCAAGAGTTTTTCCTGATTCTGATACTCCTGAACCTATGCAGGTGGATGCTATTAAAAGATCAATTACTTCTCAGGAGAAAGAAAGACGATGTTCAAGAACTTATGCCTTTATTGTGGAGATTCCGGACATTATGCAGTTAATTGTTCCAATAAATTTAAAAGAACAGTTGCAGCAATGGATGTTAAAGTATCTGAACAAATAAACTAAATTTCTCAGTCCATCTCTCCATTGATTCAGGAAGCAAATAAAGTTAATTCTTTATCAACTCACTTTGTCATCCCAATAAGGCTTATTGTGGAAAGCAATGACATATTTTGCGCTGCTATGCTGGACTCCGGGGCCGGGGGAAACTTCATGGACATCGAATTTGCCCAAAGTAATGACCTTCAAATAAGAAATAAGCTTGCCCCTATTGATATGGAAACTGTGGATGGCTCACCTTTGTCTTCAGGTCCAGTTACCCACGAGAGAGACCATCCCGCTTAAACTCCTAATCGAGACTGACCATCAGGAGACTATCAGCTTTGAGCTGATCACTCACCCAAGTTCCCTATTATCCTGGGCATTCCTTGGTTCTCTATCCATGATCCCTCCATCAACTGGGAAACACGTTCTTTAAGCTTCACATCTGACCATTGCAAAAGACATTGCAAAGAATCTTATCAAATAAGCCCTCCACCAACCCAAGATTTACAAGCAGTTTTGGCAACTACCAAGCCATACGACAAGCTACCTCCACAATATCTTGACTTTCGGGACGTTTGTGATAAAAAGAACGCAGATCAGCTGCCTCCTCAGCGCTCTTATGATTGTCCCATTGAATTGCTTCCAGGGGCAGAAATACCATTTGGGCGCCTTTATTCTTTATCAGAACCTGAACTTAAGGTGCTCAGAGAGTGGATTAATGAGAATCTTGAGAAGGGTTTTATCAGACACTAAACCTCTCCTGCTGGGGCAGCCTTATTCTTTGTGGTGAAAAAGGACTCCACCCTGCATCCGTGTATTGACCACAGAGATTTAAATAGGATCACAATTAAGAATCGCTATCCACTCCCACTGATTCCAGAAATGCTTGAGAGACTTCGCTCCGCCAAGCTCTTTACCAAATTAGATTTACAGGGGGCATACAACCTTGTCCGCATTCATCCCGGAGATGAATGCAAAACTGCTTTCAGAACCAGATATGGACATTTTGAGTCTTTGGTCACGCCCTTTGGGCTCTGCAATGCTCCTGCAACTTTTCAACATTTTATTAATGATGCTTTTCGAGATTTGCTTGATCAGTTTGTAATAGCATATTTGGATGACATTCTCATTTTCTCTGATACTTTGGAAGAACATCGCAAGCATGTCTGTATTGTTTTTGAGAGACTAAGGCGGAATCAACTTTACATCAAACTAGAGAAATGCGAGTTTGAACAGACTCAGATCCAGTTCTTGGGATACATAATTTCTTCTGAAGAGATAAGCATGGAGCCTGATAAGATCAAAGCAGTGGTGGATTGTCCTGTCCTTAGGAATGTTAAGGAGATACAGCGATTTGTTGGATTTGCCAACTTTTACAGAAGATTTATAAGGAATTTCTCCAAGGAAATTGCTCCAATTACACAGTTGACAAAAAAAGGAATGCCCTTCTTGTGGTCACCTGAGGCACAGGCTGCTTTTAGTAGACTGAAAACTCTTCTCACTTCTGCACCAATACTGGCACATCCAGATCCAGAACTACCTTTCATCGTAGAGGTTGATGCTTCTAATTCTGCTGTGGGAGCTATCCTTTCTCAGCGAATTGGAGAAAAGATGCAGCTTCATCCTTGCGCTTATTTCTCTCGACTGATGTCTTCAGCCGAGAAGAATTATGACATTGGAAACAAGGAGCTGCTGGCAATTAAGAAAGCATTTTCTGAGTGAAGGCATCTGCTGGAAGGGGCTAAGCACCCTGTAACCGTTCTCACCGATCATAGAAATTTAGAATTTATTAGGTCTGCTAAAAGGCTGTCATCTAGACAAGCACGTTGGACTCTTTTCTTCTCCAGGTTCAATTTTATTATCTCATACCGCCCTGGGTCAAGGAATGGTAAGGCTGATGCCCTATCACTGATGTTGCCTGGGCCTCTCCATGAAAGCAACTCTGAATGTACAATCCTGCCTCAAAGGAACCTTCTAGTGGCCACGAGTTCGAAGACGTTTCTTAATCTCCTCAAGGAGGGGTATGAGAATGACCCACTTCTTAATAATCCTCCTAAAGACATAAACCTCAAGTACAACAATGGTTTTTGGACTCAAGCGCATTGCCTCTATGTACCTGAATCAGTTTGGGTAGAAGTCCTCAGGTTGGTACACGACTCTAAACTTGCTGGTGACTTTGGGGTTTCCAAGACAGAAGAACTCTTATCACGTTCCTTTTGGTGGCCTGGGTACAAGAAAGATGTAAAGAGATATGTGGCTTCATGTCTAACCTGTGCTCGCAATAAGACACCCCGATCTTCTCCTCTGGGGTTACTTCTACCACTGCCTGTTCCATCTAGGCCATGGAGGTCAATTTCTATGGACTTTGTGGTTGACCTTCCTCTTTCAAAAGGGTTGACCACCATTCTGGTAGTCGTTGACCGTCTCACTAAGATGGCTCATTTTATTCCAGTTAAGGGGTACCATCCGCCGAACATACTGCTGAGGTAATGGTTAGAGAAGTTTTTAAACTTCATGGAATTCCTGATGATGTGGTGTCTGACAGAGGGTACAGTTTACCTCAAAATTTTGGAGAAGTTTTTGCTCAGCTTTGGGTGTAACAATTAATCTGTCCTCAGCTTTTCATCCACAGTCTAATGGTCAGATCGAGAGGACCAATCAAACTCTGGAGCAATACTTTCGATGTTTTGTGAGTTATCTCCAGGATGACTGGGTGGACTACCTTGCTACGGCAGAGTTTGCTTACAATAACTCTAAACATAGCTCCACTTCCCAAAGCCCTTTTTTCCTAAAAACCGGGTATCATCCACTTTTTATTCCTGATCTACCTATCTCAACTTCAATTCCTGCTGTTACCAACAGACTAACTTCATTACATGAGGTCCAGGAGAAATTGACTGATACATTGAAGGAGGCGCAAGAATATTACAAGAAGGCCGCTGACAGACACCGTAGGTCTATTCCCACCTTTCAGGTAGGTGACAAAGTTTGGTTATCTACCAAAAATTTAAAGGTTCAGGTTCCATGTGCTAAGTTGGGTCAAAAGTTTATGGGACCTTTTGAGATTTCTGCTCAAATCAACCCGGTCACCTTTCGTCTAAAACTTCCCGACAATATGAAGATTCACCCTGTTTTTCATGTATCGCTACTCAAACCGTTTCATGAAAATAAATTTTCTGGAAGAATTCATCCTCCTCCTCCACCTGTTGAGGTACAGGGTGAAGAAGAATTTGTGGTGGAAAAAATTCTAGGGGATCTTTAGGAACAAATTGCAATATTTGGTTCAATGGGAAGGATATGGGCCAAAAGAAAATTCTTGGGAGCCTGAAAAGAATGTTCATGCCCCTAGATTAACAAGGGAATTCCACCAGAGGTTTCCTCAGAAACCTGGCCCTAAGACGTCCAGGGGACATCTTGGGAGGAGGGGAGTACTGTTAGGACCTGGGCTTGAACCTGGGACCTCTGGTGTGCTTGGTGGTGTCTCTACTTGCTGAGCCACCTGGAATGCTGGACAGCTCCTTGGACAATTCCTTGAATGATCTTGTCCTGAATCTTGTTTGCCTTGAACCTTGAACCCTTTGCTCCTCCCATGAACTTCCTGATTTAAGCCATGTCCCTGCACTTCCTGGTTACCAGAATATTGTGTCTTCACCAGCCAATATCTTGCTCCTGTCTCCTGCTGCCGACCGCATCTTTGCTACCACTCACTACCGACTTTTGGCTCGTCCCGACTACGCTTCTGCTGAATCCCAACCTGCAACTATCTGTTACCGACTTTTGGCTCGTCCCCGACTACGCTTCTGCTTGATCCCTACCTGTATTATCTGCTTCTGTACCCCAGCTTGCTCACCTCCTGGTGGGGCTAACCTGAGGACCCCGACCTGGCACTGACACGCAGCAAACCCCATCTCCACCATTAGGAGCCCTGGTGAATACCGGTCAGTGCTTAGACCTGCACCTCAGGTGAACCCGTGTCATCAGCCAGGATGACCTGTGTGAATACCTGCTCTGCTGCTATTGCTACCGGCCTCTGTGCCTGACTCCAGATCGTGACACTCGAGATCCGAAAACTCCACAGACGGCATGTTTTCGAGTCTCTCCTGCCAACACCGACAAGGGGAATTCTGGAGATTCCTCACCACTCTCAGAGGACTTCTGGGATTCACCTTTCTGGTCTACAGGGGCAACATTGGGGGGCTCAGGACAATCCTAAAGTTCCCAGAACTTTGGAAAATCTCTTCCCACAATGGCATCATGTGGTAAGTGAGGCACTAACCCCACCTGATGAGAGAGGTTACCTTTGGGGGTCTCAAAAAACAGTGTAGCCACAGGATATTCTTGGGTGTCCCCATGCACACAAATAACAGCCACTTTGTTATTCCCAGAGACCTCTGTAGTAACTGATTCAGCTTTTACCAATGTCACCAGGCTACCTGAATCCAGCAACACAATAACATTTCTACCATTAATATAGATTTTGCACAAATGTTTCTCAGTTCTCGGAATGGCAGTGCATGTGACTGTCACAAACAGTGACTGACGTCTGTCCCTTAGAAAGTCACATTGCATAGGTTCATCCACAACTGGGCAATTTGCTGCAATACGTCCCTCTAGCCGACAGCAGTAGCAAACAATCTTTTTTGCTGCCTCTTGTGGCCTTGAGTTTCTGGCCAGTTCTTTCCAAACATTTGGTAGAACTCCCACCCTCTCACTCTCTCCACCCTCACCCCTTGGAGTCATCTTACCTGCCACTGGGGATGGTCTAGTCTTAGGGTGGAAAGTCCGTGAGTCCCTGGAAGAGGCGGTCAGGTTTTCTGTAGCCAAGTACCCCTCAACCAGATCCACAAGCTTATCTGCAGTTTCTGGGTCTCCATGGCTTACCCACTTTTGGATGGCAGTAAGAAGAGCTCTCAGGAAACGATCCATAACAACACGTTCCACAATCTTTGGCACAGTCAAAGTCTCAGGCTGCAGCCACTTCCTGCTCAAGTGAATAAGATCATACATTTGAGACCTGGGGGGTTTTCCAAGCCGGAAAGTCGAGTTATGTACACGCTGAGCCCGAACGGTTTTTAGCACCACATAGTCTTTTTCTTGGTCAGGCTCTAGGTCATAATAAGCTTTTTGAGTTTCCCAAGTTAACAGAGGGGCCACCAGTCCAGTCCACTGCTCCTTAGGCCACTTTTCCCTTTCAGCAGTCCTTTCAAATGTGGTCAAAAACACCTCCGGATCATCCTCTCCAGTCATTTTTGTCAGTAAACGGCTTCACACCAAAGGATGCGGTATTAGTGGAACCACTTGCCTCACTGGTCTGCGGACGTTGCTGCATTAATGTCTCCATTTGTTGTTGAAGTCTCTGCTCTTGCTTCTGCAACAGGTCTATGAAGCGGGTCTCAGATTGCTGCTGGGCTCGTTGTTGAGCTTCCAGGCTCTGCTGGTGAGCTTGCTGCTGAGCTTTTAGACTCTGCTGCAAAGTTGCATTCGTCTGTTGTTGAGCTGCAAGGCTCTTTTTCAGACCCGCATTTGTCTGCTGCTGATTTGCATTTGCTAGAGTCAGCTGTCTCAGTATCTTCTCCATGCTGGCCTTAAAAAAAAAACTGCCACGGCTTCTCCACCAACTGTGAGGGGCTTCGCTCGGCAGTGGGTGTGTGTGACCCCCTGGATGGGTTCACCACACAAAATCAGGCACAGCAGACAGCGTTGTAGGTGAAAAAAAACAAAGGTGCAGTTTATTTCTACTATATTCAGTGAAAAAATATAACAGCAAAACAAAAAGAAACGTGAAAAGAAATCCTGGTCAGTGGTGAGAAAACAATACCACACAAAGGCCAAACAGTTATACATATTAACATTATCTAGGAAGCTTTGCACAAAGTCAAAAACGCAAAAAAGGGGGCAATCCAACTGACCTTATAGACGGTATAAGTGGCACAACCACATGGAACTGTAAGCAACGGGGAGTCCAACCTAATGGCATCCGACACGGCCAGAGGACGAAGAGATGGAACGTAACATGAGGCTCAACCGTGTGTGACACACAACCAGATGTATGTCACCAAAAGTAAAGCAAAATCGGAAACGCAGGAATTCCTAAAACAATTCTGAAGCACCCACCACACTGGAACGCATCAGGGGAGCAAAATGTAATAAAAATGGCCCACAGGAAGGGATGGGAGCAGTAAAAACACAACCGCTAACCCAGACCTTAAATTTGCATGCAATCCTAATTAGAGGACAAGACATCGGCCGAACACCCCTCTGTTAATGTAATTTTAAAATCTTTTATTTTTTTTTTTTATAAAAATAACTGACCCTGTATAGCTAATAGTTAACCGTGTAAAGCAAATATCACTTTACATACCTTTTCTGCAGCCGATCCGGTCCGGTCTCCAGCGGCAGATGCTGTGTGGAAGAGACAGACGACAACGGCTGAGAAATGCCTGGGAAGTGACTTCACCCATAGACTTACTATGGGGCTTCCATTGTCTGCTGCCTCTCCTGCACATGCCTACACAGAAAAGCCCCCCCGACAGCTCAGCGTGGGACCGGACTGGATCTGCTGCAGAAAAGATATGTATAGCAATTTTTGCTTTACAGGGTAAGATAGATTAGTCTTAGAATGTGGCTGCCAGTAGATTCAGAGTTAGTTAGTTTTATGCCCCGTACACACGATCGTTTTTCATGCCGTTAAAAATGCCATTTTTAAAAATGGCCATTAAAAATGATCGTGTGTAGGCTCCAGAGCATTTTTAACGACGTGAAAAACGGCCATTAAAAATTCCGGACATGCTCTCTTTCTTTTTCGTACATCACGGGACACAGAGCGACTTAGTCATTACTAATGGGTTATATAGATTACCTTCAGGTGTTGGCACTGGCCAATTCCAAACCGGAAGTACCCTCCCCTATATAAGCCCCTCCCACCCGGGAGCACCTCAGTTTTTTGCCAGTGTCTAAGGTGTTGGCCAAAGAGTAACATGTGTTTTCACTGGGCTTGCGTACAGGTTCTTTTGGGCCTTAGTAAGCTGTTCCGGATCCCACCAAAAAAGCTTCATAGCTAAACGGTCGGTACCCGGGCCTTGCAGCAGAAGAGCAAGGTTTTGCCTGTAATGCTTCTCTTAGGAGGGCTGGACCCTGGGATCCAGAGCTCTGGTCATACCCACGACCAAGATGTTGTCTGTGCAGGGTGCTATACAGGTCCAGGGGAGTGGAATCCTTGGGAACCCGGTCCCTGAAGGTTTAATTACAATGCCTGCCGTGATAGGTGAAGTTTGGACTTCTGTGGACCAAACAAAGTCCTGCGGCGGGGATCAGGTAAGTGGGGGCCCCCAGGAACTTGGTTCTATTGGGGGACCCCCAAGCCTAATTTGTCTTTCTGTCTGTTACCTAACGGTATTCCCGCTAAATATCTGTGTTTGCCTATAACTACTGAAAATGTAAAATTTTAATAGTAGTCAAGAAAAAAAAAAAAAAAAACAGGGACCGCGGTACCTGTGTTAAACCATTAGAGGCCGCTGTAGTCCATTTTTCTTGTCATGTGGATCTTTGGTTTTCTCAAGTCAAAAGATCCAGGCAGCTGGTAAGTTTCTCTGTGGGAATCCACTTCCTCTGCCCTGTTGCTGCGCTCATCCACCGCACAGGCCCTCCGGCAAAAAGGGCCCTGGCTCCTAGTCCCCTGTTTGATTTCGAAAAGGGCGCCAATGGCGCACGGGCACGTGCGCGGGCGCGTGCACGCGCCTCCTATGAAAAAAAGGGGCGGGGCGGGTGGATGACGCTCGATGCGCGCCGCGGCGCTTCTGCGCATGTGCGGGCGTCCCAGCATGGTTAAAAGACACAGTACAAGTGTCAGCTGCATGCAAACAGAGATAGCAACAAACAGTGGCACACAGAGGCGGTTGATGCAGGCATCCCCATAGAAAGGCACTTTAGTGGACACCAGCTGGTATATAGCAGCACCTGTGTTAGACTATTACCAGCAAAATTGGTGTATGACGACGGGAATACCTCAGCTTTGTGCTTAAAGGATATGTCGTCCAGACGCTCCGGAAATAGATCTTCCAGGAAGCCAAAGGGGTCTCCATCGGGCTCTGAGGATATTGGGCATGCTTGTACTGCACCAATCTCCCCTGAGAATTCAGAGGTCAGTAGCCGTAGAAACCCCGCAGGAATGCCTGGTGCTGCGGCTGTCCCCAGTCCACCTGCTCCTGTATATATAACAGAGGAGGTTTTATCCTCAACTCTGGGAGGATTGGAAGAGAGATTAACAGCATTGATCGCTGCTTCCCTGTCTCAGGAAAAGCGCGTCCGATCTCCGTCTCCTCCTTCAGAGTGCCTGTTAGTGGAGGAACAGCCCCACACAGAGATCGACCTACCTGAAGGGGATCAGGATGAGGTTGATTCAGTTATGGAGGAATCAACAGTGGAAGAACCTTTCTCAGCTTCTCAGGCTGAAAGATTATGGGTTCAGTCTCTGACTAATATGGTCCGATCAGCATTTAAAATGCCTCTGGCGGAACCACCATCCACTACGGTTTCCTCGCTGGGGTCGCTAAAAGCTCCCCAGGCTGTCTGTTCCTTCCCAATCCACCCTTTATTAGAAGGGCTTATTTACTAGGATTGGGAGCATCCTGATAAAATATTTGCTCCCCCCAAGAGATTTCCGGTGATCTATCCCATGGAGGATAAGTTCATAAGAAAATGGAGGGTCCCTACAGTGGACGCAGCCATCTCTTCTGTTAACAAATCACTGACATGTCCAGTAGATAATGTTCCAATGTTTAAAGACCCAATAGATAAAAAATTGGAGTCTTTACTAAAATCTGCTTTCTCTACAGCAAGTTTGGTGACACAACCTGCGGTAGCAGCGATTGGAGTCTGCCAAGCAGTGAAAGATCAGTTGAAACAGGTCTTAAGGGACTTACCAGATCAGCAGGCTCTTGCCCTAGCTGACCTGCCTAGAGCCTTGTGTTTTGCGGTGGACGCCATAAAGGATACAATCCAACAGGCCTCCCGCTTTACGCTGTCTATAGTACATATGCGTAGGCTTCTGTGGCTCAAAAACTGGTCTGCTGAAGCTCCCTGTAAAAAACTGCTGGTTAGCTTCCCATTTCATGGTGAACGCTTATTTGGAGAAGATCTGGACAAATATATCCAGAAAATTTCTGCCGGTAAAAGTTCACTCTTACCGGTTAAGAACAAGGGTAGAAGTCCTTCTTTTAAGAGGCCTACTTCTCCAGTCCCAGGCACATCGGCTGTGAAGCAGTTCCGACGGCCTCCACGGTCAAATTCAGGGGGCAGAAATCAGGGACAATCACAGGGTAACAAGAAGCCCTGGATCAAGAGAGGTACAAAACCTCCCCCCAAGGCATGAAGCGTTGCCCCCACTCAATCGGGTGGGGGGAAGACTTCAGTTGTTCACAGAGACCTGGCGGGACACCATCAGAGACAGATGGGTGCTCTCCGCAGTAAGTCTGGGATACAAGCTGGAGTTAAAAGGCACTCCTCCTGCCCAATTTATGAGGTCAAACGTGCCAAGAGATCCCCAAAAGAGAGGATCCCTCCTTCTGGCACTAGAACAACTATTGCTCCAAGGTGTAATCATGAAGGTTCCCCTGGAAGAAAGCGGATTCGGGTTTTACTCGAACCTTTTCACAGTCCCCAAACCAAATGGGGACGTGAGGCCCATATTAAATCTAAAAGGGCTAAACAAGTTCCTAAATATCAGGACTTTTCGGATGGAGTCGATCCGATCGGTGGCCACCGCCCTACAAGGGCAGGAATGGCTAGCCTCGATCGACATAAAGGATGCTTATCTGCATATTCCCATCTTTCCGGCCCACCAGAAATTTCTACGCTTTGCAGTAGAAGGGCGCCATTTTCAGTTCAGAGCCTTACCTTTCGGTCTGGCCACAGCACCACGAGTGTTCACAAAAATTCTGGCCCCATTATTGGCCAATCTAAGAACACAGGGTGTAACGATAATGGCATATCTAGACGACCTGCTACTAATAGACCACTCAGTGGAAAAGCTGGAAGTAGCTATTCACAAGACAATCGAGTATCTGGAATATCACGGTTGGATTATCAACCGGGACAAGTCAGCTCTAAGACCAGTCAAAAGTCTGGAATACTTAGGGCTAAGGCTGGATTCAAATCAGAGAAAGATTTTCTTACCTCCAGAGAAGGTGTCGTCTTTAAAAGATTTGACCCACTTAGTGGGTACAAAAAGAAAACCATCCATACGCCTCTGCATGAGGCTGCTGGGAGAGATGGTGGCTTCATTCGAAGCGGTACCCTACGGTCAATTCCATTCAAGGAATTTGCAAAGGGCCATACTGTCAGCCTGGAACAAAAAAGTTCAGGCTTTAGACTTACCGATGTCCCTGTCCCCTTCCGTTCGCAAGAGCCTCCATTGGTGGTTGGTGCCCCAGAATCTGGAAAGAGGGAAACCCTTCAGTCCGGTTTCTTGGAAGGTGGTCACTACAGATGCCAGCCTCATAGGCTGGGGGGCAGTACTGGAGCAATGGTCTCTCCAGGGCAAGTGGTCAGAAGCAGAAAAGGCCCTGCCCATCAATCTCTTAGAGATACGAGCAGCCCGGTATGCCCTAGTAGCATGGACATCCAAACTCCAAGGGTCCCCTGTCAGAATTCAATCAGACAATGCCACGGCAGTGGCATATATCAATCACCAGGGTGGCACCAAGAGTCGTGCAGCCCAGAGGGAAGCAAATTGCATCCTGGAGTGGGCAGAAAAATATGTCCCAGCCATATCCGCGGTTTTCATCCCAGGAGTGGAAAATTGGAGAGCGGACTTTCTAAGTCGCCAACAATTATGCCCGGGGGAATGGTCTCTTCACCCCGAGGTTTTCCAGGCAATATGCCAGCGGTGGGGAACACCGGATGTAGATCTGCTAGCATCCAGATTCAACGCAAAGGTGGACAGATTTGTGTCTCGCACAAGGGATCCCCTAGCTTGCGGCTCGGATGCCCTAGTGTTCCCTTGGGATCAGTTCAAGCTGATATATGCATTCCCACCGCCACAATTGTTACCGCGATTACTCCGCAGAATCAGGGTAGAAAAGAAACCAGTGATTCTGGTGGCTCCAGCGTGGCCCCGAAGGGCATGGTACGCGGAGATGGTAAAAATGTCAGTGAGGAGTCCTTGGACCCTCCCACATCGTCCGGACCTGCTGTCGCAGGGACCGATATACCACCCTTCCTTACCAGCCCTAGGTTTGACGGCCTGGCTATTGAAGCCCACATTCTGAAGAAGAGAGGGCTCTCTAATTCTGTGGTATCTACCATGATCAATGCCAGGAAACCGGTATCCAGGCAGATCTATTATAGGATCTGGAAAGCATACATTACGTGGTGTGAGGCCAAGAAATGGCATCCACGTAAGTACGTGATAGGGAGGATTTTGGACTTCCTACAGTGGGCTGTAGATAGGAAGCTTGCCTTGAGTACTATCAAGGGTCAGATTTCGGCCTTGTCAATATTTTTTCAAAGGCCCTTGGCTTCGCATTCACTAGTCAAAGCCTTTATACAAGCACTGATGCGTATTAGCCCTCCGGTTAGTATTCCCATATGTCCTTGGGACTTAAACCTGGTTCTGTCGGTTCTACAGAAACAACCGTTTGAACCATTACAACACATTTCCTTGGTTCTTCTCACCAGGAAATTGATTTTCTTAGTAGCCGTTTGTTCGGCTAAAAGAGTATCGGAATTAGCCGCCTTGTCCTGTAAGGAGCCATATCTGGTTGTCCATAAGGACAGAGTAGTATTACGTCCTCATCCAGCCTTTCTTCCTAAGGTGGTATCGAGGTTTTCATTTGAACCAAGATGTGGTTCTTCCTTCTTTTTTCCCCAAACCTAGCTCGGTAGAGGAAAAGTTATTACATTCTTTGGATGTAGTAAGAGCAGTTAAAGCTTATCTAAAAGCCACTGCTCAGATTCGCAGAACGGATTCTTTATTTGTTCTGCCGGAAGGCCCCAGAAAGGGTCAGGCAGCATCAAAATCTACTTTAGCCAAGTGGATTCGACAGGTCATAATACAAGCCTATGGCTTGAGAAAGAGACCGCCTCCGTTCAAAGTTAGGGCGCACTCCACAAGAGCAGTTGGAACTAATCATGGGCAGTGCATCACCAGGCCTCCCTGGCTCAAGTATGTAAGGCCGCAACATGGTCTTCGGTACACACGTTTACTAGGTTCTACCAGGTAGACGTTAGAAGTCAGGAGGATGTCGCCTTTGGGCGCAGTGTGTTGCAGGCCGCAAAAGATCCTCATGCCTGATGGCGCCCAGCTTATGTATCCCTCCCCTCATTTGGCATTGCTTTGGGACGTCCCATTAGTAATGACTAAGTCGCTCTGTGTCCCGTGATGTACGAAAAAGAAAAAGGGATTTTTATAACAGCTTACCTGTAAAATCCTTTTCTTGGAGTACATCACGGGACACAGAGCTCCCACCCCTCTTTTTGGGACACTTATTGCTTGGCTACAAAACTGAGGTGCTCCCGGGTGGGAGGGGCTTATATAGGGGAGGGTACTTCCGGTTTGGAATTGGCCAGTGCCAACACCTGAAGGTAATCTATATAACCCATTAGTAATGACTAAGTCGCTCTGTGTCCCGTGATGTACTCCAAGAAAAGGATTTTACAGGTAAGCTGTTATAAAAATCCCTTTTTTTTCACGTCGTTTTCATGTCGTTTTTTTTAACGACGTGAAAAACGATAGTGTGTATGCTTTCACGACGTGAAAAAAAACGCACATGCTCAGAAGCAACTATGAGACGGGAGCGCTCGTTTTGGTAAAGCTAATGTTGGAAATGGAGATGGCACATTCGTCACGGTGGAATTAATAGCATCGTTTTAATGCAGCGCATTCCGTTCTTCTTTTGACATTGAGAGTTTTATGCCAAACTTGTTTCTAAAGTAATTCCAAATTGCTCTAATGATTTTAAAATATTATTTATAAGCCGCACCTCCCTCCTAAATAATACTAATAATAATAAAATAAGTTAATTCTTCTTTTTTCTTTAAATTTTATATTATTTTTGGTTATTTTTTTTTGGCCTTTTTTTAAGTATTTTGGCTTAAATTATTCTTGTGTAAAGTTACCACAACAACCTTCCAAATGTGTCTCATTTGGCCTCAGGGAGGTTTGTGTCCCCTGATAATAACAATAATATAATTTGAGATGTCCCTGCCTGCTTCCTAGCAAGCTCTCTTTTGAAATACAAATCACATAGTCAAGTATTTAAAGGGCACTCAATTTTTTTTTAATTCAGAACATTAACAAATTAAAGTGGAAGGCAGCACTGGAGAGCCTGCTTGCATTTGTGCATCCCTTTGACCCCACAACAACCATACAAGATGTCCAAACCAAAATAGAGATTAGATCCCCCCAAAAAATGAGCCCAATCTTGTCTTGAGCTCCCAGAGGTCAGGAGCCACAGCAGATAAGTCCTATATGTCCCCAGTCTGTGGTACTACAGCAGGCATTATTTTCTTCTCTTCCTTGTAGCCTTCTCTCCAGCCTTCTCTGCAGCCTTGGTTGGTTTCTTCCTTGGAGGCTGGGGATCAGGAGGAGAGGTTGTGGCAGGAGGAGTAGTAGGAGGAGGAGGTGGAGGAGTAGGGACAACCTCCGTTATGTCCGTGTACCTAGTGAGTTCACCCAGCACGCCCTTATTGATGACTTTCAATAGCAGGGTCTCACTGTAAATTTTTTGCTGCAACTCCATTTGCCCTAGTTTGTGGGCGAGGACTGCGGCAAATCCCTCTTCAACAGAGGGTGCCTCTCTGAGGGCCGCTGTTGCCTCTCTGAGGAAGGCCCTGGTTTCCTCCTCCACCTGCCTACCTCTCCTTGGCCCTCGTGGTTTAACTACCAGGGGAGGCATCTGGGCTCTTGTGCTGGGCCCAGCCTCCTCCTGGGTGCCACTGGGCCCAGCCTCCTCCTGGGTGCCCCTGGGCCCTGCCTCCTCCTGGGTGCCACTGGGCCCAGCCTCCTCCTGATCCCCAACATCACCCTCTTCCTGGCTCTGCTCTGGCTGTAAAAAAAGAAAGGGACATTATTTATTTTGCCACATCATCATTCACAGACATTGTTCACCTCTAGACATTGTTGAAATCAATGCCAAAAGTTATGTCCTTTTCATTGATTACGCATCCTGGTTTTGTTGTCTTGGACACATAAAATTAGCCCACTACTGTATCTTGCTCTTCACAAACTTTATTGGTAGAAGTGTACATACCTTTAACAATAATAACATCTATTTAAAATCTACAATTTTGTACGATAGAAATATAGATAGCAAAACTTTACCTGGCTCCATATCTCCAAATCTGCCTCCTCAAGGCCCTGATCTTGATCCTCAGAGGAAGCCAGAGCAGGGTTGACAGGAAGGCTGGAGGACTGGCTGCAGGGAAGGCTGGAGGGTTGGGTACAAGGAAGGCTGGATTGACCTCTGGGGGGAAGGGTGGAGAGAGATTCCCGCACTTCCAGCTGGTCATCCAGAAAAGCAAGCTTACTGTAGTACCACAGACTGGGTTTATAAACCTTATCTGCTGGTGCACCTGACCTCTGGGACCTCAGGACCATAGTCCTCTGGGTCCTGTATGTCCCTCTGATGGTCCCAATTTTGTTTTTGACATCTTGGAGAGTTGTTGTGGGTATCTTTGTTTGCACAAATGCAAGCAGGCTCTCCAGTGCTGCTTTCCTGGCGTCTTTATTTTTATTTCCGCCACTTTTGGTTTGCCATAATATAGGGAGCTCTTGCCATTTGTCGATGAACTCCCCCATGAAGTCTGGGTTTTTAAAAGTATTCATGATATCTGTAAAAGCGAGAAACCAAAATAAAAATATATTTCAGGCAACATTCCTCAACTGTGCATTGTCTACATATTTTGAGCACACAAATCTCCTCGTCTGATGAACCTCAAAAAGTAAAATTGTTAGGTACCTTGGTCACGACGTTCGTTGCTAACTCTCTCTCCCGAAAAATGAACGTATTTCCCAGACATGGATCTTCACTTTATATACACAGCGCATGCGTGAAACTCTGCACGCTTTCCCCGCCCCTGACGTTCGATATTGTACTTTCCCCGCCCCTTCTCGCTCGTAGTGCTGAACAAAACATGGCGGAGACACAGGTGGCTGAGATTACCTCTACAGAGGATGAAATTACAGAGGAGCCCAAATCAAGACCCAGGAGATATAAGGCATCCAACATGTCATTCGAGGAAATGGTGGAGATGGTCGCCATTTTAAAGAAGGAGGATTATGATGCCAAGCATGGTCCGTATAAAAGGCCTAATCTGGTCAAGTCCAGAATTATGGGCAAAGTGGTCAAAAGTCTCCACCAAAAATTCGGGGTGTGCAGAACGAAGGAACAGCTCAGAAAACGATGGTCAGATCTGAAGTTGCGGGAGGCCGACCAATATAAAAGAATCAAGAAAGTTATATTAAAAAGTAAGTTGTTTTTTTTTGAGTTTCCATGGTACATATTATTTTCTTGTATTCTGTCGTGTATTTTTAACTTTCATATAGTACACTGAAAGATACCATCTTTTTTAGGTTCGTCCGCATAGTAAACGGACGTATTTTACCTCTTTCTCCGTACAGTTCCTCAAACGATGTTTTAGGATCATCCAGTGTGAACACCCATGTTTTTTTGTTTATTTGGGGGAGTACATTTGGGCCACACTTATTTTTGGTGTGCTAATCCAAAGGAGATTTGTTCATTTTGCAAAACGATATGCATGGTAATGTTAAAGGGAGTGAATGCTCAGCAGCTGATGAAACATCTGAACGCAGTAGTACAAGTGTGGGCCTAAAGCCAAAAAGCTTGATGGAGTCACACACAGGTGATCCAGTGTAGATACTTTGGGGTGTTACAATGTTTCAAATTTGTTCACAAAATGTATATGCTCTGTTTTGGCCTATGTATCCAATCATTTGTCCCGGTTGGCACAGGGGTTAAAAATTAAAATGGAGCATGCTTCAAAAGAATGATTAAAAAGTTTTTTTCCATGTTTCTTATTTTAGCAAAATTGAGTCGCTACTAATGAAACTATTCCTTTTATTTCAATCTCCCTAGGAATTCGAAAAGCTACCTCAGATGAGACGAGAATTGCAATACCTACAACAATACCCCCAGAACCCCAGGATGGAGAGGAATGTGATGTTGTGGAAGTTGAAAGTGGCACCACCACAGGTCAGAGAGAAACCAGACACATGCATGTTAAATAGATGTAGGCCTACATATTCTATCCTACATATTTCTTTTTACATTTAGGTGCAGTTCTGGCGGAAGACCCCAATAAGTTGTCACATCACAGTGCCCAGATCCTGATCCAATACCTGATGGTCTGCTGTCGTGACCTCGAAAAAATTAAGGGAGATTTGCGAGAGATCAGGGCAAATACAAAGCGGGTGGAGGAAAGGCTCCAAAATATCATGGCTGTGCTTGGGCGTGTCTAATGTTTTTACACCAAATAACGTTTTACTTGCAGAGTTTTCTTTTTTTTTTGGTTATTTTACCCTTTAATGACTAGCACATGTTTAGCTTTTTCAAAATTTGGAGAACTATAGTTTGTTTATGCATGGCTGGTCATGTGTTTTAATACACCTGAAATTAAGGGAACATCCACATTTCTATGGAAGTTGACCACCTAAACAAAAAAAATAAAGGTATTTTTACATAACAAATCATTGTGGCTTCATTATGTAAATGTGGTGCTGAGTGAACTAATCAATGTTTGGTGTTTACACTGACAATGAAGGCTAATTAAAAGATTTTTTAATCCACATGGCAAAACAAATGCACTAGGTAAACCTACCAGAAACATCAAACATTATACAATAAAAATGACAAACCAATCTTTACTTTTTTTAAAAGTTTTATTTTTTTGGTCTAAAATTATTAGAGATTGTCTGGCATTTCAATGGCCCCCCTACCCATAAAATAGTCCACATATTGGTTACGGACCTCACGTCCGGTTGGGGGGGCCAAGCCAGGACGGCCAGGTTCCAGGGCCACCAAAGTTTCTGCATTGAATAAAGAGGCCTCAGGCCCACTCAAAGATATATAACTCGTTGAATGCACCCTTAGGAAATTATGCAGCACACAGCACGTCATAACCACATGGTTCCATTTGTATGGGGCAAGGTGGATGGAGGTAAGGAAGAGGCGAAATCGGCTGGCCACGATCCCAAACGCATTTTCCACCACCCTTCTGGCTCTGGCCAGCCGATAATTGAAAACCCTCCTCTCAGGGGTGAGGGTGCGTTGCGGGAATGGCCTCATCAAATGGGGTCCCAGGCCAAACGCCTCATCCGCCACAAACACAAAAGGTAGTCCCTCCACATTCTGCTCCGCGGGTGGCAAGGCCAGCAGATCCAAAAGGAGCCGTTCTCCAAACTCCGTCTGGGCAAAAACTCCTCCATCAGACATCCTGCCATTCTTGCCAACGTCCACATAGAGGAACTCGTTGGTGGCCGACACCACTGCCATCATCACGACGCTGTGGAACCCCTTATAATTATAAGAAAAGGATCCCGAATGGGGTGGTGGGACGACCCGAACATGTTTGCCGTCGATGGCTCCTCCACAGTTCGGAAAGTTCCATCGCTGGGCAAACTCGGAAGCCACATTCTGCCATTCATGTGGCGAAGAAGGGAACTGTGGAATTAAAGAAATAACAAATTAATACTTGGAGCCAGAAACATTGCAAGCTGATTTCATACACACATTCATGGCCAACATTGGTAGAAACTGTTAAAAACATAAAAAATTGGAAGCAAGAAAAAAAAAAAAAAAAAATTATGGGGGGGGGGGAAGGGTTGAAGATGAGTTGGGAATATCACACATGAAGGCTGTAGCACTCTGTATTGAAGTTAACAAAAATGAAACATTCCTAGGCAAAATTTAGAGTGCGTTTTGGGTAAAGCACTACGATGGAACATATAATAAAAAACATGGAAATGACTAGGCAAGGTAGGTATGGCCCCAGGATAGCATGCTGGAGAGGTTAGGTAAGCCAAATTTACAGGTAGGCCTCAAACACCAAACTTTAAATAATAAAACATGGGGAGAAAGGGGACATTCCCTGCAGCTAAGAATCATGTGAATTAGGGACTGCAAATAAAGCAAATTAAAAATATCCCAAAATAAAAACCATACAATGTGAATTTTTGAAGAAGAACACTTACCTATATAGTCCTCCTGCAAAACTTGAAGGATGGCAGAACAAGTCTCTGGTATAATGATCCCCAGAGCCTGGGGGGATATGCCTGTGGAGAACTTAAGGTCCTGCAGGCTTCTCCCAGTAGCCAGGTATCGCAACGTGGCGATGAGCCTCTGCTCAGCACTGATGGCTTCCCGCATAACGGTGTCCTGCCTGGTAATATAGGGGGACACCAAAGCCAACAGCTGCTGAAATACGGGGTCAGACATCCTGAGAAAATTCCTGAAATCATCAGGATTATTCTCCCTGATCTCCCGCAACAAAGGCATGTGACAGAATTGGTGCCGCTGGAGCAACCAATTCTTGGTCCATGAACTCCTCCTGACCCTGCTCATGGCATGGAGTCGGGATACAGCATGAACCCCTGCACCAACTACAGCACGAACTCTACGACGAGTACGTAGCCGCAACATGGCTAGATAACGGTCGGCTGAACAGAACGTACTAGAAGAACGCACGGAAGAACAGCAAGGCCTATGAAGAACAAGCTGAAAAACACGAACGTGCAGAGCAGGCCGCACTGAATAAACAGATACGAACTGACTACAAGCAGTGCTAAACAGATACGAACCCACAGGCGCAATCTGAACTCCCGAAAACGATCTTCAAAGCACGAAGACTGAAAAGCGCGAATCGTCTCTCACCAAACTTTTACTAACACGCGGAAACACGGAATTAGCAAAAGCGTCCCAAAGGGTGGCGTCATTCGAACGGAACTTCCCCTTTATAGTGCCGTCGTACGTGTTGAACGTCACTGCGCTTTGCTTGATCGTTTTTTTTAATGATGGTGTGTACGCAAGGCAGGCTTGAGAGGAAACATGAAAAAAAACGAGGAGAAAAACGTCGGTTTAAAAAATGACATTAAAAACGATCGTGTGTACGGGGCATTAGGCTTAACTTCTACTTTAAGGACATTCCCATGGGGCAGTGTTTAAGAGCAAAACAAAAGTGTACTAAAGAGGTTGATCTTTAATCACCAGCCAAGGCACTTCAACATAGTTTTCTCAAAAGGGAATACAGCTTCAAAACTCTTAAAAACACCTATCAGAAAGCTAGGGACAATCCTTAGGATTGATTACTATTTTAGGGTGAACGGGAGAAAATTTGACCAATTACTAGGTTTAATAGTCAGATTGACAAGATTTCTAAAGTGTTGGAAACCCACTGGCATCTTTTATAAGATAAAATCAGGCAATTTTGAGATCCCGTTTGCTAGGCAATTTGCCTTTTATCATTATAGTCGAGATACAATTAAATTTTTTGCAATAGCCCACCCTAAAGATTTTGTTACAAATCTAAACTAAACGTATTTTTCAATTAAGAGCAACACAAAAACTGGGGTTTAATGACTACTGTATTTATCGGCGTATAACACGCACTTTTTTCCCCTTACAATCAGGGGAAAATTTTGGGTGCGTGTTATACACCTATCCCCGCTGTCGGAGAGCAAGAGGAGCGCCGCCGACATAGACTGAGTCGAATGTACTGTGTACTCGGCTAGGCTCGGCTCCGCTCGCAGTCACGCCCAGTCCCGCCTCCTAGCCTTCACGTCCCGCCATTGGACCGGTGTTGTGTCCATCATAGGAGCTGGGCCAAGGGGCGGGACGGGGCAGGACTGCGAGATGAGCCGAGAGGAGCCGATTGCACAGGACATCCGGCTCTGTGTATCTCAGCGGCGCTAAATTTAAAAACACATCATGCTGCAATTTTGGGTAAGGCTGCAGATGGACGCTGTGCAAGGCTGCAGATGGATGCTGTGCAAGGCTGCAGATGGACGCTGTGCAAGGCTGCAGATGGACGCTGTGCAAGGCTGCAGATGGACGTGTGCAAGGCTGCAGATGGACGCTGTGCAAGGCTGCAGATGGACGCTGTGCAAGGCTGCAGATGGACGCTGTGCAAGGCTGCAGATGGACGCTGTGCAAGGCTGCAGATGGACACTGATAAGGCTGCAGATGGACACTGATAAGGCTGCAGATGGACACTGATCAGGCTGCATTGATGGGCATTTAAAATGTAAGTTTTTTTTTCCTTAAACTTCCCTCCTAAACTTGGGGTGCGTGTTATACGCCGGCGCGTGTTATACGCTGATAAATATGGTATATCATCTATGTCTCCTTTCTGCAATAATTATATGTGGGGCGGTTTAATATGGGTGAATTTTTTTCTTTCATTAGGTTTTTTTTTGTTACATTATTACCACAGTGCTCAGATTGATGTTTCATTTATTAAAGTATTTTAAAATCGGGGACTGTTTCTATATATATATATATATATATATATATATATATATATATATGATTTTATATTATAGACCAACACAAAGTGGCACATAATTTTGAAGTGGAATGATAAATGGTTTTCATTTTTTTTTAACAAATAAATATGTGAAAAATGTGGCATGCATTTGTATTCAGCCCCCCTGAGTCAATACTTTGTAGAACCATCTTTGGCTGCAATTACAGCTGCAAGTATATCTCTACCAGCTTTGCACATCTAGAGAGTGAAATTTTTGCCGATTCTTCTTTGCAAAATAGCTCTGTCAGATTGGATGAGAGCGTCTGTGAACAGCAAATTTCAAGTCTTGCCACATATTCTTAATTGGATTTTGGTTTGGACTTTTACTGGGCCATTCTAACAATGAATATTCTTTGATCTAAACCATTCAACTGTAGTTCTGGCTGTATGTTTAGGGTCGTTGTCCTGCTAGTAGGTGAACCTCCTCACCAGTCTCAAGTCTTTAGTGGACTTTACCAGGTTTTCTTCTAAGAGTGCCCTGTATTTGGCTCCATCCATCTTCCCATTAACTCTGAACAGCTTTCATGTTCCTGCTAAAGAAAATGATGCTGCCAGCCTGCCACCACCATGTTTCATGGTGGGAATGGTGTGTTCAGGGTGATGTGCAGTGTTAGTTTTCCGTTACACATGGCATTTTGCTTTTAGGACAAAAAGTAACATTTTGGTCTCATCTGACCAGACCACTTTCTTTCACATGTTTGCTGTGTCCCCACATAGCTTCTCGCAAACTGCAAACTGAAAAACTATTTTTCAACAGTGGCTTTTATTTTTGCCACTCTTCCATAAAGGCCAGATTTGTGGAGTGCACGACTAGTAGTTGTCCTGTTGACAGATTTTCCCACCTGAGCTTTGGATCTCTGTAGCTCCTCCAGAGTTACCATGGGCCTCTTGGCTGCTTCTCTGATTAATGCTCTCCTTGCCCGGCCTATTGGTTTAGGTGGACAGCGATGTCTTGGTGGGTTTGCAGTTGTGCCATTCCCTTTCCATTTTTGGATGATGGATTGAACAGTGCTCTGTGAGATGTTCAAAGCTTGGGGTATTTTTTTATAACCTAGCCCTGCTTTAACCACTTGCCGACCACCCGCCATCATTATACGGCGGCTTTTTGAAGAGGAATACCGTTGTTATGGAAGCAGCTAGCTGCCATAACTCCGTTATCCTCTTCTTCAGCGGGTGGTCAGCTTTCAGATAAAAGTGGTCTCAGCGGTGGATTTGCTGTGAGATCACTTTTATCGAGGGCGGGAGAGGGCCCCCCTCAGGCTTTCATATTGGAGTGAAAGGAGAGACGCCTTACAGGCGCTTTACAGGAACTATTTTTAGCACCTGTAAAGCACCTCAGTGTGAAAGGGTTCTAAGATTCTTTAACAAGCCTCTGAGGGCTTTAGAGAACAACTGTATTAAGGCCCCTTTCACACTGAGGCGCTTCTAAACTGCCAGTAAAATCACTGAGCGCTTTTGAAGAGCTTTTCAGGCACTTTTGAAGAGCTTTCCATTAATTTCAATGGAGAGGGGAGTTTTTTCACCGCCCTGCCAGCACACTGCCCCAGAGTGAAAGCAATCATTGATTTTAATAGAAATGGGTTTTCGTGATCTTTTATTAGCGTGAAAGCGCCTGAAAAGCGCCTCAGTGTGAAAGTGGTCTTATACTGAGATTAAATTCCACACAGATGTACTCTATTTACTAATTAGGTGACTTCTGAAGGCAAAAGATTTTAGTTAGGAGTATCAGAGTAAAGGGGACTGAATACAAATGCATGCCACACTTTTTAGATATTCATTTTCCTTCCACTTCACAATTATGTGCCACTTTGTGTTTATCTAACACAAAAAATCCAAATAAAATACTTTTATGTTTTTGGTTGTAACATGACCAAATGTGGAGAATTTGAAGGGGTATGAATACTTTTTCAAGGCACTGTATATACTGTAATATACTGTAATATATATATATATATATAGTTATTTTTTTGTCTTGTTTTTATAAATAAAAATAAAAAATTGTCATTTTTGTGTTTTATTGTTTTTTGGTTTGTTTTTTTGTTTTACCCCCACAGGATCCGCTTGGTAGGTTGGGTTCTTTGTTCTTTTGCCTCAAATCTAAGAACAACTTCAGCCCCACGAAAAGACAGGGGTCGGTGTCCCAGTGTATGGATATATATAGGTCAGTACACCCTCATCCCTAATATAGCAAATACAGAAGTACACTCCGAAGAGTGTGTTTACCTCAGGTGGGACTTTAATTTAGGGTGACTGTTAAACCTAGTAAAAAAGTAAAGTTACCAAAAGGTTCTTTATGAAAAAAAATTATTGGAAAGATATATATATATTGAGGAAGCTGCTATTCCAAAAAAGGTTTCTCACACATCAAAAATGACTATAAGCGAAGCATAGGGAACAAGCACAAGTACAATGCAATACAAGAATAACAAGTAACAAAGATAATTGCAATACAGGATCCCAGTCTGTCTCAGGATGAGGCAGGGACCCAACGTTTCGAGATTGTTTATTTGGGTAGAACCTCTTCTTCAGGGGTAGGATACCGTATTACGAAAGTACTGGTATCTGCAAGGGAGAGAGAAAAAAAGAAAAAAAAAAAAAAAAGGGGAAGAACAAACAGAGAGTAAGAGCGAGCCCCCCAATCCATGTAAATCATGCATGAATAATAGGGATGAGCTTCGTGTTCGAGTCGAACGTACGTTCGACTCGAACATCGGCTGTTCGATCGTTCGACGAAGATCGAACGATTTGGGCCGTTCGCGCCAAATTCGAGTGACGCGAACGGCCCACAATGCACTACGCCATCGCAGTGTCATCCAGGCGCTGTGATTGGCCAAGCATGCACTGTGACCCCGCATGCTTGGCCAATCACAGCGCCGGCAGCGAGGAGAGCAATGATTGGCCACAGGCAGGATGCCTGTGGCCAATTATTGCTGAGGGTGTTTAGTACACGCCCCACACTATAAAAGGCCGCCAGCACGGCGGCCTAGTGTAGTGTGTTCCGGAGCAGGGAAAGAGAAGCATAGGCAGGGACAGTGACATTTATTTTTTCTTGCTTAACCTGGATTCCTTTAGTTTAGGGAAAGAGAAGGATAGGTAGGGAGAGTGTCAGTGTGTTTTACTGTGCGAATCCTTGTTTCTAGGGACAGGGAAGGACAGTGAGGGAATTCTCCTTGTGCTATAGTGTGCTTTAAAAAAACATTTTTTCTAGGGACAGAAAACTATAGGTAGGGAGAGTGTCAGTGTGTTTTACTGTGCGAATCCTTGTTTCTAGGGACAGGGAAGGACAGTGAGGGAATTCTCCTTGTGCTATAGTGTGCTTTAAAAAAACATTTTTTCTAGGGACAGAAAACTATAGGTAGGGAGAGTGTCAGTGTGTTTTACTGTGCGAATCCTTGTTTCTAGGGACAGGGAAGGACAGTGAGGGAATTCTCCTTGTGCTATAGTGTGCTTTAAAAAAACATTTTTTCTAGGGACAGAAAACTATAGGTAGGGAGAGTGTCAGTGTGTTTTACTGTGCGAATCCTTGTTTCTAGGGACAGGGAAGGACAGTGAGGGAATTCTCCTTGTGCTATAGTGTGCTTTAAAAAAACATTTTTTCTAGGGACAGAAAACTATAGGTAGGGAGAGTGTCAGTGTGTTTTACTGTGCGAATCCTTGTTTCTAGGGACAGGGAAGGACAGTGAGGGAATTCTCCTTGTGCTATAGTGTGCTTTAAAAAAACATTTTTTCTAGGGACAGAAAACTATAGGTAGGGAGAGTGTCAGTGTGTTTTACTGTGCGAATCCTTGTTTCTAGGGACAGGGAAGGACAGTGAGGGAATTCTCCTTGTGCTATAGTGTGCTTTAAAAAAACATTTTTTTCTAGGGACAGAAAACTATAGGAAGGAAGAGTGTCAGTTTCTTTCACTGTGATAAACCTTGTTTCTAGGGACAAAGAAGGAAAGTGAGTGAAATTCTCCTTGTGCTATAGTGTGCTTTAAAAAAACATTTTTTCTAGGGACAGAAAACTATAGGTAGGAAGAGTGTCAGTTTCTTTCACTGTGATAATCCTTGTTTCTAGGGACAGGGAAGGAAAGTGAGGGAAATTCTCCTTGTGCTATAGTGTGCTTTAAAAAAACATTTTTTCTAGGGACAGAAAACTATAGGTAGGAAGAGTGTCAGTTTCTTTCACTGTGATAATCCTTGTTTCTAGGGACAGGGAAGGAAAGTGAGGGAATTCTCCTTGTGCTATAGTGCGCTTTAAAAAAACATTTTTTCTAGGGACAGAAAACTATAGGTAGGGAGAGTGTCAGTGTGTTTTACTGTGCGAATCCTTGTTTCTAGGGACAGGGAAGGACAGTGAGGGAATTCTCCTTGTGCTATAGTGTGCTTTAAAAAAACATTTTTTCTAGGGACAGAAAACTATAGGTAGGGAGAGTGTCAGTGTGTTTTACTGTGCGAATCCTTGTTTCTAGGGACAGGGAAGGACAGTGAGGGAATTCTCCTTGTGCTATAGTGTGCTTTAAAAAAACATTTTTTCTAGGGACAGAAAACTATAGGTAGGGAGAGTGTCAGTGTGTTTTACTGTGCGAATCCTTGTTTCTAGGGACAGGGAAGGACAGTGAGGGAATTCTCCTTGTGCTATAGTGTGCTTTAAAAAAACATTTTTTTCTAGGGACAGAAAACTATAGGAAGGAAGAGTGTCAGTTTCTTTCACTGTGATAAACCTTGTTTCTAGGGACAAAGAAGGAAAGTGAGTGAAATTCTCCTTGTGCTATAGTGTGCTTTAAAAAAACATTTTTTCTAGGGACAGAAAACTATAGGTAGGAAGAGTGTCAGTTTCTTTCACTGTGATAATCCTTGTTTCTAGGGACAGGGAAGGAAAGTGAGGGAAATTCTCCTTGTGCTATAGTGTGCTTTAAAAAAACATTTTTTCTAGGGACAGAAAACTATAGGTAGGAAGAGTGTCAGTTTCTTTCACTGTGATAATCCTTGTTTCTAGGGACAGGGAAGGAAAGTGAGGGAATTCTCCTTGTGCTATAGTGTGCTTTAAAAAAACATTTTTTCTAGGGACAGAAAACTATAGGTAGGGAGAGTGTCAGTGTGTTTTACTGTGCGAATCCTTGTTTCTAGGGACAGGGAAGGACAGTGAGGGAATTCTCCTTGTGCTATAGTGTGCTTTAAAAAAACATTTTTTCTAGGGACAGAAAACTATAGGTAGGGAGAGTGTCAGTGTGTTTTACTGTGCAAATCCTTGTTTCTAGGGACAGGGAAGGACAGTGAGGGAATTCTCCTTGTGCTATAGTGTGCTTTAAAAAAACATTTTTTCTAGGGACAGAAAACTATAGGTAGGAAGAGTGTCAGTTTCTTTCACTGTGATAATCCTTGTTTCTAGGGACAGGGAAGGAAAGTGAGGGAAATTCTCCTTGTGCTATAGTGTGCTTTAAAAAAACATTTTTTCTAGGGACAGAAAACTATAGGTAGGAAGAGTGTCAGTTTCTTTCACTGTGATAATCCTTGTTTCTAGGGACAGGGAAGGACAGTGAGGGAATTCTCCTTGTGCTATAGTGTGCTTTAAAAAAACATTTTTTCTAGGGACAGAAAACTATAGGTAGGGAGAGTGTCAGTGTGTTTTACTGTGCGAATCCTTGTTTCTAGGGACAGGGAAGGACAGTGAGGGAATTCTCCTTGTGCTATAGTGTGCTTTAAAAAAACATTTTTTCTAGGGACAGAAAACTATAGGTAGGAAGAGTGTCAGTTTCTTTCACTGTGATAATCCTTGTTTCTAGGGACAGGGAAGGACAGTGAGGGAATTCTCCTTGTGCTATAGTGTGCTTTAAAAAAACATTTTTTCTAGGGACAGAAAACTATAGGTAGGAAGAGTGTCAGTTTCTTTCACTGTGATAATCCTTGTTTCTAGGGACAGGGAAGGACAGTGAGGGAATTCTCCTTGTGCTATAGTGTGCTTTAAAAAAACATTTTTTCTAGGGACAGAAAACTATAGGTAGGGAGAGTGTCAGTGTGTTTTACTGTGCGAATCCTTGTTTCTAGGGACAGGGAAGGACAGTGAGGGAATTCTCCTTGTGCTATAGTGTGCTTTAAAAAAACATTTTTTCTAGGGACAGAAAACTATAGGTAGGAAGAGTGTCAGTTTCTTTCACTGTGATAATCCTTGTTTCTAGGGACAAAGAAGGAAAGTGAGGGAAATTCTCCTTGTGCTATAGTGTGCTTTAAAAAAACATTTTTTCTAGGGACAGAAAACTATAGGTAGGAAGAGTGTCAGTTTCTTTCACTGTGATAATCCTTGTTTCTAGGGACAGGGAAGGAAAGTGAGGGAAATTCTCCTTGTGCTATAGTGTGCTTTAAAAAAACATTTTTTCTAGGGACAGAAAACTATAGGTAGGAAGAGTGTCAGTTTCTTTCAATGTGATAATCCTTGTTTCTAGGGACAGGGAAGGAAAGTGAGGGAAATTCTCCTTGTGCTATAGTGTGCTTTAAAAAAACATTTTTTCTAGGGACAGAAAACTATAGGTAGGAAGAGTGTCAGTTTCTTTCACTGTGATAATCCTTGTTTCTAGGGACAGGGAAGGAAAGTGAGGGAAATTCTCCTTGTGCTATAGTGTGCTTTAAAAAAACATTTTTTCTAGGGACAGAAAACTATAGGTAGGAAGAGTGTCAGTTTCTTTCACTGTGATAATCCTTGTTTCTAGGGACAAAGAAGGAAAGTGAGGGAAATTCTCCTTGTGCTATAGTGTGCTTTAAAAAAACATTTTTTCTAGGGACAGAAAACTATAGGTAGGAAGAGTGTCAGTTTCTTTCACTGTGATAATCCTTGTTTCTAGGGACAGGGAAGGAAAGTGAGGGAAATTCTCCTTGTGCTATAGTGTGCTTTAAAAAAACATTTTTTCTAGGGACAGAAAACTATAGGTAGGAAGAGTGTCAGTTTCTTTCACTGTGATAATCCTTGTTTCTAGGGACAAAGAAGGAAAGTGAGGGAAATTCTCCTTGTGCTATAGTGTGCTTTAAAAAAACATTTTTTCTAGGGACAGAAAACTATAGGTAGGAAGAGTGTCAGTTTCTTTCACTGTGATAATCCTTGCT
The DNA here is from genome assembly GCA_029206835.1 of Rana muscosa. Lineage (NCBI taxonomy): Eukaryota > Metazoa > Chordata > Amphibia > Anura > Ranidae > Rana > Rana muscosa. The sequence continues at coordinate 78,038,831 of CM055127.1, forward strand.
TCTAGGGACAGGGAAGGAAAGTGAGGGAAATTCTCCTTGTGCTATAGTGTGCTTTAAAAAAACATTTTTTCTAGGGACAGAAAACTATAGGTAGGAAGAGTGTCAGTTTCTTTCACTGTGATAATCCTTGTTTCTAGGGACAGGGAAGGACAGTGAGGGAAATTCTCCTTGTGCTATAGTGTGCTAAAGCATTCCTCATCAACCATCTTTGAAATCCTTGTTTTTTTGGACAGTCAGGGAAATTGTCGTTGTGCCATTCTGTGCAAAAGCAATCATCCTCAACCATATTTAGAAATCCTTAAGTAAAGGGACAGAGAAGGACACCTGAAGGTAGCCCTTATTGCTTTTTTCCCATCTCCCTGCAGGCCATCTATTAGAATGTCTGGAAGGCAAACAAGGAGAGGCAGACAGTCAGGAGGCAATAAAAGAGGGCAAGCAGGCTCTGTGTCTGGGGGCAACAGTGCTGGTCGTGGACGCGGTGCATTGTCATCAGCACATGGCCATGGGACACGCTTGTCCTTCTTTTCGGCAGCTGGACATGTTGAGCCACATCATGCCGAAGACTTGGTAGAGTGGATGACCAAGCCCTCCTCCTCCTCCTCATCCTCTCTCACCCAGGCTCAGGGTACTGGAAAAGCAGCTGCCAAAGCGTCCTCTTCCCTGGTATCAATGTCAGACTCATCATCAGTCACTCCTTCCCTAGACCCACCATGTCCTCCTCCTGAGGAGTCCCCCGAACTGTTTGAGCACAGTGTTGGGTACATGCTCCAGGAGGATGCCCAGCGTTTCGAAGGGTCTGATGATGAAACCCAGCTACAGGAAGGCAGTAGCGTGAGAGCAGACAGAGGGGATGCTCAAGAAGGACACCAATCTGGCAGTCATGTTCCAGCAGCTGCAGCATACTGCCAGATTGGCTCCAGTGATGAGGAGGGAGGGGATGATGAGGTCACTGACTCCACGTGGGTGCCTAATAGGAGAGAGGAGGAGGAGGAGGATGAGGAGGAGGCACATCTCCAACGAGGCAGGATGCCCTTTGGTGGCCAGCGTAAGGGCAGTACACCGACGGAATCACACCGCAGAGCTCCGCCTGTGCAGGGCGCTGCCTCTGCCCGTCATTCAAAAAGTTCTTTGGTGTGGGCCTTTTTTGAGGCTAGTGCATCAGATCGCACAGCTGCTGTTTGCAACATATGTCTCAAGCGTATATCGCGTGGCCAAAACATCAGCCGCTTGGGTACCACATGCCTGACGAGACATATGTTGACCTGCCATGCAGCTCGTTGGCAAGCCTACCTCAAAGACCCACACCAAAGAACAAAGCGGACCTCTCCTTGCACCGCATCAGCTGGGATCTCCAACCCCACTATAACTTCAGTCCTCTCTGAAACATGCACTGAGAGGAATGAAGGTGTAGAATTAGGTGTGTCACAGCCAAGTACTTGCGGCCACTCTGCTAGCAGTACACCGACGTCCGATTCTAGCAGGCAAATTTCCCTGCCCCAGCTGCTGGACCGTCGAAAGAAGTTCACTCCCAGCCATCCACATGCCCAGCGGTTGAATGCTAGCTTGGCTAAATTGCTAGCGCTTCAACTGCTGCCTTTTCAGTTGGTAGACTCGGCCCCCTTCCGTGAGTTTGTGCAATGTGCGGTTCCTCAGTGGCAGGTTCCCAAACGCCACTTTTTCTCACGGAAGGCTATTCCGGCTCTCTACCGGCATGTGGAAGGCAATGTCTTGGCCTCGCTGGACAGGGCGGTCAGCGGTAAGGTGCATATTACCGCTGACTCATGGTCCAGCAGGCATGGACAGGGACGTTACCTTTCTTTCACGGCCCATTGGGTCACTCTTTTGGCAGCTGGGAAGGATGCAGGACAAGGTGCAGTAGTGTTGGAGGTTGTTCCACCGCCACGCCTCCAAAATGCTACTACTGGTTGTGACACACCTCTCTCCTCCACCCCCTCCTCTTCTTCTTCCTCCATGGCCTCTTCCTGTGGTTTGTCCTTGGAACCAGCGGTTCTCCGTAGGCGTTCAAGGGGCTACGCAAGTACGCAGGCAAAAAGATGCCATGCCGTGCTTGCGCTGGTGTGTTTGGGGGACAGAAGCCACACTGGGGCAGAGGTCCTGTCTGCTCTGCAGGGCCAGGCCGAGAGGTGGTTGAGGTTGACGCCACGCCAGCTTAAGCCAGGAATGGTGGTTTGCGACAATGGCACCAACCTCCTCTCCGCCCTCCGACAGGGACAACTGACCCATGTGCCCTGTGTGGCTCACGTCCTTAACCTGGTGGTGCAGCGGTTCTTGGGCAGGTACCCGGGCTTACAGGATGTCCTGAGGCAGGCCAGGAAAGTCTGTGTGCATTTCCGCAGATCTTATAATGCCAGTGCTCGCCTGGCTGAGCTGCAAAAGGAGTTGAACCTGCCCAAGAACCGCCTTATATGTGACATGCCCACCAGGTGGAACTCAACGTTGGCCATGCTGCAGCGGCTGCACACGCAGCAGAGGGCCATCAATGAGTACCTGTGCGACTACGGCACCAGGACAGGGTCAGGGGAGCTTGGTTTTTTTTCTCCACGCCAGTGGGGCATGATCAGGGATGCATGCACTGTCCTGGCACCATTTGAGGAGGCCACGAGGATGGTGAGCAGTGACAGTGCATGCATCAGTGACACTGTACCTCTTGTCCACCTGTTGGAGCACACGCTGCGTGGAATAATGGACAGGGCACTTGAGGCAGAACAGAGGCAGGAAGAGGAGGACTTCCTTGCCTCTCAAGGCCCCCTTTACCCAGACAGTGTTCCTTCTGTCCCACCCATCGCACAGGAAGAGGAGGAGGAGGAGGAGGAGGAGGAGGAGGATTGTGTCAGCATGGAGGTGGAGGCTGGCACTCAGCATCATCAGCAGCAGTCTTTTAGGGATGATTTACAGTCCCAAGAAACCAGTGGACTTGTACGTGGCTGGGAGGAGGTGGCTGCGGATCATGTCGTCCTTAGTGACCCAGAGGACTCCGGAGCGAATGCCTCAGCAAACCTACGCTGCATGGCCTCCCTGATCCTGCAAAGTCTGCGGAAGGATCCTCGTATTCTTCGGATCAAGGAGAGGGACCATTACTGGATGGCCACTCTCCTTGATCCACGGTACAAGGGTAAGGTTGCGGACCTTATGTTACCGTCGCAGAGGGAGCAGAGGATGAGACAACTCCGGGAGGCCTTGCAGAAAGGTCTGTGCAACGCGTTCCCAGAGACTGGGAGGTTACAAACTCCTGGTCCTGGACAACGAGTTGCTGAGGCTTCGGCCAGTCAAAGAAGGAGCGGTGGGGAAGGTGGCCGTCTGACCGATGCGTTCAGACAATTCTTTAGTCCGCAGCCCCAAAGTATGATCGGTTCCAGCAACCATCGCCAGCGTCTGATAAACATGGTGCAGGAATATCTAGGGGCAAGGTCAGACTTGGACACCTTCCCCACCGAAAATCCTCTGGCTTACTGGGTCTTGAGGATGGATCACTGGCCAGAGCTTGCACAGTATGCAATTGAGCTACTGGCCTGTCCTGCATCCAGCGTTCTTTCGGAACGCACATTCAGTGCTGCTGGAGGATTTGTCACGGATCACAGGGTGCGCCTGTCCACCGACTCGGTTGATCGACTGACTTTCATCAAGATGAACCAGTCTTGGATCACCACCAGCTACCACACACCTGATGCTGATATAACAGACTAATTGATTTTAACATGTCACATCCCTTCAAGACTGATGCTGATGCTGAGTGCCTGTGCTGTTATGTTGACTGGCTATCCTCCTCCTCCGAGTCCTCAATGATACGATTGATGATGATAGCTTGGAAGATCATTTTTGTTTATGGGTGCCGCCACCAGTGGCTAAGGCCCAATTTTTCAGCCCCTGTTTTACAGGGGCGTGTAATTACAATTTTTTTAGCAATAATTTGCCATAGGGCTCATTGCTGTGCTCCAAGTACAGTATCTGTGAGGGGTTGGAGTGTTGTGGCACCAGTGCCTAAGGCCCAATTTTTCAGCCCCTGTTTAACAGGGGCGTGTCATTACAATTTTTGAAGCAATACTTTGCAACAGGGCTCATTGCTGTGTTCCAAGTACAGTATCTGTGAGGGGTTGTAGTGTTGTGCCACCAGTGCCTAAGGCCCAATTTTTCAGCCCCTGTTCAACAGGGGCATGCAATTACAATTCTTGATCTAATAATTCACAGCAGGGCCCATTGCTGCACCCACCAAGAGTAACTCTGAGGGCTTACAGTGTTGTGGCAACGCCACCACCACCAATACCACGAAAGGCCCAATTTTTCAGCCCCTGTTCAAAAGGGGCATGTAATTACAATTCTTGATCTAATAATTCACAGCAGGGCCCATTCCTGCACCCACCAAGAGTAACTCTGAGGGCTTACAGTGTTGTGGCAACGCCACCACCACCACCACCACGAAAGGCCCAATTTTTCAGCCCCTGTTCAAAAGGGGCATGTAATTACAATTCTTGATCTAATAATTCACAGCAGGGCCCATTCCTGCACCCACCAAGAGTAACTCTGAGGGCTTACAGTGTTGTGGCAACACCACCACCACCACCACCACCACCACCACGAAAGGCCCAATTTTTCAGCCCCTGTTCAACAGGGGCATGCAATTACAATTCTTGATCTAATAATTCACAGCAGGGCCCATTGCTGCACCCACCAAGAGTAACTGTCAGGGCTTACAGTCTTGTGGCACCAGCACCACCATCAAAGGCCCAATTTTTACTACCACTGTTCAACAATTATATGTAATTAAAATTCCTGATATAATAGTTGACAGCAGGGCGTTCCAGCACCAACCAAGAGTAACTGTGAGTGCTTACAGTGTTGTGCCAACACCAACAACTAAGGGGCCTATTTCTGCAGAGTATATACGGCAGGTCCCTACTTTCAAACATCCAACTTACAAACGACTCCTACTTGCAAACGCAAGAAGACAACAGGAAGTGAGAGGAAATCTACCACTAGGAAGGAAAATTCTCTCCTGTAAGAATAAATATGGGAGAAAGGTGTCTCCTCTGTACTGATGCTTTATCACCAATCCTTGTTTCAAGAAAAACACCACATTTCAAAAACAGTTGTCATTGGGACGGAAAGTGAGGTGAAATGTTCTGAACAGGGGCACAGACAGCAAAACAAATGTTACAGGGGTGATAACCCTTACCTATGTTTTCCAAAAAGTTTAAAAATAGATTTTTGGGCTGGAGCTACACTTAAACAATGTACCTGATCAAAATTACAAACAGATTCTACATAAGAACAAACCTACAGTCCCTGTCTTGTATGCACCGCCTGTATACGGCTGTTCAGAGTATATAGGGCCTTTTTTATTTTATGTGCGGGGTTCCCCTTAATATCCATACAAGACCCAAAGGGGCTGGTAATGGGCTGGGGTAGGGGGGGGGGGTCATGGGGTAGCTATGCCATTTTTCTTAAAGATTTTCATCCATATTACCGGGACCAGACATTACATTAAAGCCGCAAGCAGTTTTAAATGGCTTTTTTTTTCCTTTAGAAGTGTCATTTTGTGCAGGGACAGTTCTAAACACGGGAAACACGTGGCACTTCACAGGCATACTTTAGACACCCCCCAGGTACGATATTTAAAGGAATATTTGACTTTTTTTTTTTCACTTTATGCATCATTAAAATGACTGCTCCCGAAAAACGACCGTTTTTAAAACTTCTTTTTGCATTGATACATGTCCCCTGGTGCACAACCCGGGTTCCCAAACCCTTTTTAGGACAATAACGTGCATAATAGTTGTTATAATTAGCACTTTAGAATTCGAACGTTCGCATCCATTGTATTTAATAGGGTTCTAATGTTCGTACGAACTTTCGGTCCGTTCGCGGGTTCTGGTGCGAACCGAACCCGGGGGTGTTCGGCTCATCACTAATGAATAATCATATATAGAGATAGGTAGATAAATCATTGCATCATATGTATGATACTGACCATAAATGCAGAAAGGTGAGAGCCCACTGACACACCAGGTTAAGCCAATGAATACTTCATTGCTACTGGAAGCACCAATATGGATACATTGCACACAACTAAGGGCCAGTATCAAAAAACAAACATCAGACTGTTAGTGGTAAATGAGCCCAATATATTGTCATGGGTTGCAGTAAATAGAAGTATACACATAAATGAGTAAGTAAAGGACTAAGCCAGGGGTGCCCAAACTTTTGAAGAGCAAGGGGTACTTAAGCGACTTGGTAAATCGGTCGCCGGCCACAATATGGGTCCTCCGATCCGCTCATATGCAAGGGGACAGATACGCTTCTGGTTTTTTTTAGCGGGTTGAAGGTAGGCGGGTGTAAACGGGCACAAGTCTGTTTACATCTGCTGCTCTAAGAGGGGAATGGAGGGTCCAATTGGGTCAAACTGTTTGTGAGAAAGGGGCCCACGGCTGCTTTCACACTGATGAGCTGTGGTTTACCCACACCTTGGGGGCAGCGCAGTGCACCTGTGGCTTTCCAGCGGGCTAGCTGCACTTTGCCATAGACTTCTATTATATCTTGCAGGTGTGGTGCACTGTCTGAAAGCACACCAAACCCACAGGTAAAAACAGAGTGCATTTTGTATCACTCCGCTTGTGACAGGAGCTGGCGCTATACAGGTAGCATCAGCATATGCGCAGCTGCTTGCTTCCTCTGTCGCCGTCTTCATTCACAACACTGATGCTCTGGGATGGCGGGTTGACAAAACGTGATCTGAGAGCTCTGCGGGCCACTGGTTGGGCACCCCTGGACTAAGCCAATCACAGTTCACTAGACAATATGTTCACTAGGCTATAGTGGCATATGATGAAGTTCTTAGCAGCTAAATTAGAGTAAACCTGGTATCCACAAAATCGGCGATAAGCAAAGGCATTGGAAAACAGAAAAAGCAATAATATTAAATGTTGCAATATCTCCACTATAAACAGCAGAATAAAAAGCACTTTAGAGTGCACTCTATATATGAATGTCAGCAATGAAATTTAAAACTCCATAAGGAGGTACTTACTATGGACAATAGGCAAAGAAGCTATCTGAATGAGCAGTTTTTAGCCCTAGATCTTCAGCCAGCTAGTGTTGGACCCCAGTATTTACAGTGGTGTGCCTGAGTACAATCCCAGTAAAGTCTGCATGCAGTAAATAACACTGCTAGTTAGATGGCCATCTCTTATGTATTCAGTCTCTGCTAGCAGCAGCAGCTTAATGGCAACAGTGTCCTCTCACCAGTCACAGCAATACAGCAAAAGATCTCGCTGTTCAGATGTCAATTTCTAGATCTGCCTGGAATCATTCTGGTTCTCAGCACACAGCCACAGGCTTGTACCAAGTTAATTTGCATACAGGAGCAGTGATCTGCACACCTTAGTCTACCCGCAGTAGAGAGCCCCATAGTATTCAGCCTGTGAAAATACAGCGCTCTCTCTCTCTCTCTCTCTCTCTCTCTCTATTTATACCCAGCTCAAATAGGGAATTGTAGTTCAAAGTCCATTAAATGCCATACTAAAGTCTCTTTCATCTCCCATCATCTAGTGCTGCCAACCATCAAGTCTCCGGAGCTCCTTCTGCTTGTCAGCTCCCCCTGGTGAACAGAGGTGAGTAAGAAAAAAGAAAGGAGGGCGCACCGACCTAGTGCATTACCAGATAAAAACTTTATTAAAACTTATAAAAGACAAAAATGGTCCTACTCACAAACAAACTTTTCATATAGGCATTTCTGGCAATCACTCAGGCTCCCGTGACAGCTGCAACCAGGATACGGTGACCAGAGGGTCGGACGGTACCCGAAAGTAGCTGAATGGCTGACGCGTTTCCGGGGCTCACCCCTTTCCTCAGAGCCTAAGCAGACCATGATCACGGTCTGCTTAGGCTCTGAGGAAAGGGGTGCGCCCCGGAAACTTGTCAGCCATTCAGCTACTTCCGGGTACCGTCCGACCCTCTGGTCACCATATCCTGGTTGCAGCTGTCAGGGGACTCTGAGTGATTGCCAGAAATGCCTATATGAAAAGTTTGTTTGTAAGTAGGACCATTTTTGTCTTTTATAAGTTTTAATAAAGTTTTTATCTGGTAATGCACTAGGTCGGTGCGCCCTACTCTATTTTTTTCTTATTTTTCAGTTTTATGAACTCCCATTGTTCTGAGGAGGGCTGCAAGATTCTAGTTTGTGCTTTTTATACAAAAAAAGAATGGTCCACACTATCCGCACGCAGTGAAACACCGGAGCGCAGGAGATTTGTTTTTGTTGAACAGAGGTGAGGTAGTGTTGTTAATCCATTTAGCTGAAGTCCATTGGGATTACATAGAAATCACAGCTGCACAGTGTCCTAATTTGCTTTTTGTCTCTATCCAAGCACTTGGCTATATTTGTTTTTCGTTTTTGTTGTTTCTTCCTTGTTGTTTGTTTTCATTTCTGTTTTTGCTGGTGTTTTGTTTTGGTTGTGTGGTGGTTTGGCTTTCTCCCTCAGCCTGCACTTCCAGATCTGTGTGGGGATTGGCCTGTTTGGCCTCACTGACAATATGCCAATGTAATGTTCTCCTATTAGGAGTGCATGCAAATTTAAGGTCTGGGTGTGAGGTTATGTTTTTACTGCCCCCATTCTTTCCTGTGGGCCATTTTTGTTCCATCTTCCTCCCCTGATACATTTAAGTGTGGTGTTTGCCTCGGGATAGGTGGAGGAATTTCGGTGTGATACTTTTTGGGTTTTCACATTACTTTTGGTGATGCACTTCTGGTTTTGCATTAAATCCAGTTGCGCCTCATGTTGAGACGCAGCTCTTCCTCCTCTGCCTTTGCTAGATGTGATAAGTGGGGCCTCCCTCATTGCACATGGCTCTAATTGGACAAGCTTTGACACTTTTTTTGGGCCTGTAGGTGGTGGGGGAAGCCCTTGGGAGGTATTTGAGGGTGCGCTGTCTCAGTTGGGTTGTTACTCTTCCCAAGTCCACATCTGTGGAGAGACATGGTTGTGCCACCTTCGCTTCACTTTTGGTGACACGCTTCTGGTTCTGTGTCACATCCCGTTGCGCCTCATATTAAGTTGCACCTCCTCCTCCTCTAGCCATTGTTGGATGTCATGAGGTTGGCCTCCCCATTGCTCATAGCTCCATATGGTGCCACTTATACCACATATAAGGTCAGTTGGATGGCGTTGTGTAGGGTTTTCCAGATAACGTTAATGTCTATAACCATTTGGTCTTTGAGTGGTATTTTTTATTTACCGCAGGTTTTTTTTCAGTCTATGCAAACCAGAATATATTTCACTTTGGTGCCCCCATCCCCCTATTCTTCTTAATATGATATACAGAAATAAAAAGTGCTTTCAATATTTATGCATACCATCTAGATTATGACTACACCTTTACCGGTGCGTATATCCATTTTGGTAACCATTATTCCTTTGTTAGTTTATTTATCTCCCCTTTCTTATCCATGTTTGATATATATATATATATATATATATATATATATATATATATATATATATATATATTTGGATTTTTCTCCAGTTTTTAGCTTTGATTGAATTTTTTGCATTTTGTTGAGCCCCTGTATTCTCCGCTCAGCCTGGGGTGGACTGACTACCCCTTTTAACCCGGTGTCGCCTGACATGTGGTGTCAGACAGATGTGTGCTGCATGTCTGCCCCCATAGCATGTGGTTTGTTATGGTGGCAGACAGAGTAGGAGCCTAGAGCTTTTATGTTTATATGTTTGTTTATTTTTTCTTTGAATGCTATGGACAGCTTTTTTTTTGAGATTATATTATGTTATTATTGTCCTGTATATATACACTGTATTTATTTATCTATCTATCTATCTATCTATATATATATATATATATATATATATTAGGGCTGTTACTGATTAAAATTTTCGTGTTCGATTAATCGTTTTTTTTTTTTATCGATTAATCGACTAATTTCAATTAATTATAACGCACATACAGATCCAACTACTTTTAGCTGATCTCCTTGCAGGCCAATTCCCAGTGCAGCTACCAACCACTGGAAAAATGGATAGCAGGATACAAAAAACACACAAAGGCAGCGATCGATGGCAATAGCATTAAAACTTTTATAGTCTTCAAGTAGGTAACAAAATAATTATTGCACTGGAGATAAAATCAATATAGCTACATAAACTGTAAAAATGGTGCGAGTAATACCAAACGGTAGCAAAAGCAGTCATAAAAACATATAGCTAAGTATGATACTGGTATAAAAATGTGTACAACGATACCACTGCTGAATCCAGATGAGGAGGGGTTAACATCAGTCCGTCGGCATGTAGATTACCCGTGAAGGGAACTATCACAACTCCCAGTGGATGGCTGTAGAATCCCAGGTTGATAGAGGGAAGTGTAACAGCCTTTGCGTGTGGCAGATAGTAAGGTCCCGCCGGCATGCAGATGTGAAGGCACAGCAAAGGAGCCCGTGACGTCACCGGATCTCCGACATAACTCCCTGAAGACCCGGAAGCTGGCGGAGAGGTGAGAACCGATAAAAAGAATTTTGATTGATCAAAAAAATTCATCGATTAATCTAGGAATTATTAGTTAATTTCCACAGCCCTAATTTAAATGCTTCTATACCCAAGTATTTTATTGATCATTACTCAGGAACTTTTCTTCTAGAAAACTCATACTGTATGTAATAACATCAGTAACATTTTTATGGCTGTATGAATGGCACCTTAGACTATATAAGCATATCAGAGGTCAAAACTATTGGTAGTAACCTATGCTTCCCAGATTTTATGGAATTTGGGAATAGTGTGCTGCAGTTTCACTGTAACTTTTTGAAATTGGGCATTTCAATTTTTCACTTTAGGCTATATTAAAAATAATTTTCCCTTCCGAATGGTATTTATTTATTTTTTTACATTTGAGTTAGTACTCTGCCAGTGTCAAACTCCCCATACACTATTTTTTTTTTTTAACAACCCCTTGCCTATTGGCCCTGAAAATCGGCAGAACTGATTTTAAAGATTCTGCTCCCTTTGACTTCAGTGAGGTTCAGAATATTGTTCAGAACTGCGAACCAAACCCATGTAGGTTCAGCTCATCCCTACTTGTGAATAAGTTAGACTTACTGAAACATACAGCACCAAGGGACAGTTCCTACATGTGAAGTAGTCTTGGTACAAAATTATGTTTGGTTTATGATCATTATTATGCAATTAAATTGTATTTAGTTGAATACGCTGTGCTAAGCTTTAATAGGCAGACAGAAGCTGTGGTGTACTAATGAGGGGGTTTGTCACTGGGACACTTCCCTATTGGTTGTTAGATGAACATAGGTTAATAAACAATCATTGTGGTGTAACAGGTATCAATAAACATGTCAGTACTCAGACTACAAAATGAGTTCTGACCTGATATCAGGAGTGCAAAGGTATACTCTCTATACAGGGAAACAACCATGATAAACTGTACTGTCCAAGATCCTTAAGTGGATAAATTATTACAAGTGGTGAAAATCTAACTAGGATGGTGCAACTAATGTAGTTTGGTGTCGCATGCAACCACACAGGTCAAGCGTAGCTAAGGCCAAATATAATGACTGAATTGGTTGCTATGGCAATAGTTCAACTGTTAATAGGGGGCATGCTAAAATTTTAACAGCAATGAAAGAAAATAAATGTGACTTTAAATATAACCCTGAGGAGATCAAACAACAGTTCTTAATATACATATTCAAAAATCACAAATGCTTTATTATCTCAACCTTAAAAAATAGAGGCAAGAAAAACACCTCAGATGCATAATAGTAAAAGTTATACAGAAAACAGAAATAATAGCGCCTAAACAAATTGTTAACATGTTTCACAACAGTTGCTTCGTTAGGACAGAGGCACCAATGTCCATGGTGTTGAGATACAAGAGATATTGAAAGAAAATTAACACATACACTAAACAATGCAGAAAACAATATACACATACAGTGCATCCAGAAAGTATTCACAGCGCTTCACTTTTTCCACATTTTGTTATGTTACAGCCTTATTCCAAAATGGATAAATTCATTTTCCTCAAAATTCTACAAACAATACCCCATAATGACAACGTGAAAGAAGTTTGTTTGAAATCTTTGCAAATTTATTAAAAATAAAAAAACGAAAAAAATCCCATGTACATAAGTATTCACAGCCTTTACTCAATACTTTGTTGAAGCACCTTTGACACCAATTGCAGCCTCAAGTCTTTTGGAGAATGATGCTACAAGCTTGGCAAACCTATTTTTGGGCAGTTTCTCGTATTCTTCTTTGCAGGACCTCTCAAGCTCAATCAGGTTGGATGGGGAGCGTCGGTGTACAGCCATTTTCAGATCTCTGCAGAGATGTTCAATCGGGTTCAAATTTGGGCTCTGGCTGGGCCACTCAAGGACTTTCACAGAGTTGTCCCATAGCAACTCCTTTGTTATCTTGGCTGTGTGCTTAGGGTCATTGTCCTGTCGGAAGATGAACCTTCGCCCCAGTCTGAGGTCTACAGCGCTCTGGTGCAGGTTTTCATCAAGGTGGTCTCTGCACATTGCTGCATTCATCTTTCCCTCAATCCTGACTAGTCTCCAAGTTTTTGCTGCTGAAAACATCCCCACAGCATGATGCTGCCACCATCATGCTTTACTGTAGGGGTGGTATTGTCCATGTGATAAGCAGTGCCTGGTTTCTTCCAGACAGGGCGCTTGCCATTCAGGCAAACTCCAGGCGGGCTGTCATGTGCCTTTTACTGAGGAGTGGCTTCTGTTTTGCCACTCTACCATCCAGGCCTTATTGGTGGAGGTCTGCAGAGTTGGTTGTTCTTCTGGATGGTTTTCCTCTCCCCACAGAGAAATGCTGGAACTCTGTCAGAGTGACCATCGGGTTCTTGGAGTGACCTCATGGACTTCATGGCTTGGTTTGTGCTCTGACATGCACTGTTAACTGTGGAACCTTATATAGACAGGTGTGTGTCTTTCCAAATCATGTCCAATCAACTGAATTTACCACATGTGGACTCCAATCAAGCTGTAGTAACATCTCAAGGATGATAAGTGGAAACAGGATGCACCTGAGCTCAATTTTGAGCGTGATGGCAAAGACTGTGAATACTTATGTACATATAATAACTTTGCAAAGCTTTCAAACAAACTTCTTTCTTTCTCGTACATCACGGGACACAGAGCGACATAGTCATTACTAATGGGTTATATAGATACTTTCAGGTGCTGGCACTGGCAACTTCCAAAACCGGAAGTACCCTCCCGTATATAAGCCCCTCCCATCCGGGAGCACCTCAGTTTTTTGCCAGTGTCTAAGGTGTTGGCCAAGAAGAAACATGTGTTTTTCACTGAGCTTGCGTACAGGTTCTTTTGGGCCTCAGTAAGCTATTCCGGATCCGACCAAAAAAGCTTCATAGCTAAACGGTCGGTACCCGGGCCTTGCAGAGAAGAGCAAGGTTTTGCCTGTAATGCTTCTCTTAGGAGAGCTGGACCCTGGGATCCAGAGCTCTGGTCATACCCATGACCAAGATGTTTTCTGTGCAGGGTGCTATACAGGTCCAGGGGAGTGGAATCCTTGGGAACCCGGTCCCTGAAGGTTTAATTACAATGCCTGCCGTGATAGGTGAAGTTTGGGCTTCTGTGGACCAAACAAAGTCCTGCGGCGGGGAACAGGTAAGTGGGGGCCCCCAGGAACTTGGTTCTATTGGGGGACCCCCAAGCCTAATTTGTCTTTCTGTCTGTTACCTAACGGTATTCCCGCTAATATCTGTGCATGCCTGTAACTACTAAAAAATGTAATAATTTTAATAGTGGGCAAGAAAAAAAAAATATATATATATATATATATATATTTAATATATTAGACTGCGGTACCTGTGTTAATCCACTAGAGGCCGCTGTGGAACGTTTCTTGTCATGTGGACTAGTTTCTTTTTATCAGAGCAAGTCCAGGCAGATGGTGAGTTCTCTTGTGGGAAACTTCTTCCTCTGCCATGTTGCAATGCTCGTCCATCCCCCGGCCTGCGGCAAAAGGGGCCCTGGCTCTTGTCCCTGGTTTCCTTTTCAAAATTAGCGCCGAAGGCGCACGTGGCCGCGCGCGTGCGCGTGCACGCGCCTCTATATATAGAGGTGAGCCGGGAAAGGGGGCGGAGCTTGGGGGATGACGCTCTGTGCGCGCCGCAGCGCTTCTGCGCATGTGCGGGCATCCCAGCATGTTAAAAACCACAATTATGTGTTGTGAGCTGGCTATGGAGTGCAGAGACAGAGCTGGCAACATTTAAAAAAGGCATACAGCAAGCGGTTGATGCAGGCATCCCCATAGAAAGGCACATTAGTAGACACCAACTGGTTTTATAGCAGCATTTGTGCTAGACTATTGTCAGTAAGTGGTGTATTTCGGCTGGAATACCTCAGCTTTGGGCTTAGGAATAATGCCGTCAAAAAACTCCGGGACTAAAAATTCCAGGAAGCATAGGGGGTCTCCATCGGGCTCTGAGGATCTTGGGCATGCTTCGGCTGCACCAGTCTCCCCTGAAGAATCAGAGGTTAGTGACCGTAGAGCACCCTCAGGAGTACCTGGTACTGTGGCTGTCCTCAGTTCACCTGCTCCTGTGTATGTAACAGAGGAGTTTTTTTCCTCAGCTCTGGGAGGGCTGGAAGAGAGATTGTCAGCATTGATCGCTGCTTCCCTGTCACAGGAAAAAAGTGCTCGATCTCCGTCTCCTCCCTCAGAGTGCCTGTTAGCAGAGCAACAGTCCCATACAGGGATCGACCTGCCTGAAGGGGATCAGGATGAGGTCGATTCTGTTGTAGAGGAATCAACAGTGGAAGAGCCATTCTCAGCATCACATGCTGAAAGGTTATGGGTTCAGTCCCTGACTAATATGGTCCGATCAGCATTTAAAATGCCCCTTGCGGAGCCACCATCCACTTCTGTCTCCTCGTTGGGGTCGCTAAAAGCTCCCCAGACTGTTTGTTCCTTTCCGATCCATCCTTTACTGGAAGGGCTCATTTACCAGGATTGGGAGCATCCTGATAAAATATTTACTCCTCCCAAGAGATTTCAAGTGGTCTATCCCATGGAGGATAAGTTCATCAAAAAATGGAGGGTCCCTACAGTGGACGCAGCCATCTCTTGTGTGAATAAATCACTGACATGTCCAGTGGATAATGTCCAAATGTTCAAGGACCCAATAGATAAAAAATTAGAGTCCTTATTAAAATCTGCTTTCTCTACAGCAGGCTTCGTGACTCAACCGGCAGTGGCAGCTATTGGGGTCTGCCAAGCAGTGAAGGATCAGTTGAAACAGGTCTTAAGGGACTTGCCAGATCAGCAGGCTCTTGCCCTAGCTGATCTACCTAGAGCCTTATGCTTTGCGGTGGACGCTATAAAGGATTCAATCCATCAGGCCTCCCGCCTTACGCTGTCTGTAGTACATATGCGCAGGTTTTTATGGCTCAAAAACTGGTCTGCTGAAGCTCCCTGTAAAAAATTGCTGGTCAGCTTCCCATTTCATGGTGAACGCTTATTCGGGGAAGACCTGGACAAATATATCCAGAGAATTTCCAGCGGTAAAAGTACACTTTTGCCGGTTAAAAACAGAGTTAGAGGTCCCTCTTTTAAGAGGCCTGCTTCTCCAGTCCCTAGGACATCGGCTGTGAAACAGTTCCGACGGCCTCCTCGGTCAAATCCCGGAGGTAAAAATCAGGGACAATTGCAGGGTAACAAGAAGCCCTGGAGCAGGAGAGGTACAAAACCTCCCCCAAAGTCAAATGCATGAAGGGTTGCCCCCACTCAATCGGGTGGGGGGAAGACTTCAGTTGTTCGCAGAGACCTGGCGGGACACGATCAGAGACAGATGGGTGCTCTCCGCAGTAAATCTGGGATACAAATTGGAGTTAAAAGACTCCCCTCCTTCCCACTTTATAAGGTCAAACGTGCCAAGGGATCCCCAGAAGAGAGGATCCCTCCTGTTGGCACTAGAACAATTATTGCTCCAAGCAGTAATTATAGAGGTTCCCCTGGAAGAATGGGGGTTCGGGTTTTACTCAAACCTCTTTACAGTCCCGAAGCCAAACGGGGACGTGAGACCCATATTAAATCTAAAAGGGCTAAACAAATTCCTACATATCAGGACTTTCCGGATGGAGTCGATCCGGTCGGTGGCCACTGCCCTACAAGGGGAGGAATGGTTAGCCTCGATCGACATCAAAGATGCTTATTTGCACATTCCCATCTTTCCAGCCCACCAAAAATTTCTACGCTTTGCGGTAGAAGGGCGCCATTTTCAGTTCAGAGCCTTACCCTTCGGTCTGGCCACAGCACCACGAGTGTTCACAAAAATTCTGGCCCCATTATTGGCCAATCTAAGAACACGAGGTGTAACGATAATGGCATATCTAGACGACTTGTTGCTGATAGACCACTCAGTGGAAAAACTAGAAGTGGTTGTTCACGAGACAATCAAGTATCTGGAATATCACGGTTGGATTATCAACCGAGACAAGTCAGCCCTAAAACCAGTCAAAAGTCTGGAATACTTGGGGCTAAGGCTGGATTCAGACCAGAGAAAAATTTTCTTGCCTCAAGAAAAGGGGTCGTCTTTGAGAGATTTGATCCACTTAGTGGGTTCAAAAAGTCAGCCATCCATACGCCTGTGCATGAGGCTGCTGGGAAAAATGGTGGCATCATTCGAAGCAGTACCCTACGGTCAATTCCATTCAAGGAATTTGCAAAGGGCCATACTGTCAGCCTGGAACAAAAAAGTTCAGGCTCTGGACTTACCAATGTCCTTGTCCCCTTCCGTTCGCAAGAGCCTCCGCTGGTGGTTGGTTCCCCAGAATCTGGAAAGAGGGAAATCCTTCAGTCCGATTTCTTGGAAGGTGGTCACTACAGATGCCAGCCTTATAGGCTGGGGAGCAGTACTGGAGCAATGGTCTCTCCAGGGCAGATGGTCGGATGCGGAAAAGGCCCTGCCCATCAATCTCTTAGAGATACGAGCAGCCCGGTATGCCCTAGTAGCATGGACATCCAAACTCCAAGGGTCCCCTGTCAGAATTCAAACAGACAATGCCACAGCAGTGGCATATATCAATCATCAGGGGGGCACCAGGAGTCGTGCAGCCCAGAGGGAAGTAAATTACATCCTGAGATGGGCAGAAAGATATGTCCCAGCCATATCTGCGGTATTCATTCCAGGAGTGGAGAATTGGAAGGCGGACTTTCTAAGTCGCCAACAATTATGCCCAGGGGAATGGTCCCTTCATCCCGAGGTTTTCCGGACAATATGTCAGCGGTGGGGAACACCGGATGTAGATCTGCTAGCATCCAGATTCAACGCAAAAGTGGACAGGTTTGTCTCTTGGACAAGGGATCCCCTAGCTTGCGGCTCGGATGCCCTAGTGTTCCCTTGGGATCAGTTCAAGCTGATATATGCATTCCCACCGCCACAATTGTTACCTCGATTACTCCGCAGAATCAGGGTAGAAAAGAAACCAGTGATTCTGGTGGCTCCAGCGTGGCCCCGAAGAGCATGGTACGCGGAGATTGTAAAGATGTCTGTGGGGAGTCCTTGGACCCTCCCACATCATCCGGACCTGCTTTCGCAAGGACCGATATACCACCCTTCCTTACCAGCCCTAGGTTTGACGACCTGGCTATTGAAGCCCACATTCTAAAAAAGAGAGGGCTCTCTAATGCTGTGGTATCTACCATGATCAATGCCAGGAAGCCGGTATCCAGGCAGATCTACTATAGAATCTGGAAGGCGTACATCGCCTGGTGTGAGGCCAAGAAATGGCATCCACGTAAATACGTAATAGTTAGGATTCTGGACTTCCTACAATGGGCTGTAGATAGGAAGCTTGCCTTGAGTACTATCAAGGGTCAGATTTCGGCCTTGTCAATATTTTTTCAAAGGCCCTTGGCTTCGCATTCACTAGTCAAAGCCTTTATACAAGGAGTGATGCGTATTAGTCCTCCGGTTAATATTCCCATATGTCCATGGGATCTAAACTTGGTTCTGTCGGTTCTACAGAAACAACCATTTGAACCATTACAGCATATTTCCCTGGTTCTTCTCACCAGGAAATTGATTTTTCTAGTAGCCATTTGTTCGGCTAAAAGAGTGTCGGAATTAGCAGCTATGTCCTGTAGGGAGCCATATCTGGTTATCCATAAGGACAGAGTAGTGTTACGTCCTCATCCAGCCTTTCTTCCTAAGGTGGTATCGAGGTTTCATTTGAACCAAGATGTGGTTCTTCCTTCTTTTTTCCCCAAACCTACTTCGGTAGAGGAAAAGTTATTGCATTCTTTGGATGTAGTAAGAGCAGTTAAAGCTTATCTAAAAGCCACTGCTCAGATTCGCAGAACGGATACTTTGTTTATTCTGCCGGAAGGCCCCAGAAGGGGTCAGGCAGCGTCAAAATCTACTTTAGCCAAGTGGATTCGACAGGTCATAATGCAAGCCTATGGCTTGAGAAGGAGACCGCCTCCGTTCAAAGTTAGAGCGCACTCCACGAGAGCAGTTGGAACTTCATGGGCAGTGCATCACCAGGCCTCCCTGGCTCAGATCTGTAAGGCCGCAACATGGTCTTCAGTACACACGTTTACTAGGTTCTACCAGGTGGACGTTAGAAGTCAGGAGGATGTCGCCTTTGGGCGCAGTGTGTTGCAGGCCGCAAAAGATCCTCATGTCTGATAGCGCTCAGCTTATATATGGTGTATCCCCCCCCTCGTTGGGCATTGCTTTAGGACATCCCATTAGTAATGACTATGTCGCTCTGTGTCCCGTGATGTACGAGAAAGAAAATAGGATTTTTATAACAGCTTACCTGTAAAATCCTTTTCTTGGAGTACATCACGGGACACAGAGCTCCCACCCCTCTTTGGGGACACTTATTGCTTTGCTACAAAACTGAGGTGCTCCCGGATGGGAGGGGCTTATATACGGGAGGGTACTTCCGGTTTTGGAAGTTGCCAGTGCCAGCACCTGAAGGTATCTATATAACCCATTAGTAATGACTATGTCGCTCTGTGTCCCGTGATGTACTCCAAGAAAAGGATTTTACAGGTAAGCTGTTATAAAAATCCTATTTTCACATTGTCATTATGGGGTATTGTTTGTAGAAATTTGAGGAAAATAATGAATTTAATCTATTTTGGAATAACATTGTAACATAACAAAATGCAGAAAAATTTAAGTGAATGCTTTCCTGATGCACTGTATATACTGTGTGTGTATATATATATATATATATATATATATATATATATATATATTAGGGCTGTGGAAATTAACTATTAACCACTTGTCCCCCGCCCACTGTCAATTGACGGCGGGCGGAGGATACTCTCGTTCTGGGAGGACGTCATATGACGTCCTCCCTTTAAAACGAGCTAGGAGCCGCGTTCACAAGGCCCCGGTGCGCGTGCCCAGCGGCCGCGATTGCCGCCGGACACCCGCGATTGCCCGGGAAACGAGCAGGAAAGTGGATCTCTGTGTGTAAACACAGAGATCCACGTCCTGTGAGGGAGAGGGGACCGATGGTGTGTCCCTTGTACATAGTGTGACAGCAGGAAGGTAAAGTCACCTGGTTGCATCCAGGGGGGTAGATATATTTCTCCCAGATTCAGGCTTTATGCCGACTTATACAACTAGGGAGTTGATGAAGCCCAGCTGAGGCTAGTGGGCTCATGAATGACTCATACCTCTAGGGAGAGTGCTGGGCGTCGTGAGGCAGGGAGTTGATGAGACCAGCTGATGCTTGTCAGCTCATTTAGGCCTCTATAAGAACTCCCAGCTTCATTAGATGTTAGCTCATGCCTGGAACCAGACCTGTGTGGACTGTCTAGGGAGAGTGAACCCCTGTGCGGTGAGGCAAAGCCTGTGTGGCTATTTGTTTGGACTTTTACTAAACCAGGGACTTAGGGACTAGGACAGCACCAGGCTGATCCCAGTTGTTAGTTTAGGAAACCTGCATGTTTAGTCAGAGGTCAAACTGACCAGGATTTATTTTGTTTATGTTTCTTTTTGGCTTTGCTGTGTTTTTGTCACTGTACATAGAGAAATAAACCGCACCTTTTGATTTTGAAAACCACAACCTCCGTCTGCTGGCCCTGTTTTTGTGTGGGGAGCCCAACCAGGGGGTCACACACACCCGCTACCGAGTTAACCCCCTCACAGTTGGTGGAGAACCAGTGGCAGTTTTTTTAAGCCAGCATGGAGGAGATACTGAAACAGCTGGCTCTAGCAAATGCCAATCAACAGCAGACAAATGCAGGTTTGCAAAGGAGCCTTGCAGCCCAGCAGCAAGCTCATCAACAAGCCCAGCAGCAATCTGAGGCCCGCTTCATAGACCTGTTACAGAAGCAAGAGCAGAGACTACAACAAATGGAAGCAGTAATGCAGCAACGTCCGCAGACCAGTGAGGAAAGCCGTCCCACTAATACCGCGTCCTTTGGGGTGAGTCGTTTATTGACAAAAATGACTGGAGAGGATGATCCAGAGGTATTTTTGACCACATTTGAAAGGACTGCTGAAAGAGAAAAGTGGCCTGAGGAGCAGTGGGCTGGACTGGTGGCTCCTCTGTTAACTGGTGAATCGCAGAAGGCTTACTATGACCTAGAGCCTGACCAAGCAAAAGACTATGTGATGCTAAAAGCTGAAATATTGGCAAGGCTGGGTGTCACCCTGGCTGTCCGGGCTCAGCGTGTGCATAATTGGACTTTCCAGCTTGGAAAACCCCCCAGGTCTCAAATGTATGATCTCATTCACCTGAGCAGGAAGTGGCTACAGCCAGAGACTTTGTCCGCACCAGAGATTGTGGAACGTGTTGTAATGGATCGGTTTTTGAGAGCTCTTCCTACTGCCATCCAAAAGTGGGTAAGCCATGGAGACCCAGAGACGGCCGGTGGTCTTGTGGATTGTGTAGAGAAATACTTGGCTACAGAGAACCTGACGGCCTCTTCCAGAGACTCTCGGACTTTCCACCCTAAGACCAGACCATCCCCAGGGGCGGATAAGAGGATTCCAAGGGGTGAGGGTGGAGAGAGTGAGAGGGTGGGAGCTCTACCCAAAGTTTGGCGAGAACAGCCTGGGAAGTCAGGGGCTCAAGAGGCAGCCAAATGGATTGTTTGCTACCGCTGCCGGCAAGCGGGACATATTGCAGCAAATTGCCCGGTTGTGGAGGAACCCATGCAATGTGACTTTCTGATGGACAGACGTCAGTCGCTGTGTGCGACAGTCGCATGCACTGCCATTCGGGGAACTGAGAAACATTTATGCAAAATGTGTATTAATGGTAGAAATGTTGTGGTATTACTGGATTCAGGTAGCCTTGTGACCCTGATAAAGGCTGAATTAGTTAAAACAGAGGTCTCTGGGAATAGCAAGGTAGCTGTTATTTGTGTGCATGGGGACACCCGAGAGTATCCAGTGACTACAGTGTGTTTCGAGACCCCCAAAGGTACCCTCTCTCATCCAGTGGGGTTAGTATCTCAATTACCGCATGATGCCATTGTGGGAAGGGATTTTCCGAAGTTCTGGGAACTGTGGGATGATCCTGAGCCCCCCACTGGTGCCCCTATGTACCAGGAATGTGATAGCCAGAACTCCTCTGAGAGTGGTGAGGACTCTCCAGAATTTCCCTTGTCAGTATTGGCAGGGGAGACTCAAGAAACTGGAGAGGAGCCCACCTCCTCAGACGAAAACCTACCGTCTGTGGAGTTTTCTGATCTGGAGGTTCACAGGGAAAATTTTGCCACAGAACAGTTAAAAGACCCCGCCCTAATAAAGGCACGGGAAAACGTAGTGGAAATAGATGGCGAGTTAGTGAACCCAGATAATACCTGCACTTACCCATACTTCAGCGTAGAGAAGGACCTACTGTATCGGGTGGCAAAAAGGGCAGAAGAAACCGTTGAGCAGCTTGTGGTGCCCAAACCTTACAGGAAGTTGGTGTTGGAGTTGGCCCATGGGCACATTCTTGGAGGTCATCTGGGGACAGAGAAAACCCGAGAGAGGGTATTACAGAGATTCTATTGGCCTGGGGTGATGAAGGACATAGAAAATTATTGTTCCTCCTGCCCTGTGTGTCAGAGGTCGGCCCCGATGCCACATTTCCGTAGCCCGCTGGTCCCTCTACCCATCATTGAGGTCCCGTTTGAGAGAATCGCAATGGATTTGGTAGGTCCTATAATCAAGTCCGCTAGGGGGCACCAGTACATATTGGTTATAATGGACTATGCCACCCGTTATCCAGAAGCGATTCCTCTCAGAAATACCTCGGCCAAAACCATAGCCAAAGAGCTATCTCTTGTTTTTAGCCGGGTGGGTATTTGTAAAGAACTGCTTACGGACCAAGGTACACCCTTTATGTCCCGGGTTATGAAAGAGCTGTGTAAATTGCTCAAAGTGACGCAATTGCGTACATCTGTGTATCACCCCCAAACCGATGGGCTGGTTGAAAGATTCAACAAAACCCTAAAACAAATGTTGAAGAAAGTGGTGGATAGAGATGGAAAGGATTGGGACTGTCTACTTCCTTATTTGATGTTTGCTATTAGGGAGGTGCCCCAATCCTCTACGGGATTCTCCCCCTTTGAGTTACTGTATGGGAGACACCCAAGAGGGCTGTTGGATATTGCCAAGGAAACTTGGGAAAGTGAGAGTTCTCCCCACAGGAGTGTGATTGAGCATGTCGCCCTGATGCAAGATCGAATTGCACAGGTAATGCCCATCGTGAAGGAACATTTGGCCCAAGCGCAGTTGGCACAGCAGAGAGTGTACAACCGTGGAGCAAAGACCCGTACCTTTTCCCCGGGGGATAGGATATTGGTACTTGTCCCTACGGTTGAAAGTAAATTCCTTGCCAAATGGCAAGGCCCCTACGAGATAATGGAAAAAGTGAGCGAAGTGAATTACAAGGTCAGACAACCAGGAAGGCGAAAGCCCGAACAGATATATCACGTTAATCTGTTGAAAGCCTGGAGGGATAGAGAGTCCCTAGTCGCAGAAACTTGGTCACCAGCTCAAACTGGTTGCGTGATTCCGGAGGTTGGAATAGCAGCCACCTTGTCACAACCCCAACAACAGGAGGTTAAGGAGTTTGTGCTTCGCAACAAGGAGGTGTTCTCTGAGCTGCCGGGACAAACATCTGGGGTAGAGCATGATATTATTACCCCGCCCGGTGAAAGGGTGAAGTTAAAACCCTATCGGATCCCAGAGGCCCGACGGGAGGCAATACGGGAGGAAGTACAGAAAATGCTGAACTTAGGGGTGATAGAGGAGTCCCAAAGTGATTGGTCTAGTCCCATTGTGTTGGTGCCTAAACCGGATGGGAGCTGGCGATTTTGTAACGATTTTCGTCAGTTGAACAAAGTTACAAAATTTGACACCTACCCCATGCCACGTATAGATGAGTTGATCGACCGGCTGGGAACAGCCCGATACATGACGACTCTTGACCTCACAAAAGGGTATTGGCAAATTCCCCTGGCCAAGTCGGCCAAAGAGAAAACCGCATTTGTAACCCCAGACGGGGCGTTCCAATATAAGAGAATGCCGTTCGGGTTACAGAATGCGCCGGCCACATTCCAGCGGAAAATGGACCAGATGCTGAGGCCCCATCGGAAGTATGCTGCGGCTTACCTGGATGACGTAATTGTCCATAGCACAGATTGGGCCTCACATCTGCCAAAAGTGCAAGCAGTCCTGGACTCTGTTCGGGAAGCGGGGTTTACGGCTAACCCCAAGAAGTGTACCATTGGGCAGGAGGAGGCCAAATATCTTGGGTACACCATTGGCAGGGGAGTAATAAAACCCCAACTCAACAAAGTCGAGGCCATCCAGAGTTGGCCACGTCCCAACAGCAAGAAGCAGGTACGAGCCTTTCTGGGAATCGTGGGTTATTATCGGCGCTTCATTCCCCACTTTGCTTCTAAGGCTGTGCCCCTAACCAACCTGACGAAAGGGAAAGGGTCGGTCATGATTAAATGGACCCCCGAGGCTGAGGCAGCATTCCAATTCTTGAAACAAGCCTTATGTAGCCAGCCAGTGT
This sequence comes from Rana muscosa, assembly GCA_029206835.1. Classification (NCBI taxonomy): domain Eukaryota; kingdom Metazoa; phylum Chordata; class Amphibia; order Anura; family Ranidae; genus Rana; species Rana muscosa. The sequence continues at coordinate 78,062,898 of CM055127.1, forward strand.
TGTACTCACCCGACTTCTCTAAAGACTTTGTCGTACAAAGTGATGCGTCAGATGTGGGGTTAGGAGCAGTATTGTCCCAGGTCTGGAACGGGGAAGAGCACCCAGTCATTTACCTCAGCAGGAAGTTGAAGTCCCATGAGGTAAATTACGCCACGGTTGAAAAGGAGTGTTTAGCGGTGAAGTGGGCTCTAGATTCCCTTCGGTACTATCTGCTAGGTAGGCACTTTGACATGGTTACGGATCACGCTCCGTTAAAGTGGATGGCTCAAAACAAGGAGACAAATAGAAGAGTGAATAGGTGGTTCCTGGCCCTACAGGAATTCAACTTCACAGTAAAGCATCGCCCTGGCGTTCAAATGGGGAATGTGGATGCTTTGTCTCGAGTACATGAATGCCTGATTGCTGGTGTTCCAACCCCAAGGTTAAAACAAGAGGGGGGGGTATGTGACAGCAGGAAGGTAAAGTCACCTGGTTGCATCCAGGGGGGTAGATATATTTCTCCCAGATTCAGGCTTTATGCCGACTTATACAACTAGGGAGTTGATGAAGCCCAGCTGAGGCTAGTGGGCTCATGAATGACTCATACCTCTAGGGAGAGTGCTGGGCGTCGTGAGGCAGGGAGTTGATGAGACCAGCTGATGCTTGTCAGCTCATTTAGGCCTCTATAAGAACTCCCAGCTTCATTAGATGTTAGCTCATGCCTGGAACCAGACCTGTGTGGACTGTCTAGGGAGAGTGAACCCCTGTGCGGTGAGGCAAAGCCTGTGTGGCTATTTGTTTGGACTTTTACTAAACCAGGGACTTAGGGACTAGGACAGCACCAGGCTGATCCCAGTTGTTAGTTTAGGAAACCTGCATGTTTAGTCAGAGGTCAAACTGACCAGGATTTATTTTGTTTATGTTTCTTTTTGGCTTTGCTGTGTTTTTGTCACTGTACATAGAGAAATAAACCGCACCTTTTGATTTTGAAAACCACAACCTCCGTCTGCTGGCCCTGTTTTTGTGTGGGGAGCCCAACCAGGGGGTCACACACACCCGCTACCGAGTTAACCCCCTCACAATAGGGACAACCATCAGTCACCTCCCCCAGTCAGTCCCCTCCCCCCACAGTAAGAACACTTTGAGGGAACATATTTAACCCCTTCCCGCCCCCTAGTGGTTAACCCCTTCCCTGCCAATCACATTTATACAGTAATCAATGCATTTTTATAGCAGGGATCGCTGTATAAATGTGAATGGTCCCAAAAATGTGTCAAAAGTTTCCGATGTGTCCGCTGCAATATCGCAGTCACAATAAAAAATCGCAGATCGCCGCCATTACTAATAAAAAAATTAAAAAATTAAAATGCTATAAATCTATCCCCTATTTTGTAGACGCTATAACTTTTGCGCAAACCAATCAATACGCGCTTATTGCGATTTTTTTTTTTTTACCAAAAATATGTAGAAGAATACGTATCGGCCTAAACTGAGGAAAATTTTATTTAAAAAAAAAATGGGTATTTATTATAGCAAAATGTAAAAAATAGTGTTTTTTTTCCAAACTGGACGCTCTTCTTTTGTTTATAGCGCAAAAAATAAAAACCGCAGAAATGATCAAATACCACCAAAAGAAAGCTCTATTTGTGGGAAAAAAAAGGACACAAATTTCGTTTGGGAGCCACGTCGCACGACCGCGCAATTGTCATTCAAAGTGTGACAGTGCTGAAAGCTGAAAAATGGCTTGGGCAGGAAGGGGGTTTTCGTGCACAGTAGAGAAGTGGTTAATTTCTCGATTAATCGATTAATTGTTTTGATCGATCAAAATTCTTTTGATCGATCAAAATTCTTTGGGCTTGCCGTGTCCATCTGAAGGGCTCCTTTGCTGTGCCTTTATATCTGCATGCCGGCGGGACCTTACTATCTGCCACACGCAAGGGCTGTTATACTTCCCTCTATCACTTCCCTCTATCAATCTGGGATTCTACAGCCATCCACTGGGAGTTGTGATAGTTCCCTTCACGGAACATCTACATGCCAACGGACTGATGTTAGCCCCTTCTCATCTGGATTCAGCAGTGGTATCGTTGTACCATTTTTATACCAGTATCATACTTAGCTACATGTTTTTATGACTGCTTTTGCTACCGTTTGGTATTACTCGCACCATTTTTACAGTTTATGTAGCTACATTGATTTTATCTCCAGTGCAATATTTATTTTGTTACCTACTTGAAGACTATAAAAGTTTTAATGCTATTCCCATTGAGCGCTGCCTTTGTGTGTTTTTTGTATCCTGCTATCCATTTTTCCAGTGGTTGGTAGCTGCACTGGGAATCGGCCTGCAAGGAGATCAGCTAAAAGTAGTTGGATCTATGTGCATTATAATTAATCGAAATTAGTCGATTAATCGATTAAAAAAAATTGATTAATCGAACACGAAAATTTTAATCAGTAACAGCCCTACTATACATATATATATATTACACAGTACAACACCCTTTGTATACCAGCACAATAATGGACACTCACAACCAAGTTACTTAACTATAACGGTTTACTGTAAGCAACAATATAAGAGAGTAATTTGAGTACAATATCTTATGCAGATCCCTGCAATAAAGATGTACACACTATATGCATATGGCATTCAATTAGGCAATAAAAATTGTATTAACCCCGCTGCAGCTATCCTCCCTCGTGAGCAAAGAAATGGCACCCAACAATGTCCTAACTACCCAGTCAGGCCTGACTATAACTGTGGGTATAGTTTGGTGAGGAATCTTCGCTAGCAACTGTCGGTGGTGCACATAGAGAAACAAATTGTAATCCAATAAGGGGGTTTGTGAATAACCGCTGACTTGGCAAACTGGAGAGAATGGCAAACTCAGTTCAGGACAACAGTCTCTCCAAAGTATAAGTATGTTCAATAGAAGGCCTAGGTAAAGTTATTGATTTAAGGTTCCGAGCAGGCGCTCTCTCACCCTAACCGGACCGACTCCTGCCCGGTTCCTCCGCTACTGTGAATGGCGTCACAGTGGTCCGCGATACACCGAGTCTTGATTCCTACAGAGGATGATGGCACCTCAGGTGGATCGGATGCTCTGCAGACTCCCCAGCGGAACGGCAGCTCTCTGGAACAGGAACGCGAGACCCAGGCTTCAGGCCTAGCCCGTGCAGCAGGTGAGTGCAGGAGATCCTCTTGCAAGGAGGACGGCGTTCCAAGAGAAAGACACGAGCCCGCCCTTCTCTTTTAAAGTCCACCCCAGCAGTCCTTGCGCGGGGAATGGCACCCTTGGTGCCGCAAAGCATCCCGGGAAATGTAGTCCTGCGGGCAAAACGACACCCCACTACACACTCCCCCCACTTGAAATCTTTGGTCCCTCAAAGACAGTATCAACAGTAGGAAAACACAAACTCATTAAGGGCAGCTAGAGAAGTTGGCAGAGGAAACTCCCATCAGAATGGGGAAGGGAGTTTGTCCTGCCCACTGGTTACATCAAAGGGGTTGACCTGTCTAACTGTGCCAGAGGGAGAGCTGGGGTTGCCTTCCACCAAATGCACAGCAGAAGGATCAGGTGTTGGCAAAGTCCTTCTAGCAGTGGTTACTGTATCCTCAGAACTTTCCCCCATCTGGGTGTAGGTTAACTTCCGAGGAGGACGAATAACTCTTTTGCCCCTTTGTTCTCTTGGGGTGACTGTTACATCCCTCACTGCTTCTTCCTCTAAAGTGGGTACACTGGGCTCCAATACTTCTGGTACATCCAAGTCAGGTATAGGCAGATGTGAGGAGTAATCTTGATGATCAGCAGATGGTGACCATGTGGCATCTTCCCACTCTTCAACCAGAGGACTAGACGGAACAAACTCAGTGGCTTCCACGTTCAATGTACTGTCCACAGTGCCTTCAGATGGTGGAAGATCTATAGACATAGGTTCTGGGGTCTGAGAAGGCCACAACCATCCAAGCTCTTCTTCCAAACTCTGATCCGAGGCATCCGCTTCTCTAGACTGAGAGACCTGAGACCAAGTGTTTGGCCTAGGTGTCTCCAAACTTGAGGATGGTTCAGGGGAATCTTCAACAGAAGGTATCCAGATCGCTTCCGAAAGTGGGAGTAAATGGTTTCTGTGCCATGTCTTCAGTGGCCCGACCTTCCCTTCTGGTTTTAGCTGATACACCGGCAAATCTGGTAACTTCTTACAGATCACATAAGGTTCAGGTCTCCATCTGTCTGCTAACTTATGCTTCCCTGGAACTCCTAGGTTGCGCAGCAGCACTCGGTCCCGTGGCTGGAGGTCCTGGATTCGAACCTTGAGGTCAAAGTTCCTCTTGTTCCGGGCTCCTCTTTGTTCTGAGGCCACTTGAGCCTGTTCAAAAGCCAACTTCAAACTCCTCCTCAGTCTGTCAACGTAGCCCTTGTGTGAGGTGGCTGAAGTGCGATCCGTGGATATGCCGAATGCCAGATCCACAGGCAGTCTTGCTTCCCTGCCAAACATAAGGCGATATGGAGAGTACCCTGTGGCATCGCTAGTGGTACTATTGTAGGCGTGCACAATGGCCGCTATATGCTTGCTCCAGTGCTGCTTCTTCTCACTACTCAGAGTCCCCAACATATTTAATAGAGTCCTGTTGAACCGCTCCGGCTGAGCGTCACCCTGAGCGTGATAAGGGGTGGTGCGGGTTTTCTTGATACCCAAAGAGTCTAACAGTTTCTTGATCAATCGACTCTCAAAGTCTCTCCCTTGGTCAGAGTGCAAGCGTTGTGGCAGTCCGTAGTGCACAAAGTATTTCTCTACTAAGATTTTAGCTACAGTGGAGGCCTTCTGATATTTGGCTGGAAAAGCTTGGGCATAACGGGTGAAATGGTTGGTTATCACTAGAACATTTCCTTGTCCACTTAAGTCAGGTTCAAGACAGAGAAAGTCAATGCACACCAAGTCCAAGGGTCCTTGACTCTGAAGATGGCCCATTGGGGCAGCTTGACGTGGCAATGTCTTCCTCTGGATACAGCGTGCACAGGAGTGGCAGTATTCTTCCACTTCAGCCCGCATACAAGGCCAATAGAACCTATCCCTTACAAGTTGGAATGTTCGTTCAGCCCCCAAGTGGCCATGATCATCATGTAAGGCAGCTAAGACGGTTCTTCTGTACTTTTCCGGCAGAAATAGCTGCCACTTATCTTCCAGATCATCAGAGGGGCCCCTTCGGTAGACCACCCCTTGATGAACCTGCAACTTGTCCCAATCCTTGTGGACCAACCGGGCCACCTTTGAAGGGTTCTTCAGAAGTCTTTCTGGATCCTGAGCTTCCAAGGTCTCCAGTGCTAATCTTCCCCAAGGGTCTTCCAGCTTATTTTTCCTCAAGTCCTTCTTGGACAATTTGGGTAGGTCATCCTCTCCCACTTGGGTCACATTGCAGTAACACTTAGGCACCCCCACGGCAGAAACACCGATCTCTTCAGCCCTTGACCCACCACTAGCTTGAAGTTGTACTCCTTGGCACAGGGCCCGTACCCCATCTGGGGTTACCTGGGTCCAATCTTCTGGACGGTGGGTGGGTGTATGGCCTCTTCTGGACAGTGCGCGGCCGCATCACGGTTTCCTGATCCCGGCCTATACATCAGGCTGAAGTGGAACCCGGTTAGGGCGGCCAACCAACGGTGACCCGTGGCATCCAGCTTGGCCATAGTGAGGAGATAGGTGAGTGGATTATTGTCCGTCCTTACTGTGAAGTCAGCTCCATACAGGTAATCTCTGAGTTTATCCATGACTGCCCACTTTGGGGCCAGGAACTCCAACTTGTGGGTGGAGTAGTTCTTTTCAGTGGGTGCCAAACTTCTGCTAACATAGGTAACTGGGCGCAACTGCCCCTCATATTCTTGATATAACACCCCTCCTAGGCCATCATGGCTGGCATCCACATGCAGTTCATAAGGCTTCTTTGGATCAGCATAGGCCAGGACTGGTGCAGTGGTAAGACTCTTCTTTAACATCTGGAAGGCTTCTTCGCACACCCCTGTCCACTGGTCTTCCACAGACTCTCCAGACTTCCTGGGACCAGTATCATTCTCTTCTCCTTCCGTCTTCAGTAGCTCATTTAGGGGTCTGGCAATTTTTGCAAATCCTTCCACAAATCTACGGTAGTAGGAACAGAAACCTAAGAAGGACCTGAGTTCAGTCACTGTAGTTGGTCGGGGCCAGGAGGTTACTGCCTCCAGTTTATTAGGGTCTGTAGACACTCCTTCAGCAGATACTATGTGCCCCAGATAGTGGACCGAGGATTGGTAGAACTGGCATTTTTCTCTGGAAAGTTTCAGTCCCTCCTCACTGAGTCGTTTCAGGACCTTCTCAAATCTTTCTTCATGCTCTTCCAGAGTCTTCCCAAAGACAATGATGTCGTCTAGATACACCAGGACTTCAATCAGATTCATGTCCCCAACGGTCTTCTCTATTAACCTCTGGAAGGTAGCAGGGGCTCCTGACAGACCTTGGGGCATCCTATTAAACTCATAGAACCCCACCGGGGTGATGAAGGCCGTCTTCTCCTTATCTTCAGGGTGCATGGGGATTTGATAATACCCACTCTTCAGGTCCATGACACTGAACCACTTGGCCCCAGACAGACTCTGCAAAGCATCTTCTATCCTGGGGGTAGTATACTGGTCAGGAATGGTCCTCCGGTTAAGAGTCCTATAGTCTATGCAGAGTCTCAGTGACCCATTTTTCTTCCTTACCACCACAATGGGGGAGGCATAGGGACGCCTGGACTCTTTAATGACCCCTGTCCTCTTTAGCTCTGCCTACTGCTCACGCAAATCTTCCAGATCAGCCAGTGGAACTCTTCTAACCCTCTCCCGGAAGGGCTTGTCTTCTTGAAGACAGATTTTATGGGTGGCACTCCTCGCACACCCCACATCAAACTCATCTTCAGAGAATATTCTCCTCCACCGAGTCAGCTGAGCCTTGGCTCTCTCCTTCCATTTCTGTGGCAAGGCTGTATCTTCAAGGCAAAGCTCTTCCAGGGTGGCTTCTTCATCTTTTGACTTCAATTCAGACAGGGTCACTGGGGTGGCAGGGTTTACCTTGCCCAATAGCACCCGGGCTGGGATCTTCACAGGAGAATTTGTGACATTTCTGACACTTACTGGAATCTGTCCCTTTGCTTTCTTCAGTGCCCTCAACGGGACCACTTCAGGGAGTACTTCCAATCCTTGGTGAGTATTGAAGGGGGCTGGTTCCACAACCACAAAGGGACCTGGCTGCTCCCAGGAGAGTTCTACTGTAGCCTGAAGACAGGTCACTTGATCAGGCTGTAGTATCTTCTCTCTTCTAGACAGTCTCCAGACTCTTCCCACCCCCTCTTCCGGGGCCTTCTGCTCCAGGATCATCTTCTGGTAGACCTGTTGCAGCATGGGGTGAATCTTCTGTCTGGGAGAACTACGTTCTTGCACCAATGAGGTCAGCAGTCTCCGGACCAAGTCAGTGTTGTTCCCTATCAGCATGGACATCGTGTTGGCTCCTGGTGGGCGAGGGCAAACCACTGCCAAAGTGTCAAAAGCTTCGGCCTTCCCGGTCACTGAGGGGTCAAAGGCCAGCCTGATCGAAACATAGCCATCGTAGGGGAAACTGCGAGTGCCAATCCCCCCTATCTTCAGGTCTTCCAGCTTCTGCAAAGGTACGTGACTTAAATGCTTCTGATAAAAGTCTCGGTATAAGAGAGTCACTTGGGCTCCTGTGTCTAAGAGTGCCTTTGCGTAGACCCCCTCCACTTGAACGGAGACTAGAGGGGAGGGTCCAACTAATTTATCCGGGAACTTTTTTGGAGATATTTTCTCCTTTGGATTTTTTTACATTCCCAATGTTTTTTTTTTCTTTTTCCATTTCTCCCTGGATCTCAACCCTTTTTGAACCTGGTATGCATTGACCTTTTTCTGGTTGTCAAATTGCAACTCCCGACAGACAGTATGGGAGTTTCTAGGAGGGGCATTGTTGCCCTTCTTTTTTTTTCTCTGCTTGTCTCTGAACCTTCTTGGAGCTTTCTGTAGGTAGCGGGCGCCCGGCTGACTCCTTCACCGGGGCCCTCTGAAGTTTTCTGCCGGCTGATATTGAGTGCCTCTGTTCTTCCTTGGACTGGGGCACTTTCTATCAGGGTGGCCAACTCCTCCACAATTTAAGCAGATAATTTCCTTCCTGATCTTTGGGGAGGCTGGAATAGGGACATTCCGATCCGGTTCCCTCCGGGTCTCTTCTTTCTCCTTGACTCCAGAGTTCTTGGCCAATAAAGAGGTCAATAAGTCCAGTACTTGGGCCATTTGAGACTTCAAAGTTTCTACTTCCGGGTCATGTTCTGTAACTACTGTCGTTCTGACTCCTACCGAAACAGGTGAGGTGGTTTTCTCAAGCCCCTCTTGATCCTTCATCAAAGCCTCTTCGTCCCTTATGATCCGCACAAGGTCTGTGTAGTTCAGGGCCATGACTCCATCAGAGGTCTTCAGGTGGAGCCAAACTGGATCTGACCGTAAGGCTCCCCTAAGGATCTGTTTCATCCTGGTAACATCTACGACCTGTGGCTGCATTCCTTTTCTCAGTACAATCTGGCACAGCATTCTATTCAGTCTCCGGACATACTCGGACAACTTTTCCTTTGGCTGTTGGAAGGTATGTTCAAATTTATACATCAAGTCTGACACCTTCTCCAGCTGGCCAAACTCTTCCTGCAACATAGATAAATAATCCATTGCTGTACACACAGTATTGCTGCACCTAAGATTTTTCACCGCCTCAGCAGCAGGGCCTTTCAAGCTCTCACTGATGCGCTGCTTCTTCTGCGACTTCCCAACCTTCTGCCTGCATTGCCTGCTCGATCCAAGTATCGAAATCTTCCTCCCCGGGTGGCACAGGTTGTGTTCCTGAAAACACCCGGAGTTTCCGGTACCCAGCTTCCACATGCACTGTGTTGTTTTTTTGGCATTTAACAACAAATTCCCCCAAAGCAGTCAACAGTTCAGGACCTATAGCGGTCAGGGGTGACTTTGGTGCTTTCATTTCGCTACTGCCTCCCATTTTGGAGAAGAGTGACGGAGATAACTGTGGGGAGGTCCCTGGGGACTCTTTCTTTACAGCCCCAGTATGCACTAAGCGATACGTTCTGTCATTTATGTCTTTTATACTTTGCCCTTTGAACTCCTCTGGGACTCCTCTTGTCCACTCTATTAGCGCATATGTCCCCGAGGCATTTGACTTCACATCTACCGGCCATGCTTTCCATTTTGGAGATATTAACATTATCCATTGCTTTATCTCTTCTTTCTCCCGGGAGCTCAATAGCTACCGCCTGGGGTGGATCCACGCCCTCCTCTGCGCACCATTCTATTACTGCCTGCGAGTCCATGCTGGTATTTCAGGCCGCCTTGATCGCAGCGTGCAATATACATGGGTCCTGGACCGAGCCCCCATGTGTAGCGATACCCTCAGCTTAAGAGGTCTGCTTGTTTGTTTGGGCCCCTGTAATGCACCGCTACCAACCCCTGACAATCGGCTATGACTTCTCTCATGACACAGTTAGAAAGAGGGAAAGTAGTGGTATAACTGTACTATCTCTATACATATATATATATATATATATATTACACAGTACAACCCCCTTTGTATACCAGCACAATAATGGACACTCACAACCAAGTTACTTAACTATAACGGTTTACTGTAAGCAACAATATAAGAGAGTAATTTGAGTACAATATCTTATGCAGATCCCTGCAATAAAGATGTACACACTATATGCATATGACATTCAGTTAGGCAATAAAAATGGTATTAACCCCGCTGCAGCTATCCTCCCTCGTGAGCAAAGAAATGGCGCCCAACAATGTCCTAACTACCCAGTCAGGCCTGACTATAACTGTGGGTATAGTTTGGTGAGGAATCTTCGCTAGCAACTGTCGGTGGTGCACATAGAGAAACAAATTGTAATCCAATAAGGGGGTTTGTGAATAACCGCTGAATTGGCAAACTGGAGAGAGTGGCAAACTCAGTTCAGGACAACAGTCTCTCCAAAGTATAACTATGTTCAATAGAAGGCCTAGGTAAAGTTATTGATTTAAGGTTCCGAGCAGGAGCTCTCTCACCCTAACCGGACCGACTCCTGCCCGGTTCCTCCGCTACTGTGAGTGGCGTCAAAGTGGTCCGCGATACACCGAGTCTTTTTTTTCTCATTATAAGTTTATTGAAGACTAGATAGAGATGAAAAAAAAAACAGAACAGAACATTTGCAGATGCAGCTACACATTAGGTACAATTATCTACAAATTAGGCAAGTCAGAATTCAACAAAGTATCTGTGACCACAATATTCTAACTCAAGGTGACCAGGGGACGTGAGCATCGGATACATTGGAGAAAAACAACAAAACAAAAAGAAAGACATGGTCACAAGTTCAGCTGGAGCCACGAGGGTGACTGGTGAAATGAGTTACTAATAGGACTTATGGTTAATCTAGTATGTGGTCTTCGAATATCAATTATGAGGCGCAACCGCGTTCACAGCATATAAAAAAGGAAAACTAAAATGGAAAACACATACAGAACAGAGAATAGAAAGCTAAAAGGTGGGGGGGGGGGAGGGAGGGAATGGCCAGAGCCCTGGCCCGAGAAAAGGTAAAGAGAAAAGAATACCCTTGGCCTCAGAGATACCGCCGCAAACCAGTGGGGGAATGCAGGGGCGGGAGACATCCATGTATCTCCTACTCCGCCCTCTCGCAGGGATCCCCGGGAGGTGAGGCAGACATGATATCTGAGTAAACAGTAGAGTACCTGAATATCAGCCATGGTTGCCAGATAGGGCGAAATTTATCCACCGCATCAGTGGCTTGAGTCAAGGTCTCCTCCATCTCGCAAACCTCAGAAACCCTTTTCAGCCACTCAGCAGTGGAAGGAACCCTCTGTGATCTCCAGTAGAGCGGGATCAAGGCATTTAGCAGATGTCTCGTTAAGGAGTTTTTGTACCTCCCCAAAGAGACATTCGTGATGTGGAGCAGGCAGGAGGCCGCATTCATCAAGATCTTGGTTTCGGTGATCTGCGAGATCAGAAGTTTGACCCTCTCCCAAAATGGAGAAATTTGCAGGCATTGCCACCAAATGTGGAGCAACGTACCCACTTCTTGATGGCATTTCCAGCAGGTGGCTGGTATCTGTGGGTTCCATCTATGTATCTTGGCTGGGGTATTGTACCAGTGTGTCAACAGTTTATATGCCGTTTCCTGCGTCTTAGTACTTATAGAGCACTTATGAGTCAAAATACAAGCATGCCTCCATTGTTTGGGGGAAATCTCCATCTGAAGCTCCTCCGCCCATCTCGCTCTGAGTTTATCTGCGGACGTGTATTTTAAATTTTGTAGCCACGAGTAATTCAATGACGTAGTTCTCACACTTGTGTCACCCAGCTGACAAATCGACTCAAAGGCCTCTAGAGGTCTATGTAATTTTCTCCTGACAGACTTATTCCCCAGGTAGCTACGTAGTTGGAGATACTCCCAAAGGGTCATGTGTGGAAGTTGTGCATCAGTTTTAAGTACCGTCCATTCTTTCACTGCTCCCCCCGTAATGCAGTCGCCTACCAACAGAGGTTGAAAGCGAGTCTTGGATTGGTAATGTGGGTTATTTAGACCTAGGATGAAGTCGGGGTTATCTTTTAGTGGCGTCAGGGGACTAGGCTGTGAGGAAAAGGAAAGGTGTTTGGTCAGATTGTAGAAGAGTCTTAGCGTGCTACCAGTAAGGGGGTGATGTTTGAGACTGCGCGGTAAGCTATTCCAAGGGATCCATGGGGCAAATTTAAGGGGAACGGGGGATAGTGCTTCCTCTAGAGAGACCCAGTCTTTAGCTGCCCCATGACAATGCCAATCGACAATTCTAGTCAAGTGAGTGGCTTGGTAGTAGGACCTAATGTCTGGTATTCCCATTCCACCCTGAACTTTAGGCTTCATCAGGTACGCGAACCTGATCCTGGGCTTTTGCGCGTTCCATAGAAATCTTAGGAGAACGCTCCTGGGTGTAGTGAAAAAGGAAGCAGGTATCTGAAGTGGGATGGCATGCAGGAGGTAGAGCAGTCTGGGAAGGATAGTCATCTTAATTATGGCCGCACGACCAAACCAAGAGAAGTAACCCGACTGCCATCTAAGTAAGTCTTCTCTGAGTCTCTTAAGGAACTCCGGGAAATTACAACCAAACATGTCTCCTAATCTAGGCGTGAGCCAAATTCCCAAATATTTCAGGGCCTTCGGTTCCCATCTGAAGGGGGAGGCCGCCATCACCCGATCCAGCAATCGCTCAGGAAGTGAGACATTCAGGGCTTCCGGCTTAGAGTAATTTATCTTAAGATTGGAAACGTAGCTATACTTGGAAAACTCCTGCATCAGATTTGGCAAGGAGATTATAGGGTTAGATAAAAAGAAAAGCAAATCATCCGCGTAGTCGGCCACTTTGTACTCTTTAGTCGACACTCTGAAGCCCTGGATGTCTGCATTAGCTCTAACCATTCTAAGAAAGGGCTCAAGAGATTAAATGAACAGGAGAGGGGACAGGGGACATCCCTGTCTTGTGCCATTAGTTATCAGTACGTTATCTGATAAGGTACCGTTGATTTTTAATCGAGCCGTTAGGGACTGGTATAAAGCAGAGATCCTGGCTAGCATATGTGGCCCCAGTCCTATCTTCGCGCAAGTGGCTAGCATAAAGTCCTAGGCCACGCGGTCGAAGGCCTTCTCCACATCCGTGGATAGGAGAAGGCCCTCTATCTTCCCAGCATAAGCCGCATTAGACAATAGCATTGCCTTGATCACGTTGTCTTTAGCCTCTCGGCCAGGCATGAAACCCACCTGATCCGGGTCAATAAGATTCGACAACATGGGACTTAATCTGGAGGCCAGGATCTTTGTGTACAGTTTGACGTCTAGGTTTAGTAGTGAAATCGGACGGTAGCTGGAGCACTCCGCTGGGTCTTTGCCCGGTTTGTGAATCACTGTGATATGGGCCGAAAGAAAGTCTGGGGTGACCCGTCTGGGAGCAGACAATGAGTTCAACGCAGCTGTAAGTGGTGCTACTAGGAGCTGAGAGAAAGTCTTATAATAGATAGAGGTGTAGCCATCAGGGCCAGGACTTTTACCCGATTTCAGCTGTTTAATGGCGAGTTCAACCTCTGAGGACGAGAGTGGCTCCTCCAAAAGTGCAATGTCCGAGTCAGAAAGAGCAGGCATTCCACTTTTAGTTAAGTATTCCTCCACCATCTGAGCCCTATCACCCCCCGGAGTCTCTCCTTTGTGTTGAGGTGGGAGGTTATATAACTTTGTGTAGAAATCGTGAAAATGTTGTGCTATCGCTTCCGTGGCCACATCCAGCTTACCATCATGTCTCCTGATGCCCAAAATTAGGTTTCTAGCATTCTGTTCTCTCAGTGCCCTCGCAAGGAGCTTACTAGGTTTGTTCCCAAACTCATAGTAGATTTTCTTTTTGAAAAATAAAAGACGCCTTGATCTATTATCAAAGAGCTGTTGGAGGTCTTTCCTGAGATCTAGAAGCTCAGTCGCCGTGTTCGTGCTAAGAGACTGTTTATGGAAGTTTTCTAATTGTTTGATTTTACTCGTCAGGGTGGCTATTTGTTCCTCCCTTTCCCTTTTGCGGATTGAACCCATTCTAATACGTTCCCCTCTCAAGGTACATTTGTGAGCCTCCCAGACCACTAGTGGATCCATGCCTGGGGTTGAGTTCCACTGAAAGAAGTCCTTGATTGAGGAGGTCAAGGTCATTAGTAAGTCAGGGTCTGTTAGTAAGGACGCATTCAGATGCCCCGACTGGGAGTGTGAGGGGGGGTAAGTACATTCAAGGTTAGTGAGATCGGCGCATGGTCCGAGAAAGACTTGAAGCCTATATGTGTCTCTGAGACTCGAGTTAAGTCCCGTTGGGATATGAAGAGGTAGTCAATGCGGGAGTGTCTGTTGTGTGGAGGTGAGAAGAACGTGAAGTCTTTACCTTCAGGATGATCAAACCGCCACGTGTCAATAAGTTGTAAGCTTTGGAGTAAGGTCTTGATCCTTTTGAGGATCCTGTAAGTAATGCAGGTTTTCCCATTAGAGGTGTCAACGGATGGATTGAGAGGGACATTGAAGTCGCCCCCCAAGATCAAACAGCCCGATGTAAATCCCAGGAGCTCCCGCACAATATGTTGGCAGAAGGTCACATGGGACCTATTCGGGAAATATACATTGGCCAGTGTCAGAGGCGTGTTGTTGTATAAGCCCTTCAGAAAAACAAATCTACCCTTGGGGTCTATTAGCTTCTCCTGCAAGGTAAAAGGGGCGTTTTTGCTGATCAGGGTGGTGACACCTTTTGCCTTGGAGTCGTCATTGGTAGCGTGGTATGCTTCTGTAAAAAAGGCGTTTGTCAGACTGGGGACATGATGTGTTCTAAAGTGGGTTTCCTGTAAAAACACAAAGTGTGGTCTACATTTCTTGAGCTCCCATAATAGCGTGGAGCGTCTCTCGGGAATATTCATACCTTTAACATTGTGTGAAATCACGAGCGGACCTCGGCCGAGGTCGGAGTAGGTCATGTTGAAGGATCAGAGCGAGACGGGCCGGAGTATGCCTAAAAGACAAAACTGTCACAGTATAGTCAACAGCAGTACCCCAGAGTAAACCAAAGGCCAAATATATTCTAAACCAGAAAAGAAAAATAGAGAGAGGAAAGAGGGAGATAAGAGAAATGGGAGATGGCAGAGAGAATCAGAGAATTCCCTGATCAGGCAGAACACACTGTCCTGAATAAGGAGTAAATTAGTGTGTCCAGGTCTGAACTGGCAGTCCCGGGCACACTTGTTGGGGAGAGCGGGAGGCGCCCAACTTCGAGGGCCTGGACTATTCCAATCCAGAAAAAGAAAAAATTTAAAACGTAACACACAGCAAGGTATAGAAAAACAAATAAATGTAGTGCAACATGACACACACACACAGCCTGCATGAAAAACAACAAACTGAAATATGCTGGTTCGAACCTGAGTTCAGAACATAACATATCCACCCAACCCGGTAAGAGAGTTCACAACTTAATCAGTGGGCATTAAACATCTCAGGAGAGTTGATCAATGGCAACCAGAGGTCGTCCCCTCCCTATCTAAACATAAAGAAAAGTAGGCCCCCCCAGTATCCCCAGGGGACCCCACTTAAGCTTAATATCAAAAAAGAGTTCAACGTCAGGTGCTTCCGGGTGTGGGGACCGGCAATTAAGAGCCCATATTATATTCGGAGACTTGGGGAAGGATGAGGGGACAGCATCAGAAGCAATGTCCCGGAGGGGGGGTGGGAGAGGCGGAAGGGGGGGAGTGGAGGGGGGGTAGGAGTGAGGGGGGAAGGCGGGGGGAGGGGGCAAAAAAGGGAGGGAGAGGGTGGGGGGGAAGGGTGTGGAGAGGGGGGGGGATGGAAGGTAAAGGAGGAGGAGGGGGATGGGTAGGGTGGGAGAGGGAGGGAGGGGAGAGGAGGGGGATGGTGGGGAGAGGGGGGGAAGGAGGGAGGGGGAAGGAGGGAGAGGGAGGGGGGAAGGAGGGAGAGGGGGGGAAGGAGGAGGGGGGAGGGGGGAGGTGAAGGGGGTACGAGACCTCAGGGCATCACTGCAGGGCGCATGAAGTTGTTCGCTCCCAAGTTAGCCGAATCTAGTGAATCAAACATTCAAACCCGGGCGAGAGCATAACTGGAGTATGCCTCAGAAAAGAGTGAACTGAGAAAAAAGAACGTCAAACGGAGCAGAGAGGGACTCAAAAGTCCTGGTTTATGCTTCCACTTGGTCTCTGCGAACATCCCTCGATGATCTAGGTGTTCCAGCCAAGGAGCCTCCGGGGCGATACGGCTTCTGCTTCTTAGAGAGCCTCTTGTCTGGTGTAGAGTGAGGAGATCTTGAGGGTGATCTGTCACGGGGTGGATCCTGGAATTCTGCATACCAATCGGGTAAAGGGATTGGCTCCAATCCCAGAGCTTCACAGAAGTCAGGTAAATCATCTGGTTCGCGCAAAACGTGCTGGAATCCATTGAAATAGACTGTTAAGGCGAATGGGAACTTCCAAGTGTATTTCAAATCGCACTCCCTTAATTTCTCCAGCAGAGGGCGCAAAGCTCTTCTGTTTCGCAGGGTGATCTGCGAGAGATCCTGAAACAATAAGATGTGGGCCCCATTAAACACAATCTGTTCATTTCTCCTGGCCTTGCGCATAATCTCCTCCTTCAGAGTGAAACTCTGAAGGCAGCAAACAATGTCACGGGGAGGCGCAGAATCCGGGCCCTTAGGTCTAAGTGCCCTGTGTGCTCTTATGAATTCAATCTCTGTTTCTTCCTGCCATTCAAGCACGCTATTGAATACTCTCTGTAGGGCAGGGATGATTTGGGGGGGTTCCACAGACTCTGGGATCCCTCTCACACGGACATTGTTTCTCCTCCCCCTATTGTCCAAATCTTCCAAATGTCTGTTTATTTCAATAAAGTGGGGATTGTGGGATAGATTAATCTTCTCTAGCCGGCGAATCGCCTTGTCCCTGTGCTTCCCTGCAGACTCTGCCGCCACCATTTTCTCATTCAGGGACAACAGGTTTGATTTCAAATCCGTAATGGCGGCGGAGAACGTGGACTTGATGTCAGTCGCGATCACGGACATTGCTGTGAGCGTGACGGGCTGATCGGGGAGTGCTGAGCTCCTACCTGTGTCCTCAGGAGCAGACTGGGAGTCCTCGCTGTACTCCTCCTCGAGCTGGTCCGGCGCCATTTTAGATTTCCCCACGTTGTTGCTGCGGGTCCCTGTTTGAGCTTTAAACAGGTCCGGGATGTTCCGCGAGGTGGTGGCGGAGGACCCTCGCCTCGAGCGTGAGTTTGGGGTGTTGTACAGCCGCTTGCCCGGCATCTGAGGTCGTTGGGTCGGGTGGATTAGCAGGTGCAGGCTGCGTGTGTGCCGGAGCTCTCCTACTGTGTGACCATGTTCGTTGCGCGCCAAGCCATGCCCCTACACCGAGTCTTTGGTCCTTCAGACGATGATGGAACCTCAGGTGGATCGGATGCTCTGCAGACTCCCCAGCAGAACGGCAGCTCTCTGGAACAGGAACGCGAGACCCAGGCTCCAGGCCTAGCCCGCGCAACAGGTGAGTGCAGGAGATCCTCTTGCAAGGAGGACAGCGTTCTAAGAGAAAGACACGAGCCCCGCCCTTCTCTTTTAAAGTCCACCCCAGCAGTCCTTGCGCGGGGAATGGCACCCTGGGTGCCGCAAAGCATCCCGGGAAATGTAGTCCTGTGGGTAAAATTACACCCCGCTACACACACATATATATATATATATATATATATATATATATATATATATATATATATTTTTTTTTTTTAGCAGAGACCCTAGGGAATAAAATGTCAGTCATCACAAATTTATGTGACACAGTATTTGTGCAGCAATTTTTCAAATGTGTTTTTTTTTGGGAAAAAAACACTTTCATGAATTTAAAAAAACAGTAAATTTAGCCCAATTTATTTTTTTATTTTTTGTATACTGTGAAAGATGAGTAAACCAAGTGGTCCTCAGGTCAAAATCAAAAACAAAAAAGTGACGGATCTACTACTTTCGCCGCTTACCAGTTGTGTGAGGTAGTACAGCCACTATGCCTCTCACCTAGATATTGGTGTTGCTGCCGTAGCCATTCATACTGCACAACAAAAGGGGTAGGGGGACCTCAGATGAGGTGACCCCAGAACTAAAGCGGCTACTCTAGGCAGCAAAGAGGGGGCAGTACAAGAGGCTGTTAAAATTCAGCAAAGTTTATTACACTCAACAGTATTCACGATAAAGTTAAATCTCAGTAACCTGAGAGATAAAAACACATCTACATGGATTTACAATTTAACAGGTCTCACATAAAGGTCGTGGGGTGTGACACAATGACGACAGACATACAGACAATGTGGACATTTACAAACAGATAACAAGAAGGTCCGGACGCCAAGTGTCCATACACTCAGAGGTTGCCAGCTTGTAGCTGCAGACATCATTCAGATATCTCCACCTAAAGCCCAAGACGTCATATGACGTTCAGAGGTATGGAACTAGGACATAGGCAAGGAGTAAAAGATGAAGAAGCTGCATACTTAAAAAAAATTGAGTTTAATATCACTTCAACTAGTCATATATAAATGAATGAAATTCAACTTGAAATGTATTTTCAAGCAGTAAAATAGAGATGTGTCAATGGGTGCTTATATAAGCGTTGCTTTTAGCATTCTATATGACACAATGGTCTTCTCTCAGGCAGGTATTTGAAGAATATAACCTCTTTATAAATATTAAAAAACTTTTTACTTTAGTACTTGTACAAAAAAACAGTAGTGCCAGCGGGTTATTTCCATAGCAATAAACTTATGCAACTGTACTGTAATTATGTATGTTTTACACTTCTGATGTAGCATAAAAAAGATCGTAACACAATTAACTTGGAAACATTATCAGCAGAACATTCATTTTAATATGAATACTTTTTAAATTGGGGTCAGAAGTCATTTAGAAAATATATGAGAGGAATATAATAAAACAATTTAAGAA
Source organism: Rana muscosa (assembly GCA_029206835.1). Classification (NCBI taxonomy): domain Eukaryota; kingdom Metazoa; phylum Chordata; class Amphibia; order Anura; family Ranidae; genus Rana; species Rana muscosa. Next base: position 78,081,485 of record CM055127.1, read on the forward strand.
CACATATTTGCCGTCAAGGTAAGAAATGTTCACTCTTTGGATTAAGAAATTAGCAAAGTTCTAAAATTCACTCCACTTGGGTTTCCACTGTGTGCAACCAAGAGTTTGGATTGTTTTTGTTTCTGTAATTAATAAAATAAAATAAATAGTGTGTACACCCTGGGTATAATATAATTGAGCCTTCAGGTTCATAGTAATCTTAGAATGGGGAAGAGATTGCGTTCTTTTTTAAAGCTGTCTTTGAAAAAAGGGATAAAAAAAACTGAATTGGTTTGTGTAAATGTCCAAAATTATAAATTTTTAAATGTCATACCTGTGAATAGCTAGTGCCTATGATATACAACAGGGGTCTCAAAACTTTCTAAATAACGGATACGTTTATTGTCCTTCAGACTTTAGGAGGACTGGCCTGCGGCAAGTGGGAGTACAAAATGTCCAAAAATTGCATAGCACTTGTAGTCAGTAAGAGGAGGAATAGAGCCTAATCATGGTGTTATTTGGAGGAATAGTGTCCCATTGTTGGTGTCAGTGGGAAAAATAGTGCCCTGCCATATATAGGTGGGAGGAATTATGCCACATTATTGGTATCAGTGGGAGGAATAGTAACCCACTGTTGGTGTCAGTGGCCTTCCATGAAGGCACCTCATAGCTCAAGTCAATGAAAGGAATGGTGCATCATTGCTGGTGTCAGTGGCAGGAATAGACAGTGGGAAGAATAGTGCCCATTCATTTAAATATAAGTGAGGAATTATGCAACATCATCAGTGTCAGTGGGAGAAATAGTGCCCCATTGTTGGTGTCAGTCACCTGCTATGATAGTGCCTCATTGTTTAAATCAGTGAAAGGAATGGTGCCTCATTGTTGATGTCAGTGGGAGGAATAGTGCCTAGTATCAGTGGAATGAATAGTGAAAAATATTAGTGGGAGGAACAGTGCCCCAAAGTTTGCAGACCACTGATATAGATCTATGTTGACCAATTTAATTAATTCCTATAAATAATATTAATAAGGAGGGGAAATTGAATCAAAAGAATAGCAAATAAAGGGAGTGAAGTAAAGGGGTTTCTAAAAAGTGTGGTTCAGCCATGGCATCCACAAAAATAGTTTCCTAGAAAGGGTTATGCAGTGGTTCAAACATTTTGCATCAGGACTAGCAACTTCCTAGAGAAAAGTGCGTAAAAAAATAGTTGCGTGTCTTACCATCAACAGCACTGCAGAGTATATTGCTACAAAAATGTTGAGATGGTGTAAAAGCTATTTGTAAGCTTTCTGTATTTATAAAGATCCATTTTTTTTGGTATAACTTTCCTTTTCTGCAAAGCTGTTTTTGTTAAACTATGCTTCTTAAGAGATGCATATTACACTTTATTCTACGCCATGAGCAAAAAGGTCCTTCAAAGTTTCCGGGGAGTGATGAGACTGATTTACTGATTACTGATTAAAAGGAGTTAAAGTGATTGTGAAGGATCATTTTTAAAAATTATAACAAACATGTACTTACTTGCTCTGTGCAATGGACACTCTTGGACACAGCACTGGACCGAGATCTGCCTCATGTAAGTGTAGCGGGTATGTGAATTTAGGGGAGGCATCTGGGTGGTAGTGTAACCCAGATGCATTGATTGTTAGGGAATCTGAGACCCTTTTGTGGTTCTTGAAGGACTCTGGTGGTGTGAGGTTCCCTGCGGCCTGCAGGTGACGCTGTCGCCCTGGGCCGGAGCTGAACACTCCCCGCAAGACTGCATCCCTTTTTGTCCTTTCCTGGCGCTGGTACAGCGGGGCGGGGAACCTGCTGTGATGCAAAGGGAGAGGGGATAAAAGAGGCGGACGCCCTGACCTTGCGGTTCAGAGTTCGGAGTCGGAGGACGCGGCCGCATCCAGGCATTCTTCAGCCTGGGTGCTGGCGTTCCGGGCCCAGGTGCCCTTGACCTGGCTGGAGCGGTAGATGGAGTTCATCTCAGGCACCTTTAGCCTGGGGTGAGGTACTATGGTGGAAGCCTGGAGCTCAGTACCCTCGACTGAGTTCCGCGAGAGTGGAGGAATCCGAGGGGGCCCTAACTCCTTGGGTGCCCATGTCTGAGACGAGGAGGCCGGTGAGCGGAACTTCTCCGGAGAGTCCAGCGCAGCATTGCTGGTGACAGAGAGGCCTCCGGTAACTGTCTTGGACGGATGTCTTCCCCCTGATAGGGGCTACGTTAGCGAAGGTAATCCATGTTCTGTTCAATATAGTGAGTGGCAGTGACTATTCGCCATTGGTAACACCACAGTGGTTAGCTCTATCTAAAAGAATTGTGCCTTGGCCTACTCCCCACAAAGACTGAAGTATTATATGGGTCTCAATCTGTCTGTGCTGTATGACTATTTATTGAGAAGAATAAATACGAGTTGGACCTTTTCAGTGTGTGGAACTCTGGTTACTATGAGCAAAGGGAGTCAATCCGAGGAGAGGATTTGACTCTGGGACACACACACAAAACCCGATAGTTCTGGCTTTCACCTCCAGTCCCTCTGGAGGACATGGGCTGTGGTGTATCTCATCCCTCCCCCCAGTACTAACCCCTAGACGAGACAAACAAGCCGTGAATGAGAAGGGGTGAGGTCGCTACATAAGTATTTAGGGGGGTTGAGGGGAGCTGCACCTAAAAGGTTTTTTACCTGAATGCCGAGAATGAATTTAGGTAAAAAAAAACTTTAGCCTTTACAACCACTGTATGAACCTCCACTAATAAATTGTAGCTGTGTTCACTTCAAATATTCAATTATGTGCAGTAGAAATGAATAAATATGCATTTGTTTTTCACAGGGTTGGAAAACAAAAGTAATTCTTCATCCAGTTTATTAAGTGAAGATTCTCAACCATTATAGTAGATCAGACTCGTATTCCCCTTAAGATCTTTAACTCAAGGTTTTAGATTCCTCCCGGTGTCTAGCGACATTCCAGATGTAAGTATAAGAAACAAACTTTATTGTTAACCTTATGCCTGTCTTTTCCATGAACAATTACACCATTGTAGTCTCTCCAAAGTTTTCTTTCTGTTTCCTGTACTTTTCCACACTTTTTGAGTTTTTACAGAGGAAAGATTGCAGTGTAGTTTACCGTTCTATGAAAAAAGAGCAATCATATAAAAAGAAATATATGACTATGCTAGCAGAGATTTGAAATATCAAATGAAGCAATGAAGGATTAAACATTAATCACAGTGCCACATAACTTATATGATCCACAGAATTCACCTCTTGTTAAGGACAATGCAGAAACCAACTCTAAAAAACTTAAAGTAGAATATTTCTTGTAGGATAAAACTTGGGCAGTTCAAATCAGTCCACAAAGACCACAAGGAGCAGAGTGTCTGTACCGAGACATGGGGCTTGACACTCACAATACATATTCATATAATTCACACCGCCCAGAAGCTAAATCATTCATTATAGATGTGCAATAATGTGAACTGACTGCACTTATCACTCGTGCAGCTTTAGGAGGCTGAAAACTATGAAGGCGCCGATTTCTCAGGGTTTATGGACTGTGTTAAAGCTCTTCTGTCATTATCGCTGCAAATGTCATAAAATCTTATAGTTCTTCATTTGGAAAAGAAAATTTAAAAGTCATAAACTGTTGATACATTTATACTGCCAGACTAGCAGAGCGATTGACTTTGTTTCATCAAAATTGATCCAATTTGTGAGAAAGCTACTTTTATTTCAGCCATAAGGAACAGAAAATAGAAAAATAATCTTGTTTAAGTTTCTGAAGGAATAGAATGGTAAATTCAGGGTTATGTGACAAATAGATGGGGTCACTCCACCTAAAGGGGTAATTCATTTTTTGTTTTCTTATTTTTTTTTTTGCCATTCTACTTTTTTTTTGTATAGGGTTATAAAATACATTATTATTATAATTGTATTTTTATTTATTTTGTATCTCAAAAAAAGACAATATTACAGAATATAAACAGTCAAGAGTAACAAGGGTTACGATATTACATGAAAAATATCCACGTAAACAGAACACAAGAGTGAACTGCATATCACAAAAATAAAGGCATAAACACAAAAGCAAACTTAGTAAATACAGGTATGATGAGGGAGTTTTCATAGGGGTACCATTCAGTAAGAATTAACAAGGATGAGGCTAACAGGAGTGCTCAGGGGAAAGGAACCGAACACTTTCAGGTGTAGCGGTCGGCAGGGGTGTCCCATATTCCAAACAATCCCATGGTTCCCAAATCTTATTAAAGTGGAAGTAAACCCTCCTAACATTTTCAGGCAAGGAAGCTGCCATCTTGGCCTCTGTTTAATCTTCAACTGCCATGATACTGCACATGTGATCAGTTATGACACCAACCATTGGATGGTTTGACAGTTTGGTTGAGAGCACAACCAATGTGACAGTTGACATTCCCAGCATGCCGGGAATGTAACTGCTTTTTGAAACTGTTAAATCGATGGGTTTACTTCCGCTTTAAATTGAGAACAATTGTCTTGTACAATGGTGGTTAGATATTCCATTCTCCGTATGTCAGCTATAGGTTGGAGGAATCTGGAACACGGAGGGGGAGTGGTGGATAGCTAACACAGTGGAATAAGCCTTTTGGCAGCTAAAAGAAAGTATGAAATCAGCTGATTGCTATTTTTGGTAATACCTGAAAAGGGGAGGCACAGCAAGTAATGTAATGGATCCAGCGGAAGGGACAAACCAGTAACTGTCTGGATTAGTGTCATCACATCGAACCAGAAAGGCTGGATCATAGAACACTGCCAAAAAATATGAAACAATGAGCCCACTTCTCGTTCACATCGCCAACAATCTGCTGGGCATGAGGAATCATATTTGTGGATAACTTCAGGGGTCTTATACCAAAGCATGAGGACCTTAATGGACGTCTCTCTCTGCAACACACACTTGGAGGACTTGAAAGTAGAAGACCATATCCTATCCCACATCTGCGAGCTAATGAGCTTACCTAGCAATCCAGCCCATCTCCTCATATATAGATCGGTGACTTCAGTAGGAGGGGTTAACTCATGAAGGATGTGATGTATAGAGGATACCAAGTGTAATTGATGGAGGCCCTGAGCACATAGATATTCAAAAGTGGTGGGTTTATCCAGGGTCAGAAGTGGAGATTGAGAATTGAAGAAATGCCTAACTTGTAGATAGAAGTGAAACAGATGTGAAGGGATGTCAAATTTCTCTTGGAAAATGTCAAAAGTGTGGAGCCTGCGAGAGATTGGATGGACTAGGTTGCAAAGTTGAAATAGGGAGGCATTTACCCATGAAAGGATACGCCCTAAGGATAGGCTGTCTGGTATAGCCGGATTAAAAAGCACATTCATGAGAGGGAAGCAAGACGAGGTGAGGGAGAAATTTTTGAGACATTTACGCCAAATATTTAGAGTGAAGTTCATTGGGGCAGTACACTGGCGTCTGAAAATGGGGTCTGTGGGGGGCGCGGGTGAACAAATGAAGGAGCATGGGTGAATCGGTTATAGCACCCCCTTTTCAATATCAGACCAATGGCTCGGAGCCTGCAAACTCGACCAAGAGAAGAGACAATTGCCCGTAGGTGAGAGGCATAATAATATTTAATAATATCTTGAGTCCCCAGACCCCCCTTAGACCTCAGGGAGAAGACCACCAAACTCTCTATACGGTGGGCCCCTCCGTTCCAGATGAATTTTAGAAAACTCCTTTGGATGGCCTTGAGCTGGGCAAGAGGGATGGGAACAGTTAATGTCTCAAAATGATATAAAAGCCTGGGCAGGATGGACATTTTCAAAACATTAATCCTACCTAGGAGGGAGAGGGGGTATTTTGTCCAACTTTGTAGAAATTCTGAAATTTGTTAATATCTAAAATCGGAGGGGGGGGGGGTTAGCAGAGTAGAGAGAACAATAGGTAGGTGTGAGATGGACACCCAGGTATTTGAGGGAGGAGGAACACCATTTGTAAGGGTAGGACTCCATAAGCTTTGACAATAGAGATGGTGGTATGTGTATAGGTAGGGCCTGAGTTTTTGTTGTGTTGACCTTGTGACAGGCTCAGCCGGGACAGAGGCTTTTGGAGGGGACTGAATGCAAGCCTCTTGCCCTGCGACCATGGGCTCTGGCATTTGGGGGAACGGTGCTCTTTGTGAGCTGTATGCCTGGGGACCCTTGAGGTGGTGTTACTTTGGATTCAGGTCCATGTCCCCCCAAGACACACAGACTCTGGGAACCCTGTATATGCCATATTAGAAAGAGTGACTGATCCATAATGTTCGGACATATACTGTAAGGAGATGCCATGTCATCACCTCCAGCCACCTGTCTAATGCTTGCTTTAATGTGTTAATTAACTCTGCTATTGTGTGAAGGAGTCCTGTGTTTACACTTATGATAATGTGTATTGTATACCCGGTAAACTGGGAGACCTGAAGTCTACCCAAAAAGGTCATATCTTTGAATCACCTAGTCTGGGTGATTGATTAGTTACTGTAATTAGTTCATGTTAATTTGTTTTCTGGTTACCTCCTCTTTACCTGTATATAAGACTGTACTCTTGTTCTAATAAACACTCCATGTTCAGCAGACAGACAAGTATCATCTCATTGTGTGCTTGTGAGCAGCTGGAATATCTGATATCTATATCCAGACTGATAGGAAGTGGTATATGACGGAAGCACTCAAGCAGAGTGTGGGACGTTCCGTTACTATGGTGTCAGCAGTGGGATGCTTCCTGCAGTCTGGGACATTCAAACCTCCACCTGGATCCCAGATCAGGATAAGCAGACTTTGGTCACACCAGCGGAGATAAGGATCTGGCATCAGAGTTCCCGGGGCTGCTGAAAATCGTCCTTTCAGCATACACCAGGACTGTGTCTGCGGATGAATACCTGGAGCTCAGGCAGCTGATTCGGGTGGAGCTCTGGATTGGAGCCCTCCAGCTTGCTGGTATAAAACAGGGCAAGTGCTTTCCAACCCCAGAACAACAGTCCAGTGACCAACGGGCATTGCGGATGGCATTCCTGGGAGAGCGGCCCCAGGAGCAATGGGTAACTGAGTTGGACAGGCTGGTCCAGCAGGAGAATGAGCTGGACAATCGTTATCGGGTTCTGCAATGGCATGCAGAGCAGGGATATTTAGGAGAGACAACAGAATGCTCTCCGGAGGGATATGACTTTGGCGGCCCTGGATTGCTGTGGGAGAGCCTTACAGATTGGTGTTTGGCGATGAAGGGGAACCTACCCTTGATGACCTGCGAGAATACAGAGAGGCTATGCTTGGTCTTGCAGGGGTCTCAGAGCTTAAACCTGATCTAGACTATTTGTTAAGAAAGGAACAGCATCTGGAAAGGGCATACAGGAAACTGCTAGAATGCGTTCAGCAGCATGCCAGAGAATTGTTAGTGGAAACTCCAGAGATTGACGTCTCCAAAGCTGAAGTGCTAACAACAGGGCAGAGCTCTGCTAACCTCTGCCCAGCACTGATAGCATCTTCTGGGTTCCACGGACAGGAGATGGTGAACCTCTATCCCCAGACATCAGTTGCAGAGACAGGGGATTTGATAGACTTTTCTGCTGAGGAAGAACAACCTGATGAGCCTCCAGCAGAAGAGCTGGTATCAGGGCCAAACTTCACTGTGCTCTGCCCAGCACCAAAAGCAGTATCTGTGGAGTTGCAACGAACTTCCCCAGCTGAAGCGCTGGTCACCGGACAGAGGGTCCAAGACCTCTGCCCCACACCTGTGGCAGTTCCGGAGGCTCAGGGTGAGAAGGTGGCGATCACTTCCCAGCAGCAGATACAGGGGGGAAGGGAGAGGAGGTGTTCGTCGTCCCTCCCCAACAGTCGGCCAGGGTGGAGAACGCAGTCTTTCCTCCCCAGCAAAGATCTGTGCACCTGGGAGACAGTACCATAGACATATCGACCCAGCAGCCAGATGAGGGAATGGAAAAGGAAGCAGCCAGCTCACCTCTCCAATGGCAGCTACACAGTTTGGGAGTGGAGGAATCCAGCCTCCTTCCTCAACGGTTAGCCGAAACGGATGATGTGGAGTCCCCAGCAGAAGTTCTGGCAACAGAGCAGAGTGCTACCAAATTCCCAGCACCTACAGTGTCTCTACAGCTTCAGGAATCTGGGGCGATCGACCCCTCTGCCCAGCAGCAGACCGAGCCCCGGAATGTTAAAAATCACCCAGCTGAAGCGCTGGCAGCCGGACAGAGAGTAATTGACCTCTGCCCCACACCTACTGGTGTCAACTACTCCTTGCAGCCAAGATTGGAGATTATGTGGACTGACTATGTAAGTTCACTTGGCCCGACTAACACATGTCCAGATCAGGTGGAGGTCTGGGACCTTGTTAGTCGACTTTGGATGGGGGAGAAATGTGACAGACTCAGCCGGGACAGAGGCTTTTGCAGGGGACTGAATGCAAGCCTCTTGCCCTGTGACCATGGGCCCTGGCATTTTGGGGAGTGGTGCTCTTTGTGAGCTGTATGCCTGGGGACCCTTGAGGTGGTGTTACTTTGGATTCAGGTCCATGTCCCCCCAAGACACACAGACTCTGGGAACCCTGTATATGCCATATTAGAAAGAGTGACTGATCCATAATGTTGGGATCCATGGATTTTTGGGGGAACCCCACGCCATTTTTTTAAAATGTCGCAGAGTTCCCCTTAATATCCATACCAGACCTGAAGGGCCTGATATGGAATTTGGGGGGACCCCATGCTTTTTTTTTGGGGTTCGGGGTTCCCCCTAAATATTCATACCAGACCCAAAGGGCCTGGTAATGGACTGGGGGGGACCCCTGCCATTTTTTCAATGACTTGGATCTGTATTGCCGGGACCCGACAATTCATATATAGCCGCGAGTAGTTTTAAATTACTTTTTTTCCTTTAGAAATGACATTTTGTGCAAGGACAGTTCTAAGCACGGGAAACATGCACTACTTTACAGGCATACTATACACCCCCCCCCAGGTATGAAATTTAAAGGAATATTTTACTTTTATTGTTTTACCTTAAGCATTATTAAAATCACTGCTCCTGAAAAAACTGCAGTTTTTAAAACTTTTTTTTGCATTGATACATGTCCCCTGGGGCAGGACCCAGGTCCCCAAACACTTTTTATGACAATAACTTGCATATTAACCTTTAAAATGAACACTTTTGATTTCTCCCATAGACTTTTAACGGTGTCCCACACCACAGTTTGCCTATCTCTAGTGGGGGACATGACCAGGTTGAAGTCTCCCCCCACTATGAAGGGCTGAGATCGATAATGAGAAGAATCAAATACCTTGTTGAGGAAATCAATCTGCCCAGAATTGGGGGCATAAATGTTAACCAGGGTAAAATATGAGGTCATGTAGCCACACTCCAATATCAGAAACCTCCCATGAGGGTCAGCGTGTACACTGTTGACCCTAATGGGACAAGATTTTTTAATTAGAACTGCCACTCCAGCCTTGCCTGTTGAGTCAGAGGCAAGGTAGGAGGTAGGAAATTTTTTTGAGGCAAACTTCAATGAGCCACCGGCCCGAAAATGCATCTCCTGGAGCATGACCACATACGCCCCTGAGGACCTAAACTCCTTCAGAGCCAACCAGCGCTTCTGAATGGAGTTCAGACCCTTAACATTGTAAGACATAATCCTCAGCGCCATGTATAAACATCTATGAAATTAGCTCTCATAGGCACACAAGACAATGGAAAAAACCTAGCATAATAGGCATGAAAATAAACATAAGAATGGACATTAGCAAAATAAAAGGGACAAGCCCATCGATGCCTGAGAAAAAAACAAATAAACCTCATAAGAAAAATAAAAAGGGATTTGGGGAAATAAGAAGAAAATAAAAATGCAAGACCTTATCCTACAGAGCTGGCATATGGGCATGGACTTAAAAAAACTAAAACATGTGAGCCAAAAAAAAAGAAAAAACTGTATTTGAAAACCTAAGATACCTCCGTATCTCCGGGGGCATTGAGCAGTGTCAGAGGCCATGAAGGGACACATGTGGACCTCCAGCAGGGAACTCTGAAGAGAGAAGGGGAACCGACCGTCCTCCTTAAGAACTTGGCAGTAGCTCCTATAGCGGGTATTTGAATTTAGGGGAGGCATCTGGGTGGTTGTGTAACCCAGATGTACTGATTGTTGGGGAATTTGGGACCGTTTGTATTTCATGGAGGACTCTGGTGGTGTGAGGTTCCCTTCGGCCTGTGGGTGGCGCTGTTGCATTGGGCGGGGGTTGAACCCTCACTGCAGTACTGTGCCCTTTTTGTCCTCTTCCGGCGGTTGTACAGCGGGGCAAGGAACCTGCTGTGATGCTGGGGAGAGGAGATAAAAGGGGGCGGACGCCCTGAACACGGGGTTCGGAGTAGGAGGTCAGAGTCGCACCCAGGCACCTTCAGCCTGGGTGCCGGCGTTCCGGAGTTCCGGGCCCAGGTGCCCTTGACCTGGCCGGAGCGGGAGATGGAGTCCATTCCAGGCACCTTTAGCCTGGGGTGAGGTACTATTGAGGAGGCCTGGGGCCCAGTACCTTTGACTGGGTCCCGCAAGGGCGGAGGAATCCGAGGGGGCCCTAAAGCCTTGGGTGCCCGAGTCTGAGACGAGGAGGCCAGTGAGCAGAACTTCTTCGGATATTCCGGTGTAGCATTCGCCGGTGACGGAGGGGCCTCTGGTAACTCTCTTGGACGGATGTCTTCCCTCTGACAGGAGCTGCGCTTAGCGAAGGTAATTCACTTTCTGTTCTACACAGTCGGTGGCAGCGGCTGTGCGCCTGAACCGTTGGTGACACCAAAATGGTTAGTTCTATCTAGGGATTGTGCCTCGACCTACTCCGCACCTATACTGAACTGTTCTTAGGGTCACAACCTGTCTGTGCTAAATGACGATTTATTGCTATTGGAGAATAAATACGAGTTGGACCTTTTTCAGTGGTGTGGAACTCCAGTTACTGGGAGCAGAGGGGGTCATTTACAGAAAAGACTTGGCTCTGGGTTATGCACATGACCCGATGGTAAAATAGGTTCTGGCCTTCACCTCTAGCCAAAAGAGGACATGGGCCATGGTGTATTGCATCCCTCCTCCCATACTCCCCCCCTAGACAAGACAACAAGCCGAGAAGAAGAAGGGGTGAGAGGGGTGAGGTCGCTACACATGGGGGCATCGTCTGGGATGTGTGTTATATATATGGAGCTAAAAATGTCCGAATTTGAACTTTGCTGCCCGGAGGAGTTCCGAGTAGGTCGGCCATATTGGCCAGCGTGGCACACCATAGCTGCGCAGTTTGTGGGCAGGGAGAAGAGAAAGCCCACGAACAAGTGCAGAGGATGGGAGGAGTCTGGCCATGTGTAAGGACACACGTGGAGATTCCGGCGCGAATTGGTCAGTGCGCAATGGAGCAGCAGACAGTCGGGATGACCTCAAGTACCCCGTGGATTCCTGTTCCTTCTACCACAAAAATTACTTCTTTTGCTGCTCCAATCACGGACACAGGAGTAAGGTTAAGGCCCCGAGGATGTTTGGCTCTGTACACATGCAGAGACATAGAGGCCCTCGGTGTGATCTGTCCCGGCTGTTTGGGACTGGTGGTCCACTTGAAGCCGTTCGGGCGATGTGAGGCCTGCAAGGAATTCCTTTTTGAGGTGGAGCCATCCACAGAAAGGCCTCGCGCCTTCCACCTCAACTGCCTCACAGGTACTGCCACTCCGGAGGGAGAGATCAAAGCCTATGCAGACATTCCTGCGCGCACTGACCGGGGCGAGGAGAAGGCCTCCGAGGAGAAGGGGAAAAAGAAATCCGAGGATGCTGCCTCGGTCAACACAAGCTCCCTGCTCCCACCGCCGAAGAGGAAAGTTGGCCTAGTAAGGGCATCCTGTGGTCATGGAAGAGCTTCGCCCCATTGTTTGCCTGGCCTGGATGGATCCGGAGGGAAGAGCCCTGGACATCTCTGTTCTACTAAAGGCCCAGGTGAGCCAGCGGTTGGGACTGTGTGTGCGGTTGGAGGTGTCGGCAGCCCACAGTCGGTGGGGGCCGTTCAGGGGAGTGATTCCGTGTCTACTGGGAATTACCTGCCCGCGGAGTTTTATGACACCTCCGACCTAGAGTCATTATCTGATGCTGGTGATGACGGGGAAATAGATGATCTTTTTCACCGGAAAGGTTGGGACAAAATGCCGCTACCCTCGTCCCGTGCAACAAGGGACCCACCCATGTCCATTGGGGATGGTACACTCCGGGTTGAGGCCCCGGAGCCTGGTCCTCTGTCTGCCTTTCCACCCCCTGAATCATCTGATGTTTCACCGGCTCCTGTTGCGGGAGTGCAACGCAAATCACTGCGGGCTCCTAAGCCCAAGTCTATGGAGGTAGTGAAAGTACCTCGTCACCCTGAATCCATCGTCCTGCCTGGAGAAGGAGATCGTGCCACAATGCCACCTTTGGCCCGGCTACAGTGACTCTTTTGCCAGAAGGTTGCCTGTGAATATGGGTGGGAATACCCGTATTTACCCCGAGACTTGCTCTATGAGGTGGAGGTCTTGCGGCAGCGGTGGTACGATGAGTTTGTCTGGACAAAACTTAGGGTACCTCACGCTCGCAGATACCTCTCGTGTTCACCTACAGTTTCCAGGAAATTCAGAGACTGTAAGGCAGAGTGGATGTTGGGTCGGCACATCCATGCGGACAGGGTGCTTATCTGTCGCAAGGACGGAGAGAATGTAGAATATAATGTGGCGACCTTTGACAAGCACTTAAAGCCTCTGTTCCTGCCGCACCCAAAGTTCTATCTCTAGGAGGAAAAGACTCCTTTTTGTTTTTTTTCATTGCTGGACTTTCCGGAGTGCCTTTGCCGGAACCCAGGGACTGTGCCCTAGTTTTTGGGTGTTTTACTCTTTGGAGAAATGGGAGCTGTTACTGTTATTTGTTCTCCCTCCTTCGCCTCTCACCGCAAAAGATTACAGTGACTCTGGGGTATAGTCAGCATAGGGCCACAGCACAGAGAACTAAAGTTTCATCTGGATTTTTGACCAAGTGTCTTTACCGTGGCACTGTCACCAGGTGGCAGTGTTGCGCAACAATTGTTTTATTTTATTTTATTTACACTTGCACCATACTCATTGGAGTGAATGGGTTTCTTTTCGGATAGACCCATTCAATCCAAAGGAAACACATTGTGATAGGGTGTTTTTCTGTTTTTTTTCCCCTCTGCAGGAGAATCATCTATCAAGGCTGCTGAGAATGGGGTGGTCCTTAGATAGAAAAAAGGGGGGGAATGTCAATGTGTAAAATGCCTAAAGTATTTAAAAAAAAAAAAGTTCATTGTTTTATATTCCTGTTTCCCTTTCCCATTTTAGGTCCTGGCACAATTCATGGTTAAGTTGTAGGGTTTGGTTCTACGTGTATTTTGGTCTCTGGGTTGAACTTATGTTACCACTCTTTGGGAGACATGGGTTTGCACCAGACACTGGGGACCAGTGTCAAATCACCAGGGGGAGAGTGTAGCGGGTATTTGAATTTAGGGGAGGCATCTGGGTGGTAGTGTAACCCAGATATACTGATTGTTGGGGAATTTGGGACCGTTTGTATTTCACGGAGGACTCTGGTGGTGTGAGGTTCCCTTCGGCCTGTGGGTGGCGCTGTCGCATTGGGCCGGGGTTGAACCCTCACTGCAGTACTGTGCCCTTTTTGTCCTCTTCCGGCGGTTGTACAGTGGGGCGGGGAACCTGCTGTGATGCTGGGGAGAGGAGATTAAAGGGGGCGGACGCCCTGAACACGGGTTTCAGAGTTGGAGGTCAGAGTCGCACCCAGGCACCTTCAGCCTGGGTGCTGGCGTTCCGGAGTTCCGGGCCCAGGTGCCCTTGACCTGGCCGGAGCAGGAGATGGAGTCCATTCCAGGCACCTTTAGCCTGGGGTGAGGTACTATTGAGGAGGCCTGGGGCCCAGTACCTTCGACTGGGTCCCGCAAGGGCGGAGGAATCCGAGGGGGCCCTAAAGCCTTGGGTGCCCGAGTCTGAGACGAGGAGGCCAGTGAGCAGAACTTCTCCGGATAGTCCGGTGCAGCATTCGCCGGTGACGGAGGGGCCTCTGGTAACTCTCTTGGATGGATGTCTTCCCTCTGACAGGGGCTGCGCTTAGCGAAGGTAATTCACTTTCTGTTCTACACAGTCGGTGGCAGCGGCTGTGCGCCATAACCGTTGGTGACACCAAAATGGTTAGTTCTATCTAGGGATTTTGCCTCGACCTACTCCCCACCTATACTGAACTGTTCTTAGGGTCACAACCTGTCTGTGCTAAATGACGATTTATTGCTATTGGAGAATAAATACGAGTTGGACCTTTTTCAGTGGTGTGGAACTCCAGTTACTGGGAGCAGAGGGGGTCATTCACAGAAAAGACTTGGCTCTGGGTTATGCACATGACCCGAAGGTAAAAGAGGTTCTGACCTTCACCTCTAGCCAAAATAGGACATGGGCAGTGGTGTATCGCATCCCTCCTCCCATACTCCCCCCCTAGACAAGACAACAAGCCGAGAAGAAGAAGGGGTGAGAGGGGTGAGGTCGCTACACTGCTAAAAAAAGAATAGCAAAATAAAATAAAATAACAAAACGTCAAACAGTATTAACCAATGGGGATGGGAAAAATAGTTACCCCTGAAAAATTTCAGGGTAGCTCAAAAAACCTTTAGTCCAGTTCACAGCACTGTGATTCCCTTGAGACTAGGGAGGGAAAAGAAGGATGACATCCAAGATGATCCGGTCAGCCAGATCAGGGAGGTTGCTTGGCAAACCTCCAGCATTGGGGTGTGGAGAAGTGCTTCCTCGAGTTGCCCCTCACTGGGGCCCAGACCTCGGTTGGAAATAGTAGGTGCCGGGTGGGTTTGCGCAGGAGGGGGTGTTAGATCATCTTCAGGCAAAGGAGGCAGATTTAGAGCTTTAACAAAGGCCTCACCCTCCTGAAAATCACGAAGGCAGTGTTGGGTGCCATCTTATGACACAATATCTGTAGCTTAGCTTGCTTGTAGGTGATCTGGGATTTGTTGCGTGTGGCCAGGGTCAAGGCCTCCTTGCTATCATAAAAGTGAAACCGTACAATGACGTCTGAGGCTTTGGGCCTAGTGAGCGGTGGGCCCTATCCAGGCGACAATCCACATCCACCACCAGTGTATTGAAAAGCCCCAGGAGGTATGGGTGAAGGGCAGAGTCACCCACTGTCTCAGGGATACCACGGAAGCGTAGGTTCTGGCGTATCTCCCTGTTCTCTAAATCCTCCTGCTGCATCTCTAACCTGGGAGACTGAGTGCCTGAGGTTGTAATTCTCCTCCTCTATTGCCTGCACATAGTTCGCCATCTCATCAAATTTATGTTCAAGAGCATCGGTACGCTCCCCAATCTGGGTGATTTCCCCCCTCAATTCAGCTGAGATCTTGCTCACCTCTGCCGCAATGTTCCGCATGATTTGCTGGAGCAGAAGCTGTAGCTTAGTGTCTAATTTAGCATCCAGAAAGTCTGGGGTTAGTACAGCTTGTGAGGGGGAAGGTGCCGGGCCAGATACCTGGGTAGTGGCAGACGGGATGTTACCAGCTTCCTCCTTGCCTAGTAATGGATCCATTGCGGCAAAGGGATCAGCGAGGGAATTCAAGGCCGAGGACTGAGGCCTAGTGATGTAGCGGTCCATGGCCGTTCCCTCACGCGGCCCAAATAAGGAATTGTAGTTACGCTGCTGCTGGCCAACCTTTCCCATGGGGTGCCCACAGGTCAGAGATATCGAACAGGCTTACCCCCGGTGCTGTAGTAGGCTATCGTAGCATCACGGAGGTCTCGGAGAGTCAGCGGTGCCCAGAGCTCACTCAGAACACGTCCACCATGCTAGAAGCCGCGAATGCGCCGTTATAAAATACATTAAAGAGTCACAAACCCGCAGAACTAATATTAGAAGGTTCTGGAATCTTAAGGCACCTGGTAATTCTCAGGCACTGAGAATAAGTTATCTGAACCTAGATTTCTGGATCTGAATGCCTGTTGTGGCCATTAAATAGAGTTTCCACTCTACCTGTTTGATTTTTTACATGTTATTTTATGGAGAAGGAGGTGCTATAGCATGCAAAGGTGAGTGGGAACAGCCAAAACTCCCCTGTGAACAGGAACAGCATAGAAAATTATGGTAGAGACATCTCACTGTTGGTATAAAAATAAATGCATGCCATATGCCTAAAGTGTATCTAATCCCAAGAACATATACTCTAGTGTTAATTTTTGGATTAAAAGTTGCCTGTTGTTTCCCACAAAAATGCCTAAACACCTTGTATGATCACATATACAATATTTTTCTGTCTTTTCTGGTGAAATAATACACTCTAATATTCATCCCCTCATTAAAATCGGCCTGTTGTCTCTCTTTTTATGAAAATATTCCCTAATAAAAGTGCTAATTTTACATTCTTGATTAAAATCTACCTGATATTTTCCACTAAAACTGTGTCCCACAAAAGGTGCTTACATACTGTGCATGAAGTCTTTACAATATTTCTGACTGATATCTCTAAAATAATACACTCAATTTTTTATTTCAGGCGGACATAGTGTGCATGAAGTCTGTACACTGTTTCTGGTGTTTTACTAAAAAAAATCTGCCCTGTCTTTCCCTCTTCAATTGAAGCCTGGTAATACTGCTTACATAATACGCAGAAAGGCTGTGCAATATTTCTGGCTATTGTCTCAGAAATAATACACTCTAATTTAAATTTCCTGATCAAACTGCATCATCTCTCCCTCTCACATTGCAGCCCAAACACAAAGCTTACATGCACTCTGGTCACTGTAAATATACCGTATTTTCCGGCGTATAAGACAACCTTTTGTACTTAAAAATATCCCCCAAAAGTCGGGGGTCGTCTTATACGCCGGTACCTGTATGCAGAGTCAGTCAGACTGCGGCCGTCCATTGTTCAAAAGCCGCGCCTCCTCCTCGTCCTGTTCCGTAATAGGCGGATCACTCCGCATATCACGGAGATCCTCTCATCCTCGGCCTCGGACGAGAGGACCTCCGTTATGGGCAGAACACCGAACACAGGCTCTGCTGGGAAACTGAGTGTTCCGCCTATCATGGAACAGGACAAGGAGGAGGTGCGGCTTTTGAACAATGGACGCCCAAAGTCTGACTCTGCATACAGAGATAAGGTATGGAGATCTGGAGATCGGCACAGTGAGGTAGGCAATGAGCACAGTGAGGTATGCAATGAGCACAGTGAGGTATTCAATGAGCACAGTGAGGTATGAAATGGGCACAGTGAGGTATGCAATGGGCACAGTGAGGTATGCAATGGGCACAGTGAGGTATGCAATGGGCACAGTGAGGTGTGTCGGAAGGGGGTCATCTTATACCGCGAGTATATCCCAAAACCAACCTTTTAGCTGGAAAATTAGGGGGTCATCTTATACGCCCAGTTGTCTTATACACCAGCAAATATGGTATGTTGTGGACATTAAATGTGGTACTGCAAAAAAAAGAAGATCACATGCTGTTTTGCCACTGGCCGTTTAATATGAAGCTGAAGGCTTTGCTACAGCTTTTAGATTTGTTGTGTTGGCTACTTCCACTAATCAATTCAGGCCTATTACAACTGGATAAAAAATCAGGTGTCACAGCCAAAACTACCTAAAAATACTTTTTTCAAGTTTAAATGATTCAAGTATGTGATGCCAGAATACAGTGTCAAGGATGTTGTCTTAAAGGTTTCTTTTAAGCATATAATAGAAAGGAATGGTGTTTTTTTCCATGTTGCTTTCAAAATCATATCCTATTAGACTTGAATATGGCCATAACTGATTTTGAAGAATTGTCAGTCATCAGCATACATAATAAAGACAGGCACAATAATAAGGATACAATATGAAGCGCTACAGGAATATCCATGGATGCAGTCACTTCCTAAGTGTCCTCAAGTTATGAAAACATAGTCACCTCTTCCATGAATAATGTGGTAATAGGTGTGGGGTGTGTGGCGCTACCCTTATGCTCTGGGAACTAGTTGGATTTCCTCTGCGGATATAACTGATAAACCCCTATGGGGTATAGTGCAGGACTATGTATTATTTGTGCTAGTAATCCTAATTTCTATATATTATCTATGAGTGTAATCCTCAACTCCTGTGTGTGTGAAGAAAATCCTATCCCTCTGACAGTTGTGCTATTATGTAAATAATAAATGATAAAATAAATAAATAAATGTTACCCTTAGTGTTGTGTCTAATATCTGTGCGGGTATGTTTCACTTCATATTGGATGCCAATTCCAAATTCCAAACAAACTCCTGGTGAATTCAGTATTACAAACCATCAAAAAACAATATTACAAAAAACGAAATTGCAAAATGACTTCCTTGCCGTATAAGTCCCTGTATCTTATTCCATACAGTTCACACCTTAATGTGTTGTGTATATTCAATATATCCTGTGCCTAAAAGCTGGTAATGCCCAATTTCCGTTATAGTCCTTGGTCACTGCCCCAGGTGGGAGCTGCTACACATCCAGTTAATTCCCTTGTAGGTTAAACCATTATCTGAACCAATGAAATGTGTTCACAATGGTCATATAATGGTCAGCCACTTTAGTGGTGAGGATTAATTTCCTTGTAATTCCTCAATACAAATGGTTAATCAGAAAAAAAAAAATACTGACAGATGTGTACATATATAGTATAGCCAAATAAAGTTCATGTGGCTACAGCAAGTTCATGTGTTAACATGAATTAATTCAAGTATTCTTCATGCATTTTTTCTCAGTGACTTTGGTGGTTATATACTGCCAATGGAGATCCTCCAGCTTGCAGGTAAAGAGGTGACTTTTGGTGCTTCCCCCTCATATGGGTCCCCACTCACCAGATTGACGCACCCCTGCAGGGGTCACAGGCTCATCGGGTATCCCCAGCAATTTATTCTCCACTCCGTAGGCTTTTCCACACTCTGCTCTCTCCTCCTCCACCAATCAGATCCTCAGAAATGAACCACAGAACAGAACTCCCATAGCGTAAAATCGCTTATTTATTTGTAAAAAATTTTAAAAATTCCAAACATATATAAAAAATAAATGTAATAATAAGGCCTGCAGACCTTCCTAGATTCACTGCCTTCTGGTTGTAGTTACCGCCTGGTGCCTAATGAATCCACACCGCAAACCGTATGCCAATGTCAGACAAGTCCCATGGAAGTCACGCCAGCCTGCTGTGTCAGCCTCAGCTTCAGCGTGCGTTCCACCGCTCGAACCTCGCTAACCGGACGTGACGTGGACGTGTCTGGATGGTCAGTTAACGCGTTTCGACGAATGGTTGTTCTCAAAGGCCTTTGCGGTGTGGATTCATTAGGCACCAGGCGGTAACTACAACCAGAAGGCAGTGAATCTAGGAAGGTCTGCAGGCCTTATTTTTACATTTATTTTTTATATATGTTTTGGAATTTTTACTATTTTTTACAACTAAATAAGTGATTTTACGCTATGGGAGTTCTGTTCTGTGGTTCATTTCTGAGGATCTGATTGGTGGAGGAGGAGAGAGCAGAGTGTGGAAAAGCCTACGGAGTGGAGAATAAATTGCTGGGGATACCCGATGAGCCTGTGACCCCTGCAGGGGTGCGTCAATCTGGTGAGTGGGGACCCATATGAGGGGGGAGCACCAAAAGTCACCTCTTTACCTGCAAGCTGGAGGATCTCCATTGGCAGTATATAACCACCAAAGTCACTGAGAAAAAACGCATGAAGAATACTTGAATTAATTTATGTTAACACATGAACTTGCTGTAGCCACATGAACTTTATTTGGCTATACTATATATGTACACATCTGTCAGTATTTTTATTTTTTTTATTTTTTCTGATTAACCATTTGTATTGAGGAATTACAAGGACATTAATCCTCACCACTAAAGTGGCTGACCATTATATGACCATTGTGAACACATTTCATTGGTTCAGATAATGGTTTAACCTACAAGGGAATTAACTGGATGTGTAGCAGCTCCCACCTGGGGCAGTGATCAAGGACTATAACGGAAATTGGGCATTACCAGCTTTTAGGCACAGGATATATTGAATATACACAACACATTAAGGTGTGAACTATATGGAATAAGATACAGGGACTTATACGGCAAGGAAGTCATTTTGCAATTTAGTTTTTTGTAATATTGTTTTTTGATGGTTTGTAATACTGAATTCACCAGGAGTTTGTTTGGAATTTGGAATTGGCATCCAATATGAAGTGAAACATACCCGCACAGATATTAGACACAACACTAAGGGTAACATTTATTTATTTATTTTATCATTTATTATTTATATAATAGCACAACTGTCAGAGGGATAGGATTTTCTTCACACACACAGGAGTTGAGGATTACACTCATAGATAATATATAGAAATTAGGATTACTAGCACAAATAATACATAGTCCTGCACTATACCCCATAGGGGTTTATCAGTTATATCCGCAGAGGAAATCCAACTAGTTCCCAGAGCATAAGGGTAGCGCCACACACCCCACACCTATTACCACATTACCTAGTAATTTGCCTTTGACAAATTACTTATCGGGGGGCAGCAGCCCAAATATAGTCCACATTACGCGAAACATCACCACCAGTCTATCTTCCATGAATAAGACCACATTTTTCCATCTTTTTTTTAGTTGTTGCAAAAACCAACCACAAGTGACAAAAGTATAGCCGAATGTTTCTTGCCTAAAAGTGGACATAAATGGAATGGACATAAATTGACTGCATCCATTTACATCTGTTCAGATCTGTCTAAATAGGAAAATAAAATAGGAATAGGATAGGAAATAAACTATTCAGTCATAGGGAGTGTAAAAGGACACAGGGCCACACAATGAGAATGGAGAAGAAGCGGTTTAAGCTTAAAGTGGAGCTCCGCCATAAAAAAATATTAAAAGCCAGCAGCTACAAATACTGCAGCTGCTGACTTTTAATAAATGGACACTTACCTGTTCTGGAGTCCAGCGACGTCGGCAGCAGAAGACGAGCAATGGCTCGTCTCTCGGCTGCCCCCACCGTCATCATCAGTGAGGGAATCAGGAAGTGAAGCGTTGCGACTTCACTGCCCGGTTCCCTACTGCGCAGCGCCGTCCTCACAGGTCCCTGCTGTGTTTCCCAGAACACAACTGGGGGGGAAGTGGTGCAATGCCTGCAGTTTCCCGCAGAGTCTATGCCCAGAAGTGGATGCAAATACCTGTCTTAGATAGGTATCTGCACCCCCTTCCCCCCTGAAAGGTGCCAATTGTGGCACCGGAGGGGGGGAGGAATCCAATGAGCGGAAGTTCCACTTTAGGGTGGAGCTCCGATTTAAACTGTGTAGGGGGTTCTTCACTGTTAGGGCAATAAGGATATGGAACTCTCTCCCACAAGTGGTGGTGACTGCAGGGAGTATGGATATCTTTAAAAGACTTTTAGATGTACATCTTAAAGGACACAACATACAGGGATATGGAAAAGCATTATAGACATTGATACACATGCACCCACACAGTTTGAACTGAATGGACTATTGTCTTTTTTCAGCCTTACCTACTATGTAACAATGTAACTAAATTGAACGGACACAGATGTAGGTGGATGTAAATAGATGATCACCCATTTACAAATGTCCACCTATAGACATACATTGTGGTTCAGACTTAACACCTGTAGCTTATGCTACAGAAATTTTAAGTTCCCTTCTTTTTCAACCTCTCTCCCAGCCTGTTGAGAAATGGTGGATTTTTTTTGAGGGGTGGAGTACCTTTTTTGGTAGTACCTGCTCCTGCTTCCTTGTTCCTTGTTCCTCACCTAGGTGAGGTGAAGATGACATCACTTCGGACTGCACCTACTGGTAGTCCAAAAGGTCTGTTTAATGTCGCTGTAAGGGACTGATGGAAATATAAATGTATAGAACAAAGTGTTGATATTCTGATTTTAGCGCAGTAGTCATTTATATGGCATTAAAGAAAATCATGAAATAAATACATAAATTAGTATACTGTCATTGCTGACCTTTTCTTGTAACAAATTTTAATTACCTGGTAATGAAGATATCACCTTTGCTTCAAAACAATCTGAAACACTGACTTGGAGCAAAAAAAGAGATAAGGAATTTTGTCTGAGTTTTCATTTGCAGTATACAGTACTGGATATTTGTAGCATACAGGCTATACACAGGCAGGAAACCAATGGTCAGGAAACAATAGCCATAGCAGCCCACAAGGCTGCTATAAGGTCTGGTGATATAAAAGGTTCAGATTAGAGGCTTGGTTAAGGCATTTTAAAGTGCCACTAAAGTCACATAAAACAAAATGTGTAAAGTATCACTAAAGGCAGCCTTTAGCAAGCAGCACTTATCTTGTATTAATACATCCATCAGGTGATTTTTATACTAAGTGATGTCACAGATGCTACAGCTTGTAATGTCTTATGACATTTTCTAACCCCTAAGTTTAGTATAACTAAAGCAAACTTTTTTTTTTTGCTTGGACAGAGTGGACATGGCTTACATCTGTTGTCTGGTTTGTTACGCTACTTCTACCTCCGTTAGGGAGATTCACCCTCTCTATTTGTCCTGTTTACTGTTATCATTAAAAGTGAAGGTAAAATAAAAAATAAAAAATTGGGTTGCCTTAGAACAGTAATAAGGGGGAAATCTTCCAATAGGGACATTAGTTCCAGTGACATGGGGGGCCGCAATGGATTCCCTTATTTGCAAAGATTTCCACTCTCTTTCTGTTTTGGTTATGGGACAGAAGTGAAGGTAACTCTCCCAATGAGATACAAATGGCAAAACCCTCCCTTACTCTATCCAAAAAAGAAAAAGAAAAAAGTTCTGCCTATATTTCTACTTTAAATATAAGTAGAATGTACCTTCTATAGCTGTCTTTCTTTGTTTTATTTACAGGCATACCACGCTTTACAGACACTCAATTTACGTACATTCGCGAGTACGGACGTACCCGCGAATGTACGTAAAGTGTCTCACAAGTACAAACATTCCCGCGCCGTGCAGCAGCAGTAGAAGGAACTGAAGCTCTGAGCACGTAGCCTCCAGTGTTCCAGTGTGCTCTTCCTGTGTGTATCCTGGCCGCCTCCCGACCTCCAGTGACATCACATTCGCACAGTGGTTTTTCCGGCTACCCTGTCAGCCAAAGAATGCCATCCAGCCTCTCCACAGCACCAGTGTCCTGTGTGCAAGGCACGATGTCCAGGGGCTGGATTGGCGCGCTCCCCCCTTGCATCAGATGATATTATTTATATTTTATTCCTGTGAGTGTTACCCTGTCACCCCCACTACAGCCCCTGATGCCCACTCTACAGCCCCTGACGCCCACTCTACAGCCCCTGATGCCCCCACTACAGCCCCTGATGCCCCCACTACAGCCTCTGACGCCCACTCTACAGCCCCTGATGCCCCCACTACAGCCCCTGACACTTACACTGCAGCCTAAAAGTGAAAAAAGGTATTGCTTCACTTTAAGTACATTTTCATTTTACATACATGCTCTGGTCCCATTGTGTACTTAAAAGTGGGGTATGCCTGTATCAAATTCAAGTTTTTTTCTATTGTTCTCATACTTTCTGTTCTATGGTGGCTACATTCATTCTTCATGCCCCCCCCCCCAAGATTACCCCCAAGACAGACTACACATATAACTGCAGATGCATTCAGTGCTATGGGAAGTGTAGTATGCATATAAAAGTGCATAGAAAGAATGGGCACTGCTCGTTCTACACTAGCAGTGAAAAATTAAGGCTATAAGTTCATTCCATTTATTAATGCCCCCACCCCCCCCCCCAAAAAAAAAATCCTTCACTTACCCATACTTTCCGTTAAAGCAATTGTAAGGGAAAATCTAAAAAAAAAAGAAGAAGAAAACTGACCTATTCTGTGAAAAGGAATTGCATAGAAATGCCCCGAACCTCCTCTTCTTAGGTCCCCTTCTGGAACTCCTGGCTTTTTCTCTCTGTCCAGTGCCCGCATAGAGGCACTCAGATGTGATCTCTCTGAGCCCCACTGCTGTGTCCATCGACATTGGCTTTGGTTGACAGCATTGGGAGCCAATGTTTAGGCTTTAGAACCACTTTAAGATCAAAGACAGCGGATGGGTCATCAAAATGTTGCTATGGGGCCCCATGATCTGTAGCTTTATCCCTGCAGGCAACTAGCATGCTCAGAACCAGTAGCAACTCTGATATTTTTTTTTTTATTACAAACGTTTTTTATTGAGAGAAGACAATAAAGTAGTACATACATCTGAAAATCTGCGTATCACATAATACAGGTTGAAATATAATCATAAATGTCAACGCAGTGACAAAAAAGGAGACAGAAAGAAAAAAAAACAACAAAAAAATTTACTTTGAAGCATCTGAGAAAAGCCATAGCGGATTACAGAGAACCTACAGGAAACATAGTCTTACATATGAGGTATAACAGAGAGCGGGAGTAGTAGCCTCCCATGGACTAAAGCTGTTGGGGAGTCTGCGTCAGCGGCTAAGATTGTGGTAATAGAATATGCCTATGTGAGTTCCAGGGATTCCATCTTTGGTCAAATAAGTGCATCCTGTCATTTAGCGTATATAGAATCCTTTCCATTATCATAATCGAGTCCATCCTATGAAGGATGGAGGCGATAGGGACCGTAGGGGACTTCCAGTGCAGGGCAATGGCCCACAGAGTGGCCAAGCAAACTGTGTGGATAAGGCATTCTTCAGAGGGAAGTGTACCTGGGATAGATGCACCAAGGAGGCACATAGAGGCCGTAAGATGTATTGGAGTACCTGATAGTGCTGAAGCTAGAGCCATCACTGTGGTCCAAATAGGGGAAAGTCGATCACAGTCCCAAAATATATGCATAAAGGTCCCAGGAAGGCGACAACCTCTGAAGCAGAGGTCCGAGGTACCCGGGAAAATAGAGTGAAGTCTGGATGGGGTATAGTACCACCTGGTCAATATTTTATATGCTGTTTCTCTGACAGCTAGGGATTTAGACGCTTTGCGTAGGTTAGTCAGCATTGTGTCCCAGTCGTCCGAGTCAAAGTTTTCGTTGCAGTCAGCTTCCCATTTACGCTTATACGGGACCGCCCCGGGAAACAACGCAGTGAGAGCCGATTTGTAGAGGGTAGAGATAAGCCCCCTTCCCCTGGGGGAGTCACGGCAGATCTGTTCAAACGTGGTAGAAGGGGTTGATGGGGTGAGGGCAAAGTGGGAGAGAAAAAAGTGTCTGATTTGCAAGTAACGGAAGTGTTCTCTTAGCGGGATTTGTTTATGCGTACGTAACAGGGCAAATGAAGCAAAGGCGTCACCAATCTGCAGGTCGGCTAACGTGACCACAGAGTTAGAGATCCACCAGGAGAAACCCTCAGGGTTATAGAAGGCTAAGGGAAATAGGGGTTCTCCTACAAAGGAAGAGCCTCGGGGAGCATGGGACGCCAGGCCTAGT
Organism: Rana muscosa; assembly: GCA_029206835.1. NCBI lineage: Eukaryota > Metazoa > Chordata > Amphibia > Anura > Ranidae > Rana > Rana muscosa. The sequence continues at coordinate 78,106,942 of CM055127.1, forward strand.
TTATGTTTGTATCTGTACCATAGGGTAAGAGAGTGGGCAACTAGGGGGTTAAGGGAGATAATTTTATGACCCACTTTAGAGGGGGACCAAAGTATACCAGAGAGCCTGTATGGATCGATGGAATGTGATTCAAATTCTACCCAGGGTACTTTAGAGTTAGTGATGGTCCATTGCGCCATCTGGGAGAAGCGAGCCGCAAGGAAATAGAGCCAAAGATTTGGCAGGCCCAGTCCCCCAAGTGTTTGTGGTTTGAACAAGACATGTTTAGAGAACCTCGGTCGTTTGTTTTGCCAGATAAATTTATGGATATCTTGTTGTATTTTATCTATAAAAGCTTTAGGGATCAGGATTGGAAGAGCTCTGAATAGAAATAGGAGTTTGGGTAGGAGGGTCATTTTGATCGCCGTGACTCTCCCGAGGAGCGAGATATGGTAGGTGCCCCATAGTTTGAGCAAGTTGCGGAGACGGGACACACACGCCGGATAATTTGCATCGAAAATAGAGGACCAATGTGGTGTGATATAGATGCCCAAGTAGGGTATTTTGTCAGTAGACCATTGCAGGGGGAAGGAGCTCTGGAGGGTCTCACACTGAGCAGGGGGAATGTTGATAGGGAGTGCAGTGGATTTGGACATGTTAACAGTGAGTCCAGAAATAGAGGCGAATCGGGACAACAGGGAAAATAGATTGGGCAGGGAAATCTGGGGTTGGGTTAGAAAAAGCATGACATCATCTGCATACATACAGAGATGAGATGTGGTGGAAGCCATGGGGTATCCGGAGATGTCAGGGTGTTGTTTAATTGCGGTGGCAAGGGGTTCCAGGGCCAGGGCGAATAAAAGGGGTGATAGGGGACATCCCTGACGGGTGCCCCTGCCCAGTGTGAAAAACCCAGAGCTGCAGCCTGGGATTTTGATTCTGGTTTGTGGGTGGTGGTATAGAGCCTGTACACCCAACAAAAATTCATCCCGAAAGCCAAGTCTTTGAAGCACTGCAAGTAAATAAGGCCATTGTACGCTGTCAAACGCCTTATTAATGTCCAAGCTAAGGAGGAGGACTTGTTTCTTAAGTATGTTAGCGTCTTGGAGTACATTAAGTGTCAAACGAATATTGTCCGTGATGAGTCTATTGGGGATGAAACCAGATTGGTCAGGGGAGGTCAGTGTTTCAATAATAGCGGCTAGTCTGTCAGCTAGGGCTCGACTAAAAATTTTAAGGTCATTGTTAATGACTGAAATCAGTCTATAATTTTGGGGGAGAGAGTGGTCCTTGAGAGGTTTGGGCAGGAGAGACATGCTAGCTAAGGTCATTTCAGAGGGGAACTGTTCTCCTGCAAGAATCTTGTTGAACATGCTAGTGAGGCGTGGGAGTAGTATAGGAGCATAATTTTTATAGTAGCTAGCAGTGAAACCATCTGGGCCTGGGGCCACAGAGCGTTTTAGGGATTTAACAACGTCGAGCAGTTCTTCCTCTGTGAAGGGGGCATTAAGGGATTCAATTTGTAAATCGGACAAAGTGGGAAGGGGAAGGGAGGCTAGCCAGTCTAGGGAGGGCTGAGAAGGACACGGCGGAGGGCGAGAAAGAAGTTTGGAATAAAAGTCCTCAAAGATTCCTAGGACTTCTTTAGGGTGGGAGACTATTTTGCCTGAGGAATTGCGGAGTTTATACACGTGGGGAGGACGTAGTGTGTGATTTAATTTGCGAGCAAACATAGCAGATGCTGTGTTGGCAACTCTGATATTTTTGTCACAGTAACTATACTTTAACTTAATAATATATATATATTTTTTTATTATTGATACTGATTAGCTGCTGATACATCAGTTATTTAATTATATGGTTAGCATAGGTTTTTAGGGACTTTTTCTACAGTACACGCAAGTCATACTTAAAATTCTATCCAGCATTGCTGAGAAAAACTGTTAAATCATCCCAGCTTTGGTTGTAATGAGTTGTAAAACTCATCCAATTGGAGCACCAGAAGACTTGGGCTTTTAAGAGGCAACAATGCCTGCATACATAAACAGAAAGCGAAGCTCCTCTGGGAATCCCCAGTAACATCCTCTCGATAAGTAGCAAGGTGCGTGCATGACTGACAGTGCTGAAAAATGGATCTGAGCTGAGGAATACATCTAAATTAGGCATGGCACATGCTTGAAATAGGATGACACATTTCAAATGCATCGCCTATACTTTCACAAATACTGCACTTTGCATATTACAATAATGGATTCCATGCTAGTGGGACCTAAGGTTTATAGCATAATAATATGTTACAACCTGACCTTGAGAAATTAGGTCAAATTAATATTTTCAGAGAAGGCTAACATTTATTACATGGCATGTTTTATTGCTACAGTACATGAAATCATTTAAAAAGGTTTTATACTTTTAAAGCCCAATTAGGGTCTCACACCTTTTTATAGTTCTGTACATTTGCAGATTATGATTTGCATTTGATTTTTGCTGTAAAATGCTTCAAAATTAATTACATACTGCTTCTCAAACTCACATTCTAGTGTTCTATGCTGGCATAAATGAGTAACAGCCACACCCCTCAGTGCAAACTTTATCAGATGGAGGAAAGGGTAAGAATATGTCAGTTGAGATCTGCCGCTGCATGCTCATTACTGAGAGCAACGGGTTTAACTAGTGTCTACTGGACTAAATAGTCACATTTAGACACCATGTAGTACTACTGTAGCATGAAAGTGGGCGTAAGCATATTGGTTGAGGTTGTTTGTACATATTGATTTTATATGTACTTCTGTGACTTAAAGTGTAACTAAACCCAGTAATATGAAAATAGTTCATCTCCCCCCCCCCAAAGTACCCACAGCTTATAAATCTTTTTTTTACATTAAATTCTGCCACTGTGTACCTTTTTTGCTGATCTGTTTACCTTGGTCACATGATAAACTGCACAGTTTGACCAGTGCTGAGTTTTCAGGTAGGAGGAGATTTCTATTACAGCCTGTATACACGCCCACATGAGTGATGTCAATATCATGTGACCTGAACAGTTCAACTGAAACAGGAAATATTCTCTCCAGCAATAGAGACTAAACTGAGTATGTGCAGGATGGCTACCCTCACTGTATTATATGGCCTTGCCAAGATAGACAGTGCAGGAGGGAAGGATCTGTACATATAGTGTCAAACAGCCTTTTTACACAATGCAGATGATTAACCCCTTAAGATCCACATTGAGTATAACAAGCATGTTATTCTGCAAAACAGACTGTTTGTCCTGTTGTGGGTTTAGTAACACTTTATATTAGGGTTTCAATAATTCCCCTTTTCTCCACTTCTTGACATCAATGTGGCCAAAACACTTACATGTCGGTGTGAATTTCACTGCAATTTTCCAAAGCAGCTGTTCAACAGTTCAGCTGCGATTTAGATGCGATTCAAAGCTGGTGGGCACCAGCATTAATAACATTAGCTGGTTGTTAAGTAGCAGGCCAGGAAGCCGGCTGCCAAGTCCTTAACAATGGATGACTCATCAGCTGTCAGCGGGGTTCCCCGCTGACAGCTGAATGTAAAAAAAAACATTGCTGGCAATAAAAAAATGTGAAAGAAACAGTGTGGGGGTCCCCCCAATCCATACCAGGCCCCCTTGGGCCTGGTAGGGATTTTAAGGGGAACCCCATGCCAAAATAAAAAAAAAAAACATGTCCCCCCGACATCCATACCAGACCCTTAGGCCTAATATGGATTTTGAGGGGAACCCCCACACCAAAATTGTAAAAATGGCGTGGGGTCCCCCGAAAATACATACCAGACCCTTGTCCGAGCTTGCAGCCTGGTAGACCAGAAAATGTGGGACGAGTGAGCACCTTCGGCACAAGCAGAGCTTTTTTTTTCCTTTTTTCGGGTTGGCAGTATCAGCAGGTGTCATGATTGATGATGAATCTACACCGGGGTACATTGTTTTTGTTTTTTTAATAAAGGAATTGTCAAAACTGTGTGTGTGTATCTGTTTTTTTTATTTTTTACACTTTTTCGGTGAATGAGTAGGAATACAATGTATCCCATACTCATTCACATCGGAGGAGGACAGGATCAGGGGCCCCCTTGGTAAAGGAGACGTTCAGATTCCAATAAGCCCCCTGCCCGCAGACCCCCACAACCACCAACCAGGTTTGTGGAGAAAAGGCCTTTGCCCCCATCACATGCCCTTCCATATCGAGGACATGTGGCCTGGTATGGTTCAGAAAAGGGGGCGCTCGCTCGTCTGCATGCTTGGATAAGGGTCTGGAATGTTTTTGTTTTGCTTTTTGGTTTGAGGGTTCCCCTCAAAATCCATACCAGACCTATGTGTTCCCACACAGCATGCCTATTTTTTTTTAACATTTCTTACTTTTTAGTTTCCCAGGAGACGGTGTCATGGAAGATTGCAAGGTCTTTTAAACAATGTCAGAGTGAGTCTCCTCCAAGTCTGTCCTCATTAACATACAATGCAAGAAGCCTAGCCCCTAAACCTTTAGGCTTGGTTCACACTGGTGCAATGCGGGAACCCTGCGAATCCAGTGCGGGTTCCCGCATCGCACCTGAATGGCACAGTGGTTCACACTGAGATCTGCGAACTGTGAAATGATGCAGAAATCGGATTGCATGGGTGTGAACACCCATGCGATCCGATTCCAGTGCGGACCAAAAAAAGGGTCCTGCACCCTTTTGGTGTGAATGCGATGTGATTTCAGCCATACAGTTTGTATGGCTGAAATTGCAACAACACAGACGACATCGCATGTGATCTGCACAGCAAAACAATGCAAATCACATGCAATAGTGTGAACCGGGCCTTAATCCTCTGTTAGGACAGACAGTGTTCAAATCTAGTTACAAATGGTAATAAAGATCTGCCTGCACAATACAGACAGGGTTAATTATGGCAAACACAGCTGCACAGCCCCTTCATAAGCAAAGAGAACTATGTAGGACTTTTTTTTGTTAGAAGGTCTATAGAGAATCTAAAAAGGTAAGCTGAAATTCTGAAATATTTTTGTTAAAGTGGTTTTAAAGGCAGAAGGTTTTTTATCTTGATGCATTCTATGCATTAGGATAAAATGCCTTCTGTGTGCAGCAGCCCCCCTCAGCCCCCCTAATACTTACCTGAGCCCCAATTCCATTCAGCGATGTTGCACAAGAGACTCAGCTGTCTGGCTGAAACGGCAGCAAAGCACCTTAGCAAGCTGCTTGCTGTGGGGGCACTCAACACGGGGGAGGGGCCAGGAGAGCCGGTGAAGGAACCGAGAAGAGGAGGCTATGTGCAAAACCACTGCATAGAGCAGGTAAGTATAACATGTTTGTTATTTTTAACAAAAAAAAAAAAAAACAAGACTTTAGTATCACTTTAAGTTATGCTATGTGAATGGGGGCATGTAACAATACTGTACATAACATGTACATAAAGTAGGTGTTATCCTAATTTGGCTGCAAGCTTGGAAGTACACTTTAAAGCCTTTAGAACGTCCTTTAGTGCCAATATGTGAGTTTTCAATAGAGTACTGGATATAGATTTAAAAAGGGAGAAAACATTCACATACATGTTCATTGTCACCATTTGAGGGTATTGAAGAAGGCAGAGCAGTAGGGCTTGCATACACTCAAAATGGTTTATTATTCATTACCAATATTAGCAAGCAGATCTTCCACTTTAGCTTCACACTCCTACATACAGTACATCAATTTATATTAGGGTAGAACATCACTTATCAATTTTAAAACTGTCTGCAGTTAGGAGGCCTAATTATCTTTCTATACTGGTATAACAGCTCTTTAGGAAAACCACAGGATACTTCTAAACATCATTCCTGTGGGGAAAAAAAAAAAAAACGTATTTCAGAAATTAGTTTTCGATGATATAAGGAGATGCAAAGCCTAGCTTTTTTAAAAAAAGTAATTGTTTCCAATACTGCTGGATCTCAAGGCATGACCATAAGGCAAGGAAGATTGTTGTTGAAGATAATTCACATTTTTAAACATTTAGAATCCTCAAGCAATCCCATTTTGCACAACTGTTCAAGGGTTTAATACAAACAATGTATGAACTAGAATTAGATAATTGGTCTGTAGTGCTTACAGGTTTGGTTGGTAAATGCAGTTTCCTCTGCTTCTTACCAGTCATCCTACATGTAAGCACAGAGGCTGGTGACAGCCCTAATCTATCATTATGTCTCACAGCAAAAGAGTATTGTGGATCTAAGTAAAGAGAACTGAATTAAGCTAGTATTGCATAGAATGGAAGGTACCTGAGGCTGTAAAAGCCTTATTTTAACCACTTCAATACCGGACTCTTTTACTCATAGCTCCCAACTGTCCCTCTTTCCTCCTCATTTGTCCCTAATTTTGGTCTGATCTATATAGATGTATATAAAATGCACTCTTTATCTATCAATAAATATATATATCTATAAATATAATCTATAATTTCCCAGTGCTAAACCTTTCATACAATTTCTAAATTGCTGCATTTGTAAATTCCAAAAGTCAATTTAAAGGAATAGTAGTGGTAAAAAAAAGCACTTGTGGGTTTAACCAATCTTGTTTTTTTTTTGTACAATTCTCCTTTAAAGGGCGTAGCAAGGGGTGTGTCCTATGCCTGCATACTTTTGCTGATAGGTGTCCCTTATTCCCATCTCAAAAAGTTGGGAGGTCTGTTTTACCCCCTTGCTGCCCCGGTCATTTTTCGTTTTTCAGCGCTGTCACGCTTTGAATAACAATTACTCAGTCATGTAATACTACACGCAAAATAAATTTTTATGATTTTTTTTTCCAGACAGATAGAGCTTTAATTTGGTGGTATTTAGTCACCACTGGGTTTTTTGCTAAATAATTGAACAAAGTCCACAAATTATGAAAAAAAAAAAAATTCTTCATTTCTGTTATAACATTTTTGCAAATAAATAATCTTTCTTCATATGTTTAGGCTAAAATGTACTGTATACTGCTACATTTCTTTAAAAAAAAATAGTATTTAATGTTTAGTGCGTGTGAAAAGTATAGAGTCCACAAACTATAGTACAGTATATACAGTCATGGGAAAAAATATTGTCACCTTTGCATTTCTGTCAGATAATCCATCACTTCACCCAGAAATTGTTACAATTACAAATGTTTAGACATTCTCATGTTTATTTCCTTTGTTTGTATTGGTATGACACAAAAAAGTGGAGAAACAAAAAGCCAAATCCGACACATTCCATGCAAAGCTCCAAAAATGGACTGGACAAAATTATTGGCACCTTCTTAAAATTGTAAGAACTAATTGCATTCCAAATATGTGATGCTCCTGTAATTTGTAATTTAACTCACCTGTATCAATTAACAGGGGCTGACAATATAGAAATCCCACTAGCAACCGGTTAAAATGGTGAAAAAATGCCTTTCTGTTGTTTGTCTCTGTGTGCCACACGGAGCATGGAGAAGAGAAAAAGCCACAAAGAATTGTGTGAGGATTTGAGAACATTGTGGGAAATTGTGGAAAAGCATGGACAATATCAAGTCCATCTCCAGAGATCGTAATGTTCTTGTTTCCACTGTGCGCAACATTGTCAAGAAGCTTACAGCCATGGCACTGTAGCTAATCTCTCTGGACGTGGACAAAAGAGAAACATTTATTAAAGAGTTTGCCAAATCTTAACTAGGGAAGCCAAAATCCTTTTGGAAGAATGTGCTGTGGACAGACAAAACAAAATTACATATTTTTGGTAAATCCCATCATTCTACTGTTTTCGGAAAAATAAAAGAATACAGTCCCTACAGTCAAACATGGTTGAAGTTCACTGATGTTTTGGGGTTGCTTTGCTGCTTTAGGCATTAGATGTCATGACTGTGTGCATGGCATTATGACATTTGAAGACTACCAAAGAATTCTGGGGTGCAATGTAAGGCCCAGTGGCAGAAAGTTGGATCTCCGTCAAAGGTCATGGGCTTTACAGCAGGACAATGACCCAAAGCACACGTCAAAAAGCACCCAGAAATGGTTTAACCACTTCCCGGCCAGCTCCTGTACATATACGGCGGCAGGATGGCTCTCCTGCATGAATCGCTGTATATGTACTGCGGCTCCTTTAAGAGCCATAGCAGGCACACACTTGGGGACCCGAAGCACGTGACCGGTGGGCACGATCGCCACCGGCCACCCGTGATCGCGGGCATGAGAGCCAGAACAAGTTTTGACAGGGGAGGAGAAACAGATTGTCTGTTCCTACTAAGTAGGAACAACAATCTGGCTCCTCCTCTAGTCAGTCACATCCCCTCAAAGTTAGAAACACAACTAGGGAACACACTTAACCCCTTGATCGTCCCCTAGTGTTAACCCCTTCCCTGCCAGTGACATTTATACAGTAATCAGTAGCTATTTTTAGCTCTGATTGCTGTATAAATGTCAATGGTCCCAAAAAAGTGTCAAAAGTGTCCGATCTGTCTGCCGCAATGTTGCAGTCCCGCTGATCACCGCCATTACTAGTAAAAATAAATACATAAATAATAATAATAAAAATGCCATAAATCTATCCCCTATTTTGTAGATGCTATAACTTTTGCCCAAACCAATCAATAGATGTTTATTGAGATTTTTTTTACCAAAAATATGTCGAATAATACATATTGGCCTAAACTGATGAAGAAATTTGTTTCTTTTTAAAAATAAAAATGGGATGTTTATTATAGCAAAAAATATTGTTATTTTTTTTTCAAAATTGTCGTTCTTCTTTTGTTTATAGTGCAAAAAATAAAAACCACAGAGGTGATAAAATACCACCAAAAGAAAGCTCTATTTGTGTGGAAAAAAAAGACATCAGTTTTGTTTGGGTACAATATTGCACGTTTGCGCAATTGTCAGTTAAAGCGACGCAGTGCCGTATTGCAAAAAATGGCCTGGTCAGGAAGGGGGTAAATTCTTCTGGGGCTGAAGTAGTTAGAACAAAGCACTGAAGAGTACTTAACTGGTCAGAAATGACTCCAGATCTAAATCTCATAGAGCCCCTGTGGAGATCTAAATTTCAGTTATTTTTTCCAAGGGGTGTGCTACCAAATACTAGATTGAGGGTGCCATAAATTTTGTCAAGTCCATTTTGGAGTTTTGTGTGGAATGTGTCAGATTTGGCTATTTGTTTCTCCACTTTTTTGTGTCTTACCAATACAAACAAAAGAAATAATGGGATGACATCATATTATTATGGGACGGACAGGAAGCTTTCAGGGTGTACCTCCTTCGTCAACCATGAGTGCTGCTTGGATCGTAGAAGAAGGTGGTAGACCTTGAAAGCTTTTCCTGGAAAGATTGAACATTAGTGCAAATAAAAAAAGTATTATGGACAGTACACAATTTTTTCCAGCATACTCCTTCTAATCTGCACCATCTTGAAGTTTGTAAACCTACTTTGTGAAGTTCCCCACACATTTACCGTATTTGTCAGCGTATAAGGCGACTGGGCGTATAAGACGACCCCCTCATTTTTCAGCTAAAAGGTTGGTTTTGGGATATACTCGCCGTATAAGACGACCCCCTTACGACACACCTCACTGTGCCCATTGCACACCTCACTGTGCTCATTGCATACCTCACTGTGCCCATTGCATACCTCACTGTGCCCATTGCATACCTCACTGTGCTCATTGCATACCTCACTGTGCCCATTGCATACCTCACTGTGCTCATTGCATACCTCACTGTGCCCATTGCATACCTCACTGTGCCATTGCATACCTCACTGTGCCCATTGCCTACCACACTTTGCCAATCTCCATACCTTATCCCTGTATTCAGAGTCAGACTTCGGGCATCCATTGTTCAAAAGCCGCGCCTCCTCCTCGTCCTGTTCCGTGATAGGCGTAACACTCAGTTTCCCAGCAGAGCCTGTGTTCGGTGTTCCGCCTATCACGGAGGTCCTCTCGTCCGAGGCCGAGGATGAGAGGACCTCTGTGATAGGCGGAACACTGAACAGAGGCTCTGCTGGGAAACTGAGTGGTCCGCCTATCACGGAACAGGACGAGGAGGTGGCGCGGCTTTTGAACAATGGACGCCCACAGTCTGACTCTGCATACAGGTACCAGCGTATAAGACGACCCTCGACTTTTGGGGGATATTTTTAAGTACAAAAGGTCGTCTTATACGCCAGAAAATACGGTACTTTCTTAAAGTCTGTGACACGTATTCACTATGTAAGTGGGCACTGGTGTTTCACAGAATTCACAAAGCCTGCCATCTGAACAACAGAGGCGCTGAGAGGAGGAGTTTCAGGAGGTGGAGTCAGTACAGGAATCACTGCTTACAGGTAGCAAGGTACCATGGGATATATTGTCCTTAGAAATTAAAAGTCAACAAGTCAAAAGGAGAAGTTGCAAAGCATGCAATAAATGACATTCAGGAAGTTGTGGAAAGAGATGGTCAGCAAGCAGGCAGAGCTCACAACATTAAAGGATATTTTTTAAGAAGGTTATATGGGATTGTCAAAATTATTGTTTGTATTACTTTCACCATGTTGATATTATAAAATAAAGGTATACTGTTGTGACTATAGATCTCCTTTAATTTTTAGTGCTTATTTAAAAAGTACATACACAGTACTCAGATGCCACCTGATAGCACGTTTGCAAACCATTTTTCACCACATATAACCTTTACAGCAGTTAAACTCCCTTTAGAAGAAAGAAATCATTATGTTATCCAGAAAGCTAGGAAATAGCAGAAGAAATTCAGACATGCCAGCCCACCTAACTCTTTGAGATAGATTCTTTCTATTCTGGAAGTTTGATTTTGCCAGATAAAAGATGTAAAACAGAAACTGAATAAAAAAAAAAAAAAAAGGATTGACTATTAAAGATAAGTGCTGATTTAGTATTTAAAGGCATTTGAGCAAATATATCATTTTAAAAGAATACAGTACTTAGTCCTATTAGAGTAAGAGGTAGATTCTTAAGAAACCACAGCTCTCCATAACACTGAGAACCAGAAGAGAGTTAGGCTCTGTAAATTTATTTAAACTACGTTCCAGGTATACAATATATAAAACACCAATTGATGTAGTTATGTACCTATTCAAAAAATATTAAATGTATTTTAAATGCATTACTGTAGGTACCTGAACTTGACTTATCTGGCAATTGTAAGTCCCCATTAGTGATGAGCCGAACACCCCCGGGTTCGGTTCGCACCAGAACCCGCGAACGGACCGAAAGTTCGAACGAACATTAGAACCCTATTAAATACAATGGATGCGAACGTTCGAATTCTAAAGTGCTAATTATAACAACTATTATGCATGTTATTGTCATAAATAGGGTTTGGGAACCCGGGTTGTGCACCAGGGGACATGTATCAATGCAAAAAGAAGTTTTAAAAACGGTCGTTTTTCGGGAGCAGTCATTTTAATGATGCATAAAGTGAAAAAAAAAAAGTCAAATATTCCTTTAAATATCGTACCTGGGGGGTGTCTAAAGTATGCCTGTGAAGTGCCACGTGTTTCCCGTGTTTAGAACTGTCCCTGCACAAAATGACACTTCTAAAGGAAAAAAAAGCCATTTAAAACTGCTTGCGGCTTTAATGTAATGTCTGGTCCCGGTAATATGGATGAAATTCTTTAAGAAAAATGGCATAGCTACCCCATGACCCCCCCCCCTACCCCAGCCCATTACCAGCCCCTTTGGGTCTTGTATGGATATTAAGGGGAACCCCGCACATAAAATAAAAAAGGCCCTATATACTCTGAACAGCTGTATACAGGCGGTGCATACAAGACAGGGACTGTAGGTTTGTTCTTATGTAGAATCTGTTTGTAATTTTGAACAGGTACATTGTTGAAGTGTAGCTCCAGCCCAAAAATCTATTTTTAAACTTTTTGGGAAACATAGGTAAGGGTTATCACCCCTGTAACATTTGTTTTGCTGTCTGTGCCCCTGTTCAGAACATTTCACCTCACTTTCCGTCCCAATGACAACTGTTTTTGAAATGTGGTGTTTTTCTTGAAACAAGGATTGCTGATAAAGCATCAGTACAGATGAGACCCCTTTCTCCCATATTTATTCTTACAGGAGAGAATTTTCCTTTCTAGGGGTAGATTTCCTCTCACTTCCTGTTGTCTTCTTTCGTTTGCAAGTAGGAGTCGTTTGTAAGTTGGATGTTTGAAAGTAGGGACCTGCCGTATATACTCTGCAGAAATAGGCCCCTTAGTTGTTGGTGTTGGCACAACACTGTAAGCACTCAGTTACTCTTGGTTGGTGCTGGAACGCCCTGCTGTCAACTATTATATCAGGAATTTTAATTACATATAATTGTTGAACAGTGGTAGTAAAAATTGGGGCTTTGATGGTGGTGCTGGTGCCACAACACTGTAAGCCCTGACAGTTACTCTTGGTGGGTGCAGCAATGGGCCCTGCTGTGAATTATTAGATCAAGAATTGTAATTACATGCCCCTTTTGAACAGGGGCTGAAAAATTGGGCCTTTCGTGGTGGTGGTGGTGGTGGCGTTGCCACAAGACTGTAAGCCCTCAGAGTTACTCTTGGTGGGTGCAGCAATGGACCCTGCTGTGAATTATTAGATCAAGAATTGTAATTGCATGCCCCTGTTGAACAGGGGCTGAAAAATTGGGCCTTAGGCACTGGTGGCACAACACTACAACCCCTCACAGATACTGTACTTGGAGCACAGCAATGAGCCCTGTTGCAAAGTATTGCTTCAAAAATTGTAATGACACGCCCCTGTTAAACAGGGGCTGAAAAATTGGGCCTTAGGCACTGGTGCCACAACACTCCAACCCCTCACAGATACTGTACTTGGAGCACAGCAATGAGCCCTATGGCAAATTATTGCTAAAAAAATTGTAATTACACGCCCCTGTAAAACAGGGGCTGAAAAATTGGGCCTTAGCCACTGGTGGCGGCACCCATAAACAAAAATGATCTTCCAAGCTATCATCATCAATCGTATCATTGAGGACTCGGAGGAGGAGGATAGCCAGTCAACATAACAGCACAGGCACTCAGCATCAGCATCAGTCTTGAAGGGATGTGACATGTTAAAATCAATTAGTCTGTTATATCAGCATCAGGTGTGTGGTAGCTGGTGGTGATCCAAGACTGGTTCATCTTGATGAAAGTCAGTCGATCAACCGAGTCGGTGGACAGGCGCACCCTGTGATCCGTGACAAATCCTCCAGCAGCACTGAATGTGCGTTCCGAAAGAACGCTGGATGCAGGACAGGCCAGTAGCTCAATTGCATACTGTGCAAGCTCTGGCCAGTGATCCATCCTCAAGACCCAGTAAGCCAGAGGATTTTCGGTGGGAAAGGTGTCCAAGTCTGACCTTGCCCCTAGATATTCCTGCACCATGTTTATCAGACGCTGGCGATGGTTGCTGGAACCGATCATACTTTGGGGCTGCGGACTAAAGAATTGTCTGAACGCATCGGTCAGACGGCCACCTTCCCCACCGCTCCTTCTTTGACTGGCCGAAGCCTCAGCAACTCGTTGTCCAGGACCAGGAGTTTGTAACCTCCCAGTCTCTGGGAACGCGTTGCACAGACCTTTCTGCAAGGCCTCCCGGAGTTGTCTCATCCTCTGCTCCCTCTGCGACGGTAACATAAGGTCCGCAACCTTACCCTTGTACCGTGGATCAAGGAGAGTGGCCAGCCAGTAATGGTCCCTCTCCTTGATCCGAAGAATACGAGGATCCTTCCGCAGACTTTGCAGGATCAGGGAGGCCATGCAGCGTAGGTTTGCTGAGGCATTCGCTCCGGAGTCCTCTGGGTCACTAAGGACGACATGATCCGCAGCCACCTCCTCCCAGCCACGTACAAGTCCACTGGTTTCTTGGGACTGTAAATCATCCCTAAAAGACTGCTGCTGATGATGCTGAGTGCCAGCCTCCACCTCCATGCTGACACAATCCTCCTCCTCCTCCTCCTCCTCCTCTTCCTGTGCGATGGGTGGGACAGAAGGAACACTGTCTGGGTAAAGGGGGCCTTGAGAGGCAAGGAAGTCCTCCTCTTCCTGCCTCTGTTCTGCCTCAAGTGCCCTGTCCATTATTCCACGCAGCGTGTGCTCCAACAGGTGGACAAGAGGTACAGTGTCACTGATGCATGCACTGTCACTGCTCACCATCCTCGTGGCCTCCTCAAATGGTGCCAGGACAGTGCATGCATCCCTGATCATGCCCCACTGGCGTGGAGAAAAAAAAACAAGCTCCCCTGACCCTGTCCTGGTGCCGTAGTCGCACAGGTACTCATTGATGGCCCTCTGCTGCGTGTGCAGCCGCTGCAGCATGGCCAACGTTGAGTTCCACCTGGTGGGCATGTCACATATAAGGCGGTTCTTGGGCAGGTTCAACTCCTTTTGCAGCTCAGCCAGGCGAGCACTGGCATTATAAGATCTGCGGAAATGCACACAGACTTTCCTGGCCTGCCTCAGGACATCCTGTAAGCCCGGGTACCTGCCCAAGAACCGCTGCACCACCAGGTTAAGGACGTGAGCCACACAGGGCACATGGGTCAGTTGTCCCTGTCGGAGGGCGGAGAGGAGGTTGGTGCCATTGTCGCAAACCACCATTCCTGGCTTAAGCTGGCGTGGCGTCAACCACCTCTCGGCCTGGCCCTGCAGAGCAGACAGGACCTCTGCCCCAGTGTGGCTTCTGTCCCCCAAACACACCAGCGCAAGCACGGCATGGCATCTTTTTGCCTGCGTACTTGCGTAGCCCCGTGAACGGCTACGGAGCACCGCTGGTTCATAGGACAAACCACAGGAAGAGGCCATGGAGGAAGAAGAAGAGGAGGGGGTGGAGGAGAGAGGTGTGTCACAACCAGTAGTAGCATTTTGGAGGCGTGGCGGTGGGACAACCTCCAACACTACTGCACCTTGTCCTGCATCCTTCCCAGCTGCCAAAAGAGTGACCCAATGGGCCGTGAAAGAAAGGTAACGTCCCTGTCCATGCCTGCTGGACCATGAGTCAGCGGTAATATGCACCTTACCGCTGACCGCCCTGTCCAGCGAGGCCAAGACATTGCCTTCCACATGCCGGTAGAGAGCCGGAATAGCCTTCCGTGAGAAAAAGTGGCGTTTGGGAACCTGCCACTGAGGAACCGCACATTGCACAAACTCACGGAAGGGGGCCGAGTCTACCAACTGAAAAGGCAGCAGTTGAAGCGCTAGCAATTTAGCCAAGCTAGCATTCAACCGCTGGGCATGTGGATGGCTGGGAGTGAACTTCTTTCGACGGTCCAGCAGCTGGGGCAGGGAAATTTGCCTGCTAGAATCGGACGTCGGTGTACTGCTAGCAGAGTGGCCGCAAGTACTTGGCTGTGACACACCTAATTCTACACCTTCATTCCTCTCAGTGCATGTTTCAGAGAGGACTGAAGTTATAGTGGGGTTGGAGATCCCAGCTGATGCGGTGCAAGGAGAGGTCCGCTTTGTTCTTTGGTGTGGGTCTTTGAGGTAGGCTTGCCAACGAGCTGCATGGCAGGTCAACATATGTCTGGTCAGGCATGTGGTACCCAAGCGGCTGATGTTTTGGCCACGCGATATACGCTTGAGACATATGTTGCAAACAGCAGCTGTGCGATCTGATGCACTAGCCTCAAAAAAGGCCCACACCAAAGAACTTTTTGAATGACGGGCAGAGGCAGCGCCCTGCACAGGCGGAGCTCTGCGGTGTGATTCCGTCGGTGTACTGCCCTTACGCTGGCCACCAAAGGGCATCCTGCCTCGTTGGAGATGTGCCTCCTCCTCATCCTCCTCCTCCTCCTCTCTCCTATTAGGCACCCACGTGGAGTCAGTGACCTCATCATCCCCTCCCTCCTCATCACTGGAGCCAATCTGGCAGTATGCTGCAGCTGCTGGAACATGACTGCCAGATTGGTGTCCTTCTTGAGCATCCCCTCTGTCTGCTCTCACGCTACTGCCTTCCTCTAGCTGGGTTTCATCATCAGACCCTTCGAAACGCTGGGCATCCTCCTGGAGCATGTACCCAACACTGTGCTGAAACAGTTCGGGGGACTCCTCAGGAGGAGGACATGGTGGGTCTAGGGAAGGAGTGACTGATGATTTGTCTGACATTGATACCAGGGAAGACGACGCTTTGGCAGCTGCTTTTCCAGTACCCTGAGCCTGGGTGAGAGAGGATGAGGAGGAGGAGGAGGGCTTGGTCATCCACTCTACCAAGTCTTCGGCATGATGTGGCTCAACATGTCCAGCTGCCGAAAAGAAGGACAAGCGTGTCCCATGGCCATGTGCTGATGACAATGCACCGCGTCCACGACCAGCACTGTTGCCCCCAGACACAGAGCCTGCTTGCCCTCTTTTATTGCCTCCTGACTGTCTGCCTCTCCTTGTTTGCCTTCCAGACATTCTAATAGATGGCCTGCAGGGAGATGGGAAAAAAGCAATAAGGGCTACCTTCAGGTGTCCTTCTCTGTCCCTTGAAACAAGGACTTTCACAGTGAAAGAAACTGACACTCTCCCTACCTACAGTTTTCTGTCCCTAGAATAAATGTTTTTTTAAGCACAATATAGCACTAGGACAATTCACTCACTGTCCTTACAGGTCCCTGGAAACAAGGACTTGCAGAGTGAAAGAAAAAAAACACTCTCCCTACCTACAGTTTTCTGTCCCTAGAAAAAATGTTTTTTTTAATCACAATATAGCACAAGAACAATTCACTCACTGTCCTTACAGGTCCCTGGAAACAAGGACTTGCAGAGTGAAATAAACTGACACTCTCCCTACCTACAGTTTTCTGTCCCTAGAAAAAATGTTTTTTTTAATCACAATATAGCACAAGGACAATTCACTCACTGTCCTTCCAGGTCCCTGGAAACAAGGACTTGCAGAGTGAAAGAAAAAAAACACTCTCCCTACCTACAGTTTTCTGTCCCTAGAAAAAATGTTTTTTTTAATCACAATATAGCACAAGGACAATTCACTCACTGTCCTTACAGGTCCCTGGAAACAAGGACTTGCAGAGTGAAATAAACTGACACTCTCCCTACCTACAGTTTTCTGTCCCTAGAATAAATGTTTTTTTTAAGCACAATATAGCACAAGGACAATTCACTCACTGTCCTTCCAGGTCCCTGGAAACAAGGACTTGCAGAGTGAAAGAAAAAAAACACTCTCCCTACCTAAAGTTTTCTGTCCCTAGAAAAAATGTTTTTTTTAATCACAATATAGCACAAGGACAATTCACTCACTGTCCTTACAGGTCCCTGGAAACAAGGACTTGCAGAGTGAAATAAACTGACACTCTCCCTACCTACAGTTTTCTGTCCCTAGAATAAATGTTTTTTTTAAGCACAATATAGCACAAGGACAATTCACTCACTGTCCTTCCAGGTCCCTGGAAACAAGGACTTGCAGAGTGAAAGAAAAAAAACACTCTCCCTACCTACAGTTTTCTGTCCCTAGAAAAAATGTTTTTTTTAATCACAATATAGCACAAGGACAATTCACTCACTGTCCTTACAGGTCCCTGGAAACAAGGACTTGCAGAGTGAAATAAACTGACACTCTCCCTACCTACAGTTTTCTGTCCCTAGAATAAATGTTTTTTTTAATCACAATATAGCACAAGGACAATTCACTCACTGTCCTTACAGGTCCCTGGAAACAAGGACTTGCAGAGTGAAAGAAAATAAACACTCTCCCTACCTACAGTTTTCTGTCCCTAGAATAAATGTTTTTTTTAAGCACAATATAGCACAAGGACAATTCACTCACTGTCCTTACAGGTCCCTGGAAACAAGGACTTGCAGAGTGAAATAAACTGACACTCTCCCTACCTACAGTTTTCTGTCCCTAGAATTAATGTTTTTTTTAAGCACAATATAGCACAAGGAGAATTCACTCACTGTCCTTCCAGGTCCCTGGAAACAAGGACTTGCAGAGTGAAAGAAAAAAAACACTCTCCCTACCTACAGTTTTCTGTCCCTAGAAAAAATGTTTTTTTTAATCACAATATAGCACAAGGACAATTCACTCACTGTCCTTACAGGTCCCTGGAAACAAGGACTTGCAGAGTGAAATAAACTGACACTCTCCCTACCTACAGTTTTCTGTCCCTAGAATAAATGTTTTTTTTAAGCACAATATAGCACAAGGACAATTCACTCACTGTCCTTCCAGGTCCCTGGAAACAAGGACTTGCAGAGTGAAAGAAAAAAAACACTCTCCCTACCTACAGTTTTCTGTCCCTAGAAAAAATGTTTTTTTTAATCACAATATAGCACAAGGACAATTCACTCACTGTCCTTACAGGTCCCTGGAAACAAGGACTTGCAGAGTGAAAGAAAAAAAACACTCTCCCTACCTACAGTTTTCTGTCCCTAGAAAAAATGTTTTTTTTAATCACAATATAGCACAAGGACAATTCACTCACTGTCCTTACAGGTCCCTGGAAACAAGGACTTGCAGAGTGAAATAAACTGACACTCTCCCTACCTACAGTTTTCTGTCCCTAGAATAAATGTTTTTTTTAAGCACAATATAGCACAAGGACAATTCACTCACTGTCCTTACAGGTCCCTGGAAACAAGGACTTGCAGAGTGAAAGAAAAAAAACACTCTCCCTACCTACAGTTTTCTGTCCCTAGAAAAAATGTTTTTTTTAATCACAATATAGCACAAGGACAATTCACTCACTGTCCTTACAGGTCCCTGGAAACAAGGACTTGCAGAGTGAAATAAACTGACACTCTCCCTACCTACAGTTTTCTGTCCCTAGAATAAATGTTTTTTTTAAGCACAATATAGCACAAGGACAATTCACTCACTGTCCTTACAGGTCCCTGGAAACAAGGACTTGCAGAGTGAAAAAAAAAAAACACTCTCCCTACCTACAGTTTTCTGTCCCTAGAAAAAATGTTTTTTTTTAAGCACAATATAGCCCAAGGACAATTCACTCACTGTCCTTCCAGGTCCCTGGAAACAAGGACTTGCAGAGTGAAAGAAAAAAAACACTCTCCCTACCTACAGTTTTCTGTCCCTAGAAAAAATGTTTTTTTTAATCACAATATAGCACAAGGACAATTCACTCACTGTCCTTACAGGTCCCTGGAAACAAGGACTTGCAGAGTGAAAGAAACTGACACTCTCCCTACCTACAGTTTTCTGTCCCTAGAATAAATGTTTTTTTAAGCACAATATAGCACAAGGACAATTCACTCACTGTCCTTCCAGGTCCCTGGAAACAAGGACTTGCAGAGTGAAAGAAACTGACACTGTCCCTACCTACAGTTTTCTGTCCCTAGAATAAATGTTTTTTTTAAGCACACTATAGCACAAGCACAAAACACACTGACACTCTCCCTACCTATCCTTCTCTTTCCCTAAACTAAAGGAATCCAGGTTAAGCAAGAAAGAAATAACAGTCACTGTCCCTGCCTATGCTGCTCTATCCCTGCTCCGGAACACACTACACTAGGCCGCCGTGCTGGCGGCCTTTTATAGTGTGGGGCGTGTACTAAACACCCTCAGCAATAATTGGCCACAGGCATCCTGCCTGTGGCCAATCATTGCTCTCCTCGCTGCCGGCGCTGTGATTGGCCAAGCATGCGGGGTCACAGTGCATGCTTGGCCAATCACAGCGCCTGGATGACACTGCGATGGCGTAGTGCATTGTGGGCCGTTCGCGTCACTCGAATTTGGCGCGAACGGCCCAAATCGTTCGATCTTCGTCGAACGATCGAACAGCCGATGTTCGAGTCGAACGTATGTTCGACTCGAACACGAAGCTCATCCCTAGTCCCCATGTAGTAGCACTCATGCTGGGAGGGGGAGGGTCATTACTAGGAAACTGCTGCAGTGCAGATTTGCTAGCAAAGAACTATTTTGATTGTAGAGGAGAGCAGAGTGAGCAGAGGGATGACATTACTGAACTTCTGCCTTCACTGATCAATCACAGACGGGTGACAGAGAGGTGACCAAGCCAAGCTACTTAACTGCAATAGAGAAAAGTCACAAACCAGCCTGGTATGGCGGGGTCATTTCAGAATGCTTGCCGACTGCCCTATAGCAGTATTATTACTACAGGGCGGCTGTTCTGTGCAGAATCAGGTATATATACCTGATTCTGCACTAGCAGGCAGGGGCAGGCACGACCAATCACAGCAGATGCCGATCAGTGGGTGCCGGCCCATGGATGTCCATCGGCACCCACTGATTAGCGAGGACACAGGCTGGACAGACCTATGTATATGTGGCAATGCAGAGCTCTGCCCTGTCAGTGGGGTTGTGCTGGATTTTGTTTTCCTGCAAAGCAGGGGAAAAAAATCCAGCACATTCCTTAGTAAAAGCATGTGAAAGTAAACACAAAAGCACTTTTTAGGCACACAGTTAACCCTTTGAACGCCCTAGATGATGTTTGACCCCTTCCCAGACAGTGTTATTAGTACTGCGACAGTGCATATTTTTAGCACTGATCACTGTATTAGTGTCATTGGGTCCCACAAAGTGTCAAGCCCTGTACACACGATAGGTTTTACCAATGAAAACAGTCCGATGGACTTTTTTCATCGGACAAACCGATCGTGTATGGGCCCCATCGGTCTTTTTTCCATCGGTGTTTAAAAATAGAACATGTTTTAAATTTATCCGATGGTTAAAAAACTGATAGCAAATTACTATCGTCTGTGGGGAACTCCATCGGATAAAAAACCCACGCATGCTCAGAATCAAGTCGACGCATGCTCAGAAGCATTGAACTTAATTTTTCTCGGGTCATCGGAGTGTTTTTAGTGTTTTACGTCACCGCGTTTGGAACGGTCGGTTTTGATGGTGTGTAGGCAAGACTGATGAAAGTCAGCTTCATCGGTTTTCCGATGGAAAAATCCATTGGTTAAAAAACCATAGGAAATCCAATCGTGTGTACAGGGCTTCAATGTCAGAATGTCTGCCGCAATACTGCAGTCTCACAAAGTAGTTGATTGCGGCCATTACTAGTATATATAAAAAAAAATCTAGAATATATATCAGTTTGTAGACGCTATAACTTTTTTTGCGAACCAATTAATATACGCTTATTGGGATTTTTTTTACCAAAATCATGTAGCAGAATACTTATGCCGCGTACACACGATCGTGATTCACGGCGGTGAAAACACCGCCGTGAATCACGACATGAAATAAAAATGAAAAACGAGGGAACGGCATTTTCCCCCACACACGACCGTTTTTCCCGTAATTTTTTTCTTTGTCGAGAAAAACGACCGTCTGTGGGCTCCGCGGCAGTGTCTCCCTATGGGAAAACTGCCGCGGAAAAAAATGATGGAAAAAACGATGAGAAAATTTAGAACATGTTCTAATTTTTCTCGTCGTTTTTTCTGCCGTTTTTCTCAACGAGAAAAACGACACAAAGCCCACAGACGATAGTTTTTCTCGGCGAAAAAAAAAATGCAGTTTTTCTCATCGAGAAAAGCGGTCGTGTGTACGCGGCATTATTGTCTTAAATTTATGAAGAAATTGATTTTTTTATTTTTTATTGGATATGTTATTTAGCAGAAAGTTAAGATATATTTTTTTCTTCAAAATTGACAATCTTTTTTTATGTATAGCGCACAAAATAAAAAACCCAGTGGTGATCAAATACCAGAAAGCTCTATTTGTGGGTAAAAAAATGACATCATTTTAATTTATGTACAGTGTTGCATGACCATGCAATTGTCAGTTAAAATACTGCAGTGCCGTATAGCAAAAAATGGCCTGGTCATGAAGGGGGTAAATATTTCGAAGGTGAAGTATAAAATATAAATTCTTTTATAGGTAAAATGAGTCTCATATATGTGTTTCAATTGAAAGTTTAGCTGTTTGCCTGAATGTCAGTTTTAAGGTCATTGTGTACCTACAACAAAATATTTTAGTATCTGTAAACCTTAGGGGACAGGTGTATTGCAGTAGAGCCAAAGGGAAACAGAAACAATTTTCTTGACTGACTTCTGCTAGAAGAGACTCTTTTGCAACATCTACAGTAAGTATTCTAATGTATCAGTTGCATTTAGAAATATCTTCTACTGTAAGGCCCCCAATGGAAGAAAACTATCAGGTTAAATTGATAAAGAACTCAATAGTTAGCGAAGATGGCATGAAAGAGGAAAGAGCACTGTCCTTTTTCCCCTTTGCAGCTTGCAAAAGTCTGATAGAATATCCCCAGTGTGTGTACTCTAATGAGTGGTCCAGTACTAAGCATTTAAACTGTAATGCCTTGTACACACGATCGGATTTCCGATGGAATAAAATCCAATGGAATTTTCCGTCGGAATTCCGATGAAGCTGACTTCCATCAGTCTTGCATACACACTGTCAAACTAAATTCCGACCGTCAAAAATGCGGTGATGTAAAACACTACGACGAGCCAAGAAAAATGAAGTTCAATGCTTCCGAGCATGCGTCGACTTGATTCTGAGCATGCGTGGATTTTTCTCCGATTTAAAACATGTTCTATTTTTTAACACTGATGGAAAAAAGTCAGATGGGGCCCACACACGATCGTTTTTTCTGATGAAAAAAGTCCATCTGACTTTTTTCATCGGAAAAAACGATCATGTGTACAGGGCATAAGATTATGGTTTGGGGTAGAGTACGGAAGGGTTAAAATTCTGCCAATTGGTTTGAGAGGGTGCTCAAGCAGAGGCTGCCAGTCATTCAGGACATCTGTCCTGTAGACACAAGAAGAAGGTGGAAAATCATCTCTTACCCTAGGTTGACATCTATGCAGTTGCGGTTGATGCATTTTCTTGGTGCGTTTTGCGGTGCATTTTAAAACACGCGATTTTGATGCGCTTTTGCATGCCGTTTTCATACATTTTGTGTTTTGCACTTTTTTTCCTCTTTAACAAACTGTGTGAGTCATCAGCTCTCAGCGGACTTCCCCAATGGATTTTGAGGGAAACCTCATTTTAAAATTAAAAAAAAATCCATGCTAGACCCTTATCCAAGCATGCAGTCCGGCAGGTCAGGAAAGGGAGGGGACAAGCAAGTGCTCCCCCTCTGAACCATACCAGGCTACATGCCTTCAACATGGGGGTGCTTTGGGGCAGGGGGCTCTGCCCCCCAAAGCACCTCATCCTTATGTTTAATTGGGACAAGTGTGTCTCCCACCCAACACTGGTCAGTGGTTGTGTGGGTCTACTATGTGCCCCATACTTATTCACATAGGAGAGGGGCCAGGATCTGGATGCCTCTTTGTTTCCCCCACCAGCAGACCCCCACAACCACCAGGCAGAGTTGTGGGGAAAAGGCCCTTGTCCTGATTAAAATGGGGACAAGGTGCTTTGGGGGCCAGAGCCTCCCTGCCACAAAGCAACCCCCCCATGTGGAGGGCCGGTAGCCTGGTATGGTTCAGGAGGGGGGCGCTCACTTGTCCCCTCCTTTTTCTGACCTGCTGGGCCGCATGCCCGGATAGGGGACTGGTATGGATCTTGGGGGGACCCCGTGCAATTTTTTTCCTAATTTTTTAATGGTGAAACCATGTTAAATGCACTGTAGTGCATTTCTGCAAACTGAAAAACGCACTAAAAAATGCATAGGTTGGAACCTAGCCTTAGGGCTTGTTTACACAACTGATATTTTCTACCCCCCTGTTTAAAAGCAATCCATGGTTCATAGGGTGCTAGAGCAGCAGCTCCCAAACATTCAGGAGGTGATGCAGCTGTTTCCTGAATGTCCATTTTTTTCAGCAGAAGAATTATCTATTAAAAAACTGCTCTGCAACCGTTTAGATGTGGCCCTATTCACTTGAATGGGTCAAGTTTGGTGGTGGTATCACCTACTGTATAATTTTCACCACACCACAACCACGGCAGTGTGTACTAACAAGACCACTAGCCATGTTAACTTGCAGCTTAGTTACATAGTTAGTCTGGTTGAAAAAAGACACAAATCCATCCAGTTCAACCAATAAAAAGGGGAACAAATTACACAATCCTATCCCCACATTTGATACAGAGGAAGGTAAAAAAAAACAATAAAGCATGATCCAACTTGCTTCAGCATGGGAAAAAAATCCTTCCTGATCCCCCAGAGAGGCAATTGGATGTTCCCTGCATCTACTTACCTATAAATGTAGGCATTCATTAGTTAGCCTTCCTTCTTTTTTTTTTCTTTTTTAGGGTCAAGCAGTGGCAGCGGGCATCATAATTGATGATGGCTCTACATCGGGGGGACATTGTTTTTTTTTTAACATGGGGGACTTAAAGGGGGCTTCCAGATTCCAATAACCCCCCTGCCTGCAGACCCCCACAACCCCAACCCAGGGTTATCAGGAAAAGGCATTTGTCCCCAACAACAAGGGGACAAGGTACTTTGGGGTGGGGGGGAAAAAACACCCACCATGTTGAGAACATGTGGCTTGGTATGGTTCAGAAGGGGGGCACTCGTTCGTCCCCCCCCCTTTCCTAGCCTACCGACTGCATGCTCGGATAAGGGTCTGGCATGGATTTGGGGATTTTGGGGGGACCCCGCGCCGTTTAAAAAAAAGTATTGGCATGGGGTTCCCCTTAAAATTCATACCAGATCTGAAGGGACCCCTTTTTGTTTTAACATTTTTCTATTGCCGGCAATAGTATTGTATTGCCAGTAATTTAAATGTCATTTTCTTTCTTTAGAAATGTCAGTTTTTGGCCATTAACTATCTCCCCGACCTGATAGACAAAAACGTAATGAAATAATTTCCCTCACTTCAGGAAGAATACTGTCTTCCTAGCTCTGACATTTTTCTATATCTACGCACCAAACACTGTCTTACATCACTTAATTCGTGGACGTGTACAATTCCCCAGACGGCATGGATATTTCTTACCTCATCCCCGAAACACAGCAAGGGTATCTCCTTATTCTATAATCTATTCAAACACAAGACTACATTCATCAAATCGGCACCAGTAATCAAGTGGGAAAAAGACCTGGGACATACCTTCTCTAGTAACGAATGGGAAAAGGCATGTAAATCTACGTATAAATCCACCAGCTGTTCCACCCTTTGGGAGCAGGGATGAGCCGAACACCCCCCTGTTCGGTTCGCACCAGAACCTGCGAACAGACAGAATGTTCGCGTGAACTTTAGAACCCTATTAAATACAATGGACTCGAACGTTCGAAATCTAAAGTGCTAATTATAAAGGCTAATATGCAAGTTATTGTCCTAAAAAGTGTTTGGGGACCCGGGTCCTGCCCCAGGGGACATGTATCAATGCAAAAAAAAGTTTTAAAAATTGAAATTTTTACGGGAGCAGTGATTTTAATAATGCTTAAGATGAAAAAATAAAAGTGAAATATTCCTTTAAATTTCGTACCTGGGGGGTGTGTATAATATGCATGTAAAGTCGCGCTTGTTTCCCGTGCTTAGAACTGTCCCTGCACAAAATGTCATTTCTGAAGGAAAAAAAGTCATTTAAAACTCACTCGCGGCTATTAATGAATTGGCAATACATAGAAAAGTCATTGATAAAAAAAATAAAAAAGCGTGGGGGTCCCCCCAAATTCAATTACCAGGCCCTTCAGGTCTGGTATAGATATTAAGGGGAACCCCTCCGCAAATAAAAAAAAAATGCGTGCGGTTCCCCCCAAATATCCATACCAGGCCCTTCAGATCTGGCATGGATTTTAAGGGGAACTCCATGCCAAATTAAAAAAAAAATGGCGTGGACCCCCAGATCCCGGCCCCCCCCATGTGAATTGATAAGGGGTACATTGTACCCCTACCATTTCACGAAGAAAGTGCAAAAAAATGTAAAAACACACAAACACCTTGGAAAAGTCCTTTATTAAAAAAAAAAACAGCGATGAAATCCAGTGTCCCGCGGCGATCCGATGTCCAGCGCTGTCCGTCATTGGCTGAGCCTGAGCGGACCTGATGGGGAACTTCCTCCGCAGTCTATTAAATGTATAGACCCGCCCCTTCTAAAGTTCCCCATCAGGTCCGCTCAGCCAATGACTAGGTGTAAGGCTAAGCGGACCAGATGCAGAACGTGAGAAGGGGCGGGTCTATACATGTATTACACAGTAAAGGAAGTTCCCCATCAGGTCCGCTCAGGCCAATGACGTAGGCGGGGTCTGACATACGAGGGGGCGGACCTGATGGGGAACTTCCTTCACTGTGTAATACATGAATAGACCCGCCCTTCTAAAGTTCCCCATCAGGTCCGCTCAGCCAATGACTAGGTGTAAGGCTAAGCGGACCAGATGCGGAACATGAGAAGGGGCTGGTCTTTTAATAGACCCGCCCCTTCTCACGTTCCGCATCTGGTCCGCTTAGCCTTAAGCCTCATACACACGACCGAGTTTCTCGTCCAAAACCGGCAAGAAAAGTGCCGCAAGAGCTTTTTTGTCGAGAAAACCGTTCGTGTGTATGGTTTTACGACGAGAAAACTGCCGTGAATCTCGACGAGAAAATAGAGAACCTGCTCTCTATTTTCTCGTCAGGATTCCAGATTTCCTCGTCGTGTTTCTCGTCGGCCTGTTTTGTGACGAGAAAATGGTTCGTGTGTATGCTTTTACGACTCTTCCAAAAGCGCGCATGCTCACAAGCAACTATGAGACGGGAGCGCATCTTCTGGTAAAACAAGCCTTCGTAATGGAGATAGCACATTCGTCACGCTCAAAATTTTTGCATCGTTTAAATGTTGTGCATTGAAATCTTCGTTAGAATGTGACATTAATCCAAACGAATGAACTTCTTTTGCTGCTGATTGTGGTAGTGTGGTACCCCACCAGTGTATAAATACAGGATTCTCAACCAGGCAGGTTGAGGGGCTCCAGGGTATTTGCTTGTTTGGGAGGAAACTGGCTTTTCAGTTTCCTCATGATTTACTAAAGTCCACTTTGGGACCCGGAGCTTGGGGATTTCTTAGAGATCCGGGTGGGATGAAATCCCCAGTCCTGGATCCGGGTTTTGAGACTCAACTGCACACTGATTGTTCAGGTGTGTGTGGGCCTGATAGTAGAATCAGGACCAGCATTCTGGGCCCCACCCTCCCGATGAGTGCAGGTGTGCACTGGGGAAGCCATAGAGTGCAAGTGTGCACTGGAGAAGTCAGAGAGTGCTTGTGTGCACAGTGGAAGCCAGAGACCCAGGAATGAGGGTCAGAGCAGCAAGGGCTGCTATCCAAATGGATGGTGTTGCAGATGGAATAGTCTATAGGAGACAGACAAGAGCCTGAAGTGGAAGGCCTGAGCAGCACTGCTGTATGTATAAGCCAGGAGGCTGAATGTCATTTTGTTGTTGAAAAGGAGTGCTGAAACCCCTGCGAGGGAAAACCTTTTGATTTTGTTTTGAACTTCTTTTAATAAAAATGGGCAAACAACACTTAAAAAGAAGAACCAGCGAGTGGCGGTGTCCTTCAAGCTCTACACTTGATGCTAGTCCTTCACAAGTGGTGGAGAATTTTGGCATATTCTGAGATCCCTACAATCAAGTAAGTTCATCTGTTATATGAACTGTGTTTTTGGTGCATGAGACTGCATAATCTGTGTGTGTGCAGGTGAGGAGAACCTGCAAGCGAAAGGTAACAAGCCTTGAAGAGACAGTGCTCCAATTTGTTGCAGGTGGTGTACCTGTGAACAAAAAGTCATTTTTTTTCTCTGCAGTGAACTGCTGCTAGCTGTGTGTGGCAGCCAGGCAAACTGCATTGCGCAGAAGTTTATTTGATGGACTGTTGCATGCAGGTTGTGTACCTGTGAAAGGAGAAACAAACAGATTTTTTTTTTCCTTTTCTCCGCCAAGAACTGTTACAAGTTGCTGTGTATATATAGTTTGGAAAAACCTGCGCTAAACCGAAAGTATATTTTAAAAAATGGTGAATAAATAAATGATCCAAAAAATGTGGTGCTGCTGCAAGTAAAAAGTTAAAAATACTAAAACTCAAAAGACATGTGTAAAAGGACAAGCGCGCAACCACTGACATTGATTAAATAAAAAATGATGAATATATTACTAATAACACACTATGTGAAAAAAACCACAAGAGAATATATACTGAATCTCAATAGTGAAAAAAAAAAAACACAAGAGAATATATACTGAATCTCAATAGTGAAAGTGAAATTGTTCTCCAAAGGCAAATAATAATTTAAAAATTAAAATTATAAAGGTGAGATTGAAAAAAATGTCCACAACACATTTAAATTCCAAAGGTGAAATCCACTTGCTTCATATGGATAAGGGATATCCAAAGGGAGCCTTACTCTATAGATGTTCAGTGATAACAGATAATCTTAAAGCCGCTTACCAGATGGACGGGACCTCAGATCATAGAGGTCACAAAGGCGTGTGCATCAGCCTGCCGGCAGTGATGGTATTCACCTGTTCCTTTTATCCCAGGTGGCCTGTCCTCACTCCACCAGGTAATCAGATGTCTTGACACACAGTATCCAAAACGAAAAAGGTAGGCGGAATAGAATCGCTCCAGCTTCCAAGTGTACTCCTAAGAGCTTGTTCAACTCAGCAAGGAAGGATTAAAAAAAGGACTTCATGGTGCAGTATTTTCCAAAAATTCAAAAGGATTTATTGTAAAAACACACAGCAAAAAAGCCAAAATCAAAAAGTCCACATCCAATCCACAAATAGTAAAATAGGCAAAATAGGCAAGGAAACAGCAACGTAACAAGGGTAAAAAAGGTTTCTAATGTTTCCGTATGCTAGTCAGAGAGCAAACATAGACTGCATCAATACATCAATATCCAATACGTGATGACGTTAGGAATCTTGGCTCCACCCGACGCGTTTCCCCAAAAATGGCATCAACTGGGAACGGAGGCTAATTACCAGCGTCATCACTTCACGTATATATACTCATAGGGCAGCCGTGACACCGGAAGTAACATTTAGAGATATATCTCTGGGGTCACCAAAAAAAAGGATAAAAATTGGTATTTTGCATATTAGATTATACCAAAAAAAATCTTTTAACATATCCTCAGCTCAATAGAAATAAATGGGAAACATATTATAAACACATAAATACATAAAAAAATATATATATATATATATATGTCAGAACGAATACTAATTATACCTCTAACATCAAAGAATATGCATATAAATGTATAAAATTAATTAATGTAGAAATATGGATGCGGATAAAATGAAGTGTATATTATATATTACCTCAGAAAAAAATTGTATATAATATGTAAAAATATATAACAATTTAGCAATTAAAAAATGTCATAAAAATTAATTAAAAATTATTCTAAAAATTAATAAAAAGGTATTCAGTCAGATCTTCAGTAGAGCACATCAGAATGGGAATTAATGCTATTTATTGTCAATAAAGCAGTTAATATCCCATTCGACGTTTAAACCCAGGGGATTATAACATTGGAGGTCATGTATCCATCTGGTTTCACGTCGGGACACATGTCTTTTCAAGTTATCACCCCTCCAATGGGCAGTGTATTTTTCTATAGCCACTACTTTTACCAAGGAGGTGTTCCTATTATGGTGTGTACGAAAATGTTTAGATACACTGTGTCCCACAAATCCTCATCTAATATTCCCAAGATGTTCTCCTATTCTCACATTTAGGGCTCTTGTTGTTCTGCCAACGTATTGTAAATTGCAAGGGCAGGTTAGGAGATAAATAACTCCCACCGTCCCACAGGTAATAAAATCTTTTATCTTATATACTTTTGACGTCACCTGAGAGGTAAAGGAGGTGGTTCTAACAGTCTGAGATGTTTTGCACACCTTACACCTCTTACAAGGAAAAAATCCCTTCATGTCCCCAAACATACTAATCCTGGGAGGTATATCAATAGCACTAGGTGCCAGTTTATCCTTGAGGTTTAAAGTTCTCCTATAAACAATATTGGGTTTAGTAGGTATAACTGGTCCCAGGACCCTATCCCCCTTAAGGATATTCCAATGTTTCCTCATAACCTTGTTAACCCACCAATGGTGGGAGGAGAAATTCGTAATGAAAGCCCATTCAAAACCCCTATTATCTTCTATATCCCTAACTTTGGGTTTCAACAGTATTTCTCTCTCCATGTTATTAACTTTGACAATATCCTTTTCCAAAGCATTACGGTCATATCCTTTATCAATGAAGCGATTTTTTATAATATCTGTTTGTATCTTGAAGTCTTCCGTACGAGAACAATTCCTCCTTATCCTCTGGAACTGGCTCTTGGGTATTGCTTTCAACCAACTGGGATGATGACAACTACCCATTGGTATATACCCATTTTTATCGGTAGATTTGAAAAAAGTTTTAGTAATTAGTCTCCCTTCTTCTTTCATAATTACCAGATCCAGGAAATTTACAGAGGAGATATTTGCTTCATAGGTGAACCTAATGCCCCATTGGTTGGTGTTAACCATTTCCATAAATGATTTTAGGGATTCGGGGTCCCCTTTCCTAAGGAAAAAGGCGTCATCAATATATCTTCGCCAGTATAGTAAGTGGGGGCATCTCCATGAGAAAATATGATTTTCCCACAGGGCCATGAAAAGGTTGGCGAGGCTGGGAGCAAATTTAGCTCCCATCGCCACGCCCGTTCGTTGCAGAAAATATTGTCCATCATAGTAAAAATAGTTATGCTCCATCGCAAACTTAAGGAGTTTCAAAACAAATTCTATTGTAGGCTTTTCTAGTGATTTTTCTTTATTCAAGAAGTACCTAGCTGCTTGAAACCCTAGTATGTGGGGAATATTGGTGTACAAAGAAGAGACGTCTGCCGTGACAAGTAATACATCATCTTCAATGTGAAGTGCAGACATCTCATTCATCAGCTGCATGGAGTCCTTCAAGAAAGCGGGGGTTTTTGTAACCACCGGCTGTAGAAAAAAATCCACATACTTTCCTATTCTGGATGTGAGGGACTCAATACCACTCACAATTGGTCTACCGGGTGGTTGAGTTAGATCTTTGTGTATTTTGGGTAAGTAGTAGACAATCGGCATTTTAGGTGCCAGTGGTATCAGGAATTCCTTTTCATTTTTATTTAGAATACCCTTTCTGAAGCCATCCTGTACCAACCCATCCAACTGTTTCTTATACCCTAGAGTGGGGTCACGTTTCAGAATAGTATATGTATCTCTATCTGACAGTAAACGATTCATCTCGTCCAGATAGTCCTGCTTTTTAAGGAGCACAATGCCCCCCCCTTTATCCGCGGGACGTATGATTAATTCTTTTTTCTGACATAAAGATTCAATTCCTTCCTGAATATCTTTTTGGTTTTCATTCTTAAAATGTGCTTTACGAAGATCTTGTAAAACCATTTCTTTAAAAACAGAGATACTAGCAGCAGGTTTTCCAGGGGGGTTAAAAAGGGATGCATTTCTGAGGCCCGTTCCCTTAGACTTCCCTGTACTGCTGTTATCAGATTTACTTTGAGGAACAAAGTTCCTTATTATAGGATCAGAGAGGAAATATCTTTTAATACTCAACTTCCTCGTGTATTTTTGTAAATCAATGAACGTTTGGAATTTATTAAGTCCTTGTCTGGGTGCAAATTTTAAACCTTTAAGAGTCCTTTGTTCTGTTTCTGTCAGCATTATCCCACTCAGATTAAAAATTCCTTCATTATTTATCTCCTCTTTTTTCTTGGAGTTCCGTTTTCCTCTGCATCCTCTCTTAGTCTTACTTTTCTGTTCAGTCCTTTCCCTAAAAAACTATCCGATTTGTTCCTGAGAGGGGCTGGATTACTCGATTCCTCATGTGATCTTTGATAATCCTCTCGTGAAAATCCTTGCCTATTTTTTGCATATTCTCCCTCATACTCATTTTCGGAGTCCTGTAGCAAACTATAGCGATTACCCACCCTCACATCATACTTCCAGGGGACTGTAGGTGAACCGTATGGTCCTTCATACTGTTCATTCCAATGGGGTCTTCTTTGCATAGGATCCTCATATCTCCCCATGTAGTCCATTTAGGATGATCTGCCTGGGGGATAGAATTGTTGATTCCCATAATTTTGAGGGGTGTGAGGAGGTCTATTTCCTCTATTATAATAACCATGTTTTTGCTTCCCCGGATTTTTCGGATAGTTATTAGCTGAGGGATATTGGGTCCTAGGGGGATAGTTATTTTTCTGGGGGACATTCGCCCCTTTTTTCTTTGGTTGTTGTATAGGACGTCCCCCACTTCCCTTCAATTGACCCATATCACGATACTGTGGAGTCTGCGGGTCTGGCCTCACTCTATTGTCATCTGAGAGAGGGTGAGGTTGAACTCCACTTATGGCGTCCATATTTTCAACCCCTGTGTTCTCCATACTAGTAACTTTAATATCCTTATATAATTCCTGCCATTTAAAGACGTTATGGGTTTTATAATCTTCCACGTCTCTTAAGTATTTCTCTTTTTTACCCGTTGTTCTTCCTCCTCCTCTATCATAATGTCTCTTAATTCTTTGGTGTACACCTGATATAGACCTTCTTTATTGAATGGTATAAGTTTATCCTTAATTTCATTTATTTCTTGTTGCAATTTAGCAGCCTTACTTTGCTTCCTAGTTATTAGGAAATTAATAAAAGCCAGGCCTGCATCATTGAAATAAATGAACCAATCTTTCAGATCTTTATCTGCTTTATCAGGGTATATATGCCACCGTAAACTTCTCGGGACCATTTTTTCTTTTAAATACCTCTCCAGGAAGATAATGTCCCAGGTGGCATGTAATTCAGCAATCAGGACATTTTTCAGCCTCATAAAGATCCCTCTTATATTATCCGTTTCCAGAGTGGTCTGGTCAAAGACCTCCTCTGGGTTAATTTTCCTATTTTTGTGATATTCAAAGATATCCATATCAAAACAAAGAAAAATTTAGTATAAATGTGAAAAAAGAAAAAATTGTGAAAATTGATATTTAAAAAAATATTCTATAGCAATAAGGGTGATAATATAATTATATCCAACGACAATAACTATACAAATATGTGCATATATAGTGCAAAAAACTCGGAAGCAGCAAGGTTAAAGTGTATTTGTGTACAGATATATATAGTTTGGAAAAACCTGTGCTAAACCGAAAG
The DNA here is from genome assembly GCA_029206835.1 of Rana muscosa. Lineage (NCBI taxonomy): Eukaryota > Metazoa > Chordata > Amphibia > Anura > Ranidae > Rana > Rana muscosa. Next base: position 78,139,920 of record CM055127.1, read on the forward strand.
TATATTTTAAAAAATGGTGAATAAATAAATGATCCAAAAAATGTGGTGCTGCTGCAAGTAAAAAGTTAAAAATACTAAAACTCAAAAGACATGTGTAAAAGGACAAGCGCGCAACCACTGACATTGATTAAATAAAAAATGATGAATATATTACTAATAACACACTATGTGAAAAAAACCACAAGAGAATATATACTGAATCTCAATAGTGAAAAAAACCACAAGAGAATATATACTGAATCTCAATAGTGAAAGTGAAATTGTTCTCCAAAGGCAAATAATAATTTAAAAATTAAAATTATAAAGGTGAGATTGAAAAAAATGTCCACAACACATTTAAATTCCAAAGGTGAAATCCACTTGCTTCATATGGATAAGGGATATCCAAAGGGAGCCTTACTCTATAGATGTTCAGTGATAACAGATAATCTTAAAGCCGCTTACCAGATGGACGGGACCTCAGATCATAGAGGTCACAAAGGCGTGTGCATCAGCCTGCCGGCAGTGATGGTATTCACCTGTTCCTTTATCCCAGGTGGCCTGTCCTCACTCCACCAGGTAATCAGATGTCTTGACACACAGTATCCAAAAAGAAAAAGGTAGGCGGGAATAGAATCGCTCCAGCTTCCAAGAGTACTCCTAAGAGCTTGTTCAACTCAGCAAGGAAGGATTAAAAAAAGGACTTCATGGTGCAGTATTTTCCAAAAATTCAAAAGGATTTATTGTAAAAACACACAGCAAAAAAGCCAAAATCAAAAAGTCCACATCCAATCCACAAATAGTAAAATAGGCAAAATAGGCAAGGAAACAGCAATGTAACAAGGGTAAAAAAGGTTTCTAATGTTTCCGTATGCTAGTCAGAGAGCAAACATAGACTGCATCAATACATCAATATCCAATACGTGATGACGTTAGGAATCTTGGCTCCACCCGACACGTTTCCCCAAAAATGGCATCAACTGGGAACGGAGGCTAATTACCAGCGTCATCACTTCACGTATATATACTCATAGGGCAGCCGTGACACCGGAAGTAACATTTAGAGATATATCTCTGGGGTCACCAAAAAAAAGGATAAAAATTGGTATTTTGCATATTAGATTATACCAAAAAAAATCTTTTAACATATCCTCAGCTCGATAGAAATAAATGGGAAACATATTATAAACACATAAATACATAAAAAAATATATATATGTCAGAACGAATACTAATTATACCTCTAACATCAAAGAATATGCATATAAATGTATAAATTTAATTAATTAATGTAGAAATATGGATGCGGATAAAATGAGGTGTATATTATATATTACCTCAGAAAAAAATTGTATATAATATGTAAAAATATATAACAATTTAGCAATTAAAAAATGTCATAAAAATTAATTAAAAATTATTCTAAACCTGCCCTTGCAATTTAAAATACGTTGGCAGAACAACAAGAGCCCTAAATGTGAGAATAGGAGAACATCTTGGGAATATTAGACGAGGATTTGTGGGACACAGTGTATCTAAACATTTTCGTACACACCATAATAGGAACACCTCCTTGGTAAAAGTAGTGGCTATAGAAAAATACACTGCCCATTGGAGGGGTGATAACTTGAAATAATATAATACACCTCATTTTATCCGCATCCATATTTCTACATTAATTAATTAAATGTATACATTTATATGCATATTCTTTGACGTTAGAGGTATAATTAGTATTCGTTCTGACATATATATATATATATATATATTTTTTTTTTTTTTATGTATTTATGTGTTTATAATATGTTTCCCATTTATTTCTATTGAGCTGAGGATATGTTAAAAGATTTTTTTTGGTATAATCTAATATGCAAAATACCAATTTTTATCCTTTTTTTTGGTGACCCCAGAGATATATCTCTAAATGTTACTTCCGGTGTCACGGCTGCCCTATGAGTATATATACGTGAAGTGATGATGCTGGTAATTAGCCTCCGTTCCCAGTTGATGCCATTTTTGGGGAAACGCGTCGGGTGGAGCCAAGATTCCTAACGTCATCACGTATTGGATATTGATGTATTGATGCAGTCTATGTTTGCTCTCTGACTAGCATACGGAAACATTAGAAACCTTTTTTACCCTTGTTACATTGCTGTTTCCTTGCCTATTTTGCCTATTTTACTATTTGTGGATTGGATGTGGACTTTTTGATTTTGGCTTTTTTGCTGTGTGTTTTTACAATAAATCCTTTTGAATTTTTGGAAAATACTGCACCATGAAGTCCTTTTTTTAATCCTTCCTTGCTGAGTTGAACAAGCTCTTAGGAGTACTCTTGGAAGCTGGAGCGATTCTATTCCCGCCTACCTTTTTCGTTTTGGATACTGTGTGTCAATACATCTGATTACCTGGTGGAGTGAGGACAGGCCACCTGGGATAAAGGAACAGGTGAATACCATCACTGCCGGCAGGCTGATGCACACGCCTTTGTGACCTCTATGATCTGAGGTCCCGTCCATCTGGTAAGCGGCTTTAAGATTATCTGTTATCACTGAACATCTATAGAGTAAGGCTCCCTTTGGATATCCCTTATCCATATGAAGCAAGTGGATTTCACCTTTGGAATTTAAATGTGTTGTGGACATTTTTTTCAATCTCACCTTTATAATTTTAATTTTTAAATTATTATTTGCCTTTGGAGAACAATTTCACTTTCACTATTGAGATTCAGTATATATTCTCTTGTGTTTTTTTTCACTGTTGAGATTCAGTATATATTCTCTTGTGGTTTTTTTCACATAGTGTGTTATTAGTAATATATTCATCATTTTTTATTTAATCATTGTCAGTGGTTGCGCGCTTGTCCTTTTACACATGTCTTTTGAGTTTTAGTATTTTTAACTTTTTACTTGCAGCAGCACCACATTTTTTGGATCATTTATTTATTCACCATTTTTTAAAATATACTTTCGGTTTAGCGCAGGTTTTTCCAAACTATATATATCTGTACACAAATACACTTTAACCTTGCTGCTTCCGAGTTTTTTGCACTATATATGCACATATTTGTATAGTTATTGTCGTTGGATATAATTATATTATCACCCTTATTGCTATAGAATATTTTTTTAAATATCAATTTTCACAATTTTTTCTTTTTTCACATTTATACTAAATTTTTCTTTGTTTTGATATGGATATCTTTGAATATCACAAAAATAGGAAAATTAACCCAGAGGAGGTCTTTGACCAGACCACTCTGGAAACGGATAATATAAGAGGGATCTTTATGAGGCTGAAAAATGTCCTGATTGCTGAATTACATGCCACCTGGGACATTATCTTCCTGGAGAGGTATTTTTAAAAGAAAAAATGGTCCCGAGAAGTTTACGGTGGCATATATACCCTGATAAAGCAGATAAAGATCTGAAAGATTGGTTAATTTATTTCAATGATGCAGGCCTGGCTTTTATTAATTTCCTAATAACTAGGAAGCAAAGTAAGGCTGCTAAATTGCAACAAGAAATAAATGAAATTAAGGATAAACTTATACCATTCAATAAAGAAGGTCTATATCAGGTGTACACCAAAGAATTAAGAGACATTATGATAGAGGAGGAGGAAGAACAACGGGTAAAAAAGAGAAAGAAATACTTAAGAGACGTGGAAGATTATAAAACCCATAACGTCTTTAAATGGCAGGAATTATATAAGGATATTAAAGTTACTAGTATGGAGAACACAGGAGTTGAAAATATGGACGCCATAAGTGGAGTTCAACCTCACCCTCTCTCAGATGACAATAGAGTGAGGCCAGACCCGCAGACTCCACAGTATCGTGATATGGGTCAATTGAAGGGAAGTGGGGGACGTCCTATACAACAACCAAAGAAAAAAGGGGCAAATGTCCCCCAGAAAAATAACTATCCCCCTAGGACCCAATATCCCTCAGCTAATAACTATCCGAAAAATCCGGGGAAGCAACAACATGGTTATTATAATAGAGGAAATAGACCTCCTCACACCCCTCAAAATTATTGGAATCAACAATTCTATCCCCCAGGCAGATCATCGCAAATGGACTACATGGGGAGATATGAGGATCCTATGCAAAGAAGACCCAATTGGAATGAACAGTATGAAAGACCATACGGTTCACCTACAGTCCCCTGGAAGTATGATGTGAGGGTGGATAATCGCTATAGTTTGCTACAGGACTCCGAAAATGAGTATGAGGGAGAATATGCAAAAAATAGGCAAGGATTTCCATGAGAGGATTATCAAAGATCACATGAGGAATCGAGTAATCCAGCCCCTCTCAGGAACAAATCGGATAGTTTTTTAGGGAAAGGACTGAACAGAAAAGTAAGACTAAGAGAGGATGCAGAGGAAAACGGAACTCCAAGAAAAAAGAGGAGATAAATAATGAAGGAATTTTTAATCTGAGTGGGATAATGCTGACAGAAACAGAACAAAGGACTCTTAACAAAGGTTTAAAATTTGCACCCAGACAAGGACTTAATAAATTCCAAACGTTCATTGATTTACAAAAATACACGAGGAAGTTGAGTATTAAAAGATATTTCCTCTCTGATCCTATAATAAGGAACTTTGTTCCTCAAAGTAAATCTGATAACAGCAGTACAGGGAAGTCTAAGGGAACGGGCCTCAGAAATGCATCCCTTTTTAACCCCCCTGGAAAACCTGCTGCTAGTATCTCTGTTTTTAAAGAAATGGTTTTACAAGATCTTCGTAAAGCACATTTTAAGAATGAAAACCAAAAAGATATTCAGGAAGGAATTGAATCTTTATGTCAGAAAAAAGAATTAATCATACGTCCCGCGGATAAAGGGGGGGGGGCATTGTGCTCCTTAAAAAGCAGGACTATCTGGACGAGATGAATCGTTTACTGTCAGATAGAGATACATATACTATTCTGAAACGTGACCCCACTCTAGGGTATAAGAAACAGTTGGATGGATTGGTACAGGATGGCTTCAGAAAGGGTATTCTAAATAAAAATAAAAAGGAATTCCTGATACCACTGGCACCTAAAATGCCGATTGTCTACTACTTACCCAAAATACACAAAGATCGAACTCAACCACCCGGTAGACCAATTGTGAGTGGTATTGAGTCCCTCACGTCCAGAATAGGAAAGTATGTGGATTTTTTTCTACAGCCGGTGGTTACAAAAACCCCCGCTTTCTTGAAGGACTCCATGCAGCTGATGAATGAGATGTCTGCACTTCACATTGAAGATGATGTATTACTTGTCACGGCAGACGTCTCTTCTTTGTACACCAATATTCCCCACATACTAGGGTTTCAAGCAGCTAGGTACTTCTTGAATAAAGAAAAATCACTAGAAAAGCCTACAATAGAATTTGTTTTGAAACTCCTTAAGTTTGCGATGGAGCATAACTATTTTTACTATGATGGACAATATTTTCTGCAACGAACGGGCGTGGCGATGGGAGCTAAATTTGCTCCCAGCCTCGCCAACCTTTTCATGGCCCTGTGGGAAAATGATCATATTTTCTCATGGAGATGCCCCCACTTACTATACTGGCGAAGATATATTGATGACGCCTTTTTCCTTTGGAAAGGGGACCCCGAATCCCTAAAATCGTTTATGGAAATGGTTAACACCAACCAATGGGGCATTAGGTTCACCTATGAAGCAAATATCTCCTCTGTAAATTTCCTGGATCTGGTAATTATGAAAGAAGAAGGGAGACTAATTACTAAAACTTTTTTCAAATCTACCGATAAAAATGGGTATATACCAATGGGTAGTTGTCATCATCCCAGTTGGTTGAAAGCAATACCCAAGAGCCAGTTCCAGAGGATAAGGAGGAATTGTTCTCGTACGGAAGACTTCAAGATACAAACAGATATTATAAAAAATCGCTTCATTGATAAAGGATATAACCGTAATGCTTTGGAAAAGGATATTGTCAAAGTTAATAACATGGAGAGAGAAATACTGTTGAAACCCAAAGTTAGGGATATAGAAGATAATAGGGGTTTTGAATAGGCTTTCATTACGAATTTCTCCTCCCACCATTGGTGGGTTAACAAGGTTATGAGGAAACATTGGAATATCCTTAAGGGGGATAGGGTCCTGGGACCAGTTATACCTACTAAACCCAATATTGTTTATAGGAGAACTTTAAACCTCAAGGATAAACTGGCACCTAGTGCTATTGATATACCTCCCAGGATTAGTATGTTTGGGGACATGAAGGGATTTTTTCCTTGTAAGAGGTGTAAGGTGTGCAAAACATCTCAGACTGTTAGAACCACCTCCTTTACCTCTCAGGTGACGTCAAAAGTATATAAGATAAAAGATTTTATTACCTGTGGGACGGTGGGAGTTATTTATCTCCTAACCTGCCCTTGCAATTTACAATACGTTGGCAGAACAACAAGAGCCCTAAATGTGAGAATAGGAGAACATCTTGGGAATATTAGACGAGGATTTGTGGGACACAGTGTATCTAAACATTTTCGTACACACCATAATAGGAACACCTCCTTGGTAAAAGTAGTGGCTATAGAAAAATACACTGCCCATTGGAGGGGTGATAACTTGAAAAGACATGTGTCCCGACGTGAAACCAGATGGATACATGACCTCCAATGTTATAATCCCCTGGGTTTAAACGTCGAATGGGATATTAACTGCTTTATTGACAATAAATAGCATTAATTCCCATTCTGATGTGCTCTACTGAAGATCTGACTGAATACCTTTTCATTAATTTTTAGAATAATTTTTAATTAATTTTATGACATTTTTTAATTGCTAAATTGTTATATATTTTTACATATTATATACAATTTTTTTCTGAGGTAATATATAATATACACCTCATTTTATCCGCATCCATATTTCTACATTAATTAATTAAATTTATACATGGGATATTAACTGCTTTATTGACAATAAATAGCATTAATTCCTATTCTGATGTGCTCTACTGAAGATCTGACTGAATACCTTTTTATTAATTTTTAGAATAATTTTTAATTTAATTTTTATGACATTTTTTAATTGCTAAATTGTTATATATTTTTACATATTATATACAATTTTTTTCTGAGGTAATATATAATATACACCTCATTTTATCCGCATCCATATTTCTACATTAATTAAATTTATACATTTATATGCATATTCTTTGATGTTAGAGGTATAATTAGTATTCGTTCTGACATATATATATATATATATTTTTTTATGTATTTATGTGTTTATAATATGTTTCCCATTTATTTCTATTGAGCTGAGGATATGTTAAAAGATTTTTTTTGGTATAATCTAATATGCAAAATACCAATTTTTATCCTTTTTTTTTGGTGACCCCAGAGATATATCTCTAAATGTTACTTCCGGTGTCACGGCTGCCCTATGAGTATATATACGTGAAGTGATGACGCTGGTAATCAGCCTCCGTTCCCAGTTGATGCCATTTTCGGGGAAACGCGTCGGGTGGAGCCAAGATTCCTAACGTCATCACGTATTGGATATTGATGTATTGATGCAGTCTATGTTTGCTCTCTGACTAGCATACGGAAACATTAGAAACCTTTTTTACCCTTGTTACGTTGCTGTTTCCTTGCCTATTTTGCCTATTTTACTATTTGTGGATTGGATGTGGACTTTTTGATTTTGGCTTTTTTGCTGTGTGTTTTTACAATAAATCCTTTTGAATTTTTGGAAAATACTGCACCATGAAGTCCTTTTTTTAATCCTTCCTTGCTGAGTTGAACAAGCTCTTAGGAGTACACTTGGAAGCTGGAGCGATTCTATTCCCGCCTACCTTTTTAGTTTTGGATACTGTGTGTCAAGACATCTGATTACCTGGTGGAGTGAGGACAGGCCACCTGGGATAAAGGAACAGGTGAACACCATCACTGCCGGCAGGCTGATGCACACGCCTTTGTGACCTCTATGATCTGAGGTCCCATCCATCTGGTAAGCGGCTTTAAGATTATCTGTTATCACTGAACATCTATAGAGTAAGGCTCCCTTTGGATATCCCTTATCCATATGAAGCAAGTGGATTTCACCTTTGGAATTTAAATGTGTTGTGGACATTTTTTTCAATCTCACCTTTTATAATTTTAATTTTTAAATTATTATTTGCCTTTGGAGAACAATTCCACTTTCACTATTGAGATTCAGTATATATTCTCTTGTGGTTTTTTTTTACTATTGAGATTCAGTATATATTCTCTTGTGGTTTTTTTCACATAGTGTGTTATTAGTAATATATTCATCATTTTTTATTTAATCAATGTCAGTGGTAGCGCGCTTGTCCTTTTACACAAGTTGCTGTGTGCAAGACCGCAAGGATGGGGCGATCAAAACGCCTAAAAGAAGCAAGGATGGCTGAGATGATAGATAGAGCTCTGTGGCTGGAGGGGTTGTTACCGCCTGATCGAACCCCATACATGCCTAAACAGAGTTTTCCAAGGGAAAAGCGGGCTGCTGTTGTCCCTAGCAACCCTGGTGCAATGAATGCACAGATGACTGCTAGTGTGGAGAATCCACCAGCGTTTGAATCTGCAGTGGATTGGTGCAAGCGACACCTGGCAGGATTGGACCAAGCTAAAGTGGAAGGCAAGCCAACCTTCCATACAAAAAGAGAGCTGCCGAATGTCCATGCCTGGGAGAGGGGTGTTGTTGTCCCTGGCAACACTGCTGCAGTTAAACCAGCAGCTGTTGTGAAAAGTGTGAAAGTGACACAGCTTGAGACAGGGTCCAGCAGATGCAGGGTGGGAAACCCTGACAAGACATGGAACCAAGTGCGCTGTTTGCGGTGCAGTGAGTGGGGGCATGCAGTCTCCAAGTGCCTTTTGTCCCTGGCTCCAGTGCAAAGCTACCTAGCAAAACAAAGGTCTGAGAAGCCTGTGTTATATGCCAGAAGAGAGGCTGATCAAAGGCCAGGACAGAGAGTGGTTGCCCATAGCAACACAGAGGAGGCCAGTCGGGCTGTCTGTGGACCAAGGGGTGTGCCTCCCATGGGTCGTGACAAGTGGCTTCCGGAGGAGCCAATACAGCATGTTGGAGAGAGCCAGCAAAGCTCTGCTGGGAGACTGTGATCTCCCATGGCAACGAGAGTGGAAGTTATGCCTGGAAGGAATCATCAGGAGAGAAACGCACTAGGGAAAAGTCATCCAGTACCATGCCTGGAATGTGGCCAGCTGGGGCACGAAATATTGTCTTGCCCTATATTCTGGGGTGCACCTAGAGGTAATGTTGCTAAACAGAACTCTTTACCTGTGGGCCAAGGTCCCTTTGCAAATATGTTTGCAGTCACCCCTGGCAACAAGGAGGAGTTTTCTGTGGTGTCTGCAGGGGGTGCTAAACAGTGGGAGATGCCTGCTGTGATTTCATCCCATGGCCACCAGGGGGAGTTGGCCAGTAAATGTGTGGCTGAGGACTGGTTCTTAAGACAACGTACTCAAATGAAGATGGAGACCCCAACTACTGTGGTGGGTAAGACTATCTATAATGAAATGATGCCTGGAACTGCTGATTTCAGGTATAAAAGAACTGGCTACGAGACTGTCCATGATGATGTGAGAGTGACCCCAGTTAGTGGGGCCACAGAATGTGCGCTTGAGAATGACTTTTTCATACCCAGTGGGAATGCAGGGGTTAAAGTCCAAACAGAACCTGTGTTGATGACTAAAAGTGTTGTGTCTAATGTCTGCCAGCCTCAAGTTGGCAGTGGGCTAGGACAGCCTGCAAAAACTAAAAATGCTATAAGTATTACTGTTAATGAAAAGTTTGCTGCTGTTGGGAAAACCCCAGGTTCTTCCAGAGCAAAAGCTGTTGTCACAAATGGGTCATTGCCTGTAGCAATTGGTGGTAAGACAGCACAGTTGTCCCCAGAAATCTCCAGGGAACTTCATGTATTGGAGTCGGAGGTTGCCATGGACAACTGCGATGTCACTCTGGTGGGACAGAGTGGAACTGTACCGTGTAATGGTAATGTGTTAGTGCAAGCTGCTAGTACTAAAAATGTGCCGCTAAATGGTGGGTTAACACAACCTGTGAAAAATGCAAAGGTGTGTGAGGCTTATGAAGCGCCGCCCGAGCAAGGTGGTGGTTGTGGTGTATTGCAACCTGCGGTGCTAAAACATGTGTTACCGAATTCTGCCATGATTCGTAATTTGGGTGATGAATCTGAAACTAAACCCATCTGTTCTAATGTGTCTCCTTGGGCGGATGGATCAGGGCTGAGGAACGCCAGTGAATGGAGCACAGCTACAACGGATTGGGATAGTTGGGGTAAAAATCTACTGTCCCTGATAGATGAGGCTTTCATGCACAAAAATAAGGTGGACAAAGTTTCTGCTGTGCCAGCAGGAGGGACGGCAGAACAGCTTATACCTGAGGGCGCGGTGGCTGCTGCAGGGGTTAACCCTCGTGAGAAATATGGACCATATAAGGGCGAGCACACAGCAGACACTTTGTCAGTAACCTACAAAAATTATGCTGACATGGCGTGTCAAAGTGACGTTGTCACTGGTAATGTGAAGCAGTTCATTGGTGCTGAACCTGAGAAGTTGGGTATGAGTCAAGCACCTGGCAGCGCTCTGGTAGAGCACCAGGCTGTGGTTGTCTCCAGCTGGGAGAAGGTTCCATTAAACCTTGCAACCTCTCACGTCTCAGCAAGTGAGTCTGTCTGCATCCCCAGTGTCAGGAAAGTCCCCAGGAAGGACTTGGGTCTGGAGCCAGGGGTATGGTTTCTAACAAAAGTATTAAAGGAGATGCTTAAACTTTGGGATGTACAGCCGGTCTATACTGGCGTGTCTCCACCACAGTCAGACAGTCTGGTACTGCGGAGTACCATTAGGTGGACCCCTGAGTGGCAGGTGGTACAGCACAAAGGAAGACAAGACAGAAATGGTTTATTTATGACTGTATTACTAGTGTTAAAAATCGCCTCTAGGTATGCTGATGGGTTACTTCCTGTACAAGAGGTATATGGGAGAAGCTTTGGTGAAAAAAAAGTGTCTGAGGTTTCACCACCTAACAGCCAGGTGGAAGGCATTTCTGCTGCTATGGTCCAAGGTAGTACTGGTCAGTTGTCGGTGAAGGGTGTGTATGCTGTACCAGTGGAAGAATCACATGAGATGGAAGGGCCAAGTGTGGACCAGAAAGCAGCAGAAATCCTGACCGGGGTTCAACCGAAGGTGGTTAAAAAGACTGGGGTCCCCAGTCCGATGTTTGGTTTAGGTGACAAACCTAATAAGGTCCCCGAGACAGGGAAACCGATAAGAAGTGCGGTAAAAATGGTATGTGGATCAGACAAGAGCTTGTCTGTTCAGGTGGATAAAAATACAGATGGCATCAGAACAGGTCAAGTGGTAGGACAGCTGCCTGCAGAGTGGGTGAACCCAGGGGAGGTGACGTTCTGTGAGGTTCCCGTGGGTAATTGCGGCCCTCCATTATGTGTGCCCTCTGCAGACGCTGCCCTAGCAAATGCTGAAAAAAAAGGCATTGGTGATCTGTGCAACGTTGAGAGGTGTAATGTTGGTTTGAATATGTCTGTCAATGATGAACCAAATAGTTTGTTAAAGGTACATGACAGTGTGGTGTCCAAAGGTATTGGAAAGACCAGGGGTGCCCTGTTAAAATTTCAGGAGAGGCAGTGCTTATGGAACCCCAAAAGAAGAGGGAGAAGGTTGAGTATAGGGAAATATAGGACTTTGTTAAGATCCAGGGTTGGACGTACCTGGAAGCGCACCCGGAAAAAAGGTTGGGCCTACGTGGCTGACAGCCAGCACAGAGGTGTCCCAACCATAATGATGGGTGCTGGTGTTCCTCCCTCCGGATCGAAACAAAGGGGGAGGGTATGTGGTAGTGTGGTACCCCACCAGTGTATAAATACAGGATTCTCAACCAGGCAGGTTGACGGGCTCCAGGGTATTTGCTTGTTTGGGAGGAAACTGGCTTTTCAGTTTCCTCATGATTTACTAAAGTCCACTTTGGGACCCGGAGCGTGGGGATTTCTTAGAGATCCGGGTGGGATGAAATCCCCAGTCCTGGATCCGGGTTTTGAGACTCAACTGCACACTGATTGTTCAGGTGTGTGTGGGCCTGATAGTAGAATCAGGACCAGCATTCTGGGCCCCACCCTCCCGACGAGTGCAGGTGTGCACTGGGGAAGCCATAGAGTGCAAGTGTGCACTGGAGAAGTCAGAGAGTGCTTGTGTGCACAGTGGAAGCCAGAGACCCAGGTCTGAGGGTCAGAGCAGCAAGGGGCTGCTATCCAAATGGATGGTGTTACAGATGGAATAGTCTATAGGAGACAGACAAGAGCCTGAAGTGGAAGGCCTGAGCAGCACTGCTGTATGTATAAGCCAGAAGGCTGAATGTCATTTTGTTGTTGAAAAGGAGTGCTGAAACCCCTGCGAGGGAAAACCTTTTGATTTTGTTTTGAACTTCTTTTAATAAAAATGGGCAAACAACCCTTAAAAAGAAGAACCAGCGAGTGGCGGTGTCCTTCAAGCTCTACACTTGATGCTAGTCCTTCACATGATATTCACACAGAGTTATGACTATCTTTTTTAACCTTTTTCATGCTGCTCTTAAGAAGATTTATGTGTATTATATCGTGCAAGTTTTTAGGAATATTTAAAAATTCATTATTTTTCTAACTGATGTTAATTGTAATTTCGCAATGTTTTGGTAGTGATCTCCCATTGAATCTTTTAATATATATGATTTAAATTTACACACTTTTTTGGGAAACACGATTTAGTTATTTTTTTGGGGGGTTGTTATCTGTCCCTTTTTTTGTCAGTCAAATGTATCTGCTTACTCCAAAGCTAGATTTTACATTTTTACAAATACACATAGTCAAGTATGAACTTAAAGAAAAATAACATTTATTCATGTTTGAACTAAAATAAAGAGAAGGCAGCGCTGGAGAAGCTGCTGCTATTTGTGCATCCCAGGGACCCCAGAGCACACAGCAACCCTGTGTGGACACTAAAATTGGGAGCTTGAGAAGGCCAACATTTCTGAACACAATCTGATGCTGGCCTCCCAGAGGTCAGGAACAGCAGCAGGTGATATATATGTCCCAAGTGTGTGGTACTACAACAGGCTGCCTTCTGTCCGACCACAATGAAGCAAGGCCATCACTTCCTCGTCTTCCTGGCAACCTTCCCTGCAACCTTTCCTGAAGCCTTCCCTGCAGCCTTCCTTCTTCGTTTGGCTAGAGGCTGGGCCACTGGAGGAGTACTCCTGTCAGGAGGAGGGTGTGGGGCGGAAGAACAAGGTGGAGGTGGAGGAGAAGGGGGTGGGGCGGAAGAACAAGGTGGAGGTGGAGGAGAAGGGGGTGGGGTGGAAGAAGAATGTGGAGGTGGAGGAGGAGGTTGAGGTTGGGACAGTTGTGCCACCTCACAAATGGCGGTATTGGGGGTAATTTTTTCCATCACCCCCTTGTTGAGCAAGGTGATGAGCAGGGGCTCGCATAGGAGGCGTTGCTCCATGCTCATCACCTTGAACTTTGCCTCCACTAGGCTGGCAATGGCCTCTTCAGGGGATGTGGGCTCTTTGAGGGTGGCATGGGCCTCTTTAATAAGGGCCATTGCAGCCTCACTGGTGGTCCTGTCCCTCCTGCCTCTTTTGGGAAGCCGGATGGGAGGCACCTGGGATCTGGTGCTTCTCCTTTGCCCTGCCACCTCCTGGCTGCCACTGGGCCCTGCCACCTCCTGGCTGCCACTGGGCCCTGCCACCTCCTGGCTGCCACTGGGCCCTGCCACCTCCTGGCTGCCACTGGGCCCTGCCACCTCCTGCCTGACAGTTTCCAGACCCTCCTCCTGGCTGATTTCATCCTGTGTATGAAAAAGGGACATAGTTTAATATGTTGTTTTAATCTTTGCATCAAACTTTATAAACATGATTGAAGCAATTAGAATGTAAATCCAGAAATATTTTTTTATAATTTACACCTACATCAGATTGACTATTTAGCACCCAATTAAGTGCAGACTAATGTCTCGAGATCTTGATTTCACTTGTGGAACCCAAAATATTGTATGTTTCTCATCTTGACATATTTGTCAAACATTAATTTTATCCCAATACATTTTCATTTAATACTATACCTGGCTCCAGATGGCCAAATCAGGATCATCCAGGATGGCTGCCTCCTCTTGCTCCAGAGAAGGCTCAGGTTGGCTGCAGGGAAGTCTGGGGGAAGAGTGGAGAGTGATGGCCTTGCCTCAATGTGGTCATCCAGGAAGGACATCCTGCTGTAGTACCACAAAATCGGGACATACACATCATCTGCTGCTGCTCCTGACCTCTGAGAAGCCAGGACCTTAGAGCGTTCAGTCCTGTAGGTGCCTCTCAAGCTCCCAATTTTAGTGTCCACTTGTTTTGCTGTGGCTGTGGGCACCTTGGTCTGCACAAATGGGAGCAGCTTCTCCAGCGCTGCTTTTCTCACCCCTCCTTTTTTATGGATGGGGTTTTTCGTCTCCCACAGAGCGGGCAGCTCCCTTACCCGGTCAATAAATTCCGCCAGGAACTCTTTGTCGCTAATAAAGACATTCATATTGTATCTGCAAGTTTAAGAAATAATATATAACTAATGTGAGGCAAACAGTCTAACCTCCTTAACATCGTAGTCACCATATATATCCTACAACATTCTCAAAACAGTATAGGCCAACAATTTGTACAAGTCACAAAATCACATACCTTCGTTCGCACGTCCGTCACTTGAACTCCTCTCTCCGCACACCGAACGTACTATAGTCACATGTGTGTTTGCTATATACACACCACGCATGCGTCAAAATTCGAACACGTCGCTCCGCACACGTCGCCCGCCCATGACGTTCTAACTAACATCTTTTCCCCGCCCCTTCTCTTTCGGCGCGCAGACAGATATGGCGGAGTTACAGCAGGTGTCTGATAATTCCGCAACTAACGAGGAGGAGACAAGCCCGGAGACCGAGGAAACGTCACAATCAAGGAGGAGATTCAAGGCATCGAATATGTCTTTTGCGGAGATGGCGGAGATGGTGGACATCTTGCTCAAGTCTGATTATGATGCAAAGCATGGGCCATATAGCAAACCAAATAGAAGGAAGGCCAAAATCCTCACTAAAGTCGTGAAGAGTCTAAAGACGAATTTCGGGGTGAAACGCTCAAATGAGCAGCTCAGAAAGAGGTGGTCAGACCTCAAACTGAGGGAGCCAGATAAAAGGGATAAAGGAGCAACTAGCAACCATGGGCCAAGAACTGCAGAGGATGGTGTTAAGGACAACAGCTGTAGAGGAGAGAATGAGCCAAGTGGAAGATGAGGTGTACCCATTGAAACAGAAGATCAAGGCAATGAAAGAACAAATGGGGTGGCAAGCATCAAAACTTGACGAAATTGAAAATAGGTTACGCAGAAACAACATACGGGTGGTGGGTCTCCCGGAACGAAGTGAGGGCACCCACCCCATCAGCTTTCTAGAGAAGTGGCTCAGGGATACGTTTGGGGAGAGTGTCTTCTCATCACTCTTTGCAATAGAAAGAGCTCATAGAGTTCCATTTAGGGCCCAGCTAAAAGATGGATATCCTAGACCCCTACTAGTGAAGTTCCTTAATTACACTGATAAGACAGTTGTATTACAAAAAGCAAGAGAAAAGAGGGACATCTTCTATGAAGGGTCAAGAATATCATTATATCCAGATTTCTCACCGGAATTAAGCAAACGTAGAGCCGAGTTTACATCAATTAAGCGTAACCTCTTAAAAAATAAAATCACATATGCATTATTATACCCAGCGCGCTTAAGAATAACGACACAGGAGGGCCCTCAATTCTTTGACTCACCGGAAAAAGCAGCACAGTGGCTGGAAGAAAACAAAACCAAATTATAGACATTATACCTTTGGGAAAGTTTAGATAAAAATTTGGGAGGATTAGAGTAGGCCTACGATATTGCTCCTTCTGGATTGGCGGCCTCTTTGAAGCTTTTTGTTTCACAAAAAATGTATTTTTTTTGTTTTGTTTTTTTGAAGGGAGGGGGGGGGGACAGTGGGAGGGGAAGGGAAAGGTCACAAGTGGAAATGAAATTGAAGTGGTATGAAAGGGAGGGATGGCAGGTAGTGGTCACAAGTATAGCTCCCAGGGTATGCTTAGATAGGCTGGGAGAGGAGGGAGGGAGGGTGGGGGGCGGGTCAAGAGACAGGGGGGATAAAATGGCACAAATTCACAAATGTCACATTCCAAGTACAGAAGAGGGGAAATTTACACTTTAGGAAAAACACATTTACAGGGGGAGAGGAGAGGGGAAGGAAAGAGAAGGATTTTTATTTTCTTTCTTTTGTGTTATTTTCCCCTCTTTCTCTTTTCTTGTCTTGTTTTCGCACTATTGATGGAAAAAAGGGAAAAGAAAATGTTTTTTATCTTTTTTATCTCTACTCACTTTTTTACTTATTTTTTATTTACCTAATTTTCCTTTAGGATAGGAAGTAAAGCTTCTCTGCTTGATTCACAAAAACACGATACTAAGATTTCACAGTTTAAATTAAAAGATGGGATTCTCTGTTTTTTTTATATTAAAAAAAAGCAATCTAGTAACAGTTCAAGGACAAAGATGGAATAGTAGGGTGATTGTTGCTTTTTGTATTTGTTTATCTTTTTTCCTTCTGATCATGAGTATTAAGGAATTTTTTTGCAGGTTATGCGTGTTTAGTAGCCTCTGCCCAAGGTCGAATATTTTGAGGCCCAGTTGGGTCTCTTGTTTTTATATGCTTTCTGTTTGCTATTTTGCCGTTGGATAGATATGCGGCCTAAAACATTTAATATAGGCTCCTAGAATGTCCGGGGGTTGGGTGACCCGATAAAAAGGGCTGCAGTATTCTCTACATTTGAACGGTATAGGGTGGATTTAATTTGCATTCAGGAGACTCATTTAACAAAAGAAACAAAGGGAAAACTATCCAATAGGAAATACCAGTCCCAGTATCACTCAGTCCATTCCTCTTACTCTAGGGGGGTGAGTATACTGGTGAAAAGGGGGTTGTCGTTCGTTTGCAAAGAGGCTAGGATAGACGAACTGGGTCGCTTTATCTTTTTGCACTGTTTGATAGAAGATGAACCATATGTACTAGTAAATATTTATGTTCCACCACCCTTTAATATGGAGATCCTATACAAAGTTGTGGAATTTGCGTTAAATAAGGAAGAATGCCCCATAATAGTAGTAGGGGACTTTAACGCAGTATTGGATAGAACAATAGACAAATTTCCACCAGGGACACGGACAGATGGGAGGGGAGAGGGACGTTTAACTCAGTTTCTGGAAGAGGTTGGATGGTGCGATATCTGGAGAATGGGAAACCCAGATGAGAGGCAGTACTCCTGTTTCTCAAGCTCATACTCTACATTATCTAGAATAGATATGGCCCTAGGAAACAAAATTAGCTTGCAGCGGATCGGTAAAATTGTCTATTACCCAAGAGGGGTGTCGGACCACTCACCACTGGTGCTGACCATAAATACAGGTAAAAAGTGCCTTCCAAGTAATTGGAAAGTGAGCCCCTTCTGGTTAGAACTAATGGGAAAGCCAGAAGAGATAAATATAAAATTAATCGAGATGATGAGCTTTAATGAAGGGACAGCACCGGTGGGAGTGATTTGGGACACCCTAAAGGCCTTTCTTAGGGGAATATTGATCCAACAAATAGCCAAGATTAAAAAAAACTCTAGGGTATGGGAAGAGAAGATTAGGAAAGAGGTGAGAGAGGCAGAAGAACAATATGTGAAGGACCCAACCCCGATGAAACAAAGAGAATGGCTTGAGAAACAACAGGAGTACAAAATGGCAGTTGTGAGGAAAGAAGAGAACAAGCGTCTATTTCAAAAACAGAGTACCTTTGCAGAAGGGGAAAGTGTAGGTCATACATTGGCTCTATTGGCTAAAACTAATTCAGCTCCATCAAGTATTCCCGCAATAAGGAAGATGGGGGGAGAGATATCCTCTCAGTCATCTGAAATACTGAAGACGTTTGAGACCTATTTTCAGGACGTATATAAATCAAAAAGGGAAGATGAGATGTTACAAATGGAGGAATTCCTGGGGGGGATAGAGACACCGGCCTTATCGGTGGAGGATAGAAGAGCTATAGAGTCACCGATAACCCTAGAGGAAATCCAATTAGCAGTAGCAGAAATGGCTAATCAGAAGTCCCCTGGGCCAGATGGCCTACCGGTGGCAATCTACAAACAATATGGGGAGGTGCTCCTCCCTGAATTGCTAATGGTGCTAAACTGGGCGGTAGAAGAAGGGAAATTGCCGGCCTCAATGTTAGAGGCCACCATAATAGTACTCCATAAAGAGGGGAAAGACCAATTAGATACATCATCTTATAGACCAATCTCACTGCTGTGCTCAGACGTCAAGATATTGGCTAAAGTGCTGGCAGCCAGAATGAATAGATATATTCAGAAATTAATATATCCGGATCAATCCGGATTCATCCCTAATAGAGCTACCAGCACCAATATCAGAAGATTGTACCTGAATTTACAGACGCCAACTGAGAACAGTAGTGGTAGAGCTATCTTATCCCTGGATGCTATCAAGGCTTTTGATAGCCTAGAGTGGGATTACCTTTGGCACGTGTTGGAGAAATTTGGATTTGGCTCCGTCTTTATTAAATGGGTAAAAACGCTCTATAACTCCCCAAGCGCAAAAATAAAAATTAATAATGAATATTCAAAGAGCTTTAGGCTGGAGAGGGGGACAAGGCAGGGCTGCCCTCTGCCCCCCCTCCTTTTTGCGTTAGCAATAGAGCCATTAGCAATAGCAATTAGATCCAAAAAGACGATACAGGGATTTCAGAGGAAAGTGGGTGAGGAGAAAATTGCATTTTACGCAGATGATATCCTGCTTTTCTTGGGAGATTCCTCAACGTCATTAAAAAAGGCGATGCAGACGGTGGAGGTATTTGGCCGTTTCTCGGGACTGGCGATAAATTGGGAGAAGTCTGCACTTCTACCAGTGGATCCTGTAGATATTGCCCTCTGTGAAGGAATCCCTCTATTGAAAGTAGTGGAAAAAATGAAATATTTGGGGATAGAGGTGACACGAGATCCAGAACAATATATTGATAATAACTTAAGACCACTCTTAGCTAAGTTTAAACAAAAGGCAGATATTTGGGAACGTCTTCCTCTATCAGTAGCTGGACGAAGTAATCTTATCAAGATGATCTGGATGCCACAACTACTTTATGTGCTCCATAATGCCCCAGTATGGATCGGGAAAGCCTGGTTTAAAAAAATAGACCCTTTTCAGAGAATTTATCTGGAAGAAGGGTAGGGTAAGAATCAGTCTCCAAAAATTACAGTTATCAATAACTGAGGGAGGGCTGGCCATTCCACACCCCTATAGTTACTTTATAGCGGCCCAGTTACAGTATCTGAAGGGGTGTACAATGGAGGGAGGAGGAGAGGCCAGCGGGAAAATTATGTTAATGGGGGCCCCACATAACACCATAATAGAAAATTTGGAGGCTGATTCCTTCCCCGTGAAGAACCCAACATTGAGAGCGGTCATAAGAACATGGCGGGAAGGTAAACAGGCAATGGGATATAAAGGGCTAACGGAATATTCCCCTCTCTGGGAAAATAAAAATCTACCAGAAATTCAAGTTATGGGGAAGTTAAAGGAATGGGAACAATGGGGTATAACTAGACTGAACCAGCTGTATAAAGGCAACACATTGAAAGCATTTTCAGAACTAAGTAGAGAGTATGCTATCCCAAACTCATTATTTTACACTTATCTGCAGATAAGACACGCACTTCAAATCCAATTTAAAGCACAGCCGGTGCGTTGGCAAAAAATTCCCCACCTTCAACGGCTAATTAAGACAGGAACATCAAAAGGCCTTATTTCAGAATTATATGTACAGATTAAGGGGGGTATAACTGAGAAGATGTTGGGGAAAGATAGAGCAAAATGGGAGGAGGATATAGGACCCATAACAACTGCACAATGGGAACGGGTACTGGAACAGGGAACAATGGTCTCACTCTCCCCATCACAGAGAGTGTCACACTTGTTCTTAGTGTACAGAGTTTATTACACCCCAAAGAGGTTACACATGTTTGGAAGGAGAACAGATGACAAATGCCCCAGATGTCAAGAGACGGGGGGGACCTTATACATATGATGTGGAAATGCCCGAAACTATATAGATATTGGGTTGGGGTATTGAACATTATAAACACAACTTTTGGGACAACTCTGGAACCGGAGGCCAGGGTATGTTTATTGGGTATAGAGGAGGGAAATGGATTAAAAGACAACCTGGAAGTAGTGCTGAGGTGCCTGTATCAGTCCAGGAAGGTAATAGCACAAAACTGGCAAGCACAGAAGGCACCGACATTGGCAGAGTGGGTTAATGTGATAAATGTAACAATGTGGAAAGAAAAAGTTGTCTTGACGAGACGGGGTAATTATAAAAAATTTAAAACAATGTGGGACCCCCGGTTGAGGAAAATAGGGTGCCCGCCCTAACTGAGGAAGGAATGAGGAGAGTAAAGGAATGGACTTAAAAGTGGGAACTGGACGGTGGAGATAGGAGGACTGGATAGAGGATAGATAGATAGAGAAGCTAGGGGCTCAAGAAAAAGAAGCTAGACACGTGGGAGGATCAGGAGGAGAGAAGGGAAAGGGGGAATGGAAGTGGAGGAAAAGAGTTAAATAAGGTAAAGATAAAATAGTTTCCAGTAAATAACATTAGAGAATAGTAGAGTGTACTTCCCGGTTTATCTTTTTGTCTTCTGAGTGCGCAAAAGGACTAAGGGAGGGAAGGGGAGGGGGGGGGGGGAAGGAGTTAACTATAGAAAACAATATTAAAACATTATACGTGAAATAAGGATAAAATAAATGTATGTAATTTTATAAAATGTTATGTAACATGAAAAATAATAAAGAATATACAAAGATAAAAAGAGGGAGCCAGAGCAGTTAAGGAGCATTAAGAGAATGCTCGCTAAAAGTAAGTAAAATGTACACTTTTATGCTATTAATCCTTTTCTAAACTGACATGTTGCTGGTTTTTTTTGTTTTTCTTATTGGACTCCCTTCCAAAATGTTATATTTTGAACTTGGTTGGGCACAGTAATCGTTCGTAACGTTACAGACACTTCGTTCGGCCACTATCCGCTGTTTTGGATTATTTTACAGCCACAAAAGTAATTAGACATCTGCCTTTTTTTGTGAAATTTGGGGCACAAAGTTTTAGGCTAGATGATGTGTTTGTAAAGAGAATGAAATGCAAACTTTTGTCAGTGTAAAGGAGAGGACACTCAGCAGCTGCTTCCACATCTGTACTTTGGAGCACTATAGTGTGGGCCACCAGACCCGCCTTTTTTGGGTGTCCCACACAGGTGCTTCAGAGAATTTTTGTGTTGCCTACATGTCTAAAAAATGACAGACAAAGGTGAATACTAAGCATATTCTTGGTCAGAAATAATGCATTCATCTTTAACTTCCGCCCAAACACACACTTGTACCCCACTTCCAAGCAATTTAGCCTGTTTTTTGGTTTAACATAGAGAATTTCTGTGTGATAACTCTACCTTTTGTTTGATTCTCATAGGGGAGAGAAGACTGGGAGGAGGACACTCCAGGGAGCACAAGAACCCCACAGCTTCACAACAACCCCAAACTCCCAAAGACCAACAACTTAAAGATGTGGAGGAAGTTGAGGTGGAGTAGGGATGAGCTTCGTGTTCGAGTCGAACATACGTTCGACTCGAACATCGGCTGTTCGATCGTTCGACGAAGATCGAACGATTTGGGCCGTTCGCGCCAAATTCGAGTGACGCGAACGGCCCACAATGCACTACGCCATCGCAGTGTCATCCAGGCGCTGTGATTGGCCAAGCATGCACTGTGACCCCGCATGCTTGGCCAATCACAGCGCCGGCAGCGAGGAGAGCAATGATTGGCCACAGGCAGGATGCCTGTGGCCAATTATTGCTGAGGGGGTTTAGTACACGCCCCACACTATAAAAGGCCGCCAGCACGGCGGCCTAGTGTAGTGTGTTCCGGAGCAGGGATAGAGCAGCATAGGCAGGGACAGTGACTTTTATTTCTTTCTTGCTTAACCTGGATTCCTTTAGTTTAGGGAAAGAGAAGGATAGGTAGGGAGAGTGTCAGTGTGTTTTGTGCTTGTGCTATATTGTGCTTAAAAAAAACATTTTTTCTAGGGACAGAAAACTGTAGGTAGGGAGAGTGTGTCAGTTTCTTTCACTGTCAAAGTCCTTGTTTCCAGGGACCTGGAAGGACAGTGAGTGAATTCTCCTTGTGCTATATTGTGCTTAAAAAAACATTTTTTCTAGGGACAGAAAACTGTAGGTAGGGAGAGTGTGTCAGTTTCTTTCACTGTCAAAGTCCTTGTTTCCAGGGACCTGGAAGGACAGTGAGGTAATTCTCCTTGTGCTAAATTGTGCTTAAAAAAAACATTTTTTCTAGGGACAGAAAACTGTAGGTAGGGAGAGTGTGTCAGTTTCTTTCACTGTCAAAGTCCTTGTTTCCAGGGACCTGGAAGGACAGTGAGGTAATTCTCCTTGTGCTAAATTGTGCTTAAAAAAAACATTTTTTCTAGGGACAGAAAACTGTAGGTAGGGAGAGTGTGTCAGTTTCTTTCACTGTCAAAGTCCTTGTTTCCAGGGACCTGGAAGGACAGTGAGGTAATTCTCCTTGTGCTAAATTGTGCTTAAAAAAAAAAAAATTTTCTAGGGACAGAAAACTGTAGGTAGGGAGAGTGTGTCAGTTTCTTTCACTGTCAAAGTCCTTGTTTCCAGGGACCTGGAAGGACAGTGAGGTAATTCTCCTTGTGCTAAATTGTGCTTAAAAAAAACATTTTTTCTAGGGACAGAAAACTGTAGGTAGGGAGAGTGTGTCAGTTTCTTTCACTGTCAAAGTCCTTGTTTCCAGGGACCTGGAAGGACAGTGAGGTAATTCTCCTTGTGCTAAATTGTGCTTAAAAAAAAACATTTTTTCTAGGGACAGAAAACTGTAGGTAGGGAGAGTGTGTCAGTTTCTTTCACTGTCAAAGTCCTTGTTTCCAGGGACCTGGAAGGACAGTGAGGTAATTCTCCTTGTGCTAAATTGTGCTTAAAAAAAACATTTTTTCTAGGGACAGAAAACTGTAGGTAGGGAGAGTGTGTCAGTTTCTTTCACTGTCAAAGTCCTTGTTTCCAGGGACCTGGAAGGACAGTGAGGTAATTCTCCTTGTGCTAAATTGTGCTTAAAAAAAACATTTTTTCTAGGGACAGAAAACTGTAGGTAGGGAGAGTGTGTCAGTTTCTTTCACTGTCAAAGTCCTTGTTTCCAGGGACCTGGAAGGACAGTGAGGTAATTCTCCTTGTGCTAAATTGTGCTTAAAAAAACATTTTTTCTAGGGACAGAAAACTGTAGGTAGGGAGAGTGTGTCAGTTTCTTTCACTGTCAAAGCCCTTGTTTCCAGGGACCTGGAAGGACAGTGAGGTAATTCTCCTTGTGCTAAATTGTGCTTAAAAAAAACATTTTTTCTAGGGACAGAAAACTGTAGGTAGGGAGAGTGTGTCAGTTTATTTCACTGTCAAAGTCCTTGTTTCCAGGGACCTGGAAGGACAGTGAGGTAATTCTCCTTGTGCTAAATTGTGCTTAAAAAAAAACATTTTTTCTAGGGACAGAAAACTGTAGGTAGGGAGAGTGTGTCAGTTTCTTTCACTGTCAAAGTCCTTGTTTCCAGGGACCTGGAAGGACAGTGAGGTAATTCTCCTTGTGCTAAATTGTGCTTAAAAAAAACATTTTTTCTAGGGACAGAAAACTGTAGGTAGGGAGAGTGTGTCAGTTTCTTTCACTGTCAAAGTCCTTGTTTCCAGGGACCTGGAAGGACAGTGAGGTAATTCTCCTTGTGCTAAATTGTGCTTAAAAAAAACATTTTTTCTAGGGACAGAAAACTGTAGGTAGGGAGAGTGTGTCAGTTTCTTTCACTGTCAAAGTCCTTGTTTCCAGGGACCTGGAAGGACAGTGAGGTAATTCTCCTTGTGCTAAATTGTGCTTAAAAAAAACATTTTTTCTAGGGACAGAAAACTGTAGGTAGGGAGAGTGTGTCAGTTTCTTTCACTGTCAAAGTCCTTGTTTCCAGGGACCTGGAAGGACAGTGAGGTAATTCTCCTTGTGCTAAATTGTGCTTAAAAAAAACATTTTTTCTAGGGACAGAAAACTGTAGGTAGGGAGAGTGTGTCAGTTTCTTTCACTGTCAAAGTCCTTGTTTCAAGGGACAGAGAAGGACACCTGAAGGTAGCCCTTATTGCTTTTTTCCCATCTCCCTGCAGGCCATCTATTAGAATGTCTGGAAGGCAAACAAGGAGAGGCAGACAGTCAGGAGGCAATAAAAGAGGGCAAGCAGGCTCTGTGTCTGGGGGCAACAGTGCTGGTCGTGGACGCGGTGCATTGTCATCAGCACATGGCCATGGGACACGCTTGTCCTTCTTTTCGGCAGCTGGACATGTTGAGCCACATCATGCCGAAGACTTGGTAGAGTGGATGACCAAGCCCTCCTCCTCCTCCTCATCCTCTCTCACCCAGGCTCAGGGTACTGGAAAAGCAGCTGCCAAAGCGTCCTCTTCCCTGGTATCAATGTCAGACTCATCATCAGTCACTCCTTCCCTAGACCCACCATGTCCTCCTCCTGAGGAGTCCCCCGAACTGTTTCAGCACAGTGTTGGGTACATGCTCCAGGAGGATGCCCAGCGTTTCGAAGGGTCTGATGATGAAACCCAGCTAGAGGAAGGCAGTAGCGTGAGAGCAGACAGAGGGGATGCTCAAGAAGGACACCAATCTGGCAGTCATGTTCCAGCAGCTGCAGCATACTGCCAGATTGCCTCCAGTGATGAGGAGGGAGGTGATGATGAGGTCACTGACTCCACGTGGGTGCCTAATAGGAGAGAGGAGGAGGAGGAGGATGAGGAGGAGGCACATCTCCAACGAGGCAGGATGCCCTTTGGTGGCCAGCGTAAGGGCAGTACACCGACGGAATCACACCGCAGAGCTCCGCCTGTGCAGGGCGCTGCCTCTGCCCGTCATTCAAAAAGTTCTTTGGTGTGGGCCTTTTTTGAGGCTAGTGCATCAGATCGCACAGCTGCTGTTTGCAACATATGTCTCAAGCGTATATCGCGTGGCCAAAACATCAGCCGCTTGGGTACCACATGCCTGACCAGACATATGTTGACCTGCCATGCAGCTCGTTGGCAAGCCTACCTCAAAGACCCACACCAAAGAACAAAGCGGACCTCTCCTTGCACCGCATCAGCTGGGATCTCCAACCCCACTATAACTTCAGTCCTCTCTGAAACATGCACTGAGAGGAATGAAGGTGTAGAATTAGGTGTGTCACAGCCAAGTACTTGCGGCCACTCTGCTAGCAGTACACCAACGTCCGATTCTAGCAGGCAAATTTCCCTGCCCCAGCTGCTGGACCGTCGAAAGAAGTTCACTCCCAGCCATCCACATGCCCAGCGGTTGAATGCTAGCTTGGCTAAATTGCTAGCGCTTCAACTGCTGCCTTTTCAGTTGGTAGACTCGGCCCCCTTCCGTGAGTTTGTGCAATGTGCGGTTCCTCAGTGGCAGGTTCCCAAACGCCACTTTTTCTCACGGAAGGCTATTCCGGCTCTCTACTGGCATGTGGAAGGCAATGTCTTGGCCTCGCTGGACAGGGCGGTCAGCGGTAAGGTGCATATTACCGCTGACTCATGGTCCAGCAGGCATGGACAGGGACGTTACCTTTCTTTCACGGCCCATTGGGTCACTCTTTTGGCAGCTGGGAAGGATGCAGGACAAGGTGCAGTAGTGTTGGAGGTTGTTCCACCGCCACGCCTCCAAAATGCTACTACTGGTTGTGACACACCTCTCTCCTCCACCCCCTCCTCTTCTTCTTCCTCCATGGCCTCTTCCTGTGGTTTGTCCTATGAACCAGCGGTGCTCCGTAGCCGTTCACGGGGCTACGCAAGTACGCAGGCAAAAAGATGCCATGCCGTGCTTGCGCTGGTGTGTTTGGGGGACAGAAGCCACACTGGGGCAGAGGTCCTGTCTGCTCTGCAGGGCCAGGCCGAGAGGTGGTTGACGCCACGCCAGCTTAAGCCAGGAATGGTGGTTTGCGACAATGGCACCAACCTCCTCTCCGCCCTCCGACAGGGACAACTGACCCATGTGCCCTGTGTGGCTCACGTCCTTAACCTGGTGGTGCAGCGGTTCTTGGGCAGGTACCCGGGCTTACAGGATGTCCTGAGGCAGGCCAGGAAAGTCTGTGTGCATTTCCGCAGATCTTATAATGCCAGTGCTCGCCTGGCTGAGCTGCAAAAGGAGTTGAACCTGCCCAAGAACCGCCTTATATGTGACATGCCCACCAGGTGGAACTCAACGTTGGCCATGCTGCAGCGGCTGCACACGCAGCAGAGGGCCATCAATGAGTACCTGTGCGACTACGGCACCAGGACAGGGTCAGGGGAGCTTGGTTTTTTTTCTCCACGCCAGTGGGGCATGATCAGGGATGCATGCACTGTCCTGGCACCATTTGAGGAGGCCACGAGGATGGTGAGCAGTGACAGTGCATGCATCAGTGACACTGTACCTCTTGTCCACCTGTTGGAGCACACGCTGCGTGGAATAATGGACAGGGCACTTGAGGCAGAACAGAGGCAGGAAGAGGAGGACTTCCTTGCCTCTCAAGGCCCCCTTTACCCAGACAGTGTTCCTTCTGTCCCACCCATCGCACAGGAAGAGGAGGAGGAGGAGGAGGAGGAGGAGGATTGTGTCAGCATGGAGGTGGAGGCTGGCACTCAGCATCATCAGCAGCAGTCTTTTAGGGATGATTTACAGTCCCAAGAAACCAGTGGACTTGTACGTGGCTGGGAGGAGGTGGCTGCGGATCATGTCGTCCTTAGTGACCCAGAGGACTCCGGAGCGAATGCCTCAGCAAACCTACGCTGCATGGCCTCCCTGATCCTGCAAAGTCTGCGGAAGGATCCTCGTATTCTTCGGATCAAGGAGAGGGACCATTACTGGCTGGCCACTCTCCTTGATCCACGGTACAAGGGTAAGGTTGCGGACCTTATGTTACCGTCGCAGAGGGAGCAGAGGATGAGACAACTCCGGGAGGCCTTGCAGAAAGGTCTGTGCAACGCGTTCCCAGAGACTGGGAGGTTACAAACTCCTGGTCCTGGACAACGAGTTGCTGAGGCTTCGGCCAGTCAAAGAAGGAGCGGTGGGGAAGGTGGCCGTCTGACCGATGCGTTCAGACAATTCTTTAGTCCGCAGCCCCAAAGTATGATCGGTTCCAGCAACCATCGCCAGCGTCTGATAAACATGGTGCAGGAATATCTAGGGGCAAGGTCAGACTTGGACACCTTCCCCACCGAAAATCCTCTGGCTTACTGGGTCTTGAGGATGGATCACTGGCCAGAGCTTGCACAGTATGCAATTGAGCTACTGGCCTGTCCTGCATCCAGCGTTCTTTCGGAACGCACATTCAGTGCTGCTGGAGGATTTGTCACGGATCACAGGGTGCGCCTGTCCACCGACTCGGTTGATCGACTGACTTTCATCAAGATGAACCAGTCTTGGATCACCACCAGCTACCACACACCTGATGCTGATATAACAGACTAATTGATTTTAACATGTCACATCCCTTCAAGACTGATGCTGATGCTGAGTGCCTGTGCTGTTATGTTGACTGGCTATCCTCCTCCTCCGAGTCCTCAATGATACGATTGATGATGATAGCTTGGAAGATCATTTTTGTTTATGGGTGCCGCCACCAGTGGCTAAGGCCTAATTTTTCAGCCCCTGTTTTACAGGGGCGTGTAATTACAATTTTTTTAGCAATAATTTGCCATAGGGCTCATTGCTGTGCTCCAAGTACAGTATCTGTGAGGGGTTGGAGTGTTGTGGCACCAGTGCCTAAGGCCCAATTTTTCAGCCCCTGTTTAACAGGGGCGTGTCATTACAATTTTTGAAGCAATACTTTGCAACAGGGCTCATTGCTGTGCTCCAAGTACAGTATCTGTGAGGGGTTGTAGTGTTGTGCCACCAGTGCCTAAGGCCCAATTTTTCAGCCCCTGTTCAACAGGGGCATGCAATTACAATTCTTGATCTAATAATTCACAGCAGGGTCCATTGCTGCACCCACCAAGAGTAACTCTGAGGGCTTACAGTCTTGTGGCAACGCCACCACCACCACCACCACGAAAGGCCCAATTTTTCAGCCCCTGTTCAAAAGGGGCATGTAATTACAATTCTTGATCTAATAATTCACAGCAGGGCCCATTGCTGCACCCACCAAGAGTAACTGTGAGGGCTTACAGTGTTGTGGCACCAGCACCACCATCAAAGCCCCAATTTTTACTACCACTGTTCAACAATTATATGTAATTAAAATTCCTGATATAATAGTTGACAGCAGGGCGTTCCAGCACCAACCAAGAGTAACTGAGTGCTTACAGTGTTGTGCCAACACCAACAACTAAGGGGCCTATTTCTGCAGAGTATATACGGCAGGTCCCTACTTTCAAACATCCAACTTACAAACGACTCCTACTTGCAAACGAAAGAAGACAACAGGAAGTGAGAGGAAATCTACCCCTAGAAAGGAAAATTCTCTCCTGTAAGAATAAATATGGGAGAAAGGGGTCTCATCTGTACTGATGCTTTATCAGCAATCCTTGTTTCAAGAAAAACACCACATTTCAAAAACAGTTGTCATTGGGACGGAAAGTGAGGTGAAATGTTCGGAACAGGGGCACAGACAGCAAAACAAATGTTACAGGGGTGATAACCCTTACCTATGTTTCCCAAAAAGTTTAAAAATAGATTTTTGGGCTGGAGCTACACTTCAACAATGTACCTGTTCAAAATTACAAACAGATTCTACATAAGAACAAACCTACAGTCCCTGTCTTGTATGCACCGCCTGTATACGGCTGTTCAGAGTATATAGGGCCTTTTTTATTTTATGTGCGGGGTTCCCCTTAATATCCATACAAGACCCAAAGGGGCTGGTAATGGGCTGGGGTAGGGGGGGGGTCATGGGGTAGCTATGCCATTTTTCTTAAAGAATTTCATCCATATTACCGGGACCAGACATTACATTAAAGCCGCAAGCAGTTTTAAATGGCTTTTTTTTCCTTTAGAAGTGTCATTTTGTGCAGGGACAGTTCTAAACACGGGAAACACGTGGCACTTCACAGGCATACTTTAGACACCCCCCAGGTACGATATTTAAAGGAATATTTGACTTTTTTTTTTTCACTTTATGCATCATTAAAATGACTGCTCCCGAAAAACGACCGTTTTTAAAACTTCTTTTTGCATTGATACATGTCCCCTGGTGCACAACCCGGGTTCCCAAACCCTATTTATGACAATAACATGCATAATAGTTGTTATAATTAGCACTTTAGAATTCGAACGTTCGCATCCATTGTATTTAATAGGGTTCTAATGTTCGTTTGAACTTTCGGTCCGTTCGCGGGTTCTGGTGCGAACCGAACCCGGGGGTGTTCGGCTCATCACTAAGGTGGAGGAAGGAGAAGTGCAGGAAGGAGAGGTGGATGACGTTGTGGAACTGGTCACCACAACAGGTCAGTATCTGTCACCACAGCTTCAGGTAAGAGAGGTAGGCCTGCAGAGTTAGAATACCTTTTTATTTTGTTTTTAGGGGATGTGAATGTTGGGGTGAAGGATAGTACAGGTTTCTCTGCTGACAGTGCCCTCCACCTCTTCCAGCAAGTGATGGAATGTAGCACGGAACTGGACAAAATTAAAGAAAGAATACATGTGATGGATCAAACATTTAAAGACATTCTCGATGTATTGGGGAGAATTCAATAAGGCATCCCAACCCCCTTTTTTCTCATGTTTGTTCATCAACTTTTAAAAAACTTTTTGACAATCAAACCAGCCAAAAATTGAATATGCACACAGTGTGTCAACATGTGCTTTCTG
This sequence comes from Rana muscosa, assembly GCA_029206835.1. Taxonomy (NCBI): domain Eukaryota; kingdom Metazoa; phylum Chordata; class Amphibia; order Anura; family Ranidae; genus Rana; species Rana muscosa. The sequence goes on from CM055127.1 coordinate 78,169,950, forward strand.
CCATCAGGGGATATCCATGTACGTCTTTTGGGGGTGCAACCCCTTCCTCGTATCTAAAGTAGGTGAACTGAGGAAGGGGTTGCACCCCCAAAACATGTCCATTGATCACCCCTGATGGCAGATAGCACATGTTGACAATAGGGATCAGGAGTCTAAAATCCCTATAGGAAAATAATCCCAATTGTGTGCATATTCAATTTTTGGCTGGGCAAGGGGTGGCAGGACCCCATATTAGGATGGGCACATAGAGACATATAGTTTGTGTAAGTGAATGTCTCAGATTGCTCCGAGGTATCCAATTTTGTAATTTTTGGAATGCAACTGTTGTTTTTGTATTTTCCTAAGAAAACAATTGCCGGTTTGTGGCCAGGCAAACAAAAAATTTAAAATTAAAAAAAAAAAGTGTGTGAATTTGCACATAGTAAAAGATTTGAACACAAACAACGTGTAGCTTCTTTTTCTAATATGCTCTAACCTTATTTCGTAAATTTTTAAAGGTTACATAGTGAAATGGTTGGTATTTACTAAAGGAAAATACACTTGGCACTACAAATGCACTAAGACAAACTAGGAGACAGGAAACCAAGAAAAGGTAGAAGTTTAAACAAGATTTTTATTTGGGTCGTTAAACAGCAATCTTTAGACATAGCCTGGCATAGGAATTGCCCCCCTACCCGTGAAATAGTCCATGTATTTGTCCCGAACCTCACGGGCATTTTGGGGGGGGCAAGCCAGCACGGGCAGATTCCAGGCCCGGCAGGGGATTATCAGGGGAAAGTCCAGCCTCTGGCAAAACTGAGGCCATATATGAATTCGATTTGCGGCAAAGAAAATTGTGTAGCACACAGCAGCATAACACTACATAGTTTATTTTGTAGTCCGCCAAGTGGATGGAAGTCATAAAAAGGCGTAACCGGCTGGCCATTATGCCGAAGGCATTTTCAACGACTCTTCGGCCCCTGGCCAGCCGGTAATTGAACACCCTCTTCTCTGGGGTCAGGGTCCTCTGAGGAAATGGCCTTATAAGATGTGGTCCGAGCCCGAAGGCTTCATCAGCCAAAAAAAAACAAAGGGGAGTCCTTCAATATTCCCTGCATCTGGTGGCAATGCAAGGTCGTCACTCTGGAGACGGAGGGCAAACTCCGTCTGGATGAAGGATCCCCCATCGGACATCCGGCCATTCTTCCCTACATCAACATAGAGGAATTCATACCGTGCTGACACCACCGCCATCAGCACAATGCTATGAAACCCCTTGTAGTTGTAGTAGTAGGACCCAGAACGAGGTGGCGGCACGATGCGGACGTGCTTCCCGTCTATAGCACCACCGCAGTTGGGGAAGTCCCACCGCGTGGCAAACTCTGATGCCACAGTCTGCCATTCCTGTGGCGTGGAAGGAAGCTGTGGAGTCAAACAAGATGAAAAAATATTAGAATACACAAATCAAACATTACAAGTATATTCTACGAAAATACATTAGAGGCCAACATCAAGCAAAGTCTACGTTTATTAAGGTGTTTTAAATAAGTATAATGGAAGGCTCATGTATCATATTCATCACCCCCTATGATGGTCCATTAATAAATTATAATGGGGAGGGGGGGGAGATGTGTTTGGCCACAGGATAGCATTGCAGTGGCGGTGCGTCCAGAGTGGGCGCTGGAGCACTGCCCCCTCTCTCCTGTGCCCGTCACTCAGAACAATACATAGGTTTGTGCCTTGCATTAACCTATGTATTGTCTATGCCGCCCACTATTCAGGTGGATGGCCCCCTGTTAAACGACCGACATATGAAGAACTGCGGCATTTATGGGCTTAAAATTGCATATCAGAAACAGTAAGGAAAATTGTCTTGCACATTACAGCCTGAGGGATGTAATTGGCTTCAGAAAAGTTAAATAGGGGACGCAGGGGGGGGCATTCCTTGGGTAAACACTGACAGGCTGCTCTGCCAATCATGTTCACCAAGTCTGTTTAATGGTAACATGATTGGCTGATGCAACATCAAGGGAAGGAGAAGACATCAAGGACAGAAGAAGGATGGCGCTGACCACAAGAAGGTAAGTGCAGGGCTGGGGGGGGAACTGGCTGCATTGGAGGGAACAAAATGGCTGCATTGGAGGGAACAAAATGGCTGCATTGGAGGGAACAAAATGGCTGCATTGGAGGGGACAAATGGGGGCGTTTAATAGGCACCAGAGCAAAAAAGGAGGAAGTTTATTTCCTAAATTGGGGTTTGAACCCCCAAACATTTGGAGCAACAGGCGCCCCTGCTGGAAAGGTTAGTGAAGGGAAATATGCATGGAGGAGAAAAAAGGGGCAATCTAAAGCTTCCAGCATGCATGGGGACAAAGGGGACATTCTCAGCATATTACAATCATGGTAATTAGGGAAGGATGAAAGAAATACAATACATTAGCATACATGTAATACATAAAATGTGATGTTAAAGGAGAAAACTTACCCTAATATAGTCCTCCTGCAGGACTTGTATAATTGCAGAACAGGTGTCTGGGATTATGAGGCCCAGAGCCTGGGGGGAGATGCCTGTTAGGGATGAGCTTCGTGTTCGAGTCGAACATACGTTCGACTCGAACATCGGCTGTTCGATCGTTCGACGAAGATCGAACGATTTGGGCCGTTCGCGCCAAATTCGAGTGACGCGAACGGCCCACAATGCACTACGCCATCGCAGTGTCATCCAGGCGCTGTGATTGGCCAAGCATGCACTGTGACCCCGCATGCTTGGCCAATCACAGCGCCGGCAGCGAGGAGAGCAATGATTGGCCACAGGCAGGATGCCTGTGGCCAATTATTGCTGAGGGTGTTTAGTACACGCCCCACACTATAAAAGGCCGCCAGCACGGCGGCCTAGTGTAGTGTGTTCCGGAGCAGGGAAAGACAAGCATAGGCAGGGACAGTGACATTTATTTCTTTCTTGCTTAACCTGGATTCCTTTAGTTTAGGGAAAGAGAAGGATAGGTAGGGAGAGTGTCAGTGTGTTTTACTGTGCGAGTCCTTGTTTCTAGGGACAAAGAAGGAAAGTGAGGGGATTTCTCCTTGTGCTATAGTGTGCTTTAAAAAAACATTTTTTCTAGGGACAGAAAACTGTAGGTAGGGAGAGTGTCAGTTTCTTTCACTGTGCCAGTCCTTGTTTCTAGGGACAAAGAAGGAAAGTGAGGGGAATTCTCCTTGTGCTATAGTGTGCTTTAAAAAAACATTTTTCTCTTATCGTCCATGGACCGACACAGCTCTCATACTGATTACATGTGGGTATATGTCCCTGCTCGCAGGAGAAGACCTAGGCAGAATGTTAGAGGTTAAAACATTCTAGAACAAGCCAGAGCTGAACAGCCCCGCCCAGGGGGGCGGTCCCTCCGGACATTACCCTTCCACCTGCAGCTAATCAGCCTCAGTTTTTTTCTGCCTAGCAGAAGGAGAAGACGTGGCTCTCAGGAGCCAGTCTCCTGGAAGATTTTACTTTTGATTTTTATTCCTTTGGGAATTGTATTATTTTATTTTTGAGACCTTCAATCAACTGTCGGCTGGGCAACAGGTTGGGTACATTAGTATCCTCGTAGTCTTCCCTGTCCGACCATCGAGCGTGCTGATCCTCGCCTTGCGTGCGTGAGACTGAGTTCACGACATACCCCATGGCTCCAGGGGTGGCCGGGTTGCTTTCATGCTCCCGCGGTCCTCTCAAGATTGAACAGTACCTGACTGTATCTCTCGCGGTGGACCGGGCCGACAGCTACGCAGTACGACTCTGTGATAGGTCTGTCTGAAACAAGCCAGTGGGTCCCTGAAAGGGACGGGTAAGTAGTCTCTCCTACTGCAGGTGAGTACATGCTGGCTGTGTTTCTGTGTGTGGGGGTTTCTCCCTGTCCCCCCCTGTTATGCTGCTCTCTGCACCCTGTACTGGTGCTGTGCTGTGGGGTGCTTGGGGGTCACTCTGGCCTGGTTGGGCGCTCATGTCTGCAGTTTTTTCTGGTGTGTGAGGTGATTATTGCGTGCGCCATTGGCGCTGTTTGAGGTGGTTATTGCGTGCGCCATTGGCGCGCATTAGAGCTTTGAATTTTGCGCTCGGCGGCCATCTTGGTGTTTAGTGGCACAGTTATAGCTGCGGACGGTGGCCATTTTCTTGTGGCCGCCGCGCATTTATTTCTGGCGGCGGCGCGAATCCCCTCACAATCTCCTCACAGACTGAGCTGTCCTAAGGGTTGGTGGGTCCTCCCGGGTATCCCCTCCTCAGCGTAGCCAGTGGGTGGACTGTATATTCACTGTATAGTGTATAAGGTGTATAAAGTGTATAAGGTCTCAGAGGGTGGCGTTTATGGAGTCTGATACACCTGCTCTCCACATTGCCTGAAGCAACTGGCAGTGCTGCACAGTTAAACATGTTCATATGTTTCCTGCACCTGTGGTCCTTATGGACCAGTTGTCAGCAGTCCTGGAATCATTCCTGTCAGAATGGAAGCGGTGTGCGAGCAAAAGGAGCTATAAGCCCCCTCCCCCCACAAAAATCTTTAGTGAAGGAGTGCTCTGAGTCAGATATGGGCCTAGCTATTGGGCTCAGGACCCTACCTCTGAATATTTAATGTTTATGAACAGGACATTCCCTTGTGAAGAAGACTCCAGTTCTGTGTCAGTGAATGACAGGGTGCTTGTAAGTGATCTCATTGATGATGTGAGAATCACACTCAGGCTGAAATTGCTGTGACAAGCTTTTCTTTTACACAGTTTCCTCACAGTTTTCCTCACACGCTGCCTCAAGAGCAGCATGGATGAGGGAGGACTTTATTCATTTATGTCTCTAATCCCTGTGAGCCTTGTGTGTGATACCTGAGGTAACATTTCCCGCCATTTCCTGGGGAATGATTTGAGCTCTGACAGACACACGGTCTGAGGATCAGAGGTTAACTGTTACCTGTATGCTGCTTCAGCAGCACTGTCAAGCAGGTTGGAATGATACAGAGAAGATTATGCGCCTCTGCGCCATAATTTAAACTCATCCTATACCTCTACACTGCATACATTCACAGTGTATGTATGTGTTATTGGTCTCTGTGTCTGCGTGGCTTTCCCCACGTTCCAATGCTGTGTTTCAGTGCCATACATGATATAAACGTACAAAATAGGTTTATGCACGACTCCAGATACATTCACAGTATATGTATGTATCATACTCTCTGGGCTGGCAGGGGCTCCGGTGTCCTCCCGCACTCTCATGGTATGTGCGCTTCGGCTCTCTGCACAGTATAGACATGTTCAATATGTTTATTGCACATATTATACATGTTTACAGTATGGGTATACTGTTTGCGTGGGGTTCCTCCGGGTACTCCGGTTTCCCCCCACGCTCCAATGGAAATGCACAGCATGAACATGTGCAATATTATGTTGATTCACATGCTATCATTCCTACACGGTATCTGTGTGCTGTCTGCGTGGAGTTCTTCCGAGTGGGCGCTTCGGCGCTATGCACAGTCTAAATTTGTGCGATTGGACCTACCCGATATGTCTTTGCAGTCTGCGTGGGTTTCCGCCCACGCTACATGACATGCATGCCTTTGGTGCAATACACGATGTAAACATACACATTATGTTTATACACTACACTAAATACATTCACAGTAGTTGTAGGTATTGCATTCTCTGAGTATGCGTGGGGTACTTCGGTTCCTCACACGCGCCAACGGTGTGCGCGCCTTCGGTGCTATGCACACATGAGCTTGTGCAAAAGGTTTAGCACACACACTATAATACCTATACGGTATGCGTATGCAGTCTGCGTGGGTTTCTGCCCATGCTACATGACATGCATGCCTTTGGTGCAATACACGGTGTAAACATACACATTATGTCTATACACTACACTAAATACATTTACAGTAGTTGTAGGTATTGCATTCTCTGAGTATGCGTGGGGTACTTCGGTTCCTCACACGCGCCAACAGTGTGCGCGCCTTCGGTGCTTTGCACACATGAGCTTGTGCAAAAGGTTTAGCGCACACACACTATAATACCTACACGGTATGCGTATGCAGTCTGCGTGGGTTTCTGCCCATGCTACATGACATGCATGCCTTTGGTGCAATACACGGTGTAAACATACACATTATGTCTATACACTACACTAAATACATTTACAGTAGCTGTAGGTATTGCATTCTCTGAGTATGCGTGGGGTACTTTGGTTCCTCCCACGCGCCAACAGTGTGCGCGCCTTCGGTGCTATGCACACATGGGCTTGTGCAAAATGTTTAGCACACATACTATGATACCATACACGGTATGCGTATGCAGTCTGCATGGGTTTCATCCGGGTGCTCAGGTTTCTCCCCTGCTTTCCAATGGTGTGCGCATTCTCAGCGCTATGCACAGTATAAACATGTGCAATTTGTTTATTCGCAGGCTAACATACCTACACGGTTGTGTACGCAATCTGTGTGGCTGGTTTACGTCCAGGCCCCGATGATGTGCACGCCTTCGTCGCTGGCACAGTATATACGCGTTTAATAGGTTTATCCACAAATACTAAACTACATACGCCGTATGTGGTGGTATTATGCTCTTTGTGGCTGGGTGGGTTTTCTCCCACACTCTCCATTTGTGCGTTTGACGCAATACATAGTATAAACTATGTGTTTGCACAATCAGCACCTATCCATGGGTAGCTGCTGGATGGAGCATTGTCACAAGGATCCCTGGTTTCAGGGGTATCACTTTCCACCTGCTTTCAGTGGTGATCAGAAGCGCTGGCTTGGACTGTGTTCGCCAGGCTGGGGTTGGCGTTGCGCCCGTTAGTGGCTGCGTCTCTGGCAATTTTTTGTAGCTCAATGACTGGGCAAAAGCCTCTGCTTCACTCATCAGTCGTCTAGCAGGTGCACTACAACTGCTTTAGCCTTTAGGGTCTCTGTGCCCGGGGTGGGTTTGCGCCACCTGTGGAGGCTGAGGTACTAGTCCTCTGACCGAGTTTCTAGGGAAGTTCCGTCAAGTTGCCTTTATTGGCCAACATTTGAGGCACCCTGTACACTGGGGCCTCCCTTCTCCGATACATTGCGGAGTCTCTTTGGGATTTTCATACGTCTCGCTGCAAGACGGTCCTGTCGGCCATGTGCATTGCAGGCGAAGGGTCCTTGCATCCGGAGGTGTTTCCACCTTCTTTACCGGCGGTGGGGCACCGGAAGTGGACCTTGTGGCCTCTCGACTCACTCGCAAGGTGGCAAGATCGTGGTCAGGTCCAGGGACCCCTGGGCGGATGCGTTAGACGCGTTGGAAGCCCGTGGGGGCAGTATCGCCTGATATATGCTTACCCTCTGCTACTGTTGTTGCCTCGCCGGCTTCGCAGAGCATACTTCATCCTGCTTTACAGTCCTTGGCTTTAATGGCATGGCTGTTTAAAGCCAGGTGCTAAAGGATCGAGTTCTCTCATATTCGGTCATCTCTTCTATGTTGTTGACACGGGAATCTTCCTCCAGAAAGATATCTCACCGTACCTGGAAGGCTTACATCGCTATGTGCGAGGAACTTGAGTGGCATCCTCGGATGTTTTCCGTTCCCAGGATTTTGCTGTTCTTACAGCGTGGTGTGACCCAAAAGCTGGCCTTGCATACCTTTTTTTTTTTTTTTTTTTTTTTTGAGGGTCGGATTTCGGCCCGGACTGTCTTTTTCAACGACCGCTGCCGGGCCATTCCTTGATTAGCACCTTTTGGGCAGGGGGTTCGCCATGTGGTCCCCCTGTCAAGCCTCCTCTCCCTACTTGGGATCTGATTTTGATGCATCTCGGTTCTCCAAGAACATCCCTTTGAGAATATCAGAGAGATTCCTCTCTTGACCTTGTCCCGGAAGTTGGCCTTATTGGCCATTGCTTCGGTTAGACGGGTGTCTGAGTTGGCAGCTTTGTCTGGCAAGTCGCCTTACTTGGTCCTCCATAAGGATATGTTGGTGTTGCGCCCACGACCATCCTTCTTTTCTAAGGATGGTCTTGGCCTTTCACCTTAAGAAGGACATTGTTCTTCCGTCCTTGTGTCCTCACCCATCGCTTCCCTGAGAGTTTGTGCTTCCTGCATTGAGATTGGTACAAGCCTTACGAGTGTACCTGGCTGCTACTGTTTCCATTCGGAAATCTGTGTCTGGTCCAAAACAGGGCCGAGCGGTGTCGTCTGCCACCGTCTTTAGGTGGATCAGGCAGACCGTCATACAGGCCTATGCCCTTAAGGGGCGGGCGCCTCCCTTTCCGGTTGCGGCGCATTCCACCAAGGCAATTGGTGCTTCCCGGGCCTTCCGACATCAAGCGTCGGTTGCACAAGTGTGCAAGGCGACGACCTGGTCGTCCGTTCATACCTTCTCAAAGTTCTACAAGGTTGATGTGGCTGCATCTTCGGATGCTTCCTTCGGCCGCAAAGTGTTGCAGGCCGCTGTCTAATGTTGCAACTCCTCCGTTGAGGGGCTCTGCTGGTTTGGAGTGAAGTTTTGGTTGTTCCTTACTTTTTTTGCTCCCACCCTTTTCTTATACTGCTTTGGGACGTCCCACATGTAATCAGTATGAGAGCTGCGTCGGTCCATGGACGATAAGAGAAAATAGGATTTTTGTACTCACCGTAAAATCCGTTTCTCTGACGTCCATGGACCGACACAGCACCCACCCTTCCTTTTAAGTTTGTACTGCTTTGTTACGAACTGAGGCTGATTAGCTGCAGGTGGAAGGGTAATGTCCGGAGGGACCGCCCCCCTGGGCGGGGCTGTTCAGCTCTGGCTTGTTCTAGAATGTTTTAACCTCTAACATTCTGCCTAGGTCTTCTCCTGCGAGCAGGGACATATACCCACATGTAATCAGTATGAAAGCTGTGTCGGTCCATGGACGTCAGAGAAACGGATTTTACGGTGAGTACAAAAATCCTATTTTTCTAGGGACAGAAAACTGTAGGTAGGGAGATTGTCAGTTTCTTTCACTGTGCCAGTCCTTGTTTCTAGGGACAAAGAAGGAAAGTGAGGGGAATTCTCCTTGTGCTATAGTGTGCTTTAAAAAAACATTTTTTCTAGGGACAGAAAACTGTAGGTAGGGAGAGTGTCAGTTTCTTTCACTGTGCCAGTCCTTGTTTCTAGGGACAAAGAAGGAAAGTGAGGGGAATTCTCCTTGTGCTATAGTGTGCTTTAAAAAAACATTTTTTCTAGGGACAGAAAACTGTAGGTAGGGAGAGTGTCAGTTTCTTTCACTGTGCCAGTCCTTGTTTCTAGGGACAAAGAAGGAAAGTGAGGGGAATTCTCCTTGTGCTATAGTGTGCTTTAAAAAAACATTTTTTCTAGGGACAGAAAACTGTAGGTAGGGAGAGTGTCAGTTTCTTTCACTGTGCCAGTCCTTGTTTCTAGGGACAAAGAAGGAAAGTGAGGGGAATTCTCCTTGTGCTATAGTGTGCTTTAAAAAAACATTTTTTCTAGGGACAGAAAACTGTAGGTAGGGAGAGTGTCAGTTTCTTTCACTGTGCCAGTCCTTGTTTCTAGGGACAAAGAAGGAAAGTGAGGGGAATTCTCCTTGTGCTATAGTGTGCTTTAAAAAAACATTTTTTCTAGGGACAGAAAACTGTAGGTAGGGAGAGTGTCAGTTTCTTTCACTGTGCCAGTCCTTGTTTCTAGGGACAAAGAAGGAAAGTGAGGGGAATTCTCCTTGTGCTATAGTGTGCTTTAAAAAAACATTTTTTTCTAGGGACAGAAAACTGTAGGTAGGGAGAGTGTCAGTTTCTTTCACTGTGCCAGTCCTTGTTTCTAGGGACAAAGAAGGAAAGTGAGGGGAATTCTCCTTGTGCTATAGTGTGCTTTAAAAAAACATTTTTTTCTAGGGACAGAAAACTCTAGGTAGGGAGAGTGTCAGTTTCTTTCACTGTGCCAGTCCTTGTTTCTAGGGACAAAGAAGGAAAGTGAGGGGAATTCTCCTTGTGCTATAGTGTGCTTTAAAAAAACATTTTTTCTAGGGACAGAAAACTGTAGGTAGGGAGAGTGTCAGTTTCTTTCACTGTGCCAGTCCTTGTTTCTAGGGACAAAGAAGGAAAGTGAGGGGAATTCTCCTTGTGCTATAGTGTGCTTTAAAAAAACATTTTTTCTAGGGACAGAAAACTGTAGGTAGGGAGAGTGTCAGTTTCTTTCACTGTGCCAGTCCTTGTTTCTAGGGACAAAGAAGGAAAGTGAGGGGAATTCTCCTTGTGCTATAGTGTGCTTTAAAAAAACATTTTTTCTAGGGACAGAAAACTGTAGGTAGGGAGAGTGTCAGTGTGTTTTACTGTGCCAGTCCTTGTTTCTAGGGACAAAGAAGGAAAGTGAGGGGAATTCTCCTTGTGCTATAGTGTGCTTTAAAAAAACATTTTTTCTAGGGACAGAAAACTGTAGGTAGGGAGAGTGTCAGTTTCTTTCACTGTGCCAGTCCTTGTTTCTAGGGACAAAGAAGGAAAGTGAGGGGAATTCTCCTTGTGCTATAGTGTGCTTTAAAAAAACATTTTTTCTAGGGACAGAAAACTGTAGGTAGGGAGAGTGTCAGTGTGTTTTACTGTGCCAGTCCTTGTTTCTAAGGACAAAGAAGGAAAGTGAGGGGAATTCTCCTTGTGCTATAGTGTGCTTTAAAAAAACATTTTTTCTAGGGACAGAAAACTGTAGGTAGGGAGAGTGTCAGTTTCTTTCACTGTGCCAGTCCTTGTTTCTAGGGACAAAGAAGGAAAGTGAGGGGAATTCTCCTTGTGCTATAGTGTGCTTTAAAAAAACATTTTTTCTAGGGACAGAAAACTGTAGGTAGGGAGAGTGTCAGTGTGTTTTACTGTGCCAGTCCTTGTTTCTAGGGACAAAGAAGGAAAGTGAGGGGAATTCTCCTTGTGCTATAGTGTGCTTTAAAAAAAACATTTTTTCTAGGGACAGAAAACTGTAGGTAGGGAGAGTGTCAGTTTCTTTCACTGTGCCAGTCCTTGTTTCTAGGGACAAAGAAGGAAAGTGAGGGGAATTCTCCTTGTGCTATAGTGTGCTTTAAAAAAACATTTTTTCTAGGGACAGAAAACTGTAGGTAGGGAGAGTGTCAGTTTCTTTCACTGTGCCAGTCCTTGTTTCTAGGGACAAAGAAGGAAAGTGAGGGGAATTCTCCTTGTGCTATAGTGTGCTTTAAAAAAACATTTTTTCTAGGGACAGAAAACTGTAGGTAGGGAGAGTGTCAGTTTCTTTCACTGTGCCAGTCCTTGTTTCTAGGGACAAAGAAGGAAAGTGAGGGGAATTCTCCTTGTGCTATAGTGTGCTTTAAAAAAACATTTTTTCTAGGGACAGAAAACTGTAGGTAGGGAGAGTGTCAGTTTCTTTCACTGTGCCAGTCCTTGTTTCTAGGGACAAAGAAGGAAAGTGAGGGGAATTCTCCTTGTGCTATAGTGTGCTTTAAAAAAACATTTTTTTCTAGGGACAGAAAACTGTAGGTAGGGAGAGTGTCAGTTTCTTTCACTGTGCCAGTCCTTGTTTCTAGGGACAAAGAAGGAAAGTGAGGGGAATTCTCCTTGTGCTATAGTGTGCTTTAAAAAAACATTTTTTCTAGGGACAGAAAACTGTAGGTAGGGAGAGTGTCCGTTTCTTTCACTGTGCCAGTCCTTGTTTCTAGGGACAAAGAAGGAAAGTGAGGGGAATTCTCCTTGTGCTATAGTGTGCCAAAGCATTCCTCATCAACCATCTTTGAAATCCTTGTTTTTTGGACAGTCAGGGAAATTGTCGTTGTGCTATTCTGTGCAAAAGCAATAATCCTCAACCATATTTAGAAATCCTTAAGTAAAGGGACAGAGAAGGACACCTGAAGGTAGCCCTTATTGCTTTTTTCCCATCTCCCTGCAGGCCATCTATTAGAATGTCTGGAAGGCAAACAAGGAGAGGCAGACAGTCAGGAGGCAATAAAAGAGGGCAAGCAGGCTCTGTGTCTGGGGGCAACAGTGCTGGTCGTGGACGCGGTGCATTGTCATCAGCACATGGCCATGGGACACGCTTGTCCTTCTTTTCGGCAGCTGGACATGTTGAGCCACATCATGCCGAAGACTTGGTAGAGTGGATGACCAAGCCCTCCTCCTCCTCCTCATCCTCTCTCACCCAGGCTCAGGGTACTGGCAAAGCAGCTGCCAAAGCGTCCTCTTCCCTGGTATCAATGTCAGACTCATCATCAGTCACTCCTTCCCTAGACCCACCATGTCCTCCTCCTGAGGAGTCCCCCGAACTGTTTGAGCACAGTGTTGGGTACATGCTCCAGGAGGATGCCCAGCGTTTCGAAGGGTCTGATGATGAAACCCAGCTACAGGAAGGCAGTAGCGTGAGAGCAGACAGAGGGGATGCTCAAGAAGGACACCAATCTGGCAGTCATGTTCCAGCAGCTGCAGCATACTGCCAGATTGGCTCCAGTGATGAGGAGGGAGGGGATGATGAGGTCACTGACTCCACGTGGGTGCCTAATAGGAGAGAGGAGGAGGAGGAGGATGAGGAGGAGGCACATCTCCAACGAGGCAGGATGCCCTTTGGTGGCCAGCGTAAGGGCAGTACACCGACGGAATCACACCGCAGAGCTCCGCCTGTGCAGGGCGCAGCCTCTGCCCGTCATTCAAAAAGTTCCTTGGTGTGGGCCTTTTTTGAGGCTAGTGCATCAGATCGCACAGCTGCTGTTTGCAACATATGTCTCAAGCGTATATCGCGTGGCCAAAACATCAGCCGCTTGGGTACCACATGCCTGACCAGACATATGTTGACCTGCCATGCAGCTCGTTGGCAAGCCTACCTCAAAGACCCACACCAAAGAACAAAGCGGACCTCTCCTTGCACCGCATCAGCTGGGATCTCCAACCCCACTATAACTTCAGTCCTCTCTGAAACATGCACTGAGAGGAATGAAGGTGTAGAATTAGGTGTGTCACAGCCAAGTACTTGCGGCCACTCTGCTAGCAGTACACCGACGTCCGATTCTAGCAGGCAAATTTCCCTGCCCCAGCTGCTGGACCGTCGAAAGAAGTTCACTCCCAGCCATCCACATGCCCAGCGGTTGAATGCTAGCTTGGCTAAATTGCTAGCGCTTCAACTGCTGCCTTTTCAGTTGGTAGACTCGGCCCCCTTCCGTGAGTTTGTGCAATGTGCGGTTCCTCAGTGGCAGGTTCCCAAACGCCACTTTTTCTCACGGAAGGCTATTCCGGCTCTCTACCGGCATGTGGAAGGCAATGTCTTGGCCTCGCTGGACAGGGCGGTCAGCGGTAAGGTGCATATTACCGCTGACTCATGGTCCAGCAGGCATGGACAGGGACGTTACCTTTCTTTCACGGCCCATTGGGTCACTCTTTTGGCAGCTGGGAAGGATGCAGGACAAGGTGCAGTAGTGTTGGAGGTTGTTCCACCGCCACGCCTCCAAAATGCTACTACTGGTTGTGACACACCTCTCTCCTCCACCCCCTCCTCTTCTTCTTCCTCCATGGCCTCTTCCTGTGGTTTGTCCTATGAACCAGCGGTGCTCCGTAGCCGTTCACGGGGTTACGCAAGTACGCAGGCAAAAAGATGCCATGCCGTGCTTGCGCTGGTGTGTTTGGGGGACAGAAGCCACACTGGGGCAGAGGTCCTGTCTGCTCTGCAGGGCCAGGCCGAGAGGTGGTTGACGCCACGCCAGCTTAAGCCAGGAATGGTGGTTTGCGACAATGGCACCAACCTCCTCTCCGCCCTCCGACAGGGACAACTGACCCATGTGCCCTGTGTGGCTCACATCCTTAACCTGGTGGTGCAGCGGTTCTTGGGCAGGTACCCGGGCTTACTGGATGTCCTGAGGCAGGCCAGGAAAGTCTGTGTGCATTTCCGCAGATCTTATAATGCCAGTGCTCGCCTGGCTGAGCTGCAAAAGGAGTTGAACCTGCCCAAGAACCGGCTTATATGTGACATGCCCACCAGGTGGAACTCAACGTTGGCCATGCTGCAGCGGCTGCACACGCAGCAGAGGGCCATCAATGAGTACCTGTGCGACTACGGCACCAGGACAGGGTCAGGGGAGCTTGGTTTTTTTCTCCACGCCAGTGGGGCATGATCAGGGATGCATGCACTGTCCTGGCACCATTTGAGGAGGCCACGAGGATGGTGAGCAGTGACAGTGCATGCATCAGTGACACTGTACCTCTTGTCCACCTGTTGGAGCACACGCTGCGTGGAATAATGGACAGGGCACTTGAGGCAGAACAGAGGCAGGAAGAGGAGGACTTCCTTGCCTCTCAAGGCCCCCTTTACCCAGACAGTGTTCCTTCTGTCCCACCCATCGCACAGGAAGAGGAAGAGGAAGAGGAGGAGGAGGAGGAGGAGGAGGAGGAGGAGGATTGTGTCAGCATGGAGGTGGAGGCTGGCACTCAGCATCATCAGCAGCAGTCTTTTAGGGATGATTTACAGTCCCAAGAAACCAGTGGACTTGTACGTGGCTGGGAGGAGGTGGCTGCGGATCATGTCGTCCTTAGTGACCCAGAGGACTCCGGAGCGAATGCCTCAGCAAACCTACGCTGCATGGCCTCCCTGATCCTGCAAAGTCTGCGGAAGGATCCTCGTATTCTTCGGATCAAGGAGAGGGACCATTACTGGCTGGCCACTCTCCTTGATCCACGGTACAAGGGTAAGGTTGCGGACCTTATGTTACCTTCGCAGAGGGAGCAGAGGATGAGACAACTCCGGGAGGCCTTGCAGAAAGGTCTGTGCAACGCGTTCCCAGAGACTGGGAGGTTACAAACTCCTGGTCCTGGACAACGAGTTGCTGAGGCTTCGGCCAGTCAAAGAAGGAGCGGTGGGGAAGGTGGCCGTCTGACCGATGCGTTCAGACAATTCTTTAGTCCGCAGCCCCAAAGTATGATCGGTTCCAGCAACCATCGCCAGCGTCTGATAAACATGGTGCAGGAATATCTAGGGGCAAGGTCAGACTTGGACACCTTCCCCACCGAAAATCCTCTGGCTTACTGGGTCTTGAGGATGGATCACTGGCCAGAGCTTGCACAGTATGCAATTGAGCTACTGGCCTGTCCTGCATCCAGCGTTCTTTCAGAACGCACATTCAGTGCTGCTGGAGGATTTGTCACGGATCACAGGGTGCGCCTGTCCACCGACTCGGTTGATCGACTGACTTTCATCAAGATGAACCAGTCTTGGATCACCACCAGCTACCACACACCTGATGCTGATATAACAGACTAATTGATTTTAACATGTCACATCCCTTCAAGACTGATGCTGATGCTGAGTGCCTGTGCTGTTATGTTGACTGGCTATCCTCCTCCTCCGAGTCCTCAATGATACGATTGATGATGATAGCTTGGAAGATCATTTTTGTTTATGGGTGCCACCACCAGTGCCTTACGCCCAATTTTTCAGCCCCTGTTTAACAGGGGCGTGTAATTACAATTTTTGAAGCAATACTTTGCAACAGGGCTCATTGCTGTGCTCCAAGTACAGTATCTGTGAGGGGTTGCAGTGTTGTGCCACCAGTGCCTAAGGCCCAATTTTTCAGCCCCTGTTCAACAGGGGCATGTAATTACAATTCTTGATCTAATAATTCACAGCAGGGCCCATTGCTGCACCCACCAAGAGTAACTCTGAGGGCTTACAGTGTTGTGGCAACGCCACCACCACCACCACCACAAAAGGCTCAATTTTTCAGCCCCTGTTCAAAAGGGGCATGTAATTACAATTCTTGATCTAATAATTCACAGCAGGGCCCATTCCTGCACCCACCAAGAGTAACTCTGAGGGCTTACAGTGTTGTGGCAACACCACCACAACCACCACCACCACGAAAGGCCCAATTTTTCAGCCCCTGTTCAACAGGGGCATGCAATTACAATTCTTGATCTAATAATTCACAGCAGGGCCCATTGCTGCACCCACCAAGAGTAACTGTCAGGGCTTACAGTGTTGTGGCACCAGCACCACCATCAAAGGCCCAATTTTTACTACCACTGTTCAACAATTATATGTAATTAAAATTCCTGATATAATAGTTGACAGCAGGGCGTTCCAGCACCAACCAAGAGTAACTGTGAGTGCTTACAGTGTTGTGCCAACACCAACAACTAAGGGGCCTATTTCTGCAGAGTATATACGGCAGGTCCCTACTTTCAAACATCCAACTTACAAACGACTCCTACTTGCAAACGCAAGAAGACAACAGGAAGTGAGAGGAAATCTACCCCTAGGAAGGAAAATTCTCTCCTGTAAGAATTAATATGGGAGAAAGGTGTCTCCTCTGTACTGATGCTTTATCAGCAATCCTTGTTTCAAGAAAAACACCACATTTCAAAAACAGTTGTCATTGGGACGGAAAGTGAGGTGAAATGTTCTGAACAGGGGCACAGACAGCAAAACAAATGTTACAGGGGTGATAACCCTTACCTATGTTTTCCAAAAAGTTTAAAAATAGATTTTTGGGCTGGAGCTACACTTAAACAATGTACCTTTTCAAAATTACAAACAGATTCTACATAAGAACAAACCTACAGTCCCTGTCTTGTATGCACCGCCTGTATACGGCTGTTCAGAGTATATAGGGCCTTTTTTATTTTATGTGCGGGGTTCCCCTTAATATCCATACAAGACCCAAAGGGGCTGGTAATGGGCTGGGGTAGGGGGGGGGGGGGTCATGGGGTAGCTATGCCATTTTTCTTAAAGATTTTCATCCATATTACCGGGACCAGACATTACATTAAAGCCGCAAGCAGTTTTAAATGGCTTTTTTTTCCTTTAGAAGTGTCATTTTGTGCAGGGACAGTTCTAAACACGGGAAACACGTGGCACTTCACAGGCATACTTTAGACACCCCCCAGGTACGATATTTAAAGGAATATTTGACTTTTTTTTTTCACTTTATGCATCATTAAAATGACTGCTCCCGAAAAACGGCCATTTTTAAAACTTCTTTTTGCATTGATACATGTACCCTGGTGCAGAACCCGGGTTCCCAAACCCTTTTTAGGACAATAACATGCATAATAGTTGTTATAATTAGCACTTTAGAATTCGAACGTTCGCATCCATTGTATTTAATAGGGTTCTAATGTTCGTACGAACTTTCGGTCCGTTCGTGGGTTCTGGTGCGAACCGAACCCGGGGGTGTTCGGCTCATCACTAATGCCTGTCGTGAACTTCAAGTCCTGAAGACTTCTCCCTGTCGCCAGGTACCGTAAGGTGGCGATGAGCCTCTGCTCAGCACTGATGGCTTCCCGCATAACGGTGTCCTTCCTGGTAATATAGGGGGACACCAAAGCCAACAGTTCCTGAAAAACGGGGTCAGACATCAGCAGAAAATTCCTGTAGTCCTCAGGATTATTCTCGACGATCTCCCGCAGCAGAGGCATGTGGCAGAATTGGTCCCGCTGGAGCAACCAATTCTTGGTCCATGAACTCCTCCTCACACCATTCATGGACTGGTCTTGGTCCAAAACAAGCAGACCAACACCAAGCGCACGCACAGCACGAACTCGACGACGAGAACGTCCAGGCGACATGGCTAGGAAACGGTCGTCTTATCAGAACGTACAGAACAGAACGCACTTTAGAACAGCAAGGCCTATGAATAACGAACTGAAAATCAGAAACGAACAGGCAAGAACGCACTGTAAAACAGATACGACCTGCCTAGATGCCCTGAAAGTCAAGATACGAACCCACAAGCACAAACTGAACCGCAGAAAACGATCTGAAAAGTACGAAGACTGAAAAGCGCGAATCGTCTCTTCCCAAACTTTTACTTCCCACGCGGTAACACGAGATCAGCAAAAGCAGCCCTAGGGGTGGCGCCAAGAAAAAAGATCTTCCCCTTTATAGTGCCGTCGTACGTGCTGGACGTGACCGCGGAGAACAACGAGGAAATTGGGAAATGTCAGTGTGTACGCATGGAAAGCTTGACGAGAAAATCGACAAGCTTAACAAGAATCTCGTCGAAAAAAACAACGTGTTTTTTACGACGAGAAACTCAGTCGTGTGTACGAGGCTTATCACCTATTCATTGGCCGAGCGGACCTGATGGGGAACTTTAGAAGGGGCGGGTCTATACATTTATTAGACTGCGCAGGAAGTTCCCCATCAGGTCCGCTCAGGCTCAGCCAATGACGGACAGCGCTGGACATCGGATCGCGGCGGGACACTGGATTTCATCGCTGGAATGTTTTTTTTTTTTTTTTAATAAAGGACTTTTCCAAGGTGTTTGTGTGTTTTTTTTACATTTTTTTTACACTTTCTTCGTGAAATGGTAGGGGTACAATGTACCCCTTACCAATTCACATGGGGGGGGCCAGGATCTGGGGGTCCCCTTTGTTAAAGGGGTCTTCCAGATTCCGATAAGCCCCCTGCCCGCAGACCCCCACAACCACCGGGCAAGGGTTGTGGGGATGAGGCCCTTGTCCCCATCAACATGGGGATATCCTCCCCATGTTGAAGACATGTGGCCTGGTATGGTTCAGGAGAGGGAGGTCGCTCTCTCGTCCCCCCCTCTTTTCCTGCAGCCTGCCAGGTTGCGTGCTCGGATAAGGGTCTGGTATGGATTTTAGGGGGGACTCCACGCTATTATTTTTTTTTAAATTTGGGGTGGAGTTCCCCTTAAAATCCATGCCACATCTGAAGGGCCTGGTATGGATATTTGGAGGGAACCGTACGCATTTTTTTTTAAATTTGCGGCGGGGTTCCCCTTAATATCTATACCAGACCTGAAGGGCCTGGTAATTGAATTTGGGGGGACCCCCACGCTTTTTTTTTTTTTTATCAATTCTATGTATTGCCGGGAGTCGACAATTCATTAATAGCCGCGAGTGAGTTTTAAATGACTTTTTTTCCTTCAGAAGTGGCATTTTGTGCAGGGACAGTTCTAAGCACGGGAAACAAGCGCGACTTTACATGCATATTATACACACCCCCCAGGTACGAAATTTAAAGGAATATTTCACTTTTATTGTTTCACTTTAAGCATTATTAAAATCACTGCTCCCAAAAAAACTGCCGTTTTTAAAACTTTTTTTTGCATTGATACATGTCCCCTGGGGCAGAACCCGGGTCCCCAAACACTTTTTAGGACAATAACATGCATATTAGCCGTTATAATTAGCACTTTAGATTTCTCCCATAGACTTTTCGAATTTGCCGCGAACACCCCAATTTGTTCGCTGTTCGGCGAACGGGCGAACAGGCAATGTTCGAGTCGAACATGAGTTCGACTCGAACTCGAAGCTCATCCCTATTTGGGAGTTAGCATACAAGATAACCTACCATTGGTATTTGACCCCAGCTAGAATCTCAAAATTTGACCCCTCTCTAACAGACATATGTTGGAGGAAATGCGGAAGGACAGGTAGCCTACTGCACACATTTTGGAACTGCCCCAGCTTATACATTATTGGAACTCAGTATTCCAGTTGATCGCAGACGTGACGCATACAAACATACCAAAGAAACCCTCTCTGGCCTTACTCTCTTTGTCTATTGACAGATACCCTAACCCGACAAGGAATATATTGTCCCATATTCTATTGGCAGCAAGAATCAGCATAACCAGAAAATGGAAAGATCCACTCCCTCCCACGCTGAAAGATGTAGTTCACACCACACATGTGCACTTCACCCATGAAACGACTCGGGCGCTACAACACAAAAACACACAGCAGGCTGTCCTCATGTGGAAACTATGGATAGACTTGGTTGAATCCCCAGAAATAGTCCAGGTTTTTGATCTCTAGTCATGGTTGATGTTACTGTTTATTTTATTTTATTTTCTTACCATTGATATCTCTGATCAGCATTTCCTGTTATAAGGTTTCAGGACCTGCTGCTGGGGGAGGAGGGGCGTCTCTGCAAGGACACAGGTATGATCCCCTTAGGGGTGCCCGAGCGGGGAGGTCCTCTCCAGCCCCTTCCATATATTGATCCGCTTTATAGTAACCTATTTTAATTTACTCTGATTGTTCCTCGATAAAACAGTACCTGATAAATGTGAAGTTCCCAAAAGTTGCTCTAACACGCTTACTATAAGTTTGAGAATGTTCACTGACTTTTAAGTCAGTTGTGATATTGGATTCATGTGAACTTTTGTACCAAATGTCTATAGGATCGCAAGTTTGTGAGATATGTCATTATATGTTTTCATGTCTTTGTTTAAACTAAAAATTTTCAATAAAAATCTATTGAGTAAAAAAAAAAAAAGAAATGTCAGTTTTGCTGCTGCAGGATATCTACTCGTAATTGAGGTCCTCCATTCCCCTTATTAATTTAGTTGCCCTTCTATGAACTCTGTCCAGTTCCAGCACATCCTTCCTGAGGATTGGTGACCAAAACTGGATGGCATACTCATAGCTCCCAATGGTCCCTGATTTTGAGGAACTGTCCCTGATTTGGAGCAATGTCCCTCTGTCCCTCTTTGCCCTTTATTTGTCCCTCATTTTGGTCAGATCTATATAGTTGTATATTAAAATGCACTTTTTATCTTTCAAAAAGTGTTTCCCAGTGCTAAACCTTTCGTCCAAATTCTAAATTGCTGCATTTGTAAATTTTAAAAGCCAATATAAAGAAATAGTAGTGGGAAAAAAGTCCTTGTGGATTTAATTAACCTTTTTTTTTGGTTAATTCTCCTTTAAGGGGGTGTGTCAGGAGGGTGTGTTCTATGCCTACATACGTTTGCAAGTAGATGTCCCTCATTCACATCTCAAAATGTTGGGAGGTATGCATGCTCCAGATGTGGCCGAACCGGAGTTTTATAAAGTGGCAGGATTATAATTTGATCTCTGGAGTAATTTAGCCTTTTTTATGCATGCTAATAGTCTGCTGGCTTTGCTTGCTGAAGCTTGACATTGCATGCTATTGCTTAGTCTGTCCTCTACTAGGATTTCAGTCTCTATGATAATGGTAGGTCAAATATAGGGGGGACACGGGCAGCATAAAAAACCTCACAAATTTGCAAATTCATCCCTACTCTATACAATTAAAAAAAATGGCGTTTGATACACTTTAATCCTACAACAATATCTGTATCCAGCCTTGACTCCTATACCAGAACAAAACGCATGCATTGAATAGCATAGGAAACATTATTTCACATGGAAAGGGACTACAGCCAATCCCTTTACACTCTACAAATTCCCTGACTAGATTCCATTAAAGCAAGCTATAAATAAATTATTAGAATTCAGCGCTCACTTCCTTTTAAAAATGACAATGCACAAAATGAATCACCACATCTACAATGAAGCCACAGCCAGGAAGAAAAGAGAATTATCTTGCAAGAACAATTCTGTCCGCCCCTCACAGGTTCTCTGTAAAAACTGATGGAGTTGTACAATGTAGGCACAGCTAGGTTTGTGTGATAGCTGAATTAAAATCCTGGTAAACCTGAAAAACTGTCTTGCTTCAAATCTTTTTTGAAAGGCTGTCTTCCTGGGAGTTACAGGGTGTCATAAGGGCCAAACTATTTCATGTTTAATGAGGCCAGAACAATATGTTGTTACTCTCTTTGCACTCTCAAATGCTTCATACACGTCGATATGGGCACAGAGCAACACTGGGCCATTGTTTCTATTTTATATTAGCACTTTTATTATATTCACATGAGAAATGCAACGTTTGTGGAGTTTACAGATCTTCCTAGGTCTTTAATGAATGAACTAAGCATATTCTCCTGTTAAAAGGTACCGTAAATGTTTTATGCTATAAGGGAGCTAAAGCACGTTCTTGCATAGAATTTATAGAATGCAGAACGGTACTATCAGTAACCCTTCACATTAACAGAATATGCAAAAAAAAAAAGAGGCATTTAAAGGGAGTGGGGGTTCACTTTATTACAACTAGCAGAACATCCATTTAATAATTCACTTGTATAACAGCAGGGGTCCTTCACCAAGGCTGCCAACTGTATTTAAGGAAGACCAATAAAAATGTATCTGATTTTATGGCAGCCCATGACAGGAATTCCCCTGTTCTTAAAAATCCCCTCCTCCCTGCTGGCATCATTGGGCATGTGTACTGTACAACATGGCAACACAGAAACTGGACTCTTCTTTCATGCACTGCCGTATGTTTATAGCAGGGACCTGCAGTGAAACTTTCAACCTCATGTTGGTACCATGTAGGAGAGAAGAAGGATTGGGAGATGTGACCTATCCTCTCCCACTGCCCCTCATTTCATCCACTGGGTTGCCCTGGTTGCAGAAAACAAGGGGATTAAAGCACTGATAGTATGAGCTTTGTTTACCCTGTGAGGACATAGCAGAAGTTGAATTTTGAAGATTTGCCCATAAAAAAAAAGCAGTGTGTCCATCTTTTTCTACTGGTTTTACTGTTAAAATTTAACATTTTGATAGGCATCCCTGTTTTTACATACATTGATCAGCCATAACTTTATGATCACTCACCTAATATTGAGTAGTTGCCTCTTTCGACACCAAAACAGCCCTTTTGCTGTCAAAATAGCCCTGACCCATCGAGGGGCAGATCCAGGGGGGGACAACAGGGCAATTGCTCCTCCCGAAAAAATGAGCGGGTGAGCGCCAGCAGGTGAGTGAGAGGACATGCAGGCTGGTGAGGGAGCAATCATGCCGGGCGGAGCGGGCTGGCGTGTCACTGAGCGAGCAGGCAGGTGTTCTGTCAGGAAGCCACCGCTACCCATCTGAATATGCAACTGAAGTGACTTTGCGTCGCGGCCATCTTGGTACACCCACACTTGTCCATAGTAAGCTTAGAGTTAGAAGTCGGCAAGCGGACATCTTTATACACCCACCGGAGTCTTGCATTTCACAGTTATTTTTAACAGTAAACTCAACTTATATTTCACTAAATAAGCTGAGTTTACTGTTAAAAATAACTTTGAAAAGCAAGACTCCAGTGGGTGTATAAAGATGTCCGCTTGCCGACTTCTAACCCTCGGCTTACTGTGGACAAGTGCGGGTGTACCAAGATGGCCGCATTGCAACATCACTTTGGTGGCATATTCTTTTTTTTAATACAAACAATTTTTATTAAGTATAGTCAGAAGAAAAAGCACAAATCTTATCGGGATGCAACCCACATATATAAAGAGAAAATATGCATTATGCAATATATAGACAAAAAAGGGGAAAAGACAAAGGGGTAGAGACTCTATGCGATGCTCAAGATCATACACAGTCCTGGGTATGCCGGATGCATCCCAAGATCAAATAATACAAAAACGTTATCCATAAGAGGTATCAAGAAAAAGCCAAGAATAAGAAAAAAGAGAATAGGGTCTTAATAGATGAATAAGAGATAAGGAAAATTAGAGAATAAAGGTGATAGAAAGAAGAGAGGGGAAAAAGGGAAAACAGTACAGTGGAGAACAAACATTCAATCTACTGCTTCTTGTTTGAACAATTCAACTAACCCAGTATAAAATGTTATGCTCAATGCCAAGCAGTCATCAGTCGCCGACGGCCCCTCCTCATCGCCCATGGCTCATGGCCAGCAGGGGACTGGAGAACAACGGGTTCCCAGTAGACTGGATAGTACTGGTGTCCTAAAAAATATAGCATTGGCTATAGTATAGCCCCATATGTAGATTATGAAGCCCATTTATTATGGAAAATCTGCATGGTGTCCATGATGGTATGATGGATCCTCTCCATAAGATGGATAGACTCCATACGGTGAAGTACCTGTGTCCATGGAACTGAATGGGATCGCCAATTCACGGCTATGGCCCAATGGGCTGCGCTGAACAGGGTATTAACCAATTTCTGGGTGGGTGGGGGTAGATCAGGTATAGGGGTAAAGAGCATTGGGGCTGTCAGATCCAAGATGGTGCCCGAGATCAGTGCCACCCTGGAAGCCACCTGGCTCCACAGGTGTTGCAGATGAGGGCAGCTGCAAAAGTTGTGGAGCAAGGTACCTGGGGTCTGGCATCCCCTAAAGCATGTCTCCTGAACTAAGGGATTACATTTATGTACCCTGTCTGGAGTGAGGTACCATCTCGTATGTAGTTTCATAACAGTCTCCTTAGTGGCTATGGAACGGGTACATTTGTGCATATTCTGAAGCATGTCACTCCAATCATCAGGGGAAAATGTCACCCCTAGATCAGACTCCCAATGCAACATAGCAGAGGACTTCACGGGAAGCTGAGAGTCATTTAGAGACCTATAAATGGTAGAAACCGTACCCTTGTCTCTAGAAAGGTTCTGGCAGATTGCTTCAAACGAGGAAAGGGAGATCCTGGCGTTAAGTGTAAAAAGGGATTCAAAAAAGTGCCTGATTTGCAAAAATTTTAAGAATTTCGTCCTCGGGGCGTCAAATTGCTCTTGGAATTGCTCAAATGAACAGAAATGTGAGTCGTGTGTCAATGTAGTCAGCGTCAAGAGGGAATTCTGTTCCCACCAGCAAAAATCCTCCGGGGTTCGGAAAGCAGGGGGGAAACCCGGTGAGCCCATATAGGAGGTCAGGGGAGGTCTGCATGACCTAAGTTTAAATTTGTGATGATAAAGGGACCATAGGTGAATAGTTTGACCTACGATATTATTTAGTGTGCCAATCTCCCTGGGTTTCAGGCCAGACTGCCAAAGGAGACCTGGGATATAGTATGGGCTGACAGAGGACATTTCAAAACGAAGCCAGGGGATACTATCAGGTGAGGCATACCACTGTGCCGTCTGGGCCAACCTGGCCGCCAAGTAATATAGCCAGATGTTGGGAAGTCCCAAACCCCCCTGTGACATAGGTCTATGTGAGAAGAGTCCACCATACCTGGGGCGCTTATTGTTCCATATAAACCCATTAATCTCCCGCTGAATCTGTACCAGCGTCTGACGCGACACATATAGAGGGAGGGCCCTAAAAAAGTATAGCAATTTCGGTAGAATGGACATTTTGATGGCCGTGACTCTACCCAAGAGGGTGATGTGGAATGAAGACCATAGGCGCAACCATTGTCTAACTTTAGCAAAGGCTTGCGGGTAGTTAGCGTTATACAGTGCTCTGAGGGATGGGGCCAAACGTATACCAAGGTACTGGAGGGTGGCATTGGACATGGAAAAGCCAAATGAGGTTTTAAGGTTCGAGGCGACGCGGGGAGGGATGTTAATAGGGAGGGCCTAACATTTTGAGAGATTAACGCCAAGACCAGAAAATGCATGGAAGGATTGTAGAGTAGAAATTAAATTGGGGAGGGAAACCACAGGGTCCTGGAGGAACATAAGGATGTCATCTGCGTATAGGCTTATCTTAATTCCCCGTCCCCCTTCTGATAACCCCTAATGTTAGGGTCAGAGATGACCGCCCTTGCCAATGGTTCTATGGCAAGTGAGAACATCAGAGGGGACAGAGGGCAACCCTGACGGGTTCCCCTACCCAGGGGGAAATAATCTGAGGAGCAGCCTGGAAGCTTGATGCGAGTGTGAGGATTGTGATATAATGCTTTAAATCCGTTTACAAACTCCCCTGAAAAGCCAAACCTAGCCAAGACAGTGTCAATATAGGGCCACAGGACACTATCAAAGGCCTTATGGATATCCAGGCCTAACACAAGGACCCTGCGGGAGAAAAGGTCAGCATCCTGGATAATATCAGTCGCCAAGCGTATGTTGTCAGTGATTTGCCTAGAGGGGATGAACCCGGTCTGCTCAGGGCCTATCAGGGTGGAAATAATGGGGGCTAGTCTATCTGCCAGGACACGGCCTAGAATTTTTATATCATTATTCAGAACCGAAATTGGTCTGTAATTTTGAGGGAGAGAGTGATCCTTATTGGGCTTAGGGATTAGCGTCATGTTGGCTGCAAGCATGTCCTCTGGGAGTGTATGGCCTTGTAGGACATAGTTGATCAATTTAGTCAATTTAGGTGCCAATGTACCTGCAAATTTTTTATAGTACGCGGCTGTATATCCGTCTGGGCCAGGAGCCGTAGAGGATTTAAGTGACTTAATAACTGCTATGACTTCCTGTTCCGTGCATGGGGCATTCAAAGTGGTCAGTTGCTCCTACGACAAAGTCGGAAGGTGAACGGAGTCTAACCAGGCCTCAACACCATCTGGAGGGGGAGAGTCCGGGGCAGATAATAGGGAGCTATAAAATGAGGTAAAAGTGTCGAGGACCTCTTTGGGGTGGGAGACCAGCTGGCCAGCGGCGTTCCGCAACTTGTAAACGTGCGAGGGCTGAATGGAGTGGTGCAGCTTACGGGTAAATATAGCAGAGGCTGCGTTGCTATGTAATAGGAACTTCGCTTTGGCCCACCTGATAGATTTCTCCGTACGGTCTGAGAGGATGGTATCCAATTCCACCCTTTTCAGGTCAATTTGCCTAAGAGTGTCTAGGGAATGGGATTGTGAATGCACATGATAAAGTTTGGCAAGGTCCTCAGTTAGGGATTTAATTTTAGCTAACTTTTGCCTCTTTTTGATGGTAGCCAATTCAATCAAACGGCCGCGCAGCACTACTTTATGGGCAGCCCACAGAATCGGGGGGGGGGGGAGATGTCTTCCACATCATTCAGCCTGAAATACTCCTCCAGCTGGTCTGCCACCTGTCTGGTAATGTCCGGGACCGTCAACAGGGAGTCATTTAGCCTCCAGGAGGCTGTCATTGGGGAAAGGCCAACGTGTGAAGTTTTAAAAGAGACCATCTGATGGTCTGACCAGGGGCATGGGTGTATAGAGGCCGACGAGGAGTTGGCTAGTTATATCGGAGAGCTAAGAATATAATCTAGCCTCGCATAGCTCTCGTGTGGGCAGGAATAATGTGTGTACTCCCTAGCCCCTGTATTTAGGGCCCTCCAGGTATCAAGAAGTTGGAATGTCTCCAGGGACCTCACCAGGGACTTGGGAAAGGCCTTAGATTAGTGAGTAACCTTGCTCCTGTCTAGAGTGGAGTGGGCAACCAGGTTGAAGTCTCCTCCCACAATCATGTGAGAAGAGGCGTATCTATCTAGCGTTTGGAAGAACGATCTAAAAAAGGAACCCTGGGCATTATTGGGGGCATACACATTAGCAACCGTCAAGGCTTTACCCTGAACTTCGCCTTGGAGGATCAAGAACCTGCTGTCAGGGTCTTTATATACATGCTTGACATCAAAAAGTGTAGTATTTCTAACAAATATGGCAACCCCCTGGCCTTGGAGCCGTACGTGGTGAAGTAATGCAACTTAAATGATTTATCAAAGAATTTGGGGTGGGACACCGCAGAGAAATGAGTCTCTTGTAAGAGAACAATGTCCGCCCCCAATCGTTTATAATCACGAAAGGCCTTCCTCCTCTTTTGCGAGGAGTTAAAGCCTCTCACATTGTGAGAAATAATCTGTAAACCCATAATATAGGAAGGGTAAGTCGAGGTTGGGTTGTAACTGATAGGCAAGGAATGAATCGTAGTTGCATAACACGCAGGCCCAACACCAGAGGGGCTAACCAGACTCCTGGGTCAGACATTGAAAAAATACACAGCAGGTTAAGTGAAGCAGCATAACAACAAATAATAAACTGATAATAAAAACATTGAAGAGAGAAAAAAAACAACCAAACTAACAGGAGCCTGGATGGAGAGGTCATTCAGACCAGCATCACCAGTATCAATTGACTGTAAGTAACACTCTTCCACGTGCACTCAATCTCCCCCAAAATGGAGGGGGGAAGCGAATGTGGCAAGAGTTCAGTTCAAGTTCTCTCCCAATATAAAAAATGGAATAGTTGGAGAGAAATGTGTCCTGTCTTGAACTCTAACGTGGGTGGGGGGTAAAAAATCTGGTGGAAAACGGCAGGTTTCCGAGGGAAGGAGACAAAAGGGCACAAACAAAAAGCCTGGGGGCCAGGTAAGCGGTAGGTTCCGTCAGGGGACCATCAGAGGAACAAAAAGGATATGGGGCTCAGCAGTCAAAAAAAAAGAGGGAGGAGGACCTATGATTAATATCAGTACCTTATCCGCAAGCCAGCAGGTTGATAGGAAAGAATCTGCGGAGGGCTTCCATTACATTCAGCGGCTAGGGGTTTCGTTGTGATCTGCGTTCACGTTGAGGAGACGGAGTGGCCCAGATAGGTGACGGGCGATGGGTGGAAGGGTGCCTTGGTACTTGCTGCGGCTCCAGGAGGCCCAGTTTAACCAGGATGGATTTACCCTCAAGCACTGTGGTGGCAGTATATGTCGTGCCGTTGTGCGGGATAGTCAGCTTGAACGGGAAACCCCATCGATAGCGGATCCTCGCTGCTTGTAGGACCGAGGTGATCTCCTTCATCCGCCGGCGTTTCTCCAGCGTCGCTGGAGAGATGTCCGGGTATATCTGAATGGCGACCCCATCAAGCTGTATACGTGGGGTGTTATGAGACGCCCGCATGATCTCCTCCTTCACCAAATAGTCCTTCAGGCACATCACCACATCCCTCGGGGGCTTCTCCAGGGGGGGCGGGGTTTGGGTCTCAGGGCCCTGTGAAGCCAATCACAAACGAAGGTATCTTCAGGCTGCTCAGGGAGGAGGGAGTGAAACAATCTTCTGATGGCGTCAGGGAGATCAGTGACCGTTTCAGGCAGGCCACGCACCCTGATATTGTTTCTTCTGTTACGGTTGTCCAAATCTTCCAGGCTATTCTGCAGCTGGACAACCATATCTGAGAGCAGCTCATGGTCTTTGCGGAGGTCTACATACGCTAGCTGGAGCTCATCATGCTTCACCTCCAAGACATCTGTCCTCCCGCCAAGCGTAGCAATCTCCTGGGAGAGAGTGTTGGTGGATTTGTGTAGCTCAGCCTGGAACTTGCGGGCAAGTTTGTCATACATGGTGGACAAACTATGGTCAAGGTCCGCCTTCGTGAGGTGGGGTGTGTACTCACTCAGCTCCGATACAGCCGATGCAGCCAAAGGAGACACCGCGGGATCCGAGGCCTCCAGCATGGACGGCCCCTGGTCGGCCCCATCTTGGGACATCCTCGTCTGATCACGGACCCGCAGCAAATAGTTCATTAGAGACCGCTGAGCGGATTTCTGCTTACTTTTCTTAGCCGACGGCATACACAACAGGTCCCTCTCAGGGTTCCAGGTGTTTAGGGTGATATTCTTGGGCGGAAGAACCCCCGGGAGTGCGATAATGTCTCCGGTACCCTCGGAGCTCCCTCGCCTAGCTGCCTGCCAGTTTTGCGCCGCACATGCGCCCCTTTGGTTGCATATTCTGATGGGTAGTGGCTTTCTGAAATCACCTATCCCTGCCTACCCTCACTCTGGGACACAGCCACTGGCAAATGACAATCCGCATCTTGTGGCAGGCGACATTGGCAAATGACAATCCACATCTGGTGGCAGGGGATGTGGCCGGTGACGTGGCAAGTGACAATCCGCATCTGGTGGCAGGCAACGATGGCAAGTGACACGCTCAGTGCTCCCACTGATTCTGCATTATGGTGGGTTGAACTATTTAATCTTATATTACAATGTAATAATAGTAATAATGCGCTTCAATCATCCTGACACCATAACAACCATGGCGCCGTGATGAATGAAGCGCCAACACCAGCCATTGCCCCGACAAATTGGCCGCAAAATTTTCTGGTAGTGCCCCTCCCGAGACTAGACTCTGGATCCGCCCCCTGGACCCATCAAGGAATGAATGGCATTAGACCTCTGAAAGTATGTTATGGTATCTGGCACCAAGTCATCAGTAGCGGATCCTTAAGGTCCTGTAAGTTGTGAGGTGGGGTCTCCATGGATCAGATTGTTTTTTCCAGCACATCCCACATGTAGGCATGTAGCCTTTTGTGTGTGTGTGTGTGGTTAGCATCCGGCTGCCCAGGTCAGGGGGAAGAGGTTAATGTTTTGCCACCTTTCCTCTGTGTGTGTGCTCTGACTTTTTTCAGGGTCAAGCCTCCCTCCCATGTTCTATAAAAGGGAAGAGGTCCGCATCCTGGAGGGGGCTAGAGCGAACACTAAAGACTTGCTGGGACCTATGGTCCACTTTGGAATGTCGATTTGCCAGAATAACCCTGGAACATGGACTTCTCTGTCAGAGCACTGCCAAGCTTGGACTTTCCTCTAAGAGACTTCACCTGTGCAGGTAGCCTGTGGCAACCACAGTTAGGTTCAGTTAGGAATGGAATGTTATTGCATGTGTGAGGGGGTTAGCTCGGTAGCGGGTGTGTGTGACCCCCTGGATGGGCTCCCCACACAAAAACAGGCCCAGCAGACGGAGGTTGTGGTTTTCAAGATCAAAAGGTGCGGTTTATTTCTCTATTTACAGTGACAAAAACACAGCAAAGCAAAAAGAAACATAAACAAAATAAATCCTGGTCAGCTTGACCTCTGACTAAACATGCAGGTTTCCCTAACTAACAACTGGGATCAGCCTGGTGCTGTCCTAGTCCCTAAGTCCCTGGTTTAGTAAATGTCCAAACAAATAGCCACACAGGCTTTGTCTCACCGCACAGGGGTTCACTCTCCCTAGACAGTCCACACAGGTCTGGTTCCAGGCATGAGCAAACACCTAATGAAGCTGGGAGTTTTTATAGAGGCCTTAAACGAGCGGACAAGCTTCAGCTGGTCTCATCAACTCCCTGCCTGCACGACGCCCAGCACTCTCCCTAGAGGTATGAATCATCCATGAGCCCACTAGCCTCAGCTGGGCTTCATCAACTCTCTCCCTAGTTGTATAAGTCGGCATAAAGCCTGAATCTGGGAGAAATATACCTACCCCCCTGGATGCAACCAGGTGACTTTACCTTCCTGCTGTCACATACCCCCCCTCTTGTTTTAACCTTGGGTTTGGAACACCAGCAATCAGGCATTCATGTACTCGAGACAAAGCATCCACATTCCCCATTTGAACGCCAGGGCGATGCTTTACTGTGAAGTTGAATTCCTGTAGGGCCAGGAACCACCTATTTACTCTTCTATTTGTCTCCTTGTTTTGAGCCATCCACTTTAACGGAGCGTGATCCGTAACCATGTCAAAGTGCCTACCTAGCAGATAGTACCGAAGGGAATCTAGAGCCCACTTCACCGCTAAACACTCCTTTTCAACCGTGGCGTAATTTACCTCATGGGACTTCAACTTCCTGCTGAGGTAAATGACTGGGTGCTCTTCCCATTCCAGACCTGGGACAATACTGCTCCTAACCCCACATCTGACGCATCACTTTGTACGACAAAGTCTTTAGAGAAGTCGGGTGAGTACAACACTGGCTGGCTACATAAGGCTTGTTTCAAGAATTGGAACGCTGCCTCAGCCTCGGGGGTCCATTTAATCATGACCGACCCTTTCCCTTTCGTCAGGTTGGTTAGGGGCACAGCCTTAGAAGCAAAGTGGGGAATGAAGCGCCGATAATAACCCGCGATTCCCAGAAAGGCTCGTACCTGCTTCTTGCTGTTGGGACGTGGCCAACTCTGGATGGCCTCGACTTTGTTGAGTTGGGGTTTTATTACTCCCCTGCCAATGGTGTACCCAAGATATTTGGCCTCCTCCTGCCCAATGGTACACTTCTTGGGGTTAGCCGTAAACCCCGCTTCCCGGATAGAGTCTAGGACTGCTTGCACTTTTGGCAGATGTGAGGCCCAATCTGTGCTATGGACAATTACGTCATCCAGGTAAGCCACAGCATACTTCCGATGGGGCCTCAGTATCTGGTCCATTTTCCGCTGGAATGTGGCCGGCGCATTCTGTAACCCGAACAGCATTCTCTTATATTGGAACGCCCCGTCTGGGGTTACAAATGCGGTTTTCTCTTTGGCCGACTTGGCCAGGGGAATTTGCCAATACCCTTTTGTGAGGTCAAGAGTCGTCATGTATCGGGCTGTTCCCAGCCGGTCGATCAACTCATCTATACGTGGCATGGGGTAGGTGTCAAATTTTGTAACTTTGTTCAACTGACGAAAATCGTTACAAAATCGCCAGCTCCCATCCGGTTTAGGCACCAACACAATGGGACTAGACCAATCACTTTGGGACTCCTCTATCACCCCTAAGTTCAGCATTTTCTGTACTTCCTCCCGTATTGCCTCCCGTCGGGCCTCTGGGATCCGATAGGGTTTTAACTTCACCCTTTCACCGGGCGGGGTAATAATATCATGCTCTACCCCAGATGTTTGTCCCGGTAGCTCAGAGAACACCTCCTTGTTGCGAAGCACAAACTCCTTAACCTCCTGTTGTTGGGGTTGTGACAAGGTGGCTGCTATTCCAACCTCCGGAATCACGCAACCAGTTTGAGCTGGTGACCAAGTTTCTGCGACTAGGGACTCTCTATCCCTCCAGGCTTTCAACAGATTAACGTGATAGATCTGTTCGGGCTTTCGCCTTCCTGGTTGTCTGACCTTGTAATTCACTTCGCTCACTTTTTCCATTATCTCGTAGGGGCCTTGCCATTTGGCAAGGAATTTACTTTCAACCGTAGGGACAAGTACCAATATCCTATCCCCCGGGGAAAAGGTACGGGTCTTGGCTCCACGGTTGTACACTCTCTGCTGTGCCAACTGCGCTTGGGCCAAATGTTCCTTCACGATGGGCATTACCTGTGCAATTCGATCTTGCATCAGGGCGACATGCTCAATCACACTCCTGTGGGGAGAACTCTCACTTTCCCAAGTTTCCTTGGCAATATCCAACAGCCCTCTTGGGTGTCTCCCATACAGTAAGGCAAAGGGGGAGAATCCCGTAGAGGATTGGGGCACCTCCCTAATAGCAAACATCAAATAAGGAAGTAGACAGTCCCAATCCTTTCCATCTCTATCCACCACTTTCTTCAACATTTGTTTTAGGGTTTTGTTGAATCTTTCAACCAGCCCATCGGTTTGGGGGTGATACACAGACGTACGCAATTGCGTCACTTTGAACAATTTACACAGCTCTTTCATAACCCGGGACATAAAGGGTGTACCTTGGTCCGTAAGCAGTTCTTTACAAATACCCACCCGGCTAAAAACAAGAGATAGCTCTTTGGCTATGGTTTTGGCCGAGGTATTTCGGAGAGGGATCGCTTCTGGATAACGGGTGGCATAGTCCATTATAACTAATATGTACTGGTGCCCCCTAGCGGACTTGATTATAGGACCTACCAAATCCATTGCGATCCTCTCAAACGGGACCTCAATGATGGGTAGAGGGACCAGCGGGCTACGGAAATGTGGCATCGGGGCCGACCTCTGACACACAGGGCAGGAGGAACAATAATTTTCTATGTCCTTCATCACCCCAGGCCAATAGAATCTCTGTAATACCCTCTCTCGGGTTTTCTCTGTCCCCAGATGACCTCCAAGAATGTGCCCATGGGCCAACTCCAACACCAACTTCCTGTAAGGTTTGGGCACTACAAGCTGCTCAACGGTTTCTTCTGCCCTTTTTGCCACCCGATACAGTAGGTCCTTCTCTACGCTGAAGTATGGGTAAGTGCAGGTATTATCTGGGTTCACTAACTCGCCATCTATTTCCACTACGTTTTCCCGTGCCTTTATTAGGGCGGGGTCTTTTAACTGTTCTGTGGCAAAATTTTCCCTGTGAACCTCAAGATCAGAAAACTCCACAGACGGTAGGTTTTCGTCTGAGGAGGTGGGCTCCTCTCCAGTTTCTTGAGTCTCGCCTGCCAATACTGACAAGGGAAATTCTGGAGGGTCCTCACCACTCTCAGAGGAGTTCTGGCTATCACCTTCCTGGTACATAGGGGCACCAGTGGGGGGCTCAGGATCATCCCACAGTTCCCAGAACTTCGGAAAATCCCTTCCCACAATGGCATCATGCGGTAGTTGAGATACTAACCCCACTGGATGAGAGAGGGTACCTTTGGGGGTCTTGAAACACACTGTAGTCACTGGATACTCTCGGGTGTCCCCATGCACACAAATAACAGCTACCTTGCTATTCCCAGAGACCTCTGTTTTAACTAATTCAGCCTTTATCAGGGTCACAAGGCTACCTGAATCCAGTAATACCACAACATTTCTACCATTAATACACATTTTGCATAAATGTTTCTCAGTTCCCCGAATGGCAGTGCATGCGACTGTCGCACACAGCGACTGACGTCTGTCCATCAGAAAGTCACATTGCATGGGTTCCTCCACAACCGGGCAATTTGCTGCAATATGTCCCGCTTGCCGGCAGCGGTAGCAAACAATCCTTTTGGCTGCCTCTTGAGCCCCCGACTTCCCAGGCTGTTCTCGCCAAACCCTGGGCAGAGCTCCCACCCTCTCACTCTCTCCACCCTCACCCCTTGGAATCATCTTATCCGCCCCTGGGGATGGTCTGGTCTTAGGGTGGAAAGTCCGAGAGTCTCTGGAAGAGGCCGTCAGGTTCTCTGCAGCCAAGTATCTCTCTACACGATCCACAAGTTTACCGGCCGTTTCTGGGTCTCCATGGCTTACCCACTTTTGAATGGCGGTAGGAAGAGCTCTCAAGAAACGATCCATCACAACACGTTCCACAATCTCCGGTGCGGACAAAGTCTCTGGCTGTAGCCACTTCCTGCTCAGGTGAATGAGATCATACATTTGAGACCTGGGGGGTTTTCCAAGCTGGAAAGTCCAGTTATGCACACGCTGAGCCCGGACAGCCAGGGTGACACCCAGCCTTGCCAATATTTCAGCTTTTAGCATCACATAGTCTTTTGCTTGGTCAGGCTCTAGGTCATAGTAAGCTTTCTGCGATTCACCAGTTAACAGAGGAGCCAGCAGTCCAGCCCACTGCTCCTCAGGCCACTTTTCTCTTTCAGCAGTCCTTTCAAATGTGGTCAAAAATACCTCTGGATCATCCTCTCCAGTCATTTTTGTCAATAAACGACTCACCCCAAAGGACGCGGTATTAGTGGGACGGCTTTCCTCACTGGTCTGCGGACGTTGCTGCATTACTGCTTCCATCTGTTGTTGTAGTCTCTGCTCTTGCTTCTGCAACAGGTCTATGAAGCGGGCCTCAGATTGCTGCTGGGCTTGTTGCTGGGCTGCAAAGCTCTGTTGTTGAGCTGCAAGGCTCTTTTGCAAACCTGCATTTGTCTGCTGTTGATTGGCATTTGCTAGAGCCAGCTGTTTCAGTATCTCCTCCATGCTGGCTTAAAAAAAAAACTGCCACTGGTTCTCCACCAACTGTGAGGGGGTTAGCTCGGTAGCGGGTGTGTGTGACCCCCTGGATGGGCTCCCCACACAAAAACAGGCCCAGCAGACGGAGGTTGTGGTTTTCAAGATCAAAAGGTGCGGTTTATTTCTCTATTTACAGTGACAAAAACACAGCAAAGCAAAAAGAAACATAAACAAAATAAATCCTGGTCAGCTTGACCTCTGACTAAACATGCAGGTTTCCCTAACTAACAACTGGGATCAGCCTGGTGCTGTCCTAGTCCCTAAGTCCCTGGTTTAGTAAATGTCCAAACAAATAGCCACACAGGCTTTGTCTGACCGCACAGGGGTTCACTCTCCCTAGACAGTCCACACAGGTCTGGTTCCAGGCATGAGCAAACACCTAATGAAGCTGGGAGTTTTTATAGAGGCCTTAAACGAGCGGACAAGCTTCAGCTGGTCTCATCAACTCCCTGCCTGCACAACGCCCAGCACTCTCCCTAGAGGTATGAATCATCCATGAGCCCACTAGCCTCAGCTGGGCTTCATCAACTCTCTCCCTAGTTGTATAAGTCGGCATAAAGCCTGAATCTGGGAGAAATATACCTACCCCCCTGGATGCAACCAGGTGACTTTACCTTCCTGCTGTCACACATGGTATACATCTTTACCAAGTTGCAGTAAAGTTACAGTAAACATTGATTCAACAGCTCAGAGCCTAGTCTAAAGTTATTCAAGAGGTGCACATAAGGATTTGGCATGTCATCAAAGAGCTTTGGTCCTTAACCAAAGTATGAGGTAAGTGTAACATCACTACGGTAGAGGTTTAACGGTTCTACGGTAGAGTATCTGCAAGGAGATACAGCAACCAGTCATTGGCTTTGTACCTGATAGGTGACTCCCTCTTTAGCTGTCCATCTCTGTTGGTCACTGAGAGTGGACTAGTGTTATGGAGATCTATGGCCTTGTTATTAGGTACGGAAATAGAAGAGTTAAGTGAGAGCACGTATGAGGTATGTGCTATGCGCTTGGTGGGACCCCATTCTGTCAGAGTGAGGTAACAAAGGTACGCTAACTGGTGGAGTGAGCAAAGGCTCAGCCTGTCCCTCCAAATGCATGCATACATCAGTATAAGTGTGTAGGACATGGGACGAAGAAGTTCAAGGAGAAATTCAATATCTTGGGTACCGTACCATGCTTTCAACACATCAACACATCAACATCAGGGACAACATGTTTATTTGCTGCCTAATATATCCCTTCAGCTTTTAGATGCCATTGTAACAAGATAATCAATATCAATCACTTAACCTGTCAGTGGTCATAAAGTTATTTCTGATCAGTGTATATTACTGTAACTACTATTTCTTAATATATATAGTAAAATTTACCAAGGCACCATTACTTTCTTGTGATGGACCAATAGCTAGTGTTGGTCATCTTACTTTAAAAAAGTAATTAGTTACAGTTACAAATTACTTCTCCCAAAAAGTAATTGCGTTAGTAACTCAGTTACTACATTGAAAAAGTAATTAGTTACTCAGCAAAGTAACTGACTTTTTTTTTGAGAGCACATAGCACATCAGGGCACATAGCACATCAGGGCACATAGCACATAGCACATCAGGGCACATCAGGGCATGGGGCACAGGGCACATAGCACATGAGGGCACATCAGGACATGGGGCATATAGCACATCAGGGCATGGGGCACATAGCACATCGGGGCACATAGCACATCGGGGCACATCAGGGCACAGGGCACATAGCACATCAGGGCATGGGGCACACAGCACATCAGGGCGCACAGCACATCAGGGCACATGATAGTACATCAGGGCACATGATAGCACATCAGGGCATGGGGCACATAGCACATCAGGGCACATAGCACATCAGGGCATGGGGCACATGGCACATCAGGGCATGGGGCACAGGGCACATAGCACATGAGGGCACATCAGGGTGGGGCACATAGCACATCAGGGCGGGGTACATAGCACATCAGGGCAGGACACATAGCACATTGTTTACCAGCCATGCAGAGTAGCGCAGGAAGCGTGTGTAATAAGTTCTCTCTCATGTCACGGCACTGACGGCAGTCACGCTACTCCCCGGCGGCCCCTCCTCTCTTCTCGTCCATCCCAGATGATGTCACAAGAAAATGGGGATGGACAAGAAGAGAGGAGGGGACGTGGGGAGCAGCGTGACTGCCGTCAGTGCCGTGACATGAGAGAGACCTGGTCATAGAGGAGAGGAGGAATTACACTACTGCCATCTAGTGGCGGTAGATGTAATTGAGGTAACGCCGCCCAAGTAATGGTAACTGCGTTACCATGAGGGGAAGAGTAATCAGTTAGATTACCCTCTAAAGTAACTGCGTTACATAACTCTGTTTATTCTAACTCAGTTACTTACATCACTGCCAATACTATAGCAAGGTGGTAGAGGAGGGAGCAAGCAAGCTCCAACACAAGGTAGAAGTGCCAGAGCTTTGTCTGTTCAAAACAGCCCAACATTCTTGCAAATAGGAAGAATACCTACTAGCATCTCTATTTTTTTCTAGGTTGCAATTTACACTAGAAGTGACAAAGAAAACAAATTTCCATTCCCTTATACCTCTATTATAGGCTAATTTCTCTGATGCTTCTTCTATACTGCCCGATCAGAAAATTGAGTCAGGGAGGCGATGACACTGTGTTCTTCCACAGCCACAAAGAACATGATGTCACCACACTGGCTAAGCAGTCTGTCAGAGATGGAAGTGGCATGGATCTCCCCAAATGGCAAATAGTGGTACAACCACAGTCATAGTTTAGCTTTATCCACTTCCTGACCAGAGCACTTTTTACAATTTGGCACTGTGTCACTTTAACTGACAATTGTGCGGTCACGCGATGCTGTACCCAAACAAAATTTGCGACATTGCGACGGACAGATCGGACACTTTTGACACATTTTTGGGGCCATTGACATTTATACAGCGATCAGTGCTATAAATATGCACTGATTACTGTGAAAATGTCACTGGCAGTGAAGGGGTAACACTCAGGGGCGATCAAGGGGTTAACTGCGTGTTCCCTCACTGTGTTCTAGATGTATGGGGATAGGACTGAGTAGGAGAGGAGACATATCACTGTTCCTACTTACTAGGAACAAACAACATGTCTCCTCTCCTCTGACAGCACAGGGATTTGTGTGTTTATACACACAAATCCCCGTGCTGGCACTCGTGCATGTGGTCACGCTCAGTGGGCGTGCATATGTGCCTCCGGCGGCACGCGCATGCCCTCTGGCGGCTCTTAAAGGGAAACCTGTATATATATGGGATTTTTCCCAGGAGAGCCATTGTGCTAAAAACCGGTTAAAGTAGACCCTAAATTAATGACATTGAAGGGTTGATTTACCAAGGGCAGTTGCTCCAGAGCTTAGTAAATTAGGTAAAGCTTCACTTTTCAAAGAATACCCAATTACGTACAAGGAAAAAGCTTATTTGCTTGCACATGATTGGAGGATGGAAGTCAGTAGAGTTACTGTTCATTTACTAAGCTCTGGAGTTACTGCTCTTGCAGAGTGCAACTGCACTTTGTAAAGTGCACAGTCTCTTTGCCTTTAGTAAATCAACCCATACGTTTGCTAAAAATGTTGTGTATGATAAAAAATTGCCATGTATGTAAAATGTTGCTTTTTTTCTTTCCTTTATTTTTTACTCATGCACTTCAGCAATGGCTCAATGACATTTCTCAGAACGCACAGGTTTCCCAATGGTAACAGCAATGGTGGACCATGCCTACATATTGCAGGTTGAAATGGCTTTCACTGGGGTTAAGATACAAGGACAGAGCAACAAGGACAGAGCATTATCAACCTATTACATAAAACCTATTACAGTGTCTGAACAAAGACCTTTATAGCAGAATCATAAGATATTATTTTAATCAAAGATACATATTAAAAAAAGATTCAAATTAACTATATTTGTATGAGATTTAAGCAATTGGGTTTACGCTTACTTAAAAAAAATTCTGGACAAAAAGACAGCGACTGCTAAAGCAACTCCTTCACTTATTTTTTAGAGGTCTGTAAAGAGGTGGTCATCATGACACATAAACATTAATACTTAATATAAAGTAAATTTGTAATAACGTGTATAATATGTAACAAATGATTAAGGATGATAAAATTAAGGTTGATATACCAAGAACTACCTATTTGTTAATTTGCAAGTGCACATTTAGTAGAGATTTTAACTTAAAGAATGTCATTAAGATGGAAATAATCAGTGTTCCTCTCTAGTGGTCTGTGAACAGATACAAGATAAGTGGATGGCAAAGCAGCAGAAGATTCCGTTAATACAGATCTCTGTTTATCCATGCAGGTTTTAGTGTTGAAAGAGTGACATTTTGCATAAAAAATGATCATGACCTTTCAAAGACTGTGCTTAGGAAGCATGGCTATCCTCGAGCTGTCCTGCTACATTTACTACATCAGCAGGCTGTAATAGCAAGCTCTGACTGAGAATAAGATTTTTAGGCAACTACAGTAAATTGAGATATAGTTTTATAAAGCCTCATTGCCAGTTCTGATTTTAAAGCTGGTACAAACATATATCTGCTTTAAAGTCCTTTAAAAAAAATAAAAAAAAAATCTACCTCTTATGCCGCGTACACACGATCGATTTTTTTCGACGGTGAAAACACCGTCGAGAAAATCGACGTTAAAAACGAGGAACAGCTTTTTCCCCCCACACACGGCCGTTTTAAATGTAATTTTTTTTTTTTGGTCGAAAAAAACGACCGTGTGTGGGCTCCGCGGCGGTGTTTCCCTATGGGAAACACTGCCTTGGAAAACATGTCGAAAAAAACGACGAGAAAAATTAGAACATGTTCTAATTTTTCTCGTCGTTTTTAATGCCGTTTTTCTCGTTGAAAAAAACGACAGAAAGCCCACAGACTAGCGTTTTTCTCGTTGAATGGGAAAAATGTCGTTTTTCTCGACGAGAAAAACGGCTGTGTGCCGCGGCATTAGGGTGTCTGAAAAAAACAAAAAAAAAACATCTCCTGCTGCAAAAATCTCTCATTGGCACCATCCACTGCTGACTCACTGATCTTCAATCCAGCACCCATTCTCTTACAGCCAACTTCTTGTGATCTGTAGCCAACATGGAAATGCCCTTGGCTGCATTTTGTCATGCCAGCCTGGGTTCATAGTACTTCAGCAATGACATGTGGGTGCTGAGCTGCCCAGGGGAAACGTCAACCTTATGCCATCAGAGTATAAGAAGAAGGACCCATGATGTCAACAGGTTGGCTTGATGATTGCAGTAAAAAAAAAGTATATGTAAATGGATTTGTATTAAAAAAATAAGAGATGAGGGACTTTAGGGGACAAAAGGGGGTGCAGGATAGGATGGTAGGTGGGGTACAGAAAGAATGGAGTTTGGCTTTAAGGTGGAAATGAACTGAAAATTTAAGAATTTGCAATACTTTAGGCCCCTTTCACACTGGGGCGGTTTTCAGGCACTATTGTGCTAAAAATAGCGCCTGCAAACCGAGCCTAAACAGCGGCTGCTGTCTCTCCAATGTGAAAGCACAAGGTCACCACGCAGGCCATAAATGGTACATCAGTAATGGGGAAAGATTAATTGAAGGAAGACCACTAGCAATGCAGTTGACTAGTCTTTTGACCTTTGTTTGCCATTTTTGGACAGAGTATCCAGAGTTCAGTTCTTCTTTAAATTTGAAAATATGTATGATACTAATCAGTTTTGCTTCAAAGCCCACTCTTGACACACTTGGGCACTAGGGTGATAAGCACTGTTTTCTGGCAACTCCTAAATTTGAAGCCCAGCTGGGACAATAACTACATGGAGCTTGCATATTCTACCATTGTGTGCATTGGTTTCCTCAGGGTGCTCCCACAAATGTGAACATACTTTTAGGTTTACTGGTTTCCTTCATTTTGGCCCTAATGTGTTTAGACTGTAAGCCTGTGTGGGATATATGTACTGATCTGAGTTATGTAACGCTCCATTCCCCCACCCATGTGGCTGAGAATTCTCGACCATGTAAGTGAATGGACCGAGTGACATCAGTAGTTGGTAAGGACACAGCAGGGATAAGTAGTGCTGTTTCCGTAGCAACTATTGAATGTCCTAAACGCTTGGAGTTCAGACCAATATCTAAACAGGTCCAAATGCAAGTTTGAACCGAACACTGAGCTCACCCCTAATTTTTTAGAGAGGAAGGGTTGAATTAATCAAGTTCTACGAATAAAAAAGAATACCGAGCCACTGTCCTATTCTTTGGAGCCAAACTGGAAAAAGCTCTTTATAGATGGGATTGACACAGATTTAAAGCATATTTTTTTAGTAGCGTGGTTATCTTGTAGGTCAGTGATTGCTTTATTGTCTATCACCAAAGCACTGTGTGTA
Organism: Rana muscosa; assembly: GCA_029206835.1. Lineage (NCBI taxonomy): Eukaryota > Metazoa > Chordata > Amphibia > Anura > Ranidae > Rana > Rana muscosa. The sequence goes on from CM055127.1 coordinate 78,211,362, forward strand.
TGGACAGCCAGTATTAAAATGGCCTTACAAAGAGATGTGAAAAAAAAAAGAAGAAAAAATTGGATTTTCTGCTGCTGAGGAAGTGTTCACACACGAAACGTGTCGGACTTTCAGGATGAATTCTCATGCCTGTTAATAGGAACTTATCTAGACTCATCATCTAAAAAATAAAATGATCATATTGTCTTCCTTACTATTTACCACACTGCATAGTGCCGTTTAGATGACGTTTATATATATGAATTTTCAATAATCTATTGATTTTATCCATACAAATTTTTTGTCAATTCTATATGCCGTTAAATTGACATCCAATATGCCAATTAAATATACTTTCAAATTACTTTACCCCCACGAATCAATAGCCACATTTAACCACATAAGGACTGCCGCACCACGATATACGTCGACAGAATGGAACGGCTGGGCACAAGGGCGTACATGTATGTTCCCTTTAAGATCCCAGCCGTGGGTCGCACCGGTGTCCCGCGATCGGGTCACGGAGCTGAAGAACAGGGAGAGGTAAGTGTAAACAAACCTTTCCCCGTTCTTCCTAGTGGCATGTCAGTGATCGTCTGTTCCCTGTCATAGGGAATGATGATCAGTGATGTCACACACCAAGCCACGCCCCCTACAGTAATAATCACTCACTAGGGCACACTTAACCCCTACAGCGCCAACTAGAGGTTAACCCCTTCACTGCCAGTGTCATTTTCACAGTAATCAGTGCATATTTATAGCACTGATCGCTGTAAAAATGACAATGGTCCCAAAAATGTGTCAAAAGTGTCCAATGTGTCTGCCATAATGTCGCAGTCATGATAAAAATCGCTGATCGCCGCCATTACTAGTAAAAAAAAATGTACTAATAAAAATGCCATAAAACTACCCACTATTTTTTAGACGATATAACTTTTGCGCAAACCAATCAATAAATGCTTATTGCGATTTTTTTTACCATAAATATGTAGAAGAATACGTATCGGCCTAAACTGAGGAAAAAAAAGTTTTTTATATATTTTTTGGGGATATTTATTATAGCAAAAAGTAAAAAATATGTAATTTTTTTCAAAATTGTCGCTCTATTTTTGTTTATAGCACAAAAAATAAAAACCCACAGAGGTGATAAAATACTACCAAAAGAAATCCCTATTTGTGGGGAAAAAATGACGTCAATTTTGTTTGGGAGCCACCTTGCATGACCGTGCAATTGTCAGCTAAAGCGACGCAGTGCCGAATCGCAAAAAGGGGCCTGGTCCTTTAGTAACAAAATGGTCCGGGGCTTAAGTGGTTAAAGTCCCACTTTTCCTTTCTCTCATGCATATCATATCCATACGCTTAAAAATGGATTTTGGGATTTTGTAGGGGGAATTGGCCATAATGTGTAGTAGCTTGGTTAGATAGATCATTTTAAGGACATTGGACCTTACCATGAGATCAAGGGGGAGATCCATCCATTGCTTAGTCTGTGTTTGCAACTGGGATAATAGGGGGCACAAATAGTTATTAATATATGAAGATAAAGGTAATTGAACTATAACACCCAGGTATCTGAAGGAAGGTACAATTTGTAGTTTGAAGTCCGAGTGAACCATAGGTATCGCAGCTTGATCCAAAGGGAAAAAATTTGATTTGTCCCAGTTCACCCGGAAGCCAGAGTAGTCGCCAAAGGTGTTAATTTTGGACAGTAGAGTTTTTAAGAAGTCGTGAGTGTCAGCTAGGTAAACTAAAAAATTTGGGGGTTAGCTCAGTGTTCGGTCCAAACTTGGATTTGAACCTGTTTAGATATTGGTCTGAACTCCAAGTGTTTAGGACATTCAATAGTTACTACGGAAACAGCACTACTTATCCCTGCTGTGTCCTTACCAACTACTAATGTCACTCGGTCCATTCACTTACATGGTCGAGAATTCCCAGCCACATGAGTGGGGGAATGGAGCATTACATAACTCAGATCAGTACATGTACCCCACACAGGCTTACAGTCTAAACACATTAGGGTCAAAATGAAGGAAGCCAGTAAACCTAAAAGTATGTTCACATGTGTGGGAGCACCCTGAGGAAACCAATGCACACAAGGGTAGAATATGCAAGCTCCATGTAGTTATTGTCCCAGCTGGGCTTCAAAATTAGGAGTTGCCAGAAAACAGTGCTTATCACCCTAGTGCCCAAGTGTGTCAAAAGTGGGCTTTGAAGCAAAACTGATTAGTATCATACATATTTTCAACTCTGGATACTCTGTCCAAAAAAGGCAGACAAGACAAAGGTCAAAAGACTGGAATGGAATGTGTAGATGGGGGGGGGAGTTGGAACTTTTTTTTTTTCATTCAACCTAATAGTTGAATGAAAAAAGCGATCAATGTATGGGCTGCCTAAGAGCTAAGGCCAGCCATAGACAGTTTAAATCTTGGCCGGATCAGCAGGAACTGGCTGAGATTTGAAACATTAATGGCAGGCTGAATGATCAATCAAATTGGGTACAACCAGCCTGCCAGATTCTCTTATGATTATCGCTAGCGTTTGCTATAGCCACTAGTGATAATCACTATTTGTCGGGAGAATACAATGGCTCAGCGTAAGGGATTCCCCTGTCACCACTGACTGTGCTGATGGGGCAATCATGCAAATTTCTTTCCTGCAATCTGTGGTAGCAGGAAAGAAATTCGTACCATCTAAGTTTGTGAAGGTCTTGGAAGAACAGGAGGGTGGAGGGAGATAGATGGGGGAGAGAATGGAGAGGGATTGAGATAGGGACAGTTCAGTGATCACAGTGTACTGCAGTGTACACTCATCCACAAGTCCAGGTTGGAAGCTCAGGAATCATTGACACACAGAGGAATCTGCAGCTGCTGATTTTAATATTTCCCGCCCACACATTCCCTCTCTTCAGATACAGCTGCACGCCGGTGATGGTGTGGGCGGGGTGGGAAGACAGAGGAGGAGCAGAGGTGGGAGGAGGAGGAGCTGTATTCCTCTCTGATCTCTTGTCAGTGAGGGGGGTGGGTGTGTTAGTTGGGCTGTGTAAGTGTCACAGACACTCAGAGCTGCAACCACCAGTTTCAGAATTTACAGGCGTACTCTCCTGTCATATGGACGGGAGAAATCAGTTTGTTTTTCCACTATCACTGAGATAATGGGAGGCTTGCCCCCCTAGTGCTGGTCAAATCCTTCTGGAAGTCGCTCTCCTCCCTGCCAATGAGGATGCAGGGGGAGGGAGCAGATCAGGCAGCCGTGGCTGTGCGAAAGCCGCTCGCATTATGCACAGTGTCAGCGAGCAGAGGGGGGCCTGTGTCCACTCGCGGTGACCCGAGCAAGATTCGGGACACCCGCTACACATAGAAACAAAAGGTGTTTTGATTGGGGGGCACATGGTGGGGAACAGCATAATGTTGAGGGGGTCAGGGCCCCCTCTGCCCCCTCTTAGTGATGCCACTGGGCCTAACTGGTAACAGATAGCAGGCCTAACTGGTGTACACCTAGATTTTATTTTATCTATGGGGATGGGGGATGCTGAAAATTTGAATGATAAAATGTGATGTGGTTTAGGTGCATACTGATTTTGTGTTTTTTTTTTTTCTTTCAATGTACACTATATTGTCAAAAGTATTGGGACACCTGCCTTTACAAGCACATGAACTTTAATGGCATCCCAGTCTTAGTCCGTAGAGTTCAATATTGAGTAGGCCCACCCTTTGCAGCTATAACAGCTTCAACTCTTCTGGGAAGGCTGTCCACAAGGTTTAGGAGCATGTCTATGGGAATGTTTGACTATTCTTCCAGAAGCGCATTTGTGAGGTCAGGCACTGATGTTGGACGAGAAGGCCTGACTCACAGTCTCCGCTCTAATTCATCCCAAAGTTTTCTATGGGATTGAGAAAAGGACTCTGTGCAGTCCAGTCAAGTTTCTCCACCCCAAACTCGCTCATCCATGTCTTTATGGACCTTGCTTTGTGCACTGGTGCGCAGTCATGTTGGAACAGGAAGGGGCCATCCCCAAATTGTTCCCACAAAGTTGGGAGCATGAAATTGTTCAAAATGTCTTGGCATGCTGACGCCTTAAGAGTTCCCTTCCCTTGCAGACAGATATTGGTCCTTAACCACTTGCTGAATGGGTCATAGCCGAATGACGGCCATATCATGGTCTGATAACTCTGGGAGGGCGTACTATAACGTCCTCCCAGAATTGCACACCCGGGAATGTCCATGATCATCGGGTCTCCTAGGCCCGGTGTGTCATAAAGAGTAAAGGGTAAAGAGCCAATGATAGTGGCCCTTTACCACGCGATCACTCTGTCCAATGAAGTGATCACTTGTAAACAAACCGGAGCATGTCCAGTTCAGCTCCTCCCCTCTCCTCAAACCGATCAATATAGTGTGTGAGCAGAGGAGGGAGACGATGCAGCGCTGTGGGCACTTCAGATCCAGCCCACAGCGCTGTTCAGTGGCCATCCCTGGCTCATTAATCCCTGGCTCATCCATCCACATTCATGATTTTCCATGCTCCATCCCTGTCTAATCCATCCACATTCATGCTCCATCCCTGGCTCATCCATCCTTATTCATGCTCCTCCATGCTCCATCCCTGGCTCATCCATCCACATTCATGCTCATCCATGCTCCATCCCTGGCTTATCCATCCTCATTCATGCTCATCCATGCTCCATCCCAGGCTTATCCATCCTCATTCATGCTCATCCATGCCCATCCATGGCTCATCCATCCTCATTCATGCTCATCCACCCCCATCCATGGCTCATCCGTGCCACATCAGTAATCATCTGTGCCACATCCATGACACATAAGTGATCATCCGTGCCACATCCATGCCACATCAGTGATCATCCATGCCACATTCATGCCACATCAGTGATCATCCGTGCCACATCAGTGATCATCCATGCCACATTCATGCCACATCAGTGATCATCCGTGCCACATCCATGCCACACCAGTGCTCATCCATGCCACTTCAGTGCTCATCTGTGCCACATCAGTGCCCATCTGTGCCACATCCATGCTAATACAGTGCCCATCAGTGCCTCACAAAAGTGTAATAGGTAGTGTGAGATGGGGGTTGTTTAGCTCAAGTGATAGATGCGTTTTTTCAGCGATTCAAGCCAGTCAGGAACTATATTTAAGGGCATGGTAGCCCATTTTTATTAAAAAGGCAAAATAAAAGTCCAAACAAAGGTTTCCCACGCAGGGGTTCTTCTCCATTAAATCCACATAACAGAAAATGCTAGCCCACCTGGCTCTCTGTACTAGTACTTCTGCACTTTATCCTGGTCACCCAGACCACCGGACTCCTCAAAATAGACAGCTTCCCTTTAGCATGCACAGCTCTGCCTCTTACAATCACCAACTTTCTGGCTGCCTCTTGCAGTCACCAACTTTCTGGCTGTCTCCTAAAGCCTCTGACTCCTGAAGACCTCCTGTCTCTTGGTGTGGAGCCGTCTCCAACTGGGAGCCATGAGGTCTTCCCATACACTCATTATAAGGGCTGTGCTCACCTGAGCACACACCCTGCTGGTAATCAGCAAAGTCTGGACACAGGGTTGGAGATCCCATCCCTCCCAAGACACTGTGGAATCTCCAAACTACAAAGCCCCTTTCCAGAATACCAAAACCTGGAGAAAGCTGCAAAAGCAGTCTTCTCCAGTCCACATCTACGCTCTGTAGTCTTGCACCTTGCAAATGTGCAGACCCTGTGTCCAGTAAACTGTCCATTTTACCGTGACAGTAGCTCCTACTGTCACAGTAGTCAAATTAGATTTGAAATGTATGTCCCTAGAACACCTGATGGTGCTAGCTGCATGTTGGGCCTCTGTATGTGGCCAGGCTGTGTAAAAGTCTCCCACATGTGGTATCACCATACTCAGGAGGAGTAGTAGAATACATTTTTGGTGTAATTTTTGCTATGTACATGCTATGTGTTAGAAATATCTTGTAAATAGACAACTTTGTTTAAAAAAAAAATGCATTTTCATTTTCTTTCCAAATTTTCCAAAAACATGTGGAAAAAAATTACATGTTCAAAGGACTTGTTATGCCTGTTGTAAAAGTCTCACACATGTGGTATAACCATACCCAGGAGGAGTAGCAGAATGTATTTTGGGGTGTAATTGCAAGTATGTGTTGCGGCCTCACTCCTCTCTCCCCTTCTTCTTCTCGGCTTGTTGTCTTGTCTAGGGGGATCAGGGAGGAGGGATGCGGTACACTACGGCCTATGTCCTCTTATGTGTAGAGGTGAAAGCCAACACCTGTTTACCTTCGGGCTGTGTGCATAACCCAGAGCCAAGTCCATTCTGCAGATGACCCCCCTTTGCTCCCAGTAACTGGAGTTCCACACCACTGAAAAGGTCCAACTCTTATTTATTCTCTGACAGCAATAAATCGTCCTTTAACAGCAGACAGGTTGTGACCCAAAGAACAAGGGTCAAGGCACAATCCTCAAATAGAACTAACCATTGTAGTGTCACCAATAGTTATTACGCACAGCCGCTGCCACCGACCATGTAGAACAGGAACAGAATTACCTTCGCTAAGTGCAGCCCCTGTCAGAGGGAAGACATCCTTCCAAGAGAGTTACCAGTGGCCCCGCCATCACCGGCAAATGCTGCACCGGACTGTTAGGAGAGGTTACGCTCCCTGGCCTTCTTATCTCAGATTCGGGCGCCCAACACCTTAGGGCCCCTCAGACTCTTCCACCCCTGCAGAACCCAGTCGAAGGTACTGGGCCCCGGGCCTTCTACGTAGTACCTCACCCCAGACTGAAGGTGCCTGGAATGGACTCCATCTCCCGCTCTGGCCAGGCCAAGCGCACCTGGGCCCGGAACTCCGGAACACTGGCACCCAGGCTGAAGGGGCCTGGGCGCGGCTGTGACCTCCGACTCTGAACCTCGTGTTGAGGGCGTCTCTCCCCTTTATTTCCTCTCACGACAGGCACAGCAGGTTCCCCACCCTGCTGTACGGCTGCCGAAACAGGACAAAAAGGGAACAGCACTGGAGTGATGGTTCAACCCCAGTCCAGGGCGACAGCGCCACCCACAGGCCGCAGGGAACTGCACACCACTGAAGTCCTCCACGAACAGAAAATGGTCCCAAATTCCCTAACAATCAGTGTATCTGGGTCATACTACCACCCAGATGATCCCCCTAAGTTTAAATACCCGCTACACTCTCCCCCTGGTGATTAGACACTGGTCCCCAGTGTCTGGTGCAAACCCATGTCTCCAAAGAGTGGTAACATAAGTTCAACCCAGAGACCAAACTACACATAGGACCAAACCAACCATGAATTGTGCCAGGACTTAAAATGGGAAAGGGAAAACAAGAATATAAAACAATGAACTCACATCAAATATACTTTAGATATTTTACACATTTACATCCCCTCCCTCTCTGCTATCTAAGGACCACCCCATTCTCAACAGCCTTGATAGATGAATCTCCTGCAGAGGGGAAAGAAAACATGCATCCTATCACAATGTGTGTTTCTTGGAATGAATGGGTCTATCCGAAAAGAAACCCATTCGCTCCAATAAGCATGGTGTAAATGTAAAAAAACAAACAATCGTTGCGCAACACCACCACCTGGTGGTAGTGCCGCGGTAAAGACACTTGGTCAAATCCAGATGAAACTTTACTTCTCTGTGCTGTGGCCCTATGCTGGCTACACCCCAAAGTCTCTATGTTCCTTGTGGTGAGAGGAGAGGACGGAGAACAAACAATGGCAACAGCTCCCACTTTTCCAAAGAGCAAAACACCCATATGACTAGGGCACAGTCCCTGGGTAACGGCAAAGGCACTCCGGAAAGTCCAGCAATGAGAAAAAAGGAGTCTCTTCCTCCTAGAGGTAAAACTTTGGGTGCGGCAGGAACAGGGGCTTTAAGTGCTTATCAAAGGTCTCCACATTATACTCAACATTCTCTCCATCCTTCCGACAGATAAGCACCCTGTTCGCATGGATATGCCTACCCAGCATCCACTCCGCCTTACAGTCTCTGAACTTCTTACAAGCTGTAGGTGAGCACGAGAGGTATCTACGAGCGTGGGGCACCTTAAGTTGTGTCCAGATGAATTAATTGTACCACCGCTGCCGCAAGACCTCCACCTCATAGAGCAAGTCTCGGGGTAAATACGGGTATTCCCACCCATATTCACGGGCAACCTTCTGGCAAAAGAGTCGCTGCAGCCTGGCCAAAGTTGGCATTGTGGCATGATCTCCTTCTCCAGGCAGAACAATGGATTCAGGGTGACGAGGTACTTTAACTACCTCTGTAGATTTGGGCTTAGGAGCCCGCAGTGATGCGTGTTGCACTCCCGCAACAGGAGCAAATGAAACAGCAGGTAATTCAGGGGTTGAAAGGGCAGACAGGGGACCAGATTCCTCCTCAGGCTCCGGGGCCTCCACCTGGGATTCACTATCCCCCATAGACATGGGTGGGTCCCTTGTTGCATGGGACGAGGGTAGCGGCATCTTATCCCAACCTTTCTTGTGGAAAATCTCATCAGTTTCCCCATCATCACCGGCATCAGATAATGATTCTAGGTCAGAGGTGTCATAGAACTCCGCGGGCAGGTAATTCCCAGTGGACACGGAATCACCCCCCTGAACAGGCTTCACCGACTGTGGACTCCCGACACCTCCAACCACACACACAGTCCCAACCCCAGGCTCACCTGGGCCTTTAGTAGAACAGAGATGTCCAGGGCTCTTCCCTCCGAATCCATCCAGGCCAGGCAAGCGACGGGGCGAAGCTCTTCCACAACCACAGGATGCCTTTACCAGGCTGACTTTCCTCTTCGGCGGTGGGAGCAGGGAGCTTGTGGTGACCAAGGCAGCATCCTCGGATTTCTCTTTCTCAGTCTCCACTTGGGCCTTCTCCTCGCCCTGGTCAGTGCGCACAGGAACAGGGCCGGCGCTACCACTAGGCGGATAAGGCAGCCTCTAGGGCGCAGCCATGGCCTGTCACCTCCTCATCCCTGCTGGATGTAATCTCTGGAGCCGATGTCCCTGTGCGGCGGGTCTGCAGGAGTGTGTACTGGAGGTCTGAAGAAGGAGAGGGAATGTCCGCTGCCGAGGATCGTGCAGGGGCGCGGGGAGGGAACTATCACATGCAGTACACTGACAGATCCCTCCCCCAGCTGCAGAGATGTTCGGCGGCTCAGGGCTCTGATGCAGAAGAGCTGGCCGCCTCCTTCATGGTCACTGGTCGGGACTCGTGAGGAGGTGTGGCCAGGCAAGGGCTAATCCCGTATGTCACTGGGGGGCGGAGCAGCTGGCGCCAGGGAAGATCGTGTGGTCCTTCTGGGCAGAGCAACATGGAGGTAAAAAAAATTTTGTTTTGTCTTTTATGCAGCCACTGGACTGGGAGAAATTGGGTTGAAAACTTGCCCAGTAACTCACACTCAGGACAGTGCTACAGGAGATACCATCTTGATCTTTGTCATCTTTATTACTTCTATCTTTAGACTTTTACATAGAAGTAGAAAGTGCTGTTAGCTGACAAAGATCAAGATGGTATCTGGTATCTCCTGTAGCACTGTCCTGATTGTGAGTTACTGGGCAGAGCAGTTTTCAACCCAATTTCACCCAGCCCTCTGTTGTCGCCCAGCCCTCTGTTGTCGCCCAGCCCTCTGCTGTCGCCCAGCCCTCTGCTGTCGCCCAGCCCTCTGCTGTCGCCCAGCCCTCTGTTGTCGCCCAGCCCTCTGTTGTCGCCCAGCCCTCTGCTATTACCCAGCCCTCTGCTGTCGCCCAGTCCCCTGCTGTCACCCAGTGCACTGTCCTGCTGTGTCCCAGCTATCTGCTGTCGCCCAGTCCCCTGCTGTCGCCCAGTCCCCTGCTGTCGCCCAGCCCTCTGCGGTCGCCCAGTCCCCTGCTGTCGCCCAGTCCCCTGCTGTCGCCCAGTCCCCTGCTGTCACCCAGTCCTCTGCTGTCGCCCAGTTCTCTAAAAAAATAAAAATTAAATGTTGGCAACTATGCTTGCTGTGCACAGCAGCTCAATGAGGGGGAAACAAACATCACAGGGGGGTATAGATAGGGATGGTGTTAGACTGTTTTGCGCTCTTTCTATACCGTATAGAGTTATAGAAATTATATTTTATCGGTACAGAAGTTTTATTTTTTATGGGGGGGGTCGCAAGTAGCTGATCTCGCCTAGGGCGCAAAATAGTCTAGCACCGGCCCTGCACAGGAATGTCCGCATAGGCTCTGATCTCTCCCTCTGGAGTGGCGGGGCCTGTGAGGCAGTTGAGGTGGAAGGCACAAGGCCTTTCTGTGGATGGCTCCACCTCAAAGAGGAACTCCTTGCAGGCCTCACATCGCCCGAACGGCTTCAAGTGGACCACCAGTCCCGAACATCTGGAACAGATCACCCCGAGGGCCTCTATGTCTCTGCATGTATACAGAGCCAAACGTCCTCGGGGCCTTAGTCTTATTCCTGTGTCTGCGATCGGAGCAGCAAAGAAAGTCATTCTCATGGTGGAAGGAACCGGAATCCACGGGGCACTTGAGGTCATCCCGACTGTCTGCTGCTCCATTGCGCACTGACCAATTTGCGCCGGAATCTCCACGTGTGTCCTTCCACATGGCCAGACTCCTCCCATACTCTGCACTTGTTCGCAGGCTTTCTCTTCTTCTCCCCGCCCACGAACTGCGCAGCTATGGTGTGCCTCGTGGCGCGCTGGCCAACATGGCTGACCTACTTGGAACTCCTCCGGGCAACAAAGTTCAAATGTAGACATTCTCAGCTCCATCTGTATAACACACATCCCGGACGACGCCCCCACGTGTAGCGGCCTCACCCCTCTCACCCCTTCTTCTTCTCGGCTTGTTGTCTGGTCTATGGGGATCAGGGAGGAGGGATGCGGTACACTACGGCCTATGTCCTCTTATGTGTAGAGGTGAAAGCCAACACCTGTTTACCTTCGGGCTGTGTGCATAACCCAGAGCCAAGTCTGTTCTGCAGATGACCCCCCTTTGCTCCCAGTAACAGGAGTTCCACACCACTGAAAAGGTCCAACTCTTATTTATTCTCTGACAGCAATAAATCGTCCTTTAACAGCAGACAGGTTGTGACCCAAAGAACAGTTCAGTATAAGTGGGGAGTAGGTCAAGGCACAATCCTCAAATAGAATTAACCATTGTAGTGTCACCAATGGTCATTACGCACAGCCGCTGCCACAGACCTTGTAGAACAGGAACAGAATTACCTTCGCTAAGTGCAGCCCCTGTCAGAGGGAAGACATCCTTCTAAGAGAGTTACCAGAGGCCCCGCCGTCACCGGCAAATGCTGCACCGGACTGTTCGGAGAGGTTACGCTCCCTGGCCTCCTCGTCTCAGATTCGGGCGCCCAACACCTTAGGGCCCCTCGAACTCTTCCACCCCTGCGGAACCCAATCAAAGGTACTGGGCCCCGGGCCTTCTCCATAGTACCTCACCCCAGGCTGAAGGTGCCTGGAATGGACTCCATCTTCCGCTCCGGCCAGGCCAAGGGCACCTGGGCCCGGAACTCCAGAACACCGGCACCCAGGCTGAAGGTGCCTGGGCGCGGCTGTGACCTCCAACTCTGAACCTCGTGTTGGGGACGTCTCTCCCCTTCATCTCCTCTCCCAACAGGCACAGCAGGTTCCCTGCCCCGCCGTATGGCTGCCGAAACAGGACAAAAAGGGAACAGCACTGCAGTGATGGTTCAACCCTGGCCCAGGGTGACAGCGCCACCCACAGGCCGCAGGGAACTGCACACCACTGAAGTCCTCCACGAACAGAAAATGGTCCCAAATTCCCTAAAAATCAGTGCATCTGGGTCATACTACCACCCAGATGCTCCCCCTAAATTTAAATACCCGCTACATATGTATATGCTGTGTGTGAGAAATAACCTGTTAATATGACAATTTTGTGAAAAAATTTAAAAAAATCTTCATATTGCAAAGAATGGTAGGAAAATTACAACTTCAAAAAACTCACCATGCCTCTTACTAAATATCTTGGACTGTCTACTTTCTAAAAAAGGGGTCATTTGGGGGATGTTTGTACTGTCCTGGCTTGTTAGGGTCTCAAGAAATTAGATAGGCCATCAGTACATCAGGTGTGATCAGGTGTGATCAATTTTCAATGATTGGCACCATAGCTTGTAGACTCTATAACTTTCACAAAGACCAAATAATATGCACTTATTTGGGTTATTTTTACCAAAGATATGTAGCAGTATAAATTTTGGCCAAAATTTATAAAGAAAGTATACTAATTTACAAAAAAATTGAACAGCGGATGATGAGTAGAGAAGGTTAGACCTGGTCTCTGCGGTATAAACCTACCTGGAACAGACTAAAAACAGCTGTCGGTTTTCCCAATGGGACCTTAAAAGGGTATGCCAGCAACATCTAGAGTTGTGTCTTTCTGGATTGTCAAGACCATACAAGTTGCATACAAGATGCTGTGCCTTCCTCCCAGGGCTGTCTTAATGAGAGGGCACACCTGGGCACTGCCCAGGGGCCCCAGATGCATGGGGGGCCCCTGCACTTTCCCCAAAGCAGCAGGTCCTTGAGCCCACGCTGCCCCAAAATTGGGGGCCCCATGATGGCACTGAGAGTGATGGATACACAGGGGAGGCTCCCTCCTCCGACCCTCCTTCTGCCTGCTTGATTGATTGTATAGGTGAGTGCAGTGCTGGAGGTGGGCACAGAGCAAAAAGTTTACATGCACTGTATCTTCACTGGAAAAAGGGGTACTACATGGATAGAATAATGGTGCTCGGGGATATCAAGTTTGTATGTAGCAATGTTTGGGGTAGCTTGGGTGGCTATAGTGCTAGAGGTATCAGGGATGTAGAGATGCCACAGTGTAGGGGGTATCAGGGATGTAGTGGGGTCACAATACAAGGGGTATCTAATGGTGTATGGTTACAGTGCTGGGAGGAATATCTATGGTGTAGAGGGGTCAGAGTGCTAAGGGGATACCAGGGGTGTAGAGGGGTCAGAGTTCTGGGAGGGGATATCTGGGGTGTAGAGTGGTCAGAGTGCTGGGGGATATCTGGGGTGTAGAGGGGTCAGAGTGCTGGGGGGATATCTGGGGTGTAGAGGGGTCAGAGTGCTGGGGGGATATCTGGGGTGTAGAGGGGCCATAGTGCTGGGGAGGCATCAATCTAGCAGATATATTATATGCACAGGACAGCTTTGTTACTTTATGTATGTAATATTTTTTTTACTTTTTCTTTGCTGTACAGAATGATTGTACATGTAGTTAATGCGGAGCTCCACCCAAAGAGGGTAGCTCCGCTTATCTGCCTCCTACCTACTTGATGTCTGTTTACCTGCACTGTTTCCATTGTAGGGGCCCCAGAGCATTACTTTGCCCAGGGGCCCATGATGCTATTAAGACGGCCCTGCTTTCTCCTCCTTTAGAAATCAAAGCACATTCGATGAGGGGTATGGCAGCATCCTCGGCAGCATACGCAAAGGTCGTCCCTGAGGTAGTTTGCAGAGCAGAAAGCTGGAGCGCGCCCAACACCTTTATCAGGCATTACAGGTAGACTTGTGCACAACGGAAAAATTCGTTCCGTTTCGGTTCGTTTCTTTCCGGTCCTGTTGATTCGTAATCATTCGTAATTTTGCTAGACGGGATTTTTCGTGTTCGGACTCATTCGTATTTTTGCAAGCGACATTTTTCGTTGAATTTTTTGTTGCTTTATAATTCGTACTTTCGGTAGAGTACGTTGTTTTTCGTTGATTCTGGACACAACTCCTACTTTCGTAACTTTTTTTGGGTTCGTTGATTCGTAATTTTCCGTGTCTCTCTCACAACGACGCTGCCTATTATGCCTAATGTGCTTCGAATGGATTTGTACTTTTCTAAATACTCAGCGGTTATTTGTAACGATTCGAAATCTCGTATTTTACTTTCGTTTTTTACATGCGGCTATAGGCTCCGCCCCTGTACACCATTTTGAGAGGGTTCAGCACGGTGAGGGAGAAGCAGAGAGCAGAGCAGAGTGAGTGTTATTGTGCTTCGAATGGATTTGAAATCTCGTATTTTACTTTCGTTTTTTCATGCGGCTATAGCCTCTGCCCCTGTACACCATTTTGAGAGGGAGTTCAGCATGGTGAGGGAGAAGCAGAGAGCAGAGTGAGTGTTATTGTGCTTTGAATGGATTCGTACATTCGTAACTTTTTTCATAACGAATTATGCCGAAGACCTTCGGGCATTCGCTATTTTGCGGTATAATTTATTTCGGATTCGGTTTTATTCGTAATTGCTCTGTTCGGAAATTCGAATGCTTCCGAATGTCCGAAAGTTGCTAAATTCGGACGAATTTTGATTCGTTACGAAACGAATTGCACAAGCCTAATTACAGGCTAAATGTGGCTTGCCTGCCTGAAGAAACATTTGGCTCTATGGTTATTACGGCGGCTTTTGCCCATTAAAAGGTTTAAGTAGCATTGCATTAAGAGTTTGGCTTATTTTTGTGTCTTCCCTCCCTTCTTAATATTGCTTGTTACATCCCATAGTAGGCTGACATGGGGAGGTCCAGGAATAAGGAAAATTGTTATCCATACTTAGCGTAAATTTCCTTTCCTGGATCCTCCCCTTGTCGGCCGGGGATTCCCACCCGGTTTATCCGTCGTGAGGCGGGTATTTTTGAACACTGGTGTGGGCAGACAGCCGCCATTTATGGGCTAGGAAAAAGGTAGTCCTTGAGGGGTTGGAGAGGGTGGAGCTGACCCATAGTAGGCTGACATGGGGAGGATCTAGGGAAGGAAAAGTATGGATAACAATTTTCCTTATTCCTTTCACTTTCTGTGTTTATGGGACAGGATATAAAGGAAAATTTCCCCAATAGGACAGTCAAAAAGAAAAAAAAAAATTAACAGAGGTTATAATCTTTCCCTACTCTTTCCAAAGCTAAAAAAAATAAAGTTTTGACATATTTTAATGACCTCCTACTGCAATGACTAAAGCAGCACATATTTTTTACCTGTATATTATAATGGTTTGCCAGGTAAAATATAATCAAGGGGCTCATATATGCAGATGCTACAGACAGATGTCATCAGTAGAAAAACTGTCTCTTTTGATTTGGCTAGAACATCTGCAATATGGAACATAGCCCAGTGTAATTTGTGTCACATTAAAATAGGATTATACATACAAGAATCATGGATTCTTCAATGCTGAAAGTGATCCTGCTATATTGTAAGCAAAGCCAAATATCACTTCAGATATTAAGAATCTTGGCCTGTTTAGAAAAGACACTCTTCAAACACTTTTCTAATCAGTTCAGTAACATAATTTACCTTGATAGGCATGTTAATCTGTCTGTTTGATTAACATTACCCTTTTCATTATTAAATGGAATAGTAATGTTTAAAGGACAATGCTGAAGAATTATAAGAAATCAGGAAAAAGAACAGGAAGGAAAAGGGAAATGAGGGTAAAAATAAAAAGACAGCTGATGAGAAATGACATGACCTGTTCGATTCTTTTAAGCCTCGTACACACGCACTGTTTTCTTGGCAAGAAAGCTGCTGGGAGATCTTTTTGCCGTGAAAACCGTGCGTGTGTATGCTTTCTCTGCGAGAAAACTGCCAGGAATCCCGACGAGAAAAATAGAGAACCTGCTCTCTATTTACTCGTCGGTATTCTCGGCAGGAAACAGTGTTTCCTGCCGAGAAAACCGTGAGTGTGTATAATTACCTGTCCCCAGGTAAATCCCTGCGTGCTCGAAAAGACTTTGACGCATGCGTGGTAGCGTACAAGGGTAGTGTAGGGTGTAGCAAGATGGCGGCGACGGCATCGAATGTGACGAGAGCGCAGGCTCGTCATAGTCGATGATGTCACCGCGTTCTTGCCATTCAAAAGAACGGCGGTTCTTTTGAATGGCCGTCTGTATGCACGGCTTGGCAAGGAAAGCTTGCCAGGAATCCCATCAGGAAAACCAACGTTTTTTTCCTGACGGGATTCCCGGCTGTGTGTACGAGGCTTTAATCTTTACATCTACAGTAGCTGCTGCAGATTTGTACAATAAATTATATTGCAAGTAAAAAACGGCTGCATTTTAAATGTTTGATAATGATTAAAGACTGTAGATTGTGAATAATTGCAGTGCTAAGAAATGTCTTTAACCACTTCAGCTCCGGAAGTTTTACCCCCCTTCATGGCCAGGGCATTTTTCGTGACGCTGCACTTCATTACTTTAACTGACAATTGCGTGGCCGTGCGGCACTGTACCCAAATAAAATGTATGTCCTTTTTTTCCCCACAGATAGAACTTTCTTTTGGGGGTATTTGATCACCTCTGCAGTTTTTATTTTTTGCGCTATAAAAAAAACAATACAGACAATTTTGAAAAAAAAATATATTTTTTACTTTCTGCTATAGAACATATCCAATAAAATGAATCTAAAATTTAGTGCATATCATATAAACTAGCAAGCAAATACGAAAAAGTCCAAACAATAAAATGTTTCTACGTGAACAAGAAATTGTGACATCCAAAAATCCTCATAGCGTAAACTGTTCCAAATAGTTTATTGAATCAAACTGCAAGGTTACAGCTGCTTAAACTTTAAAAATCCTCTCCTGGAAATGACGTCATTCTGATGACGTCATTTATATGACTAAACACGTCAAGCTGATATGCCTGGTGCGATACGCTGATCCAGGTGGGACGCACGCCAACCCTTGCCGTTCTCACTATCCTTGTGGGTCAGGGAGAGGATTTTTAAAGTTTAAGCAGCTGTAACCTTGCAGTTTGATTCGATAAACAGTTTGAAAAGGTTTATGCTATTAGGATTTTCGTTTTTCCTTTCTTACCCTGCTTACCAAGAGATCTCAGCGTCGGAACTATGTATTATCCTGAGGAGGGAATGTGAGGATCAGTCGGTTTTTCTCCCTTTTCCAGTCACAGTGAGCATTAAGCCTTATTTGACTCCTCTTGCCATATTGCAAACAGGGTCAACAGCGTCCAGTGAGTAGGAATTTCTACCATACCCTGCACTGTTGTCTGATTGGAAAGTTTTCGCCAATGCTGGTTATGATATCCATCAACCACTACAGTCCATGAATATTAGGATGATTTCATACACCTGAAAGAACTTTTTCACATTGGATGTCACAATTTTTTGTTCACGGAGAAACATTTTATTGTTTGGACTTTTTTTGTATTTGCTTGCTAGTTTATATGATATGCATTTAATTTTAGATAAATTTTTCACATTATCCACATAATATGTATACCGTATATACTCGAGTATAAGTCAACCGGAATATAAGCCGAGGCACCTAATTTTACCACAAAAAAACTGGGAAAGCGTATTGACTCGAGTATAAGCTTAGGGTGTCCATCTGCATGCCTCACTTTGCCTCACTTTGCCTCACTGTGTCCATGTCCATGCCTCACTGTGCCCATGCCTCACTGTGCCCATGCCTCACTGTGCCCATGCCTCACTGTGTCCATGACTAGACTGATGTTTAACATGGGAGTCTATGGAAGGGGAGCCAGGATTTTAAAAAATCGGTGCTCCCCGGCCGTAGGTCCCCCAGACAAAAAAATATGTGCTTAAAAACTTGGCTTATACTCGAGTATATACGGTATATAATTTTCCACCTGATCATGCATATGTTTAATTCATGATTAATTAATTTGGAAAGTTTTGATTAGCTAGTGCTGTTTTCTTCACAGGGAGTCACCCTAGGGGATCGCCTAACACTTTATTAATTAATTTGTTTGCAACAGCAGCTGCACCAATCTCTTTAACATTTATTTTTGTTTGGGACGATTGTATATATACTTCGGTATATATATTTTTCTCATACCCAGTAAAAAAAATAATTAAAATTTTATTTTTTTCGTTTGGCCAGCCAGCTGGACAAAAGATACTGGACCAATTTCTCCATCCACACAGGGAAATCTTCCCTACTGTGTCATTTTATTCTCACAGCAGGCAGCATGGATCGGAATTTATCTGGTTGCTGAAGCAGCCAGATTTCAATCCATGGATGGCCACCTTTAGAAATAAATGTCATTGGTGATGCAGAAATCAGAAAGAGAATGTTACAGCACTGATTTCAGAACATGAACGCCTACTCTACAACCCTCCTACTGACCCTGTATAGAGCCCTATATGTTTATTCTTCAAGGAATTACATAGAACTCAGATTAAGGTATACTAAATAAACTTTTCAAATTTAGCAGAGTTGCTGTTTTTATGGGATATAATATGTTGCTTTTGTATCATTGACTTCAATCGCTCTTTAACCACTTAAGGACCGCACACTGCATATATACTGCAGCAGGGCGGCCCTATTGCACGAAACGACATACTTGTCATTTCGTACCAGAGCTACTGTGGGCACAGCGGGGGAGCCGATACGCGGGTCCGGCGGCCGCGATCTCCGCCGCCCACCCGTGATCGCTCCTCAGAGAGGCAGAACGGGGATCTATAAACAAACTGATCCCCATTCTGTCAGGGGATTACAGTGTGATTGTCTGTTCTTAGTGATCAGGGACAGCTCCCTAGAACGCACTTAACACCTTGATTGCCCCCTAGTGTTAACTCCTTCCCTGCCAGTGTCATTTATACAGTGATCATTAGCTATTTTTAGCTCTGATCACTGTAATAATTTCACTGTTCCCTCAAAAGTGTCCGATCTGTCCGTCGCAATGTCGCAGACCCGCTAAAAATCGCTGATCACCTCCATTACTAGTGTAGCGGGGTTCCTTTAAAGACTCTTGAACTACTGTTCCCAGAACCCCACTGGTTCCCAGGATGTTTTGCTTCTGCCCCAGAGACTCATGGGTGCGGAGATATAAGGGAGGGGCGAGGCCTGGCTCGGCCTCTTTGGACACGGGACGGCAGAGACTGATACACCTGTGCGGACCTGCGCTGGGTAGGGCCTGAAGCCTGGGGCCTTTCCGGAGCTGACCAAAGAGCCTTCCACCCCACTGCGAGCCTGGGTGGCATCCGACATCTCTACTTACAGCCTAGATTCGATCGGGGACCCGATCGCAGCGACCGCTGTGGGCGAGTGAAGACACAGCCGGTGGAAGTCCCGGACCGAGATCGTGTCCGGCGGGTGAGCGAGCGTAAGCTCATTTCATAACCTGTTTGATAGTACTGTGCCTATAGACTGCCGAGGCCTACTACCTCATGTTAAAAACACTCACTGGAGATCCACAGCAGGACTGATCCAGAGGATCTCCAGTGAAATGTTGCCAGTTATCAACAGTCCCTTTTCCTGGATTACAATTGTTGTTTATTCTTAAGTGCACCACCTCTACAGATTGCCGGTGAAGAATCCATCAATCATACAGGACTGAGTTCTAGAATTAGGGATCAGGCCTGATTCATTAGGGACCTAGTTTAGTTATTGCGCCACAGGGCGCCTAGTTAACAGTCGCCCCACGTGGCGTCTCCTTATACACACCCCCCCTTCCTATGGTGTAGTGTGACTGATATTGTGATATTGCAGGGCTCTGCGTATAATCTAAAGGTCAAGTTGTTATCACTGTTTATTCTCTTTGCATAGCTGAAAGTAAAAGCTGTTATTCCTTTACAACTACTCTGTGTCTGAGTCTCTCATAAAGTATAAGTATTAAATGTGTATACCCCTAGACTAACTGTGCCAGAAAGGGTCGAGTATATAGCCGGGGGTTGGTGGAGCTGTATTCAGGGCCCAAACCAAATCTGCGGCCCTCTTAGTTGAGGGTAGCGCTACACTAGTAAAATAATAAACAATAAAAATGCCATAAATCTGTCCCCTATTTTGTAGACGCTACAACTTTTGCGCAAGCCAATTAATATACGCTTATTGGGAAGAATACATATTGGCCTAAACTGATGACAAAATTATTATTTAGTTTTTTGATATTTATTATAGCAAAAAGTAAAAAATATTTTTTTTCTCCTAAATTAGCGTCCTTTTTTTGTTT
Organism: Rana muscosa; assembly: GCA_029206835.1. Classification (NCBI taxonomy): domain Eukaryota; kingdom Metazoa; phylum Chordata; class Amphibia; order Anura; family Ranidae; genus Rana; species Rana muscosa. Next base: position 78,231,296 of record CM055127.1, read on the forward strand.
ATAGCGCACAAATTAAAAACCGCAGAGGTGATTAAATAACACAAAAGAAAGCTATATTTGTGGGAAAAAATTACATCAATTTTGTTTGGGTACAGCATCTCACAACCCTGCAATTGTCAGTTAAAGTGACGCAGTGCCGTATCGCAAAAAATGGCCTTGTCATTAAGGGGGTAAAACCTTCCGGTCCTTAAGTGGTTAAAAAACTGGAAACACTTTCTGTGCCAATCCATTAATTTAACTGGAAGAGTTGCAGTTTAGACAAGGACTTTCTGACAGGCAAAGATAGAGTCGATTAGATGTCAAAATGTGATTTACTAAAGGAGAATTCCATCTTGGCTAATTCATTGTATAATCCTGATCACTTTTCAATAAACCATCCTCTAATCTCTAAATTCCTGTATGTGTCTATATAAGATTTTCTAAAATTGGCAAAAATTAAAACAGTGGCACCCATGGAAACACTAGGGGTGTTCGCTGTGACCCAATAACCAGATGTCCTACATTTATGTGAGCTTTTATGTGCTTTTCCTAGACATCTACACAGATTTTGAAGCATGATTTCAGACATTCTTAGCTCAACTCATTGTCTACAGTGAGTAATTTACTTTTCATGAGATACTGCACATCTACAAGGATGCCAAGCTGTAGCAGGGTAAGTCCTCTTCTCGAAAAATCTCCCTGATTAAGTGGTGCAGCTTGTCTCTCAGGTAAGGTAGGTGAGGGGAATTAAAGGGAGATATTCACAGAGTATAGTGGGAGAGTACGAGAACCAAAGAAGGCAAGATGTAGGGCATGACACACCTACTTGCTTTTCCCATTAGGGGGAAACTTACTCCACAATGGGACAAGTTACGTTTGAACTTTTGATGGTCTTTTTTGCTCATATTTGGAAAAGTCTCTAAATTACAGACTGTTGTTGGTGTGTATGAAGAGAAGTTAACAAATGTTTCACGCTGTGGTGTTTTCAGTGAAGACTATTAGCACTGCTAAGCTAGGCTCAACTTGGCAGGGGTCTATACAAACTGAAGGATCAGGTATGCTTTCAAAGAAATGTCTAACAATGCCAATACCTGGGAAGTGTGGATAATAAAATTGGTTCAGGCTGTGAATGAGTGGTGGCATAATGGAGGAGGATCTGCCTTCTTGGTAGTGGTAGGAAGGGTTCCCCTTAGTGCACACATCTGATAACCTGGGTCTCCATGCCTCAGGTGTTCATCAGGCCCCTGCTGGAGTAGAACTACTGGACTAAGAGAGGCCTTGCAAGTGTGAAACATGTGATTCATGACATGGCCCTGAGGCCGACTATAGTGAGGAACCTGTGAAATGTAGAGAACTGGAGGGATGGTTACTGTGGTCTCAGACCCTCCATCACTGAAAGCTTTCTGTAAGCTGTTGTGCGGGAACTGGGTTAATAACAAATGGCAAGGGGTTGCTACAAAGATGCAGGTTAATGTTTTTAGAACACTTTTACTATGATTATATCAGCAGTCAATTTGCGTTAGTGTGTGTGATAGTTTATCCTGTATCCAGAGAACTGAAAAGTAGGAATCTGCAACTAAATTCAATACAATTCTATACAATTTTTATAACTGACCAGAAGATGTTTTTTCTTTTTTTGTTTACAAAAGTTTATTGGAAGAAAACGTAAGGCAGTTACAAAGTATACTTGATACAAAGGATCAACAGTAAGATAGCTGTGGTACAAGTATTTCGTCTTAACACAAAAAGGTACAATAACATGGTTTAAACATATCTAATCAAGAACATAGAAGAAATTATGATTAAGCATTTACTGATATAAACATTGGCATAGAGGAGAGGCAGATTGGAGGTGGGTGAAATAGTTCCGATATGATGAGGAAACTTGGGTTCAAGGTTGAGTGATATTCCAGTAGGACCATTTTAATTCGTAAACTTGAAGGCTATCATTTAAGGTGTGGAATTTTTTTTCAGATAGTTTAATCGTGTCCATTCTAGAAAGTACCTGCTACCAGATTAGATTGGTGGACCTTCAATTGAGGGCTATCATCCATTGTATAGAGCTACATAGAGAATGGAACAGTCTAAGGCAGGGTTTAGGGATATCAGGAATATTGGAATATAGTAAACATGTTTGAGGTGTAAGGGTGATCCTGTGTTTTGAGGACTGTTCGAATCTCAAAAGATGAGTTTTACCATAACAATTTAACCTCAATTTTCTAATCTGATAAAGCTGAAAACACACAAAATATCTGATCTCCAAACAAATTATTAGGTTATTTTGTTTTTTTGTGGCTTCTCTGCCTATAAATTATTAGAACTTACTGAGGACCATGTTGTAATTGTAACTGCCCTTATCAATTATCACTATAAAGGGGTTAAGTAGGCATTCACTCCATATAAAACATGTAGTATTTGGCCAAATATCTGTCCCAGGTCTTTATTGTCCTGTTGAGTCCCAGGTGAAAACCTAGAACTTCCTAAACTTAGAGATCATTGCCCTTAGTAGGGAACCTGGAACTGGTTACTGGAAAGTGCTTTAAACAATGAGAACATCAGTGCAGTAAGACTAAATGGGAATAGGTTTTGCCTGTTTGTACATTTGTTCAAATGCAGGACCTTTTGCTCGGACACATTTTTCTATTACTACTATATATGACAACAATTGTTAACCACTTCAATACTGGGCACTTTCACCCCCCTCCTTCCCAGACCAATTTTCAGCTTTTAGCACTGTCAAATAGTGATGAGCCGAACACCCCCGGGTTCGGTTCGCACCAGAACCCGCGAACGGACCGAAAGTTCGAACGAACATTAGAACCCTATTAAATACAATGGATGCGAACGTTCGAATTCTAAAGTGCTAATTATAACAACTATTATGCATGTTATTGTCATAAATAGGGTTTGGGAACCCGGGTTGTGCACCAGGGGACATGTATCAATGCAAAAAGAAGTTTTAAAAACGGTCGTTTTTCGGGAGCAGTCATTTTAATGATGCATAAAGTGAAAAAAAAAAGTCAAATATTCCTTTAAATATCGTACCTGGGGGGTGTCTAAAGTATGCCTGTGAAGTGCCACGTGTTTCCCGTGTTTAGAACTGTCCCTGCACAAAATGACACTTCTAAAGGAAAAAAAAGCCATTTAAAACTGCTTGCGGCTTTAATGTAATGTCTGGTCCCGGTAATATGGATGAAATTCTTTAAGAAAAATGGCATAGCTACCCCATGACCCCCCCCCACCCCAGCCCATTACCAGCCCCTTTGGGTCTTGTATGGATATTAAGGGGAACCCCGCACATAAAATAAAAAAGGCCCTATATACTCTGAACAGCCGTATACAGGCGGTGCATACAAGACAGGGACTGTAGGTTTGTTCTTATGTAGAATCTGTTTGTAATTTTGAACAGGTACATTGTTGAAGTGTAGCTCCAGCCCAAAAATCTATTTTTAAACTTTTTGGGAAACATAGGTAAGGGTTATCACCCCTGTAACATTTGTTTTGCTGTCTGTGCCCCTGTTCAGAACATTTCACCTCACTTTCCGTCCCAATGACAACTGTTTTTGAAATGTGGTGTTTTTCTTGAAACAAGGATTGCTGATAAAGCATCAGTACAGATGAGACCCCTTTCTCCCATATTTATTCTTACAGGAGAGAATTTTCCTTTCTAGGGGTAGATTTCCTCTCACTTCCTGTTGTCTTCTTTCGTTTGCAAGTAGGAGTCGTTTGTAAGTTGGATGTTTGAAAGTAGGGACCTGCCGTATATACTCTGCAGAAATAGGCCCCTTAGTTGTTGGTGTTGGCACAACACTGTAAGCACTCAGTTACTCTTGGTTGGTGCTGGAACGCCCTGCTGTCAACTATTATATCAGGAATTTTAATTACATATAATTGTTGAACAGTGGTAGTAAAAATTGGGGCTTTGATGGTGGTGCTGGTGCCACAACACTGTAAGCCCTGACAGTTACTCTTGGTGGGTGCAGCAATGGGCCCTGCTGTGAATTATTAGATCAAGAATTGTAATTACATGCCCCTTTTGAACAGGGGCTGAAAAATTGGGCCTTTCGTGGTGGTGGTGGTGGTGGCGTTGCCACAAGACTGTAAGCCCTCAGAGTTACTCTTGGTGGGTGCAGCAATGGACCCTGCTGTGAATTATTAGATCAAGAATTGTAATTGCATGCCCCTGTTGAACAGGGGCTGAAAAATTGGGCCTTAGGCACTGGTGGCACAACACTACAACCCCTCACAGATACTGTACTTGGAGCACAGCAATGAGCCCTGTTGCAAAGTATTGCTTCAAAAATTGTAATGACACGCCCCTGTTAAACAGGGGCTGAAAAATTGGGCCTTAGGCACTGGTGCCACAACACTCCAACCCCTCACAGATACTGTACTTGGAGCACAGCAATGAGCCCTATGGCAAATTATTGCAAAAAAAATTGTAATTACACGCCCCTGTAAAACAGGGGCTGAAAAATTGGGCCTTAGCCACTGGTGGCGGCACCCATAAACAAAAATGATCTTCCAAGCTATCATCATCAATCGTATCATTGAGGACTCGGAGGAGGAGGATAGCCAGTCAACATAACAGCACAGGCACTCAGCATCAGCATCAGTCTTGAAGGGATGTGACATGTTAAAATCAATTAGTCTGTTATATCAGCATCAGGTGTGTGGTAGCTGGTGGTGATCCAAGACTGGTTCATCTTGATGAAAGTCAGTCGATCAACCGAGTCGGTGGACAGGCGCACCCTGTGATCCGTGACAAATCCTCCAGCAGCACTGAATGTGCGTTCCGAAAGAACGCTGGATGCAGGACAGGCCAGTAGCTCAATTGCATACTGTGCAAGCTCTGGCCAGTGATCCATCCTCAAGACCCAGTAAGCCAGAGGATTTTCGGTGGGGAAGGTGTCCAAGTCTGACCTTGCCCCTAGATATTCCTGCACCATGTTTATCAGACGCTGGCGATGGTTGCTGGAACCGATCATACTTTGGGGCTGCGGACTAAAGAATTGTCTGAACGCATCGGTCAGACGGCCACCTTCCCCACCGCTCCTTCTTTGACTGGCCGAAGCCTCAGCAACTCGTTGTCCAGGACCAGGAGTTTGTAACCTCCCAGTCTCTGGGAACGCGTTGCACAGACCTTTCTGCAAGGCCTCCCGGAGTTGTCTCATCCTCTGCTCCCTCTGCGATGGTAACATAAGGTCCGCAACCTTACCCTTGTACCGTGGATCAAGGAGAGTGGCCAGCCAGTAATGGTCCCTCTCCTTGATCCGAAGAATACGAGGATCCTTCCGCAGACTTTGCAGGATCAGGGAGGCCATGCAGCGTAGGTTTGCTGAGGCATTCGCTCCGGAGTCCTCTGGGTCACTAAGGACGACATGATCCGCAGCCACCTCCTCCCAGCCACGTACAAGTCCACTGGTTTCTTGGGACTGTAAATCATCCCTAAAAGACTGCTGCTGATGATGCTGAGTGCCAGCCTCCACCTCCATGCTGACACAATCCTCCTCCTCCTCCTCCTCCTCTTCCTGTGCGATGGGTGGGACAGAAGGAACACTGTCTGGGTAAAGGGGGCCTTGAGAGGCAAGGAAGTCCTCCTCTTCCTGCCTCTGTTCTGCCTCAAGTGCCCTGTCCATTATTCCACGCAGCGTGTGCTCCAACAGGTGGACAAGAGGTACAGTGTCACTGATGCATGCACTGTCACTGCTCACCATCCTCGTGGCCTCCTCAAATGGTGCCAGGACAGTGCATGCATCCCTGATCATGCCCCACTGGCGTGGAGAAAAAAAAACAAGCTCCCCTGACCCTGTCCTGGTGCCGTAGTCGCACAGGTACTCATTGATGGCCCTCTGCTGCGTGTGCAGCCGCTGCAGCATGGCCAACGTTGAGTTCCACCTGGTGGGCATGTCACATATAAGGCGGTTCTTGGGCAGGTTCAACTCCTTTTGCAGCTCAGCCAGGCGAGCACTGGCATTATAAGATCTGCGGAAATGCACACAGACTTTCCTGGCCTGCCTCAGGACATCCTGTAAGCCCGGGTACCTGCCCAAGAACCGCTGCACCACCAGGTTAAGGACGTGAGCCACACAGGGCACATGGGTCAGTTGTCCCTGTCGGAGGGCGGAGAGGAGGTTGGTGCCATTGTCGCAAACCATCATTCCTGGCTTAAGCTGGCGTGGCGTCAACCACCTCTCGGCCTGGCCCTGCAGAGCAGACAGGACCTCTGCCCCAGTGTGGCTTCTGTCCCCCAAACACACCAGCGCAAGCACGGCATGGCATCTTTTTGCCTGCGTACTTGCGTAGCCCCGTGAACGGCTACGGAGCACCGCTGGTTCATAGGACAAACCACAGGAAGAGGCCATGGAGGAAGAAGAAGAGGAGGGGGTGGAGGAGAGAGGTGTGTCACAACCAGTAGTAGCATTTTGGAGGCGTGGCGGTGGGACAACCTCCAACACTACTGCACCTTGTCCTGCATCCTTCCCAGCTGCCAAAAGAGTGACCCAATGGGCCGTGAAAGAAAGGTAACATCCCTGTCCATGCCTGCTGGACCATGAGTCAGCGGTAATATGCACCTTACCGCTGACCGCCCTGTCCAGCGAGGCCAAGACATTGCCTTCCACATGCCGGTAGAGAGCCGGAATAGCCTTCCGTGAGAAAAAGTGGCGTTTGGGAACCTGCCACTGAGGAACCGCACATTGCACAAACTCACGGAAGGGGGCCGAGTCTACCAACTGAAAAGGCAGCAGTTGAAGCGCTAGCAATTTAGCCAAGCTAGCATTCAACCGCTGGGCATGTGGATGGCTGGGAGTGAACTTCTTTCGACGGTCCAGCAGCTGGGGCAGGGAAATTTGCCTGCTAGAATCGGACGTCGGTGTACTGCTAGCAGAGTGGCCGCAAGTACTTGGCTGTGACACACCTAATTCTACACCTTCATTCCTCTCAGTGCATGTTTCAGAGAGGACTGAAGTTATAGTGGGATTGGAGATCCCAGCTGATGCGGTGCAAGGAGAGGTCCGCTTTGTTCTTTGGTGTGGGTCTTTGAGGTAGGCTTGCCAACGAGCTGCATGGCAGGTCAACATATGTCTGGTCAGGCATGTGGTACCCAAGCGGCTGATGTTTTGGCCACGCGATATACGCTTGAGACATATGTTGCAAACAGCAGCTGTGCGATCTGATGCACTAGCCTCAAAAAAGGCCCACACCAAAGAACTTTTTGAATGACGGGCAGAGGCAGCGCCCTGCACAGGCGGAGCTCTGCGGTGTGATTCCGTCGGTGTACTGCCCTTACGCTGGCCACCAAAGGGCATCCTGCCTCGTTGGAGATGTGCCTCCTCCTCATCCTCCTCCTCCTCCTCTCTCCTATTAGGCACCCACGTGGAGTCAGTGACCTCATCATCACCTCCCTCCTCATCACTGGAGGCAATCTGGCAGTATGCTGCAGCTGCTGGAACATGACTGCCAGATTGGTGTCCTTCTTGAGCATCCCCTCTGTCTGCTCTCACGCTACTGCCTTCCTCTAGCTGGGTTTCATCATCAGACCCTTCGAAACGCTGGGCATCCTCCTGGAGCATGTACCCAACACTGTGCTGAAACAGTTCGGGGGACTCCTCAGGAGGAGGACATGGTGGGTCTAGGGAAGGAGTGACTGATGATGAGTCTGACATTGATACCAGGGAAGAGGACGCTTTGGCAGCTGCTTTTCCAGTACCCTGAGCCTGGGTGAGAGAGGATGAGGAGGAGGAGGAGGGCTTGGTCATCCACTCTACCAAGTCTTCGGCATGATGTGGCTCAACATGTCCAGCTGCCGAAAAGAAGGACAAGCGTGTCCCATGGCCATGTGCTGATGACAATGCACCGCGTCCACGACCAGCACTGTTGCCTCCAGACACAGAGCCTGCTTGCCCTCTTTTATTGCCTCCTGACTGTCTGCCTCTCCTTGTTTGCCTTCCAGACATTCTAATAGATGGCCTGCAGGGAGATGGGAAAAAAGCAATAAGGGCTACCTTCAGGTGTCCTTCTCTGTCCCTTGAAACAAGGACTTTGACAGTGAAAGAAACTGACACACTCTCCCTACCTACAGTTTTCTGTCCCTAGAAAAAATGTTTTTTTTAAGCACAATTTAGCACAAGGAGAATTACCTCACTGTCCTTCCAGGTCCCTGGAAACAAGGACTTTGACAGTGAAAGAAACTGACACACTCTCCCTACCTACAGTTTTCTGTCCCTAGAAAAAATGTTTTTTTTAAGCACAATTTAGCACAAGGAGAATTACCTCACTGTCCTTCCAGGTCCCTGGAAACAAGGACTTTGACAGTGAAAGAAACTGACACACTCTCCCTACCTACAGTTTTCTGTCCCTAGAAAAAATGTTTTTTTTAAGCACAATATAGCACAAGGAGAATTCACTCACTGTCCTTCCAGGTCCCTGGAAACAAGGACTTTGACAGTGAAAGAAACTGACACACTCTCCCTACCTACAGTTTTCTGTCCCTAGAAAAAATGTTTTTTTTAAGCACAATTTAGCACAAGGAGAATTACCTCACTGTCCTTCCAGGTCCCTGGAAACAAGGACTTTGACAGTGAAAGAAACTGACACACTCTCCCTACCTACAGTTTTCTGTCCCTAGAAAAAATGTTTTTTTTAAGCACAATTTAGCACAAGGAGAATTACCTCACTGTCCTTCCAGGTCCCTGGAAACAAGGACTTTGACAGTGAAAGAAACTGACACACTCTCCCTACCTACAGTTTTCTGTCCCTAGAAAAAATGTTTTTTTTAAGCACAATATAGCACAAGGAGAATTCACTCACTGTCCTTCCAGGTCCCTGGAAACAAGGACTTTGACAGTGAAAGAAACTGACACACTCTCCCTACCTACAGTTTTCTGTCCCTAGAAAAAATGTTTTTTTTAAGCACAATTTAGCACAAGGAGAATTACCTCACTGTCCTTCCAGGTCCCTGGAAACAAGGACTGACAGTGAAAGAAACTGACACACTCTCCCTACCTACAGTTTTCTGTCCCTAGAAAAAATGTTTTTTTTTAAGCACAATTTAGCACAAGGAGAATTACCTCACTGTCCTTCCAGGTCCCTGGAAACTAGGACTTTGACAGTGAAAGAAACTGACACACTCTCCCTACCTACAGTTTTCTGTCCCTAGAAAAAATGTTTTTTTTAAGCACAATTTAGCACAAGGAGAATTACCTCACTGTCCTTCCAGGTCCCTGGAAACAAGGACTTTGACAGTGAAAGAAACTGACACACTCTCCCTACCTACAGTTTTCTGTCCCTAGAAAAAATGTTTTTTTTAAGCACAATTTAGCACAAGGAGAATTACCTCACTGTCCTTCCAGGTCCCTGGAAACTAGGACTTTGACAGTGAAAGAAACTGACACACTCTCCCTACCTACAGTTTTCTGTCCCTAGAAAAAATGTTTTTTTTAAGCACAATTTAGCACAAGGAGAATTACCTCACTGTCCTTCCAGGTCCCTGGAAACAAGGACTTTGACAGTGAAAGAAACTGACACACTCTCCCTACCTACAGTTTTCTGTCCCTAGAAAAAATGTTTTTTTTAAGCACAATTTAGCACAAGGAGAATTACCTCACTGTCTATCCAGGTCCCTGGAAACAAGGACTTTGACAGTGAAAGAAACTGACACACTCTCCCTACCTACAGTTTTCTGTCCCTAGAAAAAATGTTTTTTTTAAGCACAATTTAGCACAAGGAGAATTACCTCACTGTCCTTCCAGGTCCCTGGAAACAAGGACTTTGACAGTGAAAGAAACTGACACACTCTCCCTACCTACAGTTTTCTGTCCCTAGAAAAAATGTTTTTTTTAAGCACAATATAGCACAAGGAGAATTCACTCACTGTCCTTCCAGGTCCCTGGAAACAAGGACTTTGACAGTGAAAGAAACTGACACACTCTCCCTACCTACAGTTTTCTGTCCCTAGAAAAAATGTTTTTTTTAAGCACAATTTAGCACAAGGAGAATTACCTCACTGTCCTTCCAGGTCCCTGGAAACAAGGACTTTGACAGTGAAAGAAACTGACACACTCTCCCTACCTACAGTTTTCTGTCCCTAGAAAAAATGTTTTTTTTAAGCACAATTTAGCACAAGGAGAATTACCTCACTGTCCTTCCAGGTCCCTGGAAACAAGGACTTTGGCAGTGAAAGAAACTGACACACTCTCCCTACCTACAGTTTTCTGTCCCTAGAAAAAATGTTTTTTTTAAGCACAATTTAGCACAAGGAGAATTACCTCACTGTCCTTCCAGGTCCCTGGAAACAAGGACTTTGACAGTGAAAGAAACTGACACACTCTCCCTACCTACAGTTTTCTGTCCCTAGAAAAAATGTTTTTTTTAAGCACAATTTAGCACAAGGAGAATTACCTCACTGTCCTTCCAGGTCCCTGGAAACAAGGACTTTGACAGTGAAAGAAACTGACACACTCTCCCTACCTACAGTTTTCTGTCCCTAGAAAAAATGTTTTTTTAAGCACAATTTAGCACAAGGAGAATGACCTCACTGTCCTTCCAGGTCCCTGGAAACAAGGACTTTGACAGTGAAAGAAACTGACACACTCTCCCTACCTACAGTTTTCTGTCCCTAGAAAAAATGTTTTTTTTAAGCACAATTTAGCACAAGGAGAATTACCTCACTGTCCTTCCAGGTCCCTGGAAACAAGGACTTTGACAGTGAAAGAAACTGACACACTCTCCCTACCTACAGTTTTCTGTCCCTAGAAAAAATGTTTTTTTTAAGCACAATTTAGCACAAGGAGAATTACCTCACTGTCCTTCCAGGTCCCTGGAAACAAGGACTTTGACAGTGAAAGAAACTGAACACTCTCCCTACCTACAGTTTTCTGTCCCTAGAAAAAATGTTTTTTTTTAAGCACAATTTAGCACAAGGAGAATTACCTCACTGTCCTTCCAGGTCCCTGGAAACAAGGACTTTGACAGTGAAAGAAACTGACACACTCTCCCTACCTACAGTTTTCTGTCCCTAGAAAAAATGTTTTTTTTAAGCACAATTTAGCACAAGGAGAATTACCTCACTGTCCTTCCAGGTCCCTGGAAACAAGGACTTTGACAGTGAAAGAAACTGACACACTCTCCCTACCTACAGTTTTCTGTCCCTAGAAAAAATGTTTTTTTTAAGCACAATTTAGCACAAGGAGAATTACCTCACTGTCCTTCCAGGTCCCTGGAAACAAGGACTTTGACAGTGAAAGAAACTGACACACTCTCCCTACCTACAGTTTTCTGTCCCTAGAAAAAATGTTTTTTTTAAGCACAATATAGCACAAGGAGAATTCACTCACTGTCCTTCCAGGTCCCTGGAAACAAGGACTTTGACAGTGAAAGAAACTGACACACTCTCCCTACCTACAGTTTTCTGTCCCTAGAAAAAATGTTTTTTTTTAAGCACAATATAGCACAAGCACAAAACACACTGACACTCTCCCTACCTATCCTTCTCTTTCCCTAAACTAAAGGAATCCAGGTTAAGCAAGAAAGAAATAAAAGTCACTGTCCCTGCCTATGCTGCTCTATCCCTGCTCCGGAACACACTACACTAGGCCGCCGTGCTGGCGGCCTTTTATAGTGTGGGGCGTGTACTAAACCCCCTCAGCAATAATTGGCCACAGGCATCCTGCCTGTGGCCAATCATTGCTCTCCTCGCTGCCGGCGCTGTGATTGGCCAAGCATGCGGGGTCACAGTGCATGCTTGGCCAATCACAGCGCCTGGATGACACTGCGATGGCGTAGTGCATTGTGGGCCGTTCGCGTCACTCGAATTTGGCGCGAACGGCCCAAATCGTTCGATCTTCGTCGAACGATCGAACAGCCGATGTTCGAGTCGAACGTATGTTCGACTCGAACACGAAGCTCATCCCTACTGTCAAACTTTGAATGATAATTGCGTGGCCATGTAACACTGTACCCAAATGAAAATGTTATCATTTTTTTCACACAAATAGAGATTTTTTTTGTTGGTATGTAATCACCGCTGGGGTTTTTATTTTTTACGTTACAAATAAAAAAATACCAACATTTAAAAGAAAAATGCATTTTTCTTAGTTTCTTTGTTATAAAATTTTGCAAATAAGTAATTTCTCTTGAGACATTTTGACCAAAAATGATGCTGCTATATTTCTTTGGTAAAAATCACCCAAATCAGTGTTTATTTGGTGTTGGCAGTAATGGGGGACAGACAGATGTTTCATGGGGACACTGACATGTGTATGGGGACAGGGGTATCAGTAGTGCTTGGCACTGTCGTAGCGCCATGTGTACCTGGGGTCGCCATGGCAACCCGGCCCCTGCTTCAGGGGGGCTCGCGCGGCCTCCCTGTCACATCAGGTTTTATGCTGCTGCAGACATCCCAAGTCTCCCGCGAGGTCCGTGAGCCTCCGGCATTTCGGATGCTGCTCCAAGAAAACCGCAAGCGCCGTGCGATATCCCAGCTGCCTGGCCTAGCAACCAAAGACGTTCAAAGATCCTCCTCCACGCCTAGTGATCTCCACAGGAGCACCGCGTAACAACAAGGGAAGCATGCATTTTTCAGTGAGGAGGTGTGCTCCTGGGCGGGGTGCTGTGCCGTGCCCACACAATACAAGGAACATTGTCGGGACAGATCCCTCCCCCAGCCGCTGAAGAGTTGCTCTCATTGGAGACTCACTCCGTATTGAACATCCCAGAGGTGGAGCCTGCAAGGCTTTGTCGTGCAGTTTGATGGGGTGAGAGAGTGAGACTGACATTGGAGATGATCACTCCCATGCACAGCCCACCTTCTTTTGCTGGTGCACGTGTGAGCTGCAGTGTGAGAGCAACATGGAGGTAAGTTCGGTGGCAGCAGGATCTCATGTAAATCATTTTCAGGATGTGACTCACTGCAGATCATTGCCATAACTCACTGCAGATCATTGCCATAACTCACTGCAGATCATTGCCATAACTCACTGCTAGAAGTAAACAAGTCTACAAATGCCAGAATCTCTTTTTTTTTATGCAGCACAGCAGTGAACTGTGAGAAATTGGGGTTTAAACTGCACTTCCCAATTACTCAATCTGGACAGTGCTACTAGATCGAAAATCTGTTAGATGAAAAAGGAGGTATCTCCTTTTTTTTATGTAGCAATGTCCTGACTGTGAGAAATTGGGCTTATCAAGGATTCACTGTCCCATCTTCCTCCATGTTTGTAAAGACTGAGCAGCAATGTGCAACCCATGAAACAGGTCTGCCCTGACATACCGCTCAGTGACACACTGCATCTGGAGGCAGGCTGCGGGTGGAAAGTGTCAGCCCCCCTCCCTCTCTCTCTTAGCCCCCTTCTCTGTCCACCAATCTCTCTCTCAACCCCCCTCCCCCCCTACCTGTTTCAAACAGAAACACTGCACATACTGACTCCTACCACTAGTGATGAGCCGAACACCCCCTGGTTCGGTTCGCACCAGAACCCACGAACGGACCGAAAGTTCGCACGAACTTTCGAACCCTATTAAATACAATGGATGCGAACGTTCGAAATCTAAAGTGCTAATTATAACGACTATTATGCATGTTATTGTCCTAAAAAGGGTTTGGGAACCCGGGTTCTGCACCAGGGGACATGTATCAATCCAAAAAAAAGTTTAAAAAACAGCCGTTTTTCGGGAGCAGTCATTTTAATGATGCATAAAGTGAAAAAAAAAAGTCAAATATTCCTTTAAATATCGTACCTGGGGGGTGTCTAAAGTATGCCTGTGAAGTGCCACGTGTTTCCCGTGTTTAGAACTGTCCCTGCACAAAATTACATTTCTAAAGGAAAAAAAGCCATTTAAAACTGCTTGCGGCTTTAATGTAATGTCTGGTCCCGGTAATATGGATGAAAATCTTTAAGAAAAATGGCATAGCTACCCCATCACACCCCCCCCCCCCACCCCAGCCCATTACCAGCCCCTTTGGGTCTTGTATGGATATTAAGGGGAACCCCGCACACAAAATAAAAAAGGCCCTATATACTCTGAACAGCCGTATACAGGCGGTGCATACAAGACAGGGACTGTAGGTTTGTTCTTATGTAGAATCTGTTTGTAATTTTGAACAGGTACATTGTTTAAGTGTAGCTCCAGCCAAGAAATCTGTTTTTAAGCTTTTTGGAAAACATAGGGAAGGGTTATCACCCCTGTAACATTTGTTTTGCTGTCTGTGCAGTGTGCACCTGTTCAGAACAGTTCACCTCACTTTCCGTCCTAATGACAAATGTTTTTTGAAAATTTGGGGTTTTTATTGAAACAAGAATTGGTGATAAAGCATCAGTGGAGAGGAGACACTTTTTTTCCCATATTAACTCTTACAGGAGAGAATTTGCCTTCCTAGGGGTAGATTTCCTCTCACTTCCTGTTGTATCCTTTCGTTTGCAAGGAGGAGTCGTTTGTAAGTTGGATGTTTGAAAGTAGGGGCCTGCCGTATATACTCAGCTGAAATTTGCCCCTTACATGTTGGTGTTGCCACAACACTGTGAGCCCTCACAGTTACTCTTGGTGGGCGCATGAATGGGCCCTGCTGTGAATTATTAGATCAAGAATTGTAATTGCATGCCCCTGTTGAACAGGGGCTGAAAAATTGGGCCTTTGGTGGTGGTGGTGGTGTTGACACAACACTGTAAGGCCTCACAGTTACTCTTGGTGGGTGCAGGAATGGGCCCTGCTGTGAATTATTAGATCAAGAATTGTAATTACATGCCCCTGTTAAACAGGGGCAGAAAAATTGGGCCTTAGGCACTGGTGCCACAACACTGCAACCCCTCACAGATACTGTACTTGGAGCACAGCAATGAGCCGGTTGCAAAGTATTGCATCAAAAATTGTAATTACACGCCCCTGTTAAACAGGGGATGAAAAATTGGGCCTTAGCCACTGGTGGCGGCACCCAGAAACAAAAATGTTCTTCCAAGCTAAGCATCATCAATCGGATCATTGAGGAGGAGGAGGATAGTCAGTCAACATAACAGGACAGTCTCTCAGCATCAGCATCAGTCTTGAAGGGATGTGACATTTGAAAATAAATTAGTCTGTTATATCAGCTTCAGGTGTTTGGTAGCTGGTGGTGATCCAAGACTGGTTCATCTTTATGAAGGTCAGTCGATCAACAGAGTCGGTGGACAGGCACACCCTGTGATCCATGACAAATCCTCCAGCAGCACTGAATGTGCGTTCTGAAAGAACGCAGGATGCAGGACAGGCCAGTAGCTCAATTGCATACTGTGCAAGCTCTGGCCAGTGATCCATCCTCAAGACCCAGTAAGCCAGAGGATTTTTGGTGGGGAAGGTGTCCAAGTCTGACCTTGCCCCTAGGTATTCCTGCACCATGTATATCAGACGCTGGCGATAGTTGCTGGAACCGATCATACCTTGGGGCTGCGGACTAAAGAATTGTCTGAACGCATCGGTCAGACGGCCACCTTCCCCACCGCTCCTTCTTTGACTGACCGAAGCCTCAGCAACTCGTTGTCCAGGACCAGGAGTTTGTAACCTCCCAGTCTCTGGGAACGCGTTGCACAGACCTTTCTGCAAGGCCTCTCGGAGTTGTCTCATCCTCTGCTCTCTCTGCGACGGTAAGATAAGGTCCGCAACCTTACCCTTGTACCGTGGATCAAGGAGAGTGGCCAGCCATTAATGGTCCCTCTCCTTGATCCGAAGAATACGAGGATCCTTCCGCAGACTTTGCAGGATCAGGGAGGCCATGCAGCGTAGGTTAGCTGAGGCATTCGGTCCGGAGTCCTCTGGGTCACTAAGGACGACATGATCCGCAGCCACCTCCTCCCAGCCACGTACAAGTCCACTGGTTTCTTGGGACTGTAAATCATCCCTAAAAGACTGCTGCTGATGATGCTGAGTGCCAGGCGCCACCTCCATGCTGACACAATCCTCCTCCTCTTCTTCCTGTGCGATGGGTGGGACAGAAGGAACACTATCTGGGTAAAGGGGGCCTTGAGAGGCAAGGAAGTCCTCCTCTTCCTGCCTCTGTTCTGCCTCAAGTGCCCTGTCCATTATTCCATGCAGCGTATGTTCCAACAGGTGGACAAGAGGTACAGTGTCACTGATGCATGCACTGTCACTGCTCACCATCCTTGTGGCCTCCTCAAATAGTGCCAGGACAGTGCATGCATCCCTGATCATGCCCCACTGGCGTGGTGAAAAAAACCCGAGCTCCCCTGACCCTGTCCTGGCGCCGTAGTCGCACAGGTACTCATTGATGGCCCTCTGCTGCGTGTGCAGCCGCTGCAGCATGGCCAACGTTGAGTTCCACCTGGTGGGCATGTCACATATAAGGCGGTTCTTGGGCAGGTTCAACTCCTTTTGCAGCTCAGCCAGGCGAGCACTGGCATTATAAGATCTGTGGAAAAGCACACAGACTTTCCTGGCCTGCCTCAGGACATCCTGTAAGCCCGGATACCTGCCCAAGAACCGCTGCACCACCAGGTTAAGGACGTGAGCCACACAGGGCACATGGGTCAGTTGTCCCTGTCGGAGAGCGGAGAGGAGGTTGGTGCCATTGTCGCAAACTACCATTCCTGGCTTAAGCTGGCGTGGCGTCAACCACCTCTTGGCCTGCTCCTGCAGAGCAGACAGAACCTCTGCCCCAGTGTGGCTCCTGTCCCCCAAACACACCAGCGCAAGCACGGCATGGCATCTTTTTGCCTGCGTAATTGCGTAGCCCCTTGAACGCCTATGGAGCACCGCTGGTTCCGAGGACAAAGCACAGGAAGAGGCCATGGAGGAAGAAGAAGAGGGGGGGTGGAGGACAGAGGTGTGTCACAACCAGTAGTAGCATTTTGGAGGCGTGGCGGTGGAACAACCTCCAACACTACTGCACCTTGTCCTGCATCCTTCCCAGCTGCCAAAAGAGTGACCCAATGGGCCATGAAAGAAAGGTAACGTCCCTGTCCATGCCTGCTGGACCATGAGTCAGCGGTAATATGCACCTTACCGCTGACCGCCCTGTCCAGCGAGGCCAAGACATTGCCTTCCACATGCCGGTAGAGAGCCGGAATCGCCTTCCGTGAGAAAAAGTGGCGTTTGGGAACCTGCCACTGAGGAACCGCACATTGCACAAACTCACGGAAGGGGGCAGAGTCTACCAACTGAAAAGGCAGCAGTTGAAGCGCTAGCAATTTAGCCAAGCTAGCATTCAACCGCTGGGCATGTGGATGGCTGGGAGTGAACTTCTTTTGACGGTCCAGCAGCTGGGGCAGGGAAATTTGCCTGCTAGAATCGGACGTCGGTGTACTGCTAGCAGAGTGCCCGCAAGTACTTGGCTGTGACACACCTAATTCTACACCTTCATTCCTCTCAGTGCAGATTTCAGAGAGGACTGAAGGTATAGTGGGGTTGGAGATCCCAGCTGATGCGGTGCAAGGAGAGGTCCGCTTTGTTCTTTGGTGTGGGTCTTTAAGGTAGGCTTGCCAACGAGCTGCATGGCAGGTCAACATATGTCTGGTCAAGCATGTGGTGCCCAAGCGGGTGATGTTTTGGCCACGCGATATACGCTTGAGACATATGTTGCAAACAGCAGCTGTGCGATCTGATGCACTCGACTCAAAAAAGGCCCACACCAAAGAACTTTTTGAATAACGGGCAGAGGCAGCGCCCTGCACAGGCGGAGCTCTGCGGTGTGATTCCGTCTGTGTGCTGCCCTTACGCTGGCCCCCCGAGGGCATCCTGCCTCGTTGGAGATGTGCCTCCTCCTCATCCTCCTCCTCCTCATCTCTCCTATGAGGCACCCACGTGGAGTCAGTGACCTCATCATCCCCTCCCTCCTCATCACTGGAGCCAATCTGGCAGTATGCTGCAGCTGCTGGAACATGACTGCCAGATTGGTGTCCTTCTTGAGCATCCCCTCTCTCTGCTCTCACGCTACTGCCTTCCTCTAGCTGAGTATCATCATCAGACCCTTCGAAACGCTGGGCATCCTCCTGGAGCATGTACCCAACACTGTGCTCAAACAGTTCGGGGGACTCCTCAGGAGGACATGGTTGGTCTAGGGAAGAAGTGACTGATGATGACAATGATACCAGGGAAGAGGACGCTTTGGCAGCTGCTTTGCCAGTACCCTGAGCCTGGGTGAGAGAGGATGAGGAGGATGAGGAGGGCTTGGTCATCCACTCTACCAAGTCTTCGGCATGATGCGGCTCAACACGTCCAGCTGCCGAAAAGAAGGACAAGCGTGTCCCATGGCCACGTGCTGATGGCGATGCACCGCCTCCATGACCAGCACTGTTGTCTCTAGACACAGAGCCTGCTTGCCCTCTTTTATTGGCTCCTGACTGTCTGCCTCTCTTTGTTTGCCTTCCAGACATTCTAATGGCCTGCAGGGAAATGGGAAAACCAGCAATAAGGCCTAGCTTCAGGAGTATATTTTGCAGGAATCACACTATGCCTGCTGTAGGTGCTGCAAATGCCTGTTGGTGTAACACACCAGGAAAAAGCAGCAATACAGGCTAACTTCAGGTGTAATATGATCAGGAGGCACACTCCGCCCGCTGTAAGTGCCGCAAATGCCTGTTGGTGTAACACACCAGGAAAAAGCAGCAATACAGGCTAACTTCAGGTGTAATATGATCAGGAGGCACACTCCGCCCGCTGTAAGTGCCGCAAATGCCTGTTGGTGTAACACACCAGGAAAAAGCAGCAATACAGGCTAACTTCAGGTGTAATATGATCAGGAGGCACACTCCACCCGCTGTAAGTGCTGCAAATGCCTGTTGGTGTAACACACCAGGAAAAAGCAGCAATACGGGCTAACTTCAGGTGTATAATGTGCAGGAGGCTTAGCAACAATGACACTGACACTGTCCCCTGCCTATCCTTCTCTCTCCCTGCACACAAGGTTTATCAAAGTATATGACACTGACACTCTCCCTGTCTATCCTTCTCTCTCCCTGCACACAAGGTTTAGCAAAGAATATGACACTGTCCCCTGCCTATCCTTCTCTCTCCCTGCACACAAGGTTTATCAAAGTATGACACTGCAACTCTCCCTGCCTATCCTTCTCTCTCCCTGCACACAAGGTTTAGCAAAGAATGTGACACTGACACTGTCCCCTGCCTATCCTTCTCTCTCCCTGCACACAAGGTTTAGCAAAGAATATGACACTGACACTGTCCCCTGCCTATCCTTCTCTCTCCCTGCACACAAGGTTTAGCAAAGAATATGACACTGACACTCTCCCTGCCTATCGTTCTCTCTCCCTACACACACGTGTGAGGTACAAATAGCACTGACACTGTCCCTGCCTATGTAACTCTTTCCCTGCGCCGGAACACACTACACAAGGCCGCCGCGCTGGCGGCCTTTTATAGTGTGGGGCGTGTGCTAAACCCCCATAGCTATAATTGGCCACAGGCAACCTGCCTGTGGCCAATTATGGCTCTCCTAGCTGCCGGCGCTGTGATTGGCCAAGCATGCGGGTCACAGTGCATGCTTGGCCAATCACAGCGCCGGGATTGCACTGCGATGGCGCAGTGTATTGTGGGCCGTTCGCGTCACTCGAATTTGGCGCGAACGGCCCAAATTGTTCGATGTTCGCCGAATGGTCGAACAGCCGATGTTCGAGTCGAACTTATGTTCGACTCGAACACCGAGCTCATCCCTACCTACCACCATGACCACTTCAAATCACTGAAGTGGTCATGGTGGTTGGAGTGTTCCTTTAACCTGCCTAGCGGTATTCCCGAGTCTGGCTCGGGGTAACATTTCAGTACCATTAGCGGTAACCCCGAGCCAGACTCGGGCTGCATCGCAGGATACAGGGAAAGTTACTTACCTTGTTCCCTGGATCCTGCGATGTCTCCCTGCTGTGTGTGTGAGCTGTCTCCTCGCTCGATTCACACAGTGCCCGAGTGCTGCCGAGCTCCGTTCCCTGCGACGTTGTGGCCCACGGGGGTGGAGATCGGCGCCAAATTCAAAAAAGTG
Source organism: Rana muscosa (assembly GCA_029206835.1). Taxonomy (NCBI): domain Eukaryota; kingdom Metazoa; phylum Chordata; class Amphibia; order Anura; family Ranidae; genus Rana; species Rana muscosa. The sequence continues at coordinate 78,251,250 of CM055127.1, forward strand.
AAAACACAATACACATACAGTACACTGTAATCTTTCTAATTACAGTACTGTATAAAAAAAAATTTACACATCCCCTTTGTCCCTAGTGGTCTGTCCAGTGCCCTGCATGCACTTTAATATTATAAATACAGTTTTTTCTGCCTGGAATTTGGAGATTGTCCATAGCAACCAAAAATTGTCCCTTTATGTCAAAAGTGGTCTTAGACCAGCTAGAAAACAGTGATAATAAATTAGAATCACTTGCAGAATTGAGCGATAGCGATATGTGGGGAAATTTGTCATCAAACACTAAATCTAATGACAGCGACAATTCTGCAACTGAGCAAATTTCAGTGTTTTTGATTTGATTACATTATTGAATCATTTTTATTATTATTATATTATTATTTGTTATAATTATTTATAGTTATTTATTATATTATAATTTATGATTTTGTGTTTCAAACTTTATCATACCCGGGATGTCTACTAGACTCTTGTTTGGACAGATTTAAATGAGTTATTCCTAAGAATTGCAGGCCTACAATATAAAATGCCAAATTTCCATGCAAAATAATTGTACCGCTTTCAGCACCTAAAATCTGACAGAATCATACCGCCAGGGAGGTTAATATCTCTCAGAAGAAGCGGGGGGGGCGCGCAGAGTGCCACCTCCCTGAAATTAGTTTGCTACTTCATGGGCATTGGTATAGCGGCATTTAAATTGCCACTGACCAGGCTGCATTTAATTGGCACTGGTAAGGCTGCATTTTATTGGGGGGGGGGTTGGCGCTGGCGCGAAGCGTCACCTCCCTGAAATAAGTTTTTGCAGGTTGAGATGTCTGCTTCTGTGCCTGTGTGTGGGCGGCGGGGTTACTGGAGGGGCCGATACGTGAGGAATAATATGTGACAGACCACTCCCCTCACTTCCGGCGTCAGGTGAGACAAGGCCGCTGAGTTGAATGGGCGGGCCATCAGCTCTCCATTATCTTCCACAGAACGTTGCATCCCGACTGCTTCCAAACAGCGTGAGGGTTACTTCTCCCTGCTGCTCTGTGAGCTGGTTCCGCCCCCTTCACCCCTTACATCTCTCGCTGCCGATCCGTGCGTGCTCATCTCTCCTCACCTCCCTCATCGCCTCCCCCCTCTCACCTCTCCTCAGTCATGGCAGGGCCCGGCTGGGGATGCGTGCTTTTAAGCTGGAGCCATTAGGAGCTGAAGATACTGCAAGCAAGTTCATCAAGAGGTCAGATGCAGGAGGGAGTTTGAGCATTATAAAGTCCAGGACTGGACACTGACATGGCTGGGGGGCTTCTATACATTGAGGGGAACTGAGATTTCTCTGAACTCCCTCTGTACTGGGAACATCCCATATGTGAGGAAGTGACAGGAACCCAGCATGGGGGAGGGGTGAGTCCTGGACATGCTGGGACTTGTAGTGACTGTGTGGCTATCCCTAGTTCAGGTGAATAACAAATAAATATGTAGCACTACCCACGTAGGAGCAGCTGGTTAGTTTTGGGCCTGTACTCTGCCTATCAACCCCTGTAAGTTTGGCTCATTTCCCCTTGGCAAAACTGGACAATACACTGATTGTGGAACCCACTGGCAGTTGGGAACCACATAGAAACCATGCAGCAATATAAATACAGTTAAGCGTTGTTACCTTGTATTGGCCACCTGTCCAATGACACCAGATAAAACTCCACACCAAATGCAGTTTAACCAAGGAATAAGTATTTACTTGGTGAAGACAACAAAAATAAGCATGGTTAAACATCAACAGTTGACTTCAAACAGGGCCCTGTGAGAGTCAATGGTATATGAATTAACAATCAGGTTGAACAATGTGAAGTGAAAACCCTGACCTGAGTAAGCACACAGTGGAGGGATTCCCCCAATGCAATACATTAACACTGAAGCACCTCTCCACCAGGCCTCACCCAGCTCTCAGAAATATAACAGCTATATAACAAGTTCCACTATAGCATGAGTATATGTGCACTTTGGTTCCCCCTAGTGGGCAATTCCCTTGCACGTGTCTTACTATATTAGTTCAGATGGGCAAGCTGAATCCTGCAATTGTTCCTTCTGGTTAACAGTAGTCTTCGCTAGCCTTGGTTGGTGCACATCAATAATTTGTAATCCAAAGGAAAATGAAAGAGGAATGAACAGTTAACATATGTGATGAAAGGAGCAGATGAATGCTGCTCCTTCTCTAGGCGCTAACTTAATCCTGGATGCAACGTGACTCAGCTTGCGGTACTGCAGATACCAACAAGCCTAAGTAAACAAGTAAAGTTGTGGAAGTCACCTTCCTGCAACACAGTTAGTTGTGTTTATGGGCTGGTGCCCTCTCACCCCATGAGGTCTTGCCTCACTGGGATCCTCCGAAAGGGACCTCTTGGTTCGTAGCCTCCGGACGAGTCGTTATCCCCCGTTCCTCCGCTTAGCCAGTCACAAGGCGCTGGTGGATAGGTGACTCTGGATGCTCAGGAGTGTGGAGCTGTCCCTCTCCCTGGTCCGATCAGCAGGGGATGTAGCTGGGATCCCTCGACAGCCGGTCCGGCCTCCGTCACTTTAGGCCCAGGCTTTTTTGGCCTAGTACCCTCGGTGCAGGCCTCTTGCCTCTTGCAAGATGGTGTCTCCAAGAGAGAGAATTCAAGCCCCGCCTCCCCTTTTAAAAGGCGTGGCGCCACGCTTCCTCCCAGCAAGTGGCGTAGCAATAGAGTCTCTGTCTCTCTGCACCACAAGATCCGTCATGCATTGTCCTACCATAGCTGAACCCAATAACTTGCAGCGATATGGGGCAAACGGATAATGGAAAGAATTAAGTTCTTATAAGCATAAACTGTAGTCCATGAACTACAGTAGGTGCCGCCGATATTGTGTCAATCTCGCCACTTCTAGCGGCGAGATGGACACCCTATGAGCTCCATCGCGAGAGCCAGCGCCGAGCTGTCTCGTCATCGGGAAAGGAAAAATGTTCCTTTCACGATGAGCGACACGCATTGCCAATAGACGGGGATCCGACGTGGATTCCCGCCAATACCAGGCACTGCATTTGGTATGAATCCTGAGCGGGAATTCCACGCCAATTTTTAAAGAAAAAAAACGGCGTAGGGTCCCCCTCCAGGAGCATACCAGGCCCTTGGGTCTGGTCTGGATTTGAAGGGGAACCCTACGCCGAAAAAATGCCGTGGGGGTCCCCCTCAAAATCCAAACCAAACCCTTATCCGAGCACGCAACCTGGCAGGCCGCAGGGGAAGAGGGGGGGGGACGAGAGAGCGCCCCCCCTCCCTCCTGAACCGTACCAGGCTGCATGCCCTCAACATGGGGGTTTGGTGCTCTGGGGCAGGGGGGCGACCTGCGGCCCCCCCCACCCCAGAGCACCCTGCCCCCATGTTGATGAGGACAGGGCCTCTTCCCGACAACCCTGGCCGTTGGTTGTCGGGGTCTGCGGGCGGGAGGCTTATCGGAATCCGGGAGCCCCCTTCAATAAAGGGGCCCCCGGATCCCGGCCCCCCCACCCTATGTGAATGAGTATGGGGTACATCGTACCCCTACCCATTCACCTGGTGGAAAAAAATTGCAATAAAAAAAAGACACAACTATTTAAAGTATTTTATTGCACAGCTCCAGGGGTCTTCTTCCGACTTCGGAGGTCTCCGGTGTCGTCGCCACGCTCTCCGGTTCTTTCTTCTGCCGGGCCACCGCTATCTTCTTCCAACTCTTTTTCTAGTGGGGCCCGGTCTTCTCCGTCGCCTTCTCCCCTCTTCTCCGGTTCTTTCTTTCTTCCGCCGGGCCTCCACTAACTTCTTTTAGCTCTTTCGCTAGCAGAGGCCCGGTCTTCCCCGTCGTCTCGTCCGGCTCTCCGTTGTCCTTCTGCCGGCCCCACCACTAACTTCTTGTAGCTCTTTTGCTAGTGGAGGGGCCGGTCTTCCCGTCGCCGTCGGCGTCTTCTTCTCTCTTCTCCTCCTCGATGTTGACTCGTCGCTTCCTCTCGCAGTAATGCTAAATCTTCGGTCCGCAGAGATTAATATAGGCTTCTCATGACGTCACAGTCACATGCTCCGGGGCACATGGCCCCGGAGCATGTGACTGTGACGTCATGGGAACATGTGACTGTGACATCATGAGAAGCCTATATTAATCTCTGCGGACCGAAGATTTAGCATTACTGCGAGAGGAAGCGATGAGTCAACATCGGGGAGGAGAAGAGAGAAGAAGATGCCGACGGCGATGGGAAGACCGGCCCCTCCGCTAGCGAAAGAGCTAAAAGAAGTTAGCAGAGGCCCGGCGGAAGAAAGAAAGAACCGGAGAAGAGGGGAGAAGGCGACGGAGAAGACCGGGCCCCGCTAGCAAAAGAGTTGGAAGAAGATAGCGGTGGCCCGGCAGAAGAAAGAACCGGAGAGCGCGGCGACGACACTGCAGACCCCCGAAGTCGGAAGAAGACCCCCGGAGCTGTGCAATAAAATACTTTAAAAAGCTGTGTCTTTTTTTTATTGCAATTTTTTTCCACCAGGTGAATGGGTAGGGGTACGATGTACCCCATACTCATTCACATATTCCGGGGGCCCCTTTATTAAAGGGGGCTCCCGGATTCCGATAAGCCCCCCGCCCGCAGACCCCGACAACCAACGGCCAGGGTTGTCGGGAAGAGGCCCTGTCCTCATCAACATGGGGGCAGGGTGCTCTGGGGTGGGGGGGCCACAGGTCGCCCCCCTGCCCCAGAGCACCAAACCCCCCATGTTGAGAGCATGCGGCCTGGTACGGTTCAGGAGGGAGGGGGGGCGCTCTCTCGTCCCCCCCTCTTCCCCTGCGGCCTGCCAGGTTGCGTGCTCGGATAAGGGTTTGGTTTTTGAGGGGGACCCCCACGCCGTTTTTTTGGCGTAGGGTTCCCCTTCAAATCCAGACCAGACCCAAGGGCCTGGTATGCTCCTGGAGGGGAACCCACGCCGTTTTTTTTCTTTAAAAATTGGCGTGGAGTTCCCGCTCAGGATTCATACCAAACGCAGTGCCTGGTATTGGCGGGAATCCACGTCGGATCCCCGCTCAGTACAGTGTCGCGTCTCCCTCTCGCTATTGCAGCGAGCGCGGGATGTCGGCACCCTGTTGCCGAGATCTCGGCACTCCTGTCGCAGAGAATCTCGGCGATGGGAGCGCGATAGATGTACAATATCGGCGGCACCTACTGTACGTGCAAAAATAACACCTTGCTACAAATATATGACCTAAAAATCAATAGTACCATACTTGATATTACAACTAAAATCACCAGTGCTGCACATAATTAAAAATGTGCAAACAAAGCAGAATAAATAGATAAAAAGGAACAATTCCATAGATCAAATTCATCAATAAAGTTCAAGTGAATGTGCAAATAACAAATAAATATATGACATAAAAATCAATAGTACCCTACTGGATATTGCAACTAGGGATGAGCTTCGAGTTCGAGTCAAACTCATGTTCGACTCGAACATTGCCTGTTCGACTCGAACATTGCCTGTTCGCCCGTTCGCCGAACAACAAACAATTTGGGGTGTTCGCGGCAAATTCGAAAAGTCTATGGGAGAAATCTAAAGTGCTAATTATAAAGGCTTATATGCAAGTTATTGTCCTAAAAAGTGTTTGGGGACCCGGGTCCTGCCCCAGGGGACATGTATCAATGCAAAAAAAAGTTTTAAAAACGGCCGTTTTTTAGGAGCAGTGATTTTAATAATGCTTAAAGTGAAACAATAAAAGTGAAATATTCCTTTAAATTTCGTACCTGGGGGGTGTGTATGATATGCATGTAAAGTGGCGCTTGTTTCCCGTGCTTAGAACTATCCCTGCATAAAATTTCATTTTTGAAGGAAAAAAAGTCATTTAAAACTCACTCGCGGCTATTAATGAATTGTCGGCTTTTATCAATACATAGAAAAGTCATTGATAAAAAAAAAAAAAAAAAAAAAAAAGCGTGGGGGTTCCCCCAAATTCAATTACCAGGCCATTCAGGTCTGGAATGGATATTAAGGGGAACCCCGCCGCAAATTTTTAAAAAAATGGCGTGGGGTTCCCCCTAAATATCCATACCAGGCCCTTCAGATCTGGCATGGATTTTAAGGGGAACTCCACCCCAAATTTAAAAAAAAATGGCGTGGAGTCCCCCCAAAAATCCATACCAGACCCTTATCCGAGCACGCAACCTGGCCGGCCGCAGGGGAAGAGGGGGGGACGAGAGAGCGGCCCCCCTCCCTCCTGAACCGTACCAGGCCACATGCCCTCAACATGGGGAGGATTTCCCCATGTTGATGGGGACAAGGGCCTCATCCCCACAACCCTTGCCCGGTGGTTGTGGGGGTCTGCGGGCGGGGAGCTTATCAGAATCTGGAACACCCCTTTAACAAAGGGGACCCCCAGATCCCGCCTCCCCTATGTGAATTGGTAAGGGGTACATTGTACCCCTACCATTTCACGAAGAAAGTGTCAAAAAATGTAAATAAAAAACACACAAACACCTTGGAAAAGTCCTTTATTAAAAAAAAAAAAAAAAACATTCCAGCGATGAAATCCAGTGTCCCGCGGCGATCCCGATGTCCAGCGCTGTCCGTCATTGGTTGTGCCTGAGCGGACCTGATGGGGAACTTCCTCCACAGTGTTTTAAATGTATAGATCCGCCCCTTCTAAAGTTCCCCATCAGGTCCGCTCAGCAGACCAGATGCGGAACACGAGAAGGGGCGGGTCTATTCATGTATTACACAGTGAAGGAAGTTCCCCATCAGGTCCGCTCTACGAGGGGGCAGACCTGATGGGAACTTCCTTCACTGTGTAATACATGAATAGACCCGCCCCTTCTCATGTTCCGCATCTGGTCCGCTTAGCGGACCTGATGGGGAACTTTAGAAGGGGCGGGTCTATTTACGTATTACACAGTGAAGGAAGTTCCCATCAGGTCCGCCCCCTTGGTATGTCAGACCCCGCCTACGTCATTGGCCTGAGCGGGAAACTTCCTTCACTGTGTAATTTAAATTTACACAGTAATGGAAGTTCCCCATCAGGTCCGCTCAGGCCAATGACGTAGGTGCGGTCTGACATACCGAGGGGGCGGACCTGATGGGGAACTTCCTTCACTGTGTAATTCATGTATAGACCCGCCCCTTCTCGTGTTCCGCATCTGGTCCGCTGAGCGGACCTGATGGGGAACTTTAGAAGGGGCGGGTCTATACATTTAAAACACTGCGGAGGAAGTTCCCCATCAGGTCCCCTCAGGCACAACCAATTACGGACAGCGCTGGACATCGGGATCGCCGCGGGACACTGGATTTCATCGCTGGAATGTTTTTTTATTTTTATTTTTTATTTTTTTAATAAAGGACTTTTCCAAGGTGTTTGTGTGTTTTTATTTACATTTTTTGACACTTTCTTCGTGAAATGGTAGGGGTACAATATACCCCTTACCAATTCACATAGGGGGGGCGGGATCTGGGGGTCCCCTTTGTTAAAGGGGTCTTCCAGATTCCGATAAGCCCCCCGCCCGCAGACCCCCACAACCACCAGGCAAGGGTTGTGGGGATGAGGCCCTTGTCCCCATCAACATGGGGACATCCTCCCCATGTTGAGGGCATGTGGCCTGGTACGGTTCAGGAGGGAGGGGGGCCGCTCTCTCGTCCCCCCCTCTTCCCCTGTGGCCGGCCAGGTTGCGTGCTCGGATAAGGGTCTGGTTTGGATTTTGGGGGGGACTCCACGCCATTTTTTTTTTAATTTGGGGTGGAGTTCCCCTTAAAATCCATGCCAGATCTGAAGGGCCTGGTATGGATATTTAGAGGGAACCCCACGCCATTTTTTTTTTAATTTGCAGTGGGGTTCCCCTTAATATCCATTCCAGACCTGAAGGGCCTGGTAATTGAATTTGGGGGAACCCCCACATTTTTTTTTATCAATGACTTTTGTATGTATTGCCGGCAGGGCCGTTTGAAGGAATTTGGGGGCCCCAAGCAAAATGGACTTGGAGGCCCCCCCCCCCCCGCAAAGCCTACAGGAACCACAGCATAGCGATACAGTTTATCCTGGCAGGAGAGGACACACAAACACATCCTAGCAGGGCAGGGAGGGTTCATGCTGGGACTGGAAATCATGTGACCCCCCCCCCAAAAGTGAGGAACTACAGGTCCCAGCATGAACCCCTCAGAGCTGACTACTGCTCCAGTCCTGCCCAGTGCCCACATAAGGGTGGTCACTGGGCAGGACTGGAGCAGGAGTCAGCTCTGAGGGGTTCATGCTAGGACCTGTAGTTCTTCATTTTTGGGGGGGTCGCATGATTTTAAGTCCCAGCATGAACCCTCCCTGCTCTGCTAGGATGTGTTTGTGTGTCCTGAGGGGTTCAGCTGGGACCTGTAGTTCTTCACTTTTGGGGGGGGGGGTCACATGATTTCAAGTCCCACAATGAACCCTCCCTGCCCTGCTAGGATGTGTTTGTGTGTCCTATCCTGGCAGGGCAGGGAGGGTTCATGCTGGGACTGGAAATCATGTGACCCCCCCCCCCAAAAGTGAAGAACTACAGGTCCCAGCATGAACCCCTCAGAGCTGACTACTGCTCCAGTCCTGCCCAGTGCAGTGCCCCCCCTTATGATGTGTTGGTCAGTGCTGTGCTGACAATGGTGAGTGAGCAATGCTTACTTGCCTGCTTTCTACAGCTGGCTGAAATCTGTCTCACTCTGTCACGTCTTTCTGTGTTCTTCAGACTTCAGCACAGCAGCATGCCGCTGCCTGAGTGGCTGGACATTGTGCCTCGAGGACAGAGCGGGAGGAGGAGGAGGAGGGTGGACTCAGAGGCAGAGCTAGCTAGAAGATCTTTCCTCCGCTGCCTGTGATAGGCACAACTCTGCCTCTCTCCTGCTCTGCTAGTGACGTCACTGGTTGCTACAAGCAAAGCGGGCTTCACGTAGCAACCAGCAGAGACAGTGCTAGCTAGCTAGGCTAGGGGGTGTCCACAGCCACTGTCAGATCGATTGTGCATTTGATTTAGATCGACCCAGGGCGGCATTGGAAATCCAGGACAGTGACAGGCAGCAGGCAGGCATCCTAGGCTGGGGCCCCAGGCCAGCTGGGGCCCCAGGCAATTGCTTGTTTTGCCTGTCCTGTTCCAACGGCCCTGATTGCCGGGAGCCGACAATTCATTAATAGCCTCGAGTGAGTTTTAAATGACTTTTTTTCCCTCAAAAATGACACTTTGTGCAGGGACAGTTCTAAGCACGGGAAACATGCGCCACTTTACATGCATATCATACACACCCCCCAGGTACGAAATTTAAAGGAAAATTTCACTTTTACTTTTTCATTTTAAGCATTATTAAAATCACCGCTCCCGTAAAAACTTCTATTTTTTTTAACTTTTTTTTGCATTGATACATGTCCCCTGGGGCAGGACCCAGGTCCCCAAACACTTTTTAGGACAATAACTTGCATATTAGCCTTTATAATTAGCACTTTAGATTTCGAACGTTCGAGTCCATTGTATTTAATAGGGTTCTAAAGTTCACGCGAACATTCTGTCTGTTCGCAGGTTCTGGTGCGAACCGAACAGGGGGGTGTTCGGCTCATCCCTGATTGCAACCAAAAGCACCAGTGGTGTAAAAAAAACAAAGGCCTTGATGTGAGGTGATGAGCTGTTAGCACACACGAAGTGATCACACCATCACTTAAGGATTTCTTCATATATGTACGTCTATCACCACTGAGATCTGTTTAATTTATTTATTTACCTGGGCACATTGATGTGGGATGTGAAACACAAAAAAAGACACTTTATTGATGAACTTTATTATCCTATGAAATTTATTTAGTTTACATATTCGCCATATTTGCACATATTTTGATTTCTTACAGCACTGGTGCATTTGGTTGCGATACCCAGCAGGGTCATCTTATTTGGATATCGCTACCGCATTAATAAACTTTATCTGCATGTGGAATTAGTTGCTTTGTTTGCACAATTGTTAATATTTGCAGCACTGGTGCTTTTGGTTGAAATATCCAGTAGGGTACTATTGATTTTTATGTCTTATTTATTTGTTATTTGCACATTCAATTGAACTTCATTGATGAATTTGATCTATATATATATATATATATATTATATTTTTCCTTTTTATCTATTTATTTTGCTTTGTTTGCACATTTTTCATTATGTGCAGCAATGGTGTTTTTAGTTGTAATATCCAGTAGAGTATTAATGATCTCGGTTATTGATGTTCCTTACATTATGTGCTTATTTGTACATTCATCTGAACCTCTTGCAGCACTGGGGTTTTGATTTAGTACCCAATAGGTTTTTTTGTGTTATGTATTTTTACACTTTGTTTTATTGAATTAGGGCCAGTTCACACCAGACACAGTTCCGTTCAGTTCCGTGTGCTTTTTTTCTGCACAAAATGCATGCACAGTGTTTTCCATGTATTCCAGTGGCTCTTGTTGGCTCTAGTTCACACCATGCAGTCAGTTTCTGGTCAGTTTCTGCACCGGAAACTGACCGGAAACTGACTGCATGGTGTGAACTAGAGCCAACAGGAGCCATTGGAATACGTGGAAAACACTGTGCATGCATTTTTAGGACGTTCCTGAACATTCGCTCAGAACGAGGAAAGGACCACCCGGCCGTTTATGTGAAGTGGCTGGGTGGGAGGTGGTTAAGGAAGCAGTTAGGCTCCATTCACACTAATGCGTTTTTTGGTGCATTTTGCATTCTGCAGAAATGCATGGAAATTTTTTAACATGGGTTCCTATGGAACATGTTCACATCAATGCATTTTTGTACCTCTGCGTTTTTGGAAAGGGTCGGGGACTTTTTTTCCTGCAAAAAGCAGCGTTTTGCATGTAATAGAAGTCAATGGACCTGCATCAAAAACGCAAGTACCAAGTTTTTGATGCGTTTTTACCGCGATTTTGCCGCGATTTGCGTTTTGCGTTTTTGTTTTTTTTGTTTTTTAATGGAAATGTATAAAAATAAAAATTACTGTACAAAAATGAATTTAAAAAAAAAACGCAAAACGGAAATTGCGGTAAAAACGCGGTAAAAACGCATGTTGAAAAACGCGGCAAGCACCGCAAAAAGCAAGGCAAAAACGCTTAAAAGCAACATGCATAGGTGTGAATCGAGCCTTAGTGCTGACACCCATCACATTCTTAGCAACCAGTGACATTACCCTCTGTCAATTGTCTTAAAGTGGATGTAAACCCTCACATATACCCAGTGAAGTGAACAGCTTCAGATGATACACATGGATGAAACAAATCTCCCTACATAAGTTTTACATGTATATCTGCTGTCCTCAGCTTGTTATATTCTTTAGAATTCTTGCATCGTGTTAGAATTTTTACCTCCTCATTCAACAGTAGGAGTGTAGTCTTGCCATACACTGTGTCACAGCTAATTGGAGGAAAGGCACACACCCCCACTCCACATAGGCAGAGGAATGAAGATACTTTCAGAGCTGTGCTGTGACAAGACAAGCTCTCTGCTAATCTATTTATAGCAACCTCAAGATGATTTTATCTCCCATCCCTGAGAACTTGTCAGAGGTTATCATGCTGAAAACAGAGGAATAAAACAGCAGAAAGACACGGGACTCAGGGCTTTGAAAAGAGATAAGAAAACACTACAGATATAGGTACCTAGGTCAGATTTCATGAATAGGGTTTACATCCACTTTAAGGAAGCAGAGAATACAGGCTCCATGCAGTACCTCTTTTCAGCCACAAGATGCACTCAGTCTTCTGGGTCGAATGACACCCAATATAGCTCAACACAGAAGACTAAGAAGCCCATTGTGACTGCAAGGCATCATGATCCTGACCCCTGATGAATTGTCACTATAGCAACCATCATTTACAATGGACAGGTACAGTGTTACTGACAACTTCAGTGTCACTACTTGTCTCAGTAAGGACTGCCCAGCCTGGAGAAGAAGGGAGCAAGATGGGGACCCTGCAGAGTCATGGGACCAGCTTGAAGGCTTTTGATGAGGTAAATATAAAAAAAAAAAAACATGTTGGGTGACCTTTAGGGAGGATGGAGCTCAAATGGATACTTTTTAATGGTAAAAAGAACAGCAGTTACGGAAACTTACACTGATGCTAAATGCTGGGAAATGTAGATTGTATTTATGCTAAATTGTAAAGTTACCTCAAGGTACTCCTAATAATCCCTGTATTTGTGACTTCTTTCGAACAAAGGAAACTTTGGCAAAATGTATTTTTACCTATTTCTGTCTATTGTCAACAACATTTTTTGTAGAGAGTCTAGCAATCTTTTAAAGTGTATGAAGTAAAACTTTGGGATTGTGCATGTCACATACTGATAAACTGGTCTACTACATTTCCTTTATAGTAGATTTGGTGTATTTACAAGATAGTATTTATAACCCCCATAAAAGGACTTAAAAAAGATGATCTTCACCCCCCTGCAAATTACTTACACCCATGTTATGTCCATTTTATCTCATTTGCAAGGTGAAGAAACAACCCTAGTAAGCAAACCATTAACCAGAGATGTTCCTGTTTAATGATGTGCACTGAGTTAAGTCAATCTTCAGTATTCATAAGCCACAGGGGATATCCCTCCTATAGACTGACTATAAATAAATAGACATATTACTCTGTGGTGGGATAATATAGGACCATCTCGTAAAAATATACAGAAATTAACACAGTGGAACATGGCTCCCATCTGTGTAAATCTAGACTACTTAATGATCCTGGAAATATTAAAAATAGACTTGGTTTTTTATAATGTACACAGTACTTATCACTGGTCTTCCATTTATCTTTGGACAGAACTACATAACAAATACACAGTGCAGTCCTAATGTATTTGAGTGTATTAAACAGTATATATATATATATATATATATATATATATATATATATATATATATATATATATATATCCACTTGTCCCCCGCCCACTGTCAATTGACGGCGGGCGGAAGATACTCTCGTTCTGGGAGGACGTCATATGACGTCCTCCCTTTAAAACGAGCTAGGAGGCGCGTGCTCGCCGCCAGCGGCGCGCGCGCGCGCCCCCGCCGCGTTCACAAGGCCCCGGTGCGCGTGCCCGGCGGCCGAGATTGCTGCCGGGCACCCGCGATTGCCCGGGAAACGAGCAGGAAAGTGGATCTCTGTGTGTAAACACAGAGATCCACGTCCTGTGAGGGAGAGGGGACCGATGGTGTGTCCCTTGTACATAGGGACAACCATCGGTCACCTCCCCCAGTCAGTCACCTCCCCCCACAGTAAGAACACATTGAGGGAACATATTTAACCCCTTCCCGCCCCCTAGTGGTTAACCCCTTCCCTGCCAATCACATTTATACAGTAATCAATGCATTTTTATAGCAGGGATCGCTGTATAAACGTGAATGGTCCCAAAAATGTGTCAAAAGTGTCCGATGTGTCCGCCGCAATATCGCAGTCACAATAAAAAATCGCAGATCGCCGCCATTACTAATAAAAAAATAAAAATGCTATAAATCTATCCCCTATTTTGTACACGCTGTAACTTTTGCGCAAACCAATCAATACGCGCTCATTGCGATTTTTTCTTTTTACCAAAAATATGTAGAAGAATACGTATCGGCCTAAACTGAGGAAAATTTTATTAAAAAAAAAAATGGGTATTTATTATAGCAAAAAGTAAAAAATAGTGTTTTTTTTCCAAACTGGACGCTATTCTTTTGTTTATAGCGCAAAAAATAAAAACCGCAGAGGTGATCAAATACCACCAAAAGAAAGCTCTATTTGTGGGAAAAAAAGGACACAAATTTCGTTTGGGAGCCACGTCGCACTACCGCGCAATTGTCATTCAAAATGTGACAGCGCTGAAAGCTGAAAAATGGCTTGGGCAGGAAGGGGGTTTTCGTGCACAGTAGAGAAGTGGATATATATATGTATATAGTATTTGAGTATATATACTGTAAATATATATATATATATAGCACTACCCTCGTAGGAGCTGCTGGTTTTAAGTTTTGGGCCTACCGTTACCTTTTTCTCCGTTCACCACACTCGTGTCAGGGATCCCTCTTGAAGAGCTGTCATGAATGTTCACACCAACACTTTTCTTCAAGAGCTTTATTTTACCAGTTCCAACAGAGGGGTAGAGGGATAGGGGAGGTTCAGGTACTTTGCTTTGCGGATCACGGGCACAATCTCAGATCCAGAGGACAAATCAGTTCCACGCTGGATTCAGTAACCACTGGATAGGCCTACTCTCACTGGCCTAGCAACCGGTGCGAAGCTCGTTCAAAGTCTCTGCCACAGACTTGATGAGTGCCGTCGCGTCGTTCCACAACCTTCAGCCACAAGATCGTGTAACCACACTGACACTTTGCAAATAGTCCCTTAAAAAGTACACAGCTCACGGTGCTAGAATCTTTCAGCCAGTCCGGCAGCACCGCGAGGCAAACTGGCCAGGATGCGTCCCTCAATTGAGTCCCCAATTGTTCCGCTTCTTCCCGCAGGCAAGACCGCGTAGGACCATCCCTGGACTAGTAGGCCCCAGCAACTCCTGGGACTACTTCTCAGTTGCAGAGCTTTGGGCAAGCAGGCCCCAAGGCCGAAAATGGCTCGCGCATCTCTGAGGTCAGGAGGGCCCTCAGGTCAGGATCCGGCAACGACCCCCGGCAACGAACCCCGACAGAGCGGTCTCTGTCTCTCAAGTACCCCCTCCCAGAATGAACACCGGGTTGACCACGCCCCCTGAGCCACTTCTGAGAAAGGAATACCCAATACACCTAGCCTGCTGCATTTCCAAACCTGACCTGTGGTGACAGTGACACCTACTGTCAGGTGGAAAACGCGCAGCCCAGCTAGACTGAAACAGAGCCAACAATTTAGCATAATTCTTTCTGAGCTGAACTACAGCTCAGACAACTAAATTTAACACATAGTGCCTACCCAAAAGGAGCAGGGCGTTACACACTTCCCCCACCGCAGAAAGACGGTGTCCTCATCGTTGAGTAAAAAACATGACTCTCACTCCTGAGAGTCAGTACCTGGAACCCAAAAAAACTTGGACGGGAAGGGAGGGGGGTAAAACAGCACAAGAAAATATGAGTTTAACATACACACGCAATGAAATCACATCAATATATATACAGTACTATATAGTATTCCTATCTCTCTCTCTATCTAACCCACCCATTCTCCGGTGCCTTTTGATAGAAGATTTCTATGCTTGAAAAATAACAAAATAAGCAGACATATGCAGTAATATAAAATATCTAATGAGAAGCAAAGCCTCACTTCCTGGAGAAATTAGCCTTTCTTTCTCCACATAAATATATACATTGGGTGTAGGTAGCTAAGGGAAAAGTATGAAAGCCCAGTTTTTCTGAGTAAACTCCCACCACCTAGTGGCAGAAATACAACATAACACAGTCCTCAGTTTTAATTTCAATATTTCTTTATTATTTTTCAACAAACTGGACAGGATATACATATGTAACAATATGTCAGATGTTCCGACTGGAGGAAGTGAGATCAACTTTTATAACATAGAGTTAAGTTATATTGAGAAAATCACACAGTCGGATAGAACCTTTCTTGATTACGTTTAACATGGTAACATGGTAACATATCAACTCAACAGTAATTCAATAACTCAATAGTAAATCCATAACTCCAGACGGGGGGGGGGGAAGAGGGAGGGAGAAGGGGGGAACCAGCTAAGCAAGCATTAAAAAAGAGTGAATGAGAATTGCAATATGGATAGTACATCAGAAGGTTACAGTACATTTTGGATGTGTAAGCCAGACATGCCAGTTATATAAAAACTTTTCCATATTTAGATTTTTCCTAGCAACTAGTCTCTCCATTTCACATTTAAGGTTTAAATCGGTTATTGTGTTGGCAATGGCTGGTGATTCAGTGGTTTTCCAGAGTTTAGTGATGTTCATTTTTGCCGCGAGTAGTAATTGGATTATCACTACCCGTGACCTGGGCGAGAATTTTTCAAATCCAAGGTGTAATAATGCTAGTGAGGGATTAGGGGATGTTGTAACCTGTGATATGGTGGAGATTAGGGCAAATATTTGTTTCCAGAATGAGCTTAGGGTTCTACAAAACCATAGAATATGTGCTATGGTACCAGTGCTTCCACATGATCGCCAACAGGTAGGAGGATGGCCAGGGAAGAATTTGCAGAGACGATAGGGTGTGAGATACTACCTATGAATCGTTTTTTGGTATGATTCCCAATGATTAGAGCAATGTGAGGCTGTAAAGGTGTGCTTAAAGGCTTGTGTCCAGTTGTCGGGGAAAATAGTAATGTTTAGTTCTTCTACCCATTTTGAAAGCGATGGTATTTGGGAGTAGGGCCGGTCGTCATTGAGAGTAGAGTACATTGTAGAGATACCACGTTTCGGGTATGTTGCGCGTGTGTAGAAGTTGTGTATTGGTTCAGGGATTTTGGCTGCAGTAGAGATTTTGGATTTTTGAAGATAGTGAGAGATCCTCATGTATGTAAAGGTTTCCGTGTGGGGGAGGTTATATTCAGTTTGAAGACTTGTAAAGGTTTTCAGAGTGTCGTTAGCGTTGTAGAGATCTGAGATGTGAGTTATCTTTTGTGTCTGCCACTTCTTTAGGTTTAAATCTGGTATGTGTATCATCAGAGTACTGAGGGGAATTTGTAGTTTGTGGGACGGGTGTTTTGATGTTATTTAGGTGAGTTTCTTCCAAGCTGACAGCGAGGCCGTGATTGATGGGGGATTGATCATTTTATTAGAGGGAAGGTCCATCGATGCGGCAAGGAGTACATCTCGTAGAGTATGTGGTTTAAAGGATGATGATTCTATGATTGACCAGGTTTTATTAGGTGTCGGGTGCCACCAGTAATACAGCTGGTCTAGTATGGACGCATAATAGTAGCTTTGAATGTGGGGAAGACTTACCCCACCCTTCTTGTGATGTCTTGTTAAAATGTATTGGGCGCATCTGGGTGGTTTGGTTTCCCATATAAATCTGGAAAGTTGTTTTTGTATGGAGGTGAAAAAGGAGTTTGGTATAGGTAAAATTACTGTGTGAAATAGGTAGAGCAGCTTGGGGAGGATTAGCATTTTAAAGGAGGCAATTCGCCCTAGTTTAGAAAGGCCTGTAGAGCGCAATTGACATAACAGTTGGGGAAGCTGTTTTTGGAAGGTGCGGTAGTTGAGGTAATAAAGTTGAGACAGCGAGGGGGCTAGTTTTATTCCTAAGTAAGGAATAGACTGTGTCATCCAGGAATAAGGAAGAGTGCCCTCCATATGGGACTGTTGGTCATGTGTCAGATTAAGCGGGAGGATTAGGGATTTAGAGGAATTAATTTTGTAGAGGGAGGCAAGACTAAATTGAGTCAAGATGTCTTGGATTGCAGGCATGGAGTGGGCTGGTTTTGTGACTAGAAGTATGACATCGTCGGCATAAAGCCTTATTTTATGCTCCATGTCATTGTGTTCGATGCCGGAGATGCGTTTGTCTCCTCTGATCTTTGCCGCCAGTGGCTCCATTATTAGGGCAAAGATGAGAGGGGAGAGCGGGCAGCCTTGGCAGGTACCGTTGGATATCCCAAAGGGTTTAGAGAGGGTTCCGTCAGTTAACACTGAAGCAGAGGGATTTGAGTAAAGTGAGAGTATGGCTGATTGGAACCAACCTGTGATTCCAAATTTAGTGAGTACTGCTCTCAGGAATCCCCAATGCACCCTATCGAACGCCTTCTCTGCATCCAAAGCAGAGAAGGCATTCGTAACTGGGTGACCTGGTGGATCAGACTAATAACTCTTCTAGTAGCGTCTGGGGCTTGCCTGTTTAGCATAAAGCCAACTTGGTCTGGGTGTACTAAGGAGGGAAGACAGTTCAATAATCTGGAAGCAATAACTTTAGCATAAATTTTTAAGTCTGTGTTGAGGAGCGATATAGGTCTGTAGTTAGTTGTAGAAGTAGGGTCTTTCTCAGGTTTAGGGATTGTGGTAATAGTTGACCGTAGCATATCAAGCGGTAGAGAACCAGAGGTGGAGGCAGAGTTGAAGAGGTCAGTAAGGTGGGGGGTGACTAGTTTAGCAAATGTTTTGTAGTACTCATTAGTGTAGCCATCTTCCCCAGGGGATTTGTGGAGAGGAAGCGAGTTGATGGCTTTTAGGACTTCGTCTTCTAAGAACGGTCGAAAAATGTCACTCAGTTGTGAATGGGTTATTTTCGGGAGCTCAATACCGGTTAGGAAGTTTTGAATTTTTTGATCATTTGGTTGAGGAGTAGCTGTATCATTTGAGAGGCTATAAAGAGAGGAGTAATAGTCGCTAAATGCATTGGCTATATCCTGCGGATTAGTCAGGAGCTGTTTGGTGGTGGGGTGATAAAGGGAAGCTATTTTGTTTCTAGTGCGTTGAGTCTTAACTTGTCGGGCTAGTAATGTTCCAGCTTTGTTGCCTAAGGCATAGTATTTGGCTTTGGTTAGTTTAAGGTTGTTCTCAAATTTAAAGAGTAGTAGTGAGCAGAGTTTTTGTCGCTGTTCTAAGAGCTTATTAGCAAATTTTTGAGAGGGAGTTATTTTATTCTGGTCTTCTAATAGAGTGATTAGGGAGAGGACCTCTTCAACTTGCCCTAGACCTTTGCTTCTTAATATTACTATGGAGCTTAATTAGAGTGCCACGCATGTAGGCTTTATATGCTGACCAAAGTACAAACCTATCAGTGTCCGGTTGATTGTTCGTTTGAAAATAACAACATTGTTCAACATTGAGTTTCTGAACAATATTTTGGTCAGAGAGGAGGGATTAGTCAAGCCTCCATACTCCATACTCGGGTTGTTTTAGGTCTGCAATTTCCCACAGTAAGAGAAACAGGTGCATGGTCTGACCATGTGATGGTTCCAATGTCAGATTTCGTCACGTCCTGAAGGGTGAGTTTGTCAACTAGGAAGAAATCAATTCAGGAGTATGAAAGTTGAGAAGAGGAGAAATATGAAAAGTCCTGCTCACTACTGTGGTGACATCTCCACGGATCGTAGAGATCATTAATTTGGAGAAAGGGGTTCAGAACAGTTCTATGTTTTTTAGCCGTAGATGTGGTATCCAAAGTGGAATCTTCTACTATGTTAAAGTCGCCACCGATAAGAAGCCTCCCCTTTCGGAGTCGCGCAATTTTCTTGCATAGTAGTATGAGGAATCGCAGTTGCTGTTTGTTTGGTCCATAGACATTGACCAGGGTGTAGGTGACTTGATTAATGTCGCATACGAGGATCAGGAAACGTCCGTGGGGGTCTTCGATGGATTGATGAAGCTGAAATTGTAGTGTGTTCCGTATGGCAGTGAGAACTCCATTTTTCTTCTTTTGGCATGAAGCTGAAAAGACTTGATCGTAGTTTTTTAGGGTAAATCTGGGAGTCTCTTGGGTCTCTTGTACTAAGAGGATATCAGTTTTTTGGGTGTTGGCTTCTCTGAGCAGTGCAGATCTTTTCTGAGGGGAGTTCAGGCCCCTGGCATTAATAGAGACTATTTTGAAAGCCATTCTGTGAGGTTAAAGGTAGGGTGGATGGTCTTTAAGTGGAGCTGATGGATGGTAGACGAGGGGTAATTCTCTAATCCGGCTATAAGTGATAAGGATGTCGCTTAGTCCAAGGAATAGAGTTCCGGAAGTAGATTGGTGTGCAGGTGGGTGGAGATTTGCTGGTGCCGGGATTGGGTGGTGGGTCTTCGGTGTAAAAAGGGAGAGCCCAGTAACAAAAAGGGCCTGGGCTCAATGTGCAGAAACTACTGCAAACAGAGAGTGGGGGAAAGAGAACTTACGTCCACAACGTGGGACAGGGATCTCTTAACAGGCAGGCAGGTACTGGATAACGGTGCTGCAGTTTCCCAGCCATTTGGTGTGTGCAGAGAAGGATACATAGTGTGGTTGTTAGGCATTTGGTGTGTCTCCCCCGGTCTCCATAAGGGTTGGAATGTTGGCAGAAGGGCACAGTGTTTCTTCTGGGATGATGCGCCAGTTTCTCAGGAGCGTGAGTCCCATAGGGAGGGTACGCACTGCGTGGGTTTTGTTTTGGTATGTAATGAGCAGCTTTGTGGGGAAGCCCCATTTATAGGGGATTTTATGATTCTGTAGCGCTTTGGTTATAGTCACCAGTTGTCTGCGATTTTCCATTTTTGCTTTGGATAGATCAGCATACAGTGTGATGTTGGTGAAAGGGTCAGGGAGTCTCGGTGCACTTTTGGCTGCGTATATGACTCTCTCCTTAACTGTGAAAAAATGGATCCGGGCCAAAACGTCTCTGGGGGTGGAAGGAGGGAGGTGAGATTGTTTGGGGAGTCTGTGTGCCCTGTCAATTTCCATGTCATGGGATGTCAGATCGGGTACAAGGGCTTGCATCAGGGATTGCAGAAATTGATCTGACGGTTGGATCGACTCTGGGACATTACGGAATTTAATATTGTTCCTTCTGGAACAGTCCTCCAAATCTGCGAGCTTCAAAATTAATTAATTGAAGCTCATCTTCATGATCCGCAAAGCCATCCACTAGCTCATTATGGGCAGTGAGTATGTCTCCCATTTTAGTTTCCATGTGAGCAATAGCTTAATCATGCTGATTCACTGTTATGGATAGTGAGGAGACAGCAGATGATAAGTCAGTATACAATAGACATGTGCACACTGAAATATTTCGTTTCGAAATTTCGTTTTCGTCCAAAAAATAAATTTATTTAGTTACTCCCGAAATTCGTTTTTATTTATTTCGTTTTTCGTTAAAAATTGCATTCGTCCGAAAATCTGAATTAATTAAGGTCGAATCTGTCATTGAAGGCTTATGGTGTCTGTCGAATGTTCAAAGAAGATTCGACGGAGCAGCGAAACTGTACGACTCTGCAATCATACATTTCCGGTCGAATGTTCCGCCCACAAGCAGTGATCTTTTCTCTCTATGTCGAATCTTTTCTCTCTATAATGTCGAATCTTTTCTCTCCTATGTCGAATCTTTTCTCTCTATAATGTCGAATCTTTTCTCTCCTATGTCGAATCTTTTCTCTCTATAATGTCAAATCTTTTCTCTCCTATGTCGAATCTTTTCTCTCCTATGTCGAATCTTTTCTCTCTATAATGTCAAATCTTTTCTCTCTATAATGTCAAATCTTTTCTCTCCTATGTCGAATCTTTTCTCTCCTATGTCGAATCCTTCCTCTCCTATGTCGAATCTTTCCTCTCCTATGTCGAATCTTTCCTCTCCTATGTCGAATCTTTTCTCTCCTATGTCGAATCTTTCCTCTCCTATGTCGAATCTTTCCTCTCCTATGTTGAATCTTTCCTCTCCTATGTCGAATCTTTCTCTCCTATGTCGAATCTTTTCTCTCTATAATGTCGAATCTTTTCTCTCCTATGTAGAATAATCTTGGACTAATAGAGTTAAGGTTAGGCACATTCGACCACAGATTCGATAGACACAGATTGTTATTGTCAGCGTCACGTCGAATCTCCTATCTATATCGAACTGTTGTAGCAACGAAAACGAAAATAAAGCATTTGTTTATGTCGGATCTTTCGGTTTTCGGATTCTGTGCTTTCGTTTTCGTTTGTTAAAACGATAACGAAAATAGCTGAAATTCGGACGAAAATGCATTCAGACGAAAACGAATGCACATGTCTAGTATACAATGTTTGCCTCAGTGAGAGCAGCATGTTTTTCATTGTGTTCTCAGATAAGGGCTGGTCAGAGGCAGGAAATGCATCTAGCACTGATGATTGTTGCAGTGGGGGAGAGAGAACAGGCATGGAGACGTGACAGGCAGGGTCTGCTGAGGCTCTTCTGTTCTGAGCCTGGATTTGGCAGGGCTAGATGTCGTGGGAGAGGTAGGGGGAGAGCACTCACCCTGAATGCCGGAGTAACGATGTGTTCCCGGAGACATCCCTGTGTTCAGATTGTGAGGTGAGGAGGAGAGCCGCGCTGCTGTTCCCCAGCCGTTGCCGGCGCCATCTTGGCCGTTCATCAGGGCCGCTGAGGGATAGTAATCTGTCAGCTTTCTGGGGAGTGTAGATGTCTTCCTCCGTTTCAGCATAGCTGCACGATGTGCCTGGGTGTTGAGGCAGCTTGTGGAATGTTTAAATCCTTCTCTGGAGTCGCTTTATGGTTGCTGGTGCTGGTTATATTGCAGAGCTGTGGGATTAGGCAGCCATCCACACAAGCTGTCAAGCCCGCCCCCCCCAGTCCTCAGTTTTAAGTACTGGACCCATAGACAAAATCATGACTCCAACATCTTCCAGTACCCTAGCACTACCTAGCTACATACCCACAGTCCTTTCAGAAATAAAATCTTCCTTTCTTTTGGCAAAGTGCAAAACAAAACCCAGGACAGTCACCGTAACTTTTCACCAGTAAACTTGTGGATCAGGTAAAGTTAGGGATTTTCCCTGCTTGTCAGTGGTGGTGATAAAGTAGACCACATTGTCCTTCCCTAGTTGGCAAATGACCAATTTGTCTCCGTGAATGTGTCTGCCATAACTTCAGTGCAGCAGGCACCCCTTGAAGCGTTCATCCATGGCAAGGGAATAGCCCCTCTTCCGGAACGGTTTTGGCATGAAAGATAGTCCCAAACAGCCTCGTGGTACCACTGTTCCCTATGATACTCAACTTCCTGCATAATTTCCCTGGGAACATAAGGGAATTCCAGTCCATATTCTCTTTCCACCCATTTATTAAGCAACCTTTGTGACCGGGCGAGTCTTGGCAGGGATCTGGTACTTCCATATCCAGGAGGCACACATGAGTTTGTGGACTTGTGCACCGTAGTGCTTGCAAAAAGTTTTCCTGAACCCAGCGAACTGGTACCGCGGGCCAGGATTTCATCAGTAACAACTGGGGGTTCCACCCTGGGTGTTGTCTCCCCCGAGTCCATAGCTGCATACTCTGAGAAGGTTAAAGCCGTGGCGACATCATCACTATTTGCCCATAATAGTTCCTGCGACATAGTCTCAAACAAATCGTCACCCCCAAATGTCTGACAAATAGTCTATCTCCGAATCTCCCACCTCCTCCGCCGGCAGATAATTACATACAGTCCACTACATATTCCCCTTAGATCTCTCACCCGTTCCTGCCGTGGACCTCGGAGGTCAGACTTTTCTCCGGTTCTGGTTTGGGTAGTCTCTGGGGTAGGCCTCGACCACGGCCGCGGGAGGCCTTCACGTATCCCGTTCGCCATCCGAGGATCCCGTTTGTCCCTGCAGCATCCAGGGAAGCTTGTGCCCACCGGGAGATGGTCAAATACGGCCCACCGATGGAGGAAGCCTCAGGATCCGTCCCGCCACCCCCGACATGCAAAAAGAGGCAAGATGGCACCGGTCACCATGCTGCAGACACATGCAGCCAGCCATCCTCATGCTCCTCAGCGCTGACAAAGAAGCCTGCAGGGAAGGGTGAGTCACACTGTCCCCCCCCCTGTTCTAAGCCCTGAAGACCCTTTTCTATTCTCTCCAGCTGAGGACATTGCCCCTGATACCCCCAGAGAGGACACTGCTGATGCAAGCCCTGCAGAGCCATCCCTGTCCCAGATCATGGAGGCCATCCAGCACAGCCATGCTTGCTTGACCACAAAATGGACTCCATGAAAACAGACTTATCCTTCCTAAAACAGGATGTCCATAACCTCCGCCACCGGGTGTCTAATGCTGAGCAGCGCATTAGCACGCTGGAGGATGAGACCCGTCCATTACAGGGCTCTGTTAGGGAGCTACGCCAGGCCCAGGATTACACAGCAGATAAGCTCACTGAAATGGAGGACCGTTTACGGAGGAGCAATTTACGTTTCCTGGGGTTCCCAGAAGGGGCTGAGGGTAGAACCCCGGAGGTTTTTATGGAAAGATGGCTAATCAACACATTCGGCGCTTCAAACTTTTCACCGTTATTCGCCATTGAACGAGCACACAGGGTTCCCGTGTGGCATGTGCCCCCTCCCACCTGGGGCCCAGCCACGTGCCATGATCATCAAACTCCTGCACTTCAGGGACAGGGAGGCAATTCTTGCCGCGGCCAGAGAAAAGGGAAAGGTGTCCTTTAATGGGAGTGGAATTACTATTTTCCCTGACTTCTCTGTAGCTACACAAAAGCAG
Source organism: Rana muscosa (assembly GCA_029206835.1). Classification (NCBI taxonomy): domain Eukaryota; kingdom Metazoa; phylum Chordata; class Amphibia; order Anura; family Ranidae; genus Rana; species Rana muscosa. The sequence goes on from CM055127.1 coordinate 78,275,334, forward strand.
AGGGCCACTTTCCTGGCTATTAAACGCAGGCTCCGTGAGCTTCATCTCCCCTATGGCATGCTATATCCTGCTCGATTGAGGATTGTCTACCAGGGCAAGGCCTACTTCTTCACGGATCCTAAGGAGGCATCTCACTGGGTGGATACCCTGGGGCATCCTGAACGCCGGAATCAGAATCAAAGATCCCCTCCGCGCTGACATCGCACCTAACCTGCACCTTTTGATAGCTACACCTTGTGCCTTATGTGGCCTATGTTACCCCTTTCCAGCAAAGGACAGCTGAGGGGGGGTAGGAGTGGGCCTGAATATCCTTACGCCTGTGATCATCTCACTTCCCTCTTTACAGTTATATGAAAGTGGCGAACTACATTCTACTAACTCTGTTTGTTTCCTACTTTTTTGATCTGGATGACTGCTGCATTTTTTCCCTCAGACTCAGGGTCAACTAGCATACTTGTCCTGTGCGGGCACGGACGGTAGCCCGCGTCTAAGGGACTTTAATGCTCTTCAGGGTTGGTTAGTTTGGGGTCTGTGTCATGACCCCCCTGCTTTGCAGTTTTGGTTTTGGGAACAAAGCTCTCATGGGTTTGGGAGCCGGGAGGGCTAGGGTGGGTAGGAATGTTTGGGGATTTTTGTTTGAAATTTTTATTTTTATGTGTTTTGTTTTGCAGTGCTGGTATCCATTTGTGCATGTCCATTTACAGGCTGGTATAACTGACCCTTATGATATGCATCTGACCACTTTATTTCCTATGCTTTTGCCTTATCTTTTTGACCTGTTTTATACCTTGTGCACTTCCCCTGGTTTGCGGGACCTCGGCCCTGCTTGTTTCCGGCGAGCCATGGGAAGTGGGTACGGTTAGTCATGTGCTTTACACCTCCCTATGTCTTAGTGTCTTGGAATGTATGGGGGCTGAATTCCAAGGTGAAAAGATCTCTGATGTTTGACTACTTGGCACGCCACAATCCGCATGTAATCCTACTTCAGGAAACCCACCTCCAGGGCTCTAGAATCATGGCCCTCAAACGGGCAAAAATTGCCTATGCCCTCAATTCTACATACTCCACATATGCCAGGGGGACCTCCATCCTAATAGCTAAATCAGCCCCGGTTAGTATTAAGCATGTTAAACTGGACCCGCAGGGGTGTTTTGTAGTTGTTGTACTCGAACTTATGGGAAGACCATATACCGTGACTAGCCTGTATGCCCCTCCCCCCTTCACTAAATTGTTCTTTGAAAGAGTTATGACCTCCATTCTGGCAATAGCAGAGGGTCCTTTGCTAATAGCGGGTGACTATAATACAGTACTGGATAATTCCATAGACAGGTTACGTTGCTCTTCATTACCCCCCACTCCCCTGGGTTCCTTCTTAAATCAATTTGACTTGGTGGAGGCCTGGAGGTGGAAGCATGCGGACAGGAGGGAGTATTCCCGTCACTCTGAGTCACACGGTATTCTGTCTCGTATAGATTTGTGTCTGGTCTCATTGGATCTACTTTCCATGGTATCAGAGGTTAAATACCTCCCTAGGGCGATATCTGACCATTCTCCTTTGATGGTGGACCTCGCCCTGGGCCCCTCCTCCTCCTATCGGGTGTGGCGACTGAGCCCACTGTGGTTGGTGGATGAGATCATGGTGAACCAATGTATGATGGAGATGAAATCATACTGGCTACTTAATAAACAAAGTGCATCCGTTCCAGTGGTATGGGATGCCTTTGAGGCCACTACACGTGGCTCTTTTGCTGCGACGGTTGGTCAGACACGCAAGGCCTCTATGTCCAAGTTGATGGATGCAGAGGGGGCTCTCAGGGAGGCAGAAGCCGTTTATACCGCGACTCCCTCTCCTGAGACACATGCTGCCTGGAAGCATGGGTCCAGAGAATTGGACCTAGTGCTTTTGGAACACACCCAGAAGAAGCTGTCATACCAGAATCAGCGATTCTTTGAATTTGGTGACAAGAACAGCCGGTTTTTGGCATATCTTTCTAAGCCTGACTATCAGCCATGCAGCATACCCAGAATTAAGAGCGCAGAGGGCATAGTGGTAGAACAGAACAATGAGATCATGGAAGCCTTTATCTCCTTTTACTCCTCCCTATATGCTACTAGAGCTCACTACACGATTGTGGAATTGGATGACTATCTTGCGGACATTTCATTGCCCAGACTTCAGACCCAGCAGGTGTCAGATCTTGATGCTCCTCTGTCAACTGAGGAAATTGGGGAGGCTATCCAATCCTTTGCCAGAAACATAACGCCGGGACTGGATGGGTTCCCCATCGAGTGGTATTTGCAATACAAGGATTTGCTTATACCCCATCTAAGCAGGGTGTATGATTTTGCTATGAAAACGGGACAGCTACCCCCCTCTATGTCGGAGGCGCTGATTGTCCTCATTCCTAAGCCACATAAGGATCACCTCCTATGTGAATCTTACAGACCAATATCACTCATCAACTCGGATGTTAAGATTTTGGCCAAGGTGCTCGCCCGGCGATTGAACACAGTTATTACTACCATCATTGGTGCGGACTAAACTGGGTTCATCCCTGGGCGATCGACCTCCATCAACCTGCGGAGATTGTTCACCAATCTTCAGGCCACTCATGCGGAGATGGGTTCCAGGGCCTTTCTGGCCTTAGACGCACACAAGGCATTTGATTCAGTCGAGTGGCCTTATCTGCAGGAGGTCCTGGCAAAGTTTGGTTTTGGCGGTACCTTCATCAGATGGGTCCAGTTGTTATAGTCGAAGCCCCCTGCTCGACTGAGGGTGAACGCGGCCGTGTCTGATCCCTTTACGATAAAGAGATGCACCAGACAGGGGTGCCCTCTGTCGCCGTTGCTCTTTGCACTGTCGATAGAGCCCTTGGCAGCATTGATAAGATCTTGCGGGGAGGTTGCGGGACTGACGATTGGGGGTCTGGAGGAGAAGGTGTCTCTTTATGCTGACGACATGTTGATCTATTTGTCGAACCCCCAGTCATCTCTCCCAGTCCCGCTGGAGATTATTGGCAAGTTTGGGCATTTCTCCGGGTTCCAGGTTAACTGGGACAAGTCCATCCTATTTCAGATTGACCAGGCAGACCCACCCAGGCTACCTTCCTCTTGCCCACTACAAATAGTCACCTCCTTCCGATATTTAGGAGTTATGGTACAGCTCCCTATTACCTCTTACGCTAAACTCAATATAGACCCCCTTATAGGGAGAATGAAGACCACATTCAAAACCTGGGCAAATCTCCCACTTACCTTATTGGGCAGGATTAATATTTTTAAAATGATATTCCTGCATGTATTGGGTAATTTACCAATATATGTCACTAAGCTTAAATTTAAAGAAATAGAGTCCATCCTTACTTCCTTTTTGTGGAGGGGGGAAGTAGTCAGGATTTCCAAGACCACCCTCCAGTTACCGGTACTGGAGGGCGGATTGGACTTACCCTGTCTCCACACCTATTATATTGCCTCACAATTAGCTCATGCACATTGGTGTTTTTTTCCTGACGCCAACAACGCAGCCACTGCCTTGGAGGCTGTCCCTTAGAGGACGGGAGGGGACGAGTGTCCTGGCAATGACTATAAGGCTTATTAAGCTCACAAAACTACAGTCGTTCACTGACAGTAATACTTACTCGCCGAACACTCCACTCTGGGGGAATCCGACTCTACCGAGTTCTTCCGCAGATCCGACGGGGGATTCTGGTCGAAAAGGGGGGTAAAAACTATTCTGCATTTATTCTCAGACAATGTGTTTCGTTCTCTTGATGAATTTCATAGAGATTACAATCTACCCCACACAGCTTACTTCCTCTACCTACAGATACGCCACACTGCAGCAACGCAGTTTGGTCTTCGCAACATATCTATTCAGCTCTCCCCACTGGAACGTATGTTGACCGACTCCTCTCACACCAAGCTAGTCTCTACATATTATAGGTCCCTTCTGCATTCCACGACCAAAGGCTGAGCAAAACGGCTGCCAGCTGGAGAGGTGGTATTCCTGAGCTGACGGAGGAAATCTGGCAGGAGCTTTTGCCCCTCCAGGTTCCCTCTGTCATCTCTTCACGTGATAAAGTAATACAAACTAAATTGTTATACAGATCCTACTTTACTCCATGCTTACTATTTAAACTGAATAGATTGCCCTCTGCATTATGCTCTTGTTGCGGCATGGCTGATGGCACGTTCTTTCATTTAATGTGGGAGTGTGCTCCGATCAGGAAGTTCTGGTCGGAGGTCACGGCCTTCATTAGTTCATTGACACAGTTACCTAATGTCTGTAATCCTTTAAAGGTGTTTACTGGGTTATATTGATGATGATAGTATATCCGAGAATACACAAACATTTCTGAGAATAGTATTGTTTTATGCTAAGAAAGCAATAACCTTCCATTGTAAGTCTCCATCCTTACCCACTATTGCCTTCTGGCTCACAAATATTAACCATGCTGTATCATTATACAAACTGACATATGAGGCTAGAGGGTGTTCGAAAAAATTCAGGAAGGTTTGGGGCTACTGGGTTGATTCTGAGAGCACTGTCTCTCCTGCTCCTTAAAAATGTGACTGAATATTGTCTTCCTGATATATGCCAATTGTTTACCAGCTTTCTGGAGAACATTTTTTGCACTGTACTGGATTGGGCGATGTTCGCTCCATGTGTGTCTGTTTGTTGTCTATTGTGTGTCTTGTTTTGAAAAAAAACGTAATAAAAAATTTACCTTTAAAAAAAAAAAAAAAAAAAAAAAAAAAGACTGTTTTTGGACGAGAAAACTGTTTGTGTGTATGCTTTTCCGAGTCTTCAAAAACCGCGCATGGTCAGACTCAAGTATAAGACGGGAGCGCACCTTCTTGTAAAACTAGCGTTCGTAATGGTGATAGCACATTCGTCACACGTTAACAATTTTTGCATCGTTTAAATGCTGCACATTAAAATCTTCTTTAGAATGGTACAATGATGAGCAATTATGAGATTTTTTGGCTGCAGATATTCACACAGATTTCTGACTAATTTTTTGCAACATTTCTGAATGCAGATCTCATGAATATGTTATTTTATTTTCTCGAACAAGATGTCATTTATTTTTATTTTTTTAAATTTGGAATAATTTCTTCAGATATGCATTTTAAAATCTTATGTAATTTCTAGTGATCTCCATTTTTTTTTCTCCAGTGTAAATTTAACACAATTTGAAAAAAATTATCTTCCATTTTTTGCCCTTCAAGGCGTTTTTTTGGTGTTATCTGTCCCATTTAAAATCTAGTTTTCTAATTTTTGTAAATTACCTGCCTACTCACCAGCTAAATATTTAGCTTTAACAAAAACACATAGACAAGTATTAACTGTAAAAAAAAATCTATTTATTCTGGTATACAAAATAAGAATAACCAAACTAGAAGGCAGCGCTGGAGGACCTGCTGTAATTTGTGCAACTGTGTGGACACCAAAATTGGGACCTTGAGAAGCACATACAGTAGTGAGCCCAATCTGGTCTTGGACTCTCAGAGGTCAGGAACAGCAGCAGGTTAGATACATGTCCCAAGTCCGTGGAACTACAACAGGCTGCCTTCCGTCTGACCACATTGCAGCAAGGGAATCACTTCCTGGTCTTCTTGCTCCGCTTCCCTGCAGCCTTCTTGGTAGGCTTCCCTGCAGCCTTCTCTGCTGCCTTCTCTGCAGCCTTCCTTGTCTGCCTGGCTGGAGGCTGTGCCTCAGGAGGTGTACTCATGTCAGGAGGAGGAGGTGGAGGTGGAGAAGGAGGTGGAGCTGGAGAAGAAGGAAGTGGAGGAGAAGAAGAAGGAGGTGGAGGTAAAGAAGAAGGAGGTGGAGGAGAAGAAGAAGAAGGTGGAGGAGAAGAAGGAGGAGGTTGTGAAAAAGGAGGTGGAGAAGAAGGAGGTGGAGGATAAGATGAAGGTGCAGGAGGATGGCCGTGGTCACAAATAACAGTGGTCTCTGTGAGTCTGCCCCTCAACCCCTTATTTAAAAAGGGACATGAGCAGGGCCTCACAAAGTAGCTATTGTTCTGGTTGCATCTGGGCCATTTTCATGCCGACCAATGCCGCATAGCCCTCATCAGGGGTTGGGGGCTGCTGGAGGGTGGCATGTGCCTCTTTAATGAGGGCCAGTGCTGGCACACTCACAGACCTATCCCTCCTGGCCCTTCTTGGTGGCATGCGGATTGGAGGCACCTGATACCTTGTCCTACTACTTGGAACAGCCACCTCCTCTCTGCTATTTGGACCAGCCACCTCCTCTCTGCCACTAACCCCAACCTCCTCCTGCCTGACATTTTCCGGCCTGTCATCCTGGCTGACCTCCTCCTGTGTAAAAAAAGGGACATATTTTAGAGTTTTGTTTCATCAATCACACAAAGGGGGTCATTTAGTAAAGGCAAATCCACTTTGCACTACAAGTGCAAACTACAAGTGCACTTGAAATTGCATTGAAAGTGTACTTGGAAGTGCAGTCGCTGTAGATCTGAGGGGGACATACAAGGCAAAGAAAAATCAGAAATTTAGCTTGCACATGATTGGATAATAAAATCAGTAGAGCTTCCCCTCATTTCAGATCTACCCCTCAGATTTACAGCGACTTTACTTCCAAGTGCAATTTCAGTGCAATTTTTATTGCACTTTGCACTTGTAGTGCAAAGTAGATTTGCTTTTAGTAAAGAACCCCCACAATGTTCAGCTCATTGACTGTTGCAAATAATTCTAATTTTCTTTTTATAATACTCTCATTATGCCCCCATCATTTTGCATTCTTCTCCCAAACTTTTTTGCCCACTACTGTCTATTGCTATGTCAAACACTTTTTCTTGATTAACTAAATTTGTTTCCATCGTAACATCTATTTTACATCATTAATTTTTTCACAATAAATGTTTTGAAAATACTATACCTGGCTCCAGACGGACATATCTGGGTCCTCATCCAAGATGGATGGCTCCTCCTGATCCTGAGAAGGATCATCTTGGCTGGAGGGAAGGCTGGAGGGAAGGCTGGACAGTGATTCCCTCGGTGTAATGTGGTCATTCAGAAAGGTCAACCTGTCGTAGTACCACAAATGTGGGACATATACCTCCCCTGCTGCTGCTCCTGACCTCTGAGAAGCCAGGACCCGATTGCGCACAGTCCTATATGTGCCTCTCAAGGTCCCAATTTTGGTGTCCAGCTTCTCAACGGTTGCATTGGGCCTCCTGGTGTGCACAAATGGGAGCAGGCTCTCCAGCACTGCTTTCCTTACCCCTTTTTTTGTGCAGCGGATTTTTGGTCTCCCACAGAGCGGGCAGCTCCCTTAAGCGATCTATAAACTCCGAAAGGAATTCTTTCTCTAGAAATGCATTCATTGTTTCTGCAAGACAAAACACCAGACAAAAATACAAATGTCAATCACACTCTAAACTCGAGTAATATTTATGCCCATATATGCCTCAACAATCTCTATGCAGTATAGGCCACTGATGTACCAAGTATTAAATGATACCTTTGGTCTTAACGTTCGGCACTCTTAACTCTTCCTCCGCACACAGAACGTAGGATCGTCACATGTGTGTTAGCTTTATATACACTACGCATGTGTGACACACGTCGCCCGCCCATGACGTTCTTTCTCGATGTTTCCCCACCCCTTCTCTTTTGGTGCGCAGGCGACATGGCGAAGTCACAGCAGGTGTCTGTGAATTCAGAGAATTCTAATGAGGAAACAAGCCCAGAGCGGGAAACTTCACGAACAAGGAGGCGCTACAAGGCATCTAATATGTCCTTTGAGGAGATGGCGGAGATGGTGGCCATATTGAACAATTCTGATTATGATGCAAAGCATGGGCCGTATTCCCACCCTAATCTTCGGAAGGACAAAATTATGAAGCAAGTAGTGAAAAGTCTGAAGAAGAATTTCGGTGTGAAAAGATCCAAGGAGCAGCTCAGAAAGAGGTGGTCTGACCTCAAACAGAGAGCCGGAGCAGTTAAGGAGCATTAACAGAATGATTAAAAAAAGTAAGTACTTTCTGTGTCCCTATTGTTGTCACAACTTTCATATTGCTCCCTGTTGTAGTTTTTAAAGATTTTACATTCTAAAGTGACATCTTCTACAATTTAGTGGGCACAGTAATCGGTCGATATAGACACATCGTTTGCACACTACATACGATGATTTGTCAATATCCGTTCTTTTAAAAAGAAAAAAAAAAATGTATGTATAAATTCACTAAATGTTATGACATTGTTGTCTAGATGATGTGCTTGTAAATAGAATGAAATGCAAACTTGAATCAATGTAAAGGAGAGGACACTCAGCAGTTGTTTACACATCTGCACTCACAGGAGCACTATAGTGTGGGCCACCAGAACAACCTTTTTAGGGTGTCCACCACAGGTGCTACAGTGGGTACTGAGGGGGAGGGGGGGGGTGCCCATGTGAGAAAATTGTCACAAAAAGGACATTATTCCAGCTTTGTTAAGTTCTACAATCTGGCCTTCAGCTTGGAACTGTGCCAAAACAGACAAGTGTAACCCACCTGCAAGCAATGTTTCATATTCCTAGTTCTGACTTCATATATGTGTGTGTTAAGTGTACCATTTGTTTGAATCTCATAGGGGAGAGAAGACTGGGAGGACACCACTCCTCGGAGTCCAGGAACCCCACACCTTCTAAAGAACCCCAACCTCCCCAACAAGCCCAACCTGAGTATGTGGAGGAAGTAGAATTGGATAAAGGAGAGGTGGAGGAAGGAGAAGTTGAGGAAGGAGAGGTGGATGAGGTGGTGGAACTTGTCACTATAACAGGTCAGTATCTGTCACCACAGCTTCAGGTAAGAGATGTAGGGCTGGAGATTTTTAATTTTTAATTTTTATTTTAGGGGATGAATATGTTGCTGAAATTCCACGATTCTCCAGTGATAGTGCACAAAGACTCATACAACAAGTAATGGATTGTAGTACTCAACTGGACTTCATGAAGAAAAGGATTAATGATATGGAGAATACATTTAAGGACATCATTGATGTGTTGGGGCGAATAGAATAAAACCCCCCTTTTTTTTCCTAGTTTTTGTTCTCTTTTGTAGCACTTTTTCTAAAACTCAAATTTTGAAGATGCACGCAGTGGGTCAACATGCGCTATCTGCCATCACGGGATCTCCATGTACGTGTTTTGGGGGTGCAACCTCTTCCTCACAACTCAAGTAGGTGAAAGGAAGAAGGGGTTGCCCCCCCCCCAAAACATGTTGAATGATCCCCCATGATGGTGGGTAGCACATGTTGACAATAGGGATGAGGAAGTAAATAACCTATTTTACCCACCCTAAAATTGTGTGCATCTTCAAATTTTGTCTTGTTCAGGGTCGACAACACTCCATCTTTAATGAAGGGCAGATAGACATTTGTTTTAAAAAAAAAGGTCTGAGATCTTGCCTAGACGTTAACATTGTTGTATTTTGAGGTATGTTGAGGAGAGTTTTTGTAATTTCATTAGCACCAAAAATTGCCATGTTAGGTGAAAACCCAAAAATGTGTTTCTAAAATGTAGAGACACAAAAAATGTACAAAAAACCATATGTGTGATTGTGCACAGAGTAAAATACAAGAAAACTAAAAAAGTGTGGCTGCTCATTTTTTTAAACACTATAACCTTTTTTGGGTTTAGTTTTGTTGTTAGCAGTGAAATGTTTTGTGTTTACTAAGGAAAATACACTTGGCACTACAAGTACACTTTGAAAAAGTAGCAGACAGCTCAAATATAAACAAAGCAAAACTACAAAATTAACCACTTGCTTACTGGGCACTAAAACCCCCTTCGTACCCGGACCAATTTTCAGCTTTCAGCGCTGACGCACTTAGAATGACAATTGCGCAGTCATACAACACTGTACCCAAATTACATTTTTATCATTTTTTTCCCACAAATAGAGCTTTCTTTTGGTGGTATTTGATCACCTCTGCGTTTTTTATTTTTTTGCGCTATAAACAAAAAAAGAATGACAATTTAAAAAAAAAAAAAAAAAAAACACAATATTTTTAACTTTTTGCTATAATAAATATCCCAATTTTTTTTTTACATTTTTTTTTCCTCAGTTTAGTCCGATACGTATTCTTCTACATATTTTTGGTAAAAAAATAAATAAAATCGCAATAAGTGTTTATTGATTGGTTTGCGCTAAAGTTATAGTGTCTACAAAATAGGGGATAGATTTATGGCATTTTTATTAATATTTTTTTTTTTACTAGTAATGGCGGCGATCAGCGATTTTTATCGGGACTGCGACATTATGGCGGACACATCGGACACTTTTGGCGCTATTTTGGGACCATTCACATTTATACAGCGAACAGTCTATAAAAATGCACTGATTACTGTATAAATGTGACTGGCAGGGAAGGGGTTAACACTAGGGGGCGAGGAAGGGGTTAAATGTGTTTCCCTAGATGTGTTCTAACTGTGGGGGGAGGGACTGACTGGGGGAGGTGACCGATGGTTGTCCCTATGTACAAGGGACACACCATCGGTCTCCTCTCTCCCTAACAGGACAAGGATCTCTGTGTTTACACACAGAGATCCACGTCCCTGGCTCTGTGACAGCCGATCGCGGGTTCCTGGTTGACATCGCGGCCGCCAGGCACGCGCATTGGCACCCGCGTGACACATCGGGCACAGCTCTTCCGCGCTGCTGAGGGAGCGCATTGCGGAAGTAAAAAGGACGTCCAGGGGACGTCCTCCCGGCATTTCAGGTCCGCGCTGCAGCCGTCTTTCGGCTATAGCGCGGATCTGAAGTGGTTAAAGTTCAGATATTTTTAATTAATTTTTTTGGTAAAAGATAAAACAACTAGGAATGATTCTCTGGCATTGGAATGGCCCCCCTACCCATGAAATAGTCCACATATTTCTGCCGTATTGCACGGGCACTTTGGGGGGGCAAGCCGGCATGGACATGTTCCAGGCCCAGCAGGGCATTGTCTGCAGCAAGTCCGGCCTCAGGCCCAACTGTGGCCATATAAGTAGGAGATTTTTGGCGTAAAAAATTGTGCAGAACACAACAACAAAAAAATATATAGTTCAATTTGTACGCCACCATGTTAATAGTAGTTAAAAATAGATGGAACCGGCTTGCCATTATCCCGAAGGCATTCTCCACAACTCTTCAGGCTCTGGCCAGCCGGTAGTTGAAGACCCTCCTCTCCGGGGTGAGGGTCCTCTGGGGGAAAGGCCTCATGAGATGCCAACCCAGGCCAAAGGCTTCATCAGCCAAAAAGACAAAGGGGAGTCCTTCCACATTCCCTGCATCCGGTGGCAATGCAAGGTCATCAGTCTGTAGACGAAGAGCAAACTCCGTCTGTGCGAAGGCTCCCCTATCCGACATCCGGCCATTCTTCCCCACATCCACATAGAGGAATTCATACTTTGCTGACACCACCACCATCAGCACGATACTATGAAACCCCTTGTAGTTATAAAAAAAAGGAGCCCGAACGGGGTGGTGGCACAATGCGGACGTGCTTCCCGTCAATGGCTCCTCCGCAGTTTTGGAAGTCCCACCGCCTGGCAAACTCCAATGCCACAGTCTGCCATTCCTGTGGTGTGGAAGGAAGCTGGGGAATCAAACAAGATAAAAAAATATTAGTACTTTTGCAAATAACATTGCAAGCAGATCATACAAAACATTTGTGGCCAACATAAGTATAACATTTTGTTTAAGGATTCTTAAAAATAGAAAAACAAAATTCACAATTCTCACATTGCTCACCCCCCTCTGATGGCCCATTGTTTTTCTTTGGAGGGGGGGCTAGATCAGTTTGGGACCCCCCAAAAATCACATTCTGGAAAATGTCTAAACCATTTGAGGGGGGGGGGGGAGGACTACAATGGAGATGAAAAAATACATTGTTAACAGACTAGGCTAGATGTGTTGGGCCCAGGAGAGCATGCTGGAGAGGTAAGTGAAGGGAAAAATGCATGTAGGCCAAAAAATTACTTAAAAAATGACAGCATGCATGGGGACAAAGGGGACATTCTCAGCATATTACAATCATGCTAATTAGGGAAGGATGAAAGAAATACAATACATTATCATACATGAAATACATAGAATTTGATATTAAATGCGAAAACTTACCCTCATATAGTCATCCTGCAGGACTTGGATGATGGCAGAACAGGTCTCTGAGATTATGACGCCCAGAGCCTGGGGGGAGATGCCTGTGGTGAACTTCAGGTCCTGCAGACTTCTCCCTGTCACCAGGTAGTGTAACGTGGCGATGAGCCTCTGCTCAGCACTGATGGCTTCCCGCATAAAGGTGTCCTGCCTGGTAATATAGGGGGACACCAAAGCCAACAGATGCTGAAAAACAGGGTCAGACATCCGCAGAAAATTCCTGTAGTCCTCAGGATTATTCTCCACGATCTCCTGCAGCAGAGGCATGTGAGAGAATTGGTCCCGCTGGAGCAACCAATTCTTGGTGTCAGGGTCACCTGTGGCCAGGTGACAGATGCACACCGTAGGGGGACAGGAGTGCACCGCGAGGTAGTGAACCCTATGGCTGGCTTCTGTGGGTAGGAAACTGGGTGGTTGTGGAAAGCGGGACCAGAGGAGCACAACCGGGATCCCAACGGAAGCGAGAGCCAAGATTCCCCAGGGCGCGGAGTCTAAGACCCAGCTGGTCTTCTCCAGGGCCTCTAGTGGTGAGGATGTTACGCTGCAGGCTGGGACCAGGTCGCGGCCCCTGGAGTTTCCTAGCTCACGCCCCGTAGGATAAGGGGAAGCAGCGGCACACGATAGAGAGAACCGAATAACAAGCCGAAGGTCAGGGGCCACAAGCAGACAAGGATAACGAAGAACGAGCCGAAGGTCAAGGGTCACGAGCAGACAGGGATGGTCGGGGACAAGCCAATAACGTAACAGAGAGACAGACGTAGCACACGGCAGGCAGGAACCCAAACACACAATGCCTAACAAACACGTTGATCAGCAAAGCAGGCTTGCAGTGCACAGGTTAATATAGTGTTCAGTGATAGGGCCTGGGGTGGAGTCAGGCTGGGAGGAGATTATAAAGGAAGCCAGGTGAAGGAGGTCTGGTCTCTAGATGAACACATGAGGAGGAAGGTAAGATGGCAGACAGACATTAATGCATATCCATGACAGTACCCTCCCTCTTATGGGCCCTCCCCCGCCTGGACCCAGGCTTAAAGGGAAATCTCTGATGAAACCTTCTCAACAGATGAGGTGCAGCGACATCAGATGCAGCGATCCAAGACGCCTCCTCAGGACCAAAACCTCTCCAATGCACAAGGTACTGAAGAATGCCTCTGCAGAGCCGAGAATCCAGAACTTGTCTAACCTCGTACTTAAGATTATCCTCAGAGACTGAAAACGAGGTAGGGAGATGACAAGAAGATCTATTGAGGACCAAAGGCTCTCTAGGAATAAGCAAGGGCATGAGACGATCAACAGGAATCTGAGGAGGGTCCCCTAGACCCTTAAAGGGGAACTGGTCATCTTGCACAGGACCATCAGACTGGGCAGATGTCAGTGGAACCCTGAAGTCAGGTTGGTTAGAAGGTGACATGTCGCCGGAGTCAAGCTGAATAGCTGAAGGACAAGCAGAATGTCCCGAACAAGAAAAAGTGAGAGGCTCACTGGGCATGGGCTGGACTGGCATAACTAGTACAGAGGCAGAGTGAATAGCTGAGTCAGGTGTAGCGACTACCTGAATCGCATCGCAAGACGTAGCGACTGCAGGACTTGTAGACAAGCTAGCCTGGCTGTGCGTCCAAGGGTGGTTAGGGACAGAGAAATGTAAATGGTTATGCAACCTGGAATGAATGACCGGCTCAGATTCACAGGGGGCAACCTTGGGTAGGCAGGACGAGGAACAGGAGGGACCCCAAGCCAGGATCTGTCCAGTAGTCCAGTCCACATGAGGAGAATGGAGCTGTAACCATGGGAGACCCAAAATTATAGGCGTTGAGGCCTTGGGTAAGATAAGGAAGGATATCCACTCCTGGTGGAGTGTACCCACCGACATCTTAACAGGGAGGGTCTGGAAGCGGATAGGTCCCCCTGGGAGAATAGTACCATCAATCGCCAAGACCACCAATGGCGTGGTGAGGGGCAAAAGAGTAAGTCTCATGGACGATGCGATTTCCCAGTCCATGAAATTACCAGCGGCTCCGGAATCCAGATATGCTGAGACCGAATGAGAAGAAGCACCAACATGAAGGAACACAGAAAGCAGAAGACGAGAAGGGGAAGGTGATATTTCTGGGTCCAATACTCCACTTTCCAGATGAAGTGGACCCAAACGTTTTTCTGGACAAAGAGAGCAAGTGTCACGAAAATGACCTTTGCCCCCACAGTAGAGACACAGGCCTAGATTTCTGCGCCTAGCACGTTCCTCTGGGGATAGCCTGGTCCTGCCCAGCTGCATGGGTTCCTCAGCTGGCAGGAGATGCTCCACGGGTCGAGGAGAGGGGAGCTCAGGCTGACTAAGGACCAAGGAGTGCTGGCGCCGCTTTTCTAGGGTCCTTTCCTGAAAGCGAATATCGATCTGGTTACACAAGGAGATAACTCCGTCCAGATCAGTGGGGATGGTTCTTCCTGCTAATTCATCCTTCACTCTATCAGAAAGGCCATGCAAAAAGGTTGCGACTAAGGCCTCATTGTTCCAGCTCAACTCAGCCGACAGTATGCGGAAATTAAGGGCGTACTGTCCCACTGAAGCAGACTCTTGGTGGAGACGTAGAAGGGCGCTGGCCGCTGAAGAGACACGAGCCGGTTCTTCAAAGATATTCCGAAAAAGTTTCAAGAAGCCAGACAGGCTAGAAACCACTGGATCATTCAGTTCCCACAGAGGGGCTGCCCAGGCTAAAGCTTCACCGGAGAGGAGGGAAATGATATAGGCTACCTTAGCCCGGTCAGATAGGAAGCTTTGAGGCTGAAGCTCAAAATGAATAGTGCATTGGCTGAGAAACCCCCTGCAGGCCTTGGAGTCCCCAGAGAAACGGAACGGAGCTGGCAATCTTAGTGAGTGTGAGGCTGCGACTGGTGCGATAGGTACAGCCGCTGGTTGTACTTGGGGTTGCGGATTCGGGGTTCCCAAGGAGACCTGAAGCTGCTCGAATCGAGAAGCCAGATCCTGGAGGAATCGCATCACCTGGGTCTGATTTGATTCCTGGGTCTCAAGTCTGCGAACTATGCCCTGCAATGGATCATCCGCGGGAAGCGGGATGTCAGCCGGGTTCATGGCTGATCAAACTGTCAGGGTCACCTGTGGCCAGGTGACAGATGCACACCGTAGGGGGACAGGAGTGCACCGCGAGGTAGTGAACCCTATGGCTGGCTTCTGTGGGTAGGAAACTGGGTGGTTGTGGAAAGCGGGACCAGAGGAGCACAACCGGGATCCCAACGGAAGCGAGAGCCAAGATTCCCCAGGGCGCGGAGTCTAAGACCCAGCTGGTCTTCTCCAGGGCCTCTAGTGGTGAGGATGTTACGCTGCAGGCTGGGACCAGGTCGCGGCCCCTGGAGTTTCCTAGCTCACGCCCCGTAGGATAAGGGGAAGCAGCGGCACACGATAGAGAGAACCGAATAACAAGCCGAAGGTCAGGGGCCACAAGCAGACAAGGATAACGAAGAACGAGCCGAAGGTCAAGGGTCACGAGCAGACAGGGATGGTCGGGGACAAGCCAATAACGTAACAGAGAGACAGACGTAGCACACGGCAGGCAGGAACCCAAACACACAATGCCTAACAAACACGTTGATCAGCAAAGCAGGCTTGCAGTGCACAGGTTAATATAGTGTTCAGTGATAGGGCCTGGGGTGGAGTCAGGCTGGGAGGAGATTATAAAGGAAGCCAGGTGAAGGAGGTCTGGTCTCTAGATGAACACATGAGGAGGAAGGTAAGATGGCAGACAGACATTAATGCATATCCATGACACTTGGTCCATGAACTCCTCCTCACCCTGTTCTTAGACTCGTCCTGGTCCAAGACAAGAAGACCAACAGAAACACAAAGTCGGTGCACAACACGATCTCTACGATGAGAATGTATCCGCAACATGGCTAAAAAACGTCTGATCAGAACGAACTAAACAGAACGCACTGAAGTACAGCAAGGCCTATGAAGAACGACCTGAAAATCAGAAACAAGTGGACAAGAACGCACTGAAAAACAGATACGACCTGACTACTCGCTCTGAAAGACAAGATATGAACCCACAAGCACCTACTGAACCGCAGAAAACGAACTGAAAGCACAAAGTCTGAAAAGCACGAATCGTTTCTTCCCAAACTTTAACTAACACGCGGCAACACGAGATTAGCAAAAGCAGCCCAAGGGAGGACGCCATGAGAATGGAACTTCCCCTTTATACTGCCGTCGTACGTGTTGTACGTCACCGCGTTTTTAGACAGACGAGATTTTGGATTGACAGTGTGTATGCAAGGAAAGCTCCACAAGAATCTCGTCAAGCTTGACAAGAAAACCGTCGAGAAAAACAACGTTTTTTTTGCAACGAGAAACTCGGCCGTGTGAACGAGGCTTGACTTATATGTAGTTTACCATCATTTATATCTTTTACGCTACATTTCCCCCTATCACCAGCACCCCTCTATCTACACTCTTGAAAGATGCTTGCTTTTCAGTCTACAACGGGCTTCTCATCTGCAAACTCTCAATTTTGCTGCTCATGTGCTGGAACACCTCATTAATTCTTATGATAAGGCTGTCAATCACTGAGATATATAATGAAAAGCATCTCTATGGGTTGTGGTAAAGGGGTGGATCTTGGTGTATTGCAGAAGAGAGTAATTAAAAGGATGGCTATACAAATGTATGGTTTCCCTTTATTGTTATTAAGGTAAGTATAATCAACTTCAAGGGCACATACCTTTATTTATGTTTAGTATTGGAAATAGGGATGAGCTTCGAGTTCGAGATGAACCCATGTTCGACTTGAACATCGCCTGTTTGGTTGTTCGTCGAATTGCGAACATTATGGGCCGTTCACGTCAAATTCGAGTGGTGCGTCACGGCCCATAATTCACTGCGACATCGCAGTGCATTGCTGGCTGTTGAAGAACATTTGTTCGAAACGCGTAGGGCTTGGTACACTACCTCATACACTGCCCCTTTTAAAACGTTTTTATTGTTTGTGATCACTTTTATGTTGGTTGAATAAACCCTCATTGACCTGCACCATTGGAGCATTCCTTCCCTTCTTTTCTCCTTACATGGGTGGTTGGTCAAGTAATAGCTTCCTTTGGCCACTGGTTACTAATATTCACTGTGGTAAAGAGTCTCCTTGCTGAGTGGCAGTTCCAGTTCCATCAGAGGACCACCTGGATTGGTGTGAAACCCAGAGTCTGCTGTCAAGTCGGGGAGCCTACCGGACAGTCTACATTGGGGACCCATCTGATCCAGTTTCCAGACTAACTGATGAGGAGTGCCACTGGGATTTCGTATGCCTATTTGACCTGCCTAAACCACAGGTCTAATGTTCCGGTAAGAGTATTCTACCTCTCTTTTTCTACAAGAGTTATGTGATGACCCTTCAGTGCTACATGTTCTTTCTTCACAACACGAAAAATTTTCTATGGACACTGTATGGACTCATTATATTGATATTATTTATCACTTTGGTTTGATTGGAGGCCCAAATCATTGGGCTTCATTTCTTCACTTAGCGCTACATCTTCATTCCATGTTTATTAATTTTAGTCACATTTTATGTAGCAGCTTTATTTTTATTCACCATTTTAGATTAGCGCAGTATTTTCTTTCTTTATAAGCATGCACTATGACCCGCATGCTTTGGCCAATCATAGCGTGCAAGAAACGGAGAGCCATAATTGGCCAAAGCCAGGGTGGCTTTGGCCAATTATGTCTCAGGGGGTTTAGTACACACCCCACCCTATATAAGGCCGCCTCCGTGGCGGCCTTGTGTAGTGTGTTGGTTAATGAGAGAGCTTACAGAGAGAGAGAGACAGTGTCATTTATATTGAGTTAGATAGAGCAGACAGGCGAGTCAGTTAGCTGCAGTTACAGTGTGTAGAGGATATATATGCATCATAGGTGTTGTATATATATTTATACACTGTATTCAGTTTAGCTAGATCCGTTCCTGTTATTCTCTATACTGTGACAGGCAGGCAGGTGACTGTGCTAGCTGCAGTCAGTGTTTCACTTAGTGTACTGTGTGCTTTGCATAGCGTTCACCTAAAGCTTACCTGAATACAGTTAGTGACTGTAACGGCACCCCAAGTATGAAAGGGGTTAACGCCGTTTAGGATATTCCCTCTCTGGACACACATCTACTGCCGATCCTCCACAGTCAGGCGACCGCTTCCCATAGGATTAATCCTTCCAAACATACGAGACGAATGCTCTGTATCTTTCCAACTAGACTGACTCTTTATTGCAAAACACTACAACTTTTATACACACAGAGAGAAGCTTCTGATTTTCCTCTCATAATACACCTTTGACCACGACCAGACCCAATTTACATGAGCTAATTAACTACAGCTGATGATTCGGACACAGGACATTTAGGCTAGCCTTAATGTCTCCTACTAAGCACATTATTTGGACATCTCTTAAGAGACAATAGGTGAGTTCGTTAGCTAATCCCTTTTCAGTTTAAATGATTATGCATGACCCTTTGTGTTCCCCAGCCAGTCTGTCTGCTAGAGTACAATACCTATAATTACAGACTTAATTACAACAAGCCACACTAGACAGTAGAATGTAATCACCCCCCACCTCATCACAGCAATTAGGACTAGGGATGGACGAACATCTCCCGGGACGGTTCGCGAACGCGGGTAAATGTTCGCGAACCGCGGGTTCGCGGCGGGCCCCATTCATTTCAATGGGAGGCGAACATTAAAAACCTCCAGGTCATATTTGCAGCCACAAAATAATTACTAGCTGTGCACACATAGTCCCACAACATGGACAATGACATAACAGAAGTATTAAGCAAATTTGAGATCGACAACGACAAGCATTCTTTTTTTTATCTGAAATTTTTTGTCAATTCAGGAGCGCATGAAGGCCATGGAAGAGACACAAGGCCAGGCTATGAAGGGGGTGCATGAGATGATCCTGCTATTGGAAAAGTTGCCATAAATGTTTTTTTTTTATAAGTTGTATAAATCGTTTATACAGTTATAACGTTTATTTCGTTTTTTGTAATATTGCTCGGTTTTATTGTAATAGCTCGGCCTAAATCAGCCAGAACTGACAGCAGCCGGTAAATACATGTCAAATACATATAGGGTCCATTCACACGTCTGTAAAATGGGTCCGCATCCATTCCACAATTTAGCGGAATTGATTTTCAATTCCAGTCTGAAAAATTAGGCATTCACAGCCTGGATAAAGAAGCAAGTGTCGCCAGTACAGGCCCCAAAAATTAGCCAACAGGCATTCATCTGACAGCAAAGAACTTTGTATTCTGTGGCTGGAGGTACATTAGGCATTCACAGGATAAATACGTTTCGGGCACTACAGGCCCCAAAAATTAGGCATTCAACGGACATAAAAGGCCTTTTATGCCGCTGTATTTACCCAAGAAGACAAGGACCATGAATAATTGTTATAGGTGGTGGTGGATATTTGTGGCCTGTCATGAGGAATTTGAATGAAACATGGTCTACTGGTCACGTGTTGAATTCCTCAGAGATCCATGCCTCATTCATTTTTATAAATGTGAGGTAGTCAACACTGTCGTGAGCTAGGCGAGTGCGCTTATCGGTCACGATCCCCCCTGCTGCGCTGAACGTCCTTTCGGACAGGACACTGGACGAGGGGCAAGCCAACAGTTCCATTGCAAATTGTGCAAGCTCTGGCCAGAGGTCAAGCCTGCCCTCCCAGTAGTCCAGGGGTTCATCACTTCTCAGAGCGTCCACATCGGCTGTTAATCCGATGTAGTCAGACACCTGTCGGTCTAGGCATTCCCTGATGCTGGATCCGGATGAGACCTGTCGATGGGTCGGCTGAAAGAATGATCTCATATCAGAAGTGACCAAGACATCTTCAAACCGCCCTCTTCTTGCAGGCGCTGTTGGATTGGTATCCACAACTGTTCCTCTGGGAGTGGAAATTCCTCTGCCAGCGCACGCAAAAGCAGAATGCAGCATTTCTCGAAGCAAGGCCTGGAAGTGCTCCATTCTGACAGCCCTCTGTGATGGTGGTAACATTTCTGCCATTTTTTGTTTGTACCGGGGGTCCAAGTACGTTGCCACCCAGTACTGGTCCTTGCCCTTTATGCTTTTTATACGGGGGTCCCTCTTAAAACACTGGAGCATGAAGGCCCCCATTTGCACTAAACTGGAAGCAGTGTGGTGGCCTGGCTCCTGCTCGTCATCATGCAGGATAATGTCGTCCTCGATCTCCTCCCCCCATCCACGAACAACAACAGCAGGGATCCCAGAAAGGTTTAAAGCATGCTCTTCTTGCTCCTCCTCATCCGCCCCGGCACCATCCTCCTCTGACTCCTCTTCAGACTCCTGTTGTTGACTTGTCTCAGATAGAGTAGCCCCCCCCTGGGAATTCATCCAGCATTGCGACTTCCTCATCTTCCTGCTCCTGCTCCTCGATGGCTTGATCAATGACACGACGCAATACACACTCCATAAAGAAGGCATAAGGTACGATGTCACTAATGGCACCATGGCTGCGACTGACCAGTTTGGTGATCTCATCAAATGGCCGCAAAAGTCTGCATGCGTCGCGCATGAGCAGCCACTGACGCGGTGAAAAAAAAACAAGATCCCCAGAACCTGTTCTGGCGCAGAGTTCGTATAGGTAGTCGTTAACTGCACGTTTCTGCTGGAGCAGCCTATCAACCATATACAAGGTTGAGTTCCATCGCGTCGGGCAGTCACAAATAAGACGTCTGACCGGCAGATTGTGTCGCCGCTGAATGTCAGCAAGGCGAGCCATGGCCGTGTAAGATCTTCTGAAATGGGCCGAGATTTTCCTTGCCTGCCGCAAGACGTCCTGGACCCCAGGGTGTTTGACAACGAATCGCTGCACGACCAAGTTCAAGACGTGTGCCATGCATGGCACGTGTGTAATTTTGCCCTGTTTCAACGCGCTCAGCAGATTGGCACCGTTGTCGCACACCACTTTACCAACTGTCAAATTGAGCGGTGTTAGTCACTGATCTGCCTGTGAACGCAAAGCTGAAAGGAGTGCAGGGCCAGTGTGGCTCTTGGCTTCCAGGCACAACAGACGCAGCACAGCATGGCAACGTCTCACCTGGCATGTCGAATAGGTTCTGGGGATCTTGGGAGGCGCAGCGGAAGAGACGTAGCAGTGGAAGAGGAGGAGTCAGCCGAGGAGGAGAGGGAGGATGGAGTAGGAGGAGGAGGAGGAGAAGAGGCAGGCCTGCATGCAATCCGTGGCGGTAAAACCAAATCTACACGGGTGCCACGGGTTACATGCTTGACGGCCGTCAGAAGGTTCACCCAGTGGGCAGTAAAAGTAATATACCTTCCCTGCCCGTGTTTGCTAGACCACGTGTCTGTGGTCAGATGTATCTTGGCACCGACACTGTGTGCCAGAGATACATTCACTTGCCGCTGAACATGGCCATATAGCTCTGGGATGCCCTTCTGGGAGAAATATTTCCTTCCTGGGACCTTCCATTGTGGTGTTCCAATGGCCACAAATTTTCGAAAGGCCTCCGAGTCCACCAGTTTATATGACAGTAGTTGGCGGGCTAGGAGTTCTGACAAGCCAGCGGTCAACCGTTGGGCAAGAGGGTTATCCGGCGTCATCATTCTTTTACGCTCGAACATTTGTCCCACGGAAGCCTGCCTTTTTCCAGATAAACTTGGGGACGGGATGATGGAAGGTGGAGTGGAGGACAACTGTGAAAAGAGAGGAGAAGTAGTAGAAGAGGCTGCACGGTGAGAGCCTGGAGTTTGGCTTTGTGGGTTCTGACGGCGTTGCTCCCACTGGGCTCAGTGATGGGAGTTCATGTGCCTTCTTAAGGCGGTCGTCCCTAGGTGAGTGTTGGGCTTACCGCGACTTATGCGTTGACTGCAAAGGCTGCAGATGGCAACACTATTGTCAGCAGCGGACACGTTAAAAAAAGCCCACACTGCGGAGCCATGTGCCGGCGTCCTGGGAGCGCCAGATGTGACCGTACATGGTTGATGGCTCGCTCTGAGTCCTGATACATTAGCAGTCTTGTTTGTCACTCCTGTGCAATGTAAGTTCCGCCTGCCTCTCCTCCCTATCTGCTGGTCCATCTCTCCCTCTGAACTCCCCTCCTGGTCCTCTCTTGTGGGCACCCACGTGACGTCCATAGACACATCATCATCTACGTCACCTTCCCCACCAACTACCATTAGAGATCTCGGAGTAGGCAGCAACAGCGGGGACCAACATCCTTGGGCTGATCTGGGTACTGTCGTCAGACTGCTGAGTGGCGGTTGTTGCTACCTCCTCTTCCTGATCCAATGTCAAGAATGCCTGCGCATCAGAGAAGTCTTGTGATGGATCGGAAAATAATTCCTGTGACTCAAGCGGAGGGTATATGGTGGCGGTGGTGTTGGTGGTAGTGTCTTTGGGGGTGCACACAGCAGAGAGTGAAGAGGGTGCAGATAGAGAGGATGAGGAGGGTGCAGAAGAGTAAGGCTGAGTGAGCCACTCAACCAAGTCTGGTGCGTCCTTTGACGTAATCGAACGCACCTTCTGCAACTTCCCACTTTGGCTCCGGCCTGGTGCTCCTGCCCTACCACCCCTGCGGAAGGGCCTGCCTCTTCCTCTGCCTGTCATCTTTTTAAATGACCCTGTGACAAAAGGCTGTAGAGAAGGGCAGTATATGTGGAAGAAGGTATATAACACCCCGCTTCAAACTGTCGTTTTCGGGGGCCACTGGTCTATCACAGCAGTTATAATACTTTTTTCTAATTGCGTTTGTCACTCTTTGTAGTATCGCTGCAGAACCTCTCAGCAGTCACAATGCTGCACAGTAGAAATGCACTATACTATTCTTCCTATATGTGAAAGTTTTTTATGCGTGTATTAGACCCCTATATACTGCACACCAAATAGTACACCTATACCAGTCCTTAAAATGAACTTTTGTGGAGCTTTATTGGTTAGCAATTTTAGTCGCTAGTCTGTGCCTGCGACACACAACGGCAATTTCTACCTAAACCGAGAAAAAAGCTGCAGCAGAACCGCTCAGAAGCTGCACAGTAGAAATGCACTATATATTATATAGTATAGTATATATTATATAGTATGTTTGAAAGTTTTTTATGCGTGTATTAGACCCCTATATACTGCACACCAAATAGTACACCTATACCAGTCCTTAAAATGAACTTTTGTGGAGCTTTATTGGTTAGCGATTTTAGTCGCTAGTCTGTGCCTGCGACACACAGCGGCAACTTCTACCTAAACCGAGAAAAGAGCTGCAGCAGAACTGCTCAGAAGCTGCACAGTAGAAATGCACTATACTATTCTTCCTAGAGTATTTTATGCGTGTAGTACACCCCTATTTACTGCAAACAAAATAGTACACCTATACCAGTCCGTAAAAAGGACTTTTGTGGACAGTACACCTATACCAGTCCTTAGAAGGACTTTTGTTTTAGTAGAGTCTGTCCCTGCTAGTACACACACAGCAACCTTCCTACACTGACTAAAGACAGCTGCAGAACCGCTCAGCACTGCAGTCCCAATGCTGCACAATTGAAATTAACTAAAAGTGTATTACACCCCTATACACTGCACACAAAACAATTGTACACCTATACCAGTCCTTAAAAGGACTTTTGTGGCCCTAATAGCTAGGATTACAGTCTGTCCCTGCTCCACATAGCAACCTGTCCCTACGCTGACAAATAACAGAATGTAAAATGGCAGCCAGATCAGGTCTATTTATAAGGTAGGGGGTATGTCCATCTGCTGAAATGTCTCATTGGCTGTCCTGTACCACATGATGGATGTGTCATAGGTCAAAGTTCCACAATGTAAAAGATTCAGAATATGGTGGCTGCGAACCGGCCGCGAATAGCGCCATATGTCCGCCGGTTTCGCGAACCGCAAGGCCATCTCTAATTAGGACACAACAGCCCACGCACAATATACACCCAATATATACCATGGATATACAGCATTGAATATGACTATCACAGATCATGGTGGGGTTCTCATTCCCCCTGTGCCCCAAGTGACCCCTGTCACAGTGACTAATAGTGGTGTTCTCATAATAAAACCACAGGCAGAGAGCTGCAAGTATTTTCAGTTAGTGTACTGTGTCCTCTGCACAGTTTTTACCTAAAACTAACTGAAGAAAATTGCTGCTTTTCTCATACTAATACCACAGCAGGCAGTTGATTCTGATAGCTGCATTATAATATTATATATATATATATACATACATACATACATACATACATATACACATACACATACACATACACATACACACACACATCCCACCTTTGTGCAGCTACATCTCACTGCAGGCCATTAGTATGTCTGGAAGGCAAACAAGGAGAGACAGACAGTCACGAGGCATTAAAAGAGGGCAAGCAGGCTCTGTGTCTAGAGGCAACAGTGCTGGTCATGGACAAGGTGCATCCTCATCAGCATGTGGCCGTGGGACACGCTTGTCCTTCTTGTCGGCAGCTGGCCATGTTGAGCCGCAACATGCCCAAGACTTGGTAGAGTGGATGACCAAGCCGTCCTCATCCTCCTCATCCTCTCTCACCCAGGCTCAGGGTACTTTGTCTGGCAAAGCAGCTGCCAAAGCGGCCTCTTCCCTCGGCTCAATGGCATCAGTCACTCCTTCTCTAGCCCCACCATGTCCTCCTGAGGTGTCCCCAAAACTGTTTGACCACAGTGTTGGGTATATGCTCCAGGAGGATGCCCAGCGTTTTGAAGGCTCCGATGATGGAACCCAGCTAGAGGAAGGCAGTAACGTGAGCCCAGAAAGAGGGGGTGCCCAACAAGGACAACTATCTGGCATTCATGTTCCCCCAGCTGCTGCATTCTGCCAGATTTGCTCCAGTGATGAGGAGGGAGGGGATGATGAGGTCACTGACTCCACGTGGGTGCCTGATAGGAGAAAGGAGGAGGAGGCACATCTCCAATGAGGCAGGATGCCCTCCAGGGGCCAGCTTAAGGGCAGCACACCGACTGCATCACACCGCAGAGCTCCGCATGTGCAGGGCGCTGCTGTCTCTGCGCGTTATTCCAAAAGTTCTTTGGTGTGGACCTTTTTTCAGACGTGTGCAGCAGATCGCACCATTGTCATTTGCAACATATGTCTCAGGCGTATCTCGCGTGGCCAAAACATCAGCCGCTTAGGCACCACGTGCTTGACCAGACATATGTCGACCTGCCATGCAGTTTGTTGGCAAGCCTACCTAAAAGACCCACACCAAAGAACAAAGCGGACCTCTCCTTGCTCCTCATCAGCTGGGATCTCCAACCCAACTATACCTTCAGTCCTCTCTGAAACCTGCACTGAGAGGAATGAAGGTATAGAATTAGATGTGTCACAGCCAAGTACTTGCGGGCAATCTGCTATTGGTACACCGACGTCAGATTGTACCAGGCAAATTTCCCTGCCCCAGCTGCTGCACCACCAAAATAAGTTCACTCCCAGCCATCCACATGCCCAGCGGTTGAATGCTAGCTTAGCTAAATTGCTACCACTTCAACTGCTGCCTTCTCAGTTGGTAGACTCTGCCCCCTTCCATGAGTTTGGGGAATGTGCGGTTCCTCAGTGGCAGGTTCCCAAACGCCATTTTTTCTCACGGAAGGCGATTCCGGCTCTCTAACGGCACGTGGAAGGCAATGTCTTGGCCTTGCTGGACAGGGCGGTCAGCGGTAAGGTGCATATTACCACTGACTCATGGTCCAGCAGGCATGGACAAGGACGTTACCTATCTTTCACGGCGCATTAGGTGACTCTGCTGGCAGCTGGGAAGGATGCAGGACAAGGTGCAGTAGTGTTGGAGGTTGTTCCGCCACCACGCCTCCAAAATGTTACTACTGGTGATTCTGAAACACCTCTCTCCTCCACCCTCTCCTCTTCTTATTCCTCCATGGCCTCTACCTGTGCTTTGTCTTTGGAATCAGCGGTGCTCCATAAGCGTTCAATGGGCTATGCAAGTACGCAGGCAAAAAAAAAAAGATGCCATGCGGTGCTTGAGCTGGTGTGCTTGGGGGACAGGAGCCACACTGGGGCAGAGATTCTGTCAGCTCTGCAGGGGCAGGCTCAGAGGTGGTTGACGCCACGCCAGCTTAAGCCAGGAAAGGTGGTTTGCGACAATGGCACCAACCTCCTCTCCACCCTCCGACAGGGACAACTGACCCATGTGCCCTGTTTGGCTCACATCCTTAACTTGGTGGTGCAGCGGTACTTGAGAAGGTACCCGGGCTTACAGGAGGTCCTGAAGCAGGCCAGGAAACTCTGTGGGCATTTCCGCCGGTCATATAATGCCAGTGCTCGGCTGGCTGACCTGCAAAAGGAATACAACCTGCCCAAGAACCGCCTAATCTGTGACATGCCCACCAGGTGGAACTCTACGTTGGCCATGCTGCAGCGGCTGCACACGCAGCAGAGGGCCATCAATGAGTATCTGTTGCAATATGGCACCAGGACAGGGTCAGGGGAGCTTGGATTTTTTTTACCCTCGCCAGTGGGCCATAATCAGGGATGCATGCACTGTCCTGGCACCATTTGAGGAGGCCACGAGGATGGTGAGCAGTGACAGTGCATGCATCAGTGACACTGTCCCTCTTGTCCACCTGTTGGAGCACACGATACGTGGAATAATGGACAGGGCACTTGAGGCCGAACAGAGGCAGGAAGAGGAGGACTTCGTTACCTCTCAAGGCCCCCTTTATCCAGACAGTGTTCCTGCTGGCCCACCTATCACACAGGAAGGAGGAGGAGGAGGAGTGTGTCAGCATGGAGGTGGAGCTTAGCACTCAGCATCAGCAGCAGTCTTCAAGGAATCAATTACAGTCGAAAGACACCCATGGACTTGTACGTGGCTAGGAGGAGGTGGCTGTGGATCATGTCGTCCTGAGTAGTGATGAGCCGAACACCCCCGGGTTCGGTTCGCACCAGAACCCGCGAACGGACCGAAAGTTCGTACGAACATTAGAACCCTATTAAATACAATGGATGCGAACGTTCGAATTCTAAAGTGCTAATTATAACAACTATTATGCATGTTATTGTCCTAAAAAGGGTTTGGGAACCCGGGTTCTGCACCAGGGGACATGTATCAATGCAAAAAGAAGTTTTAAAAACGGTCGTTTTTCGGGAGCAGTCATTTTAATGATGCATAAAGTGAAAAAAAAAAAAGTCAAATATTCCTTTAAATATCGTACCTGGGGGGTGTCTAAAGTATGCCTGTGAAGTGCCACATGTTTCCCGTGTTTAGAACTGTCCCTGCACAAAATGACACTTCTAAAGGAAAAAAAAGCCATTTAAAACTTCTTGCGGCTTTAATGTAATGTCTGGTCCCGGTAATATGGATGAAAATCTTTAAGAAAAATGGCATAGCTACCCCATGACCCCCCCCCCCCCTACCCCAGCCCATTACCAGCCCCTTTGGGTCTTGTATGGATATTAAGGGGAACCCCACACATAAAATAAAAAAGGCCCTATATACTCTGAACAGCCGTATACAGGCGGTGCATACAAGACAGGGACTGTAGGTTTGTTCTTATGTAGAATGTGTTTGTAATTTTGAACAGGTACATTGTTGAACTGTAGCTCCAGCCCAAAAATCTATTTTTAAACTTTTTGGGAAACATAGGTAAGGGTTATCACCCCTGTAACATTTGTTTTGCTGTCTGTGCCCCTGTTCAGAACATTTCACCTCACTTTCCGTCCCAATGACAACTGTTTTTGAAATGTGGTGTTTTTCTTGAAACAAGGATTGCTGATAAAGCATCAGTACAGAGGAGACACCTTTCTCCCATATTTATTCTTACAGGAGAGAATTTTCCTTCCTAGGGGTAGATTTCCTCTCACTTCCTGTTGTCTTCTTTCGTTTGCAAGTAGGAGTCATTTGTAAGTTGGATGTTTGAAAGTAGGGACCTGCCGTATATACTCTGCAGAAATAGGCCCCTTAGTTGTTGGTGTTGGCACAACACTGTAAGCACTCACAGTTACTCTTGGTTGGTGCTGGAACGCCCTGCTGTCAACTATTATATCAGGAATTTTAATTACATATAATTGTTGAACAGTGGTAGTAAAAATTGGGGCTTTGATGGTGGTGCTGGTGCCACAACACTGTAAGCCCTGACAGTTACTCTTGGTGGGTGCAGCAATGGGCCCTGCTGTGAATTATTAGATCAAGAATTGTAATTGCATGCCCCTGTTGAACAGGGGCTGAAAAATTGGGCTTTTCGTGGTGGTGGTGGTGGTGGTGGTGTTGCCACAACACTGTAAGCCCTCAGAGTTACTCTTGGTGGGTGCAGGAATGGGCCCTGCTGTGAATTATTAGATCAAGAATTGTAATTACATGCCCCTTTTGAACAGTGGCTGAAAAATTGGGCCTTTCGTGGTGGTGGTGGTGGTGGCGTTGCCACAACACTGTAAGCCCTCAGACTTACTCTTGGTGGGTGCAGGAATGGGCCCTGCTGTGAATTATTACATCAAGAATTGTAATTACATGCCCCTGTTGAACAGGGGCTGAAAAATTGGGCCTTAGGCACTGGTGGCACAACACTACAACCCCTCACAGATACTGTACTTGGAGCACAGCAATGAGCCCTGTTGCAAAGTATTGCTTCAAAAATTGTAATGACACGCCCCTGTTAAACAGGGGCTGAAAAATTGGGCCTTAGGCACTGGTGGCACAACACTACAACCCCTCACAGATACTGTACTTGGAGCACAGCAATGAGCCCTATGGCAAATTATTGCTAAAAAAATTGTAAGTACACGCCCCTGTAAAACAGGGGCTGAAAAATTGGGCCTTAGCCACTGGTGGCGGCACCCATAAACAAAAATGATCTTCCAAGCTATCATCATCATCAATCGTATCATTGAGGACTCGGAGGAGGAGGATAGCCAGTCAACATAACAGCACAGGCACTCAGCATCAGCATCAGTCTTGAAGGGACGTGACATGTTAAAATCAATTAGTCTGTTATATCAGCATCAGGTGTGTGGTAGCTGGTGGTGATCCAAGACTGGTTCATCTTGATGAAAGTCAGTCGATCAACCGAGTCGGTGGACAGGCGCACCCTGTGATCCGTGACAAATCCTCCAGCAGCACTGAATGTGCGTTCCGAAAGAACGCTGGATGCAGGACAGGCCAGTAGCTCAATTGCATACTGTGCAAGCTCTGGCCAGTGATCCATCCTCAAGACCCAGTAAGCCAGAGGATTTTCGGTGGGGAAGGTGTCCAAGTCTGACCTTGCCCCTAGATATTCCTGCACCATGTTTATCAGACGCTGGCGATGGTTGCTGGAACCAATCATACTTTGGGGCTGCGGACTAAAGAATTGTCTGAACGCATCGGTCAGACGGCCACCTTCCCCACCGCTCCTTCTTTGACTGGCCGAAACCTCAGCAACTCGTTGTCCTGGACCAGGAGTTTGTAACCTCCCAGTCTCTGGGAACGCGTTGCACAGACCTTTCTGCAAGGCCTCCCGGAGTTGTCTCATCCTCTGCTCCCTCTGCGACGGTAACATAAGGTCCGCAACCTTACCCTTGTACCGTGGATCAAGGAGAGTGGCCAGCCAGTAATGGTCCCTCTCCTTGATCCGAAGAATACGAGGATCCTTCCGCAGACTTTGCAGGATCAGGGAGGCCATGCAGCGTAGGTTTGCTGAGGCATTCGCTCCGGAGTCCTCTGGGTCACTAAGGACGACATGATCCGCAGTTACCTCCTCCCAGCCACGTACAAGTCCACTGGTTTCTTGGGACTGTAAATCATCCCTAAAAGACTGCTGCTGATGATGCTGAGTGCCAGCCTCCACCTCCATGCTGACACAATCCTCCTCCTCCTCCTCTTCCTCTTCCTGTGCGATGGGTGGGACAGAAGGAACACTGTCTGGGTAAAGGGGGCCTTGAGAGGCAAGGAAGTCCTCCTCTTCCTGCCTCTGTTCTGCCTCAAGTGCCCTGTCCATTATTCCACGCAGCGTGTGCTCCAACAGGTGGACAAGAGGTACAGTGTCACTGATGCATGCACTGTCACTGCTCACCATCCTCGTGGCCTCCTCAAATGGTGCCAGGACAGTGCATGCATCCCTGATCATGCCCCACTGGCGTGGAGAAAAAAAAACAAGCTCCCCTGACCCTGTCCTGGTGCCGTAGTCGCACAGGTACTCATTGATGGCCCTCTGCTGCGTGTGCAGCCGCTGCAGCATGGCCAACGTTGAGTTCCACCTGGTGGGCATGTCACATATAAGGCGGTTCTTGGGCAGGTTCAACTCCTTTTGCAGCTCAGCCAGGCGAGCACTGGCATTATAAGATCTGCGGAAATGCACACAGACTTTCCTGGCCTGCCTCAGGACATCCTGTAAGCCCGGGTACCTGCCCAAGAACCGCTGCACCACCAGGTTAAGGACGTGAGCCACACAGGGCACATGGGTCAGTTGTCCCTGTCGGAGGGCGGAGAGGAGGTTGGTGCCATTGTCGCAAACCACCATTCCTGGCTTAAGCTGGCGTGGCGTCAACCACCTCTCGGCCTGGCCCTGCAGAGCAGACAGGACCTCTGCCCCAGTGTGGCTTCTGTCCCCCAAACACACCAGCGCAAGCACGGCATGGCATCTTTTTGCCTGCGTACTTGCGTAGCCCCGTGAACGGCTACGGAGCACCGCTGGTTCATAGGACAAACCACCGGAAGAGGCCATGGAGGAAGAAGAAGAGGAGGGGGTGGAGGAGAGAGGTGTGTCACAACCAGTAGTAGCATTTTGGAGGCGTGGCGGTGGGACAACCTCCAACACTACTGCACCTTGTCCTGCATCCTTCCCAGCTGCCAAAAGAGTGACCCAATGGGCCGTGAAAGAAAGGTAACGTCCCTGTCCATGCCTGCTGGACCATGAGTCAGCGGTAATATGCACCTTACCGCTGACCGCCCTGTCCAGCGAGGCCAAGACATTGCCTTCCACATGCCGGTAGAGAGCCGGAATAGCCTTCCGTGAGAAAAAGTGGCGTTTGGGAACCTGCCACTGAGGAACCGCACATTGCACAAACTCACGGAAGGGGGCCGAGTCTACCAACTGAAAAGGCAGCAGTTGAAGCGCTAGCAATTTAGCCAAGCTAGCATTCAACCGCTGGGCATGTGGATGGCTGGGAGTGAACTTCTTTCGACGGTCCAGCAGCTGGGGCAGGGAAATTTGCCTGCTAGAATCGGACGTCGGTGTACTGCTAGCAGAGTGGCCGCAAGTACTTGGCTGTGACACACCTAATTCTACACCTTCATTCCTCTCAGTGCATGTTTCAGAGAGGACTGAAGTTATAGTGGGGTTGGAGATCCCAGCTGATGCGGTGCAAGGAGAGGTCCGCTTTGTTCTTTGGTGTGGGTCTTTGAGGTAGGCTTGCCAACGAGCTGCATGGCAGGTCAACATATGTCTGGTCAGGCATGTGGTACCCAAGCGGCTGATGTTTTGGCCACGCGATATACGCTTGAGACATATGTTGCAAACAGCAGCTGTGCGATCTGATGCACTAGCCTCAAAAAAGGCCCACACCAAGGAACTTTTTGAATGACGGGCAGAGGCAGCGCCCTGCACAGGCGGAGCTCTGCGGTGTGATTCCGTCGGTGTACTGCCCTTACGCTGGCCACCAAAGGGCATCCTGTCTCGTTGGAGATGTGCCTCCTCCTCATCCTCCTCCTCCTCCTCTCTCCTATTAGGCACCCACGTGGAGTCAGTGACCTCATCATCCCCTCCCTCCTCATCACTGGAGCCAATCTGGCAGTATGCTGCAGCTGCTGGAACATGACTGCCAGATTGGTGTCCTTCTTGAGCATCCCCTCTGTCTGCTCTCACCCTACTGCCTTCCTGTAGCTGGGTTTCATCATCAGACCCTTCGAAACGCTGGGCATCCTCCTGGAGCATGTACCCAACACTGTGCTCAAACAGTTCGGGGGACTCCTCAGGAGGAGGACATGGTGGGTCTAGGGAAGGAGTGACTGATGATGAGTCTGACATTGATACCAGGGAAGAGGACGCTTTGGCAGCTGCTTTGCCAGTACCCTGAGCCTGGGTGAGAGAGGATGAGGAGGAGGAGGAGGGCTTGGTCATCCACTCTACCAAGTCTTCGGCATGATGTGGCTCAACATGTCCAGCTGCGGAAAAGAAGGACAAGCGTGTCCCATGGCCATGTGCTGATGACAATGCACCGCGTCCACGACCAGCACTGTTGCCCCCAGACACAGAGCCTGCTTGCCCTCTTTTATTGCCTCCTGACTGTCTGCCTCTCCTTGTTTGCCTTCCAGACATTCTAATAGATGGCCTGCAGGGAGATGGGAAAAAAGCAATAAGGGCTACCTTCAGGTGTCCTTCTCTGTCCCTTGAAACAAGGACTTGCACAGTGAAAGAAACTGACACTCTCCCTACCTACAGTTTTCTGTCCCTAGAAAAAATGTTTTTTTTAAGCACAATATAGCACAAGGAGAATTCACTCACTGTCCTTCCAGGTCCCTAGAAACAAGGACTTGCACAGTGAAAGAAACTGACACTCTCCCTACCTACAGTTTTCTGTCCCTAGAAAAAATGTTTTTTTTTAAGCACAATATAGCACAAGGAGAATTCACTCACTGTCCTTCCAGGTCCCTGGAAACAAGGACTTGCACAGTGAAAGAAACTGACACTCTCCCTACCTACAGTTTTCTGTCCCTAGAAAAAATGTTTTTTTTAAGCACACTATAGCACAAGGAGAATTCACTCACTGTCCTTCCAGGTCCCTGGAAACAAGGACTTGCACAGTGAAAGAAACTGACACTCTCCCTACCTAGAGTTTTCTGTCCCTAGAAAAAATGTTTTTTTTAAGCACACTATAGCACAAGGAGCATTCACTCACTGTCCTTCCAGGTCCCTGGAAACAAGGACTTGCACAGTGAAAGAAACTGACACTCTCCCTACCTACAGTTTTCTGTCCCTAGAAAAAATGTTTTTTTTAAGCACAATATAGCACAAGGAGAATTCACTCACTGTCCTTCCAGGTCCCTGGAAACAAGGACTTGCACAGTGAAAGAAACTGACACTCTCCCTACCTACAGTTTTCTGTCCCTAGAAAAAATGTT
This sequence comes from Rana muscosa, assembly GCA_029206835.1. NCBI lineage: Eukaryota > Metazoa > Chordata > Amphibia > Anura > Ranidae > Rana > Rana muscosa. The sequence goes on from CM055127.1 coordinate 78,308,594, forward strand.
TTTTTAAGCACAATATAGCACAAGGAGAATTCACTCACTGTCCTTCCAGGTCCCTAGAAACAAGGACTTGCACAGTGAAAGAAACTGACACTCTCCCTACCTACAGTTTTCTGTCCCTAGAAAAAATGTTTTTTTTAAGCACAATATAGCACAAGGAGAATTCACTCACTGTCCTTCCAGGTCCCTAGAAACAAGGACTTGCACAGTGAAATAAACTGACACTCTCCCTACCTACAGTTTTCTGTCCCTAGAAAAAATGTTTTTTTTAAGCACAATATAGCACAAGGAGAATTCACTCACTGTCCTTCCAGGTCCCTGGAAACAAGGACTTGCACAGTGAAAGAAACTGACACTCTCCCTACCTACAGTTTTCTGTCCCTAGAAAAAATGTTTTTTTTAAGCACACTATAGCACAAGCACAAAACACACTGACACTCTCCCTACCTATCCTTCTCTTTCCCTAAACTAAAGGAATCCAGGTTAAGCAAGAAAGAAATAAAAGTCACTGTCCCTGCCTATGCTGCTCTATCCCTGCTCCGGAACACACTACACTAGGCCGCCGTGCTGGCGGCCTTTTATAGTGTGGGGCGTGTACTAAACACCCTCAGCAATAATTGGCCACAGGCATCCTGCCTGTGGCCAATCATTGCTCTCCTCGCTGCCGGCGCTGTGATTGGCCAAGCATGCGGGGTCACAGTGCATGCTTGGCCAATCACAGCGCCTGGATGACACTGCGATGGCGTAGTGCATTGTGGGCCGTTCGCGTCACTCGAATTTGGCGCGAACGGCCCAAATCGTTCGATCTTCGTCGAACGATCGAACAGCCGATGTTCGAGTCGAACGTATGTTCGACTCGAACACGAAGCTCATCCCTAGTCCTGAGTGACCCAGAGGACTCCGGACCAAATGCCTCAGCAAACCTACGCTGCATGGCCTCCCTGATCCTGCAAAGCCTGCGGAGGGATCCTAGTATTCGTGCGATCCAGGAGAGGGATCATTACTGTCTGGAAACCCTCCTTGATCCACGTTACAAGGGTAAGGTTGCGGACCTTATCTTGCCGTCGCAGAGGGAGCAGAGGATGAAGCATCTTTGGGAGGCCTTGCAGAAAGGTCTGTGCAATGTGTTCCCAGAGACTGGGAGGTTACAAATTCCTGGTCCTGGACAACGTGTTGCTGAGGATTCGGTCAGTCAAAGAAGGAGCGGTGGAGAAGGTGGCCGTCTGACCGATGCGTTCAGACAATTTTTTAGTTCACAGCCCCAAGGTATGATCGGTTCCAGCAACCATCGCCAGAGTCTGGTTTACATGGTGCAGGAATACCTAGATCAGACTTGGACACCTTTCCCACCGAAAATCCTCTGGGTTACTGGGTCTTGAGGATGGATCACTGGCCAGAGCTTTCACAGTATGCAATTGAGCTACTGGCCTGTCCTGCATACAGCATTCTTTCAGAATGCACATTCAGTGCTGCTGGAGGCTTTGTAACCGATCAAAGGATGCACCTGTCCATCGACTCAGTTGATCGACTGACCTTCATAAAAATGAATCACCTTGGATCACCACCAGCTACCAAGCACCTGATGCTGATGTACCTGAATAATTTTTTTGGAAATGTCAGATCCCTTCAAGACTGCCTATGCTGATGCTGAGTGACTATCATGTTGTTATGCTGAGTGACTATCCTCTTCCTCCTCAATGATCATGCTGATAGCTTTTAAGAACATTTTTGGTTCTGGGCACCGCCACCACTTTGCAGCAGGGCTCATTGCTGAGCTCCAAGTACAGTATCTGAGGGGTTGCAGTGTTTTGGCACCAGTGCCTAAGGCCCAATTTTTCTGCCCCTGTTTAACAGGGGCATGTAATTACAATTCTTGATCTAATATTTCACAACTGGGCCAATTCCTGTGCCCACCAAGAGTAACTGTGAGGACTTACAGTGTTGTGGCACCAGCACCACCACCAAAGGCCCAATTTTTCCTACCACTGTTCAACAATGGCATGCAATTACAATTCTTGATATAAGAGTTTACAGCAGGGCGTTCCAGCGCCCACCAAGAGTAACTGTGAGGGCTTACAGTGTTATGGCAACACCAACACCTAAAGGGACAAATTTCTGCAGAGTATATACGGCAGGCTCCTACTTTCAAACATCCAACTTACAAACGACTCCTAATTGCAAACGGAAGGAGACAACAGGAAGTGAGAGGAAATCTACCCCTTGGAAGGGTAATTCTCTCCCGTAAGAGTTAATATGGGAAAAAAGTGTCTCCTCTCCACTGATGCTTTATCACCAATCAAAAAACATTTGTCATTGGGACGGAAAGTGAGGTGAAATGTTCTGAACAGGTGCACATTGCACAGACAGCAAAACAAATGTTACAAGGGTGATAACCCTTCCCTATGTTTTACAAAAGCTTAAAAATAGATTTTTGGGCTGTAGCTACACTTAAAAAATGTACCTGTTCCAAATTACAAACAGATTCTACTTAAGAACAAAATTACAGTCCCTGTCTTGTTTGCACCGCCTGTATACTGCTATTCAGAGTATATAGGGCCTTTTTTAAATTTGGGTGCGGGGTTCCCCTTAATATCCATACAACACCCAAAGGGGCTGGTAGTGGGCTGGGAGGGCCCTTACCATGCCATTTTTCTCAATTATTTTCATCCATATTGCCGGGGCCAGACATCACATTAAAGCCGCAAGCAGTTTTAAATTACCTTTTTTCCTTTAGAAATGTCATTTTGTGCAGGGACAGTTCTAAACGCGGGAAACACGTGCCACTTCACAGGCATACTTTAGACACGATATTTAAATGAATATTTCACTTTTATTTTCACTTTAAGCATCATTAAAATCACTGCTCCCGAAAAATCGGCCGTTTTTAAAACCTTTTTTTGCATTGATAAATGTCCCCTGGGGCAGGACCCGGGTCCCCAAACCCTTTTTAGGACAATAACTTGCATATTAGCCTTGATAATTAGCACTTTTGATTTTGAACGTTCGAGTCCATTGTATTTAATAGGGTTCTAAAGTTTGCGCAAACTTTCGGTCCGTTCGCAGGTTCTGGTGCGAACCAAACCGGGGGTGTTCGGCTCATCCCTAATTGGGAAGCATATTTGCTTAATAAATAAGTGATTTAAAATCTGTTAATGTCTGAATCTATTTTAGCGAGTGTTGATATTTATTGAGGGTAATTATAATTTTACACCTGGTATTGAATCCTTGATTAAAACATAATACATTCATAAATGAACATTCTCCAAAAGTTGCCGTCATGTGTCTTTACTGGTCAATAAAGTCTACCTTTATAAAGTAAGAAATCACAAAAGGGGTTAAAGCGGAGTTCCAGCCTTTTTTATGTTTATTAAAAGTCAGCAGCTACAAAAAGTGTAGCTGCTGGCTTTTAATAAACAGACACTTACCTGTTCTACTGTCCAACAACGCAGCCACCCAGGGCTTTGCTATTCTCCCCCCCCCCTCTCCGCTGGCGCCTCCATTCTAACTGTGGGCACCCGGCCATAACAGCTTTCGGCTTCATGGCCGGGCACTCACTGCGCATGCGCGAGCGGCGCTGCGCTCCCTGAGTGGACAGGCGATCGCCTGGAACCTGTCACATGTCCCAGGTGATCGCCTACAGGGAGGGGCCGTCTTAGGCGATATGATGAGTCGCCTAAGCGGTCCCTGGGCGGAAGGAGGAAGTCCCACTCCTACTGAAGCCTCCTCTTCCCCCCAAACAAAATTACATGCCAAATGTGGCATGTAAGGGGGTGAAGAGTGGTTTAAGCAGAAGTTCAACTTTTGGGTGGAACTCCGCTTTAAGTGTTTTTCACGTCTGCTAGCACTCGATGCTGATTATGCATATCTGGAGTTATGCAAAGTACATAAAAATAGTGTTGGGCAAACCTTCTGGAAAATGTATTTATTCTAAAATGCCTCCATTTTTTCCTAATTAAAATCCATGAAATCATAGACATATGTATTTAATATCTGGTAACAAATCTTCGCTATACCAAAAATACAAAGGCTCAGAGTTATGGAACACCAACTTGACCTATCTTTTTTCTTTTCTTTTTAAAAAGGGGTCTATAAAGTGCTGTCATCCTAAAATGTTTATTCTACATGTAAAATTCTACTTTAATCACTTCAATACAGGGCATTTTCACCCCCTTCCTTCCCAGACCAATTTTTAGTTTTCAGCGCTGCCGCAATTTGAATGACAATTGCGCGGTCATGCAACACTGTACCCAAATTACATTTTTTGTGTTTTTTTCCCCCACAAATAGAGCTTGCTTTTGGTGGTATATGATCACCTCTGTGGTTTTTATTTGTTGCGCTATAAACAAAAGAAGAGCGACAATTTTGAAAAAAAAAAAAAAAAAAAAACACAATATTTTTTACTTTTTGCTATAATAAATATCACAATTTTAAAAATAAATTAAAAAATTCCTCAGTTTAGGCCGATACATATTCTTCTACATATATTTGGTAAAAAAAAAAAAATTGCAATAAGCGTATATTGATTGGTTTGTGCAAAAGTTATAGCGACTACAAAATAGGGGATATAATTATGGCATTTTTTATTTTTTTATTTTTTTACTAGTAATGGCGGTGATCTGCGATTTTTATTGTGACTGCGACATTGCGGCGGACACATCGGACACTTTTGACACATTTTTGGGACTATTCGCATTTATACAGCGATCAGTGCTATAAAAATGCATTGATTATTGTATATTGTGACTGGCAGGGAAGGGGGTTAACACTAGGGGGCGATCAAGGGGTTAAATGTGTATACTAGGGAGTGATTCTAACTGTAGGGGGCGGGGACTCACAAGGGGAGTAGACAGATCTGTGTTCCTCTGTTCTGGGAACACACATCGGTCTCCTCACCTCTGACAACCACGGTTCTGCTGTATTCACGGACAAACCCGGGTGCCCGGAAGACATTGCACCGGGTCCCGAGCGACACGGCGGGCGTGCGCACCCCTAGATGGCCGGGAAGCCCAGGACGTCATATGATGTCCACCCAGGATGGGAGATCCCTCCTGCGGACGTCATTTGACTATAGCCCGGTATTGAAGTGGTTAAATTAACATTATTAAATGTATGGATTTATTTAACATCATTTCTCATTTCTTATGTACATATTACATATACAGTATCTAATATATATCTATATTAATAGGACATATAAAATGTCATTAGAAATGGATCCCAGACTATGTATCCTGGGACTAGGGGAAGCAACAAGCAGAGCAGCCAATATAACAAAAGCAGTGCTCAGGTGCCTTTTTCATGCAAGAAAATTAATTGCGCAAAGATGGCAGGCAACCCTCCTTCAGTGAGAGATTGGGTTAATATTGTTACTGAAACAATATGGAAGGAGAAACAGAAAGTAATCTACACCAAGAGAAGGAATATAAGAGTTCGAAAAAATGTGGAACCCGTGGTTGGAAAATATGGGGTATTCCCTGTAAAATGGGAAAAAGGAAGTAAGAAGAGTGGTACAAGGAAAGTAAATGAAAATAAAAATAAAATTAAACAATATGTGAAAAAGGGAAGAAAAGAAAATAGAAAAACCCAGTACGAGAGACGATAGAGTGGGAGGGGGGGGAAGGAGGGAGGGGTAAGGGTCAATAGAGTGAAAATTATATTGATAATATTTTGCCAGTTTAAGGCTCCATGTACACTGAAGCTGATAAACTGCAGTTTATTGGCGTTTTGGCGTTTTTAAAAAAAAAAGCCCATTAACTGCACTCTATGTTAGCCTATGTGTTCATGTACACATAGCGTTTTTTAGCGTTAATGAGCAGTGGAGTTAATGGGGTTTTTTCTGAACGCCAGAAATTCGCAGTTCAAAGTGCCGTTTTTCAGCGGGGAAAAAATGCTAAAAAACGCAAAACGCTAATAAACGGTCAAAAACGCTCAAAACGCTCAAAAACGCAGGTCGCCAGCGTTTAGCGTTTTTTGATCCATTGAAAAAAAAAAAAAAAGCTAAACACTGAAAAACGCTAATAAACGCTAGTAAAAAACCGCTGATAAAAGCTATATTTTGAAGCAGCATTTTCTGCGAAATCTGGCGTTCAAAACGACCATTTTTGAGCTTCTGTGTACATGGAGCCTAAATTATGAAATATAAATATGTATAAGTATGTACACTGTTAATTTGAAAATGAAAGAAAACCAATAAATAGAATATAAACCAACATTTACAGTATCTCACAAAAGTGAGTACACCCCTCACATTTTTGTAAATATTTTATAATATCTTTTCATGTGAAAACACTGAAGAAATTACACTTTGCTACAATGTAAAGTAGTGAGTGTACAGCTTGTATAACAGTGTAAATTTGCTGTCCCCTCAAAATAACTCAACACACAGCCATTAATGTCTAAACAGCTGGCAACAAAAGTGAGTACACCCCTAAGTGAAATTGCCAAAATTGGGTCCAAAGTGACAATATTTTGTGTGGCCACCATTATTTTCAAGCATTGCCTTAACCCTCTTGGACATGTTCACCAGTGCTTCACAGGTTGCCACTGGAGTCCTCTTCCACTCCTCCATGATGACATCACGGATTTGGTGGATGTTAGAGATCTTGGCCAGTCCATCACCTTTACCCTCAGCTTCTTTAGCAAAGCAGTGATCATCTTGGAGGTGTGTTTGGGGTCGTTATCATGTTGGAATACTGCCCTGCGGCCCAGTCTCCAAAGGGAGGGCATCATGCTCTGCTTCAGTATGTCACAGTACATGTTGGCATTCATGGTTCCCTCAATGAACTGTAGCTCCCCAGTGCCGGCAGCACTCATGAAGCCCCAGACCATGACACTCCCACCACAATGCTTGACTGTAGGCAAGACACACTTGTCTTGTACTCCTGACTTGGTTGCTGCCACACACGCTTGACACCATCTGAACAAAATAAGTTTATCTTAGGCTCTTATGACCACAAGACTTGGTTCCAGTAATTCATGACATTAGTCTGCCTGTCTTCAGCAAACTGTTTGCGAGATTTCTTTAGATGAGGCTTCCTTCTGGGGCGACAGCCATGCAGACCAATTTGATGCAGTGTGCGGCGTATGGTCTGAGCACTGACAGGCTGACCCCACACCCCTTCAACCAAGAAATGCTGGCAGCACTCATACCTCTATTTTCCAAAGACAACCTCTGGATATGACGCTGAGCATGTGCACTCAACTTCTTTGGTTGACCATGGCGAGGCCTGTTCTGAGTGGAACCTGTCCTGTTAAACCACTGTATTGTCTTGGCCACTGTGCTGCAGCTCAGTTTCAGGGTCTTGGCAATCTTCTTATAACCTAGGCCATCTTTATGTAGAGCAAGAATTATTTTTTTTCAGATCCTCAGAGAGTTCTTTGCCATGAGGTGCCATGTTGAACTTTCAGTGACCAGTATGAGAAAGTGAGAGTGATAATACCAAATTTTACACGCTTGCTCCCCATTCACACCTGAGACCTTGTAACGCTAACGAGTCACATGACATCAGGAGGGAAGTGACTAATTGGGCCCAATTCGGACATTTTACTTAGGGGTGTACTCACTTTTGTTACCAGCGGTTTAGACATTAATGGCTGTGTATTGAGATATTTTGAGGGGACAGCAATTTTATACTGTTATACAAGCTGTACACTCACTACTTTACATTGTAGCAAAGTGTCATTTCTTCAGTGTTGTCACATGAAAAGATATAATAAAATATTTTCAAAAATGTGAGGGGTGTACTCGCTTTTGTGAGATACTGTACATAATTCTTCTGTATTTGCATGGATCCAAATAGTACAAAAGAGATACAGGCACAGAGTCTGTAACAGATTGTATCACAGAGCTTTGCAATAAAATCAGAAACTACATAAAAGCTTTATAAAAAATATGAGCATAATAACATTAATGAATGTACTTTACAAAGTAATGTCTGTTGCCTTCAAATGCATTCTGAAACTCACCGTTTAATCCAGTGCTTTAATCATGGGCAATGTATAATCCCAAATCCCTCATCCCTCATAATTGGGAACCAGACAATATCCATTTGGTGTCCAGCTGTGTAGTTTTTAAGAGCATAGAATCTGATTCCCTTTTGTTATGCTTGGCATTCAGTTCTTACGTACAAACCAGTTTCATTAAATTTGAATTCCAACCCAACACAAATCTATTCAAGTTACAAATATATTTGTTATTTTGTTCTATCACTCTTGCGATTCACATAACCCTTTCACACCAATATCCTGCTATGGTGACGACATTCTTCACAAATGTAGCTTTACGTTCTTCATGTTTCCTTACAGGACAATTCATTGAAATCATTTCAGTACTTTTGGGTGTTTGGAATAGGGTGTCTGTTGTGCTATAAAACTTACCTAAAAGAAAAACACAAGAAAAAATTTGGATCATTTTTAGTATGCATATCTTTTGTCAGATGTCTGCTGGACAGCTAGGTCTTCTTCCCATGCTCTTGTCCAACAAAGGGCAGACATCAATGATGCAGGAAGATTTACTGAATTAATGACTTTGGGTCATTCTCTGCCTCTTTTGTGAGTGTGAGTGCCATAACAACAAACCTCCAGGGGTAGGTCCATTGGGGTAGGTCCATTACCTCTTGCATTCACAGAAAGTATGCAGGAACAGGACAAGTGCTTGATTACAGAGCAGTAAGTCTTTGGAGAAGGCGAGTTTTGGTAGTCATAGTTTTTTTTTTTTTTGATTAGAAAAAAATAGAATTGGGCTATATCTTCAAGGTCGAATATTGATAATGCTTACCTTTAAATCACATAGCATATACTATATGTAAACCATTTTGAATTTGATGAAAAAATTGTAGGTGCCATAAATTCAATTAAAGTAAAAATCCAGCAACATTTCAAGTCAGAGGCCAATTAATTTAATGTATCCTATTATTTGGAAATGTTTTGAATGTGTCAATTTTAATTCATTTGGCCAGTGCGTAAACAATTTCTACTATAAAACAACGTAAATGCTGACAATTTGTTGATTGGATTATTGAAATCCAGTTCCCTTGGGGTCATAAATTTGAGTTGTGTTTTCATTTACTGTTGTCGTTATTTTTGATAAATGACACAGCAATGATATTTTTCAGTGTGGGTATTGCTAAGTAACCAAACATTTTGGGCTCCTTTGGTATTTGGGATTTCTTTTTAAAAAAGGTAAATCATGTTATTTCTTAGCCTCAAGCCTAATACAATTAGCACAATGGCATACCTCCCAATCCTCTGTTCCATGGTTACAGTTTGAAAGGATCTCAGTGGTCCCGTTCTACCTACCGGGTCTCCTCTGGTCAAGCTTTGTTTCTCCTAAAGATGTTGCACCACTGAATGGTATTGTGGGTCAGTCCCTTTATCTCTGGTTCCATTATAAGGTGAAATTCAAATTGCTCTCCGATCCTCCACGCCTTGCCTCTTTCTTAGGTGACCCTCAATTCCCCCCAGCCTTCAATACAAGCCAAGAGTTTGCCAGTTGGACCTCACAAGGCCTAGTAACTCTAGACTCTCTGCTGCAGGGTTCCTCCTTTTGCACATTTGAGCACCTACAACACAATTACGCCCTTTACCGCTCTGAATTCTACAAATACAACATTTTCTGTAGTATAGTTGCCCAGAATGCCAATTCAGTCAAATCACCATTTGAGAACCTCTGCGGTGAGGCATCCAGAGATAAGGGGACTATCTCGATCCTCTATAAATACCTCAATGATCATGATGCTACAGCAAAATCTTTAGCTATGTTGGGACGGGTGGTGGAGGTGGACCAAGAGATCTCGGTGGAGGACTGGTATGACATGGTCTCAAATATGCATAAATGCACATGCTCTATCACTATTAAAGAGACCATAGTCAAATTACATACCCGTTGGTATTATACCCCCTACAGGCTGCACAGAATTTACCCACTGGTTCCTGACACAAGTTTCAGGGGATGTCGGGACTAAGGAACTCTCCTACATACATTCTGGAGCTGTACAGTTCTGAAATCTTAATGGCAACGAACCTCCTCACTGGTGCTCCAAATAACAGGGGTACCTGTGACCTTGACCTATTAGATCTGCACCTTATTTGCTGAGCTCCAGAGGTCTCTCCCCCCCATCAAAAGTTGACACATACACTCTTTAGTGCCATCCAATGGGTAATTGCCCTAAATTGGCGATGTCCTTCTGTTCCTTGGTCACAGCAGGTTCTCCTTTGCATGGAATCCATTAGACTAATGGAAAGAGTACATCTTAGAGCGCAAGTAGGCGAACTGGTCCGCCTGACAGGTATAATCGATTAATGGGGGTTTCCCCTCCCCAATCTTTAATGATTGGATTGGATTGGCGGTTTTATCAATAACCTAACCAGTACTGTTGCTACTACTACATAGTTTTTCCTGCATTGAACATACCTCATATACAGTCATTTATTTGTTATCTTGCAGAAGCAAGACTGTTTCTTCTATTATATTTTCTCTATTCTGTATTCTGTTATTTTATCATTTTTCTATTCTATAGCCTCAATGAGAGATGTATACCGGTACAATCACACTGATTCATGAATCCAAAAACTTTTTTATTTTAAAAAATGATTCTCATAATACATACAATTTGTGCATTTTGTTCGGTGAGACATTACACATAGAAAAAAACATGTCTAATCATACATCCATATAATGTTTTGTGTCAATCTTTGTGTATTTGCATCTGTATCATACAACTATATCCTCTTTTTCCCTTTTCTCCCTTTCCACCTCCCCCCTAATCCCGAGACTACATCCATCACCTATGCCTCCTAATATCTGATCACCACAAGTCATTTCTTCCACCACCGGTGTTCTCTCCTATCTAAATGTTCAACCTTTACTCATTCAGGCCGTTCTTTTCCTCTCCTCTCTGCCCCTCCCTCCCCTACAACCCCCCAAGGTCTCTACATCTGGAGTCTTTCCACTACCAGTTGGGATGGCGCAAGATCAACATCCCCCAGCCATGGTTGCCATATAGTATCAAATTTACCCACTTCTCTCCTACGACTGTACGTCAATCGCTCAGGCTTTCTAAGAAGCAGGGAATTTACATAGGAAATCCACTGCTTCCCCGTGGGTACCGCTGGTGCCATCCAGTATTTTGCAATGAGCTAGATACATCAGTCTAGTTAACATGTAGTACATTCCTCTTGGGAACATTTCTACATCAATGGCTCCAAGCAAGTACACTAAAGGGTTTAGAGGGACAGGTACCTGTGTTAGTCTAGTAATGCACTGGGAGACTTCCTCCCAGTACCTATGTAGTTTTGGACACTTCCAGATTAGGTGTATAAAGTCCCCCTTATGTACTTTACATTTTGGGCACAGGGGGGAGTCTCTTCCTCCCCATCTATATAACTGCACTGATGTTCTATATGCCCTATGCAAAATAAATAATTGTGACAATCTATGGGATGCGGATACCGATACCGCAGGAATAGATTCAAGGGCCATTTCCTACTGGTTCCCATCTATCTCCCCTATATCTTCCACCCATTTACTTCGGCATCTTAGAGAGGCATGGTCCTGAACTGAGGACAGTGATTCCCTATAGATTTTTGATGTTAGTCCTTTCCTAGTGTCCGCCCCTAGAACTTCTTTCAACAAAGGTGATGATGGGTGTGTTATTTGTTGTGCCTGCAGCGCGTGACAAAGCTGGAGATATTGATAAAAGCTATTGGGGTTTAACTGGAATTCCCTACACAGCTGTTCATACGTCTTCAACACCTTCCCCTCATATAGCTGTACAAAAAAACAGATCACCCTCTCTTTCCAGGGGGTAAAGCCCTGTAATTCCTGTACCTCTGGGTATCTCTGATTGTGCCAAATGGGGGTAAAGGGCAACAAACCCGGTATCTTCAGAGCTTTCCGGATCTCCCCCCATACCCTTTTGAGGAGGACACACGTAGGTGCTGAACCTGGTATGCTTGGCAGGTCCATCTCCATATGGGAGGCCGCCTCTAATGCGGGGGCAGATGTTGTCTCCAGTTTACATATAGGGTCCTCATTTCCTTCCCGCCCCCACCCTGCCATCTGCTGAAGCTGTGAGGCCAAAAAGTACATTTTGGGATGGGGTACTGCCAGTCCTCCTCTGTCCTTTCCATATTGCAGTGTGGCTAGACTGATCCTGACTGCTTCATGAATGCACACCGATTCATGAATGCACTTTTTGTTCTCTCTGTGCATTTCGATTGTATACAAAACGACATTAATAAAAAATATTTGTAAACAAAAAAAAGCATGGAGTAAACATTTGTATTTTACAAGAGCTTAATTCTTCTTTTGATGCCACGTTGAGAAGCACAGGGGGAACAAAAATGGTCTGCATAAACTGTTAACATACAATTAAGATTAGGTTGGGGTTTTGAAGACATCATAAATTAAACACAACAGCGTATTTTTCACAGGTGTACGATAGCTCAAAATCCAAATGAAATTGTGCTCATTTATGTGAACATTTGATGCAGTAAAAGTTAATGTCATCCAGATCATCAGTTCTGTCAATCAGTTGTTGCAGAGAGATGACATACAGAGCTGCAAAATCTCTGTCCAAGCCTCTGTACTAAAAGGAAACACCATGGAGCATTGTGTGTACAGTGATCTGCTACAAAAGCTCCTATGACTTGCTGTGAAGCAAGTTTTGAAGCCAGGGTGCTGATTGCTTCAGTCCCTGGGCATAGTGCCTGATACCAGCTATCATTGATAGTCAGTAGTTCCAGCCTCCATGCTAGCTGGGACTCAGGAACCACTAGGGTTGCCACCTTTTCTTAAAGCCAAACCCGAACACTTTAGAGGCCTTGGACATCCTTGGGTGCCCCAAGGAGAGTAGTAACGCGTGTGCATAGCGAACAGTGGGTGTAAACAAATTATTCTTGCTGACATCATTGCCATTCCCCCCGGTGATACCGAACCTGTCCCCAGACAGTCACCACAGCTCCCGGATGGCAACAGATTTGTGTGTGACTATCTTGGTTACTTGGGGAGCCACAGCTTGGTCTAAATAATGTGTCACAAGACACAAGATTCAAAACCCGGACTGTCTGGGTGAATCCTGGACCGATGGCAACCCTAGGAACCACTGAGTCTGGATGCTGCTTTAATATAGTACTAGTATTAATAGCCGCTGTCCCTGTGCCCTTTTAAAATGGCAATGGGAATCCTGCGTTACATCAGAGGGGGCGGGGTCACCCGCACGTCACTGGGAAAACCCGGGATTCCCCTTGCGTCAGAGGGGGACAGGGTCATGTGATGGGTGGCCGCATCCTCAGCTACATAAGACCTGTCAGGCTGCGGCGACGATATTCCCAGGGTGTCTCCGGTGGAGACAAGATGCGCTGCGCTGGACATCTCATCGCTGGAGCCTGGACCTGGATGAGAGATCATCCACCGCTGGACCCCAGAGAGGAGAGCATCCATCGCAGGATACTGACAGCGTTGGAGTGGAGACCAAGAGTGGATTACCACCGCTGGAATCTTTTTTTTATTTTTTTTATTTTTAATAAAGGACTTACTCCAACTGTGTCTGTGTGTTTTTTTTACATTTTTTTACACTTTCTTTGTGAAATGGTAGGGGTACAATGTACCCCTTACCAATTCACATAGGGGGGCAGGGATCTGGGGGTCCCCTTTGTTAAAGGGGTCTTCCAGATTCCGATAAGCCCCCCACCCGCAGACCCCCCACAACCACCGGGCAAGGGTTGTGGGGATGAGGCCCTTGTCCCCATCAACATGGGGACATGGTGCTTTGAGGGGTCACAGACCCCAAAAGCATCCTCCCCATGTTGAGGGCATGTGGCCTGGTACCGTTCAGGAGGGGGGACACTCTCTCGTCCCCCCCTCTTTTCCTGCGGCCTGCCAGGTTGCGTGCTCAGATAAAGGGTCTGGTATGAATTTTTGGGGGGAACTCCACGCCATTTTTTTTTTATTTGGGGTGGAGTTCCCCTTAAAATCCATACCAGACCTGAAGGGCCTGGTAATTGAATTTGGGGGGACCCCCACGTATTTTTTTTTTCAATGACTTTCAATGACTTTTCTCTGTATTGCCGGGAGCCGACAATTCATTATAGCCGCGTGTACTTTTAAATTACTTTTTTTCCTTCAGAAATTACACTTTGTGAAGGGACAGTTCTAAGCACGGGAAACAAGCACTACTTTACAGGCATACTATACACACCCCCCAGGTACGAAATTTAAAGGAATATTTCACTTTTATTGTTTCACTTTAAGCATTATTAAAATCACTGCTCCCGAAAAAATTTCAATTTTTAAAACTTTTTTTTGCATTGATACATGTCCCCTGGGGTAGGACCCAGGTCCCCAAACACTTTTTATGACAATAACTTGCATATAAGCCTTTAAAATGAGCGCTTTAGATTTCTCCCATAGACTTTTACAGGGTGTTCTGTAGCTTTTTGAATTTGCCGTGAACACCCCAAATTGTTTGCTGTTCAGCGAACAGGTGAACAGGCAATGTTCGAGTCGAACATGAGTTCGACTGGAACTGGAAGCTCATCCCTACTCCTTAATACAGAGAAAATTTGCCCCTCTCATGTAGGTTTTCCTGCTTGCATAATAATGGGCAAGGGCATAGCTTTCAGGACTGTTATTGATAATTCACAAGCCTGTAGTTTGTCAATCAGCACCTGGCTATAACTAGACTTGTTCACTGCTATCTGGATTGACAGCGCACCCCTGTGGCTGAAATTCCCCTACTGTTAGCTGCAGTGCCTTGTATGTGTGGAATAAATTAAGGATTTGACTAGGCCGGGGAAGGTGAATGACTCTTTTTATTTACATTTAGAGACTTATGAGCATCATATAGAAACAGAATTTTGAATTTGGCCACCCCCCAAGTAGATGCATAGTCTACATCATTTTATTCGGAGATCTGGATGCACTGGAAAATAAATAGGAAGATGGTGACCCAGCGGTTCTGCTGAAAAGTTGAGTTATAGAAAGCAAGGCAGATGAGTCAATGTGTAAGTGAACGGGTATCTGGAGGAGCATAGCTTGTGAGCTGAGTTTTTAAAATCTTGCCAAATACTCAGTGCCCAACAGAAGAGTAGGTCCATCTGTGATAAAGAAGTATATATAAGCATTTACTGTATGAACAGAGCAAAAATAAAGTAGAACTCAGACAGGTTGCATGTGCATGCATGATCCAACCATTTCATAATGTCTGCAGGTACTTCTGCCCTAAACAGGGTTTTTTGCATAGCACAAACTTTCCATTTTATGCAATTAGAGGGGCAAGGAAGCATTCCAAATAAATATTAGGTAGCACTCCAAACAGCTAACTTTTCAAGTTTCATATATTTATGAGAAGAAGCCTCATATAAAGACATAACAATACATTGTAGTACATGCATGTAGTTCTCTCCTCTATCTACACAAAGGCAAACTCTCAGCTACAAAGAAGGGAGGCATGGCTTCATTCTGATGACAATGTTGGTTTTACATGGAAACAGTAGCAATCAGAAAGGTTTTTCCAACCTGTACTACTACTTCACCTCCCAAAAGCAGTTACGTGGGACTAGCTGAGGGTATCCTGTGGATATTAGATCATCACTCATCCAAGCTAAAAATGGTAGACTATCATATAATGTTTATTGGACCTGTCAGAAAGCTTGGCAACTCAAGCTAGGCATGTATGAAAAACTATATTCACTGAGGATTAAATAAAAACGCCACTTCAAAAAATTTTTTTACTAGATCCAGAAATGCTGACAGCTAAAATGATAGGAAAATATGCATTTTCACCCCTTTCAGCATCCCTATTGGTTAGAAATTGACAATAAAGGGCCAATAAGGTGGCTTGAGAGAAAAGTCAGGATTTATAGACCTTCTTCATACAGGCTTCAGGTCCATCTGTCAGTTTATCAGGCAGACTTAATTGAAAGTTCCATGCAGTTCTGTGGACAAAGGACACAATGGACACAAGTCTACCACCCACCTCCAAGTCCTCTCAGGTCCTGAAAGAACTGCTTAATTTTCCATTTTTCCAGACCTAAACATTATAGATTGGAGATAGCATGATGTAAACAAATACAAGTCCATTACACCCAGCCACGCAATAAAGCCATTATAGGTCCACCACAGGCCAAAATGCAGACAAAAACAGAACAGTAATGGATGCCACAAAACTGATATCCATCCTGTTCTACTCCAATTCAGCAAGCCTGTATGTGAATGAATCCTTGAGTAGACTATATTTCTGGATCTATTGATTATTTCAGTGTGAGATTTTGACTGAATGTAACCTCTGCTAAGTATTGATTGTTGGAATGGAATCTTCAGATCTAAAATAATTGTTTTCAATATTGAGTTCTAAACCCTTTAACTGTTATTTAGTTAAAAAAATGTTTATAAACAGCAATGGCGTCCTGGTTAGAAATCTAAAAAAAAGATCCCCAGATGCCATGGACACATCCTGGCAGGAGATAAGGAACTATGCTCTGAGGACGCAATAACAATTTTCAAGATCTTCTAGAGCTAATAACAAGGTAAAATAATCTAAATTGTAGGATAGAAAAAGTTGTCCAAATGTTTCATCTGTAATGTTTGTAGCACAATGAGTTGTGGTTAATTTTTCTCACATCCACATACAGGACACATTCTTTATTGATATATATATATTTCAACTGTGATACAACGTTTTGTGTTTATCTGCTAAAATGTCCTTATTCCATAGTTAAAATCAGAAAGCCTTCTGGCCCTTTAAGATGCCAGTTTCAGAAGCACTGTAGCGACATTAGGGTGACCATCAATCTCCATGAATTGTTAAACCTAATAATCGTGATAAACCGATTGCTGTTCACTTTCTGGAGGCACAACATCAAATCCACAAACTTCATGGCATGGTGAGTGATCACATTTCTAAACCATGTAGGATGTGGATGGTGACAGAGATACATTTTTACGCCTATGTGAATCTTTAGCCAACCCCTGAAAAACAACCCTACACCATAATCCCTCCTCCATCAAATGAATTGGACCAGTGCACAAAGCAAGGTCCATAAAGACATGGATACGACATATCACACTGATACGATGACACGACAGTCATACGACTTTCATCCTACTTTGCTCTGCGACATCAGTCCTACATCAATCCGACTTGAATGAACAGGATACTACTTTGATCCGACTTTGTGCTAGTCTGACTTGTCCTTTGACCAATCAAAACAATCCCAGAGTGAGATAAATTCCTTTTACTGCTGCTGTAATCACCATGTCGGATGTCAAAAGTCGGATGGTTAGGACAAGGATCCTACTTTGATCCGACTTCAATGATATTCAATGGACTGAAGTAGGATCAAAGTCGGACCAAAGTAGTACAGGGAGCATTTTCAAAGTCAGACCGACTTCTGTCAGACCAGTTAAGACAGCTCTCATAGGGAAACATTGATTTTCACATGTCATGCGACATGAGCTCCCAATGTCGGAGCGTTTGTCGGACCAGTGTGAACCCAGCCTGAGCAAGTATATACAGTGAAGTGACTGGCCTCTGGTTATACACTGAGATAAAACAAATCCCCCTACTTAGGTTGTACTTTTTTATCTGTAGGATTCTCTTCTCTTCATCCATTCAAAGTCCAGAATTTATACAGCTTGCCTGAGCTGTCAGAAAAATGGGGTGGAGAGTTGAAATTACACTCTGAGAGAGCTCAGTGAGGTGATCTCTGAGAGCTGATCGGAGGGAAGGGACACACCCCCTTTACACAGGAACAGAGCTGAGGCTGTCAATCACAAGGTGTGCTGGAGCTCCCTGGCACCTTTTTTTTCTAGGTGTCAGGAAAATGTAGATAGCAGAGGAATGTAGCTGCAGACAGAAGTGCTCTTAATTGAGACAAGTTAGAAGGCTAGCCATTGGCTAGCCTGAATTTGTAGGAGGAGGGTGGGGCGTTATATTCTCCCCATCCTCTCCCTGGCTTGCGTCGGCTGTGTTTCCGGGTTACAGGTCAGGGTCCGGCGGTGAAGTCATTTCCGGTTCCGGGATCGCAAGCGGTGGCAGTTTGCAGGCAGCGTACGGAGCGGTGTCTCTTCCTATAGGGTCGGTGCACTTTACTGACGGTCGGTCAGTGGGGGGTCAGTACATGCATCTTACCCTCTTCTTCCCCGCTACAGGGAGCAGCTGGTGGGGTTGCAGCGGTCCCGGCGTCTGGCGGCAGGTTGGGCCTTTTTTCTCTTCTCAGTGCTGGCGCAGCATTGGCAAGTTTCATTGCAGGGACCTCTTGTGGCAGCTGTCATTCTTTTTTCTCTGTGATCGGTACAGGTAGGTCTCGGGCTGGTTGAGGGGGGGGGGAGGTGGGCTGTCGCTTGCCTTTTTTCATTACTAGCACTATTATGTACATGTCGATGTGCCTGTTGTTTTTTTCTGCTGGGATTTTCATTGTTCTATGCCACCCCACGCCCAGGGTGCGTTTCTCTTTGCAGGTCATCCAGGGGTTCCAGTTCTTGGTACAGGTAGGTGCACTGTCATCTAGCGGGGGGAAGGGCGGTGGCACTGGTATCTGGTAGGTGGGATGCAGTGTCACCTTTCTTACTCTGCCAGCCTCGCCTTTCCACCCCTTGCTGGGTCGGCTTCCCCCCGCTTCAGGTCCTTATGGGGGGGGGGCGGGTTACTGGGGTAGGGGTCTGGGCTTGAGGTGCCCTCTACTCCAGGTTCCCCCGGTTCACTTCACCTGCTACCCCTGGTCCACTTCCCACTTAGGTTAGCTTGCACTAGCCGTTGTTGCAGGTTGCCGGGACGTTAGTCCAACCGGTTGGCCACGGGGCTGCTTTTCCATACGTTGTCGGCACTCGTTCACGCCTTGTCACTGGGTCCTGCTAGGGTTCGTTGTAGCTTCGGGTTAGGTCACGGTCAGGGTTGCTTCTTCATTTCTCCCGTTGTCATTCCCGCCACAGTACACGTACACTCTGTTGTGCTCCAAGTCACCACGAATTTGGTTAGGGAGGCACAGCTCGCTCTGGGTGTCATTTGTTCAGTGCATACATCTAAATGTTGTTACAGGTGGAGTTCTCTGTTCATTCGGACGCTTCAGGTGCGTACTGTGGCCTTTTTTACTCAGGGGTAGTTAGGGGGTTACATTCCAGGATCTGTCACGTCTTCGGATCCGTACAGGCTGAGGTTTTTGTTTTTAATTGATTTGATGCAATCTTCTCTCCTGTACATTCATACGTGCACGTCACTTACATGCCTATATCTGCCTACCACGGTCTGTAGGTACTAAGCCCTGAGTGTTCGTTTTTAATTGCCTGTCCTGCGCCACAGGTTGCTCGGGCTCACGCTACACTCACGCAGGGGGTCACGGTCATTAGCTTCTTCAGGCGACTGGTTTGGCATCAACTGCACACATCATTACGTTAGGGCAGGTGGGCTTGGGTTAGGTCGGTAGGTGGTGTGGACTGGTGGATTATTTATGTTTTGTTCACAGATTGGGAGTATGTCGCATATCTCTGAAAGCGTGGAGTTTGCGTTCATCTCTTCCATGCCAGCCGGCCCTTCCACACCAGCGGGTCCTTCCACACCAGCAAGGGGCTCGGAGCTCGGCAGTACGCCTTCTTTAAGGAGCTGCACCATACCCAAACTCATTGCCGAACTTCGTTCCAGGGGCATTCCTTTCTCGGCGTCGGCCAGGAAGGCGGAGTTGTTGAGGCTCCTTTTTCCAAACCCATCTCAGCCTCTTCCTTCCACCAGTGCGGAGCATGCGTCCCTCCTCACCGCTTTGACGCAAATCCACACGGTGTTAAATACTCTGTCATCTTCGGTCCAGCTTTTACAAGATAGGACGCATGTGCTGGAGGCCCGTCTGGACAATGTGGTGGTTCCGGGAGCTTTCTCAGCTCCTGGTCCATCTGGAACTCCTACAGGTATCACTGGTGGGCCGCTACCGCAGGCTGATCCTTCTGTGGCTGTTGTTTTTCCTTCTGTTTCCCCTGCCCATTTTGTCCCGGCCAATCTGAGGAAGGACATCCTGGAAGGGAAGGACATTAACCTGGCATCCCTGCTCATTGCCTCGCAGGACATTGTGGAGAACAAGGCATATGCTTGCGGGTTAGGTCTCGGTGGTCCTCAGGACCCGGGATCCCAGGCTGAACCGTAAGCTCAACATTGCTGAGTTTGTCCTTGCGTTTGGAATTTTCAGGGATGTCATTTGTGGTGTTAGTCCCGGCAGGAGGGAGGAGTTGGACCTGTATCTACATAAGGTAGTCGATTTGGCCCACAAGTATGGGGGCAGCACCTTTTACGACTACCATAGGTCTTTTTCGTCTAAGGTAGCTGCCATGTGGGCTAAGTTTCAGGTGGTTTCGTGTTGGAGTGTCATTGACACAGAATTGTTTTGCAGACATTTCGCTAGTCAGAGATCTCCAACATGTGCTACCTGTCAGTCTGCTGCTCACACCACCAACTGGTGTCCCAATGTTGATCATCCAGGGGTAGCTGGGACCAGTAGGTCAGTATCTGGCAGTCCTTCCGTAGGGTCCTCAGGGCTGGTGGACAAACTTGGCAGGCCCATCCATATGCTGGGCAGGTCACAGCTGTGTAATAATTATAATTACACCTCATGTAATTACAACCAGTGCAGAATGCTGCATGTCTGTGCAAACTGTTTTAGGGCCCATCCCAAAACCGCCTGTCCAGTCAAGCCATCCAGTGTATCTTGACTGAGCCGGGTCAATGTCTCCAGGCTGGGGTTCTGGCTGGATCACCACCCATCCCCGGCTCTCAAGCAGTTTTTGATGGATGGTTTTGTGGAGGGTTTCCATACGGGCCCGATTACCCTTCCATGTCACTCACACGAGTGTGATAATCTGGTGTTGGCTGTCACTAATCCTGAGTTGGTGGATGACTTGTTAAGGGTGGAATTGTCCAAGGGATTTGTCATTGGGCCTTTTTCTTCCCCGCCTTTGGATGTATGGAGAGTGAGCCCCATCGGGGTGGTTAAAGGAAAATTTTCTAATAAATACTGTTTAGTAGACATGTGCACAACCAAAAAATTAGTTTCCTATCGTTTCGTTTCGTCTCGTTCCGTATGTTCGTAAAGATTCGTAATTTCGTAAGACGCGAGTTTTCCTATTCGGACTCGTTCGTATGTTCGTAACAGTTTAATTTTCGTTGATACTGAATGATTCGTAGTTCTGTCTAAGTTATTTTCGTTGATTTGAAATTCGTAATTTTGTTGATATTGAATGATTCGTATTTCTGTTTAAGTTATTTTCGTACTTTCGTAACAGTTTGATTTTCGTTGATACTGAACGATTCGTAATTCGTAATTTTGTTAGATAATAATTTTCGTTTTTCTGTACACTACTCTGCCGTTTGTTGATTCGTAACATTGTTTTGTTTTCCTTGATTCGTGTCTACTACCGTGCTTCGAATGGATTCGTAATTTTTTTATACTTTCGTAAATACATCTCGGCGCGGTCATTCGCAATCTCGCGTTACTAGTTATTTTTATTTTCAACACGCGGCTATAGCCGCGTGTTGAAAATGAAACTAAAATACGTCCACGTGCTTCGAATGCATTCGTACTCCCGTAAATACATTGCGGCCATTCGCAATCTCGTATTTTAGTTTCGTTTTCAACAAGCGGCTATAGCCTCCGCCCCTGTACGCCATTTTGAGAGGGTGTAAGTGGTGTGGTGAGGGAGGAGCAGAGAGCAGTGCAGAGAGTGATATTGTGGTTTTTGTAGTTGTTTTTGTGTGGTTTGGTGGTTTTATTGCAATTAGAATGTCATAGTTGCCAACAGTCACGGATTGGCCGGGACGTTCCCGGGATTCAAACCCTTTTCCCGGATTTATTTTGTCCCGGCCAATGTCCCGGCCAATCCGATTTTTCCCGTTTTCCCCGAATTTGGACGCCGCAGGCCGCCGCCGCTAGAGGTCCACGGCTGGCGGAGACAATGTCTCGGCCGGCCGCCATGTTCAAGAAGACCAAAACACGGATGTAGTACAATTGAAAATAAAGCCGCTGCGGCGCCGCCCACACCCCGCACCTCCCCGGGGGTGGGCGGCGCCGCAGCAGCTTTATCTTCTATTGTACTACATCTGTGTTTTGGCTGGCCGGCCGGCCACCCCCCCGCCCCGCTGCAGGTCTGTCTGTAATGGAAAGGGGCGGGGGTCGGCAGCGCCACAGCTTAATTTTTTATTTTTTTTGCAGCCACACTGTCGGCTCCGCCTCTATTTTGTTCCCCTTCGGGGAAGGGGAAACAATAATGGCGGCCGAGACAGGAGACGTCTGTGGTTAAGGGGGGACTCCGCTGGGGATGCCTGTGGTAACTGGGGACTCCGCTGGGAACGCCTGTGGTAAGGGAGGACTCCGCTGGGAACGCCTGTGGTAAGGGAGGACTCCGCTGGGAACGCCTGTGGTAAGGGAGGACTCCGCTGGGGACGGCTGAGGTAAAGGGGGACTCCGCTGGGGACGCCTGATGTAAAGGGGGACTCCGCTGGGGACGCCTGATGTAAGGGGGGACTCCGCTGGGGACGCCTGATGTAAGGGGGGACTCCGCTGGGGACGCCTGATGTAAGGGGGGACTCCGCTGGGGACGCCTGATGTAAGGGGGGACTCCGCTGGGGACGCCTGATGTAAGGGGGGACTCCGCTGGGGACGCCTGTGGTAAGGGAGGACTCCGCTGGGGACGGCTGAGGTAAGGGGGGACTCCGCTGGGGACGCCTGATGTAAGGGGGGACTCCGCTGGGGACGCCTGATGTAAGGGGGGACTCCGCTGGGGACGCCTGATGTAAGGGGGGACTCCGCTGGGGACGCCTGATGTAAGGGGGGACTCCGCTGGGGACGCCTGATGTAAGGGGGGACTCCGCTGGGGACGCCTGATGTAAGGGGGGACTCCGCTGGGGACGCCTGATGTAAGGGGGGACTCCGCTGGGGACGTCTGATGTAAGGGGGGACTCCGCTGGGGACGCCTGATGTAAGGGGGGACTCCGCTGGGGACGCCTGATGTAAGGGGGGACTCCGCTGGGGACGCCTGATGTAAGGGGGGACTCCGCTGGGGACGCCTGATGTAAGGGGGGACTCCGCTGGGGACGCCTGATGTAAGGGGGGACTCCGCTGGGGACGCCTGATGTAAGGGGGGACTCCGCTGGGGACGCCTGATGTAAGGGGGGACTCCGCTGGGTACACCTCCTGATGTAAGGAAGGACTCCGCTGGGTACGCCTGATGTAAGGAGGGACTCCGCTGGGGACGCCTGATGTAAGGAGGGACTCCCCTGTGGACACCTGATGGCATCTGGTGGCAGGCGACGTGGCAGGTGACACACTCGGGGCTTCCACTGATTCGGCATTTTGGTGAGTTGAATGATTTCATTTTATATTAAAATGTAATAAGAGAAATAATGCACTTCAGTCATCCTGACACCCTAACAACCATGGTGCCGGGATGATTAAAGAGCTAACACCAGATGTTTGGATTATCTTTATCTGTTGATTGTTAAACTCTGGAATACACATATTTCTATTATGGTGTAGGATCTGGGCCTGCTGTCCTTCCATCCTTCCTTCTCTTTCCTTCCCTCCCTCTTTCTTTCTCCCTTCATCCCTCATTCATCTCAGATTTTAACCACACCCCCTTTGAGCCACGCTCATTTAAGCCACTCCCACTACCCGCGTAAACCACGCCCACGCTTCGTGTGCCACTTTTTTCTCCTAAAGTAGAACACACCTTCAAATGAATGCCCCACCCCCTAATTATACCAAGGCTCCGCCTACATGCGAAAAAGTGTCACGGATTTTTTTTTGCAATGTTGGCAACTATGGAATGTCTGGGAGTGAGAATGGACGTGTGAGTCTTGTAAGTGAGAATGTTGGTGTTAGTGAGTGTGTTGGTATGAGAGTTGGTGTTGGTGTGACTGAGAGTGGAGGGATTGAGGACTGGAGTATTCTTATTTTACCGGTCCATGCAAAAAAAAAAATATACTAATCTACTTCTCCTACCATGAATACGTAGTATATGCTGCCTGGGCTGGCCTAGTAGTGGCACTGGCTAACACAACAAAAAAAATAGGTAGGGGCAGACAGACAGCAATATCATAAAAACACAGTCCCAGAAAAGGGAAAAAAACTAACTTTAGAAAATCCTAGGAGTAATAGAAATAGTAAGAAATTTATAATTTCTATATCAATCTCTTTGAATGACTCACAAATCAAACACCACCCACACCCTGTCTAGAATGTAGTCTGACAAAGAAGAAAAATACAATATGTCAGAGATATTACATAAATAAAATTATAAATTAGAATGTAGACTCTAGAATCTCAATCTAATATCCTTAAGAAACAAAGAATTTCTCTCTCCCAAGTAAAAAATTTACTCACAAAATCCAACAGAACAGTGCAACCTACCCAACCACACCCTATCTGGACTCTGGATGGAATGCACTGCAGTCTAACACAGAAAAACACACATACACACACATTATAGCACATGTCTATAAGAAACAAGCTCATTGGGGGAAGAGACGACCTCTTCAGGGGAAGGGACAAGCTTATTGGCCATTGGCCAAAGTCCAGAACTAACGAAATAGAATTTAAGTTTTTACGAATTGTCGTTGTTTTCATTTCCGTTTTCCGAAGATTCGTAATTTTTTTTCCGTTCATTTTGATATTCGTTAATATGGATCTTTGTTCGTTATTCGTTGTTTTGTTTTTCGAATATTCGTAATATCTCGTTTTCGTTCATTTTTATTTGTTATTTTTTATCTTTTTTCTGTGTTTTCGTTGTTTTTATGTTTTCGTTTTTCACTTTTTCGTTTTTTGTTTGTTTCAAATTTACTAAATTCGTATTTTATTTGTTTTCCATATTCATTCGTTTAGATTATTCGTTGTTCGTTTGTAATGTTATCGAACCGTTCGTTCATTCGTATGTTTACGAATCAACGAATATAACGAATTTTGACGGATAACGAATTCGTAACTAAACGAATTGCACATGTCTACTGTTTAGTTTATGATCTGTCGGCTCCTCATTTGTCACCAGTACCTAGTCTAAATTCGCTCATTCCTTCGGAAGAGTTCTCCTTGAAGTACGCCTCAGTGGATTCCGCTGTTCAGCATATCCTGCGGTTAGGGAGAGGGGCATGGTTGTCAAAGGCGGACATTGCGGACGCCTTTAAACTCCTCCCAATCATGCCATCTCTCTGGCAATGGTACGGCGTCAGATGGCGGGAGCAGTTTTACTTCGCCACCAAGCTGACGTTCGGGTCCAAGAGCAACCCTTGGCTTTTTGATACGTTTGCCACTGCGCTGGAGTGGATCCTTTCTGCACAGCTGGGGTGTGGCAAGGTCATTCATTATTTGGATGATTTCCTGCTGCTGGAAAGCCCAGCACGGCCACCCAAGGATCTCGCCACTCTCGCTGAGTTGTTCAGGGATCTGAACGTCCCCTTGGCTGTCCACAAGATCGATCGGCCGTCCACCATGATCACGTTTCTGGGGATCACCTTGGACACCGTCCGCATGGTCGCTTGTCTACCTCAGGACAAGCTGATCAGGATTCGGGGGGTCATTCATGATTTAGTTAGGTCCCCGGTATGTTCTAAGAGAGAGCTGCAGTCTCTCTTGGGCATGCTTAATTTTGCTATGAGAATCATCCCACAAGGCAGGTCCTTTGTCTCCCGCCTGTTGGCTCTCCTTCCGCTCTACCGAGACTCGGGCTCGGTGGTGCGTTTGGGGGCCGGCGCCAAGGCTGATCTGCTGATGTGGGATCAGTTCTTATGCAGCTGGAATGGGGTTGCCTTATTCATCCGTCCACCCACGGCGGCCTCCCCGAGGGTGCACTCGGATGCCGCGGCCTCGGTGGGGTTTTCGGCCATTTTCGGGGGTCAGTGGCTTGCAGGCCCCTGGCCTTCGGAAGTGGCTGATATTCCAGGGTTTGCCAGGACATCAGCGCTTTTCGAGATTTTCCCCATTGTGGCTGCTGCCTGCACCTGGGGTCCCTCGTGGTCCGGGCAGACCGTCATCTTTTTCACCGACAACAGCGCCACTGCTGAGATCATTAACAGGGGGAGATCTGCTTCTCTGTTGATCATGTCATTCATGCGCAGGTTGACTTGGTTAGGCCTCAATTTTAACTTTCATTTTCAGGGGCAATTTGTGAGGGGGGGTCGATAACGGGGCGGCAGATGCCTTGTCCAGAGCTGACCTTCCTCGTTTCTTTCTACAGCATCCGGAGGCAGATCGGAAAGGCTTGCCTGTCCCGTCGTTTGCCCAGCTGACGTTGGACTAGTCGCTCTCGGGACTCAAGCAGCCTGCCTTATCAATGCTTCGTTGTCCGCTAACACTCTCAAGGCATACAGAACGGGGTGGAGGTGTTTTGGTGGTTTCTTGTCCCGTTATCCTGGCACCAGGGTGGTTGATGCCAAGTTCCTCTTGGCGTTTATGGCCCATTGTCATGGTAGTCTGTCTTTGTCCCACAGCACCATTAAATCGTACCTGGCTGGCATTCAACATTTCCTTTCCCTACTCCATCCTGGGTCATCATCAGTTTTTGCAGCTCATCCTATCAGGGCCATGCTCAAGGGTATACAGAAGACGCAAGGTAGACCTGTGGTCAGACGTTTACCTATCTCAGGGGCGATCTTCCGGGGGCTGTCAGATTTGTTGTCCCACTCTCCCTTCGGGTTGGGTCCCAGCTTGGTCCTGAAAGCTGCGGTATACCTTAGCTTCTTTGGGTTCCTCAGGCCGGGGGAAGTGTCCAGGGCGGGGCCCCATGCTCCAGTCCTCCTCAGAGGCGATCTCATCAGGTTGGCGGATCGTTTTGTACTACAGCTCCCCAGGTGCAAGAACTCTCAGGTAGGGCTAGGTTTTGTCATCCATTATTACAAGACCGGCACGGCCTGGTGTCCGGTGGTGGTACTGGATCAGCTCATGGGCTTCTTCGCTGCCACCCCGCTTGATAGCCCTTTGCTCCCCTTTCCTACGCGGGCCCCTTATTTTCACTCTTTTACTTATTCATACTCTGGGTATGCCCTCTTTTAGGCATACTCTCACGGGCGACCATGGCACAACTCAGGTCGCCAGGGTTGGGGGGTAGGCGGTCACGGCTTCTTTTCAGTATCCTGTATCCAGACTGACTACAAGTACTATAGAAGGATATGCTTTGTACATATTTCATGTCTGAGGTTTACAACCACTTTAACAATTTCAATAGCAATGGCCTGGGACCCGGTGTTTCTCCTTGTGATTAATTATAGGAGTATATATAAATTAGCAATTTTTACACATTTTATCCATCTGTTACCTTGAAAAAGAGGACCACCATGTTCCAAAAACATTGGTTTAACTTTTTAGCTGATATTGGACTTCAGAAAAACCTGCTTCAGAATCTACTTCTCAGGGTGTTGGTTTTCGCTTCATTGATAGATTCTGTACAGTACTAGGGAGATTCTGTACAGTACTAGAGCTTTATGTTTGGGTCGAACATGAGTTTGACTCGAACATTGGCTGTTCGCCCGTTCGACTAACAATTTGGGGTGTTCGCGGCAAATTCGAAAAGCCGCGGAACACCCATTAAAAGTCTATGGGAGAAATCTAAAGTGCATATTTTAAAGCTTGATATGCAAGTTATTGTCATAAAAAGTGTTTGGGCACCTGGGTCCTGCCCCAGGGGACATGTATCAATGCAAAAAAAAGTTTTAAAAACTGAAGTTTGTTCGGGAGCAGTGATTTTATTAATGCTTAAAGTGAAACAATAAAAGTGAAATATTCCTTTAAATTTCATACCTGGGGGGTGTGTATAGTATGCCTGTAAAGTAGCGCATGTTTCCCATGTTTATAACAGTCTCTGCACAAAATGACATTTCTAAAAGGAAAAAAAGTAATTTAAAACTACTCGGGTCTATAATGAATTGTTGAATCCCGGCAATACAGATAAAAGTCATTGAAAGTCATTGAAAAATAAAAAATGAAGAGTGGGGGTCCCCCCAAATTCCAAAGTCTGGTATGGATTTTAAGGGGAACTCCGTGCCAAAATAAAGAAAATGGCGTGGGGTTCCCCCCAAAAATCCTTACCAGACCCTTATCCGAGCACGCAACCTGGCAGGCTGCAGGAAAAGAGGGGGGAGGAAAGAGCACCCCCCTCCTGAACCGTACCAGGCCACATGCCCTCAACATGGTGAGGATGTCCCCATGTTGATAGGGACAAGGGCCTCATCCCCACAACCCTTGCCCGGTGGTTGTGGGGGGTCTGTGGGCGGGGGGCTTATCGGAATCTGGAAGCCCCCTTTACAAAGGGGACCCCCAGATCCCGGCCCCCACCCCTGTTTGAATTGGTAAGGGGTGTAGCCCTACCATTTCACAAAAAAAGTGTCAAAATGTTAAAAACGACAGGAGACGGCTTGGGACAAGTCCTTTATTTTAAAAAAAAAAATGAAAAAAAGATTCCAGCGATGTAATCCACTCTCGATCTCCAGCGACGTAATCCATTCTCGGTATCCAGCGATAATCTCCAGCGATGATTTCCAGCGAGGATACGACTCACACGATCCTGCCTCCGCCCGAGGCACCCCACGAATGACGCGCCGCCAGCCTGACAACTCATATAGCTGAGGGCGGGGCCAGTGATGCAAGGGGAACCCCCGGGGTTACTCAGTGACGTGTACGAGTGACCCCGTCCCCTCTGACGCAACACAGGTTTCCAGTTGCATCAGAGGGGGGCAGGGTTACCCGTACACCTCAGGATCGTGTGCGTCGTATCCTCGCTGGAGATCATCGCTGGATACCGAGAATGGATTACATCGCTGGAATCTTTTTTTCATTTTTTATTTTTAATAAAGGACTTGTCCCAAGCCGTCTCCTGTCGTTTTTTAACATTTTGACACTTTTTGTTTGTGAAATAGTAGGGGTACAATGTACGCCTTACCAATTCACATGGGGGGCGGGATCTGGGGGTCCCCTTTGTTAAAGGGGGCTTTCAGATTCCGATAAGCCCCCCACCCGCAGACCCCCACAACCACCGGGCAAGGGTTGTGGGGATGAGGCCCTTGTCCCCATCAACATGGGGACATCCTTCCCCATGTTGAGGGCATGTGGCCTGGTACGGTTCAGGAGGGGGGTCACTCTCATCCCCTCCCTCTTTTCCTGCGGCCTGCCAGGTTGCGTGCTCGGATAAGGGTCTGGTATGGATTTTTGGTGGGAACCCCACGCCATTTTTTTTTATTTTGGCACGGAGTTCCCCTTAAAATCCATACCAGACCTGAAGGGTCTGGTATGGATTTTTAGGGGGAACCCCACACCCTTTTGGTTTTTAAATTTGGCGCAGGGTTCCCCTTAATATCCATACCAGACCTGAAGGGCCTGGTAATGTAATTTGGGGGGGACCCCCCACGCTTTTTTTTTTTTTTTTCTTCAATGACTTTTATCTGTATTGCCGGGACCCGACAATTCATTATAGCCGCGAGTAGTTTTAAATGTTTTTTTTCCCTTTCGAAATTTCATTTTGTGCAGAGACTTCTACCAGAGGCATACTATAGACACACCCCAGGTACGAAATTTAAAGGAATATTTCACTTTTATTGTTTGACTTTAAGCATTATTAAAATCACTGCTTCCGAAAAAACTGACGTTTTTAAAACTTTTTTGCATTGATACATGTCCCCTGCGGCAGGACCCAGGTCCCCAAACACTTTTTATGACAATAACTTGCATATTAACCTTTAAAATTAGCACTTTTGATTTTTCATGTTCGTGTCCAAAAGACTTTAACGGTGTTCGTGTGTTCGAACAAATGTTTTGCCTGTTCACATGTTCTGCTGCGAACCAAACCGGGGGTTGTTCGGCTCATCCCTATACAGTACAACCATAAAGCACCTACTCTACACAAGGCTTATTTATAAAATGTCTGGGTGGTATCCTGGACTTCCTGACCCTGTGTCACCCATACAAGAAATGTAAAGAAAAGTTGTCACTGAGACAGGAAGGCCAAAAGACCAATACAAACAATATCAGAACTTCTAACCTTTCCTTGCATTGCTAAATGCATTTTATTTTTGTCTGTATACCTGGTGAAGAGATTTCCCATAACTTCCAGTCCTGACAGAAAGTTGGAGGCAATCGCCCCATTAAACCTGATGTCGATTCTAGACCTCCCTCTTTTATCCAAAATGAAAAAAAAACTTTTAACTGCCATTTTTTTCAACAAGGAATAGTATAGTTTTATTTAACAAATTAAAGCAGCTGTAGACAGCCTGGCAATGTCTATCTTTAACCACTTGACCTCCAAAAGATTTATCCCCCTTCATGACCAGGCTGTTTTTTTGCGATACGGCACTGCGTTATTTTAACTGACAATTGCACGGTCATGCAACGCTGTACCCAAATCAAATTTACGTAGTTTCTGCACCAAAAATAAACCTTTATTTTGGTGGTATTTGATCACCACTGGGTTTTTCATTTTTTTGTACTATAAACAAAGAAGGCCGACAATTTTGAAAAGAAAACTATATTTTTTACTTCCTGCTATAAAACATATCCAAAAATGTTTTAAAAAAATCGAATTTGTCCATAAATGTAGGCAAATGTGTAGTCTTCTATATAATTTTGGTAAAAAATTCCAATAAGAGTATATTGAATGGTTTGCACAAAAGTAATAGCATCTACAAACGATGGTATATATACTGGAATTTTTATTTAAAAAAATTCAGCGACTTATAGCAATATTGTGGCGGACAATTGGACACTAACTGACACTTTGTGGGAACCAGTGACACTAATACAGTGATCAGTGCTAAAAATATTCACTGTCACTGTACTAATGACACTGGCTGGGAAGGGGTTATATATCTAGGGCGATCAAACTGTGTGCCTAGCCAGTGTTTTTGTGTAAACCGTTTTCTGCTTTTACTAAGGGAAGCGATGGATTATTATTAAATACGGTGGAATATCTGCGCTAAACCCCTATAAAAAAAAATGATAATATATTGTGAGATGGGGGTTGTTAGCTCTCGTGGTAGATGCGTTTTTCCAGCGATTCAAGCCAGTCAGGAACTATATTTAAGGGCATGGTAGCCCATTTTTATTAAAAAGGCAAAATAAAAGTCCAAACAAAGGTTTCCCACGCAGGGGTTCTTCTCCATTAAATACACAGAACAGAAAATGCTAGCCCACCTGGCTCTCTGTAGCAGTACTTCTGCACTTTATCCTGGTCAGCCAGACCACCGGACTCCTCAAAGTAGACAGCTTCCCTTTAGCGTCCACAGCTCTGCCTCTTGCAGTCACCAACTTTCTGGCTGCCTCTTGCAGTCACCAACTTTCTGGCTGTCTCCTACAGCCTCTCTGACTCCAGAAGACCTCCTGTCTCTTGGTGTGGAGCCGTCTCCAACTGGGAGCCATGAGGTCTTCCCATACATTCATTATAAGGGCTGTGCTCACCTGAGCACACACCCTGCTGGTAATCAGCAAAGTCTGGATACAGGGTTTGGGATCCCATCCCTCCCAAGACACTGTGGAATCTCCAAACTACAAAGCCCCATTCCAGAATACCAAAACCTGGAGAAAGTTGCGAAAGCAGTCTTCTCCAGTCCACATCAACGCACTGTATTCCTGCACCTCGCAAATGTGCACACCCTGTGTCCAGCAGACTGTCCTTTTTACCGTGACAGTAGCTCCTACTGTCACATATCTCCCCCCCCATGTTTCGGACCCGAAGGGGGCAGAACACACAAGCCCGAATCCTTGATTGGGGCACCTCTGTGCCAGCTGTTTGCTGCGCAGGCCCAATCTTTTTTTCGGCTGCGTTTCCAGGCACGCCTTACCCAGGATCGCAATGGGGTCCTACCTTTCTGTATCCCCAGCCTACTCCCTCTGTCCTTGGGGTTCCTGAGCTCACGTTTCTTTTCTGGCAGCCCCCTGCCTTTCCTGCTACTTTCTTTAAACTCAGTTTCTGGATTCTGTAAGGAACCTGCTCCAGACACTAGGCCTGATGAGGAACCACCTTTTCTCTCACTGGTACCTGTTTTCCCCATCACAATAGGTCCCTTGGGTTTACCAACTCCTTTGCCCTTGACTACCAACTCCCCAGGGCTCAACATCTGTGTATCATACTCCTTTTCCAAGAAATTATTCATTTTCTTATCCAGGCCATTATTTACATTAACATTCAGTAATAAGTCACCATTTCTCCAATTATCAATATCATCAGTTATTTCTTGTTCAGGGTTTGTTAGGGCCAAGCCCAAGGAGGGACAACACACAGGTGAGCAGCTATCCCCTATGAGACCTTCACAAGGCTTCACTTCACCTGTTGTCCAAATCTCTGTGGGCAATTGTCCTAACAACTGACATTGAACAACGCATGACCCATTTCTAGCAGTACCAATCTTTGCCAACTCAGACTTTTCCATGTTAAAATTTTTGTTCCTCTCCATACTATATTTGAGAGCATCTCCGGGTACCCCAACTTGTACCTCTCTGCAGGTGACAGACAGAATCTCTGCTTTTGCCGCGTCCATATCTGGCCCTTCCTTCTTAGGAGGTCTAGCGGGTGAGGCAGTATCCGCGCCATTTACTAATCCCTGCTCAGCCGCACCTCGGACCGCACTAGCAGACATGTCCATCACCGTATCAGGCAGAGAGACCTCTGTCTCCAGCAGCCTACCAGAGCGCCTTCCGTACTGAACCGTATCCGGAAGCACCCTCACAGGAAACCGGGAGATCATTTGCCACTCTATTAGAAATCACCGTAGCAACCAGTTCCACTGGTGATTAATTTTAACCAGCACAGGTTGTACTACCTGGCTCCATCCATTGGTACCACGCAGCACCAACACATCCGACTGTAATGGAGGCACCCAGGTATACAAGGACTGTGCTTTCACCATTTCAAGCAGTTCCACTAACATATCTGTAATTTCTAAACACTCCACATCAATATGCAAAACATTTTTGGTGACCTTAACCTTATCAGAGACATGGAGGGGCTCATTCACTGCGGCTTGAGGGGCCGATACATTTAACGGGGCCTCCACCTCACTGGCGGTACCCATCACAGCCTGATGTTCCTCTGGAACACTGTCAGACGCATGTCTCCCACTCATCCCTTCCAACTCAACAATGAGCCCTGCAAGTAACCATTTGTTACATTATGACCTTGACACTTGACATTCAGCGGCTGGGCTGCGAACACCACATCTGCCATGCATGCGCCCTGACCTGGTCCTTCCGACTGGGGGGAAACAACCCTTGCAGGGACCAACGCACCCTCAACCATCGGTCGCTCTGCAATCTCTCTGTCTGGCATAGCAGTTGTTGTATTCACACCCCTGTAGCTCAACATAGCCTTGTCTAACATGGCTAGTAATTGTTTGGCCGAACTGTCCCAATCCGTTGTGTTTCCATTATGAGGGCTCAGCAGTACCTCATCATCGGCTCTAGGAGGCACCTGGGATTCTGCAGCACAAACAGTACCTTTGTCAGTTCTATATAAATCAAATTTTGACAACATGCTTTTACTCTTTGCTAATGCTTCATCAAACAAGGCAGGCTGCAATACACTATCACTACCTTGCTCTGGGGGCGCTAACACACTCAGCTGTGTACAGTACCTTCAGCTTTGGCCAGCTGACTTAACCCCTTACCAACTGGATTACACATATGGTAAACGGACTGCTCACACAAACTCTCACTGCATGGTGTAGACCCAGTTTATTCCATCAGAGCAATATCAGGGCTGTCATGGACAATCTGTGGCTCCAACACCTGGAGACCCCCAGAGATTTCCATGGACAACACTGTAGCTCTGCTTCTGGTTGCCAAGGGAGGCATCCCCCTTTTCTCATTACTAAAGAACACATCACCATAAGTACATGTATCATCAGCAATACCTTTATCATCAGCATTCATAAACATATCAGTTTCATAAGCTCTATCAGGTTTTCTTCTGTCATAATGCATGCCACCCTGCGTGCCACTCAGCACACCACCCTTCCTCTCCAAAGGAATTATTTTGCCTACTAGGGCGTCTTCACAGTTGTCTTGGGAAACCACTTGCCTCACCACTGCAGGCTCCTTGGCGGTTTCCCTTGGCAACTCTGCAGCACCTGTCACTGTCACTAGGAAACATGGCACACCAACTGCTTTGGTTACGCCTAGCATATCTCTCCCAGCACTCTGCTGGATTACCTTAGGTGCACACAGAGTCCATATGTCCTTTTCAGTCCTTGACCTTGCTGCAAGCTGGGTTTTAACCTGTGTCTCCCCACTGATCTGGGTAGCACACTGCAGCAAGTCCATTTTTACCCCTTCTGCGGATCTCCCCACCAAACACAATGCCACTTCACTGGGATCAGTCCCACAAACTGCAACAGTCTTACCATATCCTGTAACAGGTAACTCTGGATTTCCAAAACCGAAGTCTACCGGTGACACGTCTCCCATCCTGGAGCATTGCTGGCGGCCCATGATACGATGGAACTCTCCTCTGAGAAGGATTTCCTCTTTAAACTTGCGGTAGTCATCCTGGTCCCCATCCATCAAATGGTAAACCGACCGGTACTCTATCCGTAATAAGGTTTGCAGCAATTTTGGCCACCGGTTCCTAGGCCATTTTCTCTTTACAGCAACTTTTTCAAATCTTAGCAGGAAGTCCCCAACCTCCACTCACTTCCACAGGTACACCAACTGTATGCAACACAGTTCATCAATTGAACTCCTGTGCAATACAGTTCGCCTGGCTGCCACACACAGCTAGCAGCAGTTCACTACAGAAAAAAAATAAGTTTTCATTAACAGGTACACCACCTGCAACACGCAATGCCTTTTGCCTGGCTGCACTTCCACACACAGCCCACAGTTCCTGACCTGAACTCACTGTGGAGCAAGGACCCGGATTCCACCATCTTGTGCCCGCTGAATCCACCACTTGTGAGATGGGGGTTGTTAGATCTCATGGTAGATGCGTTTTTCCAGTGATTCAAGCCAGTCAGGAACTATATTTAAGGGCATGGTAGCCCATTTTTTTTTTCCCATAAAGATTTTATTTAAGAAAATAAAATAACATTACAGCCAATATCAAGCATGACAATGAACGCACCAAAAAAAATACATACACAGGACAGCTTAGGCTCTACAAGGAAGACAGAAACCTCCCGTACATGTCTAAACAAACCTCATGATATACTTCCCACAAATACTATTGACACAGTCGCTCCTAGGAGCAGAAAGATTTTCAAGAGTTAACCGGTGATGAAACTATGTCATTCGAGGTAGGACCCAGTGCTACCAGGTCTATCCAGCGTATTGGGAAGTAGAGGCCTAAGTAACTGTAGTTCAGAGCCTATCTGATAGCTTCAAGAACAGTCCCTAAGGGGGTGCCCATCTCGAGATTGATGATTATAGGGGCCACCCGTAAGTAACCCCGACGCCCCCAAATCCGCACATCATCAGATTGGGCGTAGACAGAAAAAAAAAGGGGGGGAAAGAAAAGAAGAAAAAAAAAAAAAAAAAAAAGAGAAGAAAAGGGGAGGGAAAAAAATAAAAAATAAAAAATAACCTAACAAAAAAAAAAACGAGAGAAAGAAGGTATGAAAGAGGGGAGGGGTGGGGGGGAGTAGGAGGGAGAATTCCCAGGGAAACTACCAGGAGAGGGGGTGGGGGAACCACCATCTACCCTCTCCGTCCAGTCTGACACTGGAGTAATACGGTTGTATCTTGCAGTTTCTATGTGTCAGCCAAGAGAGTCTCTGACACGGGATCCAGTCAAACGCTCCTTGATAGCAGCGCCTGATATTCAGCAGATTTTCTAAATTTGAACCAATCATCCCAGGTAAACGAAAATTTTGAGATCCTATCTTGTGCAGTGTATATCAGCTCCTCTATCGCTGCAATGTGATTAATACGTGTTACCCATTCCTTCATAGACGGTGGCACTGTGGACCTCCAATGGACGGGTACACACAGTCTGGCCGCGTTTATCATGTGAATCGCTACTGAGTTGCGGTAACTCTTCCTGGATATTTTGGAGAGGTGAAGAAGATACTGTGCCGGAGAGAACTCCAGCGGGAGCGAGGAGATCGCTGTCGTTGCACTATGCACCTCACGCCAATATGGCTGAATCAGTGTGCACTCCCACCAAATATGGAGAAAAGTGCCCAAGTCCTTGCCACATCTCCAGCACCGGTCAGTTACATTCGGAATAAATTTATGGAGAAGGTCAGGTGTCTTATACCACCGCGATCTGATCTTGTACCCATTCTCCTGTGTATTCACATTCAGGGAGCCCTTATGGATAAACCAATGAACTCGTTCCCAGCTTTTCTTCTCAATCGTTCTGTCTAACCTCGCCTCCCAAAAGGCGTGCTCCGCTTGCATGGAAACAAAGGGTTCTCTAAACATTGAGGCATAAAGCAGCGAGATCACATGCCTCTGGGGAGGCGGGCCAGAGCATAAGGACTCGAAAACCGTAGGCGGTTTTGTAAAGCATCCTCTCTTAGAAGGGTGACCAAGAAAGTGTTTTATCTGGAGGTAAGCCAAAAAGGGGAAGGACTTGGTCGGGGATAAAGAAGCTAGTTCTTTGTAATCAAGAAATCTGTCCCCAGAAAAACAATGTCTGGCTTGCAAATCCGAACGTGACCATTCCCTCGCCAGATAAGATCTATCCATTCCAGGCACAAAGTCTGGGATTACCCCTCATAGGGGTCAACCCGCAATCCGTAGCGGAAACCGCGTGAGCCCTACAGGCCTGTTCATACGCCGAAAGAGTAGCACCCACAAGGGGGTGGAATTGGGTGTCAGACGTCCAGTGCGTCCTAGTAAACCATGGGACCTTACCCAGCTCTGCTCCCGTAATCAGGTTCTCCAAGAGAACCCATCCCTTACAGCGAGCATGTACCCGCCAGTCCACAATACGCGCTAGATGAGCAGCCCAGTAATACCTCTGTAGGTCCGGGAGACCAATACCTCCCCCCAACTTTGGCAGCACCAACTTAGCCCATCCGATTCTCGGTGCCCTGGCTCTCCAAAGGAACTTCCTACAGATTCTCTTATAGGTCACGAAGAAAGAGGGTGGCAGGTGTATCGGAATTGTTTGAAACTTGTACAGCATGCGGGGAAGCACCGTCATTTTCAAGATGGCGGCTCGCCCGAACCAGGAGATCGTGGGGGCATCCCACCGAAGGAGATCTTGTTCAATAGCTTTCAGCTCTGCCAAAAAGTTTTTCCCATAAAGGTCTGTCAGTCGGCCAGTAATCCGGATGCCTAGGTAGGTAATGTCATCCGTCTTCCACCGAAAGGGAAAGTTCTCTTGACACAGATCAGCAAGAGACGAAGGTAAAGAGACATTGAGGGCAAATGATTTGGAATAATTAATCTTTAGATTCGAAATAGTTCTGAAGAGGTCAAGGGCTTGTATCAAGTTAGGCAAGGATGTTAAGGGGGACGAGAGAAAGAGCAGAATGTCATCCGCAAAAGCTGCAAGCTTGTATTCTCTTTGCTGAATTTCAATGCCCCTGATATTGGGGTTCTCCCGGATGCAACGGAGAAGAGGTTCCAGGGTGAGAATATACAGAATGGGGGAAAGAGGACAGCCCTGCCTGGTGCCGTTGTGGATGGAGAAGGCCTCTGACAAGTGGCCATTGACTCGAACTCTAGCAGTCGGGTTCGTGTACAGAGCTCCGATATAAGCCCGCATTGTAGAGCCCAATCCTAGGGCTTCCAGTGTCAAGTCCATGTAGTCCCAGGCCACTCGATCGAAGGCCTTCTCCGCATCCATGGACAGGAAAAAAACCTTCTTTTTTGGATGAGGAGAGCCAATGATGCAAATTAAGGGCATTGATGGTGTTGTCCCTGGCTTCTCTGCCCGGGACAAAGCCCACTTGATCAAGACCCACCCAGGCCGGCACAAAGTGAACTAATCTGTTCGCCAAGATTTTGGAGAATAGTTTCACATCTGTATTCAAGAGCGAGATAGGTCTATAGTTCGCTACATCTGCGGGGTCTTTATTCGCCTTGGGTATTACCGCTATGTAAGCTTCCAGCAGGGTAGCGGATTGGCAGGGGGAGCTTGAGAGAGAGTTGAAGGCTCTGAGAAATCCCGGCGCCAAAAGGTCCGAAAAGGACTTGTAATATTGCGTCGAGAAGCTGTCAGGTCCCGGACATTTGCCCGGCTTAGTGGTTTTTAAGGCTTCTACCCATTCTTCAGAAGTCAGAGGAGATTCTAGGGATAGCCGGTCTTCCGCAGATAGTGCCTTCGGGCTAAATTTGTGCAGAAAATCCTGAATCAGGGTTGTCCGTGCGGCCGCATCAAAAGAACCCCCCTCACTCACCGAAATGTTGTATAGCTTATCATAGAAGGCTCT
Organism: Rana muscosa; assembly: GCA_029206835.1. Classification (NCBI taxonomy): domain Eukaryota; kingdom Metazoa; phylum Chordata; class Amphibia; order Anura; family Ranidae; genus Rana; species Rana muscosa. The sequence goes on from CM055127.1 coordinate 78,346,918, forward strand.
AAACTGCTGAGCAATATCCTCATTCCTGGAATGGAGTGTACCGTGACCATCTCGAATATGGTGGATTGTAGAAGCGAGAGTGCGCTTCTGCGTGAGCCTAGCAAGCAACCTACCCGGCTTATTGCCTTGCTCATAATACAACTTTTGCGTCAACATCTGTCTTTTTCGCGCTCGCTTGTATAGCTCATCGCGTAAAAGAGTCCTCGCGTCTGCCAGTTCGGTCGCCACCTGCAGTGTCAGAGAACGTTTATGCTGTACTTCTAGTCTCCGGATCGTGTCTGTCAAGGACTGAATCAAAGCTTGGTGCTCCCTCTTCCTCCGGGCCGCAATTGAAATCAAGTGTCCCCTCACTACACACTTATGCTCCTCCCATTGAGTCATGGGAGGGACATCTGGGGTGACGTTATGCCGAAAATAGTCACTAATGACTTGTTGGAGGGTGGCTACATCTGCAAGATCAGTAAGAAGTGAAGCATCTAGTCTCCAAATCCTAGTGGACAATTCTCTTTGAGGGAATTGTAGGGTCACGGTAACCGGATGGTGGTCGGAAAGGACCATGTTTTCTATCGTCGCCTCAGATAGGTACGTCAGGTCTTTCTGGGAAATAAAAAGGTAATCAAGTCGCGAGTAACGATTATGCGGGGGAGAGAAGAACGTGTAGTCCTTACCCCGGGGGTTAAGGGTACGCCATGTGTCATGGAGGGTGAGAGAGGCCAACCCTAACTTCGCTTGCCTCAAGGCCGCAAAGGGAAGGGACGAAGTTCCGGTGGAAGTGTCAAGGGTTGGGTCCGGGGCCATGTTAAAGTCCCCTCCTAAAATCAAAAGACCATCCTTGAACGACGTGAGTCGCAGAAGCGTGTCCTTCAAAAAGGAGACTTGTCTAGAATTGGGGCAGTATATGTTCGCAAGCGTCACCGGCCTGTCCTCCCACGTTCCTTTCAGGAAAATGAACCGACCTTCAGGGTCAGCCACCTGGTCAGTGAGGTGAAATGCGAGCGACTTTGCGATCAGTATCGCTACTCCTTTTGTCTTGGAATCAGCAGAGGTTGCGTAATAAACGTCAGGGTATCTCTTATTGGTAAGACGTTGAATAGAGCTAGATTTAAAGTGGGTTTCCTTGAAAAAGATGACTTGGGCCCTATGTCTGTGGGCTTCTGCCATAAGGCTGCTACGCTTCTCAGGAACATTGAGGCCTTTGGCATTCAAAGAGAACACCTTGAGAGATAGAGGAGCCGAAGACTGCATGATGGAGGCAATAGGGGTATTCCGGGTGTGGTGACACCCACTCCTAGTAACCTTAAACGGAGAGGGGAGATGGGGGGGAAATACAGAAGGGAAAGGGACGAAAAAGAAAAACAAGGAAAAGATAATAGGGAAAGTAGGAAAAGCACCTATCTTGACCCTGTTCTGATGGTATCCGGACCTTAGAAACCCCGGGCTCTCTTCCACAATAGGGAAGTAACCCCCAACTAGGGGTGTGGTCGTGTACTACCGGAGGTAGCAGTAGTCCCGCTATGCTACCTAATAAGGGAGTGATGAGAAAGATATTGATAGAATTATGGTACAATATGCCGGAGTGTTCAAGAGGGGAAACCCGCCTCCCTTGGGGTGGGGAAGAAGTCTAGAACCTAAACGAACCAACCTAAAGGGAAGGGGGACATGGGGCTCCTATAACATGGGTCAAGGTAAATTGTCATTCCAAATGCGAGTATAGCAAACATCATCTGAACATTTGACAGCAAACCCGCAGCCTCTAGGCATTGTCCGTCCAGCAGAGTGTCACAATCTAGCAAATCTTTGTCAAGGAGGGCAAACAGTGCAAAGGCATATGACTTGAGAAGCAGGCTATGACCCCCCATGGAACAAATGCCCCAAGCAGGTGGACAGACATACGTTGCAGCCAGGAGGAATAGCGAGACTAAGAGGTAAAAGCCAACCTCCTCTCCATAGTGCTCCAAAACCTGGGGAGGGGAAACTCAGAGTAACAGTAACAATATCTCACATAATCAGGGACCCCAAAGCCTGGGGCTAAACCACTTGTCAAAAGCAAACAAAAATAGTACATGACAGATAATGCAGGCTGCGTAGCGGACACCTGCTATACTCTCTTCAGGGCAAAATGGTGATCATAGCTTCCTGGAAGGGAATGTAAGGGGAACCGTGTAATAGTGATGAGGCCTGTTTGATCAACATCAGGGGAGAATGAGTTCAAAAAAGAAGGGGGGAGGGGGAGTCAGGAACCAGCTCAGCGGACCATTCTCAGTATCTTCAGTGATCAGTCTTTCGCCGGGCAGATGACGGTGACGCTCACGGGCTTTCATCCGTTTCCATGTCCCCTCGCTCCCGTGGCGAGGGGGCGTCCGAAGATCTGCGCCTCCTTTGCCGATGCCTTTGCGACCGTGGGGTTTCACTGGGTCAGGTGGAAATCCAGGGCTCTTGCTGCAGAAAGGAACCATACCAGTCAGGAACACTGACCTCAGGGATACCTAGGGTGTCACAAAACTGCTGCAAGTCAGCTGGTATCCTCAGAAAGGCGGTACGGTTCCCAGCTGTCGCCTGAAGGCAGAAGGGGAACTTCCAGCGATATGGGATACGCCTGTCCCGCAGGACTTGTAGCAGAGGGCGTAGGTCTCTTCTATGTTGTAGAGTAATAGCAGAGAGATCCTGGAACAACTGTATGCGTGCCCCCTCATACTCCAGATTTGCCTGATTACGAGCTAAACACAGTATGTCCTCCTTCTGGATGAAATTCACCAGGCAACACACAATGTCCCTAGGGGGGTCCGTATCTCTGCCCCTGGGCCTAAGTGCTCTGTGGCACCTCTCCATCTCTACTGGGGCATCAGGCAGCCTGCCCAGCAGGGTATTAAAAACGGCCCAGACTGCCATTTGTAATTGGGGCCCCTCCACCGATTCAGGTATTCCCCTAATACGCAGGTTACGCCTGCGACCCCTATTGTCTAAGTCCTCCATGTGACGGTGCATGTCCATGAGGTGTTGTGCCTGAGAGGTGGAGGCCCGTTGGACTTGGTGGATGGCCGCCCCGTGCGTCATGGCGGTCGACTCCACGTGTTCTAGCCTGGTAGCCACTGCTCTAATCTCGCCTTTCAGGTCGGAGACCGCCGCGAGTAGGGAGATCTTAATGTCCTGGGCCACCTGCTGCAGGTCGGCCATACTCAGTGGAGGAGGGGGATATCCTGCAGACATACCTGGGAAGCTTGCGGAGGCAGAGGGGGGGAACCGCGGGGAGCGCCAAACTCGAGTCCGAGGCTTGAAATGCGGCCTGTGCGTCTGCTGGCTGAGTGCGGAACATCGCCGGGATAGTCTTGCTCAGCTGAGTCGAGGGATCCGACTGCGCTTGGGTGACCGAGGAACTTCTCCAGGTCATTGTGGCGGTTCAAGACTGAGGTATTAGCTTATTAAATGCCGGTACAGGAGATCCGAGCGGCGGAGCTCTCCAACTATGCTGCCATCTCGCTCCGGTGCTGAGGTAGCCCATTTTTATTAAAAAGGCAAAATAAAAGTCCAAACAAGGGTTTCCCACGCAGGGGTTCTTCTCCATTAAATACACAGAACAGAAAATGCTAGCCCACCTGGCTCTCTGTAGCAGTATCTGTAGCAGTACTTCTGCACTTTATCCTGGTCAGCTAGACCACCGGACTCCTCAAAGTAGACGGCTTCCCTTTAGCGTCCACAGCTCTGCCTCTTACAGTCACCAACTTTCTGGCTGCCTCTTGCAGTCACCAACTTTCTGGCTGTCTCCTACAGCCTCTCTGACTCCTGAAGACCTCCTGTATAGAGTTGAGCGGACACCTGGATGTTCGACGGGTTCGGCCGAACTTCGGAAAAAAGTTTGGGTTCGGGACCGAACTTTACCCTGAACCCGAACCCCATCGAAGTCAATAGGGACCAGAACTTCTGAGGAGTGGACTATTAGCGCTGTTTCCCGTGCTTAGAACTGTCCCTGCACAATGTGTAATTTCTGAAGGAAAAAAATTCACTCGCGGCTATTAATGAATTGTCGGCTCCCAGCAATACATAGAAAAGTCATTTATAAAAAAAAAAAAAAAAAGTGTGGGGGTTCCCCCAAATTCAATTACCAGGCCCTTCAGGTCTGGAATGGATATTAACCACTTGACCACTGGGCACTTAAACCCCCTTAATAACCAGACCAATTTTCAGCTTTCGGTGCTCTCACATTTTGAATGACAATTACTCAGTCATACAACACTGTACCCATATGAAATTTTTGTCCTTTTTTTCACACAAATAGAGCTTTCTTTTGGTGGTATTTAATCACTGTTGGGTTTTTTATTTTTTGCGCTATAAGAGAAAAAAGACTGAAAATTTTGTAAAAAAATTATTTTTTTTTCGTTTCTGTTATAAAATTTTGCAAATTACTATTTTTTCTTCATAAATTTTGGCCAAAATTTATACTGCTACATATCTTTGGTAAAAATAAGTACAAATTGGTGGATATTATTTGGTCTTTGTGAAAGTTATAGAGTCCACAAGCTATGGTGCCAATATCTGAAAATTGATCACACCTGAAGTACTGACGGCCTATCTCAATTCTTGAGACCCTAACATGCCAGAAAAGTACAAATACCCCCCAAATGACCCCTTTTTGGAAAGAAGACATTCCAAGGTATTCAGAAAGAGGCATTGTGAGTTTTTTGAAGTTGTCATTTTTTCCCACAATTCTTTGCAAAATCAAGATTTTTTTTTTCTCTTTTTTTTTTCACAAAATTGTCATATTAGCAGGTTATTTCTCACACACAGCATATGCATTCCACAAATTACACCCCAAAACACATTCTGCTATTCCTCACGAGTATGGCGATACCACATGTGTGAGACTTTTACACAGCGTGGCCACATACAGAGGCCCAACATGCAGGGAGCACCTTCAGGCGTTCTGGAGCACCAAGGCCAATTCTGACATTTCTCTCCTACATGTAAAAATCATCATTTATTTGCTAGAAAATTACATAGAACCCCAAAACATTATATATGTTTTTTTAGCAAAGACCTTAGAGAATATAATGGTGGTTGTTGCAACTTTTTATCTCGCACGATATTTGCGCAGCAATTTTTTTAACGCGTTTTTTTACGGAAAAAAAAATGTTTTGTGCTTAAAAAAAAAAAAAAAAAACAGTAAAGTTAGCCCAATGTTTTTGCATAATGTGAAAGATGAAGTTACGCCGAGTAAATAGATACCTAACATGTCGCCCTTAAAAATTGCACACACTCGTGGAATGGCGCCAAACTTCGCTACTTAAAAAATCCCCATAGGCGACGCTTTAAATATTTTTACTGGTTACATGTTTTGAGTTACAGAGGAGGTCTAGGGCCAAAATGATTGCTCTCGCTCTAACGTTCGCAGAGATACCTCACATGTGTGTGTTGAAAACCGTTTTCATATGTGGGCGGGACTTACGTATGCGTTCGCTTCTGTATGCGAGCTCACGGGGACAGGGGCGCTTTAAAAAAAAAAAAAAAATTTATTCTTCATTTTACTTTATTTATTTTAGTTTGACATGTTTTTCCGCCCTAAACATTTTTTTGATCACTTTTATACCTATTACAAGGAACGTAAACATCCCTTGTAATAGGAATATGGCATGACAGGTCCTCTTTACAGTGAGATATGGGGGGGGGGGGGGGGGGTGTCAATAAGACCCCACATCTCACCTCTAGGCTGGGAAGCCTGAAAAAAATACAAAAAAAAAAAACAACAATCCTGGCTTTGATCGTAGCGGTGAGTCGGTAGAAGCACCAGAGGGCGGTGGGGGGGGGGGACATCCCCTCTCGCCTCCCGTAAGAATGATCAAGCGGCGGAACAGCCACTATGATTGTTCTTATGGTGTAGGGAATCGCCGGCTGAAAAAGCTAATATCTGAATGATGCCTGTAGCTGCTCCCATCATTCAGATATCCCCGCACAAAGTCAAGGACGTCATATGACGGCCGGAGGGCGGGAAGTGGTTATTGCGGAGTATTGCCGGGCATTGCGGAGTATTGCCGGGCATTGCGGAGTATTGCCGGGCATTGCGGAGTATTGCGGACTATGGCAGGGTATTGCGGTGTATGGCAGGGTATTGCGGTGTATGGCAGGGTATTGCGGTGTATGGCAGGGTATTGCGGTGTATGGCAGGGTATTGCGGTGTATGGCAGGGTATTGCGGTGTATGGCAGGGTATTGCGGTGTATGGCAGGGTATTGTGGAGGGTATTGCACAGGGTATTGTGGAGGGTATTGCACAGGGTATTGTGGAGGGTATTGCAGAGTATTGTGGAGGGTATTGCAGAGTATTTTGCAGGGTATTGCAGAGTATTTTGCAGGGTATTGCAGAGTATTTTGCAGGGTATTGCAGAGTATTTTGCAGGGTATTGCAGAGTATTTTGCAGGGTATTGCAGAGTATTTTGCAGGGTATTGCAGAGTATTGCACCAGGGTATTGCAGAGTATTGCACCAGGGTATTGCAGAGTATTGCACCAGGGTATTGCAGAGTATTGCACCAGGGTATTGCAGAGTATTGGCAGGGTGTATTGCAGAGTATTGGCAGGGTATAGCACAGGGATGGCTGAGCAGGGATGGATGGATGGATGGATCTGTGACTGCAATTGTCACAGATCCAGCCCACAGTGCTGCTGCTGCCATCCGCTCCCTCCCCCTCCCCTCTCACACTGTACCGATCGGTACAGAGAGGGGAGGGAGGAACCGGCGTCATCAAATGAAGCCGGTCTGTTTACAAGTGATTGCTCCGTCATTTGACGGAGCGATCACGTGGTAAACGTCCGCTATCAGCGGCGATTTACCGCGATTCGTGATCCGCCGGGTCCTCTGGACCCGGCGGTCACGGAGTTTCCCGTGTGCGCGCCCCAGGGGGCGCGCGGGAGCGCGATTCTGGGAGGACGTTATATAACGTCCTCCCAGAGTTAAGCAACCACCTTGTCGACGTTATTTGTCGGCAGGTGGTTGTTAAGTGGTTAAGGGGAACTCTGCCGCAAATTAAAAAAAAAATGGCGTGGAGTACCCCCAAAAATCCAGACCAGACCCTTTATCCGAGCACGCTACCTGGCAGGCCGCAGGAAAAGAGGGGGGGACGAGAGAGTGGTCCCCCCTCCCTCCTGAACCGTAAATTTGCGGCAGGGTTCCCCTTAATATCCATTCCAGACCTGAAGGGCCTGGTAATTGAATTTGGGGGACCCCCCACGTTTTTTTTTTTTTTTATCAATGATTTGTCTATGTATTGCCGGGAGCCGACAATTAATGAATTGAATAGCCAGCCGTGAGTGAGTTTTAAATTACTTTTTTTCCTTCAGAAATTACACTTTGTGCAGGGACAGTTCTAAGCACGGGAAACAAGCGCGACTTTACATGCATATTGCCGAACACAGGACCCGAACCTACAGTCAATTGTTCGGGTTCGGGACCCCAAAACCCAAAAGTTCGGTACGGACCCGAACTTTACAGTTCGGGTCCGCTCAACCCTACTTCTGTCTCTTGGTGTGGAGCCGTCTCCAACTGGGAGCCATGAGGTCTTCCCATACATTCATTATAAGGGCTGTGCTCACCTGAGCACACACCCTGCTGGTAATCAGCAAAGTCTGGATAAAGGGTTGGAGATCCCATCCCTCCCAAGACACTGTGGAATCTCCAAACTACAAAGCCCCATTCTAGAATACCAAAACCTGGAGAAAGTTGAGAAAGCAGTCTTCTCCAGTCCACATCTACGCTCTGTAGTCCTGCACCTCGCAAATGTGCACACCCTGTGTCCAGCAAACTGTCCTTTTTACCGTGACAGTAGCTCCTACTGTCACAATATATATATATATATATATATATATATATATATATATATATATATTGTAACCTGGGGGACAGGTAGTAGGTACAAAAGCTCCCTGGGATGAGCAGGCACAGATACCAAGTCCATTGGATCAGTGAAAACACAGTGTGGTTTATTGGTGTTATATACAAAGTCAATGACAAGTGCTGTACAGTGTGCTGAAAACAAACAGAAGAAAAAATAGCTAAACAAAAGCCTAGCCGTGTCTCGGCTCTAACTACACAGTATTTACAGGCCCTCACTACCAGGCTGGACAAGCCTAGCGCTTGTCAGCTTCCACATCCAACAGAGTAACAAGTTTTACAAACCTTCTTGCTCTCACATACCAATGCTGTCTGTGTTTCCCAGGCTGAGCAAAGGCTGTCTGCTCAGGTGAGCTTTTAATTAACCTGGGGGAGAGAACCAACACCTGAAGTGGATCCTGGCTCAGAGATCCCTGAATGTATATGAGAGGAGCCTGGGAGATGTATAAACCCCGAATAGGACTTTCCCAGGCTCTCTCTGGGATGCTCTATCACACATCCTCCCCCCTTGTTTCAACCCCAGGGTTGGAACACCTGTAGCCCAACAGGAGTGAACACGGGAGAGGGCATCTACATTCCCCATCTCAACACCTGGCCTGTGTTTTACCGTAAAGGCGTAATCTTGTAGGGCCAAAAACCACCAGTTCACCCGCCTATTAGTCTCCTTCTTTTGGGCCATCCATTTCAGGGGAGCATGGTCAGTTATCAACTCAAACTGGCGCCCCAACAAGTAGTACCTGAGCGCGTCCATGGCCCACTTTATGGCCAGACATTCCTTTTCAATGACTGCATACTTTTTTTCATGGTCATTGAGCTTTCTGCTTAAGTACACCACCGGGTGTTCTTCCCCATTGTGTACCTGTGATAGTACTGCCCCGATACCAACATCAGACGCATCCGTCTGGACCAAAAAGTTTTTGGAGAAATCGGGGGAGTATAGGATTGGCTGTGCACAAAGAGCCTTCTTCAGGACTTGAAAAGACTCTTCTGCTACTGGAGACCATTTCACCATTACGGAGTCTTTCCCTTTCGTAAGGTCTGTCAGTGGGGCAGCTATAGTTGCGAAATTTGGGATAAATCTTCTATAGTACCCTGCAATGCCAAGAAAGGCCCTGACCTGCTTCTTGTTGGCAGGACGTGGCCACTCCTGGATGGCTTCTATTTTATTCACCTGGGGCTTTATGACACCCCGGCCAATAGTGTAGCCCAAATACTTGGCTTCCCCTAGCCCAATAGCACATTTTTTTGGATTTGCCGTAAACCCTTCCTTGAAGAGGGAATCTAGGACAGCCTGGACACGGGGCAAGTGAGACTCCCAGTCAGTGCTATGCATCACTATGTCGTCCAGATAGGCTGCAGCATACTGTCGGTGAGGTCTTAGGGTCCTGTCCATAGCCCTCTGAAATGTTGCAGGGGCATTTTGCAACCCAAAAGGCATTTTCTTATATTGAAACGACCCCTCCAGGGTCACAAATGCAGTCTTTTCTTTGGCACTACCAGTCAGGGGTATTTGCCAATATCCTTTGGTCAAGTCCAAAGTGGTCAGATAACGGGCCTTGCCAAGTCGGTCTATAAGCTCGTCCACCATGGGCATTGGATATGTGTCAAACTTTGTTACCGCATTAAGCTTTCTGAAGTCGTTACAAAACCTCCAAGTGCCATCCGGTTTTGGGACTAATACAATGGGGCTAGACCAGTCACTATTGGATTCCTCAATAACATCTAGCTCCAACATCCTTTTAACTTCCTCACCGATGTCCTTTCTTCTAGCTTCGGGAATTCAGTTCAGTAACAATATCATGCTGAACTGCTGAAGTCGTGCCCGGCAACTCTGAAAATTTCTCTTTATTCCTTATCAGGAACTCTCTAGCTTCCTGTTTCTGGGAACATGACAGGGTGTCTGGAATCGTGACCTCAGGGATCAGAGGGGATTCAGTACCCTTAAGGGTTACCGGGAGGGACCTCGCAGTTAATGCCAGTCTATCCTTCCAGGGCTTTAACAGGTTTATGTGGTAAATCTGTTCGGGTTTCCTTTTACCTGGTTGATACACCTTGTAATTGACCTCCCCAACTCTTTCAATTACTTCAAAGGGCCCCTGCCACTTAGCCAGGAATTTGCTCTCAACAGTGGGAACCAACACGAGGACCCTGTCACCAGGTGACAAAACACGAAGTTGGGCCCCCCTGTTGTATATTCTTTGTTGGGCTGCTTGCGCCTGCAGTAAATGTTCTTTCACCACCGGCATGATTGCTGCAATCCTGTCCTGCATTTGAGCGATATGCTCAATGACACTTTTGTGAGGTGTCTGCTCCCCCTCCCAAGTTTCCTTGGCTATGTCTAAGAGTCCCTGAGGGTGTCTCCCATAAAGCAGCTCAAATGGAGAGTACCCCGTAGAGGACTGGGGAACTTCCCTGATGGCGAACATCAAGTAGGGTATCAGGAAGTCCCAATTTTTACCATCCTTGTCAACAACCTTTTTTAATATACTCTTTAATGTCTTATTGAAGCGTTCCACCAAGCCATCCGTTTGAGGATGGTACACCGAGGTTTGCAACTGCGCCACCTTAAATAACTTGCACAGCTCCCTAGTTATTCGTGACATGAATGGGGTACCCTGGTCTGTAAGGACTTCTTTCGGGACGCCAACCCGACTGAACACCATAAACAGCTCTTTGGCAATGTTTTTAGCAGACGCAGTGCGTAAGGGAACGGCCTCGGGGTAACGGGTAGCGTAATCCATGATCACGAGGATATGTTGATGACCGCGGGCAGATTTGGGGAGTGGACCCACAAGGTCCATGGCAATCCTCTCAAAAGGCACTTCAATAATGGGCAAGGGCACTAACGGACTTCGGAAGTGGGGTTGGGGGGCTGACATCTGACACACAGGACAGGATTGACAATAATTATCTATATTTTTCCGTATCCCAGGCCAGTAAAACCTGTGCAACACCCTTTCAGTGGTTTTCTCAACCCCTAAAATGGCCTCCTAGCAAGTGCCCATGGGCAAGTTCCAACACCACCCGTCTGTATAACTTAGGGACTACCAACTGTTCATCCACTTCATCATTAGATTTACATACACGATACAGTAAATCCTCATTGCTGCAGAAATATGGAAAACAGAGCCTGTCCCCTGGTTCGACAGGTACCTCATTAATCACCATTACATTTTCCCAGGCCCTGGCAAGGGTAGGGTCTTTTCTCTGCTTTGTACCAAAATTTTCCTTGTGCACATTAAGATTGGCAAACTCTAACGCAGGCTCAGATTCTGGTTGTGGGGACTTCTTCCGGCTCCCCCAGCTCTCCTGCCATAACTGAAAAAGGATCACCCGGAGAGCCCTGAGAGGAGTCCCCTGAACTCACAAGGTCAGTAATGGCCATGAGTTCTGGCTCTGCGACTGAGTCAGGTACTGCGACTGGGTCGGGACAATCCCACAGTTCCCAAAACTTAGGGAAGTCCCTACCAATGATAGCCTCGTGCACCAAGTGGGGCACCAGTCCGACCGAATGGGTCACCGTACCTAAGCCAGTTTTAAACTGAACAGTGGCTATTGGATACTCGTAGGTATCCCCATGTACACAGATCACAGCAACTTTTTTTGCATGAAAATTCACAGTTTCAACCATCTCAGCTGTAACCAAAGTAACAAGACTTCCAGAGTCCAGCAAGGCCGTAATAGGCTTATTATTAATAGTCACTTGACACATGTGTTTTCCCACATTTGGCACTGCAGCGCATGAAACAGCAGCAAACATAGACTGCCTTCTAAAAGATAGATCACACTGCATTGGTTCATCTGTCAATGGACAGTTTGCTGCAACATGTCCCAGTTCTTGGCAACGAAAACACCTGATGTTTCCCCAGTTTGGTTTGCTGACAGGCAGTGGCTTCCCTTGTTTGGGCCGCCAAACTTCAGTCCTGGCACCAAAAATCCTCCCCCCTATTTCCTTGCCATGCTTACCACCCACTTCCCCTGGAACAGTCTTACCGGTTGCCTGGGGAGACCGTGGCTTTGGGTGGAAAGTCCGTGCGGCTGTAGGGGTGGTGACCAGGTTCTCTGCAGCAAAGTACCTCTCAACGAGCTCCACCAGGTTCTCTGCCTACTTGGGGTCTCCTTGACTCACCCACTTCTGCAGGGGAATTGGTAGTGACCTCAGGAATTGGTCCATGACCACACGATCCACTATTTGTGGCGCAGACAGGGACTCCGGCTGTAGCCATTTCCGCACCAGGTGGATCAGATCAAACATCTGCGATCTTGGGGGCCTCTTTTCTTGGAAGAACCAGCTGTGGACCCGCTGAGCTCGAACAGCCAAGGTAACACCAAGTCGTGCCAGGATTTCCCGCTTGACCTTCTCATAATCTCCCGCTTCTGCTGACTCCAGATCATAGTAGGCCTTCTGCGATTCTCCAGAAAGTAAGGGGGCGATCAGTCCTGCCCACTGGGTTTGGGGCCAACCTTCCCTCTCAGCGGTCTGTTCAAATGTTAGTAGGAAGGCCTCTGGATCATCATCTGCCGTCATCTTTGAAAGAAAGCGACCCACATGGATGGCTGAGGGCTTGTCTCCAATATCCTTCATTATCGCAGGTGACCCCTGTGCTAGCGTCTCCACAACCTCAGTAAGGGTTTTCCTATCCGCTTTTGCAGCAGTGGCAAGCTGTTCAAACAGCCTCTGCGATTGCTCCTGTACAGCACCAATCTGTTGGAACAGCACCTTGGTTTGCTCCTGTGCGATAGCGTTGGCTTGCTGTTGTGCAGTGTTAGTTTGCTGTTGTGCAGCGTTTGCTTGCTGCAACGCAGCATTTGCCAACACCATTTGTTTGAGGAGATCCTCCATGTTGTCACTTTAGGTACTGGCCTTTTAAGTAGTAACTTACTACAGCTGGTCGCAGCCTCCACCATACGTAACCTGGGGGACAGATAGTAGGTACAAAAGCTCCCTGGGATGAGCAGGCACAGATACCAAGTCCATTGGATCAGTGAAAACACAGTGTGGTTTATTGGTGCTATATACAAAGTCAATGACTAGTGCTGTACAGTGTGCTGAAAACAAACAGAAGAAAAAATAGCTAAACAAAAGCCTAGCCGTGTCTCGGCTCTAACTACACAGTATTTACAGGCCCTCACTACCAGGCTGGACAAGCCTAGCGCTTGTCAGCTTCCACATCCAACAGAGTAACAAGTTTTACAAACCTTCTTGCTCTCACAGACCAATGCTGTCTGTGTTTCCCAGGCTGAGCAAAGGCTGTCTGCTCAGGTGAGCTTTTCATTAACCTGGGGGAGAGAACCAACACCTGAAGTGGATCCTGGCTCAGAGATCCCTGAATGTATATGAGAGGAGCCTGGGAGATGTATAAACCCCGAATAGGACTTTCCCAGGCTCTCTCTGGGATGCTCTGTCACAATATATATATATATATATATATATATATATATATATATATATATATATATATATAAAAAAACAATATATGTGAAATTATTGGGTGCTGCAACTAAAAAAACTAAATATTCAGTTTGTGCAAATGTGTAACAGAGATAGTTGTGCTACCAAAAAAGTGAACTTGTTACTGTCCATAGACAAATGTGCAATATAAGAATGATTGCCAATAATTAGCGAATAATAAAACAGTATGTGAACAAACAATAAAAATCTAGCAGTCCATTAGGTGCTAATGGTGCCCAGTGAAACAAACGGCTTGACAGAATATTAATCACATGTTCTGTTCATCAAACAAACAATCAGCGCAGCTTACCAGATGGGATGTATCTCAGGTTATAAAGATCGTATAGGCACATCAAAGAGGGCTCAGCTAGCCAAGGGCGGTATATCCACAGATTCCTCCGGTGGTAGAACCTCTCCACTCACTGCTGCTTTTTCTCCTGCTACGATGTTTCCTTGTAGGTTGGTAAGGCAAGATTCACTTCCAGGGCCGATTTAGGAAGGATAAAGAAGAGACTTCATGGTGCAGTACTCGGTTCAAGGTTTTATTTTAAATCACGATACTGACATCCAGCAAACAAAAGAATTTTAAAAACACAGCTGTGGCTCACAGCCAAACCAGCTGGTGCGTGGTGACGTCAGAGACTGTAGCTCCACCCAACGCGTTTCCCCATAGAAGGCATCAACTGGGAAAGGAGACCGTGAAATGAATTATTCCCTGCTTTGGCAGCGCTCCTTTCTGTGTCTCTGCCCCACGATCGGCAGGTGTCGGCAGACATACATTGCGCGGCACCCGCAAATTGGCTTCTGCTGTGAGTAATCACAGCAGAAGCGACCCGACGACAGGAAGCATGTGCCTCCTAGGCAGAAGTGCAGAATCACGTATAAATACGTGATTCTGCACAGAGTGGCCACCCTGTAGCAGTAAAGCTGCTGTGGGGCGGTCATTAAGTGGTTCATTTGCAGTATTGTCATAGGATCATAGTTCAGAAACCTAAAATGGCTTGCAGATCCCAAAGAACATTTACCTTTTAGCTTGCTCCCCGCAGAGCTCCCCATCACAGCTTCTGGTGCTTCTTCAGGGTCTTTATAGTCCAGTGTCTCCTTTCTTTAACCATTGTGGGGTGACTGATGGTGTAACTATTATGCCTGCATATTGGAGTCACCTTACCACCTGGCTCCACTATTTAGGATGCCTAGAGTTCTCTGAGAGTGCACATTCCACTGTGGATGTGTACATGAGGAAAAAATGCTAGGAGGAAGGGAACAAAGCTTTTGCTGGAAGAGACATATAGATTATTTTCTACAGCAAACAAGTCTATTTCTTAGCAACTTTTTTCCATTTTAAGTAGTACCATCAATCTTTAGTAGCTTAGCAATATAACAGAGTGTAGCAATAACTACATGCCAAAGAAAACAAGAAACTCAAACACCTAAGGTGCTTTGATAAGTATACAGGTGGGAATTGCGCTGGCTTCATTCAGGGAGAAATAAAGGTCATCTCTATAAAAGGAACTTTTTTTGTTCATAAATAGGGTTATACTTTAAGCAGTAAAGGGCAAAAATTTAACAGATTCCTCTATTCTGTTACATTTCAGAATAAATAACTTCTTAATCAGATCTGTCACAAACTATTTCACTTATGTACTTCTAAATCCTTTCCTTGACCGTAAGGTCAGAACATGTATGGAACACAAACACCTCACTCTAAAGTTCAAATGAGTATGAGTGTATTTATACATGTGTGGTGGATGGATGTACACTGGGCTTCTAGAACTATGTCTGTGGTTTTGCCTGTATTTAGATGTGCGGTGTGTACAGAGTTGAGATGAGTTCACTTTGTCAAAGTCACTAACTTTATTCCCATAATACTCAAGGTATGGTACTATATGTAAAAATTCTTAAAATTCCTAGTCAGCAGGCATTTTAAATGGCACCCCCAATGCACCTTGCAAAAGTACACTAATTTCAGCAAATCACAACACGCAAATGGTAACCATCTCTGCATTTTGGTGCCATGTTCCTGTTCAATGTTATTGTACCTTGGAGCAGTGTTTCTCAACTCCAATCCTCAAGGCGCACCAACAGGTCATGTTTTCAGGATTTCCCTCAGATGAAACGGCTGTGGTAATTACTAGGGCAGTGAAACTGAACAAATCACCCACGCAAAATAATGGAAAGCCTAAAAACATGACCTGTTGGTGCGCCTTGAGGACTGGAGTTGAGAAACACTGCCTTGGAGGACTATTCAGGTTGGCTTCACACCTATGCATTGCAGGTGTACAAGTACTGATAATTGCTTTACTAGCCGATACCGATACTTTTTTTTAATGGAATGTGACAGTGGCACTAATATGCAGCACGGATGGGCACTGATGACGCGTGGACTGTGTCAGTAGTTTTGTTTTTTACAATTTTCTTTCTTACATTTTTAATTTTTGATAATTGTTTACAATTTATATATTTTGTGTTACTTTTCTTAACAATGCTTTCTTTTCTTTCTTTTTTTTTTTTTTTTGGGGGGGGGGGGGATGGACGGTGTCAGTGTTTTGATTTAGTTTTTTTACAATTTTAACTTTTAAATATTTATTATTATTTTTATTTTTTATCATTATTTTTATTTTTTTATCAGCCCTGTTGAGGGCGGGGGGGCTTTGGTGAGATTTAAGGGGTCCCTTTGAGAGAGGGAAAGGGACTGAGGATACAGCTTCCCCAGTCCCTTTCTCTGCAGCCTCTGCTGCACTGAAGATGAATGGACAGGAGCCAGCGGCTCCTCCCCATTCATAAACTGAAGCATCGTAAACCGTACCCTTGCAGCTAACCTGTTCATACAATTAGAAAGGAAACGTAAGGATCTTCTTCAGCTATTAGACCAGATGTACTATCAACATAAGGACTGTGTACGTAGAACTAGCTATAAGTTTGGTAATAAGTATGGGAGATCGTTAGCTAACTCAAAAATAGGACATACATATATTCCCAAACTTTGATGTCCCAAGAGGGGGTTGGTGCAATCATCCGAAGAGATCGCTTTGACGTTTCATGAGCATTATTAGACTCTCTATAACATCTCCAATCCCATCACAAACTCCACTAATGCGTTGGGACATGAAAAGCTTTCAAAATATACGTCGACTATGGCCCTGCCTAGATTAGATCAGACTGCTGCCTTCTCATTGAATACACCATTTACTACTGAGGAAATTCTGAAAACAAATTATGCACTACCCTCAGGCAAGAGCCTGGGACCAGATGGTTTTTCAAGTGCTTTTTACAAACAATTTCAAGACATCTTAGCTCCCATCATGGATGTCACCTTCAATTCAATCTCTGACATACGCGCTTTTTCTCACCAATCGCAGAAGGCGCATATTATTCTTATTCCTAAAGATCACAAAGACCCAGCCGAATGCTCAAGTTATCGGCCAATTTCTTTAATTAATTTTGACCTTAAAATATATGCCAAACTATTGGCGAATAGAATTCACTCGGTTATTCCATCTATTATTAGTCTTGATCAGGTTGGGTTTACCCCTACTCACGAAGCACGAGATAATACTATTAAAATAATATCACTTATCTCTTATTGTCAATCACGAAAGATCCCTTTGTGTCTTCTTTCACTTGATGTGGAAAAAGCTTTCGATTGTTTAGATTGGGCATTCTTGAAAGCAACATTGGAGTAAATTGGCTTATTTCTGGACTTTATTCATAAAATAATGTCTCTCTATTCCTGTCCTACAGCTAGGATCAGGGTAAATGGAGTACTTTCAGACCCGGTTCATATATCTAATGGGCTTGACGTCAATGGCGGTGCGGAGGATGGTCTATGTGGACAGTTTTACCCCAGATGCCTGCATACTTAGATGTGCCCGTTTTAACCATCAACCATATGAGTTGCTAAATGTTGTACCTTCATTAAATGTAACCATATTGCTACACTTAGAGGTGCCTCTCTTCTCTTTTATACTCAGTTGTCACATGATGCTACTTGTATATCAAGACATCTCTTGTTTATCAAGTCAAATTTTATAAAAAAATGTTGCTTGTCTTGCAAAACAATCTCAGACCAAGTTATTCTCAGTCAAAGGTTTTACTGTATATCCAAAAGCTAGAACTAAGGTTTTCGCTTTAGATTTACTTTAGCTCTGTTACTTGTAGGGGAAATAGGCATATTTGTGAAATAAATTACATAAAATAACAAAGTATAAGTAACTATAATAATTAAAAATATACAAAATTCTGTTGCATTCTTTTTATCATGTGTCTTTTCAGCATCAATTTGAACACATGGTATTAGCATGCTTGTGGTATTGACTTTGTGGTTCATTTTTGGCCAGCACATTTTTATTCCTTATCATCATGTGGTTTTGGAAAGAGAATTTGTGCACGTAAATATAACTTAGTGAAATGTCACTCTCTTAGCGACTTCACAGGGGCACATTTTTTCCAGTTTGTTTTCCATCACTGAAAGTAAATACAAGCTGCTGGAAATCACTAGGGTTGTTTGCTCCGAGCTTAAATTTAGAAAATGTGATTTGGCCTGAAACAACACCCTCATTTATTTCACCACCTACAGTGAAATAGGAGGTAAAATACATCCTGGAATACTAAATATGCTTTCCTGTTAACATACGACACATCACACTTAGCACTAGTATGAACATATTTCCAATTGTCATTCATACACGGGTGATAGAATGTGGGTGAGCAAAAGACACATGCACACGTTCCATGTGTCTTTGTTACATCTGTAGTTGGTGGTTTTAACTGAGCTGTCACTGTTTGCCAAATTCATTGATCCATCCTGTGAAAGCACCTGTCAGCATGAATGGACACAGTGACTCAGCTCAGAAGACAAAGGAAAAGCTTTGTAACGGTAAAACCTCATGTTCTGTACACACAGTGTAGGATGAACTTAGTTGAACTTTTTTGTGTCTTGGATACTTCACATGACAAGATCTCCCCACCATGATTTCTGACTCTTCTTGTACACCTAAGATTATTGGATGTTAGATCACAATAAATTATGTTCCAGCTTTACCTATTACATTCGCTATAATTAAAAATAAAAGTAAAATCCTGTGGCATTTGCGTACTAATGGCTTTCTTCTGGCGACTCGACCATGCAGCCCATCTTTCTTCAAGTGCCTCCTTACTATGCATCTTAACCGCTTAAGGACCGTGTCACGCCGATATACATTGGCAGAATGGCACAGCTGGGCAGATCAACGTATATATACGTTGCCCCTTTAAGAGCGGCATTGTGGGCGCACACGCGCGCCGGCCGAGAGCTCAGTGAGTTTGATCGCGGGTTCGGCGGACTCGATGTCTGCGGGGATACCCGCGATCGTCTCACGGTGAGGAAGAATGGGGAAATGCTGATGTAAACAAGCATTTCCCCATTCTTCCTAGTGACAGGACACTGATCACAGCTCCCTGTAATCGGGAGCGGTGATCAGTGTCATGTCACACGTAGCCCATCCCCCCTACAGTTAGAACACATCCCTAGGACACACTCTTCAGCGCCCCCCCCTGGTAAACCCCTTCACTGGCAGTGTCATTTTTACAGTAATCAGTGCATTTATATAGCACTGATCGCTGTAAAATTGACAATGGTCCCAAAATAGTGTCAAAAGTGTCCGATGTGTCTGCCAAAAAGTCGTAGTCACGATAAAAATAAATAAATCGCAGATCGCTGCCATTACTAGTGTAGCACCCTGCTCCTATTGAGTAGGCGCTATGTTTAAATTTAAGTTATCTGAGCTGTAGTTTGGCTCAGAATGATTGTGTTAAATTTCTGGTTTCTGTTCCAGCCCAGCTGTGTTGCGCATTTTCCACTTGACTGTAGGTGTCGCGGTCACCACAGGTCAAGGTTGGAAATGCAGCAGGCTGGGTGTATTAGGTATTCTTTACCCAGAAGTATCCCAGTGATCGTGGTCCCCCCGCTGTGCATTCTGGGAGAGGGTACTTAAGGGACAGACACTGTTTTCCTAGTCTCTCTGACCTGATGGCCCTCCTGGCCTAAGGTGTGCCGTGACAGTCTTCTGTCTCGGGGCCTGCTGGCCCGAGGCTTCGTTACTGATAGTAGGCCCAGGAGTTTCTGGGGCCTACTGGTCCGGGGGTGGTCCTGTGCTGTCTTGCCTGCGGGAAGAAGCCCAGCAATTGGAGAAACCAGGGGAGGACTTTTCTCAGAGAGGACCAAGCGAAAGAGCTGGTATCTCAGGAAGAGCCTGGAGACTCAATTGGAGGACGCATCCCAGCCCATCTACCTCACAGTGTTGCCGGCTTGGCTGAAAGAAACTGGTACTGTGTGACTGTACTTAGACTTTGCAAAAGTTCTGGATGATACAATCCTGTGGCAAAGGATTGCACAGAGACTATGTGTATTCTTCAAGTCTGTGGCAGAGACTATGTGTATTCTTCAAGTCTGTGGCAGAGACTTTTGACCAAGCACCGCACCGGCTGCTAGGTCAGCAAGAGAGGCCTATCCGGTGGTTGCTAGATCAAGGGTGGAAACTGTATGTCCTCTGGATCAAGAGAAGTACCCATTTTGCGCAAACCAATCAATAAACGCTTAGACAATTTTTTTTACCAAAAATATGTATAAGAATACGTATCGACCTAAACTGAAGAAAAAAAAATTATATATATTTTTTGGGGATATTTATTATAGCAAAAAGTAAAAAATATTGCTTTTTTTCAAAATTGTCGCTCTATTTTTGTTTATAGCGCAAAAAATAAAAACCGCAGAGGTGATCAAATACCACCAAAAGAAAGCTCTATTTGTGGGAAAAAAAGGACTTACATTGTGTTTGGGAGCCACGTCGCACGACCGCGCAATTGTCAGTTAAAATGACGCAGTGCCGAATCGCAAAAAGGGGCCTGGTCTTTGGCCAGCCAAATGGTCCGGGGCATAAGTGGTTTTAAAACAGCCACACCACATGTTTTCAGAGAGTCCTGTATTTCACCTGAAGTTACTTGTTTGTTTTTCTTTGCATCCCAAACAATTTTCCTGGCAGTTGTGGCTAAAATTTTAGTTGGTCTACCTGACCGTGGTTTGGTTTCAACAGAACCCCTCATTTCCCACTTCTTGATTAAAGTTTGAACACTGCTGATTGCATTCTCAATTCCTTGGATATCCTTTTCCTGTTTTATACAGTTCGACTACCTTTCCCCGCAGATCTTTTGACAATTATTTTGCTTTTCCCATGACTCAGAATCCAGAAACGTCAGTGCAGCACTGGATGAAAGTCCAGAAACTCATTGACCTTTCATACACACACTAATTAAAGGGGGGGAGCAAAAAGGGTGGGACTTTAAATGAAGCGCCTATTTGCGACAGAGTAATAGGTGAACACACACTAATTACAAACACACAGATCACAGGTGAGGATGGCTACCTTTAATAGCCATTCAAACCCCTTTGTGTCAACTTGTGTGCATGTTATCAGGCCAAAATCACCAGGGTATGTAAACTTTTGATCAGGGTCATTTGGGTAGTTTCTGCTGTCATTATGATTTAAAAGGAGTAAACACAGTTGATTGATAATAAATGGCTTCAGCCAAACACTAACCATGAGTGAAAGAAAGGTTTTTGTGTTATCATTCATATTCTCTGAAAAATGGCCAAGAAATCATAAATTCTGCCAGGGTATGTAAAAATATGAGCACAGCTGTAGGAAGTCATCAGGTTTGTCAGCATCTACCAAAACCTAGAATATAATTCAACCAAAGAATGCTTGTTTTTAAACGTTGTATGATATTTATTTCTGTTAGTGTCCCTGTTGGGGACATTTTCCTACTTTTCTTGCCTTAGACATAGTACATGAAGAGATAGAAATCTATCCAACACAATCGGAAAGAAAATATCATCCTTCACAGCTTTAACTGGTACAGGTGTTCCCAATGGATTGTACCCCTGATGCTCTTTTTCCAGTAACAAGAGTCAGCTTCTGGTTTTCCCATCACTTTCTGTACCATTCACAACCGTATAGCAGAATTTGAAGAAAAATCTTCCCAATGGGAACAAGGAAAGTAAGAACCTGAGAAAAGCTCCAAACCATGCTTACATATCTAGACATTAAAAAAAGAATGCCACTGGAACACCAGTTTAACCACTTAAGTTCCTGAAGATTTTACCCCCTTCATGACCAGGGCATTTTTTGCTATTCAGCACTTGCTGTCTTAACTGGCAATTGTGCCATAATGCAATACTGAAAGCAAATTAACCACTTAACGACCGCCCACCGCCGATTTACGTCGGCAGAATGGCACGGACAGGCAGAATCACGTAGATCTACGTGATCGCCTTTGTGCAGTTGGGGGGTCCATCCGGACCCCCCTTCACTGCAGTGAGCGGCCGTTAAGTGTTCGGGAGCGATCAGGCATGAGGGGGCGGCCGCTCGATTCCGCCCCCCCCCCCTCGCGATCGCTCCCGGCCAATGAAATTGCTTCCTCCGCCATGTGATGTAAACACAGGCTGGAGGAAGTGATGTCATCTCCCTCGCCGCGGTCTTTTCGTTCCCGGCGCCGAGGAGTGAAGACAGAGGTTAGTGCTCCAACAGTCCACTGACACGTAGGTACACATAGGCACACAAATCACCCCCCAGTCACCCCCAGATCACCCCCCAGGTCACCCCAAAGCCCCCAATCACAGTGTCACTGATTGCAGTGATCATTTATTTTACTGATCACTGCATTTAGTGTCATCTGTGATTGTAAAAAGTTGCAAGGCAGTTAGGATTAGGCCCCTTTAGGTCCAGGGTAGCCCCCTAACCCCCCCTAATAAAGGTTTAACCCCTTGATCACCCCCCAGGTAACCCTTTCACCCCCTAACTTCAGCGTCACTAAGCGATTGTTTTTCCGATCGCTGTATTCGTGTCGCTGGTGTTTTAGATAGGCAGTTATTTTTTTTTTAGGTTCGCCGCAGGTTTTTATTGGTGTCAGGTACCCCCATATTTAACCTAATAAAGGTTTTAACCCCCTGATTGCCCCTAGCTAACCCTTTCACCAGTGATCACCATATAAAGGTTACGGGTGACGCTGGTTGATTAGTTTGCTTTTTATAGCATCAGGGCACCCGCCGTATATAACCCAATAAAGGTTTAACCCCCCTGATCGCCCGGCGGGTGAGATCAATTAGGTTTTAGCGCCAGAGAGGGTCTGCGTCGCCCCAGGCAGTGTTAGGTTAGTGCCAGTAACGCTAACACCCACGCGCAAAGCATACACCCCCCTTAGTGGTATAGTATCTGATCAGATCTATACTAGCATCCCCAGCGGTTTAGGGTTCCCAAAAACGCAGTGTTAGCGGGATCAGCCCAGATACCTGCTAGTACCTGCGTTTAGCCCCTCCGCCCAGCCCAGCCCACCCAAGTGCAGTATCGATCGATCACTGTCACTTACCAAACACAACACACATAACTGCAGCGTTCGCAGAGACAGGCCTGATCCCTGCGATCGCTAACAGTTTTTTGTAGCGTTTGATATATTTGCTGACGACAGTCAGGTGCTTTTTTTCCTGTGAATCTTACTAGTGTACCCCTAAATTTAGAGCCCAAAATGGCAAGTCGAAGGTACACTAGTAAAGAGGCCTACGAGATTCTGAGCATGACAGATAGTGAAGAGGAGGTCACGTATCTGTCAGATTCAGGCTCAGAATATCTTCCCGTAGAAGACAGTGACGTCAGCGGCCCCACGTCAGATAGCTCTGACGACGAAGTTGAGGTCCCTGCTAAGGTCAGGCGTACCCGATCCCGATCTTCTGAGGTTGTTGAGGAGCAAGAACCGCAGGTCTCTCGTATCATGGAGCAGAGTAGTACTAGCGCCGCTATTCCTTCTGGTGAACTGGCAAGCACCAGCGGCCTAGTACAGCCTGGACGTACATCCAGCACTGCAGTAACACTTGGTGACGTGGCGAGTCCCATAAGTGCAGTTCAAGCTGGCGAGGTGGCAAGCACAAGTAGTGTCCCGCTGCCACCAAGAAGACAAAGGCAGGCCCGTCGTGCCCATACTGCCCTTCCTGCAGAATTTGCCTATCCTGATTGGGTCCCCACCACTTCTGCAGAACCCGTACTTCCCCCATTCACTGCCCAACCCGGTATTCAGGTGGAAACAGCTGATTTTATGCCAATCGATTTTTATTCGCTGTTTTTCACGGAAGATCTCTATAGATCTATTGTGGACCAGAGTAATTTATATGCTGGTCAATTTATCGCCGCTAACCCCCAGTTGCCTAAAATTGCCAGAAATTGGAAACCAATTACGGTTTCCGAATTTAAGACCTTTCTGGGCCTTTCCCTCAACATGGGCACACATAAATTTCCGTCATTGCGTGCTTATTGGTCCACGCACCCAATTGACCACATGCCCGTGTTCTCTGCCTCCATGTCCAGGGCACGATACGAGCAGATTTTGCGGTTCATGCACTTCAACGACAATGAACTTTGTCGTCCACGTGGGGACCCTGAATACGACCGGCTCTATAAAATTCGGCCCCTCATAAACCACTTCAACGAACGTTTTGCAGCCTTGTTTACTCCCGATCAAGTTGTCTGCGTTGATGAGTCCCTGATTACATTTTCTGGCCGCTTGTCTTTCAAGCAGTACCTTCCCAGCAAGCGTGCCAGATACGGGGTCAAGCTCTACAAGTTCTGTGACAGGGCAACAGGCTATGTAGTGAACTTTACGGTTTATGAGGGAAAAGACAGTCAGATTGAGTCGGTCAACTGCCCGGATTACATAGGGAGCGCTGGCAAGATAGTGTGGAACTTGGTGTCACCCTTATTCGGAAAGGGGTACCACTTGTATGTGGACAATTATTACACGAGCGTGACACTGTTTAGTCACTTGTTTGATCATAAGATTGGAGCATGTGGCACCGTGCGACCTAATCGCCGGGGCTTTCCCCAGCGGCTTGTAGATGCCCGTCTTAGGCTGGGGGAGAGAGCCTGCTTGAAGTGTAATAACTTGCTCGCTATGAAGTGGAGGGACAATAAGAATGTTTTCCTTCTTACCTCCCTTCATGCAGACACGACAGTCCAAATTCGTACGGCGACTGGTGTTGTGGAGAAACCCCTCTGTGTCCACGAATATAACCAAAATATGGGAGGGGTGGACCTCAACGACCAGTTGATGGCGCCGTATCTAATTGACCGTAAGGCGAGACGCTGGTACAAAAAAGTGTCTCTATCATTATTCCAATTGGCTTTGCTGAACGCTCATGTGCTATACAGAGCTTCAGGCGGGACGTTATCTCTTCTAAAATTCCAGAATGAGATAGTCACAGAACTCCTGTATCCAGGCGGTTCTGCACCTCACCATCCCCAACCAAATGCAGTAAGCCGGCTGCATTAGAGGCATTATTCGTATGTCCTCCCGAGTACCCCTACCCAAAGCCACCCCCAAAAAAGATGTCGTGTCTGTAGCAAGCGCGGATTTAGGCGTGACACCCGTAGTTTTTGTCCACTCTGTCCTGACAAGCCTGGTCTTTGCCAAGGTGAATGTTTTGAACGCTACCACTCAAAAGTGAAGTTTTAGCGTAGGGTACAGCATTTCACAGACTAGGACACACTTACACAGGGTCTCCCAAGATGCCATTACATTTTGAGAGACCCGAACCATTACAGTTGTAAAGTTACAAAAAAAAGTGTAAAAAAGAAAAAAAAAACGTAAAAAACAAAACACAAAAAAAATATAAAATAAAAAAACCAAAAATAGTTGTCGTTTTATTGTTCTCTCTCTCTCTCTATTTTCTCTCTATTGTTCTGCTCTTTTTTTACTGTATTCTATTCTGCAATGTTTTATCATGCTTGCTTTTCAGGTATGTAATTTTTTGTTTTCAGGTGCGCCATTCAACTGCAGCGCGGAATTATTTATCTTGACAGCAACAGCGTTTGCTCCCACGATACATAAAGCCGTGACTCCAGTGCTGTAGGAGGTGATTTCACCACCACAGTTAAAAAAAAGAGCATATATGCCGAAGCATGGGGGCAGCAGGGGCGGAGGAGCGATTTTGCTCCTAATGCCGCGTACATACGGTCGAAATTCCGACCGTGTGTACGCGGCATAACTTTTTTGCGGGAGGATGCCCCCATGCTTCGGCATATATATATTTTAGGCACAGGTTGCGTTAAAACATTTTTTTATTTTTTACTAGGTTTTGTTTTGGTATTTGCTTTGCAGGTATGGCATGGTAAGGTCTTACTGTTGTACTGTAATGTTACTTTGTTTTAATGTTAACCACCATTTGCTTAGCAGGTACGCCATTCAATTGCAATTTCATCAAACATTTGGGCAATATAGTGTTTTTTAGTGCATTAAAAATAAAAAAAGTGTGTTTTTCCCCCAAAAAATGCGTTTGAAAAATCGCTGCGCAAATACTGTGTGGAAAAAAAAATGCAACACCCACTATTTTAATCTGTAGGGCCTTTGCTTTAAAAAAATATATAATGTTTGGGGGTTCAACATAATTTTCTTGCAAAAAAAAAAATTTCTTTCATGTAAACAAAAAGTGTCAGAAAGGGCTTTGTCTTCAAGTGGTTAGAAGAGTGGATGATGTGTGACATAAGCTTCCTAATGTTGTGCATAAAATGCCAGGACAGTTCAAAACCCCCCCAAATGACCCCATTTTGTAAAGTAGACACCTCAAGCTATTTGCTGAGAGGCATGTTGAGCCCATTGAATATTTTTTTTTTTTGTCCCAAGTGATTGAATAATGACCAAAAAAAAAAAAATTACAAAAAGTTGTCACTAAATTATAAATTGCTCAAACATGCCATGGGCATATGTGGAATTACACCCCAAAATACATTCTGTTGCTTCTCCTGAGTACGGGGATACCACATGTGTGGGACTTTTTGGGAGCCTAGTCGCGTACGGGACCCCAAAAACCAAGCACCGCCTTCAGGATTTCTATGGGTGTAAATTTTTGATTTCACTCCTCACTGCCTATCACAGTTTCGGAGGCCATGGAATGCCCAGATGGCACAAACCCCCCCAAATGACCCCATTTTGGAAAGTAGACACCCCAAGCTATTTGCTGAGAGGTATGTTGAGTATTTTGCAGATCTCGCTTTTTGTCACAAAGTTTTGAAAATGTAAAAAAAGAAAAAAAAAAAAGAAAAAAAAATGTCTTTCTTAATTTTCAAAAACAAATGAGAGCTGTAAAATACTCACCATGCCTCTCAGCAAATAGCTTGGGGTGTCTACTTTCCAAAATGGGGTCATTTGTGGGGGTTTTGGGCTATTTTGACATTTTATGGCCTTCAAAACTGTGATAGGTAGTGAGGAGCGAAATCAAAAATTTATGCCCTTAGAAACCTTGAAGGCGGTGCTTGGTTTTTGGGGTCCCGTACGCGGCTAGGCTCCCAAAAAGTCCCACACATGTGGTATCCCCGTACTCAGGAGAAGCAGCAGAATGTATTTTGGGGTGTAATTTCACATATGCCCATGGCATGTGTGAGCAATATATCATTTAGTGACAACTTTGTGCAAAAAAAAAACAGTTTGTCATATTCCCGCAACCTGTGGCAAAATATAAAATATTCCATGGACTCAACATGCCTCTCAGCAAATAGCTTGGGGTGTCTACTTTCCAAAATGGGGTAATTTGGGGGGGTTTTGTGCTATTTTGGCATTTTATGGCCTTCAAAACTGTGATAGGTAGTGAGGAGTGAAATCAAAAATTTACGCCCTTAGAAATCCTGAAGGCGGTGCTTGGTTTTTGGGGCCCTGTACGCGGCTAGGCTCCCAAAAAGTCCCACACATGTGGTATCCCCGTACTCAGGAAAAGCAGCAGAATGTATTTTGGGGTGCAATTCCACATATAACCATGGCATGTGTGAGCAATATATCATTTAGTGACAACTTTTTGTACATTTTTTTTTCTTTTTGTCATTATTCAATCATTTGGGACAAAAAAAAATATTCAATGGGCTCAACATGCCTCTCAGCAATTTCCTTGGGGTGTCTACTTTCCAAAATGGGGTCATTTGGGGGGGTTTTGTACTGCCCTGCCATTTTAGCACCTCAAGAAATGAGATAGGCAGTCATAAATTTAAAGCTGTGTAAATTTCAGAAAATGTACCCTAGTTTGTAAACGCTATAACTTTTGCGCAAACCAATAAATATACGCTTATTGACATTTTTTTTACTAAAGACATGTGGCTGAATACATTTTGGCCTAAATGTATGACTAAAATTGAGTTTATTCGATTTTTCTTATAACAAAAAGTAGAAAATATCATTTTTTTTCAAAATTTTCGGTCTTTTTCTGTTTATATCGCAAAAAATAAAAATCGCAGAGGCAATCAAATACCATTAAAAGAAAGCTCTATTTGTGGGAAGAAAAGGATGCAAATTTCATTTGGGTACAACATTGCATGTCCGCACAATTTACAGTTAAAGCAGCACAGTGCCGAATCCCAAAAACAGGCTTGGTCCTAATGGCCCGAAATGGTCCGGGGCTTAAGTGGTTAAATTTTGATCATTTTTTTAGCACACAAATAGAGCTTTCTTTTGGTGTATTTGATCACCATTGGGTTTTTCTTTTTTTGCGATATAAACAAAAAAAGACTGAAAGCCTTGAAACAACTTTTTTTTTATAAAACATATCCAATAAAATCAAATTTCCTAATAAGTTTAGGCCAAAATGTATTCTGCTACATGTCTTTGGTAAAAAAAAATATTACGATAAGTGTATTTATTGGAGTGTGAAAGTTATAGCATCTACAAACTATGGTATATACTGTATATTTGAAAATGTATCAATTCTGATGTGCTGACAACCGATCTAATTTCTTGAGACTCTAAAATGCTAGGACAGTACAAATTCCCCCCCCAAATTACTCTTTTTTGGAAAGTAGTCAATCTGAAGGCAGAGATGTGGTGAGTCTTTGAATACGATTTTTGTTCCCCCTTTTTGGGTGGGGACCATTGCTGGATAGCCATTTTCAGGTATCTGCAGAGATGCCCAATATGGTTCAAGGCAGGGCTTTGTCTGGGACACTCTAGGACATTCACAGAGTTGCCCCTAAGCAACTCCTTTGTTGTCTTGGCTGTGTGCTTAGGATTATTGTCATGTTGGAAGGTGAAGCTTTAGCCCAGTCTGAGGTCCTGAGTACTGTAGAACAAGTTTTAATTGAGGATATCTCTGTACTTTGCTCCATTCCGCTTTCCCTCAACCCTGACCAGTCTCTGAGGCCAGACAGTTCAATCTTGGTTTCATCAGACCAGAGAATCTTGTTCCTCACAGTCTGAGAGTCCTTCAGGTGCTTTCTTGCGGGCTTTCATGTGTTTTGCACTAAGGAGAGGCTTCCGTCTAGCCACTCTGCCATAAAGCCCAAAATGGTGGAGGGCTTCACAGGATCTCTAGAGCTCAGTCAGAGTGATCATTAGGTTATTGGTCACCTCTTTTACTAAGGCCATTCTCCCCCGATGGCTCAGTTTGATAGGGCAACCAGCTCTTGGAAGAGTCCTGGTTGTGCCAAACTTCTTCCATTTGAGAATTATGGAGGTCACTGTACTCTTGGGAGCCTTCAGTGCCACAGAAAGTTTTGTAGCCCTCCCCAGCTTTGCACAATCCTGTCTCCGAGCTGTGCAGGCAGTTCCTTTAACCTCATGCATTGTCAGCCGTGAGGCCTTTTATAGAGAGGTGTGTGTGTGTGTCTCCAAATCATGTCCAGTCAATTTAATTTACCACCAGTGGCAGCTGGTGCTCAAAATTTTTGGGGGGGCGCAAACAAACTGAAAAAAAAACATCAATTGCCGCCACTGTGCCCATTAAACGCAGCCACTGTGCCCAAACGCCACTAGTTTGTCCCCGTATACAGCCAGTTTCCCCCCCATATACAGCCAGTTTGTCCCCATATGCAGCCAGTTTGTCCCCAAATTACAACCAGTTTCCCCCATTTACAGCCAGTTTCCCCCATTTACAGCCAGTTTCCCCCATTTACAGCCAGTTTGTCCCCATAATACAGCCAGTTTGTCCCCATATACAGCCAGTTTGTCCCCATATACAGCCAGTTTGTCCCCATATACAGCCAGTTTGTCCCCATAATACAGCCAGTTTGTCCCCATAATACAGCCAGTTTGTCCCCATAATACAGCCAGTTTGTCCCCATTATACAGCCAGTTTGTCCCCCAAATACAGCCAGTTGGCCCCCATATACAACCAGTTTCCCCCATATACAACCAGTTTGTCCCCCATATACAACCAGTTTGTCCCCCATATACAACCAGTTTGTCCCCCCCCAGCCCTGCACTTACCTTCCTCGGGTCAGTGCCGTCCTCGATGTCTTCTCCCGCCCTCGATGTCGCTTCAGCCAATCAGGTTACCGGTAACCAGACCCGGTGAACCTGATTGGCTGAAACGCAACCAGGGAACGCACCCCCCCGTGCTTCCTCTCGTTAGCTATTTAGAAGCCGATTACAGCCCGCTGGCTCTGATAGGCACTTCTAAAGACCAACCAGACGCTGTTATTCAGATGGCCGGCGCTCAACAGGGGGCCGGCCATCTGAATAGTGGGGCAGCGGCGGCGACAATACATAGGTTCATGCAATGCATGAACCTATGTATTGTTGTGAGTGACGGCTGGGCGCAGGAGCGACGGGGAGCGGCGCTCCTGCGCCCACTATGGACGCACCGCCACTGTTTACCACCACTCCAATTAAGGTGTAAAAAACATCTCAGCAATGATCACGAGAAATGGAAGGCACCTGAGCTAAATTTCAAGTGTTGTTGCAAAGAGTCTATGCCAATGTGCTATTTCAGTTTTTTCCTTGTTCATACATTTGCAAACATTACTAAAATGCCGTTATCACTTTGTCATTATGGGGTACTGAAGGTAAATAAAAAAATATATGTTGCTCCTCAGGCCTTAGGAAACACATGCTCAGTGTTGTCTCTCATATGCCAATAACACCACCTTAGACTAACTCTGCAACTCTTCCATTTCAGGGGCAAACTTACCTATGCTCAAATGAATCATCTGTTCTAGACAGCCAGGAGTGCCAACCCTGCCAAAACAATCTCTCCCAGTGTCACAGCTATACTAGCATTTCAAATACTCCTGCCATAATATATATTACTCAGATTTACTCGTTGGGTTGTACCTTGTGTGGATGCTCGTGGGGGTGGTGCCTCTCTTGGTCAGAGACTGGGAAAAAAAATATGGTTAAAATCTTCCTCATTAGTTGATGAGCATTGTAATGTTCTTTCTGCTTTTACTGTCTGATTCACCCTCTCTATTTGTCCTGGCGAGTGAAGTAAAAGTCATTAATGGAACAGGAATAAAGAGGAAATCTTTTTAGTGTGACAACTGGCTAATTTGCCCTTTCTCTGGGGTGATCTTCTCTCCCTTCCTGTCGTGTCTCAAAACAGGACAGGAAGTGAAGAAAACCCCGCTATACAGGACATTGACAAAACAAATATCTTGACAGAAAATGTGACCACATTCCATACTCCAAAGTTTTCACTTTAGTTATACTTTACTTAAAGTTGAAATAAAGGCTACATATAAGTATGGTTTAAAGGATAAGTTCACCTTTTGAAAAAATTAAATGCACATTTTTTTCAGGTAAAAAATGTGCATTCTTTTTTTTTTCTAAGGAGCCTGCAAAGCATTGCACACATGATCAGCAGATCACGCAAGAAATTCCAGTCTCCTGCAGAATTTTTAGGATAGCTGTCTGCCCATACCTTCAATTTGACAGTCAGTTACTTGAGAGCAGGAAGATCAATAAACAACGAGAGCAATGAGCAGCACCCTTCACAGTTAATGGAGAACTACAAGCCATCAGCCACAATAGATGACAGTAGTTGTAGCCCCTCACAGACACTCTGTTTTCAAATTGTGATAGGGGTGTGGGTGGTGGTGGGGGCGAGGAGTGCATACTAAACATGTTACAGAAAGATAAACTTAGCCTTTAAAAACGACTGCTTCCCCCTCCTACTATAATGTTCTATAAGCCCAGGTTCACACTGGGACTGCGAGAGTGAAGCCGTGCGAGTTCAGCTGAACTCGCACGATTTCACTCCTGCCTGTTAGTCCCCATTTCACAGATGTCAATGTAAATCGCAGCTGAAAACGCAAAAAGTAGTACAGAAACTACTTTTTGAAATCGGTGCAGCGCCGCAGATGCGGTGTCGCACCGATTAGGACGGTGCCAATGCCCGCAATTTGCGGCAAATTTCGCCGATTTAACATGCGATTTGACATGTCAAATCGCACCAGTGTGAACCAGGGCTTATGCTGGTAAAAAAGATCTCCCCTTTGTCATGGAGCACCTAACAACAGGACTGAACTCTAGGAGCCATTATGTCACCCACTGTCTTCAGCTGGCCATCCGTTGTTGGATTTCACTCGTGTCCTCTACAGCAACTGCACCATGACACAAGGGAGACAGGACATCTGAATCACTTGACCTTCCACTTCCAATTTAAAGTGGACCTTGAATCAAAATTGAGTTTTCTCTTCCTCACCTGCAGCATGCTTAGACATTGTTTTTTTTTTTTTTTCAGGGAGCAAGTACCATTTTTGGTGGAACCCATTCTAAATTTCGATTTACTGACCTAGGAGAGGAGGACTTCCCCAACTGCTCATGTACCACCTAGCCACAGCCTCCCAGTCTCACAGCGGGCTGTCCCTCATCCATTCACTGTAGGGTGCCAGCTCATTAGGAAATTACAGCAGGCTCCTGAAACAAAAATGGTAGTGCAGAGGAACAGGGATCCTGGTAAAGCGTAACTCCACTTTTGAGAAAAAACACATTCCCCTCTGGGTAATCTATGTACATTGCAAGGGTTATAACAAACTTTGTTGCAGATTCCTACCTTTTGTTATTCTGAAGAAATCCATGTGTGCCTGTCTGTGCCGAGTAGGTCTAATGGGAGTGGTTTCATAATTATCTGTCAGGTGTGGAGCTGCACAACACTAATGAGAAAATCTGCTGGGCCTGCATCCCTTTAGATGTGCTCCTATTGAAAGTATCTCTCAAAAAATTAAAATTTTTGTTGCAAGGGATGCCTGAAATCTGATTTGTATCTTAGGCAAACCTCTGGGAATATTGGTGAGCCAATCACACAAGCAGAAAATTATGTTTCCAGGGAGTGGTTCAGTACACCCTCTGTGTACAGAAAACCTCCAGGTAGCCATATTGCAATGCATTCTCAGAAAATTACATTGGCTGCAGATTGAAAAGGAAAGGTAATTTTTAATAACATTAAATTACAAAATGATTAGTGTCGCAATTATATGTGCTATATTATTTTTTCTTTATGTGCTATTTTTTTTTCCCCCATGAAAGGGGGAAGCATTTAAGCATTAGCTGCAAACAAGACAGTACTGGACTGCATGCACTGATAAGTATCTGTTTCTTAAAAGTCAGTAGATACAGTACTTGTAGCTGGTAGCTTATAGTTTTCCCAAACCTTGGTGAAGCTCTTCTTTAACCACTTGCTGACCAGGCGCCGTCGTTATACGGCAGGTCGGCACGGTCCCGCGAACCGTCGTAGCTGTACGTCGGTCCCTTTAAGCGGGATAGCAGGTGCGTGCGTGCCCGCTGCATCGCGGGGTGCCGATGCTCGTGACCGGTGGTCGCGATGACCGCAGGTCGCAAACGATCACATGCACGAGAGGCAGAACAGGGACATGTGTGTGTGTAAACACACACATCCCTGTTCTGTTCTGTGAGGAAAGACAGATCGTGAGTTCCTAATAGCTAGGAACCACGATCTGTCATTTCCTCTAGGTCAGTCCCCTCCTCCAACAGTTAGAAACACACTAGGGAACACAATTAACCCCTTGATCGCCCCCTAGTGTTAACCCCTTCCCTGCTAGTGACATTTTTACAGTAATCAGTGCATTTTTATAGCACTGATCACTGTATAAATGCCAATGGTCCCATAAATGTGTCAAAAGTGTCCGATGTTTCCGCCATACTGTCGCAGTCCCGATAAAAATCGCAGATCGCCGCCATTACTAGTTAAAAAAAATAATAATAAAAATGCTATAAATCTATGCCCTATTTTGTAGACGCTATAACTTTTGTGCAAACCAATCAATATACGCTTATTGCGATTTTTATTACCAAAAATATGTAGAAGACTACATATCGGCCTAAACTGAGAAAAAAAAAATATAAAAAAAAAAATTGGGGATATTTATTATAGCAAAAAGTACAAAATATTGTGTGTTTTTTTTTTTTAAATTGTCGCACTTTTTAGTTTATAGCCCAAAAAATGTATATCGCAGAGATGATCAAATTCCACCAAAACTTCAATTTTGTTTGGGTACAGCGTCGCATCACCACGCAATTGTCAGTTAAAGCGGCGCAGTGCCGAATCACAAAAAATGGCTCGATCATTGGGCAGCCAATTCTTCCGGGGCTTAAGTGGTTAAGTTGTCTTTATCTCTTGGTTTGCTGACTATTTCACCAGCAGGTGACACTGCAGAGGAAATGCGAAATTGCCCTTCCCAGGTCCTCGATAAGCAAGATGCTGTGAGCAGTAGGAACTCCTCCAGGGAAAGGCAGCCTACATAATTGCAATCACCTTTAAATCTGTTTTTTTACTATGTACAACAAAACAAATTTCCTTTCCTCCAGCCCTCATAAGAAAGGCCCCTATGTACTCTTTTTCAGTGCAGCACACAGAGTCAAGTACTGGAATTGTTCTTAATATAATTAATTCTAAAAACATAATATATTTAAATATATCTGCCCATGAATATTAATTTACAATCCACTTTCCTTTTAACTGTGATTTCCTCTTAAAGCCTACAATAATGAATCACTCACACAAGTGTTGAAACAGTGGAAAGTAACAGAGATGAATTCATGCAGTTTGTAGAAACCAGCAGCGTTCCATATGAAAGCAATTAATATATTGTAGCCAGTGGTGATGCTACAGCTGAAGCAGCAATGAAAGCTTCTACACTTTGGTAATGAGCAAGTGAAATATTAATGGCAATATGTATCTAGGAAATGTGTAGAACAAAGAGATATTTCTCCCTACAGATATTAAAATGATTGTGATAAATATTTATCCAACTCATTGCAGATTAGTAGCGGTGGTTTTAGATCCTTATGAAAAGCTATGAATAAGTTAGCACCTCAGTAATATCTGCTTTTCTGCTAATACTATGCAATTACGTTATATCTTTTCAAACTTAAAGCTAAATATGCAGTTTTACCTACCAAAGGATTTGAATTTCTATCCAGCTAGTCCTGAGTAGGGATGAGCTTCGAGTTCGAGTCGAACTCATGTTCGACTCGAACATTGCCTGTTCGCCCGTTCGCCGAACAGCGAACAAATTGGGGTGCTCGCGGCAAATTCGAAAAGTCTATGGGAGAAATCTAAAGTGCTAATTATAAAGGCTTATATGCAAGTTATTGTCCTAAAAAGTGTTTGGGGACCCGGGTCCTGCCCCAGGGGACATGTATCAATGCAATTTTTTTTTTTTTAAATGGCCGTTTTTTCGGGAGCAGTGATTTTAATAATGCTTAAAGTGAAACAATAAAAGTGAAATATTCCTTTAAATTTCGTACCTGGGGGGTGTGTATGATATGC
Organism: Rana muscosa; assembly: GCA_029206835.1. NCBI lineage: Eukaryota > Metazoa > Chordata > Amphibia > Anura > Ranidae > Rana > Rana muscosa. Next base: position 78,381,811 of record CM055127.1, read on the forward strand.
ATGTGAAGTGGCGCATGTTTCCCGTGCTTAGAACTGTCCCTGCAAAAAATGTCATTTTTGAAGGAAAAAAAGTCATTTAAAACTCACTCGCGGCTAATAATGAATTGTCGGCTTTTATCAATACATACAAGAGTCATTGATAAAAAATAAAAAAAAAGCGTGGGGGTCCCCCAGAATTCAATTACCAGGCCCTTTAGGTCTGGAATGGATATTAAGGGGAACCCCACTGCAAATGAAAAAAAAATGGCGTGGGGCTCCCCCAAATATCCATACCAGGCCCTTCAGATCTGGCATGGATTTTAAGGGGAACTCCACCGCAAATGTAAAAAAAAATGGCGTGGAGTCCCCCCAAAAATCTACACCAGACCCTTATCCGAGCACATAACCTGGCCGGCCGCAGGGGAAGAGGGGGGGACGAGAGAGCGGCCCCCCTCCCTCCTGAACCGTACCAGGCCACATGCCCTCAACATGGGGAGGATGTCCCCATGTTGATGGGGACAAGGGCCTCATCCCCACAACCCTTGCCCGGTGGTTGTGGGGGTCTGCGGGCGGGGGGCTTATCGGAATCTGGAAGACCCCTTTAACAAAGGGGACCCCCAGATCCCGGCCCCCCCCATGTGAATTGGTAAGGGGTACATTGTACCCCTACCATTTCACGAAGAAAGCGTAAAAAAATGTAAAAAAACCACACAAACACCTTGAAAAAGTCCTTTATTAAAAAAATTAATTAATTAAAAAAAAAACATTCCAGCGGTGAAATCCAGTGTCCCGCGGCGATCCGATGTCCAGCGCTGTCCGTCACTGGTTTTGCCTGAGCGGACCTGATGGGTAACTTCCTCCTCAGTGTTTTAAATGTATAGACCCGCCCCTTCTAAAGTTCCCCATCAGGTCCGCTCAGCGGACCAGATGCGGAACATGACAAGGGGCGGGTCTATACATGTATTACCACAGTGAGAGAAGTTCCCCATCAGGTCCGCCCCCTCGGTATGTCGGACCCGCCTACGTCATTGGCCTGAGCAGGGAACTTCCTTCACTGTTTAATTTAAATTTACACAGTGAAGGAAGTTCCCCGCTCAGGCCAATGACGTAGGCGGGTCCGACATACCGAGGGAGCGGACCTGATGGGGAACTTCTCTCACTGTGGTAATACATGTATAGACCCGCCCCTTGTCATGTTCCGCATCTGGTCCGCTGAGTGGACCTGATGGGGAACTTTAGAAGGAGCGGGTCTATACATTTAAAACACTGAGGAGGAAGTTCCCCATCAGGTCCGCTCAGGCAAAACCAGTGACGGACAGCGCTGGACATCGGGATCGCCGCGGGACACTGGATTTCACCGCTGGAATGTTTTTTTTTTTTTTTTTAATAAAGGACTTTTTCAAGGTGTTTGTGTGTTTTTTTTTTTACATTTTTTTAGGCTTTCTTCGTGAAATGATAGGGGTACAATGTATCCCTTACCAATTCACATAGGGGGGGCGGGATCTGGGGGTCCCCTTTGTTAAAGGGGTCTTCCAGATTCCGATAAGCCCCCCGCCCGCAGACCCCCACAACCACCGGGCAAGGGTTGTGGGGATGAGGCCCTTGTCCCCATCAACATGGGGACATCCTCCCCATGTTGAGGGCATGTGGCCTGGTACGGTTCAGGAGGGAGGGGGGGGCACTCTCGTCCCCCCCTTTTCCCCTGCGACCGGCCAGGTTGCGTGCTCGGATAAGGGTCTGGTATGGATTTTTGGGGGGACTCCACGCCATTTTTTTAAAAATTTGGGGTGGAGTTCCCCTTAAAATCCATGCCAGATCTAAAGGGCCTGGTATGGATATTTAGGGGGAACCCCACGCCATTTTTTTTTAAATTTGCGGCGGGGTTCCCCTTAATATCCATTCCAGACCTGAAGGGCCTGGTAATTGAATTCTGGGGGACCCGCCACGCTTTTTTTTTTTATCAATGACTTTTGTATGTATTGATAAAAGCCGACAATTCATTATTAGCCGCGAGTGAGTTTTAAATGACTTTTTTTCCTTCAAAAAGGACACTTTGTGCAGGGACAGTTCTAAGCACGGAAAACATGCGCCACTTTACATGCATATCATACACACCCCCCAGGTACGAAATTTAAAGGAATATTTCACTTTTATTTTTTAATTTTAAGCATTATTAAAATCACTGCTTCAGAAAAAAACTGCCGTTTTTAAAACTTCTTTTTGCATTGATACATGTCCCCTGGGGCAGGACCCGGGTCCCCAAACACTTTTTAGGACAATAACTTGCATATAAGCCTTTATAATTAGCACTTTAGATTTCGAACGTTCGAGTCCATTGTATTTAATAGGGTTCTAAAGTTCACATGAACATTTTGTCTGTTCGCAGGTTCTGGTGCGAACCGAACAGGGGGGTGTTCGGCTCATCCCTGGTCCTGAGAATTACACAGCCCAGCCAGCCTGGTAACCTACATTTTAGCAGTAAAGTCAGTGGCGGTGTGTCCATAAGGGGCGCATGGGGCGCCGCCACCTCTCTCCTGTCAGTTCTCTATTACCATAGATAGATTCATGCATTGCATGAATCTATCTATGGTCGCCGCTGCCACCCCCTATTCAGATGTCCGGCCCCTTGTCGGGCGCCGGTCAACTGAATTACAGCAGCGGGATATTTTTTGGAAGCACCTGATTGGAGCATAACACTGAACCGCCTCTCAACCAATCAGGTGCTCGGGTCTGTTACCTGTCACCTGATTGGCTGAAACCACAGGCGCTGTGATAGGACGCCTATCAGGCGTCCAATCATAGCGGAGGACGGGATAAGGACGGGAGAAGACATCGAGGACTCGGATCATGGAGTAGACCGCCGTGACCCTCTGCCCCACTGAGACAGGTAAGTGCCAGGTGGGGGATGTACACTGGCAGCATTTGATGGGGCACACTAGCAGCAATTGATGGGCACAGTAGCGGCAATTGATGGGCACAGTGGCAGCAATTGATGGGCACACTGGCAGCAATTGATAGGTACAGTAGCTGCGTTTGTTGGCACAGTGGTGTCAATTTATGGGTACAGTGGCGGCGCTTGATGGGCACAGTGGCTGCGCTTGATGGGCACAGTGGCTGCGCTTGCTGGCACAGTGGCTGCGTTTGATGGGCACAGTGGCTGCGTTTGATGGCACAGTGGCTGCATTTGATGGGCACAGTGGCTGCATTTGATGGGCACAGTAGCTGCGTCTGATGGGCACAATGGCTGCGCTTGATGGGCACAGTGGCTGCGATTGATGGGCACAGTGGCTACATTTGATGGCACAGTGGCGGCAATTGATGGGTACAGTAGCTGCGTTTGATCGGCACAGTGGCTGCAATTGATGTTTTTTTTCAGTTTGTTTGCTCCCCCCAAAAATGTTGAGCACCAGCCGCCACTGAGTAAATCAATACAGCTAGGTCACTCCCCTGTACCCAGCTTGTGATTGGACAATGAAGGATCAGTATCTGACTGATGTAATCTTCTTTTTGCTCTCTACGCCTGTCAACATATTTCTTTTTCACACTTGTAAAGGTGGGGCACCTGACTGGTCCCCCTCAATGGTGCACAGAATTTTAAGAAGCTGACATTTAGATACTTATACAAATTTCAAATAAAAATGGATTTAATAAAAATAATAAGCATAACTGAACTCCAGGCTCTTCCCCTAGTGGCCCCCTTTTACCCCTCCCCCCAGCAGTAATTTATGCTTTATATTTTTTATACTTACTGTTTTTCAATGTTTTCAGGCTGGTCACAAGACATGCAATCTTTTATTCCTATTTTGATCTTGTCCAGCATTGGATAGTCCTTAATGATGAGATCAGGGCTGCTTTATGCATCATTACACTGTGAGCAAAGGGAGCTGTAGTGATTTCTCTAATGGGGCAGGCCATTGATGTCCTATACTCACGGGGTTAAATTCGACTGAGGACAGTTCTTGGTGGAGAACAAGCAAAAGAGGTGGGTATTGCAATCATAATTGCTTTTATTTTAAACACTGCCTGTGGAAATAAAATAAAAAACAGCATTTGCCCAGAGTTGGGCTTTAATATCTGCCTGGAACTCAGTAGGGAAAAAAAAGGAAAAGTACTATGGGACCAGTTAGAGGGAGGCAGAACCAGGTTTTAACCACCTCTTTACCATGGTACATTTAACAAGGGTTCTGTGCTGGGACCAATCCTGTTTAATTTGTTCATAAACGACCTGGAGGATGGGGTAAGCACTGCAATCTCTGTATTTGCAGACGACACTAAGCTAAGCAGGGCAATAACTTCCCCACAGGATGTGGAAACCTTGCAAGAAGATCTGAACAAATTAATGGGATGGGAAACTACATGGCAAATGAGGTTTAACTAAGAAAAATGTAAAATAATGCATTTGGGTGGAAAAAATATGAATGCAATCTATACACTAGGGGGAGAACCTCTGGGGGAATCTAGGATGGAAAAGGACCTGGGGGTCCTAGTAGATGATAGGCTCAGCAATGGCATGCAATGCCACGCTGCTGCTAACAAAGCAAACAGAATGTTGGCATGAATTAAAAAGGGGATTAACTCCAGAGATAAAACGAGAATTCTTCCGCTCTACAAGACTCTGGTCCGGCCGCACCTAGAGTATGCTGTCCAGTTCTGAGCACCAGTCCTCAGGAAGGATGTACTGGAAATGGAGCGAGTACAAAGAAGGGTAACAAAGTGTATGGAGGATATTGGTTATGAAGACAGGTTGTGAGCACTGAACTTACTCTATCTGAAGAAGAGACACTTGAGAGGGGATATGATTTAAATTTACAAATACCCTACTGGTGACCCCACAATAGGGATAAAACTTTTTCACAGAAGGGAGTTTAATAAGACATGTGGCCACTCACTAAAATTAGAAGAAAAGAGGTTTAACCTTAAACTGTGTAGAAGATTATTTACTGTAACAGCGTCAAGGGTGTGGAACTCACTTCCACAGGCAGTGATTTCAGCGGGGGGCATCAATAGTTTAAAAAAACTATTAGATAAGCACCTGAACAACCGCAACATACAGGGATATACAATGTAATATTGACATATAATCACACACATAGGTTGGACTTGATGGACTTTTTTCTTTTTTTTACAAATATTTTATTTAATCATAGGACACAATCAAGGACATACAACTGGATATACCAGAAAACATAACATTGTATTTAAACATCCCCAATTTAGAACATATTGTTACATCCAAAAAACAAAAAGCCACATATTGGATCGCCATCCAGAATGTCTTCTCCATTCCACACCACTAATACTAAAAGTAATATATTAACTCCTGGCGCCCTCAAAATACAGAGAGCAGTGTTAGATATTTTGAGTTTATTACTATTTTAAGTGATTAAAGTTTCTTTCATTCTTGATTGAAACATGTTAGATTTTGAAGGTTGCTGAGGAGAGAGAAAGGACATTTGCTGTGTATGTAATATCTATTCTAAGGAACTATGTCAGGACAATGGGTGGAGTTATGTTACTTAATATACACAAGTGGGTGTTACTTCTGTGGGACAGTTAGTGCTACCTTCCTTGGAGCGATGCTAAATGTAAATTATGCTTAGCTTAGCTTTACAAACAGTATAAGAACCCAAGGGTTTTGAACATGAGTTAGGAAGGTCGGGGAAGGGACCCGATACACATGGAGATTGTACCATCTAATTCTCCTTCCTCCTTTTGAAGCTACCATCTTACCATATGTTATCATCTGTCATTATGTAAGTCTTGTCTTTCTTGAAGAATAAACTCACACGTTGTTTAAGATAACCTGGCTTTTGAATTTTGGGAAGAAACGCCTAGAAAGAAGACACTAATAGATTTAACAAGTGTCTCCCCCACTCCTAACAAGCAGCAACCCCTATGTACTGCCTCATCTACAGTATATTCCGAGACTGGTCCTAAACAATTTTTTAGGAAGTCTGTGCATGAGAGTCAGGTGGACTCCCATCCCTCTGAGAGTCAGAGGCTATCTATGCTGCATGGGTGCAGCCAAAGTGTGCGTGTCTGCAAGAGGCAGATGTTATTGATGTTTTCCTGTGTTAAAAGGAACTGTGTTAAAAACCGTTGTTGGACTGACTGCAGAGATGGCACGGTCAAATTGCAAAAAGGAAGCAATGTTTGCTGAGATGAGAGACAGAGCGGGTGTTGTTCCTAGCAACACTGGTGCAAGGAGTGCACAGGTGACTGCAAGTATGGAGAGTTCACCAGAGTCTGAGTCTGCAGTGGATTGGTGCAGGCGACACTTGGCTTCACTGAACCAAGTTAAAGGGGAAGTGCATGCTGTTGCCCCTGGCAACGCTGGTGCAAGATGGCCAGCTATCAATGTGCAAAGTGCTAAGAACCCAGTGCGCTGTTTGCGGTGCAGTGAGTGGGGGCATAAAGTTTCCAAGTGCCCTTTGTCCCAGGCTCCAGTAAAGCAAAGGTATGAGAAGCCTGCTCTGAGTGTAAAGAGTGAGCAGATGGGTGCGGTTGCCCGTGGCAACAAAGCAGAAATCCGTACAGCTGACTTCATACGGCCTATGTTGCCTTCTGAATGTGTTGAGGACTTTTTGGATGAGTTTGCGATGATTGCTTCCTACAGAAGATGGCCCAGAAATCGCTGGGTTGAGTTGTGCAACCTTTTTTGATCGAGGAGTACCAGGAGGTGTACCGTGGGATGTATAGTAACCGAGATGACTAAGACAATTTTCTAGGAGCAGTCCAGTCTAGAGAGCGCTGGAAAAGATCAGCGGGGAGAATGTGGTCTCCCATAGCAACCGGAGACAGTATGTTTTCAGAAACAGGAGCTACAGAGAGGAGGTATACCACCATCCTCATAGAGATATCAGTGAAAGTCTGCATGTTGGGAGAGTGCCGTCTCCCTTGGCAACAGGAGAAAGTCACCAAGTGCCATGCCTGGAATGTGGTCAGCTGGGCCACGGGATCTTTTCTTGTCCAAGCTTGTGGAATACAGCTGCTGATCGTGTTGTTGGGCTGAATGCTTTGCCTGCAAGCCCAGAGAAGAGCGTATCATATCCAGCATCCTGCAAGGGGTATGACCAGGTGTGTGGGTCTGCTGTTACCCCTGGCAACAGGAAATTTGTTTTGCCTGCAGGCAATGTTGGAAAATCCAAGAGGGATGTAATGTTACCCTGTGCCCAGGAGGGGGCGTCTGCTGGTGAGAGCACAGCAAAGAAGGAACAATATTCTCAATTGAAGCCTTTAACCCCTGCTAAAGAGAATGGTAAGACTGTTCCTGTTAAAATCTGAAGTGGAAGTGACCCCAGAGAGGAGATCCACTGAAGGTGTAAAAATGAACTTGCTGCAGTGTGCTACCCAGATCAGTGGGGAGACACAGGTTAAAACCCTGCTTGCAGCAAGGTCAAAAATTGAAAAGGACATATGGACTCTGGGTACACCTAAGGTAATCCAGCAGAGTGCTGGGAGAGATGTACTAGGGGTGACCAAAGCAGTTGATATGCCATGTTCCCTAGTGACAGTGACAGGTGCTGCACAGTTGCCAAGGGAAACCACCAAGGAGCCTGCAGTGGTGAGGCAAATGGTTTCCCGGGACAACTGTGAAGACGCCCTAGTGGGCAAAATAATTCCTTTGAAAAGGAAGGGTGGTGTGCTGAGTGGCACGCAGGGTGCCATGCGTTATGACACAAGTCAATTTGATAGAGCTTGTAAAACTGCTATGGTTATGAATGCTGATGATGAAGATATTGCTGATGATACATGTACTTATGGTAATGTGATGCTTAATGAGGTAGGGGTGATCGCTAAGCCGGATATGCGATTCCCCTTAGCAACAGTATATAAGGCTGCAGAGGTGTCCTTAGAAACCTCCAGGGAGCTCTGTGTGTTGGAGCCAGAGGTTGCCTGGGACAACTGTGGTGCCGCTCTGATGGATAAGAGGGTACTTGACCTTGGTGATGGGGTAATGGATAGCGACTTGGAGGGGCTCAGTGTTGCTGAAAGTGAAAGGATGAGTGTGACACATGCGATTTGCAGTGCTCAGGGGGAGCCGCAAATCTTGTCAGTTGCCTCTGAGGTAGAGGTCTCTTTAAGTATCTCGACCTCTCACGCCTTAGCAAATGAGCCCCTCCACATCGTTAGTAAAGGAAAAGTTCCTAGAGTTCTGTGTTTAGATGCGGCATGTCTAGAAATAACTGAGATGTTGTGGGAATTGGTGAAATTCTTTCCAATGTACACCTGCATGTATCCACCACAGAAGGGCGACATGGTACTGCATAGTACCAATCGGTGGACGCAGGTGATACATGCGTTGTTAAGCAATGTTGATGAAAATTGGTTGCTGCACTGTTGGTTGCTTTTGTGGAAAGTTGTCTCACAGTTCTCTTTGAGAGTGCTTCCAGCGGACGTTTTGTGCAGAAGGCGCTCAGGGGAATTGCTGGAGGAATTAGAGATAATGGACATAGGGGAAGTCTCTCCGTACCCTGGTGTGATGGGGTGCATTCTTGCTGGTGCGGTCCGAGGTGCGGCTGAGCAGTGGTTGACACATGACGCACGTATTGTCTCACCCGCTACACCTCATGTAAAGGAAGGGCCCGGAACAGACGTGGCAGTAGTGGGAATTCAGTCCATCACGCGCAGAGAGGTGCAGTTTGAGGTACCTGGAGACACCTCGACAGGAAATAACAGTGATGGTAACTGTAACAAAAAAGTATATGAGAGGCACTGTAGAGCACTGTCAGACAACTCTGAGCTATTGGTTGAGGTACCAATGGACACAGAAATGGTTAAAGAGATTGATGTGGAAAAATGTGGTGAAAAATGTGCGTTGGTAGGACAATTGCTATTGGAGTGTTGGACAACAGGGGGCGATGTGAAACTGCGGGACTGTTCGGGGAATCAGGGCTCCGTATAGGCTCACGATATCCATGCGTGCCGCCTGTAGGGCATGGGTGGCAGTGAATAAGGTGGGTGGCGCCTCTGAAATTTCTCCTTTCACACCACTTTGGAAGAATCCTCAGCTACCACACTTTTGTGAGTACCCCGATCCAGTCACCTGGACTAAGTATGGCATTAAGACTCTGAGGGACATAGTGGGGGGTGGGAAACTCTTACAGTTTGACGCCCTTAAAGCCAGGTTTGATCTGCCCAATACGCACTTGTTTCGTTTTCTTCAGCTCAGACATGCATTTAAGGCCCAATTTGGAGATATTGGTATCACCATGCAAACTAGTGATGTGGAGTCTTTACTGAGAGAGGACACTTTAGACAAGGCCTTGTCTACAATATATAAACAGCTGTTGAGTGAGGGAGGGGATCTCCTGGCAAAGTGTAGGGCGGCGTGGGGTGAGGTGTTCCCCCAGATGGACAGGGATGACTGGGATGATGTATGGGACATTAATTTTACCAGATTGGTCTCTGCCAGGGACCATCTCATCCAATTTAAATTTTTGCATCGCATCTATCTTACGCCGGCTAGACCGGCCAGGATATTCCCTACACAGTCTCCTTGTTGCTGGTGGTGCAGTTCCCTCACGGCCGATTTCATGCATGTATTTTGGAATTGCTCATTCATCCAGGGATTCTGGAGAGGGGTTGCCGACTGCATAGCTGGGGTGACCACCATCCAGGTACAGCCTTCAATTGAGGTATGCCTCTTGGGTCTGGTAGACAATCTAGCCCCGAGGAGAGCGACTCGGGCTCTGTTGACGATTCTCATATATTACGCCAGGAAACTGATAGTGTTATCATGGAAAAAGCCCAATCCGCCCACTGTGTCAGCATGGAAGGGGGTGGTGAATAGAGCTGTACCGCTGTACAAAGCTACGTATGCTAGTAGGGGCGCACCTCAGAAATTTGATAAAGTATGGGGTGGTTGGATGAATAGTGAACTTACGGTGGCGGATTGAGTGGCACCCATTATAAATGCACTTGCAGTAAGAGTTGATTATGGTTGTGATTATGTGACATTTCCAAACATCATATGACTGTGATTGAGTTAAAGTGACTTTATAACGGTATTATTCCTGTTGATGGGTGGGGGTCTGGAGGGAGGGAGAGGGAGCCAATGCTGAAGATTTGTATTTAGTTTGTGTTTGGCCCATTGGGTCTGTTTGTTTTGTCAAAACTATAAATAAAACTTTTCAAAAAAAAAACTGCGGGACTGTCCCATAGGGAGTAAATGCTTGCCTGTAGGTGGTCCCTCCATAGACACTGTCATAGCAAACAAGGGGATAAGAGGTCCAAATGATAATATTGAGTTCAATAACCCTTTGTGGAACATTGCTATTGAGGTTAAACAGAAGGATATGGTGTTGATCACAGAAGGTTTGGTTGCCAAGAGTAACCACACAGGGGTTAGTGAACCTGAGAAACAAATGTTGCTGATTAATGTTGCATCAGGTAGTGAGAATGGCCAGTCCCTGACAGATTTCATGGAAGTGGGTCCCCAACAGTCCCGGGAGAGTAGGTCTGTGGGAGAAAAAAGAAGGATCCTGAGGCCAGAAGGTAGAAGGAATAGAGAGATTAGTGGGAGCCCACGGTTCAGGAAGAAGTGCTGGTGGAAGCACACCCGGAAGAAGATGTGGGTGGAGTGCCCCTTTAGAGAAAAGGCTGGGCAGATTAGGACTCCTGCTGCTGATAGTTGGTACAGAGGCATCAAAGCGAAGTGTTGGTGGAAACCTACCCGGAAGAAGAATTGGGACTACGCAGCCAATGGCTGGCACAGACGTGTCCCATTTATGATGATGGGTTTATGTGTTCCTCCCTCCGGTTCGAAACAGGGGGGGAGGATATGTGACGGTGGGATCCTGTGCGTCCTTAAAGAGTGTTGGTTTACGCCAGATTTGGTAGAGAAAGACATGCTGATTGAACAACTGTGTCTTTGGCTATTTAGTTCTGACATGACTATGGATCAGGGCTCCACCCAACAGACAGGAAGTCTGTTCATGGGAGTCAGGTGGACTCCCATCCCTCTGAAAGTCAGAGGCTATCTATGCTGCATCGGTGCAGCCAAAGTGTGCGTGTCTGCAAGAGGCAGATGTTATTGATGTATGAGCAGCAAAGCGCTGACCAGGAGTAAGCAAGGAGTGAGCTTATTTCTAGGAAACTCTGTTCTGAGGAGCAGACTTTAGGCCTAGGCTAAAGGCCTGAGACAGCCGGATCGCTAGAATTAAAGCCAGGAGGCTAAAGTGTTGAGTATGCAAGATACAGTAATGGTGGAAGGCTACTGATGTATTTGTGAACTTTTTTTGTGCTTTTAAATAAAAGTGGGCTACCATGCCCTTAAAAATAGTTCCTGACTAGCTGGAATCACTGGAAAAACACATCTACTGTGAGAGCTAACAACCCCCAATCTTACAATATATAAAGAACACAAAAAAAAGCGGGTAGAAAGGAAAGAGGGGAAGGGGTAAGAAATAGGTACACAGAGATGGGCCCTGTGTGAGCTCGCAAGACGCAGGGAAGGATAAAATGAAACCCTTGGATGTCTCCCTAGCTATTCAAATTACTGTCAAGGAGGGTTCTTCCCTCATCTGTAGACAAAAAGGCATTCCAAGGTAACCAGGTCTTGGAGTAGAGTTCCTTCTGGTGTCGTGCGGAAAGAACCAAGTCTTCTAATCTGCTAATCTGCTAATCTCTTTCACTTTACGTAGCCACATCCCAATTGTCGGGGATAGTGGCGATTTCCACGTGAGGGGGATACAAGCCTTAGTTGCATCTAAAAGGTGACAAATAATAGACTCCTTATATACCTTTTCTGGTATATGAGACACGTGGAGGAGGAAGTAGGGCGGATCTTCCGTTAACGTGCAGTCTGTACGTTTTTGGAGAATACGTCTAACCTCTGTCCAGAAGTGCTTTAGTTTGGGGCAATTTCAAAAAATATGTAGAATGGTGCCTTTATTTCTCTGACATCTCCAACACAAATCGGAGCAATCAGGAAAGATTCTCTTCAATCCCACTGGTGTTCTATACCAGCGAGTGAGAATCTTGAATTTAGTCTCTTGTCTTTTTGTGCAAATCGATGATTTGTACGTAAGCCTAAAAATACGTTGTCGCTGTATTGTACTAAAAGATTTACCTATATCCCGTTCCCATTCCCGAACAAATTTCGGGGAGTGGGTTTCTGCAGGCATGATTAATAATTCATAATTAGCCGATAGTGTGTGAGACATTGCTTCTGTCTCCGAGCAATATTTCTCAAAGGTGGTTAGGGGCCTGGTAAACAATCCCGGAGCCGGAAGGGTGCTGAAAAAGTGAGTGAACTGAAGAGCACTCCAAAATCTTAATATAAACTCACCCGACTGTGCCATCAGCTCCGAGATTGTCAACCACCTCCCTGCCTTTATATAACGGGACGCTTGTGTGCAGCCCGTGCTCAGTAAGTGCTGAAAGGCAGGATCGCCGAACCCCGGTGGAAAAAGATAAGGGAGAGGTCTCAGGTGGTATGCCCATGGGGGATAGCAAGTCTGAACAAAGTTTTGCAGTATTCCCTATTAAAGGACGTTTAGTAACCTCTCTTGGAAGGGAGGCATAACACCAAGGGGCTCTACCCAGAGGCACAGGGGATTGGTCGTGTTCAATCTGTAACCATAACTTAATATGTTTGTGTCTGTTCCAATCAATTACTCTACTCAAATGTATAGCTTGATAATACTTACGTATATCCGGCACTGCCAGTCCTCCGTGCTCCTTGGGGAGCATTAATTGGTTACGTTGCATCCTAGGATGCTTTTGAGCCCAAATGAAGTCAAATAGTAACTTCTGGCTCTGCTTAAAATAAGTAGACGGAATACGAACCGGCAGCGCCTGTAGCAGGTAGAGAAATTTAGGAAAAATGCTCATTTTAATGATATTGCACCGCCCATACCAAGAGTGGGAACCTGTGTTCCATCTGTCCAGTAGTATCTTAACTTTTTGCAGCAATGGGGGAAAATGTAACTCAAAGATTTTCACTATTTTAGGTGTAAGCAAAGTACCCAGGTACGTTAGCGCTTTTTCAGTCCATTTAAACTTAAAATTCTGCTTGAGTTGCGTGATTGATTTTTGAGGAAAAATAACCCCCATTGCTTCCGACTTAGTAAAGTTGATACGAAGATTAGAAAGCGAGCCATATCTCTCTAACGCCCTCATTAAAATTTGGGAGCGTAATCAGGGGGTTTGTGAGTGAGAATAACATATCATCGGCATAAGCCGAGATTTTATGTTGGGTATCTCCTCTCTGTACTCCTATGATGTCCCGATTTAGGCGTACAGTGCAGAGAAGCGGTTCCAGTGACAGGGCGAAGAGGAGAGGCGACATGGGACACCCCTGTCGTGTCCCATTTGTAATTTGAAAAGTGTCTGACAATACTCCGTTGGCACCTACTATGTAACTATATGTAACTATGAAACAGCAAGGAAGAGGTGGATGGTTATAACCTGCACTGGATAAAGCACTGTAGGGCATCTGTTGTTCTGGTTAATGGCTGTGAACTGAGCCATTAGTACATGCCTTGGTTCTCAAGCACAGGGTACCGAGTCAATCCAAAAGGCTCAGAACATTGAGATTGCTATGATGATTAATCATATTTTTTATCCTTCTGCTTCCTGTTACAACAAAGGAAGGAGAGGAATTTAAATGTAAAATATTATTACGAGAAAATGATTAGATCATCATTAGCAGCTGATTCATTGTGAGGGACTTTCATTGACTGAGATATTTTTTTTTTAACTCTTCCACCTCTTCCTTTCCTGTAAATCTGATTTACAACCGGTTTCTAAATGTGAAAAATTAAAAAAAACTAGGCCACTCCTCTGAAACACGTCATTTCATGGCAACCTGACGCTCCTTCTGGATACATGCTGTTACATAGAGCCATAAAAGCTGGTCTGGCTGGCTGCAGATCCAAAGCGCATGTTGATTCCAACTAATGTTTGGATGGTGGGTATTTTGGAGACAATGTTTCACATCTGATGGCTCCTGGTGGATGTTTCCAGACTATACAACTTTATTTGTACAGATTGTCTATAGTCCTTGTCTTGACAATTAAGAGGATAGCTACACAGACCCTGCCTATTAGAATATCACACAGCTGGCTACTTTTTGAGCTGGGAACACTTGAGCCACAAAGTGGGGTTAATTGGAACTCTTATGCCGCGTACACACGATCGGACATTCCGACAACAAAACCGTGGATTTTTTTCCGACGGATGTTGGCTCAAACTTGTCTTGCATACACACGGTCACACAAATGTTGCTCGGAAATTCTGAACGTCAAGAATGCGGTGACGTACAACACTACGACGAGCCGGGAAAAATGAAGTACAATGATTCCGAGCATGCGTCAAATTGATTCCGAGCATGTGTAGAATTTTTGTGCATCGGAATTGGCTACACACGATCGGAATTTCCGAGAACAACTTTTGTTGTCGGAAAAATTGAGAACCAGCTCTCAAACATTTGTTGTCGGAAAATCCGACAGCAAATGTCCGATGGAGCATACACACGGTTGGATTTTCCTACAACAAGCTCACGTCGAACATTTGTTGTCGGAAATTCCGACTATGCGTACGCGGCATTAGTGTCTCTAAATGTGACCTGTTTATTAAACACAACATTCTCTATTAGACCCCTTTCACACTGAGCCGCCCATAGCGCCTGTGGTAAAACACCGCTATTTTTACCGCCGACGCTATGGGCGGATTTGCGGCGCATTTTCGGCCGCTAGCGGGGCGGTTTTACCCCCCGCTAGCGGCCAAGAAAGGGTTAAAACCACCCGGAATGCGCTGCTGAAGTAGCGCATTGCGGCCGGTATAGCCGCGCTGTCGCATTGATTTCAATGGGCAGCAACGGTGGAGGAGCGGTATACACACCGCTCCTTCACCGCTCCAAAGATGCGGCTAGCAGGACTTTTTTTACTGTCCTGCTAGCGCAACGCTCCAGTGTGAAAGCCCTCAGGCTTTCACATTGGAGACAATGGAGCAGCTTATTAAGGGCGGATTGCACGCGCTATTTTTAATGCTATAGCGCCTGTAATACGCCCTCAGTGTGAAAGGGGTCTTAAAGAGTTAGTAATGTCCTTAAAATCTCCAGTGGCCATATATTAGACCTGATATATATAAGGTGCTACAGAAGTTCATATCTTTAAAGTGTATGTAAGCCCCAACAATGAACTTCTCTTACTTGCACCCTTTTGGTCTTTTAAAAATGCCAAACATTGTGTTTTAGCTGTTTGAGAAGTTTAAAAAAAAAATACCTGTTAATGCTGCCAGAAATCTTGTGAGCAGATAACTTCCTGTGTGCACTGCCTATACAAACCATTATCAATTACATTGTTTTCAGTTATCTCTACTACAGAACCACTACTCTCTATATTATGTGGAATAGGAAAGGGGCAGAGTTTAATTGTTCTGCCTTGTGCCTTGTATCTGTTATCCTGATACAGAGGATGGAGTGACCATTGTCATCCACGTAATGGAAAGGTGTTACTGGCAGGATAAGCAGGTGAAAAAAAAACTTGGTAAAAGAAAACTTTGGAATTAGATACATTTTAACTTATGTTAACCCAAGGTAGCCAAGAAGGTTGATGTCATATGCATTCTAAAAACACCAGTGCTTCCTGGAGGCCACATTAAATGACCTTCTCCCTGCTGAACATTTGTTTTTTTAGCATTGCTACATTTCCCCTATGGTAGTGCCCAGCTACCCATGCCTTATTTTTAACAAAAGCTTGTAAATTAGGTTTGATAAGACCTCCCCTCGGGAAAGCATACAGACGACCGGTTTCTCGGCAGGATTTTTTCCTGATGGGAAAATAGAGAACAGGTTCTATTTTCCTTTTCCCTGCAGTTTTCCTGTCGGGAAAACTGCGATGGAGCATACACACGGCCGGTTTTCCTGGCAAAAAGCTGTCATGGCAGTTTTCCTGCCGGGAAAAACGGTTGTGTGTACGAGGTATTACTGATGTCAACGATAAAAGGAATTATTCCTCCCGATGACACCAATCTGGGGCCTAAATCTTGCCTAAATCTTGCCACTGACACTAATGATTGGGCACTATTCCATTCACACCAATGATGAGGTATTGTTTGCTCCCAAACTAGGACATTTTCTACTCACACTGACCACAGTCCGGTCCCTGTGAAGCCCGAAGGACAGTAAACTGGCCCTTTGTTTAGAAAGTTTAGAGACCCCTGCTATATAGTATGTTTCTTACTTCTTTTTTTTTTATTGTTTTTTATTGAAGAATTTTCAAGCAGGGTAGTACAAAACAAAACACAAAGTAAATCAAGCATGCAATACATTGGTTACATGAAAAACAGGAAAGGGATTTACAGACAATTGTGTGTCAGAGACACAGTCCCAAGAGACACAGAGCTAAACCTATAGCAATAATCCAGTGGGGTGGTGTAGCATAACTTACTAGGAAAAGTGGGAAAATGTATGGAAAGGAGGGGTAAAGAAAGGTGAAGGGAATAGAGAGGAAAAGAGAGGATCAACCTGCGATCATACTATGATTCTAATATGAAAATGAGATGCAGAAAGGGATAAAGATTAAATCAGATGAAAACAATAAGATATAAAACCATGTATGGGAAAGTCAAGTATTACTTTTAAACCATATTGACCATATTTTCCAATGGTTATCAAACTTTTGCTTATTGCCATTCCTAATAGCCAACAAAGATTCATATATATAGTGTGACTGGCTGATAACCAGTACTTCTGATGCATTCGGTGCCTTATCTGCCTTCCAATTTTTCGCAATTAGCATCCTAGCTGCCAAAAGGATATGTGTTACCACTGCTCTGAAGTCGGGGGGGGGGGGGAAGATTTCAATGCCAATATTCAATATTGCTAAGGAAGGGTTGAGACGAGTCAGAATTCCAGTGATCCCTGAGATGTAGTGGAAAATGGAGTTCCAGAAACTGGTTAAGTGTCTGCAAGTCCACAACATGTGGACCATGTTTCTTACTTCTGATCCCTGCACTATATACACTATTTTTATTTATTTTTTCCCTACAAAGGAGCCATTCTCCAATAATTTTTATTGAAGAGTTTACAGATAACAGATATCAAAAGACATAAGAACATTTGTATCAAAAACCATGAGATCAATTGTAGACAGTGGCACCTGTCGAGATCTAATAATGAGTAAGTCGTGTAATTGGATACATAAGACAAAGTGGTGTGTGGTCATATAAGAACATGCCAAACAATGACTAGCATATTAATAGTCCGGAACTAGGCTAGGAGTGTACTCTGGTACACCCCAACACCCCATTTGGGATCAAACTGTGTCAGTGGAGGGGAGATCACACCCCCCATGCCCTGTTCCTTCCCAAAAGCATAACAGCTAGTTACAAACTATTATGAACCATAAATATAGTTTTCACTCAACAACAGATGTGTAACTACACAAACTAACTTGTATCAGTCTTTGCTTAGTGAACTGTATGTGAACGGTACAAAGGTTCCGGTTGAAGGTGATTACATTTTCTTGAGTTTCGATTTATCATGTCCTTTGTGTTTAAACATATCTACATGAAACTCTCGAGACACTTGCTTGTTTGTTTAGACTGTTGTGGTATCCTCGTGATGTACGACCTGGTCATATACATTAGTATTACTATAGTAAGGTGTGGTAGCTTGACAGTCTGAGATAGGCGAGAGGAGAGAGAGAGTAGTTTGGTTCAGATCTCAGGGGGGGAAAGGGTAAAGGAATCTGGGATAGCCGGGAGAAAAAGAGAAAGAGGGGTAAGGGAGAGGGGGGAGGATGAGTATTCCATTATCCTCCATCTAGAAATATTGGGGGTTTAATTCAGCTAGTTGCGCTAAGAGTTTGGAGTATTCGTCCGTCGTGACAAAGTGAAGCCAGCAGGACCATAGCTTGGTAAATTTGGACTGGGTTTCCAGCTTGATGAACAAGCTCCTCCACCTCTGCAATTTTTTTTGATGCAACAAAGCCATTCTGCTATCGTGGGGGGGTTGGGGTCCCGCCATCTGAATGGTATACACATTTTCACTGAATTCACCATATGCATGGCTAGAGATCGATAATAAGCTTTTATCGGGGGGGGGGTGGGTTGATGCAGCAGAATCTGTGCTAGGGAGAAGTCTAGGGGGAGTGTAGTAATTTGGTTAATAAGGCTGCGGACTTCCTGCCAGAAAGGTTTGATTTTTTGACATTCCCATCAGATGTGTAACATTGAGCCTTCGGTGTCGTTGCAACGCCAACATTTGGGTGAGACAGTTGGGTAGATTTTGTGTAGTCTATGGGGGGTCCTGTCAGGGGCGGATCCAGGGGCAATTGCCCCCCCCCCAGACCATCTGTCACACTCACTTGCTTGTTTTTTGATTTTTTTTGCGCCTGATCTCCCGAACTTTGGGGACCCGGTACCGGCCGTTCCTAGGTCTCCTGGACCCCAAACTTGGCACACATGTAGCCCCCATGTCTTCTCTATAAGTGTGCAAAGTTTGGTGTCTGGGGGACCTACAACCGGGGAGCACTGATTTTTTAAAACCGGGCACACCTTCCATAGACTTCAATGTTAAACGGTCATTTCTCCAGTGAATTTGCGGACCCGGTACCGGCCGGTCGTAGGATCCTTGGACCCCAAGCTTGGCACACATGTAGCTACATGTTTTCTCTACAAGTGTGCAAAGTTTGGTTTCTGGGGGACTTACGGCCTGGGAGCACTGATTTTTTAAACCCGGGCACCCCTTCCATAGACTCCAATGTTAAACGGTCATTTCTCCAGTGAATTTGCGGACCCGGTACTGGCCGGTCGTAGGTCTTCTGGACCCCAAACTTGGCACACATGTAACCCCATGTCTCCTCTATAAGTTTGAAAAGTTTGGTGTCTGGGAGACCTAGGGTCCGGGAGAACCGATTTTTCAAAGCCGGGCACTCCTTCCATAGACTCCCATGTTAAACATCAGTCTAGTCATGGGCACAGTGAGGCATGGGCACAGTGAGGCAAAGTGAGGCACAGTGAGGCATGGACACAGTGAGGCATGCACATGGACACAGTGAGGCAAAGTGAGGCACAGTGAGGCATGCAGATGGACACCCTAGGCTTATACTTGAGTCAATAAGTTTTCCCAGTTTTTTGGAGTAAAATTAGGTGCCTCGGCTTATATTCGGGTTGACTTATACTCGAGTATATACAGTACCTGTTCTGCGCTTGCCGCTGCCTCTCTGAGTCTCTCTCTCAGTTTCTCACATCAGCCGATCAGCGGCGCAGAGAGAGAGACTCGTCTAATGTAGTTACGTGGCGCACTGACACGATACCAGGAGCGGAGGAGGAGGTGGGTGGAGCCTCTTCCCTGCACTCGTTGCTAACGCCTGGGCCGCTTGGCGTCTAGCAATGAGTGACGTCAGTGAGTCACGTCAGGCCGCTCTGCGGGCAGGTGCGATAGTGTGCGGCTCCGCTTGGAGCGCGGTTTGTTGTCAGGGGGGCGGCGCGGTTCGTGGGCAAGGCAGGCAAGTTAGTGACAATCCGCAAGGTGTGGCAGGCGACGTGGCAAGTGACAATCCGCAAATTGTGTCAGGTGACGTGGCAAATGACAATCTGCATCTGGTGGCAGGCAAGTGACAATCAGCAAGGTGTGGCAGGTGACGTGGCAAGTGACAATCCGCAAGGTGTGGCTAGTGACAATCCGCAAGGTGTGGCAGGTGATGTGGCAAGTGACAATCCACAAGGTGTGGCAAGTGACAATCCACAAGATGTGGCAGGTGACATGGCAAGTGACAATCTGCAACGTGTGGCAAGTGACACGCTCAGGGCTCCCACTAATTGCAGGCGACGGTGGGAAGTGACACACTCGGGGCTCCTACTGATTCTGCATTGAACTATTTAATTTCATATTACAATGTAATAATAGAAATAATGCGCTTCAATCATCCTGACACCATAACAACCATGGTGCCGGGATGATTGAAGCGCCGACACCAACCATTTCCCCGATAAATTTCCCACAAAAAAAACATTTTTTGGCAGTGCTCCTCCCGAGAAAAGACTCTGGATCCACCCTTGGGTCCTGTACCATCTCAAAGGGATTTCAAATCCATTTTTCTGTGTCGAGACATTAATTGTTCCTTTGTGAATGCATTTATGTATTTTTTCCCAATCTTCTTCTGTTAAGTCTAAGGAGAGTTCTTGGTCCCATTTTTGGCTCGCTTTGTTGGATTTGGGGTTGAGATTAGAGAAGAGCACGGAGTATGTATCTGAGATTAAATGTCTTTGCAGTTCTTGTTGGCTGCATAACAATTCCAATGGTGTGTGTTGGCGAGACCAGGATGGAATAAGCTTGGGATTGTTTAGGAAGTGTCGGATTTGGATATAAGTCCACGCAGGAAATGTGTGGTTTGACATTTGCGCAGATAGTGAGGGTAGCATCAGGAAGTTTCCTCTGTCAAAAAAGTGTTCTGCCCGTATCGTAGTGTGTGGCCAAACGTCGGTTAGGAATGTGTCTGTTAAACCCATCGGAAATTGTGGGTTGTGTTTGATGAGGGTTAGAGGGCCTAGTGTTGAGGAGATCTTGTGTTTTACACATGCATCTTTAAAGATGTGTAGTGTGTTTTTGATTAAGGGGTAAGATTTACATAGTAGCAGGATTTGTTCCTGGTTTGTCCATGGGAGTTGGTGTAAGGGTAAAGCCGAGGAAGAGTGTTCAAGTTGAACCCATTCCTTGACTTTGAAATGTAAGTTCCAGTCTATTAATCTCACCAAGTTGCTAGCTTTATGGTATTTAGAGATGTCTGGGAGGCCAATGCCTCCTTTCAGCTTATACACTATTTTTTTATGTTAATTACTCTTGACCATTGCATTCTATCTGCTGTGCTGTACATGTCATATGTTTTACTCCTACGCACTATATAGTACATTTTATATTCTAGACCACTGCATTCTATATGATGTGATTTATTTTTTTGTGCTTCCATCTAGTACATTACACTTTATACTACTGCACTCTATACACTATATGTTAAGCATATCACAAACTGCTGCACATTGTAGGCGATAAGCTGTGCTACTGTATATATTACACACTGTTCACAAAAAGTCTTCATTGTCTTTACAGTTGTTCAAATCTATTTTAATAAAGTTCTTCTTTTAAGTTGATTCAAAAATTGGATTTCTTTATTGTGTCTGCAGACAAGCAAAAAACTTTGTCCTGAGGTCTGTGAAACTTTCCTCAGTTTGAATCAGTGTACTTTAGGACTTGTAGTTTCCTAGCAATGGCCCTGCTATTAACTTACACTAGACATGTGCACTGCCAAAAAATTGGTTAGTTTTCGTTTCATTGTTTGTTTGTTTTTTCGTTTTTCGGGTCATTCGTTATGATCGCAATTCGTAAATTCGCACATAAGTAAATTTATACATTCGTAAATTTATACATTCGTACATTCGTAAATTTGTAAATTCGGACATTCTTACATTTTGAAATTCGGAAATTTGGAAATTCGAAATTAGAAAATCCGAAAACCAGAAAATTTGAAAATCTGAAAAAATAACTATTAAATTATAGGTATTGTAATTTCCTTTCAAATTTGGCTGTTAGCGAACGTAACGGATACAAATTTATCCGACGTTACGCATAACCTGAAATAACAAATGCCACATCTAAACAAATGGAACGGAACAAATTAATAATATATAATAATAAAAAAAAATGATATTATTATTGTTATTTATTCGTTAAGTTCACTAACAGCCAAATTTGAAAGGAAATTCCAATACCTATAATTTAATAGTTAGTAATAGTTAAGTTATTATTAGTTAATTATTATTTCAGATTTCCGAATTTACAAATTTACGAATTTACAAATTTACGAATGTACGAATTTAAGCATTTACGAATGTACGAATTTACGAATGTGCGAATGTACGAATTTACGAATGTCCGAATTTTCGCATTTTACGAATGTACGAATGTACGAATTTACGAATTTTCGAATATTCGTTAAAATTCGTTAAACGAGTTTTCGTTAATTCGGATATTTCCGAATCAACTAATTTGTCGAAATTCGTTAAAAAAACTAATTCGTAACGGAACGAATTGCACATGTCTAACTTACACTAGTAATGTAAGTGTCCAGAAAGTGTCCAGAAAGACATTGGCATTCTTGTATGCACAGTAACAAGAGAACTCCTTCCAATGGCCGTGTAGCTGTAGCGAACAGGACCACGAGTGGGTGTGAGGGCCAATGCATGAGTGTGCATTGGAAACAGGCATGCTATTTAAACTGCACTCATGCACTGCATGTCATTGTGTCAGTGCCTCTTGGTCTTATCCGCTCTGTTCCTATGTCTGATTCTCTGTTGCCGACCTTTACTGAACCTGACTCTGCCTGAACACTGCCCGTACTGACCTCTGGCTTGCCTCTGGACTAATCTTCTGCCTGCACCCCTCGATTATCTGCCTTGTTGTTACAGACCCTGGCCTGGTTCCTGACTATCCCGCTGCCCACTGTCTGTGTCTTTATCTGATCAAACATTGCCAATCTGGACTGTCTGACTTTCTCTTGGCCTGCAGCCTGGTCCTTCCACCTGTGTGCTTCTCATCAGCCTCCTCTGCACATCTGCACCTGCTAGCAGAAGACTTTACAGGCACTTGTGCCACTCTGTGCTTCAGTGATTCCCTATTTCCTTACCAGGGCTCCTGAGCCAAAACTGTAGGAGAGGCCTACCTCTGCACTTCAGACTCCAACTCCAGGTACATTACAGTCGGTTTATAGATTAACTAAACCCAAATTTCTAAAATTCCATTTCAGGTTTATTATCACAATGTAATTTCAAGAGTAATTTTACACATTTTTAAACCTTCAGCTTTCACCAAATTAATACCTGTCAATCTTGCCATGAAGGCTCTTGTTTATGCATTTCCTGTTTCAGGCTAACAATGCTTTTTGGCTCCCAATCGTTCTACTACATTGTTACCTTGTCACACAGGCTTCTGTTGAGACTAAATAGTTATGTCAATGCACATTAAGCAGGCATGGTCACTGTAGTCACCAGCAGGTCAAATCTGCCCACAGAAGTGCCATGCAACTGTTGCTGTGCATGCATATAGACAGGACACAGCTGAAAACAGGCTGTAGGAGATCATTAGCACTAAGCAACAAAGGATAAAAAAGTGAAAAAGCATGTTATTATAAAATGGCATAGATTTACAATACCCAGTTCTTTATTAGCGGTTTATTTTTTTTAAATGCTGCTTGCAGAACTGTCTAAATAATTAAATTGTGCTTAGGAACCCAACCACCTGCAGCAGGCACATGACAAAGTTGAAGGTACGGGCTTTTGTGTTGGAGTGTCACTATACATTTCATTGCCTGGTCATCTTTCCAGAATAGCTTAGGCTGCTGTATTGGAGATGTTATTTATATAAGATGCTTAGACAGAAATGGTTGGTTAATTAGGTTCTGTCTCAACTCTGTGTTATCTAGTGAGGATCCAATTTGTGCCCTTTTCAATGAAAGTTTTTCTTTCAGCATTAAATAACTCATACTGTCACTATCAGTTCACCATGTGTTCATTCATAGCATCAACAATGCTTTTCAGTGACCAACTTTTATAGGGAAAACAAGATGTTCCTAACCAATGGTAAACCTTCAGAGAATAAGTGATTTATTTCTTTCTAAGATAATTAGAATTTGTGCACAGTGGCAGCTTTCCCAAGCGTGTGTACACAAGATAATACCAGCGCTGACCTACAAAGCTTCTGAGAATTGTCTTTTGCTGTGAGCCTCTGAAATAGGACCAGCGAGAAATATATGCTGCGTAAAACCACCTATCACAAAAAGAAAAGTTAACTATTCCATATAAAAAATATAAAAATAAAGTATTAAAAAATATATATTTTCAGCATTAAATCAATAGTAAGCAGTCAGTAGATGCATCCACTACACAAAGGTTGGTCCCTGAACACTTCTTCTTTACTATGCTGGTAGGCATGTTTTGCTTGTTCTCTATGTGGAGCATTTCCCTTGTTACTATTAAAAATCCTCAATGTTGAATCCCTATTGTTGCTTTCCTACTAACAGTTCCTCACTGTTAATAGCAAAGCATGTATACTCAGGGCTGCTATTATTTTTTTTTAACAATATTAAGGATAGAAAAGAACCTGGAAGGTTGGGGAGCTAGGAGCGGACCTACATCCATTGAGTGGGAGGATTTGTAGTAGGATGTCAATGAAATACCTTTTGTTGTTTACCTCAACTGACCATTATTCTATTGATTTAGATTTATTTTCTTGGAAATACTGTAAGGTATCAATATTTACTGTATTAGTAGCTATGAATTTTTAAGAACGGGACTCCAGCTACATATCCCTGCACACCCATGTTTTCCTTTGCTTCCTCTTCAACCTCTCCAACTTTTTTATTTTATTTTAACAAAAACACCCTATTCTTACCTTTTTCTCTGTAGTCTTTCAATGGGTCCAGTGATGTCATTTGGCCTTGCTTTCCTTCCTCAATGGGGATGGTCCACCCCCCTGCACTAAGTGGCACTCACTTAATGATGTCTGAGTGCTACTCTTTCCAGGAGTACTGTGATCTCAAAGAATGTATTATCGACAACCTGAGCTCACGGTAAGTAGATTGAATGAGTGATATACAATACTGGCGCTTTAGTTGCATAGAGACAATACATATATATATATATATTACCAAAGGAGTCCTTTAAGCTGTACGAAGAGCTTTGATTTGAGTATTACAGTCCTGGGATGTAACTGGGCAGCCTTACTGGGGGAGCCAAAGCCAGACTCCAACATATAGAAACAAAGAAAAAAACAAAGGAAGGCGCCACTTAGTTATAAACTGTCACACTTTAATATTACAATAGTATCAAAGCACTCACTATTAGATAAACTGTAACAGGCACATAACGGTCCGGTCTACGATCGTACTCCGCTTGTTGGTAATCTCAGTGAAAAAAGACATCCGTGCATGCTGAGCGAGGAGCTGGTGTAATTTCCATATGGATGTATCCGGAAAGTCTCTCAATGAACCAGGAGGAGGGCTGGAACGCAAGCTGGGAGTCTAACTGAGACGCAACACTCAGCAGAATGACGTCACGACCAGCATGCAACGCGTTTCGATGTTAGAGCAGAGAGACAATCTGAATCCCTGCATGCATCTTTATCAAGCAGGTCAAACCAGCCCTCCTCCTGGTTCATTGAGAGACCATCCGGATACATCCATATGGACATTACACCGGCTCCTCGCTCAGCACGCACGGATGTCTTTTTTCACTGAGATTACCAACAAGCGGAGTACGATCGTAGACCGGACCGTTATGTGCCTGTTAAGCCCCGTACACACGATCGGTTTGACTGATGAAAACCGTCCGATGGATGGTTTTCATCAGACCAACCGATCGTGTATGGTACCCATCGGTCTTTTTTCCATCGGTTGGAAAAAATAGAACTTGTTTTAAAATTTTCCGATGGATAAAAAACCGATGGTAATTTCCGATTGTCTATGGGCAAGTCCATCGGTTAAAATACCCACGCATGCTCAGACAGAATTAGGAGACGGGAGCGCTCGTTCTGGTAAAACTAGCGTTCCTAATGGAAAGAGCACATTCGTCATTCTGCAAGTTATTGCTTCGTTTAATGCAGCGCATGTTTTGTTGCTTTAGAACGGTCTTTAAAATGTCATTTTGGCAGCAGATCTTTCTCATGAGTTCTGACAAACGTATGTCTTTCTTCTTTCTTGTGATCTTAGGAATAATTCGTTTAATTCTTCAAGGCCGACCTCACAAATTCCACCTTTTATTTTTGTTTTGTCTTTAAATTTGTTGTGCATTTTTTGGTGTGTCAATTTCTCAGAACATTTTTTTTTTCCTTTCCTCATGGAGGTTGGTGTCCCTTGTTATTAATTACACATTGTATTTCTGAAATGTTATTGCTACTTAAAAAAAAAAACACATCAGGCATGTATGTTGGCTGAAATCAAATTTTCCTTTATTTCGGAAAAAAAGCAAACAAAAACCGAAGGGCAACTATCAGAAATTAGCAGAGAATATCAAGTCCTTAGATCCCAAATGCAGACCTGACTATGATCAATAATAAAATCAACAACAGCATGAAATCAGGAGCAGCAGCCAAAGACATACATCATCCCAAGCTGTGGTACTCCATCAACCTTCAACTTCTGTATGAGCAGCTCGAGGCCAGAGAATCACCTCCTGCTCTTCCCTGTAGCCTTCCTTCCACGCCTCTCTGCAGCGTTCTCTCCACGGCCCCGTCCACGCACCCTTGCAGGCTGGGCCACTGTGGGTGGTGATGTGGCAGAAGGAGAAGGAGAAGGAGGAGAGGGATTGGCCTGCTGAGAGATATGGGTGGCCTCAGTCAGCAGCCCCCTCGCCCCCATGTGTACGGACATATATATGAGGTGCTCACAAAGGGCCCGTTGTCCTGCCTCCATTCTGAGCAACTTATCCGCCAGATAGGTGCTAAACCCCTCCGTAGGGTTGAGGGGGGCCCTCATGATGGCAGCAGCCTCCTGAATCATCTTTAGTGACTCCTCCTCCACTTGTGTCATCCGCCGTTGTTTTGGCGGTCTGACGTGGAGGGGAGCCACTTGGGAGACGGTGCTGCCACTAGGCCTGGGGACCTGCTGAGTCCCACTTGGCCCTGCCTCCTCCTGCCTGCCACATTCCTGACCCTCTTCCTCCTGGCTTGCCTCATCCGGTTTATAAAATAAAATGAAAAATTGTATTATTTGGGGAATCTATCACCCACAATTTGGATATCATTACTGGTGCATATTTTTTTTTGGGGGGGGGGATGATATCATTTTTGGCTAATCCAAACAGTTCTACACAATATTACTTAGTGGACAATAATTATGATCAAAAATACTATACCTGGCTGAAGATGCGAAGATCTGGCTCTTCTAGCTCAGGAGGCTCCTCCTCCGCCTCTGCAGGGGTGGAGGGAAGGGTGGAAGGAACGCTGGAGGGAAGGGTGGAAGGAAGGGTTGAGGGAAGGCTGGAAATAGATTCCCTGGCCTCGATCTGGTCATCAAGAAATTGAAGATGTCTGTAGTACCACAGCTTGGGCTTTACTACATCGTCGGCTGCTGCTCCTGATCTCTTTGACTGGCGCACTTCCTTGTAATTTTTTTATACGAATTACGCAGGTTGTTGATTTTATTATTGATCATAGTGTAGTCTGCATCTGGGATCCATGGCTTCATATCCTCTGCTAATTTGCAAATAGTTGCCCGACGTACATCACTCTTGTGGTACGCAGGGTGTTTCAGTTCCCACAGGTTGCGCTGTTCCTTATATTTTTCAATAAAAGTCAGCATCACCTCCGGCTCACGTAGTTTATGCATCTTTTTGGTTCAGCAAGTAAAAAAAAAAAAAATAAAAAAAAAAAGGATCAGGTTTGATTCTCCTCAACTTATCACAATATTGCCCTTTACAATCATGAACCATTATAGGCCACTGCAGGCCCGAGTTCCCTTCTTACCTCAGTTCACTTCATTGGTTCACTTCCAGTCGTCCTTACTCCGCACATCCCTAATAACTTCTTTCCCATTTTTATACCCTGCGCATGCGTGTAACTCCGCCCTCGTCGCCCTCCCATGACAGACTTTTTCTGCATTTCCCCGCCCCTTAATGATTGGCGCACAGTGTGAGACGGCGACATGTCGCAGACACAGGTGGCTTCTTTAGTTGAAATTACCGACGAGGAAAGCCCGGAGGCGGAAACGTCCCGATCCTGTAAAAAAAGATACAAGGCGACTAATATGTCTTTTTCGGAGATGGTGGAGATGGTGGACATTCTGCGGAGGAAGGATTACAACGGCAAGCATGGGCCATACGACACCCCTGATCTCCGGAAGTCACAAATTATGGACAAAGTGGCGAAGACTCTCTATAAAAAATATGGGGTCAGGAGATCCAAGGAACAACTCCGTAAAAGGTGGTCAGACCTGAAGCTCAGGGAGCCGGAGCAGTATAGGAAGCTTATAAAAAGCATTGAAAAAAGTAAGTTTATTTTACTGTGTTCTTTTCACATTGTAATATGTATTCTTCCATGTTTTGCAACATGTGCTTGGGTTGACTGGTTTCACATTTTAAAATGTCAACTTTTATGTTAAGTGGAGAGTCCACTTATTTTGTAAATGTGTGTTAAAAAAAACTTGCTGCTCTTCCCCCAAACATGTTTGGCACATATCCACGTAAACTACATGTGGGCATGCCTCATTTTACTTCAACAATGTTTATCTACACATTGTTGGCTAGATGATGTGTTGTAAGTAAAACTAGAATGTGAAGGAAAGGCTAAACTGTATTCTGGGTAAAGGAGATGACACTCCAGCAGTTGTGTACTCAGCTTTTTTTTATGGATCAAGATACTATAGTCTGGGCCACATGACCAAATTTAGAAGCGGTGTCACACACAGGTGGTCCAGTGGATACCTTGGTGGTTATCCAAGTGTATTTGTGAGTGGCCTCAAAAATAACATGTTGCTTTGTTGATTTTGCAAGATCTCATATGTTCATCTTGAAACTCAGGGCCAAATATCAATTGGACTCCACTTTAAAACATTGAGAATACATTTTCTGCCCGAAAAAGTCTGTGTGCTAAAGGATACATTATTTTTAAAATTCCCATAGGGGAGAGGAGACTGGGAGCACACCATGCTCAGGAGACGAGGAACCCAACACCACAGAAACTCCCTGAAGATCCCAAAGCAGACCAAGATCAGCAGGTTCAGGAAGCGGAGGGGGAGAAAGCGGAGGTGGAGGAAGGGGAGGTGGAGGAAGGAGAGGTGGAGCTTATCAGCACAACAGGTCAGTGTCTGTCACCACAACTTCAAGGTAAATACAGATGTAGGCCTGCATAGTTTAAAAAAAAATATTTATTTTTAGGGACTGAACGTGGGGGTGTGTCAGGAAGTCCAAATCCTCCATTCTCGAGTGCCAGCGCAAAAATAATCATTCAGGAAATCATGGAATGCAGTAGCAAAATGGACATTATGAGAAAGAGAATGATTGTGATTGAGCAAAAATATAAAAACATGATAGATATTTTGGGGAGAATAGTGTGAACCCCCTTTTTGTGTGTTTTGTTCTGCGTCAGAAATTTCCTATGGGATTGCCACCAGCCCAAATGTGAAGATGCACACACTGACTCAACATGTGCTATCTGCCGTCACAGGATATCTATGTCCCTGTTTTGGGGGTGCAACCTCTTCATCCCTCCTCTAGTAGGTGAGAGGAAGGGTTTTCACCCCCAAAGCATGTCCATTGATCCCCCATGATGGCAGATAGCACATGTTTACCTTAGCCATGGGATCATGTTGAAGATACCCATTTGAGCCCCAAAAAGAAAGTGTGGTTCATAACATTTGGGATGGATCAGGGGTAACATCACCCCATCTCCTGTTTGTATTTTTCACTGTGTTATTTTATTACTTTTTCAGAAAAAAAAAATTTGGCTTTTGACCCATGCATGTTTCTGCAAAAAAAGGCACAAAAAAAAAAAAAAAAAGGCTAGTATTTCGAAAACCAACCAAAAATGTGGTGCAATCAATAAAAACATTTGGAAAGTCAAAAAAAGGTGTGCCTTGTTCTTTCTATGCTCAAGAGCAGTTCTGAAGATGCAAAAACAGTGTTTTCACCTCAGAGATTTGAGGTTTTTTACTAAGAACAAATACACTTGGCACTACTAGAACCTGGGAGACACATAAACCACAAATACAAGAATGACAACACAAGTTTGTAGTAATTCCAATTTTTATTTTTATTTTAAAAAGGTAAAATCAAAGGTCAGATGTGGTCTGGCATTGCGATGGCCCCCCTACCCGTGAAGTACTCTGCGTATTTCTGACGTACTTCACTGGCACTTTGGGGGGCCAAGCCAGTACGGGCAGTGCTGAGGCCGGTCAGATTTATCAGTTCAGATGGACCGGCCTCAGGCCCAACTGATGACACATAATTTGTCGAAAATTTGCGCAAAAAATTGTGCAACAAGCAGCAGCAGTAGACAATGTTGTTCAGTTTATAATCCGCCAAATTGATAGCTGTCTGGAACAGGCGGAACCGCCTGGCCATTATCCCGAAGGCATTCTCCACAACTCTCCGGGCTCTGGCCAGCCGGTAATTAAAAACCCTCCTCTCTGGGGTGAGGGTGCGTTGGGGAAACGGCCACATGAGGTATGGTTCTAGTCCAAAAGCTTCATCCGGGATGAAAATGAACGGTAGCCCTTCCACGTTCTCTGCATCTGGAGGCAGTGCAAGACCCCCAGCCTGCAGACGGTGAGCGAACTCCGTCTCTGCGAATGCTCCGCCATCGGACATCCGGCCGTTCTTCCCCACGTCCACATACAGGAACTCGTACCGTGCCGACACCACCGCCATTAACACAATACTATTGAAACCTTTATACTTAAAATAGTGTGACCTCGAACGGGGTGGCGGCACTATGTGGACGTGCTTCCCATCAATTGCCCCTCCGTAGTTGGGGAAATCCCCCCACTGGGCAAATTGGGAGGCCAAAGTCAGCCATTCCTGTGGTGTGCTAGGGAACTGTGGAGTCAAACAAAAAGAATACATTAGTACGGTTTATGTTTACAGTGCAAGCAGATTACACACAAAAACATTGTTGAACCACATCATTCTAACATTATTATTTAAGGGAGTTTTTCCTACCAATAAACAAAGGCCCACTTAGCAGATGCATCACCCCCGCTGAGTGAACATTCTAAAATAATCTAAGGGGGGGCCTAAGGTGATTGTGGGGGATCCAAAAAAAGGCTCTACCACTCTGCTGAGCTTGATTGAGAACTTAAATTTTTTTAACATCTTTAGGGGGGGGGGGGAGGGAGGGTTGTCAAACTACGAGGGCAATGACCACAAAAATAAGAAAAGGAAAATAGAAGGCTAGCTGGATTTGCGCCCACGATAGCATGCTGGAGAGGTTAGTGAAGGGAAATAGGCATGTAGGGCACAAAGAGGGCTTTGCAGGTAAAAACATGCATGGGGAAAATGGGGACATTACCAAGATATTACAAACAGGCAAATTTGGGTTAGGAGGGAAAAAAAAGAGAAGATTATAAAACAATAAAAACATATAATGTGAGGTTAAAGGAGCAAAATTACCTTCATATAGTCCGTCTGCAGGACCTGAATGATGGCCGAACACGTCTCAGGGATAATGATCCCGAGAGCCTGGGGGGAGATGCCTGTTGAGAACTTGAGGTCCTGCAAGCTTCTCCCAGTCGCCAGGTATCTCAACGTGGCAATAAGCCTCTGCTCGGCAGTGATGGCCTGGCGAATCACAGTGTCCTGCCTCGTGATATAGGGGGACAGCAAATCCAAAAGACGGTGAAATACGGGGTCCGTCATCCTGAGATAATTCCTGAAATCATCAGGGTTATTCTCATGGATTTCCCGCAGCAGAGGCATATGAGAGAATTGGTCCAGCTGGAGCAACCAATTCTTAGTCCATGAACTCCTCCTTACCCTGTTCACAGACTGAACTCGGGTTACAGTGTTAACTGCAACAGCAAGTCCAAAGCCAGCACGAGATCGAGAACAAGAACGCCCTTCAAACATGGTTTTAAACCGGTCGGCTGGTCAGAACGCACTCAAACAGAATGCACCGTGGAACAGCAAGGCCTGAGAAGAACGACCTGAAAAACAGTAAACGAACGGCCAAGAAGGCACTGCAAGGCAGTAACGACCTGACTGCACGCACTGAATCACAAATACAAACCCACAAGCACAAACTGAACACCAGGAAACGATCTGCAAAGCACGGAGACTGAAAAGCGCGAATCGGCTCTCACCAAACTTTTACTAACACGCGGTAACACGAAATCAGCAAAAGCAGCCCAAGGGGTGGCGCCATTAGATTTGTTCGGCCCTTTTATAGCGCGTCGTACGTTTTGTACGTGCCGTCGTTTTCTTGCCGTCGGTTTTTTGACTGATGGTGTGTGGCCAAGACTGATGAAAAACAGTTTCATCGGATTTCCGATGGACAAATCCATCGGACGAAAATCCATAGGTTATCCGATCGTGTGTATGGGGCTTCACAGTTTATCTAATAGTGAGTGCTTTGATACTATTGTAATATTAAAGTGTGACAGTTTATAATGAAGTGGCGCCTTCCTTTGTTTTTTTCTTTGTTAGTAGATTGAATGAGGTTGGTTCATGTTCAACCAAAATAAAGTAGCTGGGGACAGCATTGGAACATGGAGAGGTTAAAGCAGTAGTAAATCGCAGTTGGTGAAAGAATTTTTTTTTTCCCAGAAAGACAATGGCTAGTATGGATTGCATACTAGCACTATATGAGCAACTTACCTTAAAACAAAGCCCTCCAGTGACGTGGCTTCCATCTTCCCCCAGTGTTTGGCCGGGGGCGCAACGAAGTGACTCCTGCGCTTGCGCACGGGACCAGCTGTTTACGGCATGGGCCCTGAAGGTCCGGCACTGTATGCACTAGTGATACTTTCAATTTAAATATGTCAAGCACTGATTGCCCAAATAGTTTGACACTTAAAACAAACAGAAACTAGTGTTGAGCGAACCCGAACTGTAAAGTTCGGGTCCGTACCGAACTTTAGCTTTTTCCCGAACCCGGACTTTGCCCAAAAGTCCGGGTTCGGGTTCGGCAATCTAATAACGCATTTAGAAATGCTTCAGGGGCCAGCCAATCACCTTTTGATTAGCTGGTGTGCCCTTAGAGGTCATCATAGCCATGCCTACTAATGGCATGGCTGTGATTGGTCAGTGCAACATGTGACCCAGCTTCTATATAAGCTAGAGGCACACAGCACACATGTCACTCTGCTTCAGAATAGATAGGGAGAGGATCTAGTCTGCTGCTGCTGCTTTTAGGGAGAGATAGAAAGATAGATGAGGTAGTCCTGATTCTACAATCTGAGGGAAAAGATAGAGAGATAGTGTAGTGTAGGGCCAGGTTCCTGTGTTGGTGCTTTCAGGGAGAGAGAATATTATATAGGAGTCCAGATTCAGAGATTAAAATCAGCGATCTGCATAGGTTTACCTATTTGTGTTGCAGTGCAGTCTTTTTACACTGCCATGAGCCCAGTGTCAGAGAAAATCTAACTTTTAGGGGGAAAAAAAAAAGGCACTTTATTATTCTCTTTTCCAAAAGACCCATAGGGCAAAAAAAAAAAAAGCATTTATTTTGCTCGTGCAAAAAAAGACCCGTTTAGGGCAAAAAAAAATAAAATTGCACTTTAATGTACGCTTGCAAAAAACGCCGTTTAGGGGCACCAAAAAAAGTTTGCAGTGTGTTATACATATTTTGAGGTGTGTGAAATAAACAATTTCTATATAGTTTTCTCCTACTGTGCTATACTAAAAAAACAAAATTTTTTTTGAATAGCATTTTCTGCAGTTCTGTAGCTGTGCGATTCAGCGGTTACGTACTTTGGTTGTGTTCTGCGCTTCCAAAAACACCCATTTAGGGCAAGATCCTAAATTTTGAAAATATGAGGAGAAGGTCAAAGGGACATGATGGCCCCGGTCGTGGTGCTGCTGGTGGAGCTCCTGTTGCAGGGAGAGGACGTGGTGGATCTGTGCTAGATACACGCACAAGTGAAACACCTTCCTCAGGTGTGAGTAGGCGACCGAGCCTGCGGCGGTATTTTGTCGCGCCTAATGAGGCTGTACGAATGTTTAGGCCAGGACAAGTACAGGCGATAGTAGATTGGGTTGCTGACAGTGCCTCGGGTTCCTTCACATTGTCTCCCACCCACTCTTCTGATGAAAGAACAGAGTTGGCACCTGAAACCCATGTCCATCAGTCTCTCACCTCACCCCCTTGCAAATCAGCCAAGCAGTCTGAGCCCCAAATCATGCAGCAGTCTCTTCTGCTTTTCGATGACTCTGTTAGCAGGGTTTCCCAGGGCCATCCACCTAGCCCTGCCCCAGAAGTGGAAGAGATTGAGTGCACCGATGCCCAACCACTTATGTTTCATGATGAGTACATGGGAGGACCATCGCAGTACGTCTCGGATGATGACGAAACACAGGTGCCAACTGCTGCTGCTTTCGCAATTGTGCAGACAGACAAGGAGGGCAGGGGTGAAGACTGGGTGGAAGATGATGTGGAGGACGATGAGGTCCTCGACCCCACATGGAATCAACGTTATGCAGGTGACCAGTGTAGTTTGGAGGAAGAGGCGGTGGTTGCACAGAGCCACCAGCACAGCAGAAGAGGGAGCAGGGTGCAAAAGCGGAGCGTCTGTCAGCTAGTCAGTATGTCTGCTACTGCCCAACACAGCAAGGGACCGAGCACACCAAAGCCAGGTCCAAGGAGTTCCCCAGCGTCTTCATCCACCTCTGTAGTGACAGTGGCACCTGCCACCCCGCAAACAGAGGATCTGCCAGCAACACTACCACCTGGGTCACCAACCATCTCCACAATGTCCCATGGAAGCGTTCAGCTCTCTATCTCCCAAACATTTGAGCGAAAGAGGAAGTACCCCCCTAGCCACCCGCAATCCCTGGCCCTGAATGCCAGCATTTCAAAACTCCTGGCCTTTGAAATGCTGTCATTCCGTCTGGTGGAGACGCAGAGTTTTAAAAGCCTGATGGCATTGGCTGTCCCACAGTACGTCGTGCCCATCCGCCACTATTTTTCCAGGCGAGCCATCCCTTCCCTGCACAACCAAGTGGGGGACAAAATCAGGTGTGCACTGCGCAACGCCATCTGTGGCAAGGTCCACCTAACTACGGATGCGTGGACCAGTAAGCACGGTCAGGGACGTTATATCTCCCTAACAGCACACTGGGTAAATGCAGTGGCGGCTGGGCCTGAGGCAGATAGCAGTTTGGCGCACGTCCTTCCACCACCGAGGATTGCAGGGCGCTTCAGTTTGCCTCCTGTTGCTAACTCCTCCTACTCCACTTCCTCATCCTCTACCGCCTCCTCATCTGGTCAGCGTAACACCTTCACCACCAACTTCAGCACAGCCGGGGTAAACGACAGCAGGCAGTTTTAAAACTTTCCTGTTTGGGGGAAAAACCCCACACCGCGCAGGAGTTGTGGAGGGACATGGAACAACAGACCAATGAGTGGTTGCTGTCAGTGAGCCTCAAGCCCGGCCTGGTGGTGTGCGATAATGGGCGAAATCTCGTAGCAGCTCTGGGCCTAGCCGGTTTGACGCACATCCCTTGCCTGGCGCATGTGCTGAACTTGGTGGTCCAGAGGTTCCTTAAAAATTACCCCAATATGCCAGAGCTGCTGCAGAAAGTGCGGGCTGTGTGTGCGCACTTTCGGCGTTCTCACCCTGCAGCTGCTTGCCTGTCAGCGCTGCAGCGTAACTTTGGCCTTCCCGCTCACCGCCTCATATATGACGTGCCCACAAGGTGGAACTCCACCTTGCACATGCTGGCCAGACTGTGCGAGCAGCAGCAGGCGATAGTGGAGTTTCAGCTGCAGCAATCACGCGTGAGTCGCTCTGCGGAACAGCACCACTTCCCCACCAATAACTGGGCCTCCATGCGAGACCTGTGTGCCTTGTTGCGCTGTTTCGAGTACTCCACCAACATGTCCAGTGCCAATGACGCCGTTCTTAGCGTTACTATCCCAGTTCTATGCCTCCTTGAAAAAACGCTTCGGGCGATGATGGAAGAGGATGTGGCACAGGAGGATGAGGAGGAGGAGGAGGAAGCGGGATCATTTCAAAGGCTTTCAGGGCAGTCTTTCACAAGTGGCTACGAGGGTGGGTTCCTGCACCAACAAACGCCAGGTACACAATTGTCCGGCAGAAAGGGCACAGTTCTGGAGGATGATGAGGTGGAGGAGGAGATGGAGGAGGAGGAGCCATTTTCACAGCAGGGTGGCACCCAGACCAGCTCGTGGCCATCACTGGTGCGTGGCTGGGGGGATACAGAGGACACAGACGATACACCTCCCACAGAGGACAGCTTTTCTTTGCCTCTGGGCAGCCTGGCACACATGAGCAATTACATGCTGCAGTGTTTCCGCAATGACCGCCGGTTGCCCACATTTTAACTGGTGCTGATTACTGGGTGGCCACCCTGCTGGATCCCCGTTACAAGGACAATGTACCCTCCTTAATTCCCTCACTGGAGCGGGATCGTAAGATGCGCGAGTACAAGCGCGCGCTGGTAGACGCGCTGCTGGTGGCATTCCCACCTGACAGCGGGCGTACGGTGGAAGCACAAGGCGAAGGCAGAGGAGGAGGAAGAGGTCGCCAACGCAGCCGGGGCACCGGCAGCACCTCAGAAGGCAGGGTTAGCATGGCTGAAATGTGGAAAAGCTTTGTCAGCACGCCACAACAACCAGCACCACCAGCTGAGATGGAACGTCTTAGCAGGAGGCAGCATTTCACCAACATGGTTGAGCAGTATGTGTCCACAGGCCTACACGTACTGGATGACGGGTCTGCCCCCTTTAACTTCTGGGTCTCCAAATTGGGCACATGGCCTGAGCTTGCCCTTTATGCCTTGGAGGTGCTGGCCTGCCCTGCAGCCAGTGTATTATCTGAACGTGTATTTAGCACGGCAGGGGGCGTTATCACAGACAAGCGCAGCCGCCTGTCCAGAGCCAATGTGGACAAGCTCACGTTCATTAAAATGAACCAGGCATGGATCCCACAGGACTTGTCCGTACCTTGTGCAGAATAGACATGTATACCGGTGTTGTGACAAAAACTGTCCGGCCATCGGATTGTGTCCAGCCCATACTGCGAAGGCGCAGTGCTTGCGCAGTACAGAGGACAAGGAGATTCACAAAATCTCCGAAGATGAACGGCGCCTGCGCTGTGAGTGCAGGTTCAAGCCCCACCATCCAAGTGGACATACGGTAGCACATAGTAACAGGGCCCCTCACGGGCTCGGTTCGATCGCCACGCTTCGGCTTGAACCACGGATGGTGTGGCCTTCACCTGAACTCACCACGCAGGCGCCATTTGTCTTGGGAGATTTTCGAAATCCCCTTGTCCTACATACTGAGCAAACGCAGTACAGGGTGGACACTATTTGACGGGGGACAGAATTCGACACATCACCGGCCTTACCCAGCCATTGTTGTATTTTTGAATCAGTGTTGGCTACCTCGTCCTCCTCCACCGCCTCTTCCACCTACACAGCCACATCCACCGCCACCTCAACCTCCTACTCCATATGGACCTCGTCCTCCTAGGTCAAGATTATTTTTATTTTTTATTTATTTTTTTATGTTATTTTAAGTTATTTCCCTATCCACATTTGTTTGCAGAGCACTTGCCATGCTCTTAACAACATTTTTCTGCCATTTGCAGCCCTCTAGCCCTTTCCATTACCTTTTTAGAGCCTTTTTAGTCCTTAGAAGTCCGGGTCCCCATTGACTTCAATGGGGTTCGGGTTCGGGTCCGGGTTCGGGTTAAAGTTCGGTCCCGAACCCGAACTTTTTTCCGAAGTTCGGCCAAACCGGTCGAACCCGAACATCCAGGTGTCCGCTCAACTCTAACAGAAACTAATCTCTGGATGAGGCGCAAACATCATTAGAGGTAGTTCACAAAATAATTCTGCCGGGAGTGCCGCTATTATCTTTTGATCCTCTTAGCTCAGAACATATTTTGGTTGCTTGTGAAGGAATAATTAGGCTGAATGTCTGTTTATATGGTTTTGAGATGATCTATTCATGAGTGGCATTTAATACGCTGAATGGAAGTGAATTTTGGAACGTAAAGACAAATCCTACCTTGCCCCTCAATCTATTTATAGCCCTCCTCTCACTTTTTTTTTATTAAAAAAATGTTTACATGTTTTTCCCCCAGACCAGTTGCATGATGTCAGAGGCCTGCTTCTTCTCCATGTTTCTCCAGTTGTGGCAGGATCTGAATGCTGCAGAGAGTGGCACCATGTAATGGCATGGCATTACTCTCCACAGCATTCTCCAGTGTAGTCCTAGACATCTTGATGATACACCCTCAGGGGACATACCTTTAATGCCCTGGATTCACAGGAAGTATATCTAATAATAATGTACAAAAGGGGGCACACCATCTGAGCCCACTTTCTTAGGACGGCGGCCACCCAGCCCTGGTTAATGGCAAGATGCAGGTTAGCTGTATATGTTTGGAGTGGTTAGTATGGTGGGTGTACTGTCACTTTTAAATATATGCATTACGTTTTAGGTGGTCCAATTGGAATCCAGGGAAGTTTCTGGAGGTCCCTGGAGAAGTGATAAAAGGGGCTGCTGAGGGTCTCTACCTCCTCTTGCAGCGGCCAGTCCTACAGGAGAAGAAGCTCCCTCCCTCCCTGACGCAGTATATTTTGTGTGGTTGGGTCACCCCGGAATCCGGGGGGGGGACGTATTTCTTTGTTCAATACAGGTTGAGTAACCCATGTTCTAAAAACTGGGCAAAGGTTTGCTGTATATTTTGATTTAATCTGAGTATTGAATTAATATGTTTATCTGTATGAATATTTTAAACCAATAAAATTACCATGGCCATTTTTTTGCCAAAATATTGTGTGTGTGTGTATTACTAAGCTACACGGTTGTATCCAGGGAACTAAGGTAATGGGCAAGGTGTGGCCTGCGGTCCCATAGGCATCATTTAACTTGTAAGCTGACCAGCACAGCATTTTTTAATAAGTGGGCACCCAGGAAGCTTATTACATAAAGTTCTAGGATGTACCACATATTAAAACATTATGGCAGAATTATATGTCAAACAATACCCTCTAGCGCTGCGCTGTTAGGTCCCCTGATGGTCAGGAGCATTCCCAGCTTCTCACAGGCTTCTTTCTGGGTCCAGTTTGTTTGACCACTTGAATTGTGGGCCACTATTACATCACTCTCCCACGTACACACAGGATTCACATCTTTATGGCATAGAGGGGTGCCTTAAATGTACACCAAGGTGTTGTACAATGTACAATACCGCTGACAGGAAGGGTCAAGGATTTATGTCAGAAGAGACCAATAGAGTCTCTTCCATAGGCATGCGCAGGGGGTGTCCCGGGTGTGTCTGGGCACACCCTAATCACCCCATGCGGCGCAGATTCCCCTTGCTGATATTTCACCAAAGCCCCCCAATGGGGCTCCTAAATTTAAAAAAATAAATTAAATAAGAATAAAAAACTACTGACACTGTCCACTGCCCTACTAACAACAAACACTTGCCCTACTAACAAGTCCACTGCTCATCTGACACCATCCACTGCCCTACTAACATCATCCATATTTTGGTACATTTGGGGTGCACTGCACACCCTAATGCGATAGGCTGTGCACACCTATGGTCTCTTACATCATAAAAACCCTACCTTGTCTGTATTTTTTTAAGTTAATTCCACTTTAACCCCTCAAAAGTCTCAAAGCCAGTGAAGAAACTGAAGCTGAAAAAAGGTGGGATATTTGATGTAGACAATTATATACACACTTAGCCATGACCTACTTCAAGAAATTAAAGGAAAAAATGATTTGTTATGGGCTTCACAGTTACCAGACATGACAATTACCGCGTATGTAGAAAATGTCTTTGCTTCATTAATGACCTGCTCTTGCTCTACCAATGTTACATACAATGCAATACCGCCAATGGTATGTAATGTAAAGAAAGAGGGTTAGATCACTTAGGAAGAATTAGAAAAGCCTGCAAAGTTCCCCTTTTAGCAGTCCTGGAAACTCAGCCTAATGCTGCGTACACACGATTGGAATTTGCGTCGGAAAAAGTTTGGATAGTTTTTCCGACGGAATTCCGCTCAAGCTTGACTTGTATACACACGGTCACACAAAAGTTCTCTGAACTTTCGGCTGTCAAGAACGCGGTGACGTACAACACTACGACAAGGCGAGAAAATTAATTTCAATGCTTCCGAGCATGCGTCAAATTGTTTCCCAGCATGCGTAGGAATTTTGCGTTTCAGAATTGCATACAGAGGAACAGAATTTTCCGTCAGAAAAATAGAGAACCTGCTCTCAATCTTTTGCTGGCAGAAATTCTGACAGTAAAAGTCCGATGGAGCATGCACACGGTCGGAATTTCCGACCAAAAGCTCACATCTGACTTTTTCTGTCGGAATTTCCGATCGTGTGTACGCGGCATAAGAATAAAGCAAATATAAAAATACTGTTAGCTGGGAACAAAAAAACATCTGAAGGCTGTAGTCTGTGCCAAAAAGGTGAGCCAACTGTTGACTAATAGTTACCAAACTTTTACATGTGCCACATTTTATATTTTTGTTCAGTCCTTGAAAACTGCAAATTAATAGCAACTGTGCATTAAACATGTCATGTCCTCTGCAGAAACTGTGTTAGTTCTCTGCACTGCGTAAATCAGAAAAACATAAAATTTAGCCAGGGGTGGCCAAACGTGTATCCTATTTGGAAATATATACTGTATAATAAATCAATACCTATCTCATTGTGCTTAAGCACAGAAATAAGTTTAATGTGCTGTTGTTTGACAGTGACAGGTGCACTATGAAATATACCACAAATTATATCTAGCTTTATTCACTTAATATAATCCCAGGCTGGGAAGACTTGACCAGGTTGTCATGCAAGTTGCAATAATTATTTCCACAGATGCTCATTATGAAAATATAGATCAAATAAGCCTAGAAGAGATTTTAAGCATCTGGTTTCAATGTTACACAATTAATAATTTCTTATTATTAACATTTTCTGCACAGATTTTGTCCTATTTTTAAAATGGCAAGTTGCTGTTAGTTATCTGCCAGTGTATAATGCCCATGAAGTCTATTCACTATACATGCATTCACTTTCCAGCAGTGAGCTTTTCAAATTACCAATAAGGACTTAACAATGAAGTGCAGCCAAAACCTTGATTTGTTTTGGATAGAGTAGGTAAGGTTTAGGACTTCTATTGGATTATTACTGCTGTCCATTTTCCCATTAGGGTCATATCCCATTATTTATTGCCCCAACAATACCTGTGACACAAAATGGAAAGAAGTCTATCCAACCAGTGGCATTGCTATGGGGGTGCGGAGCGCACCTGTGTGACAGCCACCAGAGGGATGACACCAGGGCTTTTTTTCTGCCGGAATTCGGCGGAACGACGCCTTGCCAACTCTGGCACTGGTCATTTTCTGGCTGCTCAGTACTGTCACTTGTAAATAGTAGGATTTTTAAAACAGCTTACCTGTAAAATCCTTTTCTTGGAGTACATCACGGGACACAGAGCGGCATAGTCATTACTATGTGGGTTATATAGAATTACCTTCAGGTGCTGGCACTGGCAACTTCCAAAACAGGAAGTACCCTCCCCTATATAAGCCCCTCCCATCCGGGAGCACCTCAGTTTTGTAGCAAAGCAATACGTGTCCCCAAAAGAGGGGTGGGAGCTCTGTGTCCCGTGATGTACTCCAAGAAAAGGATTTTACAGGTAAGCTGTTTTAAAAATCCTACTTTCTTGTTCATACATCACGGGACACAGAGCGGCATAGTCATTACTATGTGGGACGTCCCAAAGCAATGCCAAATGAGGGGGGGATACACCATACATAAGCTGGGCGCTATCAGGCATGAGGATCTTTTGCAGCCTGCAACACACTGCGCCCAAAGGCGACATCCTCCTGACTTCTAACGTCCACCTGGTAGAACCTAGTAAACGTGTGCACTGAAGACCATGTTGCGGCCTTACAAATTTGAGCCAGGGAGGCCTGGTGATGCACTGCCCATGAAGTTCCAACTGCTCTCGTGGAGTGCGCCCTAACTTTGAACGGAGGCGGTCTACTTCTCAAGCCATAGGCTTGTATTATGACCTGTCAAATCCACTTGGCTAAAGTAGATTTTGATGCTGCCTGACCCTTTCTGGGGCCTTCCGGCAGAACAAACAAAGAATCCGTTCTACGAATCTGAGCAGTGGCTTTTAGATAAGCTTTAACTGCTCTTACTACATCCAAAGAATGCAATAACTTTTCCTCTACCGAGCTTGGTTTGGGGAAAAAAGAAGGAAGAACCACATCCTGGTTCAAGTGAAACCCCGATACCACCTTAGGAAGAAAGGCTGGGTGAGGGCGTAATACTACTCTGTCCTTATGAATAACCAGATATGGCTCTTTACAGGACATGGCAGCTAATTCCGACACTCTTCTAGCCGAGCATATGGCTACTAAAAATATAAATTTTCTGGTGAGTAGAACCAAGGAAATGTGCCGCAAAGGTTCAAATGGCTGCTTCTGCAGAACCGACAGACCCAAATTTAGATCCCATGGGCATATGGGAGCTTTAATCGGTGGAATAATACGAGTCACACCTTGCATAAAGGATTTGACAAGTGAATGCATAGCCAGGGGCCTTTGAAATAGTATTGATAAGGCCGAAACCTGGCCCTTGATAGTACTTAAAGGCAAACTTCCTGTCTACAGCCCACTGCAGGAAGTCCAGAATTCTGCCTATAACGTACTTACGTGGATGCCATTTCCTGGCCTCGCACCAAGTGATGTACGCCTTCCAAACTCTATAGTAGATCTGCCTGGATACAGGCTTCCTGGCATTGATTATAGTTGATACCACAGAGTTAGAGAGACCTCTCTTCTTTAGGATGTGGGATTCAATAGCCAGGCCGTTAAACTTAGAGTTAGTAAGGAAGGGTGGTATATCGGTCCTTGCGAAAGCAGGTCCGGTCGACGTGGAAGGGTCCAAGGACTCCCCACAGACATTTTGATGATCTCCGCGTACCAGGCCCTTCGGGGCCACGCTGGAGCCACCAGGATCACCGGCTTCTTTCCCAACCTGACTCTGCGAAGGAGTCGAGGCAACAATTGTAGCGGAGGGAATGCATATATCAGTCTGAACTGATCCCAAGGGAACACCAGAGCATCCGCGCCGCAAGCGAGGAGATCCCTTGTCCGGGAGACAAATCTGTCCACCTTTGCGTTGAATCTGGATGCTAGCAGATCTACATCCGGTGTTCCCCACCGCTGACATATTGCTTGGAAGACCTCGGGATGAAGGGACCATTCCCCTGGGCATAACTGTTGGCGACTCAGAAAGTCTGCCTTCCAATTCTCCACCCCTGGAATGAAGACAGCTGATATACATGGGACATGCTTTTCTGCCCATTCCAGGATGTGACTTACTTCCCTCTGGGCTGCACGACTCCTGGTGCCTCCCTGATGATTGATATATGCCACTGCTGTGGCATTGTCTGATTGATTCTGACAGGGGACCCTTGGAGT
Source organism: Rana muscosa (assembly GCA_029206835.1). Lineage (NCBI taxonomy): Eukaryota > Metazoa > Chordata > Amphibia > Anura > Ranidae > Rana > Rana muscosa. Next base: position 78,424,939 of record CM055127.1, read on the forward strand.
CTGGATGTCCAGGCTACTAGGGCATACCGGGCTGCTCGTATCTCTAAGAGATTGATGGGCAGGGTTCTTACTAAATTTGACCATCTGCCCTGGAGAGACCATTGCTCCAGTACTGCCCCCCCAGCCTATAAGGCTGGCATCTGTAGTGACCACCTTCCAGGATATCGGTCTGAAGGGTTTTCCCTTCTGGAGATTCTGGGGGATCAACCACCAGCAGAGACTCTTCCGAACGGAAGGGGACAAAGCCATCGGGAAGTCTAGAGCCTGAATCTTTCCGTTCCAGGCTGACAATATGGCCCTCTGTAAATTCCTTGAGTGGAATTGGGCGTATGGCACAGCTTCGAATGATGCTACCATCTTTCCTAGCAGCCTCATGCACAGGCGTATGGACGGCTGTCTTTTTGCACAAAGCAGACGGACCAAGCCCCTCAGGGAGGATACCTTGTCTAGAGGTAAGAAAATCTTCCTCTGGTCTGAATCCAGCCGTAGCCCTAGATATACCAGGTTTTTCACTGGCTGTAGGGCTGACTTGTCCAGGTTGATGACCCAACCGTGAGATTCTAGATACTTGATTGTATCGACAATTACCACTTCTAGCTTGGCAACTGAGTGGTCCATCAACAACAGGTCGTGTAGGTATGCCATTATCGTTACACCTCGTGTTCTTAGATCGGCCAACAGTGGGGCCAGAATTTTTGTGAACACTCGTGGTGCTGTGGCCAGACCGAATGGTAAGGCTCTGAACTGAAAATGGCGCCCTTCTACTGCAAAGCGTAGAAATTTTTGATGACCTGGAAAGATGGGAACATGCAAGTAAGCATCTTTGATGTCGATCGAGGCTAACCATTCCTCCCCCTGTAGGGCAGCGGTGACCGATCGGATCGACTCCATCCGGAAGGACCGGACGTTTAGAAATTTGTTTAGACTCTTTAGGTCCAATATGGGTCTTATGTCCCCGTTTGGTTTCGGGACTGTGAAAAGGTTTGAGTAGAAACTCAATCCCCACTCTTCCCTAGGAACCTCCATAATTACTCCTTGGAGCAATAGTTGTTCTAACGCCACTAGGAGACACCTTCTTTTCAGAGGGTCTTTTGGCATGCCTGACCACATAAAATGGGAAGGAGGAGACTCTTTTAACTCCAACTTGTATCCCCGAGTTACTGCAGAGAGCACCCATCTGTCTTTGATCGTCTCCCGCCAGGTCTCTGTGAACAACTGAAGTCTTCCCCCCACCCGTTTGAGTGGGGGCAGCCCTTCATAGGCTTGACTTGGAGGCTGGTTTAGTACCTCTTCGGATCCAGGGTTTTTTATTACCCTGTGACTGTCCCTGATTTTTACCTCCTGAGTTTGACCGAGGAGGCCGTCGGAACTGCTTAGTAGCAGACGTCCCAGGGATAGGAGAGGTAGCCCTCTTAAAAGATGGACCCCTAGACCTCTTTTTAATTGGTAAGAGAGTACTTTTACCACTGGAAATCTTCTGGATATATTTATCCAGGTCTTCGCCAAAAAGGCGTTCTCCATGAAATGGGAAGCTAACTAAGAGCTTCTTACAGGGAGCCTCAGCAGACCAGTTCTTGAGCCACAGAAGCCTACGCATATGTACCAAAGACAGCGTGAGGCGGGAGGCCTGATGGATAGAATCCTTGATGGCGTCAACCGCAAAGCATAATGCTCTAGGCAGATCAGCCAGAGCCTGGGCCTGCTGGTCTGGCAAATCCCTCAGGACCATTTTCATTTGATCCTTTAAAGCTTGGCAGACCCCAATAGCTGCCACTGCTGGCTGTGTAACAGCCCCTGCTGTGGAAAAAGCAGATTTTAATAAAGATTCCAATTTTTTATCTACTGGATCTTTGAACATTTGAACATTATCTACTGGACATGTCAGTGATTTGTTCACAGAAGAAATGGCTGCGTCCACCGTAGGAACATTCCATCTCTGGGTGAATTTTTCCTCAATGGGATAGATCACCGGAAATTTCTTAGGCGGAACAAATAGTTTATCAGGATGTTCCCAGTCCTGGTATATAAGTCCTTCCAATAATGGATGAATTGGAAAGGAGCAATTAATCTGGGGAGCTTTTAGCGACCCCAACGAGGAGACAGCAGTAGTTGATGGTTCAACAAGAGGCATTTTAAATGCAGATCGAACCATGTCAGTTAGGGTCTGGACCCACAATCTTTCAGTCTGTGATGCTGAAAATGGTTCATCTACTGTCGATTCCTCAAAAACAGAGTTAACCTCCTCCTGATCCCCTTCAGGTAGGTCAGTCCCTTCCTGGGACTGTTGCTCTGCCAACAGGCACTCTAATGGAGGGGATGGAGATCTGGCGCGCTTTCTTTCCTGTAGAGAAGAAGCGATCAATGCTGCCAATCTCTGCTCCAATCCCTCCAGAGTTGAGGCAAAAACCTCCTCTGTTATATATGCAGGAGCAGGTGGACTGAGGACAGCCGCAGTACCTGGCACTCCCGGGGGTTCCTTATGGGTATTAACCTCTGATTTCTCAGGGGAGGAGGGTGCAGATGACTGCTCCAGATCCTCAGAGCCCGATGGAGACCCCCTACACTTCCTGAGAGGTATATCTCGGAGTTTTTTAGGCGGCATATTCCTTAGTTCAAAGCTGAGGTATTCCAGCCGCAATACACCCCTTACTGAAATAGTCTAATGCAATCTGCTGCTATGTACATCAGTGGGTGTCTACTAATGCGTCTTTCTGGGGATGCCTGTATCAACCGCCCGCTGTAAGCCCCTATACCATGCTACCAGCTCCTTTTCATGCTCTGTGTCCATAGCAAGCAGCGTGGACTGAGTCCTTTTATCTTGCTGGGACGCCCGCACATGCGCAGAAGCGCTGGGCGCACAGAGCGCGTCATCCGCCAGGCTCCGCCCCCTTTTTTGAAGCTAAATCTTATAAAAAGAAAGCGTGTGTGCGCGCGCGTGCACGTGTGCGCTCTTGGCGCCATGTAGGGAGAGGAGCCAGGGTCCCTGTTTCACCAGGACTCGGGGATGGAAGGAAACTACTTGGCAGCATGACAGAGGAATGCAGCTTCCCTGATAGAGAGCTCACTCATCTGCCTTGGAATTTCACCATGGAAGGAATAGTCCCAAGAAAAAAAGACGTTCCACAGCGGCCTCTAGTGGACAACACAGGTACCGCACTTTGTCTTTTTTATTTATTTATTTTTTTAAAACCCCCTTTATGAAAAACATTTCTAGGTTTACAGTTTTTAAAACTTCCTTATGAAAAGACATTTCTAGGATTTCTTAGGCATATACAGCTATTAGCGGGAATACCTTTAGGGAACAGGCAGAAAGACATATTAGGCTTGGGGGTCCCCTCAATAGAACCAAGTTCCTGAGGGGCCCCCACTTACCTTTTCCCCGCCGCAGGACTTTGTTTGGTCCACAGAAGCCCAAACTTCAACTCTCACGGCAGGCATTGTACTAGACATTCAGGGACCGGGTTCCCAAGGATTCCACTCCCCTGGACCTGTATAGCACCCTGCACAGATAGCCTCTTGGTTTTGGGTATGACCAGAGCTCTGGATTCCAGGGTCCAGCCCTCCTAAGAGAGGCATTACAGGCAAAACCCTGCTCTTCTCTGCAAGGCCCGGGTACCGACCGTTTAGCTATGAAGCTTTTTTGGTCGGATCCGGAATAGCTTGCTAAGGCCCAGAGAACCTGTACACAAGCCCAGATGAATACATGTTAACCTTGGCCAACACCTTAGACACTGGCAAAAAACTGAGGTGCTCCCGGATGGGAGGGGCTTATATAGGGGAGGGTACTTCCTGTTTTGGAAGTTGCCAGTGCCAGCACCTGAAGGTAATTCTATATAACCCACATAGTAATGACTATGCCGCTCTGTGTCCCGTGATGTATGAACAAGAAACAGAAGCACTGTTTCTGTATTTAAGTGACAGCGCTCCTCTCCCAGCAGCCGCTCATAATCTTCCTGCCCTGAACATCTCTCTATGAGAGCAGAGGAGGGAGGGGGCATGGAATCTACACAGGCACAGCCGTTGTTAATCTCAGGGCGGAAGCTCCACCTGCAGCCCGCCAGAAGCCTGCACTGTCCAGTCTCCTAATCTAAGTCGTAGCTGCTCCTATGCAGCAGCCCCTCTCTCTAATGCTTTCCAGGCTGCTGAGAGGGGATTTGAGGTGGGAGGAGAGGTCTCGAATGAAAAGGGGGGAGGGGAGATTGAGCTATATACTGTAATCTGGGGAAAAAGCTTTGTACTGGGGGGATGGGGACTTGGGGGTGCAGAGCGCACCTCTCAACCCAGCACTCTGTATACAGTTCACCCCTCAACCCTGCACTCTATTCATAGGGCACCCTTCAACCCTGCACTCTGTACACCGCACACCCTTTCAGTCTCAGTTCACATTGGTGCAATGCAGGAAACCCTGCAAATCCACTGCGAGTTCCCGCATCGCACCTGACTCGCAGGCGGTTTACACTGCCTTATGTGAACTGCTGGGAGTGTTAATACAAAGTTAATGACACCCCCTAGATTGGTTTGCATATTGCAGTGCAAACTGTCAATTCTGACACACCCACACACCCATGCAATCCGATTCTGGTGCAGACCAAAAAAAGGGCCCTGCACGACTTTGGTCCCAATGCGATGCAAATTCAGCCATACAATCTGCGGTTCGAATCACATGTGATGTGGTGCAGCAGTGTGTACACAGCACACCCCTCAACTATGCACATTGTACACAGCGTACCCCTCAGCCCTGCACTCTGTATACAGTGCACCCCTCAATCTGGCACTCTGTAAACAGCACACCCCTCAACTGTGCACTCTGTATATAACATAATATTCAATCATGTGAACTGTACGTAGCACACCCTTCAACTCTGCACTCTGTACGTAGTGCACTATTGAACACCTGGTATGTAACAATGCCCCAATGTTAGGGCAAACTGGCCACACCCACAATTTGGCGCATAGGGCCAGTGGCACAGTAGGCAACGCTGTATCCTGGCCTAGGCCAACAAGGCCCAGGCCTAGGGCAGCACTTTTCAGGGGGGCAGCACAGAAAGAGTCCATGCCGGCTTGCGCTACACTGTTAGTGGAATGCAAGCTGCTTCTAATTTTGACTGTCCTATCATCCTGGACCACAAACCTTCCTCACTATGCTATATGTTTTCTGCTGCGCCATTGGCATGGTTAAATCTCCTTAGTCCTCTCCATAATATTATCAGAAATTTTTGCTTAAAGTAGAACTATAGGCAACACTTTTGTTTTTAATTTTGGATAGAGTAAGGGAGGGTTAGAGCCCCTGTCAGTTTATTTTTTACCATCCCTGTCCCATTGCAGAGATTTCCATTCACTCCCTGCCCCATAGCCAAACAGGAAGTGAGAGGAAATCTATGCAAATTAAGGGAATCCACCCCCCCAGGCTCTAAGAACTAGTGTCCCCACTCAAATATTTCAGGGTGGGGCTTAAACAGAAAGGGGCACGGCCTTGGCAGGAAGGTGTGGGTCATATTTTAATTAGGGGGTGCACGAGTTTAGTCAGGCCTAGGGCAGCACAAAACCTAAATACACTACTGACAGTAGGGGAGTTTGAGTACCTTTTTTATGGAGAAAAAAGCCCTGGGTGACAACATCAAGTAGCACTGCGACAGCTGGGTAGGGCAAGATAATGCGCTAGCCTGCTCAGTGCCCTACTGCTGTCACTCCACCGCGGCAGATCAGAGCACTGTTGCAGGCTGGGGGTGACACCATGTTTTACCACACCAGGTGACACCAACCCTAGTGACGCCACTGTATTTAACACAGACACTGAGCAATACAAACCTGATGGAAATACAGACCTTCCCCACTATACTAAAGATAATTGATTCGCCTTACTTTCTGTCCCAGTGTCATGACACACAGGGGTTGATTTAATCAAACTGGAGAGTGCAAAACTTGGTACAGCTGTGTATGGTAGCCTTAGCTTCTAACTTCAGCTTGTTCAATTAAACTTTGACAATAAAACCTGGAAGCTGATTGGTTTCTATGCAGAGCTGCACCAGATTTTTCACTTTGCAGTTTTAGTAAAGCTCTCCCACAGTATGGTACTGCTCAAAAAACTTTTTTACACTCATTCAATGCAAAAAAGCTTAATTGGGATTTTACTTTACCATACAGCATGGTATCAATGTACTGTTGTGGCTCTTCCTTCTCTTCAGTAGAAGGCATAGACTTATGATAAGTTGTAGGTGCTTAGAAGTGTTTGATGTTGAATAGTATACCCTGAAAAAGATTTAAGCCTCGTACACACGGTATGATTGTTGGAAGGGGATTGTCTGTTGACAGACTATTGTCCTAAATTCTTACCGTTAGTACGCTTCTTTTGACAATTGTTGTCCAATTTTCAGCCAACAAATGTTGGATGACAGGCTAGTACATTTTTGGCGGACAACGCCTCCACGTCTGATTTTCGTATGGTCAGTACACAAATCCGTCACACCAAAGTCGAAAGTACGAACACGCATGCTCGGAATCAATGCTCGAAATTAGCAGCAGGGCCCAAAGGGTGGCGCTCAAGAGCTGAAATTCCTCGTAGTACGTCACTATGTTCGTGTTTGTGGCACGGCAATTTGTGTAACGTTAGTATGCAAGACAAGATCCTGGCACACGCCCTTTTGACAAAAATCAGACGCTCAGTTGGCCAACAATCGTACCGTGTGTACGAGGCTTAAGGCTTTGGTAAAATGCACTCCCTGTAGCAAAGTTTGAATTGGTGAAAACTGAGACACTTACACGCAGGCTAAAGCCTTGTACACACGATCAGATTATTGGACAAATTTTCATCAGTTTTTTGTTGGATGCTAGTCTCAAATCAAAAGTGAAGAGGGAACTCACCATCAGAAATTTTTCGGATGACAGAATTCAAAGTCAGAAGTGACGGGATGTGTTGAATTGTTTTGTATGTGTTCTTTCATTTCTGAGCATGCCTAGTCTTGTTCTTCAGATTATTTTTGTGGGCAGAAAACCATACTAATGAAAAGAAAAATCGGACGTTGTGGTCACCTCAGACAAAAATTTTGGAGCCTGCACATAAAGTTTCTGTCTGACGAAAATTCGTAATTGGCTGTCAAAAGCAGCATACTAACGATTAGAAAATCGGCAGATCGTTCATCCGACTAAATTTAACTTCAGATGATCGTGTGTATGGGCCTTAAGAAACACTCATCAGACAGTGATATAATTCTTCGAAAGACAGGTCAGGGCAGGTGGAATACAGACAAAAAGTTACGTTAAACAGAAAGCAGAGTAACTAGAGAATAGGCTAAAATTATGACCATGGTAACAGACATAAAACAGCAAAGAAAACTAAAACAGGAACCAACTGGAACCATCACTTTCACAATACACATTAAAGCGGTATTAGACCTAAAAGCAAACATTTATTATATTGCAGCTTGCCATTTCTTAGATCTTATGCCGTGTACACACGACGTTTTTAATTTCATTGAAAAAAACTTAGTTTTTCTCGACGTGATTCTTCTCAAGCCTGCCTTGCCTACACACTATCGTGAAAAAAAAAGCTTGAGCAAAGCGCGGTGACGTACAACACATACGACGGCACTATAAAGGGGAAGTTCCATTCGGATGGCGCCACCCTTCATGTTAGTAAAGTTTGCTGAGTGACGATTCGCGCTTTTCAGCCTCGTGCTTTTCAGTCCATTACAGCGTGACGAATGTGCTAGCTCCATTACGAATGCTAGTTTTACCAGAACGAGCGCTCCCGTCTCATACTTGATTCTGAGCATGCGCATTTTTTTTCACGTCGTTAAAGCCCACACACGGCCGTTTTTCATGACGAGAAAAACGACGATGTAAAAAACAACGTGAAAAATTAGAGCATGTTCCAATTTTTTCATGCCCGTTTTTCACGTCGTGAAAAATGCTCTGAAGCCCACACACAATCATTTTTAAATGACCATTTTAAAAAATTTAATTTTTCTCGTCATTAAAAACGGTCGTGTGTACACGGCATTAGATGTGATGGCTGCATTGATTATTTTTTTTTGGACGCACATGGATTTCACGGGAACTTTCCCTGTGGTGTCAGAGGGGGCGGAGCCACCGGGTGGCAGCGGACCAAGAGGAGAACTGAAGCGTCGCAAGGCGGGAACCTCCAATTCAAACGGAGCGGCCGAAGAAGAAAGAAGAAGCTGGAGCAAGATGCCGGAGGAGAAGACCGAAGGAAGAAGGAAGATGAAGATAAAGTTGAAGAGGAAGATGGAGGAAGAAACCCGAATGGAGAAAAGAAGAAGATGGAAGAAGATGGAAGAGAAGACATTAATAAAGGAATTGTCTAAAACCGGCTCTTGTCATTTTTTACATTTTGACACTTTCTTTGTGAAATGGTAGGGGTACAATGTACCCCATTACCAATTCACACAGGGGGGGGGCGGGATCTGGCGGTCCCCTTTGTTAAAGGGGTCTTCCAGATTCCGATAAGCCCCCTGCCCGCAGACCCCCACAACCACTGAGCAAGGGTTGTGGGGATGAGGCCCTTGTCCCCATCAACATGGGGACATCCTCCCCATGTTGAGGGCATGTGGCCTGGTACGGTTCAGGGGGGAGGGGGGGCCGCTCTCTCGTCCCCCCCTCTTTTCCTGCGGCCTGCCAGGTTGCGTGCTTGGATAAGGGTCTGGTGTGGATTTTTGGAGGGACTCCACGCCATTTTTAAAAAAAATTGGGGTGGAGTTCCCCTTAAAATCCACACCAGATCTGAAGGGCCTGGTATGGATATTTGGGGGAACACCACGCATTTTTTTTTTACATTTGCGGCGGGGTTCCTCTTAATATCTATACCAGACCTGAAGGGCCTGGTAATGGAATTTGGGGGAACCCCCACGCTTTTTTTTTTTTATCAAAGACTTTCAATGACTTTTCTCTATATTGCCGGGAGCCGACAATTCATTATAGCCGCAGGTGCTTTTAAATGCCTTTTTTTGTCCTTTAGAAATGTCATTTTGCTGGCTCACTGGGAAGTTCAGAGCTGCGCCTGTTCAACTTATGCAAATTGAGTTACGTGACTTGACATTTACTAAGATTTTGCCGGCGCAGTGTCTTGGCGCAAGAAAACAAGGAAAATTGCCGCGCTGAGCACAAAAAAACCTCCCGCAGCTCGAATCGTACTTGCCGGCGCAGCGGGCTAGTTTTGAAAAAGTTACTTTCTCACACTATTTTGGGCATATTAGTTATTTGGGCAGGTGTCCCTACACTTCCTCACATCTCCCCATGTCACCCCCATTATATTCTCACTTCCAGCTTCTTTATATTTAGAGTTTAACATGCCGTGCTCCAGGTCCATAGTGGCGCACTGAGCGCCTCCTCCCGTCCGCCGACAACACTATAGTAAATGGCAAATAGGGCTGCGCTACAGGTGCTAATGTTTTGTAAATACCAAAACAGCCATTGCGCATGCAGATGCGCCGATACTCATGGCGCAAACGTTTTGTAAATCAGCCCCATAAAGTAGTTGTGCCATCCAAATCATCTTGATGAGATTACTACGTCCGGCCACCGATAGGGGGAGTCGTCCCCAAATATCGGCTTTTCGCTTAAACTTAACTAAAAGTGGTTCTAGATTGTTGCAGACGTATTGTTCTGGGTCTCGTGTTACTACTATTCCCCAGATAGTCCATTTTCTCCATTAGTTTTAATTGGGGAATTCCTACAAGAATGGCATTGCCTATTGGGTCCACCGGGATAAGTGCAGATTTATACTGGAACCAACTAACCTTTTTGACCCCTTTCACACTGAGGCAGTTTTCAGGCGTTTTAGCACTAGAAATAAATAAAGCGCCTGAAAACTGCCTCCTATTCTCTGAAATGGGTGCTTTCTCACCCAGGCGGTGCACTTGCAAGCAGCATCTTTGGGGTGGTTTGGGAGTGCTGTATACAGTGCTCCCAAAACGCCCCTTCTTATTGCAATGAATGGGCAGCGCCTCCGAAGCACCTGAAAAGCGATTCCGAAGCACCGCAACACAGGAGTTTGTAACCCATTCTTTGAGGTTAAAAGCACCCTTAACCAGCGGTAAAGCACTGCTAAAACGAGTGGCGCTTTACCACTAACGGTAAACGGTGCATTGAGCTGTGTAAACCCAAAGTAAAAAGTTTGTGTCCTAGGTCAGTATATTAATGTTTTGCAATGCAGCATACATTTAAACATTAGTGCAAATGTTTTCACGCATACATGAGAACATGTTTTATGTGTAAATTTGTTCCTGATCAACAAGTGAAAAAAAAATTACACTAAATTACAGTATTTTCACAGGAAATCCTGTCTGGACACCTACTATGTGGGATGTGACCAATGTCCTGGTGGGATACAAGAAGTGCAGTTGTCATACCTCCCAACTTTTTTGAGATGGGAATGAGGGACACCTAACAGCAAAAGCATGCAGGCATAGTTCACACCCCTTGCCCTTAAAGGAGACTTGTACAAAAAAAACAAGATTGGTTAAGCCCACAAGTGCTTTTTTTACCACTACTATTCCTTTATATTGGCTTTTGGAATTTACAAATGCAGCAATATATATATCTCTACTTTGATATGTTGTTATTGTAATATGTAGAGACACAGCCCATACAAGGAAAAGACATCCGTATGCCAGAGAACTATCTTTTTTAAGTGAAGGGTTATATATTGTGTGTATAAACTATTATGTTATGTCAGTCTTGTAGCACTGATGTCCTTGGTCTGAATCACATCTTGAACAATATATGGATGTAGTTTGCATATTTTCCCTGTACTTTCCTCCCACACACCAAGGACATGCTTTAGGCTGCTTTTACACTGAAAGCGACGGCCATGTGCATGAGCCCATGCCATGCATAATGTTAGTATGTTAAGGCCTGATTCACACCTATGCAGGTTGCAGTTGATGCAGCAATTTGTGTTTTTCAATACATGTTTTTAAAACATTTAAAACATTGAAGTCTATGGAACCAAAAACACAACCTGTTAGTCCCTGACCCTTTCCATAAAATGTGCAGATGTGAACGTGACCCATAGGAAAAAATGTTAAATGGACTGTAGAGTGTTTCTGTAAAACTAATAATGCACTAAAACAATGCATAGGTGTGAACCAGGCCTCAGAGAAGTATGGCCAAAGTTGTTCCTATATATTTTATATAGTTAATTTTCTGTGACTACTATTACACTGAGCAAAATTATAAATGCAACACTTTTGTGTTTGCCCCTATTTATCATGGGCTGAACACAAAGATCTACGACTTTTTCTATGTACACGAAAGGCCTATTTCTCTCAAATATTGTTCCAAAATCTGTCTAAGCCCAGGTTCACACTGGGCTGAGGGAATGAAGCCGTGTGAGTTCAGCTGAACTCACACGATTTCACTCCCGCTTGTCAGTCCCGATGTTGGCCGCAATTTCAGAGACATCTATGCAGGTTTCTCCACAGATGTCAATGTAAATCGCACCCCGAAATTGCAAAAAGTAGTACAGAAACTACTTTTTGAAATCGGTGCAGCGCCGCAGATGCGGTATCACACCGATTAGGACGGTGCCATTGCCGGCAATTGCTGGCAAATGCTGCCGATTTGACATGCAATTTGACATGTCAAATCGTACCAATATAAACCAGGGCTTAATCTGTGTTAGTGAACACTCCTGCTTTACCGAAATAATCCATCCACCTCACAGGTGTGGTGTATCAAGATGCTGATCAGACAGCATTATTATTGCACATGTGTGCCTTAGGCTGGCCACAATAAAAGGCCACTCTAAAATGTACAGTTTTACTGTATTGGGGGGTCGGGGGGGGGGGTCCGAAAACCAGTCAGTATCTGGTGTGACCACCATTTGCCTCACACATTGCAGTACATCTCCTTCCCATAGAGTTGATCAGGTTGTTGATTGTGGCCTGTGGAATGTTGGTCAATTCCTCTTCAATGGCTGTGCGAAGTTGCTGGATATTCGCAGGAACTGGAACACGCTGTCGTATACGCCGATCCAGAACATCCCAAACATGCTCAAAAGGGTGACATGTCCGGTGAGTATGCTGGCCATGCAAGAACTGGGATGTTTTCAGCTTCCAGGAATTGTGTAGAGATCCTTGCAACATGGGGCCGTGCATTATCATGCTGCAACATGAGGTGATGGTCGTGGATGAATGGCACAACAATGGGCCTCAGGATCTCATCACGGTATCTCTGTGCATTAAGAATGCCATCAATAAAATGCACCTGTGTTCATTGTCCATAGCATATTCCTGCCCATACCATAACCCCACCGCCACCATGGGCCACTCGATCCACAACATTGACATCAGCAAACTGCTCACCCACATGACGTCATACATGCTGTCTGCCATCTGCTCTGTTTAGTGAAAACTGGGATTCATCCATGAAGAGAACACCTCTCCAAAGTGCCAGAGAATGTGAGCATTTGCCCACTCAAGTCGGTTTATGACAACAAACTGCAGTCAGGTTGAGACCCCGATGAGGACGACGAGCATGCAGTTGAGCTTCCCTGAGATGGTTTCTGACATTTTGTGCAGAAATTCTTTGGTTGTGCAAACCGATTGTTGCAGCAGCTGTCTGGGTGGGTGGTCTCATACGATCTTGGAGGTGGTGAAGATGCTGGATGTGTAGATCATGGGCTGGTGTGGTTACACGTGGTTTGCGGTTGTGAGGCCGGTTGGATGTACTGCCAAATTCTCTGAAACGCCTTTGGAGACAGCTTATGGTAGAGAAGTTAACATTCAATTTAAGGGCAACAGCTCTGGTGGACATCCCTGCAGTCAGCATGCCAATTGCACGCTCCCAAAAAACGTCCGACATCTGTGGCATTGTGCTGTGTGATAAAACTGTACATTTTAGGCCGGGTTCACACTGGTAAACAAACGCTTCGACATTGGGAGCTCATGTCGCATGACGTGTGAAAAATCAATGTTTCCCTATGGGAGCCGTCTTAACTGGTCCGTCACAAGTCGGTCCGACTTTGAAAATGCTCCCTGTATTACTTTGGTCTGACTTTCATCCTACTTCAGCCCATTGAATATCACTGAAGTCGGATCAAAGTCGGATTGCCGTCTTGCCTGATCTGACTTTGGCATGTGACTTGTGCTCGGATGATCTTGAAGGGGAACTCCACGCCAAATTTTAAAAAGACCCGGTATGGGTTCCCCCTCTAAGAGCATACCAGACCCTTCGGTCTAGTTTGGATTTTTAGGGGAACCCCCTACGTGGAAAAAACAGCATGGGGGTCCCCCAAAGTCCATACCACACCCTTGTCCGAGCACGCGGCCCGGCCGGTCCTGCACCCCCCACCCCAAAGCACCTTGTCCCCATGTTGATGAGGACCATGGCTTCTTCCCGACAACTCTGGCCGTTGGTTGTCGGGGTCCGCAAGCGGGGGGCTTATCGCAATCTGGGAGCCCCCTTTAATAAGGGGCCCCCATTCTACCCCTACCCATTCACCTGGAAAAAAAGTGTCAAAAATAAAACACAATACACAGGTTTTTAAAGTAATTTATTAGGCAGCTCCGGGGGTCTCTTCTGATTTCTTCCCTGGCTCTTCTGCCTCCTCCGGTGATGTCTCCTCCCCTCTCTGGCTCTTCTCCGCTCTCTCCAGTTCTTCTCCCTCTGTCTTGTACCAGGTCTCCGCTATCTTCTGCTCTTTTGCCTGCTCTTTTGCTCGCTCTTGCCCGGTCTTCTCCGTTGTCTTCTTCCCTCTGCTCTTCTTCCGATGTTGACACAACGCTCTCTCCCACTCTAATGCCCGATGCGCGGTGTGCCACTACTTATATTGGCATGGGACGGGGGTGAGGAGAAACAACAGTACACTGAGCTTTACATCACTAAAATATCAATACGTAAACCAGCCACACAACATAGCCATTATGTAATTTAAAGTGTATTTACAGTATACCCAGAACTTTTTTTTGAGTTTTTGATAGAGTGTCGAAGGGTTGGGTTTTTTTTTCTTTCATCACTGTCCGTGTCTCCATTGGGAAATGTATCCAAGTTACTTTTCCTGGTGACCTCTGTCACAGAGACAGAAAGTGAAGAGGAATTAAAACTTTTGGAACAGGAATAGAGTCTTCCAATGGGAACATTTGTTCCAGTGACAAATGTTTCAGAGGGCATTTTTTTTTCACTTTGAAGAGCTTTCTTATTACTTGTTGTTGTGCCTCCAGGATAGCAAGTGAACGAAAAAATAACCCATGAAGTAAAGACAAAAAAAAAACAATAATAATAACTGAAAGAGTTTTTGACTCTTTCCTACTGTACCTTATCCAAAACGAAATAAAAAAAATTGGGTATGCATACACTTTAAGAAAAGTGCTTTTATACACTTGGAATATTCTTAGGGGATTAGACATAAAAATATATAAATAAAGCACATCCAGGATTGTATGACTGGGGCTGACTTTTGAAAAAACATATTATGAAGGATTGTGTCAGTCAGTAATGCAGTGTAAAGATCAATAAAGAAAAGGTAGTAATATTGTGTAAAGTGCAATAACCTATAGAAACCAAACATATGTTTTTTTCTGTCATACATTCTTTAAAAAGCTGATACATAGTATTCTATCTGTAAGATCATTATACAGGTCTTCTGGCACTGAGGGCATAATACAAAAATATTCCTAACCCTCAATTAAACCAAACCTAGCCCTAGAATTGTCCTTTAAAGTAATACTAAACTCTTAAAGAAAATAAATCTATTCAAGTACGTATTCTCAACTCAAATAGCCCCTTCTATTACTCTCAGCCTTCTCCAAATCTCCAAGTTCCTTCTTTTTTTTTTTTGCTGCTGTGCTCAATTTCCTATTAAAGAGTGACTATGTTCATTCTCCATCTTCCTACTGTATGTAGAAACTTAGCCACCCTCTCTTTCTCACTCCTGAGATGGTCTATGAACTATGGGATTTGTACTTTACTTAGAGCAGTGCCCATGACTGCAACTAGCGCTCACTGCTTGTTTTAAACAAACAGAAGCAAGCAGAAAAAGGTGAGGATCGGGAGCTCACATAGGATGTTACAAGGAGGCAACAAAACACAACAAGAAATGATTGTTGTGCCTCCATCATGAAAAGCAAGCTGGCTGTCCTGGAATGGTGTGTCTTTTTATAGGGATTTATTCAATAAAGAAGCTTTAAATACTATACCAGAGTCTCCAGCGCTACCACGCAAATTATGAACCAAATTGAATAGATAAAAAATAATATAAATGATTGCTGCAGGTGTTGTCATGTGTTCCCACACCAAAAAAAAATAAAATAAACTCTAAAAATAAAAAAGTTTTGTTTGATTGTACAGAGTTTTATTTATTTTTGATTCAATAAAAAAGCTTGTTTTCTACTTTGGAGTGCCGCTACCTTCATCCTTTATCTCCATTCATTTCGGTTGTGGACCGAGCTGGCACCCAGGTATTTCCAGTGACTGTGGATCTTGGAGCGGGTTGTACCCTGTGTTCTCTTGTCAGTAACAAGTGGTTGCAGGTTGGGATCGAGTGGAAGTGTAGTCGAGGAACAAGCCAAAGGTCAATAACGAATGATAGCGAAGATATGGACGGCAGCATGAGTGACAAGAGTAAGATATTGGTTGGAGAGAGCACAACAATTTGGCAAGCAGGAAGTGCAGGTCTTAAACAGGAAATTCATGGCAATATCAAAGAGTTCAAGGTTCACCAGAAACAAGGTTAAAGACAAGGTTGTCCAAGGAATTGTCCAGGGAGCTGTCAAGCATCTTGGGTAGCTCAGAAAGAAGAGATACTGCCAGACACAGCAGAGGTTGCAGGTTCAGATTTGATACCTGAAAGGTGAGGTCCTTCACCACTATCTATCATCCACATATACTGTCATCTCTACCCTGGCAATTTGACAACATACAGTATCAGAGAATCCACACCTATTTTGACTTCCTGACACCAAGGATGAGAGTATGTACTGTAACTAGAACAGACTGGTTCTACAAATTTTACACCTCCCATTATGTTCTTGGGCACTCAACAGCTACACATTCCATGGAGATAGAATTAAGGTTTTATGTCTTACATTGGAAAGTAGTATGATAGTAGAAGTATGCACAGCTGGGGGATAAATTGCATTTAAAGCTGAACTATAGGCAAACATATCTGTGAAGGTTCTCAATTATCCAGGTCATGGTATAGCTGGTAGTGCCTACAATAAACTGCATTTGTTCAGTAATGTTGAAGATGTTCCATAGCTTTTCCAAGCCACTTCTTCAGTTCAGTGTATGTTCTACCTGTGTTGATATGCTAGGTATCTTCCTCACACTTATCGGAACTACAGAAATAGCTTGATAGAAACTTGAAGAAGTTATGGAACATCTTAAACATTACTAAACAATAGAGATGGGCCGAACACCCACCTGTTCCATTCGCAGCAGAACTCCCGAGCCAAATCACATTTAAACTGCCGACACCCAGCTATTGAAAAAAAGAAAGAAAGTAAAAAAAATGGCGTGGGGTTCATACCAGGAATCGCCCCCCTTGAGACGTACCAGGTAAAATTTTCAGGTGGCTCCCCCCCCTTACCTATATAAAAACTGTCAAATGACGGTGCCTGTAGTAGGCGGCCAGCTTTTATAGGAGAGTTTTTTGTTTTGTTGCTTTCAGGTGTGGCGGGCGGCTTGAGTGATGATGGATTTAAATCAGGGGGACACTTTTTTTTAACCACTTCAGCCCCGGAAGGATTTACCCCCTTCCTGACCAGAGCATTTTTTGCGATTCTGTACTACTGTACGTCGCTTTAGCTGACAATTGCGTGGTCGTGCGACATTGTACCCAAACAAAATTGATGTCCTTTTTTTCTCACAAATAGAGCTTTCTTTTGGTGGTATTTGATCACCTCTGCGTTTTTTTTTCCGCTATAAACAAAAAAAAGAACGACAATTTTGAAAAAAATGCAATATTTTTTACTTTTTGCTATAATAAATATCAAAAAATATATATATAAAAAAAATTCTTAATCAGTTTAGGCCGATATGTATTCTTCTACATATTTTTGTAAAAAAAAATAAAATAAATCGCAATAAGTGCATATTGATTGGTTTGCGCAAAAGTTATAGCATCTACAAAATAGGGGATAGATTTATGGCATTTTTATTATTATTTTTTTTTTGGTTCAAATATGTTTATTGAGATTTTAGGTGATACAGAAGAATCTCCAACATTAAGTCTGAACATTACAGTAATACAGTGAGCGATCATAGCAACATTTGGTCCAACATGTTAAACACAGAAAACTCTTGTGCTATGCTGTGATTAATATTATCCTAGCAGTATCCTCCCTTATCCTGTAATGGACCTTCAAACCCCGAAAAGTAAAAAACCCATACTAACCTATCCCCGACTCCCCGACTCCCCAGATGCCCCCAAGGGCTCATATTGCATCCCGGAGATCGGAGAATCCGGTGCCTAGGAAGTGTCCATAAGTTTGTCATGCATGTGTATGTGATGAACTAAGGTATGTCAACTATGAAATCTCAAAGTAGAAAGTACTGAACAGGAGGACTATGCTCCGAACAGCGATTAAGAAGTTTATAACGAAACAAATACAATTGCGTGACCTATATTAAGTGTATAAGATAGTAGTACGTTCACATTTGTTGTAATAACCCAAAGATGCCAAGGGAGGCAAGAAATAGGAGAGGATATAGAAACGTGTGAGAGAAAGAGAAGTAGACAGTCCCATGTTAAGAGGGTTGGATGTGTGCACTCAGAAAACCAGGCTGTACACCGGGTATCAGAGAAACGTTGCATGCGGTGGCCCACGGTTCCCAGATGGCCATAAATTTTTCATTCTTATCAGTAAGTTTAGCGACTATTTGTTCTTGGGCCATGATCCAGGAGACCTTTCTTCTGAATCCTGTAAACGATACCGTGGGGTTCTTCCAGGCCCTAGCTATGGTTAGTTTGGCTCCCAATAGTATATAAAATGAAAGCGTCTGGGAGGTTTTGGGTAAATTGGGGATTGGGTGATTCAGAAGTGCTATATTGTGACGTGGCGAGATCAGTTTACCCATCAGGGAACTAAGTGTGCGAAAAACCTTGCGCCAGAAAGATCTGATGCGCGGACAGGACCACCATGTGTGGAGCATAGTGCCCTCCAGTTCACAACCCCGAAAGCAAACTGGTGGTGTGCCTGCATACATTATGGCCAGCCTGGAGGGAATGTAGTACCACCGCATTAAGACTTTCAGACTAGCTTCTATCAAAGATACGTTGAGTATACCTTTAAAAGCTCGTTGCGAAGCTCGAAACCAAATCTCAGTGTCCCAGGATCCGTCCACATCCTCCTCCCATCTCCGAGCATAGGAGGGTTTGGTCGACCTAGTCGACAGGGCTGTGTAAATTAGGGAGATACCACCCCTCTGATCCATAGTGTCCGAGCACCAGCGTTCATAGGGTGTAATCGTATGTGTTACTGACTTGTTAGACCAAATGGAGTGCATGAAATTAGCGATTTGGGAGAAACGGAAATGTTCCGAGTCAGGCATCTCCAGATTCTTTTTACAGTGTGATAAAGTTATAGGGCCCGCGGGAGAAAGAAAGTGTCCAATCCGGTACAAGCCTTTATCTGTCCACCATTTAAAAGCTCTAATATTCAAACCCGGCAGAAAGGCAGAGTTGTGGAACAGATGGGCTAGTGGTTTCAATGGGGAGGTCAGGGATGAATAACTATATATTCGAGAACATAAAGTGACCGAGTGAGAAAGCGTAGGAGAGAGAATTGCAGGTCTGATTTTCGGGTTACAACACAGCAAATAGTCAATGGTGTTCGAGGGGACAGCTTGTCTTTCTATAGAGAGCCAATCTGGTTTCTGTCCCCTTGTGAATACCATTGAGATTTGTGCTATCTGAGCAGCCAGGTAATAATTCCATAAATTCGGGAGGCCTAAACCTCCCTGTGATTTTAGGCGGAATAATGTTCCCGAGGGACATCTGTATCCTTTGTTGCCCCACACAAAGCGGACAATGGCCGATTGCAGTTTGATCAGTATCCGTTTGTTGATCGGGATAGGGAGGGATCGAAATAAGTACAATAGACGCGGTAGGAGAGTCATTTTAATGATTCTACCAATCCAAGATAAGCCGCTTCTCGACCATTTTTCAAGCTCTGTCCTGCATTTCTGCATAATGGGGGGGTAATTTGCCGTAAAGAGGTGGCTTATGTCAGAAGTCAATTTGATGCCTAGGTATGGTATTGCCCCGGAGGCCCACACAAATTCAAAGTTTTTAGATAATAGGGAAAGCATGTCCTGTGGAACAGTGACATTCAGGGCCGTTGACTTACTCATATTGACTTTCAGACCCGATACCTCACTAAAGGCCTTCAGTGTTTTAAGAATAACCGGGGTAGACGTAAGTGGGGATGTCACAAAGCGGAGTAGGTCATCTGCATACAATGCGCATTTATGTTCTTGTGGTCCGCATTTGACTCCCTGAAAGTCAGGGTTCGATCTGAGCGCGATGGCTAACGTCTCAATTGCTATCGCAAATAGGAGGGGAGATAGGGGGCATCCCTGCCTGGTACCCCTGCTAACAGGGAAGGAGTCTGAGTATCTCCCCATCAAACGTATTTGAGCAGTGGGAGTAGAATAGAGGGAGCTAATAAGGTTGAGGAAAAATGGGCCAAATCCCCACCTCGCCAGTGTACCAGACAGATAATCCCAATCTATGGAATCAAAGGCTTTATGTAGATCAATTGAGAGCAAGTAACCTTTTTGTTGGCCACCCCCATCCCATCGTGATTGTAAAAGTGAAATAATGTCTATCGATCTTCTGATCTGGTCCGGGCCCTGCCTCCCGGGAATGAAGCCCACCTGGTCCTTGTGGATGTAGGAAGAGATGAAACCAGACATTCTATTAGCTATAATCTTAGTCATAATTTTGACATCGTTATTAATAAGTGAAATTGGTCTGTAATTGCTCACCTCACACGGGTCTTTATCAGGTTTGGGTATGACCGAGATATAAGCTACGTTCAGGTCTGTTCCTAGCTGAGCTCCATCCCTGAGAGAGTTAAAGAACCGTGCTAAGTGTGGCGTCAGTATTGGACCAAATTTTTTATAATACCCAGGGGAAAAGCCATCCGGGCCAGGGGAGGATCCCACTTTGAGTGACTTAATGGTGGTCAAGACTTCCGTTTGAGTAAACGGGGCTTCTAGTATGTCTCTATGATCATCCGTCAAGAGGGGTAACTGTAGGTCCGCAAAAAGGTCTTCGTCTGTCCCGCAGGGGCCCCTTTGGTTCTGTTTGTATAGGTTCGAGTAGAATTGTAAAAAGGTGTCCATTACTTTATCCAGGTTCTGAGTCAAGTCACCCCCGGTTGTCCGGATTTTGGGGAAGGCCAGTGAGCGGTGTTTAGGAGTGAGTTTCACTGCCAGTTTGGAGCCTATCCTGTCTTTATGTGAATAAAATTTAGCACCCGTCCATCTAAGATGTTGTTCTGCTGCTGTAGTTAAGTGTAGGTTAAGTAGTAACCTAGCCCTGTCCAAGTTAGCTAATGAGTCTGTTGTTGGGTTACGTTTGTGCGCTTTGGCTAGAGAGTGAAATTCCTCCGTGAGCCTGTGTGTCTCTGCCCTTCGTTCAGCTTTGAGCTTTGAGGATAACTGAATGAATTTCCCCCTAATAACCGATTTGTGTGCTGCCCATATTGTTTGCGGGGAGACTTCCTCCGTATCGTTTATCAGAAAATATTCTTTAATGGCTGCCTCCACCAAAGAACATTGTATTGGGTCGCTCAAGAGGGATTCTTGTAATCGCCATCTGGGCATGCTTCTCTCTCCTGAGGACCTAAGCGTGGTCACAGTGACCATTGAATGATCAGACAGGGGGGATTCTACAATTTTGGAACTCCGGAGTAGTGGTATTGTGTAGGAATTAGTGAATACATGGTCTATCCTTGCATAAGAATTATGTGGGACTGAGAAGTGTGTGTAGTCTTTTGTACGTGGATTGACCTCCCTCCAAATATCCACCAGACCCGCCTCATGTATTATTTTAGCTATGTGTGTGCTCTGTTTGGCAGGGCGTTTGGGTTTAGCAGTACCATCTACCCGTTTATCTAGCGAAAGATCGAAGGCGATGTTGGAGTCACCTCCGATGAAGACAGACCCCCGGAGATGTGGTTTCAGCGTCCGTAAAAGAGAGTCAAAAAAATTCTTCTGACCCTTATTCGGGGCATAATAGGACAAAAAGGTATATAGTTCTCCGTCTATGTGACCGGAGACTAAAACGTAACGTCCCATGGGGTCTGCAATAGTTTCCTGCTGGGAGAGGCTGATGTGCTTGGAGAAGCACACCGCCACTCCTTTCATCTTATTTTCCGCTGATGCCAGGAAAAATTGGGGGTAGCTTCGGTGCAGAAAAGAAGGTTTGAATGTGGACGGGAAATGGGTCTCTTGTAATAAGAGAACGTCTGCATGCATGGAATGGTATTGCTGAAAGGCCTTCCTTCGTTTGACAGGGGAATTGAGGCCCTGGGTGTTATGTGAAACTATTTTGAGGGTAGATATGTGCTGGTGGGCGTTAGGCATGGATCAGAGGGGATGGTTCCGCGGAAAAATGCAGGTGCTTACCTTTTCCCTGGTCCAATGGTACCCAAGGATGCTGCGTGCGGAGGCTGCGTGAGAGGCCTTTCTCTGAGATGGGAGGAGGCATGTAATCCCGGATCGAGCGAGATGTCCCTCGAGCATGTGAAAGGAGAAGATAAAAGGATGAAAAAAAAGGGGAAAGAAGAAGAAAGGGGTTATAAGCTTGCAATATACACTTAAACAATCATACTTCAAAGACCATTGAACCGAAAACTGAGGTGGGGGGTCCCCCGACCCCCTCCCCCCCCTGGAGGTGGTTGGTCTAACCATTCCACCCCCCTATACCCAGAGAGGTCTGGAATTCCCCAAATATGGGGGTTCCAGAACGGAACCTAGTAGTACTGATAGTGTCTCCGGTTCCCGGTGAAGGTGCACTGAGTCCACCACAGCCCAAGCACCTGTGAAAACATTAAGCTGAAGGCTAGAGGTAGCCCATAATCCTAACTAAAACAGAGTGCCCCAATTAGTAGAGCGAACAAGGCGAGAGACACCCTCCAACCCAAATAACAACAAGCCCCGACCCCCCCCCCACCCAAAATCCCAGCAAAATAAGAGTAAATGGGTTGTAATGAACCCTGGTGTCTAGTAGGCCGTACTCCCCCGGCCAGCGGGAGGAAAACCATCCATCCGCTGGAGGAAGGAGCACATTCCCCCACACCCTAAAACATCATACTAACCATACTATCCATAGACTGCTGGCCATAACAAAAAAAATTAAAATTTTTTGTAGGTATAAGGGACCAACTAATGAGGCTGAACATATAACCGTTTAGATCTTGTATGCGCTAGAGAAATTAATCCCCCCTCCCCACCCCAGGTTCAGGTAACCCGTAGATACAGTATTCCTGTGACTTTCTGTCTTGGTGGGTAAATTAAACATGACTGTTCACTTAATGTGATGAGTTTCGTCACGCTTAGGATCCCGGTAGTGAGGAGGAGGTATAAGTCTCAGGCACTCAGGAAGGTAAAATTTTTCTCAGATCAGGGCCCTGATCAATGACGAGGGGGTCCTCCTTCAGGGTGGCAGATTTTCTTTGGATCTTTTGGAGCTTTGGGTCAGCCAGTTGTGTTGCAGTGGGCTAGCAGGCGGTGGTCTTTTAGATGAAGACGGTGTGTGTCTGGAAATCTGCATGGGGGAAGGTTCCTGCGTGAGGATCCCCAGGTGCAGAAGGAGGCGTTCTCCCTCCACCAAAGAGGAGAATCCATAGCTTTTATTCCTGTATGAAAAGTTCAGGCGGAGGGGGAAAGACCACCTGTATGTGATCTCCTTGCCCGTAAGGACCTGTAGTAAAGGCTTTAAGGAACGTCTTTTCTGAATAGTGAAAGGTGACAAGTCAGCAAAAATCTGTATCTTGTGTCCCTGAAAAGTGAGGCTATCTGAGCTCCTGGATTTCTTCATCACCTCTTCCTTGACTGCATAATAGTGCGGTTTTACTATGATGTCCCTGGGGAGACCATCAGAGCGGGGGGGTTGGAGGGCTCTGTGAGCTCTATCCAGCTCCAGATGACTCTCTGTAATCTCGGGGATGAGGCTTCTAATGAGAGCTTTTACAGAATTTTGTACCTCTTTTTCAGTTTCGGGGATCCCCGCACCCTAAAGTTATATCGTCTGGTTCTATTCTCGAGGTCATCTATTTTTGCGAACGCTGTTTCTAATTGATCCTGTACCTCTTGTAGTCTATCGGTATTCTGGTTAATGCGGGAAACTGCCTGGTCAGCTTTCTGTTCAATTTGCTGCAGGTCAGCATGAATGGAAGCTGTGATCTGTGCAGCGTTCTGAGCAAGCCCTGTGGAGAGCATTTGTGCAAATGCAGCCATCATAGATGATAAATCCGGGTGGTTAGGAAACAGGCCTGTGTTATCAGTGGCAGTCAATAGGAGGCCTGTATTCAGATCCCTCATAGGGGTTGTGGGGTAGCCTGTCATCATACTGCCTAGCAGCGATTCTGTGGAGGCTGGGGATGCGGCCAGGTTCAGGGGGGGGGAAGTCAGTACCTGCAGGGGGTCGCGGTGGTGTCTCCAGGTCAGCAATAATGTCCTCCGTGAGCTCCGTGCTCTGAGGGCCTCGTGCAGCCGCCGCCATCTTGGCATTGCCGAGGGGACCCGGACTCGCCGTCATCTGGCCTGTCAGGTCCCTCCGCGCCTGAACCGCGGACATCTGGGCGATCCGGGAGGCTTCCCCTGCTAGAATATCCTGTTGTGGGTGCTGTGGGGGCGCTCTGTGTGCTCCGGTGTTGATTACAGGGCCGTGGTGGAGCGGAGCTCTAGAAGCCGGCGGCCATCTTAGGAGCTGCCGCGCATGCCTATTATTATTTTTTTTACTAGTAATGGCTGCGATCTGAGATTTTTTGCAGGACTGCGACATTATGGTGGACACATCTGACACTTTTGACACTATTTAGGACCATTGTCATTTATACAGCGATCAGAGCTACAAATAGCCACTGATTACTGTATAAATTACACTGGCAGGGAAGGCGTTAAACACTAGGGGGCGATCAAGGGGTTAAGTGTGTCCTAGGGATATGTTCTAACTGTAGGGGGGATGGTCTCACTACAACATGACAGAGATCACTTCTCCTGATGACAGGGAGCAGTAGATCCCTGTCATGTTGCTAGGCAGAACAGGGAAATGCCTTGCTTACATAGGCATCTCCCCGTTCTGCCGCTCCGTGACACGATCGCGGGCCACTGGTGAACATCGAGTTTGCGGGACCTGCGTGCACGCTCCCACGGCGGGAAATTTAAAGTGACGTACAGGTACGCCCATTTGCCTGCCCCTGCCATTCTGCCGACATAAATCGGCGTGCGGAGGTCGACAAGTGGTTAAAATAATTGTCAAAAACTGTCTGTGTTTTTATTACTTTTTGACACTTTTTGGTGAATAGGTAGGGGTACTATGTACCCCATACTCAATAACATGGGGGGCTGGGATCTGGGGGCAGATTTTATAAGCCCCCTGCCCGCAGACCCCCACAACCTCTAACCACGGTTGTTGGGAAGAGGCCCTTGTCTCCATCAACATGGGGACAAGGTGCTTTGGGGTGGGGGGGGCAGAGCTCCCCTGCCCCAAAGCATCCAACCCCCATGTTGGGGTCATGTGGCCTGGTATGGTTCAGGAGGGGGGCACCCGAAGTGCCTGGTATGGACTGGGGGGAACCCATATAGTTTTTTCTTTTAACCAGCAATTTGTTTTTATTCAGCTGTCAGCGGGGAAACCCGTTGACAGGTGATGACTCATCGATTGTTAAGGACGCCTTGGCCGGCTTTCCGGCCCCACTCCTTAACAACCAGCTTATACTGCACCCTGATTGGGCAAAACTTTGCCCAATCAGGGCGCAAAATGCACTGTGCAGCGCGAGCCCCGCCAAACACTCTGCAATTTTGGGTGTTGGACGAACAAGCTGAACCATTTACCCCAACACTTCTGAACAAGTCCAGTTTAATGTAATCACTACTAGCTATCCCATGACCTACTGTAGAAAATTGAGATCCTTCCAGGTATGTATATTTACGTAGCTGTTTACCTGGAGTTCAGGTTTACAGTAAATGAACCCTCAGCTTTGTATACTTATCTTCAATGACAGAATTTTCTCAACAACAAATTCATGTACCTATACTAGGATCATGCAATGCCAAGGATCTATGGCCAGAACAAAACTATGCTGTTAAGAGTTGTGTTGTGGCTATTGCATATATAATATCAGTCATGAAAATGCTGAAACTGTATATTTTACTTTCACAAATGGAGTTGATTTACTAAAGGAGTAGAGACTGTTCACTTAACAAAGTGAATAAGGATAAGCCATATTCACTTGAATCATCCAACCATGTACAAGAACAAATCCTGTTTCTCTCATTCACATGACTGGGCATTCAAAATGAACACAGCTGCATCTTATTTAGGAGCATTAGTCAACATTCACAATCACTTAGTAAATTACACTCAGTCAATAAACTTCTTTTTTTTTATTTGCAGACTTGCATCTGGAAAAATTACAGTTGGAATCTGGTTGCAAGGGGAAAAATGTAAATACATATATACCGTAGTTAGAATAATGCAGCCATTTATATTTACATATACCGGTAAACAGTTTTTTTCAGTGTAGTTATTTTGTATAAGACATAAAATCTTGAGTTCAATTCTAGGATTCCAATAAATGCATATCACATACTTACTGTGTGTTAAAACATCCCCAAGTTACATCTGAATGACCCTAAATCCAAGACTCGTGTTCTTCTTAGAACAGATCAGTAAAACACAGAAGAATATAAAGAGTTGGAATACGTGGCTCAGATTTGTGAGCCTGGCTCTTGGAAGAGATCTGTATGCTGCTGCAGGCACCGGCTTCTTCCTCTACAATCATCTAATTGGATTTTCATGTCCAAATCCTGTTCTCTTAATCAAAAGGCAAACAAAATCAATCTTTCGAGTTCCAAGAATTTGAGTGCAGCATTTAGTTCTTAAGCAATGAAAGACATACTCTATAAATATCCATCAAAGCCCAGCTTCTTAAATTGTTTAACTATATAAATTCTGGAACTGTGTAAATCACTGTGAAAATCAGCTTTGTGAAGGTAAGGTAATGGAGAGAAATCACTAATGGTTGTGATCACTGGGCTGACTTTGCATTCTGGTACATCCTATATATTAAAGATGGCTTACATCTGAACTCAGTATGCTGGAGGAATGGTTTCTGAAACAGATGAATATAAATTTAAACTAGGTTGAAGGGTGAGAAAGCAATTCAGAAAAACAGTGATCACTATGGCTTTGAGAGGAACCAGGCAGAAGTAAAAGGCATGATGAGAGAATTTGGGGCGAAGGTTATGACAGTTGAAAAGTGCCCTGCGTTACAAAAAAATGACAGATGCAGCTCAAATTACTGTATACTCTACAAATGATACTTTATATTAAATGTGCAATTCAAAATGTATATGCATGAATTCAAATGAAGCCTGGAAAAAAAAAGACAGAGATTGTGTTACTAATGTACAACCCAATTTAATTGGTGTTACAGAAATATTGTTGGATTCTTCACAAGACTGGGCTGTTTATTCTTTTGACCTCTTTTAGAAGGACAGGCTAAACAGATAAAATATTGGAGTGCGTTTCAGTTTTAAAAGTGATCTTAACTGGATGGAGAGCTTAAAATATATGTTAACCCTTACCTTGTAAAAATACCCATTCAGTTTAAAATAGAAATGCAACCCCAAAACAGTTGTGTATAGATAAATAATATTGTAAATACTTTTTTTTTTCTATAGGTGATCACATGACCTCTGCTCATAGCTGCATAAGGGGCTTAGAGAGTTGGGAGTGGAGACTGCAGGGGGCGTGCCAACAGGAGCTTTGCTCAATCAGGGTGCAGTAACAGCTGGCTGTTAAGGAGTAAGAGCTGGTTGTTTAAGAAAGGGGCCCCCAGATCCTGCCCCCCCATGTGAATGAGTATGGGGTACATAGCAACCCTACCCATTCACCAAAAAAGTGTCAAAAAGTAATAAAAACACAGAGACAGTTTTTGACAATTCTTTTAATAATAAAAACAGTGACCCCCCTATGTAAATCCATAATCAATCACGCCACCCGCCTCTCCCGAAAAGGAAAAAAAAATGCTTTGCACTCATTGACGGCTGACCACCGAATGCTTCCTCCGCTGTTTGACAGTTCTTATAGGTAAGGGCAGGGCCACCTGGTGACATCGCCACAGACCGACAATGTTTCTGTCCAAATCTGCCCCCTGTGCTCCTTTATCTAGAGTGAAATATTTGTGTAATGGAAGGCACTTTAAATATATCTCCAATGGTTTTACAAGCAAAACATTTTTGTAAGGGCTTATGATATATTTTTGATATTACTGTATTGTAGTAATTATTCTGTTGGTGGAGATCCGAGGTCCTGAGGAAGCGGGTTTTCCTATGAAACATGTCGACCCACACCTAACGGTCTCTGAGGACTCTACAATTTAAATCCTGACACTATTTACAACTTAACTGGCGTCAAATTCATGTTTTTAATGATTTGATATATTTTTAACATGTATGAATAAAGATGTATGATTACTTTTAATGATGTTTATTTTTTGTTTGGAAAACCATTGGAGATATATTTAACCACTTACCCACTGGGCACTTAAACCCCCTTCCTAACCAGACCAATTTTCAGCTTTTGGTGCTCTCACATTTTGAATGACAATTACTCAGTCATGCAACACTGTACCCATATGAAATTTTTGTCCTTTTTTTCACACACATAGAGCTTTCTTTTGTGGTATTTAATCACCTCTGGGTTTTTTATTTTTTGTGCTATAAATGAATACAGACAGAAAATCTTGTAAAAAAAAATAATTTTTCTTCATTTCTGTTATAAAATTTAGCAAATTAGTAATTTTTCTTCATAATTTTTGCCAAAAATTTATACTGCTACATATCTTTGGTAAAAATAACCCAAATCAGTGTAAAGTTTTTGGTCTTTGTAAAAGTTAGAGTCTACAAGCTATAGTGCCAATCATTGAAAATTGATCACACCTGATCATACCTGATCACACCTGATGTACTGAAGGCCTATCTCATTTAGTGAGACACTAACAAGCCAGGAAAGTACAAATACCCCCAAATGACCCCTTTTTGGAAAGTAGAAATTCCAAGATATTTAGTAGGAGGCATGGTTAGTTTTTCGAAGTTGTCATTTTTACCTACAATTCTGCAAAATTAAGATTTTTTTTCACAAAATTGTCATAACAGGTTGATTCTCTCACATGGCATGTGCATACCACAAATTACACGCCAAAATACATTCTGCTACTCCTCCTGAGTATGGCAATACCACATGTTTGAGACTTTTACACAGCATTGCCACATAAAGAGGCCCAACATTGAAGTAGAACCTTTAAGCATTCTAGGAGCATAAATTGTACATCTCATTTCTCAACCACCTATTACGTTTTGAAGGCCCTGGAGAACCAGGACAATAGAAACTCCACAAAATGACCCAATTTTGTAAAGTAAACACCCCAACGTATAATCTATGAGGCATAATGAGTCTTTTGAACAATTCATTTTTTTCCAGACGTTTTTGGGAAATGTGGAAAAAATAGGAAAACGCATTTTTTTTTTACACAAAGTTGTCCATTTATAAGATATTTCCAACACATAGCATGTACGTAGCAAAAATGACACCCCAAAATACATTCTGCTACTCCTCCTCAGTATGGCGATACCACATGTGTCAGACTTTTATACAGCCTGGCCACATACAGAGTCCTAACATTGATGTAGCACCTTCAGGCATTCTAGAAGCATAAGTTACATTTCTCAACCACTTATAAAGCCCCATACACACAGTAGGACTTTTTGACAACAAACTTCAAAATGAGCACGTTTTCAAAAAAATCCTACCGTGTGTACGCTCCATTGGACAAACTTTTTCGGTTTTCATCGGACAAAAGTTCGCTCTGCAAACGGACATACTTTTCGGCAACAAAAGTCCTACGGTGCAAAGTCCTATCGTGTGTACAAAAATCCATCGGACTTTTGTCCGAAGTACAAACACGCATGCCCAGAACCAATGTTAAAATCAACCAACAATAGCAGAAGTTGACCAAAGAGTGGCGGTAAAGAGCAGAAAAACCACGTGATGTTGGGAACGTTTTGGGAAAAGTCCTGCCGTGTGTATGCAATGGGTGTTGCTGGCCAACTCCCTTCAGACAAAAATCCACGGAAACATTTGTTTGAAGTCCGACCGTGTGTACGAGGCTTTACACTTTTGAAGGCCCTGGACCACCAGGACAATGGAAACACCCACAAAATGCCTCTAATTTGGAAAGCAAACACCCCAATGTATAATCTATGAGGCATTATCAGTCTTTTGAACGGTTATTTTTTTTTCCAGACGTTTTTGGAAAATGTGGAAAAAAAGTGAAATCACTTTTTTTTTATACATAGTTACATAGTAGGTGAGGTTGAAAAAAGACACAAGTCCATCAAGTCTAACCTATGTGTGTGTTTATATGTCAGTATTACATTGTATATCCTGTATGTTGCGGTCATTCAGGTGCTTATCTAATAGTGTTTTGTTTTTGTCCATTTATAAGATATTTCCAACACATAGCATGTACATAGCAAAAATGACATCCCAAAATACATTCTGCTACTCCTCCTGAGTGTGGTGATACCACATGTGTGAGAGACTTTTACACAGCCTGGCCACATACAGAGGCCCAACATCCAAGGAGCACCATCAGGTGTTCTAGGGACATAAATTATGCATCTAATTTCCTGACAACCTATCATATTTTTGAAGGCCCTTCATATTTCAAACACATAGCATGTACATACCAATAATTACACCCCAAAATACATTCTGCTGAGAAAAGGGTAAACAAAACATTACCTGTGGTTTTAGTAGTGCAGTTGTCCACAGGAGGGGAGCCCTGATCCAGGCAGCAGGCAGGGACGTGGTCAGTGACAGTGAATGGAATTGTCCAGGCAGCAGGCAGGAATATTGTCCATAGTCAGTACAGGCAGGGATACTGTCCATATACAGTCCAGGGTCAGTGCATGTAGAGATATTGCCAGCAGTGCCAAAATATTGGTCCTGGTAGTAAGCAGGAACATGGTCCATAGTACAGATAGCAGGCCAGGAAAGAATGGGGAGAGGGGTAGAGGCTTCTCCCACCCAAATCTCTTTGAAGCCTCTGAATCTCCAGATCCTAAACTGGGAATGAGAAAACTAGAAAAAAAATTTTCTTCATCCAGAAAAAAAATTCTGGAGCCCCTCACATATGTGAGACCCCTGTGTTCACACTACCATAGCAGGGTCAAAGATGAGTCCAAGAGGCAGGCAAAAAACATGGTCAGGGTCAGTTCCAGAGCAGGCAGAGGTAGGTACAGTTTAGCGTTAGGCAGATGCGTGGTCGTATAACAGGCCGGGGTCAGTTCTGGAGCAGGCAGAGGTATGTTTAGCGTTAGGCAGAAGCGTGGTCGTAGAGCAGGCCAGGGTCAGTTCCGGACAAGGCAGTGGTATGTACAGTTTAGTGCAGTGTCATAAGTTGTGTGGAGGTAAATGACAATTACGCTTACCATACTTCCCTAACAATATAGAGAAGTATGGTAACAGTGGAAACAGTCACCTATACAGAGGCCTGGTTGGGAAGAACATTGGGGACAATAACACACTGTGTCTATTCTAACTCCTCCTCTGCACACCCTGCATTTCTTTTGACGTTTGTGGCCTATTTCACGGGGGGGCGGGGGGATTTTCTCAGGAATGTGGCGCTCGTGGAGTCTGCTCACTGAATCAGAGCAAATATTTTCTGGTGGGCCTTCAGGGTACAAAAGGGCAGAGATAAATTCTTCTTGGTAATGCAGATATGTTATTTACTAAAAAATCTATCCTAAGTGTTATACATGGCCAAACTGAAAAAATAAATGGAGACTTTTTTATACCATGGGATTTTCTTGTGGGAAGGTAGGGTTCGATCATCTGATCATTAAATTTCACTCCCCCTAAATTATAGTCATGGACACAAGCTGGTTTCCGGATTGGGCCGTTTCTTCTGGGGACTTCCACGTAGGTGTCGTTATGGATCCATGTGAGCATGTGGACGTTTGTCTGTCCCTCCACCTGACAGCCAATAGCTCCTGGTTCTGCAGACGCTGTCTCCCCTTGTCGTAGCCTTTCATTGATGTGTTTTTGTGGGAAGCCCTTTCTATTGGCTCTCACTGTACCACATGCTGGAGTGTCCCTCCGGTGAAGATTGCGGAAGAGGGGCAAGTTTGTATAAAAATTATCATAAAGAGGGTATCCCTCTATGCGTACCACTATGCGGGCATGGAAGGTGGGTGAGGCGCTGAGGACACCCCAGCCTAACTCCTGGTCTCCTCACACCCCCCTGTGACTGAACCCTAACCTATCGCAGTTTAATACCATCCCGGATCTGCAGGCCTGGGCCAAATACTAAATTCTCACCCTTAAACATGTGATCACTAACAGAGAGCTTTCACCCTTCCACATTTTACGTGCCAAATTCCACGTTCCTGCACAGGCCCATTTTAGGTACCTTCAAATAGCTCATGCCTTCGTGTCAGTTCTTGGGCCAACCAGTTGTCTTGGAGTATTCTGAGCTCGAATCCACCCTTCGGGTGAAAAACCTGGAGAAACCCACATCCCAACTCTATGGGTCCCTGACGCCCCGAGCTGTCCTCCCTCTGCAGGAAATGGGTGGGGGACATACCGGAGCTGGACGAGGACGACTGGAGGGAGATTTGGGATTTTCCCTTCTCCCCTCTGGTCTCAGCACGGGACAAACTAGTCCAATACAAAATTGTACTTAGAGCTCATTATACGCCTTATAGGCTGCACCAGCTCTCGCTGACACTTTCTCCGGCGTACTGGCGTTGCTCGCATCAACCGGGCGACTTTTTCCAAATTTTCTGGGATTGCCCAGCAATCGCAAATTACTGGAAGGCAATACTCCAGGTAATTGCTAAGGTCACTAAAACTTGTGTCCCATATGATCCCAAATATTGTCTTCTGGGGCTGGTGGAACAAATGTCAGTGCTTCGAGCCAGGAAAATAGTCATCTACCTGCTACTGTACTATGCTCGTAAGGCTATCACGATGCATTGGAAAAAATCGTCCCCCCCCCCCTGTCGGATTCTGGAAAAGCCTAGTGAATGCCAGTTTACCCATTTATAAGGCCACCTACGCGGGTAGGGGCTGTCCACAAAAATTTGAGAAGGTATGGTCTTGTTGGTTATAGAATGCTACCACGGCAAATGATGCAGTAACCACTAACTAGTTTAACGGTTTCATACTAGTTTGTTAAAGTATCGACCTAATTTTGTTCTCAGGATGCAGCATCCTCCCGACACCATGTTGAGCACTGTTCACCCTGAACTGACCCTCTCCCCACATTGGTTTTGTAGTTTAAGTAAGATGTTTTATGTTTATTGTTGTGCCCTGCTGCGGCCTGTTCCCGCAGCAGGAGAATAGCCCCTACATGGGCAAATGTTTGGCCCCTGTGTGGGCTAATTTTGTATAATCGATGAAAACTCAAATAAAAACGTTTTTTTCAAAAAAAAAGATGGTATCCCTTTCCAAGGAGTGGATAGACAAGCTCCCAGACAACTTGATGGGCACATGTGGCACTGTAGTGACACTGATGTGGCACTGATGGCACAGATGAACACTGTAGTGGCACTGGTGTGGCTCTGTAAAGGCACCGATTGGCACTGCAGGCCACCGATGTGGCACTGGTGGCACTGTAGTGGCACTGGTGGCACAGATGAGGCACAGATGTGGCACAGATGGTATCCTCTCCACTCACGCTGTATCGGTGTGAGGAAAGGATAGTGATGAACCACTGGATGACCCCGCTGTGTTTACATTGTGATCACTCCGTCATTGGTCACATGGTAAAGGGCCACTGTCATTGGCCCTTTACTGCAATTCGTGTTGCGCCGGGTCCCGTGAATCCGGCGATCACGGATAGTCCCATGTGCGTTCCCCAGGGGGTGCGCGGGAGGGCAATTCTGGGAAGACGTCATAGTATGCCCTCCTAGAGTTATCGAGCCGCGCTGTAGCCATCATTTGGCTATAGCGTGGTTGGTTTCTGGATGTTACCATCAATAAGGAAGTGGGAGGTCTGAACACTCGGGTGTATTTCAAGCATACGGACCGAAATAGTTACATCTCAATTACTGTAGAAGTGGACATCATCCCACTTCCTCATTGATGGTAACATCAAGAAAATGTACCGTTTTATTGCTAATCTGGTAATCTAATTTGATATTGTTGTTATTTTTATTTAACATATCCAAAAAGTCAATCACAGATTCCTTCGAACTCTCCCAAATAAACAGGAGGTCGTCAATGAACCTGCGATAAAACCGTAATTGGGGCCTCTGATATCTGAACACATGCCTGTCTTCCCACTCAGCCATAAACAGGTTGGCAAGGCTGGGGGCAAACTTTCCCCCCATAGCCACGCCAACCTGCTGTGAGAAAACAGTTGTGGTACCAAAAATAGTTATGGGACATGCAAAAGTCCAAAACATGTCCCAAAAACAGTTTCTGCATATGTGGAATATCATCCCTCCTACTTAGAGCCCAGTTTAGTGCCAAGACGGCGTCCTCGTGCTGTATGATGGTGTATAAGGCCGATACGTCTGCTGTAACAAGGTTGGTTTCTGAACCCAGGTTAATTTTCACCTTCTTCAATAGTTGTAGTAAGTCTGACGTATCTTTTAAGAAGGCCCTCGTATTTCTCACACTAGGTTTAGGAATTTGTCCAAATATTCACCCAATCTGGACGTAACAGATCCTATCCCGTTAACGATAGGGCGTGCTGGTGGGTTCTGGGCATTTTTATGTATTTTTGGCAATGTGTAAATCACCGGGATTCTACAGGCTGAGGGGACCAGATATCTCTTTATGAAAAGAGATACCGCCTGAATATCCCCTGGAGTCCAGAAACCAGGTATCCATCTATAATAGATATCAACCTTTGGTAGAGGAAGAATATGATGGTAATTACCAGCGGGACTCTTTTTTTAGGACAACGGGGGAGGGGTGGGAGAGGGAGGGGGCGGACACCAAGGAGGAACAATAATCAAATGAACAACAGAGGCAGTGGCAGGAGTGGACCACCTCAGGCCCCAAACAGGGAGGCCGTGCCCTTCCAAAGAGAAGAAGGGGATGCAGGGCAGGCAGACTCAAACAATCCAAGAAAAAGGATGAGAAATTACTGAACACTGGAATATTTAATTTGAGAAGGTAGAATTAGACCAGAAATAATTAAATATACTGAATTTGGGGCTGAAATGCACCCCTAGAAAAGTCATGAACAAGTTTGAGGTGTATATTGACACTCAAATTTATAAGAACATTGAACATGAAAAAATATTTTTTGAGTGATCCCTCTAACCCCGCAATAAGGAATTACAATGTGCCAGATAGATTTATTTTTGAGACCACTATCTATTCTATTTTCAATCCTCAAAACTCCAATAATCACTTCATTTAAGTTTTTAAACATATGGTTTTAAAGGATATTGAAGAACTCCCATTAAAGAAGAATAAGGTGAACCCTGAGTATATTAAAGAAGGCGTCAAAACCCTAGAAAAAAAGAAAAATATTATTATCCTCCCAGCGGATAAAGGAGGAAGGGTAGTGGTAATGGATAAGTCAACCTATCACAATCAATTGATGGAACAATTGGAAGACCAGATAACGTACAACAAATTGGGATCAGACCCCACAGAAGCATTCAAAACACAGTTGAGCTCTCTGGTTGAATGGGGATATATGACCAATGCTTTGAACTTAAAGGAAAAGAGATATCTGGTCCCCTCAGCCTGTAGAATCCTGGTGATTTACACATTGCCAAAAAATACATAAAAATGCCCAGAACCCACCTGCACTCCCTATCGTTAATGAGATAGGATCTGTTATGTCCAGATTGGGTGAATATTTGGACAAATTCCTACAACCTAGCGTGAAATATACGAGGGCCTTCTTAAAAGATACGTCAGACTTACCACAACTATTGGAGAAGGTGGAAATTAACCTGGATTCAGAAACCTATCTTGTTACAGCACACGTATCAGCCTTATACACCATCATACAGCACAAGGATGCCGCCTTGGCACTAAACTGGGCTCTAAGTAGTAGGAGGGATGATATTCCACATATGCAGAAACAGTTTTTGGGACATGTTTTGGACTTTTGCATGTCCCATAAATATTTTTGGTACTACGACTGTTTTTTCTCACAGCAGGTTGGCGTGGCTATGGGGGCAAAGTTTGCCCCCAGCCTTGCCAACCTGATTATGGCTGAGTGGGAAGACAGGCCTGTGTTCAGATATCAGAGAGGTCCCAATTACGGTTTTATCGCAGGTTCATTGACGACCTCCTGTTTATTTGGGAGGGTTCGAAGGAATCTGTGATTGACTTTTTGGATATGTTAAATAAAAATAACAACAATATCAAATTAGATTACCAGTATATCAATAAAACTGTAAATTTTCTGGATGTTACCATCAATAAGGAAGTGGGAGGTCTGAACACTCGGGTGTATTTCAAGCATACGGACCGAAATAGTTACATCTCAATTACTGTAGAAGTGGACATCATCCCGCTTGGATAAGAAATATCCCGAAAGGACAGATACTTAGAGTGCGACGAAATTGTACTGATCAGGAGGACTTCATTGTGCAGGAAAATTCTCTGAAGGATAAGTTTGTACAGAAGGGCTATCGAGAGGAACCACTTCAAAAATTAATACATGAAGTTGGGGACGCCCCAAGAAGTCAATGTTTTAAGAAAAAGGACGTACAATCAAATGAAGGACAACATCAATGGGGCTTTATAACAGGCTTCCATTTTCAATATAGGGAAACTGAGACCATTTTCCAAAAATATTGGCACATTTTGGGTCGTGACAGACACCTGGGCGAAGTTTTACCTGATTTACCCAAATTTATATATAGACGGGCCCCAAGTTTTGGGGATAGGGTAGTACGCAAAATTTTGGATCCACCTGATGAACGAGTTTTGAGAATTGACCTAAAAGGTTTTTATTCTTGTAGGAGGTGCAAAGGCTGTAGAACAGTTAAGGTACAAAACAGGGGGATAACGAGTGTGATGAATAATGATCGGGAAACCTTTGATATAAAAGAGTTTATTTCATGTAATTCATTATACGTGGTATATCTCATGTGGTGCCCCTGTGGGCTATATTATGTAGGTAGAACTAAGAGGTTACTTAACCACTTAAGCCCCGGACCAATACGGGCCATTATGACCAGGCCCCTTTTTGCGATTCGGCACTGCGTCGCTTTAACTGACAATTGCGCGGTCATGCGACGTGGCTCCCAAACAAAATTGGCGTCCTTTTTTTCCCATAAATAGAGCTTTCTTTTGGTGGTATTTGATCATCTCTGCGGTTTTTATTTTTTGCGCTATAAACAAAAATAGAGCGAAAATTTTGAAAAAAAATTACATATTTTTAACTTTTTGCTGTAATAAATATCCCCCAAAAATATATAAAAAAAACATTTTTTTTCCTCAGTTTCGGCCAATACGTATTCTATATATTTTTGGTAAAAAAAAAAAAAAATCGCAATCGGTGTTTATTGATTGGTTTGCGCAAAAATTATAGCGTTTGCAAATAGGGGATAGTTTTAAGGCATTTTTATATATTTTTTTTTTTTTTTACTAGTTATGGCGGCGATCAGCGATTTTTTTCGTGACTGCGACATTATGGTGGACACATCGGACACTTTTGACACCATTTTTGGGACCATTGTCATTTTCACAGCGATCAGTGCAATAAAAATGCACTGGTTACTATGAAAATGACACGGCAGTGAAGGGGTTAACCACTAGGGGCGCTGGAGGGGTTAAGTGTGCCTAGGGGCGTGTTACTAACTGAGGGGGCGTGGCTACGACTGACACATCACTGATCTCCGCTCTGATTACACAGAGCGGAGATCGCTGACATTGTCAGTAGAGGAGCGGGGAGATGATGTGTTTACACACACATTTCCCCGCTCCGAGCCTCCACGAGACGATCGCGGGGATCCCCGCGGCGATAGAGTCCGCGGGACCCGCGGTCCCACTCACGGGGAAGGCAGGGGTGTCGCGAGCCCGACCCCGGCAGTTAAAGGGCCACATACAGGTACGTGATTGTGCCTGTACGAGCCATTCTGCCGACGTATATCTGCGTGAAGAGGTCGGCAAGTGGTTAAAGTACGTATAGCGGAGCACCTCACTAATATTAAAAATGGTTTTAAATATCATAATGTTTCATTACACTTTAAAGAAAAGCACCAGCAGGACCCTTCTCTCATCCAATTTTGTGGTATAGACTGTGTGCATGCATCCTGGAGGGGCTCAAATCGTGTTAGGGACCTATCACAGAGAGAGACGAAATGGATATTTATTTTAAAAAGTCTTTATCCCAGGGGCCTCAATATTGAATTATATCTTAATTGTTTCATCAATAATTTCTAAATAATTTTTAATAATTTTTTATGATGATCTAATCTTCTATTACAGTATATGCAGTGACATATGAGTGTATATCACTGGGCCGAGTATCTGTATTGACCTATATTTTTTCCCCATGGTTGTGGGATGTGTATATACATTTAATCACTGGATGTGTAGTACACATATCACCCGCCACCGAGTTTAAGTGGTATTTTTTTATTTACTCAACTTTTTAATTTTTTTTATTTTTTATATGTGATCTGATAGATATTATATATATATATATATATATATATATATATATATATATATATATAAATAATTTTCTTTGTGGTCCGTTCTTCATCAATGTCATCTTAAATGTGGTGGACTATTGGGAATATGGCACTCATCCAGTATAGACGCGCACATGTAGGATTGTGTGTGTGTGCACAGAGCCTGGTCTGGGCATATATTACAATATAAAAAAGTGTAAAAATACTGCGCTGTCTGAAAAAAATGTAAAATATATGTGATAACTTAATATCTATGCAGCAACCAAAAAATGTGGGACACACACAAATAACAGATATATAAAGAACTAAGGCTGCGCAACTGAATACAAAAAGTGAAAAACAAAATTATGTTATAAAAACACAATATGATATCATTTGTATATGACGTGAATAAACAATATAACTTATGGAGTAAAGGATATTGTTCTATGTACGTCTCTAGGTGATAGATGGTACTTAAACTGTATTTCTTGATATTGACATGCAAAAAAATTCAAAGATAGTCCATAAGTAACAAAAAGTCCCCAGAAGGAAGAAATAAAGGATTCCAAAACTCTTCAAAACTGCATAAGTGACTTCAAAAATGAAACACCATAGAAGGAGTGATGATATGACAGAAGAGAAATCCACCACCTTGTCCCTTTCAGGCTGCTTACCAGAAATTTTGATCCCTGAAAGAGATCAATCTGAATAGGTGGCTGTTATCCCCGCCAAGGGCTCTAATTGGCTCTCTCTGTGCTCTCTATTCGTCTAGGTTCCAGTCTGTTAGTCCACCAGGCAGCTCCGTGAGTCACATTTAGGGTAAAAGAGAAAGCCCCATAGCGTAATCCAGTATATAAAAGCGTTTATTATAATAAAAATGCACTTACAGCATGTTGAAGTAAAAAACAGCAGTGGTTTAGTGTGCGGCCGGCCGGCTCTCACTACCCGTTGCTTCCGGGATTCGTATCGTGGTGACGTCACTCGTCACTGGCGCTCGTGTGCCCCCCAGTGACCGTAGGAGCTGAGGCCGTAAAAAGACAGCCTCCCGGATTTGTAGAGCCACCTTGTGGCCGTCTTTTTACAATGGCCCGGGTCTGAAGAAGTTAAATAAGGGCATTGACCAGTGCATCCCATTGGGAAATTAATTTAAAAGTCCTGGATGGCTTAACTCTAAATGTAAAAATGCATATAAAAGCAAAAAGGAGAACGCCTTCAAAAAATACAAGGCTGGAGGGATCATCATCAGCATTCAGACTTTACAAATGCTACAAATGCAACAAGATATGTAAGGATGCAATTAGGCTGGCTAACATAGAACACGAAAGACACATAGCGGAGGAGAGCAAAAAAAAATCCCAATAAATTCTTTACGTATGTAAACAGTAAAAAAGGGAGGACATACCATATTGGCTCCATAAAAAAATGAGGAAGAACATCTGGTTACAAAGGATGGGGAGAAGGCAAAGGTATTGAATTTATTCTTATCCTCAGTCATCACGAGGGAATCGGGGGGCTTCAGTAACCAAAACTGCAGTGTTTGTCCTCATGACACATCACAGGAAGCACCCTCATGGATAACAGAAGACCAAATTAGAAATAGACTTGGGAAACTTAACATTAATAAATCACCGGGACCAGGTGGCTTGCACCCAAGGGTACTAAGGAGTCGAGTAATTGCCATACCATCGTTCCTAATTCTTACTGACAGTCTACTGACTGGAATGGTACCAGCAGATTGGAGAAAAGCCAATGTAGCACCAAAATAAAAAAAAAAAGGGCCAAAATATATCCCTGGGAATTACAGACCAGTTAGCCAAACATCAATAGTATACAAGCTCTTGGAGGGGATGATAAGGGACTATATACAAGATTTTAGTAATGAACACGGTATCATTAGCAGTAATCAGCATGGATTCATGAAGAATCATTCTTGCCAAACCAATCTATTAACCTTCTATGAGTAGGTGAGCTGCCATCTAGATAACGGAAGGCCCGTAGATGTGGTATATATGGATTTTGCAAAAGCATTTGACACAGTTCTCCATAAATGTTTACTGTACAAAGTAAGGTCCGTTGGCATGGACCATAGGGTGAGAACATGGATTGAAAACTGGCTACAAGGGCGAGTTCAGAGGGTGGTGATAAATGGGGAATACTCAGAATGGTCAAGGGTGGGAAGTGGGGTCCCCCAGGGTTCTGTGCTGGGACCAATCCTGTTTAATTTGTTCATAAATGACCTGGAGGATGGGGTAAACAGCTCAATCTCTGTATTTGCGGATGACACTAAGCTAAGCAAGGCAATAACTTCTCTGCAGGATGTGAATACCTTGCAAGAAGATCTGAACAAATTAATGGGATGGGCAACTACATGGCAAATGAGGTTTAAATGTAGAAAAATGTAAAATAATGCATTTGGGTGGCAAAAATATGAATGCAATCTACTCACTAGGGGTGAACCTCTGAGGGAATCTAGGATGGAAAAGGACCTGGGGGTCCTAGTAGATGATAGGCTCAGCAATGGCATGCAATGCCAAGCTGCTGCTAACAAAGCAAACAGAATATTGGCATGCATTAAAAAGGG
Source organism: Rana muscosa (assembly GCA_029206835.1). Classification (NCBI taxonomy): domain Eukaryota; kingdom Metazoa; phylum Chordata; class Amphibia; order Anura; family Ranidae; genus Rana; species Rana muscosa. The sequence goes on from CM055127.1 coordinate 78,465,383, forward strand.
GATTAACTCAAGAGATAAAAGCGATAATTCTCCCGCTCTACAAAACTTTGGTCCGGCCTTACCTGGAGTATGCTGTCCAGTTCTGGGCACCAATCCTCAGGAAGGATGGACTGGAAATGGAGCGAGTACAAAGAAGGGCAACAAAGCTAATAAAGGGTCTGGAGGATATTAGTTATGAGGGAAGGTTGCGAGCACTGAACTTATTCTCTCTGGAGAAGAGACGCTTGAGAGGTGATATGATTTCAATTTACAAATACCATACTGGTGATCCCACAATAGGGATAAAACTTTTTTGCGGAAGGGAGTTTAATAAGACATGTGGCCACTCACTAAAATTTGAAGAAAAGAGGTTTAACCTTAACCACCTGCCTACAGGGCACTGTCAACCCCTTCCTGCCCAGACAAATTTTCAGCTTTCAACGCTCTCATGCCACGTACACACAATCGTTTTTAATGTCATTTTAAAAAACAACGTTTTTCTCGACGTGATTTTTCTTGTTTCCTCTCAAGCCTGTCTTGCATACACACGTTCATGAAAAAAAAACGCTTGAGCAAAGCGCAGTGACTTACAACACGTACGACGGCACTATAAAGGGGAAGTTCCGTTCGAATGGCGCCACTAGGCTTGTGCAATTCGTTTCGTAACGAATTGAAATTCGTCCGAATTTAGCAACTTTCGGACATTCGGAAGCATTCGAATTTCCGAACAAAGCAATTACGAATAAGACCGAATCCGAAATAAATTATACCGCAAATAGCGAATGCCCGAATGTCTTCGGCATAATTCGTTATGAAAAAGTTACGAATGTACGAATCCATACGAAGCACAATAACACTCACTCTGCTCTGCTCTCTGCTTCTCCCACACCGTGCTGAACTCCCTCTCAAAATGGTGTACAGGGGCGGAGGTTATAGCCGCATGTAAAAAACGAAAGTAAAATACGAGATTTCGAATCCATTCGAAGCACAATAACACTCTGCTCTGCTCTCTGCTTCTCCCTCACCGTGCTGAACCCTCTCAAAATGGTGTACAGGGGCGGAGCCTATAGCCGCATGTTAAAAACGAAAGTAAAATACGAGATTTCGAATCGTTACAAATAACCGCAATGTATTTAGAAAAGTACAAATCCATTCGAAGCACATTAGGCATAATAGGCAGCGTCGTTGTGAGAGAGACACGGAAAATTACGAATCAACGAACCCAAAAAAAGTTACGAAAGTAGGAGTTGTGTCCAGAATCAACGAAAAACAACGTACTCTACCGAAAGTACGAACCCAAAAAAAGTTACGAAAGTAGGAGTTGTGTCCAGAATCAACGAAAAACAACGTACTCTACCGAAAGTACGAATTATAAAGCAACAAAAAATTCAACGAAAAATGTCGCTTGCAAAAATACGAATGAGTCCGAACACGAAAAATCCCGTCTAGCAAAATTACGAATGATTACGAATCAACAAGACCGGAAAGAAACGAACCGAAACGGAACGAATTTTTCCGTTGTGCACAAGTCTAGGCGCCACCCTTCATGTTAGTAAAGTTTGTTGAGCGGCGATTCGCGCTTTTCAGCCTTGTGCTTTTCAGTCCGTTACAGTGTGACGAATGTGCTTTCTCCATTACGAACGCTAGTTTTACCAGAACGAGCGCTCCCGTCTCATACTTGATTCTGAGCATGCGCGTTTTTTTCCCCTCGTAAAAGCATACACACTACCGTTTTTCACGACGTTAAAAAGAATGACGTGAAAAACAACGTGAAAAAATAGAGCAGGTTCTCATTTTTTTTAGGCCATTTTTCACGTCGTTAAAAATGCTCTGGAGCCTACACACGATCGTTTTAATGCCCAATTTAAAAAATGGCATTTTTAACGTCGTGAAAAACGGTCGTGTGTATGCGGCATCACACTTTGAATGACAATTACTCAGCCATGCAACACTGTGCCCAAATTAAATTGGCGTATTTTTTTTAAACAAATAGGGCTTTCCTTTGGTGGTATTTAATCGCTAGTGTTTTTTTTTTGTGCTATAAATAAAAAAAGACTGAAAATTTGGTGAAAAAATTCCCTTTTCTTTGTTTCTGTCATAATATTTTGCAAATTAGTAATTTTTCTTCTTGAATTTTGGCCAAAATGTATACGGCTACATATCTTAGGTAAAAACAACCCTAATTGGTGTATATTATTTGGTCTTTGTGAAAGTTATAGAGTCTACAAGTTATGGTGCCAATCATTGAAAATTTATCACACCTCATTTCTTGAGACCCTAACAAGCCAGGACAGTACAAATACCCCCCAAATTACCGCTTTTTGGAAAGTAGACACCCCAAGGTATTTAAGTAAGTCGCATGGTGAGTTTTTTGAAGTTGTAATTTTTTTTCCACAATTCTTTGCAAACTGAAGATTTGTGTTTTTTTGTCATATTAACAGGTTTACTCACAGTTTAAGAAATGGAAGAGCTTCATCACAGTAAGATTTGTGAAAATTTGGAATAGATTTAATCAGAAATACTTATGGCCAGCTCAGCAGATTGTTTTAACAAAAGAGCTGGATGCATTCCTCAATGCACAAAATATAACTGGACATTAACATTTATAGTTCAAGTGGTTGTAAACCCTTACAATCCACTTTTTGCTACAGATATACCTCGTCGGCACATGCACACTGTAGCAATGGCACGTACGTCCTGTTGCTTCAGTGAGTGTGCCGTTACCGACGACTCTCGCGTGCACGCGTGGGAGTGACGTCATAGCGGTTTAGGCCAATCACAGCGCTGGAGCCGCGAAACCCTGAAGTAACTGCCGGAGCGATGTCGCCGGCCAGTGCTGTGTACGGGCACCGCAGCTGAGGCTTCGATCTCAGGTGAGTATTACATAAATGAGCTAGTATTCTATGCATACTAGCTCATTATACTTTTGTCTTGCAGGTCTTTTTTTTTCGATGTGGGTTTACAATCACTTTAATAACACCAGATATTGTTGATCCAAGTAATCACTGTTTGTTCACTTTTTTATTGATTAACCCCTTTATGACAGAGGGTAAAACAAATCTTAATGCCTCAACACACTGACATTAATAATACCGTACATTTAAAAAAAAGGCTTTTTTAATCCTCCTACATCCTACTACATACACTGACCCTGACCTTGGACTCTGACCATGGCCTTTGACCTTAACTTTGACCTTAACTTTAACCAACCCAGATGCTGGCCTAGCTAAAACACTGATCTAGTTATTTTATCTTTTGTTTTTATGATTATTTTATTTCTTTTTTTTACATACAATTCTTGGTGTTCACAGTTTTCTTCTCTAGCAAGGAGATAAAATACAATGTATCTTTTTCTCTATTCAAGAGGAGAAAAAAAAAACACATGGGTGGGCTCTGCTGTGATAGCCAATCAGAGGTTATCACAGCGATCAGATGATCAGTCCTGACTGCTAGTAAGGAACCCAGAGCTCAGTCTCTGTACTGTGACTGTGCTGTGCAGTATGCTCTCACTAAAAACACAGAGGTGCATATATGTGGCTCCACAGAAGAAGACCCACTTTTGTGAGGCCGCATGATGTGTGCACGCTAGGGGGTTAAGCTAGAAGGACTTGTGTAATTTTTCAACCTATGTAACTATGTAACTATGACTGTTTGGTGCTCTTCTTATTGCTTTCACTTAGATTTCTAACTTGAGGAGGCCATTGCCTCTTGGGGGGCATCTACATTGTGGTAGAGCTAAATTATACTAAATTATACTCGTGGGACACCGACACTCAAATCAAGACACCACATCCCATCTGAATAATTTTGAGGAAGGAAAGGACAGCAAGTTAGTCAGTAGAGTGACTTTATTGTAGTTATTCTATGCGTATGGCAAAGCGTCATATATTTAATATGGATGTTTTTTTATTCATGCTTGTTTTTCTACTTTTATAATAAAAATTTAATTGTTTCAATATTGTTACTGTATTTCTACTTATCTACTAGACACCGTTTAACCACTTAACGACAGCTCACTGTATATATACGTCGGCAGAATGGCACCGACAGGCACAATCATGTACAGTGTACGTGATTGCCTTTGTACAGTTGGGGGGTCCGATCGGACCCCCCTCCTATACAGTGAGCGGTCGGTATTCGTTGGGGGAGCGATCCGACATGAGGGGGCGGCCATTCGATTCCGGCCACCCCCCCGCGATGGCTCCCAGCGAATGGAAATGCTCTCTCTGCTGTGTAATGTTTACACAGGCAGAGGAAGCAGGAGGAAGTGATGTCATCTCATGCGGCGCTCACATATACCGAGCGCCGTACAAGAGAAGACACACAGGTCAGTGCACTAACACTACACTGACACCAGGACACATAGGCACACAAATCGCCCCCCCCAGGCCCCCCCAGATCACCTCCCAGTCACAGTGTCACTGATTGCAGTGACTAGAGATGGCCTTGCGGTTCGCGGCGAATTTTGCACATTCGCGGTTTGCGAAACCAGCGGACATATGGCGCTAGTCGCGGCCGGTTCGCGGCCACCATATTCTGAATCTTTTACATTGTGGAACTTTGACCTATGACACATCCATCATGTGGTACATGACAGCCAATGAGACATTTCAGCAGATGGACATACCCCCTACCTTATAAATAGACCTGATCTGGCTGCCATTTTACATTGTTATTTGTCAGCGTAGGGACAGGTTGCTGTGTGGAGCAGGGACAGACTGTAATCCTAGCTATTAGGTCCACAAAAGTCCTTTTAAGGACTGGTATAGGTGTACAATTGTTTTGTGTGCAGTGTATAGGGGTGTAATACACATTTCAATTGTGCAGCATTGGGACTGCAGTGCTGAGCGGTTCTGCAGCTGTCTTTAGTCAGTGTAGGAAGGTTGCTGTGTGTGTACTAGCAGGGACAGACTCTACTAAAACAAAAGTCCTTCTAAGGACTGGTATAGGTGTACAGTCCACAAAAGTCCTTTTACGGACTGGTATAGGTGTACTATTTTGTGTGCAGTAAATAGGGGTGTACTACACGCATAAAATACTCTAGGAAGAATAGTATAGTGCATTTCTACTGTGCAGCTTCTGAGCGGTTGTGCTGCAGCTCTTTTCTCGGTTTAGGTAGAAATTGACGCTGTGTGTCGCAGGCACAGACTAGCGACTAAAATCGCTAACCAATAAAGCTCCCCAAAAGTTCATTTTAAGGACTGGTATAGGTGTGTACTATTTGGTGTGCAGTATATAGGGGTCTAATACACGCTGTAATGTTCGGGGAACCAGCTAGATCGCAGGACACAGGCTTTTCAAACAAAAGGACGTTTATTTAAACTTAAATGGCTTCACAGCAGCAAAACAAAAAGAAATGAGTCTCACCGACTTGTAGAGTTTATAACTGCTGTCGCAGTTAAACAGTCCTTACTTGGTGTTGCAGGTAAGTTTCCCAGATAGCAGGCTTCCATGCAGGCCACTGCCATGTACATTCACAGCTTCCCAGAGCTTTTCACAGCCTCCACAGCTTTTGCAGTGTCCACCATTCACCATGCAGACTTCACTACACTCCTTCACTCTCTCACCTACAACTTCCTGTCTCTCTTAAACCACTTCCTTGGACAGGTGTGTTAACCATTGCTGTTCCCTTAAAGGAACCACAGCCCAAACAGAGGGGAAATATAGCGTCCTTCCAGGACCCAGCCACGGCGTCCTGTACATATCCCCCCCCTGTGCCCCAACGCCAAGGAGGTGGAGGCAACAGTGGAGCTAAAACAATGGACTTGGGAGAGGGCATCTGCATTTTGATGCAGTCTCCCGGGCCTATGCTCCACTACAAATTTAAATTCCTGGAGCGCCAGGAACCAACGTGTAATTCTGGCATTAGTCCCTTTACCTTGCCTCATCCATGTTAAAGGGGCATGGTCAGAAATTAACCTAAACTTCCTTCCCAAGAGGTAATATCTGAGGGATTCCAGAGCCCACTTAATGGCCAGACATTCTCGTTCAACTATAGCGTAGTTTTTCTCCGCTGGTGTCAACTTCCTACTGAGGAAGACTACTGGGTGCTCCTCACCATGAACAACCTGTGACAACACAGCTCCCAATCCTACATCGGAAGCGTCAATCTGGACAACAAACTCGTTTGAAAAATTGGGTGCTATCAGGACAGGGTGTTGGCACAGTGCTGACTTGAGCTCCAAAAAAGCCTTTTCAGCATCTGCATTCCATTCCACCATGACCGATTTCCGTCCCTTAGTCAGATCGGTCAATGGAGCCGCCAATGTGGCAAAGTTGGGTACGAATCTCCTGTAGTATCCCACCATGCCCAGGAATGCACGTACCTGCTTTTTTGTGAGGGGGCGGGGCCAATTCTGTATAGCCTCTACCTTGTTAACCTGAGGTTTCACCACCCCTCTACCTACAATATAGCCCAGGTATTTCACCTCCTCCATTCCCAAAGCACATTTTTCAGGGTTTATTGTAAACCCCTCCTTCCAAAGAGAGTCCAGTACTGCCTGGACTTTGGGCAAGTGTGATTCCCAGTCTCTGCTAAAAATGACTATGTCGTCCAAGTACACTGAGGCATACTCCCGGTGAGGTCGTAAAATCCTATCCATTGCTCGCTGGAAAGTGGCTGGAGCAGTTTGTAGTCCAAAAGGCATTCTTTTGTACTGAAAACTCCCCTCTGGGGTAGAAAAAGCAGTTTTCTCTCTAGCAGCCTTAGTCAACGGGATTTGCCAATACCCCTTGGTAAGGTCTAATGTTGTAATATACCTGGCTGGACCTAGTCTCTCAATAAGCTCATCTACCCGGGGCATGGGGTAGGCATCAAACCGTGAAGCCTCATTAAGTTTCCGGAAATCATTGCAGAATCGCAGAGTCCCGTTGGGCTTTGGTACCAACACAATCGGGCTCGACCACTCACTCTGCGACTCTTCAATGATCTCCAGGTCCAGCATCTTCTTCACTTCCTCTGAAACGGCCTTCCTTTGAGCCTCTGGGATGCGGTAGGGCCGGACAAAAACTTTGACTCCAGGTTCCGTGATAATATCATGTTCTATGACACTAGTTAGCCCTGGCAAGTCTGAAAACCTTTCTTTATTTCTCTGCAAGAACTCCTTTGCCTGCTGACTTTGGATTTTAGACAGGGTACTTGCTACTTGGACACTCTCCACCCCAACCTGAGGCTCAAGTCTTGCACTAGCCAGGGAGGTCACCGGTTCCCTGTCTGTCCAGGGCTTTAACAAGTTGACATGATATATCTGATACGGTTTCCTCTTGCCTGGCTGGTGGAATCTATAATTTACCTCTCCCACTTTTTCCACAACTTCAAAAGGGACCTTGCCATCTGGCCAAGAATTTACTTTCCACAGTGGGAATTAGCACCGCTACTCGATCCCCCACTTGGAAGTGCCTTATTTTAGCAGCCCTGTTATAGACCCATCATTGAGCCTCCTGGGCTTTTTGCAAATGCTCTTTGACTAGTGGCATCACAGTTTGGATCCTTTCCTGCATTTGGGAGACATATTCAAGAACACTCTTATGCTGAACAGGTTCACTTTCCCATTCCTCTTTAATAAAGTCAAGTAGTCCGTGAGGTCTCCGCCCATATACCAACTCAAAGGGCGAAAACCCAGTGGAGGCCTGGGGCACTTCCCTGATAGCAAACAGGAGAGCTGGTAACAGGCAGTCCCAGTCTTTCCCATCCCTTTGTACCACTCTCTTTAGCATAGACTTAAGGGTCTTGTTAAAGCGTTCCACTAACCCGTCCGTTTGGGGGATGGTAGACCGATGTGCGCAGCTGTTTAATCCGGAACAGCTTGCACACATCGGCCATAACTCTCGACATAAATGGGGTGCCCTGGTCTGTGAGTATTTCCTTGGGAAAACCAGTCCGTGTAAACAACTGGAATAATTCCCGGGCAATAGCCTTAGAGGAGGTATTCCGCAGTGGAAGCGCCTCAGGATATCGGGTGGCATAGTCAAGAATCACCAATATGTAGGAGTAACCTCGAGCCGACTTTACCAAGGGACCCACTATATCCATGGCTATCCTCTCGAATGGGACCTCAATTATGGGCAGAGGGACCAAAGGGCTCCGGAAGTGGGTCACCGGAGCGGTCAACTGACAGGTGGGACAAGAGGCACAGTATTTCTTTACCTCTGCTTTCAGACCTGGCCAGTAAAACCGGTCGGTGATCCATGCTTCCGTCTTCTCAACTCCCAGGTGTCCCCCTAACACATCATCATGGGCCAGGTCCAGAACCTTTCGTCTATATTGTTGGGGTACCAACAATTGTTCTACCACATTTTCCCCTCACCTTGGTAACCCGATACAATAACTCATTATACATTGCGAAGTGTGGCCACCGCTCATTTGCACCTGGCTCTTGGGGAACCCCATTTACTACTACAACTTGTTCCCGTGCACGGGCCAAAGTGAGGTCCTGCATCTGAGCAGTACCAAACGCCCCCTGGGGAACACCCAAATCTGGCAGGGCAGGGGTAGAGAGGCCACTTCCTCGTCCTCTTCCCCCAGCATTACCTGAAGTGGGGAAGATCCTCCCCCCTCAGTGTTTTGGTAGGTCTGTGGACCACATGTCTTGAAAGTAGAGCTGATACTGTTGATAATGTCATCACCATTAACCCAACCATTAGCAATTTCATCATTTGGATCCACATTAAGAACATTTGGCAGTTCAGGGTTATTCCTCTCAGCAGCAGGAACAGGGAGGCCAGTTTCTCCCCAATCTCTGAACTGTTCTCCTTGTTCCCACAGTTTTGTAAACAACGGACAGTCTCGTCCTATTATAACATCATGTACCAAGTTCTTTACCACCCCCACCTCTTGAGTACCAGTGCCACATGCTGAGGAGATGGTCACCGAGATGAGAGGGTACTCTCTAGTGTCCCCGTGAATGCACACCACCCGTAAGGTTTTTCTTACAGGACCGATCTTCCCAATTACTCTAGGATGAACCAGGGTTACCATGCTTCCGGAGTCCAACAAAGCCCGGGCAGGGAGGTGGTTCACTTGGACTTCACACTCAAATTTTTCCTCACCCAGGTCGAGCTGTGTGGTGCATACTTTATGGGCATAAAAAGACCCCCTCCGAAGAACCCCGCATTCCATGGGCTCCTCTTGCAGTGGGCCCGGGTATGACCCCAGGAATGACATCGCCAACATTGTACATCCCCTCCTCTCCGAACAGAAACAGAACGCTGAGGAGGTACCGGGAATGACTCTTGACCTTCCGGGGTGTTTGCTCCAGGACTCCTTGGAACATCCTTTCGAAGGGCAGCAGTTGGTCGAACAGGCCGGGGTAGACTGGGGCCTATGCGCTTGGTAGGTCCGAGCAGGTCCTCCACAACTGTATATCGTTCCACCATCTCGACAAGGAGGTTTGCTGTTTTGGGGTCTCCATGGCTGACCCACCGTTGAAGGTCGTCTGGCAGGGATCGCAGGTATCGGTCCAGCACAACCCGTTCCACGATTTTGGGGGCCCGACAACACCTCAGGCTGCAGCCATTTTTTTACCAGTTGCACCAGGTCATGCATTTGAGACAGAGGTGGCCGATTTGGACGATACTTCCATTGGTGCACTCGTTGGGCCTGAACGGCCGTAGTCACCCCCAGATGAGCCAGAATTTCTGCCTTTAACTTTTGATAGTCTTTAGCATCATCGGGTGGCAGGTCAAAGTAGGCTTTTTGAGGATCTCCGGTGAGAAAAGGGGCAATGAGGCCGGCCCACTGGTCCTGAGGCCACCCTTCTCTCTCTGCCGTCCTCTCAAATGTAGCAAGAAACGCCTCTACATCATCGCTCAGGGACAATTTCTGCAAAAAATGGCTTGCCCTCACAGTCACCTGGTTGCCAGGGGCAACAGCCGCTTGCTCCCGAACCTGAGATAGCTGCTGCACTGCTTCCTTTAAGACAGCCACCAGAGCCTGCATAACCTCTTGCTGGGCTGCCAACTGGGTCACCAACAGGCGGGTATTTTCTTGCTGCAGCTGATTTGCTTCCTCATGGCGAGTTTGCGCTTGCATATTAGCCAGGGACAGCTGTTTAATTAGCTCCTCCATTGCTTCAGCTTTCAACGTTTGTACAGCTTTAACCCAGGACATAAATCCAATGTACTGTCCCTTTAACTGTCAGTTCAATGCCAAGTTCAATGCAAAAAAAAAAAAATGTTTTGTTTTTTTCTTCTTATGCCCGTTATTCTGTCCTGCCCGCATTCGAGCACCAGTGTAATGTTCGGGAACCAGCTAGATCGCAGGACACTTCACTCTCTCACCTACAACTTCCTGTCTCTCTTAAACCACTTACTTGGACAGGTGTGTTAACCATTGCTGTTCCCTTAAAGGAACCACAGCCCAAACAGAGGGGAAATATAGCGTCCTTCCAGGACCCAGCCACGGCGTCCTGTACAACGCATAAAAAACTTTCAAACATACTATATAGAAAATTAAGTACTGTCCGTGATACTTTTTTTATTTGCACTAACATAGAATTTTTCAGGACAAGCTTTCGGGGTATGTCCCCTTCTTCAAGGTCCAAGCAGTACTATAAACATACTATATAATATATACTATATACTATACTATATAATATATAGTGCATTTCAACTGTGCAGCATTTCTACTGTACAGCTTCTGAGCGGTTGTGCTGCAGCTCTTTTCTCGGTTTAGGTAGAATTTGCCGCTGTGTGTCGCAGGCACAGACTAGCGACTAAAATCACTAACCAATGAAGCTCCCCAAAAGTTCATTTTAAGGACTGGTATAGGTGTGTACTATTTGGTGTGCAGTATATAGGGGTCTAATACACGCATAAAAAACTTTCAAACATACTATATAATATATACTATATACTATACTATATAATATATAGTGCATTTCAACTGTGCAGCATTTCTACTGTACAGCTTCTGAGCGGTTGTGCTGCAGCTCTTTTCTCGGTTTAGGTAGAAATTGCCGCTGTGTGTCGCAGGCACAGACTAGCGACTAAAATCGCTAACCAATAAAGCTCCCCAAAAGTTCATTTTAAGGACTGGTATAGGTGTGTACTATTTGGTGTGCAGTATATAGGGGTCTAATACACGCATAAAAAACTTTCAAACATACTATATAATATATACTATATACTATACTATATAATATATAGTGCATTTCAACTGTGCAGCATTTCTACTGTACAGCTTCTGAGCGGTTGTGCTGCAGCTCTTTTCTCGGTTTAGGTAGAAATTGCCGCTGTGTGTCGCAGGCACAGACTAGCGACTAAAATCGCTAACCAATAAAGCTCCCCAAAAGTTCATTTTAAGGACTGGTATAGGTGTGTACTATTTGGTGTGCAGTATATAGGGGTCTAATACACGCATAAAAAACTTTCACATATAGGAAGAATAGTATAGTGCATTTCTACTGTGCAGCATTGTGACTGCTGAGAGGTTCTGCAGCGATACTACAAAGAGTGACAAACGCAATTAGAAAAAAGTATTATAACTGCTGTGATAGACCAGTGGCCCCCGAAAACGACAGTTTGAAGCGGGGTGTTATATACCTTCTTCCACATATACTGCCCTTCTCTACAGCCTTTTGTCACAGGGTCATTTAAAAAGATGACAGGCAGAGGAAGAGGCAGGCCCTTCCGCAGGGGTGGTAGGGGTAGGGCAGGAGCACCAGGCCGGAGCCAAAGTGGGAAGTTGCAGAAGGTGCGTTCGATTACGTCAAAGGACGCGACGCACCAGACTTGGTTGACTGGCTCTCTCAGCCTTACTCTTCTGCACCCTCCTCATCCTCTCTATCTGCACCCTCTTCACTCTCTGCTATGTGCACCCCCAAAGACACTACCACCAACACCACCGCCACCATATACCCTCCGCTTGAGTCACAGGAATTATTTTCCGATCCATCACAAGACTTCTCTGATGCTCAGGCATTCTTGACATTGGATCAGGAAGAGGAGGTAGCAACAACCGCCACTCAGCAGTCTGATGACAGTACCCAGATCAGCCCAAGGATGTTGGTCCCCGCTGTTGCTGCCTACTCCGAGATCTCTAATGTTAGTGGTGGGGAAGGTGACGTAGATGATGATGTGTCTATGGACGTGACGTGGGTGCCCAGAAGAGAGGACCAGGAGGGGAGTTCAGAGGGAGAGATGGACCAGCAGATAGGGAGGAAAGGCAGGCGGAACGTACATTGCACAGGAGTGACAAACAAGAATGCTAATGTATCAGGACGCAGAGTGAGCCATCAACCATGTACGGTCACATCTGGCGCTCCCAGGACTCCGGCACATGGCTCCGCAGTGTGGGCTTTTTTTAACGTGTCCGCTGCTGACAATAGTGTTGCCATCTGCAGCCTTTGCAGTCAACGCATAAGTCGCGGTAAGCCCAACACTCACCTAGGGACGACCGCCTTAAGAAGGCACATGAACTCCCATCACCGAGCCCAGTGGGAGCAACGCCGTCAGAACCCACAAAGCCAAACTCCAGGCTCTCACTGTCCAGCCTCTTCTACTACTTCTCCTCTCTCTTCACAGTTGTCCTCCACTCCACCTTCCATAATTACGTCCCCAAGTTTATCTGGAAAAAGGCAGGCTTCCGTGGGACAAATGTTCGAGCGTAAAAGAATGATGACGCCGGATAACCCTCTTGCCCAACGGTTGACCGCTGGCTTGTCAGAACTCCTAGCCCGCCAACTACTGCCATATAAACTGGTGGACTCGGAGGCCTTTCGAAAATTTGTGGCCATTGGAACACCACAATGGAAGGTCCCAGGAAGGAAATATTTCTCCCAGAAGGGCATCCCAGAGCTATATGGCCATGTTCAGCGGCAAGTGAATGTATCTCTGGCACACAGTGTCGGTGCCAAGATACATCTGACCACTAGTGATGAGCCGAACACCCCCGGGTTCGGTTCGCACCAGAACCCGCGAACGGACCGAAAGTTCGCACGAACATTAGAACCCTATTAAATACAATGGATGCGAACGTTCGAATTCTAAAGTGCTAATTATAACGACTATTATCCATGTTATTGTCCTAAACAGAGTTTGGGAACACGGGTTCTGCACCAGGGGACATGTATCAATGCAAAAAGAAGTTTTAAAAACGGCCGTTTTTCGGGAGCAGTCATTTTAATGATGCATAAAGTGAAAAAAAAAAGTCAAATATTCCTTTAAATATTGTACCTGGGGGGTGTCTAAAGTATGCCTGTGAAGTGCCACGTGTTTCCCGTGTTTAGAACTGTCCCTGCACAAAATTACATTTCTAAAGGAAAAAAAAACCATTTAAAACTGCTTGCGGCTTTAATGTAATGTCTGGTCCCGGTAATATGGATGAAAATCTTTAAGAAAAATGGCATAGCTACCCCATCACCCCCCCCCCTACCCCAGCCCATTACCAGCCCCTTTGGGTCTTGTATGGATATTAAGGGGAACCCCGCACACAAAATAAAAAAGGCCCTATATACTCTGAACAGCCGTATACAGGCGGTGCATACAAGACAGGGACTGTAGGTTTGTTCTTATGTAGAATCTGTTTGTAATTTTGAACAGCTACATTGTTTAAGTGTAGCTCCAGCCCAAATACCTATTTTTAAGCTTTTTGGAAAACATAGGGAAGGGTTATCACCCCTGTAACATTTGTTTTGCTGTCTGTGCCCCTGTTCAGAACATTTCACCTCACTTTGCGTCCCAATGACAACTGTTTTTGAAATGTGGTGTTTTTATTGAAACAAGGATTGGTGATAAAGCATCAGTAGAGAGGAGACACCTTTCTCCCATATTAATTCTTACAGGAGAGAATTTTCCTTCCAAGGGGTAGATTTCCTCTCACTTCCTGTTGTCTTCTTCCGTTTGCAAGTAGTAGTCGTTTGTAAGTTGGATGTTTGAAAGTAGGGACCTGCCGTATATACTCTGCAGAAATTGGCCCCTTAGGTGTTGGTGTTGGCACAACACTGTAAGCACTCACAGTTACTCTTGGTGGGTGCTGGAACGCCCTGCTGTCAACTATTATATCAGGAATTGTAATAACATATAATTGTTGAACAGTGGTAGTAAAAATTGGGCCTTTGATGGTGGTGCTGGTGCCACAACACTGTAAGGCCTGACAGTTACTCTTGGTGGGCGCAGCAATGGGCCCTGGTGTGAATTATTAGATGAATAATTATAATTGCATGCCCCTGCTGAACAGGGGCTGAAAAATTGGGCCTTTGGTGGTGGTGGTGGTGGTGGTGGTGGTGGTGGTGGTGTTGACACAACACTGTAAGGCCTGACAGTTACTCTTGGTGGGCGCAGCAATGGGCCCTGCTGTGAATTATTAGATCAATAATTATAATTGCATGCCCCTGTTGAACAGGGGCTGAAAAATTGGGCCTTAGGCACTGGTGGCACAACACTGCAACCCCTCACAGATACTGTACTTGGAGCACAGCAATGAGGCCTGTTGCAAAGTATTGCATCAAAAATTGTAATTACACGCCCCTGTTAAACAGGGGCTGAAAAATTGGGCCTTAGCCACTGGTGGCGGCACCCATAAACCAAAATGATCTTCCAAGCTATCATCATTAATCGGATCATTGAGGAGGAGGAGGAGGATAGCCAGTCAACATCACAGCACAGGCACTCAGCATCAGCATCAGTCTTGAAGGGATGTGACATTTTAAAATCAATTAGTCTGTTATATCAGCATCAGGTGTGTGGTAGCTGGTGGTGATCCAAGACTGGTTCATCTTGCTGAAAGTCAGTCGATCAACCGAGTCGGTGGACAGGCGCACCCTGTGATCCGTGACAAATCCTCCAGCAGCACTGAATGTGCGTTCTGAAAGAACGCTGGATGCAGGACAGGCCAGTAGCTCAATTGCATATTGTGCAAGCTCTGGCCAGTGATCCATCCTCAAGACCCAGTAAGCCAGAGGATTTTCGGTGGGGAAGGTGTCCAAGTCTGACCTTGCCCCTAGGTATTCCTGCACCATGTATATCAGACGCTGGCGATGGTTGCTGGAACCGATCATACTTTGGGGCTGCGGACTAAAGAATTGTCTGAACGCATCGGTCAGATGGCCACCTTCCCCACCGCTCCTTCTTTGACTGCCCGAAGCCTCAGCAACTCGTTGTCCAGGACCAGGAGTTTGTAACCTCCCAGTCTCTGGGAACGCGTTGCACAGACCTTTCTGCAAGGCCTCCCGGAGTTGTCTCATCCTCTGCTCCCTCTGCGACGGTAAGATAAGGTCCGCAACCTTACCCTTGTACCGTGGATCAAGGAGAGTGGCCAGCCAGTAATGGTCCCTCTCCTTGATCCGAAGAATACGAGGATCCTTCCGCAGACTTTGCAGGATCAGGGAGGCCATGCAGCGTAGGTTAGCTGAGGCATTCAGTCCGGAGTCCTCTGGGTCACTAAGGACGACATGATCCGCAGCCACCTCCTCCCAGCCACGTACAAGTCCACTGGTTTCTTGGGACTGTAAATCATCCCTAAAAGACTGCTGCTGATGATGCTGAGTGCCAGCCTCCACCTCCATGCTGACACAATCCTCCTCCTCCTCCTCCTCCTCCTCCTCTTCCTGTGCGATGGGTGGGACAGAAGGAACACTGTCTGGGTAAAGGGGGCATTGAGAGGCAAGGAAGTCCTCCTCTTCCTGCCTCTGTTCTGCCTCAAGTGCCCTGTCCATTATTCCACGCAGCGTGTGCTCCAACAGGTGGACAAGAGGTACAGTGTCACTGATGCATGCACTGTCACTGCTCACCATCCTCGTGGCCTGCTCAAATGGTGCCAGGACAGTGCATGCATCCCTGATCATGCCCCACTGGCGTGGTGAAAAAAACCCGAGCTCCCCTGACCCTGTCCTGGTGCCGTAGTCGCACAGGTACTCATTGATGGCCCTCTGCTGTGTGTGCAGCCGCTGCAGCATGGCCAACGTTGAGTTCCACCTGGTGGGCATGTCACATATAAGGCGGTTCTTGGGCAGGTTCAACTTCTTTTGCAGCTCAGCCAGGCGAGCACTGGCATTATAAGATCTGCGGAAATGCACACAGACTTTCCTGGCCTGCCTCAGGACATCCTGTAAGCCCGGGTACCTGCCCAAGAACCGCTGCACCACCAGGTTAAGGACGTGAGCCACACAGGGCACATGGGTCAGTTGTCCCTGTCGGAGGGCGGAGAGGAGGTTGGTGCCATTGTCGCAAACCACCATTCCTGGCTTAAGCTGGCGTGGTGTCAACCACCTCTCGGCCTGCCCCTGCAGAGCAGACAGGACCTCTGCCCCAGTGTGGCTCCTGTCCCCCAAACACACCAGCGCAAGCACGGCATGGCATCTTTTTGCCTGCGTAATTGCGTAGCCCCTTAAACGCCTACGGAGCACCGCTGGTTCCGAGGACAAAGCACAGGAAGAGGCCATGGAGGAAGAAGAAGAGGAGGGGGTGGAGGAGAGAGGTGTGTCACAACCAGTAGTAGCATTTTGGAGGCGTGGAGGTGGAACAACCTCCAACACTACTGCACCTTGTCCTGCATCCTTCCCAGCTGCCAAAAGAGTGACCCAATGGGCCGTGAAAGAAAGGTAACATCCCTGTCCATGCCTGCTGGACCATGAGTCAGCGGTAATATGCACCTTACCGCTGACCGCCCTGTCCAGCGAGGCCAAGACATTGCCTTCCACATGCCTGTAGAGAGCCGGAATCGCCTTCCGTGAGAAAAAGTGGCGTTTGGGAACCTGCCACTGAGGAACCGCACATTGCACAAACTCACGGAAGGGGGCCGAGTCTACCAACTGAAAAGGCAGCAGTTGAAGCGCTAGCAATTTAGCCAAGCTAGCATTCAACCGCTGGGCATGTGGATGGCTGGGAGTGAACTTCTTTCGACGGTCCAGCAGCTGGGGCAGGGAAATTTGCCTGCTAGAATCGGACGTCGGTGTACTGCTAGCAGAGTGGCCGCAAGTACTTGGCTGTGACACACCTAATTCTACACCTTCATTCCTCTCAGTGTAGGTTTCAGAGAGGACTGAAGGTATAGTGGGGTTGGAGATCCCAGCTGATGCGGTGCAAGGAGAGGTCCGCTTTGTTCTTTGGTGTGGGTCTTTAAGGTAGGCTTGCCAACGAGCTGCATCGCAGGTCAACATATGTCTGATCAAGCATGTGGTGCCCAAGCGGCTGATGTTTTGGCCACGCGATATACGCTTGAGACATATGTTGCAAACAGCAGCTGTGCGATCTGATGCACTCGCCTCAAAAAAGGCCCACACCAAAGAACTTTTTGAATGACGGGCAGAGGCAGCGCCCTGCACAGGCGGAGCTCTGCGGTGTGATTCCGTCGGTGTGCTGCCCATACGCTGGCCACCCAAGGGCATCCTGCCTCGTTGGAGATGTGCCTCCTCCTCATCCTCCTCCTCCTCCTCTCTCCTATTAGGCACCCACGTGGAGTCAGTGACCTCATCATCCCCTCCCTCCTCATCACTGGAGCCAATCTGGCAGTATGCTGCAGCTGCTGGAGCATGACTGCCAGATTGGTGTCCTTCTTGAGCATCCCCTCTCTCTGCGCTCACGCTACTGCCTTCCTCTATCTGGGTATCATCATCAGATCCTTCGAAACGCTGGGCATCCTCCTGGAGCATGTACCCAACACTGTGCTCAAACAGTTCGGGGGACTCCTCAGGAGGAGGACATGGTGGGTCTAGGGAAGGATTGACTAATGAAGATAATGATACCAGAGAAGAGGACGCTTTGGCAGCTGCTTTGCCAGTACCCTGAGCCTGGATGAGAGAGGATGAGGAGGATGAGGTGGGCTTGGTCATCCACTCTACCAAGTCTTCGGCATGATGTGGCTCAACATGTCCAGCTGTCGAAAAGAAGGACAAGCGTGTCCCATGGCCATGTGCTGATGACAATGCACCGCGTCCACGACCAGCACTGTTGCCCCCAGACACAGAGCCTGCTTGCCCTCTTTTTTTGCCTCCTGACTGTCTGCCTCTTCTTGTTTGCCTTCCAGACATTTTAATGGATGGCCTGCAGGGAGATGGGAAAAACAGCAATAAGGGCTACCTTCAGGTGTATACTGTGCAGGAGGCTTAGCAACAATGACACTGACACTGTCCCCTGCCTATCCTTCTCTGTCCCTAAACACAGGGATTTGCAATATGCTTCAGCAAGATTGGTTTAGCACAGAATAGCACACTGACAGTTTCTATCACTGTCCTTCTCTGTCCCTACAAACAAGATTTAGCACAGAATAGCACACTGATAGTTTCCACGAGTGTCCTTCTCTGTCCCTAAACTCAAGGATTTCAAATATGGTTCAGCAAGATTGGTTTAGAACAGAATAGCACACTGACACTTTCCCTCACTGTACCTCTCTGTCCCTAAACTCAAGGATTTCAAATATGGTTCAGCAAGATTGGTTTAGAACAGAATAGCACAATGACAGTTTCCCTCACTGTCCTTCTCTGTCCCTACAAACAAGATTTAGCACAGAATAGCACACTGATAGTTTCCACGAGTGTCCTTCTCTGTCCCTAAACTCAAGGATTTCAAAGATGGTTCAGCAAGATTGGTTTAGAACAGAATAGCACACTGACACTTTCCCTCACTGTACCTCTCTGTCCCTAAACTCAAGGATTTCAAATATGGTTCAGCAAGATTGGTTTAGAACAGAATAGCACACTGACAGTTTCCCTCAGTGTCCTTCTCTGTCCCTACAAACAAGATTTAGCACAGAATAGCACACTGATAGTTTCCACGAGTGTCCTTCTCTGTCCCTAAACTCAAGGATTTCAAAGATGGTTCAGCAAGATTGGTTTAGAACAGAATAGCACACTGACACTTTCCCTCACTGTACCTCTCTGTCCCTAAACTCAAGGATTTCAAATATGGTTCAGCAAGATTGGTTTAGAACAGAATAGCACACTGACAGTTTCCCTCACTGTCCTTCTCTGTCCCTACAAACAAGATTTAGCACAGAATAGCACACTGATAGTTTCCACGAGTGTCCTTCTCTGTCCCTAAACTCAAGGATTTCAAAGATGGTTCAGCAAGATTGGTTTAGAACAGAATAGCACACTGACACTTTCCCTCACTGTACCTCTCTGTCCCTAAACTCAAGGATTTCAAATATGGTTCAGCAAGATTGGTTTAGAACAGAATAGCACAATGACAGTTTCCCTCACTGTCCTTCTCTGTCCCTACAAACAAGATTTAGCACAGAATAGCACACTGATAGTTTCCACGAGTGTCCTTCTCTGTCCCTAAACTCAAGGATTTCAAAGATGGTTCAGCAAGATTGGTTTAGAACAGAATAGCACACTGACACTTTCCCTCACTGTACCTCTCTGTCCCTAAACTCAAGGATTTCAAATATGGTTCAGCAAGATTGGTTTAGAACAGAATAGCACACTGACAGTTTCCCTCACTGTCCTTCTCTGTCCCTACAAACAAGATTTAGCACAGAATAGCACACTGATAGTTTCCACGAGTGTCCTTCTCTGTCCCTAAACTCAAGGATTTCAAAGATGGTTCAGCAAGATTGGTTTAGAACAGAATAGCACACTGACACTTTCCCTCACTGTACCTCTCTGTCCCTAAACTCAAGGATTTCAAATATGGTTCAGCAAGATTGGTTTATAACAGAATAGCACACTGACAGTTTCCCTCACTGTCCTTCTCTGTCCCTACAAACAAGATTTAGCACAGAATAGCACACTGATAGTTTCCACGAGTGTCCTTCTCTGTCCCTAAACTCAAGGATTTCAAAGATGGTTCAGCAAGATTGGTTTAGAACAGAATAGCACACTGACACTTTCCCTCACTGTACCTCTCTGTCCCTAAACTCAAGGATTTCAAATATGGTTCAGCAAGATTGGTTTAGAACAGAAAAGCACACTGACAGTTTCCCTCACTGTCCTTCTCTGTCCCTACAAACAAGATTTAGCACAGAATAGCACACTGATAGTTTCCACGAGTGTCCTTCTCTGTCCCTAAACTCAAGGATTTCAAAGATGGTTCAGCAAGATTGGTTTAGAACAGAATAGCACACTGACACTTTCCCTCACTGTACCTCTCTGTCCCTAAACTCAAGGATTTCAAATATGGTTCAGCAAGATTGGTTTAGAACAGAATAGCACACTGACAGTTTCCCTCACTGTCCTTCTCTGTCCCTACAAACAAGATTTAGCACAGAATAGCACACTGATAGTTTCCACGAGTGTCCTTCTCTGTCCCTAAACTCAAAGATTTCAAAGATGGTTCAGCAAGATTGGTTTAGAACAGAATAGCACACTGACACTTTCCCTCACTGTACCTCTCTGTCCCTACAAACAAGGTTTAGCACAGAATAACACACTGACACTCTCCCTACCTATCCTTATTTGTCCCTAAACACAAGGAATCCAGGATTAGTAAAGGAAAAAAAATGACACTGTCCCTGCCTATGCTTCTCTTTCCCTGCTCCGGAACACACTACACAAGGCCGCCGCGCTGGCGGCCTTATATAGTGTGGGGCGTGTACTAAACCCCCTCAGCAATAATTGGCCACAGGCATCCTGCCTGTGGCCAATCATTGCTCTCCTCGCTGCCGGCGCTGTGATTGGCCAAGCATGCGGGGTCACAGTGCATGCTTGGCCAATCACAGCGCCTGGATGACACTGCGATGGCGTAGTGCATTGTGGGCCGTTCGCGTCACTCGAATTTGGCGCGAACGGCCCAAATCGTTCGTTCTTCGTCGAACGATCGAACAGCCGATGTTCGAGTCGAACGTATGTTCGACTCGAACACAAAGCTCATCCCTACTGACCACAGACACGTGGTCTAGCAAACACGGACAGGGAAGGTATATTACTTTTACTGCCCACTGGGTGAACCTTCTGACGGCCGTCAAGCATGTAACCCGTGGCACCCGTGTAGATTTGGTTTTACCGCCACGGATTGCATGCAGGCCTGCCTCTTCTTCTCCTCCTCCTCCTACTCCATCCTCCCTCTCCTCCTCGGCTGACTCCTCCTCTTCCGCTGATACCGTCTCTTCCGCTGCGCCGCCCAAGATCCCCAGAACCTATTCGACATGCCAGGTGAGACGTTGCCATGCTGTGCTGCGTCTGTTGTGCCTGGAAGCCAAGAGCCACACTGGCCCTGCACTCCTTTCAGCTTTGCGTTCACAGGCAGATCAGTGGCTAACACAGCTCAATTTGACAGTTGGTAAAGTGGTGTGCGACAACGGTGCCAATCTGCTGAGCGCGTTGAAACAGGGCAAAATTACACACGTGCCATGCATGGCACACGTCTTGAACTTGGTCGTGCAGCGATTCGTTGTCAAATACCCTGGGGTCCAGGACGTCTTGCGGCAGGCAAGGAAAATCTCGGCCCATTTCAGAAGATCTTACACGGCCATGGCTCGCCTGGCTGACATTCAGCGGCGACACAATCTGCCGGTCAGACGTCTTATTTGTGACTGCCCGACGCGATGGAACTCAACCTTGTATATGCTTGATAGGCTGGTCCAGCAGAAACGTGCAGTTAACGACTACCTGTACGAACTCTGCGCCAGAACAGGTTCTGGGGATCTTGGTTTTTTTCACCGCGTCAGTGGCTGCTCATGCGCGACGCATGCAGACTTTTGCAGCCATTTGATGAGATCACCAAACTGGTCAGTCGCAGCCATGGTGCCATCAGTGACATCGTACCTTATGCCTTCTTTATGGAGCGTGCATTGCGTCGTGTCATTGATCAAGCCGTCGAGGAGCAGGAGCAGGAAGATGAGGAAGTCGCAATGCTGGATGAATTCCCTGGGGGGGCTACTCTATCTGAGACAAGTCAACAACAGGAGTCTGAAGAGGAGTCAGAGGAGGATATTGCCGGGGCGGATGAGGAGGAGCAAGAAGAGCATGCTTTAAACCTTTCTGGGATCCCTGCTGTTGTTGTTCGTGGATGGGGGGAGGAGATCGAGGACGACATTATCCTGGATGATGACGAGCAGGAGCCAGGCCACCACACTGCTTCCAGTTTAGTGCAAATGGGGGCCTTCATGCTCCAGTGTTTTAAGAGGGACCCCCGTATAAAAAGCATATAGGGCAAGGACCATTACTGGGTGGCAACGTACTTGGACCCCCGGTACAAACAAAAAATGGCAGAAATGTTACCACTATCACAGAGGGCTGTCAGAATGGAGCACTTCCAGGCCTTGCTTCGAGAAATGCTGCATTCTGCTTTTGCGTGCGCTGGCAGAGGAATTTCCACTCCCAGAGGAACAGTTGTGGATACCAATCCAACAGTGCCTGCAAGAAGAGGGCGGTTTGAATATGTCTTGGTCACTTCTGATATGAGATCATTCTTTCAGCCAACCCATCGACAGGTCTCATCCGGATCCAGCATCAGGGAACGCCTAGACCGACAGGTGTCCAACTTCATCGGATTAACGGCCGATGTGGACGCTCTGAGAAGTGATGAACCCCTGGACTACTGGTTGGGCAGGCTTGACCTCTGGCCAGAGCTTGCACAATTTGCAATGGAACTGTTGGCTTGCCCCTCGTCCAGTGTCCTGTCCGAAAGGACGTTCAGCGCAGCAGGGGGGATCGTGACCGATAAGCGCACTCGCTTAGCTCACGACAGTGTTGACTACCTCACATTTATAAAAATGAATGAGGCATGGATCTCTGAGGAATTCAACACATGTGACCAGTAGACCATGTTTCATTCAAATTCCTCATGACAGGCCACAAATATCCACCACCACCTATAACAATTATTCATGGTCCTTGTCTTCTTGGGTAAATACAGCGGCATAAAAGGCCTTTTATGTCCGTTGAATGCCTAATTTTTGGGGCCTGTAGTGCCCGAAACGTATTTATCCTGTGAATGCCTAATGTACCTCCAGCCACATAATTTAAAGTTCTTTGCTGTCAGATGAATGCCTGTTGGCTAATTTTTGGGGCCTGTACTGGCCGACACTTACTTCTTTATCCAGGCTGTGAATGCCTAATTTTTCAGACTGGAATTGAAAATCAATTCCGCTAAATTGTGGAACGGATGCGGACCCATTTTACAGACGTGTGAATGGACCCTATATGTATTTGACATGTATTTTCCTGGCTGCTGTCAGTTCCGGCTGGTTTAGGCCGAGCTATTACAATAAAACCGAGCAATATTACAAAAAACAAAATAAAAGTTATAACTGTATAAACGATTTATACAACTTATATAAAAAAAAAACATTTATGGCAACTTTTCCAATAGCAGGATCATCTCATGCACCCCCTTCATAGCCTGGCCTTGCGTCTTTTCCATGGCCTTCATGCGCTCCTGAATTGACAAAAAATTTCAGATAAAAAAAGAATGCTTGTCGTTGTCGATCTCAAATCTCAATACTTCTGTTATGTCATTGTCCATGTTGTGGGACTATGTGTGCACAGCTAGTAATTATTTTGTGGCTGCAAATATGACCTGGAGGTTTTTAATGTTCGCCTCCCATTAAAATGAATGGGGCCCACCGCGAACCGCGGTTCGCAAACATTTACCCGCGATCGCGCGATCGCGTTCGCGAACCGACCCGGGAGATGTTCGTCCATCCCTAGCAGTGACCATTTATTTACTGATCACTGCAATCAGTGACATTTGTGACTGTAAAAGTGTCACTACATTTAGTTTTAGGTCCAGTGTAGCCCCCTAACCCCCCCTAATAAAGGTTTAACCCCCTGATCACCCCCAGATAACCCTTTCACCCCCTAGCACCGCCGTCGCTAAGCGATCATTTTTCTGATCGCTGTCTTAGCATCGGTGATGCAGATCGGTAGCCAGTAATTTTTTTTAGGTTCGCCGCAGGTTTTTATAGCGTCGGGTACCCCCATAAAATATCTAATAAAGGTTTAACCCCCTTGATCGCCCCCCAGATAACCCTTTCACCCCCTATCACCACTGTCGCTAAGCGATCATTTTTCTGATCGCTGTCTTAGCGTCGGTGATGCAGATCGGTAGCCAGTAATTTTTTTTAGGTTCGCCGCAGGTTTTTATAGCGTCAGGTACCCCCATAAATGATCTAATAAAGGTTTAACCCCCTTGATCGCCCCCCAGATAACCCTTTCACCCCCTATCACCACTGTCACTAAGCGATCATTTTTCTGATAGCTGTCTTAGCGTCGGTGATGCAGATCGGTAGGCAGTAATTTTTTTTAGGTTCGCCGCAGGTTTTTATAGCGCCAGGTACCCCCATAAATTATCGAATAAAGGATTAACCCCTTGATCGCCCCCCAGGTAACCCTTTCACCCCCTATCACCACTGTCGCTAAGCGATCATTTTTCTGATCGCTGTCTTAGTGTCGGTGATGCAGATCAGTAGCCAGTAATTTTTTTTAGGTTCGCCGCAGGTTTTTGTAGCGTCAGGTACCCCCATAAATTATCTAATAAAGGTTTAACCCCCTTGATCGCCCCCCAGGTAACCCTTTCACCCCCTATCACCACTGTCGCTAAGCGATAATTTTTCTGATCGCTGCCTTAGCGTCGGTGATGCAGATCTGTAGCCAGTAATTTTTTTTAGGATCGCCGCAGGTTTTTATAGCGTCAGGTACCCCCATATATTATCTAATAAAGGTTTTGACCCCCTAATTGCCCCTATTTAACCCTTTTACCAGTGATCACCATAAAAGTGTTACGGGTGACGCTGGTTAGTTAGTTTGCTTTTTATAGTGTCAGGGCACCCGCCGTATATATAACCCAATAAAGGTTTAACCCCCTGATCGCCCGGCGGGTGATATCAATTAGGTTTTAGCGTCAGAGAGGGTCTGCGTCACACCCCAGGCAGCGTCAGGTTAGTGCCAGTAACACTAACACCCACACGTGAAGCATACACCCCCCTTAGTGGTATAGTATCTGATCAGATCAATATCTGATCTGTTCAGATCTATACTAGCGTCCCCAGCAGTTTAGGGTTCCCAAAAACGCAGTGTTAGCGGGATCAGCCCAGATACCTGCTAGCACCTGCGTTTTGCCCCTCAGTCCAGCCCAGGCCACCCAAGTGCAGTATCGATCGATCACTGTCACTTACAAAACACAACACACATAACTGCAGCGTTCGCAGAGACAGGCCTGATCCCTGCGACTCCAGTGCTGTAGGAGGTGATTTCACCACCACAGTTAAAAAAAAAAGCATATATGCCGAAGCATTGGGGCAGCAGGGGCGGAGGAGCGGAGGAGCGATTTTGCTCCCAATGCCGCGTACATACAGTCGAAATTCCGACGGAGGCTTGCCCGTGGAAAAGTCCGACCATGTGTGTGCGGCATAACTTTTTTGCGGGAGGATGCCCCCATGCTTCGGCATATATAAATGGTGCATGTATGCCCATCATTAGAAGTGGGTGGATGAAGGGCGGTATTCTAATGGTGGGCATACCCACCGATCAATCTCTTTTTTCGTTCAGCCAACTGGCTGCATGAAAAAAAAAGATTACAATACATGTCCAACAAGGACCAGCAACGTACTGGTATGTTGCTGGACTTTGAATGTTTATACCAGAATGATGCCTGCGGGTTTAGGTATCATCTTGGTATCATTCTTTTCAGCCTGCGGCCGGCTTTCATGTAAAAGCAATCCTAGTGGCTAATTAGCCCCTGGACTGCTTTTACAAGCAGTGGGAGGGAATGTCCCCCCCCCCCCCGGATATAAAAAGCGCCATTGGGAAATTGGGAAAGCATTTTATCACACCGATCTTGGTGTGGTCAGATGCTTTGAGGGCAGAGGAAAGATCTAGGGTCTAGAAGACCCCAGTTTTTTCAAAAAAGAGTACCTGTCACTACCTATTGCTATCATAGGGGATATTTACATTCCCTGAGATAACAATAAAAATGATTAAAAAAAAAATATGGAAGGAACAATTTAAAAAAGCAAAATTAATAAAAAAAAAAAAAAAAAAAAGCACCCCTGTCCTGCCCTGCTCTTGCCCAATGGCGAACGCAAGCGTCGGTCTGGCGTCATATGTAAACAGCAATTGCACCATGCATGTGAGGTATCACCACGAAGGTCAGATCGAGGGCAGTAATTTTAGCAGTAGACCTCCTCTGTAAATCTAACGGGGTAACCTGTAAAGGCTTTTAAAAGCTTTTAAAAATGTATGTAGTTTGTCGCCAATGCGCGTTTGTACGAAATTTTAAAGCATGTCGTGTTTGGTATCTATGTACTCGGCCTAAGATCATCTTTTTTATTTCATCAAACATTTGGGCAATATAGTGTGTTTTAGTGCATTAAAATTTAAAAAAGTGTATTTTTCCCCCAAAAAATGCGTTTGAAAAATCGCTGCGCAAATACTGTGTAGAAGAAAAAAAATGCAACACCCACCATTTTAATCTGTAGGGCCTTTTCTTTAAAAATATATATAATGTTTGGGGGTTCAACATAATTTTCTTGCAAAAAAAATATGTTTTCATGTAAACAAAAAGTGTCAAAAAGGGCTTTGTCTTCAAGTGGTTAGAAGAGTGGATGTAAGCTTCCTAATGTTGTGTATAAAATGCCAGAACAGTTCAAAACCCCCCCAAATGACCCCATTTTGGAAAGTAGACACCCCAAGCTATATACTGAGAGGCATGTCGAGTCCATGGAATATTTTATATGTTGACACAAGTTGCAGAAAAAAGACAATTTTTTTTTGCACAAAGTTGTCACTAAATGATATATTGCTCAAACATGCCATGGGCATATGTGGAATTACACCCCAAAATACATTCTGCTGCTTCTCTTGAGTACGGGGTGTGACAGCAGGAAGGTAAAGTCACCTGGTTGCATCCAGGGGGGTAGATATATTTCGCCCAGATTCAGGCTTTACGCCGACTTATACAACTAGGTGGAGAGTTGTATAAGCCCAGCTGGGGCTAGTGGGCTCATGGATGACTCATACCTCTAGGGAGAGTGTGGGGCGTCGTGCAGACAGGGAGTTGATGAGACCAGCTGAAGCTTGTCAGCTCATTTAGGCCTCTATAAGAACTCCCAGCTTCATTAGATGTTAGCTCATGCCTGGAACCAGACCTGTGTGGACTGTCTAGGGAGAGTGAACCCCTGTGCGGTGAGACAAAGCCTGTGTGGCTATTTGCTTGGACATTTAAAACCAGGGACTTAGGGACTAGGACAGCACTAGGCTGATCCCAGTTGTTAGTTAGGAAACCTGTATGTTTAGTCAGAGGTCAAGTTGACCAGGATTTATTTTGTTTATGTTTCTTTTGCTTTGCTGTGTTTTGTCACTGTAAATAGAAAATAAACCGCACCTTTTTGATTTTGAAAACCACAACCTCCATTTGCTGGGCCTGTTTTTGTGTGGGGAGCCCATCCCGGGGGTCACACACACCCGCTGCCGAGCTAACCCCCTCACAGTTGGTGGAGAACCAGTGGCAGTTTTTTTTTAAGCCAGCATGGAGGAGATACTGAAACAGCTGGCTCTAGCAAATGCCAATCAACAGCAGACAAATGCAGGTTTGCAAAAGAGCCTTGCAGCTCATCAACAGAGCCTTGCAGCTCAACAACAGAACTTCGCAGCCCAGCAGCAAGCTCATCAACAGAGCCTTGCAGCCCAGCAGCAGACAAACGCAACTTTGCAACAGAGTCTGGAGGCTCAGCAACAAGCCCAGCAGCAATCTGAGGCCCGCTTCATAGACCTGTTGCAGAAGCAAGAGCAGAGACTACAACAACAGATGGAAGCAGTAATGCAGCAACGTCCGCAGACCAGTGAGGAAAGCCGTCCCACTAATACCGCGTCCTTTGGGGTGAGTCGTTTATTGACAAAAATGACTGGAGAGGATGATCCAGAGGTATTTTTGACCACATTTGAAAGGACCGCTGAAAGAGAAAAGTGGCCTGAGGAGCAGTGGTCTGGACTGGTGGCTCCTCTGTTAACTGGTGAATCGCAGAAAGCTTACTATGACCTAGAGCCTAACCAAGCAAAAGACTATGTGATGCTAAAAGCTGAAATATTGGCAAGGCTGGGTGTCACCCTGGCTGTCCGGGCTCAGCGTGTGCATAACTGGACTTTCCCGCTTGGAAAACCCCCCAGGTCTCAAATGTATGATCTCATTCACCTGAGCAGAAAGTGGCTACAGCCAGAGACTTTGTCCGCACCAAAGATTGTGGAACGTGTTGTAATGGATCGGTTTTTGAGAGCTCTTCCTACTGCCATCCAAAAGTGGGTAAGCCATGGAGACCCAGAGACGGCCGATGGTCTTGTGGATCGTGTGGAGAAATACTTGGCTACAGAGAACCTGACGGCCTCTTCCAGAGACACTCGGACTTTCCACCCTAAGACCAGACCATCCCCAGGGGCGGATAAGAGGATTCCAAGGGGTGAGGGTGGAGAGAGTGAGAGGGTGGGAGCTCTACCCCAAGTTTGGCGAGAACAGCCTGGGAAATCAGCGGCTCAAGAGGCGGCAAGAAGGATTGTTTGCTAACGCTGCCGGCAAGCGGGACATATTGCAGCCAATTGCCCGGTTGTGGAGGAACCCATGCAGTGTGACTTTCTGACGGGCAGATGTCAGTCGCTGTGTGCGACAGTCGCATGCACTGTCATTCGAGGAACTGAGAAACATTTATGCAAAATGTGTGTTAATGGTAGAAATGTTGTGGTATTGCTGGATTCAGGTAGCCTTGTGACCCTGATAAAGGCTGAGTTAGTTAAAACAGAGGTCTCTGGGAATAGCAAGGTAGCTGTTATTTGTGTGCATGGGGACACCCGAGAGTATCCAGTGACTACAGTGTGTTTCGAGACCCCCAAAGGTACCCTCTTTCATCCAGTGGGCTTAGTATCTCAGTTACCGCATGACGCCATTGTGGGAAGGGATTTTCCGAAGTTCTGGGAACTGTGGGATGATCCTGAGCCCCCCACTGGTGCCCCTATGTACCAGGAATGTGATAGCCAGAACTCCCCTGAGAGTGGTGAGGACTCTCCGGAATTTCCCTTATCAGTATTGGCAGGGGAGACTCAAGAAACTGGAGAGGAGCCCACCTCCTCAGACGAAAACCTACCGTCTGTGGAGTTTTCTGATCTTGAGGTTCACAGGGAAAACTTTGCCACAGAACAGTTGAAAGACCCCGCCCTAATAAAGGCACGGGAAAACGTAGTGAAAATAGATGGCGAGTTAGTGAACCCAGATAATACCTGCACTTACCCATACTTCAGCGTAGAGAAGGACCTACTGTATCGGGTGGCAAAAAGGGCAGAAGAAACCGTTGAGCAGCTTGTGGTGCCCAAACCTTACAGGAAGTTGGTGTTGGAGTTGGCCCATGGGCACATTCTTGGAGGTCATCTGGGGACAGAGAAAACCCGAGAGAGGGTATTACAGAGATTCTATTGGCCGGGGGTGATGAAGGACATAGAAAATTATTGTTCCTCCTGCCCTGTGTGTCAGAGGTCGGCCCCGATGCCACATTTCCGTAGCCCGCTGGTCCCTCTACCCATCATTGAGGTCCCGTTTGAGAGGATCGCCATGGATTTGGTAGGTCCTATAATCAAGTCCGCTAGGGGGCACCAGTACATATTAGTTATAATGGACTATGCCACCCGTTATCCAGAAGCGATCCCTCTCCGAAATACCTCGGCCAAAACCATAGCCAAAGAGCTATCTCTTGTGTTTAGCCGGGTGGGTATTTGTAAAGAACTGCTTACGGACCAAGGTACACCCTTTATGTCCCGGGTTATGAAGGAGCTGTGTAAATTGTTCAAAGTGACGCAATTACGTACATCTGTGTATCACCACCAAACCGATGGGCTGGTTGAAAGATTCAACAAAACCCTAAAACAAATGTTGAAGAAAGTGGTGGATAGAGATGGAAAGGATTGGGACTGTCTACTTCCTTATCTGATGTTTGCTATTAGGGAGGTGCCCCAATCCTCTACGGGATTCTCCCCCTTTGAGTTACTGGATGGGAGACACCCAAGAGGGCTGTTGGATATTGCCAAGGAAACTTCGGAAAGTGAGAGTTCTCCCCACAGGAGTGTGATTGAGCATGTCGCTCTGATGCAAGACCGAATTGCACAGGTAATGCCCATCGTGAAGGAACATTTGGCCCAAGCGCAGTTAGCACAGCAGAGAGTGTACAACCGTGGAGCCAAGACCCGTACCTTTTCCCCGGGGGATAGGATACTGGTACTTGTCCCTACGGTTGAAAGTAAATTCCTTGCCAAATGGCAAGGCCCCTATGAGATAATGGAAAAAGTGAGCGAAGTGAATTACAAGGTCAGACAACCAGGAAGGCGAAAGCCCGAACAGATCTATCACGTTAATCTGTTGAAAGCCTGGAGGGATAGAGAGTCCCTAGTCGCAGACACTTGGTCCCCAGCTCAAACTGGTTGCGTGATTCCTGAGGTTGGAATAGCAGCCACCTTGTCACAACCCCAACAACAGGAGGTTAAGGAGTTTGTGCTTCGCAACAAGGAGGTATTCTCTGAGCTGCCGGGACAAACATCTGGGGTAGAGCATGACATCATTACCCCGCCCGGTGAAAGGGTGAAGTTAAAACCCTATCGGATCCCAGAGGCCCGACGGGAGGCAATACGGGAGGAAGTACAGAAAATGCTGAACTTAGGGGTGATAGAGGAGTCCCAAAGTGATTGGTCTAGTCCCATTGTGTTGGTGCCTAAACCGGATGGGAGCTGGCGATTTTGTAACGATTTTCGTCAGTTGAACAAAGTTACAAAATTTGACACCTACCCCATGCCACGTATAGATGAGTTGATCGACCGGCTGGGAACAGCCCGATACATGACGACTCTTGACCTCACAAAAGGGTATTGGCAAATCCCCCTGGCCAAGTCGGCCAAAGAGAAAACCGCATTTGTAACCCCAGACGGGGCGTTCCAATATAAAAGAATGCCGTTCGGGTTACAGAATGCGCCGGCCACATTCCAGCGGAAAATGGACCAGATGCTGAGGCCCCATCGGAAGTATGCTGCGGCTTACCTGGATGACGTAATTGTCCATAGCACAGATTGGGCCTCACATCTGCCAAAAGTGCAAGCAGTCCTGGACTCTGTTCGGGAAGCAGGGTTTACGGCTAACCCCAAGAAGTGTACCATTGGGCAGGAAGAGGCCAAATATCTTGGGTACACCATTGGGAGGGGAGTAATAAAACCCCAACTCAACAAAGTCGAGGCCATCCAGAGTTGGCCACGTCCCAACAGCAAGAAGCAGGTACGAGCCTTTCTGGGAATCGCTGGGTATTATCGGCGATTCATTCCCCACTTTGCTTCTAAGGCTGTGCCCCTAACCAACCTGACGAAGGGGAAAGGGTCGGTCATGATTAAATGGACCCCCGAGGCTGAGGCAGCATTCCAATTCTTGAAACAAGCCTTATGTAGCCAGCCAGTGTTGTACTCACCCGACTTCTCTAAAGACTTTGTCGTACAAAGTGATGCGTCAGATGTGGGGTTAGGAGCAGTATTGTCCCAGGTCTGGAACGGGGAAGAGCACCCAGTCATTTACCTCAGCAGGAAGTTGAAGTCCCATGAGGTAAATTACGCCACCGTTGAAAAGGAGTGTTTAGCGGTGAAGTGGGCTCTAGATTCCCTTCGTTACTACCTGCTAGGTAGGCACTTTGACTTGGTTACGGATCACGCTCCGTTAAAGTGGATGGCTCAAAACAAGGAAACAAATAGAAGAGTGAATAGGTGGTTCCTGGCCCTCCAGGAATTCAACTTCACAGTAAAGCATCGCTAGGCGTTCAAATGGGGAATGTGGATGCTTTGTCTCGAGTACATGAATGCCTGATTGCTGGTGTTCCAACCCCGAGGTTAAAACAAGAGGGGGGGGTATGTGACAGCAGGAAGGTAAAGTCACCTGGTTGCATCCAGGGGGGTAGATATATTTCGCCCAGATTCAGGCTTTACGCCGGCTTATACAACTAGGTGGAGAGTTGTATAAGCCCAGCTGGGGCTAGTGGGCTCATGGATGACTCATACCTCTAGGGAGAGTGTGGGGCGTCGTGCAGACAGGGAGTTGATGAGACCAGCTGAAGCTTGTCAGCTCATTTAGGCCTCTATAAGAACTCCCAGCTTCATTAGATGTTAGCTCATGCCTGGAACCAGACCTGTGTGGACTGTCTAGGGAGAGTGAACCCCTGTGCGGTGAGACAAAGCCTGTGTGGCTATTTGCTTGGACATTTAAAACCAGGGACTTAGGGACTAGGACAGCACTAGGCTGATCCCAGTTGTTAGTTAGGAAACCTGTATGTTTAGTCAGAGGTCAAGTTGACCAGGATTTATTTTGTTTATGTTTCTTTTGCTTTGCTGTGTTTTGTCACTGTAAATAGAAAATAAACCGCACCTTTTTGATTTTGAAAACCACAACCTCCGTTTGCTGGGCCTGTTTTTGTGTGGGGAGCCCATCCCGGGGGTCACACACACCCGCTGCCGAGCTAACCCCCTCACAGGGGATACCACATGTGTGAGACTTTTTGGGAGCCTAGCCGCGTACGGGACCCCAAAAACCAAGCACCGCCTTCAGGCTTTCTAAGGGTGTAAATTTTTGATTTCACTTCTCACTGCCAATCACAGTTTCGGAGGCCATGGAATGCCCAGAGGGCACAAAACTGTGATAGGTAGTGAGGAGTGAAATCAAAAATTTGCGCCCTTAGAAATCCTGAAGGCGGTGCTTGGTTTCCGGGGGCCCGTACACGGCTAGGCTCCCAAAAAGTCCCACACATGTGGTATCCCCGTACTCAGGAGAAGCAGCAAAATGTATTTTGGGGTGCAATTCCACATATGCCCATGGCATGTTTGAACAATATATCATTTAGTGACAACTTTGTGCAAACAAAAAAAAAAAAAATTATTTTTTCCGCAACTTGTGTCAACATATAAAATATTCCATGGACTCGACATGCCTCTCAGTATATAGCTTGGGGTGTCTACTTTCCAAAATGGGGTCATTTGGGGGGGGGGGTTGAACTGTTCTGGCATTTTATACACAACATTAGGAAGCTTACATCCACTCTTCTAACCACATGAAGACAAAGCCCTTTTTGACACTTTTTGTTTACATGAAAACATTTTTTTTTTTGCAAGAAAATTATGTTGAACCCCCAAACTGGCATGTGTGAGCAATATATCATTTAGTGACAACTTTTTGTAATTTTTTTTTTTTTTTAGTCATTATTCAATCACTTGAGACAAAAAAAAAAAATATTCAATGGGCTCAACATGCCTCTCAGCAATTTCCTTGGGATGTCTACTTTCTAAAATGGGGTCATTTGGGGGGGGTTTTGTACTTCCCTGCCATTTTAGCACCTCAAGAAATGAGATAGGCAGTCATAAACTAAAAGCTGTGTAAATTCCAGAAAATGTACCCTAGTTTGTAGACGCTATAACTTTTGCGCAAACCAATAAATATACGCTTATTGACATTTTTTTTACTAAAGACATGTGGCTGAATACATTTTGGCCTAAATGTATGACTAAAATTGAGTTTATTCGATTTTTCTTATAACAAAAAGTAGAAAATATCATTTTTTTTCAAAATTTTCGGTCTATTTCCGTTTATATCGCAAAAAATACAAATCGCAGAGGCAATCAAATACCATTAAAAGAAAGCTCTATTTGTGGGAAGAAAAGGACGCAAATTTCGTTTGGGTACAACATTGCATGTCCGCACAATTTACAGTTAAAGCAGCGCAGTGCAAAATTCTGAAATCACCTCTGGTCCTTTAGCTACAAAATGGTCCGGGGCTTAAGTGGTTAAAGTCCCAGGGTTTGTTACCCTTTGTTGTCCTTTCCTTCCTCAAAATTGTGGTCGAGCTGTTGGGGACAAATCACCAAGCACAACCAACACCCCTTGCAAAATAGATTCAACTCCAGTTCCCCGCTAGGGATGAGCTTGGTGTTCGAGTCGAACATACGTTCGACTCGAACATCGGCTGTTCGATCGTTCGACGAAGATCGAACGATTTGGGCCGTTCGCGCCACATTTGAGTGACGCGAACGGCCCACAATACACTGCGCCATCGCAGTACAATCCTGGCGCTGTGATTGGCCAAGCATGCACTGTGACCCCTCATGCTTGGCCAATCACAGCGCCGGCAGCGAGGAGAGCAATGATTGGCCACAGGCAGGATGCCTGTGGCCAATTATTGCTGAGGGGGTTTAGTACACGCCCCACACTATAAAAGGCCGCCAGCGCGGAGGCCTCGTGTAGTGTGTTCCGGCGCAGGGAAAGAGAAGGATAGGCAGGGACAGTGCCATATTTTTTCTTTGCTAAACCTTGTGTGTAGGGACAGAGAAGGATAGGTAGGGAGAGTGTCAGTGTCATATTCTTTGCTAAACCTTGTTTGTAGGGACAGAGAAGGATAGGCAGGGAGAGTGTCAGTTTCATATTCTTTGCTAAACCTTGTGTGCTGAACCATATTGCTAAACCTTGTGTGTAGGGACAGACAAGGATAGGTAGGGAGAGTGTCAGTGTCATATTCTTTGCTAAACCTTGTTTGTAGGGACAGAGAAGGATAGGCAGGGAGAGTGTCAGTGTCATATTCTTTGCTAAACCTTGTGTGCTGAACCATATTGCTAAACCTTGTGTGTAGGGACAGACAAGGATAGGCAGGGAGAGTGTCAGTGTCATATTCTTTGCTAAACCTTGTGTGCTGAACCATATTGCTAAACCTTGTGTGTAGGGACAGACAAGGATAGGTAGGGAGAGTGTCAGTGTCATATTCTTTGCTAAACCTTGTTTGTAGGGACAGAGAAGGATAGGCAGGGAGAGTGTCAGTGTCATATTCTTTGCTAAACCTTGTGTGCTGAACCATATTGCTAAACCTTGTGTGTAGGGACAGACAAGGATAGGCAGGGAGAGTGTCAGTGTCATATTCTTTGCTAAACCTAGTGTGCTGAACCATATTGCTAAACCTTGTGTGTAGGGACAGACAAGGATAGGCAGTCGAGAGTGTCAGTGTCATATTCTTTGCTAAACCTAGTGTGCTGAACCAAATTGCTAAACCTTGTGTGTAGGGACAGACAAGGATAGGCAGTCGAGAGTGTCAGTGTCATAATCTTTGCTAAACCTAGTGTGCTGAACCTTATTGCTAAACCTTGTGTGTAGGGACAGACAAGGATAGGCAGTCGAGAGTGTCAGTGTCATAATCTTTGCTAAACCTAGTGCGCTGAACCATATTGCTAAACCTTGTGTGTAGGGACAGACAAGGATAGCTAGTCGAGAGTGTCAGTGTCATAATCTTTGCTAAACCTAGTGTGCTGAACCATATTGCTAAACCTTGTGTGTAGGGACAGACAAGGATAGGCAGTCGAGAGTGTCAGTGTCATAATCTTTTGCTAAACCTAGTGTGCTGAACCATATTGCTAAACCTTGTGTGTAGGGACAGACAAGGATAGGCAGTCGAGAGTGTCAGTGTCATAATCTTTGCTAAACCTAGTGTGCTGAACCATATTGCTAAACCTTGTGTGTAGGGACAGACAAGGATAGGCATTCGAGAGTGTCAGTGTCATAATCTTTGCTAAACCTAGTGTGCTGAACCATATTGCTAAACCTTGTGTGTAGGGACAGACAAGGATAGGCAGTCGAGAGTGTCAGTGTCATAATCTTTGCTAAACCTAGTGCGCTGAACCATATTGCTAAACCTTGTGTGTAGGGACAGACAAGGATAGGCAGTCGAGAGTGTCAGTGTCATATTCTTTGCTAAACCTAGTGTGCTGAACCATATTGCTAAACCTTGTGTGTAGGGACAGACAAGGATAGGCAGTCGACAGTGTCAGTGTCCTATTCTTTGCTAAACCTTGTGTGCAGGGAGAGAGAAGGATAGGCAGGGGACAGTGTCAGTGTCATTGTTGCTAAGCCTCCTGCACAGTATACACCTGAAGCTAGCCCTTATTGCTGTTTTTTCCTGGTGTGTTACACTGACAGGCATTTGCAGCACTTACAGCGGGCGGAATGTGCTTCCTGCAAAATAAATACCTGAAGCTACCCCTTATTGCTGGTTTTCCCATCTCCCTGCAGGCCATTAGAATGTCTGGAAGGCAAACAAGGAGAGGCAGACAGTCAGGAGCCAATAAAAGAGGGCAAGCAGGCTCTGTGTCTGGGGGCAACAGTGCTGGTCGTGGACGCGGTGCATTGTCATCAGCACATGGCCATGGGACACGCTTGTCCTTCTTTTCGGCAGCTGGACATGTTGAGCCACATCATGCCGAAGACTTGGTAGAGTGGATGACCAAGCCCTCCTCATCCTCCTCATCCTCTCTCACCCAGGCTCAGGGTACTGGCAAAGCAGCTGCCAAAGCGTCCTCTTCCCTGGTATCAATGTCATCATCAGTCACTCCTTCCCTAGACCCACCATGTCCTCCTCCTGAGGAGTCCCCCGAACTGTTTGAGCACAGTGTTGGGTACATGCTCCAGGAGGATGCCCAGCGTTTCGAAGGGTCTGATGATGATACCCAGCTAGAGGAAGGCAGTAGCGTGAGAGCAGAGAGAGGGGATGCTCAAGAAGGACACCAATCTGGCAGTCATGTTCCAGCAGCTGCAGCATACTGCCAGATTGGCTCCAGTGATGAGGAGGGAGGGGATGATGAGGTCACTTACTCCACGTGGGTGCCTAATAGGAGAGAGGAGGAGGAGGAGGATGAGGAGGAGGCACATCTCCAACGAGGCAGGATGCCCTTGGGTGGCCAGCGTAAGGGCAGCACACCGACGGAATCACACCGCAGAGCTCCGCCTGTGCAGGGCGCTGCCTCTGCCCGTTATTCAAAAAGTTCTTTGGTGTGGGCCTTTTTTGAGGCGAGTGCATCAGATCGCACAGCTGCTGTTTGCAACATATGTCTCAAGCGTATATCGCGTGGCCAAAACATCAGCCGCTTGGGCACCACATGCTTGACCAGACATATGTTGACCTGCCATGCAGCTCGTTGGCAAGCCTACCTTAAAGACCCACACCAAAGAACAAAGCGGACCTCTCCTTGCACCGCATCAGCTGGGATCTCCAACCCCACTATACCTTCAGTCCTCTCTGAAACCTGCACTGAGAGGAATGAAGGTGTAGAATTAGGTGTGTCACAGCCAAGTACTTGCGGCCACTCTGCTAGCAGTACACCGACGTCCGATTCTAGCAGGCAAATTTCCCTGCCCCAGCTGCTGGACCGTCGAAAGAAGTTCACTCCCAGCCATCCACATGCCCAGCGGTTGAATGCTAGCTTGGCTAAATTGCTAGCGCTTCAACTGCTGCCTTTTCAGTTGGTAGACTCGGCCCCCTTCCGTGAGTTTGTGCAATGTGCGGTTCCTCAGTGGCAGGTTCCCAAACGCCACTTTTTCTCACGGAAGGCGATTCTGGCTCTCTACCGGCATGTGGAAGGCAATGTCCTGGCCTTGCTGGACAGGGCGGTCAGCGGTAAGGTGCATATTACCGCTGACTCATGGTCCAGCAGGCATGGACAGGGACGTTACCTTTCTTTCACGGCCCATTGGGTCACTCTTTTGGCAGCTGGGAAGGATGCAGGACAAGGTGCAGTAGTGTTGGAGGTTGTTCCGCCGCCACGCCTCCAAAATGCTACTACTGGTTGTGACACACCTCTCTCCTCCACCCCCTCCTCTTCTTCTTCCTCCATGGCCTCTTCCTGTGCTTTGTCCTCTGAACCAGCGGTGCTCTGTAGGCGTTCAAGGGGCTACGCAAGTACGCAGGCAAAAAAATGCCATGCCGTGCCTGCGCTGGTGTGTTTGGGGGACAGGAGCCACACTGGGGCAGAGGTCCTGTCTGCTCTGCAGGGGCAGGCCGAGAGGTGGTTGACGCCACGCCAGCTTAAGCCAGGAATGGTGGTTTGCGACAATGGCACCAACCTCCTCTCCGCCCTCCGACAGGGACAACTGACCCATGTGCCCTGTGTGGCTCACGTCCTTAACCTGGTGGTGCAGCGGTTCTTGGGCAGGTACCCGGGCTTACAGGATGTCCTGAGGCAGGCCAGGAAAGTCTGTGTGCATTTCCGCAGATCTTATAATGCCAGTGCTCGCCTGGCTGAGCTGCAAAAGGAGTTGAACCTGCCCAAGAACCGCCTTATATGTGACATGCCCACCAGGTGGAACTCAACGTTGGCCATGCTGCAGCGGCTGCACACGCAGCAGAGGGCCATCAATGAGTACTTGTGTGACTACGGCACCAGGACAGGGTCAGGGGAGCTTGTTTTTTTTTTCACCACGCCAGTGGGGCATGATCAGGGATGCATGCACTGTCCTGGCACCATTTGAGGAGGCCACGAGGATGGTGAGCAGTGACAGTGCATGCATCAGTGACACTGTACCTCTTGTCCACCTGTTGGAACATACGCTGCGTGGAATAATGGACAGGGCACTTGAGGCAGAACAGAGGCAGGAAGAGGAAGACTTCCTTGCCTCTCAAGGCCCACTTTACCCAGACAGTGTTCCTTCTGTCCCACCCATCGCACAGGAAGAGGAGGAGGAGGAGGAGGATTGTGTCAGCATGGAGGTGGAGCCTGGCACTCAACATCATCAGCAGCAGTCTTTTAGGGATGATTTACAGTCCCAAGAAACCCGTGGACTTGTACGTGGCTGGAGGAGGTGGCTGCGGATCATGTCGTCCTTAGTGACCCAGAGGACTCCAGACTGAATGCCTCAGCTAACCTACGCTGCATGGCCTCCCTGATCCTGCAAAGTCTGCGGAAGGATCCTCGTATTCTTCGGATCAAGGAGAGGGACCATTACTGGCTGGCCACTCTCCTTGATCCACGGTACAAGGGTAAGGTTGCGGACCTTATCTTACCGTCGCAGAGGGAGCAGAGGATGAGACAACTCCGGGAGGCCTTGCAGAAAGGTCTGTGCAACGCGTTCCCAGAGACTGGGAGGTTACAAACTCCTGGTCCTGGACAACGAGTTGCTGAGGCTTCGGTCAGTCAAAGAAGGAGCGGTGGGGAAGGTGGCCGTCTGACCGATGCGTTCAGACAATTCTTTAGTCTGCAGCCCCAAAGTATGATCGGTTCCAGCAACCATCGCCAGCGTCTGATATACATGGTGCAGGAATACCTAGGGGCAAGGTCAGACTTGGACTTGGACTTACTGGGTCTTGAGGATGGATCACTGGCCAGAGCTTGCACAGTATGCAATTGAGCTACTGGCCTGTCCTGCATCCAGCGTTCTTTCAGAACGCACATTCAGTGCTGCTGGAGTATTTGCCACGGATCACAGGGTGCGCCTGTCCACCGACTCAGTTGATCGACTAACTTTCATAAAGATGAACCAGTCTTGGATCACCACCAGCTACCACACACCTGAAGCTGATATAACAGACTAATTTATTTTCAAATGTCACATCCCTTCAAGACTGATGCTGATGCTGAGTGACTGTGCTGTTATGTTGACTGGCTATCCTCCTCCTCCTCAATGATCCGATTGATTATGATAGCTTGGAAGAACATTTTTGTTTCTGGGTGCCGCCACCAGTGCCTAAGGCCCAATTTTTCAGCCCCTGTTTAACAGGGGCATGTAATTACAATTTTTTATGCAATGCTTTGCAGCAGGGCTCATTCCTGCACTCCAACTAGAGTATCTGGGAGAGGTTGCAGTGTCGTGGGACCAGCACCAGTGCCAAAGACCCAATTTTTCAGCCCCTGTTTAACAGGGGCATGTAATTAAAAAAAATTATGCAATGCTTTGCAGCAGGGCTCATTCCTGCACTCCAACTAGAGTATCTGGGAGAGGTTGCAGTGTCGTGGGACCAGCACCAGTGCCTAAGGCCCAATTTTTCAGCCCCTGTTTAACAGGGGCATGTAATTACAATTTTTTATGCAATGCTTTGCAGCAGGGCTCATTCCTGCACTCCAACTAGAGTATCTGGGAGAGGTTGCAGTGTCGTGGGACCAGCACCAGTGCCTAAGGCCCAATTTTTCAGCCCCTGTTTAACAGGGGCGTGTAATTACAATTTTTGATGCAATACTTTGCAACAGGGCTCATTGCTGTGCTCCAAGTACAGTATCTGTGAGGGGTTGCAGTGTTGTGGCACCAGTGCCTAAGGCCCAATTTTTCAGCCCCTGTTTAACAGGGGCGTGTAATTACAATTTTTGATGCAATACTTTGCAACAGGGCTCATTGCTGTGCTCCAAGTACAGTATCTGTGAGGGGTTGCAGTGTTGTGGCACCAGTGCCTAAGGCCCAATTTTTCAGCCCCTGTTTAACAGGGGCGTGTAATTACAATTATTGATCTAATAATTCAAAGCAGGGCCCATTCCTGTGCCCACCAAGAGTAACTGTGAGGCCTTACAGTGTTGTGTCAACACCACGACCACCACCAAAGGCCCAATTTTTCAGCCCCTGTTCAACAGGGGCATGCAATTACAATTCTTTATCTAATAATTCACAGCAGGGCCCATTTACGCGCCCACCAAGAGTAACTGTGAGGGCTTACAGTGTTGTGGCACCAGCACCACCATCAAAGGCCCAATTTTTCCTACCACTGTTCAACAATGCCATGTAATTACAATTCCTGATATAATAGTTGACAGCAGGGCATTCCAGCACCCACCAAGAGTAACTGTGAGTGCTTACAGTGTTGTGCCAACACCAACACCTAAGGGGCCAATTTCTGCAGAGTATATACGGCAGGTCCCTACTTTCAAACATCCAACTTACAAACGACTCCTACTTGCAAACGGAAGAAGACAACAGGAAGTGAGAGGAAATCTACCCCTAGGAAGGAAAATTATCTCCTGTAAGAATTAATATGGGAGAAAGGTATCTCCTCTCTACTGATGCTTTATCACCAATCCTTGTTTCAATAAAAACCCACTTTTCAAAAACATTTGTCATTGGGACGGAAAGTGAGGTGAAATGTTCTGAACAGGGGCACAGACAGCAAAACAAATGTTACAGGGGTGATAACCCTTCACCATGTTTTCCAAAAAGCTTAAAAATATATTTTTTGGCTGGAGCTACACTTAAACAATGTACCTGTTCAAAATTACAAACAGATTCTACATAAGAACAAACCTACAGTCCCTGTCTTGTATGCACCGCCTGTATACGGCTGTTCAGAGTATATAGGGACTTTTTTATTTTGTGTGCGGGGTTACCCTTAATATCCATACAAGACCCAAAGGGGCTGGTAATGGGCTGGGGTGGGGGGGGGGGGGTGATGGGGTAGCTATGCCATTTTTCTTAAAGATTTTCATCCATATTACCGGGACCAGACATTACATTAAAGCCGCAAGCAGTTTTAAATGGCTTTTTTTTTCCCTTTAGAAATGTCATTTTGTGCAGGGACAGTTCTAAACACGGGAAACACGTGGCACTTCACAGGCATACTTTAGACACCCCCCAGGTACGATGTTTAAAGGAATATTTGATTTTTTTTTCACTTTATGCATCATTAAAATGACTGCTCCCGAAAAACGGCCGTTTTTAACCACTTAAGCCCCGGACCATTTGGTAGCTAAAGGACCAGAGGTGAATTCAGAATTTTGCACTGCGCTGCTTTAACTGTAAACTGTGCTGACATGCAATGTTGTACCCAAACGAAATTTGCGTCCTTTTCTTCCCACAAATAGAGCTTTCTTTTAATGGTATTTGATTGCCTCTGCGATTGTAATTTTTTGCAATATAAACGGAAAAAGACCGAAAATTTAGAAAAAAAATGATATTTTCTACTTTTTGTTATAAGAAAAATCGAATAAACTCAATTTTAGTCATACATTTAGGCCAAAATGTATTCAGCCACATGTTTTTAGTAAAAAAAAATGTCAATAAGCGTATATTTATTGGTTTGCGCAAAAGTTATAGAGTTTACAAACTAGGGTACATTTTCTGAAATTTACACAGCTTTAAAATTATGACTGCCTATCTCATTTCTTGAGGTGCTAAAATGACAGGGCAGTACAAAACCCCCCCAAATGACCCCATTTTGGAAAGTAGACACCCCAAGGAAATTGCTGAGAGGCATGTTGAGCCCATTGAATTTTTTATTTTTTTTGTCTTAAGTGATTGAATAATGACTAAAAAAAAAAAATTACAAAAAGTTGTCACTAAATGATATATTGCTCACACATGCCATGGTTATATGTGGAATTGCATCCCAAAATACATTTTGCTGCTTCTCCTGAGTACGGGGATACCACATGTGTGGGACTTTTTGGGAGCCTAGCCGCGTACGGGACCCCGGAAACCAAGCACCGCCTTCAGGATTTCTAAGGGCGCAAATTTTTGATTTCACTCCTCACTACCTATCACAGTTTCGAAGGCCATAAAATGCCAAAATAGCACAAAACCCCCCCCAAATGACCCCATTTTGGAATATAGACACCCCAAGCTATTTGCTGAGAGGCATTGCGAGTATTTTACAGCTCTCATTTGTTTTTGAAAATGAAGAAAGAAAAAATATATATATATATATATATATATTTTTTTTTTTTTCAATTTTCAAAACTTTGTGACAAAAAGCGAGATCTGCAAAATACTCACAATACCTCTCAGCAAATAGCTTGGGGTGTCTTCTTTCCAAAATGGGGTCATTTGGGGGGGTTTTGTGCCATCTGGGCATTCCATGGCTTCCGAAACTGTGATAGGCAGTGAGAAGTGAAATCAAAAATTTACACCCTTAGAAAGCCTGAAGGCGGTGCTTGGTTTTTGGGGTCCCTTACGCGGCTAGGCTCCCAAAAAGTCTCACACATGTGGTATCCCCGTACTCACGAGAAGCAACAGAATGTATTTTGGGGTGTAATTCCACATATGCCCATGGCATGTTTGAGCAATATATCATTTAGTGACAACTTTGTGCAAAAAAAATTAAAACTTGTCGTTTTTCCGCAACTTGTGTCAACATATAAAATATTCCATGGACTCGACATGCCTCTCAGTATATAGCTTGGGGTGTCTACTTTCCAAAATGGGGTCATTTGGGGGGGTTTTGAACTGTTCTGGCATTTTATACACAACATTAGGAAGCTTGCATCCACTCTTCTAACCACTTGAAGACAAAGCCCTTTTTGACACTTTTTGTTTACATGAAAACATTTTTTTTTTTGCTAGAAAATTATGTTGAACCCCCACTCATTATATATCTTTTTAAAGCAAAGGCCCTACAGATTAAAATGGTGGGTGTTGCATTTTTTTTATATGCACAGTATTTGCGCAGCGATTTTTCAAACGCATTTTTTGGGTTAAAAAATACACTTTTTTTAATTTTAATGCACTAAAACACACTATATTGCCCAAATGTTTGATGAAATAAAAAAGATGATCTTAGGCCGAGTACATAGATACCAAACACGACATGCTTTAAAATTTCGCACAAACGCGCATTGGCGACAAACTACATACATTTTTAAAAGCCTTTAAAAGCCTTTACAGGTTACCCCAGTAGATTTACAGAGGAGGTCTACTGCTAAAATGACTGCCCTCGATCTGACCTTCGTGGTGATACCTCACATGCATGGTGCAATTGCTGTTTACATATGACACCAGACCGACGCTTGCGTTCGCCATTGGGCAAGAGCAGGGCAGGACAGGGGTGCTTTTTTTTTTTATTATTAATTTTGCTTTTTTATTTTATTTTAAAATTGTTCCTTCCAAG
Source organism: Rana muscosa (assembly GCA_029206835.1). Taxonomy (NCBI): domain Eukaryota; kingdom Metazoa; phylum Chordata; class Amphibia; order Anura; family Ranidae; genus Rana; species Rana muscosa. Next base: position 78,508,842 of record CM055127.1, read on the forward strand.
TATTTTTTTTTATCATTTTTATTGTTATCTCAGGGAATGTAAATATCCCCTATGATAGCAATAGGTAGTGACAGGTACTCTTTTTTTGAAAAAACTGGGGTCTTCTAGACCCTAGATTTTTCCTCTGCCCTCAAAGCATCTGACCACACCAAGATCGGTGTGATAAAATGCTTTCCCAATTTCCCAATGGCGCTTTTTATATCCGGGGGGGTCATTCCCTCCCACTGCTTGTAAAAGCAGTCCAGAGGCTAATTAGCCGCTAGGATTGCTTTTACATGAAAGCCGGCCACAGGCTGAAAAGAATGATACCAAGATGATACCTAAACCCGCAGGCATCATTCTGGTATAAACATTCAAAGTCCAGCAACATACCAGTACGTTGCTGGTCCTTGTTGGACATGTATTGTAATCTTTTTTTTTCATGCAGCCAGTTGGCTGAACGAAAAAAGAGATTGATCAGTGGGTATGCCCACCATTAGAATACCGCCCTTCATCCACCCACTTCCAATGATGGGCATACACGCACCATTTATATATGCCGAAGCATGGGGGCATCCTCCCGCAAAAAAGTTATGCCGCACACACATGGTCGGACTTTTCCACGGGCAAGCCTCCGTCGGAATTTCGACCGTATGTACGCGGCATTAGGAGCAAAATCGCTCCTCCGCTCCTGCTGCCCCAATGCTTCGGCATACAGTATATGCTTTTTTTATTTAACTGTGGTGGTGAAATCACCTCCTACAGCACTGGAGTCGCAGGGATCAGGCCTGTCTCTGCGAACGCTGCAGTTATGTGTGTTTTTGTTTTGTAAGTGACAGTGATCGATCGATACTGCACTTGGGTGGCCTGGGCTGGACGGAGGGAGCAAAACGCAGGTGTCAGCAGGTATCTGGGCTGATCCCGCTAACACTGCGTTTTTGGGAACCCTAAACTGCTGGGGACGCTAGCATAGATCTGATCAGATCACATATTGATCTGTTCAGATACTATACCACTAAGGGGGTGTATGCTTCACGCGTGGGTGTTAGCGTTACTGGCACTAACCTGACGCTGCCTGGGGTGTGACGCAGACCCTCTCTGACGCTAAAACCTAATTGATATCACCCGCCGGGCGATCAGGGGGTTAAACCTTTATTGGGTTATATACGGCGGGTGCCCTGACACTATAAAAAGCAAACTAACTAACCAGCGTCACCCGTAACACTTATATGGTGATCACTGGTGAAAGGGTTAACTAGGGGCAATCAGGGGGTTAAAACCTTTATTCGATAATTTATGGGGGTACCTGACGCTATAAAAACCTGCGGCGAACCTAAAAAAAATTACTGGCTACCGATCTGCATCACCGACACTAAGACAGCGTTTAGAAAAACGATCGCTAAGCGGCAGTGGTGATAGGGGGTGAAAGGGTTACCTGGGGGGCGATCAATGGGGTTAAACCTTTACTAGATAATATATTGGGGTACCTGACGCTATAAAAACCTGCGGCGAACCTAAAAAAAATTACTGGCTACCTATCTGCATCACCGACACTAAGACAGCGTTTAGAAAAACGATTGCTTAGCGACAGTGGTGATAGGGGGTGAAAGGGTTACCTGGGGGGCAATCAAGGGGGTTAAACCTTTATTAGATAATTTATTGGGGTACCTGACGCTATAAAAACCTGCGGCGAACATAAAAAAAATTACCAGCTACCGATCTGCATCACCGACACTAAGACAGCGTTTAGAAAAACGATCGCTTAGCGACAGTGGTGATAGGGGTGAAAGGGTTACCTGGGGGGCGATCAAGGGGGTTAAACCTTTATTAGATAATATATTGGGGTACCTGACGCTATAAAAACATGCGGCGAACCTAAAAAAAATTACTGGCTGCTAAGACAGCGATCAGAAAAATGATCGCTTAGCGACAGTGGTGATAGGGGGTGAAAGGGTTATCTGGGGGTGATCAGGGGGTTAAACCTTTATTAGGGGGGGTTAGGGGGCTACACTGGACCTAAAACTGAATGTACTGACACTTTTACAGTCACAAATGTCACTGATTGCAGTGATCAGTAAATAAATGGTCACTGCAATCAGTGACACTGTGACTGGGGGCTAGGGGGGTGATCTGGGGGGTGATCTGGGGGTGTCTGGGGGGCCTGGGGGGCGATTTATGTCCCTATGTGTCCTGGTGTCAGTGTAGTGTTGTGTGCACTGACCTGATGTCTTCTCTTGTACGGCGCTCGGTATATGTGAGCGCCGCACCAGAGATGACATCACTTCCTCCTGCTTCCTCTGCCTGACACAGATAGAGGGGGCATTTCCATTCGCCGGGAGCGATCGCGAGGGGGTGGCCGGAAACGAATGGCTGCCCCCTCATCCCGGAATGCTCCCGGACACTTAGCCACCACTCACTGTATAGGAGGGGGGTCCGATTGGACCCCCCAACTATACAAAGGCAATCACGTACACTGTACGTGATTGTGCCTGTCGGTGCCATTCTGCCGACGTATATATACAGTGAGCGGTCGTTAAGTGGTTAAAACTTCTTTTTGCATTGATACATGTCCCCTGGTGCAGAACCCGGGTTCCCAAACCCTTTTTAGGACAATAACATGCATAATAGTCGTTATAATTAGCACTTTAGAATTCGAACGTTTGCATCCATTGCATTTTAATAGGGTTCTAATGTTCGTGCGAACTTTCGGTCCGTTCGCGGGTTCTGGTGCGAACCGAACCCGGGGGTGTTCGGCTCATCCCTATTCCCTGCATTTAGTTTTTCTAGATCTACAATAATGTCCAACTGTGAATAAGGTTCTTTAGAGAATTATATGTGAAAATATAGGCCAGCAGTATATTGCTTCAGAAAGTAATACAGAACAAAAAATAAAGGGTTAATTACAAATCTAAAAATGCATAGCAAAATGTTGGAGATTTATACCGACAAGGGTCAACAAGGACAGCTACAAGAGATAACAATCTGAGTGCTACTGATGATATTAATTAACTAACACTTAATTAATTAAACTAAATCCGAGTTCTATTTTATCCTCTCAAAACAGTAAAGCACACCTCCGGGCCTTGAAATCTCTCCTGCATGCACATGTACTGACAAAAAATATGTTCACTATCCAGTCACCGGCTGAGGGCAAGGAGGTGTCCAGGCTGCATTGCTTCACAGCAGTAGAGAAAAGTTAGGTCAGATGTCTGTGCTATCCGTTCAGACTCTTTAAATTTCAGGACTGTAAAAAATGGAAACTGAAATGCCACACCATCACTAAGAGATCCAGATACAACTTTATTCCAAAAAAAATCAGGAGGACAATACAAAAGCCCTGTACACACGATCGAATAACCTATGGATTTTCGTCCGATGGATTTGACCATCGGAAATCCGATGAAACTGTTTTTCATCAGTCTTGGCCACACACCATCAGTCAAAAAACCGACCGTTCCAAACGCGGTGACGTAAAACACTCAGATGAGCCGAGAAAAATGAAGTTTAATGCTTCTGAGCATGCGTCAACTTGATTCTGAGCATGCGTGGGTTTTTTAACCGATGGACTTGCCCATAGACGATTGGAAAATTTTAAAACAAGTTCTATTTTTTACAACCGATGGAAAAAAGACCGATGGGTACCATACACGATCGGTTGGTCTGATGAAAACCATCCATCGGACGTTTTTCATCAGTCAAACCGATCGTGTGTACGGGGCTTAACAGTAACTTTCTATCTCCTGCAGGATATGTGCAATTCACAAACTGAAGAGGACAAGCTGACTCCAAGTGTGCTCCAAGGAGAAACTTTTTTAGGAGGATCTGATTGCTGGGTCTGACCTTGGCTGGTCTGGGAACCTGCAGAAGACACCAGATCAGGTGTGAAATTCCTTTCCTGGCATCATTGGGTAACCATCCCCCAAGCACTTAGCAGCAGCTCACCCTCCTGCAATTGTCTGTCGTGTTATACCGTTTGGGAACTACAGCAGAGGATTCTTCAGCCTTATAGTGGTACATACCATGCTTAGTTGACCCTTTAAACGTATGTTTTTTGGGGTCCACTTATTCCGGCAAGCCTCTTCTATATCGGTGGTGGCCATCTTCACTTCACTTGTTTATTTCAAGATTGTGGGAGCACCATTTATATTTGCATTGAACTTTTTCATTGTTTTCACCTACCAGACTTTTTATATTTTTTTTTGTATGGACTATTGTCTTCTGATCCAGCACTGAGCACGGTGTTCATTCACTTGGTGTCCATTCACTATTTAATTAATTGTATTATTTAGCGCTACAATTTATGTATGTGTAGCGGGTGTCAAATTTAGTGGGGTTTATCTGGGCTATAAATGGCCCAGATACATTGATTTTAGGGATTTATGGACACTTTGGAGTGTGGAAGGTATGAATGGTGTCATGTTCCCTGCGGTCCCTGGGTGACGCTGTCACCTGGGACCAGAGTTGAACTACCATTCTAGAGCCATGCCCTTTTTGTCCTCTCGTGGCAGTAGTACGGTGGGGCAGGGAACCCGCTGTGCCTGCTGGGAGAGGATATAAAAGGGGGCGGACATCTTGCGCACGAGGTCCATTCCCTAGGCACCTTCAGCCTGGGGGCTGCTGCGGTTCGTCTGTGCCCAGGCGCCCTTGGCCTGGGCGCGTGGAGTCGAGTTCCATCCCAGGCACCTTCAGCCTGGGGTGAGGTACTATACCAGTAGGTCTGGGGCCCAGTAGCTTTGACTGGGTCCCGCGAGGGCGAAGCATTCCTAAGGTGCCCCCGGTATTGGGTGCCTGAATCCTGGGCGTAAGGGACCGGAGACGTGACCTCCCCGTAGAGCCAGCGCAGCATTTGCTGGTGCCGGTGTAGGCCTCTGGTGACCGTCCAGATGGATGTCTTCCTCTGACAGGGGTCGTTTGTTCTAAAGAAGGTACTTCATGTTCTCATGGTCTGTGGCAGAGACCCATCTTTCTCAGGTCAGTGGAAGGCCTCATCCAAGGCCTGTGGCAGGGGCCTCAGCGTTCACCCAGGTCAGTGGCAGTGACCAAATTCACGGTCGGTGGCAGCGACTGTGCGCCAAGCCTGTTTGCACTAAACGGAACAGGAGAAACTTTAATTCATTAGTTGTGCCTGGACCTACTCTTCCCTACACCTTGTCTGTTTTTTTAAAGTCAACCAGTTTCAAGTCAATAAAACAGTGTTGGACTTTTCTTGGTGTGAAACTCGTGTTACTGGAAACTAAGTGTCCCTGTCAGTGACAGTGGCAATCATTCTCCACAGAGGAAGCTGAGGTTCCGGCCTAAAACGCAGACCCGAGGGTAAATGGTTTAGCTCATATCTCTGCATCCTACATCAGAGAGCCGAGCTGGTGGTGTGCATCTTTCCCCCTTCTCCCAGATACCCCTAGACAAGTAAGACCAGCCGTGAAGAGAGGGGAGAAGCTGGGGGAGGACCGCTACATATGTATTTCTGTTTTCACCTTTTGTCTATTGGTTTTTGTAGCTGCTCACCATTGTAGGCAGCGCAAAATTTTTTGTATCTGTTTCCAATACAAAGAGTATTCAATGCATTTTGAGGGTACAAAAACACCCACTTCATCAGGGCTTGATTGAACACAATGCAAACAAATAGACTAGAAGTGAGCTGGTATTTCTTCTAGTGTGATTACAAGCACAGGCCTTGTCAGAAGCTTAAAAGGGCATTTTTGGACCCCAAAAACATGAATATTCAGGGGTGGTGCTATATGCTGACATCACAGTTTTGGAACTGGCGGCCATCAGAATAAGTGCACTGCTGCATATGTTTTAACTACTTGGCATGTGGATTTTTTAAACAGTTTTTATGTGGTTTTTATGCATCAATAATAAATTACTACATCATATCTGGCCCGTTTTGCGTGAGCGTTTCTTTTCCATCTAGTGGTATTGTGGACTTTTTCAAATCTCCCCCAGTGACCGGCTGCTGCTGCTGCTACAGTCAGAGGACCTCAGGTGGATGGATGGAACTTGAGGTCCATAGAGTGGAAGCTGAGATTGTAAATTCCCAAAGCGGGACTTGCTGCTTTGGCAGCTTGTGAGGTGGAGAGTGCAGTCTTACCCTCAGTTGTTTGTGGTGTCCTGTTTTTTGGATGGTGGAAGCAATACACAGACATTTCTGGAGTTAAAGTGGAGTTCCACCCAAAAATGGAACTTCCACTTTTTGGAACCCTCCCCCCCTCCGGTGTCACATTTGGAGGGGGGGAGCAGATACCTGTCTAATTCAGGTTTTTGCTCCCACTTCCTAGCATAGATCACCTCGGTGATCTACGCCACTTCCGGTGCATACTCTGTACTCCCGCTGTCTTCTGGGAGACACACAGCTCCCAGAAGACAGCGGGGACCAATGAAGACGAGCAGCGTGACTCGCGCATGCACAGTAGGGAACCGGGAAGTGAAACCGCAATGCTTCACTTTCTGATTCCCTTACCGAGTATGGTGGCGGCAGCAGCCGAGCCTCGAACGACAGATCGGCTTCGGCTGCCGACATTGCGGGCGCCCTGGACAGGTAAGTGTCCATATATTAAAAGTCAGCATTTGCTGTATTTGTAGCTGCTGGCTTTTAATATATTTTTTTTTTAGTGGAACCTCTGTTTTAACCACTTGCTTACTGGGCACTAAAACACCCTTCCTGCCCAGACCAATTTTCAGCTTTCAGTGCTCTCAAATTTTGAATGACAATTACTCAGTAATGCAACACTGTACCTAAATTATTTTTTCTTTTTCGTACATCACGGGACACAGAGCGACTTAGTCATTACTAATGGGTTATATAGTTTACCTTCAGGTGCTGGCACTGGCCACTTCCAAACCGGAAGTACCCTCCCCTATATAAGCCCCTCCCATCCGGGAGCACCTCAGTTTTTTGCCAGTGTCTAAGGTGTTGGCCAAAGAGTAACATGTGTTTTCACTGGGCTTGCGTACAGGTTTTTTTGGGCCTTAGTAAGCTGTTCCGGATCCCACCAAAAAAGCTTCATAGCTAAACGGTCGGTACCCGGGCCTTGCAGCAGAAGAGCAAGGTTTTGCCTGTAATGCCTCTCTTAGGAGGGCTGGACCCTGGGATCCAGAGCTCTGGTCATACCCATGACCAAGATGTTGTCTGTGCAGGGTGCTATACAGGTCCAGGGGAGTGGAATCCTTGGGAACCCGGTCCCTGAAGGTTTAATTACAATGCCTGCCGTGATAGGTGAAGTTTGGGCTTCTGTGGACCAAACAGAGTCCTGCGGCGGGGAACAGGTAAGTGGGGGCCCCCAGGAACTTGGTTCTATTGGGGGACCCCCAAGCCTAATTTGTCTTTCTGTCTGTTACCTAACGGTATTCCCGCTAATATCTGTGTATGCCTGTAACTACTGAAAATGTAAAATTTTAATAGTAGTCAAGAAAAAAAAAAAGAGGACCGCGGTACCTGTGTCAAACCACTAGAGGCCGCTGTAGTCCATTTTTCTTGTCATGTGGATCTTTGGTTTTCTCAAGTCAAAAGATCCAGGCAGTTGGTAAGTTTCTCTGTGGGAATCCACTTCCTCTGCCCTGTTGCTGCGCTCATCCACCGCACAGGCCCTCCGGCAAAAAGGGCCCTGGCTCCTAGTCCCTGTTTGATTTTCGAAAAGGACGCCAATGGCGCACGGGCGCGTGCACGTGCCTCCTATGAAAAAAAAGGGGCGGGGCGGGTGGATGACGCTCAATGCGCGCCACGGCGCTTCTGCGCATGTGCAGGCATCCCAGCTTGTATAAAGACACAGTACAAGTGTCAGCTGGATGCAAACAGAGCTAGCAACAAACAGTGGCACACAGAGGCGGTTGATGCAGGCATCCCCATAGAAAGGCACTTTAGTGGACACCAGCTGGTATATAGCAGCAACTGTGTTAGACTATTACCAGCAAAATTGGTGTATGACGACGGGAATACCTCAGCTTTGTGCTTAAAGGATATGTCGTCCAGACGCTCCGGAAATAGGTCTTCCAGGAAGCCAAAGGGGTCTCCATCGGGCTCTGAGGATATTGGGCATGCTTGTACTGCACCAATCTCCCCTGAGAATTCAGAGGTCAGTAGCCGTAGAAACCCCGCAGGAGTGCCTGGTGCTGCGGCTGTCCCCAGTCCACCTGCTCCTGTATATATAACAGAGGAGGTTTTATCCTCAACTCTGGGAGGATTGGAAGAGAGATTAACAGCATTGATCGCTGCTTCCCTGTCACAGGGAAAGCGCGTCCGATCTCCGTCTCCTCCTTCAGAGTGCCTGTTAGTGGAGGAACAGCCCCACACAGGGATCGACCTACCTGAAGGGGATCAGGATGAGGTTGATTCAGTTATGGAGGAATCAACAGTGGAAGAACCTTTCTCAGCATCTCAGGCTGAAAGATTATGGGTTCAGTCTCTGACTAACATGGTCTGATCAGCATTTAAAATGCCTCTGGCGGAACCACCATCCACTACGGTTTCCTCGCTGGGGTCGCTAAAAGCTCCCCAGGCTGTCTGTTCCTTCCCAATCCACCCTTTATTAGAAGGGCTTATTTACCAGGATTGGGAGCATCCTGATAAAATATTTGCTCCCCCCAAGAGATTTCCGGTGATCTATCCCATGAAGGATAAGTTCATAAAAAAATGGAGGGTCCCTACAGTGGACGCAGCCATCTCTTCTGTGAACAAATCACTGACATGTCCAGTAGATAATGTTCCAATGTTCAAAGACCCAATAGATAAAAAATTAGAGTCTTTACTAAAATCTGCTTTCTCTACAGCAAGCATGGTGACACAACCTGCGGTAGCAGCGATTGGAGTCTGCCAAGCAGTGAAAGATCAGTTGAAACAAGTCTTAAGGGACTTACCAGATCAGCAGGCTCTTGCCCTAGCTGACCTGCCTAGAGCCTTGTGTTTTGCGGTGGACGCCATAAAGGATACAATCCAACAGGCCTCCCGCTTTACGCTGTCTATAGTATATATGCGTAGGCTTCTGTGGCTCAAAAACTGGTCTGCTGAAGCTCCCTGTAAGAAACTGCTGGTTAGCTTCCCATTTCATGGAGAACGCTTATTTGGAGAAGATCTGGACAAATATATCCAGAAAATTTCTGTCGGTAAAAGTTCACTCTTACCGGTTAAGAACAAGAGTAGAAGTCCTTCTTTTAAGAGGCCTACTTCTCCAGTCCCGGGCACATCGGCTGTGAAGCAGTTCCGACGGCCTCCGCGGTCAAATTCAGGGGGCAGAAATCAGGGACAATCACAGGGTAACAAGAAGCCCTGGATCAAGAGAGGTACAAAACCTCCCCCCAAGTCATGAAGCGTTGCCCCCACTCAATCGGGTGGGGGGAAGGCTTCAGTTGTTCACAGAGACCTGGCGGGACACCATCAGAGACAGATGGGTGCTCTCCGCAGTAAGTCTGGGATACAAGCTGGAGTTAAAAGGCACTCCTCCTGCCCAATTTATGAGGTCAAACGTGCCAAGAGATCCCCAGAAGAGAGGATCCCTCCTTCTGGCACTAGAACAACTATTGCTCCAAGGTGTAATCATGAAGGTTCCCCTGGAAGAAAGTGGATTCGGGTTTTACTCGAACCTTTTCACAGTCCCCAAACCAAATGGGGACGTGAGGCCCATATTAAATCTAAAAGGGCTAAACAAGTTCCTAAATATCAGGACTTTTCGGATGGAGTCGATCCGATCGGTGGCCACCGCCCTACAAGGGCAGGAATGGTTAGCCTCGATCGACATAAGGGATGCTTATCTGCATATTCCCATCTTTCCGGCCCACCAGAAATTTCTACACTTTGCAGTAGAAGGGCGCCATTTTCAGTTCAGAGCCTTACCTTTCGGTCTGGCCACAGCACCACGAGTGTTCACAAAAATTCTGGCCCCATTATTGGCCAATCTAAGAACACAAGGTGTAACGATAATGGCATATCTAGACGACCTGCTACTAATAGACCACTCAGTGGAAAAGCTGGAAGTAGCTATTCACAAGACAATCAAGTATCTGGAATATCACGGTTGGATTATCAACCGGGACAAGTCAGCTCTAAGACCAGTCAAAAGTCTGGAATACTTAGGGCTAAGGCTGGATTCAAATCAGAGAAAGATTTTCTTACCTCCAGAGAAGGTGTCGTCTTTAAAAGATTTGACCCACTTAGTGGGTACAAAAAGAAAACCATCCATACGCCTGTGCATGAGGCTGCTGGGAAAAATGGTGGCTTCATTCGAAGCGGTACCCTACGGTCAATTCCATTCAAGGAATTTGCAAAGGGCCATACTGTCAGCCTGGAACAAAAAAGTTCAGGCTTTAGACTTACCAATGTCCCTGTCCCCTTCCGTTCGCAAGAGCCTCCATTGGTGGTTGGTGCCCCAGAATCTGGAAAAAGGAAAACCCTTCAGTCCGGTTTCTTGGAAGGTGGTCACTACAGATGCCAGCCTCATAGGCTGGGGGGCAGTACTGGAGCAATGGTCTCTCCAGGGCAAGTGGTCAGAAGCAGAAAAGGCCCTGCCCATCAATCTCTTAGAGATACGAGCAGCCCGGTATGCCCTAGTAGCATGGACATCCAAACTCCAAGGGTCCCCTGTCAGAATTCAATCAGACAATGCCACAGCAGTGGCATATATCAATCACCAGGGTGGCACCAGGAGTCATGCAGCCCAGAGGGAAGCAAATTGCATCCTGGAGTGGGCAGAAAAATATGTCCCAGCCATATCCGCGGTTTTCATCCCAGGAGTGGAAAATTGGAGAGCGGACTTTTTAAGTCGCCAACAATTATGCCCGGGGGAATGGTCTCTTCACCCCGAGGTTTTCCAGGCAATATGCCAGCGGTGGGGAACACCGGATGTAGATCTGCTAGCATCCAGATTCAACGCAAAGGTGGACAGATTTGTGTCTCGCACAAGGGATCCCCTAGCTTGCAGCTCGGATGCCCTAGTGTTCCCTTGGGATCAGTTCAAGCTGATATATGCATTCCCACCGCCACAATTGTTACCGCGATTACTCCGCAGAATCAGGGTAGAAAAGAAACCAGTGATTCTGGTGGCTCCAGCGTGGCCCCGAAGGGCATGGTACGCGGAGATTGTAAAAATGTCAGTGAGGAGTCCTTGGACCCTCCCACATCATCCGGACCTGCTGTCGCAAGGACCGATATACCACCCTTCCTTACCAGCCCTAGGTTTGACGGCCTGGCTATTGAAGCCCACATTCTGAAAAAGAGAGGGCTCTCTAATTCTGTGGTATCTACCATGATCAATGCCAGGAAGCCGGTATCCAGGCAGATCTATTATAGGATCTGGAAGGCGTACATTACGTGGTGTGAGGCCAAGAAATGGCATCCACGTAAGTACGTGATAGGTAGGATTTTGGACTTCCTACAGTGGGCTGTAGATAGGAAGCTGGCCTTGAGTACTATCAAGGGTCAGATTTCGGCCTTGTCAATATTTTTTCAAAGGCCCTTGGCTTCGCATTCACTAGTCAAAGCTTTCATACAAGGAGTGATGCGTATTAGCCCTCCGGTTAGTATTCCCATATGTCCATGGGACTTAAACCTGGTTCTGTCGGTTCTACAGAAACAACCGTTTGAACCATTGCAACACATTTCCTTGGTTCTTCTCACCAGGAAATTGATTTTCTTAGTAGCCATTTGTTCGGCTAAAAGAGTATCGGAATTAGCCGCCTTGTCCTGTAGGGAGCCATATCTGGTTGTCCATAAGGACAGAGTAGTATTACGTCCTCATCCAGCCTTTCTTCCCAAGGTGGTATCGAGGTTTCATTTGAACCAAGATGTGGTTCTTCCTTCTTTTTTCCCCAAACCTAGCTCGGTAGAGGAAAAGTTATTACATTCTTTGGATGTAGTAAGAGCAGTTAAAGCTTATCTAAAAGCCACTGCTCAGATTCGCAGAACGGATACTTTATTTATTCTGCCGGAAGGCCCTAGAAAGGGTCAGGCAGCATCAGAATCTACTTTAGCCAAGTGGATTCGACAGGTCATAATACAAGCCTATGGCTTGAGAAAGAGACCGCCTCCGTTCAAAGTTAGGGCGCACTCCACAAGAGCAGTTGGAACTTCATGGGCAGTGCATCACCAGGCCTCCCTGGCTCAAGTATGTAAGGCCGCAACATGGTCTTCGGTACACACGTTTACTAGATTCTACCAGGTAGACGTTAGAAGTCGACATTGCGGGCGCCCTGGACAGGTAAGTGTCCATATATTAAAAGTCAGCATTTGCTGTATTTGTAGCTGCTGGCTTTTAATATTTTTTTTTTTAGTGGAACCTCTGTTTTAACCACTTGCTTACTGGGCACTAAAACACCCTTCCTGCCCAGACCAATTTTCCGCTTTCAGTGCTCTCAAATTTTGAATGACAATTACTCAGTAATGCAACTCTGTACCTAAATTATTTTTTTGTCCTTTTTTTCATACAAATAGAGCTTTCTTTTGGTGGTATTTGATCACCTCTGGGTTTTTAATTGTTTGCGCTATAAATGAAAAAAGACCGAAAATGTTGAAAAAAAATGCATTTTTCTTTGTTTCTGTGATAAAATTTAGCAAATTACTAATTTTTCTTCATTTTGGCCACAATTTATGCTGCTACATATCTTTGGTAAAAATAACCCACATTAGTGGATATTATGTGGTCTGTGTGAAAGTTATAGAGTCTACAAGCTGTGGTGCAAATCTCTTGAAACCCTAACAAGCCAGGAAAGTACAAATGACCCCCAAATGACACCTTTTTGGAAAGTAGACATTCCAATGTATTTAGTAAGAGGCATGGTGAGTTATTTGAAGTTGTCATTTTTTCCCACAATTCTTTGCCACATACAGAGGCCCAACATGCAGGGAGCACCATCAGGTATTCTAGGAGCATAAATTACACATCTAACTTGTTGACTACCCATTACACTTTTGAAGGCCCTGGAGCACCAGGACAATGGAAACGCCCACAAAATGACCCCATTTTGGAAAGCTAACACCCCAACGTATAATCTATGAGGCATAATGAGTCTTTTGAACGGTTCATTTTTTTCCAGAAGTTTTGGGAAAATGTGGGAAAAAAATGAAAACGCATTTTTTTTACGCAAAGTTGTCCATTTATAAGATATTTCCAACACATAGGATGCACATAGCAAAAATTACACCCCAAAATACATTCTGCTACTCCTCCTGAGTATAACAATACCACATGTGTGAGACTTTTACACAGCCTGGCCACATAGAGAGGCCCAACATTGAAGTAGCACCGTCAGGCGTTCTAGGAGCATAAATTACACATCTCATTTCTCAACCACCTATTACACTTTTGAAGGCCTTGGAGCACCAGGACAATGGAAACACCCACAAAGTGACCCCATTTTGGAAAGCTAACACCCCAACGTATAATCTATGAGGCATAATGAGTCTTTTGAACGTTTCATTTTTTTCCAGAAGTTTGGGGAAAATGTGGGAAAAAAATTAAAACACATTTTTTTCACACAAAAGTTGTCCGTTTATAAGATATTTCCAACACATAGCATGTACATAGCAAAAATTACACCCCAAAATACATTCTGCTACTCCTTCTGAGTATAACGATACCACATGTGTGAGACTTTTACACAGCCTGGCCACATACAGAGGCCCAACATTGAAGTAGCACCGTCAGGCGTTCTAGGAGCATAAATTACACATCTCATTTCTCAACCACCTATTACACTTTTGAAGGCCCTGGAGCACCAGGACAATGGAAACGCCCACAAAGTGACTCCATTTTGGAAAGCTAACACCCCAACGTATAATCTATGAGGCATAATGAGTCTTTTGAATGTTTCATTTTTTTCCAGAAGTTTTGGGAAAATGTGGGAAAAAAATGAAAACGCATTTTTTTTACGCAAAGTTGTCCATTTATAAGATATTTCCAACACATAGGATGCACATAGCAAAAATTACACCCCAAAATACATTCTGCTACTCCTCCTGAGTATGACGATACCACATGTGTGAGACTTTTACACAGCCTGGCCACATACAGTGGCCCAAAATGCAAGGAACACCATCAGGTGTTCTAGGGACACATAACATGCACATACCAAGAATTACACCACAAAATACATTCTGCTGAGCAAATGGTAAACAAAAGATTACCTGTTTCAGAAGCGCAGTTGTCCACAGGAGGATAGCACTGGTCCAGGCAATAGGCAGGGACTTGGTCAGCAAAAGCGAATGCAATTGTCCAGGCAACAGGCATGAATACTGTCCATAGTTCGTACAGGCAGCTGGTGAGCATTCTGCAGTACTCCAATAGTTAACAGTCTTTTTGTTATATACAGTCCAGGGTCAGTGCAAGCAGAGATTGTCAGCAGTGCCAAAATATTGGTCCTGGTAGTAGGCAGGTCCATGTGGTGTGGTCATTTCATGCAACAGGCAGAGGCATGATGTCATAGGTCCTACAGGCAGCAGGCAGAAGTAGGGCCTCGTTCAGGACTGAATGGGGACAGGGGTAGAGGCTTCTCCCACCCAAATCTCTTTGAAGCCTCCGGGTCTCCAGACCCTAATCTAGGAATGAGAAAACAAAAACAATTGTTTTCTTCATCCAGAAAAACAATTCTGGAGCCCCTCACATATGTGAGACCCCTGTGTTATGAATCCCACTAGTCCACTGGCAGGGTAAAAGATCAGTCCAAGAGGCAGGCAAAAAGCATGGTCAAACATTCCAGGGTCAGTTCCAGATCAGGCAGAGGTATTGTGACAGCAGGAAGGTAAAGTCACCTGGTTGCATCCAGGGGGGTAGATATATTTCGCCCAGATTCAGGCTTTACGCCGATTTGTACAACTAGGTGGAGAGTTGTATAAGGCTAGTGTGCTCATGGATGACTCATACCTCTAGGGAGAGGGCTGGGCGTCGTGCAGACAGGGAGTTGATGAGACCAGCTGAACCTTGTCAGCTCATTTAGGCCTCTATAAGAAATCCCAGATTCATTAGGTGTTAGCTCATGCCTGGAACCAGACCTGTGTGGACTGTCTAGGGAGAGTGAACCCCTGTGCGGTGAGGCAAAGCCTGTGTGGCTATTTGTTTGGACTTTTACTAAACCAGGGACTTAGGGACTAGGACAGCACTAGGCTGATCCCAGTTGTTAGTTTAGGAAACCTGCATGTTTAGTCAGAGGTCAAACTGACCAGGATTTATTTTGTTTGTTTCTTTTTGGCTTTGCTGTGTTTTTGTCACTGTACATAGAGAAATAAACCGCACCTTTTGATTTTGAAAACCACAACCTCCGTCTGCTGGCCCTGTTTTTGTGTGGGGAGCCCAACCAGGGGGTCACACACACCCGCTACCGAGTTAACCCCCTCACAGTTGGTGGAGAACCAGTGGCAGTTTTTTTAAGCCAGCATGGAGGAGATACTGAAACAGCTGGCTCTAGCAAATGCCAATCAACAGCAGACAAATGCAGGTTTGCAAAGGAGCCTTGCAGCCCAGCAGCAAGCTCATCAACAAGCCCAGCAGCAATCTGAGGCCCGCTTCATAGACCTGTTACAGAAGCAAGAGCAGAGACTACAACAAATGGAAGCAGTAATGCAGCAACGTCCGCAGACCAGTGAGGAAAGCCGTCCCACTAATACCGCGTCCTTTGGGGTGAGTCGTTTATTGACAAAAATGACTGGAGAGGATGATCCAGAGGTATTTTTGACCACATTTGAAAGGACTGCTGAAAGAGAAAAGTGGCCTGAGGAGCAGTGGGCTGGACTGGTGGCTCCTCTGTTAACTGGTGAATCGCAGAAGGCTTACTATGACCTAGAGCCTGACCAAGCAAAAGACTATGTGATGCTAAAAGCTGAAATATTGGCAAGGCTGGGTGTCACCCTGGCTGTCCGGGCTCAGCGTGTGCATAACTGGACTTTCCAGCTTGGAAAACCCCCCAGGTCTCAAATGTATGATCTCATTCACCTGAGCAGGAAGTGGCTACAGCCAGAGACTTTGTCCGCACCGGAGATTGTGGAACGTGTTGTGATGGATCGTTTCTTGAGAGCTCTTCCTACCGCCATTCAAAAGTGGGTAAGCCACGGAGACCCAGAAACGGCCGGTAAACTTGTGGATCGTGTAGAGAGATACTTGGCTACAGAGAACCTGACGGCCTCTTCCAGAGACTCTCGGACTTTCCACCCTAAGACCAGACCATCCCCAGGGGCGGATAAGAGGATTCCAAGGGGTGAGGGTGGAGAGAGTGAGAGGGTGGGAGCTCTACCCCAAGTTTGGCGAGAACAGCCTGGGAAATCAGCGGCTCAAGAGGCCGCAAGAAGGATCGTTTGCTACCGCTGCCGGCAAGCGGGACATATTGCAGCCAATTGCCCGGTTGTGGAGGAACCCATGCAGTGTGACTTTCTGACGGGCAGACGTCAGTCGCTGTGTGCGACAGTCGCATGCACTGCCATTCGAGGAACTGAGAAACATTTATGCAAAATGTGTGTTAATGGTAGAAATGTTGTGGTATTGTTGGATTCAGGTAGCCTTGTGACCCTGATAAAGGCTGAGTTAGTTAAAACAGAGGTCTCTGGGAATAGCAAGGTAGCTGTTATTTGTGTGCATGGGGACACCCGAGAGTATCCAGTGACTACAGTGTGTTTCGAGACCCCCAAAGGTACCCTCTCTCATCCAGTGGGCTTAGTATCTCAGTTACCGCATGACGCCATTGTGGGAAGGGATTTTCCGAAGTTCTGGGAACTGTGGGATGATCCTGAGCCCCCCACTGGTGCCCCTATGTACCAGGAATGTGATAGCCAGAACTCCTCTGAGAGTGGTGAGGACTCTCCAGAATTTCCCTTGTCAGTATTGGCAGGGGAGACTCAAGAAACTGGAGAGGAGCCCACCTCCTCAGACGAAAACCTACCGTCTGTGGAGTTTTCTGATCTGGAGGTTCACAGGGAAAATTTTGCCACAGAACAGTTAAAAGACCCCGCCCTAATAAAGGCACGGGAAAACGTAGTGGAAATAGATGGCGAGTTAGTGAACCCAGATAATACCTGCACTTACCCATACTTCAGCGTAGAGAAGGACCTACTGTATCGGGTGGCAAAAAGGGCAGAAGAAACCGTTGAGCAGCTGGTGGTGCCCAAACCTTACAGGAAGTTGGTGTTGGAGTTGGCCCATGGGCACATTCTTGGAGGTCATCTGGGGACAGAGAAAACCCGAGAGAGGGTATTACAGAGATTCTATTGGCCTGGGGTGATGAAGGACATAGAAAATTATTGTTCCTCCTGCCCTGTGTGTCAGAGGTCGGCCCCGATGCCACATTTCCGTAGCCCGCTGGTCCCTCTACCCATCATTGAGGTCCCGTTTGAGAGAATCGCAATGGATTTGGTAGGTCCTATAATCAAGTCCGCTAGGGGGCACCAGTACATATTGGTTATAATGGACTATGCCACCCGTTATCCAGAAGCGATCCCTCTCAGAAATACCTCGGCCAAAACCATAGCCAAAGAGCTATCTCTTGTTTTTAGCCGGGTGGGTATTTGTAAAGAACTGCTTACGGACCAAGGTACACCCTTTATGTCCCGGGTTATGAAAGAGCTGTGTAAATTGTTCAAAGTGACGCAATTGCGTACATCTGTGTATCACCCCCAAACCGATGGGCTGGTTGAAAGATTCAACAAAACCCTAAAACAAATGTTGAAGAAAGTGGTGGATAGAGATGGAAAGGATTGGGACTGTCTACTTCCTTATTTGATGTTTGCTATTAGGGAGGTGCCCCAATCCTCTACGGGATTCTCCCCCTTTGAGTTACTGTATGGGAGACACCCAAGAGGGCTGTTGGATATTGCCAAGGAAACTTGGGAAAGTGAGAGTTCTCCCCACAGGAGTGTGATTGAGCATGTCGCCCTGATGCAAGATCGAATTGCACAGGTAATGCCCATCGTGAAGGAACATTTGGCCCAAGCGCAGTTGGCACAGCAGAGAGTGTACAACCGTGGAGCAAAGACCCGTACCTTTTCCCCGGGGGATAGGATATTGGTACTTGTCCCTACGGTTGAAAGTAAATTCCTTGCCAAATGGCAAGGCCCCTACGAGATAATGGAAAAAGTGAGCGAAGTGAATTACAAGGTCAGACAACCAGGAAGGCGAAAGCCCGAACAGATATATCACGTTAATCTGTTGAAAGCCTGGAGGGATAGAGAGTCCCTAGTCGCAGAAACTTGGTCACCAGCTCAAACTGGTTGCGTGATTCCGGAGGTTGGAATAGCAGCCACCTTGTCACAACCCCAACAACAGGAGGTTAAGGAGTTTGTGCTTCGCAACAAGGAGGTGTTCTCTGAGCTGCCGGGACAAACATCTGGGGTAGAGCATGATATTATTACCCCGCCCGGTGAAAGGGTGAAGTTAAAACCCTATCGGATCCCAGAGGCCCGACGGGAGGCAATACGGGAGGAAGTACAGAAAATGCTGAACTTAGGGGTGATAGAGGAGTCCCAAAGTGATTGGTCTAGTCCCATTGTGTTGGTGCCTAAACCGGATGGGAGCTGGCGATTTTGTAACGATTTTCGTCAGTTGAACAAAGTTACAAAATTTGACACCTACCCCATGCCACGTATAGATGAGTTGATCGACCGGCTGGGAACAGCCCGATACATGACGACTCTTGACCTCACAAAAGGGTATTGGCAAATTCCCCTGGCCAAGTCGGCCAAAGAGAAAACCGCATTTGTAACCCCAGACGGGGCGTTCCAATATAAGAGAATGCCGTTCGGGTTACAGAATGCGCCGGCCACATTCCAGCGGAAAATGGACCAGATGCTGAGGCCCCATCGGAAGTATGCTGCGGCTTACCTGGATGACGTAATTGTCCATAGCACAGATTGGGCCTCACATCTGCCAAAAGTGCAAGCAGTCCTGGACTCTGTTCGGGAAGCGGGGTTTACGGCTAACCCCAAGAAGTGTACCATTGGGCAGGAGGAGGCCAAATATCTTGGGTACACCATTGGCAGGGGAGTAATAAAACCCCAACTCAACAAAGTCGAGGCCATCCAGAGTTGGCCACGTCCCAACAGCAAGAAGCAGGTACGAGCCTTTCTGGGAATCGCGGGTTATTATCGGCGCTTCATTCCCCACTTTGCTTCTAAGGCTGTGCCCCTAACCAACCTGACGAAAGGGAAAGGGTCGGTCATGATTAAATGGACCCCCGAGGCTGAGGCAGCATTCCAATTCTTGAAACAAGCCTTATGTAGCCAGCCAGTGTTGTACTCACCCGACTTCTCTAAAGACTTTGTCGTACAAAGTGATGCGTCAGATGTGGGGTTAGGAGCAGTATTGTCCCAGGTCTGGAACGGGGAAGAGCACCCAGTCATTTACCTCAGCAGGAAGTTGAAGTCCCATGAGGTAAATTACGCCACGGTTGAAAAGGAGTGTTTAGCGGTGAAGTGGGCTCTAGATTCCCTTCGGTACTATCTGCTAGGTAGGCACTTTGACATGGTTACGGATCACGCTCCGTTAAAGTGGATGGCTCAAAACAAGGAAACAAATAGAAGAGTGAATAGGTGGTTCCTGGCCCTCCAGGAATTCAACTTCACAGTAAAGCATCGCCCTGGCGTTCAAATGGGGAATGTGGATGCTTTGTCTCGAGTACATGAATGCCTGATTGCTGGTGTTCCAACCCCGAGGTTAAAACAAGAGGGGGGGGTATGTGACAGCAGGAAGGTAAAGTCACCTGGTTGCATCCAGGGGGGTAGATATATTTCGCCCAGATTCAGGCTTTACGCCGATTTGTACAACTAGGTGGAGAGTTGTATAAGGCTAGTGTGCTCATGGATGACTCATACCTCTAGGGAGAGGGCTGGGCGTCGTGCAGACAGGGAGTTGATGAGACCAGCTGAACCTTGTCAGCTCATTTAGGCCTCTATAAGAAATCCCAGATTCATTAGGTGTTAGCTCATGCCTGGAACCAGACCTGTGTGGACTGTCTAGGGAGAGTGAACCCCTGTGCGGTGAGGCAAAGCCTGTGTGGCTATTTGTTTGGACTTTTACTAAACCAGGGACTTAGGGACTAGGACAGCACTAGGCTGATCCCAGTTGTTAGTTTAGGAAACCTGCATGTTTAGTCAGAGGTCAAACTGACCAGGATTTATTTTGTTTGTTTCTTTTTGGCTTTGCTGTGTTTTTGTCACTGTACATAGAGAAATAAACCGCACCTTTTGATTTTGAAAACCACAACCTCCGTCTGCTGGCCCTGTTTTTGTGTGGGGAGCCCAACCAGGGGGTCACACACACCCGCTACCGAGTTAACCCCCTCACAGTATGTACAGAATTGGTAGGCAGAAGCGTGGTCAAATAACAGTCCAGGGTCAGTTCCAGATCAGGCAGAGGTATAAACAGAATCGGTAGGCAGAAGCGTGGTCAAATAACAGTCCAGGGTCAGTTCCAGATCAGGCAGAGGTATAAACAGAATCGGTAGGCAGAAGCGTGGTCGAATAACAAGCCAGGGTCAGTTACAGACCAAGCAGATGCATAAGGGGTGTAAAGATAAATGGCAGGAAGTGAACTAATAATTTATTTTGGTATGGTAACGGCGGAAACAATCAATCATGCAGAGGCCTGGTTCTGAAGGACATTGGGCACAATAATAAATGGTGTCTCTTCTCTCTCCTCTTTTTGAGCACACCCGGCATTTTTTCTGGCGTTTTTGGCCTGTTGGTCTGGGAGGGATTTTATCTGGGAAGTGGCGCTCAGAGAGTCGGCTAATGACATTGGATCTAATGTTTACTGGTGGGCTGTTCTGGTATATAAGGGCAGTGGTGATTTCCTCCTGGAAGAAAAGGAAGGATTTGGGTCTTATAGTGGATTTTTTATATATTACATATGAGTTGTACATGGCCAAATTAAATAAATAAATGGAAACTTTCTTATACCACTGGTATGTTCTTCTTGTGGAAAGGTAGGGTTCGAGCATCTGGTCGTTGAAGTCGACACCCCCCATGAACTTATTGTACTCGTAGATGCATTTTGGTTTTTGGATCCGGCCATTCCTCCTGTTGACTTCCACAAATTCATTGTTGTGGATGGAAGAAAGCACATAGACGTCTCTTCTGTCCCTCCACTTCACAGCCAAAATGTCCTCATTCCTCAAACTCGCCGCCTCCCCTCTTCTCAATTTTTTGGTGACCAGGCTTTGAGGAAAGCCCTTCCGGTTCGCCCTTACGGTGCCGCATGCTGGAGTCTTCATTCTATGTAGGTTTTGGAACAGGGGCAAACTTGTATAGAAATTGTCCACATACAAGTGGTAGCCTTTCTCCAGAAGTGGGTTTATGAGTTCCCAAACTACTTTCCCACTGGTTCCAATGTAGACTGGGCAATTAGGGGGGTTCAGTTCGGTGTCCTTCCCTTCATATACGATGAAGCCATACACATACCCAGTTTCTCGGTCACACAGTTTATAGAGCTTCACCCCATAGCGGGCCCTTTTGCTGGGTATAAATTGTTTTATGCCCAGCCTGCCAGAAAATGTTATAAGGGACTCATCCACGCATATGTGTTTGTCTGGGGTAAACAACTGGGGGAAGGTTTCAGAAAAATAATTTAGTAGCGGCCGAATTTTATAAAGCTTATCAAAATTTGGGTCATTTCGGGGAGGGCACTGGGTATTGTCGTTGTAGTGTAGGAATCTCATAATCATTAGATATCGGGACCTGGGCATTACTGAGGAAAAGATGGGCATATGGTAGATGGGGCAGGTTGACCAATATGAACGCACTTGATTTTTTCAGTTTAGTCCCATGCAGAATGTGAGGCCCAAAAAAATTCTAAACTCCTCCACTGTAAGGGCTCTCCACTGGTAGGGACGGGCATAATAGGACGTTGGGTTGCTTGCTATGAACTGTTGGGTGTATAGGTTGCACTGGGCCACAATTGATGCAAGCATGTCGTCAGTGAAAATTAAATTGAAAAAGTCAATCCGGGCAAAATTTTCTGTGTCCACCTGGACTACTGGCTGGGCAGTGAAAGGGGGAATGTTGGCTTCTCCTGAATTAGGAGGAGGCCACAAGGGGTTCTGAAGGGAATAGGGAAGGCTGGCATGGGACCTAACCCTTTGGGATTGAGATGACACCCCACTGGTACGTGGCCTTGCTTGCCTGGTGGATGGCACTGCAGTGCTGGTGGATGGCACTGCGGTGCTGGTGGATGGCACTGCCTCCTCAGCAGATCGCCTTCGTCTGGCGGGCGGGCCCTCCTCCTCCTCCTCCTCCTCTTCTGAGGCTGTCAGTGTTCCACTGCTTAGGACAGGCTCGTAGTCCACGTCAGACTCATAGTCAGGCTCATAGTCCGAACTTGCGGAGGAATCCGAATCGGAGAGCTCCCCGTTGCTCTCGGCTGAAAATAATCTTCTAGCCATTGTTGGCACTGAAGACACGTGGCACTGATACGTGGCACTGATGACACTGATACATGGCACTTATACGTGGCACTGATGGCACGGGCAGATGGCACTGGCAGATGGCACGGGCAGAGGGAACTGGCAGAGGGCACTGGCAGATATGGGACTGACAGAGGGTACTGGCAGATATGGGACTGGCAAGAGGGCACTTGCAGATATGGGACAGGCAAGAGGGCACTGTTTTTTACTTTACTTTACTTTGAT
Organism: Rana muscosa; assembly: GCA_029206835.1. Classification (NCBI taxonomy): domain Eukaryota; kingdom Metazoa; phylum Chordata; class Amphibia; order Anura; family Ranidae; genus Rana; species Rana muscosa. The sequence continues at coordinate 78,531,408 of CM055127.1, forward strand.
TGTTCTCACCATACACTCACTGACAGCAGCAGCAGCACAGATCTCTCTCTCTCCTCACACGCTGTCTCTGTGTGAGGAGAGAAAGCCGGCAATGAGAGATGATCTCATATGTTTACATTTGAGATCATCTCTCATTGGACAGTGAGATCGAGTGCTGAATGGCCTCTGTGATTGGCCATTCAGCACGATCTGTGATTGGCTGTGTCCAAGGGACACGGCCAACACAGATTTTCCCCGTTGCGCGCTCTCGGGAGCGCGCAGGGAGAGTGTAATACAAGGACGTCCTGGGGACGTCCACTCTGCAGTTCAGGTCCGCGCTGCAGCCGTCTTTCGGCTATAGTGCGGATCTGAAGTGGTTAAAGGACTTTTGTGTTTATTTATGCATGTTTTGTGTGTGATTTTTGCTTTCATGTTTTTTAAGAGAAGCCCGTAGCAAATATGAAGTATTAAGCACAGGGCTGGCATGACCAGGTAGCTAGTACTGCACTATGGGGTTAAAAATTAGGGGAGTGAAAAATGGTAGGATAGGGGGGGTGGCCAGAATTAATGTTTTCCCGGGATAGGAGGGGCTTGGGAGAGGTCTCCAGATCAGTTTGCCTACAAGCGTGGAAGAGGAAGCTCTGTTTGTCCTGTGGTGTGCAATTCCCAGGCAAACATGGCTGGCATGGAAGAGTTCCTCGCTCAGATGCGGGAAGCGGCGACATCGCAGGGAGCCGCCTGGCTGCAGCAACAGATGGCAGCCATCATCCGTGAGGTAGATTCAGAAGAAGGGACTTCAGGGGGCCGGTGTGCTCGCAGATCGCTACCTCCGGAGCTCACCACCATTTTGGGAGCCCACACCCAGTGGCCCCTCCAGGCACACCAGCATTGCCAACCCCTCCGGCGACTGGTGGTAGCGCTGGGAGGAATCCCCGACGCAGGTGGAGCTCGTCTGGCGGGGCCCGAGGTGCGGCCTTCTTCCCGGTCCCGCCAGCTCGGCATGGGAGAAGAGAAGATGCAGCCGCTCCACCTGGTGATGTTCCTACCAGGGAGGCAGCCCGGCACGGGAGAGGTCGTCCTCGGGCGCCGGCCACAGGTCCGGTGCGGCCGGTGGCCCCCCTACTCCATCCGATGGTCGTTCGCTCCATTCCGGGGGCGGAGCCAGGCGGGGACCCCCCCTACCAGGCCTGCGAGGGATGACGTCAGGATGCCTGTCCATGATGATGGCGGTGCTGCTGGAGCAGGAGCGAGACAAGGCCCGCGGGCTGGGATCGGGGCTCCCAGACCTGGAGCTGGCGCCTCTTCACTAAGGGTCCCGTCGGTGGCAAGTCGAACAGATGCAGCTGCCCTCCGATTGGAAGGTGAGCTTTCCAGCTCCGAAGACGAGCGGTCGGACCGGGAAGCAGCGGTGGATGCAAGACGCGCGGCTGTGGGGCCTCCTCCTGTACAGCCAGGTAAGACACCTAATAACTCTCTCTCTTCCTTGCAGGCTGTATTGGGTAGTTTCTTGAATGTGGGGTCGGGGGCAGCAGGGGGCAGGGTGTATCCCCTCCCCCGCCAGTATTGTTTAGTACACCGGCACCCCACGTGGCAGCCACCGGGGCTGCCGCGTCGGGGGCTGGGGGTGAATTGCAGGTTTTGTTGTCTGGTTTGCGCTCATTAGTCCAGCGTTTTGAGGTCGGTTCAGCCACCCCTTCCCTGGTGTCCGAGTGGGTTCCCGGGCAGTTGGGGTCGAGTTCCACACCTGCTCTGATCGCAGGGTCGGAAGTGGTTGCCAGTCAGGCGCCAGCAGGGGGGACGCCACAAAGGATTCCAGTAAGATAGCTGACATTGTGCGTTTGGCAGATGCTGCAAAATGCGAGGTGTATGTGTGCTTCGAGGGCCCGTTAGGGGCACATCTTAAACCGGAGGTGAGGGAAAAAGTATGGAAAGGTGAGTATGTGGAGATTTTTTCCTTACTGCCGCTCGAGAAGTTTAACTTGGATAGGGTTAAACCCAACGAGACTAAGAAGGAGGAGGAAGAAAAGCGTTATTCCTTGATCCTTTGTCAACTGGCTTCAAGCGTTCGCTATTTTAGCAAGCGTGATTGGTGCTACTCTGCGCTCTTTTGCTACCAGGATGCCATTGGGGAGGCTCACTGGGTTTATTGGGGGCAGGCATGGCTTTGGTATGCTGAACAATTTCGTCAGCGGAAGGCCGTTCGCCTATCTATCCGCTGGGACCATAAGAACATCAGCTCATGGATGAAGCTCATGACGTCGGCCACGGCCCTCCACTCCGTTTTTTCAAGGAAGGGTCGGTGGTTCGGATTACCCAGGACAGTCGGCCCCAAAAAATAAAGAGGTGTGTTGGCAGTTCAATGAGGGAGCCTGCAGGTTTGGAAACGGTTGCCGTTTCAAACACGAATGCTCCGGTTGTGGGGGCGGTCATACCTTGTTACAATGTTTTAAACAGGGCAAGGGCCGGTCGGGGGATGCTTCAGGGAAGACGGATGACTCCGGTGAAGGTGGAAAGGATGCTTCCTTTTCTAAATAGGTATCCGGATCGGGCGGCTGCCCAGCTCCTGGAAGCGGGTTTTAGGGATGGATTTCGTATTCTGTCCTCTTAGCAGCACATTCCCCCTTGTCTCGGAATTTGCGTTCGGCTTTACAGCATCCTGGGGTGATTTCTGACAAATTGTCCAAGGAAGTGGCTTTGGGCCGCATGTGCGGTCCATTTCCAGCCCCTCCATTGGTCGACCTCGTGGTGTCGCCTTTGGGGGTGGTGCCCAAGAAGGAGCCGGAAAAATTTCACTTGATTCATCATTTGTCATTTCCGAAAGGGGGTTCTGTCAATGACTCCATTGACCCGGAGGCATGCTCCGTGTCATATACGTCGTTTGACGCGGCGGTGGGTTGGGTCCGGCGTTACGGGCAAGGGGCGCTCATGGCGAAAACAGATGTGGAGGCGGCCTTTTGGCTGCTGCCCGCTCATCCTGACAGTTTTTACATTTTGGGATGCAAATGGCAGGAGGCGTTTTACGTTGACCAATGTCTGCTGATGGGCTATTCAATCTCGTGCTCTGAAATAGGTGGTGCGGGATGTGTCAGGCATCAATTCTGTCATTCATTATTTAAATTATTTTTTATGCGTGTTGTTGGCAACGTTACAGCATATCGCAAATCGTTTCAGAATCCCTTTGGCGCCGGACAAGACCATGGGTCCAGTGGCGGAAATAATTTTTTGGGGAATAGTGATTGAATCTCGGGCTATGGAGTGTCGCTTGCCGGAAGACAAGTTGCACGCTTTTCAGGCAGAGATCCGTTCGGTTGTGGGCACGCACAAAATTCAGTTGTGGCAGCTGCAATCCCTTTTGGGGAAGCTTAATTTTGCATGTCGCATTATTCCTATGGGGCGGGTGTTTTTCCGCCGCCTATCTGCGGCGACAGCAGGTGTCACTTCCCCTAAGCATTTCATTACGCTCAAACGTGAGCACCGGGGGGACCTGCGCGTTTGGCAGGTATTCCTGGACTCATATAATGGGCGGTCGGTGTGGATGGGGGGCCCGGTGAGAAATTTTGATCGGCTGGGTAGTCATGTTTTGGGGCCTACGTCGGCGGGAGATGGTGTGCGGAAAAGTGGCCGGAGGAATGGCGAGGGGCTGGGTTCCTTCGGAACCTGGTCTTGCTGGAACTCTTTCCGGTGATTGTGGCAGTGGAGATTTGGGGGGATACCTTTCGGGATTGGAAGATTGGTCTCCACTGTGACAATTTGGGGGTTGTTCAGGTTATTAACAAAGTGGCGGCTTCTTCGGCACCAGTGGTGCGCTTGTTGCGTCACCTGGTGTTGCGTTGTTTGCAATTGAATATTTTTCTGTACGCAGTACATATTCCAGGGACTACTAATGCTGTGGCTGATGCTTTGTCTCGGTTTCAGTGGGACAGATTCCGGGAGTTGGCAACCGGGAGCGGAGCAACACGGGATTCCTTGCCCCCAGCATCTTTGGCACCTGGCGTTGGAGTCATCGCAGGTTTGATACGAAATTCTGTGAGCAGTGGCACATGGGCTGCATATGAGAAGGTCTGGCAGGAGTGGGGCAAGTTTCTAAAAAGAGTGGGTCAGGTGTCTGAGGATGGGGTGGTATCTGTACTGTTATATTTTACTGGTTTGAGTTTTGAGCAGGGGTGTGTCAGCTTCAGCAATGGATCGGAAGATGGCTGGTTTAGCATTTTAGTTTCAATTGACAGGGGGTGGGGATCCCACAAAATCCTTCGGGGTGCGACAGGCTTTGAAGGGTTATAGGAAGGGTAGGAAGGCCCAGGACAGGAGGCGTCCGGTCACATTTCCCATGTTACACCAGATGCTGGATCAGGTGAGTAGGGTGTGTTCCTCCAGTAATGAAGCCCGCCTGTTTAGGGTAGCGTTCACGCTGGCTTTTTACGGGGCCTTTGGGTTGGGCGAATTGGTCAGCCCTTCTAAGAGGGCGGGGGGAGGTATTCTTGTAGGTGACGTTCATTGTGGCGATATTTCTGCAACGGTCCAAGACGGACCAGTTGGGAAAGGGTAAGTATGTTCATGTCTATGAGGTCCCTTCAGCTTTGGTTTGTCCGGTAGCGGCGGTTTGGGATTTTTTGTCGGTGCGCCGTCCGTGGGGGGGGGATCATTTTTAGTCCACAGGGATGGGTTGCTCTTATCGGTGTTCCAGTTTCGTTCCGTGTTTGGGCGGTGTTTGGTAGCGGAGGGGTATGACCCTTCGTCCTATTCGTCTCACTCCTTCCGCATTGGGGCTGCCACTGAGGCAGCCAGATGGGGCTTGGACAAGTCTGTTATTAAGCGGATAGGGCATTGGGAATCTGAACGCTTTAGGCTGTATGTTCGCCCTCATTTAGTGTAGGTTGCTTAAGGCGATGGTTATCGGTAGTGATGAGCCGAACACCCCCGGGTTCGGTTCGCACCAGAACCCATGAACGGACCGAAAGTTCGCACGAACATTAGAACCCTATTAAATACAATGGATGCGAACGTTCGGATTCTAAAGTGCTAATTATAACGACTATTATCCATGTTATTGTCCGAAACAGAGTTTGGGAACCCGGCTTCTGCACCAGGGGACATGTATCAATGCAAAAAGAAGTTTTAAAAATGGACGTTTTCCGGGAGCAGTCATTTTAATGATGCATAAAGTGAAAAAAAAAAGTCAAATATTCCTTTAAATATTGTACCTGGGGGTGTCTAAAGTATGCCTGTGAAGTGCCACGTGTTTCCCGTGTTTAGAACTGTCCCTGCACAAAATAACATTTCTAAAGGGAAAAAAAGTCATTTAAAACTGCTTGCGGCTTTAATGCAATGTCTGGTCCTGGTAATATGGATGAAAATCTTTAGGAAAAATGGCATAGCTACCCCATCAACCCCCCCCTACCCCAGCCCATTACCAGCCCCTTTGGGTCTTGTAGTCTTGTATGGATATTAAGGGGAACCCCGCACACAAAATAAAAAAGGACCTATATACTCTGAACAGCCATATACAGGCGGTGCATACAAGACAGGGACTGTAGGTTTGTTCTTATGTAGAATCTGTTTATAATTTTGAACAGCTGCATTGTTTAAGTGGAGCTCCATGGCAAATTCCTTTTTTTTAGCTTTTTGTAAAACATAGGGAACGGTTATCACCCCTATTAATTCTTACAGGAGAGAATTTTCCTTCCAAGGGGTAGATTTCCTCTCACTTCCTGTTGTCTTCTTCAGTTTGCAAGTAGTAGTAGTTTGTAAGTTGGATGTTTGAAAGTAGGGACCTTCCGTATATACTCTACAGAAATTGGCCCCTTAGGTGTTGGTGTTGGCACAACACTGAAAGCACTCACAGTTATTCTTGGTGGGTGCTGGAACGCCCTTCTGTCAAGTATAATATCAGGAATTGTAATAACATATAATTGTTGATCAGTGGTAGTAAAAATTGGGCCTTTGATGGTGGTGCTGGTGCCCCAACACTGTAAGGCCTGACAGTTACTCTTGGTGGGCGCAGCAATGGTCCCTGCTGTGAATTACTAGATCAATAATTATAATTGCATGCCCCTGTTGAACAGGGGCTGAAAAATTGGGCCTTTGGTGGTGGTGATGGTGGTGATGGTGGTGCTGGTGCCACAACACTGTAAGGCCTGACAGTTACTCTTGGTGGGCGCAGCAATGCTCCCTGCTGTGAATTATTAGATCAATAATTATAATTGCATGCCACTGTTGAACAGGGGCTGAAAAATTGGGCCTTTTGTGGTGGTGGTGGTGGTGATGGTGGTGCTGGTGCCACAACACTGTAAGGCCTGACAGTTACTCTTGGTGGGCGCAGCAATGGGCCCTGCTGTGAATTATTAGATCAATAATTATAATTGCATGCCCCTGTTGAACAGGGGCTTAAAAATTGGGCCTTTGGTGGTGGTGGTGGTGGTGATGGTGGTGCTGGTGCCACAACACTGTAAGGCCTGACAGTTACTCTTGGTGGGCGCAGCAATGGGCCCTGCTGTGAATTATTAGATCAATAATTATAATTGCATGCCCCTGTTGAACAGGGGCTGAAAAATTGGGCCTTAGGCACTGGTGGCACAACACTGCAACCCCTCACAGATACTGTACTTGGAGCACAGCAATGAGGCCTGTTGCAAAGTATTGCATCAAAAATTTTAATTACACGCCCCTGTTAAACAGGGGCTGAAAAATTGGGCCTTAGCCACTGGTGGCGTCACCCATAAACCAAAATGATCTTCCAAGCTATCATCGTTAATCGTATCATTGAGGAGGAGGAGGAGGATAGCCAGTCAACATAACAGCACAGGCACTCAGCATCAGCATCAGTCTTGAAGGGATGTGACATTTTAAAATCAATTAGTCTGTTATATCAGCATCTGGTGTGTGGTAGCTGGTGGTGATCCAAGACTGGTTCATCTTGATGAAAGTCAGTCGATCAACCGAGTCGGTGGACAGGCGCACCCTGTGATCCGTGACAAATCCTCCAGCAGCACTGAATGTGCGTTCTGAAAGAACGCTGGATGCAGGACAGGCCAGTAGCTCAATTGCATACTGTGCAAGCTCTGGCCAGTGATCCATCCTCAAGACCCAGTAAGCCAGAGGATTTTCGGTGGGGAAGGTGTCCAAGTCTGACCTTGCCCCTAGGTATTCCTGCACCATGTATATCAGACGCTGGCGATGGTTGCTGGAACCGATCATACTTTGGGGCTGCGGACTAAAGAATTGTCTGAACGCATCGGTCAGACGGCCACCTTCCCCACCGCTCCTTCTTTGACTGCCCGAAGCCTCAGCAACTCGTTGTCCAGGACCAGGAGTTTGTAACCTCCCAGTCTCTGGGAACGCGTTGCACAGACCTTTCTGCAAGGCCTCCCGGAGTTGTCTCATCCTCTGCTCCCTCTGCGACGGTACGATAAGGTCCGCAACCTTACCCTTGTACCGTGGATCAAGGAGAGTGGCCAGCCAGTAATGGTCCCTCTCCTTGATCCGAAGAATACGAGGATCCTTCCGCAGACTTTGCAGGATCAGGGAGGCCATGCAGCGTAGGTTAGCTGAGGCATTCAGTCCGGAGTCCTCTGGGTCACTAAGGACGACATAACCTGCAGCCACCTCCTCCCAGCCACGTACAAGTCCACTGGTTTCTTGGGACTGTAAATCATCCCTAAAAGACTGCTGCTGATGATGCTGAGTGCCAGCCTCCACCTCCATGCTGACACAATCCTCCTCCTCCTCTTCCTGTGCGATGGGTGGGACAGAAGGAACACTGTCTGGGTAAAGGGGGCCTTGAGAGGCAAGGAAGTCCTCCTCTTCCTGCCTCTGTTCTGCCTCAAGTGCCCTGTCCATTATTCCACGCAGCGTGTGCTCCAACAGGTGGACAAGAGGTACAGTGTCACTGATGCATGCACTGTCACTGCTCACCATCCTCGTGGCCTCCTCAAATGGTGCCAGGACAGTGCATGCATCCCTGATCATGCCCCACTGGCGTGGTGAAAAAAACCCGAGCTCCCCTGACCCTGTCCTGGTGCCGTAGTCGCACAGGTACTCATTGATGGCCCTCTGCTGCGTGTGCAGCCGCTGCAGCATGGCCAACGTTGAGTTCCACCTGGTGGGCATGTCACATATAAGGCGGTTCTTGGGCAGGTTCAACTCCTTTTGAAGCTCAGCCAGGCGAGCACTGGCATTATAAGATCTGCGGAAATGCACACAGACTTTCCTGGCCTGCCTCAGGACATCCTGTAAGCCCGGGTACCTGCCCAAGAACCGCTGCACCACCAGGTTAAGGACGTGAGCCATACAGGGCACATGGGTCAGTTGTCCCTGTCGGAGGGCGGAGAGGAGGTTGGTGCCATTGTCGCAAACCACCATTCCTGGCTTAAGCTGGCGTGGCGTCAACCACCTCTCGGCCTGCCCCTGCAGAGCAGACAGGACCTCTGCCCCAGTGTGGCTCCTGTCCCCCAAACACACCAGCGCAAGCACGGCATGGCATGTTTTTGCCTGCGTACTTGCGTAGCCCCTTGAACGCCTACGGAGCACCGCTGGTTCCGAGGACAAACCACAGGAAGAGGCCATGGAGGAAGAAGAAGGGGAGGGGGTGGAGGAGAGAGGTGTGTCACAACCAGTAGTAGCATTTTGGAGGCGTGGCGGTGGAACAACCTCCAACACTACTGCACCTTTTCCTGCATCCTTCCCAGCTGCCAAAAGAGTGACCCAATGGGCCGTGAAAGAAAGGTAACGTCCCTGTCCATGCCTGCTGGACCATGAGTCAGCGGTAATATGCACCTTACCGCTGACCGCCCTGTCCAGCGAGGCCAAGACATTGCCTTCCACATGCCTGTAGAGAGCCGGAATAGCCTTCCGTGCGAAAAAGTGTCGTTTGGGAACCTGCCACTGAGGAACCGCACATTGCACAAACTCACGGAAGGGGGCCGAGTCTACCAACTGAAAAGGCAGCAGTTGAAGCGCTAGCAATTTAGCCAAGCTAGCATTCAACCGCTGGACATGTGGATGGCTGGGAGTGAACTTCTTTCGACGGTCCAGCAGCTGGGGCAGGGAAATTTGCCTGCTAGAATCGGACGTTGGTGTACTGCTAGCAGAGTGCCCGCAAGTACTTGCCTGTGACACACCTAATTCTACACCTTCATTCCTCTCAGAGCAGGTTTCAGAGAGGAGTGAAGGTATAGTGGGGTTGGAGATCCCAGCTGATGCGGTGCAAGAAGAGGTCAGCTTTGTTCTTTGGTGTGGGTCTTTAAGGTAGGCTTGCCAACAAGCTGCATGGCAGGTCAACATATGTCTGATCAAGCATGTGGTGCCCAAGCGGCTGATGTTTTGGCCACGCGATATACGCTTGAGACATATGTTGCAAACAGCAGCTGTGCGATCTGATGCACTCGCCTCAAAAAAGGCCCACACCAAAGAACTTTTTGCATGACGGGCAGAGGCAGCGCCCTGCACAGGCGGAGCTCTGCGGTGTGATTCCGTCGGTGTGCTGCCCATACGCTGGCAACTCAAGGGCATCCTGCCTCGTTGGAGATGTGCCTCCTCCTCATCCTCCTCCTCCTCCTCTCTCCTATTAGGCACCCACGTGGAGTCAGTGACCTCATCATCCCCTCCCTCCTCATCACTGGAGCCAATCTGGCAATATGCTGCAGCTGCTGGAGCATGACTGCCAGATTGGTGTCCTTCTTGAGCATCCCCTCTCTCTGCTCTCACGCTGCTGCCTTCCTCTAGCTGGGTATCATCATCAGATCCTTCCAAACGCTGGGCATCCTCCTGGAGCATGTACCCAACACTGTGCTCAAACAGTTCGGGGGACTCCTCAGGAGGAGGGCATGGTGGGTCTAGGGAAGGATTGACTAATGAACATAATGATACCAGAGAAGAGGACGCTTTGGCAGCTGCTTTGCCAGTACCCTGAGCCTGGGTGAGAGAGGATGAGGAGGATGAGGTGGGCTTGGTCATCCACTCTACCAAGTCTTCGGCATGATGTGGCTCAACATGTCCAGCTGCCGAAAACAAGGACAAGCGTGTCCCATGGCCATGTGCTGATGACAATGCACCGCGTACACGAACAGCACTGTTGCCCCCAGACACAGAGCCTGCTTGCCCTCTTTTTTTGCCTCCTGACTGTCTGCCTCTCCTTGGTTGCCTTCCAGACATTTTAATGGATGGCCTGCAGGGAGATGGGAAAAACAGCAATAAGGGCTACCTTCAGGTGTATACTGTGCAGGAGGCTTAGCAACAATGACATTGACACTGTCCCCTGCCTATCCTTCTCTGTCCCTAAACACAAGGATTGAAAATATGGTTCAGCAAAATAGTTTTAGAACAGAATAGCACACTGACACTTTCCCTCACTGTCCTACTCTGTCCCTCCCTACAAACAAGATTTAGCACAGAATAGCACACTGATAATTTCTACGAGTGTCCTTCTCTGTCCCTAAACTCAAGGATTGAAAATATGGAACAGCAAAATTGGTTTAGAACAGAATAGCACTGTCATGGATATGCATTAATGTCTGTCTGCCATCTTACCTTCCTCCTCATGTGTTCATCTAGAGACCAGACCTCCTTCACCTGGCTTCCTTTATAATCTCCTCCCAGCCTGACTCCACCCCAGGCCCTATCACTGAACACTATATTAACCTGTGCACTGCAAGCCTGCTTTGCTGATCAACGTGTTTGTTAGGCATTGTGTGTTTGGGTTCCTGCCTGCCGTGTGCTACGTCTGTCTCTCTGTTACGTTATTGGCTTGTCCCCGACTATCCCTGTCTGCTCGTGACCCTTGACCTTCGGCTCGTTCTCCGTTATCCTTGTCTGCTTGTGGCCCCTGACCTTCAGCTTGTTATTCGGTTCTCTCTATCGTGTGCTGCTGCTTCCCCTCTTTTCCCCTTATCCTACGGGGCGTGAGCTAGGAAACTCCAGGGGCCGCGACCTGGTCCCAGCCTGCAGCGTAACATCCTCACCACTAGAGGCCCTGGAGAAGACCAGCTGGGTCTTAGACTCCGCGCCCTGGGGAATCTTGGCTCTCGCTTCCGTTGGGATCCCGGTTGTGCTCCTCTGGTCCCGCTTTCCACAACCACCCAGTTTCCTATCCGCAGAAGCCAGCCATAGGGTTCACTACCTCGCGGTGCACTCCTGTCCCCCTACGGTGTGCATCTGTCACCTGGCCACAGGTGACCCTGACAAGCACACTGTCAGTTTCACTCACTGTACCTCTCTGTCCCTCAACTCAAGGATTGAAAATATGGTTCAGCAAAATAGTTTTAGAACAGAATAGCACACTGACACTTTCCCTCACTGTCCTACTCTGTCCCTCCCTACAAACAAGATTTAGCACAGAATAGCACACTGATAATTTCTACGAGTGTCCTTCTCTGTCCCTAAACTCAAGGATTGAAAATATGGAACAGCAAAATTGGTTTAGAACAGAATAGCACACTGTCAGTTTCACTCACTGTACCTCTCTGTCCCTCAACTCAAGGATTGAAAATATGGTTCAGCAAAATAGTTTTAGAACAGAATAGCACACTGACACTTTCCCTCACTGTCCTACTCTGTCCCTCCCTACAAACAAGATTTAGCACAGAATAGCACACTGATAATTTCTACGAATGTCCTTCTCTGTCCCTAAACTCAAGGATTGAAAATATGGAACAGCAAAATTGGTTTAGAACAGAATAGCACACTGTCAGTTTCACTCACTGTACCTCTCTGTCCCTCAACTCAAGGATTGAAAATATGGTTCAGCAAAATAGTTTTAGAACAGAATAGCACACTGACACTTTCCCTCACTGTCCTACTCTGTCCCTCCCTACAAACAAGATTTAGCACAGAATAGCACACTGATAATTTCTACGAGTGTCCTTCTCTGTCCCTAAACTCAAGGATTGAAAATATGGAACAGCAAAATTGGTTTAGAACAGAATAGCACACTGTCAGTTTCACTCACTGTACCTCTCTGTCCCTCAACTCAAGGATTGAAAATATGGTTCAGCAAAATAGTTTTACAACAGAATAGCACACTGACACTTTCCCTCACTGTCCTACTCTGTCCCTCCCTACAAACAAGATTTAGCACAGAATAGCACACTGATAATTTCTACGAGTGTCCTTCTCTGTCCCTAAACTCAAGGATTGAAAATATGGAACAGCAAAATTGGTTTAGAACAGAATAGCACACTGTCAGTTTCACTCACTGTACCTCTCTGTCCCTCAACTCAAGGATTGAAAATATGGAACAGCAAAATAGGTTTAGAACAGAATAGCACACTGTCAGTTTCACTCACTGTACCTCTCTGTCCCTCAACTCAAGGATTGAAAATATGGTTCAGCAAAATAGTTTTAGAACAGAATAGCACACTGACACTTTCCCTCACTGTCCTACTCTGTCCCTCCCTACAAACAAGATTTAGCACAGAATAGCACACTGATAATTTCTACGAGTGTCCTTCTCTGTCCCTAAACTCAAGGATTGAAAATATGGAACAGCAAAATTGGTTTAGAACAGAATAGCACACTGTCAGTTTCACTCACTGTACCTCTCTGTCCCTCAACTCAAGGATTGAAAATATGGTTCAGCAAAATAATTTTAGAACAGAATAGCACACTGACACTTTCCCTCACTGTCCTACTCTGTCCCTCCCTACAAACAAGATTTAGCACAGAATAGCACACTGATAATTTCTACGAGTGTCCTTCTCTGTCCCTAAACTCAAGGATTGAAAATATGGAACAGCAAAATTGGTTTAGAACAGAATAGCACACTGTCAGTTTCACTCACTGTACCTCTCTGTCCCTCAACTCAAGGATTGAAAATATGGTTCAGCAAAATAGTTTTACAACAGAATAGCACACTGACACTTTCCCTCACTGTCCTACTCTGTCCCTCCCTACAAACAAGATTTAGCACAGAATAGCACACTGATAATTTCTACGAGTGTCCTTCTCTGTCCCTAAACTCAAGGATTGAAAATATGGAACAGCAAAATTGGTTTAGAACAGAATAGCACACTGTCAGTTTCACTCACTGTACCTCTCTGTCCCTCAAATCAAGGATTGAAAATATGGTTCAGCAAAATAGTTTTAGAACAGAATAGCACACTGACACTTTCCCTCACTGTCCTACTCTGTCCCTCCCTACAAACAAGATTTAGCACAGAATAGCACACTGATAATTTCTACGAGTGTCCTTCTCTGTCCCTAAACTCAAGGATTGAAAATATGGAACAGCAAAATTGGTTTAGAACAGAATAGCACACTGTCAGTTTCACTCACTGTACCTCTCTGTCCCTCAACTCAAGGATTGAAAATATGGTTCAGCAGAATAGTTTTAGAACAGAATAGCACACTGACACTTTCCCTCACTGTACCTCTCTGTCCCTACAAACAAGGATTAGCACAGAATAGCACACTGTCACTGACACTCTCCCTACCTATCCTTATTTGTCCCTAAACACAAGGAATCCAGGATTAGTAAAGGAAAAATAATGACACTGTCCCTGCCTATGCTTCTCTTTCCCTGCTCCGGAACACACTACACAAGGCCGCCGCGCTGGCGGCCTTTTATAGTGTGGGGCGTGTACTAAACCCCCTCAGCAATAATTGGCCACAGGCATCCTGCCTGTGGCCAATCATTGCTCTCCTCGCTGCCGGCGCTGTGATTGGCCAAGCATGCGGGGTCACAGTGCATGCTTGGCCAATCACAGCGCCTGGATGACACTGCGATGGCGTAGTGCATTGTGGGCCGTTCGCGTCACTCGAATTTGGCGCGAACGGCCCAAATCGTTCGATCTTCGTCGAACGATCGAACAGCCGATGTTCGAGTCGAACGTATGATCGACTCGAACACGAAGCTCATCCCTAGTTATCGGTAAGGTTGTAAGTATGCTGTTGTGGGGTTGTTTGTGGTTCCATGTGCTGCAATTTTTCTTTCAGAACATCCAGTTTGCCTCGTGTGGATCATGGGACATTCCTATGTATTTTGGGGGGCAAAACGGGCAGATGTTCGGCCTAATGGCCGCCAGTTGGGTGTTCCCAGGGAATTGGCGATTGTCCGCTGGATCGGAGTTCCGGGCATGCTGTGGAGCAAGGTGTTGCCTGAAGTTCACAAGTATGCCCATCTGGATCGTGCTCCAGATGTCTTGGTACTGCATGTTGGGGGTAATGATTTGGGGTTAAGGTCCATGCGGCACTTAGTCAGGGACATCAAGTTCGATGTTCTTCGTATTCGTACTGACTTTCCCCAAACCCTGGTGGTGTAGTCCAATATTGTCGAACGCACCTCTTGGCGATGGGCTCGGTCTGTGGAAAAAGTTAATAGGGCTTGCATCAAGGTTAATAAGGAGGTGGGCAGATTTGTTGTAAGGAATGGAGGGTTGGTGGTCCGCCACAGAGATTTGGAGGTTGATACTGTCCGGTATCTTAGGGGGGATGGAGTTCATCTCAACGCCGTGGGCATTGATTTTTGGTGCTTGGCGCTACAAGATGGCATCCAAAGAGCCCTGCGTTGTGTGGGTCGTCCACAGGTGTAAGGTTTCACACCTGTGGGTGGTGGCTGTTGGGGATATTTGGAGGCAGTAGACATTTTGACCAATTTGGCATAAGTGGGGGACGCATCAAGGTATGGGATCCTTGGTTGATGCCAGTTAACTGTGGTTTAGCTGGCATGGGTTGATGGGTATCAGCGTGGGGAAGGTTCAGATTGCTATGTCCTTGAGTCGGCACACTGCGACTGGGATCTTAGATGGTCACGCTGATACGAAGGAAATTTGGTCAATGCCTTCTAGTATCCTTAACAGGGGACAATGGTATCTTTGAAGGATTGTTGAGTGTAAATAAAGAATTTTGGTTAATATGTTTGGTTAATTTGTTAATAAAATGGCCGATGCGGCCAATTTTCCTCCAAAATGGATGTCGCCTGTTTTTTAATAGGTTAGGGTAGAGTTTGTTAAGATGGCAATAGGCGGTTTATCTGGCTTACCATAGTCAAGAGAAGCCCGTAGCAAATATGAAGTATTAAGCGTAGGGCTGGCATGACTAGGTAGCTAGTACTGCACTATGGGGTTAAAATCTAGGGGAGTGAAAAATGGTAGGATAGGGGGGGTGGCCAGAGTTAATATTTTTTACCCGGGATAGGAGGGGCTTGGGGGAGGTCTCCAGATCAGTTTGCCTACAAGCGTGGAAGAGGAAGCTCCCACCCTCCCGCCCTAATGTGTTGGGATTATATATATGATTAATGTGTTTGGGTTTGGATTGGTTGTTGGGGATATTTGGAGGCAGTAGACATTTTGACCAACATTGGCATAAGTGGGGGACCCATCAAGGTATGGGATCCTTGGTTGATGCCAGTTAACCGTGGTTTAGATGGCATCGGTTGATGGGTATCAGCGTGGGGAAGGTTCAGAGTGCTATGGTCCTTGAGTCGGCGCACTGCGACTGGGATCTTAGATGGTCACGCTGATACGAAGGAAATTTGGTCAATGCCTTCTAGTATCCTTAACAGGGGACAATGGTATCTTTGAAGGATTGTTGAGTGTAAATAAAGAATTTTTGTTAATATGTTTGGTTAATTTGTTAATAAAATGGCCGATGCGGCCAATTTTACTCCAAAATGGATGTCGCCTGTTTTTTAATAGGTTAAGGTAGAGTTTGTTAAGATGGCAATAGGTGGTTTATCTGGCTTACCATAGTCATGCACATGATTTATAGTGGATGCTTTAATTTATTATTTACTTGATTATTATTATGTATTTTTTTTTTGTATGCTTACCTATTGCTAGCAGCCTTCTATTTATTATTATTATTTTAGTGCTGACAGTTATGTTTGAAGATATTTTGCTTTAATACTAAGAAATACCAAAAAAATAACCTAATGGGTCTTCTGCTATTTTTCACACTTTCCTAAACTTCAGGACTGGTTGAACAAAATGGCAAATTATGTGTTTAGCTGTTTGCCTGGATTTTCATATATAAATACAAAACCCATGTCTGTGCAGCCCATACAAATCTCATCCTAAGGACAGTTGCCATTGACACAAAAATGATTACTGGAAAACCTATTCATTTTAAGATAGACAGCAATTAGCAAGAAATTATATCTATTTTTATGCATATCATTAGTTTGTATTAATACTCTAAGCAGATGCCATCTGTCTACAATGTTTAATTGCACGTTTAACTTGATCCATAAAACCATAACAGATTCAAGGTTTTTAACAGTTTAACATTTAGAATATACAGTATTTTTGTACAGAGCTGATCCTAAACATGATCGTCTACTTTGTTAGGTTATGAAAGGAAAATGTTTAAAGGAAACACATGTGTATGTAGCGGGGTGTTCAATTTAGGGGAAGTGTCTGAGTGGTAACAAGGCTCAGACACATTAAATTGATAGGATTCATGGACCATTTTTGTTCTCAGGGGTTAATGGTGGTGATGTGTTCCCTGTGGCCGGTGGGTGGCGCTGCCATTCTGGGCCAGGGTTGAACCGCGAGCGCAGTGCTGTGCCTTTTGTATCCCCTCTTGGCAGCCGTACAGTGGGGCGGGGAACCTGCTGTGCATGCTGGGAGAGGATATAAAAGGGGCAGACATCTTCTGAGAGGGGTTCGTCCATGCCCAGGCACCTTCGGCCTGGGTGTGTGTGTGTGGTTCGTCCGCACCCAGGCGCCTTCAGCCTGGGTGTGTGTCGTCTCCGGGTGCCCTAGGCCCGGAGGCCTTGTTCCGGTTCCACCTCAGGCACCTTTAACCTGGGGTGAGGTACTACCTCACCGTTCCTGTCCGCCTGGGCATGGAGGCCCAGGAGTTGCAGTAACGGCCCGGAGCCCAGCAGCCTTTCGGCTGGGGTCCGCGGGGGATCGAGGAGTCCAGGGTGCCGCCTTGCGAGGGGACCCACACCCTAAGAGAAGGGAGGATCTGTTCCGAGGGACCGGTGCTGTGGACACGGTGAGGGGAGGGGTCTGTTGACTCTCTGGGGGGACGTCTTCTCCCTGAAAGGGGCTATGTCCTAGGAAGAAACCAAGGTTCATCAGGTCAGTGGCAGTGACCTTGTTCGCCAGGTCAGTGGCAGTGACCTTATTCACAGGGTCTGTGGCAGAGACCAACCTCATGGTCTGTGGCAGAGACCATGCGCCAAAACTGTTTGAGAAACCTGAACAGTCAGAAGAGTTTGAGCTACGTTTGTGCCTGGACCTCCTCCACACCTTAAAGCTGTCCTGTGTCTTTGCTCCTTTCTTCTATCCAAGAGACTAGGTGTTGTGCAAGTGAAAATAAATATTGCGTTGGACTTTCAGCTGGTGTGGACATTTACGTTCCTGGGGAAGTTAAGGACTTGCATCTACACACTGTAGAGGTGAGAATCATACTCAGGAGGACTTTATACTCTGGCTGCAGACAAGGCCCAAAATCAACACCGCCTAACCTCTTAGCACAGGAGGGTACGGGCTTGTGGTGCGGTGTGCCCCTTTTTCCTGAGAGGAGCCGAAGCAGACAGGTAAAAGGGGGTCTGTGCGCTACATATAAATATGTGACAATAGTGTCTGAAACTTCATTTAAAAAAATAAATGTTTTTTACCTGTTGAGATTAAGCCACCTGGCCGGATAATAATTTTAAACATTAGGGGGTGTATTTAGAAAAAAAGATGAAGAGCTATTTGTACTGCCAAAATGTTTGTTCTGTGCAAATAGCTGTGAAATCAAATAATAGGAAATAAATATTTATTTATTATGATCATCGTCTTCATCCAGTGGCCATAATTCAATATTTTCCTGGTTCATGCTCTTCTTATGAATTACGATATCCGACATAGCCTAGTAATATTCAATTTTGTCAACATTCACACACAATAATTACACATGTAGATTTGCAAGCCAAATAGCTCTGCAGATTTTTTTTTACATACATCCCTAGGTCTCTTGTCTATTGGAATAGCAAAAGTACACTCTTCAGCTGTTGTACACTCCAAAAGAGGAACTAAACCTGGACATAAGACTTACTACAAAATTTAAATGTATGTTTTTAGATTCATGAAAAATAACTGAATTTTATTTTGTTGATAACTTCCAGTTTTTAGTGTTTTGTGACCTGAAGCAATTTTTTTTTCTAAATCCAACAGATTTGCAAAGGACATTCTGAAAAGAGAGGGGAAAAAAATCAGGTTTGGAATTTTATACAAGTGACCTGACCAGCCAAGTTTATACAATAGTGAAAGCAATTTAGTGTTTGAAGGCTTTGTAACTATTATTCTTGATTCTGACTGAAATGATAAACCAAGCACTTAATGAATACAGGAAAGAACCAAAGTAATACCAATTTAAGTATTGTCCTGTCTTGCAAGCCATCATTAAGGAACCACCACATAGGCTTCAATACTCACAGGGCCAATCGCATTCTGAAGGTCAAGCCCCTAATAGATTCACCACATAAGCCACCGTAGTTCAGGAATAAATAACCTCCACATTAATATCATTGTAAAACCCATGGAAAAATCGGACAGGCACATAGTGTAATCCAGCAAGTAAAAGTTTAATAAAAATATTCCTGGGTACTCACAATAAAAACAAATGTGCACAGCATAGAAACAAACTCTAGAGTGCTGCCCGTTAGCATGCGTGATGATGTCAGCCTGCTATTTCCACCCTACACATTTTATCACAAACAGCTGTAGTCAGTGGACGATGCATGTCCATTTGTGATGAAACATGTTAGGCAGCATTAGCAGGCTAACCTCTGTTAAGGGCTAGCCTCTATTAAGGAAGCTTCGGGGGACAATTGACCCTTTTATTATGGTCACCTATGCAGTGGTTCTTTAGGATTCTTTACACGTGCTTATAATCTCCATTAGGGTTCTTAGCTTTTGGTAAGTGGTTGATTTTTTGTGGTGATGGAGACACTAAAGTTGTCACCTGTGAACGTTGCTGACATATTCACATTCACTACATTTTGACTCTTGTTAAGAATTTTTCCATACTGTTTTAATGTTGTTATAACAATTTGCACACTTATATATGTAGTAATTTTTTTCATTGTCATTACGCAATATGTGTATTATGTAAAGGGGAATTGCAACACAATTTGGTTTATAGTTTGAGCATATTTTGTATTTAGATATATTTGTGAGAGCAGCTGCTGTATTATTATTTGTTTACTACACATTTTGTTGTTACTAAGTTCCAGTTCACACTGGGGCGGCACAACTTGCCGCGCGACTCGGCAAGGCGATCTGCAGACTACTTCAGAGGCGACTTGCAAAATGACTTCTGTATTGAAGTCAATGTAAGTCTCCCTGAAGTCGTCCCAAAGTAGTACAGGAACCTTTTTCTAAGTCGGAGCGACTTGAGTCACTCCTATTAGAACGGTTCCATTGTACAGAACGGGACACGACTTGTCAGGCGGCTGAGTCACCTGACGAGTCGCCCCGTGTGAACAGACTCTTAGTGCAGTTATCCACTTTTTGCAAAGTCAATAGTGAGGGTATGTATTGAAAAGTAGGGGTGGCCATTGAGACAGACGAAAATAGGGAGGCATCATCTCAGCTGTCCTATTCATGGGCTCACCCTTTTGTCAAGCTCTTGCCTTTTGGTAGTGTGTTTTTCTCCTGCAATTCTGAAATATTAATTCTCTTGTTGGTAAGCTTGTTGCAACCTTGTTTGTACCTGCATACTGCCAGGTCTCTAAAAATAACCACATCAGCTTAGTTGCTAAGGCATACTTTTCCTTTCCTTTTCATTTTCCATCTCCTTGTCCTTCTCCTTTTTTCCTTTTCCATCACCTTTTCCTTCTCCTTTTTTCTTTATCCTTATCCATCTCCTTGTCCTTCTCCTTTTCCATCACCTTTTCCTTCTCCTTTTTTATTTTTCCTTCTCTATCTCCTTGTCCTTCTCCTTTTACATCACATTTTCCTTCTCCTTTTTTCCCTTTCCATCTCCTTGTCCTTCTCCTTTTCCATCACACTTTCCCTCTCCTTTTTTCCTTTTGCTTTTCCATCTCTCTGTCCTTCTCGTTTTCCTTCACCTTTTCCCTCTCCTTTTTTTCCTTTTCCTTTTCCATCTCCTTGTCCTTCTTCTTTTCCATCACCCTTTCCTTCTCCTTTTTTCTTTTTCCATTTCCATCTCCTTGTCCTTCTCCTTTTCATCACCTTTTCCTTCTCCTTTTTTCCTTTTCCATCTCCTTGTCCTTCTCCTTTTCATCACCTTTTCCTTCTCCTTTTTTCCTTTTCCATCTCCTTGTCCTTCTCCTTTTTCTTTTCCTTCCTTTTCTTCCCTACATTCTTTTAGGTTGTTGCCTGAATTATTTTTCTTAGTATTATTGTAGTTGTAGGTATGAAACATTAAACAGTTTGCTTGTTACCCCACATACCCTCTGCTCTGCCCTGTTAAAGAGTTAGGTATTTTTCATATTCCCTGCTGTAATCCCTATCTCACCAAGACTCTGGCAATATCCAATCAAAGTTGTATCACTTTGCTAAGGCAGTAAAAATCTCAATCCTTGTCCATCAGAGTTTATGACATCCTTCCAAAAAGTAATGAGTATTGCACAGATTCATTCCGGTGCTTCCTTACCATCTCAGTGGTTTTTATGGTGCAGAATCCATATACTTTGACAGTATGAAGTCATTTCCCTGAGAAACTATTTTCAAATCTCATTTACATAATGGACTGTTGAAGGAATGTGCTTGTTTTATGAAAGGGACATTTGGGGATTGTCACAAGCACTGAATCCTGTACAGCTCAGGATGTCTATTATCAAAGCATTAGCATGTTAAGCCATGGCAAGGGGGAGACAGGAAAATTATGAAACAATGACATAGGAAGCAACTAGTACCATAACTCTGACCTGGCATAGACAGTCATTTACATGGACGCAATACCATAGAAGTGCTGTTAGAGAATTTACACAAGTTATTAGAGTCCTAAAATTAGACTTTTTAGGGGAGGTGTGAAAACAAACTCACAGACTGGCTGAAGGGAATCTTTTTATACCATTACAATACAATAATGTTAATTAAATACATAAAAACAATATTACTTTATAAATATAAATCTTTTTCTTTTTTAATGGAAGGTTTCATTATCTGCTTTATCGTAGAGCAGATTTAAAGTTGAACTGCAGCAATGATATATTTTGAATACTTACATTGGGCCAGTTTGGTCCAATGTAAGTACAGTCAGGTCCATAAATATTGGGACATCGACATAATCCTAATCTTTTTGGCTCTATACACCACCACAATGGATTTGAAATGAAACGAACTGCAGACTTTTAGCTTTAATTTGAGGGTATTTACATCCAAATCAGGTGAACGGTGTAGGAATTACAACAGTTTGGATATGTGCCTCCCACTTTTTAAGGGACCAAAAGTAATGGGACAGATTAACAATTATAAATCAAACTTTCACTTTTTAATACTTGGTTGCAAATCCTTTGCAGTCAATTACAGCCTGAAGTCTGGAACGCATAGACATCACCAGACGCTGGGTTTCATCCCTGGTGGTGCTCTGCCAGGCCTCTACTGAAACTGTCTTCAGTTCCTGCTTGTTCTTGGGGCATTTTCCCTTCAGTTTTGTCTTCAGCAAGTGAAATGCATGCTCAATCGGATTCAGGTCAGGTGATTGACTTGGCCATTGCATAACATTCCACTTCTTTCCCTTAAAAAACTCTTTGGTTGCTTTCACAGTATGCTTCGGGTCATTGTCCATCTGCACTGTGAAGCACCGTCCAATGAGTTCTGAAGCATTTGGCTGAATATGAGCAGATAATATTGCCCGAAACACTTCAAAATTCATCCTGCTGCTTTTGTCAGCAGTCACATCATCAATATTTACAAGAGAACCAGTTCCATTGGCAGCCATACATGCCCACGCCATGACACTACCACCACCATGCTTCACTGATTAGGGGTATGGTTTGGATCATAAGCAGTTCCTTTCCTTCGCCATACTCTTCTCTTCTCTTCTCATCACTCGGGTACAAGTTGATCTTGGCCTCATCTGTACATAGGATGTTGTTTCCAGAACTGTGAAGGCTTTTTTAGATGTTGTTTGGCAAACTCTAATCTGGCCTTCCTGTTTTTGAGGCTCACCAATGGTTTACATCTTGTGGTGAACCCTCTGTATTCACTCTGGTGAAGTCTTCTCTTGATTGTTGACTTTGACACGCATACACCTACCTCCTGGAGAGTGTTCTTGATCTGGCCAACTGTTGTGAAGGGTGTTTTCTTCACCAGGAAAATAATTATTCAGTCATCCACCACAGTTGTTTTCCGTGGTCTTCTGGGTCTTTTGGTGTTGATTTGGCCACACCTAATGTTTTTGCTAACTCTCTGATGGGTTTGTTTTTTTTTTTCAGCCTAATGATAGCTTGCTTCATTGATAGTGACAGCTCTTTGGATCTCATATTGAGAATTGACAGCAACAGATTTCAAATGCAAATAGCACACTTGAAATTAACTCTGGAGCTTTTATATGCTCCTTGTAAATGGAATAATGAGGGAATAACACACACCTGGCCATGGAACAGCTGAGTAGCCAATTGTCCCATTACTTTTGGTCCCTTTAAAAAGTGGGAGGCACATATACAAACAGTTGTAATTCCTACACCGTTCACCTGATTTGGATGTAAATACCCTCAAATTAAAGCTGAAAGTCTGCAGTTAAAGCACATCTTGTTTGTTTCATTTCAAATCCATTGTGGTGGTTTATAGAGCCAAAACGATTAGAATTGTGTCGATGTCCCAATATTTATGGACCTGACTGTATGTATATGCGATACCTGATCAGCCCCTGTATAAGCTGTAATTTACTGTAGTAGCCTGAGCTACTATAATGATTTTTCAGGTGCTTCTCTACTGCATAGTAATCACAGGAGGTCACTCGGCATGCCCACCATTCAGAAAATGCCTTGCATTTTTCTCAAAGAATTCAAAGCGTTCTCTGATTGGACAAGGTAGAGAGTAGGGTTGGGAGTGTCATATTCTTGTTGGGATATGTACATTATAAAGCAATTTCCCTGAGAAATTATATGTAAATCTCTTAACCATATAGCAGTGGTCTCCGAACTGTGGCCCTAGGGCTCCAGTTGTGGCACTTTGCTTGCCTTTATTCAGCCCTTGGGGTACTGTTCCATCCACTGACCTACAATGGGGTACAATTCCTCCCACTGACACCAACAATGGGGCACAATTCTTTCCATTGATACCAATGGTGGGGCACAAATCCTTCCATTGACACTAAGCATGGGCCATTATTCCTTAAACTGACATCAACAATGGGACACTATTCCTTCCAGTAACACCAACAAAAAAGCACAATTCCTCCGGCTGACACCAACGGTGGGGCACAATTCCTTCCATTGACACTAACGATAGGGCATTGTTTACTGCCACTGGACCTAGTCCGACCCCCCTAAAGCCTGAAAGACAGTAAACTGGCTCTTTGTTTATAGAGTTTGCAGACCCCTGGCATATAGCATTGAAGAGAATGATGTTTTCAGTTTTTAATAGACTGGGGATGGGTTAGAACCCTTGTTAGGTTTTTACTGACATCCAGGGCACCGCTGGAGAAATTTCCTCTGTCCATTTTTGTGTGATTTTACCTTACCAGCTGTCTTGTAAAACCATTATCAGCAGGACAGAAAGTGAAGATAGGTTACTCAAGCTTCCTTATTCTATCAAAACCAAAATAGAAAAGTTTTGGCCTGAAAATACATACTAAGTCATATATACATTTTGTTTGTTGTTATGGGAAAGCTGTAGGGAAAAGTATTAGGCCCCTTTCACACGATTGGACCTCAAAGATCAGCCCGTCCGTTTTTCAGGCGGATCTAAGCCTATTGACTTGTATGGGCAGGCGGATGTCAGCGGAGATGTGTCCGCTTACACCCGCCTTCCGTCTGATCCGACAAGATCCTCTGAAAACAGACGGATGAGGATACGTTTGCCATCTGTCCAGCGGATTGGATGAAAACAGACATGCTACCCATTTTCATCCAATCCTCCCATAGAGAACAGCGGGGCTCTGACAGGTCCTTCCCTGCACATTGAGCAGAGATGGACCTGCCATCCGCCTGCTCAGCGGGGATCAACGGAGTGATCCCCCACTGAGTTAGCGGAGTCCGCTGAGTGATTAGTGGTTTGTTGCAATATAGTAACAAATGATTTGTTTTGTGTCAATGTGCGCTGTGTCAACTCACCTAAATAGACCAAAGTGCAATGCACCACACCGATTTGGGCGTTACAGCGCATTTTGGTGAGCTGCAACACATGTGTGTCAGAGTCAGAGATGAATCTTATGCCGTGTACACACGATCGGTTTTACAGATGAAAACAGTCCGATGGACTTTTCTCATCGGACAAACCGATCGTGTATGGGCCCCATCGGTCTTTTTTCCATCGGTGAGAAAAAATAGAACATGTTTTAAATTTATCCGATGGGAAACAAAACCAATAGCAAATTCCGATCGTCTGTGTGGAACTCCATCGGACAAAAAACCCACGCATGCTCAGAATCAAGTCGACGCATGCTCAGAAGCATTGAACTTCATTTTTCTCTGCTTGTCGGAGTGTTTTACGTCACGGCGTTTGGGACGGTCGGATTTTTGACTGATAGTGTGTAGGCAAGACTGATGGAAGTCAGCTTCATCGGATTTCCGAAGGAACAATCCATCGGATTAGAATCCATAGGAAATCCGACCGTGTGTACAGGGCTTTAGTCTTGTTGGAGTGCCTTCAAAAATAAACTGCACCAAAACGCGTGCATGGTTCACTACCATGTATTACAGTATTACAAAAACACACTACAATGGCAAGGCATAGATGAGCAAGTGGAGTTTTACATTGATTGTGAACTGATTTTTTATTTTATTTTTATAACAAACATGTTATACTTACCTGCTCTGTGCAATGGTTTTTCACAGAGCAGTCCCAATCTTCTTCATCTGGGGTCCCCCACCAGGGCTCCCTGCTCCTCCTCTTCTTGGTGTGCCACTATGGGATTCGGTTTCCTATTGTGGCACACCTGCAAGCTCAATCCTGAGCTTTGTAATTGTTATATACACAGACAGTGCTGTTCAGCACCACCCCATGCGCCCTTGTCACAGGATTTGATTGCCAGCAGCAGGAGCCAATGACTCCCACTGCTATTAATCTGCCTTGTGATCAGGGAGAGGATGGAGAGAGCTGCTGCTCTTGAGCACAGTGCTGGATTGAAAATGGGCTCAGGAAAGTATAAGGGGGGGTACTAATAATAATCATAAACAAATGATGAAGACATTAAAGTGTAGCGGGGTGCAGCTGGCTGTGTAACTGTGTAATCCCCATTTACCCCCATGTTGGGTTTCTGTGTATAGATAGGCTTTGTGGGTGCAGGATGCAGACTTTCCCCTCACCCCTTGCTTCCCTGCTAGCTGATGCTAGAGCAGGCTCTGTGTGAAATACTCCATGCTCGCTCCTTCACCCCCCCTCCTTGCAGCAGCAGATAGCCAATCAGGGAAAAAGAGGAACTTGCTATGCAGACATCAGGAATCATAGGAATTATAGTTCTTAAAGTGGTTGTAAACCCTCTCCTATAGTGAAGTGAAGTGAATAGCCTCAGATATTACACAGATATGAAACAAACGTATAACTGCTGTCTTTCCCTTTCTACATTCTTTAAAAAGTGCACATCATGTTAGAAATGTTTCCTCATTCAGCAGTGGGTGTGAAGTTTGGGCATACACTGTGTGAGAGCTGATTGGAGGAAAAGCACACCCCCCCCCCCCCTCCACATAGGCAGAGGAAGGAAGGGACATGCAGAGCTGTACTGTCAATAGATAAGCTCTCTGCTAAATACCTCTAAGTTCCCTCCTGACACAAAGTTTCAGCTGCTGTTATCTGCTGTGTTGGAGAACTTGTCAGAAGTGATTCTGTTAATAACAGAGGAACGGAGCAGCAGAAAGACAAGCCACTTAGAGCTTTGGAGAGAGATAAGTAAACACTACAGATATATGTTCCCAGTAGGGATGAGCCCGATGTTCGAGTCGAACGTACGTTCAACTCGAACATCGGGTGTTCGCCTGTTCGTCGAATAGCGAACATTATGCGGTGTTCGCGGCAAATTTGAAAGCCGCGGAACACCGTTTAAAAGTCTATGGGAGATTGACATGAAAAATCAAAAGTGCTAATTTTAAAGGCTTATATGCATGGTATTGTCATAAAAAGTGTTTGGGGACCTTGGTCCTGCCCCAGGGGACATCTATCAATGCAAAAAAAAGTTTTAAAAACCTGACGTTTTTCGGGAGCAGTGATTTTAATAATACTTAAAGTGAAACTATAAAAGATAAATATTCCTTTAAATATCGTGCTTGGGTGGTGTCTATAGTTTGCCTATAAAGTGGCAAATTTTTCCCGTGTTTAGAACAGTCCCGCAGCAAAATGACATTTCTAAAGGAAAAAAGTAATTTAAAAATGATCACGGCTGTAATAAATTGTCGGGTCTCGGCAATACAGATAAAACTCATTGAAAAAAACGGCATTGGTTCCCCCCCAGTCCATTACCAGGCCCTTTGGGTCTGGTATGAATGTTAAGGGGAACCTCGAACCAAAATTTTTAAATAAATTGCGTGGGGTGTCCCCCGAAATTCCATACCAGGCCCTTCAGGTCTGGTATGGATATTAAGGGGAACCCTGCGTCAATTAAAAAAAATGGCATAGGGGTCCCCCTCAAAATCCATACCAGACCCTTCAAGGGGACCCAGGTCCCCAAACACTTTTTATGACAATACCATGAATATAAGCCTTTAAAATGAGCTCTTTTGGTTTTTAAAAAGGGAAGCTGATGGCCTATGGATTTCTTTACTCAGGATCCTCTGCACTTCAGAGGAGGTAAGGACAGAGTTTTCCAAGGCAAATCTGAATAAAGCTGAGTCTTTGCCGAGAGGAAGGGGAGCTGAGGAGAACTTCTGCTGAACCTGCCACAGCTACAGCAGAGGAACAGAGCCTGGGGATTAAACATCTGGGACCCAGCCACACAGGGACCAGAGTCCTAAGACCTGTGTACTGTGTGACCAGAGGCAAGTTGCTGAGGGCTGGGTCTGCTAAGAGACTAAACTTTGTGGGAATCCAAACTGAGAGATTGAGCCACCAGGATCTGACTTCAAAGGACAACAAACCACCAAGTGATCTGGACCAAATTCCTGTGTACCAAGAGGGGTGAGCTGAACCACCTGTGCTTATCTTACTGCTGACACCATTTATGCAGTAGAGACTGCTCCCTTGTTTAGCAGCCTACTAAACATCTGTTGCACACTTGTCAAGGGACAGCTAAACATGCACCACCACAGAAGGACCCCAATGAAAGCCGATCAAAAGGCCTGGTATGGATTGTTTTGTTTTTTATTTCAGCTGTCGGGGGTCCATCCATCAGTTATTAAGGACACAGCGGCCAGCTTCCCGATCCGCTGCTTAACAACCAGCTATTCTTCACACAAAATTCAAATTGATTGACCATTTTTTGATCGATTTGAATTCAAATTGTTCTGAAAATTTGTAATTCGTTCCAAAATAAAGAAACAAAAACTTTTTTTAACTAAACAAAATTTAACGAAAACTAAACAAATTTTGAAATTACACCAAACGAATTCCAAAACTAAACAAAATGTGTAACATACGGAATATATCTGAAACAAAACAAATGTTTCCATTCTGCATGTCTACCCACCATCACCAGCGGCTCCTTACATAGTTAGTCGGGTTGAAAAAAGACACAAGTCCATCTAGTTCAACCAATAAAAGAGAAAAAAAATCCTACAATCCCATATACCCAATCCTATACCCACAGTTAATCCAGAAGAAGGTGAAAAACCCCAGCAAAGCATGATCCAATTTGCTACAGCAGAAGAAAAAATTCATTCCTGATCCCCCCGAGAGGCAATCGGATAATCCCTAGATCAACTTTACCTATGAATGTTAGTACCCAGTTATATAATGTACTTTTAGGAAAGAATCCAGGCATTTTTTAACCTCCCTGGCGGTATTCCCAAGTTGGCTCTGGGTTAAATTTTAGTATCATTAGCGGTAACCCCGAGCCACACTTGGGATTGCATCTCAGGATCCTGGTGCAGTGTACTTACCTTGTCCCCAGGATCCTGTAATGCCCCCCTGCTGTGTCTGCGGGCTGTGTCCTCCGTCCGATGCCTCTGTGTGCCGGGCTCCATTCCCTGCGAGCGTTTGCCTGGCTGAAAATTCATAAAGTACAACATTCATAACACATACAGTACACTGTAATCTTACAGATTACATTACTGTATCAAATTATTTCACATTCCTTTTGTCCCTAATGCTTTGTCCAGTGCCCTGCATGCACTTTTATATTATATACAGTATACTGTCCTTTCTGCCTGGAAACTTGAGATTGTCCATGGCAACCAAAAAGTGTCCCTTTACGTCAAAAGCGGTTTGAGACAAGCTAGAAAACAGTGATAGTAAATTAGAACACTTGCAGAATTGAGCGATAGTGAATCGTGGGGAAATTAATTTTATTATTATTATATTATTATTTTTTATAATTATTTATTATATTATAATTTATGATTTAGTGTTTCAAACGTTATCATACCAGGGATGTCTACTAGACTCTTGTTTGGACAGATTTAGGTGTTTTATTACTAAGAATTACAGGCCTATAATATAAAACGCCAAATTTCTATGCAAAACAATGTACCGCTTTGAGACTCAAAAATCTGACATAATCATACCACCAGGGTGATTAAAGCAAATGACTGAGCTGGCCAGAACCAGCTCTTGAGGGAGTCTATTCCACATTAGTTATGTCGCGAATATAAAATTTTCCGTTCGCTAGCGGCGAACGCGAATTTCCGCAAATGTCCGCGAACGGGCGAACCGGGCGAACCGCCATAGACTTCAATAGGCAGGCAAATTTTAAAACCCACAGGGACTCTTTCTGGCCACAATAGTGATGGAAAAGTTGTTTCAAGGGGACTAACACCTGGACTATGGCATGCCGGAGGGGGATCCATGGCAAAACTCCCATGGAAAATTACGTAGTTGACGCAGAGTCGGGTTTTAATCCATAAAGGGCATAAATCACCTAACATTCCTAAATTGTTTGTAATAACATGCTTTAAAACATCAGGTATGATGTTGTATCGATCAGGTAGTGTAAGGGTTACGCCCGCTTCACAGTGACAGACCAAACTCTGACAGATCAAACTCCCCGTTTAACGCACCGCAAACAACCGCAAACAGTCCATTTGCACAACCGCAAGGCTTTAATGATCACCTTAGATGATCACAAAGAAAATTAATGTTTTTTCTATGCAAAATTATCCAGCCGATCGCTTTTGGTCTGTTCACAATGAAGCAACGACCTTATCATCTGGGGTGTGCCAACATTGCCATTGCCAACACACTCATAGAGGTGGTCGCTTCATTGTGATACGCAAGCCCCTTCACCACAACAAGGTAACGATCACGAAAGGGGATTGACACTTGTATGTGCTTTTTTTGTTTGTTTTGTTTTTGCAGCCACAGTGCAGCACCAGAGGCCAGAAAAATTAGGCATGTACACATGCCTGAAAAACTAGGTATTTTTGCAGCCGCTGCTGTAGCAGCGGCCAGAAAAATTTATGTTTTCCAGGCAGAAAGTGCCCTAAAACATTGCGGCTTGAACCCTAGTTGGTGGCGGATAAGTCACGCAAGTCATCCGGCATGCAGAGATAAAATACAGCAGCGTGTGGACCATTTTTAGCCCAAGGCAGCTCATCTCATCAGGCCTTTTTTAGTCAAATGTATCGCCCACTGTCAGTCCCTTCGGGATCCATGCCTCATTGATCTTAATAAAGGTGAGGTAATCTAGACTTTTTTGACCTAGGTGACTTCTCTTCTCAGTGACAATACCTCCTGCTGCACTGAAGGTCCTTTCTGAAAGGACACTTGAAGCGGGGCAGGCCAGAAGTTCTATCGCAAATTGGGATAGCTCAGGCCACAGGTCAAGCCTGCACACCCAGTAGTCAAGGGGTTCATCGCTCCTCAGAGTGTCGATATCTGCAGTTAAGGCGAGGTAGTCTGCTACTCTGAGGGTGGATCCCGAAGGGCTGTGGCGATGCGTAGGACTTAAAAAGCTCTGCATGTCCTCCATCAACAACACGTCTGTAAAGCGTCCTGTCCTTGCCGGCGTGGTCGTGGTAGGAGGAGGATTACTTTCACCTCTTCCCCTGTTAGATTCCCGATGTGCTGTGACATCACCCTTATACGCTGTGTAAAGCATACTTTTTAATTTATTTTGGAACTGCTGCATCCTTTCCGACTTCTGGTAATTCGGTAACATTTCAGGCACTTTCTGCTTATACCGGGGGTCTAGTAGCGTGGCCACCCAGTACAGGTCGTTCTCCTTCAGCCTTTTTATACGAGGGTCCCTCAACAGGCACGACAGCATGAAAGACCCCATTTGCACAAGGTTGGATGCCGAGCTACTCATGTCCCGTTCCTCGTCCTCACTGATCTCACTGAAGGTCTGTTCTTTCCCCCAGCCACGTACAACACCACGGGTACCAGATAGGTGACAACGAGCACCCTGGGATGTCTGCTGTGGTTGGTCTTCCTCCTCCTCCTCAAAGCCACATTCCTCCTCTGACTCCTCTTCCTCAGACTCCTCTTCCAGCGTTGCCGCAGGTCCAGCAAGCGATGCTGATAAGGCTGTTTCTGGTGGTGATGGTGACCACAACTCTTCCTCTTCACGCTCATCTACGGCCTGATCCAGCACTCTTCGCAGGGCACGCTCCAGGAAGAAAACAAATGGGATGATGTCGCTGATGGTGCCTTCGGTGCGACTGACTAGGTTTGTCACCTCCTCAAAAGGATGCATGAGCCTACAGGCATTGCGCATGAGCGTCCAGTAACGTGGCAAAAAAATTCCCAGCTGCGCAGAGGCTGTCCTAGCACCCCGGTCATACAAATACTCGTTGATGGCTTTTTCTTGTTGGAGCAGGCAGTCGAACATTAGGAGTGTTGAATTCCAACGTGTCGGGCTGTCGCAAATCAAGCGCCTCACTGGCATGTTTTTTTGCCGCTGGATATCCTGAAAAGTGCACCATGGCCATGTAGGAAGGCCTGAAATGGCCACACACCTTCCTGGCCTGCTTGAGGATGTCCTGTAAGTCTGGGTACTTATGCACAAAGCATTGTACAATCAGATTCAACACATGTGCCATGCACGGCACATGTGTCAACTTTCCCAAATTCAATGCTGCCAACAAATTGCTTCCGTTGTCACACACCACTTTGCCGATCTCCAGTTGGTGCGGAGTCAGCCACTGATCCACCTGTGCGTTCAGGGTGGACAGGAGTGCTGGTCCAGTGTGACTCTCTGCTTTCAGGCAAGTCAACCCCAAGACGGCGTGACACTGTCGTATCCAGGATGTGGAATAGCCCCTGGGGAGCTGGGGGGGTGCAGTTGATGTGGAGCAAGACGCAGCAGCAGAAGAGGACTCAGCCGAGGAGGTTATCGAAGAGGATGGAGTAGGAGGAGTAGAGGAGGTGGCAGAAGGCCTGCCTGCAAAACGTGGCGGTGTCACCACCAACTCCTCTGCAGAGCCACGCATTACATGCTTGGCAGCCGTCAGCAGGTTTACCCAATGCGCAGTGTAGGTGATATACCTGCCCTGACCGTGCTTTGCAGACCAGGTATCAGTGGTCAGATGGACCCTTGCCCCAACACTGTGTGCCAGACATGCCATGACTTCCTTTTGCACAATAGAGTACAGGTTGGGGATTGCCTTTTGTGAAAATAAATTTCGGCCGGGTACCTTCCACTGCGGTGTCCCAATAGCTACAAATTTTTTGAAGGCCTCAGACTCCACCAGCTTGTATGGTAAAAGCTGGCGGGCTAAGAGTTCCGACAAGCCAGCTGTCAGACGCCGGGCAAGGGGGTGACTCTGTGACATTGTCTTCTTACGCTCAAACATGTCCTTGACAGACACCTGACTGCGGGCAGATGAGCAGGAACTGCTCAAGGCGAGAGATGGAGTGGCGGATGGTTGAGAGGGGGCAAGGAGGACAGCAGTGGTTGATGTGGCTGAAGATGCTGGACCAGGAGGAGGATGGTGGCTTTGAGCTTGTGTGCTGCTTGTACTCATCATCATGTGTTGATCCCATAGGCGTTTGTGATGTGCGATCATATGCCTTCGCAAAGGAATCAGTTGTACCTAGGTGGGTGTTGGATTTCCCACGACTTAGTTTCTTTTGGCACAGGTTGCAAATGGCATGGCTTTTATCAGAGGCAGACACACAAAAAAAATGCCACACTGCTGAGCTTTGCAATGACGGCATTCTGGTGGTGGCAACAGCATGCGTTGATTGGCGTGCTGTCTGGCTGACCCCGGGTTCCGATACATGCTGTCTGACTGTGCCACTAGCTCTTTCCGACGACCTCCCCCTGCTTCCAACTCGTCTCCTCCTCCTCTCTGTCTCCCCATCTGAACTTTCCCCCTATTCTTCTTCTCTTCGAGCGGGCACCCACGTGACATCCACGGACACATCGTCATCATCAACCGCTTCACTTGTATCTGACAACTCAGCAAAGGAAGCAGCATCGGGTACAACATCATCATCATCACACCGTACGTCCATGTGTGTAATGCTGCCTGACTGAGACATATCCCTTTTATCTACATTCTCTGGCAATAATGGTTGCGCATCACTCATTTCTTCCAACTCATGTGTAAATAACTCCTCTGACAGATAAAGTGAAGCAGCTGTGGTGCTAGTGTTGGTGGTGGCGGCAGGCAGGCGGGCGAGTGGTAACTTGAGAGGTGCCCGAAGCTGAGCTGGAGGAGTATGGTGCGTCAAGGTTCCGAGCGGCAGCTGTAGAAGATTGGGTGTCCTGTGTTAGCCAGTCAACTATGTCCTCAGAACTTTTCGAGTTCAGGGTACGTGGCCTCTGAACACTGGGCATTATTCTAGGGCCAAAGGAAATCACAGCACCACGACCACGATGGCCCCTGCGGGGTGGCCTGCCTCTGCCTGTCATTTATTTTAGATTAGTTTAGTTGTACTATGTGTGCAAGCTACTGTGACACCAGATATGAGTGGCACTGTGCACTGGCAGAAGTTGGCAGAGTAGACGCTGTAGGCCTGACACACACGCTGGCAGGCAACTGACTGCTATTCTATTGCAGTCAATATTGTTTTTTTTTTTTTAAATGTAATCTACTGTGCCACCAGATATATGAGTTGTGCCACTGGGCAAGTGGGCACAGTATACTCTGTGAGCCTGTCACACACAGGCTGGCAGGCAACTGCAATTAGATTACAGAGAAAAAAAAAGGCAGACTGATGTATGTACTAGCCCTAAAAAGGGCTTTTTGGGGTGCTGTCAGGACGCTGTCCTTACAGCAGAGTTCAGATGAGTCTTTCAGGACTGGAGTGGACACTGAATACATTGGCCTAGCTATAGATTTCCCTATTAAATCAGCAGCAGCTACACTGTCCCTCCTCTCACTAGTAATCTACTGTGCCACCAGATATATAAGTGGTGCCACTGGGCAAGTGGGCACAGTATATGCTGTGAGCCTGTCACACACACGCTGGCAGGAAACTGCAATTAGATTACAGAGAAAAAAAAAGGCAGACTTATGTATGTACTAGCCCTAAAAAGGGCTTTTTGGGGTGCTGTCAGGACGCTGTCCTTACAGCAGAGATCAGATGAGTCTTTCAGGACTGGAGTGGACACTGAATACACTGGCCTAGCTATAGATTTCCCTATTAAATCAGCAGCAGCTACACTGTCCCTCCTCTCACTAGTAATCTACTGTGCCACCAGATATATGAGTGGTGCCACTGGGCAAGTGGGCACAGTATACGCTGTGAGCCTGTCACACACACGCTGGCAGGCAACTGCAATTAGATTACAGAGAAAAAAAAAAGCAGACTGATGTATGTACTAGCCCTAAAAAGGGCTTTTTGGGGTGCTGTCCGGACGCTGTCCTTACAGCAGAGATCAGATGAGTCTTTCGGGACTGGAGTGGACACTGAATACACTGGCCTAGCTATAGATTTCCCTATTAAATCAGCAGCAGCTACACTGTCCCTCCTCTCACTAGTAATCTACTGTGCCACCAGATATATGAGTGGTGCCACTGGGCAAGTGGGCACAGTATACGCTGTGAGCCTGTCACACACACGCTGGCAGGCAACTGCAATTAGATTACAGAGAAAAAAAAGGCAGACTGATGTATGTACTAGCCCTAAAAGGGCTTTTTGGGGTGCTGTCAGGACGCTGTCCTTACAGCAGAGATCAGATGAGTCTTTCAGGACTGGAGTGGACACTGAATACACTGGCCTAGCTATAGATTTCCCTATTAAATCAGCAGCAGCTACACTGTCCCTCCTCTCACTAAGACTGCAGCTTCAGAATGAATCTAAAATGGATGCTGTCCAGGAGGTGGGAGGGTCTGGGAGGGAGGGTATGCTGCTGATTGGCTGGAATGTGTCTGCTGACTGTGAGGTACAGGGTCAAAGTTTGCTCAATGATGACGAATAGGGGGCGGACCAAATATCGCATATGTTCGCCCGCCGCGGCGAACGCGAACAAGCTATGTTCGCCGGGAACTATTCGCCAGCAAATAGTTCGGGACATCTCTATTCCACATTTAACAGCTCTTACTGTAAAGAAACCTTTCCGTATTTGGAGATTAAATCTAGACGTAAAGAGCGCCCCCTTGTCCTCTGTGATGACCTTAATGTGAATAACTCAACACCAAGTTCACTATATGGACCACTTATGTATTTATACCTGTTAAACATATCCCCCTCCTCTTTCCAAGAGGGAATAAATTCAGTTCCGCTAATCTATCCTCCTAGCTGAGCCCCTCCATGTCTCTTAGCAGTTTGGTTGCCCTTCTCTTCACTTTCTCCAGTTCCCCTATACCCTTTTTGAGAACTGGTGCCCAAAACGGAACTTTGCATGGGTAAGCGCTATAAAATATATAAACAAACAAAGAAGGCTTTTTCTAACAATTTACAAATGCAGTGTTTTTCTTCTAGTAACTATTAAGCCACAGGAGTTCCACATTTGAAGATGAATGAACACTTCTATGTAAATAGATTGTTCATACCCATTGTTCCTGCTATTTACATTGTGGGAAATAAGGAATTGCTACCTTAAACAACTCTAGAAAATATATAAAATCATATTTTTTTTTCACTTTTATATGCTTTCAAAACATTATATCACCCTAATACAACAAGTAACTGCTACTTTAAAGCAGATTAAAATCTTTGGTACAGTTCAGTCTTCCTATAACATTTCTATCTGCCCTAATCTATAATCTGTCATTTTATTTGCCTAGTATCCACTCCAGGCTTTCTACGGGTGTAGATTCTGGCTCTAGTTGTGGCTGTAGGGTGGGCATATGCCCACTGTCATAATTCAGTGAGGTAACTCTGTTTGGGTAGAGCCGCCAGTTGACCAGATCATAAGTGCAGGCAGGGGGAGAATTGGGTGGTTGTTAGATAATTATAAGAAACTTTTTACTGCCATATTTTATGGTGGAACAGACTGTAAACAGAGGAAATTACTTTGCAATAAGGTTTGCTTTTAAAGTTTACAGTGAGAGTACATGATTTGCAACCTGATGAGTTATAGGGGTAACTAATTTGGTTAGGATTTTATTATGGAGAAAGCTCAGGGAAAATGCTTCTCTTATAGTATTGTCTGGTTTAGAATTTAAAATAAACCAGATTTCATTACACTTTAAACTTTAAGCAACACTTTTATTCCTCCAGGACACTTTGTACGGCCTTCAATAATTTTCTATGACTATTACTTCCCTTACATATCCTATAGTGAAATAGTGCAGGACCATGGTAATCACAATTTTCTGAGTGCACTGGTGCTAGATGTTTCTACTCAGTACTAGCCATACCCTCCATGATTTGCAGTGATTCATAACCACAGTGAGCACTGTAGCAGATGTTTATTATTTATCAATATGTTAAGTCAAGTTGCATTTGCTAAATTTACTGTAAATCACGAGGTAAAACATTCTATTTTTCTCCTATATATTTTGACTTTCAGACCAGTGAGACAAGTGAGAGTTTATTTCCAGTAGGCTATGTTTCATTTAGTCATTCAGGAACAAGCTTCGGCATCTCTGTCAGACCATGGATCTAACTTGCAAGTGACAAGTATAAAAAGTACCCGTCAAAAAAAAAAAAAAATGGTGTCGCCATCTAGAAAGAAGAGAAACAGTGGATGTGACACTCAGTTGTGACATTCCAAAACCACCTCTAGACACAGTAAAAATGTCAGGATGGATAGGGAAAGACATGCTAGCAGACTAGACTTTGTTCCATTCCTGTATTGCATTTTATTGACTCATTTTACAAATCTAAGAATGCAGCCTCTACCTCCAGCACATAGGAGTTTTTGGAATTTTTGTGATTTTTTGGAATTTTACAAGAAACATCAAAATATAGTGGGAATAAGAAGGCAATTTGGACTACATTTTTTAGTTAATAAAGTAACATTTATGTCCAATCATTCGAGTTGCTTTTTCAATATACCAATTTTACAAAATTTGTTGCACCTATTTGTTTTGGACAGCACAGTCATCATTACTGCTAAATAATCGCTGTACAAAATACACAATTTTGAACCCAATTTTTAAATGTTTTTCTAAGGAAATTAAGTTTCATCTGTTTGCAAAACTGTTCCAAGCAATTGATCTACTAATTTTCGAACAATAATTTAAAAAATCCAGCTAAATTTGTGGATAGATTTACATTTTTGATTAACATTTTACTGAGAATATATGTTACACTAATACTGTTTTCAGTGGAGTAAAAATGAAAGACATACTTTAAACCAATGTATCAGCTCACCTGTTTTCTTTTCAATCAATTTTTTGTCATATGTACACTTTTTCTTGAAATAGAAACTTCTCATGTCAAATTATAGATTTGAGAAAAATAGACAAGATCTTTTTTTCCCCAGAAGTGGAAATCGAAAGTTAGTTTGGTACTGTAATCTCTAAAAAATAGTCCATAGGTCATCTAAAGCACCATGTAACTTAAACTGAAAATAGTTTTTTTGGTGACACCCTTTTATCAATCAGTGAAATTATGTAGTATAAAAATGGACACATGAAAAAATTTGCTCAAATCAGGAGCTGGGATTTTTAAGGTGCCAAAAAATGTATTTCATAGATAAATATTACAATTCATAGATTTTATTATGTTAGTTAAAAAGTAACATAGCAAAAAAAAATGATATTTAGATATCTATCTATCTTATATAGATAGATATCTATATATAGATATATATAGCGATATATGTATATATATAGGACACCCCTCACATGTTTGTAAATATTTTATTATATCTTTTCATGTGACAACACTGAAGAAATTACACTTTGCTACAATGTACAGTAGTGAATGTACAGCTTGTATAACAGTGTAAATTTGCTGTCCCCTCAAAATAACTCAACACACAGCCATTAATGTCCAAACCGCTGGCAACAAAAGCCAGAGCTTCACAGGTTGCCACTGGAGTCTTCTTTTACTCTTCCATCATCATCACAGAGCTGGTGGATGTTTAGAGACCTTGCACTCCTCCACTTTTCATTTGAGGATGCCCCACAGATGCTCAATAGGGTTTAGGTCTGGAGACATGCTTGGCCAGTCCATTACCTTTACCCTCAGCTGCTTTAGCAAGGCAGTGGTCGTCTTGGAGGTGTGTTTGGGGGTGTTATCATGTTTGAATACTGCTCTGTGGCCCAGTCCCTGAAGAGAGGGGATCTTGCTCGGCTTCAGTATGTCAAAGTACATGTTGGCATTCATTGTTCAATCAATGAACTGTAGCTCCCCAGTGCCAGCAGCACTCATGCAGCCCCAGACCATGACACTCCCACCACCATGCTTGACTGTAGGCAAGGCACACTTGTCTTTGTACTTCTTACCTGGTTACCGCCACACAGGCTTAACACCATCTGAATAGAGTTGAGCGGGTAGCTGGATATTCGGGTCCGGCGGGTTCGGCCGAACTTCGGAAAAAAGTTCGGATTCGGGACCGAACTTTAGCCCGAACCCGGACCCGGACCCGGACCCCATTGAAGTCAATGGGGACCCGGACTTCTGACGACTAAAAAGGCTCTAAAAAAGTAATGGAAAGGGCTAGAGGGCTGCAAATGGCAGTAAAATGTTGTTAAGAACATGGCAAGTGCTCTGCAAACAAATGTGGATAGGAAATAACTTAAAAGAACATAAAAAAAATTAAAAAATTAAAAAATATGCTGGAGGCCCCCTTTTCAGCAGAAGAGGTACAGGAAGTCATTAAGAACCTCAGAAACTCAACGGCACGATGCCACACATATGGTGGGAATGCCCCAGAATACGCCCTTTATGGAATAAATTATTTAATTTAATGGATAAGCTAGTGGGAAAATAAAATACTTTGAAATAAAAATGTAGCGGGGTGCTAAATTTAAGGAAAGTGTTTGAGTGGTAAATAGGCTCAAATACCCTAATTCTGTAGGATTCATGGACCATTTTGTCCTCGGGGGACAGTATTGGTGTGCAGTTCCCTGCGGCCTACAGGTGGCGCCTTTTGTGTCCCCTCTTGGCAGTAGTACAGCGGGGCGGGGAACCTGCTGTGCATGCCGGGAGAGCATATAAAAGGGGC
Source organism: Rana muscosa (assembly GCA_029206835.1). NCBI lineage: Eukaryota > Metazoa > Chordata > Amphibia > Anura > Ranidae > Rana > Rana muscosa. Next base: position 78,570,048 of record CM055127.1, read on the forward strand.
AGACCTTTGGCCTGGGGGCTGATGTCCAGTGGGGTCCGCGCCCAGGTGCCTTCGGCCTGGGTGCATGTGTTCCTGTTCCATCTCGGGCACCTTTAGCCCGGGGTGAGGTACTATCCTGGAGTTCTTGCTGCCCTGGGTATGGAGGCCTAGGGGCGGGAGTAAAGCCTGGAGTCCAGAGCCGCCTCGTGTAGGGGACCCTGTTCCAGGGAAGGGAGGATCATTCTGATGGACCGATGCGGGAGTCACGGTGAAGGAATGGTCTGTTGACTCCCTGGAGAGATGTCTTCCCCTTGATATGGGCTAGGTTCGTAGAAGGAGAAGCTCAAGGTCACCTTGACTGTATCAGAGGCCTTATTCAACCGGCCCGTGGCAGGGGCCTTATACACCCTGGTCTGTGGCTGAGACCAAAGTTCTCCAGGCCCGTGGCAGGGGCCTTGTACACCCGGTCTGTGGCAGAGACCAACCTCAATGTCTGTGGCAGAGACCGTGCGCCAAAAACTGTTTGAGAAACCTAAGCAGTGAAGTGAATGTGCTAAGTTTGTGCCTGGACCTCCTCCACACCTTAAGCTGTCCTGTTTCTTTGCTCTAACCTTTTCTATCTGAGTACAGTTTATTTTGCCATGAGAGAATAAGAGTTGGAGTTTCAGCTGGTGTGGACATTGACTTTACTGGCAATTAAAGGACTTGCCTCTACCTACAGTAGAGGTGAGAATCATCCTCTGGAGGAGTTTTGACTCCGGCTGTGGACACGGCCCGTCAAGTACACCGCTCAACCTCTTTATATAGGAGGATACGGGCTGGTAGTGCGGTGTGCCTTTCTCCCTCCTGCGAAGAGCCAACAACATAAAGGCAGGTAAGGGGGAAAGGATCTGTGCGCTACAAAAAAATAAAATAAAAAATTTAATCTTGGCCTAGCAGGACGAGGTCCATATGGAGTAGGAGGTTGAGGTGGCGGTGGATGTGGCTGTGTAGGTGGAAGCGGCGGTGGAGGAGGACGAGGTAGCCAACACTGGTTCAAAAATACAACAATGGCTGGGTAAGGCCGGTGATGTGGCGAATTCTGTCCCCTGTCGAATAGTGTCCGCCCTGTACTGCGCTTGCTGAGTATGTAGGACAAGGGGATTTCAAAAATCTCCCAAGACTAACGGCGCCTGCGTGTTGAGTTCAGGTGAAGGCCACACCATCCGTGGTTCAAGCCGAGCCAAGCAAGGCCGCGATCGAAGCGAGCCCGTGAGGGGCCCTGTTACTATGTGCTACCGTATGTCCTCTTGGATGGTGGGGCTTGAACCTGCACTCACAGCGCAGGCGCCGTTCATCTTCGGAGATTTTGTGAATCTCCTTGTCCTCTGTACTGCGCAAGCGCTGCGCCTGCGCAGTACGGGCCGGGCACAATCCGATGGCCGGACAGTTTTTGTCACAACACCGGTATACATGTCTATTCTGCACAAGGTACGGACAAGTCCTGTGGGATCCATGCCTGGTTCATTTTAATGAACGTGAGCTTGTCCACATTGGCTCTGGACAGGCGGCTGCGCTTGTCTGTGATAACGCCCCCTGCCGTGCTAAATACACGTTCAGATAATACACTGGCTGCAGGGCAGGCCAGCACCTCCAAGGCATAAACGGCAAGCTCAGGCCATGTGCCCAATTTGGAGACCCAGAAGTTAAAGGGGGCAGACCCGTCATCCAGTACGTGTAGGCCTGTGGACACATACTGCTCAACCATGTTGGTGAAATGCTGCCTCCTGCTAAGACGTTCCATCTCAGCTGGTGGTGCTGGTTGTTGTGGCGTGCTGACAAAGCTTTTCCACATTTCGGCCATGCTAACCCTGCCTTCTGAGGTGCTGCCTGGTGCCCCGGCTGCGTTGGTGACCTCTTCCTCCTCCTCTGCCTTCGCCTTGTGCTTCCACCGTACGCCCGCTGTCAGGTGGGAATGCCACCAGCAGCGCGTCTACCAGCGTGCGCTTGTACTCGCGCATCTTACGATCCCGCTCCAGTGAGGGAATTAAGGACAGTACGTTGTCCTTGTAAAGGGGATCCAGCAGGGTGGCCACACAGTAATCAGCAACAGTTAAAATGTGGGCAACTCGGCGGTCATTGCGGAAACACTGCAGCATGTAATCGCTCATGTGTGCCAGGCTGCCCAGAGGCAAAGAAAAGCTGTCCTCTGTGGGAGGTGTATCGTCTGTGTCCTCTGTATCCCCCCAGCCATGCACCAGTAATGGCCACGAGCTGGTCTGAGTGCCACCCTGCTGTGAACATGGCTCCTCCTCCTCCTCCATCTCCTCCTCCACCTCGTCATCCTCCAGAACTGTGCCCTTTCTGCCGGACAATTTTGTACCTGGCGTTTGTTGGTGCAGGAACCCACCCTCGTAGCCACTTGTGAAAGACTGCCCTGAAAGCCTTTGAAATGATCCCGCTTCCTCCTCCTCCTCCTCATCCTCCTGTGCCACATCCTCTTCCATCATCGCACAAAGCGTTTTTTCAAGGAGGCATAGAACTGGGATAGTAACGCTGAGAACGGCGTCATTGGCACTGGCCATGTTGGTGGAGTACTCGAAACAGCGCAACAAGGCACACAGGTCTCGCATGGAGGCCCAGTTATTGGTGGTGAAGTGGTGCTGTTCCGCAGAGCGACTCACGCGTGATTGCTGCAGCTGAAACTCCACTATTGCCTGCTGCTGCTCGCACAGTCTGGCCAGCATGTGCAAGGTGGAGTTCCACCTTGTGGGCACGTCACATATGAGGCGGTGAGCGGGAAGGCCGAAGTTACGCTGCAGCGCTGACAGGCGAGCAGCAGCAGGGTGAGAACGCCGAAAGTGCGCACACACAGCCCGCACTTTCTGCAGCAGCTCTGGCATATTGGGGTAATTTTTAAGGAACCTCTGGACCACCAAGTTCAGCACATGCGCCAGGCAAGGGATGTGCGTCAAACCGGCTAGACCCAGAGCTGCTACGAGATTTCGCCCATTATCGCACACCACCAGGCCGGGCTTGAGGCTCACTGACAGCAACCACTCATCGGTCTGTTGTTCCATGTCCCTCCACAACTCCTGCGCGGTGTGGGGATTTTCCCCCAAACAGGAAAGTTTTAAAACTGCCTGCTGTCGTTTACCCCTGGCTGTGCTGAAGTTGGTGGTGAAGGTGTTACGCTGAATGGATGAGGAGGCGGTAGAGGATGAGGAAGCGGAGAAGGAGGAGTTAGCAACAGGAGGCAAACTGAAGCGCCCTGCAATCCTCGGTGGTGGAAGGACATGCGCCAAACCGCTATCTGCCTCAGGCCCAGCCGCCACTGCATTTACCCAGTGTGCTGTTAGGGAGATATAACGTCCCTGACCGTGCTTACTGGTCCACGCATCCGTAGTTAGGTGGACCTTGCCACAGATGGCGTTGCGCAGTGCACACCTGATTTTGTCCCCCACCTGGTTGTGCAGGGAAGGGATGGCTCGCCTGGAAAAGTAGTGGCGGCTGGGCACGACGTACTGCGGGACAGCCAATGCCATCAGGCTTTTAAAACTCTGCGTCTCCACCAGACGGAATGACAGCATTTCAAAGGCCAGGAATTTTGAAATGCTGGCATTCAGGGCCAGGGATCGCGGGTGGCTAGGGGGGTACTTCCTCTTCCGCTCCAATGTTTGGGAGATAGAGAGCTGAACGCTTCCATGGGACATTGTGGAGATGGTTGGTGACCCAGGTGGTAGTGTTGCTGGCAGATCCTCTGTTTGCGGGGTGACAGGTGCCACTGTCACTACAGAGGTGGATGAAGAGGCCGAGACTGCAGCAGAAGAGGAAGCAGGAGGAGCCAGAGACCTTTCTTGGTTTTTGAGGTGTCTACTCCACTGCAGCTCGTGCTTTGCACTTAGATGCCTGGTCATGCAGCTTGTGCTCAGGTTGAGAACGTTTATGCCTCGCTTCAGGCTCTGATTGCACAGCGTGCAAACCACTCGTGTCTTGTCATCAACACACTGTGTGAAGAACTGCCACGCTAGGGAAGTCCTTGGACCTGGCTTTGGTGTGCTCGGTCCCTTGCTGCGTTGGGCAGTAGCAGATGTACTGTCTAGGGGACGAATGCTCCGTTTTTGCACCCTGCTCCCTCTTCTGCTGTGCTGGTGGCTCTGTGCGACCACCGCCTCTTCCTCCGAACTACACTGGTCACCTGCATAACGTTGATTCCATGTGGGGTCGAGGACCTCATCGTCCTCCACATCATCTTCCACCCAGTCTTCACCCCTGCCCTCCATGTCTGTCTGCACAATTGCAAAAGCAGCAGCAGTTGGCACCTGTGTTTCGTCATCATCCGAGACGTGCTGCGATGGTCCTCCCATGTACCCATCATGAAACATAAGTGGTTGGGCATCAGTGCACTCAATCTCTTCCACTTCTGGGGCAGGGCTAGGTGGATGGCCCTGGGAAACCCTGCTAACAGAGTCATCGAAAAGCAGAAGAGACTGCTGCATGATTTGGGGCTCAGACTGCTTGGCTGATTTGCAAGGGGGTGAGGTGAAAGACTGATGGACATGGGCTTCAGGTGCCAACTCTGATCTTTCATCAGAAGAGTGGGTGGGAGACAATGTGAAGGAACCCGAGGCACTGTCAGCAACCCAATCTACTATCGCCTGTACTTGTCCTGGCCTAAACATTGGTACAGCCTCATTAGGCGCAACAAAATACCGCCGCAGGCTCGGTCGCCTACTCTCACCTGAGGAAGGTGTTTCACTTGTGCATGTAGCTGGCACAGATCCACCACGTCCTCTCCCTGCAACAGGAGCTCCACCAGCAGCACCACGACCGGGGCCACCACGTCCCTTTGACCTTCCCCTCATATTTTCCAAATTTAGGATCTTGCCCTAAATGGCGTTTTTGGAAGACCACAACACACCCACAGTACGTAATGGCTGAAACGCACAGCTACAGAACTGCAGAAAATGCTATTCAAAAAAAAAGGTTGTTTTTTTTAGTATAGCACAGTACAAGGAAAATATATAGAAATTGTTTATTTCACACACCTCCAGATGTGTATTTCACACTGCAAAATATTTTCTATGGCCCTAAATGGCGTTTTTTGGAAGAGCACAACACAACCACAGTATTTAACCACTGAATCGCACAGCTATAGAAGTGCAGAGAATGCTATTCAAAAAAAAATTTTGTTTTTTTAGTATAGCACTGTACAATATATAGAAATTGTTTATTTTACACACCTCCACATGTGTATTTCACACTGCAAAATATTTTCTGTGGCCCTAAATGGCGTTTTTTGACAGACCACAACACACCCACAGCACGTAACCGCTGAATCGCACAGCTACAGAAAATGCTATTCAAAAAAAAGGTTTTTTTTTTTTAGTATAGCACTGTACAAGAAGAATATATAGAAATTGTTTATTTTACACACCTCCAGATGTGTATTTCACACTGCAAAATATTTTCTGTGGCCCTAAATGGCGTTTTTTGGAAGAGCACAACACAACCACAGTATTTAACCACTGAATCGCACAGCTATAGAAGTGCAGAGAATGCTATTCAAAAAAAATTTTGTTTTTTTTAGTATAGCACTGTACAATATATAGAAATTGTTTATTTTACACACCTCCACATGTGTATTTCACACTGCAATTTATTTTCTGTGGCCCTAAATGGCGTTTTTTGGAAGAGCACAACACAACCACAGTATTTAACCACTGAATCGCACAGCTATAGAAGTGCAGAGAATGCTATTCAAAAAAAATTTTTTTTTTTTTAGTATAGCACTGTACAATATATAGAAATTGTTTATTTTACACACCTCCACATGTGTATTTCACACTGCAAAATATTTTCTGTGGCCCTAAATGGCGTTTTTTGACAGACCACAACACACCCACAGCACGTAACCGCTGAATCGCACAGCTACAGAAAATGCTATTAAAAAAAAAAGTTTTTTTTTTTAGTATAGCACTGTACAAGAAGAATATATAGAAATTGTTTATTTTACACACCTCCAGATGTGTATTTCACACTGCAAAATATTTTCTGTGGCCCTAAATGGCGTTTTTTGGAAGAGCACAACACAACCACAGTATTTAACCACTGAATCGCACAGCTATAGAAGTGCAGAGAATGCTATTCAAAAAAAATTTGTTTTTTTTAGTATAGCACTGTACAATATATAGAAATTGTTTATTTTACACACCTCCACATGTGTATTTCACACTGCAATTTATTTTCTGTGGCCCTAAATGGCGTTTTTTGGAAGAGCACAACACAACCACAGTATTTAACCACTGAATCGCACAGCTATAGAAGTGCAGAGAATGCTATTCAAAAAAAATGTTGTTTTTTTTAGTATATCACTGTACAATATATAGAAATTGTTTATTTTACACACCTCCACATGTGTATTTCACACTGCAATTTTTTTTCTGTGGCCCTAAATGGCGTTTTTTGGAAGAGCACAACACAACCACAGTATTTAACCACTGAATCGCACAGCTATAGAAGTGCAGAGAATGCTATTCAAAAAAAAATTTGTTTTTTTTAGTATAGCACTGTACAATATATTGAAATTGTTTATTTTACACACCTCCACATGTGTATTTCACACTGCAATTTTTTTTCTGTGGCCCTAAATGGCGTTTTTTGGAAGAGCACAACACAACCACAGTATTTAACCACTGAATCGCACAGCTATAGAAGTGCAGAGAATGCTATTCAAAAAAAATGTTGTTTTTTTTAGTATAGCACTGTACAATATATAGAAATTGTTTATTTTACACACCTCCACATGTGTATTTCACACTGCAATTTTTTTGCTGTGGCCCTAAATGGCGTTTTTTGGAAGAGCACAACAACCCCAACAGTATATAACCGCTGAATCGCACAGCTGCAGAGGCCAGAGAATGCTATTCAAAAATAATGTTGTTTTTTCACACACCTCCAGATGTGTATTTCACACTGCAAAATATTTTCTGTGGCCCTAAATGGCGTTTTTTGCCAGACCACAACACACCCACAGCACGTAACCGCTGAATCGCACAGCTACAGAAAATGCTATTCAAAAAAAAAGGTTGTTTTTTTTAGTATAGCACAGTACAAGGAAAATATATAGAAATTGTTTATTTCACACACCTCCAGATGTGTATTTCACACTGCAAAATATTTTCTGTGGCCCTTAATGGCGTTTTTTGGAAGAGCACAACACAACCACAGTATTTAACCACTGAATCGCACAGCTATAGAAGTGCAGAGAATGCTATTCAAAAAAAAATGTTGTTTTTTTTAGTATATCACTGTACAATATATAGAAATTGTTTATTTTATACACCTCCAGATGTGTATTTCACACTGCAATTTATTTTCTGTGGCCCTAAATGGCGTTTTTTGGAAGAGCACAACACAACCACAGTATTTAACCACTGAATCGCACAGCTATAGAAGTGCAGAGAATGCTATTAAAAAAAAAATTTGTTTTTTTTAGTATAGCACTGTACAATATATAGAAATTGTTTATTTTACACACCTCCAGATGTGTATTTCACACTGCAATTTATTTTCTGTGGCCCTAAATGGCGTGTTTTGGAAGAGCACAACACAACCACAGTATTTAACCACTGAATTGCACAGCTATAGAAGTGCAGAGAATGCTATTCAAAAAAAATGTTGTTTTTTTTAGTATAGCACTGTACAATATATAGAAATAGTTTTTTTCACACACCTCCAGATGTGTATTTCACACTGCAAAATATTTTCTGTGGCCCTAAATGGCGTTTTTTGCAAGAGCACAACAACCCCAACAGTATATAACCGCTGAATCGCACAGCTGCAGAGGCCAGAGAATGCTTTTTAAAAATAATGTTGTTTTTTCACACACCTCCAGATGTGTATTTCACACTGCAAAATATTTTCTGTGGCCCTAAATGGCGTTTTTTGCAAGAGCACAACAACCCCAACAGTATATAACCGCTGAATCGCACAGCTGCAGAGAATGCTATTCAAAAAAAAGTTTTTTTTTTTTTTTTAGTATAGCATAGTACAAGAAAAATATATAGAAATTGGTTATTTCACACAACTAGAGATATACACTGCAAAATATTTTTTTTGCCCAAAAATAGGTATTTTTTGCGCACAACAAAGTGCCTTTTTTTTTTTTTGCAACAGCACAATAAAGTGCCTTTTTTTTTGGGGGGCCCAAAAATGGGTCTTTTTAGCAAAAGCACAATAAAGTGCCTTTTTTTTTTTTTTCTGCCCGAAATGGGTCTTTTAGCAAGAGCACAATACAGCCACAGTATGGAATAGGTGTATCACTCAATGTAATGCAGTGCTGGTGCACTGAGCTTGCAACACAAACAGATAAACCTATGCAGATCGCTGAGCTATTATATCTCTCAATCTGGACTCCTATCTAAATCTCTCTCCCTGAAAGCACAATCAGGATCCTGCCCCTACACTACACTACACTGTTTCTCTATCTTTTCTATCAGTAGATTGCAGAATCAGGACTAACTCCTATCATATAATTCTCTCCCTCACAGCAACAGCAGCCAGGATCCTTTCCCTACACTGTCTAAAAGCAGAGTGACGATCTGTGCTGTGTGCCTCTTGCTTATATAGAAGCTGGTCACATGCTGGGTCACATGTTGCACTGACCAATCACAGCCATGCCATTAGTAGGCATGGCTATGATGGCTTCTAAGGGCACACCAGCTAATCAAATGGTGATTGGCTGGCCCCTGAAGCATTTCTAACTGCGCCATTAAATTCCCGAATCCAAACCCGAACCCGGACTTTAGCGCAAGGTCCGGGTCCGGGGTCGGGAAAACGCCAAAATTCGGTACGGACCCGAACTTTACAGTTCGGGTCCGCTCAACACTACATCTGAACCAAAAAAGTTTATCTTGGTCTCATCAGACCACAGGACATGGCTCCAGTACTCCATGTCCTTAGTCTTCTTGTCTTCAGCAAACTGTTTGCAGGCTTTCTTGTGTATCATCTTTAGAAGAGGCTTCCTTCTGGGACGACAGGGATAACACCAAATTTGACACAGCTGCTCCCCATTCACACCTGAGACTTTGCAACACTTATGAGTCACATGACACCGGGGAGGAGAAATGGCTAATTGGGCCCAATTTGAACATTTTCACTTAGGGGTGTACTCACTTTTGTTGCCAGCGGATTAGACATTACTGGCTGTGTGTTAAGTTATTTTGAGGGGAACAGCAAATTTACACTGTTATACAAGCTGTACACTCACTACTTTACATTGTAGCAACGTTACATTTCTTCAGTGTTGTCACATGAAAAGATATAATAAAATATTTACAAAAATGTGAGGGGTATACTCACTTTTGTGAGATGCTGTGTGTATATATATATATATATATATATATATTGTGACAGCAGGAAGGTAAAGTCACCTGGTTGCATCCAGGGGGGTAGATATATTTCGCCCAGATTCAGGCTTTACGCCGACTTATACAACTAGGTGGAGAGTTGTATAAGCCCAGCTGAGGCTAGTGGGCTCATGGATGACTCATACCTCTAGGGAGAGTGTGGGGCGTCGTGCAGACAGGGAGTTGATGAGACCAGCTGAAGCTTGTCAGCTCATTTAGGCCTCTATAAGAACTCCCAGATTCATTAGGTGTTTGCTCATGCCTGGACCCAGACCTGTGTGGACTGTCTAGGGAGAGTGAACCCCTGTGCGGTGAGACAAAGCCTGTGTGGCTATTTGCTTGGACATTTAAAACCAGGGACTTAGGGACTAGGACAGCACTAGGCTGATCCCAGTTGTTAGTTAGGAAACCTGTATGTTTAGTCAGAGGTCAAGTTGACCAGGATTTATTTTATTTATGTTTCTTTTGCTTTGCTGTGTTTTGTCACTGTAAATAGAAAATAAACCGCACCTTTTTGATTTTGAAAACCACAACCTCCGTTTGCTGGGCCTGTTTTTGTGTGGGGAGCCCATCCCGGGGGTCACACACACCCGCTGCCGAGCTAACCCCCTCACAGTTGGTGGAGAACCAGTGGCAGTTTTTTTTTAAGCCAGCATGGAGGAGATACTGAAACAGCTGGCTCTAGCAAATGCCAATCAACAGCAGACAAATGCAGGTTTGCAAAGGAGCCTTGCAGCCCAGCAGCAAGCTCATCAACAGAGCCTTGCAGCTCAGCAACAAGCCCAGCAGCAATCTGAGGCCCGCTTCATAGACCTGTTACAGAAGCAAGAGCAGAGACTACAACAAATGGAAGCAGTAATGCAGCAACGTCCGCAGACCAGTGAGGAAAGCCGTCCCACTAATACCGCGTCCTTTGGGGTGAGTCGTTTATTGACAAAAATGACTGGAGAGGATGATCCAGAGGTATTTTTGACCACATTTGAAAGGACCGCTGAAAGAGAAAAGTGGCCTGAGGAGCAGTGGGCTGGACTGGTGGCTCCTCTGTTAACTGGTGAATCGCAGAAAGCTTACTATGACCTAGAGCCTAACCAAGCAAAAGACTATGTGATGCTAAAAGCTGAAATATTGGCAAGGCTGGGTGTCACCCAGGCTGTCCGGGCTCAGCGTGTGCATAACTGGACTTTCCAGCTTGGAAAACCCCCCAGGTCTCAAATGTATGATCTCATTCACCTGAGCAGAAAGTGGCTACAGCCAGAGACTTTGTCCGCACCAAAGATTGTGGAACGTGTTGTAATGGATCGATTTTTGAGAGCTCTTCCTACTGCCATCCAAAAGTGGGTAAGCCATGGAGACCCAGAGACGGCCGATGGTCTTGTGGATCGTGTGGAGAAATACTTGGCTACAGAGAACCTGACGGCCTCTTCCAGAGACACTCGGACTTTCCACCCTAAGACCAGACCATCCCCAGGGGCGGATAAGAGGATTCCAAGGGGTGAGGGTGGAGAGAGTGAGAGGGTGGGAGCTCTACCCCAAGTTTGGCGAGAACAGCCTGGGAAATCAGCGGCTCAAGAGGCGGCAAGAAGGATCGTTTGCTACCGCTGCCGGCAAGCCGGACATATTGCAGCCAATTGCCCGGTTATGGAGGAACCCATGCAGTGTGACTTTCTGACGGGCAGACGTCAGTCGCTGTGTGCGACAGTCGCATGCACTGCCATTCGAGGAACTGAGAAACATTTATGCAAAATGTGTGTTAATGGTAGAAATGTTGTGGTATTGCTGGATTCAGGTAGCCTTGTGACCCTGATAAAGGCTGAGTTAGTTAAAACAGAGGTCTTTGGGAATAGCAAGGTAGCTGTTATTTGTGTGCATGGGGACACCCGAGAGTATCCAGTGACTACAGTGTGTTTCGAGACCCCCAAAGGTACCCTCTCTCATCCAGTGGGCTTAGTATCTCAGTTACCGCATGACGCCATTGTGGGAAGGGATTTTCCGAAGTTCTGGGAACTGTGGGATGATCCTGAGCCCCCCACTGGTGCCCCTATGTACCAGGAATGTGATAGCCAGAACTCCCCTGAGAGTGGTGAGGACTCTCCGGAATTTCCCTTATCAGTATTGGCAGGGAAGACTCAAGAAACTGGAGAGGAGCCCACCTCCTCAGACGAAAACCTACCGTCTGTGGAGTTTTCTGATCTTGAGGTTCACAGGGAAAACTTTGCCACAGAACAGTTGAAAGACCCCGCCCTAATAAAGGCACGGGAAAACGTAGTGAAAATAGATGGCGAGTTAGTGAACCTAGATAATACCTGCACTTACCCATACTTCAGCGTAGAGAAGGACCTACTGTATCGGGTGGCAAAAAGGGCAGAAGAAACCGTTGAGCAGCTTGTGGTGCCCAAACCTTACAGGAAGTTGGTGTTGGAGTTGGCCCATGGGCACATTCTTGGAGGTCATCTGGGGACAGAGAAAACCCGAGAGAGGGTATTACAGAGATTCTATTGGCCGGGGGTGATGAAGGACATAGAAAATTATTGTTCCTCCTGCCCTGTGTGTCAGAGGTCGGCCCCGATGCCACATTTCCGTAGCCCGCTGGTCCCTCTACCCATCATTGAGGTCCCGTTTGAGAGGATCGCCATGGATTTGGTAGGGCCTATAATCAAGTCCGCTAGGGGGCACCAGTACATATTAGTTATAATGGACTATGCCACCCGTTATCCAGAAGCGATCCCTCTCCGAAATACCTCGGCCAAAACCATAGCCAAAGAGCTATCTCTTGTGTTTAGCCGGGTTGGTATTTGTAAAGAACTGCTTACGGACCAAGGTACACCCTTTATGTCCCGGGTTATGAAGGAGCTGTGTAAATTGTTCAAAGTGACGCAATTACGTACATCTGTGTATCACCCCCAAACCGATGGGCTGGTTGAAAGATTCAACAAAACCCTAAAACAAATGTTGAAGAAAGTGGTGGATAGAGATGGAAAGGATTGGGACTGTCTACTTCCTTATCTGATGTTTGCTATTAGGGAGGTGCCCCAATCCTCTACGGGATTCTCCCCCTTTGAGTTACTGTATGGGAGACACCCAAGAGGGCTGTTGGATATTGCCAAGGAAACTTGGGAAAGTGAGAGTTCTCCCCACAGGAGTGTGATTGAGCATGTCGCCCTGATGCAAGACCGAATTGCACAGGTAATGCCCATCGTGAAGGAACATTTGGCCCAAGCGCAGTTAGCACAGCAGAGAGTGTACAACCGTGGAGCCAAGACCCGTACCTTTTCCCCGGGGGATAGGATACTGGTACTTGTCCCTACGGTTGAAAGTAAATTCCTTGCCAAATGGCAAGGCCCCTATGAGATAATGGAAAAAGTGAGCGAAGTGAATTACAAGGTCAGACAACCAGGAAGGCGAAAGCCCGAACAGATCTATCACGTTAATCTGTTGAAAGCCTGGAGGGATAGAGAGTCCCTAGTCGCAGACACTTGGTCACCAGCTCAAACTGGTTGCGTGATTCCTGAGGTTGGAATAGCAGCCACCTTGTCACAACCCCAACAACAGGAGGTTAAGGAGTTTGTGCTTCGCAACAAGGAGGTATTCTCTGAGCTGCCGGGACAAACATCTGGGGTAGAGCATGACATCATTACCCCGCCTGGTGAAAGGGTGAAGTTAAAACCCTATCGGATCCCAGAGGCCCGACGGGAGGCAATACGGGAGGAAGTACAGAAAATGCTGAACTTAGGGGTGATAGAGGAGTCCCAAAGTGATTGGTCTAGTCCCATTGTGTTGGTGCCTAAACCGGATGGGAGCTGGCGATTTTGTAACGATTTTCGTCAGTTGAACAAAGTTACAAAATTTGACACCTACCCCATGCCACGTATAGATGAGTTGATCGACCGGCTGGGAACAGCCCGATACATGACGACTCTTGACCTCACAAAAGGGTATTGGCAAATCCCCCTGGCCAAGTCGGCCAAAGAGAAAACCGCATTTGTAACCCCAGACGGGGCGTTCCAATACAAAAGAATGCCGTTCGGGTTACAGAATGCGCCGGCCACATTCCAGCGGAAAATGGACCAGATGCTGAGGCCCCATCGGAAGTATGCTGCGGCTTACCTGGATGATGTAATTGTCCATAGCACAGATTGGGCCTCACATCTGCCAAAAGTGCAAGCAGTCCTGGACTCTGTTCGGGAAGCGGGGTTTACGGCTAACCCCAAGAAGTGTACCATTGGGCAGGAGGAGGCCAAATATCTTGGGTACACCATTGGGAGGGGAGTAATAAAACCCCAACTCAACAAAGTCGAGGCCATCCAGAGTTGGCCACGTCCCAACAGCAAGAAGCAGGTACGAGCCTTTCTGGGAATCGCTGGGTATTATCGGCGATTCATTCCCCACTTTGCTTCTAAGGCTGTGCCCCTAACCAACCTGACGAAGGGGAAAGGGTCGGTCATGATTAAATGGACCCCCGAGGCTGAGGCAGCATTCCAATTCTTGAAACAAGCCTTATGTAGCCAGCCAGTGTTGTACTCACCCGACTTCTCTAAAGACTTTGTCGTACAAAGTGATGCGTCAGATGTGGGGTTAGGAGCAGTATTGTCCCAGGTCTGGAACGGGGAAGAGCACCCAGTCATTTACCTCAGCAGGAAGTTGAAGTCCCATGAGGTAAATTACGCCACCGTGGAAAAGGAGTGTTTAGCGGTGAAGTGGGCTCTAGATTCCCTTCGGTACTACCTGCTAGGTAGGCACTTTGACATGGTTACGGATCACGCTCCGTTAAAGTGGATGGCTCAAAACAAGGAAACAAATAGAAGAGTGAATAGGTGGTTCCTGGCCCTCCAGGAATTCAACTTCACAGTAAAGCATCGCCCTGGCGTTCAAATGGGGAATGTGGATGCTTTGTCTCGAGTACATGAATGCCTGATTGCTGGTGTTCCAACCCCGAGGTTAAAACAAGAGGGGGGGTATGTGACAGCAGGAAGGTAAAGTCACCTGGTTGCATCCAGGGGGGTAGATATATTTCGCCCAGATTCAGGCTTTACGCCGACTTATACAACTAGGTGGAGAGTTGTATAAGCCCAGCTGAGGCTAGTGGGCTCATGGATGACTCATACCTCTAGGGAGAGTGTGGGGCGTCGTGCAGACAGGGAGTTGATGAGACCAGCTGAAGCTTGTCAGCTCATTTAGGCCTCTATAAGAACTCCCAGATTCATTAGGTGTTTGCTCATGCCTGGACCCAGACCTGTGTGGACTGTCTAGGGAGAGTGAACCCCTGTGCGGTGAGACAAAGCCTGTGTGGCTATTTGCTTGGACATTTAAAACCAGGGACTTAGGGACTAGGACAGCACTAGGTTGATCCCAGTTGTTAGTTAGGAAACCTGTATGTTTAGTCAGAGGTCAAGTTGACCAGGATTTATTTTATTTATGTTTCTTTTGCTTTGCTGTGTTTTGTCACTGTAAATAGAAAATAAACCGCACCTTTTTGATTTTGAAAACCACAACCTCCGTTTGCTGGGCCTGTTTTTGTGTGGGGAGCCCATCCCGGGGGTCACACACACCCGCTGCCGAGCTAACCCCCTCACAGTATATATATATATATATATACATATATGTATATATATATGGACAAAAACACATTTAAAATTACTGTATCAATTCATTTTGGATATTAACAGAGATGATCGATAGTTGATGGTAAATGTGGATTGATAATCCCGACATGTTTTGCCAATAGATTTGGCTTCCTCAGGGGTTATGTAGTATAAAAAAGCTTACAGGCATTTTATGAAATAGAGACAGTCAATATTTAAATTAAAATGTATTTAAACCCTGACGGTGAACTTCACTTATATGCCATTGAAAGTATTTTGTTTAATAAGGGAAAAATAAATGTTGATTCTGTCAGAAACCTTGTGCGCTGATTACTTCCTGTGCTTTCTGCCTGTGCTGTGCCCCTTTTATTAAGCATTTTTGCCAGTTCTTTCTTTAGACTACAAAACTCCTCCCCTGTATGTTAAGGAGTAGAGAAGAGGCAAAGGTGTTCTTTTACCTTGCATAGTTTCATAAAGCATTTCTAAACATCAATAACTTACTATAACTGACATATCAATATGAATGTCATGCCACTTCTTAATATCCATTCCTTCAAAAACTGATCTCATAATACCCCTCTCCCCTTTTCAGGCCCCCTTGCCTGAATATTGCCTCTTGGGCATGGGAGTCCCCATAAACAGTGTCTTTTTTTCCCCTGAAAATGCACTGAGGTTGTCATATTATTCTATGTAAAAAAAAAAGGTAAGCACATTTTTTAAGGAATAGACTGATCCCCAGATGAAGCAGGACAAAGACATCTGTTCAGTTGTGTCACGGAAAGTAATTCTTGTTGTCATAACAACCCATTCAACAAGACTTCACCACCAAAGCCTTAAGTGTCCTTAATCTTAACAAAATGCATAACTCTGATCAATATAATGCGTCAGAGGCTGAAAGAGTACAAATGGATTACGTCTTTATATGATGGACTATTCTACAAGTGGATAAAAAAAAAAATTCAAGCGCAAATTAACACTGCAACTGAATGTAGCAAGCAGAATGAACTTTAACTATTGAGAAGTCTCTGACTTGATTTACTGCGATCATAGATTCACAAGCAGGAAGTGCCAACATCTCGCTCACTCCTGCCTATATGTTGTTTACTTTCTCATAACGGCTGTGTGCAGGCAAGCATATTAGTGTAGACGATTGTCCCCACATCTTGTTAATATTTTTTATCAAGAAAAGAGGAATAAGGTTAAGAATAGCTAATTTCTTAGATTTTCCAGCAAGAACGCTGAAAGAATTGGATTATTTCAGCATACATTTAAATCAATTTTAAAATGTTCAAATAAAATTCATATTGCAACCTAACTAACTCCTTCTTTCTCTAACACGATTAAGTCTATTTTTACATTATTATTAATATAATAACAGTTGTTGTGAACAGCAAAATGGATGTTGAAGTGTTTTATATTTCTGTTGAGTATCAGTACTGCGAAAGATTGCACACACTATCTGCTTGCTTCATTAATCTCAGCATCTTTAAACATACCTACTAAGACTTTTCCTTTTAGTACTACTTATGACACCACAAAGAAACAAATTTTACTAAAAACAAAATTATGAACAAATGTACTGTATATATTGAGCTTAGCCTGCTCTATTTCTTTTTCGTACATCACGGGACACAGAGCGACTTAGTCATTACTAATGGGTTATATAGTTTACCTTCAGGTGCTGGCACTGGCAACTTCCAAACCGGAAGTACCCTCCCCTATATAAGCCCCTCCCATCCGGGAGCACCTCAGTTTTTTGCCAGTGTCTAAGGTGTTGGCCAAAGAGTAACATGTGTTTTCCTGGGCTTGCGTACAGGTTCTTTTACGGGCCTTAGTAAGCTGTTCCGGATCCCACCAAAAAAGCTTCATAGCTAAACGGTCGGTACCCGGGCCTTGCAAGAGAAGAGCAAGGTTTTGCCTGTAATGCCTCTCTTAGGAGGGCTGGACCCTGGGATCCAGAGCTCTGGTCATACCCACGACCAAGATGTTTTCTGTGCAGGGTGCTATACAGGTCCAGGGGAGTGGAATCCTTGGGAACCCGGTCCCTGAAGGTTTAATTACAATGCCTGCCGTGATAGGTGAAGTTTGGGCTTCTGTGGACCAAACAGAGTCCTGCGGCGGGGAACAGGTAAGTGGGGGCACCCAGGAACTTGGTTCTATTGGGGGACCCCCAAGCCTAATTTGTCTTTCTGTCTGTTACCTAACGGTATTCCCGCTAATATCTGTGTATGCCTATAACTACTGGAAAATGTAAAATTTTAATAGTAGTCAAGAAAAAAAAAAAAAGAGGACCACGGTACCTGTGTTAAACCACTAGAGGCCGCTGTGGTCCATTTTTCTTGTCATGTGGATCTTTGGTTTTCTCAAGTCAAAAGATCCAGGCAGTTGGTAAGTTTCTCTGTGGGAATCCAGTTCCTCTGCCCTGTTGCTGCGCTCATCCACCGCACAGGCCCTCTGGCAAAAAGGGCCCTGGCTCCTAGTCCCTGCTTGGTTTCAAAAAAGGGAGCCAATGGCGCACGGGCACGCGCGCGGGCGCGTGCACGCGCCTCCTATGAAAAAAAAGGGGCGGGGCGGGTGGATGACGCTCGATGCGCGCCGCGGCACTTCTGCGCATGTGCAGGCGTCCCAGCATGTATAAAAGACACAGTACAAGTGTCAGCTGGATGCAAACAGAGCTAGCAACAAAACGGTGGCACACAGAGGCGGTTGATGCAGGCATCCCCATAGAAAGGCACTTTAGTGGACACCAGCTGGTATATAGCAGCAACTGTGTTAGACTATTACCAGCAAAATTGGTGTATGACGACGGGAATACCTCAGCTTTGTGCTTAAAGGATATGTCGTCCAGACGCTCCGGAAATAAGTCTTCCAGGAAGCCAAAGGGGTCTCCATCGGGCTCTGAGGATATTGGGCATGCTTGTACTGCACCAATCTCACCTGAAAATTCAGAGGTCAGTAGCCGTAGGAACCCCGCAGGAGTGCCTGGTGCTGCGGCTGTCCCCAGTCCACCTGCTCCTGTATATATAACAGAGGAGGTTTTATCCTCAACTCTGGGAGGATTGGAAGAGAGATTAACAGCATAGATCGCTGCTTCCCTGTCACAGGGAAAGCGCGTCCGATCTCCGTCTCCTCCTTCAGAGTGCCTGTTAGTGGAGGAACAGCCCCACACAGAGATCGACCTACCTGAAGGGGATCAGGATGAGGTTGATTTAGTTATAGAGGAATCAACAGTGGAAGAACCTTTCTCAGCATCTCAGGCTGAAAGATTATGGGTTCAGTCTCTGACTAACATGGTCCGATCAGCATTTAAGATGCCTCTGGCGGAACCATCAACCACTACGGTTTCCTCGCTGGGGTCGCTGAAAGCTCCCCAGGCTGTCTGTTCCTTCCCAATCCACCCTTTATTGGAAGGGCTTATTTACCAGGATTGGGAGCATCCTGATAAAATATTTACTCCCCCCAAGAGATTTCCAGTGATCTATCCCATGGAGGATAAGTTCATAAAAAAATGGAGGGTCCCTACAGTGGACACAGCCATCTCTTGTGTAAATAAATCACTGACATGTCCAGTAGATAATGTTCCAATGTTCAAAGACCCAATAGATAAAAAAATTGGAGTCTTTACTAAAATCTGCTTTCTCTACAGCAAGCATGGTGACACAACCTGCAGTAGCAGCGATTGGAGTCTGCCAAGCAATGAAAGATCAGTTGAAACATGTCTTAAGGGACTTACCAGATCAGCAGGCTCTTGCCCTAGCTGACCTACCTAGAGCCTTGTGTTGCGGTGGACGCCATAAAGGATACAATCCAACAGGCATCCCGCTTTACGCTGTCTGTAGACATATGCGTAGGCTTCTATGGCTCAAAAACTGGTCTGCTGAAGCTCCCTGTAAGAAATTGCTGATTAGCTTCCCATTTCATGGAGAACGCTTATCTGGAGAAGATCTGGACAAATATATCCAGAAAACTTCTGCCGGTAAAAGTACACTCTTGCCGGTTAAGAATAAGGGTAGAAGTCCTTCTTTTAAGAGGCCTACTTCTCCAGTCCCTGGCACATCGGCTGTGAAACAGTTCCGACGGCCTCCGCGGTCAAATCCAGGGGGCAGAAATCAGGGACAATCACAGGGTAACAAGAAACCCTGGGTCAAGAGAGCACAAAACCTCCCCCCAAGTCATGAAGGGTTGCCCCCACTCAATCGGGTGAGGGGAAGACTTCAGTTGTTCACAGAGACCTGGCGGGACACCATCAGAGACAGATGGGTGATCTTCGCAGTAAGTCTGGGATACAGGCTGGAGTTAAAAGACATTCCTCCTGCCCATTTTATAAGGTCAAATGTGCCAAGCGATCCCCAGAAGAGTGGATCCCTCCTTCTGGCACTAGAACAACTATTGCTCCAAGGGTAATCATGAAGGTTCCCTTGGAAGAAAGCGGGTTCGGGTTTTACTCGAACCTTGTCACAGTCCCCAAACCAAATGGGGACGTGAGGCCCATATTAAATATAAAAGGGCTAAACAAGTTCCTACATATCAGGACTTTTTCGGATGGAGTCGATCCGATCGGTGGCCACCACCCTACAAGGGCAGGAATGGTTAGCCTCGATCGACATAAGGGATGCTTATTTGCATATTCCCATCTGTCCGGCCCACCAGAAATTTCTACGCTTTGCAGTAGAAGGGCGCCATTTTCAGTTCAGAGCCTTACCTTTCGGTCTGGCCACAGCACCACGAGTGTTCACAAAAATTCTGGCCCTACGATTGGCCAAACTAGGAACACAAGGTGTAACGATAATGGCATATCTAGACGACTTGTTGCTGATAGACCACTCAGTGAAAAAAACTAGAAGTGGTCGTTCACAAGATAATCAAGTATCTGGAATCTCACGGTTGCATTATCAACCGAAACAAGTCAGCCCTAAAACCAGTCAAAAGTCTGGAATACTTGGGGGCTAAGACTGGATTCAAATCAGAGAAAGATTTTCTTACCTCCAGAGAAGGTGTCGTCTTTGAAAGATTTGACCCACTTAGTGGGTACAAAAAAGAAAACCATCCATACGCCTGTGTATGAGGCTGCTGGGAAAAATGGTGGCTTCATTCGAAGCAGTACCCTACGGTCAATTCCATTCAAGGAACTTGCAGAGGGCCATACTGTCAGCCTGGAACAAAAAAGTTCAGGCTTTAGACTTACCAATGTCCCTGTCCCCTTCCGTTCGCAAGAGCCTCCATTGGTGGTTGGTGCCACAGAATCTGGAAAAAGGGAAACCCTTCAGTCCGGTTTCTTGGAAGGTGGTCACTACAGATGCCAGCCTCATAGGCTGGGGGGCAGTACTGGAGCAATGGTCTCTCCAGGGCAAGTGGTCAGAAGCAGAGAAGGCCCTGCCCACCAATCTCTTAGAGATACGAGCAGCCCGGTATGCCCTAGTAGCATGCACATCCAAACTCCAAGGGTCACCTGTCAGAATTCAATCAGACAATGCCACAGCAGTGACATATATCAATCACCAGGGTGGCACCAGGAGTCGTGCAGCCCAGAGGGAAGCGAATTGCATCCTGGAATGGGCAGAAAGATATGTCACAGCCATATCCGCGGTTTTCACCCCAGGAGTGGAAAATTGGAGAGCGGACTTTTTAAGTCGCCAGCAATTATGCCCGGGGGAATGGTCTCTTCACCCCGAGGTTTTCCAGGCAATATGCCAGCGGTGGGGAACACCGGATGTAGATCTGCTAGCATCCAGATTCAACGCAAAGGTGGACAGATTTGTGTCTCGCACAAAGGATCCCCTAGCTTGCGGTTCGGATGCCCTCGTGTTCCCTTGGGATCAGTTCAAGCTGATATATGCATTTCCACCGCGATTAATCCGCAGAATCAGGGTAGAAAAGAAACCAGTGATTCTGGTGGCTCCAGCGTGGCCCCGAAGGGCATGGTACGCGGAGATTGTAAAAATGTCAGTGGGAAGTCCTTGGACCATCCCACATCGTCCGGACCTGCTTTCGCAAGGACCGATATACTACCCTTCCTTACCAGCCCTAGGTTTGACGGCCTGGCTATTGAAGCCCACATTCTAAAAAAGAGAGGGCTCTCTAATCCTATGGTATCTACCATGATCAATGCCAGGAAGCCGGTATCCAGGCAGATCTATTATAGGATCTAGAAGGCGTACATCACGTGGTGTGAGGCCAAGAAATGGCATCCACCTAAGTACGTAATAGGTAGGATTCTGGACTTCCTACAGTGGGCTGTACATAGGAAGCTTGCCTTGAGTACTATCAAGGGTCAGACGGCCTTGTCAATATTTTTTCAAAGGCCCTTGGCTTTGCATTCATTAGTCAAAGCTTTCATACAAGGAGTGATGCGTATTAGCCCTCCGGTTAGTATTCCCATATGTCCATGGGACTTAAACCTGGTTCTGTCGGTTCTACAGAAACAACCACTTGAACCATTACGGCACATTTCCTTGGTTCTTTTCACCAGGAAATTGATTTTCTTAGTAGCCATTTGTTCGGCTAAAAGAGTATCGGAATTAGCCGCCTTGTCCTGTAAGGAGCCATATCTGGTTGTCCATAAGGACAGAGTAGTATTACGTCCTCATCCAGCCTTCTTCCTATGGTGGTATCGAGGTTCCATTTGAACCAAGATGTGGTTCTTCCTTCCTTTTTCCCCAAACCTAGTTCGGTAGAGGAAAAGTTATTGCATTCTTTGGATGTAGTAAGAGCAGTTAAAGCTTATCTTAAAGCCACTGCTCAGATTCGTAGAACGGATACTTTGTTTGTTCTGCCGGAAGGCCCCAGAAAGGGTCAGGCAGCATCAAAAATCTACTTTAGCCAAGTGGATTCGACAGGTCATAATACAAGCCTATGGCTTGAAAAGGAGACCGCCTCCGTTCAAAGTTAGGGCGCACTCCACAAGAGCAGTTGGAACTTCATGGGCAGTGCATCACCAAGCCTCCCTGGCTCAAGTCTGTAAGGCCACAACATGGTCCTTAGTACACACGTTTACTAGATTCTACCAGGTAGACGTCAGAAGTCAGGAGGATGTCGCCTTTGGGCGCAGTGTGTTGCAGGCCGTAAAAGAGCCTCATGCCTGATGGCGCCCAGCTTATGTATAGTGTATCCCTCCCCTCATTTGGCATTGCTTTGGGACGTCCCATTAGTAATGACTAAGTCGCTCTGTGTCCCGTGATGTACGAAAAAGAAAAAGGGATTTTTATAACAGCTTACCTGTAAAATCCTTTTCTTGGAGTACATCACGGGACACAGAGCTCCCACCCCTCTTTTTGGGACACTTATTGCTTTGCTACAAAACTGAGGTGCTCCCGGATGGGAGGGGCTTATATAGGGGAGGGTACTTCCGGTTTGGAAGTTGCCAGTGCCAGCACTAGGGATGAGCTTCGTGTTCGAGTCGAACATACGTTCGACTCGAACATACGTTCGACTCGAACATCGGCTGTTCGATCGTTCGACGAAGATCGAACGATTTGGGCCGTTCGCGCCAAATTCGAGTGACGCAAACGGCCCACAATGCACTACGCCATCGCAGTGTCATCCAGGCGCTGTGATTGGCCAAGCATGCACTGTGACCCCGCATGCTTGGCCAATCACAGCGCCGGCAGCGAGGAGAGCAATGATTGGCCACAGGCAGGATGCCTGTGGCCAATTATTGCTGAGGGTGTTTAGTACATGCCCCACACTATGAAAGGCCGCCAGCACGGCGGCCTAGTGTAGTGTGTTCCGGAGCAGGGATAGAGCAGCATAGGCAGGGACAGTGACTTTTATTTCTTTCTTGCTTAACCTGGATTCCTTTAGTTTAGGGAAAGAGAAGGATAGGTAGGGAGAGTGTCAGTGTGTTTTGTGCTTGTGCTATAGTGTGCTTAAAAAAAACATTTTTTCTAGGGACAGAAAACTGTAGGTAGGGAGAGTGTCAGTTTCTTTCACTGTGCAAGTCCTTGTTTCTAGGGACCTGGAAGGACAGTGAGTGAATTCTCCTTGTGCTATATTGTGCTTAAAAAAAACATTTTTTCTAGGGACAGAAAACTGTAGGTAGGGAGAGTGTCAGTTTCTTTCACTGTGCAAGTCCTTGTTTCCAGGGACCTGGAAGGACAGTGAGTGAATTCTCCTTGTGCTATATTGTGCTTAAAAAAAACATTTTTTCTAGGGACAGAAAACTGTAGGTAGGGAGAGTGTCAGTTTCTTTCACTGTGCAAGTCCTTGTTTCTAGGGACCTGGAAGGACAGTGAGTGAATTCTCCTTGTGCTATATTGTGCTTAAAAAAAACATTTTTTCTAGGGACAGAAAACTGTAGGTAGGGAGAGTGTCAGTTTCTTTCACTGTGCAAGTCCTTGTTTCCAGGGACCTGGAAGGACAGTGAGTGAATTCTCCTTGTGCTATATTGTGCTTAAAAAAAAACATTTTTTCTAGGGACAGAAAACTGTAGGTAGGGAGAGTGTCAGTTTCTTTCACTGTGCAAGTCCTTGTTTCCAGGGACCTGGAAGGACAGTGAGTGAATTCTCCTTGTGCTATATTGTGCTTAAAAAAAACATTTTTTCTAGGGACAGAAAACTGTAGGTAGGGAGAGTGTCAGTTTCTTTCACTGTGCAAGTCCTTGTTTCCAGGGACCTGGAAGGACAGTGAGTGAATTCTCCTTGTGCTATATTGTGCTTAAAAAAAACATTTTTTCTAGGGACAGAAAACTGTAGGTAGGGAGAGTGTCAGTTTCTTTCACTGTGCAAGTCCTTGTTTCTAGGGACCTGGAAGGACAGTGAGTGAATTCTCCTTGTGCTATATTGTGCTTAAAAAAACATTTTTTCTAGGGACAGAAAACTGTAGGTAGGGAGAGTGTCAGTTTCTTTCACTGTGCAAGTCCTTGTTTCCAGGGACCTGGAAGGACAGTGAGTGAATTCTCCTTGTGCTATATTGTGCTTAAAAAAAACATTTTTTCTAGGGACAGAAAACTGTAGGTAGGGAGAGTGTCAGTTTCTTTCACTGTGCAAGTCCTTGTTTCCAGGGACCTGGAAGGACAGTGAGTGAATTCTCCTTGTGCTATATTGTGCTTAAAAAAAACATTTTTTCTAGGGACAGAAAACTGTAGGTAGGGAGAGTGTCAGTTTCTTTCACTGTGCAAGTCCTTGTTTCCAGGGACCTGGAAGGACAGTGAGTGAATTCTCCTTGTGCTATATTGTGCTTAAAAAAACATTTTTTCTAGGGACAGAAAACTGTAGGTAGGGAGAGTGTCAGTTTCTTTCACTGTGCAAGTCCTTGTTTCTAGGGACCTGGAAGGACAGTGAGTGAATTCTCCTTGTGCTATATTGTGCTTAAAAAAAACATTTTTTCTAGGGACAGAAAACTGTAGGTAGGGAGAGTGTCAGTTTCTTTCACTGTGCAAGTCCTTGTTTCAAGGAACAGAGAAGGACACCTGAAGGTAGCCCTTATTGCTTTTTTCCCATCTCCCTGCAGGCCATCTATTAGAATGTCTGGAAGGCAAACAAGGAGAGGCAGACAGTCAGGAGGCAATAAAAGAGGGCAAGCAGGCTCTGTGTCTGGGGGCAACAGTGCTGGTCGTGGACGCGGTGCATTGTCATCAGCACATGGCCATGGGACACGCTTGTCCTTCTTTTCGGCAGCTGGACATGTTGAGCCACATCATGCCGAAGACTTGGTAGAGTGGATGACCAAGCCCTCCTCCTCCTCCTCATCCTCTCTCACCCAGGCTCAGGGTACTGGCAAAGCAGCTGCCAAAGCGTCCTCTTCCCTGGTATCAATGTCAGACTCATCATCAGTCACTCCTTCCCTAGACCCACCATGTCCTCCTCCTGAGGAGTCCCCCGAACTGTTTGAGCACAGTGTTGGGTACATGCTCCAGGAGGATGCCCAGCGTTTCGAAGGGTCTGATGATGAAACCCAGCTACAGGAAGGCAGTAGGGTGAGAGCAGACAGAGGGGATGCTCAAGAAGGACACCAATCTGGCAGTCATGTTCCAGCAGCTGCAGCATACTGCCAGATTGGCTCCAGTGATGAGGAGGGAGGGGATGATGAGGTCACTGACTCCACCTGGGTGCCTAATAGGAGAGAGGAGGAGGAGGAGGATGAGGAGGAGGCACATCTCCAACGAGGCAGGATGCCCTTTGGTGGCCAGCGTAAGGGCAGTACACCGACGGAATCACACCGCAGAGCTCCGCCTGTGCAGGGCGCTGCCTCTGCCCGTCATTCAAAAAGTTCCTTGGTGTGGGCCTTTTTTGAGGCTAGTGCATCAGATCGCACAGCTGCTGTTTGCAACATATGTCTCAAGCGTATATCGCGTGGCCAAAACATCAGCCGCTTGGGTACCACATGCCTGACCAGACATATGTTGACCTGCCATGCAGCTCGTTGGCAAGCCTACCTCAAAGACCCACACCAAAGAACAAAGCGGACCTCTCCTTGCACCGCATCAGCTGGGATCTCCAACCCCACTATAACTTCAGTCCTCTCAGAAACATGCACTGAGAGGAATGAAGGTGTAGAATTAGGTGTGTCACAGCCAAGTACTTGCGGCCACTCTGCTAGCAGTACACCGACGTCCGATTCTAGCAGGCAAATTTCCCTGCCCCAGCTGCTGGACCGTCGAAAGAAGTTCACTCCCAGCCATCCACATGCCCAGCGGTTGAATGCTAGCTTGGCTAAATTGCTAGCGCTTCAACTGCTGCCTTTTCAGTTGGTAGACTCGGCCCCCTTCCGTGAGTTTGTGCAATGTGCGGTTCCTCAGTGGCAGGTTCCCAAACGCCACTTTTTCTCACGGAAGGCTATTCCGGCTCTCTACCGGCATGTGGAAGGCAATGTCTTGGCCTCGCTGGACAGGGCGGTCAGCGGTAAGGTGCATATTACCGCTGACTCATGGTCCAGCAGGCATGGACAGGGACGTTACCTTTCTTTCACGGCCCATTGGGTCACTCTTTTGGCAGCTGGGAAGGATGCAGGACAAGGTGCAGTAGTGTTGGAGGTTGTCCCACCGCCACGCCTCCAAAATGCTACTACTGGTTGTGACACACCTCTCTCCTCCACCCCCTCCTCTTCTTCTTCCTCCATGGCCTCTTCCTGTGGTTTGTCCTATGAACCAGCGGTGCTCCGTAGCCGTTCACGGGGCTACGCAAGTACGCAGGCAAAAAGATGCCATGCCGTGCTTGCGCTGGTGTGTTTGGGGGACAGAAGCCACACTGGGGCAGAGGTCCTGTCTGCTCTGCAGGGCCAGGCCGAGAGGTGGTTGACGCCACGCCAGCTTAAGCCAGGAATGGTGGTTTGCGACAATGGCACCAACCTCCTCTCCGCCCTCCGACAGGGACAACTGACCCATGTGCCCTGTGTGGCTCACGTCCTTAACCTGGTGGTGCAGCGGTTCTTGGGCAGGTACCCGGGCTTACAGGATGTCCTGAGGCAGGCCAGGAAAGTCTGTGTGCATTTCCGCAGATCTTATAATGCCAGTGCTCGCCTGGCTGAGCTGCAAAAGGAGTTGAACCTGCCCAAGAACTGCCTTATATGTGACATGCCCACCAGGTGGAACTCAACGTTGGCCATGCTGCAGCGGCTGCACACGCAGCAGAGGGCCATCAATGAGTACCTGTGCGACTACGGCACCAGGACAGGGTCAGGGGAGCTTGGTTTTTTTTCTCCACGCCAGTGGGGCATGATCAGGGATGCATGCACTGTCCTGGCACCATTTGAGGAGGCCACGAGGATGGTGAGCAGTGACAGTGCATGCATCAGTGACACTGTACCTCTTGTCCACCTGTTGGAGCACACGCTGCGTGGAATAATGGACAGGGCACTTGAGGCAGAACAGAGGCAGGAAGAGGAGGACTTCCTTGCCTCTCAAGGCCCCCTTTACCCAGACAGTGTTCCTTCTGTCCCACCCATCGCACAGGAAGAGGAAGAGGAGGAGGAGGAGGAGGAGGATTGTGTCAGCATGGAGGTGGAGGCTGGCACTCAGCATCATCAGCAGCAGTCTTTTAGGGATGATTTACAGTCCCAAGAAACCAGTGGACTTGTACGTGGCTGGGAGGAGGTGACTGCGGATCATGTCGTCCTTAGTGACCCAGAGGACTCCGGAGCGAATGCCTCAGCAAACCTACGCTGCATGGCCTCCCTGATCCTGCAAAGTCTGCGGAAGGATCCTCGTATTCTTCGGATCAAGGAGAGGGACCATTACTGGCTGGCCACTCTCCTTGATCCACGGTACAAGGGTAAGGTTGCGGACCTTATGTTACCGTCGCAGAGGGAGCAGAGGATGAGACAACTCCGGGAGGCCTTGCAGAAAGGTCTGTGCAACGCGTTCCCAGAGACTGGGAGGTTACAAACTCCTGGTCCAGGACAACGAGTTGCTGAGGCTTCGGCCAGTCAAAGAAGGAGCGGTGGGGAAGGTGGCCGTCTGACCGATGCGTTCAGACAATTCTTTAGTCCGCAGCCCCAAAGTATGATTGGTTCCAGCAACCATCGCCAGCGTCTGATAAACATGGTGCAGGAATATGTAGGGGCAAGGTCAGACTTGGACACCTTCCCCACCGAAAATCCTCTGGCTTACTGGGTCTTGAGGATGGATCACTGGCCAGAGCTTGCACAGTATGCAATTGAGCTACTGGCCTGTCCTGCATCCAGCGTTCTTTCGGAACGCACATTCAGTGCTGCTGGAGGATTTGTCACGGATCACAGGGTGCGCCTGTCCACCGACTCGGTTGATCGACTGACTTTCATCAAGATGAACCAGTCTTGGATCACCACCAGCTACCACACACCTGATGCTGATATAACAGACTAATTGATTTTAACATGTCACGTCCCTTCAAGACTGATGCTGATGCTGAGTGCCTGTGCTGTTATGTTGACTGGCTATCCTCCTCCTCCGAGTCCTCAATGATACGATTGATGATGATAGCTTGGAAGATCATTTTTGTTTATGGGTGCCGCCACCAGTGGCTAAGGCCCAATTTTTCAGCCCCTGTTTTACAGGGGCGTGTACTTACAATTTTTTTAGCAATAATTTGCCATAGGGCTCATTGCTGTGCTCCAAGTACAGTATCTGTGAGGGGTTGTAGTGTTGTGCCACCAGTGCCTAAGGCCCAATTTTTCAGACCCTGTTTAACAGGGGCGTGTCATTACAATTTTTGAAGCAATACTTTGCAACAGGGCTCATTGCTGTGCTCCAAGTACAGTATCTGTGAGGGGTTGTAGTGTTGTGCCACCAGTGCCTAAGGCCCAATTTTTCAGCCCCTGTTCAACAGGGGCGTGTCATTACAATTTTTGAAGCAATACTTTGCAACAGGGCTCATTGCTGTGCTCCAAGTACAGTATCTGTGAGGGGTTGTAGTGTTGTGCCACCAGTGCCTAAGGCCCAATTTTTCAGCCCCTGTTCAACAGGGGCATGCAATTACAATTCTTGATGTAATAATTCACAGCAGGGCCCATTCCTGCACCCACCAAGAGTAAGTCTGAGGGCTTACAGTGTTGTGGCAACGCCACCACCACCACCACCACGAAAGGCCCAATTTTTCAGCCCCTGTTCAAAAGGGGCATGTAATTACAATTCTTGATCTAATAATTCACAGCAGGGCCCATTCCTGCACCCACCAAGAGTAACTCTGAGGGCTTACAGTGTTGTGGCAACACCACCACCACGAAAAGCCCAATTTTTCAGCCCCTGTTCAACAGGGGCATGCAATTACAATTCTTGATCTAATAATTCACAGCAGGGCCCATTGCTGCACCCACCAAGAGTAACTGTCAGGGCTTACAGTGTTGTGGCACCAGCACCACCATCAAAGCCCCAATTTTTACTACCACTGTTCAACAATTATATGTAATTAAAATTCCTGATATAATAGTTGACAGCAGGGCGTTCCAGCACCAACCAAGAGTAACTGTGAGTGCTTACAGTGTTGTACCAACACCAACAACTAAGGGGCCTATTTCTGCAGAGTATATACGGCAGGTCCCTACTTTCAAACATCCAACTTACAAACGACTCCTACTTGCAAACGAAAGAAGACAACAGGAAGTGAGAGGAAATCTACCCCTAGGAAGGAAAATTCTCTCCTGTAAGAATAAATATGGGAGAAAGGTGTCTCCTCTGTACTGATGCTTTATCAGCAATCCTTGTTTCAAGAAAAACACCACATTTCAAAAACAGTTGTCATTGGGACGGAAAGTGAGGTGAAATGTTCTGAACAGGGGCACAGACAGCAAAACAAATGTTACAGGGGTGATAACCCTTACCTATGTTTCCCAAAAAGTTTAAAAATAGATTTTTGGGCTGGAGCTACAGTTCAACAATGTACCTGTTCAAAATTACAAACAGATTCTACATAAGAACAAACCTACAGTCCCTGTCTTGTATGCACCGCCTGTATACGGCTGTTCAGAGTATATAGGGCCTTTTTTATTTTATGTGCGGGGTTCCCCTTAATATCCATACAAGACCCAAAGGGGCTGGTAATGGGCTGGGGTAGGGGGGGGGGGGTCATGGGGTAGCTATGCCATTTTTCTTAAAGATTTTCATCCATATTACCGGGACCAGACATTACATTAAAGCCGCAAGAAGTTTTAAATGGCTTTTTTTTCCTTTAGAAGTGTCATTTTGTGCAGGGACAGTTCTAAACACGGGAAACACGTGGCACTTCACAGGCATACTTTAGACACCCCCCAGGTACGATATTTAAAGGAATATTTGACTTTTTTTTTTCACTTTATGCATCATTAAAATGACTGCTCCCGAAAAACGACCGTTTTTAAAACTTCTTTTTGCATTGATACATGTCCCCTGGTGCAGAACCCGGGTTCCCAAACCCTTTTTAGGACAATACCATGCATAATAGTTGTTATAATTAGCACTTTAGAATTCGAACGTTCGCATCCATTGTATTTAATAGGGTTCTAATGTTCGTACGAACTTTCGGTCCGTTCGCGGGTTCTGGTGCGAACCGAACCCGGGGGTGTTCGGCTCATCACTAGCCAGCACCTGAAGGTAAACTATATAACCCATTAGTAATGACTAAGTCGCTCTGTGTCCCGTGATGTACTCCAAGAAAAGGATTTTACAGGTAAGCTGTTATAAAAATCCCTTTATGAATTCTCATATGCATGTGTACATAGCGATAATATTAAGGAATTCTCATCAATATGTGTTGATGTCCCTGTATCGAAGCAGACCCACTAGTGTTGGTCTATGGCAACCTCAGCCTGAGCCCCAACCCCAAAAAACATCTATTGTAAAAAAAATATATATTTTTGTTTATTGACAGTGTCAGATAATATTGAGGAAATAGAGTTGGATATGACAGAATTTGGAGTGGTGTTAGAAACAGAGGCACACAAAGGGGTTTCACCACTTAGTGTATTACCTACCACGATAAAGAATCACCCATTGAGACAAGTGCCAATGATTGTTCTACCGTGCATTCCTTATTTGATTGTCTTTGCGAACCATCATCATGTGTTTGTCGCTTAGCTTTACATGATTTGTTGTATCCAAAAGATCCCTGGGAAAAAGTGGAAATATTAGAAGATGCATGTGAAGAAATAAACTCAGTACAGGGGCGTAGCTACAGGGGTTGCAAGGATCACAATTGCAACCCAACCCCATGCTCCAGGGGAAATGTGTGCCCCCCATGCAGCTGAATAGGAGGGGCTGCTGCTGAATGCCTGCGGGAGGGAAAAGAGAAGAAGTAGGCATTCAGTGGCTGCAGGAAGAGGGGAACTGTGTCAGGACTGGGCTCTCAGCCCTTCCTTCTCTGTGCTCAGGTTGCTCAGCTGTCGGTTAATTGCCAGAATTTATCGTTCCAAAGTGGCTCACCTGTTGATCATCTCCTGCTCATCAGTCAAGCCCACAGCCAGCCCCTCCTGGCTATATAACCACTTAAGGACCGCCGCCTGTATATTTATGTCAGTAGAATGGCACGGACAGGCATAGGTACGTACAGGTAGGTCCCCTTTAAGATGCCGCCATGTGGTCGCGCGCGCCGCCCACCGGCGAGCTCGCGACCCTGCCGCTATCTCCGTGGGTCCCGCGGACTCGATTGCCGCGGGGACACCCGCGATCGTCTCATGGAGAGATAGAGCGGGGAGATGCTTATGTATACAAGCATCTCCCCGCTCTGCCTAGTGACAATGACACTGATCCCCGCTCCGTGTAATCGGAGCGAAACTAGTGACATGTCACACACAGCCCATCCCCCCTACAGTAATAATCACTCCCTAGGAAACACTTAACCCCTACAGCGCCACCTACTGGTTAACCCCTTCACTGCCAGTGTCATTTCTTTTTCGTACATCACGGGACACAGAGCGACTTAGTCATTACTAATGGGTTATATAGATTACCTTCAGGTGTTGGCACTGGCCAATTCCAAACCGGAAGTACCCTCCCCTATATAAGCCCCTCCCACCCGGGAGCACCTCAGTTTTTTGCCAGTGTCTAAGGTGTTGGCCAAAGAGTAACATGTGTTTTCACTGGGCTTGCGTACAGGTTCTTTTGGGCCTTAGTAAGCTGTTCCGGATCCCACCAAAAAAGCTTCATAGCTAAACGGTCGGTACCCGGGCCTTGCAGCAGAAGAGCAAGGTTTTGCCTGTAATGCTTCTCTTAGGAGGGCTGGACCCTGGGATCCAGAGCTCTGGTCATACCCACGACCAAGATGTTGTCTGTGCAGGGTGCTATACAGGTCCAGGGGAGTGGAATCCTTGGGAACCCGGTCCCTGAAGGTTTAATTACAATGCCTGCCGTGATAGGTGAAGTTTGGACTTCTGTGGACCAAACAAAGTCCTGCGGCGGGGATCAGGTAAGTGGGGGCCCCCAGGAACTTGGTTCTATTGGGGGACCCCCAAGCCTAATTTGTCTTTCTGTCTGTTACCTAACGGTATTCCCGCTAAATATCTGTGTTTGCCTATAACTACTGAAAATGTAAAATTTTAATAGTAGTCAAAAAAAAAAAAAAAAAACAGGGACCGCGGTACCTGTGTTAAACCACTAGAGGCCGCTGTAGTCCATTTTTCTTGTCATGTGGATCTTTGGTTTTTTCAAGTCAAAAGATCCAGGCAGCTGGTAAGTTTCTCTGTGGGAATCCACTTCCTCTGCCCTGTTGCTGCGCTCATCCACCGCACAGGCCCTCCGGCAAAAAGGGCCCTGGCTTCTAGTCCCCTGTTTGATTTCGAAAAGGGCGCCAATGGCGCACGGGCGCGCGCGCGGGCGCGTGCACGCGCCTCCTATGAAAAAAAAGGGGCGGGGCGGGTGGATGACGCTCGATGCGCGCCGCGGCGCTTCTGCGCATGTGCGGGCGTCCCAGCATGGTTAAAAGACACAGTACAAGTGTCAGCTGCATGCAAACAGAGCTAGCAACAAACAGTGGCACACAGAGGCGGTTGATGCAGGCATCCCCATAGAAAGGCACTTTAGTGGACACCAGCTGGTATATAGCAGCACCTGTGTTAGACTATTACCAGCAAAAATTGGTGTATGACGACGGGAATACCTCAGCTTTGTGCTTAAAGGATATGTCGTCCAGACGCTCCGGAAATAGATCTTCCAGGAAGCCAAAGGGGTCTCCATCGGGCTCTGAGGATATTGGGCATGCTTGTACTGCACCAATCTCCCCTGAGAATTCAGAGGTCAGTAGCCGTAGAAACCCCGCAGGAATGCCTGGTGCTGCGGCTGTCCCCAGTCCACCTGCTCCTGTATATATAACAGAGGAGGTTTTATCCTCAACTCTGGGAGGATTGGAAGAGAGATTAACAGCATTGATCGCTGCTTCCCTGTCTCAGGAAAAGCGCGTCCGATCTCCGTCTCCTCCTTCAGAGTGCCTGTTAGTGGAGGAACAGCCCCACACAGATCGACCTACCTGAAGGGGATCAGGATGAGGTTGATTCAGTTATGGAGGAATCAACAGTGGAAGAACCTTTCTCAGCTTCTCAGGCTGAAAGATTATGGGTTCAGTCTCTGACTAATATGGTCCGATCAGCATTTAAAATGCCTCTGGCGGAACCACCATCCACTACGGTTTCCTCGCTGGGGTCGCTAAAAGCTCCCCAGGCTGTCTGTTCCTTCCCAATCCACCCTTTATTAGAAGGGCTTATTTACCAGGATTGGGAGCATCCTGATAAAATATTTGCTCCCCCCAAGAGATTTCCGGTGATCTATCCCATGGAGGATAAGTTCATAAGAAAATGGAGGGTCCCTACAGTGGACGCAGCCATCTCTTCTGTTAACAAATCACTGACATGTCCAGTAGATAATGTTCCAATGTTCAAAGACCCAATAGATAAAAAATTGGAGTCTTTACTAAAATCTGCTTTCTCTACAGCAAGTTTGGTGACACAACCTGCGGTAGCAGCGATTGGAGTCTGCCAAGCAGTGAAAGATCAGTTGAAACAAGTCTTAAGGGACTTACCAGATCAGCAGGCTCTTGCCCTAGCTGACCTGCCTAGAGCCTTGTGTTTTGCGGTGGACGCCATAAAGGATACAATCCAACAGGCCTCCCGCTTTACGCTGTCTATAGTACATATGCGTAGGCTTCTGTGGCTCAAAAACTGGTCTGCTGAAGCTCCCTGTAAAAAACTGCTGGTTAGCTTCCCATTTCATGGAGAACGCTTATTTGGAGAAGATCTGGACAAATATATCCAGAAAATTTCTGCCGGTAAAAGTTCACTCTTACCGGTTAAGAACAAGGGTAGAAGTCCTTCTTTTAAGAGGCCTACTTCTCCAGTCCCAGGCACATCGCCTGTGAAGCAGTTCTGACGGCCACCGCGGTCAAATTCAGGGGGCAGAAATCAGGGACAATCACAGGGTAACAAGAAGCCCTGGATCAAGAGAGGTACAAAACCTCCCCCCAAGGCATGAAGCGTTGCCCCCACTCAATCGGGTGGGGGGAAGACTTCAGTTGTTCACAGAGACCTGGCGGGACACCATCAGAGACAGATGGGTGCTCTCCGCAGTAAGTCTGGGATACAAGCTGGAGTTAAAAGGCACTCCTCCTGCCCAATTTATGAGGTCAAACGTGCCAAGAGATCCCCAAAAGAGAGGATCCCTCCTTCTGGCACTAGAACAACTATTGCTCCAAGGTGTAATCATGAAGGTTCCCCTGGAAGAAAGCGGATTCGGGTTTTACTCGAACCTTTTCACAGTCCCCAAACCAAATGGGGACGTGAGGCCCATATTAAATCTAAAAGGGCTAAACAAGTTCCTAAATATCAGGACTTTTCGGATGGAGTCGATCCGATCGGTGGCCACCGCCCTACAAGGGCAGGAATGGCTAGCCTCGATCGACATAAAGGATGCTTATCTGCATATTCCCATCTTTCCGGCCCACCAGAAATTTCTACGCTTTGCAGTAGAAGGGCGCCATTTTCAGTTCAGAGCCTTACCTTTCGGTCTGGCCACAGCACCACAAGTGTTCACAAAAATTCTGGCCCCATTATTGGCCAAATCTAAGAACACAGGGTGTAACGATAATGGCATATCTAGACGACCTGCTACTAATAGACCACTCAGTGGAAAAGCTGGAAGTAGCTATTCACAAGACAATTGAGTATCTGGAATATCACGGTTGGATTATCAACCGGGACAAGTCAGCTCTAAGACCAGTCAAAAGTCTGGAATACTTAGGGCTAAGGCTGGATTCAAATCAGAGAAAGATTTTCTTACCTCCAGAGAAGGTGTCGTCTTTAAAAGATTTGACCCACTTAGTGGGTACAAAAAGAAAACCATCCATACGCCTCTGCATGAGGCTGCTGGGAAAGATGGTGGCTTCATTCGAAGCGGTACCCTACGGTCAATTCCATTCAAGGAATTTGCAAAGGGCCATACTGTCAGCCTGGAACAAAAAAGTTCAGGCTTTAGACTTACCAATGTCCCTGTCCCCTTCCGTTCGCAAGAGCCTCCATTGGTGGTTGGTGCCCCAGAATCTGGAAAGAGGGAAACCCTTCAGTCCGGTTTCTTGGAAGGTGGTCACTACAGATGCCAGCCTCATAGGCTGGGGGGCAGTACTGGAGCAATGGTCTCTCCAGGGCAAGTGGTCAGAAGCAGAAAAGGCCCTGCCCATCAATCTCTTAGAGATACGAGCAGCCCGGTATGCCCTAGTAGCATGGACATCCAAACTCCAAGGGTCCCCTGTCAGAATTCAATCAGACAATGCCACGGCAGTGGCATATATCAATCACCAGGGTGGCACCAAGAGTCGTGCAGCCCAGAGGGAAGCAAATTGCATCCTGGAGTGGGCAGAAAAATATGTCCCAGCCATATCCGCGGTTTTCATCCCAGGAGTGGAAAATTGGAGAGCGGACTTTCTAAGTCGCCAACAATTATGCCCGGGGGAATGGTCTCTTCACCCCAAGGTTTTCCAGGCAATATGCCAGCAGTGGGGAACACCGGATGTAGATCTGCTAGCATCCAGATTCAACGCAAAGGTGGACAGATTTGTGTCTCGCACAAGGGATCCCCTAGCTTGCGGCTCGGATGCCCTAGTGTTCCCTTGGGATCAGTTCAAGCTGATATATGCATTCCCACCGCCACAATTGTTACCGCGATTACTCCGCAGAATCAGGGTAGAAAAGAAACCAGTGATTCTGGTGGCTCCAGCGTGGCCCCGAAGGGCATGGTACGCGGAGATTGTAAAAATGTCAGTGAGGAGTCCTTGGACCCTCCCACATCGTCCGGACCTGCTGTCGCAGGGACCGATATACCACCCTTCCTTACCAGCCCTAGGTTTGACGGCCTGGCTATTGAAGCCCACATTCTGAAAAAGAGAGGGCTCTCTAATTCTGTGGTATCTACCATGATCAATGCCAGGAAACCGGTATCCAGGCAGATCTATTATAGGATCTGGAAAGCATACATTACGTGGTGTGAGGCCAAGAAATGGCATCCACGTAAGTACGTGATAGGGAGGATTTTGGACTTCCTACAGTGGGCTGTAGATAGGAAGCTTGCCTTGAGTACTATCAAGGGTCAGATTTCGGCCTTGTCAATATTTTTTCAAAGGCCCTTGGCTTCGCATTCACTAGTCAAAGCCTTTATACAAGCAGTGATGCGTATTAGCCCTCCGGTTAGTATTCCCATATGTCCTTGGGACCTAAACCTGGTTCTGTCGGTTCTACAGAAACAACCGTTTGAACCATTACAACACATTTCCTTGGTTCTTCTCACCAGGAAATTGATTTTCTTAGTAGCCGTTTGTTCGGCTAAAAGAGTATCGGAATTAGCCGCCTTGTCCTGTAAGGAGCCATATCTGGTTGTCCATAAGGACAGAGTAGTATTACGTCCTCATCCAGCCTTTCTTCCTAAGGTGGTATCGAGGTTTCATTTGAACCAAGATGTGGTTCTTCCTTCTTTTTTCCCCAAACCTAGCTCGGTAGAGGAAAAGTTATTACATTCTTTGGATGTAGTAAGAGCAGTTAAAGCTTATCTAAAAGCCACTGCTCAGATTCGCAGAACGGATTCTTTATTTGTTCTGCCGGAAGGCCCCAGAAAGGGTCAGGCAGCATCAAAATCTACTTTAGCCAAGTGGATTCGACAGGTCATAATACAAGCCTATGGCTTGAGAAAGAGACCGCCTCCGTTCAAAGTTAGGGCGCACTCCACAAGAGCAGTTGGAACTTCATGGGCAGTGCATCACCAGGCCTCCCTGGCTCAAGTATGTAAGGCCGCAACATGGTCTTCGGTACACACGTTTACTAGGTTCTACCAGGTAGACGTTAGAAGTCAGGAGGATGTCGCCTTTGGGCGCAGTGTGTTGCAGGCCGCAAAAGATCCTCATGCCTGATGGCGCCCAGCTTATGTATCCCTCCCCTCATTTGGCATTGCTTTGGGACGTCCCATTAGTAATGACTAAGTCGCTCTGTGTCCCGTGATGTACGAAAAAGAAAAAGGGATTTTTATAACAGCTTACCTGTAAAATCCTTTTCTTGGAGTACATCACGGGACACAGAGCTCCCACCCCTCTTTTTGGGACACTTATTGCTTGGCTACAAAACTGAGGTGCTCCCGGGTGGGAGGGGCTTATATAGGGGAGGGTACTTCCGGTTTGGAATTGGCCAGTGCCAACACCTGAAGGTAATCTATATAACCCATTAGTAATGACTAAGTCGCTCTGTGTCCCGTGATGTACTCCAAGAAAAGGATTTTACAGGTAAGCTGTTATAAAAATCCCTTTTTTCACATTAATCAGTGCATTTTTATAGCACTGATCGCTGTAAAAATGACAATGGTCCCAAAATGGTCTCAAAAGTGTCCGATGTGTCCGCCATAATGTCGCATTCACAATAAAAATCGCTGATCGCCGCCATTACTAGTAAAAAAAATATTAATAAAAATGCCATAAAACGACCCCCTATTTTGTAGACGATATAACTTTTGCGCAAACCAATCAATACACGCTTATTGCATTTTTTTTAACCAAAAATATGTAGAATAATACGTATCGGCCTAAGCTGAGGAAAAAAAAAAATTTTGGGGGGATATTTATTATAGCAAAAAGTAAAAAATATTGCATTTTTTTTTTAAATTGTCGCTTTATTTTTGTTTATAGCGCAAAAAATAAAAACCGCAGAGGTGATCAAATACCACCAAAAGAAAGCTCTATTTGTTTGGAAAAAAAGGATGTCAATTTTGTTTGGGAGCCACGTCGCACGACCACACAATTGTCAGTTAAAGCGACGCAGTGCCGAATCGCAAAAAGTGTCCTGGTCTTTGACCAGCAAAATGGTCCGGGGGTGAAGTGGTTAAAATGCCTGGTTCATTTCATCAATTGCCGTTGCCTTGGTCAAACATATCTAGAGACTTTCTGATATACGCCTGTTGAAGACTTGCCTGGCTGACATCCCTTCTGGTTTCTGATCCTGTCCGCTGCCTCTGACTACGCTGATCTCTGGCTCCCTGATTTCCTGGCTTGTTCTAACTACTTTGGCTACCGAACCCTGGCTATGTTTTGACTACGTTATCAGTTGTACCATTTTTACAATTTTATTAAAAGTCGTGATTTTTACTGCATTTTCTGTCTCCGTCTGTTTCATAGATTTTAACAAGCAGTTCCTCTATATGCTGCCGTCCCACCTATCCAGCTTACTTCTGCTGTCCATGGGCCTCTGTGCTCTCTCCCACGCTGCAGTGTAATCACTCCTCGGGTCGCGTTGTCAGAGCAGGTGGGCAATAATATGTTAAGTGGGCAGAGTGGTCCTAAAGAAGCTGTGGCTCTCCCGGGAAGGAGGGGCAGGGTCTGACCCAGTGGAGCTGTGGATCGGCTCCTTCACCAATCTGCACTTAATTGCAGAGATTTGTGTTGCTCAAGCTGACACTGTCCTAGGTGCCTGGAACAACTCCCCACCAGTAGAATGCGGCATGGCATGCTGGAGTGCTGATTTGGATATTCCTCTTATGTTCAGTTATCTTCCCTATTTCAGGCTTAATGTCTCCAGATCGCCCCTGCTGGGATGACAGCGTCTCATTTGCATAATTATCCTTTTTTTATTTTTTATCATCGCTGTCACTTCTGCCTACAGATCATTCCTGGCTGGGCTATGTAAGAAGTGAATTTTATAATATACCCTAAGCCCTGGTTCACACTGGCTTTGAAATCACGCTACTTTAACGCGATTTCAAAGCCGCACATTAGTGTAATTTGCACTGTCAATTTCACTTTTCTTACACTATCAAGTCTATTTTTACATTATTAATATTATTATAACGAGTCAGATGAAGGGAGGACTGAGCAACCACCAAGTATGAAAGGGGATAAAAGAAAAGAAAAATATCCTGGGTGAAATAGTAAAGAAACCAAGGGGAAAAGTGAACAAAAGGCTAAAAGTATAAGTAAAACTATGGTGATTTACCTTGTTGGTTCAAATGAAATAGGGAACCAAAATCACAAGTGAATGCTTGCATATAAAGGTGTTACCAGAGAGACACATATGCCGCGTACACACGATCAGTTTTCTCGTCGGGAAAACTGTCATGTTTTCTCTTGGATGAGAAAACCGGTCGTGTGTAGGCTCCCTAGCAGTTTT
Source organism: Rana muscosa (assembly GCA_029206835.1). NCBI lineage: Eukaryota > Metazoa > Chordata > Amphibia > Anura > Ranidae > Rana > Rana muscosa. The sequence continues at coordinate 78,608,998 of CM055127.1, forward strand.
CCCGATGAGAAAACCACCGAGAAACACGACGGGAAAATTTAGAACATGTTTTAAATTTTCCCGTCGCGAATCGCGGCGTTTTTTTTGCTCGGCAGTGTTCCTATCGGGAAACACTGCAGTGGAGCATACACACGGCTGGTTTTCTCGACCAAGAAAAAACCTGTCGGGAAAACCGACCGTGTGTACAGGGGGAAAGGTGATTGAGCCGGTCCTCGGTTTTCCCCTCGGTTTCCTCATCGGTCTTTTGACCGACGAGAATATTGATCGTGTGTACGCGGCAATAGACACCAAGTGAAGCAAATTTAAATGCTCCCAGCTGATACAGCGTGTCCCGCCCAGCGTCACATGGGCATGGCAAGGAAGGGGAGGCATCCGTGCCAGAGCGAAAAAATCTGCCCATACAGGCTCAGGTACCTCCCTAATGTCAGCCTAGATGGAAAGAAAAACCTGCTCATGTGGTGCCGCATCGAGTGTCGCACACACTGAGCAGTAACGTGGTGACGATGCAGTAAGGAGCACCCGCCCAAAACCACCACCTCCAACCACCACAAACGGGGAGGAAGGGAACAGGTGGGAGAGGGAGGGGCGCCAAAATAACATCGCAGCTCCCAGGGGACAGATGAGCAAACAGCCCAAAAATCCATGCACACACTAGACAAACCCTACCATGTTGAGTGCTGCGAACAGGTGAAAGTAGATAGGAATAAAAAATATATATCTATATACATGAGTATGTCATGAGAATGAAGAGAATATAATGTATATTAAAGCCATGATTGAGTCCTTTATGGATTACAAAAATGCATAAAATGCCTTGCAGACTGCTAAATGGTAAAATACACCTCTCCATCCCTATATGGATATATTAAGAACAGTTTGGCACTCAGCATAAAGTGCATGCACCCATGCGATTCCACCCCTATATGGGAACAAAAGAAATTAAAAACTAGGATTTGCTGGCAGGGAGAAGTAGTGCCATCCCCGCCCGACGCAAGTGCGCCCCTGGGGCATATGAAAATATACCCCCGGTTCCCCTTTATGTCTCAAGTGGCAACAATTGGTACCAGACCACTAAGTGACCAGGGGTGTCTTCCACCCAAAATTTCTGCGAGATAGAATGGTGTGGTCCAAGGCACCATGAGTAATTGTTTCACTTACACTTTTAGCCTTTTGTTCACTTTTCCCCTTGGTTTCTTTACTATTTGGTGGTTGCTCAGTCCTTCCCTTCATCTGGCCTGGTGTATGGGCTTTTCACACTTCTCAACAATATGATACATTCAGTATATACTACTGATCTCAATCCACAGTGTGGCTCACTGTCATCTACATTTGCACATTGACCTTGGGGAATCCACAGTGCTCCCTGCTTGTCCACGTGTCCCTACCTCAGCTCCCACGCCAGACATCTTTAAACAGCTCTGAACTTCTGTTCACATCTATGCAGTTGACGTGAGTATCTATAGGGATGTCCATCTTGTCCCTTACACTCACTATTTATTCCTACTATTCAGTTACAATATTATACCATATGGTTATGTCTCTTTATAGATCACCATTGCATTCGCCCCGGAAGAGTTGGTATACCCCAACGAAACACGTCGGGCTTACATAGATGCATGATGTCCATACAGATGATTTTATGTCTTTTGCATTGTTTTACTCAAAGATTTTCCAATATCATCCAGCCCCTTCAGTGGTTCATGTTGTGCAGGACTTGTCTTTACTCCATGATATGCCAAGCACCATGGCATCACTATGTATATGTGGTTTTTAGCATGCTCTGTGTTTATGCAATTTGTGTATGCACTTTTATGTAATTTAATATGCTGTACATGATCTTAAAAGGTATATTAAAATGCTTTTTGCTAAGACTGCTTTTTGGTATACATCTCTCATTCAAAGTTCCCAGCAAACTTCCCCCTCTTTTGTCGGAACCCATATAAGCAATACTGGGTTTTACATCCCACATGCTTACTCTACATAGTGATTGGCCTCATTTAAAGTCCCCCTGACCAAACTCTCTCCTTTTGTAATATTATTATAACAGTCATTATTTTAATCAGCAAAATGGATGTAGAAGTGTTTTACATCTTTGTTGAGTATCAGTTCTGCAAAAGATTGCATACACTTGCTGCTTACTCCATTAAAGTGATCCTAAAGGTTTGTTTTTTTATCTAATAAAAATAATAAACATGTCATACTCCTCTGTGATATTGTTTTGCACAGAGCAGCCCAGATCCTCCTCTTCTTGGGTCCCTCTTCGTTGATCCTGGCCCCTCCCTCTGGTCAAGTGCCGCACAGCAAGCAGATCGCAATGGAGGCACCCGAGCCGAGCTGCAGCTCTGCGTGTCCATTCAGACACCGAGCTGTGATTCAGCCCGCCCCCTCTCTCTCTCCTGATTGGCTAACTGTCTTTGATTGACAGCAGCGGGAGCCAATGGCGTCGCTGCTGTGTCTCAGCCAATCAGGAGGGAGAGTCTGGGCGGCTGAGGCACTCGTGTACATCGCTAGATAGAGATGGGGCTCAGGCAAGTATTGGGGGGGGGGCAGAGGGGGGCTGCTACACACAGAAGGTTTTGTTATCTTAATGAATAGAATGCAAAAGATAAAACACCTTCTGCCTTTACAACCCCTTTAATCTCAGCATCTTTAAACATACCTACTCAGACTTTTCCGTTTAGTACTACTTATGACAACACAAAGAACTAATTTTACTAAAAACAAAATATGAACAAATGTACTGTATATAATGAGCTTAGCTTGCTCTAAATGAATTCTCATATGCATATGTACATAGCGATAATGCTAAAGAATTCTCCTTTTCCCAATGTAAAATGTAAACAGTAAACAGAATATTTAAGTGAATATTTAAAATATTATTATTTTTTATTATTTTTTTCTTGCCCTTGCAGAGAAGAGAAATGGATAGAAGCAATCAGACTTAAGCCAACCATAGATGGATGAATTTTGATCTGTCTATGGGCAGGTTGGTCAGCCTGACAGAGTTTTTTTTTCATGCCACATTACTGCTGGCGGCTTTAGCCACCAGCAGTGATCATTGTATTCTGCCGGTGAGGAAGGCTCCCCACACACCCAGTGGGCTGCAGAGGGATTCCCCCATCAACATTGACTGTGTTAATGGGGGATTGAGTAATTTTCTTTCCTTCAACACATGGTTGAAGGAAAGAAAATTGCATAATGTATGGTCTGACTTAAGCAGCATATATATATATATATATATATATATATATATATATATATATATATGTTAAAAAAAATCAACCAGCGTTGTGTAATGCAGGGATCTCCCCTGCTGAGCTATTATATTCTGAGAGGGGGTAATCCACCCTGTCAAAATACACTGATCAGTGCTTCAGGCATTGGCTGAAAGCACTGATCGATGTTGGTCTTCCAGCAGGACTGTTGGGCAGAAGCCTATGGGATTATAAAGACACAGGCTGAAAAAGATAGATTTTTTTATATAAAAATAGAAAAACCTTTATTCATGCAAAAAAAATATTTAAAAGATGTACACATATGTAATAAAGGAAAGTGGCTTTGGATACATTACTGCAACATCACACAATTCATAATACAGATGGAGCATAATGCAAAAGAATCAGATGAAATGGCACTGACACGCTTCGAGGCAGGGTTTTATAACTCTTCTTCAGAGATGCCTAAATCTAAGTTGGAACAACCTACAATATAAATAGGTCAATGATACAAATGACTATGCATAAACATCATAAAAGCATTATTATGATTGTCTCGGTACTGACCCATCAATGAAAAGTTTGCAGTAGAAAGGGAGCCATCTTATTTAAAAACACTGGATCTCTACTGTCGCTATTCTGACATCTCCAGATAAAGCTAGGGGTCTGGACATCACAGCCACATAGAACTGCTGAGGTCGCCAAAAAAGGGGTGAAGGTGGATGCTTTTCTCTTTAGATGATAGTGTACTGCCAGAAAAAAATAATAACATATGTGTGTAATTAACTTTAACATTGGAACGTCTATACCTCCAGAGGTGAGAAGCAAAGGGAAGGAAAATAAGCAAAAATCGTACATTTACTCGGGGGCTCAGAATGAGTCCAAAGAGCACTTTGTACAAATAAAGGCCCTGGATTGGCCACAATACAGCCAAAACCAAGCAAGGCCTGGCAAGCAGTTCTAAGGAAAAGGGAAAATAATGGCATAAAATATCAAAGCTGACCATGAAGAAGGCCATTTAAAGCGTGATTCCACCCACAATTTTTTTTTTAAAAGTCAGCAGCTACAAACACTGTAGCTGCTGACTTCTAATAAGGACACTTACCTGTCCTAGGCGCCTGCGATGTTGGCCCCCCGAGGCCGAACCCTCGATCCTGGCAGGTCCCGGCGCCGCCATCCTACTGCGCATGCGCGAGTCTCGCTGCGCTGTATGAATGGGCGGCTGCTCTCTGGGATACACACAGTTCCCAGAAGGCAGCATGCCCCATTCACCAGAAGACAACGCGAGGAGGACGAGGAAGAAGACCTGCCGCAGACTAGGAAGAGGCAGATTAGGAACATCCGTATAGCAACCGCCTTTTCTGGTCAGTAAAAATATATTTTTTCTATTTTTTTTTCTATTTTTTGCAGGTTTTTGGTGTTTTTTTTTTTTTAGGGTGGAACTCCACTTTAAGCATTAAAACAAAAAGATAGTCTCCAAAAGAGGAATATATATATATATATATATATATATATATATGCACCAGCAAGGGCAACTTGAATTTATCCCATAACTGGTAAATAAACTGAGTTGTACACAGGTAGACTGACATATCAGCACTGGCTCAAAAAAGCTGGCAGTTTTATAAAGGTCCCTTGGAATCAAAAATCCACCGCCAATGGGGCGTGATGATGTTACGTGCCCTGGAACCGCTGGTGCATAGGGAAGCCAGTGGGAGGTAGCGTCAAAATAGCACCCGGTGCATCACGCGGCAATAAAGGTGGCCACAATCTCAACATAAGAAGAAAGAGCGGCCCTTATGGGCCGGGCCTTCACAGCAGCTGCAATTGATGGGAAAAACACCACCCGGTGGGGAGAAGCCAAAAAGGCATCAGTTTACATCATCCTGAAATACAATAATGATACATCATAATCAAACACTTTTGTAAAGCATAACATATCCAACTGATATTAGTATCTTGTATAAAAATCTCTATGCTATATTCATGAGGATTTCCATACTAATAAAAAGGAGAAGTGGAAGGAAAGAAATAAAGCTTGTAAGACAAGACAGCAAATGGAATGTGTTAAAGGGATATACAAATAAAGAATCAAGATGTCAGGTCACCTGAGCCCAGATGCACACTGTTGGGGTCAGGAGTGCACCACAAGGTAGTGAACCCTATGGCTGACTGCTGCGGTTGGAACACTGGGTGGTTAAGGAAGGCAGGTCCACTGGAGCACAAACAAGGATCCCACAGGGAGCTAGAGCCTAAGATTCCCCAGGGGGCGGAGTCTAAGATCCAGCAGGTGTTCACCGGAGCCTCTAGTGGTGAGGATGGACTGAGCTGCAACTGGATCCAGGTCGCGGCCCCCAGAGTCCCCTAGCTCACGCTCCGTAGGGTATAGAGGATAGAGGGGAAGCAGCAGCTCAGGATACAAGAGATAGTGAGGGGATAAGCCGAGGTCAGGGCGACAAGCAGACAAGGATAAACAAAGGACACACCAAAGGTCAAGGTCACGAGCAGACAGGGATAGTCAAGAACAAGCCAAGATCGGTAACACAGAGACAGACGTAGCACACGGCAAGCAGGAACCCAAACACACAATGCTTAACAAACAACGTTGATCAGCAAGGCAGACTTGCAGTTCACAGGTTAATATAGAGTTCTCTGATAGGCCCTGGGGTGGAGCCATGCTTGGAGGAGAGATTATTAAAGCAGCCAGGTAAGAGTGTCTGGACTCTAAGGTGAACACATGGAGAGGAAGGTAAGCTGACAGACAAACATTACTGCATATCCATGACAGTACCCTCCCTCTTACGAGGCCTCCCCCTTCCCCACCTAGGCCCGGGTTTAGAGGGGAACTTCAGATGAAACTTCTTTAACAGACGAGGTGCAAAATCCTGAGATGCAGTGATCCAAGACCTCTCCTCAGGACCAAACCCTTTCCAATGAACGAGGTACTGAAGAACGCCTTTACAGAGTCGGGAATCCAGAATTTGACTGACCTCATACTCCTGATTATCCTCAGAGACCGGCGCCAAGGTAGGGAGAGGACGAGAGAACTTATTGAGGACTAAAGGTCTCAGAAAGGCAACATGGAAGGAGTTAGCGATTTTAAGGCTTTTAGGAATCTGGAGTCTGAAGAGAAGGCGGTTTACGCCTGCGGCGGTCGGCAAAGCCTATGAATTTGTCAGCAGCTGCCCGGAGGGAATCATGAATGTCACCCCAAATAGAATTGAAAGACTCATGAGCCAAAGCCAAAGCTGGAATATCTGGAGAACAGGTCATGGGAAGAGGAAGTTGAGGGTGTTTTCCATAAACTATGAAAAAGGGTGCTTCTGCGAACTGGTATTTACATGATTGTTATGAGAGAATTCTGCCCACGGGAGTAGAGAGGACCAATAGTCATGATGAGCAGAGACTAAGGTGCGAAGAAAGACATCTAACTCCTGATTAACCCTCTCAGTCTGTCCATTGGATTGAAGATGGTAAGAAGAGGAAAAATCCAAGACAATATTGAGGGATTTGCAAAAGCCTCTCTAAAAATGAGACGTAAATTGAACACCCCTGTCGGAAACAATATGAGAAGGAACCCCATGAAGGCGGAAAATTTCTCGAATAAAAATGGGAACCAAGGCAGGAGCAGAAGGAAGGCCAGGAAGAGGAACAAAATGAGCCATCTTGGAAAACCGATTGATTACCACCCAAATGACCGTATTATTCTCAGACAGTGGGAGATCGGTGATAAAAATCCATGGCAATGTGAGCCCAGGGCTCCTTAGGAATGGGCAAGGGCATGAGGAGACCAGCAGGAGCTTGTGTGGAGGATTTAGACTGAGCACAGACATGACAAGCCTTAACGTAGTCTTTGACATCTGAGCGGAGATTAGGCCACCAGTAGTGACGACTGATGAGTAAGAAGGATGGGAGGAATCCAGCATGTCCTGCCACCTTGGAATCATGTCCCCAACGAAGGATCTTAGCTCTTAGCTCAGTGGGGACAAAGGTCTTACCAGGAGGAATTGTTGACTAGGTAGAATGGGCAACAATGCATGAGGTTGGAATGATCGTCTCAGGTTCAGGGGTAGACTCCTCGTCCAAAGTGTCAAATGACCTAGAGAGCGTATCATCCCGACCGTTGCAGGTTTGTACGTAATCGTGAAATTAAAACGGGAAAAGAAGAGACTCCACCTGGCCTGTCTGGGATTCAGACGTTTAGCATTCTGTAGATACTGTAAATTCTTGGGATCAGTAAAGATCGTTATGGAGTGAGGGGAACCCTCCAAGAGATGACACCACTCCTCTAACGCCAATTTAATTGCGAGAAGTTCCTGATCACCGATGGCATAATTTCTCTCTGCCTGAGAATTTTTTTTGGAGAAGAACGCACATGGTTGACGTCTCTTCTCAAAGAATTGAAGAAGCACAGCTCCCACCCCCATTGAAGAATCGTCCACATCAGTAAAAAATGCATCCCCAGGATTTGGTCTCCTCAAGAGAGGTCCAGAAACATAGGCCTGTTTCAGGTCGTGAAACGCAGAGACAGCCTCGGGAGACCAGTCTTTGGCATTCGCACCCTTTTTGGTCAAAGCGATAATAGGCGCGACAATGGAAGAGTAATTCCTAATGAACTGCCTGTAATAATTTGTGAAGCCAAGAAAGCACTGTGTGGCCTTGAGGCTAGCAGGAAGAAGCCAGTTGGTAATGGCCAAGACCTTCCCAGGATCCATACGAAGACCCAAACTTGAGACAAAGCATCCCAAAAACAGGACCTCAGAACATTCAAAGGAACATTTCTCCAGCTTGGCATAGAGATTATTCTCTCTAAGGCGCTGAAGTACAGTGCACACATGGTTTCTGTGGACGAGCAGATTTTCCGAAAAGATAAGAATGTCATCCAGATAGATGACAACAAACTCGTACAACAGATCCCTGAAGATTTCATTGACAAAGTTTTGAAACACAGCTGGGGCATTACACAAACCAAAAGGCATAACCAGGTATTCGTAATACCCGTCTCTAGTGTTAAATGCAGTCTTCCATTCGTCACCATCCCGTATTCAAATGAGATTGTACGCACCTCTGAGATCCAACTTAGTGAAAATGGAGGCATCCTTCAACCTATCGAATAGCTCAGATTCTAAGGGTAAGGGGTATAGATTTTTGATAGTAACCGTGTTTAAACCTCGATAGTCAATGCAGGGTCTCAAGGTACCATCCTTTTTGGCAACGAAAAAGAACCCTGCTCTTGCAGGCGATGAGGATTTCCGAATGAAACATCTCTCTAGATTCTCTGTGACATACTCAGACATGGCCTGGGTCTCTGGGATGGACAGAGGGTAGGTACAACCCCTGGGCAGAGGTCAATAGCACAGTCAAAAGACCTGTGGGGAGGAAGTACCTCAGCTGATTTCTTACAGAACATATCCCGGTAATCTCTGTATGCAGCGGGAAGATCAGAAGATACAGATGTGGTAGCAACTGGAAGTCTCTCCTTGGGGACCACCTTGAGAAGACATGACGAGAAACATGAGGGACCCCAAGCCAGGATCTGCCCAGAGACCCAGTCCACATGTGGAGAGTGGAGCTGTAGCCAAGGAAGGCCTAATACAATGGGGGTAGAGGCCTTGGGTAGAATGAGAAAGGATATCCACTCCTGGAGGAGTATCCCTACCGACATCCTAATAGGTAGCGTCTGGAAGCGAATAGGACCACCTGGGATAACAGTGCCATTAATTGCCGAGACTACCAATGGCATAGTGAGGGAGTGAAAGGGTAAGCTTCATAGAAGAAGCAGTTCTCCAGTCCACAAAATTGCCGGCAGCCCCGGAAACCAGATATGCAAGGGTCGATTGAGGAGAAGTGCCTACATGAAAGAACACCGGAAGAAGAAGACGAGAAGTTGATGTTTCTGGGTCCAATACTCCACCTTCCAAATGTATTAAACCCAAGCGTTTCCCGGGCGAAAGTGAGCAGGAGTCACGAAAATGACCCTTGCCCACACAATGGAGACACAAGCCCAGAGTTCTGCGCCTAGCACGTTCTTTGGGGTTAGTCTGGTCCGGCCCAGCTGCATATGTTCCACAGCAGGCAGAAGATGCTCCACAGGATGAAGGGAGTGGAGCTCAGACTGGCTAGAGCCCAGGGAGTGCTGGCGTCTTTTTTCTAGGGACCTCTCCTGAAAACGGATGTCGATCTGATTTCACAAGGAAATTACATCGTCCAGACCGGTGGGGTTGGCTCTTCCTGCTAATTCGTCTTTCACTCGGTCAGAGAGGTCATGGAAAAAGGTAGCGACCAGGGCCACATTGTTCCAGGGCAATTCAGCTGTGAGGATACGGAACTGAAGAGCATATTGTCCCACTGAACAAGATTCTTGGCGAAGACGTAAAAGAGCACTAGCCGCTGAAGAAATCCGAGCCAGCTTCTCGAAGATGTTACGAAAGAGCTTCAAGAAGTCGGCTAAAGCTTCACCGGAGAGGAGGGAACTGATATAGGCTACCTTTGCCCGATCAGACAGGAAGTTTTGAGACTGAAGCTCAAAATGGATAGTACATTGGCTGAGAAACCCCCTGCAGGCCTTGGAGTCCCCAGAGAAATGGAACAGAGCTGGCAGTTGTAGTGCGTGTGTGGCTGTGACTGGTGCGATAGGCGCAGCTGCTGGTTGTACTTAAGGTTGCTGATTCGGGGTTCCCAAGGATGCCTGGAGCTGCTCGAAGCGGGAAGCCAGATCCTGGAGGAATCGCATCACCTGCGTCTTATTCGATTCCTGGGTCTCAAGTCTGCGGACTATGCCCTGCAATGGATCATCTCAGGGAAGCGGCATGTCAGCCGGGTCCATGGCTGATCAAAATGTCAGGTCACTTGAGGCCAGATGACAGATGCACACCGTTGGGGTCAGGAGTGCACCACAAGGTAGTGAACCCTATGGCTGACTGCTGCGGATGGAACACTGGGGGGTTAAGGAAGTCAGGTCCACTAGAGCCCAGGATTCCCCAGGAGTCTAAGATCCAGCAGGTGTTCGCCAGAGCCCCTAGTGGTGAGGATGGACTGAGCTGCAACTGGATCCAGGTCGCGGCACCCAGAGTCCCCTAGATCACGCTCCGTAGGGTATAGAGGATAGAGGAGAAGCAGCAGCTCAGGATACAAGAGATAGCGAGGGGATAAGCCAAGGTCAGAGTGACAAGCAGACAAGGATAAACAAAGGAAACGCCAAAGGTCAATGTCACAAGCAGACAGGGATAGTCGAGAACAAGCCAAGAACGGTAACACAGAGACAGACGTAGCACACGGCAAGCAGGAACCCAAACGCACAATGCTTAACAAACAACGTTGATTAGCAAGGCAGACTTGCAGTGCACAAGTTAATATAGAGTTCTCTGATAGGCCCTGGGGGGGAGCCATGCTTGGAGGAGAGATTATTAAAGAAGCCAGGTGAGAGTGTCTGACCACTAAGGTGAACACATGGAGAGGAAGGTAAGCTGACAGACAAACATTACTGCATATCCATGACACAAGAATGCAAGGGATTATGTTGGGACTATTTCCCATACAAATCCCTCTAGGAGAGGCTTGAATGAGACACTTTCATTCAAACCAGGGAAAACTGTAGCATTTAGTTTAAAAATCCAGCTAAGCTCGCATTGCTTTGCATCCAGCTAAGCTCGCAATCCCCACCTGGCGAAACTGGGCGGATTCTGTCAAGAATAAGAAACCTGATGTTGGGAAAAATACCTCCATGTAAGGACACTACATGGCGCCCCAAAGGAAGTTCAGTGGACTTCATACCCAAAATGTGATATGCAAGATGCAAAAAAAGATTTTTTTTGTCTTTCTTACATACAAACATCTACATTTACACATCAATAGAGATTTAACTCCTTTGATCCTACAATTTGCATAGTGTTTTGGTGTGAATCTTTTAACTGTTAGGTAAAATGATATGCCACAGCATCCACATGTTAAAAGTGCCTGGGTATTTACACGGGTCTTTTTTGCCCTCCGCTTTAAACTTGCTCTGAATGAGATTGACTTTAATAGAACTTACATGTCTGAAAGTTATTGCTGGGAAGTTTGGGACAACATTGTAGTAAGAAGATGCCAATAGTTCAGAATGACCTTTTTAAATTGTATATGCTGATTGGAGAATTTTGTGATTAGGCGAGTAGGAGTGCTTTTGTCATCTCGTTTTTTCTGATACAATAATTCTTGTCTGGTCTCATTCAATGCTCGTCTATATGCTTGTTTCAAGCAAGTAGAAGAGTAACCTCCTAATAGTAAACGTTGTCTTAACTTGACAGCCTCAAATTTGATTATGTGATCTTCAGAATAATTCCGTCTCAAGCATAAAAATTTTCTGTAAGGTATTGAATTAACCAGTGGCTTTGGGTGAGAACTGGTGGCATGGAGTATGGAATTGCCTGCAGTAGGTTTGCGATATAAACTACTATGCAGGTATCCATCACTATTTTTGTAAATTTTGACATCCAGGAAATTTTGACATCCAAAAAATTCAAAAATATTTTTTCGTGTTTTCAATTTCCTCGATTCCTGACTCCGGTTATAGGCTCTATGATGCTGAAAAGCTGCCCTATCTCTACAAAATAGATTTTCCTTACCTATAAGGGTAGTAAACTGCTCAATATGCTCCTTCAGTTCATTTTCATGTAATGTATAGTTAGGAATCGTTTTTCAAGTGAGCTAGCTTGGAGTAGGTTTTTTTATATATCTTTATCAATGTGCTTGGATCTCTAATTATATTCGTCTATCAAAAGGGTCATCATATTTCTGGAGCACGTTTTTAAAATAGATTCCCATTCATTTGAAAGATTAAGTTGAGTTGTCAAGCGTGGGGAAAATCTGGACTGTAATTCCCAAATGATTGTGCATGCCAGAAATAAAAATACCTTTTTCTCTAAAATCTTTTTAGTGTGAGGTATAGGAACAGCAGATCAAAGCCTTTTTGTTCTTTCTGGCCAAACTCTATGTAGAGATTGTCCATGAAAACCTTCCAATCTCCTGGATAAATGATCATATTGTTTTAGAAGGGAGCTTACCGCTCATGTGCAGCTGATGATCTCCTCACAGGATCAAGAACCAAGGGTGCAGCCAATGCATATAGCAATGCAAAAATGATGAGAGACCTTGGACTGCCGCACTCCAAAAAAATATATTTTGTTCTTTTATTTAAAATAAAAACAACAAGTACATGGCACAGCAAAGCAAAGGAAACAGCTAATGTGAGCTGACGCATTTCACACTGAAGTGATAGCAGTGATTAAGCGCTGAAGTTCAGTGCGAAACGCGTCAGTTCACATTAGCTGTTTCCTTTGCTGTGCCATGTACTTGTTGTTTTTATTTTAAATAAAATAACAAAATATATTTTTTTGGAGTGCGGCAGTCCAAGGTCTCTCATCATTTTTGCATCATATTGTTTTAGAATAAAGAATAGTACTATTCTACTCAACAATAAAAAAAATAAAAAAATAAAAATCATCAAATTGGACATCATCAGAAGAGACAAAGAAAAAACAAGAAAACGGGGGAATTTGTCACAAAAAGTATAGCACTTATTTTAGTCCAAGATGGACACTGTCAGCCATGTTCAAACACCAAGAACCCGAAGCAAGGGAATGGTATTTTCTACCAAAGTTATGTACACAGTGAAGGTATGTTGTTGATGGACAGAAACCAATCGTTAGACTGAATTCTGTTAAATGATCAGCAGTACACATCGACTAAACGCTGGCTGCTTCAGCAGGAACTGTGTATTTTCGGTCTGTCTGTACTCTGCTTTACTTACTATACTAACAATACTAACACGCTAAAGGTAGTCATAAAGTTGGCCTTGTTTAGTCTCTCCTCTCATGAGCCAAAATTCCCAAATATCAAGAAATTACTTTGTTTATGCAGCATTATAGTTGGATATGGATAAGTTACTTAAAGAATTAGATGATGTTGTAATAAAAGTCATAAATGTGCTTTCTGTAAGCTAGTGTCTATGTGCAATATATAAAGAAATTGTGGCTGGGAATCTGACACTTTGGGTGAACCCAAGTCAGGATATTATCAGTAGATCATACAGTGGGAAAATAATTATTTGATCCCCTGCAGATTTTGTAAGTTTTTTTTCCCCACAAATATTTTATTGAGAGCATTAAAAGTAGTACAAATGTAGCGGCCTCACCCCCGGCTCCCTTGTTAATAAAATGGCTGGCTTGTCTAGGGGTATGTGGGAGGAGGGTGAGGTTCACTACGGTCTATGTCCTCTAGTGTACAGAGGTGAAAGCCAACACTTGTTTTACCTTCGGGCCTATGTTCTGGATGGAGCCTCTGCTTCTCCTGTGGAGGTTTGACTGTCAGTAATAGAGCCCCACACCATAAAAAGTCCAACATTCCTTTATTCTTCTTGACAAGTGAACAGCATCAGTTGAACTTTTAAATGAACAAACAGGGTGTGGATACGAGTAGGTCCAGGCACAGTGAACTCTCCTATTCCTTCTAGTGCAAATAGGCTTGGCGCACAGTCTCTGCCACCGACCTTGAGGTTGGCCGCTGCCACCGACCGGGTGAACTGTTGAGGCTCCTGCCACAGGCCTAAGAGCAGGTCTCTGCCACCGACCTGAATTGATTAGGTGGACCGCTGGTTGGGGAAAGACATCCATCCGGACGGTCTCCAGAGGCCCACCCGGCACTGGCAATATGCTGCACCAGCTCTACGGGAGGGTCACCTCTCCGGTCCCTTATGCCCTGGATTCAGGCACCCGACACCAGGGGCGCCTTAGGACAATCCCTCCCTCGCGGGACCCAGTGGAAGGTACTGGGCCCCAGGCCTTCGTTTAAGTACCTCACCCCAGACTGAAGGTGTCTGGGATGGAACACGAACTCCATGCGTACAGGCCAAGGGCGCCTGGACACCGATCACGGACAGCAGCCCTCAGGCTGAAGGTGCCTGGGACTCGGACCTTGTGGTGAAGATGTCCGCCCCCCTTTATACCCTCTCCCAGCAGCACAGCGGGTTCCCCGCCCCGCCGTACAGCTTCTGCGAGAGGTCACAAAGGGTACGGCACTGCAGCGGTGGTTCAACCCCGGCCCAAAGCGTCAGCGCCACCTACTGGGCCGCAGGGAACTGAACACCACTGATGTCTTCACACGAATGAAAACACAGCCCTACTCTACTAATTAGTACATCTGGGTCATACTACCACCCAGATGCTGCCCCTAAATAGTACATACCCGCTACACAAACAATTAAAAAAATCACATTGTTTTGTAAGGAAACCATGACACACTTATACATTATAGAACACAAATTGTAAATGAGTCATGGGGCGTACTATTAAGCAAGGACTACATATTGTTCAAGACTAAAGCTAACAAGAGGTTTTATACATAACATAGTCATTCAACAGATAGGAACAGCTAGGATGCAGATTTGTTCCAAGGCAAAGTATCACTAATATTAATAGTAATAGTATTAGTATCCCCACTGTGCATGTTTTCAGGGGGGTTTTATTTTTTCTGTAGTGGGGTGTATGGGTTTAGAGAGACTTGAAAGAAAGGGAAAAGGGGGAATAAAGAAGAGGGGGGGGGGACATCGGAGGAATGGTTATGTGGGGAGTGAAGAAAGGGCGGGTTAATTGGTAGGAGTTGATTGGACAGTATCCTCTGACAGAGTATATAGGTGCTTATCTAATTTAAGGAAAATAAGAGCTAAAGTGCTCAGCGGTTTTGAAATGAGTCCAGCATTCCCAAGTGTTCTTAAATTTTTGTATTCGCTCTTTGGAGATGTGAATCAATTCCTCCATCTCTTCTATCTTAGAGAGACTGGTCAACCATTCTCTAATTGTTGGTATATTCGTGGATTGCCAGTGAACAGGAACACAAAGTCTAGCTGCATTCACCATGTGCATACATAGCCATATTAATCTTTTTTTGGCAGGGTCGTGTGGTGCAGAAGGGATTAAGCAGGGTTATAATCTAGAGCAAATGTGGGTGACCTGTGTGATAAGGTCATGAACTTCCCTCCAAAATGGTTGGAGTAGATCACATTCCCATCAGATGTGGAGCATAGTACCTTCTGCCTTCTTACACCTCCAGAATATGTTGGGAACAGTGGGAGAGAATTTGTGAAGACGAGCTGCGGTTCTGTACCATTTGGTTTCAATCTTATAACAGTTTTCTTGAATTGCTACGTGCATCAAGCCCTTGTGTATGTAGTCATGTATTTTGTCCCAATCTTCATCAGTGAGAGTCAGCTGGAGGTCTTTTTCCCAGGACACCCGTGACGCATCCAAGATAGAAGGAGGGTCATCTAGGAGTAGGGTGTAAATATAGGATATTAAGTGTCTTTGTGGTGATTTGCTTGTACATAGGGATTCGAAAGGCGTGAGTTGCCTATTCCAAGTGGTCGTTGGTTCTTGAGTTGCGAAAAAGTGTCTCAATTGTCTGTATGTCCAAAGGGGAAAATAGTCTGTGCACAATGTAGACACCAAATTCTCATATGAAAGAGGGTGCCCTTTGGAGAAGAATTGATGTGCAAGCATTTCCTCATGAGGCCAATCTTGTCGTAGAAATGAGCTTAATTCACCTGGAGGGAAATCAGGGTTTCCCCTCAGTGAAGTCAAGGGGCCTGAGATTGAGGAGAGTTTTGTGGATTTCATGAAGGGGTGGATCGTTAGTTCCCGAGGCCAATGGCAGTGTGATATCCAGGGGAATACATGTATTGAAGTACGTGTGTTATCTAGGGTCACCCACACCTTCCCAAATTTATGGATGTTCCCATTTCAATCATTTTTATTATTTGAAAGTTTTTTTCCGCAAGAGAAAATGTACATAAGAGAAAGTGTAAAACATTTAAGTAGAACTTGTGCAGTAAAAAATATATGTTATAGTGATTTATATTCATATATTGCTCAATAAGATATTACCTTTACTGTGGACAATTCTCTTTATGGAATTTTTGATCATAGTATAGTTGCTACTAATTATCTTTTCATAGAGGAGTCTTTTATTGTTTTATAAACAATTTAAATACTACACTATTATATTGTATTATAATCACTATAAGCTATATATTGTGTTAGTTCTATTTTGATTCCATGTGTATTTCGTCGTGTGTGATTGGAGGGGAAACATATTTCCTTAGTGGTGAATTTCTTTCTTCATCACACCATTTTCAATCCCATTCAGGAATAATCCCAGGATTGTTATGTACCAATTCCTGGGATTTGTGTTGTACTGCAATAATTTAATTAACAAAACTAAAACTAAAAAATAATAATAAGATAAAATAAAAAGGAAAAAACAAAAGGAGAAAGAAATTGAAAGAAAATGAGGAAAGACTTTATGCTTCCGGCCCCACAACAGTCTAGAAGTTGTTCTAGACTGATAAAGATCTGGGATCACTGGACAGATATTTGATCCATGGGTCCCAAACTTCCTCGAATATTGTCAGTTTATCATTTAAGATTGCTGTCATATGTTCATTAATCATGACCCAGGAGAGTTTATGTTTAATTTGTTCAAATGGTAGTATGGCCGATTTCCACGATTTTGCAATTATGATTTTTGCCGATATGAATTAAAATGTAATGAGAAGTCTCTGAAATTTTGACACTTTTTCTATTATACATCCTAGTAGTGCCTGTTTTGGAGATTTGATTAGGTTTACTTTGGTAAGAGTATATATAAAATTGTACACCCTTATCCAATATCTTTTCACTTTAGGGCATTGCCACCATATATGATACATTGTTCCCTCCTGTCCGCATCCACGGAAACACTGAGGAGATGCTTCAGGTATAAATTATGCCAACCTAGTGGGGACCATGTACCATCTTAGGAGTACTTTGTAATTCGCTTCTATGATAGAGGTATTTATAAGAGAACGTGATGCTATTTGGGCCATATTGTGCCATTCAATTAGCTCAATATTTTCCAGAAGGTCCGCTTCCCATTTTTCCATATAACTCAGTTTAACGGGAGAAGTATTCAAGATGGAATGAATTTCTGAGATATGCCCCCGATATTTGTAAAACCTCAGACACAGATATTCCATTGAGATATAGTTGTTATATCAGAATTTCTTGATATAGTGGTTAAGAAATGTTTTATCTGTGTATAATGTAATTGTTCTGATACCGGCATTTGATAATGTTGTTTTAGAAATTTACAAGTCAATATTCCTTTTGTATCACAGAGATCTGCTATATGTAGAAGACCTTTGTTTTACCACCATTCAAATGTCCAGGGGGTGAGGCCCGGGGTGAAGTTTCTGTTCCCAAATATTGGGGCTAATGGGGTATGTGGAGATTTGAATTTGTATGTTTTGGTCAATCTATCCCAAATATTTAGGTATATAGATAGTGTTGGGCATAAAATTGGGGGTCTTTCTTTTGGTGGTAACAAAATGATATGGGAAATCGACTGTCCTCAACATGCATAAGTTTCTATATCCATCCAAATTGGGAGGGGTTGAGTAGAGTGAGATCTGGTTAGTTGTGCCAATAGTGCTGCATAATAATATTTTTGTAAATCAGAAGTTCCCAATCCTCCTTTATTTTTTGGTGTAAGTAGAGTGCGTTTATTCACCCTAGGCCTCTTATTCCCCCAGATGAAGGATATCAGTTTTGTCTGAAATCTTATCAATTCTGTGCGGATCAATTTCACTGGTAGCGTACGGAAAAAATATAATACTTTCGGGAGAATATTCATCTTCACAGAATGCAATCTGCCAAACCACGACGGCGGATGGAGTAACCACTTTTCCAGGTCGGTTGTTAGTTTTTTGGAAAGTGCAGGATAGTTTTGGGAGTACAATGTGCATAAGGAAGGGGTGAGATTGATTCCTAAATATGGTAGAGATTCTGTATGCCATATGCATTTGTAAGAGGAGAGAGTGGTTTCATCTAATGATATGTTCATGGCTTGCGTCTTATCGTAATTTATGTTAAGTCCTGAGATGATGGAGAACGATTTAAGTACTGTATATAAATTGGGGAGAGTAGTGATAGGGGATGAAATCATTAACAAAATGTCATCCGCAAAAAGGATACATTTATGTTCATTGGTCCCGCATTTAATACCTTGGATATCAATAGAGGAACGGATTTTTATTGGTAAAGGTTCAATGGCCAAAATAAAAAGTAGTGTGGACAGTGGACAACCTCATCGGGTACCCCTGTGTATTGAGATAGGGTTTGAGGAATATCCTTTTATCATCAAGGCTGCTGATGGGGAACTATATAGTATCCGGAGTATGGACATAAATTGGGATCCAAATCCTAGTTTGGTCAAGACAGAGAAGAGATAGTCCCATAAGAGGGAATCAAATGCCTTGTGCATATCAAAGGACAAAAGCATTCCCCTTCTCAGTACACCCCCGTCCCAATCAGAGTGTATTGCAGATATGATGTCTTTCACTCTTCTAATTTGATCCGTAGTTTGACGTCCCGGAACAAATCCTGCCTGATCAGGGTGTATATATTGTGCTAGAAAATAATTTAGTCTAGCTGCCAAGATTTTAGTCATAATCTTCAAATTTGTGTTTATTAAAGAAATTGGACGATAATTGGCGCAAAGTCCATGGTCCTTTCCTGGTTTAGGGATGACATGTATCTATGCTGTATTTTCTTGTACCGGGAGGTTTGTGCCTTGTCGAATTGAATTAAAAAATAAATAAAGATGTGGGGTTAGGATCTCTTGAAATTTACGATAGTATTGCCCAGAGAATCCGTCTGGGCCCGATGCTTTAGAGGAATTTATATCTTTTAGTGTTTGTCTGATTTCTTCCTCTGAAAATTCTCTATTCCTGAGGTCTGAGTGTTCCTGTGTCAATTGGGGTAAAGAAATGCCCTTGAAAAAATTATCTATTGTGTTTTGATCAACTTTTGTTGGTTTGGTATATAATTTGGAGTAAAAGTTGGTGAATTCCTTTAAAATAAGTTCTGGATTTTGGGTCGGTTGTCCATTATTCATTCTAAGTTTAGGTAATGCCGGTGTGTAAGAACGTGGGATCAATTTTCTTGCTAATAATGTGGTAGGTTTATCTCCCATTGTATAATATCTATGTCGTGTCCATCTCATGTGTTTTTCCACTTGTGTGGTTAGGGTTAGGTTAAACGCTAATCTGGCCATATCAATTTTGTGTCTAATGTCTATTTGTGGTGATGTTGGTTGTTCAAAGAGTAAAGCCTCGTACACACGATTGGATATCCTATGGATTCTAATCCGATGGTTTTGTCCATCGGAAATCCGATGAAGCTGACTTCCATCAGTCTTGCCTACACACCATCAGTCAAAAAACCAACCGTTCCAAACGCGGTGACGTAAAACACTCCGATGAGCCGAGAAAAATGAAGTTCAATGCTTCTGAGCATGCGTCGACTTGATTCTGAGCATGCGTGGGTTTTTTATCCGATGGACTTGCCCATAGACGATCGGAATTTGCTATTGGTTTTTGATCCATCGGAAAAATGTAAAACATGTTCTATTTTATAAAACCGATGGAAAAAAGACCGATGGGTCCCATACACGATCGGTTTGTCTTATGAAAAAAGTCCATCGGACTGTTTTCATCGGTAAAACCGATCGTGTGTACAGGGCTTCAATCTTTTAGTTCTTTCTCTTGTTGTACAATTGTGTTATTACGAGATTGTTTGATTCTGGCAGCTATCTGTATTAATTTTCCACGAATGTTAGCTTCGTGAGTTGCCCAATTAATGATCGGGGATGTGTCCAAAGGTAGATTTTCTCTGAAAAATTATTGTAACTCTGTCTCTATTTCTTTTAAGACTTCTGGGTCATTTAATAATGATACATTGAGACGCCATGGGGAGGGGTAAGGTTTTTTCCATAAATCTGAGAGGGATAATTGGACCGGGGCATGTTCTGACCGTGGGGTAGTAAGGATTTTAGTTGAAGTCATATATGGGATTAATGTAGAACTCATAAAGATATGGTCAATACGTGAATACGTTTTGTGGACATGCAAATAATTAGTATAATTTCTGACAGATGGATTATTTTCTCGCCAGGCATCAATTAAATTGTTATTGTGTAGTAGTCGTGCTAATCTACTACTATTTTTGGGCATTTTTTTCAGTTGAGATTTGTTTGGAGACGATTTATCAAGGATTTGGTCTAATGGTAAATTGCTGTCTCCTCCTAGAATTATCTGTCCCTGAGCTTTCGGGAGTAATGTTGTTAGCATGTCGTAGAAGAATTGTAATTGACTGGAATTAGGAGTGTAATATGATATGAATGTGGCTAATTGGTCATTAATATGACCTGTTGCCATTATATATCTATCGTGTTTATCTCTTGCTATGGAAATAGGAGTAAAGAGCATTTAAAAAAAAAAAACATATGGCCACTCCTCTTTTTTTTTCAGTGTCTGAAGATAAGTAGAACTGTGACAAAACATAAGAAAAAGTAAGTGGGACTATAACGATGCTAGAAAATTAGTACTGAACACAGTGGAAAACTCGACTACCAATTGCTAAAAAAATATACAGTATCTTTTATTATTGAAAATTTTTACAAAAATATTAAAAATATGAGCAATATCACAGAATTCATAGTAGGGTAATTACAAAAATGGTGGTTGCATCAATGTTCAACTGAGAAGATCATACACAATCCCAACATGTTTTGCCCATTGGGGCTTCGTCAGGGGAAGTATGTCTCAGACGTCTAAACGATGATCAGCTAATGAATGAACAAAAAAGAAAAGATTACCACTTGGAAATCAGTAATGGACAATTAGTTTAGAAGCATTAGAGATCAGCCTGTAGACAGGTCCAAAAATGATATGACGCTGGCAACTTACCACCAAAGACCCTAGATGGAAATGGGGGGGGGGTAGAGGAAACCCCACAGTGGAAGGGCGAAAGGGCCTCTCCCTGGGCGGCAGGCGGGGTCAGACTCTCAGCAGAAGAACCCCCACAGTGGTCACTCATATGACCTGGCCAAGAAAAACAAAACAAGATACCGATACTTTTAATCAAAGTGAGCAATTGAGTGGAAAAGCCACCATAATTATATGTATAAATAGAATAATATATGTGACCTTGTCTACATCAGGACGCAGCCGTCCATTTAACACGATCACTACATCAAGAATACCATAATAGAGACTTAAAAAAACACAAAAATACTCTCTTAAAATCAAAAGGTATGAAGCGTGAACACTTCAAGAGCCTGTCATTATAAATCCACAAAAATATCCAAAGAAGCAATCTTTTGAAAAATAAGGATTTCAATCCAAGAAAAAACAATAAATTCAATAGGAAAACCCACTCGATGGAATATTCTAAACAAGAAAGAAATAAAATAATAATTAGTATCTAATTGGTAAGGAAAAAAGAGAAAAAGTAAAAAAATAAAAAAGTAAAAGTAGAATTGAAATATAAAATAAATATATGGTTTGAATAAAAATAGAATTGAAAGTAAAATATATAATGGTGATGATGTGTGATTAAAAATATATGATTGATTAACTTTATCATTAATTAAAAAGTGTATACTTGTCAGTTATAATACCCAGTGGAGGGATTAGACATTATATATAATTAATATGTATGTTCTGTCCAACTATATCTCTTATATTGTGTCAGCATAAAAATAATACATTTAGAAATATATTTTTTCAAAAATTTGCAAGAAGTGGAAAGTATAAGGGGGAACCAGAGGAAAAAGAACATCTATAGAGATTGGTTGCTAATGGATAATAAGAGACAAATTAAAAAGGTAAGGTGAAAGGAAAAGGATGTCTTCAAATGGACACCCAGCAAAATATTACCTTATACGAATAGATAGATAACCTCAGGTCGCCCCCAATTGCTCTGGCAGATCTAGCGCCAGAACTGCCGGCTTATAAGTGATCCCCACTCAGCTGGCGTCTGACGTCACCGGTTGAGTGTGGACGTGATGGTGTCCAAGCGCATGTGCCCGATACCCAGATAACCACCTAAATACAGGATCCAGAAGGCCAAGCAGCCCGAAGGCGGAGCCCGCCAATGCATGATGACAACTAGGAACGAGAAGGCGTTCCTAGTGCAGAGCGTCAGGATCTCTGGCGATGGATTTCCCCACAGAGTATGGGCAGATCAAGGGCTAGATGGTTATCCCATAGAGGGAACGGGGAAGCTGGGTGGCACTTCGACACAGAAATGGGCAACATCCGGGAGAACCCAGATGTTCCCTTGGGTGTCCATATGGAGGTAAAAAGAAGCCCAGCAGTCCACCACTTCTCTACCACCCTGTAAGGGCATCAACTCTCTCCAGAGGGTAATCAGCAGAGCTACCCCATCATTCAAAGATGACAGAGGCAGTTAAACAACCAAAACTGACTCCACCAATCCGAATGGAAGAACTACAGGCCGATCTCAAAATACACTTTCATAGAGATATGCAAATATAATTACAATGAGTCCATTCAATAAATGCTCTCATACATTTGTATAAGGACCACATACATCAATGACAAACATACTTATACCATAAATGTACAAAGGATTACAGCATCAAAAAGTAGAACTGTGGGTAGTGAGCACTAAGATATTTTGGGGTAGAGGTTTCTGAAAAATGGGTCTCCTGTAACATCAAAATATCTGCTTTTTGTTTGTGAAAGTAAAGGAAAGCTTTTGCTCTCTTAGGAGGAGAATTAAATCCTTGCACATTGTGTGTAATTATTGTTTATTTTGTTTATTGGACAGCCGACATCATGGTTTGACAGAGTACACTCACCTTGACACTGAAGTGGAGGATTCATGTTCCAATGGTTTGGAAGGAAGAGTATCCCAGGATTAATTTTCAATAATATGGGACCGGAGCACGAAGCCATAGTCAAAAAGAAGTAATAGAATAGAAAAGTAGGAAAATTTGTTAGAAAGTAAAAATATATGAAGTTATAACGTCTATAATAATGCACATTGTGCAATTTTTTATCTAAACAATGAAGGAGGTGGGTTAAAGCCCTATCCAGGTCATAATCCTGGGGAATTGAGTGTGAGTTTGTCCCCATCTAACGATAGGAACAAGGTCACTAGAGTGGCTTGCAAGTCCACCCCGACTCTAAGTTTGTTTACATTAAAGAAACAGGAGGTTGGACTCAGGACTTTTCTATTACCTGAGTAAAAAGCTACATTATTAAGATGTCCAGGCTCTCCACGTGCCCGGAGTATTTCTGGGTTATGGTGGAGGGCCATGGTATCCTATCTGTGAAGTAGTTAATAATTCTGTTTAGCCAACCTAAAATTGTATACAACATTTAACAATAAATCTACCGCTATATGGTAATTTTAGTAAAATATTACTAAAAATTAGCAAAAAATTTTTTAAAAAATGTTTCTTTTTTTTTAACATAAAATAACATTGGAACTATGAGGTAAATCAAATAATCACTGGAGACCGACTTCCCCAATTTGACGAAGTTTGCGCTTTCTCATCTGGGGGCTATTTCACCATCATATCAAGATGGTGAAGCATGAATACATCAATCCTGTTTAAAAAGGGTGGAGATCAATGTTATCTCAGGTGTGTGGTGGGATTCTTCCATTTTGTCCATTGCGTTGGGAAATCCAGATCGGAGACAAAGGGCGATTGGTTTGGGCGGATTGCAAAGAAGTTGATCGGTCTTTTGATAGTATGTTCAGCTTCAGTAGGAGATCTTCACGTTCTTGAAAATTAGTAAAAGAGTGAGATTTGCCCTGGTGGGTAAAGGAAAGCCGGAAAGGGAATGTTGTTAAAGTAATGGCTTTAGGGTGCAATGTTTTTGTACTGTTGAAGGGGCTAAACCTGCAAATAGCTGGACCGATGCTCCAAATAGTTTTAGATCTTGGTGATTTCTGGAGGCCAACATCAATTTTTCTTTTATGCCGAAGTAATGTGGTTTCACTAGTACGTCTTGTGGGAGACCATCTGATCTGGGGGCAGTTAGGGCTCTATGGACCCTATCGATCTCCATCTGATGGGGCAGAATATCTGGGATCAGTTTTTTCATAAGGGTATGAATAGCTTCCTCCAGATTTGTGTACGTTTCTGGAAGTACACGGACCCACAAATTATGGCGACGGGACCTATTTTCCAGGTCCTCTATTTTGGTGTTGGGTTCTTCTAATAACTCATGAATGTTTGTCACTGCTCTGGTGTTTTGATTAACTCTGGATATTGCTCCTTCCATTTTTGTTTCAACTGTGTCCAACCTAAGACCAATACTCTGAATATCTTGTTTAAATTCATTAGTTATAATTGAGCAGGCCTTAGACAGTTCTTCTTGCAGCATTGCTGAAAAACGGGTGTCACGATCAGGCGTCGGGCTTGAAGACCAGTTGCTATAGCAGTTGCAGGACAGGTATAAAGGCAGTCACTTCTGGTAGATGACACAGGCTCACCTGAGGTGCAGAGTCTAAGTACTAGCTGGTTTTCCCCAGAGCTCCGGGTGGTGGAGATGGATTTGGCTGCAAGCTAGTACCAGGTCGCGGTCCTCAGGTTTGCCCCACCAGGGTGTGAGCAGGCCGGGGTCCAGTGGCGGATCAGCAGATAAGGATTAAACAGCAGAGTGGTCAGTAACAAGCCAAAAGGTCAATCACGAGTGGTTGCAGGTTGGGATCAGGCAGCAGAGTAGTCAAAGAACAAGCCAAGGGTCAATCACGAGTGGTAGCAAAAATACAGAAGGCAGCAGGGATGTCAAGAGCTAGGCACTGGCTGAGAAGGCACAATAACCTGGCAAAGAGGAAGTGCTGAGACAAGGCTTATATAGGAAGTTCATGGGAGGAGCAAGGAGTTCAAGGTTCATCGGTAATCAAGACTCAAGGCAGGGTTGTCCATTGGATCAGATAGGTTTGTCCAGCAGATCAGGTAGGGAGCTGTCCAGCATCCCAGATAGCTCAGTGGGAAGAGTAAACGCAGATAAGGTCCCAGGTTCAAGCCCAGGTCCTGACAGTACTCCCCTCCTCTCAGGACATCCTCTGGACGTCTTAGGGCTGGGTTTGTGAGGAAACCTCTGGTGGAATTCTCTTGTCAATCTAGGGGCATGAACGTTCTCCTCAGGCTCCCAAGAATTTTCTTCTGGCCCATATCCTTCCCATTGGACCAGATATTGTAGTTTGTTTCTAAATATCCTGGAATCAAGAATTTTCTCCACCACAAATTCTACTTCACCCTGTACCTCAACAGGTCGAGGAGGTGGAAGAATTCTTACAGAAAAGGGATTTTCATTAAATTGTTTAAGTAATGACCTGTGAAAAACAGGGTGAATTTTCATACTATCAGGAAGTTTTAAGCGAAAGGTAACTGGATTGATTTGAGCAGAAATCTTGAATGGTCCTACAAACTTCTGGCCCAGCTTTGCAGACGGAACATGGACCTTCAAATTTTTGGTTGATAACCAAACTTTGTCACCCACATGAAATGTAGGAAGTGATCTGCGATGTCTATCAGCAGCCTTCTTGTAACATTCCTGAGCCTCCTTCAAAGTTTCGATCAATTTTTCACGAATCTCCTGCAATGTAGTTAATCTGTTGGTAACAGAAGGAATTGGAGTTGAGATAGGGAGATCAGGAATAAAAACGGGATGATACCCGTTGTTTAAATAAAAAGGACTTTGAGAAGTGGAGCTATGTTTAGAATTGTTATATGCAAACTCTGCTGTAGGAAGATAATCCACCCAGTCATCCTGAAGATAACTGACAAAACATCGAAGGTACTGCTCTAAGGTTTGATTGGTCCTCTCAGTCTGACCATTAGACTGGGAATGAAAAGCAGAAGACAGATTAACTGTTACACCTAAGGCTGAACAAAAGTTTTTCCAAAACTTTGAAGTAAACTGTACTCCTCTGTCAGACACCACATCGTCAGGAATTCCATGTAGTTTAAATACTTCTCGAAGCGTTAACTCAGCAGTTTGTTCAGCTGAAGGTACCCCCTTAACAGGTATAAAATGAGCCATCTTAGTGAGACGGTCAACAACAACCAAAATAGTGCTCATTTCTCTTGAGGGAGGTAAATCTACCACAAAGTCCATAGAAATTGATCCCCATGGTCTTGATGGAACAGGGAGTGGCTGGAGCAACCCCAAAGGAGAAGCTCGGGGAGTCTTACTGCGTGCACAGGTCAGGCATGAGGCCACATAGTGTTTGACATCTTTCTTATAGCTGGGCCACCAAAATGAACGTGACAAGAGCTCTTCTGTTTTGGAAATCCCAAAATGCCCAGCAAGTTTTGAGTCATGAACCAACCTGAGGGCTTCAGTCTGAGCAGATTCAGGTACATAGAGACTATGTGCATGAGTCCAAAAGCCATTCTTGTACACAAGGTTAATATCCGCAGGCGGATGATTGAGAAGAGGGTCATTTTCATACCCCTCCTTTAGGACACTCAAGAATGTCTTGAAACCCATGGCCCCTATGAAGTTCTTTTGAGGCAGAATCATACATTCAGGGTTGTCTTCCTGGCATGGTTCAGTCAACATTCTTGATAATGCATCGGCCTTACCATTCCTTGACCCAGGTCGATACGAGATGATAAAATTAAACCGGGAAAATAACAGTGACCAACGTGCTTGTCTAGAAGACATCCTCTTGGCAGAGCGAATGAATTCTAGATTTTTATGATCAGTGAGAACAGTTACTGGATGCTTAGCCCCTTCCAGCAGATGCCTCCATTCAGAAAAGGCTTCCTTAATTGCCAGCAATTCCTTATTCCCGATGCCATAATTTCTTTCGGCCGATGACATTAAGCGAGAGAAATACGCACAAGGATGAAGCTGCATCTTTTCTCCTTTTCGCTGGGAAAGGATAGCTCCCACAGCAGAGTCTGAGGCATCCACTTCCACTATAAAAGGAACTTCAGGATCGGCATGTACCAATATTGGTGCAGAAGTAAAAAGAGTCTTTAGCTTAATAAAAGCAGTCTGTGCCTCAGCTGACCACACAAAGGGCATCCCTTTCTTTGTCAGGTGTGTAATTGGTGCTATCACTTTAGAGAAATTTCTTATGAATTTTCTGTAGAAGTTGGCAAAACCAACAAATCGTTGTATCTCTTTAACATTACTAGGGGCAGGCCAATCCACCACTGCTTTGATCTTCTCAGGATCCATGCTTACTCCTCTAGGAGAAATAATATATCCCAAGAACTGCATCTGGGTTCGTTCAAACTCACATTTCTCCAATTTAATATAAAGTTGGTTCTTCCTTAGCCTTTCAAAGACAGTGCAAACATGTTTGCGATGTTCCTCCAGGTTATTTGAAAAGATGAGAATATCATCCAGATAAGCAATCACAAACTGGTCCAATAGGTCTCGAAAAGCATCATTGATGAAGTGTTGGAAAGTAGCAGGGGCGTTGCAGAGGCCAAAAGGCATAACCAGGGACTCAAAATGGCCATATCTGATTCTAAAGGCGGTTTTCCATTCGTCTCCTTGACGCATGCGGATGAGGTTATATGCCCCCCGTAAGTCTAGTTTTGTGAAGACTTTGGCAGAGCGGAGTCTTTCCAACATTTCAGAAATTAAAGGAAGTGGATAGCGGTTTTTAATAGTGATTTTATTAAGGTCACGGTAATCAATGCATGGACGCAAGGTGGAATCTTTCTTTGCAACAAAGAACAGGGCTGCCCCTGCAGGAGACGTTGAAGGTCTAATGAAGCCCTTTTCTAAATTCTCATCAATCCATTCCCTGAGAACTTTTAATTCAGGTTCTGAAAGATTGAAAAGGCGACCAAAAGGTATTTTAGCCCCTGGGAGCAGTTCAATCGGACAATCATATGGGCGATGAGGAGGTAACTGATCGGCATTCTTCTTATCACAGACATCCCGGAACTCATGATATTGTGGAGGCAGATTGTCATATGACTGCGTAGTAACAACATCCACCTGTGATTCCTTGACTGGCAAAGAACTTGTTTGACAAGGTTCTCTACAGAATTCCTCGCAATGGGGGGATGTAAAGTTTATAATCCGTGCTTCCCAGTTGATGGAGGGATTATGTGTGGAAAACCAAGGAATGCCCAGGATGATGGAAAACTTGGGTGATGTAATCAGCTGAAAACTGATGGTCTCATGATGATTAGCCTCAAATTGCAATACCAAAGGGACTGTCTCATGGTTAACAGGTCCTGAAGTTAAGGGTGAACCATCGACCGTCTCCATATCGATAGGAGCAGACTTATTTCTTGTTTGGATATTATTACTGTGGGCAAAGTCTATGTCCATAAAGTTCCCCCCAGCCCCAGAGTCCAGCATAGCAGAGCAAGGAATTTCAATACCATCAAAGATGAGTTTAATAGGGATGATAAAATGGGATAGTACAGGATTTACTTTATTCTCTTCATGAATCAATGGGGAGATCGACTGGGTAATAGAGTTTATTTGTTCAGGCAAAATCACATCAGTCGCCGCAATTGTTCTTCTAACCTTGTTCAGACAATTAACTGCGTAATGCCCAGAGTCCCCGCAATATAAACACAGGTTTTCTGAACGTCTTCTTTCTTTCTCCTGAGTAGAAATGGATCTCTTAATTGCATCAACCTGCATAGGTTCAGCTGTGTCAGAATCTGAAGAAACTCTTGGATCCTTCTGAACAAATTGACTAGAAAAACGCATGCCACCATTGCTTCCAAACATTCCCAGTCTCTCCTTCCTCCTTTCTGTAAGTCTTTGATCAATTCGAATACATAGTTGAATGAAGGCCTCAAGATCATTAGGAGTCTCCACTCTGGCAAGCTCATCTTTTACCTGTTCAGAAAGCCCTTGGCGGTACTGACTTTTTTGCGCTGCTGGGTTCCAAGTGGTATCTGTGATCCAACGTCTGAATTCAGCTGTGTACTCAGCAACAGAACGTTTACCCTGCCGTAAACTATGCAACTTTGCTTCAGCAGTAGCACAGCGATTGGGATCATCAAAAATCTGATTCATCACAGCCTCAAAAGTCTGGAAACTATTCAGCGTGGCACTGTCTTGTTCTATATAAGGGGAGGCCCAGGCTAATGCTTCCCCAGTCAGGAGGTTGATAACAAACATTACCTTCTGTTTTTCAGAAGTAAATGCAGCGGGTCGCATTTGGAAATATATGCGACACTGGTTAAGAAAACCTCTGTAATGGCGGCGATCTCCATTAAACTTGGGTGGGTGAGGCATATGTGCATTAGCATCATCTCGGGAACGTAGGTCCAGCAATTGTTTTTGCAGGGCATGGATCTCTTCACGTTGCCCTTTCACCACACTTTCCAGTTCGCCAAATTCTTTTTGGTAGGTGACACCAAACTCCTGCAGCTCCGCAATTTGCTGCCTGAAAGGAGCCACAGCATTTGCTATAGCGGCCTCCATGTTTTAGGCCAGGTTATTCTGTCACGATCAGGCGTCGGGCTTGAAGACCAGTTGCTATAGCAGTTGCAGGACAGGTATAAAGGCAGTCACTTCTGGTAGATGACACAGGCTCACCTGAGGTGCAGAGTCTAAGTACTAGCTGGTTTTCCCCAGAGCTCCGGGTGGTGGAGATGGATTTGGCTGCAAGCTAGTACCAGGTCGCGGTCCTCAGGTTTGCCCCACCAGGTTGTGAGCAGCCTGGGGTCCAGTGGCGGATCAGCAGATAAGGATTAAACAGCAGAGTGGTCAGTAACAAGCCAAAAGGTCAATCACGAGTGGTTGCAGGTTGGGATCAGGCAGCAGAGTAGTCAAAGAACAAGCCAAGGGTCAATCACGAGTGGTAGCAAAAATACAGAAGGCAGCAGGGATGTCAAGAGCTAGGCACTGGCTGAGAAGGCACAATAACCTGGCAAAGAGGAAGTGCTGAGACAAGGCTTATATAGGAAGTTCATGGGAGGAGCAAGGAGTTCAAGGTTCATCGGTAATCAAGACTCAAGGCAGGGTTGTCCATTGGATCAGATAGGTTTGTCCAGCAGATCAGGAAGGGAGCTGTCCAGCATCCCAGATAGCTCAGTGGGAAGAGTAAACGCCAGACACAGATGAGGTCCCAGGTTCAAGCCCAGGTCCTGACAGTACTCCCCTCCTCTCAGGACATCCTCTGGACGTCTTAGGGCTGGGTTTGTGAGGAAACCTCTGGTGGAATTCTCTTGTCAATCTAGGGGCATGAACGTTCTCCTCAGGCTCCCAAGAATTTTCTTCTGGCCCATATCCTTCCCATTGGACCAGATATTGTAGTTTGTTTCTAAATATCCTGGAATCAAGAATTTTCTCCACCACAAATTCTACTTCACCCTATACCTCAACAGGTCGAGGAGGTGGAAGAATTCTTCCAGAAAAGGGATTTTCATTAAATTGTTTAAGTAATGACATGTGAAAAACAGGGTGAATTTTCATACTATCAGGAAGTTTTAAGCGAAAGGTAACTGGATTGATTTGAGCAGAAATCTTGAATGGTCCTACAAACTTCTGGCCCAGCTTTGCAGACGGAACATGGACCTTCAAATTTTTGGTTGATAACCAAACTTTGTCACCCACATGAAATGTAGGAAGTGATCTGCGATGTCTATCAGCAGCCTTCTTGTAACATTCCTGAGCCTCCTTCAAAGTTTCGATCAATTTTTCACGAATCTCCTGCAATGTAGTTAATCTGTTGGTAACAGAAGGAATTGGAGTTGAGATAGGGAGATCAGGAATAAAAACGGGATGATACCCATTGTTTAAATAAAAAGGACTTTGAGAAGTGGAGCTATGTTTAGAATTGTTATATGCAAACTCTGCTGTAGGAAGATAATCCACCCAGTCATCCTGAAGATAACTGACAAAACATCGAAGGTACTGCTCTAAGGTTTGATTGGTCCTCTCAGTCTGACCATTAGACTGGGAATGAAATGCAGAAGACAGATTAACTGTTACACCTAAGGCTGAACAAAAGTTTTTCCAAAACTTTGAAGTAAACTGTACTCCTCTGTCAGACACCACATCGTCAGGAATTCCATGTAGTTTAAATAGTTCTCGAAGCGTTAACTCAGCAGTTTGTTCAGCTGAAGGTACCCCCTTAACAGGTATAAAATGAGCCATCTTAGTGAGACGGTCAACAACAACCAAAATAGTGCTCATTTCTCTTGAGGGAGGTAAATCTACCACAAAGTCCATAGAAATTGATCCCCATGGTCTTGATGGAACAGGGAGTGGCTGGAGCAACCCCAAAGGAGAAGCTCGGGGAGTCTTACTGCGTGCACAGGTCAGGCATGAGGCCACATAGTGTTTGACGTCTTTCTTATAGCTGGGCCACCAAAATGAACGTGACAAGAGCTCTTCTGTTTTGGAAATCCCAAAATGCCCAGCAAGTTTTGAGTCATGAACCAACCTGAGGGCTTCAGTCCGAGCAGATTCAGGTACATAGAGACTATGTGCATGAGTCCAAAAGCCATTCTTGTACACAAGGTTAATATCCGCAGGCGGATGATTGAGAAGAGGGTCATTTTCATACCCCTCCTTTAGGACACTCAAGAATGTCTTGAAACCCATGGCCCCTATGAAGTTCTTTTGAGGCAGAATCATACATTCAGGGTTGTCTTCCTGGCATGGTTCAGTCAACATTCTTGATAATGCATCGGCCTTACCATTCCTTGACCCAGGTCGATACGAGATGATAAAATTAAACCGGGAAAATAACAGTGACCAACGTGCTTGTCTAGAAGACATCCTCTTGGCAGAGCGAATGAATTCTAGATTTTTATGATCAGTGAGAACAGTTACTGGATGCTTAGCCCCTTCCAGCAGATGCCTCCATTCAGAAAAGGCTTCCTTAATTGCCAGCAATTCCTTATTCCCGATGTCATAATTTCTTTCGGCTGATGACATTAAGCGAGAGAAATACGCACAAGGATGAAGCTGCATCTTTTCTCCTTTTCGCTGGGAAAGGATAGCTCCCACAGCAGAGTCTGAGGCATCCACTTCCACTATAAAAGGAACTTCAGGATCGGGATGTACCAATATTGGTGCAGAAGTAAAAAGAGTCTTTAGCTTAATAAAAGCAGTCTGTGCCTCAGCTGACCACACAAAGGGCATCCCTTTCTTTGTCAGGTGTGTAATTGGTGCTATCACTTTAGAGAAATTTCTTATGAATTTTCTGTAGAAGTTGGCAAAACCAACAAATCGTTGTATCTCTTTAACATTACTAGGGGCAGGCCAATCCACCACTGCTTTGATCTTCTCAGGATCCATGCTTACTCCTCTAGGAGAAATAATATATCCCAAGAACTGCATCTGGGTTCGTTCAAACTCACATTTCTCCAATTTAATATAAAGTTGGTTCTTCCTTAGCCTTTCAAAGACAGTGCAAACATGTTTGCGATGTTCCTCCAGGTTATTTGAAAAGATGAGAATATCATCCAGATAAGCAATCACAAACTGGTCCAATAGGTCTCGAAAAGCATCATTGATGAAGTGTTGGAAAGTAGCAGGGGCGTTGCAGAGGCCAAAAGGCATAACCAGGGACTCAAAATGGCCATATCTGGTTCTAAAGGCGGTTTTCCATTCGTCTCCTTGACGCATGCGGATGAGGTTATATGCCCCCCGTAAGTCTAGTTTTGTGAAGACTTTGGCAGAGCGGAGTCTTTCCAACATTTCAGAAATTAAAGGAAGTGGATAGCGGTTTTTAATAGTGATTTTATTAAGGTCACGGTAATCAATGCATGGACGCAAGGTGGAATCTTTCTTTGCAACAAAGAACAGGGCTGCCCCTGCAGGAGACGTTGAAGGTCTAATGAAGCCCTTTTCTAAATTCTCATCAATCCATTCCCTGAGATTGAAAAGGCGACCAAAAGGTATTTCAGCCCCTGGGAGCAGTTCAATCGGACAATCATATGGGCGATGAGGAGGTAACTGATCGGCATTCTTCTTATCACAGACATCCCGGAACTCATGATATTGTGGAGGCAGGTTGTCATATGACTGCGTAGTAACAACATCCACCTGTGATTCCTTGACTGGCAAAGAACTTGTTTGACAAGGTTCTCTACAGAATTCCTCGCAATGGGGGGATGTAAAGTTTATAATCCGTGCTTCCCAGTTGATGGAGGGATTATGGGTGGAAAACCAAGGAATGCCCAGGATGACGGGAAATTTGGGTGATGTAATCAGCTGAAAACTGATGGTCTCATGATGATTAGCCTCAAATTGCAATACCAAAGGGACTGTCTCATGGGTAACAGGTCCTGAAGTTAAGGGTGAACCATCGACCGTCTCCATATCGATAGGAGCAGACTTATTTCTTGTTTGGATATTATTACTGTGGGCAAAGTCTATGTCCATAAAGTTCCCCCCAGCCCCAGAGTCCAGCATAGCAGAGCAAGGAATTCCAATACCATCAAAGATGAGTTTAATAGGGATGATAAAATGGGATAGTACAGAATTTACTTTATTCTCTTCATGAATCAATGGGGAGATCGACTGGGTAATAGAGTTTATTTGTTCAGGCAAAATCACATCAGTCGCCGCAATTGTTCTTCTAACCTTGTTCAGACAATTAACTGCGTAATGCCCAGAGTCCCCGCAATATAAACACAGGTTTTCTGAACGTCTTCTTTCTTTCTCCTGAGTAGAAATGGATCTCTTAATTGCATCAACCTGCATAGGTTCAGCTGTGTCAGGATCTGAAGAAACTCTTGGATCCTTCTGAACAAATTGACTAGAAAAACGCATGCCACCATTGCTTCCAAACATTCCCAGTCTCTCCTTCCTCCTTTCTGTAAGTCTTTGATCAATTCGAATACATAGTTGGATGAAGGCCTCAAGATCATTAGGAGTCTCCACTCTGGCAAGCTCATCTTTTACCTGTTCAGAAAGCCCTTGGCGGTACTGACTTTTTTGCGCTGCTGGGTTCCAAGTGATATCTGTGATCCAACGTCTGAATTCAGCTGTGTACTCAGCAACAGAACGTTTACCCTGCCGTAAACTATGCAACTTTGCTTCAGCAGTAGCACAGCGATTGGGATCATCAAAAATCTGATTCATCGCAGCCTCAAAAGTCTGGAAACTATTCAGCGTGGCACTGTCTTGTTCTATATAAGGGGAGGCCCAGGCTAATGCTTCCCCAGTCAGGAGGTTGATAACAAACATTACCTTCTGTTTTTCAGAAGTAAATGCAGCGGGTCGCATTTGGAAATATATGCGACACTGGTTAAGAAAACCTCTGTAATGGCGGCGATCTCCATTAAACTTGGGTGGGTGAGGCATATGTGCATTAGCATCATCTCGGGAACGTAGGTCCAGCAATTGTTTTTGCAGGGCATGGATCTCTTCACGTTGCCCTTTCACCACACTTTCCAGTTCGCCAAATTTTTTTTGGTAGGTGACACCAAACTCCTGCAGCTCCGCAATTTGCTGCCTGAAAGGAGCCACAGCATTTGCTATAGCGGCCTCCATGTTTTAGGCCAGGTTATTCTGTCACGATCAGGCGTCGGGCTTGAAGACCAGTTGCTATAGCAGTTGCAGGACAGGTATAAAGGCAGTCACTTCTGGTAGATGACACAGGCTCACCTGAGGTGTGGAGTCTAAGTACTAGCTGGTTTTCCCCAGAGCTCCGGGTGGTGGAGATGGATTTGGCTGCAAGCTAGTACCAGGTCGCGGTCCTCAGGTTTGCCCCACCAGGGTGTGAGAAGGCCGGGGTCCAGTGGCGGATCAGCAGATAAGGATTAAACAGCAGAGTGGTCAGTAACAAGCCAAAAGGTCAATCACGAGTGGTTGCAGGTTGGGATCAGGCAGCAGAGTAGTCAAAGAACAAGCCAAGGGTCAATCACGAGTGGTAGCAAAAATACAGAAGGCAGCAGGGATGTCAAGAGCTAGGCACTGGCTGAGAAGGCACAATAACCTGGCAAAGAGGAAGTGCTGAGACAAGGCTTATATAGGAAGTTCATGGGAGGAGCAAGGAGTTCAAGGTTCATCGGTAATCAAGACTAAAGGCAGGGTTGTCCATTGGAACAGATAGGTTTTGTCCAGCAGATCAGGTAGGGAGCTGTCCAGCATCCCAGATAGCTCAGTGGGAAGAGTAAACGCTCCGGGTGGTGGAGATGGATTTGGCTGCAAGCTAGTACCAGGTCGCGGTCCTCAGGTTTGCCCCACCAGGGTGTGAGCAGGCCGGGGTCCAGTGGCGGATCAGCAGATAAGGATTAAACAGCAGAGTGGTCAGTAACAAGCCAAAAGGTCAATCACGAGTGGTTGCAGGTTGGGATCAGGCAGCAGAGTAGTCAAAGAACAAGCCAAGGGTCAATCACGAGTGGTAGCAAAAATACAGAAGGCAGCAGGGATGTCAAGAGCTAGGCACTGGCTGAGAAGGCACAATAACCTGGCAAAGAGGAAGTGCTGAGACAAGGCTTATATAGGAAGTTCATGGGAGGAGCAAGGAGTTCAAGGTTCATCGGTAATCAAGACTAAAGGCAGGGTTGTCCATTGGAACAGATAGGTTTGTCCAGCAGATCAGGTAGGGAGCTGTCCAGCATCCCTGATAGCTCAGTGGGAAGAGTAAACGCCAGACACAGATGAGGTCCCAGGTTCAAGCCCAGGTCCTGACAGTACTCCCCTCCTCTCAGGACGTCCTCTGGACGTCTTAGGGCTGGGTTTGTGAGGAAACCTCTGGTGGAATTCTCTTGTCAATCTAGGGGCATGAACGTTCTCCTCAGGCTCCCAAGAATTTTCTTCTGGCCCATATCCTTCCCATTGGACCAGATATTGTAGTTTGTTTCTAAATATCCTGGAATCAAGAATTTTCTCCACCACAAATTCTACTTCACCCTATACCTCAACAGGTCGAGGAGGTGGAAGAATTCTTCCAGAAAAGGGATTTTCATTAAATTGTTTAAGTAATGACATGTGAAAAACAGGGTGAATTTTCATACTATCAGGAAGTTTTAAGCGAAAGGTAACTGGATTGATTTGAGCAGAAATCTTGAATGGTCCTACAAACTTCTGGCCCAGCTTTGCAGACGGAACATGGACCTTCAAATTTTTGGTTGATAACCAAACTTTGTCACCCACATGAAATGTAGGAAGTGATCTGCGATGTCTATCAGCAGCCTTCTTGTAACATTCCTGAGCCTCCTTCAAAGTTTCGATCAATTTTTCACGAATCTCCTGCAATGTAGTTAATCTGTTGGTAACAGAAGGAATTGGAGTTGAGATAGGGAGATCAGGAATAAAAACGGGATGATACCCGTTGTTTAAATAAAAAGGACTTTGAGAAGTGGAGCTATGTTTAGAATTGTTATATGCAAACTCTGCTGTAGGAAGATAATCCACCCAGTCATCCTGAAGATAACTGACAAAACATCAAAGGTACTGCTCTAAGGTTTGATTGGTCCTCTCAGTCTGACCATTAGACTGGGAATGAAACGCAGAAGACAGATTAACTGTTACACCTAAGGCTGAACAAAAGTTTTTCCAAAACTTTGAAGTAAACTGTACTCCTCTGTCAGACACCACATCGTCAGGAATTCCATGTAGTTTAAATACTTCTCGAAGCGTTAACTCAGCAGTTTGTTCAGCTGAAGGTACCCCCTTAACAGGTATAAAATGAGCCATCTTAGTGAGACGGTCAACAACAACCAAAATAGTGCTCATTTCTCTTGAGGGAGGTAAATCTACCACAAAGTCCATAGAAATTGATCCCCATGGTCTTGATGGAACAGGGAGTGGCTGGAGCAACCCCAAAGGAGAAGCTCGGGGAGTCTTACTGCGTGCACAGGTCAGGCATGAGGCCACATAGTGTTTGACGTCTTTCTTATAGCTGGGCCACCAAAATGAACGTGACAAGAGCTCTTCTGTTTTGGAAATCCCAAAATGCCCAGCAAGTTTTGAGTCATGAACCAACCTGAGGGCTTCAGTCCGAGCAGATTCAGGTACATAGAGACTATGTGCATGAGTCCAAAAGCCATTCTTGTACACAAGGTTAATATCCGCAGGCGGATGATTGAGAAGAGGGTCATTTTCATACCCCTCCTTTAGGACACTCAAGAATGTCTTGAAACCCATGGCCCCTATGAAGTTCTTTTGAGGCAGAATCATACATTCAGGGTTGTCTTCCTGGCATGGTTCAGTCAACATTCTTGATAATGCATCGGCCTTACCATTCCTTGACCCAGGTCGATACGAGATGATAAAATTAAACCGGGAAAATAACAGTGACCAACGTGCTTGTCTAGAAGACATCCTCTTGGCAGAGCGAATGAATTCTAGATTTTTATGATCAGTGAGAACAGTTACTGGATGCTTAGCCCCTTCCAGCAGATGCCTCCATTCAGAAAAGGCTTCCTTAATTGCCAGCAATTCCTTATTCCCGATGTCATAATTTCTTTCGGCTGATGACATTAAGCGAGAGAAATACGCACAAGGATGAAGCTGCATCTTTTCTCCTTTTCGCTGGGAAAGGATAGCTCCCACAGCAGAGTCTGAGGCATCCACTTCCACTATAAAAGGAACTTCAGGATCGGGATGTACCAATATTGGTGCAGAAGTAAAAAGAGTCTTTAGCTTAATAAAAGCAGTCTGTGCCTCAGCTGACCACACAAAGGGCATCCCTTTCTTTGTCAGGTGTGTAATTGGTGCTATCACTTTAGAGAAATTTCTTATGAATTTTCTGTAGAAGTTGGCAAAACCAACAAATCGTTGTATCTCTTTAACATTACTAGGGGCAGGCCAATCCACCACTGCTTTGATCTTCTCAGGATCCATGCTTACTCCTCTAGGAGAAATAATATATCCCAAGAACTGCATCTGGGTTCGTTCAAACTCACATTTCTCCAATTTAATATAAAGTTGGTTCTTCCTTAGCCTTTCAAAGACAGTGCAAACATGTTTGCGATGTTCCTCCAGGTTATTTGAAAAGATGAGAATATCATCCAGATAAGCAATCACAAACTGGTCCAATAGGTCTCGAAAAGCATCATTGATGAAGTGTTGGAAAGTAGCAGAGGCCAAAAGGCATAACCAGGGACTCAAAATGGCCATATCTGGTTCTAAAGGCGGTTTTCCATTCGTCTCCTTGACGCATGCGGATGAGGTTATATGCCCCCCATAAGTCTAGTTTTGTGAAGACTTTGGCAGAGCGGAGTCTTTCCAACATTTCAGAAATTAAAGGAAGTGGATAGCGGTTTTTAATAGTGATTTTATTAAGGTCACGGTAATCAATGCATGGACGCAAGGTGGAATCTTTCTTTGCAACAAAGAACAGGGCTGCCCCTGCAGGAGACGTTGAAGGTCTAATGAAGCCCTTTTCTAAATTCTCATCAATCCATTCCCTGAGATTGAAAAGGCGACCAAAAGGTATTTCAGCCCCTGGGAGCAGTTCAATCGGACAATCATATGGGTGATGAGGAGGTAACTGATCGGCATTCTTCTTATCACAGACATCCCGGAACTCATGATATTGTGGAGGCAGGTTGTCATATGACTGCGTAGTAACAACATCCACCTGTGATTCCTTGACTGGCAAAGAACTTGTTTGACAAGGTTCTCTACAGAATTCCTCGCAATGGGGGGATGTAAAGTTTATAATCCGTGCTTCCCAGTTGATGGAGGGATTATGGGTGGAAAACCAAGGAATGCCCAGGATGACGGGAAATTTGGGTGATGTAATCAGCTGAAAACTGATGGTCTCATGATGATTAGCCTCAAATTGCAATACCAAAGGGACTGTCTCATGGGTAACAGGTCCTGAAGTTAAGGGTGAACCATCGACCGTCTCCATATCGATAGGAGCAGACTTATTTCTTGTTTGGATATTATTACTGTGGGCAAAGTCTATGTCCATAAAGTTCCCCCCAGCCCCAGAGTCCAGCATAGCAGAGCAAGGAATTTCAATACCATCAAAGATGAGTTTAATAGGGATGATAAAATGGGATAGTACAGAATTTACTTTATTCTCTTCATGAATCAATGGGGAGATCGACTGGGTAATATAGTTTATTTGTTCAGGCAAAATCACATCAGTCGCCGCAATTGTTCTTCTAACCTTGTTCAGACAATTAACTGCGTAATGCCCAGAGTCCCCGCAATATAAACACAGGTTTTCTGAACGTCTTCTTTCTTTCTCCTGAGTAGAAATGGATCTCTTAATTGCATCAACCTGCATAGGTTCAGCTGTGTCAGAATCTGAAGAAACTCTTGGATCCTTCTGAACAAATTGACTAGAAAAACGCATGCCACCATTGCTTCCAAACATTCCCAGTCTCTCCTTCCTCCTTTCTGTAAGTCTTTGATCAATTCGAATACATAGTTGGATGAAGGCCTCAAGATCATTAGGAGTCTCCACTCTGGCAAGCTCATCTTTTACCTGTTCAGAAAGCCCTTGGCGGTACTGACTTTTTTGCGCTGCTGGGTTCCAAGTGGTATCTGTGATCCAACGTCTGAATTCAGCTGTGTACTCAGCAACAGAACGTTTACCCTGCCGTAAACTATGCAACTTTGCTTCAGCAGTAGCACAGCGATTGGGATCATCAAAAATCTGATTCATCGCAGCCTCAAAAGTCTGGAAACTATTCAGCGTGGCACTGTCTTGTTCTATATAAGGGGAGGCCCAGGCTAATGCTTCTCCAGTCAGGAGGTTGATTTTTTTTGGTAGGTGACACCAAACTCCTGCAGCTCCGCAATTTGCTGCCTGAAAGGAGCCACAGCATTTGCTATAGCGGCCTCCATGTTTTAGGCCAGGTTATTCTGTCACGATCAGGCGTCGGGCTTGAAGACCAGTTGCTATAGCAGTTGCAGGACAGGTATAAAGGCAGTCACTTCTGGTAGATGACACAGGCTCACCTGAGGTGCGGAGTCTAAGTACTAGCTGGTTTTCCCCAGAGCTCCGGGTGGTGGAGATGGATATGGCTGCAAGCTAGTACCAGGTCGCGGTCCTCAGGTTTGCCCCACCAGGGTGTGAGCAGGCCGGGGTCCAGTGGCGGATCAGCAGATAAGGATTAAACAGCAGAGTGGTCAGTAACAAGCCAAAAGGTCAATCACGAGTGGTTGCAGGTTGGGATCAGGCAGCAGAGTAGTCAAAGAACAAGCCAAGGGTCAATCACGAGTGGTAGCAAAAATACAGAAGGCAGCAGGGATGTCAAGAGCTAGGCACTGGCTGAGAAGGCACAATAACCTGGCAAAGAGGAAGTGCTGAGACAAGGCTTATATAGGAAGTTCATGGGAGGAGCAAGGAGTTCAAGGTTCATCGGTAATCAAGACTAAAGGCAGGGTTGTCCATTGGAACAGATAGGTTTTGTCCAGCAGATCAGGTAGGGAGCTGTCCAGCATCCCAGATAGCTCAGTGGGAAGAGTAAACGCTCCGGGTGGTGGAGATGGATTTGGCTGCAAGCTAGTACCAGGTCGCGGTCCTCAGGTTTGCCCCACCAGGGTGTGAGCAGGCCGGGGTCCAGTGGCGGATCAGCAGATAAGGATTAAACAGCAGAGTGGTCAGTAACAAGCCAAAAGGTCAATCACGAGTGGTTGCAGGTTGGGATCAGGCAGCAGAGTAGTCAAAGAACAAGCCAAGGGTCAATCACGAGTGGTAGCAAAAATACAGAAGGCAGCAGGGATGTCAAGAGCTAGGCACTGGCTGAGAAGGCACAATAACCTGGCAAAGAGGAAGTGCTGAGACAAGGCTTATATAGGAAGTTCATGGGAGGAGCAAGGAGTTCAAGGTTCATCGGTAATCAAGACTAAAGGCAGGGTTGTCCATTGGAACAGATAGGTTTGTCCAGCAGATCAGGTAGGGAGCTGTCCAGCATCCCAGATAGCTCAGTGGGAAGAGTAAACGCCAGACACAGATGAGGTCCCAGGTTCAAGCCCAGGTCCTGACAACGGGCTAGTAGAACTGTGTCTCCTGTATATAGGACAGATTGAGGTGAGAAAGAGGGATTTTCTGAAGCAGAGCTGGACTGGCGGAACATAGCATCTGCTAGCTCAGCCATATTTTTGTCAATAGAGGAGCCTGAGGTGTCAGTCTGTTTTGGAAGATTTAGGGGTTTGTCAGGGGATGGTGATAAGGAGAGAGGTTCCTGATGGGGGTCCCCATCTTGATATTCTGATGTCTGAGAGGAGAAGGGGTCACGCTGTTCTGATATATGTGACGAGTTTATTTTATGCTGCATGTGATGCTGTTTATTGTTATGGCTGCCTCGCGTGTCTGGCTTACCAGGCGCCATCTTAAATGAAGGAGTCTGTCCCGGGAGGGGGGCCGCGTCTGTCCTTGCTGATTATTCTGTTTGTATCGCCTCTTTTTCATTTGTTCCGAGGTCCGAGGTTGCATGACAGTCTCCCCGTGCTTCGTAGAATGTTGTGGATGAATGTTCGGTCCTCCTGTGTGAAATTCAGCTGATTAGAGCCGGCGGTGACCGGAGCTCGGTTACAGCATGACCGTTCCCGTGGCCATGCGAATGCGCACTTTTTATGGATGTTCCAATCTACAATTCTTTTAAGGTGACAGGCCAGGTAATATTTATGGAGATCTGGTAGTCCAATTCCCCCCTTTAGTTTTTGAACACGTGAGGCGGGTGTATTTGATGCGTGGTGATGTATTTTTCCAGAGGAATATTGAGCAAGCTTTCTTGTAAGTCGCAAAAAAGGATAGTGGTAGATGGATTGGGATAGTCTGCATTAGATAGAGCAGATGGGAAAGTTTAATCATTTTCAGCAAAGCCAAGCGGCCGAACCAAGATACATTTAGACTTGCCCAGTCCTTTAAATCCGTTTGGATCTTGGATAGGGCTGCCATGAAATTCTGGTTATAGAGTTTGGACATTTTCCTTGTAATCTGAATACCAAGGTATGTAATGGCATCCCTCTTCCATAGGAATGTAAAAGATTCCTGACAGTGGGCCACTTCCTGTGGGGTGAGGGAAACATTCAAGGCATGTGATTTAGAATAATTTATTTTAAGGTTTGACAGGTCTCCAAATTGTACTATGTCTTTCAGTAAGTTGGGTAAGGATATCTGAGGTTATTTCAGAGAAAGGAGTATGTTGTCCGCAAAGGCTGCAACCTTAAATACTCTGTCTGCTATAGTCAGTCCCTTAATATAAGGGTTAGCTCTCAATCTTTTCAAGAGAGGTTCTAATGACAAGACAAAGATTAAGGGGGATAAGGGGCATCCTTGGCGGGTCCCATTGCTTATGGTAAAGGCGTTCGACAGGTAGCCATTAACTCGTACACTCGCTAAGGGAGTGGCGTAAAGTGCCTTAATATGAGCAAACATGCGGGGTAGGAGTCCAATTCATCTCAATACCCCTTGCATGTAGTCCCAGGCCACTCTGTCGAACACTTCCCAGCGTCAAGGGAGAGAAAGAATCCCTAAGTTTCAGATGTAGTGAGCCAGTGATGGAGATTTAACACGCGTATAGTGTTATCTCTAGCTTCCCTGTCCGGAACGAAACCTACTTGGTCTGAGGAGATAAGATTGGTTATAAGTGGAAGCAATCTGTTGGCTAACATCTTAGCGTATAGATTAATGTCCACGTTAAGCAGAGATATAGGTCTGTAGTTAGAGACTTGTGTTGGGTCCTTACTATCTTTTGGAATAACAGCTATATGAGCTTCCAACATTCTTCCTGGGAGAATTAAGGGATTATCAAGGGTGTTAAAGGTTGATAGCGTCTTAGACAATAAGACGTCCGAGAAGCACTTGTAGTACTGGAGGGAAAGGCCTTTGCCTGTAATTCCTCCATAGTGAGAGGACGTTCCATGTCTTTGGCTTGTTGATGGGTAATTGCTTTTAGGACATATTTGGGTAAAAAGTTTGTAATCCGTACAGTTCGGGATTCTGAGGGGGTTTAATCTGGGTGGCCAGATATCAGCATATAAAGCTTGGAGTAAAAGAGCTCAAATCGTTTAGCTATATCCCCATTTCCAGAGACGAGCGTGCCCTGACTATCCCGTATATGATGAATTGTAGAAGAGGCTTTAGAAGCCTGCACCCTACGTGTTAGGAGCCTCCCACTTTTGTTGATAGATGTTCATAGAATACTTTTTATCAGAGAACATAACGTCTCCTTGTGCGTTTTTCTATCTCTTCTAGCAGCAGGGAGTGTGTGTGTAATAAATACTGTAGGGTTGTTTGTGAGGTTGATTGTTTATGGGATGTTTCTAAGTGTTTCATTTTGTCAATTAATTCTTTGATAGTTTCCTGATGTTTCCTTTTCACTTTTGTTGCTAAGGCTAAAAGTGCTCACCGAATGACACCCTCCCATAGCGTAATGGGTGTGACATCTTGGATGAGAACCTTCTTCCCTCAGCCACTGAA
This sequence comes from Rana muscosa, assembly GCA_029206835.1. Classification (NCBI taxonomy): domain Eukaryota; kingdom Metazoa; phylum Chordata; class Amphibia; order Anura; family Ranidae; genus Rana; species Rana muscosa. The sequence continues at coordinate 78,652,397 of CM055127.1, forward strand.
GACTGGTCGTGGATAGGTCTTCCAGCATGACAATGACCTAAAACATACCTCCAAGGCAACAAAGAAGTGGCTCAAGAAGAAGCACATTAAGGCCATAGAGTGGCCTAGCTAGTCTCCAGACTTTAATCCTATAGAAAATGTATGGAGGGAACTGAAACTTTGAGTTGTCAAGTGACAGCAAGAAACCTTAAGGATTAGAGAAGATCTGTAAAGGAGAATGGACCAAAATCCGTCCTGAGATGTGTGCAAACCTGGTAACCAACTACAAGAAACTTCTTACCTCTGTGCTTGCCAACAAGGGTTTCTCCTCCAAGTACTAAGTCATGTTTTGCTTGGGGATCAAATACTTATTTTTCTCACTGAACTGCAACTCAATTTATAACATTTGTATCATGTGTTTTTTCTGGATTTTTGGATGATATTCTCTTTCTCTCATTTAAAATCCACCTATGATGAAAATTATCCACTTAAGCCCCGGACCATTTGGCTGGCCAAAGACCAAAGCACTATTTGCGATTCGGCACTGCATCGCTTTAACTGACAAATGCACGTGCGACGTGGCTCCCAAACAAAATTGAAATCCTTTCTTCCCACAAATAGAGCTTTCTTGGTGGTATTTGATCACCTTTGCAGTTTTTATTTTTTGCGCTATAGACAAAAATAGAGCGACAATTTTGAAAAAAATGCAGCATTTTTTAGTTTTTGCTATAATAAATATCCCCAAAAAATCTATAAAAAAACAGTCCACAGTTTAGGCCGATATGTATTCTTCTACATATTTTTGGTAAAAAAAATCGCAATAAGCGTATATTGATTGGTTTGCGCAAAAGTTTTAGCGTCTACTAAATAGGGGTAGTTTTATGGCATTTTTATTATTTCTTTTTTTTACTTGTTATGGCGGCGATCTGCGATTTTTATTGTGACTGCGACATTATGGCGGACACATCAGACACTTTTGGCGCTATTTTGGAACCATTCACATTTATACAGCGATCAGTGCTATAAAAATGCACTAATTACTGTATAAATGTGACTGGCAGTGAAGGGGTATACCACTAGGGGGCGAGGAAGGGGTTAAGTGTGTCCTAGGGAGTGACACGTCACTGATCGCTGCTCCCGATGAGAGGAAGCAGACGATCAGTGACAGTGTCACTAGGCAGAATGGGGAGATGCTTGTTTACACCTGCCTCTCCCCGTTCTGCAGCTCTGTGACCCGATCGCGGGACACCGGCGGACATCGGGTGCGTGGGTCCCGCGGGCACTGCCACGGAGCTCGTGGCAGGGGAGCGCCCGCACAGCGGGAATTTCAAAGTGATGTATATATACGTTACTTTGCCCAGCCGTGCCATTCTGCTGACGTATATGTACAGGAGTAATTGGGCAAACTTACAAAATCTTCAGGGGATCAAATAATTATTGTCCCCACTGTATAAGGAAGGGGTTTCATTACAAAGAGTTTGGACAAATTTTGGCTTAGACTGCAAGACTTGGGGTTGGTCAGAATGTAACTGTTTGTGCAGTTCCAGATAGCAGATGATGCCTACACTGTCCAGCCAATGTACAGTATTTGTTTAGATTGTCTCCTCTGTAACACATTATATTTGCTATTGCAAGATAAACCTATTGTCAGGAACCATGAATCAGACTGAGACAGAAGTGCAGTAAAAATCACAATTTAATAAAATGGTCAAATGGTACAAACAGTGCAAACGTAGTCAAATCATAGCCAGGGTTTGGTAACCAGAGCAGGTAGTCAGAACAAGCCAGTAAAACAGGAATCTGGAGATCAGCATAGTCAGAGGCAGCAAACAGGATCAGGAACCAGAAGGGAAGTCAGACAGGCAAAAGTCTTTAACACAAAGACAAAGCAGAGAGTATTCGGATATGTCGACCAAGGCAAAGGCACAGGAGATATAATACAAGCAGCTTAAATAGCCAGTAGGCTGATTGACGAGCAGGATATGATCATCAGGTGAGTCACTGTGTAATGAAGAGTATTGGCAATTAACCGACAGCTAAACAGCCTAAGCTCTGAGAATGGAGGTCTGAGCCCAGCCCTGACAGTACCCCCTCCTCAACGACCCATCCCCTCGGAGGGCCACCAGGTTTGAGGGAAAAGTATCTATGGAAATCACATAGGAGACAGGAGCATGTATGCCTGAGGATGAGACTCAAGAACGCTCCTCTGGACCGTACCCTTTCCAATTAACCAGGTACTGTATGCACCCACGGGACCTACGAGAGTCAATGATGAATTGTACTTCATACTCCTCTTGGTTCTCAACCTGTACTTTGTGAGGACGTGGCACTGAGGTGGTGAAGCAGTTGCACACCATAGATTTTAATAAGGAAACATGGAATACATTAGAGATATGCATATTAGAAGGAAGGTCTAAAGCGTAAGCCACTGGGTTGATCCTACGGAGAATACAGAAAGGCCCAAAAAAAATTGGTGCCAGTTTTAATGAGGGAACATGGAGTCGGAGGTTGCGAGATGACAGCCAGACCCTGTCCCCAACTTGGTAGGAAGGCACAGGTAGGCATCTGCAGTCAGTATGGAGTCTGTACCTATCATTGGCACATTGCAAGGACTCTTGGACCTGTACCCAAGTGGAACGAAGACCACGGAGATGCTCCTCTAATGCAGGAATGCTCTGAGGAATAAATGAGTCAGGCAACATGGATGGTTGGAACCCATAATTCACCATAAACGGAAACAATCGGGAAGCGGTATTAACGGCACTATTTTGAGCAAACTCTGCCAAAGGTAAGAGGTCTGACCAGTTGTTATGGTGGTCAGAAATATAACAACGTAGAAACTGCTCCAAGGACTGGTTAGCTTGTTCTGCGGCCCCATTAGCCTGTGGGTGAAGAGAAGGTAAGCTGAATTCCAAACTGCGCACAAAAAGGCTTGCCAAAACCTGGATACAAACTGGCTACTCCTGTCAGAGATGATAACCTTGGGTGGCCCATGTAATCAAAATATCTCCCAAGAAAAAATGAATGCCAGTTCTTTGGATGTGGGCAACTTCTTAAGTGGAATGCAATGTGACATTTTCAAGAACTGGTCAACCACCATAAGGATAACTGTGTTGCCCTGGGAGTTTGGTATCTCCACAATAAAATCCATAGACAGGTGGGTCCAGAGCCTCTATCCATTAGGTATGGGTTGTAGGAAGCCCCCTGGATGGTGTTGTGGTGTCTTACTCATAACACACATGGAACAGGCAGCTATGAAGGCAGCTACATCAGCGTGAAGACTCGGCCACCAGAATTGTTGGCAAATAGCCCAAAAGAGTTGATTCTTTTAGATTGTAAAAAATTGGTACAAGAGGGCCCTCTGAGTCCTCTTGTACCAAATTGTAATGTAACTGAAATGTCTGCCTTTATTTTGTTAAGCGCTGGGCAAACTGTTGGCGCTATATAAATCCTGTATAATAAATAAATATAATAATTCTTCCCTGGGTGGCCAGCAGCCTTGGGAGAATGGTAAGTCTGGAGCACAGCTGTACGAAGACTCTTAGGGACAATACAGCGGTCCCAAAGGTGAAGTGAGACTGGTACGAGCCATAGCCAGAATAAGATCGGGAGGTATCACAGGAACAGGAACCAACTCCATCTTGGAAGTGGAGGAAAACTGTTGCGACAATGCATCAACCCTTACATTTTTAGTACCGGGTACGAATGAGACTATATAATTGAAGCTTGACAAGAAAAGAGCCTGTCGTGCCCTTCTGGGAGAGAGGCGTTTAGCTCAGACAAGAAATTGAGATTCCTATAGTCAGTCAGAATGAGAACCGGCACAGTGGTACCTTCGAGGAGATGCCTCCATTCTTTAAAATGATCGCTAAGAACTCTGTCCCCATTCTCATAATTGCACTCCGCAGGTGAAAATTTCTTGGAAAAGTAGACACAAGGATGCATAGCGCACTCAGAGGTAGGATGTTGAGACAGAAGGGTGCCAACTTCAGTCTCAGATGCATCAACCAGGGCTCCAGATTCGAGTCAGGAAGCGGGAGCTGAGGAAAAGTACCGCTACTGCATGCGGTGCTGGAACCAGAAGTTGTTATTTTTTATGTTTCCGTGTTTGAGCATCTTTCAGAGGCTAGGCTAGAAATTATACAAAAAGTTTACTTTTTTATTTTTACATAAATCTTCCTGGAAACTGTGTTTGGGTTATATAATAATATGACCAGATTAGATGCAAACAGTTATATGCACAATTCTTTAGGAAAAGCCTGATCCCCTTATAGAGCAGGACAAAGTCATCTGTTCAGCTGAGGGATGCAAAGTAATCTGTGTTGTCATAACAACCCATCCAACAAGACTTCACAACCAAAGTCTCAAGTGTTCATAATCTTAACAAAATGCATAACTCAGATCAATGCATGTGCGTCAGGGGGCGAGAGAGTACGAATGTGTTACATCTTTACATGATGACAATTTTACAAGTGGAAAAAAAATAATAAAGGAATAGATTAACACTGTGATTGAAGGAACAAAACAGAAATCTCTATGACTATGTCACACAAATACTATTTGTAGAAATTACCTTAGCAAAGCTTTAATTCACACTAATTAAAAGACCTTTTTAACCAAGAAAACTTCCCACCAGACATTATGGAAACATCTATACATTTGAAATTATAAGGCTGATTGTAGTTAAAAAAACTCTCCTAATTGGTTAAGAAGAAAAAATAACTGATGATAAGTATCTTTTTGCATGTCTTTGCAACTGATTTCAGTATAATCATTCATTGGAATACAGTTACTACTGATTTACTGCAAACATATAGTATAAATCAGAAGATGTTTTGTGTTGGACTCCAGGCAAAAATCTAAATTCACCATTCAAACACATGTATTTAAACTGCTTTACCTACCAAAGCAATTTTTTTTTTGGGGACAGTCTTGTGGTTCACATATCTTTTTTCAAAACCTGCATTGCCAGGAGAATCACTCTTTTGTTTGAGTTGAACTTGACAGCTTCCAGATGGTAAAAAAAAAGTTGATTTATGGACCCTTGAGCAGGTTGATGGTGAAGAGATGACAGGGGAAGCTACAAAGCTTAACTGGAAAATAGGATTATCACCTGCCTGAATATGCATTGTGGCAAAGATGTGTAGATCATAAGACTGGCTGCACTCCCTTAGTGGTTGTATGCAGTGTGTTTTCTAAAAAAAAAAATGTTTACTGTCTTAATCAAACCATGGGCTGCCAAAGCTAAATGATATCTTTCTGAACGTGTTAGTTAACTAGATGTTATGTAGATCCTCTGGCCGCAAGAATTTCAAAAACGAATATGCAGATCAGAAAAGTCAAGGGAAAGTCAGACGTTCTTATCTGAATGCTGGCTCCAGGTCAATGATTAAAAGTATTGAAGCAACAACATCAGGATTCAAGCCAGACAACTGGTAATTTCAGAAGTTCAGCAATAGCAGCATTCATGTTTTCTTGTGTCTTATTGAATGACTTACATGAGGAAATAGGGCACCAGATAAGCCACCTAAAAAGTATGATATAACCCCCACTCTACGCTAATGTACACACCTCCAACAAATGTGCAATCACCTTAAATGTGTACATATACTATATATATATACAGTGGGGCAAAAAAGTATTTAGTCAGCCACCAATTGTGCAAGTTCTCCCACTTAAAAAGATGAGAGAGGCCTGTAATTGTCATCATAGGTAAACCTCAACTATGAGAGACAAAATGTGGAAACAAATCCAGACAATCACATTGTCTGATTTGGAAAGAATTTTTTTTGCAAATTATGGTGGAAAATAAGTATTTGGACACCTACAAACAAGCAAGATTTCTGGCTCTCACAGACCTGTATCTTCTTCTTCTTTAAGAGGCTCCTCTGTCCCCCACTCATTACCTGTATTAATGGCACCTGTTTGAACTTCTTATCAGTATAAAAGACACCTGTCCACAACCTCAAACAGTCACACACCAAACTCCACTATGGTGAAGACCAAAGAGCTGTCGAAGGACACCAGAAACAAAATTGTAGACCTGCACTAGGCTGGGAAGACTGAATCTGCAATAGGCAAGCAGCTTGGTGTGAAGAAATCAACTGTGGGAGCAATAATTAGAGAATGGAAGACGTACAAGGCCACTGATAATCTCCCTCGATCTGGGGCTCTACGCAAGATCTCACCCCGTGGGGTCAAAATGATCACAAGAACGGTGAGCAAAAATACCAGAACCACACGGGGGACCTAGTGAATGACCTGCAGAGAGCTGGGACCAATGTAACAAAGGCTACCGTCAGTAACACACTACGCTCTCAGGGACTCAGATCCTGCAGTGCCAGATGTGTCCCCCTGCTTAAGCCAGTACATGTCCGGGCCCGTCTGAGGTTTGCTAGAGAGCATTTGGATGATCCAGAAGAGGATTGGGAGAATGTCATATGGTCAGATGAAACCAAAGTAGAACTGTTTGGTAGAAACACAACTGTTCGTGTTTGGAGGAGAGAGAATGCTGAGTTGCAACCAAAGAACACCATACCTAATGTGAAGCATGGGGGTGGCAACATCATGCTTTGGGGCTGTTTCTCTGCAAACAGAACAGGACGACTGATCCGTGTACATGAAAGAATGAATGGGGCTATGTATCGTGAGATTTTGAGTGCAAACCTCCTCCCATCAGCAAGGACATTGAAGATGAAACATGGCTGGGTCTTTCAGCATGACAATGATCCCAAACACAACGCCCGGGCAACGAAGGAGTGACTTCGTAAGAAGCATTTCAAGGTCCTGGAGTGGCCTAGCCAGTCTCCAGATCTCAATCCCATAGAAAACCTTTGGAGGGAGTTGAAAGTCTGTGTTGCCCAGCAATAGCCCCAAAACATCATTGCTCTAGAGGAGATCTGCATGGAGGAATGGGTCAACATACCAGCAACAGTGTGTGACAACCTTGTGAAGACTTACAGAAAACGTTTGACCTCTGTCATTGCCAACAAAGGATATATAACAAAGTATTGAGATGAACTTTTCATATTGACCAAATACTTATTTTCCACCATAATTTGCAAAAAAAAATCTTTCCAAATCAGACAATGTGATTGTCTGGATTTGTTTCCACATTTTGTCTTTCATAGTTGAGGTTTACCTATGATGACAATTACAGGCCTCTCTCATCTTTTTAAGTGGGAGAACTTGCACAATTGGTGGCAGACTAAATACTTTTTTGCCCCACTGTATATAAATGCAGGTATAGAAAGCTGCAGGCTTGTCAAACAAACAGTGTCTACATTGCAGGAGATCTAACAGGTTGAAAAATGTAATCAGATTTTCTATTCTTGTTGATAAGCTATGGAAAACAACACATGAAAATAAATAAAAATAAAGCAGAAAAAATGAAGGGGTAGTTTTATTTTCTCCTGGTAATCGATCGTGATTAGAAAAGTCAATACCTAGAACTGTTGTCAAGGTGACAGAATTTATTGTCCTTCCTAGCTGTGCTCAACATTATTTAACAGTGTGGTTGATTGTTTGAGAAACAAGTCATCTTCATTTCATTTTACAGCTCATTAAACAGGTCTAAAACATAGACAATGCTGAAGGCTTGCATAGGAAGGCTTTAAATGTACCCTGTGCTAATGACGCTAGAATTAGCCAAGCCAAATATTTAGTATACAGAGGTCAGTGTATGCATTAATTGAAAATGTATCTGGGCTAAGTAAATGAATCAATTATACACCTTTTAATGGGTTGAAAGTACAGCTGAAAGGGATGACAGCAAGACTCTCTGGCAGGAAATTGGTCTCACTTTAATAGCCAAACAATCCCTAATGTGACTTTAATGTGTAGACAAAGAGACATTAAATCGGGTTTCAGAGATCACTTTGCGATGCATGCTTTACAACATACATATCCTAAAGGCTTGCTTAGGGGCAAAACCTCTACAAGCCTAAAGCAGATGCCAAATGTACTATACATTACATACCGTAAATCAAATCTCAGCTTTTCTAGGTTAAATCGTGCTGAAACATTGACTGATGGCTGAGATTTTAATGTGCGGATGCAAACCATGATCTTTCTCTATTAAGTATTACTAAATATGTTGAATTGTACTAACTGTAAGTCAAAAATAGATGTAATGATAGTTTCATTATAATAATAATTTTTTCACTTGTCTTTAAATTAAAGGTAAATTAACCACTTCAATACCATGCACTTATACAGCTTCCTGCCCAAGCCAATTTTGAGCTTTCAGCGCTGTCCCAATTTGAATGACAATTGCGCAGTCATGCTACACTGTACCCAAACAAATTTTTTATCATTTTGTTCCCACAAATAGAGCTTTCTTTCGGTGGTATTTGATCGCCTCTGCGAGTTTTATTTTTTGCACAACAAATAAAAAAAGAGCGAAAATTTTGAAAAAAACGACGTTTTTCTTTGTTTCTGTTAATTTTTTTGTAAATAAGTACCTTTTCTACTTCAATGACGGGCACTGATAAGGCGGCACTGATGGGCACTGATAAGGCGACACTGATGGGCACCGATGAGGTGGCACCAATGAGGTGGCACTGATGAGGTGGCACTGATGGGCACTGATAGGCGGCACTGATGGGCACTGATATGTGGCACTGGTATGCGGCACTGATTGGCACTCATAGGCGGCACTGATTGGCACTCATAGGCACTTATAGGCGGCACTGATAGGTGGCATGGACGGGCACTGATAGGTGGGCACTTATGGGCACAGATGGGCACGGATGGGCACGGATGGGCACTGATAGGTGGCGCTGATGGACACTAGTAGGTGGCACTGATGGACACTGATGCCCAGCAATGCCAGCCACCACACATTGTGGTGGTGCCATCATAGTGCCAGTCAGTGCCCATTTGTGGGCACTGATTGGCATATTTTTTATTAATTTTTTATTACATGTGGATGGCCATGGGGGCCATCCACATGCTTGGGGCTTCCTGGGGCGTCCTGGGGGGGTTCCCTGGTGGTCTAGTGTGGGTATCCGAGGGGGGGCTGCGCTGATAAACGATCAGCGCGAACCCCCCCTGTCAGAAGAGCCGCCGATCGGCTCTCCTCTACTCGCGTCTGTCAGACGCGAGTGAGGAAGAGCCGATCAACGGCTCTTCCTGTTTACATCGTGATCAGCCGTGATTGGACACGGCTGATCACGTGGTAAAAAGCCTCCGCCGGAGGCTTTTTACCGAGATCAGTGTAGCGGTGGGTCAGACTGACCCACCGCTCCACCGATCGCCGCGATGCGCGCCCCCCCGGGCGCGCGGCGGCTGTTTTCCCGCAGGACGTCATATGACGTCCAGTGTGGATAACTGAACCACTTCCCGGACACCAATCTGCTATTGACGGGGTGGGAAGTGGTTAAGAAAGTTTGTTTGCCAAAGTATAGTAAAGATGGTGGTGAATAAATGTCTCTAACTGCCAGTATTTTTTGTATAATATTTATAAAAAACTTTATGGCAGTTGTATATATATTAATTTATATATATATATATATATATATATATATATATACATATATATAAAGGTAGATTGGCTGGACAGTTTCCAGAAACAGACTCTATTCTCCAGTCCCAGATATAGTTAAAAGAAGATTAAGAGAGAGACAGAGCTCTCTCTGAGCGAAAAAGGACTGTTGTGGAGATAATGGGGTTGATTTACTAAAGGAAAATCCACTTTGCACTTGAAAGTGCACATGGAAGTGCAGTCGCTGTAGATCGCTGTAAATCTGAGGGGAAGCTCTGAAATTAGGGGAAGCTCTGCTGATTTTATCATCCAATCATGTGCAAGCTAAAATGCTGTTTTTTATTTTCCTTGCATGTCCCCCTCAGATGTACAGCATCTGCACTTCCATGTGCACTTTCAGTGCACTTTCAAGTGCAAAGTGGATTTTCCTTTAGTAAATCAACCCCAATGTGTCTGTTTAGAGGTGAGCACTCAGAAACAAAACTATTGTTTCTGAGTGCTCACCTCTTAATCTTCTTTTAATTGATACAGATAGTTAACATTGCTTCTCATGAGTTAGCTATCTAACATTACCTAGTGCCTGTAGATATACACCTTTGGTATTCTATTGGTATTTATTTTTAGATCCATAGGTGTGGGGTTCCCTTTAACTCTGCCATTATGATGGTGGAGCGAGTTGGGCTGGCCTTTGCGTCATTATCCCCACTCCTTGTGTGCTCAGAATTATGAGAGCCACTATAGGCAAGTTCTGGATTTGGAAATGGCGCCTTGATGTGTATTGTCAAGTTGTTACAGTATGATGTCATTACACTGGCATTGAGTGATGACATCAATGGGCTGCGTTTTGGGCAGAATCACTCACAGAATTTGGAGGGCCCAAGATAATTGAGGAGCTAATTATGCTTGTCAGACCTATACTATATTGAACTTGATTTTTTTTTATACTTTTATTTTGCAAATAATTGTTGCACCTATTTATAGTCCTAAATTAAGTTTTAAGCTATATATGTTTGGTTGTATTGGCAGATCATTTATTTTGTATATGCTATTTGCTAACTAGGATAATATGATGATTCCACCTTCACATGAAACCTTAAAGGGGTTGTAAAGGCAGAAGGTTTTTTATCTTAATGCATTCTATGCATTGAAATAACAAGCCTTCTGTGTGCAGCAGCCCGCCTCAGTCCCCCCTAATACTTACCTGAGCTCATCTAGATCCAGCGATGTTGCAGAAGTGTCTCAGCTGCCTGGGACTCCCCTCATCATTGGCTGAGACAGCAGCGCTGTGCCATTGTCTCCCGCTGCTGTCAATTAAAGTCAGTTAGCCAATGAGGAGAGAAAGCAGGTGGGGCAGGGCTGCGGCTTCATGTCTGAATAGACACAGGGAGCTAATGCTCGGCTTGGGTGCCCCCATAGAAAGCTGCTTGCTATGGGGGCACTCAACAGGAGGGAGGGGCCAGGAGCACCGAGGTAGGACACGCGAAGAAGAGGATCTGTTCTTCTCTGTGGAAAACCACTGCACACGGCAGGTAAGTATAAAATGTTTGTTATTTTTAACTAAAAAAAGGAGACTTTAGTATCACTTTAATATGACTGAGTATACCTGAGTATATCAATATTCCTGGGGCATTATATTGGGAATTAGTCTTTATTATTTTAATCAACTAAATGCATATGTTCACAATAGATATTCTCATGGCAATATATTTTTTATTTTCAGTATAACATACAGTATGGTTATCCAAGCTTACTTGTCCCTCCCCAGTAGGCCCCTCCTCTGCAGTTAAGTTTGGATGGCTGATATGTATGCCACCAGGGAAGTCATCTTGTTTTTAACTTGCATAAATGTGTTTGTGTAACTGTTGCTGTTCATGAGGTAGGTTTATTGAACCCTAATTGTTAACAGGCGTCATTAAACATTATTTCTGTATGATATGAATATGTTATGATCTGTATTACAGATATCCATCTCCCCATCAAATCCTGAAAAAGCAAAAAGAGAAACACATTGAATTCATATCCCAATACTTACTCCAACAAGATAATAGGAATGTGGATTGTATTTGAATATTTACACTAAACTATTATGTATTGGGGTATCTGTAAAAAAATACAATTTAGAAGAAATAACAAAAAACAGACAGGTACACACCCTAAAAATTTAACTGCATATTTATTAAATTCATATATCAAAAAGTACAAATAGACATATAAAATCCAAAAATCAGTAATCCCCCATCAAATTTCCACCATATTTGATGGGGGATTTCTGATTTTTGGATTTTATATGTCTATTTGTACTTTTTGATATATGAATTTAATAAATATGCAGTTAACTTTTTAGGGTGTGTACTTGTCTGTTTTTTATTATTTTTTCTAAATTGTAGCTATATTTTTTGATTATACCCCCCGATATTATATTGGTAAGTACTGCAGTTGTAAAATAGGTGGGATTCCCATATTCCTCTCTTTTGTATCTGGAAAAAACACTGTATGCTGTTTACATGTATGTAATGAACAGCACTAGATAAATATGTTTTATGTTTTATTTTTAATATTATAAATAAAAATATATTAACTCTCTATGTTTTTTCTATGAATTTGTGATGGCTGGTCCTGTAGTTCTTTCAGTTAGGGTCAATAGATGTTGAATATTTTGGAAACTGCTTCCCATTTTAGTCTAATTTTCAATGTAGTTTGCTAAAGTACTGTGTGCCATAAATACAAGATAATGCAGGTGAATGTAAAGAACATTCATCTAGAAATGGTGTGAAGTCTTAAAAGCATATTGTAAATATAATCAAGTGTGCAATTAAGGGTGATCAAACAGCTTATAGTGGATACCATTTACGCTACAGCCATCAAATAGTAATAGAGGCAGAAGAGAAAAAATAGTCATTACTTAATGATACGCAGAAAGGTTCTGAAACATTATGGATTTATTAAGAAGAGGGAGAGAAAAAAGGAAGGATAATGTAGAGATCATAAAAGTGAAGCAGGAAAGAAATGGGAAACTTGCAAGGGGTATTGGATGGGGGAGTGGGCATGGACAAAAAAGATGGTTGGAGAGGAAATATTGATTATATGAAAGGGAGTCCCAGAGTGTGAGAGAGTCATACCTGAGCTGTATACATTAGGTTACTGTAGAGGTTGTTTGTCAGGAATATGATAAGTAAGGGATGTGTTAACTTGAATGGGGGTGATATTTGACACCCATGATGAATTTGTATCTTCTCGTATGTTGGCCCAGGATGACCAAGTGTCAGGGCTTGGCTCAGCCCTTCCTTCTCAGAGCTCTGTGATCAGCTGTCAGTTAATCTTCATTTCCTGCTCATCAGCAAGCTCTGCTAGCTATTTAAACTGCATGGATCAGATCTTCTGTGCCTTCGCCTTGGTCAACATATTTTGACTGTCTCTGCTGTGTTTTCCTGTGAAAGATTTTTGCTCGACTGACCTACCTTCTGCTTCCTGATCCTGTTTGCTGCATAAGACTTCGCTGATCTCTGGACTCCCATTTCTTTGGCTTGTTCTGACTACCTGTCCTGGTTACCAAACTCTGGCTATGTTTTGACTATGTTTGCTCTGTTTATACCATTTTACCATTTTATTAAATTGTGTGATTTTTACTGCACTTCTGTCTCAGTCTGATTCCTGGTTCCTGACACCAAGTGTTTAGATGCTTAACCATAGAGTCTGTAGCAATATTAAAGAGTGTGTTTGTTTTGTTGATCCACTATTTTAAGGTAGGTGGGTGTGGATATTTCCAGTATAATGGAATAAGTGTCTTTGCTGCATTTAGTAGATGGAGGGTCAAGGAGCAATGCTATTTGAGGAACGGTCATGCGTTCATGTGAAGAAGGAAGAGTTATAAATAAAATATATGTTTTTGCTTATTTATATCTTATTATTTTCATCAGCGCTGCTGATTTTCTACAGCCTTTTTGAAGACACTTCCTGTTTACATGCAAATACTCCAACAAAGGACAGGTTACCTGATGAGACAACAGTGGACCATGCTTGCATAGTGTGTGTTTAAATGGCCACTTATATTTTGTATCTGAAGCTCATGGTAATAATGCCTGTCACAGTTGGGAGAAAATAACAGAGAATTGTGATTCGTTAATAGGAAGTGCATGAACAAGGATCAGGATCACCAGGTATTATATTTTTTAAAAGCTGCACTTCCCAGCAAAGTAAATGAATGGGGCTGGTGATGCCACTGGTTGTTAAGAAATTGGCAGTGCCTGCACCCGCCGGTGTCCTTAAAGAGGTTGTTAAGACACTCTAACCTGTATACACCATCAGCACTGCCTCCTATTGTAGTATCCCCTCTGTGTGTGATTTATAAAATTAAATGCTGTAAATACCTAATTTTACTGCCGAGATTGCGATCAAATGACTGACCAGGTTTCTCCTTTCCTCCTCTGAAAGATGCAGTGGGCGGGGCTGAGATTCCCCTGCTGATGTCAGTCTGGAGGGGAAGAGGAGAGAGCTGGCTGGTCATGTAATCGCAATCTCGGCTGTTAAATGAGGTATATGCAGCATTTATATGTATGAATCATTCACAGAGGGGGACACTACAATAGGAGGCAGTGTTGATGGTGTATATAGGTTAGTGTTATGAGAGCAGCAGGAGGGGGGGCTCACACACAGACAGAGAGGGGAGGCGGAAGGAAAACACAGGAGACACTGAACCTTAAGCTTATCCCTATTGGTAACTGCAGTGCACCCCTATATTGGTAGTTAATATAGGAGCACCCTTACAATGGTGGCCAGTGTAGTGTATTATTGGTCTGTGAAAAAGTACATACAGTGTTGTATTGCCCCTCTAATTGTTGGTTGGTGTGGGAGAGCCCCCTTACATCCATGGTCAGTAGAAGCTTGCTCACTTAGAAGTATGGTGGTTAGTAGGCTTGTGCAATTCGTTTCGTAACGAATTGAAATTCGTCCGAATTTAGCAACTTTCGGACATTCGGAAGCATTCGAATTTCCGAACAAAGCAATTACGAATAAGACCGAATCCGAAATAAATTATACCGCAAATAGCGAATGCCCGAATGTCTTCGGCATAATTCGTTATGAAAAAGTTACGAATGTACGAATCCATACGAAGCACAATAACACTCACTCTGCTCTGCTCTCTGCTTCTCCCACACCGTGCTGAACTCCCTCTCAAAATGGTGTACAGGGGCGGAGGTTATAGCCGCATGTAAAAAACGAAAGTAAAATACGAGATTTCGAATCCATTCGAAGCACAATAACACTCACTCTGCTCTGCTCTCTGCTTCTCCCTCACCGTGCTGAACCCTCTCAAAATGGTGTACAGGGGCGGAGCCTATAGCCGCATGTTAAAAACGAAAGTAAAATACGAGATTTCGAATCGTTACAAATAACCGCAATGTATTTAGAAAAGTACAAATCCATTCGAAGCACATTAGGCATAATAGGCAGCGTCGTTGTGAGAGAGACATGGAAAATTACGAATCAACAAACCCAAAAAAAGTTACGAAAGTAGGAGTTGTGTCCAGAATCAACGAAAAACAACGTACTCTACCGAAAGTACGAACCCAAAAAAAGTTACGAAAGTAGGAGTTGTGTCCAGAATCAACGAAAAACAACGTACTCTACCGAAAGTACGAATTATAAAGCAACAAAAAATTCAACGAAAAATGTCGCTTGCAAAAATACGAATGAGTCCGAACACGAAAAATCCCGTCTAGCAAAATTACGAATGATTACGAATCAACAGGACCGGAAAGAAACGAACCGAAACGGAACAAATTTTTCCGTTGTGCACAAGTCTAGTGGTTAGTGGGAAAATGTTGCCCCTTTCATTGTATTTTCATTGGGAGAACTGCCCTCTTTCACTGTTACAGATTTTAGAGGTAAGCTATGGACCTGTTCATCTTTATTTTTAAGATCAGTTGCCTTTCTTAGGACCTTGTATCTCACTGCTAATATCCACTTATTTTTGGTTGGCACTGGTTTAAAAAGGTTGTTTTACTAAGGAGTCAAGAATCTTCACACAATAAATATTCAATTATCCAATCAAAAATGAATCAGAAATTAAAAGAAAATTCTTGTTTACTTGTTTCATCCACACATGACTGGATAATTCTCAACAATGTATGTAAAGAATATGTGGGGGGCACATAATTCTTTGCCTGGAGGCATTGCTCCTATTTTCTATGACCCTGGCTCCAATAAATAATCCTGAAACAAGGGCACGAAAAGTCAATAAAAAAAAGAAAATAAGGTAAAACATTTCCACCAATGTTTTTTTTTTCAATCTTACAAACAATTATTGGTTAGCATACTACATTTTGTATAGGGTTATATGGGCTATGGGGGTACCTGATCCTTTATAATATTTTAGAGGATAGAACTGATGTGACGGACTTTAAGGCCCCTTTCACACTGAGGCGTATTTCAGGCGTATTTAGCGCTAAAAATAGCGCGTAAATAACGCCTGAAATACTCCTGCCCCAGCATTCTCAATGTGAAAGCCCGAGGGCTTTCACACTGAGGCGATGCGCTGGCGGGAGAAAAAAAATCTTCTGCAAGCCGCATCTTTGGAGCGGTGAAGGAGCGGTGTGTATACCACTCCTTTACCGCTCCTTCCCATTGAAATCAATGGGACACCGCGGTAATACCGCCCGCAAACCACGGTTTGCGGGCGGTATTAACCCTTTTTCATCCACTAGCGGGGGTTAAAACCGCACCGCTAGTGCCCGAATATCGTGGTAAATATGCCGGTAGAGCGGCGCTGAAAATCGCGCCGCTATACCGCCACCGCACATGCCCGTCTCAGTGTAAAAGGGGCCTTACGGTACCAGTAAAGGACGTTGAAAAAAAATAATTATCAGTCACATCAGTTCTATCCTCTAAAATACGAAATTTTATATAATTTTTCATAATAATAAATCTTGTGGATCACAACAGGTTGGAGTCTTTATGAAACAATGTCATTATTCATGTGTCCCTAGTATGATCCCTAAATACAGCTCATCATGTATATTCTGCTAGTTAAAAAACACTTCTGCAATTGTGGTTTTTGGTTTGATTCCAGGTTATTGCTATAAAAAAATATAATAGGAATAATGTAACATTTTATTTTGCTTGCAGATTTATCTTGAATTCATTTTACATACATTCCAAATTGTATTGAACATTAAAAAGAGACCTTATAGTCCATTTTGATCCTTGCTTCTGTGCAGGATTAATGCAATCATAGGAATAGCCAGTACAGAGTTGAGAAAGCCATGAGACATACCCAATGATGAAAAGTCTGTGATCCAAAATACAGCTGGTTCTACATAATTTATCTTGTGTCTGTGACATATAAATATATAGCTTTAATTTTTAAATACCATAAATTGGCAGCAATTTTCGTACATATTATATATATTTACATTGATTATTTCATCTGGTGACATAATAGAAAGTTTAATGTAGTTTGGAAAATTAGTTCAGTTATGGAATATACGTCAGTAAAACATCTATCTGGCTATTGCTACATTCCTACATATGCTGATTGAAAGAAGTTACTAATTATACAGAATTTATATTACTAGATGGAAGTCCAAGGTTAAAAGCTGGGTATATTTGAGATCTACAGTAGGCTTGTGCATTAACCACATGCTGGCCACCGCACGCAGATATACAAAATGGCACGGGCAGACAAAAGGACGTATATATACGCCCCCTTTAAGAAGCGGCATTGTGGGCATGCACGCGCGCGCCCCGCGAGCTCCGTGACTCCGACCGCGGGTCCCGTGGACTCGATGTCCGCGGACATACCCGGCATCGTGTCACGGTGAGGAAGAAGGGGAAAATGCTTATGTAAACAAGCATTTCCCCAGTCTTTCTAGTGACAGGACAGTGACCACAGCTTCCTGTAATCGGAAGCGGTGATCACTGTCGTGTCACACACAGCCTATCCCCCCTACAGTTAGAAGCACTCCATAGGGCACACTTAATCCCTTCAGCGCCACCTAGTGGTTAACCCCTTCACTGCCAGTGTCCTTTTCACAGTAATCAGTGCATTTTTATAGCACTGATCGCTGTAAAAATTACAATGGTCCCAAAAATGTGTCAAAAGTGTCCGATGTGTCCGCCATAAAGTCGCAGTCACGATAAAAATCGCAGATCGCCGCCATTACTAGTAATACATTTTTTAAAATAAAAATGCCATAATTCTATCCCCTATTTTGTAGACGCTATAACGTTTGCACAAACCAATCAATATACGCTTATTGCGATTTTTTTTACCAAAAATATGTAGAAGAATACTTATCGGCCTAAACTGAGGAAAAATAGGATTTTTTACTCACCGTAAAATCCTTTTCTCTGAGTCCATGGACCGACACAGCCTCTCTATTGACAAAGTGGGTATTATCCGTTAATTAGAAGTGACTAGGCAGAAAACTTGTAAAAAGTGTTGCATCACACCCTCTACAGTACCGCCTAGGGGGCGGACCCTCTGGGTATATCACCTCAGTCTGCATCTCGCAGATCAGTTTGTCAAAAAGCAGTACAAACTTAAAAGGAGGGGTGGGTGCTGTGTCGGTCCATGGACTCAGAGAAAAGGATTTTACGGTGAGTAAAAAATCCTATTTACTCTTTCGTCCATGGACCGACACAGCCTCTCTATTGATAAAGTGGGACGTCCCAAAGCAGTGTCAGAGAAAAAACGAGGGGTGGTAACAGCATAAAAATAAACTTCACCCCAAACACAAAACAGCACTCCTCCAACGGAGGAGTTGCAACTCTAAACAGCCGCTTGCAAAACCTTGTGGCCGAAAGAGGCATCCGAAGATGCACCTACATCAACTTTGTAGAATTTTGTGAAAGTGTGAGCGGACGACCAAGTTGCCGCTTTACATAATTGGGAAACAGACGCTTGACCATTTAAGGCGTAAGCCTGGATTACTGTCTGTCGGATCCACCTAGAGATGGTGGCCGACGAGACTGCTTGGCCCTTCTTGGGCCCAGCCACCAAAACAAACAGTGAGTCTGACTTCCGGAACAGGGAAGTAGCAGATAGGCATACTCTCAAAGCTCGGACTACGTCCAAGGAATGCAACGCCGACTCCTTAGGATTCGACGGGTGAGGACACAAGGATGGAAGTACAATGTCTTTGTTGAGATGAAAACCCGAAACGACCTTTGGAAGAAAGGAAGGCTGCGGCCGCAGCACCACCTTATCCTTGTGGAAAACCAAATAGGGAGCCTTGCAGGACAAGGCTGCCAGCTCAGAGACTCGTCTAACTGACGTAACAGCCACCAAAAAGACCACTTTCTGAGAAAGTGTCAACAGGGGAATATCTCTAATATTCTCAAACGGTGTCTTCTGAAGCACCGAGAGGACCAGGTTCAAGTCCCACGGAGGTAGCAGGGGACGGACCGGAGGGGCCACATGTCGAACCCCCTGCACAAAAGTACTCACGAGAGAGTGAGCCGCCAGGGGTCGCTGAAAAAAGACAGCCAGGGCAGATATCTGTCCCTTAATCGTACTTAGGGCAAGCCTTTAGTCCACCCCATGCTGTAAAAACAGCAGGATTCTGGAAACCAAATAGGTACGTGGATGCCATTTCATTTCCTCACACATGGAGATGTAGGCCCTCCAAGTGCGGTGATAAACCTTCCTAGAGGACGGTTTTTGAGCACTTCTCATCGTAGAGATTACTGAATCTGACAGGCCCCGGTCTCTCAGTACCTGGTTCTCAACAGCCATGCCGTTAAAGCCAATGACTGTAAAGCAGGATGGAGTATGGGACCTTGCGATAGCAGGTCCTTCCGTAGTGGTAGGCGCCAGGGGATGTCTGCTAACAGACGTACTAGATCGGCGTACCAAGGACGCTGAGGCCAATCTGGAGCGATTAGGATCATTGGAATTCCCTCTGCCTCCACTCTACGGAGCAGAAGAGGAAGAAGCCTTAAGGGAGGGAAGGCATAGATTAGCCGATACTGACCCCACGATGCCACCAACGCGTCCGTTGCGTCTGCCCATGGGTCTCTTGACCGGGCCACAAACCTCAATACCTTCCGATTGAGTCGGGAAGCCAGAAGATCTACGTCTGGTGTGCCCCATCTTTGGCAGAGGAGTTGGAACACCTCCGGGTGTAAGGACCATTCTCCATGGTCCAGCATCTGGCGGCTGCCAGTTTTCCACACCCGGAATGTACACGGCCGACAGTGCCGGTATGCTCCTCTCTGCCCACTTCAGG
This sequence comes from Rana muscosa, assembly GCA_029206835.1. Classification (NCBI taxonomy): domain Eukaryota; kingdom Metazoa; phylum Chordata; class Amphibia; order Anura; family Ranidae; genus Rana; species Rana muscosa. The sequence continues at coordinate 78,672,089 of CM055127.1, forward strand.
ATGCGAGCGACCTCCGATGCTGCAGCTGAGCTTCTTGTTCCTCCTTGATGATTGACATATGCCACTGCTGTGGCGTTGTCTGACTGGATCCTGACTGGACGCCCTTGCAGCCTCTGAGACCATTTGAAGAGGCACAGCCTGATCGCCCGGATTTCCAGGACATTGATCGGCAGGAGGGCTTCCTCTGGGGTCCAGCGACCTTGCGCCGACTGAACACCCCAGACTCCCCCCCAACCTGTAAGGCTGGCGTCCGTCGTGATCACTATCCAGTAAACCGGAAGAAATTACTTCCCGGCCATTAGAGCCGGTGCTGTCAGCCACCATACCATGGATCTCCTGACTAGGTGGCTAACTCGGATTTGATAATCCAGAGATGAAGGGCATCTGTTCCATCTGGACAGAACTTCCTTCTGTAACACTCGAGTGTGGTATTGAGCATATGGGACCGCCTCGAAGGAGGCTAACATGAGGCCCAACACTCGCATGCAAAAACGGATTGACGACTAATTCCTGGAAGTCAGCTGCTGTACTGCAGCCCGGAGGGTCTGCAACTTCTCCACAGGGAGGAATACCTTTGCCTCTGAGGAATCCAGAATCAACCCCAGGTACACTAGTATCGAAGAGTCTGACAGGTAATAGACACGCTTACCTCTAATTCTGAGCTTGAAGGGGCCTTCAGTAGAAGGTGGTCCAAGTAGCCCATGATAGCGATACCCCGCTGTCTTAGAAGTGCCAAAATCGGAGCGAGCACCTTGGTGAACGTCCTGGGTGCTGAGGCAAGGCCAAACGGGAGGGCCACAAACTGGTAGTGGTTCTTCCCGATAGCAAATCGCAGAAACCTCTGGTGTCTGGAGTATATGGGGACATGCAGGTATGCGTCCTTGATGTCCAAGGAGGCCAGACAGTCCCCCGGATGGAGAGCCGTGACTACAGATCGAACCGACTCCATCTGAAATCTTTGTACTTTCACAAAGCAATTGAGGGCTCTGAGATCCAAGATTGGACGAACCCCCTCCTTCTTCGGCACAATGAACAGATTTGAGTAAAAACCCTGACCCCGTTCCTGTTCTGGAACTGGAATAACTACCCCGCGTTCCAGTAGACCCTGGACCGCCCCATACAGGGCCTCCCGACGGGTCGGTAGTAGCTGGAGATTGGAGGTGATGAATCTGTCCGGTGGACAAGAGAGAAATTCTATCTTGTAGCCTGAGGAGATTACTTCGCAAACCCACCTGTCGGAGACTAGAGCTGTCCACTGAGTCGCGAATTTGCAAAGACGTCCCCTCACCCGAGAGCTGGGTGGGGGCGGACCTTCATGCGGACGCAGATTTGTTAGCAGGCTTGTTGGGTCTGCGGGACCAAGGACGCTTTATCGGCCTGGGGTCTTTTCCCTGTCGCCCTAGGGGGACAAAAAAAACGCTTGCATGCATTAAAGGAGGGCCCTTGCCCTTGGCGTGGCCCCTTACCCTTGCTAGTTTGGGGAAGCAAAGTGCTTTTACCTCCTGTGGCATCCTTGATGATGTCATCCAGAGAAGCCCCAAAAAGTATTTCGCCCTTAAAAGGCAGATCCAACAGGGCTTTCTTGGAAGTCTGGTCCGCAGACCAGCCCTTTAGCCAGATCAGGCGGCGTATTGCTACTGCATAAACCAAAGCTTTTGACAGCAGGGGAATAGTATCCATGTCTGACTCGCAGACAAACTTAAGGCCCTGGAACAACTGGTCGGCCAAAGTTATCTCATTAGGAGGAGCATCTCGCTCTTTTAACCCCTGGAGTAGCAATTTTGCCCATTCAGTAGGTGTCTGAGACACTAGGGCCCCCGCCAATGCCGGGCATACTGCCGAGCCTACCACTGAGTATAGGTAGTGAGCGAGTGCTTCAGCCTTCTTATCCACAGGGTCCTTGAAAACAGGAGCCCCTTCTACTGGAATAGTGGTGGCTCTATTAAGTCTGGACACCGGAGGGTCCACTATAGGGGGAGAGGTCCATTTCTTCAGAAAACTCTCCTCAAAGGGGTACCGTACCGCAAACCTCTTTGGGGCTGTAAAGACCCTCAGTGGGTTCTCCCATTCCTTGTATAAGAGCTTATCAAAATAAGACACACAAGGAAACACCCTAGCAGTGCGGGCAGGTTTACAAAACCCAAAGGGGACTGGAGTTTCTGCTGCTTCTGCAGTATTTTCCAACTTTAGCGTATCCCACACTGCAGTAATAAGGTCAGATACCAAAGCCGTCTCGCGTACTGACCTGGACTTGGAGTCACCCTCACTGTCCAATCGGTCACGGTCTGCAGTCTCTGATGCGTCCGAATCTGGGCCATGAGCCGTAGCTGGACCTGGTTCTGCATCAGAATTATCCCCGGAAGATTGCAGGGGACGGGGGCGTTTACTACCCCCTGTATTCCCGTGTGCTGCTTCCACCCTGGCAGCAAACGCCTCTAGGATTGCCGACATAGCGCTCATAGACACCTCAGGGGCACCAGCTGCTAAATCTGGTGTTTCAGGGGAGAAAACATCTGGCTCAGATGCCATGCTGACCACACGCTGACACCCACAGGGCTCCAGGCAAGATATCAATAGGCCACCCTCCTGCACTGCAGAGATGCTGGGTTACCCAGAGGACTCACCACCCTGGACCGGTACTGCTATGCTGCCGTGTGCTGCGCCTGTGATGCTGTCCCACTGCTGCTGTGTCAGTCTGCTTCTTTTATCAGCACTTCCTGTGTGAATTTTCGCGCCAGTGTAATGCACCCTAGAGGCCGGAGACTCTCGCAAAATGGCCGGGCAGTCACTAGAGGCCGAACCCGGCATGGACCACCCCAAAATGGCCACCGACAGCATGGAGGAGGAAGCACATGCAGGTAAGCAGAAATGACATTTCTTTTAAATGTTAGTTACAGCCAGCCCCGCTCCAGTGGAACCCCCTAGGTGACCCCCAGCACCCAGCAAACTTTAGCTATAAGCCCAGGGAGGAGGGAAAGGCAGGGAGAGAGGGAAGAAAGGGGCCACAACCACTTACTTGATCTCTCCAGGAATGTCCAGCTAAATCACCCAGCAGGGGAGTTTACTTACCTATCCTGCATCCATTATGCTGGAAGACATTCCAAACAGATCATCGTCCGTGCATGGAAGGTGACTATTGGCCAGGCATGCTGTGATTGGACCCAAAAGGGACGATTATATGTATGCCCTGGAGTGTGACGCTCACCGGACAGGCTGCTGCGACTCGACCATAAGGTCAGCCGAAGCTGAGCGGTCCGATGCAAACCTTGGAGCGTAAGCTCACCGCCCAGGCTGCTGCGACTCGGCCGTGAGGTCAGCTGAAGCAGGCCCTGGAGCGTAGGCTCACCGGCCACCCGTGGAGCAACGGGCATGTCGTGGAAAACTCAGCGCATAGCTAGGGTCGGCACACGCTCGATGGCCGAACTGGGGAGACTACAAGGATCGAGGATCCAGCCTGTCACCCAGTCGGCAGTTGATCGAAGATCGCAGGAAACAAAAAATGTAGCAAAAAAATATATATTTTTCCCCCGGACCAATGGGCCCGAAGGGAGCCATGTCCTACTCCTTGCTAGACAGAAAAAAAACTGATCTGCGAGATGCAGACTGAGGTGAGATACCCAGAGGGTTTTTTATATATTTTTTGGGGATATTTATTATAGCAAAAAGTAAAAAATATTGAATTTTTTTCAAAATTGTCACTCTATTTTTGTTTATAGCGCAAAAAATAAAAACTGCAGAGGTGATCAAATGCCACAAAAAGAAAGCTCTATTTGTGGGGAAAAGGGGATGTCAATTTTGTTTGGGAGCCACGTCGCACGACCGCGCAATTGTCAGTTAAAGCGACGCAGTGCCGAATCGCAAAAAGTGGCCTGGTCTTTGGCCAGCAAAATGGTCCGGGGCTTAAGTGGTTAAAGCAAAAGACAATGTACCAAAAAGGGAATTATAGTGTATTTTTAGCATAGTTTGCGTCATGATTTCAGTGTTCACCTTAAAGTAATGTGTTATATGCCTTTCAGATTTTAACAAGCTTACTCTTCTTTTTTTTTTTCATTTTGTTATATATAGAGATTTATAGATTAATAACTAGAGGGAAAGTTGAGAGCCTTCACTAAATTGTGGCTGTGTTAATTTTAAATACCCAATCACCAATATGTAGATGAAAACAATAAACAGGAATTTACTTCTAACAAAGTTGGGGAATGAAAATGAATGTTTTAAACAACTTTAGTACATCAGCTTCCCTGTAACAACCACATAAGGAGTCATTGTTCTATTAGATCTATCACAGGGCCTGATTCACAACAATAAAATAAAAAAGCGTGAATCAATGGTTGCAGATGTAGAGGAACAGTGTACATTCAGACACTGCAGGTCATTCCTGAACCTATCTACCTGACTGCATGCTAATGTTTAATATGTATAGTGCGGTCCTAGTTGCCAGGTGCATCAGACACCAAAATAAAGTTACCTTTGTGTCATCTGCTCATATAGAGTGCACCACAGAATTTATATGTACATTTTCTTATAAATAGCAATGGATAAAAAAAAAATGTTGCCAGCTCATTAAGAAATTAAGCATGCAAAATTAAATGGTGTGTCCAAAAAGAAAAAAACATACAATATGCTGTCATATAAGTCAGCATTTGTAAAGGTATTTATCATTGCAACTCTATTTCAAGGACCAGCGTTTGCTGATTGAACCATGCACATACAGAATATAACTACAAACCTTACAGGTTAAAACTAAAACCTTAGCACACATCCATAACATTATTTATACAGGGTTGCTCTGTTTCCTCACATATCAAAAAAAGTATACAATAGTGTGAATAAATAGTATTGCTTTTCTTTCATTATTATTAATTACACATTCAAACAATAAACTTTCAGATGTGTTTTTCCAAGGTATGCGATATGAACCCCTCTACTAATTATATATACCTATCCCTTTAAAGCATGTTTGGGAGTTTAACCACTTAACGACCGCCCCATGTACATATACGTCGGCAAAATGGCACGGACAGGCACAATCACGTACCTGTACGTGACTGCCTTCGTATGGGTGGGGGGTCCGATCGGACCCCCCTCCGGTACATGAGGTGGTCGGTATCGGTTCGGGAGCGATCCGTGATGAGGGGGCAGCCATTGGTTTCTGGCCACTCCCTCACGATCGCTCCTGGCGAATGGGATGCTTCCTCTGCCTGTGTAATGTAAACACAGGCAGAGGAAGTGATGTCATCTCTCAATGCGGCGCTCTATTCGTCTGGCGCCGCTGAGGAGAGAAGACATCAGGTTAGTGCACGAACAGTACACTGACACCAGCACACATAGGTACACAATCCACCCCCCAGTCACCCCCAGATCACCCCCCAGATCACCCCCCAGCCCCCAGTCACAGTGTCACTGATTGTAGTGATCATTTATTTACTGATCACTGCAATCAGTGACATTTGTTAGTTAGTGTTAGGTCCCTTTAGGTCCAGGGTAGCCCCCTAACCCCCCCTAATAAAGGTTTAACCCTTTGATCGCCCCCCAGGTAACCCTTTCACCCCCTATCACCACTGTCACTAAGCAATCGTTTTTTTGATCGCTGTTTTAGTGTCGGTGGTGCCGCTAGGTAGCCAGTTATTTTTTTAGGTTCGCCGCTAGGTTTTTATAGCATCAGGTAACCCCATATATTACTTAATAAAGGTTTAACTCCTTGATCGCCCCCCCATCGCGATCAATAAAAAAATAAAATAAAATAAAAAGCACCCCTGTCCCGCCCTGCTCTTGCGCAAAGGCGAACGCAAGCGCCGGTCTGGCGTCATATGTAAACAGCAATTTCACCATGCATGTGAGGTATCACCACAAAGGTCAGATCGAGGGCAGTCATTTTAGCAGTAGACCTCCTCTGTAAACCTAATGTGGTAACCTGTAAAGGCTTTTAAAGGTTTTTAAAAATGAATGTAGTTTGTTGCCACTGCGTGTTTGTGCAAAATTTTAAAGCATGTCGTGTTTGGTATCCATGTACTCGGCCTAAGATCATCTTTTTTATTTCATCAAACATTCAAACATTTGGGCAATATAGTGTTTTAGTGCATTCAAATTAAAAAAAGTGTATTTTTTCCCAAAAAAATGCGTTTGAAAAATCGCTGCGCAAATACTGTGTGGAAAAAAAATGCAACAGCCACCATTTTAATCTGTAGGGCCTTTGCTTTAAAAAAATATATCATGTTTGGGCGTTCAATGTAATTTTCTTGGGAATTTTTTTTTTCATGTAAACAAAAAGTGTCAGAAAGGGCTTTGTTTTCAAGTGGTTTAGAAGAGTGGATGATGTGTGACATAAGCTTCCTAATGTTGTGCATAAAATGCCAGGACAGTTCAAACCCCCCCCCCCCCAAATGACCCCATTTTGGAAAGCAGACACCCCAAGCTATTTGCTGAGAGGCATGTCGAGTCCATGGAATATTTTATATGTTGTCACAAGTTGCGGAAAAAAAAAAATATATATATTTTTTTTGCACAAAGTTGTCACTAAATGATATATTGCTCAAACATGCCATGGGCATATGTGGAATTACACCCCAAAATACATTCTGTTGCTTCTCCTGAGTATGGGGATATCACATGTGTGAGACTTTTTGGGAGCCTAGCCGCATACGGGACCCCAAAAACCAAGCACCGTCTTCAGGCTTTCTAAGGGTGTAAATTTTTGATTTCACTCCTCACTGCCTATCACAGTTTCGGAGGCCATGGAATGCCCAGATGGCACAAAACCACCCCAAATGACCCCATTTTGGAAAGTAGACACCCCAAGATATTTGCTGAGAGGTATGGTGAGTATTTTACAGATCTCGCTTTTTGTCACAAAGTTTTGAAAATTGAAAAAAAAAAAAAAAATCTTTCCTTTCTTCATTTTCAAAAACAAATGATAGCTGTAAAATACTCACCATGCCTTTCAGCAAATAGCTTGGGTGTCTACTTTCCAAAATTGGGTCATTTGGGGGGGTTTTGTGCTATTTTGGCATTTTATTTTATTTTTTGTCATTATTCAATCACTTGGGACAAAAAAAAAAATATTCAATGGGCTCAGCATGCCTCTCAGCAATTTCCTTGGGGTGTCTACTTTCCAAAATGGGTCATTTGTGGGGGGGGGGTTTGTACTGCCCTGCCATTTTAGCACCTCAAGAAATAAGATAGGTAGTCATAAATTAAAAGCTGTGTAAATTCCAGAAAATGTACCCTAGTTTGTAGACGCTATAACTTTTGCAAAAACCAATAAATATACGCTTATTGAATTTTTTGGGCTGAATACATTTTGGCCTAAATGTATGACTAAAATTGAGTTTATTCGATTTTTCTTATAACAAAAAGTAGAAAATATCATTTTTTTAAAAAAAATTTCAGTCTTTTTCCGTTTATATCACCAAAAAATTATCGCAGAGGCAATCAAATACCATTAAAAGAAAGCTCTATTTGTGGGAAGAAAAGGACGCAAATTTTGTTTGGGTACAACATTGCATGACCGGGCAATTACCAGTTAAAGCAGCGCAGTGCCAAATTGTAAAAACACCTCTGGTCTTTATGCTGCGTATTGGTTCGGGGCTTAAGTGGTTAAAGACATTAAAAATTTGCTTTAAATACAGTTATATAATGCAGTCATGTGAGGTTTAGTCTTTTGCTTACAAATATGCTTCGGGACAATGCCTTTCAGCTTTCTCCAGTTGTGCAGATTAAGTCTTTATGCCAAGTATGGCCTTAAATGTGCGCAAAGCAGAAATGGATCCCATTACATGTACATCAACCCCAGCATCATCTACTACGTGTCGGATACGAGTGCAGTCCCATTACCTGCATCTAATGAAATCCATTTGCTTACCTCTCTTTTTCTTTTATCCTAATTCGAACACAATTGAGGGAATCATTTGTCTGATCCACAGGATACCATTAGAAGGCAAAGCACAGCTAACAGATGTATAAGATTGCCTTAAACTTCAAAATTACTTTAACTATTGTATGCAACATTTTTATAAACAGTCTTAAAGCTAAGAGCATTATAACACATGATAAAAAAAAAGGGCTAGTGGTATATGAAGAGCCTTAGGAAAGGTTCTTTAAAAAAATAAATCTACAGAGCAGGAAAGTCATTATGGTTCAATTCAAGGTTTTGTTATTACGTACCTTTAAAAGATTTCTGCATTTATCATTGGAATTGTAGATAAAGAGCAACTGCAGACCAGAGGTTAATGTAATCAGTAAATTACCAATGCAAGAAACATTATAGGTTTACTCAGCTTCTTATTTTATATCAGATTAATATAATCCATTTCAGTCATATTCATTAGCCCTTTCTTACTGGGTCGGGATGCTGGTAGAGTAATACATTTTCCTAGAAAAAATTACTAGCTATGGTTTGTTTGGCGTAGTTTTTCTGGGGGTGGCTTTAAAAGGGATATTTCTTGGCATGGCAAGGATGATCCAGACATAGTTGACAGAGATGGATGTCTGGTTTTTTAGAACTGTTTATTTTATGGTAAGCCTACCACACATTATTGCATTAATGATGAGTTATAGAATTGCATGCCTTTGATCTCTTAGTAATATGTAATAGCACATATTTGGCACACCATGTCACAGTCTTATGTTAATCCTTGCTGACCACTTTAAGTCAAGATGCTATAATACAATGGGTGTTTCTTGTTTGCAGCATCATAAAATGGCCAAGGAAGCTCCACAATTTAGTTACAACAGAATTCATGCTTCAATTGAACAGAGACACCGTCAGCAATAAAAGCCCAAGAGATGCTCTAATCCATTGACACTCTATCCAACACAAATTAAAAAGGTTTTGCTGGATTTGAGCTTTAGGTAGAGTTTACAAACAGTTATGTGATTGTAATATAATAATAGACCATTGCTTTAAAGTGCTTGCAGGGCAAAGCAAAAGGGCCACTAAATTCCTTTTTTCCCCAGCACAATATAAACACCTTTCTTTGCTCCAAAGCCTCTTATTTTGTACTGCCAGGACTGGGAAAAAAGTCGGTATGACTGGGTATTGGTGAACATATAAATAGCTCTACCTTTCCCATGTGACAACACTACATTCCTGTTGGACAAGCCAGAAAAAGAGTCAATAGTCCTCCATAAACTCAGAATTCCTGGTTCTGAAAGCAGCATGGGCATTAGCAGTAAGAAAGGTAAAACATGCTACTAGACCCAGAGGGAGGTAACTGAGTTATTTCCTTTGCCTTGTATCAGTAAAGTAAAGGTTAATTTTAAAGTGTTTGTGGTGTGGAGGAACTTTCCAGAGATCAATAAACCTGTTTGAGCATCTATAGGCATATTCCCACTATTATGATTGTACAATGGAAAAGGTAACTGTTAGCGCAAACACAAAGTGCATAAGTAAATGGGGATATAGCAATGAGTCAGTTTAAAATAATAAGAGTAACAGGCAGTTCAAGGGTTAAAAAGCAGATAATATGGTTGGTGGACGGCGGCTGCTGTCCTCAGAGTGCTGACTCTGTAGTAAGCAAGAAAGGGTAGAGAAAAAAGAAGCGTCACCTAAGTATTCTTTAAAGATTATTTTAATGACACAAATATCAATCACACTTACAGATGTAGAAGATGTAGAAGATGCAGAGTCTGCCTCGAGGCCAATAGAAGGAGCAGTGGCTCAGAGCGCATAGCCCAATCAGCCCCTTGCTTCTCCTGTGTGACCCCCTTCCCGTGATGTCACGTGCGTTCCACTCTGGACCAGGCCTCATCCTGGCCACAGGACAAGCCTGAGGAAAACAGACTCTGCATCTTCTACATCTGTGCAGCCCATGGACCCGGGACAAGGACTACAGGATCTTTACAGATGAGCCTTCCTTTGCTTCCTTTCCTGTAAGTGTGATTGATATTTGTGTCATTAAAATAATCTTTTAATACTGCACTTAGGTGGCGCTTCTTTTTTCTCTTCCCTTTCTTGCCCACTATTATGATTGGTTGAGGCTTGTATCCTTTCTTGTTCCAGGCATATGACAGAATTGGGGGTGAAAATACTATCAAACTTAAAGAAAATTGTAAGTTATATATACACTCATCAGCTATAATTTTATGATCACCCAACATAACCCACTAGATCTCTGAAGATATGCTGTGGTCAGAGCTGGTACAAGGAAAGGGGGGGAGGGATGGGGCGAATGCTCTGGGCGGTACTGTTTAGTGGAGGGAGGGGGGGCGCAGGTGAAGTGCTGGCAGTGTGCTTCTTCAATCTGGGTGAACACTAATAGCTGCACGCACCAGCTGACGGGCCAGTTGAGTGGAGGGGGAGGAGCTCTCCCCTTTGTGAGCAGATGTGCAGACAGTGTCCCCATGTCAGGAGAAGCGGTACTGGAGTCACTGAGTCCAGACTGAGACCACTGAGCAAGGAGAGGGAATCCACTGAGAGGTGAGTGCTAGTGTCACCATCCCACCCCTCTGCCCCTGATCCCATCCCTCTGCTCCTGATCCCAACCCCATATCACCATTACTCTACTCCTGATCCCTTCCTTTCACTGCCATCCCACTGTCCCTGAAATCCCACCCACCCACCACCATCCCTCTGCCTGATCCCATCCTTCCACCACCATCACTCTGCCCCTGATCCCATCCCTCCACCACCATCCCTCTGCCCCTGATCCCATCCCTTCATCACCACCCCTCTGCCCCTGATTCCAATCCCCAACCACCATCCCTTTGCCCCTGATACCATCCCTTCCCCCCATCACCATCCCTCTACCCCTGTTCCCATCCCTCCCCCCGTCACCATCCCACTGCCCCTGATCCCATCCTTTCTTCCCACTACTGCCAATCATCCCAATGGGGCACTCTGGAGACATTAAGCGGGCACCCTGGAGGTACTGTTTTAGTACCTCCAGAGTGCCCCCTTATATCTTCCAGAGTGCTCCCTTACATACTTCCAAAATGCGTAAGTCACTGCCTGTTTCAGGGTTTCAGGTGCATGCTCCCACTCACCTACTCCCCTGTGAACTCTCTACAATCGGGAAGGGGGGGGGCACATTTTGCCATATTCGCCCTGGGCACCAAATGACCTTGTCCCGACACTGGCTGTGGTACTGGCACCAGGCTATGAGTAGCAGATCTTTTAAGTCCTGTAACTTGTGAGGTGGGGCTTCCATAGATCAGACTTGTTTTTCTGACCCATACCACAGATGCTTAATTGGCTTGAGACCTGGAGACAAGTCAACAGAAATTGGAGGACAAGTCAACACCTTAAACTCGTTGTTGTGTTGCTCAAACCAGTGTTTCTCAACTCTAGTTCTCAACAGGTCATGTTTTCAGGCTTTCCAATATTGTGCACAGGTGATTCGATCATTTTCACTGCCTTAGTAATTACCACAGCTGTTTCATCTGAGGGAAATCCTGAAAACATGACCTGTTGGGGCGCCTTGAGGACTGGAGTTGAGAAACACTGCATTAAACAATTCTTGAATTCATCAAACCAGGCCTCCTTCTTTTTTTGCTTTATTTGTGGTCTAGTTCTGTTGCTCACAAATACCCATTGTAGGCACTTTTGGCTGTGGACACAGGTCAACATGGGTGCCTTTACCATTCTGTGGCTACGTAGCCCCATTCGCAACAAACTGCAATACACTGTGAGGGAGAATTACAAAAACTGGTGTACACCGAATATGGTGCAGCTGTGCATAGTAACCAATCAGCTTCTAGGTTTTATTGTCAAAACTTAATTGAACAAGCTGAAGTGAGAAGCTGATTGGTTACTATGCACAGCTGCAACAGATTCTGTGTGCACCAGTTTTAGTAAATCTACCCCTATGTATTCTGACACCAGCATCAGCTTTTTCAAAATTTTGAGCTTTAGTAGCTCTTCCATTGGGTCAGACTACATGGCCCAGCCTTCACTGCCCACGTGCATCAATGAGTTTTGGCTGTTCATGACCCTGTCACTATTTTGCCTGTTTTTCTTCCTTGGACCACTTTTGTTAGGTCCTGACTTCTGCAGACCCGGAACATCCCAAAAGAGCTGCCGTTTTTTAGTTGCTCTGACCCAGCTGTCTAACCATTACAATTTGGCCCTTGTCAAAATTTCTCAGATCTTTATGCTTGCCCACTTTTTTCTGCTTTCAAAACATCAGGTTCAGGAACAACATGTTCACTTCCACTTTCAGATGCCATTGTAATGAGATAATTTATGGTCTAATCAATGTCACTTTACCTATCAGTGGTCAATTTTTTTGGAAGTGCTAATTTAAAAAAAAGGCATGTGACGTTTAGTGACTAAACAGGATATGCATAATAGACATGTGCACTGCTGAAAAATGTCTTTGTTTTAGTTTCATTCGTTTTTTTTTTTCTATTTTTTTGGGTCATTCGTTATGATTGCAATTAAATTAATAAAATTAAAATATTAGAAAAAAAAATATTTTTTGGAAGATGGTTATTTACATTTTATTTTATTCTATTGGATACAAAAAATTCCGCACTGCCTGTAAATGTGAGCAGCTACAAAACCAATAGACAAAAGGTGCAAACAAATAACATAAAAAATTGTAGCGCTAAAAAAACAGTGGATATAATAATAACACCCAAGTGAATGAGTGAAAAAAATATTATTTAGTCCATAAAAAAAGGAGGACTGGTGTGAATGTCTGCACTGCCGGTTAGAATCCCCTTGTCTTACTTCAATCAAGTCCGTAGTGTGATCTGTTGAGAGGAACATCTTGGCCAGCACCAGCAGAGGACTCAGTCCCTCCAGCGACATATGCTAAGCTCAAGTCGACCTCTTAAACGTATGTTTTTTGGGGTCCACGATTTCTGGTAAGCCTCTCTCTTATCGGTGGTGGTCATCTTTATTCACTTCATCAAGATTTTGTGATTATCACCATTGGCATTGGATTATTTTGAAGAATTCCATCAGAGACTACACATTTATACATTTGGTGGTCATCTCCATTCACTTCATCTAGATTGTGGGATTATTACTATTTGCATTGGATTACTTTTGAACATTTTATCACATATTTATATATATACTTTTCACATGGATTATTGTTGTTTTTTTATGGACTAAAAAATCTTTTTTTCACTCATTCACTTGGGTGTTATTATTATATCCACTGTTCATCTTTTTTTAGCGCTACAATTTTTTATGTTATTTTATTCTATTCTTTTGTTTTTCTTTTCTATACAATTCTGTTATTTTCTATTCTAATCTATTATTTTATGTTCTATTCAAATTCAAATTGATTCTATTTGAATTTTGGGAAATGGTTATATTATTTATATTCTATTCTATTGTTTTTTTAATTCTATTCTTTTAAATTCCATTATAGTATATTCTATTCTTTTTTTTTTCTATTCAATTCTTTTTATTCTATTATTTTCTTATGTATTGAAATTCAAATGTATTCTATTTGAAATTCAAATTTTAGAAGATGGTTATATTCTTCTATTTTATTCTATTATTATTTTTATTCTATTTTATTCTATTATTTTCTATTCTATTCTATTTTATTTTTTTTTAATTCTATTCCTTTATTTTCTATTCTATTTTATTCTCTTTGGAAATTGGAAAACAAATTAAAAACTATTTGAATTCAAAAACTACTAGAATTCAAAAACTATTTGAAATTGATTTGAAAACTATTCAAATCTAACGGAATTCAAATTTCGTCCGAATTTTTTTTTTGTTATTTTCGGATTCCTTTTAAATATGGTACAATTGTAATTCGAAAATTCAGATACATCTGAATTTCCGAAAATGGAAAATGTGTCAGAATTTCAATTCGGAACCAAACAATCTGCACATGTCTATTCTAAAGTCAAACAACTAAACCATGTTCTTAACGTCCTGTAAATATTTTAGCAGATATGTCATTTGCAAGTTTCCACCATCTTGGCAAGTGATGAAGAAGATGAGTCCCAAAGGCCCACTACTCAAGAAAGAAAAAAAAGACCATTTAACTCTGAACCAAGTCAACTACAAAGCAGTACAGAAGTGGGTGATGAGGATGCGGACAAACTTACATGCCCTGTGGGGAGGAACCCTCAACTGACAGCAGTGATGCTTGCACTAATACCGCTCTCTCAAGATCCCAGAAAAGCAGACATCATGAACGTTCTAGTGACAGCAGTGTCAAGCAAATAGCCAGTACCCCTAACAAGAGAAAAAGTTCAGATGGTCAAGAACGAAATCTGCAGTTCAAGTATGCAGCATTGATCGAGAATCTGACTCCTGTGTTTGACAAGTTATTGGGTCCCCGCATGCTTAACCACTTAAGGACCGGAAGAATTTTCCCCCTTAATGACCAGGCCATTTTTGCGATACGGCACTGTGCCGCTTTTTTTTTTTTTTAACAAAGTAAACTTTATTCAAATTCAATAGGTACATGTCAGTTCACAACTTATTGCGTTATAAACAAAAAAAAGTATAAGAATTAGTAGTGTACATTACATACATACATCTGCATAATAATCCGTTCGCAGTCATAACCTGTATAGTGAAATATCGAGCCATAGGGGTACAAGGTATCAGATCTAACCAGGAGAGTACTCTCACCCAGACCCATGAGTCTTGGATATAAAAAGGGAGAAGATATGGAGGGGGAGGGAGGGGGGGGAGAAAGGAAGAGAAGGGGGGAGTATGGGGGAAGAGAGATGGAAGAGGGGGGGAAAGGAAGAGAAAGGGGGGAGTACGGGGGAAGAGAGATGGAAGAGGGGGGGAGACAGAAAGAGGGGGGGAGAAGAAAGGGAGGGGGAGGGAGAGACAGGAATAGGGGGGGAGGGGAAGAAGAAGAGAAAGTAGTAGGGGGGGGGGAGGAGAGAAGGGGAAGGGGGGGAGATGAGGAGTAAGAAGGGGAGAGAAGGATAAGGGAGCAGGAAATCACCACAAGGAATAGACAGGGGATAGGGACGTGCAGGGGACTCTCCCAGGTCGTGGTCCATCCAGCCCCGGGCGAGACTAAACTAAGGATCTTCGTCCGGAATGGGCGGGGCCACATCCGACTGCAAAGATCCCCAGGAGTGTATCCAGGAAGACCAGATTTTGTCGAACTTGTTTGGGCAGTTTCTATTAATGTACGTAATTTTGTACAAGGGTAATACAGCATTCAGGGTTTTCCTCCAAGCAGTGGCGGTGGGCGGTGGCCTATTCTTCCATCGCAGCAAAATTTCCCTACGGGCATAGAAGGTAGAGTATGCTATAAACAATTTAGTATATTTTCTCACCGTGGGGTCCGTTACCACACCCAGCAGCATAGTTTCTGGAGCAAGGGGGAGCGAAGTCCCCGCCACCTGATTAATATCCTCCAAGACCTGAGCCCAATACCCCCGCAGACAGGGGCAGGACCATGTCATGTGTATAAAGGAGGCCTCCTGATCCCCACACCTAGGGCAGGAAGGGGACCTTTCTGGGTAAATGACAGCTAGCCTGCGTGGTGTATAGTACACCCGGTGTAAGGTTTTTAATTGTATAAAGCGATCTCTAGCGGAGATCATGGTGGACACATATGTGGATACGCAATCTTCCCAAGCCTCCTCCGTAAGGGACGGAATGTCCTGCCTCCATTTAGTAAAAGTTTTAGTTAACTTAGCGGGGGAGGGGACCGAAAGGCGGAAGTAAAATGCGGACAGTGGACCCACCAGGACCCTAGAGGACAGCAAACGTTCCACCGGGTCCGACTCGAGGGTGACCCTATTGGGGAATTGATGCTGAAAGGCATGTCTCACCTGCAGAAACCTAAAAAACATCCAATTAGGGAGGCTATGTGCAGCCTTGAGTTCTGGGTATGTGTATAATCTACGTCCTGACACTAAATGCTTCAGTACCACTACGCCCCTATCCGCCCAGACCCGCGGGTCAGGCACACTGCGCAGGTGAGGCAAGTTGGGATTGCCCCATAGAGGTGTGTGAGGGGAGAGAGTGTCAGGGGAACGATATACAGCCCGAGCCCTATTCCATACCACCACTGTGGTGCGCATCAGAGTTGTCAAATCCGGATGGGCCCTAATTCCACGGAACACCAGGTTGCTAAGCGCAGCATATGACCCTAGAAGCGCTGCCTCCAGGGTCACAGCCGGGTTATCCTTAGGTTGTGAGAACCACCAGCGGACCGTCACCAGGACAGCCGCCCAGTAGTATTGTTGGAAGTTAGGGAGGGCCAAACCTCCCCGACCTAACGGTAGCTGCAGCGTGGTCTCAGCCAGCCTGGGGACCCCACCTAGCCAAATAAAGGAGATGACTATGGATCTCAGTTTTTTTAAAAATGACACCGGAATCAAAATTGGGCAGTTCCTGAAGAAATATAGGAATTTGGGGAGATAAATCATTTTTATCAAATTGACCCTACCCACTGGGGTCAGGGGGAGCGACCTCCAATCCGAGCAGCGTTTCGAGAACGACTCCAGCAGGGGTGTCACGTTAAGGTCCATATACCTAGTTACCGGTCCACCCATACTGATCCCCAAGTACTTAAAGCTATCCACCCACACCAACGGGCCCAGCATGGGCGGTCTCGGCCCGTTTTGGTCCAAGGGGTATATAAGGGACTTGTCCCAGTTTATCTTGACACCAGAGTACGACCCGAACACATCTATCACCTGCAGGGCCGCTGGGAGTGAGGAGGAGACATCACTCAAATACAGGATAGTGTCATCTGCATACAAGGATATTTTCTCCTCCACCACCCCCACCTGGATTCCCCTGACCGTGGGCTCTGCCCTAATCCGTGAAGCCATAGGCTCCACCGCCAAGGCGAACAATCCCGGGGAAAGGGGGCACCCCTGCCGAGTGCCCCTGCCCAGCGGGAAGGCCGGCGAGAGCGAGTTATTAGTACGTACCCGGGCTCTAGGAGAGGCATACATCAGACGCAGCCACCTGATAAATTCCGGCCCAAACCCAAACTTTCGGAGGACAGCCCAGAGGTAGTCCCACTCGACTGAGTCAAAGGCTTTCTCGGCGTCGAGGGACACCACCACCCCCGGGCTGCCTCCCCCCGCCCTATCGATGTGGGTCAGCAGTCTACGTATGTTTATATCGGTCCCCCTGCCAGGCATAAACCCAGACTGGTCGGGGTGAATCAGTGCCGTTATCACAGAATTCAGGCGGCCAGCTAGAACTTTTGCGAGTATTTTTAAGTCCGTATTCAGGAGAGATATTGGCCGATAAGAGGAACACAGTTCAGGGTCCCTGCCTGGCTTAGGGAGGATCACCACCACCGCCTCAGACATAGACAAGGGCAATTCGTCCCTGTCTAAGGCCATCATAAGGACTTCGCGGTAAGTGGGTAGAAGGTCTACAGCGTACTGCTTATAGAATTCCGCTGGGAGCCCATCCGGGCCCGGCGTTTTCCCACTCTGCAAAGATTTGACAGCAGACTGAATTTCTTCAAGTGTCAACGGACTATCCAACCGTTCCCTAACGGAGTCTGTAAGACAGGGCAAGTCTACTTGGTCTAAGTAATCCCCCAGCTCCCTCTCAGTATATTGCGCCCTAGTACTATAGAGCTCCTGGTAGTAGGAGGCAAACCGGGTATTAATGTGAGCAGGGTCCGTTAAGACCTCCCCATCACTGGACCGTATGTGGGCTATGGACACTGGGGAGGAGTGCTCCCTTGACAACCAGGCTAGCAATCGGCCGCCCTTCTCCCCCTGTTCGAAAATTCTCTGACTCTGATGCAATAGGTGGATTTTAGTAGTGGATACCCGGATTAGGGACACATCCCGAAGGGCCTCCTGCAGTGAGGAGTACACCTGTGGGGTACGCTCCCGAATGTAAACAGCCTCCAGGGCTCCGGCTCTCTCCTCAGCCTCCTGCAATGCTCTACGTGCCCCCTTCCTGACCCTCCCAATGTGCTCCTGGAAGCTGCCCCTCATACTAGCCTTGAAGGCATCCCAGACAACTGGAGCAGGGATAGATCTATCCCGCGTGTTCCAGAAGGAGACTATATCAGCTCTACACGGCATCTCCACCCTCGAGTCAGACAGCCAGAACCTGGACAGTTGCCACAAGCCCTCTGAAGGTGGATAGGACAATTCTAGTTGCAAGGAAACCGGGGCATGGTCCGAGACCCCCTGGGGAGGATAGTAACATCTCTCACCCTGGACAGGATTGAACCCCCAGAGTAAACCAGGTCAATCCTGGAAAACGTTCTGTATGTAGCGGAGTGACACGTAAAAGCCCATCTCCAGACATCCGTGAAATTAAATGCGTCCGCCCAGGCCTTCAACTCGGCAGCGGGGCTGGATGTCTGGGAGAGCCTGTCCATCCCGGGGTCCGGGACCATATTAAAGTCCCCCAACATCAGGATATTGTCAGTGGCATATTGCAGGAGTTTGGACACCACCTGATAGAGGAAGGAAATGGAGGCAGGGGGAGGCACATACAATCCCACAATGACAACTTCCACATTCATTATGTTGGCATGAATAATCACATAGTGCCCCCCAGAGTCCACCTCAAGCGCCAGTAGGCGAAATGGTAAAGATTTGCGTATCAATATGCTAACACCTCTCGAATAATTAGAATAGGTGGAATGATATGAGTGACCTACCCACGTTCTTCTAAGACTCAGGAGCTTTCCCCCGGTCAGATGGGTCTCTTGGAGAATACATATGTGGGGCGAATGACGCTGCAGAAACTGGAACACCAGTGACCTTTTGACCTTAGAGTTCAGGCCCCGGGTGTTCCAGGACATGATTTTACAGACAGACATAAGGGCCCACCAGCCAATCTACCGGAGGATAAAACACATAGTCAGCGGGCTGGCCACCCACCCCACCACCCCCACCAGGTACATAGAAAGGAATCCCTGAGCAAAGCACTAAATATATGAAGCAACAAGTATACTGACTCATGAATGCATACGTAAAACAAAACAACCTAACCCCAAACATGAACCAAAACAAACCCCCCCAACCCCACCCCCCCACCCCCCACCCCAACCAGAGGGGGCCCTTTTCCCAAACCAGATGAGGGCAACATGCCCATGTGGGGATACGATGTGCCAGATGGCACTGGAGTCCCGTCCTCTGGAACACAGTACATGGATCGGGTCATGGAGTCCGGATAAGTGAAGCGGTGCAATCTCCCAGCAGAGGCTGGGGGTACAAACTTAGTTACTCTGACGGCAGGAACAGTAGCAGTCAAACATCGGGCATCTGCCCCTGCTCCAACAGAAGGATTGTATAGAGGGACCAGCGGGGGTCACCCCCCCACCCAACAAACTCCCCTCCAGATATTATCAGGGCTGAAACACTAACTGTAAGGAGGGCAATAGCAACAGGCCTTGCAAGCAGTCCCATAGTATCCTCAAACAACAGGGGCCTTCCAGGGACAGACTACCCGCCCTGCAGGGGATACGATGTCATCTAGTGTCTGCGTACCGTCTCTATCCAGGACGAGGCCTCCTCAGGAGAAGTGAAGAAACAAACTGCCTCCCCATCTTCCACCCGTAGCCTAGCAGGGAAAAGCATGCTATATTTGAGGCCCTTTGCACGCAGTTTGGCGCGCACCGTATCGAAGGATTTACGCTGCCGTTGGGTTTCCACGGAGTAGTCGGGGAAAATCATTAGCCTAGTGTTCTCAAACCTTAACTCCTGCAGGGCCCTGGCCTCCCTCAGCACCATGTCCCGGTCTTTAAAGTGCAGCAGTTTGAAAATGAACGTGGGGGGGAGAGCCCGCAGGCCCACGGGTAGCCGGCATGCAATGGGCCCTCTCCACAGTGAAGAAGGGGGAGAACTTGGCCTGGGGGAGCAGTTCCTTAAGGAGGTGTTCAATAAACATGGTCGGATCTTTACCTTCCGCTCCCTCCGGGAGGCCGATGACCCGCAGGTTATTGCGTCTGTTGCGGTTCTCCGCGTCCTCGGCACGCGACTCCAGGGCCTTCACCTTAACTTTCAGGGTATGTAGGTCCCCAGAGTGCTCCCGGACAGTGTCCTCTGTCACCGAGACCCGCTGCTCCACCTCCGCCACTCGGCCACGGAAGGAGTCCAGGTCCCGGCGGATGAAGTCCACATTCGTCTGAATGTGGTCTATCTTGTCCATAAGAGCCGCCTGACCTGTAGCGATGGACTGCATGGCAGCTGCGAGATCCGCCACCGTGGCGGGGGGAGACTCCACCGCATCCGTCTGGGACGCCATGTGGCCTGTAATGGCGGCCTGGCCCCTCGTCACGGCTCTATCCACGGATGCCACAGCAGACTTGGAGCGACGGTTTCTACCACTGGGCATGACCCGGAGCCCCCGCTATGCAACTGAGGTCAGTTCTCCGCTCTGCAGCAGCCGCAGCACCGGCAATTAGCAGGATCAATAGACGGACTCCAGGAGCTCTGTTACTGAGCGTCCTCTCCCGTCGCCATCCTGGACACGCCCCCACTGTGCCGCTTTAACTGACAAATGCGCGGTCCTGCGACGCTGTACCCAAACAAAACTGATGTTCTTTTTTCCCACAAATAGAACTTTCTTTTAGTGGTATTTGATCACCTCTGCGTTTTTTTATTTTTTGCGCTATAAACAAAAAAAGACCGACAATTTTGAAAAAATATATATTTTTGACTTTTTGCTATAATAAATATCCACAAAAAATATATAAAAAAATGAATTCCTTCCTCAGTTTAGGCCAATATGTATTCTTCTACATATTTTTGGTAAAAAAATTGCAATAAGCGTAGATTGATAGGTTTGCGCAAAAGTCATAGCATCTACATATAGTGGGTACGGAAAGTATTCAGACACCCTTAAACTTTTCACTTTTTGTTATATTGCAGCCATTTGCTAAAATCATTTAAGTTCATTTTTTTTCCTCATTAATGTACACACAGCACCCCATATTGACAGAAAAACACAGAATTGTTGAAATTTTTGCAGATTTATTAAAAAATAAAAACTGAAATATCACATGGTCCTAAGTATTCAGGCCCTTTGCTGTGACACTCATATAATTAACTCAGGTGCTGTCCATTTCTTCTGAACATCCTTGAGATGGTTCTACACCTTCATTTGAGTCCAGCTGTGTTTGATTATACTGATTGGACTTGATTAAGAAAGCTACACACCTGTCTATATAAGACCTTACAGCATGTCAGAGCAAATGAGAATTACGAGGTCAAAGGAACTGCCTGAAGAGCTCAGAGACAGAATTGTGGCAAGGCACAAATCTGGCCAAGGTTACAAAAAAAATTCTGCTGCACTTAAGGTTCCTAAGAGCACAGTGGCCTCCATAATCCTTAAATGGAAAACGTTTGGAACAACCAGAACCCTTCCTAGAGCTGGCCGTCTGGCCAAACTGAGCTATCGGGGGAGAAGAGCCTTGGTGAGAGAGGTAAAGAAGAACCCAAAGATCACAGTGGCTGAGCTCCAGAGATGCAGTCGGGAGATGGGAGAAAGTTGTAGAAAGTCAACCATCACTGCAGCCCTCCACCAGTTGGGGCTTTATGGCAGAGTGGCCCGACGGAAGCCTCTCCTCAGTGCAAGAAACATGAAATCCTGCATGGAGTTTGCTAAAAAAACACCTGAAGGACTCCAAGATGGTGATAAATAAGATTCTCTGGTCTGATGAGACCCAGATAAAACTTTTTGGCCTTAATTCTAAGCGGTATGTGTGGAGAAAACCAGGCACTGCTCATCACCCTTCCAATACAGTCCCAACAGCATGAAGCATGGTGGTGGCAGCATCATTCTGTGGGGGGGTTTCAGCTGCAGGGACAGGACGACTGGTTGCAATCGAGGGAAAGATGAATGCGGCCAAGTACAGGGATATCCTGGACGAAAACCTTCTCCAGAGTGCTCCGGACCTCAGACTGAGCCGAAGGTTTACCTTCCAACAAGACAATGACCCTAAGCACACAGCTAAAATAACGAAGGAGTGGCTTCACAACAACTCTGTGACCGTTCTTGAATGGCCCAGCCAGTGCCCTGACTTAAACCCAATTGAGCATCTCTGGAGAGACCTAAAAATGTCTGTCCACCAACGTTTACCATCCAACCTGACGGAACTGGAGAGGATCCGCAAGGAGGAATGGCAGAGGATCCCCAAATCCAGGTGTGATAAACTTGTTGCATCTTTCCCAAAAGGACTCATGGCTGTATTAGATCAAAAGGGTGCTTCTACTAAATACTGTGCAAAGGGTCTGAATACTTGGGACCATGTGATATTTCAGTTTTTCTTTTTTAATAAATCTGCAAAAATGTCAACAATTCTGTGTTTTTCTGTCAATATGGGGTGCTGTGTGTACATTAATGAGGAAAAGAATAACTTAAATGATTTTAGCAAATGGCTGCAATATAACAAAGAGTGAAAAATGTAAGGGGGTCTGAATACTTTCCGTAACCACTGTATACGCGCAACGGCTCCGGCGCTGCGCCGCAGCCGCGCTCCCACTGTATCTATTACATGAACCGAGGTACAGCTACGGCGATTCGTGCAATAGAGCCAACCTGCCGCTGAATAATGACGTTGGCTGGTCGGCAAGTGTTAAGAGTGATCAAGCTTGGAAGAAAAAGCAATGGAAAATAATTTCCTTTTTGTTGTGAACAAGCAAGCTATCACTTGTGAAACGCGTCTACCATTGCCTGTATCTGTCTGACCCTGTTGACAATAAAGATGACATCAAGATAAGTTGGAGTTCCAGTGTGCGACCAATTTCTTGTTTTAATGGAAAATAATTACCATAGTAAAGATAAAGATAATGTGAAAAAGAGATATCAAGACATCAAGGGCAACATCAAGAGGAAAATTACGTTGATCACAAAGAAAAGGTTAGTCTGATTGTGTGTATTGACATTAGAAACCATGGCTACAAATGTCTGGAATAAAAGACAGTTTTTTTGCATGATCAGTCATATTTTCAATATTAATGCCAAAATGTCACAATTTCTGCCAGGGTATGCAAACTTTTGAGCATGGCTGTGTAGCGGCCTCACTCCCTTCTCTTGTGAATTGGTTATCCGATAGCTCTTATCTAGGGGTATCTTGTATGTGAGAGTGAGATGCGCTACAGCCCATGTCCTCCCCATTGCAGCGGGTGAGGTGAAGGCCAGTACCTGTTGTTCTCCTCGGGCCTGTGTGTTTCTTTAAGAGCCAGGTCTGCTGTGCTGACACTTCCCTTCGCTCCCATTAACCAGAGTACCACACACCGATAAGGGTCCAACTCTTGTTTATTATAACAAACAAATAAACAGTCCTTTGCCAGCCGACTGGTTGGGACCCATAAAACAGTTCAATACGGTGGGGTGAGCAGGTCGAGGCACAGTCCTAACAATCAAACTAAACCACTGTGGTTTCACCAGCGGTTGCTACAGCCATCGGCTTGAGAGAGAACTTGAATCTTTGGAGTCTCTACCAGCGACTCTAGAGAACATGAACTGGAGTACCTTCGCTGCGTTGCGGCCCCTGTCAGTGGGAAGATGTCCCTCCAAGGGAGTTACCAGAGGCCCCTCCATCACCGGGTTGATGCTGCTCCGTGCTCTTCAGAAGGGTAACCTCTCCGGCCTCCTCGCCTCAGACACGGGCCCCATCCACCTCAGGGTCCCTCGGACTCATCCGCCCTTGCGGAGCCCAGTCAAAGTCACTGGGCCCCAGGCCTCCGGTGTAGTACCTCACCCCAGGCTTAAGGTGCCTGAGATGGACGCCAACACTGCTCCGATGAGGCCATGGGCACCTGGGCCGGAACTCCGGACCGCCAGCACCCAGGCCCAGGGTGCCTGGGCGCGGGATCGCCAGAAGACCTTGTGGCGAGGGCGTCTACCCCCTTTTATCTCCTCCCTCAACAGCCACAGCAGGTTCTCCGCCCCGCTGTACCACCGCCAGAGCAGGACAAAAAGGGAGCAGCACTGCGGCAGTGGTTCTACCTCGACTTGGGACAACATCGCCACCCACAGGTCAAGGAGAATAGCACACTACCAAAGTCCTCCACGACTTAAATGGTCTAACCCCTCTCATGATTGGTACATCCTGGATCATATTACCACCCAGGTGCTCCCCCTAGATTTAGACCCCCGCTACACTCTCCCCCTAGTGGTTTGACGCTGGTCCGCAGCGTCTGGTGCAAACCCATGTCTCCCAGAGAGTGGTAACATAAGCTTGACCCCAGAGGCCATCCCTCAGACTTAAATCCTAATTTGTGCCAAGACCTGCTCGAGGGAAGGGGAACATAAAGTAATAAACTTTCCAATAAACAATCTGAACATGTACACATATACAATCCCTCCCATAACTGCCTAAGAACCACCCCATACTCAGTAGCCTTGACAGATGGATCGCCTGCAGAAGGGAAACACAAAAAAAAAACACAACATCCTAACACATTTGTGTGACTTGGAATGAATGGGTCTATCAGCCGAGAGGCCCATTCGCTCCAATGAGTAGGCTGGTGCAAGTGTAAAAAAAAAAAAACAACCATTGCGCAACACTGCCCCCTGGTGACAGTGCTGCGGTAATGACACTTGGCTGAATCTTCCAGACAACCTTCCTTCTTCTGGCTGTGTCCCTACTCTGACTCTACCCCAAAAGTCCTTGTGTTTGATGCATGAAGAAAGAGGGAGAACAAACAAAAAAACAGCTCCTATTTCTCCAAAGAGTAGAAAAGCCCAAATAAAAAACTAGGGCACAGTCCTTGTGTTCAAGGGAGTTCTGTAGTAAACAAAAGGGCAACAGCACACAGGAGTCTTTTTTTTTTCTCCTACAAGTAAAACTTCAGATGCGGCAAGAACAGGGGCTTCAGATGCTTATCAAAAGTTTCAACATTATATTCAATGTCCTCTCTATCCTTCCGGCAGATAAGCACCCTGTCTGCATGGATGTGACGGCCCAGCATCCACTCTGCTTTGCAGTCCCTGAATTGTTTAGACACTGATGGTGAACAGGACAAGTACCGGCGGGCATGAGGCACTTTGAGTTTTTCCCAGACAAACTCGTCATACCATCGCTGCCGCAAGACCTCGACTTCAAAGAGTAAGTCCCGAGGCAAATAGGGGTACTCCCATCCATATCCACGGGCAACCCTCTGACAAAAGAGCCGCTGTAGTCGGGCCAAAGGTGGCATCGTGGCCCGCTCATCTTCTACAGGCGGAACAATAGCTTCTGGATGCCGAGGTACTTTAACTACCTCCTGAGGTTTGAGTCTTGGTGCCCGCAGTGATGCGCGCTGTGTTCCCGCTACCGGAACGGGTGATGCTGCGGGTGGTGGAAGGACAAGCAGAGGACAAGGCTTCCTCGTAAGCTCCGGGGCTTCCGCCTGGGGCGTACTGTCTCCTGTGGACATAGGCAGCGCAAGCAATGGCATTTTGTCCCAGCCCTTGCGGTGAAAGAGTTCATCATTTTCACCATCATCTCCACAGTCCGACAGCGATTCTAGGTCGGAGCTGTCGTACATCTCTGCGGGTAGGTAGTTCCCAGTAGACACGGAACCACCCTCCCTGGCGGGCTCCACTGACTGTGGACTCCCGACACCTCCAACCAACACCACAGTCCCAGCCCCTGGCTCACCTGGACCTTTGGAAGAACAGGGATGTCCAGGACTCTTCCAACCGGATCCATCCAGGCCCGGCAAGCGGCGGGGTGAAGCTCGACCACGACCACAGGATGCCTGTACCAGGCCGACTTTCCTCTTCGGAGGTGGGAGCAGGGAATCCGTGGCGACCGAAGCAGCATCCTCTGATTTTTCTTTCTCAGTCTCTGGTTGGGCAGTCACGTCGCCCTGGTCAGTGCTTACGGGGACCTCCGCAAAGGCCTGGATCTCCCCTTTCGAAGTAGCGGTACCTGTGAGGCAGTTGAGGCGAAGGGCCCGGGGCCTTACTGTGGATGGCTCCACCTCGAACAAGAACTCTTTGCATGCCTCGCAACGCCCGAATGGCTTCAGGTGGACCACCAGTCCCGAACATCCGGGACAGATCACGCCGAGGGCCTCCGTGTCTCTGCAGGTGTACAGAGCCAACTGCCCTCGGGGTCTAAGTCTTATCCCCGTGTCTGTAAGGGGAGCAGCAAAAGCAGTCATCTTCGTGGGGTAGGGAACTGGAATCCACGGGGAACTTGAGGTCATCCCGACTATCTGATGCTCCATCACGCACTGACCTCGCGCCGGAGTCTCAACGTGTATCTCCCCACATGGCCAGACTCCTCCCATAACTTGCACGTTTTCGCGGGATTCCACTAGACTCTGCCCACGAACTGCGCAGTTATGGGGTGCCTCATGGCGCAGTGCAGTAAAAGCCCCCACATGTAGTACGTCACACGGCTGGACTTCTCGCTCTTCTCGCTCTTCCGCATGGGCCTTTCTCGTCTTAGGGTCATGTCCACGACTTCGAGCAGGGATGCACTTTGGCCAGTAACATGGCCGACCCACTCGGAACTCCTCCGGGCAGCAAAGTTCAAACACAGACATTCTCAGTTCCATAGTCAAAACACACACGATCCCGGACTTACGAGCCCCCACGTGTAGCGGCCTCACTCCCTTCTCTTGTGAATCGGTTATCCGATAGCTCTTATCTAGGGGTATCTTGTATGTGAGCGTGAGATGCGCTATGGCCCATGTCCTCCCCATTGCAGCGGGTGAGGTCAAGGCCAGTACCTGTTGTTCTCCTCGGGCCTGTGTGTTTCTTTAAGAGCCAAGTCTGCTGTGCTGACACTTCCCTTCGCTCCCATTAACCAGAGTACCACACACCGATAAGGGTCCAACTCTTGTTTATTATAACACACGAATAAACAGTCCTTTGCCAGCCGACTGGTTGGGACCCATAAAACAGTTCAATACGGTGGGGTGAGCAGGTCGAGGCACAGTCCTAACAATCAAACTAAACCACTGTGGTTTCACCAGCGGTTGCTACAGCCATCGGCTTGAGAGAGAACTTGAATCTTTGGAGTCTCTACCAGCGACTCTAGAGAACATGAACTGGAGTACCTTCGCTGCGTTGCGGCCCCTGTCAGGGGGAAGATGTCCCTCCAAGGGAGTTACCAGAGGCCCCTCTGTCACCGGGTTGATGCTGCTCCGTGCTCTTCAGAAGGGTAACCTCTCCGGCCTCCTCACCTCAGACACGGGCCTCATCCACCTCACGGTCCCTCGGACTCATCCGCCCTTGCGGAGCCCAGTCGAAGTCACTGAGCCCCAGGCCTCCGGTGTAGTACCTCACCCCAGGCTTAAGGTGCCTGAGATGGACACCAACACTGCTCCGACCAGGCCATGGGCACCTGGGCCGGAACTTCGGACCGCCAGCACCCAGACCCAGGGTGCCTGGGCGCGGGATTGCCAGAAGACCTCGTGGCGAGGGCGTCTACCCCCTTTTATCTCCTCCCCCAGCAGCCACAGCAGGTTCCCCGCCCCGCTGTACCACCGCCAGAGCAGGACAAAAAGGGTGCAGCACTGCGGCAGTGGTTCTACCTCGACTTGGGACAACATCGCCACCCACAGGTCAAGGAGAATGGCACACTACCAAAGTCCTCCACGACTTAAATGGTCTAACCCCTCTCATGATTGGTACATCCTGGATCATACTACCACCCAGGTGCTCCCTCTTGATTTAGACCCCCGCTACAGCTGTATGCAGGAACAAGCGATGCATATCTTTATACATTTTTTTAGTATTGTTACTTATATTTTATGCTAGCTACTGAAAAGACATCAGTGCAGTGATTAATTGTATTTATTGTATGCAGGAATTCTTTACAAATACAACAGGGTATTGACAAAAGACACTTGACTCACTCAGACAGTGGCTTAAAGTGGATGTAAATCCTAATGTGTCTTTTTTACATGTGACTTTTGTATTGCACTGCAAGAAAGTGGACCTGAAGGTGACTTTTTTTGTATACAGCAGAGAGGAGTTAGAATATCTGTCTTTTTTTTCCTTGCTGTCTGTGCCAGAGATTCCCTCTCTCTATTTCTACTGTTTGTCCTTATCAAAGAGCGTGAAAGGATTAAAAACCTAAATTTTGTTTTGTCATCCAAACCAAACCAAATCCAAAATAGAGGGTAAATCTCCCCAATGGGACCCAGATGGCGAAAACAGACTGACAGAGGTTCCAACACTTCATTACTGTATCCAAAATGAAAACAAAAAAAAAAAACTGTTTTGCCCTTAGTAACACTTTCAAGTCCTTTGAAACATTCTTTTTAGCAAAGTAATTGCTATATCTTGGCAAATGTGTGCATTTTAAATACCGTATATACTCGAGTATAAGCCGAGTTTTTCAGCACATTTTCAGCCGCCGACTAGACTACATAATATCGCAGCGCTGGGAGATATAGAGAATTAAAGGGTATGTAAAGGTAAAAAAATAACAAACATGTTATACTTACCTCCACTGTGCAGCTAGTTTTGCACAGAGTGGCCCCGAACCTGGCCTTCTGGGGTACCTCGGCGGCTGTCTCGGCTCCCCCCCGCAAGAACTCTTCACCTTCATGCGAGCGAGCTAGCATGGGGAAGAGTTCTTGCGGGCGCGCTCCAGTGATACAGCCGCCAGCCATAGCCGCTCACTGTATCACTCTGCCCCGCCCCTCGGCACGCCGCGTCATTGGATGTGATTGACAGCAGTGCAAGCAAATGGCTGCGCTGCTTTCAATCAACCAATGAATGCTCTGAGAAACCTGGCCGAGAAGCAAGTGCGTTCACGGCACGGGACTTTTGAGGGGTCAGGTAAGTAAACTGGGGCTCGGGGGGGGGGAGCGCTAATCCATAGATGTTTTTTCACCTTAATGCATAGAATGCATTAAGGTGAAAAAACTTTTACCTTTACAACCCCTTTAATTCTTTCCTTTCTCCCCCAAACCCAGGGCCGACTAAATCAAACGGAGGAAGATAAGGAGGCATCCCCTGCGCTGTGCTGCTCTGATCATCAGTGCTAGACTGCCAGTGATCTGTCTGTGTTTCCCAGCAAGCTTGGTCACCGTCATGTTGTCTGTCACCACCAGTCTCCTGCTACAGCCAGCTCTGCCCACTGCCGCATGGTGCAGCTGCAGAGGTGAGCCCCAGTCCCCTGGTTAGTAAACATTTTCACTGTTACTGAAATTATTGGTGAGGTTGTATTTGATCGCAGCTGGCGAGGTTGCATCTGATCGCTGCTGGTGAGGTTGCATCTGATCGCTGCTGGTGAGGTTGCATCTGATCGCTGCTGGTGAGGTTGCATCTGATCACTGCTGGTGAGGTTGCATTTGATCGCTGCTGGCGAGGTTGTATTTGATCGCTGCTGGTGAGATTGTATCTGATCGCTGCTGGTGAGGTTGCATTTGATCGCTGCTGGTGAGGTTGCATTGTTACTAGGAGTCAGTGATGTTGAGGCATGCAGATGGACACAGTGAGGTTGCAAATGGGCATTGTTGACCCTCGTTTCCGCTTACAGTAGCTGCTGCATTTCTCACCCTAGGCTTATACTCGAGTCAATACGTTTTCCCGTTTTTTGTGGTAAAATTAGGTGCCTCGGCTTATATTCGGGTCGGCTTATACTCGAGTATATACGGTATGTAAAATAGCTTTGGGTGCTATTCACTAAAACTAGAGCACAGAGAACCAGGTACAGCTGGTCATGCTTACCAACAGATTGTACATTCAGCTTGTTATATGAAGCTTGGACAATAACACCTAGTAGCCGATTGGTTACTAGGCCCATCTGCTTAAGATTGTATGTGTTGCAGTTTTAGTACATCTCCACCATTGTTATTGTAGACAATGTTGAACCTAGTTCTTTGAGCCTAAACATCTCCTCCTCATTAAGATGATGTGTATCAATGTGGGACGGGACACCTACGTTCCTTTGGCATACACCTCTTCACTTGTAAATGCAGTAGATTTGCACAGTTCTGGTCTAACACTGGTTGTTTGGCCTAAAAGTAATATTGCTAGCCAACATATTGGTTTTATCTTTTTATTTCTTTGTTTTAATGGAAGTTTGTGCAAACAAACATACAAGAATGGTTTAATGTGGCGTAAATATTTGTCTAAGATATTTGCAAAGATCTTGGTGTAAAATTAATGTATTGCTGGTACATATGTTCAAGCAAGGGCTCGAAGCTGCTGAAACTAGCTGCTTGTGTTAAAGTGAGAGGGTTACAGACAGCCTGATATGGGGCCACTTTCTGTGTTCCTTTGTAACAACCACAGCCTTTTCACTAAAAACAAAGTAGATGTACAGAGTAAGAGTTGATGCATAACTTGAAAATTAGCTTTGCATGAAGCGCTGACATACTTGTTGGGCCACGCTCATTGTGATAGAATTCAGGGATTGGTGGAATAGGGTTCTCATTAGAGTTGAGCGGACACCTGGATGTTCGGGTTCGACGGGTTCGGCCGAACTTCGGAAAAAAGTTCGGGTTCGGGACCGAACTTTAACCCCGAACCCGAACCCCATTGAAGTCAATGGGGAACCGGACTTCTAAGGACTAAAAGGCTCTAAAAAAGTAATGGAAAGGGCTAGAGGGCTGCAAATGGCAGCAAAATGTTGTTAAGAGCTTGGCAAGTGCTCTGCAAACAAATGTGGATAGGGAAATAACTTAAAATAACATTAAAAAAATAAAAAAATAAAAAAATATGCTGGAGGCCCCCTTTTCAGCAGAAGAGGTACGGGAAGTCATTAAGAACCTCAGAAACTCAACGGCACGATGCCACACATATGGTGGGAATGCCCCAGAATACGCCCTTTCTGGAATAAATTATTCAATTTAATGGTTAAGCTAGTGGGAAAATAAAATACTTTGAAATAAAAATGTAGCGGGGTGCTAAATTTAAGGGAAGTGTTTGAGTGGTAAATAGGCTCAAACACCCTAATTCTGTAGGATTCATGGACCATTTTGTCCTCGGGGGACAGTATTGGTGTGCAGTTCCCTGCGGCCTACAGGTGGCGCTGCCATGGTAGGCTAGGGTTGAACTGCCGATACAGTGCTGTGCCTTTTGTGTCCCCTCTTGGCAGTAGTACAGCGGGGCGGGGAACCTGCTGTGCATGCCGGGAGAGCATATAAAAGGGGCAGACCTTTGGCCTGGGGGCTGATGTCCAGTGGGGTCCACGCCCAGGTGCCTTCGGCCTGGGTGCATGTGTTCCTGTTCCATCTTGGGTACCTTTAGCCCGGGGTGAGGTACTATCCTGGAGTTCCTGCTGCCCTGGGTATGGAGGCCTAGGTGCGGGAGTAAAGCCTGGAGTCCAGAGCTTTCGTCTGGAGTCCGCTAAGGGTCGAGGAGTCTTAGGGTGCCGCCTCGTGTAGGGGACCATGTTTCAGGGAAGGGAGGATCATACTGATGGACCGATGCGGGAGTCACGGTGAAGGAAGGGTCTGTTGACTCCCTGGAGAGATGTCTTCCCCTTGATATGGGCTAGGTTCGTAGAAGGAGAAGCTCAAGGTCATCTTGACTGTATCAGAGGCCTTATTCACCCGGCCCGTGGCAGGGGCCTTATACACCCTGGTCTGTGGCAGAGACCAAAGTTCTCCAGGTCCGTGGCAGGGGCCTTGTACACCCGGTCTGTTGCAGAGACCAACCTCAAGGTCTGTGGCAGAGACCGTGCACCTAAAACTGTTTGAGAAACCTAAGCAGTGAAGTGAATGTGCTACGTTTGTGCCTGGACCTCCTCCACACCTTAAGCTGTCCTGTTTCTTTGCTCTAACCTTTTCTATCCGAGTAGAGTTTATTTTGCCATGAGAGAATAAGAGTTGTAATTTCAGCTGGTGTGGACATTGACTTTACTAGGAATTAAAGGACTTGCCTCTACCTACAGTAGAGGTGAGAATCATCCTCTGGAGGAGTTTTGACTCCGGCTGTGGACACGGCCCGTCAAGTACACCGCTCAACCTCTTTATATAGGAGGGTATGGGCTGGTAGTGTGGTGTGCCTTTCTCCCTCCTGCGAGGAGCCAACAACATAAAGGCAGGTAAGGGGGAAAGGATCTGTGCGCTACAAAAAATAAAATAAAAATTATAATCTTGACCTAGGAGGACGAGGTCCATATGGAGTAGGAGGTTGAGGTGGCGATGGATGTGGCTGTGTAGGTGGAAGCGGCGGTGGAGGAGGACGAGGTAGCCAACACTGGTTCAAAAATACAACAATGGCTGGGTGAGGCCGGTGATGTGTCGAATTCTGTCCCCCGTCAGATAGTGTCCACCCTGTACTGCGCTTGCTCAGTATGTAGGACAAGGGGATTTCGAAAATCTCTCAAGACGAACGGCGCCTGCGTGGTGAGTTCAGGTGAAGGCCACACCATCCGTGGTTCAAGCCGAGCCAAGTGAGGCCGTGCCCGAAGCGTGGCGATCAAAGCGAGCCCGTGAGGGGCCCTGTTACTATGTGCTACCGTATGTCCACTTGGATGGTGGGGCTTGAACCTGCACTCACTGCGCAGGCGCCGTTCATCTTCGGAGATTTTGTGAATCTCCTTGTCCTCTGTACTGCGCAAGCGCTGCGCCTTCGCAGTATGGGCCGGACACAATCCGATGGCCGGACAGTTTTTGTCACAACACCGGTATACATGTCTATTCTGCACAAGGTACGGACAAGTCCTGTGGGATCCATGCCTGGTTCATTTTAATGAACGTGAGCTTGTCCACATTGGCTCTGGACAGGCGGTTGCGCTTGTCTGTGATAACGCCCCCTGCCGTGCTAAATACACGTTCAGATAATACACTGGCTGCAGGGCAGGCCAGCACCTCCAAGGCATAAAGGGCAAGCTCAGGCCATGTGCCCAATTTGGAGACCCAGAAGTTAAAGGGGGCAGACCCGTCATCCAGTACGTGTAGGCCTGTGGACACATACTGCTCAACCATGTTGGTGAAATGCTGCCTCCTGCTAAGATGTTCCATCTCAGCTGGTGGTGCTGGTTGTTGTGGCGTGCTGAGAAAGCTTTTCTACATTACAGCCATGCTAACCCTGCCTTCTGAGGTGCTGCCGGTGCCCCGGCTGTGTTGGCGACCTCTTCCTCCTCCTCTGCCTTCGCCTTGTGCTTCCACCGTATGCCCGCTGTCAGGTGGGAATGCCACCAGCAGCGCGTCTACCAGCGTGCGCTTGTACTCGCGCATCTTACGATCCCGCTCCAGTGAGGGAATTAAGGACAGTACGTTGTCCTTGTAAAGGGGATCCAGCAGGGTGGCCACACAGTAATCAGCAACAGTTAAAATGTGGGCAACTCGGCGGTCATTGCGGAAACACTGCAGCATGTAATCGCTCATGTGTGCCAGGCTGCCCAGAGGCAAAGAAAAGCTGTCCTCTGTGGGAGGTGTATCGTCTGTGTCCTCTGTATCCACCCAGCCAGGCACCAGTGATGGCCACGAGCTGGTCTGGGTGCCACCCTGCTGTGAAAATGGCTCCTCCTCCTCCTCCTCCTCCTCCATCTCCTCCTCCACCTCGTCATCCGCCAGAACTGTGCCCTTTCTGCCGGACAATTGTGTACCTGGCGTTTGTTGGTGCAGGAATCCACCCTCGTAGCCACTTGTGAAAGACTGCCCTGAAAGCCTTTGAAATGATCCCGCTTCCTCCTCCTCCTCATCCTCCTGTGCCACATCCTCTTCCATCATCGCCCGAAGCGTTTTTTCAAGGAGGCATAGAACTGGGATAGTAACGCTGAGAACGGCGTCATCGGCACTGGACATGTTGGTGGAGTACTCGAAACAGCGCAACAAGGCACACAGGTCTCGCATGGAGGCCCAGTTATTGGTGGTGAAGTGGTGCTGTTCCGCAGAGCGACTCACGCGTGATTGCTGCAGCTGAAACTCCACTATCGCCTGCTGCTGCTCGCACAGTCTGGCCAGCATGTGCAAGGTGGAGTTCCACCTTGTGGGCACGTCACATATGAGGCGGTGAGCGGGAAGGCCGAAGTTACGCTGCAGCGCTGACAGGCGAGCAGCAGCAGGGTGAGAACGCCGAAAGTGCGCACACACAGCCCGCACTTTCTGCAGCAGCTCTGGCATATTGGGGTAATTGTTAAGGAACCTCTGGACCACCAAGTTCAGCACATGCGCCAGGCAAGGGATGTGCGTCAAACCGGCTAGGCCCAGAGCTGCTATGAGATTTCGCCAATTATCGCACACCACCAGGCCGGGCTTGAGGCTCACTGACAGCAACCACTCATTGGTCTGTTGTTCCATGTCCCTCCACAACTCCTGCGCGGTGTGGGGTTTTTCCCCCAAACAGGAAAGTTTTAAAACTGCCTGCTGTCGTTTACCCCTGGCTGTGCTGAAGTTGGTGGTGAAGGTGTTACGCTGACCGGATGAGGAGGCGGTAGAGGATGAGGAAGCGGAGTAGGAGGAGTTAGCAACAGGAGGCAAACTGAAGCGCCCTGCAATCCTCGGTGGTGGAAGGACATGCGCCAAACTGCTATCTGCCTCAGGCCCAGCCGCCACTGCATTTACCCAGTGTGCTGTTAGGGAGATATAACGTCCCTGACCGTGCTTACTGGTCCACGCATCCGTAGTTAGGTGGACCTTGCCACAGATGGCGTTGCGCAGTGCACACCTGATTTTGTCCCCCACTTGGTTGTGCAGGGAAGGGATGGCTCGCCTGGAAAAGTAGTGGCGGCTGGGCACGACGTACTGTGGGACAGCCAATGCCATCCGGCTTTTAAAACTCTGCGTCTCCACCAGACGGAATGACAGCATTTCAAAGGCCAGGAGTTTTGAAATGCTGGAATTCAGGGCCAGGGATCGCGGGTGGCTAGGGGGGTACTTCCTCTTCCGCTCCAATGTTTGGGAGATAGAGAGCTGAACGCTTCCATGGGACATTGTGGAGATGGTTGGTGACCCAGGTGGTAGTGTTGCTGGCAGATCCTCTGTTTGCGGGGTGGCAGGTGCCACTGTCACTACAGAGGTGGATGAAGAGGCCGAGACTGCAGCAGAAGAGGAAGCAGGAGGAGCCAGAGACCTTTCTTGGTTTTTGAGGTGTCTACTCCACTGCAGCTCGTGCTTTGCACTTAGATGCCTGGTCATGCAGGTTGTGCTCAGGTTGAGAACGTTTATGCCTCACTTCAGGCTCTGATTGCACAGCGTGCAAACCACTCGTGTCTTGTCATCAGCACATTGTGTGAAGAACTGCCACGCTAGGGAACTCCTTGGACCTGGCTTTGGTGTGCTCGGTCCCTTGCTGCGTTGGGCAGTAGCAGACATACTGTCTAGGGGACGGACGCTCCGCTTTTGCACCCTGCTCCCTCTTCTGCTGTGCTGGTGGCTCTGTGCGACCACCGCCTCTTCCTCCAAACTACACTGGTCACCTGCATAACGTTCATTCCATGTGGGGTCGAGGACCTCATCGTCCTCCACATCATCTTCCACCCAGTCTTCACCCCTGCCCTCCTTGTCTGTCTGCACAATTGCGAAAGCAGCAGCAGTTGGCACCTGTGTTTCGTCATCATCCGAGACGTACTGCAATGGTCCTCCCATGTACTCATCATGAAACATAAGTGGTTGGGCATCGGTGCACTCAATCTCTTCCACTTCTGGGGCAGGGCTAGGTGGATGGCCCTGGGAAACCCTGCTAACAGAGTCATCGAAAAGCAGAAGAGACTGCTGCATGATTTGGGGCTCAGACTGCTTGGCTGATTTGCAAGGGGGTGAGGTGAAAGACTGATGGACATGGGTTTCAGGTGCCAACTCTGATCTTTCATCAGAAGAGTGGGTGGGAGACAATGTGAAGGAACCCGAGGCACTGTCAGCAACCCAATCTACTATCGCCTGTACTTGTCCTGGCCTAAACATTCGTACAGCCTCATTAGGCGCGACAAAATACCGCCGCAGGCTCGGTCGCCTACTCGCACCTGAGGAAGGTGTTTCACTTGTGCGTGTATCTGGCACAGATCCACCACGTCCTCTCCCTGCAACAGGAGCTCCACCAGCAGCACCACGACCGGGGCCACCACGTCCCTTTGACCTTCTCCTCATATTTTCCAAATTTAGGATCTTGCCCTAAATGGGTGTTTTTGAAAGAGCAGAATACACCCACAGTACGTAACCGCTGAATCGCACAGCTACAGAACTGCAGAAAATGCTATTCAATTTTTTTTTTTTTCTTTAGTATAGCACAGTAGGAGAAAACTATATAGGAATTGTTTATTTCACACACCTCCACATATGTATAACACACTGCAAACAATTTTTTGTGCCCCTAAACGGCGTTTTTTGGAAGAGCAGAACACACCCACAGTACGTAACCGCTGAATCGCACAGCTACAGAACTGCAGAAAATGCTATTAAAAAAAAAATGTTGTTTTTTTAGTATAGCACAGTAGGAGAAAACTATATAGAAATTGTTTATTTCACACACCTCCACATATGTATAACACACTGCAAACTATTTTTTGTGGCCCTAAACGGCGTTTTTTGGAAGAGCAGAACACACCCACAGTACGTAACCGCTGAATCGCACAGCTACAGAACTGCAGAAAATGCTATTCAAAAAAAAAGTTTTTTTTTTAGTATAGCACAGTAGGAGAAAACTATATAGAAATTGTTTATTTCACACACCTCCACATATGTATAACACACTGCAAACAATTTTTTGTGCCCTTAAACGGCATTTTTTGGAAGAGCAGAACACACCCACAGTACGCAACCGCTGAATCGCACAGCTACAGAACTGCAGAAAATGCTATACCAAAAAAATGTTGTTTTTTTAGTATAGCACAGTAGGAGAAAACTATATAGAAATTGTTTATTTCACACACCTCCACATATGTATAACACACTGCAAACTATTTTTGTGCCCCATAATGGCGTTTTTTGGAAGAGCAGAACACACCCACAGTACGTAACCGCTGAATCGCACAGCTACAGAACTGCAGAAAATGCTATTCAAAAAAAATGTTGTTTTTTTAGTATAGCACAGTAGGAGAAAGCTATATAGAAATTGTTTATTTCACACACCTCCACATATGTATAACACACTGAAAACTATTTTTTGTGGCCCTGAATGGCTCTTTTTGCAAGCGTACATTAAAGTGCAAATTTTTTTATTTTATTTTTTTGCCCTAAACGGGTCTTTTTTTGCACGAGCAAAATAAAATGCAATTTTTTTATTTTTTTTGCCCTTAATGGGTCTTTTGGAAAAGACCACAATAAAGTGCCTTTTTTTTTTGTTGCCCTAAATGGATCTTTTTCCAAGAGCAGAATACACATACAGTATGGAAACGGTGTATCTCTCAACGTAATATATGCAGTGCTGGTGCACTGAGCTTGCAGATAAAAGTTAGATTTTCTCTGACACTGGGCTCATGGCAGTGTAAAAATAGGATTTTTATAACAGCTTACCTGTAAAATCCTTTTCTTGGAGTACATCACGGGACACAGAGCGACATAGTCATTACTAATGGGTTATATAGATACCGTCAGGTGCTGGCACTGGCAACTTCCAAAACCGGAAGTACCCTCCCCTATATAAGCCCCTCCCATCCGGGAGCACCTCAGTTTTGTAGCAAAGCAATAAGTGTCCCTAAAGAGGGGCGGGAGCTCTGTGTCCCGTGATGTACTCCAAGAAAAGGATTTTACAGGTAAGCTGTTATAAAAATCCTATTTTCTTTCTCGTACATCACGGGACACAGAGCGACATAGTCATTACTAATGGGATGTCCTAAAGCAATGCCAAATGAGGGGGGGGATACACCATATATAAGCTGAGCGCTATCAGACATGAGGATCTTTTGCGGCCTGCAACACACTGCGCCCAAAGGCGACATCCTCCTGACTTCTAACGTCCACCTGGTAGGACCTAGTAAACGTGTGTACCGAAGACCATGTTGCGGCCTTACAGATTTGAGCCAGGGAGGCCTGGTGATGCACTGCCCATGAAGTTCCAACTGCTCTCGTGGAGTGCGCTCTAACTTTGAACGGAGGTGGTCTCCTTCTCAAGCCATAAGCTTGCATAATGACCTGTCGAATCCACTTGGCTAAAGTAGACTTTGACGCTGCCTGACCCTTTCTGGGGCCTTCCGGCAGAATAAACAAAGTATCCGTTCTGCGAATCTGAGCAGTGGCTTTTAGATAAGCTTTAACTGCTCTTACTACATCCAAAGAATGCAATAACTTTTCCTCTACCGAAGTAGGTTTGGGGAAAAAAGAAGGAAGAACCACATCTTGGTTCAAATGAAACCTCGATACCACCTTAGGAAGAAGGCTGGATGAGGACGTAACACTACTCTGTCCTTATGGATAACCAGATATGGCTCCTTACAGGACATAGCTGCTAATTCCGATACTCTTTTAGCCGAACAAATGGCTACTAGAAAAATCAATTTCCTGGTGAGAAGCACCAAGGAAATATGCTGTAATGGTTCAAATGGTTGTTTCTGTAGAACCGACAGAACCAAGTTTAGATCCCATGGACATATGGGAATATTAACCGGAGGACTAATACGCATCACTCCTTGTATAAAGGCTTTGACTAGTGAATGCGAAGCCAAGGGCCTTTGAAAAAATATTGACAAGGCCGAAATCTGACCCTTGATAGTACTCAAGGCAAGCTTCCTATCTACAGCCCACTGTAGGAAGTCCAGAATCCTACCTATTACGTACTTATGTGGATGCCATTTCTTGGCCTCACACCACGCGATGTACGCCTTCCAGATTCTATAGTAGATCTGCCTGGATACCGGCTTCCTGGCATTGATCATGGTAGATACCACAGCATTAGAGAGCCCTCTCTTTTTTAGAATGTGGGCTTCAATAGCCAGGCCGTCAAACCTAGGGCTGGTAAGGAAGGGTGGTATATCGGTCCTTGCGAAAACCGGACGACGTGGGAGAGTCCAAGGACTCCCCACTGAAATTTTACAATCTCCGCGTACCACGCTCTTCGGGGCCACGCTGGAGCCACCGGAATCACTGGTTTCTTTTCTACCCTGATTCTGCGGAGTAATCGAGGTAACCATTGGCGGTGTGAATGCATATATCAGCTTGAACTGATCCCAAGGGAACACTAGGGCATCCGAGCCGCAAGCTAGGGGATCCCTTGTCCGAGAGACAAACCTGTCCCCCTTTGCGTTGAATCTGGATGCTAGAAGATCTACATCCGATGTTCCCCACCGCTGACATATTGTCCAGAAAACCTCGGGGTGAAGGGACCCTTCCTCTGGGCCTAATTGCTGGCGACTTAGAAAGTCCGCCTTCCAATTCTCCACTCCTGGAATGAATACCGCAGATATGGCTGGGACATATTTTTCTGCCCATTTCAGGATGTAATTTACTTCCCTCTGGGCTGCACGACTCCTGGTGCCCCCCTGATGATTGATATATGCCACTGCTGTGGCATTGTCTGATTGAATTCTGACAGGGGACCCTTGGAGTTTGGATGTCCATGCTACTAGGGCATACCGGGCTGCTCGTATCTCTAAGAGATTGATGGGCAGGGCCTTTTCTGCATCCGACCATCTGCCCTGGAGAGACTATTGCTCCAGTACTGCTCCCCAGCCTATAAGGCTGGCATCTGTAGTGACCACCTTCCAAGAAATCGGACTGAAGGATTTCCTTTTTTCCAGATTCTGGGGAACCAACCACCAACGGAGGCTCTTGCGAACGGAAGGGGACAAGGACATTGTAAGTCTAGGGCCTGAACTTTTTTGTTCCAGGCTGACAGTATGGCCCCTTGCAAATTCCTTGAATGGAATTGACCGTAGGGTACTGCTTCGAATGATGCCACCATTTTTCCCAGCAGCCTCATATACAGGCGTATGGACGGCTGTCTTTTTTGTACCCACTAAGTGGATCAAATCTTTCAAAGACAACACCTTTCCTCGAGGCAAGAATATTTTTCTCTGGCCTGAATCCAACCTTAGCCCCAAGTATTCCAGACTTTTGACTGGTTTTTAGGGCTGACTTGTCTCGGTTGATAATCCAACCGTGAGATTCCAGATACTTGATCGTCTTGTGAACGACCACGTCTAGTTTTTTCACTGAGTGGTCTATCAGCAACAAGTCATCCAGATATGCCATTATCATTACACCTTGTGTTCTTAGATTGGCCAATAAAGGGCCAGAATTTTTGTAAACACTCGTGGTGCTGTGGCCAAACCGAAGGGTAAGGCTCTGAACTGAAAATGGCGCCCTTCTACTGCAAAGCGTAGAAATTTTTGGTGGACTGGAAAGATGGGAATGTGCAAATAAGCATCTTTGATGTCGATCGTGGCTAACCAATCCTCCCCTTGTAGGGCAGTGGCCACCGATCGGATCGACTCCATCGGAAAGTCCTGATATACAGGAATTTGTATAGCCCTTTTAGAATTAATATGGGCCTCCCGTCCGCGTTTGCTTCGGGACTGTAAAGAGGTTTGAGTAAAACCCGAACCCTCATTCTTCCAGGGGAACCTCCATAATTACTCCTTGGAGCAATAGTTGTTCTAGTGCCAACAGGAGGGACTCTCTCTTCCGGGGATCCCTTGGCACGTTTGACCTCAAAAATGGGAAGGAGGAGAGTCTTTTAACTCCAAACTGTATCCCAAACCTACTGCGGAGAGCACCTATCTGTCTTGATCGTGTCCCGCCAGGTCTCTTGCGAACAACTGGAGTCCTCCCCCCACCCGACTGAGTGGGGGCTTCAATGAATTTAACTTTGGGGGAGGTTTTGTACCTCCCCTGACCCAGGGTTTCTCATTACCCTGCTACTGTCCCTGTTTTTTACCCCCGGGATTTGACCGAGGAGGCCGTCGGAACTGTTACACAGCCGATGCCCCAGGGACTGGAGAAGCAGGCCTCTTAAAGAGGGACCTCTAACTCTGCTTTTAACCGGCAAGAGCGTATTTTTACCGCTGGAAATTTTCTGGATATATTTGTCCAGGTTTTCCCTGAATAAGCGTTCACCATGAAATGGGACGCTAACCAGCCATTCTTTACAGGGAGCTTCAGCAGACCAGTTTTTGAGCCATAGGAGCCTACGCATATGTACTATAGACAGCGTAAGGCGGGAGGCCTGATGGACTGAATCCTCTATGGCGTCAACCGCAAAGCCTAAGGCTCTAGGTAGATCAGCTAGGGCAAAGCCTGCTGATCTGTCAAGTCCCTCAAGACCTGTTTCAACTGATCCTTCACTGCTTAGCAGACCCCAATAGCTGCTACTGCTGGTTGTATCACCAAGCAGATTTTCATAAGGACTCCAATCTTTTATCTATTGGGTTCTTGAACATTTGGACATTATCCACTGGACATGTCAGTGATTTATACATACAAGAGATGGCTGCGTCCACTGTAGGGACCTTCCATTTTTTTTTTTTTGATGAACTTATCCTCCATGGGATAGACCACCGGAAATCTCTTGGGGGAATAAATATTTTCTCAGGACGTTCCCAATCCTGGTAAATGAGCCCTTTCAGTAAAGGGTGAAGTGGAAAAGAACAAACAGTCTGGGGGCTTCTAGCGACCCCAACGAGGATACAGTAGTGGTTGATGGTTCCGCAAGGTGCATTTTTAAATGCTGATCGGACCATGTTAGTCAGAGACTGAACCCATAATCTTTCAGCTTAAGATGCTGAGAAAAGGTTCCCCCACTGTTGATTCCTCTATAACAGAATCAACCTCATCCTGATCCCCTTCAGGCAGGTCGATCCCTGTATGGGACTGTTGCTCTGCTAACAGGCCCTCTGAAGGAGGAGACGGAGATCGGGCGTGCTTTCCCTGACAGGGAGGCAGCGATAAATGTTGACAATCTCTCTCTAATCCTCCCAGAGCTGAGGAAAAAACCTCCTCTGTTACATACACAGGAGCAGGTGAACTGAGGACAGCCACAGTACCAAGTACCCTGCGGGGTCTCTACGGTCACTTACCTCTGAACTTCAGGGGAGACTGGTGCAGCAGGAGTATGCCCAAGATCCTCCGAGCCCGATGAGACCCCCTTCGCTTCCTGGAAGATTCAGTTCCGGAGCTTCTGGACGGCATATTCCTAAGCCTAAAGCTGAGGTATTCCAGCCGTAATACACCACTTTTACTGAGAATAGTCTAGCACAATTGCTGCTATATCACAGTTGGTGTCTACTAATGTGCCTTTCTAGGGGATGCCTGTATCAACCGCTTGCTGTATGCCTTTAAATGTTGCCAGCTCTGTCTCTGTACTTCATAGCCAGCTCACTACAATATTGTGGTTTTTTTAAACTGCTGGGACGCCCGCACATGCGCAGAAGCGCTGCGGCGCGCACAGAGCGTCATCCCCCAGGCTCCGCCCCCTTTCTCGGCTCACCTCTATATATAGAGGCGCGTGCACGCGCACGCGCGCGGGCACGTGCGCCTTCGGCGCTAATTTCAAATATGGTAACAAGGGACAGGAGCCAGGGCCCCTCTTTGCCGCAGGCCGGGGGATGGACGAGCACTGCAACATGGCAGAGGAAGCAGTTTCCTATAAGAGAACTCACCATCTGCCTGGACTTTGCTCTGCTGAGAAGAAGCTAGTCCACATGACAAGAAAACATTCCACAGCGGTCTCTAGTGGACAAACACAGGTACCGCAGTCTAATATATTAAATATATATAAAAAAAATTTTTTTTTTTTTTTTTTCTTGACCACCATTAAAAATTATTACATTTTTTTAGTAGTTACAGGCATGCACAGAATTTTGCGGGAATACCATTAGGTAACAGACAGAAAGACAAATTAGGCTTGGGGGTCCCCCAATAGAACCAAGTTCCTGGGGGCCCCCACTTACCTGTTCCCCGCCGCAGGACTTTGTTTGGTCCACAAAAGCCCAAACTTCACCTATCACGGCAGGCATTGTAATCAAACCTTCAGGGACCGGGTTCCCAAGGATTCCACTCCCCTGGACCTGTATAGCACCCTGCACAGAAAACATCTTGGTCGTGGGTATGACCAGAGCTCTGGATCCCAGGGTTCAGCTCTCCTAAGAGAAGCATTACAGGCAGAACCTTGCTCTTCTCTGCAAGGCCCGGGTACCGACCGTTTAGCTATGAAGCTTTTTTGGTCGGATCCGGAATAGCTTACTGAGGCCCAAAAGAACCTGTACGCAAGCTCAGTGAAAAACACATGTTTCTTCTTGGCCAACACCTTAGACACTGGCAAAAAAACTGAGGTGCTCCCGGATGGGAGGGGCTTATATAGGGGAGGGTACTTCCGGTTTTGGAAGTTGCCAGTGCCAGCACCTGACAGTATCTATATAACCCATTAGTAATGACTATGTCGCTCTGTGTCCCGTGATGTACGAGAAAGAAAAGACTGTGCACTGCAACACAAACAGGTAAACCTATGCAGATCGCTGATTTTAATCTCTGAATCTGGACTCCTATATAATATATCTCTCTCCCTGAAAGCACCAACAGGAACCTGGCCCTACACTACACTATCTCTCTATCTTTTCCCTCAGATTGCAGAATCAGGACTACCTCATGTATTTTACAATCTCTCCCTATTAGCAACAGCAGCAGCCAAGATCCTCTCCCTTTCTACTCTGAAGCAGAGTGACGTGTGTGCTGTGTGCCTCTAGCTTATATAGAAGCTGGGTCACATGTTGCACTGACCAATCACAGCCATGCCATTAGTAGGCATGGCTATGATGGCTTCTAAGGGCACACCAGCTAATCAAAAGGTGATTGGCTGGCCCCTGAAGCATTTCTAACTGCGTAATTAGATTGCCGAACCCAAACCCGAACCCGGACTTTTGCGCAAAGTCCGGGTTCGGGTTCGGGAAAAAGCTAAAGTTCGGTACGGACCCGAACTTTACAGTTCGAGTTCGCTCAACACTAGTTCTCATCAGTGTCTTAAAACTCAATATCCAGGATCAATCCTGCTCGATGGGCTAATATAACTTAGGCCTCGTACACACGACCGATTTTCTCGTCCAAAACAGTCAAGAAAAGTGCCGCGAGAGTTTTTTTGTCTAGAAAAACGTTCGTGTGTATGGTTTTACGACGAGAAACTTGACGAGAATCTCGACGAGAAAATAGAGAACCTGCTCTCTATTTTCTCGTCAGGATTCCAGATTTCCTCGTCGTGTTTCTCGTCGGCCTGTTTTGTGACGAGAAAATGGTTTGTGTGTATGCTTTTACGACTCTTCCAAAAGCGCGCATGCTCACAAGCAACTATGAGACGGGAGCGCATCTTCTGGTAAAACAAGCCTTCATAATGGAGAGAGCACATTCGTCACGCTCATAAATATTTCATCGTTTAAATGTTCTGCATTGAATTCTTCGTTAGAATGTTACATTAATCAAAACGAGTGACCTTCTTTTGCTGCTGATATTCACACAGAGTTCTGCCTTATTTTTAACCTTTTTCATGCTGCTCTTTATAAGATTTATGTGTATTATATCGTGCAAGTTTTTAGGAATAATTTAAATGGTTAGATTTTTCAAAATGATGTTAATTATAATTTCTCAATGTTTTGATAGCGATCTCCCATTTAATTTTCGAATCTATATTTTTAAAATTTCACACCATGTTTTTGAGCTAATCAGATTTAGTTATTCTTTTGGGGGGGTGATATCTGTGCCTTTTATTGTCAGTCAAATGTATCTGCTTACTCCAAAGCTTGTTTTTTTTAATTTAAAAATACACATAGTCAAGTATGAACTTAAACAAAAAACACATTTATTCATGTTTATAAATTAAATAAAGAGAAGGCAGCGCTGGAGAAGCTGCTGCCATTTGTGCATCCCAGGGACCCCAGAGCACACAGCAACCCTGTGTGGACACTAAAATTGGGAGCTTGAGAAGGCCCACATTTCAGAACACAATCTGATGCTGGCCTCCCAGAGGTCAGGAACAGC
Source organism: Rana muscosa (assembly GCA_029206835.1). Taxonomy (NCBI): domain Eukaryota; kingdom Metazoa; phylum Chordata; class Amphibia; order Anura; family Ranidae; genus Rana; species Rana muscosa. Next base: position 78,716,717 of record CM055127.1, read on the forward strand.
AGCAGGTGAGATATATGTCCCAAGTGTGTGGTACTACAACAGGCTGCCTTCTGTCCGACCACAATGAAGCAAGGCCATCACTTCCTCTTCTTCCTGGCAACCTTCCCTGCAGCCTTTCCTGAAGCCTTTCCTGAAGCCTTTCCTGCAGCCTTTCCTGCAGCCTTCCTTCTTCGTTTGGCTGGAGGCTGGCCCACTGGAGGGGTACTCCTGTCAGGAGGAGGAGGTGGAGGTGTAGCAGAAGGGGGTGGGGCAGAAGAAGAAGGTGGAGGTGTAGCAGAAGGGGGTGGGGCAGAAGAAGAAGGTGGAGGTGTAGCAGAAGGGGGTGGGGCAGAAGGTGGAGGTGTAGCAGAAGAGGGTGGGGCAGAAGGTGGAGGTGTAGCAGAAGAGGGTGGGGCAGAAGGTGGAGGTGTAGCAGAAGGGGGTGGGGCAGAAGGTGGAGGTGTAGCAGAAGAGGGTGGGGCAGAAGGTGGAGGTGTAGCAGAAGGGGGTGGGGCAGAAGGTGGAGGTGTAGCAGAAGAGGGGGGGGCAGAAGAGGAAGGTGGAGGTGGAGGTTGAGGTTGGGTCAGTTGGGCCACCTCACATATGGCGGTATTGGGGGTAATTTGCTCCATCACCCCCTTGTTGAGCAAGGTGATGAGCAGGGGCTCGCATAGGAGGCGTTGCTCCATGCTCATCACCTTGAACTTAGCCTCCACTAGGTCGGCAATGGCCTCTTCAGGGGATGTGGGCTCCTTGAGGGTGGCATGGGCCTCTTTAATAAGGGCCATTGCTGCCTCACTGGTGGTCCTGTCCCTCCTGCCTCTTTTGTGAAGCCGGATGGGAGGCACCTGGGATCTGGTGCTTCTCCTTTGCCCTGCCACCTCCTGTCTGCCACTGGGCCCTGCCACCTCCTGTCTGCCACTGGGCCCTGCCACCTCCTGTCTGCCACTGGGCCCTGCCACCTCCTGGCTGCCACTGGGCCCTGCCACCTCCTGGCTGCCACTGGGCCCTTCCTCCTCCTGCCTGACAGTTTCCAGACCCTCCTCCTGGCTGATTTCATCCTGTGTATGAAAAAGGAACATAGTTTAATATGTTGGTTTAATCTTTGCATCAAACTTTGTAATCCTGATGGAAGCAATTAGAATGTAAATGCATAAATCCTTGCTTTAAATTTACCACTACATCAGCTTGACTATTTACCACACAATTAAGTGCAGAATAATGTCTACAGATCATGATTTCACTTGTGGAATACAAAATAATGTATGTTTCTCATCCTGACATATTTGGGAAACATTAATTTTATCCCACTACATTTTCAGTTAATACTATACCTGGCTCCAGATGGACAAATCAGGATCATCCAGGATGGCTGCCTCCTCTTGCTCCAGAGAAGGCTCAGGTTGGCTGCAGGGAAGTCTGGGGGGAAGAGTGGAGAGTGATGGCCTTGGCTCAATGTGGTCATCCAGGAAGGACATCCTGCTGTAGTACCACAAAATCGGGACATAAACATCATCTGCTGCTGCTCCTGACCTCTGAGAAGCCAGCACCTTAGAGCGTTCAGTCCTGTAGGTACCTCTCAAGCTCCCAATTTTAGTGTCCACTTGTTTTGCTGTGGCTGTGGGCACCTTGGTATGCACAAATGGGAGCAGCTTCTCCAGCGCTGCTTTTCTCACCCCTTTTTTTTATGGATGGGGTTTTTGGTCTCCCACAGAGCCGGCAGCTCCCTTATCCAGTCAATAAATTCCGCCAGGAACTCTTTGTCGCTAATAAAGACATTCATATTGTATCTGCAAGTAAAAAAATATATATTTAAATAATGTGAGGCAAACAGTCTAACCTCCTTCACATCCTAGTCACCATATATATCCTCCACCAATCTCAAGACAGTATAGGCCAACAATTTTTACAAGTCTCACAAAATCACATACCTTCGTTCGCACGTCCGTCACTTGAACTCCTCTCTCCGCACACCGAACGTACTATAGTCACATGTGTGTTTGCTATATACACACCACGCATGCGTCCAAATTCGAACACGTCGCTCCGCACACGTCGCCCGCCCATGACGTTCTAACTAACATCTTTTCCCCGCCCCTTCTCTTTCGGCGCGCAGACAGATATGGCGGAGTTACAGCAGGTGTCTGATAATTCCGCAACTAGCGAGGAGACAAGCCCGGAGACCGAGGACACGTCACGATCAAGGAGGAGATTCAAGGCATCGAATATGTCTTTGGCGGAGATGGCGGAGATGGTGGACATCTTGGTCAAGGCTGATTATGATGCCAAGCATGGGCCGTATAGCAAACCAAATAGAAGGAAGGCCAAAATCCTCACTAAAGTTGTGAAGAGTCTGAGGGCGAAGTTCGGGGTGAAACGCTCAAATGAGCAGCTCAGAAAGAGGTGGTCAGACCTCAAACTGAGGGAGCCAGACCAGTTGAGGATCATAAAGAGGATGCTCGCTAAAAGTAAGTAAAATGACGACCTTTCTGCTATTAATCTTTTTAGAAACTGACATTTTTTTTTTTTTTATCATATTGGACTCCCTTCCAAAATGTAATATTTTGAACTAGGTTGGGCACAGTAATCGTTCGTTACGTTACCGACACTTCGTTCGGCCACTATCCGCGGTTTTGGCTTATTTAAGAGCCACAAAAGTAATTAGACATCTGCCATTTTTGATCAAGTATTGTGGATAATTTTTAAGTCTAGATGATGTGTTTGTAAGGAGAATGAAATGCAAACTTTAATCAGTGTAAAGGAGAGGACACTCAGCAGCTGCTTCCACATCTGTACTTTGGAGCACTATAGTGTGGGCCACCAGACCCGCCTTTTTTGGGTGTCCCACACAGGTGCATCAGAGTTTATTTGTGGTGCCTCCATGTCCAAAAAATTACATCCAAATGTGAATACTAAACATATTTGGGGTCATAAATAATGCATTTTTCTTTAAATTCCGCACAAACACACACTTGTACCCCACTTCCAAACAATTTAGCCTGTTTTTAGTTTAACAATGAGATTTTTACAGTGTGATAAATAGACCTTTGGTTTTATTCTCATAGGGGAGAGAAGACTGGGAGGAGGACACTCCAGGGAGCACATGCACCCCACAACTTCCAAGCAACTCCAAACTCCCAAAGATCCACAACCGAAAGATGTGCAGGAAGTTGAGGTGGAGGAAGGAGAAGTGCAGGAAGGAGAGGTGGATGACGTTGTGGATCTGGTCACCACAACAGGTCAGTATCTGACACCACAGCTTAAGGTAAGCGAGGTAGGCCTGCAGAGTTTTATTAATTTTTTTTATGGTTTTTAGGGGATGGAAATGTTGTGAAGGATAGCACACGGTTCTCTGCTGACAGTGCCCTCCGCCTCATCCAGCAAGTGATGGAATGTAGCACGGAACTGGACCTAATTAAACAAAGAATCCATGTGATGGAACAAACATTTAAAGACATTCTCAATGTTTTGGGGAGAATTCAATAAGCCATCCAAACACATTTGTTTTTACATGTTTGTTTTTATATTTTTTCTAATTTTTTGAGTAACAAAGCAGCCAAAAATTTAATATGCACACAGTGTGTGAACATGTGCTATCTGCCATCAGGGGATATCCATGTACGTCTTTTGTGGGTGCAACCCCTTCCTTGTATCAAAAGTCGGTGAACTGAGGAAGGGGATGCACCCCCAAAACACGTCCATTGATCACCCCTGATGGCAGATAGCACATGTAGCTAGGGATCAGGATTGTAAACTTCCTATTTGCAAAAAAGTAAAAATGTGTGCATATTGAATTTTTGGCTGGGCAAGGGGTGGCAGGACCCCATATTAGGACAGGCACATAGAGACATAGTTTGTGTAACTGAATGTCTCAGATTGCTCAGAGGTATCCAATGTTGTCATTTTAGAAATGCAAGTGGTATTTTTGTATTTTCATAAGCCAAAATCTGCCGGGTTGTGGCCAGGCCAACCCCAAAGTAAAACAAAAAAAAATGTGCAGAGAGTAAAATATTTGACCACAAACAACGTGTAGCTTCTTTTTATAATACTCTCTAAGCTTATTTGGTTCTTTTGTAAGGTAACATAGTGAAATTGGTTGTTATTTACTAAAGTAAAATACACTTGCCACTACAAATGCACAAAGACAAACTAGGAGACAGGAAAGAACAAATAATTAAAGGTTTAAACAAGATTTTTATTGGGATACTTAGACATAGGCTGGCATAGGAATTGCCCCCCTACCCGTAAAATACTCCATGTATTTGTCCCGAACCACACGGGCATTTTGGGGGGGCAAGCCAAGACGGGCAGATTCCAGGCCCGGAAGGGGATTTGCAGGGGAAAGTCCAGCCTCTGGCAAAACTGAGGCCATATAGGAATTAGATTTTTGGCTCAGAAAGTTGTGTAGCACACAGCAGCATAACACTACATAGTTTATTTTGTAGTCCGCCAAGTGGATGGAAGTCATAAAAAGGCGGAACCAGCTGGCCATTATGCCGAAGGCATTTTCAACAACTCTTCGGGCCCTGGCCAGCCGGTAATTGAACACACTCTTCTCTGGGGTCAGGGTCCTCTGTGGAAATGGCCTCATAAGATGCCGTCCGAGTCCGAAGGCTTCATCAGCCAAGAAAACAAAGGGGAGTCCTTCAATATTCCCTGCATCCGGTGGCAATGCAAGGTCGTCACTCTGGAGACGGAGGGCAAACTCCGTCTGGATGAAGGATCCCCCATCGGACATCCGGCCATTCTTTCCTACATCAACATAGAGGAATTCATACCGTGCTGACACCACCGCCATCAGCACAATGCTATGAAACCCCTTGTAATTGTAGTAGTAGGACCCAGAACGGGGTGGCGGCACGATGCGGACGTGCTTCCCGTCTATGGCACCACCGCAGTTGGGGAAGTCCCACCGCGTGGCAAACTCCGATGCCACAGTCTGCCATTCCTGTGGCGTGGAAGGAAGCTGTGGAGTGAAAAAAGATGAAATAATATTAGAAAAACAAAGGCATACATTACAAGGAAATTCTATCCCAAAAAATTAGAGACCAACATCAATCTAATTATACGTTTATTAAGGTGTGAAAAAAAAGTATAATGGAAGGCTCATTTATCATATTCATCACCCCCTCTGATGGGCCATTACTAAATTATTTTGGGGGGGGGGAGATGTGTTTGGCCACAGGATAGCATTGCAGTGGCGGTGCGTCCAGAGTGGGCTCTGGAGCACTGTCCCCTCTCTCCTGTGCCCATCACTCAGAACAATACATAGGTTCATGCCTTGCATGAACCTATGTATTGTCTATGCCGCACACTATTCAGGTGGATGGCCTCTTGTAAAGCGACCGACATATGAATAATTGCGGCATTTAGGGGGTTAAAATTGCAGAGCAGAAACAGGTATTAAAATAGTCTTGCAAATTACAACCTGAGGGATGTAATTGGCTTCCTCAAAGAAAAATCAGGGACGCAAGGAGGGGGCATTCCTTGTGTAAACACTGACAGGCTGCTCTGCCAATCATGTTCACCAAGTCTGTTTAATGGTAACATGATTGGCTGATGCAACATGAAGGGAAGGAGAAGACATCAAGGACAGAAGAAGGATGGCGCTGACCACAAGAAGGTAAGTGCAGGGCTGGGGGGAAACTGGCTGCATTAGAGGGGACTAAATGGCTGCATTGGAGGGGACAACTGGGGGCGTTTATTAGGCAACAGAGCAAAAAAGGAGGAAGTTTATTTCCGAAATTGGGGTTGGAACCCCCCAACATTTGGAGCAACAGGCGCCCCTGCTGGAAAAGTTAGTGAGGGGAGATATTTAGGGAGGATAAAAAAGGGGCAATCTAAAGCTTCCAACATGCATGGGGACAAAGGGGACATTCTCAGCATATTACAATCATGGTAATTAGGGAAGGATGAAAGAAATACAATACATTAGCATACATGTAATACATAAAATGTGATGTTAAGGGAGAAAACTTACCCTAATATAGTCCTCCTGCAGGACTTGTATAATAGCAGAACAGGTGTCTGGGATTATGAGGCCCAGAGCCTGGGGGGAGATGCCTGTGGTGAACTTCAAGTCCTGAAGACTTCTCCCTGTCGCCAGGTAACGCAACGTGGCGATGAGCCTCTGCTCAGCACTGATGGCTTCCCGCATAACGGTGTCCTTCCTGGTAATATAGGGGGACACCAAAGCCAACAGTTCCTGAAAAACGGGGTCAGACATCCTCAGAAAATTCCTGTAGTCCTCAGGATTATTCTCGACGATCTCCCGCAGCAGAGGCATGTGGCAGAATTGGTCCCGCTGGAGCAACCAATTTTTGGTCCATGAACTCCTCCTCACACCATTCATGGACTGGTCTTGGTCCAAAACAAGCAGACCAACACCAAGCGCACGCACAGCACGAACTCGACGACGAGAACGTCCAGGCGACATGGCTAGGAAACGGTCGTCTAATCAGAACGTACAGAACAGAACGCACTTTAGAACAGCAAGGCCTATGAATAACGAACTGAAATTCAGAAACGAACAGGCAAGAACGCACTGTAAAACAGATACGACCTGCCTAGACGCCCTGAAAGTCAAGATACGAACCCACAAGCACAAACTGAACGGCAGAAAACGATCTGAAAAGTACGAAGACTGAAAAGCGCGAATCGTCTCTTCCCAAACTTTTACTTCACACGCGGTAACACGAGATCAGCAAAAGCAGCCCAAGGGGTGGCGCCAAGAAAAAAGATCTTCCCCTTTATAGTGCCGTCGTACGTGCTGGACGTGAGCGCAGAGAACCACAAGGAAATTGGAAAATGACAGTGTGTACGCATAGAAAGCTTGACGAGAAAATCGACAAGCTTAACAAGAATCTCGTCGAAAAAAACGACGTGTTTTTTACGACGAGAAAATCGGTCGTGTGTACGAGGCCTGAGTCTTTCATGCAGGATCGCTCCTGGGTATTAAGTTTCATCAAAAACTCCTTCGTAAGAAGGATGCAGCAGGCTAAAAACATGTCGCCAACTTTTTCAGGGCTATAGCACAGAAAACCACCAGATAGTGAGATACAGCAGAACCTGCTTTTAAGAACCTCAAAGGTCTGCTCAATGACACATCTTGTCTTAGTAATTGCTGCATTTAGCGAAATTTTGCAGATACTGAGCAGTGAGCACCTCAAGAATGGTGTTAGCAGCCAGAGCAGACAATGACAGCCAGAAGCACCTAGATTACAGTTTGAAAATTCAATTTTTAAAACATCAATAGTATATCATGATGAGTGGGTAATAACATTTCTTCCCTACATTTTGATTTTCATTGCTGAACATAATTGTAATGTGAAGGCCTTAGGCTATATGTAAAGTGGCTTAAAGAGGAAGTAAACCCTGATGGGTTTTACTTCCTCTTTTGCTCCCTGCAAAGCCTGCAAATGAAAAGCATAATGGGCTAGTATGCATCGCATACTAGCCCATTATGTGACACTTACCTGCAAAAGAATCCAGCGATGTCCCTTGTGTATGCATCGTCCATCTTTTGGCCCCTCTTCCTTCTGGGGCGTGGACTCCGGCTCTGTGATTCGCCGGAGCTGCGTGACGTCACTCCCGCGCATGCGCACCGGAGCCGCCATCAACGGCACAGGCTAGGGAAGAAACGGCACTTAGTTTAATTTCTTCCCTGTGCATACGCCGTTAACATTTTCGGCGGACTACAAGTGAAATATCTCCTAAACGGCACATGTTTAGGAGATATTTCCACTACCTATAGGTAAGCCTTATTCTAGGCTTACCTATAGGTAGAAGTCCAAAAAAAGGGTTTACAACCACTTTAAGGTTACACTAGGTTAAGGATTTGGTTTAGCCATTTCTTTAGCAGCTAAATCTGCTGCGTAGATTCTGTGTGCAAGGTGTGAGGAGTGAACACAGGAGTGTAAAATATAAACATATTCATCCATGTATGATGTATGTGGTATGCATTAAGAAATTCTTTAACAGGGGGGGGGGCAAAAAAAACACATGGGTACAGTCTATAACACCCATGACATTGGGAATCCCAGCTACTGCATAGAAATCATTCTTAATCTGATCCCACTCCTGATATGTGTTAGGCAGGTAAATATATTTGGGGGCAATTTTCCTGAAATCCTGCAGGGCCTTAGCAAGCAAACTGCAGAAAGATGACTGTGATACCCCCTCCACCTCTCCCTCTACCATCAGATAAGAGGTCCTGCCCAGAAAGAGCAGGACAGCCAGCAACTTGGTCATGGATGGTATGGTATAACTACGCAGTGTGGTGGACTGCAGAAAAGGTCTAATTTCCCCAAAGAGAAGCCAACTCAAGTCATTAGACAGACACAATTTAGAGAGCATGTCTGCTTCAGGGAAATTATCTAGCAAGGTGTGCTGCTTAAAGGAACGTGGACAAATGACAACCACCCTTCATCTTCTCCTCGCCCTCCTTAGATTGGCCTGAAACTCCCAAAAATTTCCATGCCCTGCCCATACAGGTGTGATTATCAAAGTCATCATTACTACATGCCTGGACCACTACCTAATTAATGCATGCATTTATTTAATAATTTCCATCTGTGAATTGAGTTTAACGCCTTTTCATATGGTATTTACCAAGTGCTATGAGCGTTCTGCGGTAAATACTGCAAAACGGTATAGTGAATTGACAGTTGCAAGATTGCATTTGATATTTATGAAAAGTGTCTGGACACCTAAATATAAGTTGCTTATGTGAATGGAGCCTAATGTCTTTATTGATGTATAGGCATATGTTAATGCACAGTACATCAAGTAAATGAAAGACATAAAAGAACCATAAGATTCTGCGACATCACAGTAGACAAATAATGACATTGGTACAATAATGTTTACAGAGGTTGACCTATAAGACCACTGCATTCACACAGGGTGGTGCACCTGACAGTAAAGCAGTAAACACTGTTGTGTAGTAGATCATAAGATACAAGGCAATATATGACACAACATATAGACAGAGCATGTCAGCTGACCTATGGCACATCTATATTAGGGGTGGGAATGTTGAGGCTCATCCACATGTGTCAGAAGATTTCAGCCATTTGTCCTAAGTTTTATTTTACTTGGATCAGCAGCCCCTGTGGACATGAATACATTTCTTTTAGGGTGGAGTAGAATGAATTTCTTGGATCCAAGCATTAAAGGTTTTCATGAAGAAACTGCTTAGTGAATTTATCTATCTCAGGATTAGAGTAGCGGCCTAATAGGCTTGAACTGGATTGCAGTGTAATGGGGGGAATCCATAGTATCATGGAGGTATCACACCACCTGGGTCCAAAAACCCTGAATAAAAAGGCAAGCCCATAGCAGATAAAAGAGAGTATGAGGGGCAAGTAGGCACATGGGGCATGATGGGATGCATTTAGGCCAAAATTTTGCTAAACGGATGGGGGTCAGGTAGGCTCTGTGTAATATATATGATTGTGTTAGGCAATCAAATACTTTTGGGGATACAGCTTTACAGTTGTCAAGGGCCTCTTTCCAATCATCATCATTTAAATCAGCAATATCTGCATCCCAGCTCATCTTAACCTAGTAAGTCGGCTTAGTAGAAGGAGGGAGGAGTAACATATTGTAAAATGTGGAAATTCGTTTTCGTTCATGACCCGGGATTACTTCTGAAAAGGGAATGGACACAAACGGAGGGTATGTATTAGAGAATTGGTTCCGTAAGGCATGTCATAGTTGTAAATAGCGGAAAAACATACTATTGGGAAGGGAGAATTCCTCCTATTGCTGGTCAGAAGATTTAAGGCTGCCAGCAGATAGCATGTGGTGTAAGTAGTAAACTCCCCTTGGGGCTAGAGAAAAGTCCAAGTAGATACTTATTTTGCCATAGGGATTGAGATCATGAAGCATAGGGAGGTTGAGTTTGGTCAAGGCCAAGTCCCAGTTCTTTTGAGAGACATCGCTAAAGGCCTTGCCGCTGGCTGAGGTTTTGTTGAAATATTCCATCCTCTGCTCCCCCCTACCCCCGCAGCCATCATTTTCTGGTGTCACTTGGGTAATATGAGCTCAGGTATCTGTCATATGCAGTCACCAAATATGTCAACTATGTTCGCCCTTTCTGCCTTCTTCCTACATTCAAAGAAACTGTACTATAGCTTTCATAAGTCAAACACAATCTATGAATGGAATTAATTCAATACAGTTACTATGAAACGAGGAGGAAGCGGAAAGGACAGGAATAGATGGCACTCTTGATGAATGCGTATGACAGATACTGGTTTATGTTAACCCCATGTCACCAGAAGGTTATGGTTGCAGGGGTTGGGGATGAGATTGAAGAACAGAAGATTTCAACTAAAACCTCAGCCAACAACACAAGGGAAATTTCACAATGACTGTAAGTAAAGTCCCTTGTGCTGTTTTTCTTTTTTTTAAACGTACTCTTTAACTACAAAGAGGCTTTGGTCCCTCTCAACAACCCCAACCCCAGCTCTGCTGTGAAAGTTACCCTTGAGTGTCCAGGAGAAGCCAGGCAAGTCAATAAATAAAAATGAAAAATATACTTATGCAATGCCCTATTATATCTTGTATTTTGGTACATTTGGTCCCTTATTGTGATTAGTGGTCTTTTAGCCAAACATTGCCCTATTCACTATTTTACACCATGTAATAAAAATATGTTAATTTTAAGAGTTGCTGAAGATAATTTTTAGGATTCAAGAATTTAGGTTTCTTCTTACAATCATGGAAAAGTAATCGCAAAACAAAGGTGAAGTATCTAAAGATGCAATTAGATTAAAATAAGGGTTATTTATATGTTGATGAGAATTCCCCTTTAAGGCAAAGGCCTATAACTCAATTCCAGAAGATAATGAAGTACTCTGCCCCCTACCTCTTCAGACGCAATATAATTAAACCTCATACACCTGGAGGTACAGATTGGAATTCACTGAGAATGCACACCAGCTCTGCAGCAAATAAACAGCTCCCATTACCATTAACCCTGTCATGCCAAAACAATCTAAAATACGTTGCTGAACAAAACACTGCAAACATGTTAAGGCAAGCTAGTTTATATGTTTAAATTTGTAGGGTTGACAATAGATTTTGACAAATAAAATAAATAAAAAATAATACAATGAAAAAATTATATTGTTTCTAGTTCCTACTAAAACTCCCTATTAGTCTTTTATTAGTCTTGTTCATTCAGACTGGATTTCTCTTTAATATAAGTAAACTGGATTGACTTCACCAGAGCAAACATAAAATTTTAAAAGAATAAATTAAGCATTTTACCAAAATAAGGATTTTTCAAAGTAATGCATTTTAATACAAGCCTTTTCAAAGTAAAGCAGCCTAAGTTAAGGGTTTTTAATGCAGGTGCACGCCTTGAAAAGCTTCAAGTTGTCCATTCAGAATCTTTTCCATGTTTCATTTCACAGCAGACATCTCCTCATTACTGTTTTATGACTAAAGGATTCTAACATCAGGCATTTAAGATAGCAGTCAGGCAGGCAGGACGTCAGGCAGTTGAGAAAGCCAATGACAAAACCACAAGTTGGCAATTTGTCATTTTCCTTGCTAAAACTACTATCATATAATTGTTTATGCCTGTGTCCAGAGAAGACAAATTTGTTGGTTTAAAAATCAAATGCAAAAAAAAGTTGTAACTAGACAATCTGGAAGAAATACACAAAAATACATTATTTTAATAGGGGCGAAACAATAGAACTGCTGTTTTGGAAATTTCTGCACTATACTAATATGGTTAGGTGTTTTTTTCATCTGTTTTCCAGTCAGCTGTTGGGTTATTGGTGAATTGGGTGTTGACTGGCTTGCTTTAAATAAAAAAAAACACATAAATTAAATAAAATGCTTTGTTTCCACATGACCATTAGTCTAAAGCCTTGTACGCATGATCGGACTTCCATCGGACAAATCCGTGGATTTTTGTCTGAAGGGCGTTGCCCGTGAACTTGGTATGCATTCACACAGCAGAACATTTTCAGCCAACAAAAACGAACGTTGTGACATACTAGAGGTACTACGTGGTTTTTCAGCTCTTTAGTGCCACCCTTTGGGCAAATTCTGCTAATGTTGTCTTATGGTTAGCATTGCTTCTGAAGTTCTGAGCATGCGTGTTTGTACTTTGGATTTTAGTCCAACGGATTTGTGTACACACGATTGGATGATCCGACGTAACACATTTGTTGTCGGACAATTTGAGAGCATGCACAGCCAACATTTGTTGTCGGAAATTCTGACAACAATTGTCCGATGGAGCATTGTCATGGATATGCAGTAATGTTTGTCTGCCATCTTACCTTCCTCTTCATGTGTTCACCTTAGAGGCCAGACTCTCTCACCTGGCTGCTTTTATAATCTCTCCTCCCAGTATGCTCGACCCCAGGTCCTATCAGGGAACACTATATTAACCTGTGCACTGCAAGTCTGCCTTGCTGATCAACGTGTTTGTTAAGCATTGTATGTTTGGGTTCCTGCCTGCCGTGTGATACGTCTGTCTCTGTGTTATGATATTGGCTTGTTCCCGACTATCCCTGTCTGCTCGTGACCTTGACCTTCGGCTTGTCCTCTTCGTTTATCCATGTCTGCTTGTTGCCCTGACCTTGGCTTTTCCCCTCACTATTCTTGTATCCTGTGCTGCTGCTTCCCCTCTATCCTCTTTACCCTACGGAGCGTGAGCCAGGGGACTCTGGGGTTGCGACCTGGACCCAGCTGCAGCGTAGGCCATCCTCACCACTAGAGGCTCTGGTGAAAACCTGCTGGATCTTAGACTCCGCGCCCTGGGGAATCTTGGGCTCTAGCTCCCTGTGGATCCCTGTTGTGCTCCACTGGTCCCGCTTTCCACAACCACCCAGTGTCCCATCCGCAGCAGTCAGCCATAGGGTTCACTACCTTGTGGTGCACTCCTGACCCCCAATGGTGTGCATCTGTCACCTGGTCACAGATGACCTGACAAGCATACAGACGGTCGGATTATCCGTCAAAACACGTCCGTCGGACAATTGTTGTCGGGAAAATCCGATTGTGTGTCTTAAGATAGATCCAGAGAAAGGCAGAAAACCCTAATACAATGGTCCAGATTGTTCTAAAGCAGTGGTTTTCAACTCCTGTCCTCAGGACCCATTAAAAGGCCAGGTTTGCAAGATAACTGAAATACATCACACGGGATATCATTTGCTGCTCAGTGATTGCAGTATTCTAGTCTGCATCTCTCCAAGGTAATAATTAAAATCTGGCTTGTTAGTGGGTCCAGAGGACAGGAGTTGAGATACACTGTTCTAAAAGAAAAAAAAAAAAGATTCATGATCTAATTGCTGATCGGATATCTCTGATCATTCTGTTCGCAGTTTACATATTGGTTCTTTTCTTGGACCCTGCTGCTTTCTGCCTCCCTTTGCTGAGTCTTCCAAAACCCCTGATTTCTTTGGGTTCAGCAGTAGGCATCCTTTCGATCTGGAGATGATCTAGATGAGAACACCTAGGTATCAGAAGGCATTGACTCATTACCTAACTAGCTAAACGTGTATGTAAACTCTAATCAGGGTCTAAAAAAGAAAAATTTAAAGACTATTTTATATCTGTTCTGTAAGTGCAAAAAAAATAAAAATGTTTATCCTGTGAAAAATCCAGTAACCTCCTATTATTCACTCTGCCTGTGCACAGAAAAAAAAAGAATCTAAGGTGCCATCACTTAAATGGAATGGTAGGCTGCAATACATTACAATTTTGTTCTTGGGATTAGAAACCATTTAGGGCTTCCTCTTGGCTCTTTATCAAACCCACTGTACTTAATCTGACTGTCATCCTCCAAGAGGAATCAAATATTGGCTCTATATGCCACCCTGATACGACACTCATCTAACGCTATGTCACTAAAATGTAGATGGGAACCCAAGGTGGGTTTCATTACTGACGAGGAATGGTTTACTATGCATACTAATATCCTACAAGTGTCCCTCTCTGCGACCCAGAAGCTTATGCAGTTTTTTTTTATTACCCACCGTTCCTACCACACCCCCCCCCCCCAGAAATGATATGCATGGCAAAGGAAAGAAACCCCAAGATGTGATATGGCACTCTCATACGCATGCTATAGAAACATCCTAAACTTGTCAGGAATTGAGTATTAGTCCTAGAAACTATTACTATAGTCTATGATGTTAGCGTTACATTAGACCCTAAAACGTGTCTCCTGGGGTGGTTAGATGAGGAACTTTACACTCCTCACATTTATGTTGCCATTAACCGTCTCTTGTTTATCGCTAGGAAGCTTATTGCACAGAGGTGGATATCCCCATCCTCTCCTTCATACACCTTATGGGTGAAAGCTGTCAATGATACTCTACCGCAAGAAAAACTGGTTTACAAACATTTAGGACAATTGACTAGGCACTTTGGGCCTGCCCCCCTTTCAACTGGTCAGAGGTAGGCTGTTGAGTGGTGGTGTCTCCTCTTGATTGTTATGAGGCTACCCCCTTTTTTTTCATTTGTGACTCTCCTCTCTGGGTATAAATAGCTGCGCAGACAAGAGATTGTTTATTAGGTTTTATAATTTCCTGCTGATACATGGATCTTGATGTGCATAGGTTCAATATGCTGATGCCATGTACAGTTTCAGTTGAGGCATACCTATTAATTGATTATCACGTGACCAGGTTTTACTTAACATCATCAAATGACCCACACTTTGGAATACCTTTCTCCTAATGTAGCTCCGACTAGACTTGAATATCTGTGATGTACACTTTATATAAGCTGGAGGTAATGTGTTTGATGTTTGCTTTCTTTTTTCTTTTTTGTTCATTATGTACCTTTTTTTTTTGTACACCTGTTCCAAGTTTTTGTACTTGAACCATGCCCATATTTGGTGCTTGTTTTTGTTTTTTGTACAAAATGTATGGAAAGTTTTCTAATAAAGATGATCTGATTAAATGAAAAAAAAAACATTGACAGGCAACTTGAAGTTTGATGCAACTTGATTTGATGTTTTCCAGTTGGTCTTTGTTGTAGACATTACTTATCTTGAACTTGCTTGAACAACTACAACTATTAGACTTTGCTTTTGCTCCATGCTAAATCATCAAAATCATAAACAGAAACTCAAAGCTTGAGTACAAAATGCTTGTTAGTAGAATTACATGTATTAGGCAATTACACAATATATTTTGTAATTAAGTCTGCTTCCAACCGCCAGGTGCCGAATTTATTTTTTGCAGTTCTGAATTTTAGTATTTCATTAAAAATGGCTGATTCAAATTAAACTTTCCAACCTTCGTACAATTCAGACTAGGTTTTCTGTATTTTCAGTCCTACTGACAAGCACCAGTATTGCCATATTGCCAGCATGGGCCTGTTTCTGAGTAGCTTTGTGGAAGATGCCAATCACATTTCCATCTGCTATGCTGTAGCAAAGGAAGTCAGACATAATTATTGTTGCTAAGTAAAACCAACCGCATAGTTCATTGAGAGCTGTAGGATGACTAGATGATTCCATCTAATATGCAACATTTATGCAAACAGCTTGCTAAAGGGCTGAGCTGGCTATAGAGCAACCCTAGAAAATTAAATTTCCATTAGCATCTGCATTATCAGTAAAGGCCAACCAGGTCAACTGAGTATCCAAACTTGACATATATATATATATATATATATATTCATGAGACTTTATCGCTTAAGGCAAATTTTGCTTTTCTATCTAATCTCATGTGGTGCACAAACAAGAGGGTATCCAGTTGCACAAATACTTCATAAAAACCATCTATGCCAAGATTATTTCACTTTAAAGTGATAGTATACTTTAAAAAAAAGCTAGAATGAAACACATACTGTAAAAAAACCATTGCATTCAGGATTGCACCAATACCGTTTTTTTATCGGTGAGTACAAGTACCAATACTTTTGGTCAAGTACTGACCGAAACCGAGTACCGATCAATTTAAATGCAACTAGGTATGTACCGATACCGTCATCAGTGCCGATACCAAGCATTTGTGCAAGTATCGCTACTCGTCCAAATGCTCCCGATACCGAAACCAATAATTTGACATTTGTGTCAATACAAAAAAATTGTCGCAAATCACACTGCAAAGAATCGCATGCAATTTGAACAGGAATGCAGTGTGATTCCTGTCTGAATCACATTCGATTTCCCCCACTGCTCCTGTGTGTTTGTATGCACAGGGATTAAAGCACCATCTAGTCAGGTTAAACAATGTTAGAAATCACAATACATATCTAGTAGCAAATCAGGGCCGCTGGAGGTGCTCACAAGGCTGGAGAAGTTCCGGGCCTCCACATCTCCTCCAGTGGCCCTAAAATGCTACTAAATATGTACAGTGACATTAATTTTAATAATTCTAACATTATTTAACCTGCCTAGATGGTGCTTTAATCCTTTGTATTTACACACACTCACGCACAGGAGCGGTGGGGGAAAACGCATGCGATTCAGACAGGAATCGCACCGCAAAGTATTGTTTCGGTATTGGGAGCATTTGGGCGAATAGCGATACTCGCTTAAATGCTTAATATCGGCACTGATACAGGTATTGATATTGATACATCCCTAGTTGCATTTAAATTGATACTACTGGAATTTTCAGTAATAGGTCATTCTTTGGTCTTAATGTGGATGTAAAGCTTACATTTTTTTTTTAAATGAAGACTTCTACCTAATACAGTAGAGGATGTCAAGTCATCTGTGCCCAGTCTTACCACAAAGAGTTAATCCGGCTCTGAGAAATCCTCTTGTCTTTTTTAATAAGATAAAAAAACGACACACAGATAAATGTGTCTGTAATGCTTCAAGCAGTGTAACTATAATGGGTGGCGTGGATCTCAGCTTCGGAAGTCTATGAATATGATATACTAAACAGTTAACTTCAATTTGACAGACATCAGGAAGTTAGACTCAGATAAATTGGAAAATCAAGTGGTTTTATTTAGTGTGGTAATACACAGCCATAAGGGGGAGCACCAGAGGTAACTTGAGTGTAGTAGCAGTACACAGGAATACAGTTTATAGTAAACGAAAGGATACTTGCTGTGAGTGGACTTCTGGTGTTGGTGTCACCCAGTGGCTTCTGAAGAGATATACTGGTCTCCTATTGTAGTGGTATAGGTAGGGAGTTCTGCCAGCAGAGTAGGGTGACTGAAGGTAGGTCAGTGGAGAGCCTCTGACTACCAGTGAGGAAGGGGCTCTGACCGGCCCAAAAGCTAGAAGTTGGAGGGGCTCTGTCCGGCCCAAAAGTGAGGAGGCAGACGGTGCTCTGTCCGGCCCAAAAAGAGAGATGGCAGTCGGGGCTCTGTCCGGCCCAATAGAGAGATGGAAGTCGGGGCTCTGTCCGGCCCAATAGAGAGATGGAAGTCGGGGCCCTGACCGGCCCAATAGAGAGATGGAAGTCAGGGCTCTGACCGGCCCAATAGTGAGTGAAGACGGCAGTCTTCTGATGGAGGTATTTGCCTGGCATCAGGTTCCTAGCACGAACGTCAAGCAAATGGTGGCGGCTGTTTAAGTAGGGATAAGAGGAGGAGCCGGGTGATGTCGCTGTGATGTCATCTATCTGAAACGGAGTTGGTGGAGATGTCGGAGCCCCCAGTGGAAAGATAAGAACATTACAGGATAAGAACATTACACGGAGTTGGTGGAGACGTCGGAGCCCCAGTGGAGAGATAAGAACATTACAGTGTGTTGCTACTTCCCCCACTGCTGTGACTGACATCTGATTTCTTTATCTCATGCATGGTATGAGAAAGAGAGAGAGTGTTACGATTCCAGCTTCACATCCCTCCTCCTTTCTTCTCCAGCTCGCCCAGGATTGGCTGCTCCAAACCTCAGTCATGTGGTGCCTTTCCTGAGTTTTGACTGGATGTTACTCAAAACTCAGGAATAGGAGAGTGTAGAGGTGGGCTGGGAGTCTTGTGACATCACGACTCTGCCCTCCAATCTCCGGCAAAGAGACCTGCCATTCCAGAGTTTTGCGGGGCTCCTACTGCTGAAGGGGGTGACATTTGCAAGGTAGGAAAACATGCAGAAGGCTTGCATGTATATACACATTAATACTGTGCCATTCGTTTATACTGGGTGAGTGGTGGGTTTACACCCACTTTAATTCAGCGATTGAGGAAAAAAATGGATGATGTGTGTAAAGTAAACCCGATTCTATGCCAGTTAGATGTAAGCTCATTTGTGCCCAAGTGCGCACACGTGCACATACCAAAATTAGAACCTGGCACCCGGTGGCTGGTCTATCACTATGAGGAGTTGCTGAATGGTTTTCAGCTTGTTTTTGTGTTCCCAAGGCCTGATCCGCTGTACCTGCTTACCCGTGTATGACCCGGCTTGCCTTTGGGCTTCGCTTCTGCTGTTGCCCTAGCTCTGTTACCTACTACCCTGACTTTGTCCTGTTTACTGGACTTGTTCTGCCTTGCCTGGCTGTTGCTGACCCTGGCCTGTCTTCTGAACTTGCTTTGCCTGCTGATTCTGTTCCTCGCTACTTGGTTGTTGCTGACTGCTGCTTGTCTCCTGGTCCTACTCCTGTCTCCTGCTATGGTGCCAAGCTGCTCCTGCATCCTGTTCCAAGGACTGCAACTACAAAATCTACACACCTACAGAGTGGACATCACCAGCCAGCTACTACAGCACTTGTGCCACTCCTTGCCCTTACAGTCTCTGTCTCCACCTTCGGGAATGTTGGGCGGAGGGTGCAAGAGAGGCCTCTACAATGTTCCAATCTTCATCAGGTACGTGATAATGTGGGTTCTTGCACACAGTACTGATGTATGATTTATGAACTTTCCTGGCAGAAAGTTCTTGCAAAAAATATGCAAGCATGGTCCATATGGTGTGCAGGTGTATATGCATATATACAGTGCTGTAAAAAAGTAATTTCCCCCTCCCATGCTGAATCATGAATGAACTGTGATTATCCACAATTTTTTGGAAAGCTGAATTAGATTTCACTTGCCACACCCAGGTCTGATTACTGACAGACCTGTTGAATCAAAAAATCACTTAAATAGAAGATGTCTGATAAAGTGAATCACGCTAAAAGATCTCAAAAAGCAACACATCATGCCATGATCTAAAGAAATTCATGAACAGATGAGAAACAAAGTCATTGACATGTATTAGTCTGGAAAGCATAACAAAGCCATTTCTAAGGCTTTGGGATGTCAGCGGGCCATGGTGAGAGCCCTTATCCACAAATAGAGAAAACTTGGAACAGTGGTGAACCTTACCAGGAGAGGCCGGCCAACCAAAACGACTCCAAGAGCACAATGACGACTCATCCAGGAGGTCATAAAAGAACCCGGAACAACATCTAAAGGACTGCAGGCCTCACTTGCCTCAGGTAAGATCAATGTTCATGATTCAACAATAAGAAAGAGACTGGGCAAAAATGGCAGCCAATGGAGTGTTCCAAGGCCAAAGCCACTGCTGACCACAAAAGAACACAAAGTCTCATCTCACATTTACCAAAAAACATCTTGATTATCCCAAAGGCAAATATTATGTGGACTGATGAGACAAAAATGTAACGTTTTGGAAGGTGTGCGTTCCGTTACATCGGACAAAAAACGATACAGCATTTCATAACAAGAACATTATACCAACAGCCAGTCATGGTGGTGGTAGCGTGATGGTCTGGGGCTGCTTTGCAGCTTCAGGACCTGGACGACTTAGCATAATTGATGGACATATGAATTCTGATCTCTACCAGAAAATCCTCAAGTGCACTTGAGTTATGCAGCAAGACAATAATCCAAAACACAACAGCAAGTCCACCTCCAAATTAAGGATTTGGAGTGGCCTATTCAAAGCCTGGACTTAAATCCAATTGGGATGCTGTATCATGACCTTGCACAGGCCGTTCATGCTGGGCATCTGAGTAATTTAAGTGTGATAAATATGCAATAAAATAAAAAATTCGAAAAGGGGCAAATACTTTTTCACACAACTGTATGTTTAAAAAATTTCCTAGCTCCCAGAATGCCAAATATTCAAAAAATATAATCTACTATTTAAGGGGGAAGGTGTGAAATACTAACCAGTAACACAATTTTTTTTTTCTTCCGATCAAAACATGATGCTAGTTTAGTGATATGTATGTGGCTATGTGTACAGGCCCATTAAGAGTAATTAGCCGTGTTAAAAAAAAAAAAAAAAAAAAGTCTAAACATTTGAAATGTGGCATGTTGGTGCCCATGTGCAAAAGTCCTAAGGGCCTAATGTTTCTTGTATCATATCATTCTTGCCTATGTAAGGAAAACTATGGAGAGGAGTCTGTGCTAAATGCAGCAGTGGGGTTGGTGCTCAAAATTTTTGGGGGAGTGCAAACAAACTGAAAAATTCTTAAAAAAAAAAAAAAACATCAATTGCAGCCTCACTGTGCCATCAATTGCAGCCATTGTGCCCATAAAATGCAACCACTGTGCCATCAAATGCAACCACTGTGCCATCAAATGCAGCCACTGTGCCCATCAATTGCAGCCACTGTGCCCATAAAATGCCCATAAAATGAGCCACTGTGCCCCATAAAATGAAGCCACTGTGCCATCAAATGCAGCCACTGTGCCATCAAATGCAGCCACTGTGCCCATCAAATGCAGCCACTGTGCCCCATAAAATTAAGCCACTGTGCCATCAAATGCAGCCACTGTGCCATTAATTACAGTTACTGTACCCATCAAATGCAGCCACTTTCCCCCTATAAAATGCAGCCATTGTGCCCCATAAATTGCAGCCACTGTGCCCTTCAAATGCCACTGTGCCCTTCATATGCAGTGCCTGTGACCATCATATGCAGCTTGTGCCCATCATATGTAGCCTGTGTGCCCATCATATGTAGCCTGTGTGCCCATCATATGCAGCCTCTGTGACCCATCATATGTAGCCTGTGTGCCCATCATATGTAGCCTCTGTGCCCATCATATGTAGCCTGTGCCCATCATATGCAGCCTGTGTGCCCATCATATGTAGCCCGTGAGGCCATTATATGCAGCCTCTGTGCCCATCATATGTAGCCTGTGCCCATCATATGCAGCCTGTGTGCCCATCATATGTAGCCCGTGAGGCCATTATATGCAGCCTGTGTGCCCATCATATGTAGCCTTTGTGCCCATCATATGCAGCCTGTGTGTCCATCATATGCAGCCTGTGTGCCCATCATATGTAGCCTCTGTGCCCATCATATGCAGCCTGTGTGGCCATCATATGCAGCCTGTGTGCCGATCATATGCAGCCTGTGTGCCCATCATATGTAGCCTGTGTGCCCATATGTAGCCTCTGTGACAAATCATTTGTAGCCTCTGTTACCCCCCCGCTTGCCATCTGACTGGCACACACTTACCCCATCCTAGTGAGGGGTGATGGCGTTGAGCTGTGGGACATGCAGCAGGTGACGGCGGCGAGCTCCTGTGTCCTCCATGGCTCTCTGTCCTCCCAGTCTTCTGTTCCATTAGGCGTCCAACTAGGATGCCTGTGCCTTCAGCCAATCAGGTAACAGGTATTAGATCCGCACCTCCTGACTGGCTGAGAGGCGGCTGTTCATTTGCTTTGCTAACCCACCTGGGTGAACTGCGAGGTCAATGCTTTGCCCTTTTTTGAAGCCTATTAGAGCCTATGGCTCTAATCAGGTGCATCAAAAACACCCCCCCTGTCGATATTATTTAGGCGTCCGCCGACCGACTATCTTCAGCTTAAAGAAGAACAAGCAGTCCTGGAAGTGATAGTTTGCCCCCACAGAGCCCTGAAAGTGATGGTTTGCCCCCACAGAGCCCTGATCACAACATCATGGTGTCTGTCTGGGGTTACATGAAGAGACATAAATATTTGAGGCAGCCTACATCCACAGAAGATCTGTGGTTAGTTCTCCAAGATGTCTGGAACAACCTACCTGCCAAGTTCCTTCAAAAACTGCGTGCAAGTGTACCTAGAATTGCCTTAAAAAATGTGCAAGCATTTTAGAATTGCTGTTTTGAAGGCAAGGGATGGTCTCACCAAATACTGATTGAATTAGGATTTTTCTTCTGTTTGTTTTCTTTGCATTTTGTAAATTGCTAAATATAAACAATCAAAATATACCTGTTTTGTTTTTTAAGCATTCTTACTTTACAGAAAACGTGCCTAACAATCCTTGCTTCTGGAGTGTCATTGCTTTCAGCTGTTTGCATAAACCCATGATCTTAGCCACAATAACCCACTGATTCTTGCCACTGGAATCCTCTGTACACATGTAATTGTGTGAAGGAGGCCCAACAATAGGGATGAGCTTCGAACAGCGAACAAATTGGGGTGTTCGCGGCAAATTCGAAAAATCTATGGGAGAAATCTAAAGTGCTAATTATAAAGGCTTATATGCAAGTTATTGTCCTAAAAAGTGTTTGGGGACCCGGGTCCTGCCCCAGGGGACATGTATCAATGCAAAAAGAAGTTTTAAAAACGGCCGTTTTTTCGGGAGCAGTGATTTTAATAATGCTTAACCACTTGACCACTGGGCACTTAAACCCCCTTAATAACCAGACCAATTTTCAGCTTTCGGTGCTCTCACATTTTGAATGACAATTACTCAGTCATACAACACTGTACCCATATGAATTTTTTGTCCTTTTTTTCACACAAATAGAGCTTTCTTTTGGTGGTATTTAATCACTGTTGGGTTTTTTATTTTTTGCGCTATAAGAGAAAAAAGACTGAAAATTTTGTAAAAAAATGATTTTTTTTTCGTTTCTGTTATAAAATTTAGCAAATTACTATTTTTTCTTCATAAATTTTGGCCAAAATTTATACTGCTACATATCTTTGGTAAAAATAAGTACAAATTGGTGTATATTATTTGGTCTTTGTGAAAGTTATAGAGTCCACAAGCTATGGTGCCAATATCTGAAAATTGATCACACCTGAAGTACTGACGGCCGATCTCATTTCTTGAGACCCTAACATGCCAGAAAAGTACAAATACCCCCCAAATGACCCCTTTTTGGAAAGAAGACATTCCAAGGTATTCAGAAAGAGGCATTGTGAGTTTTTTGAAGTTGTCATTTTTTCCCACAATTCTTTGCAAAATCAAGATTTTTTTTTTCTCTTTTTTTTTTCACAAAATTGTCATATTAGCAGGTTATTTCTCACACACAGCATATGCATTCCACAAATTACACCCCAAAACACATTCTGCTATTACTCCCGAGTATGGCGATACCACATGTGTGAGACTTTTACACAGCGTGGCCACATACAGAGGCCCAACATACAGGGAGCACCTTCCGGCGTTCTGGAGCACCAAGGCCAATTCTGACATTTCTCTCCTACATGTAAAAATCATCATTTATTTGCTAGAAAATTACATAGAACCCCAAAACATTATATATGTTTTTTTAGCAAAGACCTTAGAGAATATAATGGTGGTTGTTGCAACTTTTTATCTCGCACGATATTTGCGCAGCAATTTTTTTAACGCGTTTTTTACGGAAAAAAAATGTTTTGTGCTTAAAAAAAAAAAAAAACAGTAAAGTTAGCCCAATGTTTTTGCATAATGTGAAAGATGAAGTTACGCCGAGTAAATAGATACCTAACATGTCGCCCTTAAAAATTGCACACACTCGTGGAATGGCGCCAAACTTCGCTACTTAAAAAATCCCCATAGGCGACGCTTTAAATATTTTTACTGGTTACATGTTTTGAGTTACAGAGGAGGTCTAGGGCCAAAATGATTGCTCTCGCTCTAACGTTCGCAGCGATACCTCACATGTGTGGTTTGAAAACCATTTTCATATGTGGGCGGGACTTACGTATCCGTTCGCTTCTGTATGCGAGCTCACGGGGACAGGGGCGCTTTAAAAAAATAAATAAAAATTATTCTTCATTTTACTTTATTTATTTTAGTTTGACATGTTTTTCCGCCCTAAACATTTTTTTGATCACTTTTATACCTATTACAAGAAACGTAAACATCCCTTGTAATAGGAATATGGCATGACAGGTCCTCTTTACAGTGAGATATGGGGGGGGGGGGGTGTCAATAAGACCCCACATCTCACCTCTAGGCTGGGAAGCCTGAAAAAAATACAAAAAAAAAAAACAACAATCCTGGCTTTGATCGTAGCGGTGAGTCGGTAGAAGCACCGGAGGGCGGCGGGGGGGACATCCCCTCTCGCCTCCCGTAAGAATGATCAAGCGGTGGAACAGCCGCTATGATTGTTCTTATGGTGTAGGGAATCGCCGGCTGAAAAAGCGAATATCTGAATGATGCCTGTAGCTGCTCCCATCATTCAGATATCCCCGCACAAAGTCAAGGACGTCATATGACGGCCGGAGGGCGGGAAGTGGTTATTGCAGAGTATTGCCGGGCATTGCGGAGTATTGCTGGGCATTGCGGAGTATTGCCGGGCATTGCGGAGTATTGCCGGGCATTGCGGAGTATTGCGGACTATGGCAGGGTATTGCGGTGTATGGCAGGGTATTGCGGTGTATGGCAGGGTATTGCACGGGTATTGCACAGGGTATTGTGGAGGGTATTGCAGAGTATTGTGGAGGGTATTGCAGAGTATTGTGGAGGGTATTGCAGAGTATTGTGGCGGGTATTGCAGAGTATTGTGGCGGGTATTGCAGAGTATTGTGCAGGGTATTGCAGAGTATTGTGCAGGGTATTGCAGAGTATTGTGCAGGGTATTGCAGAGTATTGTGCAGAGTATTGCGCAGGGTATTGCAGAGTATTTTGCAGGGTATTGCAGAGTATTTTGCAGGGTATTGCAGAGTATTGTGCAGGGTATTGCAGAGTATTGTGCAGGGTATTGCAGAGTATTGTGCAGGGTATTGCAGAGTATTGCACCAGGGTATTGCAGAGTATTGCACCAGGGTATTGCAGAGTATTGCACCAGGGTATTGCAGAGTATTGCACAGGGTATTGCAGAGTATTTCGCAGGGTATTGCAGAGTATTTCGCAGGGTATTGCAGAGTATTTCGCAGGGTATTGCAGAGTATTGCACCAGGGTATTGCAGAGTATTGCACCAGGGTATTGCAGAGTATTGCACCAGGGTATTTTGCAGAGTATTGGCAGGGTGTATTGCAGAGTATTGGCAGGGTATAGCACAGGGATGGCTGAGCAGGGATGGATGGATGGCTGGATCTGTGACTGCAATTGTCACAGATCCAGCCCACAGTGCTGCTGCTGCCATCCGCTCCCTCCCCCTCCCCTCTCACACTGTACCGATCGGTACAGAGAGGGGAGGGAGGAACCGGCGTCATCAAATGACGCCGGTCTGTTTACAAGTGATTGCTCCGGAGCGATGGTAAACGGCCGCTATCAGCGGCGATTTACCGCGATTCGTGATCCGCCGGGTCCTCTGGACCCGGCGGTCACGGAGTTTCCCGTGTGCGCGCCCCAGGGGGCGCGCGGGGAGCGCGATTCTGGGAGGACTTTATATAACGTCCTCCCAGAGTTAAGCAACCACCTTGTCGACGTTATTTGTCGGCAGGTGGTTGTTAAGTGGTTAAAATGAAAAAATAAAAGTGAAATATTCCTTTAAATTTCGTACCTGGGGGTTGTGTATGATATGCATGTGAAGTGGCGCATGTGTCCCGTGCTTAGAACTGTCCCTGCAAAAAATGTCATTTTTGAAAGAAAAAAAGTCATTTAAAACTCACTCGCGGCTATTAATGAATTGTCGGCTCCCGGCAATACATACAAAAGTCATTGATAAAAAAAAAAAAAAAAGCGTGGGGGTTCCCCAGAATTCAATTACCAGGCCCTTCAGGTCTGGAATGGATATTAAGGGGAACCCCGCCGCAAATTAAAAAAGATTTGACGTGGGGTTCCCCCAAATATCCATTCCAGGCCCTTCAGATCTGGCATGGATTTTAAGGGGAACTCCACCCCAAATTTTAAAAAAATGGCGTGGAGTCCCCCTAAAAATCCATACCAGACCCCTTATCCGAGCACGCAACCTGGCCGGCCGCAGGGGAAAAGGGGGGACGAGAGAGCGGCCCCCCCTCCCTCCTGAACCGTACCAAGCCACATGCCCTCAACATGGGGAGGATGTCCCCATGTTGATGGGGACAAGGGCCTCATCCCCACAACCCTTGCCCGGTGGTTGTGGGGGTCTGCGGGCGGGGGGCTTATCGGAATCTGGAAGACCCCTTTAACAAAGGGGACCCCCAGATCCCTGCCCCCCCTATGTGAATTGGTACATTGTACCCCTACCATTTCACGAAGAAAGCGTAAAAAAATGTTTAAAAAAAACACACAAACACCTTGAAAAAGTCCTTTATTTAAAATAATAATAAAAAAAAAAAAACATTCCAGCGCTGAAATCCAGTGTCCCGCGGCGATCCCGATGTCCAGCGCTGTCCTTCATTGGTTGTGCCTGAGCGGACCTGATGGGGATCTCCCTCTCAGTATTTTAAATGTATAGACCCGCCCCTTCTAAAGTTCCCCATCAGGTCCGCCCCCTCGGTATGTCGGACCCGCCTACGTCATTGGCTTGAGCGGGGAACTTCCTTCACTGTGTAATTTAAATTTACATAGTGAAGGAAGTTCCCTGCTCAAGCCAATGACGTAGCAGGGTCCGACATACCGAGGGGGCGGACCTGATGGGGAACTGCTCTCACTTTGGCAATACATGTATAGACCCGCCCCTTCTCATGTTCCGCATCTGGTCCGCTGAGCGGACCTGATGGGGAACTTTAGAAGGGGCGGGTCTATACATTTAAAATACTGAGAGGGAGTTCCCCATAAGGTCCGCTCAGGCACAACCAATAAAGGACAGCGCTGGACATCGGGATCGCCGCGGGACACTGGATTTCACCGCTGGAATGTTTTTTTTTTTTTTTTTTAAATAAAGGACTTTTTCAAGGTGTTTGTGTGTTTTTTTTAAACATTTTTACGCTTTCTTCGTGAAATGGTAGGGGTACAATGTACCAATTCACATAGGGGGGGCCGGGATCTGGGGGTCCCCTTTGTTAAAGGGGTCTTCCAGATTCCGATAAGCCCCCCGCCCGCAGACCCCCACAACCACCGGGCAAGGGTTGTGGGGATGAGGCCCTTGTCCCCATCAACATGGGGACATCCTCCCCATGTTGAGGGCATGTGGCCTGGTACGGTTCAGGAGGGAGGGGGGGGCGCTCTCTCGTCCCCCCCTTTTCCCCTGCGGCCAGCCAGGTTGCGTGCTCGGATAAGGGGTCTGGTATGGATTTTTAGGGGGACTCCACGCCATTTTTTTAAAATTTGGGGTGGAGTTCCCCTTAAAATCCATGCCAGATCTGAAGGGCCTGGAATGGATATTTGGGGGAACCCCACGTCAATTTTTTTTTTAATTTGCAGCGGGGTTCCCATTAATATCCATTCCAGACCTGAAGGGCCTGGTAATTGAATTCTGGGGAACCCCCACGCTTTTTTTTTTTTTTTTATCAATGACTTTTGTATGTATTGCCGGGAGCCGACAATTCATTAATAGCCGCGAGTCAGTTTTAAATGCATTTTTTTCTTTCAAAAATTACATTTTGTGCAGGGACAGTTCTAAGCACGGGAAACATGCGCCACTTTACATGCATATCATACACACCCCCCAGGTACGAAATTTAAAGGAATATTTCACTTTTATTTTTTCATTTTAAGCATTATTAAAATCACCGCTCCCGAAAAAACGGCTGTTTTTAAAACTTCTTTTTGCATTGATACATGTCCCCTGGGGCAGGACCCGGGTCCCCAAACACTTTTTAGGACAATAACTTGCATATTAGCCTTTATAATTAACACTTTAGATTTCGAACGTTCGAGTCCATTGTATTTAATAGGGTTCTAAAGTTTACACAAACATTTTGTCTGTTCGCAGGTTCTGGTGCGAACCGAACAGGGGGGTGTTCGGCTCATCCCTGCCCAACAATAATGAATTGTACCAGGGGTCGTTTTTTTTTTCCTTGAAGCACCTGAATAGAACCAGGGGCTCTATTAAGCTTCAAAATAGGGCGGGCTCAGGGCGCAGAGAATGCAATCGGAGCCCACCCAGATGTGTTACAACAGTTAATGAATATTCACTATTGTAACACTGATCCTCCTCCCAGCCAATCAGGAAGCGGGCTTTGAGACCTGTCACCCGATTGGCTGAAAGGACTATTGGACGCCTAGGAGGAGGGAAGGAGCCACATTCTGGAAGCCGCCGATGGAGGAGAGGACACAGAGCCGCTGCCTGCCACCTACTACCCACCTAGATGGGGTAAGTGCCAGACCGACCAACAGACAGCAGGGGGAGGTGCCGCCGGCCACTCAGGGTGGTGTGGTTGTTTTCTGCCCCTCCCCCCCCCAAAAAAACACCAGCCGTCACTGAATTGTACCATCCTTAATAATAACTTAGTGACCCTGAAATGAATGTAAAAGTCTAACTCACCGGCTCTGCTTTATTAAGATCAAAGTCTGAGTGCAATAGCCATAATAAAGTGATAGCTGAAAAAATTATCCTTATATCCTATAATTTGCTTTGACTGGCTCCTCCTTCTTTGTGACTGGGTGGCAATCGCAACTGTGATGTCATCAGGTACAATGCAGGACCATCAATCCTGCAGAGCATAAGCAGAGGCTGTCATGAGGGATAAGGTAAGAAAAAGTGTTTTTTTCCTAGGATCCTCTGCAAAAACAAGCATTTAACCTTTGGCCTCGTACACACGGCCGAGATTCTCGTCGAAAAAAACATGTCGTTTTTTTCGATGAGATTCTTGGACAAGAAAATTGTCCCGGCCGAGTGTACACACGCTCGATTCAAAGAACCCGCGGTTCTTTGTTTGAATGGAGCGTACGCGGTGACGTCATCGACTACGACGAGCATGCGCTCGTCACATTCGATGCCGTCGCCGCCATCTTGGTATACCCTACGTATGCCTAGGAAGCTACCGCGCATGTGTCGAATTCATTTCGAACATGCGCGGGCTTCCGGGAGGACAGGTAAGTGTACACACACTCACTTTTCTCGTCGAGAAACATGCTGACGAGAATCTCGACGAGAAAATAGAGAGCAGGATCTCTATTTTCTCGTCGAGATACTTGTCGCTTTTCTTGACGAGAAACCATACACACGAACGAGTTTCTCGGCAAAAAATCTCTGCCAGCAAGTTTCTTGCTGGTTTTTGCCGAGAAACTTGTTCGTGTGTACGAGGCTTTTGAACTGTGAGAGTAGTCTGTCCATATTCCCAGAGTTCAGCTTTTATCATAACATCTGCAGAATCTGCTTCAAAATGACTATTTTCTGAGACTAAAATTACACCAATTATCTGCACATAAAACCAAATTATCCTTCTGCACTAGGTTTTTTTCTTTTTTGAAGGACAAGTGTAAAATCTTGTACATTTTACAATATTTTCCTGGATGCTAATGAGATTTTATACATTCAGCACAAGGATGCTTTACCAGAAGTCAAATGTTTCTTATTTGTCAGCTACCCTAAGGTGTAATATGCTGTACTTCTTTAAACCTAAATCAACCTATTGTGTAGAAAATTCTGAAACCACATGTTATTTCAGCTTTTGGTCTTATTAATAATCCATGAAATCAACGTCCCCACTGGTCATATGTGTTCACCATAAAACGCAAGTTTAAGAAAAATGGTGGGTTAAACAAACAAGGTGTTTTCTTAATTTCTAAGGGGGAAAGTAGTTATGGTATAGGTTACAGGTATAGCAACTATATCCTATGTGGACACTTGCTACCTATGAGGTGGCTACATCTCACCGGTTGTTACTTGCTATGAACTTCTTAAAATTTTCATTTAGGTTATCTTTCACCTGATGAGTGTGGATTTTTCCTATTGACATTCCAACAGCCATAGTGGGAGTCAAACACAGCCATAGTGTCGACCATTATGTGTATGCAATAAGAATAAATTGTATGTCAGCCGTATGTTATAATTAAAATTTACACTATATTACCAAAAGTATTGGGACGCCTCCCTTTACGTTCCTCCACCCCAAACTCGCTCATCCATGTCTTTATGGACCTTGCTTTGTACACTGTTCCAAATCAGTTGGTGGAGGAGGGATTATGGTGTGGGGTTATTTTTCAGGGGTTGAGCTTGGCTCCTTAGTTCCAGTGAAGGGAACTCTTAAGGCGTCAGCATACCAAGACATTTGGACAATATTATGGTCCCAACTTTGTGGAAACAGTTTCGGGATGGCCCCTATCTGTTCCAACATGACTGCACAATAGGGATGAGCCGAACACCCCCCTGTTCGGTTCGCACCAGAACCTGCGAACAGACAAAATGTTTGTGTGAACTTTAGAACCCTATTAAATACAATGGACTCGAACGTTCGAAATCTAAAGTGTTAATTATAAAGGCTAATATGCAAGTTATTGTCCTAAAAAGTGTTTGGGGACCCGGGTCCTGCCCCAGGGGACATGTATCATTGCAAAAAGAAGTTTTAAAAACAACCGTTTTTTCGGGAGCAGTGATTTTAATAATGTTTAAAATGAAAAAATAAAAGTGAAATATTCCTTTAAATTTTGTACCTGGGGGGTGTGTATGATATGCATGTGAAGTGGCGCATGTTTCCCGTGCTTAGAACTGTCCCTGCAAAAAATGTCATTTTTGAAAGAAAAAAATGCATTTAAAACTGACTCGCGGCTATTAAAGAATTGTCGGCTCCCGGCAATACATACAAAAGTCATTGATAAAAAAAAAAAAAAAAGCGTGGGGGTTCCCCAGAATTCAATTACCAGGCCCTTCAGGTCTGGAATGGATATTAAGGGGAACCCCGCCGCAAATTAAAAAAAACATTGACGTGGGGTTCCCCCAAATATCCATTCCAGGCCCTTCAGATCTGGCATGGATTTTAAGGGGAACTCCACCCCAAATTTAAAAAAAAAATGGCGTGGCGTCCCCCTAAAAATCCATACCAGACCCCTTATCCGAGCACGCAACCTGGCCGGCCGCAGGGGAAAAAGGGGGGGACGAGAGAGCGGCCCCCCTCCCTCCTGAACCGTACCAGGCCACATGCCCTCAACATGGGGAGGATGTCCCCATGTTGATGGGGACAAGGGCCTCATCCCCACAACCCTTGCCCGGTGGTTGTGGGGGTCTGCGGGCGGGGGGCTTATCGGAATCTGGAAGACCCCTTTAACAAAGGGGACCCCCAGATCCTGGCCCCCCCAATGTGAATTGGTAAGGGGTACATTGTACCCCTACCATTTCACGAAGAAAGTGTAATTTTTTTTTAAAAAAAAACACACAAACACCTTAAAAAAGTCCTTTATTTAAAAAAAAACAAAAAAAAACCATTCCAGCGGTGAAATCCAGTGTCCCGCGGCGATCCCGATGTCCAGCGCTGTCCTTCATTGGTTGTGCCTGAGCGGACCTGATGGGGAACTCCCTCTCAGTATTTTAAATGTATAGACCCGCCCCTTCTAAAGTTCCCCAGATGCGGAACATGAGAAGGGGCGGGTCTATACATGTATTACCAAAGTGAGAGCAGTTCCCCATCAGGTCCGCCCCCTCGGTATGTCGGACCCGCCTACGTCATTGGCTTGAGCGGGGAACTTCCTTTACTATGTAAATTTAAATTACACAGTGAAGGAAGTTCCCCGCTCAAGCCAATGACGTAGGCGGGTCCGACATACCGAGGAGGCGGACCTGATGGGGAACTGCTCTCACTTTGGTAATACATGTATAGACCCGTCCCTTCTCATGTTCCGCATCTGGTCCGCTGAGCGGACCTGATGGGGAACTTTAGAAGGGGCGGGTCTATACATTTAAAATACTGAGAGGGAGTTCCCCATCAGGTCCGTTCAGGCACAACCAATGAAGGACAGCGCTGGACATCGGGATCGCCGCGGGACACTGGATTTCACCGCTGGAATGTTTTTTTTTTTTTTTTTAAAATAAAGGACTTTTTCAAGGTGTTTGTGTGTTTTTTTAAACATTTTTTTACGCTTTCTTCGTGAAATGGTAGGGGTACAATGTACCCCTTACCAATTCACATAGGGGGGGGGCCGGGATCTGCGGGTCCCCTTTGTTAAAGGGGTCTTCCAGATTCCGATAAGCCCCCTGCCCGCAGACCCCCACAACCACCGGGCAAGGGTTGTGGGGATGAGGCCCTTGTCCCCATCAACATGGGGACATCCTCCCCATGTTGAGGGCATGTGGCCTGGTACGGTTCAGGAGGGAGGGGGGGGCCGCTCTCTCGTCCCCCCCTTTTCCCCTGCGGCCGGCCAGGTTGCGTGCTCGGATAAGGGGTCTGGTATGGATTTTTAGGGGGACTCGACGCCATTTTTTTTTAAATTTGGGGTGGAGTTCCCCTTAAAATCCATGCCAGATCTGAAGGGCCTGGAACGGATATTTGGGGGAACCCCACGTCAATTTTTTATTGAATTTGCAGCGGGGTTCCCCTTAATATCCATTCCAGACCTGAAGGGCCTGGTAATTGAATTCTGGGGAACCCCCACGCTTTTTTTTTTTTTTTATCAATGACTTTTGTATGTATTGCCGGGAGCCGACAATTCATTAATAGCCGCGAGTCAGTTTTAAAAGACTTTTTTTCTTTCAAAAATTACATTTTTTGCAGGGACAGTTCTAAGCACGGGAAACATGCGCCACTTTACATGCATATCATACACACCCCCCAGGTACGAAATTTAAAGGAATATTTCACTTTTATTTTTTCATTTTAAGCATTATTAAAATCACTGCTCCCGAAAAAACGGCCGTTTTTAAAACTTCTTTTTGCATTGATACATGTCCCCTGGGGCAGGACCCGGGTCCCCAAACACTTTTTAGGACAATAACTTGCATATAAGCCTTTATAATTAGCACTTTAGATTTCTCCCATAGATTTTTCGAATTTTCCGCGAACACCCCAATTTGTTCGCTGTTCGGCGAACGGGCGAACAGGCAATGTTCGAGTCGAACATGAGTTCGACTCGAACTCGAAGCTCATCCCTACTGCACACCAGTACACAGACAAGGTCCATAAAGACATGGATGAGCCATTTTGGTGTTGAGGAACTTGACTGGCCTGCTCAAAGTCCTGACCTCAGCCTGATAGAACACCTTTAAAATAAATTAGAGCGGGGACTGCGAGACAGACCTTTTCATCCACATCAGCGCCTGACCTAACAAATGCACTTCTGGAAGAATGACCAAACATTCCCATAGACACACTCCTAAACCTTGTGGACAGCTTTTCCAGAAGAGTTGAAGCTGTTATAGCTGCAAAGGATGGGCCAACTTAATATTGAACACTACGGGCTAAGACCGAGATGCCATTGAAGTTCATGTGCCTGTAAAGGCAGGCGTCCCAATACTTTTGGTAATATAGTGTATTTTAAATAGGATTCTAAATTATTAGGACTCAATTTTATTGTATCACGTTGTGCAATGCTTCATCTAGCATTGTTTCACTATCTTCACCATTGTTGGTTACTGTCTGTGTTTCTGAAAAGTTCTTTCAGATGTATTGCTAAATGTGATACCTTCAATAAAAAGTTTGCATACAAAAAAAATAAAAATAAGACTCAATGACATTAGTTTTACAATAAGCTGATTAAAATCAGATTTATATTGCAGTACAATAATGCAATAATAAGTATGACAGAATCATTTTATTCATCCATTGAAAAATAGCTGGTTCACTGGGCAAATATATTATATGGATTCACATTTTCAAGTTGCTGACACAGAGTCAAAAGGCTCCAAGTTTTTAAAGGTCAGTCATTATTATTGACATTTTTATAACAATACTAAGAGCTATGTCATAGGCAAAGCACTTGATTACCACAAGTATTGATTGAAAGTCCTACCTGGTGAAACATGGATATCATAAGTGAAATGGAATGAAAAGAAAACATCTAGACATCTGTAAGGAGAAGACATAATCCAAAAACAATTAGAGGGCCATTACCTATAAACACAAGAAATTAATTGTTGGCCATCTCAGTGTTACCTCATGAACTGACAAGTTACTAAATACGGCCAGGTCTTATGAACAATTCACATGTTACTTAAAGGTCTGTTCAGTCGTAATGGCTTACTTTTGTATTATTTTATATCATTTGTAACAAACGTTTTATTTTATTTTATGAAAACTAATAGTCCTTGTATTACTTCTGTGAATTTAAAAACATTTCTAAAATGATTGAAATCAAAATATGGAAAGGTCTGCTAGTTTTCTGATGACCTGGCTACAGTCAAAGTAGATATGTTAACATGAACTGAAAACTATGGGTACTTACTGTAGCGCCCCCCTCCAATATTTGGGGGCACTGTGTACAAATTTAGGGGTAGTCTGAGCTGGTAGTTGGGTTCAGACCAATTGATTGATATTGGTTGCCTGGCAGTAAAGTTCTCTGTTGCCTGTGGGTGGCGCTGTCACCACCGGCTCAGGTTAAACCACAGGAGGTATCACAGCACCATTGGGTGTCCTCGCTCGGTAGCCGTGCAGTGGGCGTGGTTGGCCCGCTGTGCATGCTGGGAGAGCGTACATAAGGGGCAGACGCCATTAGCGTGGGGTCTTCGGCACGTAACCCACCTTGTGTGGCCCTCGTGGCCGGGTGTGCATGCGTGTGTTTCGGTCCCGGGCGCCTTCGGCCCGGGGCCGCGTTGCTGCTTGGTGGGCCCGGCTCTGCTGGCTGGGGCCTACACCTCAGAGAGGGATCCCAGGCTGCCCTCCGTTAGGGAGCCCACATTTAGGAAAGGAGACCAGGGGAGGATCAGTCCCTGCGGAGACTAGCGATGGTACTGCTGTCTCGGGAAGAGGCCTGTAAACTCGCCTAAAGAGGGATCCATCATCGTTTAATATAAGCCCTGCAATACGCTAAAGGTTTCTCTCATTATTGCTTGGCTGGGAGGTTTGGGACTTTGATAATCCTGTGGCAGAGGATTCCTAATCGCATCCCTATTACTAAAGGAAAGATTGGTTTGTGCTCCACTCTGGTTGCTGGGACTGCTCATGGGGGGACTGTCCACTCGAGCTTGAGTGGCGACGATACTGTGTCTTAAATGTTGCATGCCTGAACCTTCCCCTAGAAGAATAAGACCTCACTGCTTAGGTTTTACTCCTGTTTGGACATTGGTTTTATTTAAAGGGACTTCCACCTAGACAACGGAGAAGGAGAATCCACTCGAGAGAGGTAATTGCCGCAAGGCCCAAACAACAACACCGCTCGCCCCCTCTACACAACGGGGGGGGAGGACAACGGGCAAGTAGCAGGTGTGCCTGACTACGATGGAGGAAGGTGAAGCAGAAGGGTCTGTGTGCTACATTACCAATGGTGCTAGAATCCTCACGCTTACAACTGGAATACTAATTTACAATTAGAAGATTAGTACCTTAAAGTGGAGTTCTTCCCTGAAAAAAAAAATTACACAAGAATGCTGCAAAAAAATAAATACAAATTTTACTCACCCGAAAAATCGGTTGCTATGCAGAAGTCCTTACTCTGCCTCTTCCTTATCCGCGGTGGGTCTTCTTCCGCATCCTCCTTCTGGTGAATGGAGCGCGCTGCCTTCTGGGAACTGTGTGTATCCCGCAAGCTTCACTGACTGTTTCCCTTACTGAGGATGGCGGCGCAGGATCTGCAATGATCCAGATCGGCATTGGGGGGGGGGCCATGATCGCGGGAGCCTAGGACAGGTAAGTGTCCTTATTAAAAGTCAGCAGCTACAGTGTTTGTAGCTGCTGACTTAAAAAAAAAATAAATCACGTGTGGAATCCCTCTTTAATGTTCTCAGAATAAAATATCACTAGCTTTTGTAGGATTTTCACAATGAGGTTCTATTGGAGAAAGAGCAGAAAATTGAGCTATTTAAGCTGGAGATAAAGCAATGCTAAATTAGATAAATTACTGGTCTATGACAAATAAAGGTCTAAAAACCTAGATCTTCAATATTCAATAAATAAGCTCAGTGCTCCCATGAACCCTAAATCAGATGTCTATATAAATATAAATGACAATATATATATATATATATATATATATATATATATATATATATATATTTATATGTATATATATTATTAAACCACTTCAGCCCCGGACCATTTTGGCTGGTTAAAGACCAGGCCCCTTTTTGCGATTCGAACGCGCGTGACCCACGGACAGGTTCTTAAAGGGGACGTACCTGCACGCCCTTGTGCCTGTCCCTGCCATTCTGTCGATGTACATCGTCGTGCGGCGGTCCTTAAGTGGTTAAAGTGATATTAAAGGTTAAAAAATGTTTTTTTAAACAACAAACATATCATACTTACCTCCACTGTGCAGTTCGTTTTGCAGATAGTGGCCCCGATTGTGGGGTCCCACGGCGGCTCTCGCGGCTCCTCCACGCATTAGATAACCCCCTCTGGGAAGCTCTCTCCCGAGGGGGTTACCATGCGGGCACGCTCCTGTGTCATACACTCGGCATCCATAGATGCCGAGTGTATGACTCGGCCCGCCCCTCGGGGGCCATGTCATTGGATTTGATTGACAGCAGCGGGAGCCAATGACTGTGCTGCTATCAATCTATCCAATGAATAGCCGAGAAGCCGTGGAGAGAGCAACGTGGGATCGCACCCATGGAAATTCAGGGCTCCGGTAAGTAAAACGGGGGGCTGGGGGGCCGGACACTGCAAGGTGTTTTTTCGCATAGGATCCATTAAGGTGAGAAAACACAAGGGTTTACAACCCCTTTAACATATATTTGCACTGAAGATTTTATGATCGCTTTGAGTCATTTGAGGTTATCATGGTAATTAAATATGGTATATGAGCATAGATTAGTATTAGAATGGATGATCATCGTTATTATGTATATTGTTAAGAGTATATGTCACAGGAATATTATGTCTTTTTTGTTGGTCATTTATATTTATATACAACATTACAGTTAATGGGAGCACTGCACTTATTTATTGTGTATTTTACTATATGTGATTGATGTTAGCTAGTTCTCAGTTTAGTGTATTGAATCATTTGTGTAGCTATGCAGGAATATTCATACTATTTTCTTGGCTAGATCTTCAAAATCTGGAACTTTTTCTTGATATCAGGGTCATTTTTAAGGACAGACCCTAAACATCTTGGCTGCTGCCGATGGAAAGGTTGACAAAATTACAGTCAGAGGTTCAAGTTGGCAAATAAAAAAAAGTGCAATTGTAAGTGTGGTATAGAACTGTTTATAAGCATATTCACATGACATTTTTGTAGATAACAGGAAATTAATCATGTAATAAGAAATGCCATGTGGAGAAATCTGCTAAAGCTGGATATTCACATATCGAAGTTCAGTTGGTTCGGTAGGAACCAGACACATTTCAGTACATGTGTAGCCCTGTCTGTTTGACAGAAAACTGGCTTCTATTGAACAGTCCTGCTAGAAAACCAGTATTTGAGCCAATGGCTGCAGCGCTGATCAGTGTATTTTGATGGGGGGGGGGTCCCCGCTGCCAGAGAACAAAAGTGCAGTAGAGGAGATCCCTGCATCCACATCACTTGTGCGGATGTGAGGATCACTCGGGTGACGCGGGAGTGACGTCATCGCGGCTCCGGCCAATCATATACTATGCATACTAGCTCATTATGCCTTTGTCTTACAACCACTTTAAAACACAACACTTATAGGCATTAATATTGACACACATAGTAATATCAAGCAGGTGATTTTTTTATTTTTTTAGAACAGATTCAATGTGAAAGAATAGAGGCACTTTGGGAGCCCTAAGTACCCTTATGTGAACTAAGCTAATATAAAGGGAGACTATAATTATTCACAGTCACCATATGTCCTCATTATCTTATATAAGTAATATATCTTTGCTTATAAAGATGCTAGTTCTGTTTCTAATTAGTCACATTCAACACCCACATATAAAATGAAACTCTTACTACTTTTAAGTCCTGTACACACGATCGGATTTCCTATGGTTTTTAAACCGATGGATTTTTCCATCGGAAAACCGATGAAGCTGACTTCCATCAGTCTTGCCTACACACCATCAGTCAAAAAACCGACCGTTCCAAACGCAGTGACGTAAAACACTCTGATGAGCCGAGAAAAATGAAGTTCAATGCTTCTGAGCATGCGTTGACTTGATTCTGAGCATGCGTGGGTTTTTTAACCGATGGACTTGCCCATAGACGATCGGAATTTGCTATCGGTTTTTTATCTATCGGAAAAATTTAAAACATGTTCTATTTTTTGACACCGATGGAAAAAAGACCGATGGGGCCCATACACGAGCGGTTTGTCCGATGAAAAAAATCCATCAGACAAACTGTTTTCATCGGTAAAACCGATCGTGTGTACGCGGCCTTAGAGTTTGCTTTTACACTGGGAATCAGGAATAGCTGGCAGCATGCAAGTATGGTAAGCTGAATCTTGGCACATATAAAACCAAAATTTGCTTTGTAACCATCTTACAATCTTTGTAATCAATAATACATCTTTAAATGTATTTTTTGTTTATTTTTGATTACAAATGATTTTATTGAAAGATCATGAACATACATTTAGTTTGTATGGTAAGAGTGATTAAGCGACCTGCGATGGTGGATGTCTTTGAAGCTGCTTTCTGACAGATGGGTTTGAGGTATTTACAGCTCCAAGAGATATGGGATAGTGAACCTAAATCAGTACAGCCACAGAAACACTGTGAAGGTACTGCAGGGTAGATAGAATGGAGTTTTGTGGGCGTCATATACCACCTTGTATGGAGTTTGACAGCTGTCTCGCGGATTGAATGTGACCTTGTGTTTAAACATGTTTGAAAGCATCTCTTCCCATTCAGATGGCCCAAAAGTAAGGCCTATCTCTTTCTCCCAGTTAAGCATTGGTTTTGTTTTTTTTATCCTCTAGAGCAAACTCATTGAGAAGGCTATAGAGTTTGGAAATAACTCCTTTGTCTCTGGAAGAGTATGTACATACTGTGTGTGTTCATTAGGGATGAGCCGAACACCCCCCGGTTCGGTTCGCACCAGAACCTGCGAACGGACCGAAAGTTCGCGCGAACTTTAGAACCCTATTAAATACAATGGATGCGAACGTTCGAAATCTAAAGTGCTAATTATAACGGCTAATATGCATGTTATTGTCCTAAAAAGGGTTTGGGGACCCGGGTTCTACCCCAGGGGACATGTATCAATGCAAAACGAAGTTGTAAAAACAGCCGTTTTTCGGGTGCAGTCATTTTAATGATGCATAAAGTGAAAAAGTGAAATATTCCTTTAAATATCGTACCTGGGGGGTGACTAAAGTATGCCTGTGAAGTGGCATGTGTTTCCCGTGTTTAGAACTGTCCCTGCACAAAATTACATTTGTAAAGGAAAAAAAGCCATTTAAAACTTCTTGCGGCTTTAATGTAATGTCTGGTCCCGGTAATATGGATGAAAATCTTTGAGAAAAATGGCATGGCTACCCCATCACCCCCCCCCCTCTACCCCAGCCCATTACCAGTCCCTTTGGGTCTTGTATGGATATTAAGGGGAACCCCGCACCCAAAATAAAAAAAGGCCCTATATACTCTGAACAGCAGTATACAGGTGGTGCAAACAAGACAGGGACTGTAGGTTTGTTTTTAAGTAGAATATGTTTGTAATTTTGAACAGGTACATTGTTTAAGTGTAGCTCCAGCCAAAAAATATATTTTTAAGCTTTTTGGAAAACATAGGGAAGGGTTATCACCCCTGTAACATTTGTTTTGCTGTCTGTGCACCTGTTCAGAACATTTCACCTCACTTTCCGTCCCAATGACAAATGTTTTTGAAAAGTGGGTTTTTTATTGAAACAAGGATTGGTGATAAAGCATCAGTAGAGAGGAGACACCTTTTTCCAATATTAACTCTTACAGGAGAGAATTTCCCTTCCTAGGGGTAGATTTCCTCTCACTTCCTGTTGTCTCCTTCCGTTTGCAAGTAGGAGTCGTTTGTAAGTTGGATGTTTGAAAGTAGGGACCTGCCATATATACTCTGCAGAAATTTGGCCCTTACTTGTTGGTGTTGCCACAACACTGTGAGCCCTCACAGTTACTCTTGGTGGGCGCTGGAATGCCCTGCTGTGAACTATTATATCAGGAATTGTAATTACATGCCATTGTTGAACAGTGGTAGGAAAAATTGGGCCTTTGGTGGTGGTGCTGGTGCTACAACACTGTCAGCCCTCACAGTTACTCTTGGTGGGCGCATGAATGGGCCCTACTGTAAATTATTAGATCAAGAATTGTAATTACATGCCCCTGTTGAACAGGGGCAGAAAAATTGGGCCTTAGGCACTGGTGCCACAACACTGCAACCCCTCACAGATACTGTACTTGGAGCACAGCAATGAGCCCTGTTGCAAAGTATTGCATCAAAAATCGTAATTACACGCCCCTGTTAAACAGGGGCTGAAAAATTGGGCCTTAGGCACTGGTGCTGGTGCCACGACACTGCAACCTCTCCCAGATACACTAGTTGGAGTGCAGGAATGAGCCCTGCTACAAAGCATTGCATAAAAAATTATAATTACATGCCCCTGTTAAACAGGGGCTGAAAAATTGGGTCTTGGCGGCACCCAGAAAGAAAAATGTTCTTCCAAGCTATCATCATGAATCAGATCATTGAGGAGGAGGAGGATAGTCAGTCAACATAACAGGACCGTCACTCAGCATCAGCATAGGCAGTCTTGAAGGGATGTGACATTTCAAAATAAATTATTCTGTTATATCAGCTTCAGGTGCTTGGTAGCTGGTGGTGATCCAAGACTGGTTCATCTTTATGAAGGTCAGTCGATCAACCGAGTCGGTTGACAGGCGCACCCTGTGATCCGTGACAAAACCTCCAGCAGCACTGAATGTGCGTTCCGAAAGAACGCTGGATGCAGGACAGGCCAGTAGCTCAATTGCATACTGTGCAAGCTCTGGCCAGTGATCCATCCTCAAGACCCAGTAAGCCAGAGGATTTTCAGTGGGAAAGGTGTCCAAGTCTGACCTTGCCCCTAGGTATTCCTGCACCATGTATATCAGATGCTGCCGATTGTTGCTGGAACTGATCATACCTTGGGGCTGTGGACTAAAAAATTGTCTGAATGCATCGGTCAGACGGCCACCTTCTCCACCGCTCCTTCTGCTACTGACCGAAGCCTCAGCAACTCGTTGTCCAGGAGTCCAGGACCAGGAGTTTGTAACCTCACAGTCTCTGGGAACGCATTGCACAGACCTTTCTGCAAGGCCTCCCGGAGTTGTCTCATCCTCTGCGACGGTAAGATAAGGTCCGCAACCTTACCCTTGTACTGTGGATCAAGGAGAGTGGCCAGCCAGTAATGGTCCCTCTCCTTGATCTGAAGAATACGAGGATCCTTCCGCAGACTTTGCAGGATCAGGGAGGCCATGCAGCGTAGGTTAGCTGAGGCATTCGGTCCGGAGTCCTCTGTGTCACTAAGGACGACATGATCCGCAGCCACCTCCTCCCAGCCACGTTCAAGTCCACGGGTTTGTTGGGACTGTAAATCATCCCTAAAAGACTGCTGCTGTTGATGCTGAGTGCCATGCTCCACCTCCATGCTGACACAATCCTCATCGTCCTCTTCCTGTGTGATGGGTGGGACACAAGGAACACTGTCTGGGTAAAGGGGGCCTTGAGAGGCAAGGAAGTCCTCCTCTTCCTGCCTCTGTTCTGCCTCAAGTGCCCTGTCCATTATTCCACGCAGCGTATGCTCCAACAGGTGGACAAGAGGTATAGTGTCACTGATGCATGCACTGTCACTGCCCACCATCCTCGTGGCCTCCTCAAATGGTGCCAGGACAGTGCATGCATCCCTGATCATGCCCCACTGGCGTGGTGAAAAAAACCCGAGCTCCCCTGACCCTGTCCTGGTGCCGTAGTCGCACAGGTACTCATTGATGGCCCTCTGCTGCGTGTGCAGCCGCTGCAGCATGGCCAACGTTGAGTTCCACCTGGTGGGCATGTCACATATAAGGCGGTTCTTGGGCAGGTTCAACTCCTTTTGCAGCTCAGCCAGCCGAGCACTGGCATTATATGATCTTCGGAAATGCACACAGACTTTCCTGGCCTGCCTCAGGACATCCTGTAAGCCCGGGTACCTGCCCAAGAACCGCTGCACCACCAGGTTAAGGACGTGAGCCACACAGGGCACATGCGTCAGTTGTCCCTGTCGGAGGGTGGAGAGGAGGTTGGTGCCATTGTCGCAAACCACCATTCCTGGCTTAAGCTGGCGTGGCGTCAACCACCTCTTGGCCTGCCCCTGCAGAGCTGACAGAACCTCTGCCCCAGTATGGCTCCTGTCCCCCAAACACACCAGCGCAAGCACGGCATGGCGTCTTTTTTGCCTGCGTACCTGCATAGCCCCTTGAACGCCTACGGAGCACCGCTGGTTCCGAGGACAAAGCACAGGAAGAGGCCATGGAGGAAGAAGAAGAAGGGGGGGTGGAGAAGAGAGATGTGTCACAACTAGAGTTGAGCGGACACATGGATGTTCGGGTTTGACGGGTTCGGCCGAACTTCGGAAAAAAGTTCAATGGGGACCCGGACTTCTAAGGACTAAAAAGGCTCTAAAAAAGTAATGGAAAGGGCTAGAGGGCTGCAAATGGCAGCAAAATGTTGTTAAGAGCATGGCAAGTGCTCTGCAAACAAATGTGGATTGGGAAATAACTTAAAATAACATAAAAAAAATAAAAAAATATGCTGGAGGCCCCCTTTTCAGCAGAAGAGGTATGGGAAGTCATTAAGAACCTCATAAACTCAACGGCACGATGCCACACATATGGTGGGAATGCCCCAGAATACGCCCTTTCTGGAATAAATTATTCAATTTAATGGATAAGCTAGTGGGAAAATAAAATACTTTGAAATAAAAATGTAGCGGGGTGCTAAATTTAAGGGAAGTGTTTTAGTGGTAAATAGGCTCAAACACCCTAATTCTGTAGGATTCATGGACCATTTTGTCCTCGGGGGACAGTATTGGTGTGCAGTTCCCTGCGGCCTACAGGTGGCGCTGCCATGGTAGGCTAGGGTTGAACCGCCGATACAGTGCTGTGCCTTTTGTGTCCCCTCTTGCCAGTAGTACAGCTGGGCGGGGAACCTGCTGTGCATGCCGGGAGAGCATATAAAAGGGGCAGACCTTTGGCCTGGGGGCTGATGTCCAGTGGGGTCCACGCCCAGGTGCCTTCGGCCTGGGTGCATGTGTTCCTGTTCCATCTCGGGTACCTTTAGCCCGGGGTGAGGTACTATCCTGGAGTTCCTGCTGCCCTGGGTATGGAGGCCTAGGTGCGGGAGTAAAGCCTGGAGTCCAGAGCCTTCGTCTGGAGTCCGCTAAGGATCGAGGAGTCTTAGGGTGCCGCCTCGTGTAGGGGACCATGTTTCAGGGAAGGGAGGATCATTCTGATGGACCGATGCGGGAGTCACGGTGAAGGAAGGGTCTGTTGACTCCCTGGAGAGATGTCTTCCCCTTGATATAGGCTAGGTTCGTAGAAGGAGAAGCTCAAGGTTATCTTGACTGTATCAGAGGCCTTATTCACCCGGCCCGTGGCAGGGGCCTTATACACCCTGGTCTGTGGCAGAGACCAAAGTTCTCCAGGTCCGTGGCAGGGGCCTTGTACACCCTGTCTGTGGCAGAGACCAACCTCAAGGTCTGTGGCAGAGACCGTGCACCTAAAACTGTTTGAGAAACCTAAGCAGTGAAGTGAATGTGCTACGTTTGTGCCTGGACCTCCTCCACACCTTAAGCTGTCCTGTTTCTTTGCTCTAACCTTTTCTATCCGAGTAGAGTTTATTTTGCCATGAGAGAATAAGAGTTGTAATTTCAGCTGGTGTGGACATTGACTTTACTGGGAATTAAAGGACTTGCCTCTACCTACAGTAGAGGTGAGAATCATCCTCTGGAGGAGTTTTGACTCCGGCTGTGGACACGGCCCGTCAAGTACACCGGTCTACCTCTTTATATAGGAGGGTACGGGCTGGTAGTGCGGTGTGCCTTTCTCCCTCCTGCGAGGAGCCAACAACATAAAGGCAGGTAAGGGGGAAAGGATCTGTGCGCTACAAAAAAATAATATAAAAATGATAATCTTGACCTAGGAGGACGAGGTCCATATGAAGTAGGAGGTTGAGGTGGCGGTGGATGTGTCTGTGTAGGTGGAAGCGGCGGTGGAGGAGGACGAGGTAGCGAACACTGGTTCAAAAATACAACAATGGCTGGGTAAGGCCGGTGATGTGTCGATTTCTGTCCCCTGTCAAATAGTGTCCACCCTGTACTGCGCTTGCTCAGTATGTAGGACAAGGGGATTTCGAAAATCTCCCAAGATGAACGGCGCCTGCGTGGTGAGTTCAGGTGAAGGCCACACCATCCGTGGTTCAAGCCGAGCCAAGTGA
Organism: Rana muscosa; assembly: GCA_029206835.1. Classification (NCBI taxonomy): domain Eukaryota; kingdom Metazoa; phylum Chordata; class Amphibia; order Anura; family Ranidae; genus Rana; species Rana muscosa. The sequence continues at coordinate 78,761,015 of CM055127.1, forward strand.
GGCCGTGACGGAAGCGTGGCGATCGAACCAAGCCCGTGAGGGGCCCTGTTACTATGTGCTACCGTATGTCCACTTGGATGCTGGGGCTTGAACCTGCACTCACTGCGCAGGCGCCGTTCATCTTCGGAGATTTTGTGAATCTCCTTGTCCTCTGTACTGCGCAAGCGCTGCGCCTTCGCAGTATGGGCCGGACACAATCCGATGGGCGGACAGTTTTTGTCACAACACTGGTATACATGTCTATTCTGCAGAAGGTACGGACAAGTCCTGTGGGATCCATGCCTGGTTAATTTTAATGAACGTGAGCTTGTCCACATTGGCTCTGGACAGGCGGCTGCGCTTGTCTGTGATAACGCCCCCTGCCGTGCTAAATACATGTTCAGATAATACACTGGCTGCATGGCAGGCCAGCACCTCCAAGGCATAAAGGGCAAGCTCAGGCCATGTGCCCAATTTGGAGACCCAGAAGTTAAAGGGGGCAGACCCGTCATCCAGTACGTGTAGGCCTGTGGACACATACTGCTCAACCATGTTGTTTTTTTAGTATAGCACAGTAGAAGAAAACTATATAGAAATTGTTTATTTCACACACCTCCACATATGTATAACACACTGCAAAATATTTTTTGTGGCCCTAAATGGCGTTTTTTGGAAGACCACAACACACCCACAGTACGTAACCGCTGAATCGCACAGCTACAGAACTGCAGAAAATGCTATTAAAAAAAAAATGTTTTTTTTTTTAGTATAGCACAGTAGAAGAAAACTATATAGAAATTGTTTATTTCACACACCTCCACATATGTATAACACACTGCAAAATATTTTTTGTGGCCCTAAATGGCGTTTTTTGGAAGACCACAACACACCCACAGTACGTAACCGCTGAATCGCACAGCTACAGAACTGCAGAAAATGCTATTCAAAAAAAATGTTTTTTTTTTAGTATAGCACAGTAGAAGAAAACTATTTAGAAATTGTTTATTTCACACACCTCCACATATGTATAACACACTGCAAAATATTTTTTTTGGCCCTAAATGGCGTTTTTTGGAAGACCACAACACACCCACAGTACGTAACCGCTGAATCGCACAGCTACAGAACTTCAGAAAATGCTATTCAAAAAAAATGTTGTTATTTTAGTATAGCACAGTAGAAGAAAACTATATAGAAATTGTTTATTTCACACACCTCCACATATGTATAACACAATGCAAAATATTTTTTGTGGCCCTAAATGGCGTTTTTTGGAAGACCACAACACACCCACAGTACGTAACCACTGAATCGCACAGCTACAGAACTGCAGAAAATGCTATTCAAAAAAAATGTTGTTTTTTTAGTATAGCACAGTAGAAGAAAACTATATAGAAATTGTTTATTTCACACACCTCCACATATGTATAACACACTGCAAAATATTTTTTGTGGCCCTAAATGGCGTTTTTTGGAAGACCACAACACACCCACAGTACATAACCGCTGAATCGCACAGCTACAAAACTGCAGAAAATGCTATTCAAATTTTTTTTATTTTTAATATAGCACAGTAGAAGACAAATATATAGAAATGGTTTATTCCACACGCCTCCACATATGTATAACACACTGCAAAATATTTTTTGTGGCCCTAAATGGGTCTTTTTGCAAGCGTACATTAAAGTGCAATTTTTTTTATTTTATTTTTTGCCCTAAACGGGTCTTTTTTTGCACGAGCAAAATAAAATGCAAATTTTTTTTTTTTTTTTTGCCCTTAATGGGTCTTTTGGAAAAGAGCACAATAAAGTGCCTTTTTTTTTTGCCCTAAATGGATCTTTTTCCAAGAGCAGAATACACCCACAGTATGGAAACGGTGTATCTCTCAACGTAATATATGCAGTGCTGGTGCACTGAGCTTGCAGATAAAAGGTAGATTTTCTCTGACACTGGGCTCATGGCAGTGTAAAAAGACTGCACTGCAACACAAACAGGTAAACCTATGCAGATCGCTGAGTTATATCTCTGAATCTGGACTCCTATTCCTATATAATATATCTCTCTCCCTGAAAGCACCAACAGGAACCTGGCCCTACACTACACTGTCTCTCTATCTTTTCCCTCAGATTCCAGAATCAGGGCTAACTCATGTATTTTTCAATCTCTCCCTAAAATCAGCAGCAGCAGACAAGATCCTCTCCCTATCTATTCTGAAGCAGAGTGACGTGTGTGCTGTGTGCCTCTAGCTTATATAGAAGCTGGGTCACATGTTGCACTGACCAATCACAGCCATGCCATTAGTAGGCATGGCTATGATGGCTTCTAAGGGCACACCAGCTAATAAAAAGGTGATTGGCTGGCCCCTGAAGCATTTCTAACTGCGCCATTAGATTGCCGAACCCGAACCCGGACTTTTGCGCAAAGTCCGTGTTTGGGAAAAAGCTAAAGTTCGGTACGGACCCGAACTTTATAGTTCGGGTTCGCTCAACCCTAGTCACAACCAGTAGTAGCATTTTGGAGGCGTGGCGGCGGAACAACCTCCAACACTACTGCACCTTGTCCTACATCCTTCCCAGCTGCCAAAAGAGTGACCCAATGGGCCGTGAAAGAAAGGTAACGTCCCTGTCCATGCCTGCTGGACCATGAGTCAGCGGTAATATGCACCTTACCACTGACCGCCCTGTCCAGCGAGGCATGGACATTGCCTTTCACATGCCGGTAGAGAGCCGGAATCGCCTTCCGTGAGAAAAAGTGGCGTTTGGGAACCTGCCACTGAGGAACCGCACATTGCACAAACTCACGGAAGGGGGCCGAGTCTACCAACTGAAAAGGCAGCAGTTGAAGTGCTAGCAATTTAGCCAAGCTAGAATTCAACCGCTGGGCATGTGGATGGCTGGGAGTGAACTTCTTTTGACGGTCCAGCAGCTGGGGCAGGGAAATCTGCCTGCTATAATCGGACGTCGGTGTACTGCTAGCAGAGTGCCCGCAAGTACTTGGCTGTGACACACCTAGTTCTACACCTTCATTCCTCTCAGTGCAGGTTTCAGAGAGGACTGAAGGTACAGTGGGGTTGGAGATCCCAGCTGATGAGGAGCAAGGAGAGGTCCACTTTGTTCTTTGGTGTGGGTCTTTAAGGTACGCTTGCCAATGAGCTGCATGGCAGGTCAACATATGTCTGGTCAAGCATGTGGTGCCCAAGCGGCTGATGTTTTGGCCACGCGATATACGCTTGAGACATATGTTGCAAACAGCAGCGGTGCGATCTGATGCACTCGACTCAAAAAAAGCCCACACCAAAGAACTTTTGTAATAACGGGCAGAGGCAGCGCCCTGCACAGGCGGAGCTCTGCGGTGTGATTCAGTCGGTGTGCTGCCCTTACGCTGGCCCCCTGAGTGCATCCTGCCTCGTTGGAGATGTGCCTCCTCCTCATCTTCCTACTCCTCCTCTCTCCTATCAGGCACCCACGTGGAGTCAGTGACCTCATCATCCCCTCCCTCCTCATCACTGGAGCCAATCTGGCAGTATTCTGCAGCTGCTGGAACATGACTGCCAGATTGCTGTCCTTCTTAAGCATCCCCTCTCTCTGCTCTCACTCTACTGCCTTTCTCTAGCTGGGTATCATCTTCAGACCCTTCGAAACGCTGGGCATCCTCCTGGAGCATGTACCCAACACTGTGCTCAAACAGTTCGGGGGACTCCTCAGGAGGACATGGTTGGTCTAGGGAAGGAGTGACTGATGATGACATTGATACGAGGGAAGAGGACGCTTTGACAGCTGCTTTGCCAGTACCCTGAGCCTGGGTGAGAGAGGATGAGGAGGATGAGGAGGGCTTGGTCATCCACTCTACCAAGTCTTCGGCATGATGCGGCTCAACACGTCCAGCTGGCGAAAATAAGGACAAGCGTGTCCCATGGCCATGTGCTGATGACGATGCACCGCGTCCACGACCAGCACTGTTGTCTCTAGACACAGAGCCTGCTTGCCCTCTTTTATTGGCTCGTGACTGTCTGCCTCTTCTTGTTGGCCTTCCAGACATAGTAATGGCCTGCAGGGAGATGGGAAAACCAGCAATTGGGTAGTGTATATTCTATATATATATTGGGAAAAAACCTGCGCTAAACCAAATAATATTGAGAAAAATTAATAAATACTTGATCAAAGAAAAAACTGTGATGCTGCTACTGGTTGCAGGAAGTTCTCAATATTACTTCCTCCAAAGGCTGTGTGCTGGCGCCGGCACCCAGGGCATCTTCCCCACACCTGATGATAGGTGCTCCGGATCCAGACGCTGCAACTTTTTTTTCATTCAATCCCTTCCTGCTGAGTTGAACAAACTCCTAGGAGTGCACCTGGAGCAATCATTATCTCTGCTTACCTTGATTCCTGTGTGTTGGACATCCGATCAGCTGGTGGAGCAAGGAGAGATCCCTTGGGATAAGGAGCAGGTGGATATCCTCGGTGCCGGCAGGCAGATGCACACGCTCTTGAGACCTCTGTAATCCGAGGTCCCATCGATCTGGTAAGCGGCTTTAAGATTATTCCCTACTGTTGAATGTATATGGAATAAGAACTACATCGGATAATTCCTTACCCATATGAAGATTGGTGGAGCTGATTACCGTATTTATCGGCGTATAACACGCACCGGCATATAACACGCACCCCAAGTTTAGGAGGAGATTTTAGGGAAAAAAACTTTTAGCAGAGAAGTTTAAGGAAAAATAACTTACATTTAAATGCAGCCTTGTCAGTGTCCATTGCAGCCTTGTCAGTGTCCATTGCAGCCTTGTCAGTGTCCATTGCAGCCTTGTCAGTGTGCAGCCTTGTCAGTGTCCATTGCAGCCTTGCCCCAGAGTCCATTTCAGCCTTGCCCCCAGAGTCGCCGTGCAGCCTTGCCCCCAGAGTCGCCGTGCAGCCTTGCCCCCAGAGTCGCCGTGCAGCCTTGCCCCCAGTGTCGCCGTGCAGCCTTGCCCCCAGTGTCGCCGTGCATCATTTTAAAATTGGCGCCGAGACTGTGCGAACGCCGGGGACGCAGGGGACGCAGGGGACGCAGGGACTGGGCGGAGCCACCGCCGAGATACACATAGCCGAGTGTACTCGGCTATACTCGGCTTTTCTCGGCTCCGCTCACAGTCACGCCGAGTCCCGCCCTATGATGGACATAACACAGGTCCAATGGCGGGACTGGGCGTGACTGTGAGCGGAGCCGAGAAAAGCCGAGTATAGCCGAGTACATTCGGCTATGTGTATCTCGCTCCGCTCCGCTCGCAGTCAGCGGAGACAGCTCAGGGATGACAGTATCGGCTTATAACACGCACCCACGATTTTCCCCTGATTTTCAGGGGAAAAAAGTGCGTGTTATACGCCGATAAATACGGTATTTAAAATTTAAAACATTTAAATATACAACTTCTTTTTGGGACACTTTTTATACACATTCGTTAAATGAATATTGTTTGGAGATTCCTTATAATAGAAGATTCTCTACATTAACCCCTTTTTTTCACTATATATATTTATTTTTTACTTGATGTTTTAAATAATTTTTTCCTGTTTGCAGGATTGTTGTTTTAATTCATGGTGATTGCGCACTTGTTTCTTAGTGTATATTCTGCTGGAGGCACACAACACCCACTAACTCCAGCAAATGCCTTTATTAGAGAACAGCAATGACGGGTATATACAGGTGTATACTGTACTAGGGCACACAAAACCCACTAACTCCTGCAGATGCCTTTATTAGAGAACAGCAATGACGGGTATATACAGGTGTATACTGTACTAGGGTACACAACACCCACTAACTCCAGCAGATGCCTTTATTAGAGAACAGCAATGGTGGGTATATACAGGTGTATACTGTACTAGGGCACACAACACCCACTAACTCCAGCAGATGCCCTTATTAGAGAACAGCAATGACGGGTATATACAGGTGTATACTGTTCTAGGGCACACAACACCCACTAACTCCTGCAGATGCCTGTATTAAAGAACAGCAATGACGGGTATATACAGGTGTATACTGTACTAGGGCACACAACACCCACTAACTCCTGCAGATGCCTGTATTAGAGAACAGCAATGACGGGTATATACAGGTGTATACTGTACTAGGGCACACAACACCCACTAACTCCTGCAGATTCCTGTATTAGAGAACAGCAATGACGGGTATATACAGGTGTATACTGTACTAGGGCACACAACACCCACTAACTCCAGCAGATGCCTGTATTAGAGAACAGCAATGACGGGTATATACAGGTGTATACTGTACTAGGGCACACAACACCCACTAACTCTTGCAGATGCCTGTTTTAGAGAACAGCAATGACGGGTATATACAGGTGTATACTGTGCTAGGGCACACAACACCCACTAACTCCTGCAGATGCCTGTATTAGAGAACAGCAATGACGGGTAAATACAGGTGTATACTGTACTAGGGCACACAACACCCACTAACTCCTGCAGATGCCTGTATTAGAGAACAGCAATGACGGGTATATAGAGGTGTATACTGTACTAGGGCACACAACACCCACTAACTCCTGCAGATGCCTGTATTAGAGAACAGCAATGACGGGTATATACAGGTGTATACTGTACTAGGGCACACAACACCCACTAACTCCTGCATATGCCTGTATTAGAGAACAGCAATGACAGGTATATACAGGTGTATACTGTGCTGGGGCACACAACACCCACTAACTGCTGCAGATGCCTGAGAAAATAACACACTGTCCCTGCCTGCCTATCTAGCTTAGAGAACAGCAATGAACAGCAACTCCTGCAGATGCCTGAGAAAATAACACACTGTCCCTGCCTGCCTATCTAGCTTAGAGAACAGCAGATGCAGATGCCTGAGAAAAGAACGGAACATAGAACACACTATCCCTGCCTATGTATCTCTTTCCCTGCACGCCGGAACACACTGCACAAGGCCACCACGCTGGTGGCCTTTTTTAGTGTGGGGCGTGTACTAAACCCCCCTGAGCTATGATTGGCCACAGGCAAATTATGGCTCTCCTCGCTGCCGGCGCTGTGATTGGCCAAGCATGCAGGGTCACAGTGCATGCTTGGCCAATCACAGCGCCGGGATTGCACTGCGATGGCGCAGTGTATTGTGGGCCGTTCGTGTCACTCAAATTTGGCGCGAACGGCCCATAACGTTCGATCTTCGTCGAACGATCGAACAGCCGATGTTCGAGTCGAACGTGTGTTCGACTCGAACACAAAGCTCATCCCTAGTGTTCATATTGGGTGCTATGTGTTCAGGATTCTAGGGTGCCTCTACTATGGTAAAAGTGCTTGATTTGTGTGTACCTGAATTGCTCAGAAGGAGGAAAGTTGTGCTCTAATTGGAGTTGAGGGAAAGTATTAATTTAAATGTATTTTTAATGAAAGCAGTGTATCTGAATTTGACCTGATATCAATTTTTTGAAGTCCTTATACAGCTGTGCTGGAATGTAAAGAAAGAAGCATAAGGAACCAATCCATAGATGTACTGACAAAGAGCATTATAGGAGCTCACCACTGTGCTGCTTCTCAGCTCACATGCAGTGAATGAGGTGAAACGAAGCTGACTTTAATCATCTAATCATGTGCAAGTGATGTGATTATTTATTTAATTATCTCTTTATTTATGTATTTGGGTTGATTAATACCTAGTCCTCATTCACTAATGTAAGTAAAATTTCAATTTGCAAAGTAAACATGCTCTACTGCTTTAGTAAATCAACCCAATTAAAGGGTAATTCCACTTTTGTGGAAAAAATATGGCAAATATGGCCTGCACAGAGTCCTGACCTCAACCCAATAGAACAACTTTGGGATGAATGAGCGGGGACTGCAAGCCAGGCCTTCTCGTCCACATCAGTGCCTGACCTAGCAAAATGCACTTCTGGAAGAATGGTCAAACATTACCATAGACACACTCCTAAACTTTGTGGACAGCCTTCCTAGAATAGTTGAAGCTGGTATAGCTGCAAAGGGTGGCCAACTCAGTATTGAACCCTATGGACTAAGACTGGGATGCCAATAAAGTTCATGTGTGTGTAAAGACAGGTGTCCCAATACTTTTGGTAATATAGTATATTTATATTTATATATATATATATATATATATATATATATATATACACACTGTATATAATTGCTACACAAGGCATGTTGTGATTAAATGCTGTATGTTGCTCAAATGTCATGCTACCTATTGTGCTAGGCTGTTGAGAGGCTGTTGAGAGGCTGTTGAGAGGACCGGTATGCCCACAGGTGTCCTGTTATCTTCTCTTCAACTCTCCCGAAAGATCTGTTACTGACGGCTTGGTGCCAGATACCAGATAGGGGTCTAGTGGCATCCATACCTCAATGGGTCAGGGTTGTTTTGGCAGCAAAAGGGGAAACTATTGAATATTAGTTGGGTGCTCATAAACTTATGGCTGATTGGTGTATATACTTCAGTTTTTATTCATGTCATCAGAGAAGGTCACTCAAAGTGAGAATTATACCCTATAGACCAGGGGTCTCAAACTGGCGGGCCCTCCAGCTGTTGCGAAACTACAAGTCCCATGAGGCATTGCTAGGCTGACAGTTACAATCATGACTTTCACAGGCAGAGACATGATGGGACTTGTAGTTTTGCAACAGCTGGAGGGCCACCAGTTTGAGACTCCTGCTATAGACAGAGGTCACATGGCTGGATAGCTGGAAAGACAAAACCAACAAACATATACAGCTTTACTGACAATATTAACCACTGACAACCCATTAAAATTGTTTCTTTCTTTTGTTTTGTCAATTCATTTAATTTGAAATGTACTGCAGATCTTGCTTCTTATGATATTATAAAGAATATCTTCCGACTTAAAAAGCATTGTGTGAAATAGACAACCATATCAGGATTCTCTAAATCCATCGTCTGAATGTGTTCACATAAGTACGTTATCCATCCCATGAGTCTCCTGATTATTTTAGGTTTTCAAGTTTTGACATATACTGTGAGAGGTGAAGAAATACAATTAAATTCTTAGCTTTGAGCACTGACAAGGATCTGAGAAGATGTAAGACAAGTAGCTAAAACTTCAAGTGTAAATGAGGTAAACATTTTCTTCTACCAAATAATAGGGTATCCCAGCAGCAATCTGCCCACGGTGCAAAGTTACCTTCGGTAAACTCACATCTCTAAATAGCAGTACTTACAAGCTGAATAATAATGTGGGTCTTAGAATGGCTCAGGTATAAACATCCAAATGCCGGAATGTGAATTCAGCCTTATAACAAACGTTTTTAGCGTGCCAAGATGTAAACAATGCATCCAGTTTAGGACCTTGTTAAATTTTTTAGCTGGCTTTCACAGTACTGGCTATTTCCATGTTAGACAAAGACCACTGGTGGTACAAGCACTCAGGTAAGTGTGCACAGACTAGATTTCATAAATGAAATACTGGGCTTCGAGAATGCAATAGAAGCTGACACCCCCGGTTTGAGATTTAAATTAACACGCTCCATTTGGAGCTTGGTGGCTGTAGCTGCAATAAGAAGGATATACTCAGGGCTTTTTTTCAGGGGGACTTGGTGGAACTCAGTTCCACCACCTCTGGCTCGGACCCCTGCAGGGGGGAGGGGGGGGCCTGCTCACCACAATCACTTGTAAACACAGAAGTCCGGTTTCTGTGTTTACAAGTGATAGCTCTGCACTCTGTGTATAACTCCCCTGAACTCTGCACTCTGTATGTAATGCAATCTTGGTATTTAATTCCCCTTTAAGACCCTCCTACTGTTCGTAAAATTTGACTAACCACACCTACTATTTGATGTGATTTGGAGGGTGTGTGTGGGTGGAGGGGTTTTGGGGGGTCGTGGTTAGAGATGGCCTTGCGGTTCACCCCACGGTCGGTTCGCGGCGAACTTTGCGCGTTCGCTATTCGCCAAACCGGCAGACATATGTCGCTGTTCGTGGCCGACCATATTCTTTTACATTGTGGAGAACTTTGACCCATGACACATCCATCATGTGGTACAGGACAGCCAATTGAGACATTTCAGCACATGGACATACCCCCTACCTTATAAATAGACCTGATCTGGCTGCCATTTTACATTCTGTCTTTTGTCAGTGTAGGGAAAGGTTGCTGTGTGGAGAAGGGACAGACTGTATCACTAGCTATTAGGTCCACAAAAGTCCTTTTAAGGACTGGTATAGGTGTACTATTGTTTGGTGTGCAGTATATAGGGTTGTAATACAATTATAATATACTTTCAAATATAGAAAGCATATTATAGTGCATCATTGTGACTGCAGTGCTGAGCGATTCTGCAGCTGTCTTTTGTCAGTGTAGGGAGGGAGAGGTTGCTGTGCTGTGTATCAGGGACAGACTGTAATCACTAGCTTTTAGGTCCACAAAAGTCCTTTTAAGGACTCGTATAGGTGTACTATTTGGTGTGCAGTATATAGGGGTGTAATACACGCATAAAATACTACCAAATATAGAAATCATATTATAGTTAATTTCAATTGTGCAGCATTGTGACTGCAGTGCTGAGCGGTTCTGCTGCTCTATTGTCAGTGTAGGGAGAGGTTGCTGACGTGTCGCAGGGACAGACTAGCGACAAAAATCGCTAACTAATAAAGGTCCACACAAAGGCCTCCCAGAATCGCGCTCCCGCGCGCCCCCTGGGGCGCGCACATGGGAATCTCCGTGACCGCCGGGTCCAGAGGACCCGGCTCATCACGAATCATGGTAAATCGCCGCTGATAGCGGGCGTTTACCACGTGATCGCTCCGTCAAATGACGGAGCAATCACTTGTAAACAGACCGGCGTCATGTGACGACGCCGGTTCCTCTCTCCCCTCTCTGTACCGATCGGTACAGTGTGAGAGGAGAGGGGAGGGAGCGGATCATGGCAGCAGCACTGTGGGCTGGATCTGTGACAATTGCAGCCACAGATCCAGCCATCCATCCATCCCTGCTCAGCCATCCCTGTGTAATACCCTGGTGCAATACTCTGCAATACTCTGCAATACCCTGCGCAATACTCTGCAATACCCTGCGCAATACTCTGAAAAATACTCTGCAATACCCTGCGCAATACTCTGCATTACCCTGCGCAATACTCTGCAATACCCTGCGCAATACTCTGCAATACCCTGCGCAATACTCTGCAATAACCTGCGCAATACTCTGCGCAATACTCTGCAATACCCTGGTGCAATACTCTGAAATACCCTGCGCAATACTCTGCAATACCCTGCGCAATACTCTGCAAAATACTCTGCAATACCCTGCGCAATATTCTGCAATACCCTGCGCAATACTCTGCAATACCCTGCACAATACTCTGCAATACCCTGCGCAATACTCTGCAATACCCTGCACAATACTCTGCAAAATACTCTGCAATACCCTGCGCAATATTCTGCAATACCCTGCCAATACTCTGCAATACCCTGCCAATACTCTGCAATACCCTGCGCAATACTCTGCAATACCCTGCGCAACTCTGCGCAATACTCTGAAATACCCTGCGCAATACTCTGCAATACCCTGCGCAATACTCTGCAATACCCTGCGCAATACTCTGCAATACCCTGCACAATACTCTGCAATACTCTGCGCAATACTCTGCGCAATACTCTGCAATACTCTGTGCAATACTCTGCAATACCCTGCACAATACTCTGCAAAATACTCTGCAATACCCTGCGCAATATTCTGCAATACCCTGCCAATACTCTGCAATACCCTGCCAATACTCTGCAATACCCTGCGCAATACTCTGCAATACCATGCGCAATACTCTGCAATACTCTGCAATATCCTGCACAATACTCTGCAATACCCTGCGCAATACTCTGCAATACCCTGCGCAATACTCTGCAAAATACTCTGCAATACCCTGCGCAATACTCTGCAATACCCTGCACAATACACCCTACGCAATACTCTGCAATACCCTGCACACTACTCTGCAATACTCTGCAATACCCTGCATAATACTCTGCAATACCCTGAGCAATACCCCCTGTGCAATACCCCGTGCAATACCCTGCCATACTCCGCAATACCCTGCCATACTCCGCAATACCTTACCATACTCCGCAATACCCTACCATACTCCGCAATACCCTACCATACTCCGCAATGCCCTGCAATACTCCGCAATGCCCTGCAATACTCCGCAATGCCCGGAAATACTCTGCAATAACCACTTCCCGCCCACCGGCCGTCATATGACGTCCTTGACTTTGTGCGGGGATAGCTGAATGATGGGAGCAGCTACAGGCATCATTCAGATATTAGCTTTTTCAGCCGGCGATTCCCTACACCATAAGAACAATCATAGCGGCTGTTCCGCCGCTTGATCATTCTTACGGGAGGCGAGAGGGGATGTCCCCCCCCCGCCGCCCTCCGGTGCTTCTACCGACTCACCGCTACGATCGAAGCCAGGATTGTTTTTTGTTTTTTTTTCAGGCTTCCCAGCCTAGAGGTGAGATGTGGGGTCTTATTGACCCCATATCTAACTGTAAAGAGGACCTGTCATGCCATATTCCTATTACAAGGGATGTTTATGTTCCTTGTAATAGGTATAAAAGTGATCAAAAAAAATTTTGGGGCAGAAAAACATGTCAAACTAAAATAAATAAATTAAAATGAACAATAAAAAAAATATATTTTTTTAAAGCGCCCCTGTCCCCGTGAGCTCGCATACAGAAGCGAACGCATGCATAAGTCCCGCCCACATATGAAAACGGTTTTCAAACCACACATGTGAGGTATCTCTGCGAACGTTAGAGCGAGAGCAATAATTTTGGCCCTAGACCTCCTCTGTAACTCAAAACATGTAACCAGTAAAAATATTTAAAGCGTCGCCTATGGGGATTTTTAAGTAGCGAAGTTTGGCGCCATTCCACGAGCGTGCGCAATTTTTAAGGGTGACATGTTAGGTATCTATTTACTCGGCGTAACTTCATCTTTCACATTATGCAAAAACATTGGGCTAACTTTACTGGTTTTTTTTTTTTTTAAGCACAAAACATTTTTTTTCCGTAAAAAACGCGTTAAAAAAATTGCTGCGCAAATACCGTGCGAGATAAAAAGTTGCAACGACCACCATTATATTCTCTAAGGTCTTTGCTAAAAAAAACATATATATAATGTTTTGGGGTTCTATGTAATTTTCTAGCAAACAAATGATGATTTTTACATGTAGGAGAGAAATGTCAGAACTGGCCTGGGTGCTCCAGAACGCCTGAAGGTGCTCCCTGTATGTGGCCACGCTGTGTAAAAGCCTCACACATGTGGTATCGCCATACTCGGGAGTAATAGCAGAATGTGTTTTGGGGAGTAATTTGTGCTATGCATATGCTGTGTGTGAGAAATAAGCTGCTAATATGACAATTTTGTGAGAAAAAAAAAAAGAGAAAAAAAAATCTTGATTTTGCAAAGAATTGTGGGAAAAAATTACAACTTCAAAAAACTCACAATGCCTCTTTCTAAATACCTTGGAATGTCTTCTTTCCAAAAGGGGTCATTTGGGGGGTATTTGTACTTTTCTGGCATGTTAGGGTCTCAAGAAATGAGATAGGCCGTCAGTACTTCAGGTGTGATCAATTTTCAGATATTGGCACCATAGCTTGTGGACTCTATAACTTTCACAAAGACCAAATAATATGCACCAATTTGTACTTATTTTTACCAAAGATATGTAGCAGTAAAAATTTTGGCCAAAATGTATGAAGAAAAAATAGTAATTTGCTAAATTTTATAACAGAAACGAAAAAAAAATCTTTTTTTTTACAGAATTTTCAGTCTTTTTTCTCTTATAGCGCAAAAAAAAAAAACCCAACGGTGATTAAATACCACCAAAAGAAAGCTCTATTTGTGTGAAAAAAAGGACAAAAAATTCATATGGGTACATGGTTGTATGACTGACTAATTGTCATTCAAAATGTGAGAGCACCGAAAGCTGAAAATTGGTCTGGTTATTAAGGGGGTTTAAGTGCCCAGTGGTCAAGTGGTTATAGTTAATTTCAATTGTGCAGCATTGTGACTGCAGTGCTGAGCGGTTCTCCAGCTCTTTTGTCAGTGTAGGGAGAGGTTGCTGACGTGTCGCAGGGACAGACGAGCGACAAAAATCACTAACTAATAAAGGTCCACACAAAGGCCTTTTAAGGACTGGTATAGGTCTACAATTTAGTGTGCAGTATATAGGGGTGTAATGCACGCATAAAATACTACTAAATATAGAAATCATATTATAGTTCATTTCAATTGTGCAGCATTGTGACTACAGTGCTGAGCGGTTCTGCAGCTCTTTTGTCAGTGTAGGGAGAGGCTGCTGACGTGTCGCAGGGACAGACTAGCGACAAAAATCGCTAACTAATAAAGGTCCATACAAAGGCGTTTTAAGGACTGGTATAGGTCTCGGTTGAAATGTTAGAACAAACTAAGCAAGTAAATATAAAGATAAGGTGTGAGCTCCTATCATGACCGTGTACATTGGAACTAAGATCCAACTCTGTTAATGGTCGAGGGATAACATGTAACTAAGTGAAAGAAAAAAAGAAAAAAAAAAACTTGGAAAGTACCGTATAAGTTCTATTTAGGGAGTGATGAGTTAGGAAGGGCAAGTCCTGGTAGAGCAACTTAAGAGGAAAGGGTGGAAAGCTGGTCCGAGAAGTGAAACTGATAGTGGGGCTTTAGACCAGATTTTGTTAGCATCTAGAGGTTGGCTCAGTGTATATTCTTTAGCGTAGGGGTGCATTTCTCCGGTCGATGATCCATTTTTCACAGGAAGTGTAAAAAGTTTTTTTGTGGTTAGATTAGCCTTGGCGAACGAGAATTCCATTTGGAAGTGTAGATTGAGCAGACAAATGGTGTCCTTCAAGACAGGAGGTTGACTTGATTTCCATTTTTTAGCCAAAGCTAGTCGGGCTGCTATCAGTATGTGTGTCACTAAGGTTTGTAGATGCTTAGGCCAAGAGGGGATTGATAGACCCAGAAGAAGGTCTAATGGGGACATCGGGATGGAAATGTCACATATAGAGAAGATTAGATTCATTACTTTCTTCCAGTAGTTCTTGATGTGTGGACAGTCCCACCAAATGTGTTGTAGAGATCCCCTACTGTCACAGCCTCTCCAACAGTCAGGTGAGGCAGATGGGTAGATCTTTGCGAGTCTATCTGGAGTGTAGTACCATCTGTGGAATATTTTCAATAAAGATTCCCAATGGGAGATGCAATGGGACAATCGAAGGGGGGTTCTAAGGGCTTTTTGCCAAAGTTCAGCTGGAGGAGGGTGGTCCACATATATGGACCAGTATCTGATGGATGAGGAAAGCGTTTCCCGGGTTGGTGTGGTAAGCAGTTTATAGACTAGAGATATTCCCTTGGTTTTAGTATGGTTTGAGTTGTAAAAGTTCAGTAGAGATTGTGAGATAGAGTTTGCCGCTGCCCAAGGTATTTTGGATAGAATGGATATTATTCGGAGGTAAAGGAAGAAAGTTTTAAAGGATAAGTTGAACTTTTGTGTCAGGTAGGAGAAGGAGTGTAGCTCCAAAGATGAGAACAACATTCCTAGGTTGGAGATATCGGCGTTTATCCAATCCGAGAGGGATAAGTCAGGTGCTAGGAGTTGTATAGCTTCAATAGGTATTAGCGACAGTCTGCTGGATGACAGGCCATTGTCAATTTGTGAAATTGCCTTCCACACCCTTAAAGAAGCAGTGATAGAGCCAAGTGGATGTCGCGTTGGTTTGAGATTGAGCCAGTTGGCGGCTAGGAAGAGTTTGGGGTTCAAGGAGAGGGCGGTAGATTCTATTTGTTTCCAAGTGGTATATTGGTCTGTTGACCACCAGGTTTTTAGTTGATCTAGGATCGTTGCACGGTAGTATGCTTGGATGTCGGGTGCTCCCAGACCACCATGTTGTACAGGGGTTGTAAGTATAGATCTCTTTACCCTAGGGTGTTTCAGTTGCCAGATAAAGGTATTGATAATCCCCTGGAGTTTTCTTAATTGGGCTTGTACCATGGGAAGAGGAATTGTTTGAAAAATATACAGGATATGTGGAAGTAAATACATTTTAGCCTGAGCAATTCTGCCCGCCCAAGAGGTTGGGATGCTAAGTATCTCTTTGGATAGACGCATTAGTTTGCCTACGAGATCTTCAAAGTTAGTTCGTAGTAAGATACTCCTTGGGAATGTCAATTGAATTCCTAAGTAGGGTAGGAAGGAATTGTGTGCCCATGCAAAGGGGGTTTTTGCCGGTATAGAAGTAATAGTTTGGCGGTCTAAACCTAGGTTAAGCATAAGTGATTTCGTTTAAAGAGGGAAATTGCACTGAATACGTCCAAGATGCGTTGAACCGCTGGAAGAGATATTGTGGGATTTGTGAGTGCTATGATTACATCATCTGCATAAAGGCCTATTTTGTGCATTGTGTCTCCAATTTTGATTCCTGAAATTTCTGGGTCAGACCTTATGGATTGCGCTAGTGGTTCCATTATCATGGCAAATATCAGGGGAGATAACGGGCAACCCTGTCTCGTGCAGTTGTTGATTTTAAAGGGGCTTGATACAATACCAGAGGTCCAGACGCGTGCACTTGGATGAGTGTAAAGGCCTAATACAGCTGACAGGAAAGATCTTAAAATTCAAAATTTGCGGAGAACTTCTTCCATATATGGCCAATATACTCTATCGAACGACTTCTGTGCTTCCAAAGAAAGGAAGAGAGAAGGCGTTCGAGTGTTCTCCGTCCACTGTATGAGATTGATGAAGCGTCTGGTGCCATCTGGTGCTTGTCTGCCCAGGACAAAGCCTACTTGGTCTGGGTGGATGATTTGGGGAATGACTGCCGAAAGACGTTGAGCTAGGAGTTTGGCATATATTTTTGTGTCCGTGTTGAGGAGCGAGATTGGGCGGTAATTGGCGGTGTTGTCCGGTGATTTTCCTGGTTTCGGGAGAGTAACTACTAGTGCTTCAAGGGATTCTTTAGGGATATCGCCAGTGGAAGCAAATTGATTATAGGTATTACACAGATAAGGGACAAGTTGCTTGGCAAATTTTTTGTAATATTCATTGGGAAGGCCATCGGGACCCGGGGCTTTATGTAGAGGGAGTTGACTAATGAGCTTATGAACCTCTTCGGGTAAAAAGGGTGTAGAAAGAAAGTCAAGTTGCGCAGGGGAAATGGAAGGGAGGTGAATAGATGATAAGAAACTCTTAAAGTGGTTGTAAACCCCTATAATTTTTTTTTTTTTAAACCACCTGTAAGAGAAAGGCATAATGAGCTAATATGACTAGCATAATAGCTCATTATGCATCACAGATTGGGGCCCCGAAGCCGTCCTCGTCTCCCTCTTCAGCCACAGCCAGCGCTCCGGCGCTGTGATTGGCCGGAGCGGCGAAGACGTGACTCCGCGCATGCGCGCGGGAGCCGTCAAATCCGGCTAAGTCGTCGAATGATGGGACTTAGCCGGATTTGTGAATGGGATTAACCTCATGAATGCGCCGTTGTCTACGGCGCGCATGCACCGTAGACACGGAGCAATGTAATTTTTAGCAAATATCTCCTAAACCTTAATCTAGGCTTACCTGTAAGTGCAAGTTGCAAAAGTGGGTTTACAACCACTTTAATGTCTTCCTGATTGGGAGGGGGCTGGGGGCCTGTTTCTGTAAGATTATAGAGTTTGGAGTAGAAATTACTAAATTTGTTTGCGATATCAAGTGGATTGGTTATACGTTTGCCTTGAGGGTTTGTGAGGAATGAGATTTTTTTGTCTCTTAAATTGTTTAGCCATGAAAGCACCAGGCTTGTTGGCTGAGGAGTATTATTGTAATCTGAGACGTTTAATGTAGTAATCAAATCTGTCTCGAAGATGTTCGCTGAGTTGGTATCTGAGGTTTTTTAGGTCTGAGGATGTGGTAGTAGATGGGCACTGTTTATTTGCGAATTCTAGGGTGCGAATTTGTTTTAACAGGGACTAAGTGATGGAAGACTGAAGTTTTTTTGTGTACGCGCCTAGTTTTATAAAAAGACCTCGCAGGCAAGCTTTG
Source organism: Rana muscosa (assembly GCA_029206835.1). NCBI lineage: Eukaryota > Metazoa > Chordata > Amphibia > Anura > Ranidae > Rana > Rana muscosa. The sequence continues at coordinate 78,779,062 of CM055127.1, forward strand.
TGGGCATTCCACAAGATGGCATGATCATCCGTGGAGTTTTCATTGTTTAGGAAATAATTTGTTATCTCAGATTGTATTTGTGATTCAAACAAGGGGTTGTTGAGAAGAGAAGGGTTTAATCTCCAGATAGTATGTCTGGGCGAGTGGGAAAGTGGGGATAATTTGATTGTGACTGGAGCATGATCAGACCATGATATTGTTCCTATATGTGAATCGGTTATGGACTGTAGTAGGTGTTTATCAGTGATAATTAGATCAATCCGTGAGTAAGATTGGTGTGGGGAGGAGAAGAAGGTATAGTCTCTCTCCATGTCATGTAAAAACCTCCAGGAGTCATAGAGGTCTTCTCTTTTGAGTAAACCGGGCACCCCTTCCATAGACTCCCATGTTAAATGGTAATTTCTCTGGTGACTTTGGGGACCCGGTACCGGCCGGTCGTAGGTCCTCTGGACCCCAAACTTGGCACACATGTAGCCCCACTCTTCCCCTACAAGTTTGCAAAGTTTCTTGTCCGGGGAACTTATGGCCGGGGAGCACCGATTTTTCAAAGCCGGGCATCCCTTCCATTGACTCCCATGTTAAACGTCAGACTAGTCATGGACACAGTGAGGCATGGACACAATGAGGCAAAGTGAGGCACACCCTCGGCTTATACTCGAGTCAATACGTTTTCCCAGTTTTTGTGGTAAAATTAGGTGCCTCGGCTTATATTCAGGTCGGCTTATACTCGAGTATATACGGTACTATATAAAGAGTAAGGCAAGTTATGCAAGAGAAAAATGTACACGGTATATAGTATAGCAATTAGAACACTGTGAAATAGTTATAAACAGTGTTTGAGTAAACCGTATAAACAACAAATAATGCAAGTTGGTGTGCTTAGCACACTATAACCTGGGGGGTGGAGAGAAAGAAACAAAAAAAAAAAAGAAAACAACAAAGTAAATACCGTCCATGGCGAATTGAAGTGGATAAGAGGACTGGGCTTGGTCATGATCTGGTCATCTCAGTCCGAATTGGGTACCGGTTTACCGGAGGCGGATGATCTGGGAGGGGTGATGGACTGTCCAGTGTCCCTAGCGGCAATAGGGAGGAAACCCCAATTTGTCAGCTTTTTGTATCCATCCTTAGGAGTGAGTATGGGGACAATCTGTTGTTGATGTGTGACTAGCAATTTTGTTGGGAAACTCCATCTATAGACTATTTTTTTCTGTTGGAGAATAGAAGTGATGGGTGTGAAGGCTCTGCGCATTTCCATTGTAGCAGGAGATAGGTCAGTCAACAGCTTGACTTTGGTATATGGGGCCGGTAGTGGTCTTGAGGCTCTGGCGGTGGAGAGGATCTGCTCCTTGATGTGGAAAAAGTGAATCCGAGCAAGGCTATCTCTTGGGATGTCGTCTGGTAAATGTGATGGTTTAGAGATTCTGTGGGCCCGGTCAATCAGAATATCACGGGTGTTGAGGCGAGGGAGCAAAGTTAAGATAAGTTGCTGCAGGTTGGGAGTTATTTCAGTCGATTTGATTGATTCTGGGATTCCTCTGAGTTTTATATTATTGCGCCTGGAGCGATCTTCTGAATCTGCTAACTTCATTTTTATGTGGTGTATTTCTTCAGTGTGATGCTCATGTGCATCTAATAACTCATTGTGCGCTTTAGAATAATCCTGCATGTTTTCTTCCATAGCGTCTGCTCTTTCTTCAAGGCAGTCTATCTTGTCATACATCTGGGATATGGAAATTTGCAGCTCCCTATGCAGGTGTCATGATGGGCAAGCTCACCTGCAAGCTGGCGACGCGGCGGCGCGCGCGGGTACGCGCCTGCGCAATAGTGTCGAATCGTCGTTAGCGCGTTCGCGCCGGTGCAATAGCGGCGAATCGGCGTTAGGGGCGTACACGCATGCGCGGTAACGGCGCACAGGCGCGCGTCAGTGCGCGCGGGAGCACGCAGTGACACTTTCTGGCGCCAATCTGGGGCTATTTAAAGGGGCTTGTGCTGGGGCTCCTTGCTGTCTGGTCTACAGAGTTTCCTAGACCCACCTGCTATCTGCTATTACCCTACCGATCTGTTCCTGTGACCCGGCTTGTTCCTGACGCTTCTTGCCTTCTGCCTGCCCGCTGACCCCCGGCTTGTTGTCCTTGCTTCCGCCTGCTCCTTCTGCTACCTGCTGCCTGCCCGTTGCCAACCCGGACTGTATAACGACTCTGCCTCTGCCTCTTGCACTGCACCTGATCTGCCAGCCAGTGGATTACCCGGCCTGTTTGGACCTGCCAGTGCCCGGTACTACAAGACACCTCCCCGCTGTCTGCCGTCTGTCTCCTCGGTTCCCTGTGTGCCAAGCCTGCCTGCCATCCAGCTTCCCTGCTTCCGCTGAAACCTGCACAGAGCTTCCTAAGGTCCAGCTCCACCTCTGCACCAGTGTTCCTGACAGGCACTTGTGCGACTCCGCACTCCCGAGCTCCCTGTTCCCACCATCAGGGGTTCCGGAGTAGGAGGTGCAAAAGAGACCACTCCCTGCATCCCAGGCTCATCACCAGGTACGTGACAGTACCAGACAGCCATGTCCGAGCCTGCGCAGGGAGCGAACCCAATGGAGGAACTTTGCCGACACCTGGATGGGCTAACCCAGGCCGTCAGAAGCCTGCAAGAGGGTTATACCCAACTGGAGGGCCGAGTCCAGGCCCTATCCTCCTCAGCTTCCTCCTCCACTGGGACTTCCACTTCTCCCTCGGTGGTCATGATGCCGCCTGAACCCAGGGTACCCACGCCTGAGCGATTCTCAGGGGAGCGGAGCAAATACAGAGCCTTTCGGAATGCCTGCGAGCTCTTCTTTTCCTTGCAACCACGGACCTTTTCACTGGAATCCACCAAAGTGGGGTTCGTTATTTCCCTCCTGTCTGGTGAACCCCAAGCCTGGGCTCACCGCCTCTTGGAGCATAAAGACGTTTCACTTAATACCTTGGACACTTTCTTTCAAACCATGTCACAGCTTTACAAGGATCCGCACCAGACCGCCACTGCCGAAGCAACCCTGCATGCCCTTCAGCAAGGCCGCAGACCCGCCGAGGATTATGTTTCTGAATTCAGGAGATGGAGCTCAGACACTAATTGGAATGATGCTGCTCTTTGTTACCAATCCCGATTGGGACTCTCTGAACCACTCAAAGATGAACTGGCACGTGTGGGTGTGCCCGGAACTTTGGATGCTCTAATCAACCTGACCATCCAGATTGACCGTCGCCTACGAGAACGTAGGACTGAACGAGCCACCGGGCCATCTCGCCCGGTCTGGATGTTGCCCCGGGTACCCAGCTCTGCCAACTCAGCTCCTCCATTCCCAGCTACAGCCTCCTCTGACAACCCAGAACCCATGCAGCTGGGACTTCTCCGTCCCTCTCTCACCCCTGAGGAACATCAATGCAGGCGAACCCTTAACCTATGTCTGTACTGCGGAGAACCCGGACATTATGTACGGACCTGCCCGGTGAAGATCCGTAAGTGCCTCTCCATGTCGTCTGTGCATTTACCCGTTATACCCAGTAATTCTGCTCACCTGGCGATTCCCATTCTTTTGCAGCTCCCAGGAGGGAATATTCAAGTCAGCGCTATCATTGACTCCGGGGCCTGCAGTTGCTTTCTGGACTTAGCTTTTGCCACCACACATCACATTCCTTTGCGCCCTAGAGCTAAAGGGCTTTCTGTATACCTCGCTGATGGGTCGACCCTTAAATCCGGACCAGTCACACAGGAGACCCTACCGCTGGCCACAACCATTGCCAGTACTCATCAGGAGTTACTATGCCTAGATGTCATCAAGTCTCCTCTGTTCCCCATCATCCTGGGCATGCCCTGGTTACAGGCCCATAACCCGCAAATTAATTGGACATCAGGAGAAGTCAGTTTCTGTTCCCCCTACTGCCGTCAACATTGTCTGCAGGAAGTTTCGAGTACCCCTTCTCCCTTGCTTTGCATGGACTCTGATGCTGAGGCCCGCCAGTCAGTTCCTGAAGCATACCACAGCTTCCTGGACATTTTTAGCAAGAAAGGGGCTGAGACTCTTCCTCCACACAGGCGTTACGACTGTCCGATTGAGCTTCTCCCCTGGGCTGAAATCCCCTTTGGCAGGATTTTTCCCCTGACGGAACTTGAACTCGAGACCCTCAAGACCTATGTTGATGATAATCTCATGAAAGGGTTCATCCGTCCTTCTACGTCACCGGCAGGGGCAGGGATTTTCTTTGTTGAGAAAAAGGACCATTCCCTCCGGCCTTGTGTGGATTACAGAGAGCTCAACAAAGTGACGATAAAGAACCGATACCCCCTTCCTTTAGTTCCTGAATTGTTTCAAAGACTGGGATCCGCAGTCATTTTCACAAAACTGGACCTCCGTGGGGCCTATAACCTGGTGCGGATCCGAAGCGGGGATGAGTGGAAAACTGCCTTTCGCACTCACTTCGGGCACTTCGAATACTTAGTCATGCCCTTCGGACTCTGCAATGCCCCGGCTACGTTCCAGCATTTTGTGAACAATATTTTTAGAGACTACCTTGACCTTTTTGTTATCATTTACCTGGACGACATCCTCATCTTTTCCCCCTCCTTGGAGAAACACCGGGAACACGTTCGGAATGTGCTCGCACGGCTTCGAATGCACAGGTTATACGCAAAACCAGAAAAATGCGAATTCGAACGCCAAAGCATCCAATTTCTTGGACTTGTCATCTCGGTGGAGGGTATCACGATGGACTCCCAGAAAGTGGCTGCAATTCTTGACTGGCCGGTGCCCGTAGATAGGAAAGGCATACAGCGCTTCATCGGATTCGCAAACTTTTATAGGAAGTTCATCAGGGGGTTTTCGTCCATTATCACCCCATTAACCAACCTAACCAAACAGACTGTCCGGTTCCAGTGGTCTTCAGAAGCCCAAACGGCCTTTGAGACCCTTAAGGAATTATTTACCTCTGCATCCGTTCTGAGGCACCCTGATGCGGCTCTTCCATACATACTGGAGGTGGACGCCTCGGAAACCGCAGTTGGGGCGGTTCTCTCCCAAAGACAGGGGCCCAAGGCTCTCTTACATCCGGTTGCCTTTTTCTCCCGTAAGCTGTCAGATTCGGAGAAGAACTATGATGTGGGAGACCGGGAATTACTGGCAATCAAAGCCGCCCTGGAGGAATGGCGGTACCTCCTGGAAGGAGCAGCGCATCCGATCCTGGTCTATACGGACCACAAGAATCTGGAGTATCTGAGAGTGGCAAAGAGACTGAAACCCCGGCAGGCCAGGTGGGCACTTTTCTTCACACGTTTCTCTTTTCATATAACGTATAGACCAGGATCGAAGAATACTAAACCTGATGCTCTCTCACGAATGTTCTGTGACCCTGAAATACCTGCCCCTCCGGATACCATCTTGTCACCTGGAAACTTCCTCTTGCTTCAAGAGGACCTGCTATCTCGGATCAAGCAAGCATCCAGGGGGATCTCTCCCTCACCTGGGACAGAGGTACTGCTCAAGGATGGACTTTTATGGTACAAGGACAAAATCTTTGTACCAGAGGGCGTGCGAGTCGCGGTCCTTAGTTCCTGCCACGATAACAAACTGGCTGGGCACTTCGGGGTACTCAAGACCTCCGAACTTCTACAACGCATGTTCTGGTGGCCGCAACTATCAAAGGACTGTAGGAGCTACGTGGAGTCTTGCAGCACATGTATCAGAAACAAGGTAAGTAAGTCCAGAGCCTGGGGTCTGTTGAAACCATTGCCCGTACCCGAGAGGCCATGGAAGATGATCTCCATGGACTTCATCGTAGAACTTCCCCCCTCGGAGCTTTTCACCACTATCTTCGTGGTTGTGGATAGACTATCAAAGATGGCGCACTTCTTGCCCATGAGGGGTACGCCTTCCGCTCTTGAGACAGCTAAAATTTTTGTCAAGGAAATCATAAGGCTCCATGGCATCCCTGCAAACATCGTGTCGGATCGAGGGGTGCAATTCACCTCCAGGTTTTGGAAGGCCCTGTGTGAAGCTCTCGGGATTAACTTGTCCTTCTCGTCTGCCTATCATCCACAATCAAATGGCCAGACTGAACGGACGAATCAGACACTTGAGCAATACCTACGCTGCTTTTCTTCGTTCTCGCAGGAAGATTGGGTACTTCTGATGCCGCTGGCCGAATTTGCATACAATAATTCGGTCCACTCCGCCACGAAGCAATCCCCGTTCTATGCTAACTACGGCTTTCACCCCTCATTCTTGTCCAACTGTATCCCGGAGTCTGCTGTACCTGCTGTCCAGGAGACATTGGATTTTTTCAGAGCAAACAATGAGTTATTACGAGACACGATGACTAAGACACAAGAATATAATAAAGAAGTGTTCGACAAAAAGAGAAGAGGAGAACTCAATCTGGAACCCGGGGATCAGGTGTGGTTATCTACACTGAACCTTAGACTTGCCTGTCCCTCAAAGAAATTGGGTCCCAAGTTTGTGGGTCCTTTTCCCGTCAGGAGACGGATTAACAGTGTGGCCTATGAACTGGAGCTACCAGAATCATTCCGGATCCACCCGGTTTTCCATGTTGCCTTACTCAAGCCTACTGTTCCTGATCCCTTCTCGGGACGTGACACCGGCCCTCCTGAACCAATCTTGGTTGACGGTGAAGAGGAATTTGAGGTGGAATCCATCATGGATTGTAGAAAAAGGCGCAACCAAGTCCAATTTCTTGTAAAATGGAAGGGATATGGCCCTGAGGAGAACTCATGGGAACCTGAGTGCAACATCCATGCCAAAAGATTGGTTCAGTCCTTCAAAGACTCCCATCCAGTTAAGATGGCCCAGTTGGGCATCCGGAGGCTGCCCATTGGAGGGGGGCAATGTCATGATGGACAAGCTCACCTGCAAGCTGGCGACGCGGCGGCGTTGGCGGGTACGCGCCTGCGCAATAGTGTCGAATCGTCGTTAGCGCGTTCGCGCCGGCGCAATAGCGGCGAATCGGCGTTAGCGCGTACGCGCATGCGCGGTAACGGCGCACGGGCGCGCGTCAGTGCGCGCGGGAGCACGCAGTGACACTTTCTGGCGCCAATCTGGGGCTATTTAAAGGGGCTTGTGCTGGGGCTCCTTGCTGTCTGGTCTACAGCGTTTCCTAGACCCACCTGCTATCTGCTATTACCCTACCGATCTGTTCCTGTGACCCGGCTTGTTCCTGACGCTTCTTGCCTCCTGCCTGCCCGCTGACCCCCGGCTTGTTGTCCTTGCTTCCGGCTGCTCCTTCTGCTACCTGCTGCCTGCCCGTTGCCAACCTGGACTGTATAACGACTCTGCCTCTGCCTCTTGCACTGCACCTGATCTGCCAGCCAGTGGATTACCCGGCCTGTTTGGACCTGCCAGTGCCCGGTACTACAAGACACCTCCCCGCTGTCTGCCGTCTGTCTCCTCAGTTCCCTGTGTGCCAAGCCTGCCTGCCGTCCAGCTTCCCTGCTTCCGCTGAAACCTGCACAGAGCTTCCTAAGGTCCAGCTCCACCTCTGCACCAGTGTTCCTGACAGGCACTTGTGCGACTCCGCACTCCCGAGCTCCCTGTTCCCACCATCAGGGGTTCCGGAGTAGGAGGTGCAAAAGAGGCCGCTCCCTGCATCCCAGGCTCATCACCAGGTACGTGACAGCAGGTCTTTTTGCAAAGTCGGCAGAATGGATTTAAGCGTTGCCTCAGATACTGTATTGTCTGTGACAGGGACAGAGGCAAGGGAGGGAGTTTGTTCTGTGTTATGTGTGCCTGCAGCCACATCTGACCACAGCTGCTTCTTAGCTTGGGGCTGTTTATAAGGGGAGTTAGCAGGGGAGGTTGCCAGTCGTTTACCTCTGTCCATATGCTGTCCACCTAAGGCATCATTTGGAGGTGGCAGGGTGTCCATGCTATCCCTTTGAGAGCTGTTACTGGAGGTGTCTCCCGAGTGTGGTAGCGGCATCTGGACACAGACAGGCAGAGTGTTTGTGTCCGCGTGTTGCGAGCCTCCAGGGCCGGCGCCATCTTGGGCTGTCTGCATAGCCGCGGTGGAGGGATAGTAGTATGTCAGGCGGCGCGGTGCAGGCGGCTTATTTCTCCTCCTTGACATGCCCGGAGTGTCCTCAGTCCTTCCCCTCGCAAGATGTGTGATAGGGGGGAAGGAAGGTTGCGGATTGTTGCTGTAATCCAGGCCGTGGAACGGAGCGCTGGGTTCAGGCAGCCATTCCGGTCTGCAGCAGGCCACGCCCCCTACACAAAGAACTTTTAAGGACTGGTATAGGTCTACTATTTGGTGTGCAGTATATAGGGGTGTAATACACGCATAAAATACTACCAAATATAGAAAGCATATTATAGTGCATTTCTACTGTGCAGCATTGTGAATGCTGAGCGGTTCTGCAGCGATACTACAAAGAGTGACAAACGCAATTAGAAAAAAGTATTATAACTGGTGTGATAGACCAGTGGCCCCCCAAAACAACAGATTGAAGCGGGGTGTTATATACCTTCTTCCACATATACTGCACTTCTCTAGAGACTTTTGTCACAGGGTCATTTAAAAAAATGACAGGCAGAGGAAGAGGCAGGCCCTTCCGCAGGGGTGGCAGGGGTAGGGCAGGAGCACCAGGCCGGAGCCAAAGTGGGAAGTTGCAGAAGGTGCGTTCGATTACGTCAAAGGACGCACCAGACTTGGTTGAGTGGCTCACTCAGCCTTACTCTTCTGCACCCTCCTCATCCTCTCTATCTGCACCCTCTTCACTCTCTGCTGTGTGCACCCCCAAAGACACTACCACCAACACCACCACCACCATAAACCCTCCGCTTGAATCACTGGAATTATTTTCTGATCCATCACAAGACATTTCCGATGCGCAGGAATTCTTGGCATTGGATCAGGAAGAGGAGGTAGCAACAACCGCCACTCAGCAGTCTGACGACAGTACCCAGATCAGCCCGAGGAGGTTGGTCCCCGCTGTTGCTGCCTACTCCGAGATCTCTAATGTTAGTGGTGGGGAAGGTGCTGTCGATGATGACGTGTCTATGGATGTCACATTGGTGCCCACAAGAGAGGACCAGGAGGGGAGTTCAGAGGTAGAGATGGACCAGCAGATAGGGAGGAGAGGCAGGCGGAACTTACACTGCACAGGAGGGACAAACCAGACTGCTGTCAGGTCACCTGTGGCCAGATGACAGATGCACACCGTAGGGGGTCAGGAGTGCACCACAAGGTAGTGAACCCTATGGCTGACTGTTGCGGATAGGATACTGGGTGGTTGTGGAAAGCGGGACCAGAGGAGCACAACCGGGATCCACAGGAAGCTAGAGCCGGGATTCCCCAGGGCGCGGAGTCTAAGACCCAGCAGGTCTTCACCAGAGCCTCTAGTGGTGAGGATGTTACGCTGCAGCTAGGTCCAGGTCGCGACCCCTAGAGTCTCCTAGCTCACGCCTCGTAGGGTAAGGAGGAAAGAGGGGAAGCAGCAGCACAGGATACAAGAATAGTGAGGGTAAAGGCCAAGGTCAGGGTCATAAGCAGACAAGGATAAATGAAGGACAAGCCAAAGGTCAAGGGTCACAAGCAGACAGGGATAGTCAGGAACAAGCCAATATCGTAACAGAGAGACAGACGTAGCACGCGGCAGGCAGGAACCCAAACACACAATGCTTAAACAAACACGTTGATCAGCAAAGCAGGCTTGCAGTGCACAGGTTAATATAGTGTTCTGTGATAGGGCCTGGGGTGGAGTCAGGCTGGGAGGAGATTATAAAGGAAGCCAGGTGAAAGGGTCTGGCCTCTAAGATGAACACATGAGGAGGAAAGGTAAGATGGCAGACATACATTAGTGCATATCCATGACAACTGCTAATGTATCAGGACTCAGAGCGAGCCATCAACCATGTACGGTGACATCTGGTGTGGACTTTTTTTTAACGTGTCCGCTGCTGACAATAGTGTTGCCATCTGCAGCCTTTACAGTCAGCGCATAAGTCGCGGTAAGCCCAACACTCACCTAGGTACGACCGCCTTAAGAAGGCACATGAACTCCCATCACCGAGCCCAGTGGGAGCAATGTTGTCAGAACCCACAAAGCCACACTCCAGGCTCTCACCATCCAGCCTCTTCTACTTCTCCTTCTCCTTCTCCTCTCTCCTCACAATTGTCCTCCACTCCACCTTCCATCATGCCGTCCTCAAGGCAGGCTTCCGTGGGCCAAATGTTTGAGCGTAAAAAAATGATGACGCCGGAAAACCCTCTTGCCCAACGGTTGACCGCTGGCTTGTCAGAACTGATAGCCCGCCAACTACTGCCATATAAACTGGTGGACTCGGAGGCCTTTCGAAAATTTGTGGCCATTGGAACACCACAATGGAAGGTCCCAGGAAGGAAATATTTCTCACAGAAGGGCATCCCAGAGCTATATGGCCATGTTCAGCGGCAAATGAATGTATCTCTGGCACACAGTGTCGGTGCCAAGATACATCTGACCACAGACACGTGGTCTAGCAAACACGGGCAGGGAAGGTATATAACTTTTACTGCCCACTGGGTGAACCTTATGACGGCCGTCAAGCATGTAACCCGTGGCACACGTGTAGATTTGGTTTTACCGCCACGGATTGCATACAGGCCTGTCTCTTCTTCTCCTCCTCCTACTCCATCCTCCCTCTCCCCCTTGGCTGACTCCTCTGTAACGGCACCCCAAATATAAAGGGGGTTAACGCCGTTTAGAATATTCCCTCTCTGAACACACAACCACTATCGACCCTCCACAGCCAGGCGACAACTTCCCATAGGATTAATCCTTCCAGAGATACTAGACAACGCTCTGTATTTCAAGTTCCAAAACAGGGAATGACTTTATTTTCAAAACACATGCTAACACATTTCTCTTCAAAACCCTTCCCTCCCATCCTTGGGGGAACAGGGCGGGTTAAACTGTCCAATGACAATGGTGATACAGGTCAGGTGTGTTCAAACTTCTCCTTCAGTAAACAGTCTTAGCAGGAGGGGTGATTCCCCCCCTCCTCACAGAAGACACTTCAACATCCCATAATATGCAGCCAGACGGTTGACCAGCTCCAATCCACATCGTCACAGTAACAGACTTAATTCATAATAGACAATAGAATGCAATCACACCTCATCACAGCAAGGATTACACAACCCCCAACCACAGTACACACCCAATCTAGATACAATGTATAAACAGCATTGAATGTGGCTATCATAGGTCATAGTGGGGTTTTTTCCATTCACCCTGTGCCCAGAGTGACCCCCTGTCACACATCTCAGATTATAGTGGGGGTTTTCATTCACCCTGTGCCCAGAGTGACCCCCTGTCACACAATCACAGATTATAGTGGGGGTTTTCATTCACCCTGTGCCCCTAAGGGAGACACAGGGTGGTTGACACATAAGAGGCATTGGGGAAGCTGAAGCAAGGGTATCCAATACTGTCCAAGAGATTCTGGGTTCCCCGGGCGCTCCCGTTACATCCTCAATTTCCGCTGCTACCGTCTCTTCCGCTGCGCCGCCCAAGATCCCCAGAACCTATTTGACATGCCAGGTGAGATGTTGCCATTCTGTGCTGCGTCTGTTGTGTCTGGAAGCCAAGAGCCACACTGGCCCTGCACTCCTTTCAGCTTTGCGTTCACAGGCAGATCAGTGGCTAACACCGCTCAATTTGACAGTTGGTAAAGTGTTGTGCGACAACGGTGCCAATCTGCTGAGCGCGTTGAAACAGGGCAAAATTAGACACGTGCCATGCATGGCACACGTCTTAACCACTTAACAACCACCTGCCGACAAATAACGTTGACAAGGTGGTTGCTTAACTCTGGGAGGACGTTATATAACGTCCTCCCAGAATCGCGCTCCCGCGCGCCCCCTGGGGCGCGCACACGGGAAACTCCGTGACCGCCGGGTCTGGACCCGGCGGATCACGAATCGCGGTAAATCGCCGCCGATAGCGGTCGTTTACCACGTGATCGCTCCGTCAAATGACGGAGCAATCACTTGTAAACAGACCGGCGTCATTTGATGACGCCGGTTCCTCCCTCCCCTCTCTGTACCGATCGGTACAGTGTGAGAGGAGAGGGGAGGGAGCGGATGGCAGCAGCAGCTCTGTGGGCTGGATCTGTGACAATTGCAGTCACAGATCCAGCCATCCATCCATCCCTGCTCAGCCATCCCTGGTGCAATACCCTGCCAATACTCTGCAATACACCCTGCCAATACTCTGCAAAATACCCTGCCAATACTCTGCAAAATACTCTGCAATACCCTGGTGCAATACTCTGCAATACCCTGGCGCAATACTCTGCAATACCCTGCGCAATACTCTGCAATACCCTGCAAAATACTCTGCAATACCCTGCGCAATACCCTGCAAAATACTCTGCAATACCCTGCGCAATACTCTGCAATACCCTGCGCAATACTCTGCAATACCCTGCGCAATACTCTGCAATACCCTGCGCAATACTCTGCAATACCCTGCGCAATACTCTGCAAAATACTCTGCAATACCCTGCGCAATACTCTGCAATACCCTGCGCAATACTCTGCAATACCCTGCGCAATACTCTGCAATACCCTGCGCAATACTCTGCAAAATACTCTGCAATACCCTGCACAATACTCTGCAATACCCTGCGCAATACTCTGCAATACCCTGCGCAATACTCTGCAATACCCTGTGCAATACTCTGCAATACCCTGCGCAATACTCTGCAATACCCTGCACAATACTCTGCAATACCCTGCACAATACTCTGCAATACCCTGCAATACTCTGTTCAATACCCCGTGCAATACCCTGCCATACTCCGCAATACCCTGCCATAGTCCGCAATACTCCGCAATGCCCGGCAATACTCCGCAATGCCTACTTCCCGCCCGCCGGCCGTCATATGACGTCCTTGACTTTGTACGGGGATATCTGAATGATGGGTGCAGCTACAGGCATCATTCAGATATCAGCTTTTTCAGCCGGCGATTCCCTACACCATAAGAACAATCATAGCGGCTGTTCCACTGCTTGATCATTCTTATCCCCCCCTCCCGCTGCCCTCCGGTGCTTCTACCGACTCACCGCTACGATCAAAGCCAGGATTGTTTTTTTTTTTTTTTTTTTTTTCAGGCTTCCCAGCCTAGAGGTGAGATGTGGGGTCTTATTGACCCCATATCTCACTGTAAAGAGGACCTGTCATGCCATATTCCTAATACAAGGGATGTTTACGTTCCTTGTAATAGGTATAAAAGTGATCAAAAAAATTTTTGGGGTGGAAAAACATGTCAAACTAAAATAAATAAAGTAAAATGAACAATAAAAAAATATATATTTTTTAAAGCGCCCCTGTCCCCGTGAGCTCGCATACAGAAGCGAACGCATACGTAAGTCCCGCCCACATATGAAAACGGTTTTCAAACCACACATGTGAGGTATCGCTGCGAACGTTAGAGCGAGAGCAATCATTTTGGCCCTAGACCTCCTCTGTAACTCAAAACATGTAACCAGTAAAAATATTTAAAGCGTCGCCTATGGGGATTTTTTTAAGTAGCGAAGTTTGGCGCCATTCCACGATTGTGTGCAATTTTTAAGGGTGACATGTTAGGTATCTATTTACTCGGCGTAACTTCATCTTTCACATTATGCAAAAACATTGGGCTAACTTTACTGTTTTTTTTTTTTTTTTAAGCACAAAACATTTTTTTTCCGTAAAAAACGCGTTAAAAAAATTGCTGCGCAAATATCGTGCGAGATAAAAAGTTGCAACAACCACCATTATATTCTCTAAGGTCTTTGCTAAAAAACATATATAATGTTTTGGGGTTCTATGTAATTTTCTAGCAAATAAATGATGATTTTTACATGTAGGAGAGAAATGTCAGAATTGGCCTGGGTGCTCCAGAACGCCTGAAGGTGCTCCTTGCATGTTGGGCCTCTCTATGTGGCCACGCTGTGTAAAAGTCTCACACATGTGGTATCGCCATACTCGGGAGGAATAGCAGAATGTGTTTTGGGGTGTAATTTGTGGAATGCATATGCTGTGTGTGAGAAATAACCTGCTAATATGACAATTTTGTGGAAAAAAAAAAGAGAAAAAAAAAATCTTGATTTTGCAAAGAATTGTGGGAAAAAATGACAACTTCAAAAAACTCACAATGCCTCTTTCTGAATACCTTGGAATGTCTTCTTTCCAAAAAGGGGTCATTTGGGGGGTATTTGTACTTTTCTGGCATGTTAGGGTCTCAAGAAATGAGATCGGCCGTCAGTACTTCAGGTGTGATCAATTTTCAGATATTGGCACCATAGCTTGTGGACTCTATAACTTTCACAAAGACCAAATAATATCCACCAATTTGTACTTATTTTTACCAAAGATATGTAGCAGTATAAATTTTGGCCAAAATTTATGAAGAAAAAATTGTAATTTGCAAAATTTTATAACAGAAACGAAAAAAAAAAAAATTTTTACAAAATTTTCAGTCTTTTTTCTCTTATAGCGCAAAAAATAAAAAACCCAACAGTGATTAAATACCACCAAAAGAAAGCTCTATTTGTGTGAAAAAAAGGACAAAAAATTCATATGGGTACAGTGTTGTATGACTGAGTAATTGTCATTCAAAATGTGAGAGCACCGAAAGCTGAAAATTGGTCTGGTTATTAAGGGGGTTTAAGTGCCCAGTGGTCAAGTGGTTAAACATGGTCGTGCAGTGATTTGTTGTCAAACACCCTGGGGTCCAGGACGTCTTGCGGCAGGCAAGGAAAATCTCGGCCCATTTCAGAAGATCTTACACGGCCATGGCTCGGCTTGCTGACATTCAGCGGTGAAACAATCTGCCGGTCATACGTCTTATTTGTGACTGCCCGACGCGATGGAACTCAACCTTGTATATACTTGATAGGCTGCTCCAGCAGAAACGTGCAGTTAACGACTACCTGTACGAACTCTGTGGCAGAACAGGTTCTGGGGAGCTTGGTTTTTTCACTGCGTCAGTGGCTGCTCATGCGCGACGCATGCAGACTTTTGCGGCCATTTGATGAGATCACCAAACTGGTCAGTCGCAGCCATGGCACCATCAGTGACATCGTACCTTACACCTTCTTTATGGAGCGTGCATTGCGTCGTGTCATTGATCAAGCCGTCGAGGAGCAGGAGCAGGAAGATGAGGAAGTCGCAATGCTGGATGAATTCCCAGGGGGGGCTACTCTATCTGAGACAAGTCAACAGGAGTCTGAAGAGGAGTCAGAGGAGGATGGTGCCGGTGCGGATGAGGAGGAGCAAGAAGAGCATGCTTTAAACCTTTCTGGGATCCCTGTTGTTGTCTGTGGATGGGGGAGGAGAACGAGGACGACATTATCCTGGATGATGAGCAGGAGCCAGGCCACCACACCACTTCCAGTTTAGTGCAAATGGGGGACTTCATGCTCCAGTGTTTTAAGAGGGACCCCCGTATAAAAAGCATAAAGGGCAAGGACCATTACTGGGTGGCAACGTACTTGGACCCCTGGTACAAACAAAAAATGTTACCACCATCACAGAGGGCTGTCAGAATGGAGCACTTCCAGGCCTTGCTTAGAGAAATGATGCATTCTGCTTTTGCGTGCACTGGCAGAGGAATTTCCACTCCCAGAGAAACAGTTGCGGGTACCAATCCAACTGCGCCTGCAAGAAGAGGGCGGTTTGAAGATGTGTTGGCAGGGATGAGGCGAACACCCCCCTGTTTGGTTTGCACCAGAACCTGCGAAAAGACAGAATGTTTGCGTGAACTTTAGAACCCTATTAAATACAATGGACTCGAACGTTCGAAATCTAAAGTGCTAATTATAAAGGCTTATATGCAAGTTATTGTCCTAAAAAGTGTTTGGGGACCCGGGTCCTGCCCCAGGGGACATGTATCAATGCAAAAAGAAGTTTTAAAAACGGCCGTTTTTTCGGGAGAAGTGATTTTAATAATGCTTAAAATGAATTCCCTGATGGGGAACTTCCTTCACTGTGTAATTCATGAATAGACCCACCCCTTCTCATGTTCCGCATCAGGTCCTCAGCCTTACACCGAGTCATTGGCTGAGCAGACCTGATGGGGAACTTTAGAAGGGGCGGGTCTATACATGTAATAGACTGCGGAGGAAGTTCCCCATCAGGTCCGCTCAGGCTCAGCCAATGACGGACAGCGCTGGACATCGGATCGCTGCGGGACACTGGATTTCACCGCTGGAATGGTTTTTTTTTTGTTTTTTTTTAATAAAGGACTTTTCCAAGGTGTTTGTGTGTTTTTTTTTTTACATTTTTTGACACTTTCTTCGTGAAATGGTAGGGGTACAATGTACCCCTTACCAATTCACATAGGGGGGGCCGGGATCTGGGGGTCCCCTTTGTTAAAGGGGTCTTCCAGATTCCGATAAGCCCCCCGCTCGCAGACCCCCACAACCACCGGGCAAGGGTTGTGGGGATGAGGCCCTTGTCCCCATCAACATGGGGACATCCTCCCCATGTTGAGGGCATGTGGCCTGGTACGGTTCAGGAGGGGGGGGCGCTCTCTCGTCCCCCCCTCTTTTCCTGCGGCCTGCCAGGTTGCGTGCTCGGATAAGGGTCTGGTATGGATTTTTGGGGGGACTCCACGCCATTTTTTTTTTAATTTGGGGTGGAGTTCCCCTTAAAATCCATGCCAGATCTGAAGGGCCTGGTATGGATATTTAGGGGGAACCGCACGCATTTTTTTTAAATTTGCGGCGGTGTTACCCTTAATATCTATACCAGACCTGAAGGGCCTGGTAATTGAATTCTGGGGGAACCCCCACGCTTTTTTTTTTTTTTTTTTATCAATGACTTTTGTATGTATTGCCGGGAGCCGACAATTCATTAATAGCCGCAAGTGAGTTTTAAATTACTTTTTTTCCTTCAAAAATGACATTTTATGCAGGGACAGTTCTAAGCACGGGAAACATGCGCCACTTTACATGCATATCATACACACCCCCTAGGTACGAAATTTAAAGGAATATTTCACTTTTATTGTTTCACTTTAAGCATTATTAAAATCACTGCTCCCAAAAAAACGGCTATTTTTAAAACTTTTTTTTGCATTGATACATGTCCCCTGGGGCAGGACTGGGTCCCCAAACACTTTTTAGGACAATAACTTGCATATAAGCCTTTATAATTAGCACTTTAGATTTCTCCCATAGACTTTTCGAATTTGCCGTGACCACCCCAATTTGTTCGCTGTTCGGCGAACGGGCGAACAGGCAATGTTCGAGTCAAACATGAGTTCGACTCGAACTCGAAGCTCATCCCTATGTGTTGGTCACTTCTGATATGAGATCATTCTTTCAGCTGACCTATCGACAGGTGTCATCCGGATCCAGCATCAGGGAACGCCTAGATCGACAGGTGTCCGACTCCATCAGATTAACGGCCAATGTGGACGCTCTGAGAACTGATGAACCCCTGGACTACTGGGTGGGCAGGCTTGACCTCTGGCCAGAGCTTGCACAATTTGCAATGGAACTGTTGGCTTGCCCTCGTCCAGTGTCCTGTCCGAAAGGACGTTCAGCGCAGCAGGGGGATCGTGACCAATAAGCGCACTCGCGTAGCTCACGACAGTGTTGACTACCTCACATTTATAAAAATTAATGAGGTATGGATCTCGGAGGAATTCAACACATGTGACCAGTGGACCATGTATATGCATAACTGTATAAACGATTTATATAATGTCGCACACGGACCTTTTTTCTACCTTTGGCTCACTTGTAGAAAAAAAGCACACCGTACTATATGCTCGTACCCTCCTGTTTGAATAGGTTGAGCGGTGTCATTTTTTTGGGTCCCGCAGCGAGTTGCTTCCTTCCACTGGTTCTCCCCTCTAGAGTTTAGAGGCAAGTCTTTACCTTTCCCAAAGAAGGCCAATGTCCACACCACGCTTTTACGAGTTTATTTTCCTTTTATGCTTCAGTAACCGGAGAGTTGAAAAGAGAAAGGGGTTAGCAGATAGAACTGATTCAGGCACACTCTTGGCTTCATCGCCACTCGGTCCCGAGTGGGTACAGCTCACCCGGATAGTCACCCAATGGCACTAGCAGCCGGCATGTAGATCGAACAGTGACTTAGTCCCCTCCAAGGACAAAGTCAAGGAGATCCCTCCTTAGGTAGCAGCACTCCGCAAAGGCAGTCTGCGGAGCAAGGAATCCTTCCCTCCGACAGGTCAGCAGGCCTCTCCCGAGACCGCAATCTTTATCACTCGCCTCCTGGTATGGGACCGATCCTCCCCTGGCTTCCTCTTAGTCAGAGTGGTCGCCCTCACCTGGGCTCCCTGGGTTTCTTTTCTGGCTTTGTAGACCCAGTTAAAGGTACTGGGCCTACCTTGAACTCTGTAGCCTCGGGCTGAAGGTGCCCGAGACCCCACAGTCAATGCTCGTATCCCCCTCGAGGGGATACACTCCTCTGGGTACAGGTCCCCGGGTATTCACGCCCAGAACAATGGCGTCTGCCCCTTTTGTACCCTCTTCCGGCATGCACAGCGGGTAGACCATACCCACTGCACGGCTGCCGAGAGAGGACACCCAATAGCCACTCCATCACCTGTGGTTCAACCCCGGGTACAAGTGTCAGCACCACCTATACACCTAAGGGGAACTGCACGCCAGGTGAAGCAGCAGCAAGGAGGAGTCCAAACAATTAGAAGACCCGAGCCAACTATTGCTCAGGTCACCCCTAAATTTGCGATACCCGCTACAATAACTTATCAAAAAAATAAAAATAATGGCAACTTTTCCAATAGTAGGATCATCTCCTGCACCCCCTTCATAGCCTGGCCTTGCGCCTCTTCCATGGCCTTCATGCGCTCCTGAATTGACAAAATTTTGCAGATAAAAAAAGAATGCTTGTCGTTGTCGATCGCAGATTCGCTTAATACTTCTGGTATGTCATTGTCCATGTTGAGGGACTATGTGTGCACAGCTAGTAAGTATTTTGTGGCTGCAAATATGACCTGGAGGTTTTTAATGTTCGCCTGCCATTAAAATGAATGGGGCCAGCCACGAGCCTGCGGTTCGCGAACATTTGCCCGCGTTCGCGAACCATCCCGCTAGATGTTCGTCCATCACTAGTTGTGGTTGAGTTCCAGCACCTATTGTTTGAGAGAAAAAACCCTGGATATACTAATGACTACTGATAAGCAGTAGTGTTTCAGAGGAAGAGAATAGTGATTTAAACTGTCCTAATGGCATGTGGTTGTCATTGTGCTGATTAACCACTTAAGGACCGGAAGGATTTGTCCCTTAATGACCAAGCCATTTTTTTGCGATACGGTACTGCGTCCCTTTAACTGACAATTGCATGGTCATGCAACACTGTACCCAATCCAAATGTATGTTCTTTCTTTCCCACAAATAGAGCTTTCTTTTGATGGTATTTGATCACCTCTGCGGTTTTTATTTTTTGTGCTATAAACAAAAAAAGAGCAACAATTTTGAAAAAAAAGAACACTTACTTTTTTCTATAATTAATATCCAAAAAAAAGCACAAAACAAATTTCTTAATCAATTTAGGCCAATATGTATTCTTCTTCCTATTTTTGGTAAAAAAATTCCTATAAGCGTATATTGATAGGTTTGCGCAAAAGTTATAGCGTCTACAAAATAGGCATTTTTATTATTTATTTATTTTTTACTAGTAATGGTGGCGCTCTGCAATTTTTAGCGGGACTGCAAGATAGCGGCAGACAAATCGGACACTTTTGACACTTTTTTGGGACCATTGACATTTATACAGCGATCAGAGCTAAAAAATAGCCACTGATTACTGTATAAATGTCACTGGCAGGGAAGGGGTTAACACTAGGGGGCGATCAAGGGGTTAAGTGTTCCCTAGGGCTAAATGTGGGCGCAGCGTACTGACTGGAGGAGGAGAGAGATCACTGTTCCTGATCACTAGGAACAGCAGATCTCTCTCTACTCCCCTGTCAGAACAGGCATCTGTTTGTTTAAATACACAGATCCCCGTTCTGTCTCTCTGTGGAGCAATCGCGGGTGGCCGGCAGACATCGCGGCCGCCTGCCACACACATCGGCTCCGGCGTCGCCCTCTTTTGCTCTTAAAGCAGCCGATGTACACCTACATACGCAGTATAATGATGGCGGCTGGTCAGCA
The DNA here is from genome assembly GCA_029206835.1 of Rana muscosa. NCBI lineage: Eukaryota > Metazoa > Chordata > Amphibia > Anura > Ranidae > Rana > Rana muscosa. The sequence continues at coordinate 78,799,219 of CM055127.1, forward strand.
AGCGGTTAAACACTGGTTGAATAAAGGCTATACGTAGGAAAGAACAAGAAAGAACATGTACTAAAAACAGAGTAAGAAAGAGACAACACAGCGGCCTTGTGTATCACCTAAAGCACCACTTTAGTTAAAATCCAATAAAATACAAACAAATTAAAATAGCAGGCATGTAACTAACCATCTGTCACATGTTGAAGACAGGACAACCTCATAGTTCCATCCTTCATCTGACTGATGGAAAACACTTGACAGTATGTAGATGGTAAATCAAAGCTGACGCTTTTTAAAGGACAAACTCTCTTCCTCAGAGATCTGAGATGCCCACTCTCACTTTGTATTTTTTAGTATAGATTCAAGATTTCCCAGATCTGAAGAGAGCTGCAAGGCCATGAAAATATTTAAGGCATCATATGAATTTAACCACTTCCTTACTGGGCACTTAAACCCCCCTCGTGCCCAGACCAATTTTCAGCTTTCAGCTCTGACGCATTTTGAATGACAATTGCGCGGTCATACAACGCTGTACCCAAATGACATTTTTATCATTTTTTTCATACAAATAGAGATTTATTTTGGTGGTATTTGATCATCTCTGCGTTTTTTTTTTGCGCTATAAACAAAAAAAGACCGCCAATTTTGAAAAAAAACACAATATTTTTTACTTTTTGCTATAATAAATATCCCAATTTTGAAAAAAAAATATTTTTTTCTCAGTTTAGGCCGATAAGTATTATTATACATATTTTTGGTAAAAAAAATCGCAATAAGCGTTTATTGATTGGTTTGCGCAAAAGTTATAGCGCCTGCAAAATAGAGGATAGATTTATGATTTTTTTTTTTCCACTAGTAATATTGGTGATCTGCGATTTTTGTCAGGACTGCGATATTGCGGCGGACACATTGGACACTTTTGACACTATTTTGGGACCATTCACATTTATACAGTGAACAGTGCTATAAAAATGCACTGATTACTGTATAAATGTGACTGGCAGGGAAGGGGTTAACACTAGGGGGCAGGGAAGGGGTTAACACTAGGGGGCGAGGAAGGGGTTAAATGTGTTCCTTCATGAGTGATTCTTACTGTGGGGGGAGGGGACTGACTGGGGGAGGTGACCGATGGTTGTCCCTATGTACAAGGGACACTCCATCTGTCTCCTCTCCCTAACAGGACGTGGATCTCTGCGTTTACACACAGAGATCCACGTCCCTGGATCTGTGACTGCCGATCGCGAGTACCTGGCGGACATCGCAGCCGCCAGGCACGCGCATAGGCACCCGTGTGACAAAGCGGGCACAGCTCTTCCGCGATGCGCGCCGCCGAAGGCATGCATTGCGGAAGTAAACACAAGGACGTCCAGGGACGCCCTCCCGGCAGTTCAGGTCCGCGCTGCAGCCGTCTTTCGGCTATAGCGCTGATCTGAAGTGGTTAATGAGTAAATGAGAAGAAATGAGAAGAAATCCTTGTGTTGTGCACCTACCTGTAACCTTTTAATATTCAAGGGCTTATAGAGTGTTTGTATTGAAAGAAGAAGATGTGCCCAATGGAATCTATGAAGCTCAGACTGCGGTGCTTGAAGCATTTGCATCATTTAATAGCTGTAGATAGCAGTAGATGAACATCAAGCAATCAAGGTCTAGGAGTTGTTTTACTAAAATCAAATTGGCTGTTCACCTTGCAAGGGAAATTTCCCCTGAGCTTAGTGAATGTGGTGAAATTTTACTTTGCAAAGAATACCCAATCATGTGCAAGTAAAAAAAAAACTGCATCTTTGCTTGCACATTGGATTATGGATCTCAGAAGAGCTTCACCTCATTAATTAAGCTCTGGTGAAAATGTCCTTGCAAAGTGGAACTTCCCGTGCAAAGTGATCAATCTATTTGGCTTAAGGAAATTAACCCACTAGTGCAGGGGTACTGAATTAAAATTCACGGGGGTCCGGTCAGTAAAATTTTCTTCCAGCGGAGGTCCGAGTGTCATATTGGTGATGACTCAGATCCTTCACATCACAGCCTCTCATGCATGTCACAACCGTTTTCTATTGCCCTTGTAGATATCTATGTTTTTCTAGGGGAGAAAAACATAGATCTCTGCACAAGTGTGAACAAGCCCTTACATCAGTGCCCTCAGTCCCCCCTTCACAGTACATCTCTCCCTTTTACATCAGTCCCCCATCAGAGACTGACCCATCAGAGACCCCCCAACCCATTACAGACCGTCCCATCACAGCATGTGCCTTTAAAGACCCCCTCCATCACAGACCCCCACCACAGACCCCTCCATTACAGACCCCACCACCCCATTACAGACGCCTCCACCCCCATCACAGACCCCCCCAACAAACACAGATCCCTCCATCACAGATCCCCCAACCACAGGCCCCCGTCCACCACAGACCCCACTCCATCACAGATCCCCCCCATCACAGACTCCACTCCATCACAGATCCCCCCACTCCATCACAGATCCTCCACTCCATCACAGATCTCCCCACCCCATCACAGACCCCCCATTACACACCCCACTCTATCACATATCCCCCCATCAGACCCCACTCTTATCACAGACCCCACTGCATTACAGACCCCACTTCATCACAAACCCCCCCATTACAGACCCCACTCCATTACAGATCCCCCTCCATTACAGGCCCCCCATTACAGACCACACTCCATCTCAGATCCCCCCATTACAGACTTCCTCCATCACAGTCCTCCCTCGATATTACAGTCAGACTGTCCCTTTCATCAACGCAGGATTCCCCCTTCCTCCCCCTCCCCACACTGCCCTACCTTAGTCACACAAGCCGGGAAGCACGCATGGCAGGTCCAGACAAAGGGCGGGACGTTTCAAGTTAAAGGTGGGTGATTGGTTGCTGGGACCGCCCCACTGTCTAGCAACCAATCACCTGCTTTGTAACTTGAAAAGTCCCGTCCTTTTTCCGGACCAGCAGCGCTTCAAGGCTTGTGTGAATAAGGTAGGGCAGTGTGGGGAGGGGGGGGAAGGGGGAGTGATGCGATGATGTAAAGGAAAGATCTGTCACGCCTCCCATGTAATCAATGATTGATGTTAGCGGCGAGCAGGCGAGAGCCGGCAGAGGGGAGAGAACATTCAGGCAACTATTTGGCAAGGCTGCGGGCCACATAGGGCTGCTACTGGGTCCGGATTCGGCCCACGGTCTGTCATTTAGTGATGCCTGCACTAGTGTTTCTCATAAAAAAAATGGGCAAGTGTGAGCCCCCTGACCAGCTCAGCTTCCAAAGGTCAACAGTAGGGTTTTCTGAAGAAACACAATTTCAAAGCAATGCCAATATGTAAGCTGTGTATAAAGAAGACCATTTTTAATATACATACAGTATCTCACAAAAGTACACACCTCACAGTTTGTAAATATTTTATTCTATCTTTTCATGTGACAACACTGAAGAAATTAAACTTTTCTACAATGTAAAGTAGTGAGTGTACAGCTTATATAACAGTGTAAATGTTTCTATTCACTTCCAACATGCCTTTTAACTTTGTTAGGGAATTCAACTGCTCCAAGAAGAGTAAATTCCCTAGTGCAGCCCCAACCCCCCCATCTCTTGCCTCATAACCCGCTTCTCTTCTGGAAGTGTTTACTTGCTATCTTTGTTAGCCAATCTCCCCCACCCTCCTCACCTTCCCAGATAAGCTTTTATAGCTACCAAGGGAGCAATGAAGGGGAATGCTATAGAATATCACGTAAGTAATGACTCTGAGTCTGCATGGGCTAATGACATTGTAAGATGGGAGCACCCAGTAACATCCTCAAATCTTTTGGATGTCCACACATGAGTAGCACCCTCTAGTGTGCTATTAGTTTAGTTCAGGCAAATTTATGACTCATGGTAAGTGTGAGTCTGGAATCTGGGTCAGGGTTTATTGCAGGTCAGGCTGCATGACTGATACAGGCAGGTCTCTGGTACCTCCCCCTGGGTCTGAAAGTTTTGAGAAACATCTAGAAGTTAGTGGGCGGAGGCCAGGAGTACTGATCTGAATACTTGAGGAAACTTGACCAATCCCTAGGCGGAATGTCCTGGTAGGGAAGTTGAGTCAGCCCTTAAATATGGATGAGTCATGCTAGCAGGGGAGTTGGGTGGAAGATGGAGTGCTGAGGAAACTGTTAGTGGCCTAGAAGAAGGTCTCGTAGGTCTAGAGGAGACCCCAGCTCCAGGCTGGGCTCGGGCTGGCTCAGAAAATCCATTCAACAAAACGGTTTAACATGGAATCTCGCCTTAAAAGCAGTGGGAGCAAGGAGGACATCAGCAAACCAAGGGACATTAAAGCAGAGAGACTGCCATATGTAGCAAGCTTTTTAAAAGGACAGTGCTATGCTTAACCCTTTTGATACCTTTCCCTGAGAGATCTTTAGAGCAGCCAGGAGGGCTGGTAGTGTCTGCAAGCAGTGTAGCTAAGAGCAGATCTACACAAGAAGAGGATACACTTCTGCATGCAGTTTGCCTCAAGTTTTTGCCACTAAATTCACTAAGGACTGTGTGTATATTCAAGAAGGAAATGTGGTCCAAGATCTTTTGTACAGAGGAAGGAAGTTGTCCCCTGTTGTTATTTGATTAAAGTTGGGTATCCCCAAGATCCCTTCACCCATCCAAGTTGTTACTCCTACTAAAACATAATAAATAAGCCAAAGGACTGACTTCTTGTGTCTGGATGCAAGCAGAGAATGTGTGTTGCCTGGCTGTGCAGGAGTAGGAGAGCCAGTTACTATCAATCCCTGCGGGGGTAGTGCTACACAAGAACGGCTTTTACAGCTAAATAACATGCATAAAATACTCAAGAATATACATCTGATCCTATTAGAAGAGTGTTATTGAAATTAATGGTCTCAGGACAGGGTCTCTTTAACCACTTCCCTACCGCGCATAGTGATATGATGGCGGCAAGAACCCTTTGTACCTCCGGTCCATATGACGTCTTTTACTTTCCAAACCTCTAGTGGGCGCGCACACCGCTGGCGGAGCGCCCGCTGCGTCACTCGGCACCCGATACGCATGCCCGGCGGCCGCAATTGCCCGTGAACACAGCAGGATCGTGGATATGTGTGTGTAAATTAATTCAGTCCTGTCAGAGGAGAGGAGACCGATGGTGTGTTCCCAGTACAGAGGAACACCGATCGGTCTCCTCCCCTTGTGAGTCCCCTCCCCCTACAGTTAGAATCACTCCCTAGGATATACATTTAACCCTTTCCTCATCCCCTAGTGTTAACCCCTTCCCTGCCAGTCACATTTACACAGTAATCAGTGCATTTTTATAGCACTGATCGCTGTATAAATGTGAATGGTCCCAAAATAGTGTCAAAAGTGTCCGAAGTGTCTGCCACAATATTGCAGTCACAATAAAAATCGCAGATCGCCGCCATTACTAGTAAAAAAAAAATAACAATAAAAATGCCATAAATGTATCCCCTATTTTGTAGACACTATAACTTTTGCGCAAACCAATCAATATGCGCTCACTGCGATTTTTTTTACCAAAAATATGTAAAAGAATACATATCGGCCTAAACTGAGGACATTTTTTTTATGGGATATTTATTATAGCAAAAAGTATACAATATTGTGTTTTTGTTAAAATTGTCGCTTTTTTTGTTTATAGCGCAAAAAATAAAAACCGCAGAGGTGATCAAATACCACCAAAAGAAAGCTCTATTTGTGGGGAAAAAAATGATTAAAATTTAATATGGGTACAGTGTTGCATGACCGTGCAATTGTCATTCAAAGTGTAACAGAGCTGAAAGCTGAAAATTGGTCTGGGCAGGAAGGGGGTGAAAATGCCCAGTATTGAAGTGGTGAAAGAGGACCGGCCCTATGTTAGTGGAACCCAAAAAAAGGCAAGCAGAGAGAAAATGATTTCCAGTATTGCCTGTAATCTACCTGCAGATGATATTTTTCCAGTTACTGACTTACAATGCCTTATTCTACACTGTGCTTGTGTGGAGGTGGGCAACTTGCTAGAGGAGCAGGGCATTGGTTCTTCATGTCAGGGCTTCTTCCCAATGGCTGGTGATCTAATGAATGGTGAAGGAGGAAGTAAGGTAGATAAAACATTGGTCTACAGAAGGAATGAAGCAGAAGCATGGGAGATTCTTTCACTGTAGCTTCTTGGAGGGAGAACAAATACATCATCAAATCTCACTCCAAATCTCCTGAGACTATTAACCAGAAGCAGCAGTGCCTTCGATTTCACACTGCAGATATACAGCTATGAAGCTCAGGGCAAATGTGTACCTTGAAACATGAAGTACTATTATATTTTAGGAGGAATTTGAGAAAAAGTTTAATTTTTAAGGTACCGTTTAGTCAAAATTAACATGCTAAAAAATCAACATCTGCTTACAACATGTTCCCTAGAGCCCATCTCAAATACAACTCCTCAACACTCCACAATTCAAGCTCATGTCCCTTACAAACAGATCTAAGAAAAAATCATACCTTGCAGGAGCTAGTCAGAGGTGTCAGTCAGCCTACAACCCCCAAGAGCCTTTATGGCGGCTGTGTGAGTGGGTACCATCGTCATTGCCCACCCAATATGAGCTATGAAGACAGAGGTGTGTCGCTTACAGCCAGGTCACTGAGATGTGCTTTAGAGGTGGAGAATGATGTTTAGGGTAGGTTGACCAGACATCCCCAGTTTCAGGGGACAGTCCCCGGATTGAGGACACTGTCCCCGGACCAAATCTGTCCCCGGTTTTGTCCCGGATTGGATTTGAACAGGGGCTGGGGCAATTTCAAAGACAGTGCAGAATTAAAAAAAAAAAATTCTGAATTACACCCCCCTGCTCAGCCGCTCCTACTAGCTTAGGGGGGGGGTGTATTTTTTTCCATTATCTGTGCCCCTTTCTGATGATCATGTGCTGGTCGGAGCAGATTGAATATTTCTTAAGTTTCGGGCGCATGCCCATTCAGCTCCGCTCACATGTTCTTCTGCCTTGGCTCAAGTCCCGGCCAGCCGCCTGCCTGCTTATCTTCTTGCCTTCCCTGGTCCTCCTCTCCCCACCCAGTAGTAGCCGGGGGCCCGGAGAGTAAGACTTGACAGGCTATGAGGCGGGCAGCGGCGACGGGCAGAGAGTCGCTGATTGCCGCCATTACTAGTAAAAAAAAAAATGTCCCTGGATTTCATTTAAAAAATCTGGTCACCTTAGTTTAGGGGTACATTTAGGAAATGCATGGAAAAACATTTTAAGGGTCCAACAATTCACAAGTGCATTTCTCATCTCTTTCTCTTAATTTTCTTTCATTTTCTTTCTCTCTCTTTGACTGTTCACCTTACGTTAGATGTTTTCTTTCAAATTTGGGTGCTTTCATGTTTTTCATCTGTATTCTTCATTCAATGCTATGAAAAGAACATCAATATAGTTGACTTACATCCTACCACTGTGCCACTTATCAATCCCATTGGTTGTCTGAACCATTTGAGACCCAGGAGGGTTTCTCTCTCTTAAGTGTTATACCATGGGACTATTACAGTGTCAGATTTTGACAGGAGAAAGCATTTGTTCACAGACGTCCTATAAATGTATCTTACCTTAAAAGCTATTCCTAGATTTTTTTCCCTACCTGCATACTATCTAATACTACCTGCAGGAATTGTGAGCTGTCTTCAGCACCCTCCTCCATAACTTATAGCAGGACATCTATAATAAATTAGTAATATGCAGTTTTAGTGAATAAAATTAACAACTCCCCATAATCTTCATAACAACACTGTACCTAGAAGTATAAGTAATCAGTATCAGTCTTTGCTAGATTAATGGTGATAGTTGAATTTAAGAAATAGAATGGTCTGTCTGGGCCATCCATAGCTTCAGGCATACAGAATCACAGCATAATTTGCACTTTGAATAATGGAAGGGTTTTCCACTTGCTAAAAAAAATTAAAACTGAAGTAATGAATGTTACTAGAAGCAGGAAAGTAACTCCTACCACAATACTATAGGCAGGCTTACCATTTAAAAGGCCATCTGGGCTCCGACTGAATCAGCTGTATTTGCCAGTTTTAGCAAGCGCAATGCACAGAATTTCAATAAGAGATACACCAATTGACAATTTATGCACTATGCATAGCCAATCAGCAAAGCATACATGGGCTCAGTTGGACTGGTGGCTGTACAGGCTGTCTACATTTGCCCTTACCCGGTGTCACCCTACAAAGGACTTTTCTTTTGCACAGCTGATACCAGGGCATGTTACTGGAAGAACTTTGCTCTTTCATTATGCCTCTGGTTTAAGCATAGCATTATGTCCACATACAGTACTGCGGTTCCATGGGGCATATACGTTCCTGCCAAGAGGAAACAATTTCTTCTCAATAAAAATAAGTCTACACTTATGCTATTAATACTCAGATTTTATGGGCGTAGTAACTAAAAAAATAAACTTCAAAGAGAAAATGCAGGCCTAAACAATCTTATGTATTGTATTATAAATGCTTAGAACATGATTTTTCTGATGTTTATATCCCTCCAGATGCTGTTATGTGATATGTTGCTAAAATCATTCATGATACAGCTATTTGATGTCCATTAAGAGAAATTTCTGCCTCTTGACACATGCAAACAGAGCAGTGTGTTGGAAACACAGAGCAGGCAAGCCTCTTATAATCTTCTTGTGAGGAAAATCACACTCTTGATGCTACATTAGTCTTTCATTCCACAGAACCACAGACCGCAATCAAATACTTCACAGCAAAGATGTCAGATTTAAAACTATACAACACTGACTTATACGGCATGCTTTTGCTCTATATATTTTGAGTGTTGTATACAATGTGATTCAGAATATACATATATATATTAGGGCTGTTACTGATTAAAATTTTCGTGTTCGATTAATCGATTTTTTTTAATCGATTAATCGACTAATTTAGATTAATTATAACGCACATACAGATCCAACTACTTTTAGCTGATCTCCTTGCAGGCTGATTTCCAGTGCAGCTACCAACCACTGGAAAAATGGATAGCAGGATGCAAAAAACACACAAAGGCAGCGCTCAATGGGAATAGCATTAAAACTTTTATAGTCTTCAAGTAGGTAACAAAATAAATATTGCACTGGAGATAAAATCGATGTAGCTACATAAACTGTAAAAATGGTGCGAGTAATACCAAACGGTAGCAAAAGCAGTCATAAAAACATGTAGCTAAGTATGATACTGGTATAAAAATGTGTACAACGATACCACTGCTGAATCCAGATGAGGAGGGGTTAACATCAGTACGTCGGCATGTAGATGTCCCGTGAAGGGAACTATCACAACTCCCAGTGGATGGCTGTAGAATCCCAGGTTGATAGAGGGAAGTGTGGAAATAAAAGTGTAGCGCTACCTAAGCAAAATTATATGTGTGGGCAAATGAATACACAACATAAACATATTAATACTCATAAAAGTATATGGTGAACACGTGTACCACCCAAAAATAATGTGCTGAGTGTCTCTATTAATAGAGTATTCAAACAATAAAAACATAACCCATAATAATGAACACAAAATCAAATCTAATCAAATATAGTCCATAGAGAGAAAATCATTAAAGTGTCCAATTAGTGAAAATTCAATCCAAATAAACGTGTTCAATCAAAGTGTGAGCTTGCGATTCAAAGTTTGCAGTGTATGGGAGTGATGTGCTGCAAACTTTGAATCTCAAGCTCACACCTTGATTGAACACGTTTATTTGGATTGAATTTTCACTAATTGGACACTTTAATGATTTTCTCTCTATGGACTATATTTGATTAGATTTGATTTTGTGTTCATTATTATGGGTTATGTTTTTATTGTTTGAATACTCTATTAATAGAGACACTCAGCACGTTATTTTTGGGTGGTATACGTGTTCACCATATACTTTTATGAGTATTAATACGTTTATGTTGTGTATTCATTTGCCCACACATATAATTTTGCTTAGGTAGCGCTACACTTTAATTTCCATTTAATACCAGCTTTTTTCTACTAGCAGTGTTGGCAGCTTCCTTTGTTATACACATTATTGTAGTCTAGCGCAGTATATCCCTTTACGATAGAGGGAAGTGTAACAGCCCTTGCGTGTGGCAGATCGTAAGGTCCCGCCGGCATGCAGATATGAAGGCACAGCAAAGGAGCCCTTCAGATGGACACGGCAAGCCCCGCCGGTGTCCATGACGTCAGCAGATCTCCGACGGAACTCTCTGAAGACCCGGAAGCCGGCGGAGAGGTGAGTACCGATCAAAAGAATTTTGATCAATCAAAAAAAATTATCGATTAATCGAGGAATTAATAGTTTATTTCCACAGCCCTAATATATATATGTATATATACTGTATATATATATATATATATATATATATATATATATATATATATATATATATACACACACATATATATATATACAGTATCTCACAAAAGTGAGTACACTCATGTAGCAGCACTCATGCAGTCCCAGACCATGACACTCCAACCACAATGCTTGACTGTAGGCAAGACACACTTGTCTTTGTACTCCTCACCTGATTGCCGCCACACACGCTTGACACCTTTTGAACCAAATAAGTTTATCTTAGTCTCATCAGACCACAGAACATGGTTCCAGTAATCCATGTCCTTATTCTGCTTGTCTTCATCAAACTGTTTGCGTGCTTTCTTATGCATCATCTTTAGAAGAGGCTTCCTATTTGGACGACAGCCATGCAGACCAATTTGATGCAGTGTGCAGAGTATGCTCTGAGCACTAACAGGCTGACCCCCCCCCTTCAACCTCTGCAGCAATGCTGGCAGCACTCATACGTCTATTTCCCAAAGACAACCTCTGGATATGATGCTGAGCACGTGCACTCAACCTCTTTGGTCGACCATGGCGAGGCCTGTTCTGAGTGGAACCTGTCCTGTAAAAACCGCTGTATGGTCTTGGCTAGGGATGAGCTTCGAGTTCGAGTCGAACTGATGTTCGACTCGAACATTGCCTGTTCGCCCATTCGCCGAACAGCGAACAATTTGGTGTGTTCGCAGCAAATCCGAAAACCCGCGGAACACCCTGTAAAAGTCTATGGGAGAAATCTAAAGTGCTAATTTTAAAGGCTTATATGCAAGTTATTGTCATAAAAAGTGTTTGGGGACCCGGGTCCTGCCCCAGGGGACATGTATCAATGCAAAAAAAGTTTTAAAAACGTCTGTTTTTTTGGGAGCAGTGATTTTAATAATGCTTAAAGTGAAACAATAAAAGTGAAATGAAAAACTGTATGTGGTTGGTGTGTCCTCTGAAAGATACGGCACCTCATCCCTGGTAGATTAAGTGAAAAAAGGGTGTAAGGACTATGGGATTATAATGGCACCGTTATAATCCCATAGTCCCTACACCCTATTTTCAATAAAAGTGAAATATTCCTTTAAATTTCGTACCTAGGGAGTGTGTATAGTATGCCTGTAAAGCAGCGCTTGTTTCCCATGCTTATAACTGTCCCTGTACAAAGTGTCATTTCTGAAGGAACAAAAGTCATTTAAAAGTTTAAAAGGCTAAAAATAAAACCTATGTGGCTCACAGTTAAAGTTAAAAAAGCTATAAACAATAAGAAAAGCGCTTTTAAAAAATATAAAAATGAAGGAACACTAGTGTCGTTTAAATGTTACAAAGAATATAACAGGATATGTAAAAAGGAAATCAAGGATGCAAAAATTCTAAACGAACGACAGATTGCAAAAGATAGTAGGACAAACCCCAAAAAATTCTTCAAATATATTAATAGTAAAAAGGTCAAGTCTGAGCATGTAGGCCCTTTACAAAATAATCTAGAGTGGGTGACTGGGGACAAAGAGAAGGCTAATTTATTAAATACTTTCTTCAGCTCTGTGTATACAATGGAGCATGGGGGAGTTCATGTCCATAATGGGGGTGGTAGTGACACAGCCCCAAATCCACAATGGCTCAAAAGTGATATGGTCCAGAAATATTTAGACAGAATAAAGGTGGATAAAGCACCTGGACCAGATGGCATACACCCACGGATCCTAAAAGAATTGAGCTCTGTAATTTCAAAGCCATTGTATCTAATTTTTAGGGACTCATTAATGACAGGAATAGTACCACTGGATTGGCGCAGGGCCAATGTGGTGCCTATATTTAAAAAGGGAACAAAGTCTTTACCAAGTAACTATAGACCTGTTAGTTTAACTTCTATAGTTGGGACGATACTGGAGAGATTAATAAAAGACCACAAAGACGAGTTCTTGCTGGAAAAAAACTATTTAAGCAACAGACAGCATGGATTCATGAAAGACAGAAGTTTTCAGACAAACCTGATTTCATTTTATGAAGAGGTAAGTAAAACCTTGGACAGAGGCGTGGCTGTGGACGTGGTATACTTGGATTTTGCAAAAGCGTTTGATACAGTTCCCCACACACGGCTCATGTATAAGGTAAAGTCTACAGGATTGGAAATATCAGTTTGTAAATGGATAGAAAACTGGCTAAAAGACAGAATTCAGAGAGTAGTAGTTAATGATTCTTACTCTGAATGGTCTAAGGTTATCAGTGGTGTACCCCAAGGTTCAGTGCTGGGACCCTTACTTTTTAATATCTTTATAAATGATATTGGGTCTGAGATCAAAAGTAACATTTCTGTCTTTGCAGATGACACCAAGCTATGCAGTGGAATAACGTCCTTACAGGATGTCTCCAATTTACAAGCCGACCTCAATGCTCTGTCTAATTGGGCGACTATGTGGCAGATGAGGTTTAATGTTGATAAATGTAAAGTTATGCACTTGGGGGCTAAGAATATGAATGCATCATACATACTAGGGGGGATACAACTGGGGGGATCCGTAGTGGAGAGGGATCTGGGGATTTTGGTAGATCATAAGCTCAATAATAGCATGCAATGCCAAGCTGTGGTTTCCAAAGCGAGCAAAGTCCTTTCTTGTATTAAGAGAGGTATGGACTCCAGAGAGAGAGACATCATTTTGCCCCTGTACAAATCATTAGTAAGGCCTCATCTGGAATACGCAGTTCAGTTTTGGGCACCAGTTCTCAAAAAGCATATCGGGGAACTGGAGAAAGTGCAGAGAAGGGCAACCAAACTGATAAGAGGCATGGAGGAGCTCAGCTAGGAAGAAAGATTAGAGGAACTGAATTTATTCACTCTTGAGAAGAGGAGAATAAGGGGGGATATGATTAACATGTACAAATATATAAGGGGTCCATATAGTGAACTTGGTGATGAGTTATTCACTTTACGGTCAACACAGAGAACAAGGGGGCACTCTTTACGTCTAGAAGAAAAAAGATTTCATCTCCAAATGCGGAAAGGTTTCTTCACAGTATGAGCTGTGAAAATGTGGAACAGACTCCCTGCAGAGGTGGTTCTGGCCAGCTCAGTAGATTGCTTTAAGAAAGGCCTGGATACTTTCCTAAAAGTACATAATATAACTGAGTACTAACAGTTCTAGGTAAAGTTGATCCAGGGTAAATCCGATTGCCTTTCGGGGGATCAGGAAGGAATTTTTTCCCCTGCTGTAGAAAATTGGATCATGCTCTGCTGGGGTTTTTTGCCTTCCTCTGGATCAACTGTGGGTATAGAATTGGGTATATGGGATTGCACGATATTTTTAATTTTTTTTTTTTTTTTTATGGTTGAACTGGATGGACTTTGTCTTTTTTCAACCTGACTAACTATGTAACTATGTAACTATGTAAAAGCACTCGCGGCTATAATGAATTGTCGGCTTCCGGCAATACAGAGAAAAGTCGTTGATAAAAAAAATATATGCGCGGGGGTCCCCCCAAATTCAATTACTAGGCCCTTCAGGTCTGGTATGGATATTAAGGGGAACTCCACGCCAAATGTAAAAAAAAAATGGCATGGAGTTCCCCCCAAAAATCCATACCAGACCCTTTATCCGAGCACGCAACCTGGCAACCTGGCAGGCCGCAGGAAAAGAGGGGGGACGAGAGAGCCCCCCCTCCTGAGCCGTACCAGGCCATATGCCCTCAACATAGGGAGGATGATTTGGGGGTCTGCGACCCCTCAAAGCACCATGTCCCCATGTTGGTGCGGACAAGTGCCTCATCCCCACAACGCTTGCCCGGTGGTTGTTGGGGTCTGTGGGCGGGGGGCTTATCGGAATCTGGAAGACCCCTTTAACAAAGGGAACCCCCAGATCCTGGCCCCTCCTATGTGAATTGGTAAGGGGTACATTGTACCCCTACCATTTCACAAAGAAAGTGTAAAAAAATGTAAAAAAAACACACAGACACGGTTGGGAAAAGTCCTTTATTAAAAATAAAAAAACATTAAAAAAAAGATTCCAGTGGCGGTAATTCACTCTCGGTATCCGGCGATGGGTGGTCTCTAGGGTTGAGCGAACCCGAACTGTAAAGTTCGGGTTCGTACCGGACTTTTGGGTTTTTGGTACCCGGACCTGAACCCAAACAATTTACTGTATGTTCGGTTTCGGTGTTCGGCAATGTAATGGCGCATTTTAAAAAGCTGTGGGGCAGCCAATCAACATTTGTTTAACTCGTGTGCCCTTAGAAGCCATCACAGCCATGCCACCTAATGGCATGGCTGTGATTGGCCAGTGCAGCATGTGACCCAAGCTAGAGGCACATAGCACAGCACGTCACTCTGCTTTAGATAGTGTAGGGAAAGGTTACTGCTGCTGCTTTGAGGGAGAGAATTAGATAGGAGTCCTGATTCAGAAATCAAATTACTCAGCGATCTACCTTGATTTTGTGGGTGCAGTGCACAATCTTTTTACCCTGCCCTGAGCCCGGTGCCAGAGAAAAGATAACTTTTATCCGTCTGTTAGTTAGGTTGGCGTCGGCGGGCATTTTATGCAAGCTCAGTGCACCAGCACTGCATATGTTACTGTGATATACACCCTTTAGATACTGTTGGTCTATTCTGCCATTCTAAAAACACCCGTTTAGGGCCAAAAAAAAATATTTTGCTGCGTTTTCTGCATATCTGTATTCAGTGAGATACACACTTTAGATACTGTTCTCCTATTCTGCTATTCAAAAAAACAAAACAATTTTTGCCGCGTTTTCTGCATATCTGTACGTGTGAGATACACCCTTTAGATACTGTTGTTCTACTCTGCTATTCTAAAAACACCTATTTATGGCAAAAAAAAATATTTTGCAGTGTTTCCTGCATATCTGTACGTGTGAGATACACACTTTAGATACTGTTGTTTTATTCTGCTATTCAAAAAAGAATAATTCAGGGCAAAAAAAAATTTTGGGTGCGTTTTCTGCATATCTGTACCTGTGAGATACACCCTTTAGATACTGTTGCTCTATTCTGCTATTAAAAAAAAAACACATTTAGGGGAAAAATCTTAAATTGCGGCCTAGTCTGTATCTGTACGTGTGAGGTACACCCTTTAGATACTGTTGCTCTATTCTGGTATTAAAAAAAAACATATTTCGGGCAAATATTATTTTTTGCAGTGTTTCCTGCATATCTGTATGTGTGAGATACACACTTTAGATACTGTTGTTTTATTCTGCTATTCAAAAAAAAAAAAAATTTGAGGCAAAATAAAAATTTTGGCAACGTTTTCTGCATATCTGTACGTGTGAGATACACACTTTAGATACTGTTCTTCTATTCTGCTATTCAAAAAAAAAAAAAATTTAGGTAAAAACAAATATTTTTGGTGCGTTTTCTGCATATCTGTACCTGTGAGATACACACTTTAGATACTGTTGCTCTATTCTGCTATTCAAAAAAAAAAAAACATTTAGGGGAAAAATCTTAAATTGTGGCCTAGTCTGTATCTGTACGTGTGAGGTACACCCTTTAGATACTGTTGCTCTATTCTGGTATTAAAAAAAAAACACATTTAGGGCAAAAATAATTAATTTGCAGCATTTCCTGCATATCTGTACGTGTGATATACACACTTTAGATACTGTTGCTCTATTTTGCATAAAAAAGAAACACATTTAGGTGAAAAACCTTAAATTGCGGCCTAGTCTGTATCTGAACATGTGAGATACACCCTTTAGATACTGTTGTTCTATTCTGCTATTCTAAAAACACCCATTTAGGGCAAAAAAAATAAAAAATTGCAGTGTTTGCTGCATATCTGTACATGTGAGATACACCCTTTAGATACTGTTGTTCTATTCTTCCATTCAAAAGACACCCATTTAGGGCAAGACCCTAAATTTGAGAAATATGAGGAGAACGTCAAATAAGGCACGTGGCCCCGGTCGTGGTGCTGCTGGTGGAGCTCCTGTTGCAGGGAGAGGACGTGGTCGATCTGTGTCAGCTACACGCACAAGTGAAACACCTTCCCCAGGTGCGAGTAGGCGACAGAGCCTGCAGCGGTATTTGGTCGGGCCTAATGCGGTTCTACGAATGTTGAGGCCAGGACAAGTACAGGCGATAGTAGATTGGGTTGCTGACAGTGCCTCCAGTTCCTTCACATTGTCTCCCACCCAGTCTCCTGCTGAAAGATCAAAAGCGGAGCGTCCGTCCCCTAGACAGTACTCCTGCTAATGCCCAACGCAGCAAGGGACCGAGCACACCAAAGCCAGGTCCAAGGAGTTCCCTAGCATGGCAGTTATTCAGACAATGTGCTGATGACAAGACACGAGTGGTTTGCACGCTGTGCAATCAGAGCCTGAAGTGAGGCATAAACGTTCTCAACCTGAGCACAACCTGCATGACCAGGCATCCAAGTGCAAAGCACGAGCTGCAGTGGAGTAGACACCTCAAAAACCAAGAAAGGTCTCTGGCTCCTCCTGCTTCCTCTTCTGCTGCAGTCTCAGCCTCTTCATCCACCTCTGTAGTGACAGTGGCACCTGCCACCCCGCAAACAGAGGATCTGCCAGCAACACTACCACCTGGGTCACCAACCATCTCCACAATGTCTTCAGCTCTCTATCTCCCAAACACTGGAGCGGAAGAGGAAGTGCCCCCCTACCCACCCGCAATCCCTGGCCCTGAATGCCAGCATTTCAAAATTCCTGGCCTTTGAAATGCTGTCATTCCGTCTGGTGGAGATGAAGAGTTTTAAAAGCCTGATGGCATTGGCTGTCCCACAGTACGTCGTGCCCAGCTGCCACTACTTTTCCAGGCGAGCCATCCCTTCCCTGCACAACCAAGTGGGGGACAAAATCAGGTGCACTGCGCAACGCCATCTGTGGCAAGGTCCACCTAACTATGGATACGTGGACCAGTAAGCACGGTCAGGGACGTTATATCTCCCTAACGGCACACTAGGTAAATGCAGTGGCGGCTGGGCCTGAGGCGGATAGCAGTTTGGCGCATGTCCTTCCACCACCGAGGATTGCAGGGCGCTTCAGTTTGCCTCCAGTTGCTATCTCCTCCTACTCCGCTTCCTCATCTTCTACCACCTTCTCATCCGGTCAGCGTAACACCTTCACCACCAACTTCAGCACAGCCAGGGGTAAACGACAGCAGGCAGTTTTAAAACTTTCCTGTTTGGGGGAAAAACCCCACACCACGCAGGAGTTGTGGAGGGACATGGAACAACAGACCGATGAGTGGTTGGTGGCAGTGAGCCTCAAGCCCGGCCTGGTGGTGTGCGATAATGGGCGAAATCTAGTAGCAGCTCTGGGCCTAGCCAGTTTGACGCACATCCCTTGCCTGGCGCATGTTCTGAATTTGGTGGTGCAGAGGTTCCTTAAAAATTACCCCGATATGCCAGAGCTGCTACAGAAAGTGCGGGCCGTCTGTGCGCACTTTCGGCGTTCTCACCCTGCTGCTGCTCGCCTGTCAGTGCTGCAGCGTAACTTCAGCCTTCCCGCTCACCGCCTCATATGTGACGTGCCCACAAGGTGGAACTCCACCTTGCACATGCTGACCAGACTGTGCGAGCAGCAGCAGGCGATAGTGGAGTTTCAGCTGCAGCACGCACGCGTGAGTCACTCTGTGGAACAGCACCACTTCACCACCAATAACTGGGCCTCCATTGCGAGACCTGTGTGCCTTGTTGCGCTGTTTAGAGTACTCCACCAACATGGCCAGTGCCGATGACGCCGTTCTCAGCGTTACTATCCCAGTTCTATGCCTCCTTGAAAAAACGCTTCGGGCGATGATGGAAGAGGATGTGGCACAGGAGGAGGAGGAAGAAGGATCATTTCCAAGGCTTTCAGGGCAGTCATTCACAAGTGGCTCCGAGGGTGGGTTCCTGCACCAACAAACCCCAGGTACACAATTGTCCAGCAAGGGCACAGTTCTGGAGGATGACGAGGTGGAGGATGAGGAGGAG
This sequence comes from Rana muscosa, assembly GCA_029206835.1. Classification (NCBI taxonomy): domain Eukaryota; kingdom Metazoa; phylum Chordata; class Amphibia; order Anura; family Ranidae; genus Rana; species Rana muscosa. Next base: position 78,817,484 of record CM055127.1, read on the forward strand.
GAGGCGGAACCATGTTCACAGAAGGGTGGCACCCAGACCAGCTCATGGCCATCACTGGTGCGTGGCTGGGGGGATACAGAGGACACAGACGATATATCTCCCACAGAGGACAGCTTTTCGTTGCCTTTGGGCAGCCTGGCACACATGAGCGATTACATGCTACAGTGTCTCCGCAACAACCGCTGAGTTGCCCACATTCTAACTAGTGCTGATTACTGGGTGGCCACGCTGCTGGATCCCCATTACAAGGACAACGTACCATCCTTAATTCCCTCACTGGAGCGTGATTATAAGATGCGTGAGTACAAGCGCACGCTGGTAGATGCGCTGCTGGTGGCATTCCTACCTGACAGCAGGGGCACAGTGGAAGCACAAGGCAAAGGCAGAGAAGGAGGAAGAGGTCGCCAATGCAGCCGGGGCACCGCCAGAACCTCAGAAGGCAGGGTTAGCATGGCCGAAATGTGGAAAAGCTTTGTCAGCACGCCACAACAACCAGCACCACCAGCTGATATGGAACATCTTAGCAGGAGGCAGCATTTCACCAACATGGTGGAGCAGTATGTGTGCACACGCCTACACGTACTGAATGACGGGTCTGTCCCCTTCAACTTCTGGGTCTCCAAATTGGGCACATGGCCTGAGCTTGCCCTTTACGCCTTGGAGGTGCTGGCCTGCCCTGCAGCCAGTGTATTATCTGAACGTGTATTTAGCATGGCAGGGGGCGTTATCACAGACAAGCGCAGCTGCCTGTCCAGAGCCAATGTGGACAAGCTCACGTTCATTAAAATGAACCAGGCATGGATCCCACAGGACTTGTCCGTACATTGTGTAGAATAGACATGTATATCGGCCTTACCCAGCCATTGTTGTATTTTAGATTTTTCTCACTCTTTTGGGGTGTACCCTAATTTAAAAATAAATAAATTAAAAACAAAAACCAGTGTTGGCTACCTTGTCCTCCTCCACCACCGCTTCCACCTACACCGCCACATCCACCACCACCTCAACCTCCTACTCCATATGGACCTCGTCCTCCTAGGTCAAGATTATTATTTTTTATTTTTATGTATTTTATGTTATTTTAAGTTATTTCCCTATCCACATTTGTTTGCAGAGCACTTGCCATGCTCTTAACAACACTTTGCTGCCATTTGCAGCCCTCTAGCCCTTTCCATGACTTTTTTAGAGCCATTTTAGTCCTCAAAAGTCGTCAAGTTCGGGTCAAGTTCGGGTCCCGAACTCGAACTTTTTTGCGAAGTTCAGCTGAACCCGTCAAACCCGAACATCCAGGTGTCCGCTCAACTCTAGTGGTCTCCTCTCCGGGGTCCAGCGATGGATGATCTCTCCTCTCCGGGGTCCAGGCTCCAACGATGATGTCCAGCGCAGCAAGGAACAGCACTCTTCACCGGAGCGGAGACACCGCGGCAATGACGCCGCCAAAGCCAGTGACAGCTCTTAAGTAGCTGAGGGCGGGGCCACCCATCACGTGACCCTGTCCCCCTCTGACGCAAGAGGAAACCCGGGCTTCCTAAGTGACGTGCGGGTGACCCCACCCCCCTCTGATGTAACACAGGTTTTCGTTGCATCAGAGGGGGGCGGGGTAACCCGCACGTCACTGGGGAAGCCGGGTTTCCCCTTGCGTCAGAGGGGGACGGGGTCACGTGACAGGTGACCCCGCCCTCAGCTACTTAAGAGCTGTCACTGGCTTTGGCAGCATCATTCCCGGGGTGTTTCCGCTCCGGTGAAGAGTGCTGCACTGGACATCATCATTGGAGCCTGGACCCCGGAGAGGAGAGATCATTCATCGCTGGACCCTGGAGAGGAGACCAACCATCGCAGGATACCGAGAGTGGATTACCTCCGCTGGAATCTTTTTTTTTTTTTTTTTTAATAAAGGACTTTTCCCAACGGTGTCTGTGTGTTTTTTTTACATTTTTTTACACTTTCCTTTTGAAATGGTAGGGGTACAATGTACCCCTTACCAATTCACATAGGGGGGCTGCGATCTGGGGGTCCCCTTTGTTAAAGGGGTCTTCCAGATTCTGATAAGCCCCCCGCCCGCAGACCCCCACAACCACCGGACAAGGGTTGTGGGGATGAGGCCCTTGTCCCCATCAACATGGGGGCATGGTGCGTTGAGGGGTCACAGACCCCCAAAGCATCCTCCCCATGTTGAGGGCATGTGGCCTGGCACAGTTCAGGAGGGAGGGGCTCTCTCGTTCCCCCTCTTTTCCTGCGGCCTGCCAGGTTGCGTGCTCGGATAAAGGGTCTGGTATGGATTTTTGGGGGGGAACTCCACGCCATTTTTTTTTAAATTTGGGGTGGACTTCCCCTTAAAATCTATACCAGACCTGAAGGGTCTAGTATGGATATTTGGGGGGAACACCACGTAATTTAAAAAAAAATTGACGCAGGGTTCCCCTTAATATCCATACCAGACCTGAAGGGCCTGGTAATTGAATTTGGGGGGACCCCCACACATTTTAAATTTTTTTTTTATCAATGACTTTTCTCTGCATTGCTGGGAGCCGACAATTCATTATAGCCGTGAGTGATTTTAAATTACTTTTTTTCCTTCAGAAATTACACTTTGTGCAGGGGCAGTTCTAAGCACGGGAAACAAGCGCTACTTTACAGGCATACTCCAGACACCCCCCAGGTACAAAATTTAAAGGAATAATTCACTTTTATTGTTTCACTTTAAGCATTATTAAAATCACTGCTCCCGAAAAAACTGAAGTTTTTAAAACTTTTTTTGCATTGATACATGTCTCCTGGGGCAGGACCCGGGTCTCCAAACACTTTTTATGACAATAACTTGCATATTAGCCTTTAAAATTAGCACTTTAAATTTTTCATGTTCGAGTCCCATAGACTTTAACGGTGTTCGGATGTTCGAACAAATTTATTGCCTGTTCGCAAGTTCTGGTGCGAACCGAACTGGGGGGTGTACGGCTCATCCCTAGTCTTTGCCGCCGTGCTGCAGCTCAGTTTCAGGGTCTTGGCAATCTTTTTATAGCCTAGGCCATCTTTATGTAGAGCAACAATTCTTTTTTTTTTCAGATCCTTAGGGAGTTCTTTGCCATGAGGTGTTATGTTGAACTTCCAATGACCAGTATGAGAGATTGAGAGCGATAATACTAAATTTAACACACCTGCTCCCCTTTCACACCTGAGACCTTGTAACACTAATGAGTCACATGACACAGGGGGAGGGAAAATGGCTAACTGGGCCCAATTTGGGCATTTTCACTTAGGGGTATACTCACTTTTGTTGCCAGCGGTTTAGACATTAATGGCTTTGTGTTGAGTTATTTTGAGGGACAGCAAATTTACACTGTTATACAAGCCGTATACTTACTACTTTACATTGGAGCAAAGTATAATTTCTTCAGTGTTGTCACATGAAGAGATATAATAAAATATTTACAAAAATGTGAGGGGTGTACTCACTTTTGTGAGATAGTGTATATATATATATATATATATATATATATATATATATATATACACCCTGTTCCAAATTATTATGCCAATGATATTTTTCTCATTTACCTAAATAATTGATGTAAACAACAGTCAGCATAATTCTCATGTTATCAACTATTAAGAGTACAATTCAAATTTAATTGAACAAACCTCCTAATGATAAAAATAAAATAAAAATTCTAAATAAAAAACTTACAATGCACTGTTCCAAATTATTACGCATAGGAAGTTTCAAAACACTTTATCGGTTGTAAAGAACTGAAAATTGTGTTTGCAGCATATTTACTGAAATCAAAAGCTATTTTAATCAAACTTTGAACAACATTTTAACTTTGTAAAAATTTTTACAGGTCACATTACATTTTAACATAGGACCCCTTATTTGATAGCAGCTTCACAAGTCTTGCATCTATTGAACTTGTGAGTTTTTGGACAGTTTCTGCTTAAATTTGTTTGCAAGATGTCAGAATAGCCTCCCAGAGCTGCTGTTCGGATGTAAACTGCCTCCCACCTTCATAGAACTTTTGCTTGAGGATACTCCAATGGTTCTCAATAGGATTGAGGTCAGGGGAGGATGGAGGCTGTAACGGCACCCCAAGTGCGTCAAGATCCTATGGGGTAAAATGACCGCACCAGCCAAGCAGACACTGGCTGCAAAAAGCGCCTAGAGGCGATTCAGTTCGCATGTGAGCGCTATACAAGTCACTCATTCATTCATTCATTCAAATATGAAAGGGGGTAACGCCGTTTAAAGATATTCCCTCTCCTGGACACAAATTCACTGTCGATCCTCCACAGTCAGACGACCACTTCCCATTGGAATTAATCCTTCTGAAAGAACGAGACACACTCTGTATCTTTCCAGGATAGACTCACTTTATTGAAAAAACATTGTATCTTTTATACACATCCAATATTGCATTAACCTAAAATGAACAATGGTCCGGCTCCACCCACAACATAACAAGACCCAATACACATTATTTTGACGTCTGTTAGGAGACAACAGGTTCTAATCCCCTTTTAGTTTAAATGACTAAATGACTATGCATGACCTGTTAGGCTAGCTTTTGTCTCCCAATCAAAAGACTTTACACAATAGAAACATAACGACCTTCAATACACATCTCCCAGTGAAAGGATTTGTAGCCTGTCTGTCTGAGTACAATACACACAAGTATAGAGTTAATTATCCCTATTCACACTAAAAGGGACTTCAGAAGCCCTTTTAGATTCATTTACATCGCAACAGGCAGGTAACACATCTCTCAATTAACCTGTTGAGTTCAGAATAAAACAACCAGTACATATTGTGGACTAATATTACTATTTCAATTTCAAGCAATCCAAGCCATATTCTTAATGTCCATGGTTTCCTGGCTCACCCTGTGTCCAAAGTGACCCCCCTGTCACACATCTCCCCTTTCGGCAGGAGACTAACACAGGAGGTGACCCCAGACGGGTTGACTCCGAAGTTAGTCCATAGGTCCATTCTTCTATTGCCGGTATCCACACAGTAACCCAAATAAATTGCTCCAAACAGAGCATTACTTACCCAGCCAACCTCTGACTCTCTCAGAGAACATACCCGCCGCTGGGGAGAAGACAGGGTGACTGGGCTCAGTCCGTCATGCTGTTGGGGATCTGGGCCGACTGCCCAGCATCCCTGGGGTATACAAGTGGAGACTGAAGTCCCATCCACTTGTGGTAGGTGAAAATCCCCCAGTGCTTGCAAAGCAAGGCTGACATCCTCCTGTCTCAGTGTCACACCATTTTCTGGGGTTGGGTCAGTGAGGACCGAAGTCCCATCCAGTACCACAGGAACTCCCTCTTCTGTTAGTTGAGAGCAGAGGCCCGCGTCACTCTGCTCTGTTGCCAGCTCTTCTGCTGGGTTGCTGTGAGTGGAGACCGCAGTCCCATCCACCGATATCAGCTCAAGTTGCAGTTGTGTGCAGAGGCCAGTAGCATTCTGCCCTGCTGCCAGTGATTCAGCTGGGGGTAAAAGCTTTACCACCTCAGCTTGTTGCTGGAGAGAGGGGCCAACTGCCCCGGCTCCCTGAAACTCCACAGTTGTTTCCGGTGCTGGGCAGAGGTTGCTATCACTCTGCCCTGTTGCCAGCACTTCTGCTGGGGACTCCACACCATCTGCTCTGGCTAACTGTTGGGGAGGGAAAAGGGCTGCTTCTCCTCCCTGTATCTCTGAAATCCCCTGGGAAAGAGGAACCATCACCTTCTCACCTCGGGCCTCCAAAACTGCCACGGGTGTAGAGCAGGGGTCTGCAGTACTTTGTCCTGCTGCCAGTACTTGAGCAGACGATGCATAATCCATAACATCCTCTGAACAGTCCCTTAAGTCCATACCTTCTGTAATCTGTGGCTGGGGAGATGAGCCAACTGCCCTAGCTCCCTGGAACTCCATATCATCCACTTCGGCTTTAGGGATGGCAATCTTCAGATTTTCCACTGCCGATTCTTCAGCCAGGCTAGCTCCCTGGAACTCCATATCATCCACTTCGGCTTTAGGGATGGCAATCTTCAGATTTTCCACTGCCGATTCTTCAGCCAGGCTAGCTCTCTGGAACTCCATATCATCCACTTCGGCTTTAGGGATGGCAATCTTCAGATTTTCCACTGCCGATTCTTCAGCCAGGATTTCATAGTTGTCAACTGGTATTTCCTGATAGTCCCAGGCAAAGGTAGCCCCACCCTGCTGCTGAGCAGATTCTAGCAGCTGTCTGTAGGCGATCTCCGATTGCCGTATCTCCGCCGTTCTCCGCTCATGTTGCCACTCTAGTTCTCTCTTTTGTTGCTCTCGTTCTCTCTTTTGTCGCTCTCGTTCTCTCTCTTGACGCTCTTGTTCTCTCTTTTGTCGCGCTAGTTCTTTCTCTTGTCGCTCTCGTTCTCTCTCTTGTCGCTCTCGTTCTCTCTTTTGTCGCACATCCTGCAGCTGGATGCCTCTAATGGCTTCCTGTATGGCGGTCTCTGATGGGATAGCACCATATAATGCCAAGCGCTGTCGAACTCGTTGCTGAAACAAGTCTTCAACTGACCGGGGTCTTGCATCACCATCCCTCTGGTCCATCTCGGCTAGCTCCCTGATCAAGGTGTCAGTGTACGTACCTTGCCGGGCGCGTCGGTGGTCGCTTCGGTGTGCGTTCGCGTGCGCCGATGCGCGCTGTGGTTTTGCATGTTTCCATCTGCGCTGGTACACTTCCTGGATCGCGGGTGCGCGTGCCTGTGCACGCCGGTGCGTGCGGGTGCATGTGCGCGCATTGCGGGCGCGTGCACGCGCGCGCCGTGCGCGCGCCCGCGCACGCCGGTTTGCTTATTTAAACTACTGGAACACTTCAGACCAGTGCTGTCTGATCTGCAGTCCCCTGTGTATCCTGCTCCTGTTGTTCGCCTGGAATCCGACCTTCTGACCACCCGGCTTGTTACTGGACTTTCCTTGCTATCTGCCTGCACCCGACCTCGGCCTGTCTTTGACCCTGAACCTGCCTACCCCGCTGTGCCACACTGCCCGAACGTTGCCGAACCCTGCCTGTCTGACCGCCCCTTCTGCTTCTGCCCCGCTACGCTGCTCGGTATACCAGCCTGCCTACCTACCTGCCTGCAGCCCGCCTGGCTCGCTACCCTTCTGAACCCAGGATCCGGAGCCGCTCTCTTGAACCACTCTCAGGCTCTCTTACCCTTCCGCACTCCCGTGCCTCCTGTCTGCACTACCAGGGGCCCGTGAGTCGGATCCGTACGGGTGACCTCTCTCTGCTCCAACGGACTCGCTGATCAGGTGCGTATCTCCTGACAGTATCAGACAGCCATGTCCGAGTCCGAGCAGGGGAGGGATCCCATGGAGGAATTATGCCGACACCTGAACGGGCTGACGCAAGCCGTGAAAGACCTCCAAGCCGGCTATACCAGGTTGGAGGAAAGAGTTCAAGTCCTGTCCTCGCCTGCCAGCCCGCAAGGCACCACATCCACGGGATATCCGGCTACACCCTCCGTCGTCATGCTTCCTCCGGAACCCAGGGTCCCTACACCCGAGAAGTTTGCGGGCAATCGCAGCAAATACCGAGCGTTCCGCAACGCTTGCGAGCTTTTCTTCGCCCTACAACCCCGCACCTTTTCCCTGGAAGCAACCAAAGTGGGCTTCGTCATCTCCCTACTGACCGACGAGCCGCAGGCCTGGGCTCACCGCCTTCTAGAGCAGAAAGATGCCTCCTTGGAGACCCTTGCCACGTTCTTTGCCGCGATGTCTCAACTCTATGAGGATCCGCAACAAGCGGCTACTGCAGAATCTGTTCTCCACTCCCTCCTACAAGGTCGCAGAGCGGCCGAGGATTACGCGGCAGAATTCAAACGTTGGAGCTCTGACACAGAGTGGAATGACGCTGCTTTGCGCTACCAATTCCGGATGGGCCTGTCGGATCAGCTCAAGGACGAGCTAGCACGTGTCGGAGTTCCTCAAACCCTGGACAAGTTAATAGATCTGGCAATTCAGATAGACCGACGCCTGAGAGAGCGTCGCTCCGAGAGGACCTCCAGTCAGCCCCAACCCACCTGGTTGCTCCCCAAGGTCTCAAACCCGGCCCGTCTTGCACCTCCGGCGCCCCCGTTTCCGGAGTTAGATGACCCAGAACCCATGCAACTGGGCTTACTGCGCCCATCGCTCTCTCCCGAAGAACGCCAGCATAGGCGTAGTAACAATCTGTGCATGTATTGTGGCGAACCGGGACACTACGTGAGATCCTGTCCGGCTAAGATGCGTAAGTGCCTGCCTGTCTCTTCTACTTGTGCCTCTTTGTTGCCTAATCCAACTTCTCACTTGGCTCTTTCCATTTCTTTACAGCTCCCCGGAAGGACTTCCGCAATCCTAGTACCCGCCATAATTGATTCGGGGGCATGCAGCTGCTTTATTGATTTGACATTTGCTGCCAGTCATCACATTCCCCTGCAGCCGAAACCCCGGGGACTTGCAGTACATCTCGCTGATGGCTCTATTATCAAATCCGGCCCCGTCACTCAGGAAACCGTCCCTTTGATGGCCTCGGTGGCAACCCACCATCAGGAGTTCCTAAGTCTGGATGCCATCTCCTCTCCGCTATTCCCCGTCATTCTGGGGATGCCCTGGCTGCAAGCCCATAACCCCGACATTGACTGGGCTACAGGGAGAGTTAAATTCCTCTCTGATTATTGCCGGCAACACTGCCTGCAACAAGTCTCTTCCGACCACCCTCACCTGCTCTGTCTGGGCACAGACCCTGACCTTCAGAAAACCATCCCTGAGCCCTATCATGATTTTCTGGACGTGTTCAGTAAGAAGGGAGCAGAAACCCTTCCTCCTCACAGACCATATGATTGCCCTATAGAACTTTTGCCTGGGACCGAAGTACCTTTTGGGAGGATCTTCCCGCTGACTGAGCAGGAATTGGGTACCTTGAAAGTCTACATTGACGACAACCTAAAGAAAGGGTTCATCCGCCCGTCCACCTCACCTGCAGGTGCGGGTATCTTTTTCGTTGAAAAAAAGGACCATTCCCTACGCCCCTGTATTGATTATTGGCAGTTGAACAGGATCACCATTAAAAACCGTTACCCCTTACCTCTCGTGCCGGAACTGTTCCAAAGGCTGGGAACGGCGGTCATATTCACCAAGCTTGACCTCCGAGGAGCGTACAACCTGATCCGCATTCGAGAAGGGGATGAGTGGAAGACGGCCTTCCGCACACGGTTCGGGCACTACGAGTACCTAGTTATGCCGTTCGGACTGTGTAACGCGCCGGCTACCTTTCAACATTTTGTCAATGACATCTTCCGTGATTACCTGGACTTGTTCGTCATAGTATACCTGGACGATATCTTAATATTCTCATCCTCTGTAGACGACCATCGCAGGCATGTCCGGAATGTCCTTGTTCGGCTTAGACGACATGGGCTTTACGCTAAGCCAGAGAAGTGTGAGTTCGAGCGGCAAAGCATCCAGTTTCTCGGTCTGATCATCTCAATTGAGGGCATTAAAATGGACCCTCAGAAGGTGTCGGCTATCCTGGACTGGCCTGCCCCCACAGATAAAAAAGGGGTCCAGCGCTTCATCGGATTCTCCAATTTTTACCGGAAGTTCATCAGAAGTTTCTCTGCAATTGTCGCCCCCCTTACCGAACTGACCAAACAAGGAGACCGCTTCTACTGGTCCCCTAGAGCCCAAGCTGCCTTTGATAAACTGAAGGAGTTATTTGTCTCTGCCTCCATCTTGAAGCACCCTGATCCCGCAGTACCTTTCGTCCTGGAAGTGGACGCGTCCGAAAATGCAGTGGGGGCTGTGCTATCCCAGCGTCAGGGGGCTAAAGCCTTACTTTTTCCAGTGGCCTTCTTCTCGCGCAAGCTTTCCACGGCGGAACGTAACTATGACGTGGGTGACCGGGAACTCCTGGCTATCAAGGCCGCATTAGAAGAATGGCGTTACCTGCTCGAGGGGGCGGCACACCCCATTTTGGTTTACACGGACCACAAGAACCTCGAGTACCTGAGAACAGCCAAGAGGTTGAAGCCAAGGCAGGCAAGGTGGGCACTTTTTTTCTCAAGGTTTTTGTTCCACATCACCTACAGGCCGGGCTCAAAAAACATTAAACCGGACGCACTGTCCCGAATGTTCAGCACTCCTGAGGAGAACTTACCTGTTGACACCATCCTCCCTGCCGGGAACTTCCTGCTACTCCAAGAAGACCTTATGCCCCGTATTAAGCGGGCGTCTGCTGGCTTGACCTTGCTTCCGGAGGACTGTGTCAGGGCACAAGATGGTCTGATCAGGCACGAGGGCAAGATTCTGGTCCCTGAGGGTCTTCGGATAGCTGTTTTGGAGCTTTGCCATGACCACAAGTTGGCCGGACATTTTGGTACCTTGAAAACGGCCGAGCTCGTCAAGCGCACGTTCTGGTGGCCGCAGCTGGGTAGTGACTGCAAGAGATACGTGGACTCATGCAACACCTGCTCCCGGAACAAGAATAGCCGGATGAGGGCCTGGGGTCTACTAAAACCTCTACCTGTCCCTGAAAGACCCTGGAAGATGGTGTCGATGGACTTTATAGTGGAGCTCCCTCTGTCCGAAGGGTTCTCCACAATCTTCGTTGTCGTTGACAGGCTGTCCAAGATGGCTCATTTTTTGCCCATGAAAGGTACACCTTCCGCCTTGGAAACGGCAAGGGTTTTTATCAGGGAAATAGTGAGGCTTCATGGAGTTCCGGCAAGTATTGTCTCAGACCGAGGCGCCCAGTTCACCTCCAGATTTTGGAAGGCTCTTTGTGATTCCCTGGAAATCAAGTTGGCTTTTTCTTCGGCATATCATCCCCAGACGAATGGCCAAACTGAGAGGACCAACCAAACATTGGAGCAGTACCTCCGTTGTTTTTCCTCCTTCTCCCAGGATGATTGGGCCTCCCTACTCCCCATTGCTGAATTCGCTTACAACAATTCCCTGCACTCTGCCACTAAGCAAACCCCATTCTTTGCCAACTATGGATTCCATCCCTCCTTCTTGCCAAGTACCATACCCGAATGCACTGTCCCTGCGGTATCCGAAACAATGGATTTCTTCTTCTTCAATAACAAACTTCTACAGGAGACCATGTCCAAGACCCAGGAGTACAACAAGAGGATGTTTGATAGGAAAAGGAGAGGGGAACTCATTCTGGAGCCCGGCAACCAGGTGTGGTTATCCACGATTAACCTAAAGATGGCCTGCCCGTCCAGGAAATTGGGCCCTAAGTTCATGGGACCTTTCTCAGTAAAACGGAGGATCAACAATGTAGCATATGAGCTCGACCTACCCAACTCCCTGAAGGTCCATCCAGTCTTTCATGTGACTCTGTTAAAGCCGGTTGTCCCTAACCCCTTCGCTGGCCGTAACATTGGCCCACCGGAACCGGTTCTGATTGACGGCGAGGAGGAGTTTGAGGTAGAGGCAATCCTGGACTGTAGGAAGAGACACAACCAGGTACAATATCTGATTAAGTGGAGGGGTTACGGCCCAGAGGATAATTCTTGGGAACCCGAAAACGGCATACATGCGGAGGAACTCATGCAAGCTTTCAGGAGGTCTAACGCCACGAAGATCGCTCAATTGGGCATCCGGAGGCTGCCCTAAAGGGGGGGGCACTGTCAGTGTACGTACCTTGCCGGGCGCGTCGGTGGTCGCTTCGGTGTGCGTTCGCGTGCGCCGATGCGCGCTGTGGTTTTGCATGTTTCCATCTGCGCTGGTACACTTCCTGGATCGCGGGTGCGCGTGCCTGTGCACACCGGTGCGTGCGGGTGCATGTGCGCGCATTGCGGGCGCGTGCACGCGCGCGCCGTGCGCGCGCCCGCGCACGCCGGTTTGCTTATTTAAACCACTGGAACACTTCAGACCAGTGCTGTCTGATCTGCAGTCCCCTGTGTATCCTGCTCCTGTTGTTCGCCTGGAATCCGACCTTCTGACCACCCGGCTTGTTACTGGACTTTCCTTGCTATCTGCCTGCACCCGACCTCGGCCTGTCTTTGACCCTGAACCTGCCTACCCCGCTGTGCCACACTGCCCGAACGTTGCCGAACCCTGCCTGTCTGACCGCCCCTTCTGCTTCTGCCCCGCTACGCTGCTCGGTATACCAGCCTGCCTACCTACCTGCCTGCAGCCCGCCTGGCTCGCTACCCTTCTGAACCCAGGATCCGGAGCCGCTCTCTTGAACCACTCTCAGGCTCTCTTACCCTTCCGCACTCCCGTGCCTCCTGTCTGCACTACCAGGGGCCCGTGAGTCGGATCCGTACGGGTGACCTCTCTCTGCTCCAACGGACTCGCTGATCAGGTGCGTATCTCCTGACACAAGGTGGCCTTGTTCTTTGTCCCACTGGTCCCTTCACGGCTCTCAAGTAGGTCTTTCAGCGTGGCTTTCCTGCAGGCTGCATAGCTGGTCATTCACTGTGGTGGTTTGGAGTGTCCCAGGAACTGGAGGGAAAATCCCACCGCTGCCAACCAATGTAACGGCACCCCAAATATGAAAGGGGTTTAACGCCATTTAAAGATCTTCCCTCTCCTGGATAGGGATGAGCTTCGAGTTCGATTCGAACAGCGAACAAATTGGGGTGTTCGCGGCAAATTGGAAAAGTCTATGGGAGAAATCTAAAGTGCTAATTATAAAGGCTTATCTGCAAGTTATTGACATAAAAAGTGTTTGGGGACCCGGGTCCTGCCCCAGGGGACATGTATCAATGCAATTTTTTTTTAAAACGGTCGTTTTTTTGGGAGCAGTGATTTTAATAATGCTTAAAGTGAAACAATAAAAGTGAAATATTCCTTTACATTTCGTACCTAGGGGGTGTGTATGATATGCATGTAAAGTGGGCCATGTTTCCCATGCTTAGAACTGTCCCTGCACAAAGTGTCATTTTTGAAGGAAAAAAAGTCATTTAAAACTCACTCGTGGCTATTAATGAATTGTCGGCTCCCGGCAATACATACAAAAGTCATTGATAAAAAATAAAAATAAAAAGCGTGGGGGTTCCCCCAGAATTCAATTACCAGGCCCTTCAGGTCTGGAATGGATATTAAGGGGAACCCCGCCGCAAATTTAAAAAAAAATGGCATGGGGTTCCCCCTAAATATCCATACCAGGCCCTTGAGATCTGGCATGGATTTTAAGGGGAACTCCACCCCAAATTTAAAAAAAATGGCGTGGAGTCCCCCCAAAAATCCATACCAGACCCTTATCCGAGCACGCAACCTGGCCGGCCGCAGGGGAAGAGGGGGGGACGAGAGAGCGGCCCCCCCTCCCTCCTGAACCGTACCAGTTTGTTTGTTTTTTACATTTTTTTACACTTTCTTCATGAAATGGTAGGGGTACAATGTACCCCTTACCAATTCACATGGGGGGGGCCGGGATCTGGGGGTCCCCTTTTTTAAAGGGGTCTTCCAGATTCCGATAAGCCCCCCGCCCGCAGACCCCCACAACCACCGGGCAAGGGTTGTGGGGATGAGCCCTTGTCCCCATCAACATGGGGACATACTCCCCATGTTGAGGGCATGTGGCCTGGTACGGTTCAGGAGGGAGGGGGGGCCACTCTCTCATCCCCCCTCTTCCCCTGCGGCCGGCCAGGTTGCGTGCTCGGATAAGGGTCTGGTATGGATTTTTGGGGGGACTCCACGCCATTTTTTTTTTAATTTGGGGTGGAGTTCCCCTTAAAATCCATGCCAGATCTGAAGGGCCTGGTATGGATATTTGGGGGAACTCCACGCATTTTTTTTTAAATTTGCGGTGGGGTTTCCCTTAACCACTTAAGCCCCGGACCATTTGGTAGCTAAAGGACCAGAGGTGAATTCAGAATTTTGCACTGCGCTGCTTTAACTGTAAATTGTGCGGACATGCAATGTTGTACCCAAACGAAATTTGCGTCCTTTTCTTCCCACAAATAGAGCTTTCTTTTAATGGTATTTGATTGCCTCTGTGATTTTTATTTTTTGCGATATAAACGGAAAAAGACCGAAAATTTTGAAAAAAAATGATATTTTCTACTTTTTGTTATAAGAAAAATCGAATAAACTCAATTTTAGTCATACATTTAGGCCAAAATGTATTCAGCCACATGTCTTTAGTAAAAGAAATGTCAATAAGCGTATATTTATCGGTTTGCGCAAAAGTTATAGGGTTTACAAACTAGGGTACATTTTCTGGAATTTACACAGCTTTTAATTTATGACTGCCTATCTCATTTCTTGAGGTGCTAAAATGACAGGGCAGTACAAAACCCCCCCAAATGACCCCATTTTAGAAAGTAGACACCCCAAGGAAATTGCTGAGAGGCATGTTGAGCCCATTGAATATTTTTTTTTGTCCCAAGTGATTGAATAATGACAAAAAAAAAATTACAAAAAGTTGTCACTAAATGATATATTGCTCACACATGCCATAGTTATATGTGGAATTGCACCCCAAAATACATTCTGTTGCTTCTCCTGAGTACGGGGATACCACATGTGTGGGACTTTTTAGGAGCCTAGCCACGTACGGGACCCCGGAAACCAAGCACCGCCTTCAGGATTTCTAAGGGCGCAAATTTTTGATTTCACTCCTCACTACCTATCACAGTTTTGAAGGCCATAAAATGCCAAAATAGCACAAAACCCCCCCAAATGACCCCATTTTAGAAAGTAGACACCCCAAGGAAATTGCTGAGAGGCCTGTTGAGCCCATTGAATATTTATTTTTTGTCCCAAGTGATTGAATAATGACAAAAAAAAAAATTACAAAAAGTTGTCACTAAATGATATATTGCTCACACATGCCATGGTTATATGTGGAATTGCACCCCAAAATACATTCTGCTGCTTCTCCTGAGTACGGGAATACCACATGTGTGGGACTTTTTAGGAGCCTAGCCACATACGGGACCCTGGAAACCAAGCACCGCCTCCAGGATTTCTAAGGGCGCAAATTTTTGATTTCACTCCTCACTACCTATCACAGTTTTGAAGGCCATAAAATGCCAAAATAGCACAAAACCCCCCCAAATGACCCCATTTTGGAAAGTAGACACCCCAAGCTGTTTGCTGAGAGGCATGGTGAGTATTTTACAGCTCTCATTTGTTTTTGAAAATGAAGAAAGAACATTTTTTTTTTCTTTTTTTTTTCAATTTTCAAAACTTTGTGACAAAAAGCGAGATCTGCAAAATACTCACAATACCTCTCAGCAAATAGCTTGGGGTGTCTACTTTCCAAAATGGGGTCCGAAACTGTGATAGGCAGTGAGAAGTGAAATCAAAAATTGACACCCTTAGAAAGCCTGAAGGCGGTGCTTGGTTTTTGGGGTCCCGTACGCGGCTAGGCTCCCAAAAAGTCTCACACATGTGGTATCCCCGTACTCAGGAGAAGCAACAGAATGTATTTTGGGGTGTAATTCCACATATGCCCATGGCATGTTTGAGCAATATATCATTTAGTGACAACTTTGTGCAAAAAAAAAATTATTTTTTCCGCAACTTGTGTCAACATATTGTGACAGCAGGAAGGTAAAGTCACCTGGTTGCATCCAGGGGGGTAGATATATTTCGCCCAGATTCAGGCTTTACGCCGACTTATACAACTAGGTGGAGAGTTGTATAAGGCTAGTGGGCTCATGGATGACTCATACCTCTAGGGAGAGTGTGGGGCGTCGTGCAGACAGAGATGAGGAGACCAGCTGAACCTTGTCAGCTCATTTAGGCCTCTATAAGAACTCCCAGCTTCATTAGATGTTAGCTCATGCCTGGAACCAGACCTGTGTGGACTGTCTAGGGAGAGTGAACCCCTGTGCGGTGAGACAAAGCCTGTGTGGCTATTTGCTTGGACATTTAAAACCAGGGACTTAGGGACTAGGACAGCACTAGGCTGATCCCAGTTGTTAGTTAGGAAACCTGTATGTTTAGTCAGAGGTCAAGTTGACCAGGATTTATTTTATTTATGTTTCTTTTGCTTTGCTGTGTTTTGTCACTGTAAATAGAAAATAAACCGCACCTTTTTGATTTTGAAAACCACAACCTCCGTTTGCTGGGCCTGTTTTTGTCTGGGGAGCCCATCCCGGGGGTCACACACACCCGCTGCCGAGCTAACCCCCTCACAGTTGGTGGAGAACCAGTGGCAGTTTTTTTTTAAGCCAGCATGGAGGAGATACTGAAACAGCTGGCTCTAGCAAATGCCAATCAACAGCAGACAAATGCAGGTTTGCAAAGGAGCCTTGCAGCCCAGCAGCAAGCTCATCAACAGAGCCTTGCAGCCCAGCAGCAAGCTCACCAACAGAGTCTGGAAGCTCAGCAACAAGCCCAGCAGCAATCTGAGGCCCGCTTCATAGACCTGTTACAGAAGCAAGAGCAGAGACTACAACAAATGGAAGCAGTAATGCAGCAACGTCCGCAGACCAGTGAGGAAAGCCGTCCCACTAATACCGCGTCCTTTGGGGTGAGTCGTTTATTGACAAAAATGACTGGAGAGGATGATCCAGAGGTATTTTTGACCACATTTGAAAGGACCGCTGAAAGAGAAAAGTGGCCTGAGGAGCAGTGGGCTGGACTGGTGGCTCCTCTGTTAACTGGTGAATCGCAGAAAGCTTACTATGACCTAGAGCCTAACCAAGCAAAAGACTATGTGATGCTAAAAGCTGAAATTTTGGCAAGGCTGGGTGTCACCCAGGCTGTCCGGGCTCAGCGTGTGCATAACTGGACTTTCCAGCTTGGAAAACCCCCCAGGTCTCAAATGTATGATCTCATTCACCTGAGCAGAAAGTGGCTACAGCCAGAGACTTTGTCCGCACCAAAGATTGTGGAACGTGTTGTAATGGATCGGTTTTTGAGAGCTCTTCCTACTGCCATCCAAAAGTGGGTAAGCCATGGAGACCCAGAAACGGCCGGTAAACTTGTGGATCGGGTAGAGAGATACTTGGCTGCAGAGAACCTGACGGCCTCTTCCAGAGACACTCAGACTTTCCACCCTAAGACCAGACCATCCCCAGGGGCGGATAAGAGGATTCCAAGGGGTGAGGGTGGAGAGAGTGAGAGGGTGGGAGCTCTACCCCAAGTTTGGCGAGAACAGCCTGGGAAATCAGCGGCTCAAGAGGCGGCAAGAAGGATCGTTTGCTACCGCTGCCGGCAAGCGGGACATATTGCAGCCAATTGCCCGGTTGTGGAGGAACCCATGCAGTGTGACTTTCTGACGGGCAGACGTCAGTCGCTGTGTGCGACAGTCGCATGCACTGCCATTCGAGGAACTGAGAAACATTTATGCAAAATGTGTGTTAATGGTAGAAATGTTGTGGTATTGCTGGATTCAGGTAGCCTTGTGACCCTGATAAAGGCTGAGTTAGTTAAAACAGAGGTCTTTGGGAATAGCAAGGTAGCTGTTATTTGTGTGCATGGGGACACCCGAGAGTATCCAGTGACTACAGTGTGTTTCGAGACCCCCAAAGGTACCCTCTCTCATCCAGTGGGCTTAGTATCTCAGTTACCGCATGACGCCATTGTGGGAAGGGATTTTCCGAAGTTCTGGGAACTGTGGGATGATCCTGAGCCCCCCACTGGTGCCCCTATGTACCAGGAATGTGATAGCCAGAACTCCCCTGAGAGTGGTGAGGACTCTCCGGAATTTCCCTTATCAGTATTGGCAGGGGAGACTCAAGAAACTGGAGAGGAGCCCACCTCCTCAGACGAAAACCTACCGTCTGTGGAGTTTTCTGATCTTGAGGTTCACAGGGAAAACTTTGCCACAGAACAGTTGAAAGACCCCGCCCTAATAAAGGCACGGGAAAACGTAGTGAAAATAGATGGCGAGTTAGTGAACCCAGATAATACCTGCACTTACCCATACTTCAGCGTAGAGAAGGACCTACTGTATCGGGTGGCAAAAAGGGCAGAAGAAACCGTTGAGCAGCTTGTGGTGCCCAAACCTTACAGGAAGTTGGTGTTGGAGTTGGCCCATGGGCACATTCTTGGAGGTCATCTGGGGACAGAGAAAACCCGAGAGAGGGTATTACAGAGATTCTATTGGCCGGGGGTGATGAAGGACATAGAAAATTATTGTTCCTCCTGCCCTGTGTGTCAGAGGTCGGCCCCGATGCCACATTTCCGTAGCCCGCTGGTCCCTCTACCCATCATTGAGGTCCCGTTTGAGAGGATCGCCATGGATTTGGTAGGGCCTATAATCAAGTCCGCTAGGGGGCACCAGTACATATTAGTTATAATGGACTATGCCACCCATTATCCAGAAGCGATCCCTCTCCGAAATACCTCGGCCAAAACCATAGCCAAAGAGCTATCTCTTGTGTTTAGCCGGGTGGGTATTTGTAAAGAACTGCTTACGGACCAAGGTACACCCTTTATGTCCCGGGTTATGAAGGAGCTGTGTAAATTGTTCAAAGTGACGCAATTACGTACATCTGTGTATCACCCCCAAACCGATGGGCTGGTTGAAAGATTCAACAAAACCCTAAAACAAATGTTGAAGAAAGTGGTGGATAGAGATGGAAAGGATTGGGACTGTCTACTTCCTTATCTGATGTTTGCTATTAGGGAGGTGCCCCAATCCTCTACGGGATTCTCCCCCTTTGAGTTACTGTATGGGAGACACCCAAGAGGGCTGTTGGATATTGCCAAGGAAACTTGGGAAAGTGAGAGTTCTCCCCACAGGAGTGTGATTGAGCATGTCGCCCTGATGCAAGACCGAATTGCACAGGTAATGCCCATCGTGAAGGAACATTTGGCCCAAGCGCAGTTAGCACAGCAGAGAGTGTACAACCGTGGAGCCAAGACCCGTACCTTTTCCCCGGGGGATAGGATACTGGTACTTGTCCCTACGGTTGAAAGTAAATTCCTTGCCAAATGGCAAGGCCCCTATGAGATAATGGAAAAAGTGAGCGAAGTGAATTACAAGGTCAGACAACCAGGAAGGCGAAAGCCCGAACAGATCTATCACGTTAATCTGTTGAAAGCCTGGAGGGATAGAGAGTCCCTAGTCGCAGACACTTGGTCACCAGCTCAAACTGGTTGCGTGATTCCTGAGGTTGGAATAGCAGCCACCTT
Source organism: Rana muscosa (assembly GCA_029206835.1). Lineage (NCBI taxonomy): Eukaryota > Metazoa > Chordata > Amphibia > Anura > Ranidae > Rana > Rana muscosa. The sequence continues at coordinate 78,836,538 of CM055127.1, forward strand.
GTCACAACCCCAACAACAGGAGGTTAAGGAGTTTGTGCTTCGCAACAAGGAGGTATTCTCTGAGCTGCCGGGACAAACATCTGGGGTAGAGCATGACATCATTACCCCGCCCGGTGAAAGGGTGAAGTTAAAACCCTATCGGATCCCAGAGGCCCGACGGGAGGCAATACGGGAGGAAGTACAGAAAATGCTGAACTTAGGGGTGATAGAGGAGTCCCAAAGTGATTGGTCTAGTCCCATTGTGTTGGTGCCTAAACCGGATGGGAGCTGGCGATTTTGTAACGATTTTCGTCAGTTGAACAAAGTTACAAAATTTGACACCTACCCCATGCCACGTATAGATGAGTTGATCGACCGGCTGGGAACAGCCCGATACATGACGACTCTTGACCTCACAAAAGGGTATTGGCAAATCCCCCTGGCCAAGTCGGCCAAAGAGAAAACCGCATTTGTAACCCCAGACGGGGCGTTCCAATATAAAAGAATGCCGTTCGGGTTACAGAATGCGCCGGCCACATTCCAGCGGAAAATGGACCAGATGCTGAGGCCCCATCGGGAGTATGCTGCGGCTTACCTGGATGACGTAATTGTCCATAGCACAGATTGGGCCTCACATCTGCCAAAAGTGCAAGCAGTCCTGGACTCTGTTCGGGAAGCGGGGTTTACGGCTAACCCCAAGAAGTGTACCATTGGGCAGGAGGAGGCCAAATATCTTGGGTACACCATTGGGAGGGGAGTAATAAAACCCCAACTCAACAAAGTCGAGGCCATCCAGAGTTGGCCACGTCCCAACAGCAAGAAGCAGGTACGAGCCTTTCTGGGAATCGCTGGGTATTATCGGCGATTCATTCCCCACTTTGCTTCTAAGGCTGTGCCCCTAACCAACCTGACGAAGGGGAAAGGGTCGGTCATGATTAAATGGACCCCCGAGGCTGAGGCAGCATTCCAATTCTTGAAACAAGCCTTATGTAGCCAGCCAGTGTTGTACTCACCCGACTTCTCTAAAGACTTTGTCGTACAAAGTGATGCGTCAGATGTGGGGTTAGGAGCAGTATTGTCCCAGGTCTGGAACGGGGAAGAGCACCCAGTCATTTACCTCAGCAGGAAGTTGAAGTCCCATGAGGTAAATTACGCCACCGTTGAAAAGGAGTGTTTAGCGGTGAAGTGGGCTCTAGATTCCCTTTGGTACTACCTGCTAGGTAGGCACTTTGACATGGTTACGGATCACGCTCCGTTAAAGTGGATGGCTCAAAACAAGGAAACAAATAGAAGAGTGAATAGGTGGTTCCTGGCCCTCCAGGAATTCAACTTCACAGTAAAGCATCGCCCTGGCGTTCAAATGGGGAATGTGGATGCTTTGTCTCGAGTACATGAATGCCTGATTGCTGGTGTTCCAACCCCGAGGTTAAAACAAGAGGGGGGGGGTATGTGACAGCAGGAAGGTAAAGTCACCTGGTTGCATCCAGGGGGGTAGATATATTTCGCCCAGATTCAGGCTTTACGCCGACTTATACAACTAGGTGGAGAGTTGTATAAGGCGAGTGGGCTCATGGATGACTCATACCTCTAGGGAGAGTGTGGGGCGTCGTGCAGACAGAGATGAGGAGACCAGCTGAACCTTGTCAGCTCATTTAGGCCTCTATAAGAACTCCCAGCTTCATTAGATGTTAGCTCATGCCTGGAACCAGACCTGTGTGGACTGTCTAGGGAGAGTGAACCCCTGTGCGGTGAGACAAAGCCTGTGTGGCTATTTGCTTGGACATTTAAAACCAGGGACTTAGGGACTAGGACAGCACTAGGCTGATCCCAGTTGTTAGTTAGGAAACCTGTATGTTTAGTCAGAGGTCAAGTTGACCAGGATTTATTTTATTTATGTTTCTTTTGCTTTGCTGTGTTTTGTCACTGTAAATAGAAAATAAACCGCACCTTTTTGATTTTGAAAACCACAACCTCCGTTTGCTGGGCCTGTTTTTGTCTGGGGAGCCCATCCCGGGGGTCACACACACCCGCTGCCGAGCTAACCCCCTCACAATATAAAATATTCCATGGACTCGACATGCCTCTCAGTATATAGCTTGGGGTGTCTACTTTCCAAAATGGGGACATTTGGGGGGGTTTTGAACTGTTCTGGCATTTTATACACAACATTAGGAAGCTTACATCCACTCTTCTAACCACTTGAAGACAAAGCACTTTTTGACACTTTTTGTTTACATGAAAACATATTTTTTTTTGCAAGAAAATTATGTTGAACCCCCAAACATTATATATATTTTTAAAGCAAAGGCCCTACAGAATAAAATGGTGGGTGTTGCATTTTTTTTTTTCTACACAGTATTTGCGCAGCGATTTTTCAAACGCATTTTTTTGGGAAAAAATACACTTTTTTTAATTTTAATGCACTAAAACACACTATATTGCCCAAATGTTTGATGAAATAAAAAGATGATTTTAGGCCGAGTACATAGATACCAAACACGACATGCTTTAAAATTTCGCACAAACGCGCATTGGCGACAAACTACATACATTTTTAAAAGCCTTTAAAAGCATTTACAGGTTACCCCGTTAGATTTACAGAGGAGGTCTACTGCTAAAATTACTGCCCTCGATCTGACCTTCGCGGTGATACCTCACATGCATGGTGCAATTGCTGTTTACATATGACGCCAGACCGACACTTGCGTTCGCCATTGGGCAAGAGCAGGGCAGGACAGGGGTGCTTTTTTTTTATTATTATTAATTTTGCTTTTTTATTTTATTTTTAAACTGTTGCTTCCATATTTATTTATTTTTATCACTTTTATTGTTATCTCAGGGAATGTAAATATCCCCTATGATAGCAATAGGTAATGACAGGTACTCTTTTTTGAAAAAACTGGGGTCTATTGGACCCTAGATCTTTCCTCTGCCCTCAAAGCATCTGACCACACCAAGATCGGTGTGATAAAATGCTTTCCCAATTTCCCAATGGCGCTTTTTATATCCGGGGGGGGACATTCCCTCCCACTGCTTGTAAAAGCAGTCCAGAGGCTAATTAGCCACTAGGATTGCTTTTACATGAAAGCCGGCCGCTGGCTGAAAAGAATGATACCAAGATGATACCTAAACCCGCAGGCATCATTCTGGTATAAACATTCAAAGTCCAGCAACATACCAGTACGTTGCTGGTCCTTGTTGGACATGTATTGTAATCTTTTTTTTCATGCAGCCTGTTGGCTGAATGAAAAAAAAAGATTGATCGGTGGGTATGCCCACCATTAGAATACCGCCCTTCATCCACCCACTTCTAATGATGGGCATACATGCACCATTTATATATGCCGAAGCATGGGGGCATCTTCTCGCAAAAGTTATGCCGCGTACACATGGTCAGACTTTTCCACGGGCAAGCCTCCATCGGAATTTCGACCGTATATACGCGGCATTAGGAGCAAAATCGCTCCTCCGCTCCTGCTGCCCCAATGCTTCGGCATATATGCTTTTTTTTTTAACTGTGGTGGTGAAATCACCTCCTACAGCACTGGAGTCGCAGGGATCAGGCCTGTCTCTGCGAACGCTGCAGTTATGTGTGTTGTGTTTTGCAAGTGACAGTGATCGATCGATACTGCACTTCGGTGGCCTGGGCTGGACGGAGGGGCAAAACGCAGGTGCTAGCAGGTATCTGGGCTGATCCCACTAACAGTGCGTTTTTGGGAACCCTAAACTGCTGGGGACGCTAGTATAGATCTGATCAGATCAGATATTGAGCTGATCAGATACTATACCACTAAGGGGGGTGTATGCTTCACGTGTGGGTGTTAGCGCTACTGGCACTAACCTGACGCTGCCTGGGGTGTGACGCAGACCCTCTCTGACGCTAAAACCTAACTGATATCACCCGCCGGGCGATCAGGGGGTTAAACCTTTATTGGGTTATATACGGCGGGTGCCCTGACACTATAAAAAGCAAACTAACTAACCAGCGTCACCCATAACACTTATATGATGATCACTGGTGAAAGGGTTAACTAGGGGCAATTAGGGGGTTAAAACCTTTATTAGGTAATATATGGGGGTATCTGACGCTATATAAAAACCTGACGGCGAACCTAAAAAAAAATTACTGGCTACCTATCGGCATCACCGACACTAAGACAACGATCATAAAAACGATTGCTTAGCGACAGTGGTGATAGGGGGTGAAAGGGTTACCTGGGGGGCGATCAGGGGGTAAAACCTTTATTAGATAATATATGGGGGTACCTGACGCTATAAAAACCTGCGGCGAACCTAAAAAAAATTACTGGCTACCGATCAGCATCACCGACGCTAAGACATCGATCAGAAAAATGATCGCATAGTGACGGCGGTGCTAGGGGGTGAAAGGGTTACCTGGGGGGTGATCAAGGGGGTTACACCTTTATTAGGTAATATATGGGGGTACCCGACGCTATAAAAACCTGCGGCGAACCTAAAAAAAATTACTGGCTACCGATCAGCATCGCCGACGCTAAGACATCGATCAGAAAAATTATCGCTTAGTGACAGTGGTGATAGGGGGTGAAAGGGTTACCTGGGGGGGGCGATCAAGGGGGTTAAACCTTTATTAGGTAATATATGGGGTGCCCGACGCTATAAAAACCTGCGGAAAACCTAAAAAAAATTACTGGCTACCGATCAGCATCACCGACGCTAAGACATCGATCAGAAAAATTATCGCTTAGTGACAGTGGTGATAGGGGGTGAAAGGGTTACCTGGGGGGGGGGCGATCAAGGGGGTTAAACCTTTATTAGGTAATATATGGGGGTACCCGACGCTATAAAAACCTGCGGCGAACGTAAAAAAAATTACTGGCTACCGATCAGCATCGCCGACGCTAAGACATCGATCAGAAAAATTATAACTTAGTGACAGTGGTGATAGGGGGTGAAAGGGTTACCTGGGGGGCGATCAAGGGGGTTAAACCTTTATTAGGTAATATATGGGGGTACCCGACGCTATAAAAACCTGCGGCGAACCTAAAAAAAATTACTGGCTACCGATCAGCATCACCGACGCTAAGACATCGATCAGAAAAATGATTGCTTAGTGACGGCGGTGCTAGGGGGTGAAAGGGTTATCTGGGAGGTGATCAGGGGGTTAAACCTTTCTTGGGGGGGTTAGGGGGCTACACTGGACCTAAAACTAAATGTAGTGACACTTTTACAGTCACAAATGTCACTGATTGCAGTGATCACTAAATAAATGGTCACTGCAATCAGTGACACTGTGACTGGGGGCTGGGGGGGGCTGGGGGTGATCTGGGGGTGTCTGGGGGGGCCTGGGGGGGCGATTTATGTGCCTATGTGTCCTGGTGTCAGTGTGCTGTTTTGTGTACTAACCTGCATCTTCTCCTGTACGGCGCTCGGTATATGTGAGCGCCCCAGGAGAGATGACATCACTTCCTCCTTCCTGGCAGGCAGGGGAAGCTCTCTCATTCGCCGGGAGCGATCGAGAGGGGGTGGCCGGAATCGAACGGCCGTCCCCTCATGCCGGATCGCTCCCGAAGGTAAAACGACCACCCACTGTAAAGAAGGGGGGTCCGATCGGACCCCCCAACTATACAAAGGCAATCACGTATATGTACGTGATTCTGCCTGTCGGTGCCATTCTGCTGACGTATATTTACAGTGGGCGGTCGTTAAGTGGTTAATATCCATTCCAGACCTGAAGGGCCTGGTAATTGAATTCTGGGGGACCCCCACGCTTTTTTTTTTATCAATGACTTTTGTATGTATTGCCGGGAGCCGACAATTCATTAATAGCCGCGAGTGAGTTTTAAATGACTTTTTTTCCTTCAAAAATGTCATTTTTTGCAGGGACAGTTCTAAGCACGGGAAACATGCGCCACTTTACATGCATATCATACACACCCCCGTGGTACGAAATTTAAAGGAATATTTCACTTTTATTTTTTCATTTTAAGCATTATTAAAATCACTGCCCCCGAAAAAACTGCAGTTTTTAAAACTTATTTTTGCATTGATACATGTCCCCTGGGGCAGGACCCGGGTCCCCAAACACTTTTTAGGACAATAACTTGCATATAAGCCTTTATAATTAGCACTTTAGATTTCGAACGTTCGAGTCCATTGTACTTAATAGGGTTCTAAAGTTCACACAAACATTTTGTCTGTTCGCAGGTTCTGGTGCGAACCGAACAGGGGGGTGTTCGGCTCATCCCTGCTCCTGGACACAAATTCACTGTCGATCCTCCACAGTCAGACGACCACTTCCCATAGGAATTAATCCTTCTGAAAGAACGAGACACACTCTGTATCTTTCCAGGATAGACTGAGTTTATTGAAAAAACATTGTAACTTTTATACACATCCAATACTGCATTAACCTAAAATGAACAATGGTCCGGCTCCACCCACAACATAACAAGACCCAATACACATTATTTTGACGTCTGTTAGGAGACAACAGGTTCTAATCCCCTTTTAGTTTAAATGACTAAATGACTATGCATGACCTGTTAGGCTAGCTTTTGTCTCCCAATCAAAAAGACTTTACACAATAGAAACATAACGACCTTCAATACACATCTCCCAATGAAAGGATTTGTAGCCTGTCTGTCTGAGCACAATACACACAAGTATAGAGTTAATTATCCCTATTCACACTAAAAGGGTCTTCAGAAGCCCTTCTAGATTCATTTACATCACAACAGGCAGGTAACACATCTCTCAATTAACCTGTTGAGTTCAGAATAAAACAACCAGTACATATTGTGGACTAATATTACTATTTCAATTTCAAGCAATCCAAGCCATATTCTTAATGTCAATGGTTTCCTGGCTCACCCTGTGTCCAAAGTGACCCCCCTGTCACAGAGGCCAAACCATGACTTTCTCTCCTTTTATCCCCATAGCAGCCATTGATGCAGAGGTATTCTTTGCAGCATGAGATGGTGCATTGTCATGCATGAAGATGATTTTATTACGGAAAGCATATTTCTTCCTTTTGTACCAGAGAAGGAAGTAGTCAGTCAGGAACTCCACATACTTTGCAGAGGTCATCTTTACACCTTTGGGGACCCTAAAGGGGCCGACCAGCTCTCTTCCCATGATTCCGGCCCAAAACATGACTCCACCACTACCTTGCTGAAGTCGAAGCCTTGTTGGAACAGGGTGGCCGTCCACCAACCATCCACTACTCCATCCGTCTGGACCATACAGGGTTGCACCGCTGTTTGAAAATTAGTCTTCATGTATTTTTCTGCCCAATGCAGCCATTTCTGCTTGTGAGCATTGCTTAGTGGTGGCCAAATGCAAGGTTTATGCACCGTTGCAAGACTCTGGAGGACTCTACACCTCAATGTCCCTGGGACTACAGAGGTACCAGCAGCTTCAAATATCTGTTTGCTGCTATGGTGTTTTAGTAGCTGTTCTCTTGATCTGATGCATGGATCTGGCAGAAATCTTCCTCAATGTGGCTTTATCTGCACGAAACCCGTCTGTGCTCTGAATCAGCCACAAATCTCTTAATAGTGCCATGATCTCGCTTAAGTTTTCGTGAAATATCTAATGTTTTCATACCTCGTCCAAGACATTGAACTATTTCACTCTTCAGCAGCAGAGTGATCCTTTTTCTTCCCCATATTGCTTGAAAATGGTGCTCTGCTTAATAATTAGGGGAGGGTCCCACCTAGTGGTAGAATCTGAAATCTGAAACCTATCCAAACACCTCCTTACACAATCCTATTTAGTATAGTTCTATGGTGTGTACAGTACAAATGCACAGTTTACATTTGTGGGTCACTTGTTCTACATTTTTGACAAGTTTGATACTTTCTGTTTCTATATATTCTTATTATAAAAACATGTACAATAATGCAAAATGTCAGTAGTTGACATTGTATGAATTACATTAGTATTGGGAAAAAGGTCAATAAAAGGTCATTAGGTTGTATATGTAGTATCACACATGATGGCAGGTATGCTGTTTTAGATTTTGTATGTCTAGGACTATCTGGTCATCAGAAGAGAGAAGGGAGCAGTCTCTGATTGCAGGAACCTAAGTAAGGCAACTGCTGACCTCCAGGATGCTAAAGGACACAATAGTGCCATTGGGGTTGGCAGTAGAGGCCACTGAGCCAATGATGCTTAAGGAATCAACACTCCCTGGTTTCTGAAGAAGACTTCAGCCAGTGATTTCTCTGGATTATTGTAGTGGCATGGCTAATGCCTGGTATACACAAAGAGAATATCGGACAAATGATCATCCCTTTTTTTTGCATGCTAGTCTCATATCGAAGAAAAAATTTTTTTGCAAGTGATGCAATGTGTTGTAATGTATTTGTTTTGTATTTTCGAACGACAATTGTACTGATTAAATGAAAATTGTACGATCTAGTATCATACAAGAATATTTTTCGTGCTTGTCCCATCAGATAATTTTACATGAAATGTCATGATCGGCTCTCAAAAGCTGTGTACTAATGATCCGATTATTGTACAATCGCTTTAAAAGCGGTATTTTTCAAAGTATTTTCTAGGTTATAGAGCTTTACATAAGCCTACTCTCATTTTACCGTGCAAAAATACTTTTATTTTTTATCCGATTTTGTATGGGTGTGGTCCACGTGTGTACCCACCTATCGTCTGGAAATCTTCGGGTCTTCAGGGGATAAGTTGTCTGGCCGTCTTAGTCCAGACTCTTTTTTTGATCTGGTTAAAAGGATTCGAGAGGAGTCTCCTCTCTCGGGTCCTAACCTTACATGTATGCCCTGTACACACAATCGTTTTTTCCGATGAAAAAAGTCTGACCCTTAGAAATCGCCACAAACAAGATCCCTCTAAGTTCCCCATATCACTCATAGACAAGGCCAAACTTGAATTACATTTAGCCCTTACAACGCAAGAGGAAAAAGTGATTAGATGGAGTTGAAACAAATTTTACACAAATGCAAACAAAATAGGGCCATTACTTGCTACAAAACTCTCTCCTAGAGTTAGAATTCATTCTATACCTAAAATCCGAATAGCAGATCAACTGCCTACTGCAAACCCCGTCAAAATCCTAGAAGCATTTCAAGAGTTTTATTCTAAATTGTATGACACTCACTTGAAGCCAGACAAAGATTTTCTTTTTTTTTTTTTCCATAAATTTTTATTGAAATCCAAAACAGATAAATGTTACAATTCAAACATCGTAAATATCACACAAAAGGTTTGCAAACTACAAATGTCGTTCAAATCACATGGTGTACCAGAGAGAAAAACAGAATGCAAAATAATCAGGGAATCATATAAGCATATTTTTTCCATTTAGCATATTGGTTATAAACCTGATCATTTCTATATGCAGTTGGACAACAACCCTTCTATATCTGTTACATTGAAACTGTCAGAAACGAAAACGGGGAGGAGGGAAAAGAGAAAGGCATTGAGACTAAAGAGAGGGAAACAAAAAAGGAGAGAAGAGAAAAGAGAGAGAAAAAAAGGGGGGAGGGGCAAGGGACGATGGAAACTGCAGAAACAGAATGGGGGAAAGTAGCTAGAGGAGGAGGGGGGAACACAGAAAGGAGAGGTCAGCGGGGTATGGATTAGCGGGGCAAAAGTAACAAGTCCTGCCATCTCTGCCCCCCCCTGCGCTCCACCCCCCATGGCCCAAGTATTTTAAACTATATACTTAGAGCACTTGTCGGCATTCTATGTAGGAACTGATATTCTATCTAGGAACTAGCGTTCCGAAAGTGTTCAGTCGTTTTAAAGTGAGTCCAGCATGCCTATGTTGTCGTGAATTTTTGTATCCGCTCTTGGGAGATATGTATCAGTTCCTCCATCTCTTCTATCTTGGAGAGCCTGGCGAACCACTCTCTAACAGTTGGAGGGGAGCTAGATCGCCAATGTATTGGAACACAAAGTCTTGTCGCATTCACCATGTGCATAGCTAATGATTTGTAGTAAACACTTTTAGACATTGTCATATGATGTAGTAAATATTGCGCTGGGGTATAATTTAAGGTATACGTGGTCGACCTTTGTGATAATGTCATGCACCGTTTTCCAGAATGGTTGGATAGAGTCACAATCCCACCAGACATGGAGCATAGTGCCTTCTGCTCTACCGCATCTCCAGCACGTGTTAGGTATAGATGGCGAAAATTTGTGGAGGAGAGAGGGGGACCAGTATCAATGTGTTTAAATTTTAGAGCAATTTTCTTGAATCGCTACATTTATGGAGCCCTTGTGTGCATATTCGTGTATGCTTTCCCAGTCCTCATCGGATAGGAAAGCTGCAGTTCCCTATCCCATGCGTTGCGCGCGGGCTCTCTAGGAATAACGTGTAGATAAAAGATATCAAATGCCTTTGTGGCATTTTTCTTGTACAGAGGGATTCAAATGGTGTGAGCTGTTGTGTCCATGTTGATGCCGTTGGTTGTGTAGACAGGAAGCTCTGAATCTGTCTATAAATCCAAAAGGGGAAAGATTTGGTTAGTGAAATGTCTACCAGATGATCGTAAGAACTAGGGGCGCCCTTTGAGAAGAAGTGTTGCACACTCATGTCTTTGTAAGGCCAATCGCGACTAAGAAATTAGCTTGTGTTTCCTGGTGGGAAATCCAGATTTCCCTTCAGTGTGGTTAGGGGCCCTGGAACTGAGGAAAGGGCTGTAGATTTAGCTTCCCGTGTGAAGGCTACTAGGGATGGATGAATGAACGGGTGTGTCAACGACTCTGTTTGGCGATGTTTAGGCAAGAGCCAAGGGAGATCATGGATTGGGGATCGTGAAAAAGAGTTTTCTATATGTACCCATAACTTTTTGTCATAATGGATATTCCAGTCAGCGATTCTGGTGAGATGACATGCTAAATAATATTTATAGAGGTCAGGTAAGCCTATCCCTCCCTTAATCTTGGTGCAGGTCAACCGAGCATATTTGATGCGTGGTGGGGAATCCTTCCAAATAAATCTTGAGTAAGCCTGCCTGTACATCGCAAAGAAAGCTGTCGGAAGATGGATTTGGATGGTCTGCATCAAATATAAAAAGCATGGGAGAATAGTCATTTTAAGCAAGGCTGAACGGCCAAACCATGATATATTTAAACCTGCCCAATCTTTTAGATCTGATTTTGTTTTGTTCAGAATAACATGAAAATTGTGTTTGTACAAGTCTGACAATTTAGTAGTGATCTGGATACCCAGGTATGGGATTGCATCTCCCCTCCATTGAAATGTCCTGTGGGGTGAGAGATGTGATTTTGTATAGTTGGCTTTAAAATTAGATAAGGTGCCAAAATATTCTATATCTTTCAACAAGTTCGGCAGGGTGATGAGAGGGGACTTTAGTGATAATAGAATGTCATCCGCATAAGCGGCTACTTTATATTCCCTGTCCCCTATTTGAACTCCCGCAATGTTAGTATTTAATCTCAATTTGTTCAGGAAAGGTTCCAGAGTAAGGACATAAATCAGGGGGGACAAGGGACAACCCTGGCGGGTGCCATTGCCAATTGCCAGTGGTGAAGGCGTCCGACAGGTGGCCATTTACTCATACACACAGAAGGGTTGGAGTATAATGCTAAAATGTGAGTCAGCATGCGCGATCAATGTCCTATCGACCTCAGAACCTCATGCATGTAGTCCCAGGCCACTCTGTCGAACGCCTTCTCTGCGTCCAACGACAAAAAAAACCCGGGGTATTATATGATGTGAGCCAATGGTGAATGTTTAAAGCTTGTATAGTGTTGTCCCTGGCCTCTCTACCAGCAACAAAATCTACCTGGTCTAAGAATATGAGATTGGGAAGGAGGGGTAGTAATCTATTGGCCAGGATCTTCGCGTATAGTTTCACGTCTACATTAAGTAGAGAGATGGGTCTATATTTCGATACTTGCGTGACATCTTTACCTTCCTTAGGGAGGACCGTTATATGCGCATCTAACATGTGACCTGTGGATATATTAGGTGCTGAGAGGGCATTGAAAGTAGAAATCATCTTAGTAGCCAAGACATCCATGAAACATTTGTAATATTGTAATGAGAGCCCAGCAGGGCCTGGGCTCTTGCCCGGTTTCATTTGTTTAATGGCAGTCTGTAACTCCTGTTCAGAAAGGGGGCTTTCCATCTCTTCAGCCTGCTGTTCAGTAATTGTTTGTGTGCCATACTGGGTTAAAAACTCTGTAATGGCCCCCCTCCTTGATTCCTGGGATATTGGATTAGTGTCTGAACTTAGGTTATAAAGCTTAGAGTCATAATACTCAAAGGTTTTAGCTATGCCCTCATTAGTCGCATGTAGTGTACCATGTTGGTCGCGTATGTGGTGAATTGTGAGAGAAGCTCTCGAAGCCTGCATCGCCCTTGCCAAAGTCTTCCACTTTTATTGCCATACTCGTAGAACACCTTCTGACGAAGCACGTATTGGCGTTTTGTGCGTTTCCCTAATTATTCCAGCAGAAGGGAGCGAGTGTGTAGTAGGTCCTGCAAGGATTTTTGTGACTGTGAGTGTTTGTGGATGTGAATTTTGTCTATTAATGTCTGGACTGTTTTAGCATCTCCCGCTAGAGCCAATAATTCCCCTCGGATCACGCATGTGTGGGCCTCCCATAGCGGGATTGGGGCGATACCCGGCGTGTCATTTTCCGCAAAGTATAGTTGAATTCGTGATTTGAGTCTTGAGAGATTGTCTGGGTCCTTCAGTAAGGAAGGATTTAATCTCCAAGTTTTAGTTCTGTACACTGTTTCAGGAAAGGTTAAAGTGCAAGAGATTGGATGATGATCCGATAAAAATATTGGCTCTATCGTTGCCTGAGTAAGATGGGTTAAGTCTCTTTGGGACAGAAAAAAAAAATCAATTCTGGAATATTTTTGACAAGGGTTAGAATAGAACGTGTAATCTCTATTTGTGGGGAATAAAGTGCGCCAAGTATCGTGCAAGGTTAGATTCTGAAATTGCAGTTTGATCTGGCGTAAGGCCCGGTATGTCAAGGCAGATGTGCCAGAAGAGGCGTCTATGTCGGGATTCAGTGACACATTAAAGTCCCCTTCCAGGGTGAGCAGTCTCTCTATAAAGGTAGATAGTAGATTACATACCTTCCTCATAAATTAAACTTGATGTTCGTTTGGACAATATATGTTAGCCAGTGTCACTGTTTTGGAGGCGAATTGGCCCTTTATAAAAAGATATCTACCGTCTGGGTCTATGAGGGAATCTTTCATAGTGAATTGTGCATGTTTAGAAGTTAAAATGGATACCCCTTTAGTTATGGCAGAGGCGTTGGTGGAATGAATCGCTGTCTGATACAAATGGTTGGTAAGTTTGGGTACAGAATCCTATCTAAAGTGGGTCTCTTGGAGAAACAGAAATTGAGCTTTATGCTTGGAGAGACCTGCGATCTTTTTTCTGGGGTGTTTAACCCTTTCACATTAAGTGAGACGCATTTTAATGATAAAGACGGTTGTTTTTTTGGGATCTTTTGCATGGTTCACTGAGGTATAGACCTAGCAAGGTCCGACGAGGTAATGGGCAAGAGATATTCCAAATCTCAGTAGAGGGCCGACCGGGAGGGGAGCAGAGACGCGCAGGACGCCCCAAGCAGTGGGGAACAAAAGATGGGAAAAAAGAAAAGAGAGGAAGGGGAAGAGGGGAAGAAGAAAGAAAAAAAAAAGGGAGGGGGGAGAGATAGAAAAAGGAATGGAAATATTAGTGCGAGAGTCACACGCTATATGTATGAGTATATACCGGAGGTGAAAATAGGGGTTCTATATCACCTGAAAAAGGGGGAAAGGAGAAGAAAAGGAGAAAGAGAAAGAGCCGGTGAGTTAGCAAATGTAGTATAAATACCACAGCTTGTGGGGTAGTAGTACGGACGAGACCAACAGTGTCCCGCAACCCAGAGGACTAACATGAGCCTATAATTTAAAGGCGCCTCGGGAGCTTGAGTCTCAGGGTAATAAAAGAACTAAAAAAGCATAAATTTGACTGTACATGCAATAAAAATATTGTTTCATGAGCACCATATCCTAATAAAAGGGGGGAAGAAGAAAAAAAAAGCATTAACCTGCCTCAAGTGCTTAAGTTACATAATCTGACTAAACCAAGAATTAAAAACCACAATAACCATTTTCCTTTTGTATTCAGACCAGAGGATAGTCCACCATTTTGTGAGCAAAATTCCTGAAAAACAAGACATTAGTCATCCAACATACTGTTAGTGTCCTCCTATACATAGTAGCTAGAAAATAGGCAGGAAGTATGACTCCAGATCAGTATTGTTATGAAATGTCTCTTGGTTTAAGTAAGCGTCTAATCTTATAATTACCAGAGGGAGGGGGCATAGCCCAGCACCAAGCACAAGGGGTCCAAGACCTGTATTCCCCAAGACACAAATGCACATAGGGTCTCTGGTAGAGGCATTAAAGATATATAAAAAAAGGGGCTCAATGGAGCCACAAACGTGGGGCGACAACCCCATGTATGGGTTAATACCTGTAAATCTAAGCTTCCAATTGTGATGGTGTGTCTGGGAAAATTTTAATGCCTAATAGAGCTGAACCCCCTGTTCTGAGGCTGCATCACGCCTCCAACTCTCCCGCCATAAACAAACAGATTATCTCTAGTACGGAAGTGAATTAATAACAAACCAGTTTGAAGAGTATGACCGTCATATTGGATCCAAATCTGTGGGATCTGGGCCCATGGGAAGAAAAAAATAATAAAAAAATTATATAAAATAAAAATAAAAATGTTAGAATGACTAGATCAGGTTGAGACCATTAAACATCCTGTGTGTGTTAAGGCACTTCCTTCTGGATTTTTGCCGTGACACTCATAACTGCGGGAGTGTTTCAGAATTTCTATTGAGACAGTTGAGTGGAGTGTATCAATGTGGAGTCATGTGCATGGTCAGACTGACCCTTTCCACTCCACCTCACTAGGTCTGACCAACAAACAGGGTAGGTAACTTGATAGACTCATAAGTCAGCTATATAAATCTTGCAACGGTGCAAGGGAGAAGCAGGTTGTGCTGTCAATGTTAATTATGTACAACAGGTACAACGGGAATAGAATGTTCCATCTGGCAATATTGGTGCCTATAAAGCAATACTTGCGTGTCTCTGTCTCGGCTTAGGCCTCCAGTCGGTCTCTACGCTGGGTTCCTGCATCTCCAGGGCTTCATTGGTTCAGGTCTCTATGCGGAGCACAAGGTTCAGGTGAGATGGGATCCAATCTTCGGCGTCTCGAGCGTTGTCTCTGGGCTTTTGGTGATGGGTTAGAGGAGACTTGACACCAGGGTTAATTCGGAAAATAAAAAGTGTACCATTCCGGTAATTCTATTTGAGGAAGGTCAAGTTGGTCACAAAAGGACTGTAGATCCTCTGGTGTGTGCAGCAATGCAGAGCGACCTATGGCAGAGGCTGACAGCCCAAAAGGAAACTTCCACCTATATTGGATGTTGCGGGATCGGAGCGCCTCCAGCAGTGGGCGCAACGCGCGTCTGTTTTGCAATGTGATTTGGGACAGATCTTGGAACAGTTTGATTTCAGTGCCATTGTACAAAATGCGTCCTCTATCCCTCGCCTTGCGGAGAATTCATGGAAAGTTCACAATGCAGCATATGACATCCCTTGGGGGTTCTAAGTCCCTGGGTGGGGGCTGCAATGCACGGTGGGCTCTCTCCATTTCAATGGGGGAGTCTGCTGGGCGGCCTAAGAGGTCGTTGAAAATTGAGCATATGGCCTGTGGTATGGCTGCCGGCTCTATCACCTCAGGGACTCCCCTTATCCTTATGTTATGCCTGCGGCCACGGTTATCGAGGTCCTCCACATGGCGGTGTAATTCCAATAAGTGTGGCAATAAGTGTGGTAGCTGAGTGTCATAAGTGCGCTGCACCTGTTTAATGGCCGCTGCATGTAGTTGTGAGGTCTGTTCTACAGAGTCAAGGCGGTGAGCTATCACCTGAACGTCCGCTTTTAGGTCAGAAATAGCTGCTGCCAGAGAACTTTTAATGTCCAGGGCCACAGACTGTAGCTCAGGCAGGCGGGAAAGAACGATGGATGCCTGCGTCCTCCCTGTCTGCCTGTGTGTCGAACCCGTTACTCGGGGAGTGTGGAGCTGAGGCCTGTGATGCCTGTGAAGCCGCGGACTTGCCTGAGTTCCGTGACCGAAAGATGTCCGGTATGCTGTGGCTGAGCCGCATGTCAGTGTCTTTCCCCGTGCGAGGGGTAGAGGAGCTTCTGGTGTTTTTACCCATAGCGGGATGTGCGGTATTAAATGCCGGGAAGAAGCTGCTTTGTCCTCGGCATGCGGCAGAGCTCAATTCAAGCTGCCATCCTGGGTCCCGTCCAGGCCACGATTTTCTATCTAGGTACTGTATTTAGACTATCTTCTCATTCCTTCCATAACCCCCTCACACAAAAGTTTACTTGAGGCTCCCTTCACAATAGAGGAGGTTATGGGGGTTATTAAACACCTCAAAAATGGATCAGCCCTTGGCCCTGATGGTTTATCCGTACCCTATTATAAGACTTTTGCCAACACATTAGCCCCCTATCTAATTAAATTTTTTAATGACAAAACAAATAGCTTATCATTAGACACACATCTTAATACGGCATTTATTACAGTTATACCCAAACCAGACAAAAATCCTGAAGACATCAGTAATTATCGCCCTATTTCCCTAATAAACAACGATATTAAAATTATGACAAAGATCATGGCAAATCTATTAGCATCTTTTATTAAAAATTATATACACAAAGACCAGGTGGGCTTCATCCCAGGAAGACAGGGCCTAGACCAAATCAGACGAGCAATAGATATTGTATCTATTCTGCAATCCAACTGGGAGGGAGGAGAAAAACAACAAGGCCTACTACTGTCACTGGATCTGCAAAAGGCATTTGACTCAGTGTCATGGCCATACCTGTTTTCCCTAATAGATTGATGGGGCTTTGGAGTTCGCATTAAGGGCCTCTTACATTTCCTTTATTCTCACCCTCAGGCTCTCATCCGTTTACAGGGTCATTATTCCAACCCAATCAATATAGCACGAGGCACTAGACAGGGATGACCGCTTTCCCCTCTCATATTTGCTATTGCCATTGAAACTGTTATGTACAGAACGTACCTGATTGTAGAACGTGACTTTGTAGGAGGAGACCTCTCTTACAGCCCTGGCTCAGGAGTCACTGGAGTGGGGACAGTGAGCTCGAGAGCGCAGTGAGGTAGGAGTGCCTGAGGTAGATGTAGTGGTTGGCACCGTGGCAAGGTGGTGATCCTCCAGGGATGGCTGGAGCTGTAGGCAGCAGAGCAGGTGGTTGCAGGTCAGCGACCCGGGAGCTGGTGGATACCGGAACAGCGGAAGCTGAAGCAGGGTGAGACAAGCCTGGTTAGGTGCACAAAAACAGCAGACAGCAGAAGGGTCAGACAAGCCGGGTCAGAGCAGGTAGTCAGATGTATGGTTCAGCAGGCTTAGATGTAGTCAGGAATACAGGCAAGGTCTGGCAGCGGGTAGGCAGGTAGAAGACAGAGCAGGGTCAAGTGAGCCGAGGTCAGGGTTGGAGATATATCGGGTAGTCGAACAAGCCGGGTCGGTACAGGTAACTGGTAGGCAGGTGTGCAGGTATTCAAGTTACAAAGCTGCAGATCAGACAGCAATGCACTACTGTAACTGCTGGCTTCTTAAAGGCATAATGGCGCCATATCGTTTAGCGTGCACGCGCGCACACGCCGCTCACGCGCCAATTGGCGCGCGCCGGCGCAAAGGTACAGAGGGAAGTAGGAATTGTCTTCTATTTCTGGCAGGTCCCTGACAGAAACATTAGCCATAGCCATCAGACAAAATCCCAATATTAAAGGAGTATCCTGTGGTAATCAAATTCACAAATGTGGTCTATTTGCAGATGAAATCTTATTGTTCATGACGTCTCCACTGATATCCCTTCCTAACATCTGCCAGGTTATGAAGGCCTTCTCTGAGGTCTCAGGCCTCAGGGTAAATTACCGTACTCAAAATCACAAGCTCTAAATGTTTCACTTCCCTTGTCTAGTGTCTCGTTGCTTAAACAATCCTTTGGATTTGAATGGACAGACACCTCAATCAAATATCTGGGCATTACCTTAACAGCCCGCATTGAGACCCTTTTTTTACATAATTATCCACCTTTATTCCAAAAATTTGAGAATGATCTAGCATCTTGGTCCAAAAACGAATTATCTTGGTTAGGTAGAATTAATTCTATAAAAATGACTCTGCTCCCTAGAATCCTTTATTTCTTTAGATCTCTTCCCATTACTAAGAATCACTTGAAAAAGCTCCAAAGTAAAATGATCAAATTTATCTGGGGTGCTTCAGGATACTGCATCCTCCAAAACACATTACTTCGTCACAAAAAACAGGGAGGTTTATGTCTACCTGACCTACATAAATACTACTTAGCAGCTAGACTAGCCCAGACTTCTTTGATTTATTCTGCAACAGAAAAACCAGACTGGATCAATATTGAAAAAGGGGCTGCACCAACATTATCCTTAGAATATCTTTTATGATGCCCCCCCAAAAAAGACCCCCCATAATGTCCCCATCTCTATCTCAGTCGTTTGCACTATGGAATTCCCTAAGAAACCTTCCAAAACTTATATCCTCTGGAAGACCTCTTTCTCATTTATTCAATTTTCAGATTCTGAAAAAACGCGATTTAATCAAATGTTCAAATTTTTAAACCAAATCTGGAAGGAAAAACCCCTTCCTCCCCAATTTACGAAGTACGAGTTATGGTGCAGCCAGGCCGGTTCACAAAGGGGAGGCATATCTATGGTATATTCATGCCTCACTCACCCTACATCAAAATCTTCCTATATGGATGCTTGGGAAAAAGATGCCCAGTTTTGTTGGAATTTGGATACCTGGCACTCAGCCTTCTCTAAATCTTTCAAAGGGATTCTTAATGTCTCTCTAATGGAGGCAAATATTAAAGTTATAACCAGATGGTATCTAACTCCCTTCAGACTGGCATCTATATATCCAGCATCAGATCCAACGTGTTTCAGAGATTGCCAACTTTACGGCTCTATGCCTCATATTTGGTGGGAGTGTCCCAGAGTTTGCCCCTTCTGGAGAAAAATATTTTTATTAATTTTTAAGGTAACAGGTTTTCAGGTCCCTAGGTCCCTACCAGTAGCCATTTTGAACGCTGATATTCCTCACATACCAAAGGTTACACAAAAATTGATACACTTTATCTTTTTTTTTTTTTAAAGATATTTTTATTGAGTTTTCGTAACATACAAACATACAAAGACAATATGAGAGGACCTAACCAGGCCCCTCACACACAAGATACACAACTTGCTCCTGTATCAGTCTAAACAAAAGATCTGCACATCCATTTAAACAATATAATAGAAAGACAAAGTACATCAAACATAATATACCTGCATGACAATCATAGCTGGTGAAATTGCATAGGAGTGTAGTTGTGGTACAATTTACGCTGCTACCGATTTACTCTTCATGGCAGTATGGGGGAAAGGGTCAGGGGGCTAGCCATCCACCTGCCCCAGATTTTATGAAATGTTTTCTTGCTCTTGCGGATCTCAAAGGTGAGTTTATAAATTGGAAGGGCGTCGTTGACCAGTTTCAACCACAGTCCCACTGTTGGGGTTGCTGTTCCCCTCCAGGTCAGTAAAATTGACTTTTTAGCATAAAAGTAAAGGATGCGAAGTAATCGTTTGACCAGGGAGGGAACAGTGAGGTCACCAAAGACCCCCAGGAGGCAATTCTTGGGGTTAAGTATGTTGGGAAGCCCCAGCGCCGAAGAGAGAAAGGAGTCTACACTCCTCCAAAAATCCAGCACTATGGGGCAACTCCAGAAACAATGGATGAAGTCAGCTGTATGTCCACATCTCCGAAAGCACTCAGCCGAGGACAAAATGCCCATTTTGTGCATCTTGGCTGGGGTGAGATGCGATTGGTGGAAGATTTTTATTTGGATCACCCTGTCCCTGGAGGATATAACAGAAGTCTTGAAAGTGTCAGAGAATTCGGACCAGTCCTCTTCTGTTATAGATATATCTAGGGAGTTCCATTTGCGTTGTGACGCCTTAAATCTAGGGTTGGAGCCCGCCGTCAAAGCTGAGTAATAAGTAGAGATAAGTTTCGTACGGTCTGGGGATCGCAACAGTTTTTCTAAGTCAGAAATCACAAGCGGGTTGTCCAGGAAACCAAACTGTGCTCCCACAGCATGTCTAAGCTGGTAGTAAAAAAACAAGTAGGTATGTGGTACGTCAAATTCACTTCTCATCTGTGCAAAAGATTTAAATCCTTGAGAGGAGTATATGTGACATAAATATTTTATCCCTCGTGAGGTCCACCTTTGTGGGTCAGGCAGGGAGTTAAATTCTGGTAGTGTAGGGTTAAACCAAAGTTGACTATAAGGGGAGACATACCAGGAGCCAGGGGCGTGTTTAAGTGTCACAGTTTTAAATAGGGATAGAGATGTACGTAAAAAAGTCAGTCCAGGTCCCGGAGGCGTGCATCCACGATAGACAATGTTATGCAGTGTTTCGAATGATGAGACCATGGCACCTTCAGTGGTGGTACAGGCATTATTCAAATCAGGGTATAGCCAATCATGAATATTAACCAGTTGAGATGCTTGATAGTAAAGGTAAAAATCAGGGAAAGCTAATCCTGCTAAGTGAGACGGAAGGCGTAGAGTTTCCAGTGCCACTCTAGGGGGCCTACCATTCTAAAGGAACGCTATACAGATCGAGTCAATACTCTTAAAAATTGTTTTGGGAATTTTGCAAGGGGAGTTAGCCAGGACATACAATAGTTTGGGCAGATATATCATCTTCAGGATGTTGGCTCGCCCCATCAGGTCCAGGGGTAAGTCCTTCCATTGTTTAGTTTGGGTCTGCAGTTGAAGCAGTAGAGGGCCTAAATTATTGGTAATATATAGGGATAACGGTAATTGAACTATAACACCTAGATATCTAAAGGAGGTAGCTATTTGTAATCTAGAGTCCGAGTGAACCTGTGAAGCAGGAGTCTGATCTATGGGGAAGAGGGTAGATTTCTCCCAATTCACTCGGAATCCAGAGAAGTCTCCAAAGGTGGTTACCGTGGTTAACAAGCTAGTGAGTGAGTCTGCTAAGTAAACCAATGTATATGGGCAATCCATGAAGGAGTGGGGAATTACGGATCCGAATGGCAAGGGGCTCCATGGCCAGGGCAAACAGAAGGGGCGACAAAGGGCAGCCCTGTCTGGTGCCTCTGGTAATCTTGAATGTGTCAGTAATCTGTGAATTAATGCGAATACGGGCGAGTGACATGGTATAGAGGAGTCTGATCCAGGCTATCAGCCGTGGACCAAAGCCATACAACTGCAAGACCCGAAACAGGTATGGCCATTCCACACTGTCAAAGGCCTTGCAGGTGTCTAAGGATACTACAACCTGGGTCGGTGAACAGTCATGTGGAAACGTCAAGTTGTGGAACAGTCTACGAATGTTCATCCTGGTCAATCGACCAGGTATGAATCCACCCTGATCACTCCCCGCTAGCTTTGCAATCACCCTGTTCAGACGGTTTGCCAGAGCTTTGCCAGAATTTTGGTATCGACATTAATAAGAGATATCGGCCGATAAGAGTCACATTTTAACGGATCTTTTCGCTGTTTAAGACGTAAGACAATAAGTGCCTCTCTCATTGAGGGGGGAAGTACCCCTTCCTTCAAGGCTGCATTGTACGTTTTGAGCAAAATAGGGCCAAGAAGGTGTTGAAATTGCTTATACCATTCCACTGGAAACCCGTCCAAACCTGGTGTCTTATGAGCCAGCATCTGTGAAATCGCCAGTGAAAGTTCTTCTACAGACAGCGGCTCATCCAACTCTCCCTGTACCTGGTCTGTCAATCGAGGGAGCGACACTTGGCCCAAATAGTCATCCAGTTGTGTCTCCGAGTAGGTAGCTCTGGAAGTATAGAGGTCTTGATAAAAGGAGAGAAAGGCTTCTGCTATATCCTGAGGGACAGCACTAATCGTAGTCCCTGAGACTAATATCCTGGGGATAGAGATAGGGGCACAGTCGGATCTGGTAAAATATGCGAGTAGGCGACCCGGTTTGTTGCCATGCTCAAAGGTCTTCTGCGTGACATAGAGTAGACGTTTTTTAGTGAGATCTAGCAAGCGAAGTTCGTATTCCCTGCGACTATGAAGCCACGGGCCTAACGTGGCCGCAGAGGGACTTTCAGAGTATTCTGCCTCCGCCTTTATCAAAGTCTGTTCTAATTCCTCAGTACGTTGCAGATTATTTTTGCGCAAAATACCAGTAATAGACATAAAGGTACGTCTCAACACTGCCTTGGAAGCATCCCAGACAGTGGTGAGTCCAGTGGTACCCTGATTCAGCCGCCAGTATTCAGTCACACCTTTCTGGCACTCTGCCTGTACAATCTCATCCTCAAGCCAGTGCGAGCTCAATCTCCAGACCCGAGGACCCGATTTTGGCAGGAGGAGGAGACTAACCAGCAAAGGAGCATGGTCTGAGATCCCTCTAGGCAGGTAAGCTATGGAATGAACCAGGGGGAGTACATCTGCCGGGGCAAATGCCATATCTATACGAGACATAGTATTGAAGGAGTCCGAATGACAGGAAAACTGTCTGTCATCCGGGTGCTTCCAACGCCAGAGCTCGGTAAGGGCAAATACCTGGGCCCATTCAACAAAGGAGGGATAGGGCCTGCCCCCACCCCGCAAGCGGTCCACTGAAGGGTCGAGTACGGCATTGAAATCACCTACAAAGAGCAGGGGACCCGGGGATCGGGACAGTAACATGAGAGACAGATGGGAAAGAATTTCTGAGGAAAACGGTGGAGGAATATATATGTTCACCAGCGTAAGAATTGTGGAGGCTATACGGAGGGTCAGTATAATGAATCGTCCTGCAGGATCTGACTTCACAAGCAAAGTCCCAGCCGGGAGGGACTTCGCCAACAAAATCGAGACCCCACGGGAGAAGTTGGAATAAGAGGCATGATAGTGGGTAGCCAACCAAGGCCGTTTAAGGGACTTAAGCTTAGAGCCAGTAAGGTGGGTCTCTTGGAGACAAATGATATGGGGTATGTGTTTTTTTAGATAGGAAAACAGCAGGGACCGCTTGTGAGGAGAGTTCAACCCCCTAACATTCCATGAAATAAGTTTTAAAATGTCAGCCATGAGTAAGTGTAAGTAGTACAAGAACAGTGCAAGGATAATCATACGATGCAGCATACCACAAATAACAATTACTATGATACTGTCTATAATAGGAGTGCAATAACAGCAAAGGGTAAGTTTTCCTGGGAGCAACTGTACCAACCAAACACCAAAGGGGCCAGCCATTCTCAGTAACTAAAACCTGCGAGAAGCCAAAGTAAACATCCCACCCACATCCCACCCCCCTCCCTGTTCTACCAACCCAAACACAGTGAGCATTGGATCCCAAAACAAGAACATACCCCCCTCAGCAACAGTCTGGAGAGGAAGTAAAAAGCCCTGTGGCCTCGCCACCTACTGGTATGGGGGAAAGTAGCAGTTCCTTAAGGGCTCACAAATGAAGTGTAAACGTCCCTGTTGCAGAATCTGTAGAGGAAAAAAAAAGAGGAAAAAAACAAAAAAGGGGGAAAAAATTATTTACCCTTTCCCTCCCCTTTTCTGAGAATAAAAGGCACAAACAGTAATAAGTGCAGGGGGCACAGTAGTAGTAATCTTCAAAGGGCAGTGTTGAGAGGAGCTCTCATCAGGATCGTCAATAGTGCAAGAGTGACCTCCATAGGAAAAATGAAAGAAAATTAGGTCCAGCCTCTGACCAAGGGGAGAAAGTCACAGTAACAAGTTGATTCCCAGAGGACCATGCCCCTAGGAAGCAGATAGGAGAAATGAAGGGTCACCTGGAAACTCATGATCTGTCACTTGAGGATTCAATTGTGGCGTTGTCTGGGTTCTTTCCCAAATCGTGCATCCAGCCAGGACATAGCTTCTTTAGGACAAGAGCAAAAGTGAGCTTTGCCTTCATAGATGATCCGCAGCTTAGCAGGGAACAACATAGCATAGGGAAGGCCTTCATTGCGGAGACGATCTTTCACTGCTGCAAAGGATATGCGCTGGTGCTGCACTTCAGCAGAGAAATCAGGATAGATGGAAATGTTATTACTGTTGAACTTGAGGGGACCTTTTTCTCTGGCCAGGCGTAGAATAGTAACCTTGTCCCGGAAATGAAGGAATTTTGCAATGAGAGATCTTGGGGGGGCCCCAGGCTGTGGGGCGCGCTGGGGGGGGGGGTGCTGTGCGCCTGCTCAATTTCGAAGGTTTTGGAAAATTCTTCCACCCCGAGTACATCCCGCAGCCATTTGTGCAAAAATCTTTCCAGGCGGGAACCCTCCGATCGTTCCGGTCACCCCACAAATCTGAGGTTGTTCCTCCTGGAACGATTCTCCAAATCGTCCAGCTTAGCTCTGAGGGCTCCTGGCTCATCCGTGGCTGTGTGTACAGTGGCAGATAAGGGATGCACAATGTCTTCCAGGGAGCTGACATGGCCCTCCACCTCCCCAGTTCTGTCCCTCAAGTTCTGAACATCCTGCTTCAGGAGGGAGAAATCAATGTGGATGCTCTCCATTTGTATAGTGAGGGAAGTCTTAACATCCTTAATGGCCACCAGAATTTCAGCTAGGGTGGGCTCAGCAATGGAGGGGCTCGGGAGTCTAAGGGTTCAGTATGTACAGCCTTGGTGCGGAATACAGCAGGGACAGAGCCACTCACCCCCTGATAGGATTCCTGTGCTGTAGATGGAGCTGGCTGCGGCGCGGCCTCGTGCACTGCTGGAGGATCTGCGCCATCTTGTCTTCTAAACCGGGCCAGTTGCTCCGCCGCGGATTGTGGCACGGGTGGCCCGTATTTATTCACCATCATGCCTGAATCTGATGCCCGCCGTCCTTAGGAGCAAAACGGTGCCTTTAGATAGAAGATTGAGAGTAGGATGCCTGCAGGATGGATGTATGAAGTCGGAGCTATGAGATCAAGCAGCAGCTCTCATGGACTCTCAGCCACGCCCCCCGATACACTTTATCTTTACAGGCGCCAAAATCACAATTGCCAAATCATGGAAAAAAACAAAACAAAACCTTTCCTGTTAGATGCCAAAACCAAAATATTGTGGATACTAACTCAGGAAAAATTGGCTAGCATCTTATCTAATACCCTTCCCAAATGCGAAAAAATATGGGAACCTTGGGCCAAATATATGGGGATTTCGATTGGTGAAGATGCTGTTTTACCTTCTATTCAACATTAAGTTGGACACATACCCATCCCTTTCCCTCCGTCCTCTTTTTTGCCCTCTGTCTTTATTTTCCTTTTCTTCCTTCTAAAAAATAATTTATGGAAACTCTTTTTTTGGGAATTCTAGTTTCCCATTACAAGTTATGTCTCTTTTATTTAGATTTAACGGGATACTATCAAATGTTTCGTTCGGCCTTGTTTAGTCCATCCCGATCTGTTGGCCCTGATAATCTTCTCGGGGCCTAAGAGTCAGAAGGAGGTCTCTATGCCTGAAGCAGTTAGTTCCCGAGAACGGGCTCCAGGTTACCAAGGAGAGAGGGTTTCCCTTCTCCCTTCCATTATATTATAAGAATGAAGAGATCTCCCCCTGACAAACTTTTGATTGCTTTAGTTTTAGGGATCATACCCTTCATTTAATTGCTTATCATGCTTCATGTTTCTCTGATAGCTTACATGAATCAATCCTTTTTTCTAGGATGTTTTTATTAATTTATCCATTTATTGACTAATGATTTTGTTTATTCCTAAACATAATCTTTTTTCTTTATATTTCTTTATTTTTATCTAACATGATGTAATGTCCTGTATTATTTATCTTCTTCTGAAAATAAAAATATTTTGAAAGTAAAAAAAACAAACAAAAAAAAAAGTATTTTTCGTATGATTTTCTGATCATGTGTATAGTACTAAAACATTGTGACATTTGTCACCTGTATATTATTTTTTATGTTTATAGCACATTACAATGAAAAAATAATTAAGCTCTCTGACAGATAAGCTATGGTCTCCAAACAAGATTATGATACTGCTAAATTTAGCAGGACTGAAATGTATTATTGTGAAATGTTATGAACAGTTAACACAACATCCGCAGTGCTGCAAAAGGTATTATTGACAAAACTGTCATGCAGCTGCTGGCTAAGCACAAAAAATGGTCACCTTTTCACAATTCAATTCCCTTCGTCTAACACAAGAAAGAAAAAAAAGATAGACATTGGTCTTTTGATATCTTACACTGAAATATGTGTTTAAGTACACAGCACAATGCTAGTAGACTGCAATCAAGTTTTCTTCTTTCTTTTTTATCTTATTGTTAAACAATAGGCACCCCTCACTTAAAATCATTCAGGTAAGATTTATCTGTGGCCGTATTTCAGGGTCTAAATTTTCTGTAAGTGGACTGATGTGAAAAAGTCTCGTGTTCACTTTTGCTCTCGGATTGCTAGAGAAATGTCCATTGTTAATGAAACAGAGGTGGGCTCTTTAGGCCTTCTAATTTTTCTCTAAATAAAGGTCCTTTGTATTTTTTTTTTCTTTCCATCACTTCTATAATTCTTAAAAAAAAAAAAAAAACTCAGCTTAGTAAACAATAAAATAACCTTTATAGAAAAAAAAACCCCTCTCTATACCCAAAGGATTACAAATCAATAGACTACATTAGCAGGGAATATCAGTCTTTCCTGCAAGCTGTCGAAAAGGAGGCTTATAAAAGGGAAGGTCGTATTGTTTTGCCATAATTTATTATGTTGATGGTGTGTTTATTCGACTGGCAGTAGACCCCCTCCCTATTTGGTGACAGATCAGGGAAGGCCACCCAGCAGACATTGTTAATATATTATCCACATATTTGTTCCCAAATCACAGTTTGATGTTACACCAAAGCTGAAAAAAGGCATGTATTAAAGTGTCTACACAAATCAGAAAATTATCAAAAACGTTTTTTTATATGTTTAAAGCCCAATTGAACTTTCAATTTAAAAGAGTTAAATACATTCCAGATGAATCAAAAAAGGTGTATCAAGTCTTACCGTTTGTTTTCTTTAACCACTTGCTGACTGCCGCATATACATTGACACAATGGCACGGGCAGACAAATGGGCGTACCTGTACGTCCCTTTAAATTTGCCACCCAGCGGGCGTGCGGGCGCCCACCGCGTGCCTCGTGAGTGTGCTCGTGGGTCCTGGGAACTCGATGTGCGGCAAAGACAGAACATGGGAATGCCTTTGTAAACAAGGCATTCCCCTGTTCCTGATCTACTGTTCCCCGTGATCGGGAACAGTGATCAGTGACGTGTCACTGGTAGCCACGGATGAGCCGAACACCCCCCTGTTCGGTTCGCACCAGAACCTGCGAACAGACAAAATGTTCGTGTAAACTTTAGAACCCTATTAAATACAATGGACTCGAACGTTCGAAATCTAAAGTGTTAATTATAAAGGCTAATATGCAAGTTATTGTCCTAAAAAGTGTTTGGGGACCTGGGTCCTGCCCCATGGGACATGTATCAATGCAAAAAGAAGTTTTAAAAACTGCAGTTTTTTCGGGAGCAGTGATTTTAATAATGCTTAAAATGAAAAAATAAAAGTGAAATATTCCTTTAAATTTCGTACCTGGGGGGTGTGTATGATATGCATGTGAAGTGGCGCATGTTTCCCGTGCTTAGAACTGTCCCTGCAAAAAATGTCATTTTTGAAAGAAAAAAATGCATTTAAAACTGACTCGCGGCTATTAATGAATTGTCGGCTCCCGGCAATACATACAAAAGTCATTGATAAAAAAAAAAAAAAGCGTGGGGGTTCCCCAGAATTCAATTACCAGGCCCTTCAGGTCTGGAATGGATATTAAGGGGAACCCCGCCGCAAATTTAAAAAAAAATTGACGTGGGGTTCCCCCAAATATCCATTCCAGGCCCTTCAGATCTGGCATGGATTTTAAGGGGAACTCCACCCCAAATTTAAAAAAAAATGGCGTGGAGTCCCCCTAAAAATCCATACCAGACCCCTTATCCGAGCACGCAACCTGGCCAGCCGCAGGGGAAAAGGGGGGGACGAGAGAGCGGCCCCCCCTCTCTCCTGAACCGTACCAAGCCACATGCCCTCAACATGGGGAGGATGTCCCCATGTTGATGGGGACAAGGGCCTCATCCCCACAACCCTTGCCCGGTGGTTGTGGGGGTCTGCGGGCGGGGGGCTTATCGGAATCTGGAAGACCCCTTTAACAAAGGGGACCCCCAGATCCCGCCCCCCCCCCATGTGAATTGGTAAGGGGTACATTGTACCCCTACCATTTCACGAAGAAAGCGTAAAAAAATGTTTAAAAAAACACACAAACACCTTGAAAAAGTCCTTTATTTAAAAAAAAAAAAAAAAAAAACATTCCAGCGATGAAATCCAGTGTCCCGCGGCGATCCCGATGTCCAGCGCTGTCCTTCATTGGTTGTGCCTGAGCGGACCTGATCGGGAACTCCCTCTCAGTATTTTAAATGTATAGACCCGCCCCTTCTAAAGTTCCCCATCAGGTCCGCTCAGCGGACGAGATGCGGAACATGAGAAGGGGCGGGTCTATACATGTATTACCAAAGTGAGAGCAGTCCCCCATCAGGTCCGCCCCCTCGGTATGTCGGACCCGCCTACGTCATTGGCTTGAGCGGGGAACTTCCTTCACTATGTAAATTTAAATTACACAGTGAAGGAAGTTCTCCGCTCAAGCCAATGACGTAGGCGGGTCCGACATACCGAGGGGGCGGACCTGATGGGGAACTGCTCTCACTTTGGTAATACATGTATAGACCCGCCCCTTCTCATGTTCCGCATCTGGTCCGCTAAGCGGACCTGATGGGGAACTTTAGAAGGGGCGGGTCTATACATTTAAAATACTGAGAGGGAGTTCCCCATCAGGTCCGCTCAGGCACAACCAATGAAGGACAGCGCTGGACATCGGGATCGCCGCGGGACACTGGATTTCACCGCTGGAATGTTTTTTTTTTTTTTTTTTTTAATAAAGGACTTTTTCAAGGTGTTTGTGTGTTTTTTTTAAACATTTTTTTACACTTTCTTCGTGAAATGGTAGGGGTACAATGTACCCCTTACCAATTCACATAGGGGGGGCGGGATCTGGGGGTCCCCTTTGTTAAAGGGGTCTTCCAGATTCCGATAAGCCCACCGCCCGCAGACCCCCACAACCACCGGGCAAGGGTTGTGGGGATGAGGCCCTTGTCCCCATCAACATGGGGACATCCTCCCCATGTTGAGGGCATGTGGCCTGGTACGGTTCAGGAGGGAGGGGGGGGCGCTCTCTCGTCCCCCCCTTTTCCCCTGCGGCCGGCCAGGTTGCGTGCTCGGATAAGGGGTCTGGTATGGATTTTTAGGGGGACTCCACGCCATTTTTTTTAAAATTTGGGGTGGAGTTCCCCTTAAAATCCATGCCAGATCTGAAGGGCCTGGAATGGATATTTGGGGGAACCCCACGTCAATTTTTTTTTTTAAATTTGCGGCGGGGTTCCCCTTAATATCCATTCCAGACCTGAAGGGCCTGGTAATTGAATTCTGGGGAACCCCCACGCTTTTTTTTTTTTTTATCAATGACTTTTGTATGTATTGCCGGGAGCCGACATTTTTTGCAGGGACAGTTCTAAGCATGGGAAACATGCGCCACTTCACATGCATATCATACACACCCCCCAGGTACGAAATTTAAAGGAATATTTCACTTTTATTTTTTCATTTTAAGCATTATTAAAATCACTGCTCCCGAAAAAACAGCCGTTTTTAAAACTTCTTTTTGCATTGATACATGTCCCCTGGGGCAGGACCCGGGTCCCCAAACACTTTTTAGGACAATAACTTGCATATAAGCCTTTATAATTAGCACTTTAGATTTCTCCCATAGATTTTTCGAATTTGCCGCGAACACCCCAATTTGTTCGCTGTTCGGCGAACGGGCGAACAGGCAATGTTCGAGTCGAACATGAGTTCGACTCGAACTCGAAGCTCATCCCTACTGGTAGCTCCTCCCCCTAACAGTTAGAAGCACTC
The DNA here is from genome assembly GCA_029206835.1 of Rana muscosa. Classification (NCBI taxonomy): domain Eukaryota; kingdom Metazoa; phylum Chordata; class Amphibia; order Anura; family Ranidae; genus Rana; species Rana muscosa. The sequence goes on from CM055127.1 coordinate 78,866,647, forward strand.
CCTAGGAAACACTTAACCCCTTCAGTGTCACCTAGTGGTTAACCCCTTCACCGCCAGTGTAATTTTCACAGTAATCGGTGCATTTTTATAGCACTGATCGCTGTAAAAATGACAATGGTCCCAAAATGGTGTCAAAAGTGTCCGATGTGTCCGCCATAATGTCGCAGTCACAATAAAAATTGCTGATCACCGCCATTACTAGTAAAAAAAAAAATATTAATAAAAATACCATAAAACTATCCCCTATTTTGTATAACTTTTGCGCAAACCAATCAATAAACGCTTATTGCAAATTTTTTTTTACCAAAAATATGTAGAAGAATATTTAAAAAAAAAACAAACGAAAAATGGGCCACAACTGAGGAAAAAATAATTTTTTTTATAGATTTTTTGGGGATATTTATTATAGCAAAAAGTAAAAAATATTGAATTTTTTTCAAAATTGTCCCTCTATTTTTGCTTATAGTGCAAAAAATAAAAACCGCAGAGGTGATCAAATAGCACTAAAAGAAAGCTCTATTTGTGGGGAAAAAAGGACTACAGTTTTGTTTGGGAGTCACGTCGCATGACCGTGCAATTGTCAGTTAAAGCGACGCAGTGCCGAATCGCAAAAAGTGGCCTGGGCTTTGGCCAGCGAAATGGTCAGGGGCTTAAGTAGTTAAAAAACAGCCACAGCCTGGATAAGCACAACCTACGTAGACAAGTGAGTAGAAAAGACTGTCCGCTGTCAGCATGCTGCAGAGAAAGGCCCTTGTTCTCTGTGGGGAAGCAGTAGTCTCTTTACAGAGGTCCGACCCACCCTCTGCTGACTCACAGCCAGAGGTTTCCAATCAGCTGGAAGCGTGAACTTTGTTGATTGCAGAGTTATAGGTCTGACCCTGAAGGGATTTGCCCATGGGTAGGAGACCAAGCTGAAGCCATTTTTCACTAAGAGGAGTTCACTATATGCTGAGGCAGTGTGTGGACGGGTGCCATTTTTTTTGTAGTCTGTAATGGGCATGTCTGACCTCTCAGATGTGTGGTCAATGCTTATCCTCAGAGACCAAAGGTTTCACTCTGCAGTTGCTGGCCTGAGAAGATGTTTTACTTAAATCATGAAATCAAACTGTAAGTCATTGAACACCTTTTGTTTGGATGCACTTGGAATGTATTCAGCTAATTTAAACTTTAAAGAAGAAGTAATAATACAACTCAAACAATGTTTTTAAAATCAACGGAACCAAGTGCATTTGAGCCCCAGGTCCACTTTCAAACCATGCTCCCTTGCTGAGCTAGGATGACCAATAGATTGCCACCACTTTCTCCACCACTGTCTGACTCCTGATACTAGCAAGGTGATAGAACAATAATTAGGTTTAAGTGACAGATATTTGCAGATACCAGTTTGCCAGTCTGGGGAGGCTAGGGCTGTGCTCTGTCTCCCCCAGAGGAATGCATATAAATTGGGCCTGCAACCTGGGTTGCCAGAAAAGGCAGGGCAGGCCTCCTGCTGAACCATATCAGGTCATGTGCTTTCATCTTTGCCCTGTTCGCCCATCCCTACTGACCATTGCTGTGTCATCTGCAGTCTCTTAAAGAGGAAGTAAACCCTGATGGGTTTTACTTCCTCTTTGTTTCCCTGCAAAGGTAAAGTATAATGGGCTACTATGCATCGCATAGTAGCCCATTATGTGACACTTACCTGCAGGAGAAGCCTGTGATGTCCCTGTCTTCCTCGCTAGTAGCGAGCGTCCATTCTTCAGCCTTCTTCCGTCCGGGACCGTGAACTCCGGCTCTGTGACTGGCCGGAGTCGCGTGACGTCACTCCCACGCATGCACGCGGAAGCCGCCACTCACGGCATGACCCGAGCTAGAAATGGCTATAGGCTTACCTGTAGGTTAAAGTGGTTGTAAAGGGTTTACAACCACTTTAATTCTTAATAACATTTTTATACAAATTAGCAGGAAAGGTTTGTTTCAGTTTTTGCATCAGCGAGCCATTGGACAATTTCTAGTTAGTTGCATGTGTCACTACTAAAAAAATAAAAATAAATAAGGCTTTTTTTAAAAACTGAAAATAATCAGAGTGGGTCGCTGCTGCTGTATGTAAGCTAAACTAATTGTAAAAAAGGAAAATAAATTCAACAGCCAAATGTGCGTGACTGTGACTAGGGCTGTTCTCCAATCCTGTAATCTAAAAGATTTGTGTTTTCTCCATGTAACCCCAAAAATCTGCATGAAAAGGGCTCTCTCCCTGCTGTATTAATCCAATGTTTTGCATTACTAACCCTCCCCCCGAAGGTTATACCCAGCTTCCCATTTTTTAAACAATAGCTTGCCAGTTAGCCCACAAATTTGCCAGAATTTACTATCAGAATTTAACATCCAGATTTAACCCCTCCCACCCACCCCCACCTCCATCCAATAAATTTAATTTAGATTTGGTGCTATGTTTAAATTTTGATGAATCTCCAACAGGTATCACCCTTCTTATAACTCTCACCGTATCACAAACAACTAAACTGTTAATGTGTTATTCGTAAAGATCTAAAAAGCTCAACCATTAGAAATGGCAAAACATGTATTATTTAGACCAGAGGCTCGTTAGAAAAAGGTTTATATCTGTCACGACTTTACCTGTTAAAATAACAACTAAGCATTTTTACATTGACATATAATTTTAGACTTGAAAATACATAATGACATCTTGTGAAGCTATTAATAATGCCAGTCAAGTAACATATTCCACGTATATGCTGCCCTTGTCTGAATCACAGAAAATATCCATGTTTAATTACCACCCCAGGGAAGAAAGTCATCCATGAGAAAATCTTCTATACATTGATCTAAAAAGGTGTTTAACATACAGAATCTAGTCTACAGAAATCTCACCTAATTAGTAGACTAATTATTGCACAGTGGTTACGTGCAATTCACTATTTTATTACTTATTCTCAAACATTTTAATTCAGACTGTTTAAAAAAGCCTGAAGCTATAATAAATACAAAATGCCTTATCAATGAAGTGAATGAACTATGGAAACAATAATGTTTTTGCATTGCATATCAATATACATCTTTTTACAAGGTTAAGGTTGTTTTTCTGTATTGCTGTAAGGTGTCCACACAAAAGTGCTTGTGAAAATATGAGAGATGAGGTAGTGAGTAAAATAATCAATAAGAATTCACATTATACTTAAACTCTCTTAGCACACAGTATAACAGCACCGACTGTTGTACTGAATAAAGATGTAAAGATATACAAGTAAATCATAATATTAATAATAATAATAATAAAAATGCGGATACCAAAAGAAAAGTTGCTGATTTGCATACCTGGGAAAATTAGAAAATTGCAATTCCACATAATGGGGGCAAAGTAAGGGGTCGGAGTGGTGGGCAGGGCTACGTGTGCTGTGGTGAATGATGGGTGTGGCAAAATTGTTCTAACAGTGGAGGGGACTTAAAACTTAAACCTATGTGCAGCATGTAGGGGTCTTCAGTATGTAATGAACAGAGTGTGGAGGTCAGGTGTATGTAATGTACAGAGTGCGGGGGTCCAGGATGGGTAACATACATAGTGCAGGCATCAGAATGGGTAATGCACAATTTGCAGGGGTCAGGTGTATGTAATATAGACAGTGCAGGTGTCAGAAGTATGGGCGAGTGGAGGACGGCAGACGTATTGTTGTTGAACGGAGGAGTGGGCGCCATATTGTGGGTGGGAAGCGCTGGTCGCTTTCCTTATTACATGCTCATTGGTTTTTATTATCATGTGAGTGCATTCATACATATTTTTTCAATAAATACTATCTTTTGATGGGATGTTTGCACAATGAGTTGCTCTTTTCATTTCCTACACATGTTACCATCGGTTTTTAATTGGAGCTGATTTGGCTGACCCCTTGCTGTGACTAAGTTATACCCATATCCAGTTGGTCTGTGGAAGGAAGATTTGTAGGCGATCGTTCTGTAGGAGGAACCATCTGGTGATTGAGAGATTCCACTCCCTTGCCTTAGGAATTTCTACATGTGCATTACCCATGTACTGACGGTAAGGCCCCTTTCACACTGAGGCGTATTTCAGGCTTTTTAGCGCTAATAATAGCGCATAAATAACACCTGAAATAATCCTACCCCAGTATGCTCAATGTGAAAGCCCGAGGGCTTTCACACTGAGGCGATGCGCTGGCGGGAGGAAAAAAAATCTCCTGCAAGCCGCACCTTTGGAGCGGTGAAGGAGCGGTGTGTATACCGCTCCTTTATCGCTCCTTCCCATTGAAATCAATGGGACACCGCAGTAATACCGCCCGCAAACCACGGCTGTAGCCGCGGTTTGTGGACGATATTAACCCTTTTTCGGCGGCTAGCGGGGGTTAAAACTGCACCGCTAGCGGCTGAATATCACGGTAAATACGACGGTATAGCGGCGCTAAAAATCGGTTTTGGGTTTGGGTTTTTTTGGGTGTTGGTGACGGCTTTCTCATCTTCTCCACTCATGGTTTCCTTCTCCTTGGACTTTTGGATTCGATTTACGTTTCACTTGATTATTTTGGAGTGATTTATTTGAACTTTTTGCATTTTATTTTTATTTAAGCGCTACACCTATATCCCCTATTATTACACATTGTGCCCAACAATATTGTGTTAGCTGCTATTTTATTATCATTTTGTATTATATTCTTAGCGCAACAAATCTGTTCTTTCTATAGAAGTATGTACACCTCAGTGCACAGCATTCCCTATCACCACCACTCTCTTATACACAGCACAGCAGTGCCACCTTTGCACACTGCATACACATGGATACACATACATACACACTGCATTTCCACTGGAAACACACTATATTTACACTGCAAACACTTACAGTACAAATAAACACTTACCCCACTGGTGGCATGGCTGGCTGGCCCTTTAGCCTCTTCAGTTCCCTGTGTCTCTGCTTCTACCAGTTGGAAAGCATGAGGTGGTAGAGGCATATACACTTCCTGCTATGCTGCTGGGCAGTTCACCTCCCTGGCCGACTTTGCTCCAGCACAGCTCCTTCTCCACTCCTTCTCCTTCTGGTAGATTATTTTGGCAATGTCCCAGGTACTGGGGCAGAAGTCAATTCTGTAAAATCGAACTCACTGAGAATTTACGCTAATTAGAAAAGAAAAAGTCTTCTGAAGGGAAGGACTAGAGTGAAATATCCTTAATATGATACCTTTCTGTCACTGTAAATTGGTCCATAAGTAGTTGCTGATAAAAATATATATAATACCAATATAATAGTAGTATTATATACTTTGTTTTGGTAATGGGTCATCACAATTTTAATTGAATCTTTACTTTGCACATTCTCAACAATACAAAATATTTGCTTGCTAATGTAATGCCTCACTAGAAGGAGATGTCGCCAAGGACACCTCTACTTGTAGGGAAACAACCTCCTCCAGGCTTACAACTCTAGCTGTATCTTCCTTTGGACCTTCACCTATTTTGCCAGCAATAATGAGCATTTATAATTTAAAACTAGTGGAGCCATGAGCAGCATGTTGTTGGTAATTCTTGCTTTTATGTTGATAAGTAAAATTTTGTATCTTTTGCTAGAATAAAAAAAAGTGAATTTGGTGTACTTTGTTTTGTCTTCTGCACATTTATCTATAGTATTTATTTACTGCAAAGAGCATGCAAGGAACTGTTTCTAGCCTTTTATTGTGATTTTTTATTTCTGACTTGTGACTAGAGACCTTGGTGAGCTACTCCTGCTGTGTTTAGGTTCCAGGTCAGTCTGGGTTGGAGCTCATACATGGTTAAGGACCATCCCACAGTCTCCATGTGACATGGCTTTGGCATGATGCCTAGGCAGGAAAGGGGAATAAGTCACATGCCCCCATTTCTTTCATTCTTTTTAGAGTTTCTTGACAACCCAGGGAGCACACCAAAGTGCAGAGAAAAGGTCACTCCTCTTTGAATAGGTTAGCATGGATACCAACAATGGGAACCTACAGTCTGTTCATGAAGGTCTAAGCATCTTTCCAAAAAAATACTGATTGCATTGTGGTCTATGGCCGTCCTTGGAGACAAAGGTGTGGATTTACTAAAGGCAAGTTGACTGCCCTCTTTCAAAAGGAAGTTGCACTTTGCATGGCAATTTTCCTTAGAGCTTAGCAAATGTAGTGACTTTGCAAAGAATATCCAATCACATGCAAGGAAAATAACAAAAAACATTTTTGCTTGCACATGATTGGATGATGTAAGTCAGCAGAGCTTTGCCTCATTCACTAAGCACTGGGAAAATTCCTATGCCAAAAGTGAAACTTCCCTTGCAAAGTACAACTTCCTGTGCAAGGTGTCTATTTGCCTTTAGTGAATCAATCAAAAAAGGATGTGGTAGCTGTGATTACACCAAGAAGAGTGATGAGCCTTAAATCTAACATATATTGACTTGCTAGCCTATCCTGTATAGAGGACATCAACAACTGCTCACTATGTTATTTAACTATCTTTAGTTTAGGGTTGATACCGGCTGTGAACTGTTGCCATGGGTAAATGGATTTCTTGAACTAAGCACTGTGTAATCACTTGCTTTAATGCCTGACTTTATTACAATATCATAATAATATATTTTTGGGCCCAGAAAGTTAAGTCATGACTAATACAAAATAATACTTTAATTTTAGTGTAGATAGATCAATAGACAGACAAGTAGATGTGTATGGGAGATTTCTTTTTCGTACATCACGGGACACAGAGCGACTTAGTCATTACTAATGGGTTATATAGATTACCTTCAGGTGTTGGCACTGGCCAATTCCAAACCGGAAGTACCCTCCCCTATATAAGCCCCTCCCACCCGGGAGCACCTCAGTTTTTTGCCAGTGTCTAAGGTGTTGGCCAAAGAGTAACATGTGTTTTCACTGGGCTTGCGTACAGGTTCTTTTGGGCCTTAGTAAGCTGTTCCGGATCCCACCAAAAAAGCTTCATAGCTAAACAGTCGGTACCCGGGCCTTGCAGCAGAAGAGCAAGGTTTTGCCTGTAATGCTTCTCTTAGGAGGGCTGGACCCTGGGATCCAGAGCTCTGGTCATACCCACGACCAAGATGTTGTCTGTGCAGGGTGCTATACAGGTCCAGGGGAGTGGAATCCTTGGGAACCCGGTCCCTGAAGGTTTAATTACAATGCCTGCCGTGATAGGTGAAGTTTGGACTTCTGTGGACCAAACAAAGTCCTGCGGCGGGGATCAGGTAAGTGGGGGCCCCCAGGAACTTGGTTCTATTGGGGGACCCCCAAGCCTAATTTGTCTTTCTGTCTGTTACCTAACGGTATTCCCGCTAAATATCTGTGTTTGCCTATAACTACTGAAAATGTAAAATTTTAATAGTAGTCAAGAAAAAAAAAAAAAAAACAGGGACCGCGGTACCTGTGTTAAACCACTAGAGGCCGCTGTAGTCCATTTTTCTTGTCATGTGGATCTTTGGTTTTCTCAAGTCAAAAGATCCAGGCAGCTGGTAAGTTTCTCTGTGGGAATCCACTTCCTCTGCCCTGTTGCTGCGCTCATCCACCGCACAGGCCCTCCGGCAAAAAGGGCCCTGGCTCCTAGTCCCCTGTTTGATTTCGAAAAGGGCGCCAATGGCGCACGGGCGTGCGCGCGGGCGCGTGCACGCGCCTCCTATGAAAAAAAGGGGCGGGGCGGGTGGATGACGCTCGATGCGCGCCGCGGCGCTTCTGCGCATGTGCGGGCGTCCCAGCATGGTTAAAAGACACAGTACAAGTGTCAGCTGCATGCAAACAGAGCTAGCAACAAACAGTGGCACACAGAGGCGGTTGATGCAGGCATCCCCATAGAAAGGCACTTTAGTGGACACCGGCTGGTATATAGCAGCACCTGTGTTAGACTATTACCAGCAAAATTGGTGTATGACGACGGGAATACCTCAGCTTTGTGCTTAAAGGATATGTCGTCCAGACGCTCCGGAAATAGATCTTCCAGGAAGCCAAAGGGGTCTCCATCGGGCTCTGAGGATATTGGGCATGCTTGTACTGCACCAATCTCCCCTGAGAATTCAGAGGTCAGTAGCCGTAGAAACCCCGCAGGAATGCCTGGTGCTGCGGCTGTCCCCAGTCCACCTGCTCCTGTATATATAACAGAGGAGGTTTTATCCTCAACTCTGGGAGGATTGGAAGAGAGATTAACAGCATTGATCGCTGCTTCCCTGTCTCAGGAAAAGCGCGTCCGATCTCCGTCTCCTCCTTCAGAGTGCCTGTTAGTGGAGGAACAGCCCCACACAGAGATCGACCTACCTGAAGGGGATCAGGATGAGGTTGATTCAGTTATGGAGGAATCAACAGTGGAAGAACCTTTCTCAGCTTCTCAGGCTGAAAGATTATGGGTTCAGTCTCTGACTAATATGGTCCGATCAGCATTTAAAATGCCTCTGGCGGAACCACCATCCACTACGGTTTCCTCGCTGGGGTCGCTAAAAGCTCCCCAGGCTGTCTGTTCCTTCCCAATCCACCCTTTATTAGAAGGGCTTATTTACCAGGATTGGGAGCATCCTGATAAAATATTTGCTCCCCCCAAGAGATTTCCGGTGATCTATCCCATGGAGGATAAGTTCATAAGAAAATGGAGGGTCCCTACAGTGGACGCAGCCATCTCTTCTGTTAACAAATCACTGACATGTCCAGTAGATAATGTTCCAATGTTCAAAGACCCAATAGATAAAAAATTGGAGTCTTTACTAAAATCTGCTTTCTCTACAGCAAGTATGGTGACACAACCTGCGGTAGCAGTGATTGGAGTCTGCCAAGCAGTGAAAGATCAGTTGAAACAAGTCTTAAGGGACTTACCAGATCAGCAGGCTCTTGCCCTAGCTGACCTGCCTAGAGCCTTGTGTTTTGCGGTGGACACCATAAAGGATACAATCCAACAGGCCTCCCGCTTTACGCTGTCTATAGTACATATGCGTAGGCTTCTGTGGCTCAAAAACTGGTCTGCTGAAGCTCCCTGTAAAAAACTGCTGGTTAGCTTCCCATTTCATGGAGAACGCTTATTTGGAGAAGATCTGGACAAATATATCCAGAAAATTTCTGCCGGTAAAAGTTCACTCTTACCGGTTAAGAACAAGGGTAGAAGTCCTTCTTTTAAGAGGCCTACTTCTCCAGTCCCGGGCACATCGGCTGTGAAGCAGTTCCGACGGCCTCCACGGTCAAATTCAGGGGGCAGAAATCAGGGACAATCACAGGGTAACAAGAAGCCCTGGATCAAGAGAGGTGCAAAACCTCCCCCCAAGGCATGAAGTGTTGCCCCCACTCAATCGGGTGGGGGGAAGACTTCAGTTGTTCACAGAGACCTGGCGGGGCACCATCAGAGACAGATGGGTGCTCTCCGCAGTAAGTCTGGGATACAAGCTGGAGTTAAAAGGCACTCCTCCTGCCCAATTTATGAGGTCAAACGTGCCAAGAGATCCCCAAAAGAGAGGATCCCTCCTTCTGGCACTAGAACAACTATTGCTCCAAGGTGTAATCATGAAGGTTCCCCTGGAAGAAAGCGGATTCGGGTTTTACTCGAACCTTTTCACAGTCCCCAAACCAAATGGGGACGTGAGGCCCATATTAAATCTAAAAGGGCTAAACAAGTTCCTAAATATCAGGACTTTTCGGATGGAGTCGATCCGATCGGTGGCCACCGCCCTACAAGGGCAGGAATGGCTAGCCTCGATCGACATAAAGGATGCTTATCTGCATATTCCCATCTTTCCGGCCCACCAGAAATTTCTACGCTTTGCAGTAGAAGGGCGCCATTTTCAGTTCAGAGCCTTACCCTTCGGTCTGGCCACAGCACCACGAGTGTTCACAAAAATTCTGGCCCCATTATTGGCCAATCTAAGAACACAGGGTGTAACGATAATGGCATATCTAGACGACCTGCTACTAATAGACCACTCAGTGGAAAAGCTGGAAGTAGCTATTCACAAGACAATCGAGTATCTGGAATATCACGGTTGGATTATCAACCGGGACAAGTCAGCTCTAAGACCAGTCAAAAGTCTGGAATACTTAGGGCTAAGGCTGGATTCAAATCAGAGAAAGATTTTCTTACCTCCAGAGAAGGTGTCGTCTTTAAAAGATTTGACCCACTTAGTGGGTACAAAAAGAAAACCATCCATACGCCTCTGCATGAGGCTGCTGGGAAAGATGGTGGCTTCATTCGAAGCGGTACCCTACGGTCAATTCCATTCAAGGAATTTGCAAAGGGCCATATTGTCAGCCTGGAACAAAAAAGTTCAGGCTTTAGACTTACCAATGTCCCTGTCCCCTTCCGTTCGCAAGAGCCTCCATTGGTGGTTGGTGCCCCAGAATCTGGAAAGAGGGAAACCCTTCAGTCCGGTTTCTTGGAAGGTGGTCACTACAGAAGCAGAAAAGGCCCTGCCCATCAATCTCTTAGAGATACGAGCAGCCCGGTATGCCCTAGTAGCATGGACATCCAAACTCCAAGGGTCCCCTGTCAGAATTCAATCAGACAATGCCACGGCAGTGGCATATATCAATCACCAGGGTGGCACCAAGAGTCGTGCAGCCCAGAGGGAAGCAAATTGCATCCTGGAGTGGGCAGAAAAATATGTCCCAGCCATATCCGCGGTTTTCATCCCAGGAGTGGAAAATTGGAGAGCGGACTTTCTAAGTCGCCAACAATTATGCCCGGGGGAATGGTCTCTTCACCCCGAGGTTTTCCAGGCAATATGCCAGCGGTGGGGAACACCGGATGTAGATCTGCTAGCATCCAGATTCAACGCAAAGGTGGACAGATTTGTGTCTCGCACAAGGGATCCCCTAGCTTGCGGCTCGGATGCCCTAGTGTTCCCTTGGGATCAGTTCGAGCTGATATATGCATTCCCACCGCCACAATTGTTACCGCGATTACTCCGCAGAATCAGGGTAGAAAAGAAACCAGTGATTCTGGTGGCTCCAGCGTGGCCCCGAAGGGCATGGTACGCGGAGATTGTAAAAATGTCAGTGAGGAGTCCTTGGACCCTCCCACATCGTCCGGACCTGCTGTCGCAGGGACCGATATACCACCCTTCCTTACCAGCCCTAGGTTTGACGGCCTGGCTATTGAAGCCCACATTCTGAAAAAGAGAGGGCTCTCTAATTCTGTGGTATCTACCATGATCAATGCCAGGAAACCGGTATCCAGGCAGATCTATTATAGGATCTGGAAAGCATACATTACGTGGTGTGAGGCCAGGAAATGGCATCCACGTAAGTAGGTGATAGGGAGGATTTTGGACTTCCTACAGTGGGCTGTAGATAGGAAGCTTGCCTTGAGTACTATCAAGGGTCAGATTTCGGCCTTGTCAATATTTTTTCAAAGGCCCTTGGCTTCGCATTCACTAGTCAAAGCCTTTATACAAGCAGTGATGCGTATTAGCCCTCCGGTTAGTATTCCCATATGTCCTTGGGACTTAAACCTGGTTCTGTCGGTTCTACAGAAACAACCGTTTGAACCATTACAACACATTTCCTTGGTTCTTCTCACCAGGAAATTGATTTTCTTAGTAGCTGTTTGTTCGGCTAAAAGAGTATCGGAATTAGCCGCCTTGTCCTGTAAGGAGCCATATCTGGTTGTCCATAAGGACAGAGTAGTATTACGTCCTCATCCAGCCTTTCTTCCTAAGGTGGTATCGAGGTTTCATTTGAACCAAGATGTGGTTCTTCCTTCTTTTTTCCCCAAACCTAGCTCGGTAGAGGAAAAGTTATTACATTCTTTGGATGTAGTAAGAGCAGTTAAAGCTTATCTAAAAGCCACTGCTCAGATTCGCAGAACGGATTCTTTATTTGTTCTGCCGGAAGGCCCCAGAAAGGGTCAGGCAGCATCAAAATCTACTTTAGCCAAGTGGATTCGACAGGTCATAATACAAGCCTATGGCTTGAGAAAGAGACCGCCTCCGTTCAAAGTTAGGGCGCACTCCACAAGAGCAGTTGGAACTTCATGGGCAGTGCATCACCAGGCCTCCCTGGCTCAAGTATGTAAGGCCGCAACATGGTCTTCGGTACACACGTTTACTAGGTTCTACCAGGTAGACGTTAGAAGTCAGGAGGATGTCGCCTTTGGGCGCAGTGTGTTGCAGGCCACAAAAGATCCTCATGCCTGATGGCGCCCAGCTTATGTATCCCTCCCCTCATTTGGCATTGCTTTGGGACGTCCCATTAGTAATGACTAAGTCGCTCTGTGTCCCGTGATGTACGAAAAAGAAAAAGGGATTTTTATAACAGCTTACCTGTAAAATCCTTTTCTTGGAGTACATCACGGGACACAGAGCTCCCAACCCTCTTTTTGGGACACTTATTGCTTGGCTACAAAACTGAGGTGCTCCCGGGTGGGAGGGGCTTATATAGGGGAGGGTACTTCCGGTTTGGAATTGGCCAGTGCCAACACCTGAAGGTAATCTATATAACCCATTAGTAATGACTAAGTCGCTCTGTGTCCCGTGATGTACTCCAAGAAAAGGATTTTACAGGTAAGCTGTTATAAAAATCCCTTTTTTCACATTTTCCTGAAGATCCTCTTTATGATTTCAAATCATTTACCAAGAGAAGGAAAACATTTTATTTACAGCCTCAGAAGTAGAAGGACCTCAGTGCCCAGATATGCAGTGGTTAAGACTTTGTGGTTAAACATATTGACTATAAACAGCAAATTCAGTTTTTCCATCTGCATTCTATTATGAAGTCAGCTCGGACAAACTACCAATTATTTTTTTAAATCCCAATAAAAATGTGCCAAATACATTTACAAGTTTTCAAAGACCCTAATATGCACATTGAACTGTATTGATCAACCATGACTTTATAGTTAAATGCTATATGTCACTTGAACAATATACAGTACATCTATAGGTATTGCCTCCTGAGAGTCTGTTGTTCATTCAACCGTGCTTGTTTCCAGTCAATAGAGTAATTAGTGCCTGGGTTTATGGATTATTGGGTATAAACTTATTGGTATATAAATTATTCAGAATAGGTGATAAAATCTCTTAAATGAGTTATAAATAATATATATACACTGAGCAAAATTATAATCGCAACACTTTTGTGTTTGCCCCTATTTATCATGAGCTGAACTTAAAGATCTGCAACTTTTTCTATGTACACAAAAGGCCTATTTCTCTCAAATATTGTTCACAAATCTGTCTAAATCTGTGAGCACGTCTCCTTTACCGAGATAATCCATCCACCTCACAGGTGTGGCATATCAAGATGCTGATTAGACAGTATGATTATTGCACAGGTGTGCCTTATGCTGGCTACAATAAAAGGCCACTCCACATGCAAAAAAACTTTTTTTTTCCTTTTAGTATCTTCATGTTACCCAACGTTCCTTATAGGAGCTGCACACAATAATACAGTTCCTAGAGTTTAAAGTAACCCCTACAGGTTTACAGTTACCATAGTCATCCAGTTTCCATAATGTCATGCACATGGTGCAGGTGCAAGATGTAGTACATCACTCAGGGTGAGAATCGTTGTTAAATATTCCACTCATTGAGAACGTTCCTATGAAATTCGTAAAAACCATTTGTCAGAGAATTTGATGAGTCAATTTATTTAATTCAAAGGTTTTTAAAAATTTCATCCAGACCTGCTATTTCAATCAAATCCCAGAAAAAGTAAACAGGTTTGTTTTATAGATATTAGATATACAGTTTCAATTCTTAACCACTTCCATACAGGGCTTTTTATACCACTTCAATACCGGGCCAATTCTGGCACTTCTCTCCTACATGTACAAATCATCATTCTTTTGCTAGAAAATTACTCAGAACCCCGAAACATTATATATGTTTTTTTTAGCAGACCCCCTAGGGAATAAAATGTCGGTCGTTGCAACTTTTTATCTTGCACGGTATTAGCGCAATCATTTTTCAAACGCCTTTTTTGAGGTAAAAAAATGGTTTCATGATTTAAAAAATTAAAAAACAGTAAAGTTAGCTAAATTTTTTTGTTAATAATGAAAGCTTATGTTACGCCGAGTAAAAGGATACCTAACATGTCACGCTTTAAAATTGCGCACACTCATGGAATGGCGCCAAAGTTCGGTACTTAAAAATCTCCATAGGCGACGCTTTGAAATTTTTTACAGGTTACCAGGTTAGAGTTACAGAGGAGGTCTAGTGCTAGAATTGTTGCACGTGCTCTAACGCACGCGGCGATACCTCACATGTGTGGTTTGAACGGCGTTTACATATGCAGGCGGGACTTACGTGTGTGTTCGCTTCTAAGCACGAGCTATTGGGGACGGGCGTTTTAAAAAAATATATATATTTTTTTTTTTTACTTATTTTTTTTTATTTTTAATATTTTTTTTACACTTTTTTTTTTTTTTGATCACTTTTATTCCTATTACAAGGAATGTAAACATCCCTTGTAATAGGAATGTGTGTGACAGGTCCTCTTTATGGAGAGATGCGGGGTCAATAAGACCCCACATCTCTTCTCCAGGCTGGAAAGCATGAGATCAGTGACATTTTTTTCACCGATCTCATACTTACTAGCCGCAATGGCGGCTTTGTTTACATTTGAGGACCCAGGCGTGACGTCATCACATCGCGCCCGGGTCCTCCGACGATCATCTCTATGCTCATCACGTGACCCACCAACGGCGCCGACGATCCTCTTCGGGTCCCCGATCGCACGGGAGAGCCCGGAGAAGCACCGGATGGCGGCGGGAGGGGGGATGTCCCCTCCCGCCGCCTATAAGAACGATCAAGCGGTGGAACCGCCGCTATGATCATTCTTATTGTGTGCAGGATCGCCGGCTGCAAACAAGGATATCTGAATGATGCCTCTAGCTGCAGGCATCATTCAGATATCCCCCCTCAAAGCGGAGGACGTCATATGATGTCCACCCGGAGGGAGAGGGGGTTCCTGCCGGCGTCATTCTGCTATGGCCCGGTATGGAAGGGGTTAATGCATAGAAAATGCACTGCTATTTTTCAAACAATTTAAGACAAAGGGCATGTCTTTCAGGATACTGCTCAGTCACAGCTAGTGTCTAAATGAGATGAGATAAAGAGAAGTTTCCTGGCCGTTGCACCCCTCATCCAGCCTTATGGTTAGCAGATAAAAGCAGCCTCAGCTCACTCCATCAAGGCCACGCCCACAATGTAGTTTGCCCCACCCCTGGGGCCTAATCATGGAGGATTAATCATGGACCTCCATGAGAGGTCAGGATGGGGTAGTGAGCTGAGGCTGTTTTATCTGCTAACGATATGGCTGCATGAGGTGTGTGGTGGCTGGGACACCTCTCTCCGTCTCCTCTGTGTGCTTTGAGTCAGGAGAGACTCATCCCCAGCCTACACTCTAATTAAACAGTGGCATTCACCTCACAGGACTTTAGTAGCCTGAGCAGGGCCCCTAAGCAAAACCCAGGGTCACAGGGGTTGAGTTACTAAAGGCAAATAGACTGTGCACTTTGCAGTTGCCCTCTGCAAGTGCAGTTGCTCAATAGCTTAGTAAATGAGGTAAGGCTTCACTTTGCAAAGAGTACCCAATCAGGTGCAAGGAAAAAAACTAAAAATCTGCATTTTTGATTGCACGTGATTGTATGATGGAAGTCAGCAGAGTTTCTGCTCATTTACTAAGCTCTGGAGGAACTGCACTTGCAGCGTAAAAATCCATTTTGCAAAGTGCACAATCTTTTTGCCTTTAGTAAATCGACAGTGTCTATGTAGATGTTTCCCCATCATTTTTTTTTTTTTTTTTTTTTGCCACCTACCCCTAGCAGCTGCTAGCTTCACATACTGCTTGCCACTGCTTTGACCAAGAGTCTATTAGTAGTCTAAAGAAGGCAGCCAGCTAGGATAAAATCACAAACAGTCAATGGGCTCCAGGTTTAGGAAGTGTACTGCAAAAAAACACACAGGAGGGTGCAAATATGTCGTGCATTACCGTAAATATATTTATTGGATCAAAAATGACAAATGAATACTCACATGCTTATATAAAAATTCAAGCAATACTAATACACTCCAGCTGGACGAAGTGAAACTCACCCTAGGACCAAATAGTTGATGCGTTTTGGGGGTCAAACACCTTTCCTCAGAGCTGAACCAACCTCACAATGAATGGCCCCTTAAATGGTCAAAAATCCATGGCACACCTCCCACAGAAAGCTAGCAGATGGGCAGAGCTAAAAAAAAAAAAAGCACTCCTGTTTGTTTTTTGCAGTGTGTTTAGAAGACTTTCCGGGTTGGAGAAGGCTGCACCCTTGAATGGCATTGTGGATAGAAGCCTCTTTGAAGAATACCCCTGGTTTTTGCGCTGGAGTGTTTTTTGGAGTATGCAGTGGAAAGTGTACTGCCACTTCTCCTGAACCCTGTGACAGTATCAAATTATGGGGCCTGAAAGTATTAGAATCCAGCAACCACTTTCTGGGAACTGGAGAAAGTGCAGAGAAGGGCAACCAAACTGATAAGAGGCATGGAGGAGCTCAGCTATGAGGAAAGACTAGAGGAGCTGAATCTATTCCCTCTTGAGAAGAGGAGATTAAGAGGGGATATGATCAACATGTACAGATACATAAGTGGTCCATATAGTGAACTTGGTGTTGAGTTATTCACAAAGGACAAGGGGGCACTCTTTACGTCTAGAGAAAAAAAAAATCTTCTCCAAATACAGAAAGGTTTCTTCACAGTAAGGCCTCGTACACACGACCGAGTTTCTCTGCAAGAACCAGCAAGAAACTTGCTGGCAGAGATGTCTTGCCGAGAAATTTGTTCGTGTGTATGGTTTCTCGTCAAGAAAACCGACAAGTAATCTAGACGAGAAAATAGAGAACCTGCTCTCTATTTTCTCGTCGAGATTCTCGTCAGCCTGTTTCTCGACGAGAAAAGTGTGTGTACACTTACCTGTCCTCCGGGAAGCCCGCGCATGTTCGAAATGAATTCGACGCATGCGCGGTAGCTTCCTAGGCTTAGGTAGGGTATACCAAGATGGCGGCGACGGCATCGAATGTGACGAGCGCATGCTCGTCGTAGTCGATGATGTCACCGCGTACGCTCCATTCAAAGAACCGCGGGTTCTTTGAATCGAGCGTCTGTACACTCGGCCGGGACAAGTTTCTTGTCCAAGGATCTCGTCGAAAAAACGACGTGTTTTTTTCGACGAGAAACTCGGCCGTGTGTACGAGGCTTAAGAGCTGTGAAAATGTGGAATAGACTCCCTGCAGAGGTGGTTCTGGCCAGCTTAGTAGATTGCTTTAAAAAAAGGCCTGGATTCTTCCCTAAATGTACATAATATAACTGGGTACTATCATTTATAGGTAAAGTTGATCCAGGGAAAATCCGATTGCCTCTCGGGGGATCAGTAAGGATGTTTTTCTCCTGCTGTAGCTAATTGGAGCATGCTTTGCTGGGGTTTTTCACCTTCCTCTGGATCAACCGTGGGTATAGGATTGTGTATATAGGATTGTATATATATATTTTTTTAGTTGAACTATATGTACTTGTGTCTTTTTTCAACTTGACTAACTATGTAACTATGTAACTTTTAGCATTTTGACTGTAAGTCAGGCAAACAAACCATACCTGTTTAAGAAAATGGTTTGGGTCCAATCTCAAAAAGCTGAAGATTTCTTATTCTACTGTTCCCATCACTGTATATGCCCTATTTCACACTATGTTATTTTGTTTTCGGCTTTGTATATTTCCTATTCCACACCGCCTCATTCTGTACGGTGCACAGTATGTTTCCTATTCCAAACTTCCTCATCCTGTACACTGCTCTGTTCATCTCCTATTACACGCCACATCATTCATTTTACACCTCCTCATTCCGAACGTTGTACTGTACATTTCATATTCCATGCTGCCTCATTCTGTATGCTGTGTTGTAAATCTCCTAATTTACACCTCCTGATGTTGTACTCTGCATTGTAAGTCTTCTATTTCACCTGTCCTCATTCTATATTATGTACTGTACGTTCCCTGTTCTACACCTCCTCATTCTGAATGATGTGCTGTACATTTCCTATTCCACACTACCTTATTCTGCAACCTGCGCTATACATTCCATATTGTACCCCTCCTAATTCTGTATTGCACTGTATACAGTATTTTCTATTCCACACAGCCTCATTCTGTATCCTGTTCTGTGTTTTACTTATGTCCCACCACTGCATTCTGTATGCTGCATTGTGCATATCCTATTATACATGTCTTTGTTCTATACTCTGTACTGTATGATCCCCATTCTGACCACTGTGCTCAATACACTTTGTTGTACATTACATGCTCCTTACTAAGGTGTTACAGCAGTTGCTGGTTGCTATGTAGTGTCAAATTCTTTAACCATTTGAGCTCCAGAAGGTTCTACCTCTTCATGACCAGGCCATTTTTTGCTATTGAGCACCATGCATACTGAATAGCAGTACACTGTGTGTACTTTAACTGGTAATTGCGCTGTCATGCAACACTGTACCAAAATAAAATTTATATCATGTTTTTTCACACAAATAGAGCTTTCATTTGGTGGTATTTTTAACTTTTTGCGATATACGTGAAATAAGACCAAAAAGTTTGAAAAACCCAATATTTTTTTACTTTCTGCTACAAAACATATCCAATGCAAACATGTAAAAAAAATCTAATGTTTTCATATATTTTGGCCAAAATGCATTCTGCTACATGTCTTGGATAAAAAAAAAAAACAATAAGTGTACAGTTGAACCTCGGATTACGAGCATAATCCGTTCCAGGAGTAAGCTCGTAATCCAAAGTACTCGCATATCAAAGCGAATTTTCCCATTGAAGGCAATGGAAATTAAAATAATTTGTTCCGCATTGACTTTAATGGAATGCAATACCGAATGCGGTCAGAGGTGGGGGGCGCCAGAAAGCACCAAAAATGGCGGAAAAGGCCCGAGGACATGTCGGCTGACCTCGGCAAACATCGGAAAGGCACAGAAATTGAGTATTTCCGTGTCTTTCCGAGCATTGCTGAACGGCGGCGTTCGTCGCTGTTTGGCTCTGCTCGGCTCCTGCGCCCCCGTACCTGAGGCCAAATGCGGTACTGCAGGCCTATTTAGGCTTTGCTCGGCTCCTGCGCCCCCGTACCTCAGGCCAAATGCGGTAGTGCAGGCCTATTTAGCTTGCGAGTCAACACTTGCAAACCGAGTCAGAATTTTTATTTTTTTAATTGCTCGCAAATCAAATTGCTCTTAAACCAGGTTACTCTTAAACCGAGGTATTACTGTATATTGATTGGTTTGCACCTACAAATTATTGTATATATGCTGTAATTTTTTTTAATACTACCAATCGCAGTGAGCTGCAATAGAGTGGCGGGTAATCTAAAACAAACTGACGCTGGAGGGGAACTGACAAAATGCCACTGACATTTCCAGTGACACTAATACAGTGATCAGTGCTAATACTGTACACTGTCACTTTACTAATGACACTGTTTGGAACGGGGTTAACATCTAGGGCAATCAAGGGGATAAATGTGTGTAATATATGCTGCTTTTTACTACTGATTTGTAGAGATAAGAAACAAAGAGATTGCTCCCTCTGTACAGAGCTCTGTGTTGTTTGTCGAGAGCCAATGAGCAGGTTACGGACATAAATAATTGTCTGGTACTTGCTGACAGAGTACAATTTTGTCTACTGTGTACAATTGCAGCAGGTGTCAGCGGGGGTAGGGGGGGTGTATGCATGCACCCTAAACCTGGAAGCAGACAACGACATACAGCTACGCTTTGCCTTTGCAAGCTGCCCGTCCACAGTATGTTGCAGGCAGGTGGTTCTCAAGTGGTTAAATAAAAGTCTTCTTTAGGATAGGAATAGACAAAGCATTTGTGTTTTTGAAAGAATACAGGGTTTCCTCTGATTTGCTTTAGAGGAGAGGCGGGCAGATGATGTCTTATCTCTGACTCAATCAGAGTAAGTTTTGTATTCATTTGTAAAATGAAACATTTGCTGTGATTGGCTGAGAATGGCTCAGCTCAGCTCAATTTTGTTCTTAGAGCAGGACAAAAGTCTTCATCCTGCTACTGTAACACTGCTCTGTATACTGTATGTAGCTGAGGCTACATACAGTGCACATAGCTCTGACAGCCGCTGCATGTGTAAGAAAAGAAAATACGTGTAGCTCATTTGGACCAGCTTTGTCCAAACTAAATATTTAAAGTTCACTAGAACATGGAGGTTTTGAAGCATAATTTGTGGTTACAAGAACTTTGGCTTAAGTGTACAGTGTGTATACAGTAAGTACAGTAAGTCATTTTCTATTTACCTTGTTCCCTTTAAGCCACTTTCACTGTTAGGCATGCTCTGCCCTTGTTCACAGTTTGCCATGGTAGGTAATAGAGCTGTTTCCTCAGTGTTTCATGGGGTTCCACGGATTTTCCATAATCTTAGCAACATTTGGCATGCATTTTGTGAGTGGATAGTGTAGGGACAGGGACCCCATCTGGCAGGGACAGAGTACCAGAGCCAGGAAAAGTTCCAGTGTGATAGGGCCAGACTGTGTCAGCTACACCAGTAAGACCCACTCAATCTGTATTGAGTGCACTACACAGTGCAATAGAGAAACTGCTTTTCTAAAACTCACAAGCGACTTACTAACAGCAAAAACCAATGGATACTATTCTGTACTTCTGGACCTTTCGGCTGCCTTTGAGATGGTTTACCACCCCATCCTCCTCAAAAAACTTCACTCATTTGGTCTCTGTGGCTGTGCTCTTCTCTGGCTCTCATCCTACCTATCCCACTGCACCTTCATTGTCACTTAAAATTCTACTTCCTCCTCTTCCTTTCTCCTTCGGGGTCCCCCAAGGATCTATTCTTGGACATATTCTCAATCTACACCTCCTCCCTGTGTCAGCTGAGAGCCTCCCATGGCTTTCAATATAATTTCTATGCTGACGACACCTAAATCTATGTCTCTACCCCTCAGCTCATTCAATAAGTCTCCTCAAGCATCACTAATTTGCTAGGAAAAGAAAATGCCACTCCAGGTGAGTGATGGAACCAGGTAGGCTTGGGAATGGACTCCTCCCAAGGGTGCTAGCCTCGGCCGTGCAATTTGGATAAAAGGAATGGATGGCTGCACACTGAGATAGTGATGAATTTCTTTATTGTAAAATCCGTTACATGAATAACACCGTAGCACAGGCAAACAGGTATAGGTAGACACGTTTCACATAGCGACGCTGTGCCTTTTCATTACCTGTAATGAATAAGCACAGCGTCACTGTGTGAAATGTGTCTACCTGTACCTGTTTGCCTGTCCTGTGGTGTTATTAATGTACCAGATTTTACAATAAAGAGATTCATTACTACCTCGTGTGCAGCCATCCATTCCTTTTATCACTAATTTACTAACAGACAGATTAGTCTGGATTGCATCGGCGGCTGACATTCCTGAGGGGTTCCCTGTGAGGAGATCACCTAGTATTCTACCTGGCTTTCTGGATTGTGTGGGGAGGTTTTTGCTATTGGCCTCCTATGAATCAGTGGCAATAATTACTTCATAGTCCTGTTTATGATTTCAAATCCGTGATCGGGAGGATCGGGAGAAGAGTGTGTATGGTGGTATTGCTGATTTCATTATCCTGCTGGTTCACCTACTAAAGGCCGCGGCTGGGTCACAGTCGATTGCTATCCGTGGGCTTACCTCCGGTAAGCGGATAATCTATGTGGTGGAGGGCACTGTTCATTTGCTGTGATCACCGGGTGATGTCGATGATTGTCATTTGATTGCAATTTCCACACTGGATGCCTTTTAGCTACATATGGGACTGATTTAACATCATTGAAGTTCTGTGTTGGGTCCATTAATCAGCTAAATCATTTGGACTTATAACTACTACTATTGTCTTTTGTCTATAGTGGCTGATGTTTGCACTTTATGCACTGCTTCACACAGACCAGCCCCTGGATGTTTTTATCATTTGCACAGTTTTTTCCTGTTCATTAAGATTAGTCTCGATGTTATACCACTTCCTCAAACTCCTTAAACTCAATCTATCCAAAACCAAGCCCATAATATTTCTTTCCACACGTGCTCCTTCCCCTGACTTCTCTGTCAAGATCAATCGCACAAGCCATCAAGCCATCCCACATGCCAGGGTGCTAGGTGTTATCCTGGACTCTAAACTCTAATTGAGGCCCCACATCCAATCATTTTGCAAAGCTTGCCACCTCAACCTCTGCAACATCTCCAAAATACCCCCCTTCCTAACAACTAACTTATTTCGAACCATGCTCGCCTCCAGGATGTCTCCAGAGTCTCTATCATCCTTTGTAATTCCCTACCCTATCCTTTGTAATTTCCTACCCCAATCTGTCTGATTATCTCCTACTCTATCCACTTTTAGGTGCCCTAAAAACTTTTATCTTCAGAGAAGCCTATCATGCCTCCACCCAACAACTGTACTTTTATTTCCTCCATCAGCTCATCCCCCACAGTTTTTACCTTTTGTATCACTTAACCCTCCCTTTTAGATTATAAGTTCTAATGAGCAGGGCCCTCTGATTCCTTGTGTATAGAATTGCATTGTAACTGTACTGTTTGCCCTAATGTTGCAAGGTGCTGTGAAAACTGTTGGTGCTATATAAATCCTGTATAATTGTGGCCCACTGTGCCTGAGGACATACCGGTGCACAATTGCGCTAGTCTGCAAGCTCCCAGTATCAGCCAGCCAGCTGTTCTGCTCTGCCACTAATGTACCTTAAAGTGGTTGTAAGGGTAGAAGGTTTCTCATCTTAATGCATTCTATGCATAGTCATATTCATGGTCAGTCAGCCAATGAGGATAAAAGTGGGCAGGGCCAGGCCATGGCTACATGTCTGTATGGACACAGGGAGCTGTGGCTTAGCTCGGGTGCCCCATAGCAAGCTTCTTGCTATGGGGACACTCAACAGGAGGGAGGGGCAAAAATCACAGGAGAGAGACCCTAGAAGAGGAGGATCTTGGCTGCTCTGTGCAAAACCACTGCACAGAGTAGATAAGTATACACATGTTTGTTATTTTTAACTAAAAGAAAACCTTTTTTACAATCACTTTAAGGACGATGATAGAGCTTTGCTGAGACTCACATTGTGAGTGTAGCAGTCACTTCACCATTTCCTGAAAGTTACTGAACCTGTACTAAGAGTTAGTGAGCCTGTTGCTGAGTGCTACCGAACCTGTTACTGAGTGCTACTGAACCTGCCAACACAAGGGACACTGCATCTGTGTAAGACAAAGGTGCTAGTACTCACTTTTGTGCTCTGCAAGTGTAAGTGTTAATGGTACAATTGCATTCAACTAAATATAATACTGTGAACCTCCCTTGGGTCCTGCCCACACACATGCCCCTGGTTTAGATAACAACTTGCAACCCATTACTAAGTAGCAGGAAACATGTTTTGCAAATGATGGTAACTCAGCAAAAGATAGGTTTTCCTTTTTTGTGTGTCTGTGCCTCATTTGATGACTTACAATAGCTATTTATTCAACGTTCCTGCAAGGGTTTTACTTCTAATAACATATTTTCTGGTGTTTTTGTGTCTAGAGAGTACAAAATCTCTTACTTCATCTATTCACTAACTGCTAAAGTGAATGTCTTGGAATTCAAAAAGGTTCCTGTAAGCGTTTATAGAATTAAATAGACAGTTTGTCACTGTAGTGAATAATGCCAAAGAATAGTGAAGGTTCATTAAGTTCCCAGGCAAGAGAGTTCTCAAAACTGGGTTACAGTTTCATATTATACGCTTACTCTCTTACATTTATACCTAACAAACAGAACAGGTCAAGTCTAGAATGACTCTTGGGGACTAAAGCCTTGTATTGATCTGTCTGTGAGAGCTGAATACTTTTCCATGGTAAATGCATCATCTTTTGAATTTGTACTAAGCTGCCCCAGCTGTAGAAGAAAGTAACATAAGTATAAAAATGAAATAACAGGTTACATGGCTTGGAATTTTGCTTTGTTATATCAAATTCAAACCAAGTCAAGACTTGAGAAACCCATACTTTACTTATTGCATTTTGCAGTGTAGCTATAAAAAATCATATTTTTATTAGCCAATAAATTCAAGAACAATGGCCATCCTGTGAAAACAAGGACACATAGAAAAAATGCTATAATGAACCTCATAATTATAAAATGGACGCATCATTTGTGGAAAAAAAATCCCTCCAAGTAAAATATATATATATTTTTTTATATAATTTATTTTTTTTGCAAACTGCAGAGCTATACTTGTTTTTGTTCTATAGATAATTAGATAGGACTTTTCAGTGAACATGCTAAAGGTTTGCCAGCAGACATGGATGGACACTGATTGCCACAAATCAGTTTCTTTTACTTTATCCTTGCAGTCATACTTCTGAGTGAGCAAGGAAACACTACCAACAGCCTTTCCTTGAGTATGGACACATTCCTCTTTGTCTGAATACAGAGCAAATCAGCCAGAGAAAGTCCACAGCATAGGTGTGCCCACAGGGTGTGCCGGGTGTGCCCAGGCACACCCTAATCACCCCATGTGCATTAGTGTTATCGCACTGTGTAGCAACAGGAACATGGGAAATTTCTCCCTCTTACCGGTTCTGACAAAAGAGAAGCGTTTATGCTCTTCTCTCTCACTGTGCCAGCAGGGAGATCAATGTGCCTGGGTCATATATATGTAGATACATTCACATGCATGTGTGTTTGAGCTTGAGGGTGCACACCCTAATGCATTAGGCTGCGCACACCTATGGTCCACAGTATTCACTAAGTAGAACACAGAGCCTTCTTGTTATCCCTTCCTGTTGAGGTCTCTACCTGGTCTCTTTTGCCCCAGAGAGCACTCTCTCCTCCCACAGACAGTTCTGAGACATCTGATGTAGAGTATTCCAAGACTGTTCTAAAACCTACGATTGCACAGATTATGTAGGCCATTAGAGACTTTAAAACCTCTGTTACTGCTGAGATAAAGGAAGTTTATGTAGATTTATGCCTGCTGAAACAGGAGATACAAAACTCAAGAGATAAAATTTACAGCTGCAGTCTCACTGCTTATTTTCACACAGTAACTACACAGTGAAGCTTGATGATTTGCAAAATCATTCTTGCATGGGCAATTTCAGGTTTGTGGGTTTTCCTGAGAGAATGGATGGCTCTATCCCTAAACATTTTTTTTTAAAACGGACTAAAAGAGGCACTAGAGTTTCTGGAAGTATCTGCAACATTTATTACTCAGCACATACATCCCACTACTCCATCTCCTGGTGTAGGTCCAAGGCCTTTCATTACCATTGACTTTTCTTGGAAAGTTAAATGACCAGGGGCTTCCTTCCTGGATGTTAAAAAGTAACAACGCATAGCTCCCAACTGTCCCTGATTTTGAGGGACTGTCCCTGATTTGGAACAAAGTCCCTCTGTCCCTCTTTCCTCCTCATTTGTCCCTTATTTTGGTCGTATCTACATTGTTGTATATAAAATGCACTTTTTATCTTTCAAAAAATGTTTCCCAGTGCTAAACCTTTCATCCAATTTCTAAATGGCTGCATTTGTAAATTCAAAAATCCAGTATAAATAAATAGTAGTGTTAAAAAAAAGCACTTGTGGGTTTAACTAATATTTTTTTGTATAATTCTACTTTAAGGGGGTGTGGCAGGGGGGTGTCCTATGACTACATACTTTTGCTAATAGGTGTCCCCCGTTCCCATCTCAAAAAATTGGGAGGTATGACAACGTACTGCTATTATCTCCTGTATAATGATTTATACTGCCAATTTTTATGTAGTAGTTGATGACAAAATTAACTTTTTCACCTCTCTTCACCTTAGTTGATACTCTCCCTCTTGTTAGAGTCATATTGTTGATTGATGCTGTCTTCCTAATTGTTTTCAACTTTTTTTAAACCAGTTATAGCCATGGAGAAGGCATTTTGCTAATACTATTATCCACTGATTCAATACCCAGACTCATTCTCTCACTTGGGGATGCGGTTCACTGAGTATACCTGTTGTGTGTTGTTCGCTACTGCATTACAACATTCCTGACTGTTTTCCTTGCAACCCCTTGACTTTGCAACTGCAAGTTTGGTCCAGACATTCCTTTCTAATGCTATTTATTGTTCTTTTGACTATAGCAATTGTCTTCCTCTTGGGCGAAAACCTTAAGTCCCCCTGCCCGACAGTAAAACCTAGTACACACGGGCCAAATGTTGGCTGGTTCAATAGAAACTAAATTCTTGCCCAAATGGGCCTGCTGGACCCACTTTCAAATGACCGCAGAATTTCAAGCAACTCTCTCCCCCAGCTCCCAAATGGGACTCCGCGGTTAGCACTTGGTACTAGTGGTGAGCTGGCCTTTAATCCTCACAAAGGCGATACCCTATTGAATCCTTCACCCAAACTAGGGCTAGGCAACTCTTTTCCCCTTCTAATCCATTAGAGGGAGTGAGAAATGGATCCTCTTCCCCATAGCCCCCCTCCCCTCTTTTTCTCTCTTCCTTCCTCCCTCCCCTCCACCTCAATATTCTTCCTACCTTTTTCTTATGTGATACCTTCTCTGACATACAGAGACCCTCCTACATACACTGACCTCACTACCTGACAAAAATGCACACCGTCTCCTTCTACCACTTTCCATGACCTTCTCCTCTTGCCAGCATACCTCCATCCCCTTCTTACTTCTTAACACCAGCTCACTCATTTTAGTTGTCCAGGTGTAGCGACCTCACCCCTCTCACCCCTTCTTCTTCTCGGCTTGTTGTCTCGTCTAGGGGGTAGTATGGGAGGAGGGATGCGATACACCACAGCCCATGTCCTCTTTTGGATAGAGGTGAAGGCCAGAACTTATTTTACCATCGGGTCGTGTGCATAACCCAGAGCCAAGTCTTTTCTGTAAATGACCCCCTCTGCTCCCAGTAACTGGAGTTCCACACCACTGAAAAGGTTCAACTCGTATTTATTCTCCAACAACAATAAATTGTCATTTAGCACAGACAGGTTGTGACCAAAGAACAGTTCAGTATAGGTGGGGAGTAGGTCGAGGCACAATCCTTAGATAGAACCAACCAGTGTGGTGTCACCAACAGTTATGGCGTACAGTCGCTGTCACCGACTGTGTAGAACAGAGAGTGAATTACCTTCGCTAAGCGCAGCCCCTGTCAGAGGGAAGACATCCGTCCAAGAGAGTTACCAGAGGCCCCGCCGTCACCAGCAATGCTGCACCGGACTGTTCGGAGGGGTTACGCTCCCTGGCCTCCTCATCTCAGACTCGGGCACCCAAGGCATTAGGGCCCCCTCGGATTCCTCCACCCTTGCGGGACCCAGTCGAAGGCACCGGGCCCCAGGCCTCCTCAATAGTACCTCACCCCAGGCTAAAGGTGCCTGGGATGGACTCCATCTCCCGCTCCGGCCAGGTCAAGGGCACCTGGGCCTGGAACTCCGGAACACCGGCACCCAGGCTGAAGGTGCCTGGGCGCGACTCTGACCTCCGACTCTGAACCCCCTTGTTCCGGGCGTCCGTCCCTTTTATCTCCTCTCCCTCAGCGTCACCGCAGGTTCCCCGCCCTGCGGTCAACCACCGGAAGAGGACAAAAAGGGTATGGTACTGCAGTGAGGGTTCAACCCCGGCCCAGTGCGACAGCGCCACCCACAGGTCGAAGGGAACCTCACACCACCAGAGTCCTCCATGAACAACAAATGGTCCCAAATTTCCTAACAATCAGTGCATCTGGGTTACACTACCACCCAGATGCCTCCCCTAAATTCAAACACCCACTACACAGGTATGCCCAATAACTCCAGCTAGAATTACTTTTCCCACTAATAGAGACATTATCTCAAGCCCCACCTGGAGGCCATAGGCCCTCAGGTCTACACATTTTATATACTCATCTACTATATACAGATACTTATGACCATTTGTTCCTTCTTTATGTGACTCTGATATTTGATCAAACTCCAAGCAACTCAATAGCCTACGATAGCTTGGGTTGTTATCCCTAACAAGATACAGCTCCAGATGTTTTCTAAATTTATTTACCTATGTTGTTTATAACACTATATGTAGAGATTCGAGGACATGCGTTTATATCTGTATTGCCAGTATTTGTTCAAAAAGATGCTTGTTACTTTCACTTTCAATAATACTTTTATGAAAAGAAAATGAAGCCCAAAACCAAAAAATAGTATGAGATTGCAGCTTACCAATCATTAGCTGTGGTGGCTGTTTTTTTTTTTTCCTTTGTGTAGCACAGGCCCAAAATGCTCCACGCTATGTTAAATTTAGGGGGTGTTCTAAGCTAATAGTTGGGCTCAGACTTATTGATTTTTATTCTGCTTCTGCCCTGGTTGTGATATTGCCTGGCAGTTATATTCCCTGTAGGTGGCACTGCCACCGTTGGCCCATGTTGGAACACGGGTGTATCACAGCAGTATTGGGTGTCCTTTCTCGGCAGCCGTGCAGTGGGCGTGGTTAACCCAATGTGCATGCTGGGGAGGGATACATAAGGGGCAGACGCCATTGGTTGGGGTCCTTCTGGTGCGCCTTGTGGCCCTCATGGCATGGGGTGTGTGTTCTAGTCCCGGGCACCTTCAGCCCGAGGCTACATCTCTGCTCGCCAGGCCCAGCTCTGCTGGATTGGGCCTACATTTCTGAGGGGTATCCCAAGCTGTCCATCCATGGGGAGGAGGCTCTTGAAGAGGGAGCCAGGGGAGGACCTACCCCAGAGGAGACTGGCAAGGCGCCGATGTCTAGGAAGAGGCCTGGAAACTCATTCAAGGTGGGATTCACTCAAAAGTTCTATTATTGCTTGTCGGGAGGTTTGGGACATTTAAAATCCTGTGGCAGAGGATTCCTGGACGCATCCTAAAGCTCATAAGGTCTGTGGCAGAGACCCAAAGCTCATCAGGTCTGTGGCAGAGACCCAAGTTCATCAGGTCTGTGGCAGAGACCTTTATTCATCTATAGCAGTTTGTGGCAGAGACTGTCTAAATTTGATCACTGCATCATTCCGGCTGCTAGGACCGTGAGAGGGGATTATCCGGGTGAGCAATACCCACTCAGGCTTGAATGGTGAATACACTAACCTTGTGCATCTATTGTACCGTATGCCTGAACCTTCCCCTACTTCTCTTGTTTCCCACTTTTTCTCTAGTTTTACAGCAACAAGAAAATAAAGCCTTATTGTTGAGGTTTTACATCTGTGTGGACTTTTTTACAAACTTTTTACCCTGACAACGGAAGCCATGGAGGTAGTTAGCAAGACCCAAATTTAATCAGCAGCTCCTTCGGGGGTCAATGCTACATTTGGGTTTTTCTTTCTGTTTTTACCTGGTGATCTGGCCATGCAGTAACACACTTCCTATATTAGTGAGACACAACTCTGGATGAATGAGAATAGGAGGCACAGCAGACAGCAGCAATGTCAGTCTGGGGGGAGGGTAGTGTTAAATGTATTAGCAGGTTTAGATACACTAACAACTTAAAGCCAAAACTTTTTTTTTCGTTTTGGGATAAAGGTTTTGCATGAATAAATAAGAGCTCATCATTTTAATCACCCCTGTCAGTGTTAAGTGGTTGGTCTCATTCATGTAAATTGATACATTCTGCTGGAGAGTTAGTGCTTACAAAAAACAACAGACTTACTGTCTGGGTCACCAGATTAAAATAGAAGAAAGAAAACTTAAAAAAGGAAACAAATACAGCCGTCACTTCTAAGAATTGGTAAGCTGCACTATAATAAATGTTTGCTTTTGGGTTTAGTACTGCTTTAAAAATCTGTTAAGCCTAAATCTCAAAGCCTCACGTCTGCTTCAGAAATAGGCACATTTAACATTTACAATAATTTAATGTAACATTTTTGTCACAGCTGGCCTTCAATTAGGTGTGTATATTTAAAGCAAAAATGGCTTTATTTGGCTATGTCCTTTTTGCGTATCTCCAGAGGAGCCCTTCACATCCATCTAATTTGCCTGTGTGATTTCAGAGGAACCTAATTATGTTTAAGAGGGTTTGTAATGACATTACCGGGATGTACTGTCTGTGACCTTCTGCTTCTTTATCAGTGACAACATGAGCTATACTATATTTTCAGATTACTTCGGCATAGACTGTACACAGAACAAATCAGATTACATTAGGCAGAAGGTAGTAATCAAGCAACTAAACCATATTTTTATAAGAATTCTTTAAAACTAATTACAGTCAATACATTTTTTCTCTGACACATTACTGAACAAAAACAGCTATGTGAGCATGCTGCGTCTACATTTACTGCTTTGGATAAATTAGTAGGGGTGTTTAACCTACTTTTTTGTTCTAAAAAACAGAAAAGTAAATTGGGGAGTTGGTGGGACAAAAATGAAATCATCCAAATTGGCTCTGATTTTCTTGAGATAAAATGTCAGAATGTTTTGTCATTTTGCTCTAAACAATTCATATTTTTTATACATCCCTACTTTCTGAGACACATATAACTTGAATTATTTAGGCAAAGGACACATCCTTTGCACCTCTAGTTATAACCACCGTCAAGATAAGATACCAAAAATGATTGCTTGAACCCATAAGTGTATATTATTTTCCATTTCTTTTATACTGGCTTATTAAAATAACAAACCCAATCATTTAGATAATTTGGGTTTAGTGCATTACAATCCTTTTAAATCCCTTTGCGTGAGCACCATTTGCCGCTGTGTGAGGAGATTGCGGCCTACCACGTGGTACGCAGCCTACAGCTCCAGCCCTAGAGAGTCAAGATGTTGCCTGCTTGCAGAAGGACTCTTTGCAGCAGCGCTGAACACCGCAGAACCAGCCAGTTCACTGAGTCAGCAGACTGAGCGCCATCTTTGCCCATCTGAAGCAAGAAGGATCATTTGATGGTCCCTCCGGGAGGCTGCTGAGTTCTATCAGGATGGGTGAGGGGGCCTTTGCCCACAGATCCCATTGCCTTTCATAAGTACTACTCTCTATACACTGTGCACAGACAACATTCCCTTGGATTACATATAGGATTGCTATAATACAGAACCTGCTATCTTTCCCTGTTCATCATCACTTTGCTACATTAAGGAATTCTTGTTCTACGAGCTCCAACTTGCTGGTGAAAACAGTGCAAGGCCTTGCTTTTAGGACATTATTGTTTATTGCTCTTAAAGGGGACACTTTATGGGTAAATATAGTACGTTATCTCTCATTAGGATTAAAGGTATTATAGGCTGGCCCAGGGTTTTTCTTTAAAGCAGAAAAATTTCCTTATATCCACCAATAGCTTTCTCAGGGTATCAAATTGTGATTGTGCATATTGTTATCATTCACTTGTCATTACTAACTGTTTTTGCTGCAAGTATTATTTCAACCTAGTCTTGGCTGTAAGCAGAGCTTGGCTGACTAATCCTTCATTTAAATCTCTCTTCTTGAGTAAGTAAAAATCAGAGAGAGTTAAAACGACTTGCTTTGTGTCCTTGTGTCATTTAAAGGTATACACAACAAGCATGAACCTAGAGTGTCAGAGGGGCTGGAGTGTTCACAGCATGCACAGGAGAACATGCATTACCAAGCAGTGCTACACAAGTACACATAATATACTTTAGAATCTCCAGTGTGGAAAATAATTATTTGATCCCCTGCAGATTTTGTAAGTTTGCCCACTTACGAAGGAATGAAGGGTCTATCATTTTTATCATAGGTGTATTTTAAATGATTGATATTCTGTCTCTATCAAAAATCCCCAAAAAAACACATAAAACAAATGCTATAAATTACTGTAAGTTGCAGTTCAGTGAGTAAAATAAGTATTTAATCCCCAAGCGAAACATGACTTAGTACTTGGTGGAGAAATCCTTGTTGGCAAGCACAGAGGTAAGACACTTCTTGTAGTTGGTGACCAGGTTTGCACACATCTCAGGAGGGATTTTGGTCAACTCTTCTTTACAGGTTTCTTAACTGTCTCTGGAAACTCAATGTATCAGCTCCCTCCATAAATTTTCTATAGGATTAAGGTCTGGAGACTGACTAGGCCACTCCATGACCTTAATGTGCTCCTTCTTGAGGGCACTCCTTTGTTACCTTGGCAGTATGTGTTGGGTCATTGTCATGCTGGAAGATCCATTCATGCCATATCTTCAGTGTGTTCATGAGTCTTCCAGCATGACAATGACCCAAAACGTACTGCCAAGGCAACAAAGGAGTGGCTCAAGAACATGCATATTAAGGTCGTCGAGTAGCCTAGTCAGTTTCCAGACCATAATGCTATAGAAAATTTATAGCGGGAGCTGAATCTTTGCCAAGCGACAGCCAAGAAACTTTAAGAATTTAGAGAAGATCTGTAAAAAAGTGGACCAAAATTCCTCCTGAGATGTGTGTAAACCTGGTAACCAACAATAAGAAACTTCTTACCTCTGTGCTTGTCAACAAGGGTTTCTCCACCAAGCACTAAGTCATGTTTTACTTGGGGATCAATTTTTTTTTTTTTTGTCAGTGAACTGCAACTCAATGTATAACATTTGTATCATGAGTCTTTTCTGTATTTTTGGCTGATATTCTGCCTCTATAACTTAAAATACACCTATGATAAAAATGATAGACCTTTAATTTCTTTGTAAGTGGGCAAACTTACAAAATCGGCAGGGATCAAATAATTATTTTCCCCACAGTATTTATTAAGGCTAGTAGAGTAAGGATTAAAATAGATCATGTTGATTGAGAGAGTTCAGTTTCGCTTCAAAACTAATGATACTGAAATAGAAATATCTGACTTTGCCTATTTCTTCTAGCCTTCTCCTATGTATCGTTATAAATGTCTACAGTATATAGCTTGTGATTTAATTAGCAAAGTAATAGAGGTTAATTTTGGACATCTCTTCTTAGGTTCATAAACATTTTCAAATCTAAATATTTTCATTGCCCTAAAAGTTGGTAACATTGCTTTCAGTAATCATTTTACTTGCTTTGGACCATGATTAAAACTGTCTTTTAGAAATGCTCAACTGGCCTTAGCTGTTTCTTCACACATTACATGTGGTGTTCCGGCCCAGGTTTACATGCCATACCGTGGCGTGAATAAGGCTTTTCATGAAGCTGAATATGCTAGGCAGCTGTGGTGTTAATCCCAAACTTCAAATAGCAGCCTTGGGGCAACCATTTATGCAGCTGCATGATAACATGGTCTCATACATGGACTTATAAAACAATATTTGAAAGCGGAGGCGGAATGTGTTTTTATCAACCATATATAATTTAAGTGAGCTGCAAGTTTTTACTCTAAAGGATGTTAAACAGTGTTTACTGTGTGAATATTTTGGAGACAGGCTCAACATGTGCATTTATTTTACTATATAGTTTTATTAAATGAACCAAGATCATTTCAGCACATTTGACAGCCATGGTCCACAGCAACACAAATGGCCAATACACTGCACAGAACATGTTTCAAAGAACCCTTACTATAACTGAATAATTATTTACGATAGCATAGCTATCATTTTGCATTAAATAGCACAGATCAATTTATGTTTACTCACTGTGTTGCAATCATATTTTTTTGCATAAAAAATGTGATTTAGTGGAATTGCTTGTGTTGTCCATGACAACCGATTAGATTATATGAATTTTAATAGTAGGTGCTGCCTTTTACACCAAAAGCAATGAGAACAATTTTAAAAACAAATTAATAAATGTACAAAAACAAATGCTATATATGTGACATGCGTAAATGAAAAGTCCATATGCAGTAATGTGTTGCCAATCGCCGTTCTGCTCAAAGCTTTTGAAAAGTGCCCAAATCTTCTATGAAAAGTGCTCCACCACGTGCTTACAAAATTCATGCTCACCAAAGTTTTAATCTGCTTCAATCTGCTTAATGGTCACCTGTTCTAAAGAAGTTAGAGCTAATTGGCTAACGAAACACGTCAGCGTGTAAGGTGTTTGCCACTTGCAACCCAAACATAGACACTGATGTTGATGGAGCAGTGATGCGGGGTGATTGGGGTGACATATTGTATTCAACACAGCGGAAGTCTGCAACTCTACAGAGATGGTGAGATTCCCCCATGTACTCTGACTGTTTTCACGCTTGCATTCTAACCTTGCTAGGGACATATCGCCTCCTGTTTTGTATGCAGTGGCCACCTGGTCAGGTCAAAGCAACAACACTGGAACATGAAAGAGACAGAAGGTGCATGGGTCTAGCGCATTATTCCCAAACAAAGGGTTTTTTGGTATACAAAGATAAGTATTATACGCACAAAAAAAAGACTTGAATAAAAGCATGTCATAAGCCGCGTACACACGCTCGGAATTTCCGATGGAAAAAATCAGGCGGAATTTTTTCATCGGATATTCCGACCGTGTGTATGCCCCATTGGACTTTTTCCATCAGGAATTTCCGACGAAATTAGATAGAGAACATGTTCTCTATTTTTCCGATGAAAAAAACTTCTATTGGAAGTTCCGTCCGTCTGGATGCAATTCCGACGGACTAAAAACCACGCATGCTCGGAAACAATTTGACGCATGCTCGGAAGCATAGAACTTAATTTTCTTGGTTCGTCGTAGTGTTTTACGTCACCACGTTCTTGACGGTCGGATTTTAGTGTGACCGTGTGTATGCAAGACAGCTTGAGCGGAATTCCGTCGGAAACTCAGTCGGAAAAACCCGTCGGAGTTTATTCCGACGGAAATTCCGCTTGTGTGTACAAGGCATAAGTATTCCTCCACATGGGTCCATAAACTGTCCACATCTCATGGGACTTGTCCCTATAGAGGCATAGAGGTTGATTTACTAAAATTGGAGAGTGCAGAATCTGGTGCAGCTATGCATGGCAGTCAATCCGCTTCTAACTTTGACTTCTTCAATTAAGCTTCGACAATAAAGTCTGGAAGCTGATTGGTTACTATGCAGAGCTACACCAGATTTTGCACTCTCTAGTTTTAGTAAATCTCCCCTATAGGCTAACATGTTTAGAGATATTCCTCTTCGTTGGAGGCTCTGAGGAAGAGGAATTTCTCAAAATGCGTTAGCCTATGCCTCTATAGGGATAAGTCCCATGACATGTGGACAGTTTATGGACCCATGTGGAGGAATACTAAGACATGCTTTTATTCAAGTCTTTTTTTGTGAATATAATACAGGTACTTAATCTTTGTATACCAATAAAGCCGTTGTTTGGGGATATTGCGCTAGGATCACATGCCTTTTGTCTCTTTCATATTCCAGTGTTGTTGCTTTGACCTGACCAGGTGGCCACTGCATACAAAACAGGAGGGGATATGTCCCTAGCAAGGTTAGAGTGCAAGCATGAAAACAGTCTATAGCCCCTGTCACAGCCTTATTGCACACCTTGCTTGGATACAGGAACAATATCTGAAGTTTGCTACTTATGGTAAAGGCGGATCCAGAGTCTAGTCTCGGGAGGGACACTGCCAGAATTATTTTTTTGCGCAAACCAATCAATATACGCTTATTGGGAATTTTTTTACCAAAAATATGTAGCAGAATACATATTGGCATAAATTGATGAAGAAATCTTTTTATAGCAAAAAACAAAAAATGTTGCTTTATTTTTCAAAATTGTCGCTGTTTTTCTGTACATATTGCAAAAAATTAAAACCGGAGAGCTGATCCAATACCACCAAAAGAAAGCTCTATTTGTGGGAAAAAAAAGGACATAAATTTTACTTGGGTACAACGTCGCACGACTGCGCAATTGTCGGTCATTTAAAGTAACACAGCGCAGTATTGCAAAAAATGACCTGGTCATAAGGGGGCGTAAAACTTTCTGGAGCTGAAGGGGTTAAGATTGAACAATTCAAGGCTAAAAGGGCATTTTTTTTTCATACATGGCAGTAGCACACATGTATTTTGTGATTTGACACAACATTCATTCATTCTTTTACTCACTTTTAGTCAAATATTTTGGTGCTCTGGTGGGGGAGGGGCTTCCATGCAGGAGAAATGGAATGGAGATCGATCCAGGACCAGTAATTGCACTGTCTGCAGCCTTCTTCTTCCTGTATTCACACCTCTCTGCAGACTTCAAGGTGGAGAAGATGGAGGGAGGAGGTGGGTGGAGCCAACTCTCACTCAGGGGCAGAGGCCTGTAGTGTGGACAAGATGGAGGGAGGAGGTGCCGGTGAGTGGGGCCAACACGTTCAGGGATGGAGAAGGAAGAATGCTGGCGCTCTGCTATGACTGACTGTGGATGCTGGACATTTTAGTGCAGTTAGCGGAACAAATTAACTAACAGCAGCACACGATTTTAAAACCTGAGGTTAGGCACGTAGGCTGTCCCAAAGCCAAAGGAACTCTCTGTCTAACTCTGCAGCAACAACTGTTCCCCTATGGCTCCTGTCAGTGTCACGTCGGCTCTGAGACTCTGAGTCCGACGTCGCTCATTGCTAGATACCAAGCGGCCCAGGCGCTAGCAACCAGTGCAGGGAGAGGCTCCGCCCACCTCCTCCTCCTAGTCCAGGCAGCATAATTACACTAGATAAGTCTCTCTCTCGGCGCCGCTGATCGGCTGATCGTGTGAGACAGAGAGAGAGAGGCTGCAAGTGATTGTCAGTGTGATATTTTCAGGTGGGGGGCAATTGCCCTGTTGCCC
Organism: Rana muscosa; assembly: GCA_029206835.1. Taxonomy (NCBI): domain Eukaryota; kingdom Metazoa; phylum Chordata; class Amphibia; order Anura; family Ranidae; genus Rana; species Rana muscosa. Next base: position 78,903,204 of record CM055127.1, read on the forward strand.
CCCCTGGATCCGCCCCTGACTTATGGTCTAGTTCAGCCCTAATTGCTATTATTGCAGCGGTGGGTCTGTGCAACTTCACTTTTTGGAACTCACCTTTTGAGTGTGTTTGGTTGTATGTATGGGTGTATGCGCTGCTGCGATCCCATTTTTAGACAATGTTGTCTTTTTAATAGTGGTTGGTGAAGGTGAAATTCACAGACATTTTTTTGTATAGGTGCAATTTTTTTCTACAAATAAAGCTATTTTTAAACAACCGCAGTGTCCTGCCTATGTGACCTTCTTGGTAGGTCCTTTTTTTCCTCCCTTTTTCTACATGCTTGATTTGGTCACATGAACTTCTCCGGATATGCAATATGTATCCTCTGGCGATAGGTTGAAACAGCTTTAACAGTGTCAGTAATTTTTAACTGCCTGTTAGCTAATTTAGCAGTTAATCCAGGTTGGTTTTTAACTTTTTAATTTTTATGTTTATTTTCTTTAATGGTCACCTTGCTGGCCATATTGTTTTGGTAAGTGTAAATTTTGTAAACATGTGGTGGAGCACTTTTAATAGAAGATTTGGGCACCTTTCAGAATCATTGAGCAGCATGGTGATTGACAACTAGACATGTGCAGAACGAAAAATTTTGTTTATTTAGTTTAGTTTCGATTTGTTATTTACATAAATTCATTTAGTTAGACTCATTTAACCAGTTTCATTTGTTTTCGGAATATGTTTCATTTATACGATTCAAATCGATTTTAAGTTTTGGAATTCAAATAGATTTGAATAGCTTTCCAATTCGAATAGTTTTCGAATTTCCAAAGAGAATAAAATAGAATAGAGAATAAAGGAATGGAATCGAAAAAAATATAACAGAATAGAAAATAATATAACAGAAAATAAAAGAATATAATATAATAGAGTAAAACAGAACAACATAGAATGGTAAATAAAAGAACAGAATAGACTGAAATAGAATAGAATAGAACAAGAATAGAATAAAATAGAATATACCAACTTCTGAAATTCAAATAGAAAAGAATAGAATAGATAAGAATAGAATAATAAAAAAAACAATAGAATAGAATATAAATTTGAATTTAAATAGAATAGTAAAGAATAGAATAAAATAGAAAATAACAGAGTAGTATAGAAAAAACAACAGAATAAAATAGAAAGAATAGAATCATCTTCCTATTCTAATCTATTATTTTCTATTCTATTCAAAATTAATTGATTATATTAGAATTTTGGGAAATGGTTATATTCCTATATATTCTATTGTGTTTTTTAATTATGCTCTTTTTCTATTTGTTTATTCTATTCTATTCATTTATATTCTAGTATTTTATTTTCTATTTTATTATATCCTATTCTATCCTTTTCTATTTTCTTTTTTTCTTTTCAAATTCAACTTTATTCTATTCAAAATTCGAATTTCAGAAGATGGGTATATTCATTCTATTCTATTCTATTATATTCTATTCTGTTGTTTTTCTATACTATTCTGTTGTTTTCTATTCTATTCGAATCTATTCTTTTTTATTCTATTCAAATTCGAATTGATTTTATTAGAATTTTGGGAAATGGTTATATTCTTTCTATTCTATTCTATTCTTTTGTATTCAAATTTATTCTATTTGAAATTCGAATTTCAGCAGATGCTTATTATCTTTTTATTTTATTCAATTCCATTCTGTTCTTTTATTTTCTATTTTGTTCTGTTTTACTCTATTATATTCTACTCTATTATATGTTTTCTATTCTATTCCTTTATTTTCTATTCTATTTTATTCTCTTTGGAAATTGGAAAACTATTTGAATTCAAAAACTTTTCAAATTCGACTTTGAAAACTATTTGAATCGATTCGAAAACTATTTGAATGATACAAAAACTATTTGAATTTTTTTTTCGTTATTTTGGATTAGTTGAAATTCGATACTATTGTAATTCAGAAAATTTGAATACATCCTAATTTCCGAAGAGCGAAAATTTGTCCGAACTTCAATTCAGAATAAAAAGAACTGCACATGTCTATTGGCAACACATTACAGCATATATGGACTTTTCATTTACACATGTCATATACTGTATATAGCATTTTATTTTGTACATTTATGAAATCGTTTTTGAACTGTTCTCAGTGCATTTGGTATAAAAGGCAATGCCAACTTTTCATTTTCACACACATTTAAAGTTTTTTTTTGCACTTAAAGGGGCCTCAGCCTTGATTAGTTAGAGTGACATATTGATTTTTGGTTTGGCGCCCTTCATATTTATTGCATTAACAAATTACGTTATATTATCTTCCAGTCCAGGCTTGCATTTAAAACTAACAGGTGGGTCAATAGTGACAACATAAAAAATGTCTTCTTGACCTTTTACATGAACACAAATCCTTTGTTTGAGCTTTCAGATGTGTTTTACTGATAATAATAATAATTATGAATGTAATTTCAGAAATCTGTCATAGATCATAAGTAGACTCTCTGCACCCCATGTATAGAAGTAAAAGGTCTTATTATTTTAAATGAGGTACGGGTTCAGCATGGATGCACAGCAGATCCAACCCATTTTTCAGAAACATCAAACCAATGCAACTGTTTGACGCCATAGTATCCAACTACCAACAATGCACTCCTTAGGGCTCATGCACACAGGACGTTTTAGAAACGCCAGGGCTACAGCAGTGCTAAAAACGCTAGTTTTTATGCATTTAGCCGCATTTTTACATTAGCGTTATTGCACGTTTTCCAAATTTTTTGCGTGTTTTCGCTCATTTTTTGCAGTTAGCGTTTTTGGGCGTTTTTTAATTGAAACACTCTTTATAATGTAAAAACGCCTAAAAATTTCAAATGCGGCCAAATGAGGCTTGAAGCGTTTACATGCGTTTTTGGGCATTTTTACAGCTCGTTTTTACTGCTCCTGACATTTTTTCTACTGCCCCCAAACGCTTATGCCTCCAAATGCCTCTGACAGTTTATGTGTGTATGGAAAAATAAGATAAAATATTGGTTTTAATTCTAAATACTCAGTGAACAATATTTTCCTGTACAAAAAAATGAGTTCCTGCTCAATAATTTACCAAAATTACCAAATATTCAGCCTCATCCACTCAAAAATGTCTTTCCACAGAAAATAATATGAGTCTATACACATATGATCTTCTCAACTATATGACCATCATTATATGTCTTAAAGTAGATCTGGACTAGTTAACTCAGTGTTTCTCAACTCCAGTCCTCAAGGCGCCCCAACAGGTCCTGTTTTCAGGCTCTCCATTGTTTTGCACAGGTGATTTGATCAGTTTAACTGCTTTAGTAATTCCCACAGCTGTTTCATCTGAGGGAAATCCTGAAAACATGACCTGTTGGGGCGCCTTGAGGACTGGAGTTGAGAAACACTGAGTTAACTAATAGTGGTAGTGGTGGACCATGCATGTGCAATACATGTTGGCATAGCCATTTGTTGTCTTCACCAGGGGCACATGTGACAGGGTGACAATGCAGGAGTACAACTGGGGGGAGATTTGTCACCCCAGAAAGTGCCTGAACTAGGACCCAAATGGCAGGATCACCATTTTCTCATTTAATGAAAGCTTGTAGGATCCTTCTGCGGCAGGTTGCTAAGCCAGTTCCTGTGCTGAGGCTTACAATAAAAATTTCAGTGATGGTTGGTCCGAGACCCTCATAACCATCCCTCCAGTTTTTTATATATTTTTAAGTTCCATGCTCAATTTTGTTATAAGTTCAAGTTGAAAAACCATACGCACTTTACAAGCGGCCTCTCCTAGATCAGCGGTTCCTAAGAGGCCTAGTCTGCAGCAGGTCCCCCCAAACATCCAAAGCCCATAAGACATGGGGCCCAAGTTATTAGGCACATGCCCCTATGGGAACCTTTCTTACCACCGAAAGACAGGCAGATCTTCCTCCAGTAGTCCACTACTCATTCATGACTAGAACTGATTGTAAAGTTCTCTCACTGGATATTGGCTGCACTGTAAACATCTCAAAAACTGGACTGGAAGATCAGTATATTTTTCTCATATCCCAAACAAAACGTAAATATTTGCATAACAGGTACATGTTGTTTAATATGGTATCGCAGTAAGGCACTTTATAGAAATCTTACAGAAATTCTTTATAAATAGAGCTCAAACTACCGTATAAACTCGAGTATAAGCCGAGTTTTTCAGCCCTTTTTTTAAGGCTGAAAATACCCCCCTCGGCTTATACTCGAGTCAGTGTACCTGAAATTCTTGACAGGCTGCGGGCGTCCATTGTTTAAAAGTCACGGTCTCCTCCTGGTCCATTCCGTGATAGGCGTTTCCCAGCAGACACTGTGTTCAGTGTTCCGCCTATCACGGACGTTCTCTCATCCTCGGACTCAGTTTCCCAGCAGACACTGTGTTCAGTGTTCCGCCAATCACGGACGTCCTCTTGTCCGAGGATGAAAGGACATCCATGATTGGCGGAACACTGAACACAGTGTCTGCTGGGAAACTGAGTCCGAGGATTAGAGAACGTCCGTGATAGGCGGAACACTGAACACAGTGTCTGCTGGGAAGCGCCTATCACGGAAAGGGACCAGGAGGAGACCGCGACTTTTAAACAATAAATAGATGCCCGCAGCCTGTTAAGAATTTCAGGTACACTGACTCAGGCACAGTGAGGCTGCAATGGGCACAGTGAGGTTGGGCACAGTGAGGTTGCAATGGGCACAGTGAGGTTGCAATGGGCACAGTGAGTGTCAGGAAAGGCTTCACCCGCTAGTGGTGCTGTTGGTCCTTTGGACTGCAGTACTAGTGTCCGCCAGCAGGTGTCCTCTTGCAGCCAATATCCTTGTTGGAGAATCTCACCTGCTGGTGGTAATGCATGATACATGGACTGCAGTACCGGAATCCACCAGCAGGTGTATTCTGGCAGTATGGGACAGGCAGCACTTCCTGTGGTCAGCTGTGACTTGAAGCCAATTAGCCTTCCTATAAATACCCGGCGAGCACAAGCACTCCTTGCCCTGGTATCGTCCTTGTGCCCTGACCTGTAGCCTGTCTACTTGAACCTCGATTCCTGTAACCCTGATTCCTGATTCCTGTAACCTGAACCTGTAACCTGAACCTGAACCTGAACCTGTTGTGTCTGTCCTAATCCCTGATCCCTGCTCTGCAGCCTGGTTGCCCCCTGCTTTATCCTGTCTCCCTGTCCTGGTCCATCCATCCATCCTCTCCCTGTCCTGTGTTCCTTAGCCCATCTGCTGATCTCCCTGTGTATGACCTTGGCCTGGCTAACATTTATGCTTCTGGAATACCCATTTGTCCATCTGCCTACCTGCTGTGTATGACCCTGGCCTGGCCCTGTTTATGATTCTGGTTTCCCCATTACTTGTACATATTTGTCTGTTAAGCCTCGTACACACGACCGAGTTTCTCATCCAAATCCGACAAGAAAAGTGCAGAGAGAGCTTTATTGTCGAGAAAACCGTTCGTGTGTATGGTTTTACGACGAGAAAACTGCAGTGAATCTCGACGAGAAAAATAGAGAACCTGTTCTCTATTTTCTCGTCCGGATTCTAGATTTTCTCGTCGTGTTTCTCGTCGTCCTGTTTTGCGACGAGAAAATGGTTCGTGTGTATGCTTTTACGACTCTTCAAAAAGCGCGCATGCTCAGAATCAAGTATGAGACGGAAGCGCATCTTCTGGTAAAACAAGCCTTCGTAAAGGAGATAGCACATTCGTCACGCTAAAACGAACTGAAAGCACGAAGACTGAAAAGCGCGAATCGTCTCTTCCCAAACTTTTACTTCACACACGGTAACACGAGATCAGCAAAAGCAGCCCAAGGGGTGGCGCCATTGAAATCGATCTTCCCCTTTATACTGCCGTCGTACGTGCTGGACGTGACCACGCAGAACAACGACGAGATTTGGAATTGTCAGTGTGTACGCATGGAAAGCTTGACGAGAAACTCGTCAAGGTTAACAAGAATCTCATCCAGAAAAACGACGTGTTTTTAACGACGAGAAACTCGGTCGTGTGTACGAGGTTTTACTGTTATTATTTGTGGGTTCTGTTTGGTATTGGTTATTGTGCACTGTGTGGTTTGGAGGTGGTTATATCTATATTATTTCACTTATCTTTAATAAATCATTATATTTCACTTACACATGTTTGGGTTTCCTTTGTTGCAGTTCACATAGTTCTGATCTTACCTGATACGTGACAGTGAGGTTGCAATGGGCACAATGAGGCGTGCAAATGGGCACAGTGAGGCGTGCAAATGGGCACAGTGAAGCTGCAAATGAACACAGTGAAGCTGCAAATGGGCATTGTTGACACTCTTTTCCGCTTACAGTAGCTGCTGCATTCTCACCCTAGGCTTATACTCGAGTCAATAAGTTTTGCCAGTTTTTTGTGGTAAAATTAGGTACCTTTGCTTATACTCGGGTCGGCTTATACTCGAGTATATACGGTACATTGGGGTTTCAGAGATGAACATTCTTCCCAGGGTATGCATTAATATGGGACTTGCATTAAAAGCTGCAGAGCTAAACATACTAAAAATGTATTTTATTTATGTAAAAGTGTATATAAGATTTAGTAGTACACTTTAGATCTACTTTAATATTTAGTAGAATACCTCAGATCTAATATTTCAATTATAATGCATAATCAAGATTGATGATGTCCATCAGTAGCAGCATTACCTGCTATTTAAATGCAGTAACATAATATTAAATGTAATAATAGTTATTAGTCTGGCTGTAAGGCCTATTTTATTTTCCTTTAGTGATAAGATAATGACCATCATCATATACAACCAGCTGCTAGTAGAAAGAGAGGGTTTTATTTCAACCAGCCCCTGATAGTTTAATGTAGAGAAAGCAGAACAACAAAAAATATATTTCATTTAGGCCCAAAGGAGCCTTCCTGGACTGACTTTAGTATTTAGACATGATTTATAGGGACTACTAAAAGATTATTAGTTTATACTGAAACTTTTATATTATTTATTACAGGTACATATATAGCGCCATAAATTTACACAGCATTTATTATACATTCACTTCAGTCCCTGCTCTCAAGGAGCTTACAGTCTAAGGCAGGGGTCGGCAAACTATGGCCCGCGGGCCGCAAAAGGCCTGCCGCCGTTAAATGTCCAGCCCTTAAGTTCATGTGATGAATCCATTTGCAACCAGCCCCTGGACATTTTCAATCTCTTCACGCCGACTGTACGCAAATATGCGTCCTCGGCTTGAAGGGGTTGTACCGGTACCGTGTTTTAGAGCTGTCAGTCGGTTTTCTTGGCATAACAACCAATGCGGCTAAGAAGGCGCTCGACTGTTATTCCAAGCAGCCAGAGGGGGCGTCCCTCCGCCCTCCACCTTGCGCAGCTCGCCCGGGCTCTCCCGTCCCACCGGGAGGCCTGAGCACATCCGCCGGCTGGCCGGAGAGCCGAACAAAGCTGGAATCGGCTTCGACCGGGTCTCGGATCTAGTAACCCGTAAGAGATGTCATGACATCACTTCCGGTTTACAGAAGACCTAAAGGCGTAAGGCGTCAACATTAAAAAAACTTACAGTATTCAAAACAGCCAAACTTGGCGCTTTGATCCCTACATAAAGAGTACCTGTCACTGCCTATTACTTTCACAAGGGATGTTTACATTCTTTCTGACAGCAATAAAAGTGATCAGAATTTTTTAAAACATGGCACTGAAGATGCTGCAAGCAGGACTTTACAAAAGCACAGCACACTGTAAAAACATGCAAATGTGAAGAGTTACATAGGATTTAAAGGGAACTGTTGTATGTGTGCTTTTGATGTGCTGTAAAGGTTTGTTAATCAAATTTTTGACTTCACTTGACCTGGGCTGTCAGCTTAGATCACATATGGTGTACTACACTACCATCAGCAGAGTCTTCAGGGTAGAGTTATCAGTAATTAGTCATATTCAACTGGACTTGTTTAGTATTGCTGAAGATATTTTATCATGTATTCCTCAGTTCACATAAGTATAAGAACATACTCAAGCATTTTACCCACATTCAGTTTAAAACTGAAATGAAGGGGGCGCATGCGCGAGGCTCTGTATGGCGGACGTGTTCCACTAGAGCTCTGCACCTCCCGCTGCAACATCGGGATCATACGCCGCGCCTGAGCCGCCCTGCAACCCCGCTTTTGCTGAATACAGCCTCCGGAACGGCCACAGCATCGTCTGGGATGGTTTTAACCGGCCATCGCGGTAGATCCAAATCTAAACCGATCAAAGACGCCCTGGCCCGCGCCTCGTCCAAGATGGCGGCGAAGGCCCTGACTAAACAGCACGTTGCCTCACCAGACAAGCCAGAACAAGCCACCGCCGAAAGCGAGGATGAGACCACCATAGACGGTCCAATCAGCGGTCCTTCCTTCCTGCCCTCCTCAGCTATGTCCCAGGGTGATTTTCTACAGTTTATGGAAGCCATGCTGCAAAAGGCCTTAAAAACTACATCTGATCAGATAACAAGCAGGCTGTCACGTGAGATCAGGGAGCTAGGCCAGCGCACGGCAGACCTGGAAACCAGGGTAGATGATATAGAGCTTACACTCCAAGAGCAGGTTCAAGAGCAGGCAGCCCTCCGTGATGAGAACAACATGCTACTCTCACGTCTCGAGGACGCTGAAAATCGCTCCCGTAGATCAAATCTACGCCTGAGAGGTATCCCAGAAAATGTGGAAGACCTACAATCTTTCTCAACGGCCCTATTCCAAGAACTATCACCTGCTATACCAATAGAACGCTTGGAATTCGATAGAATACACAGGGCCTTGACCCGCCGACAGCAAGACGGGCCTCCGCGAGATATTATCATTAAACTGCACTTTTTCCGTACAAAGGAACAACTCCTAGCTGCTGCTCGCAATAAGGACACTCTCCTGTTCCAGGGTCACACGTATCAATTGTTCTCTGACCTAGCTCCATCTACAATTGCTAAACGCCGTGCCATGAAACCACAACTCCAGATTCTATTGCAGCACCAACTTAATTACACCTGGCGCTTCCCTTTTGCTTTGCAATTCTCCTACCAGGGCCAGCAACACTCCTCCACATCACCGGAATCCCTCCAACGTCTTCTTGAGTCCCTGCACCTAACTACCCCGGAGCAACCTGCGGAGACGACACTGCCTCGCACCCCCGCCCGGGCAGCAACGCATCCCCATATTACCACTCCAAGGAGATCTAATCCTGGCCCTTCATCCATCCGTAGAGGTACACCAGCTCGCCCACCCAGGGACATCTCCCGGGACCGACAAGTCTACTCTCCACGTTGAATTTACTTTTGCTCCTTTCACAACCACTTCTTGTTTGCCACCGGAGGCCCCTTGATTGAAGCTAACCTATACTTTATGACGTGATGATAACTCTTCAATCAAGTTAAAGGGGGACTGTCCTGTGATAGACACCCCCTAATGGTAAGGGGGATGTCTGTGCAGTCCACCTACCCCCCTCTCCCCGGGGTTGCGGGGGCTCAGACCCCATGAATCTTTTATATTCCCTTTCTCATCAACAAGTGTTATACACTTTTCTCCCCTCTTTTTTTCATTATTATTATTGTTTTATTTTTTTTACCTTACTACTCAGGAAAACTAGGAAGGTTATTTTTTTTTTCTCTCTTCTTCCTTTTCCTACGGTGTCCCCTTTTTGGGGAAAATGTACTATGATTCTTGCACAACATTCACTACATAACATTTTAGTTGGCGCCTGTTTTCTGGCTCGCCGCATGGGCTCAGGGCTTTCCCTGGGCGCATGCGGCGACCCGGACGATACCGCCTATTTTTTTGTCCAATTGGCATGATTTTGGTAAATTGAAATGTCATCACCGGTTATTTGTTCTCTTTCTCTGTTTATTACTTTAAATGTTTATAGGACGATATGTGTATACGGATGCACCCTACCTGAGTATTTGTGTGTCCCTGTGCCATCTCTCCTTTTTGGGAAAATGTACTATGATTCTTGCACAACATTCACTATGTGACATTTTAGTTGGCGCCTGTTTTCTGGCTCGCCGCATGTGCTCGGGGCTCTCTCTGGGCGCATGCGGCGACCCGGACACTGCCGCCTATTCTTTGTCCGTCTGTGCTTGACCTTGGTAAATTGAAATGTTATGAACGGTTACTTGTTTTCTTTCTCTGTTTCTTACTTTAAATGCTTATTGGAGGATATATGTATACGGATATACCCTACCTGAGTATTTGTGTGTCCCTGTACCATGTCTCCACAGAGTCAATCTGGAGGTCTGTGTGCCTCCAGACAAACATAGGTTACATTGCAATACCTGCATAACCATTGTCTTTCCTGTTACTTCTTGTTGGTTTAACTTTTAAAGCTTTAACCACAATCCCCCATTAGCGGCGGGAGGCTGTCATTGCCCCCCCCTCTGCATGGTGTGCACACTCGCGAGTCGGCTGGCCGACTGGCGAGTCTGTCCACTACCTGATCGGGCGACCAAACCCCATTGCCATTTCCTATATCTATTCATCCATTTGCCTTACAACTACTACCCTCTCTTTTTCCCCTTTCTTCCCTCCCTTCTCCCTTGTATCTTCTCTTTTCCTGATCCTTGTCGGCGGGGCCGCGGGGCCCTTGGGGCCCCTCTGCCTAATATCTCATCTCCTTCCCCATGGCCCCCCTGAACATTCTTTCCCTTAATGTAAAGGGACTCAACTCACCACATAAAAGAGTTAAGGCCTTCCAAACATTCATAGCATTAAAAGCTAGTATTGTAGCCCTCCAGGAAACTCATTACACGATGCAAGCGACACCAAAATTCTTTAGTCCCCGATACCCTCAAGTGTATACTGCCTCGGCTATGTGAAAAAGCGCGGTGTACTCATAGCCCTTCACCAATCCCTCCCTTTCGTATTAACCTCAGAAATCAAAGATCCGGAAGGTCGCTATATAATCCTTGTAGGCACGCTTCAAGAAGTGGAAACTACATTGGTCTCCTATTATGCCCCAAATGATAACCCAAACCCCTTCTTTTCTCACCTCCTACAAGTCATCCGGACACATTGCAGGGGCACGGTGATCCTTTGCGGTGACTCCAACTCAGTACTTCAGCCACATATGGATAAATCCCCATATGCTCCAGACCAGTATGCCCCTTCCACACGTTTTAGAAAATTACTGCAACAAGCCTCATTGCTTGACGCTTGGCGAGAATGCAACCCAACAAAGAAGAACTACACGTTCTACTCATATCCCCATAAATCCTTTTCTAGGATCGATCACATATTCCTCTCGGTTGCGTCCTCCCCAACACTTGCCAACTCGTCTATACAACCTATACCATGGTCGGACCACTGTGCAGTCCTTACCACGGTTTCCTCTCTGATCCCCCAAACCAGCGACCACTCCTGGTGTATTAATGAAGCTCATCTTACTAATCCGTCATACTGCCTTGACATTCAGGTGGCCCTTGGAGATTACCTGCGTCATAATAATACCCCTGATATCTCTCCAGTTCTCCTCTGGGAGGCACACAAACCGGTAATCCGAGGCACATGCATATCAGTATCTACACATCTTAAACGAGATAAGAAGCTCCAACTAGCCAACCTTGAGAAGGAGTACCACCAGAACTTTCTTCAGTTCCAGAAAACCCCGACTGAGCCCCATAGGATAGCAATGGAAAAATCCAGAACTGAACTGGATCTGCTGCTGGCTGAATCGGATGATAAGGCCATCCGCAGATCCAGCCATACCATTTACACTAAGGCCAACAAACCCGATACTTTCCTAGCCATGCGTCTCCGTCGACCAGAACGGAACCATGTTCCCATCAGATTACGGATCGAGAAAAATGCATACAGTAGTAACCCTATCAAAATTCTAAATGAATTCCGCAAGCGTCTAGAAGACCTCTATAAAGCTAAATCTACCTTTTCCCACTCTGCCGCTGACTCACTCCTTCACGACACCCCTTTGCCTGCTCTCTCGGACTCAGACAGTGAACCCTTAGAGGCACCCATTTCTACAGAAGAAGTCCTTGCAGCAATAAAAACCCTCAAACCCCATAAGAGGCCAGGCCCAGATGGACTATCAGCCACATACTTCAAAAAATTTGCTACAACTCTAGCCCCCCTCTTAAGTAAAACGTTCAACGCCCTACTTCAGAATCAGGTCTTTGGCCGAGACACACTGACAGCTATTATAGCAATGATACCCAAACCTAACACTGATAATTCCCTTTGGTCTAATTTTAGACCCATCTCCCTACTTAACCTGGACATCAAACTCCTGGCTAAAATATTGGCACTTCGCCTCAACCCTCTTATCGGCAAACTAATAAACAAAGACCAGGTAGGCTTTATACCCCGTAGACAAGCTAGCGATAACATCAGACGAGTGATACTCCTCCAACATATTGCAAAAACCCGTCATATCCCAATTAGGGATGAGCTTCGTGTTCGAGTCGAACATACGTTCGACTCGAACATCGGCTGTTCGATCGTTCGACGAAGATCGAACGATTTGGGCCGTTCGCGCCAAATTCGAGTGACGCGAACGGCCCACAATGCACTACGCCATCGCAGTGTCATCCAGGCGCTGTGATTGGCCAAGCATGCACTGTGACCCCGCATGCTTGGCCAATCACAGCGCCGGCAGCGAGGAGAGCAATGATTGACTACAGGCAGGATGCCTGTGGCCAATTATTGCTGAGGGTGTTTAGTACACGCCCCACACTATAAAAGGCCGCCAGCATGGCGGCCTAGTGTAGTGTGTTCCGGAGCAGGGAAAGAGAAGCATAGGCAGGGACAGTGACATTTATTTTTTCTTGCTTAACCTGGATTCCTTTAGTTTAGGGAAAGAGAAGGATAGGTAGGGAGAGTGTCAGTGTGTTTTACTGTGCGAATCCTTGTTTCTAGGGACAGGGAAGGACAGTGAGGGAATTCTCCTTGTGCTATAGTGTGCTTTAAAAAAACATTTTTTCTAGGGACAGAAAACTATAGGTAGGGAGAGTGTCAGTGTGTTTTACTGTGCGAATCCTTGTTTCTAGGGACAGGGAAGGACAGTGAGGGAAATTCTCCTTGTGCTATAGTGTGCTTTAAAAAAACATTTTTTCTAGGGACAGAAAACTATAGGTAGGGAGAGTGTCAGTGTGTTTTACTGTGCGAATCCTTGTTTCTAGGGACAGGGAAGGACAGTGAGGGAAATTCTCCTTGTGCTATAGTGTGCTTTAAAAAAACATTTTTTCTAGGGACAGAAAACTATAGGTAGGGAGAGTGTCAGTGTGTTTTACTGTGCGAATCCTTCTTTCTAGGGACAGGGAAGGACAGTGAGGGAAATTCTGCTTGTGCTATAGTGTGCTTTAAAAAAACATTTTTTCTAGGGACAGAAAACTATAGGTAGGAAGAGTGTCAGTTTCTTTCACTGTGATAATCCTTTTTTCTGGGAACAGGGAAGGACAGTGAGGGAAATTCTCCTTGTGCTATAGTGTGCTTTAAAAAAACATTTTTTCTAGGGACAGAAAACTATAGGTAGTGTGACAGCAGGAAGGTAAAGTCACCTGGTTGCATCCAGGGGGGTAGGTATATTTCTCCCAGATTCAGGCTTTATGCCGACTTATACAACTAGGGAGAGAGTTGATGAAGCCCAGCTGAGGCTAGTGGGCTCATGGATGATTCATACCTCTAGGGAGAGTGCTGGGCGTCGTGCAGGCAGGGAGTTGATGAGACTAGGGATGGGCCCGGTGCTCGATTCGAACCCATGTTCGAATCGAGCACCGGGCGTTCGCTCGCTCGTCGAGCCCAGAACTATTTGGGCCGTTCGCATCACATTCGTGTGATGCGAGCGGCCCCGCAATGCATTGCGGCCGGCGCGGCCGGCGCAGTGCATTGCTGGCTGATGATTGGCCAAGCATGCACTGTGACCCCGCATGCTTGGCCAATCACAGCGCCCGAAACTCGGAGAGCAATAATTGGCTACAGGTAGGACGCCTGTAGCCAATTACAGCTCAGGGGCTTTAGTACACGCCCCACCATTTAAAAGGCCGCCACGCCATCGGCCCCGGTCACATGAGTTCCGGCTTTAGGAGAGATTAGTCTGCTGATTCTGTCTTTGCTTGATACTGAAAGATTTGCTCTTCTTTGCTAAACCATTGGCTATTTCTTTGCTAAACCATTGCTACCTAAGTCATTGATCGTTCATTGCTGCTGATTGCACAGTTAGTGTGTTATTAGCTGCTGCTGGGGATTAGTCTGGTGCGTGCTTACTGTTAGTACAGTATTGCAGTAGTACCAACCGCAGTGCTGTTAGCACAGCATTGCACCCCAACAGCACCCATAGGACTTCTAGTGTGTTAGTGGCAGCAAACAGAGCTCCTATATTTTCTTCTCAGCAGCACCCATAGGACTTCTAGTGTGTTAGTGGCAGCAAACAGAGCTCCTATATTTTCTTCTCAGCAGCACCCATAGGACTTCTAGTGTGTTAGTGGCATCACACAGAGCTCCTATATTTTCTTCTCAGCAGCACCCATAGGACTTCTAGTGTGTTAGTGGCAGCAAACAGAGCTCCTATATTTTCTTCTCAGCAGCACCCATAGGACTTCTAGTGTGTTAGTGGCATCACACAGAGCTCCTATATTTTCTTCTCAGCAGCACCCATAGGACTTCTAGTGTGTTAGTGGCAGCAAACAGAGCTCCTATATTTTCTTCTCAGCAGCACCCATAGGACTTCTAATGTGTTAGTGGCATCACACAGAGTTCCTATATTTTCATCTCAGAAGCACCCATAGGACTTCTAGTGTGTTAGTGGCATCACACAGAGTTCCTATATTTTCTTCTCAGCAGCACCCATAGGACTTCTAGTGTGTTAGTGGCATCACACAGAGTTCCTATATTTTCATCTCAGAAGCACCCATAGGACTTCTAGTGTGTTAGTGGCATCACACAGAGCTCCTATATTTTCATCTCAGAAGCACCCATAGGACTTCTAGTGTGTTAGTGGCAGCAAACAGAGCTCCTATATTTTCTTCTCAGCAGCACCCATAGGACTTCTAATGTGTTAGTGGCATCACACAGAGTTCCTATATTTTCATCTCAGAAGCACCCATAGGACTTCTAGTGTGTTAGTGGCATCACACAGAGCTCCTATATTTTCTTCTCAGAAGCACCCATAGGACTTCTAGTGTGTTAGTGGCAGCAAACAGAGCTCCTATATTTTCTTCTTAGCAGCACCCATAGGACTTCTAATGTGTTAGTGGCATCACACAGAGTTCCTATATTTTCATCTCAGAAGCACCCATAGGACTTCTAGTGTGTTAGTGGCATCACACAGAGCTCCTATATTTTCTTCTCAGAAGCACCCATAGGACTTCTAGTGTGTTAGTGGCAGCAAACAGAGCTCCTATATTTTCTTCTCAGCAGCACCCATAGGACTTCTAGTGTGTTAGTGGCATCACACAGAGTTCCTATATTTTCATCTCAGAAGCACCCATAGGACTTCTAGTGTGTTAGTGGCATCACACAGAGCTCCTATATTTTCTTCTCAGCAGCACCCATAGGACTTCTAGTGTGTTAGTGGCATCACACAGAGCTCCTATATTTTCATCTCAGAAGCACCCATAGGACTTCTAGTGTGTTAGTGGCATCACACAGAGCTCCTATATTTTCTTCTCAGCAGCACCCATAGGACTTCTAGTGTGTTAGTGGCAGCAAACAGAGCTCCTATATTTTCTTCTCAGCAGCACCCATAGGACTTCTAATGTGTTAGTGGCATCACACAGAGTTCCTATATTTTCATCTCAGAAGCACCCATAGGACTTCTAGTGTGTTAGTGGCAGCAAACAGAGCTCCTATATTTTCATCTCAGAAGCACCCATAGGACTTCTAGTGTGTTAGTGGCAGCAAACAGAGCTCCTATATTTTCTTCTCAGCAGCACCCATAGGACTTCTAATGTGTTAGTGGCATCACACAGAGTTCCTATATTTTCATCTCAGAAGCACCCATAGGACTTCTAGTGTGTTAGTGGCATCACACAGAGCTCCTATATTTTCTTCTCAGAAGCACCCATAGGACTTCTAGTGTGTTAGTGGCAGCAAACAGAGCTCCTATATTTTCTTCTTAGCAGCACCCATAGGACTTCTAATGTGTTAGTGGCATCACACAGAGTTCCTATATTTTCATCTCAGAAGCACCCATAGGACTTCTAGTGTGTTAGTGGCATCACACAGAGCTCCTATATTTTCTTCTCAGAAGCACCCATAGGACTTCTAGTGTGTTAGTGGCAGCAAACAGAGCTCCTATATTTTCTTCTCAGCAGCACCCATAGGACTTCTAGTGTGTTAGTGGCATCACACAGAGTTCCTATATTTTCATCTCAGAAGCACCCATAGGACTTCTAGTGTGTTAGTGGCATCACACAGAGCTCCTATATTTTCTTCTCAGCAGCACCCATAGGACTTCTAGTGTGTTAGTGGCATCACACAGAGCTCCTATATTTTCATCTCAGAAGCACCCATAGGACTTCTAGTGTGTTAGTGGCATCACACAGAGCTCCTATATTTTCTTCTCAGCAGCACCCATAGGACTTCTAGTGTGTTAGTGGCAGCAAACAGAGCTCCTATATTTTCTTCTCAGCAGCACCCATAGGACTTCTAATGTGTTAGTGGCATCACACAGAGTTCCTATATTTTCATCTCAGAAGCACCCATAGGACTTCTAGTGTGTTAGTGGCAGCAAACAGAGCTCCTATATTTTCTTCTCAGCAGCACCCATAGGACTTCTAATGTGTTAGTGGCATCACACAGAGTTCCTATATTTTCATCTCAGAAGCACCCATAGGACTTCTAGTGTGTTAGTGGCATCACACAGAGCTCCTATATTTTCTTCTCAGAAGCACCCATAGGACTTCTAGTGTGTTAGTGGCAGCAAACAGAGCTCCTATATTTTCTTCTCAGCAGCACCCATAGGACTTCTAGTGTGTTAGTGGCATCACACAGAGTTCCTATATTTTCATCTCAGAAGCACCCATAGGACTTCTAGTGTGTTAGTGGCATCACACAGAGCTCCTATATTTTCTTCTCAGCAGCACCCATAGGACTTCTAGTGTGTTAGTGGCATCACACAGAGCTCCTATATTTTCATCTCAGAAGCACCCATAGGACTTCTAGTGTGTTAGTGGCATCACACAGAGCTCCTATATTTTCTTCTCAGCAGCACCCATAGGACTTCTAGTGTGTTAGTGGCAGCAAACAGAGCTCCTATATTTTCTTCTCAGCAGCACCCATAGGACTTCTAATGTGTTAGTGGCATCACACAGAGTTCCTATATTTTCATCTCAGAAGCACCCATAGGACTTCTAGTGTGTTAGTGGCAGCAAACAGAGCTCCTATATTTTCTTCTCAGCAGCACCCATAGGACTTCTAATGTGTTAGTGGCATCACACAGAGTTCCTATATTTTCATCTCAGAAGCACCCATAGGACTTCTAGTGTGTTAGTGGCATCACACAGAGCTCCTATATTTTCATCTCAGAAGCACCCATAGGACTTCTAGTGTGTTAGTGGCAGCAAACAGAGCTCCTATATTTTCTTCTCAGCAGCACCCATAGGACTTCTAGTGTGTTAGTGGCATCACACAGAGTTCCTATATTTTCATCTCAGAAGCACCCATAGGACTTCTAGTGTGTTAGTGGCATCACACAGAGCTCCTATATTTTCTTCTCAGCAGCACCCATAGGACTTCTAGTGTGTTAGTGGCATCACACAGAGCTCCTATATTTTCATCTCAGAAGCACCCATAGGACTTCTAGTGTGTTAGTGGCATCACACAGAGCTCCTATATTTTCTTCTCAGCAGCACCCATAGGACTTCTAGTGTGTTAGTGGCAGCAAACAGAGCTCCTATATTTTCTTCTCAGCAGCACCCATAGGACTTCTAATGTGTTAGTGGCATCACACAGAGTTCCTATATTTTCATCTCAGAAGCACCCATAGGACTTCTAGTGTGTTAGTGGCAGCAAACAGAGCTCCTATATTTTCTTCTCAGCAGCACCCATAGGACTTCTAATGTGTTAGTGGCATCACACAGAGTTCCTATATTTTCATCTCAGAAGCACCCATAGGACTTCTAGTGTGTTAGTGGCATCACACAGAGCTCCTATATTTTCATCTCAGAAGCACCCATAGGACTTCTAGTGTGTTAGTGGCAGCAAACAGAGCTCCTATATTTTCTTCTCAGCAGCACCCATAGGACTTCTAGTGTGTTAGTGGCATCACACAGAGTTCCTATATTTTCATCTCAGAAGCACCCATAGGACTTCTAGTGTGTTAGTGGCATCACACAGAGCTCCTATATTTTCTTCTCAGAAGCACCCATAGGACTTCTAGTGTGTTAGTGGCAGCAAACAGAGCTCCTATATTTTCTTCTCAGCAGCACCCATAGGACTTCTAGTGTGTTAGTGGCATCACACAGAGTTCCTATATTTTCATCTCAGAAGCACCCATAGGACTTCTAGTGTGTTAGTGGCATCACACAGAGCTCCTATATTTTCTTCTCAGAAGCACCCATAGGACTTCTAGTGTGTTAGTGGCATCACACAGAGCTCCTATATTTTCTTCTCAGCAGCACCCATAGGACTTCTAGTGTGTTAGTGGCAGCAAACAGAGCTCCTATATTTTCTTCTCAGCAGCACCCATAGGACTTCTAATATGTTAGTGGCATCACACAGAGCTCCTATATTTTCATCTCAGAAGCACCCATAGGACTTCTAGTGTGTTAGTGGCATCACACAGAGCTCCTATATTTTCTTCTCAGCAGCACCCATAGGACTTCTAGTGTGTTAGTGGCAGCAAACAGAGCTCCTATATTTTCTTCTCAGCAGCACCCATAGGACTTCTAATGTGTTAGTGGCATCACACAGAGTTCCTATATTTTCATCTCAGAAGCACCCATAGGACTTCTAGTGTGTTAGTGGCAGCAAACAGAGCTCCTATATTTTCATCTCAGAAGCACCCATAGGACTTCTAGTGTGTTAGTGGCAGCAAACAGAGCTCCTATATTTTCTTCTCAGCAGCACCCATAGGACTTCTAATGTGTTAGTGGCATCACACAGAGTTCCTATATTTTCATCTCAGAAGCACCCATAGGACTTCTAGTGTGTTAGTGGCATCACACAGAGCTCCTATATTTTCTTCTCAGAAGCACCCATAGGACTTCTAGTGTGTTAGTGGCAGCAAACAGAGCTCCTATATTTTCTTCTTAGCAGCACCCATAGGACTTCTAATGTGTTAGTGGCATCACACAGAGTTCCTATATTTTCATCTCAGAAGCACCCATAGGACTTCTAGTGTGTTAGTGGCATCACACAGAGCTCCTATATTTTCTTCTCAGAAGCACCCATAGGACTTCTAGTGTGTTAGTGGCAGCAAACAGAGCTCCTATATTTTCTTCTCAGCAGCACCCATAGGACTTCTAATGTGTTAGTGGCATCACACAGAGTTCCTATATTTTCATCTCAGAAGCACCCATAGGACTTCTAGTGTGTTAGTGGCATCACACAGAGCTCCTATATTTTCTTCTCAGAAGCACCCATAGGACTTCTAGTGTGTTAGTGGCAGCAAACAGAGCTCCTATATTTTCTTCTCAGCAGCACCCATAGGACTTCTAGTGTGTTAGTGGCATCACACAGAGTTCCTATATTTTCATCTCAGAAGCACCCATAGGACTTCTAGTGTGTTAGTGGCATCACACAGAGCTAATATATTTTCTTCTCAGCAGCACCCATAGGACTTCTAGTGTGTTAGTGGCATCACACAGAGCTCCTATATTTTCATCTCAGAAGCACCCATAGGACTTCTAGTGTGTTAGTGGCATCACACAGAGCTCCTATATTTTCTTCTCAGCAGCACCCATAGGACTTCTAGTGTGTTAGTGGCAGCAAACAGAGCTCCTATATTTTCTTCTCAGCAGCACCCATAGGACTTCTAATGTGTTAGTGGCATCACACAGAGTTCCTATATTTTCATCTCAGAAGCACCCATAGGACTTCTAGTGTGTTAGTGGCAGCAAACAGAGCTCCTATATTTTCTTCTCAGCAGCACCCATAGGACTTCTAATGTGTTAGTGGCATCACACAGAGTTCCTATATTTTCATCTCAGAAGCACCCATAGGACTTCTAGTGTGTTAGTGGCATCACACAGAGCTCCTATATTTTCATCTCAGAAGCACCCATAGGACTTCTAGTGTGTTAGTGGCAGCAAACAGAGCTCCTATATTTTCTTCTCAGCAGCACCCATAGGACTTCTAGTGTGTTAGTGGCATCACACAGAGTTCCTATATTTTCATCTCAGAAGCACCCATAGGACTTCTAGTGTGTTAGTGGCATCACACAGAGCTCCTATATTTTCTTCTCAGCAGCACCCATAGGACTTCTAGTGTGTTAGTGGCATCACACAGAGCTCCTATATTTTCATCTCAGAAGCACCCATAGGACTTCTAGTGTGTTAGTGGCATCACACAGAGCTCCTATATTTTCTTCTCAGCAGCACCCATAGGACTTCTAGTGTGTTAGTGGCAGCAAACAGAGCTCCTATATTTTCTTCTCAGCAGCACCCATAGGACTTCTAATGTGTTAGTGGCATCACACAGAGTTCCTATATTTTCATCTCAGAAGCACCCATAGGACTTCTAGTGTGTTAGTGGCATCACACAGAGCTCCTATATTTTCTTCTCAGAAGCACCCATAGGACTTCTAGTGTGTTAGTGGCAGCAAACAGAGCTCCTATATTTTCTTCTTAGCAGCACCCATAGGACTTCTAATGTGTTAGTGGCATCACACAGAGTTCCTATATTTTCATCTCAGAAGCACCCATAGGACTTCTAGTGTGTTAGTGGCATCACACAGAGCTCCTATATTTTCTTCTCAGAAGCACCCATAGGACTTCTAGTGTGTTAGTGGCAGCAAACAGAGCTCCTATATTTTCTTCTCAGCAGCACCCATAGGACTTCTAGTGTGTTAGTGGCATCACACAGAGTTCCTATATTTTCATCTCAGAAGCACCCATAGGACTTCTAGTGTGTTAGTGGCATCACACAGAGCTCCTATATTTTCTTCTCAGCAGCACCCATAGGACTTCTAGTGTGTTAGTGGCATCACACAGAGCTCCTATATTTTCATCTCAGAAGCACCCATAGGACTTCTAGTGTGTTAGTGGCATCACACAGAGCTCCTATATTTTCTTCTCAGCAGCACCCATAGGACTTCTAGTGTGTTAGTGGCAGCAAACAGAGCTCCTATATTTTCTTCTCAGCAGCACCCATAGGACTTCTAATGCGTTAGTGGCATCACACAGAGTTCCTATATTTTCATCTCAGAAGCACCCATAGGACTTCTAGTGTGTTAGTGGCATCACACAGAGCTCCTATATTTTCTTCTCAGAAGCACCCATAGGACTTCTAGTGTGTTAGTGGCAGCAAACAGAGCTCCTATATTTTCTTCTCAGCAGCACCCATAGGACTTCTAGTGTGTTAGTGGCATCACACAGAGTTCCTATATTTTCATCTCAGAAGCACCCATAGGACTTCTAGTGTGTTAGTGGCATCACACAGAGCTCCTATATTTTCTTCTCAGCAGCACCCATAGGACTTCTAGTGTGTTAGTGGCATCACACAGAGCTCCTATATTTTCATCTCAGAAGCACCCATAGGACTTCTAGTGTGTTAGTGGCATCACACAGAGCTCCTATATTTTCTTCTCAGCAGCACCCATAGGACTTCTAGTGTGTTAGTGGCAGCAAACAGAGCTCCTATATTTTCTTCTCAGCAGCACCCATAGGACTTCTAATGTGTTAGTGGCATCACACAGAGTTCCTATATTTTCATCTCAGAAGCACCCATAGGACTTCTAGTGTGTTAGTGGCAGCAAACAGAGCTCCTATATTTTCTTCTCAGCAGCACCCATAGGACTTCTAATGTGTTAGTGGCATCACACAGAGTTCCTATATTTTCATCTCAGAAGCACCCATAGGACTTCTAGTGTGTTAGTGGCATCACACAGAGCTCCTATATTTTCATCTCAGAAGCACCCATAGGACTTCTAGTGTGTTAGTGGCAGCAAACAGAGCTCCTATATTTTCTTCTCAGCAGCACCCATAGGACTTCTAATGTGTTAGTGGCATCACACAGAGTTCCTATATTTTCATCTCAGAAGCACCCATAGGACTTCTAGTGTGTTAGTGGCATCACACAGAGCTCCTATATTTTCTTCTCAGAAGCACCCATAGGACTTCTAGTGTGTTAGTGGCAGCAAACAGAGCTCCTATATTTTCTTCTTAGCAGCACCCATAGGACTTCTAATGTGTTAGTGGCATCACACAGAGTTCCTATATTTTCATCTCAGAAGCACCCATAGGACTTCTAGTGTGTTAGTGGCATCACACAGAGCTCCTATATTTTCTTCTCAGAAGCACCCATAGGACTTCTAGTGTGTTAGTGGCATCACACAGAGCTCCTATATTTTCTTCTCAGCAGCACCCATAGGACTTCTAGTGTGTTAGTGGCATCACACAGAGCTCCTATATTTTCATCTCAGAAGCACCCATAGGACTTCTAGTGTGTTAGTGGCATCACACAGAGCTCCTATATTTTCTTCTCAGCAGCACCCATAGGACTTCTAGTGTGTTAGTGGCAGCAAACAGAGCTCCTATATTTTCTTCTCAGCAGCACCCATAGGACTTCTAATGTGTTAGTGGCATCACACAGAGTTCCTATATTTTCATCTCAGAAGCACCCATAGGACTTCTAGTGTGTTAGTGGCAGCAAACAGAGCTCCTATATTTTCTTCTCAGCTGCACCCATAGGACTTCTAATGTGTTAGTGGCATCACACAGAGTTCCTATATTTTCATCTCAGAAGCACCCATAGGACTTCTAGTGTGTTAGTGGCATCACACAGAGCTCCTATATTTTCATCTCAGAAGCACCCATAGGACTTCTAGTGTGTTAGTGGCATCACACAGAGCTCCTATATTTTCTTCTCAGCAGCACCCATAGGACTTCTAGTGTGTTAGTGGCAGCAAACAGAGCTCCTATATTTTCTTGTCAGCAGCACACATAGTACCTATAGTGTGTTAGTGTCAGCACCCATAGGACCTACAGTGTGTTGTGAGCACACATAGGAGTTCTATTTTTTATACTATATACACTACCGACTACAATGGCTGGAAGACCGCCAAGGAGAGGCAGAGCGTGCCGAGGCAAGAACACAGGGCAGGCAGGCTCTGTTTCTAGAGACAACAGTGCTGGCCGTGGACGTGGTCGTGCATCGTCATCAGCACGTGGCCATGGGACACGCTTGTCTTTGTTTTCGGCAGCTGGACATGTGGAGCCGCATCATGCCGAAGGCTTGGTAGAATGGATGACCAAGCCCTCCTCATCCTCCTCATCCTCTCTCACCCAGGCTCAGGGTACTGGCAGAGCAGCTGCCAACGCGTACTCAATGGCATCATCAGCCACCCCTTCCCTAGACCCACCATGTCCTCCTGAGGAGTCCCCCGAACTGTTTGAGCACAGTGTTGGGTACATGCTCCAGGAGGATGCCCAACGATTCGAAGGCTCGGATGATGATACCCAGCTTGAGGAAGTCAGTAGTGTGCGCGCAGAGAGAGGGGATGCTGAAAGACAGCAATCTGGCAGTAGTGTTCCACCAGCTGCAGCTTACTGCCAGGTTTGCTCTAGTGGTGAAGAGGGAGGGGATGATGAGGTCACTGACTCCACGTGGGTGCCTGAAGGGAGAGAGGAGGAGGAGGAGGAGGATGCAGCGTCACATGTCCAACGAGGCAGGATGCCCCCTGGAGGCCAGCTAGAGGCCAGCACAGCAACTGTACCACACCGCAGAGCTCCGCCTGTGCAGGGCGCTGCCTCTGCACGTTATCACAAAAGTTCTTTGGTGTGGGCCTTTTTTGAGACGAGTGCATCAGATCGCACCACTGCTATTTGCAATATTTGTCTCAAGCGTATCTCGCGTGGCCAAAACATCAGCCGCTTGGGCACCACAAGCATGAGCAGACATATGTCGACCTGCCATGCAGCTCGTTGGCAAGCACACATAAAAGACCCACACCAAAGAACAAAGCGGACCTCTCCTTGCTCCTCATCAGCTGGGATCTCCATCCCCACTATATCTTCAGTCCTCTCTGAAAGCTGCTCTGAGAGGACTGAAGGTGTAGAATTAGGTGTGTCACAACCAAGTACTTGCAGTACACCGACGTCCGATTGTAGCAGGCAAATTTCCCTGCCCCAGCTGCTGGACCGTCGAAAGAAGTATACTCCCAGCCATCCACATGCCCAGCGGTTGAATGCTAGCTTGGCTAAATTGCTAGCACTTCAACTGCTGCCTTTTCAGTTGATAGACTCGGCCCCCTTCCGTGAGTTTGTTCAATGTGCGGTTCCTCAGTGGCAGGTTCCCAAACGCCACTTTTTCTCACGGAAGGCGATTCCGTCTCTCTACTGGCATGTGGAAGGCAATGTCCATGCCTCGCTGGACAGGGCGGTCAGCGGTAAGGTGCATATTACCGCTGACTCATGGTCCAGCAGGCATGGACAGGGACGTTATCTTTCTTTCACGGCCCATTGGGTCACTCTATTGGCAGCTGGGAGGGATGCAGGACAAGGTGCAGTAGTGTTGGAGGTTGTTCCGCCACCACGCCTCCAAAATGCTACTACTGGTTGTGACACACCTCTCTCCTCCACCCCCTCCTCTTCTTCTTCCTCCATGTCCTCTTCGAGTGCTCTGTCCTCGGAACCAGCGGTGCTCCGTAGGCGTACAAGGGGCTACGCGAGTACGCAGGCAAAAAGATGCCATGCCGTGCTTGCGCTGGTGTGTTTGGGGGACAGGAGCCACACTGGGCCAGAGGTTCTGGCAGCTCTGCAGGGGCAGGCCGAGAGGTGGTTGACGCCACGCCAGCTTAAGCCAGGAATGGTCGTTTCTGATAATGGCACCAACCTCCTCTCCGCCCTGCGACAGGGGCAGCTCACCCATGTGCCCTGTATGGCTCACGTCCTCAACCTGGTGGTGCAGCGGTTCTTGGGCAGGTTCCCAGGCTTACAGGATGTCCTGAGGCAGGCCAGGAAAGTCTGTGTGCATTTCCGCCGATCTTATAATGCCAGTGCTCGGCTGACTGAGCTGCAAAAGGAGCTGAACCTGCCCAAGAACCGCCTAATATGTGACATGCCCACCAGGTGGAACTCAACGTTGGCCATGCTGCAGCGACTGCACACGCAGCAGAGGGCCATCAATGAGTACCTTTGCGACTACGGCACCAGGACAGGGTCAGGGGAGCTTGGCTTTTTTTCCCCACGCCAGTGGAGCATGATCAGGGATGCATGCACTGTCCTCTCACCATTTGAGGAGGCCACGAGGATGGTGAGCAGTGACAGTGCATGCATCAGTGACACTGTACCTCTTGTCCACCTGTTGGAGCATACGCTGCGTGGGATAATGGACAGGGCACTTGAGGCAGAACAGAGGCAGGAAGAGGAGGACTTCCTTGTCTCTCAAGGCCCCCTTTATCCAGACAATGTTCCTTCTGTCCCACCCATCAGACAGGAAGAGGAGGAGGAGGAGGAGGAGGATTGTGTGAGCATGGAGGTGGAGCCTGGCACTCAGCATCAGCAGCAGCAGTCTTTTAGGGATGATGTACAGTCCCAACAAACCAGTGGACTTGTACGTGGCTGGGAGGAGGTGGCTGGCGATCATGTCATCCTCAGTGACCCAGAAGACTCCGGACCGAATGCCTCAGCTAACCTACGCTGCATGGCCTCCCTGATCCTGCAAAGCCTGCGGAAGGATCCTCGTGTTCTTCGGATCAAGGAGAGTGACCATTACTGGCTGGCCACTCTCCTTGATCCACGGTACAAGGGTAAGGTTGCGGACCTTATCTTGCCGTCGCAGAGGGAGCAGAGGATGAGACATCTCAGGGAGGCCTTGCAGAAAGGTCTGTGCAACGCGTTCCCAGAAACTGGGAGGTTACAAACTCCTGGTCCTGGACGACGAGTTGCTGAGGCTTCGGTCAGTAGCAGAAGGAGCGGTGGGGAAGGTGGACGTCTGACCGATGCGTTCAGACAATTTTTTAGTCCGCAGCCCCAAGGTATGATCGGTTCCAGCAACCATCGCCAGCGTCTGATATACATGGTGCAGGAACACCTAGGGGCAAGGTCAGACTTGGACACCTTTCCCACCGAAAATCCTCTGGCTTACTGGGTCCTGAGGATGGATCACTGGCCAGAGCTTGCACAGTATGCAATTGAGCTACTGGCCTGTCCTGCATCCAGCGTTCTTTCCGAACGCACATTCAGTGCTGCTGGAGGATTTGTCACCGATCATAGGGTGCGCCTGTCCACCGACTCGGTTGATCGACTGACCTTCATAAAAATGAATCAGTCTTGGATCACCACCAGCTACCAGACACCTGAAGCGGATATAACGGAATAATTTATAATGTCACATCCCTTCAAGACTGCCTATGCTGATGCTGAGTGACTGTCCTGTTATGTTCACTGACTATCCTCTTCCTCCTCCTCAATGATCCATGCCACCACACCAGTGCCTAAGGCACAATTTTTCAGCCCCTGTATAACAGGGGCGTGTAATTACAATTTTTTAAAAAGATGCTTCGCAACAGGTGTGACTGCTGTGCTCAGAGTACAGTATCTGTGAGGGGTTGCAGTGTTGTGGCACCAGCACCAGTGCCTAAGGCACAATTTTTCAGCCCCTGTTGGGGCGTGTAATTACAATTTTTAGGCAATGCTTTGCAACAGGTCTCATTGCTGTGCTCAGAGTACAGTATCTGTGAGGGGTTGCAGTGTTGTGGCACCAGCACCAGTGCCTAAGGCACAATTTTTCAGCCCCTGTATAACAGGGGTGTGTAATTACAATTTTTTAAAAAGATGCTTCGCAACAGGTGTGACTGCTGTGCTCCAAGTACAGTATCTGTGAGGGGTTGCAGTGTTGTGGCACCAGCACCAATGCCTAAGGCACAATTTTTCAGCCCCTGTATAACAGGGGCGTGTAATTACAAATCTTGATCTAATAGTTCACAGCAGGGCCCATTCCTGCGCCCACCAAGAGTAACTATGAGGGCCTACAGTCTTGTGGCAACACCGTCCACCACCACCACCACCACCAAAGGCCCAATTTTTCTGCCCTGTTCAACAGGTGCATGCAATTACAAATCTTGATCTAATAACTCACAGCAGGGCCCATTCCTGCACCCACCAAGAGTAACTATGAGGGCCTACAGTCTTGTGGCAACACCGTCCACCACCACCACCACCAAAGGCCCAATTTTTCTGCCCTGTTCAACAGGTGCATGCAATTACAAATCTTGATCTAATAACTCACAGCAGGGCCCATTCCTGCACCCACCAAGAGTAACTGTGAGGGCTTACAGTCTTGTGGCAACACCGTCCACCACCACCACCACCACCACCAAAGGCCCAATTTTTCTGCCCGGTTCAACAGGTGCATGCAAGTACAAATCTTGATCTATTAACTCACAGCAGGGCCCATTCCTGTGCCCACCAGTCTTGTGGCTACACCAACATCTAATAGGGCAAATTTCTGCAGAGTATATACGGCAGGCCCCTACTTTCAAACATCCAACTTACAAACGACTCCTACTTGCAAACGGCAAGAGAAAACAGGAAGTGAGAGGAAATCTACCCCTAGGAAGGAAAATTCTATCCTGTTAGATTTAATTTGGGAAAAAGGTATCTCCTCTCTACTGATGCTTTATCACCAATCCTTGTTTCAATTAAAACCCCACTTTTCCAAAAACATTTGTCATTGGGACGGAAAGTGAGGTGACATGTTCTGAACAGATGTGCAAAGACAGCAAATGTTACAGGGGTGATAACCCCTCCCTATGTTCTCCAAAAAGCTTAAAAATTGATTTTTTTGGGATGTAGCTACACTTCATAATGTACCTGTTCAGATTCTACTTAAGAACAAACCTACAGTCCATGTCTTGTTTGCACCACCTATATACTGCTGTTCAGAGTATATAGGGTTGTAGGTATAGGGTTTTATTTTGGGTGCGGGGTCCCCCTTAGTATCCATACAAGACCCAAAGGGGCTGGGGTGGGGGGGGGGGGTGATGGGGTAGCCATGCCATTTTTCTCAAGGATTTTCAGCCATATGGCGGCCAGGACAAGACATGACATTAAAGCCGCAAGTGGTTTTAAATGGCTTCTTTTTTTCCTTTACAAATGTCATTTTGTGCAAGGACAGTTCTAAACACGGGAAACACATGCCACTTCACAGGCATACTTTAGACACCCCCCAGGTACCATATTTAAAGGAAAATTTCACTTTTTTTTTTTTCACTTTATGCATCATTAAAATGACTGCTCCCGAAAAAACTTTAGTTTTTAAAATTTCTTTTTGCATTGATATATGTCCCCTGGGGCAGGACCCGGGTCCCCAAACCTGTTTTATGACATTAACATGCATATTGGCCGTTGTAATTAGCAATTTTGATTTCGAACGTTCGCGTCCATTATAACGAATAGGGTTCGAAAATTCGCGCGAACTTTCGGTCCGTTCGAAGGTTCTGGTGCGAACCGAACCCGGGGGTGTTCGGCTCATCCCTAGATGAGACCAGCTGAAGCTTGTCAGCTCGTTTAAGGCCTCTATAAAAACTCCCAGCTTCATTAGGTGTTTGCTCATGCCTGGAACCAGACCTGTGTGGACTGTCTAGGGAGAGTGAACCCCTGTGCGGTGAGACAAAGCCTGTGTGGCTATTTGTTTGGACATTTACTAAACCAGGGACTTAGGGACTAGGACAGCACCAGGCTGATCCCAGTTGTTAGTTAGGGAAACCTGCATGTTTAGTCAGAGGTCAAGCTGACCAGGATTTATTTTGTTTATGTTTCTTTTTGCTTTGCTGTGTTTTTGTCACTGTAAATAGAGAAATAAACGGCACCTTTTGATCTTGAAAACCACAACCTCCGTCTGCTGGGCCTGTTTTTGTGTGGGGAGCCCATCCAGGGGGTCACACACACCCGCTACCGAGTTAACCCCCTCACAGTTGGTGGAGAACCAGTGGCAGTTTTTTTTTAAGCCAGCATGGAGGAGATACTGAAACAGCTGGCTCTAGCAAATGCCAATCAACAGCAGACAAATGCAGGTTTGCAAAAGAGCTTCGCAGCCCAGCAACGAGCCCAGCAGCAATCTGAGGCCCGCTTCATAGACCTGTTGCAGAAGCAAGAGCAGAGACTACAACAACAGATGGAAGCAGTAATGCAGCAACGTCCGCAGACCAGTGAGGAAAGCCATCCCACTAATACCGCGTCCTTTGGGGTGAGTCGTTTATTGACAAAAATGACTGGAGAGGATGATCCAGAGGCATTTTTGACCACATTTGAAAGGACTGCTGAAAGAGAAAAGTGGCCTGAGGAGCAGTGGGCTGGACTGGTGGCTCCTCTGTTAACTGGTGAATCGCAGAAAGCTTACTATGACCTAGAGCCTGACCAAGCAAAAGACTATGGGATGCTAAAAGCTGAAATATTGGCAAGGCTGGGTGTCACCCTGGCTGTCCGGGCTCAGCGTGTGCATAACTGGACTTTCCAGCTTGGAAAACCCCCCAGGTCTCAAATGTATGATCTCATT
Organism: Rana muscosa; assembly: GCA_029206835.1. Lineage (NCBI taxonomy): Eukaryota > Metazoa > Chordata > Amphibia > Anura > Ranidae > Rana > Rana muscosa. Next base: position 78,932,835 of record CM055127.1, read on the forward strand.
CACCTGAGCAGGAAGTGGCTACAGACAGAGACTTTGTCCGCACCGGAGATTGTGGAACGTGTTGTGATGGATCGTTTCTTGAGAGCTCTTCCTACCGCCATTCAAAAGTGGGTAAGCCACGGAGACCCAGAAACGGCCGGTAAACTTGTGGATCGTGTAGAGAGATACTTGGCTGCAGAGAACCTGACGGCCTCTTCCAGAGACTCTCGGACTTTCCACCCTAAGACCAGACCATCCCCAGGGGCGGATAAGATGATTCCAAGGGGTGAGGGTGGAGAGAGTGAGAGGGTGGGAGCTCTGCCCAGGGTTTGGCGAGAACAGCCTGGGAAGTCGGGGGCTCAAGAGGCAGCCAAAAGGATTGTTTGCTACCGCTGCCGGCAAACGGGACATATTGCAGCAAATTGCCCGGTTGTGGAGGAACCCATGCAATGTGACTTTCTGACGGACAGACGTCAGTCGCTGTGTACGACAGTCGCATGCACTGCCATTCGGGGAACTGAGAAACATTTATGCAAAATGTGTATTAATGGTAGAAATGTTGTGGTATTACTGGATTCAGGTAGCCTTGTGACCCTGATAAAGGCTGAATTAGTTAAAACAGAGGTCTCTGGGAATAGCAAGGTAGCTGTTATTTGTGTGCATGGGGACACCCGAGAGTATCCAGTGACTACAGTGTGTTTCAAGACCCCCAAAGGTACCCTCTCTCATCCAGTGGGGTTAGTATCTCAATTACCGCATGATGCCATTGTGGGAAGGGATTTTCCGAAGTTCTGGGAACTGTGGGATGATCCTGAGCCCCCCACTGGTGCCCCTATGTACCAGGAAGGTGATAGCCAGAACTCCTCTGAGAGTGGTGAGGACTCTCCAGAATTTCCCTTGTCAGTATTGGCAGGCGAGACTCAAGAAACTGGAGAGGAGCCCACCTCCTCAGACGAAAACCTACCGTCTGTGGAGTTTTCTGATCTTGAGGTCCACAGGGAAAATTTTGCCACAGAACAGTTAAAAGACCCCGCCCTAATAAAGGCACGGGAAAACGTAGTGGAAATAGATGGCGAGTTAGTGAACCCAGATAATACCTGCACTTACCCATACTTCAGCGTAGAGAAGGACCTACTGTATCGGGTGGCAAAAAGGGCAGAAGAAACCGTTGAGCAGCTTGTGGTGCCCAAACCTTACAGGAAGTTGGTGTTGGAGTTGGCCCATGGGCACATTCTTGGAGGTCATCTGGGGACAGAGAAAACCCGAGAGAGGGTATTACAGAGATTCTATTGGCCTGGGGTGATGAAGGACATAGAAAATTATTGTTCCTCCTGCCCTGTGTGTCAGAGGTCGGCCCCGATGCCACATTTCCGTAGCCCGCTGGTCCCTCTACCCATCATTGAGGTCCCGTTTGAGAGGATCGCAATGGATTTGGTAGGTCCTATAATCAAGTCCGCTAGGGGGCACCAGTACATATTAGTTATAATGGACTATGCCACCCGTTATCCAGAAGCGATCCCTCTCCGAAATACCTCGGCCAAAACCATAGCCAAACAGCTATCTCTTGTTTTTAGCCGGGTGGGTATTTGTAAAGAACTGCTTACGGACCAAGATACACCCTTTATGTCCCGGGTTATGAAAGAGCTGTGTAAATTGTTCAAAGTGACGCAATTGCGTACGTCTGTGTATCACCCCCAAACCGATGGGCTGGTTGAAAGATTCAACAAAACCCTAAAACAAATGTTGAAGAAAGTGGTGGATAGAGATGGAAAGGATTGGGACTGTCTACTTCCTTATTTGATGTTTGCTATTAGGGAGGTGCCCCAATCCTCTACGGGATTCTCCCCCTTTGAGTTACTGTATGGGAGACACCCAAGAGGGCTGTTGGATATTGCCAAGGAAACTTGGGAAAGTGAGAGTTCTCCCCACAGGAGTGTGATTGAGCATGTCGCCCTGATGCAAGATCGAATTGCACAGGTAATGCCCATCGTGAAGGAACATTTGGCCCAAGCGCAGTTGGCACAGCAGAGAGTGTACAACCGTGGAGCCAAGACCCGTACCTTTTCCCCGGGGGATAGGATATTGGTACTTGTCCCTACGGTTGAAAGTAAATTACTTGCCAAATGGCAAGGCCCCTACGAGATAATGGAAAAAGTGAGCGAAGTGAATTACAAGGTCAGACAACCAGGAAGGCGAAAGCCCAAACAGATCTATCACGTTAATCTGTTGAAAGCCTGGAGGGATAGAGAGTCCCTAGTCGCAGAAACTTGGTCACCAGCTCAAACTGGTTGCGTGATTCCGGAGGTTGGAATAGCAGCCACCTTGTCACAACCCCAACAACAGGAGGTTAAGGAGTTTGTGCTTCGCAACAAGGAGGTATTCTCTGAGCTGCCGGGACAAACATCTGGGGTAGAGCATGACATCATTACCCCGCCCGGTGAAAGGGTGAAGTTAAAACCCTATCGGATCCCAGAGGCCCGATGGGAGGCAATACGGGAGGAAGTACAGAAAATGCTGAACTTAGGGGTGATAGAGGAGTCCCAAAGTGATTGGTCTAGTCCCATTGTGTTGGTGCCTAAACCGGATGGGAGCTGGCGATTTTGTAACGATTTTCGTCAGTTGAACAAAGTTACAAAATTTGACACCTACCCCATGCCACGTATAGATGAGTTGATCGACCGGCTGGGAACAGCCCGATACATGACGACTCTTGACCTCACAAAAGGGTATTGGCAAATTCCCCTGGCCAAGTCGGCCAAAGAGAAAACCGCATTTGTAACCCCAGACGGGGCGTTCCAATATAAGAGAATGCCGTTCGGGTTACAGAATGCGCCGGCCACATTCCAGCGGAAAATGGACCAGATACTGAGGCCCCATCGGAAGTATGCTGCGGCTTACCTGGATGACGTAATTGTCCATAGCACAGATTGGGCCTCACATCTGCCAAAAGTGCAAGCAGTCCTAGACTCTATCCGGGAAGCGGGGTTTACGGCTAACCCCAAGAAGTGTACCATTGGGCAGGAGGAGGCCAAATATCTTGGGTACACCATTGGCAGGGGAGTAATAAAACCCCAACTCAACAAAGTCGAGGCCATCCAGAGTTGGCCACGTCCCAACAGCAAGAAGCAGGTACGAGCCTTTCTGGGAATCGCGGGTTATTATCGGCGCTTCATTCCCCACTTTGCTTCTAAGGCTGTGCCCCTAACCAACCTGACGAAAGGTAAAGGGTCGGTCATGATTAAATGGACCCCCGAGGCTGAGGCAGCATTCCAATTCTTGAAACAAGCCTTATGTAGCCAGCCAGTGTTGTACTCACCCGACTTCTCTAAAGACTTTGTCGTACAAAGTGATGCGTCAGATGTGGGGTTAGGAGCAGTATTGTCCCAGGTCTGGAACGGGGAAGAGCACCCAGTCATTTACCTCAGCAGGAAGTTGAAGTCCCATGAGGTAAATTACGCCACGGTTGAAAAGGAGTGTTTAGCGGTGAAGTGGGCTCTAGATTCCCTTCGGTACTATCTGCTAGGTAGGCACTTTGACATGGTTACGGATCACGCTCCGTTAAAGTGGATGGCTCAAAACAAGGAGACAAATAGAAGAGTAAATAGGTGGTTCCTGGCCCTACAGGAATTCAACTTCACAGTAAAGCATCGCCCTGGCGTTCAAATGGGGAATGTGGATGCTTTGTCTCGAGTACATGAATGCCTGATTGCTGGTGTTCCAACCCCAAGGTTAAAACAAGAGGGGGGGGTATGTGACAGCAGGAAGGTAAAGTCACCTGGTTGCATCCAGGGGGGTAGGTATATTTCTCCCAGATTCAGGCTTTATGCCGACTTATACAACTAGGGAGAGAGTTGATGAAGCCCAGCTGAGGCTAGTGGGCTCATAGATGATTCATACCTCTAGGGAGAGTGCTGGGCGTCGTGCAGGCAGGGAGTTGATGAGACCAGCTGAAGCTTGTCAGCTCGTTTAAGGCCTCTATAAAAACTCCCAGCTTCATTAGGTGTTTGCTCATGCCTGGAACCAGACCTGTGTGGACTGTCTAGGGAGAGTGAACCCCTGTGCGGTGAGACAAAGCCTGTGTGGCTATTTGTTTGGACATTTACTAAACCAGGGACTTAGGGACTAGGACAGCACCAGGCTGATCCCAGTTGTTAGTTAGGGAAACCTGCATGTTTAGTCAGAGGTCAAGCTGACCAGGATTTATTTTGTTTATGTTTCTTTTTGCTTTGCTGTGTTTTTGTCACTGTAAATAGAGAAATAAACCGCACCTTTTGATCTTGAAAACCACAACCTCCGTCTGCTGGGCCTGTTTTTGTGTGGGGAGCCCATCCAGGGGTCACACACACCCGCTACCGAGTTAACCCCCTCACAGTAGGAAGAGTGTCAGTTTCTTTCACTGTGATAATCCTTGTTTCTAGGGACAGGGAAGGACAGTGAGGGAAATTCTCCTTGTGCTATAGTGTGCTTTAAAAAAACATTTTTTCTAGGGACAGAAAACTATAGGTAGGAAGAGTGTCAGTTTCTTTCACTGTGATAATCCTTTTTTCTAGGGACAGGGAAGGACAGTGAGGGAAATTCTCCTTGTGCTATAGTGTGCTTTAAAAAAACATTTTTTCTAGGGACAGAAAACTATAGGTAGGAAGAGTGTCAGTTTCTTTCACTGTGATAATCCTTGTTTCTAGGGACAGGGAAGGACAGTGAGGGAAATTCTCCTTGTGCTATAGTGTGCTTTAAAAAAACATTTTTTCTAGGGACAGAAAACTATAGGTAGGAAGAGTGTCAGTTTCTTTCACTGTGATAATCCTTTTTTCTGGGAACAGGGAAGGACAGTGAGGGAAATTCTCCTTGTGCTATAGTGTGCTTTAAAAAAACATTTTTTCTAGGGACAGAAAACTATAGGTAGGAATAGTGTCAGTTTCTTTCACTGTGATAATTCCTGTTTCTAGGGACAGGGAAGGACAGTGAGGGAAATTCTCCTTGTGCTATAGTGTGCTTTAAAAAAACATTTTTTCTAGGGACAGAAAACTATAGGTAGGAAGAGTGTCAGTTTCTTTCACTGTGATAATCCTTTTTTCTAGGGACAGGGAAGGACAGTGAGGGAAATTCTCCTTGTGCTATAGTGTGCTTTAAAAAAACATTTTTTCTAGGGACAGAAAACTATAGGTAGGAAGAGTGTCAGTTTCTTTCACTGTGATAATCCTTGTTTCTAGGGACAGGGAAGGACAGTGAGGGAAATTCTCCTTGTGCTATAGTGTGCTTTAAAAAAAAAAAATTTCTAGGGACAGAAAACTATAGGTAGGAAGAGTGTCAGTTTCTTTCACTGTGATAATCCTTTTTTCTAGGGACAGGGAAGGACAGTGAGGGAAATTCTCCTTGTGCTATAGTGTGCTTTAAAAAAACATTTTTTCTAGGGACAGAAAACTATAGGTAGGAAGAGTGTCAGTTTCTTTCACTGTGATAATCCTTGTTTCTAGGGACAGGGAAGGACAGTGAGGGAAATTCTCCTTGTGCTATACTGTGCTTTAAAAAAACATTTTTTCTAGGGACAGAAAACTATAGGTAGGAAGAGTGTCAGTTTCTTTCACTGTGATAATCCTTGTTTCTAGGGACAGGGAAGGACAGTGAGGGAAATTCTCCTTGTGCTATAGTGTGCTTTAAAAAAACATTTTTTCTAGGGACAGAAAACTATAGGTAGGAAGAGTGTCAGTTTCTTTCAGTGTGATAATCCTTGTTTCTAGGGACAGGGAAGGAAAGTGAGGGAAATTCTCCTTGTGCTATAGTGTGCTTTAAAAAAAAAAATTTCTAGGGACAGAAAACTATAGGTGGGAAGAGTGTCAGTTTCTTTCACTGTGATAATCCTTTTTTCTAGGGACAGGGAAGGACAGTGAGGGAAATTCTCCTTGTGCTATAGTGTGCTTTAAAAAAACATTTTTTCTAGGGACAGAAAACTATAGGTAGGAAGAGTGTCAGTTTCTTTCACTGTGATAATCCTTGTTTCTAGGGACAGGGAAGGAAAGTGAGGGAAATTCTCCTTGTGCTATAGTGTGCTTTAAAAAAACATTTTTTCTAGGGACAGAAAACTATAGGTAGTGTGAGGGGGTTAGCTCGGCAGCGGGTGTGTGTGACCCCCGGGATGGGCTCCCCACACAAAACAGGCCCAGCAAACGGAGGTTGTGGTTTTCAAAATAAAAAAAAAGTGCGGTTTATTTTCTATTTACAGTGACAAAACACAGCAAAGCAAAAGAAACATAACCAAAATAAATCCTGGTCAAGTTGACCTCTGACTAAACATACAGGTTTCCTAACTAACAACTGGGATCAGCCTAGTGCTGTCCTAGTCCCTAAGTCCCTGGTTTAGTAAAAGTCCAAACAAATAGCCACACAGGCTTTGCCTCACCGCACAGGGGTTCACTCTCCCTAGACAGTCCACACAGGTCTGGTTCCAGGCATGAGCTAACATCTAATGAATCTGGGAGTTTTTATAGAGGCCCTTAATGAGCTGACAAGCTTCAGCTGGTCTCATCAACTCCCTGCCTGCACGACGCCCAGCCCTCTCTCTAGAGGTATGAGTCATCCATGAGCCCACTAGCCTTAGCTGGGCTTATACAACTCTCCACCTAGTTGTATAAGTCGGCGTAAAGCCTGAATCTGGGCGAAATATATCTACCCCCCTGGATGCAACCAGGTGACTTTACCTTCCTGCTGTCACATACCCCCCCTCTTGTTTTAACCTCGGGGTTGGAACACCAGCGATCAGGCATTCATGTACTCGAGACAAAGCATCCACATTCCCCATTTGAACGCCAGGGCGATGCTTTACTGTGAAGTTGAATTCCTGGAGGGCCAGGAACCACCTATTCACTCTTCTATTTGTTTCCTTGTTTTGAGCCATCCACTTTAACGGAGCGTGATCCGTAACCATGTCAAAGTGCCTACCTAGCAGGTAGTACCGAAGGGAATCTAGAGCCCACTTCACCACTAAACACTCCTTTTCAACGGTGGCGTAATTTACCTCATGGGACTTCAACTTCCTGCTGAGGTAAATGACTGGGTGCTCTTCCCCGTTCCAGACCTGGGACAATACTGCTCCTAACCCCACATCTGACGCATCACTTTGTACGACAAAGTCTTTAGAGAAGTCGGGTGAGTACAACACTGGCTGGCTACATAAGGCTTGTTTCAAGAATTGGAATGCTGCCTCAGCCTCGGGGGTCCATTTAATCATGACCGACCCTTTCCCCTTCGTCAGGTTGGTTAGGGGCACAGCCTTAGAAGCAAAGTGGGGAATGAATCGCCGATAATACCCAGCGATTCCCAGAAAGGCTCGTACCTGCTTCTTGCTGTTGGGACGTGGCCAACTCTGGATGGCCTCGACTTTGTTGAGTTGGGGTTTTATTACTCCCCTGCCAATGGTGTACCCAAGATATTTGGCCTCCTCCTGCCCAATGGTACACTTCTTGGGGTTAGCCGTAAACCCCGCTTCCCGAACAGAGTCCAGGACTGCTTGCACTTTTGGCAGATGTGAGGCCCAATCTGTGCTATGGACAATTACGTCATCCAGGTAAGCCGCAGCATACTTCCGATGGGGCCTCAGCATCTGGTCCATTTTCCGCTGGAATGTGGCCGGCGCATTCTGTAACCCGAACGGCATTCTTTTATATTGGAACGCCCCGTCTGGGGTTACAAATGCGGTTTTCTCTTTGGCCGACTTGGCCAGGGGGATTTGCCAATACCCTTTTGTGAGGTCAAGAGTCGTCATGTATCGGGCTGTTCCCAGCCGGTCGATCAACTCATCTATACGTGGCATGGGGTAGGTGTCAAATTTTGTAACTTTGTTCAACTGACGAAAATCGTTACAAAATCGCCAGCTCCCATCCGGTTTAGGCACCAACACGATGGGACTAGACCAATCACTTTGGGACTCCTCTATCACCCCTAAGTTCAGCATTTTCTGTACTTCCTCCCGTATTGCCTCCCGTCGAGCCTCTGGGATCCGATAGGGTTTTAACTTCACCCTTTCACCGGGCGGGGTAATGATGTCATGCTCTACCCCAGATGTTTGTCCCGGCAGCTCAGAGAATACCTCCTTGTTGCGAAGCACAAACTCCTTAACCTCCTGTTGTTGGGGTTGTGACAAGGTGGCTGCTATTCCAACCTCAGGAATCACGCAACCAGTTTGAGCTGGTGACCAAGTGTCTGCGACTAGGGACTCTCTATCCCTCCAGGCTTTCAACAGATTAACGTGATAGATCTGTTCGGGCTTTCGCCTTCCTGGTTGTCTGACCTTGTAATTCACTTCGCTCACTTTTTCCATTATCTCGTAGGGGCCTTGCCATTTGGCAAGGAATTTACTTTCAACCGTAGGGACAAGTACCAATATCCTATCCCCCGGGGAAAAGGTACGGGTCTTGGCTCCACGGTTGTACACTCTCTGCTGTGCCAACTGCGCTTGGGCCAAATGTTCCTTCACGATGGGCATTACCTGTGCAATTCGATCTTGAATCAGGGCGACATGCTCAATCACACTCCTGTGGGGAGAACTCTCACTTTCCCAAGTTTCCTTGGCAATATCCAACAGCCATCTTGGGTGTCTCCCATACAGTAACTCAAAGGGGGAGAATCCCGTAGAGGATTGGGGCACCTCCCTAATAGCAAACATCAAATAAGGAAGTAAACAGTCCCAATCCTTTCCATCTCTATCCACCACTTTCTTCAACATTTGTTTTAGGGTTTTGTTGAATCTTTCAACCAGCCCATCGGTTTGGGGGTGATACACAGACGTACGCAATTGCGTCACTTTGAACAATTTACACAGCTCTTTCATAACCCGGGACATAAAGGGTGTACCTTGGTCCGTAAGCAGTTCTTTACAAATACCCACCCGGCTAAAAACAAGAGATAGCTCTTTGGCTATGGTTTTGGCCAAGGTATTTCGGAGAGGGATCGCTTCTGGATAACGGGTGGCATAGTCCATTATAACTAATATGTACTGGTGCCCCCTAGCGGACTTGATTATAGGACCTACCAAATCCATGGCGATCCTCTCAAACGGGACCTCAATGATGGGTAGAGGGACCAGCGGGCTACGGAAATGTGGCATCGGGGCCAACCTCTGACACACAGGGCAGGAGGAACAATAATTTTCTACGTCCTTCATCACCCCCGGCCAATAGAATCTCTGTAATACCCTCTCTCGGGTTTTCTCTGTCCCCAGATGACCTCCAAGAATGTGCCCATGGGCCAACTCCAACACCAACTTCCTGTAAGGTTTGGGCACCACAAGCTGCTCAACGGTTTCTTCTGCCCTTTTTGCCACCCGATACAGTAGGTCCTTCTCTACGCTGAAGTATGGGTAAGTGCAGGTATTATCTGGGTTCACTAACTCGCCATCTATTTCCACTACGTTTTCCCGTGCCTTTATTAGGGCGGGGTCTTTTAACTGTTCTGTGGCAAAATTTTCCCTGTGAACCTCAAGATCAGAAAACTCCACAGACGGTAGGTTTTCGTCTGAGGAGGTGGGCTCCTCTCCAGTTTCTTGAGTCTCCCCTGCCAATACTGATAAGGGAAATTCCGGAGAGTCCTCACCACTCTCAGGGGAGTTCTGGCTATCACATTCCTGGTACATAGGGGCACCAGTGAGGGGCTCAGGATCATCCCACAGTTCCCAGAACTTCGGAAAATCCCTTCCCACAATGGCGTCATGCGGTAACTGAGATACTAAGCCCACTGGATGAGAGAGGGTACCTTTGGGGGTCTCGAAACACACTGTAGTCACTGGATACTCTCGGGTGTCCCCATGCACACAAATAACAGCTACCTTGCTATTCCCAGAGACCTCTGTTTTAACTAACTCAGCCTTTATCAGGGTCACAAGGCTACCTGAATCCAGCAATACCACAACATTTCTACCATTAACACACATTTTGCATAAATGTTTCTCAGTTCCTCGAATGGCAGTGCATGCGACTGTCGCACACAGCGACTGACGTCTGCCCGTCAGAAAGTCATACTGCATGGGTTCCTCCACAACCGGGCAATTGGCTGCAATATGTCCCGCTTGCCGGCAGCGGTAGCAAACGATCCTTCTTGCCGCCTCTTGAGCCGCTGATTTCCCAGGCTGTTCTCGCCAAACTTGGGGTAGAGCTCCCACCCTCTCACTCTCTCCACCCTCACCCCTTGGAATCCTCTTATCCGCCCCTGGGGATGGTCTGGTCTTAGGGTGGAAAGTCCGAGTGTCTCTGGAAGAGGCCGTCAGGTTCTCTGTAGCCAAGTATTTCTCCACACGATCCACAAGACCATCGGCCGTCTCTGGGTCTCCATGGCTTACCCACTTTTGGATGGCAGTAGGAAGAGCTCTCAAAAACCGATCCATTACAACACGTTCCACAATCTTTGGTGCGGACAAAGTCTCTGGCTGTAGCCACTTTCTGCTCAGGTGAATGAGATCATACATTTGAGACCTGGGGGGTTTTCCAAGCTAGAAAGTCCAGTTATGCACACGCTGAGCCCGGACAGCCTGGGTGACACCCAGCCTTGCCAATATTTCAGCTTTTAGCATCACATAGTCTTTTGCTTGGTTAGGCTCTAGGTCATAGTAAGCTTTCTGCGATTCACCAGTTAACAGAGGAGCCACCAGTCCAGCCCACTGCTCCTCAGGCCACTTTTCTCTTTCAGCGGTCCTTTCAAATGTGGTCAAAAATACCTCTGGATCATCCTCTCCAGTCATTTTTGTCAATAAACGACTCACCCCAAAGGACGCGGTATTAGTGGGACGGCTTTCCTCACTGGTCTGCGGACGTTGCTGCATTACTGCTTCCATCTGTTGTTGTAGTCTCTGCTCTTGCTTCTGCAACAGGTCTATGAAGCGGGCCTCAGATTGCTGCTGGGCTCGTTGCTGAGCCTCCAGACTCTGTTGCAAAGTTGCGTTTGTCTGCTGCTGGGCTGCAAGGCTCCTTTGCAAACCTGCATTTGTTTGCTGTTGATTGGCATTTGCTAGAGCCAGCTGCTTCAGTATCTCCTCCATGCTGGCTTAAAAAAAAAACTGCCACTGGTTCTCCACCAACTGTGAGGGGGTTAGCTCGGCAGCGGGTGTGTGTGACCCCCGGGATGGGCTCCCCACACAAAACAGGCCCAGCAAACGGAGGTTGTGGTTTTCAAAATAAAAAAAAAAGGGCGGTTTATTTTCTATTTACAGTGACAAAACACAGCAAAGCAAAAGAAACATAACCAAAATAAATCCTGGTCAAGTTGACCTCTGACTAAACATACAGGTTTCCTAACTAACAACTGGGATCAGCCTAGTGCTGTCCTAGTCCCTAAGTCCCTGGTTTAGTAAAAGTCCAAACAAATAGCCACACAGGCTTTGCCTCACCGCACAGGGGTTCACTCTCCCTAGACAGTCCACACAGGTCTGGTTCCAGGCATGAGCTAACATCTAATGAATCTGGGAGTTTTTATAGAGGCCCTTAATGAGCTGACAAGCTTCAGCTGGTCTCATCAACTCCCTGCCTGCACGACGCCCAGCCCTCTCTCTAGAGGTATGAGTCATCCATGAGCCCACTAGCCTTAGCTGGGCTTATACAACTCTCCACCTAGTTGTATAAGTCGGCGTAAAGCCTGAATCTGGGCGAAATATATCTACCCCCCTGGATGCAACCAGGTGACTTTACCTTCCTGCTGTCACAGTAGGAAGAGTGTCAGTTTCTTTCACTGTGATAATCCTTGTTTCTAGGGACAGGAAAGGAAAGTGAGGGAAATTCTCCTTGTGCTATAGTGTGCTTTAAAAAAACATTTTTTCTAGGGACAGAAAACTATAGGTAGGAAGAGTGTCAGTTTCTTTCACTGTGATAATCCTTTTTTCTAGGGACAGGGAAGGACAGTGAGGGAAATTCTCCTTGTGCTATAGTGTGCTTTAAAAAAACATTTTTTCTAGGGACAGAAAACTATAGGTAGGAAGAGTGTCAGTTTCTTTCACTGTGATAATCCTTGTTTCTAGGGACAGGGAAGGAAAGTGAGGGAAATTCTCCTTGTGCTATAGTGTGCTTTAAAAAAACATTTTTTCTAGGGACAGAAAACTATAGGTAGGAAGAGTGTCAGTTTCTTTCACTGTGATAATCCTTGTTTCTAGGGACAGGGAAGGACAGTGAGGGAAATTCTCCATGTGCTATAGTGTGCTTTAAAAAAACATTTTTTCTAGGGACAGAAAACTATAGGTAGGAAGAGTGTCAGTTTCTTTCACTGTGATAATCCTTGTTTCTAGGGACAGGGAAGGACAGTGAGGGAAATTCTCCTTGTGCTATAGTGTGCTTAAAAAAACATTTTTTCTAGGGACAGAAAACTATAGGTAGGAAGAGTGTCAGTTTCTTTCACTGTGATAATTCTTGTTTCTAGGGACAGGGAAGGACAGTGAGGGAAATTCTCCTTGTGCTATAGTGTGCTTTAAAAAAACATTTTTTCTAGGGACAGAAAACTATAGGTAGGAAGAGTGTCAGTTTCTTTCACTGTGATAATCCTTGTTTCTAGGGACAGGGAAGGACAGTGAGGGAAATTCTCCTTGTGCTATAGTGTGCTTTAAAAAAACATTTTTTCTAGGGACAGAAAACTATAGGTAGGAAGAGTGTCAGTTTCTTTCACTGTGATAATCCTTGTTTCTAGGGACAGGGAAGGAAAGTGAGGGAAATTCTCCTTGTGCTATAGTGTGCTTTAAAAAAACATTTTTTCTAGGGACAGAAAACTATAGGTAGGAAGAGTGTCAGTTTCTTTCACTGTGATAATCCTTTTTTCTAGGGACAGGGAAGGACAGTGAGGGAAATTCTCCTTGTGCTATAGTGTGCTTTAAAAAAACATTTTTTCTAGGGACAGAAAACTATAGGTAGGAAGAGTGTCAGTTTCTTTCACTGTGATAATCCTTGTTTCTAGGGACAGGGAAGGACAGTGAGGGAAATTCTCCTTGTGCTATAGTGTGCTTTAAAAAAACATTTTTTCTAGGGACAGAAAACTATAGGTAGGAAGAGTGTCAGTTTCTTTCACTGTGATAATCCTTGTTTCTAGGGACAGGGAAGGACAGTGAGGGAAATTCTCCTTGTGCTATAGTGTGCTTTAATAAAACATTTTTTCTAGGGACAGAAAACTATAGGTAGGAAGAGTGTCAGTTTCTTTCACTGTGATAATCCTTGTTTCTAGGGACAGGGAAGGACAGTGAGGGAAATTCTCCTTGTACTATAGTGTGCTAAAGCATTCCTCATCAACCATCTTTGAAATCCTTGTTTTTTGGACAGTCAGGGAAATTGTCGTTGTGCTATTCTGTGCAAAAGCAATCATCCTCAACCATATTTAGTAATCCTTAAGTAAAGGGACAGAGAAGGACACCTGAAGGTAGCCCTTATTGCTTTTTTCCCATCTCCCTGCAGGCCATCTATTAGAATGTCTGGAAGGCAAACAAGGAGAGGCAGACAGTCAGGAGACAATAAAAGAGGGCAAGCAGGCTCTGTGTCTGGGGGCAACAGTGCTGGTCGTGGACGCGGTGCATTGTCATCAGCACATGGCCATGGGACACGCTTGTCCTTCTTTTCGGCAGCTGGACATGTTGAGCCACATCATGAAAAAAACTTGGTAGAGTGGATGACCAAGCCCTCCTCCTCCTCCTCATCCTCTCTCACCCAGGCTCAGGGTACTGGCAAAGCAGCTGCCAAAGCGTCCTCTTCCCTGGTATCAATGTCAGACTCATCATTAGGGATGAGCTTCGTGTTCGAGTCGAACATACGTTCGACTCGAACATCGGCTGTTCGATCGTTCGACGAAGATCGAACGATTTGGGCCGTTCGCGCCAAATTCGAGTGACGCGAACGGCCCACAATGCACTACGCCATCGCAGTGTCATCCAGGCGCTGTGATTGGCCAAGCATGCACTGTGACCCCGCATGCTTGGCCAATCACAGCGCCGGCAGCGAGGAGAGCAATGATTGGCCACAGGCAGGATGCCTGTGGCCAATTATTGCTGAGGGGGTTTAGTACACGCCCCACACTATAAAAGGCCGCCAGCACGGCGGCCTAGTGTAGTGTGTTCCGGAGCAGGGATAGAGCAGCATAGGCAGGGACAGTGACTTTTATTTCTTTCTTGCTTAACCTGGATTCCTTTAGTTTAGGGAAAGAGAAGGATAGGTAGGGAGAGTGTCAGTGTGTTTTGTGCTTGTGCTATATTGTGCTTAAAAAAAACATTTTTTCTAGGGACAGAAAACTGTAGGTAGGGAGAGTGTGTCAGTTTCTTTCACTGTCAAAGTCCTTGTTTCCAGGGACCTGGAAGGACAGTGAGTGAATTCTCCTTGTGCTATATTGTGCTTAAAAAAAACATTTTTTCTAGGGACAGAAAACTGTAGGTAGGGAGAGTGTGTCAGTTTCTTTCACTGTCAAAGTCCTTGTTTCCAGGGACCTGGAAGGACAGTGAGGTAATTCTCCTTGTGCTAAATTGTGCTTAAAAAAATCATTTTTTCTAGGGACAGAAAACTGTAGGTAGGGAGAGTGTGTCAGTTTCTTTCACTGTCAAAGTCCTTGTTTCCAGGGACCTGGAAGGACAGTGAGGTAATTCTCCTTGTGCTAAATTGTGCTTAAAAAAAACATTTTTTCTAGGGACAGAAAACTGTAGGTAGGGAGAGTGTGTCAGTTTCTTTCACTGTCAAAGTCCTTGTTTCCAGGGACCTGGAAGGACAGTGAGGTAATTCTCCTTGTGCTAAATTGTGCTTAAAAAAAAACATTTTTTCTAGGGACAGAAAACTGTAGGTAGGGAGAGTGTGTCAGTTTCTTTCACTGTCAAAGTCCTTGTTTCCAGGGACCTGGAAGGACAGTGAGGTAATTCTCCTTGTGCTAAATTGTGCTTAAAAAAAACATTTTTTCTAGGGACAGAAAACTGTAGGTAGGGAGAGTGTGTCAGTTTCTTTCACTGTCAAAGTCCTTGTTTCCAGGGACCTGGAAGGACAGTGAGGTAATTCTCCTTGTGCTAAATTGTGCTTAAAAAAAACATTTTTTCTAGGGACAGAAAACTGTAGGTAGGGAGAGTGTGTCAGTTTCTTTCACTGTCAAAGTCCTTGTTTCCAGGGACCTGGAAGGACAGTGAGGTAATTCTCCTTGTGCTAAATTGTGCTTAAAAAAAACATTTTTTCTAGGGACAGAAAACTGTAGGTAGGGAGAGTGTGTCAGTTTCTTTCACTGTCAAAGTCCTTGTTTCCAGGGACCTGGAAGGACAGTGAGGTAATTCTCCTTGTGCTAAATTGTGCTTAAAAAAAACGTTTTTTCTAGGGACAGAAAACTGTAGGTAGGGAGAGTGTGTCAGTTTCTTTCACTGTCAAAGTCCTTGTTTCCAGGGACCTGGAAGGACAGTGAGGTAATTCTCCTTGTGCTAAATTGTGCTTAAAAAAAACATTTTTTCTAGGGACAGAAAACTGTAGGTAGGGAGAGCGTGTCAGTTTCTTTCACTGTCAAAGTCCTTGTTTCCAGGGACCTGGAAGGACAGTGAGGTAATTCTCCTTGTGCTAAATTGTGCTTAAAAAAAAACATTTTTTCTAGGGACAGAAAACTGTAGGTAGGGAGAGTGTGTCAGTTTCTTTCACTGTCAAAGTCCTTGTTTCCAGGGACCTGGAAGGACAGTGAGGTAATTCTCCTTGTGCTAAATTGTGCTTAAAAAAAACATTTTTTCTAGGGACAGAAAACTGTAGGTAGGGAGAGTGTGTCAGTTTCTTTCACTGTCAAAGTCCTTGTTTCCAGGGACCTGGAAGGACAGTGAGGTAATTCTCCTTGTGCTAAATTGTGCTTAAAAAAAACATTTTTTCTAGGGACAGAAAACTGTAGGTAGGGAGAGTGTGTCAGTTTCTTTCACTGTCAAAGTCCTTGTTTCCAGGGACCTGGAAGGACAGTGAGGTAATTCTCCTTGTGCTAAATTGTGCTTAAAAAAAACATTTTTTCTAGGGACAGAAAACTGTAGGTAGGGAGAGTGTGTCAGTTTCTTTCACTGCCAAAGTACTTGTTTCCAGGGACCTGGAAGGACAGTGAGGTAATTCTCCTTGTGCTAAATTGTGCTTAAAAAAAACATTTTTTCTAGGGACAGAAAACTGTAGGTAGGGAGAGTGTGTCAGTTTCTTTCACTGTCAAAGTCCTTGTTTCCAGGGACCTGGAAGGACAGTGAGTGAATTCTCCTTGTGCTAAATTGTGCTTAAAAACATTTTTTCTAGGGACAGAAAACTGTAGGTAGGGAGAGTGTGTCAGTTTCTTTCACTGTCAAAGTCCTTGTTTCCAGGGACCTGGAAGGACAGTGAGTGAATTCTCCTTGTGCTAAATTGTGCTTAAAAAAAACATTTTTTCTAGGGACAGAAAACTGTAGGTAGGGAGAGTGTGTCAGTTTCTTTCACTGTCAAAGTCCTTTTTTCCAGGGACCTGGAAGGACAGTGAGTGAATTCTCCTTGTGCTAAATTGTGCTTAAAAAAAACATTTTTTCTAGGGACAGAAAACTGTAGGTAGGGAGAGTGTGTCAGTTTCTTTCACTGTCAAAGTCCTTGTTTCCAGGGACCTGGAAGGACAGTGAGGTAATTCTCCTTGTGCTAAATTGTGCTTAAAAAAAACATTTTTTCTAGGGACAGAAAACTGTAGGTAGGGAGAGTGTGTCAGTTTCTTTCACTGTCAAAGTCCTTGTTTCCAGGGACCTGGAAGGACAGTGAGTGAATTCTCCTTGTGCTATATTGTGCTTAAAAAAAAACATTTTTTCTAGGGACAGAAAACTGTAGGTAGGGAGAGTGTGTCAGTTTCTTTCACTGCCAAAGTCCTTGTTTCCAGGGACCTGGAAGGACAGTGAGGTAATTCTCCTTGTGCTAAATTGTGCTTAAAAAAAACATTTTTTCTAGGGACAGAAAACTGTAGGTAGGGAGAGTGTGTCAGTTTCTTTCACTGTCAAAGTCCTTGTTTCCAGGGACCTGGAAGGACAGTGAGGTAATTCTCCTTGTGCTAAATTGTGCTTAAAAAAAACATTTTTTCTAGGGACAGAAAACTGTAGGTAGGGAGAGTGTGTCAGTTTTTTTCACTGTCAAAGTCCTTGTTTCCAGGGACCTGGAAGGACAGTGAGGTAATTCTCCTTGTGCTAAATTGTGCTTAAAAAAAACATTTTTTCTAGGGACAGAAAACTGTAGGTAGGGAGAGTGTGTCAGTTTCTTTCACTGTCAAAGTCCTTGTTTCCAGGGACCTGGAAGGACAGTGAGGTAATTCTCCTTGTGCTAAATTGTGCTTAAAAAAAACATTTTTTCTAGGGACAGAAAACTGTAGGTAGGGAGAGTGTGTCAGTTTCTTTCACTGCCAAAGTCCTTGTTTCCAGGGACCTGGAAGGACAGTGAGGTAATTCTCCTTGTGCTAAATTGTGCTTAAAAAAAACATTTTTTCTAGGGACAGAAAACTGTAGGTAGGGAGAGTGTGTCAGTTTCTTTCACTGCCAAAGTCCTTGTTTCCAGGGACCTGGAAGGACAGTGAGGTAATTCTCCTTGTGCTAAATTGTGCTTAAAAAAAACATTTTTTCTAGGGACAGAAAACTGTAGGTAGGGAGAGTGTGTCAGTTTCTTTCACTGTCAAAGTCCTTGTTTCCAGGGACCTGGAAGGACAGTGAGTGAATTCTCCTTGTGCTATATTGTGCTTAAAAAAAACATTTTTTCTAGGGACAGAAAACTGTAGGTAGGGAGAGTGTGTCAGTTTCTTTCACTGCCAAAGTCCTTGTTTCCAGGGACCTGGAAGGACAGTGAGGTAATTCTCCTTGTGCTAAATTGTGCTTAAAAAAAACATTTTTTCTAGGGACAGAAAACTGTAGGTAGGGAGAGTGTGTCAGTTTCTTTCACTGTCAAAGTCCTTGTTTCCAGGGACCTGGAAGGACAGTGAGTGAATTCTCCTTGTGCTATATTGTGCTTAAAAAAAACATTTTTTCTAGGGACAGAAAACTGTAGGTAGGGAGAGTGTGTCAGTTTCTTTCACTGCCAAAGTCCTTGTTTCCAGGGACCTGGAAGGACAGTGAGGTAATTCTCCTTGTGCTAAATTGTGCTTAAAAAAAACATTTTTTCTAGGGACAGAAAACTGTAGGTAGGGAGAGTGTGTCAGTTTCTTTCACTGTCAAAGTCCTTGTTTCCAGGGACCTGGAAGGACAGTGAGGTAATTCTCCTTGTGCTAAATTGTGCTTAAAAAAAACATTTTTTCTAGGGACAGAAAACTGTAGGTAGGGAGAGTGTGTCAGTTTCTTTCACTGTCAAAGTCCTTGTTTCCAGGGACCTGGAAGGACAGTGAGTGAATTCTCCTTGTGCTATATTGTGCTTAAAAAAAACATTTTTTCTAGGGACAGAAAACTGTAGGTAGGGAAAGTGTGTCAGTTTCTTTCACTGCCAAAGTCCTTGTTTCCAGGGACCTGGAAGGACAGTGAGGTAATTCTCCTTGTGCTAAATTGTGCTTAAAAAAAACATTTTTTCTAGGGACAGAAAACTGTAGGTAGGGAGAGTGTGTCAGTTTCTTTCACTGTCAAAGTCCTTGTTTCCAGGGACCTGGAAGGACAGTGAGGTAATTCTCCTTGTGCTAAATTGTGCTTAAAAAAAACATTTTTTCTAGGGACAGAAAACTGTAGGTAGGGAGAGTGTGTCAGTTTCTTTCACTGTCAAAGTCCTTGTTTCCAGGGACCTGGAAGGACAGTGAGGTAATTCTCCTTGTGCTAAATTGTGCTTAAAAAAAACATTTTTTCTAGGGACAGAAAACTGTAGGTAGGGAGAGTGTGTCAGTTTCTTTCACTGTCAAAGTCCTTGTTTCCAGGGACCTGGAAGGACAGTGAGGTAATTCTCCTTGTGCTAAATTGTGCTTAAAAAAAACATTTTTTCTAGGGACAGAAAACTGTAGGTAGGGAGAGTGTGTCAGTTTCTTTCACTGCCAAAGTCCTTGTTTCCAGGGACCTGGAAGGACAGTGAGGTAATTCTCCTTGTGCTAAATTGTGCTTAAAAAAAACATTTTTTCTAGGGACAGAAAACTGTAGGTAGGGAGAGTGTGTCAGTTTCTTTCACTGTCAAAGTCCTTGTTTCCAGGGACCTGGAAGGACAGTGAGGTAATTCTCCTTGTGCTAAATTGTGCTTAAAAAAAACATTTTTTCTAGGGACAGAAAACTGTAGGTAGGGAGAGTGTGTCAGTTTCTTTCACTGTCAAAGTCCTTGTTTCCAGGGACCTGGAAGGACAGTGAGGTAATTCTCCTTGTGCTAAATTGTGCTTAAAAAAAACATTTTTTCTAGGGACAGAAAACTGTAGGTAGGGAGAGTGTGTCAGTTTCTTTCACTGTCAAAGTCCTTGTTTCCAGGGACCTGGAAGGACAGTGAGTGAATTCTCCTTGTGCTAAATTGTGCTTTAAAAAAATTTTTTTTCTAGGGACAGAAAACTGTAGTAGGGAGAGTGTGTCAGTTTCTTTCACTGTCAAAGTCCTTGTTTCAAGGGACAGAGAAGGACACCTGAAGGTAGCCCTTATTGCTTTTTTCCCATCTCCCTGCAGGCCATCTATTAGAATGTCTGGAAGGCAAACAAGGAGAGGCAGACAGTCAGGAGGCAATAAAAGAGGGCAAGCAGGCTCTGTGTCTGGGGGCAACAGTGCTGGTCGTGGACGCGGTGCATTGTCATCAGCACATGGCCATGGGACACGCTTGTCCTTCTTTTCGGCAGCTGGACATGTTGAGCCACATCATGCCGAAGACTTGGTAGAGTGGATGACCAAGCCCTCCTCCTCCTCCTCATCCTCTCTCACCCAGGCTCAGGGTACTGGAAAAGCAGCTGCCAAAGCGTCCTCTTCCCTGGTATCAATGTCAGACTCATCATCAGTCACTCCTTCCCTAGACCCACCATGTCCTCCTCCTGAGGAGTCCCCCGAACTGTTTCAGCACAGTGTTGGGTACATGCTCCAGGAGGATGCCCAGCGTTTCGAAGGGTCTGATGATGAAACCCAGCTAGAGGAAGGCAGTAGCGTGAGAGCAGACAGAGGGGATGCTCAAGAAGGACACCAATCTGGCAGTCATGTTCCAGCAGCTGCAGCATACTGCCAGATTGCCTCCAGTGATGAGGAGGGAGGTGATGATGAGGTCACTGACTCCACGTGGGTGCCTAATAGGAGAGAGGAGGAGGAGGAGGATGAGGAGGAGGCACATCTCCAACGAGGCAGGATGCCCTTTGGTGGCCAGCGTAAGGGCAGTACACCGACGGAATCACACCGCAGAGCTCCGCCTGTGCAGGGCGCTGCCTCTGCCCGTCATTCAAAAAGTTCTTTGGTGTGGGCCTTTTTTGAGGCTAGTGCATCAGATCGCACAGCTGCTGTTTGCAACATATGTCTCAAGCGTATATCGCGTGGCCAAAACATCAGCCGCTTGGGTACCACATGCCTGACCAGACATATGTTGACCTGCCATGCAGCTCGTTGGCAAGCCTACCTCAAAGACCCACACCAAAGAACAAAGCGGACCTCTCCTTGCACCGCATCAGCTGGGATCTCCAACCCCACTATAACTTCAGTCCTCTCTGAAACATGCACTGAGAGGAATGAAGGTGTAGAATTAGGTGTGTCACAGCCAAGTACTTGCGGCCACTCTGCTAGCAGTACACCGACGTCCGATTCTAGCAGGCAAATTTCCCTGCCCCAGCTGCTGGACCGTCGAAAGAAGTTCACTCCCAGCCATCCACATGCCCAGCGGTTGAATGCTAGCTTGGCTAAATTGCTAGCGCTTCAACTGCTGCCTTTTCAGTTGGTAGACTCGGCCCCCTTCCGTGAGTTTG
Organism: Rana muscosa; assembly: GCA_029206835.1. Taxonomy (NCBI): domain Eukaryota; kingdom Metazoa; phylum Chordata; class Amphibia; order Anura; family Ranidae; genus Rana; species Rana muscosa. Next base: position 78,953,616 of record CM055127.1, read on the forward strand.
TGCAATGTGCGGTTCCTCAGTGGCAGGTTCCCAAACGCCACTTTTTCTCACGGAAGGCTATTCCGGCTCTCTACCGGCATGTGGAAGGCAATGTCTTGGCCTCGCTGGACAGGGCGGTCAGCGGTAAGGTGCATATTACCGCTGACTCATGGTCCAGCAGGCATGGACAGGGACGTTACCTTTCTTTCACGGCCCATTGGGTCACTCTTTTGGCAGCTGGGAAGGATGCAGGACAAGGTGCAGTAGTGTTGGAGGTTGTTCCACCGCCACGCCTCCAAAATGCTACTACTGGTTGTGACACACCTCTCTCCTCCACCCCCTCCTCTTCTTCTTCCTCCATGGCCTCTTCCTGTGGTTTGTCCTCGGAACCAGCTGTGCTCCGTAGGCGTTCAAGGGGCTACGCAAGTACGCAGGCAAAAAGATGCCATGCCGTGCTTGCGCTGGTGTGTTTGGGGGACAGAAGCCACACTGGGGCAGAGGTCCTGTCTGCTCTGCAGGGCCAGGCCGAGAGGTGGTTGACGCCACGCCAGCTTAAGCCAGGAATGGTGGTTTGCGACAATGGCACCAACCTCCTCTCCGCCCTCCGACAGGGACAACTGACCCATGTGCCCTGTGTGGCTCACGTCCTTAACCTGGTGGTGCAGCGGTTCTTGGGCAGGTACCCGGGCTTACAGGATGTCCTGAGGCAGGCCAGGAAAGTCTGTGTGCATTTCCGCAGATCTTATAATGCCAGTGCTCGCCTGGCTGAGCTGCAAAAGGAGTTGAACCTGCCCAAGAACCGCCTTATATGTGACATGCCCACCAGGTGGAACTCAACGTTGGCCATGCTGCAGCGGCTGCAAACGCAGCAGAGGGCCATCAATGAGTACCTGTGCGACTACGGCACCAGGACAGGGTCAGGGGAGCTTGGTTTTTTTTCTCCACGCCAGTGGGGCATGATCAGGGATGCATGCACTGTCCTGGCACCATTTGAGGAGGCCACGAGGATGGTGAGCAGTGACAGTGCATGCATCAGTGACACTGTACCTCTTGTCCACCTGTTGGAGCACACGCTGCGTGGAATAATGGACAGGGCACTTGAGGCAGAACAGAGGCAGGAAGAGGAGGACTTCCTTGCCTCTCAAGGCCCCCTTTACCCAGACAGTGTTCCTTCTGTCCCACCCATCGCACAGGAAGAGGAGGAGGAGGAGGAGGAGGAGGATTGTGTCAGCATGGAGGTGGAGGCTGGCACTCAGCATCATCAGCAGCAGTCTTTTAGGGATGATTTACAGTCCCAAGAAACCAGTGGACTTGTACGTGGCTGGGAGGAGGTGGCTGCGGATCATGTCGTCCTTAGTGACCCAGAGGACTCCGGAGCGAATGCCTCAGCAAACCTACGCTGCATGGCCTCCCTGATCCTGCAAAGTCTGCGGAAGGATCCTCGTATTCTTCGGATCAAGGAGAGGGACCATTACTGGCTGGCCACTCTCCTTGATCCACGGTACAAGGGTAAGGTTGCGGACCTTATGTTACCATCGCAGAGGGAGCAGAGGATGAGACAACTCCGGGAGGCCTTGCAGAAAGGTCTGTGCAACGCGTTCCCAGAGACTGGGAGGTTACAAACTCCTGGTCCTGGACAACGAGTTGCTGAGGCTTCGGCCAGTCAAAGAAGGAGCGGTGGGGAAGGTGGCCGTCTGACCGATGCGTTCAGACAATTCTTTAGTCCGCAGCCCCAAAGTATGATCGGTTCCAGCAACCATCGCCAGCGTCTGATAAACATGGTGCAGGAATATCTAGGGGCAAGGTCAGACTTGGACACCTTCCCCACCGAAAATCCTCTGGCTTACTGGGTCTTGAGGATGGATCACTGGCCAGAGCTTGCACAGTATGCAATTGAGCTACTGGCCTGTCCTGCATCCAGCGTTCTTTCGGAACGCACATTCAGTGCTGCTGGAGGATTTGTCATGGATCACAGGGTGCGCCTGTCCACCGACTCGGTTGATCGACTGACTTTCATCAAGATGAACCAGTCTTGGATCACCACCAGCTACCACACACCTGATGCTGATATAACAGACTAATTGATTTTAACATGTCACATCCCTTCAAGACTGATGCTGATGCTGAGTGCCTGTGCTGTTATGTTGACTGGCTATCCTCCTCCTCCGAGTCCTCAATGATACGATTGATGATGATAGCTTGGAAGATCATTTTTGTTTATGGGTGCCACCACCAGTGGCTAAGGCCCAATTTTTCAGCCCCTGTTTTACAGGGGCGTGTAATTACAATTTTTTTAGCAATAATTTGCCATAGGGCTCATTGCTGTGCTCCAAGTACAGTATCTGTGAGGGGTTGGAGTGTTGTGGCACCAGTGCCTAAGGCCCAATTTTCAGCCCCTGTTTAACAGGGGCGTGTCATTACAATTTTTTTAGCAATAATTTGCCATAGGGCTCATTGCTGTGCTCCAAGTACAGTATCTGTGAGGGGTTGGAGTGTTGTGGCACCAGTGCCTAAGGCCCAATTTTTCAGCCCCTGTTTAAAAGGGGCGTGTCATTACAATTTTTGAAGCAATACTTTGCAACAGGGCTCATTGCTGTGCTCCAAGTACAGTATCTGTGAGGGGTTGTAGTGTTGTGCCACCAGTGCCTAAGGCCCAATTTTTCAGCCCCTGTTCAACAGGGGCATGCAATTACAATTCTTGATCTAATAATTCACAGCAGGGCTCATTGCTGCACCCACCAAGAGTAACTCTGAGGGCTTACAGTGTTGTGGCAACACCACCACCACCACCACCACCACGAAAGGCCCAATTTTTCAGCCCCTGTTCAACAGGGGCATGCAATTACAATTCTTGATCTAATAATTCACAGCAGGGCCCATTGCTGCACCCACCAAGAGTAACTCTGAGGGCTTACAGTGTTGTGGCAACGCCACCACCACCACCACCACGAAAGGCCCAATTTTTCAGCCCCTGTTCAAAAGGGGCATGTAATTACAATTCTTGATCTAATAATTCACAGCAGGGCCCATTGCTGCACCCACCAAGAGTAACTCTGAGGGCTTACAGTGTTGTGGCAACACTACCACCACCACCACCACCACGAAAGGCCCAATTTTTCAGCCCCTGTTCAACAGGGGCATGCAATTACAATTCTTGATCTAATAATTCACAGCAGGGCCCATTGCTGCACCCACCAAGAGTAACTCTGAGGGCTTACAGTGTTGTGGCAACGCCACCACCACCACCACCACGAAAGGCCCAATTTTTCAGCCCCTGTTCAAAAGGGGCATGTAATTACAATTCTTGATCTAATAATTCACAGCAGGGCCCATTCCTGCACCCACCAAGAGTAACACTGAGGGCTTACAGTGTTGTGGCAACACCACCACTACCACCACCACCACGAAAGGCCCAATTTTTCAGCCCCTGTTCAACAGGGGCATGCAATTACAATTCTTGATCTAATAATTCACAGCAGGGCCCATTGCTGCACCCACCAAGAGTAACTGTCAGGGCTTACAGTGTTGTGGCACCAGCACCACCATCAAAGGCCCAATTTTTACTACCACTGTTCAACAATTCTATGTAATTAAAATTCCTGATATAATAGTTGACAGCAGGGCGTTCCAGCACCAACCAAGAGTAACTGTGAGTGCTTACAGTGTTGTGCCAACCCCAACAACTAAGGGGCCTATTTCTGCAGAGTATATACGGCAGGTCCCTACTTTCAAACATCCAACTTACAAACGACTCCTACTTGCAAACGCAAGAAGACAACAGGAAGTGAGAGGAAATCTACCACTAGGAAGGAAAATTCTCTCCTGTAAGAATAAATATGGGAGAAAGGTGTCTCCTCTGTACTGATGCTTTATCAGCAATCCTTGTTTCAAGAAAAACACCACATTTCAAAAACAGTTGTCATTGGGACGGAAAGTGAGGTGAAATGTTCTGAACAGGGGCACAGACAGCAAAACAAATGTTACAGGGGTGATAACCCTTACCTATGTTTTCCAAAAAGTTTAAAAATAGATTTTTGGGCTGGAGCTACACTTCAACAATGTACCTGTTCAAAATTACAAACAGATTCTACATAAGAACAAACCTACAGTCCCTGTCTTGTATGCACCGCCTGTATACGGCTGTTCAGAGTATATAGGGCCTTTTTTATTTTATGTGCGGGGTTCCCCTTAATATCCATACAAGACCCAAAGGGGCTGGTAATGGGCTGGGGTAGGGGGGGGGGGGTCATGGGGTAGCTATGCCATTTTTCTTAAAGATTTTCATCCATATTACCGGGACCAGACATTACATTAAAGCCGCAAGCAGTTTTAAATGGCTTTTTTTCCTTTAGAAATGTAATTTTGTGCAGGGACAGTTCTAAACACGGGAAACACGTGGCACTTCACAGGCATACTTTAGACACCCCCCAGGTACGATATTTAAAGGAATATTTGACTTTTTTTTTTTCACTTTATGCATCATTAAAATGACTGCTCCCGAAAAACGACCGTTTTTAAAACTTCTTTTTGCATTGATACATGTCCCCTGGTGCACAACCCGGGTTCCCAAACCCTTTTTAGGACAATAACATGCATAATAGTTGTTATAATTAGCACTTTAGAATTCGAACGTTCGCATCCATTGTATTTAATAGGGTTCTAATGTTCGTACGAACTTTCGGTCCGTTCGCGGGTTCTGGTGCGAACCGAACCCGGGGGTGTTCGGCTCATCACTACTCTGGACCACTTTACATTACACAGCACCCTGCATCACTGGCCCCCTTTACATTACACAGCACCCTGCGCTTCTGGAGCCGGCGATCGGCTCTCCCTGTCAGCGCAAACCGAGGCAAACCATTTACTGGCACTTCCTGGTTCACGCTGTGATCAGCTGTGATTGGTCACAGCTGATCACATGGTAAAGAGCCTCCATCAGAGGCTCCTTACTGCGATCAGAGATGCTGTGTGTCAGAGTGACACACAGCACCACTGATCGCCGCGCTGCGTGCCCCCGCGGGCACGCGCCGGCATTTTATTCTGCTGGACGTCATATGTGGCAACAAAAGTGAGTACACCCCTAAGTGAAAATGTCCAAATTGGGCCCAAAGTGTCAATATTTTTGTGTTCACCATTATTTTCCAGCACTGCCTTAACCTTCTGGGGCATGGAGTTCACCAGAGCTTCACAGCTTGCCACTGGAGTCCTCTTTCACTCCTCTATTATGACATCACGGAGCTGGTGGATGTTAGAGACCTTCCGCTCCTCCACCTTCCATTTGAGGATGCACCACAGATGCTCAATAGGGTTTAGGTCTGGAGCCATGCTTGGCCAGTCCATCACCTTTACCCTCAGCTTCTTTAGCAGGGCAGTGGTTATCTTGGAGGTGTGTTTGGGGTCGTTATCATGTTTTAATACTGCCCTGCGGCCCAGTCTCCGAAGGGAGGGGATCATGCTCTGCTTCAGTATGTCACAGTACATGTTGGCATTCATGGTCCCCTCAATGAACTGTAGCTCCCCAGTGCCGGCAGCAATCATGCAGCCCCAGACCATGACACTCCCACCACCATGTTTGAATGTAGGCAAGACACACTTGTCTTTGTACTCCTCACCTGGTTGCCGCCACACACGCTTGACACCATCTGAACCAAATACGTTTATTTTGGTCTCATCAGACCACAGAACATGGTTCCAGTAATCCATGTCCTTAGTCTATTTGTCTTCAGCAAACTGTTTGCAGGCTTTCTTGTGCATCATCTTTAAAAGAGACTTACTTCTGAGACAGCCATGCAGACCAATTTGATGCAGTGTGCGGCACATGGTCTGAGCACTGACAGGCTGACCCCCCCACCCCTTCAACCTCTACCTCTGCAGTAATGCTGGCTGCACTCAAATGTCTATTTCCCAAAGACAACCTCTGGATATGATGCTGAGCACGTGCAGTCAACTTCTTTGGCCGTCCATGGCAAGGCCTGTTCTGAGTGGAACCTGTCCTGTTAAACCCGCTGTATGGTCTTGGCCACCGTGCTGCAGCTCAGTTTTAGGGTCTTTCTTTCAGATCCTCAGAGAGTTCTTTACCATGAGGTGCCATGTTGAACTTCCAGTGACCAGTATGAGAGAGTGAGAGCAATAACACCAAATTTAACACACCTGGTTCCCATTCACACCCGAGACCTTTGTAACACTAACGAGTCCCCTGATACCGGGGAGGGAAAATGGCTAATTGGGTCCAATTTGGAAATTTTCACTTAGGGATGTACTCACTTCTGTTGCCAGCAGTTTAATGGCTGTGTTGAGTTTTTTTGAGGTGACAGAAAATGTACACTGCTATACAAGCTGTACACTCACTACTTTTCATTGTAGCAAAGTGTAATTTCTTCAGTGTTGTCACATGAAAAAATATAATAAAATATTTACAAAAGTGTGAGGGGTGTACTTTTGTGAGATACTGTATCTGGTTTCCCCCTTATTATAAACGGTGCTTTAAAATTCCATCACAATCCCCCCTCGCGTTTAATATTATCCCTGATTACTTTTGGGGAAACAAGGAGGTAGGGAAGAGGCCCTTGTTCATCAACACTGGAACAAAGGTGCTTTGCAAAGGGGAGCTAGTCTTTTTATTGTTCAGGAAAAGGGGCCCAGACTGCATGCTTAGATAAGGGTCTGGTTGGAACATTAAGGGGAACACCACAACATTTTTTAGTTATGTGTAATTACTACACACTGCCCAGCATGTAAGGGGCTTTCTATGTCAGTTTGGTGACAATATATTGCTGAATTATATAACCTCCACTGACCTTAAAGAGCTGCACACATCATTTTATGTTCAGAATCACCACTATTCGCCTATAATCATTCTCGCTACCTGGCTTTTAGAACATTGGTTTGCATTTAATTCAGTGCACTTGGACATCACAGATTTTGGTTCTAGCTTTTCAAAACAAAATCGGGGATGTGCAGGATGAACATGAACAGCAACTATAACAACAATAAAATGCAAGTTTTCAATTGGGTTTTAAGTAGCCTAAAGACATAAAAATGTTGGGGTTATGGTACATACTGTGATTAGAACTTATGTATAGTACAGTAGAATTAAATATATCAATTTAAACAGCTATATAAAAAAAAAAAAAATCATAATTTCTGCCTGTGTATGGATTCTTTTTAGGCCTCTTTAACACCAATGCAAACGCATTATCGCATACTTAGTTATATCAAGTTATATCACATAGATGTGAATAAGCCCTAAAGCCATCCAAACAGGCTGGAGCTTCTTATGTCTTAGCAATTTTATCATTTCCAGCTATATTTGGTATTATTTTATGACATTCAGGAGGTTCAAAGTACATCCTTCAACCTGGAGGAAAACTATAGTTTCTCAAAGCATGGAGGTCAAATGGAGCAAATGTGCTTTTGCAAATGAGAATGTTAGAGGCTCAGAGACCACCTAGCTCTGCAGAAAGTAATTACAGGAGATTAAGCAAAATGCCAGAAGAAAATTGAGGTGATGAAAGAGCAGAAGACCAAAGAAAAACTATACAGAGAGAAAAAAACCTACACAAAAGGAATAAGAAGCATTAAGTTCACTTTCCTACCATCATATCATACATTTATAATTGCAGTAATAAATTCAGCAACTGTAAAAACAAGACAATGTTGCTAAATACTAGCAGACCGCTACCCAAAATGTAGGTTAGCGTAAATAAGGCAAGCAGAACTTATTAAATGAACAAGTCTAAGTACACAACATTGTTATAGTATTATGCGTCCTGAATCCTGAAAAGGTCTGGTGACCATAATGTGACCTGTTCTTGGGCATACATCAGGTGATCTTCTGTTGGGATGCCCTAGTATCTGTAGAATTTATGGGAAAAACTACCCATGTGCAAAGGTTTTCATTTTCCCATGTCATGGTATAGCAACTAGTAGTAGAAAATTTGACACCATGGTTAAAGGAGAAGTAGGGCCAAAGATCTTTTGGCCCTACTTCTCCTGTGGATCACAGGAGTGCAGTTAGATCTGCACTCCTGTGACCCAAATTTAGCTGACAGCGGCTAAAGTCTTCTGTCTGCTGATGTCTAGAGCCAGTCCAGGGTCTGGAGAGATCCTAACTTTAGTGTTAGGATACACATAGATGCCTGAGCAGCAGCTGCTGGATCAGCCTCTCAGCGCATAGCTGAGAGCCTGAGCCAGCTGCTCCCCCCCTCCACAGCCTGATGCTACAGTGAGCACTGGAGTGGCAGAGCAGAGACCGGGTGACTGACAACCACTGGCTCCCTCCTTACTGAAGACCAAGAACTGAGCGATCAGCAGTCTTTGATCGCTCAGTTCTCGGTCTCATGCCTTGTACACACGTCCGTTTTTCACGACGAGAAAACTGCCATTATTTATATTGGTCATGAAAACCGGTCGTGTGTATGCTCCCTAGCAGTTTTCTCGACGGAAAAACTGCACGCAAAAAAATTAAAACCAGCTCTCTTTTTTCTCGTCGTGTTTCCCGTCAGTCTTTTTCTCGTAGCGAAAAACGGTTGTATGTATGCTTTTCCGAGGGGAAAAAAAACCTGCATGCTCAGAATCAAGTATGAGATGGGAGCGCTCGTTCTGGTAAAACTAGCGTTCAGATAGCACAGATAGCACATTTGTCAGGCTGTAACGGACTGAAAAGCACGAGGCTGAAAAGCGTGAATCGTCTCTCACCAAACTTTTACTAACACGAGGATCAGCAAAAGCAGCCCAAAGGGTGGCGCCATTTGAAAGGAACTTCCCCTTTATAGTCCCGTCGTACGTGTTGTACGTCACTGCGCTTTTGGTCGGACGTTTTTTTGCATGAACGTGTGTATGCAAGTCAGGCTGGAGAGGAATCACGATGGGAAAAACAACGGCTTTTTCCCCAGCATTTAATGTTCCTGAAATGTGTCTGCTGTACCATGTACTTGTATGAAAAAGTGTCCTGTTCTCTTCATATTGCTTCCTTTGTGTGAAATCCCTGGTGTCCCTGCCAGTCCATTTGCTTTCCTATTAATAACTGACCACACTAAGCAGGAGAGCACACTGTGGTCAGTTCTCTAGCAGTGCTGGGAACCCAGTCTGCTCTCCTCCAATGATCATATTTAGACGTATTCTGACACACCCACTCTGCATAGCCTCTCACTGGGAAGATCAGTATACTGTTGCTTCTCCACCCCCCGGTCTTATGCAGCTGAGAACAGGGGAAAAAAAGAGAATGTGGTAATTTATTAAAAAAAAATTGTATCTATACACAAATGTTTTGCCTTTCATTTCAGTTTTGGTTTCAAAAGTTTTTTATTAGAGCATAATATTGAGTACAACAAGAAGTAGTCAGAAATGGTGAATGTATATCGTTCACGTTACATATAAAGCATAACTATTACAAAACATCAGAAAATTAGTGGATTAAGTGCTATCATTTGTCGCTGATCAATATTAGGGAGGGTGTTGACACGGTGGCATCAGTATGTATCAGCGGGGGTGGTCCCCAGAACTTCGACAACGGGTAATGTTATGCGTTTACATCAGGTTCATGGGGTATCAGAAAATGTGAAATCATAGCCTCAGAGGCCTGTTCTTGTTGAGGAAGTAAGGGAACATGGGTACAAGCGGGGTTCGCAGATGAGGGATAGGCGCGTGAGGAGAGGAGGGGCACATAGGGGAAAAAGAGAAAGAGAGAGAAGAGAGAAGGGGGAGAGGGAACGTTGTCGGCGGGGCCGCGGTGTGGCCAGGGGGGCCACCACGCGCAGTGGTAGAGGTAGGTGGAAGATCATGGGATAAGGAGGTTGGGATCAAAGTCCGGGGGTAGAAAGTTATCCACCCATGGGGTCCATATGCTAGTGTGTCGAGGGACACGGTCTAACAATGTGGCCTCAATTTTGCTGTGTATCATGGCTTGGGTTACTCTATTCTTTGTTTCTGCTATGTAGAGTTTCAGAGTTTTCCAGGCTTTGGCAATAGTTTGCTTGGCAGCAGTGGTCAGCTGGAGGAGAAGACTGATTTGATTTCTGGTATATTCTCCCTGTATGTGGTTTAGGAGTGCCAGGGCCGGGTCAGGGATCACTGTTTCATGCAGTATTGTGGAAACCATTTGAAAGATAACCTTCCAGAATTGTTGTGCTATCTTACAAGACCACCAGATATGGAGATGGGTACCCTGGTCACTGCAACCTCGGAAACAGGTCGAGGGATAATTCAGTACAAATTTAGATATTCTTGCTGGAACCAGGTACCAGCGCATTAAAACTTTATAGTTTGTTTCAAGCGCTACCACATTTTGGGAAGAAGATTTGGTGGTGGCCCATATATCGGACCATTCTTCAGGAGAGAGAGAAATATTTAGGTCCTTGGACCACTGTGCAGCGTATAGAGGGAGGTCAGCTGATAGAGTGGAGAAGTGGCTATAAAGGCTAGATATAATGCCTGGGGCATGAGGGTCTGCTGCGCAGATTTTCTCGTATATAGATTGGGTGGTCAGACTAGTGCACAGGCCGACTATTGATTTGGCAAAGTGGAGTACTTGAAGGTAACGGAAAGATTCCGAGGTTGGGAGTGAGGCGCTGGATTGGAGATCTGAAAAAGATATAAAGGTGGAGTTGGCAGTAAGATCGCATATTTTAGTTATGCCCGCTTGCGACCAGCGAGAAAAGGTGCTGGGTTGAGTGTAGGCAGGGTAGAATGAAGGGTGGTGTAAGAAGGATAATAAAGGGTTATGTGGAGAGATCAGTTTAAAGGGGTCGCGTAGCCTGTCCCATAGCTTTAAGGAGTGGTAGGTGATGGGGTTGGTAATATGACCACGGACGGAAGGGGGTAGCCATAGAATATTATTAACTGTTAGTGGGTAAAGGTCTATAGCTTTGAGGGAAACCCATTTCGGGGTTTCAGTAAGTGCATGTAATAGAGCTAGTTGGGCTAGTTGGGCTGCCTGGTAATATTTGGCAAAGTTCGGGATGCCCAGGCCCCCGTGTAGTTTATGGCGAAGAAGGATAATTTTCGGGATTCTGGGTTTGGTGAGGCCCCATATATATTTAAAGACTCTAGATTGAATAATCCGGTGGAAGTAAGAAGGAACATCGATCGGGAGGACTCTATATAGATATAAGAGTTTGGGAAGCAAGGACATCTTAACAGCGGCCACCCGCCCCAGCCAGGAAACACACAAAGGTTTCCAGGTGTCCAAGATAGATGACAATTGTGCCAGCATGGGGAGATAGTTAGTTTGGTACAAAGAGGTTGGGTTTCCGGTCAGTTTTATGCCAAGGTACGGGAGAGAGGTAGCAGACCAAGTAAAGGGGAAGTTTAGTTGTAAATGGGTGACTTCGTGGGGTGGGAGAGACACATTAAGAGCTTTAGACTTTGTTTGATTAACCTCCAAACCTGAAATGGAGGCGAATTTATCCGGGGTTTGAATGAGGTTAGGGAGAGTGGTGCGGGGTGATGTCACAAATAAAAGTGCATCATCTGCAAAGAGGCAGATTTTATGCGAGGTGGAAGCGATTTCTAGTCCTTTAATATTAATGTTTGTTCTAATCAGAGCTGCCAATGGTTCGATAGCTAATGCAAAAAGTAAAGGGGAAAGGGGGCATCCCTGTCTAGTACCTCTTGCTATAAGAAAACTGTCCGAGCGAAATCCCGAGTACCTAATATAAGCTTGCGGCTGGTTATAGAGGGAGTTTATCCACTGTAGAAAGTGTGGGCCAAAGCCCCAGCGTTTAAGAATGTAGTCTAGGTATGGCCAGGACACCGTGTCAAACGCCTTCCTTATATCAAGAGATAATAAGTGCATTGGGATTAGTGATGAGCCGAACACCCCCGGGTTCGGTTCGCACCAGAACCCGCGAACGGACCGAAAGTTCGTACGAACATTAGAACCCTATTAAATACAATGGATGCGAACGTTCAAATTCTAAAGTGCTAATTATAACAACTATTATGCATGTTATTGTCCTAAAAAGGGTTTGGGAACCCAGGTTCTGCACCAGGGGACATGTATCAATGCAAAAAGAAGTTTTAAAAACGGTCGTTTTTCGGGAGCAGTCATTTTAATGATGCATAAAGTGAAAAAAAAAAAGTCAAATATTCCTTTAAATATCGTACCTGGGGGGTGTCTAAAGTATGCCTGTGAAGTGCCACGTGTTTCCCGTGTTTAGAACTGTCCCTGCACAAAATGACACTTCTAAAGGAAAAAAAAGCCATTTAAAACTGCTTGCGGCTTTAATGTAATGTCTGGTCCCGGTAATATGGATGAAAATCTTTAAGAAAAATGGCATAGCTACCCCATGACCCCCCCCCCCCTACCCCAGCCCATTACCAGCCCCTTTGGGTCTTGTATGGATATTAAGGGGAACCCCGCACATAAAATAAAAAAGGCCCTATATACTCTGAACAGCCGTATACAGGCGGTGCATACAAGACAGGGACTGTAGGTTTGTTCTTATGTAGAATCTGTTTGTAATTTTGAACAGGTACATTGTTGAAGTGTAGCTCCAGCCCAAAAATCTATTTTTAAACTTTTTGGAAAACATAGGTAAGGGTTATCACCCCTGTAACATTTGTTTTGCTGTCTGTGCCCCTGTTCAGAACATTTCACCTCACTTTCCGTCCCAATGACAACTGTTTTTGAAATGTGGTGTTTTTCTTGAAACAAGGATTGCTGATAAAGCATCAGTACAGAGGAGACACCTTTCTCCCATATTAATTCTTACAGGAGAGAATTTTCCTTCCAAGGGGTAGATTTCCTCTCACTTCCTGTTGTCTTCTTGCGTTTGCAAGTAGGAGTCGTTTGTAAGTTGGATGTTTGAAAGTAGGGACCTGCCGTATATACTCTGCAGAAATTGGCCCCTTAGTTGTTGGTGTTGGCACAACACTGTAAGCACTCACAGTTACTCTTGGTTGGTGCTGGAACGCCCTGCTGTCAACTATTATATCAGGAATTTTAATTACATATAATTGTTGAACAGTGGTAGTAAAAATTGGGCCTTTGATGGTGGTGCTGGTGCCACAACACTGTAAGCCCTGACAGTTACTCTTGGTGGGTGCAGCAATGGGCCCTGCTGTGAATTATTAGATCAAGAATTGTAATTGCATGCCCCTGTTGAACAGGGGCTGAAAAATTGGGCCTTTCGTGGTGGTGGTGGTGGTGGTGGTGTTGCCACAACACTGTAAGCCCTCAGAGTTACTCTTGGTGGGTGCAGGAATGGGCCCTGCTGTGAATTATTAGATCAAGAATTGTAATTACATGCCCCTTTTGAACAGGGGCTGAAAAATTGGGCCTTTCGTGGTGGTGGTGGTGGTGGCGTTGCCACAACACTGTAAGCCCTCAGAGTTACTCTTGGTGGGTGCAGGAATGGGCCCTGCTGTGAATTATTAGATCAAGAATTGTAATTACATGCCCCTTTTGAACAGGGGCTGAAAAATTGGGCCTTTCGTGGTGGTGGTGGTGGTGGCGTTGCCACAACACTGTAAGCCCTCAGAGTTACTCTTGGTGGGTGCAGGAATGGGCCCTGCTGTGAATTATTAGATCAAGAATTGTAATTACATGCCCCTTTTGAACAGGGGCTGAAAAATTGGGCCTTTCGTGGTGGTGGTGGTGGTGGCGTTGCCACAACACTGTAAGCCCTCAGAGTTACTCTTGGTGGGTGCAGCAATGGGCCCTGCTGTGAATTATTAGATCAAGAATTGTAATTACATGCCCCTGTTGAACAGGGGCTGAAAAATTGGGCCTTAGGCACTGGTGGCACAACACTACAACCCCTCACAGATACTGTACTTGGAGCACAGCAATGAGCCCTATGGCAAATTATTGCTAAAAAAAAATTAATTACACACCCCTGTAAAACAGGGGCTGAAAAATTGGGCCTTAGCCACTGGTGGCGGCACCCATAAACAAAAATGATCTTCCAAGCTATCATCATCAATCGTATCATTGAGGACTCGGAGGAGGAGGATAGCCAGTCAACATAACAGCACAGGCACTCAGCATCAGCATCACTCTTGAAGGGATGTGACATGTTAAAATCAATTAGTCTGTTATATCAGCATCAGGTGTGTGGTAGCTGGTGGTGATCCAAGACTGGTTCATCTTGATGAAAGTCAGTCGATCAACCGAGTCGGTGGACAGGCGCACCCTGTGATCCGTGACAAATCCTCCAGCAGCACTGAATGTGCGTTCCGAAAGAACGCTGGATGCAGGACAGGCCAGTAGCTCAATTGCATACTGTGCAAGCTCTGGCCAGTGATCCATCCTCAAGACCCAGTAAGCCAGAGGATTTTCGGTGGGGAAGGTGTCCAAGTCTGACCTTGCCCCTAGATATTCCTGCACCATGTTTATCAGACGCTGGCGATGGTTGCTGGAACCGATCATACTTTGGGGCTGCGGACTAAAGAATTGTCTGAACGCATCGGTCAGACGGCCACCTTCCCCACCGCTCCTTCTTTGACTGGCCGAAGCCTCAGCAACTCGTTGTCCAGGACCAGGAGTTTGTAACCTCCCAGTCTCTGGGAACGCGTTGCACAGACCTTTCTGCAAGGCCTCCCGGAGTTGTCTCATCCTCTGCTCCCTCTGCGAAGGTAACATAAGGTCCGCAACCTTACCCTTGTACCGTGGATCAAGGAGAGTGGCCAGCCAGTAATGGTCCCTCTCCTTGATCCGAAGAATACTAGGATCCTTCCGCAGACTTTGCAGGATCAGGGAGGCCATGCAGCGTAGGTTTGCTGAGGCATTCGCTCCGGAGTCCTCTGGGTCACTAAGGACGACATGATCCGCAGCCACCTCCTCCCAGCCACGTACAAGTCCACTGGTTTCTTGGGACTGTAAATCATCCCTAAAAGACTGCTGCTGATGATGCTGAGTGCCAGCCTCCACCTCCATGCTGACACAATCCTCCTCCTCCTCCTCCTCCTCCTCCTCCTCCTCCTCTTCCTGTGCGATGGGTGGGACAGAAGGAACACTGTCTGGGTAAAGGGGGCCTTGAGAGGCAAGGAAGTCCTCCTCTTCCTGCCTCTGTTCTGCCTCAAGTGCCCTGTCCATTATTCCACGCAGCGTGTGCTCCAACAGGTGGACAAGAGGTACAGTGTCACTGATGCATGCACTGTCACTGCTCACCATCCTCGTGGCCTCCTCAAATGGTGCCAGGACAGTGCATGCATCCCTGATCATGCCCCGCTGGCGTGGAGAAAAAAAACCAAGCTCCCCTGACCCTGTCCTGGTGCCGTAGTCGCACAGGTACTCATTGATGGCCCTCTGCTGCGTGTGCAGCCGCTGCAGCATGGCCAACGTTGAGTTCCACCTGGTGGGCATGTCACATATAAGGCGGTTCTTGGGCAGGTTCAACTCCTTTTGCAGCTCAGCCAGGCGAGCACTGGCATTATAAGATCTGCGGAAATGCACACAGACTTTCCTGGCCTGCCTCAGGACATCCTGTAAGCCCGGGTACCTGCCCAAGAACCGCTGCACCACCAGGTTAAGGACGTGAGCCACACAGGGCACATGGGTCAGTTGTCCCTGTCGGAGGGCGGAGAGGAGGTTGGTGCCATTGTCGCAAACCACCATTCCTGGCTTAAGCTGGCGTGGCATCAACCACCTCTCGGCCTGGCCCTGCAGACCAGACAGGACCTCTGCCCCAGTGTGGCTTCTGTCCCCCAAACACACCAGCGCAAGCACGGCATGGCATCTTTCTTTCTCGTACATCACGGGACACAGAGCGACATAGTCATTACTAATGGGTTATATAGTTACCGTCAGGTGCTGGCACTGGCAACTTCCAAAACCGGAAGTACCCTCCCCTATATAAGCCCCTCCCATCCGGGAGCACCTCAGTTTTTTGCCAGTGTCTAAGGTGTTGGCCAAGAAGAAACATGTGTTTTTCACTGAGCTTGCGTACAGGTTCTTTTGGGCCTCAGTAAGCTATTCCGGATCCGACCAAAAAAGCTTCATAGCTAAACGGTCGGTACCCGGGCCTTGCAGAGAAGAGCAAGGTTCTGCCTGTAATGCTTCTCTTAGGAGAGCTGGACCCTGGGATCCAGAGCTCTGGTCATACCCACGACCAAGATGTTTTCTGTGCAGGGTGCTATACAGGTCCAGGGGAGTGGAATCCTTGGGAACCCGGTCCCTGAAGGTTTGATTACAATGCCTGCCGTGATAGGTGAAGTTTGGGCTTTTGTGGACCAAACAAAGTCCTGCGGCGGGGAACAGGTAAGTGGGGGCCCCCAGGAACTTGGTTCTATTGGGGGACCCCCAAGCCTAATTTGTCTTTCTGTCTGTTACCTAACGGTATTCCCGCTAATATCTGTGCATGCCTGTAACTACTAAAAAAATGTAATAATTTTTAATGGTGGTCAAGAAAAAAAAAAAAAAAGAATGTTTTTTTATATATGTTTAGTATATTAAACTGCGGTACCTGTGTTTGTCCACTAGAGGCCGCTGTGGAATGTTTTTCTTGTCATATGGACTAGTTTCTTCTCAGAGAGCAAAGTCCAGGCAGCTGGTGAGTTCTCCTACAGGAAACTGTTTCCTCTGCCATGTTGCAGTGTTCGTCTATCCCCCGGCCTGCGGCAAAGGGGGCCCTGGCTCCTGTCCCTGGTTTCCATGTTTGAAAATTAGCGCCGAGGCGCACGTGGCCGCGCGCTGCGCGCGTGCACGCGCCTCTATATATAGAGGTGGCCGGAAAAAGGGGCGGGGCCTGGGGGATGACGCTCTGTGCGCGCCGCAGTGCTTCTGCGCATGTGCGGGCGTCCCAGCAGGTTTTTAAAAAGCCACATTATTGCAGTAAGCTGGCTATGAAGTACAGAGACAGAGCTGGCAACATTTAAAGGCATACAGCAAGCGGTTGATACAGGCATCCCCTAGAAAGGCACATTAGTAGACACCAACTGTGATATAGCAGCAATTGGGCTAGACTATTCTCAGTAAAAGAGGTGTATTACGGCTGGAATACCTCAGCTTTAGGCTTAGGAATATGCCGTCCAGTAGCTCCGGAACTGAATCTTCCAGGAAGCGAAGGGGGTCTCATCGGGCTCTGAGGATCTTGGGCATACTCCTGCTGCACCAGTCTCCCCTGAAGTTCAGAGGTAAGTGACCGTAGAGACCCCGCAGGGGTACTTGGTACTGTGGCTGTCCTCAGTCACCTGCTCCTGTGTATGTAACAGAGGAGGTTTTTTCCTCAGCTCTGGGAGGATTAGAGAGAGATTGTCAAAATTTATCGCTGCCTCCCTGTCAGGGAAAGCACGCCCGATCTCCGTCTCCTCCTTCAGAGTGCCTGTTAGCAGAGCAACAGTCCCATACAGGGATCGACCTGCCTGAAGGGGATCAGGATAAGGTTGATTCTGTTATAGAGGAATCAACAGTGGGGGAACCCTTTCTCAGCATCTCAAGCTGAAAGATTATGGGTTCAGTCTCTGACTAACATGGTCCGATCAGCATTTAAAAATGCACCTTGCGGAACCATCAACCACTACTGTATCCTCGTTGGGGTCGCTAGAAGCCCCCAGACTGTTTGTTCTTTTCCACTTCACCCTTTACTGAAAGGGCTCATTTACCAGGATTGGGAACGTCCTGAGAAAATATTTATTCCCCCAAGAGATGGTCTATCCCATGGAGGATAAGTTCATCAAAAAAAAAAAAAAAAAAAAAAAAAAAAATGGAAGGTCCCTACAGTGGACGCAGCCATCTCTTGTATGTATAAATCACTGACATGTCCAGTGGATAATGTCCAAATGTTCAAGAACCCAATAGATAAAAGATTGGAGTCCTTATGAAAATCTGCTTGGTGACACAACCAGCAGTAGCAGCTATTGGGGTCTGCTAAGCAGTGAAGGATCAGTTGAAACAGGTCTTGAGGGACTTGACAGATCAGCAGGCTTTGCCCTAGCTGATCTACCTAGAGCCTTAGGCTTTGCGGTTGACGCCATAGAGGATTCAGTCCATCAGGCCTCCCGCCTTACGCTGTCTATAGTACATATGCGTAGGCTCCTATGGCTCAAAAACTGGTCTGCTGAAGCTCCCTGTAAAGAATGGCTGGTTAGCGTCCCATTTCATGGTGAACGCTTATTCAGGGAAAACCTGGACAAATATCCAGAAAATTTCCAGCGGTAAAAATACGCTCTTGCCGGTTAAAAGCAGAGTTAGAGGTCCCTCTTTAAGAGGCCTGCTTCTCCAGTCCCTGGGGCATCGGCTGTGTAACAGTTCCGACGGCCTCCTCGGTCAAATCCCGGGGGTAAAAAACAGGGACAGTAGCAGGGTAATGAGAAACCCTGGGTCAGGGGAGGTACAAAACCTCCCCCAAAGTTAAATTCATGAAGCCCCCACTCAGTCGGGTGGGGGGAGGACTCCAGTTGTTCGCAAGAGACCTGGCGGGACACGATCAAGACAGATAGGTGCTCTCCGCAGTAGGTTTGGGATACAGTTTGGAGTTAAAAGACTCTCCTCCTTCCCATTTTTGAGGTCAAACGTGCCAAGGGATCCCCGGAAGAGAGAGTCCCTCCTGTTGGCACTAGAACAACTATTGCTCCAAGGAGTAATTATGGAGGTTCCCCTGGAAGAATGAGGGTTCGGGTTTTACTCAAACCTCTTTACAGTCCCGAAGCAAACGCGGACGGGAGGCCCATATTAATTCTAAAAGGGCTATACAAATTCCTGTATATCAGGACTTTCCGATGGAGTCGATCCGATCGGTGGCCACTGCCCTACAAGGGGAGGATTGGTTAGCCACGATCGACATCAAAGATGCTTATTTGCACATTCCCATCTTTCCAGTCCACCAAAAATTTCTACGCTTTGCAGTAGAAGGGCGCCATTTTCAGTTCAGAGCCTTACCCTTCGGTTTGGCCACAGCACCACGAGTGTTTACAAAAAGTCTGGCCCTTTATTGGCCAATCTAAGAACACAAGGTGTAATGATAATGGCATATCTGGATGACTTGTTGCTGATAGACCACTCAGTGAAAAAACTAGACGTGGTCGTTCACAAGACGATCAAGTATCTGGAATCTCACGGTTGGATTATCAACCGAGACAAGTCAGCCCTAAAAACCAGTCAAAAGTCTGGAATACTTGGGGCTAAGGTTGGATTCAGGCCAGAGAAAAATATTCTTGCCTCGAGGAAAGGTGTTGTCTTTGAAAGATTTGATCCACTTAGTGGGTACAAAAAAGACAGCCGTCCATACGCCTGTATATGAGGCTGCTGGGAAAAATTGTGGCATCATTCGAAGCAGTACCCTACGGTCAATTCCATTCAAGGAATTTGCAAGGGGCCATACTGTCAGCCTGGAACAAAAAAGTTCAGGCCCTAGACTTACAATGTCCTTGTCCCCTTCCGTTCGCAAGAGCCTCCGTTGGTGGTTGGTTCCCCAGAATCTGGAAAAAAGGAAATCCTTCAGTCCGATTTCTTGGAAGGTGGTCACTACAGATGCCAGCCTTATAGGCTGGGGAGCAGTACTGGAGCAATAGTCTCTACAGGGCAGATGGTCGTATGCAGAAAAGGCCCTGCCCATCAATCTCTTAGAGATACGAGCAGCCCGGTATGCCCTAGTAGCATGGACATCCAAACTCCAAGGGTCCCCTGTCGGAATGCAATCAGACAATGCCACAGCAGTGGCATATATCAATCATCAGGGGGGCACCAGGAGTCGTGCAGCCCAGAGGGAAGTAAATTACATCCTGAAATGGGCAGAAAAATATGTCCCAGCCATATCTGCGGTATTCATTCCAGGAGTGGAGAATTGGAAGGCGGACTTTCTAGGTCGCCAGCAATTAGGCCCAGAGGAAGGGTCCCTTCACCCCGAGGTTTTCTGGACAATATGTCAGCGGTGGGGAACACCGGATGTAGATCTTCTAGCATCCAGATTCAACGCAAAGGGGGACAGGTTTGTCTCTCGGACAAGGGATCCCCTAGCTTGCAGCTCGGATGCCCTAGTGTTCCCTTGGGATCAGTTCAAGCTGATATATGCATTCACACCGCCACAATGGTTACCTCGATTACTCCGCAGAATCAGGGTAGAAAAGAAAC
Organism: Rana muscosa; assembly: GCA_029206835.1. Classification (NCBI taxonomy): domain Eukaryota; kingdom Metazoa; phylum Chordata; class Amphibia; order Anura; family Ranidae; genus Rana; species Rana muscosa. Next base: position 78,973,603 of record CM055127.1, read on the forward strand.
CGGTGATTCCGGTGGCTCCAGCGTGGCCCCGAAGAGCGTGGTACGCGGAGATTGTAAAATTTCAGTGGGGAGTCCTTGGACTCTCCCACGTCGTCTGGCTTTCGCAAGGACCGATATACCACCCTTCCTTACCAGCCCTAGGTTTGACGGCCTGGCTATTGAAGCCCACATTCTAAAAAAGAGAGGGCTCTCTAATGCTGTGGTATCTACCATGATCAATGCCAGGAAGCCGGTATCCAGGCAGATCTACTATAGAATCTGGAAGGCGTACATCGCGTGGTGTGAGGCCAAGAAATGGCATCCACATAAGTACGTAATAGGTAGGATTCTGGACTTCCTACAGTGGGCTGTAGATAGGAAGCTTGCCTTGAGTACTATCAAGGGTCAGATTTCGGCCTTGTCAATATTTTTTCAAAGGCCCTTGGCTTCGCATTCACTAGTCAAAGCCTTTATACAAGGAGTGATGCGTATTAGTCCTCCGGTTAATATTCCCATATGTCCATGGGATCTAAACTTGGTTCTGTCGGTTCTACAGAAACAACCATTTGAACCATTACAGCATATTTCCTTGGTGCTTCTCACCAGGAAATTGATTTTTCTAGTAGCCATTTGTTCGGCTAAAAGAGTATCGGAATTAGCAGCTATGTCCTGTAAGGAGCCATATCTGGTTATCCATAAGGACAGAGTAGTGTTACGTCCTCATCCAGCCTTTCTTCCTAAGGTGGTATCGAGTTTTCATTTGAACCAAGATGTGGTTCTTCCTTCTTTTTTCCCCAAGCCTACTTCGGTAGAGGAAAAGTTATTGCATTCTTTGGATGTAGTAAGAGCAGTTAAAGCTTATCTAAAAGCCACTGCTCAGATTCGCAGAACGGATACTTTGTTTATTCTGCCGGAAGGCCCCAGAAAGGGTCAGGCAGCGTCAAAATCTACTTTAGCCAGGTGGATTCGACAGGTCATAATACAAGCCTATAGCTTGAGAAGTAGACCGCCTCCGTTCAAAGTTAGGGCGCACTCCACGAGAGCAGTTGGAACTTCATGGGCAGTGCATCACCAGGCCTCCCTGGCTCAAGTCTGTAAGGCCGCAACATGGTCTTCAGTACACACGTTTACTAGGTTCTACCAGGTGGACGTTAGAAGTCAGGAGGATGTCGCCTTTGGGCGCAGTGTGTTGCAGGCCGCAAAAGATCCTCATGTCTGATAGCGCTCAGCTTATATATGGTGTATCCCCCCCCTCATTTGGCATTGCTTTAGGACATCCCATTAGTAATGACTATGTCGCTCTGTGTCCCGTGATGTACGAGAAAGAAAATAGGATTTTTATAACAGCTTACCTGTAAAATCCTTTTCTTGGAGTACATCACGGGACACAGAGCTCCCGCCCCTCTTTAGGGACACTTATTGCTTTGCTACAAAACTGAGGTGCTCCCGGATGGGAGGGGCTTATATAGGGGAGGGTACTTCCGGTTTTGGAAGTTGCCAGTGCCAGCACCTGACGGTAACTATATAACCCATTAGTAATGACTATGTCGCTCTGTGTCCCGTGATGTACTCCAAGAAAAGGATTTTACAGGTAAGCTGTTATAAAAATCCTATTTTTTGCCTGCGTACTTGCGTAGCCCCTTGAACGGCTACGGAGCACCGCTGGTTCATAGGACAAACCACAGGAAGAGGCCATGGAGGAAGAAGAAGAGGAGGGGGTGGAGGAGAGAGGTGTGTCACAACCAGTAGTAGCATTTTGGAGGCGTGGCGGTGGAACAACCTCCAACACTACTGCACCTTGTCCTGCATCCTTCCCAGCTGCCAAAAGAGTGACCCAATGGGCCGTGAAAGAAAGGTAACGTCCCTGTCCATGCCTGCTGGACCATGAGTCAGCGGTAATATGCACCTTACTGCTGACCGCCCTGTCCAGCGAGGCCAAGACATTGCCTTCCACATGCCGGTAGAGAGCCGGAATAGCCTTCCGTGAGAAAAAGTGGCGTTTGGGAACCTGCCACTGAGGAACCGCACATTGCACAAACTCACGGAAGGGGGCCGAGTCTACCAACTGAAAAGGCAGCAGTTGAAGCGCTAGCAATTTAGCCAAGCTAGCATTCAACCGCTGGGCATGTGGATGGCTGGGAGTGAACTTCTTTCGACGGTCCAGCAGCTGGGGCAGGGAAATTTGCCTGCTAGAATCGGACGTCGGTGTACTGCTAGCAGAGTGGCCGCAAGTACTTGGCTGTGACACACCTAATTCTACACCTTCATTCCTCTCAGTGCATGTTTCAGAGAGGACTGAAGTTATAGTGGGGTTGGAGATCCCAGCTGATGCGGTGCAAGGAGAGGTCCGCTTTGTTCTTTGGTGTAGGTCTTTGAGGTAGGCTTGCCAACGAGCTGCATGGCAGGTCAACATATGTCTGGTCAGGCATGTGGTACCCAAGCGGCTGATGTTTTGGCCACGCGATATACGCTTGAGACATATGTTGCAAACAGCAGCTGTGCGATCTGATGCACTAGCCTCAAAAAAGGCCCACACCAAAGAACTTTTTGAATGACGGGCAGAGGCAGCGCCCTGCACAGGCGGAGCTCTGCGGTGTGATTCCGTCGGTGTACTGCCCTTACGCTGGCCACCAAAGGGCATCCTGCCTCGTTGGAGATGTGCCTCCTCCTCATCCTCCTCCTCCTCCTCTCTCCTATTAGGCACCCACGTGGAGTCAGTGACCTCATCATCACCTCCCTCCTCATCACTGGAGCCAATCTGGCAGTATGCTGCAGCTGCTGGAACATGACTGCCAGATTGGTGTCCTTCTTGAGCATCCCCTCTGTCTGCTCTCACGCTACTGCCTTCCTCTAGCTGGGTTTCATCATCAGACCCTTCGAAACGCTGGGCATCCTCCTGGAGCATGTACCCAACACTGTGCTCAAACAGTTCGGGGGACTCCTCAGGAGGAGGACATGGTGGGTCTAGGGAAGGAGTGACTGATGATGAGTCTGACATTGATACCAGGGAAGAGGACGCTTTGGCAGCTGCTTTTCCAGTACCCTGAGCCTGGGTGAGAGAGGATGAGGAGGAGGAGGAGGGCTTGGTCATCCACTCTACCAAGTCTTCGGCATGATGTGGCTCAACATGTCCAGCTGCCGAAAAGAAGGACAAGCGTGTCCCATGGCCATGTGCTGATGACAATGCACCGCGTCCACGACCAGCACTGTTGCCCCCAGACACAGAGCCTGCTTGCCCTCTTTTATTGCCTCCTGACTGTCTGCCTCTCCTTGTTTGCCTTCCAGACATTCTAATAGATGGCCTGCAGGGAGATGGGAAAAAAGCAATAAGGGCTACCTTCAGGTGTCCTTCTCTGTCCCTTTACTTAAGGATTTCTAAATATGGTTGAGGATGATTGCTTTTGCACAGAATAGCACAACGACAATTTCCCTGACTGTCCAAAAAAACAAGGATTTCAAAGATGGTTGATGAGGAATGCTTTAGCACACTATAGCACAAGGAGAATTCCCTCACTGTCCTTCCCTGTCCCTAGAAACAAGGATTCGCACAGTAAAACACACTGACACTCTCCCTACCTATAGTTTTCTGTCCCTAGAAAAAATGTTTTTTTAAAGCACACTATAGCACAAGGAGAATTCCCTCACTGTCCTTCCCTGTCCCTAGAAACAAGGATTCGCACAGTAAAAGACACTGACACTCTCCCTACCTATAGTTTTCTGTCCCTAGAAAAAATGTTTTTTTAAAGCACACTATAGCACAAGGAGAATTTCACTCACTTTCCTTCTTTGTCCCTAGAAACAAGGTTTATCACAGTGAAAGAAACTGACACTCTTCCTTCCTATAGTTTTCTGTCCCTAGAAAAAAATGTTTTTTTAAAGCACACTATAGCACAAGGAGAATTCCCTCACTGTCCTTCCCTGTCCCTAGAAACAAGGATTCGCACAGTAAAAGACACTGACACTCTCCCTACCTATAGTTTTCTGTCCCTAGAAAAAATGTTTTTTTAAAGCACACTATAGCACAAGGAGAATTCCCTCACTGTCCTTCCCTGTCCCTAGAAACAAGGATTCGCACAGTAAAAGACACTGACACTCTCCCTACCTATAGTTTTCTGTCCCTAGAAAATTTTTTTTTTAAAGCACACTATAGCACAAGGAGAATTTCACTCACTTTCCTTCTTTGTCCCTAGAAACAAGGATTATCACAGTGAAAGAAACTGACACTCTTCCTTCCTATAGTTTTCTGTCCCTAGAAAAAAATGTTTTTTTAAAGCACACTATAGCACAAGGAGAATTCCCTCACTGTCCTTCCCTGTCCCTAGAAACAAGGATTCGCACAGTAAAAGACACTGACACTCTCCCTACTGTGAGGGGGTTAGCTCGGCAGCGGGTGTGTGTGACCCCCGGGATGGGCTCCCCACACAAAACAGGCCCAGCAAACGGAGGTTGTGGTTTTCAAAATCAAAAAGGTGCGGTTTATTTTCTATTTACAGTGACAAAACACAGCAAAGCAAAAGAAACATAACCAAAATAAATCCTGGTCAAGTTGACCTCTGACTAAACATACAGGTTTCCTAACTAACAACTGGGATCAGCCTAGTGCTGTCCTAGTCCCTAAGTCCCTGGTTTTAAATGTCCAAGCAAATAGCCACACAGGCTTTTTCTCACCGCACAGGGGTTCACTCTCCCTAGACAGTCCACACAGGTCTGGTTCCAGGCATGAGCTAACATCAAATGAAGCTGGGAGTTCTTATAGAGGCCTAAATGAGCTGACAAGCTTCAGCTGGCCTCATCAACTCCCTGTCTGTACGACGCCCCACACTCTCCCTAGAGGTATGAGTCATCCATGAGCCCACTAGCCTTATACAACTCTCCACCTAGTTGTATAAGTCGGCGTAAAGCCTGAATCTGGGCGAAATATATCTACCCCCCTGGATGCAACCAGGTGACTTTACCTTCCTGCTGTCACATACCCCCCCCTCTTGTTTTAACCTCGGGGTTGGAACACCAGCAATCAGGCATTCATGTACTCGAGACAAAGCATCCACATTCCCCATTTGAACGCCAGGGCGATGCTTTACTGTGAAGTTGAATTCCTGGAGGGCCAGGAACCACCTATTCACTCTTCTATTTGTTTCCTTGTTTTGAGCCATCCACTTTAACGGAGCGTGATCCGTAACCATGTCAAAGTGCCTACCTAGCAGGTAGTACCGAAGGGAATCTAGAGCCCACTTCACCGCTAAACACTCCTTTTCAACGGTGGCGTAATTTACCTCATGGGACTTCAACTTCCTGCTGAGGTAAATGACTGGGTGCTCTTCCCCGTTCCAGACCTGGGACAATACTGCTCCTAACCCCACATCTGACGCATCACTTTGTACGACAAAGTCTTTAGAGAAGTCGGGTGAGTACAACACTGGCTGGCTACATAAGGCTTGTTTCAAGAATTGGAATGCTGCCTCAGCCTCGGGGGTCCATTTAATCATGACCGACCCTTTCCCCTTCGTCAGGTTGGTTAGGGGCACAGCCTTAGAAGCAAAGTGGGGAATGAATCGCCGATAATACCCAGCGATTCCCAGAAAGGCTCGTACCTGCTTCTTGCTGTTGGGACGTGGCCAACTCTGGATGGCCTCGACTTTGTTGAGTTGGGGTTTTATTACTCCCCTCCCAATGGTGTACCCAAGATATTTGGCCTCCTCCTGCCCAATGGTACACTTCTTGGGGTTAGCCGTAAACCCCGCTTCCCGAACAGAGTCCAGGACTGCTTGCACTTTTGGCAGATGTGAGGCCCAATCTGTGCTATGGACAATTACGTCATCCAGGTAAGCCGCAGCATACTTCCGATGGGGCCTCAGCATCTGGTCCATTTTCCGCTGGAATGTGGCCGGCGCATTCTGTAACCCGAACGGCATTCTTTTATATTGGAACGCCCCGTCTGGGGTTACAAATGCGGTTTTCTCTTTGGCCGACTTGGCCAGGGGGATTTGCCAATACCCTTTTGTGAGGTCAAGAGTCGTCATGTATCGGGCTGTTCCCAGCCGGTCGATCAACTCATCTATACGTGGCATGGGGTAGGTGTCAAATTTTGTAACTTTGTTCAACTGACGAAAATCGTTACAAAATCGCCAGCTCCCATCCGGTTTAGGCACCAACACGATGGGACTAGACCAATCACTTTGGGACTCCTCTATCACCCCTAAGTTCAGCATTTTCTGTACTTCCTCCCGTATTGCCTCCCGTCGAGCCTCTGGGATCCGATAGGGTTTTAACTTCACCCTTTCACCGGGCGGGGTAATGATGTCATGCTCTACCCCAGATGTTTGTCCCGGCAGCTCAGAGAATACCTCCTTGTTGCGAAGCACAAACTCCTTAACCTCCTGTTGTTGGGGTTGTGACAAGGTGGCTGCTATTCCAACCTCAGGAATCACGCAACCAGTTTGAGCTGGTGACCAAGTGTCTGCGACTAGGGACTCTCTATCCCTCCAGGCTTTCAACAGATTAACGTGATAGATCTGTTCGGGCTTTCGCCTTCCTGGTTGTCTGACCTTGTAATTCACTTCGCTCACTTTTTCCATTATCTCGTAGGGGCCTTGCCATTTGGCAAGGAATTTACTTTCAACCGTAGGGACAAGTACCAATATCCTATCCCCCGGGGAAAAGGTACGGGTCTTGGCTCCACGGTTGTACACTCTCTGCTGTGCCAACTGCGCTTGGGCCAAATGTTCCTTCACGATGGGCATTACCTGTGCAATTCGATCTTGCATCAGGGCGACATGCTCAATCACACTCCTGTGGGGAGAACTCTCACTTTCCCAAGTTTCCTTGGCAATATCCAACAGCCCTCTTGGGTGTCTCCCATACAGTAACTCAAAGGGGGAGAATCCCGTAGAGGATTGGGGCACCTCCCTAATAGCAAACATCAAATAAGGAAGTAAACAGTCCCAATCCTTTCCATCTCTATCCACCACTTTCTTCAACATTTGTTTTAGGGTTTTGTTGAATCTTTCAACCAGCCCATCGGTTTGGGGGTGATACACAGACGTACGCAATTGCGTCACTTTGAACAATTTACACAGCTCTTTCATAACCCGGGACATAAAGGGTGTACCTTGGTCCGTAAGCAGTTCTTTACAAATACCCACCCGGCTAAAAACAAGAGATAGCTCTTTGGCTATGGTTTTGGCCGAGGTATTTCGGAGAGGGATCGCTTCTGGATAACGGGTGGCATAGTCCATTATAACTAATATGTACTGGTGCCCCCTAGCGGACTTGATTATAGGACCTACCAAATCCATGGCGATCCTCTCAAACGGGACCTCAATGATGGGTAGAGGGACCAGCGGGCTACGGAAATGTGGCATCGGGGACAACCTCTGACACACAGGGCAGGAGGAACAATAATTTTCTACGTCCTTCATCACCCCCGGCCAATAGAATCTCTGTAATACCCTCTCTCGGGTTTTCTCTGTCCCCAGATGACCTCCAAGAATGTGCCCATGGGCCAACTCCAACACCAACTTCCTGTAAGGTTTGGGCACCACAAGCTGCTCAACGGTTTCTTCTGCCCTTTTTGCCACCCGATACAGTAGGTCCTTCTCTACGCTGAAGTATGGGTAAGTGCAGGTATTATCTGGGTTCACTAACTCGCCATCTATTTTCACTACGTTTTCCCGTGCCTTTATTAGGGCGGGGTCTTTCAACTGTTCTGTGGCAAAGTTTTCCCTGTGAACCTCAAGATCAGAAAACTCCACAGACGGTAGGTTTTCGTCTGAGGAGGTGGGCTCCTCTCCAGTTTCTTGAGTCTCCCCTGCCAATACTGATAAGGGAAATTCCGGAGAGTCCTCACCACTCTCAGGGGAGTTCTGGCTATCACATTCCTGGTACATAGGGGCACCAGTGAGGGGCTCAGGATCATCCCACAGTTCCCAGAACTTCGGAAAATCCCTTCCCACAATGGCGTCATGCGGTAACTGAGATACTAAGCCCACTGGATGAGAGAGGGTACCTTTGGGGGTCTCGAAACACACTGTAGTCACTGGATACTCTCGGGTGTCCCCATGCACACAAATAACAGCTACCTTGCTATTCCCAGAGACCTCTGTTTTAACTAACTCAGCCTTTATCAGGGTCACAAGGCTACCTGAATCCAGCAATACCACAACATTTCTACCATTAACACACATTTTGCATAAATGTTTCTCAGTTCCTCGAATGGCAGTGCATGCGACTGTCGCACACAGCGACTGACGTCTGCCCGTCAGAAAGTCACACTGCATGGGTTCCTCCACAACCGGGCAATTGGCTGCAATATGTCCCGCTTGCCGGCAGCGGTAGCAAACGATCCTTCTTGCCGCCTCTTGAGCCGCTGATTTCCCAGGCTGTTCTCGCCAAACTTGGGGTAGAGCTCCCACCCTCTCACTCTCTCCACCCTCACCCCTTGGAATCCTCTTATCCGCCCCTGGGGATGGTCTGGTCTTAGGGTGGAAAGTCCGAGTGTCTCTGGAAGAGGCCGTCAGGTTCTCTGTAGCCAAGTATTTCTCCACACGATCCACAAGACCATCGGCCGTCTCTGGGTCTCCATGGCTTACCCACTTTTGGATGGCAGTAGGAAGAGCTCTCAAAAACCGATCCATTACAACACGTTCCACAATCTTTGGTGCGGACAAAGTCTCTGGCTGTAGCCACTTTCTGCTCAGGTGAATGAGATCATACATTTGAGACCTGGGGGGTTTTCCAAGCTGGAAAGTCCAGTTATGCACACGCTGAGCCCGGACAGCCTGGGTGACACCCAGCCTTGCCAATATTTCAGCTTTTAGCACCACATAGTCTTTTGCTTGGTTAGGCTCTAGGTTATAGTAAGCTTTCTGCGATTCACCAGTTAACAGAGGAGCCACCAGTCCAGCCCACTGCTCCTCAGGTCACTTTTCTCTTTCAGCGGTCCTTTCAAATGTGGTCAAAAATACCTCTGGATCATCCTCTCCAGTCATTTTTGTCAATAAACGACTCACCCCAAAGGACGCGGTATTAGTGGGACGGCTTTCCTCACTGGTCTGCGGACGTTGCTGCATTACTGCTTCCATCTGTTGTTGTAGTCTCTGCTCTTGCTTCTGCAACAGGTCTATGAAGCGGGCCTCAGATTGCTGCTGGGCTCGTTGCTGAGCCTCCAGACTCTGTTGCAAAGTTGCGTTTGTCTGCTGCTGGGCTGCAAGGCTCCTTTGCAAACCTGCATTTGTCTGCTGTTGATTGGCATTTGCTAGAGCCAGCTGCTTCAGTATCTCCTCCATGCTGGCTTAAAAAAAAACTGCCACTGGTTCTCCACCAACTGTGAGGGGGTTAGCTCGGCAGCGGGTGTGTGTGACCCCCGGGATGGGCTCCCCACACAAAACAGGCCCAGCAAACGGAGGTTGTGGTTTTCAAAATCAAAAAGGTGCGGTTTATTTTCTATTTACAGTGACAAAACACAGCAAAGCAAAAGAAACATAACCAAAATAAATCCTGGTCAAGTTGACCTCTGACTAAACATACAGGTTTCCTAACTAACAACTGGGATCAGCCTAGTGCTGTCCTAGTCCCTAAGTCCCTGGTTTTAAATGTCCAAGCAAATAGCCACACAGGCTTTTTCTCACCGCACAGGGGTTCACTCTCCCTAGACAGTCCACACAGGTCTGGTTCCAGGCATGAGCTAACATCTAATGAAGCTGGGAGTTCTTATAGAGGCCTAAATGAGCTGACAAGCTTCAGCTGGCCTCATCAACTCCCTGTCTGTACGACGCCCCACACTTTCCCTAGAGGTATGAGTCATCCATGAGCCCACTAGCCTTATACAACTCTCCACCTAGTTGTATAAGTCGGCGTAAAGCCTGAATCTGGGCGAAATATATCTACCCCCCTGGATGCAACCAGGTGACTTTACCTTCCTGCTGTCACACTACCTATAGTTTTCTGTCCCTAGAAAAAATGTTTTTTTAAAGCACACTATAGCACAAGGAGAATTCCCTCACTGTCCTTCCCTGTCCCTAGAAACAAGGATTCGCACAGTAAAAGACACTGACACTCTCCCTACCTATAGTTTTCTGTCCCTAGAAAAAATGTTTTTTTAAAGCACACTATAGCACAAGGAGAATTTCACTCACTTTCCTTCTTTGTCCCTAGAAACAAGGTTTATCACAGTGAAAGAAACTGACACTCTTCCTTCCTATAGTTTTCTGTCCCTAGAAAAAAATTTTTTTTAAAGCACACTATAGCACAAGGAGAATTCCCTCACTGTCCTTCCCTGTCCCTAGAAACAAGGATTCGCACAGTAAAAGACACTGACACTCTCCCTACCTATAGTTTTCTGTCCCTAGAAAAAATGTTTTTTTAAAGCACACTATAGCACAAGGAGAATTCCCTCACTGTCCTTCCCTGTCCCTAGAAACAAGGATTCGCACAGTAAAAGACACTGACACTCTCCCTACCTATAGTTTTCTGTCCCTAGAAAAAATGTTTTTTTAAAGCACACTATAGCACAAGGAGAATTCCCTCACTGTCCTTCCCTGTCCCTAGAAACAAGGATTCGCACAGTAAAATACACTGACACTCTCCCTACCTATAGTTTTCTGTCCCTAGAAAAAATGTTTTTTTAAAGCACACTATAGCACAAGGAGAATTTCACTCACTTTCCTTCTTTGTCCCTAGAAACAAGGATTATCACAGTGAAAGAAACTGACACTCTTCCTTCCTATAGTTTTCTGTCCCTAGAAAAAAATGTTTTTTTAATGCACACTATAGCACAAGGAGAATTCCCTCACTGTCCTTCCCTGTCCCTAGAAACAAGGATTTGCACAGTAAAAGACACTGACACTCTCCCTACCTATAGTTTTCTGTCCCTAGAAAAAATGTTTTTTTAAAGCACACTATAGCACAAGGAGAATTCCCTCACTGTCCTTCCCTGTCCCTAGAAACAAGGATTCACACAGTAAAAGACACTGACACTCTCCCTACCTATAGTTTTCTGTCCCTAGAAAAAATGTTTTTTTAAAGCACACTATAGCACAAGGAGAATTCCCTCACTGTCCTTCCCTGTCCCTAGAAACAAGGATTCGCACAGTAAAAGACACTGACACTCTCCCTACCTATAGTTTTCTGTCCCTAGAAAAAATGTTCTTTTAAAGCACACTATAGCACAAGGAGAATTTCACTCACTTTCCTTCTTTGTCCCTAGAAACAAGGATTATCACAGTGAAAGAAACTGACACTCTTCCTACCTATAGTTTTCTGCCCCTAGAAAAAATGTTTTTTTAAAGCACACTATAGCACAAGGAGAATTCCCTCACTGTCCTTCCCTGTCCCTAGAAACAAGGATTCGCACAGTAAAAGACACTGACACTCTCCCTACCTATAGTTTTCTGTCCCTAGAAAAAATGTTTTTTTAAAGCACACTATAGCACAAGGAGAATTTCACTCACTTTCCTTCTTTGTCCCTAGAAACAAGGATTATCACAGTGAAAGAAACTGACACTCTCCCTACCAATAGTTTTCTGTCCCTAGAAAAAATGTTTTTTTAAAGCACACTATAGCACAAGGAGAATTCCCTCACTGTCCTTCCCTGTCCCTAGAAACAAGGATTTGCACAGTAAAACACACTGACACTCTCCCTACCTATCCTTCTCTTTCCCTAAACTAAAGGAATCCAGGTTAAGCAAGAAAAAAATAAATGTCACTGTCCCTGCCTATGTTTCTCTTTCCCTGCTCCGGAACACACTACACTAGGCCACCGTGCTGGCGGCCTTTTATAGTGTGGGGCGTGTACTAAACACCCTCAGCAATAATTGGCCACAGGCATCCTGCCTGTGGCCAATCATTGCTCTCCTCGCTGCCGGCGCTGTGATTGGCCAAGCATGCGGGGTCACAGTGCATGCTTGGCCAATCACAGCGCCTGGATGACACTGCGATGGCGTAGTGCATTGTGGGCCGTTCGCGTCACTCGAATTTGGCGCGAACGGCCCAAATCGTTCGATCTTCGTCGAACGATCGAACAGCCGATGTTCGAGTCGAACGTATGTTCGACTCGAACACGAAGCTCATCCCTAGTCCAGAGCTGTGGGGTGCTGTGTAATGTAAAGGGGAGCAGAGGTGCAGTTGTGCAGAGGGGGTAGTAGTGGCAAAGAGATATTGAAAGATGCAGGGGGCTCAGTGGGGTGTTTTTACATTTTAACGTGGGGGGGTCGCTTTTAACCCCCCGCTAGTGGTCGAAGAAAGAGTAAAATGCGTCTGTGTATCGCCGCTGCCGAAGCGCCCCCCCCCCCCACCCTGAAAAAATTTCAGCGGACGCCCATGAAGGTAAGTACAACACAAGAGTTTCAAGCATCTCTGCTCTTCCTGAGGTATAGTGTGCAGCAGCAAATTGGAGTACGGAAATTATTTTGAATATGTATTAATGACAGATTGGTTCCCACTTGCACCCATTGGTTTGTGAGGACTGCATGCACCCACTATATATATATATATATATATATATATATATATATATTGTCTTTATGCTGTACAGCAAGATTACAGATGATATTGTAGTCTGTGTTGCCAGAAATGCCTTGTCTTAATAACAATGTTATGAATGACAAACTCCACCCACTTAGTTTTGTCACGTTTTTGGAGTTGTATTCGATATGTGCAAAGAGAGATCACACAAATACTTACAAGTATAACATTTATTAAAAATAATGACAGATAAAGAACATATGACAATAATAACAAAAAGAGATGTGGTTTTTTTTTTCAAAGAATCATCGATCCGATGCTGCATTTGTCCCGACTGCTCGGTTCTCACAGTTCCCTGAGCAGAGAGCCGCTGGCTGATAGTCAGCGGCTCTCTACTCTGCCCCACGTGCTCACTGTGGAGGGGGTAGGAGCGGACGCCTCAGCCTCTCAGCAGCTTGCTGAGAACCTGAGCCGGATGCCGGTCCAGGCATGTGGGCGGATCCTGACTCCATTGTTGCGATCTTGCCCGAGCCTTGGCTCTGTGACATCAGCCGGCAGTGGGCTTCAGTCTGCTGTCTGATGAGAACGGGTCACAGGAGTGTAGAACCTACTGCACTCCTGTGATCCACAGGAGAAGTACAGCCAAATGAGCTTTGGCTGTACTTCTCTTTCAGTTAAAGATGCTGTTTCCGCCACGGGTCCCTCTCATGACGGTATGGCGCAGGTGACCACAGACTCATACATGATTGAAAGCTCTGCTTAGAGACTGAATGTTCCCAAGTGAAAACTGTAGTATATAGACTTGTGTGAAAAGAATGGAAAACCCCGGGCAACTCCCCTTGTAAGCAACAATATGACCTTTTAAGATAGTGGTCAGTTTGCAATCACACATTCCTATCACATTAGTCAGCTAAGTGTCCTGTATAGTCCCTCAGCCAAGGCTTGGAGTCATTTTTAAATATTGTAAAAAAATAAAATAAAAATTGGACAACTTTAAATAGGGAAATATGTAATATGCAATTTCCCCATCAAAAACGTAGCACTAACCATTTTTAAAGCCCATAAATCCTCCAAGCATGGCCAAAGATGGCTTAAATTTCAAAATCAACTGAGCCAGGTAGATTATTATCAGCGGAACAGTGACTGCATGCTTTCAGTACAATACCTGGCAGTGGACTTCACTGTTAGCATGGATAGGGGAAATACAGATTTTTTTTCTCATTCAGCCTGTTTATGGCTACTTTTACTGTCTATTTGGTGCTTCAAGGTCATTGGAAAGGCATACAAGAGTGATTAATTGATAATATAATTTTATACATGGTTCGATGATGTCACCATTCTATTGGGGCTCATCAGAATATTCAGTCCTGGAGGAAATACTGGCTGAATATTCAACATGTAGATATATTAATTTGCTTCCAGCCAACATTTCTTCTTCTATATTCAAGAAATGAGAAGTACGCTAATAGGGACAAAACTTCAAGACTATTTTGTAGATGAAAGGAATCTATTCTTCTTTGTTACTCATCCATTGATGCTCTCAATCCATACATTATTAAGGGCCCATCACTTTTAGTTTACCTTATGCTATACAATTTTCCATGTGTTTGTATTTGGAAGAGTGGAAGAATGTGGGCACATTCAAAGCGATGCAGCAGGGGTATTTCTAAATTCCATATACTTTAAAGACCTAGGTAATAACATGTCATCTTTCTGATTGTCTGTTTAATAATTAAAAAGCCTTACAGCAAGTAACTATATCATCTCACTTTATCCATCTGAATAGAACTTGCTAGACAAAGGATTGGAGATACTGTCCCAAGGTCCTTCTCAGGCAGAAGTGAGTTCATGGAAAGGCTAGTTCTGCAAGGATCCAGTTAAAAACAATATTCAAAACAAGTTCTTGGGAGCGAAAAGTCTGTTCAAACAAGCAGATGTGTTATATTACTTTTGTCATTAGTCGCCCAAGGCTATTTCAACCATGATGAAGGTGAGAACTTATCTTAGATGGCGTCCTCTAGAGGGAGCATAAGAAATGATTTATGGAAACTGAACAAATATGAAGTCTATGCTATCTATCTATCTATCTATCTATCTATCTATCTATCTATCTATCTATCTATCTATCTATCTACCTAACTGTATTTTTTTACAAATATCTATTAAATCTGACAGAAGGTAAAATATTTTTTTACTATCATGTGACAGAAAGGAAATATTTTACATTTATTTTTTTAAATATGACCCACAGCAAAATAATGGAAATACACATATGAGCTGGATTATCTGCCAATAGATTTGAAATTCTGTCCAGTCATACACCTCTGCCAGGCATCAAATCCAGAAGGTTGGCACCAATTTCCCTGTTGGCATTGAGAAGTACAATGCTGTCATCTCCCTATGTGCAGCCTGATAGCAAGGAAAGAAAGGCATATCTAGAAAGAAGTCTACAGTGGGTGTATGGGATTTTTCAGGCACCAGCAAAAACACATAAATATAATTAAAAATAAAGTTTTATTATAATGTAGCACCCCCCCAAATATTTGGGGCGCTATGCTTAAATTTAAGGGTAGTCTGAGCCAGTAGTTGGGCTCAGACCAATTGATTGTTCTAAAATTGCTTCTGCTCTGGGTGTGATGCTGCCTGGCAGTAGTGTTCCCTGTTTTCCTGTAGGTGGCACTGTCACCACCGGCATAGGTTGAACTACAGGGGGTATCACAACACCTTGGGTGTCCTTTCTCGGCAGCCGTGCAGTGGGCGTGGTCTACCCGCTGTGCATGCTGAAAGAGGGTACAAAAGGGGCAGACGGCATTAATTGGGGTCCGCTCTGGCGTTCCGTCCTGGGAGCCCACCCGTTGGTGTGCACGCCTCGTGGCCCACATGGCACAGGGTGCATGTGTGTTCTGGCCCCGGGCACCTTCAGCCCGAGGCTACATCGCTACCTGTTAGGCCAGCTCTGCTGGCTGAGGCCTACACTTTAAGAAAGGATCCCAGGCTACCCACCTGCAGGAAGCCCACTCTTAGGAAAGGAGGCCAGGGGAGGATCTGCCCCAGAGGAGACTAGCGACGGTACTGCTGTCTCGGGAGGAGGCCTGGAGACTCACCTAAGGAGGGATCCATTACTACAAGCCCTGCAATACGCCAATCTGGCCTAAAGGTTCTCTATTATTGGTTGGCTGGGAGGTTCGGGACTTTGATAATCCTGTGGCAGAGGATTCCTGATCGCAGCCTTAAGTTTTTTTCAGCTAAGCTTGATCCGTGCATCATCCCGGCTGCTAGGACCAGTGAGAGGGACTATCCGGGTGAGCAATACCCACTCAGGCTTGAGTGGCAACGTTGTGCCTTTAGTGTTGCGTGCCTGAACCTTCCCCTGTTCTTCTTTTGTTCCTACTTTGCTCTCAAGTTCCCTCAGCAAAGTAAATTAAGCCTTAAGCCTCGTACACACGACCGAGTTTCTCGTCCAAAACCGGCAAGAAATGTGCCGCGAGAGCTTTTTTGTCGAGAAAAACGTTCGTGTGTATGGTTTTACGACGAGAAATTTGCCGAGAATCTCGATGAGAAAATGGAGAACCTGCTCTCTATTTTCTCGTCAGGATTCCAGATTTCCTTGTCGTGTTTCTCGACGGGCTGTTTTGTGACGAGAAAATGGTTCGTGTGTATGCTTTTACGACTCTTCCAAAAGCGCGCATGCTCACAAGCAACTATGAGACGGGAGCGCATCTTCTGGTAAAACAAGCCTTCGTAATGGAGAGAGCACATTCGTCACGTGCAAAAATATTGCATCGTTTAAATGTTCTGCCTTGAAATCTTCGTTCGAATGTTACATTAATCAAAACGAGTGACCTTCTTTTGCTGCTGATATTCACACAGAGTTATGACTTATTTTTTAACCTTTTTCATGCTGCTCTTAAGAAGATTAATGTGTATTATATCGTGCAAGTTTTTAGGAATAATTTAAATGGTAATATTTTTAAAAATGATGTTAATTATAATTTCGCAATGTTTTGGTAGTGATCTCCCATTAAATTTTGGACTCTATATTAGTTAAATTTCACACCATGTTTTTTTGATAATCAGATTTAGTTATTCTTTTGGGGGGTTGTTATCTGTCCCTTTTTTTGTCAGTCAAATGTATCTGCTTACTCCAAAGCTAGATTTTTTATTTTTACAAATACACATAGTCAAGTATGAACGTAAACAAAAATCACATTTATTCATGTTTAAAAATAAAATAAAGAGAAGGCAGCGCTGGAGAACCTGCTGCCATTTGTGCATCCCAGGGACCCCAGAGCACACAGCAACCCTGTGTGGACACTAAAATTGGGAGCTTGAGAAGGCCAACATTTCTGAACACAATCTGATGCTGGCCTCCCAGAGGTCAGGAACAGCAGCAGGTGAGATATATGTCCCAAGTCTGTGGTACTACAACAGGCTGCCTTCTGTCCGACCACAATGAAGCAAGGCCATCACTTCCTCTTCTTCCTGGCAACCTTCCCTGCAATCTTCCCTGAAGCCTTCCCTGCAGCCTTCCTTCTTCATTTGGCTGGAGGCTGGCCCACTGGAGGGGTACTCCTGTCAGGAGGAGGAGATGTAGCAGAAGGGGGTTGGGCAGAAGAAGAAGGTGGAGGTGTAGCAGAAGGGGGTGGGGCAGAAGAAGAAGGGGGAGGTGTAGCAGAAGGGGGTGGGGCAGAAGAAGAAGGGGGAGGTGTAGCAGAAGGGGGTGGGGCAGAAGAAGAAGGGGGAGGTGTAGCAGAAGGGGGTGGGGCAGAAGAAGAAGGTGGAGGTGTAGCAGAAGGGGGTGGGGCAGAAGAAGAAGGGGGAGGTGTAGCAGAAGGGGGTGGGGCAGAAGAAGAAGGGGGAGGTGTAGCAGAAGGGGGTGGGGCAGAAGAAGAAGGGGGAGGTGTAGAAGAAGGGGGTGGGGCAGAAGAAGAAGGGGGAGGTGGAGGTTGAGGTTGGGTCAGTTGTGCCACCTCACATATGGCGGTATTAGGGGTAATTTTCTCCATCACCCCCTTGTTGAGCAAGGTGATGAGCAGGGGCTCGCATAGGAGGCGTTGCTCCATGCTCATCACCTTGAACTTAGCCTCCACTAGGCCGGCAATGGCCTCTTCAGGGGATGTGGGCTCCTGGAGGGTGGCATGGGCCTCACGAATAAGGGCCATTGCTGCCTCACTCGTGCTCCTGTCCCTCCTGCCTCTTTTGTGAAGCCGGATGGGAGGCACCTGGGATCTGGTGCTTCTCCTTTGCCCTGCCACCTCCTGTCTGCCACTGGGCCCTGCCACCTCCTGTCTGCCACTGGGCCCTGCCACCTCCTGGCTGCCACTGGGCCCTTCCTCCTCCTGCCTGACAGTTTCCAGACCCTCCTCCTGGCTGATTTCATCCTGTGTATGAAAAAAGGGACATAGTTTAATATGTTCGTTTAATCTTTGCATCAAACTTTGTAATCCGGATTGAAGCAATTAGAATGTAAATCCATAAATCCTTGCTTTAAATTTACCACTACATCAGATTGACTATTTAGCACCCAATTAAGTGCAGAATAATGTCTACAGATCTTGATTTCACTTGTGCAATCCAAAATAGTTTATGTTTGTCATCTTGACTAGTGATGAGCCGAACACCCCCGGGTTCGGTTCGCACCAGAACCCGCGAACGGACCGAAAGTTCGAACGAACATTAGAACCCTATTAAATACAATGGATGCGAACGTTCGAATTCTAAAGTGCTAATTATAACAACTATTATGCATGTTATTGTCCTAAAAAGGGTTTGGGAACCCGGGTTCTGCACCAGGGGACATGTATCAATGCAAAAATAAGTTTTAAAAACGGTCGTTTTCCGGGAGCAGTCATTTTAATGATGCATAAAGTGAAAAAAAAAAAGTCAAATATTCCTTTAAATATCGTACCTGGGGGGTGTCTAAAGTATGCCTGTGAAGTGCCACGTGTTTCCCGTGTTTAGAACTGTCCCTGCACAAAATGACACTTCTAAAGGAAAAAAAAGCCATTTAAAACTGCTTGCGGCTTTAATGTAATGTCTGGTCCCGGTAATATGGATGAAAATCTTTAAGAAAAATGGCATAGCTACCCCATGACCCCCCCCCTACCCCAGCCCATTACCAGCCCCTTTGGGTCTTGTATGGATATTAAGGGGAACCCCGCACATAAAATAAAAAAGGCCCTATATACTCTGAACAGCCGTATACAGGCGGTGCATACAAGACAGGGACTGTAGGTTTGTTCTTATGTAGAATCTGTTTGTAATTTTGAACAGGTACATTGTTGAAGTGTAGCTCCAGACCAAAAATCTATTTTTAAACTTTTTGGAAAACATAGGTAAGGGTTATCACCCCTGTAACATTTGTTTTGCTGTCTGTGCCCCTGTTCAGAACATTTCACCTCACTTTCCGTCCTAATGACAACTGTTTTTGAAATGTGGTGTTTTTCTTGAAACAAGGATTGCTGATAAAGCATCAGTACAGAGGAGACACCTTTCTCCCATATTTATTCTTACAGGAGAGAATTTTCCTTCCTAGTGGTAGATTTCCTCTCACTTCCTGTTGTCTTCTTGCGTTTGCAAGTAGGAGTCGTTTGTAAGTTGGATGTTTGAAAGTAGGGACCTGCCGTATATACTCTGCAGAAATAGGCCCCTTAGTTGTTGGTGTTGGCACAACACTGTAAGCACTCACAGTTACTCTTGGTTGGTGCTGGAACGCCCTGCTGTCAACTATTATATCAGGAATTTTAATTACATATAATTGTTGAACAGTGGTAGTAAAAATTGGGCCTTTGATGGTGGTGCTGGTGCCACAACACTGTAAGCCCTGACAGTTACTCTTGGTGGGTGCAGCAATGGGCCCTGCTGTGAATTATTAGATCAAGAATTGTAATTACATGCCCCTGTTGAACAGGGGCTGAAAAATTGGGCCTTAGGCACTGGTGGCACAACACTGCAACCCTTCACAGATACTGTACTTGGAGCACAGCAATGAGCCCTGTTGCAAAGTATTGCTTCAAAAATTGTAATGACACGCCCCTGTTAAACAGGGGCTGAAAAATTGGGCCTTAGGCACTGGTGGCACAACACTGCAACTCCTCACAGATACTGTACTTGGAGCACAGCAATGAGCCCTGTTGCAAAGTATTGCTTCAAAAATTGTAATTACACGCCCCTGTTAAACAGGGGCTGAAAAATTGGGCGTTAGGCACTGGTGGCGGCACCCATAAACAAAAATGATCTTCCAAGCTATCATCATCAATCGTATCATTGAGGACTCGGAGGAGGAGGATAGCCAGTCAACATAACAGCACAGGCACTCAGCATCAGCATCAGTCTTGAAGGGATGTGACATTTTAAAATCAATTAGTCTGTTATATCAGCATCAGGTGTGTGGTAGCTGGTGGTGATCCAAGACTGGTTCATCTTGATGAAAGTCAGTCGATCAACCGAGTCGGTGGACAGGCGCACCCTGTGATCCGTGACAAATCCTCCAGCAGCACTGAATGTGCGTTCCGAAAGAACGCTGGATGCAGGACAGGCCAGTAGCTCAATTGCATACTGTGCAAGCTCTGGCCAGTGATCCATCCTCAAGACCCAGTAAGCCAGAGGATTTTCGGTGGGGAAGGTGTCCAAGTCTGACCTTGCCCCTAGATATTCCTGCACCATGTTTATCAGACGCTGGCGATGGTTGCTGGAACCGATCATACTTTGGGGCTGCGGACTAAAGAATTGTCTGAACGCATCGGTCAGACGGCCACCTTCCCCACCGCTCCTTCTTTGACTGGCCGAAGCCTCAGCAACTCGTTGTCCAGGACCAGGAGTTTGCAACCTCCCAGTCTCTGGGAACGCGTTGCACAGACCTTTCTGCAAGGCCTCCCGGAGTTGTCTCATCCTCTGCTCCCTCTGCGACGGTAACATAAGGTCCGCAACCTTACCCTTGTACCGTGGATCAAGGAGAGTGGCCAGCCAGTAATGGTCCCTCTCCTTGATCCGAAGAATACGAGGATCCTTCCGCAGACTTTGCAGGATCAGGGAGGCCATGCAGCGTAGGTTTGCTGAGGCATTCGCTCCGGAGTCCTCTGGGTCACTAAGGACGACATGATCCGCAGCCACCTCCTCCCAGCCACGTACAAGTCCACTGGTTTCTTGGGACTGTAAATCATCCCTAAAAGACTGCTGCTGATGATGCTGAGTGCCAGCCTCCACCTCCATGCTGACACAATCCTCCTCCTCCTCCTCCTCCTCCTCCTCCTCCTCCTCTTCCTGTGCGATGGGTGGGACAGAAGGAACACTGTCTGGGTAAAGGGGGCCTTGAGAGGCAAGGAAGTCCTCCTCTTCCTGCCTCTGTTCTGCCTCAAGTGCCCTGTCCATTATTCCACGCAGCGTGTGCTCCAACAGGTGGACAAGAGGTACAGTGTCACTGATGCATGCACTGTCACTGCTCACCATCCTCGTGGCCTCCTCAAATGGTGCCAGGACAGTGCATGCATCCCTGATCATGCCCCACTGGCGTGGAGAAAAAAAACCAAGCTCCCCTGACCCTGTCCTGGTGCCGTAGTCGCACAGGTACTCATTGATGGCCCTCTGCTGCGTGTGCAGCCGCTGCAGCATGGCCAACGTTGAGTTCCACCTGGTGGGCATGTCACATATAAGGCGGTTCTTGGGCAGGTTCAACTCCTTTTGCAGCTCAGCCAGGCGAGCACTGGCATTATAAGATCTGCGGAAATGCACACAGACTTTCCTGGCCTGCCTCAGGACATCCTGTAAGCCCGGGTACCTGCCCAAGAAGCGCTGCACCACCAGGTTAAGGACGTGAGCCACACAGGGCACATGGGTCAGTTGTCCCTGTCGGAGGGCGGAGAGGAGGTTGGTGCCATTGTCGCAAACCACCATTCCTGGCTTAAGCTGGCGTGGCGTCAACCACCTCTCGGCCTGGCCCTGCAGAGCAGACAGGACCTCTGCCCCAGTGTGGCTTCTGTCCCCCAAACACACCAGCGCAAGCACGGCATGGCATCTTTTTGCCTGCGTACTTGCGTAGCCCCGTGAACGGCTACGGAGCACCGCTGGTTCATAGGACAAACCACAGGAAGAGGCCATGGAGGAAGAAGAAGAGGAGGGGGTGGAGGAGAGAGGTGTGTCACAACCAGTAGTAGCATTTTGGAGGCGTGGCGGTGGGACAACCTCCAACACTACTGCACCTTGTCCTGAATCCTTCCCAGCTGCCAAAAGAGTGACCCAATGGGCCGTGAAAGAAAGGTAACGTCCCTGTCCATGCCTGCTGGACCATGAGTCAGCGGTAATATGCACCTTACCGCTGACCGCCCTGTCCAGCGAGGCCAAGACATTGCCTTCCACATGCCGGTAGAGAGCCGGAATAGCCTTCCGTGAGAAAAAGTGGCGTTTGGGAACCTGCCACTGAGGAACCGCACATTGCACAAACTCACGGAAGGGGGCCGAGTCTACCAACTGAAAAGGCAGCAGTTGAAGCGCTAGCAATTTAGCCAAGCTAGCATTCAACCGCTGGGCATGTGGATGGCTGGGAGTGAACTTCTTTCGACGGTCCAGCAGCTGGGGCAGGGAAATTTGCCTGCTAGAATCGGACGTCGGTGTACTGCTAGCAGAGTGGCCGCAAGTACTTGGCTGTGACACACCTAATTCTACACCTTCATTCCTCTCAGTGCATGTTTCAGAGAGGACTGAAGTTATAGTGGGGTTGGAGATCCCAGCTGATGCGGTGCAAGGAGAGGTCCGCTTTGTTCTTTGGTGTGGGTCTTTGAGGTAGGCTTGCCAACGAGCTGCATGGCAGGTCAACATATGTCTGGTCAGGCATGTGGTACCCAAGCGGCTGATGTTTTGGCCACGCGATATACGCTTGAGACATATGTTGCAAACAGCAGCTGTGCGATCTGATGCACTAGCCTCAAAAAAGGCCCACACCAAAGAACTTTTTGAATGACGGGCAGAGGCAGCGCCCTGCACAGGCGGAGCTCTGCGGTGTGATTCCGTCGGTGTACTGCCCTTACGCTGGCCACCAAAGGGCATCCTGCCTCGTTGGAGATGTGCCTCCTCCTCATCCTCCTCCTCCTCCTCTCTCCTATTAGGCACCCACGTGGAGTCATTGACCTCATCATCCCCTCCCTCCTCATCACTGGAGCCAATCTGGCAGTATGCTGCAGCTGCTGGAACATGACTGCCAGATTGGTGTCCTTCTTGAGCATCCCCTCTGTCTGCTCTCACGCTACTGCCTTCCTCTAGCTGGGTTTCATCATCAGACCCTTCGAAACGCTGGGCATCCTCCTGGAGCATGTACCCAACACTGTGCTGAAACAGTTCGGGGGACTCCTCAGGAGGAGGACATGGTGGGTCTAGGGAAGGAGTGACTGATGATTTGTCTGACATTGATACCAGGGAAGACGACGCTTTGGCAGCTGCTTTTCCAGTACCCTGAGCCTGGGTGAGAGAGGATGAGGAGGAGGAGGGCTTGGTCATCCACTCTACCAAGTCTTCGGCATGATGTGGCTCAACATGTCCAGCTGCCGAAAAGAAGGACAAGCGTGTCCCATGGCCATGTGCTGATGACAATGCACCGCGTCCACGACCAGCACTGTTGCCCCCAGACACAGAGCCTGCTTGCCCTCTTTTATTGCCTCCTGACTGTCTGCCTCTCCTTGTTTGCCTTCCAGACATTCTAATAGATGGCCTGCAGGGAGATGGGAAAAAAGCAATAAGGGCTACCTTCAGGTGTCCTTCTCTGTCCCTTGAAACAAGGACTTTCACAGTGAAAGAAACTGACACTGTCCCTACCTAGAGTTTTCTGTCCCTAGAATAAATGTTTTTTTTAATCACAATATAGCACAAGGAAAATTAACTCACTGTCCTTACAGGTCCCTGGAAACAAGGACTTGCAGAGTGAAAGAAACTGACACTGTCCCTACCTAGAGTTTTCTGTCCCTAGAATAAATGTTTTTTTTAAGCACAATATAGCACAAGGACAATTAACTCACTGTCCTTACAGGTCCCTGGAAACAAGGACTTGCAGAGTGAAAGAAACTGACACTGTCCCTACCTAGAGTTTTCTGTCCCTAGAATAAATGTTTTTTTTAAGCACAATATAGCACAAGGAAAATTAACTCACTGTCCTTACAGGTCCCTGGAAACAAGGACTTGCAGAGTGAAAGAAACTGACACTGTCCCTACCTAGAGTTTTCTGTCCCTAGAATAAATGTTTTTTTTAAGCACAATATAGCACAAGGACAATTAACTCACTGTCCTTACAGGTCCCTGGAAACAAGGACTTGCAGAGTGAAAGAAACTGACACTGTCCCTACCTAGAGTTTTCTGTCCCTAGAATAAATGTTTTTTTTAAGCACAATATAGCACAAGGAAAATTAACTCACTGTCCTTACAGGTCCCTGGAAACAAGGACTTGCAGAGTGAAAGAAACTGACACTGTCCCTACCTAGAGTTTTCTGTCCCTAGAATAAATGTTTTTTTTAAGCACAATATAGCACAAGGACAATTAACTCACTGTCCTTACAGGTCCCTGGAAACAAGGACTTGCAGAGTGAAAAAAAAAAAACACTCTCCCTACCTAGAGTTTTCTGTCCCTAGAAAAAATGTTTTTTTTAAGCACAATATAGCACAAGGACAATTAACTCACTGTCCTTACAGGTCCCTGGAAACAAGGACTTGCAGAGTGAAAGAAAAAAAACACTCTCCCTACCTACAGTTTTCTGTCCCTAGAAAAAATGTTTTTTTTAATCACAATATAGCACAAGGAAAATTAACTCACTGTCCTTACAGGTCCCTGGAAACAAGGACTTGCAGAGTGAAAGAAAAAAACACTCTCCCTACCTACAGTTTTCTGTCCCTAGAAAAAATGTTTTTTTTAATCACAATATAGCACAAGGAAAATTAACTCACTGTCCTTACAGGTCCCTGGAAACAAGGACTTGCAGAGTGAAAGAAACTGACACTGTCCCTACCTAGAGTTTTCTGTCCCTAGAATAAATGTTTTTTTTAAGCACAATATAGCACAAGGACAATTAACTCACTGTCCTTACAGGTCCCTGGAAACAAGGACTTGCAGAGTGAAAGAAAAAAAACACTCTCCCTACCTACAGTTTTCTGTCCCTAGAAAAAATGTTTTTTTTAAGCACAATATAGCACAAGGAAAATTAACTCACTGTCCTTACAGGTCCCTGGAAACAAGGACTTGCAGAGTGAAAGAAAAAAAACACTCTCCCTACCTACAGTTTTCTGTCCCTAGAAAAAATGTTTTTTTTAATCACAATATAGCACAAGGAAAATTAACTCACTGTCCTTACAGGTCCCTGGAAACAAGGACTTGCAGAGTGAAAGAAACTGACACTGTCCCTACCTAGAGTTTTCTGTCCCTAGAATAAATGTTTTTTTTAATCACAATATAGCACAAGGAAAATTAACTCACTGTCCTTACAGGTCCCTGGAAACAAGGACTTGCAGAGTGAAAGAAACTGACACTGTCCCTACCTAGAGTTTTCTGTCCCTAGAATAAATGTTTTTTTTAAGCACAATATAGCACAAGGACAATTAACTCACTGTCCTTACAGGTCCCTGGAAACAAGGACTTGCAGAGTGAAAGAAAAAAAACACTCTCCCTACCTACAGTTTTCTGTCCCTAGAAAAAATGTTTTTTTTAAGCACAATATAGCACAAGGAAAATTAACTCACTGTCCTTACAGGTCCCTGGAAACAAGGACTTGCAGAGTGAAAGAAAAAAAACACTCTCCCTACCTACAGTTTTCTGTCCCTAGAAAAAATGTTTTTTTTAATCACAATATAGCACAAGGAAAATTAACTCACTGTCCTTACAGGTCCCTGGAAACAAGGACTTGCAGAGTGAAAGAAACTGACACTGTCCCTACCTAGAGTTTTCTGTCCCTAGAATAAATGTTTTTTTTAATCACAATATAGCACAAGGAAAATTAACTCACTGTCCTTACAGGTCCCTGGAAACAAGGACTTGCAGAGTGAAAGAAACTGACACTGTCCCTACCTAGAGTTTTCTGTCCCTAGAATAAATGTTTTTTTTAATCACAATATAGCACAAGGACAATTAACTCACTGTCCTTACAGGTCCCTGGAAACAAGGACTTGCAGAGTGAAAGAAACTGACACTGTCCCTACCTAGAGTTTTCTGTCCCTAGAATAAATGTTTTTTTTAAGCACAATATAGCACAAGGACAATTAACTCACTGTCCTTACAGGTCCCTGGAAACAAGGACTTGCAGAGTGAAAGAAACTGACACTGTCCCTACCTAGAGTTTTCTGTCCCTAGAATAAATGTTTTTTTTAAGCACACTATAGCAGAAGCACAAAACACACTGACACTCTCCCTACCTATCCTTCTCTTTCCCTAAACTAAAGGAATCCAGGTTAAGCAAGAAAGAAATAACAGTCACTGTCCCTGCCTATGCTACTCTATCCCTGCTCCGGAACACACTACACTAGGCCGCCGTGCTGGCGGCCTTTTATAGTGTGGGGCGTGTACTAAACACCCTCAGCAATAATTGGCCACAGGCATCCTGCCTGTGGCCAATCATTGCTCTCCTCGCTGCCGGCGCTGTGATTGGCCAAGCATGCGGGGTCACAGTGCATGCTTGGCCAATCACAGCGCCTGGATGACACTGCGATGGCGTAGTGCATTGTGGGCCGTTCGCGTCACTCGAATTTGGCGCGAACGGCCCAAATCGTTCGATCTTCGTCGAACGATCGAACAGCCAATGTTCGAGTCGAACGTATGTTCGACTCGAACACGAAGCTCATCCCTAATCTTGACATATTTGTCAAACATTAAGTTTATCCCAATACATTTTCGAAAAATACTATACCTGGCTCCAGATGGCCAAATCAGGATCATCCAGGATGGCTGCCTCCTCTTGCTCCAGAGAAGGCTCAGGTTGGCTGCAGGGAAGTCTGGGGGGAAGAGTGGAGAGTGATGGCCTTGTGTCAATGTGGTCATCCAGGAAGGACATCCTGTTGTAGTACCACAAAATCGGGACATACACATCATCTGCTGCTGCTCCTGACCTCTGAGAAGCCAGCACCTTAGAGCGTTCAGTCCTGTAGGTACCTCTCAAGCTCCCAATTTTAGTGTCCACTTGTTTTGCTGTGGCTGTGGGCACCTTGGTATGCACAAATGGGAGCAGCTTCTCCAGCGCTGCTTTTCTCACCCCTCTTTTTTTGTGGATGGGGTTTTTCGTCTCCCACAGAGCGGGCAGCTCCCTTACCCGGTCAATAAATTCCGCCAGGAAATCCTTGTCGCTTATAAAGACATTCATATTGTATCTGCAAGTTAAATAATTTATATATAACTAATGTGAGGCAAACAGTCTAACCTCCTTAACATGCTAGTCACCATATATATCCTCCAACATTCTCAAGACAGTATAGGCCAACAATTTGTACAAGTCACAAAATCACATACCTTCGTTCGCACGTCCGTCACTTGAACTCCTCTCTCCGCACACCGAACGTACTATAGTCACATGTGTGTTTGCTATATACACACCACGCATGCGTCAAAATACGAACACGTCACTCCGCACACGTCGCCCGCCCATGACGTTCTAACTAACATCTTTTCCCCGCCCCTTCTCTTTCGGCGCGCAGACAGATATGGCGGAGTTACAGCAGGTGTCTGATAATTCCGCAACTAACGAGGAGGAGACAAGCCCGGAGACCGAGGAAACGTCACGATCAAGGAGGAGATTCAAGGCATCGAATATGTCTTTGGCGGAGATGGCGGAGATGGTGGACATCTTGCTCAAGGCTGATTATGATGCCAAGCATGGGCCGTATAGCAAACCAAATAGAAGGAAGGCCAAAATCCTCACTAAAGTCGTGAAGAGTCTGAAGGCGAATTTCGGGGTGAAACGCTCAAATGAGCAGCTCAGAAAGAGGTGGTCAGACCTCAAACTGAGGGAGCCAGAGCAGTTGAGGAGCATAAAGAGAATGCTCGCTAAAAGTAAGTAAAATGTAGACTTTTATGATATTAATCTTTTTCTAAACTGACATGTTGCTCTTTATTTTGGTTTCTCATATTGGACTCGCTTCCAAAATGTAATATTTTGAACTTGGTTGGGCACAGTAATCGTTTGTTACGTTACCGACACTTCGTTCGGCCACTATCCGCGGTTTTGGCTTATTTTAGAGCCACAAAAGTAATTAGACATCTGCCATTTTTGCTCCAAAATTGTGGCGTGTTTTTTCGTCTAGATGATGTGTTTGTAAAGAGAATGAAATGCAAACTTTTATCAGTGTAAAGGAGAGGACACTCAGCAGCTGCTTCCACATCTGTACTTTGGAGCACTATAGTGTGGGCCACCAGACCCGCCTTTTTTGGGTGTCCCACACAGGTGCATACGAGAATTTTTGTGTTGCCTCCATGTCAAATAAATTACATCCAAAGGTGAATACTAAGCATATTCTTGGTCATAAATAATGCATTCTTCTTTAAATTCCGCCCAAACACACACTTGTACCACACTTCCAATCAATTTAGCCTGTTTTTATTTTAACATTGAGATTTACAGTGTGATAAATTGACCTTTTGTTTGCTTCTCATAGGGGAGAGAAGACTGGGAGGAGGACACTCCAGGGAGCACATGCACCCCACAACTTCCAAGCAACCCCAAACTCCCAAAGACCCACAACCGAAAGATGTGCAGGAAGTTGAGGTGGAGGAAGGAGAAGTGCAGGAAGGAGAGGTGGATGACGTTGTGGATCTGGTCACCACAACAGGTCAGTATCTGTCACCACAGCTTCAGGTAAGAGATGTAGGCCTGCAGAGTTATAATACCTTTTGTTTTTTGTTTTAGGGGATATAAATGTTGTGAAGGATAGTACACGGTTCTCTGCTGACAGTGCCCTCCGCCTCATCCAGCAAGTGATGGAATGTAGCACGGAACTGGACCTTATTAAACAAAGAATCCATGTGATGGAACAAACATTTAAAGACATTCTCGATGTTTTGGGGAGAATTCAATAAGCCATCCAAACACATTTGTTTTTACATGTTTGTTTTTGCAACTTTTCGATTTTTTTTGACAATCAAACCAGCCAAAAATTGAATCTGCACACAGTGTGTCAACATGTGCTATCTGCCATCAGGGGATATCCATGTACGTCTTTTGTGGGTGCAACCCCTTCCTCGTATCTAAAGTCGGTGAACTGAGGAAGGGGTTGCACCCCCAAAACACGTCCATTGATCACCCCTGATGGCAGATAGCACATGTTGACAATAGGGATCAGGATTGTAAACTTCATAGATGTAAAAAATCCCAAATGTGTGCATATTTAATTTTTGCCTGGGCAAGGGGTGGCAGGACCCCATATTAGGACGGGCAAATAGAGACATAGTTTGTGTAAGTGAATGTCTCAGATTGCTCAGAGGTATCCAATGTTGTAATTTTTGGAATGCAACTGTCATTTTTGTATTTTCATAAGCAAAAAATTGCTGGGTTGGGGCCAGGCCAACCCAAAAAACCTGAAAAAACTAAAAATGGTGAGAATGTGCACAGTGTAAAATATTTGACCACAATCAACGTGTAGCTTCTTTTTATAATACCCTCTAAGCTTCTTAGGTTATTTTGTAAGGTTACATAGTGAAATGGTTGATATTTACTAAAGTAAAATACACTTGGCACTACAAATGCACAAAGACAAACTAGGAGACAGGAAAGAACAAATAATTAAAGGTTTAAACAAGCTTTTTATTGGGATCCTTAGACATAGGCTGGCATAGGAATTGCCCCCCTACCCGTGAAATACTCCATGTATTTGTCCCGAACCTCACGGGCATTTTGGGAGGGCAAGCCAGGACGGGCAGATTCCAGGCCCGGCAGGGGATTGGCAGGGGAAAGTCCAGCCTCTGGCAAAACTGAGGCCATATAGGAATTAGATTTTTGGCCCAGAAAGTTGTGTAGCACACAGCAGCATAATACGACATAGTTTATTTTGTAGTCCACCAAGTGTATTGAAGTCATAAAAAGGCGGAACCGGCTGGCCATTATGCCAAAGGCATTTTTGACAACTCTTCGGCCCCTGGCCAGCCGGTAATTGAACACCCTCTTCTCTGGGGTCAGGGTCCTCTGTGGAAATGGCCTCATAAGATGCCGTCCGAGTCCGAAGGCTTCATCAGCCAAGAAAACAAAGGGGAGTCCTTCAATATTCCCTGCATCCGGTGGCAATGCAAGGTCGTCACTCTGGAGACGGAGGGCAAACTCCGTCTGGATGAAGGATCCCCCATCGGACATCCGGCCATTCTTCCCTACATCAACATAGAGGAATTCATACCGTGCCGACACCACCGCCATCAGCACAATGCTATGAAACCCCTTGTAATTGTAGTAGTAGGACCCAGAACGGGGTGGCGGCACGATGCGGACGTGCTTCCCGTCTATGGCACCACCGCAGTTGGGGAAGTCCCACCGCGTGGCAAACTCCGATGCCACAGTCTGCCATTCCTGTGGTGTGGAAGGAAGCTGTGAAGTGAAACAAGATGAAATAATATTAGAATACCAAAGTCAGACACTACAAGGAAATTTGATTATAAAAAAATCAAGGCCAACATCAATCAAATTCTACGTTTATTAAGGTGTTTAAAATAAGTATAAGGGAAGGCTCATTTATCAGATTCATCACCCCCTCTGATGGGCCATTACTAAATTATTTTGGGGGGGGGGAATGTGTTTGGCCACAGGATAGCATTGCAGTGGCGGTGCGTCCAGAGTGGGCGCTGGAGCACTGCCCCCTCTCTCCTGTGCCCATCACTCAGAACAATACATAGGTTCATGCGTTGCATTAACCTATGTATTGTCTATGCCGCCCACTATTCAGGTGGATGGCCTCTTGTTTAGCGACCGACATATGAATAATTGCGGCATTTAGGGGGTTCAAATTGCATAGCAGAAACAGGTAGTAAAATAGTCTTGCACATTACAACCTGAGGGATGTAATTGGCTTCCGAAAAGTAAAATAGGGGACGCAGGGGGGGGGCATTCCTTGGGGAAACACTGGCAGGCTGCTCTGCCAATCATGTTCACCAAGTCTGTTTAATGGTAACATGATTGGCTGATGCAACATCAAGGGAAGGAGAAGACATCAAGGACAGAAGAAGGATGGCGCTGACCACAAGAAGGTAAGTGCAGGGCTGGGGGGAAAATGGCTGCATTGGAGGGAACCAAATGGCTGCATTAGAGGGGACAACTGGGGGCGTTTAATAGGCACCTGAGCAAAAAAGGAGGAAGTTTAGTTCATAAATTGGGGTGGGACCCCCAAACATTTGGAGGAACAGGTGCCCCTGCTGGAAAAGTTAGTGAAGGGAAATACTTATGGAGGAGAAAAAAGGGGCAATCTAAAGCTTCCAGCATGCATGGGGACAAAGGGGACATTCTCAGCATATTACAATCATGGTAATTAGGGAAGGATGAAAGAAATACAATACAGTAGCATAAATGTAATACATAAAATGTGATGTTAAAGGAGAAAACTTACCCTAATATAGTCCTCCTGCAGGACTTGTATAATAGCAGAACAGGTGTCTGGGATTATTAGGCCCAGAGCCTGGGGGGAGATGCCTGTGGTGAACTTCAAGTCCTGAAGACTTCTCCCTGTCGCCAGGTAACGTAAGGTGGCGATGAGCCTCTGCTCAGCACTGATGGCTTCCCGCATAACGGTGTCCTGCCTGGTAATATAGGGGGACACCAAAGCCAACAGTTCCTGAAATACGGGGTCAGACATCCGCAGAAAATTCCTGTAGTCCTCAGGATTATTCTCGACGATCTCCCGCAGCAGAGGCATATGGCAGAATTGGTCCCGCTGGAGCAACCAATTCTTGGTCCATGAACTCCTCCTCACAACATTCATGGACTGGTCTTGGTCCAAAACAAGCAGACCAACACCAAGCGCACGCACAGCACGAACTCGACGACGAGAACGTCCAGGCGACATGGCTAATAAGAAACGGTCGTCTTATCAGAACGTACAGAACAGAACGCACTTTAGAACAGCAAGGCCTATGAATAACGAACTGAAAAACAGAAACGAACAGGCAAGAACGCACTATAAAACAGATACGACCTGCGTAGACGCCCTGAAAGTCAAGATACGAACCCACAAGCACAAACTGAACCGCAGAAAACGATCTGAAAAGTACGAAGACTGAAAAGCGCGAATTGTCTCTTCCCAAACTTTTACTTCACACGCGGTAACACGAGATCAGCAAAAGCAGCCCAAGGGGTGGCGCCAAGAAAAAAGATCTTCCCCTTTATAGTGCCGTCATACATGCTGGACGTGAGCGTGGAGAACAACTAGGAAATTGGGAAATGTCAGTGTGTACGCATAGAAAGCTTGACGAGAAAATCGACAAGCTTAACAAAAATCTCGTCGAAAAAAACGACGTTTTTTTTACGACGAGAAAATCGGTCGTGTGTACGAGGCCTTATTGTCAGGTTTTACATCTGTGTGGACATTGGCCTTTCTAAAGACTTTTCTATACCCTGACAACGGAAGCCTTGGAGGTAGTTTGCAGACCCAACAAAACAAGCCGGGGAACTTCCTTCACTATGTAAATTTAAATTACACAGTGAAGGAAGTTCCCCGCTCAAGCCAATGACGTAGGCGGGTCCGACATACCGAGGGGGCGGACCTGATGAGGAACTGCTCTCACTTTGGTAATACATGTATAGACACGCCCCTTCTCATGTTCCGCATCTGGTCCGCTGAGCGGACCTGATGGGGAACTTTAGAAGGGGCGGGTCTATACATTTAAAATACTGAGAGGGAGTTCCCCATCAGGTCCGCTCAGGCACAACCAATGAAGGACAGCGCTGGACATCGGGATCGCCGCGGGACACTGGATTTCACCGCTGGAATGTTTTTTTTTTTTTTTTTTAAATAAAGGACTTTTTCAAGGTGTTTGTGTGTTTTTTTTAAACATTTTTTTACGCTTTCTTCGTGAAATGGTAGGGGTACAATGTACCCCTTACCAATTCACATAGGGGGGGGCCGGGATCTGGGGGTCCCCTTTGTTAAAGGGGTCTTCCAGATTCCGATAAGCCCCCCGCCCGCAGACCCCCACAACCACCGGGCAAGGGTTGTGGGGATGAGGCCCTTGTCCCCATCAACATGGGGACATCCTCCCCATGTTGAGGGCATGTGGCCTGGTACGGTTCAGGAGGGGGGGGGCGCTCTCTCGTCCCCCCCCTTTTCCCCTGCGGCCGGCCAGGTTGCGTGCTCGGATAAGGGGTCTGGTATGGATTTTTAGGGGGACTCCACGCCATTTTTTTTTAAATTTGGGGTGGAGTTCCCCTTAAAATCCATGCCAGATCTGAAGGGCCTGAAATGGATATTTGGGGGAACCCCATGTCAATTTTTTTTTAAATTTGCGGCAGGGTTCCCCTTAATATCCATTCCAGACCTGAAGGGCCTGGTAATTGAATTCTGGGGAACCCCCACGCTTTTTTTTTTTTTTTTTATCAATGACTTTTGAATGTATTGCCGGGAGCCGACAATTCATTATTAGCCGCGAGTCAGTTTTAAATGCATTTTTTTCTTTCAAAAATGACATTTTTTGCAGGGACAGTTCTAAGCACGGGAAACATGCACCACTTCACATGCATATCATACACACCCCCCAGGTACGAAATTTAAAGGAATATTTCACTTTTATTTTTTCATTTTAAGCATTATTAAAATCACTGCCCCCGAAAAAACGGCCGTTTTTAAAACTTCTTTTTGCATTGATACATGTCCCCTGGGGCAGGACCCAGGTCCCCAAACACTTTTTAGGACAATAACTTGCATATTAGCCTTTATAATTAACACTTTAGATTTTGAACGTTCGAGTCCATTGTATTTAATAGGGTTCTAAAGTTTACACGAACATTTTGTCTGTTCGCAGGTTCTGGTGCGAACCGAACAGGGGGGTGTTCGGCTCATCCCTGGTTGTTATAATAAAACTTTATTTTTGTATATATTTATGTGTTTTTATTGGTACCGGAAAAGTCCCATACACCCACTGTAGACTTCTTTCTAGATATATGTTCCAATTGGGATGTTGGCACTATATGCAATCTCAAGTAACACTTACATATTCATACAGCCTTAGCCAATCCCTGGCAGGAAGGGTGGTCAGTAGGAGGCTGAGGTCTGTATAAATAGACTGGGGCCTGGAACAACTTCTTAGAAGAAGCCACCTGAATCCCAGCTCCCACTAGAGCTAGGGGACCCACATCCAGAATTACAGAAGAGCAGTGCAGAAGTCTGCAGAGAATCTGACCAGGAGCAGTGGCGGCTGGTGCTCAAAATTTTTGGGGGGCCATAAACAAACTGAAAAATTCTGGAAAAAAAAAACCCAGCCATCAAACGCAGCTACTGTGCCATCAAACACAGTCACTGTGCCCATCAATTGCAGCCACTGTGCCCATCAATTTCAGCCACTGTGCCCTTCAAACGCAGCCACTGTGCCCATCAAATGCAGCAACTGTGCCCATCAAGCGCTGCCACTGTGCCCTTCAAACGCAGCCACTGTGCCCATCAAATGCCGCCACAGTGCCCATCAAATGCTGCCACTGTGCCATCCAGTGCTGCCACTGTGCCATCCAATGCTGCCACTGTGCCCATCGATTGCCGCCACTGTGTTCCCCCCCGTCCGCTCGGCGTCTGCCCGGCACTTACCCTGTCTCGTGGGGCAGCTGGTGACGGCAAGCGGTGTCCTCCATGGGTGTTCTCCTGTCCCCCTCTCCTCCCGTCCTCTCCTATAGGTGATTGGATGCCTGATAGGCGTCCAATCACAGCGCCTGATGTTTCAGCCAATCAGGTGATGGGTAACAGACCCGAGCACCTGAATGGCAGAGAGGCGGTTCAGTGTTAGAATAGCGAATATTAATTTGCTGTTCAAACACATCTGGGTCACTGTTTTTGACGCCTATTAGAGCCTATGACTGTAATTCAGGCGCCCGGCACCCTAAAGGGGCCGGGCGCCTGAATAGGGGGTGTCAGCGGTGGCCATGGATAGATTTATGCTATGCATGAATCTATCTATTGGTCATAGAGAGGGTAGCTGGAGAGAGGGGGCGGCACCCGTGTGCCCTTATGGACGCACTGCCACCTACCAGGAGGCAACCAATACAGAGATTGGCTGGTACTGCAAGAAAGCACTGAAATATATAGGGCACAATGAGTACAAGCCTTTAGGATCCCAGAGACTGCCCTTGCTACCTTTTTAGAGTAAGGTGACCAGATTTTTAAAATGAAATCCGGGGACATATTTTTTTTTTACTAGTAATGGCGGCAATCAGCGACTCTCTGCCCATCGCCGCCGCCCGCCTCACAGCCTGTCAAGTCTTATGCCCCGTACACACGATCGTTTTTAATGTCATTTTTTAAACCAACGTTTTTCTCCTCGTTTTTTTTTTCATGTTTCCTCTCAAGCCTGCCTTGCGTACACACCATCATTAAAAAAAACGATCAAGCAAAATGCAGTGACGTTCAACACGTACGACGGCACTATAAAGGGGAAGTTCCGTTCGAATGACGCCACCCTTTGGGACGCTTTTACTAATTCCGTGTTTCCGCGTGTTAGTAAAAGTTTGGTGAGAGACGATTCGCGCTTTTCAGTCTTCGTGCTTTGAAGATCATTTTCGGGAGTTCAGATTGCGCCTGTGGGTTCGTATCTGTTTAGCACTGCTTGTAGTCAGTTCGTATCTGTTTATTCAGTGCGGCCTGCTCTGCACGTTCGTGTTTTTCAGCTTGTTCTTCATAGGCCTTGCTGTTCTTCCGTGCGTTCTTCTAGTTCGTTCTGTTCAGCCGACCGTTATCTAGCCATGTTGCGGCTACGTACTCGTCGTAGAGTTCGTGCTGTAGTTGGTGCAGGGGTTCATGCTGTATCCCGACTCCATGCCGTGAGCAGGGTCAGGAGGAGTTCATGGACCAAGAATTGGTTGCTCCAGCGGCACCAATTCTGTCACATGCCTTTGTTGCGGGAGATCAGGGAGAATAATCCTGATGATTTCAGGAATTTTCTCAGGATGTCTGACCCCGTATTTCAGCAGCTGTTGGCTTTGGTGTCCCCCTATATTACCAGGCAGGACACCGTTATGCGGGAAGCCATCAGTGCTGAGCAGAGGCTCATCGCCACGTTGCGATACCTGGCTACTGGGAGAAGCCTGCAGGACCTTAAGTTCTCCACAGGCATATCCCCCCAGGCTCTGGGGATCATTATACCAGAGACTTGTTCTGCCATCCTTCAAGTTTTGCAGGAGGACTATATTAAGGTAAGTGTTCTTCTTCAAAAATTCACATTGTATGGTATTTATTTTTGGATATTTTTAATTTGCTTTATTTGCAGTCCCTAATTCACATGATTCTTAGCTGCAGGGAATGTCCCCTTTCTCCCCATGTTTTATTATTTAAAGTTTGGGGTTTGAGGCCTACCTGTAAATTTGGCTTACCTAACCTCTCCAGCATGCTATCCTGGGGCCATACCTACCTTGCCTAGTCATTTCCATGTTTTTTATTATATGTTCCATCGTAGTGCTTTACCCAAAACGCACCCTAAATTTGGCCTAGGAATGTTTCATTTTTGTTAACTTCAATACAGAGTGCTACAGCCTTCATGTGTGATATTCCCAACTCATCTTCAACCCTTACCCCCCCCCCCCCCCCATAATTTTTTTTTTTTTTTTTTCTTGCTTCCAATTTTTTATGTTTTGAACAGTTTCTACCAATGTTGGCCATGAATGTGTGTATGAAATCAGCTTTCAATGTTTCTGGCTCCAAGTATTAATTTGTTATTTCTTTAATTCCACAGTTCCCTTCTTCGCCACATGAATGGCAGAATGTGGCTTCCGAGTTTGCCCAGCGATGGAACTTTCCGAACTGTGGAGGAGCCATCGACGGCAAACATGTTCGGGTCGTCCCACCACCCCATTCGGGATCCTTTTATTATAATTATAAGGGGTTCCACAGCGTCGTGATGATGGCAGTGGTGTCGGCCACCTACGAGTTCCTCTATGTGGACGTTGGCAAGAATGGCAGGATGTCTGATGGAGGAGTTTTTGACCAGACGGAGTTTGGAGAACGGCTCCTTTTGGATCTGCTGGCCTTGCCACCAGCGGAGCAGAATGTGGAGGGACTACCTTTTGTGTTTGTGGCGGATGAGGCGTTTGGCCTGGGACCCCATTTGATGAGGCCATTCCCGCAACGCACCCTCACCCCTGAGAGGAGGGTTTTCAATTATCGGCTGGCCAGAGCCAGAAGGGTGGTGGAAAATGCGTTTGGGATCATGGCCAGCCGATTTCGCCTCTTCCTTACCTCCATCCACCTTGCCCCATACAAATGGAACCATGTGGTTATGACGTGCTGTGTGCTGCATAATTTCCTAAGGGTGCATTCAACGAGTTATATATCTTTGAGTGGGCCTGAGGCCTCTTTAATCAATGCCGAAACTTTGGTGGCCCTGGAACCTGGCCATCCTGGCTTGGCCCCCCCAACCGGACGTGAGGTCCGTAACCAATATGTGCACTATTTTATGGGTAGGGGGGCCATTGAAATGCCAGACAATCTCTAATAATTTTAGACCAAAAAAATAAAACTTTTTAAAAAAGTAAAGATTGGTTTGTCATTTTTATTGTATAATGTTTGATGTTTCTGGTAGGTTTACCTAGTGCACTTGTTTTGCCATGTGGATTAAAAAATCTTTTAATTAGCCTTCATTGTCAGTGTAAACACCAAACATTGATTAGTTCACTCAGCACCACATTTACATAATGAAGCCACAATGATTTGTTATGTAAAAATACCTTTATTTTTTTTGTTTAGGTGGGCAACTTCCTTAGAAATGTGGATGTTCCCTTAATTTCAGGTGTATTAAAACGCATGACCAGCCATGCATAAAAAAACTATATTTCTCCAAATTTAGAAAAAGCTAAACATGTGCTAGTCATTAAAGGGTAAAATAACCAAAAAAAAAATAGAAATCTCTGCAAGTAAAACGTTATTTGGTGTAAAAACATTAGACACGCCCAAGCACAGCCATGATATTTTGGAGCCTTTCCTCCACCCGCTTTGTATTTGCCCTGATCTCTAGCAAATCTCCCTTAATTTTTTCGAGGTCACGACAGCAGACCATCAGGTATTGGATCAGGATCTGGGCACTGTGATGTGTCAACTTATTGGGGTCTTCGGCCAGAACTGCACCTAAATGTAAAAAGAACAATGTAGGATAGAATATGTAGGCCTACATCTATTTAACATGCATGTGTCTGGTTTCACTCTGACCTGTGGTGGTGCCACTTTCCACTTCCACAACATCACATTCCTCTCCATCCTGGGGTTCTGGGGGTATTGTTGTAGGTATTGCAATTCTCGTCTCATCTGAGGTAGCTTTTCGAATCCCTAGGGAGATTGAAATAAAAGGAATAGTTTCATTAGTAGCGACTCAATTTTGCTAAAATAAGAAACATGAAAAAAAACGAATCATTCTTTTGAAGCATGCTCCATTTTAATTTTTACCCCCTGTGCCAACCGGGACAAATGATTGGATACATAGGCCAAAACAGAGCATATACATTTTGTAAACAAATTTGAAACATTGTAACACCCCAAAGTATCTACACTGGATCACCTGTGTGTGACTCCCTCAAGCTTTTTGGCTTTATGCCCACACTTGTACTACTGCGTTCAGATGTTTCATCAGCTGCTGAGCATTCACTCCCTTTAACATTACCATGCATATCGTTTTTTCAAATGAACAAATGTCCTTTGGATTAGCACACCAAAAATAAGTGTGGCCCAAATGTACTCCCCCAAATAAACCAAAAAACATGGGTGTTCACACTGGATGATCCTAAAACATCGTTTGAGGAACTGTACGGAGAAAGAGGTTTAATACGTCCGTTTACTATGCGGACGAACCTAAAAAAGATGGTATCTTTCAGTGTACTATATGAAAGTTCAAAATACACGACAGAATACCAGAAAATAATATGTACCATTGAAAGTAAAAAAAAACAACTTACTTTTTAATATAACTTTCTTGATTCTTTTATATTGGTCGGCCTCCCACAACTTCAGATCTGACCATCGTTTTCTGAGCTGTTCCTTCGTTCTGCACACCCCGAATTTTTGGTGGAGACTTTTGACCACTTTGCCCATAATTCTGGACTTGACCAGATTAGGCCTTTTATACGGACCATGCTTGGCATCATAATCCTCCTTCTTTAAAATGGCGACCATCTCCACCATTTCCTCGAATGACATGTTGGATGCCTTATATCTCCTGGGTCTTGATTTGGGCTCCTCTGTAATTTCATCCTCTGTAGAGGTAATCTCAGCCACCTGTGTCTCCGCCATGTTTTGTTCAGCACTACGAGCGAGAAGGGGCGGGG
Source organism: Rana muscosa (assembly GCA_029206835.1). Classification (NCBI taxonomy): domain Eukaryota; kingdom Metazoa; phylum Chordata; class Amphibia; order Anura; family Ranidae; genus Rana; species Rana muscosa. The sequence goes on from CM055127.1 coordinate 79,012,473, forward strand.
AAAGTACAATATCGAACGTCAGGGGCGGGGAAAGCGTGCGGAGTTTCACGCATGCGCTGTGTATATAAAGTGAAGATCCATGTCTGGGAAATACGTTCATTTTTCGGGAGAGAGAGTTAGCAACGAACGTCGTGACCAAGGTACCTAACAATTTTACTTTTTGAGGTTCATCAGACGAGGAGATTTGTGTGCTCAAAATATGTAGACAATGCACAGTTGAGGAATGTTGCCTGAAATATATATTTTTTTTGGTTTCTCGCTTTTACAGATATCATGAATACTTTTAAAAACCCAGACTTCATGGGGGAGTTCATCGATAAATGGCAAGAGCTCCCTATATTATGGCAAACAAAAAGTGGCGGTAATAAAAATAAAGACGCCAGGAAAGCAGCACTGGAGAGCCTGCTTGCATTTGTGCAAACAAAGATACCCACAACAACTCTCCAAGATGTCAAAAACAAAATTGGGACCATCAGAGGGACATACAGGGCCCAGAGGACTATGGTCCTGAGGTCCCAGAGGTCAGGTGCACCAGCAGATAAGGTTTATAAACCCAGTCTGTGGTACTACAGTAAGCTTGCTTTTCTGGATGACCAGCTGGAAGTGCGGGAATCTCTCTCCACCCTTCCCCCCAGAGGTCAATCCAGCCTTCCTTGTACCCAACCCTCCAGCCTTCCCTGCAGCCAGTCCTCCAGCCTTCCTGTCAACCCTGCTCTGGCTTCCTCTGAGGATCAAGATCAGGGCCTTGAGGAGGCAGATTTGGAGATATGGAGCCAGGTAAAGTTTTGCTATCTATATTTCTATCGTACAAAATTGTAGATTTTAAATAGATGTTAGTATTGTTAAAGGTATGTACACTTCTACCAATAAAGTTTGTGAAGAGCAAGATACAGTAGTGGCCTAATTTTATGTGTCCAAGACAACAAAACCAGGATGTGTAATCAATGAAAAGGACATAACTTTTGGCATTGATTTCAACAATGTCTAGAGGTGAACAATGTCTGTGAATGATGATGTGGCAAAATAAATAATGTCCCTTTCTTTTTTTACAGCCAGAGCAGAGCCAGGAAGAGGGTGATGTTGGGGATCAGGAGGAGGCAGGGCCCAGTGGCACCCAGGAGGAGGCTGGGCCCAGTGGCACCCAGGAGGAGGCTTGGCCCAGCACAAGAGCCCAGATGCCTCCCCTGGTAGTTAAACCACGAGGGCCAAGGAGAGGTAGGCAGGTGGAGGAGGAAACCAGGGCCTTCCTCAGAGAGGCAACAGCGGCCCTCAGAGAGGCACCCTCTGTTGATGAGGGATTTGCCGCAGTCCTCGCCCACAAACTAGGGCAAATGGAGTTGCAGCAAAAAAAATTCAGTGAGACCCTGCTATTGAAAGTCATCAATAAGGGCGTGCTGGGTGAACTCACTAGGTACACGGACATAACGGAGGTTGTCCCTACTCCTCCACCTCCTCCTCCTCCTCCTCCTCCTCCTCCTACTACTCCTCCTGCCACAACCTCTCCTCCTGATCCCCAGCCTCCAAGGAAGAAACCAACCAAGGCTGCAGAGAAGGCTGGAGAGAAGGCTACAAGGAAGAGGAGAAAATAATGCCTGCTGTATTACCACAGACTGGGGACATATAGGACTTATCTGCTGTGGCTCCTGACCTCTGGGAGCTCAAGACAAGATTGGGCTCATTTTTTGGGGGGATCTAATCTCTATTTTGGTTTGGACATCTTGTATGGTTGTTGTGGGGTGAAAGGGATGCACAAATGCAAGCAGGCTCTCCAGTGCTGCCTTCCACTTTAATTTGTTAATGTTGTGAAATAAAAAAAATTTGAGTGCCCTTTAAATACTTGACTATGTGATTTGTATTTCAAAAGAGAGCTTGCTAGGAAGCAGGCAGGGACATCTCAAATTATATTATTGTTATTATCAGGGGACACAAACCTCCCTGAGGCCAAATGAGACACATTTGGAAGGTTGTTGTGGTAACTTTACACAAGAATAATTTAAGGCCAAAAAAAAATAACCAAAAATAATATAAAATTTAAAGAAAAAAGGAGAATTACATTATTTTATTATTATTAGTATTATTTAGGAGGGAGGTGCGGCTTATAAATAATATTTTATAATCATTAGAGCAATTTGGAATTACTTTAGAAACAAGTTTGGCATAAAACTCTCAATGTCATTATCAAAAGAGGGTAATTTTAAAGCATTATCAAAAGAAGAACAGAATGCGCAGCATTAAAACGATGCTATTAATTCCACCGTGACGAATGTGCCATCTCCATTTCCAACATTAGCTTTACCAAAACGAGCGCTCCCGTCTCATAGTTGCTTCTGAGCATGCGTGTTTTTTTTCACGTCGTGAAAGCATACACACTATCGTTTTTCACGTCGTTAAAAAAAACGACATGAAAAACTATGTGAAAAAAGAGAGCATGTCCGGAATTTTTAATGGCCGTTTTTCACGTCGTTAAAAATGCTCTGGAGCCTACACACGATCATTTTTAATGGCCATTTTTTAAAATGGCATTTTTAACGGCATGAAAAACGATCGTGTGTACGGGGCATAACTCTCTGGGCCCCGGCTACTACTGGGTGGGGAGTGGAGGAAGATCACTCCACCAGGGAAGGCAAGGAGATAAGCAGGCGGCTGGCTGGGACTTGAGCCAAGGCAGAAGAACATGCGAGCGGAGCTGAATGGGCATGCACCCGAAACTGAAGAAATATTACCTTCGCTCCGACCAGCACATGATCATCAGAAAGGGGCACAGAAAATGGAAAAATACACCCCCTGCACTGACTGTCTGTGAAATTGCCCCATGGCCCCTGTTCAAATCCAATCCAGGGACAAAACTGGGGACAGACTTGGTCCGGAGACAGTGTCCTCAATCCGGGGACTGTCCCCTGAAACCGGGGATGTCTGGTCACCCTATTTTAGAGTTCACTCCAGTTTGCTGACTCAGGTTATACCTTCACATTGGGGTCCCCTGAGTTGTAGTTTACTAGATGCTGAATACGAGAGGATGGCTGCACACTGAAGAGACATTACAGTCAGAAGTGTCCTCCATTATCTTTCTGCTAGTTTGAGATATCCCAAAACTCACCCTATCCAAGTTAAACCAGCAAATAAACTACAAAATACATGCACTGCCTGCTTTCTGTATTGAGTGACTGTGAAGTTCTCTGTGCCTGACTATCATGTACTCACAGGGAATGGAACCTGGGATTAATCAGCCAGCCCAGTTTGGGGTCTGTGCTACATATCTGGAGATCAGCTTTGTTGTATATGTAAACCTGATCACTAACATCTTATGCAAGCCCTAACATTTCCAATCCATTTGAAGTTTTCATCAAAACAATACCTGATAATCCTACCATGAAGGTTCAGGAACACTTAGGCCTCGTACACACGACCGTTTTTTTTGGCAAGAAACAACAAGAAAACTGCTGGCAGAGCTTTCTTGCCGAGAAAACTGTGCGTGTGTACGAGGCTTTCAGGTTTCTCGTCTGAAAATCTGCCCAAAATCTCGATGAGAAAAATAGAGATCCAGCTCTCTATTTTCTCGTCGGGATTCTTGTCGGCCTGTTTCCCGACGAGAAGCGTGTGTATACTTACCTGCCTCCATGGAAACCCGCACATGCTCAAAATGACTTTGACGCATGCACGGTAGCTTCCAAGGCATAGGTAGGGTGAAGCAAGATGGTGGCGACGGCACAGAATGCTCGTCGTAGTCGATGACATCACCGTGTTCATGCCATTAAAAAAAACGGCGGTTATTTCGAATCGTACGTGTGTACACTCGGCCGGGACAAGATTCTTGTCAAGAATCTCGTCAGGAAAAACAACAGTTTTTTTCCTGACGAAAATCTTGGCCGTGTGTACTAGGCTTTACACCAAACAGAGAAAACCTGAGGATGTCACATGACCTGTGACCGCCCAGTAGACAAAATATGTGCAGGGGAGATGTTGGATAGCTTTACTTTTGTAGCGGGGTGTTCCCCTTTAATGCAGAGAGACAAGAAGTTCCAGGTGAGAGGTGAGTCGGGAGGAAGTAAAGAGAAATTATGGAAGTGAAAGCAGAGGAGAGAGAGACTACATCATCTCCCAGTACATCTTGCAGCACCCAGGGTACATTGCTCCGGAACAGAGACTGCTGGGGCAGACTTTATAAAGGGGAGGTGGAGTTTGTTCGGTCTCTTTGGACACCCCCTCTCCTAGCAAGAGGATCTCTGTGCTGAACTGCTGTGTGCACAAGGCCTGAAGCCTGGGCCTTGTGCTCCTTTCCAAAGAGCCCCTCTGCCAGCCTAGCAGAACCTTAGAGACATCTTCTCATCCTTGCTGCAGTACACCAGAAGGATTGAAGACTTGGATGTCGGTGGATTCCTGTTCCTAGACGAATCGATGGAGGAAACGGACTTGGACTTGTCCGGGTGGTGAGAGCTGTTTAAAGACAGATCCTTTATCTTTACTATTCGTTGGGATTACAAAGTTGTTCTTCAAGTGCACCACCGAAAGATTGCTAGCGAATATTATTTCACTGAACTTCCATTTAGATCAGTCAGGCCTGACTGCATAGGTAGACATTGCTGGGTGTTAGTCTACCCATGAGGGGAAGTAGCTGTAAAAGGGCAGTGCTAGAGTTGCATAGCAATACTTTATTATTCTGATTACTCTGTTTATCTTACTGTTTATTGCAGGGATCTGCAACTTGTTATACTGTTGTTTATTACTTGCCCATTAGCCTCAGTAAAATATCTGGGTCAAGTACATTGGTGTCAGTTTCACTTACTTTAATAGAAGTTTTAAAGTATATCACTGTGTGTGTGTTTGCCATAGGACTGCGTCACCTAGAGTTGCGGTCACGCGGTCCTATCTCCCCTTACTAGCTGTGTCACGGGAGGTTAGAGCCGATTGCCAGGGGTTGACAGCGGTGCACTACAGGGCCCAAAACAAAACCAGCGGCTCTCTTAACTGGGGGTAGCGCTACACGTGGGGGCTCGAGTCCGGGATCCTTGTACGTTGCACGCTGCAATCAAGCCGGTCAGAAGTACCAGCATGGACCCGCTAGCAATGTCACAGTGGTGCGCAGCGATTGGCGCCGATCCAACCGCGGCGGTAGTCATTGTACTCCCGGGGGAAAGATGGAAGGAAGAGGAGATAAAACAGCTCGTATTGTTACTGTCTCCGAGTCACAAAGCATGGGTGATGGATTTTAGGCCAGATCCAGTGATCTTGTTTACATACGCACTGGTAGAATGGAAAAACGAAATCCCTGAGCATTTTAAAAGTCAGAGTATACAAGCCATGGATAATCAGACCTATCACTTGATACATACGCTGCCAGTGAAGGAAGAATGGTTTCAGACACCAAAGCCATCACCCCCGCGATTATCTCCACCACTATCCCCTAAAGCAGAAAAGCCTAAGGAACTATTAAGCCCGGGATCACCGCTGGCCGCTATAGGGCCTGAATTGTTGAATGCTCTAGGAGACCTTGTAATTAAGTGCCAGAAAAGCAGTACGGTGCATGTGGAGGCCGGTTACCGGAAGCTTAGCACCTTCTCAGGGAAGCAACCAGTGCCTGCCGGAGAAGAAGAATTTGACACCTGGATTGAACAGGCCATGCAAGCGGTAGAAGGATGGGAGATACCAGAGGCGCAGAAGAAGCAGCGCATCAGCGAAAGTCTAAAGGGCGCTGCTGCTGAAGCTGTAAAGAACCTCAGGCTTAGCAACGCTACCTGTACCGCAAACGATTATCTGGCTATGCTGGAGGAGGAATTTGGCCAGCTGGAGAAGGCGACTGAACTGATATACCAGTTCGAACATACCCTCCAACAGCCGGGAGAGAAGTTATCCGAATATGTGCGAAGGCTAAACCGGAAGCTGTGCCAAATTGTCCTAAAGAAGGGAATACTGCCGCAGGTCATAGACGCAACCCGAATGAAGCAGATCCTGAGGGGAGCCCTGCGTTCAGATCCAGTTTGGCTCTACTTGAAGACCCCTGAAGGAGTGATGACTTTGAGTTACCGAGATCTTGTACGAATCATAAGAGATGAAGAAGCCCTCTTAAATGAACAGCAAGGGACTGAGAAGACCACTACCCTCCCCGCGGTGGGAGTCAGATCAGTTATGGCTACTGAACGGGACTCAGAAGTGGAGATCCTGAAGTCCAAAATGACCCAGGTGCTGGATCTTTTGACCACACTCCTGTCTGAAAACTCAGGAATGAAGGAACCCGAGGAAATTAAGAATGAACCACGCCAGAGCAGTTCAACACCAACCTCCCCACAGAAGAGAAGAGAGATTGTCTGTTTCAACTGTGGAGGTGTAGGCCACTACCAGCGAGTATGTCCAAGTCCACGAATGGAGACAGAAGGCTGGGGGAGGCCTCAGGGAAGTGACCCAAGAATGGAGAGAAGATCCGGGCCTTCAAAAATAACTTTCCCTGAATCTGCGAGGGAGCGGTGGAGGACACCTGCAGTTTATGCCGTCTCAGTGAACAACGCTTATCAGCCTTCCAAACAACACCAGAAACGACATTCCCAGCGCCGGAAGCTGAAGAGAGCACAAGTCCAAGTATGCCAGCCTGCTGTTACAGGTGTTTCCAAAAGGACTGCTACCCAATTGGTAGGTCCTCTGCCTGTAGTGCCTGTTCTGATCGAAGGGATCTACACCAGAGCCATCCTTGATACAGGTTCTCAGGTTACCCTAATGACCAGAGACTTTTACAAGAAGTACCTGTCATACCTGCCCCTGGAAGAGTTGGGAGACACCAAGATTCAGGGTATTCAAGCAGAAGAGTACTCTTGTGATGGATGTCTGCGGATCAAGTTGTCGTGTGATCCATTGAGGGCTGGGGAGCCCCAGAACTTTGAGACACTGGCCATTGTCTGTCCCTGGCTGCCAGGGCCCTCAAGAGGCTCTCTCATCGTTGGGACCAATACCGATTTGGTGAAACGGCTTTTAGCCCCTGCTGTCCCCAGATGTGATCCCATACCCTCACTACCGGAAGAGGTTCCTGCTTCAGTACCAGAGGAAGAACCAAGAGTAGCTGAGACTGTGACTCCCAGGGAGAAGAGAAGGAAGAGAGTCATTCATCCTCCCCGGAAACTAACTCATGATCAGATGGGAGAAAGTTCCGAAGACACAGTCCTAACCTCAAGAAGGACCATGCCCACATCTGGTCCCTCCACTGTACATTTGGTGGAGGGCAACCCCAACTCACTTCCTGGCACAGTTAGACAGGTCGCCCCCACTGAAGCGACCTGTGGACAGGACAGCTCCCCATCATATGATGATCGGTGGGAGGCTCCTCTGTCAATCCTATGCGACCGCATTGAAGCTAAAATGTTTTGCAGATCTAAAAATGTTAGATGTCTTTGGGGACCAAAGAGTTCAAGTGGGGGGAGTGTGTAGCGGGGTGTTCCCCTTTAATGCAGAGAGACAAGAAGTTCCAGGTGAGAGGTGAGTCGGGAGGAAGTAAAGAGACATTATGGAAGTGAAAGCAGAGGAGAGAGAGACTACATCATCTCCCAGTACATCTTGCAGCACCCAGGGTACATTGCTCCGGAACAGAGACTGCTGGGGCAGACTTTATAAAGGGGAGGTGGAGTTTGTTCGGTCTCTTTGGACACCCCCTCTCCTAGCAAGAGGATCTCTGTGCTGAACTGCTGTGTGCACAAGGCCTGAAGCCTGGGCCTTGTGCTCCTTTCCAAAGAGCCCCTCTGCCAGCCTAGCAGAACCTTAGAGACATCTTCTCATCCTTGCTGCAGTACACCAGAAGGATTGAAGACTTGGATGTCGGTGGATTCCTGTTCCTAGACGAATCGATGGAGGAAACGGACTTGGACTTGTCCGGGTGGTGAGACCTGTTTAAAGACAGATCCTTTATCTTTACTATTCGTTGGGATTACAAAGTTGTTCTTCAAGTGCACCACCGAAAGATTGCTAGCGAATATTGTTTCACTGAACTTCCATTTAGATCAGTCAGGCCTGACTGCATAGGTAGACATTGCTGGGTGTTAGTCTACCCATGAGGGGAAGTAGCTGTAAAAGGGCAGTGCTAGAGTTGCATAGCAATACTTTATTATTCTGATTACTCTGTTTATCTTACTGTTTATTGCAGGGATCTGCAACTTGTTATACTGTTGTTTATTACTTGCCCATTAGCCTCAGTAAAATATCTGGGTCAAGTACATTGGTGTCAGTTTCACTTACTTTAATAGAAGTTTTAAAGTATATCACTGTGTGTGTGTTTGCCATAGGACTGCGTCACCTATAGTTGCGGTCATGCGGTCCTATCTCCCCTTACTAGCTGTGTCACGGGAGGTTAGAGCCGATTGCCAGGGGTTGACAGCGGTGCACTACAGGGCCCAAAACAAAACCAGCGGCTCTCTTAACTGGGGGTAGCGCTACACTTTATTAAAATAGATAATCAGCCCTGATCAGACAAAGAGGTGCAAAGTTGTAAACAATAAATAAAAATCAGGTTCAGAATAGCAAAAAACATTTTCTCCCCTAGCATAGGCCTTTCCATTCATAATATGAGGCTAACACACACAATCTGTGTGGCAATTCACTGGCTAATTGCATTCCACTGGAAATCCCCATCAGTTCCATTAGCACACTTGAAAACAAGAATTAATAACATAAATCTTATGGAGAAAATATATTATACGATACAGAACTGGAACCATATGTATAATAAAAAATGGGACCCCTGGTTTGAACATTCCATTTCATTTTTCAACCCTGAGTGATATAACTACTGTATATACTCGAGTATAAGCCGAGTTTTTCAGCACATTTTTTTGTGCTGAAAATGCCCCCCCTCGGCTTATTCTCGAGTCTGTGTCCATCTTCAAATTTGTGCACCTGGTCCTGGCCAGTCATAGGTCCCCTGGACCCCAATCATGGCACACATGTAGCCCCACTCTTCCTCTGTATGTGTGCAAAGTTTGTTGTCCGGGGGACCTACGGCCGGGGAGCACTGATTTTTCAAAGTTGGGCACCCCTTCCATAGACTCCAATGTTAAATGGTAATTTCTCCGGTGATTTTGGGGACCCGGTACTGGCCGGCAGTAGGTCTTCCGGACCCCAAACTTGGCACACATATAGCCCCACTCTTTATCTACATGTGTGCGAAGTTTGTTGTTCAGAGAACCTACAGCCGGGGAGCACCGATTTTTCAAAGTCCATAGACTCCCATGTTAAAAGTCAGTCTAGTCACACAGCGCCGGAGATCAGGTAGGGAGATTGGGCACAGTGAGGCATGGACACAGTGACAGTGAGGCATTGACAAAGTGAGGCATGGTCACAGTGAAAGTGAAGCATGGGCACAGTGAGGCATGGGCACAGTGACAGTGAGGCATGGGCACAGTGAGGCATGGGCACAGTGACAGTGAGGCATGGGCACAGTGACAGTGAGGCATGGGCACAGTAAGGCATGGGCACAGTGAGGCATGGACACAGTGAGGCACAGTGAGGCACAGTGAGGCATGCAGATTAACACCCTAGGCTTATACTCGAGTCAATACGTTTTCCCAGTTTTTTGTGGTAAAATTAGGTGCCGCGGCTTATATTCTGGTCGGCTTATACTCGAGTATATACGGTAATCATGCTTGATTGAAGTATATTATATGTTGTACTAATCAATAACTAGCTTGATGCCTATTTTCTGTATGTTCATAAACTAAAACATATTAATTCTACCTCAATACACAAGGTATTTTGATGGTCCTTATATGCAAAATGGCTTTCTGTAATTTTTCTATACATATGTCAATTCGTTGTTGTACCACCTTTTTTGTACCCAATAAAAAAGTTTGTAAACAAAAAAAAAAAACATGCATGCACTACAGAATCTCATTATGAAAGCTTACACAAACATGGACTTTGCAGCAATGTCTCTGTGGCTCAATTAGGGTAACCGGGCTGCTTGTCATCCCAGCATTATATTAATTTTTAACAATTAGGCCTCATGCCCACGGGCGTTTTTTCAGCCGCGTTTTTGAGCGTTTTTTACAGCTTAAAAACGCCTGTCCATGTTAGTCTATAGCTTCATGCCCACCTAGGCGTTTTTGAGCTGTAAAGAGCATAGGCGTTTGTAAGCTGTAAAAAAAACCCAGGGCCAGTGCGTTCCTCAGCGTCAGAACTAGGCAGGAAAAAACGCGAGCGTCAAAAAACGCGCACTAACGCGCACTAACGCGCACTAACGCGCAAAAAACGCGCACTAACGCGCGGTCGCGTTTTTAGCTCCGACGTTTTTTTTTTTTTTTTTTTTTTTTTTAAATATATTTACAATAACATGGACAGGCGTTTTTAAGCTGTAAAAAACGCTCAAAAACGCAGCTGTAAAAACGCCAGTGGGCATGAGGCCTAAAGAGCCTAGCTGTGAATCACTAGAGCAGCTGGAGGGATCCAAAGCCTTACTGGAACTGCAGTATTCTTTTAGCAAACCAGGAGGGGCTCCCCACAGTAGCTGGGTCTTCTGGAGAAGGTCTGTTCTACAGGGATCTGTCCTGGTGGCCTGCACACTGGTTCTGACCGTGGAGGGCCTTTCAGTTGGCTGCAGATCACTTACTTATCTACCTCTGCTTCATCAGATGTGTCCTTTCTGAGCTGTTGAGTGAGGGAAGCTGAGGAATTTATTCTCTTTGAGCATGTACAGGGAACCTAAATCCAGCATCCATAAGGGCACACGGGCGCCACACTCTCTCTCCAGCCACCCCCTCTATAATCAATGGATAGATTCATGCATTACATGAATCTATCCATGGCCACCGCTGCCATCCCCTATTCAGTCACCTGGCCACTTTTCGGGTGCCAGGCGCCTGAATTACAGTGGCGGGGGGGTGTTTTTGAAGCACCTGATTAAAGCCATATGCTCTAATAGGCCTCAAAAAAGGTGACTTGCAAGCGCCATGCTTGGCGCACACTGTCCACCCTGGTGTGTTAGAAAAGCGAATGAATATTCACTTTCCTAACACTGAACCACCTCTCCGCCAATCAGGTGCTCGGGTCTGTTACCCATCACCTCATTGGCTGAATTGACAGGCGCTGTGATTGGACGCCAGGTAGGGGACGGGAGGAGAGGATGGGAGGAGACGCATGGAGGACACTGCTCGCCGCTGCCACCCAATGCCCCAATGAGACAGGTTAAGTGCCGGTCAGACGGCGAGCGGGCGGGGGGTCACAGTGGCAGCATTCAATGGCACAGTGATGGCATTCGATAGCACAGTGGCAGCATTTGATGGGCACAGTGGTAGCATTTGATGGGCATAGTGGCAGAGTTTGATGGGCACAGTGGCTGCATTTGATGAGCACAGTGGCAGCATTTGATGGCACAGTGGCAGCATTTGATGGGCACAGTGGCTGCAATTGATGGGCACAGTGGCTGCGTTTGAAGGAACAGTGGCTGTGTTTGATGGCACAGTGGCTGCCTTTGATGAGCACAGTGAGGCTGCAATTGCTGTGGGGTTTTTTTTTTCTGAATTTTTCAGTTTGTTTCCTTCCCACAAAAATTTTGAGCACCAGTCGCCACTGCCTGAATCCCTGGATACTGTGTTGATTTCTATAAAGTGTGAATCTGTGTTACTTACTAATAGGGATGAGCTTCGAGTTCGAGTCAAACTCATGTTCGACTCGAACATTGCCTGTTCGCCGAACAACGAACAATTTGGGGTGTTTGCGGCAAATTCGAAAAGTCTATGGGAGAAATCTAAAGTGCTAATTATAAAGGCTTATATGCAAGTTATTGTCCTAAAAAGTGTTTGGGGATCTGGGTCCTGCCCCAGGGGACATGTATCAATGCAAAAAAAAGTTTTAAAAACTGCCTTTTTTTAGGAGCAGTGATTTTAATAATGCTTAAAGTGAAACAATAAAAGTGAAATATTCCTTTAAATTTCGTACCTGGGGGGTGTGTATGATATGCATGTAAAGTCGCGCATGTTTCCCGTGTTTAGAACTGTCCCTGCACAAAGTGTCATTTTTGAAGGAAAAAAAGTCATTTAAAACTCACTCGCGGCTATTAATGAATTGTCGGCTTTTGTCAATACATAGAAAAGTCATTAATAAAAAATAAAAAAAAGCGTGGGGGTTCCCCCAAATTCAATTACCAGGCCCTTAAGGTCTGGAATGGATATTAAGGGGAACCCCGCCGCAAATTAAAAAAAAATGGCGTGCGGTTCCCCCTAAATATCCATACCCGGCCCTTCAGATCTGGCATGGATTTTAAGGGGAACTCCACCCCAAATAAAAAAAAATGGCGTGGAGTCCCCCCAAAAATCCATACCAGACCCTTATCCGAGCACGCAACCTGGCCGGCCGCAGGGGAAGAGGGGGGACGAGAGAGCGGCCCCCCTCCCTCCTGAACCGTACCAGGCCACATGCCCCCAACATGGGGAGGATGTCCCCATGTTGATGGGGACAAGGGCCTCATCCCCACAATCCTTGCCTGGTGGTTGTGGGGGTCTGCGAGCAGGGGGCTTATCGGAATCTGGAAGACCCCTTTAACAAAGGGGACCCCCAGATCCCGGCCTCCCCCCTATGTGAATTGGTAAGGGGTACATTGTACCCCTACCATTTCACAAAGAAAGTGTCAAATAATGTAAATAAAAATACACCACTACCTTAGAAAAGTCCTTTATTAAAAAAAAAAATAATAATAAAAAAAAAAAACATTCCAGCGATGAAATCCAGTGTCCCGCAGCGATCCCGATGTCCAGCGCTGTCCGTCATTAGTTGTGCCTGGGCGGACCTGATGGGGAACTTCCTCCGCCGTGTTTTAAATGTATAGACCCGCCCCTTCTAAAGTTCCCCATCAGGTCCGCTCAGCGGACCAGATGCGGAACGCGAGAAGGGGCGGGTCTATTCATGTATTACACAGTGAAGGAAGTTCCCCATCAGGTCCGCTCTACGAGGGGTTGGACCTGATGGGAACTTCCTTCACTGTGTAATACGTGAATAGATCCGCCCCTTCTCATGTTCCGCATCTGGTCCGCTGAGCGGACCTGATGGGGAACTTTAGAAGGGGCGGGTCTATTCACGTATTACACAGTGAAGGAAGTTCCCATCAGGTCCGCCCCCTTGGTATGTCAGACCCCGCCTACGTCATTGGCCTGAGCGGGGAACTTCCTTCACTGTGTAATTTAAAGAAGGGGCGGGTCTATACATGAATTACACAGTGAAGGAAGTTCCCCATCAGGTCCGCTCAGGCCAATGACGTAGGCGCGATCTGACATACCGAGGGGGCGGACCTGATGGGGAACTTCCTTCACTGTGTAATTCATGTATAGACCCGCCCCTTCTCGCGTTCTGCATCTGGTCCGCTGAGCGGACCTGATGGGGAACTTTAGAAGGGGCGGGTCTATACATTTAAAACACGGCGGAGGAAGTTCCCCATCAGGTCCGCTCAGGCACAACCAATTACGGACAGCGCTGGACATCGGGATCGCCGCGGGACACTGGGTTTCATCGCTGGAATGTTTTTTTTTTTTGTTTTTTTTTTAATAAAGGACTTTTCCAAGGTGTTGGTGTGTTTTTATTTAAATTTTTGTTACACTTTCTTTGTGAAATGGTAGGGGTAAAATGTACCCCTTACCAATTCACATAGGGGGGGGGCGGGATCTGGGGGTCCCCTTTGTTAAAGGGGTCTTCCAGATTCCGATAAGCCCCCTGCCCGCAGACCCCCACAACCACCGGGCAAGGGTTGTGGGGATGAGGCCCTTGTCCCCATCAACATGGTGACATCCTCCCCATGTTGAGGGCATGTGGCCTGGTACGGTTCAGGAGGGAGGGGGGGGACGCTGTCTCGTCCCCCCTCTTCCCCTGCGGCCGGCCAGGTTGCGTGCTCGGATAAGGGTCTGGTATGGATTTTTGGGGGTACTCCACGTCATTTTTTTTTACATTTGGGATGGAGTTCCCCTTAAAATCCATGCCAGATCTGAAGGGCCTGGTATGGATATTTAGGGGGAACCGCACGCCATTTTTTTTTAATTTGCAGCGAGGTTCCCCTTAATATCCATTCCAGACCTGAAGGGCCTGGTAATTGAATTTGGGGGAACCCCCACGCTTTTTTTTTTTTTTTATCAATGACTTTTCTATGTATTGATAAAAGCCGACAATTCATTAATAGCCGCGAGTGAGTTTTAAATGACTTTTTTTCCTTCAAAAATTACACTTTATGCAGGGACAGTTCTAAACACGGGAAACATGCGCCACTTTACATGCATATCATACACACCCCCCAGGTACGAAATTTAAAGGAAAATTTAACTTTTATTTTTTCATTTTAAGCATTATTAAAATCACCGCTCCCGTAAAAACGTCTATTTTTTAAACTTTTTTTTGCATTGATACATGTCCCCTGGGGCAGGACCCGGGTCCCCAAACACTTTTTAGGACAATAAATTGCATATTAGCCTTTATAATTAGCACTTTAGATTTCGAACGTTCGAGTCCATTGTATTTAATAGGGTTCTAAAGTTCACGCGAACATTCTGTCTGTTCGCAGGTTCTGGTGCGAACCAAACAGGGGGGTGTTTGGCTCATCCCTGCTTACTAAAACACCTTTCTCTGTGGTCTGTTGATCAATATAATGGAACTACTCTGACCTGAATTCTACAGAATAAGTAATCCAGTATTTAATCTACTCCTGCTAGCTAATAGCAAATATTGTCCATCCTGCCACTTTCTCATGGCTCTTCAAAAAATGCCAGGTATTTCCTCAAACAACCCTCTGACAAGCAAGACTTTCTTTTCTGGCAAGTCACTTTTTTAAGCTCTCAAGACTTCTTACATGTCTTTCCACTGTTTTAAAACATCTTCTACTGTGCCATTTAGCACTTTCTGATCCTTTAAATGTGCCCTTAAAACTCTAATCTTCAGGTAAGTATATAATAGGGTCTTATTATATACTCTACAGTCACTAATCTAGCATGACTTCTTCCACTAACTGAAAAGCGAAAAAATATCACCTTACATATAGTTTATTCACTCCCCCATCTAATGCTTGTATTCCTCAAAGAGAAAACTCAACCTAAACGTCTTGAATTTTTTAGTTCTGGGTGGCATTGGGAAGACTTTTTATTTTCTGTGTCCTGTTTAAGGATATTTTCCATTACTTCCTTTCCTATTGATACCGGTCACTACTTAACGCCCCCCCCCCCCCCCCAACTGCTTTATGAGCCAAAATGGGTATATTTCATTTTACCTTGTGTTCCAGTGGTGCAACAGGAATTGTGAGATGTAATCATTGTCAGAACCCATACAACAATAAAAATCTCATCTCTGTGGTTGTCTAGGAAGGTGCAAAACTGTTGATATAGGGTTGGTTTATGCTGCTCTGATGTTTTTGCTAGCTCTGCAGTGTGTAGGGCGCCGTGTTTAACTACTTGCTTACTGGGCACTTAAACCCCCTTCCTGCCCAGGCCAATTTTCAGCTTTCAGCGCTGTCACGCTTTGAATGAGAATTGCGCGGTCGTGCGACGTGGCTCCCAAACAAAATTGACGTCATTTTTTTCACACAGATAGAGCTTTGTTTTGGTGGTATTTGATCATCTCTGCGTTTTTTATTTTTTGCGCTATAAACAAAAAAAGATCGATGATTTTGAAAAAAAACACAACATTTTTTACTTTTTGCTATAATAATATCCCAATTTTTTTTTTAAATATATTTTTTTCCTCAGTTTAGTCCGATACGTATTCTTCTACATATTTTTGGTAAAAAAAATCGCAATAAGCGTTTATTGATTGGTTTGCGCAAAAGTTATAGCGTCTACAAAATAGGGCATAGTTTTATTGCATTTTTATTAATATTTTTTTTTTTACTAGTAATGGCGGCGATCAGCAATTTTTATTGTGACTGCGACATTATGGCGGACACATCGGACACTTTTGACACCATTTTGGGACCATTGTCATTTTTACAGCGACCAGTGCTATGAAAATGCACTGGTTACTGTAAAAATGACACTGGCAGGGAAGGGGTTAACACTAGGGGGCAAGGAAGGGGTTAAATGTGTAACCTGGGAGTGATTACTACTGTGTGGGGGGGAGGGGACTGACTGGGGGAAGTGACCGATCTGTGTCCCTATGTACAAGGGACACAGCATCGGTCTCCACTCCGACAGGACGTGGATCTCTGTGTTTACCACATATCCACGTCCCTGCTCTGTGTACCGGCCGATCGCGGGTACCTGGCGGACAACACGGCCGCCAGGTACGCGCATCGGCATCTCAGTGATGCGCCGGGCGCGCGCCGCTGGCACCGCTCGCGCGCCCCCCAGTGGCCGGAATAGCCGAGGCCGTATAATGACGGCCTCCCGGATTTCTAGAGCCACCTTGAGGCCGTCATTTGTATATGGCCTGTCTCTCAAGTGGTTAAGGACAAGTCTCCTCTGACTGCTCAACTCCTGGAGTAGTCATTATAGATGTGGACCCTTTACAACTGTAGTTCAAGTGTTTATGGTTGAAGACTAGGGATAAGCCAAACACCCCCCGGTTCGGTTCGCACCAGAACCTGCGAACGGACCGAAAGTTTGCGCAAACTTTAGAACCCTATTAAATACAATGGACTCGAAAGTTCAAAATCAAAAGTGCTAATTATAAAGGCTAATATGCAAGTTATTGTCCTAAAAAGAGTTTGGGGACCTGGGTCCTGCCCCAGGTATCAATGAAAAAAAAGTTTTAAAACTGCAGTTTTTTCGGGAGCAGTGATTTTAATGATGCTTAAAGGGGTTGTAAAGGTTTGTTTTTTATTTTCTAAATAGGTTCCTTTAAGCTAGTGCATTGTTGGTTCACTTGCCTTTTCCTTAGATTTCCCTTCTAAATATTTTTTTTCTTTGTTTTCTTTGTCTGAATTTCTCACTTCCTGTTCCTCCTCAGTAAGCTGTTCAGTAAGCTGTTCTGGCTGACTCCACACCACTCGGATGATGGTGTGAAGTTTAGTGAGGAGAAACAGGAAGTGAGAAATTCAGACAAAGAAAAAAAACATTTAGAAGGTAAATCAAAGGAAAAGGTAAGTGAACCAACAATGCACTAGCTTAAAGGAACCTATTTAGAAAATAAAAAACGAACCTTTACAACCCCTTTAAGGGGTAGATGAGCCTAGGGGTAGATTCCCTCTCACTTCCTGTTGTCTGCTTCCGTTTTCAAGTAGGAGTCATTTGTAAGTTAGATGTTTGAAAGTAGGGGCCTGCCATATATACTCTGCAGAAATTTGGCCCTTAGGTGTTGGTGTTGCCACAACACTGTAAGCCCTCACAGTTACTCTTGGTGGGCGCTGGAACGCCCTGCTGTGAAATATTTTATCAATATATTATATATATAATATTATATCAAGAATTGTAATTACATGCCATTGTTGAACAGTGGTAGGAAAAATTGGGCCTTTGGTGGTGGTGGTGGTGCTGGTGCCACAACACTGTATGTCCTCACAGTTACTCTTGGTGGGCGCAGGAATGGGCCCAGCTGTGAAATATTAGATCAAGAATTGTAATTACATGCGCCTGTTGAACAGGGGAAGAAAAACTGGGCCTTTGGTGGTGGTGGTGGTGGTGCTGGTGCCACAACACTGTAAGTCCTCACAGTTACTCTTGGTGGGTGCAGGAATGGGTCCAGCTGTGAAATATTAGATCAAGAATTGTAATTATATGCCCCTGTTGAACAGGGGCAGAAAAATTGGGCCTTTGGTGGTGGTGGTGTTGCCACACTATAAGCCCTCACAGTTACTCTTGGTGGCCCCAGGAATGGGCCCTGCTGTGAATTATTCGATCAAGAATTGTAATTACATGCCCCTGTTGAACAGGGGCATAACAATTGGCCCTCACAGATACTGTACTTGGAGCGCAGCAATGAGCCCTGCTGCAAAGTAATGCATCAAAAATTGTGATTACACGCCCCTGTTAAACAGGGGCATAAAAATTGGGCCTTAGGCACTGGTGCCACAATACTGCAACCCCTCACAGATACTGTACTTGGAGCTCAGTAATGAGCCCTGCTGCAAAGTATTGCATCAAAAATTGTAAATACACGCCCCTGTTAAACAGGGAATTAAAAATTGGGCCTTAGCCACTGGTGCTGGTGCCACAACACTGCAACCCCTCACAGATACTGTAGTTGGAGCACAACAATGAGCCCTGCTGCAAAGCATTGCATCAAAAATTGTAAATAAACGCCCCTGTTAAACAGAGGCTGAAAAATTGGGCCTTAGCCACTGGTGGCGGTGCCCAGAACCAAAAATGTTCTTACAAGCTATCAGCATGATCATTGAGAAGGAAGAGGATAGTCACTCAGCATAACAGGATAGTCACTCAGCATCAGCATAGGCAGTCTTGAAGGGATCTGACATTTCAAAAACAATTATTCGGTTACATCAGCATCAGGTGCTTGCTAACTGGTGGTGATCCAAGACTGATTCATTTTTATGAAGGTCACTCGATCGACCGAGTCGTGTACAGGTGCACCCTGTGATTGGTTATAAAGCCTCCAGCAGCACTGAATGTGCGTTCCGAAAGAACGCTGGATGCAGGAAAGGCCAGTACTGTAGCTCAATTGCATACTGTGTAAGCTCTGGCCAGTGATCCCTCCTCAAGACCCAGTAACCCAGAGGATTTTCGGTGGGAAAGGTGTCCAAGTCTGATCTTGCCCCTAGGTATTCCTGCACCATGTAAACCAGACGCTGGCGATGGTTGCTGGAACCGATCATACCTTGGGGCTGCGTACTAAAAAATTGTCTGAACGCATCGGTCAGACGGCCACCTTCTCCACCGCTCCTTCTTTGACTGACCGAAGCATCAATAACACGTTGTCCAGGACCAGGAATTTGTAACCTCCCAGTCTCTGGGAACGCGTTGCACAGACCTTTCTGCAAGGCCTCCCGAAGATGCTTTATCCTCTGCTCCCTCTACGACAGCAACATAAGGTCCGCAACCTTACCCTTGTAACGTGGATCAAGAAGGGTTGCCAGCCAGTAATGATCCCTCTCCTTGATCGCACAAATAGAAGGATCCTTCCGCAGGCTTTGCAGGATCAGAGAGGCCATGCAGCATAGGTTTGCTGAGGCATTCGGTCCGGAGTCCTCTGGGGACGACATAATCTGCAGCCACCTCCTCCCAGCCACGTACAAGTCCATGGGTGTCTTGGGACTGTAATTGATACCTTGAAGACTGCTGCTGATGCTGAGTGCTAGTCTCCACCTCCATGCTGACACAATCCTCCTCCTTCTCCTCCTCTTCCTGTGTGATAGCCGGGCCAGCAGAAACACTGTCTGGATAAAGGGGGCCTTGAGAGGTAAGGAAGTCCTCCTCTTCCTGCCTCTGTTCTGCCTCAAGTGCCCTGTCCATTATTCCACGTATCGTGTGCTCCAACAGGTGGACAAGAGGGACAGTGTCACTGATGCATGCACTGTCACTGCTCACCATCCTCGTGGCCTCCTCAAATGGTGCCAGGACAGTGCATGCATCCCTGATTATGGCCCACTGGCGAGGGTAAAAAAAATCCAAGCTCCCCTGACCCTGTCCTGGTGCCATATTGCAACAGATACTCATTGATGGCCCTCTGCTGCGTGTGTAGCCGCTGCAGCATGTCCAACATAGAGTTCCACCTGGTGAGCATGTCGCAGATTAGGCGGTTCTTGGGCAGGTTGTAATCCTTTTTCAGGTCAGCCAGTCGAGCACTGGCATTATATGACTGGCGGAAATGCCCACAGAGTTTCCTGGCCTGCTTCAGGACCTCCTGTAAGCCCGAGTACCTGCCCAAGAAACGCTGCACCACCAAGTTAAGGACGCGAGCCAAACAAGGCACATGGGTCAGTTGTCCCTGTTGGAGGGCGGAGAGGAGGTTGGTGCCATTGTCGCAAACCACCTTTCCTGGCTTAAGCTGGCGTGGCTTCAACTACCTCTGAGCCTGCCCCTGCAGAGCTGACAGAATCTCTGCCCCAGTGTGGCTCCTGTCCCCCAAGCACACCAGCTCAAGCACCGCATGGCATATTTTTGCCTGCGTACTTGCGTAGCCCCTTGAACGCCTATGGAGCACCGCTGGTTCCAAGGACAAAGCACAGGTAGAGGCCATGGAGGAAGAAGAAGAGGAGGGGGTGGAGGAGAGAGGTGTGTCAGAATCACCAGTAGTAACATTTTGGAGGCGTGGTGGCGGAACAACCTCCAACACTACTGCACCTTGTCCTCCATCCTTCCCAGCTGCCAGCAGAGTCACCCAATGCAGCGTCAAAGATAGGTAACCTCCCTGTCCATGCCTGCTGGACCATGAGTCAGAGGTAATATACACCTTACCGCTGACCGCCCTGCTCAGCGAGGCCAAGACATTGTTTTCCACATGCCGGTAAAGAGGCGGAATCGCCTTCCGTGAGAAAAAGTGGCGTTTGGGAACCTGCCACTGAGGAACTGCACATTCCACAAACTCACGGAAGGGGGCAGAGTCTACCAACTGAAAAGGCAGCAGTTGAAGTGCCAGCAATTTAGCCAAGCTAGCATTCAACTGCTGGGCATGTGGATGGCTGGGAGCGAATTTCTTTCGGTGGTGCAGCAGCTGGGGTAGGGAAATTTGCTTGGTACAATCGGACGTGGGTGTATCGATAGCAGATTGCCCACAAGTACTTGGCTGTGACACACCTAATCCTACACCTTCATTCCTCTCAGTGCAGGTTTCAGAGAGGACTGAAGGTATAGTGGGGTTGGAGATCCCAGCTGATGAGGAGCAAGGAGAGGTCCGCTTTGTTCTTTGGTGTGGGTCTTTTAGGTAGGCTTGCCAACGAACTGCATGGCAGGTCGACATATGTCTGGTCAAGCACATGGTGCCCAAGCGGCTGATGTTTTGGCCACGCGAGATACGCTTTAGACATATGTTGCAAATGGCAATGGTGCGATCTGCTGCACACGTCTGAAAAAAGGCCCACATCAAAGAACTTTTGGAATAGCGGCAGCATCCTGCGCATGCGGAGCTCTGCGGTGTGATGCAGTCGGGTGTGCTGCCCTTAAGCTGGCCTCTGGAGGGCATCCTGCCTCATTGGAGATGTGCCTCCTCCTCCTCCATATATAGCGGCCTTATATAGTGTGGGGCGTGTACCTTCTCCTCTGAGCCATGATTGGCCAAAGCCACCCTGGCTTTGGCCAATTACGGCTCTCCGTTCTTACCGCGCTGTGATTGGCCAAAGCATTCGGGTCATAGTGCATGCTTGGCCAATCATCAGCCAGCAATGCATACCACCAGCATGTTGGATTTTCGGCATGTGAGTATTGCCAGCAGCTATACCCGCTAGCAATAATCACTGTTTTCTACCGGCCTGGATGGCCCCACACATCCCCGCCTAGAGAACACAACTGACTGTGTTGATGAGGTAATGGAGTGATTTTCTTTCCTGCAACCTGGAAAATCACATCATTTATGGCCTGCCTTTGTGTTCTGGTTCGGGGCTGCATTTCAAAAACAAAAATATATATGTTGCAATGCATACCAACACAACAATGGAGATATCAGAGCTTGGCAAAAAATGAAATAAAAATATGAACATATATTTTTGTAGCCTACAAATAAGCAACATTGATGTTGAAACATCACTTAGCACATGACTATTGTATAACAGATGTATTCCTGGTCTGCCAACCACGTTCTATCCCATACCTTACTTATACTTAAACAATGAGACCACACCTTTAGTTTGGAGTAAATCATGGCCGTAGCAGCCTCCTTTATTTTAACTGTTACATCAGTTATCATAACATCAACCATCAAAACATAATCAGAATATAATCAGAACCCATGTTCTCAGAATATTGCCTCCTGGTGTTGGTCTTTGCAGGAACCTCAAAATTACCATAATCATATTAATCATAATTATATTAATAATATCAATCTTAATCATATCAATAACAACCCATGTGACACTGCGGTACCTTAAGTGGTCATAGGCCTCAAGCCGACCAGCTGCTCAGAGACGACCACTGACCGCAATGCCCCCATTATCAAACTCTTCCAGCTAAACCCCTGTTAGCTGGAATACACCTTCAGAACCCATACCACCGATAGGTCCTGACCACTTGCTTTTTGAGGTACTTCATTCTCCCGCAAAGACCAAAACACCCGCCACAGCACCCAAGGGAAAACACCTTTACCCTTTGGTGTCCCTCCCAACCCTAAGGGCTTGTTGGATCCCATCCTGCAAACCCAAAGCCCACAAATCAGTCCCCACTTCATTCAGATGGACACCATCCCTCCGTAGATACCGCCACGTATCCAAATCCAAGTGTCGGACCACCAACCCCCCCGTTCCGGACCACAAACTTACCCATGTCCCGATTGATTTTCCTGCGAGCTCGATTGATGCCATCCACGGACCTCCCCCCTCTCCAAGCTGTCCGTGCCACCATATCAGACCAGACAATGATCGTGTCCGGGAAGGACATCCTGAGCCGCAGGAAATCAAATTTCATATCCCTCGTCACCTCTAACATGGACCTACTGCCCAAATCATTGCCACCTACGTGCAGTACTAAAACGTCAGGTGGCCTGTCCAAACGAGCAAAACGGTGCACCTCCAGAACCATCCTGCTCCACAACATTCCCGGAACTCCCAGCCATCGGACACACGCCTCAGGTCTTGGGAACCCCAGGTGCCGACCCTCATAACGAATGTCAGCCCTCTTAGCCCCCCAGAACACAAACAAATGGCCCAGTATCCAGACCAAAGCTTGCGTCTCACCTGAAAATAGAAGAAGAACAATAACTCCCCATGAGAAAACCCCAAAATCCAACTTGTACAACTCAGCAGCCTGAATACAACACCCCAGGCATGCACCCAAAATTACTCCAGCCCCACCATTAGCTGGGGGCGAACGTACAGCCAGAACCTCCTGGATTCCCACCGGCCTATCCTCCTAACAGCTTCCTCATCCATCCCACATCTGGCCGCCTCCGTAGCTGCCCCGATCCGGAATGAGTGAGAGGAGAACTCCCTATCGCAGAGACCCAACGCCCGAAGGCACTTTCGGAACACCGCAATAAACTGATATCTTGAAAGTGGGGTCCCGTCCTCTTGCATCAAAAAAGAAACCCACACCGGATGGGCGAACCTCCAAGTACCCTTTAACAGCCCGTACCGGGCACAACATAGAACCTGGAACCGGAAAAACCTGTACCAACTTACCTCTGCCCATCTGGTCCGTCTTAGACTTCCTAAGCGACAGTGACACCCCTTCCTCCGTCCAACCCACATCGCTAGCCAGCAACCCCCCATGCACTGCTTTGGACGGACTGACCAACTCACCTATCCGGAATGCGCCAAAGAACGCCTATGAAAAGGCCACTGTGAACAGCAAAACCTCATATCCGGACGAGCATAGGCCCTGTAACTGCCCCATGATCCCAGCCAATAGAGCAAACGATACTGGCCGCCTGCCGTCCGTTTTCTGTCCCCCCCGGCCATATCCCTTGAATGCCTGACGCACCCAAAAGTCTTTTGTAAAGTCCAGGCAACCCTGCCATTTAAACAGAAAGGCCAACCCTACCAGCTTCTTACCCAAACAGGACCTGGATACGCGAGCCCTCATGTTCCTGGCAAGGAAATACAGCACCAATAACCTTACATTGGGACCCACTGGGTCAGCTCCAGCTTC
Organism: Rana muscosa; assembly: GCA_029206835.1. Taxonomy (NCBI): domain Eukaryota; kingdom Metazoa; phylum Chordata; class Amphibia; order Anura; family Ranidae; genus Rana; species Rana muscosa. Next base: position 79,036,094 of record CM055127.1, read on the forward strand.
CCGACATCTCTCGCCACTCCAGCCACACCTTCTCATACGCCACCCATGTGCCCGTACTCACCTATTTCCTGATCCAACCTGACACTATTCTAACGGAATCCTCCACAGCCAGCCCGGACAAGGGACCCCACGTTGCTCCGCCTCCGGTGCCAACTCTCGGAACCTGTCCCACTGAAAGCGAGACAACGCATCAGCTATGACATTGTCCTCCCCTGGAAGGTGTACCGCATATACAAACACATTGAGCTGTAAGCATCTCAACACCAGATGGCGCAGCAGCCGCACCACAGGGGGGAGGATGCCGACACCTTGTTAATGACCTGCACCACCCCCAAGTTGTGCCTGTGAAACCGCACCTTTAAGTCTCTGAAACAAGCACCCCACAGTACCACCGGGAACAGTTCCAACAGGACCAAGTTCTTAGTAAAACCAGCATCAATCCATGCCTGAGGCCAGGGGCTCGTACTCCACTTACCCTGAAAGAAAGCCCCAAAACCTGACCCCCCAGCTGCATCCGTGTACAGTTCCAAATCAAAATTGCTAATTGGTCCGGACATCCATAACGCTCTCCCATTGAAGGACTCCAGGAATGAATGCCAAACCTGCAATTCCGCCTTGTGTTCCCTGCCCAAACTCACAAAATGTGTGGGAGACCGTACCCCAGCCGTGCTGGCCGACAGCCGTCGGCAGAACACCCTGCCCATTGGCAGAATGCGGCACGCGAAATTGAGTTTTCCCAGCAGCGACTGCAACACCCTAAGCTGCACCTTCCTTAGCCCCATCATAACCCTCAGCTCCCGCTTGAGAGCCTCCAACTTGTCCAATGGTAGGCGGCACTCCATGGCCTCCGAATCCAGGACAATGTGCAAAAACTTGATAACCGTGCAAGGTCCCTCAGTTTTATCGCGCAGATCCTGGATGAGGCCGGACCCCCGCACAGAAAATCGTCCAAGTAGTGAATAATTGAATTCACCCCCAACACATCCCTGACAACCCATTCCACAAATGAGCTGAACTGTTCGAACAAGATATGGAGCATCCCATAGGTAAACACTTATCCACATAGAACACATTGTCCCAATGACATCCCAGGAGTTGAAAGCTATCAGGGTAAACTGGCAACAATATAAACGCCGCCTCTATGTCGGCTTTTGCCATCAACGCCCCCTGGAAGGAAGGAAGTGTAACTGACTGTACATGCTTCCGGATCAATCGCGTCATTGACCGACCCGCCCTTCGGAAAAGACAGGTGGTGAATGAGGCAGAACTTGTTGGGCTCCTTCTTGGGGACAACCCCGAGCGGGGAGACCATCAAATTCTCCAAGGGGGGAGGGAAAGGACCGCCCATGCGGCCCAACGTAACTTCCTTGCGCAGTTTTTCTGCGACCACAGCAGGCTGCTGCATGGCCGACCGCAAATTGCACGTGATTGGGGGGATAACCTGCAAGGAAAACGGAATGTGAAACCCCCCTGGGCAACGCAGCGCGCTTGACCGGGGGGCCCGAAGGGGCCCTAGTGGGACTCCCAGTCTGCCGCTGAGCTCTCGGGGAGGGGCCTGGTGAGAAGTGCTCCGGAGGTCTGAACCTGCGAGCTCGCCTAGCCACTCTCCCCGCAGTACCTGCTGATCCAGACGGACCCGACAGCATCGGCCTCCGCCCTCAGTTGGGCCAGAAGTTTATCCACAGATGACATGCTGCTGCTCTCTGGAACTTTCCCCCACGCTGTGTTGTCTTAGGGGGGCGGGGACTCCCTTTTATCTAGCCTTTTCCCCTCCCCTTCTCACTTCATTTAAGCCAATCATTAATCCCTTCACATCTCATACCCTGTTCACTCAGTCATGCCAGCCCTCCGCCTATGGCATTCTGTCTTTCTGCTCCGGGCTTTTCTAACAAATGGATGCAGGACCCCCAAAATTCCAGGATTTTTCATGATAAATATCGTATCCTGAAATAATAAGGTTAATGATTTAATGGATAGGAATCAATAAAACACAGTCTTTCACATGAACTTTTAAATCAACAGATCATATACCGGTCACACATTCCGATGAATTTTTATCGACATACACCATGAAAACCAAAAACCTCCTGCTACTCGGAGACTTCAACCTCTGGGCCAATGCCCCCGAAGACCCTAACGCCACCGCCTGCATCGACCAACTAGAAAAACTAGGCTTGCAACAACTGATAAATACTCCTACACATGTATCAGGTCACACTCTTGACCTAATCTTGAAACAAAATATGGACATCAACACACTGGACAACCAGCCTCTACCATGGACAGACCACCATGCCATCAAATTTACCATAACGACCAACACCACCCGCCAAAAATCAATACAATCAGCAATAACATACTGGACAAGATCACAGAAGAAACTATACTCAGAACTTTTCAAAACCACACTACAGAACAATATGGAAATGCTAAACCAAAACCACTCAACAGAAGAAACACTCAACTCCCTGAACAAAGCTTTGCTACAGACAGCAGACACAGTTGCTCCAAGACGCAGAGCACGCATCCGCAAAAACAACGCGGGCTAGTTCAATGACGCTCTGACTTTACTGAAACAAGAACGCAGAAGAGCAGAAGGAGCATGGAGAAGAAATTCAACAAAGCAGAACTACACAATCTACAAAGCACTCACTAGGAAATATCATAAAGCAATCTTCAAAGCAAAACAAGACCATTTCGCTAACACCATCGCAAAAGCCCTAAACCGCCCCCGTGAACTCTTTAAACTAGTGGCCCAGACCATGAATCCCATCTGCTTGGAGTCTTCAGCAAACGAAACACAGGAATTCTGCAATGAACTGTCGAATTTTTTTATCAACAAAATCGATAACATTAGGAAAATAATTCAGCAGGAAAAATCAAACAACCCCACACGGCCAAAGGAAGAAAAGAACCAGATAAATAATCTGCAATCAAAGAAATTTACTCTGGTCCCAATTACAATCGACACTACTAAAAACATCATCAGAAGCCTCCGAGATAGTACTTCACCGAACGACATCATTCCGGCAAAACTACTGAAAGAATGTACCGACTTCTTAGCACCGCTCATAACACACTTCGTCAACCAATCGTTCAAAGAAGGTATTGTGCCGACTTCCCTTAAACAAGGAATAATCAAACCCCTCCTAAAGAAACCTAACCTTGACCCGAATGACCCAAATTTTAGAAGACCGGTAACAAGCCTGACCACCATCTCCAAGATCATCGAGAAAGTTGTAACACAACAGCTACAACTTCATTTGGATACCCACAAACTCCTGGATCCACTTCAATCGGGGTTCCGCCCAGGCCATGGGACGGAAACGGCACTTCTTAAAATATGGGACGACGCACTAGAAGCAGCAGATGACGGAGAATCGTGCCTCTTGGTGCTGCTGGACCTTAGTGCAGCCTTTGATACAGTAGATCACAAAATTCTACTTACGCGCCTCACAGAAGTGGCAAGAGTCGCGGACGAGGACCTACCATGGTTCACATCCTTTTTGGAAAACAGATCCCAGACAGTGAAACTGGGAGCCTTCACCTCGGCACCACGCATAAATATGTGCGGAGTCCCTCAAGGATCACCCCTGTCACCGGTACTCTTCAACATCTACCTCCGGCCACTCCTCAAAATCATCAGTGAACAGGACCTACGTTATCACTCCTATGCAGACGACACCCAACTTTACTTTCGCATCAACAACAAAAAAGAACAATATTACGGGCTGGAAAAATGCCTTACATTAATCAACAATTGGATGACAGAGAGCTCCCTCAAGCTTAATGCATCCAAAACAGAACTGTTCATTTTCCACGCTAACCGAAAGAAAAACGCCAGGACCACATGGACACCACCCACCATCCTTGGACAAAACATAACCCCAAGCACCAAAGTAAAAAGCCTGGGAGTCATCTTTAACTCAGACATGACTATGGACGCACAAATAGGATCAGTAGTCAGCGGATCTCACCACCTTCTCCGCCTGCTACGAAGACTTATCCCTTTCATCCCAGAAAAAGACAGAGCAGTAGTAGTCGGAACCATCATCAATTCCCGGCTTGACTACGCTAACTCCCTTTATCTAGGACTTCCCAAATACCAGATTGCACGTCTACAAGTCATCCAAAACACAGCGGCCAGACTGGTAACAGGGAAAAAACCCTGGGAATCAATTACACCATCCCTGAGAAGCCTCCACTGGCTATCCGTAAAGGATCGGGTCACATTCAAGACCCTCTGCCTCACCCACAAATGTGCACAAGAAAAGGCACCACAATATCTATGCGAAAAAATAAAACACTACACCACTACTCGTGACCTTCGATCAACCAACCAAAACCTCCTCCATATCCCCAAGTCTCGCTACAAAGCCAAGGGAGAACGAAGGTTTTCTGTCCAAGGACCAAGACTATGGAGTGCGCTACCCATGAACATCCTCATGGAAGAAAACCATCGAGCCTTCCGGAAAAAACTAAACACCCATCTCTTCTAAGGATCTCAACGACACTGGATGCCAAGCGCCTTGAGGCGATTTAGTTCGCAATTGTAGCGCTATACAAGTTCTCACTCACTCACTCACTCACTCACCGGTAAGCTTTTTTATTTGCTCATATTGATCCATAACATTCCAAACTCACTTTCCTGACACTATAAAAAAAAAACTAATCCTTTCCTTTATTTAGCAGCTAAAGGAAAAAAGCCTGCCTCCAGTAGGTGAATAACATAAACATAATTACCAGCAAGTAACTTGTTAAAGAAGAATAGTAAATGGAATACATTAAAAATTGGCTTAAGTGGTATACAACAAGGGTTATTACTGGGCATCTCTTTTCAATCTACTATTTAATGGTCTAGTCTAGTGGCAGAAACCATAATACTGCAATGTTTGCTAATGACACAAAGAAGTGTTATTAAAACTCAGCAGGGAAATTACATATTACAGAAGGATCTTGGTAAAATGGCTACATTGGCCAGTAAATGGCAAATTAAACTTAAAGTGTGTTTAAATGCAAAAGTAAAAATGTAATACATGGCAGCTCACCAATCCATAAATGTGATGGCTGCATTAGTTTTCTTTTGTTTATATATTTTTTTTATAAAAAAAAAATTTACCTTCACACTTCCTTTTTGGATGAATGTTTTCCATAAATTTTCCATAAATTATTAAAGCTGATCATTTTAAGCACACCATATTAAATGTTTTTCTTAACCCCCTAACTGCTACTTTTGCTGGACAGATTAGTCTGATAAAGGAATTTTTTAAATAACAATGCACGGAGCATGCGTGTTTGTACTTTGGATTTTTTTCCGACGGACTTGTGTACACACGATCGGATAATCCGACAACACACATTTGTTGTCGTAAAATTTGAAAGCATGCTATAAAACATTTGTTGTCAGAATGGAGCGTACAAACTGTCGGACAAAACCCTGCCATCACACATTTATTGTCGGAAAATCCGATCGTGTGTACGAGGCTTTAAGGTTTGACCTCATTATATGTGGTTTTGGTAAATCTTAAGGAAAAAATCTACAGAAAATTGCATAGTGTGTATCACGAGGTAAAGATAAAGGAAAAAAAAATCTGGAAAAATTTGCATTTTTATTTTTCAGCTTAGATACTTTAAGCACTTAAGGATCGGAAGGATTTGCCCCCTTAATGACCAGGCCATTTTTTGCGATACGGCACTGCGGCGCTTTAACTGACAATTGCGCGGTCATGCGACGTTGTACACAAAATATATGTCCCTTTTTCCCACAAATAGAGCTTTCTTTTGGTGGTATTTGATCACCTCTGCGAGTTTTATTTTTTGCGCTATAAACAAAAAAAGCAAAATTTTCTAAACAAAACTATATATTTTATATTTGTTATAATAAATATCCCCCCAAAAATTTAAAAAAATCTAATGTATTAATCAGTTTAGGCCAATATGTATTCTTCTACATATTTTTGGTAAAAAAAATCGCAATAAGCGTATATTGATTGGTTTGCGCAAAAGTTATAACGTCTACAAAATAGGGGATAGATTTATGGCATTTTTATTATTCTTTTTTTTTTTACTTGTAATGGCGGTGATCAGTGATTTTTAGCAGGACTGCGACATTGCGGCGGGCAGATCAGACACTTTTGACATTTTTTTTGGGACCATTGACATTCATACAGAGATCAGAGCTAAAAATAGCCACTGATTACTTTATAAATGTCACTGGCAGGGAAGGGGTTAACACTAGGGGCGATCAAGGGGTTAACTGTGTGTCCTAGGGAGTGTTTCTAACTGTGGGGCGATGTGACTGCCTGGAGGAGGAGACCGATCGCTGTTACTAATCAGTAGGAACAGCAGATCTGTCTCCTCTCTCCTGGCAGAACGGAGATCTGTCTGTTTACATTGACAAATCTCCGTTCTGTCTCTCTTAGGAGCGATCGTGGGTGTCCGGCGGACATTGGGGCCACCTGGCCCACGCACCGGCTCCGTCGTCGCACCACGGGCTTGCCTCCGGCGGCGCACGCACGCCTCGTACAGTTTTTAAAGTGGCCAACGTACCATGACGGCGATTCACGCAGGGGAGCCAACCTGCCGAAGTATAACTGCGGCGGCTGGTCCTTAAGTGGTTAAAGTATATGTATAGCCAATTTTTGTTTTCTAGATTTAAAAAGTAGATATAAACTCCCTAACTAGCTATCTTTGTAATTTGTGTACCATTGGGGATATTTCCTTACTTGCACCCAGAGATGCAACATGACATGGAAATCTCTCAAAGTGAGGGAAATCTCTTTCGTCTCCAGGACAGGTCTCCCCATTGAAATATTTACCCCATTTACCCTTACCTCTTGTTTTGGTGACAACTCCAAAAAAAAATCCCCTTAAGCCCTGTACACACAGGATTTCCTATGGATTTTAAACCAATGGATTTTTCCATCGGAAATCTGATGAAGCTGACTTCCATCAGTCTTGCCTACACACCATCAGTCAAAAAACCGATCGTCCGAAACGCCGTGACATAAAACACTCAGACGAGCCAAGAAAAAATAAGTTCTATGCTTCTGCGCATGCATCGACTTGATTCTAAGCATGCGTGTGTTTTTTATCCGATGGAGTTCCCCACAGACAATAGTAATTTGCTATCGTTTTTTTTGCCATCGAATAAATTTAAAACATGTTCTATTTTTTAACACCGATGGAAAAAAGACCGATGGGGCCCATACACCATCGGTTTGTCCTATGAAAAAAGTCCATCGGACTGTTTTCATCGGTAAAACTGATCGTGTGTACAGGGCTTCACTTTGTGCCTCAGTGACAATGGTAACCAGTACAAAGAAAAGGGCTGAACCATCCCATAGAGAGCAGACAGCAATAAAAACTTACCAGAGTGCCTAATTATGTCAATATCCACCCACTATATTATATCTATGAAGAAGCAATGTTGCCACCCTAGGACAGGGTTATAGAGCACCTTCCCCTTTTCCTTTTCTCTTTAAAATAGAAGGTGTTCTATAGTCCACAGAGAGCACAATTCTAACTGATAACAGTCAGCAAAGGCAAAGTGCACAAGCAGTTTTCAGTTCCCAAGATCTCTGGCAGGATAAACAAGTATTATTTGCACTCATCTAATCAAATATAACAAAACTCTTTTTTAATGGTGTATTTAACATACTAAAAGAGAGAAAATAAGAAAAGTTAATTGTTAGGTTTTATGTACACTTTGAAGGCAACCCAACACCAATAGTTTCTATGGAAACTACAAAATAATCTATTCTGTTAGTAGTAATAGCTGCTTTGATTTAATTTTTTATTTCTTTTTGCTTAACTGTAATTGGTTGACATTTCCACAAAATTGCATAGTATATGGACCACAGTTACAATTACTTGCAGTCACTTTATCATTATTGTTTTCCTAATACATTTTAGTCTCTAGCAGGTTCACTTCAAATATATCTAACAATAAAGTTTTGTGTTTTTCTTTAATCCCAAAGGTGGGAAGACATCTTTAGCATATAAAGGAAAGGCAATTATCTTAGATAGGAATATCAACACCTTTTTTTAATTATAGAACTTAGCCATGGTTCCACCTCACTTTTGGTAATATTCAGTTTTCAGCCACTGACCAAAGAGAATTTTGATAGTCTACAGGTCCACCACTGCATGGATTGAATTGTAGACACGGACTGCCATGATTCTTTATTGGGAGTGTCTTGCCCTTCTTCTGGCATATGTGTGTGTGTGCGCGTGTGTATGTGTGTGTGTGGGGGGGGGCAGAGTACATGGAAAGTGTACTTGCTGAAATGTCTGCTATCTTATTAACCATCTCCCTACTGGCTGGGAAGTGGTTTTACTAACCAAACGTTCTTTTTTTTGCTGTAATGCTCAGACAGCTGAGATCATAGACTAAAGGCACAGAGCCAAACAAAGTGACTCTGTACCTTGTGATCACTGTGATGGCCAATCACAGTAATCACAAATGTAAACAGTACTGCTATTTACATTGGATAGTCCTCCTTTCATGAAGAGGAGAAAGAGGCTGCAGCAGAGGAATACTTCATTCAAGGTGGGGTTAAAGTTCCACTGACCACTGAATGTTGTGGTATTTTGTGGGGTGCATTTAAAAAGACCACCAATAATGGGGGATTAGGTAGGGTTTTTTTTTAAATTCAACTGATCCCCATTGATTGTATGATTGTTTCATGGCATCTAGTTATTGCACATGTAGCACCCCCCACCCCAATTTCCAGGGGCCTGGTGGTGACCCCCAGAGACAGGGAAGGCCGACATTCCTCCTCAGGGTTCAGGTTACAAGGCATGGTGGTTGGTGTACAGGGTAATAAGTTTGGCACCAGTCACTTTTATGCTTGAACAAAGAGAGGTTTAATTCTCACAAAAGGAAAAATGTGGGCGAGAGGGGATGGGGCACAGGACACCCTTAGTCAAAGATAGTAACGGTCAGCAATCAGACAGACTTCTTAGACAAAAAGGTGAGATAAGGCAGACAGCAGTACAGGAAAATAGCCTTTAAAGCGGAGCTCTACCCTAAAGTGGAACTTCTGCTCATTGGATTCCTTCCCTCGTCCGGTGCCACAATTGGCAACTTTCAGGGGGGGGGGGGTGCAGATACCTGTATAATACAGGTATTTTCCCCCACTTCCGGGCATAGATAGCGGCAGAATCTGCAGGTATCTACGCCACTTCCCGTCCCCCCCACTGTGTTCTGGGAAACACACAGTTCCCAGAACACAGCAGGGAACCAGTGAAAGACACGCAGCGTGATGCGCACATGCGCAGTAGGGAACCGGGCAGTGAAGCCGCAACGCTTCACTTCCTGATTCCCTCACCGAGGATGGCGGCGGGGGCAACCGAGAGACGAGCAATTGCTCATCTTCTGCTGCCGAAATTGCGGGCACCCTGGACAGGTAAGTGTCCATTTAATAAAAGTCAGCAGCTGCAGTATTTGTAGCTACTGGCTTTTAATATTTTTTAAGGTGGAGCTCCACTTTAAGCTGAACCAGCACACCTGTTCCTTGTAGAATAGGCTGTCTCCTATAGTAACTGAACTTTACTCAAAGCATCATACAGAAGTCTCTTGCATAAGTTCTCTCTTGAAGCTCTCCCAGCCACCTCATGGGTCCCCGATTCATGAAGAGTCACCTCTGGTAGGTCTCTAGAACTCCATCCCTCTCTGTTTCCAGGTATTGAGCAGGCTCTCCTCTGTAAAATCTTGAACTCCTGGATAGGCCTCAAACAGACCTAAGAGCCAGGAGAGCTCCTGGATAGGCCACAGGCTTCAGGCCTAGCAGCCAGGAGCTGTTTTTCATGCACCCACCCAGACCGCAATCTGGGCGGAGAAGACCTAAATCACCTGACTTTCTCCAAAAAAATACCTTCTCCCAGCATTCATAGCAGCCAGTCTGATTGGCTGAGAAAGGTATGTTTATTCATAACCTGACTTCACTGTATCTCATCATACTTATGCCAGAGGCGACAGTGCCACCTACTGACAAAAGGGAGAAGCCACAGATGAAACAGGATTAGGAGGAAGCCCATTTGATCCATAAGGACTACAAATTAGCCAGGCTAGCTACCACCAGCACAGCTAAATTTACATGTAGCCCTGTTTTAGGACAAGGGTGCTACACACACAATGGGGCTTATTTACTAAATCTAGAGAGTGCAAAATTAGTCAAATTTCTGCATAGAAAACCAATCACCTTCTAACCTCAGCTTGTTCATTTAAGCTTTGGCAATACAACCTGGAAGCGGGTTGATTCCTATGCAGAACTGTGACAAATTTTGGACTCTCTAGCTTTAGTAAATAAACCCCAATGTTATTTGATCCTAAAAACAAGATGTTGGGGTGTCTACTTACCAAAAAGGGGTAATTTTGTTCAACATTTGAACTCTTTATTTCGTTTATATGTTGAAAAACACAGTGGTTGTTAAATGCCACTAAAATAAAAGATCTATCTGACTCTGAATAATTGTATTAATTAGGCACAGCGTTGCATGACTAATTGTAAGTCAAACTATCACAACACCGAAAACTGAAACATGGCCTGGAAAGGAAAGGTGTGCAATGAACTGGTACGGTGGTGGTTAAGGATTAATAATATTTTTTGTGAATTTATTGAAGGATAACTCCAGGAAAGGCACAAAATGAAAGGGGGAAAGGGGAGGCAATACACTGACAACCATTTAAATAGTGCATCATTCCCACTAAAACCCAATGTAATGGTGTATTCAATTGGTCTTCCCATTGTTTATTTATGGAAGGGGCACTACAATGGCCACCAGTGTAAGCATGACCACTAATGTATCAGTCATTGTTTCCACTGACTATTTATGTAAGGCTGACCTTCTGCAATGACAACCAATGTATGAGGCAATACAATTTTCACTATTCATATTTCATTTCATGATAATTAGTGAAAATATTTTAATCTTTGCATAGCACACAGGGGAGGGAGGGGCTTATTTAAAAATAATGTGCTCTCAGTTTAAATGAGCTACATATACAGTATGTGCCACATTATTTATTTATTTTTTTCATTTATTGATCTAGTGTAAAATGAACTGTAGGTACAGTATAATAATTTTACATACATGTTCCTTCATCATCAGCGATCAGATATATGTGTAAACATTCAGTCAGCTGAGTGCTTTTCAACTTCTCAAAGCCAAGTATTTGGTCAAAAAATGGTATCTGAAAAGTCATTGTTGTAGAATACATCATAACATTGTGACTGTAGTTCTTGTTTGATGCAGGTGCTACCTACTATAATTTTTGAAACCTTAAATAAATACTTTTTGTACCAGCCATATGCCAGCCATATCATGTAATTCTAATATTGCTGCACCGGAATCCGCCACATTTATGTGTAATCTGTATGTGCAGACACATGTAAACATAATCTCTTTTCACTATTCATACAGTATATCATTTCTAACCACCATTCTTTCTACAACCCCCCCATCTCCCCACAACATATCTCCACCACTCAATAAACAAGTCCTCCCTCCTACTGACACATCTCTACTACCAAATACACATTTCTCCAATTTGCAACCGCATCTCCTCCATCTGATACACAACTCTCTTCTGTTGCAACTGCATTTCCACCATCCAACACACAACGCATTCATTCTGCAATCATATCCCCATCATTCAATACACAACTTAGGCCGATCATACACAGTTTGAATCTCAGCCGGGTCCTGCTGGATAATTTTTCTTCACCACCTAGTTATACATCTAGTTGAGCCTCTGACCTCACAACTTCTATCCCTCAGGAGAACTGGCAAGATATATGGTCTAATACATCGAAGAGCTATATCAATGTCTTAGCTACTGAAATTAATTATAAAATGTTAATGTGTTGGTACTTGGTACCCTACTGTCACTCTCATGTCTCTGGATATCCTTCTGCTTGCATTAGAGGCTGTTCTACAGATGGAACATTTAGTGTATCAGGTGGGATTGTCCTAAAAGCTGTCATTATTGGTCTTGCACCTATCATCTTATTTACACTGTCTTAGATAGACCCCCGCAGAAACACCCAGTAGAGACCCTGCTAGGTAAGAAGCCAGATGATTTTTACAAAATAGTATTCTATCTGCTCTGCATTTATACTGCAGCAAAACAGACAATTGCTAATTCTTGGAAAAAGCTGACTATCCCCCTTTGGAGAACTTAAATCTCGTATTATCTTATGCATGACATATGAGAAAATGGCATGAAAATTATATAAAAATGGCAGCCAAATTAGACAATAAGATGTCCAAATTATGGGAACCTTGGTTTTCACATTATATGCTGGTGGACTTTGACCATACACTTTTAACCATCTAGGCCAGTGATGGCGAACCTTGGCACCCCAGATGTTTTGGAACTACATTTCCCATGATGCTCATGCACTCTGCAGTGTAGTTGAGCATCATGGGAAATGTTGTTCCAAAACATCTGGGGTGCCAAGGTTCGACATCACTGATCTAGGCTTACAGCAACAGACCCATGTTGGGCCCATTTATCAAAATCTACCTAAACCTGGGAATCCTACCTAGCTGAATATTGGGGTATCTTTTCCATTTTTCCCTTCCACCCTCCTTTTTCCATTCTAACATGATCGTAATTTCCAACAACAAAACCACGGATGTTGGCTCAAACTTGTCTTGCCTACACACGGTCGCACAAATGTTGCTCGGAAATTCCGATGGTCAAGAACGCAGAGACGTACAACACCACGACGAGCGTCGGAAATGGCTACACACGGTCGGAATTTCCGACAAGAACTTTTCTTGTCGGAAAAATTAAGAATCTGCTCTCAAACATTTGTTGTCCGATGGAGCCTACACACGTATCCGACCAAAAGCTCACATCGAGCATTTGTTGTCGGAAATTCCGATCGTCTGTACGCGGCATTATACTCCCCTCTGACCCTTCCCCCCTTCCATAGCCCCCCTTTTTTATTTTTCCCTCTCTCACTTTTCTATGCTTATTTTTTTTCTTGGCACACCTACCACAGAGGCAGTTTTGGGTTATTTTATGTGCACAATTCGTCCTCCCCTCGACTTAGCTTTTTTGGGGCAGTTTTATGTTAGTGTACTTGTCACAATATTGTTGAGATCATAATACAGATTGTAATGTGCCTAACATGCTATTGTTTTTTTATGTAATCTATTAATAATTTGTTGCCCACAGTGTGTAAAATGTATTTCTATATTTTCTAAAACTATAAAAATATTGAAAGAAAAAATGAGGTGCTCTAAAAGCATGCATTGGTATTACAATGATGTCTATTTATCTTTGTTGTTGATGAACGTATATAATTACAGTAATTGAAGAAATTGAATTGAATCTGCTGGCAGCACATATAGTTTACATGATTAGTAGCTGCCTACTTGTTAAGTTATGAAGTCATTTAGCAATGAATCATGATTCTGAAAGATGAATCTGTAAAACTGTAGTATGATGTACTTTTGCACAATTGTATATCAGTCTAATGACTTGTGAAGCAACACATGGTCCTGGCGTATTACGTGGTGCATAATATCTTGTCATTATTAGAGTTATCAAAGAGTAAGGCCTTTGTACAAAAGCCATTACAGAAATACACATACAGTACGTATATAACAGTCAGCTTGATAATGAACGTGGTCGTTAGGGATGAGCTTCGAGTTCGCGTCGAACACACGTTCGACTCGAACATCGGCCGTTCGCCAAACAACGAACGTTACGGTCCATTTGCGCTAAATTCGTGTTGTGCGACGTGGCCCATAATTCACTGCGGCATCGCAGTGCATTGCTGGCTGATGATTGGCCAAGCATGCACTATGACCCGCATGCTTGGCCAATCACAGCGTGGAAAAAACGGAGAGCCGTAATTGGCCAAAGCCAGGGTGGCTTTGGCCAATTATGGCTCAGGGGGTTTAGTACACGCCCCATACTATATAAGGCCGCCTGGAAATCGGCCTTGTTTAGTGTGTTGGCGTTTGTGTAAGAGGCAGTGTCAGAGAGAGAGACAGTGTCATTTATATTGAGTTAGATAGACCAGGCAGGCGAGTCAGTTAGCTGCTGTTAGAGTGTGTAGAGGATATATATGCATCCTAGGTGTTGTATATATATTTATACACTGTATTGAGTTTAGCTAGATCCGTTCCTGTTAGTCTCTATACTGTGACAGGCAGGCAGGTGATTGTGCTAGCTGCAGACAGTCAGTGTTTCACTTAGGGCTCTTTCACACGGTCTGCCTGTCAGTTTTTTAGGCGGACCTGAACGGATGCTCCATGTACCCCTATGGAGCCACGGATGTCAGCAGTGACATGTCCGCTGACATCCGACCCGCTCCGATCCGCCAAAGTGTGACGGAGGACAACCCTACTTTTCCATCCGTCTGCAGATCGGATCGGATGACAATGGACTCTACGGTCTGTCGTCATCCGATCCGCGGCGCTCTGACAGGTCGGTCTCTGCACAGTGTGCGGAGACAGACCTGTCATCTGCCTGCTCAGCGGGGATCGACGGAGCGATCCCCGCTGAGCAAAGCGGAGCCTGCACACAGACACGGATCGTGTAAAAGGGGCCTTAGTGTACTACTGTGTGCTTTGCATAGCATTCACCTAAAGCTCACCTGGATACAGTTATTCTCTATACTGTGACAGGCAGGCCGGTGATTGTGCTAGCTGCAGACAGTCAGTGTTTCACTTAGTGTACTACTGTGTGCTTTGCCTAGCGATCACCTAAAGCCTACATTTTTGATGCATTACTTTGCAACAGGGCTCATTGCTGCGCTCTAAGTACAGTATCTGTGAGGGGTTGCAGTGTTGTGGCACCAGCACCAGTGCCTAAGGCCCAATTTTTCAGCCCCTGTTCAACAGGGGCATGCAATTACAATTCTTGATCTAATATTTCACAGCAGGGCCCATTCCTGCGCCCACCAAGAGTAACTGTGAGGGCTTACAGTGTTGTGACACCAGCACCACCACCAAAGGCCCAATTTTTCCTACCACTGTTCAACAGTGGCATGCAAATGCAATTCCTGATATAATAGTTGACAGCAGGGCGTTCCAGCGCCCACCAAGAGTAACTGTGAGGGCTTACAGTGTTGTGGCAACACCAACACCTAAGGGGCAAATTTCTACAGAGTATATACGGCAGGCCCCTACTTTCAAACATCCAACTTAGAAACGACTCCTACTTGCAAATGGAAGGAGACAACAGGAAGTGAGAGGAAATCTACCCCTAGGAAGGCAAATTCTCTCCTGTAAGAGTTAATATGTGAAAAAGGTTTCTCCTCTCCACTGATGCTTTATCACCAATCCTTGTTTCAATAAAAACCCCAAATTTTCCAAAAACATTTGTCATTGGGACGGAAAGTGAGGTGAAATGTTCTGAACAGGTGCACAGACAGCAAAACAAATGTTACAGGGGTAATAACCCTTCCCTATGTTCTCCAAAAAGCTTAAAAATAGATTTTTTGGCTAGAGCTACATTTAAAAAATGTACCTGTTCCAAATTACAAACAGATTGTACTTAAGAACAAACAAACTTACAGTCCGTGTCTTTTTTGCACCGCCTGTATTCTGCTGTTCAGAGTATATAGGGCCTTTTTTTATTTTGGGTGCGGGGTTCCCCTTAATATCCATTGTGACAGCAGGAAGGTAAAGTCACCTGGTTGCATCCAGGGGGGTAGATATATTTCGCCCAGAT
This sequence comes from Rana muscosa, assembly GCA_029206835.1. Classification (NCBI taxonomy): domain Eukaryota; kingdom Metazoa; phylum Chordata; class Amphibia; order Anura; family Ranidae; genus Rana; species Rana muscosa. Next base: position 79,051,794 of record CM055127.1, read on the forward strand.
TCAGGCTTTACGCCGACTTATACAACTAGGTGGAGAGTTGTATAAGCCCAGCTGAGGATAGTGGGCTCATGGATGACTCATACCTCTAGGGAGAGTGTGGGGCGTCGTGCAGACAGGGAGTTGATGAGACCAGCTGAAGCTTGTCAGCTCATTTAGGCCTCTATAAGAACTCCCAGCTTCATTAGATGTTAGCTCATGCCTGGAAGCAGACCTGTGTGGACTTCCTGGAGAGAGTGAACCCTTGTGCGGTGAGACAAAGCCTGTGTGGCTATTTGCTTGGACATTTAAAACCAGGGACTTAGGGACTAGGACAGCACTAGGCTGATCCCAGTTGTTAGTTAGGAAACCTGTATGTTTAGTCAGAGGTCAAATTGACCAGGATTTATTTTGTTTATGTTTCTTTTGCTTTGCTGTGTTTTTGTCACTGTAAATAGAAAATAAACCGCACCTTTTTGATTTTGAAAACCACAACCTCCGTCTGCTGGGCCTGTTTTTGTGTGGGGAGCCCAACCCGGGGGTCACACACACCCGCTGCCGAGCTAACCCCCTCACAGTTGGTGGAGAACCAGTGGCAGTTTTTTTTAAGCCAGCATGGAGGAGATACTGAAACAGCTGGCTCTAGCAAATGCCAATCAACAGCAGACAAATGCAGGTTTGCAAAAGAGCCTTGCAGCTCATCAACAGAGCCTTGCAGCTCAACAACAGAACTTCGCAGCCCAGCAGCAAGCTCATCAACAGAGCCTTGCAGCCCAGCAGCAGACAAACGCAACTTTGCAACAGAGTCTGGAGGCTCAGCAACAAGCCCAGCAGCAATCTGAGGCCCGCTTCATAGACCTGTTGCAGAAGCAAGAGCAGAGACTACAACAACAGATGGAAGCAGTAATGCAGCAACGTCCGCAGACCAGTGAGGAAAGCCGTCCCACTAATACCGCGTCCTTTGGGGTGAGTCGTTTATTGACAAAAATGACTGGAGAGGATGATCCAGAGGTATTTTTGACCACATTTGAAAGGACCGCTGAAAGAGAAAAGTGGCCTGAGGAGCAGTGGGCTGGACTAGTGGCTCCTCTGTTAACTGGTGAATCGCAGAAAGCTTACTATGACCTAGAGCCTAACCAAGCAAAAGACTATGTGATGCTAAAAGCTGAAATATTGGCAAGGCTGGGTGTCACCCTGGCTGTCCGGGCTCAGCGTGTGCATAACTGGACTTTCCAGCTTGGAAAACCCCCCAGGTCTCAAATGTATGATCTCATTCACCTGAGCAGAAAGTGGCTACAGCCAGAGACTTTGTCCGCACCAAAGATTGTGGAACGTGTTGTAATGGATCGGTTTTTGAGAGCTCTTCCTACTGCCATCCAAAAGTGGGTAAGCCATGGAGACCCAGAGACGGCCGATGGTCTTGTGGATCGTGTGGAGAAATACTTGGCTACAGAGAACCTGACGGTCTCTTCCAGAGCACTCGGACTTTCCACCCTAAGACCAGACCATCCCCAGGGGCGGATAAGATGATTCCAAGGGGTAAGGGTGGAGAGAGTGAGAGGGTGGGAGCTCTACCCCAAGTTTTGCGAGAACAGCCTGGGAAATCAGCGGCTCAAGAGGCGGCAAGAAGGATCGTTTGCTACCGCTGCCGGCAAGCGGGACATATTGCAGCAAATTGCCCGGTTGTGGAGGAACCCATGCAGTGTGACTTTCTGACGGGCAGACGTCAGTCGCTGTGTGCGACAGTCGCATGCACTGCCATTCGAGGAACTGAGAAACATTTATGCAAAATGTGTGTTAATGGTAGAAATGTTGTGGTATTGCTGGATTCAGGTAGCCTTGTGACCCTGATAAAGGCTGAGTTAGTTAAAACAGAGGTCTCTGGGAATAGCAAGGTAGCTGTTATTTGTGTGCATGGGGACACCCGAGAGTATCCAGTGACTACAGTGTGTTTCGAGACCCCCAAAGGTACCCTCTCTCATCCAGTGGGCTTAGTATCTCAGTTACCGCATGACGCCATTGTGGGAAGGGATTTTCCGAAGTTCTGGGAACTGTGGGATGATCCTGAGCCCCCCACTGGTGCCCCTATGTACCAGGAATGTGATAGCCAGAACTCCCCTGAGAGTGGTGAGGACTCTCCGGAATTTCCCTTGTCAGTATTGGCAGGGGAGACTCAAGAAACTGGAGAGGAGCCCACCTCCTCAGACGAAAACCTACCGTCTGTGGAGTTTTCTGATCTTGAGGTTCACAGGGAAAACTTTGCCACAGAACAGTTGAAAGACCCCGCCCTAATAAAGGCACGGGAAAACGTAGTGAAAATAGATGGCGAGTTAGTGAACCCAGATAATACCTGCACTTACCCATACTTCAGCGTAGAGAAGGACCTACTGTATCGGGTGGCAAAAAGGGCAGAAGAAACCGTTGAGCAGCTTGTGGTGCCCAAACCGTACAGGAAGTTGGTGTTGGAGTTGGCCCATGGGCACATTCTTGGAGGTCATCTGGGGACAGAGAAAACCCGAGAGAGGGTATTACAGAGATTCTATTGGCCGGGGGTGATGAAGGACATAGAAAATTATTGTTCCTCCTGCCCTGTGTGTCAGAGGTCGGCCCCGATGCCACATTTCCGTAGCCCGCTGGTCCCTCTACCCATCATTAAGGTCCCGTTTGAGAGGATCGCCATGGATTTGGTAGGTCCTATAATCAAGTCCGCTAGGGGGCACCAGTACATATTAGTTATAATGGACTATGCCACCCGTTATCCAGAAGCGATCCCTCTCCGAAATACCTCGGCCAAAACCATAGCCAAAGAGCTATCTCTTGTGTTTAGCCGGGTGGGTATTTGTAAAGAACTGCTTACGGACCAAGGTACACCCTTTATGTCCCGGGTTATGAAGGAGCTATGTAAATTGTTCAAAGTGACGCAATTACGTACATCTGTGTATCACCCCCAAACCGATGGGCTGGTTGAAAGATTCAACAAAACCCTAAAACAAATGTTGAAGAAAGTGGTGGATAGAGATGGAAAGGATTGGGACTGTCTACTTCCTTATCTGATGTTTGCTATTAGGGAGGTGCCCCAATCTTCTACGGGATTCTCCCCCTTTGAGTTACTGTATGGGAGACACCCAAGAGGGCTGTTGGATATTGCCAAGGAAACTTGGGAAAGTGAGAGTTCTCCCCACAGGAGTGTGATTGAGCATGTCGCCCTGATGCAAGACCGAATTGCACAGGTAATGCCCATCGTGAAGGAACATTTGGCCCAAGCGCAGTTAGCACAGCAGAGAGTGTACAACCGTGGAGCCAAGACCCGTACCTTTTCCCCGGGGGATAGGATACTGGTACTGGTCCCTACGGTTGAAAGTAAATTCCTTGCCAAATGGCAAGGCCCCTACGAGATAATGGAAAAAGTGAGCGAAGTGAATTACAAGGTCAGACAACCAGGAAGGCGAAAGCCCGAACAGATCTATCACGTTAATCTGTTGAAAGCCTGGAGGGATAGAGAGTCCCTAGTCGCAGACACTTGGTCACCAGCTCAAACTGGTTGCGTGATTCCTGAGGTTGGAATCGCAGCCACCTTGTCACAACCCCAACAACAGGAGGTTAAGGAGTTTGTGCTTCGCAACAAGGAGGTATTCTCTGAGCTGCCGGGACAAACATCTGGGGTAGAGCATGACATTATTACCCCGCCCGGTGAAAGGGTGAAGTTAAAACCCTATCGGATCCCAGAGGCCCGACGGGAGGCAATACGGGAGGAAGTACAGAAAATGCTGAACTTAGGGGTGATAGAGGAGTCCCAAAGTGATTGGTCTAGTCCCATTGTGTTGGTGCCTAAACCGGATGGGAGCTGGCGATTTTGTAACGATTTTCGTCAGTTGAACAAAGTTACAAAATTTGACACCTACCCCATGCCACGTATAGATGAGTTGATCGACCGGCTGGGAACAGCCCGATACATGACGACTCTTGACCTCACAAAAGGGTATTGGCAAATCCCCCTGGCCAAGTCGGCCAAAGAGAAAACCGCATTTGTAACCCCAGACGGGGCGTTCCAATATAAAAGAATGCCGTTCGGGTTACAGAATGCGCCGGCCACATTCCAGCGGAAAATGGACCAGATGCTGAGGCCCCATCGGAAGTATGCTGCGGCTTACCTGGATGATGTAATTGTCCATAGCACAGATTGGGCCTCACATCTGCCAAAAGTGCAAGCAGTCCTGGACTCTGTTCGGGAAGCGGGGTTTACGGCTAACCCCAAGAAGTGTACCATTGGGCAGGAGGAGGCCAAATATCTTGGGTACACCATTGGGAGGGGAGTAATAAAACCCCAACTCAACAAAGTCGAGGCCATCCAGAGTTGGCCACGTCCCAACAGCAAGAAGCAGGTACGAGCCTTTCTGGGAATCGCTGGGTATTATCGGCGATTCATTCCCCACTTTGCTTCTAAGGCTGTGCCCCTAACCAACCTGACGAAGGGGAAAGGGTCGGTCATGATTAAATGGACCCCCGAGGCTGAGGCAGCATTCCAATTCTTGAAACAAGCCTTATGTAGCCAGCCAGTGTTGTACTCACCCGACTTCTCTAAAGACTTTGTCGTACAAAGTGATGCGTCAGATGTGGGGTTAGGAGCAGTATTGTCCCAGGTCTGGAACGGGGAAGAGCACCCAGTCATTTACCTCAGCAGGAAGTTGAAGTCCCATGAGGTAAATTACGCCACCGTTGAAAAGGAGTGTTTAGCGGTGAAGTGGGCTCTAGATTCCCTTCGGTACTACCTGCTAGGTAGGCACTTTGACATGGTTACGGATCACGCTCCGTTAAAGTGGATGGCTCAAAACAAGGAAACAAATAGAAGAGTGAATAGGTGGTTCCTGGCCCTCCAGGAATTCAACTTCACAGTAAAGCATCGCCCTGGCGTTCAAATGGGGAATGTGGATGCTTTGTCTCGAGTACATGAATGCCTGATTGCTGGTGTTCCAACCCCGAGGTTAAAACAAGAGGGGGGGGGTATGTGACAGCAGGAAGGTAAAGTCACCTGGTTGCATCCAGGGGGGTAGATATATTTCGCCCAGATTCAGGCTTTACGCCGACTTATACAACTAGGTGGAGAGTTGTATAAGCCCAGCTGAGGATAGTGGGCTCATGGATGACTCATACCTCTAGGGAGAGTGTGGGGCGTCGTGCAGACAGGGAGTTGATGAGACCAGCTGAAGCTTGTCAGCTCATTTAGGCCTCTATAAGAACTCCCAGCTTCATTAGATGTTAGCTCATGCCTGGAAGCAGACCTGTGTGGACTTCCTGGAGAGAGTGAACCCTTGTGCGGTGAGACAAAGCCTGTGTGGCTATTTGCTTGGACATTTAAAACCAGGGACTTAGGGACTAGGACAGCACTAGGCTGATCCCAGTTGTTAGTTAGGAAACCTGTATGTTTAGTCAGAGGTCAAATTGACCAGGATTTATTTTGTTTATGTTTCTTTTGCTTTGCTGTGTTTTTGTCACTGTAAATAGAAAATAAACCGCACCTTTTTGATTTTGAAAACCACAACCTCCGTCTGCTGGGCCTGTTTTTGTGTGGGGAGCCCAACCCGGGGGTCACACACACCCGCTGCCGAGCTAACCCCCTCACACCATACAAGACCCAAAGGGGCTGGTAATGGGCTGGGGTAGGGTGGGGGGGGGGTGATGGGGTATTGCCGGGACCAGACATTACATTAAAGCCGCAAGCAGTTTTAAATGCCTTTTTTTCCTTTAGAAATGTCATTTTGTGCAGGGACAGTTCTAAACACGGGAAACACGTGGCACTTCACAGGCATACTTTAGACACCCCCCAGGTACGATATTTAAAGGAATATTTCACTTTTTTTTTCACTTTATGCATCATTAAAATGACTGCTCCCGAAAAACGGACGTTTTTAAAACTTCGTTTTGCATTGATACATGTCCCCTGGTGCAGAACCCAGGTCCCCAAACCCTTTTTAAGACAATAACATGCATATTAGTTGTTATAATTAGCACTTTAGATTTCGAACGTTCGCATCCATTGTATTTAATAGGGTTCTAAAGTTCGTGCGAACGTTCGGTCCGTTCGAAGGTTCTGGTGCAAACCGAACGGGGGAGGGGGGGTGTTCGGCTCATCCCTAGTGGTCGTTCATTACTCATAAAATGTAATTTGTATGTGCTCTTAGATTTACAAATATATATATATATATACACTATATTGTCAAAGTATTGGGACACCTGCCTTTACAGGCACATGAACTTTAATGGCATCCCAGTCTTAGTCTGTAGAGTTCAATATTGAGCTGGCCCACCCTTTGCAGCTATAACAGCTTCAACTCTTCTGGAAAGCTGTCTACAAGTTTTAGAAGTGTGTCTATGGGAATGTTTGACCATTCTTCTAGAAGCGCATTTGTGAGGTCAGGCACTGATGTGGACGAGAAGGTCCGGCTTGCAATCTGCGCTTTAATTTATCCCAATGGTATTCTATCAGATTGAGGTCAGGGCTCTGTGCAGACCAGTCAAGTTTCTGCACCCCAAACTCACTCATCCATGTCTTTACGGAAATTGCTTTGTGGACTTGTGCGCAGTCATGTTGGCAGGAAGGGCCATCTCCAAACTGTCCAAAATGCCTTGGTATGCTGAAACCTTAAGAGTTCCTTTCACTGGGACTAAGGGGCCAAGCCCAACCCCTGAAAAATAACCCCACACCATAACCCCCCCTCCACCAAATGATTTGGACCAGTGCACAAAGCAAGGTCCATAAATACATGCATAAGCGAGTTTGAGGTGGAGAAACTTGACTGGCCTGCACAGAGTCCTTGTGGACAGCCTTCCCAAAAGAACTAAAGCTGTTATAGCTGCAAAGATTGGGCCAACTCAATATTGAACCCTACGGACTAAGACGGGGATGCCAATAGTGTGCGTGTAAAGGCAGGTGTCCCAATACTTTTGGCAATATAGTGTGTGTATATATATATATATATATACACACACCCTGTTCCAAATTATTATGCCAATGATATTTTTCTCATTTACCTAAATAATTGATGTAAACAACAGTCAGCATAATTCTCATGTTATCAACTATTAAGAGTACAATTCAAATTTTATTGAACAAACCTCCTAATGATAACAGTTTTTTTTTTCAAAATAAGGGGGGTATTGAAGTGGTTCAATTATTATTATTATTATTTTATTTATTTTTTATATGTGGCTGGAGTCCAGATTTAAATATCCATTTACGATCAAAATGATTTTAGCAAATAATGATCATTACACACCTATTGTGGACATGTGTATAGACAACCTTTAAAATCAAAGTCCAGTTTTGGGAAGTTCTTTTGTTTTGAGATGACAGAACGAAACGGTTAATTGAGCTCCACTGCTGTGTCGGCAGATCTCACACATGATTAGGCCCGGTGTACTGCGGAATGCCACTCTCCAGCATCATTGTGCATTTTGCTAGAAAATCGATGTTGCCAGAAGATCACCAGCACTGGAAATGTAGTATCAGCTAAATTAGATAACACTGGATTAATAGGTTTCAGATTGGAAGGGAAAAGTCATCTGCAAATCTAGATGAAAAACTCACAGCTACCCAAACCATTCAACTCTTCATATTTATCAGAGGAACTCTGTTACACCTTGGAGGGAAAATAAAAAATAGATCTGTGGAGCTTCACATACTTCTTTGTGTTCTGGGATAATTGAAAGATATCTTCCTAATTCCTGCACTGATATGGTCTTCAGTCCTGGCCACGGTGTAGCCATCATAATGATGGGACTATTACTCACTATGTGACTCGTGAAATGGTGTCCTGTTATGACTCGGGCCCTAGGAGTATTAATCATGTAGCATGAATCCATATTTTAAGGCTGCCACTGTACTGGAGACAAGAGCATTGTATACTAGGAACTAACAGGACAACCCTATTTATTTTAACCAACTGCTTAAAATATTATGTAGCGGGGGTTAACATTTAGGGGAGTATCTGGGTGGTAGTATGACCCAGATACACTAATTGTTAGGAATCTATGGCCAATTTAATTAGTGGAGGATATAATGGTGCTCAGTTCCCTGCGGCCCCTGGGTGGCGCTGTCGCCTTGGGCTGGGGTTGAACCATCATTGTAGGGCCGTGCCCTTTGTGTCCTCTCGCGGCAGTGGTACGGCGGGGCGGGGAACTGGCTGTGCCTGCTGGGAGAGGGTATAAAGGGGGCCGACATCTTGCGCACGAGGTCCGAGCCCCAGGCACCTTCAGCCTGGGGGCGGCTGTTCTGTCGTCCATGCCCAGGTACCCTAGGCCTGGGTGCGAGGGAGTTTGAGTTCCATCCCAGGCACCTTAGGCCTGGGGTGAGGTACTAACAAAGTCCCAGGGCCCAGTACCTTCGACTGGGTCCCGCATGGGAGAAGATGCCTAGGGGGCCCACCAAGTAAGGGGACCCGAGTCTCGGGCGAGGAGAACAAGGGAGGGGACCTGGCCTGAAGACCCAGCGCAGCATTGGCTGGTGACAGTGCAGGCCTCTGGGGACCATCCGGGATGGATCACCTCTCTAACAGGGGTCGCCATCAGAAGGTAGTTCATGTTCTATGGTCTTTGCAGAGACCCAGCTACATCAGGTCGGTGGCAGAGGCCTATTCTAAGGTCTGTGGCAGAGACCTCATCGTTAACCCGGTCTGTGGCAGGCACCAACCTCACGGTCGGTGGCAGCGACCATGCGCCAAAAGTTGTTGTGAGTTCCTAGCAGCTTCTCTGATCCGAAAGGATTGTGCCTGAACCCTCACCCCACCAAGTTTGTGTTTGTATCAACCTGTCTGCTTGCAAAGAGGCATATTTATCTCTGCGGAAATAAATATAGATGTTGTACTGTCACCTGGTGTGGGCTTACTTTTCTGGGAGCAAAGTGTTCTACATTCACCTATCTACTGGTCAATTTTTGAAGTGGAATCTCTGGACGGGGACACAGACCCGAAGGTAAAGATCATAGCTCAAACCTCTACACACATAAGAGGGGCGAGCTGGTGGCAGCATCTCACCCCTCCCTCCCTCAGGGTTCCCCTAGACGAGCAAACCAGCCGAGAAGAAGAAGGGAGAGAGAGGGTGGGACCGCTACACGTGGGGGCTCTGGGTCCAGGATTTGTGTTCCGTGTCAATGGAGCTGAAAATGTCAGAACTTGACTTTTACCCCCCAGAAAAGTTCAGAGGAGGTCGGCCATGTTGCTCGGCGCGCCACGAGGCACACCCTCCCTGCTCAGTTTGTGGGCGTGACGAGGAAAAGGCCCGCAAAGTGTTGCACCAAAGGGGAGGAGTCTGGCCATGTGTGGAGATACACGTGGAGACTTTGGCGCCAGTTCTTCAGTGCGCGATGGAGCAGTCAATGGTCAGCATGCTTTCTACCGCATCATGGGTCCCCACCGCATCTACTACAAGGGCAACCCCCCTTGCTGTCTCCGCTATGGATACGGGGATTCGGCTCAAGCCCTGGGGATGATTCGCCCTGTACACATGCAAGGACATTGAAGCCCTGGGTATGATTTGTCCCGGCTGTTCGGGACTGGTGGTACAGCTAAAGCCCTTCGGTCGCTGCGAGGCCTGTGGCGAGTTAAATTTTTGAAGTGGAGCAACCAATAGAAAGGCTCACCTCAACTGCCTAACAGGCGCCACCACTCTACATGAAGAAGTCAGAGCTTGCACAGCCATTCCCCCGTGCACTGCAGAGATTTCCGTGGAAGTCGCAAACAAATGGACGGAGGATTTTAAAGCCGAAGATACTACTTCGGTCACCTCAGATTCCCTACTCCCAGCGCCCAAAAGGAAGGTCGGTTTCACAAAAGCTTCCAGCGGCCGAGATGGAGGACAACCCCTGCGCTTGCCTGGCCCGGATGGATCCAGTGGGAAAATTCCCAGACCTCTATGTTCAAGTATCGGCCGAGGTAAGCCAGGGAATGGGACTTGGTGTTTTGTTGGAGGTGTCAGGGATCCGCAGTTATCGGAGCCCGTGGGAGGGGGGTGATTCCACATCTACAGGGAATTACCTACCCGCAGAAGAGTATGACACCTCCGACCTAGAGTCGGTCTCCAATGCAGGAGATGATGGACAAATAGATTAACTATTTGAATGGAAGGGTTGGAACAAAGTACCCCTGGCCTCGTCCTGTGCACCTAGAGACTCACCCATTTCTACAGGGGATAGTACACCCCGGATGGAGGCCTCAGGTGCCTGAGGAGGGATCCAGTCCCCTGCTTGCCCTTCTGCCCCCAGAGTTACCTGCGCCATCTGCTCTGGTGAAGAGAGTGCCGCTGCGGGCACCTACGCCCAGTTTGGAGGTGGTCAAGGCACCTCGGCACCCAGAGTCGATTGTTCTGCCTGGAGAGGGAGACCGCTCCACGATGCCACCCTTGTCCAGGTTACAGAGGCTTTTCTGCCAAAAAGTTGCCAGTGAATACGGGTGGGAGTACCCGTATTTGTCCAAAGAGTTGTTGTACGAGGTGGAGGCCTGCCGGCAGAGGTGGTACAATGACTTTGTATGGACACACATTAAGGTGCCCCATGCCCGTTCCCCTTAAAATCCATACCAGACCTGAAGGGCCTGGTATGGATATTTGGGGGGAACCCCACGCATTTTTTTTTAAATTTGTGGCAGAGTTCCCCTTAATATCCATACCAGACCTTAAGGGCCTGGTTATTGAATTTGGGGGGACCACCACGCATTTTTTTTTTCTTACCAATGACCTTTCTATGTATTGCCGGGAGCCGACAATTCATTATAGCCGCAAGTGAGTTTTAAATGACTTTTTTTCCTTCAGAAATGACACTTTGTGCAGGGACAGTTTTAAGCACGGGAAACAAGCGCAACTTTGGAGGCATACTGTACACACACCCTAGGTACGAAATTTAAAGGAATATTTCACTTTTAGCATTATTAAAATCACTGCTCCCGAAAAAAAAAACAGTTTTTTTTTTGCATTGATACATGTCCCCTGGGGCAGGACCCGGGTCCCAAACACTTTTTATGACAATAACTTGCATATAAGCCTTTAAAATTAGCACTTTAGATTTCTCCCATAGACTTTTCGAATTTGCCGCGAACACCCCAAATTGTTTGCTGTTCAGCGAACGGGCGAACAGGCAATGTTCGAGTCGAACATGAGTTTGACTCGAACTCGAAGCTCATCCCTACTCAGCCGCATAAAAAGAAGTGTTTTAATCAAATGCTTTCTTATCCAAACCAAGTACATAAGAGTGACATTCACAAATTGCAAAGTTGGTTTTTCATTGTTTCAGTAAGTGAGAAAATTTCGAGGTGGTCAGGGGCAAATACAGCTTTGCCCATAATGTAAACCACATGTGTGTGACTTAACCGCTTCAGCCCCGGAAGATTTTACCCCCTTCCTGAGCAGAGCACTTTTACAATTTGGCACTGCGTCGCTTTAACTGACAATTATGTGGTTGTGCGACACTGTACCCAAACAAAATTTGCGTCCTTTTTTTTTCCCACAAATAGAGCTTTCTTTTGGTGGTATTTGATCACCTTTGTGGTTTTAATTTTTTGCGCTATAAACAAAATAACAGCGACAATTTTGAAAAAAAAACACAATATCTTTTACTTTTTGCTATATTAACACCTTGCCGCCGGTGTAAGCACATATGCGGCCTCGGGTTTGGGGGGTTATACCAGGATACTGCCTGCAGCTGCAGTCATCATACCGGTACGGTTTTGTAGAGATGGCAATTGGCTTTCCAGGGATAACAACCGATGCGGCTAAAAGCCGCTCGGTTGTTATCCCGGAGGAGCGGGAGGGGACAACCCCCCCTCCCGCCGCTACTACTGGGCCTCCTGTCCCACTGGGAGTGCCGATCCACGATGCGCCACCTCTTGCGCCTAGCCACACACTGGAACAAAGCCGTAAACGGCTTCGCTCTAGTCTCCTCAATGTAAACACAGAAGTGACGTCACAACGTCACTTCTGGTTTACTCGGCTGCCAATGGCGCCGGATTTCAAAAAATATACAGTATTCAGAATCGCCGTTTTCGGCGATCTGAATACTTTGAAGTGTAAAGGAGGGATTTGGGGTCTTTTAGACCCCCGATCCCTCCATAAAGAGTACATGTCACTACCTATTACTGTCACAAGGGATGTTTACATTCCTTGTGACAGCAATAAAAGTGATCACATTTTTTTATTTTTTTAAACACAATTTAATATTATAAAAATAAATAAAATAAATAAGAAAATAAAATAAAAATGTTAAAGCGCCCCGGTCCCCGCGAGCTCGCGCAGCAAAGAAAACGCATACGGAAGTCGTGTGCATATGTAAACAGTGTTCAAATCACACATGTGAGGTATCACTGCGATCGTCAGAGCAAGAGCAATAATTCTATCACTAGATCTCCTCTGTAACTCTAACCTGGTGATTTTTTTTTAAAGCATCGCCTATGGAGATTTTTAGGTACCGCAATTTGTCGCCACGAGTGCGTGCAATTATAAAGTGTGACATGTTTGATATCTATGTACTCGGCGTAACATCATCTTTCACATTATATAAAAAAATTGGGCTAACTTTTCTGTTTCATTTTTTAAAAATTCATGAACATGTATTTTTCCCAAAAAGTTGCGTTTAAAACACTGCTGCACAAATATCGTGTGACATAAAATATTACAACAATTGCAATTTTATTCTCTAGATTCTCTGCTAAAAAAATATATATATGTAATGTTTGGGGGTTCTAAGTAATTTTCTAGCAAAAAATACGGATTTTAACTTGTAAACACCAAATGTCAGAAATAGGCTTAGTCATGAAAGGGATAAATATCCCACATTTTTTTTTCCAAAAAAAGAATTTTTTAGTTTAGGCCGATATGTATTCTTTTACATATTTTTGGTAAAAAAAAAAACGCAATAAGCGTATATTGATCGGTTTGCGCAAACGTTATAGCGTCTACAAAATAGGGGATAGAATTATGGCATTTTTATTATTATTTATTTTTTTACTAGTAATGGCTGCGATCTGCGATTTTTATCGAGACTGCGATATTATGGCGGACAGGTCGGACACTTTTGACACATTTTTGTACAGCGATTAGTGCTATAAAAATGCACTGATTACTGTAAAAATGTCACTGGCAGGGAAGGGGTTAACACTAGGGGGCGATCAATTGTGTTCCCTCTGCATGTTCTAACTGAAGGGGGGATGGTACTTACTAGGGGAAATGACATTTATACATTGTATGAACAGACGATCAGTAATTTCTCCCCTAAGAGAACAGGGATCTGTGTGTTTACACACACAGATCATGGTTCTCGCTGTGTCATGAGCGATCGCCGGTGCCCGGTGGTCATCGGCAAACATGGAAGAGCAGCAGAGCCACATGTGCCTTTTTTCCTATCACCAAGCTATAAAAAATTTGACAAGTTTAGGAGGATAATGTAGTGTAGTGTGCAGACATATAGGAATATGAAGGTATTGGGACTTTTAAGGTGCAACAACTACACAATATTCAATATAAAAAATATAATTTTATTACAAAAAAATATATGAAAATTCATATGTACAAATATACATGAACCATCAAAATAAACATAATAGAGTTTCCAAAGTGCATACAGACAAAATTCTCTACATGTTTCGCCATTTTGTAGGCTTCCTCAGGAGTTTGTCATGCAAATACTGGAAACAAAGAAAGAAAAATAATAAATACATAATAATATTTACTCAAATTTCAAACTCAAAATTACAAAACAGAATATTATTAAGAAAAAAAGGATAACTGAAAACCATAACCAGCCCAATGGTTGCTCAAAAGTTCATCTCAAAATTAGATCTATTTATTCAAGGTATATGACCTTATTAGTATCAGTTGTAAGTACATTACCTGTAAATTTTGATGGTACAATCTAAAATGAAGAATGACCAGATAGCCAATGAGCTATCCCACACGGGGGCGCCCGTAAGGAGGGGATCATATGGTGTATCATAGAGGGGGAGAAATACTGGCACAAATAACCACCCGGATATTACTAGCACAGGAACAGAGGGCCATCTGGGGGAAATTACAAAGAAAAATCGAATGAAGTCAAATAACAATCTATGTATAAGAGTAAAGGCGTCTCCATCTAGTTATACGGCACATACCCCATCAGTATTTACCTGTTTATGGCTGTTGATAGTAAAAAATATATTAGAATAGGCAAAAAAGGGGCAGTATCTCCAAAGTACCCCAATCAGTGTCCACTCTAAAGGAAAAAGAATTAGTGGAAATTACTATAAATATATAATAATCCCCTCTAGTTGGTAATCAGAATTAAAAATTTTTAGCCATATACTTGCTAGCTGATATATACCTGGTTAATCCAATTGGATAAAGTGTGTCCACATTAGGGCATCTCTGCCGAAAAACTTGTTTTACAAAACCGATCAATCAGTTTACTGAAAAAATATAAAATATAAAAACCATTTTAGATTAAAGACCTAGTAAACCAGACAACAGGATAAAAACCAATGTTGCCCATAAAGAGATCTAGTGCCTAAGTAATTTACCTTTGACTGATATCTAAGAACGTCTTCTCCCCAGAGTGTTGGTCATGCTACTGATTTGCAAGGCTGCAATCCGGACTATATACCCCCCCTCCCCCTTCCCATTGGACGCACAATGGCGCCAAATCAATGGGCGGAGCGGGCACGTCAGTTCCGACATCCGCCCATCGTCAGATCCGACCCGGAAGTGACAATTCCACCACTGAAAAACCGGAGACGTCCGCCGGAAGCGCCACCCCGCTCATCAGGAGAAAACATCCTGACGAGCTGGACGCACCATAAGACGGATCCGGAAGGGGAAAACATGCCTACAGTATAGAAAAGGGCAGACTTCCTTTTAAAATCACGGCAGAAAGGGCACATTGGATGTTAAAAAAATGGGGCCAGGATATCCGGTGGGCTTAGTCAGATGGCGCTCAGATTGTCTCCCAAAGGAGAACAAAGAGAAACGCCCTGGGCGCCCATATGATCACCAAATCCCCCCCAAAAAAGAAAAGGGAAACGCCACCCTAAAAAATGTGGTAAACTCCATTGAAATCAATTACATATAATGTAGATTTATCAATGTTTAAAGAGAGCCCCTATGGAATATAGAAATGGTACATTCAGTCACCTGTACATAAAGACAAATTTAGTAAACAAAAATAAAATAACAAAACAAAATTTTATTTGTTTTAAACAGAGTCTACATATACAGCATAACAATTTTTATCCTACAAAAAGGGTTTGAAACTGATGGACTCATTTAACCCGGGATACATAGTAGCTCTCAAGGTATGTATCCATCTGGTTTCTCGTTGTAGGAGATTTTTGTCCACATCCCCACCTCTTTCATTAAGAGGTATGTATTCTAAAGCAAAGAATTTAATCTTTGACAGATCGAAGGAGTGGAAAAGACCACTATGTCTACTAATAGGAGTCTCCATTTTTTTCTTTTGAATGAGAGATACATGGTCTCTCATTCTGTGAAAGAAAGGCCTCTTCGTTTTACCAACATAAAAGGCCTTACAATCACAGATCATCAAATAAATAACGCCAATTGACTGGCAATTGCTAAAGAAATTTGGTCTATACGTAACTCCATTAGGGAGAACTATTTCAGTAGAATCATATATAAACCTGCAAAATTCACAATGACCACATGGGGCCGAACCCTTTCTACTCTCAACCCTCTTGATTTGGAGATGGCTATGAACTAGTTGATCTTTTAAAGACCTAGATTTTCTATAGGTAATTTGGGGAAATGGCTTAATATATTTGGAGATAATCTCATCTGTTGCTAGCAAAGGCCAGAATTTTTCAATAATTTTTCTTACTTTCTGATGTTCACCAGAGAACCTGGTAATTAATCGTACCGTTTGGTCAGTAGTTTGAGGTTTCTTAGGATGTATTAGATCTTTCCTGTTTTTATTTTTTGCTCGTTTGTAAGCTTTTTTGAGGGTTGAACGACTATACCCTCTAGCAATTAGTCGAGATTGGAGGGCAGAGGCCTCCATCTCGAAATCTACTTCCTTACTACAATTTCTTCGAATTCGTAAGTACTGACTGTATGGGATACTTTGTACCAGAGTCCTGGGATGAGAACTTGTGGCATGCAGGATGGTATTGCCTGAAGAGGGCTTTCTATATAATGAAGAGCCCAAAGTGCCATCAGAGTTTAAGTAAATAGAAATATCCAGAAAATTAATCACATTCTGGTCACAAATCATCGTAAATTTAAGATTAAAGGAATTTACAGCTAATGAAGACATAAAAGATGTCAATTCCTCTAAGGAGCCAGTCCACACAACAAAAATGTCATCGATAAAGCGTCGCCATATCAAGACTTTATCAAAAAACATTTCAAATGATTCTAAAGAAAAAATCTCCCGTTCCCACCCCCCCAGGTACAGGTTGGCGTACGACGGGGCACACTTGGTCCCCATCGCAACACCCTGCACCTGGAGGTAGTGGGAATGGTCGAAAACAAAAATATTGTTGGTAAGTATGAACAGCAACAATTCCAAAATGAAATTGTTGTAGGGCCTGGCTCCAGGTCCTCTCTCAGAAAGGAAGCCGTCTATAACTCTAATACCCCTAGTGTGGGGGATAGAGTTATAGAGGGCTTCAACGTCTATAGCTACTAGCCATGACCCCGGTGGTACACATAGACCATCCAAAGATCTCAGTAGATCGGCGGTGTCTTGAATGTAGGAACTTAAAGAACCTACATGGGGCCTCAAATAGTCGTCTACCAGCTTACTAGCTGGTTCTGTAAGGCAACCAATCCCTGACACAATCGGACGGCCAGGGGGATTTTCCAAATTTTTGTGCACCTTTGGCAGAGCATAAAACGTGGGAAGTCTCGGCTTATCAATAACCAAGAATTCACACGTCTTCTTGTCTATAAGGTTATCACAAAATGCCCGATTAATGAGAATACGGTATTTTGTCTCCGCATATTTCACCTGTGCAAAAGGAATAGAGCGATACCAACTTTTATTTGAAAGGAGGTTCATAACCATCTGCTTATATTTGTTTAAATCCATTACCACTATGTTACCTCCTTTATCCGAGGGTTTTATCACTAATTGTTCGTTCTGTTTTAAAGATAGCACGGCTTTTTGTTGGGATGGCTTAAGGTTGGTATTTCTTCTAAACCTTTTCCAATTGGTACTCTGTAGTTCCTTTGTAACTTGTTGGGTGAATGCCCAAATGTTGGGGTTTCCTTGGAGAGTAGGAAAGGTCCTGGATTTCGGTTTATATAGATTAGGTGGAGGAAAAATTCTCTCCGTGGGAATCTCATCTACGAGGCCAGACTGGGGTTCCTCAAGGGGGTCATCTAGTGGATTACCTTCTTCCCATAATTCCATTAATTCGTTTATTGCCTGAATCTCCTTAATTGTTTTATTTTGCCAGAGATCTTCCCCCATGGAATCCATGGGAGAACGTTTATAATCCCTGTCAAACATAATCTTAAAAGTAAGTTTTCTCGCAAAGAGATTGACGTCCTTTATAATTTCAAAGGCATCAACCTCCTGATCAGGACAAAAAGTCAGGCCAAGGCCCAAAACCTCCGTCTGATCCGGTGTAAGTAAATGTGAAGACAGATTAATTACTTGGAAATTACTTTGGAAGTTGCTTTGAGTGCCTGTGAGAGAATGGGTGTCTTTTTGGTGTCCACAATTGGGGGTGGTGAAAAGATTGGCGCAGTGCGAAGATCCCCTATATTGGGGATTTGAAAGTCCCCCGAAGGGGTAACTATTGATTGATTTAACTTCGGTGCATTAAGAATATTAGAAAAACTGGGTGTGGATAAATTAAGGTGACCATCACCTGTGGGATGAGTGGGAAGGGGTACATTTTTGGACTGTGAACGTAAACCCTGACGATTCATGTCCTGTTGAGTACGTTTAGAAAGCGCTGATATCGAAGGTGCTCGATCAGTCTTTCTTTTATTAGAACTAGCTGACGTGTTTGAGGCATTACCTGGTAGGGACGAGGAAGATAAAGATGATTCATCGGAATCAGTGGCTTCCTGATTTTTATTTGTTTGTTTACGAGCTGAGGATTTGGATTTCCTCCATTGGTTTTCAGTAGTCCACCGATAGGCTGTGTTTGATTCATATGCCAGACGATCCCTATAGTATTTTTTATCCTTAGTTTTAAGGATATTGGAGACAAAAGACTCCAAATGTTTTTCTAAGAGAGCCTCTCTATTAGAGAAGGTTTCCTCCGTAGTCAAGTTGGAATTTTCAACATACAATTTTTCTATGTCGTTATTGACTATCTCTAAATCTTTAGCATAGTTTTGGCAAAGAGCCTCCATCATCTTAAATGAACATGACTGTAAGTTTGATTCCCAGTCTAATTTGAATTCTGTCTCCACTTTAATTATATTAGGAAAAATCTGTATGCGTAATCCCCACGGTACAATTTTATCCTCTAAATATTTCAAGAAATACCTGCGATTCCAAAAAATACGTGCTTTCTTTTCCAATAAACGTTGAAGGCTATTGAAAAAGCGTTCAAGGGTAATCCCACCAAATGTAGACCCTTGGGCTAGATGGATTTTAGTCATAAGGCCATCAAATGCCGACCCTCTATAGGTAGCCATGCTGATTGAAAAAAAGACTCTGTTATACAAAATAGAAACTATAAAAGGATTAATCTTTAAACCCAATTCAAAAGAATAATCTAATAAACTACAAAAATGATATAGAGGTGACAGGTAAAAAATGAGCGTTTGCCACCCGGTATATTCACAAGGAGAAATTGAAAATAATACCTGTCACCTGTATCTCATAGGCACCACATCCCTTCATTAAGAAGCTATATAGGAATATGAAGGTATTGGGACTTTTAAGGTGCAACAACTACACAATATTCAATATAAAAAATATAATTTTATTACAAAAAAATATATGAAAATTCATATGTACAAATATACATGAACCATCAAAATAAACATAATACAGTTTCCAAAGTGCATACAGACAAAATTCTCTACATGTTTCGCCATTTTGTAGGCTTCCTCAGGAGTTTGTCATGCAAATACTGGAAACAAAGAAAGAAAAATAATAAATACATAATAATATTTACTCAAATTTCAAACTCAAAATTACAAAACAGAATATTATTAAGAAAAAAAGGATAACTGAAAACCATAACCAGCCCAATGGTTGCTCAAAAGTTCATCTCAAAATTAGATCTATTTATTCAAGGTATATGACCTTATTAGTATCAGTTGTAAGTACATTACCTGTAAATTTTGATGGTACAATCTAAAATGAAGAATGACCAGATAGCCAATGAGCTATCCCACACGGGGGCGCCCGTAAGGAGGGGATCATATGGTGTATCATAGAGGGGGAGAAATACTGGCACAAATAACCACCCGGATATTACTAGCACAGGAACAGAGGGCCATCTGGGGGAAATTACAAAGAAAAATCGAATGAAGTCAAATAACAATCTATGTATAAGAGTAAAGGCGTCTCCATCTAGTTATACGGCACATACCCCATCAGTATTTACCTGTTTATGGCTGTTGATAGTAAAAAATATATTAGAATAGGCAAAAAAGGGGCAGTATCTCCAAAGTACCCCAATCAGTGTCCACTCTAAAGGAAAAAGAATTAGTGGAAATTACTATAAATATATAATAATCCCCTCTAGTTTCTTTGTAATTTCCCCCAGATGGCCCTCTGTTCCTGTGCTAGTAATATCCGGGTGGTTATTTGTGCCAGTATTTCTCCCCCTCTATGATACACCATATGATCCCCTCCTTACGGGCGCCCCCGTTTGGGATAGCTCATTGGCTATCTGGTCATTCTTCATTTTAGATTGTACCATCAAAATTTACAGGTAATGTACTTACAACTGATACTAATAAGGTCATATACCTTGAATAAATAGATCTAATTTTGAGATGAACTTTTGAGCAACCATTGGGCTGGTTATGGTTTTCAGTTATCCTTTTTTTCTTAATAATATTCTGTTTTGTAATTTTGAGTTTGAAATTTGAGTAAATATTATTATGTATTTATTATTTTTCTTTCTTTGTTTCCAGTATTTGCATGACAAACTCCTGAGGAAGCCTACAAAATGGCGAAACATGTAGAGAATTTTGTCTGTATGCACTTTGGAAACTCTATTATGTTTATTTTGATGGTTCATGTATATTTGTACATATGAATTTTCATATATTTTTTTGTAATAAAATTATATTTTTTATATTGAATATTGTGTAGTTGTTGCACCTTAAAAGTCCCAATACCTTCATATTCCTATATAGCTTCTTAATGAAGGGATGTGGTGCCTATGAGATACAGGTGACAGGTATTATTTTCAATTTCTCCTTGTGAATATACCGGGTGGCAAACGCTCATTTTTTACCTGTCACCTCTATATCATTTTTGTAGTTTATTAGATTATTCTTTTGAATTGGGTTTAAAGATTAATCCTTTTATAGTTTCTATTTTGTATAACAGAGTCTTTTTTTCAATCAGCATGGCTACCTATAGAGGGTCGGCATTTGATGGCCTTATGACTAAAATCCATCTAGCCCAAGGGTCTACATTTGGTGGGATTACCCTTGAACGCTTTTTCAATAGCCTTCAACGTTTATTGGAAAAGAAAGCACGTATTTTTTGGAATCGCAGGTATTTCTTGAAATATTTAGAGGATAAAATTGTACCGTGGGGATTACACATACAGATTTTTCCTAATATATTTAAAGTGGAGACAGAATTCAAATTAGACTGGGAATCAAACTTACAGTCATGTTCATTTAAGATGATGGAGGCTCTTTGCCAAAACTATGCTAAAGATTTAGAGATAGTCAATAACGACATAGAAAAATTGTATGTTGAAAATTCCAACTTGACTACGGAGGAAACCTTCTCTAATAGAGAGGCTCTCTTAGAAAAACATTTGAAGTCTTTTGTCTCCAATATCCTTAAAACTAAGGATAAAAAATACTATAGGGATCGTCTGGCATATGAATCAAACACAGCCTATCGGTGGACTACTGAAAACCAATGGAGGAAATCCAAATCCTCAGCTCGTAAACAAACAAATAAAAATCAGGAAGCCACTGATTCCGATGAATCATCTTTATCTTCCTCGTCCCTACCAGGTAATGCCTCAAACACGTCAGCTAGTTCTAATAAAAGAAAGACTGATCGAGCACCTTCGATATCAGCGCTTTCTAAACGTACTCAACAGGACATGAATCGTCAGGGTTTACGTTCACAGTCCAAAAATGTACCCCCTCCCACTCATCCCACAGGTGATGGTCACCTTAATTTATCCACACCCAGTTTTTCTAATATTCTTAATGCACCGAAGTTAAATCAATCAATAGTTACCCCTTCGGGGGACTTTCAAATCCCCAATATAGGGGATCTTCGCACTGCGCCAATCTTTTCACCACCCCCAATTGTGGACACCAAAAAGACACCCATTCTCTCACAGGCACTCAAAGCAACTTCCAAAGTAATTTCCAAGTAATTAATCTGTCTTCACATTTACTTACACCGGATCAGACGGAGGTTTTGGGCCTTGGCCTGACTTTTTGTCCTGATCAGGAGGTTGATGCCTTTGAAATTATAAAGGACGTCAATCTCTTTGCGAGAAAACTTACTTTTAAGATTATGTTTGACAGGGATTATAAACGTTCTCCCATGGATTCCATGGGGGAAGATCTCTGGCAAAATAAAACAATTAAGGAGATTCAGGCAATAAACGAATTAATGGAATTATGGGAAGAAGGTAATCCACTAGATGACCCCCTTGAGGAACCCCAGTCTGGCCTCGTAGATGAGATTCCCACGGAGAGAATTTTTCCTCCACCTAATCTATATAAACCGAAATCCAGGACCTTTCCTACTCTCCAAGGAAACCCCAACATTTGGGCATTCACCCAACAAGTTACAAAGGAACTACAGAGTACCAATTGGAAAAGGTTTAGAAGAAATACCAACCTTAAGCCATCCCAACAAAAAGCCGTGCTATCTTTAAAACAGAACGAACAATTAGTGATAAAACCCTCGGATAAAGGAGGTAACATAGTGGTAATGGATTTAAACAAATATAAGCAGATGGTTATGAACCTCCTTTCAAATAAAAGTTGGTATCGCTCTATTCCTTTTGCACAGGTGAAATATGCGGAGACAAAATACCGTATTCTCATTAATCGGGCATTTTGTGATAACCTTATAGACAAGAAGACGTGTGAATTCTTGGTTATTGATAAGCCGAGACTTCCCACGTTTTATGCTCTGCCAAAGGTGCACAAAAATTTGGAAAATCCCCCTGGCCGTCCGATTGTGTCAGGGATTGGTTGCCTTACAGAACCAGCTAGTAAGCTGGTAGACGACTATTTGAGGCCCCATGTAGGTTCTTTAAGTTCCTACATTCAAGACACCGCCGATCTACTGAGATCTTTGGATGGTCTAAGTGTACCACCGGGGTCATGGCTAGTAGCTATAGACGGTGAAGCCCTCTATAACTCTATCCCCCACACTAGGGGTATTAGAGTTATAGACGGCTTCCTTTCTGAGAGAGGACCTGGAGCCAGGCCCTACAACAATTTCATTTTGGAATTGTTGCTGTTCATACTTACCAACAATATTTTTGTTTTCGACCGTTCCCACTACCTCCAGGTGCAGGGTGTTGCGATGGGGACCAAGTGTGCCCCGTCGTACGCCAACCTGTACCTGGGGGGGTGGGAACGGGAGATTTTTTCTTTAGAATCATTTGAAATGTTTTTTGATAAAGTCTTGATATGGTGACGCTTTATCGATGACATTTTTGTTGTGTGGACTGGCTCCTTAGAGGAATTGACATCTTTTATGTCTTCATTAGCTGTAAATTCCTTTAATCTTAAATTTACGATGATTTGTGACCAGAATGTGATTAATTTTCTGGATATTTCTATTTACTTAAACTCTGATGGCACTTTGGGCTCTTCATTATATAGAAAGCCCTCTTCAGGCAATACCATCCTGCATGCCACAAGTTCTCATCCCAGGACTCTGGTACAAAGTATCCCATACAGTCAGTACTTACGAATTCGAAGAAATTGTAGTAAGGAAGTAGATTTCGAGATGGAGGCCTCTGCCCTCCAATCTCGACTAATTGCTAGAGGGTATAGTCGTTCAACCCTCAAAAAAGCTTACAAACGAGCAAAAAATAAAAACAGGAAAGATCTAATACATCCTAAGAAACCTCAAACTACTGACCAAACGGTACGATTAATTACCAGGTTCTCTGGTGAACATCAGAAAGTAAGAAAAATTATTGAAAAATTCTGGCCTTTGCTAGCAACAGATGAGATTATCTCCAAATATATTAAGCCATTTCCCCAAATTACCTATAGAAAATCTAGGTCTTTAAAAGATCAACTAGTTCATAGCCATCTCCAAATCAAGAGGGTTGAGAGTAGAAAGGGTTTGGCCCCATGTGGTCATTGTGAATTTTGCAGGTTTATATATGATTCTACTGAAATAGTTCTCCCTAATGGAGTTACGTATAGACCAAATTTCTTTAGCAATTGCCAGTCAATTGGCGTTATTTATTTGATGATCTGTGATTGTAAGGCCTTTTATGTTGGTAAAACGAAGAGGCCTTTCTTTCACAGAATGAGAGACCATGTATCTCTCATTCAAAAGAAAAAAATGGAGACTCCTATTAGTAGACATAGTGGTCTTTTCCACTCCTTCGATCTGTCAAAGATTAAATTCTTTGCTTTAGAATACATACCTCTTAATGAAAGAGGTGGGGATGTGGACAAAAATCTCCTACAACGAGAAACCAGATGGATACATACCTTGAGAGCTACTATGTATCCCGGGTTAAATGAGTCCATCAGTTTCAAACCCTTTTTGTAGGATAAAAATCGTTATGCTGTATATGTAGACTCTGTTTAAAACAAATAAAATTTTGTTTTGTTATTTTATTTTTGTTTACTAAATTTGTCTTTATGTACAGGTGACTGAATGTACCATTTCTATATTCCATAGGGGCTCTCTTTAATCATTGATAAATCTACATTATATGTAATTGATTTCAATGGAGTTTACCACATTTTTTAGGGTGGCGTTTCCCTTTTCTTTTTTGGGGGGGATTTGGTGATCATATGGGCGCCCAGGGCGTTTCTCTTTGTTCTCCTTTGGGAGACAATCTGAGCGCCATCTGACTAAGCCCACCGGATATCCTGGCCCCATTTTTTTAACATCCAATGTGCCCTTTCTGCCGTGATTTTAAAAGGAAGTCTGCCCTTTTCTATACTGTAGGCATGTTTTCCCCTTCCGGATCCGTCTTATGGTGCGTCCAGCTCGTCAGGATGTTTTCTCCTGATGAGCGGGGTGGCGCTTCCGGCGGACGTCTCCGGTTTTTCAGTGGTGGAATTGTCACTTCCGGGTCGGATCTGACGATGGGCGGATGTCGGAACTGACGTGCCCGCTCCGCCCATTGATTTGGCGCCATTGTGCGTCCAATGGGAAGGGGGAGGGGGGGTATATAGTCCGGATCGCAGCCTTGCAAATCAGTAGCATGACCAACACTCTGGGGAGAAGACGTTCTTAGATATCAGTCAAAGGTAAATTACTTAGGCACTAGATCTCTTTATGGGCAACATTGGTTTTTATCCTGTTGTCTGGTTTACTAGGTCTTTAATCTAAAATGGTTTTTATATTTTATATTTTTTCAGTAAACTGATTGATCGGTTTTGTAAAACAAGTTTTTCGGCAGAGATGCCCTATTGTGGACACACTTTATCCAATTGGATTAACCAGGTATATATCAGCTAGCAAGTATATGGCTAAAAAATTAAAATTCTGATTACCAACTAGAGGGGATTATTATATATTTATAGTAATTTCCACTAATTCTTTTTCCTTTAGAGTGGACACTGATTGGGGTACTTTGGAGATACTGCCCCTTTTTTGCCTATTCTAATATATTTTTTACTATCAACAGCCATAAACAGGTAAATACTGATGGGGTATGTGCCGTATAACTAGATGGAGACGCCTTTACTCTTATACATAGATTGTTATTTGACTTCATTCGATTTTTCTTTGTAATTTCCCCCAGATGGCCCTCTGTTCCTGTGCTAGTAATATCCGGGTGGTAATTTGTGCCAGTATTTCTCCCCCTCTATGATACACCATATGATCCCCTCCTTACGGGCGCCCCCGTGTGGGATAGCTCATTGGCTATCTGGTCATTCTTCATTTTAGATTGTACCATCAAAATTTACAGGTAATGTACTTACAACTGATACTAATAAGGTCATATACCTTGAATAAATAGATCTAATTTTGAGATGAACTTTTGAGCAACCATTGGGCTGGTTATGGTTTTCAGTTATCCTTTTTTTCTTAATAATATTCTGTTTTGTAATTTTGAGTTTGAAATTTGAGTAAATATTATTATGTATTTATTATTTTTCTTTCTTTGTTTCCAGTATTTGCATGACAAACTCCTGAGGAAGCCTACAAAATGGCGAAACATGTAGAGAATTTTGTCTGTATGCACTTTGGAAACTCTATTATGTTTATTTTGATGGTTCATGTATATTTGTACATATGAATTTTCATATATTTTTTTGTAATAAAATTATATTTTTTATATTGAATATTGTGTAGTTGTTGCACCTTAAAAGTCCCAATACCTTCATATTCCTATATAGCTTCTTAATGAAGGGATGTGGTGCCTATGAGATACAGGTGACAGGTATTATTTTCAATTTCTCGTAGTGTGCAGACATGTTTAGGTCCCTGCCCTAATGCCGCGTACACACGACCGTTTTTAATGTCATTGAAAAAAACAAAGTTTTTCTCGACGTGATTCTTCTCAAGCCGGCCTTGCCTACACACTATCGTGGAAAAAAATGCTTGAGTAAAGCGCGGTGACGTACAACACGTACGATGGCACTATAAAGGGGAAGTTCCATTCGGATGGCGCCACCCTTTGGGCTGCTTTTGCTGATCCTTGTGTTAGTAAAGTTTGGTGAGAGACGATTCATGCTTTTCAGCCTTGTGCTCTTCAGTCCGTTACAGCGTGACGAATGTGCCATCTCCATTATAAACGCTAGTTTTACCAGAACGAGCGCTCCCGTCTCTTCACTTGCTTCTGAGCATGCGTGTTTTTTTCACGTCGTGAAAAACGACGAGAAAAATTAGAGCATGTTCCAAATTTTTAATGCCCATTTTTCACGTCGTGAAAAATGCTCTGGAGCCCACACACGATCGTTTTTAATGACCAAATAAAAAAATTGCATTTTTCTCGTCATGAAAAACGGTCTTGTGTATGCGGCATTAGACACCAGGCACCATTTTTTGCAGTGAAGTCAACCTTACTGGATAGAGAACACAGCAGGAAGAGGAACTATAGTGGCTAGTACTGCAAATATAACTAGAACAACTGGGGTGCCATAATATCATTGAGAGAAGGAATGCTATTGTGTTTCTTTGTACACATGATAATTGTTACAGCAAATTAGAATCCAAACTGCTATAATTTTGAAGAGTCCAAGGGGGACAAAATAAGTTGGCTGGGGAAAAAAGTGAGAAATAAATTGAGGAGTATGTTGAGCTTTTTGAAATTCCTGTGTAAATATAAATCAGAGAGTTTCAAAAGCCTTGTAAATGTTTATTAAAAAATAAAATAAAGAAATGCATTTGTATGGGACAAAAAAAAAAAAAACTGACGCCGAAATACAGGCACTCTTTAATGACTTACTGAACATAAGCCAAAAACTGAATGAACCTTTCTCTTTAAATACTGTACATGATTACAACATACATTGGGTTTAAAAAGCTCCATCTATTTTTGTGGTATTGGGCCTTAAAAATGTTGTGCACCACTATTCTTTAATGCTATTTACTGTCCCCAGACTAGATTTTCTTGCATTAGCGTCATGATTTATTTTAATTTGGCAGCACAGCTTAAATAGTGGGAGCTTTTCTGGACATGGGAGGTAATGGAAGTCTCCTTGGGGTGACTACTGCTATGCAGCATTTAGAGTATTCAAAAGAGTGGTCAACAGGGTCACTTCCAATAGCATTGTCAATGGTGTAGTGAGATGCTTCCTGGAAAATGTCCTGAAATGTTTTGTCCTTGTTTGCAAGCATGGCTAAGATTTGCAGTTTTGCCATCGATATGGTTCACGTCTTCTAAAATAATAAAGTATCCCATGTATTTCATTCTTAGAACACCAGTAATAATTCATGTTGAACCTAATAATGTTTTGGGTTGTTTTCATGAGTTACAGAACATCATATTCCAGTTTGGTCCAACTATCATGTCATCTGTGGTTATATGGATACATTTAAAGATCTCAAACTGCCCCGTACATGTTTATCAGTTTTTTTTTAACTCTAGAGGTCCCGGTGCATATTAAGAGTACATAGAGGCATGACTGTTACAGTTACAGTGACCTAACAGTGACCATTATTTCACCCAAGATGCCAAGGAAATGTTTTCCACTCAAATTAAGCTGTGGATTTGAATGTAGGCTTTTGAAATGTTTTTTCTTCTTTTCAGTGATCAGATTGTTTACCTGTGGTTTGGGTGAAATGAAAGAACTCATAACCCCTCTCTTTTTAAACTCTGTACATATGTACCTAAGCTTGGCTGTGATGGCAAAAATAATATTCTTGCAGCCACATGTAACTGGAGTCATCAAGGGGTTGTCGTAAATGCGGAATGGTCTTGGGAAACATTCAAGATCTTTCTCAGCTGCGAACTACAAACCAACTATATATTAGAGAAGAGAATGGAAGGGCATTTGTAGTCCAAATCAGGAGTGCAGCCTATGGTGACAATGCAGCTCCTCCATAACCACAGTGAAGAAAGTGAATGAACATTGCCACTCTAGGACAGGAAATATGTTAATGGCACATTAATGGCTACAGGAGGATACTATGGAGAACAGCATATCTAAATACTTAATAGTCTCCTGTTGTTTCACCCTTTCTATGACATCATTAAAATCTGCCATATAGAGGCCAATTATCCAGCCTTTAATAGGAAGGTTCCATGTTTTGCATAGTTCTTTTTATATGACCTTTAATTCTGAATGAAAAAATATTTTTTTTCCTAATAATATATATATTTACTCATTGCATTTTATAATGTCTTCATAGCGTATTTCATAGTGAAATGTATATTGGCATAGTCCTACTGGGGACTCAGATTTACATACCTTTTTTCCTTTTTTCCTTAAAAAGCTAAACATGATCACTATTTTTAGATTTAATTTGAAACATTCTTTGAAGAAAGTCATAAAATCTTACAGTCCGAAGCCATACTGGATCCCACGACAGCACCTTTGATCTGGAATTATATATTCTTAAAGAAACTATGCAGACATATCATTAATTATATTATGGTTGTTCTTTAATCATTTCTTTTTTGTGGAGCATGTATATTTTTTCTAATTTTGCAGTTATTTTTTACTAATTGTAACACATTTTTTAAAAAGATATGGTTTCAAAATATTTTTTCTCAGAAAGGGCAGCAATTGTTATACCCAGTGTATAGCACAATTTAAGCATTTGTCACCTATATGCCCATCTGATCCTGATTTATTATTTAGTTATTTTTTTATTGTAATAAAATCCTTATTGAAATTAGACATACAAAAAGTATACAAATATTACTCAACAATAAAATCCCTGTGCAAGTTCTCAAGTTGACTAAAGAGAAACACATTAACAATTGTATATAAAAATGTTGTTGTATACAGAGACAGTCAGGATTCTTAAAATATAACTAAAGCAAACTTTTTTTTTGTTTTTGTTTTGGACAGAGCTGAGAGGGATTAGAACATCTTTCTAGTTTGTATTACTATCTGTGCCCCCGTTAGGCCCGGTTCACACTGCCGTGACTTCGAAGCCCACATCCCAGTGCAACTTTGGCACGACTTGCATACATCTTCTTTAACAGAAGTCAATGCAAGTTGCGCCAAAGTCACACCAAAAATAGTGCAGGAACCTTTTTTTAAGTCGGAGCGACTCAAGTCGATCCTATTAGAACAGTTCCATTGTACTTAATAGGGTGCGGCTTGCTATGCAACATGTGCTCTCAAAGTCGGAGCGCATGTTACACCAGTGTGAACTGGGCCTTAGGGAGATTCACCCAATTTGTGTTCTTTTACAATTATCATCAATAGTAAAAGAAAATCCCAAGTTTGGGTTGTACCCAAAGCAGTAATAGAGGGGAAATTCTCCAGTGGAGAGATTAGATCTGATGACCCTAATAGTGAAAAAGGCCTTTTTCAGGACAGACGTAATGTAACTCACGGTTGATCCGTAGCAATCTAAGTAAATTAAGCCCTGAATTAAGCCTACAGGTGTCCCAACTTTTGTTGATTACTTCCAAGCTAGAAACAATAACCAAGTGGTCACACTTCAGTTATGAATGCCAGCATTCCTAATTGTTAAATATACCTTACTATGTTTAGATGGGACTTTTCCGCTATTCTGCTTATACACACAGACAAACACACATAAATCAATAAAATGTAATTTTTTAGAAATATGTTAAAATAACATAGATAAAAATAAAACAATATATCAGGCCATGATAATAATAAGAACATGTTGGGTAGAATTTTTGTCACTCCAAATGTGTTTTGATTAGACTATATTTCTTCCTCAGGGGAATGAGAATCTTCTACATGGGTATTGCTTGGGATAGTACAAGTCTTCCTTGAAATGATGACCAACCCACACTTCAAATAATAGGCCGATCCCAAAGAGCCCAGTGGGTGATTAGGACAATTAACAGGGAAGAAATTACTCAGAGTACCATCCAGCTTAAAGTCCAAATTTCACATAAGCTGTGTCAAAGAACCTTCAAAATACAAGTCTTGCCACCCTGCCAACATCTGTTTTAGATGTAAAAAGGGGGGGGGGTTATCCGCGCTAACTCCCTGTGCTAAAAACAAAACATATCCTGAGTGTGAATACACTAAGTGCAGGTTGTATTGTAAAAACAATGGAAAAAGAAAACGTGTGTGCATAAGTGATATAACAAAAAACTAGCACAAAAAATTAAATAAGAATATGACTGGTGCTGCAAATAAACCTTTAGATGGAATACTCAGCCAAAAAAACACATATGCATAAAATTAAATATATTGCGCAACCCTGTAAAAGGCAAAACAAAGTGGCAAACAAAATATTAATGACCTGAAAAAAAGTGCAACTATGTGAATATACACTTAAAAAAGTCCAATTACTGATGCTGCTCCAGCAGCATACACATGAAAAGTTCAAAAGAAAAAATCCATAGAAAAAAATGCCACCAAAGTGTGTGAAAACACCAAAGTGTATAAAAAGGACAGCAGATATGGATCTTCAAACATGGGTATAGACTTCAGCGGCAAAGAATGTATACACAGGAGGCTTACCAGAACAGATGGGTCCCTATTACGGGGACCAAACGGGCTCAGCAAAGAAAACCGATCAAGGTGTCAGCGATGTGATCCTATGGGTCCTCGCTCAGCTCCAGCACCGGTCAGCAAACGTTGGTACTCCCCACAGTAGTGTAAACACTCGTCCAGCGTGATGTTTTTTTTCAGAAGGAAAGATAATAAAGAGGCTTCATGGTGTAGATTTGTTTAAAAAGACAAATACCCTTTATTGCAATGTACGGGTAAATAGACGTCCATACACAATAAAAACAAACGTTTTCAAAAAGGCACTGCAACCCCGCCAGGCGTCAGCCGATCAGCTGGGGGCGTGGTGACGTCAGGGTCCAGAGCTCCACCCTACGCTGCGTTTCTCCGTAAGAGGCGTCGTCTGGGAAAGGAGGCACATCTGTTTTAGCCTGCATGGCCAATCTCTAGATCCAAGCACAATGATAGGAGCCTGTTGGAAAAATATAATAAATGATGTATGCTCACACATGGTATGGATGGGAAAAACAATTCTACTCTGCAGGGTTGTCATATGGTTTATTGATATTATAATATTCCATACGAAGTAATACACAATGAGTAAGCAGATTTTTTTTTTTCATTTATTACACACCCTTTATGTTTGAGAGACTAACAAACAAGCCAGTCATGTTTACTGGGCACTTAATTTTTCCAGATCTTGTCAAAAGTGACTTTTGTCAGTTGTCCTAGACAAAGTCATTGTACATAGTGTAACTAGAAAGATGGAATAATCAACAACTTATTACATGTGTACATTGGTCAAATATTGTGTGTAGATAGGATATATCCATGGATGAATGGAGGGATACAGAAATATAGATAGATACATTTGATAGATAGATAGATATATCGATAGATACAGTAGACAGATAGATAGATATTGTAGCTAGATAGATAGATACTGCAGATAGATACTGTAGATAGATGCAAAAATGCAAAAAGCACTAAAAATGCATAGGTGTGAATCCAGCCTTACTGTCAGGTAGTTCCTATAGTCTCTCATTAAGCAGAAATAAATGCAAGATTTTGAACACATGGTGAAAAAGCATAATAGAAAACCTGACTGGCTTGTTTGTTAGACTCTCAAACATAAAGGGTTTGTAATGAATAAAAAAAAATCTGCTTACTCATTGTGTATTACGTCTTATGCATGTGGAATTCGATGTACCCCATTACATTGGTGGTCAGTGTGCCCTGTGCTCCCATTCCTTTGGTGGTCAGTGAGAGCAATGTTACACTTACGTGATCTGCAGTGAAGTGGGACAGAGGTAGAAGGAAGAGTATTGATGACAGAGGAGGAAGGGACAGGCCCTCAAAGCTAACCACAAGCTACGATCGCTGTGATTGGCCATGACAGTAACCAAAGGCACAAAGCCACTCTGATTGGTTTTGTGCCTTTGATTATGATCTACACTGTCTAATGACAGCACAGATCATAGACATTGTGTGGGCAATCTGAACTCCTGGGGCACCCTGAAAGACATGCATGGCACATATCCTGTGTGCCCGACCCAATTTATGCCCCTTATATGAATAATTGTATCTTTAAATACGTGTAATAAAATACACATGTGGGCAATTGCCCAGATAGCAAGGTAAAAAAGAACAACATCTAACAATATTAATAATAATATTAATTATAATAATATTTCTCTAAAGCTTTTCTCCTTGTGGACACAGTGCATATGTGATACATAAATTGACAATATGCTTTGGAATTTAAAAGGAACATATCAATGTCAAAAATTGTATGAAGCGTTTAAACTGACTAAAACACAAAGTAATGTAAAATCATGTTTACTGGGCACTTAATGTTTCCAGATCTTGTCACAAGTGACTTTTGTCAGTTGTCCTAGACAAAGTCAGTGTACATAGTGTGACTAGAAAGATGGAATAATCAACAACTTATTACATGTGTACATTGGTCAAATATAGTGTGTAGATAGGATATATCCATGGATGGATGGAGGTATCCAGAAATACAGATACATATGATAGATAAATACATTTAATAGATAGATAGATGGATAGATAGATAGATAGATAACTTGGGTCGGGCACACCCTTCTACCTTTGTAGATAGGATATATCCATGGATGGATGGAGGTATCCAGAAATACAGATACATATGATAGATAAATACATTTAATAGATAGATAGATAGATAGATAGATAGATAGATAGATAGATAGATAGATAGATAGATAGATAACTTGGGTCTGGCACACCCTTCTACCTCTGTCCCGCCTTTCTGCAGATCACCTAAGTGTAACATTGCTCTCACTGACCACCAAAGGAATGGGGGCACAGGGCACATTAACACCAATGCAATGGGGCACATCGACTTCCAATGTATTGGGAGCACGATGACTACCAATGTAATAGTGACAACACTGACAACACTGACCACCAATGTAAGTGGGCTACCAAGACCACAAACATAATAGGAGCACACTGACCACCAATATAAGGTGGTACTACACTGACCATCAATGTTATAGGGGATAAATGACTACCAATATCAGGAGGCACATGAACCACCAATGTAATGGGACACATAAAGGTGGCACAATAACCCCCAGTGTAAAGAGGCACACTGACCATCATTGTAATGGGGCACACTGACCACCAATGTAATCAGGGCATAATGACCACCAATGTAATAAAGCAATACAGTGAAAAAATTGAGAAGTAAAGTGAAAAGTGTGTTGAGCTTTCTGAACTTCTTGTGTAAATATAAAGTGGTGAAAGTCCCCAAAGCATTGTAAATGTTTATTAAAAAAAATAAAGCAATTAATTTGTATGGGACAAGAAAAAAAAAAAACTGAAGCAGAAATACAGGCACTCTTTAAAGTGGTTGTAAACCCTGTTACACAACTTGTACCTACAGGTAAGTCTATAATAAGGCTTACCTGTAGGTACTTTAAATATCTCCTATACCTGCACGGTTTAGGAGATATTTACCATCATCGGCGCATGCGCACTGAAGAAACTGCTAGATCGTGCCGTTTCTTAACCACTTGCCGACCGCGTCATGGACAAAAGACGTCCACAGAGCGGTCGAGTTATCCTGAGCTCACGTCCCTGGGACGTCCTCGTGCATTCGCGCTTCCCGCGCGCCCCCTGGTGCGCGCTCGCGGAAGTGTCCGTGCTCGCTGAGTTCACGGCTCCCACTGCAACAAGGATCGCGGTGAAGAGCCAATGATAGCGGCTCTTTACCACCTGATCGCTCCCTCCAATGAGGGAGCGATCAGAATGTAAACAAACTGCGGTCAAACAGAGGTCCAGCTCTCTTCTCTCCTCACACCGATACAGCGTGTGAGGAGAGGAGAGATCCTTTTAACAGTGAGTGTCTCATATATTAAAATACAGTGTTCAGCAGTGCCCTTAAGTGCCACACAGTGCCACACAAGTGCCAATCTGTGCCCCACACTACCCATCAGCGCCCCTACAGCTCCCCTACAGTACCCATCTGTGTAAGCAGTGCCACAAAAATACTCATCAGTGCCACTACAGTGCCCATCAGTGCCACCAGAGTACCCATCAGTGCCACTAGTGTCCATCAGTGCCACCACAAGGCTGATCAGTGCCACCACAAGGCTGATCAGTGTCACTACAAGGCTGATCAGTGTCACTACAAAGCTCATCAGTGCCACTACAAGGCTCATCAGTGCCACCAGTGCTTATCAGTGCCACCTCTGCCACTTCAGTGCCCATCGGTGCCGCCAGTGCTCCACCAGTGCCACTACAGTGCCCAATGCCACTACAGTGCCCCATCGGTTCCATCAGTACCACATCAGCACCACTATAGTGCTCATCTGCACCCTCATCAGTTACCAGCAGTGCACCCTTATCAGAACCCAGAAGCACCCTCATCAGAACCCAGTAGCACCCTCATCAAAACCCAGTAGCACCCTCATCAGAACCCAGTAGCATCCTCATCAGAACCCGGCAGCACCCTCCTCAGAACCCAGCAGCACCCTCATCAGAACCCAGCAGTGCAGCCTCATTAGACCAGCCTCATCAGCACCCATCAGTGCAGCCATATCTGTTCCAGTTTTCCTACCACAGTTTGTCACCACAGCCCACAGTCACCAGTATGGCGAAAAAAATGTTTTCCGCTGAGGAGGCATACCAACAGCTTTGCTTGACTGACGAGAGCAGCGACGAGCTCTCTGAGTCTGATTCTGGTTCAGAATATGAACCTGTTATAAGCAGTGGGTCTTCTACAGATTCAGAGGAAGTGGAAAGTGTACCCAGGAAGCGAAGGCGTTCTGACATGGATCAGCAGGCTACCACAAGTAGCACTGTGGCATCAACCAGCAGCTCAGTGCCATCCACCAGTAGCACAGTGCCATCCACAAGAAATGAAGTACCACTACAGCAAAGGCCAAGAACTAGCGGGGTGTCATCTCAGCCCCAAAGGGTTAGGACCCATGCCAGCCTTCCCTATGCCCTTGAAAACCCTCTGTGGCTTCCCCCCAATTCAGGAGCAGCAAACATCCCCCCTTTCACCGCCCAGCCAGGTGTTCAGGTGAACACAGAGAATTTTGCCCCTATTGATTTTTTTTATTTAATTTTTACCCAAGACCTATTATCCTCCATCGTGACCCAGTGCAACCTCTTTGCACAACAATTCATAACTAACAACCCTGATTCAAGTTATGCCCGTCCCTATGTGTGGAGAGAATTGACAGTGGAGGAATTTAAATTATTTTTAGGCCTAACGTTCAACATGGGGCTCTCAAAAAAAAATGAAGTATACTCCTATTGGTCCTCCAAACCCATCCAGCACATGCCAGTCTTTTCATCCATTATGTCAAGATCCAGATACCTCATGATAATGCGCTTTCTCCATTACAATGACAATACCCAGTGCCCTCCCCGAAATGACCCATCACATGACAAATTATTTAAAATTCGGCCACTTCTAAATTTTTTCTCTGAGAAATTCCCCCAGTTATATATCCCCGACCAAAATATGTCCGTGGATGAGTCATTGGTCCACTTCACAGGCAGGCTTGGCATCAAGCAGTTTATTCCAAGCAAAAGGACCCGATATGGGGTTAAAATCTACAAGCTATGTGACCGGGTCACGGGCTACATTTACGCCTTCCTGGTGTATGAAGGGAAGGACTCCCAACTGCATCCCCCTGAATGTCCTGAGTACATCGGTGCCAGCGGAAAGGTTGTTTGGGAGCTTATATATCCACTCCTTGAAAAGGGTTACCACCTTTATGTGGATAATTACTATACCAGCATCCCCCTCTTCCGCAACCTTTACCGGAAGGGCACTCCAGCGTGTGGTACAGTGCGAGCCAACAGGAAGGGTTTCCCGCAAAGACTCGTTACTGAAAGACTACGAAAAGGGGAGACGGCGTCTTTGCGGAATGAAGAGCTATTGGCTATCAGGTGGAGGGACAGAAGAAATGTCCACATGCTCTCAACGATACATAACGACACCTACGTGGAAATCCCCAAAAGAAACGGCCCTATCCAAAAACCAGCATGTGTTCATGATTATAATTTGTTCATGGGGGGAGTCGAATTTAATGTTCAGATGATTGAACCCTATCTTCCCACAAGAAAAAGCCGCTATTGGTATAAAAAGGTCTCCATATATCTTTTCAGTATGGCCCTTTACAATACTTATGTCATTTACCGTAAATCTACAAGGACCCCCTTATCTTATTTTCAGTACCAAGAAGAAATTATCGAAGCCCTTTTGTACCCTGAAGACCCACCAGAAAGCATTCGCTCGGATTCAGTGAGCAGACTCCATGAACGCCACTTTCCTGATAAACTCCCCCCCCCATGAAACAGGCCAAAAACGTCAGAAGAGATGCCGGGTGTGCTCCAAAGAAGGAACTAGAAGAGACACTGTGTATTATTGTCCCGATTGTCCTTCCCAACCAGGCCTTTGTTTTGGTCGATGTTTCCATCGTTACCATACTTTTCTACATTATTAGGAAAGTATGGTAAACCTAATTGTCATTTACCGCCACACCCCTTATGCCACTGTACATACCGCTGCCTTCTCCGGAACTGACCCTGACCTGCTAAACGACCACGCCTCTGCCTAACGCTAAACTGTACCTACCTCTGCCTGCCCTGGAACTGACCCTGGCCTGTTATACGACCACGCTTCTGCCTAACCCTAAACTGTACCTACCTCTGCCTGCTCTGGAACTGACCCTGGCTTGTTATACGACCACGCTTCTGCCTAACCCTAAACTGTACCTACCTCTGCCTGCTCTGGAACTGACCCTGGACTGTTTGACCACGTTTTTTGCCCGCCTCTTGGATTGATCTTTTACCCTGCTATGCTAATGGGGACACAGGGGTCTCACATATGTGAGGGGCTCCAGAATTGTTTTTCTGGATGAAGAAAACTAATTTTTTAGTTTTCTCATTCCCGGATTAGGGTCTGGAGACTCAGAGGCTTCAAAGAGATTTGGGTGGGAGAAGCCTCTACCCCTGTCCCCATTCTTACTGGCCTGCTACTTCGACCATGTTCCTGCTTACTACCAGGACCAATATTTTGGCACTGCTGGCAATGTCTCTACTTGCACTGACCTTGGACTGTATATGGACAGTATCTCTGCCTGTACTGACTATGGACAATATTCCTGCCTGCTGCCTGGACAATTACATTCACTGACGCTGACCACGTCCCTGCCTGCTGCCTGGATCAGGGCTCTCCTTCTGTGGACAATTGCACTACTAAAACCACAGGTAATCTTTTGTTTACCATTTACTCAGCAGAATGTAGTTCAGGGTGTAATTCTTGGTATGTACATGCTATATGCTAGAAATATGAAGGGCCTTCAAAAATGTGATAGATTGTAAGGAAATTAGATGCGTAATTTATGTCCCTAGGTCACCTGATGGTGCTTCCTGGATATTGGGCCTCTATGTGGCCAGGCTGTGTAAAAGTCTCACACATGTGGTATCGCCATACTCAGGAGGAGTAAGAGAATATATTATGGGGTGTCATTTTTGCTATGTACATGCTATGTGTTGGAAATATCTTATAAATGGACAACTTTTTGTAAAAAAAATGTGTTTTCATTTTTTTTCCACATTTTCCAAAAACTTCTGGAAAAAAAATGAACAGTTCAAAAGACTCATAATGCCTCATAGATTATACGTTGGGGTGTTTGCTTTCCAAAATGGGGTCACTTTGTTGGCGTTTCCATTGTCCTGGTGCTCCAGGGCCTTCAAAAGTGTAATAGGTGTTTGAGAGATTAGATGTGTAATTTATGCTCCTAGAACGCCTGAAGTTGCTACTTCAATGTTGGGCCTCTGTATGTGGCCAGGCTGTGTAAAAGTCTCACATATGTGGTACCGCCATACTCAGGAGGAGTAGGAGAATATATTTTGGGGTGTAATTTTTGCTTTGTACATGCTATGTGTTGGAAAAATCTTATAAATGGACAACTTTGTGTAAAAAAAATGCGTTTTCATATTTTTTCCACATTTTCCAAAAACTTCTGGAAAAAAATGAACAGTTCAAAAGACTCATAATGCCTCATAGATTATACGTTGGGGTGTTTGCTTTCCAAAAAGGGGTCACTTTGTTGGCGTTTCCATTGTCCTGGTGCTCCAGGGCCTTCAAAAATGTAATAGGTGTTTGAGAGATTAGATGTGTAATTTATGCTCCTAGAACGCCTGAAGTTGCTACTTCAATGTTGGGCCTCTGTATGTGGCCAGGCTGTGCAAAAGTCTCACATATGTGGTACCACCATACTCAGGAGGAGTAGGAGAATATATTTTGGGGTGTAATTTTTGCTATGTACATGCTATGTGTTGGAAATATCTTATAAATGGACAACTTTGTGTAAAAAAAATGCGTTTTAATTTTTTTTCCACATTTTCCAAAAACTTCTGGAAAAAATAGGATTTTATAACAGCTTACCTGTAAAATCCTTTTCTTGGAGTACATCACGGGACACAGAGCGACATAGTCATTACTAATGGGTTATATAGATACCGTCAGGTGCTGGCACTGGCAACTTCCAAAACCGGAAGTACCCTCCCCTATATAAGCCCCTCCCATCCGGGAGCACCTCAGTTTTGTAGCAAAGCAATAAGTGTCCCCAAAGAGGGGTGGGAGCTCTGTGTCCCGTGATGTACTCCAAGAAAAGGATTTTACAGGTAAGCTGTTATAAAAATCCTATTTTCTTTTTCGTACATCACGGGACACAGAGCGACATAGTCATTACTAATGGGATGTCCTAAAGCAATGCCAAATGAGGGGGGGGATACACCATATATAAGTTGAGCGCTATCAGACATGAGGATCTTTTGCGGCCTGCAACACACTGCGCCCAAAGGCGACATCCTCCTGACTTCTAACGTCCACCTGGTAGAACCTAGTAAACGTGTGTACTGAAGACCATGTTGCGGCCTTACAGATTTGAGCCAGGGAGGCCTGGTGATGCACTGCCCATGAAGTTCCAACTGCTCTCGTGGAGTGCGCCCTAACTTTGAACGGAGGCGGTCTATTTCTCAAGCCATAGGCTTGTATTATGACCTGTCGAATCCACTTGGCTAAAGTAGATTTTGACGCTGCCTGACCCCTTCTGGGGCCTTCCGGCAGAATAAACAAAGTATCCGTTCTGCGAATCTGAGCAGTGGCTTTTAGATAAGCTTTAACTGCTCTTACTACATCCAAAGAATGCAATAACTTTTCCTCTACCGAAGTAGGTTTGGGGAAAAAAGAAGGAAGAACCACATCTTGGTTCAAATGAAACCTCGATACCACCTTAGGAAGAAAGGCTGGATGAGGACGTAACACTACTCTGTCCTTATGGATAACCAGATATGGCTCCTTACAGGACATAGCTGCTAATTCCGATACTCTTTTAGCCGAACAAATGGCTACTAGAAAAATCAATTTCCTGGTGAGAAGCACCAAGGAAATATGCTGTAATGGTTCAAATGGTTGTTTCTGTAGAACCGACAGAACCAAGTTTAGATCCCATGGACATATGGGAATATTAACCGGAGGACTAATACGCATCACTCTTTGTATAAAGGCTTTGACTAGTGAATGCGAAGCCAAGGGCCTTTGAAAAAATATTGACAAGGCCGAAATCTGACCCTTGATAGTACTCAAGGCAAGCTTCCTATCTACAGCCCATTGTAGGAAGTCCAGACTCCTACCTATTACGTACTTACGTGGATGCCATTTCTTGGCTTCACACCAGGCGATGTACGCCTTCCAGATTCTATAGTAGATCTGCCTGGATACCGGCTTCCTGGCATTGATCATGGTAGATACCACAGAATTAGAGAGCCCTCTCTTTTCTAGAATGTGGGCTTCAATAGCCAGGCCGTCAAACCTAGGGCTGGTAAGGAAGGGTGGTATATCGGTCCTTGCGAAAGCAGGTCCGGACGATGTGGGAGAGTCCAAGGACTCCCCACTGACATTTTACAATCTCCACGTACCACGCTCTTCGGGGCCACGCTGGAGCCACCAGAATCACTGGTTTCTTTTCTACCCTGATTCTGCGGAGTAATCGAGGTAACCATTGTGGCGGTGTGAATGCATATATCAGCTTGAACTGATCCCAAGGGAACACTAGGGCATCCGAGCCGCAAGCTAGGGGATCCCTTGTCCGAGAGACAAACCTGTCCCCCTTTGCGTTGAATCTGGATGCTAGAAGATCTACATCCGATGTTCTCCACCGCTGACATATTGTCCAGAAAACCTCGGGGTGAAGGGACCCTTCCTCTGGGCCTAATTGCTGGCGACTTAGAAAGTCCGCCTTCCAATTCTCCACTCCTGGAATGAATACCGCAGATATGGCTGGGACATATTTTTTCTGCCCATTTCAGGATGTAATTTACTTCCCTCTGGGCTGCACGACTCCTGGTGCCCCCCTGATGATTGATATATGCCACTGCTGTGGCATTGTCTGATTGAATTCTGACAGGGGACCCTTGGAGTTTGGATGTCCATGCTACTAGGGCATACCGGGCTGCTCGTATCTCTAAGAGATTGATGGGCAGGGCCTTTTCTGCATCCGACCATCTGCCCTGGAGAGACTATTGCTCCAGTACTGCTCCCCAGCCTATAAGGCTGGCATCTGTAGTGACCACCTTCCAAGAAATCGGACTGAAGGATTTCCTTTTTTCCAGATTCTGGGAAACCAACCACCAACGGAGGCTCTTGCGAACGGAAGGGGACAAGGACATTGTAAGTCTAGGCCTGAATTTTTTTGTTCCAGGCTGACAGTATGGCCCCTTGCAAA
Organism: Rana muscosa; assembly: GCA_029206835.1. Taxonomy (NCBI): domain Eukaryota; kingdom Metazoa; phylum Chordata; class Amphibia; order Anura; family Ranidae; genus Rana; species Rana muscosa. The sequence continues at coordinate 79,092,497 of CM055127.1, forward strand.
TTCCTTGAATGGAATTGACCGTAGGGTACTGCTTCGAATGATGCCACCATTTTTCCCAGCAGCCTCATATACAGGCGTATGGACGGCTGTCTTTTTTGTACCCACTAAGTGGATCAAATCTTTCAAAGACAACACCTTTCCTCGAGGCAAGAATATTTTTCTCTGGCCTGAATCCAACCCTAGCCCCAAGTATTCCAGACTTTTGACTGGTTTTTAGGGCTGACTTGTCTCGGTTGATAATCCAACCGTGAGATTCCAGATACTTGATCGTCTTGTGAACGACCACGTCTAGTTTTTTCACTGAGTGGTCTATCAGCAACAAGTCATCCAGATATGCCATTATCATTACACCTTGTGTTCTTAGATTGGCCAATAAAGGGCCAGAATTTTTGTAAACACTCGTGGTGCTGTGGCCAAACCGAAGGGTAAGGCTCTGAACTGAAAATGGCGCCCTTCTACTGCAAAGCGTAGACATTTTTGGTGGACTGGAAAGATGGGAATGTGCAAATAAGCATCTTTGATGTCGATCGTGGCTAACCAACCCTCCCCTTGTAGGGCAGTGGCCACCGATCGGATCGACTCCATCGGAAAGACCTGATATACAGGAATTTGTATAGCCCTTTTAGAATTAATATGGGCCTCCCGTCCGCGTTTGCTTCGGGACTGTAAAGAGGTTTGAGTAAAACCCGAACCCTCATTCTTCCAGGGGACCTCCATAATTACTCCTTGGAGCAATAGTTGTTCTAGTGCCAACAGGAGGGACTCTCTCTTCCGGGGATCCCTTGGCACGTTTGACCTCAAAAAATGGGAAGGAGGAGAGTCTTTTAACTCCAAACTGTATCCCAAACCTACTGCGGAGAGCACCTATCTGTCTTGATCGTGTCCCGCCAGGTCTCTTGCGAACAACTGGAGTCCTCCCCCCACCCGACTGAGTGGGGGCTTCAATGAATTTAACTTTGGGGGAGGTTTTGTACCTCCCCTGACCCAGGGTTTCTCATTACCCTGCTACTGTCCCTGTTTTTTACCCCCGGGATTTGACCGAGGAGGCCGTCGGAACTGTTACACAGCCGATGCCCCAGGGACTGGAGAAGCAGGCCTCTTAAAGAGGGACCTCTAACTCTGCTTTTAACCGGCAAGAGCGTATTTTTACCGCTGGAAATTTTCTGGATATATTTGTCCAGGTTTTCCCTGAATAAGCGTTCACCATGAAATGGGAGGCTAACCAGCCATTCTTTACAGGGAGCTTCAGCAGACCAGTTTTTGAGCCATAGGAGCCTACGCGTATGTACTATAGACAGCGTAAGGCGGGAGGCCTGATGGACTGAATCCTCTATGGCGTCAACCGCAAAGCCTAAGGCTCTAGGTAGATCAGCTAGGGCAAAGCCTGCTGATCTGTCAAGTCCCTCAAGACCTGTTTCAACGGATCCTTCACTGCTTAGCAGACCCCAATAGCTGCTACTGCTGGTTGTATCACCAAGCAGATTTTCATAAGGACTCCAATCTTTTATTTATTGGGTTCTTGAACATTTGGACATTATCCACTGGACATGTCAGTGATTTATACATACAAGAGATGGCTGCGTCCACTGTAGGGACCTTCCATTTTTTTTTTTTTTTTTTTGATGAACTTATCCTCCATGGGATAGACCACCGGAAATCTCTTGGGGGAATAAATGTTTTCTCAGGACGTTCCCAATCCTGGAAAATGAGCCCTTTCAGTAAAGGGTGAAGTGAAAAAGAACAAACAGTCTGGGGGCTTCTAGCGACCCCAACGAGGATACAGTAGTGGTTGATGGTTCCGCAAGGTGCATTTTTAAATGCTGATCGGACCATGTTAGTCAGAGACTGAACCCATAATCTTTCAGCTTGAGATGCTGAGAAAAGGTTCCCCCACTGTTGATTCCTCTATAACAGATCAACCTCATCCTGATCCCCTTCAGGCAGGTCGATCCCTGTATGGGACTGTTGCTCTGCTAACAGGCACTCTGAAGGAGGAGACGGAGATCGGGCGTGCTTTCCCTGACAGGGAGGCAGCGATAAATGTTGACAATCTCTCTCTAATCCTCCCAGAGCTGAGGAAAAAAACCTCCTCTGTTACATACACAGGAGCAGGTGACTGAGGACAGCCGCAGTACCAAGTACCCCTGCGGGGTCTCTACGGTCACTTACCTCTGAACTTCAGGGGAGACTGGTGCAGCAGAAGTATGCCCAAGATCCTCAGAGCCCGATGAGACCCCCTTCGCTTCCTGGAAGATTCAGTTCCGGAGCTTCTGGACGGCATATTCCTAAGCCTAAAGCTGAGGTATTCCAGTCGTAATACACCACTTTTACTGAGAATAGTCTAGCACAATTGCTGCTATATCACAGTTGGTGTCTACTAATGTGCCTTTCTAGGGGATGCCTGTATCAACCGCTTGCTGTATGCCTTTAAATGTTGCCAGCTCTGTCTCTGTACTTCATAGCCAGCTCACTACAATATTGTGTTTTTTTTTAAAACTGCTGGGACGCCCGCACATGCGCAGAAGCGCTGCGGCGCGCACAGAGCGTCATCCCTCAGGCTCCGCCCCCTTTCCCGGCTCACCTCTATATATAGAGGCGCGTGCATGCGCACGCGCGCGGGCGCCTTCGGCGCTAATTTCAAATATGGTAACAAGGGACAGGAGCCAGGGCCCCTCTTTGCCGCAGGCCGGGGGATGGACAAACACTGCAACATGGCAGAGGAAGCAGTCTCCTATAAGAGAACTCACCATCTGCCTGGACTTTGCTCTGCTGAGAAGAAGCTAGTCCACATGACAAGAAAACATTCCACAGCGGCCTCTAGTGGACAAACACAGGTACCGCAGTCTAATATATTAAATATATATAAAAACATTTTTTTTTTTTTTTCTTGACCACCATTAAAAATTATTACATTTTTTTAGTAGTTACAGGCATGCACAGAATTTTGCGGGAATACCATTAGGTAACAGACAGAAAGACAAATTAGGCTTGGGGGTCCCCCAATAGAACCAAGTTCCTGGGGGCCCCCACTTACCTGTTCCCCGCCGCAGGACTTTGTTTGGTCCACAAAAGCCCAAACTTCACCTATCACGGCAGGCATTGTAATCAAACCTTCAGGGACCGGGTTCCCAAGGATTCCACTCCCCTGGACCTGTATAGCACCCTGCACAGAAAACATCTTGGTCGTGGGTATGACCAGAGCTCTGGATCCCAGGGTCCAGCTCTCCTAAGAGAAGCATTACAGGCAAAACCTTGCTCTTCTCTGCAAGGCCCGGGTACCGACCGTTTAGCTATGAAGCTTTTTTGGTCGGATCCGGAATAGCTTACTGAGGCCCAAAAGAACCTGTACGCAAGCTCAGTGAAAAACACATGTTTCTTCTTGGCCAACACCTTAGACACTGGCAAAAAACTGAGGTGCTCCCGGATGGGAGGGGCTTATATAGGGGAGGGTACTTCCGGTTTTGGAAGTTGCCAGTGCCAGCACCTGACGGTATCTATATAACCCATTAGTAATGACTATGTCGCTCTGTGTCCCGTGATGTACGAAAAAGAAAAATGAACAGTTCAAAAGACTCATAATGCCTCATAGATTATACGTTGGGGTGTTTGCTTTCCAAAATGGGGTCACTTTGTTGGCGTTTCCATTGTCCTGGTGCTCCAGGGCCTTCAAAAGTGTAATAGGTGTTTGAGAGATTAGATGTGTAATTTATGCTCCTAGAACGCCTGAAGTTGCTACTTCAATGTTGGGCCTCTGTATGTGGCCAGGCTGTGTAAAAGTCTCACATATGTGGTACCGCCATACTCAGGAGGAGTAGGAGAATATATTTTGGGGTGTAATTTTTGCTATGTACATGCTATGTGTTGGAAATATCTTATAAATGGACAACTTTGTGTAAAAAAAATGCGTTTTCATTTTTTTTCCACATTTTCCAAAAACTTCTGGAAAAAAATGAACAGTTCAAAAGACTCATAATGCCTCATAGATTATACGTTGGGGTGTTTGCTTTCCAAAATGGGGTCACTTTGTTGGCGTTTCCATTGTCCTGGTGCTCCAGGGCCTTCAAAAGTGTAATTTTCTGGCTTGTTAGGGTCTCAAGAAATGAGATAGGCTGTCAGTACATCAGGTGTAATCAAATTGATACATTTTCAGTGATTGGCACCATAGCTTGTAGACCCTATAACTTTCACACAGACTAAATAATATCCACTAATTTTGGTTATTTTTACCAAAGATATGTAGCAGTATACATTTTTGCCCAAATTTATGAAGAAAAATTACTTATTTGCAAAATTTTATAATAGAAATTAAGAAAAATTCATTTTTTTACAAAATTTTCGGTCTTTTTTCATTTATAGCACAAAAAAAAAACAACCCAGAGGCAATCAAATAGCACCAAAAGAAAGCTCTATTTGTGTGAAAAAAAGGACGAAAATTTCATATGGGTACAGTGTTGCATGACTGAGTAATTGTCATTCAAAATGTGAGAGCACCGAAAGCTGAAAATTCGTCTGGTTAGGAAGGGGGTTTAAGTGCCCAGTTGTCAAGTGGTTAAGGGCCTGTGCAGTGACCGGCAGCTCCCACACGCATGCGAGAGAGTGACACTCATTATGTCTTTGTCTTGCAGGCTTTTTATTTTATTTTTTTAATATGGGTTTACAACCACTTTAATGTCTTACTGAACATAACCATAAGGCCTCATGCCCACGGACGTTTTTACAGCTGCGTTTTTAAACGTTTTTTACAGCTTAAAAACGCCTGTCCATGTTATTGTATAAATTTTTCGACTGTATTTTTTTCGAAAAAAAAAAACAAGAAACGCCGGAGCTCAAAAACGCAATTGTGGCATTTTTTTTAACGCTTCGCATTTTTTATGCCTAACGCCGACGCCGCGTAACGCACTGATCCTGTTTTTTTTTTTACAGCTTAAAAAAGCCTATGCTATTTGCAGCTCAAAAACGCCTAGGTGGGCATGAAGCTATAGACTAACATGGACAGGCGTTTTTAAGCTGTAAAAAATTCTCAAAAATGCGGCTGTAAAAACGTCCGTGGGCATGAGGCCTAAAAACGAATAAACATTTCTCTTTAAATACATGATTGCAACATAAATGAGGTTTAAAAAGCCTCATCTATTTTGTGGTATTGACCTTAAAAAGGTTGTGCACCACTGTTCTTTAGAACTATTTACTATCCTCAGAAATTTCGGAATTATCTAATTTGTCAAAATTTGTTAAAAAACTCATTCGGAACTAAACGAATTGCACATGGCTAATGTTTTGTGTTGTTTTCATAAGTTACAGAACATCATATTCCAGTTTGGTCCAACTATCATGTCATTTGTGGTTACATGGATACATTTAAAGATCTCAAACTGCCCCTGTACATGTTTATCATTTTTTTTGCCAAAACATTAAGGCCTCGTACACACGGCCGATTTTCTCAGCAAGAACCAGCAAGAAACTTGCTGGCAGAGAGGTCTTGCCGAGTAAATCGGTCGTGTGTACGCGGCTATCGGGTTTCTCGTCAAGAAAACCGACAAGAAACCTCGACGAGAAAATAGAGAACCTGCTCTCTATTTTCTCATCGAGATTCTCCTCGGCATGTTTCTCGACGAGAAAAGTGAGTGTGTGTACACTTACCTGTCCTCCCGGAAGCCCGCGCATGTTCGAAATGAATTTGACGCATGCGCGGTAGCTTTCTAGGCATACGTAGGGTATACCAAGATGGCGGCGACGGCATCGAATGTGACGAGCGCATGCTCGTCGTAGTCGATGACATCACCGCGTACGCTCCATTCAAAGAACCGCGGGTTCTTTGAAACTAGCGTGTGTACACTCGGCCGGGACAAGTTTCTTGTCCAAGAATCTCGTCGAAAAAAACAACATGTTTTTTTCAACGAGAATCTCGGCCGTGTGTACGAGGGCTGAGGCTACTTTCACACTGAGGCGCTGGATGCACTGGCAGTATAGCGGCGCTATTTTTAACGCCGCTATACCGTATTTATTGCCGCGATTTGCGCGCGATAGCGGGGGGAATTTTAACCCCCACTAGCGGCCGAAAAAGGGTTAAAAATGCCCGCAATAACGCCTCTTTGCAGCGTTTTGTGGGCGTTTTGGAGGCGCTACCCCATTGATTTCAATGGGCAGGGGTGCTATAGGAGCGGTATTTTTACCGCTCCTATCGCGCCTCAAAGATGCGGCTTGCAGGAGTTTTTTGACCCTCCTGCAAGCGCAACGCTCCAGTGTGAAAGCCCTCGGGCTTTCACATTAGATACAATTGAGCGTTTTTTTTGGGGCGCATTGCAGGTGCTATTTTTAGCGCAATAGCGCCTGCAAAGCGCCTCAGTGTGAAAGGGGCCTTAACTAGCAGATTTATTCCCAAATGGCAGATAATTGAACTCCAGAGGTCCCGGTGCATATTAAAAGTACACAGAGGCATGACTGTTACAATTACAGTGACATAACAGTGACCATTATTTCACCCAAGATGCCAAGGAAATGTTTTCCACTCAGATTAAGCTGCGGATTTGAATGCAGGCTTTTGAAATGTCTTTTCTTCTTTTCAGTGATCAGATTATTTACCTGTGGTTTGGGTGAAGTGAAACAACTCATAAATCCTCTCTTTTAAACTCTGTACATGTGTACCTAAGCTTGGCTGTGATGGCAAAAAGAATATTCTTGCAGCCACATGTAATTGGCGTCATCAAGGGATTGTCGTAAGTGCGGAATGGTCCTGGGAAACATTCAAGATCTTTCTCAGCTGTGAACTACAAACCAACTATATATTAGAGAAGGGAAGGGGTTGTAAACCCATATAAAAAAAAGAAAAAAAACCTCCAAGACAAAGGCATAATAAACTAGTATGCATCATACATCGTTGTGACCGGCGACATGTCTCCCAAAGTTATTTCCGGGTTCGCGGGCTCCGACATTGTGATTGGCTGGAGCCACGAGCCACAAAGGCATCACTCCCTCGCATGTACGTGGGAGCCGCCGGTCACGGCACAGGCCCTTTAGAAACAGCATGATCGAGCGGTTTCTTCAGTGTGCCTGCGCTGATGATGGTAAATATCTCCTAAACCGTGCAGGTTTAGAAGATATTTAAAGTACCTACAGGTATCCTTATTATAGGCTTACCTGTAGGTACAAGTGGTAGGTACATGTGGCACAAGTGATGCAGCTCCTCCATAACCACGGTGAAGAAAGTAAACATTGTCACCCTAGGACAGGAAATGTGGTAATGGCAAAATCAGCAGGTGAAAATAAAGGACAAAGGAAGCCTGAAAAGGAAAATAGCACAGACACCACATCTAAAGACTAATAAGCTGCAATATACTATATTATATTGTTGTTTTTGGTTTGAATACACTTTACCTCTTCTGTTTCATACACCTTATGCCCCGTACACACGATCGTTTTTCATGCCGTTAAAACTGCCATTTTAAATAATGGCCCTGAAAAATGATTGTGTGTATGCTCCAGAGCATTTTTAATGACGTGAAAAACGGCCATTAAAAATTCTCTTTTTTCACGTCGTTTTTCATGTCGTTTTTTTTAACGACGTGAAAAACGATAGTGTGTATGCTTTAACGACGTGAAAAAAAATGCGCATGCTCAGAATCAAGTATGAGACGGGAGCGCTCGTTCTGGTAAAACTAGCGTTCGTAATGGAGATAGCACATTCATTACACAGTAACGGACTGAAAAGCGCAAATCGTCGCCCAAAAAACTTTACTAACATGAAGGGTGGCGCCATTCGAACGGAACTTCCCCTTTATAGTGCCGTCGTACGTGTTGAACGTCACTGCGCTTTGCTTGATCGTTTTTTTAAATGATGGTGTGTACGCAAGGCAGGCTTGAGAGGAAACATGAAAAAAAAAACGAGGAGAAAAACGTCGGTTTAAAAAATGACATTAAAAACGATCGTGTGTACGGGGCATTAGTTCTCAACATATTTGTTAACTGCAAATACAGAGCTACAGGAGGATACTATGGAGAACAGCATATCTAAATACTAAATAGTCCCTGCATCAGGTCTCCTGTTGTTTCACCCATTCTATGACATCACTAACATCTGCCATATGGAGGCCAATTACCCAGACTTTAATAGGAAAGTTACATGTTTTGCATAGTTCTTTTTATATGACCTTTAATTCTGAATGAAATTTTTTTATTTTTCCTAACAATATACATATTTAATCATTGCATTTCATAATGTCTATATAGCTTATTTCATAGTGAAATGTATATTGGCATAGCCCTACCGGGGACTCAGATTTGCATACCTTTTTTCCTTAAAAAGCTAAATATGATCACTATTTTAGATTTCATTTGGAACATTCTTTGAAGAAAGTCATAAAATCTTACAGGCCGAAGCCATACTGGATCCCATAACAGCACCTTTGATCTGGAAATATATGTTCTCAAAGAAACTATGCAGACATATCATTAATTATATTATGGTTGTTATTTAATCATTTCTTTTTTGTGCAGCATGTATATTTTTAAAAATTTTGCAGTTATGTTTTACTAATTGTAACACACTTTGTAAGAAGATATGGTTTTAAAAAAAAAAATAATCTCAGAAAGGGCAGCAATTGTTATACCCAGTGTATAGCACAATGTAATAAGTAGTATATTGTCACCTATATGCCCATCTGAGCTTGATAGTTATTTTTTTATTGTAAGAAAATCCTTATTGATATTAGACATACAAAAAGTATACAAATATTACTCAACAATAAAATCCCCCTGCAAGTTTTCAAGTTGACCACAGAGGAACACACCCACAATTGTATATAAAAATTTTGTTGTATACAGAGACATGAATACAGTCAGGATTCTTAAAATATAACTAAAGCAAACTTTTGGACAGAGCTGAGAGGGATTAGAACATCTTTCTAGTTTGTATTACTATCTGTGCCTCCATTAGGCCCGGTTCACACTGCCCTGACTTCGAAGCCCACATCCCAGCGCGACTTTCGCACGACTTACATACAACTTCTTTAACAGAAGTCAATGCAAGTTGTGCCAAAGTCACACCTAAAGTAGTGCAGGAACCTTTATCTAAGTCGGGGCGACTCATTAGAACGGTTCCATTGCACTTAATAAGGGCGCGACTTGTTGTGCAACATGTGCTCTCAAAGTCGGAGCGCATGTCACACCAGTGTGAACTAGGTCTAAGGGAGATTCACCTTATTTGTGTTTTTTTTTCATTATCATTAGTAGTAAAAGTAAAAAAAAAAAAAAAAAGTTTTACCTAAAGCAGTAATAGAGGGGAAGTCCTCCAGTGGAGACACTGGATCTGATGACCCTGGTAGTGAAAAAGGTCTTTTTCAGGACAGAAGTAATATAACTCTCAGTTGTTCTGTAGCAAGCTAAGTAAATTAAGCCTTGAATTAAGTCTACAGGTATCCCAACTTTTGTTGATTACTTAAAAGCTAGAAACAATAACCAAGTGGTCACACCTCAGTTATGAATGCCAACATTCCTAAATTGTTAAATATACCTTACTATGTTTAGATGGGACTTTTCAGTAATTCTGCTTATACACACACATACACACGTAAATCAATAAAATTAAATTTTTTAGAAATATGTTAAAAAAACATAGATAAAAATAAAAACAATATATCAGGCCATGATAATGATAAGAGCATGTTGGATAGAATTTTCGTCACTCCAAACGTGTTTTGACTAGACTATATTTCTTCCTCAGGGGAATGAGAATCTCAACCTCCCTGGCGGTATGATTCTGACAGATTTTAGGTGCTGAAAGCGGGTACCATTATTCTGCATGGAAATTTGGCGTTTTATATTGCAGGCCTGTACTTCTTAGGAATACCTCACTTAAATCTGTCCAAACCAGAGTCCAGTAGACATCCCGGATATGATAAAGTTCAAAAAACAAAATCCTAAATTATAATATAATAAATAACTATAAAATAATTATAACAAATAATAATATAATACGATAATAATAAAGGTGTTTTTCAGTGTTTGATGACGAATTTCCCCACAAATCGCTATTGCTTAATTCTGCGAGTGATTCTAATTTATTATCGCTGTTTTCTAGCTGGTCTAAAACCACTTTTGACATAAAGGGACACTTTTTGGTTGCTATGAACAATCTCCAAATTCCAGGCAGAAAGAACAGTTTTTATTATATAAAAATGCATGCAGGGCACTGGGCAGACCACTAGGGACAATGGGGGTGTGTCATTTTTTTATACAGTACTGTAATTTGTAAGATTACAGTATACTGTATGTGTATTGTGTTTTAACTTTTTTGAATTTGGTGCCGATCTCCGCCCCCGTGCGTCGTAACATCGCAGGGAACGGAGCTCGGCGGCACTGGGCACTGTGTGAATCGAGCGAGGAGACAGCTCGATCACACAGCGGAGAGGCATAGCAGGATCCAGGGGACAAGGTAAGTAACTCTGCCTGGATCACTGCGATGCAATCCCGAGTCTGGCTTGGGGTTACCAATTTTGGTGCTGAAACTTCACCCCGCGCCTGACTCGGGAATACCGCTAGGCAGGTTAAATTATGTACAGGTGAAACTCGAAAAATTTGAATATCGTGCACAAGTTCATTTATTTCACTACTGCAACTTAACAGGTGATACTAATATATGAGATAGACTCATTACATGCAAAGCAAGATAGTTCAAGCCGTGATTTGTCATAATTGTGATGATTATGGCTTACAGCTCATGAAAACCCCAAATCCACAATCTTCAAAAATTAGAATTTTGTGTAAAGGTGCAATATTCTAGGCTCAAAGTGTCCCACTCTAATCATCTAATAAAGCCATAACATTTGCAAAGGGTTCCTGAGCCTTTAAATGGTATCTCAGTCTGGTTCAGTAGGAATCACAATCATGGGAAAGACTGCTGACCTGACAGTTGTGCAGAAAACCATCATTGACACCCTCCATAAGGAGGGAAAGCCTCAAAAGGTAATTGCAAAAGAAGTTGGATGTTCCCAAAGTGTTGTATCAAAGCACGTTAATAAAAAGTTATGTGGAATGGAAAAGTGTTGAAGAAAAAGGTGCACAAGCAGCAGGGACAACCGCAGCCTAGAGAGGATTGTCAGGAAAAGGTCATTCAAAAGTGTTGGGGACTTTCACAAGGAGTGTACTGAGGCTGGAGTCAGGGCATCAAGAGCCACCACACACAGACGGATCCTGGACATGGGCTTCAAATGTTGTATTCCTCTTGTCAAGCCACTCCTGAACAACAAACAACGTCAGAAGAGTCTTACCTGGGCTAAAGAAAAACAGACCCGGTCTTTTGCTCAGTGGTCCAAAGTCCTCTTTTCTGATGAGAGCAAATTTTGCATCTCATTTGGAAACCAAGGACCCAGAGTATGGAGGAAGAATGGAGAGGCACACACTGCAAGATGCTTGAAGTCCAGTGTGACGTTTCCGCAGTCTGTGTTGATTTGGGGAGTCATGTCATCTGCTGGTGTTGGTCTACTGTGCTTCATTAAATCCAGGGTCAATGCAGCCGTCTACCAGGAGATTTTGAAGCACTTCATGCTTCCTTCCGCAGACTAGCTCTATGGGGATGCTGACTTCATTTTTCAGCAGGACTTGGCACCTGCCCACACTGCCAAAAGCACCAAAACCTGGTTCAATGACCATGGAATTACTGTGCTTGATTGGCCAGCAAACTCGCCTGACCTGAACCCCATAGAAAATCTATGGGGCATTGCCAAGAGAAAGATGAGAGACATGAGACTGAACAATGCAGAAGAGCTGAAGGCCGCTATTGAAGCATCCTGGTCTTCCATAACACCTCAGCAGTGCCACAGGCTGATAGCTTCCATGCCACACCGCATTGAGGCAGTAATTGCTGCAAAAGGGGCCCAAACCCAGTACTGAGTACATATGCATGCTTATACTTTTCAGAGGTCCGATATTGTTCTACGTACAATCCTTGTTTTATTGAGTGCATGTAATATTAACATTTTCTGAGATTGTGGATTTGGGGTTTTCATGAGCTGTAAGCCATAATCATCACAATTATGACAAATCACGGCTTGAACTATCTTGCTTTGCATGTAATGAGTCTATTTCATATATTAGTTTCACCTTTTAAGTTTCATTAGTGAAAAAAATGAACTTTTGCACACTATTCAAATTTTTCGTGTTTCACCTGTACGCTCACACATGGTATGGGTTGGAAAAACAATTCTACTCTGCAGGGTTGTCATATGGTTTATTGATAATATAATATTCCATATAAAGCATAACGCAAAAATCAAGAAGCACTAGCATAAGAAGAAATACACAATGAGTAAGCAGATTTTTTTTTTTCATTCCTTACAAACCCTTTATGTTTGAGAGTCTAACAAACAAGCCAGTCATGTTTACTGGGCACTTAATTTTTCCAGATCTTGTCACAAGTGACGTTGTCAGTTGTCCTAGACAAAGTCATTGTACATAGAGTGACTAGAAAGATGGAATAATTAACAACTTATTACCTGTGTACATTGGTCAAATATTGTGTGTAGATAGGATATATGGAGGTATCCAGAAATATAGATTGATACATTTGATAGATAGATAGATAGATAGATAGATACAGTAGGTGCCGCCAATATTGTATTTCTATCGTGCTCCCATCGCCGAGATTCTCGGCGACAGGAGTGCCGAGATCTCGGCAGCAGGGTGGCGACACGTGTCGCGCTCGCTGCAATAGCGAGGAGACGCGACACTGTATTGAGCGGGGATCCGACGCGGATTCCCGCCAATACCAGGCACTGCGTTTGGTATGAATCCTGAGCGGGAACTCCACGCCAATTTTTCAAGAAAAAAACGGCGTGGGTTCCCCCTCCAGGAGCATACCAGGCCCTTGGGTCTGGTCTGGATTTGAAGGGGAACCCTACGCCGAAAAAACGGCGTGGGGGTCCCCCTCAAGATCCAAACCAGACCCTTATCCGAGCACGCAACCTGGCAGGCCGCAGGGGAAGAGGGGGGACGAGAGCGGCCCCCCTCCCTCCTGAACCATACCAGGCCGCATGCCCTCAACATGGGGGGTTTGGTTCTCTGGGGCAGGGGGGCGACCTGCGGCCCCCCCACCCCAGAGCACCCTGCCCCCATGTTGATGAGGACAGGGCCTCTTCACGACAACCCTGGCCGTTGGTTGTCGGGGTCTGCGGGCGGGGGGGCTTATCGGAATCCGGGAGCCCCCTTTAATAAGGGGGCCCCCATATCCCGGCCCCCCCACCCTATGTGAATGAGTATGGGGTACATCGTACCCCTACCCATTCACCTGGTGGAAAAAAATGTCAATAAAAACACAACACAGTTTTTAAAAGTATTTTATTGCACCGCTCCGGAGGTCTTCTTCCGACTTCGGGGGTCTCCGATGTCGTCGCCGCGCTCTCCGGTTCTTTCTTCTGCCGGGCCACCGCTATCTTCTTCCAACTCATTTGCTAGCGGGGCCCGGTCTTCTCCGTCGCCTTCTCCCCTCTTCTTCTCTCCGGTTCTTTCTTTCTTCCGCCGGGCCTCCGCTAACTTCTTTTTAGCTCTTTTGCTAGCGGAGGCCCGGTCTTCTCCGTCGTCTCGTCCGTCTCTCTGTTGTCCTTCTGCCGGCCCCTCCACTAACTTCTTGGTAGCTCTTTTGCTAGTGGAGGAGCCGGTCTTCCCGTCGTCGCCATCGGCGTCTTCTTCCCTCTTCTCCTCCTCGATGTTGACTCGACGCTTCCTCTCGCAGTAATGATAAATCTTCGGTCCGCAGAGATTATGACGTCTCATGACGTCACAGTCACATGGTCCCATGGCGTCACAGTCACATGCTCCGGGGGCACATGGCTCCCCGCCTATCGGCAATGCGTGTCGCTCATCGTGAAAGGAACATTGTTTCCTTTCCCGATGACGAGACAGCTCGGCGCTGGCTCTCGCGACGGAGCTCATAGGGTGTCAATCTCGCTGCTAGAAGCGGCGAGATTGACACAATATCGGCGGCACCTACTGTAGATAGATAGATAGATAGATAGATAAACTTGGGTCGGGCACACCCTTCTGCCTCTGTCCTGCTTCTCTGCAGATCACGTAACATTGCTCTCACTGACCACCAATGTAATGGGGCACATCAAATTCCAATGTATTGGGAGCACAATGACTACCAATGTAATGGTGACAACACTAACCACCAATGTAAGTGGGCTACCAAGACCACAAACATAATGGGAGCACACTGACCACCAATATAAGGTGGTACTATATAAATAAAAGAACAATCAGCGCACACAATATATAAATGAACAAAGAAAATTGCAAGCTGTACAACAAAAGGCTAATCACAACACCTCAAAAGCAAATAAAAAAGTATAGAACGGTGCAGCGCAATGTAAATAAGTCCATACACTTTTCAATTAAATAAGTATGAAGCAATGTTAGAGGAAAACACCACGTGATAAGGAAGGATCTTCAGCTGATACTGGATATTCATAGTGACAAATCCTCTTCAATAAAAAGTGTACACTCTTACCAGATGGGATGGACCACTGGGTGAACAGATGGTCAGACACGCTTGTTACCACACATGGGATAGAAACAGGGCCGGCGCTCCCACTAGGCGAACTAGGCAGCAGCCTAGGGCGCACTGCCGCCTAGGGGCGCAACCACAGCCGCTGGGTCCCTACCCTTCCAGAGGATCGGATTCCTTGGCGGGTGGTGGCTGGTGCGTGAGGAGTGTAGCGGGAGGCGGCTCCTTCGGGGCTGGCTGCAGAGTCGCTGGAAGGGGAGAATGTGCAGTCAGATCCCCCCCTCCCCGGAGCCAGGGGCAACCATGCCGATGTCCTGCAGCAGCTGTGGGTGTCAGCTCTCTTCCCGCCCCACCTCCCTCCCTTGGTGATGTGCAGCCATTGGAGGAGCAGGGCGGGTGGCATTGTGCACAGAGAGAGAGACAGCCGGGATGGCTCCACCCAGCCTGGTCCGGACTGGCCATAGAACACACACTGGGCCGAGGCCACCGGGCCACTTGTCCTGGAGCTGGATGAGCCCAAAGCAAAGCTGCTCCTGCTGCCCACGCTGCTTAACCAGCCTCTCCGCGGCCGGCAGCTGGAGCCTGGGGGTGGAACCGATTGATCAGCTGATCTGAACGGGGGAGGAGCTGGACGAGGTCTCTCGTGTGTGATCCTGGGACTGATGACAATGACTGCCGCCTGACATGTGGAGGGAGCTGGAAAGAAGTGCCAAAAGGTAAGAACTTGTCAGGTGGTGGGGGGAAGCGCAGGGGATGAGGCATAGGTGTGCGCAGCCTATAGCATTAGGGTGTGCACCCCAAAGCCCAAACACACACTACCGATCACTCACGATGTTCGTTCAGAAAGGGAAGGGGCTGGTAAATTACATATTTACTGGCCCCTTCCCCTCTCCTAAAACATCCCAGCAGCAACAGCCGATAGGAGAGGAGGGAAGCTTGCAGCGCTGTGGGGGGGAAAGATGGGAGCCAGGGCAGTAGGGGGAATCTGTGCTGCTCAGGGTGATTAGGGTGTGCCTGGGCACATCTGGCACACCCTGTGCGCACGCCTATGGGATGAGGGCTTCCAGTCAGACCTTATCACTGGTGTGTGACCCCCTCCACTTGGCTGCACCCCCTCTCCTTTCCACCTGGCTCCATCCCTGCACCTGGCTCCATCCCTGCACCTGGCTCATCCCTGCACCTGGCTCATCCCTGCACCTGGCTCATCCCTGCACCTGACTCATCCCTCCACCTGGCTCATCCCTCCACCTGGCTCATCCCTGCACCTGGCTCATCCCTGCACCTGGCTCATCCCTGCACCTGGCTCATCCCCCACCTGACTCATCCCTGCACCTGGCTCATCCCCCACCTGACTCATCCCTCCACCTGGCTCATCCCTGCACCTGGCTCATCCCTGCACCTGGCTCATCCCTCCACCTGGCTCATCCCTCCACCTGGCTCATCCCTCCACCTGGCTCATCCCTCCACCTGGCTCATCCCTGCACCTGGCTCATCCCCCACCTGACTCATCCCTGCACCTGGCTCATCCCCCACCTGACTCATCCCTCCACCTGGCTCATCCCTCCACCTGGCTCATCCCTGCACCTGGCTCATCCCTGCACCTGGCTCATCCCTGCACCTGGCTCATCCCTGCACCTGGCTCATCCCTCCACCTGGCTCATCCCTGCACCTGGCTCATCCCTGCACCTGGCTTATCCCTCCACCTGGCTCATCCCTCCACCTGGCTCATCCCTGCACCTGGCTCATCCCCCACCTGACTCATCCCTGCACCTGGCTCATCCCCCACCTGACTCATCCCTCCACCTGGCTCATCCCTCCACCTGGCTCATCCCTGCACCTGGCTCATCCCTGCACCTGGCTCATCCCTGCACCTGGCTCATCCCCCACCTGACTCATCCCTGCACCTGGCTCATCCCTGCACCTGGCTCATCCCTCCACCTGGCTCATCCCCCACCTGACTCATCCCTGCACCTGGCTCATCCCTGCACCTGGCTCATCCCTCCACCTGGCTCATCCCTGCACCTGGCTCATCCCTGCACCTGGCTCATCCCTGCACCTGGCTCATCCCTCCACCTGGCTCATCCCTCCACCTGGCTCATCCCTCCACCTGGCTCATCCCTGCACCTGGCTCATCCCTGCACCTGGCTCATCCCTCCAGCTGGCTCATCCCTCCAGCTGGCTCATCCCCCACCTGGCTCCTGGCTCATCCCCCCACCTGGCTCATCTCAGCACCTGGCTCATCTCAGCACCTGGCTCATCCCAGCACCTGGCTCATCCCCCGCACCTGGCTCCACCCCCTCCACCTGGCTCCATCCATCCACCTGACTCCACCCTCCCACCTGGCTGTACACCCCTCCTATCCACCTGGCTCCATCCCTCCACCTGGCTGCATCCCTCCACCAGGAGTTCTGGTGCTTAAATTATTGCATTTATTTTGATTTTTTTTCTTTGGGGGGCGCAAGTAGCTGGTCTCGCCTAGGGCGCAAAAATGTCTAGCACCGGTCCTGGATAGAAACTATGAATCAATCCGGCAGGGATGCAGGCAAGGATGCAATCATGGGATAAAGTGTATATGCGGGAATAAAAAATTAACACGATCTAAGTGCTCTCCTTTAGATCGTTTAATATAAATATAACATGACTTGATACAATAAAAGCCTGGCAATGGGCATGATAAGTAAAAAATGTATGGGCAATCAAAAACAGCGGTATGAGACCGCAGACATACAGATAACTGCGGGTCACGTCCGCAAAGATAGCTCCTCCCCTGAGGATTGATTCATCGTTTCTACCCCATGTGTGGTAACAAGCGTGTCTGACCATCTGTTCACCCAGTGGTCCAACCCATGTGATAGGAATGTACACTTTTGATGGTGCAGGATTCGTCACTTTGAATATCCAGTATCAGCTGAAGAACCTTCCTTATAACGTGGTTTTTTCATCTGACATCGCTTCAGACTTATTTCATTGAAAAGTGAATGGACTTATTTACATTGCGTTGCACCGTTCTATACTTTTTTATAAGGTGGTACTACACTGGCCACTACCAATATCAGGGGGCAACCACCAATGTAATGAGACACACTAACTACTAATGAAAGGGTGGCACACTGACCACCAGTGTAAAGAGGCACACTGATCCCCAATATAGTGGGGGGCTCACTGACCGCCACTGTAGGGGGGCACACTGACCACCAATGTAAGGGGCACTACAGTGACCAACAATGATTGGGGACACTGCAATGCCTACCAATGTAAGGGGAGCACTACACTAACTACCAATCTAAGGAGGTCCTTCCCCATTGGTGACTAATGTAGGGAGCAATACATAGACCGCCATTTTAGGGGTGCACATTGACCAACAATGTAAGGGGGCACAGACACTGACCACCAACTCCGGGTATTTTTCCTCTTATTAAACACCAAGTCCAGGCATTTTCTCTCCAAATGACCACTAATACTGGTCTTATATTCCTTTACCTGACCACGTATACTCAATATTTTTCCTCTCCCTGACCACTAACACTGGACCATTTTTCCTCCCATAGACCACAGACACCAGCCATCTTTTTCAGAGAACATTTTCCATTCCCACTAATTAATCACACATTTTTATTATGCATATTAAGCTAAAGACTCCAAATACTTATGTAGCACCCTGCTCCTATTGAGTAGGCACTATTTGTAAATCTAAGTTATCTGAGATGTAGTTTGGCTCAGAATAATTGTGTTAAATTGCTGGTTTCTGTTCCAGTCCAGCTGTGTTGCGCATTTTCCACTTGACTGTAGGTGTCGCTGTCACCACAGGTCAAGGTTGGAAATGCAGCAGGCTGGGTGTGTTGAGTGTTGTTTACCCAGAAACAGCCCAGTGGGAGTGGTCCACCCGCTGTGCATTCTGGGAGAGGGTACTTAAGGGACAGACACCGTTTTGCGGGGTTCGTCTTCCGATCCCGACCTGAGGGCCCTCCTGGCCTCAGGTATGTCGTAGCAGTTTTTCCCGCCTCTGGGCCTGCTGGCCTGAGGCTCCAGTACTGATAGTAGGCTCAGGAGTTTCTGGGGCCTACTGGTCCAGGGGTGGTCCCGTGCTGTCTTGCCTGCGGGAAGAAGCCGAGCAATTGGAGAAAGCAGGGGAGGACTTTTCTCAGAGAGGACCGAGCGAAAGGGCTGGTATCTCAGGAAGAGCCTGGAGACTCAATTGAGGGATGCATCCTGACCAATCTACCTCACAGTGCTGCCGGCTGGCTGAAAGAAACTGGTACTCTGTAGTTGTGTCTTTTGAACTGTGCAAAGTGTGTGGTTATGCCGTCCTGTGGCAGAGGACTGTACAACGACTCCATTACATACATCAAGTCTGTGGCAGAGACTTTTGACCGAGCTTCGCACCGGCTGCTAGGTCAGTGAGAGAGGCCTATCCGGGGGTTGCTAGATCCAGGGTGGAAACTGTTTGTCCTCTGGATCGAAGAAGTACCAGTGATCCACAAAGCAAGGTACCTGAATCTCCCCTAACCCTCCATCCCTCTAACTGATGTTCTTTAATAAAACCATTGAAAAAGAGAATAATAAAATCCGATGGATTTTTCCATCTGAAATCCAATGAAGCTGACTTCCATCAGTCTTGCCTACACACCATCAGTCAAAAATCCGACCGTCCCAAACGCCGTGACGTAAAACACTCCGAAGAGCCGAGAAAAATTAAGTTCAATGCTTCTGAGCATGTATCGACTTGATTCTGAGCATGCGTGGGTTTTTTCTCCGATGGAGTTCCCCACAGACGATCGGAATTTGCTATCGGTTTTATTTCCATCGGTAAAATTTAAAACATGTTCTATTTTTTTATACCGATGGAAAAAAGACCAATGGGGCCCACACACGATCAGTTTGTCCGATGAAAAAAGTCCATCGGTCTTTTTTCATCAGAAAAAACGATCTTGTGTACGCGGCATAAGTGTTTGGTGCAGACATCTTTGAACAACTCTACAATGGGACCCCTATGACGGATGTGGTGAACAGACAGGTAACGGCAAGGCCCAAAAATATAACCAGCAGCTCCTGCGAGGGTAGTGCTACACTTACATAAACCAGTATCCACCTGACAGGCCTTTCTTTACTTATGTGCCACACTGCCCCATGACTGCTGACAAAATCTATCACCTTTGTACAGAGAGGGCTCTTAAGTTTTAAAGGCATTGTGGTAAAGGGGTTGATAGCAAAAGTGGTTAGGAGACAATTAGAGATCAGCAATCAATTACTGATTCCCCACCACTGGTTCCATAGTGGATCACATAACAGTGGCATTTTCATGGATGTTGCTAGACCCAGGCACCTAGGGCAGGTGCCCTGGAACTTTGCCATGAGCCTAAAGTTTGCTTCACCTAACAATGGTGTTTAGTGGAGTGGCACTGCCACTATGCCAAAGTCTCTGCAGAATCTAGGCTTCCAGGAGCTCTTCAGGACCCCTGAATAGCGGCAATGCCTGTAGATTGCTGCTTCCTCATATGATCTGCTCATCAGAGCAGCTGCCCATTGACTGTTGACGGTGTTCATCACCCCAAAAGGTGTTCCAAAAGGGGACACAAGAGGATGGTAACAAGACCTGTTGGAAACCAGCATAAAATAGTAAACAAGCATTGACACCCACCATTGGAAGTGACTCCAAGGAGAGTCACATAACCATAGATTCAATTAAAGAATTATGGTGTTTATAAGCATTATTATTTGTATTTTAAAATGCCATATTAGCTAGGTGTGATGGAGTGGGAAGGCCACTCCTCCCTCCTAGCATATCATTGCTGAGTAGGTCTACAAAAAAAAAAAGAAAAACACTGCTGTCATGAAATGGAAGCATCCCTTATGCTTGTCATACATGGATATAAATTTGTTCAGTTCACCCAAGATTTGGTCCATCAATGGTCAGGCTGATTGTACCCAAGTCGATCCATCCATCAACCCGCCTGTCAGTTTTTTAGCAGCTAGCAGTAATCATTGTGTTCTGCTGGCCACGAAGGCTCCCTGTGCCCCCCTACTGGCAATACAATAGCTCTGCGGGAGGCATTTCTCCATTAACACTGCCTGTATTGATAGGGGAATCAAGCACATTTCTTTATTCTACCCATGGTGAAAGTAAAAAACAAAATAAAATAAATCATCTATGGGCTGTTTTACTTTAAACCTGTATAGGCTGCACTAACAAGGAGTATGGCGTAATGCAGACAATGGGCACAGTCATATACTCTGTGAAAGAGTTACATGATGGGTTTGTAGGTTAGCCACTCTCTTATTGCAAGGAACAAAGGGGAACAAAAATGAAAGCGTTAATTGATGATATTTCATGATCTCAGCATTTTTCAACATTACACAAATGATTCTACTTTTTACTATGGCTGGATATACATGTACTGAAAATTGGCCCGTTCAGCAGAAACTGGACACATTTCAGTATGTGTGTACTGCTGTCTGTGCCGGCCTCTGCCGAATGGTCATGCCGGTCTATATCGTCTTCTGTTGGATGGTCATGCTGGAAAACTAGCATTTGATCAGTCCTTACAGCCAATGCAGTGCTGATATGTGTATTCTGATTGGGGGGTCCCCCCACTGTTAGAATACAAAGACACAATATTAGGAGAGATCTCTGCATTAACATCAGTTGAGTTGATGCAGGGATCTGTGAGATTTTTTTAGTTTAACCCGTTGTTTGAACAAAAAAAACTCAGTGGGTACTGTATACCCTGCTTAAAGTGACGCTAAAGGTTCTTTTTTTTTTTTTTTTTAAATAACAAACATGTAATACTTACCTCCCCTGTGCAGTTAGTTTTGCACAGAGTGGCCCTGAACATCCTCTTCTGGGGTCCCTCGGTGGCTCTCGCGGCTCCTCCCCGCATTAGATAACCCCAGTGGAGAAGAGCTCTCCTGAGGGGGTCACCTTGCGGGTGCGCTCCTGTGTCATACACTCGGTGTTCATAGACGTCGAGTGTATGACTCGGCCCTGCCCCCGGCGCCCGCATCATCGGATTTGATTGACAGCAGTGGCAGCCAATGGCTGCGCTGCTATCAATCTATCCAATCAACGCCAGGACTCTGTGGAGAAGAGGACGCCGGGGAATGCGCCGAGCAGGTGAACTGGCTCAGGTAAGTAAAATGGGGGGCTGGGGGGCCGGTGATTGACAGGTGTTTTTTCACCCTAATGCATAGAATGCATTAAGGTGAAAAAACACAAACCTTTGTAACCCCTTTAAGACTCATGGGATCTTTTAAGTATATCTGACCCAAAGGAAATGTGCAGGCTGCTATTGGTGGCCTAATCTGAAAATGCATGGCTGTATCTGGCTTCTGTACTTCTGCATTACAGACCTGAACCATGCATGCAGCAAATAAAAGTCAGATCCCCTTATGAGCATATTCATTCCAGGTCAGTAGGTTAAAGCCCAAGCATCAGAAATGACAGTTAAGCAACTATTATTTTCAGAAAGTAAGATCAGCAATTAGTTACAGCCTCCACATTTATCTCACAGCAGGCTCCCTTTAATATAAATACGAATGTACACAAATGATGAAAATAATGAGGACAAATTCAATTTTCACCATAACATCTGCAGGCTTTGATAAGTTATATTAAAGACTTGGCACACAGATCAGAGATTGTGCCAAATCCAAGTACTGCTACATAGCATTTGCCAAATGCAGATTTCCTAGGTTACCAAACTTTCTCTCTTAAGAAATATGAGAAAGGACCACTGAGAGCCATTAAAAAATGTGAATATAAAGCTGTACTGAAATTCCAGCTTTGCTGCTGTTTTATAGACCAGATGCTCTTCTATCTCTGTAATCCGCTCTCATGCTCTCCCTGACCTCGGCACAAAAATATGATATGGCTTGTATTATTAAACCCACTGGAGGTAGACAAAGTAGACTCTGGGCTGAAAACCACAGAAGTGTTTAGTGCAGTTGTTTTCATTGCTTAATGTCCCTATTACATATTTGGGATCAAAAGAGCAACATTAAAATAAATTCATCTAAAATAACGATGGAGATAGTATGGTCACACAGGGACGTATTTATGAAAGCGAGGAATAGTTTTAGATGGTCTGGGATGCTTACAGCAATCAAACTGGCTTTTTTCTTTTAATCCTACCACAGTATCATAGGAGAGTAAATAAGGTAATGTGATCAATTGTTTCGAGCAATTTAAACATTTTTATCATTTCATACACTTTCATAATTAGTCCTCTACTGGATGACTGTTCTGTGCAGCTGGATCCTGGTCCCCAGATCTGAAAACCATTGAGGGGGTCATTGCTCACTTTTACTGCGTCAATGAAGCTGTCAGGATTAGCTATGATTAGAAATGAGCAAACCAATCTGCATAAGGCAAAGTTTATAACAGATGAGTTAATTCGCATGATGTTTTTGCAGCTCACATCATTTTGCTAACATGTGTTAATTTTGTATTTATTTTTTGTGACAAGGTTAGGCTTTCCAATCATCACTAACAACTTCCATTGCTTCCTCCCACATGTAGGAAGGAAAATTAACAATAATGAATTGTTGTGTTTTATTTATTGTGCCAAAAACTCCGGGGGATCTGACACTCTCATATGACATTGCAAGTCCAGTTGCCAAACTGGCAAAGCAGAAGATTGCAAGCTACTCAAGCATCCTCAGTCTATATAGTGTGTAGTAATGCTCACTTGCCATATTGAATTTGTCAACAGAGTAGCCTACCAACCATACACCCATCTTATGGTATCTATTAGTTAAAGAAAAACTGACACTTGTTAGGATGTTGACTTTTTCACTCTGATGAATAAAAGCCATACTATGTTAGGCTGGATTCACATCTATGCATTTTTAGTGCTTTTTGCATTTTGCAGATTTGCACTACAGTCCATTTAACTATGGAACATGTTCTGTAGTGTAAATCTGCAAAATGCAAAAAGCACTAAAAATGCATAGGTGTGAATCCAGCCTAAGTAACTCTCATGCCCCATACACACAATCGTTTTTCATGCCGTTAAAAATGCCATTTTTAAAAATGGGCATTAAAACCGATGATCGTGTGTATGCTCCAGAGCATTTTTAACGACGTGAAAAACGGGCATTAAAAATTTCGAACATGCTCTATTTTTTCACGTCGTTTTTTTTAACTACGTGAAAAACGATAGTGTGTATGCTTATACGAGGTGAAAAAAAATGCGCATGCTCAGAATCAAGTATGAGACGGGAGCGCTCGTTCTGGTAAAACTAACGTTCGTAATGGAGATAGCACATTCGTCACGCTGTAACGGACTGAAAAGCATGAGGCTGAAAAGCGCGAATCGTCGCTCAACAAACTTTACTAACATGAAGGGTGGCGCCATCCGAACGGAACTTCCCCTTTATAGTGCCGTCGTACGTGTTGTACGTCACTGCGCTTTGCTTGAACGTTTTTTAAAATGATCGTGTGTACGCAAGACAGGCTTGAGAGGAAACATGAAAAAAAAGACGAGAAAAACGTCGGTTTAAAAAATGGCATGAAAAACGATCGTGTGTACGTCGCATCACACTAGAATATGCTTCCAGTGTGATACCAACAGAGGATACTTACATGCCTTTAATTTGTAGATGCCAGTAAAGCTGACACTTCGTTTTCATTGAATCGTTTACTTTTGTTGAAACAAAACACCAGTGATATTCTGTATCAAACGCTTTCATTCTAGGCCACAGTGTGTTTCCCAAATTGCCAACAACAGAGACCACAAAAGCCTCGTACACACGAACGAGTTTCTCGGCAAAAACCAGCAAGAAACTTGCTGGCAGAGATTTTTTGCCGAGAAATTAGTTCGTGTGTATGGTTTCTCATCAAGAAAAGCGACAAGTATCTCAACGAGAAAATAGAGATCCTGCTCTCTATTTTCTCGTCGAGATTCTCGTTGGCATGTTTCTTGACGAGAAAAGTGAGTGTGTGTACACTTACCTGTCCTCCCGGAAGCCCGCGCATGTTCGAAATGAATTTGACGCATGCGCGGTAGCTTCCTAGGCATACGTAGGGTATACCAAGATGGCGGCGACGGCATCGAATGTGACGAGTGCATGCTCGTCGTAGTCGATGACGTCACCGCGTACGCTCCATTCAAAGAAGCGCGGGTTCTTTGAATCGAGCGTCTGTACACTCGGCCGGGACAAGTTTCTTGTCCAAGAATCTTGTCGAAAAAAACGACATGTTTTTTTCGACGAGAATCTCGGCCGTGTGTACGAGGCCTTAGCCTTATTCCATTTTGCATTCCATTTTGCAGTACTGCCCGCAAAGCTCACCATTTCTAGCACATTGACTTTACATGAACATCTCCCACCCCTTTTAAAAGCCAACGTTTTCTAAAAAGATAAAAAGTTATTTTAAAAAATTCTGTCTATATTACATACTGTACATACAAGCTTTAATCTTCCAATTTCAGTCTACATATATAACTGCTCTATGTTTTTTAGGCCAAATCTTGTGGCGGATTGTCAGAGAAAGCTGAGTTGGTCCTATACCCACTATCACAACTCTCTCAAGCAGGTCTTTTTTTTTTCGCCGAAACATGGCAGTAACTTGTTCTGCTCCCTCTGGCACTTCCCTGTCCTTGCTGACTTCTCACTAGTAAACTGATAGAAGCTTTTTTTGCACTGCTCGCTTTCTCTGGGGTTCACCAGTGACAGATGCCTCTTTGAGAGGCTTGGGTGAGCTGAGCTGCACCAGCCTTGCTGCTCCTCCTGCATCCCTTGACAAGGGCTTTGCCCTGGAACTCTCAGGTGAGTGGTGGGAAACCTCTCTGTGCTATTGGGGGAACTCTTTACTTTGTGGGGGGGGTAGGGGGCTCTCTGTTGTGGGGAGGGCTCTGTACTCTAGGGGGCTCCTTAATGTGGGGGGAAATATGTACTCTGTGGGTAGTTCTGTTCTGTGGGGAAGGCTCTGTAATCTTGGGGGCTTTGTACTGTGGGGGCTCTCTAATGTGAGGGGCTCTCTATTGTGGGGGGAGCTTTGTACTGTTGGGGGAGCTTTGTAATGTGGGAAGGGCTCTGTACTGTAGGGGGGCTCTTTACTGTGGGGGGGGGAAATATGTACTCTGTGGGCAGATCTGTTCTGTGGGGAAGGCTCTGTTCTCTCAGGGGTTCTGTACTGTGGGGGGACTCTATACTGTAGGGTGGCTCTGTACTGTGGAGAAAGAACATGGTATGCACTCATGTGTGCATTACACATTCCTTAATCCTGTGCCCTGTGCCCTGTGCAATACAGAGTTTTGAGCCCTGACCGCACTCACTAATTGGCACATGCCACTTTAATTCTCTCCCCCAAGGAACAAGATGGGGGTTGTGCCAAATTGGCAGGGGGATGTGAGTACCTGCACCTATTCTCTTTGTAATTTTGTAATCTGTGTCCCATTAAGAAGATTTCTCTTCACTTTCTGTACTTGAAGTGCAGCAGAAAGTGAGTGGAAATCCCTTCATAGATGGCAGTCACAGGGACAGAAGTCTCCACTGGAAGATTTTGCATCACCTCTTGTTTTGTGACAACTTAAACATTTTGAATTTCCTATCACATTCTGTCTCCATGACAACAGTCACCTAGTCAAATACAGTAAAACCTTGGTTTGAGAGTAACTTGGCTTGAGAGCATTTTGCAAGACAAGCTAAATTTTTTATCAAATTTTGACTTGATATACAAGCGATGTCTTGATATACAAGTAGCGTCATTTCACAACTGAGTAAAAAAGAGAAGAGAGGAGCCTCTAAGTTTAGAAATATGGTTGCATTTAATGAAGGTACAACATTTAGCAACATATTGTTACACTTACACTTACACTCTCTTCTCTTTTACACTCTGGAGCTCCTGCTGGATTTTGCTTCTAATCCCCTTGTGGAAGCTTCCATTTGTTGATGGACATTTTATGTTTACACAACCTGGTCACATTGCTATAATCTTTTTATATGGACTATAAACTGAAGGACCTATGAATAAATGGTTGTGGAACGAATCATTTAAGTTTCCACTATTTCTTATGGGGAAATTTGCTTTGATATATAAGTGCTTTGGATTACAAGCATGTTTCTGGAACAAATTATTCTCGCAATCCAAGGTTTTACTGTAGAGTGAATTTACCCAACAGGGACACAGACAGTAATAAAAGCTTGACAGGATTTCTAACGCTTCCTTACTCTTTCCAAAGTTAGGTTATACATACACTTTTATGCCGCGTACACACGATCATTTTTCCCGTCGGGAAAAATTACTTTTTTTTTTTTCGCCGAGAAAAACTATCGTCTGTTGGCTTTATGCCGTTTTTCTCGTTGAGAAAAACGGCAGGAAAAACGACGAGAAAAATTAGAACATGTTCTAAATTTTCTCATCGTTTTTTCCATCATTTTTTTCCGCCGCAGTTTTCCCATAGGGAGACACTGCCGCGGAGCCCACAGACGGTCATTTTTCTCGTCAAAGAAAAAAATTACGGGAAAAACGGTCGTGTGTGGGGGAACATGCCGTTCCCTCGTTTTTCATTTTTTTTCATGCCGTGATTCACGGCGGTGTTTTCACCGCCGTGAATCACGATCGTGTGTACGCGGCATAAGAGTACCTGCCCCTTATATTTTACTCAATATATTTTCTGCTTGTAATGGTCACCATGAATAAAAATGGTGTTCCAAAAGATCCTGTCAACACTACAAATGTCTTTAATATCAATCTAACTTTCACTATCATATACAGTATATAAAACTATTATTTATAATCCCCACTTGTTTTTCCAAGAAGTAATCTGTTGATCCTGCCATTGCTGCTGTGATGTCTTCATTTCCTGTGCAGGGGTAACAACACCATGCTACCGCTGATGCATTTTCAGCAATGCTCCAATTAATGGGACCGTATGCAGAACAATTACATTTACAGTTCTATAATAAATAATCAATAATAAACCAATACTTTACTATGGATTTGAATGGCTGGGACCATTTATTATTGGTATTATATTTATTTACCAACTTATAATAAGACATGTCCAGTTTATATAACCCAACACTCACTTACTTTTTACCATAAACTATCACTTTAACTTAGCCATAACAGCTCGAGTTAATACTATGACATGTTCAATATTTGTATAACTGTCCCTTTTCTTGAGAAAAGGACCAAACCACTGTAGCGGCCTCACTCCCTTCTCTCGTGCATCGGTTATCCGATAGCTCTGGTCTAGGGGTATCTTGCATGTGAGAGTGAGATGCGCTACGGCCCATGTCCTCCCCATTGATGCGGGTGAGGTGAAGGCCAGTACCTGTTGTTTTCCTCGGGCCGGTGTGCTTCTTTAAGATCTGAGTCTGTTGTGCTGACACCTCCCTTTGCTCCCATTAACCAGAGTACCACACACCGATAAAGGTCCAACACTTGTTTATTAACACACTCCAATAAACAGTCCTTTTCCAGCCGACTGGTTGAGACCCAATAAACAGTTCAATACGGTGGGGTGAGCAGGTCGAGGCACTGTCCTGATAAGTAAACTAAACCACTGTGGTTTCACCAGCGGTTGCTAAAGCCCATTAGCTTGTGAAAGAACTTAAACCTTCAGGGTCTCTACCAGCGACCCCAGAGAACAGAAACAGGAGTACCTTCGCTGCATTGTGGCCCCTATCAGGGGGAAGATGTCCCTCCAAGAGAGTTACCAGAGGCCCCTCTGTCACCGGGTTGATGCTGCTCCATGCTCTTCAGAAGGGTGACCTCTCCAGCCTCCTCGCCTCAGATACGAGCCCCATCCACCTCAGGGACCCTCGGACAAATCCACCCTTGCGGGACCCAGTCGAAGTCACTGAGCCCCAGGCCTCCGATGTAGTACGTCACCCCAGGCTTAAGGTGCCTGGGATGGACTCCAACACTGTTCCGGCCAGGCCATGGGCACCTGGGCCGGAACTCCGGACCACCAGCACTCAGGCCAAAGGTGCCTGGGTGCGGGATAGCAGCAAAGCAGAAGAACTCGTGGCGAGGGCGTCTACCCCTTTTATGCCCTCCCCCGGCAGACACAGCAGGTCTCCCCGCCCCGCTGTACTACTGCCAGAGCAGGACAAAAAAGGTGCAGCACTGCGGTAATGGTTCTACCTCAACCCGGGACAACAGCGCCACACACAGGTCAAAGGGAACAACACACCACCAGTGTCCTCTACGACTTAATTGGTCTGAACCCTATCACAATTGGTGCAACCCGGGTCATTCTACCACCCAGGTGCTCCCCCGAGATTTAGACCCCCGCTACACTCTCCCCCTAGTGGTTTGACGCTGGTCCCCAGCGTCTGGTGTAGGCCCATGTCTCCCAAAGAGCGGTAACATAAGCCAGACCCCAGAGACCATCCCTCAAATTTGAAATCCCAATTTGTGCCAAGACCTGCTCAAGGGAAGGGGAACATAAAATAATAGAACTTTGCAATAAAACCATTTCAACATGTACATAATTACAATCCCTCCCCCCATCACTGTCTAAGAACCACCCCATACTCAGCAGTCTTGACGGATGTATCTCCTGCAGAGGGGAAAAAGAAAACACAACATCCTAACACATTGGTGTAACTTGGAATAAATGGGTCTATCAGCCGAGAGGCCCATTCGCTCCAATGAGTAAGGTGGTGCAAGTGTAAAAAAAAAAAAACAGTCGTTGCACAACACTGCCACCTGGTGACAGTGCCGCGGTGATGACACTTGGTTGAATCTTCCAGACAACCCTCCTTCTTCTGACTGTGTCCCTACTCTGATTCTACCCCAATGTCTTTGTCTTTAATGCATGAAGAAAAAGGAGAACAAAACAAACAGCTCCCATTTCTCCAAAGAGTGGAAAAGCCCAAATAAAAAAAAAACCAGGGCACAGTTCTTGTATTCTGGGAAAACACTTCCAGAAAGTCCAGCAACAAGAGAACATACAGGAGTCTTTTCTCCTACAAATAGAACTTAGGATGCGGTAAGAACAGGGGCTTCAAGTGCTTGTCAAAGGTTTCAACATTGTATTCAATGTCCTCTCCATCTTTCCGGCAGATAAGCACCCTGTCCGCATGGATATGTCGGCCCAACATCCACTCCGCTTTACAGTCCTTGAATTTCCTGGACACAGAGGGTGAGCATGAGGCACTTTGAGCTTCTCCCAGACGAACTCATCATACCACTGCGGTCACAAGACCTCAACTTCAAAAAGTAAGTCCCGAGGCAGATATGGATATTCCCATCCATACTCACGGGCCACCCTCTGGCAAAAGAGCCTCTGCAGTCGGGCCAAAGGTGGCATCGTGGCCCGCTCTCCTTCTCCGGGCGGCACAATGGCTTCTGGATGCCGAGGTACTTTAACTACCTCCTGTTGTTTGAATCTCGGCGCCCGCAGTGATGCGCGCTGTGTTCCTGCTACCGGAACGGGTGATGCTTCAGTTGAGGAAAGGACAGGCAGAGGACCAGGCTTCCTCGTGAGCTCCGAGGCTTCCCCCAGGGGTGTACTGTCTCCTGTGGACATAGGCAGATCTTGTGGCGCACGGAGCGCAAGCAGTGGCATTTTGTCCCAGCCCTTGCGGTGAAAGAGTTCATCAATGTCACCATCATCCCCACAGTCCGACAGCGACTCTAGGTCGGAAGTGTCATACATCTCTGCGGGTAGGTAGTTCCCGGTTGACACGGAATCACCCTCCCTTGCGGGCTCCACCGACTGTGGACTCCCGACACCTCCAACCACCACCACAGTCCCAGCCCCTGGCTCACCTGGACCTTTTGAAGAAGCAGGATGTCCAGGACTTTTCTCTCTACCGGCGCCATCCAGGCCAGGCAAGCGGCGGGGTGAAGCTCTACCACGACCACAGGAGGCCTGTACCAGGCCGACTTTCCTCTTCGGAGGTGGGAGCAGGAAGCTTGTGGCGACCGAAGCAGCATCCTCTGATTTTTCTCTCTCAGTCTCTGGTTGGGCAGTCACATCGCCCTGGTCAGTGTGTACGGGGACCTCCGCAAAGGCCTGGATCTCCCCTTCCGTAGTAGCGGTACCTGTGAGGCAGTTGAGGCGAAGGGCCCGGGGCCTTGCTGTGGATGGCTCCACCTCGAATAGAAGCTCCTTGCATGCCTCACATCGCCCGAATGGCTTCAGGTTGACCACCAGTCCCGAGCATCTGGGACAGATCACACCGAGGGCCTCCGTGTCTCTGCAGGTGTACAGAGCCAACTGCCCTCAGGGGCTAAGTCCTATCCCTGTGTCTGTAAGGGGACAGCAAAAGCAGTCATCTTTGTGGGGTAGGGAACCGGAAATCCACGGGGAACTTGAGGTCATCCCGACTATCTGCTGCTCCATCACGCACTGACCACGCGCCGGAGCCTCCACGTGTATCTCCCCACATGGCCAGACTATTCCCCCAACCTGCACATTTTCGCGGGCTTCCAACTCCCTCCGCCCACGAACTGCGCAGCTATGGGGTGCCTCATGGCGCAGTGCAGTAAAAGCCCCCACATGTAGTACGTCACACGGCTGGACTTCTCCCTCTTCTCGCTCTTCTGCATGGGCCTTTCCCGTCTTAGGGTCATGTCCACGACTTCGAGCAGGGATGCACTTTGGCCAGTAATATGGCTGACCCACTCGGAACTCCTCCGGGCAGCAAAGTTCAAACACAGACGTTCTCAGTTCCATAGTCAAAACACACACGATCCCGGACTTACGAGCCCCCACGTGTAGCGGCCTCACTCCCTTCTCTCGTGCATCGGTTATCCGATAGCTCTGATCTAGGGGTATCTTGCATGTGAGAGTGAGATGCGCTACGGCCCATGTCCTCCCCATTGATGCGGGTGAGGTGAAGGCCAGTACCTGTTGTTTTCCTCGGGCCGGTGTGCTTCTTTAAGATCTGAGTCTGTTGTGCTGACACCTCCCTTTGCTCCCATTAACCAGAGTACCACACACCGATAAAGGTCCAACACTTGTTTATTAACACACTCCAATAAACAGTCCTTTTCCAGCCGACTGGTTAAGACCCAATAAACAGTTCAATAGGGTGGGGTGAGCAGGTCGAGGCACTGTCCTGATAAGTAAACTAAACCACTGTGGTTTCACCAGCGGTTGCTAAAGCCCATTAGCTTGTGAAAGAACTTAAACCTTCAGGGTCTCTACCAGCGACCCCAGAGAACAGAAACAGGAGTACCTTTGCTGCGTTGTGGCCCCTATTAGTGGGAAGATGTCCCTCCAAGAGAGTTACCAGAGGCCCCTCTGTCACCGGGTTGATGCTGCTCCATGCTCTTCAGAAGGGTGACCTCTCCAGCCTCCTCGCCTCAGATACGAGCCCCATCCTCCACCTCAGGGACCCTCAGACAAATCCGCCCTTGCGGGACCCAGTCAAAGTCACTAAGCCCCAGGCCTCCGATGTAGTACCTCACCCCAGGCTTAAGGTGCCTGGGATGGACTCCAACACTGTTCCGGCCAGGCCATAGGCACCTGGGCCAGAACTCCGGACCGCCAGCACCCAGGCCAAAGGTGCCTGGGTGCGGGATAGCAGCAAAGCAGAAGAACTCGTGGCGAGGGCGTCTACCCCTTTTATGCCCTCCCCCGGCAGACACAGCAGGTTTCCCCGCCCCGCTGTACTACTGCCAGAGCAGGACAAAAAGGTGCAGCACTGCGGTAATGGTTCTACCTCGACCCGGGACAACAGCGCCACCCACAGGTCAAAGGGAACAACACACCACCAGTGTCCTCCACGACTTAATTGGTCTGAACCCTATCACAATTGGTGCAACCCGGGTCATTCTACCACCCAGGTGCTCCCCCTAGATTTAGACCCCCGCTACACCACATAACAAGGGCCTCGACAATGGGAGGGATGGTGGGAAGCTCCTTCTTCTTTGCTGATCCACCGCTGGTTGCTGCTCCTACGCAGTTTTAATTCCTTGTATAAGGGCTAGCTCATGCCACATTAACATGTGACCTGCCTTTAGCCACTAATATTTAAAATTTGTATTAAAAAAACTGACCAAATAACTGTCAACTTTAACATGTAGTCTGCCCTGGCCCCATAGGTGGGTGGAGAAAATTCTTTTGCCCCTCCCTTTTCCCTTCTCTCGTCATTTAACTATGCAGTGATGTCACTACACCTGCTTGACCACCACCCTCATAAGCAGTGGCGTATCTAGGGTATGGCAAGCCATAGCAAGTGCCATGGGCGCTACATGAAGGGGGCGCTAGTGAGCAGGGAATCCAGCATTAAAGTTCTTCACTGAAGTTAAAACTAGAGGTTTTTAAACTTCTCCCCGTTCCTACTGGCTTATGGGGAGAAGCAATTACAGTTTCCTGGGTCCCATCAGGTCAAAATAGGGGCCCAGGAAGTGAGCGTAAAGGAGGGACTTTTTCTTCATTTTCGGGGCGCATGTACATCAAGCCGCCCCGCTACTCAAATAGTCCCGGCTCATTGGCGGAGTGATTCTCTGCCCTGCTCCCCTCCTCAGGTGCTGAGATGGGAGTGCTGTGCTTCCGACAAGTAACAGCCGGAGGGGGGCGTGGCTGCATGTGCTGAGCTCCACACAGATTGGAAGTGGAGACTGTCAGTCTACAGGGTGTCCTGGGCTGGGGGAGAAAAGTTATACAAGCTGCCTCTGCAGGGAGGCTGAGATCGGAGGAGGTAATAAAGCCGAAGTCTGGCATCCCAGCACACAAAGCAGCAGGACGGGACAAATCACAGTGATAACACTGCCCAGCTTATATGGAGCTTGGCATCCCCGGGATCCCTGTAGACGTGCCTGCTTATCACTCCCCCTCCATGGCTGAGGCTGCTCTGTGCATTGGTGAGCATCAAAGTGTTTACATAGAAAGATCCCCCCACAGATATGAGTGACCTGACCCAGGCATAGACTGGCTGGAACTCAGCTTCCTACAGGAGGAAGAAGCTATCAGGATCCTGGAGGTCCTGAACTGAGGAGGACAGAGAGGGATAGAGACTCAGGTAGGCAGTGATATGGTCAGTGCAGAGGATCAGAGCTCACATTCTACCTCCCTGTCTGTATGAATGCATTTCTGTTTTGTCACAATATCATTTTTCAGAGAAGCCCCTTCCTCTCTGGCTGATGTCAGGTGGGAGACTCTGTTGCTAGTGACAACGGTTCAGTGGCAGAGAACCTTCCAGGTTCCTGTGTTGGTGCTTTCAGGGAGAGAGTATATTTTATAGGAGTCCAGATTCAGAGATTAAAATCAGCGATCTGCATAGGTTTACCTGTTTGTGTTGCAGTGCAGTCTTTTTACACTGCCATGAGCCCAGTGTCAGAGAAAATCTAACTTTTAGGGAAAAAAAAAAAGGCACTTTATTGTGCTCTTTTCCAAAAGACCCATAGGGCAAAAATAAATAAAAAATGTGCACTTTAATGTACGCTTGCAAGAAGAGCCATTCAGGGGCACAAAAAAAAGTTTGCAGTGTGTTATACATATTTTGAGGTGTGTGAAATAAACAATTTCTATATAGTTTTCTCCTACTGTGCTATACTAAAAAAACAACATTTTTTTTGAACAGCATTTTCTGCAGTTCTGTAGCTGTGCGATTCAGCGGTTACGTACTGTGGGTGTGTTCTGCTCTTCCAAAAAAACGCAGTTTAGGGGCACAAAAAAAAGTTTGCAGTGTGTTATACATATTTTGAGGTGTGTGAAATAAACAATTTCTATATAGTTTTCTCCTACTGTGCTATACTAAAAAAACAACATTTTTTTTGAACAGCATTTTCTGCAGTTCTGTAGCTGTGCGATTCAGCGGTTACGTACTGTGGGTGTGTTCTGCTCTTCCAAAAAAATGCCGTTTAGGGGCACAAAAAAAAGTTTGCAGTGTGTTATACATATTTTGAGGTGTGTGAAATAAACAATTTCTATATAGTTTTCTCCTACTGTGCTATACTAAAAAAACAACATTTTTTTTTAATAGCATTTTCTGCAGTTCTGTAGCTGTGCGATTCAGCGGTTACATACTTTGGTTGTGTTCTGCTCTTCCAAAAACACCCATTTAGGGCAAGATCCTAAATTTTGAAAATATGAGGAGAAGGTCAAAGGGACGTGGTGGCCCCGGTCGTGGTGCTGCTGGTGGAGCTCCTGTTGCAGGGAGAGGACGTGGTGGATCTGTGCCAGATACACGCACAAGTGAAACACCTTCCTCAGGTGCGAGTAGGCGACCGAGCCTGCGGCGGTATTTTGTCGCGCCTAATGAGGCTGTACGAATGTTTAGGCCAGGACAAGTACAGGCGATAGTAGATTGGGTTGCTGACAGTGCCTCGGGTTCCTTCACATTGTCTCCCACCCACTCTTCTGATGAAAGAACAGAGTTGGCACCTGAAACCCATGTCCATCAGTCTTTCACCTCACCCCCTTGCAAATCAGCCAAGCAGTCTGAGCCCCAAATCATGCAGCAGTCTCTTCTGCTTTTCGATGACTCTGTTAGCAGGGTTTCCCAGGGCCATCCACCTAGCCCTGCCCCAGAAGTGGAAGAGATTGAGTGCACTGATGCCCAACCACTTATGTTTCATGATGAGTACATGGGAGGACCATCGCAGTACGTCTCGGATGATGACGAAACACAGGTGCCAACTGCTGCTGCTTTTTCGCAATTGTGCAGACAGACAAGGAGGGCAGGGGTGAAGACTGGGTGGAAGATGATGTGGAGGACGATGAGGTCCTCGACCCCACATGGAATCAACGTTATGCAGGTGACCAGTGTAGTTTGGAGGAAGAGGCGGTGGTCGCACAGAGCCACCAGCACAGCAGAAGAGGGAGCAGGGTGCAAAAGCGGAGCGTCTGTCAGCTAGACAGTATGTCTGCTACTGTCCAATGCAGCAAGGGACCGAGCACACCAAAGCCAGGTCCAAGGAGTTCCCTAGCGTGGCAGTTCTTCACACAATGTGCTGATGACAAGACACGAGTGGTTTGCACGCTGTGCAATCAGAGCCTGAAGCGAGGCATAAACGTTCTCAACCTGAGCACAACCTGCATGACCAGGCATCTAAGTGCAAAGCACGAGCTGCAGTGGAGTAGACACCTCAAAAACCAAGAAAGGTCTCTGGCTCCTCCTGCTTCCTCTTCTGCTGCAGTCTCGGCCTCTTCATCCACCTCTGTAGTGACAGTGGCACCTGCCACCCCGCAAACAGAGGATCTGCCAGCAACACTACCACCTGGGTCACCAACCATCTCCACAATGTCCCATGGAAGCGTTCAGCTCTCTATCTCCCAAACATTGGAGCGGAAGAGGAAGTACCCCCCTAGCCACCCGCGATCCCTGGCCCTGAATGCCAGCATTTCAAAACTCCTGGCCTTTGAAATGCTGTCATTCCGTCTGGTGGAGACGCAGAGTTTTAAAAGCCTGATGGCATTGGCTGTCCCACAGTACGTCGTGCCCAGCCGCCACTATTTTTCCAGGCGAGCCATACCTTCCCTGCACAACCAAGTGGGGGACAAAATCAGGTGTGCACTGCGCAACGCCATCTGTGGCAAGGTCCACCTAACTACGGATGCGTGGACCAGTAAGCACGGTCAGGGACGTTATATCTCCCTAACAGCACACTGGGTAAATGCAGTGGCGGCTGGGCCTGAGGCAGATAGCAGTTTGGCGCATGTCCTTCCACCACCGAGGATTGCAGGGCGCTTCAGTTTGCCTCCTGTTGCTAACTCCTCCTACTCCGCTTCCTCATCCTCTACCGCCTCCTCATCCGGTCAGCGTAACACCTTCACCACCAACTTCAGCACAGCCAGGGGTAAACGACAGCAGGCAGTTTTAAAACTTTCCTGTTTGGGGGAAAAACCCCACACCGCGCAGGAGTTGTGGAGGGACATGGAACAACAGACCAATGAGTGGTTGCTGTCAGTGAGCCTCAAGCCCGGCCTGGTGGTGTGTGATAATGGGCAAAATCTCGTAGCAGCTCTGGGCCTAGCCGGTTTGACGCACATCCCTTGCCTGGCGCATGTGCTGAACTTGGTGGTCCAGAGGTTCCTTAAAAATTACCCCAATATGCCAGAACTGCTGCAGAAAGTGCGGGCTGTGTGTGCGCGCTTTCGGCGTTCTCACCCTGCTGCTGCTCGCCTGTCAGCGCTGCAGCGTAACTTCGGCCTTCCCGCTCACCGCCTCATATGTGACGTGCCCACAAGGTGGAACTCCACCTTGCACATGCTGGCCAGACTGTGCGAGCAGCAGCAGGCGATAGTGGAGTTTCAGCTGCAGCAATCACGCGTGAGTCGCTCTGCGGAACAGCACCACTTCACCACCAATAACTGGGCCTCCATGCGAGACCTGTGTGCCTTGTTGCGCTGTTTCGAGTACTCCACCAACATGTCCAGTGGCAATGACGCCGTTCTTTGCGTTACTATCCCAGTTCTATGCCTCCTTGAAAAAACGCTTCGGGCGATGATGGAAAAGGATGTGGCACAGGAGGATGAGGAGGAGGAGGAGGAAGCGGGATCATTCCAAAGGCTTTCAGGACAGTCTTTCACAAGTGGCTACGAGGGTGGGTTCCTGCACCAACAAACGCCAGGTACACAATTGTCCGGCAGAAAGGGCACAGTTCTGGAGGATGACGAGGTGGAGGAGGAGATGGAGGAGGAGGAGGAGGAGGAGCCATTTTCACAGCAGGGTGGCACCCAGACCAGCTCGTGGCCATCACTGGTGCATGGCTGGGGGAATACAGAGGACACAGACGATACACCTCCCACAGAGGACAGCTTTTCTTTGCCTCTGGGCAGCCTGGCACACATGAGCGATTACATGCTGCAGTGTTTCCGCAATGACCGCCGAGTTGCCCACATTTTAACTGGTGCTGATTACTGGGTGGCCACCCTGCTGGATCCCCGTTACAAGGACAACGTACCGTCCTTAATTCCCTCACTGGAGCGGGATGGTAAGATGCGCGAGTACAAGCGCACGCTGGTAGACGCGCTGCTGGTGGCATTCCCACCTGACAGCGGGCGTACGGTGGAAGCACAAGGCGAAGGCAGAGGAGGAGGAAGAGGTCGCCAACGCAGCCGGGGCACCGGCAGCACCTCAGAAGGCAGGGTTAGCATGGCTGAAATGTGGAAAAGCTTTGTCAGCACGCCACAACAACCAGCACCACCAGCTGAGATGGAACGTCTTAGCAGGAGGCAGCATTTCACCAACATGGTTGAGCAGTATGTGTCCACAGGCCTACACCTACTGGATGACGGGTCTGCCCCCTTTAACTTCTGGGTCTCCAAATTGGGCACATGGCCTGAGCTTGCCCTTTATGCCTTGGAGGTGCTGGCCTGCCCTGCAGCCAGTGTATTATCTGAACGTGTATTTAGCACGGCAGGGGGCGTTATCACAGACAAGCGCAGCCACCTGTCCAGAGCCAATGTGGACAAGCTCACGTTCATTAAAATGAACCAAAAAAAATTATAAAATGCAGCGCTAGCGAATATAAATGTGCTCAATACAAACGTATGTGTGAATGTCAACCATCTAAACCTTTCGGGATGATGGTACACACTATTAGTGAAAAGATTATGCACCAATGATTGGTGTCACCAGAAATGCAGTGGGTGTAATACTAAATGTTACCACTAAAAAGTGATCAACTAAGTAAAACCAGAAAATATACTGTGCAAAACATTAAATGAACTGAACAACCAGGCAAATAGCTCTAGGAGTAATTCACAGTACTACAGATGGTTTTCAACATCAAAGAAATAATGTCCCATTTGCAACAGTGGTTGTAATATAGAAGGAAGGGAAAAAAAAAAAAAAATGCTTTAAAATAAAATAAAAGTCACCCAACATCCAACTTCTAGGACCAATAATGTTCGGTGAAATTCAACAGTTGGCTCAATAGCAGCAGAGATCAGAGGACCATGTGGGGAATAAAAAGAAAAAGCAACTTGTGAAGTACCGCTTAGGAACAGATTAACAATACGCTGTTATTGGGAAAACTCACAAGCCTTCAATGATAACCGAGCGTCAGTGTGTTCCGGGTTCACAACGGCGTGCGTTCCACAAGAACCGGAAGCAGCGTCACTGGTTCTTAGTGTTGACCGGAAATTTGTCAATGCATTTCGCCCCTCCTCCAGGGCATCATCAAGGACATCATCTCCGGTCAAAGAAGATCCTTATATATGCGCGGAGGTCTCCGCCACACTTATTGTGAGCCAATTAGAAAAAAGGTAGAACCTCTCACCGCAATAAACCATTAGCTTCCTGAGTCACATCATTGCCCATCATTGATCAAAATGTGAGAACTTTATTGTTATATGACAATGACAGGGGTTAACAATGTGAACACATGAATAAATCAATGAATCTGAATACATGAATAAATTAGCATAGATAAAATAATCATTGACTAAATCAATGAAAATACAATAAAGTGCAATATAGTGGATATGCATCACGGAAAGGAATGGGGCAAAATAAAAATAAAAAAATAATAAAAAATAAATAAAATATAAAAAAAATAAAAAAAATAAATAAATAGAAAAAATAAAATAGAAAAATAAATATATAAAACTAAAATTAAAATTAAAATATAAAAAAAATAAAATAAATACATACATACATATATATATATATATATACACATACACATACATACATATATATACACACATATACACATATACATACATATACCCATAAAAAATGTAATAAAAATTACTTTCCGTAATGCATAAACCTAAAAACTACCAATTAGATAAAAAACAATTTAGATCAAGTTCGATGTTGAGACCATGCGGACTTAAAGTACCCAACCTATGTATCCACTGGGTTTCATTACGTGAGATAGCTTGTTTAAGGTTGGACCCTCTCCAATGTGCCTCAACCCTATCGATTCCACAAAACCTAAGACCCCTAGGGTCACTGTTGTGGAATAACCTAAAATGATTAGACAAACTGTGATGCTTGAACCCTTTTCTAATCCTATTTACATGCTCTCTTAATCTAATACCCAATTTTCT
Source organism: Rana muscosa (assembly GCA_029206835.1). Classification (NCBI taxonomy): domain Eukaryota; kingdom Metazoa; phylum Chordata; class Amphibia; order Anura; family Ranidae; genus Rana; species Rana muscosa. Next base: position 79,131,902 of record CM055127.1, read on the forward strand.
GGTGGTTCTGCCCACATAGTGGAGCCCACAAGGGCAGGAAAGAAGATAAGTGACATGTGTGGTTCCACAGGTAATACATTTTTTAATTTCATAAGTTTTCCCAGACACACTAAAATGGGTTGTTTTCCTAACCCTGTGTTTGGAGGTACGACAAATCATGCATTTACCACAGCTATAAAAACCTGTCTGGTCCAAAAATGTGAATAATCTCTTAGGGGGATTCACGACATTAGGGGCCAGTTTTAATCTTAATGTGGGGGGTTTGGTATAGATAAAATGAGGTGCAACTGGTAGGACACTGGTTAGATCTTTATCTTTACGTAACAGTGGCCAATGCTCCTTAATGATTCTTTCAAATTGCTTGTGTTGTCTGGTATATCCTGTAAGAAATGCGATTCCATAATCTTTCTTATCTCGGATTTTCTTTTCAAAGAGCTGTTTTCTATCTAAACTCCGAATATCTTCCCTGGTCTTATTGAGAGCCTTGATGTCATATCCTTTCTCTTGAAATCTTTCCAAAATAATTTTTGATTGTACATCATAGTCTTCAATTTTGTTACAGTTGCGCCGCACTCGCAACATTTGGCTTTTCGGTATTCCACTTAACCATCTTGGGTGATGGCAACTTCCAAGTGGTATATATCCATTTCTGTCAACTTCCTTGAAATATGTGCGAGTAAGTAATTTATCATTTTCTTTGAAAATCACCAAATCTAGAAAATTAACAGAATCATAACTAACAACCTCCGAAAAGGAGATACCACACTGGTTGTTACCAATTTCTTCCAGGAACTTAAAAAAGGAATCTCTTGATCCTGCCCAAATAATAAAAATATCATCGATATAACGTTTGTAAAAGCTTAACTGGGGTATATTTCTTCCATAGATTGCTTTGGATTCCCACCAGCTCATGAAAAGATTTGCTACTGAAGGGGCATATTTGGCGCCCATTGCAACACCTTTACGTTGTCTAAAATATTTATTTTCATGCCAAAAAAAGTTATGGCTCATAGCCAGATCCAAGGCTTCAAGTAAAAAAACTTTTTGTTTGGGCTTGATATCTGTTTTGTCAAGAGCCCATTTGACTGCCTCTAAAGCATGATGTTGCTGTATGTTCGTGTACAGGGAATTAACATCCACACTGGCAAGAATGCAGTCCTGATCCACAGTAAGAGGCTCCAAAAATGTAATCAGATCTTTGCTATCTTTTAGATAGGCGGGGCATTTTTGTACTAGTGGTTGGAGAAAATTATCCAGGTACTCCCCCATTCTGGAAAATAATGAGTCTACCCCGCTAACTATAGGCCTCCCAGGAGGTCTATGGGGGTCTTTATGAATTTTGGGTAATTGGTATATTACCGGAACTTTGGGGGCATCAGGGACTAAAAATCTGGTTTCTTTTTTATTTAAAATCCCTGTTAGGTGTGCTTGCTTTGTAAGACGTTTCAATTTGGCTTTATATTTGTTGGTAGGATTACCTTTAAGTTCCTCATATGTCTCTTTGTCAGATACTAATCTATTTAATTCGTCAAGATAATCACTTTTATTAAGAATTACCAAACCCCCCCCCTTGTCAGCTGATCTTATCACTATATTTTTATTTTGCTCTAATAATTCTAGACCCTTTTCAACATCTTTTTTCTTTCTACTTGGTTGTATTTTTAATTTTCTTAGGTCTTCTTCGACTACCGATTTGAAGACCTCAACAAAATGATTGTTCTTCGGTTTAGGATTGAAAATTGAATTATTTCTTAGTGTGGTATGAGTAAATTCGTCCATTACTCCTTTCGGAATTATGTCCTTATTGTTTTTAGCATAGGTCTTTTTAATATTTATTTTTCTAATAAATTTCTGAAAATCAATAAAAACATCGAACTTATTAAAATCTTTATCTAAAGCGAATTTAAGTCCTAGCTGGAGGACTTTATTCTCTTCTTCAGAAAAAACTGCATCACTCAAATTAAAGATTCCTGAATTGAGTTTGCCCTTTTCCTTTTTCCTTTTCCCTCCCCTACATCCTCTTGTTCGTCTCTTCTTGTTTGGTCTTGATTGTATGAGGGGGGTCCCAGGGGATACCAGGGTCTCCATTCTTCTTCCCTCACATCCTGTGGGTAATGGCCTCTCCCTCGGCCTCTGGGATTGGGTCCACCCCGAGGTCTCCTCGGTGGCCCCCCAAAACCTCTCCTCTGAAAATCCCCTCTAAAGTTGTTATGGCTGGGATAACCACCTCTACCTCGTGGGGGATATTGGTCATAATGATACGGTGTCCAAGAAGGACCACCATAATTTCCTCTTTGTTCATAACATCTTGTGTTATAAGAGCCTCTATTGGATTGTTGTGGATGATCATAATCTAGTGGCTCGAATCGATTGTATGTGGGGATTCCATAATGTGGGGTGGAAGGTCGCGGAGTGCCCCTTCCTCCACCACGTTGTACAGGGGGGTTTGGTAATTCTTAATAAAAGTGATTATCTTGACGAATTAAATAGATTAGTATCTGACAAAGAGACATATGAGGAACTTAAAGGTAATCCTACCAACAAATATAAAGCCAAATTGAAACGTCTTACAAAGCAAGCACACCTAACAGGGATTTTAAATAAAAAAGAAACCAGATTTTTAGTCCCTGATGCCCCCAAAGTTCCGGTAATATACCAATTACCCAAAATTCATAAAGACCCCCATAGACCTCCTGGGAGGCCTATAGTTAGCGGGGTAGACTCATTATTTTCCAGAATGGGGGAGTACCTGGATAATTTTCTCCAACCACTAGTACAAAAATGCCCCGCCTATCTAAAAGATAGCAAAGATCTGATTACATTTTTGGAGCCTCTTACTGTGGATCAGGACTGCATTCTTGCCAGTGTGGATGTTAATTCCCTGTACACGAACATACAGCAACATCATGCTTTAGAGGCAGTCAAATGGGCTCTTGACAAAACAGATATCAAGCCCAAACAAAAAGTTTTTTTACTTGAAGCCTTGGATCTGGCTATGAGCCATAACTTTTTTTGGCATGAAAATAAATATTTTAGACAACGTAAAGGTGTTGCAATGGGCGCCAAATATGCCCCTTCAGTAGCAAATCTTTTCATGAGCTGGTGGGAATCCAAAGCAATCTATGGAAGAAATATACCCCAGTTAAGCTTTTACAAACGTTATATCGATGATATTTTTATTATTTGGGCAGGATCAAGAGATTCCTTTTTTAAGTTCCTGGAAGAAATTGGTAACAACCAGTGTGGTATCTCCTTTTCGGAGGTTGTTAGTTATGATTCTGTTAATTTTCTAGATTTGGTGATTTTCAAAGAAAATGATAAATTACTTACTCGCACATATTTCAAGGAAGTTGACAGAAATGGATATATACCACTTGGAAGTTGCCATCACCCAAGATGGTTAAGTGGAATACCGAAAAGCCAAATGTTGCGAGTGCGGCGCAACTGTAACAAAATTGAAGACTATGATGTACAATCAAAAATTATTTTGGAAAGATTTCAAGAGAAAGGATATGACATCAAGGCTCTCAATAAGACCAGGGAAGATATTCGGAGTTTAGATAGAAAACAGCTCTTTGAAAAGAAAATCCGAGATAAGAAAGATTATGGAATCGCATTTCTTACAGGATATACCAGACAACACAAGCAATTTGAAAGAATCATTAAGGAGCATTGGCCACTGTTACGTAAAGATAAAGATCTAACCAGTGTCCTACCAGTTGCACCTCATTTTATCTATACCAAACCCCCCACATTAAGATTAAAACTGGCCCCTAATGTCGTGAATCCCCCTAAGAGATTATTCACATTTTTGGACCAGACAGGTTTTTATAGCTGTGGTAAATGCATGATTTGTCGTACCTCCAAACACAGGGTTAGGAAAACAACCCATTTTAGTGTGTCTGGGAAAACTTATGAAATTAAAAAATTTATTACCTGTGGAACCACACATGTCACTTATCTTCTTTCCTGCCCTTGTGGGCTCCACTATGTGGGCAGAACCACCAGAAAATTGGGTATTAGATTAAGAGAGCATGTAAATAGGATTAGAAAAGGGTTCAAGCATCACAGTTTGTCTAATCATTTTAGGTTATTCCACAACAGTGACCCTAGGGGTCTTAGGTTTTGTGGAATCGATAGGGTTGAGGCACATTGGAGAGGGTCCAACCTTAAACAAGCTATCTCACGTAATGAAACCCAGTGGATACATAGGTTGGGTACTTTAAGTCCGCATGGTCTCAACATCGAACTTGATCTAAATTGTTTTTTATCTAATTGGTAGTTTTTAGGTTTATGCATTACGGAAAGTAATTTTTATTAAATTTTTTATGGGTATATGTATGTATATGTGTATATGTGTGTATATATATGTATGTATGTGTATGTGTATATATATATATATATGTATGTATGTATTTATTTTATTTTTTTTATATTTTAATTTTAATTTTAGTTTTATATATTTATTTTTCTATTTTATTTTTTCTATTTATTTATTTTTTTTATTTTTATTATTTTTTTTATTTTTATTTTTTATATTTTTTTTTTTTATTTTGCCCCATTCCTTTCCGTGATGCATATCCACTATATTGCACTTTATTGTATTTTCATTGATTTAGTCAATGATTATTTTATCTATGCTAATTTATTCATGTATTCAGATTCATTGATTTATTCATGTGTTCACATTGTTAACCCCTGTCATTGTCATATAACAATAAAGTTCTCACATTTTGATCAATGATGGGCAATGATGTGACTCAGGAAGCTAATGGTTTATTGCGGTGAGAGGTTCTACCTTTTTTCTAATTGGCTCACAATAAGTGCGGCGGAGACCTCCGCGCATATATAAGGATCTTCTTTGACCGGAGATGATGTCCTTGATGATGCCCTGGAGGAGGGGCGAAATGCATTGACAAATTTCCGGTCAACACTAAGAACCAGTGACGCTGCTTCCGGTTCTTGTGGAACGCACGCCGTTGTGAACCCGGAACACACTGACGCTCGGTTATCATTGAAGGCTTGTGAGTTTTCCCAATAACAGCGTATTGTTAATCTGTTCCTAAGCGGTACTTCACAAGTTGCTTTTTCTTTTTATTCCCCACATGGTCCTCTGATCTCTGCTGCTATTGAGCCAACTGTTGAATTTCACCGAACATTATTGGTCCTAGAAGTTGGATGTTGGGTGACTTTTATTTTATTTTAAAGCATTTTTTTTATTTTTTTATTTTTTTTTCCCTTCCTTCTATATTACAACCACTGTTGCAAATGGGACATTATTTCTTTGATGTTGAAAACCATCTGTAGTACTGTGAATTACTCCTAGAGCTATTTGCCTGGTTGTTCAGTTCATTTAATGTTTTGCACAGTATATTTTCTGGTTTTACTTAGTTGATCACTTTTTAGTGGTAACATTTAGTATTACACCCACTGCATTTCTGGTGACACCAATCATTGGTGCATAATCTTTTCACTAATAGTGTGTACCATCATCCCGAAAGGTTTAGATGGTTGACATTCACACATACGTTTGTATTGAGCACATTTATATTCGCTAGCGCTGCATTTTATAATTTTTTATCTCTCAAGGTGTTACTGCCTTATGCTGTAGCAGCTGCGCATATAATAATTTCTTTTCACTTGTCATTTATTTTTGTATGTCTCCATAAGCGCAAGTTTTAGTTTTTGTTTATTTACCTTTCACTTATTGTGTGTACTCAGCAGCTATGGAAATTTTCACATTTGTTAATAATAGAAATTTGAATGCAGATGATTTTTTCTCACAATCCAACACCAATTTAGATATTAACCAAGACTTTAAAAGTCTCAGAAGTGCTTTGGACAAGCAGGTTAAAGCATGGTGGGATGTGTTCACTTTAGGTAAATACATCAAGGACAATATAACCCCCAGAAGACTCAGGTGGGATATTGCTCCCAATGATGGCCTAGTGGACAAAGATTTAGAGGACGAATGGTTCTCTTTTTTTAATCATACAGAGAAAAAATTGTTACAACTACTAATAAGTAGGAAGGAAAGAAAACTGAAGGTACTGGAGGCTAACATTAATGCTTTGAAAGCTAAATTAGGACCTTCAATTGCCTCAGGTGAATACAAAGAAAAAATGAAACAGTTACAGGATTTTGTTGAAAAGTTAGATAAAGAAACCCAAAAGAAAAAAATGAAAAAATTCATTAGAGACACCAATGATTATAAATCCAATAAAGTTTATAGGTGGCAAGAATTGGTAGAAGAAGATACTCCTGATCCCAGTGATTCTATGGATGAGACGCAAGCGGGGTACATTCATCCTAAAACTCCTATAAAATACGAAGGCCAACGCAAAGAATCGGGTAGGGGTGTACAACGTGGTGGAGGAAGGGGCACTCCGCGACCTTCCACCCCACATTATGGAATCCCCACATACAATCGATTCGAGCCACTAGATTATGATCATCCACAACAATCCAATAGAGGCTCTTATAACACAAGATGTTATGAACAAAGAGGAAATTATGGTGGTCCTTCTTGGACACCGTATCATTATGACCAATATCCCCCACGAGGTAGAGGTGGTTATCCCAGCCATAACAACTTTAGAGGGGATTTTCAGAGGAGAGGTTTTGGGGGGCCACCGAGGAGACCTCGGGGTGGACCCAATCCCAGAGGCCGAGGGAGAGGCCATTACCCACAGGATGTGAGGGAAGAAGAATGGAGACCCTGGTATCCCCTGGGACCCCCCTCATACAATCAAGACCAAACAAGAAGAGACGAACAAGAGGATGTAGGGGAGGGAAAAGGAAAAAGGAAAAGGGCAAACTCAATTCAGGAATCTTTAATTTGAGTGATGCAGTTTTTTCTGAAGAAGAGAATAAAGTCCTCCAGCTAGGACTTAAATTCGCTTTAGATAAAGATTTTAATAAGTTCGATGTTTTTATTGATTTTCAGAAATTTATTAGAAAAATAAATATTAAAAAGACCTATGCTAAAAACAATAAGGACATAATTCCGAAAGGAGTAATGGACGAATTTACTCATACCACACTAAGAAATAATTCAATTTTCAATCCTAAACCGAAGAACAATCATTTTGTTGAGGTCTTCAAATCGGTAGTCGAAGAAGACCTAAGAAAATTAAAAATACAACCAAGTAGAAAGAAAAAAGATGTTGAAAAGGGTCTAGAATTATTAGAGCAAAATAAAAATATAGTGATAAGATCAGCTGACAAGGGGGGGGGGTTTGGTAATTCTTAATAAAAGTGATTATCTTGACGAATTAAATAGATTAGTATCTGACAAAGAGACATATGAGGAACTTAAAGGTAATCCTACCAACAAATATAAAGCCAAATTGAAACGTCTTACAAAGCAAGCACACCTAACAGGGATTTTAAATAAAAAAGAAACCAGATTTTTAGTCCCTGATGCCCCCAAAGTTCCGGTAATATACCAATTACCCAAAATTCATAAAGACCCCCATAGACCTCCTGGGAGGCCTATAGTTAGCGGGGTAGACTCATTATTTTCCAGAATGGGGGAGTACCTGGATAATTTTCTCCAACCACTAGTACAAAAATGCCCCGCCTATCTAAAAGATAGAAAAGATCTGATTACATTTTTGGAGCCTCTTACTGTGGATCAGGACTGCATTCTTGCCAGTGTGGATGTTAATTCCCTGTACACGAACATACAGCAACATCATGCTTTAGAGGCAGTCAAATGGGCTCTTGACAAAACAGATATCAAGCCCAAACAAAAAGTTTTTTTACTTGAAGCCTTGGATCTGGCTATGAGCCATAACTTTTTTTGGCATGAAAATAAATATTTTAGACAACGTAAAGGTGTTGCAATGGGCGCCAAATATGCCCCTTCAGTAGCAAATCTTTTCATGAGCTGGTGGGAATCCAAAGCAATCTATGGAAGAAATATACCCCAGTTAAGCTTTTACAAACGTTATATCGATGATATTTTTATTATTTGGGCAGGATCAAGAGATTCCTTTTTTAAGTTCCTGGAAGAAATTGGTAACAACCAGTGTGGTATCTCCTTTTCGGAGGTTGTTAGTTATGATTCTGTTAATTTTCTAGATTTGGTGATTTTCAAAGAAAATGATAAATTACTTACTCGCACATATTTCAAGGAAGTTGACAGAAATGGATATATACCACTTGGAAGTTGCCATCACCCAAGATGGTTAAGTGGAATACCGAAAAGCCAAATGTTGCGAGTGCGGCGCAACTGTAACAAAATTGAAGACTATGATGTACAATCAAAAATTATTTTGGAAAGATTTCAAGAGAAAGGATATGACATCAAGGCTCTCAATAAGACCAGGGAAGATATTCGGAGTTTAGATAGAAAACAGCTCTTTGAAAAGAAAATCCGAGATAAGAAAGATTATGGAATCGCATTTCTTACAGGATATACCAGACAACACAAGCAATTTGAAAGAATCATTAAGGAGCATTGGCCACTGTTACGTAAAGATAAAGATCTAACCAGTGTCCTACCAGTTGCACCTCATTTTATCTATACCAAACCCCCCACATTAAGATTAAAACTGGCCCCTAATGTCGTGAATCCCCCTAAGAGATTATTCACATTTTTGGACCAGACAGGTTTTTATAGCTGTGGTAAATGCATGATTTGTCGTACCTCCAAACACAGGGTTAGGAAAACAACCCATTTTAGTGTGTCTGGGAAAACTTATGAAATTAAAAAATGTATTACCTGTGGAACCACACATGTCACTTATCTTCTTTCCTGCCCTTGTGGGCTCCACTATGTGGGCAGAACCACCAGAAAATTGGGTATTAGATTAAGAGAGCATGTAAATAGGATTAGAAAAGGGTTCAAGCATCACAGTTTGTCTAATCATTTTAGGTTATTCCACAACAGTGACCCTAGGGGTCTTAGGTTTTGTGGAATCGATAGGGTTGAGGCACATTGGAGAGGGTCCAACCTTAAACAAGCTATCTCACGTAATGAAACCCAGTGGATACATAGGTTGGGTACTTTAAGTCCGCATGGTCTCAACATCGAACTTGATCTAAATTGTTTTTTATCTAATTGGTAGTTTTTAGGTTTATGCATTACGGAAAGTAATTTTTATTACATTTTTTATGGGTATATGTATGTATATGTGTATATGTGTGTATATATATGTATGTATGTGTATGTGTATATATATATATATATGTATGTATGTATTTATTTTATTTTTTTTATATTTTAATTTTAATTTTAGTTTTATATATTTATTTTTCTATTTTATTTTTTCTATTTATTTATTTTTTTTATTTTTTTTATATTTTATTTATTTTTTATTATTTTTTTTATTTTTTTATTTTTATTTTGCCCCATTCCTTTCCGTGATGCATATCCACTATATTGCACTTTATTGTATTTTCATTGATTTAGTCAATGATTATTTTATCTATGCTAATTTATTCATGTATTCAGATTCATTGATTTATTCATGTGTTCACATTGTTAACCCTTGTCATTGTCATATAACAATAAAGTTCTCACATTTTGATCAATGATGGGCAATGATGTGACTCAGGAAGCTAATGGTTTATTGCGGTGAGAGGTTCTACCTTTTTTCTAATTGGCTCACAATAAGTGTGGCGGAGACCTCCGCGCATATATAAGGATCTTCTTTGACCGGAGATGATGTCCTTGATGATGCCCTGGAGGAGGGGCGAAATGCATTGACAAATTTCCGGTCAACACTAAGAACCAGTGACGCTGCTTCCGGTTCTTGTGGAACGCACGCCGTTGTGAACCCGGAACACACTGACGCTCGGTTATCATTGAAGGCTTGTGAGTTTTCCCAATAACAGCGTATTGTTAATCTGTTCCTAAGCGGTACTTCACAAGTTGCTTTTTCTTTTTATTCCCCACATGGTCCTCTGATCTCTGCTGCTATTGAGCCAACTGTTGAATTTCACCGAACATTATTGGTCCTAGAAGTTGGATGTTGGGTGACTTTTATTTTATTTTAAAGCATTTTTTTTATTTTATTTATTTTTATTTTTTTTTATTTTTTTTTTCCCTTCCTTCTATATTACAACCACTGTTGCAAATGGGACATTATTTCTTTGATGTTGAAAACCATCTGTAGTACTGTGAATTACTCCTAGAGCTATTTGCCTGGTTGTTCAGTTCATTTAATGTTTTGCACAGTATATTTTCTGGTTTTACTTAGTTGATCACTTTTTAGTGGTAACATTTAGTATTACACCCACTGCATTTCTGGTGACACCAATCATTGGTGCATAATCTTTTCACTAATAGTGTGTACCATCATCCCGAAAGGTTTAGATGGTTGACATTCACACATACGTTTGTATTGAGCACATTTATATTCGCTAGCGCTGCATTTTATAATTTTTTATCTCTCAAGGTGTTACTGCCTTATGCTGTAGCAGCTGCGCATATAATAATTTCTTTTCACTTGTCATTTATTTTTGTATGTCTCCATAAGCGCGAGTTTTAGTTTTTGTTTATTAAAATGAACCAGGCATGGATCCCACAGGACTTGTCCGTACCTTGTGCAGAATAGACATGTATACCGGTGTTGTGACAAAAACTGTCCGGCCATCGGATTGTGTCCGGCCCATACTGCGAAGGTGCAGCGCTTGCGCAGTACAGAGGACAAGGAGATTCACAAAATCTCCGAAGATGAACGGCGCCTGCGCTGTGAGTGCAGGTTCAAGCCCCACCATCCAAGTGGACATACGGTAGCACATAGTAACAGGGCCCCTCACGGGCTCGGTTCGATCGCCACGCTTCGGGCACGGCCTCACTTGGCTCGGCTTGAACCACGGATGGTGTGGCCTTCACCTGAACTCACCACGCAGGCGCCGTTCGTCTTGGGAGATTTTCGAAATCCCCTTGTCCTACATACTGAGCAAGCGCAGTACAGGGTGGACACTATTTGACGGGGGACAGAATTCGACACATCACCGGCCTTACCCAGCCATTGTTGTATTTTTGAATCAGTGTTGGCTACCTCGTCCTCCTCCACCGCCGCTTCCACCTACACAGCCACATCCACCGCCACCTCAACCTCCTACTCCATATGGACCTCGTCCTCCTAGGTCAAGATTATTATTTTTTATTTTTATTTTTTTTATGTTATTTTAAGTTATTTCCCTATCCACATTTGTTTGCAGAGCACTTGCCATGCTCTTAACAACATTTTGCTGCCATTTGCAGCCCTCTAGCCCTTTCCATTACCTTTTTAGAGCCTTTTTAGTCCTTAGAAGTCCGGGTCCCCATTGACTTCAATGGGGTTCGGGTTCGGGTCCGGGTTCGGGTTAAAGTTCGGTCCCGAACCCGAACTTTTTTGCGAAGTTCGGCCGAACCCGTCGAACCCGAACATCCAGGTGTCCGCTCAACTCTAATCCTAACTCATCCACAGCTAAAACATTCAGATGGTTCATAGAAAGTCTCTCTTTATTTCAGATATTATATTTCTTTGTGAAAACCATTGAAGCAGTACAACTTGCATTTTCCTGTTTTTCCTGGATATCATAAGAAAATTGTTGTTTTATTGTATTACTCTCAAATACACAGCATGTGTCTATTTGTATTGTACTGTATTGCTGTAAAACAGACCAAGGATATATATATATATATATTGTGAGGGGGTTAACTCGGTAGCGGGTGTGTGTGACCCCCTGGTTGGGCTCCCCACACAAAAACAGGGCCAGCAGACGGAGGTTGTGGTTTTCAAAATCAAAAGGTGCGGTTTATTTCTCTATGTACAGTGACAAAAACACAGCAAAGCCAAAAAGAAACATAAACAAAATAAATCCTGGTCAGCTTGACCTCTGACTAAACATGCAGGTTTCCTAACTAACAACTGGGATCAGCCTGGTGCTGTCCTAGTCCCTAAGTCCCTGGTTTAGTCAATGTCCAAACAAATAGCCACACAGGCTTTTTCTCACCGCACAGGGGTTCACTCTCCCTAGACAGTCCACACAGGTCTGGTTCCAGGCATGAGCAAACACCTAATGAATCTGGGAGTTTTTATAGAGGCCTTAAACGAACTGACAGGCTTCAGCTGGTCTCATCAACTCCCTGCCTGCACGACGCCCAGCCCTCTCCCTAGAGGTATGAGTCATCCATGAGCCCACTAGCCTCAGCTGGGCTTCATCAACTCCCTCCCTAGTTGTATAAGTCGGCATAAAGCCTGAATCTGGGAGAAATATATCTACCCCCCTGGATGCAACCAGGTGACTTTACCTTCCTGCTGTCACATACCCCCCCCTCTTGTTTTAACCTTGGGGTTGGAACACCAGCAATCAGGCATTCATGTACTCGAGACAAAGCATCCACATTCCCCATTTGAACGCCAGGGCGATGCTTTACTGTGAAGTTGAATTCCTGTAAGGCCAGGAACCACCTATTCACTCTTCTATTTGTCTCCTTGTTTTGAGCCATCCACTTTAACGGAGCGTGATCCGTAACCATGTCAAAGTGCCTACCTAGCAGATAGTACCGAAGGGAATCTAGAGCCCACTTCACCGCTAAACACTCCTTTTCAACCGTGGCGTAATTTACCTCATGGGACTTCAACTTCCTGCTGAGGTAAATGACTGGGTGCTCTTCCCCGTTCCAGACCTGGGACAATACTGCTCCTAACCCCACATCTGATGCATCACTTTGTACGACAAAGTCTTTAGAGAAGTCGGGTGAGTACAACACTGGCTGGCTACATAAGGCTTGTTTCAAGAATTGGAATGCTGCCTCAGCCTCGGGGGTCCATTTAATCATGACCGACCCTTTCCCTTTCGTCAGGTTGGTTAGGGGCACAGCCTTAGAAGCAAAGTGGAGAATGAAGCGCCGATAATAACCCGCGATTCCCAGAAAGGCCCGTACCTGCTTCTTGCTGTTGGGACGTGGCCAACTCTGGATGGCCTCGACTTTGTTGAGTTGGGGTTTTATCACTCCCCTGCCAATGGTGTACCCAAGATATTTGGCCTCCTCCTGCCCAATGGTACACTTCTTGGGGTTAGCCGTAAACCCCGCTTCCCGGATAGAGTCTAGGACTGCTTGCACTTTTGGCAGATGTGAGGCCCAATCTGTGCTATGGACAATTACGTCATCCAGGTAAGCCGCAGCATACTTCCGATGGGGCCTCAGTATCTGGTCCATTTTCCGCTGGAATGTGGCCGGCGCATTCTGTAACCCGAACGGCATTCTCTTATATTGGAACGCCCCGTCTGGGGTTACAAATGCGGTTTTTTCTTTGGCCGACTTGGCCAGGGGAATTTGCCAATACCCTTTTGTGAGGTCAAGAGTCGTCATGTATCGGGCTGTTCCCAGCCGGTCGATCAACTCATCTATACGTGGCATGGGGTAGGTGTCAAATTTTGTAACTTTGTTCAACTGACGAAAATCGTTACAAAATCGCCAGCTCCCATCCGGTTTAGGCACCAACACAATGGGACTAGACCAATCACTTTGGGACTCCTCTATCACCCCTAAGTTCAGCATTTTCTGTACTTCCTCCCGTATTGCCTCCCGTCGGGCCTCTGGGATCCGATAGGGTTTTAACTTCACCCTTTCACCGGGCGGGGTAATAATATCATGCTCTACCCCAGATGTTTGTCCTGGCAGCTCAGAGAACACCTCCTTGTTGCGAAGCACAAACTCCTTAACCTCCTGTTGTTGGGGTTGTGACAAGGTGGCTGCTATTCCAACCTCCGGAATCACGCAACCAGTTTGAGCTGGTGACCAAGTTTCTGCGACTAGGGACTCTCTATCCCTCCAGGCTTTCAACAGATTAACGTGATATATCTGTTCGGGCTTTCGCCTTCCTGGTTGTCTGACCTTGTAATTCACTTCGCTCACTTTTTCCATTATCTCGTAGGGGCCTTGCCATTTGGCAAGGAATTTACTTTCAACCGTAGGGACAAGTACCAATATCCTATCCCCCGGGGAAAAGGTACGGGTCTTGGCTCCACGGTTGTACACTCTCTGCTGTGCCAACTGCGCTTGGGCCAAATGTTCCTTCACGATGGGCATTACCTGTGCAATTCGATCTTGCATCAGGGCGACATGCTCAATCACACTCCTGTGGGGAGAACTCTCACTTTCCCAAGTTTCCTTGGCAATATCCAACAGCCCTCTTGGGTGTCTCCCATACAGTAACTCAAAGGGGGAGAATCCCATAGAGGATTGGGGCACCTCCCTAATAGCAAACATCAAATAAGGAAGTAGACAGTCCCAATCCCTTCCATCTCTATCCACCACTTTCTTCAACATTTGTTTTAGGGTTTTGTTGAATCTTTCAACCAGCCCATCCGTTTGGGGGTGATACACAGATGTACGCAATTGCGTCACTTTGAACAATTTACACAGCTCTTTCATAACCCGGGACATAAAGGGTGTACCTTGGTCCGTAAGCAGTTCTTTACAAATACCCACCCGGCTAAAAACAAGAGATAGCTCTTTGGCTATGGTTTTGGCCGAGGTATTTCTGAGAGGGATCGCTTCTGGATAACGGGTGGCATAGTCCATTATAACCAATATGTACTGGTGCCCCCTAGCGGACTTGATTATAGGACCTACCAAATCCATTGCGATTCTCTCAAACGGGACCTCAATGATGGGTAGAGGGACCAGCGGGCTATGGAAATGTGGCATCGGGGCCGACCTCTGACACACAGGGCAGGAGGAACAATAATTTTCTATGTCCTTCATCACCCCAGGCCAATAGAATCTCTGTAATACCCTCTCTCGGGTTTTCTCTGTCCCCAGATGACCTCCAAGAATGTGCCCATGGGCCAACTCCAACACCAACTTCCTGTAAGGTTTGGGCACCACAAGCTGCTCAACGGTTTCTTCTGCCCTTTTTGCCACCCGATACAGTAGGTCCTTCTCTACGCTGAAGTATGGGTAAGTGCAGGTATTATCTGGGTTCACTAACTCGCCATCTATTTCCACTACGTTTTCCCGTGCCTTTATTAGGGCGGGGTCTTTTAACTGTTCTGTGGCAAAATTTTCCCTGTGAACCTCCAGATCAGAAAACTCCACAGACGGTAGGTTTTCGTCTGAGGAGGTGGGCTCCTCTCCAGTTTCTTGAGTCTCCCCTGCCAATACTGACAAGGGAAATTCTGGAGAGTCCTCACCACTCTCAGAGGAGTTCTGGCTATCATATTCCTGGTACATAGGGGCACCAGTGGGGGGCTCAGGATCATCCCACAGTTCCCAGAACTTCGGAAAATCCCTTCCCACAATGGCATCATGCGGTAATTGAGATACTAACCCCACTGGATGAGAGAGGGTACCTTTGGGGGTCTCGAAACACACTGTAGTCACTGGATACTCTCGGGTGTCCCCATGCACACAAATAACAGCTACCTTGCTATTCCCAGAGACCTCTGTTTTAACTAATTCAGCCTTTATCAGGGTCACAAGGCTACCTGAATCCAGTAATACCACAACATTTCTACCATTAATACACATTTTGCATAAATGTTTCTCAGTTCCCCGAATGGCAGTGCATGCGACTGTCGCACACAGCGACTGACGTCGGTCCGTCAGAAAGTCACATTGCATGGGTTCCTCCACAACCGGGCAATTTGCTGCAATATGTCCCGCTTGCCGGCAGCGGTAGCAAACAATCCATTTGGCTGCCTCTTGAGCCCCTGACTTCCTAGGCTGTTCTCGCCAAACTTTGGGTAGAGCTCCCACCCTCTCACTCTCTCCACCCTCACCCCTTGGAATCCTCTTATCCGCCCCTGGGGATGATCTGGTCTTAGGGTGGAAAGTCCGAGAGTCTCTGGAAGAGGCCGTCAGGTTCTCTGTAGCCAAGTATTTCTCTACACGATCCACAAGACCACCGGCCGTCTCTGGGTCTCCATGGCTTACCCACTTTTGGATGGCAGTAGGAAGAGCTCTCAAAAACCGATCCATTACAACACGTTCCACAATCTCTGGTGCGGACAAAGTCTCTGGCTGTAGCCACTTCCTGCTCAGGTGAATGAGATCATACATTTGAGACCTGGGGGGTTTTCCAAGCTGGAAAGTCCAGTTATGCACACGCTGAGCCCGGACAGCCAGGGTGACACCCAGCCTTGCCAATATTTCAGCTTTTAGCATCACATAGTCTTTTGCTTGGTCAGGCTCTAGGTCATAGTAAGCCTTCTGCGATTCACCAGTTAACAGAGGAGCCACCAGTCCAGCCCACTGCTCCTCAGGCCACTTTTCTCTTTCAGCAGTCCTTTCAAATGTGGTCAAAAATACCTCTGGATCATCCTCTCCAGTCATTTTTGTCAATAAACGACTCACCCCAAAGGACGCGGTATTAGTGGGACGGCTTTCCTCACTGGTCTGCGGACGTTGCTGCATTACTGCTTCCATTTGTTGTAGTCTCTGCTCTTGCTTCTGTAACAGGTCTATGAAGCGGGCCTCAGATTGCTGCTGGGCTTGTTGCTGAGCTTCCAGACTCTGTTGGTGAGCTTGCTGCTGGGCTGCAAGGCTCCTTTGCAAACCTGCATTTGTCTGCTGTTGATTGGCATTTGCTAGAACCAGCTGTTTCAGTATCTCCTCCATGCTGGCTTAAAAAAACTGCCACTGGTTCTCCACCAACTGTGAGGGGGTTAACTCGGTAGCGGGTGTGTGTGACCCCCTGGTTGGGCTCCCCACACAAAAACAGGGCCAGCAGACGGAGGTTGTGGTTTTCAAAATCAAAAGGTGCGGTTTATTTCTCTATGTACAGTGACAAAAACACAGCAAAGCCAAAAAGAAACATAAACAAAATAAATCCTGGTCAGCTTGACCTCTGACTAAACATGCAGGTTTCCTAACTAACAACTGGGATCAGCCTGGTGCTGTCCTAGTCCCTAAGTCCCTGGTTTAGTCAATGTCCAAACAAATAGCCACACAGGCTTTTTCTCACCGCACAGGGGTTCACTCTCCCTAGACAGTCCACACAGGTCTGGTTCCAGGCATGAGCAAACACCTAATGAATCTGGGAGTTTTTATAGAGGCCGTAAACGAACTGACAGGCTTCAGCTGGTCTCATCAACTCCCTGCCTGCACGACGCCCAGCCCTCTCCCTAGAGGTATGAGTCATCCATGAGCCCACTAGCCTCAGCTGGGCTTCATCAACTCCCTCCCTAGTTGTATAAGTCGGCATAAAGCCTGAATCTGGGAGAAATATATCTACCCCCCTGGATGCAACCAGGTGACTTTACCTTCCTGCTGTCACAATATATATTTATACCTACTGAGGAGAATACTAATAGTCACACCATTATAAATCCTTTATGCAGGGTCTTTTTAAACAGGCCATTGCCCTGTGCAGTGCCTGCTAATGTAGCCATTTTTCTTACCTTTTCATTTTTAAAAAGGACCAAACCCTGTGTGGCATAGCATTTGAACTTTATTTCTGGATTGTAATCTGGATGGTACTTGGAGTAAAACGTTTTTTTTTTTTTTTTCTAGGAAAAACGAGACACTCCAAACATTTAAAAAAGTGGAAAATACAGGAGAGCACTTACGGTGTAGCATTGGACCAAAGTTAATGACAAAATACATAATGGACAAAGTAATGGTATAGGAATTATGTGACTTACATCTGATGAAGTTGCAAGTAACCATGGGTAAATGGTATATGAAACATTGAACAGCACTTGTGGAGAATATACAGTATCTCACAAAAGTGAGTACACCCCCCACATTTTTGTAAATATTTTATTCAATCTTTTCATGTGACAACACTGAACACATGTACAGAGTGTACAGCTTGTATAACAGTGTAAATTTGCTGTCTCCTCAAAATAACTCAACACACAGCCATTAATGTCTAAACCGCTGGCAACAAAAGTGAGTACACCCCTAAGTGAAAGTGTCCAAATTGGGCCCAAGTAGACATTTTACCTCCCCGGTGTCATGTGACTCGTTAGTGTTACAAGGTCTCAGGTGGGAATAGGGAGCAGGTGTGTTAAATTTGGTGTTATCGCTCTCACTCTCTCATACTGGTCACTGGAAGTTCAACATGGCACCTCATATCAAAGAACTCTATGAGGATCTGAAAAAAAGAATTGTTGCTCTACATAAAGAAGGCCTAGGCTATAAGAAGATTGCCAAGACCCTGAAACTGAGCTTCAGCATGGTATCCAAGACTATAGAATGGTTTAACAGGACAGGTTCCACTCAGAACAGGCCTCACCATGGTCAACCAAAGACGTTGAGTGCACATGCTAAGCGTCATATCCAGAGATTGTGTTTGGGAAATAGACGTATGAGTGCTGCCAGCATTGCTGCAGAGGTTTAAGGGGTTGGGGGTCAGCCTGTCAGTGCTCAGACCATACACCGCACACTGCATCAAATTGGTCTGCATGGCTGTCATCCCAGAAGGAAGCCTCTTCTAAAGATGATGCACAAGAAAGCCCACAAACAGTTTGCTGAAGACAAGCAGACTAAGGACATGAATTACTGGAACCATTTCCTGTGATCTGTTGAGACCAAGATAAACTTATTTGGTTCAGATGGTGTCAAGCGTGTGTGGCGGCAACCAGGTGAGGAGTACAAAGACAAGTGTGTCTTGCCTACAGTCAAGCATAGTGGTGGGAGTGTCATAGTCTGGGGCTTCATGAGTGCTGCCGGCACTGGGGAGCTACAGATCATTGAGGGAACCATGAATGCCAACATGTACTGTGACATACTGAAGCAGAGCATGATCCCCTCCCTTCGAAGACTGGGCTGCAGGGCAGTATTCCAACATGATAACGACCCCAAACACACCTCCAAGGTGACAACTGCCTTGCTAAAGAAGCTGAGGGTAAAGGTGATGGACTGGCCAAGCATGTCTCCAGACCTAAACCCTATTGAGCATCTGTGTTGGTTTGTTCACTGTTTGACAATGAGTTCACTGTACTCCAATAGCCTTCCACAGTCACCAGATCTCAATCCAATAGAGCACCATGGGATGTGGTAGAATGGGAGATTCACATCATGGATGTGCAGCCGCCAAATCTGCAGCAACTGCGTGATGCTATCATGTCAATATGGACCAAAATCTGTTCTTAAATATTTTTCTTTCATTTTCACTCCTGAATTTACTTTAACTACTGTATATAACCATATTTTAATTTACAAATCGGCATTTGGATTCTCTTTGTTTTTGTTTTTTTTTTTGCAAATTCACGTTCAGCTTCTTTATTTTTTATTTAGTGGGGTTTATTTGCATAAAAAAAAAATGAAAATTACAAAATATCTGACAATATAAAACTCTTATGCCCTGTACACGCAATCGTTTTTAATGTCATTTTCAAAAACAACGTTTTTCTCGACGTGATTTTTTTCTTGTTTCCTCTCAAGCCTGTCTTGCATACACACGTTCATTAAAAAAAAACGCTCGAGCAAAGCGCAGTGACGTACAACACGTACGACGGCACTATAAAGGGGAAGTTCTGTTTGAATGGCGCCACCCTTCATGTTAGTAAAGTTTGTTGAGCGACGATTCGTGCTTTTCAACCTCGTGCTTTTCAGTTCGTTACAGCATGACGAATGTGCTATCTCCATTACGAACGCTAGTTTTACCAGAACGAGTGCTCCCGTCTCATACTTGATTCTGAGCATGTAAGTTTTTTTTCCCCTCGTAAAAGCATACACACTACCGTTTTTCACGTCGTTAAAAAAAACGACGTGAAAAAATAGAGCAGGTTCTAATTTTTTTTAGGCCATTTTTCACGTCGTTAAAAATGCTCTGGAGCCTACACACGGTCGTTTTTAACCACTTGACAACTGGGCACTTAAACCAGACGAATTTTCAGCTTTCGGTGCTCTCACATTTTGAATGACAATTACTCAGTCATACAACACTGTACCCATATGAAATTTTTGTCCTTTTTTTTTATGTTTCAATCTTTTTATTCAAGTTTTGTCATACAAAATGTATAAAAGTCGCCACATAACATTGTACAGTCACAATCAACATTTGGGGTAACACAATGAAGATCACCAAGTGTAGGGGTCCTTGGAGTAGTCCGAAGCTCCGTAGAGCCGTTAACCCCTATTAGCATCGCAGATCATATCTGAACCGTCCACCCAGATGAGCCGCCCCCCCATCCATCTATCGGGGGGGGCGCAACTCAGCCGGCCGTGTGGGCAGCCCAGAGGTCTGATCAGACTGACAATGGTCCCGTAGGAGCTGAGAAAACAGGGAGCAGCACAAACCTCTAAGGTCTGGATCTGACTCCAAAAATAAACAATAAACAAATTTCAAAAGAGAGGAAAGAGGACAGTGACAAAGAATAGAAGGAAGGAGACAGAGTAAGGAAAGGACAGTTGAGGAGGGGGGAATGGGGGGAGGGAGGGGGGGGAGGAGCCCCGATTCAGCATCCAGACATCTCAACCTAATCCCCTAGGCTATGCTGTAAACATCCCCGGGTCATTAGTTAGGTAACAAAGCCATGGGTCCCAAACTCCATGAAACAGTTTCATTTTATCTTGGGCCAGAGCGGTCAAGCGTTCGTTTAGCATCAACCAAGACAATTTGCCTTTAAGCTGATCGAATGGTAGAGCTGCCGATTTCCAGTTCCTAGCAATAGTGATTTTGGCTGAAATAAAAATAAATGTCAAGAGCCTCTTGCAGGACTTGGAGGCTTCCACATCCCCTCCCCCCAGTAGTGCTTGCTTAGCTGATTTAGTTAGGTTTAGTTGGGTAAGGGAGTAAACTAAATTATACACCCTGATCCAAAACCTCCGGACCTTTGAGCATGTCCACCAAATATGATAGGTGGTGCCCATCTGGCCACATCCTCTAAAGCACAACGGGGTAGCTCCTGAGACAAAAGTTGCCAGTCTGACCGGCACCATATACCACCTCAGTAGAACCTTATAATTGGCCTCAATTATTGAAGTATTGACGAGCGAACGAGATGCTGTCTCGGCTATCCTATGCCATTCGTCCAGATCCAGGGTTTCCTGCAAGTCGGTCTCCCATTGGACCATATAAGTCAGCTTTGTCGATACACTCAGCAATATCGAATATATAGCAGATAAATGTCCTTTAATTTTATCATAATTTTTGCATAGATGTTCCATGGGAGTTTGGGTTGCTAGGTTGCTCTTGCGAGCCAGGGTTTGTACATAATGTGAGATTTGGGCGAACCTATAACCCTCCGCTGGAGGCATTTGATGTCTGTCAGCCATAGTCCGTTCGGTCAGCATACCTCTATGATCGCACAAGTCAGCAATACACTTAAAACCCTTATTAGTCCACCATTCGAACGCTAGTGGAGTGAGACCCGGGGTGAATGCTTTATTTTGAAGCAGAGGTGTCAGTGGAGAATGAGGAGATTTGAATTTGTGAGATCTGGAGAGTCTGTCCCATAGTTCCAGTGACATGGATAAAGTAGGGCAAAGTATAGGAGGTCGCTCCTTGATAGGGAGCCATAAAATATAAGAAATAGGTTTGGGACGGCAGGAATAAGATTCCATAGCCATCCAAATGGCCTGTGCCTGTTGGGAGTGAAACCTTGTAAGTTGTGCTATCTGGGCAGCATAAAAATATTTTAATAAGTCTGGAAGACCAAGTCCTCCTCTCCGCTTCAACGTGTATAGAGTGCTCCTATTCACCCTGGGTCTCTTATCACCCCAAATAAACTGTAGTACTTTATTCTGAAATCGTTTAAGGTCATCACGGGCCAATGAAACTGGCAAGGTACGGAAGAAATACAATAATCGAGGTAGAACATTCATTTTAATTGAGTGAAGTCTGCCAAACCACGATGGCGGGTGAACCTGCCACTTAGCCATGTCAGCTGTTAGCCGTTTGAAAAGGGCTGGATAATTCTCTTTGTACAACTCACCAATAGATGAGGTCAGCTGTATGCCTAAATAAGGGAGAGCTGTGGATTCCCATCGGAATTGAAATGATTTTTCAAGCGTAGCCTGAGTGGAGCTTAGCAAAGATAAGTTCAGTGCTCTTGACTTACTATGATTAATTGCCAACCCGGAAATGTTGGAGAAAGGCTGCAAAATAGCATACAAGTTAGGCAGGGATGTGATCGGTGAGGTCAAGGTCAGCAACAAGTCGTCCGCAAAGAGTAAACATTTGTGTTCATAGTCTCCGCAATAAATGCCCTGTATATCTCTGCAGGCGCGAATTTTGAGCGCTAGTGGTTCAATCGCCAGGGCGAATAATAGTGGCGACAACGGGCAGCCCTGTCTAGTTCCTCTCCTGATAGGAAATGTTTGGGATGTATATCCTCTGAGCATTAGCGAGGCACTGGGGGAATCATATAATATGTGAAGGAGATCCAGAAAGCGTCTCCCAAATCCAAAGCGTGTAAGAACATCAAAAAGATAGTCCCAGGAGATAGAATCGAACGCCTTCTGGATATCCAATGAAAGTAACATTCCCCTCCTAGTTCCCTTTCCATCCCAATCAGACCGAACCGCCGAGATAAGGTTAATTATCCGGCGGGTTTGGTCCGATGCCTGTCCTGTCGGGACAAAACCTGCTTGGTCAGGATGGATATAACACTGAAGAAAAGTATTAAGTCTCTGGGCCAGTATTTTGGTTAGAATCTTAAGATCCGTATTGATCAGAGAAATTGGGCGATAATTGGAACAGTCTGTATGGTCCTTTCCTGGTTTCGGGATAACACTTATATAGGCTACATTTTCATGGCTGGGGAGCTTGCTGCCGCTTCTCAGGTCATTAAAGTAAGTACAGAGATGTGGGGCCAGAAGATCGTGATATTTCCTATAGTAGTGACCCGGGAATCCATCTGGCCCAGGGGCCTTGGTAGGGTGTAGGGTTTTGATTGCAGCCCTGACTTCAGGCTCTGTAAGAGCACCGTCCATCAGTTCCGCATGGGCTTGTGTCAATTTAGGCAGCTGTAAGTCGCGAAAGAATGTGCTCGCTTCAGATGAATCGAACTTGTCCTGCACTCCATACAGCTTAGCATAAAATTTGTGAAATTCTCCAATTATCCGTTCGGGGTTCTGGGAGGTTAGGCCCGTGGATAGTCGTAGTTTAGGCAAAGTCGGTGTGTACGGTCGAGGAACCAGTTTTCTAGCTAACATTGTGGTAGGTTTATCACCCATCGTATAGAACCTGTGCTTAGACCAACTAATATGTTTCTCCGCTTGAGTAGTCAAGCTAAGATTTTTGTCCTTTTTTTCACACAAATAGAGATTTCTTTTGGTGGTATTTAATCACTGTTGGGTTTTTTATTTTTTGTGCTATAAGAGAAAAAAGACTGAAAATTTTGTAAAAAAATGAATTTTTCTTTGTTTCCGTTATAAAATTTTGCAAATTAGTATTTTTTCTTCATACATTTTGACCAAAATTTATACTGCTACATATCTTTGGTAAAAATAAGTACAAATTGGTGCATATTTTTTGGTCTTTGTGAAAGTTATAGAGTCCACAAGCTATGGTGCCAATATCTGAAAATTCATCACACCTGAAGTACTGACGGCCTATCTCATTTCTTGAGACCCTAACATGCCAGAAAAGTACAAATACCCCCCAAATGACCCCTTTTTGGAAAGAAGACATTCCAAGGTATTTAAAAAGAGTAATTGTGAGTTTTTTGAAGTTGTCATTTTTTCCCACAATTCTTTGCAAAAATCAAGATTTTTTTTCTTTTTTTTTTTTTCCACAAAATTGTCATATTAGCAGGTTATTTCTCACACACAGCATATGCATACCACAAATTACACCCCAAAACACATTCTGCTATTCCTCCTGAGTATGGCGATACCACATGTGTGAGACTTTTACACAGTGTGGCCACATACAGAGGCCCAACATGCAGGGAGCACCATCAGGCGTTCTGGAGAACCCAGGCCAATTCTGACATTTCTCTCCTACATGTAAAAATCATAATTTGTTTGCTAGAAAATTACATAGAACCCCAAAACATTATATATGTTTTTTTAGCAAAGACCTTAAAGAATATAATGGTGGTCATTGCAACTTTTTATCTTGCACGGTATTTGCGCAGAAATTTTTCTAACGCGTTTTTTACGGAAAAAAACTGTTTTGTGCCTAAAAGAAAAAAAAAACAGTAAAGTTAGCCCAATGTTTTTGCATAATGTGAAAGATGAAGTTACGCCGAGTAAATAGATACCTAACATGTCACCCTTCAAAATTGCACACGCTCGTGGAATGGCGCCAAACTTCGCTACTTAAAAATCCCCATAGGCAACGCTTTAAATATTTTTACTGGTTACATGTTTTGAGTTACAGAGGAGGTCTAGGGCCAAAATTATTGCTCTCGCTCTAACGTTCGCAACGATACCTCACATGTGTGGTTTGAACACCGTTTTCATATGTGGGCGGGGCTTACGTATGCGTTCACTTCTGCATGCGGGCTCGCGGGGGCAGGGGCGCTTTAAAAAATATATATATATTTTATTGTTCATTTTACTTTATTTATTTTAGTTTGACATGTTTTTCCGCCCCAAATTTTTTTTTGATCACTTTTATTCCTATTACAAGGAATGTAAACATCCCTTGTAATAGGAATATGGCATGACAGGTCCTCTTTACAGTGAGCTATGGGGTCAATAAGACCCCACATCTCACCTCTAGGCTGGGAAGCCTGAAAAAAACCCCAAAAAAAACAAACAATCCTGGCTTTGATCGTAGCGGTGAGTCGGTAGAAGCACCGGAGGGCAGCGGGAGGGGGGGGCATCCCCTCTCACCTTCCGTAAGAGCGATCAAGCGGTGGAATAGCCGCTATGATCGTTCTTATGGTGCAGGGAATCGCCAGCTGAAAAAGCGAATATCTGAATGATGCCTGTAGCTGCTCCCATCATTCAGATATCTCCGCACAAAGTCAAGGACGTCATATGACGGCCGGCGGGCGGGAAGTGGTTATTGCAGAGTATTGCCGGGTATTGCGGAGTATTGCCGGGTATTGAGGAGTATTGCCGGGTATTGCCGGGTATTGCCGAGTATTGCCGAGTATTGCGGGGTATTGCGAGGTATTGCCGGGTATTGCGGGGTATTGCCGGGTATTGCGGAGTATTGCAGGGTATTGCGGAGTATTGCAGGGTATTGCGGAGTATTGCAGGGTATTGAGGAGTATTGCAGGGTATTGTGGAGTATTGCAGGGTATTGTGGAGTATTGCAGGGTATTGTGGAGTATTGCCGGGTATTGTGGAGTATTGCCGGGTATTGTGGAGTATTGCCGGGTATTGTGGAGTATTTCCGGGTATTGTGGAGTATTGCCGGGTATTGAGGAGTATTGCGGAGTATGGCAGGGTATTGCGGAATATGGCAGAGTATTGCACAGTATGGGCAGAGTATGGGCAGGGTATTGCACAGGGTATTGCACAGGGTATTGCACAGGGTATTGCACAGGGTATTGCAGAGTATGGGCAGAGTATGGGCAGGGTATTGCACAGGGTATTGCAGGGTATTGCACAGGGTATTGCAGAGTATTGCACAGGGTATTGCAGAGTATTGCACAGGGTATTGCAGAGTATTGGCAGGGTGTATTGCAGAGTATTGGCAAGGTGTATTGCAGAGTATTGCACAGGGTATTGCAGAGTATTGCACAGGGTATTGCAGAGTATTGCACAGGGTATTGCAGAGTATTGCACAGGGTGTATTGCAGAGTATTGGCAGAGTATTGCACAGGGATGGCTGAGCAGGGATAAATGGATGGCTGGATCTGTGACTGCAATTGTCACAGATCCAGCCCACAGCTGACATGGGGGAGGGAGCGGACATGATCCGCTCCCTCCCCTCTCCTCTCACACTGTACCGATCGGTACAGAGAGGGGAGGGAGGAACCGGCGTCATCACATGACGCCGGTCTGTTTACAAGTGATCGCTCCGTCATTTGACGGAGCGATCACGTGGTAAACGGCCGCGATTAGCGCCCATCTACCGTGATCCGTGATGCGCCGGGTCTTCCGGACCCGGCGGTCACGGACATATCCTGGAGCGCGCCCCAGGGGGCGCGCGGGAGCAAGATTCTGTGAGGACGTCCCTGGGACGTCCACTCAGGATAACTCGACCGCGCTGTGGATGTCTTTTGTACATGGCGCGGTCGGGAAGTGGTTAATACCCAATTTAAAAAATGGCATTTTTAACGACGTGAAAAACGATTGTGTGTATGCGGCATTAGGGCTGATGCACACGGGGCTTAAAAAACACAGCTTTTACAGGCCTTTGTTTTTTTTTTCTGCCCGCAAATGCACCTCCATTTCAAAGCACACATACTGTAGGTGTTTAAAGGCTTATTAGAAGAGGAGCTCTTACAGACAGAAAAAATAAAAATCACTAGCGCATTTAGGAGAGGAGCTTTTGAGCATAAAAATGTTTAGGTGTGTTCATTGGTATGCATGCTCATGCATTCTAATGGCCAAAATAAATTCATATCCTGTCCAATAGAGTGCATGAACGCACATATGCAGGAACAAGCATAAACAAGTGTGCAATACGTGGCTTTTACCACATTTTTTAAGCAGCTTTTTTCCTGGCAGGAGAAAAGGTGTTCAAGGGAGCTGAGCAAACTCAGAGTCCTTAACATTACACAGTAACAAACATTGCATGCTTATTATCAGATGAAACTCCTAACTTCTCTTTCTGTATACCAGTTTGCATCTAGTGTACTTTTTTGAAGGTTTTCTATTATAGAAATAATGCAAATTACTTTTGTTAGTTTGATGTGAAAGGCCCAAAAACGAGTCAAATTACCTAATTTGGCGCAGGCGGTACGCTCATTCTTTCAAATGGCTGCTGTCATAACTGATCACATGTGCAGTAGACATGTACACAACATAAAAATTTGTTTAGTTTGGTTTTGTTTCTGTTAGTTTCCGTTGATTCGTAACGATACGTAATTTCGTAAGACGTGGGTTATCGTATTCGGACTCTTTCGTATTTCCGTAAGGGTTATTTTTACATTGATTCGTTTTTTCATTAGTCTAATTTTCGTTGATTCGAAATTCCTATTTTTCGTTATATTTTATATTCGGCCGCGTTCGTATTTTCGTAAGAACTATATTTTTGTTGAATTGCAATGATTCGTATTTCCGTGTCTAATTTCCGTTGATTGGAAAATTGTACTTTTGTAGATTTAATTACATTCGTACTTTCGTTAGAATACATTTTCCGTTTATTCGAAACACTACTTGTCGTAATTTTGTAATTCGTACTTTCGTGAGATTGACCGGCTCATTTATTCGTACTTTCGTATCATTGTTTTCGTAGATTCGGGGCATAATTCGTAATATAGAAACTAGATTCTAGACAGAGTATGCTTAAAGGGGTTGTAAAGGTACAATTTTTTTTCCCTAAATAGCTTCCTTTACCTTAGTGCAGTCCTCCTTCACTTACCTCATCCTTCGATTTTGCTTTTAAATGTCCTTATTTCTTCTGAGAAATCCTCACTTCCTGTTCTTCTGTCTGTAACTCCACACAGTAATGCAAGGCTTTCTTCCTGGTGTGGAGTGTCATGCTCGCCCCCTCCCTTGGACTATTGGGTTTAATACTGTCTGGACAATGGCCACATTGAATAAAAGGAAAGAATAGACTTTACCCTACACTCTAGGGGAGAGAACCAACAGAAGGAGGTAACTCACTGCAGGACCCAAAATAGATAACACCGCTCACCCTCTTTTATCAGGAGGATATTGGGCTTGTGGCATGGTGTGTTCCATTCTGCTTGTGGAGGTAAGCAGGGTAAAGGATCTGTGTGCTACATATATATATACCGTATTTATCGGCGTATAACACGCACCGGCGTATAACACGCACCCCAAGTTTAGGAGGGAATTTTAAGGAAAAAAACTTTTAGGAGGGAAATTCAAGGAAAAAAAACTTACATTTAAATGCAGCATGCAGCCTTGCCCAGTGTCCATCTGCAGCCTTGCCCAGTGTCCATCTGTCCATCTGCAGCCGTGCCCAGTGTCCATCTGTCCATCTGCAGCCGTGCCCAGTGTCCATCTGTCCATCTGCAGCCTTGCCCAGTGTCCATCTGTCCATCTGCAGCCGTGCCCAGTGTCCATCTGTAGCCTTGCCCAGTGTCCATCTGTCCATCTGCAGCCGTGCCCAGTGTCCATCTGTCCATCTGCAGCCGTGCCCAGTGTTCATCTGTCCATCTGCAGCCTTGCCCAGTGCCTTTGCGATCGTGTCAGTCCCGGCGGTTTTTAAAATTTGGCGCTGATTTCTGTGGAGAGGAGCGAGCGGGGCCGAGTGTACTTCGGCTGGACTCGGCTCCTCTCGCAGTTCCGCCCATCTCCACTGACTGCGCCGCTGACGGAGAAAGCCGAGTGTACTTCGGCTAGACTCGTGTCTGCTCACAGTCACAGGCAGGACTGCGAGAGGAGCCGAGACTAGGCGAAGTACACTCGGCTTTCTCTATGTCAGCGGCGCAGTCAGAGATGGGCGGGACTGCGAGAGGAGCCGAGTAAAGCCGATTGTACTTCGGCTTCGGCTCCGCTCGCTCCTCTCGCTCGTTTTCAGCAGGGGAATTCGACGGAGTATCGGCGTATAACAAGCACCCACGATTTTCCCCTGATTTTAAGGGGAAAAAAGTGCGTGTTATACGCCGATAAATACGGTATATATATATATATATATATATATATATATATATATATTGTGAGGGGGTTAGCTTGGCAGCGGGTGTGTGTGACCCCCGGGATGGGCTCCCCACACAAAAACAGGCCCAGCAAACGGAGGTTGTGGTTTTCAAAATCAAAAAAAAGGTGCGGTTTATTTTCTATTTACAGTGACAAAACACAGCAAAGCCAAAAGAAACATAAACAAATTAAATCCTGGTCAACTTGACCTCTGACCAAACATACAGGTTTCCTAACTAACAACTGGGATCAGCCTAGTGCTGTCCTAGTCCCTAAGTCCCTGGTTTTAAATGTCCAAGCAAATAGCCACACAGGCTTTGTCTCACCGGACAAGGGTTCACTCTCTCCAGGAAGTCCACACAGGTCTGCTTCCAGGCATGAGCTAACATCTAATGAAGCTGGGAGTTCTTATAGAGGCCTAAATGAGCTGACAAGCTTCAGCTGGTCTCATCAACTCCCTGTCTGTACGACGCCCCACACTCTCCCTAGAGGTATGAGTCATCCATGAGCCTACTAGCCTCAGCTGGGCTTATACAACTCTCCACCCTAGTTGTATAAGTCAGCATAAAGCCTGAATCTGGGAGAAATATATCTACCCCCCTGGATGCAACCAGGTGACTTTACCTTCCTGCTGTCACATACCCCCCCCCTCTTGTTTTAACCTCGGGGTTGGAACACCAGCAATCAGGCATTCATGTACTCGAGACAAAGCATCCACATTCCCCATTTGAACGCCAGGGCGATGCTTTACTGTGAAGTTGAATTCCTGGAGGGCCAGGAACCACCTATTCACTCTTCTATTTGTTTCCTTGTTTTGAGCCATCCACTTTAACGGAGCGTGATCCGTAACCATGTCAAAGTGCCTACCTAGCAGGTAGTACCGAAGGGAATCTAGAGCCCACTTCACCGCTAAACACTCCTTTTCAACGGTGGCGTAATTTACCTCATGGGACTTCAACTTCCTGCTGAGGTAAATGACTGGGTGCTCTTCCCCGTTCCAGACCTGGGACAATACTGCTCCTAACCCCACATCTGACGCATCACTTTGTACGACAAAGTCTTTAGAGAAGTCGGGTGAGTACAACACTGGCTGGCTACATAAGGCTTGTTTCAAGAATTGGAATGCTGCCTCAGCCTCGGGGGTCCATTTAATCATGACCGATCCTTTCCCCTTCGTTAGGTTGGTTAGGGGCACAGCCTTAGAGGCAAAGTGGGGAATGAATCGCCGATAATACCCAGCGATTCCCAGAAAGGCTCGTACCTGCTTCTTGCTGTTGGGACGTGGCCAACTCTGGATGGCCTCGACTTTGTTGAGTTGGGGTTTTATTACTCCCCTCCCAATGGTGTACCCAAGATATTTGGCCTCCTCCTGCCCAATGGTACACTTCTTGGGGTTAGCCGTAAACCCCGCTTCCCGAACAGAGTCCAGGACTGCTTGCACTTTTGGCAGATGTGAGGCCCAATCTGTGCTATGGACAATTACGTCATCCAGGTAAGCCGCAGCATACTTCCGATGGGGCCTCAGCATCTGGTCCATTTTCCGCTGGAATGTGGCCGGCGCATTCTGTAACCCGAACGGCATTCTTTTATATTGGAACGCCCCGTCTGGGGTTACAAATGCGGTTTTCTCTTTGGCCAATTTGGCCAGGGGGATTTGCCAATACCCTTTTGTGAGGTCAAGAGTCGTCATGTATCGGGCTGTTCCCAGCCGGTCGATCAACTCATCTATACGTGGCATGGGGTAGGTGTCAAATTTTGTAACTTTGTTCAACTGACGAAAATCGTTACAAAATCGCCAGCTCCCATCCGGTTTAGGCACCAACACAATGGGACTAGACCAATCACTTTGGGACTCCTCTATCACCCCTAAGTTCAGCATTTTCTGTACTTCCTCCCGTATTGCCTCCCGTCGGGCCTCTGGGATCCGATAGGGTTTTAACTTCACCCTTTCACCGGGCGGGGTAATGATGTCATGCTCTACCCCAGATGTTTGTCCCGGCAGCTCAGAGAATACCTCCTTGTTGCGAAGCACAAACTCCTTAACCTCCTGTTGTTGGGGTTGTGACAAGGTGGCTGCTATTCCAACCTCAGGAATCACGCAACCAGTTTGAGCTGGTGACCAAGTGTCTGCGACTAGGGACTCTCTATCCCTCCAGGCTTTCAACAGATTAACGTGATAGATCTGTTCGGGCTTTCGCCTTCCTGGTTGTCTGACCTTGTAATTCACTTCGCTCACTTTTTCCATTATCTCGTAGGGGCCTTGCCATTTGGCAAGGAATTTACTTTCAACCGTAGGGACAAGTACCAGTATCCTATCCCCCGGGGAAAAGGTACGGGTCTTGGCTCCACGGTTGTACACTCTCTGCTGTGCTAACTGCGCTTGGGCCAAATGTTCCTTCACGATGGGCATTACCTGTGCAATTCGGTCTTGCATCAGGGCGACATGCTCAATCACACTCCTGTGGGGAGAACTCTCACTTTCCCAAGTTTCCTTGGCAATATCCAACAGCCCTCTTGGGTGTCTCCCATACAGTAACTCAAAGGGGGAGAATCCCGTAGAGGATTGGGGCACCTCCCTAATAGCAAACATCAGATAAGGAAGTAGACAGTCCCAATCCTTTCCATCTCTATCCACCACTTTCTTCAACATTTGCTTTAGGGTTTTGTTGAATCTTTCAACCAGCCCATCGGTTTGGGGGTGATACACAGATGTACGTAATTGCGTCACTTTGAACAATTTACACAGCTCCTTCATAACCCGGGACATAAAGGGTGTACCTTGGTCCGTAAGCAGTTCTCTACAAATACCCACCCGGCTAAACACAAGAGATAGCTCTTTGGCTATGGTTTTGGCCGAGGTATTTCGGAGAGGGATCGCTTCTGGATAACGGGTGGCAAAGTCCATTATAACTAATATGTACTGGTGCCCCCTAGCGGACTTGATTATAGGACCTACCAAATCCATGGCGATCCTCTCAAACGGGACCTCAATGATGGGTAGAGGGACCAGCGGGCTACGGAAATGTGGCATCGGGGCCGACCTCTGACACACAGGGCAGGAGGAACAATAATTTTCTATGTCCTTTATCACCCCCGGCCAATAGAATCTCTGTAATACCCTCTCTCGGGTTTTCTCTGTCCCCAGATGACCTCCAAGAATGTGCCCATGGGCCAATTCCAACACCAACTTCCTGTAAGGTTTGGGCACCACAAGCTGCTCAACGGTTTCTTCTGCCCTTTTTGCCACCCGATACAGTAGGTCCTTCTCTACGCTGAAGTATGGGTAAGTGCAGGTATTATCTGGGTTCACTAACTCGCCATCTATTTTCACTACGTTTTCCCGTGCCTTTATTAGGGCGGGGTCTTTCAACTGTTCTGTGGCAAAGTTTTCCCTGTGAACCTCAAGATCAGAAAACTCCACAGACGGTAGGTTTTCGTCTGAGGAGGTGGGCTCCTCTCCAGTTTCTTGAGTCTCCCCTGCCAATACTGATAAGGGAAATTCCGGAGAGTCCTCACCACTCTCAGGGGAGTTCTGGCTATCCCATTCCTGGTACATAGGGGCACCAGTGGGGGGCTCAGGATCATCCCACAGTTCCCAGAACTTCGGAAAATCCCTTCCCACAATGGCATCATGCGGTAACTGAGATACTAAGCCCACTGGATGAGAGAGGGTACCTTTGGGGGTCTCGAAACACACTGTAGTCACTGGATACTCTCGGGTGTCCCCATGCACACAAATAACAGCTACCTTGCTATTCCCAGAGACCTCTGTTTTAACTAACTCAGCCTTTATCAGGGTCACAAGGCTACCTGAATCCAGCAATACCACAACATTTCTACCATTAACACACATTTTGCATAAATGTTTCTCAGTTCCTCGAATGGCAGTGCATGCGACTGTCGCACACAGCGACTGACGTCTGCCCATCAGAAAGTCACACTGCATGGGTTCCTCCACAACCGGGCAATTGGCTGCAATATGTCCCGCTTGCCGGCAGCGGTAGCAAACGATCCTTCTTGCCGCCTCTTGAGCCGCTGATTTCCCAGGCTGTTCTCGCCAAACTTGGGGTAGAGCTCCCACCCTCTCACTCTCTCCACCCTCACCCCTTGGAATCCTCTTATCCGCCCCTGGGGATGGTCTGGTCTTAGGGTGGAAAGTCCGAGTGTCTCTGGAAGAGGCCGTCAGGTTCTCTGTAGCCAAGTATTTCTCCAAACGATCCACAAGACCATCGGCCGTCTCTGGGTCTCCATGGCTTACCCACTTTTGGATGGCAGTAGGAAGAGCTCTCAAAAACCGATCCATTACAACACGTTCCACAATCTTTGGTGCGGACAAAGTCTCTGGCTGTAGCCACTTTCTGCTCAGGTGAATGAGATCATACATTTGAGACCTGGGGGGTTTTCCAAGCTGGAAAGTCCAGTTATGCACACGCTGAGCCCGGACAGCCTGGGTGACACCCAGCCTTGCCAATATTTCAGCTTTTAGCATCACATAGTCTTTTGCTTGGTCAGGCTCTAGGTCATAGTAAGCCTTCTGCGATTCACCAGTTAACAGAGGAGCCACCAGTCCAGCCCACTGCTCCTCAGGCCACTTTTCTCTTTCAGCAGTCCTTTCAAATGTGGTCAAAAATACCTCTGGATCATCCTCTCCAGTCATTTTTGTCAATAAACGACTCACCCCAAAGCACGCGGTATTAGTGGGATGGCTTTCCTCACTGGTCTGCGGACGTTGCTGCATTACTGCTTCCATTTGTTGTAGTCTCTGCTCTTGCTTCTGTAACAGGTCTATGAAGCGGGCCTCAGATTGCTGCTGGGCTTGTTGCTGGGCTGCAAGGCTCTGTTGATGAGCTTGCTGCTGGGCTGCGAAGTTCTGTTGTTGAGCTGCAAGGCTCTTTTGCAAACCTGCATTTGTCTGCTGTTGATTGGCATTTGCTAGAGCCAGCTGCTTCAGTATCTCCTCCATGCTGGCTTAAAAAAAAACTGCCACTGGTTCTCCACCAACTGTGAGGGGGTTAGCTTGGCAGCGGGTGTGTGTGACCCCCGGGATGGGCTCCTCACACAAAAACAGGCCCAGCAAACGGAGGTTGTGGTTTTCAAAATCAAAAAAACGGTGCGGTTTATTTTCTATTTACAGTGACAAAACACAGCAAAGCCAAAAGAAACATAAACAAATTAAATCCTGGTCAACTTGACCTCTGACCAAACATACAGGTTTCCTAACTAACAACTGGGATCAGCCTAGTGCTGTCCTAGTCCCTAAGTCCCTGGTTTTAAATGTCCAAGCAAATAGCCACACAGGCTTTGTCTCACCGGACAAGGGTTCACTCTCTCCAGGAAGTCCACACAGGTCTGCTTCCAGGCATGAGCTAACATCTAATGAAGCTGGGAGTTCTTATAGAGGCCTAAATGAGCTGACAAGCTTCAGCTGGTCTCATCAACTCCCTGTCTGTACGACGCCCCACACTCTCCCTAGAGGTATGAGTCATCCATGAGCCTACTAGCCTCAGCTGGGCTTATACAACTCTCCACCCTAGTTGTATAAGTCAGCATAAAGCCTGAATCTGGGAGAAATATATCTACCCCCCTGGATGCAACCAGGTGACTTTACCTTCCTGCTGTCACAATATATATATATATATATATATAGAGCGATACCCCCAAACTAAGAGAGCCGCTGTTTTTTGTTTCGGGCCCTGTACACCGCACAGCCAACCCCCGGCAATCTACTCAACCCTTCTCTGGCACAGCTAGTCTAGGGGTGGTATATTTGTATAACTCTATAGCAGTTCATGTACAATCCCTCAATACATTTAAAACAGTGGTAGAATGTAGTAATAGACTCCAATACCAGAATTATTAACTGTAAAAGGTTTACTTGTATATAGAGGTTAACGATTAATATCACATATAACACATGCATGCAGAGCCCTGCAGTAATACTAACACTAGTCAACTATAGTGCACAAATAGTTCTATCACACACTGACATATAGCTAGAGTCCCCGTTAGCAATATGGCGCCCAGCAATGCTATAAACTCCCAGTCAGGCCTGACTCAGTTAAAGCTCAGTCTTTAAAGGAGGAATCTTCACATGCAAGATGATCGGTGGTGCACATACAGGAACAATATTTGTAATCCAATAATGGTCTAAGGCAATGGAAGCAACTCCCCGGAGACTATGTAACTCAGTTCTGCAACTAGTCTCCTGACAGGAAAAAGGAAAGTATAACCCGATGGGCCAAGGCAGTCAATAGGCCTAATAAAGTACTCGGTTATAGTTGTGAGCAGGTGCTCTCTCACCCCTCCGGACTCGATCCCAGTCCGGGACTCCCACCGCTGTGTCCACACACACAGGATCTGCCACCGCCTGATCTCCGGTCCACTGACGTCTGCAAAGCAGGTAGATGTCTGCAGCCGCACAGGCTCCGCAGCGAGGTGGAAGGCTCTCTGGAAGTGTGCAAGGCCCAGGCCTCGGGCCTTGCACTCGCAGCAGGTCCGCACAGGAAGTTCTCTTGCCAGCCGCGCGGTGTCCAAAGAGGCCGGGCTTAGCCTCGCCCTCCCCTTTTTATACCCCACCCATGAGTCTCTGCGGCAGCCCAATGCACCCTGGGTGCCAAACGGGGTTCTGGGTAACGTAGTCCATGGGGCCTCAATGGAGACCCCGCTACACACTCCCCCCACTTAAACTCTTTGGTCCCCAAAGATAATTGTCAACATACACTACGCACGACATTAGACAAAGCTGCGTATGATGTCGGCAGAGGACGTTCCCACCAAAAATGAGAGGGTGAACTTCCTTGCCCACAGGTCACACTGTCATAAGTGGCCTGCCTAACTGTGCCAGGGGGTGGGTTGGGGTTGCCCTCCACCAAATGAACAGTGGAGGGATTAGGGCTTTCTGCACTCCTCCTGGCAGTTGCCACAGTGTCCTCCGAACTCTTCCCCATTTGTGGGTAAGTCAACTTTCGGGGGGGCCTTATGGCCCTCTTCGCCCTCCGCTCCCTTAGGATTTCTGGTTTGGACACTGTAGGTTCCTCTTCTGGAACAGACATGGCAGCTTCCACTGTTTCTGAAACATTTAACTCAGGAGCAGGAGAATACACAGAACATCCTGGATCCTCCTCTGGAAGTGAGTCGAGAGCATCTTCCCATGAGTCTAATAGAGGGCTGGACGGGACGAATTCAGTAGCTTTTGAATTCAGTGTACTGTCTATGGTGTCTTCCAAAGGTGGGAGATCTATAGCAGAAGTCACTGGGGCCTGGGAGGGCCATAGCCATTCTAGCTCTTCCCTTTCATACTCACTAGGTTCAGAGACACCTGTTTCTTCGGACAGAGATGCCTGAGACCGGGTATTTGGCCTAGGGGTATCCAGGATGGACGTTGGCTCAGAGGAATCCTTCCCAGGGGGTATCCGGACTGCTTCGGCAAGTGGAAGTATGTGGTTTCGGTGCCAAGTCTTCAAAGGCCCCACCTTTCCCTCTGGCTTCAGCTGGTAGACTGGTAGGTCAGGCAACTTCTTGCAAATAACATATGGCTCAGGTCTCCATCTGTCTGCAAGCTTGTGCTTCCCAGGGACTCCCAAGTTTCGTAACAACACTCTGTCCCCAGGTTGCAGATCCTGAATCCGGACCTTCAGGTCAAAGTTTCTCTTGTTGCGGGCTCCCCTTCGATCGGAAGCTGCTTGGGCCTGCTCATAGGCCAACTGTAAACTGTGCCTCAGCCGGTCCACATAGCCTTTGTGAGAAGTGGCGGAGGAATGGTCTATGGAGGTGCCAAAGGCCAGATCTATGGGTAGTCTTGCTTCTCTCCCGAACATGAGTCGGTAGGGAGAGTACCCTGTAGCATCACTTGTTGTACTGTTGTAAGCATGCACAATTGCTGCTATGTGCCTGCTCCAGTGCTGCTTCTTTTCACTCTCTAGAGTTCCCAGCATGTTGAGTAGGGTTCGGTTGAACCTCTCCGGCTGGGCATCCCCTTGTGGATGATAGGGAGTGGTTCGGGTCTTCTTGATCCCTAAGGAGTCCAAGAGCTTCCGGATCAGCCGACTTTCAAAGTCCCTCCCTTGATCCGAGTGGAGTCGCTGTGGTAGCCCATAGTGCACAAAGTATTTTTCCATGAGTACTTTGGCCACTGTGGAAGCCTTCTGGTCTTTGGTTGGGAAGGCCTGGGCATACCGGGTGAAATGGTCGGTTACCACCAGAACATTTCCTAGTCCACTCAAGTCGGGTTTGAGGCAGAGGAAATCAATGCCCACCAAATCCATTGGGCCTTGACTTTGCAGGTGGCCCATTGGGGCAGCTTCATGGGGTAGGGTTTTCCGCTGAATGCAGCGTGCGCATGAATGGCAGTATTCCTCCACTTCAGCCCTCATGCAGGGCCAATAGAACCGGCTTCTGACAAGTTGGAAGGTCCTTTCAGCTCCTAAATGACCATGATGGTTGTGTAAGGCAACCAAGACAGTCTCTCTGTGTTTCTCGGGTAGGAACAATTGCCATTTGTCTTCCAGGTCATCAGAGGGGCCCCTTCGGTAGACCACCCCTTGATGCACCTGCAACCTGTCCCACTCCCTCTGCAGCAGGCGAGCTTCCTTTGAAGGGTGATGCAAGAGCCTATGGATCCTGATTTTCCAGGGCCTCTAGGACCAATTTTCCCAAAGGGTCTTCCAATTGGTCACACCTCAATTCTTTTTTTGACAGCTAGGGTAAATCATCTTCCTCTATCTGAGTTACTCCACAGTATTGCTTGGGGACCCCCACTACTGTGACCCCTATCTCTTCCGCTCTGGACCCCCCACTGGCTTGAAGTTCAGCCCCTTGACAGAGGGCCCGCACCCCGTCCGGTGCCACCTGGGTCCAGTCTTCTGTGCGGCTAGTGGGAGCATGAGACCTTCTGGACAGGGCATCCGCATCTCGATTTCCAGCCCCAGGTCTGTATTTCAGGCTGAAGTTGAATCCAGACAGTGCAGTCAGCCATCGTTGGCCTGTGGCATCCAGTTTTGCTGTGGTGAAAAGATAAGTAAGGGGATTGTTGTCAGTTTTCACTGTGAATTCTGCCCCATACAGATAGTCTTTAAGTTTATCAACTACAGCCCACTTGAGAGCCAGGAACTCCAACTTGTGAGTGGGGTAGTTTTTTTCAGAGGGGGTCAAACTTCTGCTCACATATGCGATGGGTTTGCCCTTCATGCTCCTGGTAGAGCACTCCTCCCAGACTGTCATGACTGGCATCTACATGAAGTTCATAGGGTTTCTTTGGGTCTGCATAGGCCAAGACAGGGGCAGTGGTTAAGCTCTTCTTCAGCATGTGGAAGGCCTCTTCGCATTTCCCATTCCACTGGTCTTTGACTGACTCTCCCGGCTTCCTGGGACCCGAGTCATCCTCTTCCCCTTCTATCTTTAGGAGTTCATTCAGGGGTCTGGCAATCCGTGCAAACCTCTTTACGAACCTCCTATAATAGGAGCAGAACCCCAAAAAGGACCTGAGTTCTGTCACAGTGGTGGGCCGGGCCAGGATGTGACTGCCTCCAGCTTCCCGGGGTCTGTGGCTACCCCTTCTTCAGACACTATGTGCCCTAGATAGTTGACTGATGACTGGTAGAACTGGCATTTCTCTGGCGAAAGCTTGAGTCCCTCTTCGCTGAGCCTTCTCAGGACTTTTTCCAGTCTTTCCTCATGTTCTTCTAGAGTCTTCCCAAAGACGATGATGTCATCCAAGTACATGAGAACTTCGATGAGGTTCATGTCTCCTATGGTTTTCTCCATGAGGCGTTGAAAGGTGGCAGGGGCTCCAGACAGACCTTGGGGCATCCAGTCAAATTCAAAGAATCCCACAGGGGTTATAAAAGCTGTCTTCTCCTTGTCTTCTGGATGCAAAGGGATCTGGTAGTATCCACTCTTTAGGTCCATGACACTGAACCACCTGGCTCCAGACAAACTCTGTAGGGCATCCTCTATCCTCGGGGTGGTATACTGGTCGGGTATCATCCTCCTGTTGAGAGTCCTGTAGTCTATACACAACCTCAACGACCCATTCTTCTTCCTGACCACCACTATTGGGGAGGCATAGGGGCTCCTAGATTCCCGGATACCACCGGTTCGCTTGAGCTCGGCGAGCTGTTCTCTCAGGTCTTCAAGGTCGGCTAGAGGAACTCGCCGGACCCTCTCCCTGAAAGGCTTGTCTTCCTGGAGGCGGATTTGATGGGTGGCACTCTTCGCACACCCTACATCAAACTCATCCTTAGAGAAAAGCTTCCTCCATCTGGTCAACTGGGCCTTTGCCCTGTCTTTCCAGGCCCTTGGCAGGTTCGGGTTCTCAATGCAGAGCTTCTCCCAAACAGTCCTGTCTCCCTCTGTCTTCTCCACATCTGATAAGACAATTGGGGCAGCAGGGCTCACCTGGCCCAGCAACATCCTGGCGGGGATCTCCATGGGGACACCCGTGGTATTCCTGACGCTCACCGACACCTTACAGTGTGCCTTCTTCAAAGCTCTCACCGGAACCATTTCTGGGATTACTTCTAAGCCTGCGTATTCTTCCCGGGGGTCTGGTTCCAACATGACAAAGGTTGCTCCCAAGTAAGCTTCACAGTGGCTCTGAGACAGGTTACCTCACCGGGCTGCACTACTATTCCTTTCTTCACCAGTCTCCAGACTTTACCCACCCCCTCTTCTGGGGCCTTCTGTTCTAAGACTAGTCGCTGATAGGCTGTCTTTAACATTGGGTGGACCCTGGTGACTGTCGGATTCTTTCCTCCTGCTAGAGGGGCCAAAAGCCTCCGGACCAGGTCCATGTTTGTCCCTATTATTGAGTTCTTGTTGGCTCCAGGCGGTCGGGGGCACACCACTGCCAGGGTATCGAACACTTCAGCCTTCCCGGCTACTGAGGGGTCGAAGGTCAGTTTTATGGGCAAGTAACCATCGTAGGGGAAACTCTGTGTTCCGATTCCCCATATTTCCAAATCTTCAATTCTCTGGATGGGTAGGTGACTCAGGTGTTTATCATAGAAGTCCCGGTATAATAAAGTCACTTGCGCCCCAGTATCTAAGATGGCTCTCGTGTAGACTCCCTCCACTTGAATAGGTACTGCGGGGGAGGGGCCTACCAGTTCTTCCGGATAAGACTTCAAAGGGGTCTCTTTCTGTTGATCCCTACATTTTCCTTTGGAGTTTTCCTTCTTGTGTTTGGCTGTTGGCTTTTGTCCCTCTTGGGCTCGGTATGCATTGATCTCCCTCCTCTGTTTAGGTGTATATTCCCGCTGAGGGACATTATTTCTCTTTTTAGGTGTGTATTCTCGCTGAGGAACACTGTTCTTCTTCTGAGGGGGTTTGCCCCCTTTTCTTCTGGGCTTCTTATTCAGTTTGGGTCCAATGGAGATCACTGGAGATGATGGGCACCCGGTTGACTCCTTCACCGGGGCCCTATGGAGTTTTCCGCCGGCTTGCGATTATTTATCTTTTTTTCTTGGGACTGGAACATACTTTCGCTATATGGCCAACTCCTCCGCAGTTAAAACAGACTACATTCCACCAATCTTGTAGGGAAGTGGGTGCTGAGGTATCTGGGAACAACTCCTTCTTTGGTCCCCCATTTTCTATGACCCTTGGATCCTTTGTCATCAAAGAGGTCAGCATCTCCAACACCTGAGACATCTGCAACTTCAGGGTATCTACTTCTGAGTCTCTTTCAGGGGTCATGGCTGACCTGACCATTACCAGTGTAGAAGAAGTATGCGCCTTGATCGCTTGCTGATCTTTCTGCAGGGCCTCTTCATCTCTAATGATCTTTACCAGATCAGGGTAATTCAGTGACATGCCTCCTCCAGAGGTTTTCAGGTGAAGCCAGACTGGATCCGAGTGTAGCGCTCCCTTTAAGATCTGCTTCATCCTTGCCGCATCTATGGCTTGGGGTACCATGCCTTTTTTTAGCACGATTTGACAAAGCATCTTGTTCAGTCTTCTGACATACTCCGACAGCTTTTCTCCTGGCTGCTGAAAGGTGTGTTCGAACTGATACACCAGTTCCGTTACTTTTTCTAACTGACCGAACTCTTCTTGTAGCATGGCTAAGCAGCCGTGCAGGCAGCATTTCCAAACCGGAGACTTTTTACAGCTTCCGCAGCCGTGCCTTTCAGACTTTCCATCACGCGCTGCTTCTTCTGCACTTCAGGCACCTCCCATGCCTCTACTGCTGACAAGGCCTGTTTGATCCAGGTATCGAAGTCTTCCTCCCCTACAGGGACGGGCAGCCTCCC
This sequence comes from Rana muscosa, assembly GCA_029206835.1. Taxonomy (NCBI): domain Eukaryota; kingdom Metazoa; phylum Chordata; class Amphibia; order Anura; family Ranidae; genus Rana; species Rana muscosa. The sequence continues at coordinate 79,172,735 of CM055127.1, forward strand.
CGAAAATGTTCTCAGCTTCCGGTAGCTGGCCTCTATGTGTACCGTGTTTGTTTTCTGACACTTTGTGAGCAGATCCCTCAAGGCATTTAAAAGCTCTGGCCCTATGGCTGTAATGGGTGTCACCGGCGGTATCATCCTTCTCTGCCTCTCTGCTGCATGGGGTATCCCTGACGGTGATCCCGTTGGGGATGGCGGAGGTGACTCCGTCTTCACAGTTATTGCGTGCGCCAGACCATAAGTTTTGTTATCCAACGTCTGCACACTTTGCCCTTTAAAGTTCCCCGGTACTCCATCCATCCACTCTATCAGTGCATACTGGAACGAGGTGTCTGGGGCTGATTTCATGTCTATCACCCATGGTGTATTATTTGGGGATAGCAACACTGCGAGTCGCTTTGCCGCGTTTACTGACCATTCTTCTCCCGGGAGACTAATGACCACTGGCATGTCTGGGTTTGTTTTGGCTGCTTCGCACCACGCTTTCACTTCTAGCGGGTCCATGCCGGTACTTTTGGCGTGTTTGCTTGCCATATACAGGATCCTGGACCGTTGCCCCCACGTATAGCGATACCCCCAAACTAAGAGAGCCGCTGGTTTTTGTTTCGGGCCCTGTACACCGCACAGCCAACCCCCGGCAATCTACTAAACCCTTCTCTGGCACAGCTAGTCTAGGGGTGGTATATTTGTATAACTCTATACCAGTTCATGTACAATCCATTAATACATTTAAACAGTGGTAGAATGTAGTAATAGACTCCAATACCAGAATGATTAACTGTAAAAGGTTTACTTGTATATAGAGGTTAACGATTAATATCACATATAACACATGCATGTAGAGCCCTGCAGTAATACTAACACTAGTCAACTATAGTGCCCAAATAGTTCTATCACACACTGACTTATAGCTAGAGTCCCCATTAGCAATATGGCGCCCAGCAATGCTATAAACTCCCAGTCAGGCCTGACTCAGTTAAAGCTCAGTCTTTAAAGGAAGAATCTTCGCTTGCAAGATGATCGGTGGTGCACATACAGGAACAATATTTGTAATCCAATAATGGTCTAAGGCAATGGAAGCAACCCCCCGGAGACTATGTAACTCAGTTCTGCAACTAGTCTCCTGACAGGAAAAAGGAAAGTATAACCCGATGGGCCAAGGCAGTCAATAGGCCTAATAAAGTACTCGGTTATAGTTGTGAGCAGGTGCTCTCTCACCCCTCCGGACTCGATCCCAGTCCGGGACTCCCACCGCTGTGTCCACACACACAGGATCTGCCACCACCTGATCTCCGGTCCACTGACGTCCGCAAAGCAGGTAGATGTCTGCAGCCGCACAGGCTCCGCAGCGAGGTGGAAGGCTCTCTGGAAGTGCGCAATGCCCAGGCCTCGGGCCTTGCACTCGCAACAGGTCCGCACAGGAAGTCCTCTTGCCAGCCGCGCGGTGTCCAAAGAGGCCGGGCAATATGGCATCGATATGTGGACTGAATTTCAAAATGGTAGTAAGAAAGAAGAGTAGTGAATATGAGCACAACACTGATAATTCCAGTAACTCATCCATTCTAGAAAAGGTCAGGATGGGATTTTTATTATTACAGGCATTTATATAGTGCTGACAACTTACTTAACGCTTTACATACAGTACATTCACTTCAGTTCCTGGCCTCAAAGAGCATACAGTCTAAAATCCCTACTTCACATACATACATACATTCACATAATAGGGCAAATTTAGACAGAAGCCAATGAATCTACAAGCATGTACAGGCAGTCCCGGGTCACAAATAAGATATTTTCTGTAGATTTGCCTTAACAAGTACATTCTTTAAGTGTAATGCCAGCCAAAAAATATATTTTAAGTGTTTTGTATAGCATAGGGAAGGTTTAACACCCCTGTAATGTTGGTCTTGCTGTCTTTGCTCCTGTTTAGAAGATTTCACCTCACTTTCCGTCCCTGTGACAACTGGAGTTTGAAAATTTTGGGTTGTTGTGGAAACAAGGATTGGTGATAAAGCTTCAGTGGAGACACCTTTTTTCCATGTTAACTCTTACAGGAGTGAATTTCCCTTCCTAGGGATAGATTTCCTCCCACTTCCTGTTGTCTCCATTTGTAATATTGAGTCATTTGTAAGTCGTATGTTTGTAACTTGGGGACTGTCTGTATTTTGCAGTGTGGGAGGGAAGCCAGTAATATCAGCAGTAAGGATGAGCCGAACACCCCCCTATTCGGTTTGCACCAGAACATGCGAACGGACCGAAAGTTTGCGCAAACTTTAGAACCTTATTAAATACAATGGACGCAAACATTTTGAAATCTAAAGTGCTAATTATAACGGCTAATATGCATGTTATTGTCCTAAAAAGGGTTTGGGGACCCGGGTTCTGCCCCAGGGGACATGTATCAATGCAAAAAGAAGTTTTAAAAACGGCAGTTTTTTCGGGAGCAGTCATTTTAATGATGCATAAAGTGAAAAAAAAAAAAGTGAAATATTCCTTTAAATATCTTACCTGGGGGGTGTCTAAAGTATGCCTGTGAAGTGGCATGTGTTTCCCATGTTTAGAACTGTCCCTGCACAAAATGACATTTCTAAAGGGAAAAAAAGCCATTTAAAACTGCTTGTGACTTTAATGTCATGTCTTATGGCAATATGGATGAAAATCTTTGAGAAAAATAGCATGGCTACCCCATCACCCCCCACCCCAGCCCATTACCAGCCCCTTTTGGTCTTGTATGGATATTAAGGGGAACCCCGCACCCAAAATAAAAAAAGGCCTTATATAGTCTGAACAGCAGTATACAGGCGGTGCAAACAAGACAGGGACTGTAGGTTTTTTCTTAAGTAGAATCTGTTTGTAATTTTGAACAGGTACATTGTTTAAGTGTAGCTCCAGCCAAAAAATATATTTTTAAGCTTTTTGGAAAACATAGGGAAGGGTTATCACCCCTGTAACATTTGTTTTGCTGTCTGTGCACCTGTTCAGAAGATTTCACCTCACTTTCCGTCCCAATGACAAATGTTTTTGGAAAAGTGGGGTTTTTATTGAAACAAAGATTGTTGATAAAGCACCAGTAGAGAGGAGACACCTTTTCCCATATTAACTCTTACAGGAGAGAATTTCCCTTCCTAGGGGTAGATTTCCTCTCACTTCCTTTTGTCTCCTTCCGTTTGCAAGTAGGAGTCGTTTGTAAGTTGGATGTTTGAAAGTAGGGGCCTGCCGTATATACTCTGCTGAAATTTGCCCCTTTGATGTTGGTGTTGCCACAACACTGTGAGCCCTCACAGTTACTCTTGGTGGGCGCTGGAACGCCCTGCTGTGAACTATTATATCAGGAATTGTAATTACATGCCATTGTTGAACAGTGGTAGGAAAAATTGGGCCTTTGGTGGTGGTGCTGGTGCTACAACACTGTCATTCCTCACAGTTACTCTTGGTGGGCGCATGAATCGGGCCCTACTGTTAATTATTAGATCAAGAATTGTAATTGCATGCCCCTGTTGAAGAGGGGCAGAAAAATTGGGCCTTTGGTGGTGGTGGAGTTGCCATAACATTGTAAGCCCTCACAGTTACTCTTGGTGGGCGCAGGAATGGGCCCTGCTGTGAATTATTAGATCAAGAATTGTAATTACATGCCCCTGTTGAACAGGGGCATAAAAATTGGGCCTTAGGCACCGGTGCCACAACACTGCAACCCCTCACAGAAACTATACTTGGAGCACAGCAATGAGCCCTGTTGCAAAGTATTGCATCAAAAATTGTAATTACACGCCCCTGTTAAACAGGGGCTGAAAAATTGAGCCTTAGGCACTGGTGCTGGTGCCACGACACTGCAATCTCTCCCAGATACTCTAGTTGGAGTGCAGGAATGAGCCCTGCTGCAAAGCATTGCATAAAAAAATTGTAATTACATGCCCCTGTTAAACAGGGGCTGAAAAATTGGGCCTTAGCCACTGGTGGCGGCACCCAGAAACAAAAATGTTCTTCCAAGCTATCATCAGGAATCGGGTCATTGAGGAGGAGGATAGTCAGTCAACATAACAGGACAGTCACTCAGCATCAGCATAGGCAGTCTTGAAGGGATGTGACATTTCAAAATAAATTATTCTGTTATATCAGCTTCAGGTGCTTGGTAGCTGGTGGTGATCCAAGACTGGTTCATCTTTATGAAGGTCAGTCGATCAACCGAGTCGGTGGACAGGCGCACCCTGTGATCCGTGACAGCCTCCAGCAGTACTGAATGTGCGTTCCGAAAGAACGCTGGATGCAGGACAGGCCAGTAGCTCAATTGCATACTGTGCAAGCTCTGGGCCAGTGATCCATCCTCAGGACCCAGTAAGCCAGAGGATTTTCAGTGGGAAAGGTGTCCAAGTCTGACCTTGCCCCTAGGTATTCCTGCACCATGTATATCAGACGCTGGCGATGGTTGCTGGAACCGATCATACCTTGTGGCTGCGGACTAAAAAATTGTCTGAACGCATCAGTCAGACTGTCACCTTCCCCACCGCTCCTTCTTTGACTGACTGAAGCCTCAGCAACTCATTGTGCAGGACCAAGAGTTTGTATCCTCACAGTCTCTGGGAACGCGTTGCACAGACCTTTCTGCAAGGCCTCCCGGAAATGTCTCATCCTCTGCTCCCTCTGCGACGGTAAGATAAGGTCCGCAACCTTACCCTTGTACCGTGGATCAAGGAGAGTGGCCAGCCAGTAATGGTCCCTCTCCTTGATCCGAAGAATACGAGGATCCTTCCGCAGACTTTGCAGGATCAGGGAGGCCATGCAGCGTAGGTTAGCTGAGGCATTCGGTCCGGAGTCCTCTGGGTCACTAAGAAGGACATGATCCGCAGCCACCTCCTCCCAGCCACGTACAAGTCCACGGGTTTCTTGGGACTGTAAATCATCCCTAAAAGACTGCTGCTGTTGATGCTGAGTGCCAGGCTCCACCTCCATGCTGACACAATCCTCCTTCTCCTCCTCCTCGTCATCTTCCTGTGCGTTGGGTGGGACAGAAGAAACACTGTCTGGGTAATGGGGGCCTTGAGAGGCAAGGAAGTCCTCCTCTTCCTGCCTCTGTTCTGCCTCAAGTGCCCTGTTGATTATTCCACGCAGCGTATGCTCCAACAGGTGGACAAGAGGTACAGTGTCACTGATGCATGCACTGTCACTGCTCACCATCCTCGTGGCCTCCTCAAATGGTGCCAGGACAGTGCATGCATCCCTGATCATGCCCCACTGGCGTGGTGAAAAAAACCCGAGCTCGACTGACCCTGTCCTGGTGCCGTAGTCGCACAGGTACTCATTGATGGCCCTCTGCTGCGTGTGCAGCCGCTGCAGCATGGCCAACGTTGAGTTCCACCTGGTGGGCATGTCACATATAAGGCGGTTCTTGGGCAGGTTCAACTCCTTTTGCAGCTCAGCCAGCCGAGCACTGGCATTATATGATCTGCGGAAATGCACACAGACTTTCCTGGCCTGCCTCAGGACATCCTGTAAGCCCGGGTACCTGCCCAAGAACCGCTGCACCACCAGGTTAAGGACGTGAGCCACACAGGGCACATGGGTCAGTTGTCCCTGTCGGAGGGCAGAGAAGAGGTTGGTGCCATTGTCGCAAACCACTATTCCTGGCTTAAGCTGGCGTGGTGTCAACCACCTCTCGGCCTGCCCCTGCAGAGCTGACAGAACCTCTGCTCCAGTGGGGCTCCTGTCCCCCAAACACACCAGCGCAAGCACGGCATGGCATCTTTTTGCCTGCGTTCTTGTGTAGCCCCTTGAACGCCTACGGAGCACCGCTGGTTTTGAGGACAAAGCACAGGAAGAGGCCATGGAGGAAGAAGAAGAGGAGGGGGTGGAGGAGAGAGGTGTGTCACAACCAGTAGTAGAATTTTGGAGGCGTGGCGGCGGAACAACCTCCAACACTACTGCACCTTGTCCTGCATCCTTCCCAGCTGCCAAAAGAGTGACCCAATGGGCCGTGAAAGAAAGGTATTGTCCCTGTCCATGCCTGCTGGACCATGAGTCAGCGGTAGGGATGAGCTTCGTGTTCGAGTCGAACATACGTTCGACTCGAACATCGGCTGTTCGATCGTTCGACGAAGATCGAACGATTTGGGCCGTTCGCGCCAAATTCGAGTGACGCGAACGGCCCACAATGCACTACGCCATCGCAGTGTCATCCAGGCGCTGTGATTGGCCAAGCATGCACTGTGACCCCGCATGCTTGGCCAATCACAGCGCCGGCAGCGAGGAGAGCAATGATTGGCCACAGGCAGGATGCCTGTGGCCAATTATTGCTGAGGGTGTTTAGTACACGCCCCACACTATAAAAGGCCGCCAGCACGGCGGCCTAGTGTAGTGTGTTCCGGAGCAGGGAAAGAGCAGCATAGGCAGGGACAGTGACTTTTATTTCTTTCTTGCTTAACCTGGATTCCTTTAGTTTAGGGAAAGAGAAGGATAGGTAGGGAGAGTGTCAGTGTGTTTTGTGCTTGTGCTATAGTGTGCTTAAAAAAAACATTTTTTCTAGGGACAGAAAACTGTAGGTAGGGAGAGTGTCAGTTTCTTTCACTGTGCAAGTCCTTGTTTCTAGGGACTGGGAAGGACAGTGAGTGAATTCTCCTTGTGCTATAGTGTGCTTAAAAAAAACATTTTTTCTAGGGACAGAAAACTGTAGGTAGGGAGAGTGTCAGTTTCTTTCACTGTGCAAGTCCTTGTTTCTAGGGACTGGGAAGGACAGTGAGTGAATTCTCCTTGTGCTATAGTGTGCTTAAAAAAAACATTTTTTCTAGGGACAGAAAACTGTAGGTAGGGAGAGTGTCAGTTTCTTTCACTGTGCAAGTCCTTGTTTCTAGGGACTGGGAAGGACAGTGAGTGAATTCTCCTTGTGCTATAGTGTGCTTAAAAAAAAACATTTTTTCTAGGGACAGAAAGCTGTAGGTAGGGAGAGTGTCAGTTTCTTTCACTGTGCAAGTCCTTGTTTCTAGGGACTGGGAAGGACAGTGAGTGAATTCTCCTTGTGCTATAGTGTGCTTAAAAAAAACATTTTTTCTAGGGACAGAAAACTCTAGGTAGGGAGAGTGTCAGTTTCTTTCACTGTGCAAGTCCTTGTTTCTAGGGACTGGGAAGGACAGTGAGTGAATTCTCCTTGTGCTATAGTGTGCTTAAAAAAAACATTTTTTCTAGGGACAGAAAACTGTAGGTAGGGAGAGTGTCAGTTTCTTTCACTGTGCAAGTCCTTGTTTCTAGGGACTGGGAAGGACAGTGAGTGAATTCTCCTTGTGCTATAGTGTGCTTAAAAAAAACATTTTTTCTAGGGACAGAAAACTGTAGGTAGGGAGAGTGTCAGTTTCTTTCACTGTGCAAGTCCTTGTTTCTAGGGACTGGGAAGGACAGTGAGTGAATTCTCCTTGTGCTATAGTGTGCTTAAAAAAAACATTTTTTCTAGGGACAGAAAACTCTAGGTAGGGAGAGTGTCAGTTTCTTTCACTGTGCAAGTCCTTGTTTCTAGGGACTGGGAAGGACAGTGAGTGAATTCTCCTTGTGCTATAGTGTGCTTAAAAAAAACATTTTTTCTAGGGACAGAAAACTGTAGGTAGGGAGAGTGTCAGTTTCTTTCACTGTGCAAGTCCTTGTTTCTAGGGACTGGGAAGGACAGTGAGTGAATTCTCCTTGTGCTATAGTGTGCTTAAAAAAAACTTTTTTTCTAGGGACAGAAAACTGTAGGTAGGGAGAGTGTCAGTTTCTTTCACTGTGCAAGTCCTTGTTTCTAGGGACTGGGAAGGACAGTGAGTGAATTCTCCTTGTGCTATAGTGTGCTTAAAAAAAACATTTTTTCTAGGGACAGAAAACTCTAGGTAGGGAGAGTGTCAGTTTCTTTCACTGTGCAAGTCCTTGTTTCTAGGGACTGGGAAGGACAGTGAGTGAATTCTCCTTGTGCTATAGTGTGCTTAAAAAAAACATTTTTTCTAGGGACAGAAAACTGTAGGTAGGAAGAGTGTCAGTTTCTTTCACTGTGCAAGTCCTTGTTTCTAGGGACTGGGAAGGACAGTGAGTGAATTCTCCTTGTGCTATAGTGTGCTTAAAAAAAACATTTTTTCTAGGGACAGAAAACTGTAGGTAGGGAGAGTGTCAGTTTCTTTCACTGTGCAAGTCCTTGTTTCTAGGGACTGGGAAGGACAGTGAGTGAATTCTACTTGTGCTATAGTGTGCTTAAAAAAAAACATTTTTTCTAGGGACAGAAAACTGTAGGTAGGGAGAGTGTCAGTTTCTTTCACTGTGCAAGTCCTTGTTTCTAGGGACTGGGAAGGACAGTGAGTGAATTCTCCTTGTGCTATAGTGTGCTTAAAAAAAACATTTTTTCTAGGGACAGAAAACTCTAGGTAGGGAGAGTGTCAGTTTCTTTCACTGTGCAAGTCCTTGTTTCTAGGGACTGGGAAGGACAGTGAGTGAATTCTCCTTGTGCTATAGTGTGCTAAAGCATTCCTCATCAACCATCTTTGAAATCCTTGTTTTTTGGACAGTCAGGGAAATTGTCGTTGTGCTATTCTGTGCAAAAGCAATCATCCTGAACCATATTTAGAAATCCTTAAGTAAAGGGACAGAGAAGGACACCTGAAGGTAGCCCTTATTGCTTTTTTCCCATCTCCCTGCAGGCCATCTATTAGAATGTCTGGAAGGCAAACAAGGAGAGGCAGACAGTCAGGAGGCAATAAAAGAGGGCAAGCAGGCTCTGTGTCTGGGGGCAACAGTGCTGGTCGTGGACGCGGTGCATTGTCATCAGCACATGGCCATGGGACACGCTTGTCCTTCTTTTCGGCAGCTGGACATGTTGAGCCACATCATGCCGAAGACTTGGTAGAGTGGATGACCAAGCCCTCCTCCTCCTCCTCATCCTCTCTCACCCAGGCTCAGGGTACTGGCAAAGCAGCTGCCAAAGCGTCCTCTTCCCTGGTATCAATGTCAGACTCATCATCAGTCACTCCTTCCCTAGACCCACCATGTCCTCCTCCTGAGGAGTCCCCCGAACTGTTTGAGCACAGTGTTGGGTACATGCTCCAGGAGGATGCCCAGCGTTTCGAAGGGTCTGATGATGAAACCCAGCTACAGGAAGGCAGTAGGGTGAGAGCAGACAGAGGGGATGCTCAAGAAGGACACCAATCTGGCAGTCATGTTCCAGCAGCTGCAGCATACTGCCAGATTGGCTCCAGTGATGAGGAGGGAGGGGATGATGAGGTCACTGACTCCACATGGGTGCCTAATAGGAGAGAGGAGGAGGAGGAGGATGAGGAGGAGGCACATCTCCAACGAGGCAGGATGCCCTTTGGTGGCCAGCGTAAGGGCAGTACACCGACGGAATCACACCGCAGAGCTCCGCCTGTGCAGGGCGCTGCCTCTGCCCGTCATTCAAAAAGTTCCTTGGTGTGGGCCTTTTTTGAGGCTAGTGCATCAGATCGCACAGCTGCTGTTTGCAACATATGTCTCAAGCGTATATCGCGTGGCCAAAACATCAGCCGCTTGGGTACCACATGCCTGACCAGACATATGTTGACCTGCCATGCAGCTCGTTGGCAAGCCTACCTCAAAGACCCACACCAAAGAACAAAGCGGACCTCTCCTTGCACCGCATCAGCTGGGATCTCCAACCCCACTATAACTTCAGTCCTCTCTGAAACATGCACTGAGAGGAATGAAGGTGTAGAATTAGGTGTGTCACAGCCAAGTACTTGCGGCCACTCTGCTAGCAGTACACCGACGTCCGATTCTAGCAGGCAAATTTCCCTGCCCCAGCTGCTGGACCTTCGAAAGAAGTTCACTCCCAGCCATCCACATGCCCAGCGGTTGAATGCTAGCTTGGCTAAATTGCTAGCGCTTCAACTGCTGCCTTTTCAGTTGGTAGACTCGGCCCCCTTCCGTGAGTTTGTGCAATGTGCGGTTCCTCAGTGGCAGGTTCCCAAACGCCACTTTTTCTCACGGAAGGCTATTCCGGCTCTCTACCGGCATGTGGAAGGCAATGTCTTGGCCTCGCTGGACAGGGCGGTCAGCGGTAAGGTGCATATTACCGCTGACTCATGGTCCAGCAGGCATGGACAGGGACGTTACCTTTCTTTCACGGCCCATTGGGTCACTCTTTTGGCAGCTGGGAAGGATGCAGGACAAGGTGCAGTAGTGTTGGAGGTTGTCCCACCGCCACGCCTCCAAAATGCTACTACTGGTTGTGACACACCTCTCTCCTCCACCCCCTCCTCTTCTTCTTCCTCCATGGCCTCTTCCTGTGGTTTGTCCTATGAACCAGCGGTGCTCCGTAGCCGTTCACGGGGCTACGCAAGTACGCAAGCAAAAAGATGCCATGCCGTGCTTGCGCTGGTGTGTTTGGGGGACAGAAGCCACACTGGGGCAGAGGTCCTGTCTGCTCTGCAGGGCCAGGCCGAGAGGTGGTTGACGCCACGCCAGCTTAAGCCAGGAATGGTGGTTTGCGACAATGGCACCAACCTCCTCTCCGCCCTTCGACAGGGACAACTGACCCATGTGCCCTGTGTGGCTCACGTCCTTAACCTGGTGGTGCAGCGTTTCTTGGGCAGGTACCCGGGCTTACAGGATGTCCTGAGGCAGGCCAGGAAAGTCTGTGTGCATTTCCGCAGATCTTATAATGCCAGTGCTCGCCTGGCTGAGCTGCAAAAGGAGTTGAACCTGCCCAAGAACCGCCTTATATGTGACATGCCCACCAGGTGGAACTCAACGTTGGCCATGCTGCAGCGGCTGCACACGCAGCAGAGGGCCATCAATGAGTACCTGTGCGACTACGGCACCAGGACAGGGTCAGGGGAGCTTGGTTTTTTTTCTCCACGCCAGTGGGGCATGATCAGGGATGCATGCACTGTCCTGGCACCATTTGAGGAGGCCACGAGGATGGTGAGCAGTGACAGTGCATGCATCAGTGACACTGTACCTCTTGTCCACCTGTTGGAGCACACGCTGTGTGGAATAATGGACAGTAGGCTTGTGCAATTCGTTTCGTAACGAATCGAAATTCGTCCGAATTTAGCAACTTTCGGACATTCGGAAGCATTCGAATTTCCGAACAAAGCAATTACGAATAAAACCGAATCCGAAATAAATTATACCGCAAAATAGCGAATGCCCGAATGTCTTCGGCATAATTCGTTATGAAAAAACTTACGAATGTACAAATCCATTGGAAACACAATAACACTCACTCTGCTCTGCTCTCTGCTTCTCCTTCACCGTGCTGAACTCCCTCTCAAAATGGTGTACAGACAGGGGCGGAGGCTATAGCCGCATGTAAAAAACGAAAGTAAAATACGAGATTTCTAATCCATTCGAAGCACAATAACACTCTGCTCTGCTCTCTGCTTCTCCCTCACCGTGCTGAACCCTCTCAAAATGGTGTACAGGGGCGGAGGCTATAGCCGCATGTAAAAAACTAAAGTAAAATACGAGATTTCGAATCGTTACAAATAACCGCTATGTATTTCGAAAAGTACAAATCCATTCGAAGCACATTAGGCATAATAGTCAGCGTCGTCGTGAGAGAGACACAGAAAATTACGAATCAACGAACCCAAAAAAAGTTACGAAAGTAGGAGTTGTGTCCAGAATCAACGAAAAACAACGTACTCTACCGAAAGTACGAATTATAAAGCAACAAAAAATTCAACGAAAAATGTCGCTTGCAAAAATACGAATGAGTCCGAACACGAAAAATCCCGTCTAGCAAAATTACGAATGATTACGAATCAACAGGACCGGAAAGAAACGAACCGAAACGGAACGAATTTTTCCGTTGTGCACAAGCCTAATGGACAGGGCACTTGAGGCAGAACAGAGGCAGGAAGAGGAGGACTTCCTTGCCTCTCAAGGCCCCCTTTACCCAGACAGTGTTCCTTCTGTCCCACCCATCGCACAGGAAGAGGAGGAGGAGGAGGAGGAGGAGGAGGATTGTGTCAGCATGGAGGTGGAGGCTGGCACTCAGCATCATCAGCAGCAGTCTTTTAGGGATGATTTACAGTCCCAAGAAACCAGTGGACTTGTACGTGGCTGGGAGGAGGTGACTGCGGATCATGTCGTCCTTAGTGACCCAGAGGACTCCGGAGCGAATGCCTCAGCAAACCTACGCTGCATGGCCTCCCTGATCCTGCAAAGTCTGCGGAAGGATCCTCGTATTCTTCGGATCAAGGAGAGGGACCATTACTGGCTGGCCACTCTCCTTGATCCACGGTACAAGGGTAAGGTTGCGGACCTTATGTTACCGTCGCAGAGGGAGCAGAGGATGAGACAACTCCGGGAGGCCTTGCAGAAAGGTCTGTGCAACGCGTTCCCAGAGACTGGGAGGTTACAAACTCCTGGTCCTGGACAACGAGTTGCTGAGGCTTCGGCCAGTCAAAGAAGGAGCGGTGGGGAAGGTGGCCGTCTGACCGATGCGTTCAGACAATTCTTTAGTCCGCAGCCCCAAAGTATGATCGGTTCCAGCAACCATCGCCAGCATCTGATAAACATGGTGCAGGAATATCTAGGGGCAAGGTCAGACTTGGACACCTTCCCCACCGAAAATCCTCTGGCTTACTGGGTCTTGAGGATGGATCACTGGCCAGAGCTTGCACAGTATGCAATTGAGCTACTGGCCTGTCCTGCATCCAGCGTTCTTTCGGAACGCACATTCAGTGCTGCTGGAGGATTTGTCACGGATCACAGGGTGCGCCTGTCCACCGACTCGGTTGATCGACTGACTTTCATCAAGATGAACCAGTCTTGGATCACCACCAGCTACCACACACCTGATGCTGATATAACAGACTAATTGATTTTAACATGTCACATCCCTTCAAGACTGATGCTGATGCTGAGTGCCTGTGCTGTTATGTTGACTGGCTATCCTCCTCCTCCGAGTCCTCAATGATACGATTGATGATGATAGCTTGGAAGATCATTTTTGTTTATGGGTGCCGCCACCAGTGGCTAAGGCCCAATTTTCCAGCCCCTGTTTAACAGGGGCGTGTAATTACAATTTTTGAAGCAATACTTTGCAACAGGGCTCATTGCTGTGCTCCAAGTACAGTATGTGTGAGGGGTTGGAGTGTTGTGCCACCAGTGCCTAAGGCCCAATTTTTCAGCCCCTGTTTAACAGGGGCGTGTCATTACAATTTTTGAAGCAATACTTTGCAACAGGGCTCATTGCTGTGCTCCAAGTACAGTATCTCTGAGGGGTTGCAGTGTTGTGCCACCAGTGCCTAAGGCCCAATTTTTCAGCCCCTGTTCAACAGGGGCATGTAATTACAATTATTGATCTAATAATTCACAGCAGGGCCCATTCCTGCACCCACCAAGCAAGAGTAACTCTGAGGGCTTACAGTGTTGTGGCAACACCACCACCACCACCACCACCACGAAAGGCCCAATTTTTCAGCCCCTGTTCAACAGGGGCATGCAATTACAATTCTTGATCTAATAATTCACAGCAGGGCCCATTGCTGCACCCACCAAGAGTAACTGTCAGGGCTTACAGTGTTGTGGCACCAGCACCACCATCAAAGGCCCAATTTTTACTACCACTGTTCAACAATTATATGTAATTACAATTCCTGATATAATAGTTGACAGCAGGGCGTTCCAGCACCAACCAAGAGTAACTGTGAGTGCTTACAGTGTTGTGCCAACACCAACTAAGGGGCCTATTTCTGCAGATTATATACGGCAGGTCCCTACTTTCAAACATCCAACTTACAAACGACTCCTACTTGCAAACGCAAGAAGACAACAGGAAGTGAGAGGAAATCTACCCCTAGGAAGGAAAATTCTCTCCTGTAAGAATTAATATGGGAGAAAGGTGTCTCCTCTGTACTGATGCTTTATCAGCAATCCTTGTTTCAAGAAAAACACCACATTTCAAAAACAGTTGTCATTGGGACGGAAAGTGAGGTGAAATGTTCTGAACAGGGGCACAGACAGCAAAACAAATGTTACAGGGGTGATAACCCTTACCTATGTTTTCCAAAAAGTTTAAAAATAGATTTTTGGGCTGGAGCTACACTTAAACAATGTACCTGTTCAAAATTACAAACACATTCTACATAAGAACAAACATACAGTCCCTGTCTTGTATGCACCGCCTGTATACGGCTGTTCAGAGTATATAGGGCCTTTTTTATTTTATGTGCGGGGTTCCCCTTAATATCCATACAAGACCCAAAGGGGCTGGTAATGGGCTGGGGTAGGGGGGGGGGGTCATGGGGTAGCTATGCCATTTTTCTTAAAGATTTTCATCCATATTACCGGGACCAGACATTACATTAAAGCCGCAAGCAGTTTTAAATGGCTTTTTTTTCCTTTAGAAGTGTCATTTTGTGCAGGGACAGTTCTAAACACGGGAAACACGTGGCACTTCACAGGCATACTTTAGACACCCCCCAGGTACGATATTTAAAGGAATATTTGACTTTTTTTTTTTCACTTTATGCATCATTAAAATGACTGCTCCCGAAAAACTACCGTTTTTAAAACTTCTTTTTGCATTGATACATGTCCCCTGGTGCACAACCCGGGTTCCCAAACCCTTTTTAGGACAATAACATGCATAATAGTTGTTATAATTAGCACTTTAGAATTCGAACGTTCGCATCCATTGTATTTAATAGGGTTCTAATGTTCGTACGAACTTTCGGTCCGTTCGCGGGTTCTGGTGCGAACCGAACCCGGGGGTGTTCGGCTCATCACTAGTCAGCGGTAATATGCACCTTACCGCTGACCGCCCTGTCCAGCGAGGCATGGACATTGCCTTCCACATGCCGGTAGAGAGCTGGAATCGCCTTCCCTGAGAAAAAGTGCCGTTTGGGAACCTGCCACTGAGGAACCGCACATTGCACAAACTCACGGAAGGGGGCCGAGTCTACCAACTGAAAAGGCAGCAGTTGAAGTGCTAGCAATTTAGCCAAGCTATCATTCAACCGCTGGGCATGTGGATGGCTGGGAGTGAAATTCTTTCGACGGTCCAGCAGCTGGGGCAGGGAAATTTGCCTACTACAATCGGACGTCGGTGTACTGCTAGCAGAGTGCCCACAAGTACTTGGCTGTGAAACACCTAATTCTACACCTTCATTCCCCTAAGTGCAGGTTTCAGAGAGGACTGAAGGTATAGTGGGGTTGGAGATCCCAGCTTATGAGGAGCAAGGAGAGGTCCGCTTTGTTCTTTGGTGTGGGTCTTTAAGGTACGCTTGCCAAGAGCTCCATGACAGGTCAACATATGTCTGGTCAAGCATGTGGTGCCCAAGCGGCTGATGTTTTGGCCACGCGAGATACGCTTTGAGACATATGTTGCAAATAGCAGCAGTGCGATCTGATGTACTCGACTCAAAAAAGGCCCACACCAAAGAACTTTTGAAATAACGAGCAGAGGCAGCGCCCTGCACAGGCGGAGCTCTTTGGTGTGATTCAGTCGGTGTGCTGCCCTTACGCTGGCCCCCGGAGGGCATCCTGCCTCATTGGAGATGTGCCTCCTCCTCCTCCTCTCTCCAATCAGGCACCCACGTGGAGTCAGTGACCTCATCATCCCCTCCCTCCTCATCACTGGAGCCAATCTGGCAGTATGCTGCAGCTGCTGGAACATGACTACTAGATTGCTGTCCTTCTTGAGCATCCCCTTTCTCTGCGCTCATGCTACTGCCTTCCTCTAGCTGGGTATCATCATCAGACCCTTCAAAACGCTGGGCATCCGCCTGAAGCATGTACCCAACACTGTGCTCAAACAGTTTGGGGGACTCCTCAGGAGGACATGGTGGGTCTAGGGAAGGAGTGACTGATGATGACATTGATACAAGGGAAGAGGACGCTTTGGCAGCTGCTTTGCCAGTACCCTGAGCCTGGGTGAGAGAGGATGAGGGGGCTTGGTCATCCACTCTACCAAGTCTTCGGCATGATGCGGCTAAACACGTCTAGCTGCCGAAAATAAGCACAAGCGTGTCCCATGGCCACGTGCTGATGACGATGCACCGCGTCCACAACCAGCACTGTTCTCTCTAGACACAGAGCTTGCTTGCCCTCTTTTATTGGCTCCTGACTGTCTGCCTCTTCTTGTTGGCCTTCCAGACATAGTAATGGACTGCAGGGAGATGGGAAAACCAGGAATTGGAGTAGTGTATATTGTGCGGGAGGCACACAACACCCACTAACTCCTGCAGATGCCTTTATTAGAGAACACCAGCAATAAAGGGTAGATACAGGTGTATATTTTGCTGTGCTGCAGGCATACAACACCCACTAACTCCTGCAAATGCCTTTATTAGAGAACACCAGCAATAAAGGGTAGATACAGGTGTATACTGTGCTGTGCTGGAGTGACACAACATCCACTAACTTCTGCAGATGCCTTTATTAGAGAACACCAGCAATAAAGGGTAGATACAGGTGTATACTGTGCTGTGCTGGAGAGACACAACACCCACTAACTCCTGCAGATGCCTTTATTAGAGAACACCAGCAATAAAGGGTAGATACAGGTGTATACTGTGCTGTGCTGGAGGGACACACCACCCACTAACTCCTGCAGATGCCTTTATTAGAGAACACCAGCAATAAAGGGTAGATACAGGTGTATACTGTGCTGTGCTGGAGGCACACAACACCCACTAACTCCTGCAGATGCCTGTATTATAGAACAGCAAAAAAGTGTAGATACAGGTGTATACTGTGCTGGGGCACACAACACCCACTAACTCCTGCAGATGCCTGTATTATACAACAGCAAAAAAGTGTAGATACAGGTGTATTCTGTGCTGGGGCACACAACACCCACTAACTCCTGCAGATGCCTGAGAAAAGAACACACTGTCCCTGCCTATCTAGCTTAGAGAACAGTGATAAAGGGTAGATACAGGTATATACTGTGCTGGGGCACACAACACCCACTAACTCCTGCAGATGCCCGAGAAAATAACACACTGTCCCTGCCTATCTAGCTTAGAGAACAGTAATAAAGGGTAGATACAGGTGTATACTGTGCTGGGGCACACAACACCCACTAACTCCTGCAGATGCCTGAGAAAAGAACACACTGTCCCTGCCTGCCTATCTAGCTTAGAGAACAGCAATAAAGGGTAGATACAGGTGTATACGGCGCTGGAGGCACATAACTCCCACTAACTCCTGCAGATGCCTGAGAAAAGAACACACTGTCCCTGCCTATCTAGCTTAGAGAACAGTAATAAAGGGTAGATACAGGTGTATACTGTGCTGGGGCACACAACACCCACTAACTCCTGCAGATGCCCGAGAAAAGAACACACTGTCCCTGCCTATCTAGCTTAGAGAACAGCAATAAAGGGTAGATACAGGTTTATACTGCGCTGGAGGCACACAACACCCACTAAATCCTGCAGATGCCTGAGAAAAGAACACACTGTCCCTGCCTGCCTATCTAGCTTAGAGAACAGCAATAAAGGGTAGATACTGGTGTATATTGCGCTGGAGCACACAACACCCCCTAACTCCTGCAGATGCCTGAGAAAAGAACACACTGTCCCTGCCTGCCTATCTAGCTTAGAGAACAGCAATAAAGGGTAGATACAGGTGTATACTGCGCTGGAGGCACACAACACCCACTAACTCCTGCAGATGTCTGAGAAAAGAACACACTGTCCCTGCCTATCTAGCTTAGAAAACAGAAATAAAGGGTAGATACAGGTGTATTCTGCGCTGGAGGCACACAACACCCACTAACTCCTGCAGATGCCTGAGAAAAGAACACACTGTCCCTGCCTGCCTATCTAGCTTAGAGAACAGCAATAAAGGGTAGATACAGGTGTATACTGCGCTGGAGGCACACAACACCCACTAACTCCTGCAGATGTCTGAGAAAAGAACACACTGTAGAACACACTGTCCCTGCCTATGTAGCTCTTTCCCTGCACGCCGGAACACAATGCACAAGGCCGCCGTGCTGGCGGCCTTTTATAGTGTGGGGCGTGTACTAAACCCCCTTGAGCTATGATTGGCCACAGGCATCCTGCCTGTGGCCAATTATGGCTCTCCTTGCTGCCGGCGCTGTGATTGGCCAAGCATGCAGGGTCACAGTGCATGCTTGGCCAATCACAGCGCCGGCATGCAGTGCGATGGCGCAGTGCATTGTGGGCCGTTCGCGTCACACGAATTTGGCGCGAACGGCCCACAAAGTTCTGGTTTCGCCGAACAGGCGATGTTCGAGTCGAACATGCGTTCGACTCGAACACTGAGCTCATCCCTAATCAGCAGCAGTGTGCAGATTGTCAGCATTACATACAAGTATTGGTCCCACTGTTATTGAAACATTCCAAGATGCTCATTTCTCATTTCTCAAGAAATATATCAGATTGTTAATGACTTGATCTTCCCATAAGTAATCTCAAACTACCATCAAACCTTTTTACCTCTAGTAGCTTTCTGACATTGTGGACTTGTTGGCTAACTTACGGTAGCAGTCTCATCAGGAACAACACAAACAGGAGCACAAGTCTGACCATGACAAAGTGGGGTTAAATTACTAAAGGAGTAGATACTGTTCACTTAGTAAAGTGAGTATTTACTTTGGAAAAGGTATGTTCACTAAGATTAGGAAATAAAGTCAAGCTGTGCTCTCCACATATACCCAATCATATGCAAGGGAAATTAAAAGGGGGACTTTTGCTTGTATATGGTTGAATGATTGAAGCTAACTGCAGGGTTACCTCATGCGTCGGCCTGCATGTTTTAGACCATTCACAAAATGTAGACCAAAGTATAGAGGTATATCCATTGGAGTTTCTCTTTGTGTACCACCACGCATCGACGTCACGCCCTGACGCTCATGTGTGACGTCATTCTTTGGCGCCACCATATGTGCGTCCCATCCATCTTGGCTGACCCATGTGGGAGATGTTTTGCGCCACATGTGGGCGGTAATTTACCGCCCACATGTGGCTGCCCCTCCCCCTTCGTCATGCCCACGTGACGTTGGTTGGGCTGTGGGCGCATTGGGCGCACGCGCACATAAATAGATCTCATGGTTACATGCATTCACTTGCACACCCTTGTAGGCTGCACACCACTTTACGGATACTCCTCACATTCATTCAACCATCACTACTAGGTAATGTTTGTTGGTTTAGTCACAGCGGTTGGTATACCTATTACCTCTCTCACACTCTTTTGTCCCCATGGTTATTTAACATGGGGCACCATTTACCTTTGCACCCCTGCTGCTATAGCCCTATCCTCACTACCCTGCTAGTCCCCCATCTCTCTCACCTGCACATCCTACACTCCTGCACACATAATCTTCACCACCTTTTTGGTGTCAGGTGCTCATCTCCATTCTTTATATTTCTACGCTACATGTGAGATTCTCACACTGTATACATATTTTTTTAAAGACTCTGGAGTCATGCACCTTTACTCAATACTCACAGAGGTGTTCATTTATTGGGATCTGTGTGCGCTTGTGCGCCCTCTGCAGCTTGCCCGCCTCAGCTCCCGGGACAGGCTATCATACGGCACCCTGGCTGGACCACAACATATGCCTTGTTTACTGGCTCCATGTAAGTCATGCGGGATTTAATATTCCAATTCCACTCACCATATACCTACAGTATATATGCAGATATTACTTTCTCGTGTTTTTTATTTTATCTTTTTGTCCTTCATAGACAGATTGACGCATTCGCCCCTGAAGAGTGGTTTTATACCATGAAACGCGTCGGGCTTCATTAAATGCAGTCATGACCTTAATAAATATCATGTTTCTCTTCATATCTTTATGTTTTTACTTTTATACCCACTACATGGATTACCTTATACTAGCTACCAGCTTGTGTCTTGACACCAATGCAATATATGTTTTAACATATATTTAATGTATCTATGTTATGTATACAATTCTACTCTGCATGTATGTATCATGTACAAATATACTCAGTGTCAATAAATACTTTTATACTTTTTTATATATATGGTCTGTCATATGCCTCATTTAAAGTCCCAAACTTTTCCTTCCTTATATAACCCAATTAGGGATGGAGACACGTCTTCTGTGTCTCATTTAAAGTTCCACCCATAGTTTTTTTGTTTTCAATGATTGAAGCTAACTACAGGGTTACCTCATGCGTCGGCCTGCATGTTTTAGACCATTCACAAAATGTAGACCAAAGTATAGAGGTAAATCCATTGGAGTTTCTCTTTGTGTACCACAGTAGAGGAGGAAAGTTGGTCACTTGACATTGACAGGTCATATGACTGGGCTCTCATTTCAGCTTTTTTTCTCATTTATTTTTATTTTACTCCACCAGCTTTGGAGTCCTGAAGCCAGCAAAGCACAGTGCAGATTAATATGTATGAATAAAGTAATGTGATATATAAATGTGTGGTAGCAGACGTCACAACAACCTCTGATTTTGATGAGGCATCATTCTCAGTGTCTTGTGCTGTTCTTGAAAATAAGAGCCATTATTTGTTGTCTCCTCTTCATTGCTGATAATTCTTCCAGGTCCCGCAGATATAAGTGTACCTTGTAGCAAAAGACTAGGTCCACTTATACTTCCAGGGCCCCTCCTTTATACCCAACTTCTGCAATTAAAGTGTAAACAAAAACTCTGGAGAACGAAGTCAGAAAATATGCTTGCCTTTAGCTTCCAGACTTGAGAGGGTAACATCTTGGTCATGGGCGTTCCCTCCATAGGGCAAGGGGGGTCGTTTGCTCCCCCCTGGAATTGAGTAGGTGTTGGCCAAATTGGCAGTGTTCTACACCCTCCGCCACCCTTACACCCACTTCCAGCCCCGCTGGACCTGCTGAAGGTGAGAAGGAAGGAGATTCAGGCTGTGTGTGCGGTATGGAGGGAGGAGGAGATGTCCTACAACACGTGTGTGTGTGTGACTGCAGAGACATGACGTCATAGGACACGTCATACATATGGTCAGTGTGGTCAGTATGCAGTGTAGTGGTCAGTAGTCAGTGTGTAGTGTAGTGGTCAGAGTGTAGTGTGTGTAGTGTCCAGAGGTGCAGGGTGCTGCTGTGTAATGTAAAGGTGTGCAGGGTGCTGTGTAATGTAAAGTGGTCCAGTGATGCAGGGTGTTGTGTAATGTAAAGGGGTCCAGTGATGCAGGATGCTGTGTAATGTAAAGGGGTCCAGTGATGCAGGGTGCTGTGTAATGTAAAGGGGTCCAGTGATGCAGGGTGCTGTGTAATGTAAAGGGGTCCAGAGCTGTGGGGTGCTGTGTAATGTAAAGGGGTCCAGTGATGCAGGGTGCTGTGTAATGTAAAGGGGTCCAGAGCTGTGGGGTGCTGTGTAATGTAAAGGGGTCCAGAGGTGCAGTTGTTGAGAGGGGGTACACAGTAGTGACAAAGAGATATGTAAAGATGCAGGGGGCACAGTGGGGTGTTTTTTCATTTTAACGTGGGGGGGTCACTTTTAACCCCCGCTAGCGGTCGAAGAAAGGGTAAAATGCGACTGTGTATCGCCGCTGCTGGGGTGCCCCCCACTGAAAACATTTCAGCGGACGCCCATGATCATGGTCCTTTTGATGGGATCCTAGGAATGCTGAGTGTCCCAGATCTTGCAATAAAGGCTTCAACAAAGTACATGAGCTTCTTTTTATGAAATTCAAGATCCTTATGTTTCCCAAGTACCCAGTTTTCACCCATATCTAGGTCATGCTATCACCATTGCCTAGTAGCTGGAGGTAGAAGCTTTGGTTAAAGTAAGTGTATGATTTAAACTTTTTCTTCACAGGCTTTTTTTTACAATTTAATGTGGAGATTTAGAAAGCATTTTAGTGCAAGATCTGCTTAAAGGCGGCACAAACTGGGTTATATAATAAAACTGTGACTGACACTCGCTGTAATTATACCAGCTAATAACAAGAGGTGAAACATGAAGTCATATATTAACCTACTTTCTGTCCAATCTATGTCTGTCTAGTCCTACCAAATATTTCCCATAATTTTATGCACTTTGGGTGAAACCTCAGGCGTTTTAATTTCAATCATCCAATAATATTCAAGAGAAAATCAAGATTTTATTTTCAGTTCACCTACCACGCCCTATTAACCACTTCAGCCCCAGAAGCATTTGCCCCCTTAATGACCAGGCCATTTTTTGCGATACGGCACTGCGTCGCTTTAACTGACAATTGCGCGGTCATGCGACGTTGTACACAAAACAAAATGTATGTCCTTTTTTTCTCACAAATAGAGCTTTCTTTTGTTGGTATTTGATCACCTCTGCGGTATTTATTTTTTGCGCTTTAAACGAAAAAAATGAAAATTTTGAAAAAAAAAAAATATTTTTTACTTTTTGCTATAATAAATATCCCCAAAAAATTAATAAAGAAAAAACGAATTTCTTATTATGTTTAGGCCAATATGTATTCTTCTACATATGTTTGGTAAAAAAAATCACAATAAGCATATATTGATTGGTTTGCACAAAAGTTATAGCGTCTACAAAATAGGGGATATATTTATGGCGTTTTTATTACTAGTAATGGCAGTGATCAGCGATTTTTAGCGGGACTGCGACATTGCAGCAGACAGATCGGACACTTTTGAATTTTTTTTGGAACCATTGACAATTATACAGCAGTCAGTGCTAAAAAAATGCACTGATTACTGGGTAAGGCCTGGTTCACACTGGGGCGACAAACGCTCCGACATTGGGAGCTCATGTCGCATGACGTGTGAAAATCAATGTTTCCCTATGGGAGCCGTCTTAACTGGTCCGACACATGTCGGTCCGACTTTGAAAATGCTCCCTGTACTACTTTGGTCCGACTTTGATCCGACTTCAGCCCATTGACTATCATTGAAGTCGGATCAAAGTCGGACCGCAGTCTTGCATGGTCCGACTTTGGCATGCGACTTGTGCTGTGCTGCTCTTGAGGGGGAACTCCAGGCCAAATTTTAAATAAAAAAACGGCGTAGGTTCCCCCTCCGGAGGCATACCAGGCCCTTGGGTCTGGTCTGGATTTGCAGTGGCACCCCCTACGCCGAAAAACGGCGTGGGGGTCCCTCCAAATCCAAACCAAACCCTTATCCGAGCACGCAACCTGGCAGGCCGCAGGGGAAGAGGGGGGGGGGGACGAGAGAGCGGCCCCCCTCCCTCCTGAACCGTACCAGGCCGCATGCCCTCAACATGGGGGGTTTGGTGCTCTGGGGCAGGGGGGCGACCTGCGGCCCCCCCACCCCAGAGCACCCTGCCCCCATGTTGATGAGGACAGGGCCTCTTCCCGACAACCCTGGACGTTGGTTGTCGGGGTCTGCGGGCGGGGGGCTTATCGGAATCCGGGAGCCCCCTTCAATAAGGGGACCCCCGGATCCCGGCCCCCCACCCTATGTGAATGAGTATGGGGTACATCGGTGCTTTGGGGTGGGGGGGCCGCAGGTCGCCCCCCTGCCCCAGAGCACCAAACCCCCCATGTTGAGGGCATGTGGCCTGGTACGGTTCAGGAGGGAGGGGGGGCCGCTCTCTCGTCCCCCCCTCTTCCCCTGCGGCCTGCCAGGTTGTGTGCTCGGATAAGGGTCTGGTTTGGACCTTGGGGGGACCCCCACGCCGTTTTTTCGGTGTAGGGGCGCCCGTTCAAATCCAGACCAGACCCAAGGGCCTGGTATGCCTCTGGAGGGGAACCCACGCCGTTTTTTTAATTTCAAATTTGGCCTGGAGTTCCCCCTCAAGATTCATACCAAACACAGTGCCTGATATTGGCGGGGATCCAAGTCGGATCCCCGTTCATTGAAAGTCGGACATATGTCGGCTTCATGTCGCAGGGCAAAGTCTGATCCAAAGTAGGACAGATGTCGTGTCGCACAAGTGTGAACCCAGCCTAAATGTCACTGGCAGGAACAGGGGCAATCAAGGGGGTAAATGTGTTCCCTGGGAGGTGTTTCTAACTGTGGGGGGATGGGACTGTACAGAGGAGTAGAGGGATTGCTGTTCCTAATCACTAGGAACAACAGATCTCTGTCTCCTCCCCTGTCAAAACCGGGATGTGGAGCGATCGCAGATGGTCGGCAGTCATGCACGTTGGCTCTGGCGTTGTGCCACGGGCATGCGCGTGCCTCCCACAGCTCTTAAACCAGCCGAAATACACCTACGAAGGTTTGCACAGCCGTGCCAACCTGCCGTCGTATAACGACGGCGGCTGGTCAGCAACAGGTTAAAGACAGCCTCTTCCTATTTACTATGCTTAATGAACATTCTTTTTGCAAAATGAACAGTCACTGTTCCTTTAGCACATTAACCCTGGTGTCTAAGGCAGCATTGCTCTACTCAGAAATTAAAAGTAAAGCTTAAAATGTATTTATTGTGACACAGAAGAGTCATTTTCCCCACAAATGTACTCTGTTTGCGCCATGCTATAAAAAGTCTGATGAAAAAAAAAAATGGCTGCAAGATTTTTCTTATAATAACATCAATGAGATTTAAATCTGCTTTGGAAACTAGGATTCTGATAGAAAAAGCAGTGAAAGAGAGCAAGTTTTAAAACACAGGATGACTATGGCTGTATTAAGGTCTATGAAGGCCTCTGGGCAAAATATTGAAATTTTCCCCCTTTGGATGAAGAAAAATGGAGAAAAAAATTACAGAATGATGAGGCCCAGACCAGTAATACCAGCACAGAATTTCAATTTAACTGCTAGAGTTTTTAGAGCGCCATACAATCTAAACCTCAGGGCTTTGTCAGATTGGAGATAAAGTGCAAGTGCCATATACATGAATCTATTAAATGCTAATGTGCTAGATACCTTTGTTTTGTTGCCAAAATTCCTGATCTTTTAAAAGTGCAAGTGCAATAAAAAAGGCATTTTTTTTAAACCCTATTGAAGCCTCAACATTTTCTACAGTGTTTTCAGTATATACATTAATATATATATATATATATATATATATATATATATATTCACTTTGTGCTATTAACATCCCAAATAAAAAATAAAAATTCTCAATCAGTTTAGGCCATGTATTCTTCTACATATTTTTTGTAAAAAAAAAAATAGAAACGCGCTTATATTGATAGGTTTGCACAAAAACTTATAGCGTCTACAAAATAGGGGATAGATTTATGTAATTTTTATTATTTATTTATTTTTTACTAGTACTGGCGGTGATCTGTGATTTTAAGCGGGACTGCGGCATTGCGGGCGACAGATCGGACACTTTTTTGGGACCAGTGAAATTTTTACAGCAATCAGAGCTAAAAATAGCCAATGATTACTGTATAAATGTCACTGGCAGGGAAGGGGTTAACACTAGGGGGTGATCAAGGGGTTAAGTGTTCCCTAGGAAGGTGTTTCTAACTGTGGGGGCAGAGTACTGACTAGAGGAGGAGAGAGATCGCTGTTCCTGATCACTAGGTACAGCAGATCTCTCTCTACTCCCCTGTTAGAACAGGTATCTGTCTGTTTACATTGACAGATCCCTGTTCTGGCTCTCTGAGGAGCGATCGCAGGTGGCCAACGGACATTTCGGCCCTCAGCCATGCGCATCGGCTCCAGCATCGCGCAGTGGGCACGCGCAAACCCCCTATCGCTCTTAAAAGTGGCCGCCGTACACCTACTGTATGTCAGTTCGCACAGGGAAGCCAACCTGCTGCCATATAATGATGGCAGCTGGTCGGCAGGTGATTAAGCATACACACATGCGAATGCCATATTGGACCGCATGGGGATGCACAGATGTTTCACGTATCCCTGTGCAAGCAGTCCCATTTATATCAATTGGGGGGCATCCATGCAGGTCCCCAGAAACACACTCTCTGTGCACCTGCACACACACAGCTGTTAGACTGGGAGGAGCAGGAATAGGACTTCAATAATAAATCAAATAGGGTGCTTACAATGTTGCGATCATCCCTGTACAGTACATATTGAATAATAAACCCTTCATATTTATGGGACTTTACAACAATAAAATGTGAACAGAGTTACAAAAGAATCTACCGTTCAATGTCAGCTTAAATAGATCTTTAAACTTGGGGCCTCATCTCCCCCAGGTCTAAATGAGTCGGCCAATTTTAGATGTTTTTGGAAGGTTATAATTAAACTGTATGGAGCTTTTTTTGCCCTGTACACACAATCGGATTTCCGATGGAATAAAATCCGATGAATCTGACTTTCATCAGTCTTGCCTACACACCATCAGACAAAATTCCGACCGTCCAAAACGCGGTGACGTAAAACCCTCAGACGAGCCGAGAAAAATTAGGTTCAATGCTTCTGAGCATGCGTCGACTTGATTCTGAGCATGTGTGGGTTTTTTCTCTGTTTAAAACATGTTCTATTTTTTACACCGATGGAAAAGAGTCCGATGGGGCCCACACACAATCGTTTTTTCCAATGAAAAAAGTCCTTCGGACTTTTTTCATTGGAAAAAACGATCGTGTGTACAGGGCATAAGAGTACTTTAAAAGCTTGGGCCACATTGAATCTGACCCAGTTAGTTGCATTAAAGAAGCTGTAGAACGATTGGGATTGGTACTTTTTTCTCTTGCAGTGCAGGCAAACACAGTCCTTGCACAGGTGTACATTTAGGTATGCTCATGTGAACAAGGCCTTAAGGCTGGGTTCACACTAGTGCGACACGACATTCGTCCTACTTTGGATCCGACTTTGCCCTGCGACATGAAGCCGACATATGTCCGACTTTCAATGAACGGGGATCCGACTTGGATCCCCGCCAATATCAGGCACTGTGTTTGGTATGAATCTTGAGGGGGAACTCCAGGCCAGATTTTAAATTAAAAAAAACGGCGTGGGTTCCCCTCCAGAGGCATACCAGGCCCTTGGGTCTGGTCTGGATTTGAAGGGGCGCCCCTACGCCGAAAAAACGGCGTGGGGGTCCCCCCAAAATCCAAACCAGACCCTTATCCGAGCACACAACCTGGCCGGCCGCAGGGGAAGAGGGGGGGACGAGAGAGCGGCCCCCTCCCTCCTGAACCGTACCAGGCCGCATGCCCTCAGCATGGGGGGTTTGGTGCTCTGGGGCAGGGGGGCAACATGCTGCCCCCCCACCCCAGAGCACCCTGCCCCCATGTTGATGAGGACAGGGCCTCTTCCCGACAACCCTGGCCGTTGGTTGTCGGGGTCTGCGGGCAGGGGGCTTATCGGAATCCGGGAGCCCCCTTCAATAAGGGGGCCCCCGGATCCCGGCCCCCCCACCCTATGTGAATAAGTATGGGGTACATCGTACCCCTACCCATTCACCTGGTGGAAAAAAATTGCAATAAAAAAACACTACACAGGTTTTTAAAGTAATTTATTACACAGCTCCGGGGGTCTTCTTCCGACTCCGGCGCTCTTCTTCCGACTTCCGGGGGTCTTTTCCGACTTCGGGGGTCTCCGGTGTCGTCTCCCGCTCTCCGGTTCTTTCTTCCGCCGGGCCTCCGCTAACTTCTTTTTAGCTCTTTCGCTAGTGGAGGGGCGCGGTCTTCCCATCGTCGCCGTCGGCGTCTTCTTCCCTCTTCTCCTCCTCGATGTTGACGCGTCGCTTCCTCCCGCTGTAATACTGGCTCTCCGCTCCGCATTAATATAGGCTTCTCATGACGTCACAGTCACATGTTCCGGGGCACATGGCCCCGGAGCATGTGACTGTGACGTCATGGGAACATGTGACTGTGACGTCATGGGAAGCCTATATTAATGCGGAGCGGAGCGGAGAGCCAGTATTACAGCGGGAGGAAGCGACGCGTCAACATCGAGAAGGAGAAGAGGGAAGAAGAAGCCGACGGCGACGACGGGAAGACCGCGCCCCTCCACTAGCGAAAGAGCTACCAAGAAGTTAGTGGAGGGGCCGGCAGAAGGACAACGGAGAGCCGGACGAGACAACGGGAAGACCGGGCCTCCGTTAGCAAGAGAGCTAAAAAGAAGTTAGCGGAGGCCCGGCGGAAGAAAGAACCGGAGAGCGCGGAGACGACACCGGAGACCCCCGAAGTCGGAAGAAGACCCCCGGAGCTGTGCAATAAAATACTTTAAAAACCTGTGTAGTGTTTTTTTATTGCAATTTTTTTCCACCAGGTGAATGGGTAGGGGTACGATGTACCCCATACTCATTCACATAGGGTGGGGGGGCCGGGATCCGGGGGCCCCCTTATTGAAGGGAGCTCCCGGATTCCGATAAGCCCCCCGCCCGCAGACCCCGACAACCAACGGCCAGGGTTGTCGGGAAGAGGCCCTGTCCTCATCAACATGGGGGCAGGGTGCTCTGGGGTGGGGGGGGGCGCAGGTCGCCCCCCTGCCCCAGAGCACCAAACCCCCCATGTTGAGGGCATGCGGCCTGGTACGGTTCAGGAGGGAGGGGGGGCCGCTCTCTCATCCCCCCCTCTTCCCCTGTGGCCTGCCAGGTTGTGTGCTCGGATAAGGGTCTGGTTTGGATTTTGGGGGGACCCCCACGCCGTTTTTGCGGCGTAGGGGTGCCCGTTCAAATCCAGACCAGACCCAAGGGCCTGGTATGCCCCTGGAGGGGAACCCACGCCGGTTTTTTATTTAAAATTTGGCCTGGAGTTCCCCCTCAAGAGCAGTACAGCACAAGTCGCATGCCAAAGTCGGACCATGCAAGACTGCGGTCCGACTTTGATCCGACTTCAATGATAGTCAATGGGCTGAAGTCGGATCAAAGTTGGACCAAAGTAGTACAGGGAGCATTCTCAAAGTCGGACCGACATGTGTCGGACCAGTTAAGACGGCTCCCATAGGGAAACATTGATTTTCACACGTCATGCGACATGAGCTCCCAATGTCGGAGCGTTTGTCGCCCCAGTGTGAACCAGGCCTTAGTCCTTGTATACTATCTGTCCTGCATTGACAATACTGCTCCTCCATTAATACAATACAACAAATGAGCGTTGTTACCATAGAACTGAAACAATATTACTGGCAGGATCCCAGGTTTAACCACTTAACGACCGCTCACTGTATATATACGTCGGCAGAATGGCACCGACAGGCACAATCACGTAGAGTGTACGTGATTGCCTTTGTACAGTTGGGGGGTCCAATCGGACCCCCCTCCTATACAGTGAGCAGCCGTTAATCGTTCGGGAGCGATCCAGGATGAGGGGGCAGCCGTTGGATTCCGGCCACCCCCTCGCGATCGCTCCTGGCGAATGAAAAGGCCCCCTCTGTCACACACAGGCAGAGGAAGCAGGAGGAAGTGATGTCATCTCTGGTGCGGCGCTCACATATACCGAGCGCCGTACAAGAGAAGACATCAGGTCAGTGCACAAAACACTACACTGACACCAGAACACATAGGGACATAAATCGCCCCCCCAGACACCCCCAGATCACCCCCCAGATCACCCCCCAGCCCCCAGTCACAGTGTCACTGATTGCAGTGACCATTTATTTACTGATCACTGCAATCAGTGACATTTGTGACTGTAAAAGTGTCACTACAGTCAGTTTTAGGTCCAGTGTAGCCCCCTAACCCCCCCTAATAAAGGTTTAACCCCCTGATTGCCCCCCAGATATCCCTTTCACCCCCTATCACCACTGTCGCTAAGCGATCATTTTTCTGATCGCTGCCTTAGCGTCGGTGATGCCGATCGGTAGCCAGTAATTTTTTTTAGGTTCGCCGCAGGTTTTTATAGCGTCAGGTACCCCAATATATTATCTAATAAAGGTTTAACCCCTTTGATCGCCCCCCAGGTAACCCTTTCACCCCCTATCACCACTGTCGCTAAGCGATCGTTTTTCTAAACGCTGTCTTCGTGTCGGTGATGCAGATCGGTAGCCAGTATTTTTTTTTAGGTTCGCCGCAGGTTTTTATAGCGTCAGGTACCCCAATATATTATCTAATAAAGGTTTAACCCCCTTGATCACCCCCCAGGTAACCCTTTCACCCCCTATCACCACTGTCGCTAAGTGATCGTTTTTCTAAACGCTGTCTTAGTGTCGGTGATGCAGATCGGTAGCCAGTATTTTTTTTTAGGTTCGCCGCAGGTTTTTATAGCGTCAGGTACCCCAATATATTATCTAATAAAGGTTTAACCCCCTTGATCGCCCCCCAGGTAACCCTTTCACCCCCTATCACCACTGTCGCTAAGCGATCGTTTTTCTAAACGCTGTCTTAGTGTCGGTGATGCAGATCGGTAGCCAGTAATTTTTTTTTAGGTTCGCCGCAGGTTTTTATAGCGTCAGGTACCCCAATATATTATCTAATAAAGGTTTAACCCCCTTGATCGCCCCCCAGGTAACCCTTTCACCCCCTATCACCACTGTCGCTAAGCGATCGTTTTTCTAAACGCTGTCTTAGTGTCGGTGATGCAGATCGGTAGCCAGTAATTTTTTTTTAGGTTTGCCGCAGGTTTTTATAGCGTCAGGTACCCCAATATATTGTGAAAAATAATTTTGAATAACCAAAATAGTAGCGCTCAGTGTCTTACAACACAAATCTAAATATAAACCATATACACTCCGTGAGATAGTGCATAAATGCGAATGTTCATAAATATACACCCTGTAAAGAAATGTGCATACAATAAACTCATCATAACGTTCATGACAGTGATTTAAAACAATTGATATAAAGTGTTTAACTTAAAATGAGTCCACAAAAAAGTGCACAAAATAAGTCCATAAAAAGTGCATCCAAAAGTGACTTCAAATGAAGATGATGACAAATAAAACTTTCTTGTGTTTTCTTCAAACCTTCACCACACCAATGTGCTCAGTGATTCCACTCCCTAAGGACTTGCACTCACCACAAGAATATGCCTCGCACTCTCATGCTTGGCTAATCAGCTTGATTACCCCCCAGGGTATCACAAACAATTCCAAAATGATGAAATTAGGTCAGTCAAGTCTCCCACATGAAAAAACAAATGCTTCCAATAGTGAAGTATATCAAAACTTTTAATTAAAATAACACAGCACAAGTGACCATCAATGGTTACACTCACATTTAGACAGATCAAATTGGGCACTTCAAAGCAAACATTTCCAAACGCCAGGCAAGTTTATAGTAGGCTGCCGCAATGTATTGCGGTCTCGGCGGACCATATAAGCATGTATGTCTCACCCTCCTTCATGTACGCTTGCCTCTCCACTGCAATCGAATCACCGCAGACTCCCGCCCAAACACCAAACTGTATATTCGATGAGTGGTCGAAAGATCCGAACGCTGCACACCAGGTGACTGTCGTGTAGCTCCTCCCAGACTAGTTTCGTCGTAAGACTTCTTCCAATGGGGTGAGCTACACACACTTACACCTCCCTCTTTATACTCTGACCGTGATTGGTTACGGTCGTATTTCCTGCTGCGCATGTGCGTATTTCCCGTCCCCATGAGCGCAATACATCGGGCATGACCCCCACAATCACAAACATGGAGGACAAGTATAAATAACATACTGTGATCTGCATCTAATCTCTAATCTATATTCGCTGCAGGTACTATTCAGTTTAAATGTTGTGTATATCAAACACCAATAAGTGTCACTTCTATAATAAACAATAAAAAAACTTTTTATACTCAAATTGGCGCCAGAGTACTCAGCACCTTTGAATATATATGGAATTAAAACAGGAGAATATTATATTAGAATAATATATGCGGAAAGATCAATTATAACTATTGTTCACCAGATATCAGAGAATTAAGTCACAAAGTGGACTAATATAACAACCTCACATGTTAGTGCGAGGCTGATCAAGATATGAAGGTTAACTAAAATCCCAACTAAAAATACATGTATATAATGAAAATTAATTTACATGTATAGTAAAATATATATCTGTACGACTAAAACTAGTCTATTATATAGACTATAATAGATCAATGTCCACCTTGTCTCAATTTACATGTGTGTGCATGCATAGACACATTACATGCATCCCCACAAATGCACACCATGGACACACATCACTGTATAAGAGAAAATGTTTCCAAAAAAAATCTAAAAATTACTGATAAAACAGTTTAAATCGAGTTCGATATTTAGCCTTCTCGGATGGATTGAAGAAGGAGGATGGTGTCACTAATAAATCATTTCAGCTAGGTTTTATTTCTGATTTTCATTATCAGTATAAAGAGGTAGAGGAGATTTTTCGCAAATATTGGCACATTGTGTGCAGAGACAGACATCTATGCGAAATTTTATCAGAAAACCCCAAGTTCATCTATAGGAGGGCACCAAATTTTGGCGATCGGGTGGTACAAAAAATTCTTGATCCACCCAAACGCCTAGATCTGAATAAAAACTTTAAAGGTTTTTATTCATGTCGTAAATGCATCTGTTGTAGGACAGTGAAAACGGACAACAGAGGAACCACTAGTTTTACGAATAAGGATGGTGATGTTTTTGAGATTGAACAGTTCATCACATGCAATTCATCCTTTGTGGTTTATTTACTATGGTGCCCATGTGGGTTGTATTATGTGGGGAGAACTAAACGACTCTTGCGAGCTGGTCGGTAAGTAGGCTTGGTTTTTCCCTGGGCATTCCCCAGGCCATGTTGTTATCTGCTTTAGCCTTCCAATGCTACTTACTGTGATAGCCAGCTATAGATGGGGGCGGTGGACATGTTTTTGTTTTCACCTATGGTGCTTGTATTGGTCCAGCAGTGCGCCAACACCTTTGCTGCCATTGTGCTACGCTGGGTGTTTGGTGTGCTCCTGTACCTTTAAGGAGGGGTGGCTCCCCTTCAGTCCACCTGCCCTCATCTAACCATCAGAATGTATGTGCCTCCATTGTGGGGACACTCAATGTTAGTGTAGGACCACAGACTCCAGGGGGCCTTGGCGTGGCTCTGTGGCTCACGCATGCGTTTGCAAATGTGTGCGGACAAACCCCTGTTTTTAACGCATACTGTTAGACAGGTTAATTGGTTGTCAGCGAGCTGGTTGGTAAGTAGGCTTGGTTTTTCCCTGGGCATTCCCCAGGCCATGTTGTTATCTGCTTTAGCCTTCCAATGCTACTTACCGTGATAGCCAGCTATAGATGGGGGTGGTGGACATGTTTTTGTTTTCACCTATGGTGCTTGTATTGGTCCAGCAGTGCACCAACACCTTTGCTGCCATTGTGCTACGCTGGGTGTTTGGTGTGCTCCTGTACCTTTAAGGAGGGGTGGCTCCCCTTCAGTCCACCTGCCCTCATCTAACCATCAGAATGCATGTGCCTCCATTGTGGGGACACTCAATGTTAGTGTAGGACCACAGACTCCAGGGGGCCTTGGCGTGGCTCTGTGGCTCACGCATGCGTTTGCAAATGCGTGTGGACAAACCCCTGTTTTTAACGCATACTGTTAGACAGGTTAATTGGTTGTCAGCGAGCTGGTCGGTAAGTAGGCTTGGTTTTTCCCTGGGCATTCCC
This sequence comes from Rana muscosa, assembly GCA_029206835.1. Taxonomy (NCBI): domain Eukaryota; kingdom Metazoa; phylum Chordata; class Amphibia; order Anura; family Ranidae; genus Rana; species Rana muscosa. The sequence goes on from CM055127.1 coordinate 79,206,041, forward strand.
CAGGCCATGTTGTTATCTGCTTTAGCCTTCCAATGCTACTTACCGTGATAGCCAGCTATAGATGGGGGCGGTGGACATGTTTTTGTTTTCACCTATGGTGCTTGTATTGGTCCAGCAGTGCACCAACACCTTTGCTGCCATTGTGCTACGCTGGGTGTTTGGTGTGCTCCTGTACCTTTGAGGAGGGGTGGCTCCCCTTCAGTCCACCTGCCCTCATCTAACCATCAGAATGTATGTGCCTCCAAAACAAAAACATGTCCACCGCCCCCATCTATAGCTGGCTATCACGGTAAGTAGCATTGGAAGGCTAAAAGAAGATAACAACATGGCCTGGGGAATGCCCAGGGAAAAACCAAGCCTACTTACCGACCAGCTCGCTGACAACCAATTAACCTGTCTAACAGTATGCGTTAAAAACAGGGGTTTGTCCGCACGCATTTGCAAACGCATGCGTGAGCCACAGAGCCACGCCAAGGCCCCCTGGAGTCTGTGGTCCTACACTAACATTGAGTGTCCCCACAATGGAGGCACATGCATTCTGATGGTTAGATGAGGGCAGGTGGACTGAAGGGGAGCCACCCCTCCTCAAAGGTACAGGAGCACACCAAACACCCAGCGTAGCACAATGGCAGCAAAGGTGTTGGTGCACTGCTGGACCAATACAAGCACCATAGGTGAAAACAAAAACATGTCCACCGCCCCCATCTATAGCTGGCTATCACGGTAAGTAGCATTGGAAGGCTAAAGCAGATAACAACATGGCCTGGGGAATGCCCAGGGAAAAACCAAGCCTACTTACCGACCAGCTCGCTGACAACCAATTAACCTGTCTAACAGTATGCGTTAAAAACAGGGGTTTGTCCGCACGCATTTGCAAACGCATGCGTGAGCCACAGAGCCACGCCAAGGCCCCATGGAGTCTGTGGTCCTACACTAACATTGAGTGTCCCCACAATGGAGGCACATGCATTCTGATGGTTAGATGAGGGCAGGTGGACTGAAGGGGAGCCACCCCTCCTTAAAGGTACAGGAGCACACCAAACACCCAGCGTAGCACAATGGCAGCAAAGGTGTTAGTGCACTGCTGGACCAATACAAGCACCATAGGTGAAAACAAAAACATGTCCACCGCCCCCATCTATAGCTGGCTATCACAGTAAGTAGCATTGGAAGGCTAAAGCAGATAACAACATGGCCTGGGGAATGCCCAGGGAAAAACCAAGCCTACTTACCGACCAGCTCGCAAGAGTCGTTTAGTTCTCCCCACATAATACAACCCACATGGGCACCATAGTAAATAAACCACAAAGGATGAATTGCATGTAATGAACTGTTCAATCTCAAAAACATCACCATCCTTATTCGTAAAACTAGTGGTTCCTCTGTTGTCCGTTTTCACTGTCCTACAACAGATGCATTTACGACATGAATAAAAACCTTTAAAGTTTTTATTCAGATCTAGGCGTTTGGGTGGATCAAGAATTTTTTGTACCACCCGATCGCCAAAATTTGGTGCCCTCCTATAGATGAACTTGGGGTTTTCTGATAAAATTTTGCATAGATGTCTGTCTCTGCACACAATGTGCCAATATTTGCGAAAAATCTCCTCTACCTCTTTATACTGATAATGAAAATTAGAAATAAAACCTAGCTGAAATGATTTATTAGTGACACCATCCTCCTTCTTCTTCAAACATTGTGTCCTAGGAATTTGTGCTACCTCACTAATGATATTCTTAATTGTATCATCCTTATATCCTTTCTCCACAAATTTATCTCCCAGAATATTGGCCTGTATATAATAATCATCTGTTGATGTGCAGTTACGACGAATCCTTAGCATTTGACCTTTCGGAATATTTTTAATCCAAGATGGATGATGTCCACTACCAATGGCCAAATAGCTATTCCGATCAGTCGGCTTAAAGTAAGCCTTGGTACTGATCCTGCTATCGGATTTCATAATCGTAAGATCCAGAAAATTAACCTCCTCCTCACTAATAACATAGTCTAAAACTATATTATTAGTGTTATTGTTCAGATGTCTTATGAATTCTTCAACTGACTGTCTGGAACCTTCCCAGACAAACAGGAGATCATCAATAAATCTTCTGTAGAGTTTCAACTCTGGTCTAAGCACATTGAAGACATGTCTGTCCTCCCATTCCGCCATAAATAGGTTGGCGAGGCTGGGGGCAAACTTGGCTCCCATAGCCACGCCAACTTGCTGGGAAAAAAACTGATTATAAAACCAAAAATAATTGTGGGCCATACAGAAATCCAAAACCTTGCCCAAAAAAGATTTTTGTAGATGTGATATGTCTTCCCGTTTACAAAGAGCCCAATTCAGCGCCAATAAGGCGTCATCATGCTGTATAATGGTATACAACGAGCTCACATCAGCGGTCACCAAAAAAGTGGAAACATCTGATTTAAGCTCCACCCCATCAAGCAATCGTAAAAGATCACTAGTGTCTTTCAGATAAGCTCTCGTGATTTTAACACTTGGCTGGAGAAACCGGTCAAGGTATTCTCCCAACCTTGCAGTAATGGAGCCTATCCCATTTACAATTGGGCGCGCTGGGGGGTTCTCAACATTTTTATGAATCTTGGGCAAAGTATAAATTACCGGAATTCGGCATGAGCTTGGATTCAGGTATTGATTTTCTTTTCCATTAATAGCACCCTTCTTAAATCCCCATTCAACCAACAGATTCAACTGATTTTTATATTCATCCGTAGGATCTCGAGGTAACTTTCTATATGTGTTTTGATCATTTAGAAGTTCCATTAATTGGTTGTGATAAAAGGACTTTTCCATTAACACAACACCCCCCCCCCCTTTATCGGCCGGACGGATAATAATTCCTTTTCTCTCCTCCAGGGATTTGATACCCTCTTGGATATACTCAGGATTAATCAGTTTCTTTACAGGGAGTTCCTCAATGTCTTTCAACACCATATTTTTAAATACCTCTACAAAATGATTATTAGTATTCTGGGGATTAAACACCGATTTGTTTCGTAGGCCACTCTCCATATGTAGGGATACGTCATTAGTTTTTCTGGATGGGTCACTAGGATGACTCAAAAAATATTTCTTCATGTTAAGTGTGCGGATGAATTTGTGTGTGTCGATATATACATCAAACTTATTCATTCTCTTTTTAGGGGCACACTTAAGACCTAAATTTTAAAATGTTTTTCTCATTGTCACTTAATGTTGCTTTGCTTAGGTTATAAATCCCTGTTTTTAATTGGCCCTCTTTCTTTTTTTGGGATTGAACTCGTTTCCCTGCCCTACAGCCTCTCCTTCTCGACGTGGTGGTGCCATGCCTCTGTTGGGGTACTGAGTGCCAGGGTTCCTTCCCCCCCTCTGTTGTACCCAAACTGAGGGTGATTGTAAGGCATTCCGTAACCCCTCTCCCCCCCACGTTGTTCTAAAAAAGACTGCTGGTATCCATTATTCCTTCCATAATCCTCATATTCAAGGGCTTGATATCTGTTCTGGACTGGAATTGGATACCTACTATCCCCATATTGGTTGGATGATGATAAATTCCACTGCTGATATTCAGCATGTGCATATGGGCCATAGTCACCTCCCCTATTGTATTGGGTATATCCCTGGGGTCTGGGGATAACATCATATTGATTGGTCGTATAATGATTTCCCCCTTGTTCCCTGGTCCCACTCCTCATATTGCTTTTAGGGGTATTGTTGACATTATTTTTGGAGGGATTATTTTTTCCTTTAGTATTCTGTGTTTTGTCACTTCTCATTTGAGTTGTTCTAGATGGTGCTTGCTCAGTCGGAATCTCCCTACTACTAGAGCTTGAGGTTACAGCACCATTAGTGACAATCTCACCATTAATATTAATCCCATCACTAATATTGTTCGCAACCACATTCTGCCATAAATATATATTGTTACTTTTAAAATCATTCAAATCTCTAGTAAACTTTTTTACTTTTTTCCTCTGTATATCCTTATCCAATTTTTCTAATTTCTTCCGCATATTAATATTGGACTCTTTTTAATCTGATTGGATTCACTGTGAGAGGCCAGCACGGTCTGCAAAGCCATAATCTTCTCATTCAGTGTATCCAATTTAATATGTTTCCTTTTTAAAACCAATACCTGCAGTTCTCTTCCTGATCTATTGAAAAATTCTAACCACTCGTCCATATATTTAGATTCTGTCAGACCATCCTGTGGGGACACCTCCCATCTCAAACTCCTGAAGATGAGCCCCTCCTTCAGGTAGTGTTCAAATGTAAAGATGTCCCACTAGGTTTTGACCTGTTTTTCCATAAGGGACTCAAGTGTTTTTAGTGAACCTGAAATATCCTCTTCACATTCTGTCATTTCCTGATTAGAGGAAAAAATGCAATCTGGGTCCATCTGTCTATTAGATAGAAAATTGATGGCCTCCATAGCTGCAAGTGGTGAAACTATAAGTAAATAAAAATAACAGTGTACTAAGAAATAAACCGCCCCCTTTCCTTAACACACTCCACTGCGCCTTGGAGAAACGTCTGATAAATTCAGACTGAATTACCCTATCAGCTGCTACTTTAAAAAATAAAAAGTGAAAAATAATTTTGAATAACCAAAATAGTAGCGCTCAGTGTCTTACAACACAAATCTAAATATAAACCATATACACTCCGTGAGATAGTGCATAAATGCGAATGTTCATAAATATACACCCTGTAAAGAAATGTGCATACAATAAACTCATCAAGTGTCCATAACGTTCATGACAGTGATTTAAAACAATTGATATAAAGTGTTTAACTGAAAATGAGTCCATAAAAAAGTGCACAAAACAAGTCCATAAAAAGTGCATCCAAAAGTGACTTCAAATGAAGATGACAAATAAAACTTTCTTGTGTTTTCTTCAAACCTTCACCACACCAATGTGCTCAGTGATTCCACTCCCTAAGGACTTGCACTCACCACAAGAATATGCCTCGCACTCTCATGCTTGGCTAATCAGCTTGATTACCCCCCAGGGTATCACAAACGATTCCAAAATGATGAAATTAGGTCAGTCAAGTCTCCCACCTGAAAAAACAAATGCTTCCAATAGTGAAGTATATCAAAACTTTTAATTAAAATAACACAGCACAAGTGACCATCAATGGTTACACTCACATTTAGACAGATCAAATTGGGCACTTCAAAGCAAACATTTCCAAACGCCAGGCAAGTTTATAGTAGGCTGCCGCGATGTATTGCGGTCTCGGCGGACCATATAAGCATGTATGTCTCACCCTCCTTCATGTACGCTTGCCTCTCCACTGCAATCGAATCACCGCAGACTCCCGCCCAAACACCAAACTGTATATTCGACGAGTGGTCGAAAGATCCGAACGCTGCACACCAGGTGACTGTTGTGTAGCTCCTCCCAGACTAGTTTCGTCGTAAGACTTCTTCCAATGGGGTGAGCTACACACACTTACACCTCCCTCTTTATACTCTGACCGTGATTGGTTACGGTCGTATTTCCTGCTGCGCATGTGCGTATTTCCCGTCCCCATGAGCGCAATACATCGGGCATGACCCCCACAATCACAAACATGGAGGACAAGTATAAATAACATACTGTGATCTGCATCTAATCTCTAATTTATATTCGCTGCAGGTACTATTCAGTATAAATGTTGTGTATATCAAACACCAATAAGTGTCACTTCTATAATAAACAATAAAAAAACTTTTTATACTCAAATTGGCGCCAGAGTACTCAGCACCTTTGAATATATATGGAATTAAAACAGGAGAATATTATATTAGAATAATATATGCGGAAAGATCAATTATAACTATTGTTCACCAGATATCAGAGAATTAAGTCACAAAGTAGACTAATATAACAACCTCACATGTTAGTGCGAGGCTGATCAAGATATGAAGGTTAACTAAAATCCCAACTAAAAATACATGTATATAATGAAAATTAATTTACATGTATAGTAAAATATATATCTGTACGACTAAAACTAGTCTATTATATAGACTATAATAGATCAATGTCCACCTTGTGTCAATTTACATGTGTGTGCATGCATAGACACATTACATGCATCCCGACAAATGCACACCATGGACACACATCACTGTATAAGAGAAAATGTTTCCAAAAAAAATCAAAAAAATTACTGATAAAACAGTTTAAATCGAGTTCGATATTTAGCCCTCTCGGATGGAGGCTCCTTAAAAGGAAAATCCTCAGGTGCTGAGTACTCTGGCGCCAATTTGAGTATAAAAAGTTTTTTTATTGTTTATTATAGAAGTGACACTTATTGGTGTTTGATATACACAACATTTAAACTGAATAGTACCTGCAGCAAATATAAATTAGAGATTAGATGCAGATCACAGTATGTTATTTATACTTGTCCTCCATGTTTGTGATTGTGGGGGTCATGCCCGATGTATTGCGCTCATGGGGACGGGAAATACGCACATGCGCAGCAGGAAATACGACCGTAACCAATCACGGTCAGAGTATAAAGAGGGAGGTGTAAGTGTGTGTAGCTCACCCCATTGGAAGAAGTCTTACGACAAAACTAGTCTGGGAGGAGCTACACGACAGTCACCTGGTGTGCAGCGTTCAGATCTTTCGACCACTCGTCGAATATACAGTTTGGTGTTTGGGCGGGAGTCTGCGGTGATTCGATTGCAGTGGAGAGGCAAGCGTACATGAAGGAGGGTGAGACATACATGCTTATATGGTCCGCCGAGACCGCAATATATCTCGGCAGCCTACTATAAACTTGCCTGGCGTTTGGAAATGTTTGCTTTGAAGTGCCCAATTTGATCTGTCTAAATGTGAGTGTAACCATTGATGGTCACTTGTGCTGTGTTATTTTAATTAAAAGTTTTGATGTACTTCGCTATTGGAAGCATTTGTTTTTTCATGTGGGAGACTTGACTGACCTAATTTCATCATTTTGGAATCGTTTGTGATACCCTGGGGGGTAATCAAGCTGATTAGCCAAGCATGAGAGTGCGAGGCATATTCTTGTGGTGAGTACAAGTCCTTAGGGAGTGGAATCACTGAGCACATTGGTGTGGTGAAGGTTTGAAGAAAACACAAGAAAGTTTTATTTGTCATCTTCATTTGAAGTCACTTTTGGATGCACTTTTTATGGACTTATTTTGTGCACTTTTTTATGGACTAATTTTCAGTTAAACACTTTATATCAATTGTTTTAAATCACTGTCATGAACGTTATGGAGACTTGATGAGTTTATTGTATGCACATTTCTTTACAGGGTGTATATTTATGAACATTCGCATTTATGCACTATCTCACGGAGTGTATATGGTTTATATTTAGATTTGTGTTGTAAGACACTGAGCGCTACTATTTTGGTTATTCAAAATAATTTTTCACTTTTTATTTTTTAAAGTAGCAGCTGATAGGGTAATTCAGTCTGAATTTATCAGACGTTTCTCCAAGGCGCAGTGGAGTGTGTTAAGGAAAGGGGGCGGTTTATTTCTTAGTACACTGTTATTTTTACCCCAATATATTATCTAGTAAAGGTTTAACCCCCTTAATCGCCCCCCAGGTAACCCTTTCACCCCCTATCACCACTGTCGCTAAGCGATCGTTTTTCTGATCGCTGTCTTAGTGTCTGTGATGCAGATCGGTAGCCAGTAATTTTTTTTAGGTTCGCCGCAGGTTTTTATATAGCGTCAGGTACCCCCATATATTATCTAATAAAGGTTTTAACCCCCTGATTGCCCCTAGTTAACCCTTTCACCAGTGATCACCATATAAGTGTTACGGGTGACGCTGGTTAGTTAGTTTGCTTTTTATAGTGTCAGGGCACCCGCCGTATATAACCCAATAAAGGTTTAACCCCCTGATCGCCCGGCGGGTGATATCAATTAGGTTTTAGCTTCAGAGAGGGTCTGCATCACACCCCAGGCAGCGTCAGGTTAATGCCAGTAACGCTAACACCCACGTGTGAAGCATACACCCCCCTTAGTGGTATAGTATCTGAACAGATCAATATCTGAGCTGATCAGATCTATACTAGCGTCCCCAGCAGTTTAGGGTTCCCAAAAACGCAGTGTTAGCGGGATCAGCCCAGATACCTGCTAGCACCTGCGTTTTGCCCCTCCATCCAGCCCAGCCCACCCAAGTGCAGTATCGATCGATCACTGTCACTTACAAAAAAAACACACATAACTGCAGCGTTCGCAGAGACAGGCCTGATCCCTGCGACTCCAGTGCTGTAGGAGGTGATTTCACCACCACAGTTAAAAAAAAAAATGCATATATGCCGAAGCATGGGGGCAGCAGGGGCGGAGGAGCGGAGGAGCGATTTTGCTCCTAATGCCGCGTACATACGGTCGAAATTCCGACGGAGGCTTGCCCGTGGAAAAGTTTGACCATGTGTGTGCGGCATAACTTTTTTGCGGGAGGATGCCCCAATGCTTCGGCATATATAAATGGTGCATGTATGCCCATCATTAGAAGTGGGTGGATGAATGGCGGTATTCTAATGGTGGGCATACCCACCGATCAATCTCTTTTTTCGTTCAGCCAACAGGCTGCATGAAAAAAAGATTACAATACATGTCCAACAAGGACCAGCAACGTACTGGTATGTTGCTGGACTTTGAATGTTTATACCAGAATGATGCCTGCGGATTTAGGTATCATCTTGGTATCATTCTTTTCAGCCAGCGGCCGGCTTTCATGTAAAAGCAATCACAGCGGCTAATTAGCCTCTGGACTGCTTTTACAAGCAGTGGGAGGGAATGTCCCCCCCCGGATATAAAAAGCGCCATTGGGAAATTGGGAAAGCATTTTATCACACCGATCTTGGTGTGGTCAGATGCTTTGAGGGCAGAGGAAAGATCTAGGGTCTAGAAGACCCCAGTTTTTTCAAAAGAAGAGTACCTGTCACTACCTATTGCTATCATAGGGGATATTTGCATTCCCTGAGATAACAATAAAAATGATAAAAAAAAAATATATGGAAGGAACAATTTAAAAATAAAATAAAAAAGCAAAATTAATAAAAAAAAAAAAAAAAAAAAAGCACCCCTGTCCTGCCCTGCTCTTGCCCAATGGCGAACGCAAGCGTCGGTCTGGCGTCATATGTAAACAGCAATTACACCATGCATGTGAGGTATCACCGCGAAGGTCAGATTGAGGGCAGTAATTTTAGCAGTAGACCTCCTCTGTAAATCTAACGGGGTAACCTGTAAAGGCTTTTAAAGGCTTTTAAAAATGTATGTAGTTTGTCGCCACTGCGCGTTTGTGTGAAATTTTAAAGCATATCGTGTTTGGTATCTATGTACTCGGCCTAAGATCATCTTTTTTTATTTCATCAAACATTTGGGCAATATAGTGTGTTTTAGTGCATTAAAATTTAAAAAAGTGTATTTTTTCCCCAAAAAATGCGTTTGAAAAATCGCTGCGCAAATACTGTGTAGAAAAAAAAATGCAACACCCACCATTTTAATCTGTAGGGCCTTTGCTTTAAAAATATATATAATGTTTGGGGGTTCAACATAATTTTCTTGCCAAAAAAAATAAGTTTTGCATGTAAACAAAAAGTGTCAAAAAGGGCTTTGTCTTCAAGTGGTTAGAAGAGTGGATGTAAGCTTCCTAATGTTGTGTATAAAATCCCAGAACAGTTCAAAACCCCCCCCAAATGACCCCATTTTGGAAAGTAGACACCCCAAGCTATATACTGAGAGGCATGTCGAGTCCATGGAATATTTTATATGTTGACACAAGTTGCGGAAAAAAGACTATTTATTTTTATTTTTTTGCACAAAGTTGTCACTAAATGATATATTGCTCAAACATGCCATGGGCATATGTGGAATTACACCCCAAAATACATTCTGTTGCTTTTCCTGAGTACGGGGATACCACATGTGTGAGACATTTTGGGAGCCTAGCCGCGTACGGGACCCCAAAAACCAAGCACCGCCTTCAGGCTTTCTAAGGGTGTAAATTTTTGATTTCACTTCTCACTGCCTATCACAGTTTCGGAGGCCATGGAATGCCCAGATGGCACAAACCCCCCCCCCAAATGACCCCATTTTGGAAAGTAGACACCCCAAGCTATTTGCTGAGAGATATTGTGAGTATTTTGCAGATCTCGCTTTTTGTCACAAAGTTTTGAAAATTGAAAAAAATGTATATATACATATATATATATATATATATATATATATTTTCTTTCTTCATTTTCAAAAACAAATGAGAGCTGTAAAATACTAACCATGCCTCTCAGCAAATAGCTCGGGGTGTCTACTTTCCAAAATGGGGTCATTTGGGGGGGTTTTGTGCTATTTTGGCATTTTATGGCCTTCGAAACTGTGATAGGTAGTGAGGAGTGAAATCAAAAATTTGTGCCTAGAAATCCTGATGGCGGTGCTTGGTTTTCGGGGTCCCGTACGCGGCTAGGCTCCTAAAAAGTCCCACACATGTGGTATCCCCGTACTCAGGAGAAGCAGCAAAATGTATTTTGGGGTGTAATTCCACATATAACCATGGCAAGTGTGAGCAATATATCATTTAGTGACAACTTTTTGTAATTTTTTATTTATTTTTTGTCATTCAATCACTTGCGACAAAAAAAAAATATTTAATGGGCTCAACAGGCCTCTCAGCAATTTCCTTGGGGTGTCTACTTTCTAAAATGGGGTAATTTGGGGGGGTTTTGTGCCATTTTGGCATTTTATGGCCTTCGAAACGGTGATAGGTAGTGAGGAGTGAAATCAAAAATTTGCGCCCTTAGAAATCCTGAAGGCGGTGCTTGGTTTCCGGGGGCCCGTACGCGGCTAGGCTCCCAAAAAGTCCCACACATGTGGTATCCCCGTACTAAGGAGAAGCAGCAAAATGTATTTTGGGGTGCAATTCCACATATAACCATGGCATGTGTGAGCAATATATCATTTAGTGACAACTTTTTGTAATTTTTTATTTATTTTTTGTCATTCAATCACTTGCGACAAAAAAAAAATATTTAATGGGCTCAACAGGCCTCTCAGCAATTTCCTTGGGGTGTCTACTTTCTAAAATGGGGTAATTTGGGGGGGTTTTGTGCCATTTTGGCATTTTATGGCCTTCGAAACGGTGATAGGTAGTGAGGAGTGAAATCAAAAATTTGCGCCCTTAGAAATCCTGAAGGCGGTGCTTGGTTTCCGGGGGCCCGTACGCGGCTAGGCTCCTAAAAAGTCCCACACATGTGGTATCCCCGTACTCAGGAGAAGCAGCAAAATGTATTTTGGGGTGTAATTCCACATATAACCATGGCAAGTGTGAGCAATATATCATTTAGTGACAACTTTTTGTAATTTTTTATTTATTTTTTGTCATTCAATCACTTGCGACAAAAAAAAAATATTTAATGGGCTCAACAGGCCTCTCAGCAATTTCCTTGGGGTGTCTACTTTCTAAAATGGGGTAATTTGGGGGGGTTTTGTGCCATTTTGGCATTTTATGGCCTTCGAAACGGTGATAGGTAGTGAGGAGTGAAATCAAAAATTTGCGCCCTTAGAAATCCTGAAGGCGGTGCTTGGTTTCCGGGGGCCCGTACGCGGCTAGGCTCCCAAAAAGTCCCACACATGTGGTATCCCCGTACTAAGGAGAAGCAGCAAAATGTATTTTGGGGTGCAATTCCACATATAACCATGGCATGTGTGAGCAATATATCATTTAGTGATAACTTTTTGTAATTTTTTTTTTTTTGTCATTATTCAATCATTTAAGACAAAAAAAAAAATATTCAATGGGCTCAACATGCCTCTCAGCAATTTCCTTGGGGTGTCTACTTTCCAAAATTGGGGTCATTTGGGGGGGTTGTGTACTGCCGTGCCATTTTAGCACCTCAAGAAATGAGATAGGCAGTCATAAATTTAAAGCTGTGTAAATTTCAGAAAATGTACCCTAGATTGTAAACGCTATAACTTTTGCGCAAACCAATAAATATACGCTTATTGACATTTTTTTTTACTAAAAACATGTGGCTGAATACATTTTGGCCTAAATGTATGACTAAAATTGAGTTTATGCGATTTTTCTTATAACAAAAATTAGAAAATATCATTTTTTTTCAAAATTTTCAGTCTTTTTCCGTTTATATCGCAAAAAATAAAAATCGCAGAGGCAATCAAATACCATTAAAAGAAAGCTCTATTTGTGGGAAGAAAAGGACGCAAATTTTGTTTGGGTACAACATTGCATGTCTGCACAATTTACAGTTAAAGCAGCACAGTGCAAAATTCTGAAAATACCTCTGGTCCTTTAGCTACAAAATGGTCCGGGGCTTAAGTGGTTAAACAAAAGAATAAAATGGCTGAAAAAAAAAAAAAATGCAGCCACCATATCTAAGGATTGGTAAGCTACAATATACAGTATTTGTTTTTGAATTAAAGAATATGTTAACCCGACATTTCATATACCTGATATTTCACATTCCTGATATGTGCCTACTGTACCATGTATTTGTATGAAAAAGTATCCCGTTCTCTTTGTAGTGCTTCCTTTGTGTTAAATACCTGTGTAGCGCCTCTCCCCTCACTCTCCCTCTTGGTTTCTTCTCGTTTGAGCGACTGGTGTCTAGGGGTACCTGGGAGACGAGAGTACAGGAACACTACGCCAAACTCTCCCCTCGTATGTGTATGAGGGTTGAGCAAAGTTAGTTGAATTACCTCCGGGTCTGTTCACTGCATACGAAGCCTCAGTTGTTCCATGGAGATGTGTCTGCCAATAATAGAGTCCCACACCAATCAAAAGTCCAACACTCCTTTATTTCTGTGCTTTCAGGTTGAACACAATCAGTTGAACTTTTAGTAGCAGACAAACAGGGGTGTGGGAACGAGTAGGCCCAGGCACAAATGAACTCTCCTATCCCTTTGCTAGCGAATAGGCCTGGCGCACGGTCCCTGCCACCGACCGTGAGTTTTGGTCGCTGCCACCGACCGGATGAACTGTTGAGGCCCCTGCCACAGGCCTAATAGCAGGTCTCTGCCACTGACCTGAGTTGAATAGTTGGACCGCTGCCACTGGCCATAGAACGTGAACTACCTTCCTCTCTGAACTTGGCCCCTGTTTGGGAAAGATATCCCTCCGGGCGGTCTCCAGAGGTTCACCTGGCACTGTCAATATGCTGCACCAGATCTTCGGATGAGTCCCTCCTCCGGTCCCTTACGCCTCTGGATTCGGGTGCCCCACTCCCGGGGGCCCCCTAGGACAATCCCTCCCTCGCGGGACCCAGCAGAAGGTACTGGGCCCCAGGCCTCCGGCTGAGTACCTCACCCCAGACTGAAGGTGTCTGGGATGGAACACGAACTCCAAGTGTCCAGGCCTAGGCCGCCTGGACACCGACCGCGGACCGCAGCCCTCAGGCTGAAGGTGCCTGGGACTCGAACCTCGTGGCGAAGATGTCCGCCCCTTTATACCCTCTCCCAGCAAGCACATCGGGTTCCCTGCCCCGCCATACAACTGCTGCAAGAGGTCACAAAGGGCACGGCACTGCAGCGATTGTTCAACCCCGGCCCAAAGTGACAGTGCCACCTGCTGGGCCGCAGGGAACTAGACATCACTGATGTCTTCACCAGATTTAAAAGTATATGCCCGCTACACCTGTTTTTCCTGCCAATTTTCTGGCTGCGTTGGAAATCCAGCCTGCTTTTCTCCAATGATCAGACTTGTGCTGACACACCTCTTCCGCACAACCATTCTCTGGTAAGATTAGTGTAATGTTGTTCCTTCTCCCCCAGCCATCTAAGCTCCTTATGCAGCTGAGAACAGAGGGTATGTGATCATTTAAAAAAAGGGGAAAATGGTTTTTATCATGTTTTTATATCTATACACGTTTTGCTTTTCATTTCTATTTTAAACTGAATGGTTTTTTTTACAAGGTGAGGGTTCACATATACGTTAATGTAAACTGAGTGAACTTTATGATTTTAGCATACCTGCAGTCTTTTCTAGATATCATTAAAACTTGGTGATTGGTTTTACTTTTTGTCTGGAATTGCTCTATAACTTTTTACTTGCATCCTATTAGCAGAAAAAAAAAGCAAGTAGGCTTCATTAATTAGACCTCTGTTGTCCTTGTTAGTCATTTGAATTTCAAATAAAGGTATTAGCTATTCATGCAGTTATTGTTGCAGTGACTGTTCAGCTACTTGAGCATAATAGCATCATAAGGATTGATTTTAGTTTTATGATGATCCTATCAAACATTTTAAATAATATAGTCATTCTGTAAGTGAGCGACATTTTATTCCTTGAAGTGCAGTTATCTCAGAGGATCTGTAAAAAACCCTATCTGCTTTGGCTTGGTAATCATTGCGGTTCTGATCGATTGGCGGTCCATGCACAATATAGAGGAAAGGAAGCACTAGTCAGGCAATGCCAGCAACTGCTTCAGAAAATATTAAGCTGCTTCACTTACTCTTGAATCATATCATGCAGAGTACCTCACGCCACAATTACATGCCAGAAAACCTCATGCCATGGATAATTAACACAGTACGGAATGAAATAACACATAAAGCTTCTAATAAACATTTTCTGATGTGAGAATATATTCCTGAAAGTACCATTACTGATTATATTCATTGTGTAAGCTTATCTGAATCATGCACTAATGCATATTTTAGAAAGAATCACATTTAAAATAAAATAAATAAAATTCACTTAAACACTTCAAACAATTCTCACAGTGCCAGCTTTAAAGGCCAACTCCTGGCTAAATTTTTCTTTAAGCTCTTGCTGCCCAGCCCCACCGCCACATTAACAGGGTATTTAAAACAAGAGGGTGGGAAGGACTGTCTGATCACATGGCTACTGTTATTGTCTGTCACAGTGTCACACGGTGGTCACATGATTGGGAGCCACTCCCGATCACCACTAGAGAGCAGTATGTGTCTATAACAGCTCAAACACTGTGTTGGGAGCACTCAGTGAGCGTGCTCCCAGAACAGAAACAGTGGCAATGGGTGAATATGTGAGGCATCTCTCTGTGTAGCCATCAGTGGCTACACAGTGGAAGCCAGAAGACAATAGCAAATATTGATTCGCTAATGTCACAAGTGGGTGGGTTGTGGGCCCAACCTTTCTGAAGCCAATTAGATCCTCAGGCTTTAATCATATGCTTCAAAAAATAAAAATAAAACTCATAGAAACATGAGTCCAGCGCCCCGCATGGAGATTAGGAGGCAGCGCATGGAGATTAGGGGGGCGGCGCCCCTGCGCCCCTTATGGACTCGCCACCACAGTTAGCCATACATATTCAGGTAAACGTAAATGAGATCAAGTCTTGTAAATGTGTAGAACGTGTATCGGGGTGGGCTCCCCAGGATACAGCGAAGTTACGAACAAGGAAAACCACTCCACCACCAGCTCTTGCTAAAACTGTTTTTACTTAGAATCCAACCGGCAATTCCGGGAACATACAATATATTTACAGACACCCAGCCCAAAGGCTGAGACCCTTATGCTGCACAGCGCGGCGCCCTACGTAGGATGCAGGAGTAATTTGCCTACTGGTGGGCACAACCAAACCGCCACACCTTACCTGTTAATACCCTAAAAACAACACAAGAATAACTATATGGGTGTGTGGTGCGGGCTAGCCTGCGGTGCAGCACAACAGTTTACAAACTTACAAAGCTCTACCGTATTCCCCCCCCCTTAACTGGTGTTGTATCATGCGTCTGCGTGTTCCTCCTGAGCACAACGCCAGTCTATCTTGAGTTTGTAGAAAGTTCATCAGCTCTCCAATTGTGAAGTGTCACTTTAGGTTATGGAGTCCCTGTAGTGAACAGTAGCAACACTTGTGGCCTGACACAAACAGAGACCCTACTAACTATCTACAGGCCTGGTCTCAGTCTCTAGGCGCCAACAAAGTAATGGGGTGCGTGCACGATCTTACCGACCCGGGTCTGCTCTGCATCCGCTGGTGACTCTGACCGGAACAAAATGTCTCTCTAACAAGTATATGGTCCTGCAGTGTAAATTGTTTTGTTCCTCAGGTCTCATCCGTCTTCCTGCAAGCAATTCCTCGTTCCTCTGGACAGGATCAGGATCTTAGACACAAGTAACTTCACTCAGCTGCAGTTCTGTTTCCACACCTGGATGTTTTAGGATTCTCTGCACACAGTCCTCAGAACAAACTCCTTCTCAAAATGGCTGCCTGCTCGCTACACACTTTCTCTCTCTTTCTTGAATCTATGTCCAAAACAGCCCGTTATACTACAGTTCTCCTCTCACTTTCTTTCCTGTGTGTCACAGCACTGATTTGTGTACAGCGTCTCCATGGCTACAGCCCGTTATCTGTGTCAGGAAAAACCAGCGGCATCTTGTGGCCAAACAGCAGAATGACAGTTAAATATTTAATTGTAAACAAACAGTGTTCAGACAATGAGAGCTGCTTCCCATCTTACATGCCACCCCACAGGGTCGACACTTAAGACATGCCTCAGCCACCATGTCTGCCAGATCGGGACAGTATACCAGCCATTGAAGCCACGTGAACGTTTTCTCACTCCCGAAATGGGCTCCCCTTTCATGAGCTTCCCGGGTGGCCTCCGGTCCCCATGACATGGGGATGACAATCTGATGCCGATACTGCAACTCTGACTGTAAGTATATGGTCCGACACAGGAGGCCCTGGGTAACAGTCAGCTTATCCCACTGCCTCAACAACTTTTGGCCCTCTGGAGTCAGACGGGCCCGCTCTTCTGGCCGAGGCCAGATTTTAGTCCAGACCCATTCTCTCACTTTCCACAGGTCTGGGCAGCCATTCTGGACTCTCTCCCAATCAGCCAACGTCTTGCCTAGCAACATGTGCATCCCGGACGCCACCCCACTTGAATGTGCCACGTCCTGGAACATGGGTACTCGACCAAGGTCAGGAGTTTCAGTGTCCTCTAACTCCTCATCAGCATTCCGATCAGATAACCCAACAGGGACTCGGGAGAGTGCATCAGCGTTGTCGTTCTCCCTTCCTGACCGAAACTTGATGCGGTATTGGTACTTAGAAAGTCGAGCCAACCACCTCTGCTCCAGCGCACCAAGCTTGGCATTCTCCAGATGTGCTAACGGGTTGTTGTCTGTCATCACGGTCACCTCTGCACCTGTCAGGTACTCCGCGAACCTTTCGGTCATGGCCCACACCAGTGCCAGTAGTTCCAATTTAAAGGAGCTATAGTTGTCAGGGTTGCGCTCCGACTCTCTCAGAGACCGGCCGCCATAGGCAATGACTCTTTCACGTCCATCCTGAGCTTGTGATAACACGGCCCCCAAGCCATGTAGGCTCCCGTCACTGTACAGCAGGAATAGGGTGTCGAACCGCGCATAAGCCAGAATCGGGGCACTGGTCAGCACCTGCTTCACTGCCTTGAAGGCCTCTTGTTGCCGGGGTCCCCACTTGATGGGAGGATTCTTTGGGCCCCCCGCAGTGCCTCTTGTTAACTTGTTTAATGGGCCCACCAAATGAGCAAATTTGGGTATAAACCTCCTGTAGTAGCCGGCCAATCCCACAAATGCCCGCACCTCTCGTAGTGTATGTGGTTGGGGCCAGTTCTGTATGGCTTCCACAATACATGGCCAGTTCTGTATGGCTTCCACCGCTGTGGGGGCACACCAGCATTGGGCCTGGTTGACCTTCGAAGAGGGATAGGTTCAGAAGCACTGGGGACGTCAGACACATCTAATGGGGGAGGGGCTGCTGACTGCTCAACACTTTCCTGAGGTGGCAAACTTGCCACGGCTGGAGCCTCTATGGGTACCGGGGCAGGGACAACCCACCATTCCTCCTCCTCCTCCTCCTCCAAGGGTATTTGCTCTGTACCCTGAGCAGAAGGAGGCATCTCCTCCACGCACACAGGCTTATCAAAATGACAACGTCTCAACATGTTACGGTGCAAGTTACGTGAAGGCCCCCCAGTCCCTATTGGCTCTACCTCATAGACCGGGATGTCAGGGTCTATCCTCCTCTTCACCGTGTAAGGGACCGCCTCCCCCCGCCCATCCAACTTTCCAGATGGCCGCTTAGCTTTGACCATCACTCGATCACCCTGGGCAAACCCATCCCTCTGCACTGGTCTTGGGTTAGGATGTACCACTTGTCCCGGGCACTCCCCCACAACCCTGTGGATTGCTCTTAGCCAGCGGCGGTGCTCTTGCACCCATGCAGTGGTATTTCTTGGTGATGGCTCCATCGGATCGGGCATGTGGAGATCTTCAATCTCCCGTCCGGCTCTCCCAAACATGAGCATATGTGGGGAGTAACCAGTGGTACTGTGTACCCTGTTGTTATAGGCCCACATCAGTTCAGGTAGGTACTCGGGCCACCGAGCCTTCTGGTTGTCCTCCAGAGTCCGCAGCATCTGGAGCAAGGTGCGGTTGAACCGCTCGCACGCCCCGTTTCCCTGGGGGTGGTGCAGGAACGTTCGATGCCATACAGTTGATACAGCTCATTCATCAGAGTACCCTGAAAACATTCCCTCTGGTCCGAATGTATCCTCCGAGGACACCCAAACACCTGTATAAAGTGTTTACAGACCGCATCCGCGGCCGACTCTGCCGTCTGGTCTCTGGTGGGTACAGCCACCGCATACTTGGTGAAATGATCTGTCATGACTAGACAGTACGAGTGTCCCAAGGTAGAGTACCCAATCTGTACATAATCGATCATAAGAAGCTCTAGGGGCATTGAGGTCCGGATGGCCTGAACAGGAGCCTGTTGTTCAGTACTCTTGCTCAACCCACAGGGTCGACACTTAAGACATGCCTCAGCCACCATGTCTGCTAGATCGGGACAGTATACCAGCCGTTGAAGCCACGTGAACGTTTTCTCACTCCCGAAATGGGCTCGCCTTTCATGAGCTTCCCGGGCGGCCTCCGGTCCCCATGACATGGGGATGACAATCTGATGCCGTTACTGCAACTCTGACTGTAAGTATATGGTCCGACACAGGAGGCCCTGGGTAACAGTCAGCTTATCCCACTGCCTCAACAACTTTTGGCCCTCTGGAGTCAGACGGGCCCGCTCTTCTGGCCGAGGCCAGATTTTAGTCTGGACCCATTCTCTCACTTTCCACAGGTCTGGGCAGCCATTCTGGACTCTCTCCCAATCAGCCAACGTCTTGCCTAGCAACATGTGCATCCCGGACGCCACCCCACTTGAATGTGCCACGTCCTGGAACATGGGTACTCGACCAAGGTCAGGAGTTTCAGTGTCCTCTAACTCCTCATCAGCATTCCGATCAGATAACCCAACAGGGACTCGGGAGAGTGCATCAGCGTTGCCGTTATCCCTTCCTGACCGAAACTTGATGCGGTATTGGTACTTAGAAAGTCGAGCCAACCACCTCTGCTCCAGCGCACCAAGCTTGGCATTCTCCAGATGTGCTAACGGGTTGTTGTCTGTCATCAGTACCTGTCAGGTACTCCGCAAACCTTTCGGTCATTGCCCACACCAGTGCCAGTAGTTCCAATTTAAAGGAGCTATAGTTGTCAGGGTTGCGCTCCGACTCTCTCAGAGACCGGCTGCCATAGGCAATGACTCTTTCACGTCCATCCTGAGCTTGTGATAACACGGCCCCCAAGCCATGTAGGCTCCCGTCACTGTACAGCAGGAATGGGGTGTCGAACCGCGCATAAGCCAGAATTGGGGCACTGGTCAACGCCTGCTTCACTGCCTCGAAGGCCTCTTGTTGCCGGGGTCCCCACTCGATGGGACGATTCTTTGGGCCCCCCGCAGTGCCTCTTGTTAACTCATTTAATGGGCCCACCAAATGAGCAAATTTGGGTATAAACCTCCTGTAGTAGCCGGCCAATCCCACAAATGCCCGCACCTCTCGTAGTGTATGTGGTTGGGGCCAGTTCTGTATGGCTTCCACCTTGCTGGGGGCCGGCTTTACCCCCTCCTGGGTGACCACATGTCCTAAATACTCTATTTGCTGTTTAAACAGTTGGCACTTTTTGGGCTTGATCTTGAGCCCATGATCTCGCACCCGTCCTAGGACCTGTCGCAGCTTCTGGAGGTGATCTTCAAAAGAGGCCCCAAATACTACTATGTTGTCCAGGTAGATCAATACTGACTCGAAGTTGAGATCCCCCAGACAGTGCTCCATCAACCTCTGGAATGTTCCTGGGGCATTGGACAGGCCAAACGGCATCCGGTTAAACTCATAGAGTCCCATAGGTAGGATTAAGGCCGTCTTCGCTTTGTCCTTCTTGGCCATTGGTACCTGCCAATACCCACTGGCCAGGTCAAGAGTCGAGAATAACTTTGCATGACTCAGGGCGGATAACAACTCCTCAATCCGCGGAAGGGGGTAGGCATCCCGGACGGTCTGGGCATTCAGCTTCCGATAATCCACGCAGAACCGGAGACTCCCACCTTTCTTCCGCACCAAGACTACCGGAGCAGCCCACGGACTTTGACTCTCCTGGATCACTCGGTTTTCCAACATGCTGGCCACCATGTCTTTCACCTCCTGGTACATTTTAGGTGGGATTTGCCGGTAACGTTCCCTGATTGGTGCAGCATCGCCGGTGGGGATTTTGTGTTCAATGGCGGAAGCACACCCGAAGTCCTCATCATGTCTCGAGAATGCCTCCTGAAATTCCTAAATGGTGTCTTCCAGCAACTTCTGTTGTCCTGGAGTCAGGGTCTTGCAGTCCACCCCCATCCGAGCCATTATCACTCGACCGTTCCACTCCGCTGTCGGGGTTTCCCATTGATGGACCTCTACAGCATAGGTCCAGGCTGACCTCCTATCTGACTGTAGCGTGAAGCTCGTTCGTCAAGGCATATCCCCTTCAGACACATAAACTTTGGCCAGCAAGGTATTCCCAGGCACGGTTAACTCACAGTCTTCAACATTGAGGCAGCGTAAGGCACACATCCATCCTTCACAATTGCGAGGGCCCGGGCTACCAGTGGGCGAGTCTGCGTCTCCTCTTGGTAAGCCGGCTCGATCAGGACCTCCAGTCCATTCAGTTGTCGTCCCGCCCCCACCGGCAGCATCAATATTTGTTCTTGACAAGGTGGGACCTTCACTGGGGTCCTCCGCGGCACCCTCACTTGTCCAATGGGCCGACCAGGCATGTTGCTCTTTTGCAGACTACAGCTCCTCACCATCTGCTGTAAAACCTTCTGGGTCGGCTGGTGTGTGGTGGCCCGTTGCCAATACTTCGGCCCTTCTTTGGCATAGAGTTGATGGTCTAGGTCTCTCAGCACATTCATACCTAGCGTCACGTCCATGCCTCTCCGGGACGAATGGTCCACCAGCACGACCCCTTTCTTGCCGACGTCTTGCCCAAACAGTCGGACCCGCATCCAGACTATGCCTCGGACGTCCATCTCCCTGTTATTGCCAGCTGTCAGCCTGATGACGCTCCCGTCTTCCGGCTCCATCATATGTCCAAAGTGCCTTTCGAAGAACTCCAGAGGCATAAGGGTGCACTCCGACCCTGTATCAACTAGGCAGCGTACCTTCTGGCCTTCCAACTCGGCTTCCATAACGGAGCTGCTGGCATACAGGTCGTGCTCCTCACACATAGGGCTTAGCTTCTGGCTACCGCGGCGGTCGGAAGTTTAACGTCGGCTCAGACTTAATCTGTTTTGGGCACTCTCTGGCCATATGGCCGTACTGTCGACAAGCCTAGCAGAGGGGCCCCCTTTTAACTAACCCTCGCACCTGAGTAATCCTGGGTGGGGTAGTGCGGGGCACCGGGGTCATTTTCAGTGACCGGGGTGATTCTGCCTTCATCTGAGACACTTCCAGCCGGAGTTCTCTCAACTCCGTCCGCAGGCCCTGAACCACATCTCTTAAGGACTCTGAGTCTTCGGATGCAGACCGCCCTCCTGTAGCATGGATGCCACTGACTACTCTCTCTGCCACAGGCATGTGCTCTTCCTCTCTCTCAACAGCGGCTAGGTAGACATTATAGAACGTCATGTCGGGCGACATCCGGGTCATCTCTTGCAATTTGTCTCGTAAGAACTTGTTGGAGAGCCCCACTATGAACTGGTCTCGTAGTAGCCGGTCCACGCCCCGGAAGGCTCCCATGGCCTCGGGGTCTCGCCGCTGCATTTCACTTAACATCTCCTGTAGGGCATTGGAGTACTGCATCAGGGTCTCACCCTCTCGCTGCGGTCTGTTGAAGAAGTGACTCCGCAACTGTACCACTTTGGTACGCCCCCCTGAGTTTTCTCCAGAAGGGAGAATATTTTCTCTAGGGTGTCTCTCTCAGATTCGAGCCTCACCATCACTGTCCGTCTTACGTCACCCTCTAGAGCCCCCAACGCAACCTCTGCCCGTAGCTTGGGGTTCAGGTTACACATCCTAACTGCACTTTGCACCCTTTCAGTCCAGTCCTGCAACGTCCTGTTTTTACCGTCAAATTTTGGCAGATGACGCAACAGCGCCTCCACGGGGATATACCCTCACGGGGCAGACATGGCGGGGGCAAGTTGTCCTTGCACTGGCGCACCCTGAGCTGGGTCCTGGACCGGCGCCATTGGCGCCGGGGGAGGGTCTCCCGCTGCGTTTCCGTCCATAACGATCGCTGTATCCTGCCGACTACGCCAAGTTGTAGAACGTGTATCGGGGTGGGCTCCCCAGGATACATTGAAGTTACGAACAAGGAAAACCACTCCACCACCAGCTCTTGTTAAAACTGAATTTTACTTAGACGGGGTATTGAACCCAACCGCCAATTCTGGGAACATACAATATATTTACAGACACCCAGCCCGTGCGTCTGCGTGTTCCTTCTGAGCACAACGCCAGTCTATCTTTAGGTTATGGAGTCCCTGTAGTGAACAGTAGCAACACTTGTGGCCTGACACAAACAGAGACCCTTCTAACTATCTACAGGCCTGGTCTCAGTCTCTAGGCACCAACAAAGTAATGGGGTGCGTGCACGATCTTACCAACCCGGGTCTGCTCTGCATCCGCTGGTGACTCTGGTGACAAAATGTCTCCCTTACAAGTATATGGTCCTGCAGTGTATATTGTTTTGTTCCTCAGGTCTCATCCGTCTTCCTGCAAGCAATTCCTCGTTCCTCTGGACAGGATCAGGATCTTAGACACAAGTAACTTCACTCAGCTGCAGTTCTGTTTCCACACCTGGATGTTGTAGGATTCTCTGCACACAGTCCTCAGAACAAACTCCTTCTCAAAATGGCTGCCTGCTCGCTACTCACTTTCTCTCTCTTTCTTGAATCTATGTCCAAAACAGCCCGTTATACTACAGTTCTCCTCTCACTTTCTTTCCTGTGTGTCACAGCACTGATTTGTGTACAGCGTCTCCATGGCTACAGTCCGTTATCTGTGTCAGGAAAAACCAGCGGCATCTTGTGGCCAAACAGCAGAATGACAGTTAAATATTTAATTGTAAACAAACAGTGTTCAGACAATGAAGCCTCGTACACACGACCGAGTTTCTCGGCAAAAACCAGCAAGAAACTTGCTGGCAGAGATTTCTTGCCGAGAAATTTGTTCGTGTGTATGGTTTCTCGTCAAGAAAAGCGACAAGAATCTCGACGAGAAAATAGAGAACCTGCTCTCTATTTTCTCGTCGAGATTCTCGTCAGCCTGTTTCTCGACGAGAAAATTGTGTGTGTGTACACTTACCTGTTCGCCGGGAAGCCCGCGCATGCTCGAAATGACTTTGACGCATGCGGGTAGCTTCCTAGGCATAGGTTAGGGTGAACCAAGATGGCGGCGACGGCATCGAATGTGACGAGCACATGCTCGTTGTATTCGATGACGTCAACGCGTACGCTCCATTCAAAGAACCGCGGGTTCTTTGAAATGAGCGTGTGTACACTCGGCCGGGACAAGTTTCTTGTCCAAGGATCTCGTCGAAAAAAATGACATGTTTTTAACGACGAGATTCTCGGCCGTGTGTACGAGGCATTAGAGCTGCTTCCCATCTTACAAATGCTTACTTGCAACGTTTTCATTTTCCAATAATCATTTTTTTGATTTGATCACAATGTGCCCTTTGAACCTGCTGGCAAATTTGAGTTTTTAAATTTGACTTATGATTATGAATGTTATGAATAACATTAAGAAGCGTTTTTAAGCTGCAAAAAAAAAAAACCTGATGCTGGTAAAAGCAGCTGTAAAAAACCTTAAAGTATAAAGGACAAATTGTGTGATGCATTAAATTGCATATCAAAAACTTGTGTTACAGCAGTTTTAAAGTGGTTGTAAAGGTAAAAGGTTTTTTACCTTAATGCATTTTTTGTAGCAGTAGCAAAACCCCACCAGCCCCCCAAATACCTGAGCCCAATCACGATCCAGTGCTGTGCATGTCTGCAACAGCTCTTTTCCCCTCTCCCTGCTCTCACAGGCCTGGCTGAGAGTGCTGGGAGCTACTGGCTTCTGCTGCTGTCAGTCAAACCTGTGAACAGAGAATGAGAGGAGGGGCAGAAACACACTGTGTGTCTAATGCACACTGGACATTTTTACCGCTGCTGTTTTTGGCTTCAGGCTTTTTTTTCCTGCAGCCAGTAAACTCTCCAGCATGTTATCCTATGTGTCCATGCACACATAGGCTTTATCAGCGTTTTTTGGCAGGGACGTTTTCTGGCTGGACTAGTGGGTTTTGAGAGGAGTTTTTCAGCTGTAAAAATGCTCTTATGCCGCATACACACGCTCGGAATTTCCGATGGAAAAAGTCTGACGGAATTTTTTCATCGGATATTCCGACCGTGTGTATGCCCCATCTGACTTTTTCCATCTGAAATTCTGACGAAATTAGCTAGAGAACAGGAATTTCCATTCGTCTGGATGTAATTCCGACGGACTAAAAACCACGCATGCTCGGAAACAATTTGACGCATGCTCGGAAGCATAGAACTTAATTTTTTTGGATCGTCGTACCGTTCTTGACGGGCGAATTTTAGTGTGACCGTGTGTATGCATGACAGCTTGAGTGGAATTCCGTCTGAGTTTATTCCGACGGAAATTCTGCTTGTGTGTATAAGGCTTAACCATTCTGCATTTATCAGCCATAAGCTTTTGTGGGACTATGGTTTTGCTAAAAAAGCTAAAAAACGCATCAGCTAAAAACTCTACTGCAAAAATGCTGCAAAACTCATTCTTTAGCTACAGCTTTCTACAGCTAAGGCCACTGCTCGTTTTTATAACACCCAGTGTGCATGAGGCCTAAATAGACACAAACAGCACAGCTCGGGAGTGAGCCTGCACAAGGGCCCACATAGCAAGCAAAAATAACTGCCAAACAATGCTCCAAACATCAAATTGTACAAAACAAACATCAGAGTTATACAACATTATTCTCTATAATGATAAGTGAATAATCAGGAATAATAACACAGTGCAATGAATGAGTGCTCTTTAACCACTTAAGGACCCCCTCCAGTAGATATACGTTGGCAGAATGGCACGTACAGGCGCATCAACGTACCTGTACGTCCCCTTTAACTGCCCGCTACCTTCCACGTGAGTCGGACCGCGGGTCTCGTGGACTTGATCGCCGCGGGGATCCCCGCGATCGTATCACGGAGGGATGGCTCGGGGAGATGTTAGTATAAACACAACATCTCCCGCTAGCCTACTGACACTGTCACGGATTTCCGCTCTGTGTAATCAGAGCGGAGATCAGTGACGTGTCACTCGTAGCCACGCCCTCTAACAGTAGTAGGCACGCTTAACCCCTTCAGCGCCCCTAGTGGTTAACCCCTTTACTGCCAGTGTCATTTTTACAGTAACCAGTGCATTTTTATAGCACTGATCACTGTAAAAATGACAATGGTCCCAAAAATGTGTCAAAAGTGTCCGATGTGTCTGCCATAATGTCGCAGTCACAAAGAAAATCACTGATCTCCGCCATTACTAGTGAAAAAAAAAATAATATTAAAAATGCCATAAAACTATCCCCTATTTTGTAAACGCTATAACTTTTGCGCAAACCAATCAATATACACTGATTGCTTTTTTTTACCAAAAATATGTAGAAGAATACGTATCGGCCTAAAATGAGGGAAAAAAACGTTTTTTTATATATTTTTGGGGGATATTTATTATAGCAAAAAGTAAAAAATATTGAATTTTTTTTAAAATTGTCGCTCTATTTTTGTTTATAGCGCAAAAAATAAAAACCACAGAGGTGATCAAATACCACCAAAAGAAAGCTCTATTTGTGGGAAAAAAAGGACGTCAATTTTGTTTGGGAGCCACGTCGCACGACAGCGCAATTGTCAGTTAAAGCGGCGCAGTGCCGAATCACAATTAGGGGCCTGGTCATTAACTAGCCAAAATGGTCCGGGGCTTAAGTGGTTAAGAACCATAAGTCCAGGAAACAAAATTTAAAGTCCTTAATCCCAAGGGAAAGGTGATGTAATGGGACTTCAAGCAAGATTTTCACATGTTATTCCACTCCACCGTGAGATACATAAAAGGTTTGCCAGAAGGTATGTGACTCTCAAGCTGAGAAGTCAAACGGCACTTGGTTTGTGTAAGCCCTGTGGTCCCTATGGGATGAGGCTCTGCCACTTTCCTGTCTGTAGCTCCCTGCTCCTGTTGACCAGGCGCTATTATCTAAATTTAGCGGGATGTCTGAACTGTAGTTAGTTCAGATTCCATGTTTTGGCTAAATTGGCCTATGTTCCAGCTTTGGCTGAGTTGGGTGTATTTCCCGCGGTTACCAGCAGATGTCGCTGCCACCTCTGGCTCGTGTTGGAAGGTACAACAAGCCGAGGCGTATTGGGTGCTTTTTCCAAGAGGCAACCTAGTGGGAGGTTGATACCGCTGGGCATGCTGGGAAAGGGTACTTAAGGGGCGGATGCCATTTTTGGAGAAGCTCTCTCACCTCATGGCCACCCTGGCCAGAGGTATGTGACAACTCCTCTTCTGCCTCGAGGCCTGCTAGCCTGAGGCTTTCATTGCTGAAGGTAGACCCAGAATCTATCTGGGGTCTACTGGTTCGCGGGTGATCCTGTGCTGTCTATCCTGTGGGAAGAAGCCGAGCAATTGCAGGAACCAGGGGAGGACTCATCTTGGAGAAAAGGCAGCAGAAGGCTGGTATCTCGAGAGGAGCCTGGGGCCTCAATTGGAGGATGCATCCCGACCAATCTGCCTCACAGTATTGCCGGGTCAGCTTAAAGGATTTTCTTATAATGTGCAGTTGTGCTTGAACTTTGGAAATTCTGATTACCAAGTCTGTGGCAGAGACTTTCATTTTGTCTGTGCATCATCCCGGCTGCTAGGCCGGTGAGAGGGGCCTATCCGGGTGAGCAAGATCCAGTGACAGCAAGTATACCTTTCTCCAGGATCTCAAGTTTTCTCAGTGATCTGCACCAGGTACCTGAACTCCCCCTAATCCCTCATTCTGCTAAGGTTGTGATTGATAAAAAAAGCATTGGAAAAGACTCAGTGATTGGCGACCGTGTTTTATGCAACTTTTAACCCTAGACTTTGAGCCAACTGGAGAACAGTGGGGTAACGGCAGACCAAAACAAACCAGCAGCTCCTACGGGGGTAGTGCTACACGTGGGGTCTCGTCCAGGATATTGCCGTTGCCCCTAGCAACTTTAAGAAAGCCATTTACTGAGGGCTCGCACCAAAGAGGGCCCTGGACTGTTTTTGCACGGAAAGAAAGGGGTTAGGTGCAGATCACCATCTAGCTGCGTAGGATACGGGCGGGACCAAGAAAACCCAGGAGCTACGTGACTAGAAGAACAAGGGGGAGGAGTCCTCGCCCTTGCTGCGTGAGACGCGTGTGTGTGTCTGGCGCCAGAGAGAAGAAGTCGCGTGACCATGCAGAGAAGGTTGGAGTGCAGCTATGTCTTATTTTTTCTCTAATATCATCGGCCCTGGGGCCCAGGATGTTTTCTCCCGGCACCATTGCATGTGCCATGTCATCCGGAACCCTGCTGCTGGATACCGGTATTCGTTTGAAGCCGCGGGGGCGGTTTGTGCTGTACACGATCGGAGATGTCGAAGCGCTGGGTATGCTATGCCACAGGTGTGAGGGACTGGCCATTCATCTCCGTCCTTTTGTTCGATGTTCCCAATGCAAAGAATACCTACTAGCTGTGGAGCAACCCACCATGCCACCCCGTGCCTATCAAGTGGATTGGGCTGTGGGGACCGCTACACTAGAAACCACTGCCCGTGCTTGTGGGGTCCGACAAGCACTCACCTCAGCTGATACGGTGAGTGCCCTTACAGAGGATGTCCCGGCTATTGCTGCTGTAGAGCCATCAGTGGATATCGTCCTTGGTACTACCTCCGCTACACCTGTCCCCGTTGCACCTGTCCTCAAGAAGGTGGGATATGTGAAGGCTTCCCGCGGCCGAGGCCTACCCCAAGGACTATCCGTACCGGAACCAGAGGAGAGCCTGAACCCTGGAAAATCCACGTCAGGAACGGGTGAGAGATCAAGGGGGAACATATCTGGGATTGTCAGTAAATATTTGCCTGCAGAGGAGTTGGGGGACTCTGAAATAGACTCCCTGTCTGATGTCTCAGGAGATGACGACCTTTTTGAGACAATGTCACAGGAACTGCTGTGTGCTCAAGGTGAAGATGTTGCTTCCACCTATACTTTCTCAGATTGGACAGCCATGGATTCTGGGGGAACATCACCTAGTGTGGAGCCACACAGCACTACTAACGAGGCTATGTCTAAAGTTGTCAGTAGTATTTCACCTGAAAAGCTGTCTGCCAGGTCCATGGTGCACAAGTCTCCTAACTTGTGTGTACCTCCAGGACTGGGAGGCACCTGAGCTTTGCCGAGGCTTGCCCGTTTGCAAAGGGTTCTCATTAAGAGAATTGCCACAGAGTATGGACTGGAATTTCCCTATGTTCCTAAGGAAGTAATGCAGGAAATTGAGTCCAACCGAGAGTAGTGGTACGGTGAAGCTATTTGGGACTACTTGTCTGTACCAAAGTCCTTCAGGAGAGCTGGCTATTCTTCCAAGGTGGATGAGCGTTTCCGTGGGTGCCTGTTACACTGGAGTTACGGCTGGCACATTTATGCTGACAAGGTGGTCATTTGCAGGCCCGGAAAGGACAACATTGTCTACTTTATTACCACACTGGATAAAGAGGAGAAAACAGTGACTCTGCCAGACCCCCGGTTTTATTGGTAAATGTCTAGAAGGGCTGTTCGGACTTTATTTTGCTTTGCTAAGAGGCTAAAAAAAAAAGGAAAAGAGTCTCTATGCCAAAAATGGACTATGGGGTTACATAGTCAGATAGTGTTGGGGATGGTGAGAACTTTGAGGTCAAGATTTTTTACTTACTTCATCACTTTGCACTAAACAGGACTTTTTGTTATGCTATGGATTTTTGCCACTAGGTGGTGGAAGTTTCCTCTAGAAAGGGTTTGTACTTCTTAAGTTTACAATTCAGCTTGCCTATATTTCAATCGAGAAGGGAAGTTCCATTTCTTAGGAAGTGTAACTTTGCTTCCGCAACGTACAGTAATGTTATTTTATATATTGCCTGTGTGTCTTTGTTTTTTTTTAGGTGAACCTGATCTTCTGTCAAGACTGCTGGAGAGTGGGTGGTTTATACAGAGACTAGGGGGTTGACACATGTGAATGTGGAATTGCTGTGTGTTCATGCTCTGTGTTTTAAGATCTGTAAAACTGTCTATCTTCCTTACCTTTTTCCCTCCCGTCCAAGTTTTGCTGTTCAGGTACTGGCTCTCAGGATTGAGAGCAAGTTTTTTTTCAGACACTGAGGACAGCGTTTTTTTTTGTAGTGGGGGGAGTATGTAGCGCCCTGCTCCTGTTGACCAGGCGCTATTATCTAAATTTAGTGGGATGTCTGAACTGTAGTTAGTTCAGATTCCATGTTTTGGCTAAATTGGCCTATGTTCCAGCTTTGGCTGAGTTGGGTGTATTTCCCACGGTTACCAGCAGATGTCGCTGCCACCTCTGGCTCATGTTGGAAGGTACAACAAGCCGAGGCGTATTGGGTGCTTTTTCCAAGAGGCAACGTAGTGGGAGGTTGATACCGCTGGGCATGCTGGGAAAGGGTACTTAAGGGGCGGATGCCATTTTTGGAGAAGCTCTCTCACCTCATGGCTACCCTGGCCAGAGGTATGTGTCAACTTGGGGCCTGCTGGCCTGAGGCTTTCGTTGCTGAAGGTAGGCCCAGAAGCTATCTGGGGTCTACTGGTTCGTGGGTGATCCTGTGCTGTCTGTCCTGCGGGAAGAAGCCGAGCAATTGCATGAAACCAGGGGAGGACTCATCTTGGAGAAAACACAGCAGAAGGCTGGTATCTCGAGAGGACCCTGGGGCCTCAATTGGAGGATACATCCCGACCAATCTGCCTCACAGTATTGCCGGGTCGGCTTAAAGAACTTTCTTATACTGTGCAGTTGTGCTTGAACTTTGGAAATTCTGATTGCCAAGTCTGTGGCAGAGACTTTCATTTTGTCCGTGCATCATTTTGGCTGCTAGGCCGGTGAGAGGGGCCTATCCAGGTGAGCAAGATCCAGTGACAGCAAGTATACCTGTCTCCAGGGTCTCAAGTTTTCTCAGTGATCTGCACCAGGTACCTGAACTCCCCCTAATCATCCATCTCTTATTCTGCTAACGTTGTGATTAATAAAAAAGCATTGGAAAAGACTCAGTGACTGGCGACCGTGTTTTATGCAACTTTTAACCCTAGACTTTGAGCCAACACGGAGAACAGTGGGGTAACAGCAGACCAAAACTAACCAGCAGCTCCTACGGGGGTAGTGCTACATGTCCAACTGTCCTCCAGAAGTCGCAAACAAAAAAAGAGCTACACACTACCAATAGTGTGAAATCCAAGGTTAAAACTTTATTATTCCAGTTAAAAACACTCACATCTAAAAACTGCAGAGATAAAAACTACAGTTCCCAGAATTGCAAGTACTGGTAACACACATGCACAATGATTTCATTACGCCTGGTTCCACCCATAAAACCTTTATCCCAAAAGAAAAAAGAAAAAGTATTAGCTGAAGTGTTATTCTTCAATTTGTTAGTCAAGTCCATCTAAATCTGCTAGTCCATCTAAGGCCTCGTACACACGACCGATTTTCTCGTCGTAAACAGTCAAGAAAAGTGCCGCAAGAGTTTTTTTGTCTAGAAAAACGTTTCGTGTGTATGGTTTTACGACGAGAAACTTGACGAGAATCTCGACGAGAAAATAGAGAACCTGCTCTCTATTTTCTCGTCAGGATTCCAGATTTCCTTGTCGTGTTTCTCGTCGGCCTGTTTTGTGACGAGAAAATGGTTCGTGTGTATGCTTTTACGACTCTTCCAAAAGCGCGCATGCTCACAAGCAACTATGAGACGGGAGCGCATCTTCTGGTAAAACAAGCCTTCATAATGGAGAGAGCACATTCGTCACGCTCATAAATATTTCATCGTTTAAATGTTCTGCATTGAATTCTTCGTTAGAATGTTACATTAATCAAAACGAGAGACCTTCTTTTGCTGCTGATATTCACACAGAGTTCTGCCTTATTTTTAACCTTTTTCATGCTGCTCTTTATAAGATTTATGTGTATTATATTGTGCAAGTTTTTAGGAATAATTTAAATGGTTAGATTTTTCAAAATGATGTTAATTATAATTCCTCAATGTTTTGATAGCGATCTCACATTTAATTTTCTAATCTATATTTTTAAAATTTCACACCATGTTTTTGAGCTAATCAGATTTAGTTATTCTTTTGGGGGGGTGATATCTGTGCCTTTTATTGTCAGTCAAATGTATCTGCTTACTCCAAAGCTTTTTTTTTATTATTTAAAAATACACATAGTCAAGTATGAACTTAAACAAAAAACACATTTATTCATGTTTATAAATTAAATAAAGAGAAGGCAGCGCTGGAGAAGCTGCTGCCATTTGTGCATCCCAGGGACCCCAGAGCACACACCAACCCTGTGTGGACACTAAAATTGGGAGCTTGAGAAGGCCCACATTTCAGAACACAATCTGATGCTGGCCTCCCAGAGGTCAGGAACAGCAGCAGGTGAGATATATGTCCCAAGTGTGTGGTACTACAACAGGCTGCCTTCTGTCCGACCAGTGCGACCACAATGAAGCAAGGCCATCACTTCCTCTTCTTCCTGGCAACCTTCCCTGCAGCCTTTCCTGAAGCCTTTCCTGAAGCCTTTCCTGCAGCCTTTCCTGCAGCCTTCCTTCTTCGTTTAGCTGGAGGCTGGCCCACTGGAGGGGTACTCCTGTCAGGAGGAGGAGGTGGAGGTGTAGCAGAAGGGGGTGGGGCAGAAGAAGAAGGTGGAGGTGTAGCAGAAGGGGGTGGGGCAGAAGGTGGAGGTGTAGCAGAAGGGGGTGGGGCAGAAGGTGGAGGTGTAGCAGAAGGGGGTGGGGCAGAAGGTGGAGGTGTAGCAGAAGGGGGTGGGGCAGAAGGTGGAGGTGTAGCAGAAGGGGGTGGGGCAGAAGGTGGAGGTGTAGCAGAAGGGAGTGGGGCAGAAGGTGGAGGGGTAGCAGAAGGGGGTGGGGCAGAAGAGGAAGGTGGAGGTGGAGGTTGAGGTTGGGTCAGTTGGGCCACCTCACATATGGCGGTATTGGGGGTAATTTGCTCCATCACCCCCTTGTTGAGCAAGGTGATGAGCAGGGGTTCGCATAGGAGGCGTTGCTCCATGCTCATCACCTTGAACTTAGCCTCCACTAGGCCGGCGATGGCCTCTTCAGGGGATGTGGGCTCCTTGAGGGTGGCATGGGCCTCTTTAATAAGGGCCATTGCTGCGTCACTGGTGGTCCTGTCCCTCCTGCCTCTTTTGTGAAGCCTGATGGGAGGCACCTGGGATCTGGTGCTTCTCCTTTGCCCTGCCACCTCCTGTCTGCCACTGGGCCCTGCCACCTCCTGGCTGCCACTGGGCCCTGCCACCTCCTGGCTGGTACTGGGCCCTGCCACCTCCTGGCTGCCACTGGGCCCTGCCACCTCCTGGCTGG
Source organism: Rana muscosa (assembly GCA_029206835.1). Classification (NCBI taxonomy): domain Eukaryota; kingdom Metazoa; phylum Chordata; class Amphibia; order Anura; family Ranidae; genus Rana; species Rana muscosa. The sequence goes on from CM055127.1 coordinate 79,239,002, forward strand.
TACTGGGCCCTGCCACCTCCTGGCTGCCACTGGGCCCTTCCTCCTCCTGCCTGACAGTTTCCAGACCCTCCTCCTGGCTGATTTCATCCTGTGTATGAAAAAGAAACATAGTTTAATATGTTGGTTTAATCTTTGCCTCAAACTTTGTAATCCTGATGGAAGCAATTAGAATGTAAATGCATAAATCCTTGCTTTAAATTTACCACTACATCAGCTTGACTATTTACCACACAATTAAGTGCAGAATAATGTCTACAGATCATGATTTCACTTGTGGAATACAAAATAATGTATGTTTCTCATCCTGACATATTTGGGAAACATTAATTTTATCCCACTACATTTTCAGTTAATACTATACCTGGCTCCAGATGGACAAATCAGGATCATCCAGGATGGCTGCCTCCTCTTGCTCCAGAGAAGGCTCAGGTTGGCTGCAGGGAAGTCTGGGGGGAAGAGTGGAGAGTGATGGCCTTGGCTCAATGTGGTCATCCAGGAAGGACATCCTGCTGTAGTACCACAAAACCGGGACATAAACATCATCTGCTGCTGCTCCTGACCTCTGAGAAGCCAGCACCTTAGAGCGTTCAGTCCTGTAGGTACCTCTCAAGCTCCCAATTTTAGTGTCCACTTGTTTTGCTGTGGCTGTGGGCACCTTGGTATGCACAAATGGGAGCAGCTTCTCCAGCGCTGCTTTTCTCACCCCTTTTTTTTTTATGGATGGGGTTTTTGGTCTCCCACAGAGCCGGCAGCTCCCTTACCCGGTCAATAAATTCCGCCAGGAACTCTTTGTCGCTAATAAAGACATTCATATTGTATCTGCAAGTAAAATAATTTATATTTAAATAATGTGAGGCAAACAGTCTAACCTCCTTCACATCCTAGTCACCATATATATCCTCCACCAATCTCAAGACAGTATAGGCCCACAATTTTTACAAGTCTCACAAAATCACATACCTTCGTTCGCACGTCCGTCACTTGAACTCCTCTCTCCGCACACCGAACGTACTATAGTCACATGTGTGTTTGCTATATACACACCACGCATGCGTCCAAATTCGAACACGTCGCTCCGCACACGTCGCCCGCCCATGACGTTCTAACTAACATCTTTTCCCCGCCCCTTCTCTTTCGGCGCGCAGACAGATATGGCGGAGTTACAGCAGGTGTCTGATAATTCCGCAACTAGCGAGGAGACAAGCCCGGAGACCGAGGACACGTCACGATCAAGGAGGAGATTCAAGGCATCGAATATGTCTTTGGCGGAGATGGCGGAGATGGTGGACATCTTGGTCAAGGCTGATTATGATGCCAAGCATGGGCCGTATAGCAAACCAAATAGAAGGAAGGCCAAAATCCTCACTAAAGTTGTGAAGAGTCTGAGGGCGAAGTTCGGGGTGAAACGCTCAAATGAGCAGCTCAGAAAGAGGTGGTCAGACCTCAAACTGAGGGAGCCAGACCAGTTGAGGAGCATAAAGAGGATGCTCGCTAAAAGTAAGTAAAATGACGACCTTTCTGCTATTAATCTTTTTAGAAACTGACCTTTTTTTTTTTTTTTCATATTGGACTCCCTTCCAAAATGTAATATTTTGAACTAGGTTGGGCACAGTAATCGTTCGTTACGTTACCGACACTTCGTTCGGCCACTATCCGCGGTTTTGGCTTATTTAAGACCCCCAAAAGTAATTAGACATCTGCCATTTTTGATCAAGTATTGTGGCTAATTTTTAAGTCTAGATGATGTGTTTGTAAGGAGAATGAAATGCAAACTTTAATCAGTGTAAAGGAGAGGACACTCAGCAGCTGCTTCCACATCTGTACTTTGGAGCACTATAGTGTGGGCCACCAGACCCGCCTTTTTTGGGTGTCCCACACAGGTGCATCAGAGTTTATTTGTGGTGCCTCCATGTCCAAAAAATTACATCCAAATGTGAATACTAAACATATTTGGGGTCATAAATAATGCATTTTTCTTTAAATTCCGCACAAACACACACTTGTACCCCACTTCCAAACAATTTAGCCTGTTTTAAGTTTAAAAATGAGATTTTTACAGTGTGATAAATAGACCTTTGGTTTTATTCTCATAGGGGAGAGAAGACTGGGAGGAGGACACTCCAGGGAGCACATGCACCCCACAACTTCCAAGCAACCCCAAACTCCCAAAGATCCACAACCGAAAGATGTGCAGGAAGTTGAGGTGGAGGAAGGAGAAGTGCAGGAAGGAGAGGTGGATGACGTTGTGGATCTGGTCACCACAACAGGTCAGTATCTGACACCACAGCTTAAGGTAAGCGAGGTAGGCCTGCAGAGTTTTATTAATTTTTTTTTATGGTTTTTAGGGGATGGAAATGTTGTGAAGGATAGCACACCGTTCTCTGCTGACAGTGCCCTCCGCCTCATCCAGCAAGTGATGGAATGTAGCACGGAACTGGACCTAATTAAACAAAGAATCCATGTGATGGAACAAACATTTAAAGACATTCTCGATGTTTTGGGGAGAATTCAATAAGCCATCCAAACACATTTGTTTTTACATGTTTGTTTTTATATTTTTACTAATTTTTTGAGTAACAAAGCAGCCAAAAATTGAATATGCACACAGTGTGTGAACATGTGCTATCTGCCATCAGGGGATATCCATGTACGTCTTTTGTGGGTGCAACCCCTTCCTCGTATCAAAAGTCGGTGAACTGAGGAAGGGGATGCACCCCCAAAACACGTCCATTGATCACCCCTGATGGCAGATAGCACATGTTGACAATAGGGATCAGGATTGTAAACTTCCTATTTGCAAAAAATTAAAAATGTGTGCATATTGAATTTTTGGCTGGGCAAGGGGTGGCAGGACCCCATATTAGGACGGGCACATAGAGACATAGTTTGTGTAACTGAATGTCTCAGATTGCTCAGAGGTATCCAATGTTGTCATTTTAGAAATGCAAGTGGTATTTTTGTATTTTCATAAGCCAAAATTTGCCGGGTTGTGGCCAGGCCAACCCCAAAGTAAAAAAAAAAAAAAAAGTGCAGAGAGTAAAATATTTGACCACAAACAACGTGTAGCTTCTTTTTATAATACTCTCTAAGCTTATTTGGTTCTTTTGTAAGGTAACATAGTGAAATTGGTTGTTATTTACTAAAGTAAAATACACTTGCCACTACAAATGCACAAAGACAAACTAGGAGACAGGAAAGAACAAATAATTAAAGGTTTAAACAAGATTTTTATTGGGATACTTAGACATAGGCTGGCATAGGAATTGCCCCCCTACCCGTGAAATACTCCATGTATTTGTCCCGAACCACACGGGCATTTTGGGGGGGCAAGCCAAGACGGGCAGATTCCAGGCCCGGAAGGGGATTTGCAGGGGAAAGTCCAGCCTCTGGCAAAACTGAGGCCATATACGAATTAGATTTTTGGCTCAGAAAGTTGTGTAGCACACAGCAGCATAACACTACATAGTTTATTTTGTAGTCCGCCAAGTGGATGGAAGTCATAAAAAGGCGGAACCGGCTGGCCATTATGCCGAAGGCATTTTCAACGACTCTTCGGGCCCTGGCCAGCCGGTAATTGAACACACTCTTCTCTGGGGTCAGGGTCCTCTGTGGAAATGGCCTCATAAGATGCCGTCCGAGTCCGAAGGCTTCATCAGCCAAGAAAACAAAGGGGAGTCCTTCAATATTCCCTGCATCCGGTGGCAATGCAAGGTCGTCACTCTGGAGACGGAGGGCAAACTCCGTCTGGATGAAGGATCCCCCATCGGACATCCGGCCATTCTTCCCTACATCAACATAGAGGAATTCATACCGTGCTGACACCACCGCCATCAGCACAATGCTATGAAACCCCTTGTAGTTGTAGTAGTAGGACCCAGAACGGGGTGGCGGCACGATGCGGACGTGCTTCCCGTCTATGGCACCACCGCAGTTGGGGAAGTCCCACCGCGTGGCAAACTCCGATGCCACAGTCTGCCATTCCTGTGGCGTGGAAGGAAGCTGTGGAGTGAAACAAGATGAAATAATATTAGAAAAACAAAGGCATACATTACAAGCAAATTCTAAACCAAAAAATTAGAGACCAACATCAATCTAATTATACGTTTATTAAGGTGTGTAAAAAAAGTATAATGGAAGGCTCATTTATCATATTCATCACCACCTCTGATGGGCCATTACTAAATTATTTTGGGGGGGGGGGAGATGTGTTTGGCCACAGGATAGCATTGCAGTTGAGGTGCGTCCAGAGTGGGCGCTGGAGCACTGTCCCCTCTCTCCTGTGCCCATCACTCAGAACAATACATAGGTTCATGCGTTGCATGAACCTATGTATTGTCTATGCCGCACACTATTCAGGTGGATGGCCTCTTGTAAAGCGACCGACATATGAATAATTGCGTCATTTAGGGGGTTAAAATTGCAGAGCAGAAACAGGTATTAAAAAAGTCTTGCAAATTACAACCTGAGGGATGTAATTGGCTTCCTCAAAGAAAAATCGGGGACGCAAGGAGGGGGCATTCCTTGTGTAAACACTGACAGGCTGCTCTGGCAATCATGTTCACCAAGTCTGTTTAATGGTAACATGATTGGCTGATGCAACATGAAGGGAAGGAGAAGACATCAAGGACAGAAGAAGGATGGCGCTGACCACAAGAAGGTAAGTGCAGGGCTGGGGGGAAACTGGCTGCATTAGAGGGGACTAAATGGCTGCATTGGAGGGGACAACTGGGGGCGTTTATTAGGCAACAGAGCAAAAAAGGAGGAAGTTTATTTCCGAAATTGGGGTTGGAACCCCCCAACATTTGGAGCAACAGGCGCCCCTGCTGGAAAAGTTAGTGAGGGGAAATATTTAGGGAGGATAAAAAAGGGGCAATCTAAAGCTTCCAACATGCATGGGGACAAAGGGGACATTCTCAGCATATTACAATCATGGTAATTAGGGAAGGATGAAAGAAATACAATACATTAGCATACATGTAATACATAAAATGTGATGTTAAGGGAGAAAACTTACCCTAATATAGTCCTCCTGCAGGACTTGTATAATAGCAGAACAGGTGTCTGGGATTATGAGGCCCAGAGCCTGGGGGGAGATGCCTGTGGTGAACTTCAAGTCCTGAAGACTTCTCCCTGTCGCCAGGTAACGCAACGTGGCGATGAGCCTCTGCTCAGCACTGATGGCTTCCCGCATAACGGTGTCCTTCCTGGTAATATAGGGGGACACCAAAGCCAACAGTTCCTGAAAAACGGGGTCAGACATCCTCAGAAAATTCCTGTAGTCCTCAGGATTATTCTCGACGATCTCCCGCAGCAGAGGCATGTGGCAGAATTGGTCCCGCTGGAGCAACCAATTCTTGGTCCATGAACTCCTCCTCACACCATTCATGGACTGGTCTTGGTCCAAAACAAGCAGACCAACACCAAGCGCACGCACAGCACGAACTCGACGACGAGAACGTCCAGGCGACATGGCTAGGAAACGGTCGTCTAATCAGAACGTACAGAACAGAACGCACTTTAGAACAGCAAGGCCTATGAATAACGAACTGAAATTCAGAAACGAACAGGCAATAACGCACTGTAAAACAGATACGACCTGCCTAGACGCCCTGAAAGTCAAGATACGAACCCACAAGCACAAACTGAACCGCAGAAAACGATCTGAAAAGTACGAAGACTGAAAAGCGCGAATCGTCTCTTCCCAAACTTTTACTTCACACGCGGTAACACGAGATCAGCAAAAGCAGCCCAAGGGGTGGCGCCAAGAAAAAAGATCTTCCCCTTTATAGTGCCGTCGTACGTGCTGGACGTGAGCGCAGAGAACCACGAGGAAATTGGAAAATGACAGTGTGTACGCATAGAAAGCTTGACGAGAAAATCGACAAGCTTAACAAGAATCTCGTCGAAAAAAACGACGTGTTTTTTACGACGAGAAAATCGGTCGTGTGTACGAGGCCTAACTCTACCATCTCCCCAGATTGACAATGCTGCTACCAATAGGTGGCTCTGTTGCTCCACCGGTGGAGTGGCGACACCCCAAGACAAAAAGTGTGTTAGGGTTCATGCACACTGGATGCTCCCTAGACCCTTTTAGCCTAGTAGCAGACAAACGCTGGACGAGTTTAGCTGCATTTAGCAGCATCAATCACTAAGGCGTTTTTTCATTAATAATGTATTCTGGCCATTGAAATTAACCACTTCAGCCCCAGACCATTTTGGCTATTTAAAGACTAGGCCACTTTTTGCGATTCGGCACTGCGTAGATTTAACTGACAATTGCGCAGTCGTGCGACGTGGCTCCCAAACAAAATTTACGTCCTTTTTTTCCCACAAATAGAGCTTTCTTTTGGTGGTATTTGATCACCTCCTGTGGTTTTAATTTTTTGCGCTATAAACAAAAATAGAGCGACAATTTTGAAAAAAAATTCAATATTTTTTACTTTTTGCTATAATAAATATCCCCAAAAAATATATATTTTTTTTTTCCTCAGTCTAGGCCGATACATATTCTTCTACATATTTTGGTAAAAAAAATCGCAATAAGCATTTATTCATTGGTTTGTGCAAAAGTTATAGCGTCTACAAAATAGGGGACTCTTTTATGGCATTTTTATTAATAATTTTTTTTTTTTTACTAGTAATGGTGGCGATCAGCGATTTTTATCGTGACTGCGACATTATGGCGGATGCATCGGACACTTTTTACACCATTTTGGGACCTATAAAAATGCACTGATTTACTGTGAAAATGACACTGGCAGTGAAGGGGTTAACCTGTAGGAGGCGCTGAAGGGGTTAAGTGTGACCTAATGAGTGATTCTTACTGTGTGGGGGCGTGGCTTGGCGTGTGACATCACTGATCGTCATTCCCTATGACAGGGAACAGACGATCAGTGACACTCTCACTAGGAAGAACGGGGAAAGGTTTGCTTACACTTACCTCTCCCCATTCTTCAGCTCTGTGACCCAGTGGCGATTGTGTCTGCGGGTCCCGTGGGCACGGTCACGGAGATCAGGACTGGGTCGGGAGCGCGCCGCCGGTGGCGCGCGCGCGACCCATGGCTGGGCATCTTAAAGGGGACGTACCTGTACGTGCTTATGCCCAGCTGTGCCATTATGCTGACGAATATGTACAGGCGGCGGTCCTTAAGTGGTTAATTAACACTCAAGCGTTAAACACGCCAAGCGCTAACACGCGTTTTGATATGTTTTTACCGCATCGAGTGGTTTTCTGCCAAAACTCTCCTCTCCTGAAAACGATTCTTCTGCGTTCAAAAGAGGAGCATTTGCGTGCATAAATAAATAGGCTTTTATTGAGTTGTGTTCAGGGGTTTTGACAAAAGCTTCAAAAATATGGGTTTAGGAGCAGCAGTGTGCATGAGGCCTTACTGGCCAAAAAATCAAGTGAAAAAAAGGAGGGGAAAGCCTAAAAAAGAAAGCTAATGCGGCCACCACATATAAATATTAGTTAGCTGCAAAATATGAACTTTTCTTCTTTTGAAAATGTCAGCTATTAACATGACTTTAACATTTATTTTAGTAAAGAAAGGTTAAAACCATAATCAGATTCTGTATTTCTGACTGTGTTCCTGTTGCAGATTTTCCCACACTTAGGCCTGGTTCACACCTATGCATTTTTTAGTGCAATTTTAGTTTTGTAGAAACACACTACAGTCCATTTAACATGGTTTCCTATGGATGTAGTTCACATCTGTGCATTTTATGGAAAGGGCCAGGTTTTTTTTTCTGTTTTTTGGCTCCATAGACTTTAATGGTTGAAAGATGTGTATTGAAAAAACGCAAATTGCACCTGCAATATTCAAACTGCAACCTACACAAGTGTGAATCAGGCCCTAATGTCTGGTAAAAAAAAAAAAACATTGTCATCAGGACAAAAAGTAAAGGGAAATCTCTATAATGGAGCCCTGAAAACCAATAAATCCCGTCACTCTATCCAAAACTAGAAAAAAAGCCTAATGCCGCGTACACATGATCATTATTCACGGCGGTTAAAAAACCGCCGTGAATAATGTCATTAAAAATGAGGGAACGGCTTGTTCCCCACACACGGTCGTTTTTCACGTCGTTTTTTCTCTTGTCGAGAAAAACGACCGTCTGTGGGCTCCGCGGCAGTGTTTCCCTATGGGAAACACTGCCACGGAAAACATGTAGAAAAAAACAACGAGAAAAATTTGAACATGTTCTAATTTTTCTCGTCGTTTTTAATGCCGTTTTTCTCGTTGAAAAAAACGACAGAAAGCCCACAGACTATCGTTTTTCTCGTCGAATGTGTACGCGGCATAACAGAGGCATCAATGGCCTTTAAAATGGGCAATTTTGGTTTCTCATGCATATATTCAGAGCAATCAAGCAAATTTCCCTATCTTTTGATTAACTACGTTTGAAGTCTTCCAGCTGATGATTATTTGGCTGACATCCATGTCACTTAAATAGCAAAGTTTAACTTCCGGTGAGCTTTGCTTGTCAAAGTTATATTTTTCAATCCACTTCTAAGTGGCTTACGTTTTACATTTGTAAATAGACATGTGCAGTTCATACGAAATTTTCACTATTCCGAGGTTCGGATATATCCAGCTCTACAAAAAACAATAGTATTGAATTTCAATGAATCCAAAATAAATTATAATGAAACAACAAAATGTATTTCATTTGGTTGTTTGAAGTATCCCGAAATAAGTATCCCGAAATAATGAATGATCTGAATTAATTTGTGAATAGTTGGTTGTTAAGGAGCGGGTCGACTGCAGTATCCTTAACAACTATGAATCATCTGCTGTCAGCAAGCTTCCCCTCTGACAGCAGAATGTAAACAAAAGAAGAGTCAGTATCAGAAAATAAATGGGGTTGGATCTAAGAATGGATTTTAAGGGAAAAATACACTCCAAAAAAAATGCTGTAAGGTCCCTTCCAAAATCCATACCAGACCCTTATCCGGGCATGCAGCTAGGCAGGTTAGGAGAGGGGGGACAAGCAATCAGCCCCCCTGAACCATATCAGGCCACATGCCCTCAACATGGGGGGTGTTTGGGGGAGTACATTGTCCCCAAGTTTATGAGGGCAAGGGCTTCTTTCCCACAACCCTGGCCTGGTGGTTGTGGGGATCTGCTGGCAGGGGGCTTATCGGAATCTGGAAGCCCCCTTTAACAAATACCCCTACTTTAACATAATACCCCTACTCATTCACCAAAAAAAGTTAAAAGTAAATAAAAACACTAAAAGTAAATAAAAACACTGGTATGAATTGTTTTCTTTTTCTGTATTTTTTAATGCTGGAATCCCGCTGACAGCAGATGAGCCATGGTTTTAAGGATGCGGCGGCCGCTCATTGCTTAACCACCTATTCCAAATGAAATTAAACAAATTTTAAGATACAAAACTAATTCCAAAAACAAATCGGTGGACTTATTGAATGCACCTGAAACGAAAATTCTCCAATTAAGGAATGCATCCGAAACTAAACAAAATTTTCCTGCATGCACATGTCTATTTGTAATACCTTCAGATGATTGTGTTTCTGCAGAAAGGCTATTTAGAGTACAACTGTTCCCTACTAGGGATGAGCCGAACACCCCCCTGTTCGGTTCGCACCAGAACCTGCGAACAGCCAGAATGTTTGCGTGAACTTTAGAACCCTATTAAATACAATGGACTCGAACGTTCAAAATCAAAAGTGCTAATTATAAAGGCTAATATGCAAGTTATTGTCCTAAAAAGTGTTTTGGGACCCGGGTCCTGCCCCAGGGGACATGTATCAATGCAAAAAAAAGTTTTGAAAATGGCTGTTTTTATTTCAATATTTCTTTATTATTTTCAAAGGAAAAGGTAGTCAGGATATACATACTTTACAATATGTCAGATGTTCCGACTGAAGCAAGTGATGTCAATCTATATAACACTGCATTAAGCTATATAGAGAAAGTTACACAGTCGAATAGAACCTGACTTAATCCTGTTTAGTATGGTAACATATTAACATATCGACTCAACATTAACTTGATAACTCAATGGTAAATCAATAACTCCAGACGGGGGGAGGGGGGGGGAGGGAGAAGGAGCACCAGCTAAACAAGCATTATTGTTACCTCACAGGGGTGGGTAGGATGATAGAAGGACTTACACGAATGAGAGAGGATTGCAATACGAATAATACATCAGGAGGTTACAGTACATTTTGGATGTGTGAGCCAGACCTGCCAGTTATATAAAAACTTTTCCATATTTAGGTTTTTTCTAGCAAGTAGACTCTCCATTGCACATTGATGATTCAAATCGGTTATTGCGTTTGCAATGGCTGGTGAGTCAGTGGTTTTCCAGAGTTTTGTGATGTTCATTTTTGCCGCGAGTAGTAAATGAATTATCACTACCCGTGAGTTGGATGGGAATTTGTCTATTCCAAGGTGTAATAGTGCTAGTGAGGGATTAGGTGGTGTTGCAATCTGTGAAATGGTGGAGATTAAGGCAAAAACTTGTTTCCAGAATGAGCTTAGGGTTTTACAATACCAGTGCTTCCACAAGATCGCCAGCAGGTAGGGGGATGGCCAGGGAAGAATTTGCAGAGGCGATAGGGTGTGAGATACCACCTATGAATCGTTTTTTGGTATGATTCCCAATGATTAGAGCAATGGGAGGCCGTAAAGGTGTGCTGAAAGGCACGTGTCCACATGTCGGGGTTAATAGTAATGTTTTGTTCTTCCACCCATTTTGAAAGGGATGGTATTTGGGAATAGGGACGGTCGTCGATGAGTGTAGAATATATCGTAGATATGCCACGTTTCGGGTATGTCGTGTGTGTGTAGAAATTGTGTATAGGTTCAGGGAGTTTGGCTACAGTAGAGAATTTGGTTTTTTGAAGATAATGAGAGATCCTCATGTATGTGAAAATTTCCGTGTGGGGGAGGTTATATTCAGTTTGGAGACTTGTAAAGGTTTTCAGAGTGTCGTTAGTGTTGTAGAGATCTGAGACGTTAGTTATCGATAGTGTCTGCCACTTCACCAGATTTAAGTCAGGTATGTGTATCGTCAGAGTACTAAGGGGGATTTGTAGTCTGTGAGACGGATGGTTAGATATCGTTTGGGCAAGTTTCTTCCAAGCTAACAGTGATGCCGTAATCGACGGGGGATTGATCAGTCTATTGGAGGGAGAGTTCATTGATGTGGCAAGGAGTAAATCTCGTAAAGTATGTGGTTTAAAGACTGAAGATTCTATGATAGACCAGGTCTTATCGGGTGTTGGGTGCCACCAGTAATATAGCTGGTCGAGTATTGCCGCATAGTAGTAGCTTTGAATGTGGGGGAGACTCACCCCTCCTCTCTTATGGTGTCTTGTTAAAATGTATTGAGCGCATCTGGGTGGTTTATTTTCCCATATAAATCTAGAAAGTTGTTTCTGTATGGAGGTGAAAAAGGAATTCGGTATAGGTAGAATTACCGTGCGAAATAGGTATAGTAGTTTAGGGAGGATTAGCATCTTAAAGGAGGCAATACGCCCTAGTTTAGAGAGACCTGTAGAGCGCAGTTGACATAATAGTTGGGGAAGTAGTTTTTGGAAAGTGCGGTAGTTGAGGTCATAAAGTTGAGACAGCGAGGGGGCTAGTTTTATTCCTAGATAAGGAATAGACTGTGTCGTCCAGGAATAAGGGAGAGTGCCCTTCAGGTGGGACTGTTGGTCGTGTGTCAAGTTAAGCGGGAGGATTAGGGATTTAGAGGAGTTAATTTTGTAGAGGGAGGCCATACTAAATTGAGTTAAGATTTATTGGATTGCAGGCATGGAATGTGTTGGTTTTGTGACTAGAAGTATGACATCATCAGCATAAAGGCTTATTTTATGCTCCATGTCATTGTGTTCGATGCCGGAGATACGTTTGTCACCTCTGATCTTTGCTGCCAGTGGTTCCATTATTAGAGCAAAGATGAGAGGGGAGAGCGGGCAGCCTTGGCGGGTGCCGTTGGATATCCTAAAGGGTTTAGAGAGGGATCCGTCAGTTAATACAGATGCAGAGGGTTGTGAATAGAGCGCAAGTATAGCTGATTGAAACCAACATGTAATTCCAAATTTAGTTAGTACTGCTTTCAGGAATCCCCAGTGCACTCTGTCGAACGCCTTCTCTGCGTCCAAGGATAGTAGCAGAGAAGGCGTTCGCGACTGGGCAACCCGATGTATCAAATCAATAACTCTTCTAGTAGCGTCTGGGGCTTGTCTGTTTGGCATAAAGCCGACTTGGTCTGGATGTACTAAGGAGGGGAGACACTTCAACAACCTAGAAGCAATGACTTTAGCGTAAATCTTTATGTCTGTATTGAGGAGCGATATAGGTCTGTAGTTAGTTGTAGAAGTAGGATCTTTCTCAGGTTTAGGGATTGTGGTAATAGTTGACCGTAACATATCAAGCGGTAGAGAACCAGAGGTGGCGGCAGAGTTGAAGAGGTCAGTAAGGTGTGGGGTGACTAGTTTGGCAAATGTTTTGTAGTATTCATTAGTGTAGCCATCTTCCCCAGGGGATTTGTGGAGAGGAAGCGAGTTGATGGCTTTTAGGATTTCGTCTTCCGAGAACGGTTGGGAAAGGATACTCAGTTGCGAGTGGGTTATATTTGGGAGATCAATATTGGTTAGAAAATTTTGTATGTTTTGATCATTTGGTTGATGAGTAGCTGTGTCATTCGAGAGGTTATAAAGAGAGGAGTAATAGTCGCTAAATGCATCGGCTATATCCTGCGGGTTAGTCAGGAGCCGTTTAGTGGTGGGGTGATAAAGGGAAGCTATTTTGTTTCTAATGCGTTGAGTCTTACCTTGTCGGGCCAGTAGTGCGCCAGCTTTATTGCCTAAGGCATAGTATTTGGCTTTCGTTAGTGTGAGGTTCTTCTCAAATTTAACGAGTAGAAGTGTGCGAAGTTTGTGTCGTTTTTCTAAGAGTTCAGTTGCTAAATGTGGAGAGGGAGTTATTTTATTCTGTTTTTCTAATAGAGTGATTCGGGAAAGAACCTCTTCAACTTGCTTACACCTCTGTCTCCTAATATTACTATGAAGCTTAATTAGGGTACCACGCATGTAAGCTTTATATGCTGACCATAGTACAAACCTATCAGTGTCCGGTTGGTTGTTCATTTGAAAATAGAAATGGTGGTCAGTAGTGAGATCTTGAATAATTTTCGGGTCAGAGAGGAGGGACGAGTCAAGCCTCCAAACCCGGGTTGTCTTTGGTCCACCGTTTCCTACCATAAGGGAAACCGGTGCATGGTCTGTCCATGTGATGGTTCCGATTTCGGATTTCGTCACATCCTGAAGGGTGATTTTGTCAACTAAGAAGAAGTCAATTTGAGAATATGAAAGTTGAGAGGAGGAGAAGTATGAAAAGTATCGTTCATTACTGTGTTGACATCTCCACGGATCAAAGAGATCATTAGTTTGTAGAAAGGGGTTTAAGACATTTCGAGGTCTTTTTGCTGTGGAAGTAGTGTCCAGAGTGGAATCTTCTATTATGTTAAAGTCGCCGCCCATCAGAAGTCTTCCTTTCCGGAGTCGTGCAATTTTCTTGTATAGTAGTTTTAGGAATCGCAGTTGCTGTGTGTTCTGCCCATAAACATTGACCAGGGTGTAGGTGACTTGATTGATGTCGCAAATGAGGATCAGGAAACGTCCGTGGGGGTCCTCGATGGATTGATGAAGTTGAAATTGTAGCGTATTCCGTATGGCAGTGAGGACTCCATTTTTCTTTCTTTGACATGAGGCCGAAAAGACTTGATCAAAGTTTTTTAAGGTAAATCTGGGAGTCTTGTTTGAGGCAAAATGAGTCTCTTGCACTAAGAGGATATCAGTTTTTTGGGTGTTGGCTTCTTTGAACAGTGCAGATCTTTTCTGAGGGGAGTTCAGGCCCCTGGCGTTAATAAAAACTATTTTGAAAGCCATTGTGTAAGATTAGAGTTAGGGCGGATGGAGTGTAAGCGAAGCTTGGGAATGGTAGACGAGGGGTAATTTTTTTTTTAGTCCAGTTGGAAACAATAAGGACGTTGTTTAGCCCAAGGAACAGAGTTCCGGATGCAGAATGGTATAGAGGTGGTTGGAGATTAGCTGGTGTCGAGGGTGGGTGGAAGGTTTTGGTGTAAAAAGGGAGAGCCCAGCAACTAAGGGCCTGGGCTCAATGTGCAGAAACTACTGCAAACAAAGAGTGGGGGAAAGAGATCTTGTGTCCGCAATGTGGGACAAGGATCTCTCAACAGACAGGCAGGTACTGTAAAAGAAAAAAAAAAGGTGCTGCAGTTTCCCAGCTAATGAAGGCATGTAGAGAAGGATTCAAGATGCGGTGGTCAGGCAAGTGGGGTATTTCCCCCGGTCTCCATAAGGGTAGGAGTGGTGGCAGGAGGGCACGGTGTTTCTGCTGGGATGATGCGCCAATTTCTCAGGAGCGTGAGTCCCATAGGGAGGGTGCACACTGCATGAGTTTTGTTCTGGTATGTAATGAGCAGCTTTGTGGGGAAGCCCCATTTATAGGGGATTTTATGATTCTGCAGTGCTTTGGTTATAGTCGCCAGCTGTCTGCGATTTTCCATAGTTGCTTTGAATAAATCAGCATATAGTGCGATGTTGGTAAAAGGGTCAGGGAGCCCCGGTGCTTTTTTGGCTGCATATATGACTCTCTCCTTCACTGTGAAAAAGTGGATTCAGGCCAGAACATCCCTAGGGGTGGAGGGAGGGAGGTGAGACGGCTTGGGGAGTCTGTGTGCCCTGTCAATTTCCAAGTCACGGGATGTCAGATCAGGTACAAGGGCTTGCATCAGGGATTGCAGAAATTGCGTCAGATTCGACGGTTGGATCGACTCAGGGACATTGCAAAATTTAATATTGTTCCTTCTGGAAAGGTCCTCTAAATCCGCGAGCTTTAAATTAATTAATTGAAGCTCATCTTCATGATCTGCAAAGCCATCCACTAGCTCATTATGGGCAGTGAGTATGTCTCCCATTTTAGATTCCATGTGGGCTATAGCTTGGTCATGCTGAGTCACTGTTATGGATAGAGAGGAGACAGCAGAGGATAAATCTGTATACAATGTTTGCCTCAGTGAGAGAAGCATATTTTTCATTGTAGTTTCTGACAAGGGCTGGTCAGAGGCAGGGAACGCATCTAATACAGATGATTGCTGCGGTGGGGGAAGGGAGACCAGGCATGGTGATTTGACATGCTGCATCTGCTCAGGCTCATCCGTTCTGAGTCTAGACTTGGCAGGGCTGGATGTCGTGGGGGAGTTAGGAGGAGAGCACTCACCCTGGATGTCAGAGTACCGCTGTGTTCCTGGAGACATCACAGCGTTCAAGTTGTGAGGAGAGGAGGAGAGCCGCGCTGTCGTATCCCAGCTTATGCCGGCGCCATCTTGGCTGTGTGCCAGAGCCGCTGAGGGATAGTTATCCGTCAGTCTTCTGGGGAGTGAAGTCGTCTTCCTCCGCTTCAGCATGAAAATTGCTGTTTTTAAGGGAGCAGTGATTTTAATAATGCTTAAAGTGAAACAATAAAAGTTAAATATTCCTTTAAATTTCGTACCTAGGGTGTGTGTATAGTATGCATGTAAAGTAGCGCTTGTTTCCCGTACTTAGAACTGTCCCTGCACAAAGTGTAATTTCTGAAGGAAAAAAGGCCATTTAAAACTCACTTGCGGCTATAATGAATTGTCGGCTCCCGGCAATACATAGAAAGGTCTGGTATGGATATTAAGGGGAACCCTGCCGCAAATTTAAAAAAAAAATGCGTGGAGTTTCCCCAAATATCCATACCAGGCCATTCAGGTCTGGTATGGATTTTAAGGGGAATTCCACCCCAAATGTAAAAAAAATGGCGTGGAGGAAGTTCCCAATCAGGTCTGCTCCCTCGTATGTCAGACCCCGCCTATGTCATTGGCTGAGCGGACCTGATGGGGAACTGCCTCCGCAGTGTAATAAATCAATAGACCCGCCCCTTCTCACGTTCCGCATCTGGTCCGCTTAGCCTTACACCTACGTCATTGGCTGAGCGGACCTGATGGGGGACTTTAGAAGGGGCGGGTCTATTCATTTAATACACTGCGGAGGAAGTTCCCCATCAGGTCCTCTCAGGCTCAGCCAATGACATTTCGTGTGGACAGCGCTGGACATCGGATCGCCGCGGGACACTGGATTTCATTGCTGGAATTTATTTTATTTTTTAATAAAGGACTTTTCCAAGGTGTCTGTGTGTTTTTTTGAAAAAAAAATACACTTTCTTCGTGAAATGGTAGGGGTACAATGTACCCCTTACCAATTCACATAGGGGGGGCCGGGATCTGGGGGTCCTCTTTGTTAAAGGGGTCTTCCAGATTCCGATAAGCCCCCTGCCCGCAGACCCCCACAACCACCGGGCAAGGGTTGTGGGGATGAGGCCCTTGTCCCCATCAACATGGGGACATCCTCCCCATGTTGAGGGCATGTGGCCTGGTACGGTTCAGGAGGGGGGCGCTCTCTCATCCCCCCCTCTTTTCCTGCGGCCTGCCAGGTTGTGTGCTCAGATCAAGGGTCTGGTATGGATTTTTGGGGGAACACCACGCAATTTTTTTTTTATTTGGGTTGGAGTTCCCCTTAAAATCCATACCAGACCTGAAGGGCCTGGTATGGATATTTGGGGGAACTCCACGCATTTTTTTTTTTAATTTGCGGCAGGGTTCCCCTTAATATCCATACCAGACCTGAAGGGCCTGGTAATTGAATTTGGGTGGACCCCCACGCTTTTTTTTATTTTTATTAATGACTTTTCTATGTATTGCCGGGAGCCGACAATTCATTATAGCCGCGAGTGAGTTTTAAATTACTTTTTTTCCTTCCGAAATTACATTTTGTGCAGGGACAGTTCTAAGCACGGGAAACAAGCACAACTTTTTTTTTTTAATTGGAAACCAACTTTATTGAAAAGTATGCATGGTACATAAATCAACAGAAGCCAGTATGGCCAATATAATAGTACATACATGAACACAGTAAAGCATCTGTGTGTCATAAAGATAATAACAGCAGTGAAAGTAGAGCCGGTATACAACAAAAATAAAAAATCGACATGTCAAGTACACGTTTCACCATCCGCCATCCATCTGTCCCAGACCTTCTCATACTTTAGCGGACACCCTCTATGTACATAAATCAGTTTTTTATATGGGAGAGCATCGTTAACCGCCTTTTTCCAGCACTGAACTGTAGGGGGCAGGGCCTGCATCCAATTACGGGCCACTACTTTTCTTGCCAAGAATAGCGTCTCATGTAAAAAGGTACGGAGGGGTTTGTCGGCATCCAAGTCTGGCAACAGGCCAAGTAGGCACATCTTTGGGTCAAGGGTAGCAGGGGAGCCCATCTGATCGTGTAGGAAGCGTATCACCTGTGTCCAATATGCCTGAATGGTAGGGCAGAACCATATGAGGTGGTAGAAGGAGCCCGGGGTATGGTCACAGAGGCGGCATCCTGGATTGTACGTGGGCCTGAAACGTGCCACTCTCTGAGGGGTCAGATATGTTCTATGTATAATGTACAGCTGTGTGAGGCGGTCCGACAGCTTGGGGGAAACCTTTTTCACGTCCTCCAAAATCTCGCCCCAGTCCTCATCCTCTATAAGTCCAACATCCGCCTCCCATCTAGTCTTAGCAGTATAGGCCAATGCTGTGGTGCTAGGGAGACGAATGGCGGAGTACAAAGTGGAGATGAGCTTAGCAGGCACATTACCCGTGACTGTGTCCACTATGGAGGGAACTGCCAGGGACGGGTAAGAGCCAGAAAACTGGGCCTGTATGGCGTGACGGAGTTGCAAATACCTGAAGAAAAGGCAATTGGGGAGGGAAAATTCGTCCTTCAGCATTTGGAATGGCTTAAGGCCTGAATCGGTCATGATCTGGTGTATGTATAAGATCCCATGGCGTATCCACGCCGCGGGGTCCGGAATGGACAATAATTCTGGCAAGCATGTATTGTACCAGAGAGGGGTATGAGAGTGTACCTTCGGGGTCCCAGTTCTCTGCAGTGCCGCCCGCCATACCCTCCGGTGGTGAGTCAACATGTCTGCTGTGCGTTGGGGGGGGCGTCTTGTCAATGGGGCTCTTAGGACCGATTGAAGTGGGGTGTGGGCCGAGTCATCTGGGTGCTCACAGAGTAGTGTCTGGTATCTCGTTAGTTCATGTTTATCAAAATAATAGAAGTGGGACAGCTGGGAGGCAAAATAATAATCCTGAAGGTCAGGGAGAGCAGCTCCTCCCAACGTCACAGGGTTCTTCAGAATTCTCCAGGATAATTTGTGTCTGCCATGACCCCAAATAAATGAATTCAGGATGGATTCAATTGTCCTGAAAACATTTTATGGTATATAGAGGGGAGCATGCCAGACCAAATAGAGTATCTTGGGAAGGAGTATCATCTTAACTAAGCTGACGCGACCCATAACACCCAGGGGTAGTCTGGCCCAAGTCTGCGTCTTGTTCTTGATCAGAGCAAACAGGGGTTCAATGTTCAGTAGTTTATAATCTGAGAGCGATCTGGTGACCTGTACGCCAAGGTATTTAATCTGGGAGACCCTTGGAAGAGCCAGAGGAGGGGACGCGAACGAGGAGGGGAAATGGTCAATCGGAAGGATCTGGGACTTAGACCAATTAATACTCAGACCCGAATGGCCACCCATACGTTCTATGGACTGGAGGGCTGCTATAAGAGAAGGACCGGAGTCCGCCAGATACAAAAGTGTGTCGTCGGCATACATCCCAATCTTTTCTTCCAGGTTCCCCATCCTGAGACCTCGGATGCAAGTGTCCGCACGGACCATTATGGCCAACGGCTCCACAGCCAATGCGTAAAGCATGGGGGAAAGGGGGCAGCCCTGCCGGGTCCCTCTCTCCAGCGGGAACTGGTCAGAAATCCAACCATTCACAAACACTCTGGCCCTTGGGGACTGATAGAGGAGTTGGACCCAGCGAATAAAGCTGGGGCCAAATCCAAATCTTGAGAGACACTCCCACAGGTAGTTCCACTCCACGGAGTCGAAGGCCTTGGCGGCATCCAGCGCCACCACGACCCTCGAGCCAATTTCATCATGGGACCCCTGAATATTCATAAATAGGCGGCGAATATTCATGGCCATGTTCTTCCCTGGCATAAAGCCGGTTTGGTCAGGGTGTATCAATGACAGAATAACCTGGTTAAGGCGGGAGGCTAGAATCTTAGCTAATATTTTAATGTCTACCTGTAACAGGGAAATGGGCCTATACGACTCCGGGTATTTAGGGTCCTTTCCGGGTTTGGGAATTACGACTATTTGGGCTTCTCGCATAGATGGGGGTAGAACTCCTGAGTCAAATATGGATTTATACAGGTACTTAAGTTCAGGGATTAGGATTTCAGAGTAGGTGGCATAGAATTCAAGAGGTAGGCCATCCAATCCTGGGGCCTTGGATGAGGCCAGACAGGAAATGGCCTCGGAGATGTCCTCCTCAGTAATAGGGGCTTCCAGAATTTCAAGCTGGTCGTCTGTCAGTCTAGGGAATTGAACTCCCGCTAGGTAGTCCCTGGTGTCTTGGGGAGTGTGGGTGACCCTGGAAGTGTAGAGTGCACGGTAGAATCTCCCAAATTCCTCCGCCACCAGTTGCGGATCGGTGATGTCGTTCCCCTGTGGGCCGGTCAAGGACACCACCACAGGGGGACGCATATCCAAGTGGGCGAGATATGCGAGCAGTTTGCCCGATCTCTCTCCATACTCAAACACCCTCTGTCTACAGAAGAAGATACGTTGTTTAGCCTTCTCTATGTGCAATTGGGAGACCTGGCGCGCCTGAATCTTTAGATTGTTGGCCGCGCTGGGCGAGGGGTCCCGGTGGAACGCCTCCTCCAGCACCTGCAGGTGCTCCGCAGCCTGCTGGACAATAAATGTTGATGACCGTTTAAGCCTGTTAATACGTGTGGAAAGTAGGGAACGAGCGTGAAGTTTAAACATTTCCCACACCGCATCATGCGTGGCAGTGTCCCTGTTGGCCGTAAAATAGTATTGCAATTCTGTGGGGATGTCATCCTGGTCCTGCAGGGCAGTCAGCCAGAACGGGTTTAGCCGCCAAGAAGGAGCAGGGGAAGCCTTCAGGAGCTGAATCGTGACCCAGTAGGGGGCGTGATCCGAGAGTACTCTCGGAGCAAAGCCCACATCTCCTAGCTTAGGCAGCAGGGACATTGAGATAAAAACAAAATCAATTTGTGACATTGTGTTATGACTGGCTGAAAAGCATGAGAAGACTTTAGTGTGCGGGTGTTTGTGGCGCCAAGTGTCGACAAGAGCAAAGTCGGTCATTATGCGGTGCAGTCTGGTATGGGTCGGTGGGTTAAGGGGGGGATCCAGTGTGCCCAGACGGTCCAGAGCGGGGATCAGGGTCATATTGAAGTCCCCCATCCACACTGCCGGTACGGAGGGGTATTGTGTCATAAAGGCAAGGCCTTCCTGAATTACAGCTGAGTTGTACGGGGGGGGGGAATATAGCAGGCAAGTAGCAGGATAGGAGACCCATTAATGGTGGCGTGCATAAACACATATCTGCCCTGCTGATCCATGCGGAGCAGTATTAGCTCAAAAGGTACCCGTTTGGCAACCAGGACCGATACTCCTCTGGAATATGAGGTGTGAGTGGCATGATAAGCCCACCCCACCCAAGGTTTTTTAAGGGAGGATTGCAAGTGGCCCGTGACATGGGTCTCGACCAGTGTGATAATGTCAGCTCTCTGAGATTTGAGAAATGTCAGGACCGCTGTGCGTTTGATCTTATTGCGTAAGCCTCTAACATTCCACGTGAGGAACTTCAGGGAACTCATGGTGGGTATATGGTGTGTATAATAGACCGCAGCCAGACCAGAACCAGCAGAGCAGATAAGGACACATCAGACAGTACAGAACACATCAGCAACCAATATTGATAGTGCATGTATGACAATGACATAGTACCTTTAGCAGAAATAAACAATTGTGAACATAGTGGCAAATAAAAAACAGCCAAAACATTTCCCCTCCCTCCCAGTCCAGTGCCACCCCAACTCGGCATGAACATAGTATCCCAAAACCAGGTATCAACCGGGGACATCCAACGTGAAAAAAGCATTGGAGGCGAGGGACTTAATTTCAAAGGGACATAGATACCTGTGATGAACAGAAAACAAAAAAGGAGGAAAAAACAGTCAGGTAAACGGGGGGAGTGAAAAAAGTCCATAGAGAACCTAGGGGGGCGACTTCTTCTCTGAGAAGTGCATGGGGTGTAGGGGCCACAAAAGCACAACACCATTGCAGCCGTGCAGAAGGGAGCCCCGCCTGCCATCAGGGTGGTACGTAAAGTAGGATAGGAAGTTCCAGCAACATTCGGTAAGCTGCCCTCTACAAGTATCTCCCCTGTGTGGGGAGAACGGGGAATTAACAGTTAGGTCACCCGAAGGTGGCGAGCATGCTGTGAGATCCGAGGAGGGGCGGAAAAGGCTTTTAGGTCTGTCTCCCCCGTCCCGGCGGAGGGCACCCACTAGCAACAGAGCAACCGTGAGGCGAATCACCGGGGCACGAACAGGGAGTGCCACCGGCACAGGGGGCAGCAGGGGAGAGAAAAGAAAAGTACTCACAGCTCCCAGACAGCGCGGTACGCTCAATCTCGCCGATCTCTCCGGTCAATCCAAGTGGATGCCGACTCTGGGTCCTCGAAAAAGTGGGTCCGACCGTCGCACTCCACACAAAGCTTTGCAGGGTACAGCATGGGGTATTTGAGGTGTAGAGTGCGGAGGCGCTTCTTAACATCCTGGAACCTGGACCGCTGCCGTTGCACCTCATTGGAGAAGTCCGGGAAGACGGCAACATGTGCGTTGGTATGGGGGATATTCCCCTTCTCTCTGGTTAGGCGGAGGATCTTGTCGCGATCCCTGAAATTAAGGAACTTCGCTATCAGGGTACGCGGTGGAGCTCCTTGGGGAGGAGGGCGGCCAGGGATTCGATGAGCTCTCTCCACTGCAAACATTACCGAAAATACGTCTCTGCTGAAGGTTGAGGTTAGGAGGTTTTCAAGGAAGCTCTCCGGATCGGTGCCCTCAGCAGACTCAGGAAGACCGATGAAGCGGAGGTTACATCTCCGAAGGCGATTTTCCATGTCATCCTGTTTTGCGCTAATCTGTTGTAACTGGCGGCGCACCTCATCGGTGGTATGTTGTAAAGGGTGTAAGATATCCTCTGCTCTGCTAATACGGGTCTCCGTCTCCGTCACGCGGTCCCTGAGGGTAGAAAGATCCTGCCGGATAAGGGACACATCAATTTTTACCTCCTCGATCTTGGTGGTAAGCGTGCTCTGGCACATGGCGATGGCATCCAGTAATTTGTTAGTAGCCACCACAGAGTGATCCGCATCCAGGAAAGCAGCAGCGCCGTCTCCGACCTGCCGATCCCCCTCCTCAAGCCGGCGGTATCTGGCCAGTTTATCGATGGCTTCAGAATTATTTTTAGACGGAGACATGCTGTAAGGCGACAGGGAAGATCCCTGGGTGCACCAATATGGCCGCTGTTAAGGAGGCCGGGTCCTCCACAACCTCCCCCCCCACCGCTGCCCAGGGATGGCCCAACGTAAGCAGCAGGTCACTCTCAAGCAGCTGTAATGGCAACAGGCTGCATGCAGGGGAATCTGAGCTCAGGGGAGTCAGGGAGGCCTGTAATACTTGCCAAAGATGTCTCCGGGTGGAGCAAGATGGCCGCCGTTCCGGGAGTCAGGCCGAGACCGCGGTCCGCTCACACAGCAGGTGCAGAGTGCAAAGACACCCCAGCAGCTGCAGCAGGTAATCCGGGGGCCGATGTAGGAGAGGATGGAGCCCAGTGCGCCCAGGGAGGCAAGGAGAAGTGTCCAGGGCCGCCGTCGGGAGGGCCAAGATGGCCGCCGAACCAGGAACTAGGCCGAAGCCGGGGCCTTTCCTGAAGCAGAGGACCGGGAAGCGCCGCGACGGCAGTGGCGGCAAACCAGCGGGCTAACAGGCTTCAGGAACCACAGGGAGAGCAGGACATGTCCTCGGATGTAGGGGATGGCAGGAACCGAGCAGGATGCAGGCAGGATGGTAGGTTAGGAGTATGGGCAGACGGAGCTCACATCACATGCGACCTATCCCATTGCTATCCAGGCCACGCCCCAAACAAGCGCAACTTTACATGCATACTCTACCCCCCCCCCCTAGGTACGAAATTTAAAGGAATAATTCACTTTTATTGTTTCACTTTAAGCATTATTAAAATCACTGCTCCCGAAAAAACTTCTTTTTTAAAAAAAAATTTTTGCATTGATACATGTCCCCTGGGGCAGGACCCGGGTCCCCAAACACTTTTTATGACAATAACTTGCATATAAGCCTTTAAAATTAGCACTTTAGATTTCTCCCATAGACTTTTCGAATTTGCCACGAACACCCCAAATTGTTCGCTGTTCGGTGAACGGGCGAACAGGCAATGTTCGAGTCGAACATGAGTTTGACTCGAACTCGAAGCTCATCCCTATTCCCTACTTTAAAATAAAAAAAACTGACTGGAAAAATCAGCGCCAAACTTTACAAAACTGAACAGCCCAGAAAGGGGAACTACATGGGCCATTTGTACGCATGTTTGGCAAAAATCACCAAAAGATTCTGGATCGGCACATCAGGTGAACTGGCTTTGTTTGAGTCACATCTGCTTGCTCTTCCCAACAAATCACCTTCTTTTATCCTATAAACCTTTGCAAAGAATGTTATGAAATAATTATGTCATCACAGGTAATAGAGTGTATCCTTTTGTGCTATACCAGGGGTGTGTGGACAAAGCCAATGTGAGGATAGGGAGAGAGTGCACATTTATGCCCCATATGGCTAGCAGAGGCCAATACATAGAACTGATGTTAAGGCAGAGCTCTCCGTAAAAGCAGCACTTCTCCACATATACATTAGTTAACTCCTTTATATTGTACACTATGGATAACAGTTCCCATTACACGTCTTTTTTCTGTGTGGCTCTGAGCCGGTGCCGCAGAGCTTGCACTAGACTCCACCAGCCTAGTTACCAATCACCTCATCCTAGTGACACTGATCCATATGTTAAGTTTGAATCCTAGAAAGCTTAACGCTTAAAACGCTTATGACATGGTGGACTCGGATGGCCTAGGCTGCTCTCCACGTGGTGCGAGCTCCGGCGCGCGTTCCGCCTCCCGCCATAGGCCTGATCTTAGACATCACTCCCCGGCCTCGTCTGTCGGATCGGGAGGTGAAGGCAGCGCATCCAGGCACTCGGAGGTCGCTACCCTGGTGAGTGGACTCCCGGCTAAAATGGAACTGACCTCCATGCTGCTGGGCCTGGAGTGCGCCATTAAGAAAGAACTAACAGCCGTGCGCTCAGATCTCTCCCAGGTGCTGGAGCGGGTGGAGGAGACCGAGCAGCGATTAGATCGCCACGCGGCTGTCAGGAAAGGCTTCACCCGCTGGTGGTGCTGTTGGTCCTTTGGACTGCAGTACTAGTGTCCGCCAGCAGGTGTCCTCTTGCAGCCAATATCTTTGTTGGAGGATCTCACCTGCTGGTGGTAATGCATGATCCATGGACTGTAGTACCGGCGTCCACCAGCGGGTGTATTACAGCAGTGTGGGACAGGCAGCACTTCCTGCGGTCAGCTGTGACCTGAAGCCTGATTACAAGACTTCCTTTAAATACCCGGCCAGTACTAACACTCCCTGCCCTGGTATCTCTCTCCCTGGACCTAGGACCTGTGATCTGGACTTTGAGCCTGCATCCTGTCTGACCCAATCCGACCTGATCCCTACCCTGAGCCCATCCTGCATCTGTCCCTCCTGTCTCCTGATTTCCATGGTCCCCTGTCCTCCTGTTACCTGGTTACCTTGGATCCCTGCTCTGCAGCCAATCCATCCGTCCCCTCCCTGTTCCTGTTTGATTCCCATCCATACCCATCTGCTTCGATCCCTTTGTGTATGACCTCGGCCTGGCCTTCTCTACGATTCCGGTATTCCCCCTTATTGTATATATTTTCTTTAAGTCACTGTTATTTGGTTTGGTCACTGCACTGTGTTCTGTTGGAGGTGTTTATTTGTCTGTTTACTTCCCTTAATAAATTGTTACACTTTCACCTACACCTGTTTGGTCTCCTCTGTGCCGTCACACAGTCTGGTTTGCTAGCATTCTATGACAGTATACCGGGGCCATCCCTAACCAGACGTGGCGGCATTGAGGGACCATCCTGGTTTGTTAGACCCAGTTGAGATGGATAGTAACAAAATCATTTATTATTCTCTGCTGGCAGCAGAGGATGACGATTATTGTCATCAGATTCTAAAAGATTGGACCAGTGACCAGCTGATAGAAACCATCCGATCAGCTTATTCCCTAGTGGGACAGGGTTACATATCTTTTGAGGATATCCAGCCGTTAGTTCAGTTATGTGAAAAGCCAGCCCTGTCATCTATTCCCGATGGGAGTGACAATTTTTCACCCCCTTTCAGTTTTGACCAGGTCGAATCCTTAGTGTGGTTGTTAGAGGATGATCCAGCCTACTTTTGGGAACATAATTCCTCCTGTTCCCAACAGGTGTTGTCTGATTGCATCCATTCAGTGCAATCCCTGGTCGGACAGGCGGTGTGTGAGACAGTTTTTGCTCAACCTGTGCTGCAGGCATGGTCAGATCTCCTGCACTTAGCCAAGCCACAACGTTCCAGCCCTGCCATTAATCACCTGCCTCTCCAAGAATGTATCCGCCCATCGCATACAGCAAACCTGCAGTGACTAAGTCTAAGAAGAAGCAGAAGTACTTCCTGACCCACACAATCCAACCAGTAACCCAACCTACCTCCACACCCACCAACCTGCTCCAGCCTGCGTTCATGCCAGTAGAACTTGACGACCCACCTAAATCGGATGTCCCCATGCCTTTTACCCAGTCTGACGCCCCAGTGCCCGTCTGCCATCCTGAAGTTTCTGTACCAGCCTGCCATCCTGAAGTTTCTGTACCAGCCTGCCATCCTGAAGTTCCTGTACCAGTCTTCCAGCCTGAGGTTCCCATGCCAGTCTGCCAGCCTGAAGTTCCCGTACCAGCCTGCCAGCCTGAAGTTCCCGTACCAGCCTGCCAGCCTGAAGACCCTGTACCAGCCTGCCAGCCTGAAGACCCTGTACCAGCCTGCCAGCCTGAAGACCCTGTACCAGCCTGTCAGCCTGAAGACCCTGTACCAGCCTGCCAGCCTGAAGTTCCCATACCAGCCTGCCAGCCTGAAGATCCCGTACCAGCCTGCCAGTCTGAAGATCCCGTACCAGCCTGCCAGCCTGAAGATCCTGTGTCAGTCTGCCAGCCTGAAGTTCCTGTGCCTGTCTGCCGGCCTGAGGTTCCCATGCCGGTCTGCCAGCCTGAGGCTCCCGTGCCAGTCTGCCAGCCTGAGGCTCCCATGCCAGTCTGCCAGCCATAGGTCCCCGTGCCAGTCTGCCAGCCTGAGGTTCCTGTGCCAGTCTGCCAGCCTTAGTTTCCTGTGCCTTTTGCCCAGCCTGAAGTTCCTGTGCCAGTTTGCCAGCATGAATTTTCTGTACCGGTCTGCCAGCCTGAAGTTCTTGTACCAGTCTGCCAGCCTGGAGTTCCTGTGCCAGTCTACCAGCCTGAGGTTCCTGTGCCAGTCTGCCAGCCTGAGGTTCCTGTGCCAGTCTACCAGTCTGAGGTCTCTGTGCCAGTCTGCCAGCCTGAGGTCCCCGTGCCAGCCTGCCAGCCTGAAGTTCCTGTGCCAGCTTGCCAGCCTGAAGTTCCTGTGCCAGCTTGCCAGCCTGAAGTTCCTGTGCCAGCCTGCCAGCCTGACATTCCGGTGCCTGCCTTCCAAACAAAAGTCCTGATGACGGTGTCCCAGTCGGTAGATCCGGTGTCCCAGTCGGTAGATCCGGTGTCCCAGTCGAAAGATCCGGTGACCCCACCTGAAGATTCGGTGCCTGAGACCCCACCTGAAGATCCGGTGCCCATTTCCCGGCCTGAGGTTGTGGTGCCCGTTTCCCGGCCTGAGATTGTGGTGTCCGTTTCCCGGCCTGAGGTTGTGGTGCCCGCTGTGGTGCCCGTTTCCCGGCTTGAGGTTGTGGTGCCCGTTTCCCGGCTTGAGGTTATGATGCCCATTTCTCAGTCTGTGGAGCCTACTGCCCAGCCTGACGTGATCCTGTCTGCTGCCCAGCCTGAGATGTTCCTGTCTGCTGCCCAGCCTGAGATGTTCCTGTCTGCTGCCCAGCCTGAGATGTTCCTGTCTGCTGCCCAGCCTGAGATGTTCCTGTCTGCTTCCCAGCCGGAGATGTTCCTGTCTGCTGCCCAGCCGGAGATGTTCCTGTCTGCTGCCCAGCCTGAGATGTTCCTGTCTGCTGCCCAGCCAGAGATGTTCCTGTCTGCTGCCCAGCCGGAGATGTTCCTGTCTGCTGCCCAGCCGGAGATGTTCCTGTCTGCTACCCAGCCGGAAATGTTCCTGTCTGCTGCCCAGCCATAGATGTTCCTGTCTGCTGCCCAGCTCGACGACCCGGAGCCTACTCCCCAGCTCAACAAACCAGAGCCTGCTGCCCACCTTGATGTGACTGTATCCTGCCTGGATGTGCCCGTTGTCTGCCCGGATGTGACCTTGCCTGTTGCCCAGCTTGTTGCCATTAATTTCCCCCAGCAACAGTTAGTTGGAGCGTCCGGAGGCCGCTCCTTTGAGGGGGGGTACTGTCAGGAAAGGCTTAATCCGCTGGTGGTGCTGTTGGTCCTTTGAACTGCAGGACTAGTATACGCCAGCAGGTGTCCTCTTGCAGAAATATCTTTGTTGGAGGATCTCACCTGCTGGTGGTAATGCATGATCCATGGACTGTAGTACCGGCGTCCACCAGCGGGTGTATTCCAGCAGTGTGGGACAGGCAGCACTTCCTGCGGTCAGCTGTGACCTAAAGCCTGATTACAAGACTGGGCCTTGCGGCGGATAATCCCCTTTAAAATAGACCATGTCCACAGGCCCCTGCGTCCTCGCAACCTCTCTTTGGAAACCCCATGAGATGTCACATGCAGGGTCCACTATTATGAGGAAAAGGAGCGCATCATGAAGAAGGCCCAAGAGGCCGCCTCACTGGACTTTGATGGCGCGGCCCTGTCTTTCTTCCCGGATCTGGCCAGGGAGACTCTGGATTGTCGCAGGGCTCTGCGACCCCTGACAGAGAAATTGAGAGCAGCCTCCATTAACTACCGATGGGGTTTTCCTGCAACCCTGATTGCAAATAGAGATGGCAAAATGGCGATACTCTGGTTCCCGGAGGATCTGGAGAAGTTCTGCATGGACGTTAACATCTCCCCACCTGAAGCTTCCTGGGTGTCAGGACGCCATTCCGCCTCCTCCCAACAACTCTGAACCGAGATGGCACAAAGTGGATCGTAAACACCATTCCTCCGCCGCTGGTGCATCACCCCAGCTGGGGTGAAGTACCCAGGCCTGCAGGCCGTGGCCTTTCAGTGTTTCCTTACCACCGGGCTACACCTGATGTCCCCTAACTGGAAGTATTTAATTGTTTTTGACGTTCTGTTCTGCCCCTCAGTCTTACAGGCTGTTTTTTCTGCCTTATCCTGACTGTCTCTACGAATACTTGCTCCTAGACGGACGGTAATGCCCCGTAAAACTATGAAGCCCGTTTTTACGTTTTCTTTGTTTAATGATTAATGTTCCATGTTTCAGGGTTTTTATGCCTTTGGTTATACGATAAGTTCTTTTTTTAATGTGTGTATTCATGTTTAGGTGGTGTCGGCGCCGGCGCCCGAGACGGCGCACACACCGATTTTGGTGTGCGCAGGCTGATGCTTGGGACCCTTTACCCCCACAATGCAGGGCGTCATGTGATCCCGTGCTCCCATGCTCCTGCTTATTTTTGGGTGGTGGGTGTGTGGGTACTGGGGCTCATGTGTGCCCTACCTCTGCAGCTGCAGTTTTCTGCGTGCCCTTGCTGACCATCCCCTAACGTGGTCTGCGACCTGTTCATTGCTTGATGTTAACTGTTTACCCCTCTTTCTTATCTTTTCTGCTTTTTTTCCGTCCCCTTTTTTCTCCTTCCATTCCCCTTTTTGTGTCCTCTGCCTCAGGTCTACCTCCATTGGACTGTATGGTATGCGAGTTCCCCCTGCTGGCTCCCATGGCTATGGTAAATTTAGTATCTTTCAATGTGAGGGGCCTACACGCACCAGGAAAGAGACATAACTTGTTCAGAGAGCTGGGTCGACTGCGGGGGGGGGAGCATTGCTTTCCTGCAGGAGACCCATCTCACCCACACTACCTCAGTAAAATTATTTTTTCATCAGTTCTCTACGTGGTATTATAGCTTATCATATGTGCATAAAGCTAAGGGTGTGGCCATTGGGTTCCGCAGGGGCTCCGTATTTACACTAGAATCCACACTATGTAACCCTCTGGGGCGTTTTCTGTTCTTAAAAGGTAGTCTGGGTAGCATGCCATGCACTTTAGCCACTGTCAAGGTCACCTGTGGCCAGGTGACAGATGCACACCGTAGGGGGACAGGAGTGCACCGCAAGGTAGTGAACCCTATGGCTGACTGCTGCGGATAGGAAACTGGGTGGTTGTGGAAAGCGGGACCAGAGGAGCACAACCGGGATCCTAACGGAAGCTAGAGCCAAGATTCCCCAGGGCGCGGAGTCTAAGACCCAGCAGGTCTTCTCCAGGGCCTCTAGTGGTGAGGATGTTATGCTGCAGGCTGGGACCAGGTCGCGGCCCCTGGAGTTTCCTAGCTCACGCCCCGTAGGATAAGGGGAAAAGAGGGGAAGCAGCAGCACAAGATATGAGAGAACCGAATAACAAGCTGAAGGTCAGGGGCCACAAGCAGACAAGGATAACAAAAGAACGAGCCGAAGGTCAAGGGTCACGAGCAGACAGGGATAGTCGGGGACAAGCCAAATATGTAACAGAGAGACAGACGTAGCACACGGCAGGCAGGAACCCAAACACACAATGCCTAACAAACACGTTGATCAGCAAAGCAGGCTTGCAGTGCACAGGTTAATATAGTGTTCTGTGATAGGGCCTGGGGTGGAGTCTGGCTGGGAGGAGATTATAAAGGAAGCCAGGTGAAAGGGCTCAGGCCTCTAAGATGAACACATGGGAAGGAAGGTAAGCTGACAGACAAACACTACTGCATATCCATGACAGCCACCCTCTATGCTCCCAATAGAGACCAGGCAAGCTTTGTAACGTCCACCCTAGCGAAGCTCAGTGATTTCGCCCGCAGATGCATCCTCCTCGCGGGTGATTTTAATTCCCCGCTAGAACCTCTTCTTGACACCTCACAGGGGAGATCAAGTATCTCTCATAAATGTTTATATTATATGCGCAAACGCCTGTTTGACTCCCAGCTAATTGATGTGTGGAGGATTATGCACCAGCGGACGAAGAACTATACTCATTACTCCCAAGTACATGGATCCTATTCTAGGATTGATTATTTCTTTATTGACCATCATCACCTCCACCTGACTGTGAATGCTGAGATAGGAACTTCCCCCATCTCTGACCATGCCCCGATTTTTCTTATACCGCGTACACACGATCATTATTCACGGCGGTTAAAAAACCGCCGTGAATAATGACATTTTAAACGAGGGAACAGCTTGTTGCCCACACACGGTCATTTTTCTCGTCATTTTTTAAAATGACGAGAAAAACGATCGTCTATGGGCTCCGCGGCAGTGTTTCCCTATGGGAAACACTGCCGCGGAAGAAATGTCAGGAAAAACGTCGAGAAAAATTAGAACATGTTCTAATTTTTCTCGTCGTTTTTAATGCCGTTTTTCACAAAAAGAACACACACGGTCGTTTTTCTTGTTGAAAACAAAAAATTTCATTTTTCACGACGTGAAAAATTATCGTGTGTACGCGGCATTACACTCAAAATTCCATCACTACCCCTTAAGGCCACAAATTGGAAGCTTAATGAGGATCTTTTAACCAAGGAAATTGACAAGAAAATGCTAGGGGAGGAACTATCCCATTATTTCAAAGAAAACACGCATCCTGACATCTCACCGGGTGTGCTTTGGGAGGCACACAAGGCCCATATAAGAGGTAAGCTTATTGAACTTGGCGCTAGGAAAAAAGGGAACGAACACACCAGCAAGCTGTACTCATTCGCAAAATTGGGGAACTAGAGCAACAACATAAAACTAGGCAGTCCCATGCGGTTTTCCATACTCAAACACTTCCTTCATAGCTAAGATTAAGACAACATCTTCGACCCTAGTACACGACACCCCATCTATAGCTAAGGAATTTTGTTCCTTCTATCAACATCTTTACCATGTCCAACACACTACAGCAGATCAAGACACTAGGTCCAAGCTTATTACTGAATATCTGTCATAAGCCAACCTACCTGCACTACCGACAGATACCCTTGCAACCCTAGAAGGGGAGTTCACCACCTCAGAGATGAGAGTTGCCCTGAAGGCCATGGCCAATGGCAAGGCGCCTGGCCTAGATGGCTTCACGGTAGCGTACTACCGCTCTTTTGCAGATGTCTTGCTACCGCGCTTGACCTGCTACGCCAACACTTTTTCTGAAGGTGGTGCCCTCAGGCCTGAGACCCTTCATGCACACATTACTGCGATACCCAAACCCGGTAAGCACCCCAGCTCTTGTGGTAGCTACCGCCCTATTTCATTGTTGAACATCAACACTAAATTATATGCCAAAGTTATAGCCAACAGGCTCCTTCCCCTGATCCCACAGTGGGTTTCCAGCGACCAAACGGGCTTTATCCCTGGCAGGGAAGCACATGATAATTCCCTCCGCACCCTGTGCCTGATGTCGTACGCACGTGGATCCTCCCAGCCCATCCTTCTGCTCTCAACAGACGCGGAAAAGGCATTTGATAGGGTGGACTGAGCAACGTTGTCCCATCTCAGTATTAGTGATTCCTTCGGACGACAAATTTCAGCCCTTTATAATTTCCCCACAGCCCAACTGCGCATTAATGGCACCCTAAGCGATCCCTTCACGTTATACAATGGCACCCGACAGGGCTGCCCCCTTTCACCCATTTAAAGCCTCGTACACACGGTCGGACTTACATCAGACTTTTCCGTGGATTTTTGTCCGAACGGAGTTGGTCGGGAACACCCATAGCATACACAGCACAGGACTTTTCTGCAAACTTTCTTAAAACTTCTTACAACATCACTTGTTTTTTCTGCTCTTTTCTGATCTTTACTGCCACCCTTTGGTCAACTTCTGCTATTGTTGTTTGATTTTAACATTGGTTGTTTTGTCCATCGGACAAAAGTCCTATGGTTTTCTGTACACACGGTAGGACTTTGCTCCATAGGACTTTTGTTGGGCAAAAGTTTGTCCGTTCGCAGACCCAACTTTTGTCCGATGAAAACAAAACCAAACTCAAAAAAGTTTGTCCGATGGAGCATACACACGGTCGGAATTGTTGGTCCAACTTGCTTAAAACTAAGTTTGTTGGGCAAAAGTCCGACCGTGTGTACGGGCCTTTATTTGCCCTCTCACTGGAACCATTTTTATCAACAGATAGTCACAACCCATCCATTCACGGGATTACCGTAGGAGGCTTCTGTCAGGGAAATAGCCGAGTTATTGGCATTCCTGCCAGTGTCCATCATGGCCGCGCCAGACTAACCCCTATGCGCGCACGTAGATGCGTCACACGGACGGCACATACAGACGCACACAGACTGTGTGGGCGCACCCCCCGGCATATTTAAACCTGTCACTGGCACATACAAGTTGCTGGATTATCATCAGCTTCCTGTGTCTCCTGTGTCTCCTGTATCTTGTGTATCCTGAATCTCTGGCTTGACCCTTGGCTTGCATATGGACCTGTGACCCTGCTTATGTCCTCGCATCTGACCCCGGCTTGGCTGACTATTCCATTATCTTCTGCTCCTGTGTATGACCTGGCTTGTTCCTGTAATCCTCTTGGACTGATTACTGTGTTTGACCCCTGGCCTTGCTACAGACTCTGTTTGTGGTTTACCTATTGTCCCACACCAGAACCCTTCCTTGCACTGCTGCTGATTCCGCTCTTCCAGCGCACCCCAGCTACCTTATGCCTGCATCTACCCAGTCAACAGCAGTACCGGCAATCCGTGCACCTTTGGGCCCCCACTCCTTGTCTCATCACCAGGGGTGCGGTGCACTTTGCTGCAAGGGGTGCCCTCTCAGCAATCCGGCCTCACACCAGAGACTTGACAGCTTTGAACACAAATATGCCGTGGATGACATCCTATTTTATATACAACAGCCCTTGATATCCCTCCCAAACCTCATGTCTGCATTCTTAGCATTTAGCGCCATCTCCAATTTTAAAATCAATATGGCGAAATTGGAAATCTTGAATGTATCGGTCCCGGGTACCCTAGTAGCTCAACAGAAAAGTTCCTTCCCCTTTGCATGGCAGGCTCGTAAGATGAAATACCTAGGTATTTATCTCACCCCTAACCCAGCCTCCTTATTTCGTACTAATTTTATGCCCCTGTTAAATATGATTAGATCGGACCTACAGAAATGGTCTAAAATTGTCCACTCCTGGCTAGGGAGAATTAGTGTTGTGAATAGGGATGAGCCGAACACCCCCCGGTTCGGTTCGCACCATAACCTGCGAACGGACCGAAAGTTTGCGCAAACTTTAGAACCCTATTAAAGTCTATGGGACTCGAACGTTCGAAATCAAAAGTGCTAATTATGAAGGCTAATATGTAAGTTATTGTCCTAAAAAGGGTTTGGGGACGCGGGTCCTGCCCCAGGGTACATGTATCAATGCAAAAAAAGTTTTAAAAACGGGCGTTTTTTCGGGAGCAGTGATTTTAATGATGCTTAAAGTGAAAAAAAAAGTGAAATATTCCTTTAAATATTGTACCTGGGGGGTGTCTATAGTATGCCTGTGAAGTGGCACATGTTTCCTGTGTTTAGAACTGTCCCTGCACAAAATGACATTTCTTAAGGAAAAAAAGTCATTTAAAACTGCTTGCGGCTTTAATGTAATGTCTGGTCCCAGCAATATGGATGAAAATCATTGAGAAAAATGGCATGGGGACCCCCCCAGCCCATTACCAGCCCATTTGGGTCTTGTACGGATATTAAGGGGAACCCTGCAGCCAAATTAAAAAAAGGAAAGGCGTGGGGCCCCCAGGCACTATATACTCTGAACAGCAGTATACAGGCGGTGCAAACAAGACAGGGACTGCAGGTGTGTTGTTAAGTAGAATATTTTTGTAATTTTGAACTGGTACATTTTTAAAGTGTCAAATCTATTTTTAAGCTTTTTGGAAAACATAGGGATGGGTTATTACCCCTGTAACTTTTGTTTTGCTGTCTGTGCACCTGTTCAGAACATTTCACCTCACTTTCTGTCCCAATGACAAATGTTTTTTGAAAATTTGCGGTTTTTATTGAAACAAGGATTGGTGATAAAGCATCAGTGGAGAGAAGACACCTTTTTTCCCATAGTAACTCTTACAGGAGAGAATTTGCCTTCCTAGGGGTAGATTTCCTCTCACTTCCTGTTGTCTCATTCTGTTTGCAAGTAGGAGTCGTTTGTAAGTTGGATGTTTGAAAGTAGGGACCTGCCATATATACTCTGCAGAAATTTGGCCCTTAGGTGTTGGTGTTGCCACAACACTGTAAGCCCTCTTGGTGGGCGCTGGAACGCCATGCTGTGAACTATTATATCAAGAATTGTAATTACATGCCATTGTTGAACAGGGGCAGAAAAATTGGGCCTTTGGTGGTGGTGCTGGTGCCACAACACTGTAAGTCCTCACAGTTACTCTTGGTGGGCGCAGGAATGGGCCCAGCTGTGAAATATTAGATCAAGAATTGTAATTACATGCCCCTGTTGAACAGGGGCAGACAAATTGGGCCTTTGGTGGTGGTGGTGTTGCCACAACACTGTAAGCCCTCACAGTTACTCTTGGTGGGCACAGGAATAGGCCCTGCTGTGAATTATTAGATCAAGAATTGTAATTACATGCCCCTGTTGAACAGGGGCATAAAAAAATGTGCCTTAGGCACTGTCACGAGGATGCTGCACACAGACATCCAATACAGGTGGTCAGATCATTGGGCTGCACATTAAGGAATCAGGAACAGAGTAAGTGAAAAATATAAATATTTATTAAAGATAAAGACACACGTGTAAACAAAACCACAGCAAACCATAAGCAAGAAACGAATACAAAAGAACACAACAAACCCCAAAAACAACCTAATCTAACTAGCTAACTAATATGTACAAAAGGGAACACACATACATGAACAAGGCAGGGATGAGAGACAAGGGGAGCAGAAGGCCAGGTACTGGGAGCAGTCAGCAAGGGGGAGCTGGAAGCTGATATCAGGGGACAGGTATCAGGGGACAGGTCTCAGGGGACAGGGTACAAGGATCAGAGTCCAGGACAAGGCAGGGAACAGATCAGGATCAGGTTCAGGATCAGGTAACGGATCTGGTTACGGATCAGGTTCAGGTTCAAGCAGGGACCAGGCTTACAGAAGGAATTCTGGAGCACTGAGCTTTGTTAAGGGCGGGTTTATATAGTCCAGCAGACCCAGATCAGGTGTGCTTGATGGCTGGTGGAGAGTCTTGGTGAGGAGACACCCGCTGGTGGCCACCAGAACTACACCCACTGGTGCTGAAAGCAACAGTGCCACCAGCAGGTGAGCCCAGTAATGACACCATTCCTGACAGTCCCCCCCCCTTAAGGAGTGGCCTCCGGACACTCCATTCAGCCCTTGGTTTGGCAGTCCGAGTGGATGCGGAAACATCCTAAAAGGCTTCCATACTGAGTCTGCGGACTTCTTCGTATTTTCTAGGCCTGAGTCCTTTAGTCCACTGGGGAACGTGCCACTAGAGTCTGAAAATAGGACACGCATCCCACCACCAGGGTCAGGAAGTTTAGATTCGGAAATAAAAATGAGCAGGGCAATGGGCAAGAACCCATCGGAGGCAGACCACGCAGGGGCATCCATCAGGAAGACATCAGCGGCCAGCTGGGTATCAGGAACAGGTTTTAGCAGGGACCATATCCTCAGGCTGGGCAGCGGGCTCCGAGTCATCAGGCTGGGCAGCGGTAAAGGAACCACCAGGCAGAGTATCAGGAATGGGACCATCAGGAACTGGATAGTGAGGCTGGATACCAGGTACAAGGTCACCAAGCAAGACAGTAGGCTCTGGGACATCAGACTGGGCAGCGGGCACTGGAGCAGTAGACAGGAACCTCTCAGGCTAGGCAGCAGACAGCACATCTCAGGCTGGGCAGCAGACGGGATCATCTCAGGCTGGGCAGCAGACGGGATCATCTCAGGCTGGGCAGCAGACGGGATCACCTCAGGCTGGGCAGCAGACGGGCACATCTCAGGCTGGGCAGCAGACGGGCACATCTCAGGCTGGGCAGCAGACGGGCACATCTCAGGCTGGGCAGCAGACGGGAACATGTCAGACTGGGTAGTAGGCTCCACAGATTGAGAAACGGGCATCATACCCTCAACCCGGGAAACGGGCACCACAACCTCAAGCCGGGAAATGGGCACCACAACCTCAGCCTGGGAAACGGGCACCACTACCACAGGCCGGGAAACGGGCACCACAACCACAGGCCGGGAAACGGGCACCGGATCTTCAGGCGGGGTCTCAGTCACCAAATCTTCAGGCGGGGTCACCGGATCTTCCGACTGGGACACCGGATCTTCCGACTGGGACACCGTCATCAGGACTTCTGTTTGGAAGGCAGGCACATGAACTTCAAGTTGGCAGGCTGGCATAGGAACTTCAAGCTGGCAGACTGGCACATGAACTTCAAGCTGGCAGACTGGCACAGGAACTTCAAGCTGGCAGACTGGTACAAGGTTTTCAGGCTGGCAGGCTGGCACAGGGTCTTCAGGCTGGTACAGGGTCTTCAGGCTGGCAGGCTGGCACAGGGTCGGCAGGCTGGCACAGGGTCTTCAGGCTGGCACGGGAACTTCAGGCTGGCAGGGTGGCACAGGAACTTCAGGCTGGCACGGGAACTTCAGGCTGGCAGGGTGGCACGGGAACTTCAGGCTGGCAGGCTGGTACGGGAACTTCAGGCTGGCACGGGAACTTCAGGCTGGCAGGCTGGTACAGGGTCTTCAGGCTGGCAGGCTGGTACAGGGTCTTCAGGCTGGCAGGCTGGCACGGGATCTTCAGGCTGGAGCAGATTGGTTGGTGTGGAGGCAGGTTGGGATACCGGTAAGATTGTGTGGGTTGGAAAGTACTTCCGCTTCTTTTTGGGCCTAGTCACTGCAGGTTTGCAAGTAACGGGGGGAATATATGAAAAGGTTGGGATTGGGCAAATGGAAGAAAAGGGCAGAGGTGCAGGGACAGTGGCTGGAGGAGGTTCTTGTGGATTGGCTACGGATAGGAGGGAAGAAGCAGGTGGATTGAAGGCCGGGTAGGTGCAACAGGTAGAGACGGGGTAGTAGTATTTGGGGGGCTGAACACACTGAACGGTAGCTGGGGTTGCCATAGGTGACGGGCGGATACATTCTTGGGAAGGCAGGTGATTAATGGCAGGGTTGAGTTGTTGTGGTTTAGCTAGATACAGGAGATCAGACCAGGCCTGAAGCACAGGCTGAACAAAATAAGGTTTGCACACTGCTTGTCTGACCAGAGACTGCACTGAATCAATGCATGCAGCAAGCACCTGTTGAGGACAAGCAGAGTAGTGCTCATGGAAAAAAAGGCCTAGTCATCTTCCAACAGCCACACCAAAGATTCTACTTGAGCTGCATCAAAAGGAGGTGTATAATCATCTGTTCCACTAGAGGCATCAGACAGGGCCAACTCTGTACAGATACAGATCAAAGCGTTATGCGGATGTATTCCAATAACTGCTCTCTAGTGTATTCTTTTAGTGTCTGATAACAGAAGTCTCTGTCATCTGTCGATAAAGAATATCGTCCACCTGCATCTTGGTAATTTTAACAAGTGCTCAGACCCAATTCCCAGGTGCAGCCGATCTGATTGTATGGCTCCAGAATTCTGTCACGAGGATGCTACACACAGACATCCAATACAGGTGGTCAGATCATTGGGCTGCACATTAAGGAATCAGGAACAGAGTAAGTAAAAAATATAAATATTTATTAAAGATAAAGACACACGTGTAAACAAAACCACAGCAAACCATAAGCAAGAAACGAATACAAAGGAACACAACAAACCCCAAAATCAACCTAATCTAACTAGCTAACTAATATGTACAAAAGAGAACACACATACATGAACAAGGCAGGGATGAGAGACAAGGGGAGCAGAAGGCCAGGTACTGGGAGCAGTCAGCAAGGGGGAGCTGGAAGCTGGTATCAGGGGACAGGTCTCAGGGGACAGGGTACAAGGATCAGAGTCCAGGACAAGGCAGGGAACAGATACGGATCAGGTAACGGATCAGGTAACGGATCAGGTAACGGATCAGGGACCAGACTTACAGAAGGAATTCTGGAGCACTGAGCTTTGTTAAGGGCGGGTTTATATAGTCCAGCAGACCCAGATCAGGTGTGCTTGATGGCTGGTGGAGAGTCTTGGTGAGGAGACACCCGCTGGTGGCCACCAGAACTACACCCACTGGTGCTGAAAGCAACAGTGCCACCAGCAGGTGAGCCCAGTAATGACTCCATTCCTGACAGGCACTGGTGCCACAACACTGCAAATCCTCACAGATACTCTAGTTGGAGCGCAGGAATGAGCCCTGCTGCAAAGTATTGCATCAAAAATTTTAATTACACGCCCCTGTTAACCACTTAAGCCCCGGACCATTTTGGCTGGTTGAGGACCAGGCCACTTTTTGCGATTTGGCACAGTGTCACTTTAACTGACAATTGCGTGCAATGTGGCTCCCGAACAAAATTGACGTCCTTTTTTTCCACAAATAGAGCTTTCTTTTGGTGGTATTTGATCACCTCTGCGGTTTTTATTTTTTGCGCTATAAACAAAAATAAAGCGACAATTTTGAAAAAAATTCAATATTTTTTACTTTTTACTATAATAAATATCCATAAAAAATATATATAAAAATTATTTTTTTCCTCAGTTTAGGTTGATACGTATTCTTCTACATATTTTTGGCAAAAAAAATAGCAATCGCCGTTTATTGATTGGTTTGCGCAAAAGTTATAGCGTTTACAAAATAGGGGATAGTTTTATGGCATTTTTATTAATTATTGTTTTTTTTACTAGTAATGGCGGCGATCAGCGTTTTTTTTTTCATGACTGCGACATTATGGCGGACTCATCGGACACTTTTGATACATTTTTGGGACCATTGTCATTTTTACAGCAATCAGTGCTATAAAAATGCACTGGTTACTGTAAAAATGACACTGGCAGTGAAGGGGTTAACCACTAGGGGCGCTGAAGGGGTTAAGTGTGCCTAAGGGAGTGATTACTACTGTTAGGGGGCGTGGCTACGAGTGACACATCACTGATCTCCGCTCTGATTACACAGAGTGGAAATCAGTGACAGTGTCAGTAGGCGAGCGGGGAGATGTTGTGTTTACACTAACATCTCCCTGCTCCATCCCACCGTGAGACGATCGCGGGGATCCCCATGGCGATCGAGTCCGCGGGACCCGCGGTCCGACTCACGGGGATGGCGGCAGGGTCGCGAGTAGGCAGTTAAAGGGGACGTACAGGTACGTGATTGTGCCTTTAGGTGCCATTCTGCCGACGTATATATGCCGTGGCCGGTCCTTAAGTGGTTAAACAGGGGCTGAAAAATTGGGCCTTAGGCACTGGTGCTGGTGCCACAACACTGCAACCCCTCACAGATACTGTAATTGGAGCGCAGGAATGAGCCCTGCTGCAAATTATTGCATCAAAAATTGTAATTACATGCACAGACCTTTCTGCAAGGCCTCCCGAAGATGTTTCATCCTCTGCACCCTCTGTGATGCCACGATAAGGTCCGCAACCTTGCCCTTGTAATATGGGTCAAGGAGGGTTGCCAGCCAGTAATGATTCCTTTCCTTGATACCACGAATACGAGGATCCTTCTGCAGGCTTTGCAGGATCAGGGAGGCCATGCAGCGTAGGTTTGCTGAGGCATTCGGTGCGGAGTCCTCTGGGTCACTGAAGATGACATGATCCGCAGCCACCTTCTCCCAGCCACGTACAAGTCCATGTGTTTCTTGGGAATGTAATTGATCCCT
This sequence comes from Rana muscosa, assembly GCA_029206835.1. Taxonomy (NCBI): domain Eukaryota; kingdom Metazoa; phylum Chordata; class Amphibia; order Anura; family Ranidae; genus Rana; species Rana muscosa. Next base: position 79,279,221 of record CM055127.1, read on the forward strand.
TGAAGACTGCTGCTGATGCTGAGTGTTAGGCTCCACCTCCATGCTGACACAAACCTCCTCCTCCTCCTCCTTGTCATCTTCCTGTGCGATAGGCGGGCCAGAAGGAACACTGTCTGGATAAAGGTGGCCTTGAGAGGTAAGGAAGTCCTCCTCTTCCTCCCTCTGTTCTGCCTCAAGTGCCCTGTCCATTATTCCACGCAGCGTGTGCTCCAACAGGTGGACAAGAGGGACAGTGTCACTGATGCATGCACTGTCACTGCTCACCATCCTCGTGGCCTCCTCAAATGGTGACAGGACAGTGCATGCATCCCTCATCATGGCCCACTGGCGTGGGAAAAAAAAATCAAAGCTCCCCTGACCCTGTCCTGGTGCCATATTGCAACAGATACTCATTGATGGCCCTCTGCTGCATGTTCAGCCGCTGCAGCATGGCCAACGTAGAGTTCCACCTGGTGGGCATGTCACAAATTATGCGGTTCTCGGGCAGGTTGGATTCCTTTTGGAGGTCTGCCAGCCGCGCACTGGCATTATATGACCAGCGGAAATGCACACAGAGTTTCCTGGCCTGCTTCAGGACCTCCTGTAAGCCCGGGTACCTGCCCAAGAACCGCTGCACCACCAAGTTAAGAACGTGAGCAAAACAGGGCACATGGGTCTGTTGTCCCTGACAGAGGGCGGAGAGAAGGTTGGTGCCATTGTCGCAAACCACCTTTCCTGGCTTAAGCTGGCATGGCGTCAACCACCTCTGAGCCTGCCCCTGCAGAGCTGACAGAATCTCTGCCCCAGTGTGGCTCCTGTCCCCCAAGCACACCAGCTCAAGTACCGCATGGCATCTTTTTGCTTGCGTACTTGCGTAGCCCCTTGAACGCCTACGGAGCACCGCTGGTTCTGAGGACAAAGCACAGGAAGAGGCCATGGAGGAAGAAGAAGAGGAGGGGGTGGAGGAGAGAGGTGTGTCAGAATCACTAGTAGTAGCATTTTGGAGGCGTGGTGGCAGAACAACCTCCAACACTACTGCACCTTGTCCTACATCCTTCCCAGCTGCCAGCAGAGTCACCCAATGCGCAGTGAAAGATAGTTAACGTCCCTGTCCATACCTGCTGGACCATGAGTCAGTGGTAATATGCACCTTATGCTCGAAGCTCATCCCTAGTTGTGAAGATGAATGTCCTGCCCAGGTTGCTATTTTTATTACAGATGATCCCATATAGAATTTCGCAGGTTTTTATGCGATAATTAGATCACTAATTGGTAGATACGTGTGGAACAGAAAGCGCCCCAGACTCGCTAGGACCCTCCTCACTAGACCCAAAAGGGAAGGGGGCCTGGTCCTACCTGACCTTAAGAGGTATTTCATGGCGATTGTGTTAAATAGAATCTCTGATTTGAAATATCATAAAGACTCTAAGCTTTGGGTGAGTCTGGAACTAGAGTTCAGTGGGACAGACCCTTTTTCACAAATTTGGATCCCTAAGAAATATAGAACTTTATCTTTGAATACCTCACCACTTACACGCTCTACCTTCATGGTGTGGGACTCGCTATGAAAGGTACAGGGCTGAGCATATAACTCACCCCTAATGCACTTAACCGGACAGAACTTCTTTCCTCTGGGGAACATAGACCCCAATATTCATGTCTGGAAACTTGGATCTACAACTCTTTTACATAAAGTGACTACGCCTTCGGGCATTGTGCCCCTGTCCTCACTAATGCCTTCTTCTAATACAACACGCATGGACCACTGGCGTTACCGACAACTGGCAGCTTTTGTTCGCTCACTTCCGAAGCCTTTGTGGACCATCTTGGAGTTAACACCTATAGAAACTGCTTTTGCAGAGGACCAACCAGTGGATAAACCTATCTCGTACTTTTACCAAGCCTTGCAAACATTGGCCTCCATGGGGGATCCCGCCTTTCTCCGTAAATGGGAGGGGGATCTTCACAAAGACCTCTCAGAAGCCCAACAATCTACTATTCTTTTAATGACACACTTCTCCTCCATGGCTTCCAAGACTGCGGAAGTGAATTACAAACTATTGACGAGGTGGCATTATACCCCACTGGGGCTTCACAAATCCTTCCCGCAAACATTACCTCTGTGTTGGCGTGGCTGTGGCGAACGAGCAACACATGCTCAAATTTGGTGGTACTGCCCTTTTATCTGACCCTACTGGGAGGCTGTTCTCTATTGGGCCAAAGAGATCCAGAGTTCTGAAATTCCTAATGATCCATGGGTAGTGCTACTCCATTGTACAGGCAAACCAGTGGGTACATACAATAAATCTATAACACCTCACCTACTAAACGCTGCAAAAACACTTATTCCCCGTTACTGGAAACAATCAATTGTGCCGGCTCTGCGCCAATGGCTAATAGAAGTTGACCATATGTACTATATGGAAGACCTCACGCTTTCCCTCAGAAATAGATCTGATTTGGTCCTGCTGGTTTGCCTTCAAATATACAACCGCATACGCGGAAATCATGTCTCAACCTATATAATATGTGACTTGTTGACTTTTATGATACAGAAGAGAGTAGACCGAGGCAGATCTATCCCCCCCATCTCTCCCCCCCCTCTTTTTTATTTCTGCTCTTTTCTCTTTTCCTTCCTCTTCATGTTTTCTCTGTAATGTGCAGGACATTATGGAGAGAATATTGACACCTCCGTTCTGTGGTATTTCCAAAGATTACTACCGTGTGACTAGCTGGTTAGATTTTAATGCTCTGTTTAATTTTGATCTCCCTGTTCTGCATATTTTGTATGTTCTATTTTTTATTTTATTTTATTTTTATTTTATTTTTTTATTCAATTTTGTCATTAACAAAAACAAGGGAAAAATATTTTACAGCATTCTTTCCCATACAATAGGATAATAATTGACAAAAAGTTTATTTCCATCCTTCTTTCTACCGAAACCCAACCTACCCAATCCCTATAATAATCAGTTTCCCTCAACCCCCGCCCTCCCCCTCCTCTCCCCATGTCACCCCTCCCTGGAAGAGGCGGTCAGAGAGAGAAAAAGAGAGAGAGAGAGAGAGGGAGAAGTAAAAAAGGAGAAGAAAAGGGGGGGGGAGAAGGAGAAAATCTATTGTCAACTTATTGAAAAGTAAGTTTCCCTTTTTAATTATATTATATAACTATATAGCTCCCATTATAAATGTCTTTATTTTACTACTACTCATGCAGCCAGTAATCTCTTCCCAGTTTCAGAGTTCTTAAATCTGATCCAACTCAACCAGGTTTGTTTATATTGGTTTTCCTTATTCTTAGCTGAGAGGACGAGGTCCTCCATAGCCTCTATTTCAAGAATCCCATTTAACCACTCTGAAATTGATGGGGGTCGAGATTCTCTCCAATGCAATGGGATCCCTGCTTTAGCTGCATTAATCATATGACATATTACTGATCTTCTATAAGTTTGAACAGGAATCTGTGAGCAATGAAGGAGGAGAAATGCAGGGTCATCAGGTATTAATAAGTCCGTTATGTCTTGTATAATTTTTTGAATATCAAGCCAGTATTGCCTTATTTTCCTACAAGACCAAAATATATGTACCAACGATCCGCTTTCTTCTCCACATCTCCAACACTTGTCTAAGTTTTCATTTGAAAATGTATTCAGTCGTGCAGGGGTGTAATACCACCGTGTCAAAAGTTTATAATTAGACTCCTGAGTAGGGATGAGCTTCGTGTTCGAGTCGAACATACGTTCGACTCGAACATCGGCTGTTCGATCGTTCGACGAAGATCGAACGATTTGGGCCGTTCGCGCCAAATTCGAGTGACGCGAACGGCCCACAATGCACTACGCCATCGCAGTGTCATCCAGGCGCTGTGATTGGCCAAGCATGCACTGTGACCCCGCATGCTTGGCCAATCACAGCGCCAGCAGCGAGGAGAGCAATGATTGGCCACAGGCAGGATGCCTGTGGCCAATTATTGCTGAGGGTGTTTAGTACACGCCCCACACTATAAAAGGCCGCCAGCACGGTGGCCTAGTGTAGTGTGTTCCGGAGCAGGGAAAGAGAAACATAGGCAGGGACAGTGACATTTATTTTTTTCTTGCTTAACCTGGATTCCTTTAGTTTAGGGAAAGAGAAGGATAGGTAGGGAGAGTGTCAGTGTGTTTTACTGTGCGAATCCTTGTTTCTAGGGACAGGGAAGGACAGTGAGGGAATTCTCCTTGTGCTATAGTGTGCTTTAAAAAAACTTTTTTTCTAGGGACAGAAAACTATAGGTAGGGAGAGTGTCAATTTCTTTCACTGTGATAATCCTTGTTTCTAGGGACAAAGAAGGAAAGTGAGTGAAATTCTCCTTGTGCTATAGTGTGCTTTAAAAAAACATTTTTTCTAGGGACAGAAAACTATAGGTAGGGAGAGTGTCAGTGTCTTTTACTGTGCGAATCCTTGTTTCTAGGGACAGGGAAGGACAGTGAGGGAATTCTCCTTGTGCTATAGTGTGCTTTAAAAAAACATTTTTTCTAGGGAGAGAAAACTATAGGTAGGGAGAGTGTCAGTGTGTTTTACTGTGCGAATCCTTGTTTCTAGGGACAGGGAAGGACAGTGAGGGAATTCTCCTTGTGCTATAGTGTGCTTTAAAAAAACATTTTTTCTAGGGACAGAAAACTATAGGAAGGAAGAGTGTCAGTTTCTTTCACTGTGATAATCCTTGTTTCTAGGGACAAAGAAGGAAAGTGAGTGAAATTCTCCTTGTGCTATAGTGTGCTTTAAAAAAACATTTTTTCTAGGGACAGAAAACTATAGGTAGGGAGAGTGTCAGTGTCTTTTACTGTGCGAATCCTTGTTTCTAGGGACAGGGAAGGACAGTGAGGGAATTTTCCTTGTGCTATAGTGTGCTTTAAAAAAACATTTTTTCTAGGGACAGAAAACTATAGGTAGGAAGAGTGTCAGTTTCTTTCACTGTGATAATCCTTGTTTCTAGGGACAAAGAAGGAAAGTGAGTGAAATTCTCCTTGTGCTATAGTGTGCTTTAAAAAAACATTTTTTCTAGGGACAGAAAACTATAGGTAGGGAGAGTGTCAGTGTCTTTTACTGTGCGAATCCTTGTTTCTAGGGACAGGGAAGGACAGTGAGGGAATTCTCCTTGTGCTATAGTGTGCTTTAAAAAAAACATTTTTTCTAGGGACAGAAAACTATAGGAAGGAAGAGTGTCAGTTTCTTTCACTGTGATAATCCTTGTTTCTAGGGACAAAGAAGGAAAGTGAGTGAAATTCTCCTTGTGCTATAGTGTGCTTTAAAAAAACATTTTTTCTAGGGACAGAAAACTATAGGTAGGGAGAGTGTCAGTGTCTTTTACTGTGCGAATCCTTGTTTCTAGGGACAGGGAAGGACAGTGAGGGAATTCTCCTTGTGCTATAGTGTGCTTTAAAAAAACATTTTTTCTAGGGACAGAAAACTATAGGTAGGGAGAGTGTCAGTTTCTTTCACTGTGATAATCCTTGTTTCTAGGGACAGGGAAGGACAGTGAGGGAAATTCTCCTTGTGCTATAGTGTGCTAAAGCATTCCTCATCAACCATCTTTGAAATCCTTGTTTTTTTGGACAGTCAGGGAAATTGTCGTTGTGCTATTCTGTGCAAAAGCAATCATCCTCAACCATATTTAGAAATCCTTAAGTAAAGGGACAGAGAAGGACACCTGAAGGTAGCCCTTATTGCTTTTTTCCCATCTCCCTGCAGGCCATCTATTAGAATGTCTGGAAGGCAAACAAGGAGAGACAGACAGTCAGGAGGCAATAAAAGAGGGCAAGCAGGCTCTGTGTCTGGGGGCAACAGTGCTGGTCGTGGACGCGGTGCATTGTCATCAGCACATGCCCATGGGACACGCTTGTCCTTCTTTTCGGCAGCTGGACATGTTGAGCCACATCATGCCGAAGACTTGGTAGAGTGGATGACCAAGCCCTCCTCCTCCTCCTCATCCTCTCTCACCCAGGCTCAGGGTACTGGAAAAGCAGCTGCCAAAGCGTCCTCTTCCCTGGTATCAATGTCAGACTCATCATCAGTCACTCCTTCCCTAGACCCACCATGTCCTCCTCCTGAGGAGTCCCCCGAACTGTTTGAGCACAGTGTTGGGTACATGCTCCAGGAGGATGCCCAGCGTTTCGAAGGGTCTGATGATGAAACCCAGCTACAGGAAGGCAGTAGCGTGAGAGCAGACAGAGGGGATGCTCAAGAAGGACACCAATCTGGCAGTCATGTTCCAGCAGCTGCAGCATACTGCCAGATTGGCTCCAGTGATGAGGAGGGAGGGGATGATGAGGTCACTGACTCCACGTGGGTGCCTAATAGGAGAGAGGAGGAGGAGGAGGATGAGGAGGAGGCACATCTCCAACGAGGCAGGATGCCCTTTGGTGGCCAGCGTAAGGGCAGTACACCGACGGAATCACACCGCAGAGCTCCGCCTGTGCAGGGCGCTGCCTCTGCCCGTCATTCAAAAAGTTCTTTGGTGTGGGCCTTTTTTGAGGCTAGTGCATCAGATCGCACAGCTGCTGTTTGCAACATATGTCTCAAGCGTATATCGCGTGGCCAAAACATCAGCCGCTTGGGTACCACATGCCTGACCAGACATATGTTGACCTGCCATGCAGCTCGTTGGCAAGCCTACCTCAAAGACCCACACCAAAGAACAAAGCAGACCTCTCCTTGCACCGCATCAGCTGGGATCTCCAACCCCACTATAACTTCAGTCCTCTCTGAAACATGCACTGAGAGGAATGAAGGTGTAGAATTAGGTGTGTCACAGCCAAGTACTTGCGGCCACTCTGCTAGCAGTACACCGACGTCCGATTCTAGCAGGCAAATTTCCCTGCCCCAGCTGCTGGACCGTCGAAAGAAGTTCACTCCCAGCCATCCACATGCCCAGCGGTTGAATGCTAGCTTGGCTAAATTGCTAGCGCTTCAACTGCTGCCTTTTCAGTTGGTAGACTCGGCCCCCTTCCGTGAGTTTGTGCAATGTGCGGTTCCTCAGTGGCAGGTTCCCAAACGCCACTTTTTCTCACGGAAGGCTATTCCGGCTCTCTACCGGCATGTGGAAGGCAATGTCTTGGCCTCGCTGGACAGGGCGGTCAGCGGTAAGGTGCATATTACCGCTGACTCATGGTCCAGCAGGCATGGACAGGGACGTTACCTTTCTTTCACGGCCCATTGGGTCACTCTTTTGGCAGCTGGGAAGGATGCAGGACAAGGTGCAGTAGTGTTGGAGGTTGTTCCACCGCCACGCCTCCAAAATGCTACTACTGGTTGTGACACACCTCTCTCCTCCACCCCCTCCTCTTCTTCTTCCTCCATGGCCTCTTCCTGTGGTTTGTCCTCGGAACCAGCGGTGCTCCGTAGGCGTTCAAGGGGCTACGCAAGTACGCAGGCAAAAAGATGCCATGCCGTGCTTGCGCTGGTGTGTTTGGGGGACAGAAGCCACACTGGGGCAGAGGTCCTGTCTGCTCTGCAGGGCCAGGCCGAGAGGTGGTTGACGCCACGCCAGCTTAAGCCAGGAATGGTGGTTTGCGACAATGGCACCAACCTCCTCTCCGCCCTCCGACAGGGACAACTGACCCATGTGCCCTGTGTGGCTCACGTCCTTAACCTGGTGGTGCAGCGGTTCTTGGGCAGGTACCCAGGCTTACAGGATGTCCTGAGGCAGGCCAGGAAAGTCTGTGTGCATTTCCGCAGATCTTATAATGCCAGTGCTCGCCTGGCTGAGCTGCAAAAGGAGTTGAACCTGCCCAAGAACCGCCTTATATGTGACATGCCCACCAGGTGGAACTCAACGTTGGCCATGCTGCAGCGGCTGCACACGCAGCAGAGGGCCATCAATGAGTACCTGTGCGACTACGGCACCAGGACAGGGTCAGGGGAGCTTGGTTTTTTTTCTCCACGCCAGTGGGGCATGATCAGGGATGCATGCACTGTCCTGGCACCATTTGAGGAGGCCACGAGGATGGTGAGCAGTGACAGTGCATGCATCAGTGACACTGTACCTCTTGTCCACCTGTTGGAGCACACGCTGCGTGGAATAATGGACAGGGCACTTGAGGCAGAACAGAGGCAGGAAGAGGAGGACTTCCTTGCCTCTCAAGGCCCCCTTTACCCAGACAGTGTTCCTTCTGTCCCACCCATCGCACAGGAAGAGGAGGAGGAGGAGGAGGAGGAGGAGGATTGTGTCAGCATGGAGGTGGAGGCTGGCACTCAGCATCATCAGCAGCAGTCTTTTAGGGATGATTTACAGTCCCAAGAAACCAGTGGACTTGTACGTGGCTGGGAGGAGGTGGCTGCGGATCATGTCGTCCTTAGTGACCCAGAGGACTCCGGAGCGAATGCCTCAGCAAACCTACGCTGCATGGCCTCCCTGATCCTGCAAAGTCTGCGGAAGGATCCTCGTATTCTTCGGATCAAGGAGAGGGACCATTACTGGCTGGCCACTCTCCTTGATCCACGGTACAAGGGTAAGGTTGCGGACCTTATGTTACCGTCGCAGAGGGAGCAGAGGATGAAGCATCTTTGGGAGGCCTTGCAGAAAGGTCTGTGCAACGCGTTCCCAGAGACTGGGAGGTTACAAACTCCTGGTCCTGGACAACGAGTTGCTGAGGCTTCGGCCAGTCAAAGAAGGAGCGGTGGGGAAGGTGGCCGTCTGACCGATGCGTTCAGACAATTCTTTAGTCCGCAGCCCCAAAGTATGATCGGTTCCAGCAACCATCGCCAGCGTCTGATAAACATGGTGCAGGAATATCTAGGGGCAAGGTCAGACTTGGACACCTTCCCCACCGAAAATCCTCTGGCTTACTGGGTCTTGAGGATGGATCACTGGCCAGAGCTTGCACAGTATGCAATTGAGCTACTGGCCTGTCCTGCATCCAGCGTTCTTTCGGAACGCACATTCAGTGCTGCTGGAGGATTTGTCACGGATCACAGGGTGCGCCTGTCCACCGACTCGGTTGATCGACTGACTTTCATCAAGATGAACCAGTCTTGGATCACCACCAGCTACCGCACACCTGATGCTGATATAACAGACTAATTGATTTTAACATGTCACATCCCTTCAAGACTGATGCTGATGCTGAGTGCCTGTGCTGTTATGTTGACTGGCTATCCTCCTCCTCCGAGTCCTCAATGATACGATTGATGATGATAGCTTGGAAGATCATTTTTGTTTATGGGTGCCGCCACCAGTGGCTAAGGCCCAATTTTTCAGCCCCTGTTTTACAGGGGCGTGTAATTACAATTTTTTTAGCAATAATTTGCCATAGGGCTCATTGCTGTGCTCCAAGTACAGTATCTGTGAGGGGTTGGAGTGTTGTGGCACCAGTGCCTAAGGCCCAATTTTTCAAGCCCCTGTTTAACAGGGGCGTGTCATTACAATTTTTGAAGCAATACTTTGCAACAGGGCTCATTGCTGTGCTCCAAGTACAGTATCTGTGAGGGGTTGTAGTGTTGTGCCACCAGTGCCTAAGGCCCAATTTTTCAGCCCCTGTTCAACAGGGGCATGTAATTACAATTCTTGATCTAATAATTCACAGCAGGGCCCATTGCTGCACCCACCAAGAGTAACTCTGAGGGCTTACAGTGTTGTGGCAACGCCACCACCACCACCACCACGAAAGGCCCAATTTTTCAGCCCCTGTTCAAAAGGGGCATGTAATTACAATTCTTGATCTAATAATTCACAGCAGGGCCCATTCCTGCACCCACCAAGAGTAACTCTGAGGGCTTACAGTGTTGTGGCAACGCCACCACCACCACCACCACGAAAGGCCCAATTTTTCAGCCCCTGTTCAAAAGGGGCATGTAATTACAATTCTTGATCTAATAATTCACAGCAGGGACCATTCCTGCACCCACCAAGAGTAACTCTGAGGGCTTACAGTGTTGTGGCAACGCCACCACCACCACCACCACGAAAGGCCCAATTTTTCAGCCCCTGTTCAAAAGGGGCATGTAATTACAATTCTTGATCTAATAATTCACAGCAGGGCCCATTGCTGCACCCACCAAGAGTAACTGTCAGGGCTTACAGTGTTGTGGCACCAGCACCACCATCAAAGGCCCAATTTTTACTACCACTGTTCAACAATTATATGTAATTAAAATTCCTGATATAATAGTTGACAGCAGGGCGTTCCAGCACCAACCAAGAGTAACTGTGAGTGCTTACAGTGTTGTGCCAACACCAACAACTAAGGGGCCTATTTCTGCAGAGTATATACGGCAGGTCCCTACTTTCAAACATCCAACTTACAAACGACTCCTACTTGCAAACGCAAGAAGACAACAGGAAGTGAGAGGAAATCTACCACTAGGAAGGAAAATTCTCTCCTGTAAGAATAAATATGGGAGAAAGGTGTCTCCTCTGTACTGATGCTTTATCACCAATCCTTGTTTCAAGAAAAACACCACATTTCAAAAACAGTTGTCATTGGGACGGAAAGTGAGGTGAAATGTTCTGAACAGGGGCACAGACAGCAAAACAAATGTTACAGGGGTGATAACCCTTACCTATGTTTTCCAAAAAGTTTAAAAATAGATTTTTGGGCTGGAGCTACACTTAAACAATGTACCTGTTCAAAATTACAAACAGATTCTACATAAGAACAAACCTACAGTCCCTGTCTTGTATGCACCGCCTGTATACGGCTGTTCAGAGTATATAGGGCCTTTTTTATTTTATGTGCGGGGTTCCCCTTAATATCCATACAAGACCCAAAGGGGCTGGTAATGGGCTGGGGTGGGGGGGGGGTCATGGGGTAGCTATGCCATTTTTCTTAAAGATTTTCATCCATATTACCGGGAGCAAACATTACATTAAAGCCGCAAGCAGTTTTAAATGGCTTTTTTTTCCTTTAGAAGTGTCATTTTGTGCAGGGACAGTTCTAAACACGGGAAACACGTGGCACTTCACAGGCATACTTTAGACACCCCCCAGGTACGATATTTAAAGGAATATTTGACTTTTTTTTTTTCACTTTATGCATCATTAAAATAACTGCTCCCGAAAAACGACCGTTTTTAAAACTTCTTTTTGCATTGATACATGTCCCCTGGTGCACAACCCGGGTTCCCAAACCCTTTTTAGGACAATAACATGCATAATAGTTGTTATAATTAGCACTTTAGAATTCGAACGTTCGCATCCATTGTATTTAATAGGGTTCTAATGTTCGTACGAACTTTCGGTCCGTTCGCGGGTTCTGGTGCGAACCGAACCCGGGGGTGTTCGGCTCATCACTACTCCTGAGTCTTGCTACTTACTGAAGAATTAAAAGTCAGGTAAATAATTTGTTTACGTTGCATCAGGGTGAAAGTTCTCTTTAGATCTCTCTCCCACTTACTAAAGCACGGCATCGAATAGTCCTCGATGGGATTATTTAACAATTTATACATCTTAGAGATCCCATGTAATAACGGTTCTTTCTCATTACAGTATGATTCGAAAATTGTTAATTGACGTTGGAAATTTGTAAAGGGTCCCAAAGATCTCATGAAGTGACTAATTTGGAGGGCTTGCCAAAAGTTAATTTCAAATAAACCTCCTATTTGAGTCAATGTTTCAACCGTTGGCCACATTTCAGATTTAAGGAAGTGTGAGGCTTGGAATATACCCTTATCTTTAAGATTTTGAAATGCTCCAACTTCCATACCTGGAGTGAAGCTTGGGTTTCCCAAGATAGGGTATAGAGGTGTTTGTCTTGATGAAAACTTATGTGCTTGACAGATCTTTGCTGTAATCCGTAATGTCGTTCCAATTAGGGGGTGTTTCCTTTAGAGAAATTGGCAAATGCATAAAGCACCATGAGGGATGGGACTCATCTGCTGTTCCAGGTCTACCCATCTTTTAAGGTCAGTATGTCTGCACCAATCCACTAATCTCAGTAGGTGAACGGCCCGATAATATTTCATTGCATCAGGTACGGCAATCCCCCCAAAGCTCTTAGGCAAGGTCTAAAGATCACGCTTAATCCTGGGCCGTTTCCCTGCCCAAATGAATTTCATAAAAAGTGCACGTACCTGGTGTAAAAAAGCCTTGGGAATCGTAATTGGCAGTGCCTGAAGTAGATATAGAATTTTTGGGAGAATGGACATTTTTATAATATTAATACGGCCAAACCATGAGTGTAGACCATGTTGCCATTTATCCAAGAGTGATCTAATTAAATTATATACCGGAGGAAAGTTTACCTTAAAAATATATTTTTCCTTTGCAGGTATATTTATACCTAGATACTTAAGTGACTTTCCCCATTTAAACCCAAAATGTAACTGGATAGTATTTTGTAATTGAGGCGACATAACCACACTCATAGCTTCTGATTTACTATGATTTATTTTTAGGTTGGATAAAGAGCCGTAATTCTCAATTTTGCGTACTAAGTTAGGTAGAGAGGTGTGTGGATGTGACATAGAGAACATAAGGTCATCCGCATAAGCAGAAATCTTATACTGGCCCTTTCCTACCTGTAATCCCCGTATGTCTGGATTTTGGCAAATTTTATTTAATATGGGTTCTAATGACAGAGCAAAAAGTAGGGGAGATAGGGGGCATCCCTGGCGGGTACCATTCGAGACTTTGAAAGGCCTTGAGAAGACCCCATTAACCCTTACCGTAGCTTGGGGGATCGTATAGACACCTGTGATCCAGCCGATCATACGCTCCCCCAGACCCACCTGTTTCAGTACCTCAAAAAGGAACCGCCAACTAACCCTATCAAATGCTTTCTCAGCATCAGTGTTCAAAAACACACAAGATGTATTTGTCTTATTAGCATAATGGACCAAATTAAGTACCTTTGTTGTATTGTCCCTCCCCTCTCTTGTAGGGACAAAACCTACTTGATCCAAGTCTATTATATAAGAGAGCCATGGTTGAAGTCTAGTCGCCAATATTTTAGTAAAAAGTTTTAAATCCACGTTGAGTAATGAGATGGGTCTGTAACTCCCACACTCCGCCGGGTCTTTCCCCTCTTTGGGGACAACAGTAATATGGGCACTAAGCGTATCCCGGGGGAAAGCGGAAGTCAGGCTTACCGCATTAACTGGGGGGGGTGTGTGGTCACAAGATGGTGGAGTAGAGCAACACACATTCGGAGCTCCTCCACCTGCCTAACCAGCAGATCTGAAGCTGAGATGATTTCATACAGATTCTCAAATGGCGGATTCCTATAAAAATAACTTCATTTAAATTACCTCCTTAGAGTACCTATGCTAGATTCCATGGGGACCTCAGGGGACTTTGTATTGATATAAAGTCTCTTTGTATACCCCTTCCCACCTTGCTTGCGGATTCTTGGGAGCTTCTCTCCCTCTGTTAGCTATCAGCTGTACCTGCTGGCTGCAGTTCTTGGAAGCTGTCTGTTGGAGCCGAAGAAGCCTGTTTGTCTCTGGTGACCGGTGCTTTCTTTCCTGGAATGAAGAGGAGGGATACCAGGGCCAAAGCGGGAATCAAAATTCTGAAGTCATCCGACATCTCTACCCAGGCTCTACAGCTTTCACAGCCGGAGATCCAGAGATTTTTCCCCCACACTCGTGCAGTCACAGCTGCGCAGAACCGGGATGCGGAGAGCGGGTCACGTGATACGGGCACGGACACGGGAGTGCACTCGGAGCAGTGCACGCAGAGTGCGAGGTGTGGGCGAGGTGCGGGCGAAGTGATTCCCGCAGAGACCGGCTTACCACGTGTGGAGAGGAGTGAGAAAGGGGAGCAAAGGGATTCTACAGAGGCTCCCTCTACTGAAACAACGGAGGCGCCAATCCCGAGGAAGATGGATCTGCAAGCCGAACAGGTGAGCCCAAAAATACTATCCCCATGCCGGGAGAGCAGGAATTGGATATTAGGACTTTAATTCAAGCCCTCCCAACTCGTGAAGATTTGCAGGCACTCCCATCTAGGGCAGATATGGAGATGTTTGATATGAGTTAAAGAAGATATGGAGGCAATGATAACCCGGGTAAAGGATATACATTGTAAAGAGATGGAAGTAATGAGAGGGGATATACTTTCACTAACAGAAAAAATAAATAAGGTTGAAACACGGTTAAATTCATTAGAGGAGCGCATCATACATTAAGAACAAAAACAGATGCATCACTTAGTTCAAACTAATACGGTACAATTGAAGCTGGAGGAAATTGAGGACCGTAGTCGCCGTAAGAACCTGAGGTTTATGGGGGTTCCTGAGACTATCGAGAGAGAGAAGTTACAAGAGACTATTCATGCGATTTGTATGCAGCTGCTCACCCCCCCCTCATCCTCAGATCTTTGAGTTTGTAAGACTTCATAGATCTCTGGGCCCACGTCCAACAGAATCAAACAGACCTAGGGATGTGATATGCTGCTTTCACTGATATGCCCATAAAGAGATGATAAACCGTAAAGCCTGGGAGTCCGGGGAAATTCTGTTTGAGGGAGCCCAGATAAAGATAATGCCTGACCTCTCATGGGCTACTTTACAATGAAGAGCGATGCTGCGCCCTCTTTTAGAAGAAATTAAAAAGTCGGGGGGTTCTTACCGTTGGGGATACCCATTCTCTCTTATCGTAAAGAAAAACATGCGGCCATTTTCTTTACGATATTTAACAGACTTACCAGACCTGTTTGAATTTATGGAGATAGAGGCGTTCGAAGTACCTGATTGGCTGCAATATATTCCAGGATCATCCAAACGCAAAATAAACTTATTAGAGACTAAAGATTTACCAATACAGAAGTCCGGAGTAGAGCACACAACGGATGCTCCTTTAAATGGATAAGCAGGCATCTGTTTAGGAATAAGGACATAAGTTATGTCCAAGTACCCAGGGCTGTGTTCTCTTAATGTTCGGTGCTCCTGGTTATTTCCTTTTTTTATTTTTTTGCTTTTTTTTTGTTTCCACCTCCTAGGGGTTTGGTCACCCCTCCCCTGTCTTCCCCCCCGGTGTCCAGCTACCGCTCTCTCTGTGCCTCTTCCCCCTGCCCTGTCTCCCTAACTTCTCCTCCCCGTCCCATGGTTTATTTAGGAAGTTATAACTGTTTTTTATTCCCTTTTTTTGGGGGGGGGGGATATGTGGCTTCTTAATCAGATGACCGTGCTGACCTCCCCCCATTTCCCCACCTTGAATGTAAAGCCGTGGGGTGTGGGGAGGGAATTGGGAGTTAGTAGTATAAATTATCTATTTCAAGAGAACTGTGTTGATATGTTTATGGGGATATGTTTATATGTTTTTTTTTCTCTCTCTCCCCCTAAATAAGCTATAAGCTATTAGCTAAACAAACTATAAAAGAACACCTTTAAGAGATACAAGGGGAGAGTTTAACCTTGCAGGGTATTCATGTGGGGGATAGGGGGGGGAGGGGAATATGGGGTCTGGGAGGAGGTTGGGGGGAGGAGGAGGAGGGGAAAATAAAAGATTGAATGGAGGGGAAAATATTTTTTTTCTATGTGATATTTAGTAAAGAGAGGATGAGGAAGAAGAGAGGGAGGAGATAAGGAGACAAGGAGCAAAGGATAGTGTAATTGGAATTTCTTCTTTCTTGTTGTTGTTTTTTTTGTTTTTATTTGTTAAGAAGAAGTTCTTTGGACACAAAGGGTTCTTGGGACAATCTGGATAAAAAGGATTCTGTATGTAAATGTAAAATTAGAATTTTCTGCTGGGGGCAGGGGAGGGAAATCCGAAGATCCTCAGTCTTCTTGGACCTAGCCCCCAATTAGGTTTACACCCATCGAGACTTTTTTTTTTCTTTGTGTAAGGTTCAGTAAAGGGTGTGTCCCCAGTGGGGCTTAAAGGGTATAGTGGGAGGGAAATAGGGGGGGGGTCAGTAGGGTTCTTTTTTTTTGTGTTACTTTTGGGAAAGGGAGATGGAGAAGGTTAAGTTTACTTCCCTGAATGTTAAAGGACTCAATGTCCCGGAGAAAAGAAAGAGGCTTTTGAACGACCTAAAGCGATCGGAAACAGATGTAGCATACATTCAAGAGACACACTTTAGGGAAAGTGGGCTCCCACTTCTTCAAAATAGATTTTTTCCATGTGCTTACCATGCACCAAATCAACAAGCAAAATCAAAGGGGGTCTCTATACTTATCTCTAATCGGATCCCTTGGACCCTGGTAGATAAACGGGTTGACCCCAATGGGAGATTTCTCTTCCTTAAGGGTTGTATTGGTAGTATGAAAGTGACGTTTGCTACACTATATGCTCCGAATACATACCAAGATAATTTTGTTAAGAAAACTCTTTCGGATTTAGAGAAATTTGTAGAGGGTAAACTGATTCTGGGAGGTGATTTTAATATCGCTCTAGATCCTAGAATAGATACCTCCTCAGGGATATCGTCAATCCCAGGAGGTACCAGAAGAAGTATATTACGAAAGATGCATGAACTACAATTAATAGATGCCTGGAGGATTTTCCATACAG
The DNA here is from genome assembly GCA_029206835.1 of Rana muscosa. Classification (NCBI taxonomy): domain Eukaryota; kingdom Metazoa; phylum Chordata; class Amphibia; order Anura; family Ranidae; genus Rana; species Rana muscosa. Next base: position 79,295,625 of record CM055127.1, read on the forward strand.
AAGAAAGAGACTATACCTTTTTCTCTAACCCTCATCAAGTATATCCCCGTATAGATATGTTTTGGATGCCACATTATCTATTACCATCTATTTTAGAAACTACTATCAGAAATATAACTTGGTCTGACCATGCCCCGATTTCTTTGTGTCTCTCCCTCTCCAATACGGCTAACTCTCGGGAAAGAAATTGGCGATTGAATGAAAGCCTACTTCAGAATTCGGAAGTAAAAGAAGACGTAATTAACCCCTTAACGACTGCTCACTGTATATATACGTCGGCACAATGGCACCAACAGGCACAATCACGTAGAGTGTACGTGATTGCCTTTGTACAGTTGGGGGTCCAATCGGACCCCCCTTCTGTACAGTGAGCGGTCGGAATTTGTTTGGGAGCGATCCGACATGAGGGGACGGCCGTTCGATTCCGGCCACCCCCCCACGATCGCTCCCGGCGAATGGAAATGCCCCCTCTGTCTGTGTAATGTTTACACAGACAGAGGAAGCAGGAGGAAGTGATGTCATCTCCTGTGCGGCGCTCACATATACCGAGCGCCGTACAAGAGAAGACACACAGGTTAGTGCACAAACACTACACTAACACCAGCACACATAGGCACATAAATCGCCCCCACAGGCCCCCCCAGATCACCCCCCAGCCCCCAGTCACAGTGTCACTGATTGCAGTGACCATTTATTTAGTGATCACTGCAATCAGTGACATTTGTGACTGTAAAAGTGTCACTACATTTAGTTTTAGGTCCAGTGTAGCCCCCTAACCCCCCCTAATAAAGGTTTAACCCCTTGATCACCCCCCAGATAACCCTTTCACCCCCTAGCACCGCCGTCGCTAAGGGATCATTTTTCTGATCGCTGTCTTAGCGTCGGTGATGCAAATCGGTATCCAGTATTTTTTTTTAGGTTCGCCGCAGGTTTTTATAGCGTCAGGTACCCCCATAAATGATCTAATAAAGGTTTAACCCCCTTGATCGCCCCCCAGGTAACCCTTTCACCCCTATCACCACTGTCGCTAAGCGATCATTTTTCTGATCGATGTCTTAGCGTCGGTGATGCAGATCGTTAGCCAGTATTTTTTTTTTAGGTTCGCCGCAGGTTTTTATAGCGTCAGGTACCCCCATAAATGATCTAATAAAGGTTTAACCCCATTGATCGCCCCCCAGGTAACCCTTTCACCCCCTATCACCACTGTCGCTAAGCGATAATTTTTCTGATCGCTGTCTTAGCGTCGGTGATGCAGATCAGTAGCCAGTATTTTTTTTTTTAGGTTCGCCGCAGGTTTTTATAGCGTCAGGTACCCCCATAAATTATCGAATAAAGGTTTAACCCCCTTGATCGCCCCCCAGGTAACCCTTTCACCCCCTATCACAACTGTCGCTAAGCGATCATTTTTCTGATCGCTGTCTTAGCGTCGGTGATGCAGATCGGTAGCCAGTAATTTTTTTTAGGTTTGCCGCAGGTTTTTATAGTTTCAGGTACCCCCATAAATTATCTAATAAAGGTTTAACCCCCTTGATCGCCCCCCAGGTAACCCTTTCACCCCCTATCACCACTGTCGCTAAGCGATCATTTTTCTGATCGCTGTCTTAGCGTCGGTGATGCAGATCGGTAGCCAGTAATTTTTTTTAGGTTCGCCGCAGGTTTTTATAGCGTCAGGTACCCCCCCTAGGGACATTGTGTGTTGCCTGGTGAATTTCATCCAGAAGGAGGACATACTGCGTTTAGCTCGTAATCAGGCAAATCTGGGAGTATGAGGGGGCACGCATACAGTTGTTCCAGGATCTCTCTGCTATTACTCTACAACATAGAAGAGACCTACGCCCTCTGCTACAAGTCCTGCGGGACAGGCGTATCCCATATCGCTGGAAGTTCCCCTTCTGCCTTCAGGCGACAGCTGGGAACCGTACTGCCTTTCTGAGGATACCAGCTGACTTGCAGCAGTTTTGTGACACCCTAGGTATCCCTGAGGTCAGTGTTCCTGACTGGTATGGTTCCTTTCTGCAACAAGAGCCCTGGATTTCCACCCGACCCAGCGAAACCCCACGGTCGCAAAGGCATCGGCAAAGGAGGCGCAGATCTTCGGACGCCCCCTCGCCACGGGAGCGAGGGGACATGGAAACGGATGAAAGCCCGCGAGCGTCGCCGTCATCTGCCCGGCGAAAGACGGATCACTGAAGATACTGAGAATGGTCCGCTGAGCTGGTTCCTGACTCCCCCTCCCCCCTTCTTTTTTGAACTCATTCTCCCCTGATGTTGATCAAACAGGCCTCATCACTATTACACGGTTCCCCTTACATTCCCTCCCAGGAAGCTATGATCACCATTTTGCCCTGAAGAGAGTATAGCAGGTGTCCGCTACGCAGCCTGCATTATCTGTCATGTACTATTTTTGTTTGCTTTTGACAAGTGGTTTAGCCGGAGGCTTTGGGGTCCCTGATTATGTGAGATATTGTTACTGTTACTCTGAGTTTCCCCTCCCCAGGTTTTGGAGCACTATGGAGAGGAGGTTGGCTTTTACCTCTTAGTCTCGCTATTCCTCCTGGCTGCAACGTATGTCTGTCCACCTGCTTGGGGCATTTGTTCCATGGGGGGTCATAGCCTGCTTCTCAAGTCATATGCCTTTGCACTGTTTGCCCTCCTTGACGAAGATTTGCTAGATTGTGACACTCTGCTGGACGGACAATGCCTAGAGGCTGCGGGTTTGCTGTCAAATGTTCAGATGATGTTTGCTATACTCGCATTTGGAATGACAATTTACCTTGACCCATGTTATAGGAGCCCCATGTCCCCCTTCCCTTTCCCCTCTCCCCTTCCCCCTCCCTCTCCCCTTCCCCACTCTCCTTCCCCTTCCCCCTCCTCTCCTTTTTCCCTTCCCCCTCCCCCTCCATCCAAATTTCTCCCCTCCCTCTCCCCCTATTTCCTTCCACCCTTCCCGTCCTTCCCCCTCTACCCCCCCTTATTCGTGTGTTATGTTATCTCTTTATTGTGATATCATCTTGCCTTCTTATACTCAGGGAGATTGCTTCATGCAGCAGTTGTGTTTATGTTTGTTTGAAACATGTAGTAGTAATATTACGGGGGGTTTTCTTTGCTTTGCTTTAAATCTGCTTTACAGCATGCTTGGGGGGTCTGGAGATTGGCTTATGACTACCCTTTGTTTACATGGATGTCATACACTCGGGACTTCCAGCCATGTCCTTAGTTCTTGGCCGCAGGGTCTTGTCCCAGACGTGGGGGGGTACAGAAATGCGACCCCCTTGTGGGCCATGGGCCTGTCAGTTTGTGTGTGAGGGGTGGTGCCCCTGGGGCTGTCACCCTCGTGTTCCCGTTGAGGGTTGCCCCGGGTGTACCCTCCCTCTGTTCCTTGTTAGGTTTCCTCGTGGATTTGCTTATTGTTTATTACCATTTTACCTTTCAGTTGGTTTCTAACAGCCCTGGGGACTTGATTTTTTTTTTTCCTCCTTGGGGATGTAAGGTTGTTGAACAGGGCTCCGCGGCTTCCTCGCACTCCGGGGGCCCCATTATAGTGGATAACCCAGACTGCGAGAGACAGTGTGGAGTACTGCATTTTAGGCGTGAGATATTGAGTACCATATGTGCGGAACGATCTTAAGATCTCAGTAGCTGTCAGAATTTTTGCTGGGACTTGAGTCCAGCTGTGGGTGGGGGGTGGGGGGTGCCACGGGGTGCCCGGTATCTTTGTTATGGATGGGCCTTCGTGGCATGCCTCTGATTCCTGTCCTTTGACTGAGGTGTTTTACCCTGAGCTACCTTTAAGCCGGTGTGGGGGACCTGGGCGGCGGAGTAGGTTGGTTCGTTTAGGTTCTAGACTTCTTCCCCACCCCAAGGGAGGCGGGTTCCCCCTCTTGAACACTCCGGCATATTGTACCATGATCCTATCAATATCTTTCTCATCACTCCCTTATTAGGTAGCATAGCGGGACTACTGCTACCTTCGGTAGTACACGACCACACCCCTAGTTGGGGGTTACTTCCCTATTGTGGAAGAGAGCCCGGGGTTTCTAAGGTCCGGATACCATCAGAACAGGGTCAAGATTGGTGCTTTTCCTATTTTCCCTATTATCTTTTCCTTGTTTTTCTTTTTCATCCCTTTCCGTTCTGTATTTCCCCCCCTCATCTCCCCTCTCCGTTTAAGGTTACTAGGAGTGGGTGTCACCACACCCGGAATACCCCTATTGCCTCCATCATGCAGTCTTCAGCTCCTCTATCTCTCAAGGTGTTCTCTTTGAATGCCAAAGGCCTCAATGTTCCTGAGAAGCGTAGCAGCCTTATGGCAGAAGCCCACAGACATAGGGCCAAAGTCATCTTTTTCCAGGAAACCCACTTTAAATCTAGCTCTATTCAACGTCTTACCAATAAGAGATACCCTGACGTTTATTACGCGACCTCTGCTGATTCCAAGACAAAAGGAGTAGCGATACTGATCGCAAAGTCGCTCGCATTTCACCTCACTGACCAGGTGGCTGACCCTGAAGGTCGGTTCATTTTCCTGAAAGGAACGTGGAAGGACAGGCCGGTGACGCTTGCGAACATATACTGCCCCAATTCTAGACAAGTCTCCTTTTTGAAGGACACGCTTCTGCGACTCACGTCGTTCAAGGATGGTCTTTTGATTTTAGGAGGGGACTTTAACATGGCCCTGGACCCAACCCTCGACACTTCCACCGGAACTTCGTCCCTTCCCTTTGCGGCCTTGAGGCAAGCGAAGTTAGGGTTGGCCTCTCTCACCCTCCATGACACATGGCGTACCCTTAACCCCCGGGGTAAGGACTACACGTTCTTCTCTCCCCCGCATAATCGTTACTCGCGACTTGATTACCTTTTTATTTCCCAGAAAGACCTGACGTACCTATCTGAGGCGACGATAGAAAACATGGTCCTTTCCGACCACCATCCGGTTACCGTGACCCTACAATTCCCTCAAAGAGAATTGTCCACTAGGATTTGGAGACTAGATGCTTCACTTCTTACTGATCTTGCAGATGTAGCCACCCTCCAACAAGTCATTAGTGACTACTTTCGGCATAACGTCACCCCAGATGTCCCTCCCATGACTCAATGGGAGGCGCATAAGTGTGTAGTGAGGGGACACTTGATTTCAATTGCGGCCCGGAAGAAGAGGGAGCACCAAGCTCTGATTCAGTCCTTGACAGACACGATCCGGAGACTAGAAGTACAGCATAAACGTTCTCTGACACTGCAGGTGGCGACCGAACTGGCAGACGCGAGGACTCTTTTACGCGATGAGCTATACAAACGAGCGCGAAAAAGACAGATGTTGACGCAAAAGTTGTAGTATGAGCAAGGCAATAAGCCGGGTAGGTTGCTTGCTAGGCTCACGCAGAAGCGCACTCTCGCTTCTACAATCCACCATATTCGAGATGGTCACGGTACACTCCATTCCAGGAATGAGGATATTGCTCAGCAGTTTAGAGCCTTCTATGATAAGCTATACAACATTTCGGTGAGTGAGGGGGGTTCTTTTGATGCGGCCGCACGGACAACCCTGATTCAGGATTTTCTGCACAAATTTAGCCCAAAGGCACTATCTGCGGAAGACCGGCTATCCCTAGAATCTCCTCTGACTTCTGAAGAATGGGTAGAAGCCTTAAAAACCACTAAGCCGGGCAAATGTCCGGGACCTGACGGCTTCTCAACGCAATATTACAAGTCCTTTTCGGACCTTTTGGCGCCGGGATTTCTCAGAGCCTTCAACTCTCTCTCAAGCTCCCCCTGCCAATCCGCTACCCTGCTGGAAGCTTACATAGCGGTAATACCCAAGGCGAATAAAGACCCCGCAGATGTAGCGAACTATAGACCTATCTCGCTCTTGAATACAGATGTGAAACTATTCTCCAAAATCTTGGCAAACAGATTAGTTCACTTTGTGCCGGCCTGGGTGAGTCTTGATCAAGTGGGCTTTGTCCCGGGCAGAGAAGCCAGGGACAACACCATCAAGGCCCTTAATTTGCATCATTGGCTCTCCTCATCCAAAAAAGACGTTTTTTTCCTGTCCATGGATGCGGAGAAGGCCTTCGATCGAGTGGCCTGGGACTACATGGACTTGACACTGGAAGCCCTAGGATTGGGCTCTACAATGCGGGCTTATATCGGAGCTCTGTACATGAACCCGACTGCTAGAGTTCGAGTCAATGGCCACTTGTCGGAGGCCTTCTCCATCCACAACGGCACCAGGCAGGGCTGTCCTCTTTCCCCCATTCTGTATATCCTCACCCTGGAACCTCTTCTCCGTTGCATCCGGGAGAACCCCAATATCAGGGGCATTGAAATTCAGCAAAGAGAATACAAGCTTGCAGCTTTTGCGGATGACATTCTGCTCTTTCTCTCGTCCCCCTTAACATCCTTGCCTAACTTGATACAAGCCCTTGACCTCTTCAGAACTATTTTGAATCTAAAGATTAATTATTCCAAATCATTCGCCCTCAATGTCTCGTTACCTTCGTCTCTTGCTGATCTGTGTCAAGAGAACTTTCCCTTTCGGTGGAAGACGGATGACATTACCTACCTAGGCATCCGGATTACTGGCCGACTGACAGACCTTTATGGGAAAAACTTTTTGGCGGAACTGAAAGCTATTGAACAAGATCTCCTTCGGTGGGATGCCCCCACGATCTCCTGGTTCGGGCGAGCCGCCATCTTGAAAATGACGGTGCTTCCCCGCATGCTGTACAAGTTTCAAACAATTCCGATACACCTGCCACCCTCTTTCTTCGTGACCTATAAGAGAATCTGTAGGAAGTTCCTTTGGAGAGCCAGGGCACCGAGAATCGGATGGGCTAAGTTGGTGCTGCCAAAGTTGGGGGGAGGTATTGGTCTCCCGGACCTACAGAGGTATTACTGGGCTGCTCATCTAGCGTGTATTGTGGACTGGCGGGTACATGCTCGCTGTAAGGGATGGGTTCTCTTGGAGAACCTGATTACGGGAGCAGAGCTGGGTAAGGTCCCATGGTTTACTAGGATGCACTGGACGTCTGACACCCAATTCCACCCCCTTGTGGGTGCTACTCTTTTGGCGTATGATCAGGCCTGTAGGGCTCACGCGGTTTCCGCTACGGAGTGCGGGTTGACCCCTATGAGGGGTAATCCAGACTTTGTGCCTGGAATGGATAGATCTTATCTGGCGAGGGAATGGTCACGTTCGGATTTGCAAGCCAGACATTGTTTTTCTGGGGACAGATTTCTTGATTATAAAGAACTAGCTTCTTTATCCCCGACCAAGTCCTTCCCCTTTTTGGCTTACCTCCAGATAAAACACTTTCTTGGTCACCCTTCTAAGAGAGGATGCTTTACAAAACCGCCTACGGTTTTCGAGTCCTTATGCTCTGGCCCGCCTCCCCAGAGGCATGTGATCTCGCTGCTTTATGCCTCAATGTTTAGAGAGCCCTTTGTTTCCATGCAAGCGGAGCACGCCTTTTGGGAGGCGAGGTTAGACAGAACGATTGAGAAGAAAAGCTGGGAACGAGTTCATTGGTTTATCCATAAGGGCTCCCTGAATGTGAATACACAGGAGAATGGGTACAAGATCAGATCGCAGTGGTATAAGACACCTGACCTTCTCCATAAATTTATTCCGAATGTAACTGACCGGTGCTGGAGATGTGGCAAGGACTTGGGCACTTTTCTCCATATTTGGTGGGAGTGCACACTGATTCAGCCATATTGGCCTGAGGTGCATAGTGCGACGACAGCGATCTCCTCGCTCCCGCTGGAATTCTCTCCGGCACAGTATCTTCTTCACCTCTCCAAAATATCCAGGAAGAGTTACCGCAACTCAGTAGCGATTCACATGATAAACGCGGCCAGACTGTGTGTACCCGTCCATTGGAGGTCCGCAGTGCCACCGTCTATGAAGGAATGGGTAACACGTATTAATCACATTGCAGCGATAGAGGAGCTGATATACACTGCACAAGATAGGATCTCAAAATTTTCGTTTACCTGGGATGATTGGTTCAAATTTAGAAAATCTGCTGAATATCAGGCGCTGCTATCAAGGAGCGTTTGACTGGATCCCGTGTCAGAGACTCTCTTGGCTGACACATAGAAACTGCAAGATACGACCGTATTACTCCAGTGTCAGACTGGACGGAGAGGGTAGATGGTGGTTCCCCCACCCCCTCTCCTGGTAGTTTCCCTGGGAATTCTCCCTCCTACTCCCCCCCCACCCCTCCCCTCTTTCATACCTTCTTTCTCTCGTTCTTTTTTTGTTAGGTTATTATATTATTTTTTTTGTCTACGCCCAATCTGATGGTGTGCGGATTTGGGGGCGTTGGGGTTACTTACGGGTGGCCCCTATAATCATCAATCTCAATTCTCTTAGGGACTGTTCTTGAAGCTATCAGATAGGCTCTGAACTACAGTTACTTAGGCCTCTACTTCCCAATACGCTGGATAGACCTGGTAGCACTGGGTCCTACCTCGAATGCCATAGTTTCATCACCGATTAACTCTTGAAAATCTTTCTGCTCCTAGGAGCGACTGTGTCAATAGTATTTGTGGGAAGTATATCATGAGGTTTGTTAGACATGTACGGGAGGTTTCTGTCTTCCTTGTAGAGCCTAAGCTGTCCTGTGTATGTATTTTTTTTTTTTTGTGTGTTCATTGTCATGCTTGATATTGGCTGTAATGTTATTTTATTTTCTTAAATAAAATCTTTATGGAAAAAAAAAAAAGCACCTGATTATCAGAGACTGCTTGAATCACTACAAAAAAAAATAACTGTTAGTCCTAGCAGGGATCAGGTGTGACTCTGCTAACACTGCAGTTTTGTGTGCTGTGTTTTGTAAAGTTACAGTGCTCTATTGACCCTGCACTTTGGGTGGGCTAGGCGGAGGGGCTAAACGCAGGTTCTGGCAGGTGTCTGGGCTGATCCTGCTAACGCTGCATTTTTGAGAACACTATACTACTGGCGACGCTAGAATAGATCTGATCAGATCAAAGATATTGATCCGTTCAGACACTATGCTAGTAATGGAGGTGTATGGTGTGTGCCTGCATGTTAATGCTACTGGCAATCAAAGGGTTAAAATATGACGCTGTCTGAGATTGATGCTGACACTAACTGATGCTAACACTTAACTGATGTCACTTGTGGCACTAATACAGTGATCAGAAAAGAGATCTGTACACTATACTAATGGCACAGTGACAGGGAGTGAAAGGGTTAAATGGGGGGGCAGGCGATCAAGGGGTTACACCTTTATTGGGAAATATATAGCGGCTGCTAACTAGTGACACCTGTGACACTAATACAGTGATCAAAATATAGATCTGGACACTATACACTGTGCTTGCATTTCTCCAGCACTGATGCCCTGTACATACAATCGTTTTTTCCGATGAAAAAAGTCCATCGGACTTTTTTCATCGGAAAAAACGATTGTGTGTGGGCCCCATCGGACTTTTTTCCTATCGGTGTAAAAAAATAGAACATGTTTTCAATTTTTCCGATGGAAAAAAAAACAATAGGAAATTCCGATCATCTGTGTGGAACTCCAACGGAGAAAAATCCCACGCATGCTCAGAATCAAGTCGACGCATGCTCAGAAGCACTGAACTTCATTTTTCTCGGCTTGTCGGAGTGTTTTACGTCACCGTGTTTTGGACGGTCGGAATTTTGTTTGATGGTGTGTATGCAAAACTGATGGAAGTCAGCTTCATCGGAATTCCGACGGAAAATTCCATCGGATTTTATTCCATCGGAAATCCGATGTTGTGTACAGGGCATTAGAGTTCAGATCACTCCCTCACCACTCTGTCCACAGCCACTGCCATCCTCTCCCTGGTTTCTTCCAGGTTCAGTGCCCCTCTCGGCCATTGGGCAGCCACTGATGATGTAACTTCTGCACATGCATGCTGCATACCTCCCAACTTTTGAAATTGAGAATGAGGGACACTTCAGGGAGACAGTGAGCTGCAGCGCTAGGCTTAAGGGCCATGGTTAAACAAAAACCTGGTTTTGTATATTCTGAAAACAGACAGAGAGCTTATAATAGAGTGTTATGAAGGACCTGAGTGCCCAGGGATGGAGCCAAAAGAATAAGTACTGCAGTATGAACCAACCTCTAGGGAGAGAGAGAGAGGGAAGGATCTCTATGGTATATGAAAGAAAGGAAGGGGGTCACTATGGTATATGGAAGAAAGGAAGGGGGATCACTATGGTATATGGAAGAAAGGAAGGATGGTCCCGACAAATCTGGGACAGTTGGAAGGTATGAGTTACATCATGCGCTGAACATGCACTGTAGGTTGTGTACGCTACAATTAAAAAAGTTACTAGGAGCAACTTTTTGTTTTGTTTTTTGTTTTTTTTACCAGTTTTCAAAGCGCAAAGTTTCACTTTAAAATAAACCTACAGGAAGTTATGTGGGTGCTGGTAAAAGCCTGGCTTTAATTTGACTTGAAAACTCTCTAGACTGCCTGTACAACATATTATCCTGTCTGGTTCATAGATTAATCTCTCTTACAGTTGTTGCAGTGGAATTTGATAAAGTTCCCAAATGAAAGTGATACAGTTGGTGGTTCAGGGTTAAAAGGTTTTATCCTTTACTGCCAAATTTATGTTCCTTTCTCTGAGAAGAGATGAACACATATTAAACCTGACTTTAAGTCTTTCCCAAAATTAAATATTAAACATTTATCATTTTGCTTTCTCATTCTGTCTCTCTGCTTTGCTTTGCTGCTGCAGTGGCTTAAGGTAACTTTATATGACTACAGGTCCTTCTCAAAAAATTAGCATATTGTGATAAAGTTCATTATTTTCTGTAATGTACTGATAAACATTAGACTTTCATATATTTTAGATTCATTACACACAACTGAAGTAGTTCAAGCCTTTTCTTGTTTTAATATTGATGATTTTGGCATACAGCTCATGACAACCCAAAATTCCTATCTCAAAAAATTAGCATATCATGAAAAGGTTCTCTAAACGAGCTATTAACCTAATCATCTGAATCAACTAATTAACTCTAAACACCTGCAAAAGATTCCTGAGGCTTTTAAAAACTCCCAGCCTGGTTCATTACTCAAAACCGCAATCATGGGTAAGACTGCCGACCAGAAGGCCATCATTGACACCCTCAAGCAAGAGGGTAAGACACAGAAAGAAATTTCTGAACGAATAGGCTGTTCCCAGAGTTCTGTATCAAGGCACCTCAGTGGGAAGGAAAAAGTGTGGCAGAAAACGCTGCACAACGAGAAGAGGTGACCGGACCCTGAAGAAGATTGTGGAGAAGGACCGATTCCAGACCTTGGAGGACCTGCGGAAGCAGTGGACTGAGTCTGGAGTAGAAACATCCAGAGCCACCGTGAACAGGCGTGTGCAGGGAATGGGCTACAGGTGCCGCATTCCCCAGGTCAAGCCACTTTTGAACCAGAAACAGCGGCAGAAGCGCCTGACCTGGGCTACAGAGAAGCAGCACTGGACTGTTGCTCAGTGGTCCAAAGTACTTTTTTCGGATGAAAGCAAATTTTGCATGTCATTCGGAAATCAAGGTGCCAGAGTCTGGAGGAAGACTGGGGAGAGGGAAATGCCAAAATGCCTGAAGTCCAGTGTCAAGTACCCACAGTCAGTGATGGTCTGGGGTGCCATGTCAGCTGCTGGTGTTGGTCCACTGTGTTTTATCAAGGGCAGGGTCAATGCAGCTAGCTATCAGGAGATTTTGTAGCACTTCATGCTTCCATCTGCTGAAAAGCTTTATGGAGATGAAGATTTCATTTTTCAGCACGACCTGGCACCTGCTCACAGTGCCAAAACCACTGGTAAATGGTTTACTGACCATGGTATTACTGTGCTCAATTGGCCTGCCAACTCTCCTGACCTGAACCCCATAGAGAATCTGTGGGATATTGGGAAGAGAAAGTTGAGAGACGCAAGACCCAACACTCTGGATGAGCTTAAGGCCGCTATCGAAGCATCCTGGGCCTCCATAACACCTCAGCAGTGCCACAGGCTGGTTGCCTCCATGCCACGCCGCATTGAAGCAGTCATTTCTGCAAAAGGATTCCCGACCAAGTATTGAGTGCATAACTGAACATAATTATTTAAAGGTTGACTTTTTTTGTATTAAAAACACTTTTCTTTTATTGGTCGGATGAAATATGCTAATTTTTTGAGATAGGATTTTTGGGTTTTCATGAGCGGTATGCCAAAATCATCAATATTAAAACAAGAAAAGGCTTGAACTACTTCAGTTGTGTGTAATGAATCTAAAATATATGAAAGTCTAATGTTTATCAGTACATTACAGAAAATAATGAACTTTATCACAATATGCTAATTTTTTGAGAAGGACCTGTATACATGGCATGGGATGCATTTTATTGGTAAGCAGGATATTGTTTTAGTCCAACTGCCAGTAATGATAGCAATCTTTACAAACAAGTATGGGTTCCCATGTCATGTCACAGCACATCGCAGCATTTAGATTTAGCTACACGATCTGCTTTTGAAGACCGTATTTCCCCCCAAATTGCTGTAATATGAATATTTGTGATTTTATGTTTCAAGGAGTTTGTCTGACAGTAAAGGGTAGTGAAGTAATATTTTTCATTATATCTATATCACAGGGTTAGAATTCCTTTTTTTCTCACGGGAATTAAATGATTTTTGCATGCGTTTACTGAAAGGTATCAGTTTAATAACCAGAAATTAAAGAGAAACAATTGTGTATGTTTTTTTTTTTTTATTTCTGTATCTGGACAACACCAACACAATGCACTTACTCCAATACTTTATAGGATACATACTGTACAACCTATAACATTTTCTGCTAATACCGTGGGTCAAGTTATACAGGGTGGCTGACCTGTGTTAGGTGTTGGGGGTCATTAGGTCATGCTCATAAGTTCCAGTGAAGTCTCTATCTGTGTCTGCTGGTGGACTAGCTGTGACTCTTGTGACTTAAAAAACTGCTGGCCAAATTTGAATCAGTGGCACCCATGGGTTTTAACTATGAAGGGGACAGAGGCTGACCATTCTCAGGCTGTACCAGAGACACTAACATCATCCAACAATTCAATGTCCATTGCTGTCCAGTACTGTCCCCACCATGGTTGCCACCCTGCAAGCCACTGGGATGGGGGGTAAGCAGGACAGCAAGGGAAAAGATGAGGCAGAAAGGTTTGCAGAATCTGATAAGAGGATTTAGCCAGGTGTGAGATCTATGTATGCTTTGATGGACCACTAGGAGCGTGTGTTAAAACTGAATTAACGGAGAGGATCTGGAAGGGTGAGTGCTGTATGTGGAAATATGTTTGCTTTTTCTGCTTAAGAAGTCTAATCTGGATAGGGGCTAAATTGGATGAAAGCAAGAAGAACAAAAATGGCGGTATTGGTTGATGCGATAGACTTTTTCTGCCATGTTGCAGGCTTTAGCAATTTTGGCCAGTGTTACTGGGGGGGGGGAAATCTCCAGGGCACTGTTTGGGACTTTTTTTTTAATTGGACACCATTAGCAATGCACATTGGGTCTATGGTAAAATCGCATGGCTCTGGTATGACAAACAATTTTGGTTTGGTCTGTTCATTTTTGCACAAGGACATCAGTTTTTTAAATAAACTTGATGATTGGGGAGCAATTTTTTTCAGAGGGAGGCTAGGGGTACTGCTTCTTCTGGACAACTATCCAAAAGAAGATGAGGTAATGCTGGCAGTTGAATGAGGATGTTTTTACATTCAGGACATCTTTTAATTTTAGGCATGAATATGCCAGTTGTGGGTGCTTACATGCCTTCACCTCTTACTTTAACAAAGGAAAGGGAAGTTCTGGCAAGTCTTCAGGAAATTGGGAGAAAATGGGTGAGGGTGGAAAGGATGCATTATTTTCTAAACTGGTATTTGGATCATGGGGCAGCACAGAGGGGGTTATCAGAAGGCTTTTAGATCCCATGCCGGATTTTTTGTTTACTATTGCTGGCTGAAAATTTTAAGTAATTGAATGCCTTTTTCTGAAAAGCACACTGGATGCAGTGCATCCCAGCAGCTCAATTGCATACTGGGCAAGTTCTGGCCAGTGGTCTATTTTCATGACCCAGAAACACAGTGGATCGTTTACTGGAAAGCTCTAAATGCCTGTTTTCACCAATAGATAATTTTCCACCATATGATGCAGATGCTGCTGATCTTGAAGCTGACAGTCCTGGGTGCTGAGGACTAATTTTTTTTTTAAAAGCATCACTGAGGTGGCCCCCTTGTCCAAAGCTCCTCATATGACCAACAGAAACATCAAAACTATCTTTCACATGAGACTGTAACCTACCAGAGTCTGAAAAGGCATTATATAAAATCCTCTTTAAGGTGTTCTTAGGATATTTCATCATGTGCTTCCTCTGCGAGGGCAGGATGAGTTCCGAGACTTTCCCCTTATAATGGCAGTCAAGGAAGGTTTCCAACCAATAATGATCCTTGTCCTTGATGCCACAAATTCTCTGGTCCTTTCGCAGGCTTTGAAGAATTAAGGAGCCCATGCACCGCAAGTTTGTGGAGGCATGAGAAGCAGAGTCCTCGGGGTCACTGAAGATTACAGTATCTGGAACTGCCTCCTCCCAGCCACATACCACTCTCAAGGTTTCTGGGGACTGAAAACCCTCCCTTAAGGTTTTACATATGTCTTCCTCTGCTTCTATGCCTCCAAAACTATCATAATCTTCCTCCTTATTATCCCCCTCCCTCTCCTATTGTGTGTTCTGTGGCATCGCAAGTATGGTGTCTGCATAAAGCAGGCCTTGAGAGGAAAGAAATGCCACACAGAGTATGCTCCTGCAGAAACACAAGAGGGATTGTGTCACTGATAGAGTTGAGCGGACACCTGGATGTTCGGGTTCGACGGGTTCGGCCGAACTTCGGAAAAAAGTTCGGGTTTGGGACCGAACTTTAACCCGAACCCGGACCCGAACCTGAACCCCATTGAAGTCAATGGGGAACCGGACTTCTAAGGACTAAAAAGGCTCTAAAAAGGTAATGGAAAGGGCTAGAGGGCTGCAAATGGCAGCAAAATGTTGTTAAGAGCATGGCAAGTGCTCTGCAAAAAAATGTGGATAGGGAAATAACTTAACATAACATAAAAAAAATAAAAATAAAAAATAATAATCTTGACCTAGGAGGACGAGGTCCATATGGAGTAGGAGGTTGAAGTGGCGGTGGATGTGGCTGTGTAGGTGGAAGCGGCGGTGGAGGAGGACGAGGTAGCCAACACTGATTCAAAAATACAACAATGGCTGTGTAATGCCGGTGATGTGTCGAATTCTGTCCCCCGTCAAATAGTGTCCACCCTGTACTGCGCTTGCTCAGTATGTAGGACAAGGGGATTTCTAAAATCTCCCAAGACGAACGGCGCCTGCGTGGTGAGTTCAGGTGAAGGCCACACCATCCGTGGTTCAAGACGAGCCAAGTGAGGCCGTGCCCGAAGCGTGGCGATCGAACCGAGCCCGTGAGGGGCCCTGTTACTATGTGCTACCGTATGTCCACTTGGATGGTGGGGCTTGAACCTGCACTCACAGCGCAGGCGCCGTTCATCTTCTGAGATTTTGTGAATCTCCTTGTCCTCTGTACTGCGCAAGCGCTGCGCCTTCGCAGTATGGGCCGGACACAATCCGATGGCCGGACAGTTTTTGTCACAACACCGGTATACATGTCTATTCTGCACAAGGTACGGACAAGTCCTGTGGGATCCATGCCTGGTTCATTTTAATGAACGTGAGCTTGTCCACATTGGCTCTGGACAGGCGGCTGCGCTTGTCTGTGATAACGCCCCCTGCCGTGCTAAATACACGTTCAGATAATACACTGGCTGCAGGGCAGGCCAGCACCTCCAAGGCATAAAGGGCAAGCTCAGGCCATGTGCCCAATTTGGAGACCCAGAAGTTAAAGGGGGCAGACCCGTCATCCAGTGCATGTAGGCCTGTGGACACATACTGCTCAACCATGTTGGTGAAATGCTGCCTCCTGCTAAGACGTTCCATCTCAGCTGGTGGTGCTGGTTGTTGTGGCGTGCTGACAAAGCTTTTCCACATTTCAGCCATGCTAACCCTGCCTTCTGAGGTGCTGCCGGTGCCCCGGCTGCGTTGGCAACCTCTTCCTCCTCCTCTGCCTTCGCCTTGTGCTTCCACCGTACGCCCGCTGTCAGGTGGGAATGCCACCAGCAGCGCGTCTACCAGCGTGCGCTGGTACTCGCGCATCTTACGATTCCGCTCCAGTGAGGGAATTAAGGACGGTACGTTGTCCTTGTAACGGGGATCCAGCAGGGTGGCCACCCAGTAATCAGCACCAGTTAAAATGTGGGCAACTCGGCGGTCATTGCGGAAACACTGCAGCATGTAATCGCTCATGTGTGCCAGGCTGCCCAGAGGCAAAGAAAAGCTGTCCTCTGTGGGAGGTGTATCGTCTGTGTCCTCTGTATCCCCCCAGCCACGCACCAGTGATGGCCACGAGCTGGTCTGGGTGCCACCCTGCTGTGAAAATGCCTCCTCCTCCTCCTCCACCTCGTCATCCTCCAGAACTGTGCCCTTTCTGCCGGACAATTGTGTACCTGGCGTTTGTTGGTGCAGGAACCCACCCTCGTAGCCACTTGTGAAAGACTGCCCTGAAAGCCTTTGAAATGATCCCGCTTCCTCCTCCTCCTCCTCATCCTCCTTTGCCACATCCTCTTCCATCATCGCCCAAAGCGTTTTTTCAAGGAGGCATAGAACTGGGATAGTAACGCTAAGAACGGCGTCATTGGCACTGGACATGTTGGTGGAGTACTCGAAACAGCGCAACAAGGCACACAGGTCTCGCATGGAGGCCCAGTTATTGGTGGTGAAGTGGTGCTGTTACGCAGAGCGACTCACGCGTGATTGCTGCAGCTGAAACTCCACTATCGCCTGCTGCTGCTCGCACAGTCTGGCCAGCATGTGCAAGGTGGAGTTCCACCTTGTGGGCACGTCACATATGAGGCGGTGAGCGGGAAGGCCGAAGTTACGCTGCAGCGCTGACAGGCGAGCAGCAGCAGGGTGAGAACGCCGAAAGTGCGCACACACAGCCCGCACTTTCTGCAGCAGCTCTGGCATATTGGGGTAATTTTTAAGGAACCTCTGGACCACCAAGTTCAGCACATGCGCCAGGCAAGGGATGTGCGTCAAACCGGCTAGGCCCAGAGCTGCTACGAGATTTCGCCCATTATCGCACACCACCAGGCCGGGCTTGAGGCTCACTGACAGCAACCACTCATTGGTCTGTTGTTCCATGTCCCTCCACAACTCCTGCGCGGTGTGGGGTTTTTCCCCCCAAACAGGAAAGTTTTAAAACTGCCTGCTGTCGTTTACCCCTGGCTGTGCTGAAGTTGGTGGTGAAGGTGTTACGCTGACCGGATGAGGAGGCGGTAGAGGATGAGGAAGCGGAGTAGGAGGAGTTTGCAACAGGAGGCAAACTGAAGCGCCCTGCAATCCTCGGTGGTGGAAGGACATGCGCCAAACTGCTATCTGCCTCAGGCCCAGCCGCCACTGCATTTACCCAGTGTGCTGTTAGGGAGATATAACGTCCCTGACCGTGCTTACTGGTCCACGCATCCGTAGTTAGGTGGACCTTGCCACAGATGGCGTTGCGCAGTGCACACTTGATTTTGTCCCCCACTTGGTTGTGCAGGGAAGGGATGGCTCGCCTGGAAAAATAGTGGCGGCTGGGCACGACGTACTGTGGGACAGCCAATGCCATCAGGCTTTTAAAACTCTGCGTCTCCACCAGACGGAATGACAGCATTTCAAAGGCCAGGAGTTTTGAAATGCTGGCATTCAGGGCCAGGGATCGCGGGTGGCTAGGGGGGTACTTCCTCTTCCGCTCCAATGTTTGGGAGATAGAGAGCTGAACGCTTCCATGGGACATTGTGGAGATGGTTGGTGACCCAGGTGGTAGTGTTGCTGGCAGATCCTCTGTTTGCGGGGTGGCAGGTGCCACTGTCACTACAGAGGTGGATGAAGAGGCCGAGACTGCAGCAGAAGAGGAAGCAGGAGGAGCCAGAGACCTTTCTTGGTTTTTGAGGTGTCTACTCAACTGCAGCTCGTGCTTTGCACTTAGATGCCTGGTCATGCAGGTTGTGCTCAGGTTGAGAACGTTTATGCCTCGCTTCAGGCTCTGATTGCACAGCGTGCAAACCACTCGTGTCTTGTCATCAGCACATTGTGTGAAGAACTGCCACGCTGGGGAACTCCTTGGACCTGGCTTTGGTGTGCTCGGTCCCTTGCTGCGTTGGGCAGTAGCAGACATACTGTCTAGCTGACAGACGCTCCGCTTTTGCACCCTGCTCCCTCTTCTGCTGTGCTGGTGGCTCTGTGCGACCACCGCCTCTTCCTCCAAACTACACTGGTCACCTGCATAACGTTGATTCCATGTGGGGTCGAGGACCTCATCGTCCTCCACATCATCTTCCACCCAGTCTTCACCCCTGCCCTCCTTGTCTGTCTGCACAATTGCGAAAGCAGCAGCAGTTGGCACCTGTGTTTCGTCATCATCCGAGACGTACTGCGATGGTCCTCCCATGTACTCATCATGAAACATAAGTGGTTGGGCATCGGTGCACTCAATCTCTTCCACTTCTGGGGCAGGGATAGGTGGATGGCCCTGGGAAACCCTGCTAACAGAGTCATCGAAAAGCAGAAGAGACTGCTGCATGATTTGGGGCTCAGACTGCTTGGCTGATTTGCAAGGGGGTGAGGTGAAAGACTGATGGACATGGGTTTCAGGTGCCAACTCTGTCTCCCACCCACTCTTCTGATGAAAGAACAATGTGAAGGAACCCGAGGCACTGTCAGCAACCCAATCTACTATCGCCTGTACTTGTCCTGGCCTAAACATTCGTACAGCCTCATTAGGCGCAACAAAATACCGCCGCAGGCTCGGTCGCCTACTCGCACCTGAGGAAGGTGTTTCACTTGTGCGTGTATCTGGCACAGATCCACCACGTCCTCTCCCTGCAACAGGAGCTCCACCAGCAGCACCACGACCGGGGCCACCACGTCCCTTTGACCTTCTCCTCATATTTTCAAAATTTAGGATCTTGCCCTAAATGGGTGTTTTTGGAAGCGCAGAACACACCCACAGTACGTAACCGCTGAATCACACAGCTACAGAACTGCAGAAAATGCTATTAAAAAAAAATGTTGTTTTTTTAGTATAGCACAGTAAGAGAAAACTATATAGAAATTGTTTATTTCACACACCTCAAAATATGTATAACACACTGCAAACTTTTTTTTGTGCCCCTAAACGGCGTTTTTTGCAAGCGTACATTAAAGTGCAAATTTTTTATTTATTTATTTTTTTGCCCTAAACGGGTCTTTTTTTGCACGAGCAAAATAAAATCCTTTTTTTTTTTTTGCCCTATGGGTCTTTTGGAAAAGAGAACAATAAAGTGCCTTTTTTTCCCCCTAAAAGTTCGATTTTCTCTGACACTGGGCTCATGGCAGTGTAAAAAGACTGCACTGCAACACAAATAGGTAGACCTATGCAGATCGCTGATTTTAATCTCTGAATCTGGACTCCTATATAATATTCTCTCTCCCTGAAAGCACCAACACAGGAACCTGGCCCTACACTACACTATCTCTCTATCTTTTCCCTCAGATTGTAGAATCAGGACTACCTCATCTATCTTTCTATCTCTCCCTAAAAGCAGCAGCAGCAGACTAGATCCTCTCCTTATCTATTCTGAAGCAGAGTGTCATGTGTGCTGCGTGCCTCTAGCTTATATAGAAGCTGGGTCACATGTTGCACTGACCAATCACAGCCATGCCATTAGTAGGCATGGCTATGATGGCCTCTAAGGGCACACCAGCTAATCAAAAGGTGATTGGCTGGCCCCTGAAGCATTTCTAAATGCGTTATTAGATTGCCGAACCCGAACCTGGACTTTTGGGCAAAGTCCGGGTTCGGGTTCGGGAAAAAGCTAAAGTTCGGTACGGACCCGAACTTTACAGTTCGGGTTCGCTCAACACTAGTCACTGATGCATGCATTGTCACGGCTCACCATCCTTGTCGCCTCCTCAAATGGTGACAGTGCAGTGCATGCATCCTTTATCAGCAGCTATTGAAGTAAGGAAAAAAAGCCTAGCTGCCCTGAGCCTGTCCATGTGCCATACTCACACAGGCACTCTGCTGCATGTGCTGTGCTGCAGCATTGTCAAAGTTGAGTTCCACCTGGTGGGCATGTCACAAATTAGGCAGTTTATGGGCAGGTGGAATTTCCGCTGAATTTCAGCCAACCAATCTCTGGCTGTGTATGCTCACCTGAAATAGCTACACACTCTTCTGGCCTGCCTTAGAAGATCTTGCAAACCTGGGTACCTGTGTTTAAGAAACGCTGCACCACCAAATTGAGGACATGTGCCCAGCATGACACATGTGTCCATTTTGCCTGTCGAAGAGCGGACAGAAGGTTAGTACCATTATCGCACACCACCAATCCTGGCTCAAGCTTCCATGGCGTGAACCACCTCTGGGCATGCCCCTGCAGAGCTGAAAGAATCTCTGCTCGGGTGTGGCTCCTGTCCCCTAGACAGACCAGCTGAAGCACTGCATGGCATCTTTTAGCCTGACTCTTTGAATAGCCCCTTGAACACTCAGGGGTACTGGTGGTTCTTAGGACAATCCAGCAAAGGAGGGCATGGAGGAGGAGGAGGGGGTAGAGCTGACAGATCTTGCATCATAGCCACCACCTGTATAGAGACGTGGTGGCAAAACAAGCTCCGACACTGAGTCTTATCCTGCATCCTTCCTAGTTGCAAGCAGAGTTACCCAGTGTTCTGTGAAACAAATATATTGTTCCTAACCATGCTTGCTGGACTACATGTAAGCAGTAATTGGGACCTTGTGGCTGACTGCCTTGCTCAGCGATGGCAAAACATTGCCTCCCATGTGATGGTACAGAGCTGGAATGGCCTTGAGTGCAAAGAAATAGCGACTGGGAACCTGCCATTGTGGTACAGCACATTCTGCAAATTCACAAGATGGAAAGGGGGCAGAATCCACCAGACAGAAAGGCAGGAGTTGTAAAGCTAACAATTTGCACAAGCTGAAATTTAGATTCTAGGCATGTGGGTGGCAGGGAGTGTATTTTTTTTGTTGATGCAGCAGCTGTGTCAGAGAAATTTGCCTGCTATACTCTACAGCTGGTGGTGTGCTGCTGGCAGACATGTTGCTTGTGGGAGAGATTTCAAATTGCAACAGTGCGATCGGCTCCACATGTACTAAAAAAGGTCCACACAGTTGAGCTGTGGGAAGTGGGCAGCTCCACAATCTGGTGGAATAGGGTGGCTGCTCTCTACTCTTCCATAATGGCTGCCTCTGGGGTTGTGCCTCATCCTCATATTCCTCCTCTGCTCTATACAGCACCCAAGTAATGTCAGTGACCTCATAATTATTATCCCCTCCATCCTCACTGTAGCCATCTTGGCAATATGCTGCAACTGGGGGAACATGATTGCCAATTTTTGTTTATCAGTGTACTCCCCTCTCTGTGGGCTCATGTTACTCCCTTCCTCTACCTAAGAACCAACATCAGAATCAAGTAATGCCTGTGTATCCTCAAGAAGAAAGAAGCAAGTGGCTGATGCTATGTTCAAATAATTCAGCTGACTCCTCCATGCATGATACTGGGGCTATGGCAGAAGTAGCTGTGGACAAGGAGGCAGAATAAGCCACTCTGGCCGCTGGGGTTGACTGTGCACTAGTGTCAGTTTGGGTCATAGAAGATGAGGAGGATAAGGATGGTTTAGTAAGCCAGTCCAATACCTCCTCTTCATGCTGTGGCTGGATAGCATGGGCAACATCACTAAACAGAGACAAATTTCCCTGCCTGAGGACGGATCACGTCCACCTTGTGAACACAGACGCTGCTGGCCCCCTCATAGTGGCATGGGAACATCTGCCTCTCCTTGTTGGCCTCCCAGACATGATGGGGGGGGGGCGTAATACCCAAATTTAATAGAAACTGGGAAATGTGCAATTGAATCCACTTTACTGAATGAAAAGTGATGTTTGGTGCACTTTAAATTGAGGATTGACAACAACAGAAATGTAAAAAAGGGTGTATACCAGCGTCGCAGTCAGAAAAACTGTGGCTGACAAAAAAAAAAAAAGGGCGGGCAGGCAGGAGACAAAAAAAAAAGACAAAACACACAGCAAAAAAAAAAAGGGGGTATACAACACTAAATGTTATGTGTGTTAAAACTGCAGTACACTAACACACTACACTGACACTACACTATATTGACACATTATACTCGCACACTATACTAGCACTACACTAACACTCAACACTCAGAGTCACAATAAGTGCACACACTAGCTTGCTAGTAGCAAACTGAGCCCTGCTCTATCTATCTCCATTCCAACACACTGCAAAAGCTTTCTATGGGAAGGAACCTTTTATAGTATGGGGTGGGACTATGAGCACTGAGCCGTGATTGGACAAAGTCATCATCACTTTGTCCAATTGGGGCTCTGACAGTGCTCTGTGTCCTAATTGGAAAAGCCTTGCACCTGACCAGTGGTCAGGTGCAGGGCTTCATCCAATTAGGGCTCTAGAATGCACTGTGAAGTGCATAGGGCATTGTAGAGCATCACGCCGGGTGCCCTGCAAATTTGGGTGTTTGCTGAACTGGCGAACAGGCGATGTTTGGGCCAAACTTAGCTGTAATCCTCTGTAAACAAGACAGCCTCATAGGTGGAAAGGTGGGCCTAAATGGTGATTTAGTACAGCGGATGTGTGATATATATATGTTGTATATACAATACATCTTCATTTATTGCAATCGTATGGTTCTTTGTTGAGATTATTTCATTATTGAATCAAGTTTTTGGGTAGGGTTTCACTGTGTTTGCAAGTAGTCTGGCTGCAGGGTTGTTGTTTAGCGGATACAATGTTTGTTTGTTCACAGTGGGTGCTTTCTGTTTGTATGGATCTTGAGACATTCTTCTGAGGTTCTAAGAGAGCCAATGTCCAGCCAAAAAACAGACAATTGAAAGTTGCACTAAGTGATGCCATGGTAAGGTGGCCAGCATGTAATGAATTCAGGTTATGCTGGAGGTTTATTACTTCATATGGTTGGATACAGTAGGTCTCCTTACATTTTATGTGAGATACAATGAACTAGATCTTAGGGCCACAAGGGAGTTAATCAGGAATATTAAACTTGTTTTTTTACAGCTTCATTTATCCTTTCCTGGCATTCTTTCTGTGTGATCAGATATTGTGGTGCACACTTATTAGTTCATGACTCACTCCATAGACAGTCTTCACAAGGCTCCGAATAAGATTAAAAACTCAATTCATGTTTATGATGGGGGTTTTCTAGTTAGGCACACTGAGCTTGTTCAATAAATGTGGCAGTATTTGCACAGTGGTAGGTTCACTTGACTGGTAGGGATAGATATGTGTGGCACTTTATGGGCCCTGAGGGTGCAGGGGAATACACAAGTATAAGGTGTTATGATTGTACTGCAGTGGCAGAGTTGCAAGGTCTTTGAAAGTGGTAATTTTGAGTGCCAGTGATCTGATGGATTATTCAGGCATTTGCCTCCAAAGCAGTTTTGTGCAGCAGGAAGCCTATTTTATGGGATTACACAGATAGTGAGTTTTACATAAGGTGCCTTCAAAGAACCTTGGACCTCATTCATATCCTACTTTTGATATTCAGTTTTTTTAAATGTTTGACCATTTTCCTGGCAGCAGCTTCACGGTCGAACGCAGACCCACCGCCTTAGGCACCCTATCGGCTGTTTGGGTGCCCGTACCGACGCCAGTTGGGCAACCTAAAAGAGCCTGCTCCAGGACATCTTTCCATCAGGCCTTCTTGCCGCAGGATTGGTGAGCGGGCACTTGCCCATTTTCTTATAACAAAGGACACTGCATGCAGACTGTTATCTTGTCCCACTAACTAAGCTTGAGAGAGACCTTTTACCACACTTGCTCTTTGCTGAGCAGGCACAAAGTTCATCTTGTTTGTCAGAACACTTCAAGCACACTTTAAAGGGCTAGTTAAAGATAACAGACATATCCACTGTAAAGGTTCTCACGTTTCTTCTTCATTTAGCAGTGACTCAGTGATCACACTCATACTCGTTAAGGAAGAACTTTAACCTTAAGCATAAAGTTGATATTACATACTGTTGCCTGTTGTATCACGCATTTACATTCTCGGCCTGTGTTTACATGGTTTTAGGGAAATGGACTGACCCACAAGTCATTCCTGTTTGCTTTCATGCTTATGCACATAGGTCACACTTGAGCCATTTAAGTTGGTTGAATTGTGCTACATATAATTTGCATGTGACTTTGTGCTATACTGTTCTATGTCAGAATTCTCTATTTTTAACTACCGTATATACTCGAGTATAAGCCGACTCGAGTATAAGCCGAGGTACCTAATGTTGCCCAAAAAAACTGGGAAACCTTACTGACTCGAGTATAAGCCGATGCCCCACTGTTCCCTAGCTCGCTGTTCCCTGTAAATAGAAATTTTTACATTGTAAATATTACCTGTAAAGAAGTTGCGGCTGCGGCGTCCATCATTCGAATTCCGCGGCGTCCATCGTTCAAAATTCCGCGGCCTCTTCCTGTTCCTTACTTGATAGGCGAGTCTCAGCAGACACTCTCCGCCTATCACGATCATTCTCTCATCCTTAGTTTTCCCAGCAGACACTGTGTTGTGTGTTCCGCCAATCACAGACGTCTGCTGGAAAACTAAGGATGAGAGAATGATCGTGATAGGCGGAGAGTGTCTGCTGAGACTCGCCTATCAAGGAAGGAACAGGAAGAGACCGCGGAATTTTGAACGATGGACGCCGCGGAATTTGAACGATGGACGCCGCAGCCGCAACTTCTTTACAGGTAATATTTACAATGTAAAAATTTCTATGACTCGAGTATAAGCCGAGGGGGGGACTTTCAGCCCCAAAAAAAGGGCTGAAAATCTCGGCTTACACTCGAGTATATACGGTACTTGGTTTTGTTATTACTGTTTGCTTGATGATAAAAAGTCTTGCAGTAAAAATATTGTCTGGTTTACTACACTTGCTGTGTTTGCAGTAACACTGTTTACTAGGTGTGCCAGAGGGGCTGAGACTGTTCTTGGGGTTGAGAGGCAGAACAAAGAACCTAAAATACTCAAGTGGCTTCTTCGGAGGTGGCGCTACAAAAGTAAAAAAGAAAAAAAGAATTCACTTGTGTTTGAACTTACAGACTATGTATACATGGTATGAATTACAGTACATAAAACAATCCTGCACATATATTATTTAAATTCCTTATATAATTTTCTTTTAACTTTTTTTTGTTATTCCAATGTTATTTTGGCAGAGCTAAAAAGCACAGAAAACAATATTCAGCCTTTTGAGCATGTACTTCTTTCCTAAGGCTGCTCTGAGCTGTACAAGACTGACATTAGCAATTAGGTCAGGGTAATCTCCAGTAGCCATTCACATACACACAGTGGTTTCTATGTAATATACAATGGCTGCCAAAAAAGAAGGAACCAGAAGGAAACAGAAAAATAATGACATTTGAAAAATAATATTACAAGCAATTCAGATATTAAGGAGAAGGAAAATGAACAGCAAATAATGTATGGGTAGAAAATGTGAAAATAACAAAGAAAGACTCAGGGATATAACTAAAATTACTGTGACCCATAACAATATTTTGATTTTCCTTTCCTACTAAAAAAATAAAATAAGTCACCTATATAGACCTCAATACGTTTAGAGCAGGGATCCTCAAACTATGGCCCTTCAGCTGTTGCGGAACTACAAATCCCATGAGGCATTGTAAAACTCTGACTTTCACAGACATGACTAGGCATGATGGGAATTGTAGTTCCTGAACACCTGGAGGGCCGTAGTTTGAAGACCCCTGGTTTAGAGAATGGACATGACAAAGAAGTTGGGACTTTATAGGCACATTAGAACTTGGATAATGCAATTGACAGTCACTACAAAACCTTAAAATCTTTTATTCTATCTCCAATCTTTTATGGCTGAGACCTTCTGATCATAAAAGAATCACTAACCCAGTTACCAAAAACTCATTAACTATTTGGAACAGATTTAAAATAACAAATGAGCTACAATCTCCTCACACTCCACTTTTATCATTTATTAAAAATCCCCTTTTTTATCCTGCCTGGAAATTCCCCAAATCTTTTAAAGCCTGGACTAACTCTAAATTAATCCATCTTCATGACCTGCTGTCCCAGACTACCTTTATACCGTTCCCAGATTTATGTGAAAAACATGGTCTTCCAAACTCTGAGCTTTTTAGATATCTGCAGATTAAAAACTTTTTTACACCCTGTATCCAAAGCAGAACCAAACTTAATAAATTATCACACTTCGAAAACAAAATGTAAAAATGATCCCCATGCAATTGGACTGATCTCTAACCTCTATGCTCAACTCATCACTAAACCTGTTTCTGACCCTCCTTCTTATGTAGCTAAATGGGACGCAGATCTCAATCTTAATCTTGAAATATCTGATTGGGCTGCAATCTGGAATAATACAAAATCCTCTTCACAAAACATAACAGCTTTGGAAACTAATTACAAAGTACTCACCCGCTGGTATTTGGTCCCTTCCAGAGTTGCAAAATTTGCCCCCAATTACTCCTCATTATGTTTTCGTGGCTGTGGTGATCTAGGCTCCTATCTACACACTTGGTGGGATTGTCCGGTAGTTCAAAAGTTCTGGAGTGATATATTTCTTAGACTTGTGCACAACGGAAAAATTCGTTCCGTTTCGGTTCGTTTCTTTCCGGTCCTGTTGATTCGTAATCATTCGTAATTTTGCTAGACGGGATTTTTCGTGTTCGGACTCATTCGTATTTTTGCAAGCGACATTTTTCGTTGAATTTTTTGTTGCTTTATGATTCGTACTTTCGGTAGAGTACGTTGTTTTTCGTTGATTCTGGACACAACTCCTACTTTCGTAACTTTTTTTGGGTTCGTTGATTCGTAATTTTCCGTGTCTCTCTCACAACGACGCTGCCTATTATGCCTAATGTGCTTCGAATGGATTTGTACTTTTCTAAATACATAGCGGTTATTTGTAACGATTCGAAATCTCGTATTTTACTTTCGTTTTTTACATGCGGCTATAGGCTCCGCCCCTGTACACCATTTTGAGAGGGTTCAGCACGGTGAGGGAGAAGCAGAGAGCAGAGCAGAGTGAGTGTTATTGTGCTTCGAATGGATTTGAAATCTCGTATTTTACTTTCGTTTTTTCATGCGGCTATAACCTCCGCCCCTGTACACCATTTTGAGAGGGAGTTCAGCATGGTGAGGGAGAAGCAGAGAGCAGAGTGAGTGTTATTGTGCTTCGAATGGATTCGTACATTCGTAACTTTTTTCATAACGAATTATGCCGAAGACCTTCGGGCATTCGCTATTTTGCGGTATAATTTATTTCGGATTCGGTTTTATTCGTAATTGCTCTGTTCGGAAATTCGAATGCTTCCGAATGTCCGAAAGTTGCTAAATTCGGACGAATTTTGATTCGTTACGAAACGAATTGCACAAGCCTAATATTTCTCATACTCTCAGCCTTGTTTGCAATATCCATCCCTCCAGTACCTTCAATAGCACTCTTAAATCTCAAACCAGCAACACTCACCTATAAACAATTTAAACTTTTATTGCAGATCACAACAGCCGCGAAACAGACCATAGCTAAAGCCTGGAGAACTGACAATTTGGTATTAAATGAAACCAAGCATAGAATTAACCAAGCTATGGTCCATGCCAAAATGGAAGCCATAATTCAAGATAAAATAAATTCCTTTAACCACTTAACGACCGCTCACTGTATATATACGTCGGCAGAATGGCACCGACAGGCACAATCACGTAGAGCATACGTAATTGCCTTTGTATAGTTGGGGGGTCCAATCGGACCCCCTTCTGTACAGTGAGCGGTGGCTAAGTGTCCGGGAGCGTTCCGGGATGAGGGGGCAGCCATTCGTTTCTGGCCACCCCCTCGCGATCGCTCCCGGCGAATGGAAATGCCCCCTCTGTCTGTGTCAGACAGAGGGAGCAGGAGGAAGTGATGTCATCTCTGGTGCGGCGCTCACATATACCAAGCGCCGTACAAGAGAAGACATCAGGTCAGTGCACACAACACTACACTGACACCAGGACACATAGGGACATAAATCGCCCCCAGCCCCCCCAGACACCCCAGATCACCCCCCAGATCACCCCCCCAGCCCCCAGTCACAGTGTCACTGATTGCAGTGACCATTTATTTAGTGATCACTGCAATCAGTGACATTTGTGACTGTAAAAGTGTCACCAAAGTTTAGTCTTAGGTCCAGTGTAGCCCCCTAACCCCCCCTAATAAAGGTTTAACCCCCTGATCACCCCCCAGATAACCCTTTCACCGCCTATCACCACTGTCGCTTAGCGATCATTTTTCTGATCGCTGTCTTAGCGTCAGTGATGCCGATCGGCAGGCAGTAATATTTTTTAGGTTCGCCGCAGGTTTTTATAGCGTCAGGTACCCCAATATATTATCTAATAAAGGTTTAACCCCCTTGATCGCCCCCCAGGTAACCCTTTCACCCCCTATCACCACTGTCGCTAAGCAATTGTTTTTCTAAACGCTGTCTTAGTGTCGGTGATGCAGATCATAGCCAGTAATTTTTTTTAGGTTCGCCGCATGTTTTTATAGCGTCAGGTACCCCAATATATTATCTAATAAAGGTTTAACCCCCTTGATCGCCCCCCAGGTAACCCTTTCACCCCCTATCACCACTGTCACTAAGCGATCGTTTTTCTAAACGCTGTCTTAGTGTCTGTGATGCAGATCGGTAGCCGGTAATTTTTTTTAGGTTCGCCGCAGGTTTTTATAGCGTCAGGTACCCCAATATATTATCTAATAAAGGTTTAACCCCCTTCATCGCCCCCCAGGTAACCCTTTCACCCCCTATCACCACTGTCGCTAAGCAATTGTTTTTCTAAACGCTGTCTTAGTGTCGGTGATGCAGATCGTAGCCAGTAATTTTTTTTAGGTTCGCCGCATGTTTTTATAGCGTCAGGTACCCCAATATATTATCTAATAAAGGTTTAACCCCCTTGATCGCCCCCCAGGTAACCCTTTCACCCCCATCACCACTGTCGCTAAGCGATCGTTTTTCTAAACGCTGTCTTAGTGTCGGTGATGCAGATCGGTAGCTGGTAATTTTTTTTAGGTTCGCCGCAGGTTTTTATAGCGTCATGGACCCCCATATATTATCTAATAAAGGTTTTAACCCCCTGATTGCCCCTAGTTAACCCTTTCACCAGTGATCACCATATAAGTGTTACGGGTGACGCTGGTTAGTTAGTTTGCTTTTTATAGTGTCAGGTGATATCAATTAGGTTTTAGCGTCAGAGAGGGTCTGAGTCACACCCCAAGCAGCGTCAGGTTAGTGCCAGTAACGCTAACACCCACGCGTGAAGCATACACCCTCCTTAGTGGTATAGTATCTGAACAGATCAATATCTGATCTGATCAGATCTATACTAGCGTCCCCAGCAGTTTAGGGTTCCCAAAAACGCAGTGTTAGCGGGATCAGCCCAGATACCTGCTGGCACCTGCGTTTTGCCCCTCCGTCCAGCCCAGGCCACCCAAGTGCAGTATCGATCGATCACTGTCACTTACAAAACAAAAACACACATAACTGCAGCGTTCGCAGAGACAGGCCTGATCCCTGCGACTCCAGTGCTGTAGGTGATTTCACCACCACAGTTAAAAAAAAAAGCAAATATGCCGAAGCATTGGGGCAGCAGGGGCGGAGGAGCGATTTTGCTCCTAATGCCGCGTACATACGGTCGAAATTCCGACGGAGGCTTGCCCGTGGAAAAGTCCGACCATGTGTGTGCGGCATAACTTTTTTGCGGGAGGATGCCCCCATGCTTTGGCATATATAAATGGTGCGTGTATGCCCATCATTGGAAGTGGGTGGATGAAGGGCGGTATTCTAATGGTGGGCATACCCACCGATCAATCTCTTTTTTCGTTCAGCCAACTGGCTGCATGAAATAAAAAGATTACAATATATGTCCAACAAGGACCAGCAACGTACTGGTATGTTGCTGGACTTTGAATGTTTATACCAGAATGATGCCTGCGGGTTTAGGTATCATCTTGGTATCATTCTTTTCAGCCAGCGGCCGGCTTTCATGTAAAAGCAATCCTAGTGGTTAATTAGCCTCTGGACTGCTTTTACAAGCAGTGGGAGGGAATGTCCCCCCCCCCCGGATATAAAAAGCGCCATTGGGAAATTGGGAAAGCATTTTATCACACCGATCTTGGTGTGGTCAGATGCTTTGAGGGCAGAGGAAAGATCTAGGGTCCAATAGACCCCAGTTTTTTTCAAAAAAGAGTACCTGTCATTACCTATTGCTATCATAGGGGATATTTACATTCCCTGAGATAACAATAAAAATTATAAAAAAAAAAAATACTTGGAAGGAACAATTTAAAAATAAAATAAAAAAGCAAAATTAATAATAAAAAAAAAAAAAAAAAAAAAAAAATCACCCCTGTCCTGCCCTGCTCTTGCCCAATGGCGAACGCAAGCGTCGGTCTGGCGTCATATGTAAACAGCAATTGCACCATGCATGTGAGGTATCACCGCGAAGGTCAGATCGAGGGCAATCATTTTAGCAGTAGACCTCCTCTGTAAATCTACTGGGGTAACCTGTAAAGGCTTTTAAAGGCTTTTGAAAATGTATGTAGTTTGTCGCCAATGCGCGTTTGTGCGAAATTTTAAAGCATGTCGTGTTTGGTATCTATGTACTCGGCCTAAGATCATCTTTTTTATTTCATCAAACATTTGGGCAATATAGTGTGGTTTAGTGCATTAAAATTTAAATTTTTTTATTTTTTAACCCAAAAAATGCGTTTGAAAAATCGCTGCGCAAATACTGTGTAGAAAAAAAAAATGCAACACCCACCATTTTAATCTGTGGGGCCTTTGCTTTAAAAATATATATAATGTTTGGGGGTTCAACATAATTTTCTTGCAAAAAAAAATATGTTTTCATGTAAACAAAAAGTGTCAAAAAAGGGCTTTGTCTTCAAGTGGTTAGAAGAGTGGATGTAAGCTTCCTAATGTTGTGTATAAAATGCCAGAACAGTTCAAAACCCCCCCAAATGACCCCATTTTGGAAAGTAGACACCCCAAGCTATATACTGAGAGGCATGTCGAGTCCATGGAATATTTTATATGTTGACACAAGTTGCGGAAAAACTACAATTTTTTTTTTTTTTTTTGCACAAAGTTGTCACTAAATGATATATTGCTCAAACATGCCATGGGCATATGTGGAATTACACCCCAAAATACATTCTGTTGCTTCTCCTGAGTACGGGGATACCACATGTGTGAGACTTTTTGGGAGCCTAGCCACGTACGGGACCCCAAAAACCAAGCACCGCCTTCAGGCTTTCTAAGGGTGTAAATTTTTGATTTCACTTCTTACTGCCTATCACAGTTTCGGAGGCCATGGAATGCCCAGATAGCAGAAAACCCCCCAAATGACCCCATTTTGGAAAGTAGACACCCCAAGCTATTTGCTGAGAGGTATTGTGAGTATTTTGCAGATCTCGCTTTTTGTCACAAAGTTTTGAAAATTGAAAAAAAATAAAAATATATATATATTTTCTTTCTTCATTTTCAAAAACAAATGAGAGCTGTAAAATACTCGCCATTCCTCTCAGCAAATAGCTTGGGGTGTCTATATTTCAAAATGGGGTCATTTGGGGGGGTTTTGTGCGATTTTGGCATTTTATGGCCTTCGAAACTGTGATAGGTAGTGAGGAGTGAAATCAAAAATTTGTGCCTAGAAATCCTGAAGGCGGTGCTTGGTTTTCGGGGTCCCGTACGCGGCTAGGCTCCTAAAAAGTCCCACACATGTGGTATCCCCGTACTCAGGAGAAGCAGAAAAATGTATTTTGGGGTGTAATTCCACATATAACCATGGCATGTGTGAGCAATATATCATTTAGTGACAACTTTTTGTAATTTTTTTTTTGTCATTATTCAATCACTTGGGACAAAAAAAAATATATTCAATGGGCTCAACAGGCCTCTCAGCAATTTCCTTGGGGTGTCTACTTTCTAAAATGGGGTCATTTGGGGGGGTTTTGTGCTATTTTGGCATTTTATGGCCTTCGAAACTGTGATAGGTAGTGAGGAGTGAAATCAAAAATTTGCGCCCTTAGAAATCCTGAAGGCGGTGCTTGGTTTCCGGGGTCCCGTACGCGGCTAGGCTCCCAAAAAGTCCCACACATGTGGTATCCCCGTACTCAGGAGAAGCAGCAAAATGTATTTTGGGGTGTAATTCCAGATATAACCATGGCATGTGTGAGCAATATATCATTTAGTGACAACTTTTTGTAATTTTTTTTTATTTATTTTTTTAGTCATTATTCAATCACTTGGGACAAAAAAATAAAAAAATCAATGGGCTCAACATGCCTCTCAGCAATTTCCTTGGGGTGTCTACTTTCCAAAATGGGGTCATTTGGGGGGGTTTTGTACTGCCCTGTCATTTTAGCACCTCAAGAAATGAGATAGGCAGTCATAAATGTAAAGCTGTGTAAATTTCAGAAAATGTACCCTAGTTTGTAAACTCTATAACTTTTGCGCAAACCAATAAATATACGCTTATTGACATTTTTTTTACTAAAAACATGTGGCTGAATACATTTTGGCCTAAATGTATGACTACAATTGAGTTTATTCGATTTTTCTTATAACAAAAAGTAGAAAATATCATTTTTTTTCAAAATTTTCGCTCTTTTTCCGTTTATATCGCAAAAAATAAAAATCGCAGAGGCAATCAAATACCATTAAAAGAAAGCTCTATTTGTGGGAAGAAAAGGACGCAAATTTCGTTTGGGTACAACATTGCATGTCCGCACAATTTACAGTTAAAGCAGCGCAGTGCAAAATTCTGAATTCACCTCTGGTCCTTTAGCTACCAAATGGTCCGGGGCTTAAGTGGTTAAAGATATTTGGCAACCATGGATAACTCAGTTTTTGCCACCAAACTTTGATGATACCTTGTTGATGCCTTGATGTTTTACACTCTCTCGCAGTAACTATCTATAAGCAAATGGCTATTGATGCATTTATCCCCGGGGATTCTTCCTGTCACTTCCTCTTCTCCTTCTCTTCTTCCTGCTCTTCCCCTTCTTTTTTTCTCAACTTGTTTATATGGTTGTTGTTTTTTTTGTGTTTTTTTTTTTATTTTTCATGTATATATAGGTTCAACAAGTATACCTACATATGCTCCTCTCAATTTTTTTAGGCATAGATTCTTGCTTTTTAAGAGTTATATAGTAGCGATCATTCTGTCTCATACCTTTTGAGGCTTTAACCACTTGTCCCCCGCCCACTGTCAATTGACGGCGGGCGGAGGATACTCTTGTTCTGGGAGGACATCATATGACGTCCTCCCTTTAAAACGAGCTAGGAGGCGTGCGCTCGCCGCCAGCGGCGCGCGCGCACGCCCGCCGCGTTCACAAGGCCCCGGTGCGGGTGCCCGGCGGCCGCGATTGCCGCCGGGCACCCGCGATTGCCCGGGAAACGAGCAGGAAAGTGGATCTCTGTGTGTAAACACAGAGATCCACGTCCTGTGAGGGAGAGGGGACCGATGGTGTGTCCCTTGTACATAGGGACAACCATCGGTCACCTCCCCCAGTCAGTCACCTCCCCCCACAGTAAGAACACATTGAGGGAACATATTTAACCCCTTCCTGCCCCCTAGTGGTTAACCCCTTACCTGACAATCACATTTATACAGTAATCAATGCATTTTTATAGCAGGGATCGCTGTATAAACGTGAATGGTCCCAAAAATGTGTCAAAAGTGTCCGATGTGTCTGCCGCAATATCGCAGTCACAATAAAAAAAAAATCGCAGATCGCCGCCATTACTGATAAAAAAAAAAAAAAAAAAAAATGCTATAAATCTATCCCCTATTTTGTACACGCTATAACTTTTGCGCAAACCAATCAATACGCGCTTATTGCGATTTATTTTTTTTACCAAAAATATGTAGAAGAATACGTATCGGCCTAAACTGAGGAAAATTTTATTTAAAAAAAAAAAATGGGTATTTATTATAGCAAAAAGTAAAAAATAGTGTTTTTTTTCCAAACTGGACGCTCTTCTTTTGTTTATAGCGCAAAAGATAAAAACCGCAGAGGTGATCAAATACCACCAAAAGAAAGCTCTATTTGTGGGAAAAAAAGGACACAAATTTCGTTTGGGAGCCACGTCGCACGACCGCGCAATTGTCATTCAAAGTGTGACAGCGCTGAAAGCTGAAAAATGGCTTGGGCAGGAAGGGGGTTTTCGTGCACAGTAGAGAAGTGGTTAATACATTTCTTTATCCTCCTTAGGTGTTTACCTTTAATGCCGCGTACACACGATCATTATTCACGGCGGTTAAAAAACCGCCGTGAATAATGACAGGAAAAACGAGGGAACCGCTTGGTTCCCTACACACGGTCGTTTTTCCCGTCATTTTTTCTCTTGACGAGAAAAACGACCGTCTGTGGGCTCCGCGGCAGTGTTTCCCTATGGGAAAACTGCCGCTGGAAAAAACGACGAGAAAATTTAGAACATGTTCTAATTTTTCTCGTCGTTTTTTATGCCGTTTTTCTCGACGAGAAAAACGACATAAAGCCCACAGACGATCGTTTTTCTCGGCGAAAAGAAAAAATGCAGTTTTTCTCGTCGAGAAAAGCGGTTGTGTGTACGCGGCATAAGGCTTCAATTGTATTTCTCATTCTGAGTCTACACTTTATTTAGACTAAGTGAAGTAACTCACTCTGATTATTGAGTGAAGCAATTGTCTCTTGATCCATGATATATATATGATTTCATATGCTAATTTTGAACCTATTGTAGTGATTACTGTGATTGTTGCTTTATTTATTTATTTATTTTTTTATTATTATTTCTCTGTAATTTGATAAAATTCAATAAACAAATTTGAACAAGAAAATCTTTTAAAGACAAAATAAAGGAGTTGTATAGAAAACATTATGACGGCTGTTATAAACAAAAATATCATCCTTGTTGTAATTACCCATTAATAGTACCCATAAACAAAATGACAACACATTTTCCATTTGAATGAAATTGTCCACGTGAAATTGCTGACATACTTTAACAAGCTGTCTTCTTCAAGGGTAAGCTTCTGAAATACAGTATACATCTAAATACAGTACATATAAATATAATTGTCATCTGTCCCTGACAACAAGGTCTGGTGGAAACGAAATGCGTTGGGCAGGGCTATAGACTGTGACGTCACATTCGCCTACATCATTTCTGGTGTTTGAGTGCATGCTGGAGGCTATAGTAAGTAGGGAAAACGGGAATCATCTTTAATCATATTGGTATGAGATCCATATTGGATGCCGGCATAAAGATGTTTTTAATTAAAGCAGTATTAAAGTGGAGTTCCACCCTGAAAAAAAAAATACACGAAAATGCAAACAAAAAATTTAAAATAAAAAATTTAAAAATAAATAAATGTTTTACTCACCCGAAATACCAGTTGCTATGCGGAAGTCCCTAATCTGCCTCTTCCTTATCTAAGGTGGATCTTCTTCATCCCTCCTACTCGTGGTGTCTTCTGGTGAATGGGCGCGCTGCCTTCTGGGAACTGTGAGTATTCACAGAGAGCAGCCGCCCATTCACAAATCGGCGCGAGACTCGCACATGAGCAGTAGGAAACGGGCAGTGAAGCCGTAAGGCTTCACTGCCTGTTTCCCTTAGTGAGGATGGCGGCGCGGGACCTGCAATGATCGAGGGATCGGCTTTGGGGGGGGGCCCATCATCGCGGGCGAGTAGGACAGGTAAGTGTCCTTATTAAAAGTCAGCAGCTACAGTGTTTGTAGCTGCTTACTTTTAAAAAAAAAAATCGCAGGTGGAGATCCGCTTTAACTCCTAAAGCAAACAATTTCTATATTGCACATTACCATTTCTTAGATGCGATAGCTGTATCAGGCTTTTTTTCTTTCTTTCTTCTATTTACATCTGGTGAATGAGCTTTCAAAAAAACAAGCTCTCCAGCATAATGTATCAGTTACAGACATTATACAAACCATGTAACACTAGCAGGGGTGCTTACAATGATCAGTTTTTATTTATTTAACCACTTCGTACCCGGGCCATTTCTGACAGTTCGCTCCTACATGTAAAAATCTACTTTTTTTGCTAGAAAATTACTTACAACCCCCAAACATTAGAATAAAATGGTGGGTGCTGCAATTTTTTACTTCACACTGTATTTGCGCAGTGGTTTTTCAAACGCAATTTTTTTTGATAAAAAACACTTTTACGAATAAAAAAAAAAAAAAGGTGTCCTCTGTGCTACTTCATCCAGAGTGTATGCATTCTAATACAGGAGGTGAGTTATTGGTCAGATCACCAGATAAAAACAGAGTAAAAAAGCCTAAAAAAAAAAAACAATGCAGCAGCCACATCTAATGATTTGTAAGCTTTAATATAATATGTTTGGTTTTTGGTTTAAAGTGATTGTAAAGCCTTTTAAAATATATATATATATATATATATACTTACCTGCTCTGTGCAGTTGGTTTTGCACAGAGCAACCCGGATCCGCCTCTTCTCGGGTCCCGCTTTGCTGCTCCTGGCCCCTCCCTGTTATTGAGTGTCCCCAACGTCAGCAGCTTCCTATGGGGGCACCCGAGCTGAGTCACAGCTCCATGTGTCTATTCGGACACGGAGCCCCGACCCTGCCCGTCCCCTCTCGCCCCAGATTGGCTGACAGACTTTGATTGACAGCCGCAGGAGCCAATCAGCAGGAGGGTCCCAGACGGCTTACACATTCGTGGACATCACTGGAGAGAGATGGGCTCAGGTAAGTAATTAGGTTGTGTTGGGGGGGCTGCTACACAAAAGTTTGTTTTTTTATCTTAATGCATAGAATGCATTTACAACTTCTTAAATGCTGCTGGAATTGTAAGGAAGAGTACTGCACAATGGCCTTTTACTTCTGTTACTTAAAGCGGAGGTTCACCAAAAATGTAACCTCCGCTTTTCGGAACCCTCCCCCCTCTGGTGTCACATTTGGCACCTTTCAGGGGGGAGGGGGTGCAGATACCTGTATAAAACAGGTATTTACACCACTTCCGGGTATAGACTCCCACCCCTTTGCGTCTCACCCCCCCCCCCCCCCGCTGTGTTCTGGGAAACACACGGCTCCCAGGACACAGCGGGGACCAGTAAAGGGACCAGTAAAGGACGGCGCAGCGCAACTTGCGCATGCGCAGTAGGGAACCGGGCAGTGAAGCCGAAGCGCTTCACTTCCCGATTCCCTCACAGAGGATGGCGGCGGGGGAAGCCGAGAGCCGAGCGGTAGCTCAGCTTCGGCTGCCGACGTCGCGGGCGACCTGGACAGATAAGTGACCATTTTTTTAAAAGTCAGCAGCTGCAGTATTTGTAGCTGCTGGCTTTTAAAAAAAAAAAATTCCGGTGAACTTCTGCTTTAATTCCTGGAATGGCTAACATGGTATCGGAGGAGCATTAGGGTAGCTTGTAGGCCTCCAATTGGGTGGTGTGAAGGAGTGCCCAGGAAGTATAGCACTGAATAAGGCTGTTGTGGACCCTCTTATTAATCTAAAGCACTGTACACACGATCGGATTTCCTATGGATTCTAATCCGATGGATTTTTCCATCGGAAATCCGATGAAGCTGACTTCCATCAGTCTTGCCTTCACACCATCAGTCAAAAATCCGACCGTCCCAAACGCCGTGACGTAAAACACTCCGACAAGCCGAGAAAAATGAAGTTCAATGCTTCTGAGCATGCGTTGACTTGATTCTGAGCATGCGTGGGTTTTTTGTCCGATGGAGTTCCACACAGACAATCGGAATTTGCTATTGTTTTTTTTCCCATCGGATAAATTTAAAACATGAGATCCCACTGATGAAGGGCCACCTAGCCACTTCAACCTGCCCAGGATATCCCCCTCAAATGGGAACTTGATCACCTCCCACAACCTTTAGAATAGAGCACATATAGCTAGTAATGTGAGGGGAGGGTTTCGAAAGACACCACCCTTCTCTGGTTTAACAGAGTTAATAACAAAAATTGCCTGTATTAGTTTGATAAATGTTGCTGTTGTATTCTACGAGTAAACTATGTACTTTATATCGCTGTACTTGACTTATCGTGGAATTCTTGTATACCTTACTGTACCTGTTATGTAACCTGTATATGTAACTATACAATAAAAATTTTATGCAAAAAAAATAAATAATTAAAACATGTTCTATTTTTTCTCATCGATGGAAAAAAGACCGATGGGGCCCATACACGATCAGTTTGTCCGATGAGAAAAGTCAATCGGACTGTTTTCATCGGTAAAACCGATCGTGTGTACACGGCATCAGGGTTCACAGGGTTCTGGTGAGTGCATCATTTGGGTGTGAGCACTCGGGAACATGACGTGGATTTTTTAGAGGAGGTGTTTTGTAGTCAACGGCACCTATTGTTTTGTTTCGTTTTGGTTTCAGTAATTTATTATTATTTTTTTTGTTTATCGGATCATTCGTTTAGATGCGGCATTCGTTACTTTGGATAATTCGTAACTTCGGATGCATTCATATTTGTTCCGTTCCATTCGCTTAGATACGGCATTCATTACTTTGGATAATTTGTAACTTCGGATGCATTCGTATTCGTTACGTTCACTAACAGTTACTTTAGCCAAATTTTAAATAAAAATGTAAATCTAATCTATCCCAAATTAACTGCTATGGCGCAGAGACCTGAATAGAAGAATTACTGACTTCAGCTATTTTACCTATAATTTAATAGTTTATAATAATAAATAATAATACTGATACAGTGGAACATCGGATTGCGAGTAATGAGCGTTTCGAAATACGATCACTGTACTGTATTTTAAAAAATCCTAACTCGGTTTGCGAGTGTTGTCTCGCAAAACGAGCAGGATTCAGGCCAAAGCGGTGTGCAGTACGGAGTTTTTCCTGAGGTGGGGGGGCGCCGGAGCCGAACGGCGCCGATCGCAGCGGATCGGCGCTGGTAGGGAATGCTTGGAAAGACGCGGAAAGACACGGAAATACTCAGTTCCCAAGCCTTTCCGAGGTTTGCCGAGGTCAGCCGACCTGTCCTTGGGCCTTTCCGGTAGTTTCCGAGGCTCTCCGTGCCCCCCGCCTCTGGCTGCATGCGGTATTGCATGCCATTGAAGTTAATGCGGAACAAATTATTTTTGTTTCCATTGACTTCAATGGAGAAACTCGCTTTGACATGTGAGTACTTTGGATTACGAGCATTCTACTGGAGCGGATTATGCTCGTAATCCGAGGTTCCACTGTAATAAAAACTATAATAATAGTTAATAATTTAATTACAATAGAAAATACGAAAAACAAAAATTATTTGAATGTAATCGATTCATTAAACTCGTAGGTTGAATTGTTTTTCGTTCTTTCGGATTTTAGTATTTTTGAATTTTGGTTCTTTCAAGTTTTATTTCTTTCAGGTTTTCGTTCTTTCGGATTTTTGTTCTTTCTGACGATTTGTTTTCGTATGCATTCGTCAAAAGAGTCTTTTGTTCCTTTAGGATGCTTCTGAATGAACGAATATGCCAAATTTTGTCCGAAAACGAATTGCACATGTTTACAGAAAAATTACACAAGTGGGTAGCCTGCTTTGTTCCCAGCGCACTGCTGCCTAGGGCGCCCGGCCACTGGTGTTCGTACTCTCCTCTCTCTGCTGCAAGCAACTAAGTCTCAGCATCAGTAGGCACCCGCAGCTCCATTGGGACATAGTGTCAGAGGCGCAACAGTGGCGGAGGACTGTGTCCTGACTCCCGAATGAATGGAAGCAAACATCCCCTGCTGCGCACCTCTGATCACTCATCAGTGACCTGTGATTTCTGTCCATGACGTGACCACAGCCAGCCAGCTCTGCCTCTGCCCATACGTGATTCCTAATCCTGTGTCCCCTGGCCCCACCCCCCGTGTCATAGAGGCCGCGTTCCCTCCTGGCCTGTCAGCATCACTCAAGTGCTATAGCGCTTGGTGGCAGACATGCCACCCCTTTCCCTCTTCTCCCCTTTCCCCCTCCTTGGTAGGCTGCATTTATGGGCACTGGTAGGTTCCCTTGATGGGCACTGGTGGGCTGCATTAATGGGCGCTAATGAGGCTGCATTGATGAGCGCTGGTGAGGCTGCATTT
This sequence comes from Rana muscosa, assembly GCA_029206835.1. Classification (NCBI taxonomy): domain Eukaryota; kingdom Metazoa; phylum Chordata; class Amphibia; order Anura; family Ranidae; genus Rana; species Rana muscosa. The sequence continues at coordinate 79,335,948 of CM055127.1, forward strand.
GATGGGCGCTTCATTAAAAGGTGTGGTATACATGGGCAGTGCAAATGGCGGTGGAGTCAGGGGTGGAGCCAAGGGGGGGGCAGCAAAAAGTTGGTTTCCAAGAATGGTAAAAACTGCCTGTTTGTGGCATCTCCATGTATTCATGTTAAAAAAAAAAAAAACTGCAGGCAAAAATGTTAACTTACAGAACCTGCTGGTGAAGTCTGGTATTGCAGTGTATCCATGAAAACATTTTTTTATCTATAGGAATCGCAGGATTTTATTGGTCTGACTATAGATCATGATCAGAGTTTACTGTGGGAGGCTGAGACCCCTCTACATACAGTAACACAGAAGAGCCCCAAATTATTAAAGCATTTTTTCTAAGAATCCCTCTCTAAATACAGTGGGGATCGAAAGTTTGGGCACCCCAGGTAAAAATGTGTATTAATGTGCATAACGAAGCCAAGGAAAGATGGAAAAATCTCCAAATGGCATGAAATTACAGATTAGACATTCTTATAATATGTCAAAAAAAGTTAGATTTTATTTCCATCATTTACACTTTCAAAATTACAGAAAACAAAAAAAATGGCGTCTGCAAAAGTTTGGGCACCCTTCAGAATTTATAGCATGCACTGCCCCCTTTGCAAAGCTGAAACCTGCCAGTGTCATGGATTGTTCTCAATCATCGTCTGGGAAGACCAGGTGATGTCAATCTCAAAGGTTTTAAATGGCCAGACTCATCTGACCTTGCCCCAACAATCAGCAGTGCACCATGGGTTCTTCTAAGCAGTTGTCTAGAAAACTGAAACTGAAAATAGTTGACGCTCACAAAGCTGGAGAAGGCTATAAGAAGATAGCAAAGCATTTTTAGATGTCAATATCCTCTGTTCGGAATGTAATTAAGAAATGGCAGTCATCAGGAACAGTGGAAGTTAAAGCAAGATCTGGAAGACCAAGAAAAATATCAGACAGAACAGCTCGCAGGATTGTGAGAAAAGCAATTCAAAACCCACGTTTGACTGCACGATCCCTCCAGAAAGATCTGTCAGACACTGGAGTTGTGGTACACTATTCCACTATAAAGAGATACTTGTACAAATATGGTCTTCATGGAAGAGTCATCAGAAGAAAACCTCTTCTACGTCCTCACCACAAAAATCTGCATTTTAACTTTGCAAATGAACATATAGACAAGCCTGAGGCATTTTGGAAACAAGTTCTGTGGACCGATGAGGTTAAAATAGAACTTTTTGGCCGGAATGAGCAAAGGTACGTTTGGAGAAGAAAGGGCACAGAATTTAATGAAAATAACCTCTGTCCAACTGTTAAGCATGGGGGTGGATCAGTCATGCTTTGGGGTTGTATTGCAGCCAGTGGCACAGGGAACATTTCACGAGTTGAAGGAAAAATTGATTCAATAAAATTTCAGCAAATTTTGGATGGTAACTTGATGCCATCTGTGAAAAAGCTGAAGTTAAAGAGAGGATGGCTTCTACAAATGGATAATGATCCTAAACACACCTCAAAATCCACGGGGGATTACATCAAGAGGCGTAAACTGAAGGTTTTGCCATGGCCTTCACAATCTCCTGACCTCAACATTATTGAAAACCTATGGATAGACCTTAAAAGAGCAGTGCATGACAGACAGCCCAGAAATCTCAAAGAACTGGAAGACTTTTGTAAGGAAGAATGGGCAAAGATACCTCAAACAAGAATTGAAAGACTCTTGGCTGGCTACAAAAAGTGTTTACAAGCTGTGATACTTGCCAAAGGGGGCAGTACAAGATATTAACTCTGCAGGGTACCCAAACTTTTGCAGACGCCATTTTTTTTTGTTTTCTGTAATTTTGAAAGTGTAAATGATGGAAATAAAATCTAACTTTTTTTGACATATTATAAGAATGTCTAATCTGTAATTTAATGCCATTTGGAGATTTTTCCATCTTTCCTTGGCTTCGTTATGCACATTATCATTAATACACATTTTTACCTGGGGTGCACAAACTTTCGATCCCCACTGTAGTCATGTTATGAGAATTCATCCAAAGCCTGGGAAGTTACAGCAATTCAGCACAGTCTTACTTATCAATAAAAAAAAAAAGTATATTATGTAACCTTAAATTAATATGAACTTCCAACCTTCTAATCTTATCATTGTATTAACCATTTGGGATTTATTCTGTACTTAGCAAATCTACCGAAGCATGCTATAGTAGTTATTCTTATTAAGGCCGCCACATCCCGTGATTTCTAATTTGCTTTTGAAGTAGCAACATAAGTCAGTCTTATCTTTCTGTTCTCAAAATAGCTTTGTGTTGTAATGTCATAAACCTAAATGTATCCACACTTCACAAAAATGTTACTTAAGTCTGGGATTATTCAGAGATTTTGTTAAAGATACAAAAGCCGTAAAGGGCTCAGCTGAAATATTAAAGTGGAAGGATAGCCAAAACATGAATTCTTCTAGTTTGGGATAGAATGGGAAGGAAGTAGAACATCTAATCAACTTGTTACCTTCACTTCCTTTTTAGGTGATGGGTGTCAAACAGAGCAAACAGACAGTATTTAAAACCTAAAGTTCATCGGGGGGAAAGCACCAGGTAAAAAAAAAAAAAAAAAACTTGCAAATATAACGCATTGCGAATATAAATATCTACCTAAAAACCAATAGGTGGCAAGATAGAATCCAGAAGGGTATGGATTACAGTCTATTGTTTGATACCCTCCGGGATATTCACCAGCCACCCCCCATACGGTTGCTTGTATAGCTGTACTTTATATATGCAAAAGTGTTTTTTAATGTTATTTTGCTTTCCCTGACATTCTTGAATATGTCTTCTTAGGGACCAGTATATCCCTAGATGTAATATTTTGTTGTTTTGTATGATTCCATATGATGTTTTATGCAACACTTGTAGTGATGGATACCCACACTTACAGAATACAGATAAGCTTTATATTTTATACATTTATATATAATAATTTTTTTATTAAATTTGAACCTGCTGCCATTTTGATGTGGTCAAAATGTGCTGCTAGGAAAGCTTTGGGGTCCACATACAATACCCAAAGTTATTACCAAACCTAATTAGCTAATTATTTTACCTAAATAAAAATTGGCCTGCTATGCTGATTTCACCATTTATTCCCACAAGTCAACAAATTATTCTGGGTTAATGATTTAAAAAATAATCTAATTTAACCCTTTCTAACATTATCCAAATACTAAAACAAAATTGGGTAGCTTTATTCTAACAAAAACATATATTTTTTTTTTATCTACAGCTTTAGTTACAATTTTTACGTATTTACACATTTGTTTACATACTTTATTTATCTACTGTATTTTTTTAGTTATTATTTACCTGTAAGGAAAACATGTCCTACGATGTGCAGGCTTTTGAATTCTGTAGAAATCTTCACTGCAGGGATGCCCTGTCCTTTTTATGTGGCTTAACTTTAAGCACTGTGGGGTTAACAGCTTTGGGAAGGGGCGAGTACCCATTGGATCATTTTTAGTGTAGCTGAGCTCAGAGAATTGAATCTGTTAAGTTCTTCAGCAGGTAGAGGACAGGTAACTAAAGCTGTCGTGAAAAAAATATTTTCTAACTAAACTTTAGCTTTAAAGTACTGTATATCTAAACCCAAGAACAAGACATTAGCAGTATATTTTGCTGCTTAGATATGGAGGTTTTGTTTGTTTCTTTTGTCTTTTTTATCCATTATCATTCGCTGTACTGTACCAAAAGAGGAGCAGTATTGTCAAGACAAGGAGAGAGGCGCCTCTAAGTGCAATAGTGTAACAAGTTTTTAATAGTAGATACAAATACACTCACATTTAGGTGAATTAACGTTTAAAATGTCAGGATGACGATCATCAGCAGCAGGTCACAGGGGGTTCTCAGCTCTGCGTAGAATGACAGGAGTGTCTCTGAAGATGGAGCGGTAAATACATGTTTCTGTGGATATTGTGCGCCACCACTTGTCTATAGAGCAGTATTGTCACCCTAGGCTGTTTACTCTCATCTCCATAACATAGAGGGAAGGTGTTTTTGTAGCCAGCAGGAGGAGAGCTAAAGCCAAACAAGCCCATAGACTTTTATGCAGAGCGCTGGGAATCCTGGGAGTTGTAGTTTGAGACAGCAGCCATATAATGGGACCAATAAACTCCTTACAATACAGATCCCAATATGCACTGTTCAGTGGGAGGAGTGGAGAAATGATTTTTATTAAATTAAGTTGTTACTCTTGGCACGAGGTAGAGAGAGAGAGAGAGAGAAAGAGCACCTCTGTCTGGGTATTCACCTGCCAGCGGGAGCCCATACCAATGGAGATCCGAGCTTGAGACTGGGAGTGAGGAGACCCGGTGGCAGCACAGCACCGCCCACATTGCAGGACCTGCACCGTGGATACTGGGGCACCCACTCAATGGCTGCTTTCCCAATGCTGGTCACTGGAGTCTTTCAGAGAGAGACCTATGAGGTCCCCCCTTCTACAGCGAGAGGCACTGCAGCATGCCAGAGACTAGTGAGAGGGTTATACCCCCATTTCTGATACTGTGGGTACAGGGAATGAACCACTGAAAGCAGGACACCAAGTGTATCCAATCTAAAACAACACCCATACTGCACTCTATACCACACTTATTCCAAACCTTGACTGCACCTATACCAACCATAAACTGCATTATACCAAAACTCTACCACATTTGAACTACATCTACCTTGCACCTGTGACAAGATTTTACTGCACCTATACTGTACCTATATGGCATACAGGTTATTTGGGACTGTCTTTAAGTGTACCAACGCTCTTAACCACTTCAGCCCTTGAGGATTTGGTTGCCCAATGACCGGGCCATTTTTTGTGATTCGGCACTGCGCCGCTTTAACTGACCATTGCGCAGTCGTGTGACGTGGCTCCCAAACAAAATTGACGTCCTTTTTTTCCCACAAATAGAGCTTTCTTTTGGTGGTATTTGATCACCTGCGGTTTTTATTTTTTGCGCTATAAACAAAAAAAGAGTGACAATTTTGAAAAAAAGCTATATTTTTTACTGTTTGCTAAAATAAATATCCCCCAAAAATATATAAAAAAAAAAATTTTTACCTCAATTTAGGCCGATATGTATTCTTCGACATATTTTTGGTAAAAAAATTGCAATAAGCGTATATTGATTGGTTTGCGCAAAAGTTATAGCATCTACAAAATAGGTGATAGATTTATGGCATTTTTTTATAATTTATTTTTTATTAGTAATGGCGGCTATCTGTGATTTTTATCGTGACTGCGACATTATGGCAGACACATTGGGCACTTTTGATGCTATTTTGGGACCATTGTCATTTATACAGCGAACAGTGCTATAAAAATGCACTGATTACTGTGAAAAGGACACTGGCAGTGAAGGGGTTAACCACTAGGGGGCGAGGAAGGGGTTAAGTGTATCTTAGGGAGTGATTCTAACTGTGGGGGGGCTGGGTTACGAGTGACAAGACAGTGATCACTGCTCCCGATCACAGGGAGCAGTAGATCACTGTCTTGTCAGAAGGCAGGACAGGAAAATGCCTTGTTTACACAGGCATCCCCCTGTTATGCAGCTCCGTGACATGATCGCGAGCACACGGAGGACATCGAGTCCACGGGACCCGGGGTCACACTCACGGAGCTCGCTGTGGGCGCGATTTAAAGGGGACGTACGGGTACGTCCATATGCGCAGCCGTGCCATTCTGCCGACGTAAATAGTCGTTCAGCGGTCGGCAAGCGGTTAAGGAGCCCCAACAAGAGCAGAAGAACATCTTAAAGGACTGCCCCCTGTAAATAATATTCAAGCCGTGGGCGCGTGAGCGGCGAGAAACTGTCAGGAAGCGAAGTGAAGGAGCTCCGTGGGTAACGGAGAAGATATCGCACTCCCCGGGGCTATACATCCTGCAAATTCTATCCAGAATAGCCTGACCCCCTTGCAGGACCTGCAGTGCATGCCGTCGGTGAAGAAAAACAAGCAAAAATCCACCCAGCGGTCTTTAACAAACTGCATACTACGGGAGCAGACGGAGATGTCCCAAGATGGCGACCACCCAAGGCCTACCACGTCTGAAGCCCCTGACCCAGCGGCTTCCCCTACGGCCTTGTCAGAGCAGAGTGAGTTCTCTCCTGACTTCACCAAGGCTGACCTTGACAATAGCCTTTCTACAATGTATGACAAGCTGGCTCGCAAATTCCAAGCTGAACTACACAAGTCTACCAACACTCTTTCTCAAGAGATTGCGACGCTAGGAGAGAGAACAGACGTCTTGGAGGTTAAACATGACGAATTACATCTGGTCTATGTTGATCTCTGCAAAGACCATGAAATGCTCTCAGACACTGTACACCAGCTACAGAATAACCTTGAGGATTTGGACAACCGTAACAGGAGAAATAATAATCAGAGTACGTGGGCTACCTGAGACGGTCACTGATCTCCCTGACGCCATTAAGAGGCTATTCCGCTCCCTCCTCCCTGAGAAACCGAAGGATTCATTTATCTGTGACAGCCTTGAGACCTAAGCCACCGCCGGAGAAGCCTCCCAGAGATGTGGTGATGTGCCTAAAAGACTTTCTGGTGAAGGAGGAAATTCTCCGTGCCTCCCGCAATACACTGCGGATACAGCTTGATGGGGTTGCACTCCAGATATACCCGGACATCTCCCCGGCGACACTGGAGAAGAGGAGGAGGATGAAGGAGATCACCTCGGTCCTTCAGGCGGCTAGAATCCGCTACAGATGGGGCTTCCTGTTTAAGCTGTCGATCCCTCACAACCTACACCGCCACCACTGTACCCAAGGGGAAATCCATTCTGGTGAAGCTGGGTCTCCTGGAGCCACAACAGGTACCGAGAGACCCCTCCACCCCCCGTCCATCACCTATCTGGGCTACCCCTTCACCCGATCGAGACCGCAGGTCACCTCAACTCCCTAGACACTAAGTGCATTGAGTCTAGATGTATGCCTGCAGGTCTGAGTTGTTTGAATGTATCTGTAGTGCTGCAGTTCTTCGTTGGCCCTTAACGTTTTTCCCCTTTTTTTTTTCTTTCAATATTTTGGGGGTGTTCTTTATTGGATGATTACACCTCATACTCTACGCCCTTCCGCATCCGCCCTGACTAAGGCCCCGTCCCATGCCTCGTCGGTACCTGCGTGACGCTGGTGGTAATTTCCCTCACGTATGGGACGCATATAAGGCGTCTCCCCAGATACCAAGATTACTGCCATACACGTGCAAACACTACAGCCCTGAGAGACCCTGCTTCTAAGCACAACACAAGGTAAATATCCTGCAACCCCAGTACTTAGTCTTTATGTTACTATGTGCATTTCCCATTACCATGGGCAATCTTTGATGGACTTATCCATCCATTACAGACATTTACACACTACCAAGACGGGATACCTGCTCTCTTTGACTACAATGGCGGTTTGCTTTCTGGTGTTGATGCCTCGCGTCTTGTCATGTTTTGGAATATTTGCCACCTCAGTTCCGGGGACGGACAGTCCCTACGGCCCATTTCCCACATACACCATAGCTCGATACATCTCGTAAGTATCCAACATTGACACATTGTCCTTTCTGATGGCACTGAGTCAATCATCTGATTTGACCATACCCTGTCCTTTCAGATATCCTGTAGCATCCGCCCCTGAGGAAGTGTGCATCCACACAAAATGCGTCGGGCAACAAAGGATGTAACTACATGCATCTATAGTGACATGATTCAGACATGCCAATTTTATGACTCTTTTCAATTTTATTTTATTTGCGTTACAGTATGTTTGTGCTGTTTGGTTCATATGTGGTCATAGATATTGTATGTTACGCCTTGTTACTTTTTATGAAAATATCATGTATAAGGACTATACTATGTGCCTACGTACACATTACCTGTATATATGTGGATCATTATTACAATACATGTATACTATACCAATGTGTCCAATATCTTTCTTCAAACCCCCACCAGTCTACCGCTTCATCTAAAGTCCCAAACCTCCCTTTGCTTTGTTTCTTGAATACGGGATGGAGGCACATCTTTTGATGAGCCTCATTTAAAGTCCCAAACCCTTCCCCCTCCTTTGCTAATAATGCACAGAGTTCCTTTTTTAGGACATTTTTTCAAACTTTGGACAGGTACACCTCTCCTCATATGATAGTGGGTGGGGATTTCAACTTAGTTGCCCACTCCTCCCTTGACAGAAGCAAAGTTACTAATACAGCTCATACCTTCCCGAAATCCCACTTGAGGTCCCTAGAATCACACCAACTCATTGACTCTTGGAGGGCTTTAAACACGGGCGCCAGGAAGTTCACTCGCTATTCATGCCCACACGATAGTTATGCAAGACTTGACTACGTCTTCAGCTCCCCGATCTTACTGGCTAACTCTTCATCTGCCTCTATACACTCTTGCCCCTGGTCTGACCACCATATGGTCTCCTTCTCTACGTCCCATATTGGACTTTCCCCTATGACAGCCTCTTGGAGGCTGAATGACTCCTTATTAATGGACATAGAGATTGTAAGGCAAGTGACGGACCAGCTCGTTGAGTATTTCCAGTTGAATGATATAGATAACATCTTCCCATCCGTTTTGTGGGCTGCCCATGAAGCAGTACTACGCGGTCGCTTGATAGAATTAGCCACCATTAAAAAAAGACAGAAGAAAATCCAAATTAAAACCCTTACCCTAGACCTTAATAAGCTGTATGATGTACACATGCCAACTCATTCTCCAGATATCCTAAAACTAATTGATCAGAAGAGAGTAGAACTAGACACCATTCTTTCTGACCGTACGGAGAAAATCGATTAGATGGTCTAAGGCAAAGTTCCTATTACATAGCAATGCAGCTTTGGCCATGTTCACACGTAAACTACATCAATCCCTTCAGCCTACCCATGTTTACAAGCTGAGGAATGCTTCTGGTCAGCTGGTCTCCCACCCCAAGGATGTACTTCACATCTTCACTAGGGATGAGCTTCGTGTTCGAGTCGAACATACGTTCGACTCGAACATCGGCTGTTCGATCGTTCGACGAAGATCGAACGATTTGGGCCGTTCGCGCCAAATTTGAGTGACGCGAACGGCCCACAATGCACTACGCCATCGCAGTGTCATCCAGGCGCTGTGATTGGCCAAGCATGCACTGTGACCCCGCATGCTTGGCCAATCACAGCGCCGGCAGCGAGGAGAGCAATGATTGGCCACAGGCAGGATGCCTGTGGCCAATTATTGCTGAGGGTGTTTAGTACACGCCCCACACTATAAAAGGCCGCCAGCACGGCGGCCTAGTGTAGTGTGTTCCGGAGCAGGGATAGAGCAGCATAGGCAGGGACAGTGACTGTTATTTCTTTCTTGCTTAACCTGGATTCCTTTAGTTTAGGGAAAGAGAAGGATAGGTAGGGAGAGTGTCAGTGTGTTTTGTGCTTGTGCTATAGTGTGCTTAAAAAAAACATTTATTCTAGGGACAGAAAACTGTAGGTAGGGACAGTGTCAGTTTCTTTCACTCTGCAAGTCCTTGTTTCCAGGGACCTGGAAGGACAGTGAGTGAATTGTCCTTGTGCTATATTGTGCTTAAAAAAAACATTTATTCTAGGGACAGAAAACTGTAGGTAGGGAGAGTGTCAGTTTATTTCACTCTGCAAGTCCTTGTTTCCAGGGACCTGGAAGGACAGTGACTGAATTGTCCTTGTGCTATATTGTGATTAAAAAAAACATTTATTCTAGGGACAGAAAACTGTAGGTAGGGAGAGTGTCAGTTTATTTCACTCTGCAAGTCCTTGTTTCCAGGGACCTGGAAGGACAGTGACTGAATTGTCCTTGTGCTATATTGTGATTAAAAAAAACATTTATTCTAGGGACAGAAAACTGTAGGTAGGGAGAGTGTCAGTTTATTTCACTCTGCAAGTCCTTGTTTCCAGGGACCTGGAAGGACAGTGACTGAATTGTCCTTGTGCTATATTGTGATTAAAAAAAACATTTATTCTAGGGACAGAAAACTGTAGGTAGGGAGAGTGTCAGTTTATTTCACTCTGCAAGTCCTTGTTTCCAGGGACCTGGAAGGACAGTGACTGAATTGTCCTTGTGCTATATTGTGATTAAAAAAAACATTTATTCTAGGGACAGAAAACTGTAGGTAGGGAGAGTGTCAGTTTATTTCACTCTGCAAGTCCTTGTTTCCAGGGACCTGGAAGGACAGTGACTGAATTGTCCTTGTGCTATATTGTGATTAAAAAAAACATTTATTCTAGGGACAGAAAACTGTAGGTAGGGAGAGTGTCAGTTTATTTCACTCTGCAAGTCCTTGTTTCCAGGGACCTGGAAGGACAGTGACTGAATTGTCCTTGTGCTATATTGTGATTAAAAAAAACATTTATTCTAGGGACAGAAAACTGTAGGTAGGGAGAGTGTCAGTTTATTTCACTCTGCAAGTCCTTGTTTCCAGGGACCTGGAAGGACAGTGAGTGAATTGTCCTTGTGTTATATTGTGATTAAAAAAAACATTTTTTCTAGGGACAGAAAACTGTAGGTAGGGAGAGTGTTTTTTTTCTTTCACTCTGCAAGTCCTTGTTTCCAGGGACCTGTAAGGACAGTGAGTGAATTGTCCTTGTGCTATATTGTGCTTAAAAAAAACATTTATTCTAGGGACAGAAAACTGTAGGTAGGGAGAGTGTCAGTTTATTTCACTCTGCAAGTCCTTGTTTCCAGGGACCTGGAAGGACAGTGACTGAATTGTCCTTGTGCTATATTGTGATTAAAAAAAACATTTATTCTAGGGACAGAAAACTGTAGGTAGGGAGAGTGTCAGTTTATTTCACTCTGCAAGTCCTTGTTTCCAGGGACCTGGAAGGACAGTGACTGAATTGTCCTTGTGCTATATTGTGATTAAAAAAAACATTTATTCTAGGGACAGAAAACTGTAGGTAGGGAGAGTGTCAGTTTATTTCACTCTGCAAGTCCTTGTTTCCAGGGACCTGGAAGGACAGTGACTGAATTGTCCTTGTGCTATATTGTGATTAAAAAAAACATTTATTCTAGGGACAGAAAACTGTAGGTAGGGAGAGTGTCAGTTTATTTCACTCTGCAAGTCCTTGTTTCCAGGGACCTGGAAGGACAGTGAGTGAATTGTCCTTGTGTTATATTGTGATTAAAAAAAACATTTTTTCTAGGGACAGAAAACTGTAGGTAGGGAGAGTGTTTTTTTTCTTTCACTCTGCAAGTCCTTGTTTCCAGGGACCTGTAAGGACAGTGAGTGAATTGTCCTTGTGCTATATTGTGCTTAAAAAAAACATTTATTCTAGGGACAGAAAACTGTAGGTAGGGAGAGTGTCAGTTTATTTCACTCTGCAAGTCCTTGTTTCCAGGGACCTGGAAGGACAGTGACTGAATTGTCCTTGTGCTATATTGTGATTAAAAAAAACATTTATTCTAGGGACAGAAAACTGTAGGTAGGGAGAGTGTCAGTTTATTTCACTCTGCAAGTCCTTGTTTCAAGGGACAGAGAAGGACACCTGAAGGTAGCCCTTATTGCTTTTTTCCCATCTCCCTGCAGGCCATCTATTAGAATGTCTGGAAGGCAAACAAGGAGAGGCAGACAGTCAGGAGGCAATAAAAGAGGGCAAGCAGGCTCTGTGTCTGGGGGCAACAGTGCTGGTCGTGGACGCGGTGCATTGTCATCAGCACATGGCCATGGGACACGCTTGTCCTTCTTTTCGGCAGCTGGACATGTTGAGCCACATCATGCCGAAGACTTGGTAGAGTGGATGACCAAGCCCTCCTCCTCCTCCTCATCCTCTCTCACCCAGGCTCAGGGTACTGGAAAAGCAGCTGCCAAAGCGTCGTCTTCCCTGGTATCAATGTCAGACAAATCATCAGTCACTCCTTCCCTAGACCCACCATGTCCTCCTCCTGAGGAGTCCCCCGAACTGTTTCAGCACAGTGTTGGGTACATGCTCCAGGAGGATGCCCAGCGTTTCGAAGGGTCTGATGATGAAACCCAGCTAGAGGAAGGCAGTAGCGTGAGAGCAGACAGAGGGGATGCTCAAGAAGGACACCAATCTGGCAGTCATGTTCCAGCAGCTGCAGCATACTGCCAGATTGGCTCCAGTGATGAGGAGGGAGGGGATGATGAGGTCACTGACTCCACGTGGGTGCCTAATAGGAGAGAGGAGGAGGAGGAGGATGAGGAGGAGGCACATCTCCAACGAGGCAGGATGCCCTTTGGTGGCCAGCGTAAGGGCAGTACACCGACGGAATCACACCGCAGAGCTCCGCCTGTGCAGGGCGCTGCCTCTGCCCGTCATTCAAAAAGTTCTTTGGTGTGGGCCTTTTTTGAGGCTAGTGCATCAGATCGCACAGCTGCTGTTTGCAACATATGTCTCAAGCGTATATCGCGTGGCCAAAACATCAGCCGCTTGGGTACCACATGCCTGACCAGACATATGTTGACCTGCCATGCAGCTCGTTGGCAAGCCTACCTCAAAGACCCACACCAAAGAACAAAGCGGACCTCTCCTTGCACCGCATCAGCTGGGATCTCCAACCCCACTATAACTTCAGTCCTCTCTGAAACATGCACTGAGAGGAATGAAGGTGTAGAATTAGGTGTGTCACAGCCAAGTACTTGCGCCCACTCTGCTAGCAGTACACCGACGTCCGATTCTAGCAGGCAAATTTCCCTGCCCCAGCTGCTGGACCGTCGAAAGAAGTTCACTCCCAGCCATCCACATGCCCAGCGGTTGAATGCTAGCTTGGCTAAATTGCTAGCGCTTCAACTGCTGCCTTTTCAGTTGGTAGACTCGGCCCCCTTCCGTGAGTTTGTGCAATGTGCAGTTCCTCAGTGGCAGGTTCCCAAACGCCACTTTTTCTCACGGAAGGCTATTCCGGCTCTCTACCGGCATGTGGAAGGCAATGTCTTGGCCTCGCTGGACAGGGCGGTCAGCGGTAAGGTGCATATTACCGCTGACTCATGGTCCAGCAGGCATGGACAGGGACGTTACCTTTCTTTCACGGCCCATTGGGTCACTCTTTTGGCAGCTGGGAAGGATTCAGGACAAGGTGCAGTAGTGTTGGAGGTTGTCCCACCGCCACGCCTCCAAAATGCTACTACTGGTTGTGACACACCTCTCTCCTCCACCCCCTCCTCTTCTTCTTCCTCCATGGCCTCTTCCTGTGGTTTGTCCTATGAACCAGCGGTGCTCCGTAGCCGTTCACGGGGCTACGCAAGTACGCAGGCAAAAAGATGCCATGCCGTGCTTGCGCTGGTGTGTTTGGGGGACAGAAGCCACACTGGGGCAGAGGTCCTGTCTGCTCTGCAGGGCCAGGCCGAGAGGTGGTTGACGCCACGCCAGCTTAAGCCAGGAATGGTGGTTTGCGACAATGGCACCAACCTCCTCTCCGCCCTCCGACAGGGACAACTGACCCATGTGCCCTGTGTGGCTCACGTCCTTAACCTGGTGGTGCAGCGCTTCTTGGGCAGGTACCCGGGCTTACAGGATGTCCTGAGGCAGGCCAGGAAAGTCTGTGTGCATTTCCGCAGATCTTATAATGCCAGTGCTCGCCTGGCTGAGCTGCAAAAGGAGTTGAACCTGCCCAAGAACCGCCTTATATGTGACATGCCCACCAGGTGGAACTCAACGTTGGCCATGCTGCAGCGGCTGCACACGCAGCAGAGGGCCATCAATGAGTACCTGTGCGACTACGGCACCAGGACAGGGTCAGGGGAGCTTGGTTTTTTTTCTCCACGCCAGTGGGGCATGATCAGGGATGCATGCACTGTCCTGGCACCATTTGAGGAGGCCACGAGGATGGTGAGCAGTGACAGTGCATGCATCAGTGACACTGTACCTCTTGTCCACCTGTTGGAGCACACGCTGCGTGGAATAATGGACAGGGCACTTGAGGCAGAACAGAGGCAGGAAGAGGAGGACTTCCTTGCCTCTCAAGGCCCCCTTTACCCAGACAGTGTTCCTTCTGTCCCACCCATCGCACAGGAAGAGGAGGAGGAGGAGGAGGAGGAGGAGGATTGTGTCAGCATGGAGGTGGAGGCTGGCACTCAGCATCATCAGCAGCAGTCTTTTAGGGATGATTTACAGTCCCAAGAAACCAGTGGACTTGTACGTGGCTGGGAGGAGGTGGCTGCGGATCATGTCGTCCTTAGTGACCCAGAGGACTCCGGAGCGAATGCCTCAGCAAACCTACGCTGCATGGCCTCCCTGATCCTGCAAAGTCTGCGGAAGGATCCTCGTATTCTTCGGATCAAGGAGAGGGACCATTACTGGCTGGCCACTCTCCTTGATCCACGGTACAAGGGTAAGGTTGCGGACCTTATGTTACCGTCGCAGAGGGAGCAGAGGATGAGACAACTCCGGGAGGCCTTGCAGAAAGGTCTGTGCAACGCGTTCCCAGAGACTGGGAGGTTGCAAACTCCTGGTCCTGGACAACGAGTTGCTGAGGCTTCGGCCAGTCAAAGAAGGAGCGGTGGGGAAGGTGGCCGTCTGACCGATGCGTTCAGACAATTCTTTAGTCCGCAGCCCCAAAGTATGATCGGTTCCAGCAACCATCGCCAGCGTCTGATAAACATGGTGCAGGAATATCTAGGGGCAAGGTCAGACTTGGACACCTTCCCCACCGAAAATCCTCTGGCTTACTGGGTCTTGAGGATGGATCACTGGCCAGAGCTTGCACAGTATGCAATTGAGCTACTGGCCTGTCCTGCATCCAGCGTTCTTTCGGAACGCACATTCAGTGCTGCTGGAGGATTTGTCACGGATCACAGGGTGCGCCTGTCCACCGACTCGGTTGATCGACTGACTTTCATCAAGATGAACCAGTCTTGGATCACCACCAGCTACCACACACCTGATGCTGATATAACAGACTAATTGATTTTAACATGTCACATCCCTTCAAGACTGATGCTGATGCTGAGTGCCTGTGCTGTTATGTTGACTGGCTATCCTCCTCCTCCGAGTCCTCAATGATACGATTGATGATGATAGCTTGTAAGATCATTTTTGTTTATGGGTGCCGCCACCAGTGCCTAACGCCCAATTTTTCAGCCCCTGTTTAACAGGGGCGTGTAATTACAATTTTTGAAGCAATACTTTGCAACAGGGCTCATTGCTGTGCTCCAAGTACAGTATCTGTGAGGAGTTGCAGTGTTGTGCCACCAGTGCCTAACGCCCAATTTTTCAGCCCCTGTTTAACAGGGGCGTGTAATTACAATTTTTGAAGCAATACTTTGCAACAGGGCTCATTGCTGTGCTCCAAGTACAGTATCTGTGAGGAGTTGCAGTGTTGTGCCACCAGTGCCTAAGGGCCAATTTTTCAGCCCCTGTTTAACAGGGGCGTGTCATTACAATTTTTGAAGCAATACTTTGCAACAGGGCTCATTGGTGTGCTCCAAGTACAGTATCTGTGAGGAGTTGTAGTGTTGTGCCACCAGTGCCTAAGGCCCAATTTTTCAGCCCCTGTTTAACAGGGGCGTGTCATTACAATTTTTGAAGCAATACTTTGCAACAGGGCTCATTGCTGTGCTCCAAGTACAGTTGCTGTGAGGGGTTGCAGTGTTGTGCCACCAGTGCCTAAGGCCCAATTTTTCAGCCCCTGTTCAACAGGGGCATGTAATTACAATTCTTGATCTAATAATTCACAGCAGGGCCCATTGCTGCACCCACCAAGAGTAACTGTCAGGGCTTACAGTGTTGTGGCACCAGCACCACCATCAAAGGCCCAATTTTTACTACCACTGTTCAACAATTATATGTAATTAAAATTCCTGATATAATAGTTGACAGCAGGGCGTTCCAGCACCAACCAAGAGTAACTGTGAGTGCTTACAGTGTTGTGCCAACACCAACAACTAAGGGGCCTATTTCTGCAGAGTATATACGGCAGGTCCCTACTTTCAAACATCCAACTTACAAACGACTCCTACTTGCAAACGCAAGAAGACAACAGGAAGTGAGAGGAAATCTACCACTAGGAAGGAAAATTCTCTCCTGTAAGAATAAATATGGGAGAAAGGTGTCTCCTCTGTACTGATGCTTTATCAGCAATCCTTGTTTCAAGAAAAACACCACATTTCAAAAACAGTTGTCATTGGGACGGAAAGTGAGGTGAAATGTTCTGAACAGGGGCACAGACAGCAAAACAAATGTTACAGGGGTGATAACCCTTACCTATGTTTTCCAAAAAGTTTAAAAATAGATTTTTGGGCTGGAGCTACACTTCAACAATGTACCTGTTCAAAATTACAAACAGACTCTACATAAGAACAAACCTACAGTCCCTGTCTTGTATGCACCGCCTGTATAGGGCTGTTCAGAGTATATAGGGCCTTTTTTATTTTATGTGCGGGGTTCCCCTTAATATCCATACAAGACCCAAAGGGGCTGGTAATGGGCTGGGGTAGGGGGGGGGGGTCATGGGGTAGCTATGCCATTTTTCTTAAAGAATTTCATCCATATTACCGGGACCAGACATTACATTAAAGCCGCAAGCAGTTTTAAATGGCTTTTTTTTCCTTTAGAAGTGTCATTTTGTGCAGGGACAGTTCTAAACACGGGAAACACGTGGCACTTCACAGGCATACTTTAGACACCCCCCAGGTACGATATTTAAAGGAATATTTGACTTTTTTTTTTTCACTTTATGCATCATTAAAATGACTGCTCCCGAAAAACGACCGTTTTTAAAACTTCTTTTTGCATTGATACATGTCCCCTGGTGCAGAACCCGGGTTCCCAAACCCTTTTTAGGACAATAACATGCATAATAGTTGTTATAATTAGCACTTTAGAATTCGAACATTCGCATCCATTGTATTTAATAGGGTTCTAATGTTCGTTCGAACTTTCGGTCCGTTCGCGGGTTCTGGTGCGAACCGAACCCGGGGGTGTTCGGCTCATCACTAATCTTCACTTCTTTCTATAGCTCCCTCTTATCCTCCCCTGAGTCACCCCCTCCTGATGGAGTAGCAGCATGGCATGATGCACTACACCTCCCATCTCTTTCACAGGATCAACTGTCTAGCTTGAATGCCCCATACACAGAACAGGAAGTTCTTGCTATCATTAAATCCTTAAAGAGTTCCACTTCTCCAGGCCCTGACGGATATACCACTTCGTACTATAAGAAATTTGCGGGCACATTAGCCCCTAAACTGACTAAGGTTATTAATTACGTTCTATAGGGCCATACACTCCCAGTTGACATGCTCTCAGCAAACATGAGTTTAATTCCCAAACCCAATAAGGATCACTCTTTAGCCCAAAGTTATAGACCGATTTCAGTTCTTAATAATGACATCAAAATCCTGGGCCGTGTGCTAGCAGATAGGATTGCCCCCATGATTTCCACTCTCATAGGTCCTGAGCAAACCGGCTTTATTCCCACGAGGCAGATAACTGATAATATCCGCCTGGAATCGAAAATTATTCAAGATGCTGATCTTTTCTCCCGCAGTGTCTTGATTCTGGGCTTGGATATACATAAAGCCTTCAACAGTGTCCTGTGGCCCTATATAGTCACGGTTTTATCTAAATTTGGTTTTATAGGAGAGTTTGTCAATGGGTTTAAAGCTCTATACTACAACCCACATAGCCGGGTCAAGCTTCCCGGCTGCACCTCTGAGTACTTCACCCCGGGAAGGGGTACACGTCAGGGTTGCCCCCTGTCCCCACTGATGTTTGCCCTGGCCATTGAGCCATTGGCCAGGGCGATCATCTCTAACCCTAACATTAGGGGATACCAAAAGGGAGACGGGGAATTTAAGATGAGTCTGTACGCAGCCAATGTGCTCATGTTTCTTCCAGACCCAGTTGTTTTCATTCCCAACCTACTTACTACTCTACATTCCTACCACTCCTTTTCTGGCCTGGGTGTTAAACTAGCAAAATGCTCAGCTCTTCCTATCAACATTCCTCCACATGTCACCTCAAACCTTAAGAATGCATTTGGCTTTTCCCTTTCCGGTAGTACCCTCCAATATCTTGGAGTTCGCCTGGCCCCCTCCCTTCGAGCGATGTATAACACCAATTACCCACAAGTTTTTGGGAAGGTCAGACAATGGCTACGACTCTGGTCATCATTTCACATTACCCTACTAGGCAGAGTCACTGCTATTAAAATGTCTATACTGCCGAAACTATTGTACTTTTTCAAGGCCCTTCCTCTTTATGTATCCCGCCGAACACTGGTACAGATCCAACGAGAAATTAATCACTTTATCTGGAATAATAAGCACCCTAGGTATGGAGTACTTCTCACACACAGGCCCATGTCACAGGGGGGCTTGGGACTCCCCAATGTCTGGCTCTACTATCTGTCAGCTAGGTTAGCTCAGACGGCTCAATGGCACCCCCCCAGATAATATACCCTGGCTTCAGTTCGAAATAACCTCATACTATGTCCCGGGTCTTCTGTGGAAACCTGGTCTAAAACCCAAGGAGGTTGGTGCCCTAAATAACATAGTAGGCCAGACTATTCATCTATGGTCCCTATATCACCATAAATTTAGGCTTAGATCATGTAGACCCCCCCTTTCCTAATTTTTAGGCGACCTGAGGTTCCCCCCAGCTTTCCATTCCCCTAGAGATTTTTTTGGGTGGGAACAGAAATCCCTCACGTCCCTTACAGCCCTCACACATAGTGCACACTTCTACTCCTTTTCTCAACTCCAGGAACAATTTGATATCCCACAAACTGAATTCTATCATTTTTTACAAATCAGACACTTTTTTGAAGCCCCGTCATGTCCTTATATGAATCAGTGTGTCAGAGCCTCTCTAGAGAAAAGGGAACTATATCCACTATATATAAATTTCTTAATGAGCTCCACTTCCCTGAGAAATCTACTGCTATGACCAAGTGGGAGACTGATCTGGGCACTACATTTTCCATGGAGGAATGGATTGACATGTTGCAGAATATGCACAAATGTGCTCACGCCATAGCCATGAAAAAGACAGTTGTGAAACTTCACACAAAGATGGTACCTCACCCCTGACAGGGTTCACAAATTTTATCCCAGTGTTCCAGAGACATGCATTAGAGGCTGCCGGGCCCCTGGCACCTTACTCCATACCTTTTGGAGCTGCCCCCATCTGCGGCACCTCTGGAGCCAAGTCACCTCCAGGGTGGCGCAGATCACGGGCTCCATTTTTAACCTGACAGCCCCAGTGTGTTTGCTTTTTGCTCCGATTCTTGACCTGCCACCTCCCACTCAGAAAATGGTTAATACTTTGTTCTGTGCTGTCCAATGGGCCATAGCCCTGAATTGGAGATCCCAGTCAGTGCCCTGGCCCCAGGTTCTTCAGAGGATGGAAACTATCCGTCTCATGGAGAGGATCCACCATACCATCATGGATGGTTCATAACAAATGGGCCTCCTGGTCCTCATATGGTGCAATATTCTAGATGGGTTCCTACCCCAGCCTTCACATAATACCTGACCCACTAGAAGCCCGGAGTCAATCCCACTCTAGTATTACTCAGACTCAGAGGAATGATACTTAGTACCAGAGATAACTGAGCCCTTAACGGGTCATTACATATAGGCTACCTATATTGGCTTAAGTGAAACCTTTTCATCTGTTTTGAAGCAGTGAATTGTTTGTTTTGTTTTCTGATCTTCTTGGTTAATTTTTTTTTTATTTTCATTCCTTATTTTTGTTACTCAATGTCGATTGATCATGGGTAGCACCCTTCATAGCCCTCACTGGATTTGACTGTTCATATCTCTTTAGACTTTCGGTCTTAAAGACTCTGTTTCTTATGTTTACACCTATATCTGGGCTGCGTCCCGACATTGTCTGCACTTATCCTTTTATTATCCCTAATAAAATAGTTTGTATTAAAAAAAAAAATATTCAAGCCCACTTTGTTCCCCTGCCCCTCCGCTACAAGCCTCTTTTTATTTTAGACAGTGCATACCCAGTTAGTCTAGGACAAGCAACTCCTCCAATGCGCTCTGGCAGTATAGTTCCAGCACTCTGTATATTAAGCTTTACTACTGCTCATTGCTGCATTTCAGGTGGTGTTGCTATTGTTTATCCTGATCTGGGGATGCCAAATGTCATCTTATGCCTTGTCCCTATTGTTATACAGCTGGTATGCTGAATTGCGTTATTCCAATTGTTAAAAAATGTCATGCTTGCTTAGTTGCCAACCATATTGGGTGACAATATATTAAGTTTGCCTTTTTTTTTATATAACACTACTATTGGGTACTAAGTATTACTTTCAGTACATTCCTGTGATATTGTACACTCAAACTGGTGTGTCAGAAGGACTGAGGTTCCTGAGAAGGTTGAGGCAAAGAACAGAGAATGCATCCTGTTCAGTGGCTGTTACAGGGATATCACTACACTGATAACACTGTTTGGGAAGCTACAGGCTCACTGGATCTGTGACAGGATCAATGGCTATTTGTCTGCAGTTGCAGTACTTTTAAAGAGAAAAAAACTGGAAAATATACAAGTATTGTATAGATGTATTCAATGGGGGGATTTACTAAAACCGGTGGACACAGAATCTGATGCAGCTTTTTTGCATTCAGCAATAAAACCTAGAAGCTGCACCGGTTTTATTAAATCACCCCCAATATGATTTTTCTCCATACATTCAGGTAAAAATCATCTAAAATTGCCAAATTAATAAATATTCATAGCTAATCATGCTTTGTGCCTTGTCATTGTTCCAGTTTAAGTAGCTCATGATGTGCTTGGATGTACCAACAACAATATGCCCCTGGAACTGGTTTTCAAATGTTGGCATCCATTCTAAAATTTGTAGTTTAGAAGGCTCTCTTGATATATTATTTTGTGCAAGCTTCTGCTACAGCTAGTGCTATTCCACACTGACATTCAGAATCCAAATGATTTTCCTTTTATTGCTGCCTGATGCTATTATAAAAAATCGGTGTGCCTGAGGACAGACAGGACAAAACAGGAACTGATGCATATGTTGAAGGAAGCAGAGATTCTGAAAATAAAATGTTTCATTCAAAGTGTTTCCTTTACATCAAGAAGTAAAGAATGTCAGCTCCCTGCCCCGAGCACTCTCCGATCTCGTACGTGTTGATGGACAAGCTATCATCACTTTTTAGAGCCCATCAACAGGCTATCAAAACCTTAGCAAGACCATCCTATCTTTGGTGAACTAATAAGTCTTGTGGCTGCCTTTGTTCTTTTTATGACAGATTCCATGAAGAGGTTTTAACGATGGTTCATTTTATACATTTGACATTTTTGTGTGGTTTTATATTTCATTATGTAGCGAAATTCGCAAAGGCAACAATTCTCTATTAGACATAAAGGTTAAATAGGGCTAGTAATGTGTGACCGTGGCTTGAACTGCTTATCCGCAATGGTATGTCTTTTGTAAATCTAAACTCTAATGCCCTGTACACACGATCGGTTTTACAGATGAAAACAGTCCGATGGATTTTTCATCGGACAAACCGATCGTGTATGGGCCCCATCGGTCTTTTTTCCATCGGTGAGAAAAAATAGAACATGTTTTAAATTTATCCGATGGAAAAAAAATTATAGCAAATTCCGATCGTCTGTGTGGAACTCCATCGGACAAAAAACCCACGCATGCTCAAAATCAAGTCGACGCATGCTCAGAAGTAGGGATGAGCTCGGTGTTCGAGTCGAACATACGTTCGACTCGAACATCGGCTGTTCGATCGTTCGACGAAGATCGAACGATTTGGGCCGTTCGCGCCTAATTCGAGTGACGCGAACGGCCCACAATGCACTACGCCATCGCAGTGTCATCCAGGCGCTGTGATTGGCCAAGCATGCACTGTGACCCCGCATGCTTGGCCAATCACAGCGCCGGCAGCGAGGAGAGCAATGATTGGCCACAGGCAGGATGCCTGTGGCCAATTATTGCTGAGGGTGTTTAGTACACGCCCCACACTATAAAAGGCCACCAGCACGGCGGCCTAGTGTAGTGTGTTCCGGAGCAGGGAAAGAGAAGCATAGGCAGGGACAGTGACATTTTTTTTTCTTGCTTAACCTGGATTCCTTTAGTTTAGGGAAAGAGAAGGATTGGTAGGGAGAGTGTCAGTGTGTTTTAGTGTGCTAATCCTTGTTTGTAGGGACAGGGAAGGACAGTGAGGGAAATTCTCCTTGTGCTATACTGTGCTAAAGCATTGATCATCAACCATCTTTAAAAAAACATTTTTTCTAGGGACAGAAAACTATAGGTAGGGAGAGTGTCAGTGTGTTTTACTGTGCTAATCCTTGTTTCTAGGGACAGGGAAGGACAGTGAGGGAAATTCTCCTTGTGCTATACTGTGCTAAAGCATTCCTCATCAACCATCTTTGAAATCCTTGTTTTTTGGACAGTCAGGGAAATTGTCATTGTGCTATTCTGTGCGAAAGCAATCATCCTCAACCATATTTAGAAATCCTTAAGTAAAGGGACAGAGAAGGACACCTGAAGGTAGCCCTTATTGCTTTTTTCCCATCTCCCTGCAGGCCATCCATTAGAATGTCTGGAAGGCAAACAAGGAGAGGCAGACAGTCAGGAGGCAATAAAAGAGGGCAAGCAGGCTCTGTGTCTGGGGGCAACAGTGCTGGTCGTGGACGCGGTGCATTGTCATCAGCACATGGCCATGGGACACGCTTGTCCTTCTTTTCGGCAGCTGGACATGTTGAGCCACATCATGCCGAAGACTTGGTAGAGTGGATGACCAAGCCCTCCTCCTCCTCCTCATCCTCTCTCACCCAGGCTCAGGGTACTGGCAAAGCAGCTGCCAAAGCGTCCTCTTCCCTGGTATCAATGTCAGACTCATCATCAGTCACTCCTTCCCTAGACCCACCATGTCCTCCTCCTGAGGAGTCCCCCGAACTGTTTGAGCACAGTGTTGGGTACATGCTCCAGGAGGATGCCCAGCGTTTCGAAGCGTCTGATGATGAAACCCAGCTACAGGAAGGCAGTAGCGTGAGAGCAGACAGAGTGGATGCTCAAGAAGGACACCAATCTGGCAGTCATGTTCCAGCAGCTGCAGCATACTGCCAGATTGGCTCCAGTGATGAGGAGGGAGGGGATGATGAGGTCACTGACTCCACGTGGGTGCCTAATAGGAGAGAGGAGGAGGAGGAGGATGAGGAGGAGGCACATCTCCAACGAGGCAGGATGCCCTTTGGTGGCCAGCGTAAGGGCAGTACACCGACGGAATCACTCCGCAGAGCTCCGCCTGTGGAGGGCGCTGCCTCTGCCCGTCATTCAAAAAGTTCTTTGGTGTGGGCCTTTTTTGAGGCTAGTGCATCAGATCGCACAGCTGCTGTTTGCAACATATGTCTCAAGCGTATATCGCGTGGCCAAAACATCAGCCGCTTGGGTACCACATGCCTGACCAGACATATGTTGACCTGCCATGCAGCTCGTTGGCAAGCCTACCTCAAAGACCCACACCAAAGAACAAAGCGGACCTCTCCTTGCACCGCATCAGCTGGGATCTCCAACCCCACTATAACTTCAGTCCTCTCTGAAACATGCACTGAGAGGAATGAAGGTGTAGAATTAGGTGTGTCACAGCCAAGTACTTGCGGCCACTCTGCTAGCAGTACACCGACGTCCGATTCTAGCAGGCAAATTTCCCTGCCCCAGCTGCTGGACCGTCGAAAGAAGTTCACTCCCAGCCATCCACATGCCCAGCGGTTGAATGCTAGCTTGGCTAAATTGCTAGCGCTTCAACTGCTGCCTTTTCAGTTGGTAGACTCGGCCCCCTTCCGTGAGTTTGTGCAATGTGCGGTTCCTCAGTGGCAGGTTCCCAAACGCCACTTTTTCTCACGGAAGGCTATTCCGGCTCTCTACCGGCATGTGGAAGGCAATGTCTTGGCCTCGCTGGACAGGGCGGTCAGCGGTAAGGTGCATATTACCGCTGACTCATGGTCCAGCAGGCATGGACAGGGACGTTACCTTTCTTTCATGGCCCATTGGGTCACTCTTTTGGCAGCTGGGAAGGATGCAGGACAAGGTGCAGTAGTGTTGGAGGTTGTTCCACCGCCACGCCTACAAAATGCTACTAGTGGTTGTGACACACCTCTCTCCTCCACCCCCTCCTCTTATTCTTCCTCCATGGCCTCTTCCTGTGCTTTGTCCTCTGAACCAGCGGTGCTCCGTAGCCGTTCAAGGGGCTACGCAAGTACGCAGGCAAAAAGATGCCATGCCGTGCTTGCGCTGGTGTGTTTGGGGGACAGAAGCCACACTGGGGCAGAGGTCCTGTCTGCTCTGCAGGGCCAGGCCGAGAGGTGGTTGACGCCACGCCAGCTTAAGCCAGGAATGGTGGTTTGCGACAATGGCACCAACCTCCTCTCCGCCCTCCGACAGGGACAACTGACCCATGTGCCCTGTGTGGCTCACGTCCTTAACCTGGTGGTGCAGCGGTTCTTGGGCAGGTACCCGGGCTTACAGGATGTCCTGAGGCAGGCCAGGAAAGTCTGTGTGCATTTCCGCAGATCTTATAATGCCAGTGCTCGCCTGGCTGAGCTGCAAAAGGAGTTGAACCTGCCCAAGAACCGCCTTATATGTGACATGCCCACCAGGTGGAACTCAACGTTGGCCATGCTGCAGTGGCTGCACACGCAGCAGAGGGCCATCAATGAGTACCTGTGCGACTACGGCACCAGGACAGGGTCAGGGGAGCTTGGTTTTTTTTCTCCACGCCAGTGGGGCATGATCAGGGATGCATGCACTGTCCTGGCACCATTTGAGGAGGCCACGAGGATGGTGAGCAGTGACAGTGCATGCATCAGTGACACTGTACCTCTTGTCCACCTGTTGGAGCACAGGCTGCGTGGAATAATGGACAGGGCACTTGAGGCAGAACAGAGGCAGGAAGAGGAGGACTTCCTTGCCTCTCAAGGCCCCCTTTACCCAGACAGTGTTCCTTCTGTCCCACCCATCGCACAGGAAGAAGAGGAGGAAGAGGAGGAGGAGGAGGAGGAGGAGGATTGTGTCAGCATGGAGGTGGAGGCTGGCACTCAGCATCATCAGCAGCAGTCTTTTAGGGATGATTTACAGTCCCAAGAAACCAGTGGACTTGTACGTGGCTGGGAGGAGGTGGCTGCGGATCATGTCGTCCTTAGTGACCCAGAGGACTCCGGACCGAATGCCTCAGCTAACCTACGCTGCATGGCCTCCCTGATCCTGCAAAGTCTGCGGAAGGATCCTCGTATTCTTCGGATCAAGGAGAGGGACCATTACTGGCTGGCCACTCTCCTTGATCCACGGTACAAGGGTAAGGTTGCGGACCTTATGTTACCGTCGCAGAGGGAGCAGAGGATGAGACAACTCCGGGAGGCCTTGCAGAAAGGTCTGTGCAACGCGTTCCCAGAGACTGGGAGGTTACAAACTCCTGGTCCTGGACAACGAGTTGCTGAGGCTTCGGCCAGTCAAAGAAGGAGCGGTGGGGAAGGTGGCCGTCTGACCGATGCGTTCAGACAATTCTTTAGTCCGCAGCCCCAAAGTATGATCGGTTCCAGCAACCATCGCCAGCGTCTGATAAACATGGTGCAGGAATATCTAGGGGCAAGGTCAGACTTGGACACCTTCCCCACCGAAAATCCTCTGGCTTACTGGGTCTTGAGGATGGATCACTGGCCAGAGCTTGCACAGTATGCAATTGAGCTACTGGCCTGTCCTGCATCCAGCGTTCTTTCGGAACGCACATTCAGTGCTGCTGGAGGATTTGTCACGGATCACAGGGTGCGCCTGTCCACCGACTCGGTTGATCGACTGACTTTCATCAAGATGAACCAGTCTTGGATCACCACCAGCTACCACACACCTGATGCTGATATAACAGACTAATTGATTTTAACATGTCACATCCCTTCAAGACTGATGCTGATGCTGAGTGCCTGTGCTGTTATGTTGACTGGCTATCCTCCTCCTCCGAGTCCTCAATGATACGATTGATGATGATAGCTTGGAAGATCATTTTTGTTTATGGGTGCCGCCACCAGTGCCTAACGCCCAATTTTTCAGCCCCTGTTTAACAGGGGCGTGTAATTACAATTTTTGAAGCAATACTTTGCAACAGGGCTCATTGCTGTGCTCCAAGTACAGTATCTGTGAGGGGTTGCAGTGTTGTGCCACCAGTGCCTAAGGCCCAATTTTTCAGCCCCTGTTCAACAGGGGCATGTAATTACAATTCTTGATCTAATAATTCACAGCAGGGCCCATTGCTGCACCCACCAAGAGTAACTCTGAGGGCTTACAGTGTTGTGGCAACGCCACCACCACCACCACCACCACGAAAGGCCCAATTTTTCAGCCCCTGTTCAACAGGGGCATGCAATTACAATTCTTGATCTAATAATTCACAGCAGGGCCCATTGCTGCACCCACCAAGAGTAACTGTCAGGGCTTACAGTGTTGTGGCACCAGCACCACCATCAAAGGCCCAATTTTTACTACCACTGTTCAACAATTATATGTAATTACAATTCCTGATATAATAGTTGACAGCAGGGCGTTCCAGCACCAACCAAGAGTAACTGTGAGTGCTTACAGTGTTGTGCCAACACCAACAACTAAGGGGCCTATTTCTGCAGCGTATATACGGCAGGTCCCTACTTTCAAACATCCAACTTACAAACGACTCCTACTTGCAAACGCAAGAAGACAACAGGAAGTGAGAGGAAATCTACCACTAGGAAGGAAAATTCTCTCCTGTAAGAATTAATATGGGAGAAAGGTGTCTCCTCTGTACTGATGCTTTATCACCAATCCTTGTTTCAAGAAAAACACCACATTTCAAAAACAGTTGTCATTGGGACGGAAAGTGAGGTGAAATGTTCTGAGCAGGGGCACAGACAGCAAAACAAATGTTACAGGGGTGATAACCCTTACCTATGTTTTCCAAAAAGTTTAAAAATAGATTTTTGGGCTGGAGCTACACTTAAACAATGTACCTGTTCAAAATTACAAACAGATTCTACATAAGAACAAACCTACAGTCCCTGTCTTGTATGCACCGCCTGTATACGGCTGTTCAGAGTATATAGGGCCTTTTTTATTTTATGTGCGGGGTTCCCCTTAATATCCATACAAGACCCAAAGGGGCTGGTAATGGGCTGGGGTAGGGGGGGGGGGTCATGGGGTAGCTATGCCATTTTTCTTAAAGATTTTCATCCATATTACCGGGACCAGACATTACATTAAAGCCGCAAGCAGTTTTAAATGGCTTTTTTTTCCTTTAGAAGTGTCATTTTGTGCAGGGACAGTTCTAAACACGGGAAACACGTGGCACTTCACAGGCATACTTTAGACACCCCCCAGGTACGATATTTAAAGGAATATTTGACTTTTTTTTTTTCACTTTATGCATCATTAAAATGACTGCTCCCAAAAAACTACCGTTTTTAAAACTTCTTTTTGCATTGATACATGTCCCCTGGTGCAGAACCCGGGTTCCCAAACCCTTTTTAGGACAATAACATGCATAATAGTCGTTATAATTAGCACTTTAGAATTCGAACGTTCGCATCCATTGTATTTAATAGGGTTCTAATGTTCGTACGAACTTTCGGTCCGTTCGCGGGTTCTGGTGCGAACCGAACCTGGGGGTGTTCGGCTCATCACTACTCAGAAGCATTGAACTTCACTTTTCTCGGCTCTTCTGAGTGTTTTACGTTTGGGACGGTCGGATTTTTGACTGATGGTGTGCAGGCAAGACTGATGGAAGTCAGCTTCATCGGAATTCCGATGGAAAAATTTTAATCCATAGGAAATCTGACCGTGTGTACAGGGCTTAAGTAGATATAATAGACACAAATTATTACATTATTATCCACTTGAGCACCAGCCTGTAAACCCCTTACATTACCGGGGCATATTTTAGTTTCCTGTGCTGTTATAGTTAGTGTGATACTTTGACAATTACTCTTTTATGCAACGCTGTACCCAAATGGTTTTTGTACCTTTTTCTTTTTTTTTGACAGATCTTTCTTTTGGTGTTAAATACCACTGGGTTTTTATTTGTTTTACTATATGGCCCAATCTAACAGATTCATGCATCCATGTATAGTAGACGTGGACAAATCTCCCCTGAAGGCTATGGTATTCTGACAGCCAGCTCCTGCAGCTGTCATAAACCCTAAAGCCCCTTTCACACATGTGGGCCATTCGTTTCATCAGATCAGTACACGTGTTTTCAAAGGGATGAAGTTTACATCAGTTTTTGATTATTTTTTTCCTTAGTTTTTCAGAATTTTTCAGCTGTTTTCACATCAGTTTTACATGATATATAGGGCGTGGTGTGAAATACTGTGTGGGCATACAGAGGATTATACATAACCTCCGTAAAAACACAGCGGGCGGAGTGTGCCTCCTGACCATATTACACCTTAACTTAGCCTGTATTGCTGCTTGTTCCTGGTGTGTTACACCAACAGGATTTTGCGGCACTTACAGCGGGCGGAGTGTGCCTCCTGACCATATTATACCTGAACTTTGCCTGTATTGCTGATTTTTCCTGGTGTGTTACACCAACAGGATTTTGCGGCACTTACAGCGGGCGGAGTGTGTCTCCTGACCATATTACACCTGAACTTAGCCTGTATTGCTGCTTTTTCCTGGTGTGTTACACCAACAGGATTTTGCGCCACTTACAGCGGGCGGAGTGTGCCTCCTGACCATATTACACCTGAACTTAGCCTGTATTGCTGCTTTTCCCATTTCCCTGCAGGCCATTAGAATGTCTGGAAGGCAAACAAGGAGAGGCAGACAGTCAGGAGCCAATAAAAGAGGGCAAGCAGGCTCTGTGTCTAGAGACAACAGTGCTGGTCGTGGACGCGGTGCATCGCCATCAGCACGTGGCCATGGGACACGCTTGTCCTTCTTTTCGGCAGCTGGACGTGTTGAGCCGCATCATGCCGAAGACTTGGTAGAGTGGATGACCAAACCCTCCTCATCCTCCTCATCCTCTCTCACCCAGGCTCAGGGTACTGGCAAAGCAGCTGCCAAAGCGTCCTCTTCCCTGGTATCAATGTCATCATCAGTCACTCCTTCCCTGGACCAACCATGTCCTCCTGAGGAGTCCCCCGAACTGTTTGAGCACAGTGTTGGGTACATGCTCCAGGAGGATGCCCAGCGTTTCAAAGGGTCTGATGATGATACCCAGCTAGAGGAAGGCAGTAGCGTGAGAGCAGAGAGAGGGAATGCTCAAGAAGGACACCAATCTGGCAGTCATGTTCCAGCAGCTGCAGCATACTGCCAGATTGGCTCCAGTGATGAGGAGGGAGGGGATGATGAGGTCACTGACTCCACGTGGGTGCCTAATAGGAGAGAGGAGGAGGAGGAGGAGGATGAGGAGGAGGCACATCTCCAACGAGGCAGGATGCCCTCGGGGGGCCAGCGTAAGGGCAGCACACCGACAGAATCATACCGCATGAGCTCCGCCTGTGCAGGGCGCTGCCTCTGCCCGTTATTCAAAAAGTTCTTTGGTGTGGGCCTTTTTTGAGTCGAGTGCATCAGATCGCACAGCTGCTGTTTGTAACATATGTCTCAAGCGTATATCGCGTGGCCAAAACATCACCCGCTTGGGCACCACATGCTTGACCAGACATATGTTGACCTGCCATGCAGCTCGTTGGCAAGCCTACCTCAAAGACCCACACCAAAGAACAAAGCTGACCTCTTCTTGCACCGCATCAGCTGGGATCTCCAACCCCACTATACCTTCAGTCCTCTCTGAAACCTGCTCTGAGAGGAATGAAGGTGTAGAATTAGGTGTGTCACAGCCAAGTACTTGCGGGCACTCTGCTAGTAGTACACCGACGTCCGATTCTAGCAGGCAAATTTCCCTGCCCCAGCTGCTGGACCGTCGAAAGAAGTTCACTCCCAGCCATCCACATGCCCAGCGGTTGAATGCTAGCTTGGCTAAATTGCTAGCGCTTCAACTGCTGCCTTTTCAGTTGGTAGACTCGGCCCCCTTCCGTGAGTTTGTGCAATGTGCAGTTCCTCAGTGGCAGGTTCCCAAACGCCACTTTTTCTCACGGAAGGCGATTCCGGCTCTCTACCGGCATGTGGAAGGCAATGTCTTGGCCTCGCTGGACAGGGCAGTCAGCGGTAAGGTGCATATTACCGCTGACTCATGGTCCAGCAGGCATGGACAGGGACGTTACCTTTCTTTCACGGCCCATTGGGTCACTCTTTTGGCAGCTGGGAAGGATGCAGGACAAGGTGCAGTAGTGTTGGAGGTTGTTCCACCGCCACGCCTCCAAAATGCTACTACTGGTTGTGACACACCTCTGTCCTCCACCCCCTCCTCTTCTTCTTCCTCTGTGGCCTCTTCCTGTGCTTTGTCCTCGGAACCAGCAGTGCTCCGTAGGCGTTCAAGGGGCTACGCAAGTACGCAGGCAAAAAGATGCCATGCCGTGCTTGCGCTGGTGTGTTTGGGGGACAGGAGCCACACTGGGGCAGAGGTTCTGTCTGCTCTGCAGGGGCAGGCCGAGAGGTGGTTGACGCCACGCCAGCTTAAGCCAGGAATGGTAGTTTGCGACAATGGCACCAACCTCCTCTCCGCTCTCCGACAGGGACAACTGACCCATGTGCCCTGTGTGGCTCACGTCCTTAACCTGGTGGTGCAGCGGTTCTTGGGCAGGTACCCGGGCTTACAGGATGTCCTGAGGCAGGCCAGGAAAGTCTGTGTGCATTTCCGCAGATCTTATAATGCCAGTGCTCGCCTGGCTGAGCTGCAAAAGGAGTTGAACCTGCCCAAGAACCGCCTTACATGTGACATGCCCACCAGGTGGAACTCAACGTTGGCCATGCTGCAGCGGCTGCACACGCAGCAGAGGGCCATCAATGAGTACCTGTGTGACTACGGCACCAGGACAGGGTCAGGGGAGCTCGTTTTTTTTCACCACGCCAGTGGGGCATGATCAGGGATGCATGCACTGTCCTGGCACCATTTGAGCAGGCCACGAGGATGGTGAGCAGTGACAGTGCATGCATCAGTGACACTGTACCTCTTGTCCACCTGTTGGAACATACGCTGCGTGGAATAATGGACAGGGCACTTGAGGCAGAACAGAGGCAGGAAGAGGAGGACTTCCTTGCCTCTCAAGGCCCCCTTTACCCAGACAGTGTTCCTTCTGTCCCACCCATCGCACAGGAAGAAGAGGAGGAGGAAGAGGAGGAGGAGGAGGATTGTGTCAGCATGGAGGTGGAGCCTGGCACTCAGCATCATCAGCAGCAGTCTTTTAGGGATGATTTACAGTCCCAAGAAACCAGTGGACTTGTACGTGGCTGGGAGGAGGTGGCTGCGGATCATGTCGTCCTTAGTGACCCAGAGGACTCCGGACTGAATGCCTCAGCTTACCTACGCTGCATGGCCTCCCTGATCCTGCAAAGTCTGCGGAAGGATCCTCGTATTCTTCGGATCAAGGAGAGGGACCATTACTGGCTGGCCACTCTTCTTGATCCACGGTACAAGGGTAAGGTTGCGGACCTTATCTTACCGTCGCTGAGGGAGCAGAGGATGAGACAACTCCGGGAGTCCTTGCAGAAAGGTCTGTGCAACGCGTTCCCAAAGACTGGGAGGTTACAAACTCCTGGTCCTAGACAACGAGTTGCTGAGGCTTCGGTCAGTCAAAGAAGGAGCGGTGGGGAAGGTGGCCGTCTGACCGATGCGTTCAGATAATTCTTTAGTCCGCAGCCCCAAGGTATGATCGGTTCCAGCAACCATCGCCAGCGTCTGATATACATGGTGCAGGAATACCTAGGGGCAAGGTCAGACTTGGACACCTTCCCCACCGAAAATCCTCTGGCTTACTGGGTCTTGAGGATGGATCACTGGCCAGAGCTTGCACAGTATGCAATTGAGCTACTGGCCTGTCCTGCATCCAGCGTTCTTTCAGAACGCACATTCAGTGCTGCTGGAGGATTTGTCATAGATCACAGGGTGCGCCTGTCCACCGACTCTGTTGATCGACTGACCTTCATAAAGATGAACCAGTCTTGGATCACCACCAGCTACCAAACACCTGAAGCTGATATAACAGACTAATTTATTTTCAAATGTCACATCCCTTCAAGACTGATGCTGATGCTGAGAGACTGTCCTGTTATGTTGACTGACTATCCTCCTCCTCCTCAATGATCCGATTGATGATGATAGCTTGGAAGAACATTTTTGTTTCTGGGTGCCGCCACCAGTGGCTAAGGCCCAATTTTTCAGCCCCTGTTTAACAGGGGCGTGTTATTACAATTTTTTATGCAATGCTTTGCAGCAGGGCTCATTCCTGCACTCCAACTAGAGTATCTGAGAGTGGTTGCAGTGTCGTGGCACCAGCACCAGTGGCTAAGGCCCAATTTTTCAGCCCCTGTTTAACAGGGGCGTGTAATTACAATTTTTGATGCAATACTTTGCAACAGGGCTCATTGCTGTGCTCCAAGTACAGTATCTGTGAGGGGTTGCAGTGTTGTGGCACCAGTGCCTAAGGCCCAATTTTTATGCCCCTGTTTAACAGGGGCATGTAATTACAATTCTTGATCTAATAATTCACAGCAGGGCCCATTCCTGCGCCCACCAAGACTAACTGTGAGGCCTTACAGTGTTGTGTCAACACCACCACCACCACCACCAAAGGCCCAATTTTTCAGCCCCTGTTCAACAGGGGCATGCAATTACAATTCTTGATCTAATAATTCACAGCAGGGCCCATTCATGCACCCACCAAGAGTAACTGTGAGGGCTCACAGTGTTGTGGCAACACCAACATGTAAGGGGCAAATTTCAGCTGAGTATATACGGCAGGCCCCTACTTTCAAACATCCAACTTACAAACGACTCCTCCTTGCAAACGGAAGGATACAACAGGAAGTGAGAGGAAATCTACCCCTAGGAAGGCAAATTCTCTCCTGTAAGAGTTAATATGGGGAAAAAAGTGTCTCCTCTCCACTGATGCTTTATCACCAATTCTTGTTTCAATAAAAAAAACAAATTTTCAAAAAACATTTGTCATTAGGACGGAAAGTGAGGTGAACTGTTCTGAACAGGTGCACACTGCACAGACAGCAAAACAAATGTTACAGGGGTGATAACCCTTCCCTATGTTTTCCAAAAAGCTTAAAAATAGATTTTTTGCCTGGAGCTACACTTAAACATGTTCATTCTTATGCACCACTAATGTGTGACTCCAACCTAAAAGTTTGTATCATAATGTGATTGTAAAGTCTAATTTTTATTTATTTAAAAATAACAAACATGTTAT
Source organism: Rana muscosa (assembly GCA_029206835.1). Classification (NCBI taxonomy): domain Eukaryota; kingdom Metazoa; phylum Chordata; class Amphibia; order Anura; family Ranidae; genus Rana; species Rana muscosa. The sequence goes on from CM055127.1 coordinate 79,369,220, forward strand.
ACTTACCTGCTCTGTGAAGCGGTTTTGTACAGAGCAGCCCAGATCCTCCTCTTCTTGGGTCCCTCTTCTGTGCTCCTGGCCCCTCCCTCCTGTTGCATGCCCCCACAGCAAGCAGTTTGCTATGGGGGCACCCAAGCCAAGCCACAGCTCCCTGTGCCCATTCAGACATGGAGCCATGGTCGGGTCCCACCCCCTCTTTCTCCCAATTGGCTGACTGACTTTGATTGACAGCAGTGGGAGCCAGTGGCTCTGTGATGCTTTCTCAGCTAATGAAGAGGGGAGTCCCGGCCAGCCAAGTGTCTTGTGCAACATCGCTGGATCTAGAGGGGATGCAGGTAAGTATTAGGGGGGCTGAGGTGGGCTGCTGCAAACAGAAGACTTTTTATCTTAACGCATAGAATGCATTAAGATAAAAAACCTTCTGCCTTTACAATCACTTTAAAGCTGAACTCTGGGAAAATTGATCCTTAAATGTTAGATTGAGCCAGTGAGGTTACCTCTAATAAATGCTAAGTAAAGTATTGAGGGCTGCTGGGGATGCTCTGGTTGTCAATGGTAGTCCATTTCATATATAGTTTGATCAGTGATCTTCCAGGTGGCACTGCAATAAAATCCCATCTCTTACAATGAGTAGAGTGGGTTGCTCACTTGAAATCCCCTCCATTCAAAATATTTTGTATCAATTAATTCAAGATGTTCTGTGATTGTAAAGTAAAGTGTGGCATTCATTCGCCTCTCCTCTACACATGGTCAGAACAATTGTCAAATATAGAGTGGGTAGCACTGGTCCACACACCAACATAAAATCTCTATAGTGCAATTACCAGGCGGTCCCCTAGTTACAAGCATCCGACTTACAAACGACTCCTACTTACAAACAGAGGGAGACAACAGGAAGTGAGAGGAAATCTACCCCTAGGAAGGGAAATTCACTCCTGTAATGCCTCATACATGCGATCGCGATTTCCGACACAAAAACCGCTGGAGCAGGAAAACGGCTCAAAATTGTCTTGCATACACACGGTCACACAAATCTTGGCTGAAATTCCGACCGCCAAGAACGCGTTTTTTTGCGCGTCGTAATTGCATACAGATGAACGCGATTTGCGATAGGAATTTTTCCTGTCATGAGAATAGAGAACCTGCTCTCAATCTTTTCTTGTCAGAAATTCTGACAAAAAAAGTGCGATGGAGCATACACACGGTCAGACATCTCCACAAAAAGCTCACATCGCACTTTTCTCTTCGGAAATCGAGATTGTGTGTATGAGGCATAAGGCTCCATGTACACAGAAGCTGATGAACTGCAGTTAATGGGCGTTTTTGCGTTTTGAGAAAAAGCTCATTAACTGCACTCTATGTTAGCCTATGTGTTCATGTACACATGGTCGTTTTTTACCGTTAATTAGCAGTGCAGTTAATGAGCTTTTTTCTGAACGCCAGAAATTTGCGTTCATTTTGCCGTTTTTCAGCGGTAAAAAACGCGAAACGCTCATTAACGCTAATAAACGCGCATAAACGCCCGCTAATTAGCGTTTTTATCAAATCTGACCTTAAACACATTACAGAACATCCTGTACATACAGGAAATGATATTTGACCTCTCATTCACCTACTCTCTTGCTGCACACACATCTGCTGAGTTGTCCTGTGCAGTTGTCCTGTGAAATGGCAAAAGATGTGTCTCAGTCGCAGCTCATTGCTGCAGTGCAAATGCACCCTGCAATTTGGGACTTGTCTCACCCTGGACATGGGATGGAATCAGCAGCAGCCTAACGGAGAACTGGGATGAAATGAGCAACAGCAGGAAAAAAGATTGAAGTAAGTGCATATGTGTGCTTTAATTTAGGCCCCATGCACACGAGACACTGACGTGGCCAGGTGATGTGGCCAGGTGACGTGGCCAGGTGACGTGGCACGGTGACGTGGCCAGGTGACGTGGCACGGTGACGTGGCCAGGTGATGTGGCACGGTGACGTGGCCAGGTGACGTGGCCAGGTGATGTGGCACGTGACGTGGCCAGGTGACGTGGCACGGTGACGTGGCCAGGTGATGTGGCACGGTGATGTGGCCAGGTGACGTGGCATGTGACGTGGCCTGGTGATGCGGCCAGGTGACGTGGCATGTGACGTGGCCATGTGACGTGGCACGTGACGTGGCCAGGTGACGTGGCATGGTGACGTGGCATGGTGACGTGGCCAGTGACGTGGCCAGGTGATGCGGCCAGGTGACGTGGCACGTGCCGTGGCCAGGTGACGTGGCCATGTGACGTGGCACGGTGACATGGCACGTGATGTGGCCAGGTGATGTGGCACGTGACGTGGCCAGGTGACGTGGCCAGGTGATGTGGCACGTGATGTGGCCAGGTGACGTGGCAAGTGGACAATCCACAACTTGTGGCAGGTGACATGGCCAGGTGACGCGGCAAAACGCGTGTTTTTAAACGCCGGTTTCAGCGTTTAAAAACGTGTGTTCAGCAGAGTTTGCACCTGTGTCTCGTGTGCATGGGGCATTAAAAAAATGTATGTGTAGATTGTATTTATAGATACTAAAATGCAAATGTCCTTTTTTTTGTCAGCTGACGCTTTGCAGGGTAGATGGAAGTCACTAGTTGACAGAATTAGACGTGAAGTGAAGGATAAGGTGTCTGCGGAGCGCAGTGGAGCACCTTCAAATATGAGACCGCACGCTTTAAGTGAGGAGCTTTCCTTTCTAAGGCGCTCCATGGAGTCGAGAGCGTAAGTAATTTGTATAGCAGGGAGGGGCCAGTGGGGTTATGTCACTGTTATTCAGTATCTTTTTATCTTAAAATTTTTTTTGGTCAAAATATTTTTTTGGAAAAGCTAACTTTTTTAGAATATTTTTTTATTACATTTGTTCAAATATTAAAAAATTATAAAATATTTATAATAAAAAACTGTTTCTTTTTAAAAAAATTAAACCTAATTTTTAAATATTTTCAAATAATGTTTTTTTTTAAATCAATTAAAATTCTTTAGAATTTTTTTTTTTATATTTTTAACTATTATTTTAAAATCAATTAAAATTGTTTCAATTTTTTTTTAAATATTACAACAATTATGTATTTAAATATTCCTTTTTTGAGATTTTTAAAAATCACTAAATATTGTAAAGAATTTTTTTACAAAAATTTAATTTAAATTTGTTCACATTTTTATACAGCTTGATTTTGTAAATTGAAAAAAATATTCAGTAATTTCTGACCAAAAAAATTACCATTAATATTTTTAAAATAACTAAGACGTTGGTTTTAACAGTAGTCACAACCTTTCTGTTATCTTTTTTAGAACCACATTAAACTGGAATGCTTCAGTGGCTTTAGTGGCAGATGAGGAGGATCAGAGGGAAGGAAGTCTCTCAGCCGAGTTTTTCACCAAATGCAGAAGCTGGGAGTGTGGAGCAGGAAACTGTGCAGGTATATATCTAATATATCAATCTATCAATCTATCTCTTTTTTTTAAAACAATTATCAGTTTTTTTTTTATTCATAGGTAAATACATCATCTTCCAGTGTTGGTCGTGGACGCGGTAACCGTCGGCAGCGTCCAGACAACAGCAACCAAACGGACCAAAGAATTCTAGAGTTGATTGCGGACCTAAATAAAAATAAAAATGATGTGTTTATGGATCACAATCATCCTCGGGTGACATTCTGTCGGAGCCTTTTCATGTTGCTGTCAGACTTAGAATCTGAACGGGAGAAGCAGTGCATGGAGAACATGTACACCTATGTGTTGGCCTGTAGGGTGGCGCAAAGGAGTGGGATGCCAACACCACCCGTTTTAGGTTCTCCTGTTGGCAACATCTCCAGCACTGCTTCTCCTGTTGAACCACCTAACTCCAGCAATTTGGAAATTGTGCCTCTTCCCTCTTGCCCTGCTCCTCCTGGCCCAGCAGTGTACCACCCCCCAAATGTGCCAGGTCCAACTTCAAACGCTCCTCCTGGGCCACCAATCTACCATAACTATGCGCCTGTTCCCTCTTTCACTGGTCCTCCTGGCCCAGCAGTGTACTACCACCCAAACACGCCAGGTCCATCTTTGCACGCTCCTCCTAGGCCACCGATCTACAATTATGCGCCTGTTCGCTCTTGCACTGGTCCAGCAGTGTACAATTCAAACAATGTGCCAAGCCTGTCCACTACCAGCCCTCACACTGTTCAAGATTTGCCTTCTGCATACTATAATCTACCAGGTCTCTCCTCCTCCTATGCACACAATGTGCCTCCTGCAAACCAGCCACCCACACCTCAACACCAGGGTCATCAATTTGACACCGACAATCCCTCCAAAACACCACGCCTGGAATCTGATTCTCCAGTTTTTGAAGAACTCTGAGTTTGTTGTGACTTATTTTTTTTTGAACGTGTCACCCTTTTTGACATTGCCTAAAAAGTTTTTGGCCAGTTGATGGTCAGTTGTCGGCAAATTTGTTGTATTATTTTCCATTCTAAAAAAATTAATTAAAAAACACGAACTTTATTATGAATTGTATTTATATTTCGTTAACTTTAATAAAATTGCATATGTATTCATTTCTATAATCTGTGAGAACATTCAGGTAACTAAAGGATAGTATCAAGAAAAATTAAGCTAAATATATTGGTCTTGCCAGGCCAAACTACCAGTAGGGGACGCAAAAAAATTTTTCAAACTGATTTTGGATGTTTAGAACTCTAGCAGTGCTGCGCAAATCCATGAATTGCATATCATGTGCTGGGTTTGGGGGTGCAGGTTCTGTGGAGACTCTCATTCGCAATTAAAAAGTTATGCAGCACACAGCATGCTAGGATGACTTTTATAGCGTTCTCCACATCAAGTTCAGAGAGAAGTACACGCCATTTTGCTGTACATACTCCGAAGGCACACTCCACAACACGTCTGGCTCTGCTTAATCTATAGTTATAGATTCTCTGCTGGTGAGTAAGTCTGCCTCCACTATATGGGCGCATTAGATTTTCTGCTAAGCCAAAAGCTTCATCGGCTATCATCACCAGTGGAAGACTGGGCTCCGTAGTGCCCGGCAGTGGTCTACAAGAAGGAATACGTAGCCGTCCTTTGTGCAGCCGACGACCCAGTGCAGACTCCCGGAATATTTGGGCATCCCCCTGACTCCCATAGGCCCCCACATCCACAAATATGAAGCGCAGATTTGCATCCGTCAATGCCAGAAGTACAACGGAAAAGTACTTTTTATAGTTAAAATATCGCGACCCAGAGTTAGGTGGTTTTTTCACTCGGACATGCTTTCCATCCAGAGCTCCTACACAGTTTGGAAACTGACTTTTCCCAAAATTCCTTAGCCACCTGTTCCCAAGTTTCTTCTGTAGGCTCAGGCATCATATCAGGATTTAACTCCTCCCAGAGAGCAAGGCAGGTCTCCCGGGTCAATTTTGCCACCGTGCATACACCCATCAGAAAATAGTGATGTAGCGAGACAAACGATTGGCCTGTGGCCAGGAACCTACAAAAAAATAAAAAATATTATTAATAATATTTTTAGATTGGGAAAAAAGTTACAAACTTACATTTTTTATATCAAATAATTTTCACAAAAAAAGAAATTAAAAAAAAAATGAAAAATTTATTTGGAGATAAAACATTGACCAATCCAAAAAATTTGGGACATTACAAATTGTCATAGAAAAAAAGGAAAAAAAAAAAAAGGCAAAAAATAAATAATTTAGTGCGGAACACATCACTGTTTCAAAAAAAAAAAAGATGTAAAAAAAAAAAAGGTCTAACATTAACATGACTAAAATTATGACATACCTGAGTGTCACCAGGAGACATGCTCATCCTCATCTGGGTGTCCATTCTAGTAATACGTGGTCGCAGCCTCTCAAGAAGAATGTCAAATGTGACAACTGACATTCTTGTAAAGTTGAAAAACTTTTCAGGATAGTTACGCAGCTGAATGTATAGGCTGGTGAAATATCCTGAAGATAATCATTGGTCCATCAATGGATGGGTCCATTGTCGACGAACTCTGGTCCTCTCATTCAATTCTCTCCATCTTCTGATCCGACGCAACAAAATAAGGAGGAGTATTTCCTGCATTGTCTTCACGGCTGGATCCATAGTGAATGCAGCTAGCAATAGTAGACAGCTCCCTGAAAGTGCTTTCTGCTTTGCTGTAATGGCTCCTACTGTCCAAAAAAATGCATTCTGGGAGTTTAGGAATGCATTGTGGGATTTTTGGATTGTCCTAGGTGTTATTACAATAAAAACGCTCATAAACGCTCATAAACAACGCTCATAAACAACGCTCATAAACAACGCTCATAAAAGCTATATTTTAAAGCAGCTTTTTCTGCCAGAAATCTGGCGTTCAAAACGACAGTTTTTGAGCTTCTGGCCTCGTACACACGACCGAGTTTCTCGGCAAGAACCTTGCTGGCAGAGATGTCTTGCCGAGAAATTCGTTTGTGTGTATGGTTTCTCGTCAAGAAAACCGACAAGTAATCTCGACGAGAAAATAGAGAACCTGCTCTCTATTTTCTCGTTGAGATTCTCGTCGGCATGTTTCTCGATGAGAAAAGTGAGTGTGTGTACACTTACCTGTCCGCCGGAAGCCCGCGCATGTTCGAAATGAATTTGACACATGCGCGGTAGCTTCCTAGGCATAGGTAGGGTATACCAAGATGGCGGCGACGGCATCGAATGTGACAAGCACATGCTCGTCGTAGTCGATGACGTCACCGCGTACGCTCCATTCAAAGAACCGCGGGTTCTTTGAATCGAGCGTCTGTACACTCGGCCGGGACAAGTTTCTTGTCCAAGAATCTCGTCGAAAAAAACATGTTTTTTTCGACGAGAATCTCGGCCGTGTGTACGAGGCTTTAGAGTTATTATAGGAAAAAAAGGTTTCTTCACTGAAGCTTTATCACCAATCCTTGTTTCCACAAGAACTCAAAATTTTCAAAACCCAATTGTCATTGGGACAGATAGTGAGATTAAATCTTCTAAACAGGGGCACAGAGAGTAAAACAAACATTACAGGGGTGTTAACCCTTCCCTATGCTATCCAAAAAGCTTAAAAAATTTTTTTGGGCTGGAGCTACACTTAAAAAATGTACCCGTTTCGACTTACAAACAGATTCAACTTAAGAACAAACCCACAGACCCTATGATGTTTGTAACCCGGGGACCGCCTGTATATGAAAATGTGTAATCAAGCAATTATTAAAACATCAAAAAATATTGCACCTCCCATCTACAATATTCACTATCACATACATATTGTACAATTATTAAAGAAAGTACAAATGCATTAATATGGGCAAACAAATACAATGTTGGGAAAAAAAACAATGACATTAATTAAGTGCATATAACGTGCTATTATGTGCAAAGAAATATGTTCAACCTAATAACATCCTTGAAGTGCCATAGTGATAGTCCACAAAGTTCCAAAAACAAAAAAAAAAACTTTATTTTTTTAAATATGAAAACAGTGTCCACCGAAGGCAATCTCAAAGTTGAAAATAAATAATAGAAAATAATAAAAAAATAATAATAAAAATCCTCTCCACAGTGAAAAATCCAAGTGCTCCACCAAAAAGTTAATCCTTCACTACTCTCACTAGATCAGACTCACCAGATCGATCGGCTAGTCAAATTATAGACCAGCATGCACGCTCAATCTCTCCAAGTGGCCTCTGAGTGCGCTCCTCTCTTACTAACGGTACCAGTCAGAATCTCGTCTCACATATCATGACATCCAATGCGGGAGAAAAAAAAAGGAAGGAGGCTTCCATCGTGTAAAAATGTACAGCAGGCTTTGTTTAAAATATATAAACATCCCACTCACATGTACATATTGTCTACTCAACACTAGGCAAAACACGACGCTCAGTTGTGTTAGATGTCCACCTCTGGTCATTCCACCGGACTGCTGACATTGGAAAGAATAAAATATGTTTTATTCCCCCCCCACCCGCTCAACAACTTTATCTTTTGCGAACAAAATTTTTTATATGTCCCGCGGCACCCCCCCGCTCCCCGCTCAACAACTTTGATTAGCAGGGGAGAGGGGAGATCTGATTGTCCCACGGGGGAGGTATGTTAGAGGTACCCTTGCTGGCCCAAACTAACTTTTAAAGTTCAGTTTTATTAAAATGATTAAGTTCAAAGAAAACATGTATTATTGTTATTATTATTATTATTTTTATTTCCTGGTTTTAAACAAATTATATTGATACTTTTAAGGGTTCATTGACGCTATGAAAGCTGTGCTGTGTTTTTCTGCACTGGATAACATAGGACACATAGAAATGTATTATTTTCTTTGTGCCCCCTTAACATCACACTGCTAGTGTGACGTTCGGTGCACTGTAGTGTGAAAAAATGCAGCATGCACCACACAGAAGCGCAGCACACTCTGCAGTGCAGTGACATTAGATACTTCAAATGAAATAAATAAAAAAAAAAACAACGCAGTGCTGAAACCAGAACTGACACAAACCTGCATGGTATAACATTGTGTTTCACCATGTAGGATAGTGTGAACCTAGCTTAAGAAGTTTACATTGTATGTGTCATCTCTGAAACAATGCCTTTAGCTTTATTTTTTCACATCAACATTTAGTGGACAATTTAGAACAGTTAAGAAACTATTTTTGCTTTATAGCAGCTGGGATTGAAACTTTTCAGCAGGATCAGCTAAGACCACGTACAGTAAGTCTACAGTCAATAATTAAACGTTAAGCCAAGCATGAATCCTGTGTTTCAATGAAATGAAATTTGCTCAGTGACCGGAACATAACTTTACAGGTCTGTTTGAGCCAAGCCAGGACCCTTTCTGCCATCGTCTCCAATACACTCTTCAAGCACAGCAGACCTAAAAATATAAGCAGAATTTTAATTTTTAATAATGGTCTCTAGAGCTTGTCTTGGAGGGGTCTGTGCCAAGACTCAGGAGCCTTTATATAATAAAGTAAAAATGTACAAGAACTGTAACCAAGCTTTTTTCGATGTGACTGTACTGAACAGTACCCTTGTTATTTGTCCTGTATGGAAAAATTATGAATAGTAAAAAACAATTATTGTCACTAGTTTTTGTAAAGCAGTCCAGGGGCACTAAGGCTCTGTTCACACTTCACATATTGCTACACCATCCGGTTTAAATACTGCACCCTATTTAAACCAGATGGTGCAGCAATATGGCGCAGCTTCTGATGACGTCCTTGTGATGAAACGCATAAGCCGGAGCTATTTGTGTCATTACATCACATCCGGTTTGTTCCGTGGCCTTCCTAACTATTTCACACAACACCTGTATTCGCTCAGATTCTTGTAAGTTTACCTTTCTTTTTGCGCAATAAACTAATAGTTTTACAGAGTTACGCTATGGGTATCATTGTCTTTTCCTGAGCTCACTGTGGCGGAGGATATCAAGGAGGCTGCCATGAGGACCCTATTTACAGTCATTTGTACTGTGGAGGCTAGTTACCCTTCAATGGGTAGTGATATCTGGTGAGTGCAGCACTTATGGGGGGCACAAGAGTGACACGAGTGTGACACAAAGAATTTGCCTAATTGGATGTAAGTTTTTGCAGCACCTTTCACTTCAAATTTTTATTGGAATTTGTTGACGTACTTATGTACCCTATTTTTTTTTATTTTTTGTATTTATGGACTTTATTTAACGTTATGATGGTCACACAGTTATTACTGTAATATTTCGATCAGCTATATTGCACTTTGCACTTTTGGTATAGTTATTCATTAATTGCACTTGCACTTAGCACTTTTTAAAGGGTGCTATAGCTTTTGAAAGTTGTTCATGTTCTTTGTTGTTTTTTGCACATATCACTTTTATTTATTTAACACTTGAGAATAAATTACACATTAGCAGCGCCATTTCCATTTACCCATTATTGCTTTTGATTTTGGCCATTTACCTTTTTTGTTTTTTGGCATATGTGAAGGCAGCAGCTATTAAGATTTCCCTTTAGTCCATAGCAAAGGAACCATCTTTTTTTCTTCAATGGCAAGACCTTGACCCATCTAATAACACCTACAAAGACAGCTCATGAGAGAGCATGGCAGGACATTGCCTGTGAGGTGTACAAGGATTGGGACAGTTACTAGGCCACACAAAAAAACGCATGTTTCCCCCCAAAATATTCTTAAAAGGACACTTCTGCATTCAAACTTGTCCCTATACAGAAAAACCTTTTCTAACTTGCCAATGGCCAAAACATGAAGCTGCACTGAAAATGCATCGCAACACACCAAGATGCACTTAGACACACATAAAAAAAAGCATCAAACAATGCATGAAGATGTAAAAGCACAAGTATGAACCTAACCTTATATTAAGATTAGCATTAAAGTCCACAATCCATTCTAAAAGATTTTATTTTATTTTATTTTTGATAAAGTGGTGGTTATGAGCCTCACATTTTTATTGCTGTCTCCCTGTTTAGAAGCGCTCACCTTACTTCCTGTAAGGACAGGAAGTAATGGGAAATGTCTCCAACAGAGGCACAGACAAAACCAAAACATATTTTAGTAAAGTGAGGAGCATTCACAACTGAGCAGAGTGATTTTCAGTCATACTTCTTGAGCATTTTTGCTTTTTTCACACATTTTAAAAGGTTTAGAAGCATATTTCAAGCATTTTATATGTGTATTCAAGCTTCAGGGATTTGTGTTTCAGCCAATGGAAAGCACTAGGGGGAGATCAGTTCTTACAGGCTAAAAAATGCCTGAAAAATTTATGAAATTACTTGATTCATGCATTTCCAGGTATTTCTATTGAAGTTTATGATGCCAAAATTCCCAGTTCTGCCTAGTAGGTCATGTATCTTTTGAAGCATCATGTGTCGAGCTACAGGTGCCTAAGTCCTCATATGTTAACAGCCATCATTGAAATACATGGGATTTTGGATACTGAGTGAGCTTTGAGCTACAATGCTCTTAGGTGTAAATGGGGCCTCAGGAAGGATTATTATTTATAACTTGTGGCATTGTTTATATTGCTCTCTGTACCTTCCTGTCCCAGTGACAGCAGCACAGCCACATGTCACTGCTGGAATCCAAGAGATTTCTATAGGAAACTCAGATTTGCCGGTGTGCTATATATGACTCATGCTATGGTGATCAGACATTTATCTGACACATTTGCATGTATTGTACAGTTAGCTGTTTATCTGTGAAGCATGAGTAGCAAAGAGAAGATGGGAAATACATGTCATTAACTGTCTATAGCCTGAGTAGTCATGCCATGTGACCTTCTTCATTGTTGCCCTGTCTGGGTTCTACATTTTAACAAATAGTAAACTAACAATAAAAACTAGAAGTAATATCCGTGCTTAGTAAAGCAACAACACACAGCAGCAAAGCACTATAAACCAGATAGTAGGTACAAAAACAGATATATTTAACAAAAAGTGCAGTGAAGTGCAGACAATTTATACAAAAATGCATATACCAAAAACTTTAGGCATTAAAGTGCAAATGCGTAAATATTGACCGTGGCTATTAAACATTAGTCATATAATGTGCAAAGAATTATGAAATGAGAGTCCAATGCATCATAAAGTGCTCAGAAATAAAAAAAATTGTAACTATAGTATATACACATACTGTATGCATATAAGTGACTTAAGTTCATAAATTAAGATCCTGGTGCAATGTGGATTCAGTAAAGTGAATAATTCATAACAAATGAAGCTTATTATAGATGAACTTGACCACGAGAGACCTGTCACCATGAAGAGACAAGAGGCTTACCAGAAAGCCAGCGACCGCCCTTACTCAGGGGGGTCATAAAAGGCTTATTGGATCTGAAATCCGTTGGAAAGATGTCCTGATGATTCCCCACTGGACGATTCCCACAGGTGTCAGGCAGTAGATATGCACAGGTGTCAGGTAGTGATCGGATCCAGTTCCACAGCGTCAATGCCAAAGTGCAAGTAAGCGAACATGTAAAAGGAAAAAAACCTCATTAGTGCAAAACTGCTAAAATAGGCTTTATTGGAGGGCAATGCAATGCTGCATGTAGCGGGATGACCCACAGCCGAGTCACTCGATTAATTAAATAAAAAAATGGAATTCCAAACAAAATAAAATCACATTAACATGTGAGGGCGATTGCGCATGCGCAGAGAGTGTGTGCGTAGCGTCCCACATGTTGATGTGAGTTTATTTTGTTTGGAATTCCATTTTTTATTGTTATATATAAGTAATTAATTTTATTGTTATATATATATATATATATATATATATATAAACTAACAATGTTAAATTGGAAGTAAAGACAAAACCCAACCAATTCTAAACCTAATCCCACCCTCATTCTAAGCATAAGCTATCTAACCCTGTAAAGGAAAGATCACTATACATACCTATTCTAAAGGCTAATCTATTTAGAATGGGGGTTGGAGTAGGTTTAGAGTTTGTTAGGGTTTGCCTTTTCTTCCAGAGTTTAGGATCGCATGGGAGTTTTTGCTTAAATGTGGAAGACATAATGTAATTTGTGGTTTTAGCTAATAAAAAACTAATCTTACAAAGTTAATGCACCAGGATAAGGATACTTATTTTCCAGTAGGAGATAGTCCGATGAGATTTAAAAATTATAGTCAACTGGCTAAAATATTGATCCTTATCTTAATATTAAAGCTTCGTGAATTGAGAAATGTGTGTCAGTATTATTTCAAAAGCACACAAGGAGTATGCATCCAACAAACGTAGAACAGAAAATTATATGTAGCGGGTACTTGAATTTAGGGGAGGCATCTGGGTGGTAGTGTAACCCAGATGCACAAATTGCTAGGGGATCAGAGACCCTTTTCTGGTTCTTGGAGGACTCTGGTGGTGTGGGGTTCCTTGCGGTCCACAGGTGGCGCTGTTGCCCTGGGCCGGAGCTGAATTCACACTGCAAGACTGTACCTTTGTCCTCCCCTGGAGCTGGTACAGCGGGGCGGGGAACCCGCTGTGACGCAAAGGGAGAGGGGATAAAAGGGGCGGACGCCCTTACCATGGGGTTCAGAGTTGGAGGACGCTTCCGCACCCAGGCACCTTCAGCCTGGGTGCTGGCGTTCCAGTGTTCTGGGCCTAGGTGCCCTTGACCTGACCGGAGTGAGGATGGAGTCCATCCCAGGCACCTTTAGCCTGGGGTGAGGTGCTATGGTGGAGGCCTGGGGCTCAGTACCTTCGACTGAGTTCCGCAAGGGTGGAGGAATCCGAGGGGGCCCTAATTCCCGGGGTGCCTGTGTCTGAGTTCTGAGGACTGGTGTGCGGAACTTCTCTGAAGAGTCCAGCGCAGCATTGCTGCTTCTCCCTTGGACGGATCTCTTTCCCCTGACAGGGGCCGTGCTAGCGAAGGTAATTCACGTTCTACCTCACATGGTCAGTGGCAGTGACTATCCGCCACTGGTGATATCACAGTGGCTAGCATCAGAAGGGAAAGGAAGGGAAAGGATTGTGCATCGATCTATTCCCCATTACTACTCAGTAGAAGAAACGGTTTATTGTTTGGCAAGAAGAATAAAACTGAGTTGGACCTATTCACTGTGTGGAACTCTGGTTACTAGGAGCAAAGGAGTCAGGAACGAAGTACTGGACTTGACTCTAGGACACCTGCACAGGGCCCAATCCTATGGCCTTCACCTCTTAGCTGTGGAGGACATGGGCCGTGGTGTATCTCATCTCTCTCTCCCAGGTACCCCTAGACAACAGCCGCATAACCGATAAAGCAAGAGAGAGAGTGAGGTCGCTACATATATTTTATAGACCACTTTATTTATGCAATCACGTGGAGAACCAAGGTGGGCTAATAGGTAGCATACTGATGAATGGGATGTTCCCCCAAGTGGGGTTTTTAGGCAGCTCAATTCAAAAATTGATGACAATGTATGTAAGAAAATGGATTTATTAAAATTCAAAGGAAATTGATAATACAGATTTAAGATATGAGTTCTGGTAACATGTCATTGAACACAGTTGCAAACACTGAAAGTGGTCATACAGCTTAACACAATTGTATGTGAAACTATGTAGCACCAACTAACGCGTTTCGACCCTTTCCATGGGTGTTCTTCAGAGGTTTCGGTGTTGCTATAAGAAGGTTATATAAAGTAAGTTTCAAATATTTTCACCAATTTTTACAAAATTTTAAAATATATAAGTAACATAATCACCAATTTATCGTGTGTAGACACTGAACATTTTTACAAAAATTTCCAACGGAAGATGCCCCGGGGTCTCAAAACACCCTCCTGGTCGTGTGGATTCCCCACGCACTGGAATAGCGCCGAAAGGGGGTGCAGTTTACAAGAATTCACCATATAGGATGAAGATCCCGGAATGGGGGAGAGAGCCCAGGAGGGGGCTGACACCTGCATCGGAGCATTTTAGGCATGGTTACACAGTGCATGGCATTGTGTCATTTAAATATTAAAACATATAAAACTTTAAGGTGTTGAGCAGACAAAATTATACATCCTCCCAGTTGGGTAAGTTGTCTCAGTTGTTCAATTATATTATTAATTTGTTTATAGTTTCATTATCTTTAGAGTAGCGCTGTGACAGAAATTAAGCAATGATGTATGTGATGATGAATGTGATGAAATAATAAAGCAGTAAATGCTGATTAATGTGAATGATGTGATAGGGGTGACAAATTAAACTAGTGCATGTTGTGAAAAAATAATCAACCCATCATCCCCCCCCCACACCAACCGCCCCCTCCCCATTCTAGGAGTCTCCCCAACTAATGTGTGGCTTATGAGCTCCTCCCCTCCCTCCTCCCCCCCGAAACCCCCCCACCCCACAGGAAGCAAAACCCCCCCTCCACAGGGAGATTAAAACAGAAGACAAATATGCCATGGGTCAGTGACAAGTGATAAGCTAATAACATATTGAAAAGGTATAAACATATTACCTTGTGATGTGAGTATATACACAATCCCAGTGAAAATGGAGTCTACACTGAAATGCTCCTTCAAAGTGGGAGATTCAGTTATAATGTGTAGTGGTGATTCTATGAGAAAATGAATAGTCAAATTTTGAATTTTAGTTTAGAGAATATGGTTGGAAAAGAAAAGAATATAAGTATATATATAATGAGAATCTTAAATTGTGATGATAAGCTTACCCAGGGGGATCGTATGTCTGCTCACACTGAGATGCTCACACTGAATGATTGCTCTGCACTCATGGTTTATATGGTGAGTATCTAATTATTAAATTAATTGCCAGCCCCGCAGTCTGGAGTCCTCCCCCACCTAATAGCTCTCACCTGGCCATCGAGGTCATCCTGCCGCAATGGCGGCATTCGATTGGTGAAGTCCTCGGCGTCTGTGAGAGGCGTGTGTCTCCGACCACCGCCGTTACTTCCGCCGTATTCACGTGGTATGATGACGTCACGCGCAGCACGACGTAGCCGTGCATGCGCACATCGCCCATCAATACCCGGAAGTAATCACAGATGCCGCCCAGCAGAGGGATTCCTCACTGGTGTGGACAGACCTGCTGCCACCTGTGGGAGTGTTGGAGAGGCACAGGGCCCTGTGTCTCTCCCCCCCTGCTGGGGAAACTGCAGACTCCATAATCGGCAATCCAATGTGCGAGTCACAACCGACCAAGGGATGTGTGGGGAAATCGGGGATAGCTGTTGGAAAGAAGAGAAATGGGAAAGAAAAAGAAAAGGGAAAGGAAAAAACAACAACATTACCATACTTATGGTTATATTGCATAAACATATATTTATTATTTAACATGATATTTATCTAAAAAGATATTTAGCAGCATACTGGAAAATGGTAATTCAAATCTAACAATTAACATGGCATGATTTTAGGGACATTTTGATAGGTCCCCAAGGATGGAAAGGGGAGAAAAAAGGGGGGAAGGGGGGAAAAGGAGAGAAAGAAAGAGGTGGCAGGGAAAAACAGTAAGTTAGATTTAGAATTAGTTGCAATCCTACTGTGTTTTGCCGGAAGCAAATCCTTTCAAAAAAGGAGCAAAGGATAAGGAATCATTTAATCCTGGAGATATGGTGGCCCGCAGTCTAAAGATCCACCTTTGTTCGTGTTGGAGCAAAATTTTTGTTCCAATCCCCTCCTCTTTCAGGAATGTGAATACGGTCAAGTGCAACAAAGGAAACTTTGGGCACTTTATAATCATGTTTTAGTACGGCGTGTCTTCCAATGGGAAGGTAACGGTTGCCAATCTCCATACTGTAAATATATTTGGACACCCGCCGCCAAAACTCGTTTCGTCTTTCCCACGTAAAACGCCCCGCACTCACACTCCATCAAATATACCACGCCACGCGTTTGGCAATTGGTGAAGTGTGAGGGCTTGAATGTCTCTCCATTGGGGAGGCAGAATGTTTTAGCCTTCCGCATGAGTGGGCAATGTGAACAATGTCCACATGGGAAGGTGCCGAAGGCTGGACAGTGTGACTCTTTTTTGAGCATTTTTATACTCACTCTGGACCAAACGGTCTTTGACAGAGGTTGCACGTTTGTATATGATGGAGGGATGGTTAGAAACAAATCTGTTAAGTTTAGGATCATCGGTAAGTATCGTCCAATGTTTGTTAATTATGTCCCTTATGGCATGATGCTGTCGTGAAAAACGCATAATAATTCCAATTTGTTCTGAGTTGTTATCTGTTAGTTTTTTTGTGAAATAGAAGTTCTGGTCTGAGTTTCGCTGTGGCTTTATTGTAAGCCTTGCGTAAGCATGACCTGCTGTAGCCTCTTGCCAAAAGTCTAGTTTGAAGTTGTCCCGCTTCTTCATAAAAGAGGGTATTGTTTGAACAATTGCGCCGAAGACGCAAGTATTGTCCATAAGGTATAGAATTTTTCAAAGGTGTCGGGTGAAAGCTGTGAGCATGCAGCACCGTGTTTCCAGCAGTACTTTTGCGAAACAGGGTGCTGCATAAACGTCTCTCTGAGTCGATGAAAAGTCGAATGTCCAAGAAAGTGATGCTTTGTTTGTCAAAGGTCATTGTAAATTTTAAGTTGTAATCGTTTTGATTCAAACGATTGAAAAAGCGTATAAGAGTATCCTCTGATCCCTCCCAGACGACGAGGACGTCGTCGATATATCGTCGCCACACCTTGATGTGGTTCACATATTCGACGAGGTCCTCGTCACCGAGGAGGTGTTCCTCCCACTCCCCCAGGTACAAATTGGCGTAGGATGGGGCACAACAAGTCCCCATTGCTACGCCCTGTACCTGGAGGAAGTGGGAGTCATTGAAGGAAAAGAAGTTATGATGCAATATGTAATGCAGGCCGTCGAGCAGAAAGCCACTGAGGCCCCGATCGTGGAGAGTGCCCCGGTCGAGGAAACCCCGCACAGCAGCCAGACCCTTGGAATGTGGAATGCTGCTGTATAGGGCCTCGACATCGATGGCAACCAAGATCGATAAGTCTGAGACGGCGAGTCCAACGATCTGCAAAAGATGGATCGTATCTTTTACAAAAGATGGGTGGGATAGAACATATGGTTGCAAGTGTGTGTCGATAACACGACTTAGATTTTCTGAGATGGATCCATTCCCGGAGACTATAGGTCATCCGGGGGGGGGGGGGGGGGGGGGGTCTGTTGCTTATGAACTTTCGGTAAGCAATAAAAAGTCGCTATTTTTGGATGTTTAGTTCTAACGAATTTGTATAGATCCATAGATATGATTTTGTTTGTAAAGGCTTGGTCTACTATTGAATAAAAGTCACTGTAGTACTTATCAATGCATTGAGTAGAGATGGTTTGATACCATTCTTTGTTGTCTAGGATGTGTTCACACATCATTGTGTAATCACTATTGTCCATAAGGACAACGTTTCCCCCTTTGTCGGAGGGTTTCACCACTACTTTAGTATTTTTGCATAGAGAAGCCAAGGCTGACTCTTCCTCTACCGAGAGGTTTCGAAAGTACTCATATCTTAAATCTGTATTATCAATTTCCTTTGAATTTTAATAAATCCATTTTCTTACATACATTGTCATCAATTTTTAAATTGAGCTGCCTAAAAACCCCACTTGGGGGAACATCCCATTCATCTGACATCGGGGTGAGCAGCAATGTCCCTCTCCCATTGTGTCTTATCCATTCCAAATAGGTAGCATACTTGCCTTGCAGGCTCTGGGTTAGATTTCAATAAGAATACTGAAGTTTGTATGATATCTGTATTTTTTATGGAAAACATGAGAAGCATTAACCATTTTTTTTGCCTAAAGCCCAACTCTGGAAAAAAAAAAAAAAAACTGCAAATGATAAGTGCTCATTTTGCTTAGGGGTGGAGGAATAAGGTGTAATATCTTATTCCTCACTCCAGAAAGCGGCCCAATAGTGGTACCACTGGTACCACTAAGCCTCCTTTCTAAGGGTCTTCTGGCTCCTGTCACACTCCTGCCTCCTCCATGTACAATGCAGGGTTAATATCTTATTACATTGTACAAGATGATGCTGAAGGACTGCCCACAGCTCTGAGTGCTAGAGAGAAAAAAGAGCACAGGAGCCAGCCTATGTGTGGGTAAGGAACATATTGTGAACTTTCCCTAGGCATAACCAGTATTTTACCCTTGTAGTGGAGAGGGGGGGGGGGGGTTGCAAGTTTGGATTTTTTTTTCTTCCAGCCCAGAGAGGCTTTAAATTAAAAGTTGAAGTCTCATTTCAATGACATACATTCTTATCCTATAAATTATGAAACATTCCAAGAGTTTATTCAACCATCTTAAATTAGCCCAAAAGTCCAGGTGGTGCAGTACAGGTTGGCATTTCAATAGTGGAGTATTGTTTGTACAGTATTCATACTGTAATGTATAATAAGAAGAAAATTCTTACATTTCCAGGTGGATGATCATCAACCTCGCTTTTCAGACATCGGATGATTTAATTCATGGATTACCTGGCACAAACCTTTTATATAGTGCTCAGGAAACCAAAGAATACTTTGCTTGGGTGATCCGGGTCAGTGGTACAGTGACTTATGGGAAGACAAAGGCTGTTGTATTGAAAGAAAAATGTCACATATAAAAGAACTGAACACTCTGCTGACACTGGAAAAAGTCCAAGATGGAATGTGGAATTCTAAATGGTTCCACATGGATAGAGACATTGTGCCAACATATAATTCAGTTCAGGATGAACATAACTTATTAAGCAGCAAATATCAGCATTGGCTAACTTCAGTCAAATCACAGCTATATATTAATTTAGGTCACTTTATTGTACTACTTTCCCATACTCACAGAACTTTGTTGCCATGCTGTTTTGTATAATAAATAATAATTCTATATGAAGGGGAATGTTAAAGCAAACATGTTCCTTTTAAGGCAAATCTAATGCCAAACCTTAATTTTGTTTTTCTTTCCATTGCTTTTTTCAGTAAGCATTTTAAAGAAGTACAACATCCAACTAGAAAACAAGTGCCAGAAAAGGTTGGAAAACAGTCTTCAGATACATTCATGCTTACAATGGTACAGTAATCAAGGTCAAGACAGTATCCACTTATCCTAAGATCATCTGTAGTGCAATACGTTTAGCTTCAATAAATAACTATATAACAGAAAATAATCTCTTTAGCCTCTACGCCTCTCCATTATAAGTTTGACTATGAAGAAGTATATGGCTTCCTCAATAGATATTAACCATGGCGTAAACCTGACCTCCTACATCCAGGAGAAAAGGAGGGGCAAATCTACCCCCCCTGCCGGAGTAGTCACTTATAGTGTGCATCACACCAGTTTTATAGAAAAAAAAAATTCTCCTACATCACGCTGTGCAACACTTGTCAGTTTATATACAATGGAGTACATGCAATGGAGAAAAACAAAAGAAAAGCAAACAGATGAAGAGAATGGGATGAAGAAGTAGAAAAACAAGGTTAAGAAAAGGAAAAGAGAAAAATAAGTGCACCCTCTACTGCCAGAGCACAGGTTTCAGGCCCTCTCAGAAGTATTCTGAAAGATTTTATCCAGGGATCCCAGATTTTCTCGAAGAAGG
Organism: Rana muscosa; assembly: GCA_029206835.1. NCBI lineage: Eukaryota > Metazoa > Chordata > Amphibia > Anura > Ranidae > Rana > Rana muscosa. The sequence continues at coordinate 79,389,212 of CM055127.1, forward strand.
CCAATCCATCATGTAAAAATCGCCAACAAACATTCATTTATCATGATGTTATAGATGATAATGTCAACTTGGCCTTCAAGAAATCAAACTGGATTATGGGAGATTTCCAGGATCTCACAATTGAGATTCTGGCTGATGTGTAAATAAAAGAAATTAACTTGTGTCTGTGTCCCAGTTTCCTTTCCACTGGTCCTCCCAGTAGGGCCTGTTGTGCAGTTTTAATTAGGTTTACCTGGTTAAGGGAAAACATGGAACTCTACATCGGATCCAGAACCGATTGAAGTTTGGACAAATCCACCATGTGTGTGTAATATCGTTCCCTCCTGACCGCAGGCTCTGAAGCACAATGAGGAGGCTCCCTGAACATATGATGCCAGTTGCACCGGCACTATACACCACCTAAGGAAAACCTTGTCATTTGCCTCAATCAGTGCGATATTTATGTATGATTTAGAGTTGTATTGAGCCAATTTACCCTATTCCTCTGTTGCCACCGTCTCTCTCAGGGGCTGTTCCCATTTCTGTATATCTGGCAACTTGGAAGAACCAAAACTTTCATTTTTTATTGTTGGATAGAATAGGGTTGTTATTGCTGTCTATGACCCTGGAATGAAGATTTAGACTCTTTATTTTCCTGGTGACCTTTGTAAGTGATGGCCAATCCAAAGTTTCAGAGTTATCACTGGAACAGGAAGTAAAGAACAATTTTCCAATCTGTTCTGTTTTCCAATCCATCTGTTTTGTCAGCAAATGTGTAAAACTGGATTTCATCTTTCTTTGGAGAGATTTCCAGTCACTTCCTATTGTGGATCCAAGACATGAAGTGAAGAAAGGAAATCTCCCCAACAAAATTTTGGAGGCAGTATTTTTTATTTCAATATTTTTTATTGAAACATACAGGTACAGCACAGCAATCATAAGGCAAACAATGCCATTGGTAATCTGCCATCAATGCAATGCACTAAATAAAAAATCAATATGTTGAGAAGCAATGATAGCCAGTGTCACTTTCAATACAACAAAAATGTCAGTTTTTAAATATATGCTGCTCTATCCAAAGCTAAAAAAATGTTCATGAATAGGTATGGTATTACCATGCTACCAAGGAGGTAGGGAGGGGGGAAAGGGAGAGGGTACCGCTGCAGCACTGAAGGTATATCAGAAACCCAAAGTGAATGGCAAAGGAAGAGATAATGCTGCGCTGGATAAGGATGGGTAACAGGTGAAACTAAATACGTGCACCTACTCCTCCTGATGAAGTCACGTGACCGTGACAAACACGCGTCGAGACACCAGAGGTGACATTTGCGAGTTCGCTGCTCGTTTTTATATGTCTTTATTCATGCACTTTATGTGAGTACCTTTTATGATTTTACTGCCAATAAATGTATTTTAACTATACTACACTATTGGCGCATCCATCTCCCTTTTTCTGTGAGGGTTATTACTACTGCACCAAGCGGGAGTCCAGTGGGAAACTAATAAGATAAAGGTTACACAGCGCTAGGAGACACCATACCAGGGAATGACCGGAGTATATGCCGGATTCACCCAAGAAAGATCTTTATATGCAGTTACCTTACAGCAGTAAGGTAAGGGGACAACAACACCATTCACAAGGGACATAGGAAGTTTCCTCCCTCCCTTCAACAACGACAATTCACGTTGGAATATCTGGCACCAGCACTTTCACTCATCTGTGTAAACCAGTCACAGTTGTTTGCTTTTTTGCACAAGAACACAGAACATCGTTTTGTTTATATTTGAATGATTTTTATTTTAGCAATTATGCTCTGAAGAATTTCAGCAACAGTTTGAGGACTTTTTAGTACATGTTCACAGTTGCACTTAGCACTTTATTATTATTTTTCACCTTGGATTTATTCACTTTTGATTGTATTACTCCTACATGTTATTACTCCATGTTTTGATGTTTATTTATTGATTTTTACCTCTTAGTCTAGTAGGTGCACGTATTTAGTTTCACCTTACCCAACCTTATCCAGCGCAGCATTATCTCTTCCTTTGCTAAAAAAATGTTCAAGTTCTGAATACACTTTTTACTTTTAAAAGTTCTGAATAACTTCAAACACAACGCAGTACCTGCTAATATTTTTTTTATAACCATCTTTTTTATATCCCTCTAATCTTGCATACCTTCCAACTGGAATTTGAAAAAGAGGACCAACTTGGGATGGAGCCAACCTAGAAATAGATGCAGCTAAAATTGTGCTGAATATTGGGTGAGGCTTAAAGGAGCATGGTGAAAGAGAGTATGAGCCTATCTGTTGATAACACTGTATACAATGTAGTCTACCTATAAAATACTCTAAAATTGCTACGTTATGAGTGAGAGCCCTATATACAGTAAATAAAACGAAATAAATATATACAAAGAACACTTTATCCCAGCCTATCTGAAATAAGAACTTTATTATTTGCAAAGGAATGCAGAAAATAAACACTTTGATCAGGACTATATAATATACAACATGGCATATAAAATGCAGGACAATAGAGATCTAGGGCAGAGAGGCATCAAACACCAAATCCCATAAATTTCATAAAGAAGAGGGGGGGGGGGAGGGGGAACAAACCCCAGGACTTTGAAGGTGTTTCGAATTAAATATAATGGTGACAGTACTAGTATCATAAAATTCCAATATTTCATTATAAAAAGAAAAACATGCAAAGATATAAAACATCTGTATCAAGTTTAGGAGTGCTACCACATGCATAAATGACTATAACAGATACCGGTTGACATGTTTCGCTCAAATGAGCTTCCTCAGGAGTTTTCTGTACAGTACATATTATGCTGGGAATAACAAAAAAGCACGGATGAGATGTCACGTTCAGAACTACTGTCGATCAAGTTTATATACAGTGCTCTGACAGCTCAGGTGAGACTCTCCTTCCCTCTTTCTACATATGTATTCTTTCATATTCATAATCCTATACTACTCATGTGTAGGGATGAGCTTCATGTTCGAGACGAACCCATGTTCGACTCGAACATCGAATGTTAGGATGTCTGCCAAATTGCGAACATTATGGGCCATTCACGACAAAATCGAGTGGCGCGTCACGGTCCATAATTCACTGCGGCATCGCAGTGCATTGCTGGCTGATGATTGGCCAAGCATTCACTATGACCCGCATGCTTTGGCCAATCACAGCGCGCAAAAAACAGAGAGCCATAATTGGCCAAAGCCAGGGTGGCTTTGGCCAATTATGTCTCAGGGGGCTTAGTACATGCCCCACCCTATATAAGGCTGCCTCCGTGGCGGCCTTATGTAGTGGGTTGGCGTTGGTTAAAGAGAGAGCTTACAGAGAGAGAGAGAGACAGTGTAATTTAGCCCTGGTTCACACTGGTGCGTTTTGACATGCGATTTGACATGTCAAATCGCATGTCAAAATGGCGATATTTGCCGCAAATTGACGGAAATGGCACCGTCCTAATCGGTGCGACGCCGCATCTGCGGTGCTGCACTGAGTTCAAAAAGTAGGTTCTGTACTACTTTTTGCGATTTCGGCCCGCGATTTACATTGACATCTGTGCAGAAACCTGCACAGATGTCTTTGTATTCGCGGCTGAAATCGGGACTGCCAGCGAGAGTGAAATTGTGCGAGTTCAGCTGAACTCGCACGGCTTTACTCCCGCAGCCCAGTGTGAACCTGGGCTTATATTGAGTTAGATAGAGTAGGCAGGCGAGTCAGTTAGCTGCAGTTACAGTGTGTAGAGGATATATATGCATCCTAGGTGTTGTATATATATTTATACACTGTATTCAGTTTAGCTAGATCCGTTCCTGTTATTATCTATACTGTGACAGGCAGGCAGGTGATTGTGCTAGCTGCAATAAGTGTTTCACTTAGTGTACTGTGTGCTTTGCATAGCGTTCACCTAAGGATTACCTGAATACAGTTAGTGGTGTTCTCATAATAAAACCACAGGCAGAGAGCTGCAAGTATTTTCAGTTAGTGTACTGTGTCCTCTGCACAGTGTTCACCTAAAACTAACTGAAGACAATTGCTGCTTTTCTCATACTAATACCACAGCAGGCAGTTGATTCTGATAGCTGCATTATAATCAGTACAGATATATATATATATATATATATATATATATATATACACACATCCCACCTTTGTGCAGCTACATCTCTCTGCAGGCCATTAGTATGTCTGGAAGGCAAACAAGGAGAGGCAGACAGTCACGAGGCAATAAAAGGGCAAGGAGGCTAGAGGCAATGATGCTGGTAGTGGACACGGTGCATCCTCATCAGCACTTGGCCGTGGGACACGCTTGTCCTTTTCGGCAGCTGGCCATGTTGAGCCGCCATATGCCCAAGACTTGGTAGAGTGGATTACCAAGCCGTCCTCATCCTCCTCATCCTCTCTCACCCAGGCTCAGGGTACTTTGTCTGGCAAAGCAGCTGCCAAAGCGGCCTCTTCCCTCGGCTCAATGGCATCAGTCACTCCTTCCCTAGCCCCACCATGTCCTCCTGAGGAGTCCCCCAAACTGTTTGACCACAGTGTTGGGTACATGCCCCAGGAGGATGCCCAGCGTTTTGAAGGCTCCGATGATGGAACCCAGCTAGAGGAAGGTAGTAACGTGAGCCCAGAGAGAGGGGGTAGTAACGTGAGCCCAGAGAGAGGGGGTGCCCAACAAGGACAGCTATCTGGCAGTCAGGTTCCCCCAGCTGCAGCATACTGCCAGGTTTGCTCCAGTGATGGAGGGAGGGGATGATGAGGTCACTGACTCCACATGGGTGCCTGATAGGAGAGAGGAGGAGGAGCAGGAGGCACATCTCCAACGAGACAGGATGCCCTCCAGCGGCCAGCTTAAGGGCAGCACACCGACTGCATCACACCGCAGAGCTCCGCATGTGCAGGGCACTGCTGTCTCTGCGCGTTATTCCAAAAGTTCTTTGGTGTGGGCCTTTTTTCAGATGTGTGCAGCAGATTGCACCGTTGCCATTTGCAAGATATGTCTGAAGCGTATCTCACGTGGCCAAAACATCAGCCGCTTGGGCACCACGTGCTTGACCAGACATATGTCGACCTGCCATGCAGTTCGTTGGCAAGCGTACCTAAAAGACCCACACCAAAGAACAAAGCGGACCTCTCCTTACTCCTCATCAGCTGGGATCTCCAACCCCACTATACCTTCAGTCCTCTCTGAAACCTGCACTGAGAGGAATGAAGGTGTAGAATTAGGTGTGTCACAACCAAGTACTTGCGGGCAATCTGCTATCGGTACACCGACGTCCGATTGTACCAGGCAAATTTCCCAGCCCCAGCTGCTGCACCGCCAAAAGAAGTTCACTCCCAGCCATCCACATGCCCAGTGGTTGAATGCTAGCTTTGTTAAATTGCTAGCACTTCAACTGCTGCCTTTTCAGTTGGTAGACTCTGCCCCCTTCTGTGAGTTTGTGGAATGTGCGATTTCTCAGTGGCAGGTTCCCAAACGCCACTTTTTCTCACGGAAGGCGATTCCGGCTCTCTACCGTCATGTGAAAGGCAATGTCTTGGCCTCGCTGGACAGGGCGGTCATCGGTAAGGTGCATATTACCGCTGACTCATGGTCCAGCAGGCATGGACGTTACCTATCTTTCACGGCACATTGGGTGACTCTGCTGGCAGCTGGGAAGGATGCAGGACAAGGTGCAGTAGTGTTGGAGGTTGTTTCACCACCACGCCTCCAAAATGTTACTACTGGTGATTCTGACACACCTCTCTCTTCCACCCCCTCTTCTTCCTCCATGGCCTCTACATGTGCCTTGTCCTTGGAACCAGCGGTGCTCCGTAGGCATTCAAGGGGCTACACAAGTAAGCAGGCAAAAAGATGCCATGCGGTGCTTGAGCTGGTGTGCTTGGGGGACAGGAGCCACACTGGGGCAGAGATTCTGTCAGCTCTGCAGGGGCAGGCTCAGAGGTGGTTGATGCCACGCCAGCTTAAGCCAGGAAAGGTGGTTTGCGACAATGGCACCAACCTCCTCTCCGCCCTCCAACAGGGACAACTGACCCATGTGCCATGTTTGGCTCACGTCCTTAACTTGGTGGTGCAGCGGTTCTTGGGCAGGTACCCGGGCTTACAGGAGGTCCTGAAGCAGGCCAGGAAACGCTGTGGGCATTTCCGCCGGTCATATAATGCCAGTGCTCGGCTGACTGACCTGCAAAAGGAATCCAACCTGCCCAAGAACTGCCTAATCTGTGACATACCCACCAGGTGGAACTCTACGTTGGCCATGCTGCAGCGGCTGCACGCGCAGCAGAGGGCCATCAATGAGTATCTGTTGCAATATGGCACCAGGGCAGGGTCAGGGGAGCTTGGATTTTTTTCCCCACGCCAGAGGGCCATGATCAGGGATGCATGCACTGACCTGGCACCATTTGAGGAGGCCACGAGGATGGTGAGCAGTGACAGTGCATGCATCAGTAACACTGTCCTTCCTGTCCACCTGTTGGGGCACACGCTGCGTGAAATAATGGACAGGGCACTTGAGGCAGAACAGAGGCAGGAAGAGGAGGACTTCCTTACCTCTCCTTACCCCCTTTATCCAGACAGTGTTCCTGCTGGCCCGGCTATCACACAGGAAGAGGACGAGGAGGAGGAGGATTGTGTCAGCATGGCGGTGGAGACTAGCACTCTGCATCAGCAGCAGCCTTCAAGGGATCAATTACAGTCCCAAGACACCTATGGACTTGTACATGGCTAGGAGGAGGTGGCTACGGATCATGTCGTCCTGAGTGACCCAGAGGACTCCTGACCAAATGCCTCAGCAAACCTACGCTGCATGGCCTCCCTGATCCTGCGGAGGGATCCTCGTATTCGTGTGATCAAGGAGAGGGATCATTACTGGCTGGCAACCCTCCTTGATCCATGTTACAAGGGTAAGGTTGTGGACCTTATCTTGCTGTCGCATAGGGAGCAGAGGATGAAGCATCTTTGGGAGGCCTTGCAGAAAGGTCTGTGCCTGGGAGGTTACAAATTCCTTGTCCTGGACAACGTGTTGCTGAGGCTTCGGTCAGTCAAAGAAGGAGCGGTGGAGAAGGTGGCCGTCTGACCGATGTGTTCATACATTTTTTTAGTACGCAGCCCCAAGGTATGATCGGTTCCAGCAACCATCGCCAGCGTCTGGTTAACATGGTGCAGGAACACCTAGGGGCAAGATCAGACTTGGACACCTTTTCCACCGAAAATCCTCTGGGTTACTGGGTCTTGAGGATGGATCACTGGCCAGAGCTTGCACAGTATACAATTGAGCTACTGGCCTGTCCTGCATCCAGCGTTCTTTCGGAATGCACATTCAGTGCTGCTGGAGGCTTTGTAACCAATCACAGGGTGCGCCTGTCCACCGACTCGGCCGATCGACTGACCTTCATGAAAATGAATCAGTCTTGGATCACCACCAGCTACCAAGCACATGATGCTGATGTAACAGAATAATTTTCTTTGAAATGTCAAATCCCTTCAAGACTTCCTATGCTGAGTGACTATCCTCTTCCTCCTCAATGATCATGCTGATAGCATGTAAGAACATTTTTGTTTCTGGGCACCGCCACCAGTGGCTAAGGGGCGTGTAATTACAATTTTTAATGCAATACTTTGCAGCAGGGTTCATTCCTGCGCTCCAACTACAGTATCTGTGAGGGGTTGCAGTGTTGTGGCACCAGCACCAGTGCCTAAGGCCCAATTTTTCTGCCCCTGTTTAACAGGGGCATGTAATTACAATTTTTGATCGAATATTTCACAGCTGGGCCCATTCCTGCGCCCACCAAGAATAACTGTGAGGACTTAGTGTTGTGGCACCAGCACCACCAAAGGCCCAATTTTTCCTACCACTGTTCAACAATGGCATGTAATTACAATTCTTGATATAATAGTTCACAGCAGGTCCTTCCAGCACCCACCAAGAGTAAAGCCCTGTACACACGATCGGATATCCTATGGATTCTAATCCGATGTTTTTTTCCATCGGAAATCTGATGAAACTGTCTTCCATCAGTCTTGCCCACACACCATCAGTCATAAAACGGACCGTTTCAAATGCGGTGACGTAAAACACTCAGATGAGCCGAGAAAAATAAATTTCAATGCTTCTGAGCATGCGTCGACTTGATTCTGAGTATGCGTGGGTTTTTTATCCGATGGATTTCCACATAGACGATCGGATTTTGCTATCGTTTTTTTTCCCATCGGATAAATTTAACACATGTTCTATTTTCTCACACCGATGGAAAAAAGACCGATGGGGCCCATACACGATCGGTTCGTCCAATGAAAACAGTCCATCGGACTGTTTTCATCTGTAAAACCGATCGTGTGTACATGGCTTAACTGTGAGGGCTTACAGTGTTGTGGCAACAACAACACCTCAGGGCCAAATTTCTGCAGAGTATATACGGCAGGCCCCTACTTTCAAACATCCAACTTACAAACGACTCCTACTTGCAAACGGAAGGAGACAACAGGAAGTGAGAGGAAATCTACCCCTAGGAAGGGAAATAGTTGTCTCCTTTCCACTGACGCTTTATCACCAATCCTTGTTTCAATAAAAACCCCAAATTTTCAAAAATCATTTGTCATTGGGACGGAAAGTGAGGTGAAATATTCTGAACAGGTGCACAGACAGCAAAACAAATGTTACAGGGGTGATAACCCTTCCCTATGTTTTCCAAAAAGCTTACAAATAGATTTTTTGGCTGGAGCTACACTTAAAAAATTTACCTGTTCAAAATTACAAACAGATTCTATTTAAGAAACCTACAGTCCCTGTCTTGTTTGCACCGCCTGTATACTGCTGTTCAGAGTATATAGGGCCTTTTTTAATTTTGGTGTGGGGTTCCCCTTAATATCCATACAAGACCCAAAAGGGCTGGTAATGGGCTGGGGGGGGGGGGTACCCATGCCATTTTTCTCAATGATTTTCATCCATATTGCCAGTACCAGACATTACATTAAAGCTGCAAGCAGTTTTAAATGACTTTTTTCCTTTAGAAATGTTGTTTTGTGCAGGGACAGCTCTAAACACGGGAAACACGTGCCACTTCACAGGCATACTTTAGACACCCCCCAGGTACGATATTTAAAAGAATATTTCACTTTTTTTTTCACTTTAAGCATCATTAAAATCACTGCTCCTGAAAAAACTGGAGTTTTTAAAACTTTTTTTGCATTGATACATGTCCCCATGGTCCCCAAACCCTTTTTAGGACAATAACTTGCATATTAGCCCTTATAATTAGCACTTTTGATTTCGAACATTCGAGTCCATTGTA